>JAZHRO010000030.1:33017500-38017500 GCA_037157565.1 Thalassia testudinum
ATGAATGAATAAATATGATTGAGAATATGGATTGTATGAACGTAAAACTGGAACGGTGAAACCTAAAATGGCCAAACAAAAAGAACACGAACCTTACGGGGAATTAGGAGTAGAACTCCTGGAAAAGAGAATAGAAGGGAACTGAGAAAGTGAAACGTGGAAGTGTGTTGTCTCTCGGGTACGTGGTACCAAAGAGAGCACACATTACCTCTTAGTGTAGAGGGGAGCTTGCCGCCCTCAGGTTGAGACCGAGGTGGGTTTGGCCACTATACACCGACTTGCTGGCCCTCGCGTACGCAGTACCGAGGAGAGCTACTAGTGTAGGGAGAACACTAGCTACCCCACGGGCCCTGGGGTTCTGCTAGCCTCCTACACCGACTTGTTAGGCCCACTGGGCAAACCAGGGTAGTCAGGTGAGGGTGCGCGGACTGTGGAGGGGTTGGACCCCTGTTACTGAGAGGGCTCTGCCCTATACTGGTTCCATGCTGTGCTTTGGGTGCACCTGTTAACGGAAACGACTGACCGCGTGCCAGTGCGGGGTAGCTACCTGTGCGCTTATCGTGCGTGCCGTAGTCACCGTTACGTCTGTCAGTGACCTTGGGGTGGTTGACTGAGGGTAGGACCACCACGGGGGACTCTCCCGGCCAGGGGAGCACCACGTGTTACTTCTACTTTTCGAAAAAAACTGCAATCAAGATCGTTCCCACGAGGAACATTCGAGATCAAGAGAAGGATCTGAGAAATAAATCAATAGTAATTTAATAGAAAGACGTAAATAACGAAAGTAAAAATATACCAGCTACTGTGCACCCTTCTGCTTCTTTAGCTTTTAGTTGTCACTCTACTCAGCGTTTCGCTGACGTGTTACACTCGTTACTTTTCAGGACCAGGTGTTGAGCAGCCAGGGTCAGCGGCTGCAGAGGATGCTGGGCCTAGTAGGGTCTAGCAGAGTTACCTGTAGTACTTTTTGTACTTTTCTTCCACTGTAGTGAGTAGTTTCTTTGTTACTCCCTGTACTTTCTTTGTCGAAACTTTATGTTATGTACATGTTTATTTCCCTTCTGCTGTGGTGGTGTATATTGTAGTATTTTCTTTTCTTACTGCTGTATTTTGTTACTGCTAGTTATATTCATGCTGAATGTGGTTTATTTTACGGCCCTTTTGGTTACTTTCTCGTTGGACGACTAGGTCTTGCGATTAGTCGAGTCGGTTCGATTCTCGTGTCTCGTAGGGATTTGGGAATCGGGTCGTTACAGAAAGAGAGAGGAGAGCTGCGTGGGGTTAGGGGGTTTTGCTCTGAAGAGATTGCTCCAACACTTAGCCAATTCAGAGAAGAAGAAGAGGAGGTCAGGAAGAAGAAGAGAAGGAAAGAAAGAGGACCTCAGAAGAGAAGGTAGACGGCAGAGAAAGAGAAGAAGGAAGAAGCTGAAGAAGAAGAAGAAGAGAAGGCCATAGGCAGAAGGCTCGCAAAGGCAAAGGAAGAAGAAGGAAAAAGAAGAAGAAGAAGCCAAAGGCAGAAGGCAGAGAAAGAGGAGAAGGAAGAAAAGAAGAAGGAGAAGAGGCTCGCAAAGGCAGAAGGCAGAGAAAGAGAAGAAGAAGGAAGGAGAAGACAGAGGACAGAAAGAAGAGAAAGAAGAAGGGAGAGTTTGCAAAGGCAAAAGAAAGAAGGAAAAGGAAGAGAAGGGCCCAAAGAAGAGGAAGAAGAAGAAAGACAGCATTAGAGAAATCGAAAGAAGAAAAGAAGAAGGATACTGTAGCAACATCATTTAAGGCGTCTGATTACAAAATCAGATGTCTGAATTTTATATTTCCTTCTTTAGTAAATTTGAGTAGCTATTATTTTGTCTACAACTCTTTTTTTACTCTTCATATACTCATGCTCTACATTCCTAATTAGATTTTGAGTAGTATTATGTGTTTAATTTACATTTATTGTTGAAATTAGCGTGTGAATTCCATTTGCTCCCTGTGTTCAACCTCGGAATATATTCGAGTAATAAAATTGTATTTGTTTTGAATGCTATTTCGACTGTACTACAACGCAACACTTTTTAAAACCCAATTCAGTGCGACAAATAGGGGTATCAAAGGAACTTGAGGCAAAAGCTAAGGGAAGAACCTTCTCCCCAATCCCTCCCTCTAACTGGTTGGATTGACCGGAAAGAAGTAGACCAAATCGTTCTTTCATCCCAAGACGAGTTCTGAGAGTCAATAAATCTTTAGGCTACCCCAGCTAAGGACAGGTTTGATTGTTCATACTACATGGCACCTTTTTTTCCTCCTGTTTCATCATGGATCCTTCCACATCCTACACGCATTTCCACTCCTACCCCTTGACACATCTTATCCTCAATATGATGATTACTATTCTGACCCTGTTGTAATCAACCATCTACTAGTTGGGATAACTCGAATTAGGGATACAATTCCGGACCTCTATGTTCAAGGTCTAACCCTGGACACCATGATTTTGATTTTTATCCTTCTCCAAGCTATATCGATTATAGATCACCGCCCTCCTATGTACAAACTAATACGTTATACAATCAAGAAGGATATGCTGATTATAATCCCTACCCTCCCCAGGACTACACTGCATATAGGTCACCACCCCTCTTTGAACAACCTGAAATGACCTATTATCAGGGAGGACACCAAGAATCTCAATTTCTTGACTTCCCTAAACTGAACCCAAACCCACTCAACCCTGAATCAAACCATTTGGTTAAGGTGAACCAGGTCTAACATAGGGTGTTGGCTAACTTAAGGAATACCATTCAATCTTTAGAAGCTCAGTTAACACCCTATACCGAAGAATTGGAGCCTCTGATTCAAATGATTGATGATATTAACAAGTATTTATTTGATTGGCACCAAGATATTAAGGATAAGGACCTGGGTGAGTTCCTACTTAGAAAATTGTCAAAATTGAGGATGAGATTTGTGATTGCTCTAGTCCAATCTTAGGATAATTCCCAAGATAAACCCCCTTCAGGAGAGCCAATGTCAGAACCTACTCAAGCACCTGTAGGGGGGACACATTTTACGAGACCAGGGATGACCAGATTGGTCTAAAGCAACCAATGGAGGATGAATTGATTTCTTCACGTAAGATCCTTAAACCAAGGTACAAAGAAAAATGTCTCTGTGGACTAAGGAACAACATATGATCTTGAGACATGTATTAATGAAAATCCAGAATTCTTTGATTTTGAAGGTGAAGAATCGTTATGTAAAGTCTCACCTAACTTTGAGGAAAATGATTTTCGTGAGATGACTGGGTCTGAGGAATTCAATGAATCATTTGATGGCCCTTAATTGAGGAAATGGATCCTGTTAGAGCTAGCATGGAGGATTCAGATCCTAATTTCATGAATGATTCAATTCATATCCCCATTCCTCAATCACACCTCGTTGAGCACAATGATGATTATCTTCTTGAGATTACCAAACCCAAGTCAATTTTAATTGAGTCACAAATTTTGGACTTTGATATTTTAGATAGGGTTGATAGCACTTTCAAGGTCTCAGAAAGTTTGATTGTGGAGGATAGGAATTTGGAAATGAAGATCTGGGAAGCTAGTTCCAGAGGAAATAAAATTCTTGATCTAAGGGTTCCTACTTGCTTGAAACCACCAACTTTTTATCAGGACCCTTATGATATTTTTGATTCTGAGGATGTGTAACCCAAGCACAAATTTATTGATTATCTTTTTGATCTTGATTTTTCTATTGACCAACTTTTTGGACTTGGGTTGCATCCTCACAAACCGCAGGCCTAGCCCCACTTACACAATGATCTCCGATTCTTGGTAATTTTTATCCAGAACCATAGATACACTCAACCCTGAGGCATGGGTCTACATCATAACTTGATCCACATCTGTGGACATTCTTTGCTAGTAGGTCTGTGGTTAATCATTTTCTTTTGATCCTAAGCTGCACTTGTGAATTCTTTATTCCTCTTTGTTTGTATAGTGTGCCTAGTTAAAAGCAATAAATTTAGCACATATACAGTCTGTTTTCATCTCAGAGCCGACCTGTTAATCATGAAATTCAAGTGCTTTCTTCTCTATTTTGCTCTTTTTCATGTCTCTTTAATGCAATGAGGACATTGCATTAGAGAGGCATAGGGGGTGGATATCTTTATCTGAATTATTTGTCAACTCCGTAGATTCTTTTTATTTTCTTTTTATGAAAAGGAAAAAAAATTGAATTAGGAAAGGAGAATTTGGGCTTTAGAAATTTGTCAACTTTAGAAAATGATACACTAGGACTTGAGCACTTAGACCCTTTAAGTTTTCGAGCTTAATCAACCTAAGTGTCCACTAAAATGTGGACTTCTTTCTTGAGTCCTCATCATTCTAAGTTTATTTCTAAATTGGTTAAATAAGTTAAGGTGATAAGTACATGACTTATCAACCCGCCCTCTGATTTGAGGAGACTTATAGTCTAAGCATCTACACTATTTGTACTAACTCACTTTTCAGCAGTTTAATGGAAATTTGGTAACTAATGAACCTTCTAGGGTGATATGGCTAGGAAGTTGTCATGGGTAACAACCCATTGGCCGGTTGTCCAGAGCCCAGCCACATGATCATTCTCTTTCTGCTACCTTTAGATAAATCTTAGATCAGGGAAGCCACCTACCTGAAAAAGAAAAAGGAAAAAATATAAAATAAATAGAAAAATATCCAAAAGAAAAAAATTGAGAAATAAAAAACAAGAAAGAAAAAATAAGCCATACTTCACCACACGAGTATGGCTGGCAAGTTACCGTGGGTAACAGTCGATTAGCCGATTGTCTAGAACCCAACTCACAAAATGCACGTCTAATTCCAAACACTTAGGAATAAGTAGGGAAGTAGAGTAAGCCAAGGAGATATACATTGAGTTACCCTTGTGTTGACCTCATAAAAATAAAAAATATGGAGAAAGCTATCTGTCAAATAGATACACCTTCAGCCAGAATTCTTTTTAAGGTCACCTAGGAGCGTAGAAACCTGAAGTCTATTATAATTGCCGATAGTGAGTCTATCAAAGTCACAGAAAGATGCTTAGCACTTAGACTTCTTTTCGAGTCTTGGGTGGGTTGGGTAGCCGTAAAAAGTTATCCCGAAACTTTAAACTCAAAAAAATCCAAAAAAATTAGAAAAAAAGAAAAAAAAAAGATGTATTTGCTTTTAAATAAGGAGAGGGTTTGAGTGGTCTACATTTTGGCAGACACTCGAGTGTTGTTAAGTCTTTGTAATTCAAGTCTTTAATAGAAATTTCTTAGTGTTGAAAGATAACTATTGCCTAAGTAATTTGATTCTAATTCTTTTATAAATAGCATGTAGTTTTGCTAGGGACTAGCAAAACATAGGCATGGGGGTGTGATGTAGAAACATCTATTTCACATAACGATCAATTTATGAGTGTTCTTAGGCGTATAATTGCATTTAGCATTATAAATAGCATATAACATGCATCATTTTGCATTTAGACTAGTTTATACAAAATATAGGTTAATTTACCCTTTTTTTTTTGCCAGGAGACAAGTGTTAGGTCCACTTTAGTGGACTAAATTAGAGCCTAAGAATATTGTAATTGGAAGAAAAGATTAATTTAAAGCATGTATGTTATTGACAAAATCATGTGAATGTTAGATTTATCATTTTATGCATTAATTGCATTAATCTTTATATGGAGGGATTAATTATTCACTTTAGAGGCAATGGCATCACATCAATCTCAATTTGAGATACCATAATGTTGGGCTTTTGTTTTAGTAAAAATAGCAAGGGAATCATTTTTGGTGCATTCCTATATATCTCTCAATTAATCATTGGCATTCTCTTCCTCATTTTCCTTAAAACCTCTCTCTTGCTTCTTTTGGTCACATAAAATATCGGTCATGCCTTCCTCTTTTTCTCTCCCTCAAATCTCTCTCTTCTCTTTTGGTAGCATGAAATCACAATTCTCTCTCTGATTCTTTCTCTTTCTCTCTATATAAACAGGCAAGGAGGAAACTGGATAGAGGATCACCTTCCTCCACAAGGAGGAAGCCCCCTCTCCACATCCTCTCCCCACGCACCACCAGAACACCACCGTGCCTCCCACATCATCGACCTTTCTCTGACATTCCTATTACTGCAAGTTCCTCTCCTGCTAGGTTCAAGACCGTGCTCCACCTCGACATCCATCACCCAAGAATAATCGATGAACTACGACCATCGTCAAACAATCACAATGAAACGTCGTTGTCGAGTTTTTGTCCCCGGCAACGGCACCAAAAATATGATCGTCAACTTTCAATTTGCACTAAAAATTGTATTTAATGTGTCATTGTTGTAGTATATATGTTACCAATGCAAACTGATGTCACGTCAATTTTATTTATTTACAATTTGTACTGGTTTGTTTCCAGGTCGTTCGCTGGGAGGCAGTTATTGGTATACATCACTCTCTAAGTCCAAAAATATTCTTTTATTCTAAAAAATATTTATTTTATTTACAAAATGAATGAATGAATTGGTTAACTATTTACAAAAAGAATCAATTAATGTTCACTACAATGCTTGAAACATATGTACAACAAACAAGCATAAAAAACTATCTACTACTAGACTAGTTAATTATATATAATTACTATAAGGAATACCTAAGTATAAGTACAAAAATATCTAATAATATCCACTATGCTAAATCATAATAACATACTAATGTCTATAGTAACATATATTACATATACAGTAACATAAATAAATGTCGCTATAGCCTTAGTAAAATATCAAGAAAAATAGTTATCTATACTGACATATATAGCTATGTACAGTGACATATATATATACATTACTAAAACCTTAATAACATATTTATATAATTAAAGGTAAAAATTGTTAATTACACTAACGTATATACATATATACAGTGATATATACATCTGTCACTAAAGCTCTAATTATTTATATACATAAGAGCTCAAACAAGTACGTATTCTACTTACATTACTATATACATATATATATTACAGTATACATGTACATACTTATAATTACTTATTTACATTATATATACATATATTTTATATACTTATACTATATATATTATACATACACATGCAGTACAACACACACTCACGCTTAACACTGTCCAACACTTAGCCGCTCACAGCAAACTCTTCTTTTCTCTTCCTCTCTTCTAAACACTTAATTGAATTAGGGCCTTCCTTTCTCCATAGAAACAGGTCACTATTACTTAACCAAAAATTGGGTTTTTTAGTTAGCGAACCGACCTTTCGTGGGATACATAGCACCTAAGAGAGTGGGACCAGACCACTACTAAACCCAGTTCTAGTTCATTAATTGTACATTTTATATGATTTCAAGCCCAATACTGGGCCCATTTCAGCCCTAGCACAGTGCGTGGCCCTCGGCCCACCACTGTACACAGGTATGCACGTATGCTCATGAGTATCAAAGAGGTAATGCGTATGGCGTGTGGGTGCCAAGCACTTGTGAAGACTGGGTGGTCGACATCACAAATGCCTTATATATACAAGTATATACATAGTGTATAGGGTATTTTTAGGGTTTTCTTGATTTTTATGGTTTTTATAGGTTTAAGGGAGGTAGGGGATGAGAGAAAAAGAATGAAATGAGAAGTAGAAAGTTCTTTTTGGTGTTTTTGATATTTGGTTCTTTTTTTAAATTCCAAGATATACTAAATCGTCGGAAGGTATGTTCTACCAAGCAAAGGGTTTAGAATACCTTAAAACTTTACACACACATAGAAAAATATCCAATCCTACTCAAGACACCTTTATTTTATTTTTTTGGAATTTTTTTATGATTTTTATTTATTTACAAAGTTCACACATTCTAAGCCAAAATGGATTTGAAGCTAAGCAACCTAAGGCCTAAAATAAGTTCTAGCAACTAGAAATGAAGTATAAGCATTAACATACATCCAACAAGCTATATGAAACATTATTTTTGACTTTAAATTTCACTAAAATCAAATGTGGACAGATCATTCAAGTTCATGCATGCTGACAGTGATTTTAAACTTGGATTCAAGCCATTTTCGATCAGATCTGAGGTTTAAAATTCAAATGTAAATATTTAAGAACATTTAGCAACCAATATGCAACATATTTGAACATTAGAACATGGTTTCCAACATCATATTTCATTAAAATTCAATTTGGATAGATTACATGATGAATATGATGACAATGAACTAAAACATGAATTTACAAGTCATTCAAGTCTGATTTGAATATATCACATGTATAGGAATGCTTGAAAACACTATTCTAACATTATACACATGCTAGCTCACAAAAATTCCAATATCCCAACTCAAGTCATCCTATATCTGATAAACACCAGTTTATCATCATTCTAATGCATTAAAACAAACCTAGCTCTTAGGATTTTACTCCGCGAACGAGTTTTTAGGCTGCATTTAAGCATAAATTAGGTTAGGCATGCATTGCATTTTTTATTATCTTTTTGATATGTTTTTGTGAGTGTTAGGGATGAACAGATATACAGATCCCTAAAACCCTAGCACTCAAGAAGGCAAATGGTGAAGGAGAAGCTCAGACTAGCTGGAACTCAGCTTGATCCAGCTCACCACAGCTGGAACCTAGCTCACTTGAACTAGGGTTAGCTCATCCCAGCTCCATTCAGCTAATCTCAGCTGAATGACAGCTCAAGAGAATTCATCTTAGCTCACCCTAGCTCAAGTCAGCTCAGATCCAGCTCAACTTAGCTAAGTCTAGCTCATCTCAGCTCTCACTAGTCCACAGGGAGCTCTAGCTAGCTCAGCTGAGTTGACAGGAGTTCACCCCAGCTCAGACCCAGCTACATCCAGCTCCACTCAACTCCAGCCAGATAAAGAAGAACTCATCTCAGCTCAGGAAGCTCAAGTCCAGCTCCCAGGGATTCAGCTTAGCTCAACTCAGTTGAGCTAAGCTACCTTAACTGCCTCAACCAGCTTGATCCTCCCCGGGAGTACCAAACCTAGCTCACCTCAGCTCATTATGGTAGAAGTCAGTTCACTTTAGCTTGGCTTAGCAACTAGCAAAGAACTAGCAAGCTAAGCCAGCTAGAGTAGCTCCATGCCAGCCTCTTCAGCAGCTGCCAGCTCTAGTTCCAGCTCCAAACTTCTCCTCCCCAGCTCCTCTCTTCAAACCCTAGCTCCAATACCTCCTCCTCTACTCCATAGCTAGCTAAGCTAGCTTAGCTTAGCTTAGCTAGCAACCAGCTCGTTGGTCATCCACCACCTTCAAATTCAACCCTAGCTAGCTCCACCAACTTAAGCCCTACCTAAGCTTGCTATCCTACTCAAGTTGGCGCCACCTCCTAGCCACCTCTTCACCCCATTATCACCACCAAAAGGCACCAATTTTGGTGCCAAAACCTAACCCTAACTACCCTTCTTTTTGGTGCCAACATCCACCCCCACATCCACCATACACCTAACCCTACAACCCATCCTAGCCACCCACCTACCCCTCCTTCTAGAACCCTTCTTGGTGCCAACTAAGACCCCCTTCTAGAAGCCATTTTGGCGCCAACATCAAGGGGTGTCACCACCCATAACCACCCCTAGGTGTCCCTTGGGTTGGCGCCAATTGACCTTAGCCATTGGATCCCCAACCACCTCCATCTCTCCATCTTAGCCCTCCATTCCAAGAGTCACCTTAGCCCCCTTCCTATTCTATAAAAACCCACCACCTACCACCATTTGAGAGCATCCTCCATTAGTGTATTTTGCTACCTATACCACCTACACCTACGGCCAAGAAGAAGGAGTAGAGAAGGAGATTAAAGGGGCACATCACCAGCCCTTTTGGTGCCTTCTTGTCCCCACTCTTTTCAACTTGGGCCACACCAAGGAGGAGGACTTTTCTACTTCAAGGAGGATGGCCAGGCAAAGGAGAAGGACCTAGGGTGGACGTCCACCCTTGGAGAGAAGCTTAGGGCACGCCCCTTTAGGGCTTGCCTTGGAGGACATCACCTTGGCGGAGCATAGCAAGGAAGGAATTGGAGGACTCTTTTCAAGCTTGGGAGCTACCAAGCTTGGAGCAAGAAGCCCTCTTCTTCACCATCTATCTAGAGGATTTGTGTTTGCTTTTCTTTATTGCAATTTTTCTAATAGTAGAAGCATTCCTCTACTAGGCTTTTTTGTAAAACACTTTTTCATTAATCTAGTTGCCTTCTTTGCAATTTCTTTATTTGCATTTCTTATTGCTTTGTTTTTAGCATTCTTCACTCCCTCTCCCTAATTATTCTAGGTCTCCACTTGCCTAGAGTGAGCTTAGGGAAAGGCTCTACTTGCCACTTTAGAAGTAGTATATTGAGTTGAAGTGTAAGTCACTTTCCCGCCACAATTTTGCATGTTGCCTTAATTTGAAAAACATAAAAATGATATATTAAAAAAGACCAAAAAGAAAGTTGAGATTTATATTCCAAGCAAGAGAATCAATTTTGCAAACATTTGGCCTCCTTTGACGACCCTAGATTCTCCCCTATCTAGGAATATAAATTTAAAAGCGAAAGCGGATTTACGTATTGCAATGATACTAAATTACCTAATTAACAAACTGTGTATTTTCGCTATCAATATCCAACCAAGTCAGCAGCTGAAACTGGAATTTCAATTCAGCTACTGCTGTCCATGCAACTCAGATGCTGCTCTTTTAGCAGATTAGACAGCTAAAATGTTGTCTCAAAACATCAGCAGTTGCTTTGCTGCTGTCCCAACCAAGAACAACTACAACACTCATCTGATCTAAAGTCTTAGCTACAACTATTGCTACAGTTAAAACTCTGATTAGATCAATAAATCCAACCTCAGACTCTGCTGGAATCATAAATCAAAACTGATTTTGAACTTAAAAACCATGTCGTCCAAATGGGATATTGATCTTAGATCGCCACAAGGATTTTATCCCTTTGACCATCTGCATACTATTAACTAGTGTGTAGGGGTCCATTGCGATCCTTTTAAACAAATCAAGTCCTTGTCAAAGCCTCAATTCAGAACATTGAACATCCTAGGCTTCAGCTACCTCAAGCAATGCACGCAAACAATAGGTCAAGTTAAAATCAGGCGTGAAACATTTACTCGATGAAAACCCAAATTTGAGAGATCTAATTCATTGCAATAAGCTTAATTGACTCTAATAAATAATTCACTCGATTAAAACTACAAGAATCCAAGTTAAGACCTAAATCTTCAGATTAGACGTTCAGATCAAAATAAGCATCAAGCAAGCAAATTTTGTGCAATTAAAACCATGATAAGGACCCTTGTGAACAATTGAGTGGATGAGGGGGTCCTTTGATGAATTAGCGCTCAATCAAATCTAGATGCTATGGGGCATCAGATCTGATTGATGCTTCAATGGATGGGTGAAATGTGATAAAAAAAAACTCAAGGGTGAGATGGAGAGGGAGTTATATGAATCAATGGAAATGCATGCGAAAAACCACCTCTCTGATCTAAATTGATCAAAGAGGATGAAATCGTTCTAAGCTAATTCTACTTCTAACTATTCTAGAAAGCAGTAAACACTATCTAGAAAGCAGTAAATCTAACTATCAAAGCGAGAAAGCTATCTAAGGGAAGAAGGTGACTCTCTGGGATCAACAGCCAACGGCTGAAGAGGACAAAAGGGGAGGAACCTCCAACGGAAGAAGCTGACTCTCATGGGCAACCAGCCGGCGGCTAAAGGTGACAAACGGAGGGGGAAAGTGGTCCCTATCACCGACCACCGAGGAAGGGGGGAGCTACTGGAGGGGTAGAGTGAAAGGACCCACTCAAAGGGGAGGGAGCGATTAGCCTGCGCGCAAGCTCAAGGAGGAGCTTAAGTAGCTGAACAGTGAATCCAAACACCGCGAGGGTGAGATTAGGCGATTAGGTTTTGGGCGGTGGAGATGGAGAAAGAGGAATGCGCGTGCATCCAAATAAAATCATGGCCGCTAGATCAGATCTGGGGAGGATGGTGAACCTACACGAAATCACGTGCAAAGATTGAATTTGGTCTGGTCGTCAGATCGTGGAAACATGGGATGAACGGTTGCGATGCAGGGTGTTCTTGCGAGTGAACAGTAAAGGTGTGCCCGCAGGTGTTTTGGTAAATTTGCAAGGAGACCCTCAAGGCGAAGGAGTAGAAGAATTGTGCAGAGGCCCATTAGTGGCAAAAATTCTTACAACGTAGCCCTTGTAATTTTCAGATAGGTCCCTGGTGGCTATCAATGAGGTCCTTGAGAAGTTTAATGTGAATAAATGTATATGACCTAAGGACCTAGATGTAAAACTCTAAATGCAAGGTCCTAGTGATGTCCAAATGCTACCAAGATTTTATTGAAGCTTAATTGAACATTTAAGAAGTTGATTTCACTTTCAATTTGATCTTTTGAACCCAAACATATGTTCAATTTGCAAATAGATCAACAATTTGTATTAATGAATAGAATATCTCATTTTATGACCTAATTTTGCATTTTTAGCACAAATTTGATGTTTTAGGCCATTTCTGTTATTTCCCACACTTAACCCTTTTCATGTGTTAATTCTATAGTGTTTAACCTAATTTCTAGCTTAACTTGGGCATTTTAACTATGATGAGCCACACCTTATCAGTGCTCCGCCGTCTTCTTCAATCGTGACACACCACCACCGTGCTTCATTCGCCAACATCACCACTGTGACTTCCGCGAAGCCACCGCGATAGCCACACGGTGACAATGTGTGGCAACCACTACACCACCGCAATGTGGCCGACCTCCCCCGCTACTACATCCTTCTTCAACTACCACAATTGTGACACCGATAGCCTCTGGCCTTCCCCCTCGACTGTGCACACCCTCGTAACCTCAGCCTCTGACGTTCACAATCACGACCGTGATCCAGACAACCCCCACTACATGCAACAGCCAAGCACGCCACCGCCGACCAACAGGGAGCACACGCCCCTCTCCCTTTCAGTTAAGACGTTTGGGAAACTTCCCGGACGTCCAGAGACTGCACCTGCGTTCTTCATGTTCTTCTTCGTCGACCATGACAAGAGGCCATCACCTCCTCCCCGTTCTCTCCGCTCCATCCTCTTAATCTCAGCCGCATGCACTACACCTCTGCCTCGGCCCTCACTCCTCCTCAGCTTCAATAGACGGCCTCCCACCTCCCTCGCGTGCACCTCTTCACGCACACAAGCAACAACGCCACCCACCTTCGCCACACAAACCCTCGCACAGCCACACCTTCAACCACAGTGCGGCCAACCACCTCTGCGTGCCCACTGATGAGTTTAATTTCTCAACATAATTAATTAAGTTAATTAGGCTTAATTAAGTGCAAGAGAAAGTAACTTAGGTTAACTTGATTTAATGTCAGTTGTATAGTATAGGGTCAAGCTAACCTAACATTTTAGATTTTAATTCTTTTTTAACCGGTTGAGTCCAAGTTGTTCACTAGGAGACATAACTTAATTTACCATTAAATCCTAAACATAAATTGCTACTTACTTTATCAATTAGAATTATAATTATATTACTTTAATAATATGAATTTTGCACAAAGGATATTCAATTAAAAACATGCAACATTCCATAAGAAAACATATTTACACATATGATTTGTTATTAAAAGCAAGTAAACAAGTTTATTTCACTAATTTCATTCTATTTACAAAAGATTAAGGCAAGAAAAAGAAATGCAATTGAGTACAAGTGCCTTATTCATCAATTAAGCTCAAAAAGAAATTGTATTGAAGTAAAATACAAAATTAGACATCTTAAAAATAAGCATTAAATTTTTAGTCATCTAAAACTCTTTATTTTCCTTTCTTTCTTCATCCTTGATTCTTCTTCTTCTGCCATCTCTTTCTCTCTTTTCCTTCATGCTTTCTTTAACTCTTTACCTCTTTGTCTTTATCTTTTTTCGAGTTCTTCTCTTCTCCTTTGAATTCTCTTAAGTCCCTTAACCTTCTTTTCTTCTCTTTCTTTTCAACACCTTAACTGTGTGCTTGAACCACTTTAAACAGAAAAATTTGGTTTATGATTGGCGGCTTGGATCGGTTGGGGATACGCAGCACCCCTTTCAGGGTGGGACCAGACCCTACTGGGTCCAAGCCTAGTTCGTATTAGGTATGGTTTATTTCCGGTTCAGATCATCACATATGCACAGTCTCCAACCTTCTAGGCCCACACACACGCCCGCTCAAGGGCCCACACGCTCGCACCCACAGGCGCACACACACCTGGGCACGTGCCCTACATGCACCTACACACACATGCTCTTTATGAGCCCAGCACTGACGACCGAGAAGGCTCTATCACTTTTTCCTTTTATTCCAAGGCACGTGCTCATGTTTTTCCGATGTGGGACTAACTTAGTCCCCTCCAGGCCAAACTTTGGTTGGAGACTCAAGCCAACTCAGAGCTCCAAATCGAGCAAGTAATGGCTCATTGGAAAGCTCTAGAGGTGTACTACAGGATTGCAGCATCAGTTTGATGCTGAGAATAGAATCTACCCTTCGATTTGAAGGGTGAAAGTTAGAGGTTTATACGGCCAATCTACCTATAGATGTGCTTCATAGGTCTAAGGACCTGCAGATGTGCTCTTTGACCTCAGATGAGGTTCTAAATCATCTCAGAGGATGATTCTGCTCCTAAAGGTGAAGGAGAGAGGTGCAAGGAAGCTACTGGAAGACAAAGAAGCTCAAAAGCTTCAAGCAGTTGCTTCAGAGATCCAAATTGAGCTCTGAAAAGCTTGACAAACTAAAGGTCAGTTGCATCTAATTAAACAGCCTATGAAGGTTGTAAGGAATCCATCTGGGCATTAGAATTCATTAGAAAAACACTGAAGTTAGTGTTGGGTTCAAATGAACCCAAACTGTACAGAACTTAGATTCATCTGAAATTCTAAATAAAACTCATCCAAATCAATCTTAAATCATTTATAATCATCCCAAAGATCATTTAAACTCATCAATCTCTCTAATTGAAGCCTGAATCATTCAATCAAACCTAAATTTGACCACTGAACCTCAAAAATTGACTTTCTTCATTAAGCTTTTCCATATGAAATTAACACCTCAATTGAACTCTATTTAATCTCAGAAATAGATTCAAGGTCTTAAAAAGAAGTTTCAACCAAGAAACCTAGGGTTTCAGGTCTGTCGCCTGAAATCTAAAGTGAGTTTGTTTGACAAAACAAATTAAGGCTTTTCTAAGTGTTTGATCTTCAAGTCTGATCTCAGGGCACCCTCTTGATGCTTCTAGACCTCTTTAATCAGATTAAACCCTAATAAACAGCCTTCTTCAACTCTGCTGGAGTTGGAGAAGACAGAAGTCTATATCTAGCTCTAGACTTCAGATCATCAAAATAAACATCAAAATAGAATCCCTAGACCTCAGTTAAGTAATCTAGAGCTTCTCAAGAAATTCTATGGGCTGAAGAATGTTTTTGACTCGCCGGAGCTCCGGTGAGTCCAGATAATGGCTATATATGTGTATGGATTATTAAAACAAGCATGGAAGATCTAAAAAGTCTCCTGAGGTCACAAGGAACTTCAGGATCTCATTAATTCACTCAATTAAAGATTAAAATGAAAGATATGTAATGAATTGGTAGTAGGTGTAATCTGAGCTCCCTAGAACTCAGGACAGGTTCTCTCACTCAATTGAGTGGAGAGAACGAGTCAGTGAAGTGTGGCGATGGTGTACAGGTGACTAATTAGGTGGATACACTCCTGAGCTGCCATTGACAGCGAGCTCAGGAGGTTGAATGAATTTTAGGCGTTTTAGATATAAGTGATTATTAGTTAAATTAAAGTGAAGATTGGGGCCCTAAGATGATGATTTGGTGATGGAGGGCCCCAGTGGAGGTGAATTACCCTCAATTACTTCCTCCATGGACAGCAGAAGCAGCCGGTGAAGGTGGAGATGGATTAGGTGATTAGGTGTTAAAATCAAGGAATTAAGGTGTCAGAGATGAACATGGAAGATTAAGGAAGGTGATCAATGAAACAAAAAGGCAAAAGAATGCTCTAGTCAAGCTTAAAGAGCTTGCCGGAGCTGAGGAAGACAACAAAAAAATCTAGCATTGATCCTAACTAAACTACCTAATTATCTACTCTAATTATATTAACTTACCTAACCTACTGTTACCTGGAAGAAGGGGGCAGAGAATCTCCATCGAAGGTCCTTAACGGAGGAGGAAATCAGAGGGATGGAGGAAGAAGTTCGGCGGGTGTAGGCGAGGCGCGGAGATGAAGTCCAACGTCGGCACTACATCAGAAGACTCAGCGGGTGACGGCAGAGATCAGGAATCAGTGGAGATGATCGGAGGAAGATGGTGGGAGGGGAAGGAAGTCGTCGGATGTGGAACGAATAGCCTATCTACTAGCTCAATGGGGGGAAGAGGGAAGGGAGCTAACCTCTTGAAATCGAAGAGGTGGAGGGGTATTTATAAGTTGCGGCGGATGAGGAGGAGGGTGAATCTGGATGAGGAAGAGTCTAAAAGCGCAGTAACCACTGGCGTCTTCTCCGATGCCGGTGAGGCTAACTTCAAACCCTAAGTAGGATTGTAGCTTCATCCAAACCGATGGATGAAAAGGAGGCGATGAGCGCATGCTCCAAGAGCTTGGCAAAGATGGGAGGACGTCAAATGGATGGTGATCAGTGGGTAAAAACACCTCCTGTCGTCAGCCATCGAAGAGGCTGAAGAAGAGGAAGAAGCTGTATACAGGGACCTGATTGCAAGGAAAACTACGGACCTAAGTAAAGTAGAAGGACTCGATTGAAATAAAATCGAAGGACCAAAACGTAAACTAAGATTTTCAAGGCTTATTTTAATTTAAATCTTTTTCAACTTTTTATATATGATTATAAATTAGACAAATATTATATTTAAACCTTAAATTGTCATTTTTGACCTTTTAGCTTAATTTATTTAATTAAGTAAAGTTACTTAAGTTATTACATACATAGGTGTAAGTTATGCTTAAGTTAATTAACACATTAATTAGATAAATAATTAATGATATTTCGAGTTCATTTATTAATTAAATTATTAATAATATTAATTGGCTAATAATTTAGCATTTTAAACTTATTTTAGGGTCCTTTAATGATTTATCCCTTATTCTATAATTAACCCATATATTTATATATTCCTAGATAATTAACTAGGAAGACTAGTTAATTAGGGATAATTAGAAGCCATGATGAGCCTCTCATCACCCACCGCCACCCGCGCACGCCCGCGTGCACCCAGCTTCCTCCTCCTCTTCTTCTTCTTCTCTGCCAACAAGGATGAAAGAACCCAAAGTCCACCATCAACACCCTCCTCGTAGCCACCTCCACAGGCCTCAAATCTTTGCCCCAACAATGCCATTGGCCTCCCTTCGACGTCTCGAACATGACCAAGCCCTCAGACGCGCCCATTGCGACCCCTATGAACACATGGACTGACCCACCACCGACCACCTTCAAGTCGCCGACTAGCCACCTCCGGCTGTCTCGCTCCTTACCATCACCACCATTAGAAGTAGCTCAACGGCGCTCACCTCTGGTGAAGGCCTCGTCGGCAGTCGTGCCCTCCTCCATGCACGCACTCCTCCAAGTGACATCCCTTGTTTTGCTAGAGTGCCAAGGGTATTAAAAATTACATTGATTGCCATTGTCGATTTTATATTTTATTGATATATTATTCACTTGAAATTGCTGGCTAGCCCCTCGCTTTGTCTCTAATTCGCAGGATCGATCCTTCTTTCTCCATATGCATTCTCTCTTTCCCCCAACACACATAGCAAGCTTAACAGTGCGAGGGTGTTAAATTATTGGTTGATTTTCTACGAGATTATCTTTCTAATAATATTATTTGCATGCATTTGAATTCCAAATCATTTAATTGCAGAAATTATGGTTGTCTCTAGGTTTGCATGGAACTAGATATGATTCTTGATCTATATTGTTATCTATGGATTTGATTTGCGACATTTGTATTTGGTGATAATTTGAAGAATCATACATTGTTGTTATGTCCAATGAATTTTGGTGTATTCTCACGTATTTTGACTTGGGTTGAAAGGTACTTGGTTTCCATGTACGTGGTTCTTATAGACTTATTGCCCTGACTTGGTTTTCTCTCAAGCCTTTGCGATTGATGATGGAAAACATTGATTAAAGGGATTTAAGGAAATTATTCGTGAGTTTATTGCATCTGTTCCTCCCTCTGGATACGACATCATAACTTCGTGGTTAGTTTTCACTGATAAATATTTTTATTCAGGATTTTTCCACCACGCGATTTATACTGCGACGACGTATTTCCCTGATATCATTTCTAAAAAGTGAAATCTACTGACCAAATGGCGTCATTGCCAGGGAGGCAACAGACGCAACAAATTTTCACGATTACATTTTGGGATTATTCTGAGGTGCACATTAAAATGACTAGTTATTTTTTCTATGCGAGGAATCTGATGAGACGACAGGCGCAAGGGAGCGACGACGTCGACCTTGAGCGATGCCCACACATGTAGAGAGGACGCAAAGAGGAGACCTGGATTCCACTTTCACAGGGGATTCTCCTTTGTCACGAATTTTATTTCATTTTTGTCCTCTCACCCTTGTAACATCAAGACTGATTTTCGAGGGTATGTCCCCACATTCTTTAGCAAGTAGGGCTATTTATTTGTGGTGTTCTACGTGCTTGCCTCTAAAACAAAAAGAGAAAAAATATCGAGCTACTTGTTTAGGAGTTGCATACCCTTAGGTGCGTGCATTTAAGGATGATTAAGCAACATACTAAATCTCTTCTCTTGCATGTCATACATATTTACACGAAGATTGCTAGAGATAGGTATACCTTTCTATCATTGCATCCAGCTCCTGTTCACGGATTTGCATTTGGATTAAATTTCAAGACCACCAAACTGATTGAATTGACCTAATTCAGTGGTCGCCTAACTGAAATTGAGACTACTAATCAGATTCGACCTTAAAATCAAAATCACATTTGATCTGATCAAAAGGGACTTGTGTGCAATTCTTCTCAAAATCAAACTGATTTGTGGTGTGATGCACACTTCTGGCACTAAGCATGCACACTAGGCACTGCACTAGGTCTCGATCCCTTAAGGCTATAGGCACCAATCTCTTCATCAGTGCAGACCCTTCTATTTCACTTTGTGGTGGTGATATTATCCTGTATCCACCAAGAAAGAACGTAAACAACCTCTATTCTTCTCCAAAGTGCTTGTCAGGGATCTCAAGTCACAGCCCCTCTTATACCACTAAAGTAGGGATGGGTGAAAACTTGACACCATTTGACAACTTTAAGGGGTAGATTGGAGATTGGCTCAAATCTACTCTAAGAAAAAAGAGAGTCCTATTTCCTTGCATTTGATTGGGGTGTGTTTTTCAAGTCATGGATTGCAATAGCTATTTCATTTCTTACTTTCACCTCAGAACACCGAATCCCAATCCCATGACCTGTAGTTATCCATCTTCTAATGAGCATTGGGATCCTTTCTACTCTTACTATAGGAGCATTGGTATGATAATCCCCAACCCAGTGATGATGAGCAGAACTGAGGAGAAGGGTATCCCAGCCCTAGCTCTCCCATGACTATACTCAACCCACCCACCCTTAATAATTTTGCTTATCGAGGTTGGACCGATACTCCTAGGCAACTTGAAAATGAGATTGACTATCCTCCACAATCTGATAATAGCCTCTCCTCTTTTATGATAGAAATGAAAAAACAACAAAAGGAAATGATGGATTCTATGGGAGAAATTTTGAGGAATAGTCAAAGATTAACTGAAGAGATTAGCCATCTTAGCGGCCCTCCTACAGTCAATTCTGATCCCTACCTCTATACCTACAATTACCAAGACAATTTCGAGGAAAACAATGACAACAGGGATCTTATTTTGAGGAGTAGCTATCACTTAGATGTCCCCCATAAGATATGCCCACCAAAAGGCAATCCTGGTGATTATCCACCTGATCTTATTTGGAGTCAGAAAAAGGGGAAGATGGTCCCATTAGATGAACTCGACTCGAATGATAGTATCTTTGTTACATTTGATGAAACGAGTCGTAGTCCAACAGTCAACCCAACTCCTTCCCCCGATTTTGAGGTGGATTGTACAACCCATCCCAGGGATGGTGAACCTATAGTTCACACCTTTGAGGACCTTGCACCTCAGTTAGATCTCCCAGAGGATGGTGATTCTGAAGTTAACAAATTCCAGGAGTCTTGGATGCCGGACGAAATCATATTGGAAGGAAGTGATAAAAACCACAATCCTATACCTAAGGGACCAACACCTATCATTGAATATTCTGAGGATTCACAGGTACCCAACACAGGTGACCATGAGGAAATTGTGACTGAATTGGAAGTCTTGGATCAATATTGGTCTCAGGGACATGAAGAGTTGATTTTGAGGAAGACGAGGAAACACTTGATCCTGGAATGAAAGATTCTCCTGATTCTCAAGGGTAAGAGGGACGAAACATAGAAGAGGATGATGATGACTTTAAGGGGCCTGGATTCAAAGTATGGAGTGACTCTAGGGGGAATATGTTTTGTTCGAGGACTTACCCTCGGAGGATCTTACTGATTTAGCCAAATCTGGATTCCTACCTACTTTTGACTACAAAGATCATCCTCTCAAACATTGGGAAGAAAAGGAAGCAATTGATACTCTTGATGAAGGAATCTATACATCCCAGGGGAAGGATCTTAGCATTGAACAAGAATCTGGGATGTCGTTGTTGAAGGCACTCACACTCCTATTGCTTCCAACCCACTTCTTCATGATAATGAAATGGGAGACACCCTTGGTCAGTTCGATTTGCAAAATGAACATTTGGACCCATTCCAGGATAAGCACTAATGATAGGCAGCATGGAAGTTAATCAGTAACTAAGGCTGCTTCTAATGAACTGGAATGGTTGTCGAGGAAGAATGCTGAACCTCTCAAGCCCTCTTTGACCCTTGTCCCTACATTGCAACTAAAAGACTACAACTCTCGCAGAAATAGCTTCCTAAAATCTCTGCTCACATTCCTGCTTTACGGGGGAATAACCAGATCAATACATCCTGTGGTAGAGTGGCGAGTGTAGATCGATGCTTTTCCATGTCAGCCCATCAGCCTTAGGGTATCCTTCATCGCACCCTCCTTTTTCCGCACATATCTACTGGAGGAGCCTTTGCCTCCTTACCGCACACTCCCAGAGGTCACTACTCATGTGTATTTTGTGAAACCTCCAACAATAGCTTAGGAGTACCCTATTCTCACCTGCATCTGGCAAGCATTTGGCATCACTCTCCATCACCAACTTACCAACATCTTGGGTTACTTATTCGCTAGGCCATGTTTGCTACGTATCTTCTTTGGGTCTCCTTCTACCTCCCTTTTAGAGCCTGATTCTCAGGACATCCCAACTCCACCTCAGGTAATATCTTCCCTTGCTTTTGCTTTCCAATGAGAACATTGTCAGATTTAGGCATGGGGGGTATAGCCTGAGGTTGTTCATAGCATGATACATATTCCGCATGCAGTTAGGGCATCCATCTTTCATAAAAAAAAATAGAAGAAGAAGAGAAGAGTGAAAACAAAAAGGAGATGAAATCTTTGTGAGCTGAATTGCACATATATTGAGGAGAAGAGAGAGGAAAATGTGCAAAATTGCTCTGGTCCCAGCATTTGATTATGGAAGAGTTTACCTAAGTTCAAGGCTAGAATGAATGATCAATTAAGTCTTGAAGTGCTAAAGAGAAGGAGATACGTGAGGGATACCAACTTTAGGCCTCCTAGGTCTATTTTAGTGCTTAAACACTTACGTATTTATTAAAATCTAGACTATTCCTCAAGAGGTTGAGGGAGTTGCGAGGCTGATGTATTAAGTCTAAGGCTTAGGGAGTATTCAGCCCCGTTGCCTGCCCTTTGGTTTGCGAGACTTGGTAACCTAGGAACCCAAAAATCACACACTGGTCTAGTTCAGTGCGCATAATAAAAATAATGCCAAAGAGTGTCAATTCTGAAAATGTTTTCCCGAAGAGATGACTTAAGAGCAGCTCGAAGACACAAGTTGATTGGACAACTTCCTGACACAGAGAGGAGGAATGAAAATTCTCCCCTCGAAAATGCGTTATAAATACCATCTCTTCGGTGCTTGTCTCCTAGGATATCTAAATATCCTACCGGGGGCATGGAAGCACCTTGTGCTAGTTCAGGTGACATGGGTGGCATTATCCCTTTTTGTTCGAGATTTTCCCACCACGCAATTTATACTGCAACGATGTATTTCCCTGATATCATTTCTCAAAAGAGAAATCTCCTAACCAATAGGGAAATATCATTTTAGGGCTTCTAATTGAAGATCCAACTCTACGGATCTGATCAGGGCAACAATCGGAGTTCAACACATCCAAGATCGGCTCGATTGGACCTCTGTAGCATCAGATGCAGTCCGAGAAAGATCAGAGGTCAAGGGGCAAGGTGGTGCAAATTCATACTTCAAATGACAAATCCAACCACACGGATGGGTTCAGATTGACAATCGCAACCCAATAGTGCGAAAATTGATCCAATCTGACATCCGTGGCACCACCTATGAGCATTTGAAGATGGACGGTCAGGATGGCACCACGTGGCACCATCCCAACCATCTAAACCTGCCAAGGCGCCTCCGCTCGAGCTCTAAAGGCTCAATCAAAGAATGATCTTGACCGTTAGATGAAAATCCAACGGCCAAGAGTTCTCCACACCACCCACCCCTCAGTTCTACAAAGGAGCAATCTCGGTCATCCATCATCCATCCAACGGACGAGAAACGTCCACGTTGCCTCTACTACACACTCCACATCTCTAAAGAAAAAGACCCATGCAATATCGAGAGCGCATGAGCCTTGAGTTCAAAACGCGACACAAAGGAAGCGTTGGTGCAACGGTCGAGCGATGGATTGGAGAGACAAAGGCGCACGTTCGAAACGTGATTCGCCTATCCTAAGCAAGCGGAGCGTGCCTGATTAAAATTCCACCACTCAATCAAGAACAAATGGCGATGGCAGCTGCTACGTGGCGATCTAAGATGTGCCAGATGGAGGAGTGCACGCACCCGCGTGATGAAGCACGATCACACGCACCATCACACACGAGCACATGTAACATGTAAAGACGAAGCAGCATGCACGAATCTAAGTCGTCCGATCGTGCGATAGGACGGCTGAGATCCAGTGTACGTGATCAAAGGTGCGAATGGCTGAAGGGGAGCGAGTGTCGACGTGGCAACGTGAGGGCCGTGCAATCGGCGATGGATGGCTCACAATCCACGCAAGCTTCAGCGACATGCGCCCTATAGTGACGCCCATAAACGTCACTAAGGGTTTTATATTAAATTATAAGCTTTGAAAAAGACCTTTTTGCCCCCATATCCTCAATTATAAAAGGACCACCCCTACCACACAGTTTTTAATCCCTTTCTCTCTTCTCTCACCCCTCCAAAGCTCTACGAGCTGGTCCCATACCCGGGATGCTCCACTAGAGCTAGAGTAAAAGAATTTTCCATCTTCTCACCCCCTTCGTGGAGCATCCCATGGTTGTCTTCTCTCCACCATTCGAGAAGCGAATCCCGCTATGACGTTGCCTTGCTTCATTCTCCATCCTCCAGCCTCATTCTCTCTTATCCAGCATCTCACCACCCTCTTCCTGGCGCCCTGTCAACGCGGCTCATCCTCTAAGCAATCGTCGAGGAGGGTTTTCTCATCTATCTCTTTTTACCACTTTCTAGTGTAGATTTCAAAGCTTTCTAATTGTAGAAATTAGTTGTAATGAACATATGGCTATGAAATATTGGTTCACTCTCTCTCTCTTTTTCTCTGTATTATTCTCTCTCTCTTTTATATTATTTATTATTTAAGTAGAATATCCTGCGTAGATTAATTTCAACCAGTTAATCTGCTTTGTGAAAAATAATTCCAAACATGATTTTTGATCAAACGTTCGCCTCCTCGTGTTTGACCCAAGACTCATCAAAGCTTCAGTTATAAATTTTATTTGATAGCGAATTTTTACGCACTGTAATGACGAGTTTTCAAACTCAATCTTTACGCATACAAAATCTCGCTCATCAGGGGGCAACAAGTATGTCGACCCCTTCATCTCAAATCCACCCATCTTTTGAAACCTTCTTAGCTATGAATTTATACACCTCTTCCAATCGAATCAACTTTCTCTTTATTAGATTTGCATGAATTGGCCTCCCACATGCGTTAGTAAACTATGTGATGATTGACCTCCATGCATTCTTTGTAAATATGCAATTCACACAGTCTCCTTCCAAAGCAGCCTTCCTTAAACCATTTATTATGAAGAAATCGTCGTCATCGATAAAGACGAAGTCCATCCTACCAATAGTTTCATAAGTAAATATCAAACTATCTAATAAGCATATTCCCAATGTCTATCCATATCCCCGCCATGTTCAAATATAATGCGTCATGCTAAAGGCCATTCCGTACACAAATGAAGTAAAATGTAAACAATATTTCATAATCTCCTTTCAGCAATTATCAAGTTTGATAGTGTTGTCAATCGAAGAGGTCATTCCTGTGAGACCAGTAAACGAGATGAACTACTTTTCATAATAGAAAATATAAGAAACATAAGGAAAATAGCATAATATATATACCAACCATTATCCATCAAACGTCATTAGTCTAACAATAACACAACATACCATTGGAAATAGTTTTCCAACACGCATCAAATTACAACTCCCCCCCCCCACCCCACACACACACACCCATCCACCCCAAGACCATCTATATAGTTGGGAAATCCCCACTAAGTTTTCCCTCTACGATTATTTGTCGGCATGAATATCTTTTCTTACATGAAATATATATGTCCAAATTTAATTTTCCATGATTAGTTATAGTAAGTTATCACATCCATTGTTATGAGTCAATCAATTTATCCATCTTAAACTACTAATTTTCATAAATGACTCATTAATGACCAGGTATAATGGAATTGAAATGACCCTTCTCAGGGGTCTTCGCGAGTTGATGTAAACACGTTTACACTACTTAAGATGTCTATTTTTTCATGTTCTTAAGCATAGGATTGCATTGCATGCTATAAATATTGCATAACATGCATCATCTTACATTTAGAGTAGTTTGAATAAAATGGAGGTTAATTGTCTCCTTTTATGTGCTTGACCAGGGCAAACTTTTTATCGGGGCCTCGGATCGAAAATCCAACCGTACAGATGTGATCAGGGAGACGATTGGAGTTCAACGACTCCAAGATCACCCTAATCAGGCATTTGTAGCGTCAGATAGAGATCGGGGAACCCTAGAAGATCAAGGGCCAAGATGGTGTGAATCCGCACTACAAACGACAAATCCAACCACACAGATGGATTCGGATCAACGATCGTAGCCTAAGTACGTAAAAATCGACTCAATCCGACAACCGTGGCACCATCTACATCATCCAAAAGATGGACGGCTAAGATGGCGCCACGTGGCACCATCTCAGCCGCCAACCAGCCCTCAAGTCCACCGCTGCTTTTCCAAAGAGAATCCAAAAATCCTGAACGCGCGTTCAAAACTTCAGCCGCCCGCCCCATCCACACGCGCAGCGCAGTGGATAAGGCGCTCGGCTGCCTTCAGACGCGCGATCGATTCTTTGCGAGCGGGCGAGCGGTGCAGGCGAGCGTCGGATCGCGATCGAATGGTCGTGCGCGCCCGATGGTGCTCACATGCTATTTCACACACAGCGGTAACGCGGCATCGCACGCGATCGGGTGCGTGCAGAGGAGGCGGGCATAGCGCGATCTAAGCCGTCCGATCTCACAATTGGACGACTGAGATCGTCTGGACGTGCGCGTGCGTTGCGAGCGCTGGCAAGCGAGCGGGCACGCATGCGCCGCCCACTATGCCCATGTTCAGACCTTTAGCGATGGTTTTATCCATCACTAAAGGTCCTGAATTAATGTTTTTAAAGTTGTAATAACCAAATTGCCCCCACTCCTTGCAACTATAAAAGGAGACCCCCTCCACACGAAATTCTCATCCCTTCCTTCTCTTCTCTCCCTCTCCAAAGCTCAAGAGAAGCTTGTCCCACACCCGGGATGCTTCTCGCGAGATAAAGTCAATTTTTTGTCCCCCTTTCAGAAGCGAATCCCGCGACGACAACGACGTGCTGCCCCGTTCCCATTCTTCCTGCTTCGTTCTCCTTCGTCCTAATCTGTCCTCCTTCGTCCAGGCGTCATCCCGTCCGGCTCATCCTCCAAGCAACCGTCGAGGAGGATATTTCTCTCCCCATTCTTTTTACTGCTTTCTAATATAAATTTACTGCTTTCTAGAATAGATTTACTGCTTTCTTGTGTAATTGATTTCCCGCTTTCTAGTGTAATTCTTATTTGGTTTTATTGTATAAACATTTTGAATTATTGAATGCATACTCTCTCTCTCTCTCTCCCTTTTTAGTCTGATTGTTGGTATAGCTTCATTGTAATTACATCGCCTCGCTTTTCAAGAAAAATTCTAAAAAATATATATAATTGCAAATATAGATCGACGTAGCCTCTCTGTGTTCGACCCGGAATTTCCATTTCGGTATAAATTTTATTTGTTGAACACGAGTTCTTCGCTTTCATACTACGACGACAGGTTTTTCAAAACCAAACACGTTAGCGTAGCAACTCGACGTTCAACATTTTGGCGCTGTTGCCGGGGAGGAGACGATATTTGATTTTTTTTCTTCGCGTTTTTACAACTTACAAATCATTTACCTCACTTCTCTCCATTCTTATTGTGATTGCAGGTACTCTTTCGAGATGAGCAAAAGCGGCAGATTGGAGTAAAGTGCTGTGGAAGGTTTTGTAAGTTATCCCCCACCCATTAGATTTCATTTCACCACATAATAACACAAACATCAATCAACCTAGGTGTTCTTATAAACTCTAAGGTTAGATTGTTTGTTGTTTGACACCCACACCCGCCCCAACCCCCACATTAAAAAAGAAAAATAAAAAAATCTCACAAAGGTACACAACCTCATCTAATTTTCAAACTCAACCGGTAAATCGATCTTTGGAGCCGGTTCACACATTCAAACACATAATTGAGTAGAAATCAGATTAGGTAATCACTTGTGTGCCTAATTAAGTGGTGCAATAGGCCAATTGTTTGAGTTGATTGGGTCGTACTACTTCAATTAAAATCAACTCATCAAGTAGCTGCCACTTAGGTTCAACTATTAGGGATCTACCAGGCACTCCACATTCTTTTTAAGCTTTAAAGGAAAACATCTTCACCTGTGCTTTCAAAACTTGGTGTGCCAACAAAACTTGTTTGAAAACACCTAAAGTTGAATCCTAAAAACTACTAAGCAAGATTTGAACTCTAAAATTCACCACATCAAAAATAATCATGCTTGAAAACCACTGGTTGTGCACACACATACAAACCAATCAATCATTAAGGGCACAACCCATATAAAGGGCCCATCACATTCCAAAGCACATTCAAACCTAGCCCTAAATAAAACAGAGTAGACGTTGGCCTTAAGGATTCAACTTGCTCTTCAAAGCCCAGAACGAGATTATTTTCGATTAGTCTATTTCTACTGTTCAATCTGATGTCTAGCTATGGGAGTAGAATCAAACGATCGCGGCTGGGGGGTACACTAGGAACCAGAGGCGCAAGCCAAAGGAAGAACCTTCTCCCCAGTCCCTCCTTCCAACTGGTTGGATTGAATAGACAAAAGTAGATCAAATCGTTTCTCTATCTCAAGACAGGTTTTGGGAGTCTGTAGGTCTTTAGGCTAGCCCACTTAAGGACAGGTTTGATTGTTTGTATTGCAAGGCGCCTTTCTTCCTCTCATCTCTCATGAATCCTTCCACATATTACACTCACTCCTGCTCTTTCCCTCCTGTTTTGAATTATCCTCAACATGACGATTATCAGGACTCGTACTGTAATCAACCATCAGTTTGTTGGGATAACTCGGATTGGGGATACAGTTCCGAACCTCCGTGGTTAGGGTCTAACCCTGAACACTATGATTGTGATTTTTATCCTTCTCAGAGCCACATTAATTATAGATCGTCACCCTTTCATGAACAACCTAATACTATCTACAATCAAGAAGGATACACGATCCTTACCCATCCTCTGATTACCCTGCCTTTAGGTCATCACCACCTTTTAAACAATCTGAAATGACCTATTATCAAGAAGGGTATAACGAATCTCAATTCGTTAATTCCCCTGCATTGACCCCAAACCCGCCCAACCCTGAACCAACTCATTTGGTTCAGGTTAACCAGGTTCAAGATAAGGTTCTGGCTAACTTGAGGAATACCATACAATCTTTAGAAGTTCAGCCAATACCTTGCATTGAGAGATTGGAGCCCCTGATTCAGATGATTGATGATTTGAATATGTATATGTTGGATTGGCTCCAGGATGTTAAGGATAAGAACCTGAGTGAGTTTCTACTTGGGAAGTTAGCGAAATTTAGGATGAGAATTGTGGTTGCTTTGATTCAATCATGGGATGATTCCCAGGATGAACCCTCTTCAGGAGAGCCAATTTCAGAACCCGTTCAGGCACCTGTTGGGGGGGACACATGTTACGAGGTTGACCAGATTGAATTAGAGCAACCAATTAAGGAAAATCTGATTTCTTCACCTGAGATCCCTGAGCCAGGGTACGAGGAAACATATGTCTCCTTGGAACAGAAAGTGACAGATGATTTTGGGACATACATTGATACGGATCTTGATTTCTTTGATGGTGAAGATTCAAGTTGCGAAGTCTTACGCGAGTTTTCTGAACATGATTTCTGTGAGACGATTGGGCCTGAGGAATCTGATAGATCATTTGATAGCCCAATAACTGAGGAAACTGATTTTATTAGGGCTTACATTAAGGATCCAGAATCGCATTTTCTGGAGGATTCCATCAAATGCCCTGATTGTCAGTTATACCCCATTGAGCTTATCGATGATTCTGTTTCTGAGATAATTAGACCCAAGTCAATTCTGATTCAGCCACATCATTTAGACTTGGAGATTTTAGATGGGGTGATTAATATGCAAGAGGTCTTGAAATTTAACATTCTGATTGAGGAGGATAGGAGTTGGGAAGTTCTGATTTGGGAAGCTAACTTTGGAGGAAATAGAAGATTAAGTCTAAGAGTTCCAATTCATCTGAAACCATCAAACCAAGACCCTTACAACATCTATTCTGAGGATGTCCAACCTAAGCACACATTCAATGATTATCCTTTTGAGCTTGAATTCTCTGTAACCCAACTTTTTAGTCTTGGGTTGCATCCTCATAAATAGTAGGCCCAACCCTGCTTGCATACTGATTTTAGGTTTTGGGTAATTTTTATCCAGAACCTGAGATATTCTCGATTATGGGGTACGGGTCTGCACCACAATCTGGTCCACATCTGTGGACCTCTGCTGACAGGTCGGAGGTTTCTTCTGTTTATTCTAATTCTGACCTGCACCTGTGAATTCTTCATTTCTCTTCTTTGTATAGTGTGCCTAGCTGAAGGCACTAAATTCAGCACATATACAGCTCTTTTTAGTTTTCATCTCGAAGCGAACCTGACATTCACGCAATTCAGATGCATTCTACGCTATTCCACTCTATTTTATGTCTTTTCAATACAATGAGGACATTGCATTAGATAGGCATGGGGGGTGGATATTTATCTCTGAATTTATTCGTTAGCTCCGTAGATTTGTTTTATTTTATTAAAAAAAAATAATTTGTGGAATTAGGAAAGAGAACTTGGGTTTAAGAAAATTTTCAATCTTAGGAAATACTACATTATGATTTAAACACAAAGACCCTTCAGGTCTTTGGACTTAATCAGCCCATGTATCCATTAAAATGTGGATTTATTTTTTTTTCGAGTCCTCGCCAACCTAAATTCTATTTTAATTGGAGTAAATAAGTTTAGGTGATAAGTACATGACTTATCAACCCACCCTCTAATTTGAGGGAACTTTGAGTTTCTAGCATCTACACACTTTCTTTGCACTGACTCGTTGTTCGACGATTTTAACAGAAATTGGGTAGCTAATGAACCTTCTAGGGTGATATAGCTGGCAAGTTATCGTGGGTAACAGCCCATAGGTAGGTTGTCCAGAGCCCAGTCACTGGACCTTTCTCTTTTTGCTGCCTTTAGGTAAATCCTAGACCAGGGAAGACACCTACTTAAAAAACAAAAGAAAAAAAAATCAAAAAGAAAGGAGAAAAGAAAAAAAGAAATAAGCCACACTTCGCCGCACGAGTATGGCTAGCAAGTTATCGGTGGTAACAGCTCATCAACCGGTTGTCCAGAACCCAGTTCAATAAATGCACTGAAAATTCCCAAAACACTTAGGAAGAAGCGGAGAAGTAGAATAAATCGGGGAGATATACACTATATTCACCCTTGTGTTGACCCCGTAAAAATAAAAGTAGGGAGAAAGCTACCGGTTGTAAAGATACACCTTTAGGCAGAATTCTCTCTTTTTTTTTAGGTCACCTAGAGGCGTAAAAATCCGAAGCCTGTTTTAACTGCAGGTCAACGAGTCTATCACATTCACAATAAGATGCTTAAAACTTACGGTTCTCATCAAATCTTGGGTGAGTTGAATGGCCGTATAAAGGCACTCTTAAACCCTAAAACTTGAAAATCCAAAAAAATTAGAAAAGAGGAAAAAGAGAAAAAGAAATTTTTCTTTGAATAAGGCGAGGGCTTGAATAAGCCCAAATAATCCAACCTAACTCTTTTATAAATAGCATATAGTTTTTGCTAGGGACTAGATAAAGATAGGTATGGGGGTATGATGTAAACACGTTTACACTACTTAAGATGTCTATTTTTGCATGTTCTTAAGCATAGGATTTCATTGCATGCTATAAATATTTCATAACATGCATCATCTTACATTTAGAGTAGTTTGAATAAAATGGAGGTCAACTGTCTCCTTTTATGTGCTTGGACAGGGTAAAATTTTTATCGGGGCCTCAGATCGAAGATCCAACCGTACAGATGTGATCAGGGCGATGATTGGAGTTTAACGACTCCAAGATCGCCCTAATCAGGCATCTGTAGCATCAGATAGAGACCAGGGAACCCTATAAGATCAAGGGCCAAGATGGTGTGAATCCTTACTTCAAATGACAAATCCAACCGCACAGATGGATTCGGATCGACGATCGCAGCATAACGGCGCGAAAATCGACTCAATCCGACAACCGTGGCACCATCTACATCATCCAGAAGATGGATGGCCAAGATAGCGCCACGTGGCGCCATCTCAGCCGTCCAACCGACCCTCAGGTCCACCACTGCTTTTCCAAAGAGAATCCAACGCGCGATCTGGGTCGTTGGATCTCGATCCAACGGTCCTGAACGCGCGTTCAAAACTTCGGCCGCCCGCCCCATCCACGCGCGCAGCGCAATGGATAAGGTGCTCGGCTGCCTTCAGACGCGCGATCGATTCTTCGCGAGCGGGCGAGCAGCGCGAGCGAGCATCAGATCGCGATCGAATGGTCACGCGCGCCCGATAATGCTCGCGCGCTATTTCACACACGACGATAATGCGGCATCTCACGCGATTGGGCACACGCTGAGGAGGCGGGTGTAACGCGATCTAAGCCGTCCGATCTCGTGATCGGATGGCTGAGATCGTCTGGACGTGCGCGTGCGTTGCAAGCGTGGGCAAGTGAGCGGGCACACGCGCGTCACCCACTATGCCCAGGTTCTGACCTTTAGCGACGGTTTTATCCGTCACTAAAGGTCCTGAATTAATGTTTTTAAAGTTGTAATGACCAAATTCCCCCACTCTTTGCAACTATAAAAGGAGACTCCCTCCACACGAAATTCTCATCCCTTCCTTCTCTTCTTTCCCTCTCCAAAGCTCAAGAGAAGCTTGTCCCACACCCGGAATGCTTCTCGCGAGATAAAGTCAATTTTTCGTCCCCCTTTCGGAAGTGGATCCCACGATGACGACGACGTGCTGCCCCGTTCCCATTCTTCCTGCTTCGTTCTCCTTCATCCTGCTCCATCCTCCTTCGTCCAGGCGTCATCCCGTCCCGCTCGTCCTCCAAGCGATCGTCGAGGAGGATATTTCTCTCCCCATTCTTTTTAATGCTTTCTAGAATAGATTTACTACTTTCTAGTGTAATGATTTTCTTGCTTTCTAGCCGTAATATTTAGTGTAATGAACAATCCCTTTTGATAATGAATTCCTTGTTCATTCTATATCTCTTTTGATTTTTTATTGTATTATTCTCTCTCTCTTATTCTCTCTCTCTCTTCTATTTATTATAAATAGTTAGATAGTTCTAATCAATTAATTTACTTCGTGACAAATAAAAACAAACGTGTTATTTTTTAAATCAAACGTCTGCCTCCCTGTGTTCGACCCGAAATTTCCATTTCGGTATAAATTTTATTTATTGAACACGAGTTCTTCGCTTTCATACTACGATGACAGGTTTTTCAAAACCAAACACGTTAGCGTAGCAACTCGACGTTCAACACGAGTTTCTCGGACTTTCGAAGTGTTTTCCAAAATTCCTACGTAGCGTGGACCCACGCAAACAAACCCAAGAATCTAGGGCTTTTCCTACAACTTTTCCCTAGCCCACCACAGCCTAAAACCCTACCCATACCCCATAAACCCCCCTCGACACGTGTTGGACTTAATTTACGCACCTACGCTAACGTGTTCGATTTTGGAAAACCTGTCGTTGTAGTTCGAAAGCGAAGGATTCGTGTTCAACAAATAAAATTTATACCGAAATTAAAATTCCGAGTCGAACACAGGGAGGCGAACGTTTGATTTAAAAACTTCACGTTTCTTTTTATTTTGTCACGAAGAAATTCAATTTAAACTATCTAAGTATCTACAACAAATAAAAGAGAGAGAGGGAGTAAGAGAGAGAAAGAATACTATACATAGAAATCAAAATGAGATGTAGAATAGACAAGGAATTTATCATAAAAGAGTTCTTTCGTTACAACTAGAAAAAAAATAGAACAATTACTCTAGAAAGCATTAAAAGAATGGAGGGAGAAATGTCCTCCTCGCCGATCGCTCGGAGGACGAATAGACTACTCTAGAAAGCAGTAAATCTATACTAGAAAGCATTAAAAAGAATAGGGAGAGAGAAATCCTCCTCGACGGTCGCTTGGAGGACGAGCCGGACGGGACGACGCCTGGACGAAGGAGAACGAAGCGGGACGAAGGAGGACGAAGCAGAAGAACGGGAACGAAGCAGCACGCCGTCGTCGTCGCAGGATCCACTTCCGAAGGGGGACGAAAATTTGGACTTTATCTCGCGAGAAGCATCCCGGGTGTGGGACAAGCTTCTCTTGAGCTTTGGAGAGGTAGAGAGGAGAAGGAAGGGATGAAAATTTCGTATGGAGGGGGTCTCCTTTTATAGTTGCAAGGAGTGGGGGCAAAATGGACATTACATCTTCAAAATAATAAATAAGGGGTCTTTAGTGACGGATAAAACCGTCGCTAAAGCCCCGCCGTCGCCGTCGCCGCCGCGCCCACGCGCGCCCGCTCGGCTGGCCGCGCGCGTAACGCCTACGCACGCCGCTTGATTTTCAGCCGTCCGATCGCGAGATCGGACGGCTTAGATCGCGTCCGTGCCCGCTGCGTAGCGCGCCCGCCCGCGTGCGATCGCGCGTTACGCCCGGCGTGCAATCGCGCGTCGTCCTGATTGAGCGCGCGCAGCCGTTGGATCTTCATCTGACGCTCGTGCGCGCCCGCTCGCCCGCGCCTTCCACCCCCTCACCGCGGCTCGAACCCGCGACCTCCGCTTCGCCCGCAGCTGCGTAGCCGCTGCGCTACGCGGGCGAAATGGTCGCGCAGACGTTTTTAAACGCGAGTGACCGCAGCCGTTGGATCGAGATCCAACGGCGGAGAGGAGACGGTGCGCGGTCTTCACCAGACGCATGCGGCCGATTGGGCGGCTGAGATGGCGCCACGTGGCGCCATCTTAGCCATCCATCTTCTGGAAGTTGTAGATGGTGCCACGGATGTCGGATTGACTCGATTTTTGTGTCGTTGAGCTGCGATCGTCGATCCGAATTCATCCGTGTGGTCGGATTTTCCATCTGAAGTGCGGATTTACACCATCCTGGCCCTTGATCTTCTAGGGTTCCCCGGTCTCTATCTGATGCTACGGATGCCTGATTAGGGCGATCTTGGAGTCGTTGAACTCCAATCGTCGCCCTGATCATATCCATACGGTTGGATCTTTGATCCGAGGCCCCGATAAAATATTTTCCCTGTCCAAGCACATAAAAGGAGACAATTAACCTCCATTTTATTCAAACTACTCTAAATGCAAGATGATGCATGTAATGCAATATTTATATCATGAAATGCAATCCTATGCTTAAGAACATGCATAAATAGACATTTTAAGTAGTGTAAATGTGTTTACATCATACCCCCATGCCTATCTTTTGCTAGTCCCTAGCAAAAACTATATGCTATTTATAAAAGAATTAGGTTAGATTATTTGGACCTGAGTTATTTTCAATCATTAAGAAATTGTCTACTTAAGAACTGAACTTTCAAAGACACAACAGTGCCCGGGTATCAGCCAAAATGCAGACCGCCTCAAGCCTCGCCTTATTCAAAGAAAAATTTCTTTTTCTGTTTTTACTCTCTTTTTTTTTTTTTTTTTTTTTGGATTTTCAAATTTTAGGGTTTAAGAGTGGCTTTCTACGGCCATTCAACTCACCCAAGATTTGATGAGAACCCTAAGTTTTAAGCATCTTATTGTGATTGTGATAGACTTGTTGACCGGCAATTAAAACGGACTTCGGATTTCTACGCCTCTAGGTGACCTCAAAAAGAATTCTGCCTAAAGGTGTATCTTTACAACCGGTAGCTTTCTCCCTACTTTTATTTTTTTTTAACGGGGTCAACACAAGGGTGAATCCAGTGTATATCTCCCCGGTTTATTCTACTTCTCCGCTTCTTCCTAAGTATTTTGGGAATTTTTAGTGCATTTTCTGAGCTGGGTTCTGGACAACCGGTCGATGAGCTGTTACCACCGACAACTTGCCAGCCATACTCGTGCGGCGAAGTGTGGCTTATTTCTTTTTGTTCTTTTCTCCTTTTTGATTTTTTTTTTTTTTTTTTTAAGTAGGTGGCTTCCCTGGTCTAAGATTTACCTAAAGGCAGCAAAAAGAGAAAGGTCCAGTGACTGGGCTCTGGACAACCTACCTATGGGCTGTTACCCACAATAACTTGCCAGCCATATCACCCTAGAAGGTTCATTAGCTACCCAATTTCCGTTAAAATCGCCAAACAACGAGTCAGTGCAAAGAAAGTGTGTAGATGCTTAAAACTCAAAATTCCCTTAAATCAGAGGGCGGGTTGATAAGTCGTGTACTTATCACCCAAACTTATTTACTCCAATTAAAATAAAATTCAAGTTGGCGAGAACTCGAAAAACAAATCCACATTTTAGTGGATATACGGGCTGATTAAGTCCAAAGACCTGAAGGGTCTTTGTGTTCAGAACATAATATAGTATTTCTTAAGATCGAAAATTTTCTTAAACCCAAATTCTCTTTCCTAATTTTGATTTTTTTTTTTATATATAAAATAAAACAAATCTACGGAGCTGACGAATGAATTCAAAGATAAATATCCATCCCCCCATGCCTATCTAATGCAATGTCCTCATTGTATTAAAAAGACATAAAACAGAGTGGAAAAGCGTAGAAAGCACCTGAATTACGTGGATATCGGGTCCGCTCCGAGATGAAAATGAAAAAGAACTGTATATGTGCTGAGTTTAGTGCCTTCAGCTAGGCACACTATACAAAGAAAAGAAATGAAGAATTCACATGTGCAGGTCAGAATTAGAATGAACAAAAGAATCCTCTGACCTGTCAGCAGAGGTCCACAGATGTGGACCAGATTGTGGTGCAGACCCACACCCCATAATCGAGAATATCTTAGGTTCTGGATAAAAATTACCCAAAACCTAAAATCAGAATGCAAGCGGGGTCGGGCCTGCGATTTGTGAGGATGCATCCCAAGGCCAAAATGTCGGGTTACAGAGAATTGAAGCTCAAAAGGATAATCGTTAAATGTGTGCTTGAGTTTGACATCCTCGAAACAAATGTCGTAAGGGTTCTGATTTGATGGTTTCAGCTTAAAAGGAACCCTTCGACTCAATCTTCCATTTCCTCCAGAATTAACTTCCCAAATTAGAACTTCCCCGCTCCTATCCTCCTCATTAAGTGTATCAAATTCCAGGACATCTTGTATATTCATCACCCCGTCTGGAATCTCCAAGTGTAAATGATGTGGCAGAATCAAAATTGACTTGGGTCTAATTATCTCAGAATTAAAATCATCAATAAGCTCAACAGGGTGTAACTGATAATCAGGGCATTGAATTGATTCCTCCAGAAAATGCAATTCTGGATCTGTATCGTGTGCCCTAATAAGATCAGTTTCCTCAGTTATTGGGCTATCAAATGATCTATCAGATTCCTCAGGCCCAATCGTCTCACAAAAATCGTGATTTGAAAACTCGTGTGAGACTTCGCAACTTGAATCTTCACCATCAAAGAAATCAGGATCCGTATCAATGTATGTCCCAAAATCAGTTGTCACTTTGTGTTCCCAGGAGACATACGTTTTCTCGTAACCCGGCTCAGGGATCTCAGGTGAAGAAATCAGATCATCCTTAATTGGTTGCTTTAATTCAATCTGGTCAGCTTCGTAACACGTGTCCCCCCCAACAGGTGCCTGAGCGGGTTCTGTCATTGGCTTTCTTGAAGAGAGTTCATCCTGGGAATTATTCCAAGATTGAATCAAAGCAACCACGAATCTCATCCTCAATTTCGCTAATTTCCCAAGTAGAAACTCACCCGGGTTCTTATCCTTAACATCCTGGAGCCAATCCAACAAAGACTTATTTAAATCATCAATCATTTCAATCAGGGGCTCCAATCTCTCAATGCAAGGTATTGGCTGAACTTCTAAAGATTGAATGATATTCCTCAAGTTAGCCAGAACCTTATCTTGAACCTGATTAACCTGAACCAAATGAGTTGGTTCAGGGTTGGGCGGGTTTGACATCAATGTAGAGGAATTAACGAATTGAGATTCGTTATACCCATCCTGATAATAGGTCATTTCAGATTGTTCAAAAGATGGAGATGACCTAAAGGCAGTGAAATCAGAGGATGGGTAAGGATCAGTGTATCCTTCCTGATTGTAGATCGCATTAGGTTGTTCATGAAAGGAGGACGATCTATAATCGATGCAACTCTGAGAAGGATAGAATTGAGAATCAAAGTGTTCAGGGTTAGACCCTAAACACGGGGGTCCGGAATTGTATCCCCAATCCGAATTATCCCAACTAACTGATGGTCGATTACAATACGAGTTGGGATAATTGTCATGTTGAGGATAATTTACAACAGGAGGGAAAGAGCGGGAATGCGTGAAATATGTGGAAGGATTCATGAGACACTGGAGGAAGAAAGGTGCCCTGCAATACAAACAATCAAACCTGTCCTTAAATGGGTTAGCCTACAGACCTACAGACTCCCAAAACCCGTCTTGAGATAAAGGAATGATTTGATCTACTTCTGTCTGTTCAATCCAACCAGTTAGAAGGAGGGACTGGGGAGAAGGTTCTTCCTTCGGCTTGCGCCTCCGGTTCCTAGTGTACCCCCCAGCCGCGATCATTTGACTCTGCTGCCCTAGCTAGACATCAGATTGAACAGTAGAAACAGACTAATCGAAAATAATCTCGTTCTGAGTTCTGAAGAGCGAGTCCAATCCTTAAGGCCAACGTCTACTCTGTTTTATTTAGGGCTAGGTTTGAATGTGCTTTGGAATGTGATGGGCCCTTTAAATGGGTTGTGCCCTTAATGATTGATTGCTTTGTGTGTGCGTGCACAACCAGTGGTTTTCAAGCAAGATTATTTTTGATGTGATGAATTTTAAGGTTCAAATCTTGCTTAGTAGCTTTTAGGATTCAACTTTAGGTGTTTTCAATCAAGTTTCATTGGCACACCAGGTTTTGCAAGCACAGGTGAAGATATTTTCCTTTAAAGTTTAAAAAGAATGTGGAGTGCCTGGTAGATCCCTAAGAGTTGAACCTAATTGGCAGCTACTTGATGAGTTGATTTTATTTGAAGTGGTGCGGCCCAAACAACTCAAACAACTGGCCTGATGCACCACCTAATTAGGCACACAAATGATTACCCAATCTGATTTCTACTCGATTATGTGTTTGGATGTGTGTACCGGCTCCTAAGATTGGTTTACCGGTTGAGTTAGAAAATCAGATGAGGTTGTGTACCTCTGTGAGAGATTTTTTTTTATTTTTTTCTTTTTTAATGTGGGGGTTGGAGTGAGTATGGATGTCAAACAACAAACAATCTAACCTTAGAGTTTATAAGAACACCTAGGTTGATTGATGTTTGAATTATTATGTGATGAAATGAAATCTAATGGGTGGGAGGTGGGGGATAACTTACAAAACCTTCCACAGCACTTTACTCCGATCTACCGCTTTTGCCTGTCACAAAAGAGTACCTGCAATTACAATAAGAAAGGAAAAAAAAATGAGGTAAATGATTTGTAAGTTACAAAATGCGAAGAGAAATCAAAAAGCGTTGCCTCCCCGGCAACGGCGCCAAAATGTTGGACTTAATTTACGCACCTACGCTAACGTGTTCGGTTTTGGAAAACCTGTCGTTGTAGTTCGAAAGCGAAGGATTCGTGTTCAACAAATAAAATTTATACCGAAATTAAAATTCCGGGTCGAACACAGGGAGGTGAACGTTTGATTTAAAAACTTCGCGTTTCTTTTTATTTTGTCACGAAGAAATTCAATTTAAACTATCTAAGTATCTACAACAAATAAAAGAGAGAGAGGGAGTAAGAGAGAGAAAGAATACTATACATGGAAATCAAAATGAGATGTAGAATAGACAAGGAATTTATCATAAAAGAGTTCTTTCGTTACAACTAGAAAAAAAATAGAACAATTACTCTAGAAAGCATTAAAAGAATGGAGGGAGAAATGTCCTCCTCGCCGATCGCTCGAAGGACGAATAGACTACTCTAGAAAGCAGTAAATCTATACTAGAAAGCAGTAAAAAGAATAGGGAGAGAGAAATCCTCCTCGACGGTCGCTTGGAGGACGAGCCGGACGGGACGACGCCTGGACGAAGGAGAACGAAGCGGGACGAAGGAGGACGAAGCAGAAGAACGGGAACGAAGCAGCACGCCGTCGTCGTCGCGGGATCCACTTCCGAAGGGGGACGAAAATTTGGACTTTAACTCGCGAGAAGCATCCCGGGTGTGGGACAAGCTTCTCTTGAGCTTTGGAGAGGTAGAGAGGAGAAGGAAGGGATGAAAATTTCGTATGGAGGGGGTCTCCTTTTATAGTTGCAAGGAGTGGGGGCAAAATGGACATTACATCTTCAAAATAATAAATAAGGGGTCTTTAGTGACGGATAAAACCGTCGCTAAAGCCCCGCCGTCGCCGTCGCCACCGCGCCCACGCGCGCCCGCTCAGCTGGCCGCGCGCGTAACGCCTACGCACGCCGCTTGATTTTCAGCCGTTCGATCGCGAGATCGGACGGCTTAGATCGCGTCCGTGCCCGCTGCGTAGCGCGCCCGCCCGCGTGCGATCGCGCGTTACGCCCGGCGTGCAATCGCGCGTCGTCCTGATTGAGCGCGCACAGCCGTTGGATCTTCATCTGACGCTCGTGCGCGCCCCCTCGCCCGCGCCTTCCACCCCCTCACCGCGGCTCGAACCCGCAACCTCCGCTTCGCCCGCAGCTGCGTAACCGCTGCGCTACGCGGGCGAAATGGTCGCGCGGACGTTTTTAAACGCGAGCGACCGCAGCCGTTGGATCGAGATCCAACGGCGGAGAGGAGACGGTGCGCGGTCTTCACCAGACGCATGCGGCCGATTGGGCGGCTGAGATGGCGCCACGTGGCACCATCTTAGCCGTCCATCTTCTGGAAGTTGTAGATGGTGCCACGGATGTCGGATTGACTCGATTTTTGTGTCGTTGGGCTGCGATCGTCGATCCGAATTCATCCGTGTGGTCGGATTTTCCATCTGAAGTGTGGATTTACACCATCCTGGCCCTTGATCTTCTAGGGTTCCCCGGTCTCTATCTGATGCTACGGATGCCTGATTAGGGCAATCTTGGAGTCGTTGAACTCCAATCGTCGCCCTGATCATATCCATACGGTTGGATCTTTGATCCGACGCCCCGATAAAATATTTTCCCTGTCCAAGCACATAAAAAGAGACAATTAACCTCCATTTTATTCAAACTACTCTAAATGCAAGATGATGCATGTAATGCAATATTTATATCATGAAACGCAATCCTATGCTTAAGAACATGCATAAATAGACATTTTAAGTAGTGTAAATGTGTTTACATCAACACGTCCCTCGTCTCCCACTCTCCCCATACTATGTTTCAGGCGACATGCCCTCCTTGTCCAGCGAAAGGGGGAGAGCAAGAGTAGGAGAGACTGGAGGAAGAGGAGAGGTGTTTGGAGCATCTCGAGCCCCTCCTCTTCCTTCTCACGCCTACGCGTGCGTGGAGCAGCTACAGTCGTCGAGGCCTGATGGGAACACCATCATGAGCCATAACTAGCTCATTTTGACCCAATTAAGTCAATAAATGCTCTTACATAACCGTCAGAGAATCATAAGTCATTGCATAATCATTCTAAAGGAAAAATAAGAAACTAAGGTTAAAACTGCAATTTTACCAGCTCATCATGAATGCAGTACAACCACAGGTTTTCTCGAGGGCTGAATGAAGGTCAATTGGTCTTAAAAAGATAACAAGTGGGATAAGACAGACAGAAAAAGGGTTTGCACGTGTTCTGAGAATTAAATGAATTTTGAAATCCTAAAAACAGACCCGCTTAATCAGCTAAGGTTCTGATCAGGATAAAATTCACCTAAACCCTCTAAAATTCATAGAAAAATATTCTCTAGGGTTTGGAACCTTCAATTTGACCATCATAACCTATTTTGGTCCAAAACAAAACCACAAATAGACATTTGCCCTAATTTAGGTTTTTACATAAATTACCCAATCAAACATGGGCACAACCAAAATCAAACTTCACCATTGGATTTCTTAGGTCAAAATTAGGTTTGTATCAAAATTTGGACCCAAAATGAATTTGTCTTGACCAAGTTTGCAAATTGGTCTTGTCTAATTTCATTGTACCCTTAACTTTCAAAATCCTTTTAAATAGACCCCTAACTTTGTCATTGTTCTCACAAACAGTCCCTACCTCCATTAAACCTATTCCTACTTGCTCCGGCGACCTTAAAAAGGAAAGAACTCCCTGATTTCTTGACGAATCCCTTTCAAATTTGAAAGCGAAGTTCGTCAAGAAATTCTCTTCCTTTTGGACCTAATCCTAAGCCCTGAAACCTACCCAATCTCTCATGCCAACGCATGAGAGATTTGGGTACCAAGAAACTTCCAACTCTGGTGAGCTTTCCAAGCTTGGGAAGCTTGCTTCCCAAGCTCTAACCGACCTCTAATGACCTATAAAAGACTCCCTAGATAACAACGAACTTCCCAAGCTTGAATTTGGCCAGAGATTCCCTCTAATTCCTCTCCCCTCCTTCGGCCCCAACGCATGAGAGATTTGGGTACCAAGAAACTTCCAACTCCGGTGAGCTTTCCAAGCTTGGGAAGCTTGCTTCCCAAGCTCTAACCGACCTCTGATGACCTATAAAAGACTCCCCAGATCACAACAAACTTCCCAAGCTTGAATTTGGCCAGAGATTCCCTCTAATTCCTCTCCCCTCCTCCGGTCGATTTGCTCTTCAAGCTCCAGCAACCTTCCCTACTTTCCCTCGTCATCTAACCACAATACCTGTGGCAGATACTAAAATTGCACTAGAGAGAGGGTGAATAGTGAAATTATATTATATTGTAATTCAAAAAATTCAATCACAAAAGATGGCACCAGATTTTTAGGTGGAAACCCAAGATGGGTGAAAACCACCACCTAAGCCAATCCCTTGACTTAGGATTTTCGATCACAAGGTGATCAATCCACTAACCACACCACTTAAACGAGGGAAGTGTACCTCAATTACAAATCCCACCTCCGATCCCTAAACGGAGGTTTCTCCCTTCAAAATGAAGAGACAGGGACCCGACAGGCCAGATACCCAAAGTACAAAAATAAGAAGTAAAACAACACCTATAGAGCACCCCAATACTTTAAGTACTTTCTTATCTACTAAGCATGAAAAGAACTCCCTGAGGATTCGCAGAACGGAGTGAGCCGGGAATATGAATTTGCCCTTTGATCAGAGTGTTGGCACAGCACAAGGGCAACATGAAGTTTAGAGTAGTGAGCAAGTGATTTTTCTAAAGGAATTGAATCTCCAGAGGTGTGTTTTGCCTAAGAGGAGTTGTAGTCTATTTATAGACAAGTTTGGAACCTTTAAGAACACTTGGGAGAGTTCTCCTACCCGTTAGAGACAAATCCCAAGAGATTGGGACGAAATCCATCACAAATCAGGGTAATGATGAGTCTGACAGCAATATCAGACATCTAATTTTAGGATCAGACGTCTGATTATAATTTTAGTCATCTAATACTGTAGGCCATCCTGAACTGACTTCATTGGATCGAAAGAAAGACGTCTGATATTTTCACATAAGATGTCTGATTAGTTTATTGGACATCTAATAAAGGATGAATTCGTTCTTGTTTTGATCAGATCCAAATAGGGTTCTAGATTTAAAGAATCAGACGTTGTTATGGACATCTGAAGGAATCACCAGACGTCTGGAAACCAAAAAAGACTTCGCTACGATTTCTGACAAAAGATCTTGTGTTCGTAATGAGATACGCACAAAAATACATGGGCAACGGTCCAAAGATAGACGTCTGGAAGCATGTCCAAATGTCTAAAAATACATTTTTGCCCGTTATCTGTAGAATGAAGATAGGTGATTAGTCTAACGGTTAGTCTGAAGATGTCCAGGTAAAGCATCAGACGTCTGGATGAAGTTATAGACGTCTGATAGAGGAGTGCTTCGATTGATGTTTATGAAGGCAAAAACTAACGGTAGAACTATAGGAAGTTAGACGTCTGAAACACTTGTCAGACATCTTAAAGTGGAAAATCAGACGTCTGACAATTGTTCTAGACGTCTGATAAGAGTCTTAGTGTTAGGTTTTTGTTTCTAATTTATCCTAAGTGTAGAGAGCCTAAGTTAGTTATTTATAGGTTATGTTTAGGAGCTCTTTACAACATTTCTAGACTCAAATAAAATGAAAATTACAACCTTTGAAAGTTTACCTAAAAAAGCCTATGACCTAATACTTATGCTACTTGTCTTCACGCTTTTAATCTCCCGTCTTGGAAAACTTTATGAAACCTGCAATTATGTTATTACAGAGAGAAACAATATGCTACGCTTATTTTTTATTTCATTTTCTTCATTTTGAAAAATCATCAAAATATTATATATGAGTAGTTGAACTAATAGATTCTTCATCCTTATCTTCTTCCACGTCGCACAACACCCGCCAGTGCGCCTGCCCCCCTTCATCCTCGCCGATCGCCTCCCTCTGAGCATCTTCATCTTCAGCGCTGGTCGCACCTCACCCGGCACCAACTCCACCTCCCCTTCATCTGCCTCCTTTCCTAAACGACTCCTCGACTTCCCCTCTTCATTTTCAGACATCTACCACCTCATTACGATCGCCGACTCACCCCATCACCCTTCGTCTTCCACCTCGCTGACGTACCTCCGGCGAGATTGCACGGCCACTACACTCCACCAATCCAGCCGCCGTTCATCTCCACACCTCCGCCGTGTTCCAGAGAGCAAAAGCCCTATGGTCTTCAAGGCTATTGGCCTCCCCACTGCTCCGCCGATCACCGCACTTTCTCACCTCACCTTCTAACACCATCCAACCACCTTACGCACTCCCACACCTCATGAACATTGCCGTTCAACTCCCTACCTCACGGCGAAGCTTATGGACTGTTTTAACTGGGGCTCTTAGCCCGTTTTCTTGCTTGCAGGTCCTAGGTCTCCGCCACCATTACCGAAGCTTTGAGCGAAGCTCGAAGCTCGCTTCAAGCACCTACAGACCCCAAGCAAAGTCCCAGGTGCTGCGAAACACTTCCAGGATCGCAACCAAGGAGCCAATTAGGCTCTTTGACTGAGCCTTTGACCACAATCACGCGAAGAAGTTGCTGCTACAGTTGCGCGCAGAGAAAGGTGGTGGGATTAGTCCCACATCGGTTGCGGCAAAGCCCCTGCGCCTACATAAATTGAATTTGTGCTTTAGGCTTATTGCCTCAGCATGCACAGGGGGTGAGGTCCCCGCATGCCCCCCTCATGCGCCTTGTCTGCGACATCTCCCCCACGGATCTGGCGTGCCCGGTAATCTGCCTAAGCCCTGCACTCCTCGGCTGCGACCCACGCCTGCACCCCTGGTCCCGGGTACGCTCTAGGTCCGATTACCCATATACCCGGAACTGTTGAAGGCTCTGGGAGAGCGTGACCCAGAGAGAGAAAGAGAGATTGTCAGGGGTAGGGGAGGTTTTTGCTGCTGAAGACATTGGCTGACACTTAGCCAATCTGAGAAGTTTCCCTCCCCTGTGAGAAGAAGAAGAAGGAGAAGGAAATAGAAGGACGAAAAAGAAGAAGAGAAGAAGGAGCCGTAGCAGAGCAAAAGGAGAAGAGGCTGAGAGAAGAAAAGGAGGCAATGCACTATAGCATCAGATGTTTAAGTCGTCTGATCCCACTTTTAGAAGTCTGATTTTAGTTTCTAAAGCTATAATTGACTCTGATATTGTGCTTCTAGTTGCTATTACTGTATAAAAGTAATTGGTGATTTAAATCACCATTTTACCTTCATTTTGCACATTGATCATTGATTTTTATATCATTCTACCTTAAACTTTTACTTATATATTGTGCTCAGTTATGAATTGTGATCTTGAGCTTTAAATTCCATACTGCTCCCTGTGTTCGACCTCAGAACTTTTTCGAGTAATAAATTTATTTGTTTAAATGCTATTTTGGCTATACTGCAATGCAACATTCTTAAAACACCGATCTAGCATTCGAACAAGGCCCGAGGAGCAGCTGCAAGCATCGAGGTTGGAGGAGCAGTTGCAAGCGTGCTGCGTGAGGGTGCATGGGGAAGGAGCAACAGACGTCATGCGAAGTCAAGGTCGAGCGCAGGTCTGCTGCGTAGGGGAGGAATGAGTCCACTGCGTGGAGTTGGGGAAGAAGCTCGTAGCAGATGTCTAGGAGGAGTCTTGGACGTACGAAGTAAGCCTTGGATGGTCGAGACGGGCAGCGGATGTCCGAGGAGGAGAGCGCGAGGGGCAGCACGTTTAAGACATCTGGGATGTGTGTCAGACGTCTGATACAGGTGTCAAGAGCATCCTGAGGCAAGGGGGTGGTTGGTTCAACTAGACCGAACCGACCCAGTCCGGTTCAAGTGAACCAAGGAGGTTTCTGGGCCTACTCGGGGCACAAACGAAGTCTGTTTTCCACGCAACAACTATCGATGGAAAGCTCTCAAAATGTCCCACTTGTTGAGATCAAATTTACACTATTTTTAGTCTAATTAGCACACTAAAATTTTGGTCAAAGCATTTAATCCTCATTTTAACAGTTGGTTTAATGTAGGCCTTGAGTCTGAGGCACGTACAGGATCTGCGAGGACCTCCAGAATTAGTCCCTCATGCCTCCATATCTCCCATACACCAAGGTAGAGTGGTCCTTCCTGTGCCTATTAATGTTATTATTTCGAAAATTGAATGCATGCTATACCTAGACAGTTAAGGAGTTACCATTTCTCAGCTGTCAACTATGAGTTGTATTACCGAATGCATTCCCCTTATGAACACACATATGCCCTAATTTCTAAATTCTGAGCTTTATAAGTCTTATACACGTGAGAAATGGTTGATACTTGTTTCAAAATAACAATAAACTCTAGCGGTTGAGACAAAGGCATGTCAACTGTAATGTATCTATTGGTCTGCCTCATGACAAAACTTAAATATGTGTGGTGGTGCATGTTACTCCCTGATGCATGAAACAAATTTATTTCAAAGGGATTATGAATGAACCTTAGTGTAATTTAGAATGGTTAATTTTCTGTTGTGGTATGAGACTCTGAGAATAATGGAATGTTACACATACTTGTGAGGCATGACCATTGGTTGGGTTTTGGTGTGGGAGTGAGGTAGCCCTCGAGTACGCACGTACCGAGGAGAGCCAGCCATCCCTTTGTGTAGGGAGAGAGCTAACCTCCCCTCGGGTTGGGAACTAGGGTAGGCATAGCCTTCCTACACTGACTCCTATTAGGCCCACGGGGCCAACCAAGATAGTCGGGCGAGGGTACGCAGACTGGTGAGGGGAGCGGCCTGTTGAAGCGAAAACGTACGCAAACGGGATTGAGTTTTGAAACCCATCGTTGTAATGCAATTTCTGCAAAGAAATCCGTCAACAAATAAATTTTATGGAAACTCGAAAAGAATTTCGGGTCAAACACAGGGAGGCTACGTTGATCTAAAATCCGTGATTTTTTTTTTTTGGTATTTTTGTTTTGAAAGTGAGATAATCAAAATGAAATTGATATTAACACTAAGACAGAGAGAGAGAGAATAATCACTTTGTATCTGAATACTATTTTTACAGCTAGAAAGCAGGAAATGATTACAGCTAGAAAGCGGGAAATTCTATTCTAGAAAGAAATAAAGAAGGGAGAGAGATGTTATCCTCCTCGACGATTGCTTGGAGGACAAGCCGGACGGAGCGACGCCTAGAAGACAGAGGACGAAGACGGAAGATGAAGAACGGAGCAGGAAGAACTAGGGGCGAGGCACGGCGTCGTCGTCGCAGGATCCACTTCCGGAACAGGGGAGAGAAAACTTTGATTTTGACTCTAGAGGAGCATCCCAAGTTTAGGACCAGCTTCTTTAAAGCTTTGGAGAGGGAGAGAAGTGAAGGAAGGGATGAAGAAGAAGTGGAGGGCGTAGGTCCTTTTGTAGGTGAGGTTTGAGGGGGAAAATGGGTCATTTTAACATCAAAACATTAATGTCAGGTCTTTAGTGATGGATAAAACTGTCACTAAAGACCAGATCGTGGGCGACGTGCTCGCATGCTACGCGCCTCTTCTTCTCCTATGCTTCAATGCATGCCCCATGTACTTTTCATCTGAGCCGTCCGATCTTGAATGCACTGCACCCACGCTTCATCGCGTGCCTATGCGTGCGATGGCGCATGCAAAAGCACGTCATCAGTGCATATGTGCTCCTCGCCCATCCATTGCGCCACGTCGCTCGCATCTGCGCCATTCGCGCTTCATCCAACGGTGGAATCGAGTCGCTCCCACACCTGCACCTTGATTGAGGCACGCGGGGGCTCGAACCTACGACCTCAGCTTCGTGGAAGCACCTTCGCCCAACGCGCTGCATCCGCGTTTGAGGCGCGCAGATGGTTTAATACTCAGCTGATCTTGGACGTTGGATCTTCATCCAACTGCCAAGATCTCTCGTCACAAGAGCCTTCAGGAGTTGAGAGGAGGGGTGCAGCTGGGTGCGGATGGTTGAGATGGTGCCACGGATGTTGGATTGGACTGATTTTCACGCCGTTGGGCTACAATCGTCGATCCAAACCCATCCGTGCGGTTGGATTGTCATCTAAAGTGCAGATTTACACCATCTTGGCCCTTGACCCATAATCTTTCTCGAACTGAATCTGATGCTACGAAAGTTCAATCAAGGCGATCTTGGAGCCATTGAACTTCGATCGTTACCCTGATCCGGTCTGTATGGTTGGATCTTCAGTTCGAGACCCCGATTAAAAGTCGTTCTATCCCTGGCCACCAAAAAGAAGAAATTACTATACAATTTGTACAATTTGACCTAAATGCATGATGATGCATGTGATGAGAACCTCATCATGAGCCATAACTAGCTCATTTTGACCTAATACAAAGGATAAAAGCTCCTACATAACTCAAGGAAAGGCTTAACTCAGAGAATTCTGAGTTTAAGGAGAAAATAAGTCATAAGGGGTAAAAATGCAATTTTACCAGTATAATCTGCATACAGGTCCAAACATAGGTCAAACAAACCGAATAAGAAGGAAAGTGGGATGATCTGATAAGGGCTACAGCAATTCCAAGGAACTAAATGATAATCTGTAACCTTAAAACAAATCCACTTCAATTCACAAGGTTCGAGGCAAAGTAAAAATAGAATAAACCCTCTAAAATTCATAGAAAAAATAATCTCTAGGGTTTAGAACCTTCAATTTGGCCTTCGGAACCCATTTTGACCTACATTGAGAACCATGCCCAATTAATAACTTAATTTGGGTTTTTGTGTAAATTGACCGGCCAAACAAGGTTTTATCTAGAAATAAAATTCACCATCAGAATCCTTAGGTCCTAATTAGTCACGTATAAAAACTTGAGCCTAAGAAGAAACCTTCTTGACCAACTTTACATTTTGGTCCTCATCTATTTACTTTTTGGCCCTCAACTTTTGAACCCTCGCATTTTAGCCCCTAACTCTTCTTCGTTCTTTACATTCAGGTCCTCCCTGCAAAACCTGCCAGCACCATGCTCCGGCGACCCTGCGCGGAGCATGGCGCCGCGCAGAGGAAGGGGGAGGGCCTGCCAGGTCAAATGGGGATGCCCTACATCGTCAGCCGTCGCAGGAACACCCCCTGGTCGCTGCAACCCACCATACCGGCCGTGCGAACGCACGGACGGTATGGGTCTCCTTCCTCCGGTGTCCTCCGGCGAGGGAGACACGTCGTCTCCCTCCGCCCTCCTCTCTGGTTCGACCCCTATAAATACCCCCGTCGCTCCACCGTTCTTCCGAGCGCGGTCCTGACGGAGAAACACCCTCTTTTCACTCTCTTCCCACTCCGACAGGAAGCCCTCCAGCTCCGGCGGTTTTTCCCTCCTCCTCCTCGTCGTTCTGCCGCACTACCAGCAGCAGGGCTGCCTTCCCCTGCTCTTCCCGCGCCGCGCCGCGTCCAGCGCGCACCTCTCCAGCCCTCTCCTCGCCGTTGCTCCTTCCTCTGGGCAGCTTCTTCTCCGGCGACAGTCGATACAACTGTTGCCTGTTCCGGCCCCTCCTTGTCCTGTTAAGTAGGTATAACTTCTCACCTTTCTCCCCTCTTTCTTTTCCTCACTTTAACCCCTTACTATCGCCCTCGATTCCGACCAATCGCCCTCACCTTCTCCACCTCCGGCCACACTCCGACGACCCGCTCCCATCACTCCAGCACCCCACACGGCTCGCCGACCTGCACATAATCTCCGCCTCCTCACCCTGATCCATTTCCGCCCTTCCAATTCCCGCCACCCGACCTCTGCAAATCCACCGAACACACCCACTTCCCGACCCACAGTCCGACCTAGGGCAGCCCTTGCACGCAGCCCCACGCCTCGCCACCACCCGCACGAGCTTCGCCGCACTCTGGCGAAGCTCCCGGTACCTTCTGATTAGGCCGAGAGGCTGTTTTGCTGTGAACAGGTCACCCGTCCTCCGCCGCCATTGCTGTGCAGAAGGAGCTGCCTCCGCCTGCAGCTGCAGCCTCGCTACGGCCAGATCAGGCTCCCAGGTTGCGTGGGGTGTCTTCGCGAAGAGCCCCAGGTTCGCAGCAGGGGCGAGGGCCTCGCGTAAAGTCGCAGTTACCAGCTGGTTCCTCCGCGCAGGTGCCAAATTGGGGTGGGACATTTAGTCCCACCTCGGAAGGCTCTGGAGCGGCGCAGCGATACAAATTGAAAACGTGCTGGAGGCTTATCGCCTCAGCACACGGGGTGAGGTCCCTCTCACACCGTCTCACCGGGCCCATCCACGAGCTCATCACGCGGATCCGGCCGACCCGACCCGACTTGTCTGGCACTCCTCGCCCACCACGCACGCCGGTGGGCCTGGACCCGGGCGCGACCCGTACCCGACTACCCGGCAGCTCTGGGAGAGCTTTCCTAAGAGCGGCTTCTGTGAGAGAGAAACGCGGGGGGGGGGGGGGGAGGGTAGAGTAGGTTTTGCCGTCTCTGATTGGAACTTTGAGTGTGCAGGCACAGGTGAAGGGACTGCGGAAGGGCTGAAGAGAAGAAGAAGAAGACTGAAGGAAGGAGCACCGAGCGGCACTGTAGCAGCGGCGACTTAAGTCGTCTGAGTGGAAAATCAGACAACGCTCTGAAGGCAGAAAAGAAAGAAGAAGAACATCACCACTGCTGCAGATAAAGAAGACAGAAAGAAAAAGAAGAAAGAAGGAGAGACAACGTCCTGACAGCAAAAGCAGAAGAAGAGCACAAGAAGGAGATCAGCAGAAAGAAGTAAAAAGAAGATCTGAAGAACAAAAAGCAGAAGAAGAAGACCACAAGGAGATAAACAAAGAAGAAGAAACCAAAAGCCAAAGAGAAGAGAAAACAAAGAGGAAGAAAGAAGAGAAGAAGAAGCCAAATTTTCATCTCTCTCCCCCTCTCTCTCTCTTTATTTTTGTAATAAGAATTTGTACCCCTAGAATACAACTTGCTCCCTGAGTTCGACCTCGGGAACTCTTTATTTTCCGAGTAAAAAAATTATATATTTGAAATGATGGCAATAACTGGCTATACTACAACGCTATAATAAAACCTAGTTATCTCTGGCCACCATTTTCATTGGCGCCGTTGCCGGGGAGCAACAGCTATTCTAGAGGTAAACATTCCTGTTTCTTTTTAGTTTCTGATAATCTCCTCTCTTTTGTGCAGCTACAGGAAATCAAGAAGACAAGCAACCGCACGACAACCACTCCGAAGACAGGTAATTTTTTCCTCTCGCTATTAACCCCTAAACTCTAAAGAGGAGGAAAAGAAAAGAACAAGCAATATAGGGCTAACCTATCTTCCATACTTAGTAACCATAAAAAGTTGCATGTTTTCAACCCATTATTCCTGCACACTATTAAGGGTATTTAAGGGCTAACACATTCTTGCTTGAGCCCTAATTACCCAACAAAGAGCTAACTGGACCAAGTAGAGCCAACCTAGGATCCAACACTAGGGATTTAGAGACACACTCCTTAAGCAAGAATTGAGAAAACCAAATGAAGTGTGCCCAAGCCCTTGTCTGAAAATACCTATTCAAAGAAAACCTAAAACAATTGGCTCTCTAAACACTTGAACCCTAAAAGACAAGACCCAAAAACTCTCAAAGGAAACAAGAGGTAAAGTTGCCCCCTTGGGTCAACCAACCTTAAATTAGGTCACTCTTTGCACTCAAAGAACTAAAAGTTCAAGTGAAACTTTAAGCACCATGATCTTAAAGTAAAAATTGGTAGACTTAAGAGGTCAAGATCCCCATTCTGGTCTACCTGGAACCGCAGTGACAAGAGAGGTCGGGTGGGGGAAACCCTGTAACCCATGGGGACGCTCTACCGTGTAGGGGTCTTTGCGGGACTCTCCCTCTCTGGCTGCCCAGGTAATTCTCAGGTGGACGATCTTTCTAATCAAGGGATCCATCTGCCCCGCACCTCTATAGTCACCCGACACATTTTTGGGTGTCTTTATTGGGTCCAGCACCTTCTAAACTCATCTCTTGCAACAGTGCATGTACGGTAGGAGGTCCTTAAGACCACCCTTAAGACCTCCTTTAGAAATTCACTCTCGTCAAGGCCAAGCCTCGACGCCCGTGTTTGTGCAGCAACCCCCTCACATTATTCTCTCTTCTGATTCAGAACCAAGTTCTTCTTCTTCCCCCATCATGGCTCAGCCAGTTGAGGAAGAAAACAATCTGGAGCACCAGCTCCAGCGACTCAATGACCTCTTCCAAAACTTCGTGCACCCACCACAGCGTCCTATGATGCGGGACCACTACAATCCTGCTGCGGTGGCTATTGAGCCTCGAGTCAGAATCCCGACTGGAGGACCTGATTCCGAATTAAAGCCCAACATGATTCATGCTATACCTAAATTCCATGGGCTTAATTCCGAAGATCTCTTCCAGTACATCAAACAGCTAAAGCATCTAGCCCAAACTTTTGGGTCAGATGCGCAAAATCGGGATATTCTTCTCATGAAGATGTTCTCCTTTTCTCTTATGGACAAGGCCACCCATTGGTATCAAACTCAGACCCGGCCGATCAACACTTGGGAAGAACTTCAATCCGAGTATTTGAAAAAGTTTTTTCCCGTTGGTCGGACCAACGCCTTGCGCCATCAGATTACGCACTTCACTCAACAATCAGGAGAACCTCTCCACGAGGCATGGGATCGTTTTCAGGATCTCATGAGAAAGTGCCCCCATCACGGAGTTCCTAAATGGGAACAGGTCCAATCTTTTTACCAGGGACTCCGTGAGGACATCCACCTTTTCTTCAATGCAACTTGCGGAGGAAATATCATGGGTCAACATGAAGACACCGTGTGGGAGATTCTCGAAAACATGTGCGAGAACTCCATCAACAATGACTCCATGGGACTATTCGACAGGACGAATACCCGCGCAGCGACGAATCTTAGGGGAGCACATGAGACGCAGGGCCTGTCCGCATCAGTCGACCTGGAATTAATGGCCAGTCTATTGGACAAGGTTTCAATCATTGAGAAGAAGGTAGATGAGCTGACTCAGCACTTGCAGCGAGCCACCTCTGCGCGTAACTCCTTTGCACAACCTCCTTCCACACAGGAGACTGTGCAAAACATTCTCCATATCCATCCCCATCTGATTCTCGGATCGGAGGGTCATCCGATCCTATCTACACCAGCCCGGGGAATTCCATTCCCCCTTTCCCTGATTCTCTAGAGGTTCCTCAGACCTGCGAGGACCTCAACGCCATCCAGAACAACCCATTCTCCAACACCTACAACCCTGGATGGCGAAACCATCCCAATTTTCATTGGGCGGGAAATTCCCAAATCCAAAGATCACCTTTTCAGTCCCGCCCACAGCCCTCTCGTCATTACCAGCCGCCTCAGCCTCGGCCCAACCCTACTTATCCATCAGGGCCAAATCAGGATCAAATGTCCCTAATCCTTCAGACTCTGGCTGACATTCAAAGAAAGAATGCGGCTATTCAAAAACAACACAAGGACGAACTTACAGAGGTTAGGACTCAATTGGCCTAGTTGGCAAATTCTCGCCAGCCAGGCACACTCCCTTCCCAACCTCTTCCTAACCCGAATAACGTGCCGACCCAGAAGCGCGTTATGAATCCAAATTTAGGCCATGCACAATGGATTTATTAGGCCCCTACTACTCCATCTCCAGATGAGATGGATGCTTCAACTTCTTATGCGGGATTTCAGCAGCAGCCACCCCTCTTACCAAACCCAAACCAAAATTAGGTCGGATTAAATTCTGTAACAACACGTAGTGGTAAAACAACTCAAGACCCGCATTATCCGAACCACTCCAAGCCTGATAACCATGACCCTAGGATAGTTATCCAAGATACCACTGTCCCAGATCAAGAACCCGGACCTATCCTAGAAGAACCAACCAAGGTCCCATTCCCTGAAGCCTTAACCAAAGGGAAGAGACGAACCAAGCCCGTGGCACCTGAGGAGGACCTGGTCAAGCTCTTTGAGCAGGTCCACATAAACATCCCCTTGATGGATGCAATCCACCACGTACCGGCTTATGCACGATTTTTAAAGAATGTGTGTACACCCCAGCGTAAACCGCGAACCAAGAGTGGGAGTCCAATTGTTCTGTCAGAGCAAGCCAGCTCTGTAATCCTAAGCAGACTCCCACCCAAGGCTAAAGATCCTGGTACTCCCCTGATTTCCTGCAAGATAGGTGATACACAATTTGATAGAGCATTGCTAGACTTGGGTGCTTCCATAAATCTGATACCCACATCCTTACTTAACCATCTAGAAGAATCTGAGCTGAAACCAACTGAGGTAACATTACAATTAGCAGATCGATCGATAAAGTCACCAAAAGGGATTCTCGAGGATGTTATTGTGAGAGTGCGGGATTTCTACTTTCCTGTAGACTTCATAGTCTTAGATATGGATGCACCTGAGAACCCTAGGGATACACCAATCATTTTAGGGAGACCTTTCTTGGCTACTGCTAGAGCCAACATTAGCTGTGAGGAGGGCCAAATAGAGCTCAAATTTGGGAATCAAACACTGAAAATTGATATATTTAAGGCCCAACAAGGAATCAATTGCGGTGTCATCGAACAGATTTGTGACATTAGGACTTTGGTTGATGAAACACACTTCCAGAATGATCTAATTATACCTCATCAACCGCAGAAAGATCTTGATCCGCAAACTGAGGAGTCGAATCCAGATATGAACAACCCAGTAACTCCCACCCTTGAACCTCACATCTATACTGAACCACCCGCTGCTGCTGATAACCCCATCCTCGAACTGAAACCCCTTCCTGCTCACTTGAAATACATCTTTTTGGGTTCTAATCAGACCCTTCCTGTGATTATCAATTCCAACCTCAGTCCTGAACAGGAATCCCGTCTGATTGTTGTCCTCCAGCAACATCGCAGAGCCATCGGGTGGACTCTCGATGATTTGACTAGAATAAGTCCCTCTTATTGTACTCATCATATCTATTCAGAAGAGGGCACACGACCTTCTCGTGAAATGCAGAGACGCTTAAACCTCAATCTGCAGGAGGTCGTGAAAAAGGAGATCATCAAGTGGTTAGATGCCGGAATCATCTACCCGATCTCCGATAGTCGTTGGGTGAGCCCAATTCAGGTCGTGCCCAAGAAGGCAGGACTCACCACTATAACGACTGAGATCGGAGAAATCATTCCTACCCGATTAGCCAACTCGTGGAGAGTCTGTATAGATTACCGCCAACTCAATTCCTCCACGAAGAAGGATCATTTCCCACTACCCTTCATTGATCAAATTCTTGAAAAACTTGCGGGAAATAGGTTCTTCGGCTTTCTTGACGGATACTCCGGTTATAACCAGGTGGCAATCCATCCTGAGGACCAAGAAAAGACCATGTTCACCTGCCCCTTCGGAACATACGCTTTCCGAAGGATGCCTTTCGGTCTTTGCAATGCACCCGCTACTTTTCAGCGATGCATGCTTGCCATATTCTCAGATATGGTAGGTGATTATCTGGAAGTCTTCATGGATGACTTTTCAGTTTTCGGAGCATCATTCGACGATTGCCTCCAACACTTGGTCCAAATACTCAGGCGGTGCATCGATGTGAATTTGGTTCTTTCCTGGGAAAAGAGCCATTTCATGGTGCCTAAGGGAATTGTCCTGGGGCACTCAATTTCAGAAAAATGCATCCAAGTGGACCGAGCTAAGGTTGATCTGATTTCTCACCTTCCTATGCCTAGCTCGATCAAGGACATCCGATCTTTTTTGGGGCATGTCGGTTTTTATCGACGATTTATCCCTGATTTTTCAAAAATCGCACGCCCCCTGACCACTCTTCTCTCCAAGGATGTACCTTTCAAAATTTCCCAGGAATGCACTCAAGCATTTGAGATCCTGCGTGACCGAGTAACCCAAGCCCCGATCCTACAGTCCCCTGATTGGTCTCAACCCTTTGAGATCATGTGCGATGCATCCGACTTCGCTGTAGGAGCGGTTTTGGGGCAGAAAATTGACAGGAAACCTGTGGTCATTTACTACGCCAACAAAACACTCGATGAGGCTCAGCATAACTATACGGTTACTGAGAAAGAGCTGCTAGCTGTAGTATTTGCCCTAGAAAAATTCAGATCGTACCTTCTAGGTTCCCGTGTCATCATATACTCGGATCACACAGCTGTGAGGCATCTCCTTGCAAAGAAGAACGTGAAACCTCGATTAATCCGATGGATCTTGCTGTTGCAAGAATTCAATCTTGAGATTCGCGACAAGGCGGGAAGGCAGAATGTGGTAGCCGACCATCTGTCCCATCTTTCTTCTGAGATCATTAACCCTTCCAAACCCATCACTGAGCATTTTCCCGATGAGCACCTGCTGACTATCAGTACTAGCCTTCCATGGTTTGCTAATGTAGTAAATTACTTGGCATCTCATCAGATCCCGTCCGATTGGCCGAAGGCCAAGAAGGACAAATTACGCTCCGATGCCAAGTATTACATTTGGGAAGACCCGTACCTCTTCCGCATAGGTGCTGATCAGATCATCCGGAGATGTGTCCCGAAAGAGGAAATCAGCAATGTCCTATCTTTTTGCCATGACTAGGCATGCGGTGGCCATTTCGCCGGGCATAAAACCGCATCAAAAGTCCTCCAGTGCGGCTTTTACTGGCCCACACTGTTCAAAGACGCGTACAGTCACTGCAAGGCATGCAGTCGTTGCCAGACTTTGGGCAACATGAGCCATCGCAACATGATGCCTATGCAACCAATTCTAGTATGCGAAATCTTTGATGTTTGGGGGATTGATTTTATGGGCCCCTTTCCTATTTCGGATGGTTTCGAATACATACTGTTGGCTGTGGACTACGTGTCCAAATGGATCGAAGCCATACCGACCCGAACCTGTGATCACAAAATCGTTCTCAAATTCATTCATCAAAACATTTTCTCAAGGTTCGGGATTCCTCGTGCAATAATCTCTGATGGGGGGACCCATTTCACAAATGCTCAGTTTAGGTCACTGATGACCAAATACGGGGTGTCTCACCGAATCTCTACTCCTTATCACCCCCAAACTAATGGTCTAGCTGAGCTGTCTAATCAGGAGATCAAGAAAATCCTACAAGTCACTGTTCGCCCTGACAGGAAGGACTGGTCGTCCCGACTTCCGGAAGCATTGTGGGCCTATAGGATCGCCCACAAAACCCAATTAGGCATGTCTCCCTTTAGACTGGTGTACGGAAAGGCGTGTCACCTTCCCGTAGAACTGGAGCATAAAGCCTATTGGGCAGTACGGAACTGTAATCTAGATTTTTCAAAGGCTGGAACCCACAGAAAACTTCAAATCAGTGAGATCGATGAATTACGCCTAGACGCGTATGAGAGCTCGCGAATCTACAAGGAGCAGGTTAAAGCCTTCCATGACAAGCATATCTCGAGAAAAATCTTTCATCCTAGTCAGAAGGTCCTACTCTTTGATGCCCGACTCAAACTTTTCCCGGGAAAGCTACGATCCAAGTGGGTCGGACCATATTTAGTTCGACAAGTTTTTAGAAATGGAGCTATCGAAATCAGTCCACTCAGCCACAATTCCGAACCTTTCATCGTGAACGGTCAGAGACTCAAGCCATTCATTGATGTGACTTCTACTGATTTGGCTGAAGCATCTTATATCCTCCATTCCCCTTGAGCTTATTGCGCCCAGCCGATGGCGTAAAACTCAGCGCTTAACGGGAGGCAACCCATCATTTTCCAAAAAAAAACCCAAAACTTTTTCTAACACCTTTTTGCACTTAAGGTTCACCCTTGTAGATAGCTGACCCCACCTCAGATGCTTGCATCTGGGATTAGAAATCGTCCGCAAAATTCAACCCGACCCATTCACTCATCCAAATTTCTGTCTTAAGGAATGAACTAAGTTGAATAAAAACCCCTTAGGTTATAATGAGGATATTGCAAATCTTAGGCATGGGGGGTATGAAAGTGCAAAACTTGTAAGAAAAGGTTTCAAACAAAAAATTCACATATGCCAAAAACACCATAAAAATTAAAAAAAATTTCGAAAAAGAATAAGAGGAAAAGAGGAGAAGGAAATTTTATGAAGGAGAGGAGAAAAGAAACAAAATGAAAAAGGAGCACAAAATTATGAGAAAAAAGTGATAGTCATTAGTAAGGAACTAAGGAATTAACCTAAGTTCTAGACCTCATTCAAGAAAATAACTGAAAAGTGCATAATGAGATTAGTAAGAACGCAAACCTTAGGCATTCTTGAATAGACTCTTAGTACCCATTAAGATCTAGACATTCCTCAAGAGGTTGAGGAAAATGAAAAGCTGAAGTATTAAGTCTAAGGCTTAGGGAGTATTTGGCCTCGTTAACTAATTTTTGGTTTACGGAACTTAGTAACCTAAGCACCCTAACCTCACACACAGCCTAGTTCAGTAAGCGTAAAAATCAAAATCACGCAGAAGCGTCGCAAAATTCTGAAAAGTATACCTAGAGTAGGAGCGGCCGATCAACACAAGTTGATTTGGACGAGTTCCCAGCGCAGAGAGGCGGGAAATCCCCTCGAAGATGCGTAACAAAATATCATCTCCCCGGTTCTTGTCTCTTAGGATATTTACATATCCTACTGGGGGCATGTAAGCACTCTGCTGGTTTAGATTCCATGGATGGCATTATCTCGAAGTGTCAATTGCCAGGGTCTAGATTCGGCCACGGAACACCATGGATGGGATTATCTCGAAATCTCAATAGCCAGGGTTCCGGGGGTTGCCATGGGCGGTGCTATCTCGAAGCATCGATTACCAGGAACCCTTGAGGATTGATGATGGGAGCAAGGAATCTGATACAGACCGTGTTGAAAAGCCAATCCTAGGCTAGAACTAAAAAGAAAAAGAGAGAGAAAACTCTCCAAACAGAAAAAATTTCTAGCTCTCTCTTATAAAACGCATTGCGAACTGAGCCAGGGCTAAAATCATTTCAAGCACGGGTGCTTTAACCACAAAGTCCAATAAACCTTAGGTTAGTTCTTGTGGGCCTTAAAAACCTTTGCTAAAGACTAAGGCTAAGGCTAGACAGATTTGAATCTTGATTGGTACTAGAGTACCTTTTAGGCCTATGGTCAGCATTCTAACCTAATCTAAGCTCAAATGAAAAAGCACTTATCTGAAGCTATTAAGAACTTCATGGTCTAGAACAAGGGTTGAAACCTTAAGTTTTTGCTAAGGGACTAGCAAAAGTTAGGCATGGGGGTATGATGAGAACCTCATCATGAGCCATAACTAGCTCATTTTGACCTAATACAAAGGATAAAAGCTCCTACATAACTCAAAGAAAGGCTTAACTCAGAGAATTCTGAGTTTAAGGAGAAAATAAGTCATAAGGGGTAAAAATGCAATTTTACCAGTATAATCTGCATACAGGTCCAAACATAGGTCAAACAAATCGAATAAGAAGGAAAGTGGGATGATCTGATAAGGCTACAGCAATTCCAAGGAACTAAATGATAATCTGTAACCTTAAAACAAACCTACTTCAATTCAAGAGGTTCGAGGCAAAGTAAAAATAGAATAAACCCTCTAAAATTCATAGAAAAATTAATCTCTAGGGTTTAGAACCTTCAATTTGGCCTTCGGAATCCATTTTGACCTACATTGAGAACCATGCCCAATTAATAACTTAATTTGGGTTTTTGTGTAAATTGACCGGTCAAACAAGGTTTTATCTAGAAATAAAATTCACCATCAGAATCCTTAGGTCCTAATTAGTCACGTATAAAAACTTGAGCCTAAGAAGAAACCTTCTTGACCAACTTTACATTTTGGTCCTCATCTATTTACTTTTTGGCCCTCAACTTTTGAACCCTCGCATTTTGGCCCCTAACTCTTCTTCGTTCTTTACATTCAGGTCCTCCCTGCAAAACCTGCCAGCACCATGCTCCGGCGACCCTGCGCGGAGCATGGCGCCGCGCAGAGGAAGGGGGAGGGCCTGCCAGGTCAAATGGGGATGCCCTGCATCGTCAGCCATCGTAGGAACACCCCCCTGGACGCTGCAACCCACCATACCGGCCGTGCGAACGCACGGACGGTATGGGTCTCCTTCCTCCGGTGTCCTCCGGCGAGGGAGACAACCAGAGAGGAGGGCGGAGGGAGACGACGTCGTCTCCCTCCGCCCTCCTCTCTGGTTCGGCCCCTATAAATACCCCCGTCGCTCCACCGTTCTTCCGAGCTCGGTCCTGACGGAGAAACACCCTCTTTTCACTCTCTTCCCACTCCAACAGGAAGTCCTCCAGCTCCGGCAGTTTTTCCCTCCTCCTCCTCGTCGTTCTGCCGCACTACCAGCAGCAGGGCTGCCTTCCCCTGCTCTTCCCGCACCGCGCCGCACCCAGCGCGCACCTCTCCAGCCCTCTCCTCGCCGTTGCTCCTTCCTCTGGTCAGCTTCTTCTCCGGCAACAGTCGATACGACTGTCGCCTGTTCCGGCCCCTCCTTGTCCTGTTAAGTAGGTATAACTTCTCACCTTTCTCCCCTCTTCCTTTTCCTCACTTTAAACCCTTACTGTCGCCCTCGATTCTGACCAATCGCCCTCACCTTCTCCACCTCTGGCCACACTCCGGCGACCCGCTCCCATTACTCCAGCACCCCACACGGCTCGCCGACCTGCACATAATCTCCGCCTCCTCACCCTGATCCATTTTCGCCCTTCCAATTCTCGCCACCCGACCTCTGCAAATCCACCGAACACACCCACTTCCCGACCCACAGTCCGACCTAGGGCAGCCCTTGCACGCCGCCCCACTCCTCGCCACCACCCGCACGAGCTTCGCCGCACTCTGGCAAAGCTCCCGGTACCTTCTGATTAGGCCGAGAGGCCGTTTTGCTGTGAACAGGTCACCCGTCCTCCGCCGCCATTGCTGTGCAGAAGGAGCTGCCTCCGCCTGCAGCTGCAGCCTCGCTACGGCCAGATCAGGCTCCCAGGTTGCGTGGGGTGTCTTCGCGAAGAGCCCCAGGTTCGCAGCAGGGGCGAGGGCCTCGCGTAAAGCCGCAGTTACCAGCTGGTTCCTCCGCGCAGGTGCCAAATTGGGGTGGGACATTTAGTCCCACCTCGGAAGGCTCTGGAGCGGCGCAGCGATACAAATTGAAAACGTGCTGGAGGCTTATCGCCTCAGCACACGGGGTGAGGTCCCTCTCACACCGTCTCACCGGGCCCATCCACTTGGACGTCTAGGATGTTTTCAGGAGCTGAAGGAGAAGTTGACCTCGGCTCCCGAGCTCACCATCCCTGACAGTAGTGGCAGGTTCGTTGTGTACACGAACGCCTCCTTGCAGGGGTTAGGAGGTGTGCTCATGCAGAGGGGTCACATTGTCGCTTACGCTTCGCGACAACTGAAGCCCCATGAGCATACCTACCCTACACACGACCTGGAGTTGGCAGCTGTCGTCTTCGCGTTGAAGACCTGGAGGCACTACTTGTACGGTGAGACCTTCGAGATTTTCACAGATCACAAGAGCCTCAGATACCTTTTTGATCAGAAGGAGCTCAACATGAGACAGAGACGTTGGTTGGAGCTCCTGAAGGACTACGACTGCAGCATTTCCTATCACCCGAGCAAGGCCAATGTGGTGGCTAACGCCTTGAGCCGGAAGGCGCCCGCACACTTGGCCAGTTTACAGTTACATAGTTGGAGCCTCTTGGAGGAGGTGGGCAGTTGGCGACCCCTGGAGTTACGGGGGCACTGTGGGGCAATGACTGTGACACGACAGACTAGGCCAGAGCTGATAGACCACATCATCACAGGACAGATGGCCGATCCGTACTTGCAGTCCTTGCGCGATAGAGTACTGTCAGGAGACCCAGGGGACTTCTCTTTCACAGACCAGGTGCTACGCCTGAGGGGACGTTTGTGCGTTCCCATGGACGAGGAGCTGTTGAGAGAGCTCCTGACTGAGGCACACGGTTCCAGATTCACCATACATCCCGGAAACACGAAGATGTACCACAACTTGAGACGCGAGTTTTGGTGGAGGGGGGATGAAGCGGGATGTGGGTGAATTCGTGCAGCAATGCCTAGTGTGTCAGCAGGTGAAAGCCGAGCATCAAAGGCCTGTAGGGCCGCTACAACTGCTTCCAGTGCCAAAGTGGAAGTGGGAGAGCATCAGCATGGACTTGGTGGTGGGTTTACCTGTTACCCAACGAGGACACGACGCAGTCTGGGTAATTGTGGATAGACTGACAAAGACAGCACGATTCTTGCCCATCTGAGTCACTTTGGGACCAGCACAGTTGGCAGAGAGGTATATCCGCGACGTGGTACGACTACACGGAGTTTCGCGGGAGATAGTATCCGACCGGGATACCCGCTTTACGTCCCAGTTTTGGGCTGAGTTTCAGCAGGCCCTGGGGATGCGGTTGAGGTTTAGTACAGCTTACCACCCCCAGACGGACGGACAGTCGGAGCGCACGATACAAACACTTGAGGACCTTTTGCGTGCCTATGTACTGGACTGGAGGGGCTCTTGGGAGGAGCACCTGCCCCTGGCGGAGTTTGCATACAGCAACAGCTATCACTCGAGCATCGGCATGGCTCCCTACGAGGCTCTGTGCGGACGGAGGTGTACGGCACCCTTGAGTTGGGTTGAGGTGGGGACCAAGTGGGAGGTTGGCCCCAGGTTGATCCGGCAGAGTCAGGAGGTAGTCGAGCAGATCCACAGGCAACTCCGCACTGTCAGGAGCAGACAGAAGAGCTACGCGGATCGAAAACGCAGAGAGGTGCAGTTTAAGGTTGGGGATCACATCTTCCTTCGGGGAGAGGGAAGCTCGCGCCGAGGTTCGTGGGGCCCTTTGAGGTCCTGGAGCGGGTTGGACCCGTTGCTTACAGACTTGCCTTCCCTCCTCAGATTTCTGGTGTACACGACGTGTTGCACATGTCCAACCTCAGGAAGTACGTAGCCGATCCCAGTCACATATTGAGTCACAAGAGCGTCGAGGTGGGCGACAACCTGACCTACCCCGAGCGTCCAGTGCAGATTCTTGACCGAGCCGTCCGCAGTATGAGACGAAAGCAAGTACCCCTGGTGAAGGTTTTGTGGAGGAGCCAGTGGTACGAGGAGGCTACCTGGGAGCTTGAGGCGGCAATGCGGGAGCAGTACCAGGAGCTCTTCGCGGGTACGTCTTTTCGAACTGATTTCGATTCTCTTTGAGTTTGTTATGCTTATATATGACGTTTTTCCCGCACCCTAGTTAGCGCAAGTTTCAGGGATGAAACTTCCTTTAAGTTTGTTATATTGTTACGAAAGCAGCTTGAAAACGTATTTTAAGACGTCTGGAACCCCTTCCAGATGTCTGGGATTTAATTTCTGTGGCACGGTGGATTTCGTCTGCGTGCCTGCTTGCGCAGACCTGCAGATGCCCCTCTTTTTCCCTCTCCTCCTGCGGGCGAAGGCTGCGCCCCTTTCTCTCGCTCTCTCTCCCCGCGCGGCTTTAAAAGGGCCCTCGCCCTCTCCCTCACTCTCATCTCCTCCGCTCCCTTCTTCTTCTTCTTCCAGCCAGTGCGAGAGTGAGCGAGAGGCAGCAGCGGCAGCCGCTGCGGGTGTGCGGGAGGAGGCGTTGCGCGAGGGAGGAGACGCTCGGCCGTGAGGGCTCGAGCTTGCCGGGGCAGCAGGAGTCGGCCGACGGGAGAGCAGCGGGCGCGGAGTGACGCGGGAGGGCTGCTGCAGCTCGAGCAGCAGGCGGACGAGGAGCGATGCGGCCGTGCGTCGCGGGCGGAGAGCGCATCGAGCTCTGATTCTGGAAGTTTTTCCAGAATCAGACATCTGGGTTTCCAACCAAACGATGGTGAAGACGTTAGAAGGACTGTCCAGACGTTTGGAAAGTAAGTTATTTTCGTCCTTCGTCCTTTTCTGCAACCGTTGTACTGAGAACGATGAGTGGGTACATGCAGGTTTTGAGATTTGCATCCAACGCGAATCAGACGTCTGGCCGCAGTGCCAGACGACGAGAACGACTTCCAGATGTCCGGGGTGACCATCGGACGTCTGGGAACTAGGCCAGATGCCCCCACAGGCTTCTGGACGTCTGAGAGACTACGCAGAACAAAGGTACCATCTGACCCACATTTTAAGACGTCTGGAAGAGGTTCCAGACATCTGATTTTGGACTGTTTCGTCGTTTTCGACCTGTTCGGAGTCCGTTTTCTGCATTTGGAGTTGCGTTCTTTTTGGAATAAGATCCTCTACCCGTCTACAGTAATTATATACTGTTCTGAGAAAATCCTTGTGTTTGATCCTTGTGTTAGGACCCCGTTCCATTGCAGTCTCGGGGGTTGCGGAGGCGCGCGGGATTTCCGACCACGCCCCCAGTACTGCCGTTGTAGCTGGTAGAGTGGCTTTAGAAATTATTAACATAATTTGTTACAATTATGGAACAATTAATAGAACCTAGGGCATTGCATGAATCCTAGGAATGAGAAACCAGATTGAATGATAGATCCTAGGGTATTGTATGAATCCTAGGGCTGGAAAACTAGATTGAATGATAGATCCTAGGGTACGGCATGAATCCTAGGACTGGAAAACTAGTGAAATGAATATAGATATTGCAGTCTTGGAAACTGTGGAAAGGAAATAATAGCTGCATGTAAATTGATTTTAAGAGCTGCCTGTTATGAATAAATGAACATGATTGAGAATATGGGTTGTATGAACGTGAAACTGAAAGGGGGAAACCTGAATGTACTGAGTTAAAAGAGCTGGAACCCTACGGGGAATTAGGAGTAGAACTCCTGGAAAGAGAATGAATTGGAACTGAGAAAGAAAGATGTGGAGGTGCGTTGTCTCTTGGGTACATAGTGCCGGGGGAAGCACCTGTTACCTGCTTAGTGCAGAGCGGAGCCAGCCACCCCAGGGACCCGGGGTTAGGTCTGGCCACTTTGTACCAACTTGTTGGCCCTCGTGTACACAGTACCAAGGAGAGCTACTAGTGTAGGGCGAGTACTAGCTACCCCACGGGCCCCGGGGTTCTACTAGCTCACCTACACCGACTTGTTAGGCCCACTGGGTGAACCAGGGTAGTCAGGCGAGGGTGCGCGGACTGTGGAGGGGCAAGACCCCTGTTTGGTTACTGTGGAGGGGTTGGACCCTTGTTACTGAGAGGGCTCTGCCCTATACTAGTTCCGTGCTATGCTTTGGGCGCACCCGTTAACGGAAACGACTGACTGTGTGCCAGTGCGGGGTAGCTACCCGTGCGTTTACTGCGCGTGCCGTAGTCACCGTTACGTCTGTCAGTGACCTTGGGGTGGTTGACTGAGAGTAGGATCACCACGGGGGACTCTCCCGGCCAGGAGAGCACCACGTGTTACTTCTACTCTTCGGAAAAGACTGCAATCAAGATCGTTCCCACGAGGAACATTCGAGATCAACTGAAGGATCTGAGAAATAGATAAATTATGAAACAATAGAAAGACGTAAATAAAGGAAGAAAGAAAATAAAACAACTACTGTACACTTTACTGCTTCTTTAGTTTAGTTGCCACTCTACTCAGTGTTTCGCTGACGTGTTACACTCGTTACCTTTTCAGGACCAGGTGTTGAGCATCCAGGGTCAGCGGCTGCAGAGGACGCTAGGCCGAGTAGGGTCCAGTAGAGTTACCACTGTTCTTTTGTGCCCTTTTTGTTCCATTGTAGTGAGTAGTTCTTGTTACTCTCTGTACTTTTCTTACTTATAGTTCATGTTATGTTATAAATGTTGTTCTACTGTTGTGGTGGTACATGCTGTAGTAGTTCTTTTCCTTACTGCTATTTTTTTGTTACTGCTAGTTATATTTCATGTTGAATGTGGTTTATTTTACTGCTCTTTTGGTTACTTCCTCGTTGGACGACTAGGTCTTGGGATTAGTAGGGTCGGTCCGGTTCTCGTGTCTCGTAGGGACTCAGGAATCGGGTCGTTACACCAAATGTCATTTAATCCCTAGATTGCACATAAACCCATTTCTGATTGATTCAACCCACTTTTTATTTCATTTAGACCTTTTGACCTATGTTTTGCCTCAGATAAATCCCGTTTATGTACTGCAAGGGTAAAATTGCAGTTTTAACCTTTAATTCATGTTTTCTTCTCAGAACACTTATTCCTTCATTTAGGCCTTCTACTAGGTTATGTAGGAGCTTTTATCTTCTTTCTTGGGTGAAAATGAGCTAGTTATGGCTCATGATGAGTCGCTCATCATACCCCCATGCCTAGCTTTTGCTAGTCCCTTAGAAAAATTTCAAGGTTTTAACTTCCATTCTAGACCCAAAGTGTCTGCCAATAATCATGACAAGTGCTTCTCCTTTTCTTTTGTGATTAGGTAGGAATGCCGACAATAGGCCTAGAGGTACTCAAGTACCAACCAAAATCCGGACCTATTCCACTTTAGCCTCAGTCCTCCACAAAGGTTTCTAAGGCCCACAGAAACTAACCTAGGGTTTGTTGGACTCCACGGTTAAAGCACCCGTGCTTGAGACATTTTTAGCCTAAGTTCAATTTGCAGTGCATTTTTGTAAGAGAGATAGAGGATTTATTTGCTTGGAGAACTTTTCTCTCTTTTTTCTTTTTATTTCTAGCTTCGGATTAGCTTCTCAACACGGTCTATATCGGATTCCTCGTCCCCATCATCAATCCTCAAGGGTCCCTGGCTTTCGAGATTTCGAGATAATCCCACCCATGGCGTTCCGTGGCCGAATTCAAACCCTGGCGATCAACATTTCGTGATAATGCCGCCCATGGTATCTGAACCAGCAGAGTGCTTACATGCCCCCAGTAGGATATTTAAATATCCTAAGAGACAAGCACCGAAGAGACGATATGTTGTTACGCATCTTCGAGGGGAAATTCCCGCCTCTCCGCGTTGGGAACTCGTCCAAATCAACTTATGTTGATTGGCCGCTCCTAATCTAGGTGACTTTTTCAGAACATTAAACGCTTTTGCATGATTTTGATATTTATGCACACTGAACCAGACTGTGTGTGAATTTGGGGTGCTTAGGTTACCGAATCCCGCAAATCGGAGGTCAGTTAACAAGGCCGAATACCTCCTAAGCCTTAGACCTAATACTTAAGCTTCGCATTTTCCCCAACCTCTTGAGGATTATCTAGATTTTAGTGGATACGTGAATTTTTAAGCTAAAGAGTCTAGCCCAAGAGGCCTAAGACCAACGTTCCCGCTAATCTCTTGTTATGTCTCCTTAGCACTTTTCTTTTATTTTTCTTGATCTGGTCTAGAACTTTAGTTAATTCCTTAATCTTTTACTAATGACTACCTCTTTTTCTTTTTCATTTTGTGCTCCTTTTTGTCATTTTTGCTCTTTTTCTCCTTATGAATATGTGGCTCACAAAATTTCCTCCCTCCCCCATTTTTTTGTTCTTTTGCATAATTTTTCAATTTTTTTGTGTTTTTGACATATGCAAAAAATTTTGTGTGTGAGAATCCTTCTGCTTTTTCTTGGTTCTGTATGTATGCACTTTATCAACCCCCCATGCCTAAGTTTTGCAATGTCCTCATTGTAAACGGAGGGTGTGAAATAGTGTTGAGGTCAGGGACTTAGAACAGGATACATTGGGTAGGTGAATGGTTCAAAAATGAATGATGCGGATGATTTTAAGCTCTGATACGTGTACCAGAGGTAGGATCAACTGTCTAAGGCTGAACTCAAGGTGCAATGGAAGTGGAGTACAGACGGATAATCAGACGGGTCTCTGTTTTTGGAATGACGGGTTGCCTCCCGTTAAGCGCTAAATTTGATGCCTCCAGCCGAGCGGAAAATGGGGTGGAGAGGGAGTGGTCAAATCAGTGGAGTTTTAGAAAACAAGTACCTTGATTAAGAGCCTGGTTGGTCCAACCAGGTGCTTGTTAAGATCATTAGGCTGATGATGCAGCCCAAACCCAATGAGTCTGGTGGGTTGATAGATGTAGATCAACAGATGCGGAACCCACCATATGTAGTAAAGTTCTGATGAATATGGAAGTGAAAACTCGGGTTTAGGCTGAGTCAAATCAGCCTGGTCAGAGTAGGGTTCCGAAAAATAATCAATGTAAGGTGTAGAATCCCTACAGGGGTGATCACAGAATGACGGCTCCTGATTTTCAGTCTGATCAATGCCCGATACCCAATATAGATATGGAGTTGAATCATCTGCAAACGGCTCAGTGAGAGGTGAATCAGAATAGAAATTGAGTCCGGTTGCGGGTCGGGGTAGGGAACGGGTTTTGATTGGTTCTGTATATGTGGAGCAGGTGGCTTCAAAGAAAATTGGCTTGTTATAATCAGGAAGCAGATTTTCTACGATGTTATGGTCAGATTCGAAATCGTCGGAGAGTTTGCGAAAATCACAATTTGAATGTGATTCAAGATCATGAGTTCCACCATAGAATAAATCATATGTTGCAGATTCAGCAGCCTGACTGGGGTCAAGCCTAAATGTGAATTCTGAGCTTAAAAAGGTATCCTTATCTGGTAGAGGCTCAGGTTCTAAGCTAGTAGGGCAGACCCAATTGAAACCCCGCTCGTCCAACTCCTCGATTTCTGTGTCATAGATTGGCATGACTTCCGAAAAATCGATTCGTTCCTCTGTGGAGGTTGGCGAGGGATATTCATCAAATCGAGGCCCAAAATCATATTCTTCATTAAAAAATTGATCTTCTTCATATGGGGCCTTGAAATCTTCAAAATATGTTTCCGATCTAGGTTCTAGGCTTAGGATGTGGGTTGAATTACTAGAATCTAGGTCTGAATAACCTTCGAGGGTCACCTTATCAGAATAAGGGACGGAATTTATACCCTCGAGAGGTTCAGTTCTACTCTCATTATTGCAGGAGTCTTGGGATTCTAAAATGGGCTCAACATTGTATTTTCCTGCATTTGGAGCTTCCCAACCTTCTTCAATATCCGGCACATTGTATTCTATCTGGGTTGGGAATCCACAACCATTTTGTGCCTCAAACCCGAGATCAGATTGATCCTCGATGTTGTCCCAAGATAGTTCCTCCTTTGTTTGTGGTATATACGGGTATTTCTGGTCAATAACTTGTTTTACTAATCTCAGTACATCTTCCCATTTTTCAAGACTATCTTGGTGTTGCTTCCAAAGTCGAGGATTTGTCATACATTGAAGATATTCAATATTGTGCAGTTTTTCTATCTCAATGTATGCAGTAATGATCAAGTCACGGGTTGATCCTTTTGTGGCTTCTGCTAATAGTACTTGGGCACAAGTTATGATAAAGGTTGTGGTTGTTGGGACATCAACCTAAATGTTTCCTACTGGTGTTGAGGTTTCTTCATTTTCATAGAATTCCATGGCATCCTCAATCATTTTATCTCTCATGGATCTCTGATATTCAGGTTTCTTGAATGGTAGTCCTAAGTGGTTTGGCTGCATATTTGGATCAGGTGGTGGAATCCAGATGTAGAATCAGAGTTGGAATCAAGATGTAGAATCAAGTTATGAAGCGATCAGATCTGAATAACGAGTCCCACTGAAAATGTGTATGTGTGCTCTAAAGAGAAAAGATGAGGGACTGGAGATGTTTTTGACCCAATCAAGACACCCAAAGACGTTTGGATGACTATGGAGGTTCGGGGTGGATGGACCCCTAGATCAGAACATCGTCCACCTGAGAATTACCTAGGCAGCCAGAGAGAGAGAGTCTCGCAAATACCCCTACACGGTAGAGCGTCCCCACGGATTACAGGGTTTCCCCCACCCGACCTCTCTTGTCACTGAGATTCCAGGTAGACCAGAATGGGGACCTTGACCTCTTAAGTCTACCACTTTTATTTCAAAGGTGCTTTTAGGGTTCTCACTTGAACTTTAGATGTTTTGCTGTTGTGACCTAATTTAGAGGTTGGTTGACCCAAGGGGTCAACTTCACCTGACCTGTCCTATAAATGGCAGAATGATTCTAGGTTTGGAGCCTAGAGATCACCCTGATTTGACTCCCAGGTTGTTAGGTCCAACCGGGTTTTGTTTACCACTTGTCACGAAAAAGGTGGAGTTTTGCTTGCGAAAGAGACGATTTTGAAAAGCGAGAGATAGAGAGAGAGTTTAGGGTTAAAAAGCTCTTGGTTTTGATCATGCACTTTAAACAGAAATTAAAATGGCGACTAAACGGAAAATAATTTCATTAAACATGCATTCATAGTTCATGGTTTACAACATTAAATACATGCTTCAACAAAAGTAAATGAAAGCTTAAAAGAGAGAGAGAGAGAGGTAGAGAGAGAGTGGAGAGCGACGAGGCAGCCACGGTGGTGGAGGAGGCTCCGTCGGCGGCTCGTCGTCTCAGGCGATTACAAGAGTGCCTAAAACTAGCTAGGAGAGGAGTGGAGTAGTTGCAAGTGGGAGAGTATGCCTTGAATGGTGGTAGAAGGGGGTTTAAATAGAGTTAAGGGCTTCCTAAAAGAAGAATGTGCTTTAGCGACATCCAGAACGTTGCTAAAATCGCTTCCAGATACGTCGGTGAAGCCCTCCTGCCGCCGGTCAGCTGCCCGCCCCTCTCTCTCTCCAAGCGCGATCCGTGGACGTTGAACGAGAGTCGTCCGATCGAAGATCGGACGGCTGAGATCCTCCCGCGCCCTCGCTGAGATCGCGCCTCGGGTGCGCGTGCACGCGCGCATTTCCACCCGGCGTACGCGCGCGCGTGGGCGCTCGGGAGCTGTCATCGCGCCACGTGCCGCGATCCTAGCCGCCCGCTGCTGATCGGGCGGCCCAATTTTGCCGCGCCCTTCGCTCGCGCTTGATTTTCGCTCCGCGCGATTCGAACGCGCGTCGCTGCGATGCGGGTGTGCGCGCTAGCCGTTGCGCCATGCCCGCCCTTTGTCGCGGCGACCGCGGGCGAGCGCGCGGATTTCGGCCGTTCGATCGAAGATCAACAGCCGAGATTCGTCCTTGGATGGCTTGAGGGCGTCCGAGCGGTGGGGTCGGGGCGACGTGGCGCTTTCTGGGCCGTTGATCTCCAGATCAACGGTCAGAATTTCTTGGGCCCATTGTGGGAGCTCCGGATGTCGAATTTGGCCGATCTTGAGTCCGTTGGACTCCGTTCGTCGTTCTGACTCCATCCGTGTGATCCGATTGCTCATCTGAGGCCTGCTTTGACACATGCTTTACACAAATGGCCATTAATGCAGTTTATAAGCAATCTTGGTACTTGATGCATGCAATGCTCCTATTCTACTTTATGTTGTGCCTTTTATTCTAAAGATGGGCCATATTCAACCTAATTACTACCCCCTTGCGTGGTGTTATCATACCCCCATGCTTACTCCTTGATAGTCCCTAGCAAGGTTTATTCTAGCCTTTATTTCTTTGGAGAATTCAAGAAGTAATTGCTTAGGCACTTCATTACTCGTCAATAAGAGGAAATATACGAAGATCTTAATATACAAAGACTAAGCAGCGCCCGGGTGTCTTCCAAAATACGAATCGCCCGAATCCTTGCTTTCTATACATATGTATACGTATATATCTATATATGTCTTTTTAGAATTTTCGGAATTCAGTGTGGGTTGGTAACTTTTTACAGCTACCCAACCCACCCAAAACTCGGTTAAAACCCTAAGTGCTAAGCATCTTGGTGTGAATGTTGTGATAGACTCACTTAAAGGTAATTGAGACAGACTTCGAGTTTCTACGCCCCTAGGTGACCGGAAAAGAAAATAAATTTTTGCCTGAAGGTGTATTTGTTCGATTGGTAGCTTTCTCCCTACGTTCATTTTACTTGGGGTCAACACAAGGATTTTCCAGTGTATATCTCCCCAGCTTGTACTACTTCCCCGCTTCGTCCTTAGGTATTTTGGTCTTTTTTTATGCAATTATTGAGCTAGGATCTGGACAACCGACCAATGGGCTGTTACCCACGATCACTTGCCAGCCATACATGTGCGATGAAGTGTAGTTTATTTTCTTTCTTCTTTTTTTTTTTCGTAGGTGGCTTCCCTAATCTCAAATGTACTTAGAGGCAGCGAAAAAGAAATGGCCTGTGGCTGGGTTCTAGACAACCTGCCAATGGGCTGTTACCCACGACAACTTGCCAGCCATACCACCCTAGAGAGTTCATTAGCTACCCAATTTCTGTCAAAATCTCCGAGAAGTGAGTCTGTGCAAAAATGTGTGTAGATGCTTAGACTCAAAGTTTTCCTGAGTTAGAGGGTGAGTTGATAAGTCGTATACTTATTACCTTATTTATTAGGTGGATTAGAATAGCTTAAAGTTGCAAGGGTTCGCCGCTAAATCCATTTTTTAACGGACACCAGGGCTGATTAAGCCTAAAGGCCTGAAAAGTCTAAGTGTTTAAGTTCTTTTTGTATTATTTCTCACTATTGACAAGTTTCTAATGCCTAAGTTTTTCTTCCTAAATTCAATTTTTTTTTTAATCAATTAATTTATTCATTCAGACTGATTAATTAAGCTCAGGATTATGCAATTTACCATCCCCCCCATGCTTAAGTTGGACAATGTCCTCATTGGCAGATGCATGGATGCAGAAGGGTTCAAAAAGATAGTACCTGAGTGACGTAAACTACCAGATCAGTCTGAATCCGCTGGGTTGCCTCCCAGGAAGCGCTGAGTTTAACGCCTCCAGCTGGGCGGTGCACAAACAGGAATGGCTTGGGTCAAGAAGATATGTTCAAAATTAACCAGACCCAAAATCAGAAGTCCACAGATGCGAATAAGGTTGTGGTGGAGTCCCGTTCCTAAGGGGCGGGAATTCTGTAACAAATATATCATGCATGCCCGTGTCAGATCCTCTCTTAGTTTGTGGGCATGCAAACAAGTTGCTGTGGACGAACGCACCCCAAATATGACATGCCAAACACTAAAGATGTAGGTCTTATATTCAGCTTGTGTCCCCATAAAACTGTAATCCATCGAAAGTGTATCAATTCCAGTGCATTCGGGTTGCGGGATTCTTATTCTGGTAGGGCAGGTAACAAAGTCCAGAGTTTCATACTGAGCCCTACAACCAAGCATGAGGCCTCTCTCCAAAGACGAATCCATCTCTTCCGCAACTATGGTTTCATCGCTCATTCCTTCCAAGCCCTTGATCTCAAGAATATTTTCTGCCACCTTCTCTATATCAGATTCACTGTTTGGGGTTACATTAGAGGTAGGGTCAATTTCATCCTCTAGATCATATTCTTTCTCTCGGCCCTCCTCCAAATTTGTGATGGGGATTCCAACCGATTCATAATCAATTTCTTTGAGATTGTAACTCCATTCTCCATCTATGATGATGGCTGCTGCTCCCACCGGATTGCTTCTCTTAGGCCGATTGGATTCAGATTCCAAGGCCTCTCCCCTCACATTCTCAGTTTCCTCCTGATGTTTCCCCAAATTGTGTTCCAAGGAATCCTTACTGTCCTTATCCACTGAGCTGTCCAACTCCTGAGGGGTATCAATGGTGGACTGAACCAAATCAGGACGACTGGGTGTAGTCCAATTGATCATGGTAGGTCCTTGCTTTATGAGTGGCGTTGTGTGCAACATCTTTCTCTGGCCTTCTTTCCCCAATTGTTGGAACAAATCCATCATGGCCTGTTGCCCTTTAACCAATTCTTGATTCTGTCTGTGTAGTTCTAATTTGAGGTTATCAAGAATTGACATGGTGTCATTTGGTGTCCTTTGGATTTCCTCCTTGAGATCCTGGTTAAGAGAGTATGGTTGAGGTTGTGGATCAGAATCCAAATTAGTGTTTAGGTTCTTAGGTGGGTCCTCTATTCTATCATGTTCAGGGTCCAGTTCTTCAAGAGGAACCATTCTCTGTTTGGTCCTACTCCAGAATAGTTGAGGTTCTAAGTCCTCCTCCCAGTCAAATTCTTCATCAGGGGACCAAATCAAAGGTTGATGATCCTGAGCTTGCCTAGATTTCTGATCATTTTCTGATTTCCATTTGTCTAGAACTCCTTCTAATCCAAAGGTCAAGTAGGCAAGGTTGTTGAATTCAGATGACCTTTCTTGGTTATTATCCTGAGATGGGTAGGGTTCTTGGTGTACTCCTAAAGTGTAGGTCCTATCACAGTAGAGCGGATCGGACCTAAATGAGGAGGCATCGTGAGGACAATCGAGATATGGAGCCCCATGATTTGAATCGTACCCTTGGGTGGCTATGTTGGTTGTATTCCAATAAGAGGTTGGTGCGGTTTGGTCGTAGTTGGGCCAAGAGGGATATTCAAGGTTGTACCCCCAACTTGGTGGTTGGTTAGCCCAAGTAGGCTGCGAGTATGGTCCACTTGGGTTAGCATACGAATCCTGTTGGGGGTAGTTTGGGTAAGATGGATAGGCATTGAAATCCATGGTTTGGAAGAAATGGATGGATGTGGGAAGAACAGATGCGAGAGTTGTGTCCTCAACCAAGCAAACAAGCCTAGTCCTTATGGTGTATTCCTTAGAAGACCTAAAAATCTCACAAAGGTTGATTAAGTCCGTAAGCACTGGACTCCCCTTTCCGAGGTTAATCTGGCCAGGTTGATTACGAGGGGATTGCAGGGAAGGTTCTTCCTTTGGCTTGCGCCTCCGGTTCCATAGACCCCACAACCGCGGTCGTTTGACACTGCCCTGCAGCCTAGTCACCAGATTCTACCAAGGGAATGAAAGCCAAGTGCCTAGCAAACAAAACCTCACCTTTTGAGACTTAATTCAGTCCTGCTTAGGGCACGTCTACTCATTTTTAAAGGGCTAGGATAGTGCTTGTGCTTAGAGTGATGTGATGAGGCGTTGATTGGGGTGGTGCCTCTTAATTTTCCACTTTCAAGGTGTGTGCTTTTATCAAAACATGGTTTTCAAGCAAGGATTTTTAAGGTGTGGTGTCTTTTAGTGTTTCATCCTTACTTTAGTGCTTTTTAGGGTTGACGTGTCTTAATGCTTTCAGACAAGTTTCAATGGGCACGTCAAGTTCTACACACAACTTGGTGAAAGTAGATTTCCTTTTTATTTTGTAAAGGATCTAAAACCCTAGTGTACTCATCCTAAAGATCGTGCAGCTTCTATTAGATGAGTCAGTTTTTAGGGTTGAGTGGTGCGGCCCAGGTCAACTCACGGTGGCTTTGCAAACACCACTCAAGAGAAAAAGAAAAGAACACTCCAAGAATTTATCCAGCATATTAGAGTGTACATTTTTTGTAGGGTGGTGTGTTAAGAATGTGGGTCAAGCAATCATTCACCACGCCAATTTTTTTCAATTTTTATGATTTTTTTAGCTTTTTCACGCAAGCAAACAATGAGAGAGAGAGTACTCACTATCGGTCCTCGAGGCGCCTACTCCCTTGCTACCGTCGTGGAATGCATCGCTTCGCCGTCCATGCGCCGAATTCCTGCAACCATCAAGTAAAAAGGAAAATAGGGCATTAGACGATATGAGAATGAAGGTGGAATGGAGGTGATAAAACAAATCCGTTGCCTCCCCGGCAATGGCGCCAAAAACTGACGTGCCTTCGTGCGTGTGTGTTAAGAGGTGTCGTTATAGTTGCACTTGATACGTCAGCTTTAAAAGAAGTAAACGAAGGTGAGTCCAAGTGTCGATCTCAGGGAGGCGTGGAAATCGGGTTTTGTTTACCACTTGTTGTCACGAAAAAGGCGGAGTTTTGCTTGCGAAAGAGACGATTTTGAAAAGCAAGAGATAGAGAGAGAGTTTTGGGTTAAAAAGCTCTTGGTTTTGATCATGTACTTTAAACAGAAATTAAAATGGAGACTAAACGGAAAATAATTTCATTAAACATGCATTCATAGTTCATGGTTTACAACATTAAATACATGCTTCAACAAAAGTAAATGAAAGCTTAAAAGAGAGAGAGAGAGAGAGGTAGAGAGAGAGTGGAGAGCGACGAAGCAGCCACGGCGGTGGAGGAGGCTCCGTCGGCGGCTCGTCGTCTCAGGCGATTACAAGAGTGCCTAAAACTAGCTAGGAGAGGAGTGGAGTAGTTGCAAGTGGGAGAGTATGCCTTGAATGGTGGTAGAAGGGGGTTCAAATAGAGTTAAGGGCTTCCTAAAAGAAGAATGTGCTTTAGCGACATCCAGAACGTCGCTAAAATCGCTTCCAGATACGTCGGTGAAGCCCTCCTGCCGCCGGTCAGCTGCCCGCCCCTCTCTCTCTCCAAGCGCGATCCGTGGACGTTGAACGAGAGTCGTCCAATCGAAGATCGGACGGTTGAGATCCTCCCGCGCCCGCGCTGAGATCGCGCCTCGGGCGCGAGTGCGCGCGCGCGTTTCCGCCAGGCGTGCGCGCGCTGGCGGGCGCTCGGGAGCTGTCATCGCGCCGCGTGGCGCGATCCTGGCTGCCCGCTGCTGATCGGGCGGCCCAATTTTGCCGCGCCCTTCGCTCGCGCTTGATTTTCGCTCCGCGCGATTCGAACGCGCGTCGCTGCGATGCAGGCGTGCGCGCTAGCCGTTGCGCCACGCCCGCGCTTTGTCGCGGCGACCGCGGGCGAGCGCGCGGATTTCGGCCGTTCAATCGAAGATCAACGGCCAAGATTCGTCCTTGGATGGCTTGAGGGCGTCCAAGCGGTGGGGCCGGGGCGACGTGGCGCTTTCTGGGCCGTTGATCTCCAGATCAACGGTCAGAATTTCTTGGGCCCATTGTGGGAGCTCCGGATGTCGGATTTAGCCGATCTTGAGTCCGTTGGACTCCGTTCGTCGTTCTGAATCCATCCGTGTAGTCCGATTGCTCATCTGAGGCCTGCTTTGAGACATGCTTTACACAAATGGTCATTAATGCAGTTTATAAGCAATCTTGGTACTTGATGCATGCAATGCTCCTATTCTACTTTATGTTGTGCCTTTTATTCTAAAGATGGGCCATATTCACCTAATTACTACCCCCTTGCGTGGTGTTATTAGAACACAAGGAGCAATCGGAATTTACTACTAATCTCAAATGTAATTGAACACTCTAATTTACTCAAAACTTGAATTCAAATATGAATGTATGCGGTTAAAAAGTAATTATGACAAAAGAGTAAAATTGGACGTCTGATCGCAAGATCAGACGTCTTAAAAGTGTTTTCCCTTTTTCTTTTGCTTTCTTTCTTCTGCAGTCTTCACTTTGCCTTCCTTCTTCTTTCTCTGCAGTCTTCCTTCCTTCTCTTCTCTCTTCTGCGAAGGCTTCTTCTTCTTCCTTGGTCGTCTGTCTCTTCTCTTCAACCTTTCTTCTCCTTCTCTACTCTTTTCTGCTAAGGCTTCTTCTTCCTTGGTCTCTTCTCTTCTTCCTGCCTTTGCTTCTTTTCTCTTCTGTCTCAGCCTCTTCTTCTGCTGCTTCTTTTTTCTATCTGCAGTCCTTCTTTCTTCCTTCTCTTCTCTGCCTCGCTCAGCTTCTTCTTCTGCTTCTTCTCTTTGCGGCTAAGTCTCTCTTCTTCAACTAGCCTGCCTGCACAGAGAGGTGGAAGCAAAACCTACCCTACCCCTCTACTCGTACGTCGCTCTCTTTCTAAAGTTCACTCAAGGACGCTCTCCCAGAGCCACGGGTAATCGGTTCGGATTTCGCACCCGGGACCAGGCGCACTGGCGTGAGGGTGATGCGCGAGGTGTTCTCAGAATGGGTCGGCTCGGATCCTGCCAGATCCGTGAGGTGAAACCACGGACGAGGCAAGCATGGGTCAGGTGAGGGACCTCACCCCTGTGCGTTCAGAGGCGAAGAGCGTATAACACAAAAATAATTTATACCGCACCTGTGCTTCGCATTTTGACGATGTGGGACTATTAGTCCTGCCCCACTCCCGCGCGTGCCCGCAAACGATTCTTCTTCGATTGTCAAGGCTGCGGACGTCGCTGCGCTCCTTGCTGGGCCAGATCACTTCATACTGCTCGCCCGAGTCCGCTGCACCTGAAGCCTGGAGGTCCTGACGCCTGAAGCTGCTGAAGCCTGGAGCTGCTCCAACCGTCAATGGCGGCAGGGGATGGAATCCTGTCAAACACAAATACGGCCTATTGGCCTAATCAAACCAGCTGGGCACCTTCGCCGTGGCACGGCGAAGGTGGTGAGCCATGCGGCAGGCCGTGGGATGGCCTAGGCGTGAGTGCCTAGGTCAACCTGTGGCTGGGGGTGTGGGTGTGTTCGGGGGACTGTGATGGAGGCGTAGAGGGATGGTGGATGGGCGGAGGTTGTTCCTTGTGGTGAGGCGGAGCTTATGAGACGGTTGGCGAGCCATGTGGAGGGGCGGAATGGTGGGGGCGGCTCACCGGAGGTCGGTCGGAGGCGAGGAAGATGGAGGTGGTCAGCGACGGTCGAGGGGCAATTAAATGAAATAAAAGGGGGAAAAGAGAGAGGGGAAGATGGAGAATGTATTAAGCCTAACTATAGGGATGAAGGGGGACGGAGAGGCGGACAGTTGTACCTGCTGTCGCCGGAGAAGTAGCTGCCCAGTGGAGGAAGACGGCGGCGACGACGGGGCTGAGGTGGCGTGCGCGGGTGTTGCGCGACGCGGAGGAGAATCAGGAAGATGACTCTGCCACTGGTTTTGTGGCAGAACGAAGAGGGAGGGGAGGGGGGCTCGCCGGAGCTCGCTGGACCCTTGGCCGGAGAAGAAAGAGAAGAATTTGAGGTGGAAGTCCAGCCAAGTCAAGCTAAAAATGAGCGGTCGGGTTTGGGGGTTCTTTTATAGGCACTGGGCCGTGCTTTCAGAGCGTGGAGGGCACTCCATTACCTCCGCCGGCTCGCCGGAGAAGGAAAGAGGGTGGATACCCAAATCCCTCGTGCGTTCGCACGAGAGATTGGGTTCACACCAGGGATCAAGATTGGCCTTAGATGGGAGTTCCTCAGAGAATCTCCCTTCCATTTCTGGGAGGGGATCTCTGAGGAATCAGAGAGTATTCCCTCTCTAATCCTCGCAGGAGAAGGATTCTGCCCTAATAATGGCGAAAGGACGTGATTGCAAAGGTGGCGAGGAAGTTAGGGGTCTCTCTGCGATGATTTCAAAAGATAGGGACCAAATTGTTATTTGGGTGTACTAAATTGCAAAGTAGGTCAAGATGACCTCCCCTTAGGTCCAAATTTTGGTACAAACCTAATTTATAACTAAGAAATCCAATGGTTAAGTTGTATTTTAGGTTTGACTACGTTTGACTGAACATTTTGCATAAAAACCCAAATTAGGTTAATTGATGAACTAGGACCCTAATCTAGGTCAAACTGGGTTCCAAAGGCCAAATTGAATGTTCTAAACCCTAGAGGATATTTTTCCAAGATTTTTAGAGGGTTTAATTGATTTTTATCCTGACCGAAACCTTGTTAATTTAAGCGGGTTTGTTTTAGGGTTACCAAATGTCATTTAATCCCTGGATTGCACATAAACCCATTTCTGATTGATTCAACCCACTTTTTATTTCATTTAGACCTTTTGACCTATGTTTTGCCTCTGATAAATCCCGTTTATGTACTGCAATGGTAAAATTACAGTTTTAACCTTTAATTTATGTTTTCTTCTCAGAACACTTATTCCTTCATTTAGGCCTTCTACTAGGTTATGTAGGAGCTTTTATCTTCTTTCTTGGGTCAAAATGAGCTAGTTATGGCTCATGATGAGGCTCTCATCAAGGTCGAAGCAGGAGGAACGGGAACGAGGCAGTACGTCGTCGTCGTCGCGAGATCCGCTTCCAGAATGGGGGTGAAAAATTGATTTTAACTCTTGAGGAGCATCCCAGGTGTGGGACAAGCTTTTCTTGAGCTTTGGAGAGGGAGAGAAGAGAAGGAAGGGATGATAAATTCGTATATAGGGGGTCTCCTTTTATAGTTGCAAGGAGTGGGGGCATTTTGGACATTTTAATTTGAAGATCATTAATATGGGACCTTTAGTGACAGATAAATCCGTCACTAAAGGCCTAAACGTGGCCTTCTTGTGCACGTGCCACGCGCCTCCTCACCTTCGCGTCCTTCAATGCACATGCACATCCACGTGCTCACAGCCATTCGATCAAGAGATCGAATGGCTTAAAACCACCTACGCTTGCGCTACGCGCCCGCGTGCGATCGCGCGTCAGTACCGCGAGTCTGATCGCACATGGGCGCTATTGCTCGCTCAGCGTCGCACGATCTTCATCGCACAGCTCTGCTCGCTCACGTGCCCTCTCCCCCGCTCTTCAATTTGAGGCGCAGCGGGCTCTAATGCGCGAAGCTGCAACCGTTGGATGAGCATCCAACGGCGAAGAATTGTCGATCAGATGAAGAGGAAAGGTAGAGGTGGGTTCTTGGGACCAATTGGACAGTTGAGATGGCACCATGTGGTGCCATCTTGGCCGTCCATCTTCTGAGTATTGTAGACGATGCCACAGGTGTCGAATTGAATCGATTTTTACACCGTTAGGCTGCGATCATCGATCAGAATCCATCCGTGTGGTCGGATTTGTCGTCTGAGGTGTGGAATAACACCATCTTGGCCCTTTATCTTTAGGGTTCCTCAATCTCTATTTGGTGTTATGAATGTCTGATTAGGGCGATCTTGGAGTCGTTGAACTCCAATCGTCGCCCTGATTAGATCTGTACGATTGGATCTTCGATCCAAGGCCCCGATAAAAAGTCACCCTGTCCCTGACCATAAAAAGGAGACAATTACTATATAATTTATACAACTTGATCTAAATGAATGATTATGCATGTTATGCACTATTTACAATGTATGATGCTAATGTGACACTAAGAACATGCATTAATAGACATTTTAGGTTAATCAAATGTATGCACATCACTTTCACTGAAGACCATCCTCAGAAATGTACTCCTCATGATCCATTTAAAGAGTTCTAATAGCCACATCTTCGAAAACATGATAAAGTTCGGGGTTGTTATTTCCATCAACCATCACCTATAGAAATGAACCAAAACACTAGTCTAATACATACAACAGAAATCGACAAGATTAAAGAAACACAAACCACTATAATACTGCATACAATCCACATCACCAAATGTTCTACATGAATGACACTATAACACTCCATAAATTGGACGATGTTGAATACAACAAACCACCAGATAAATGAAAGTACTAATGTATGACCTTACCTAATAGACTACCACATTAGACACCCAATTCCACAATCAGCCACATGAAGAACATCCTCCTCTCACAATTGCAAATCGACCCAGTATACGAGGTCCTCATTGCGGTCGCACAATGACAAAAAATATGTCAACATATCGCAATCGCGAAAGACCTCCAACATGTGCAGCTCCTACTGCATGATCAACTTTGGTCGTCACTCGCGAAGTAATGTCAACGCCTCCATCAATCAAACTTATGGATCCAAGGATCGATTGGACTTGTGGAGGTTGGCCCCAATCCTAACTCGTCGTGAGCATCCCTCCACCATGTGAATGACCTCTGGTTCTACTACCTCTAATGATCATATCCTCCTCTCCATCCTCCTCAGTTCCACTATTGACTACATGTGTCCTCTCCGAATCATTCATCACAGGTTGAGATGAAGATTGTGCCATTGATCCACTAGCACCATCTGAACCCTTGATTTGGTGAACAAGATCAAACGAAAGGAAAGATTTCATCCGGAAGACACGATATGAGTCGTCTAACTGTAAGAGGATATGGTAAAGTTTGAATTATAGTGTACATGTGAGGCATGTAAGATGTTTTACCTCATTCCAAGCATCCGAAGTCAGTGGAATAGGTTGGTGGGTCTCCTCATCCCAATCCCAACCACTACGAGTATGTAGCATAAGGTATTTGGAGTGCATCTCCTTCAGCTGTTTCCAGCATCCTTGCGACTGTGTCCTAGTCATCGGTGAACCACTACGTAATTTGTATTACTCTGTAATCTAATTCCATCCTGGGGAATTGAAAGATTTGCTAATGTAAAAGTCCCTTGTCGCTTTTTCTTCAAGGAGAATACCAAGCAAGAGTGTAACTTCAGAGGTCTCCCAACATGACCTCTCAGGTTTATTGCCAACTCACCTACTACTGTATGCTCTTTAAGCCATGCTATGGTTCAAGACAGTTGCATCAAATGTTAATGCATCCCCCTTACACTTGACATGAAATGAAGAAACAGCTTTACCACTTGACCGCAAAAGGTTAACATGCCAACATACCATGCCCCCATAAAGTATACAATACTGGAGGATTACCCTTAAGTTCCGCAAGTCAACATTCACACTCGATTTGTCAGAGGGGTTGGCTTATCCACGCATGCTAATGTTATAATTCAACATCTCAAATATGGACTCAACATTCCCATATTCAAAATAATGAAGTCCACTACATAGGAAGCTCCCATAATTACTTCAATCAGTTATTGTACAAATAGCGTCCATCCATTTCCTTCCTCTTTGCACATCGTATAATTTAGATTAAATATACTACTCACTCTCCACATCTTCTGGAGCACCTACCAAAGTTACACTCATTTGATGCTAAAACTTGTTCAATTGAAAGTTTGAGAAAATCTTTCTTTAAACTTAGGAAACTAATAAGGCTAAGCAATTTAACAAGAATTGCTTAATTGACCTAGATAATCTGCTAAGTACTAATCTCCAACCTAACGGAAATGAAAAATGCATGGATACATGCATTGGTGCATACATAGAGATAGACATGCATGCATGCATACTGATGAGTAGAATTTGGTACACAAAAAGATTTGGTTTGAAACTCGTCGTTGTAATTACGTAAAAATCCACTATCAAATAAAATTTATAACCGAAACTCTGGTGAGTCCCGGGTCGAACACGGGGAGGTGAACGTTTGATTAAAAATCACATTTGGAATTATTGTCACGAAGTATATTAGCTAGTCGGATTAAATCGACACTAGCTATTCTGCTTAAAGAATAAACAATAGAAGAAAAAGAGAATAATACAAAGAAAGAGAAAATAGGGAGAGAATGAACAAGAATTTCATAGCCATAGCACTATGTCCATTACATCTACTTGCTACAATTAGAAAGCTAAAAATCTATACTAGAAATCGATAAAAAGAGAGGGATGAGAAAATCCTCCTCGACGGTTGCTTGGAGGACGAGCCGCGTTAATGGAGCGCCCAGACAAGGGTGGTGAGATGCTGGACAAGGGAGAGAACGGAGCTAGAAAACAAAGGACGAAATAGGGCGGCATCACAGCAGGATCCACTTCTCGAATGGCGATGAGAGGACAACCATGGGATGCTCCACGAAGGGGGTGAGAAGATGGGAAAATTATTTTACTCTAGCTCTAATGGAGCATCCCAGGTATGGGACCAGCTCGTAGAGTTTTGAAGAAGGTGAGAGGAGAAGAGAAGGGATGAAGACATAAGTGAAGGGCATAGGGGCTTTATATAAGTAGGTTTTGAGGGCAAAATTGTCACTTAACATCTTTAAATCTTTAATACAGATCTTCAGCGACGGATATGTGCATCACTGTAGACGCACGTCGCTGAAGGCACGCGCTTCATCTTCGCCGTTGCATGCTGATCGGATGCACCTCAACGTGCCGTGTCACTGCCTCAACTTCAGCCATTCGCGCACCTCATCGCGCCTGCTGCTCCTCAACCATCTGATTACACATCCAACGGCTTAAAAATGCACAAGTCCCTTCACCTTCATACGTTCTGCACACTCGCGTGCGATGGCGCGTATGATCGCGCGTCATTGCGCCTGTGCAGCGCACTCCTTCATCTGGCGCTCGATGTCGTGCCACATTTACCTCCACAACCGTTGGATGTGCATCTCAAGGTCGAATTTAGCCGTGCCCACCCACGTGATTGATTTGAGATGTAGCACGCTTTGAATGCGCGGCACTCTCTTCGCGAAGGGCGCTCACCCATTACTTTAAGGCCCTCTTTGTGTCTCATTTATGATTTAAGGGTTGCGCTAATGACGAGATCACGAGACCTTTGCTGAGGGAGAATGTCGAAGATGGTGGGTAGCTGTGATGGTGCCACATGGCACCATCATAGTCGTTCATCTTCTTTGACTTGTAGATGGTGCAACAGATGTCAGATTAGATCGATTTTCACACCGTTGGGCTACGATCGTCGATCCGAACCCATTCGTGCAATTGGATTAGTCGTCTAAGGTACGGATTTTACACCACCATGCCCCTTAGCTTCTAATCTTTCTTAGACTACATCTGATGCTACGGAGGTCTGATCGGGGTGATCTTGGAGGCGTTGAACTCCGATCATCGCCCTGATCAGATCCGTATGGTTGGATCTTCAATTTGAGGCCTCGAAATGATATTGTCCTGTCCCCTAACCACAAAAAAGAAAATTAACCTAAAATTTATACAAACTAATATAAATGCATAATGATGCATGTTGTGCAATATTTATAATGCATGATGCTTCTATAAACCTAGGAACATGCATAAATAGGTATTTTAGGCCAATTAGATGTGTGCACATCACATACGTATATACACTACTACATCCCTAGTATCTATCATACATATAAATAAACATACATGCAAGAAAACGCATGTTTGCTCGCATATGCATGTATACACACAAACACATATAGGTAAATATAATGTGGTAATACAGTTTTTTTGGCCAGGTATGTTTGAATTTGTAAAAGTCATTTTCATTAATTCCGTTATACACATCTCCAACTTGATAATGCTGAATTTTTTCCCCCTTCTATTTAACAAGTTTGCATGTTCATTCTTGTTCTCCTCGCACAGATTTCATTAATTCCTCTACGCTTATTCACTGTTTTAGTTAAAATTTTGGAATCACATATGAACAGTTTAATAACTTTGACAGTAACGGTATCTCTCAGTTCACATGAAGATAATGTGCCCTTCAAAAATGTTGAAATTGCAACAATACTTGAGATATTGCATATAATTTATCATTTAGTACGAAATGTTATCGAGCTAACTTACAATTACGATACAAATTTCTCACCACCATTTGGAGTGACAGTAATCAAACTATCACCCACAATGTTAATCAAATGATTAAAAATGGGCACTCCATGTCTATGTAATCTATTGGCAAACACTTTTACTTCTATGTATAACTTATTTCACCTATGGAACATTTAAAAATCATATAAATACATACGATGGAAGCAATTACAAACCTTGGCTTTTATTACAGTTGAAATGTTTGTTTAGAAATTTCCCATCTATTTCTTGTTTTCTAATTAAATTTTCTCATCTATTTTTTATTCCAGATGTTATCGTTATATTTGCCCAAGTTGGGCATTATTGACGAACACATAATCCACCATCATTCACATTTCATCAAACACGCATAACATTCCATCCAAACAACCAAACAAATTAGACACCCACATAGTAAAGTAACTTGAGAAATGCTTTAACATTCCTAGAAAATCTTGAAGACGGAAACATATCCTAGAAAGAATCGATAGAAAGCCCAAGAACAGTAATGTCTACCTATAAATAGATGCTTGATTACCATAGAGCTCAATCGACAGCAACACAAGGTATAGAAGCAATGCCCCAAAGCTACACCCCTTTCCCTCGATACGTCCTCCTCGAATAGAATTGGCAGACACAATGGGTGCTCGTGACTCTTGCGATTCGTTGGAAAAGGACGACATGTCAGACAAAAGAGTAAACACCAAGAACAAACAAGAGTGGACTGATCGACATTGGCATATGCAATTGACGAAAACTCACCGCTCAATCAGAACGTTACTAACGTCAGCTGGATTACTGGCATCCTCTTCATGTTCCTCCCCTACCCTTGTAATCGACCCCTCCACCACTCCCAAACCAACACCAATGCCAAGGAACCTCCAACCCCTACCTCCTACTAATACCCCAAACAGCCAACAACAAATGTCACGCTCAATAGCAACACCCCCCCACTCTTATGGCTATAGCATCGACGATGGTCGTTTCCCCACACCTGCGATTCTCAAATGGAGGAGAAGACAGGAGTCAAGCTCTGGACTCGCACAACGTGAGAAAACTCCACTCGCTCCCCACATCAAGCAAACACGAGGGTTCCCAACATGCTTTTCATTTTCTTCCTTAAAAAGGAAGCAACAGCTCGTAGTGCAGTAGCGAGGGCAATTACTGCCCCTCGTGAATATGAGATGTGACAGCTGACATGCCTCGTGAATCGCCACAAGCCTTGACATCCCCATGCGGTAATAACTCACCTAGGATGTAACCCTATACACTGTTCATCCACTATTCATTTAAAGCCAGATACGTTGGATAAACCTGTGTTTCAAAATGCAACCCAACAAGGTCTTTGGCCAAGTTTAGTAAGGGGGATAACTCATCAAAATAGGGGTTAACCTTACTTGGTGGGAAGGATATTTTAACCCAGGTTAAGAGGACTTAACCTTAGATAAGTTATTCTGGGGTTGATGTAGGATAAGCTATTTTTGTGGATTATCCAATGTATTTTTGTAGGTTAACCTAAAAACTTTCTAAATAGCCACAAGTTGACCCACCAGGATAACCTTTATAACTTCCAAACAAACATACAAGATAACCCATCTACAAACAAAAAAAACAAAATCATGAAATCTATTCCTCCATGCAAACTAATCTTAGGGCGTGTTTGTTTCATGGTAATTAGAGGGAAAATGAAATGGGAAAGTCCCTTGTGATTCTTTTCCCTTATTTGAATCTCAAATATAACACGGGAATAACCTTTCCAAGTATCATTCAATTCTCATGAGAGAGGGAATTTCCAATCCCACCATACCCCAAAAAAAAAACAAACATGTAGAAATCTATGTTATGCTACAACTAGATGCTCTGTCCTCTCGCGCATAGGCAATATGTTTTAAATAATGGCACCATTTTAATTCGATAGATTCCTATATAATGTTCTTTTTTAAAAAAAAAAGGATAGCCCACATTGATGTTATCCGTAATTATGTGTGAATATATATGTGTATGTTTGACTTTCTTTAAAATAATATTACTATTATTTTTTTGAAACATCAAATCTATGGTTACAGTATTCACATGTTTTGCTAAGAAATATATATATCATAAATTCAATCTTTTGTTAAGAAATATGTATATTATAAATTAGATCTTTTGCTATTAAATATGTTTATCATAAACTCCATTGGATTCTTAATGGATAGTTTGAATTTTTAAATAATAAAAAAAGTATATATTTTTTTCTAAAATAATGTGCAAAAAAATTTTGATTTCATTTATCTCAATAATTCATCCTATTAAATAATGGAAAGGAATTATATTTATCTTTAATGATTCTATTTCTATCATAAACCAAATAAAAAGATGAAATCAACCACTCCTTTTTATTTTTTACCTAATTTTATTTTATACTTGATTCCAATCTATCTCCATTCCATTAAAGGAAACAAAAATGCCCTTAGGCCCTATTTGGTACCCGGAATTGGGCCTTAATTCCCCATTTGGAAGGCCCAATTCCAGAATGGGCAGGAGTCGATTTCCCATGTTTAAACCTAGGATGGCGAGCTTCTGCACCCCCTCCCAGAATTGAGTTTTTCCGCCTATTTATTTTGCGACTATAGCGTTATCTCACGATGCCCCTCTGACACCTCGGTCCTGAGCTCGCACGAAACCCTAACAACCGATGCGGAGGGGAACTGGCGAAGGCTGATCGAGAAGGGGCTCAAACGAGCTTCGAGTACTCCTCTCGATTGCAAGGGGAGACATCACAGTCATTCTCTCGCAAAACCCTAGCAGTGGGCGAGGCAGTGGTAATGATCGAGAAGGGGCAATATCTGCTTCATTTTCTGCTAACCCCATGGTCTTCAACATGTATCCGCCTTGCGAATGGACCTAAACCTCTGCTAGTTCAACTATCTGTAATGAAGATGAGTTTTCTCGAAGCTCCTTCTATTATTAGGTTATTGTTGAATTTGCAATTAGTTGTGTCGATAATATCCTTGGTTTATGTCATTCTGGAGATCGTCTAGTAATGTCAATGAGCATTTCAGTTTGGATTAGTGGTTGTGGTTTTCGGTGTGGCAATTTTTGGGCATGATGCACTTGTGCATCTACGGAGGAGCTTTGAATAGGGTTTGTAGCTTTGTGCAGGTTCTTGCTACTGCTACACTTTTTGTGTTGTCGTTTTCCCCACCTTCCTTTATTGACTTGTTGACTCCATTAATGGCAGGTCCCTCTAGGCATCTTTATTTTGCTGATTTGTGATGCCGTCTTGTTCGTGTCTTGCTTTTTAGCTTTGCTTGTTTCGAAGCACACCTTTACCTAAATAAAATGATGAAATCTACAGGGTCAAGTAGGAGGTCGACTTGGTTGATAAAAGGGCCTTTGTCTTTTGCATCCCATCTTCAGAATGAGACCTCTTAGCCTTATGCTTCCTCCTGTAGTCGCATCAGTCCTCATTCATGGCGTTCGGTGAGGAGGAGAGTGAGGGGTAGAGTTCATTATAAATTGGTTGTGTGGTTGCTACAAGTGGTGTCATGGGTTGTGCTCCTTTTGCTCATCGAAGAGCAGGAGGAACTTGAAGAGGAGGAGGGTATCTAGTGTCATCCCTTAGTGCTTTCTTTTACTTCTGAGTTGTTTTTCTCTTGGAAATGTTAGAAAACCTGATTGTGTGTTATCTGCTGAAGGTCGGATTAATGGGTGGAGGTCAGAATCTGTGTTGCTGTTGCAGCAGATCAAGGTTCTCCACAACAATCTTGGGCAAGAACCGGTAGACAGGTATGTGATGTGCTGGACATGTAGAGCAACCATCTTTGTACATTCGTGGGTTCTGGTGCTTGTGGATTCTTTTCTTACGAAATCTTTTGTTTAGTTACTTTTGTTTACTTTCACACTTGACAGTACTCAAATAGAGTTACTATCTGCTTGTTTCCTATTTGCATTAACTGTTGTGAGAATGATATTATTGTTGCTGTTATAAGGCCATGCATTTTCTGCACAAGGGCCTGGCACTTTTGAGCAACTCTGACATGTCAAGCAACTTTTCTAACACTATTTTGTTTTGTAAAGATTTATAAGACAATATTGATTCTCTAATAACACATATTTTTACGTTAGCAGTTCTCTCTACTAGTAGAATAAGCCTAGTACACATGTCTTCTTGACAATGCGTTCTTCCATGGTTGTTCTGTCACATGCAAGAAAACACCCTTCATTTAGTACACGGAGAAGTATCTTTAATTAAACTTGATTGAAAGTCATTTTAAATGATGTATCTAAGGATGTAATTTGAATGCACAGATGCAAGTCTACAATCATGGAGTCATAGTCTAAACATACACAAGATAATAATGCATTCGTCATGCTGATCTAGCAGAAAACCTTGTAATGGCTAAGCAAATTATGGGTATAAGGTATAATACTTGGTTGCTTTGACACCAATCATCTTAAGATTATTACCCTTTGGAATGTACGCAAGGAATTCAAATAGCAGATCCCACGTAATATGGAAAAAGGCTTGCTTTGCTTGTGCAACTTTCATGTTAATGATTCAATTTCAAACATATTTTCTCCTTTCAATAAAAAAAAATCAAACATGTTTACCATGGTAAGACCTAGAACTATATATAAGCATTTTAAGTTCAATTTTGCCACTTTACTGCCATGTTTATTCTCTCCAAATCCTTGGAATGGAGTGCCTATTCTAAGAAATGATTACTTTCTCCCTTCCATTACTTTTTTTTGCAAGTTATGTGAGTCTGGCATTAGTTGTGTACATATTGTTTTCTTATCTTTCATGGAAAGGTTCCTACTGCCATTTATGTAACTAACAAAGTCAATTGTGGACCTAATAGATCAACTTTTACTCAGCCACTATTGAAATTTTGGATCTCTACCTTGTTTGAACTCTCTCCAAGTATACTATGCCCCTGGTTTTTAATAGCGTAGGGCTATGAGTAATGTAATGCTACTCCTTTGTCCGTTTGCCATCATCTATCATACTTGAGGTCTGAAACATTGCTTGGGATCACTGATTTCTGGCAATTTTTGGTGTAGATTGGTTCTTTAGCAAATAACATTAGAGCATGATGACAATGGAAATAAAACCTACTTGCCATAGCTGTAGAACTGAGATGCCCAACCATCGACCAACTTCCTCTTAAGCTTTAATAAGCTCGTTTTCTTTTTCGAAGAAATCTTTAATAAGCTTACTTGCCAAAAAAAACACACTGAGCATGTACCCCCATCATGTTACTATCCTTGGAAGAGTTGGGCAAAATTGAATGGACCAGAGGAGATCTAATCACAATCAATAGAACTATCTAGCTATCATATCATTACAAGGATCTGAGTACACTGCATTAGGCTCGAGCGTAGAGGCCCAGCTTTTCGTTAGCGGATGCTTGCTTTTGATATCTTATGATATTGGACTATTCTAATGTATGGGTTTTCCGTCATTTCTGTAGCTTTTGTGGAATATGTTTTTCTTTCCGGTGATTTATGGTTGGTTATATTGCTCTTAAATGGTTATTTTTTCCTATTTTTAACAATGTTATGTTTTGTAAGTTTAGCAGATTGTTCCCCTTGTGCTTCTTTGAATTTTTCTTGCCCGCACATCATTTTTTGCCTTCTTTTTGAGATGGTTGATGTGGAATGTTTAGCCTATTCCTTGATGCCATCTAGGTATCAACTAAATCTTTTGAGATGGTTTGATGGGGAAGTCTAATTCGGCTTCGTTCTTAATTCCATATGCATGGTAGAAGGCAAATTTTATTTTCCACCATTTTCTGAGATGGGTTGTGTTTCTGGAGATTTGTAGCTTTTTTGTTTTAATTCTCAGGAGTTCGTTATCCCTGCAAGTTATCTCAGGTTGAGGTTTCGTTTTTATTCTTTTGGCCGTAGAACCTGTTAAAGGAGGAAAACATGCTTGAATTTGGTTTTTTGACATTTTCTTTTATTCTTAGCTTTCAATCAACATCTACACTTTTCTTCCCTTTTACAATGGTATTCCTTTCGTCTCTGTTGCTCCCTCTTCAATTCACCTAGCATTTTTTAGCAAGTTTGATTTTCATGCATTCACTTTTGTTGTGAGATGGTGTTTTCTTCTCACTTTATTGCTTTATGAATTCAGAAATGTCTGAATGTATGTGTTTTTCTTCTTTTCTGTATTGGTGGAATCTTTTTTCCTTTCCAGTGATTATTCTTTCTTATAGTTTTCTCTCACGTTTGTCATATGGAGGGCAGTTCTTGTCTCCAACCATTTGCCATTTGTTTTCATCTAGGGAGGCCTATTTTTTTACCAGCCTTTTTCTTGTGATTTTAATCATAGGAAGCTGTAATCTGGTGCATAGAGGAAGCAATCATTATGCTATGGTTTTGGCCTAGATTAAAATTGACAGTAAAGGGAAATATGATCGTTTTTACGATGATATATTTAATAAAAATCAATACGAAATAAGTAAATTAAATTCATTTAATCCAAGTCCTTCACTTTAATTCAAATTATAACACAATTAAATCAAATGCATTCACATGCAATCTCCGATGCTTACCGAACTTGTCTCGTGACTTATTAGATTAGGATGAAAATGAATGCTTATATAGGTGGATGCAACAATTGTAGATGGAAGTAGGATTTGTGTTCCTACATGAAGTATTGGTCTAAACCCAAATGAAATAGTTACATTACAGAACAAATAGGGTTGTTACCGTATTCCATCTCACTTGCTAATTAGTAACCATTGAAAAATTTTCGAACAAATCAGATGAACAACAGAAATCGCTCGAGAGCCACTAAAGAGGCTGGCCCTAGTGCGTTGAGGAGTAGAAGAGCAAAGAAGTGGACGAACAAGAAAGATTGGAAACTAATCAGAATTTTGTTGGATCATTATGACCGTGGACATTGGGATGGGGGATCATTCTCGAACCATGCATGGATTGACATAGTCTTGGAATTTGAACAAGAGACGAAATTGGGATATGATCATTCTAAGATCCTGCATAGATGGAAGACTTTAAAGAAGAATTTCCGTAGCTACCATCGTCTCCTCAACATAAGTAGGTGGGGCCTGGACCCCGTTAGTAAGTGCCCTTTAGCACCATCTGCATCCGTCTGAGATGAGGTACTTCGTAATTATTATTTCCTTAATTCTCTCCTGTAACTTTTCCATTTCACCACAATAATCTCCATCTCCCACATCTCAGTTACCACCAAAGTTGCAAAAATCGAGGGGCCTTGCATTTCTGTACTATGATGAGAAAAACACCATAGTAGGTAGGGACATTGCTACCGGAGAGCATGCAATGTCATCTCAACGAATGTCGGACTCATCAGAAGACAATGGTCCTCCGGGACGAGGTGAAAATGATATACCCCCAAATTCTGAAAATAGGGATTCTATTGGCACCCGTTACCAGCAGCAATCGTACAACATGGCCACATGCGATTCGACATTGGGAGGATTTGATGTCAATGACCCTTGCTTCAGTTTTGAGGAGTTACTAGCGTCAGGTCAACCACCATATCATGGGATTAATATTAATCAATCTTCGATTCACGGAATGCCTCCGCCCGTTGTTCAAGGCGCTGCTGGGGGTTCATCCTCCAACCCCTTCCAATCTCCATCCGTTGATAGGCCTATTGATCTCCAGACACCCCACCCTCATTCATCGCGGGGTAGTAAGGGGAAAAGACCCAGTGGAGATGATAGTTCTAGTGGGGGAAAAGAAAACGATCAAGCTCTCAGCCTCAGCATTTCCCACATTAGTTCATTTCTGCAGGACCTAGTCACTATTAGGTCTCAGCCTCAACTAAAAAAGATGGATACATCTAATGAGATTGCTCAATGTCTAGCAATGGTTACTGAGCGAGTACCAAACCTTTCTGGTGCTGATACAGTGATACTCGCACAATATTTTGCACAGAGTAGAAATCATGCAATTTTCAGAAATGTTGTTGGAATCCCAGATGCCTTCATCAATTGGCTGGAGTCGATACTGAAGTAGGGCCTCCATTGCATGACATGGTTCCCTTCTCTATCTTCCTAGTTCATTATGTCGTTCACTTTTTTCGTCTTTGGCATGTAATAATTTGGAACAGTATCAGTCGCATTCCTTGCGATCATGTTTTCTATTACTCTATCCTTGTGTCGGCTTCCTTCCTTCATATATTATGCATTTTATCGTGTTATGGTAATGTTTTACTCATGTTTTCATGTTGTTGACGATCTTCAATATGCGAACATTGTATGGAGGAAACTTCAAATTATAAGCTATACTTTCAGGGATGTCTTCCTCGGACTATTCCAAATTTTAGATTACTAATACCTCAAGCAGTTCAAGTACAAGATCTAAATCAGAGCATTGCACTACGGAGGATGTTGAAAACCTCCAAATAGTTGAGATGCTCGTGCCTGTGCTAGTTATGGCTCAACTTGCAGTTGGTCAACGAATACCGTGTAATACTGCATCCATGTTGGGCCACTCATGGGTGCACCAGATGCTATCTGGTCATTTCGACAGGTGCCATGCTAAGTTCCGGATGCACTTAGGACCGTTCATGTCATTTGTTGACCTTCTAAGAAGCAGAACAAATATGAGGGATATTAAAAACACTACGGTGGAGGAGCAGTTGGGAATTTTCATGTCAGTGTTGGTGTACAGCGGTTCCAATTGCTACTTGATGGAGCGATTCCAACACTCAAGGGAGACAATTAGTAGATATGTCAATCATGTGCTTAGACAAATTCTTAAGATAAGGAAACTTCTCATACGTGTTCCCGATCCTGATGCACCCGTTCATAGCACCATAAGGGATAACTCGAAGTATTATCCTTATTTTAAGGTAAATTTCTCAATTGAAATTAATATCTCAAATCAGAATATGCTTCTCACATACAAATTGACACTAACATGGTACGTTGTTAACACTCTTCTTGAAGGACTGTATTGGAGCAATTGATGGATGTCATGTCTGTGCGACTGTTCCGACAAAACAGGCTGAGAGATATTGTTGTTGGAAAGGGTGGACAAGTCAGAATGTCCTCGCAACTGTTGACTTTAACATGGAATTTGTTTATGTTGTCAGTGGATTTGAAGGCTCAGCAGCTAACATGCGTATATTAAGCTAGACATTGGAGTTTGGAAAATTTCGTGTCCCACAAGGGAAAAGATACTTGGTTGATTTGGGTTTTGCAAATACAGATCGATTTCTAGCTCCATACCGTGCTTTGTCATACCACTTGAACGAACACAGGGGAAGAGTATACAGTACTAAGAAGGAGATATACAATCATCGTCATGCACAACTTCGTAACGTTGTTGAGCGGACATTTGGTGCTTTAAAAGCTAAATTCCGATTACTAGATCATCGACCATTCTATAGCATTAAGGTGCAACAACGCTTGGTCATGGCAACTTGTATCATTCACAACTTCCTACGTCATCATGATCCTGACGATCCAAACCTTCATCGGAGACTATCGAACGACGATGGCGATGATGACGTTGACGGTGAGGTAGACGACTTTGATGTAAGGGCAGGTGTGGTACTGCGCGATCGTATAGCAAGTTCCTTATGGGCAGACTACAACAGTATATGACACAGAAGGCGTTAAGGAACCAATATGGATTGCACTTCTATTGTGGGAGTTTATGTTCTTTCTTCTATTTTCATCCTGTACCATATTATTTATCTAATATGCCATCGTAATTAACTTTATTGCTTAATGAATTGTGTCTACATATGCACGTACTGTCCAATGTAACAATTATATCGTGAACTAATTGTTACAGTAACTATGCACAAAATTTGGGGTCACGATGCAGGAATGGAGGTTGCGCCACGATGTGGTCCATTTTGGTTTCATGGTAGACGATACACGTGCCATGAGTTATGTAATTTGGTGATGTTTGAGGATAATGGTCAAGATGACATGGTCCTACAGAGGTTATATTATCTTTGTCCATGTGGCACTGATGTATGTACGATGTCTTCTACCTTCCAAAAATGTATATGTTATCAACGGTCTTTTTATGTTTCAATCTCCCATCTGGGATGTGGATATAGAGTTCCTGTAGAGCTGCATGAATCTACTTCTGCAGTTATGAGAGTAGAGCTCACCTTCTTGTCTAGTTTGGTAGGAAAGTTAGGAAGGAAAATATCACAAATAAGGAGGAGGCGGGATGACAATGACGAACAGGTAGATTGGCTGATCGATCGTGTTGCAAAGTTGGAGAGTGCTCTTAATTATAAGAATGGGGAGGTGCGAAGGCTCCAACATGAATTACAGGAATCTAATGCTTGAAATGTAGAGTTGTAGGAGAGGGTATCAGACCTGGAGATTGAGGTAGTAGTTCAGAGTGTTGAAGAGCGATATAGTGGAATGGTCAACCATTTCAATAATCTTAGGATGTAGACTACCTGCAATTAAGTTCTTATATATCGTTGAACTTTAATGTTATGATTGGTACATCATATTGTAGTTTCAACATGTAATATTTATTGACCATGTCCTGCTATTATTTACGTTATCATGGTATATTTAGTGTTCTGTTATGTTCTTTGTTGAAATCCGCTACGTTTGTCATCCTCCGAAACTATAGGATGCCACGTCGCTTTTCATCTTGGTCTAATGACGTGGACCACATTCTCATTATGAGCATGTATGAAGTAAAGAGTTCTGGAGATTGGCATGGAGGTACAGCATCATGGCTTGGATGGTAGCGTGTGGCTCGTTCTTTCAACCTCCAATCCAGAGAAGCATTTCTCGCGTCCGCTGTGAAAAGTAGGTGGAAAATTCTCAAACGACAATTCCTTGTCATAAATAGGGTCTTGCAGAATGAGGGTTGGGAGTGGTGTGATGGAAGGCATTTATTACTCCCTCCTACGTCAGAAGCATGGGATTTGGTGAGCATATGAAATTAAGTGTACTTCTTTTTCTTTAACAGGTATAAACATAATGAATTTAGATGACTGAACTCTTTCTTTCATAGGTCGATGATTTGGAAGCTATTCGACTGAAGAATCGCCCATTCCCACACTATCGTCTAATAGAGGACTTAATGATGGAATGAAGTTATTCTCTCACGTACTCAATATTATCATATGATATCACAGAGTCTTTATCGTTAATGAACAAATAGTAATCGTACTGTAATAAGTAGTAAATGTTGAATACTGATTGATGCTACTCCTAGTAGGTTCACTCTTCCTATTAAACTTGCTTATCTTCTGGTACAAAATTATTAAGTAGTTAGGTTGTTGCTTCTATCTAGATATTACTACGTATGTTGTTTAATTATTATTTTTCTTTTATATCTATACTAGCAAATTGATTGTAGGTTGCACCATACTGTCCACCTAGCCCACAATGGTGATGATGACTGCTTCCATTAATTGGTATCCCACACTTGAGGGTGACCCTATTATCTGTTTGGATGGGAAATTTGAGGGTAAGTTAAATGAAGTGTTTACATGGCATGGATGGTTGCAATGCAGCAACCCCATGTAGCACTAGAGGGGAAAGAAATGGTTCACTTGTCACCGAAGCTTTTTTGTTTGCATGGAATGGATGGCTGCAACGCAGTAACCCTATGCAACACAAAGTTAAAAGGAAAACCTTTCACCATCTTAACTAATAGGTGTCGACCCAATTGTACGTGGGGCCTTTAAATTTGGAACAATCTGAGACATACCCACAATAAATACTGAGATGCACACTCTCCATGATCACTTGTAGAAGTGGAGTTCAACATTGAACACTTCCATATAGGTTAGTGGTGTACCATATTCAAATTAAATATTGACATCTTCTCAATGTTGCCTTCTTTCAATTGTAATTAATACGACATGCATTTTATAATTGGAACATAATTGACAAGATATAGCAAAGTAAGCCTATTAATAGCTTTTTTCATTAATCTTTTCCTGTTGGTGATCATTTTCTATTACCTCAGGTATGCAAATTTACGTCTTTAATTAGCTTTAAGTTTTGGTTTTATACTTCTATCATCTCTTGCTAATTCCGGATTTTATGTAACCCAAGAACATTTGCATAGTTCTATTTTGTACATGTTGCAATTAAAACTTGGAGCATCTAATATGGGTTTGTACTACATTCTATGCTTTAACTTCTATTTCACAATAACTGCCACATTTGTTATCCTTTGTCCTGGTTTCTCTTTTTTTGTTTTCTTCTGATGTATTGGTAACAATAGTTCGTGGCAATTATATTACTTGCTACTTTTTTCAGAAGTGGTATAAACTTACAAACATTGCATACTTTGCTTTTCGAGGTGGTAAAGTTGATATTTGGAGCATCAAATATTGGTTTCCACTCCATTCTATGCTTTTACTTAAAATTCAAAATAACTTTCGACATTTGTTATGTAATATAAGTCTTTGGATGTCATGTCCATTATAGACTGTTGGATATGTTATATTTTGACTGTTATCTGGGATATAGTTGAAGAACATCTATTCGGTAATCATTTGGTATGGTTTCTCTCCTTTCCTTTTCTTCTCAATTACTTTTCATACAAGTTAATGGAAACTATTATAGTTGGTGCTTATTTCTAATATGGTTTAAACCTTTGTGTAATCGTTTGGTATGATTTTTCTCCTTTCCTTTTCTTCGAAGTTACTTTTCATACCAGTTAATGAAAACTATTATAGTTGGTGCTTATTTTTGATATGGTTTAAACCTTTCTATAATCATTTGGTATGGTTTTCCCCATTTCCTTTTCTTTTGAGTTACTTTCCATACCAGTTAATGGAAACTATTATAGTTGGTACTTATTTCTAATATGGTTTAAACCTTTGTGTAATCGTTTGGTATGATTTTTCTCCTTTCCTTTTCTTCTCAGTTACTTTTCATACCAGTTAATGAAAACTATTATAGTTGGTGCTTATTTCTGATATGGTTTAAACCTTTCTATAATCGTTTGGTATGGTTTTCCCCATTTCCTTTTATTTTGAGTTACTTTCGATACCAGCTAATGGAAACTGTTATAGTTGGTGCTTATTTCTGATATGGTTTAAACCTTTGTGTAATCATTTGGTATGGTTTTTCTCCTTTCCTTTTCTTCTCAGTTACTTTTCATGCCAGTTAATGGAAACTATTATAGTTGGTGCTTATTTCTGATAGGGTTTAAACCTTTCTGTAATTGTTTGGTATGGTTTTCCCCCTTTCCTTTTCTTCTCAATTACTTTCCATACTAGTTAATGGAAATTATTATAGTTGGTGCTTACTTCTGATATGGTTTAGACCTCTACCAAACTATGCATTGTTGGCTTGTCTACATGGTAAAGTTGATATGTGGAGCATTAGCTATTGGTTTGCCCTCCATTGCATATTATGGATCTATTTCACAATAAGTTTCACATTCCTTATCTACTTTCCATCTTCCTGTTACATTTCATGAACATCTCAAGTAGTTGGATTCATTTTATTTTGGTTGTTCTTTGACATATATGTGAGGCTGGACTGTAATCATTTCTTCTGGTTTCTCTACTTGTTCTCTTTTCATTTAATCTACATACGAGTTGATGGCAACTACTTTATCTATTGGTTATTTCAGAAATGCTGTAATCATACAAACTACTGCATAGTTTGCTTGTATACATTGTTAAGTTAATGTATTGAGCATCTGCTATTAGTTTGGCCTCCTAAGCATGCTTTCAGATGTATTTCAAAGTAACTTTCTCATCTCTTAAGTTATTTTGATATTGCTTTTACAGTTCATATCCACTTCTGACAGTTGGCTACATCTTGTTTTGATTGGTATTGGCCATAGATGCGTATAACCTATGTACTGAAATCATTAATTTTGCATTTCTCCTATTTACTTTCTTTTCATCTACTTTACATACAACTTCATGCCAATTGCCTACATATCTAAATTACTTGAATGTCCCCTTTTTCCTATTTTCTTTTTCGAGGCCGAGACTCTAGATGAACAAAGAATCTAGAGGATTGGATGGAAGTTGCTTGATGAATGCTGATTGGAGGATGCTATGGGGATTGGATGGAAGCTGCTTGATGAATGCTGAATAAAAGATGGATGAGTATATGGAGCTATGGGAGTTGAATGAGGTTCATTTTGCTTGCTGAAATTTTGGACAAAGATTGCAGTGATGTTAGAATCTTGAAGACCTGATCAACATCGGGATCAATTTTCCATTTTGTTGGTAAATGAATTTCTAGATGCATGGTGGCTTAGTTGATTCATTAACAAAATTCTTCGTATCATTTGAAGGACTGATCAAGTTTTAAGATCAGTTTTGGTTCTTGCTGGGTTAGTGGGATCGTTCTTGCTAGGTTGTCTGGGTTGCTGGGTTATATGGGTTGGTTCTTGCTGGGTTGTTAGGTTGGTTCTTGCTGGGTTATTGCTGGTTCAATTTGCTGGGTTATTATTGGGTTATTTGGTTTGGTTTTCTACTTTTCAAACACAACTGCTGCTTTGATAGCTTCCTTACGTTGGTTGGGTTCCTATTGGGTTGTCTTACACTGGTTGGCTATTGGATTGGCTTGTGCTTTCACCATTGGAATGCCTTGGTTTTTCGTTTTGAAGAAGGCTACTAGGTTGCATGGTTCCTTCCTATTTGGTTGGTTCCTGTTGGGATCTACTGTCTTCGTCACATTTTCTGCCAGTTGTTATTACTTGTGAGGCCTGAACTATTTTTTTATGTCTATTGCTGTTGAATTTAATTGTCTCCCTCTAAGTATATTTTTAATTTGATAGGTTTTATATTACGAAAAATGATTCTAACATTTTCATGCAGGAAACATTGCAATGATAAAAGCTCATGTCAATACACATCTTGTAATGACGAGCACTTTTGAGCAAATGCTTAAAATTTTATACGTAGGTTGTTTACTATTCGTGCTTATAGAACGCACGCATATTTGAAGATGTTCATCTTATTCTACTTCTCGACAGATAAGTATCGAGATCTTTCTACACTTATACGTACTTTCAAATAACTTGCTAATTAATTTCCTCCTTCTCCCATTGCAGGTTCTCATACATGTACGAATCTCAATCTTATTTTTGATGACTTCACCACAATTTCTTTCCAATTTTTCAACAGAATCTGTGCCTTGGATGTTTGAGACAAACAACGGTCAATTGGAGGAGTTTCGATTGCATCTTAATGGCTATCAAACTCAAACCATTGTACTTAGGAATAGAAGTTGAGATGTATACGACTTATATTGCTAAGTCTGGGTTAGTAACCTGGCAAGTTATGTAATTAAAACTTACTATGAAGATGTACATGATTGAGTTAATCTTGTTTAGCCAAACATTGTAATAGCACAATTCATTAATTCAATAAAATTTTCCATTTTATCAAGTCTCTATTCAATATTTTCTCTATCATCCTTTCTTCACTTTACAATCTTCTGTTGGTGTAACTTACTACCATTTATGAAGGTTGCTATCAAACGACATACAAGTTCATCTTTTCAATTTAAACAAACAATAATAGAGTTAATAAATTTATGTAAAAATAAGTTTCCTACCAGAAAATAATGTAACTTACAAGTTCGTAAGGAGCGACTCACATGATGTTGACGTACAAATCCATTATTATCATTTTATCGAGATAAAAGTAGGAATTTAAAATTTATCTTCAACAATATGCTTCTATAGTCACAAAACATACAATCAACTTCATCATTTAAAATAGCAACTAAAATAAAAAAATATTTCATTAATCTGAAGAACAAAATTATCTACCTATCATTTTTTCAACTAACTTTCTCCTGTAATTTCATCTTGTTATTCCTCCAATCAAATAAATTATATAAAATTAATTACCTTAATTCCTCGATGAGACAGCATCCACGATCAAACACCCAGATAAAATAAAATTCCTTAATTCCTCCCCTTCCTTTTTTTTTATTCCTCCAACCAAACGGCCGGTAGGGTCTTGCGTTGCCAACCCTACTGCTCATATCTTTCTTCGGCGACCTCTTTACGCGCCACTCCTCCCCGACTTCGGGCATGACGACTTCGACGCCGCTCGAGCCCCTCCAACTCCGCCCCCGATGCCCTTATCTCTGTCCCTGACGCCCTAACCTCCGTCGAGTCGAGTCATTCAGATCGACGCTCTAACAGCCTCTCCCTCAGAGTCGCCGCCCCTGATCGGTCGCTGCCCCCGACCGAGCGCCGCATTCTCGTCGACTCAGGTTTGTTAAAGCTATCTCTCTTTTTATACTTGCTCTCGCTGAAGATGATCGAAGGTGGAGAGATCTCTTTTAGGGCTTTGGATTGATCTCTCACTCGGATCTGATCTCTCGCTCGGATTTTCCATTCTAAGGTTTTTGAAATCGGCACTCAAATCGATTCTTCTCTTCATCAAATCTATCTTAAGGTTTATGATTTCTCACTGTCCCGTCGATTATATCTGAGGGGATGGCTTGTATGGGAGTGAGAGGGGGTTGTTTGGTAGCTGCAGGAGATGAGGTGAACCCCCCCAGCGTCAAAGGGCACGTGGCTACAGCTGGAACGACTAATAGGACACCTGAGTGGCGCGTAGGGGTGTTGCTGCATGCCCAGAGGGAAAGAGTTAGCAGTTAGAGTTCAGTCCTCTGTGATTCATCTCTTAAATTTGATATTTAACGTGTATTTCGTTAATTCACTGACTAGCAATTTATTTCTGTATGACTCATCCATTCATGTAGTGAGGTCCTCCCATGTCCCCCTCACGCTACCTTCTGGAAGAGGTCTCTTGAGAGTGCCACAATATCTCCCCTCTAATTGTTCTCCTCATTGGCTTCTGCCTTAGACCAGGGGCAGAACCAGAAACTCATCAGAGATGCAACTAAATTATTAAAACAGGAACTGACATAAAGGTAAAAAGAAACAACAACTGGCACAACACAAAAGCTACATCTCTGTTTTTTTAGCAAAACTTAATCCATTATTCAAAACTTAAATCACTTGAACAACCTCACGATCACATGTGTCCTCTTGCAACTCAACCCAGAGGACCTACCTGCACTACATCAGGAATCAAGAGATCCTATAAAATCCAAATTGACCAGATATGGATCCTAAATAGATTCTAATATAATGTTTTAACATGTATTAAAAATTTGCTTTCACTTCATCAAAGTTGGTTTTTCACAGGATTCAACTACTTTCATGAAACACTTAGGTCAGAATTGTTCTGACAAGGAGATACGAAAGTATCTTTGAATTCATGAAACTAAAAGTAGATAGTCGTTCATGTAGTTCATTTTATATCTCAAACATTGGAAATTGAATGATACAACAGTTCCCTAAGAGGATAACACATACTCCGTCAAGGAAATTCATATCACGATTCAGCCCTAAAACATAAACCTCTAATTTTAGAGTAATAAGATACAATCATCCAATAATTGTGTCCAAACATGGGTAAAATATATATGCAGTTGATAGAAGGATGGGGTTCTAATTACAGAACTGAAAATAAGATTGCCCCCCTTTTTCAGTACGTTACAGAGTATTAGTTAAGCATATACAGCAGACTAATCTGATTGGCCTCAGCGCAAGTGGTGCCTGTAGGAATGAAACTTCAGGTTAGGAAAAATGTGGCAGTATAACAAGTAAGAGAGATGCCCATTCTTTGGAATAAGACCTAAGGGCTTCCTTTGTCCACGCCGGATTTTGCGCTGAACAGTTGGTGACCCAAGCTGCTGGTGAGCTTCAAAATGATGACATCCAGAGAAGCCTGCAAAACAGTCAAATTGCCTTACATCTTGGTGCATCAAACTAAAAGCACATTAATGTTGAACAGGTTAATAAATAGTATTGGTTGAGTTTAAAGTTTGAGCCAGAACAAACCATAGTAAACTCCCTCCACCTCTGGCACATTGATCTAAAAAGCAAAGAAAATTGGTCAGATTGCTGACTTGCCTTGAAAGAAGTAAAACCTAGAACTAAGTTGTGGAAATTTGTACCAAAAATTGCCTGTGGACGACCTACATCGATGCCTGTATGACTGTTACCCTAGATCTAATTTGCAACCTAAACATGAGGTTTGCTAGTGTTAGGAACATGTTGGCAACAACTTCAATGTAAAAATTTGCCATCCATCTGAATTTAGCAAATTAAGATGATGACGATGAAGCAATCCACATCAGACTGGAAGATTTTTTCTTTTTCTTGTTTCGTTGCATTTCTGTGGTTCAAAGGGCTGGAAATGATTAGGGAATTATACAAATAGAGAGGCAATTGATAGGGGAAGATGATATAGCTGTTATTTCTGAAATTTGACCAAAAAAAAGTTATAGGATTCAAACAGGACCAAAGAATCTCTTGTATCCTATGGCCTATACAAAATGAGCTTACGCCAACAAGGACTGCAAACAAAACTTTTGATCGGGTGTATGGCATCTAAATGGCATCCAGCTTGCATATTCCATCATGTCACTTGGGCAATTTGGAAGAGTTTTGGAAGGTTTTCCAACTGTCACTCCCATACAAGCCATCCCCTTAAATTTGAGTAGCAAACTGTACAGTCGATTATATCTCTCCAACTCCATATCTCTCGTTCTGTCTCTCTTCCTCTATTGATGTCTATTTCTTTGCTTGATTAGATTTAGTCTAATTTATGATGTCGATTGTAGACTTTGATAACTGTCTCTATTAGATTAGATTTTGTTTATTTAGTAGTGGTGTTAAGTTGTGGTGATTTTCTTGAGAAAGATTGCTGTTATGTTCCTTGTCTTTTACATTGAGAAAAAAAAATAATAGGGCATTGAATCCCATCATCTGCATACTTGAAGCATTGTTGTGTGCTGTACTGGAAGAATTCTCAGCCTTTGTGTTTGGTTGTAACTTATCTACAGTGAAGCTGATGCCAATGCTAACCTTATAAACTTTATAAAGGGATCCAAAAACTTATAAACCTTAATCGTTAGGCCTATTATTTAATGGAAAACAGGAGGAAGTCCTTTACCATGGAGATGGGAAGTACAACTTAAGTTTTCCTTCAAGGGAAATGTTGAACTTGCTTTCTTTCCTCCTAATCAGCGTGTTAGATATGCTTTGTGTTTATGAAATCATCTTGTAGATTAAGAATTGGACTTTTTGGTTATGAAAACTTTTCTTTCTTCATCCTTTTCTTAGCTTATGTATAGGTTTATCTATAGGTAACATCATTCATCCTTTTCTTGGCTTATTTCTTGGTTTATCTATAAGTGATAACATTGTGTAAATTAGAACTAATTCTAGGTTCTATTTTATGCAGGGGCATTCTATTTTATCTATAGATACATAAGCCTTCTAAAATATTCATATCAACTAAAGCACGTCATAGGCAATATGATACCTAGATTGATTGTTAGATTATGTTTGTGTTGCAAGAAACGTAGAATACATGCAGGGCACTGTGTGATTTTTGGATTTTGCATTTGATAAGTCTTCGGTAGATGGTCGGATTTTGTCTCTCTGTCGGAAGTGTGTTAAAGCTTTGTGGAGGACAAAGGATGAGGTGATTGATCATTTACTGTGTAATGGCTTTCTTAAGAATTATGTGAATTGGACCTATCATGATAAGACTTCTCTCACCTCAATCTCTACTGTGAGGGATTGGGATGTGGCCTTTGAGCATGATGTTCATGGATTGTTGGAGGATGTTTTTGTTGGAGTCAATGTAATTGCAAGATGCACGGAAAGCAACGATGATGTTTATTTTGTTGAGGATAATATAGGATTTGAAGGTGTTAGCAAACAAGGATCTGATAGAGTAGAAAAGGAATGACGCAAGATCTGATGAAGGATGTCGAAAAGCCATTGTATGGTAACTTGAATGAGAGCAAGTTGGCTGCCACTCTATATTTATACCATCTAAAGTGTCTAAATGGCTGGAGTAACAACTCGTTTACTTTTCGAGTATTTCAGCTTCTTGCTACTAGAGAGTAATGGATTACCAAAATCTCACAATGAAGTAAAGAGCGTCATCTCAAGCTTGGGCTTAAGTTATCTCAAAATACATGGTTACCCAAACAGTTGTATGCTCTTTTGGAAAGATAATGAAAATGATGATGTGTGCTCAATATGTGGTGAAGCAAGATGGAAAAACATTAAGGATGGTGATGATTCATTGGCTGATCTTTCTGTGGTAAAGAAGAGAAAATCAACTAATGTGTTGCGGTGGTTCAAAGACAGCTGTAGATATGAGATGGCATGAAGAAGGTTCTCTTAAGGATGACCTCTTCAGGCATCGTGTAGACTCTTTAGCATGGAAACACTTTGATTCTTTGCATTTGCAATTTGTTGTCAAGCTTTGTAATGCTCATTTGGGATTAGCTGCTGATGGTTTCAGTCCATTCAAGAATATGAATGTTGCCCATAGTACATGGCTTGTTATTCTAATACCTTATAACTTGCCTCCTTAGGTATGTATGAAACAGAGCAACTTCATCTTATCCTTGTTGATTTCTAGTTCGAAAGCTCCTGGGGGCAAGATAGATGTTTATATGCAACCTCACATTGAGGAGTTGAAGGAGTTGTGGGAGCATGGAATTGAAACCTTTGATACATCTAATAATGAAATCTTTTTGATGCGAGCTGCATTACTTTGGATAGTTAATGATTTTCCAGCTTATGGAACACTTTTTGGTTGGAGTGTAAGGGGAGAAAAAGGGTGTCCCTGTCATGGTTATAACATTAAATATTTATGGTTGTCTCATAGCAAGAAGTACTGCTATATGGGACAACGGAGATGGTTAGATCAGCATCACAACTTCCGCATGGATAGTGAATCATTCGATGGGAGCACAAAGCATCGGTCAACACCTGTACGAATGTCAAGTAGAAGCATACTTGAGGCTGTAAAGTCAGTTGCCCCACTAGAGGATGAATCACGCTATCCTTTAAAGAGATTGACCATCTTGCTTGAGTTGCTATATTGGGAGCATAATTTGCTACGCCACATCATTGATGTCATGCACACTAAGAAAAATGTATTTGACAATATTCTTGAGACAATCACATGTCATGCCAAAAAGACAAAGGATTTACAAGTCTCGTGAAGATTTGGTAGATATAGGGATTAGAAGAGACATCTATCCCAAAGAAGGAGTTGGAAATGTGATTTCAAGAACTTGTTATCAAATGATGAAGCAAGAAGTTACAATCTTTTTTACCATCTTGAAGGAGATGAAGCTTCCAGATGAGTTATCATGCAACATCTCTCATGCGATATAAGTTAACAAGAAGAGGGTAACATTGATGAGAACGTATGATTGCTACATTCTGATGTAGAAGCTTTTACCGATGGCTGTTTAGGGTTGTTTACCTAATAGAGTGACGATTATCTTAATTGGTTTATGCCACCTCTTTAAATGCTTGTGTGCGAAGGTTCTCAGACCATCAGATCTTGACATACTACACTCCTGGCCCATTCTAACATTATGTGAATTGGAAAAGTTATTTCCCCCTTCATTTTTTATTATCATGATACATCTTGTCATCCATTTAGTAGAGGAAGCAAAGCTTGGAGGTCCCGTTTTCTATCGATGGATGTACCCCATTGAGTGTAAGAAGAGGGGTATTGTGTCCAAATTGAGTGCAGAGTCTGAGTATAGAGCTATGACACAAACAGCTGCAGAACTTGTGTGGGTGAGATCTATTTTACTTGCATGTCAAGTTTGAGGAGCCCATAGAGATGAGACCTAAACCTTGAAACTATCCCTGATCTAGAGATAGTGTATAAGAGGCTTTAGAAGATTTTTTCCCGGCATAGGAACTTAGATGCCTGTGGTTGCTTCACCTGGAGCCCTTCCTGTTGAGACCTAAGCCTTTACAATCTCTAGAGGACGGGGTGGTTTTGGTGTTAGTCATGGCCATGGCTGAGGGCAAGGTTATACATACGAGACATGTGTTCATTGCTAGTGAACGAACCATCCCTCTCTGAAGTGTTGGTCTAAGTTTGGCTGCCCTGGCCAAGCCACTGTTGTTGTGGTTTAGGGGGAGTCTGCCCTTCCTACACCACCATCTATGTCCAGTATGACTATGCACATCTCTTACAGCTTCTTCAGTAAGCACCTCTACCACTTACTACTCCTTAGGATACCACCGCGTCTATCGCTTTTGATAGTACCTCAGCAAATCTTGCTACTGCTTCATCCACCCCTTCTTAGGTGGTGGATTCAGGTGCTTCTAGTCATCTCATTGGCAAGAAGAATGCACTTACATTTGTGCAGCAATCCTCTACTATTACCTTTGTCCGTCTAGCCAAAGGATCTTATTCCCCTATGACTACTGTTAAGGATGTTCACATCACTAACTCTTTATGATCATCAGATGTTTACTGTGTCCTTAAGTTCCCTTTAAGCTTGTTATTTGTTTATAGACTACGCAAGGAACATTCCTGTTGGGTGATTTTTTGTGAGCACTTTGTCTTCTTTCAGGACATCCAAAAAGGGAAGATAATTGGTGGGGAGATTGAGAGAGATGGTCTCTACTACATTGATTCGCCTTAATTGTTTGAGGGTGCTGCATATATCTGTGTCGATAATGAACTTTGCTATCATTGTCTAGGTCACATGTCTATTTCTAGGCTTCGGTAGATGTTTCCGAAGTCTTCTATTCCTAACTCTCTTGACCATGAAGTCTGCCAACTTGGCAAACATCACCGCATCTCTTCCTTTCAAACAAAATAAGAAGTTTCTATCACATTTTTAATTAGTCCATTGTGATACCTGAGGTCCTTGTCAAGTAAGTCACCAGTCTATTTTCTGATATTTTACAATTTTTATTGATGATTATAGTCGCCTTTCTTGGAATTTTTTTGTTAAAGGATCGATCAGATAGTTCGATTATTCCAAAGTTTTTTTAATGAAATTGAAAATTTTTATTCCACAAACATCAAAAGTTTTTGTAGTGACAATGCCCTTGAATTCATGAAAAGGGATGTTTAAGAGTTCTTAGCCAACAATGGCATCATCCACCAAACATCTTATGCCTAGACGTCCCAACAAAATGGTGTTGTTGAGCACAAAGTGCTCCATATTCTTAACATAGCCCGTACCTTGATGATTAACATGAATGTTCCTAAGCATTTTTTGGGAGACGTTCTCACTGTCACATATTTGATTAACATGGTTCCTACCCCTGTTCTTAATGGAGATACACCCTTCATACTTCTACAGCCTGATGTTAGCCTTTTTGCCTTACCACTATAGATTTTTGGATGCATGTGTTTTGTTCACTTGTTTAAGGTTGCTGATAAGCTCTTCCTTAGATTTGTTAAGTGTGTGTTTCTAAGATATTCTAGATCTCATAAAGGTTATCGCTATTTTGATTCGGTAGGGAACATGTATTATGTCTGTTAATGTCTCTTTCTTTAAGAATGCACCTTTCTGCTTTGGTGAGGGTTCTTCTTTGGGTTGGTGTACATATAATTATGAGCAACATCTTAAGGACCTCATGTTTGTTCCCTTACCGTCTATGTAGGTTGAGGCTCCTAACAACCATTAGATCTATCACCTCCACCTACATATGATCCAAATGTTACTACTCAGCAGTCAAAGGACTTGCCCATTGCTCTCTAAGAAGTTGTACTTTACACCCTATATCTCATTACACTCTTGTCGATCATCTCAGTCCTATGTTACAAAAGTTTTCCATAGCTTTATTTGCTATGGTAGTTCCTAGAAACTATCATGAGGCTACACAAGACCCTAGTTGGCAACATGCCATGGATGAGGAGATGGCAGCTCTCACTACCCGAGACACCTGGGAGTGGACTAATCTTCCTAATGATGCGAAGGTGGTAGACTGTAGATGGATTTATACTGTGAAGTATGAGGTGGATGGGATGGTTGAGTAGCTGAAGGCTAGGTTGGTTGCAAAGGGTTACACTCAAACCTCTGATGTTGACTACTTCGATATCTTCTCTCCAGTAGCACATCTCAACTCAATTCGTGTTATCCTCTCTGTGGCAATTAACAAGGCTTGGCCACTGCACCAACTCAATGTTAAGAATGCTTATCTCTCTCTACAACAATATCCAGGAGAAAATCTACATGATCCAACAACCAGACTATGTGGTCGAGGAGAAGGTTTGTTACCTACGAAAGGCCATCTATGGCCTGAAACAGAGCCTGAGAGCATAGTTTGAGAGGCTTACCTTAAAAATTCAGAAGATTCATTTTCTCAAATCTATCTCTGACCATGCTATTTTTGTGAAGGCACAGGAAGTTAAGTGTTGTAATTTTGGCAGTCTATGTTGATGACATGGTTCTTACAGGTGATGATGTTGTAGGCATACAAGAGACTAAGGACTTCCTATAAACCAGTTTTGTTACCAACGACTTGGGCACCTTGAGATTTTTTTGCACATTGAGGTTGCCAGAAACTTGCATGGGATGGTTCTCTCATAGAGAAGGTATGTTTTGGAGCTTCTAGAGGAGATGATTAGTTCGAAGCAACACCTTCTTCCATTCCAGTGGAGCCTAAGTGAGGAAGATGATCCTCTATTTGAAGGCAAGAAGAGCTGCAAATAAGGTTCAAAATGTCGATTTCGACGCCATGCCAATGAAATTCTAAGTGTGCATTTCGTGGGCATATTGAGGGCACGTCGTGGAAATGCTAAAGGCATGCCAATGCATTTCGACAAAAATGACAGTAGTCAAAAAAACCAGCAGTAGCCTTGGCATGACCATTGATTTCGTTGACATGCTGACAATATCCCAGCATTTCGACGACTTTACCATGTCGGCATGGGCTTTTCCCAAAAATGACCTTGCCGACGGCATTTAAATCACTGGGTGCAGAAGCATTGTGAGCAAGATGTTACTAAGCCAGGTATCACGTTTGCTGTAAACAAAGTGAGTTAGTTCACAGAGAACCCTTGTTATAGACTTTGGCAGGTTGTTTGTCTTATCCTTAGGTACCTTAAAAGGAATCCAGAAAAGGGTCTCCACATGAAGAATAATGAACATGTGGAACTGCATTCATACTCCAATGCAAGTTATATAGGGTTGATGGAGGACAGAAGATCAACCTTGGGCTGTATTACTTCTCTTGGTGGCAATCTTGTTACTTGGAAAAGTAAGAAATAGATGGTAGTTGCCAGGTCTAGTGTAGAGGTCGAGTACTGCACCATTGCTTATAGTGCATGTGAGGTCATGTGGCTTGTACATTTCCTAGATGATCTGGGGATCCAAGCTTCACTTCCTATGCTTATGTTTTGTGGCAATCACTCAACTATTTTCACCGCTTTTAATCCTGTCTTCCACAAGCGCACCGAGCATATTGAGGTGGATTGCCACTTTGTTAGAGACATGGTCACTACTGGGAAAATTTGCACTCCCACTACTACTTTAAAGTAGCAAATTGCAGACATCTTCACTAAGGCACTTCCACGGAAGTGCTGTGATTTCTTATGTACCAAGCGAGGCATGCATGATATATATGCTCTAGCTTGAAGAGTGTTACAGATATTATATTCAAGGGCTTTTACATTATTTTTTATTTTCTCGTTGAGTCTTCCCTATACTTTACCCAGTAGCCCTCTCTATATAATGATAGCTAAGGTTTCTTTTGAAGAATAAGACATCCTATTTCTTTTCCAACAATTCCTTTTTCAAACATTTCGAATTTACCCTTCTTGCTTTTTGAAAATACAGTATATATCCTCTAACAGATTCTGTGTATACAATCTTTATTCCAAATTATCTAATTTAAACCTCATTATCGGTGGCTTACTTCTTCGTAAACTTGTATGATATTAAAATCTTACAAGATCATGCATGCAAGTCCTTTTTGTCTTTTTGGTTATTGCCCTTGCGAAGTTGAAGGTAATTGCCCTCTGCATCCTAGCAATTTCAACGCAAATTGGACTTCAAAACTAAGTGAGCATTGCAACTGACACTAAACGGGATATTTTTCCCTTTGACAAACTCGATTAACGATGTCCTCTTGATCCCCATTAACTCCAAAACCTCCTTCTAACAACCCCAACCACCCATCCCATTCCATTCCATCACTATAGCAGGCAGCAGTAGCACTTCGACAATTCCTCCACACATCGCAAGCAACAACACCTACTAATAAGGCCAACCTCGTCAACCACCCATAAATGGAAAATTCATCATTTGGCTTATGAGGGAGGGGTCTCAAGTGCAACTATGGAGGAGGGGAAGGGATCGTGGGATTAAGGGATTGGGGAAGGAGGGAAGGGCAAATCATAGCGCTTCCGTGGAAGTGCCTTAGCGAAGATGTCTGCAATTTGCTGCTTTGAAGTAGTAGTGGGAGTGTAAATTTTCCCAGTAGTGACCATGTCTTTAACAAAGTGGCAATCCACCTCAATATGCTCGATGCGCTTGTGGAAGACAGGATTAGAAGCGATGAAAGTAGTTGAGTGATTGCCACAAAACATAAGCACTGGAAGTGAAGCCTAGATCCCCAGATCATCTACAAAATGTACAAGCCACATGACCTCACATGCATTATAAGCAATGGCGCAGTTCTCAACCTCTACACTAAACTTGGCAACTACCATCTATTTCTTCTCTAAGTAACAAGATTGCCACCAAGAGAGGTAGTATAGCCTGTGGTTGATCTTCTATCCTCCATCAACCTTGTATAACTTGCATCGGAGTATGAATGTAGTCCCACTTGCCTATTGTTCTTCATGTAAAGACCCTTTCTTGGATTCCTTTTAAGGCACTTGAGGATAAGACAAACAACTTGCCAATGACTATAATAAGGGTTCCATGTGAACTAACTCGCTTTGTTTTTAGCAAATTTGATACATGGCTTAGTAATAGTCTTGCCCGCAATGCTTCTGCACCTTTTCTTGTCTTCAAATAACAGATCATCTTCCTTACTTAGGCTCCCCTGTGGCTTCACTGGAATGCTAGGAGGCTTTGCTCCGAACTAACCATCTCCTCTAGAAGCTCCAAAACATACTTTCTCTATGAGAGAACCATCCTATGCAAGTTTATGGCAACCTCAATGTGCAAAAAATATCTCAAGGTGCCCAAGTCCTTGGTAACAAAAGTGGTTTATAGGAAGTCCTTAGTCTCCTATATGCCTGCGACATCATCACCTATAAGAACCATGTCATCAACATAGACTGCCAAAATTACAACACCTAATTTCCTGCACCTTCACAAAAATAGAATGGTCAGAGAGATGAGGAAATAAATCTTCTAAATTTTTAAGGTAAGCCTCTCAAACCACACTCTCAGGCTCTATTTCAGGCTATAGATAGCCTTTCGTAGGCGACAAACCTTCTCCTCAACCAGATAGTCTAGTGGTTGGATCATATAGATTTTCTCCTAGATATTGTTGTAGAAAAAAGCATTCTTAATATTAAGCTGGTATAGTGGCCAAGCCTTGTTGATTGCCACAGAGAGGTTAACACAAACTGAGTCGAGTTGTGCTACTGGAGAGAAGGTATTAAAGTAGTCAACGTTATAGGTTTGAGTGTAACCCTTTGCAACCAACCTGGCCTTCAGCTACTCAACCGTCCCATCCAGCTTATGCTTCACAATATAAACCCATCTACAATCTACCACCTTCGCATCATTAGGAAGATTAGTCTACTCCTAGGTGCCTCGGGTAGTGAGAGCTGCCATCTCCTCATCCATGGCATGTTGCCAACCAGGGTCCTGTGCAGCCTCATGATAGTTTCTAGGAACTACCACAGCAAATAAAGCTATGGAAAACTTTTGTAACACATGACTCAGATGATCAACAATAGTGTAATGAGATATAGGGTGTAAAGTACAACTTCTTACTACCTTTCTAAGAGCAATGGGCAAGTCCTCTGACTGTTGAGCAGTAACATTTGGATCATATGTAAGTAAAGGTGATAGATCTGATGGTTGCTCCTCAGGAACCTCAACCTACATAGACAGTGAGGGAACAAACATGAGGTCCTTAGGATGTTGCTCATAATTGTGTGTACACCAACCTAGAGAAGAGCCCTCATCAAAGTAGAAAGGCACCTTCTTAAAGAAAGAGGCATTAGCAGACATAATACATGTTCCCTATCGGATCAAAATAGTGATAACCTTTCTAAGATCTAGAATACCCCACAAACACACACTTAACAGATCTAAAGGAGAGCTTATCAGCAACCTTAAACCAGTAGACAAAACACATGCATCCAAAAATATGCAGTGGTAAAGGCTAGCATGAGGTTGTAGAAGCATGAAGGGAATCCATTAAGAATGGGGTAAGGAACCATGTTAATCAAATATGTGGTAGTGAGAGCGTTCCCCAAAAAAATGCTTAGGAAGATTCATGTTAATCATCAAGGTATGGACTATGTCAAGAATATGGAGCACTTTGTGTTCAGCAACACCATTCTGTTGGGACATCTGGGCATAAGATGTTTGGTGGATGGATTGTTAGCCAAGAACTCTTAAACATTCATTTTCATGAAGTCAAGGGCTTTATCACTGTAGAAAATTTTGATGCTCGTGAAATAAAAATTTTAAATTTCATTAAAAAATCTTTGGAATAATCAAACTAATATATGACCGATCCTTTAACAAAAAGTCCAAGAGACGATTATAATCATCAATAAAAATCGTAAAATATCATAAAATAGACTAGTGACTTATTCGACAAGGACCTCAGATATCACAATGGACTAACTAAAAATGTGACAAACTCTTCTTATTTTGTTTGAAAGGAAGAGGTGCGGTGATGTTTGCCAAGCTGGTAGACTTCACAGTCAAGAAAGTCAGGAACAGAAGACTCCCGAAACATCTCTATTGAAGCCTAGAAATAGACATGACCTGGACAATGATGGCAAAGTTCAATATCAAGAGAGATACATGCAGCACTGTCAAACAATTAAGGTGAATCAATGTAGTAGAGACCATCTCTCTCAATCTCCCCACCAATCATCTTCCCCTTCCAGATGTCCTAAAATAAGACAAAGTGCTAAAAAAAAAATCACCCAACACAAAGGTTCCTTGCATAGTCTAGATATAGATAACAAGCTTAAAGGGAACTTAGGAACACAAATATCTGACGAGTATAAAGAGTTAGTGATGTGAACATCCTTAACAATAGCCACAAGGGAATAAGATCCGTTGCTAGATGGACAAAGGTAATAGTAGGGGACTGTTGCACAAATGTAGGTGCATCCTTCTTGCAAATGAGATGAATAGAAGCACCTGAATCCACCCCCTAAGAAGGGGTGGATGAAGTAGTAGTAAGATTTGCTAAGGTACTACTAATAGCGATAAACGCAGTGGTATCCTAAGGAGCAATAGGTGGTAGAGGTGATTACTGAAGAAGCTATAGGAGATGTGCGTGGTCATACTGGACATAGATGGTGGTGTAGGAAGGGTAGACTCCCCCTAAACCATAGCAACGATGGCTCGGCCAGGGTAGCCAAACTTGGACCAACACTTCTCAGAGGGATGGTTCGTTCACTGGCAATGAACATATCTCATATGTATGACCTTGCCCTCAGCCATGGCCAGGACCAATGGCAGAACCACCCCGTCCTTTAGAGACTATAAAGGTATAGGTCTTAACAGGAAGGGCTCCAAGTGAAGCTATCACAGGCATCTAAGTTCCTGTGTCAGGAAAAATCTTCTAAAGCCTCCTATACATTATCTTTAGATCAAGGACAATTTCAAGGGCCAGAATTTGATCACAAGTCGACAAGTATTTGGAATTCAGACCATCCAGAAATTGATACACCTACCATGTTTGCTTCTGTCCTGTTTGTGTATCACGATGGCTGGATGATGCTCATCTCCTCAAAAAGGGACTCCATCTCTATGTGGTAGTCAACAAGAGATCGTTCCCCCTGAGATGTGGATCGAATACAACGGTAAAGGTCAACAAGTCAGGCATGATTAGATCTCTAAGAATATGTCTTCGTCAAGCTATCTCCTTGGCGGTTGTCTTGCAGTGCAAATTTGCCATGATTTGAGATGCAACACCATTCATCATCTAGTTCATGACCAAATAATTATCTTGTTCCCATCGCTTAAAGTCTGCATATTAGGAACTAGGAATCTTGGTCAATATGTAGAACTTATTCTGACCACCAACAAAAATCTTAAACGTTTAAGACCAGAGTAGGTAATTCTGGACACCATTAAACTTCATAGAGGTGCCATAAATCACCATAGAGGTAGAGAGTTAGAGGGTCCGTCCATGTTGGAGCCGAAGAAAGCAAGAGATCAAAAAATCAAAACTTGTTCTTGAAGAAATCATCCACAAATCGATCTAACAACAACCATATAGGATAACCAAGTGCTCCTTAAGCCACATTGGAGACTACACGCAACTCAAGATGCTAGAACATGGCATAAGATGTGACGAGGAGTCCCCTAAGGGGCTACCAACGATCCCAACAAAGCAAAAGGGATCTTTGGCAGTGTCATTTGGCCTCGCAATAAGAGTTGGTGATGCTGCTGTGGGCCTCAATGATCCTGCCGGTGGCGCTAGGGGCTGTCAAGGGTCCTGCGGCGATGTTAATGTGTCTTGGCGACAGTGCTATAGTCATTGTTGTTGGGAGAGGCATCGATGAGGATGCTAATGAGGCTACTAGCGGTGGTAAGAGGAAGAAAGAGAAGAATTCTCTCTTTCCTAAGGTTTTGGTGGTGGAAGATACCAAAGCACAAAGAGTCTAGGAATTTAGGATCCACCCCGCTCTGATATCATGTTGGATGAGAAACAAAATGTCTTATTCTTCATAAGAAACCCTAGCCCTTTTTATATAGAGGTATTGGATAAAATACAGGGAAGAGAACAAGAAATAAAAAATAACATAAGTTTCCTTAAACTATAATAAGCGTAAGTCGACCATATGCCCATTAGTTTTTTTTTTTTGATATAAAGTAAAATAGATACCTTGGCACTTTTTCCTATTTATGTAAATGCCATGTAAAGTTGCTCGAGTTTGGATTCTATTTGCATTACATTGAAGTTACTCAAAAAGTTTGAGTACTCCAAGTAAAGGCAATACGAGTTGATCCGAATGTTAGTAAACCCGGTTAGTGTATCCAATAATTATTAAACCCAATTAGCGTATCCAATAATTATTAAATCCAATTAATCTGCATAACATGTGTTAATCAATCAGTTAGGGTGATAAATTAATTGAATATAGACAATCAGAAAATAGGGATAAGACATAAGAAATTGAGAGAAGCCAAATGATGATTTTTTTTTTCTTTATAAAAGTATCTTTTATTCTTTTATTTTTTTATTTTTTGTATTCAAAATTCATGCTTTCTAAATTGTATTTTGTGTTTTTATTACAAAAATTATCTTTTAAGAAAAAATATTTATATTGTTATATTTTTATGGTTTTTGTATTTTAATTATTTTCTAAAATTTTCTAAATTTTATTTCTTTTTTCAGTTAAATTTTCCATTTTATTTTTTATTTTTATATAACTTCATAACTTTTGTTTTTTTTTTTAACTGTATTTTATATTTTAAAAAATAATTTTGTTTTAATGAATATTTTTATATTATTATTATTTTTTATAATTTTCTTTGAATTACATTTTATGTTTTCAAATTTTATGTTTTAGCTAAATGAGTCAACTGGGTGCCCATGACCTAGTTTCACAAAGTTGGACACCCTAATCTATTGGGTACCTGTTTGAACAGGTCGAGTCGACCTGTGACCTAGTTAATATTAGGTCAGATCAGGTCATGTGGAAACAGAGCAGGTATCTGGCCCATGAACACCCTTACAGTACTTTTAGGATTACTTGCATATGTTTTTGCTTCTTGGAGACAGCTTTTACCATGTTCTATATCACTTTTGATACTTTTTCAAAATTGTATCAATATTTTTGAGTGGGGTAGTGCAACCTGGGAAATACTTAGGCTATCAAGAAATCCTAGAGAATGCAATGTTCTGTAATGGCTTGAAGATGCAGCATGAATGACAATATAATGAGTATGTAATAGGAGCACACATATGGAGGTATATCAGCATGTGACTAACTATTGACCAATCATGTAGAATTTTGAAAGTGATGAAAGTGGGTACGAGGAGATGAATGTCGAATTTTTCTAATAATAAAACTTCCATATACATCCACAAGCTTGATCTATGGCTATGCCAGATGAATTGATTTAGGATGTGCAAACGTTGAAAAAGATTAGAAATCCCATTATTTTATGTGATGTTTGTCCACAAATGTTCTGAAAGCTAGTTATATGTCGAGCTCCAGATGCAGCAATGGTTGATTATTGAACGTGTATTGTGAAATTGTGATTCTTTAAAGATAATGTTGAGCTGCCTTAACGAAGAAGCTTCACCCAACTAGATGTTTCTAGGGTTAAATATCCAACAGAGTCAACACCAGGAAGCTATTGCCCTGCTAGTTGACAATTAACCTCTGCATTTGTAATTTAATATAGGTTTGGTGCTCTTTCTTTTAAGATATATCAAACTGAGGGCTTTTGAGGTAGTTAAAAATCATCCATGAGACCTTGTGGCTCTTGTATGCTTTTTGTTTACATTATAACACTTTTAAAGCCAATGCCTTTTCCACTTTTTGATCATGTTTTCTACAGGAGGACAGGTTAGTGGGGTATCCTTTTTTTCAATCTACTCTCATACCCTCATAAGTTGCGGTAGTTTCTCCTTTCTCGTTTCATGTCCCACAAAATTATATTTCCACAATCATTCTTCTCCATTTAAAATATGGAGCATGACAAAAAAAACCTGAGTGTTTATTGTATGTACTTTGTAAGGACGATGACTATTTATGGTTCCTCATCTTCCACAAGCACCATTGCAAACTAAAACTTGAATAAAACTTAATTCAAGGACCCTAATATTTGATCCCTACCTGGGTTTACAAAAGTGGATGCATGGTGGGTTATACCTACGGCACGAACCTTGCCAATTTGATTTTTTTTGGAATCAAGTTGTTCATTGGTCATGATCTTTCTACATATAATTATCATCCACAGAAGCAACACGTGCGAAGAAATCATCTAAGTTTGCCTTACTAATCAAGTTTACATTAAAACTGGACGTGCAAAAAAGAGCGGTCTATGCCCTTTCATTCTATGTGGTAAGTTCATCAACCAACCTAAGCCTTACGCATCTTGCTCTACCAAGGCCTCTCAAAGTATCTTCATAAATCTTGTAGCTTGCAATAGAAAACCCTGCAAGCCCAAAGTTAGCAAAACTTTAATTCCCCACGCATTCCACATATGAAACTCTTCTGAGTGCCAGATTTTAGCCCTTGTTTAGGGATCAAGGTACAACTCTGCAAGGTCTAAGAACTATACTAATTCATTTAGTCTTTGAAAATACTGAATTGGGTTCCTGACTGGCTGAATGATGGACTGACTTTTGCACACGCATTTGGAGAAGGGGAGAGGGGTATGAATATGTGAATAGATAGTATTGTACTGTATCTATGCAAGTATCACATGGAACTAAGGGCTTGGTAGAGTATCATAGAGATCTCTCGTAGTCCTTATTTTCTACTCTGTCTTGTAATTTAGTAATCATATCCATATTATTTCAAACTTCTGGTAGTCCTTGGGAAATCACAAGAAACGAGCATCACTTTGGACAGTCGTAAAGCTTAACATAATCCAGAATTGTTGTGGATCAAGTCGTTTGGCAGATTGGATTGAATCTGAAAATCCTACTCTGTTAAAGTAGGATTGGATTGCGGTCTAGGCCAAGTTTGGTTCTTGCACCTTAGCTGAGATGGATATGCCATTGTTTCTCAGTTAGGAGGAATGAGAAAAAACATGGAAGCTTAAAGTAGGGTTGACAGGCCATATGAAAAATGTGGTATTCAATGATTGAGTGGATCGGAATTCCTTAGAGGATTTGTTTTTATGTCAAGATGTATCTTACTAGTTGGAGTTTCTATTGTGGAAGTTTTGGTACCCTTTCTTTCATGGGAAGTTCCATCCAGTAAGCTAAATCCTACCTTGTCTATTTTGCTAATGATTCTTCCCCTCCTTACTAAGAAGCATGCTTTTAATCTATCATGAGGAAATGGGTACTAATAGCACATCATGGCATGGTCACTAATGGAAGTTAGTTTATTAATCTCCAACATTACTCTTCCAAGGATGTAATGCTAGACTCACTGTTATACATGGGGGAAAGGTGCTGACTTCCAGATCATCAAGTTCTAGCTATCACACTCTCGCCTATACTTGACTTGCATTCCCATGCACATGCATATAAGGACTTAGTCTCCTCCAACTACGTAAGACTTACCGATAGTGTTAACTTGATGAAAATCTTGTATTCTTGTGATTTTTTTTTCCTTCGTTGGGGAAAGAGTTCATTTTTCCTATCCCTAGGATCATTCTCTTTCAGACGTGAATATAGATTTATTTCTAAATATTAAGAACGAGTTGCTGTTATTAGATAGAACTGAAACCAAATAAGGAAGGTTAAGGCTTTTTTGGTTATCTGCAATATAATTTGACATTGTAGAAATTGTTTTATTGTAAGCTTGTTGCAGTGACGCATAGTTTGATTGTAGTGTAAAGAATAATTTTGTCTTACAACTATATTCGATCGTGATTTGAATCAGTAGATTATGTCAAAGTTTAAAAAATCCAACTATATGTAATTGGACTATATTAAAGTGGGACCAAATAAACCATCTTATTTCAATAGTAAACCTTACACTTTTTGATATAGAGAGAGTTATTGGGTAAATTACATAAGAAAATCAAGGAAAAACATGAAATAAATAAATAGTACAAAATTAATAGATAACTAGAGTGCTCAACACTCCCCCTCAAGCTGGAGCATAGATGTCTATCATGCTCAGCTTGTCGCAAACCTCAAATGCAGATCTAGCAAGAGGCTTTGTGAATGTATCTGCTGTCCAATTCTCTGAAGAAACAGGTGTGATAAAGAGAAGTTCCCTTTGAATCAGATTTCTAATATAGTGATAATCAATCTCCATATGCTTTGTGTGCTCATGAAACATAAGATTGTTGGCTGCATAAGTAGCAGCTTGATTGTCACATCTCATCTTTATGAGCTCCTCAAACTTGACATGCAAGTAAAGTAAAATAGATCTCACCCACACAAGCTTTGCAGCTGTCTATGCTATAGCTCTATACTCTGACTTTGCACTCAATCTGAACATAATACTCTACTTCTTGCTCCTCCATGTCACCAGGTTACCAACCACAAGTACAAAAACCTGTAGTAGATTTTCTGTCAGAAAGACAACTCGCATAGTCTGCATCAGAATAACCCACTAAAGTCATAGACCTACCTTTCTTGAACAGTAATCCACATCCTAGTGCTCGTTTCAAGTACCTGAACACCTGCATAGCAGCATCCCAGTACTACTTCGTTGGCCTATCCATAAACTAAATGAGTTTACCAACAAGAAGAGATATCTAGGCGTGTAATAGTAAGATAGAGTAACTTCCCAATCAACCGTTTGTATCTTCTACTCTCTATAGCCTGACTTTGCATCATACAGGTGCATTTTCAGGTCCATGAGTATGTTGGTTGACTTAGATTCCAACATCCTAGTCTCCTACAATAAATCAAAAGCGTATTTCCTCTTACTGAGGGCAATTCCTCCCTTGCCTCTTGCGACCTCTATGCCCAACAAGTACTTTAAGTCACCCAAGTCCTTCATGACAAACTTCTCAGCCAACCTCTGCTTGATTTCAACTATCCCAGTTGCATCATCACTAGTAATAATAAGATCATTCACATAGACAAGAACAACAGTTCTTTTGTCTGTCTTCTGTACAAACGAGTGATCAGAAGTAGATTTGCTGAGTCCCATATCTTCAATAGCTTCTGATAGTTTCTGAAACCAGGCCCATGAATTTTGCTTGAGGCCATATATTGCCTTCTTCAACTTGCACACACTTCCCCTAAGTCTCAAAATCGAGGAGCTGCTGCATATAGACATCTTCTTGCAAGTCACCATATAAAAAGGCATTCTTCACATCCAGCTAATATAATAGCTAATGAAGATGAGCAGCGATAGAAACAAGAATCTGCACGGTCACTAGAGAAAAGGTGTCAAAGAAGTCCACCCCATATGTCTGGGTGAACCCCTTTGCCATAAGGTAAGCCTTATACCAAGAAATAGATTCATCTGGATTGTATTTCAAGGTAAAGACCTAACGACAACTAACGGTACATGCACCAGGTGGTAACGGAGTAAGCTCCCATGTTTGCTGTGACTGTAGTACAACCATCTCATCATCGATAGCTTGATGTCATTTTGGCTCGAGCATAGCTTGTTGGTAAGTAACTAAAATTTATGATGAAGATAGGGCCTCTGTGAACATGGCAAATGGGTGACTCAAACAATCAGATGAAATTGCCCTAGCAACAACTCCTAGGAGCCTTCCGAATAGCAATAGGAAGGTTTAAGTCATCAGAAGGAGACTTAGTATCACCAACAGGAGACTAAGAAGGTAAAGCCTCAGCATCACTAGGAGGAGACTCAAAAACAACTAGTATACCACCTGTAGGGTCATCACCAAACACACAATGGTTAGTAGTGTCAACACATACCCATGTTATGGGGAGGATGATGGTGCTGAAGGGGGGGGGGGTGTGTTGCCTATGTCTTTTTCTAAAATGTACTAGAGAATCTTTGAATCTAGTATTTGTATTCTTTGGTGATGTAATCTGAGTGGTTGGAAAATCTCCAAACTGAATAGATGGAATGGGCATTGGTGCCCTCTCTGACTCAAAAGATAACTGAGTCCCTGTGATGGAAATTAGGGTACTACTACATGAAAAGTAACATCGGTACTCACATAGTGTCTCTTCTGGAGAGGGTCATAGTATCTATAACCTTTCTAGGTATGACTATACCCCAGAAAGACACCTAATTGCTCGAGAGACCAGTTTATCTCTACTAGGCCCAGTAAGATGCGCAAAGGCTACACGACCAAAAGTCCGAGGTGGCAACTGAAATAACTCTGTCTGGGAATAATACCTGCCATGGTACCTGCTCAGATATGACAGAATTGGGCATCCTATTTATCAAATAACATGTAGTAAGTATTGCATCAGCCTAATATCTGGATGGCACATTATGATGAATCAGAAGGGTTTGAGCCACATCTTAAAGGTGCCTCTGCTACCCATTTTGCTGGGATGTATGGGGACATGTGGTCTGATATACTACTCCATGAGATCTATAAAAAGCTATCAGCTTGGTAGTACAAAACTCAAGTGCATTGTCGAACTTGAGTTTTTATTTCAATAATCTTAATAGTACAATCAAACTGAGTCTTTATTTCAATAATAAAATTCTCAATCACATACCCAACATCTGACTTATTCTTTAAAAGAAATACCTATGACAATCTGAAACAGTCATCCACAATAATCAAATAATATCTATGACCTAGTTGATCTGGAATATAACTAGGGCCCTATACATCTAAACGCAATAAATCAAAAACAGACTCAGTAACAGTAGAGCTAATAGAGTAGATAGATCTGTGGTGCTTTCCCATATGACAATCATCACAGTGAATCTCAGTGGCTGGCGAGAGATGTGGAATGATGCGACGAAGCTTGTCCAGAGACGGATGATCAAGACGACCGTGCCATTGCAGAGCTGTCCCTGTAACGAAATACACATCTCCCTAGCATGAAGCTGCAACTGGAGTCTATGACAGGCGACACACCCCCCCTTTTCATATCCACCACGAATCATTCTCCCCGTAAGCTTGTCTTGAAATCTACAGCCAACATCATCAAAAATCACCCTGCAGTTAAGATCCTCTATAATCTTACTAACAAATAATAAGCTCATAAGGACATTAGGCAATCTCATAGTAGGGGTAACTAGCACCTCCCCCTAACCATCAACACAAGAATGCCTATCATCTGCTACTTGAATTGTCCTACTAGGATACACAGACAGAAGCTGTTGAAAACAACTGTGGTCACCACTCAAGTGTCGTGATGCACCAGAATCAACCAGCCAGGTGGATCTATCAGAAACACCAAAAACACAATCTGTACCGAAAATGACCCTTCTTGAGGTCGTTTGGTGTTTCCAAAACTTGTGGGGGTTTTTCTGCAATCTTAAACCCCTTATCTTTTGTTTTGGGGGTTTGTGAGGGGGGAGAGGGAAATTGTAGGGATGTCCCCGCAATTTCCCCACCACCTCTCCTCACCATACGCACACCCTCTCCTTCCCTTACCCCTCACGCCTCACCTCTCCCCCCTACGGCAACCATCCCCATGATGGCATTCCCCTCCCCTCCATGCTGCTTCCCATCCTCCTTGAGCTCCTTAAATATCCCCCCTCCTCCGTCATCCTCCCGACACCACAGCCGAAAGGGGGAGGCGAAGGAGAGTGGGAACAGCAGCTGGAGGATCCAGAGGGGTGGAGCTGCTGCAGGAGCCTGCATCTGAGCGAGAGGAGAGCTGCGGAGAGAAAAGGATCGAAAACGGTTCTGCGAAATCATTTTTCCGCAGAATCAGACATCCAAAGTGACCTCCAGACGTCAGGTCGGACGTCCAGAGGTAATACCAGATGTCTGATAGAGCTTTTCTTTTTAATTATTTTTCTCCCTGCTAAATTTTGACTTCACGTGCATGTGTCAGAGGTTGAGAGACACATCAATGCGAGGATGAGGTGGTTTCAGACGTCCGGGAGCATCTCCAGACGTTCGAAGACACCCTCAGACGTCTGCAAGAAGTACCAGACGTCTGAAAGAAGGTACCCTGAGCAAGGCATGCCTGTGAGTTCGGTTAAGACGTTTGGGACTTTTCCTAAACGTTTGATTTTGGTCAGGGTTGGTGTTTTTGGGCCCGTTCAGGGCCCAAACGGTGTCAGTTTTCCGCAAATGAAATGTCATTGATTCCCATTTGAGTTTCTCTACATAATGATATATTGTCCTTGCCATTTTAAGCTCGTTTGACCTATCAATTCATGTCATAGGTCTTCAGTCCATCGAGTATACGGGACCTGCGGAGACGTCGGGAGCTACTGTACGAGCTCTCATTCCACCCAGTTACCCTGGTAGAATGGTTTTACATAAATTTTGGAATTAATAATTAAATTGCATGCATAGAATTAACTGCACCTAGGTTTTGAGCTGAACCCTAGGACGGAAGAGTTAAATGCATGCTGCTATGAAATCGAACCCTAGGATTGTGAAATGAACCCTAGGACTGGAAGAAATGAATGTACGTTAGTGAATGATCAAATTGTCTCCTGGAAAGAAATAAATCATGAGCTGCCTGTAAATGAACGACGTTATGCTTACTAAGTAATTGATGGTAGAATTTGAGTTGCCTGTTTTTCGTATAATGAACCAGATATGGGAATAAGAAAGCCCACGAGCCCTACAGGGAAGTTAGAAAGAAACCAGGAATACTGTAGTACGGAAAACCTGCGGGTTTTGGGAACACGTCGCCTACGATGGCTGTTCGGACTTGGTTAAGGGAAGTGAGCTGACCCTAGTATACATAGTACCGAGGAGTGCAACTATCCCTTTTGAGTAGAGGGGAGCTTGTTGTCCCTTAGGTTGAGACCCGGGGTGAGTTTGGCTACTCTACATAGACTCCTGTTTGGTCCTCGCGTACATGGTACCGAGGTGAGCTACTTAGTATAGGGGGTAGCTAACCGCCCCAGGGGGCTCAAGGTTATATGGCCGTCATACACCGACTCTTGTTAACCCATTGGGTAAACTGGGATAGTTGGACGAGCGCACGCAGATTGTGAAGGGCGAGACCCCTGTTTCTGAGGGGCGAGACCCCGGTTCTGAGAGGGAAAGGTCCTATGCTATTTCGTGCTGAACGTTTGGGCGTACCCGTTAGCGGAAACGACTGACTGCGTGCTAGTGCAGGGTAGCTACCCATGCATTTATCACGCATGCCGTAGTCACCGCTACGTCACGACCGTAACCTCGGGGTAGTAGACCGGGTGTAGGATTACTACGGGGGACTTTTCCAGCCAGAAGAGTGTTACGTATACATCCTGCATCATGGGAAAACTGCAAGCAAGATCGTTCCCTTAGGGAGCAAGAAGATTGAGAAATGTTATGGAACCTGTTTAGAATGCTCGGATCGTAAAGACGATAATGGGGAATGGACGATAATGAATGAATTGTTAAATGGATGTCAATTGCCTGTTTAAATTATATGATTTAACCATCACTCTACTCAGCGTTAGCTGGCCGTAGAATTTTATAACCTTGTTCAGGTAAGGGATTTGAGCAGCCATAACCATCGTTTGCTAAAGGCACTGGGCCTAGTCGCGCTTAGTTATAGTTTCCTGCCGTTTCTTTTACAGAGTTTTTACTAGTAGTATCTGTAGCTCATATTTGTATTCAGTTGTATTTTTTTTTCTACCAGTTGTGATGGCTATGTTCTATATTTTCCGATGTATACTGTAAGATACTAGTGGTTTTCCGTTTTCCTTTATTTTCAGTCGTATATTTTTCTGCTTGGTTACATTACTCATGTGGTTGTAGAATGATTATGGCATTTGGTTCTTTTTCGTTGGACGACTGGGTCTTGGGGTTCGTTAAAGCGAGCTGCTTTCGGGTCCTGTAGGGAACCGAGAGCGGGTTGTGACAAGATAGTATCAAAGTAAGGTCATCCTGGGAAATGAACCTAATGGTCTTGAAATAACCATGCTTGTACTTGTAGCTAGGATAGCCATCACAACATATGGTCTGGATTATCGCTTCCGAGTCTTACTTTCCCTCTGAAATCAAAGTGTCATTGACAGTTCCAACTTTTCTTCGATCTCCATGTAGGAGATGCCTCGCCAGGAAGCTCTTAAGGCGGGCCACGGACGTAGTCGTGGCCGTGGGCGTGATCGGTGGGGAGGACGAGCGATAGCCGAGGACGTGGCAGCTCCACCTCTCCTTCCGGGCGTTCATGCCCCGGACCTCGCCCAGCTGATCCGGGATCTCATACGGGAGGAGCTACAGTAGCCTCCTCAGCCACCTTTTCCTAGGGATGCGGAGGGGGAGTCCTCCGTTGGATAGCAAGCCGCCACGACGCTGGACGAGCTGGAGGGGGAGTCATCCTCCACCACCCCCACCTCCGTCAAACACTTCGGGGCACGAGTCCTCCTTGCCTGGAGGCGCACATGTTCTCCCGTTGCAACTCCACCATGAGTTTTTCGACCAGTTCCGGAAGCTGAAGCCCCCCTCCTTCAAGGGGGATGAGAGCCCGTCTAAGGTAGAGGACTGGCTGGAGCAGATGAAGATCTTCGACACACTCCATCCTCCTGCAGCGTGGCCTTCGTCACATACCAGTTGGAGAGTACAGCTCACAGGTGATGGAGAGCGGTCAGAGGACAAGAGGGAGAGTCGACATGGGATTGGTTTGTGGCGCTCTTCTGCGAGCAGCACTTCCCACAGACCTGGTAGGATCAGAGGAGGCGGGAGTTCCATACTCTCTGCCAGGGGGCAATGACGGTTAGCACATATCGTACGCGTTTCTTGGAGCTGTCATGCTTCGCCCCGACAGCTGTCTATTGAGGAGTGCTTGTGGAGGTTCATTGATGGCTCCACCCTACCATTCGGGGGTATGTAAAACCCCTAAAGCTGCCTACCTTCTCTCGCATGGTTGAGGCGGCCATGACGTATAAAGAGACCAACCCGTCCGTGTGAGATGTCGACGAGAGAGGATGGAAGAGGCCCTACCAGCAGGAGCACTCATAGGGCCACCGGGAGAGGAGGCACCCAGCACCTGCGGGGGAGTCGTCTTATTCTGTGAGTCCACCAGGGACCTTTGGGGGCCCCAAACAAGGACCAGCCGACTACAACAGACCCTCGCCTAGCTGGCAGTAGGGGCAGCAAACAGAGGGAGGGGGAGGTCGCGTCCCTCTTTGCTACCAGTGTGGCCAGCCGGGCCACATACGGAGGGACTACCCATCCAGGGCTATAGCACAGCAGACGCTCTTAGCACCGAGCACTGGAAGTCAATCTGGCGGTCGTGGTTACCAGGCCCAAAGAGGACATCAGTTACGATGAGGGTACCGGCTAGCTGCTTCTCACCCAGCCTAGAGCATGGCTGCTTCTTATGCACCGAGGGCTGAGGGGCGTGTTAACACCCTAACTCACGAAGATGCTAGCACTTCAGGCTCCGTAGTGGCAGGTATGGTTACAGTTTCCGGCATACTCCTTTACGTACTTTTCGATTCTGGTGCCACACATTTGTTTATCTTTACGAGTTTCACCATTAGATTGGGATCAGACAGTGTGCTATTAGAGGAGCCTTTCCTGATTCGAGGCCTAGGTGGACAGATATTTGTCGCCGAGGACGTTTTTCCTTATTGTGAGGTTGCTATAGGGGGACACAGTCTTCTGATCGACCTAATGGTGATCCCGATCGAGGATTTCGGTGTGATCCTAGGGATGAACTAGCTGGTTGCTTATCATGCCCTAGTAGACTGCTTTGGTAGAAAGATCGTCTCATTTTGAGTTCCACAGCCAACCGGTAGACGGGGGATTCAGGTGCATCTCCGTGCTTCAGGTAGCGAAGATACTTGGCCAGGGGTGCGAGGGTTTCCTCGCTTGTGTCATAGCAAAGCCTACCCTCATGGCCGACTTGCAGAATATTCCGGTAGTCCGTGAGTACCTCGACTTTTCCCAGATGAGCTGTCAAGACTGCCACCTCAATGTGAGATCGAGTTTGAGATCTCACTAGTACTGAGGACCAGCCCCATCTCTGCTGCACCATACCAAATGACCCCACTTGAGTTGCGAGAGCTCAAGTCTTAGTTACAGGACCTGTTAGAGAAGGGCTTTGTGAGGCTTAGTGCATCCCCGTGGGGAGTCCCTGTCTTGTTTGTGAAGGACGGTACCCTTCGGCTATGCGTAGACTACAGACAGTTGAACCGGGTCATTGTCAAGAACAAGTACCCGCTACCTTGCATCGATGATCTCTTCGATCAGCTGAGAGATGTTACGGTATTTTCCAAAATAGATCTGAGGTCGAACTATCATCAGTTGAGGATCAGGGAAACCGACGTCTCCAAGATAACTTTCCGCAGTGATATGGTTACTACGAGTTCCTAGTCATGTCGTTTGGGCTGACTAACGCCCCTGCCGCCTTCATAGACCTGATGAACCATATCTTCCGACCATAGCTAGATCAGTTCGTGGTGGTATTTATTGACGATGTACTTGTCTACTCCCGGGATCAGACACTGCATGGACATCTTCGCATGGTCCTAGACGCTTTGAGACAGCACAGGCTGTACACCAAATAGAGCAAGTGCAAGTTCTGGTTGAGACAGGTCACCTTCTTGAGCCATGTGGTCTCAGGAGACGGGTTAGCTGTGAATCCAGCCAAGGTTGAAGCCATACTCTGGTGGGAGAGGCTACGTACAGTGACATAAATACATAGTTTTCTGGGCCTGGTAGGATACTATAGGCGGTTTAGCCAATGCTTCTCGTAGATCGCACGTCCTATGACCTAATTGACTCGGAAGGACATGCCCTTTACATGGACAAATAAGCGTGAGTCATGCTTTCAGAAGCTGAAAGAGAGGCTGACCTCAACTCCAGTACTCACCATCCCTGACAGCGGTGGCGGATTCGTGGTCTACATCAACGCCTCGTTACAGGGATTGGGGTGTGTGCTCATGCAGCGGGACCACGCCGCTTACGCTTCACGGCAACTAAAGCCCCATGAGCATAACTACACCATAACTTGGAGTTGGCAGCAGTTGTTTTCGTGTTGTAGATATGGAGGCACTACATGTATGGAGAGACGTTCGAGATCTTCACTGCTCATAAGAGCTTTAGATATCTGTTTGACCAAAAGGAGCTCAACATGAGACAGTGACGTTGGTTGGAGCTCCTGAGGGACTACGACTGCAGCATCTCCTATCATCCAGGGAAGGCCAATGTGGTAGCTGACGCCTTGAGTCGAAAGACGCTCGTCCACTTGGTTAGTCTACAGGCGTAGAGTTGGCGACTCATGGAGGTGGGCAGTTGGCAACCCTAGGAGTCACGGGGATACTGCGGGGCAGTGACAGTGGCAAGGTAGGCACGACCAAAGCTAATGGATCGTATCATTACTAGACAAATGACTGATCCATATCTACAGACACTACGAGACCGGGTGTTGACAGGAAACCTAGGAGAGTTCTCATTCACTGACTGGGTCCTGTGTATAAGGAGACGCTTGTGCATTCCTAAAGATGAGGAGCTGTTGAGGGAGCTCCTGATTGAGGCACATGGGTCTAGATTCACCATACATCCCGGGAACACGAAGATTTACCACGACCTACGACGCGATTTCTGGTGGAGGGACATGAAGCAGGATGTTGTAAATTTGTTCAGCAGTGTCTGGTATGCTAGCAGGTGAAGGATGAACACTAAAGGTTTGCAGGGCTGTTGTAGCCACTTCCTGTGCCAGAGTGGAAGTGGGAGTCACTATGGACCTGGTAGTGGGATTACCTGTGACAGCGAGGACACGATGCAGTTTGAGTGACAGTGGACAGATTGACGAAGACAGCATGGTTTCTGCCGATCCGAGTCACTTTTGGACTAACACAGTTGGCAGAGCGCTACATCCGAGACGTAGTACGCCTTCACGGAGTCCCTCGCAAGATTATTTCAAATAGAGATACTCGTTTCACTTTCCTAGTTATGGGCGGAGTTTTAGCGGGCTTTGGGGACTCATCTGAGGTTCAGTACAGCCTATCACCCCCAGACCGACGGGCAGTTGGAGTGCACCATTCAGACCCTTGAGGATTTCCTATGCGCTTGCATGCTGGATTGGAGAGGCTTCTCGGAGGGGCATTTGCCTCTGGCAGAATTTGCATACAACAATAGCTATCACTCGAGCATCGGCATAGCACCGTATGAGGCCTTGTACGGGAGGTGTACTGCTCCCTTAAGTTGGATTGAGGTGAGGACCAAGTGGAAGGTTAGTCTTAGGTTGATACGTTAGAGTAAGGTGATAGAGCAGATCCACAGACGACTACGTACTATCAGGAGTAGGTAGAAGAGCTACGCTGATTTAAAGTGTAGAGAGGTACAGTTCGAGGTTGGGGATCACGTCTTCCTCTGTTTTTGCTCATGAAGGGCTTGCAGCGGTTTGGGGTGAGGGAAGCTTACGCCCAGATTCGTGGGGCCTTTTGAGGTCCTGAAGCGGGTAGAACCCGTTGCTTACCGGCTTGCCATTCCTCCCCAGTTCTTTGGAGTACACGTGTTCCACGTATTCAACCTCAAGACATACATCGCCAATCCCAGCCATGTTTTGAGCCACAAGAGCATTGAGGTGGGAGACGACTTCACCTATCCCAAGAGGCCTGTACAGATACTAGATAGAGTTGTCCGGAGATTGAGGTGGAAGGAGGTACCCCTGGTGAAAGTCCTGTGGAGAAGCCAACGGTACAAGGCCACTTAGAAGCCTGAGGCAGTTATGCGAGCACAATACCCCGAGCTTTTTGAGGGTACATCGCTTCTGACCTACTTTGATCCTCTTTAAGTTGTGCGCATTTACTTTATTTTCTGCATCTTAGTTAGCTCAAGTTTCGAGGACGAAACTTCCATTAAGTTTGTTATGTTGATATGACCCTTCTTGAGGTCGTTTGGCGTTTCCAGAACCTGTGGGGGTTTTTCTGTAATTTTAAATCCCTTATCTTTTGTTTTGGGGGTTTGTGAGGGGGGAGAGGGAAATTGCAAGGACGTCCCCGTAATTTCCCCACCACCACTCATCGTACTCACACCCTCTCCTTCCCCCCTCACCCCTCACGCCTCACCTCTCCCCCCTACGGCAACCATCCCCACGACGCCATTCCCCTCACTCCCCTCCATGCTGCTTCCCATCCTCCCCAAGCTCCTTAAATACCCCCCTCCTCCGTCATTCTCCTCACACCACAACCAAAAGGGGGAGGCGAAGGAGAGCGGGAGCAGTAGCTGAAGGATCCAGAGGGGTGAAGTTGCTGCAGGAGCCTGCAGCTGAGCGAGAGGAGGAAAGGGAGAGCTGCGGAGAGAAAATGGTCGAAAACGCTTTTGCGGAATCATTTTCCTACAGAATCAGACGTCCGGAGTGACCTCCAGATGTCGGGTCGGACATCCAGAGGTAATACCAAACATTTGATAAAGCTTTTCTTTTTAATTATTTTTCTCCCTGCCGAATTCTGACTTCACGTGCATGTGTCAAAGGTTGGGAGGCACATCGGTGCGAGGATCGATGTGATTTCAGACATCCGGAAGCATCTTTAAATGTCCGAAGACACCCTCAGACGTCTGCAAGAAGTACCAGACGTCTGAAAGAAGGCACCCCGAGCAAGGTATGCCTATGAGTTCGTTTAAGATGTCTGGGACTTTTCCCAGACGTTTGATTTTGGTCAGGGTTAGTGTTTTTGGACCCGTTCAGGGCCCAAACGGTGTCAGTTTTCCACAAACGAAACGTCATTGATTCTCGTTTAAATTCTCTGCGTAATGATACATTGTCCTTGGCATTTTCAGCTCATTTGACCTATCAATTTATGTCATAGGTCTCCAGTCCATCGAATATACGGGATCTGCGGAGACATCGGGAGCTACTTTACGATCCCTCATTCCACTCGGTTACCCTAGTAAAGTGGTTTCACATAAATTTTGGAATTAATAATTAAATTGCATGCGTAGAATTAACTGAACCTAGGTTTTGAGCTGAACCCTTGGACGGAAGAGTTAAATGCATGTTGCTATGAAATCGAACCCTAGGATTGTGAAATGAATCCTAGGGCTGGAAGAAATGAATATACGTTAGTGAATGATCAAATTCTCCTGGAAAGAAATAAACCATGAGCTGCCTATAAATGAACGACGTTATGCCTAGTAAGTAATTGATGGTAGAATTTGAGTTACCTGTTTTTCGTATAATGAACCAGATATGGGAATAAGAAAGCCCACGAACCCTACGGGGAAGTTAGAAAGAAACCAGGAATACTGTAGTACGGAAAACCTGCGAGTTTTGGGAACACGTCGCCTACGATGGCTGTTCGGACTTGGTTAAGCAAAGTGAGCTGGCCCTAGTGTACGTAGTACCGAGAAGAGCAACTATCCCTTTTGAGTAGAGGGGAGCTTGCCGCCCCTTGGGTTGAGACCCGGGGTGAGTTTGGTCACTCTACATATACTCCTGTTTGGCCCTCGCGTACGTGGTACCGAGATGAGCTACTTAGTGTAAGGGGTAGCTAACCGCCCCAGGGGACCCAAGGTTAGGTATAGCCACCATACACCGACTCTTGTTAGCCCGTTGGGCAAATTGGGATAGTCGGACGAGGGTATGCAGACTGTGAAGGGCGAGACCCCTATTTCTGAGGGGCGAGACTCCGGTTCTGAGAGGGTAAGGTTCTGTGTTGTTCCATACTGTACGTTTGGGCGTACCCGTTAGCGGAAACGATTGACCTCGTGCCAGTGCAGGGTAGCTATCCGTGCGTTTATCATGCGTGCCGTAGTCACCGCTACGGCGCAACCGTGACCTCGAAGTAGTAGACCAGGTGTAGGATTACTACGGGGGACTTTTCCAACAAGAAGAGTGCCACGTATACATCTTGTATCATAGGAAAACTGCAAGCAAGATTATTCCCTTAAGGAACAGGAAGATTGAGAAATGTTATAGAACCTGTTTAGAATACTTGGATCAGAAAGACGATAATTGGGAACAGATGATAATGAATGAATTGTTAAATAGATGTTAGCTGTCTGTTTAAATTATATGATTTAACCACCACTCTACTCAGCATTAGCTGACCACGGAATTTTATAACCTTATTCAGGTCAGGGATTTGAGCAGCCAAAGCCACCGACTGCTGAAGGCGCTGGGTCCAATCACGCCAGCTGTAGTTTCCTGCCGTTTCTTTTACAGAGTTTTTGTTAGTAGTGAGTATCTGTAGCTCATAATTGTATTCAGTTGTATTTTTTTCTACTAGTGTTGGGTATGTTCTATACTTTTCGCTGTATACTGTGAGATACTAGTGGTTTTCTGTTTTTCTTTATTTTCAGTTGTATATTTTTCTGCTTGATTACATTACTCGTGTGGTTGTGGAATGATTATGGCATTTGATTCTTTCTCGTTGGATGATTGGGTCTTGGGGTTCGTCAAGGCAAGCTACTTTCGGGTCCTGTAGGGAGTTGGGAGCGGGTCGTAATAGTACCTAAGAAGGCTATGGCAGCAGTGTTTGCAGATGAAGACGGGGTCTCCTGTGTGATCTGAGCAAGTTATTGCACTACTGCATCATACTCTGCTCGTGACAATATTTGACTCTGGCTTAGAAGTGGTAACAACCTAATTGGTCAAGGGAGGTCTTCCATGCTTAAACCATTAGGAAGCCTCTACATGGCCAATCCATCCATAGAAGGTGCACATGGGATGTGGTTTGCCTGCGTGTCCTTTGCCATGTCAGGCCATCCATGTCTTCCATGCTCAAACCATTAGGAAGCTTCTACATGACCAATCCATCCATAGAAGGTGCACATGGGACGTGGTTTGCCTGCGTGTCCTTTGCCATGCCATGTCAAGACAGGCAGGGAAACCACGTCCACACCCACAAGTAGAGGGAAAACCCCTAGCACCTCGACCTCCACTAACAGCCAATGTGGAAGTCTACCCAGTAATCGCTGGAGCAGTCAGTAATGTGGCTAAGTCGATTATACGTCTCAAGAAAGGGAAGCTCTGACAACGTCAATATCTAAGAGCGTGCTTAATCATACTCTGGGCCTAACCCAGAGAGAGTGCAGAACAATTGTCTCCTTATGGTAGCCCCGCTAAGTAGCACACCTTTACACAAGCCTACACGCGTTGTACTTCTCTCGAAGCCCTTTCAATGTAGCATAGTATTATGTCAAAGGGTTGTCCCTCCTGTCTAAAAGAGAACATCTCACTATAAATCTGATAGGCCTTGCTGGAATTATTCTCATGAAAATACGTGTCATGAAAAGAATTCAACATCTCTTTTGCAATCTTGTAATACATAATACCATCTCCAATACAAGGCGAGACTGCATTTATGATTGACACTCTCACCATGGCATTATCTTTTTACCAAGTGGCGTACTTCCCAATCTTGTTATGAGGCTCTGGCTTAAGAAACAGATGCTCCTTATCATGATCCTCCACGGTCATGAAAAACATTTGAGACCAACGAGCATAGTTAGTCTCATCCAACTTCACGATAGGGACAAAGAACAGGTTCTTGTAGTTTCCACTCTCCTGACTTGCCTCTAATGTCATCTCAGATGATGATGACGAACCCATGATCCTCAGAAATAATGACAAGCCACCAAAATCAGATCTGAAACAAATATTCAGATCTGCAGAATCACAAAAGATCACAGAGAGTGATCTAGCATGAAATCCAAGTAATCTTTTCCTTGGAAATTAGGTTAGATGCATATAGCAACCCTCTAAGATCAGGAGGTTCATGCTAGGGCCAGGAGGGAACCTTAGCCGTCCTTAATCGAATGGTTGTTACCTCCCCTTGCCGATGCTAGTTAGCCCAAACCCACCGGCGGTGCTACTGCCAACTGGTGGGGTGCTTCACTGTTGCCTAATGCCTAGAAGAAGGCTAGCAACGTCGCACAACCCCCCCAAGATCTCTCAACATCGCCACAAGGACTGGAGATCCCTGTAGTGTCGCCGCTGGGGGCTCCGATCTACCTTAGTGCCTCCCTCCTATTAGTAGAAGGCCTGTTGCCGGTGCTGTTGTGATCGGAGAGGCGTTGAAGGCGAGAGACGACGAGAAGTGGGTTTTAGGGTTTTGGTGGGATGGGTTGGAGGCCTACTTCGGTGGGATACCTGAGCGTCGATCTAAGATTGTCACTCTAATACCAAGTGGGACACAATAAACCATCTTATTCTAATGGTAAACCTTACACCTCTTTATATAGAAAGGTATTTGATAAATTACATAAGAGAACCAGGAAGAAACATGAAATAAATAAATTGTACAAAACTAATAGATAATTAAGGTACTCAATAATTAAAGAAAGGTTGCACTATTGCCTACCAAATGGAGGGTAATATCATGTAGAAACTATCTTCCAAAAAATTATGTAGAAACTAATTTGAGAATTAAACGCCCAAGAAACAGAATTTCAGAATTCCGTGCGATAACCACCCAACTTCATTACTGAAAATAATCAATTACAACATCAGCCTTTACAAATTAGACTCCCAAGCTGAGAGGAAATGGCGGAAACAAGATTCTCTACATAAGGTGTCTCGCCCCTAAACACAACCCCATTCCTACCCAGCTACACTTCCCACAATACCACAAGCACCTTCACCTTCTCCTTCGACCTGAAAGTGTTTCCACCTCTTTAAATGTTCCCCGTCCGGAAGGAGGCCCAAAACTCGTCTAGAGAATCGAAATCAAGCCAATCAAGCCCCAACACTCTTCACACCTGAGCAACAAAATCACACTTAGCAAAGAGGTGGTGGATGTTTTCGTCTGCCCCAGCGCAAAAAGGGTAAGCAACATCTTCCATCTCCATCCACCTAACCCTCCAGGCCTTCGTGAGAACCCTCCTCTTCTTACAAGTCAAGCAAAGATCTTGACCTTGAGAGGGCAGCTCGCCAACCATATCAACCTACAATCCCGCTGGAGGTCCAGATCCACCATCGGTAGGTTTCCACGCAACCTATGATAGGCCTTCCTCATAGAGCAGCTCCCGTTGTCCTAGAACAAAGCATCCCCCCCTCGGGGCTCCCACCCCTGTAGGTCCTGCAACGACATTTGAAACTCTGCACACCTCTGCTCGAACAAGGCTCCCTGGAATGTGGGGTGCCAGGTGCCATCCTAGCAACTCCCCACAGATGCCTCCTTATTCTCGGCCCTTGAGAACAATTGAGGATACCTACTACAGAGTGCCCCCTCCCTGCCAGTCATCTAGCCAGAATCTGAAGGCGTCCCCATCCCCTACATACAGTGTGAAGGTGCGGACAATGGGGGCCACCGATGCCAACCCCCTCATGAAATGAGAGGCCCCCTCGCACGGGGATCCGAGGATCTCCCATGAGAGAAACGAGCCATAGCAATCCCAAAAAACTTCCCCAAGAAGGCTTTGTTCTTGGCTCACCAATTTCAGAATCCACTTCATGAGAAGACTAAGGTTGACACCTTCTACATCTTTGATGCCTAGGCCCCCCTCCTTCATAGGCCGGCAAACGTCCTTCCACGCCACCAATCTTGCCCCCTTCCCCACCTTCCCAAGGTTCGTCTAGAAGAAATGAATACCATTATTCAGAGCAAATGCATTAATTGTTATTAAAACTCCCACTCGAAGTTAATTTTTTCACAGATTTCATAAAGATCTAAACTGTTATTTGTTTCTCCAGGTCTATCGAATTTTGTGATACTTTTTCGTTGGCTTGTTGTGCACTTTGCCTAGGACATAAAAGAACAGTCAATTCAGAATCAGTGTAGTCTGCCCCTGCTGCTTTGTGTGGATTTGCCACTAATTAGGTGGTCATTAATCTTATGCTGTTTTGTTAGCTGTAAAAAATTGTATAGGCAATTGCTATCAGAGCTAAGTCCATTTCAAATTTATCGCTGTTCTTGTGTGCTTTTATCACTGTTCTTTCTTTGATGTTTCTTTACCTCAGCAAACACTTTAACCTGCGTATACTAGATTTCTACATTGATTTCTTAGGGTTTTTTTTTGGATGATGATTCTCTAAGATTATTATTATGTATGTATTCATAATTTGTTCTCGAAGGAGGTATAGTTGTAGAAAGTGATGCAATTAAATTTCAGTTCTGGGAATCTAATATGGTACTTGTGGCTTCGTTAGTCCAGGCACTTCCCAATGTTTACCATCGAAAGGCATTTTTGGTGCATTTTGCGTGAGTGAGCTCTAGTGGCACTTTTATCAAAACAATAGTATTTTTGTTCCGTAAAACCAACAACCCAGAGCATAACTCCAGTGTTCTGGCATCTGAAATTATTATGGAGAAAACACAGGTAAGTCGAATCAAGATTTCTTTTTTGATAACTGTAGGATACAATTTTGTCATGTTACATAATAATCATTTGCATTATTTGACATCATGAATTCAGGATACATTTGCTGGTGGTTGGTGGTTCAAAGCTGCCAATATACATAGGCAACAATGGCGGAGCACTTGGCTTCGATATTTGGCACAGAGAAGGACCGAGTTAACTGCCCATTCTATTTCAAAATTGGGGCATGTCGACATGGTGACCGCTGTTCCCGACTTCATAACAGGCCCTCCATCTCGCCAACACTCCTGCTCTCAAACATGTATCAGCGTCCTGACGTAATCACGCCTGGTTTTGATCCCCAGGGCCAGCCAATCGATCCCCACAAGATCCAGGAGCACTTCGAAGACTTCTACGAGGACATCTTTGAGGAGCTCAGCAAGTTTGGACAGATTGAGACGCTCAACATCTGTGATAACCTAGCTGATCACATGGTGGGGAATGTGTATGTCCAGTTCAAGGAGGCTGAGCAGGCAGAGGCTGCTCTCCGCTCCCTTCAGGGAAGGTTCTACTCCGGACGTCCGATTATTGCAGATTTCTCTACCGTCACAGATTTTCGTGAGGCGACCTGCCGCCAGTACGAGGAGAATAACTGCAACAGAGGCGGGTACTGTAATTTTATGCATGCGAAGCAGATTGGGCGGGAGCTAAGAAGGAAGTTGTTTGGCCGATACCATAGAAGGTCCAGGGCTAGCCGAAGCCGGAGCCGGAGCCCCAGACGTCATGACCGTGGAGAGTACAGGAATCGTGGGAAACTCCATTATGGTGGAGATCATCGTGAAGGAGGGTACTGTGGTAGGGGCAGAGGCAGGCACCGGAGGTATGAAAATGATGGTAGGAGTCAGCATGGGCATCGGAGGAGGTCAAGAAGCCCGGTTAGGGAGGGAAGCGAGGAACGGCGAGCTAGGATTGAGCAATGGAACAGGGAAAGAGAGGAAAAGCAGTTGCAGTCTTCTACCCAGTAATAGTTTAGATTGACAATGGGCAAGGGTAGTTGGTGCTTAATGGTTTCGTTTTGTAGTATGTTGGCAGCTGGAAATTGCGCCTGTATCTTGAATGATGCTCTCTTGCTCAAAGATGTGGATCCTGTATTGTAGTTTTTTCAACTTTATGTGTGAGACTGGTATGGGAATTGTGTTGTTTAGGCTATTTTAGTGCTTGTGTTTCCAACTGCATTCTAGATTCCTGCTTTGGTGGACGATCCTTTCCCACGTGGAAGTCGTCATAAGAATTATGTTTGTCGTTTCTACCAATGTGTACAAAATGATTATCCATGGCAGGTTTTCCTTCTTGGATCTGTCCAGAAGTTTGTTCCCCTCGCATTCTTCAGTTTTGAGCTTTGCATGATTTTCATACTTGTTTTATGGTAGCATTGACTTTGGGTTTAAATGAATAGTCTTGAGGAATAGATGGCCAATGTAGCCTAGAGCCACCCGATCTAGAATGGAAGGAAAACCACTAAGCAACCACACAAACAAAAAAGGGTTGGTGATTCAGGTTCATTGTAATGGTGTATGTCTGAGGGGGATCCAATATTTAAATATCCACTATTTTTTGTATTACAATCTGTTAAGATGCATAGGATTCAATATCCCTTTACAGAGAAAATTAACCCTTTTAATAGGGTATTTAGGAACAATAATTATGATGATAATCATTTTCTTAATTGTCACTGGATGCCTTCACAATAATAATCATTCCTTAATCATTGCATGATGTTGACCTTTTCGCTCCTTGAGAGGCTTCTAGCATCGTTTTGTCTCCTTGGGTTCCTTCTACCATGCCATAGCAAAGTGGTTTGGTAAGTCGTTTGCTGGGTCTTGTTGACCCAACCTTGGCCATGACGACCCTAGGTTGTCCGGCTTAATGGCCACCTGAGTTAGGTTTTCTGATAGTCGCTTGGGTTGGAACCCTCGACAAGTATCTGGGCTAAGATCCTTGGTGGGAACTTGGTCCTTGATCTTTAGTGGGAATCTTGATTGGGGCATCTAGTGGTTACCCAAGTTGGCTGAACCTGTCATGCGGTGGGTCCACTGGCTCTAGAGCCCTTTTGTAGGCATGTTTTAGGCTTTTCTTCTATGGGCCCAGTACTCTTGGTCCTACTCGTTTCTTTTCTCATCAATTACTCTCGTAGTTTGGCTATATTGACTACGAGAGTATGGTTCTGGGGTTTTTTGAATGCCCCCCTTCTTTTATTTGCTTCAAGGGTCCCTTCGCCCCTAATGTCTAGCCTTCAACAAGTAGGATGGGTAAGTGCTTACAAGGTGTCTTAAGCAAGAGGCCCTTGAACTATATGGTTGCCCCCTTGCACCCTTGCACCCATGTCAGGGTTGCCCCTATACTATATGGGCTTTTGTGCTATCTTTTTTCATAGAGATTATGCTGATTTTGCCCTCGCTCTAGTGCTTGTAATGGTAGGACCACTGGTGCTCTTAGTCAAGCACTTTTAGCAATTTTGCCACTTACACTCTTTGTTGGGCACTTATAGGGGAGCTACCCCTCGTTATGTCCAGACGTGGTGGTTAAAGACCATCCTGGCTTCAGCTGAGGCATGATGCCCAGGCTACGATAGCATGTTTACCTCAAATTTCGAGCAGGTGGTCATTAGCCACCAGCTCAATCTTCCTTTCAATTGGGGAATGCGAAAGGATGTGTAAGGATTGCGTTTGATGTCAGCCTCGTTAGTGGGCCACATGTGTTGCATTTGGGGGATCCCAAGTTGTTATGTTATTGCATTAATTGTGATGTGATAGGATTAGGTGGTAAAAATGCACCACTTCCCCTCCCTCCAAGGGTATAAATAAGGCCTGTTGGGGCAAAAATGCCTTTTACCATGAGATGAAACTCTGCTTGAGCCCCTAATTCCTCCTGTGCTTCCAAATCATCTTTGTTACGACCCGATTCCCGAATCCCTACGAGACATGAGAATCAGACCGACTCGACTGATCCCAAGACCCAGTCATCCAACGAGAAAGTAACTAAAAAGAAGTAAAATAAACCACATTCACCATGCAAGTAATTAATAGTAACAAAAGTACAGCAGTAAAGAAAAGAACTACTACAGTACACACCACGCTTCCGTCTCAGACTCTGGAGGGCTTTGTCGAGAATCTGTACTGGCTACTCAGGGTAGGTCATGTGGTCACCCACCTCGACGCTCTCGTGGCTCAGGACGTGACTGGGATCGGCAACGTACTTCCTGAGGTTGGACACGTGGAACATGTCGTGCACACCAGAAAGCTGGGGAGGAAGGGCAAGCCTATAAGCAACGGGTCCAACCCGCTCCAGGACCTCAAAGGGCCCCACAAACCTCGGCGCGAGCTTCCCTCTCACCCCAAACCGCTGCAGGCCCTTCATGGGTGAAACGTGAAGGAAGACGTGATCCCAACCTCAAACTGTACCTCTCGACGTTTCCGATTTGCATAACTCTTCTGTCTGCTCCTGATAGTGCGGAGTCGCTTGTGAATCTGCTCGATCACCTCCTGACTCTATCGGATCATCCTGGGGCCAACCTCCCACTTGGTCCCCACCTTAACCCAACTCAAGGGTGCCGTAAACCTTCGTCCATGCAGAGCCTCATAGGGTGCCATGCCGATGCTCGAGTGATAATTGTTATTATATGCAAACTCCGCTAGGGGAAAGTTCTCCTCCCAAGAGCCCCTCCAGTCCAGTACACAAGCACGCAAAAGGTCCTCTAGTGTCTGTATCGTGCGCTCAGGCTGTCTGTCTATCTGGGGGTGGTATGCCGTACTAAACCTCAACCGTGTCCCTAAGGCCTACTGAAACTCAGCCCAAAACTGGGATGTAAAACGGGTATCCTGATCGGATACGATCTCTTGCGGAACTCCGTGTAGTCGTACCACGTCGCGGATATACCTCTCTGCCAACTGTACTGGTCCCAAGGTAACTCGGATCGGCAAGAAACGTGCCGTCTTCATCAATCTATCCACGATCACCCAGACTGCGTCGTGTCCTCGTTGGGTAACAGGCAAGCCCACCACCAAGTCCATGGTGATTCTCTCCCACTTCCACTCTGTTACTGGAAGTGGCTGCAACGGCCCTACAGGCCTCTGATGTTCGGCCTTCACCTGCTGGCACACTAAACACTGTTGTACGAATTCACCTACATCTCGCTTCATTCCCCTCCACCAAAAGTAGCGTTTCAAATCATGGTACATCTTTGTGTTTCCGGGATGTATGGTGAACCTGGAACCATGTGCCTCAGTCAGGAGCTCTCTCAACAGCTCCTCGTTCCTGGGAATGCACAAACGTCCCCTCATGCGCAGTACCTGGTCTGTAAAAGAGAAGTCCCCATGGTCTCTTGACAGCACTCTGTCACGCAATGACTGCAAGTACGGGTCGGCCATTTGTTCTATGGTGATGCGGTCTATCAGCTCTGGCCTTGTCTGTCGTGTCACAGTCACTACCCCACAGTGCCCCCGTAAATCTAGGGGTAACAACTGCCCATCTCCTCCAAGAGGCTCTAACTCTGCACCTGTAAACTGGCCAAGTGGGCGGGCACCTTCCGGCTCAAGGCGTCAGCCACCACGTTGGCCTTCCCCGGGTGGTAGGAAATGCTGCAGTCATAGTCCTTCAGGAGCTCTAACCAATGTCTCTATCTCATGTTGAGCTCCTTCTGATCAAACAAGTATCTGAGGCTCTTATGATCTGTGAAAATCTCAAATGTCTCACCGTACAAGTAGTGCCTCCAAGTCTTCAGCGCGAAGACGACAGCTGCCAGCTCCAGGTCGTGGGTAGGGTAGCTATGCTCATGGGGCTTCAGTTGTCGCGAAGCGTAAGCGACAACATGACCCCTCTGCATGAGCACACCCCTAACCCCTGCAAAGAGGCGTCCGTGTACACAACGAACCTGCCACTACTGTCTGAGAGGGTGAGCACGGGAGCCGAAGTCAGCCTCTCCTTCAGCTCCTGAAAACACACCTCACAAGCGTCTGTCCAAGAAAAGGGCACGTCCTTCCGGGTCAGCTGTGTCATAGGATGTGCAATCTGCGAGAAGCCCCTGATAAACCGCCTATAGTAGCCTGCTAGTCCCAAGAAACTGCGGATCTCAGTAACAGTATGCGGTCTCTCCCACCTGAGCATTACCTCAACCTTGGCTGGGTCCACAGCCAAGCCATCCTCGAAGATCACATGACCCAAGAAGGTCATCTCCCTCAACCAGAACTCGCATTTGCTGTATTTGGCGTACAGCCTACGTCGTCTCAGTGTGTCCAAAACCATCCGCAAGTGTTGTCCGTGCTGCGCCTGATCTTGAGAGTAGATGAGCACATCATCAATAAATACCATCACGAACTGGTCCAAGTACAGCCTGAATACTCGGTTCATCAAATCTATGAAGGCAGCGGGGGCGTTGGTCATCCCAAACGGCATGACTAAAAACTCGTAGTGTCTGTACCAGGTGCAGAAAGCTGTCTTGGAGACATCCGTCTCCCTGATCCTCAACTGGTGGTATCCAGACCTCAGGTCTATCCTGGAGAATACCGTGGCATCTCGCAACTGGTCAAACAAATCGTCAATCCTCGGCAGCGGATACCGATTCTTGATGGTAACCCTATTCAGTTGTCGGTAGTCCACACAAAGGCGTAGGGTACCATCCTTCTTCTTCACGAAGAATACCGAGGCTCCCCACGGAGATGCACTGGGCCTCATAAAGCCCTTCCCCAGAAGGTCCTGCAACTGAGACTTGATCTCTCGCAACTCAAGTGGTGCCATCATGTACGGTGCTATAGAGATGGGGCTGGTCCCCGGTACCAGTGAGATCTCAAACTCGATCTCACACTCGGGCGGTAGTCCTGGAAACTCATCTGGGAACACGTCGAGGTACTCTCTGACCACCGGGATACTCTGGAAGTCTGCCACAGGGCTTGTCTCCGCCACCACACAAGCTAGAAAGCCCTCACACCCCTGGCTCAAAAGTCTCGCCACCCGAAGTGCAGAAATGCACCTGAAGCCTCCGTCCACTGGCTACCCGTGGAACTCGAAAGAAGGAAACTCTAGTACAGAGAAGACGATCTTCCTCTCAAAGCAGTCCACCAAGGCGTGGTAAGCGGACAGCCAGTCCATTCCCAGAATCACACCAAAGTCCTCCATCTGTATCACGATCAGGTCAGCGGGAAGGCTGTGTCCCCCAACACTGACCTCACAACCTGTGTACACCTCCTCAGCTACAAACAGCTGACCACCCGGATCTCTAATCACGAACGAATCCTCTAACAACACACAGTTCTGCCCCAAACTAACAGCAAAACTGGTAGCGACAAACGAGTGCGTAGCGCTGGAATCAAAAAGCATGTAAATAAGTCTGCCAGAAACTGAAACCATACCTGCCACCACTGATCCTGAAGCTCTGGCATCCCTATGTGTCAGGGCATTGATACACCCCTCAGCCCTAGGTGCGGACGAAGCAGCCACACTCTACGTCGGATGGGTAGCTGCTGGCTGGTACCCTTCCCGCGACTGTTGTCCTCCTCCTCGCGCTTGGAAATCGCGGCCTCCTGCTTGCCCTCCAGTGCTTGGCGCGGGGAGCATCTGCTGGCCTCCTGCCCTAGACGGGCAGTCCCTCCTGATGTGACCCGGCTGGCCACACTGGTAGCAAAGGGGGACTCAACTCCCGCCCTCAGTGGGTCCCTACTGACGGCTGGGCGGGGGTCTTGTGCTAGCAGCTGGCCCCTGTCGGGGGCCCCCAAAGGCCCCTGACGGCCCCACAAAGCGTGATGGCTCTCTTGCGGGTGCCACGTGCCTCCTCTCTCATCGGTCCTATGAGTAGTCTGGCTGATAGGGCCTCTTCCGCCCGCTGTCAGTGTCGCGTGTGGACGGGTTAGTCTCTTCATATGTCATAGCTGCCTCTACCACCCTCGAGAATGTAGGCAGCTTCAGGGGTTTGACATACCCCAGAATAGCAGGTTGAAGCCCCTCGGTGAACCTCCAAAGGTGCCCCTCCTCGGTAGCCACGGCTGTTGCTGCAAAACAAGACAGCTCCAGGAAACCCGTGTGGTACACGCTTACAGTCATCGTCCCCTGGCGAAGAGTGTGGAACTCCCACCTCCTCTGGTCCTGCCACGTCTGGGGAAAGTACTGCCCGCAGAAGAGGGTGACAAACTAGTCCCAAGTCGGCTCGTCCCTCTCCTGACCTCTGATTGCCCTCCACCACCTGTGTGCCGCGCTCTCCAGCTGGTACATGGCAAAGGCCACGCGGCACTTCACAGGGGGGCGAAGGGTGTCAAATACCTTCTCGATTTGCTCGAGCCAGTCCTCTGCCTCGGTCGGGTCCTCATCCCCTTTGAAGGAGGGGGGCTTCAGCTTCTGGAACTACCCGAAAAGCTCATAATGGCGCTGAAGGGGAGACACTGGTACACCTCCCGGTAAAGAGGCCTCGTGCTCAGAAGTGCTGGAGGAAGGTGGAGGTGGTGGAGGCCCACCCCCTCCCTTGCGCCCAGCGCTGTGTTCATCGTGTGGTCCCACAGAGGACTCCCCCTCTACAGCCATAGGGAGAGGCGCTCGTGGCGGCTGGTGGAGCTCCTCTCGCATGATATCCCGTATCAGCTAGGCGAGGTCCTGGGCTTGAATGCCCGGAAGCAGTGGCTGGTCCACTAAGGCATCGGTCTCAATGCGCCTGCCCCTCCGACCTCGTCCTCGGCCATGTCCGCGGCCTGCCTCGCTACCTCCTCGTCTAGGCATCTCCTGCAAGCAGACGCGAACACGGAACAAAAAAGACGCCAACACTAATTGACATTTAGCGAAGGAACCCTAGAACAGATGTCAAAAGGTATGTTGTGGTAGTTACTCTAGTTACAAGAGCGTGAATTGGTTATTTTCCAGCTAGTTTGTTCACTTCTCGGGACGACCTCGCGTGCGTATGATCGCGAATCTGCACGCGTGCCGCGCGCAGACTGAAACCCGCCGCCCTCTTCTTTTTCTCTCCCCTCGTCAACCTGCAGAAACCTTCTCCCAATGCCTACAAATACCCTCCTCCTCTCCCTCACGCCACCCACATCCATCTGTCTCCTCCTTCCCCAGCGCGAGAGCGAGAGCGAGAGCGAGGGCAGCAACTATTGCCGAGTGTAGTGGCGGAGAGGAGAGGTGCAGCGAGAGGGAAGAGGGGAGAGCGCGAGTGTCGTGAGGGAGAGAGAGCTCGCCGGAGCAGTTCGAGGCTGGTCGGTGTGCGCGCGGAGGAGCGTTGTGCTGGGGAGGGTTCCTCCGGTGCTGCTACAGCTCGGGCAGCGGGCGGGCGAGCGCGGTGTGGCCGCGCTCAGCAGGAAGAAGACGAGGAGGTTCTGATTCTGGGAATTTTTCCCAGAATCAGACGTCTGGACCTCCATCCAGACGATGTGGGAGACGTCAGAAGGAAGCTCCAGACGATAGAGAGGTACGCATTTTTCCTCCTTTGCTTGCTTTTGCGGATACGGCCATGCAGGCCATTCTGCCGAAGCTCTATCACGTGCTTTACTGAGGGATTTTTGTGTACACGTGCAGGTTTAGCTTCGGGAAGGCGCGGGACACGTCCTCCCATGCAATTCAGACGTCTGGGCGAGTCACCAGACGATAGAGAGCATCTCCAGACGTCCGGAGAGGTGGTCGAACGTCTGGAACTGGGTCCATAAGGTTCAGCAGGACCTATGGACATCTAAGGAGCAGCGCAGAGTGAAATATGACCTGGACCCCTTTTTAAGATGTCTGGAAGATGTTCCAGACGTCTGATTTGAGTCAGAATTGTCATTTTTGATCTGTTTAGGATCCGTTCGAGGTCCGATTTCGGCGTTTATGATTTCGTTCTTCTCATAATTAGTTCCTCTACTTGTTTGAAATACTTTTATCCTGTTCTGAGTGGTTCCCTGTGATTGATCCTTGTGTTAGGACCTCGTTCTGTTGCGACTTTGGGGGTTGTGGAGGCACGTGGACCTACCAATCAAGCCCCCATTACTCTCGATTTTGCAGGTAGAGTGGCTTCCCTTAGTTAATTACAAACATTAATGCATATCTAAAATAAACGATAGATCCTAGGGTATGGTATGAATCCTAGGACCTGAAAACTAGATTGAATGATAGATCCTAGGGTATGGCATGAATCCTAGGACCTGAAAACTAGATTGAATGATAGATCCTAGGGTATGGCATGAATCATAGGACCTGAAAACTAGATTGAATGATAGATCCTAGGGTGTGGCATGAATCCTAGAAACAGAAACACTGAAATAAATATCTTGAATGCCTGAATTGCAGTCTTGGATAAGTAGATAAAATAATAATAATTGCCTGAAATTGGATAACAGCTGCCTGTGAAATGTAGAGTACTGTTGCTAGTAACTGTTACATGTAATTTCTGTTGGTTGAAATTAAATACGAGTTGCTTGTATATAAATTGGAAAGGAAAAGAAGTTTGAATGTTGGAAACACGTACTATATGTGAATAAACCTGAAATGATGAAACCTAGTATGGCTTGGCCTGAGAAACATGAGCATGAACCTTACGGGAAATTAGGAGTAGAACTCCTGGAAATAAATGGAATGGAACTGGATAAGTGAATGGGAAAGTGTGTTGTCTCTTGGGTACGTAGTACCAAGGGAAACACAGGTTACTTCTTAGTGCAAAGTAAAGCCAGCTGCCCTAGGGACCCGGGGTTAGGTCTGGCCACTTTGTACCAACTTTTGACCCATGCGTACACCGTACCGAGGAGAGCTACTAGTGTAGGGAGGGAGCTAGCCACCCCACGGGTCCTTGGGTTCAACTAGCCGTCCTACACCGACTTGTTAGGCCCACTGGGCAAACCAAGGTAGTCAGGTGAGGGTGCGCGGACTGTGGAGGGGCAAGACCCCTGTTTGGTTACTGTGGAGGGGCTGGACCCCTGTTACTGAGAGGGCTCTGCCCTATACTGGTTCCATGCTATGCTTTGGGCGCACCCGTTAACGGAAACGACTGACCGCGTGCCAGTGCGGGGTAGCTACCCATGCGTTTATCGCGCGTGCCGTAGTCACCATTACGTCTGTCAGCAACCTTGGGGTGGTTGACTGAGGGTAGGACCACCACGGAGGACTCTCCCAGCCAGGAGAGCACCACGTGCTACTTCTACTTTTCGGAAAAGACTGCAATTAAGATCGTTCCCACGAGGAACATTCGAGATCAAGAGAAAGACCTGAGAAATAAACCAAGAAAGAGTAAATAGATAAATAAAGAAAGAAATTAAAAACAACAGCTACTTACCACCTTTTTCAGGTCCAGGTGTTGAGCAGCCAGAGACTACGGCTGCAGAGGGTGCTGGGCCTAGTAGAGCCCAGTAGTTGTACTTTGTTGTACCCGTTTTTTGTAGTAGTGAGTATTCTGTTACACCTTTGTGCTCTTTTATTGTAAACTTCATATTTCTGTACCCGTTTTTAATTCTCTACTGTTGTGGTGGTGTGTACTAAAGTAGTTGTTTTCTTTACTGCTGTACTTTTGTTACTGTTAGTTACTTACATGGTGAATGTGGTTTATTTTACTGCTTTTTGGTTACTTTGTCGTTGGACAACTGGGTCTTGGGATCAGTCGAGTCAGTCCGATTCTCGTGTCTCGTAGGGATTCTGGAATCAGGTCGTAACAATCTTCCATGGGTCATTTGATTGCTTAAGAGGGACTTTTTTTGTCAGGAAGCTTTTTAGCATTATCTAATTTCGTCGAACAATGTCGAGCACTTTGAATTGAGGTGAGGGTCCTTCCTCCTTGGGTCACCTTAGCAAGTCTACCATGGCTCTTTATCAATTTCGGTCGAGGTTAGTTAGTGAGAGTGAGGTCTTACTATTGCTTTGTATTTATGCCTGATTAGCCCATAGTTGTGGGCTATTTAAGTATTTAAGCGCCTAGACATTAGGTTAATTCTAACATTTATTTAGCATAAATTAGGATGTAAATAGATTAATTCACATTTTTAATTTAATTACATAATCCATGCATTGCATTCATATTTTAAATGCATTTAAAATTAGCTTAGAATGGCATTCATTTAATTAGTTAACCAATTAGGTACATTGTTTTAGTTAACATAAAAGTTGAGGGTTTGTATATAACTAACCATAATATTTTAATAATATCCTTTATTCTTCTTCTTCTCAGCAACGACTCGGCTGCCGCTGCAACGCCTCCTACCACACTAAAGCCACATTCATGGATCAGCGAAGAAGGCGGATCTGCTCCCGCCTCTCCATTCAAATTCGTGCAGGCAGCTACAAAAGGAGGGAGAGGCTGCCGAGAGGGGGAGGCCTCCACCCCCAACCCACACCGTGTAGAGTCCATCTCTTCCATTCCACACCGCCAGCCTCAACCGCGGCGACGACCCTCCACCACCGTAGGCGTGTGGTGTGATAGGCCACACTGCCATCCGGAGGTCGTCCGCATTACCGTGAGCACTCGCCGTGCACCTCCCTCGCCGTCATCATCAACAACCACCGTTGCAGCTAATGTAATCACCCCTCAGCCAGTTAAGACGTCCGGGAAGTTTCCCGGACGTCTGAAGTTTCGACCTCCCACTCCTGCAACAACCACACTCGCCCACTCACCTGAACCACCGGCCCTCACCCGCTCACTCCACTCCTGCCCGCATGACTTCCAGCCGCGTGCAAGGCGGGCACGACCAGCAGTCCTCTCGCGCCCTCCAGCCGCGCCCACCGCCAACAGTGCGCGCATCCGCTTGCAGCCTCCCCACCGCTACCTGCAGTGCCGCACCAGGCCGCGCGCACCCACGCCAGCGTGTAGCACCGGCTGCAGCGCTCACCCGCACGCAGCAATAGAGTCGCCCTCCTCCAGCGCACCAGCACCTCCCACTCCTGTAGTGCCTCCCTCCTATGCACACAACAGCAGAGCCGCCCTCCTCCAGCGCCGCACCCGCCTGCAGTGCCTTCAGCCAACAGGCTGCACGCACCACCCGCCAATAGCAGCTGCAGCACCGTTTGAAGCCACCTCCGCCGGAGCTCGTCCGGCCGACTCCGGCCACCGCGCGACACGCCGCCACCACCGCTTCAAAGCCCTCGATCCAAAGAACTTCCTCCGAGCTTCCCGCGTCCGGCCATCCTCTCTTCTTCGCGCATGGCCAAGGGGAATAAATCTCCTGTTTTGCTACAGTAACATTGCCATTAATAATTACATTTTCTGCCATTGTCAATTTTTAATGATATTTTATTGATTCTGCATTGCAACAAATATCCTCTAGTTATTAAGAACTGCTATTTCAGCATGATTTCTTGATTCAACCTTAATCTGAAGGCAATTTTGGCTTGATTCTTGTCTAAACTAACTACGAACAAACGTTTTTAACCGATGCGAATTTAAATACATCATTTCTTCCCTGTGGATACAACTCGCTCTTCTGCGAGTGGTTATTTCTTTTTAAATATTGATTAGTCGATTTTTCCACCACATAAAACTGCAAATGACTTTAAAGCAAACAATCGACTCGTTAAATGGCGCCGTTGCCGGGGAGGCAACAGAAGCAATAATTTCACCTGATTTTATTTTTATTATTTGTCAATTGCACAGTGATTTGACCATTTATTATTTTCTTTTCTATGCAAGAAATTTGTGCAAGAATCAGCCATTGTGAGAGGCATCCCTTGACGTCCCCAGAGGAGAATTAGGCAAGCTATTTTGAAAAGGAGGAGAAGGATGAGGACGTGACAGTCATCATTGTATATTTAGTCGCCAATCTGATTAGAATAGAATTAAGACTTTAGATTTAATTTTTCATTGCATTTTGTTTGAAACCCTTGTTCTGGGGTATATTTTGAGGGGTTTGTTCCCCGATTTTGTTTTGGGCCTATGTTGGGTAATTTTTAGGAGCCTGTTCCCTTTTCTTTAGATTTAGGTTTTTAGTTTATTGATTACTTTTATTTGCTTGTGCATAAGTAGTTTTAAAAATAAAATAAAAAAAAATGAGCTACTTGCTAGAAGCTGCCTGCCCTAGGACGAACCATTTAGGTCTGTATGAGCAGCCTCTAGATTTACTTCTCTGCATTGCGTGCATTCTTGCATCGTCGATTGCTAGAAGCAAGGTACGCATTCTCTTACTTTGCATCTTATTCTTGATCACGCATTGCATTTGGATTTAATTCAAAGACCACAAAATTTGTCTTGAAGCGATCTAACAAGTGGTCACATATATTCAAGAAAAAGGACTGATTAAAGGAGGGACATATAAAAATCAAGGACTTGATTGTAAAACGTGGTGTGTGATTCAAAATTCAAAATCCTTTTGCGGTGAATGCACACTTATATCTGTTGCACCACAACACTCATTTAGACACTCCTAAGTCTTGAAACGACTAGGACAAGAGCCCTCCTACTGTTGGATTCTGAAGTGTTCGGAACTTGAGATCAAAGGTTTTGTAAATCCAAAGAGGGGGATACCCTGTCACAGATTTTTGGGTGTAGTTGAGAAGCACCGCGAAAGCACAGCTTCAAAGAAAGGCTTAGGCCTACTTGCATTCCTCGATCTTCTGTCTTTGGATTTACTTGACCATTTGAGATTTAGGGAAGAATACCTAAGCTCCAACTAGGTCTTTTTAGGCATTTCGAAGGTTGACAATAGGCGCGTAATTGATTGGGCAACTTATTTTTTCACTTACAATTTGAACTAAAGTCAAAAGCCTAAATTTGTAAAGACCGAACAAGTCCTTTTGAATTGTGTTTGTAGTGCATGCTTGGTAGGCGTTCTCTTAGGAGACAACTTGTATTTGATCCTGAACCTGAAAGAATCCTAAGAAGAGACCTTCCAAGGGTAGAAATGGCCGGTCAAAGGAGCCTTAAGGAATATTTCATCCCAACCAATCAAGCTGGCCCTGCACTACGTAGACCTGGAGGGGACAATCCGTATGAGATCAAAAGTAGTACCATATCCTTGCTACCCTCCTTTTATGATACTACTAGGGAAGACCCTTACAGGCATATTGAGGAATTCACCGAGGTCTGTTCCACGGTGAATGTAACGAACGCGTGCCCCAGACGTATTTTAAGACGTCTGGGAGTTGGCCCAGACGTCTGGGATCACATCCAGACGTCTGACGAGACGTCTGGGATCGTTTCCAGACGTCTGGAAATCCGTTAATTTCGACACGCGCGAGTCGTCTACGCGCCTGACCGCGCAGACCGGATATTCGCTTATTCCCTCTTTCCCTGCGGCTGCAGATGCCTGCCGCGTCCTCTCTCTCCTCCTCGGCGGCCTTAAATGGCCACGCACTCCCTCCTGTCGTCTCCTCCCTCTTCTCCTTCAGCCAGTGAGCGTGAGCGCGAGCGCGAGGGCGGCAGCGGCGGTCGCAGTGAGCGCGGAGGAGGTGCGGCGTGCGAGAGCGGAGCTCTGCCGTGAGGGCGAGCTCGCCGGGGCTGCTAGGGCCGGCCGGCGGAGGGCGCGGGGGGCGCGGAGTGACGCGGAGGGGGGACTACTGCGGTCTGAGCAGCAGGCGCGCGAGGTGCGACGCGAGCGGCGTCGCGAGCGGAGGCCGAGTGGCGCCCTGATTCTGGAAGAATTTCCAGAATCAGACGTCTGGGTTGATAGCCAGACGGCGAGGGCGACGTCTGGAAGACCTTCCAGACGTCTGAAAGGTGAGTTTTCCGTCTTCTTCTTCCTTCCTGTCTACTGACCGTACTGAGGGAGGGAGATGGGTGTGCACAGGCTCGGTGATTCGCCATCCAACGCGAATCAGACGTCTGGCTGTTGTACCAGACGGCGGGAGCGACCTCCAGACGTCCGGGCTGACCATCGGACGTCTGGGAGCTAGGCCAGACGTCCCCTCAGACTTCTGGACGTCTGGGAAACCACGCTGAACAGGTAATTCTCTGATCCACTTTTTAAGACGTCTGGAAGAAGTTCCAGACGTCTGATTTTGCACAGTGTCGTCGTTTTCGACCCGTTTAGGGCCCGTTCGGGTTCCGTTTTCCGCGATTCGAGTTGCGTTCTTTTCAGAATTAATTCCTCTACCCGTCTACAGTAGCTATACACTCTTTTGAGACACTCCTTATGTTTGATCCTTGTGATAGGACCTCCTTCAGTTGCAGTCTTGGGAGTCGCGGAGGCACGCGGGATTCCCGATCACGCCCCCATTACTCCCGTTGTACCTGTTAGAGTGGTTTTAAGTTATTAATAAAATCTGTTAAAGTATGGAACCATAACTAGAACCTAGGACGTTGCATGAATCCTAGGAATGAGAAATATATGATAGCTCCTAGGTGTTGCATGAATCCTAGGGCTGGAAAACTAGATTGTATGATAGATCCTAGGATATGGCATGAATCCTAGGATGGGAAAAACTAGTGGAATGTATAATACTGCAGTCTTGGAAAATGGAAAGAGATATAAAGCTGCCTGTAATTTGAATTAACAGCTGCCTGTTGTGAATAAATAACGTGGTTGAGAACATGGATTGTAAGAATGTGAAACTAGAAAGTGAAACCTGGATGTTTGAGTAAAAAGGATGGAACCCTACGGGGAAGTAGGAGTAGAACTCCTGGAAAGTGAATGGAATAGTATTGGGGAAGTGAGCTGGCCCTTGAGTACGGAGTACCAAGGAGAGCGACTGTCCCCCTGTTTAGTGTAGAGCGGAGCCAGCCGCCCCAGGGATCCGGGGTTAGGATTGGCCACTCTGTACTGACTTGCTGGCCCTCGCGTACGTAGTACAGAGGAGAGCTACTAGTGTAGGGAGGTACTAGCTACCCCACGGGCCCCGGGGTTCTGCTAGCCTCCCACACCGACTTGTTAGGCCCGCTGGGGCAAACCAGGGTAGTCAGGCGAGGGTGCGCGGACTGTGGAGGGGCAAGGCCCCAGTTTGGTTACTGTGGAGGGGTTGGACCCCTGTTACTGAGAGGGCTCTGCCCTGGACTGGTTCCGTGCTGTGCTTTGGGCGCACCCGTTAACGGAAACGACTGACCGCATGCAGTACGGGTTAGCTACCTGTGCGTTTATCGCGCGTGCCGTAGTCACCGTTACGTCTGTCAGTGACCTTGGGGTGGTTGACTGAGAGTAGGATCACCACGGGGGACTCTCCCGGCCAGGAGAGCACCACGTGCTACTTCTACTTTTTGGAAAAGACTGCAATCAAGATCGTTCCCACGAGGAACATTCGAGATCAAGGAAAAGATCTGGGGAATAAATGAAATAGTGAGACAATTGAAAGATGTGAATAAAGAAAGTAATAGAACATAACAGCTACTGTACACTCTACTGTTGTCTTTAGTTTTAGTTGCCACTCTACTCAGCGTTTTGCTGACGTGTTACACTCGTTACCTTTTTCAGGACCAGGTGTTGAGCAGCCAGGGTCAGCGACTGCAGAGGACGCTGGGCCGAGTAGGGTCCAGTAGAGTTACCACTGTCTTTTGTACCTCTTTGTTTCCGTTATAGTGAGTAGTTCTTGTTTCCGCTGTACTTTTCTTTACCTGCAGTTCATGTTATATGATAAATATTGTTCTACTGTTGTGGTGGTATATACTGTAGTAGTTTCTTTCCTTACTGCTGTACTTTCTTACTGTTAGTTATATTCATGCTGAATGTGGTTTATTTTTACTGCTCTTTTTGTTACTTCCTCGTTGGACGACTAGGTCTTGGGATTAGTCGAGTCGGTATAGTTCTCGTGTCTCGTAGGGACTCGGAACCGGGTCGTTACAAGATGGTATCAGAGCAAGGTCGTCCCGAGAAGTGAATCAACTGACTGGAAAATAACCAATTCACATGTTTATAGCTAGAGTAGCCACCACAACATATCTCTTGACATGAGCTCTTAGAAGTTTCGTTAGGTACCGTCTGTTTTGACGTTTCCATTTTGTTTCGCGTCTCCTTGAAGGAGATGCCTCGTCGCGGGACTGGCGAGACTGGCCGCAGGCGCGGCCGAGGGCGAGGTCGGCGAGGTGGACGCGCCGTTTTTGACGTCTCGGTGGACCAGCCACCACTCCCGGGCATCCAGGCCCAGGACCTCGCCAGACTGATACGAGATATTGTACGAGATGAGCTCCACCCACCGCCCCGAGCACCTCCTCCTGGGGCTGCAGAGGGGGAGTCCTCTGTGGGACCACGCGACGGGCACGGCGCTGGACACGAGGGAGGGGATGGGCCGTTGCCGCCCCCACCTTCCTCCGACACTTCTGTACACGAGGCACCTTCGCCTGGAGGTGCACCAGCACCTCCCCTACAGCGCCACTTCGAGCTTTTCGGACAGCTCCGGAAGCTGAAGCCCCCCTCCTTGAAGGGGGATGAGGACCCGACCGAGGCAGAGGACTGGCTTGAGCAGCTGGAGAAGATCTTCAACACCCTTCGCCCCCCCGGTGGAGTGCTGCGTGGCCTTTGCCATGTATCAGCTGGAGAGTGCGGCACACCGGTGGTGGAGGGCGGTCTGGGGACAGGAGAGGGACGAGCCGACGTGGGACCAGTTCGTCACCCTCTTCTGCGAGCAGTACTTTCCCCAGACGTGGCAGGACCAGAGGAGGCGGGAGTTCCACACTCTCCGCCAAGGGACATGACTGTGAGCGCGTACCGCACGAGTTTCTTAGAGCTGTCTCGCTTTGCAGTGACAACGGTAGCCACTGAGGAGGAGCGCCTTTGGAGGTTCACCGAGGGGCTCCGGCCTGCGATCCGGGGGTATCTCAAACCCCTGAAGCTGCCTACGTTTTCGAGGGTGGTAGAGGCAGTTATGACTTACGAGGAGACCAACCCGTCTGTGCGAGACACTGACGGCGGGCGGAAGAGGCCCTTTCAGCCAGACTTCTCACAGGGCCGGCGAGAACGGAGACACGTGGCGTCCGCAGGAGAGCCGTCACGTTGTGCAGGGCCATCAGTGGCCTTTAGGGGCCCTCGACAGGGGCCAGTCGCCAGCACCGGACCCCCGCCTAGTCGACAGCAGGGACCCACTGAGGGCGGGAGTCGGGTTCCCCTCTGCTACCAGTGTGGCCAGCCGGGCCACATCAGGAGGGACTGCCCATCTACGGCAGGAGGTCAACAGATACTCCCCTCGCAGAGCACTGGAGGGCGCGCAGGAGGCCGCGGTTCCCAGGCGCGAGGAGGAGGACAGCAGTCGTGAGGAGGGTACCGGCCAGCACCTACCCGTCCGACGCAGAGTGTGGCTACTTCGTCCGCACCTAGAGCTGAGGGGCGTATCAACGCCCTAACACACAGGGACGCCAGAGCTTCGGGATCGGTGGTAGCAGGTATGGTTTCGATTTCTGGCAGACTCGTTTACACGCTTTTCGATTCTGGTGCTACGCACTCGTTTATCGCAGCCAGTTTCGCAGTTAGTTTGGACCAGGATTATACACTGTTAGAGAATCCGTTCGTAATCAGAGGTCCGAGTGGTCAGCTGTTTGTAGCTGAGGAGGTGTACACGGATTGCGAGGTCAGCGTCGGAGGACATAGCCTACCAGCTGACCTGATTATGATCCAGATGGAGGACTTTGGAGTGATTCTGGGGATGGATTGGTTGTCCTCTTACCACGCCTTGGTGGACTGTTTTGAGAGGAAGATTGTCTTCTCCATTCCGGAGTTGCCTTCTTTCGAGTTTCACGGAAAGCCAGTGGACGGAGGTTTCAGGTGCATTTCGGCACTTCGGGCGGCGAGACTTTTGAGCCAGGGGTGTGAGGGCTTCCTAGCTTGTGTGGTGGCAGAGACCAGCCCTATGGCAGACTTCCAGAGCATCCCGGTGGTCAGAGAGTACCCTGACGTGTTTCCAGACGAGTTACCAGGACTACCGCCCGAGCGTGAGATCGAGTTTGAGATCTCACTAGTACCAAGGACCAGCCCCATCTCCACCGTGCCATACAGGATGGCACCGCTTGAGCTGCGAGAGCTCAAGTCTCAGTTGCAGGACCTTCTGGAGAAAGGTTTCGTGAGGCCCAGTGTGTCTCCCTAGGGAGCCCTGGTACTGTTTGTGAAGAAGAAGGATGGGACCCTACGTCTTTATGTGGACTACCGACAGCTGAACAGGGTCACCATCAAGAACAGATATCCGCTGCCGAGGATCGACGATTTGTTTGACCAGTTGCGGGGTGCCACGGTGTTTTCCAAGATAGACTTGAGGTCTGGATACCACCAGTTGAGGATCAGGGAGACCGACGTCTCCAAGACAGCTTCCGCACCCAGTACGGACACTACGAGTTTTTGGTCATACCGTTTGGGCTGACCAATGCCCCCGATGCTTTCATGGACCTGATGAACCGGGTGTTTAAACCGTACTTGGACCAGTTCGTGGTGGTTTTCATAGATGATGTACTCATCTATTCTAGAGATCGGACGCAGCACGGACAGCACTTGCGGATGGTTTTGGACACTTTGAGGTGACGCAGGCTGTATGCCAAATACAGCAAGTGCGAGTTCTGGTTGAGGGAGGTGACCTTCCTAGGTCATGTGATCTCTGGAGATGGCCTAGCGGTGGACCCAGCCAAGGTCGAGGCAGTGCTCAGGTGGGAGAGACCGCGTTCAGTCACTGAGATCCGCAGTTTCCTGGGACTAGCTGGCTACTACAGATGGTTCATCAAAGGATTTTCGCAGATTGCGCGTCCTATGACACAGTTGACCCGGAAGGACGTGCCTTTCGCTTGAACAGATGCCTGTGAGCCGTGTTTTCTGGAGCTGAAGGAGAGGTTGACCTCGGCTCCCATGCTCACCATCCCTGACAGTAGTGGCGGGTTCGTTGTGTACACGGATGCCTCCTTGCAGGGGTTAGGAGGTGTGCTCATGCAGAGGGGTCACGTTGTCGCTTACGCTTCGCGGCAACTGAAGCCCCATGAGCATACCTACCCTACCCACGACCTAGAGTTGGCAGCTGTTGTCTTCGTGCTAAAGACCTGGAGGCACTACTTGTACGGTGAGACCTTCGAGATTTTTACAGATCACAAGAGCCTCAAATACCTTTTTGATTAGAAGGAGCTCAACATGAGACAGAGATGTTGGTTGGAGCTCCTGAAGGACTACGACTGCAGCATCTCCTACCACCCGGGAAAGGCCAATGTGGTGGCTGACGCCTTGAGCCGTAAGGCGCCCGCACGCTTGGCCAGTCTACAGTTACAGAGTTGGAGCCTTTTGGAGGAGGTGGGCAGTTGGCGACCTCTAGAGTTACGAGGGTACTGTGGGGAAGTGACGGTGACACGGCAGACTAGGCCAGAGCTGATGGACCGCATCATCACAGGACAGATGGCCGATCCATACTTGCAGTCTTTGCGCGACAGAGTACTGTCAGGAGATCCAGGTGACTTCTCTTTCACAGACCAGGTGCTACGTTTGAGGGGACGGTTGTGCGTCCCAGAGACGAGGAGCTGTTGAGAGAGCTCCTGACTGAGGCACACGGTTCCAGATTCACCATACATCCCGGGAACACGAAAATGTACCACGACTTGAGACGCGAGTTTTGGTGGAGAGGGATGAAGCGGGATGTGGGTGAGTTCGTGCAACAGTGCTTAGTGTGCCAGCAGGTGAAAGCCGAGCATCAGAGGCCTGCAGGGCCGCTTCAGCCGCTTCCAGTGCCAGAGTGGAAGTGGGAGAGCATCACCATGGACTTGGTGGTGGGCTTACCTGTTACCCAGCGGGGACACGACGCAGTCTGGGTAATAGTGGATAGACTGACGAAGACGGCGCGATTCTTGCCGATCCGAGTCACTTTGGGACCAGCACAGTTGGCAGAGAGGTATATACGTGATGTGGTACGACTACACGGAGTTCCACGGGAGATCGCATCCAACCGGGATACCCGCTTTACGTCCCAGTTTTGGGCTGAGTTTCAGCAGGCCTTGGGGACGAGGTTGAGGTTTAGCACGGCTTACCACCCCCAGACGGATGGACAGTCTGAGCGCACGATACAGACACTTGAGGACCTTTTGCGTGCCTGTGTACTGGACTGGAGGGGCTCTTGGGAGGAGCACCTGCCCCTGGCAGAGTTTGCATACAACAACAATTATCACTCGAGCATCGGCATGGCTCCCTACAAGGCTCTGTACGGACGGAAGTGTACGGCACCCTTGAGTTGGGTTGAGGTGGGGACCAAGTGGGAGGTTGGTCCCAGGTTGATCCGGCAGAGTCAGGAGGTAGTTGAGCAGATCCACAGACGACTCCGCACTGTCAGGAGTAGACAGAAGAGCTACGCGGATCGGAGACGCAGAGAGGTGCAGTTTGAGGTTGGGGACCACGTCTTCCTTCGTGTTTCGCCCATGAAGGGCTTACAACGGTTTGGGGTGAGAGGGAAGCTCGCGCTGAGGTTCGTGGGGCCCTTTGAGGTCCTGGAGCGGGTTGGACCCGTTGCTTATAGACTTGCCCTTCCCCCGCAGCTTTCTGGTGTGCATGACGTATTCCACGTGTCCAACCTCAGGAAGTACGTAGCCGATTCCAGTCACGTACTGAGTCACGAGAGCGTCGAGGTGAGCGACGACCTGACCTACCCCGAGCGACCAGTGCAGATTCTAGACCGAGCCATCCGCAGTTTGAGACGAAAGCAAGTACCCCTGGTAAAGGTTTTGTGGAGGAGCCAGCAGTACGAGGAGGCTACCTGGGAGCCTGAGGCGGCAATACGGGAGCGGTACCCGGAGCTTTTCGCGGGTACGTCTTTTCGGACCGGCTTCGGTCCTCTTTGAGTTTGTTATGGTTAATTGGACGTCTTTTCCCGCACCCTAGTTGGCGTAAGTTTCGGGGACGAAACTTCCTTTGAGTTTGTTATATTGTAACGAACGCGTGCCCCAGACGTCTTTTAAGACGTCTGGGAGGTGGCCCAGATGTCGGACCAGACGTCTGGGATCACATCCAGACGTCTAACCAGACATCTGGGATCATTTCCAGACGTCTGGAAATCCGTTAATTTCGACACGCGCGGGTCGTCTGCGCGCCTGAGCGCGCAGACCGGATATTCTCTTATTCCCTCTTTCCCTGCGGCTGCAGACGCCTGCCGCGTCCTCTCTCTCTTCCTCGCGCGGCCTTAAAAGGCCACGCGCTCCCTCCCGTCGTCTCCACCGTCTCCTCCCTCTTCTCCTTCAGCCAGTGAGCGTGAGCGCGAGCGCGAGGGCGGCAGCGGCGGTCGCAGTGAGCGCGGAGGAGGTGCGGCGTGCGAGAGCGGAGCTCTGCCGTGAGGGCGAGCTCGCCGGGGCTGCTAGGGCCGGCCGGCGGAGGGCGCGGGGGGCGCGGAGTGACGCGGAGGGGGGACTACTGCGGTCTGAGCAGCAGGCGCGCGAGGTGCGACGCGAGCGGCGTCGCGAGCGGAGGCCGAGTGGCGCCCTGATTCTGGAAGAATTTCCAGAATCAGACGTCTGGGTTGATAGCCAGACGGCGAGGGCGACGTCTGGAAGACCTTCCAGACGTCTGAAAGGTGAGTTTTCCGTCTTCTTCTTCCTTCCTGTCTACTGACCGTACTGAGGGAGGGAGATGGGTGTGCACAGGCTCGGTGATTCGCCATCCAACGCGAATCAGACGTCTGGCTGTTGTACCAGACGGCGGGAGCGACCTCCAGACGTCCGGGCTGACCTCAGACTTCTGGACGTCTGGGAAACCACGCTGAACAGGTAATTCTCTGATCCACTTTTTAAGACGTCTGGAAGAAGTTCCAGACGTCTGATTTTGCACAGTGTCGTCGTTTTCGACCCGTTTAGGGCCCGTTCGGGTTCCGTTTTCCGCGATTCGAGTTACGTTCTTCTCAGAATTAATTCCTCTACCCGTCTACAGTAGCTATACACTGTTTTGAGACACTCCTTGTGTTTGATCCTTGTGATAGGACCTCCTTCAGTTGCAGTCTTGGGAGTCGTGGAGGCACGCGGGATTCCCGATCACGCCCCCATTACTCCCGTTGTACCTGGTAGAGTGGCTTTAAGTTATTAATAAAATCTGTTAAAGTATGGAACCATAACTAGAACCTAGGACATTGCATGAATCCTAGGAATGAGAAATATATGATAGCTCCTAGGTGTTGCATGAATCCTAGGGCTGGAAAACTAGATTGTATGATAGATCCTAGGATATGGCATGAATCCTAGGATGGGAAAAACTAGTGGAATGTATAATACTGCAGTCTTGGAAAATGGAAAGAGATATAAAGCTGCTTGTAATTTGAATTAACAGCTACCTGTTGTGAATAAATAACATGGTTGAGAACATGGATTGTAAGAATGTGAAACTAGAAAGTGAAACCTGGATGTTTGAGTAAAAAGGATGGAACCCTACGAGGAAGTAGGAGTAGAACTCCAGGAAAGTGAATGGAATAGTATTGGGGAAGTGAGCTGGCCCTTGAGTACGGAGTACCAAGGAGAGCGACTGTCCCCCTGTTTAGTGCAGAGCGAAGCCAGCCGCCCCAGGGACCTGGGGTTAGGACTGGCCACTCTGTACCGACTTGCTGGCCCTCGCATACGTAGTACCGAGGAGAGCTACTAGTGTAGGGAGGTACTAGCTACCCCATGGGCCCCGGGGTTCTGCTACCCTCCCACACCGACTTGTTTGGCCCGCTGGGGCAAACCAGGGTAGTCAGGCGAGGGTGCGCGGACTGTGGAGGGGCAAGGCCCCGGTTTGGTTACTGTGGAGGGGTTGGACCCCTGTTACTGAGAGGGCTCTGCCCTGGACTGGTTCCGTGCTGTGCTTTGGGCACACCCGTTAACGGAAACGACTGACCGCGTGCCAGTACGGGTTAGCTACCTGTGCGTTTATCGCGCGTGCCGTAGTCACCGTTACGTCTGTCAGTGACCTTGGGGTGGTTGACTGAGGGTAGGATCACCACGGGGGACTCTCCCGGCCAGAAGAGCACCACGTGCTACTTCTACTTTTTGGAAAAGACTGCAATCAAGATCGTTCCCACGAGGAACATTCGAGATCAAGAAAAAGATCTGGGGAATAAATGAAATAGTGAGACAATTGAAAGATGTGAATAAAGAAAGTAATAGAACATAACAGCTACTGCACACTCTACTGTTGTCTTTAGTTTTAGTTGCCACTCTACTCAGCGTTTTGCTGACGTGTTACACTCGTTACCTTTTTCAGGACCAGGTGTTGAGCAGCCAGGGTCAGCGACTGCAGAGGACGCTAGGCCGAGTAGGGTCCAGTAGAGTTACCACTGTCTTTTGTACCTCTTTGTTTCCGTTATAGTGAGTAGTTCTTGTTTCCGCTGTACTTTTCTTTACCTGCAGTTCATGTTATATGATAAATGTTGTTCTACTGTTGTGGTGGTATATACTGTAGTAGTTTCTTTCCTTACTGCTGTACTTTCTTACTGTTAGTTATATTCATACTGAATGTGGTTTATTTTACTGCTCTTTTGGTTACTTCCTCGTTGGACGACTAGGTCTTGGGATTAGTCGAGTCAGTTCGGTTCTCGTGTCTCGTAGGGACTCAGGAACCGGGTCGTTACAAACGGTGTATGATGTCTATCTTTTCGGACATGATTGATGAGTGTGTTGAAGTATTTATGGATGACTTCTCTATTTATGGCTCGTCTTTCGGCCAATGTCTCCTGCACCTGGAGAATGTGTTGAAACGATGTAAGGATGCTGGTTTAGTCCTCAGCTGGGAGAAAAGTCACTTCATGGTACAGAAAGGAATTGTACTTGGGCATGTTGTATCCGAGAAAGGCTTGGAAGTAGATAAAGCCAAGATTGATTCTATTTCCAAACTTCCATTGCCTACGAATGTCAAACAGATTAGATCCTTTATGGGACATGCTGGCTTTTATAGGCGCTTTATTAAAAATTTTAGTAAGATTTCTAGGCCACTTTGTGACTTGTTGGCGAAGGAATCTTCCTTCAGTTTTGGTTCAAAGTGTGCCGAGGCCTTTCAAATCCTAAAGGAGGCCTTGATCTCTGCGCCTATTCTCCAAGCTCCTGATTGGACACTCCCATTTGAGCTTATGTGTGATGCTTCGGATTATGCAGTGGGAGTAGTCCTTGGACAAAGGGTTGAAGGAAGACCTCATGTGCTGCATTATGCAAGCAAAACTACACCGTCACTGAAAAAGAATTACTCGCTGTAGTTTTTGCTCTGGAGAAGTTTAGGTCTTATCTACTTGGGTCTAAGGTGGTTACTTTTACTGATCATGCAGCAGTGAAACATCTCATTGCTAAGAAAGATTCTAAGCCACATCTGATTAGGTGGATCCTACTCCTTTAAGAATTTGACTTGGAAATACGTGAAAAGAAAGGAGTAGAAAATGTTGTGGCTGACCACCTGTCCCGCCTTCCTCTTAATGACTCTCTTTCTGGAGACATTCGCGAGACATTTCCCAATGAAACTCTGATGGCGGTAACACCAACTTTACCTTGGTATGCAAACACTGTAAATTACTTGGTCACTGGACAAACTCCTAGCTTTTGGGATGAGCATAAAAGAAAGAGATTCATTTCTCAAGCAAGATATTTTCATTGGGAAGAGCCAGAATTATTTAGAATTGGACAAGACCAAGTATTGAGACGTTGTGTGCCTGAAGAAGAACAACAAAGTGTGCTGAGTTTCTGCCATGAACTTCATTGTGGAGGACACTTTGGTGCTAAGAAAACTGCATTTAAGGTTCTCCAGTTCGATTTTTGGTGACCTTCCTTATTTAAGGATTCTCATAATTTGTTAAGGCACGTATTAGATGTCAACGGACTGGAACGATTGGGAAGAGGAATGAAATGCCTCAACATCCTATTCAATCTGTTGAAATTTTTGATGTGTGGGGAATTAACTTTATGGGGCCCTTCCCATCGTCCCAAGGTTTTGAATATATCTTGGTGGTAGTTGATTATGTCTCTAAATGGATAGAGGCCATTCCTACGCGCACAAATGACCACTCTGTGGTTTTGAAATTTGTGAAGGCCAATATCATATCCCGTTTCGGCTACCCCAAGACTATTATAAGTGATGGGAGACTTCATTTCCGAAACCACCACTTCAATCGGTTAATCAGGAGTTTGGGAGTGACTCACAAGGTTGCTACCCCTTACCATCCTCAGACAAGTGGCCAGGTTGAAGTGTCAAATAGGGAGATAAAAAATATTTTGGAAAAGACCGTTAGACCTGATAGGAAAGACTGGTCCCAAAAGCTCGATGATGCTTTGTGGGCTTATCGAACGGCCTATAAGACCCCTTTGGGTACTTCTCCCTTTCAGATTGTGTATAGAAAAGCGTGCCATTTACCTGTTGAGTTGGAACATAAAGCACTTTGGGCTATTCGAAGTGTTAACATGGATTTAGAGAAGGCAGGTAAGGCACGACTTTTAGAATTAAGTGAGCTTAAGGAGCTAAGGAATGATACTTATGACACCTCTCAAGATTATAAAGAAAGAACTAAGGTCTTGCATGATAAGTTTATTCTTCGAAAAACCTTTGAGCCCAACCAACAAGTCTGGCTTTTCAATTCCAGACTTAAGCTTTTTCCTGGGAAGTTAAAATCTCGTTGGGATGGGCTTTACATAATCACCAAAGTATTTCCGCATGGAGCTGTGGAGATCAAAAATCCTTCCTCTTCAGCAACTCCCTTTATCGTCAACAGTCAACGGTTAAAACCGTACATAACTTTAGATGGCCATCTGGTTGACGAAGTCACTCTTGAGGAGCCTTAGCTCCTACCATTCTCCGCCTCAGGTAATATCTTCCTTTAGCTATTTTTGTTTTCAATGAGGACATTGTTTGAACCAGGCATGGGGGAGAGGACCTGAGGCATTTTGTTTATAGCATGCATATAAAAAAATGAAAATGATAAAAAAAAAGAGTTTTGAGCTTAACTGGCTAGATCTTGCAGTCTTAAGCAAATCAGAACTCTAGGGTAGACTAAGTTAATTCTAGGGTCAAACTTTAGAAGCTAAATGAGCTACTAGTTTTAGACCTTTAGGGTCCTTTGTGGACTTAAAAACTTAAGTAGGAGTTAAGTTGCGGACCATTCCTCAAGAGGTTGAGGAAGGGAAGCTAGGGTTTGAGTTAAAAGGTGGGGTAGTACCTGGAGTCTTGTTCTACCTTTTGGTTTACGGGTCCTTGTAACCCAAGCATCCAAATTTCACACACTTGGTCTGGTAATTAACTTAATTTCTTTCTTTCTGAAAAGAGATTTGGTTCTCTTAGTTTTGACTTAGGAGAGGCTTGAAAACACATTTTGATTGGAAGAGTTCCCGTCGCAGGAGAGGGGAGTATATACTCACCTTGAGGATGCGATGATAACATATTACCTCCTCGGCGCTTGTCTCTTAGGATATCCATCCTACTGAGGGCATGTAAGCGCAGTGTGCGGTTCAGGTATCATGGGCGACCCTATCTCGAAGTGCCGATTGCCATAGGCCTGAATTCGCTTAAGAAATCCATGGGAGATACTATCTCGAAGTGTCGATTGCCAGGAGTTCTTGGGGTCGTTATGGGAGGTGCTATCTCGAAGCATCGAAAGCCAAGCACCCTTCGAGGTATGGTAATGGGGACAATGAATCCGACACAGACCGTGTTGATAGCTGATCTGAGGTTAGATTTAGAAGAATCAAACAAAATATATATATATATATAAACTTTTTCCTTTAACTCAAATAATTCAGACCAATGCATAGGCACGGATGCTTTAATCTCAGGGATTAATAAACTTTAGGGTAGAGTCAAAAATCAGGGAAACTTGTGCCTGCAACATGTCTTTCACCGACTTAGTCTGTAACTTAGCAACTACTTAGGAACCTTGGGTCTAGAGTCTGAACTTAATATGCTTCTAAAGGAAGACCAAGTGAGTTAACTAGTCTACTTGGAGTGCTAGGTTTCGCTTAATTTTGCTAGGGACTAGCAAAAACTAGGCATGGGGGTATTTGATTAGCCCAAAATTGTGGACTATTTAAGTATTTAAGTCCTTAGATATTAGGTTAATTCTAACATTTATTTAGCATAAATTAGGATGTAAATAGATTAATTCATATTTTTAATTTAATTACATAATCCATGCATTGCATTCATATTTTAAGTGCATTTAGAATTAGCTTAGAATGGCATTCATTTAATTAGTTAACCAATTAGGTACATTATTTTAGTTAACATAAAAGTTGAGGGTTTGTATATAAATAACAATAATATTTTAGTAATATCCTTTATTCTTCTTCTCAGCAATGGCTCGGCTACCGCTGCAACGCCTCCTGCCGCACTAAAGCCACATTCATGGATCAGCGGAGAAGGCGGATCTGCTCCCGCCTCTCCATTCAAATTCGTGCAGGCAGCTACAAAAGGAGGAGAGAGGCTGCCGAGCGGGGGAGGCCTCCACCCCCAACCCACACTGTGTAGAGTCCATCTCTTCCATTCCACACCGCCAGCCTCAACCGCGGCGACGACCCTCCACTACCGTGGGCGTGTGGTGTGACAGGCCACACCGCCATCCGGAGGTCGTCCGCATTACCGTGAGCACCTCGCCGTGCACCTCCCTCACCGTCATCATCAACAACCACCGTCGCAGCTACTGCAATCACCCCTCAGCCAGTTAACTTCCCGGACGTCTGAAGTTTCGACCTCCCACTCCTGCAACAACCACACTCACCCTCTCACCTGAACCGCCAGCCCTCACCCTCTCACTCCACGCCTGCCCTCACGTCTTCCAGCCGCGTGCAAGGCGGGCACGGCCAGCAGTCCTCCCATGCCCTCTAGCCTTCGTGCGCACCTGCGCCCACCGCCAATAGTGCGCGCATCCTCCTGTAGCCTCCCCGCCGCCACCTGCAGTGCCGCACCAGGCCGCGCGCACCCACTCCAGCGTGCAGCACCGGCTGCAGTGCTCACCCGCACGCAGCAGCAGAGTCGTCGTCCTCCAGCGCACCCACGCCTCCTGCGCCTACAGCGCCTCCCGCCTGTGCACGCAACAGCAGACCTGCCCTCCTCCAACGCGCGCACCCGCCTGCAGCACCTTCCACCAACAGGCTGCGCGCACCGCCCGCCAACAGTAGCTGCAGCACCGTTTGAAGCCACCTCCGCCGGAGCTCGTCCGGCCGGCTCCGGCCACCGCGCGACACGCCGCCACCACCACTTCAAAGCCCTCGGTCCAAAGAACTTCCTCCGAGCTTCCCGTGTCCGGCCATCCACTCTTCTTCACGCACGGCCAAGGGGAATAAATCCCCTGTTTTGCTACAGTAACATTGCCATTAATAATTACATTTTCTACCATTGTCAATTTTTTATGATATTTTATTGATTCTGCATTGCAACAAATATCCTCTAGTTATTAAGAATTGCTATTTCAGCATGATTTCTTGATTCAACCTTAATCTGAAGGCAATTTTGGCTTAATTCTTGTCTAAACTAACTACGAACAAACGTTTTTAACCGATGCGAATTTAAATATGTCATTGCCTCCCTGTGGATACGACCCGCTCTTCTGCAAGTGGTTATTTCTTTTTAAATATTGATTAGTCAATTTTTCCACCACATAAAACTGCAAACGACTTTAAAGCGAACAATCGACTCGTCAATGCCCTCGTGGATGTTAAGTTCTCCCTTGTGGGTGATTACAAGCGGTTGTGTTTGCCTGGGCAGGGTAATTCTTTCTTCATTTGTAGATATGCTATCGAACACGAGTCAAGGATCCTACTCAACCCTTTTATTGTTTCTTTTCTCTCTTTTTATAACTTGGTGCTAGCTCAGCTTGGACTTAATTGTTGGCCAATGCTCAGTCCTTTCACAATAGTTCACTGCAAATTGGGGATTGCTCCCTGTTTGAACGTCTTTCACTAGCTTCTTGGGCTTATTCCTTAGAAAGTCAAGAAGGGGAGCTCACCCACTAGGACCTATATGTTTTGGCCCCATGCTATTGGATCATTGATATGACGAACAGTCTGAAGGTGCTTGATCATCTGTTCATCCTGGTGTTCAACGAAGAAGCACTCCAAGTCCCTAATAGTTAGCAAGGTCCACCTGAAAGGGACCTCTGCCTAACGGACATAGATAGCCAAACTCTCGCAAACATCGAGGAGATAAAGAACTTTGGCTTGATTACTCAATCTAAGTTAAGGCAACTGGACATTAGGAAGTTGCTATAATGGGTGGTGGATGATTACCTAGAGGCTAGTAAGCGTGCCTTTAGTGGCACTTTACTTATGGGCCTAATTTGACTTTTATTCTCTATGTAGCTTTCCATTCCCTGAAGAAGGTGGCTTCACTCACCAAGAAGTGGAAGGTCACTTCGTCCAAGGGAGAGGATGCCAGTGCCATGTCCTCAAGCCGAGTGCCCACAAGGAGTCTCCTGTCACTGTCTCATCCTAAGTGGTCATCATCGAAGCCTTCTATCCATATTATCGTTGCTTGCAACTAGGTGTGATTCGTTCGACCCGAGGGCTTCCTGGAGAAGGTGGGGATGCCAGTCCGTTTGCCCCTTTGGTGATCATGGTCAATAAGAGCAACCCCTCTGTAATGACTTGAAATCCCATTTCGAGCCCATTTGTAGACTAAGCGCGTCAAGATGATCCCATTAGCACTTGTTGGATGTGAATCAAGTTAGCGTTACTCGAAAATGAAAAAACATGTGCTTTGGTCAAACCTAATCAACTTTTGGGTAAATTTGCTTGGAATATGTCATATATAGTACCGTTGAATTTCTCTGGTTATAAGATTTCCAAGAGTTCCTATTTTAAATGGAGACGTAGGCGCATGTTAACCATAATCGAGGGCATTTTGGTCCAAACCTAGATTTTTTTTCCATAAACTTAATTGACTCTAATACTATAAATAAACTCCCATGCTATCATCTTGTCTTTTCCATGTTGAAAACTTGAGTAGAATCTCGAGGAACAAGAGGAAAAGAGAGGGGACAAAGAGATCATTTCCCTCTCCCTCTCCCTCTTTCTTCTTCCCATGCATGGCATGGGGAGAGAGAGCATGCGTGCACTAGTGCGACTTCGTGTGCATAAGGAAGAAAGAAACCCTGCATTATCACGTGTGTATGTGGCCTTAGGCGGTGGTGATCTAACCACATTGATGATCTGCGATGCACATGGGAGATGAGTCACATGACGCCACGTGGTGGCAGGACCAGTGGGTGGCACATCGACTCAGTTTGAGTAGATTGGTCGGTCTAGTCCAGTTCATACCCTGCTCGACGTATTTTGGTTAATTTAAGGCCTTTCCAACCTCGAAATTGGGAAAATAAGGTAACGGTTAGAATCGTCTCTTCAAGAACTACATTTTAGTGGTCTCAAAAATATCTTTTGACCCCTATACTTGCATTGAAAATTGAGAAAATCCATCTTATGCTTGTGAGAACCTTTTCGTGCCATGTTAACGTTGGATCAACACATTGGGGTGTGCATGAGGTTTGAGGCAACACAAATAGCATACAAGAGCCTCCAACCTAATTTCTCAAAGTCACCATGACCCCCCAGTGATCTTAAGTAATGCTGTTTCGTTCTTTACTCTGTATGGCAACTATTAATTATTTCTGTATTCAATTAGGAGCTTTGCATGCTTTTGTGCCACCCCTTTCTTTTGCGAGTATGAGAGTCCTATCTTAAGTGTTGTTAGCCCTTTTGGGTACTTGAATTAATGGTTGTAATTGGTTGAGAATAAATAGAACCTAACAACCTGATTAAATATATGTGATTTGATGGATCCTTAACATAAACTCATGATTATAAAAATCTAAGTGGTGAACATTATTATATGTTTAGCATGTTGAATCAAATAGTCATGGCCATGGAATAATTGGTTTGGCATTGCATATTAACATTAAGAAGTATGTGAATTATATTAACATTTGTAGGTTGTTAGTAACTCAACCTACGTTTTCATCCTTATCTTTTTTGGTTGAAGTACCTTTGGCATCGAAAACATTATGTTTTGTTGATTTGTTTAACTTAAGGTCTTGTTGACATCTCAATTTATGTTGATTTAATTATATTTTTTACTTTTGACGTCTCACATTAAGTTCATTTATTCCTATCTTTTTAAATTGGCATGACATCAAGAGATCAATTTGGATAAATTGATCCTAATTTTCTTTATTTTAAGTGCCAAATTATGTTCATTAATCCTAACCTTTTTCAATTAAAGTTCCATTGGCATCTTAACTTATATTTATTCATCTCAATTTTTTAAGTTGAGATGCCATTTGCATCTCAACATATGTTAATATATACATCTGTGTTTTCTTTACTTGAGGTGTCATTGACATCTCAGCTTAGGTTAATTCATCCCTAACTTCATTACTTGAGATGCCAACGACATCTCAACTTATGTTCATTCATCCCAAACTTTTTTAATTAAGGTACCATTAACATCTCAACATAAGTTAATTCATTCATATCTTCTTTGCTTGAGATGCCACTAACATCTCAATTTATGTTCATTCGTCTCAATCTTTTTTAATTAAGGTACCATTGACAACACAAGTTATTCATCCATATCTTCTTTACTTGAGTTTCTATTGGCAACCTAACATAGGTAATGCATCACTGCCTTCACTTGAGGTGCTGTTGGCATCTCAATGTAAGTTGCATGTTGTTGTACATGACAAGGGTGATTTAAGCAAGGGTGAAGGTTGATTTGGCCATTTTGGGTGAGGATGATGCCTTCCTTGTATGCATGAAATTCATAATAATGTGTGTGGTAATGTTGGTGTTATTATTGTGAGAAAAAAAACATAAGGCATTTCAACAAACAGGTGCCATTGACACCCATCATGATAATTTAGAAATGCTTAAAAAAATTATTTGCCTTCTCCTTAGCTCCTTTCTCCTTACATTGAAATTCAAATTTAAAAGTAATAAACATATGAAAGCAATCACCAATCACAAAGAACAACTTATTGATCCCAATCTTGAGATGGCACTAAAATCCCCATTTAAATCGATTGATCTCAATCTTCTCTAGTTTAGGTGGCACTAGCATCTTAAATTATGGTCATTGATCTTAATCTTTTTTAAGTAAGTGTAACATATTCAATTTATTTTCCATGTATGCAATTTAATAAATAAAATATAAAATAACAAAGCAAGAGTTATATTGGAGATAGGTATAGGTTCTGATAGATATTTTTGTAAATGACACATTAAGATTATAATTACTACAAGATTACATGAGCACACTTGTAATTCAAGTCTAAATAGAAAAAAAAAATAGAGATGTAAGAAGAAAAGGATCCTTGAAGGGATATCCATCCAAATAAAATCAACTAAAAATGTTAAGTTGTGATCATTATGTCACCTTTCATTTTCTTATTTGAATTATCTGTCTCTACAATTGTTTTCTACCTCTCTCTAAGGAATTTTTTTATGTGCATTTGTTCTCACTTCATGATGTTTATATTAATATGCTTTAAATGGTTGGATTTCATTTTTGTTCTAATTTCCATAACAGATTTCCGAAATTTATATCTCTCCTGATTATTACACATACTCTCTCATTTAGTGATTTGCTTAATTGTCTAATAATTTACTTGTCAAAAATGCATGAATTATTCCACTCATAAATTCTAGTAAACATTAAGTGAAATCATATTTAGTGGTAATTATCTATTACACCCATCACACATTATTTTTTCCAAATTATATTTTATTCCAACATTGACTTGCACCTTTATTTCGCACTCTCTATCATATTTTATATCTACCACATAACCATTCACACACCTCTCATAAGCATATATGACCTTCACCTTGCACATATAAGAAAGCCACATCCTTCTCCGATGATTTTCCTGGGCTTTCTTTCCTGCATGATTCTTAGAATTCGATGAGGTATGTTGCCATTCCACAATACCTGAGTACTACCCCCTAAGTTCAGGATTGCTTAATTCTTTTGCAACCTGTAATGACATCTTGATTACCCTCTTGGGCTTACATACGTTATTGATCATTAACGTGTACTCTTGCACCACAATGGCATTGCCTTTCTACAAGCACCACCGATGCCCTTAGCAAGACGATCTTTTCACATTCCTATCAACGTCAATATTCTACTTGTTCTTGAAAATGTCACCAAAGGTATGGGGGGATTAAGTTTGAATTATTTAAAGATACTACTAAATTTTATTTCATGTAAATCAAGTTAGATTATGCATATTTAGTCATCATGAAAGTTTAGTAACCTTAAATCAGTGTTGCTTTCTTTATAAGCATTTGATCATATAGTTATAAATTCTAATTAATCAAACAAAATTATATGTCAAGATGTAAATCGGTAGCCTACTGATAGATAACTTGGATTTGTATTTTTTTTTATTCATAAAGAATTGGGAAGGAAAATCCAAAATATATTAAATATGTATGTAGATTCATTAAGTGGTTTGAAATATATATATATATATATATATATATATAGCAAGGATGGACAATGATGTGATAAAATTACATGATTTACCTTCTATAATTTTCTTACAAATTATAAAGTATTTGTTACTCTAAGTCTAAATTGATGAATTTTATATTTTACTCCATTTTTAGTGGCAAGTACAACTTCATTACTATTAAAAAAAAATGGAGATCGATAGTAGAATATCTCATATATCCTAAATGTTTACAAATAAGAGGATAAGTCACGTAATTACACCATTGGTTATGTACATGGATATAGTTATTTCAAGAACATTGATAATCAACTTTTTCTCTTTTCATGTACATGATATGATAGTTTAATTATGATAGTTTAATTGTATAAATAGAATGGAGTGGGCATATGTTACCATGTTTGCTATTAATGCAATTAATGTTTATTAGAAAACTTCCTTCTTGGATTAATTGCTAGTGTGGCCTGTCTTTATAATGTCATTAGTAAAGGCTATAAGTATGGTAATGGAACAAGTGAATAACTAAATAGACCAAAGTGTAAATATTGCATAGGTATATAAATTAAATCAAGGTATGGCACTAATTTATTTTATTATTAAGAAAAAACCTTATGAGTCATTACTATTGAAAGTTAACTTATTCACATAAACACTTTGACTAATTATAATTGTATCTTTTAAAAATATATATGGATGTTAAGATCCTTATTTACGTAAAATAGTTTTGTTATCTATTTATATCAAACTAAGATTCAAGCACATAAATGATAAAGCTATCTTAATATTATTGTGGAATGTGTTAAGATCAAGGATAAAGATAAAAAGTATACTCTTATTCAATATTGAATGTGCATGAACTTAAGATTGGTGAATATGTTAAGTCACTAATTCAAAGGAGTCTCATGGACCCGAAGAGGTGCAATGCCTTCCAAGGGTGTATGATTCTATGAACCACGGTGGCAAAAGATAAGCCTGTTGGATTTGAGAGCCTAATTGTATTAATCGGGATGCAATTGTTATATGGTGGCGCGGGAATTCATGTTGAAATCAATAAGATTTGGGAGATATTTTTAGTCTCATACTAAAAGTGGACAAACCTCTTAGTGGGTGAAAAGGCTTCTGCCTCCCATGGCTTATGTAGCAAAGAGTGAGAGGTGAAGCTGGGGACCATGCACGCATGCGCGCGCACCTGCCTCACCCTGGCTCGGGCTCAGGCTTGGGCTCGAACTCAGGTGAGAATCAATTTGGAACTTGGAACTTGGAACTTAGACTCCTTTTGCTACGAACTTTTAATCTCACGATTTTGACTTGGATTGATCGATCAAAAGGTAAAATTGGTCGACCAATTGTTTTGATCGATCAATGAGTCAAGTTTGATCGACCAATTTATTTTGGTCGACCAATGGACTTAATTGGTCGATCAATTATTGTATTTCCATAAAGTGAGAATTTACATAAATGTCTGGTCGTGGGCTCTATATAACCACGAGAGGGCTCTCATTTGACACACAACAAGAGCAAAAAAACTCTCTCCTCTCTCTCCCCCTCTCTCTCGTTCTTGTTTCTCTGTCTTAGCACGTTCGTTCGATGTGAGACTGGTAGAAAAATCTCCAATCACTTTTGTTGATCTTACACAAGGAGATTGAAAGATTCACGAGAAGTTTTTGGTCAATCAAACAATTAAATTGGTAGATCAATCGAGAATTTAGTTGGAAACCAAATTGCCTTGACTTCATTCTCCTAAGGTGATTTTCGAGGACATCCAAGATCGGAGTGCGTCGAATCTTGGAGGTAGATCATCGTATCCTGAGAGTTCGTCAGATCCCGATGCATCGATATTGTGGGAGGCGATACCTTCTCTAAGAGAAGTCCTTGATGGATGCTTCGATTGAAGTAAAATCTAATCCTTTCTCTTTTTATTTATTTATGTTATTGCATATTATTTGTTCTTTATTTTCTTCTAGATCTTTTCAAATCATGTTTGACTTGATTTAATATTTTTGACTTATGAGAAAATGTTGGAAATGCATAAATTATTTATTTATTTATTTCTTATATGTGTTTATTTCAACAATGCCCACCTCAGTTGTAACTACATTTGCATACATATTATTATTTCATGGACCGCTTGTGTCGGTGGTTAAGCCATCAAAGCTACTTAATGATATGTGAACTAAGGTAAACGTCTGTATACAAGAACTGGTTTAATAAAGTAAACCATTGACATGAAATTATTGTGAAATGTAATATATGCACTAAAGCAATTGTCTCTATAAAAAATGATTTAATAAAGTAAACCATTGCCATAAAATTATTATGGAATGACATGTAATAAATCATTGAAAACAAATATTGACATAGGAAAGCTCACGTCATGTGTTATGTGATATTTTGCCTATGGTTTTGGTTATGAAATCATTAATAAGGTTATGAAATATGTTTATTTATGCAATATGGTCAATGAAACATTATTTCGTAAAGAAAATGATGTACAATTACTGAAATTTCTATAAGGGAGAAGTTATGGGTTTCTTATATTTAAGTGAACTTTTGAAGAGTATAAATTTATAATGATGGAGAATTGAACTACAAGAATTAGTGTAATAATGGTGACTTATTCCTTGCGTTATTATGAAAGAATTATTATTTTTTAAATGATGTCCTTCATGGAATATGTGCTATCTTTTGCTTCATGAAAGTTTAAGACAAAAGTCTAATATGATAGCAAGGGAAACATAATTTGGGTAAAGCATGATTACAAGTCATGCCTTTTGTGTAATGGAAATTAAGTTTTGATGAGATGTGGTCATTATGTTTGATAATGCATAATTAGATATAGCAAGATATTTATTAGAATTATAAGATCATGTTATTTAATTATGTTAAAGATTTTGGAATATTAATTGTTTCTCTTAAATTTTGTTCCTATGATTATTGAGTTTGATGATTCAAAAGTTTCATTTGAAATCCTACTCGTAGGTTCCTTGCAGGGAATATGATTATTCTAGAGTGTATCGGATCAACTATGTGAATAGAGGTATGTGGTCTTTGTTTAAATTTGTAATCACTAGAACTTTACTTTTGGCTATTGCTAAGTCATTGTATGAACACTTCACGTTGCATGAATCAATAAATACAAATGCTTTGGAAAAAAAATTTCTATATAAACGTGGGTCGTTACAATTAGTACCAGAGCTAATGTTCCTCTGATATAGATTTAAATAAAGATCACCTACGAGATGATTGTAGCATTGAATTTTCGTAATCATGCCCTCCCTTACATGACGTGTCTAAAAGATTAATCTAAATATTAATCTTTTAATAACTTCTTTAAAGAATTTTTATTTATGACTTAATAAAAAACCAAGTTTGAGAAAAGAAAGGAGAAATTTCTAAGTATTTTCCGTTTCCCTTCTTATGAGAATGGATCCCTTTAGCTCAGGCCTGATCGGCCTCCACTCATTGGTCGAGCCACCCACCCCGCTCCCCCTCTCTTTCACTCCCCACTTCCCTCCCCTCTTGGGTGCCTCTCTCTAACTGACTTCGCTTATTGGCTTTCCTTCCTCTCTACTCGCGTTGGTGTCTATGACAAGTCCCTCCTGTTGTCAGTGCAGTTGAGCGTGGTCATCCGCGAAGCTTGGCTGCTGCTATGATGGTGTGGGGGAGGCTTACTATGGTCGTCTATGGCCATCATGGAGTTGGCATTTGTGCCCTCAACAATGGTGTTCATGGCACGGGTTCTTGATTGGACTAGCTTGAGCATTGTCGTCAAGAGTGGTGTTGCCTTTCTCGCCCTTTGGGATATCACATGAGAACTCAGGCCTACCAAAATTGAGACTTACCGATTCATGTCGATTGTGATTTATATTGGTTTCTCGTTAGCACAGATCGTGAAGATCGTTGGAATTAATTTCTTAGTGGTGCTATCGTACTTGGAGGACTGCAACTAGCTCCCCTACTCTGGATGATTTCTTTATCTTTTATTGTATTTTCAATTATTTTTCCTTTTTTTTCCTTTTAGTTTTGTATACCTCCTCTATCATGTAACCTTCATGTTGAATTGGGGAGTAACTTTTCCTTCCTCATGAAAAAATTTTGAACCTCTCTTCCTTCCTCTCCTTCCTGGATTACGTCCTTCGTAACGGATTCCATGCTTTTCAAGGAAATGATTTTAACTTTTTTTTTAAAAGAAAAGAAAAGTACTCGAAACAAATGCGAGGAATACCATGCAAGAAATGTAGTAAAAAAGAAAAAGAAATATCGCATAAGGCAATTTTTGTGTCTTTCTTTTTAACAAAGGGGAAAAAAGAAATCCTGTCGATTACGAATATCCTCCGTCGCGGTCGCCCCAGTTGTGTGTGTGCGTGATAGAAGTCTTAACCCTAACACTGCAATTGCCGCTTATTCCCCTTCCGCTCTCCCGTCCCCATCACGACGAACTCATGCGGCGGCGCTCTCTCCTCGCTTGTCTCCGTGTGATGGAGACGGTGGAAGCCCCTCCGAGGGATACCACATTCTACCCTCTTGGGTTTCATTCTCCCATCGCCAACTCTCCTCTACCGACGTCTATTCCTCGTTTCCCTCTATATCCCTACAGGTACCGTTACCAACTCCACTCCTTTCCTTCTTTCTTGGTTACTCACTCGCCGCTCGTGTAGGATTTGAAGTGTGACGCGAACTTTCTTTCTAGATGGAGACTATCAGGCCTAACCCATTTGTTGATTTATTATTATTATTATTATTCTTGCAGGACCCAAGTCGATTTGCCCAACCAGCTTTTCCAATGCAAAGCGAAATTAGGTAAAGCTAAACCGCCGATATCTCCATCATGGTTAATTTGATCGTAGCATCCTCTTTTTTTTTTTTTTATTTCCTTGTGAGTGTGTGTGCACTACCTACCTTGCTTTTGTCTCTACAAAAAGTTCGGATCTTCTGAAATCCTCGGAAAAAAATTGCAGCTGATTCTTCTGAATATACTTCTGTGGCATCACCACCACCTGTTGCTGAATTTGTGGTACCAACATCACCTGATGGACCCAGATCGAAAGACCTGAAGGAAAAGGCCATCAAAAGTGAGCAAGGATTGGAAGGTCCTCTTTCTGAGAAAGTCCCTTACCTAATGGGCATCGGCCTGGATCTTGATCAGATTAAGGGAATGGCGCGAAGGCATCCTCCTTTTGCCCGTTACAGTTTGGAACGGAGAATTAAGCCAATTGTTGAATTCCTTCTGGGGCTCGGTGTGGCTCACACAGACGTACCTTTTATCCTGTACAGACGTCCGTCGTTATGCAGCTTCAGCATCAAGGAGAACTTAATACCGAAGAAGGAATATTTGGAAGGTCTGGGTGTGGACAGGAAGCATTGGGCAAAGGTGATTCGCCGCAACCCCGTATTGTTAACGTGTAGCAACCAAACTATGAAGGCAGCTGTCGACTACCTCACCGAGTTGGGCATATCAAGAGAAAACATTGGAAATATATTCATGAAATATCCAGGTATCATATGCTGTAATGTCGATGCTAAACTAAAGCCCTCAGAGGAGTATTTTGGTACATTGGGCATAGATGTCGCAAATCTTATGTGTAGATTTCCGCAGATATTTGGCTTGAGCATTAACAAGAACTTGATACCAAAAATGAAATTTCTAGAAGATTTGGGTGTGGACAAGGCACGATGGGCAGAGATGATCCGCCGCTGCCCCTCTCTGCTTACTCTTAGCAAGGAAAAAATTAAAGCAACTGTTGACTACCTCACCGAATTGGGCATATCAAATGGAAACATTGGAAAGGTAATCACAAAGTTTCCAGATATTGTAGGTTATAACGTGGACACTAAACTCAGGCCTACAGAGTTGTATTTCCGTTCATTGGGTGTAGATGCTGCAGTTGTTATGTATCGGAATCCCGTTGTATTTGGATTAAGCTTGGAGGCAAATGTTAAGCCCACTAGTAAGTTCTTCTTGGACAAGGGATTCACCACCGAGGAGATCCGAATCATGGTTTCAAGACTACCAAAATTGTATGTCTTAAACACAGAAAAAAATCTGACACTAAAGTGGGAGTTCTTCATGACAATGGATTACCCGAAATCAGAGCTTGTCAAGTATCCCTCTTTCTTTTTCTATAGCTTAAAAAAGAGGATCAAACCTAGATACGATCTTCTCAGGAAATGTGGAGTCCGGCTTGAACTAGGTCGATGGTTAATCCCATCAGATGATGAATTTGCAAGAATGTTGGAAAAAAAGAGGAGATTGGTGTTTAATGCTTCTTGACAGTGTCTCTTTCCCATTGATGCTCAAGCCAAATCATTAAGTTCAGGACATGGGTAGATAAACGGGCCTCTGCAATGCTCTACGATGAGTGAACAGTAACAAAAAGATGTAAAAAAGATCCTTTGGTGATATTCAGAAATGATGTTGTTGTGGCCTATATCTTCTCTCTCCTAGTCTTTTGAAACAAGTGATCACTTCCTATGTTTGGTCAAGTCATGTGATCGAACTGCAATCATCACTATAAGCATGACTGTGATTAATGAATTTGTTGCTTTGCCATGCTTGTAGGAGATATTCTTTGATTAATAGTTTTGTATATCATCTCTTTACTTTTTCCTTTATTGGGAAGAGTTGCCATCTTGTATTTAGATCAAGAAAATTAAAAACTATAACAACCTAAATAATCGACATTGTTGAGAGTTATGTTAGCAGGAATTAAGTTGGTCCTAGTGTTGAATAAGAATGCGGATCTAAATAAAGAGCATTGTACCACTTTTTTTCCCCTGTGAAAAAAATCACCGCAATATCCAATTCTCTAGGATGTTTCTTTGATGGTTTTCCTTTTTGTGGGTCAATTTATATGTTTGGTTTTTTATTATTATGATGCTATGCATATATTCTTATTGCCATCAACATGGTACCTTGATCATCTGCGTTGTATTGAATCAATTGCACGATCATCCTTGGGGGGCAATTTTAGAGAGTTCCGCTAGTGGTTCTTTGTGTATCCCATGGATTTGATTCTATTGCGTAGAATGTTTTTTTGCTAACCCAAAACTCCTTGGGTTAGTGTGTAGATTTGATCCCCACATTCTGTCTTTGAGCATCCCACGATCAACAGAGCTTGGAAGCGGTCATGAAATATCTAGAGAGCATCATTGCTGCACTCATTTTTTTGTAATGATCTATACAAGACATTCTATGGTAATTGAAAGCAAGTAATGAAAATGGAAGAGGTGATGATGCTTCTGATAGAGATTTCATAAAAATACCCTTCATTCAGTGGGCACTTTCCAAAGTTTCAATAGGCGATGGTTCATGGTTGTTTCCTTTGCACATGAGCACGATGCCAGTCTTCAGTCAGCAATGGTTCCTCCTTGCAAGCATCACAACATCCAATAAGGTCGAAAGGCACTTGTCACGGTCTGTTTCTGACTCCCTATAGAACCCGAGAACGAGTCACCTTGACGAACTCCAAATCTCAATCGTCCAGTAAGAAATAATCAAACACACATTCATTCTACAATCACACAAGTAATGTAACTAAGTAGTAAAATATAAAACTGACAGTAAAGCAAAAGAACGACAATCACCATAATATTAGAGGCCATCACAACAGAAATAGTATAGTATGATCGAGATACAAGTGAAAGAACGTGCACTATAGGAACTCACTACAACATTAGTAGAAGGAAAACTACAATTGGATTCGACTGGTTCCAGCGTCCTCAGCAGCTGGTGGCTATGGCTGCTCGAATCCCTGACCTGTACAAGGTTATAACATCTAAAGTCAGTTAACGCTGAGTAGAGTGGTGGTTAAAACATGTAATGTAATTTAAACGAGCAGTTTAAAATATTATCTTCTGGTTCCAATTATCTTATTATGTGTTGCTGATCTGAGTACTCTAATCGGCTTCCATGACATTGCTCAATCTTCCTGTTTCCTAATGGAACGATTTTGCTTGTAGTTTTCCTGCGGTGCAGGATTTACACGACACTCTCGTGGTTGGGAGAGTCTCCCGTGATAGTTCTACACTTGGTCTACTACCTCGAGGTTACGGTCGCAACGTAGTGGTGATTACGTCACACGTGATAAGCGCACAGGTGGCTATCCCGTACTGGCACACGGTCAGTCGTTTCCGTTAGCGGGTACGCCTAACGTACAGCACAGGGCCTTACCTCTCAGAACAAGGGGTCTCGTCCCTCATAGTCCGCATGCCCTCGTCTGACTATCCCGGTTGCCTAGTGGGCCTAATAAGAGTCGGTGTAGGGTGGTCAGTCCTAACCTTGGGTCCCTTAGGGCGGCTAGCTCCTCCTACACTAAGTAGCTTTCCTTGGTACCACGTACACGAAGGCCAACAGGAGTTGACATAGAGTGCTTAAACCCACCCTAGGTCTCCACCCAAGGGTGACAAGCTCCCTCCCCTCTACTCAAAAAGGGATAGTTGTTCTCTTCAATACTACGTACACGAAGGTCAGCTCACCTCCTTAAATCAAGTTCGAACAGCCGCCTGTGGCAACATGTTTCAGAACCATCTGATTCTCTATACCACAGTATTCTTGCTTCTTTCTACATTCCCGTAGGATTCGTACATGAACTTTCCATATTTCATATCTGGTTTGTTACAGCCAGCTCTAATTCCACCATCTAGTATTCAGTACAAGCATACATTTCCATTTCTGACAAATTACAGGTAGTATAGGCAACTCATGATTTATTTCAGGAAGCATCACGGTAATACCAACATTTACATGCATCTCTCGGCCCTAATGTTAATGCCACAACCTAGGGTTCACCAATCTAGAGTAACATACATTCATTTCCTTTAGCTCTAAGGTTCATCTCACAACCTAGGGTTTCTACTCATACCATTTAGTTCATAAATCTAAGATTAGGGAAGAACCACTCTACCAGGATAACCAGGTGAAATGGGGGCTCGTACAGTAGCTCTTGACGTCTCCGTAGGTCCCGTATATTCAACGAACTGGAGGCTTATGACATAGATTGGCAGGTCAAATGTGTTCAAAATGATACGGACAAGATACCATTACATAAAGAAACTCACACGGAAATCAAAGACGTTTCATTTGTGGAAAATCGACACCATTTGGGCCCTGAACGGGCCCAAAACACTAACCCTGACCAAAATCAGATGTCTAGGAAGAGTCCCAGACGTCTTAAACGTACTCAGGGACTGACCTTGCTCGAGGTGCCTTTCACAGACATTTGGGACTCGGTGCAAATGCTTCAGACGTCTGGAAACACATCTGGACGTCTGAAATTTCCTTTGTCCTTACACCAGTGCGTTTCCCAACCTCTGACACACGCGCATGTACAGTCAGGACTTTGGCAGGAAAAATAATAAATCGAAAATATGCGCTATCAAACGTCTGGCAATACCTCAGGACGTCTGACAAGCCGTCTAACATGCTCAGCAGACGTCTGATTCTATGGAAAAATGATTCCACAAAATCGTTGGCGAGTTCTTTTTGCGACGCCTTCCTCTCCGCGTGCTGCTGCAACTACAGCAGCCGCAGCTCTCCTCTCCTATACGCGCTCCTCTGGCTCCCTGCTCTCCTCCTCCTCTTGGCTGCGGTGTGGGGAGGATGGAGGAGAAACGAGGGGGTTAAATAGAGGTGGTATGGGGGAGGTGATGTATACTCGAATAGGCTTTATTAATATACTGATATTAATGTCAAAATGAGTATAATGAGTTAACCTAAATCGAATCTACACCAGTTTCACAAAATTTTTAACCTGGCCTGCTTGATTTTATCTTGATCACTTTTAAGCCTATGGTCGATCTCAGGGAGGTGGGAATTAGTAGATTTACGAAGTTTCTACTTCTTTCCTAAAACATATCTCTTCCTTGCGTTTATTATGTTTTTTTATTTTCTTGATTTTTAGGTTTTTTTTTCGATAAAATTGTTCTTAAGGCACACCCTCAAATAGGTCATTGGCTATACACCAAAATACAATGAATCCTGTCTCGCCACATGCGAGATCGTGTGCCTACAAATCAGAATTTATCTTTTCTATTTTATATTTTTTTAGTCTTTTTAGTAGCAGAAAGAAAAGATAAATTGAAAGCAAAATAGAATACAATGAAAAGAAATACTTAACTTAGTATATCCATATATGTATATATAGTAGATATAGAATATGTATAATTACATAGATGTTATATAGATAGGGGTGAAGATGGAAATGTGAATAGGATGTAGCACGGTGTCAAGTTGGTCCACGTCTAGTAAGACGCAACCAACAAGACTAAGTGTCGTGTGGAGTGTGGAGCGGATGTGTGTGAGTGTGGGTGGACATGCTTGCTTTGCGTGGGTACCAGGGAATATCAACAACTGGTGCGAATATTCCTGTGATACGATGAGCGGTGGAGGGGTAAGTGCACGGATATGTGGGTAGTATATGTGAGGTGTGTATAGGAGAATGCGGGTGTGTGGATATATAAGTATATATCTATAAATCTATATAAGTAGCTATAACTATATATGTGTGTGTGTGTAGGAATATATATATATATATGCATGTAGGTGTGAGTGTGTGTGTATGTGCGTTGGAGGGGATGGAGGTAGCCGTTTAAGACATCTGCGGTGCGGGGGGCGTCGTCTAGAGGTGTGCGGGCGCAAAGGCGAAGGCGAACGCACGTGCATGGGTGAGCGCAGCGCACTGTGGCTATGCGCGGGATGAAGTGCTCGTGGTGCGAAGTGCAGTGCACAACGCTGAGGGCAGGAGCACGGTGATCGGTTGGAGCGGGTGCGGGTGAGGAGAGAGAGCGTCGTAGCCACCGGCTAAGTGAGAAACAAGCCAATGGCTACAGTGTCGCGCAGGCTGCGCGTTACAGTATGCTATAGTGCACGCGCGGTCTGGCGACCGGTTGGAGGCGGTTCGGCGCACAACCGGTGCTGTGGAGCGCCTGCGCGCGCAAAAAGGAGACCTAAGCGGTCTGCTTGGGTAGGCGGTGACCGGCTGGAGGTGTGCAGAGGGCGTGAGCTTCAGAGCTTGGAGCCCTACATTAATGGTGGAGGAGAATAATAGCAACAAAACGAAAAAGGAACGAAAAATGCAAATAAAAAAAATGAAGCAAGAAACCACCACGCCCACCTGCTCACGACAGAGTTGGGCAGTGGTGGAACTCACAGTGGTGGTCTAAAACCACTGTGAGCTATCTCCTGCACACGGTGTGACTCTTCTCAACTTGTGAGAAGAGGAACTGTGTATAGAGAGGGAGAGGGAAGGAGGTTGGCCAACGGTGCGTGTGGTGTGGTCTGAGGGTGGCGATGGGTCTGTATGAAGATGGATTGCCGACTACCACAGTAAGGGTGAATTCATGATCTTTTAAAGGCAGCATGGAGCAACGAGGAAAGGTGCACACCATACCCTATAGCCATATGAAATTGTGAAATTGCAATGCCACACTCAAGGAAAAAATGTTAATAATGGAAGTTGATTGGATGGCCATTTATTCTCACTCTCTTTCCCTATTTATAAATGCATGCAGGTGTATATTTACAAATGCAAGTATGGCTACATAAGATACATGGGCAATGCTAGGAAATAACACAAGATGACATATTTACCGGTGTATTTTTGCTGTGCAATCATACCCCCATGCCTATCTTTTGCTAGTCCCTAGCAAAACATATGTATTGTATTTAGAAATGATCTTAAGCTGAATACTTTTTTTCTGAAGCAACATTAATGTGTTGATTCGTTGGATATTGTGAGAACCAATTGCAGAGAAGACTACCAGTACTTCAAGTCTTACATGATATAGATCATCTCTCGACTAACCTGGACTCCTGATATTTAAACCTTAAGTGCGATTTCCAGGACTCAGAGGGTTTTGCCGTTCTCAAGAGCTAAGAGTTTATGGTTTGTGCATAGTGACGGATCAAGATCGACCAGGTGAACATTAAGGCTCAAGCCTAGGGTTTCACAAATTTTTAAGTACAGGTCAGCTTCAACTCATGTCTTCGGATTAACCTTCAAAAAAATGATGGAAAAACTCAACCCCACTTTTATTGTTTTTGTGGCTCAAAGAATTTATGGTAGAACAGGGTATTTGTAACTTGCCCTGAAAATTTTTGGAGAGAAGAATTTACAAATATTTGGAGGATATACTGACTTATTCCTAAGTTTTTTTTTTTTAAAACAGGTGTCAGTATGTCTCCTACAACTTTATTTGGAAGAGCATACTTATTTGGTGGGTGAGTACTTTTTTGGTAGAAAAGGTTTCTCCTAAACACAAGATTAAAGACTAGGATAAGAAGTCTACCTGCGCGCACATGTAAGGACTCCACCTTCCCTAATGAACACTAGGGTTGAATCTTAAGTTCACCTGGTCTTTCTTGATATGTGTAGTATAAACCAAGATTAATTAGGCTCTTAAGTAGAGGCAAACCAACAAATCCTATAATGGTAACTCAGGTACAAGAATACGTCTTTAATTATGAGAGATTTTGATCTATCTTATCAATGCTCAAGTGAATTAAGCCAAACCTTAGCGAATCAAGCTTCTGTGGCCTGGAAAGTCTTTAAAACAACGATTGAATATCCATAAACACTTATTATATTTTTGTTTCAGATTATTGCTAAATACCTTTTCTTTTTAATTAGGCTATGTACAAATTTATAGATGGATATGTATAATGGATGTAGAAGCTGCATGATATCCAGATCCTATGGATGCCTATCCACCCCCCCATGCCAAATGATGCTATGTCCTCATGTGCATGCAGGGTAAAGCAAGGTCCAAGGATCATGGTACGAGAGCTGAGGTGTGAGGTATACAGTTGGGTGATAGGGTGGATGGATGGCAGGTGGTGAAGTGAAGAGTAAAGAAGTGCGAAGTGAAGTGAAGTGAAGTGAAATTGTGTAGGTGATAGTGGAGGAGTGTTGCTGGGGTGCCTCCCAATGAGCGCTGAATTTAACGTCCTCAGCTAGACATAGAATGAGGCACGAAGTCAATTACCCTCCAGCAGGGTAACAGTTTCACCAACGGAGGCAGGTTCATGAGTAAGATAGGATTTTAACTGCTACCCATTGACCGTAAATTTATGTCCAGATTTGGGATCTTCAATTTTGACGACTCCGTTGGGAAATGGTCTCGACACCAAGTAAGGACTAGTCCATTTGGACTTTAATTTCCCTGTAAAGAATTTGAGCTAGGCATTGTAAAATCAAACCTGCTGAGATGGCTCAAATTCCTTCCGTCGAATGCGGCTGTCGTGAAAGGACTTAGTGCGTTGTTTGAAAGTTAAGGTAGAATCATAGGCTTCACGACGGAGCTCTTCCAGCTCCTAGAGTTGGAGTTTCCTTTCTCGACCACACAGGTCTAGGTCGAGGTTACATTGGCGAACCACCCAATAAATGCGGTGTTCCAGCTCAACGAGCAAATGACAAGGCTTCCCGTAAACAATTCTATAAGGAGACATACCAAGGGGAGCCTTGAAGGTCTGATATGCCCAAAGTGCGTCAATCAGCTTGTTGGACCAATCCTTACGGTCAGGCCGAACCGTTTTCTGGAGAATTTGCTTGATTTGCCGGTTCGACACCTCAGCCTGGTCGTTCATCTGAGGATGATACAGAGATGCGATATGATAGTGGATACTATATTTCCTCAAAAGTGCCCGAAAAGAAGCATGGGTGAAATGACTTCCTCCATCAGAGATAATGGCTCGAGGGATCCCAAAGCGTGCAAAAATGTGATTTTTGACAAATCGAGTAGATATGACATAGTCAGCATGGCACGTGAGAATAGCCTTGATCCATTTTAAAACATAGTCAACAGCAACGATGATGTATTCAAAGCTGTTGGAAGGAGGAAAGGGACCCATGAAATCAATTCCCCAAATGTCAAAGATTTCAACAGCTAGGATGGGCTGTAAGGGCATCATGTCACAACGTGACATTGACCCTATCGACTGGCACCTAGTGCAATGTTTAGTATAATTGTGTGCATCTTGGTGAATGGAGGATCAAAAGAAACCGCATTGCAACACCTTGGCTACAGTTTTCCTCCCAGAGAAATGGCCTCCGCAGGCCTGATCGTGATAGAAGGATAGCACACTGGGGAATTCGCTGTCAAGAATACAGCGACGGATGATCTGGTCAGTACCTACTCAAAAAAGTAATGGATTATCCCATAAATAATACTTTGCTTCTGCGATGAGACGCTCACACTGGTTTTTAGGCCAACCACGTGGAAGGGAGCCAGAAGCAAGGTAATTGACAATGTTGGCATACCAAGGTCCACTTGCCACATTAATTGCCAGTAGGTGCTCATCAGGAAAAACCTCATTAATCGGCAGGGTAAGTCCAATGTGGTCGGGGGCCAGTCTCGAGAGATGATCAGCAACAATATTCTGGGCTCCGGCCTTATCGTGGATCTCAAGGTCAAATTCTTGGAGTAAAAGGATCCAACGAATTAGTCTAGACTTGGCATTCTTTTGGTGCATGAGATGACGAATGACCGCATGATCAATGAATACAGTAACATGTGAGCCCAGAAGGTAAGAGTAGAATTTCTCCAACCCAAAGACGACCGCCAGTAGCTCTTTCTCAGTAGTCGTATAATTACGCTGGGCCTTGTCCAACGTCTTACTAGCGTAGTACACCACGAAGGGGTGTCTATCGCATCTTTGTCCCAAGATGGCTCCGACTGCAAGGTCGGAAGTGACACGAGTTCAAAGTCAAGGGACTAATTAGGTGGCTGGAGAACAAGGGCCTTGGTGACAGCCTCACGCAGTTGCGTGAATGCTCGCATACAGTCAGGGCCCATATCAAAGGGTACGTCGGTCGATGGGAGATGATTTAAAGGTCTAGAAATCTTGGAGAAGTCTTTGATGAATCTCCTATAGAAACTGACATGTCCTAAGGAGCAGATTTGCTTGACAGAGCTAGGCACAGGTAAATCAGCAATCACATTAAGCTTAGCTCTGTCAGCCTCAATACCCCTATCGAAGATGATGTGACCGAGAACAATCCCCTCGTGTATCATAAAATGACTTTTCTCCCAAGAAAGCACGTGGTTCACATCAATACATCTCCGAAAGATACGGGTCAGGTTAGCAAGACAATCATCAAATGAAGGTTCGAAGATCGAAAAGTCATCCATAAAGACCTCAAGAAAGCCACCCACCATATCATGAAATATCGCCAGCATACATCTCTGAGTTGCTGGCGCATTACAAAGTCCGAATGGCATCCTTCTAAATGCAAAGGTGCCAAAGGGGCAGGTGAAGGTGGTCTTTTCTTGGTCCCGGGGGTCAATAACCACCTGGTTATATCCAGAGAATCCATCCAGGAAACAGAAAAATTTATTTCCCGATAACCTCTCCAGGATTTGGTCAATAAAAGGTAGCGGAAAATGGTCTTTCTTTGTTGTAGCATTTAGTTTCCTATAATCTACACACTCTCCAAGATGTAGGAGTGCGTGTAGGGATGGATTCGCCCCTTTCATTGACACAGATGGTGAGTCCCGCCTTTTTGGGCACGACATGAATTGGGCTCACCTAGGGGCTGTCGTTGATCAGGTAGATTATACCCGCATCAAGCTATTTAATGATTTCCTTTTTAACGACCTCCCGCATGTTAGGGTTGAGACATCGCTGCATCTCGCGGGAGGGTCGAGCCTCCTCCGTATATATACAGTGAGTGCAGTAGGAGGGGCTAATGCCAGTTAAGTCAGATAAGGACCATCCAATGGCTGCCTTGTGTTTCATGAGGACCTTTATTAGCTTACACTCTTGCTCCCTAGTCAATTATAAACTAATAATTACGGGGAACATTTCATTTGATCCCAGAAAAGCATATTTAAGCGTGTCAGGCAGTGCTCTCAGCTCGGGAGTGGATGGCGAAAGGTCTCGCATTTCTTGGGACGAGAGTGTCCCAAGCAAATCAGAAGAAAGAAGGGCAGGAGAAAGAAGTTGGCCCTCAGATTGGCCAAGAAGAGGGGCATCTTGGATTGATGGATCCAAGAAAGGAGAGCCCTAGTGATTAGTATTTTGGCTCAAGGTCCCAGTGTGGGGTCGCATGTCCGCCTGATTTGGCGAGAAAGAAAGGGCAATCCGGTCTTCAAGAGGGTGGACCGGATGTGAGTAGCCCGAATGACTCAGACCACGAGGTGTGGGAAGCAGAGAAAACCTCGTCAGAAGTCTGGTCAGGAGAAGGTATAGGTAAGGGCGGGGATGGGGAAACGTCACAATATATGTTAGTTAGGCGATGGTCTGTATTCAGGGGCAATCCATAGCAGTCAGAATAGGGCCCTATTAGTCCGATACACGCACTGACGACCATGTCCTCGTCAGACGTGTCATCCTCGATGCAATCGCAATCGAAATTCTTGGCGGCCTTGAAAATGTTTAGCTTGAGCTTCTCAGATCCAACGGCGATCTCAATGCAACCAAACTCACAGTCAATATGGGCGCGGGCTGTGGACAAGAAAGGTCGACCAAGGATGATCGGACAATCAGAAAGTGAGCTAAGAACTTCCATATCCAAAACAAGAAAGTTAACAGGAAAACAGAGACTGTTGACCCTAAACACCACGTCTTCCACCACACCCTTCGGTATTTTGACAGAACGATCTGCCAATTACAATGTGACAGGGGTGGGTTTCAGATTTCCTATGGCAAATTTCTCAAGCATGATGGTTGGTATAAGATTGATGGAATATCCTAGATCATGCAGAGCACGGTTAAAATTGCAGCCTTGGATGCTACATGAAATAAGCGGTGTGCCCGGATCTTTCTGCTTCGGTGGTAGATTTGAAAGTATAGCACAACTCGCATGAGGTGAGAGGACTACCGGATTCTTTATTTTCTTTAACTGTCGCCTGGGTGTAGTGTAGTCTTTGAAGAATCGGGCGACAGTTGGTATATGGTCGATAGCCTTCAACAGGGGTACTTTGATATCAACATCCCTAAATAAATTACGCAGGTTATCAAAGGCCTGCATATCCTTTTTCTTGCCTTTTGGCTCCCTCATTAGAGCCTCAGGGAATGGGACTGATTCTGGCACTAGTTTGGGTGTATCATCCTCACGAGAATGTGGTGCACATCCCAAATGAGAGAGCGATGAAGAAGATGGGTCAGGATCAGGTCGAGGCGGATCGACGGTTTCTTACCACTCGTAGTAATCTCATTGGACATCGCGGGTCCAATGGGATCATAAGCGGAGGAGGGTTCGCAATAGGGACATAAGGGTGATTTGCTACTGCGGGATTAGCTTAAAATCCTGGTGGAATGCTCGAAGCTTACAGAATATGATGAACCTACCCCTGAGACGATTGTACCTGTGGTTGCGGATCACGGGGTACAAAATTTCGTGGGCTAAGGATCGGCTGGGCTGGAAGAGTGCCCTGAGATCGAGTCATCATGCGTAGTTGACTGACTCAGCATTTTACTGCGCCAATTGGTGCTAAAGAGAGGTCATGTTTTCTTCATAGCGCTTGGACATTTCCGTCATCATTCCCATCAATTTATTAAGAGGACTTGATGCGTGTTCTATTTGAGGTGTGCAAGGACCCAATGGCGTATTTGCCACAGGATTATACTGGGCCCTTGGAATGACGAGTGCGGACGGTCGCATTGGTCCACTAGTAGGGTTTTGGCGCTGCGAGTTACTGGACCATGCGAAATTTGGTTGACTTCACCACCTTGGGTTATAAGTAGCCAAAAATGGGTTGTTCCCCAAGGCACAAGCGTCATCTAAGCCAGAAGACGAGTCCGCATGCGTATATGCATCCGAGCACACGGAGGCCTGGTTCTCTGTGTCAAAATACTGGCTTGCAGAAGCCAGGCCCACATTGCTTACCGAATCGCTCGACGCGATACTCGGTAAGGATGGTCTCATAGGATTATTGGGAATCAGCCTGGTATTGGAAGGATTAAAGATGTGACGGAGTGATGGAGTGGAGGTGTTTGCCATAAAGCGGGCGGGGTTGGCCAGAAGCTCGTCCAGCTTCTTGTGCACGATAGAGGCTTCATCTAATTTTTGTGCAATTAAGTTAAGATCTATCGATGAATGGGAGGATTCCGTGTCAACTTCGTGAATATTGCGGGGCATGCTGGTACAATTAAAAGCAACAATGGAGGCATTGTTCATTGAGTTTTCACTTATGTTCTCAAATAATTCAAATGCTCCATTCTCGTCTTTATTCAGAAAATTCCCTCTGCAGGAAGCATCAGCGATCTGTCGCAAAGTCTCATTTAGCTCATAATTGAAGATTTAGGCTATATGCCACTTTGGAAGACCATGGTGCGGGCACTTCCTTAGGAGGTCATTATACCTCTCCTAAACCTCATGAAATTGCTCGCCGTTTTGTTGTACGAACGAAGTTATAGCTCGGCGAAGCGCATTGGTTCGCCCGATTGGGAAGAATTTCTTGAGAAATGCTATGCGCATCTCTTCACAAGAATGGATGGTTCTCCCAAGGGTGCACAACCACTGCGACTCTTTGTCCCGCAACGAAAACGGGAACATTTTCATGAGGACAATTGATAACCCGATGTTTCTTGGTTTAACAATTTCGGATAATCGAGTTCAGTCTTCCAAATGAAGAAAAGGATCTTCACTTGCAAGACCATAAAAGTGAAAGTTAATTAGGCCAATGACATTTGATTTTAATTCAAAATCGTCCCCGCCCATGGGGACCCGAATTGGCCCAATGGTCTCTGTAGCAGCGGGATTTTGATAACTAAGAGATCTAGGTTCTTCCCTTTCAGGGGGACAGCGATTCATTTCCTCCATTGTTCATTATACAGTGTCATTTCGGCTTGGAGGCGAGTTATAGGGTCTACAGCTCCACCACCTGGTGGGATTGGAGGGGGGTGGTTTCCTCCCTCAGGATTTGGGGTGGGCGTGTAGCCATGTTTGTGGAGGATGATGATGATTCACCAGTTTCTATCCTTTTAGAATTATCAGACAATTCAAACAATTCAGGGTTTTGTGACCTCCTCCCAAACATGCACTATTGCAAGAAGAATTCGGGAGATGAGAAGGGAAAGGGGATGAGAGAAACAATGCCGTAAGGATATACTTGATGAAAAATCAAAGCAATCAATTTCCTAACCTCTACAATATGTCCTTAGACCTAAAGATCTAAGTTACCTACTATAACTACCTACGAAACCAAATGAGAGTACCGCGGAATCACCGAGCCAGATTGAAAGGCCGTTTGCCCCAGTATTAGACACCCAATAGCATGCAGGAACCTACACCAGCACATAGGCACTACACGTAGGTAGTTAGACCTCCAATCCTTAAGAAGGGTCAAGTTGCTACCACTTTTAATTTAGAGGCTTAGGATCAAGTGCTCCAGGAATGTGAAGGACGTTATATACGAGTAATGCCCAAGTGCGTTAATTTTAAGAATGTAAATCAAGCATGCAACGGAAAAATCTCTCCAAATTGAAGTTTTAGATGGTGAATGGCTTTTAGAATTTCAACCTTAAGTAGCATGGATTTTAGGATTTCACTGAATTACCAATTCAACCAATCTCTGGGTTTTGAGAAAACACAAGTTTATGCCCAATAAACCCTTCAATGTGAATTAGTTATGCATGCTAAAATGCACTGGGATTCCCTAGATGGAAATTTCTAAGTGTGGATGCACGAGTCTATTTTAATTCAATGTGAAAGGGAGCCAAAATACTTCAATTCAAGTGCTCCCAATCACCAAAACGATAATCCACACAAGGCTCAACCACCAAATGATATAAACAAAGTGAAAACGTTAGGGTTGATATATTCAGGATCGAATCTAAGACAAATGAAAAGTCGTGGTGGGGTTGGAATCAACTCAATTCCAAGTCTCCCCACCAAAAAAATGTGATCCCGAAATACGAATAAGTGAAGCAAGGATGGCAATCAATCAAATTTTATCTTGCCTCAAAAAAAACTTCACACAATGAAAGATCCAAGAATCAAAATTCTTGGATTTTCGCCACGCGAAATTTGCGGGAAATCCATGGGCGGTAGGGGTGATAACAATCGACACGTGGTTTTAGTCCACTCGCCCCAAGAAATTCCAAGAAGTGTTTCTAGGTTTTTTTTTTAATTTTTAGATTTTTTTCTTTTTTTTTTAAGGTGACACCTACCTCTTCAGCAATGCGGGCGAAGCTCCAATTGCAGCGCCGGTGATTTCACGCTCTCGCACCCGCCTTAGATTTGCCCATGTCTCCGACCTCCTCTGCGTGTCTCCTTACAACAGGTACACCTGCACACAAACAAACAAAACACCCGTGAAGAGAAGGGTAGGAGAAAAGAAAATCAAAGGAAGAAAGTAGAAACTTCAAATAGCGCCTCCCCGGCAACGGCGCCAAAAAAGCGTAATGTGTACTCGAATATTCTTTATTAATATGGTGATATTAATGTCGAAATGAGTATAGTGAGTTAACCTAAATCGAGTCTACACTAGTTTCACAAAATTTTTAACCTGACCTACTTGATTTTATCTTGATCACTTTTAGGCCTAGGGTCGATCTTAGGGAGGTGGGGATTAGGAGACTTGCGAAGTTTCTACGCCTTTCCTAAAACGTATATCTTCCTTGCGTTTATTATTATTTTTATTTTCTTGATTTTTAAGTTTTTTTTTTCGATAAACTTGTTCTTGAGGCATACCTTCAAATAGGTCCTTAGCTATACGCCAAAATACAATGAATCCTATCTCGCCACACGCGAGATCATGTGCCTGCAAATCAAGATTTATCTTTTCTATTTTAGACTTTTTTTAGTCTTTTTAGTAACAGAAAGAAAAGAAATTGAAAGCAAAATAAAATGCAATGAAAAGAAATACTTAGCTTAATATATTCATATATGTATATATAGTAGATATAGAATATGTATAATTATATAGATGTTATATAGATAGGGGTGAAGATGGAAATGTGAATGGGATGTAGCACGATGTCAAGTTGGTCCACGTCTAGCATGACGCAACCAACAAGACTAAGTGCCGCATGGAATGTGGAGCATATGTATGTGAGTGTGGGTGGACACACTTGCTTTGCGTGGGTATCGTTATGAATATTCCCGCGATACGATGCGCAGTGGAGGGGTGAGTGCACGGGTATGTGGGTAGTATATGTGAGGTGTGTATGGGAGAATGCGGGTGTGTGGATATATAAGTATATATGTATATATCTATATAAGTAGCTATAAAATATAGATCTGTAAATATACATATATATATATAATTACGTATGTATAAATATTTAAGGGTGAGGGTGTGTGAGTATATATATATGCGTGTAGGTGTGAGTGTGTGTGTATCAGGGTGTGTGTGTGCGTTGGAGGGGATGGAGGCAGCCATTTAAGACGTCTGCGGTGCGGAGGGCGTCATTTGGAGGCACGCAGGTGCGCGGGCGCAGAGGCGAAGGCGAACGTGCGTGCGCGGTCGAGCGCAGCGCACTATGGCTGCACGTGGGATGAAGTGCTTGCGCTACGGAGTGCAGCGCACAGCGCTGAGGGTGGGAGCGTGGTGACCAGTTGGAGCTGGTGCGGGCGAGGAGAGAGCGTCGTAGCCACCGACTAAGTGAGAAACAAGCCGGTGGCAACAGTGTCGCGCAGACCACGCACTACAGTGCGCGTGTGGTCTAGCGACCGGCTGGAGGTGGTTCGGTGCACAACCGGCGCTATAAAGTGCCTGCGCGTGCGGAAAGGAGCCCCAAGCGATCTGCTTAGGCAAGCGGTGACCGGCTGGAGGTGCGCGGAGGACGTGAGCTTCAGAGCTTGGAGCCCTGCATTATTGGCGGAGGAGAATAACAGCAACAAAACGAAAAAGGAAAGAAAAATGCAAATAAAAAAAAACGAAGCAAGAAACCACCATGCCCACCTGCTCACGACAGAGCTGGGCGGTGGTGGAACTCACAGTGGTGGTCTGAGACCACTGTGAGCTATCTTCTGCACATGGTGTGCCTCTTCTCAACTTGTGAGAAGAGCTGTGTATGGAGAGGGAGAGGGAAGGAGGTTGGCCAGCAGTGCGTGTGGTGTGGTCTGAGGGTGGTGATGGGTCTGTATGAAGATGGATTGCCGGCTGCCACAGTAAGGGGGAATGGATGGTCTTTTAAAGAGGGAGAGCACGCCTCTCCCCATGCTGATGGCAGGAGCGGTGAGGAGAGGTGCACACCATGCCCTGCAGCCGCATGGGAATAAAATTTGAAATGGTGAAATTACAGTGCCACACTCAAGGAAAAAATGTTAATAATGGAAGTGGATTGGATGGCCATTTATTCTCTCTTCCCCTCTTTATAAATGCATGCAGGTGTATATTTACAAATGCAAGTATGGCTACATAAAATACATGGGCAATGCTAGGAAATAACACAAGATGGCGTATTTACTGGTGTATTTTTGTTGTGCAATCAGGAGGGAATAGTGGAGAGAGAGAGGTGAGGGCGCCGCAGGGGGATGGTGAGGCTTACGGAGTGAGGGGGAGGAGAGGGGTGTGTACAGTGGGAATTGGTGGTGGGGAAATTACGGGGATGTCCTTGCAATTTCCCTCTCCCCCTCACAAACCCCCAAAACAAAAGATAAGGGGTTTAAAACTGCAGGAAAACCCCCACGGATTCTGGAAATGCCAAATGACCCTAAGAAATGATCATTTCAACATAACAAACTTAAAGGAAGTTTCATCCTTGAGCTGACTAGGGTGTGAAAGTAAAATAAATGTGCATAACAAACTTAAAGAGGATCAAAGTAGATCAAAATGACGTACCCTCAAAAAGCTCGAGGTACTGTGCTCGCCTTGCCGCCTCAGGCTCCCAAGTGACCTCGTATCGCTAGCTTCTTCACAGGACCTTCACCAAGGGTACCTCCTTCCGTCTCAGTCTCCGGACGGCTAGATCTAGTATCTACACAAGCCTCTCAGGATAGGTCAAGTCGTCTCCTACTTCGATGCTCTCGTGGCTCAGAACATGACTGCGATTGGAGATGTACTTCCTGAGGTTGGATACGTGGAACACGTCGTGTACTCCAGAAAGCTAGGGAGAAAGGGTGAGCTGGTAAGCAACGGGTCATACCCGCTCCAGGACCTCAAAAGGCCCCACGAATCTCGGTGCAAGCTTTCCTTTCACCCCAAACCACTGCAAGCCCTTCATGGGCGAAACATGGAGGAAGATGTGATCCCCAACCTCGAATTGTACCTCTCTACGCTTCAAATCAGCGTAGCTCTTCTGCCTGCTCCTGATGGTACGGAGTCGTTGATAGATCTGCTCGACCACCTCCTGACTCTAGCGTATCTGTTGGTGCTAGAGCACCACAATCATTTGTTTTGATGATAACAAAACACGTGTCATTTAACATTTGCACTTGAAGTCTTAGATTTTAGGCAAATTGCAAATGGAGACGTGATTAGACGGAATTCAAGCTCGCATCCAGGATGGATTGGAGGAGCTTGATGGAGAACAGAGGAGATTCTCAAGGAGCGATAGATTGAAGATGGAAGGACAAGAAGAATAGGATAGAATTATGTTTATTTCTTTCATGTACTCTTGTCTTTATTTTCTTGCTCTTTTTTGTTCCTTAGAATACCATGTTAAAGAGCCTCAAAGTACCCTAACAGTAGTCTTAGGAACACCGGCACAACCCTAGGATATTTAGGTTTTCTGTAGAAAACTTAGAAAATCAATATAGGGTTCAAACAGTCTTTTCAGACGTCTAATTCCAAAATCAGACGTCTGATAATGTGTTTTAAGACATCTGACTGTTGATTCAGACGTCTGATAACAATTAGGCTGGACGTAGAAGTTCTGTCTGATGAAAATCAGACGTCCAGACCTTAGACCAGACGTCTTAGAAGACGTCTGATGACTTTGCCAAACGTCCAAGTAGTGGACCGTTGGCTGGCTCAACAAACACGCAAGGATATGACCGTTAGAGCCTTATCAGACGTCATTAGGACTTTCCAGACGTCTGATAAATGATCGTTTTGCCTCGGCTGACCCAAAATCTCTTCTCAGAGATTTTCTAGCCGTTGCACTCTTTTGGAAATCCATTCCCACGAAAAGTAGGTTTCCAGACGTCCAGACATAGTGCCAGATGTCCTGTATATCGTCTGATGGACTTGCGCTAGAATCCTGTTTAGATCTGATCCAAGTCAGGAAGAGACCCACCCAAAATCAGACGTCTGACCTTATTTTCAGACGTCTTAAAGTGATCTTCCAGACGTCTGATGCCAGGATCAGACGTCTGATAAGCCTGTCAGTGCAATCATTGTTCCTGATTTTGGCCTGATTCTCTTGGGCTTTGCTCTCAATGGCTATGGAACATTTCCTAAGCCTTCCAAAGCTTTCCTAAGGCCTTTATAAATAGAGAGGAACCTCTTGCACATCAAGACACACCTAGACACTTTGTAATACACTTTCAAACCATTTTGTGCCTCTTGATCCTAAGAAAAGCTTTTGCTCTCCAAGCTTCTGCTCTACATCTTGAGAGGATCAAGCATTTGCGCACCCGCTCTCCCGCCGTAGTTTACGAGAGCGACGTTGCACCGTCGCGTGGCTCACGCACTCGCGTCATCGATCCGACGCACTCCTTGCAAAGGGGAGTTTCCTGATTCCTATAGAAGCTTAGATTAAAAATTACTTTGTTGGCTTTATAGGATTATTTACTATTTTATCTTTGTTATTTGGTTGGGTATTCGCTTTGCGAATTCCCGTCTCCTTCGAGGGACAAAATCCTTCTCGTGAAGAGAAGGGGTTGAGAAACGCTACCCTCGCACTTGTAGCGTTGTTGTAATTGAGGTTGAATCACCCCCGTTTAAGGTGATTCGTTAGTGGATTTGATCAACTTAGTTGATCAGAAAATCCTAACTCGAGAGGGTTAGGTGGTGGTTTTTACCCGGTTTAGGTTTCCACCTAAAAATTATTGTTTACATTGTGCGATTGATTGCTTGTGAGATTACTTTACATTGTATTCCTCATTTTTTACGTCACGCTGATCTCACCCCCTCCGAGTAGGGAATCCACAGTATCAACCTGGGACCAACCTCCTACTTGGTCCCCACCTCAACCCAGCTCATGGGAGCATTACACCCCCTCCCGTACAGAGTCTCATACAGTGTCATACCGATGCTTGAGTGATAGTTGTATGTAAATTCTTCCAGGGCCAAACACTCCTCCCAGGAACCTCTCCAATCCAGTACGCAAGCATGTAGGCTTCAAGGGTCTAAATGGTGCGCTCTGACTATCCGTCGGTCTAAGGGTGATATGCCATACTGAACCTCAGACGAATCCCGAGAGCCCGCTGAAACTCTGCCCAAAACTGGGAAGTGAAACGAGTGTCTTTATCCAAAATAATCTCAGGAGGGACCCCATGAAGGCGCACCACGTCTCGAATGTAGTGCTCCGCTAGTCGTGCTGGTCCAAACGTGACTTGAATCGGCAGAAAACGAGTCGTCTTCGTCAATCTGTCCACTATCACCCAGACTACGTCATGTCCTCGCTGTCACAGGTAATCCTACTACCAGGTCCATAGTGACTCTCTCACTTCCACTCTGGCACGGGAAGTGGCTGTAACAGCCTTGTAGGCCTCCGGTGCTCAGCCTTCACCCGCTAACATATCAAACATCGCTGAACAAAATGACCAACATCCCGCTTCATGCCCCTCCACTAGAAATCACGTCGTAGGTCGTGGTACATCTTCGTGTTTCCGGGATGTATGGTGAATCTGGATCCGTGTGCCTCAATCAGGAACTCTCTCAACAGCTCATCTCTAGGAATGCACAAGCATCCCTTCATACGCAGAACCCCGTCAGTGAACGAGAACTATCCTAGGCTCCTTGCCAATACCTGATCTCGCAGTGTCTGTAGATATGGATCTACCATCTGCCTAGCTACGATGCGATCTATTAGCTCTAGTCGTGTCTGCCTCGCCACTGTCACCGCCCATAGTACCCCTGTGACTCCTGGGGTCGCTAACTACTCATCTCCTCCATGAGTCTCCAACTCTGTGCTTGTAAACAAGTCAAGTGGGTGGGCGCCTTCCGGCTCAAGGTGTCAGCCACCACATTGGCCTTCCCTAGATGGTAGGAGATGCTGCAGTCGTAATCCTTCAAGAGCTCCAATCAACGTCTCTATCTCATGTTGAGCTTCTTCTGGTCAAACAAATATCTGATACTCTTATAGTCAGTGAAAATCTCGAACGTCTCTCCATAGAGGTAGTGCCCGCATGCCTTCAGTGCAAAAACAACTATTGCTAGCTCCAAGTCATGGGTGGGGTAGTTATGCTCATGGGACTTTAGTTGCCGCGAAGCCTAGGCGACATCGTGACCCCGCTGCATGAGCACACCCCCCAATCCCTTAAAAGAGGCGTCTGTGTAGACGACGAATCTACCACTGCTGTTTGGGATGGTGAGTACAGGAGCGGAGGTCAGCCTCTCCTTTAGCTCTTAGAAGCAAGACTCACACTCGTCTGTTCAGGCGAAGGGCACGTCCTTCCAAATCGACTGAGTCATAGGACGCGCGATCTGCGAGAACCCTCGGATAAACCGCCTGTAGTAACCAGCCAGCCCCAGTAAACTACGAATCTCTGTCACCGTACGTGGCCTCTCCCACCTGAGTACGACCTCAACCTTAACTAGATCCACAGCCAGCCCATCTCCCAAGATCATATTGCCCAAGAAGGTAACATGTCTCAACCAAAACTCGCACTTGTTTTATTTGGTGTACAACCTGTGCCGTCTCAAAGTATCCAAGACATTGCGGATATGTTGTCTGTGCTGTGTCTAATCCCGGGAGTAGACGAGTACGTCGTCAATAAAAACCACCACGAGCTGATCCAGGTACGATCGGAAGACGCGGCTAATCAGGTCCATGAAAGTGGATGGGGCATTGGTCAGCCTAAATGGCATGACCAAGAACTCGTAGTGACCGTACCGCGTGCAGAAGGCTGTCTTGGAGACGTCGATCTCCCTGATCCTCAACTGATGATAGCCTGACCTCAGATTTACCTTGGAAAATATTGTGGCGTCTCTCAGCTGATTGAAGAGATCATCGATGCGAGGTAGTGGGTACTTGTTCTTGACAGTGACCCGGTTCAGCTGTTTGTAGTTAACGCACTGCCGAAGAGTACCATCCTTTTTCTTCACAAATAAAATAAGGGCTCCCCACGGGGAGGCACTGGGCCTCACGAAGCCCTTCTCAACAGGTCCCATAACTGTGACTTGAGCTCTCGTAGCTCAAGCGGGGCCATCCGGTAAGGTGCAGTAAAGATGGGGTCGATCCCCGATATTAATGAAATCTCAACTCGATCTCACGCTCAGGCAGTAGTCTTAGCAGCTCCTCTGAAAAGACGTCGGGGTACTCACGGACTACCGGGATATCCTGTAAGTCGGCCACGGGGCTAGGCTCTGCCACGACACAAGTGAGGAAGACCTTGCACCCCTAGCTCAGTAGCTTCGCTGCCTGAAGCGTGGAAATGCACCTGAATCCTTCGTCCACTCGCTGGCCGTGGAACTCGAAGGGAGACAACTCTGGTATGGAGAAAACGATCTTCCTCTCAAAGCAATCCACTAGGGCATGGTAAGTAGCCAGTCAGTTCATCCCTAGGATTACACCGAAATCCTCCATCAGGATCATGATCAAATCAATTGGAAGATCGTGTCCCCTTATCGTGACCTCACAGTCAGTGAAAACCTCCTCAGCGACAAACACCTGTTCACCTAGGCCTTTAATCAGGAATGGCTCCTCTAAAAGTACACTGCTTGATCCCAAGCTGACAGCAAAACCCATGGAAACAAACGAGTGCGTGGCACCAGAATCGAAAGCGCGTAAACAAGCCTGCCAGAAACTGTAACCATACCTGCCACTACGGAGCCTCAAACTTTAGCATCTCCATGAGTCAAGGCGTTAATACGCCCCTCAGCCCTCGGTACAAAAGAAGCAGCCATGCTTTAGGCCGGGTGAGAAGTAGTTGGCCGATGCCCTCGTCGTGACTGTTGTCCTCCTCGGGCCTAGTAACCGTGGTCGCCAAATCAGCCTCCAATGCTCGGTGCTGGGAACATCTGCTATGCCCTGACCCTAGATGGGCAGTCCCTCCGTATGTGACCCAGCTGGCCACACTGGTAGCAGAGGGGAATGCGACATCCTCCCTCTGTATGCTACCCCTGCTAGAAACTAGGCGGGGGTCTGCTGCAGTCGATGGGTCCCTGTCTAGGGCCCCCAAAGGTCCCTAGTGGACCCACAGAACGGGACAGCTCTCCCGCTAGTGCCGTGTGCCTCCTCTCTCGGTGGCCTTGTGAGTGCTCATACTGGTAGGGCCTCTTCCGTCCTCCCCCGTCAACGTCTCGCACAGACGGATTGGTCTCCTCGCAAGTCATGGTAGCCTCGACCACGCGGGAGAAGGTAGGTAGCTTCAGGGGCTTTACATATCCCCAAATGGTAGGCTGGATGCCCTCAGTGAACCTCTACAGGCATTCCTCCTCGGTGGATGCAGCTATTGGGGCGAAGCATAACAGCTCTAGGAAGCGCATACGATACTCGCTAACCGTCATCGCCCCCTGACAGAGAGTGTGGAACTCCTGCCTCCTCTGATTCTGCCAGGTCTATAGGAAGTACTGCTTGTAGAAGAGTGTCACAACCAATCCCACACCGGCTCTCCCTCCTCCTGTCCTTTGACCGCCCTCCACCACCTGTGGGCTGCACTCTCCAGCTGATACGTGGCGAAAGCCACGCAACACTTTGCAGGAGGATGGAGTGTGTCGAAGATCTTCTCCATCTATTCCAGCCAATCTACCTCAGACGGGCTCTCCTCCCCCCGAAAGGAAGGGGGCTTCAACTTCCTGAACTGGCCAAAGACCTCGTGGTGGAGCCGCAACGGAGGAACGGGTGCACCTCCATGCAAGGATGACTTGTGCCCCGAAGTGTCTAAAGAAGGTGGGGGTGGTAGAGGATCACCCCCTCCCCATCCAACTCGTCCAGCACCGTAGCGGCTCGCCTATCTCACGAAGGACTCCTCATCCCCAGGAAGAGGCAGCTAGAGATCTTCCCGTATGAGATCACGGATCAGCTGGGCAAGGTCCGGGGCCTGAATGCCTGGAAGGAGAGGATGGGCCCTCGCTCGCCCTCCCCTGCGACCATGCCCACAGCCACGACCACGTCCGCGGCCCGCCTTAAGAGCTCCCTCGCGAGGCATCTCCTGCACAGAGATCGAAGAAGAAACAGAACTGTTGGTGGCTGTTTGATTACAGAGGAAAAGTAAGACTCGGAAGTGACAACCAAGATAAAACAATGTGATGGTCATCTTAGTTACATGTACAAGCGTGGTTATTTTCAAACCATTCGGTTCATTTCTCGGGACGACCTTGCTCTGATACCATCTTATCACGGCCCGTTCCTGACTCCATACAGAACCCGAGAATGGGTCGCCTTGACGAACCCCAAAACCCAATCATCCAACAAGAAATAACCAAATAAACATTCATTCCACAACCACACAAGTAATGTAACTAAGCAGTAAAATATAAAATTGACAATAAAGCAAGAAAAGGGCAATCACTATAATATTACAGGCCATCATAACAGAAATAGTACAGTATGATCAAGATATAACTGAAATAACATGCACTATAGGAACTCACTACAACACTAGCAAAAGGAAAACTACAACTGAGCTCGACTGGGCCCAGCGTCCTCAGCAGCCGGTGGCTCTAGCTACTCGAATCCCTGACCTATACAAGGTTATAACATCTAGAGTCAGCTAACGCTAAATAGAGTGGTAGCTAAAACATATAATGTAATTTAAACGAGCAGCTTAAAATATTATCTTCCGATTCCAATTATCTTATTACATTTGCTGATCTGAGTACTCTAATCGGGTTCCATGACATTGCTCAATCTTCCTGTTCCCTAAGAGAATGATCTTGCTTGTTTTCCCGCGGTGCAGGATGTACACGTGGCACGCTCCTAACCAGGACAGTCCCTCGTGGTAGTCCTACACTCGGTCTACTACCCCGAGGTCACGGTCGCGACATAGCGGTGACTACGGCACACGTGATAAGTGCACGGGTAGTTACCCCACACTGGTACGCGGTTAATTGTTTCCGCTAGCAGGTATGCCCAACGTACACCACAGGGCCTTGCCCTCTCAAAATAGGGGTCTCGCCCCTCAGAAACAGGGGTCTCGTCCCTCACAGTCCACGTACCCTCGTCTGACTACCCCGGTTTGCTCAGTGGGCCTAACAAGAGTCTGTGTAGGGTGGCCAGTCCTAACTCTGGGCCCCCTAGGGCGGCTAACTGCACCCTACACTAAGTAGCTCTCCTCGGTACTACGTACGTGACAGCCAATAGGAGTTGACGTAGAGTGGCCAAATCCACCCCGGGTCTCCACCCAAAGGTGGCAAGCTCCCCCTGCTCAAAAAGGGATAGTTGCTCTCTTCGGTACTACGTACATGAAGGCCAGCTCACCTCCTTAAACCAAGTCTGAACAGCCGTCCGTGGCGACGTGTTCCAGAACCATCTGGTTCTCCGTACTACAGTATTCTTGTTTCTTTCTACATTCCCGTAGGATTCGTACATGGACTTTCCATATTTCATATCCGGTTTGTTACAGGCAACTCTAATTCCACCACCTAGTATTCAATACAAGCATGCATTTCCATTTCTGACAAATTACAGGCAGTATAGGCAACTCATGGTTTATTTCAGGAAGCATCACGGTAATACCAACATTACATGCATCTCTCAGCCCTAGTGTTAATGCCACAACCTAGGGTTCACCAATCTAGAGTAACATGCATTCATTTCCTTCAGCCTTAAGGTTCATCTTACAACCTAGGATTTCTACTCATACCATTTAGTTCATAAATCTAGGATTAGGGAAGAACCACTTTATCAGGATAACCGGGTGAAATGGGAGCTCGTACAGTAGCTTCTGACGTCTCCGTAGGTCCCGTATACTCGACGGACTAGAAACCTATGACATGGATTGGCAAGTCAAATGTGTTCAAAATGACATAGACAAGATACCATTACATAGAGAAACTCGCATGGAAATCAAAGACGTTTCGTTTGTAGAAAACCAACACTGTTTGGGCCCAAAACACCAACCCTGACCAAAATCAGACATCTGGGAAGAGTTCTAGATGTCTTAAACGTACTCAGGGACTGACCTTGCTTGGGGTGCCTTTCTCGGACGTCTGGGACTCAGTGCAGATGTCTGAGGGTGTCTTCAGACATCTGGAAACACGTCTGGACATCTGAAACTGCCTCTGTCCTCGCACCAGTGCGCTTTCCAACCTCTGACACGCGCATGCACGGTCAGGACTTTGGCAGGAAAAATAATAAATCGAAAATATGCGCTATCAGATGTCTGGCAATACCTCAGGATGTCTGACAAGATGTTTGACGTGATCCGCAAACATCTGATTCTACGGAAAAATGATTCCGCAGAACCGTTGGCGAGTTCTTCTCGTGATGCCTTCCTCTCCGCATGCTGCTGCAACTGCAGCAGAACTCGCTACAGCAGCAGTCGCAGCTCTCCTCTCCCGTACACGCTCCTCTGGCTCCCTACTCTCCTCTCGGCTGCGGTGTGGGGAGGATGGAGGAGAAACGAGGGGGTTAAATGGAGGAGGTGGTATGGGGGAGGGAATGGAGAGAGAGAGAGGTGAGGGCGCTGCAGGGGGATGGTGCGGCATGCGGAGTGAGGGGGGAGGAGAGGGGTGTGTACGGTGGGAAGTGGTGGTGGGAAAATTGCAGGAACATCCCTGTAATTTCCCTTTCCCCCTCACAAACTCCCAAAACAAAAGATAATGGGTTTAAAACTGTAGTAAAACCCCTACGAATTCTGAAAATACCAAATGACCCCAAAAAAGGGTCATTTCAGCACTACATCGATGCAGGAAGTGATTTAGACTATCAGCCCTCTTTTCTCGTATAAACCACTGGGTCCTTCTGATTAATTATAGGTGGCATGGTTAGAGTGGGTAACACTTACCACTTTAATTCATTTTCTCTTCCTTGCAAGAGGTAGAAACATTTAGCATAGGTTGAAAGGTGTTTTAATAGTTCAAAAGCAGGAGATGGCAGGCATCATACCCTTTTTTGCGATTCAATCTGGTAAGAGATCGTTTTAGGTACTGATGAGTGGCATTTGTACTTAACTTGTTAGTTTGTTCCAGTGTTTGATTCCTTAAAATAAGTTGTCAGTTTCTCCTTGAGCATGTGGTGCAAAACATTTGGGATGGGTCATTAGTATGACTATGTTAGAGGGTCCTTATGCAGGTGTTTGGCAAAACAAGCTATAATAACAGAATGAGTATTTGACCGATAGAATAGAAAGCAGATAGTCTCTAATGAGTGTATCGCGAACAGAACAACAAACAAAAGTGGAGTCCCCAGCATAGTATCCTACGTTTGTACCATTCATATTAAGCGCTGCCCTTTTGCTTGTACAGTATGTTGCACTGCCAATAAGCCAATAAAGGATGCCCCTTCCTTCAGTTTAGCATGGTTATCAATCATTAGTTTGGTCAGTCAGTGATGATTCTCTAAGCTACAGATCAAGGGAAGGTTTCAGGTGGTTGAGGGAGCACCGAAAGGGCTTTTTTCAAATTGTCAACTGCTAATTTTGAACAAAATGAAAGAAGTGCAGAAGTACTGAAGTACAGATATCGAAAGTTCCAGACGATGACAAATCACCAAAAGTACTGATAAGGAGTGATATCGCCTTATTTGTAACTTTTGCCCTTTCTAACCTGTTCTTCTATTTTGAAGCAAAATCTTGAGTAATATTTATTGGTCGACTCATTATATTGAATTCATTATTCACAGGATATGATATATCCTACTGAACCAATTAGCAACGTCCAAGAATCTCAACATCCATGCTCTTATTATAACTAGGTTGACACTTGACACAGTATCATCCTACATTTGATTTCAGGCCTTCAACCTATGTAGAGAGATCTTACTCTTTAACTTCATCTCTCATAAGGAAATTCTTCATCATGTATCAAAAATTAATAATCACCCGAATTCAGACTTCATCATTATTGGAATTCTATTATTGGTCTTCTAATGGATTTCTTGTTATTTTATTAGTCTTATTATTATGGATTTCTTACTATTCTATTATTATTGTGAGCAAAATACATCTAACCCACCCATGCTTTACTCAGAGAGTTAATTCCCCTGTTGTGCTTTTGGGCCAATCGAATGGTCCCCTCCCTGTGTGTGGTTCTGAACAGAGGAAGAAATAGCTCCTTGGACGGCTATATCTGGCAAAAATGCCCTTCATTTAAAGTCCCCTTTCAAAGCCCCATCCCTCTGATGTTGCCACTCTCTTCCACGTTGCCGTCAATGTCTCTACCACCTCAGGCCTCTCCTCCTCCGACATTGCCTCCAAAAGTGTGTTGCCACCGATGCAAAGTAGCAATCGCGGGAAACCTAACTTTCGCTTGAACATGTTTCTCCTTGTTGCTTACCTCCCTAAACTCGGCACCAATCAAGAATCCTCAAGGGATTCCAATGACTCTTGATGTACACTTTAACTGATTATTGGTATATCCATCAGTCCAACTCAGATTAAATAGAAGCCAGTTTGACAGAAAGAAAATGTAGAGGAGGGTTTTTTTCTTACCATCTGAAATTCACTATAGCTTATGGTGACGACGGCATGTCGTAGAAGGATAACAGATGTGGAGCTTCCTTTGGAGCGAGTTGAGTGGCGGGAAGGCCCCTAGGGGCCTCTGCTTCTCCGAGCACTGGTTGCTGTGAAGGAAATTTGAAGAATGAACAGGAAAATTGAAGAAATTTCAAAATTTTCATTTCGAATGAACAAACCCGTTTAAGTCCAAGCTTTATTCTTGTAAAAAAAGTTGAGAATTTTGTTTCTGCAAATGTGGTAGATTTTCCAGGAACCAAAGATCAACGACAATTAGTTATATGGATCTGTTTTATTTAGAATGCGCTTGTTGGCAACAATAAGCTTCTCGCATACGTTTGAAGGAAATCTTCCGTCGAAGAATCTGCACCGTGCATACGAAAATACTGCAAATCAATCGGTTATGAAAAGGATAATGGTACAAAAAATATCTACACACTAAAGTATACATAACGCAGGGGCATTTCTAGAATAAATTAAAAGAAACGGGGGTGGGGGGGGGGGGGCGCGGCGGGTGGTTATAAAGAAGCAAAGGAAAGGGAATGAAAGATGACATGAGAAACAACAAATGTAGCTATAGAGAGGATACCTGTAAGGGAACTTCTCAATCCACAGTTTGGACGCAACGGAACTCTTGCGCCCGTGAGGACATGAGAAATTAGAAAGGTTTAAGGAGCGGCAATGCAGGTTGTGGAGGAGGGTGATGCGTTAAGTCGTCGTCGTAGGCTGCATCGCTTGTGAAGGAACCTCCTATCGGCACCTAAGTAAATATGGAAACAAAAAGTAGCGAAAGCAAGTGAAGCTGCAGGTCATCATCAAGGATTATGGCTGGATTGTTATAGGCATTGTTGGAGATGGAAAACCCATCGTGAATGCAAATCAGGAAAGGATCACGATTTAGAAATTCATTCTGCAACTCAGTTTTCGACACGAGAGGGCTCATGTCTACTCAAATCACTCGGGTGGGATTCACCATAAGAATTCCATGTATAAAACTAAAAATTCACGTGATATTTGCTTATATCGTACAAAAAAAACCACACCCACATGCATAACACATATGATAAAAATATATAAAAAAAGTTAAGAAATCACGGGTGATTTCAAATATCACAATGATATTTGGTATGAAATCATTTTTGCACACAATTAAAAATTACAAATAATATTTCAAATATCATAATAATTTTACATACAATTAAAAATCATAGATAATATTTAATTCATAGTTATATCTCACCAATGATTTTTCGTGATCGCCACGGGGAAAGTTATAAAAGGATAATATTTTGTTTAGAGCTGAACATCACCGGCAATTTTTCGAAAAAAGGGCGCATATGGTCCCCCATCGGGTAAGTTGGAAAACAAGTTTCCCTACATTAGTACTTTTCCTTCAACGTGGAATCACGAAGGGAATTGGAAGGACAAGGGGTCAATTTAATAGCAGCGTAAGCAAAAGGGGCTACATGTTTTTTGGGCTCTTAATTCTTTTGTGCGAACGCTTTCAATTGGGTGGTTTATGGACAAATTCCAACTTATCAAGTAGAAAAAATCAAGCAGACAGATCAGGAATTTTGTTCAATCTCTTTAACTAATTCACTGCCATAGTACAACATGAAGTGCGTAAGAAGTCTTTCCCTTTTCCACAGGGGACTTTGGGTGAGATTTAAATGTCTGATCTGATCCAAATATATGACACATGGGGATGAGTAAATCTCTGCTGCATGTGAGAGTACATGATCAACTCTTGTCTTAGCTACTAATATTTTTTTTAGAATAAGATCTCATCTACTAAATTCCACCTATGTTGAGGTTCGTGTGCCTTTTCATTGCCGGTCCCAAGCTCGGGTAAAGGAGGAGGGTTGCGTTAGGTAGCCGACAGCTAGCGTAAAATTTGTCGGATCTTTAAACATGGATTCTAGCAAACATTTTGATTTTGTTGGGGCGTTCCCTACTTGCGACGTGTTGCATCGACGCCCGGGTGTAGTGATAAATGAGCAAGGGTTCTCGCATGAGGAACGCATGCGAGTAAAGAAGTTAATTCTGCTACATCGCCGCCCGGATGTAGTCCAAAATGAGCATAGGTTCTTGCATGAGGAACGCATGCGAGTAAAGAAGTTAGTTCCGCTACATCGTCGCCTGGATGTAGTCCAAAATGAGCAAGGGTTCTCGCATGAGGAACGCATGCGAGTAAAGAAGCTAGCTCCACCACTTCGTCATCGAAGTGTGTCACAAAGAATGCTGAGATTCGGTAGTTGGAATATTGGTACCTTGACCAGCAAGCTCATGGAGATTGTGGATACAATGGTAAGGAGAAGGATTCAAATTCTTTACCTTCAAGAGACTAAGTGGGTTGGTGAAAAAGCAAAGAAAATCGAGAGAACAGGTTTCAAACTTTGGTATTCAGGAAGGGACAAAGGTAGAAACAGTGTGGGTATTATAATTCATAAGGATTTGAAGGAGAGCGTGGTTGAGGTTAAGAGATTGGGTGATCGAATTATTTTGATAAAATTAATCTTAGAAGAAGAGATCTTGAATGTCATTTCAGTTTATGCACCTCAAGTTGGTCTAGAGGAAAGAATAAAGAACAAATTTTGGGGAGAGCTTGATATGATAATTCAAGGAATCCCACAGACAGAAATGACTGGCTTGGGTGAAGCTTTAAATGGGCATGTGGGAAAAGATGCTTTAGAGTATGTAGGAGTGCATGGAAATCATGGTTTTCGTGTTAGGAATGAAGGGAAGGCGTTCCTTGATTTTGCTATGGCTTATGATCTTTTCATAGCAAATACTTTCTTCAAAAAACGGGAAGAGCATTTGATTACCTATAAAAGTGGCTTAACAAGAACGCAGATCGATTACTTTGCTTTGAGAAGAAGGGATCGTTTATCTTGTAAGGATTGCAAGATTATTCCAGGGGAGAGTTTAACTGCTCAACATCGTCTTTTGGTGTTGGATGTTCATTTGAAGAAGGCAAAGAAGAGAAAATTAGTGTCTAAGAATTTGAGAATTAAATGGTGGAATCTTCAAAAAGAGCAAGTGAGATTTAAAGAGAAGATGATGCAACAAAAGGCTTGGGATCTTGATGGTAGTGCTGATGAAATGTGGTTAAATATGGCAAACTGTATTAGGAAGGTGGCAAAGGAGGTGTTAGGCATGTCTAAAGGAGGTGTTCCAGGACAAAAGGAGGCTTGGTGGTGGAGTGAGGAACTGCAGGAGAAGCTTAAAATTAAAAGAGCCTGTTTTAAAGCCTTATATCGAGATAAGACCGATGAAAATATGGAAAACTACAAAAAAGCAAAGAAAGAAGCAAAGAAAATTGTTAGTGAAGCAAAAGCAAAAGCTTGGGAGCATTTTTATAAGAAACTTGATTCTAAAGAAGGTGAAAAAGATATTTTCAAGTTAGCTAAAGCAAGAGAGCGGAAAGCAAAGGACCTTGCGCATGTAAGATGCATCAAGGATGAAGAAGGAAGGGTGCTTATAGCTAGTGAGGATATAAAGACAAGATGGAAAAGATATTTTCATAAGTTATTTAATGAAAAACAAAAGAATGATATCATCTTAGGGGAGTTAGTTAACTCAGAAGAGTATGTGAATCGATCATGTTATCGAAGGATTCAAAAGAAAGAAGTAGAGGAGGCTCTGAAAATGATAAAAAGTGGGAGGGTTGTTGGACCTGATGATATTCCTATAGACATCTGGAGAATGACGGGAAAATAGGGTATAACTTGGCTCACAAATTTATTTAATACGGTGTGGAGAGGCAAAAAGATGCCAGAGGAATGGAGGAAAAGTTTTGTAGTACCTTTATACAAGAACAAGGGTGATATACAAGATTGTTCCAACTATAGAGGTATTAAGTTGATGAGTCATACGATGAAACTTTGGGAAAGAATAATTGAAAGAAGAGTGAGACAAGTCTCTATGGTAACTGAAAATCAATTTGGCTTTATGCCAGGCAGGTCTACTATTGAGGCAATACACCTCTTGAGACGTATGATGGAGACATACAAAGTGAGGAAAAAGGATTTACATATGGTTTTTATTGATTTGGAGAAGGCCTATGATTCTGTCCCAAGAGATTCTTGTGGAGAATTTTGGAGAAGAGACAAGTGCCAATTATATATATCAACCTCATAAAGGATATGTACTATGGAGCTGTAGCTTGTGTAAAGACTAAGGATGATTTGACAGACTACTTTGATATCACCATTGGTCTGCATCAAGGTTCGACTTTAAGCCCTTATCTTTTTGCCTTGGTTATGGATGAGTTGACGAAGCATATCTAAGTTGAGGTGCCTTGGTGTATGCTTTTTGCTGATGACATTGTGTTGGTTGATGAGACAAGAGATGGAGTGAACAGAAAACTTGAGCTTTGGAGAGAAGCCCTGGAAGATAAAGGATTACGCATAAGTAGGACGAAGACTGAGTATATGGAATGTAAGTTTAGTAGTAGAGGGAACAACGAAGGGATTGATGTAAAAATTGGAGAAGAGTGCATTCCGATGAAAGATATTTTTAAGTACTTGGGATCCATTTTCCAACATGATGGTGGAATTGATGGAGATGTTACACATAGAATTAATGCAGGGTAGTTGAAATAGAGGGGTGCTTCTGGAGTTCTCTGTGATAAGAGGGTTCCTTTAAAAGTCAAAGGAAAATATTATCAAGCTGTGGTAAGACCGACCATGTTTTATGGTTCTGAATGCTGGGCTATAAACTATAGGCATGTATAGAAGATGTCTGTGGCAGAAATGAAGATGTTAAGATGGATGTGTGGTCATAAAAGAAAAGACCATATTTCAAATGAATTTATTAGAAACAAGATTAATGTGTCACCGATAGAGGATAAAATGAGAGAAACTCGTCTAAAATGATTTGGACATTTACAAAGAAGGCCACTAAATGCTCCAATTAGGAGATGTGAGAAGTTGGAAGCTGAACCCGCTAAGAGGAGACGAGGAAGACCAAACAAGTGTTGGAATGAAACTATTAAGTATGACCTCAATTACTTTAATTTAAATTCTAAAATGACTAAAATCGATCTGTGTGGAAACAAAGAATCCATATAACCAACCCCACTTAATGTGAAAAAAGGCTTGGTTGTTATTGTGAAGATCTCATCTACTAAGATACTTGGCAAGGTTTCTTGCACATCCTCAAGCAAACAAGTTTTGCAAATTGTTACTTAGAGAATTAATATCTCAGAAACAATTCACAAAACTTTCCTTAGGAAAGCGACTCTCGTGACATCCGTGAGCTTAACGGTGAGATTCATTTACTTCACAATGAGGATTTAGGATAGGCTTAATCCCCACATTACAACCACGAAAAATTATCTAGCTTCATCCGTGAGACTTGCTTGGAAAATGGTCTAGAATTCAAAATCTTTTTCGAAACAAAATTAACGGGGACATTCCTTCAAGGCCAACATCATCTCTTATTTAGCGACCAGAGAGAAGGAAAATCAACCTGGGAAGAAACAAAGGCTGTGTTTTGTTTCAGTGCGAGGAACAATAGACAGAAAAAGAGACACACACACACAGAGGAAAGACTAGATGCTGATCATGAATTTCATCACGAGTTTGAAAATTCTCACCCAAATAGACAATCCTTCTGCTTGTCTTGAAGGAGCACAAGGCTTAAGTTTCTTTCAATAGCTCAAAATCCTATTTGGGCAAACTAAAAGAAACTGGCCATCCTCATGCTAATCCTCCAAGTAATGTAGGGTGGCAACTCAAACTTTGAGCTCCTGTCAAAATTAAGTCACTACCCTTCGACCATACCTTAGCACAAAGCTCCATTTCATTCCAAATAAGACATATAATAGCATGACCTAGTTAAGCACAACCAACATAATATAAGCACAGAAACGTTAAAATCTAAAATGATACAAGCAAAACTGCCAGAAATAAAGTCAACAGTATTATCATCGATACCAAGGTAATTACAGAGACATCCACAATTTTTACAGGTTCAAAGAAAGCCACTAGAACACACAACACTCAGTTACAGATTGCATAAAACTGCTGATTTGGTGCTCTACCCTTCTTAACACAGTAAACTGCAGCACAAACTCAAAAACCAAATGCGTGAAAACTTCTGGGTATTTATCACCAATGGACTTTGCAGTCATCCCCTCCATGCTCTTGGTAGTCTCAAATGACAACGATGATTCAAGAACTACAGAGCAAAAGGCAAGCAGGGAATTCACCGTTACTCAGTAATGAGATATATTAAACAACTTCGGTCAATCCATTCAAAACTAGGACTCCACAAACCAGTCATGGCTTCAAGGTAGCCTGTAGATTGCTTAGGGGACACATCTTCAGCCACTGCGACTCTTTGTATATTCATTGCGCATATTCCAAAGCATCTTGACTACCTCTTCCATGGAAGGCCGATCTCGAGGAACAGGGGCTGCACACTCAAATGCAAGGCCAAGGAGTTTTGATATCACTTCTCCCTTTACCTGTTCTTCCATGTGAGGGTCCAATATCTCTCTAATTCTCCCGTTTGTGTACTCACCAAATGCCTACACAACAGCATAATACGAAGAATGAAAGTGGATCTCAAGATAAATTCCATAAAAAGTTTTCCAAAAATGAAGTACTACAAGCTGTCCATCCAAGACAATCTTTCATTTAACATCTTAGGAGGTCTTGGAAATGAAAATAAATGAATGATGAGCTTACCCATCTTACAGTTACTTTTTCCTCCTTACTTCTTCCTGCCTCCAAAGGGCGCCTTCCAGATAATATTTCTAATAACAATACACCATATGAGAAGACATCTGACTTGCGTGAGAGCACTCCTGTTACCATATAATGTGGGTCCGTATATCCTGCAGTGCCTTGTATATTAGTCACAACACCAGAATGATCTGTGGTACTGGCTCTTGCAAATCCAAAATCAGCCACCTTGGCACTCAGAGCCTCCGTAAGCAGAATGTTTGATGACTTCACATCCCTATGAATGATGGTTTTTTCTATTGAAATGTCACGATAAAGAGATGTATTAGCTTTCATTGGCATTAAAACAATCTAGAAATTAACAGAAGTAGCAACAAAGAGGATGCTCTACAGTATTTATCTTGGAACTAGGAACATCCCTTAGCTCAAGAAGGAAAACAAGATTGTTTGTTACTCTACAGTTGATGTAAATATTGGATAACATTAAGAAACGAAATTACAACTCAGATGTTCCCCTTGTCAGATTATCCACCTTTCTATTGAAACCTGCATAACCATTTGTTAATAGAGAGGTGGCCCTCAACACATAATTTAGGATTTTAAAGTCTAACCCTCCTCAAAACAACAGAGAACTTTTCAACTTAATGATGCGTCTGTTGTCAGGTTTTCACACCCTTATATACACAGAGGTGCATCCCTAAGGTAATTAATAGTCTAATACTGCCCAAGTACACTTGTCTACCTGTCTGCCATGCACAGCTATCGTACTCGAGTGCCAGCAAGGGGTAAGCTAGTTCAAATTTGTTGACACTCTACCTATACTAACAGGCAATAGAGGCACATTCAGAGCCACAGAATATAAGCATGAACAATTTGTCTCCACTGGAAGATCAAGCACCTTAATGCATTGCAATTCAAAGATCTAATGCCTGAATATAAGATCCTCTTCAGGAAGTGACCGCAAAATATATTGCAATCTTCCAAGATCTGCTTGTACATCTTTTAGAATCGTGAATCATCATTTACAAACAAGTATTGTGGTGTTATGCAAGCAACAAACTAAGGATAACACCATTCGTATCTTTATGAATAACCAATGTGATGAAGAATATCTGAAACCAAAAGGATCAGCCTTTTGAACTCACCCCAGCAAGCATATGGACCTTCATCTAGGTTCCTTAGTAACAAGTATGAGTCATTGCCCTGTTGGTTCATATAAACTTCAACAGATAGGTTTATCATAAGGGATCAATTTATGAGTTGGAATAAGTACCATTTCATCAGATATCGGCATTGAGTAAATAGATCCTTTGTATAAAAGGCAAAGAAGACCCAAGAAAGCCACTTACGTGTAGGATATTTTAGAGAGGGGGAAATCTAATGGTTCAATATCTGAACCGTGATGGCATCACGAAAGCATGAAAAAAAAAAAATCAATTATTTAAAACTTTTTTCAAATCAATAATCGGATCAATGCCTAGAAAATTGACCACAAAAATCAAGAAACTTCAACAACCTAGATAACTAGAACCACATGGGAAGACCTAGCATCTCCATGTTCCAGGTTTCCCACGAGTATAGAGTTATACTTATGATGTGGCGTAACACATCACCCTAAATGTTGTGCCCCCTCAAATAAGTCTCAACCATGTGGGACTCTCTTCTTCTCATTAGGTAAATGAGATCCTTTGAGTCGAAAACACTTAATCCTACCTCGTGCAACACAAACCCTTCATGGTTCCCGAGGCATCCAACACCCCAAGGATCCTCTACAGACTCAGCCTGCGCAATCCAGGAACATACAAGCAACAATATCAAACGTCTGGTACTCTTACCAGACTTCCATAGGTCCCTCTGGACTTCCGACTAAAGTTCTAGGCATCTAAAGAGGCTTCTAGACGCCCATTGGTGCCTCAGGACTTCTTCTAAGGCTCCTAGATGTCCAGAAATAAAGAGAACTCTCTTCTTTCTTCTCTTTCCTCTCACGATGGAGTAAGGTTCAAAATGCCGATTTCGACACCGTGCTGATGAAATTCTACGTGTGCATTTTGTGGGCATGCCAAAATGACAAGGGCATGCCAACAAAAAATCACAAATACTCAAAATCGTGTGTGTGAACATAAATACTCAAAATCGTGTGTGTGTGTGTGTGTGTGTGTGTGTGGAGCCTCTCCAGCCCACCCACCTCCCTTTTCAACCTAAACCTCTCCTACCATTACCCACTTTTCAAATTTTCAACCTCACACGCTCAGATCGTCTATGCTGGCACCGACGTGGTGCTCATACTGTCAACATGCTGTCAAAATTTCTGGCATACCATCGGCACCCCTGTAAACAAACACCTACACTATGTCGACATGGCCTCCTTCTGAAAATGACCTTGCCGACGACATATCGTCGGCATTTAAAATGCTGCGATGGAGGCTTATGCACACAAATAAGGGAACAGTCAGGGTTTTTCTTGATGGCTTTTGGGAGATATTTATAGAGATTATAAACCCTAATCCTAATATAATGGGACCCCTTGGATGGAGATCCAAGGGATGGGATTTAATCATACTTAAATTTTATAGAATAAGCCCATAACTTATGGGATGTTTGGAGTTAGTATCTAAACATTAATTAATTACAATCCAACCCTTAGATTTTAACGTAATCAAATTAAGTTCAATTAATTATCAAATCAAATGCAATTTAAATTCTTAATAACATTTGATTTATCGTACAAGTAGGAACCCATCAAAATCATTATTGATTTTATCACACCAATAATGAAGAGTTTAAGATTCGTGGAATTATAGTACTACACCTCCGTCAGGTATTCCAAATACCCACGAATCATTTACACTGGAAGACATATATAACTCTTAGGATTAAATCCCAAATTCATTATCCATCCTTTCATGGGTCACATAATTTATATTCTCCTTGCATCATTGAAACAAGAATGAAGATCAATTTCTTTCCCAAAAGATCATCTCCTTTTACGTACAAGACATATCAAGACCTGTCTGACCATGCACGAAATTCCAAACTTCCAATGTACACGAAGTGAGCTCAAGTCTCCTGATCGACTGCATACACTTGATAGTAGATTTGTGTGATCCCTTCGAGAGATCGTGTCTTCTACACCGTCATATGCACACCAACTTTCCAAACTCAACACCAAGGTAATTGCATCAACCATCAGTCCACCAAATATGCATATTCAAGCACAGAAACACATGTCTATCTTAGGTCAAAGGATACACCTTATCTGTGATAGATAAGAGGACTTCCGCATCTCCATCTCATCAATTATTTAACTCAATTTGCGTGACAGCCCCCAATTTCCATTCCAATGCAAAGGATGTGCATCAAGGACATAAGTTAGGCAATAGTCTTGCAAGAAGATTTCCATCTCTTCTCAGAATGGAAGCAACAATTAGATATCATCATGGTTATTGTCTTGATCCAAACTGTTTGGATTTTCGATACCCATCATCAGTAAATCCAACATGACTGCAATACATTCTCTCAATTGTGCTGAGGAATCCATCTAACCGTATTGGTGTATCCACATAATCTGATAATCAGATCCGAATCACTGATCAAGTGATTCGATTCAAGTTGGTTCACTCAGGACACATAGCTCCAACATTAGATCTTTAAGTGGAATGAAATGAATCAATTACATTATTTTGGAGCCTCCCCTCTCAATATATAGAGAGGTAAGAAAAGTACATAACAACCCTTAATGTAAAAATAACAAAATACAAATAAGGACAATAATGGAAAAAAACTTAATAGACCAAATGAGTACATCACTTTATGATAGGAACACCCCATTGTTCTTGGAGAGCATCCACTGCCACATGCGGTTATTGGACACAACCTCGACATTCTCATCATTAGATATTTTACCTATGGCTCAATATCTAATGTCACAAGTCTCATTTGAACACTAACGTCATAACTCTCATGATATACTCTCCTTTCATTCCATTCCTATGTTATAGGTTCTATTCTCTTTGTTTCTTTTATCTTTTACCTCATACAACCATGTCATATATGGATGTGTATGTTTGTGTTCTAGTTAAGCACTAGTCTAGAAGTAGTTTATACAACAACCAAACATTTTCCCACACTAAGTGAGGTCAACTATATGGATTCTTTACCTCCACACAGATCGATTTTCAGCCATTCCAGGACTTAAATTAAAGTAATTGAGGTCATACTTAATAGTTTCCTTCCAACACTTGTGTGGTCTTCCTCACCCCCTCTTAGCAAGTTCAGCCTCCAACTTCTTGCATCTCCTAACTGGAGCATCTAGTGGCCGTCTTTGTAAATGTCTAAACCATCTTAGACGTGCCGCTCTCATTTTATCCTCTATCGATGCCACCCTAACCATTTTTCTAATAAACTCATTTGAAATACGATCCTTTCTTGTATGACCACACATCCATCTTAACATCTTCATTTCTGCCACAGACATCTTCTATACATGCCTATAGTTTATAACTCAGCATTCAAAACCGTACAACATGGCTGATCTTACCACAGCTTGATAGTATTTTCCTTTGATTTTTAAAGGAACCCTCTTATCACAGAGAACACCAGAAACACCCCTCCATTTCAACCACCCTGCATTAATTCTATGTATAACATCTCCATCAATTCCACCATCATGTTGGAAAATAGATCCCAAGTACTTAAAAATATCTTTCAATTCCACCTCATATCTAGAAGTAGTTTATATTAATCTAATTTTTGTACACTTCTTTAGTGAGTTAGAAGTAGGTAGATGTCAATGGTCTTATGAATAAATACAGCAGATTTACTTATTTTCTTCTTGTTTGCGATTCCTGAAACCCAAAGCCAAGGAGTCCTCAGAAACAGAGCTACTTCTATCAATCCCACAACTCAGAAGGGTCCCACTCAAAAAATAGACAACATTTAATCTTGAAGATCTAGAGGGTCACTTTTTTTTTTCGATTAAATCAATCTATTTGTATTCCTTGATTAAAGCCACTACTAACCTATCGAAATAACTGCAACATAGCATTTGGGTGTTCCATGCTTTAGAAATCTCAAGTTCGATGAATCATTATCAAAAATGGTGTTTACGGTCATTAGACCAAATTAGGAGCCAATGTTGTTGCTCGGTATTTCAGCAACTGAATTCATCAACCCACACAATGAAACGAATTAGTTAGCAAGAACATCTATGGAACCCTTCGGTCATGATTACTATATATCAAGCAATACCACCATGGCACAATAACATGCTCAAAGCTACTTTCTCGACTTCATCCTAGGCCACCAGGCTTCAATCAAGCCCAAATTTGATAGCAAAGGAAGATGCATCCTTCTTGGTGGTAGAGGATGTGATCTTAGTAGTGTGGTAGTAAAATGGCAAAGGCTAGGAAAACAATCCAAGTTGTTATACTTAGGATTGAGACCAAGAGAAGAACCTCCTAGATAATCTACAATCTGTTAACCCTGTATCTGAAACATTTTACCCCACAGAGGCTATCATCAATGACTTTTCCACCACTAGTTTCTTAGGATGGAAATTCTATGTGGTGAAGGACGTGTAATGAATATTAGCTCTCTCAGCACACTTATGGCGATCATCTTTGACATTTCATCTTGTTCTTTTGCTACTTTATTGACAATGCTGCAAGCAAAAAACTTCTACTTGGAAGGCATGGAAGAAGAAAAGTCAGCTCTATGTCTCATTGCAATGGATCACTGTTCAATCCTCTACCCAAGTGTGGTCCTTTCAAATAATAGTAGGATATGGTTTAGTATTGTAATAGTCAGTAGTCAGTATTCAATCAACCGAGTCACTAACGACTACGGAGTAAGATATACAAGGGAGTAGTCAGGTCAGGCATTATATATATGTATATATATATAGGGTCCCTATCCCTCTAGGCAAGGGTCATATGAACACCGAATCTCAACCATCGAATGTTTATCGAATGGTACAAAATAAAACCACCATATTTGAATTTGGTGGTTTCTTGTTTACATAGAGAATCTCAAAGTTACCAAAACAAAAAACACTTGTACATGTAAAGAAATTAATGCATTCCATAAAAATCACTTTGACAACATGCAGTAAAAACACTTGACACAGAGAAATTATGCATTCCATAAAAACCACTTTGACAACAAATAGTTATACAACCAACCGTGCACCTCATATGGTGATTGTAATACAATTATGTAAGAAGTTGTAATAAACTAATATTGTAATACAACTCAATTTGTATTAATATACGGTGTTTATAATACAACTATAGGATGTAAGAAATAGTTGTATTACAAGCATATCATCCAAGTTCTATTACAAGCATATCAAAAAGGGAATTGTAATACAACTTGTAATACAATTATATAGAAGTTGTAATAAATTGATATTATAATACAAAAATAACTGTAACTGAATTACTATACTATGATTGTAATACAACTATGGGACACAAAAGTTAGTTGTATTACAAGCATATCATCCAAGTTGTATTGCAAGCATATCAAAAAAGAGAATCAAATATACGTATTACAAGTATATCAAAAAAGTTGTATCATAAGCATATCAAGTATATCAACAAGGATGGGAAAAGACAAATAAGTAGCGAACTAAGGAAAAAAAGGAATGTGACTTATAATGGAAACTTCGGATATGCTGTGAATCACAAAATTGAGTGCACCATCGTGAATGGTAAAAGCTTCCATATATGAATAGCGGTTTTGGAAACCGCTATTCGTACGAAATAGTAGTATTCATCAATGAAAATAAGGATCCGATGAACATGATTGCGTGCTCATATAGTGTCTTTTGAGCACTATGATCAAAAGATATAGTTGCATTCAAGATTTCAACAAATAAAATACCATCACATAAAAAGTGAATCGTTTGAACAAATAATAACTAAAAGCCCTAACCAAATAAACCCTAACTAACCAATTGAACCATATTAAAGCAAATTTGAATAAGCCATGACCAACAAATTGAACCAAAAGTGACTATTAATAACTAAAATAATTAAACCCTAAACCCTAAATTTTAAAAAATAAGCTAAATAAAATGTATAAACTTCAAATATGGGGCACTTGTTACCATACTTGAAGAAAGGGAGCTGATTTGATGAGTAGAACAATAAGCAACACTCCTCCAATGAGCAACAGTAATGGCCCTTAAATCGATTGGTGAAGCAATAGTGAAGAGAGCAACCTCCGAACAGCAACAATGCTAAAGAGAGCAAGATAACAAACAGCAGCAATCGAAGCACCCGCTACTGACAAGATGGTCAACAATGGGTTAAGGACCATAGGATTTTTTATTTTGCGGGTTTACGGCCTAGGATTTTGAGGCTGATAATGGGATTGGGGGTAGGATCGGATTAAGGGAGTTTTATTTGTTGGATCAAATCGGGTATGTATTACCCGAATCTAAAAGTTCTATGCAAAACACGGGCGCATACTCGACCAAGTAGATCGACTACTTGACTGAGTAGTCAGGTGATAAGTCTATAATATTTCGTGATAAAATGCCTATTTATGCATGTTCCTAAGCTACTTAACTGCATCTGATGGTGTAAATAATGCATAATAGCATCATCATGTATTTAGAGTAGATTGTATAAATTGTATACTAATTCTCCCATTTTAATGCTAAGGCATAGGGTGACGTGAATCCGAACTTCAAACAACAAAGCCAACCATACGGTTGGATTCAGATCGACGATCGCAATCCAACGACGCAAAAATCACTCCGATCACATATTCGTAGCATCCCTTACAAGCATTTAAAGATGAACGGCCCAGATGGCACCATCGTAGCTGCCTACAACCGATCGTTCAACTCTAAGAGCACCCCAACATTCGATCTCAGCCGTTGGATCTCAATCCAACGACTGAGCACGTGTTCCACCATCTTCCTTAGCTCAACAATCCGCCACACGTAGCACAGCTGTCCACCTTCGCACTCTCAACATGGGGGCGTGGGTTCGAAACCCATCGTGCACCCCAATTCCACGACCGCAAGCATCACCCAATTAGGACTGTCGAATCAACATCAAGCAGGTGCAAGTACAACCACATGGCACATCAGATGTGCGTGATGCACGAACTCGCGATCGCACATGCAGGGAGAGCGGAAGCTAATGAGCGCGAACACGTGCATTCTGAACCATCCGATGATCCAACAGCTAGCGAACATCCTCACAGTGCACTAGCTGTCTTCACGTGAGAGCACGCTACACATGCGATGGCCAAAGACTGTGCATGATTGCAATACGTATAGAGCGTGATTTTCATGCCAAATGATTGGCAAAAGCTATACAAACCCCCCTACACCCCCCATTCTCAAACCATCCCTTGTTCTTCCTACCCTTCTCTAAGGCTCTCTAGAGCTTATCCTAAGCCCAGGATGCTCCACTAAAGCTAAAAAATAATTTTTAGCCCCACTTCTCACCCCCATTCGTGGAGCGCACATGGCCGTCCTCTTACCCCCTTTCTGGAAGTGGATCGTTGTTGCAGTGCGGCCTTACCCTGTTCTCCTTTGTCCAACTCTATTCTCCTTCATCCAACTCCTCACCACCTTCATCCGAAGCACCATCCAAGCAACTCATCCTCCAAGTAGCCGTCGAGGAGGATCTCTTCCCTATCTTTTTACAACTTTCCTAGCATAGATTTATATTATGCAATTAGTTGTAACAAACATTATTCTGCATTAATAAAATAGTTCTTTCCTCTCTCTCTCTGATATTCTAGAAGTAGATTAGCTACATATAATTTCCCAACCTAATCTCTTGCTATAAAAATAGCAAAAAAATTAGAAAAGCACAAAATACCAAAAGCAAATAAAGCAAACGAGGATTTCTCTAAAGACTCAAACGTTCGCCTCCTCCTATTCAACTTGAGACTCACCTGAGTTTTGGTAAATTTATCTGATAAGCGGATTTTCGTGAATGTGACAACCGATTTTCAAAACCACAATTTTTCTCATGCAAAATCTCGTTAATCATTTTGGCACCATTGTCAATGAGGCAATGATCTTTCATTTCCCACATTTTCCGCCTTACTTATCTTTTACCTTGTCTCCATTCTTATTATGATTGCCGGTACTCTCTCGAAATGGGTGAAAGCAGTAAGATTGGAGTAAAGTGCAGTTGAAGTTGTAAGATATTCCCCCCACTAAATTTCCATTTCACCACTAAAAAACTCAAACCCAAACCAACCAAAGAACTTGCATAAACCGTAGGTTAGATCTGATTGTTTGTCACATCCACCCACCTCACCCCTCTATATAAATTAAAAGAAAAAAAAGTTTCTAATCTGATTGTGGGACTTAATTAACAGACACACTATATATACCCACAAACTCGAGCACTCAACCTCTCTGATTTTGCCACTCAACCGGGACTTCAACTTGTGGAAACGATACACGCAAAGACACACAATTAAGTAGACATCAGAATAGGTTGATTATTTCTGTGTTTTAATAAAGTGGTGCAACAGGCCAATTATTTGAGTTGTCTAGGCCGCACCACTTCATTTAAAAATTGATTCATCAAGTAACTACCTCATAGGATTCAATTTTTAGGTAAGAACCAGGCACTCCATTTTATTTTTAATTTTTAAAGAAAAATAATTATACTAGTGCTTTCGAAACCTGGTGTGCCTCACTGAACCTTGATTGAACAAACTAACGATTGAATCCTAAAAGCTACTAAACAAGGTTAAATTGTAAATCACAAATCATCAAATAACCTTGTTTGAAAACCCTGGTTGTGGACACACACAAATTAATTGATCTTTAAGGGCATAACCCAGATAAAAGGTCCATCACATTTCCAAGCACATTCAAACCTAAACCTAATTAAAACTAAGTAGACATTGGCCTTAAGGATTGACTCGATCCTCGGGGCCCAAATCGATTTTATTTTTTATTAATCTATTTCTACCGGTTCATCTCATGTCTAACTAGGGGAGTACCATCAAATGACAGTAATTGGGGGTTATCAAAAGAACCAGGGCGTAAGCCAAAGAGCCTTCTCCCAAATTCCTCCCTCTAATTGGTTGGATGGACCGAATAGAAGATCAAATCATTTATAATCTTAAGATAGGTTCTAGGAGTTTGTAGGCCTTTAGGCTACCCACCTAAGGACAAGTTTGAATTGCTTGTATTGCAACGCACCTTCCTCTTTCTTGTTTTCCCTCCCACTTTGACATGTATCCTTCCACCTCCTATACACACTTCTACCCCTACTCTCCTATTAACACCTATCCCCAAGATGATCATTATACTAACTCAACCTATGACCATCCTTCCACTAGTTGGGATAATCCTGATTAGGAGTATAATTCCAAACCTCAGCGTTCAGGACCTAACCCTAGACATCAAAACTATAATTATTATCATTCTCACAACTACACGGATTATAGATCTCTATCTTCCTATGAACAACCTGATTAGATCTACAGTCAAGAAGGATATTATGATTACAACACCTACCCTCCCCAGGATTATACTGCATATATGTCACCACCCCTTAGTGAACAACCTAAGATGACCTGTTATCAAGGAGGACCCCAGGAACCTCAATTCATTGACCCTCATAGGCTAAACCTAAACCTACCCAACCATGAACCTAACTATTCGATTCAGGTAGACCAGGTCCAAGACAGGGTGCTGGCTAACTTGAGGAACACCATTCGAGACACTGAAGAATTGGAGCCCTTGATTAAAATGATTGATGCTCTGAATAAGTCTTTATTAGATTGGCTCCAAGATGCTGAGGATAAGGACCCGGGTGAGTTTTTACTTGAGAGGTTGTCAAAATTGAGGATGAGATTCGTGGTTGTTTTAGTCCAATCTTGGGATGATTCTCAGGATGAACCCCGTTCAAGATAGCCAATATTGGAACCTGTTCAGGCACTTGTAGGGGGAGACACATTTTACAAGACCTGGGATGACAAGGTTGATTCTGAGCAACCAATTAAGGATATACAAATTCCTTCACCCGAGATCCCCAAGCCAGGGAAGAGGAAAAATCTCTATGGACCAAGGAACAATTTATGATCTTGAGACATTAATCAGTATCACGATTTCTTTGATGTTGAAGGTGAAGGATCTATAAAACGAGTCTCACTGATTTTGAGGAAAAACTTAGTGTGACGAACCTCGAAGAGCAAATTGAAAATTCTATTTTTGAAATCACCACACCCAAGTCAATTTTGACTCAACCACAATTGTTAGACTTGGATATTTTAAATGGCTGCATAACAATTTGGAGGTCCCGGAAAATCGGATTTTGGAGGATAGAGGTCTCGAAGTGAAATTATGGGAAGTTAATTCCAAGGGACCAGAAATTTGGATCTAAGGGTTCCTTTATGCTTAAAACCACCAACCTTTTATCAAGACCCTTATGATATTTTTAATTTTGAGAATGTGCAACCACAATACAAAATAATGGATTATCTTTTTGAGCCAAATGCTAAATGGACAATCTTACCTATTGATCCAAACCTACCTATTGTCCAACACTTTAGACGGGTTACACGAGCACAACCCCGCAAGTAGAAAGACCTTTGATTCTGATTAATTTTTATCAGAAACTTAAATTCACCCAACCTTGGGGCATGGGCCTACATCACACTCTAGTCCACATCTATGGACACACTCTTCTAGCAGATCAAAAGGTCAATCTTTTTCTTCGAATCTCGACTCACCATCCTGATCTTTTAATTTCTTTGTTTATACAACATGCCTAGCTCAAGGCACTAAATTCTACCCTTGTTTATATTCTATTCAGAGCTTACCAGAATCATCACGGAATTGAGGTGTTATCCCATTTATTCCACCTCTATTTCATGCCTTTTTAATATAACGAGGGCATTACATTACCTATGTAGGGGGTGGATATATTCATCTCTAAATTATTGTCAACTCTGTATTCTAGAGAATTTATTTCTTTTTATTTTCTCTTTATTAAAAAAAATTGAATTGGAAAAAGAAAACTTAAGCATTAAAATTTTTCAACTTTAGAAAATAATTCAGTAGGACCTAAACACTTACTCTTTAGGCCTGCAAGCTTAATTAGCCTGAGTGTCCAATAAAATGTGAACATGTTTCTCAAGTCCTCGCCAACTTAAAATTTATTTTAAGTGGTTAAATAAATTGAGGTGACAATTATGCGACTTATCAACCTACCCTCAGATTTGAGGAGACTTACAGTCTAAGCATCCGCATACTATTTACACTGACTCACTTCTCAAGCGATTTTAATGGAAATTAACCTAATAAACTTTCTAAGGTGATATGACTGACACGCTGTGAATAACCCCTCATAGCCAGGTGTCCAGAGCCCAACCACGCAACCCATTCTCTTTGGTTGTTGCCTTTAAGTGAATCTTAGATTAGGAAAGCCACCTGCTTAGAAAAAGAAAAAACTACCCAAAATAAGGAAAAGAAAAGAAATGAAAAACAGAAAAAGGAGAAAATTAATAATAATAATAATAAGCTACACTTCACCGCACGAGTATGGCTAGCAGGTTATCATAGGTAACCCCCCATTGCCAGTTATCCAAAACCCAACCCACAATAGCGCACAAATAATTCCTAAAACACTTAGGGAGAAGCGAAAAGTAGAATAAGTCAGGGAGATACACTGGGTTCGCCCTTGTGTCGATCCCATAAAAATAATAGTAGGGGGAAAGCTACCAGTCAAATAAATACACTTTTATGCAGAATTTTTCGTTAAAGGTCACCTGTAGAAACCTGAGGTCCATTCCAATTGTTGTTTAGTGAATCTATCACATTTTCCCAATAGAGATGCTTAGAACTTAGAGTCTTCTTGAGTCTTTGGTAGGTTAGGTAGCCGTAGAAAGCTACCTCGAAACTCTAAACTCAAAAAGCTAAAAAAAATTAAAATATATATATATATTTCTTCTCTTTCTATACAAAATAAGGTGAGAACTTAGGCAATTTACATTTTGGCAAGCACCCGAGCGTTGTTGAGTCTCCATAGCTTACATCCTTAGTTGAAATTTCCTATTGTTGATAAACAACTTATACCTTAGTGATCAATTCATAATTTTATTTATAAATAGCATTTAATTTAGCTTTGCTAAGGACTAGCAATAGGCATAAGGGTGTAATAAGTCTATAATAATTTATTATAAAATATCTATTTATGCATATTCCTAGACTAGTTGTATCTGGTAGTGTAAATAATGCATAATAGCATCATCATTCATTTAAAGTAGATTGCATAAATTGTATATTAATTCTCCCATTTTAATGGCTAAGGCACAGGGTGACGTGAATCCAAGCTTTAAACGACAAATCCAACCGTACGGGTGCATTCGGATCGATGCATCCCCTACAAGCAATTGAAGACAGATGGCCCAGATGGCGCCATCTTAGGTGCCTACAGCCGACCATTCAATTCTAAGAGCGTGCCCCCAACACTCAATCTCAGTTGTTGGATCTCAATCCAACCACTGAGCACGCATTCCACCATCTTCCTCAACTCGACAATTCGCCACGCGTAGCGCAGCGATCCACCTTCACACTCTCAACACGGGGGCACAAGTTCGAAGCCCGCCATGCACCCTAATTCCACAACCGCAAGCATCACCCGATTAGGACCATCGAATCAACACCAAACGGGCGCAAGCGCAACCATGTGGCGCACCGAATGTGCGCAATGCGCAGATCCGGGATCATATGCATGATCACACGCCCATGGAGAGCAGAACCTGACAAGTGCGGACGCGTGCATTCTGAGCCATCTAATGATCCGACTGACCGACATCCTCGCTGTGCTCACAGTGCACCAGTTGTCTCCGCGCAGATGGCCGAAGGCTGCGCACGATTGCAACGCGCATGGAGCGTGATTTTCATGGCAAATGATTTGGTACAGGCTATATAAACCTCCTACACCCCCCATTGTCAAACCATCCCTTGCTCTTCTTACCCCTCTCCAAGGCTCTCTAAAGCTTGTCCCAAGACCAGGATGCTCCATTAAAGCTAGAAAATAATTTTTAGTCACGCTTCTCACCCCCATTAGTGGAGCGCCCGTGGCCATCCTCTCACACTCGATCCGAAAGTGGATCTTCGTTGCAATGTCGCCCTGCCCCATCCTCCATCCGACTCGGTTCTTCATCCAACACTTCACCACCTTCATCCAAGGCATCATCCAAGCAACTCATCCTCCAAGCAATCGTCGAGGATTTCTCTCTTCTTTATCTTTTTACAGCTTTATATTATGCAATTAATTGTAATAAACATTACTTTGCTCTTATAAAATAGTTGTTTCATCTCTCTAATATTCTACAACTAGATTAGAATAGTTAGATATAATTTCCCAACCTAATCTCTTGCTATAAAAACACAAAAGAATTAGAAAAGCACAAAATACCAAAAAAAATAAAGCAAACGCGGATTTCTCTTAAAAATCAAGCGTTCACCTTCTCGTATTCGACCTAGAACTCACCCAAGTTTCGGTAAATTTATCTGATAAGTGGATTTTCACAACTGCGATGACCGAGTTTCCGAACCTCGATTTTCCTCGCGCAACTTCTCACCCATCATCAGGCCTACCGAGTATGGGTAATCTAACCAGCCAAGGGGCAACCTAGGAGTAGTCGGTCAACTACTCAACTTAATCGATTTTAACAGCAAAGGTAGGATATATGCACTTACATACCTAACCAAGGCCTCTAGTAAAAGATTTAAAGCTCATTTTGTTGCTGAGTACATGTAATGTCCTAAAATCCCACCCTAAGCATGCAACCAACCTACTACCTAGTTAACATGATTGAGCCACGAGTCTCTATGGGCCTACCACTAACTCAAAATGCTTGAGTCCATGTTAACTAGTAACATGCCTCCACCCTTATATACCACTCAAAACTCTCTTGAATTTTCCATGTGATACTATCTTGTAAGGATACATCAAGTTGCTTAGGTTGGGGTACTTACACTCGCCCCCACTTTAGGATTGCAACATCTTCATTGCAATCTACCCAAATCTCCTTCCTCCATTGATAGTGGTGGCTCCACCTCAAGGGTGGCTCTATCCTATTAGCCTCCTTGCTAGTGTTGGCTCCAACTCTTGCATAGCCCTTTCCTCCTCCTAAAGGGAAGTTGTGCTCTGATACAATTATGTAATGCATGGGGATCCCATCTCAAGCACACCACCACGCTATATTTTTTTTTTTTTTTGAAAAAGCTAAGGGTTATTATCCGAAAGATAATCACCCACAATCATACATTCCATCAAAAAATAATTACATCGTAAGTTACAAGATGGACCTCTAGGCCTCACTCTGGGAGAAAATAACGGATACAAAGTTCTCCACATAAGATCACTCCCCCCTAAATACCCCCCCCCATTTCTCCCCAGCCACACCCCCCACAAAATAACCAGGATCTTGGCCCAATCATGCTTGGAGTGAAAGGTGAAAGCACTGCTCCCCACATTTCCCCTTCGGAAAGAAGACCAGAAACTATCTACATCCAGGTGGGAGATCCATCCTATCTCCATCTTTTGTCAAATATGCTTCACAAACGGGCATTGGGGTAAAAGATGCTGCACATCCTCAACCGCCCCCTGCACAAAGGGCATGCTAAGTCGCCGGTTCCAACCCATCTCACTCTCCACTGCTTTGTCATGATCCGTCCTCTTCTCACCAACCAGGCAAAAATCTTTACCTTTAGCAGGCACTTAGCCGCCCATATCAGTCTACAATCCCGCATGAGATCAACATCTACCTCCGCCCCTCCCGTCCCCAGCCTGTGATAAACCTTCGCCACCAAGAAGTCACCTTCCTCCCAATGAAAACTGTCAAAGCCATCACCCAACGCCCAACCCACCAACTCCTGCAGCAATCACTGGAACTCATCACAACCACCAAGCAATAGCTAACATTATTGAGTTATAGGCCTTGATTGGTGGCTTACAATACTTAAGCCTATGTTAACTAGTAACATGTCTCCATCCTTACATACCACTCAAAACACTCTTAAGCTTTTCACATGGCACCATACTACTTAGATTGGGGTACTTACAATACACCTTATTATCGATTGCTTTAATAATTTCAAGTTTGTTTTGTTGCATGCAGCTTTATACTTTGCATATCACTAACATTTTAGGGATGAACAAAGTGAATAAAAATGAAAATATGATCTCAAGCTAAAGATATAATGAAATTTGCCACAAAAGAGTTTTGTATTTTCCTATTGCAATTTTTAGAATCTTTTGTTAAAGAGCCAATTCAATCTCAACTCTACGTGATAAATAGGTTTCTAAGGCTTAGGATTTGTCTAGCAATCACCTTAGTTTTTAACTAGTCCTACGACGCTTAATTGGACATCTCATGTCATTGTTAATCATATACTTCTATAAATAATTCATTCATATCTATTTTGCTCTAAAAAGAATTAATTAGACATCTAATGTAATCAATCAATTGTCAATTCATTCATATCTCTTTTGCTTCAAAAGAATATTTGATGGGTGTTTTTTTGCGGCCACCTCCGTTTAGTATAGATGAACTTAGGAATAAGCTCCGCCAGCAATAGCTTTTGCTAACGAAAGACTGTGGACAGTTGGCGACAATTTTAACACCACTCTTTCCATTGACAATCAACCAGATGGTAGGAGGGATAGATCAATTGATTAACTTTTCTACAGTGGTTGGCAACTTGGAGTTATATAATATTCCGATTGTTGGTGATATGTACACTTAGAGGAATGGATCTAGCTCGAGGTCAAAGATAGACAGATTCTTGTGTTCTGTTAACTTTGCAAAGCAATTTCAGTTGATCGATGTCACTATCAAGCATAGGCCTTTTTCTAATCACCCCCCCTGGTGTGGTGCTCCAATCAAGGGGCCCCATTCTCGATGTACTCCAAGTTTCAAAAATCTTGGTTGTCAAAGCCAGGATTTAGGGAGCTGGTCCAGCAAGAGTAGGGTAAGATCCCATTCTTTCCTCAACCAACCACATTTTCACCCTCAAGCTACAACACCTGAGGTCGAGTCTCATTGTCCATGAGGAGCTGAATGAATGCAAAAATGCATGCCGATTGGAGGCTCTTCATGGGATTTCAAATTTGTACAATGTGAAAGATGAGAGGGTACTTATTGCGGAGGAAGAGGGAGAGAGGCGTAGGATGCAAGAGGTCATTTGCCAAGAGCTAAATAGGAAGACAAATAGGAGGCAATCTCGTTAACTTTGATTAAAAGGAGATGCTAAGACCTGCTTCTTCCACTTAGCTACTAGTGCAAGAAGGAAGTCAAACTTGATTACCTCAATCAGAATGGGATACGAGGTGGTAACTAATAGGGAGGGTATTTTAGATGCAATACGAACGACGACGCCACTTCCAAGATTTCACTAGGAGGCACCCCCTGGGCCTGGCGCATTGCTACTTCCAAGTTTGTTTTGGGTGACAGGATGAGGTCTAACCTGACTACTGCAATGACAGAGGAGGAAGTGGTGGAAGCTATCAAGAGCTTAAAGGCAAAAGTTTTCCCAGGCCCGGATGGGTTTCAAGTGCTTTTCTACAGGGAGCTTTAGCAGGTTATCAAAGGGGACTTCATGGCTATGCCCCACGAGTTCTTGGTTGAGAACAAGGGATATGAACAACTCAACAGATTTTATTTCTTTTTATTGGCTAAGAACCGTAAGCATGAATCGATTGATCATTATCGAGTAATCATGCTTTTGAATGCAGCTTATTGATTGTTGCAAAGACTGGCTAATAGATTGCAACCCTTGCTTACCACTATCATTAGTCCAATCCAATCTATATTCATTCAGGGATGCTCTTTGCAAGAGTCATTTACTATGGCTAAGGAGATGATGGCTCCTTGGAGTACATCTGGAAGGAAAAGCTTCTTGTGAAAGGTTGACTTTTTAAAGGCGTATGACTATTTCCATGTACCATCTCTAGTAGGTCTTGAGACGTAGGGGGTTTCCTAACACTTGGATTATGTGGATGAAAAGGTGCATAACCACTACATCGTTCTTAGTCTTAGTTAATGGTTGGCCTATTGGGTCCTGGATGTAGCCACAGCAAGGTGTTAGGCAGGGTTGCCCGCTTGCTCCTTCCTTGTTCAAAATTGTGGTGGATACTTTAGTTGTCTTGTCTTTTAAGGCATGTACTCATCAGCTGTTGTCTGGGTTTTTTGTTTCAGGGGAGTGGCTCCATACTGACATCAATATTGCAATATGCGAATGACAACCTATTTTTCATTGCAGGTGGGCCCACTAAAGCAAAGAACGTGGTTGTCCTGGTCAATGTACTCGGAGAATTCTGGACTGGCTTTTAATCATGCGAATTTTGGCATGAGTGACGTGAAGATACAATCTCTCTCAGCAACTCAACACAGAGGTGAACCAACTACCATTCATCTCTTTAGGTCTCCTGCTTAAGGGAAAGAGGCTGACTATGGGTGATTAGTACCCACTTCTTTAAAGAATGGAGAAAGGGTTGAATAAGTGGAGTGGAAGGCTTCTATCTAGGGGTGGAAGATTGGTATTGCTAAAGGTCATTCTATCCGCCATCCTGATTTTTTACTTGTTCACCTTTAAGCTCCCCCTAAGAAGATTTTCCAAAAGCTAGAAGTCATGAGGACAAGGTTCTTCTAGAAGGGGCCGGACCATGTAGAGAGATTTTTGCAGCTAGTCCTTGGAGTGAGCTTTGCAGGCCCAAGAAATACGCTGGCCTGGGTTTGTTGACTTGTCCGCTTTCAATGATGTGTTATTATGCAAGTGGGTGGTCAAGCTCTTCAATGTTGGTGATAGTATGTGGCACATGCTCTTCAGAGATTCCTATGGCTTACCACTGAACTCAAAGGATAGAGCCATGATGTCCCGGAGCACATCTGCCTTTTGGAGGAGGATGTTTTGAGTCATGCCCCATTTTTCTTCCCTTTTTACACCAGCATTGGGGAATGGGAGGATTTTTCGTTTCTGAGAGGATGATTGGACAGAGAAGGATCTTTTGCTGATTTGATGCCAAGACCCTATTCTTTGGTTGTTGATAAATTCTATCCAACGGTTAATTTTTGGGATGAGGACTCTCGATCGTAAGCTCCAATTTTCTCTGGTGGGCTCTTGGAGGCAAGAACCTAAGATCTTCAACTCATACTTGTGCAATTATAGGATTTTGCTGCAACAATGGATGTTCCCAACTCTTTGTAATGGATAAATGGGTTCTTTTCCATCAAGAAGGCATACGAGCTCCTTCCTGTTGATAATGTGCCTTTAGATGATCCCTTGGTTTTAGAATGTTGTTTTTTCTAGAAGCTGAAGATGCCTTTAAAGGTTAAGTTATTCTTGCGGCTACTGCATCGTGGGAAACTTGACACCATGGTTCACAGGAATTCGTGTGTAGCTAATGCAAAGATCTATAGTTTATGCGGCAATGAGGATAAAGACACACATCACCAATTCTGGGGTTGTAGCTTTGCTTCTCAAATGTGGCAACACTTGAATCTTCATGGTGTTGTCACCTCTTCATCAAGTGATGACTTTTGGATGTCAATGAGGAATGGAGCACAAACAAACGTCGATGCATGGACTAAGGTTGTCACTGCTCCGTAGACGCTATGGATTTAGTGATGCTATTGCTTTTTCTAGGTGAATGTGCCTAGTTAGAGAATGTAGTGAGGGAAACCATTTCTTTGTCTGATTGTGATTTTTGGTCGAACATGTAACTTTTTATTGGTGGTATAATTAAAGCGAATGGCTACACGTCCAGTAGCCATCCTTTTCCCTTTAAAGGAATTTTCATCTTCCAAAATGAGGAACAATCCATAGCCAAATATTACAGCTTCCCACATCTCCAAGTAAAATCTTGTAAGCCTTCTTTTACTGAGAAAGATCCCCGATCCCACACCAAAGAATCAAGGGTCACTTCATAAGGGCATATGTTTCGTATCAAACCAAGAAGAAACTGTATATCAGGCAATCTTGCCTCAAACAAACTCACCCTAACCCTTAGGGCCCAAGCACCCGCTCCACTGTAAATGGGGCCAGACATTTCTAGTAGCCACACCACACCTTTATCCAACGTTCAAGGCATACACCCTCGGAACCAACTAGGGCAACACACCCTCACCCATCCAGTTGTCCTCCCACAATCTAAAATCACACCACCCCCCGGAAGGTGGATGAGGTAGGCAACCTACTGAATAATAGCAGACAATCCACACCAAAAGATCCCCTATCAAGATCCATGTAAAGTGGAGCCATAGGCATCTATCAACAGACTGTGCCAAACAATGTCCAGGTTAATAAGTTTTTTTTTGAAAATGAAAAGGGTGGTTATCTAGAGGATAACCACCCAGCTTCATTAGAAAAAAAAAAAAAAAAACACTTACAAATTACATGCAAGACTCCCAAAAGACCACCTGCGTGGAAATGGAGGTAAAGTTCTCAACATAGGGGTTGTGCCATCTAAAAACCACCCCATTCCTTCCCACCCAAACTCCCCAGAGAATCGCCAACACCTTTTCCCTTTCTCTTTTCAATCAAACACATTAGACCTCCCCACCGTACCCCCTCTCCTAAAGGAAGCCCAAAACTCATTGCAGCCGCCATGATCAATCCAGTCGCTTCCCAACCTAGTCCAGACCTAGTTGGTGAAAACACATTTGAAGAAGACGTGCTCAATACCTTCCTCGTCCCCCACACAAAGTGGGCAAGTCCTGTCATCCGTAGTTGCCCACCTCGCCCTCCAAACCTTCGTACTAGCCTTCCTCTCTTCAGCAACCACGCAAAGATCTTCACCTTGAGTGGGAATTTGTCGACCATATCAATCTGCAATCTCGCAAGAAGTCGATGTTATTCAGCTGCCTAGGACCTCTAATCCTGTCATATGCCTTCCTCATCGAGAATTCTCCCTCCTCCTAGTGAAGACCATCCACCCCTCCTTCCGACCCCCACCCCTACAAACACTAAAGAAGCTCATGTAGCTCATCCATCCTCTGGACGGAAAAGGCCCCACAAAAGGTAGGACACAAGGCATCTACCCAACAGTCTCTCACCGTCGCCTCTTTTTTAGTAGCTCTAGAGAATAAGCTAGAGAATCTATCACAGAGGGGGTCATCCCCCATCCAGTTATCCATCCAAAATCGAAACTCATCAACTGTCCCTAGAAAGGAGAAGAATACGTGCACCTCAAATGCTACAGTCGCCGAGCCCCTAAGAAAATGGGAGGCCCCAGCCCCCGACGACTCCAAGGTCGGTGGAGCCACAAAGGACCCATAGCATCTCCGCATGACCTCCCCAAAAAGATCCTAATCCATCCTTAGTAGCCTGGCTATCCACTTCGTCAACAGACACATGTTCATGCAACCCACGTCCCGGACCCCCAGGCTGTCCTCTTACACCGACTAGTACACCTCACCCCAAGCCACCACCTTGGTCCCACTTCGGGCACCCCCTGCCCACCCAAGAGAAGTCGTGCATCAAGCTCATAATTTTCACTTCTATCTTCTTCAAAAGTCTGAAAAGTAACTCGAGATGGCTAAAAGCATCGCCCTGATCAGCACCAATCTCCTACCTCTGGATAGGAGTCTGGATGCCCACCCCGCTAACCAATTCTCCATCCTCTCCAGTATCAAGAGCTAGTCTTGTATTCAAAGCCTCCCTATTGATAAACTCCAATTTATCATCATTCTTGTGCCCAAAAATAGATCTAACTCTTAGGATTTTAACTCCGCAAACAGATTTCTGGGTTACATTTAGGCATCACTTAGGTTAGGCATACATTGCATAATTTTGTTATTTTTGACACATTTATTTGAGTGTTAGGGATGAACACATAGCTAGATCCTTAAAACCCTAACATTCAGGAAGGCAACAAGTGAAGAGGAAGCTCAATTCAACTGGAACCCAGCTAAATCCAGCTCATCACAGTTGGATACCAACTCACCTAGGTTAGGTTTGGCTCTCTTAAGCTCCAGTCAACTCATCTTAACTGAATGGTAGCTCAACTTAGCTCAACTCAAGTCAGCCCAGATCCAGTGCAACTTAGTTGAGTCTAGCTCTCCCTAGCTCCACACTGTTCACTGGAAGCTCTAGCTAGCTCAACTTAGTTGACAAGAGTTCACCATAGCTTAGGTCCAGCTCTCCCCAGCTCCACTTAGCTCTTGACAGTTAAACTCCTTCAGCTTAGCTACTACTAGTCAACTTAGTAGCTAAGCTAACTCGGGAGTTCCCACCAGAAGCAAGTCCAGCTCAATACAGCTCAAGACAAGTTGAGTCCAGCTCAACTTAGCTTTACTACTCAAGCTTAGCTGCTAGTAGAAGAACTAGCTAGCTAAGCTGAGTAGCTGAGCTCTTATGAAGACCTCTTCAACAGAAACAGCTCCGGGAAATTCACCTCAACTCCAATTGTACTTCAAACAACTCTCTCTCAGCTCCTCTTCTCAAAACCCTAAGTCCCTCCATTACTACCCTACTAGCTAGGTTAGCTTAGCTAGCTTCACTAAGCTCAACACCTCCTCCACTCCATGGCCGACTCCCTACCTACTTAAGCTCTACCTACATGGCCATCCAACCTCACCTTAACTCCACCAAAACTCCACTCAAATCCCCCTCAATTTGGCGCCAAATTGAGGCATCCTTTAACCCCACAACCACCACCACCAAAAGCCACCTAAAGTGGCGCCAAAACTACCTTAACTTCCACCCATTTTTGGCACCACAACATAGCCTCCATCTCCACCTTCCATCTTCCCTTAAACTCATCCTACCCATCCACCTAACCTCCTTCCGTTGGCACCAACCTTGACCCATCCCTTCACCACCTTAGCCAAAACCCTACTCACATCCCTACAAGTTGGCACCAACATCTACCACAATCCTAACCCTACACCTAACCCAATAACCAAATCCTAGCCTTCCCTTTTGGCGCCAACTTCTAGAACCTAAAGTTGGCGTCAACCTTAACCAAACCACACCTAAACCACCACCTAACACACCACCTCATGTGGCACCAACAAGCCTTAGCCCTCCATCTCATAACCACCACCATACAATTCAATCATAGCCTTACAACGCACCTTACCAACCCTTAACCCTAGTTCCTACCAAAAGATGGCGCCAACCATTAGGTAACCTTCCATCTTGGTGCCATCAACCCTTAGCCCTAGGATCCCATAACCACCCTCTATGAGCCATCCTAGCCGTCAACCCTTTAACCACACCTACCCCCTCTTCCACCCTATAAAAAGACCATTAACCACCCACTTTCAACCTACCTTTGGCTATCATCATCACTCATCTTTCCACCTATAATCCACCATACCCCACGACCAAGAGAAGGAAAAGAAGAAGATTAAGGGGACACTCTGTCCCCTTGGTGCCTTCCCCTCTTCCCTTTTCTCTTGTGCCCACACCAGCCAGAGGTTAAGCCAGGTAGGAAGACGTCCAGAGGAGTTCTTGAGGGTGGTTCACGTCCACCGTAAGAGAAAGTTTTGGAGTGGAAATTCTCCACTCTTGGAGGAGCTAGGGCACACCCACCAAGGGCATGCCAAGAAGGATAGCATCATCTTTAGAGAGCACTTCAAGAAACGGATTAGGAGAAATCATTTTCAAGCCTAGTAGCAGCTGAGCTTGGAGCAAGGACTCTCTCCTCTTCACCACCATCACCAGGAGGATTTCTATTTTGCCATTTTTTATTTTTATCTCTATAGTAGAAGCATTCCACTACTAACAATTTTGTAAAATAATTTTTTCCATAATCAAAGTTGTCATTCCATATTTTTTGTCGCATTTTATTACTTTTTACTCTAGTGCACTCACACCCTCTCTCTAATTACCCTAGGTCTTCACGTACCTAGGGTGAGCTTAAGGAGAGGATCTTCTTGTCACTTAGGTGTTAGCAATTATCTGTAATCTTTATTCGCATAATATTTCGTTGTTGCCCTTTATTTCAAAAACATTAAAAAAAATATTTCGATTCAAAAATCACAAAAGGAAAGTTGATTTCAGATTTCAAATAAGTGATAAAAATTGCAAACTTGCCTCCTTGGACGACCCTTGATACCATTGCTATCTGGGATTATAAATTTAAAAGTGATTGCGAACTTACGTGTTACGACTTAAAACCCTAATTTAACAAACTGCGAATTTGCATTATCACCTGCCACCAACGAGAGGCGCAAGTAGTGTATAGGTCAGGAACCAATCATCGTCCAGGGTGACTCGCTGCACTAGAGTAAAAAGGTATGAGTGCAACTCAAGTAACGCATGCAACCATTTTGCCTCCAAGGTGAAACCCTCCACCAAAAAGACCGTGCAGCAGCATACTGGGGCACCAGAATCTAGAGGTCGTCACCTGTCATAAAGCCTCTAAACAAGTTCCCCGAACACGCCCTAAAGGCAGCCCTTGTCAGGGTGTCCGCTACCAAGACAAACGACATGGGAGCGAGCAAGCAACCCTACCGAACTCCCCTCCTGTGCTGAATCCACCCTCTTGCTGGGTTTCTGTTGAGCACATCAAGAACGAGGCTGTCGTAACACACCTCTTCATCCATTGAATCCATTCCTACGAAAAGCCCCTCCTAGCCAAGTTAGTCCACAAAAAGGACAACCGCACTGAGTCGTAAGCCTTGCTGAAGTCTTCCTTCCAAAGGAACACCTTCGTCCCCCTCCCCTTCCATGGCGCCAAGGCCTCTAAGGCCACCACAAACCGATGTAAGATGCCCCCGCCTAGGACAAACGCTGTTTACACATTAGAGATCACACTCTGCAACACCCTACACAATCTATTCACCAACACCTTTGCAGCTATCAAGTAGATCACATTAGAAAGGACAATCGACCTGAAGTCCTCTATCTCCTCTACTCCCTCCTTAGTAGTAGGAACATAAAAAATCTGTTGAGCCTATTAAAACCTTTGTTGCCCTTAGCAAACTCTAACATCACCTGCAACACATCCTCCTTAAGAAGTGACCAAAATTCGATGTAGAATAACACGGGGAAGTCGTCTAGCCGAGGGCACCCATTAACATTGAGTCCCCAGACTACAGCCCTAACCTCTGCGAAATCAGCTATGAGAGACACCGCCTGTTCACCTAAGGTCCCCTTCACACTCTCCCCTATCCATCTCCATCTCCCTCATCTGCGCTACCTCGTGAATTCACTGAAGTACTTGGCTTCAACTCTCCCCACCTCTTTGCCAAAAAAGGGACCCCGCGCACCATCAGCCTATCAATCTAATTCCTTCTTTGTCTAGCTGATGCCATCTAGTGAAAAAAATTGGTATTTAAATCTCCCTCCTTTAGCCAGTTATGCCTAGATCTGGTCTTCCACTCAATCTCCGCTTTACTGTAGTCCTCTTGCACTATCTATATCTTCCATGCTCTAACCACCCTCTCCTCCGACGACAATTGCTCCATGTTCTCACGTAGTGCTTCTATCTCTGCCAAGGCCTCCCTCTTCCTTCTCCCCCTTGCTTCTTTCAACTCCTTCCTGTCAATCTTTAAGTGTCATCTCAACTCAGCCAACTTAGCAGCTAGTCGAATTCTCGTTGTCCCTTCCGCCTGCATGGACCTCCATTTCCCTTCAACCATCTCCCTAAAACCAGGTTCAAGCAACTAGGATCTGTCAAACTTAAAGTATGTGCCAAAGGTTGATCCCTCATTAGACCTCCAAAGTAATGGCATGTGGTCTGAGAAAGGCCTCTCATTGACATAACACAGGCCAAGGAGTACGCCTTCGCTAGCTCCACACTAGAGAGCATGCGGTCAATCCTAGATTTCTGGCCATTAGATCTCCTCCATGTGTAAATGCAAAAGGCAAGCACCATGTCCAGTAGACCATGCAGAGCCACAAACTCTGCAAAACGTTCAGTGCCAAGGTCCTGTCCACCCCTCCCTCCCAACCTGTCATCCACCCGAAGAGTGGTATTGAAATCCCCTCCAATCAGCCAGGGTGTCCCCATGCAACACTCCACCACAGTGAGCTCCTCCCACATCGTCATCCTCGCAACTACGTCCACCAGGTCGTAGACCCCAGAGATCATCACCTTCATCCCACTTCCCCTCCTCTTGAGTAAGACAGAGATGACATGCGTCTCCCCCAAGGAGTCAACCAACTAGAAGGCTTCCTCCCGCCAACCCACCAACTAACCCCCTGCCCGACCATTCGCATCCAGAGCCAAGAAACCCTCCACGAAGGAGCCACCCACCTCCTTCCATACGAACCTGTCACACACCCCCAACTTCATTTCCTACAACAGAACCACATCCGCTCCCCATTGTTTGAGGTATCCTCCTAGTGTCGCCCTCCTATTGGGGTCGTTCAGACCCCTGACATTCCAAGAAATGACCCATGTCATTGGGATCTAGCCTATGTCCTCCCCAAGGTAGGCCTAAAGCCCACCACCTCTACAACCTGTCGCAGCACATCTCCCCCGCCTTCCTCATCAGATGCCTCCACATATTGTCGCAGCTGCAACTCAGTGGTCCGCACATCAACCACCACTCTTTTCCTTTGGCCATTACCGCTTGCCACAGCTCCACTGTCTGTCATGGTCCCATTAAAGGACCATCTACGCCGGTAGTAGATGCCTTCGCGAACCCTCCACATCAAACGTGGTCATCACCACGTCAGGGGCAGGTGGGGGGAGCCCCTACATGCACCACTTCAGTCACGCCCCCTGCTCCAAAGGTCTACAACCACAGGAGGGGGGCTTCCCCGCAAACCCCCTCCACACCATCAACCATTAAGCCCCCACCGTCGCCCGATTCTGCCATCATTACCGAGTCCGCAAGGGTGCCCCCTTCGCTCCTCTGGGAGGAGGCCCAACTAGGGGAACGGTCGAAGGAGCCTCGAGCATGTCGTCGCTTGACTTCGATTTTCCCTCCTCCACGGCGATGACGTCGTCTCTTCGGTCGTTGTCCTTATGACCTCTGTTATCACATCGAGATCTCCTACAGGGGAGCTCCATGGGGAACCCACATAACAATGTGGGCAACCACCCATTGCCCAACAATAGTCAAGTCAAGCCCGGGTCCGGGTCTGGTCCGAGTCGAGGGATTACAAGACCCAACACGTGAGGGACACCTCACTTTAAAAGTCTTGTGACCCTCCCCCTTCTCAAGTGTCAGCTGCTACAAATCTTCGAGAATACCCTCCCTCCACATCGCCAACACATCCGTCACCGACTCCTCATCTTCCCTATTCACCTCCACATGGTGTGTCTCCCCCAAGGCCCCCACAAGAGCCGAAGCCACGTTAGTGTCGCACTCCCTCTACGACTCTGAATCTTCGAGAACGCCCTCCCTCCGCCCCGTCGATATGCCCGCTATCGACTCCTCGCCTTCCCCATCCACCCCCGCATGGCACGATTCTCCCTAGGCCCCCTTCGAAGCTGTAGCCACATCCGCGACACGCTCCCCAGTGGATCCCCCATTTGGGTATCCAAACCCTAGGGGCCACCATCAATGCCGCCTCAACTCCACAAGCCACCATCTGAGTCGCGTCTCCACCAGCCGCCACCTGAGCGAAGGTGGCCCCTCCAAACCCTCCCATGCCCATCTCCCTGTAGCATAGCACCACCCATGACGACTCCCTATGGTGGACCACCTTCATAGGAAGGGTAGCCCCTACCCATAGGTCACCGTCGCCACCATCTTACCATTGCCAGAGGGGGGCAGGACCTCAACATTGCAAATGGTACGACAGTTGCCGCCACCACTTCCAGCGATCACAACCCTAGAGGGATCCCCTCCAACCTGATCAAAGTGGGCACTCTGCGGAGGCCACTCGCACATTGCTCCATTGTGAATGCAAATCCTCCACCGTAGCCATGCGTCGGCGACTACCATCTCTGTAAAGTCGAGCTCATCCCAGGCCACGAGGGATAAGCCAATGACGAGCACCTTCCCACCTTCAATCTCCGCAACTCGAGGCCTCCCACACGAAAATTGCCTATTGAGAAGCTCCATCACCGCCTTTGGAGAGACTCCATCGGCGAAGACTTCCCATACCAAGGTCGAGTCCAGGGATGTTTCAAGGTCCTCGGGAGGTGCCACTCACTTCGCATCAACCTCCACTATCAGGACGGTCAATGGCGGTGGTGGTAGTGGTTGTTGCGATCCGCCACCGACCATCCGACCTCCCTACCTACCACAGCGCAGCACCCAATGACTAAGGCAACCACACTTCCAACAACGAATAGGCCCCCGACACTCACGCGTCTAATGGCCTCATCGAGACATCTTAAGCAGTGATCACCTCCAACCCCGCTCCGAACCACCACCTCCCCCAACTAACCACGATGCCATCATTCAACCAAGGTCCAACCCCCTTCTTCCCCCTCACGTCTCCACCACACCCCCCCTTCTCCCTTTGGGAGCCCCATCCCAACGTGCAAGGCCTCTATCTTGTGTCCTCCCCATCTCAACCTTCATTAAGTTTAGTCACCCACCTCATCCCAAGCCACCAAATGGAGGAACCTATCCACCTACTGAGTCCCAATCCAAAAGGGCCTTGTCCTCATCATGTAAATAATCCTCAAAATTTTCTTTCGTGACATCAAAACAAACATGTGGAAAACAAAAATAGCAGACAATACCAACTTCAACAAAACCAAGCATCCACCCCTAGAGAGAAGCTTACCCCTTCAACTCCAACTTGCTAACCTCCTCTGCAACTTCACCAAAGGCAGCCAGTCTCCAACCATCAATTGCTTGCCTTTCAATGTTAGGCCATGATAGGTTAGCAGCAACCTACCAAGAGCTATGCTAAGAGTCTGAGAACTCGTCCCAACCTCGTCATCTCCCATGTTGAACGAGAAAAAAAGCTAGATTTTTACAATTGACTACCACGCGTGAAATAGCCCCAAAAATCTAGACCAAAACTACTAGATTCTCTGCTTCCTATATGCTACCCTCAACAAAAAAAAAATAATGTCAGCCTCGTACTATAAAATAGGAGTGAGCAAAGAGCTATGCGACCCATAGAAAGAAACTAGAAAGTAGTCAGCCATTGCATGCCTTGAGGTTCGTACTTGCTAAGGAGTCCACTGCAATTATAAAGAGTCTGGGGCTAAAGGACATCCCCATCTAACACCCTTTGTGGCTATGTCCATTCTCCAGCAAGTCTACCATTAGCCAGAACAAAGAAAGAGGTGGTAGTGATGCAACACTTCATTCGCATAATCCAACAATCTAAAGACCTAAGCATCTAAGAAGCTATCACAAATACAACCGATTAAGGGCTCATGTTGCCTAAATTGTTCCAAGAGTAATCTAGGAACTTCATCTAAACAACTAATGCTTTATTGATTTGATGAGAAATAAATTTATTAAATGTCTAATTTTCTCTAATTCAGTATTTTAAATTTTTATCCTTCAGAAAAAGGTTGCATTTCTCCAAAATTGAACTTTGATTGCTCCAAAACAACCAAAAAGTGATTTTATGATGGAATATCTTATCTATCAATACGACACATCTCTATCATTAATCCTGTGAAACTCCCTTGTAGAGTAATTTAGATTTACACTCGTGAGAGTATTATTACATTTGGGGCCTTCATTTCAAATCCTAAAGACCCAATCTGTTCCTAGAACCCTCGATCTTTAGCCCTGACCTTAAGGAAGCAAAAGAAGCATATTTCAAATCCCTAGGCTTCCATTTTTTAATTGATTTGTCTATAGGACTAATTATTTTTATTGTGTAAATGTACATTAATACAAAAATTCATACCCCTACCAAAACTAAATATCACCAATGATATTTAATTGTGCACCAAATGTCACTAGTGATATTTTAATATCAATACAAAAAGTTCACATCCTTCGCCTTAAACTAAAAATTATTAGTGATATTTAGTTGTATACCAAAAAACGCCCCGTTATATGCAATTGTGCATCAAATATCATCGGTCATATTTAAATATCACCAAAAGAAACACTTGGTGCCTAGGAATCAACATAGCGAGAGGCAGGAGGTCTCCAACGTTACCTTGACTGACCGATGATGGAGAGAGCGAGCGAGAGAGTGAGCAAGAAAGAGAAAGGGGGACAGAGAGCGAAGGCAGGGGCAGGAGGGTGTCAGAAGGTGGTGGGTAGACCTTTCGAAGGGAGGAGGGCACTGGTGGCGTGGTCGAAGGTCTGCACTGGTCGGAGGTGGTGAGCCAGAGTTGGGTCGAGCGGGGCTCGACGAATCGCCGGAAGTCTATGAGGAACCGGGTGGGTGAGACCGGACGGGGCCACTGTTTCAAGTGCCTCAGCGACGATCACTGGATCAGAGACTGTCGAAAGCCATGGCGATACTGGAGATGCGGTGGGCTGGGCCATCGAAGTGATGGGTGCTAGGGGGCACTGTGGGCATGAGGAAGAGGAGGCTATTGTCGCCCCTGCCAAAGGTGTTGCCGGAGACGGAGGTAGAGGCCCCTTCATCGGAGGGGGTTAGGGTCTTGAGGAGTCTGGTGGAAGGGAGTCTGGTAGGGGAGGTTGTGGAAGGGAGGGTTGCGAGTACAGCGGTGGAGGGCTCGTTAGGAGAGGCGGCGAGAAGGCGAGGGGCGAGGGTGGCACAGGTGGCAGAGGAGCTTTTCGTGGCATGCGACTCCCGGCGGAGAAGCGGGAGGAGTTGTTATTCACTGTGATCACTGCGGGGGGAGGGAGATGGAGCTGGAGGCGCCCATCGCCACATGATGGGGCTCTGCCGGAGCGTCCACCCGAGCGACCGGTGATGGAGCTTACCATTGCCGAGATTCCGTGGTGGCTACGCTCGTCGAGGTGGTCGAGGCAATCGTAGCACCGTTCGCGAGGGTCAGGAGTTGCAGAGCGCTCAGGCTAGCAGAGGGACCGGTGGCAGTGCTGGTTGAGCTAAAGGCCGGGGCGAAGCCGCTGAGGAAGATCCTGCTGCAACTGGGAGAATCCTCCTGGGTGGTGGAATGCTTGGAGCGAGAAGGGTCGCAAACGAAAGCTGCGACAGCCAAAGCTGCGAGGGCAACAGTGGGGAAGGAGCAGCGGTAGCCGGAGGCTGCAAGGTGGAGTCGAAGGGTCGCTGACATGAACGCGACCCCCGAGGGGTCTGCAAAGTTTGCGAGGGAAGCGCAAGGGTCGTGCCGCAAATGAGGTCTCTTCGCCCAAGAGATCCGCGAAGATCTCGTGGACACTGGGATCCGCAGGATTTAGGGCGCATCGGAAGAGGAAAGGTCAGCAGCTGCGTCTGGGGTGGACCAATCCGGAGGCAAAGCGGATGGACCTTTAAATAGTGATTTAAATGCCGGCGGCATGCCATCGGTAAGGCTATTTTCAGAGCAGGGTCATGCCGACACAGACATGATGTCAGTTTACAGGTAAACCGTCAGCATGCTGAGGATTTCGCCGACATGCCGACAATTGCTAATGCATGCCGACGAAACCGACAGTATGCTAGGGAAGATGGGTTGCATTGTGGGTTATTTGCAAATTGGAGCTAGGCAAGAGGGAAATTCAAAATCGACACTGGGAGGGAAATCGGAATGGACGGACACACGTTTTTGGCCTTTTTTTGTTAAATATGTTCATAAATGATTATTTTTTTGTTACATACAACTGTAAATATGTTCCTAATCCTATGTTCCAAATTTTAATCATTTCTGTTATTTTTGTCGGCATGCATCAACATACCCTCGACGTGCCCTCGGCATGCTTCCGAAATTTAATTTTTTCGGGTCGTCAAAATATGTCATCGAAAAACGGACATTTCCACAGCATGCGCACCTACAATTTCATCAGCACGGCGTCGAAATCGGCATTTCAAACCTTGCCTTTAAACCCAGCTACGTCTGGGGCGCGGAGCTGAGGAGAGGATGTCGCTCCGGATCCAGATCCTTTGCCAAGATCCAAAGCTACGTTTCTGCCCACGCAACAGGGTTCCGAACCCCGGGATGTGGCCCGGACCAAAGAGCGGCAAGAGCACGGATCTGGAACTCCGGCTCGAGAGCTCTCCCTCAAACACGGATCTGGGAGGGCAACTCGCGGATCATCGCTCGATCCTGAGTCTACAACAGCAATCCACAAGCAGCTTCGGAGAGAATGCCCCTCTGGTTGCTCGGTGTGGACCCTGGGATCGATGCAGGAGGTCGATGGCGCTAGACAGGCGGTGTCTGAGAACCAACCCTTGGCGATGCGAGGAGCCGGTGATGAGGAATGGCCCCTGTCAGGGGCAGCTCAACCATTGGTGGTATTGGGGGAAGGTGATGTGGACTTGTGATGGGTGAGATGAGACAACACAACTCAGAGGTCCCAGAGGTGTACTCGAGGCAACAATCGGATGGGAATCTGGGGTATAACCAAGTGGAGATTGCCTTGACAAGGTGGACGCCTCGGTCGGTGAGCAAGGGGCACGGTGGTGGCCTCCGTTATTTGAGAAGGTGGTCGTTTCAAGGCAGGCAGAGACCAAGGGTGGTAGTGGACGGACGTAGACGAGATCCTCAGCACCGACAGACGAAAGAGGCGTTAAACAGTGACGACGAAGAAGTGCGGAAGACGGCGGAAGCTAGTGGCTTCAGGCAGGCCACACAGGAGAGTACAACATCTGCTAGATGAATAGAGTGATCACCTGGAACGTACAGGGCCTCAACGAGCCCACAAGGAGGGCGGCTCTAAGGAGATACATTAGACAATGGAGGGTGGATGTCGTGCTGCTGCAGGAGACTAAGATGGCCGACTGCGAAGCAGGGGTTTGGAGAGAGATTGGAGGGTCGTGGATGGAGGGGTTTCGGGCCCTTGCCGCGAGCGGTAGATCAAGAGGACGGATCCTTGGTTGGAGAGATGTCTTCGCCCTCAAGGACATTCGATGCAGAGAACATATCATCTCTATGTGCTTGGTTAGGAGGATTGGAGGAACCAGACTGAGGGTTACTGGGGTATACGATCCCACTGACGCCCAGGCGAGGAGGGTAATGTGGGAGGAGCTTAGGATGACAGCAGCAGATTACGCTGGAAGTCCATGGTTGCTGGGGGGACTTCAATGTAACATTGAAGGAGGAGGACAGGCCAGGTGGACGGGGGAGGCAGGACCCCAGGTCAGACCTCTTTGTCGATTTCGTTCAGGTTCATGGGCTTGTGAATTGGTCCCCCACGGCCTACACTTACATTTGGAGGAATAACAATGGCCAGATGTCCAAGATTGATAGATTTCTTTAAAATGTGGAACTGGCTGAGGCTTTCCCGATGGCAGATGTTTATGCGTTGGAGAGACCCTTTTCGGACCACACTCCCTGATGTGGCAACCGAATGAGGGGGTACGTTTCGGTACATACTTTAAGTTTGACAGGTCGTGGCTTCTAGAGGAAGGGTTCAGGGCCTTGGTGGAGGAGAGGTGGAGAGCGATGGAGGTGGAAGGCTCGGCGACCGTTTGTCTGGCGAAGAAACTCTTCATGTTGCACGATTACCTGAAGCTTGTCAAGAAGGAGATCAGGGCATCAAAGAGGGGAAGGAAGGAGGCAGCACTGGCAGAGATTAGCAGAGTGGACAGGAAGGAGCTCAGGGCAAGGATGTTGAAGATGATCCAGGAGGACAGACGGACGGAGCTGGAATGAAAGGTGAAATCCAGACAAAAGTGGTTGAGAGAAGGTGATTCCAACACCAAGTTCTTCCACCAAGTGGTCTCGGCCAGGAAGCGGAGGAATTGGATAAACCGGATGGTGATTGACGGGGACTCTTTCTCCGGTAGGGAGGAGGTGGGGTAGGCGACGACAAAGTTCTTTAGAGAGTTCACCGGGAAGCGGGCAAGAGGATGGAGGTGGAGGGGGTGGATGTGCAGCATATGTCAGAGTCCCAGGTGAAGGGTCTCACGACAGGTTTCTCAGAGAAGGAGGTAAGGGTGGCGGTGTGGGGCCTCAATGCGGAAGGGTGCCCTGGCCCAGACGGTTTCTCTGTCTTCTTTTTCAGAGAGTTCTGGCCCTTAGTGGACGCAAATGTGATGCAGGTGTTGGAAGAGTTTGCGTCGGGCAACAGAGGCTTTGATAGATTGAATAAATACTACTTGTTTCTTATGCCTAAGAAGGAAGGGGCGGACATCCAGGACTTTAGGCCAATTGCCCTATCCAATGCAATTTACCTTATTGTGGCCAAAGTCTTGGAGAACAGACTGAAGGGCATCCTGAGGGACATGGTCTCACTGGTCCAGACAGCCTTTGTTCCAGGGAGGGGCATACTGGACGGATTTGTGATTGCAATGGAGGTGTTGACGGCATGGAGAAGGGAGAATAAGTAGGCCTTCTTATGAAAAGTAGACTTCTCCGAGGCGTACAACTTGGTTCAGTAGAACTTTTTGTGGATGTCCTTGCAGAGGGGTTTCCCCTCGATCTGGATTGATTGGATGAAGCAGTGTGTGACGACATCCTTTTCAATCCTTATCAACGGGAACCCGGCGGGAGGTTGGGTCCAGCCTAGAAGAGGGGTCAGGCAGGGGTACCCTCTTGTGCCCATGCTTTTTGTTCTTGCGGCAAATGCGCTGGCGTGGGTAGCACACAGGGCTTGCAACAGGGGGCTGTTTAGAGGCTTTGATCTTGGCGAAGGAAGGGAGGTGGTGGTCTTAAAGTATGCTGATGATACGCTATTCCTAGTCGAAGGAATAAGACTGGAGGCAAGGAGACTGAGGATCCTACTTGAGCTCTTTGGGGAGGCGTCAGGGGTGCAGATTAGCTACCAGAAATCGAAGTTTGTTCCGGTTAATCTACCATCTATGGACACGGAGAGGGTGGGTGCGGCTCTAAAGATAGAGGGGCTCATTGCCATTGGTGTACCAGCTATGGACACGGACCGTTGGTTGAGACTGCAAGACTGGCTCCCATTGCTGGAAAGGATGGAAGGAAGGTTGGCTGGGTGGTCCTCCAAGCTCCTGTCTAGAGGTGGGCGGTTGACCTTGGTGAAGGCGGTGCTAGCCTCCATGTCGTCTTACTTTTTGTCTGCCTTTCGTCTGCCGCACCTGGTTGAGAAGAGAGTTTCAAGACTGATGAGAGACTTCTTCTGGTCCACCACAAGGGCCACGGGTAGGGGGCGAGGCTGGTAGCGTGGAAGGTGTGTCAGCCGGCACATGAGGGGGGCCTTGGAATCAAGGAGGTGGACAGAACGAACACCAGCTTCCTCACAAAATGGATTGCGAGCTCGGTGGGGCAGGAACAGGGGTTGTTCGAAGTGATCATGCGGCGCTGCTACGTAGATTTTCTATCGTGGGGATCTCTATGCTCCCCCCTAAGGGCGTCTCCCTTCCTCGGGGGCCTAGCGACGATGGTTGGGAGGGTGCGGGGTTTTTTTTACCCAGTGCTTGGTGCGGGAGACTCCTTTCATTTCTGGCTAGACGACTGGTAAGGGGCTAGATCTACTCTAAGGGAGAGGTCTCCTCGCCTCGTGAGCAATGTGTTGGATTCTTCGACGAAGGTCGAAGAATGCTGGGATGTCCTATCTTCCGATGGGGTCTCTCCGACCAAAGATGTGATGAGTTCCAGCGACTGCTACAGGAGTTGGTGGGTTGGGTGCCGGGTGATGGCTTTGACGATTTTCATTGGGAGGAAAGTGACTTCTCGGTGGTGAAGGCTTATCGCAGGCTGGGGATGGGAGGGGCGAAGGTAGATGTTGATCTCATGCGAGATTGTAGACTGATATGGGTGGCAAAGTGCCCGCTGAAGGTAAAGACTTTTGCTTGGCTGGTGAGAAGAAGACAGATCATGACAAAGCAGTGGAGAGCGAGATGGGCCAGCACCGGCGACTTAGCATGCCTTTTGTGTGGGGGTCAGTTGAGGATGTGCAGCATCTTTTACTCTAGTGCCCATTTGTGAAGCAAATTTGGCAAAACATAGAGATAGGATGGATCTCCCACAAGGACGCAGACAGTTTATGTTCTTCCTTCCGCAGGGGAAATGTGGGGAGCAGTGCTTTCGCTCCAAGCATGAACGAGCCAAGATCTTGGCTATTTTGTGGGGGGTGTGGCTGGGGAGAAATGGGGTGGTATTTAGGGGGGAGAGACCTTATGTGGAGAACTTTGTATCCACTATTTTCTCCTAGAATAAGGCCTGAAAGTCCATCTTGTAACTCATGATGTAATTATTTTTTGATGGAATGTATGATTGTGGGTGATTATCTTTCGGATAATCACTCTTCGCCTTTTCAAAAAAAAATATTTCAATATCATCAATTATATAAGAAAATATCACCGATGGTATATCACTTTTTGAATAGCATGTGAATTTTTGTGTGAACGTTGGTGCGCATTTAATGTCGTCTACTTTTATTCTATTCAGTGCATTATTGGGTACCCAGGGTTTTGAGGTCAACCTTTATCTCCTTAAAAGTTGAACGAAGTCCTCTTGAGGAAGTATCTAGGAAGAGATTTTGTAAAGAGGAAAGCTACCCTCGTTGTGTTGTAGCATGGCTAGTATATTTCAACTTTCATTGGGGGAAAATTCCTAAGTTGAGGAAATTGTAAGATTATTTCAATGGAGACTTTAATCGCTCAACATCACCTTTTAGTAATTGATGCGGATACGAAGAGGTTAAGGAAGAGAGAATTGTTGTTCAAGAATATAACTAAATGGTGGAATCTTAAAAAAGGTCGAAGATGATACAACAAAAGATTTGAAATCTTAATGGAAGCATAGATGATTCGTGTATAAATATGGCAACTTGTATTAAAAGATGACTAAGAAGGTGTTAGATGTGTCCAAAGGAATACTAAGGCAAACGAATGGTTGGTGATAGAGTGGGGAACTTAGGAAAAGCTTAAAAGTTAAAAGGCCATGCTTCAAATCCTTATGTCAAGACAAGATTGATGAAAACATGACAAATTACAAAGGAGCAAAAAAAGAAGCAAAGAATGCAATTAGTAAAGTAAAAGCAAAAGATTAGGAGCATATATACAAGAAATTTGAATCTAAAGATGGTGAGAGAAATATCTTTAAGCTACCTAAAGCAAGATAACGAAACACAAAGGACCTTACAAATATAGGGTGTATCAAGAATGAAAACAGAAGGGTACTTATAGCTAATGAAGATAAAAAGACAATTGGTTCAAAGGTTTCATTAGAAGTTCTAGGGCTCTCTTATATAAAGAGAGATTGTAGGATCAAAAGTACAGGAATGTCCCTGAAAGACAAAACGCACAAAATCCTTACAACAAGAAGAGAAATAAATAACCACGCAACATAAGCTAACACTCCCTCTCAAGCTGGAACATATATATCTATCATGCTCAGTTTAGATATACAAGAATCAAATGAAGGTCTGACCAAGGGCTTGGTGAAAATATCAGCAGTCTACTCTTCAGATACAACAGAAGTGGTATATAGAAACCCCTTCTAGATAATGTCCCTAGTATAGTGACAGTCAACCTCAACATGCTTCATCCTCTCGTGAAATGTTGGGTTATTGGCAATGAAGATAGCTGCTTTATTATCACATCGCATCTCCATAAGGCTAAAAAACAACACCTGTAGGTCAATAAGCAACGATCCAATCCACATCATCTCAGTAGTCATATGAGCTATAGCTCTATACTCAGACTCAGCACTAGATCTCGCAGCTGTTATGTTTCGTGCTCCTCTACGTTATCAAATTTCCTGCTAAGAATGTGCAGAACCCAGTAGTGGATTTACAGTCCACATGGCATCCGGCATAATCTGCATCTAAGTAACCAACCAATTTCATAGAGAAGCCCTTTGAGAAGAAGAGACTCTTCACAGGAACCTTCTTAACATATCTAAGCACCATCAATGCTACATCCCAATGCTGATGTGTTGGCTTGCCCATGAACTGATTCAGTCTCCCAATTGCAAGGAGATGCCCGGTATGGTGATAGTAAGATACAGCAGCTTGCCAACAAGCTGTCAATACCGTCTGCTGTCCACCACCTATGCATCCTCATCGTAGAGTAGCATCTTGGGATCCATAAGAATATTGGTCTCCTTATCCCCAAGCATACCAACCTCTTGCAAGATCTCTAAAGCATACTTCTGCTCATATAAGGCACATCCTCCTTATTGCAAGCAACCTTAATACCAAGAAAATACCGTAAAGCCCCCAAGTCTTTCATGACAAACTGCTCTCTTAGGATACGCTTAACCTCAGCAATACCCTACACATCGTCCCCTATGATATCAAATCATCAAAACAAACAAGAAATACCACAATACCTCATCTAGTCCTGACAAAAAGTGAGAAATCAATTGTCGATCTCCTGAATCCAACTGCCTCTAAAACGTGTGACAATTTCTAAAACCAAGTTCTGGGACTCTGTTGGAGACCACATATAACCTTCCGTAATCGACATACGCACACTCCCTGACCTTCAAAGTCAAGTAGCTGCTGTATGTAGACTTCCACTTGAAGATCACCATAGAGGAAGACATTCGTCACATCTAACTGATGCAAGGGTCAATCTAACTGAACTATCACTACAATCAACACCCGAACTGTTGGAAGTTTAGCAATTGGGAGGTGTCAAAGAAGTCCACCCTATAAGTGTGGGTGAACCCATTTATTACGAGGCAAGCTTTGTATTTAGCAACACCACCATCAGGACTGAACTTCATAGTAAATACCCTTCGACAGCCAACAAGTGTAACACCATCAGGAAGTGGAGTAAGCTCCTAAGTCCCATGGCCTCTAAGAGTGGCCATCTCATCCTTCATAACTACCCACCATTTTGGATCAAGCATGGCCTCACAGTGAGTAGTTGGAATCTGCGTAGTGGCCAATGTTCAAGTAAATCCAGCAAATCCAAGAGCTAGACTATCAGTAGCAAGTGCCCCCGCCATGAAATAAATAGTGCAAGTCCATGGTCGCTTCCGAATGGCTATTGGAAGGTCAAGATCATCACCTGACACATCACATGTCCTGTCCCTGTGACCATCACATGGCAAACATTCATCAATGTCTAAAAGACCAACCTGAGAAGCCGATGGCGAAGGCAAGGATGGGGGTCCCTCATAGGTAGCATAAGGACGAACATATGTCTGGAGTGACCTAGTCAGGCGTAGAAAAGGATGGGTAGCAGGAGGTGGTGGCGATGTGGTGGGGACATGAAACTCAGGAAAGCTCCAGAAGAAAATGGGAAAATATGGCATAGGCACCGTATCACCCTCAGGAGGCATCTCAACCATCACAGAAAAGAAAGATACAGCCTCATGAAAGGTAACATCTGTTGAAACATAATAGCGGGAAGTAAACAGATCAAAACACCGATATCCCTTTTGAGTTCGAGTATACCCAAGAAAAACACACTTAACTGCTCTCGATACTAGTTTATCCCGACCTGATCCCAACATATGGACAAAGGCAACACAACCAAAAATCCGAGGGGTGATGTGAAATAAAGGACGATCAGGATACATGACCAGAATAGGAATCCGTCCATGCAATGCAGCATTAGACATCCGGTTAATCAAAAAACAAACAGTCAAAACAGCGTCACCTCAATAGAAAGAGAGGACAGAGTAACGAATCAATAAACTACGAGCAACATCAAGAATATGACGATGTTTCCTCTTAGCAACACCATTTTGCTGAGAAGTATGAGGACATGTCTCATGGATAATGCTACAACTAGAAAAGAAATTACACAAATACAAAGTACAAAATTCCAAGACATTATCAGAATGAAAATACTTCACCAAACAAGAATGCTGAATTTTTATTTCTTCAACAAAGTTCTAAATAATTTGTCCTACATTAGACTTACTTTCCCAGAGAAACATCTAAGACACACAAGAAAAGTCATCAACTAAAATAAGATAATATTTATTCCCAAGTCAATCAGGAGTACGACTGGGACCCCACATGTCCATATGAATCAAATCAAAAATAGAAACAGGAGAAACAAAAGTAGAATTGGAAAAACTATGTGGTACTTGCCAAGTTGACAAGCATCACAAGTGAAAGCAATAGTGGAGGGAATGTGCGATATAACACATCTGAGGAAATGAATGGGTAGATGGCCAAGGCGGTGGTGTCATTGAAGAGAAGATTTAGCAGAAGCAGCAGAAGCATTATAGCTCAAACGGTACACCCCATGTTCCTCACGCCCTCCACCAATCGTCTTCCTAGTGAATTTGTCCTGCAAGACACAAGAAGACGCATCAAAAATAGCTCAACAGTTCAGATCTCTAATGATGTTAACAGACAATAAACTCAAAGGAAAATCAAGCACATAATAAGCATTTGCAAGTCTCAAAGTAGGAGACAAAGACATATCTCCCTTGCCAACAAGTGGCGAGTGTCTCCCATCAGCCACATGTACTATCCTGGCGAGTATAACAGCTGCTAACTCAAAAAAAGATCCTCAATTGCCACATAGGTGCTTGGATGCACCAGAATCAATCAACCACTCACCAAACGACAAAAATAAGGGCATACCAGTCGCAGCTGTCTCTGACGAGGAGGCCATAGTTGCAGTGTTTGGAATCTGAGAGGGGGATGCCTATGTCAACTGAGCAATCTATTACCATAAGTTCTCAATCTCAGCGCTCAAGAAACTAATATCAGAAGTAGAAAGAGCTGCAACGAAGATCTCAACTGCCTGAAGTGGCCTACCATGCTTCCACCAGCATGTAGTCTCAATATGACCAAGTCTACCACAGTAAATACATGAAATCCTAATACGTGTACTAGAAGAGCATCTACATCCACAACTACTTGCAAGGTAAATAGTACCCCTGCCACGTCCAGGGATCGCAGCCAGTGCAAACGATTGAGCAACAATGTCAGGAGTAGGAGTGCATACTGTAACTCTGCTGAATCTACTATATGCTTCCTCTAGAGTAGGAAGCTAAGGAGCAGTAAGGATCTGATCTCTAGCTACCGCATACTCAGTTCCAAGGCCAGCCAAGAAAAGAGAGTCAATTGTCTCCTAAAACTCCTCCAAAATTCACAGTCACATCCTGGCAAGTAGGAGTAGTGCCTCTCCAACATTCCCTTCATGATGGAGTAATACTATGACAACGTGTGTCCCTCCTGACGCAGATAGAAAAGGTCATAGAAGATCTAGAAACTCGTGTGAAGTTCTTGGCATGTGAATAGGTGTCACGCAAAGACTCACATCTCTTTTGCAGTAGTGTAGTACATGATCTCATCCCCTATGCGGGGAATAACCGTCTGCATCAGCCATGCACAAACCATGGCATTGATGCTATCCCAATTAGCATTTGTGCTGTCTTGTTCTCAGGCTTCGGATCCGTGAGAATATGGCTCTTTTTATGACCCCTAACAATCATAAGAGATCTGAGACCACCGTGGGTAGTTGGTCTCATTTAACTTAACAATGGAACCAAAGAAAGGGTTCTTGAATACCCCGGTGTCGAAAACAGAGCCCAAGGATACCTCAGATTGATCATCTGAAGCCATCTTCACAATTCGGAAGCCTCAATCAAGCTTCTATCACCACAAAATCATTCACAAATTTGAAATCAAACAAATTTAGACCTGCATCACGGACTTACGTTTCTAGATCAAGATAAAAAAATCCATTTTCAATCGCTACACAGGGATCAGAACACAGAAAACCACCTCCTTGTCGATCTACGCTGCCAACTGCTGCTGCTGGAGCACTGTAGCATCCCGCCAGAGGTCAACACCGCCTGTTGTGCACCGTCATCTGCCCAATAGCAACCCTAGCTACTGCTGCACTACTGCCAACCACCTATAGCGTCGCCGCAGGCTCAACGAGCCACTGCTACACCACCGCCGAAGATCATATCGACCTCTAAGGGATCGCAATGCCACCACGAGTAACCCTCGATGCTACTGCATCACCGGCGAGACCTAGGAGGGCCGCCAAAGGTGTCGCAAAGCCACCACGATCAACTTAGGCACTACCAAGGGATGTGGGATTATTTGCATGATACATATTTACATGAAAAGAATTCCCACAAGATCTTTGAGATGCATCATGAGATTGGCGGTCTGAAGCAGGAGGGCTGATGAGTGGCTACTCATCATGGCTAAAAAGTTGAAATTAAGCTAGACATTAAGTAAAACAATATCAAATTAACAGATAAAAAGGGTTAAGTGTGGAAATTAAAGAAAAAGACCTAAAACATTTACTCTGTGTTAAAATTTCATAACTAGGTTACAAAATGAGATATTCTGAATGCAAAACACAAATGATGATCTATGCGTCAATTGAACACATAAATAAGTTTGAAAGGCCAAATCAGAAGTAAAATCAATGTCTTAAATGTTCAATTAAGCACATATAAAAATTTGAAGGCAATTGGACATCATTTAGATTATGAAATAGATAGTTTACACTTAGGTCCTTCATGCATTACACTCCTACCCTTAAAAACCCCTCTTTGGACCTACTTGTAAGCTGCAAGGACCCTTTTGAAAGGCTGCAGGGCCCTTCCAGTTGTAGCTCTTCTCACTTATGGGCCTGCACGCAATTCTTCTACCCCTTCATTCAAGGGTCTTCCTGCAATTTTTCCCTCATTTCAAAGAGAGGCCTGCTGCTCTTCACGCACACTGTAGCACACGAAGAACACGACCAATCTCAGCCGTCCATCGCTCTTCAGATCTTGATCTGCTGTTGGATTCGAATGGAACTTTCGCGTAATTCAATGCATGCGTTCACCTCTCTCCCCAGATCACATCTGACGGTCAGATCTTGTGCTCAGCTCACCGCGTGCTCCGCCCCTCACATCCTCGTCGCCGATTGCATTTTGAATATCTTCACCTGCGCGGTGATCTCAGCTATTGAGCTGCTACTTAAGCACCTCAGTGGTGTCGCGCACAAGGGATCGCTCCCTCCTACACCTCTTAGCAATCAATTCATCCACTCCAGTCTCTCCTCCCCATGCAGCCTCTGATGTCACAGCCACCGGCTGTGAAATCATCACCTTCTCTCGACACTCCTCGTCGTTAAGGACTTCGTAGCACCTGAGGACGACCCTGGAGCCTCACTAGCAGACTCTTCCCTCCGCTGGAGTCATCTTCCTCCTTTCTTCCTCCTTAGCCACCGGCTAAGGACCCATAGGTCCCATTCTTCCTGTTAGATTAGGTTTTTAATTCTGCATACTTAGTTTTAGCTGTAGTTAAGTAGTTTAGAGTAGAATTAGCATAATTGTTAATGTTTAATTTTCGCTGTAGGTTAAAGTAACTGTAGTAGTAGAATTAGGCTTAAATTCCCTCCCCTCACCTCCTCTGATCAGTCCAGATCAGAGGGGAAGAATTCATCAAACCATGTTTAAAATTATCTCTATTTTTTTTACAATCCAGTTCTGCTTTTTTTACGACAGATTTTTCTCATCTTTCACCCACACACTTTGATCCAATTTCAGATCTGGTTGGTTTTCAACCTCAGATCTGAAATTGGCATCACTAGCACCTAAGGGGCTTCTCACTCACCTCATCTTTGATCACAAAAGCCCCTTGATTATGGGTCGAATTTTTCAGTTTGTCATATTTCTTTTCAACATAGATTTTAAGGATTTATTGCTTTCTGGATTTACTGCCTAATGTGACAGATTGAAGCTGAGTTGAATTCCCTGTTGGTAAGGATTCTGAGAGGATTTCTGGTGATAGAAATCATCTAAGAAGAGCCATACTTAAATCTGTTTTGATAAGCCTTGAATGCATTGGATGCAAGTCAGATCTGAGGATAATTACTGTGGTAATTTGAAGTCTGATCTTGCATTCATAAATTTTTTTTTTATGGATGTCCAGTTTGTCTGATGATTTCCTAACCTAAGGAGTTCTCAATACTCCTTAAGGTTGCAATAAACTGGGATTTGATCTTATGATTTTAATTAACTGAATTAATCCTTCCTTCATGCTGTCTATAGCATTAGGAAGAATTAATTCAGTGATATTTGTGGATTTAATCTGAAATGAAGTTTTTGATGAGGGTTTTTGGGCATCTGAATTGAGACATTTATTGATTTTCGTGAGAAATTGAACCCTTGTCAAATTTAGGATTTACTTAATTGCTTTTCAGTTGATTTTGATTGACTTTAATCCCAGTAACACAGTAAATTGCTACATCTTATAGCTACATATTTCCTTCTTTCCAAACCCTTCCCTTCTCACCATTTGGATTCACCTTCCTTCTCAAATGGACTAACTGCAGCAACAGTTAGCCCATTTGACAGTGGCTTAAGCTGTTAGAAAAGAGAAAACTGAACACTCTCCCCCTCTTCACCCATTTGACAGTCGCTGAAGCTGCTGTTAGAAAAGAGAATTAAACACCATTCCCCTTCTCATCTCTTGGACAGTAGCTTCGGAGCTGCTGTTAAAAAAGAAATTGAACATAATTAATCCTTCCTTTCTCACCTCCTACTGAAATCTAACTATAAGTATACTGAAATCTGATACTGTATATATACATATACAACTAACTATAACTATAATGTACATAATAACTATGTAAGCATATATACATCTATACTGAAATGAATGTGTATATAATTAATCACCTTTGAACAGTATATATACATATAAATTACATAAATTAGTAATTTAGGGTTATAATTAAGTTAATTGAATATGTTGACTTAGGTTAATATGTCTTAAGTAATTTAAGCTAGTTAAAGTATATTTATACCTTTTTTATACTACTTTAACTTAGTTTATAAGTTAAACAACCAAAAATTGCTACTTAAATATAAATAAATCAGAAATTAATTCGAAAAAAATATAATAAAAATATGTATAAAATACTTATGTATGTAATCTAACTCTGTATAAGGTCAATTAGACCATATGCTAACTAATTTATAAGTAATTAACCAAGAAAGCACCTAAATTAGCATGTAAAAACAGCCCACTTTAATGAATTTATTTATATAGTAAATCTATTTAAAATTCAAAATTAATTGAACAATTATATAGTATTATGTAAATACTTTATATTCCATAATTTATTTTATTTTTTTTAATAAGTTATGGCCCTCGAATTGAGGGCCAAAATCGCTTCCAGACAACAGCTGCGCGCGATTTCTAGCGCAGATGTGACACTAGAATAGCGCCACATCGTGCGCTACAAACCGCACGCAACGGTTTATATTGCTTTTCTGCATATGCCAAGCAATCGTCACGGGCACCGGACGCCCGAAACAATCGAACATTACATGCATACCCGATCCGATTATGAGCATTTCTGTACATGATATTGTGGGGCCGAGGGCCCGAGAAGCGTGTGGCGTGGGGTTGAGACCCTGCGCTGAGTTCGAAATCGTAATTAAACGGTCTAATGAAGATTAGGGTGCGCTTAGTGGAGGTTTGGTCCCACCCTCTGGGTGCTGTGTATCCCTCGAAAAGCACGCCCGCAAATTAAACACATTTTTAATTGATTAAAGAAAGTTAATGACAGTGTTAAGTGCCTTTACGCCGCTGTATCTGAAACTTGTTAAGGCAGAAACGCAGAAAAACAATGGAAGAACGTCTGAAGAAGATGTGTTAAGACAGAGAATACAAATACAAGAAAAAGATAAACATATATATATGTATACATAGTATAGCCCATTACATTTGTATAAATAAACCCGTATATTTACCAACAGAATAAAATGTCACCATAAACGTCGCTACAGACCCCAGTTTTCCTCCTTAGGTTTGTATATAGTGTTTTCTGAGATCTAGCGACGCTTTTGTCTATCACTAAAACTACTGTATGTGTTACTATAGATAACAGCCTAGTAAGTTAAGCTAATATACTATAACATCTTAGTATATTGTATACTTCCATGTTAGTAGTAATACTATAACTTGTAAAGATATAGTTTAAAGTATAGTGAAATTGTTTGATGCTTGTTTATAGTTAGTTTTTGCAAGCATTACAATTAATTCTTAGTAAGTAGGCAAACCATGTCCACATTCATTCATTCTTTAATAAGACGTAAAGTTTCTTTTTGGAATTAGAGGATAATTTTGAGATCACAGAGCGGATGTAATTCAATAAATTGCCTCCCAGTGAACGACCTGGAACAAAACCAGTAAAAATTAGATAAGTAAATAATAATAATGGTTGTAATGACTGGTACTCTCTATAACTCACCACAATGATACTCTTGGTGTTTCATGCTACAACAGTACATCAATCATCATATTGCAGTCATTTATATCCATTCATTAAGGGCCTATCGTTGTCTCAGTACTATACTACCCTGAAGGGACTCTTGGAAAAGTATAATGTGTGCAAACCCGTCTACATTTGTGCAACACAAAGGACATACAAGAGAGTGTTTGTTGTTCAGCAGCTCCTGGATGAACTTTGGCCTAAGTATGAGGCTGCCAAGTCACAAATTCTGACACACTGAGCTTCCATCTCTTGAGGAAACATACAGCTGAATGAGTAAAGTCACTGTAAAGGTATCCGCTCCTAATGTTGGGCAAACTTCTACATTGTTGACTACTAGTGGATGTGGTATTCCATATACCAAGGAGAGAAGGCATGTTCAGGGTCAATCTGACAAATCTAAGACCATATACTCTCATTAACGCAAGCTTAGACATGTCGAGGCTACATGTTGGTCTAAGCATGATAGACCTCCCATGGCCAACCAAGCCATTTCTTCAAAGGAGTTGAGCGATACTGTATCACGTGCAAACTATGATGCAATGTTGCAACGCCTCACCCAACTGATACAAGAGCCTACTACTTCAACAAATACTACTGATTTTGCCTCCTCAAGTACCGTTCTTGCCTTGAGTTCCACTAGTGAACTTTCTTATAGCATTATGTGGTTAGTAGATTTAAGAGCATCCCGTCGTCTGAGTGGAGATCAAAGTTGTTTTCAGCACATTCAATATGTTCCTCCTGTTAGGCGTTCAGGTGGCTGATGGTAGGCATTCCAAGATTGATGATAGAGGAGATGTTGCAGTTACTCCATCACTGAGATTGCCAAATGTTTAATATGCCCCTAATTTTCCTATTAATCTCTTTCCAATTAGCAGGATTACCAAATATTTACATTGTCATGCCATCCTTGACGAATTGAGTTATACTTTTCAGGACAAAATCACGAGGATGACGATTAGTAACAGACATGAGGAAGGGGGTGTGTATCGCCTAATCCAGACACCTTTTGCTGCTTCATGCCAAGGAAAAGTTGCCTTTAGTGCTAGTACAGCTCTTCAATGGCATCGTCGACTTGGACATCCTTCTGTGGACAGGCTAAGACATGTCATTTCTCATATTTCTCCTGTTGCTGAGATTCACTGTGATGCTTGCTAACTAGGAAAGCACCATCGTTCCAATTTTCCTGTCAATTTCTCTCAAAATTACGCTTCCCGCTTTGATTTACTACATATGGACGCTTACGGTCTACATTGAGTCATCGTTATTATTTGCTTATTGTGGATGATTATTCTCGGATGTCTTGGTTATTCTTATTAAGAAATAAATATGTAGGCACGGTGATTTAAACTTCTGTGATGCAAATAAAGACCCAATTTTCTTCTGTTATCAAAATTGTTCATTATGATAATGCACTTGAGTTTTGTACGGCAAAGTTGGCTGGTTTCTACAGATCCCATGGTATTATTCATTAGACCTCTTAACCCCATACATCACAGCAAAATAGTATGGTCAAGAGGAAACATCGCTATATATTGGATGTGGCCAAGACATTACTTATTCATCATAATGTACCACAAATGTACTAGGAGATGCAATGCTTATTGGTTGCTACTTGGTTAACCAGTTGCCTAATTCGACAATACAAGAGTAGGCTCTTAGCAAGTTCTTCATCCAAACAAAGAATTGTTTCATGTACCGCCAAGGGTGTTCGATTATATAGCATTTGTTCATATTTTGGGACCAAGTCGAGACAAGCTAGACCCTAGAGCTATGAAGTGTGTATTTCTTAGGTATAGCAATACTCAGAAGGGATACAGGTGCTATGATCCACCGCGTAATAAGCACTATGTTGTGTCGATGTTGCATTTCATGAGCCAGTTCGATACTTCTCTATTGTTGGCCATCAGTTGTCCTTTGAGGACAACACTACTTCTATGCCAGTGCCACCAGTTCCTTTGGAACAAATACCAGTTACTCATGATCCAAACAGCACTACTACAGAGGATGGCAGTATACCACATGTAGAGCCTACTCATGTTTACAAATTGCCAGTTACTTACAGGTAAGGTTTTAAAAAATGCGAGGCGATCTGAGGTAGTTTGCCTTCATTAAGGCAAGGCATAAGCCTCGAGACGGTCGAGGCATAAGGCTTACGTTTTGGATGAAAAATAAGAAAACATGGCATAAATATATACTTATCAAGTACTAATAATGAAAAAAATGTAAAAAACACACATCCATGCCATTTTTACTCTACGACAAACATTGAAAGACTTAAAATGACATTCCAATAAGAAGATGAACTAAACAAGTGAACATGGAAAACTAGAAGTTTAGTTTATCTAAACATTCGAAGCAAAATGAAATTAAAAATCATATTGTACACATACCCTAAACCCTCGAAGCAAAATGAAATAAAAAATCACACTGTACACATACCCTAAACTAGCAAAATGAAATTAAAAATCGCACGGTACACATACCCTAAACTAGCAAAATGAAATTAAAAATTGCACAGTCGCACTGTACACATACCCTAAACCCCCGAAAAATCGATTGAGGGGTTCAATAGTTGTTTACGATGAGTCCAAGCGCCGATGAGGGGTTCGGCCTGCAAGTGCACCAGCACTGATTTGCTTCAAGCCTCCAACAACAATGACCAGCTGTCGATGGAGCTAGCGATGGACTCCAAGAGGGTGCACTGGCACTAGCAATGGACTCCAAGCAGGTGCACCGACGATGCAATGGAGTAGGCATGCCGGCAATACAGTGGAGCAGGTGCACCAGTGATACAGTGGAGCAGGTGCGCCGACGATGAGCTCCAACAAGGATTGGTGGTGCCGACGATGGACTGGTTTAGGGTTTTGTGGGGTTTAGATTTCAGGTTTAAGGTATCTAGATGAGCTCCAATAGGATTTGGGTCAAAAGAATAGTCATGTGACTTACACATGACCAGATTAGAGGGCTTCCAAAACAAGTCAACACCTCAACATCGCCTCGACAGGTTGAGGTGCACACCTCGCAGCACTGCCCTAAGGCTACCACCGCAAGGCGAAATCAAGGCGCCTCGCCTAGAGGCACGATTTTTAAAACCATGCTTACAGGCAACATGCATGGCGACAACACACCCACCACCACGTCAGCCACCTTTCTCCTCCCCAAGTCAAGTATGTGTTGATGGTAACATGAGTTATCCTAGTGGTAATGGTGCAAGTTCTTCAAATTCTTTTAGCCAACCTTTTGGGGAAAGTGTTTCCCCTGCTCCATTGCAGGAGACCAAGGTGGAAGATCTTGACCTTCCAATTGCTATTCGAAAGGCACTTCGTAGTTGTGCTCATTACTAGGTTACTGGGGCAATGTCTACTACCAATCTTGGGAAGTCATTTGCTATGTTCACTGCTGCCTATCAGCCACTCATATTTCCACTACATATCAGTAAGCCATACTTGATCCAATATGACGTCAAACCATGGAGGAGATGACTACCCTTTATTATCGTGGGACATAGGAGCTTGCAAATCTTCCCAAGGATGCCAATGTGATAGGATGTCATTAGGTTTTAACATTGAAGTATAATCCAGATAGGTCTATTTCTCACCATAAAGCTCAATTGGTTGCGAAGGGATTCACCCAAACCTATAGGTTGAATTTCTTTGACACATTTTCTCCAACGGCAAGGCTTCCTACAATTCGCATTCTTCTTTCTATAACTGGACACAATGACTGGCCATTGTATCAGCTGTATATGAAGAATGACTTTCTCTACAACGATCTTCAGAAGTCTATATGCAGCGGCCTCCCGATTTTAAGACTCAAGGGGCATGTGTATCTAGGCTAAAGAAGGCCATTTATGGCCTAAAGCAAAGTCTACATACGTGGTTCCAGAAGTTATCAGAGGAGGTACAAGCTATGGACTCTTGAGATCTTCTATAGATCACTCGCTCTTTGTCAGGAAGAGTAAAGGAGGTGTTGTTACCCTTCTTGTTTATGTTGATGATCTAATCCTCACTGGTAATGATAAAGCCGGGATAGTTGAGGTCAAGCACAAGCTAGCTAATTCCTTTGTAATGAAGGACCTGGGTGAGTTACAGCATTTTCTGGGGATTGAGATGGCACAGAGCAGAGATGACATTATTCTCACGCAGCATAAGTATGCCCTTGATGTGTTACAGGATAGAACTAGGAGACAGGGATGTTAGGATCAAAGCCTGCCAACATGCCCATGGATCCTAAAGGATATCTCTATGACACTGAGTCTCAACCTGTTGACAGCAGATCTTACAGGCAATTGATTGGCAAACTGCTATATCTCACCATCACCCGCCTAGATATCCCACTTGGCATTGAAAAGCTTAATCAGTTCATGGACAAATTGACCAAGCAACATTGGGATGCCGCAATGCAGGTGCTCAGGTACCTAAAGAGAGCACCAGGTCGTGGTATCTTGTTCAGCAAAGGAGTCCATGACTATAGTTGGCTATTCTGATGCAAATTATACAGAATGTATGACATATAGGAAGTCAACCACAGATTGATGTACTTATGTAAGGGAATCTGGTGACTTAGAGGAGTAAAAAACAAGTTGTATCCAAGTCAAGTGTAGAATCTAAGTATCGTGCCATGGAACAAACTACAGCAAAGATGATTTGGGTCAGATCAGTGTTACAAGATTTATATGTCCACGTGGAGGAGCCAATAGAGATGAAATGCGACAACCGTGGTACTACTTATATAGCAAACAACCCAATGTTTCATGAGCATACCAAGCATATTTAGGTTGATTGCCATTATACCAAAGACCTGATACAATGCAAAGTCATCTATACCACTTCGATTGCCTTTGAAGATCAAACAAAAGACATCTTCACTAAGCCTCTTCCTCATCATACATTTGATGTTTGTTATTCCAAGCTGAGCATGATTGATATCTATACTTCAACTTAAGGGGGAGTATCAGTAAGTTCGTGTTTAAACACTCCTTGAGTTTTATGTACTTTTTTGTTGTTTTATATCTCTGCTTAGACATGTACTGCAATTTTTCCTTCACTTCTCTCTATATAAAGAGGTGTAGGACTTCATAATTCAATAAGATTTCTCAATTATTCCGATTGTGTATGATTCTTATTGATGATATTATATTGGTTGATAAGATAAAAGATCGGATAAATAGAAACCTTCGAACTTTTGAGAGAAGTCTTAAAACCTAAAGGCTTTCATCTAAACAAGAAAAAGCAAAGTTTATAGACTATTAGTTTAGTGTAGAGGAAACAATGAGGGGATAGATGTGCAAATATAAGCAAGGTGCATTCTGAAAAGAGATGTTTTAAATACATGGGATCCATTTTTCAACAAGATAATGCAATTGATAGAGATGTCACACAGAACTAATGTAGGATGGTTGAAATGAAGGGGAATACCTTGTAGTCTAAATAATAAGAGGGTTCTACAAGTTAGAGGAAATATTATAAATTAATTGTAAGACATGTCATGTTGTATGATTCTGAATGTTAAGCCGCCAATTATAGGCATGAACAATTTATGTGGCAAAATGAGGATGTTTTTTTTTGAAAAAAAAGAAAAAAAATCCTCATTTTGCCACATACATCACTAACGAGATTACCCAAGAAAAGATTAAGGTGACACCAATAAAGGATAAGATCAAGAAGGCATGTCTTTAGGGGTTTAGACATCTGCAAAGAAGGCTAGTTAATGCCCCAATCAAGAGATCTAAGGAGTCAAATTCTGAACCTCCTATAATGAGGCGAGGAAGGCTAAAAAAATGTTGGAAAGAAACTATTAAGCATGATCTCAATTACTTTAGTTCAAATCTACAAATGGCTTGAAATAAATCTAAGTGGAGGAAACAAAAATCCATGTAGCCAACTTCACCTAGTGTGGGAATAGGCTTTGTTGTTATTGTTATGGGCTTCCTCTCCAAATTCCCATGTAAATTGCTTGATGTGCTTGCGATATTTTTCTTTTAAAGGTAAAAGGCTACACTAGCCTTCCAACCAAAATAGGATGAAAACCAACCTTACATCAACGTAATTTCCACCCCACCAATCTTTTTAAAAAAATTTTAAAAATCCCACTCCTCTAGAAGAGCTTTTAGACAACAAATAATATTTTCTTCCTAGGCTCTCAACCCACCAAAAATAATCCCATTCCTCCCTAGCCAAGTTGTGTTTAAAATGACCAAAGGGGCATATCTTTCCATCTTGGAACAATATTGGTTGATACCCAATTTTACGCAGACCATTTGCACCACGGCAGGTGATCAGAGTCCTCCATGTCTCCTTGACATAAAACACAAGAAGAATCAACTGTTGGGCCCCACATCTGCCTTCTAGACTTGGTGAGTAACCATTTCCATCCAATTCCCACGCAAAGTCTCATTTTTAGAGGTGCTTTAGCCACCCAAATCAATTTGCAATCTCTGAAGAAGTCTTCATCAGCTTCAGCTAAGGGATGCCTCAAAGCTTCACACACTTGTGCTATTTTTAAATCACCATTCTCCTAATCCCTACCATCAATCACATCCAGCTTTGGTGCAAAACCACCAATGTCAACATAAAGCTACAATAATTCTTCCAGTCAGGCATCTGACAGGGTGAAGACGAAAGTAGGCATCCAGGTCCTGGCCCTTACCTCGATCGTCCCACTCCAGACCTCAGATGAGGACACCTCTTTATTCTGTGCCAGTGCAAAAAGACATGAATGGCTATCCCGCCAAGGATAATGGCAACACCAAGGGTCGTGCTAGAATTTAAAATCTGTCCCAAACCCAATCCATGAAACAAAATGATCACTAACCCTGATTTTTAATTGTTATATTCTTCATCTTAAGAACAAGTCATCCTCTCCCCCAACCATCTGCCATTTCAGTTTTCTTATATTGGTTGCCTTGCCTTAGATAGTAGTCAAAGCATTTTTTATTTTTCAAAAGGGAATGACTAATTCTATTAAGAGGGCTTGGAAGATGTGTGCATGATGCAACCCTTGGTAATCATCACTAACACAGAGCCGACGTACAAGCTTCACAAAGGCCTATGACTGTCAAGCTAGGCCTTAAAAAGGATGTTTTGATGAATTTACCTATGGTTTAGGCCAACCTTCCGTGGGTATTCCCAAAGGACACACTTATTGCAGGTACAAAATGTGTCTATACCATAAAATATAAGCCCGATTGGCAGGTACATAGGTACTAACCAATAAGCTTTACACAAAAGTATCGAATCAACTACTCGGGGGCATTTGCATTGATAGCAAAAGGAGCCCTATATATTGTAACATATTCCTCTTGTTTTGAACTCGGTGAAGAAACCCTATCCTAAACACCCAAGCACTAAAACCCACTTATTCCTTGGGAGTATCCACGGAAGACATCCCTCTGTAGAATAACTTTAACCAACTTAAACACCCAAACACTAAAACCCACTTATTCCACCACTTCTTCCATACTTGTCTATTTATTCCACTAACTTATTCCCCTTATTAAAGTAACCAAACGGACACTCAAGTTCCTATCTTGGCCTGTCAAAGCCATTATCTCCACTAAGGAGTACATCTTGCCGGTAGGTTTTCCTTACAAGAATGAACAAGACTTTGCAAATCAAACGGTTTGGCAATACTCAACCCTTGAAGATAATCAAAAAGTCCAATCTACTGTTTTTCTCATAATTTGTTTACAGAAAGCTAATTAATCAACATGATATGCATCTATTATCCTTTTGGCTTTAGACCAATATGATGACAAGGAAGCCCCTAATCTGTTAAATTAATACCCTCTCATTATCTTTTTTTTTTTTTTTTTGAAAAAGAAAATGGTAGTTATCCAGAGTGATAACTATCCAAATATATAAATTATAGAATCAACAATCACCGCCAATACAACAGACAGACCCCAAGGTCCCCCACTCACAAGGAATCACACCAAAGATTAAACAATGAATTAATAGACTCAACAAAATTCTCCACATAGGGTCTCTAGCCCCTGAAGACCACAGCATTCCTACCCAACCAGATGCCCCATAGCACAGCCAATGGTCTGGCCTTCTCCTTCTTTGTACAGAAGACGATCTATCCAACATCACCTCCTCCGCTTCTAAAGCTGTGCCAAAAGTCTTCGAAAAGTCGACACCCCCACCACCCCTCCCCACCCTGCCCCAAATCTGCACAACAAACGAGCAAGTGAAAAAAAGGTGGTCTATCTCCTCCTCTCCACCTCCATACAAAGGGCAGACCTTACTTTCTCCAAAAGCCCATTTTGCCCTCCAAACCTCGGTCACAAGCCTTCTCCTCCTAAGAAGCCAGACAAAAATCTTGACCTTTAAAGGACACACGACCTTTCAAATCTATCTGCAGTCCCTCACCAGATCCAGCTCAACCATGGGATATCCAGTGGACAATCTCCTGTACGCAGCCACTACCGAAAACTCACCTTCATCCCAACCAAACATATCCACACCAGAGGCCGACTGCAGCCCCTCTAACTCTTCAAGCAGAACCTAAAAATCATGAGTTCTCGCATCTGACAGGTTTCCTACAAAGCGCGAGTACCACCCATCTTCCCACACCTCAACCACAGACGCCTCTTTGTTTTGAGACAAAGCAAACAATCTTTGGAATCTTCTAGCAAGCGCTCCATTTTCCGTCCAATCATCCTACCAAATCTGCAAAATCTGCCCCGTTCCCACCACAGGAACAAAGCAATTCCGCACCCGAGTCACCACCGACAGACCTTTCAAAAACTGAGAGGCATCCTTCGACGGAGACATCAGGAGATCCCACCGCATCGAGCCACCATAAGCCGTCTCGAACACCTTGCCCACCAAATTCTCCCTACATTCCAACAGGCTCCCCACCCATTTCGCCAACAGATTGTCATTAGACCTCCCCAAGTCCCTCACCCCGAGCCCCCCGTCTTCCAATGGCCTGCAGACCTCCTCCCACGCAACCAACCTGGCACCCGGTCCATTCGTCCTCTGGTTGGACCAAAAGAAATTCCTCATAAATCTCTCTATCTTCCCAACAACCTGTCGAGGCATCTTCAGAACAGAAGTAAAATACGATGGCATTGCTGCCAGAACCGCCTTGAGCAAGACCAACCTTCCACCCCTTGACAAGAGCCCATTGATTTAAATGCCGATGGCATGCCGTCGGCAAGGCCATTTCCGAGCAAGGGTCATGCCGACATGAAGAAAACATCGATTTACAGGGATTTCGTCGGCATGCCGTCAGCATGCCCTCGACACGATCGACATGCCGTCGGCATGGTCAGCATGCTGGTAAAATTGGTGCCCATGTCGAGGTTACTATTAGTTTTTTTAATTATTTTTCTATTTTTGTTGGTATACATCGGCATGCCCATCGAAAAATGGGCATTTCCATAGCATGCCCTCGGCATGCCCACGAAATGCACACTTGAAATTTCATCGACACGGCATCGAAATCGGCATTTCGAACCTTGCAAGAGCCTGGACGCCCACCCTTCCAACCTCCCCTCCAATCTCTCCACTAGGGGAGCCCAATCTTTCACCAGAATCCTACCATCCGTCAACGGTAAACCCAGATATCTAATCGGGAGCTTCACCTGCTCTATACCAAGACCCAAACTACACCCCCTCGCCTCAACCTCAGTCAGATTGAAGGGACAAAATCAGATTTAGACAGGTTGATTTGCAATCCTGAAGCCTCACCAAACAAGAAGATTAGGATCCGCATTCTTTTGGCTTCCACTTCCCCACCTTCAATGAAGAAAATCGTATCATCCGCATAGTGTAGTAACGGGATACTTGTCCCATCTCTCAAGGAGAAACCCCTCACCAAGTTCCTCTCACACGACCTCTTAGCTGCTCTCGCAAGAGCATCCACTGCAATCACAGAAAGCATCGGGGCCAACGGACATCCTTGCCTCACCCCCCTCCTCGACTGAATCCAACCCCCTGCTGGGTTTCCATTAATAAGAACCGAGAAAGACATCGTAGTGACACATCTCTTCATCCAGTCAATCCACACTGGCGGGAAACCCCTCCTCACCAAGGACGCCCAAAGAAACGACCACTGGACTGAGTCATAAACCTTGCTGAAATCGACCTTCCACAGGAAAGCCTTCTTATTTCTCTTCCAAGACAAAAGAATCTCCGAGGCCAACACATAACCTTCCAAAATATTTCTGCCAGGAACAAAGGTCATCTGCATCGGGTCTACAATCCCAACCAGCATCCTCCTCAATCTATTCGCCAAAAGCTTCGTCACAATCAGGTAGATAGCATTCGAGAGGGCTATCGGTCTATACTCCTAGATCTCATCAGCACCCTCCTTTTTCGGCAGCAAGAACATGTAGAACTTGTTCAGCCTATTGAACCCCAAATTTCCAGCTCTAAATTCTTGCACAACTTGCATCACGTCCTCCTTCACCACCGGCCAGAACTCTTTGTAGAAGGCAACCAGAAAGCCATTCGGTCCCGGACAACCATCTGCGTTCAGCCCCCATATTGCCTTGCGAACCTCATCTTCCTCAAACGAGTCCATCAAGAAGCCGACTTCTGCCTCCCCGATCCACGATACCTTAGACCCTAACCATCTCCATCTTCCCCCCCGTCTTCTCCCAGTAAACTCTCTGAAATACCTCGCAGCTGTCCCTCCCACCGCCTCCCCATAAACTCCTCCCCATCCACCACCAACATGTCAATCCAGTTCCTTCTCCTCCTTCTTGAAGCAGCCATATGAAAAAATCGGGTGTCGGAATCGCCTTCCTTCAGCCACATCTGCTTAGACCTCACCTTCCACTTCATCTCCACCTTCCGGTCTTCCTCTTATATCACCTAAATCTGCCTTGCTCTGTAAACCCTATCAGCGTCAGAAAGGAGACCAACATCCTCCACCCTGTCCAAACGTGCAATCTCACCAAGAGCCTCCTCTTTCTTCATCCCACGTTCCTCCCTAATCTGCTTCATACGGACCTTCAAGAAAGATCTCAAATCTCGCAACTTAGTTTCCAACCTGACAGCCGCCGAACCATCCACATGAACCGACCTCCACCACTCTTCTACCAGCCCCCTGAAACCCTCTTCCAGGAGCCATGCCCTGTCGAACTTAAAATACGTACCATGCATCCATCCCTCGTTCGACGCCCACAACAAGGGGTGTGATCCGAGAATGGCCGCTCCAGGGGTCTAACCTTCGCCATCGGGAAACAACTCTGCCATCGCCGTTGAAGCAAGAAATCTGTTGATCCAGGATCGCTGTCCTCCAGAACTCCTCCACGTGAAGAGACAGGACAAAGGTGGCATGTCAACCAACCCCTGTTCCGCCACAAAGCCCGCAAACGCCTCAGAGCCTTGGTCCAATCCACCACGGCCATCTGGTCTGTCTTCTACCAGCAGAGTGACATTAAAATCGCCACCAACCAACCAAGGTATCCCCTAAAAAGCTACCGCAACCTGGCTCAGATCTTCCCACAAAGCCTACCTCCTCCAACCCTCCATCGAACTGTAGACTGAGGAAAAGAACATACACGTGTTATCTCAACGCCTCTCAAGCCTGACAGTGACAACATGGGACCCAACCAACGAGTCCAACAAGGAGAAATCATCTTCCTTCCACCCCATAACAATTCCCCCCGCACTTCCAACTGCATCCAGGGCCAAGAAACCCCCAAAACCACCTCCCTCCATAGCCTTCCATCACAGCTCCCCCACTTCGTCTCCTGGAGAAAGATCACGTCAGGCTCCCATCTCTGAACATGCCCCCGTAGAGCTGCCCACCTCAATGGGTCATTCAGACCCCTCATATTCCACGACAGGACCTTGGTCATGTAAAGCTTCGGGAACCTCCTTGTGTCAACCGCCTAAACCCCATCACCGCAGCCACTTCATCCACCTCTCCCTCTTCCGTCAACACACACTGACCACGCGAACTCCCCTCACAGCCACCCTCCGACTCACCTTGCCCCGCATTCTCCCCTCCGTCTGCAGCCAGCACCTGTGTGTCCCCCTGCGACAGGACCTCCCCCACAGGTAGCCCAGCCATCGCGCCAACCCTTCGCGCCTTCACCACATCCTCCAAAGCTCTAGCGTCACCACCAGCTCCCACCGCTCGCCGCCCCTCCTCCACCGCAGGGATCCCCAGAACAACCACCGCCCTGTCATCGCCCCCAGCCAGGGCCGCCGTCGATGCCGCGTCTCTTCCTCCGGAACGCGGACGACGCCCAGCTCCACCTGTGTCCGGCACCGGTTCTCCCCAACCACGCTCCCAGTCAGAGCCTCCACAGCTTGCCCCCTACGGTAGAACCACCGCGGCCTATAGATGAGCCGCTATGGGCCAGACAACCTCTTCTCCCATTGCCGCCCGCATCCCACCTCTCCAACCACACCGCGCCCCACCGCCTGGTCCGATCTGTCAATGGCGTGTCGCGAACCTCCCGCTACAATTCCCCGCCCGCCAGCTTCAGAGATCCGAGGTCTCGGATCTACCCGCAAGGAGAGACCCGAACAGACATCAGCACCCAAGTCGTCGTCTCCTATAATCGGGTCAGGCCCACCTGACCCGGGTCTACCACGGGCGCACCCCACTAAACCCGGGGCCACCTCAGCGCCATGGTCGCACCCGCAATCAGCGGAGTCACCCAGCTTCAGCGCCGCAGACTCCTCCTTCGACCCCTCCGCAAGACCCGCACCGGCCTCCCGCATCCCCGCCCCTTCACCTGCCACAGACTGTGCCATGGGGATCGTAACCGCCGCACGATCCTCACCGCAATCCACACCACGACCCTCGGCCTTCCCAAAAGTATCCCGCCCCTCCTCCGCCCGCCCGCCACTACCGCCTCCAAGCGCCGCCAGCCACCACCTCAACGAAGGACCTAGGGCTCCCGGATCCCCACGAGATGCAGACCAGCCAGGAGGAGCTCCCCCACCTGAGTACCATCCTCTCCACAAGTTGCCATCCCAGCCTCATCTCCACCCACGCTTCGATACGCGACAGATTTACCGACCTCAAGCCCAGGCCTTCGCAACTCCGGAGCCCCGCGAAAGGGGCAACCATCGCCGTCGCCACCTCCACCGTGCGGAGGAAGAGGGAACCCCCTCAATCAGCACTTTCTGTCTCATGCCAGCCGGCGATCTCTCTGTCAGAGCACCATCCGACCTCACCGGCCAGCGACACCGCACCATTCCCCAGCCACATCGCAACACCTTGAAAGCCAGCCGCAGCTCCTCCCGACCAAGTCCCAACAGCACCAACCGCCCACTTCCGAGGGAAGCCACCCCAAAGGGTCCCCCGCCATTCCCCAAGAAGGCGGCGACCGCCCTTCTCAGAGCTCCCACTTCCACATCCCCCTCCAACACCACCGCTAGCAGAGCCTTCGCTAGCCTCCCTTCCAATGCTCTGATCTCCTCCGACCAAGGCACCTCAAACTCCACAAGAGGCGCCCCCTCCGAAGGGGGGGCGGAGGTGTCCCCTCCCGCCTCAAAGATACCCTTCCACCCGACCCTCAGAGCCCACAACCCGACCTCCGATGCCCCAGACCGCCACAACGTAAACACCGCACCAGGTCCCTGCAGTCCGCCGCCACATGCCCCCTCCCGAGGCATTTGAAGCACCTCACCGGCTCCGCTCCCCTCCGCGACCTCCTACTCACCACCGTCCAGTCAGGGCCGTCTCTCGCCACCCCACTCGCCAGTCGCCCTGCGAATCCCCACTCACTCTCCCTCTCGCCCATCTAAATTATCAAATGCCTTTATCTATAACGGCTCTCCCTCTCGTTATCTATCTTTGAAGCAACCCTTTATCTGCCCAATGCCATATAATCCTCTGTTTATCTCAACACTACAAAATACAGAGATAAATTCATAGGAAAAATAATAATAAACAACTATGCAAGCACAAGCTGCTGTTTTAATTAATCCAGCATGATCAGTTTACCAGGCAACTTTGCAAGTGCATGTGATGTGATTTTCTACAGAGTAGGAAGTAACAAACCTGCATACTGATGTAGATATGTCAAGCCATGAGCAACATCAATTGCTATGTTCAATCTTTGGCTGAAGTTCAAAAATTTCCCACCATAACCTGCGAAATTTTCAAATGAACAAGTAATGCAGGAGAACTGAAATGGTGTGAGCCAAACAAGTCTCACCATCTAGATGACCACGGAGAGTGCCATTTGGTACATACTCGCTGATGATAATTTGCTCACTCCCTTCGTCAATGTAACCAAGCAATTTCACTAAATTTTTGTGTTCAATTTGCGAAAGAAGCTTAGCTTCATTTCTAAATTCATTCCGTGGAGCTGCAACATTTTTCTACAAAAGTTGCCAGACAATTGCATGTAAATATTACAGGCTATATCAAAATCAATCATGTCTGAAGCAGTCAACAGTCCCTTAAAGAAAGAAATGATGAACAAATAAGATCAAAGACTTTGAGAGCTATATTTCATGTAGCTAGCCTACAACATAGGAATGTGAATAAACTAGACTCCACTCCACTTTAAAGGTTTAATTTTTTTGTTTATCAGGAACAATTAACTCAGATAGATTATCTGTTCTTTCTTTATTTTCAAATGTGAAATTAGTCATCGCCAATAATTTAAATCAAATTTAAAGTCACAATTCTTTTAGGGACAAAAGGAGGATGACCATCGATTGCATCACAATTTTGTACAATTTTTCTGCCTAGTTTTGTTATTTTTCAGATATTTTTAGGACTTTTTTTTGGATTTAGATTACATTTTGATATTCATTACACATTAGGAAATAAACTAATTTTATTTTGTTTTTGTGGTGTAGGTGAGGAGAGGAGAGGTCATGGAGACCAGAAGTCATGCTCGACGATCCTAGGAAGAAGAGACAATTTTTAGAAGAATTATGGTGCGAAAATCACAAAGAAAGAGCAAGAAATGAGAGAGAATAGAAAAGAAAAAAGAAATCCGGCCAGCTGACCTAAGCACCGTGAGGGTGCCTCCCCATTGACCCAAGCTCTGCTCCCATCTCAAGCACACCTGAGCACACACCTCATCTAATGCAAAGCAAAACCCATGCAAGGCAGGTTTGAGTCCTGAAGGCCCAACATGGACTTGGTTGCTGCTGCAGGCCCACTGGGGCAGAAAAAAATTGAAAAAAAAATAAAAACAAGGAAAGCCCAGATAGGCAAGCTGAGGCGTGCATGAGCTTTTTAAGGTGCAAAAAAATAAGAAAAGAAGGAAAGCAGGCTAGAATAAAAATTAGGAGCAGAAATTTAACCAAAATTCACAATCCTACTAGAATTTAGGATGATTTTAGAATCTAAAAATTGCCGAAACAAGGGAATACAAAATTTGCTCTAATCCTAATGATTTTTGGGATTCAACGGGGTCTCTTCTCCCTATAAATACCCCATACAAAAAGGAAGGCAATGATTTCTGCATGTAGTAAGGCAAATTTGATGTAAGATACATGAAGTGATAAATAGACTCGTGCCTTAACAAAAACTCAAATGTCTATAGAGTTGCCACTTATCATGCCAACTATCGCATACATAGATGCTTACCCTTTTCAATATTATTTAAACTTTTAGGTGAATTTTCGAACCATAGAAACCTATACTTAAAGCCCAAAACCAAGGTTGATCTGAGTTCGACGGAAAAAGGCGATTCCTATTTTGGTCATTACTCAATTGTTGTTCAGTCTTCGTACTTCGATTTCACATGTATTCTCTGTAGTTGATAATAAATAAGGCTTGCTAACTTATCAAAACCCTACTCAAACTTGTCGACATTTTTGTTATCAGTTTTGTCTTCGACTTTGTGAATGTATCAATTGTAAACCCTTAGGAAACTACAACTTATCCACTATGGAAACTTAGAAGATTAAAGTCTTGTCGCATATGGTAAATGCAACTGCAATTCCTGCAAAAGTTACTTGGCTTTCTAATTTTATTTTATTTTGTTTTATTTTGCTCAAATACTAGAAAAAATTAAGCATAGGGATGTAATCACATCACAATTCTGTAGTAATTTTTTGCCTATTTTTCAGGCATTTTTAAGATATTGTTTTGCCTTTATATTATATTTTGATATTTATTACAAACTACTTTTATTTTGTTTTTGTGGTGTAGAGAGGAGGAGAGGTCATGGCAGCCAAAAATCATGCATGATGATCCGACGAAGAGACTTTCCAGAAGAATTATGATGCAAAAATCATGAAGAAATGTGAGAGAATAGAAAAGAAATTCAACCGACATCAGCACTGATGTCAACAAGGAGTTGACCTTGCATCCCACACACAAGCAAGCACACATGGGCACCTCCTCATTGACCCAAGTGCTACTCCCTTCCCCAGCACAATTGGGAGTGCACCTCATCTAATGCAAAGCAAAACCCACGCAAGGCGGGTTTGAATCCTAGAGGCCCAACCTGGGCTTGGCTGCTGTTGCAAGCCTACTAGGGTGAAAAAATTTTACAAAAAAAAAAGCCCATATGGGTCGATTGAGGCGTGCATGGACTCTTTAAGACAAGGAAAAAGAAAAAAAAGGAAAGCGAGCCAAAATAAGGATCAGAGGCAGAAATTAAACCAAAATTCCCAATATTAATGGGATTTAGGATGGTTTAAGAATCTAAAAATTGTCAAAAATATAGGAGAAACGGAATTTGCACTAATCCTAATGATTTTTTAGATTCAAGGGCACCTCTTCTTTATAAATTCCCCCAAGACCTCCCCATCTTGATTTATTCATCTCTCTCATTATTCTCTTCTTTTCTTACCTCTCTCTTAAGCATGTGAACTATGGTGTAATTTTGCCTCTCCATAACCGTGATCGACATCTACAACCACTCTCCACTCGCCACCACCGCACAGAAAATCTCCCATTGCTCTCTTTCCCTTTCTACTCTCCTTTTAGTTGTAATCTTTATATTGTTCTGATTAATAAAATTTTGCTTAGTAATTTGCATTTGTTCTCATTAGTTTAGTGATTAACTTCATAGTTTGTAACCAGTAGTTAGTTTCTCATTTTTTGTGCAATTTTTATTTTGTTGATTTGAGATTAGTCTTTATTCCTTAGTCTAAAATTCCAAAAGAATCTAATTTTTTTTCAAAAGAACAAAAAAAAATAATGTATATTAATAATTAATAAATTTAGACAATTTTATCTCCCTGAAAACAACTCAAACTCTTGCTATACCATTCTGTGAGAGTTAAATGTGAAATTCTACCAACAATCTACCTCTTCATAGTAACCAGACAATTTGATAGACATGTAGCTAACATTAGGCAGACCCAATTTTTTGAAAGGAACATTAGGTAGACCCAATAATGATCAAGAGATAATTACCGCAAGAGTATTGTGCAAAAACCAAGTAGCAGTTAGCTGTGAAATCATGAAAGCCAGAAAAAATTGGAAACACAACCAAGAGGGTCTGCTATACGGAACCAAACACAAGGATCGACTTGAGGAGTGGGGCAACCATCTAAACACAGGAGGGATCAGGACAAAATCTCACCACCACACCCAAGACTAAGTCCATCAAATAACAAGAAAGACCATGCATGAAACAACTAAAAGGAGGAGAATCAATGACTTCTCACTTCTCCATTATTGGGGGGAGTATAAGTACTTCGCAGAGATGACCATATGGCATAAGAGTCTGGAGGCTCTTCAATAGGCTCGCCGAGTTCTTTGGATCAATGATCTCGCATGCCAATTTATGGAAGTCTCTGTCACTGGAATTCATAAAGCAAGCCTCATGAATGGGCTAGGGTCTTCTTCAACTAGTGAGACCTCAATCCCAAAGCCATTGTAGGTGCAAGTGTAGGTGTGAGCTGCAGCGAAAGAGAAAGCAAGCTAACGTTTGTTGGTATTCTTTGGTTGGAAATGGAATCACAAATCTGATCATGCATTTTGGGGAGGTCCCCAGATATTAAATACACCAACAACGTCTAAATCCAACGGTCTACTTGCAACTCGACAACTTGAGCCTAAATCTATGTCCATGAAAACCCCTAAGGTCCATGGCAGCTCATAAAGTCCAAGACCCTCCCAACCCAGCATCACCCAGCTAAAGATGCCCACACTAAGGGCAGCACTAAGTAATCGTTTCTAGCAACAAGGAACTAAGCATACGGTTATCGCGTTGATACTTCGATCATTCGATAGCTATTTTCTAAGGTGCATTGTACCTCGGTCGCTCGCTTGACCGCGACAACCTGGCCATCCGGCAACTCGGCCTTGTAAACCACCCCGTCGACCCCCGTGCCCATCACACACGACTGCGAGAAGTTCTGCGTCGCCTTGGCGATCTGATTAAGGGTGGGTTGCAGCTGAACCGACCCCGCGCAGCTCGTCCGCGGGGACGGCGAGAACCTCCCGGGACTCGCCGGCCTCAGCTGGTTAGGCATCGTCCCGACCGAAGACCCCTGCGTCCTCCACGGCCACCTGTTCGCCTCAAACGAACTGGAGCCCCCCCCTGCAAGATCCACATGCAAACGGAGATGGGGGAAAAAGATAATGATGATAAATTCAACCATTCTACACGTCTAGTAAAAGCAATCAAAGTGGAGCCACGTGGTGAAACGCACCGATCTTGAACTCGTGGTGATCGAGCTTCCTCTGCTTGGAGGGGATCTCCTCAGGCGACGCCTGCTGCTGCTCCGAGATCGGCCTGGGCTTCGGGCGGAAGCACGAGCAGAGGGCGGCGAAGAAGAGGAGGAGCATGGCTGGTGCGGGGATCAGGACCGTCGGATGGAGGCCATCGCGGTGGTGGTGGTGGTCTCCGGCCTTCCTCCAGTGGGGGGTTGCTGCGGGAAGCACGCGATTAGGAAGCCTAATCGAGAAGGATTAGTTAAAGAAGAGGGTGATTAGGGTTAGGGGGTTTACCGGTGGGGGCGGAGAAGGGAACGTTCGGGAAGATGAGGATGAGGAAGAGGAGGAGGAAAGGGATGGGGTGGTGATCGGAACGAGGAGTCATCGGGTTGGCATTTGAAGGGGAAGGTGGATGGGAGTGGGTGAAGGGGAGACTAAGATGACCGGCGGGTGAACGGATCGAGGTGGAAGGGCGACGTAGCAGCTGAGGTGCGGGTAAAGGCATCGTATCGTCCGTAGGAAGAGGATAAGTGGAGGGGGATGCTGACGTGAAGAGATCCGCGTGGAGGAGAGGAAAAACGAAAGAAAGATATTCCAAAAATTCGAAGGAGAGGGAAAGAGCGGGAGAGGGGAAACCTCATGTTTTCTTTTTGGACTTTTTACATGATTTTCCCTGAAATCAGTTACCATCACGTAAATACCGACTCACTTAGATACGCCCAGAGGTTTGTGACTCTGATGCAGATTTGCGGTGTTCAAACGCCCTGCGAAGCGTTCTGTCTCTCTCGCCTTTCTCTGAATTAACGATAATGTCGTTGGGTTTTGCGGGTATTCGGCGTAAGATAGCCTCTCGAGAGGGCACTTGTGGGAGGCGTTGTTCGTTTCTTATAATGGATCGAATTTAAGTTGCATGTAATTGCAAATTTAAGCTATAGTTAAGGGTTAAGAAAGACAGAGTGGCTGGCTGCCTATCTTGTAAATGAAGTTTCAATCCATGATAAGGCTAACAAGGCACACCAAGGTGGTACAATACTTGCCTAAAATAGAAGGGTTAGGGGCAACTATAGAAGCTATAGGCTTAATGAGAACGACTCGGACTTCCGGATGTCCAATACCAAAAAGATTGTGATACTCTACTCCTTCCTAGGGAAGCTAGAAACGTCCAGCTAGGAAGGATGCCATAGAGTCGGGTTTTCAACCATGAAGGGTCATCATTGATCTCCTTTAGGGTTCTTAATGTAAAAACCATTACAAGGGGATATAAATCACCCTTAAATGACCTCAATGGCCAAGAAATTGAAAATTCATGAATACAAAAATAACTACACAAGATTTTGAATATGATAGCATATGAGTTTAATGTATTGGCATTATAATCTTAATAGAGCGAATTTTTGGGGCATACAGGTCATGATATTGCCCTATATATATGGGTGTCTTCAAATAGAGGAGATGCAGCAACAAGAACAACAAAACACAAGTCCTGTGAGCCCCCAAAATCCCTAATCAAAGATTTTTTCTAAGATTGGTATCAAAGCTATCAAAAATCACTTGCAATCTTCATCGTCGAGCATTCCCATCTCCCATCTCCTCCAACCACGATCTCCCAATCCTATCGACGCAGTGTCTTCACACGTGCCTTCACTCCTCTTCAGTCACTCCCAGCTTCCTGATTCCATCAACGTCGTTCCCTCCACGCGTTATCGCTTCTATTCAGCCTCTCTTCCCCACTGCAGCGATCTCACCATTTTCCAGTATGCACCCCTTGAGAAACCCTCGCTAGGTTTCGTTTCTTCCATTCTCATCTCAACGAAAGGTAAAGAAAATGGATAAAATGGCTGCAAAATTAGTTACAACTGAGCTAGTGAAATTAAAACATCTTAAGGGTGCAAACTATGAGATGTGGAGCCGTAGAATTCGTTACTGTCTAATGCATGACAATCTTCATCACATGATCGATGAACCTGCCCAAAAATTATCTAATAATATGACTACAGAGGAAGTTAAGACTCATGAATTATGGGAGAAAAATGACAATAGGGCAAGAAGTTTTATGTTAATTCATATGGAGGATAACTTAATAAGAATTTTTGAAAGTTGTCAAAATTCATACGATTTATGGATTGGTGTGAAAGAAAAGTATCCCTCCAAATTAGAAGTGAGTATTCAACTTCTATTACATAAGTACAACTCATGCAAGATGAAGGAAAACGACAATGTCGTTGATCACATGAATAAAATGATTGTCATGGCTAAAGACCTTACTGCTGCAAGATCTGAGATCCCCGAGAGATTGAAAGTGGCAACTATACTAAATAGTTTGCCACCATCTTTCAATATGGCTACTGCATCTCCTAGGCTTAGTGGCACCGTTAAGAATGCGGTCGATCTTCTTGCTCAGTTAGTAATGGAACAAGATTTGGCCAATCAAAGGAAGAAGATGGAGGTCTTCGAAGCTAAATAGGAGGACGAAGTAAATGCAGTGCAAAATAAAAAGCTGTTTGGACCCTCTAAGGCTCAATTTAAAGGGAAGCATGGGAAAATACCACGAGGTGTCTACTACAACTGTGGGAAGTTTATCCATTTTAAGGCCAACCGTCCTAACGGAAAAAAGGCAAATACTTCCAAGAACCAAGAACGAAAAGGTCAAAACAAGTCGGAATATGTTGCAGTGGTGGAAAGCAACTTTGCCATGACTAACTGCGAAGGATGGTGCATCGATTTTGGTGCGATCCGCCACATTTCAAAGTCAAAAGAGGGTCTGGTGGACTTTAAGGAATTAAAGAAAGGAGAACAGCGAGTATGCATGGGGAACAACACCCATCTAAATGTTGAAGGTGTTGGAAATATCGGTAGGATCTGGGGAGCAGCATCATGGTCCTTCAAGATGTTCTCTATACACTTGAAATTCGTCGAAACCACATCTCTGTTCCTATGCTCTTAAAGAAGTTTGAAGTCCATTTTTACAATAATCGTGTAACCATTGGCAAGGATAAGAAAATATTTGCCACATGAAAATTTGTGCCAGGAGATGATTTATTCTATCTTAATATTTACTATGAATCAATGAAGGATGCTTCTGATTATTCTTTGTGTTATTTATCTATATATGATCTTTGGCATTTGCAATTGGGATATCCAGGAATACTAAGATGGATCAATTGGTTAAAATGAACCTAAAACCTAACATTACAGGTGCAAGGACATTGCCTTGTGAACATTGTTTGACTAGGGAAATGACCAAAAAGCCCTTTCCAGAAGGCATAAGGTCAAAGGAATTGTTAGTCTTAATCCATGCTGACATATGTGGTCCCTTGAGTATAAGTACACATGGAAATAAGAGATATTTCATTACCTTTATTGATGATTATTCAAAATACACTTATGTCTATCTCTTAAAAAGGAAGGCTGAAGCTTTTGACATGTTCAAGAGATACAGGACTGAAGTAGAAAATAAATTAGGAAGACCAATTAAGACATTAATTCAACTCAAAGGAGTTCAATGATTATTGCATTCAAGCAGATATTAGTAAGCAAATTACAATGCCTTCTACTCCGCAACAAAATGGTGTTGTAGAAAGGAAAAATCGAACCTTAATGAATACAGTAAGATGTATGCTATCCCATTCAGGTCTCTCAAAGAAATTTTGGGGAGAATCAATATTAACTGCTAACTATATACAAATAGAATTCCTACTAAATCTATTCAATCTACCTCAAATGAAATATGGACAGGTAGGAAACCTCAGTTACTTAATTCCCTCATTTATTCCACAAATTCATAATTCATTGTACAATTCATCTTTCTTACTTTCCCCTACCAAACATGCTCTTGAGTTTCTCACTCTCATTGTAAGTGGGGTCTATGGAAAGTTAGAAGTTTTTTTTATTGCTCCAAAGGTTTGTAAATTAATGTTTGTCAGGTAAGGTTGTTATTTTTTTTCTAAAATTCAAATATGTTGGGAATGGAATTGAAAATTATGATTTCTGCATGCAATGGAGAGGCCTTACCATTCTTGTGGAGATTGTTGTTTGTTCTCGTCCTTAGGTCATCCACCAATTAGTCAACCGTTAGGTTAATGGGCCTACGATTTTAAAGAATTTTAGCAATGTCCTCTGCAATAGAAGCTTCTTAATTGTCAATCTATTCTCAACATTGCCAATTATTATGGCCTTGAAATATTTTAGCAAATAGGTCACCATCAAGGGGAGCTTCGTAATTGTTATTCTATTCTCGAATTTGTCGATTGTTGCAATTGTTAGGAAGATTCATGCAAGGCTTTTAAAGGGAGAACCTTTTGTTTTTTCTGCAAATTGATGTGATTTGTTTAAACAATCTTCACCGGCCACTATGGGGAAGAAGGGTTTTCGCGACGGTTGAAAATCATCGCCTATGTCATAAAAACTGTTGTATTCTGTCGTCGCGAAAGTGTGTTTCACATCAGTGTATACATGACAGTTTGACTTAAAACCGTTGTATTTTTAGACGATGGTTTTAGAAACCATTGTCTATAGTATTTATGATTGTTATTCTACAAACTGTCGTAAATAATATTTAAACGACGATTTTGCTCATCGTCGTCTATGGTATACACAAACCATACACGACGATTTTCACTAGTCATATACTTGTATATACAACAGTTATTTATAGACCGTCGTTTATATTAACACGACGGTTATTTATAAATTGTCGTATAAACCATACACAATAGTTCTTGTAACGTCTTATATCTGTATACACGATGGTTATTTGTAGAACCGTGGTGTTAATATGTATGTTTTTTTTTAAATATAACATTTAGGTTATAAGATTCTATAATCTTAGAATCTTATAACACCTTAAAATATATATAACATACAAAACATACAGTATAAAAGTTTAACATACAAAACACACATAAAACATTCAACAAATATATATAAAACCTAATAATAAAAGTATGTCAAACTGCAAAAATACAAAATCAATTAAAAAAGAGATAAATAGTAAGCTATGCCTCAGCTCCTACCCCTTGTCCAGCTCCACTACCGCCGAGGTCGTCATCGTCTCTACGAGGCAGGTAGTGAAAGGAAGTGTATCTCCACCGCGACCTTATAATAATGCCATCATCTCTCTCATATCCGCTCTCTGCTGCTCCATCTCCTTCCTCTGCTCCTCCATGAATTTCTTGCCATCTTGCCAGGCTTGAGTTTGCTGCTCGAACTGTAAGGTGACATCATGGAGATGTGATGTTACATTACGGAGCTGTGTCTGCATTTGATGGACGACGGCTACTGTAGCAGACCCCTTCCGCCCATACCAGCTAGACATCGTCTAACTTCTCCCCCCACTACGAACAAAACCTCCATGTTCCAAAGGCATACTACTCCTAAAAGCCTCCTCAGGTGTCATAGGAGGGTACTGCGGAGTGCCAAAAGTGGCGTTTGTAGGGGGGTTGATTAAGTTCATCATTTCTCCTTATAAATTACAATAATTTAATGTCATATTAAAGTAAGTATAAAAATTTAAGTAGTTGATAAATAAATGTTACTTACATGTTTTTGCTGGTATGTCTCATGTATCCATGCTCGCCCACCGTCGTTGGTGGCCTTACTATGAGTAACCTCATATACACCAACGCGATCGAGTGTGGCACTATCGTGTGAACATGCCTGTAAATATATTTTAGGGATTGCATGTAATAGTTGTAATTAAAACTTTAATTGAAGACATAAAAGTAACATAATTATGAGAAATTACTTACATATTTAGCTTGAACTCTATCTATGCTAGTTCGACACAAACAGTGGGTCTGTGGTAGAGTCTTGGCCCTGTTGGCCTTGTTCCTCTTCGCCTGATCATGTACATATAACTTATATTATAATGGGAAATAATTGAATAACTTATTTTCAAATGCTATTAAAAGTAATTGTAATTACCTATATTTGAGGTTTATTCCAATGCTCACACATTCTCTCCACACATCTACTGCTATTGTAGGAGGCATGTTTCTTAATGCCTCCTCATTAGATAACATTGAATTGTAATACTAAATTATAAAAATAAATTATCAAATGAATTAATTAAATAAATAATAAAAAATGAGAAATATTACAGATTTCATATTTCTCTCCGTTGTCATCCTCCAATCACAATGTCGTCTCGTGCCATGATAGAGGATATACTTGGTGACATTTACATCGTCACCCCAATCAAAGGTCGCCTGTAATATTACAAATCATATAAACAAATTAAATATTATTAAAGTAAACTTATATATATACATAAATAATTAATTATTTACCTCAATATTACGAATAATCTGTCTCTTGATCTCCTTAGAGACCAACCTCCGGTTAAAAGAACAAAGGGGGATGAGTTCCTTTACCATCCTGGATAGTTTGCTAGTGAAAGGAGGATAATCTGGATCTTCTCCAGCTTCATTGATATGCACTTTGATTCTCGTGCCCTCTGAAAGTGCATCTAGATGTGCTTTTCTTGTCGAATCCCTTCCCTTTTTCTATTACCTGATAAGAAAAATATAAATATTAAAAATTAAAACATTATCAATAAATTTTATTAAGATTTTAACGACAATTCTTACCAGCAGAACCACTCCCTGTCTCAGCCTGAGAGTCCTGCTAAGGTGGCATCTGTACCTCAGCATCGTCCTCACCCTCCTCGTCCTCATCCTCGCCGACGATGACTTTACCACTGCCAGATCAATGACTTCTGGCTTTCTATCAGCATAATTGCTGCTTAGGATGTTACTTTCTCTCCCTTCACCTTCACCTTTAGAAATTGCTTCTGTAGGTGTTAAGATCAAAGCTGGGGAGAGCATCCCCTGTGATTTTCATATGGTCAATTTGGTTGCACCAGAACTCTACTTCATTTAGGGGGAGAGGTTGTATCACCATAATCTGAGCGATAGATGATCATTTATTCACAATAATCTATGGTATAATTTCGTGAGTTACTTTTCACTAAGAAGAGTTATCTGCTAGCCACATAGAGTTTCAAATTTCAAGGGGTTGATTTTTGTTGGGATTGTTAGCATGGCTGCTCGAATATTCTATATATAATTTTATTAAAAGCGATAACTTGGTCTCAATCAATGTTTAAAAAATCAGATTGGACCACATGGTCCAACTGGTTGAACTAAGAACTAGCCCTACAGTATAATGTTGCCACCAACCATTGTAAATCGTCTGCTCGTATACAGTATTCCTATCATGTGAATATCCATTCAAGCACCTCCTACACGAGCAAAATATCATGTCGAACTTGTTTCCTCTTTTGAATGACTTCCTATCGTCATGAAATGCCCAATCAAGGAACTCTCTCACTCCATTCTTGTATCGAGAGTAATCTGAGTTTCTCAAAGTAATCCAAGACTTATCCATGATCTACAAAAATGAAATAAAACCACCTACCCAATAATTATAATCTGATTTCATGATAGTATTTGTGTTTTGATTAAAATTTTCACTTAATAGCCCATCCTTGAATATTTGATCACAACGTTATTTGTTGCATGTAACCAGTGTATGGAGAAATTTCGGCAGCATCTTCTCACACTTTTCCAGTATACCTCCCAAGACTAAGCTTAACTACATTCCTAATAAGTCACATTTAAGGGTATACTAGGAACGTAGATAAGATCAGTTGGTATACCGGAGAAGAGCGAAAAAATATTACCGAAATTCCTCCAGACATCGATTCTATGTAACAAGTAATCCTAAGTTGTGATCAAATCTTCAAGGATCTCCCTTTGTTCAGAACTTCTCTGAATAAAGGACGACAACTCTTATGGCATGCTGTAAAGACAAAGCTTCGTGAATGTAAGTGAGGTATACAAATACTTTGCATTGTCCATATAACATGATTATAAGTGTTGATGGGCAATGAAATGACCCTTTCCTAGAGTTGTTTGGCGTTTCGGGAATTCTAGGGGTTTTTGTGTAGTTTTTAACCCCCTAGGTTTTGTTGTGGGGTTTGTGAGGGGGAGAGGAAAATTTGCAGGGGCATCCCCGCAATTTCCCTACCATCACTCTCCTACCCATGTACACCCTCTCCTCACCCCTCACCCCTCACGCACGCTGCACCATTCCCCTACAGCATCCTCACCTCCCTCACTCTCCACCATCCCCTCCTCCATACCTCAACTCCCCATATATACCCCCTCCTCTTCCATTCACCCCACACCAATAGCCGAGCGAAAGGAGAAGGAGAGGGAGAGCAGAGGAGTTCGGTGGCTTGAGAGCGAAGGACTCGCGAGGGTGAGGCGGTGCTATAGCTTTTGCGGCGAGAAAAGTCTCACAAACAGTTCTGCAGAATCATTTTTCCGCAGAATCAGACGTCCGGAGTAACCTCCAGACGTCAAGTGGGACATCCGAAGATAATCTTAGACGTCTGAGAGTGCATTTTCTGGATTATTTTTCCTGCCAAAGTTCTGACCGTGCGCGTGCGTATGTCTGAGGATTGGGAAGCATGCCTGTAGGAAGACCAAGGCAATTTCAGACGTATGGAAGAGTCTTTAGACGTCTGAAGACACCCTTGGACGTCTGCACGAATTTCCAGACGTCCGGAAAAGGTGCCCTAAGCAAGGTAAGTCCCTGAGTTCGTTTAAGACGTATGGTACTCTTCCCAGAAGTCTGATTTTGATCAGGGTTTATGTTTTTGGGCCTGTTCAAGGTCCAAATGAAGTCTGTTTTTCGCAAATGAAACGTCATTAGTTTCAGTTCAAGTTTCCCTATGTAATGATACATTGTCTATACCATTTTGAGCTCTTTTGACCTGTCTATCTATGTCATAGGTCTCCAGTGGAAACGTCAAGAGCTACCGTACGAACCCCTATTCCACCCGGTTACCCTTGTAGAGTGGTTCTCACATTAATCTCAGAATTACTAATTATTTACATGCGTAGAATTAATTGAACTTAGGTTGTGCGATGAACCCTATGACTAAATGTATGCTACTCTAGAATATATTCGCTCAAACCCTAGGATTATGAAATGAACACTAGGGCTGGAAGAAATGCATAGATAGTTAATGAATGATCAAGTTACCGCGAAGTTTCCTAAAAAGAAATAAACCATAAGCTACCTGTACTACCTGTAAAGAGCAACGTCATGAATGGAAATGCATGCTTGTACTGAATAATAGATGGTGGAATTTGAGTTTCCTGTTCTATGTATAACGAACTGGATATGAAAATGAGAAAATCCACGTACGAATCCTACGGGGAATTTAAAAAGAAACTAGGAATACTGTAGTACGGAAAACCTGCTGGTTTTGAAGCATATCGCCTACGGGCGGTTATTCGAACTTGGTTAAGGGAAGTGAGTTAGCCCTCGTGTACGAAGTACTAAGAAGAGCAACTATCCCTTTAGAGTAGAGGGGAGCTTGCCGCCCCTTGGGTTGAAACCCGGAGTGGGTTTGGCCACTCTATGTCGACTCTTATTTGGCCCTCGCGTACGTGGTACCGAGGTGAGTTACGTAGTGTACGAGGGGGATAGCTGCCCCAGGGGGCCTGGGGTTAGGTATAGCCACCCTACACTGACTCTTGTTAGCCCTTTGGATAAATCGGGATAGTCGAACGAGGGTACGCAGATGTAAGGGGCGAGACCCCTACTCTGAGAAGGCAAGGCCATGTGCTGTTCCGCGCTGTACGTTTGGGCATACCCGTTAGCGGAAACGACTGACCGTGTGCCAGTGCTGGGTAGCTACTCATGCACTTATCACGCGTGCCGTAGTCACCGCTACGTCGCAACCGTGACCTCGGGGTGGCAGATCGGGTGTATGACTACCATGGGGGACTCTCCCGACCAAGAGAGTGCCACATGTACATCTTGCATCGCTAGAAAACTGCAAGCAAGATCGTTCCCTTAGGAAACAAGAAGATTGAGAAATGTTATGAAACCTGATTAGAGTACTTTGATCAGAAAAACGATAATTGGAAAATGATGATAATAAGTAAACTGTTAAATGCATGTTTAGCTAGCTGTCTGTTTAAATTATATCGAATGTAAGTGATTTAACCACCACTCTACTCAACGTTAGCTGACCATAGATTTTATAACCTTATTCAGGTCAGGAATTCAAGCAGCCAGAGCCACTGGCTGCTAAGGGCGCTGGGCCCAATCAAGCCCAGCTGTAGTTTCCTTATGTTTCTTTTACAGAGAGTTTTGTAGTAGTGAGTACCTGTTGCTCATAATAATATTCGGTTATATCTGTACTACTTTCTATTGTGATGGCTATGCTTGTAATCATACTTTCCACTGTATAATGTGAGATACTAGTGGTTTACTGTTTTCTCTCCTTTATTTTCAGTCATATATTTTTCTGCTTAGTTACATTACTCTTGTGGTTGTAGCATGATTATGGCATTTGGTTCTTTCTCGTTGGACGACTGGGTCTTGGGGTTCGTCGAGGTGAGTCGTTCTCGGGTCCTGTAGGGAACCGGAAGCAGGTCGCAACATGCAAGTATTTTGACATGATTATCCCCTCCTAAAACCTGTAACCTAAGGGTTAGAATACCTATTGTTTAACCTCAAGTGCATCTAGATTTGTGTAAGTATATGTATCTATGAATTCATTAAAATAATAAAATTTGCTATAAAAATAAATAATTATATATAAATAAAAAATAGATTCTTCCTCTCTTTCCCTCATCTCCCTTCACTTCATCTCCTAGTCTTACCACTTCTTTTCTAATCTCTTTCTCTCTTCTTCCTACCCTTTCTCTCATCCTTCCCTTACTTTATATTCTTCTTTATGCATCTCTCTCCTTCTTCTTCATCTACTGTCTATTTATTTATCCTCTATTTCCTCTCTTCTCCCTATCCTTCCTCTCCTCCCCTTCATTAATTCATATTCTTCTTTATTCATCTCTTTCCCTCCTCTTCCTCTCCTACTCCATCTCATTTCACTTTTAGAATAATAAATTAACACAGAAATACAATCAAATAAGCATTCAGAATAAAAATAATTTATTCAAAAATCATAAATTCATCAACATTCTAAACCTAAGTAGACACACCCCATATTCTAAACATAATTAAAAATGAGCATTCTTAACCTAAGTGGGCACACTCCACTTTCTAAACCTAAGTGGACACACCTCACATTTATTCACAAATGAATTAAGACAACTTAATTTCATACCTCAATAAAGAGAGTGAATCACAGAGAAGATGTCAAACGACGCAAGATACCTAAATCAAATTACAAATATTTATAAATAACTAAAACAAATTTAAAAAATTAGTCAAAATTAACATTTGCTTAATACAAATTATTTCGCAATTAGGGGGAGCAATGGGAGGAGGAGAAGGAGCATGGGGTGCTACGGATGGGATGAGGAGGAGGAGGAGGAGGAGGAGGAGGGGCTAATTGAGGATGGGAATGAGGAGGGGGAGGGTGGCCTACGGATGCATGGGAGGAAGAAGGGCTGGAGGGTGGGCTGCGAATGGGGATGAGGAGGAAGGCAGGCTGCTGCCTGCGGATGGGGATGAGGAGGAAGGGTTGTCGGGTTTGGGGACGAGGAGGGGGTGTAGTGTCAGCAAGGAGGAGGAGGACGGGCTGCAGCTACTGGGAGGAGGAGGGGTGTTGAGGATGGGAAGGAGGAGGAGGACGGCAGCTGCTGCTGGAAGGAGGTGAAGACGGCAGCAGCGCTGTTGGAAGGAGGAGGAGGCGGCAGCTACTGAAAGGAGGAGGAGCGGTGGCACATGAGGAGGACAGGGGTTGCTGTTGCACGCAGGAGATCGGCGGAGCTTGGGAGGAGTAGTGGCGATGAGGAGGAGGAGCATGGGTGGCGCTTGGGGATGAGCAGGAGGAGCGTGTGCGAAGGAGGATGATCGAGAGGAGGAGTGCGGGGTGGTGAGATCACTAAGGAGGAGGAAAGCCTTACGAGGAGGAGAGGTAGATGAAGGAGGAGATCTCTGAGGAGGAGGATGACCATACGAGAGGTTGAAGAAGACCTATAGTGCATGAGGGGTCGGGCGTTTGTTAAAAAGCACAGGAGCTTTACACGACAGTTCTTGTCAAAACCATTGTTTAAAGTCAGGTAGGGCGTGAAAAATGTTGCCCGACCAAAATTCGCAATCAATATAGACGACGGTTACAAGATCGAACCATCGTCTATAATATGACAGTTATTATTAACACTGTCGTGTAAATATATGCGGGTTCACCGCTCTTATTACATGGGATTCATAGTGAATATATACGACGATTTTAATGTTAACTGTCGTTTTGATAAAAATACGACGCTTTTAAAATCATCGTCGCTAGACTCTAATAAATTTGATGGTTATAACAAAAATTGTCGCTATAAATATGTCGTAAAATATCATTTTTCTAGTAGTGAGCTTTCTTTCCCATATCATCGAAATCACGTGTTCGGTATTTAGAGAAAATCACATAATCATGTATGTTTCTTTTCTTTGTCCTCTTCTTCTTTAGTCTGATATCACTCGATTAGTTTCTTCTTGGGTTGCTCATAGAGTCATAAAAGACATGGACACGTGGAATATGGGGGGTGAAGTATCTCACGTAGCATGGAGTGGATGAACATGGTGGGAAGAGTACATGTACAATGATCTTATGATTTAGGACCTTACCTATCGCATCTCACTTAACTTCACTTTTTTAACAAAATAATTATAAAAAATAACCTAACATTAAATATAAAATAATTAAACAACTTTGCTTTTACGTTTGTATCATTATAACTTACAATAAAACAATCCATTTATCACATCTATCATTTACTCGATCACTTATCCCATTTTAACACTTAGCAAGAGTCAAGTGTTTCGATGAGGGATAAAAAAGGTGATTACGTGACATGGCAAGAACAGTGCCATAAGCAATGTCAAAAGTCAAAAAGTAAATAAATACACGTTGCAACGCATTTTGCGACACATGTTCTTCACTCAACAAAATACATCGGTGGAAAATGAGTTCTCACTTAAAATACGGAAAGTGATTTTCACTTATGAGCTTTAGGTTTAAGATTTAAGACTTAGGATTTAGAATTTAGGTTTATGATTTAGGGTTTAGGGAACGTGTTCCCTTACCGTAAACTTAAAAGTGAAAAATTACTTTTCATAGGTAAAGAACCAATTTACATAAGTAAAAATTGGTTGAAAATCAAATATATCGATTTATTTTTATTTTCAATTGGTATATTTTAATTTTTAACTGGTAAAAAATCAAAATACACTGATTGAATATCAAAATATAATGGTACATTTTGTTGAGCAAGGATGCACATTATAAAATACATTGCAATGTATATTTCCTTACTTACGTCCGTGTCAAAATATCACCTTAAATCTATGTATATAACATATTAACTCACTCCTAACTTCTAATCACTTCACCTTTCAACAAAACAACAATAAATAAAGTAATCAAATATTAAATATAAAATAAATAAATTACAATTCTCACATATATTTAAATCACATCAACTTATAATTTATAATACATCAACTTAACTATTACATCAATCTCTATTATTCTACTACTTATATTAATACCACTAAAATTTATCAAATTCTAAACTTCATCCCAGAATAAACCATGTCGCTCACCCAAACAAGTTCGAGGAAAATGGCTACTTTTCAAAGCAGTGGAAGTTGAGCATAAACATTTATAGGTTTTTACACTAAAAAGTAAAAACACTTTGTATACTGAATCGTACGCACACTCATACAAACACGAGAAACGTTTTCCTTATAAAAGTAGCTTCTTTTTTTTCGTCTTCATTCCGGTGCATTAGAAAAAGCAGGAATATTTTCATATTAGAGGGATATGTGTGTAAAATTTCTAGGAAGTGGGAAGGCCCACCGTACCATACCGACAGCACCTTCTTTGGGTAACCCCTTCTCTCGAACCGTAACGCATAGAGCGAGATGGTGAAAGACCCCCCTTCAAGGGTTACTACATTCAACTCTCTTGCGTTTCGCTTTCCCATTGCCCGCTCTACGCTACCGACGTCCATTCCTCGTTTCCCTCCATATCCCTATAGGTACCATTACGAAGGCCAATCCTTTCCTTCTTTCTTGGTTACTCACTTGCCGCTCATGTAGAATTTAAAGTATGAGACGAACTTTCTTTCTAGACGGAGACTATTAGGCATAACCTAATTATTAATTTATTATTCTTACCCAAGATAATTTGCCCAACTAAAATTTTCCATGCAAAATGAAATTAAATAAGGCTAAATCGTCGATATTTCGATGAAAATTCTTAAGTACGATAATTAAGAATAAACTATCCTTAATTACTATATGTGAGATTTTTATTATTATTAATAGGATCAAACTCTTCATTTGAAAATATAATTTTGCAACATTTATTTGTTGAACTAAACTCATGTTCAGTAAAGACGAACTTAGTAAAAACCCTAACGCCTTAAACTCATCTTCAAGTTCAAAGTTTTCATCCAAAAGTTTTCTGGGAGTTCATTCATGTTACAACTAAAGCATTTTATTTAGACATTCAAGATAAATTTAATTTTCAGTGTTATCACTGCAGGTGAAATTTATGCTACGACCAAACTTTATGTATTCAAGTGACGAGTTTGATACAGGCAATAACATATAAAAATTTCAAGTATGGTAATTAAGAATAATTTATTCTTAATTACTCTCCTTAAAAATTTTCTTCTAGATATCTCCATCATGGTTAATTTGATCGTAGCATCCATTCTTCCTCTTCTTTTTTTTATCCTTTTGTGTGTGTGTGCACTACCTACCTTATTTTTGTTTTTACAAAAAGCTCCGTTCCCTGTGATACATGAAATACACATATGGAAAGTTTGCTGTCGATTCTTCAGAACGTACTTCCGTGGCACCAACACCCACCCGATTGACTTGGATCGAGTGACCCGAAGGAAAGGGCCATCGAAGGTGGGCAAGGATTGGAAGGCCCTCTTTCTAAGAAATACCCTTATCTAATGGGCATCGGCGTGGATGTTGATCAGATTAAGGGAATGGTTCGAAGGCATCCTGCAGCTTTTGCCCACTACAGTTTGGAACGGAGAATTAAGCCAATTGTTGAATTCCTTCTGGACCTCTCGGTGTGGCCCACGCAGACATACCTTCCATCGTGTGCAGATGTCCGTCATTACGTGGCTTTAGCATCGATGACAAGTTAACACTGATAATGGAGCTTTTAGAAGGTTTGGGTATGGACAAGAAGCAATGGGGGAAGGTGATTAGCCGCTACCCCGAGCGGACTGCTTGGTCTAAGCAAGGAAAGTATTCAAGCAACCGTTGGGTAAGGGTGCTAATCGAATCGAATGAATTCGAATATAGATATGTTCTAGTTTGGTTCGAATTCGTTAAACGTTCGATCACGAATGTTCGAGTTCTTTCGATAACAAAAATTAAACGTTCGAGTTTGGTTCGTTATTGGTTCGTTTGTTTCATTCGAACAATATGCTTGCTAACAAACATGTTCGATTAAGTTTGATAATATATTCGATAACAATATGTTTGCTAACTATTCGTTCGATAATTATTTTCAATGAAAAGAACTAAAAAAATAACATTTTGTCACCTTCAACAACCCCTTCGATTTGTAATCACTGGCCAATGTGATTGATTCCGTGTTTATTGCTAGTTTAAAATACTATTTTTTTTCTTGAGTTGGCCAAAACATAAGTTACATGACATGACAAGATTGTGGAAATCGGAAAGAAGCTAATCAAAAGCCCAGGATAAATAGAACAGGGTGGATGAATTTTCTTAGCAAATATGATAACATTCCAAAAAATTAAAGCAATATGCACAATGATATATTAGATTTCAAAATAGAAATAGATATAGCTGTACTCAAAGTACACATAAACCAATCCCACTCTAAATCCTTAATGATTGTGCCAGAAATGGATATCCAATATCCATTTGGTTGATTTCTAGTTAAACAAAGCTAGCAATGAAAAAATCATAAAAATTCACAGATATTGCAGAAGCATGAAGTTAGGAGAAATTTTAATATTCATATAAACTACTATTTTTTCTCAACTAGGGTAAATTTAAGGCAAATTTTGAAGTATAATTAACTGGGTGGATTTTCCAGAAAAATGGTGGTTTGTGGTTTTTTCAAAAAAAGAAAAAAACAACTTATCATATGAAAATGACATCTAGTGCTAGAGAAAGAAAAAAATCTACAACTAAAAAAGATAACATGTCCAAATGTTTATATGATTCAACAAAGAATAAAACACTACATGTTTAAAGTTCTAAATTCTAATTAGAACGTCAAATATAATGTCAAAAAAAGAAGTGTCCATTCAAGTTTTCAACAAACTCTCGTTTATCATTCTCCTAGAGAATGAAAATAAAAAAAAGTAAAAAGAGTCTTTAATGAAGAATAATGTAAGACTTTAACTATACAATAAGAAATTAAATTAAATACAAATCTTCTTTCATGAGTAACTCTCCCTAATATGGAATCCCTACTTTAAGACATTCATCTTCAAAGTTGTTATTTTACAAGAGTTTACATTAGAAAAAAGTCACAACATATAAAGACATACATGTATATTTAAAGAAATATATCAAAAAATGACTTTCAAGTTTAAGTTTCTTACATGTGAAACGTTAACACTAATTTGAATCCAATCAGATGCCCATACTAGGCCTTCCACAGTCTTTGGTGCTAGAGAACTTCTATAATCTATAAGAACTCTTTCTCTCGCACAAAATGCAAATTCTAAAGCAATAGAAGTGATTGAGATGGATAATAGAGAGAATTGGAAACTTTAAGGAATATGAGTTCTACCAATCCAACACATCAAAAGAAGGATCTCCTTTTCTGGATCTTAATGTAGGTTCTTCGAAATATCTATCCAAATCTGATCTTTCGGGAGGCTCACCTTCAACATCATCCAAGTATTTGTCTAACTCAGCTTCATTTGACAAATCGTCAAGAGATTCCTCCCATTGATATGAATGTTTTGCTACTTCACTTTGAGTACCAACCTTTCTGTTGGTGCTAAAGCACCACGATCATTTATTTTGATGATAACAAAACACGCGTCATTTAACATTTGCACTTGGAGTCTTAGATTTTAGGACAATTGTAAATGGAGACGTGATTAGACAGAGTTCGAGCTCGCATCCAGGATGGATTGGAGGAGCTTGATGGAGAACAGAGGAGATTCGCGAGGAGCGATGGATTGAAGAAGGAAGGAGATGAAGAATATGATAGATTTCCTTCTCTTGTACTCCTTGTATTTTTCGTTTCTTTATTATTGTTACTTAGATTCATGTTAAAGAGCCTCAAAGTACCCTAACAGTAGTCTTATGAACACCGGCACAACTCTACGATACTTAGGTTTTCTGTAGAGAACTTACAAAACCAATATAGGGTTCAAACAGTATTTCCAGACGTCTAATTCCAAAATCAGACGTCTGATAATGTGTTTTAAGACATCTGACTGTTGATTAAGACGTCTAATAACATTTAGGCTGGATTAGTTGTTCTGTCTGATGAAATCAGACGTCTAGACCTTAGACCAGACATCTTAGAAGACGTCTGATGACTTTGGCAGACGTCCACTTAGTAGACCGTTGGCTGGCTCAGCAAACACTCAAGGATATGACCGTTAGAACCTTATCAGACGTCCTTAAGCCTTTCCAGACGTCTGATAAATGACCGTTTTGCCTCGGCTGACCCAAAATCTTTTCTCAGAGATTTTCTAGCCGTTGCAACTCTTGGAAATCCATTCCCACGAAAAAGTAGGTTTCCAGACGTCCAGACATAGTACCAGACGTCTTGTATGTCGTCTGATAGACTTGCACTAGAACCCTGTTTAGATCTTATTCAAGTCACGAAGAAATCCGCCTAAAATCAGACGTCTGACCTTGTTTTCAGACGTCTTAAAGTGATCTTTCAGACGTCTGATGCCAGGATCAGACGTCTGATAACCCTGTCAGTGCAATCATTGTTCCTGATTTCGGCCTGATTCTCTTTGGCTTTGCACCCAACGGCAATGGAAGCTTTCCAAAGCCTTCCAAAGCTTTCATAAGGCCTCTATAAATAGAGAGGAACCTCTTGCACACCTAGATACACAAGATACACCTAGATACACCTAAACACACAAGACACACCCAAGCAACATACTTTCTACTCTTTTGTGTCCTAAAGAAAAGCTCTTGCTCTCCAAGCTCAGTTCTACATCTTGAGAGCATCAAGTCTTCGCGCACCTGCTCTCCCGCCGTAGTTCACGAGAGCAACGTTGTGCCGTCGCGTGGCTCACGCACCCGCGTCATCGATTCGACGCGCTCCTTGCAAAGGGGAGTTTCTTAATTCCTATAGAAGATAGGTTTAAATCTTTGTTGGCTCTATAGGACTATACTTGTTATTTTATTTTTGTTATTTGGTTGGGTATTCACTTTGCAAATTCCCGTCTCCTTCGTGGGACAAAATCCTTCTCGTGAAGAGAAGGGGTTTGAGGTACGCTACCCTCGTATAAAGTAGCGTGGTTGTAATTGAGGTTGAATCACCCTCATTTAAGTGATTCGTTTAGTGGATTTGATCAACTTGGTTGATCAGAAAATCTTAACTCGAGAGGGTTAGGTGGTGGTTTTCACCTGGTTTGGGTTTCCACCTAAAAATAATTGTGCACATTGTGTGATTGAATTTTTGTGAAATTGCTTTATATTTTATTTCAGTAATATATTACGTCACCCCCGCCTCGTAGGGAAACCACACTTTCTTGTGTAATACTCGAAAATGTTAGACAAATCAGTTTTCAACTTTGTCAATTGATTCTGAGCATCCATGAAATCATAGACCCTCTCAAATATGAACTCAATGAACTTGAATTTACATCTAGGATCAAGAATAGTAGCAATAGATATTAGCAAATTGTAATTTTTCCAATATTTGTCAAACTTTCTTTTCATTAAAATGGTCATTTCTTTTATGAACTCATCATCTGATTGAACCTTTTCCTTCAAAACTTCTGCAACTTTCCATATTTTAGGAAGAAACAAGTTCTATGTTGGAAATGAAATGCCAGAAAAAATTAATGTAACTTCAAAATTTTACTTTAATATAGGAGGAATTATTTTGCTTTCTCCCATTCATTCTCAGAAAGTAACCATTTGTAATTGTCATCTCTTCTGGCATAATTTTGAAAAATAATTTTATAAAATATTATAGAATCCAATATGAAAAAGGTGGAATTCCAATGAGTATGAACATCTATGGACAAGCCTTTAGAAGTTGGGATGTTTAATTGTCTAGCAATGTCTCCAAACTTTTTCAAATGTGCTAGGCTTTTCTTCATGTATTTCACACTTTCTCTAATGTTGGAAATGCAAGCTTGAACAACAAGAAGGACATCTTGAAGTAGAAGATTTGAAATGTGAGCACAACACCTCACATGAAAAAGCTTTCTATTGAAAAACAAGCACCCTCACCCACTAAAAGTATCCATTATTGTTCTCACCACCACATCATTACTACTAGCATTGTCTAGAGTGATGCTAATTACTTTATTGTCAATACCTCACTCAACTAGACAACTTAATATAACATCTGCAATCACAATCCCAGTGTGTGGTGGATCTAGTTCACAAAAATTTAGAATGTGTTCTTGCAACTTCCAATTTGAATCAACATAATGAGCAGTTAAACATATATATCCTTTTGTTTGATTTGATGTCCAAGTATCAGATGTGAGACTGATCATTTCAACTTCTGAAAGACTCTTCTTCAAATTGTCCTTTTCAGTTGAAAAAATTTTCATGCAATCATTTATGATTGTGGTTCTTGAAACTTTTACATAATTACAATTGAAATACTTCAATATACTATTAAAGAAAAACTCTTCAACAGTGCTAAATGCATGTTCATGCACTATTAGCCACTTTGAAATAAGTTCTCAAGCCTTCAATTGATCAAACTTGGAAGATGACATAGAAATAGTGCTTAAGTAGTCATTTTCTTATAATCGAGGATTGAATGATAAACTCTTCTATTTCTTATCAACATTTGGTCTATCAGGACATTCTTTGATTTGATGGCGCATCAAATATGAGGTTATCCCACTTGAAATTATCTTATATTTATGGTTACAATCCTTGCATATCAACATTTTTTTCCTAATGCCCTTTTCTATCACAATCTTCTGTGAAAATGTTTCATAAATGGTTGATCTTTTCCTTCTTCCTTCCCTAGCAAGTAGACTGCTCTAAACATTCTGATCTATTTCCTCACAATCTTGTTTTTGATATTCTTCATTAACTTCAACAATTTCAATGAGTTCATTATTAACTTAATTTTCCTCACGAGGTGAATCAGGTGATGCATGATGCGCACTATTCTGTGATGAAGGGAGTTTCATCATTGACATCTAACAATACATAACGAAAGTTAAATTAAAATTCCACACACAAATAAAATAAAGAAACATCTATGCAAGAATACCACTAGAAACAAATTCCATAAAGAAATTTGTCTTTGACAACAATAGTCAAAAAATAAAAACATTTCCCATTTTCATAACTTAATACTAAAATCATTATATCAACCCAACGATGGCATGAAACATTGGAGGGAAAGTAAACCAACATAGATAGCCTAGTAGGTTTCTAATTTCACATGCTCAATCCTATAAAAGCCTAAAACCCCATATTCTTCAAGTTTTAGCAAATGTATCCTACAGTTAGACCAAATCATATTTGTACCAACATGCACATATGTATAACAGAAAATTATAGTCCCAACTTTCACCCATCAAAGCAAATGATCAGTTTTCAAGGTAAAACATCCCATTGATTTTCCCTTTATTATCTGTTGAGCTCCACTTTTCTTTTCAGGGTCAAGCATATATTTTTTATCAAATATAAACATACCATAGTTCCAAGTATGATAGTATTGATTGCAGGGCATATCAGGCTTATTAGCTAAAGAGCCACAACCACAGGTCCACAGAGACATACAAAATCGTTCTTTTGCATGGCTGCATTGACAAATTCTTCCAAAAAATTACAAGAGTACACACAAAGAAAAGGAACATGACAGATGTGGGGTTTTGGAGGCCACCACCACCGTTCCACCACCCACCTCCCAGCCAGGCTCCCTCCTCCACGACCACCTCTGCTGGGGCAGTGGTCGCAACATCCGAGGTAGGGACACTCTCCTTGTCGCCAACCGCGCCAACCGCTTGCTGCTAGGCAGGGGGACTGGCGAGCAAGGGAGGAGGGTCGTTGTTAAGACCCATTCTATCCTGAGCCTTTTAAGACGTCTGGACTGTCGGTCAAATGTCTGGACACATTCCCAGACATTTGGAAATCAAAATTTTTGGGTACGAGCTCACGTCTGCGCGTGGGCTGCGCGCAGATAGTACCCTCTCGTTTTCCTTCCCTTCTCTCTCTCCTCGCCTCCAACGAACCCTAACCCACCCTCTTTATAAACCCCCTTCCTCTCTCGTTCTCCCCACTTCAACCACTTCTTCCCTTCCTCACCACCCTAGCGTGAGCGAGAGAGCGTGAGGGCGGCGACGAAGAGGAGCGACGTGAGGAGAGGAGGAAAGTGACCTCATGAGCTCGTGTGGGAGCTCACCGGAGGGAACACGGCCGGAGTTGCACATGCGTGGGAGAGGAGGAGGAGTCATCCCCGACACTGCTGCAGCCAGAGCTGCAGGCGAGGAGGCACGCCGCGACCACGCGCAGCTAGAGTGAGTTGGAGCAGGTTCTGGTTTGGGGATTTTTCCAGAATCAGACGTCCGGAGTGACGTCCATACGACGGAGCGGACGTCTAGAGGCGGTTCTAGACGTCTGAGGAGAGATCTTCACGAAGGTACGTTCCCTTTGCGGATATGGCCATGCAGGTCGCTCTGAAGGGATGCTTTGCATGCCTATTTTGAGGAGATTTTGTGGTGGTGTGCAGGATTTGCTTCGGGAAGGTGCGGGACACACCCTTCTACGCATTTCAGACGTCTGGGCGACTTACCAGATGGTTGGAAGCACTTCCAAATGGCTGGAAGCACTTCCAAACGTCCGGAGAGGAGATCGGACGACTGGAGCTGGGTCCAGACGGTCCAGAAGAGTTCCTGGACGTCTGGGGTGGACGCAGAGCTTGAGGTGTGTTTCTGGACACTTTTAAGACGTCTGAAAGTTGTTCCAGACGTCTGATTTAAGTTAGTAGCCCTATTTTTGACCTGTTTAGGGTCCATTTGAGGTCCATTTTACGCAAATAAGATACTGATGTTTTCCTTGCGAGCTCCTCTACTAGTTAGAAGGCTTTCTATACTGTTCTCAAAGTTCCCTTGTGATTGTTCCTTGTTATAGGACTTCGTTCCGTTGCGGGTTCGAGGCTTGCTGAGGCACGTGAGCCTGCCATTCGAGCCCCCAATACTCCTAGGTTGCCTGGTAGAGTGGCTTCCCCTAATTTAACTATAAACCTAAATGCATGCATGGAATGAATGATTAAAACCTAGGATATGACATGAATCCTAGGACGAGAAGTACTTGAAATGTTTGTATGTGTGATTGAATTGCAGTCTTGAATGCGTAGACAGAAATGTTAAACAACTGCCTGTAAATGAACCAAAGTTTCCTGTGAATTATGAATTACCTGTGCTAGTTAGCAGTGGCATGTAACCTTCCTGTTGTATACGTTAAATGATATAATACAAGCTGCATGTGTATAACCTGAGAATGGAAATGTGAATTATGAAACCTAGTATGGAATGGCATGAGAAATATGAGAATGAACCCTGCGGGGAATTAGGAGTAGAGCTCTTGGAAATGAATGGAATGGATCTGGGAATGTAAGTGGGGAAGTGTGCTGGCCCTTGAGTACGTAGTTCCAAGGAGAGCGACTGTCCCCTGTTTAGTGTAGAGCAGAGTTAGCCGCCCTTGGGTTGGGACCTGAGGTTAGGATTGGCCACTCTACACTGACTTCTTGGCCCTGGTGTACACTGTACCGGGGAGAGCTACTAGTGTAGGGAGAGAGCTAGCTACCCCACAGGGCCCGGGGTTCAGCTAGCCACCCTACACCGACTTGTTAGGCCCATTGGGCAAACCAGGGTAGTTAGGTGAGGGTGCGCGGACTGTCGAGGGGCGAGACCCCTGTTTGGTTCTTAGGGGCTAGACCCCTATTATTGAGAGGGCTAGGCCCTATACTGTTCCGTGCTCTACTTTGGACGCACCTGTTAGCGGAAACGACTAACTGCGTGGCAGTGCGGGGTAGCTACCCGTGCGTTTATCGCATGTGCCATAGTTACCGTTACGTCTGTTCGTGACCTTGGGGTGGTTGACTGGGTGTAGGACCACCAGGGGGACTCTCCCGGCCAGGAGAGCACCACGTGCGACATCTACTCTTCAAAAAAGACTGCAATCAAGATCGTTCCCACGAGAAACATTCGAGATCAAGAAAGAGATCTGATAAATAAACCAAGTGGTGAAAAAGAATAATTAATTAAAGAAAGTAATTGAAAAACAACTACCTGTTCACTTTTACTGCTTTAGTTAGTTGGTTGCCACTCCACTCTGTGTTTGCTGACGTTGTGTACTCATAACCCTTTTCATGTCCAGGTGTTGAGCAGCCCGAGTCCAAGGCTGCAGAGGGTGCTAGGCCCAGTAGAGCCCAGTAGTAATAGCTTCTTTGTTGCACTTCTTTTGTAGAAGTGAGTTTAGACTCTTGTACCTTTATGTTCTGTACCTTTACTTTTCTGTACTTTTATGTTCCTGTACTGGTTGGCCTTGATTGGTCGAGACCAGTACGTATTTTGTTTTTATTACTCGAAAATAGAAAATCTCCGAGGTCGAACTCAGGGAGCAACACTTGATTCTAGAAGCATAGAAAATCACAGTTTACAATAATACATTGTTTTACAAAAAAACTAGAGATAGGAAATAAGAATCTTCTTCTCTTTTCTTTTCTTCTCTCTTCTTCTTTCTGTCTTTAGATGTCTGATTCTGGGAATCAGACGCCTTAAGTAGCCACTTGCTACAGTGTTCTGCTTCTTCTGCTGGTTCTTTTTTCTCTTGGCTTCTTCTTCTTTTCCCCTTCTCTGCTGTGCCAAGTCCTCTTCTTCTTCTTTTTCTGCTTCTCTTTCTCTTCTTCTCTTCCCTGCTTGGCCTTCTTGGCTTCTTCTTCTTTGCTGTTGAGCTGCACCTCCTTCTCCTTCTCTTTCTTCCTTTCCTTCTCCTTCTTCCTCAGCTCTTGCTCTTTGATGCGGCTAAGTCCTTAGCCGCTTCCTCTTCTTTTGCCTCTTCTTTCTTTGCGCCAAGTTTTCTTCTGACTTCCTCTTCTCCTGCTTTCCTGCACAGTGTAAGGTTAGGCAAAACCTAACCCTACCCTTCCCACATTTCTCTCTCTCTCAAATTTGCTCCAGGGTTCTCTCTCCCAGAGCCTTAATCAGGTAAGCGGGTCGGGTGACGCGCCCGGGACCAGGTGCACCGGCGTGGGTGGTGCGCGAGGTGTGCACAGGCAGGGATTAATCGGATCTGGGTGCCAGGTCTGCGGGGAAAGTGTTGCGGACGAGGCATGGCCGGGGTGCGAGGGACCTCACCCCAGTGTGTTTCGAGGTGATAAGCCTGAAACACAAAATCAATTTATGTGCGGGCGAGCGCCCGCACACTTCCGAGGTGGGACTAAACGTCCCACCCTTTCTTGCGCGTCCGCAGCAGGGAGTGTCTCTCCAATCGCAGCAAGATGTGAAGCTCGCGTCTCCAATTGAGGACCTGGCACTGTGCGCGAGGCTCTTCCTCGCAGCCTGGGACTTCAACCTATGACTACAGAGGCTTGGAGCTGCTAGCAAGCTTGCAACAGGCTCTGCAGCAATGGCGGCGAGCCTCTGAACCTAAAATCACGCAAATGGCCTCGTGGCCACGTCAGAATGCTCAAGAGGCTCCGCCAGAGCATGGCGGAGGTGCTGCGGGGGTCAGCGTCGTGTGACAGTGGCTGGGAGTGCGTGGCTAGGTCAAACTATGTGCGTGCTGGTGGGTGTGTTTGGGGGACAGTTTCAGTAGGTGGCGTGGTCGGTGGAAGGGCGAGAGGTGATCAGTGGGAAGTGGTGAAGCTCAGGGACCGGTTGGCAAGGGGTGGAGCTATCTGTGGAGAGGAATTGGCCTCGCCAGAGTTGGTGGTCGGAGGTGGAGATGGTGAGGGTGGACAGTGGAGTCGAGGGGTCGAACCAACAAATTAACAGGGGGAAATAAGGGGAGAGTAAGAGAAACTTATCTACGAGTCCAGAGTGAAGGGGGAGGTGCGAAAATGGCGAACAGTCGGTGTTGCCGTCGTCGGAGACGAAGGTGCCAGGGGGAGAGAACGGCGACGAGGAAGAGGGGCTGGAGGGCGCCCGGTGGTATGGCGCAGCGTAGCGGAAGACGGTGGAGTTAACCCTGCTACTGGTACGGTGGCAGGGCGACGAGAGAGGAGAGGGAATGTTGCCGGAAGCTCTGGCAGTTGGCCGGAGTTGGTGAGAGACGAATAGGAGAGGAGATCTCGGGCCAAACAAAGCTTGAAGGAAGCGACAGCCCCTGTCGTTCCTTAAATAGGCGCTGGTAGGGAGGGAAATGGAAGGAGGCGGCATGGGCTCCTCGCCGGAGGTATGGCCGGAAAATGACCCATACCTCTCGTTCGTTCGCACGAGAGGTATGGTGGCCGCAAGGCATGGGAACTGGTCCATGCAGAAGAGGACAGCGCAGGGGATCTTCCTTTCAAGTCTGGAGCCGGCTTCCATGCCCTACGCGGCGCCATCCTCCGCGCAAAGTCGCCGGAGGTATGGCCTGCTGCTGCGGGTGGCAAGGGACCGATTTGCATAAAATGATGGGAAAGTTGAGGGGGTAAATGCAAGAGTTCAAAAAGTTAAGGGTCAGAAAGTAATTATTGAGGACTAATTTGTAAAGTGGGTCAAGGCGACCTTTCCTTAGGTCTAAATTTTGGTATAACCCTAATTTGGACCGAAGGAATCCAATGGTGAGGTTGGATTTTAGGTTTGATCATGTTTGACCGGATATTTTGCACAAAAACCTAAATTAGGTCAAAAATTGGGTATGGTTCTCGATCAAGGTCAAGATAGGTTCCAATGGCTAAATTGAAGGTTCTAAACCCTAGGGGATATTTTTTCATGAATTTTAGAGGATTTAATTGATTTTTATCTTGACTGAAACTTCGTGAATTAAAGCAGGTTTGTTTTAAGGTTAGAGAATGTCATTTAATTCCCAGATTTTGCTATAACCCTTTCCTGATCGAATCATCCCATTTTTTCTCTTATTAAGCCCGCTTGACCTGTGTCTAGACCTTTAGAAATCCCGTTTATGTACTGCATTGGTAAAATTACAGTTTTACCCCTTGTAAATTATTTTATACTCAAATTTGCAATCCACTGATTTAGGCTTTCCTTTAAGTTTTGTAGGAGCATTTGTACACTTAATTGGGTCAAAATGTGTTAGTTAGGGTTCATGATGAGGTTCTCATCGTGTATCTTGTTATTTTTCTACTGTTGTGGTGGTGATATGTACTGTAGCAGTTTTTACTTCTTTACTGCTGTACCTTTTTACTATTAGTTGCATAGCATAGTGAATGTGGTTTACTTTCCTGCTTTTTGGTTATTTCTCGTTCGACGACTGGGTCTTGGGATCAGTCGAGTTGTTCCGGTCTCGTGTCCTGTAGGGATTCAGGAACCGGGTCGTAACAGTCGTTGTCGTTGGAGGGTGGAGGGAGGTAGAGATGGGGGAGGATCGGAGAAGTGGAGAGTAGGGGATGCGGGTGGTAGCAACTGCCAACCAGCAAGCCATATGGTGAAGGGAGACTTAGGGGAGGATCGGAGGAAGGAGGAGGCTGAGGACAGTGAGGAGCTCACCTAAGTCACCTCGATGATGACATCGATGAGGATGGAGGAGTTGTTGACGAAGACAGAGAGCCTGCAGCCGGGGAGCGGCTGGAGCACCTCAAGTCGAGGATGGTCGGATGAGCCCACCGTGACTGTGAGCACTACTGCGCCACGCCGCTGCTTAGGGTTTGGAAGTTTGGAAAGCAAGGACTCGGGGGAGGGGAGGCGGAGGGCTAAACTTTTGAGGCTTGAACTACTAAGCGGGTCGTGGACTTGTGGGGGCAGGGGGAAAGTGAGTGGGGATTTGGAAGTTGGGATGGGAATTGGGAATTTGGGAAGGCTTTTTTTTTTTTGGTACTGTAGAGACGGGGAGTGAGAGGGAAGGTGGGAAGGGTTAATTTTTTTTCTTTGTTAAAATCAAATGAATTTTTAATATCTACATAAATGTATAATTATATCCACATATATTTTTATTTGTATGTGTTTTCGAATTCGAACTTTTATCGAACAAGTATATACTATGTTCATATTCGGTTCGTTAAGCTAACAAACATAGTGTTAATGTTCATGTTTGGTTCGTTTTTCTTTGAATGAACTTTTATCGAATATTTCATCGAACGAATTCGAGTCAAATTCGAACAATTCAGTTCGACTGGCAGCCCTACCATTAAGTACCTCTCTGAATTAGGTATCTCAACTAAATGCATCGGGTAGACATCCTGTCTAATAGTCTCCCCATCCTCTTATTCCTTTGTTCGCGAGCCTTTGAAAAGCCCTTGGAGCCCCCCCCCCCCCCCCCTTCCATCGATGTTTCCCTCCTCCCCACCATTCCTTCTCTCTAGATGACGTGAACCTCCCCCTTGACATGTAGATGCGGCAGAAGCTCGTAGGGACTGTTCAAGGTCGTGGCTTGGCGGTGGCAGTGGCTTTTCGTGAGTTCGTGTGGTGGTCGGTCGATCCTGACATCATGAGGTGGTTGAAGCTTGACACATGGTTCGTTTCGGCTACCCATCTTGGATGTGCTGCTGCGTGAAGGTTCGATTGTGTGGTGGTCCGACCATCTCTAATCGGATGTGGCGTCACGCTGGTGCGATGTTACTATTGCCAGCCTCATCACATTGGGATGCCTAGTGGCATCGTGAGTTTTTTGGTCCTCTTGTTGTGGGGTTATTTTGTGTTGTTGAAGTGTTAGGCCATTCTTTTTCTTTATGTTTTAGTGTAGTTTAAATTTCGTGGGGGACCACGTGCGATCACGGGCTGCTTCGGCCGAGTTCGATTTCGACCTTTTGATCGATCTATTTGATCTCGTTGGTGCGTTTCTTCGAGATTCGTCTCGTTGGTGCCTTGCCGTATCTGCGAGCATGGGGTTGCCCTCCTTTGGGAGGTCGTCCGATTTCCAATCTCATGATTCATTCTTTTTCTTTCTCCTTTGTTTCTTGACTCGTTTTTTTATTTTTGAGTTCCCCCATTTTACGGATCAAATTTTCCCCTTCGTAGGTGAGGTTTCTCTATCTCTCCCTTCCCTTCTAGGATGCATCTATTGTATTAGATTTTTCCTTTCAATGAAAAAATTTATGTTAAAAAAAAAAAAAAAAAACTAAAGGCATCGGGAAGATATTTGCACGATTTCCAGAAATCAAGCCTGCCGAGGAGCACCTCCGTTCATCGGGCATAGATGTCACAATTCTCATGAGTGACAATGCCTGGAAACAACGTTTGGCTTGAGCATCAAGGAGAACTTAATTAGTACCGAATGTGGAATTTCTACGAGGTTTGGGTGTGGACAGGGCGCAACGGGGAAAAGGTGACTCGCCGCTTCCCTTTCGTTGCTTCGCCGCAGCAACCAAAATATTGAAAGCAACCCTACACTGGGTGTAGGGTTGCAATGGCGAAAGCAAACATTGGGTGGGGACGCTAAGCTCAGGCCTACAACAGAGGAGTATTTCCCTTCACTGGGTGTAGACCTCGCAACTCTCCTGTGTAAAAGTCCACAGACAGACATTTGGCTTGAGCATCGGTGGGAGCTTAATTCCGAAAATTGAACTTGTTTAGAAGGTTTGGGTGTGGACATGGTGCAGTGGGCAAAGGTGATCCGCCGCTTCCCTGCACTGCTCATCCTTAGCAGCAAGAATATAATTAAAACAACTGCCGACTACCTCTCTGAACCGGGCATATCAAATGAAAACATTGGGAAGGTACTCACGAAATCTCCAAGCATCGTAGGTCTTAACGTGGACGCCAATCTCAGGCCTACGGAGGAGTACTTCTGTTCGTTGGGCATAGATATGGCGCAGCCGTCATGTGTCGGCCCCCCCGCAAGCGCTTGGATTAAGCTTGGAGGCAAATATTAAGCCCACTGCCAAGTTCTTCTTGGACGAGGGATTCACCATCAAGGAGATCCGGACGGACCATGGCTTCAACATTTCCGAATTTGTACCGTTCAAGCGTCGAAAAAAAAATTTAGCACCAAAGTAGGAGTTGTTCGTGACGATGGATTACCCGAAATCAAAGCTCGTCAAGTATCCCGTTTTCTTTTGTTTAAGCTTTAACGAAGAAGATCGAGCCTAGATGCGGACGTCTCGGGGAATGTGGAGTCAGGTTTGGGCTACATGAATGGTTAATACCCTAGCGAAGGTAAAATTTGAAAGGATATCGGTAAAAAGAATGGAGATGGGTGCTTCATGCTTCCTGAAAATGTCTCCCCATGGATGTAAACGGGTCCAGTTTGGTTAAATTTATATCTATATCTATTTATAAAATTTATACATATACCTTATTCATTTACCTATCGGATGCAACAATTCAAATTCGTACACATACCTATTTACCCATTGGATACCAATTTATAAATTGATTTTACAATCAAATCGTGTCAAATTAGAGTCAAAGTAAAAATTTATAACACAATTCATTAATTATTTATTTTTAACAAGCTCTAAACGTAGGAGTTCTGGATACTCTAATTTTATTGATTCTCACTAAAATTATTATAAAAAGAGTATTTCAAGGAGAATACATCAAAAATAAAAATAAAAAAATATAAAGAAAGGCTAAATATAAGTACCTTTCAAACAAAAAATCTCTATCTCCGAAATAAATGTTCAATAGAAACTTCGGAAGTATCTCCAACCTTCAAAATCATGGAGGAAATCATCAAGAAGATTATGGTTGGGGGAATAAAAAATTTATGGTGGGATATATATATCTCTAGTAAATAAAGATTTTATTCGAATATTCGAAAATAGAATTATACCCATATTGAAACCTGACCAGGTTCTTTAAATAAACTTGATCTAATTTTTATTTAGATTAGATTTTATCCATTCTTTTTCAAATCAGGCTCAAATTAACTTTACCAAAATATACATCCCTATGTTGCCCGAAGCATTGTTGATGCTGTGATCCTTAAGTTCGGGTCATGATGCGATAAATGAGCCTGTGCAATGCTCTACGATGGGTGTACCATTGCTAAAAGATGTAAAAAGATGTAAAAAGGATCCTTCGGGGATATTTCGAAATGATTGGTCTTGGGTTATATGTTTTCAAGTCAAATCTTTTGGATACAAGAGATCAATTGTTCCTTTCTCACGAAAGAGAGAGAGAGAGAGATATCAATTGTTGATTTGCTTATGCATTAGAAGAAATCCTTTGATTAATAATTCTGTATATAGTCTTTTATTTTTCCTTTATTGGCAAAATTTGCCTCCTTGTATTTAGGTGGAGAAGAACAAAAACTATAACCTTATCTCCCTTGATTTATTTGCGACAATTCTTATGACATACTTCGTGATAATACCCTTGATTTAGCGAGCACCTTTCACTTTGATGGGCTGATCCCCTAATCTAATGCTTATTTCTCTACTGAGCTGCTGCACATGAGCACGATGTATATCTTCAATCGGCAGTAGATCCTCCTTGCAACCAGTAAGATGTTCAGCAAGATTGAAAGGCACTATAAAGATGCAGGAAGTGTCTGGATTATTTTCCCCTTTTCTCGTTTAAATTAGCAGGGGTCATCTTGAATAATTATGAGTGGCATGATCATAAATTAGCAATAAACTTATTGCTTTACCATATTTTTTCTCCCTTGCAAGAGGTAGCAACATCTAATAAGATTATATGGTGCTGTAATGATTTGAAAGTATTAACAGATGTCAAGCATCACATCTTCCTTGTGATTTAAACTAGTAATGGTATTAATAAATGATATGGTAAGGTGAAAATTTAGGGTAAACTTGTTAATTTGATTTGTTTTCTAGTATTTGGTTCCTTGATAAGTTATTAGCTGTTTCTTGAGCATGCGGTGTAAACATGTTCAGGATGGATCATTAGTACCACTACATTAGGGGGTCATTTTGTAGGTGTTTGGCAAAACAAGTTATAACATGAGAATAAGCATTAGACTTATACAATAAAAAGTAGATGGTCTCTCTAATTTGGTGTACTGCACATGGGAACAGATAAAAGTGGAATGTCCAACTTAGAATAAATTCTTCTCTTTTGCTTGTATGATATGAATGCTTTGTCACATAAACCATATTAAGAATGACCTTTTAGCATCACTCTCGGTCAATACTTTGGTTAGTCGGTGATAATTCCCTAATTTACAAGTCAAGGTCAAGGGAAACTTTAGATGGTTGAGCGTGATTGAAAAGACTTTTTTCAGCTAGCAAGTGCTAACTTTGACTGCAATGAAAGAATGTTAGAGTCAAGATTTTGAAAGTTTTAGAACGATGACAAATACCCACACGTGCTGATGAGGGGTGAAACTGCCTTGTTACTAATTATTATGATTTCTAACTTGTTCTATTTTATAGAAAAATCTGTGTAACATTTCTTATTTGATCCATTTTATCGAGTTAATTATTCATGAGATCTAATATATCTTATTGAGTTGACCAGTAAAGTTTGAGACTTCTAACATCCGAGTTCCTATCATTAACTGAGACGATAAAATATTGTCCAGCATTCTAGTTCAGGCCTTTACATATTATTAATGTAGAAAAATCTTATTATTGGCTTTATTCTTGGGAAAAAATTCTTTATCGTGTCTTGAAATTTAATGATTATTAGAATTCATACTCCATTGTTGTTTGAGTTCAACTATTGATCTTCTTAATAGATTTCTTGTTATTATTATTGGTCTTGTAATTTGTTGCTCAACTTACATGTTAGCCTTTCAACTGTTGCCGACGTATTTCACATTTGACTTACAAGTCAAATGTCCAATTAAGTTATCCATGGATTTTAATCTTCTACCTATATAGAGTAAAAAGGCAATTGACTTTACTATGAATTAATTTCAATTAAGAGGCAAGACATATAATAGGTGCTGAGTTACTTTTAAGTAGGGAGCATCACTGACAACAGATATATTAAAGTAGCTCTTTAAGAATGAAAGGAACACTCGATAGGCAAGCATTATAGGTGAGCATTGAACAAAGAAATATTCTGAGTTGTCACTAGGTTTAGATTGTAAGAACGACTAGCAAGTCGGTTGAAAGTATTAAAAAGGAAAAAAAATTAAAAGAGTTGACTAAACTAATTTACCAAATCATACATCCTTCAGTAATACCTCATTCCACTTGAAAAGCTTTCATGACTTCTTGGAGGGAAGGTTTAGAAGCATCCTGTTCCCTACAAATAAAACTTGTGCTTGTCGGCTAAGTTAAGGATAATTAGATGGTTTAAGAGTTAATTCAAAAATAGGTACAATCTGTCTTACTCAATTTTCTTGACAAATGGGTGGTTTACTTGCAACGAGGGTCATACGATGTAAGTATACTTCTAAGAAGCCTTTCACCATGGCAAGAATGGAAGCACCATGGCTTGAGCAACTAAAAATTCTAATTTACGACACTTATGATAAGATTAATGACTTTGTATCATCACATCAGACGTTACAAGCATCTTGTGATGATGAATAATTTGACTTGCATGGCTTTTCCATCCACTTCAATGAATAAGGCCAACAATTGGCTTGCCAATCTTTCCTTGAATTCTACATCTTCTTTTACAAAGAAGCCTTCTTAGATATCTTCTTGATCAATGAGTGAGTGCAAGAAGATAAGAGCCTCCTATTTATCTTGATGCGATGCAAAGGGAAGGTTTGAGAAGTTACTTGGTCCAATTCAAGAACCAATTTAGGAATACTCAAGTATGGAGGAGAGATGGGCAATATTAGCATTTTCTCCAGGGGTTGTAGACCGTAAAGTTATAGGAGGAGCTTAACCTTTGTCCTCCTATGATGATATGTTGTCTGGCATAGAGCTTAGTTATTTATGTACATTGAGTAAGCCAAAGAAACACAGAGGAAGGTAGAGGAAAGCTACTTTTGTGCTGGCCGACAAAGATGAAAAGATTTGATGAACTTGAGATGCTCCTACTCGAGCATCACTTGAGATTCAACCTAGCTTCATGAAGAAGCCAAGGGACAAGGACTACTCTCAGGGAGAGAACACCAACTTCCAAGAAAGGCCTTGCCAACATTGGATGAAAAGGAAGGGATTTGGGAAAGAAGGATCTTCCAAGAAAGGCCTCGCCAACATTTACGGATCATTCTTGTTTCATGGCTTCCATAAATGTGACTTACAAAGAAAGTCTTGCCAACTGAAGCAACAAATGGGATATTTACATACATGCTATGAAATCTTATTAAATTACGTCTATACCTCTATAAATTTCATATATACATTAATTCATACCCTTGAAAACATGCTAATTAGGCATTGTTACGCCCTTAGGTTAATTTTCCATTTGTTGTGGAAGAACATTCCTCCAACACTGTTAAAAACAACAACATAAGGTGTGAAAATTACATCTATACTCCTATGATATTTTTTGACCATTTTAAAAAGGGATATTTACATCCATGCCTTGAAATCTTATTAAATTACATCTATACTCATGTAAACTTCATCTCACTTCCATAATCCATTCATTTCCTCACCCCCACCCCTTTCGATTCCTCCTTTAGTCCTTCCATAGTCGATGCAAGGGAGGAGAGCGATGGCTACCATAGACCATAACGGTCAACTTTTGGCCCTTGGCCGACCTTCATTGGCCACATCAACGCTTCACCTTGTCATGCAGATATCTTTCCTCTTATGTTATTCTTCTTTACATTTTGGGTTCTTCAACCCAAAAGATCTCCACCTTTGACCACCATGACCTCGTTGACTATCCATCGACCCTCGCCTGGCCATAGAGACCCTGTTGGAGGTGGTGGTGACTAGTGGGTGCAGGGGAGGAGGATTAAGGAAGGAGCGTGGAGGAGGTGGTGGTGGGTGCATGGGAGGAGGATCAAGGGAGAACTGTGGAGGAGGTGGTGGCTGCTGGGAGGTGGGTAGAGGAGGTGGTGGTGGGTACGGGGGAGGAGGTTTAGGGAGGAGGTGGTGGCTACTGGGAGGTGGGCGAAGGTGGTGGTGGTTGTAGGGGACGAGGTGGTGGTTGCAAGGGTGGTGGCTATAGGGAGGAGAAGAGTGGAGGAGGAGGTGTGCTTTTTATTCTTTTTTTTTTTTTAAAGGTAACTTAATTTGGTATGTGAAGTTTACAGGGGTATAAATATAATTTAATAAGATTTCAAAGGTATAGATGCGAATATCTCTAGATCTTAACCATGGTCAATACATCATACCATTAAATACTAACGGAAGGACATATGCAATAAATGAGACAAGTTTGAAAGGATATAGATGTATGTGTAAAATTTTCAGGGGTATAAATGTAATTTAGTAAAACTTTGAGGGCATGCATGTAAATATCACAATTTAACTCGACTCCAAGACCAGACGATCCTTACCATGGGCTCCACTGCAAGCATTGATTACTACGGTAAGCGCTATGAAACTTAGGACTGCAGGGTGCTCAAGGATGAAATTGAACATATGATCAAGGAAGGAAATCTTTCAGCATACGTGCATCGATCGCCAGAGATTAATGGAAGGAAGTGGAAGTAAGGACACTTCGAGTTCTCTAAGATTTGGAGGCCTTTCACAGGGAGGAGATGGAGATCGAGATAGATCCTACTTGTCTAAGTCTTCTATCGTCCTCATCGCTTTCCTGGCATCTCTTAGTATAGTAGCTTAGCTATATACTGGATCTGTTGAATATCATGCATCATCCAGAGAGAAGCTTGATGTAGTGTCGAGGCTCCTTCATTAGACCAACTCTTTCTTCCGATGCAATTAATTTTGTGGCCCAGAAGACTTCTCGGAAATCCCCATACTCCCCATGCATGATGCATCCATGGAGGAGTCAATCTGCATGAAAACGAGGGTTGTTGGGTTTCTTTTGGATCTACACAGCATCTTCGCTTACTAAAGGGATTGTATCATATTCAAAAAGTCACATGGCAATTCGGGGTGCATACAGCTCAAGTTAGGTTAGATTGGGATCCAACCCATACCCAACTAATAATTTGTGAGTTGGAATTTTTCAACTAAATTCAAATCATTACACTACTAAACACAACCTAACCTAACCTATAAAATCGAATCAGATTGGATCAGGTTGAGTGAATTGTTAACTCATTAAAGCTTTATATTTATCTTCTATGTACTTTCTATCACTTTCATACTTAATAACAAAAAAAATTAAAATTCATAAATAATTTATATCTTATAAAAAGTGAATAAAATAGATAAATATAAAAGAAATTCAAATAAAAAAGTAAAGACATAATATGAAAATACTTGGAAAAGATAAAGATATATTTAATAATAGACTTAATAAATGTACATAAAAACTCAGGCGGAGGTGTGGAGAGAGATGCATCAATGAGTAAGAGTGAGACTATTAGGCCAGAGGAGTGGGAGCTTAAGGTTAAGGATGGGAGGGATTTGAGGTCACGGTGAAATGTGGAAATTTAGGTGAAATTGACGGGAATTTGAAAGAGATTAGGTTGTGTGTGTGTGTGTGACCCAACCTAGTATAACTTTCAATCTAATGGGTTGAGTCAAGCTAGGTTGAGTTCATGTACACCCCTAATAACCCTTTGGTTGTCATGCCATTTCGACGAGGGGTGAAATTACCTCGTAAAGATATTAATGTTTTACTAGTTTATATATTCAAGTGAAGATAAACAAATACGAGTATTCCAAGTATTTTTGTACAATTTGATGGAATTTTAGATCGAATGCAAAATCAATTCACTCATAAATAAATCATTGGAAATATTTACAAATTCTAAAATATTTGATTCCCATATGTATTGATAATCTCAAAATCGAAGAGAGTATGAATAGATACCTGTGTCCATTGCTTGATCTTTTCACTAAAGGATGCGAGTAACGATCCTTCTATTTCCTGTAGAGATATCCAACGAGGTTTGGCAATGATGTTTCTAGGGATTTAGAGAGATAGAATGCGAAAGAGAGAGGGAGACATTTTTTTTTTTTTCTCGTGACCCTTCAATTTCCACCTAGGACCTTTATATTTCCTATGATGGAGAGCGGAAAAATAATATCGCTCATTACTTATATATCCCCGGAGGCCATAATCACAATATTTTTAAAACTGACGATTGTACCCATCAACAAACCGTAATTCCTTTGAGAACCTCTATACAATTAATCCCATATTCTTTAAGCTATAATTTATCCAATTCTTATTGAATCACATAATCGACATATTTACCTATATATATCTATATAATATATATTAATGTAAATCTTCTTATAATAATATATATATATACTTAATTCAAACAAGATTATCGTGAAAACTAACAAAATAAAGAATGTTGCTATGATATCGTATTCCAGCGAAGATGAAGTGAAAGAATCTTCATGATGTCAGAATTCTCAACAGAGGCATATTTTGCTATATGAAGAAAATATTACTCATTTATGAAGTTTTAGAATTCTCGGAACACATGGATTGCTTAGATTTTGGGGGTTTATTGGTCTTCTTGAATGCCTGAGTTTTCAGTTAAACAAAGTCAAGAATATAGCTCTGGACGTCTAAGTCACGTCTCGGCAGGGAGGTTTCTCCAAAACCTTTTACTCGACAAAGACAATTAGGAAGCCATGCTTTGAAAAATAACAAAGATCATAATTACCGAGGACAAGGGAAAATAAGAATGACTTGAACAACTCTACACACACATTACCTATCTACTATCCTTTGCTTTTATACCGTCCATTCTTATTCTATTTTAATCAGCATTTTCTAACGTATTCTTTAAACTCCGTAATCAAGTATAGTTGAGCAATCAAGGACAACGACTCGTTTAGTGTCTGCTTAGCTGGTGTAGTGGTATGCACCATTTATTTTTTATGGGTGCTTTATTTATTTAATTAATACTTTATAATTGCTCATTTGATTATAGATATTTTATGATAACCTATTGGAATGTAATTTTGTGGCCGAAATGATATTCTGTACTCAACGACTCGCATTCTATTTGGTGGACTTTCAATCACCCATTTTGTTAGGTTTTGTTACTTGCTAAGCAGGATTTACTGTTGTTTTTGTCCATTCCGTGGAACATTCCCCCCTGTACCATTTGAAAAATTTATATTTTCATAAGTTGTCCAATGAAAATTTATATTTTATTTGCTCGTCAACATAAAATAAGAAGCCTAATAAAAAGATTTGACTTAATTAACTTAATCACACCTAATAACCTAATTCTTCGTTAGGCAAAGGATTTTGGCAAATAACAGCCTTCGATGATATTAAATCATGTACTTTACTGGAATCGTGTACATTAAGGCTGGTATAGGGTTACAATTGGGAAAATCTAATTAGTCAAGCTAAATGGTAAATGTATGATTGCCTTGCTATGCCATGTATATTTAGATGTCTAACGGAGGACTGTATTAATTTCAGGATGCTTCTGGGCAATGGTGCTATGGGCAATGGGTAGAACCCCCTAATTGGCTCAAGTATGGAAGATGATCAAGTTCATAGGATGTTGCAGAGTGTATTAGAAATGCTAAATTGGACGTATGCAAGGTCATCCACTCCTCAACGAGAAGGAAATGGAAATTCAGATGATAACTCTGGTGTCAATGGTATGAGAGCCAGTATTAGTGGCGAAATGGTAAACCCACTCATAATGAGGAACAAAACAAAGGAGCTATAACTCACCTACTCAAAGTATTTGGGAGAAGGTGCTCCAGACAAGGTTGACGATTGGCCGTTGATCACCAAAGGGTTAAATTCTCTACAGCTAGGAGCTAAGCAGAAAATACAGTTTGCTGCTAACTAGTTGAAAGGAGTTGCAGAATGTTGGTGGACTTCTTTCAAGGAATCTGAATTGTCCCCAATCTCGTGGAAACGATTTCTACAGCTCTTCAACGCTTAATACTATTCTCAAGTGTGGTGGGAATGAAAGCAAATGCAATTATAATGTCTTCAACAAGGAGACATGATAGTATCTAAATATAAAAGAAAATCCCTAGAACTCTCTCTTGCTGGTGGAGTTCAAGTAGATGAGAGAGAGAAATGATGGAGATTTGTCCAAGGATTGAACCCTCCCATCAAGCTCCAAATAGCAGGAATCTAGCTAGGAACCTTAGCACTTAGCAGAAACAATAGGGCAAGCAATTATGATTGAGCATGCACTTGAGAATAAGAATAAAGTGAATCTTAGAATCATGATAGATCTCATAAGACAAAAAAGTCATCAAGATGATCATGAGCATACAAAAGAGAAGGATGAAAAGGTAGGTGTATCACTACCGAGGGCAATCAAGACATTCAAGGGGAAGTGTCCTTAGCAGGTACCAAGATGAATACCACCTCATCAAAAATCAATGAGGTAAAAAGCATTCTATCCAGCCTAAGAGGAAAGCAAAAATCATAAGCAAGTCTCTATCGTGGAAGGAACCAAGGCAAAGAAGCATTGCTATGTATACCAAAGTACAGCACATCTCAGAAGGAATGCCCAACTAAGAAGTAATGGTGAACCTTTAGATAAGAAGTCTGACAGAGGAGACTCAAACATATACGTATGTGAAACTTTTTTGTAAAATATTGTTGAGAGAAGTTTTGTAATCATATTGTAGAAAGAATCTATAGGTAGAAAATAGAATAGTGTTTTGTACTTGTATATTATGGAAGGATGGTGAAACAAGGATGTTGTGTTTGTTGTAAAAATGCATTGTGGTTGAATATGTGGTGAAGATTTAAGCAAATGAAAGTATTATGGTGCCGTTCTCATGTATCAATAAAATAAAAAATATCAAAGACACCTTTAGACTAAAAGATATCTAGTATATTATATTGCTAAGAAGGCAATATTTGACACATGAATTGAATAAAAGAAGTAACACGTTGAGCTCTGTAGGCACTCTAGCCAAGGGATGACTGTGGATCATTAGTGAGTTTGTGTGACAAGACTTATGAAACCATATGGGCAGAGGGATATAGTGGGTGTACGGGACAAGAACGACTATCCCATGCAATAGGAACCGGAGGTGAACTATATGACAATATCCTCCATTCACATGAGACAGTGAAAAGGAGCTCAAAGTGAGTCCATGCGACCAGATCAGATGGTCTCCTCAAATAGACAGTGGATGGTCTTCATGATGAGCCTGTGGAACCAAAACCATGAATTCCACTAGGACAAGGTGAGATTTGTAGTCGCTAGGGTGATTACTTACAGAAAATTACCAAAGGTTAAATGGTCTTAGTATTTCCACCTGTATTTATTGTCCAGAATGATCCTCGATAAGAGGACTAGAAAGAGTGAGACCCTTGAGAAGGGGAAAAATAGACATCCATAGGGCAGAAGTCCTAGGAAGAATTGAATAAAAGTTGCCTTCGGGGGTAAGAGTGTTGAAACAGTACAAAATATATACAAAATTTGAAGCTTAGACCTTCTCAAAAAATACTTAGAAGGGATACATTTGAGCTGTGTATACCTCTAACTCATATTCTTGAGTGGCAGCTAACATGTTCGCATCAAAGGTGCGAAAACACTATATTTAAGGAGAAACTTTTGAGATATTCATGATCCATAAAAGCCTCAAGTACATTTTCTTCTAAGAGTCAAAAATATGAGGCAACATCATTAGATAGATCTCTTGAGAGACCACAACTGTAGGAGCTTATACCATCCAAGCAACAGAAATGTAGTAGTAGATGCCTTAAGTCAGGATTCAACTGCCCTAGTGGCTCAACTACAAGTCTAGGAGTGAAATTGGCTGATTGAAGGTAGTAACTGGAAATGATCATTAGCCAAAACTTTATAGCCATTCCCACAATCCCTCAAAGATTGCAATTGGAAGTTGTTGCTGAGACCAAGCGGACTCAATTCACAAATCCTAAGCTGGTCCAAATCTGAGATGGGTATTGTCAGGGTGGTCACCTGATTTTCATTAGTTGACCAAGTGCTATTTCCAAGGATAATTCTGAGTTCCTTGAAAGGAAGCTTTAAAGAGGGAACCGGTGTTGAGGCATACAATCCCAGGCTGACCATACATCCTGATGGCACGAAAATGCACCCAAAAAAAAATCAGAAAAGATCTCTAGTGGAAAGGAATGAAGAAAGTCATAGCCGGATATGTAACCCATTGTCTGACTTGTCGGCAAGTGAAAGATGACCACAGAAGTCCAGTTGGGCCATTAAAACCAATGCCAGTGACTAAATGGAAATGGGGAAAAAAATATATCACCATGGGGTATGTGGTCAGATTGCCAAGAACCCCACATTGACACAATGTTATCTGGATAATTATCAACAGATCAATCAAGTAATCACACTCTTCTACAATTAAGAACACTTACAAGCCAACTTGCAGACCTGTATGCATCCAAGTCCCTAAATTAACATCCACAAAATGAAAAATGGGCAAGGTCAGAAGAAGGTAGAGAGGTAGTTTGTCGTAACTGTTTGCCACACTCTTATCAACTGGCAAACCTAAGTAGTCCTTAATAACACAATAACAACGAGAATAACCACCAGTCTTTGCTGCTGAATTTTATCAACTTAAGAGAAACAGATGGATCATGGACGTTACTGACAAAATTCAATAGAATGCCTTTCAAAAAAATATTCAATAGAACGGCAGTGTTGAAATGCTGTTATCACATTTCGGAGGAAAGCAGCTTCAGTATATCTATTTGTTAACATGTCAATTTATGGGCCGTGTCGAAATTCCCTGACTAAGACATCCAGACATCATAAACTAGTTTACCAGAAGGCATCAACTTCAACTGCTATATTCAGACGGCTATGCCAATCTTTTTCTTTCTTATAATTGACTTCTGAATTCAAGAACTTGGAGTCATCTAGGCAGTGAGAACTTGAAATCAAATCAGATCTACAACTAGCAATGGATGACACAGAAGAAAGAAAACAAGTTATCTGATGTCCAGTTGAAATATAAGCACAAGGCTGAGCAAACACAATAACAAAATCAAAATACGATCAAACTTAATCTGACAAGTTAAACTTAATCAAGTTTTGAGTGACAAGGCAATTTTACTTGAGAAAACGAGAGTGAAGTACGTTGAAAGTACAAATGAGCCTAGCTTGTTGCATTCAAAAAGTAAATGACATTGACTTCCGAATGCTCACATGTGACATAAGTAATCACGGATCAAATGCACCAGAGAGTACATTCCTTTCTATTGCAACCTTTATGGATCCATTTCAACTCCTACCCGACAGCAAGTTTGAAAAAGATGGAACACCTTGGTTTCTCATTTCTTCTTGAGCACGCTTCATTTCTTCAGGATCTGTAGCCAAAATAAAAAAGTCCGTTACTCTATAAATTTGTATACTTAAACTAGTTAATAAAAGGATTGGCAAAACTCTAAAGATGACACAGAAACTGAGAACATGCCCGCCTCCACTTAATGGAGGGACTCAGCTGCTGTTAGTCAACATTAGATAGGCTGGAAGTTTGATTTTCCAAGAAAAATGTGATTGTAATTGTGTTTTATAGGCAGGAGGGTACATCTGAATACATTTCTTTCATGTAGCTTGTGTGTGCATTGGTGTACTCTTTGACCATGGCGGGTGCTATACTACAACGGGGCTTGCTGAATGGAGATCCAATGGCTTGAGAAATTCTCCTTTCTGAATTTGTCGTTGGATGTTTCAGACCATTGGATACTCTTTCAAGGGTAGAATTTCTATAATATAGCACCAGATCCATTCATAGGGTCGTATACCCCCTTCGGCTACAATAGCATATGATACTGCTTAAATTCGAGGTGATGCAGAAATAAATTAAAGGAATATCTGCAAAGAAAATGGATGTATACATAACAGGCTAACAGCCTAACTAAATATGCACATTTTTTTTAACCATTAAGTAAATTTTATTAAATTGTTAATAAAATACTAAGTTAACTGTGTGAGTTGTAATTAAAAGGTTACTCTAGTGGTTATTCTTGGTACTTGGTTTTTTTTTATTTTCTTAGTACTTCTAATTGGTGGACTCTTGTGTGATTTTTCCATCTAGTCCCCCCATACAAGCGATGCTAATCTTGCATCAAAGTATTCCATCTTAGTTTTTTGACAAGGGAAACCAGATAGAAAACCTACATAAAAGCACACCAAAAGCAAGACCATTGGCAAAATAGCAAAGAACAATAAAATCAAGACCCGCTTCATAAGGAGAGGTAAAGTGTTAAGGTAATAGCCTAGCATCTGAAGATGTGGTAATTAAAGTATCTAATATTTATAGTTGAGTCTTTGCACTAAAGCCAATAGGTTGTATAACTTGTATGTATGCTCTCACATGTCACCCACTAATTCATCCAAGTGATGGGCCCAAAGAAAGCTACAAATGAGGACACATGTTAAGATAAAAGTCTCCCATCAGAAAATGTTGATACCGAGAATTGGTTAATAGTAATGGTTGAGCCCTTCCACCAGGGACAATTGTTTGCAAGTTCAATGCCCTCAATAGAAAGAACGAGTCAGTAAAGTTTTGAGAAGGAAAATTTTCCGATATCTCTTGTATGAGTCTCTATTCTTGTACATCTCCACTTCTTGGCTTACACTCCTAATTTCTACTACAATCCTTGTCTCCATTCTGCATCACAAGCTAAGTGAATGATGATCAAGACCGCTATGGTCATTCCCAAACCTTGTAAAAGCACAAAGATATGGGTATTGTTACTCAGCACCATGATACTACTCCTAGATGAAAAGATTAACACCGACCACATCCCCGCCCCCCCCCCCCCCCCCCCCCCCCCAACTGGCATGCCAAAACCAAATAAACAAAAAAGGAAGAAAAGCAAAATAAAGTAGAAACAGAAGTAGGTGAAGGGAAGGGACAAGGAAACAAAGCATGATATCATACCGATGCCTTCCATGAGCTTGGGCATAAGGAAGACAACAAACAACATAAAGCCCATCATCAAACCAATGGGGCTCTTCACAAAAGACATGATGGAAAAAGGCTCCCTCACCTGCAACAACCAAAAGTGAAATATTGGCATGACAATAATCATTGCAGAACTACGAGACTCAACGGAGCCCATTCCGGTACCTCATAATACTGTTCCTTTATTAATGGTTCCAACACCAATTCAGTCAAAGACCTTCTATTCTCAGTCAAAGCTGCTTGAATTTTACCAGGGTTCCTAGCACTAACATCTACTCGTACCTGGGCAATAGGCATATAGGAATCATGTAAACTACAATAATGATTGATTTTATCTAAAACCTCAAAAAGATAGAAAACAAGCATAAAGGAGAAAGAAATAGAAAAGTGTACCGGAGAAAAGAAAAATCCCATCGCAGACACTTCAATCAAATGGGTCCCAGCAGGCACATCGTATCTAATGATGCCAAGTCAAGAGCAATATGACCAAATGACACTTGCATTTTCACTATGGCCCCGTTTGATAAGAGGAATAAGTTTGTGGAATAAGTAGAGGAATAAGGAAGAAGTGGAATAAATAGTGGAATAAGTGAGTTAACCCGTTTGGATGTCAGGCATGTTAAGTGGCATGTTAAAGTTATTCCACAGAGAGGGGTGGAATAAGTTCCAAGCATGTTAAGTTCCACGCATGTTAACTCGTTTCCAGGTGTGTTAAGTGGCGTGTTAAACACTTAACACGCGAAACAAACAGGACCTATAGGTTCAATTACTATTTACTATTTTGTGTTGAAGCAAGACGACTACTATTTTTTAGTAGTCCTCTTACCTTCAAAAAAAATTGATAACCAGAAAAAAAGCAAATAAATCACATAATTAATTGTAAAAACTTGCGGAAAAGGTCCAAGTGAGTGACAGGAAAGAGCAGTGAATAACATGGGATAAGAAAAAAGAACATGTACCCTTTTCAAGGATGAAAAAACAGGATATTAAAATAACATTAAGCCAAAATGCAGAGCAAGGCTACATAGAATACAATGAGAAAGTAGTATGACCATTCACTGGACCCTAAACATAGAGGGAGCTGCATGCACATGGTTGCCACAAAGGTCTGTGCCTATTTATGGGCAAAGGATTTTCAAAAGTTCTAATAAGAATACAAAATATAATAAAAGAAAGAAAATAAAATAAACAACTAAACCCTTGATGCTGAGAATTGGAAGAATAAGGCTTTTTTTCGATGAATCAATGATGGACGAGGGAAAAATATTCTATAATTTTGCATGATGGGTAATTTAAAAAAACAAAGATTCAAGCTTCAACTCGTCCCTACCCATCTTGGAAAAAGTACATACGGTTGGTTCAAATAATACATGTGTATATACAAAAAAGAACGAGGTTAATAACTTTTATAATAATAAAATGCATGTTTAAAATATCCAAATCGAGAAGAATAATAATCATTTTTCAAAAGACAAATGAAGAATAACAACAGCAAGAATGCCTCTCACAAACTATTTGATGAGATAGCACCGACACAAATGTAAACATATATGAAACAGGGATTCAGCCAAACACCTGGTGCATCCACATTGGTGTTGCTGGCATTGACAAGGCATGAAGATAGTGTTCAATGCAAAGGCCAGGTTTGAAAAACTGTAGAGAAAGAAAACAAACCTATACATGCATAGCTTTGTGTTGTTATTTGTGTTAACCAACCATATGTTGATAATATTGTGCACTTTGGTATTGTACATTTAGACAACCTGTGCAGTGCACATTCAGTTCCTTTACCAGAGCCCTGAACTTTAGTGATTAATGCGAGTTAGATGACTACTGCAGGAATGATTACCATTCTAGAGTAGTCATCTATTTCCTTCTAAAAGACTTGTAGAAGTGCAAAAGCAAATTCTCCAAAGATATTTGCAATAATATTAATTGTTGAAAAGATGTTTTAATAACACTACCCATCTTCTCATATAATATTTTGTCTTTATGACCTCTAGGCTTTTCCTCTGAAAGTTGTCCGAAAGATACAAACCTTGATTTGTAGCCAAAAAGAAATTGGTAACCAGGTTAGCTTATCTGCAGTTCTGCTTAAGAAAAAGCCATGCTTTTGAAAAGCATCACTGATGATTTTAGTGGCAAATTACAAACAACATTTCAACCTTTTGATCTGGCATTGTCAATAGGGCATGAACATAAATACAAACATTGTTAATCATAATTTTTGAAAAGTTTAGAGTACAAACGTTGTCAATAGGGTATGATAAACATTGTTTATCATAATATGGCCAACAATTTGTGACATTTTGGCACAAAAAGTTTAGAATTCTATGTTATTTATTCCATTTTCAATGATCACAAAGCCAATGCCACCGTTGACAATTATAATCTCTTTATACACTAAAGGTGCTCTTTCTCTCCTTCAAACACATGTCGATCTTGTGTTCATTCCAGTTCCAGCATGCTCTTTTATTCTTCCTGCCATGGTCCATTGAGGTGAACCTCTCCTCTTGCAACCAAAGCACGCAAGGTTTACCATTTCATCTTGATGCAACGTGTCAAACATTCATGTCCTCTGGTTGTCACAACAACTCACTTCCCTACTTCATGTCACTGTGCAAGCGAGGATACCAACCTGGACTCAGATAAGACCCAACACCCCAAGGCGACCTCGCAAAGCAACTTCATAGAGGTGGTGCCCACACTGTTGTTGAATCTCCTTCAAAAGATTCCCTGCTGATCAAAAAGCATCTAAAGAGCGATGAGGGTCGGTTAGCTGACAACCCATTCAAGGAGTTCAGAAACGTGAGGTCAATGGACATGGGGGAGGCGGTGGCCTGGAACACCGGGGCATCAAGGAAATTGCTTACCACGATGTAGGCAGGGAGGCAACAGTAGGATGGTGGTTTGGCGTGGGCTGCCAACAATAATGTCATGTCTTGAGGATGGATGGTGTTGCACGGGGATGATGACCTGGGGTTCCTGGTGGATGTGTTCATCACAATGAGCATACTAGTGGGGAAACAAGAGAGGGCTTTGGAGGAGGATGTTGATATCTTAGAGGCTGCCCGAGCAACAGGATCCACTTCACACTGCCAAAGTGGCATCAACCAAGGGGTTATAGTGCTAAGTGCAAAGAAAGCAGTCCATTCAATACGAGCAAAGCATTTTCAGATTTTACTTAACAGGTTTCTTCCTTTTTCTTTTGTGATGTTTTTTTGTACAGTTGATTTGCAAAATTTCATTTTAGGTTCTAGACATTTGGCCTAACACACAACATCTATGTATTAAGCCTTCATGAATACAAACATTGCTCTGCTCGAAGATGCTTTTCAGTTATGAGCTATTTTTCAATAGAGGGATGTGAATCATTTTTTCCTTATGGCCCATACTTCGTCATGAGTTGTTCTCACCCACTTTCTTTGTTTAGTCATTTCAAGAATTGGTTACTTCCTAATGGTGAGTATATTGCCATTTTGCATAAAAAAAATAAAAAGAGCCTCTCTAATTGATCCCATCAGCTTCATCACCAAACATCTCCAACTCACACCAGTGTCAACATACCCAGCCTTCTCTCACAACCCCAGCATCATCCACAATTTTCCATAGAAGTGGTAATGGGTGGATTGTTCACGGCAGAAAACAGAGGTGGGAAGTACGTGAATTTTGTTGGTCACATTGACCAATTCTTTTAGGTCTCTCCAACATTGAAGATGATATTAGAATAATATAGTTATCTTTTAAAATTATATGTATAATTATCTTTAATTAGGAAATAAGAGATTGTATGAAAGGAAACCAAGCATGTGTGCTGCCAAGTTCCACAAACACTAAAATAACAAAAGAACATTTTGCATTATCTCTAACATGCATGGAATAAGATGTAACTTATGATGTTTTGTACCTTGAAACTTCCATCTTCAAACAGAAAATACTAAGTTGATATCTTGTTGTATGACTAATTGTGCAGCAAGCATGACTCCTAAAATAGCTAAATTAGGCTAATACCTAGCTTACATTATAAATAGACCATGCATCTTAGGCATAGCATGCATGTGCATCCTTGAACTTTCTTATCTTATCTTTCTCTAGAATAAGGCCATGTAGTAACAACTGGCATGTTATGTGTGTAGGCTTATGCTAGAAGAAGAGAGAGCTTTACTACAAGAGAAATGCGAGAAGACCCATAAAGAGGGCATCAAACAATTCTCGCAACAATGAGAGAGGAGCTATCAATGCAAGAGAGGAAGCAAGACAAACACAACCCTAGACAAGCTCAAGATGGAACCAAGACAAAGTCATATAGTGCCATGCATGTGTGACCCTTGTATGTACCCCAATGTAATACAATACAAGCACATGTAAAAGCACCACAATGTATACACTTGCATATACAAAAGGGGGCACATACCAAATATTATTCCATATACATCTCCTACTTGGGCCACAAATCCATCACAAAATCCTCCTCCAGTGCACATATTGGCCATTCATTCTAGGACCAATAAACCACATTTGCCTTAGAACCACAACCATTTCCCATCTATTAGAACCCTTGAACCCTCACCTTAACCCTTTAGGACAAAAGCCCAAGCCAAAAACCCAACTCCAGCACTCGTATGCCTCACGCAGTACTTTTCTGGACATCCAGAACATCCATTGGATGTCCAAATTTAGCAGAATCCAACATCCGGGAACAACCTTGGCAACCAAAGCAAACTTGGACATCCAAAACTTCTTCAAGAAGTCCAATTTTTCCACTTAAGTCATCCAAAACACTCTCTGGATGTCCAATCTGTTTGTCCAGTGAGCAAACTCATCCAAACACCACTCTTTTTCACCTACTCTTGAATGGATAATGCCCAAGGACCATCTACCATGTTCTAATACCTTTCTAGTACACCTTTAACCTAAGCTTCCTATCAATCCTCCACACCAATTAAGCCCCATTAGCCCTCACCTAAGCCCTACCTAATCCTAAATACACCTTGACCATATCCACAACTTTTGGACCGAGCTTGACTACACCTCCCTTAAGATGTACACTCACTTGGACCAACTAGAATCTTCCAAATTGCTTAAAATGCACCTCATTATCCTATGCCTTACGTTGATCCTCACCACCACCACACCCTAGTTGAGAGTCTATAAAAAGAGCCCTCCCATAGGTGGCACAACACCACCCCCCCCCCATGCAACACTCAAGCTCTAACTCCTTCCATGCCTAATGGCCAAAGGCTACTAAGCCCCCTTGGCTAGTTGGTACTCTTAAGGTGAAGAGGATTAGGCTCACGCCAAGGATATCCTCACCCTCTCATTAGGCTCTAGTAGCCCCCATTGAGAGGCCACCTTACTTCTCTAGCTTGTTTTCTTTTGTTTTGGTAGGTAGTCTTTTATTTCAAGCAAAAGTTGTAACATTTACTTGATCTTTGAATGCAAGCTATTCCCTTTCCATCTCTTTTTGTTGTTGCTCTTGATATTTCTAGCATTTTGTTAACTTTTATTCACACGCACTTATACACCTACTTCACTCCACACACCATCACCATCACCCACACCAAAATCACCTCCACCGCACGTGAACCCACATCTACCATCACAATCACTTATCCTCCCCACATCCACCCTATCACTCTAAACATAACCCTTTCCATTAGACTCTAGCATGGCCGTCCCTTCGACCTACCACCTAGGTCACCAAGAGAACACCTTTGAGAACCACACTATTAGGTATTTAGTCACCATTCCGAACCAAAGGCTCAACACACGTATAGAGGTTTATGTAGAACTTGAGGCCATGACCATTATAGTTAGTTACTAGACACCCACACCACTCTAACCACCATGATCCTTAACCTCAACATTTAGATACCCTTCCGCTAGAGCTAGCCACTAGGCCCTATTGCCTAGTCATAGTCCGTCCTATCACCCTCTCCACCACTGCCTTTGGACCTAGCCATTTTCCCCACTTGACACTTCCACTGCACTCACTACTTAGTCACCATCATCACTTTCCCCGATGTCATTTCGTGAAGTTTCTTTGTAAGTAGCTCTTTCCTTCCTTTTGAGTCAAAGTGTGTAAGTGGCTTAGGCCACCTTTAGAGTTGTAATAGTAGTTTATTTCATGCTTTTAAGTGTAGTGTGAAGGGCTTAGTTTGTAAGTTTTCAAGTTTCAAGGAATGTATTCATGAGTGTTTACCCTTGTTGTCCCTTATATTTATAAAAATAAAAGAAAAAAAATCACAAAGAAAAAATGACAAAAAGATGGTCGTTCTTTCCTTGATGTAGATTTGTTCTCAAATAAGCTCTTAAAAAAAATCTCAACAAGAAAAAGTCGAAAAAAATTAATAAGAATGAGAGAATGACTTAAGCAAGAGAGTGGATTAAACCACCTCCCTGTGGAATCAATCGGGACTCACCAAAATCATTTGTAAAATAGACTAGTGGCCTCATTATAAATTTAATTTGATTAGTGAATTTAATGCAAATTTTAAACTACAACAATGATTTAAACAAGAGATTAACATCGCGTTGGAGCTAGCTTGTCAATGACATATCTTAACAAAGTTGTAACTACACACCTACCTACTAAGCAAAAGTTGTTACTTTTATACAGCTTGAATCAGCCATATAAACTTAAATATTATTACTTCTTATGTGAATTGAATAATCCTTTTCTTTTAGTGATTGCTTAATAGCATATGTTTCCTTTTGTATATTGACAAATTGAATCACCCCTGCAACAAAGTGCCAGCTCTACTTTCAAGTATTGTTAAAAGCCCACTTCAACCTCAACAACTTGCAGTGTCTAGGCAAAAGAATGCCAAACAGATGAAAAAAAATCCACTTTTCACAGGATACAGTGAAAAATAACCATCTAGACGAAGAAATGTGACAACTTGACCACCATTGAGAACAATTTTAACATTAGATAGTTTTGAAGGAAGCCCAAATTCGTTCTGACCCATACCTGCAAGAATAGGTTTTCAATCAGAAAAATAAACATAGTTACCATAAATGAAACAAGGTTGTTATCGCATTGATCAAGCAAAATGTGAGGGCAAATCAAAGCACCAGCAATTACAAAGATGCCCTCCAACACGTAAAGCATCATTCAAGACCAGAGCACAAAACTAACATCAGCATCTGAAAAGTTCTACATGAGTATGACAGGCTCAACTAGTAAATATATCCAAGCAACTTGACAATGACAAGAATTCAAGTCGCATCCTTTTGACATTTTGACTTCAATGAAACTGAGGTCAACATTAATTCTTGCATACAGCTAATTTTCTCCAAATTTATATGATCCATAGATTCTATACAAGTAATGCATTAGGTGATTCCTCACTCCTATGCTTTTCGCATTTGGGACTAGTTTAGCATATTCTCTATTCATGCCTACCCTTCCATATCTGCAGTGGACCCTAATATAACTGTAATTAATGTACATAAAAGTCCTGAACCTCGCAATCTCACTCTTTTCAAAATCTGCTGACATTGCCCAGAAACTTGTGGTTGTTTTACTTTCTTCTTATTAAGCTTCCATATTGAACCATTTATTCTTTTAAGCTTTGTGCCGTCCTGTTTCTCTCGCTCCCCACACAAATGCACATGCCTGTTTGCCACCTGCAGCAACATGCACATGTGCATCACAGTGATCACACAAAGCACACGACCACACACAAACACACACGTGTGCAAAACATATGTACAAATAAATTGCATCCCCTCAGAAATATATGCATTAACACACACTTTATGAGGAAAAGGATGACTATTTAAGCGTATTGAGTTCCTCATTGATAATAACATTTCCTTGATATGCTTTGAACACTTAAAAAACTTTCCAATACAATAAAATCATTTTACATATGAATCTCTAAACATTGTCTTTAACTATTTTGGATTATTAGTGATTGTTCTCCTTTTACTCCCAGAGTCTTTGATTGCATCCGTTCTGTTCTAGAAATTCCTACTACCACGTTGTTATCCAAGAAATCAAAAGAGTTCTGAACTTAAAATCTAATCCATTTGTAAAAAGTTTTTTAGTCTGTGCAAACTTCAGTTCCTGCCACTACCAACAATGGTTTGATATGTACCTATTTTCTACTTCACCAGTGTAACTGCATAAAAGATTCTACAGCTAGAACACTTAAAATTTATGCAACGCATACTACCATGGACTGAGCTACTGCCAACTGAAGCGGCTCTCTTAACTACTTTGTTGTTTGTTTGAGCATTTTAGCCAATCAGTTTGAGAATTGTGTTCTAGTCATGCAACTCTCCTGAGGCTAGATAACTAATCTTAAGCCAAGGACACTTCGACTGCCTGACTGCAAGTTGCAGCAAAATCTTGCAATCACAAGCCACTCAGCCAAATCACTTGTGGCCAGCTCTGATGCTAGATAAAACAGGGCCTACATCTTCCTATACAGGATTCTTTCTCAACAGAATTTTTTATAAGAAAAAATAGACCAACTCCAAAGCCCAAATACGTAGCAGCAATCGCCTGACCCCTTTATTGGACCCAAACTTGACGTGAACCCAATTAATTTTAAGCAATTCGGGTCAGATTGGCCGAATCAAAATGAAGGGGTCATGGGTCATCCTAATGGACCTGTGAAGACCGTTGAACCTGTTTAAGATTGAACCCACAAACCCATTTAGGATTCAAATAGGACCCATTTAGGGCCTAACTAGGATTTGCTGACCCGATTAGGACCCGTGAACCAGTTGACCCATGGGCTGTGTTAAAGAATTAGAAAAGTGATATTTTAATATTAGTCAAATTAGACAAACTTGTTTTATTTTATCTCTTTCTATATTTTGTAGGGATTTGATTTGTTATAAGTTTGTTTCTAAAATAGGATTATGATTATGATTGCCTCTGTAATACCCTCTCTATATTAGGAGGGGTTAGGGATTTCTCTTTTCAAGTGAATTTCCATTTAATAAAAATCTAGTTCCAGAATTCTCCAACATGGTATCAAAGTGGGAACGGTCCTAGGGAATTCCCCAGGTCGTCGACCCTCTCTCTCCTACACATGGTCTCCTCCGCATGTTCTCCCCTGTGCACGTGCCATCGCCGCACTTCATCTCTATGCCTGCAACACACGCACAAGACTATCTGCCCACTAAACCTCTATGTGTGGGTCTTCTTCCTCTACGCGCAAGCCATGTGCATGCTACCCTCTCCACGTATGCAAGCCATGCATAGTGTTGCCTTGTCTTTGCACACACCTACGCATGATCTACACTAGCCTCCCATACACCCACACATAATCTACGTCAACCACGCACACACTCGGGCACTATGTTGACTCCATGCACATCTACATGACCCTTGTTATGGACACCACGACAGGCATGCATTTGCAGGCCTCCTGTTGCGAACACGCATGCTACTCCATGTGAATTCATGGGTGATCTTTTCTTGTGCATGCAACCTACGTACATCTTTATGCCTCGTTCAAGGTTGCATGACCAACTTTGCAAATCACGATGTCAACTTCGAGGATCCAAGTGACCTGATGCCATGGCACCTCAAACTTTCCCATTAAAAATTGTAAAAAAAAATTCCACGGGAACTGGAGCATTTGCGATCTCTCCTAAGAAGCAAGACCTCCTTCTCCACTACTGCCATGGCTACAACCCCTACTACTTCAAACCAAGGTGCTGGGACTTCTACTCTAGTATTTGGCTTCTCAACTAAAGTTGATGACTGGTGAGGACTTTGAGTGAGGCTCTCCCACCTCTACTACTACATTCTTAGGAACGTTTCCCAATGTGTGGCCGCTACTACACCATTGTGTGGCTACTATTGCTACAACCATACTTTTATTGTCTTTGGCCACTACTACTACCACTACGGCCATTGTGTCTTGCTACTACTTTGCTACAGCAATGACTACTCTCTAGTAATTGCTACTTCTGCTACAGTCTATGCTACTTCGTGCTCCTTTGGCTACCTACATTAGCGGGGGGGTTCTCATTTTTGCTATGCTTCCTTCAAGTTGGACGCAGTATGCTCCAACTTGATAGGAAGTGTTAAAGAACTAGGAAATAGATATTTTAAGATTAATCAAATTAGACAAAACTTGTTCTGTTTCATCTCTTTCTATATTTTGTAGGGATTTGATTTGATCAGAATTTGATTTGTTATGAGTTTATTTCTAAAATAAGATTACAATTAAGATTGCCTTTGTAATCTCCTCTCTATATAAAAAGGGGTTAGAGATTTCTCTTTTCAAGTGAATTCTAATTTAATAAAAAACTAGTTCCAAAATTTTCTAATAGGTTTGTTTACCAAAATGGGTAGGATCGGGTCCACCTGCAGATAAATGGTCAAGTCACGGGTTCATGAGTTTGGACCTCTTTAGTAATCAAGCTCACGTGGACCCCATTTATAAATGCATCCACTCTAAATGGGACAAGTTGGGCCCATTTGTCCTACCCGACCTGTTTGACACCCCTAGTTTTTTTTTTTAAAGAGAAAGGGTGGTTATCCTTGTGATAACCACCGAAAGCACATTAATAGAATAAAAGGCACAAGGCCAAGCTACAAATCAGAGTTCCAACAAAAAATCAAAGAGCCAATAGATTCAACAAAATTCTTCACATAAGGCCTTTGCTCTCTTAAAACCACTGCGTTTCTCCCCAACCAAATACCCCAAAGAACCGCTAAAGGTCTAGCCCTCTCCAACTTCATCCTGAAGGCATTCCTGCCGACATTCCTATCCCTACTTCTGAAGGATCTCCAAAACTCCTGGAAGGAGTGCGCCCACCACCCTGCACCACATCGAATTCAGATCTGCTGGGCAAAGGGACACCGGAGAAACAAGTGGTCAATATCCTCCTCCACCGCACAACAAAGCGGGCAACTCTTCTCTGTCTCAGGCACCCATTTAGCCCTCCAAACTCTCGTTGTGAGCCTGCCACTCTTGAGAAGCCAGGCAAAGATCTTCACCTTCAGAGGACATGCTGTCGCCCAAATCTGGTTACAATCTCTGATGAGATCCACATCCATCACCAAGCCTCCAACCCCCAACCTTTTATAGGCATCTCTAACTGAGAACTCACCCTCCTCCCAATAAAAGGCATCCATCCCATCCTCCAACTGAAAACCCTCCAACTCCTGAAGCATAGCCTGCACCTCCACGATCCTCTGGTCTGATAGATTCCCTAGAAAGGTAGGGCACCAACAACTCTCCCAAACGTCTGCTACCAAAGCTCCTCTATCCCTAGCCATTGTGAAGAACCTAGGAAACCTCTCGTAGAGTCTCCCCTAACTTGTCTAATCGTCTAGCCAGAATCTGAATACACTCCCTAATCCAACCATCGACACAAAGAATCTCTGCACATCGAGCGCCACTAGCGAAAGGCCTCTAAGGAAATGGGAAGAGCCTCTCGGGGGAGAGCAGAGGAGAGGAGATCCCAATGCACCGGGCCACGATAACAAGCTTGGAAGACCTCCCCTACAAGTCCCCCACCATTCCCAACCAGCCTGTTAATCCACTTCATCAAGAAACTATCATTCATTCTATCCAGCTCTCTGACACCAAACCCACCTTCCTTCAGAGGCTTGCACACCTCCTCCCAAGCCACCAACCTCGATCCCTTCGCACCTGCCCCATAGCTCGTCCAAAAGAAATCTCTCTTCAAACCCAAAATCTTCTTTCTGATCTGCTATGGCATTCTCAAAACAAAAGCAAAGTAGGATGGCATGGATGACATCGCCTTGAGTATTACCAGTCTTCCTCCTTTGGAAAGAAGTTAGGATGCCCAACCTACCAGTCTCTTCTCAATCTTCTCAACCAAGGGAATCCAATCCTGAGCAGAGATCCTCCTGTTCATCAGGGGGAGGCCCAAATATGTAAGAGGCTAGGCTCCCTCTTGAGTACCAAGGGCCACGCTACACCTGCTAGACTCATCTGTTGTCAAAAGGAACGGAACAAAGGATGATTTAGCAAAACTAATCTACAACCCCGAAGCTTCCCCAAACAACTCCAACAGTATGCGCATCCTCCTCGCCTCCATCTCAGCAACTTCAACGAAGAACAAGGTGTTATTAGCGTACTGGAGCATAGGAATCATCGATCCACCATCTAGCGAAAAGGCCTTGACCAGGCCCCTCTAATAGGCCCTAATCAAAGATCTCACCGAGGCATCTACAGCCAAAACCAAGAGCATCGGCACTAGAGGGAAACCCTCCTCAGCTGTATCCATCCCCCTACCAGGTTGCCATTGATAAGAATAGAGAACGACGTCGTAGTGATGCACCATCTGCATCCTCCAGTCTCGGCATCAATGCAGAGGCTAGATTAGTCCCCCTTGATCGATGATGTGTCTGAGATAAGCCAAGCACTAACGGTTGGCAACGCTTCAAACGAGGTGAAGATCAACACGGAGAGAAGAAGAATCAAGGTGAAGATCTCGACATTAGAATGCACATGATGTCGCAGATAGAAGCCACGGGGGTTGTGCATGCACCCTGAGGCAAAGAGGTGCTAACAACACGCCTAGAGCACAATGGAACATGTTGAGGTCCCAGGATGGACCCGCTCTAATAACATGTAGAGATTTTGATACCTAGAATAGTTTATTCCAAAATCTCCAAGAAAACACATAAAGTTGATCCCTTTATATAAAGAAGGATCGATCCTAATCCTAATCTTAAACATGGAAACAAATCAAATTTTAACAAATCAAAACATATACCTACAATTTGGAAAGAGATAAATATAGAAAAAGACAATTCTATTTTCCTAAATACTACTTCCTAAATTATCTCTAACACAAAAGAACATGAAGTACTTTTCCACTATCTTTCCTGGACCTAAAATTTGGGCACATCCAAAAATCCAACAGAATAGATTATCTTTGTTTGTGTTATTCATTTTGCACAATTAAAGCGCATTCATACTTCCACATATTACGGTATAAAAAGGCAACAAACATCTCTAAGTTCCACAATTACACAAGCAAGAAGAAAAGACACTGTAGGTCTGTCCATGGAGCTTGACTGGCACTGAGTTTTTGAAGTGTAGACATCAACACTGTAACAAACAAGGACAAACAACAGCAAAAGTTGGCATATATCACTGACATATCTTGCCAATATCCCAAAAAGACAAATGGTGAAATGGCTCAAAATGTCAAGTTTCACAAAATTATTTTTAATTTTGATATTACGATATTACAGTTATGACATGCATAAAGATATCAAAACATACATGTCTACCATCTATGAAATCGAAAATCATGACTCTGAACAGCATACAAGAGAAATACAATAATTGCAAGGTAAAAGCAGCCAAGCTGCATGCACTTTTTTTTTTAAAGGCATCACCTGCATATTATTCGCACACATGGAAGAGAAACAGCAACTTCTCTTGACATCTGAACAAGTTAATTTATTACAATGTGGAGAGGTTGGTTTGCAAACAAGATGATGTTCCATCATCATGGTGACGCTCAACCCCTTTCAAAAAATCACTGTGATGCTCAAGAAGCTAACAAAAAAATTAGTTATTAAACTTACAAATCCTAGATAAAATAAGCTCTCTGAACGAAGTTCAGCACTCTCGTTGGAAGTACAAGAGGCGATAGGATGTCCCGTCTTTGTTTGACATTCTTGTAGGTAAATGCATGAGGCAAAAACTGAGGCCGTCAGTGCATTAGAATCTAGGGAAATATGCAGGGCAATGGAGTCAGTCTAGGACATCAAGAAGTACTAAGAGCCACTACCTTAAGGTAAGGCAATTTCCTTTTAAACAAGCATATCGAAAAATCTTAAGCCATTTCCACGGATAATACATGAGAAGTTCGGATAATTACAAGTTACCAGCTAAAAATAACAGCTGTCTATGCCAATACCAAAACTTGATGCAGATTGACATTAATTTACCCGTCAACACGAAACGGATATCACTATACATATGAGTGATATACCCCAATATCTTGAGCTACTCCTAAAACAGTTAGACCCAATTAAGATACATGATAATTTGCATTAACCATTCAGATTCATGGTTTTTCTTTCGAGAAAGGGTCCAAAGCAAAAGCAGCTCGGCAAAATGCAGAACCCCTTAGCTAATTGAAAGTGCTCAAACCATAGCAAGCCCAACACCTCATCAGGTAGAGAACCATCACCCACACACCTGATAAAATCAAGTAAAAGGCTTACATCCAACAGAGCCATACAAGTTAACTAGGAGCATATACACTCGTGATGCTCCTCCGCATAAATCAGCACGCGAACAAAGTGGACGACGACCACAAAAGTTCGGTATCCGATTCATCAAGCAATCCGTTGGGCGAAGGCAACGAATCGCACGGAACGACACTACTTCGTCCTAAACAAAACAGATTTTATTTTAGCTTTGACGCATCCTTCTCTGTCTACCGGATGTGTGTGTGTGTGTAACGAAAAACTATCATTTATCGTGAAACCGCCGCTCTCGCGTCCGACTCCTAATCGCGATCGCTCCGAGTTTGTGAAAACTGATCGAGAGATCCTCGCTTTGAAGCGCAAGACGAAAGAGGGAGTAGCGATCGCCATACCATCGAGCCTAACGCGCCCCGTGATCGTGTAGCCATCGGCAGAGCTGCTGATCAAGGAAACCGGAAGGGGGGGGTGAGGGGAAACCTTAACGGAGGGGAAGGTGGTGGCGACGAGAGAGAGAGAGAGCTATTCGCTTACGGAGGGGAGACGGCGGCGAGGATGGAGGGGAAGAAGAAGAAGAAGAGGGACGCCAACAGGAGCAGCGGAGGGAGCGGTCGCGACAGCTTCGCCATCTTCACGAAGGGTGGGTGGGGAGAAAGGAGCGCCTGATGAGATGTCTCCGACTATATTCTATTTTATGGAATAGAATAGATGTAAAGAGGGAGAGCTAGTTACCAACTGAACAGGTTCGGTATTTCCCCTTTTAAGGAAAGAAAGAAAGAAAAAAAAAAAAGGCAAAATAGTGATTGTAGTGGTAAATAAACAGTGACAATTGAGATTTTTTTCTTTAGGTGGGGTTGAAAAAGATGTACTCATCTTTTTTTTTTTAAGATGAAATAATCTTCACATTTAGTCATGACTCTAATTGATAGTACATGATCGATTGGAGTTTTTCTAATTGTCGGATCATTCTTCTCACCTTACTGGACCTCTCCCCTTCTTTGATAGGTCATTCCCCTAGATATGCATGACCATCAACAGCTAGTAGAGCCCTTCACAACAGCGACGTTCGAGGCTAGGTCAACGGGCATTCACAGTGTAGGGCAGCGAAGCTACAGTTGACATGCAATCGATGAGCTAGAACAAGCGGTTGCCATGCGGCGTGCTGCAGTCACCATGCGATCGTGCTGCAATAACCGTGGCAACTCACCATTGATGTGCGGTCGCCAATGTATGAGCATCGCGACTGATCGTGCGCTCCGCATGATCATGGTAACTCCTTTTAATCAAGCGTCGGCGGCGTCGATGGCATGAACTCGATTGTGGTTAATGGTCGACGTGAATGGAGGTCCCTATTGTTATGGAAGATTGGTCCATTTATTTTTTTCTTGTTTTAGTGTAATTTTTTAATTTTGTTTGGATAAAGACCACGTGTGACTCCATGCCTATCACGATTGAGATACCGACGCGAGTCAATGGTCGATTTATTCGATTTTCTTGTTAGGACAATCTTCAAGATTTATCTCATTGACGTTTTACCATTCTATGAGCGTGGGATCACTCTCTTTCAGGAGATCAACTGATTCCCAATTCTCGAGGTACTTTCTTTTTCTTTTTCCATTATTTCTTATTTTTGTATTTTACCCTTCCCTCATTTTTACGGGATGTAACTTCCCTCTATTGAAGGCATTAGGCTTTTCCGTGTCTCTCTTACCTTCTAGGGCACGTCCTCTTATATCATCTACTTTCCTTTTAATAAAATCTTAATTCCAAAAAGAAAAAAAAAGCCTTTAAATCTTAAGAACAACCTTTAAGATAGAGAAATAACTAGTATCCATGTCTTTATCAATCTCTAGATTCATCATAAATAATTTCCAAGTTAATTTTGCCCTTTGTTGCTCCCATCAACTATCAATGTTACACAATTACATCCAAAATTTTTATTGATGTATATAGCACGTTAGATCCCTTATTTACCAAGTTAAGAAACAAGATAACCCCTGTTTACAAGATGGGAAAATACAAATTTAAAGTAATTTCTACTTGGTGAAAGAGTAATTTTGAGGATAGAACATAACTTTATTTTTTCTATTGCCTCATGTCAATTGCCGTAATTTTCTCTTATTTATCACACCAAACTCAATACCTATTCCGCCGACAACTCAACTTTCTCAGCTTCACAGTCTTCTTTAGAAGGTAAATATAATAAACGTGTGATTTAATCCTATAACCTCTTACATGCCGATGATAGACTACCATTATGCTTGATCACTTCTCAACTTCAGACTTCCTAATATTTACCTACCACTAAAACATAACCTCCACCTAAACACAACCATAGAGCTGATACTATTTACAAAAATGCCCTTCAATCAAACTCCAACAAAGACTTCGCTAGTTTTGATGGAGAGAAAACAGATGACAAAAGAAATAATTTTTCTCCTCCCTGATATCTTACTATTCAAACTATTGTCAGTTTTGCATTCCATTGTCTCAATCATAAACTCACAGCAATTATGAACTTGAACAACGCTTATATCCGAGTGACATTTTTAATACTTTGGCTAGACCCAATAGTTTAGACGGACAATAATATATTAACCAATATAACCATAATATAAGTTAACTCACATCTGCTTAGTTTGTAATGTTTGCAATGGAAGGAACACAAGTGTGAGATCGAAACAACTTTACGAGCATGTCTCTTTTAAGTATGATAAACTCTAGTATATCTGTAATACCAATTTTTTTAAGGGGCTGAATCATGATATATGAAGAGGAATGGAATGTCTACCACTATAGAAGGTGGAGTTTGCACTATAACCACAGACTCGTGAGTTACACTTGCTGGAGTGAGATATACATAACAATATCAAATCTCATAACCTCAATCAGTAATTTTGGATTACATCAAGTAGATACAAATTAACACTCTAACTGTCGCTTATTAGTTTTACAGAAATCACTGAAAATACAAAGATACTTCTGTGTCTGGACAGATTGGTCAACATCATCACAGAAAATCTGAATTACTCCTCAAGACTTTCCTCCATTGCCATCGGGACTAAGCTTTCCTTCTGCCAATTTAGCATGTTATTTCTTCGCAAAGGTTAGTGAAGAAACTATCTGCAAGAGAGTCTTTTGCAGAGTTGTATGAGTTAAGACGCTTCCGGAATGACCTCAGGTCCCTCTCATCATTCTTTGTACGTTTCTGTTACAGGTTATGGACGAATAGAAATTTAAAAAATAATATCAGATCTTCCTAATCATTATAAAGTCTTCTGAAATCACAACAAACAGTGCATAGGAACAAACTTACGAAGGATTTCTTTAGCAGCAATATATCAACTAAGTACTGCAGCCAGAGGACGTTTGTCTTTGGAAAACTGGAAATCTCAAAAAAGACCACTGTAAGGACACTTGAAGAAGGAAAACCATACATTCTGCCAGAAAATTAAAATAATGTAAAGACAAGAGACCTTGGTTTGACGAGAGACGACTGAGAACCAGTTGTTATTTGTAACAAGACACATTGAGGCTTATAAGCGTACCCAACATGTATAATGGCCATTAAACTTTTTAATTATTCTATGTGATCAAATGTAAATGAATAAGGTCATGTTATGCAAGCGTAGAACAAAAATCATAATATGAACCTATATATATTATTATTATGAAATTATACATTAAATATATATATATATTTAGATATCACATTTACGATCATTAAAGTGATCTAATTATGTAAATTGACCACTCATATCTCATTAGAGTATGTGATTTAATGCATAAAAATCTTCAAGGAAAAATATAATTCCGTAATGAGTAGAATTATCATTTTATTTTAAGCGGTTATGGTCCCTGAAGGGGTGAGGATGAAGTGGGCATTCAATTTTTTGTATCCCATTACAGAAAAGTTATAAATAGAATCCATGACAGAACTCAAAGGATACGCCCCCATTCAGTACTCTTCCGCTCTCGCTCTCTAAATCCTCTAGAAGTATCATTACCACCGCCTCTCGTTGGAGAAGCAAGCCCACGACTCTAGAAGATTTCCGTGATCTCAACGCTTCCGATACGATGGATTCAGGCATCCCTCCATCGTCTTCTTTTCGATTTTCATTGTGATTGATGATATGGGGAATATATTGGTTTTGGAAATTATAGAAAAATCATATGGTTCTGATTTTATTTGGCATTAAATTCCATCAAGTGGTATTAGAGCCTTTCTATTTATTATATCATTACCTTAATTATTCAATTTTGGAGAAAAATAATTTTCTGTTTGATTTTGGTAGATTGCTTTTCGTTTAGTTTTTTGGATTGATTTAATCCTATCTTGACGAATCAATGAAACTAATGTTTGTTTTTCGATTTTCATGTTCATTTGTATCCCATATTTGATAATCAAATCGAGTTTTTCGATTGGAATTGTGATTTGGGAGGTTTTCCCCAAATCTCGATTTCAGATCGTTGCCCTGGAATCGGGCCGTGATCGGTCCAGTACCAGTACTCATGGTGAGTATCGGTACTGGTAAGGCATGGGTTCCCATTAGGCGCTTCTTGGAGCACCACTAATATTGATGGAATACCGATATTGATTGGGATACATTGATCATGATTATTTTGGTACGAATATTAGTAATAGGTTTTACTGTATTAAGTACTCTTTTACATTTAGTAATTTTTACCAAAGCGGGTTGCTTCTTGTGCCAATTTATTTAAAATATTAAAGCGACTGTGTATGTTGCATTCTTGTATGAGGCGCTTAACCCAAAAGTGGACTGCCTCATGACTGAATGCATATGTACACATTTACTAATAAATTATCCATTGAATTATTAGGTTTCGTGTGGGTAGTTAAGTTAATCCAAAGATGACTTAATTACTTACATGAGTATTTTCAATAGTTATTTATCATTCTTAAGTCTGCCATTTATAATATTAATGTTTATTTCTAAACACTAAATATTAATTATTATATTATTTAGTGTACTTTATTCTGAATATATATTTGGTTTATTTCCTTTGTTTTCAGTTAACTCCTCTGCATCTGCAATAACTGTCAACTTAAATTCTATTCCAGAACTAACTGAATCTAATTTTAAGTTTTGGAAAGAAAGTGTCCTGATTGTTCTAGGATGCATGGATCTGGACTATGCACTTTAGGTTGATCCTCCCTCCCCTCTTACGGATCTTATGATGAAATAAAGAACTCTGAGAGGTGAGAGCGATCAAATCGCATGTGTTTGATGATCATGAAGCGTGATATTCCAGAAAACTTTAGGGGTGCTATCTCAGAGGAATTGAATGCTAAGAAATTCCTTGATGAGATTGAGAAAAGATTTGCTAAGAACGAGAAAGCTGAGACAAGCAATCTTCTTAGCAAATTTGTCTCACTTAAGTACAGGGATACTAGAAACATTTAGGAGCATATTATGGAAATGTCTCATTTAGCCTCAAAACTAAAGGCACTTAAGTTAGAGTTGTCAGATAACCTTCTCGTGCACTTAGTTTTTGATCCCTCTTCCTGCACAATATGGGTAATTTAAGGTCATCTATAACTGCCAAAGGGAGAAGTGGACTCTTAACGAGTTCATTTCTCATTGTGTGCAAGAAGAAGAAAGGTTGAAATAGGACAAACTAGAAAGTGCTCATCTGGTTTCTGGGTCTAAAAGGATGCGGGCTAAGAATACGCTGCTACAAGTTCATCCTCCTCCAAAGGGAGTCAGAAGAAGTCTAAGGCATCCTACTTTTTCTGCAAGGGAGGACACGTGAAGAAGGATTTTACCAAGTATCACGCTTGGCGTGAAAAGAAAGGTGCATTACTCTCTTTAATTTGATCAAAAGTCAATTATGCTTCTGTACACTCAGACATTTGGTGGATAAATTCGGGAACTATTATTCACATCAGTGTATCTGTGCAGGGTTGCCTACGCTGCCGAATGCCAAGTGATGGTGAAAGATACATCTATGTGGGCAACGGCAAGAAGGTGGAGGTAGAAACCATTGAAAATTTCAGGTTGTCACTGACTACCGATCACAAGTTAGATTTGAAAGAAATGTTCGTTGTACCGTCATTTAGACGGAATTTAGTTTCTGTTTATCTATTAGATAAATTTGGTTATTCTTGTTCACTTAGAGAGAATTTTAATTGTTTCTTAATTCAAATTTAGTTGGTTCTGGTTCTTTATATGTTAGTGATAAATTATACATGTTGCATACTTTTTCCTCCAATTTAGAAACCTTCAATACAACTTTGAGTGGTACAAAGCGTAAAATAACTTAGGAGAATTCCGCTTTATTGTCGCATAAGCGTTTAAGCCATATCTCTAAACAGAGAATGGATATGCTTATTTTGAATGGAATTCTTGATTCCCTTGATTACACGGATTTGGATGTTTGTATAGACTGTTTAAAGGGGAAAAGAACAAACAAAAGAGGTATAGGTGCTACTAGAGCTACAGATGTCTTGGAACTAACACATACGGATGTCTATGGTCCACTCTTTACGACTTCCTGAAATGGGCAACAATATTTTATTACGTTCATAGATGACTACTCTAGATACAGGTATTTATTTCTTCTTCACGAAAACTCACAATCTTTAGATGCGTTCAAGTCCCATAAGGCCAAGGTGGAAACCAACTCGGAAAAAAGATTAAGGCCGCCAGATCTGATTGTGGTGGTGAGTACTATGTCAGATATGATGGATCAGGAGAACATCTAGGACCATTTGCTTCTTTTCTAGATGAGTACGGCATAGTACCTCAATGCACCATGCCTAGGACACCAAGCATAATTGGTGTTATTGAACGCCGCAATAGGACCCTTAAGGATATGGTAAAGAATATGATTAGTCATTCTTCTTTACCTGAATCTCTATGGGGAGAAGCACTCAAAATAGCTATATATGTTCTCAATCGAATACCAACTAAAGCAGTGCCTCGAACCCCATATGAAATGTGGACTAATAAGGTACCTAGTCTAAAACATTTTCATATTTAGGGGTGTTCAGATGAGGCTAGGCCATACAGGCTTGCTGAAAGGAAACTGGACTTTAAGACGATCACCTGCTATCTTGTAGGATACTTCGAGAGGTCGAAAGGTTATAAGTTTTATGACCCAATGACTTGCTCATTTTTTGAGACCAGGAATGCCCATTTCTTTGAGGATGTTGGTTTGGGATATGATAGTCGCCACATTACATTTGAAGAATCGGATCTTGTTCATAAGTAAATCATTGAACGGGGTTAAGTTCTTATTCCAAATGTTGTTTCAACTAAAGGGGAAGAAAATAATGTGGATAATCTTCTCATTAATCAAACCGAACCTCAAAACATTCAAGATCCTGCACCCATTAGGAGATCCAGTAGAGAGAGAAGTGCAATATCCAGTGATTACGTTGTATTTCTTCAGAAACTAGAGGCAGACCAAATGGATACAGATCTCATTTCGGTCACTCATGCCATGAGGAGTTCACATTCTCAAGATTGGATCAATGCCATCAATGAAGAGATGAAATCCATGAGTGACAACGAGGTTTGGGATGTTATCCCATTGCCTGAAGGTGTGAGTGAAGCCCATTGGTTGTAAATGGATATTTAAAACCAAACGGGATTCACAAGGCAATGTAGACAAATATAAGACTCGTCTTGTTGCTAAGGGATTTACTCAAAAGGAAAGTATATACTATAAAGAGACATTTTCGCCAGTTTCATCTAAGGATTCATTTAGAACCATAATGGCTTTAGTAGCTCATTTTGATTTAGAGCTATCAGATGGATGTAAAGACAACGTTTCTTAATGGAAACATTAATAAAATAATTTACATGGTGCAACCAGAAAATTTGCATTAGGAAATGCAAAGAAAATAGTTTACAAATTAAAGAAAGTCATTTATGGACTAAAGCAAGCTTCAAGACAGTGATATTACAATTTTCATCAAATAATTGTCTCATTTGATTTTGAGACAAATCCGGTTGATGATTGTGTATACCACAAATTTTATACGGGAAAGTATATTTTCCTAATTTTGTATGTGGATGATATCCTCCTTACGTGAAATGACACTGGTTTGCTTCAGGAAACCAAGACATTTCTCTTTGGTAATTTTGAAATGAAAGACCTTGGTAAAGTCTCTTTTGTATTATGAATCCAGATACAACGAGATCGTTCTCGAAGCATCCTTGGATTATCACAAAGGGGATGCATTGATACCATTCTAAGGCGATTTGGCATAGAGAATTGCAAACCAGGAGATACTCCAGTGGCTAAGAGAGAAATTCTCTCTTAACCAATGCCCCAAGAATGAGTTTGAAACTAAAGAGATGGAAAATGTTTCCTATGCATCGGCAGTAGGAAGTTCGATGTATGCTTAAGTCTTCACACAGCCAAACCTAGCATACATTGTTGGCATGTTAGGCAGATATTTAAGCAAATCTGGACCCGACCATTGGAAGGCAGCTAAACGGGTCATGCGCTACCTACAAACAACAAAGGATTTTATGCTCACAGGAGATTAGATCATTTGGAGGTCCTCAAATATTCTGACTCTGACTTTTTGTCAGGATACATGAAGATCTACTTCATGATATATTTTTCTACTGGCTGGAGGGGCTATCTCGTGGAGGAGTACAAAGCAAACCTTGATAGCTACCTCCACTATGAAAGCAAAATTCATAGCTTGCTTCGAGGCCTCAAATCGTGGAGTATGACTTAGGAATTTCGTTATAGCACTACGAATCATTGATGGTGTCAAAAGACCACTTCGACTTTACTGTAATAATAATTCGACGATGATGTACCCCAATAGCAACAAAAGTTCTTCGAGGTCGAAGTACATTGATATTAAGTATTTAGCGATCAAGGAAAGAGTTCAAAGTGGACAAGTATCCATTGAACGCATTAGGACCAACTCCATGTAGCAGATCCGCTCACTAAAGTGCTAATGCCAAAGGTTTTTCATGAGCATATTGTCTGTATGGGTGTTGTATTTATTTTATAATACAACAATTCAATGAGAGTTTGTTCTGTTTCATGTATGGACATATTTTGGATTATGCGCATAATAATAAAGTTTTCCATTCTATGAACTCATTAATCCTTGTCATGTGATCTCTTGTATGACAAGGTTTTTGGACAAGTTGAAAATAGACATGTCTAAATCACATTAACATACAATTTTCATGCTATGTACCTATATCAGATCTATATCATTATTTGTGTTAATGTATGTGATCATTGTTTGGTCTAATCGATTTCATAATGGAGAAAACCAACTTTGATCGTATAGTACCAAAATATGGACGAGCTTGTTGGAGATGTGATTCATTGTGATGTTGTATTAATGAACTCATACAGGTACATATGAACGTATGTATGATTATAAGGATAATATATGTGATTCGAGTGGGAAATTGTTAGAATCATAATGCGAATCTACACATATTATTATTTCAAAATTATATATTAATTGTATACATATATTTAGACATCACATTTACGGTCATTAAAGTAGTCTAATTATGTAAATTAACCATTTACATCTCATTAGGGTATGTGATTTAATGCATAGAAACCTTAAGGGAAAAATGTAATTCTATGATGGATGGAATTGTCATTTTATTTTAAGCGGTTATGGTTCCTGGAAGGGTGAGGGCGAAGTGAGTTCGATTTTCTATATCCCATCACAGAAAAGTTATAAATAGAGCCCATGACAAAACCCAAAGGATACACCTCCATTCAGTTTTCTTCCGCTCTCACTCTCTGAACCCTCTGAAAGTACCATTAACACCGCCTCTCGTTGGAGAAGCAAGCCCACGACTGCAGAGGATCTCTGTCATCTCAACGCTTCCACTACGGGAATTCAGGTATCCCTCTATCGTTTTCTTTTAGATTTTCATTATAATTGATGATATGGAGAATAGATTAGTCTTCGGAATTATAAGAAGACAAAATCATATAATTCTGATTTTTATTCAACATTAATGTCCATCACTTCTATTATAGAAAGCCAAAGCCAAAATCAGGCTTTTTTCACGTTGAGGTCATCTACTTGGCAATATTTAAATTTGCCTCTCCATACTACTGCTACAGGTTTCATGCCAACCTTTCCTGATGATTTTATTATAAATCCAATAAGTGGTGTTTTCATTTCTATACAGACATCGCCTAGCACGTCTATGGTTGACAGCAAAATATTTTGTTATCCAAACAATGTCCAACCATAACCTTCCAAAGCAGAAACTCATGTGATTCCCAATGCTCAATCATCAGCCACAGAGCTAAACTTGCAACAATTTTTAATTAGTACCTTTCAAGGAATTGATGTCCTTCCTAAAAGTTACCAAGTAATTAACATGTGGAGAATAAAAGTACCACGTGGTAGTGCCACGTGGCAGCCCTGTCAGGACATGTGGAAGTCTAGGAAACACCCAAAGGGGTGTCGGTCTTATGGGATTTTTGGTATGTCTTGTGGTTCAAGTTTGGTGGTCCTTAGTTTGTTAGATTTGATTTTTAGAAAATTTATTTTAGAGAATTTGTTCTTTCAAAAAATAGAGGATATGATTTGATTATGATTTAGTTTGATACTTATTTTAGTGGATTGTGATATGTTCTCTCTCTATAAAAGAGAGTCTTTGTAATGCTTCTATTCTTGAGTTAATGAAATAATTCTTTCAATACATCAACTTCCTCTCTCTCTCTTTCTCTTCCTTATCGTGAGAACAGCGGCTGCTAGCAGGACCTACTACTGCCTATTTCCCTCAAGTGAAAGAACCTCCACACTTATGCCAAACTCAACATAACACATTTGACATAAGAAAACCACCTGACAAGGGAATTTCTGACTCCATGTCAGTCCTCTTGAGTACCTTTTAGATGTTTGAATGTGACACCATGTTCAAATTTTGTTTGCTCCATTTTGAATGCATGCATGAAGAAAGAAAAATTATTCTTGGCAAAGGAGATGCCAAGGCTTTTTCAGTTGATAGCATGATTTTGGATAAGGTGATTCTAGGATGCAGATATAATTCTCATCATGGATGAGATGAGTTGGGAAAAATGAGTAAAATCATTCTATCCTCAAACCCTATCTCTCTTTATATCAAAAAAAAAGGTAGGACAATTACAATTTCAAGAAAGAGAAAAAGAGTACTAAAATACCCTTACATAAAAAATAAAGTATATATAGACCAAGGGATATAACATTCCCCTTCAAGCTGGAGCATTGATGTCAATCATGCTCAGCTTAGAACAACAGACATCAAAGTTAGATTTAGCAAGAGGCTTGGTAAATATATCTGTTGTCTAGTCATCAGAAGATACTGGAGTTGTATAAAACAATCCTCTCTGGATAATATCTTTAGTATAGTGATAGTCAACTTCCACATGTTTCGTGCACTCATGAAACATGGGATTGTTGATTATATAGGTAGCTGCTCGATTATCGCATCTCATCTTCATGACCCCATTTATCTCAATATGTAAATAGTCAGGAGAAACCAAATACGCATCATTTCAGTTGTAGTTTGGGTCATCGCCGTACTTTGACTCTGCGCTAGACCTGGAAACTGCCACTTGCTTCATGATCTTCCAGGTTACAAGATTGCCAGCTACATAAGTGCAAAAACCTATCATAGATTTCCGATCAAGGTGACATCCTACATAATCTGCATCTGAATAGCCCATTATAGTCATGGATGTCCCTCTGGTGAATAGAAGACCCTACCCAAGGGCCTTCTTAAGATATCTAAGGACCATCATCACTACATCCCAGTGTTGTCTAGTGGGCTTAGCCATAAACTGACTCAGTCGCCAACTGCAAAAGATATGTCTAGTCTACTGATAGTAAGGTATAAAAGCTTCCCCACAAGTTGCCTATATGACCTGATATCAATTGCCTCAACCTCAGTGTCATAAAGATGTGCCTTAAGATTCATGAGTATATTTGCTGGCTTGGCTCCCAACATACCAGCCTCCTACAATAAATCAAGAGTATACATCCTCTGGGACAAAACAATGCCACTTTTGCTGCAAGCCCCCTTTATCCTAAGAAATTATCTCAATGGACCCAGAACCTTCATCACAAACCGCTCAGCCAAGCATCTCTTGATCTTAGCTATCCCCTCATAATCATCTCCTGTGACAATCAAGTCATCCACATAAATCAAAAGAACAATAATACCACTACCTGTCTTCCTAACAAACAGAGAGTAGTCTGCAAACAACCTCTAAAACCCAACAGACTCAACCACCTAGGATAACTTCCAAAACTAAGTACAAGGACTCTGCTTGAGGCCATAAATGGCCTTCTACAATCTGCATACACACTCCCCCCAAATCTCATAACCGAGAGATTGCTGCATGTAAACCTCCTCCTGTAAATCCCCATAGAGAAAGGCATTCTTCACATCAAGCTGGTGAAGATGCGAATCCCGCTAAGCTAACACCGAAATCAAAATCCTCATTGTAAAAAATCGAGCCACCGGTGAGAAAGTGTCAAAGAAGTCCACCCTATATGTTTGGGTGAACCCTTTGGCAACAAGTCGGGCCTTATAGCGTGCAACTAACCCATCTGGATTGTACTTGACTGCAAATACCCATCTGCAGCCAACAACTGTAGCACCCTTTGGTAAAGGTGTAAACTCCAAAGTACCACGTGAGGTAAGAGCAGCCATCTCATCCTCAATGACTTAGTGCCATTTTGGATCAAATATGGCCAGCCGATAGGTGGTAGGGATAAATATGACAGAAAAGGCACGACAGAAACTCCCAAAAGCTGATTCAAGTCCATCAGTAGCCAGACTACCTACAACACAATACCTGGACTTAGAGGTGCAAGGTGCCTTCCTAATGATAATAGGAAGGTCAAGATCATCTGCCTGATCCTCTTGTATTAACTCTGCGGCAGAAACATCCATATCTAAACCATTAGCATCACCACTAGATCCTATATCATCAGTACGCAAACTGTCCGTGGTCACTTGGATTAGAGAGGATGATGTCTGTGTGGCTGGCATCTAAAAAGTAGTATGAGGGCATCTACAGGTAACAGTGGGCTGAGAAAACCTCCTGGGTCTAGTCGTAGTGGTCAAAGGAGCAGAAACAAGTATCTCCTCCAAGGAAACAGGAGGTATAGGCATGGGGGCCTTTGTAACCATAGGAGATAAACTCTGAGCAGCTATAAAAAGGTATGGAATGGACTTATGAAAGGTAACATCAGCACTCACATAGTGCTTACCAGTGATGGAATCCAAGCATCTATATCCTTTCTGAGTCCGTGAGCATCCCAGAAACACGCAGTTAGCTGCCCGAGGTGCAAGCTTATCTCGACCTGGAGAGAGTAGGTAAACAAAAGCAGTACAACCAAAGACACGTGGTGGCACGTGAAAAAGCTCTCGCTCAGGATGTAATATGTATCAAGGAATCTACTCATGAAGCACTGACCTAGGCATTCTGTCGATTAAATAACAAGCTGTGAGGATTGCACCACCCCAATATAACGAAGGCACACTATGATGAATCAATAAAGTGTGGGCCACATCCAAAAGATGTCAGTGTTCCCTCTCAACCACCCCATTCTGCTAAGAAGTATAAGCACGAGCAGTCTAGTGCACTATCTCATGTGACCTATAAAATGCAGACAGCCTGGTGGTACATTACTCAAGTGCATTATCAAATCTGACTACTTTAATAGCAGCTGAATACCGAGTCTTAATCTCCACCATGAAATGCGTAATTACAGAACCAACATCTGACTTGTTCTTTAGCAAGAATACCCATGATAGGAGGGAAAAGTCATCCACAGCTACTGAATAATAATGACAACCCTGCCTATCTGGTATCCGACTCAACCCCCATGCATCCATGTGCAACAACTCAGACAAGGTTGTAGACCCAGAACGGGTACTCACCAAGTAGGAGCTACAATGGTGCTTGCTCATCTGGCACACATCACAGCATGTCTGAGTCACAGGAGAGATACGTGGAATGACCTGTTGGAGGTTGTCCAGGGAAAGATGTCCAAGTCGAAGATGCCACTGGAATGCACTCCTAACGGCAAACGATGCTTCTCCTTGACATGTAGAGGCAAGTGAAGTTTGAATCAGACGATAAACTCCACCCTCTACATCTCCACTACCAATCGTCTTTCCTGTCAATCTGTCTTGAAAGATGCATCCCATGTCATCAAAGATAGCACAACAATTAAGCTCCTCAATAATCTTACTAACTGAGAGTAAGCTTATAGGAAAGTCTGGCACATAAGAAACATCGGGTAACCTCAAAGTAGGAGTCACCGATACCTCCCCCTGACCTACTATCCTCGAGTGCCTGCCATCTGCAACTTGCACTATCCTACCTGCAAGTACAGATCTAAGACGGGTAAAATGATCCCGATTTCCACTAAGATGTTGTAAAGCCCCTTAATCAACAAGCCACTCTGCACTACCTCGATTTCTATCATGTACAATAAAGCCCAACTTGGTGGCTTCCTGGATCCCATCATGATGGCAAGACCTCGAAGTAGTCTGTCATACTCTCTCCGGGCAATGGTCACTAGATCATCTGCCGACCTTTGTGTGGTAGATATGCTTGGACCAATATCAAAGGAAGCCATAGTAATATCGTAAAACCACAAATTCGCCAAAAAACAAAACTCTAAAGTACTAAATCAAGAGTAGATCATGCCAACTCAATGACAACGAAAAGTCTGAAAAAAAATTCAGATCATAGTCAGAGGAAGAAGGTCACCCAAATCAGGCTGCCAATGGAGGATGAAACCGACGACACCACCTACAATGACCTGCAGCAATGACCTGTAGATCTGGGCGCACCACCAACAGATCTGCAATAACTTGGGTGCACCACCAGCAGATCCGGGCACACCACCTGCAGATCAGCCCATCGGCAGATTGGCGACGCTAAGCAGATCTAGGCGGGGAGACACTAGGCAACCCACCGACAACGCTGCTAAAGTTGGGCAACCCACCAACAGCACCGGCGAGGCCCCCCTTCCTCCTCACGCTGCTGCAGACGGGGGCTAGCGCTCCTGTTGTTGGTGCTGCTGCTGTTGGCAGGAGAGATCACCGGCGACGGTGAGGAGGAAGAGGAGAAGAGAAGGATTTGGTGAATGGGTTGGAGGCCTACTTAGGTGAGGTACTTAGGGCACCAGTCTAAGACCACTGTTGTGATACCAAGTTAGGAAAAATGAGCAAAATCATTTTATTCTCAAACCTTACCTCTCTTTATATCAAGAGAGAGGTGGGACAATTACAACTCTAGGAAAAAGAGAAAGAGTACTAAAATACCCTTACATAGAAAATAAAGTATATATAGACCAAAGGATATAACAATATGACAATGTGCTCCCTCTATGTAGAGAACAAGAAGGAAAGAATTACAAAGGATTCCACAAACAAGAGATAATGAAATAGCTGTTGAGGCCGAAAAAAAATTATGCCACAGGGAACTGTTGGCCACATGGCAGTCCACGTGGTTATGCATGCTGCAGCCAGGTACTTTGGGCATAGAGCCCAAGATGGAAATTGAGTTGGATTTATTTTTTGTTATTAGAATTTGGCTTAGTCATTGGGATTTGATTTAGAGTTGTTCCTTTGTTTGTTTCCTTGATTGTAGGAGATGTTGAGTTAGTGTTTTCCTTATTTAGTTATTGCTTGATCTATAAAAGGAGTCTAGAGTCCTTGTATTAGAATTTGAGTTGCATTAATAAAAGATTTAATTATGCTACCAACTTCTCTTCCTCTCCTTCTGTTCTCGCCTAGCACATCAACAACAGCAGCAGCAATCACACTGCTGCCCCATCGTTCTCCTCTCTCTGTTGATGTGTGCAGCATAAACAACAGGATGTGTCCCTGTTCACGGTGAACAAGGCTCTATCTTCAGCATCAACAGCAGCGTAATTGCTGCATTCGGTGCTGCAGTTTGGGCTCTCTGTTTCATGGTAAACAGAGCTCCAAATAGTCTCTTGATTCTCACAAAGATCAAGGACTGTTGAGGAATTGCTGAAGTCTGATTTGGCCCAAGCACAGAGCCTCCTCGCTCCGTATACTGTGCCAAATCCTGACAATAACAAAAGGTGGCATGATAAGTCTTATACTCCAATAGCAATGCCAAGACAAGTTTGATTGACAGCCATGAGTCATCATGGATAAGTACCTGCAATTCTTGACAAAGGCACGTACAGGCATATCCAGTTAGTGGTTAGTACCAGAATGGCAGAGCATGATTCTTGAAGCTAATGCCATGGCATGTCAACACACATACCAAGCATCAATCTAGAAGCTCATTTAATTTTCTGTTAAGGTTTCATTAGTTGCCTATCTTAAGAAGTTGATTGACAAACCTAAGCTGGTTCGCTAACAAAGTACTCATATGGATAGGTATCTGAAGATTGTCATTTAGTAAAACAATTTTTTTCCTAAAATGGATGGTAACTTCCAGCTGCGCAGCAATAAAATTATGCACGGTGCTTCCAAGGACTGCTGTCACACTGCTGACTTCTATTTCTATACTTTTGCGGGTGGGCAATCTTGTTACCTACAGAAGGAAGGAGAATACCATATTGAAGTCTACCAGAAACTCTGAATACCATGCAATGGTGTGTGGTATTGTGAGCTCATCCAAGTTGAGTTGTTACTCCATGATCTTGTAGAGAGAGAACATCGCATGCCCACGTAAAGACAAGGGTGCTACTTTTCTTTCATGTTTCATGAACTCTAATCATGGTTACAGAGTTTTTGTGGAACCTTTTGTTTTAGAAGAAAAAAAAATTCTTTATCATTCATTTTGATTTGATGAGTGCCAATATCATTTTTTTTTAGAAGGGCTAACATCTTTATCACACCATATCATCTGCCCAGTATCTATGAGTCGCCTATCTGATCTTGTTTCCAAATGCACAAGGCAGATAAAATGCTTCAGCATAATAACTCAGGGTATCAGAGTGGCTATTTTAATTAATTAGTGCTTCTCTATAGTTTTAGGTTTATTCAGATCTTTTTGGTTATTGAGAATTTTCCCTGACATCTTTCCACACGTACACTTTTTTGCAATCATGTTCTGACATGGCACACAACTCACATCCATGACTAGGTTTCCCCACTCTCTCTCCAGGAAGAAGGGGGAAAAACAGATACGAAAAAGAAAAGCCCTAGCTCTGCCAGTGTAGCAGTAAGTTTTGCTATGACCAGATGTTCTCCTCCACTTGAACAAGCTATGTTAATTTGTTGGCTGTAACAACAGTAATGACTCATTCATAGAAAATGCAAGAGCATGGGATGGACCTTTCTTCTGGTATGTCATTTGACTAATCAATATTGAAATGCCTCAGGACCTATGATATATGATGCCGAGTTAGCTGGGTCAATTGATGTCATCCAGGATCCATATATTGCGTGGTGCCCACCTCGTCTATGGGAGGTATTTCCATGGGTGAGGTGGCCCATTAGAAGGTTTTGTGCTCCTTGTTTTAGCAAGGAATAAAGCAAAAATGATACGCGCATACACCTTACACATTGGCTATATGTGTACAAGAATCCATTTCTGTACACGTATAGAGTGCAAGGTTCTAAAGGGTCCCATGAGGATATTCCCAGCTGAGATATTTTGTTTCCTTGAAGGCAAAGATTGCAAGAGTGTGGACCATTGGGAGAAACCCTGTGCACCTCCATCAGGTGGTTACTGGCTCACAATTATCCTCAATATTTTTGTTTTATTTTCATTTTCCATGAGTCTATATATTCTGTTAACATATAATATTTTTTTATGTTTTATATTTTTTCCTTGTATGGGCTTAACTGTACTTTCACTCCTTGGTCTCTCTCTATTTAAGAGAGCCTAGGGTTTTCTATATTGAATCGAATCATTTCATCCAACTTGATATCAGAGCAGCGGTCTTAAACCGGTACCGTAGGTATCCCACCTAAGTAGGCCTCCAACCCTATCACCAAATCCCTCTTGATCTCTCTTTCTCTCTAATCGGCGGCAATGCCTCACCGGTGGTGCACCAACAGTCGCGCACGGCCGTCCCACGCATCTGAGGTGGCGCAACAGTGACACCCATGCGAGGCAGTGCTCCAGTGGGCCCGCACAACGGTTGTGCGTGCCTGAGGCGCTTCAGCGGTGCTGCTACACGTCTGAGGCGGCACGGTCATGTTTCAAAGAGGCATGGCGGAGATTGAAGCGACGTAGCAGAGCGACAGAGCACCTTTTAGAGAGGCACGGCGGCGATCAGGCGCAGCAGGCGTCTGAGGCGGCGCTTAGAGCGGCTGACTGGCATGCTGTTGCATGTATGAGGGGGCTGTAGCCCCTTTCTAGGCCTACTTTCCTCCCCTACAGCAAGGAGAAAGAGACCTAGGTCTTCTTGGGACCTTCTTGGGTGTTTTCCCCGCACACAGGTTAGGCCAACGCTTGTCCGAGGGGACTTTCCGCGAAAATGCAGGTCTGAACACATCTGACTTCAGATCTATTGATGATTCTTAGCAATGATATGATTTTTACCTAAATCTGTGGTTTGATTTTGGGGTGTGTATTCCCCATATTATATGATCGTTGGCGTGTGTATTCTCCATTTTTCCTTGGATGTAATCTACTTGACACTTATGGCAGAATTTGTGAGTCTCGTACATAAGGAGCATTACAAGAGCCACCATGGAGCAGGGTGGCTGATCGACTCTGGTGCGTCACAGCATCTGTGCGGTGATCAGACCTCTTTTCGTTCGCTACAATCTGTTCCCCCAGGAAGGACTGTACAGGTTGATGACGGTAGATACACCCCAGTTAGGGGTAAGGGGGAGGTGTCCGTGACCCCCGGTTTGCAGTTATCTGGTGCATTACACGTACCAGAATTCCTACTGAGTCTGTTGTCAGTGAGCAGAATCACGAAGGATCTCAACTGTAGAGTCATCTTTGATGATGTCGGATGTGTTGTTCAGGACAAGCTCACTAGGAGGACTATTGTCAGAGATATGAAGGAGAATGGTGTTTACCGTCTGGGACAGGAGCCATTTGCAGGGGTTACTCGATATGGTAGTGGGAGTGTTCTACAATGGCACGTTCGTCTTGGCCACTTGTCTCTAGATCGCCTCAGGAGAGTGATACCACATATTTCCACAGATGCTACCATACAGTGCGATGCTTACCAATTGGGTAAGCACCATCGATCCTCTTTTCCAGTTAGCACATCTCCTGGATCTTCGACATTATTTCAGTTGCTCCATATTGATGTATGGGGACCGAGCAAAGTCCCAGACTGGATGGGACACCGGTACTACCTGGTTGTCGTAGATGATTTCTCTAAAGCCACATGGATGTTCTTGTTGAAAGGCAAGGCAGAGGTTGGAGGATGCATAGAGACCCTTCTTTTGGAGATCAGCACAGTATTCAACCACAGTGAAGATAGTGCGGACTGATAATGCTCTTGAGTTCTGCACTACCAGACTTAAGGAGGTCTATAGGACCCATGGGATTGTCCACCAGACTACTTGTTCTCACACTTCACAACAGAATGGGGTTGCAGAGAGGAAGCACAGACACTTGTTAGATGTTGCTCGTACACTATTAATTCATCATAATGTACCGCAGAGATACTGGGGGGATGCAGTTCTGACAGCGACTTATTTCATCAACAGGATGCCTAGCTCAGTTCTTCACGAGCAGATACCGGTTCTTCTACATCCAGACGACGAGTTATTTCATGTGCCTCCCAGGACCTTTGAATGTGTTACATTCGTCCATGTGCCGTCACTTGGTCATGACAAGCTGGCTCCTTGTGCTATCAAGTGCGTATTTTTGGGGTACTCTAGGACACAAAAGGGGTACCATTGCTATGATCCTTTGCAAAACAGACATTATGTTAGTGCTGATGTGACTTTCCATGAGGATACACCATATTTCTCAGTCACTGGACAGAGGAGCTCTTGTAATGATGTTGCCTTTCTTCCCTTACCTGTTCCGTGTACAGAGACTCAGGTGTCTACTTCTCAGTCCAGACCTCTAGCTGATAAACATAAGAGTTCTTTCTCCTGGGACGACTTTGAGAAATTGCACGGGTCATTACATACCTATCACAGGCACCATACTACCTTTCAGAGGCCTCCTCTCTCACCAACAGCTGATGGTTCACAGGTAGTTGAGAGGTTACCTGATGTCAGTGACAGTTTGGTTAGACCTGACTTCCCAGACAGTGCAGATCACCGCAGTGGCGAGGCTCCTTCTGCAGCAACTCAGTTAAAGATACCAGATGATTCAGATCTCCCTATTGCCATTAGGAGGGCACCGTGCACCTTTGAGTCCAGATACCGAGTCAAAGGTAGCTTGGCTACCAATGGTCTTGCTCCTCAGTTTAACAACTTCTGTCAAGCCCTTACAGCGTCAAACATTCCGTCTACCTACTAGCAGGCTATGCTTGATCCGAAGTGGCGTCAAGCCATGGAGGATGAGATGGCAGCACTTCAAAGTAGACAAACTTGGGATCTCATCTCACTTCCTACTAGCGCACGACTGGTTGGCTCCCGATAGGTCTTTGCCTTAAAATACAACCCTGATGGGTCTATTTCAAGGTATAAGGCCAGGCTAGTAGCAAAGGGGTTCACTCAGACATATGAGATGGACTTCTTTGATACTTTCTCATCTATTGCGCAGCTCGCAACTGTTCGGATACTTATTTCTGTTACTGCTCACAGAGACTGGCCATTATACCAGGTGGACGTGAAGAACACCTTTCTCTATGGTGATCTTCAGGAGGAGGTTTACATGCAGCAGCCCCCGGGTTTCGAGGTTCAGCGGGAGTGTGTATGCAGATTACGAAAGGCAATCTATGATTTGAAGCAAAGTCCCAAGGCATGGTTTTATAAGCTATCAGAGGTGCTTCACCAAATTGGTCTAAGTCGCTCCACTTCATATCACTCCTTATTTACGAGGAAGACTGACAGGGGGACCATGGCACTCCTGGTATATGTTGATGATCTTATCATCACCGGAGATGACAGAGATGGGATAGATGAAGTTAAGAGGCACCTATCAGAGAAATTTGTCATGAAGGATCTGGGATAGTTGAGGTATTTCTTAGGCATTGAGGTTGCACGTGGCAGGGATGGAGTGGTGCTCTCGCAGAGGAAGTATGCACTTGATCTTCTTCAGGAAACTAGCATGTTAGCAGCTAAGGCTGCAAATATTCTCATGGATCCCAAGGTCCATCTATATGATGAGAAATCTGAGGTGGCTGACAGTAGAGCATACAGGCAGCTGGTGGGTAAGCTTTTTTCCCTCACCATCACTCGTCCAGACTTGTCTCTGTCAGTTGGTAGGCTTAGCCAGTTTATGAATAAGCCAATTAGGCAACATTGGGAGGCTGCAATGTAGGTGCTCAGGTATGTGAAAAAAGCACATGGACGAGGATTATTATTCCGTAAGGGAACACCTATGGGGATTGTAGCATACTCTGACGCTGATTATGCTGGCTATGTTGGGGACAGAAAATCGACCACAGGTTTTTGCACCTTTGTTACAGGCAACCTAGTTACCTGGAGGAGCAAGAAGCAAGCGGTTGTATCTAGATCCAGTGCGGAGTCAGAGTACAGGGCCATGGCCCATACAGCCACTAAGATGGTTTGGGTCAAGTCAATTTTGTCAGATCTTCATGTTTCTCTGGATAGCTCTATAGAGATGCGTTGTGCAACAAAGCAGCGACCTACATTGCCAATAACCCTATGTTTCACGAGAGGACAAAGCATGTAGAAATTAACTGTCATTACACTCGAGATCTCATTCAACGTGGAAGTTTACATACCACGAGTGTTACTTCTAAGGAGCAAGCTGCAGATATCTTCACAAAGCCCCTGGTGAGATCTGCCTTTGAGGCATGTTATTCCAAGCTAAGCATGATAGATATTCATGCTCCAACTTGAGAGGGAGTGTTAACATATAATTTTTTTTATGTTTTATATTTTTTCCTTGTATGGGCTTAATTGTACTTTCACTCCTTGGTCTCTCTCTATATAAGAGTGCCTAGGGTTTTCTATATTGAATCGAATCATTTCATCCAACTTATACACACCATGTAAGGTCGATGAAAGGCATGCAATGAAATATCAAGTTTCTCTCACTTTCTCATGAATTGTTGGTATTTCGACCCAATCATAGGTCATAGGCAACAAACCTTGCAACAACCACTGCCCATGTGATGATCAATCGACATACAAGTAGGGGTAGGCATTATGCAGGTCAACTCAAATGATCCACCCAAACCATGGAAAATGGGTGAAATGGTTTAGGTTATGGGTTGGGTCTTGACCCAAACTATAGGATTATTATGGGTATTGGGTCGACTCATGGATCCACTAGTTCCAACCCGACCCAACCAAATAACCTAAATTTTCATTACAAGTGACCCGTGGATCAAACCCACTCACTTTACCCGAACCATATTCTAATACCATGTATATAACATACAAAACCCTAAACACCCCTCCCCTCCCCTCCCTCTCCCACTCCAACATGCTTGTCACTAACCCATTGCACTGTGTCTATGCTTATGAGTAGAGTTTTCGACTCTTCGTGAAGACCCTCCATAAGACCACAACAACCTATCATCTATCCATGACCCCCATTCCTAGAGACCATCCCTCTCCTCGACTCCCATAAGCCAGAATGTCAACTCCTACTTGTGACTGCAATTCTGTGAACAGCACCCAAAGATTTATCACCCTCCCCTAAGCCTTAATCCCTCACTGGCAGCAATAGAGTCTAACTGCAAGTCTCAAGATCTCACTCGCAGCGAAGGGTAGGTTCACTAACTCCCCGTGGTCCGCGTCATCATAAATTACTTCCACAGCCACCAACGGAGACACTGACTCCTAGCCATCGGCAACAAACTTAGCTAGGTAAGGTAACATGACTCTCTTCTCTTATTCCTCCTTGTCCCTTGTCAAACCCCCTCTAAGGCCGCTACTAGTGTTATCCCCGCAACAGTTGCCTCTAAGCCCCTGCCATCACCACCTCCTTCACAACTTCTCCACAAAAAGAAAGTCTTTCCCTTGTAAAAAAAATATATGCAAAATTTAGGTTTCACCCAACCCAAACCAAACCAAACCCAACCTAATTTTAGTGGGGTCATGGGTGGGCATTTTGTCGACCCAAATCAAATACAACCCAAACTAAACAACCCAAACCCACCCAAATCGATTGAATGCCTACCCCTACATACAATAGGCTTTAAGACATATCAAAGAAGATTACAACCACCACCCTTGGAGCTTCCATGGCGAATGAGAAGATGAAGGCCATTCCCCAACTGCCCACTTGCTATGGTTTTTGTGTGGCTATTAAGGGAAAGCAAATGAGCCCCTAATGTAGATACATCATGTTCGTTGTGTGCCTCAAACTAAGATATCAACCACTTATTCTGAGTGCAGTTTCTCACAACAAATTTGGAACTATTTCAACTTTATTTGGGTCAATCACTCCAATGTGACAACCTTCTTGAATTCTTTAAGAATTGGAAGACAACAACCAAACCCTCGTGTTTTCATATCAAAGAAGCCTAAAGTCCTGATTACCCTGTAAGGCATTTGGATCGAAAGAAATGGGGTCATATCCAAGGGAGAACTTCCGCATCTCAAAAATTTTAATAGCTACATAGTCTTTGTTTTCTTTTTAGGATAAACATTTGTAAATGTCTTTTCTTCCTTGATTTATTTTAATGAACGAGGTGGGTGGTTTTCATCCAAATAACCACCCTTTTACTTTCCAAAAAGAAAAAACTCCAACACAAGACAGTTGCAAATTGCAATGCTTCAGTCGCACATGAACGCCTTGACCGAGCTCATTAGTCTCCTAAAGGAGCTCCCTTTCTCCAATGTGAGAAAGGGAAGGAGAAGGTAGAGATAAAGCTCGACAAGTCGTCTGATGAGGCTACCCTACTATCCAAATCCATCAAGTTGCAGTTTCCCAAGTACGATGGGAATTCGATCCTCAACAATTGCTAGGATAGTGGAGAGACTCTTGCACTTCCATGTCGTGGCAAAAGAAGAAAAAGGTGAAGCTCGTGGCACTTCACCATGAAGGAGAGGCCATACAATAGCTTCACCAAGGTGAAACGGGCAAACAAATCTACACATGGAGTGAGTTCCAGGAAGAACTCCTTATATGCTTTAGACGAGAAGCCCATGGTCGCCCCCTCTCCCAATTGTGTCGACTTTGAAAAAACGACTGTAAGTAAATATTATGGAAGATTTGATCCTTGCATGATCAAGTACAATCAATGACAAGGGTGAAATTTGCAAAGATATTCATTTTCAGGTTGCGAGATGATTTACACATGGAAGTGGTCATCTTAGAGCTTCAGACGATGTCTCAAGCAATCCACTTCACATAGGTCTTCAAAGATCGTAATGCACAGAGGGTACTGACCTAAGGTGGCATGCCGTTCACCAAGGGACTACCTTCATTGGGAGCAGCAACATTCGACGATGCTAAGTAAAAGACTAGCACAACCCCTAATCAAGAAACTCTCAACCAAGAAGATGGTCGAATGATGAGCCAAAAGGTCATGCTACAATGGCAACAAGCCTTACCAGCCCAGCCACAAGTGCAAGGCCAAAACCTTGTAGGGCATGGAGATCGAGGAGCTCCCTGCACACACCATGTCCAACACGAACGCCTCTGAACTCATCAAGTTAGAGCTCATGACAAGGGTGGAACGAGGCCTTACCCTGGTGGACTTCAAGAGTTCAAACAACTTCATTGATCCCCATTTAATCCCAGAGGATGCCCAAAGCATGACACTATGAAGACCGGTTCAAGTTTTGGTTGCCAAAGGGCTTGAACTCCATGCCTTAGAGAAGGTGATGGGGCCCAACTATCAAGTGCAATCCTACCATCACCAAATGGATGCATATATCTTATCGATTGGTACGTTTGATGTTATCCTTGGTGTTCCATGGATACAAGGACTCGAGGAGACCAATGGAACCATAAGCCACTCTGAATCTCCTACAAAGGTCTCAATGGTCCCATAACCCTTTACAGCGTCAACCCCAACCCTAGCTCCCTTATTGCCAAGGAGCTCTGCCACAAGCTCACAAATGCCCAACAACTCTATATCCTCCATGCCAAAAGGGGTGGAACCAAGTGGCCTACCCCTAAAACGAACACATAGCCATATCATTCCACTAAAACCCCATGCACAACTGGTGGCTGTAGCCCCACACTGCCACAATTAAGCATAGAACGAGTCAGAACGACAAATCAAATTGCTTTTGGAGGGATTAATCTAACTAAGCAATAGTCCATTCGCTCACTTGTCTTGCTAGTCTGCAAGAAAGATGGGTCATGGAGATTCTACATCGACTACTTGGACTAGCAAATGATTAAGGGTCAATCCCCAACTTTGGTGGCGGACGAGCTTCTCAACGAACTCAAAGGGGCTACCTTCTTCACAAAGTTGGATTTCATATCTAGATATCACCAAACCATAAAGGAGGAAGACGTGTACAAGATGACGTTTCAAACCCATGACCACTACAGATTCCTCATAACATCGTTTAGACTTTGCAATGCTCCATAAAGTTTGTACTTGTATTCTTTGATGGTATCTTTGTCTATAGCCATTCATGGCAAGATCATTTACAACATGTCAAGTTAGTGCTGAAGATGTTGGCTACCCATCACTTTTATGTTAAGGCAAGCAAGTGTCGAGTCAAAGTAACCAAAATCAACTATTTGGGACACGTAGTATCAACTCAAGTTGTCGAGGTGGATGCACAAAAGTTCAAATCCATCTTAAAGTAGCCAACTCTGACCAATGCGAGACTTATCCGAGGATTCTTAGGGCTCACCGGATGCTATCAATGCTTTGTCAAGAAACATGGCACTATTGTAGCACCCCTTCACAAACTCTTGACAAAGGGGCATTCACATGTAGCGCAAAACCACCAGACAAGAGGGCATTGGTGTCTACCCCATTTCTAGCACTATCGGATTTCTCGAAGCCATTAATCATTGAATGTGATGCTTCCAACTACAGCATTGGTGCCATCTTAATGCAAGAAGGGCATCCTCTTGCCTATCTAAGCCAACATCTGTCCTCATAGAAAGCAACCACCTTCTCCACAATGATAAAGAGATCTATGCTCGATCTTACCAATCTCCAAATGGCCACACTACCTCTCTTGTTCTTACTTCATAGTTCGTTCCAATCATTATAGCCTCAAATATCTATTTGGCCAACAGGCAGGTCCCCTCAACAACAAATATGAGCCACAAAGCTACAACAATATGACTTTAAGGTCATGTATAAGCATGGCACTTCCAACACCGCCACCGATGCTTTATCACACCGTAAGGAGGCCATGGCCTTGGTTATGTCCACAATTCAGTTATGTGGATAACCAAGCTGAAGGATGGATATAACTCCAACCCCATCTACCAGCAAGCTTGACAGCTCGCCCTCAACTGCAGGGACACCACCAATGATTGGTCCTTGGAGGAGGGTGTGTTATACTACAAAGGGAAAATCTTCGTCACCTACAACTCCATCATCATAACTCAACTTCTAGATGACTACCATCATACCATGCCTCTCCCACAAGGGGGCACGCGAGATATGAGAAGACCTTGTGACAACTCAAGCAAGACTTCAATTGGCAAGGAATGCGATCTGCGATCATGACTATATTTGATCGTACAAAACATGCCAGAGAAATAAAGTAATGTCCTTGGCCCCAACGATGCTAATCCAACCTCTTCTCATCCCACGTATCATTTAGGAAGACCTCTCTATGGACTTAGTTGGATCCCTACACCTCTATATTGGTGTGAGAAAAGTACATCATAGACCCACTAAAACAAAATAAAATAACAAAGCACCCCTTACAAACATAAAACATAAATATAACTCAACACTCCCCTCAAGTTGGAGCATATATGTCCATCATGCTCAGCTTGTTTCTATACTTCTCAAACTGGGGATGTGGCAATGGCTTGGTAAACATGTCAACAGTCTGATCTGAGGAGGCAAGACAACTAGTACGAAGCAGACCCTATTGAATCAAACTCCTGGTGTAATGACAATCCACTTCCAAATGTTTTGTTCTCTCATGGAACATAAGATTGTTTGCAATGTAGGTAACAGCCTGGTTGTCACAATGTATCTCCATAGGTTCCTGAGCATCAACATGAAGATCTCGTAACAGAGATCTAATCCATATCATCTCAGCAGTAGTATGTGCTATGACCCTGTACTCAAACTCAGTACTAGAGCGTGAAACAACACTTTGTTTCTTGCTTCTCCAAGTTACCAAGTTACCAGCAACAAAAGTACAGAAACCGATAGTAGACCACCTATCCCCGACATCACCTGCATAATCTGCATCTGAGTATGCAACAACGGCCATAGGTGCCTTTCTCTAAAAAAGAATACCTCTACCTAGACATCCATTGATGTACCTCAACACCTGTATCACAACCTGCCAATGAACCTCAGTGGGCTTATCTAAGAACTGACTCAGCTTTCCCACTGCAAGACTAATATCTGGCCTAGTGATAGTCAGATATAACAGCTTCCCTACCAGCTGTCGATATGCCTTCTTGTCTTTTAGCTTCACATTATCCTCAAATAGATGAATTTTAGGATCCATAAGAATATTTGCATCTTTAGATCCTAACATGCCTGTCTCCTGAAGAATATCAAGGGCATATTTCCTCTGCAACATAATTATCCCTTGCTTACTTGTAGCAAACTCAATGCCTAAAAATATCTCAGTTTCCCAAAATCTTTCATGATAAACTGGTGTGCCAAGTATTTCTTCATCTGAGATACACCCCCTGCATCATCACCTGTAAGAATAAGATCATCCAAATACACAAGTAAAGCCACTGTACACCTACTGGTCTTCCTCACAAATAGTGAATGATCCGATGAAGATCTCTGCATCCCAATAACAGACAATGCCTCAGACAGGTGCTGGAACCAGGCTCGAGGGCTCTGCTTGAGACCATAAATGGTCTTACGAAGCCTGCATACACACTCCCCCTGAATCTCAAAGCCAGGTAGCTACTGCATATATATCTCTTCCTCCAAGTCTCCATACAGAAATGCATTTTTAACATCCAACTGATATAACTGCCATCCATAATGAGCCGCAACAGATATAAGAATTTGAACAGTAGAGAGTCATGCAACAGGGGAGAACGTGTCAAAGAAATCCACCCCACATGTCAGGGTGAATCCTTTAGCCACTAAGCGAGCCTTATACCTTGAAATAGACCCATCTAGATTGTATTTCAAGGCAAAGACCCATCTGGCTCCAATAAGATGCATGCCAGACAGTAAAGGTGATAGCTCCCAAGTACCTATGGCAGTAAGTGCAGACATCTCCTCTATAGCTGCCTTCCAATGTGGATGTAGTAGAGCCTACTGGTACAAGGTAGGTAACTCAACAGTAGATACAGCAGCTGTGAATGTATGAAACTTCGAACTTAGAGAATCATTAGTAACACCACTCCCAACAACACGATAATGGGCACAAGATCGTAGAGCCTTCCTAATAGCAATAGAAATATCTTCATCAGTACTCATAGAATCAGGACCTAGAGAACTATCCTCAAGTGGCAGACTCCCACCTGCTACATATGCTAACACTGTGCCTAAAACAGTCTCCTGAGTAGGAACCACCTCTAGGTTATCAACACTAACCTGAGGAGTCTGTGGAATAGATGGAGGGGCTTTGCCCTATACACAACTGGCAACTGATAGGTGTGACCCTTGAAGGTCCCTTGATCCACTGGTGCTGGTCTGAATGTGCTGGTAGGTGACTCATCAACCTAAGAAGGGCTACTAGTATCTGTGAATATACCAAATGGTATAGGAGCAACTGATACAGGTGCACTCCCCGGCACACTCTGCACCTGCCTGGCAACAACAAAAAAATAAGGTACTGCTTCATGAAAGGTGACATCTACACTGATATAATGCCTCTGATGTAGGGGATCAAAACACCGATACCCCTTTTGAGTATAAGAATAGCCAAGAAACACACACTTGACTGCTCTAGGTGTTAATTTATCACGGCCAGGTCCAAGGAGATGTACAAAAGCCACGCACCCAAATGTCTTGGGTGGAAAATCAACAACTCATCATTTAGATAAAGCACCTGCCATAGTATCTGCTCGTGAATCACTGAGGAGGGCAATTTATTAATAAGGTAGCAAGCAGTGAGAACTGCATCTTCCCAATAGTTCTATGGCACACTGTTATGGATAAGAAGAGCTCTGGTCATATCAAGGATATGTCTGTGCTTCCTCTCTGCGACTCCATTTTGCTGAGAAGTGTGAGGACATGAGGTCTGATGAATTATACCATGTATGCCATAGAATTCTACCAACCGATAAGTACAAAACTCCAATGCATTATCAGATCTGAGAGTCTTGATGCAAACATCAACTGATTTTTTATCAACACAAACTTCTCAATCAGTGGACCTACTTTAGACTTATTCTTTATGAGAAATAGGCAGGACAATCTGAAAAATCATCAACCACAATCAAATAGTACCGATGTTCTGCTCTATCAAGAGTCCTACTAGGACCCCAAACATCAAGATGCACTAACTGAAAACATGAAGTTGAACGTGGTCCCGTAGCAGCTAGAAAGGAAGATCTATAGTGCTTCCCAAGTTAACATGCATCGCAGGAAAGTTGCGTAGTTAGGGACACATGAGGAATAAGCCTGCGTAACTTTTCCAAAGAAAGATGGCCCAACCGTCTATGCCACTGTAAAGCACTCCCAGATGTGGTACTAAACCGACATGCAACAGCCATAGGACTCTACTAAAGTCGGTAAACTCCTTCATATCCACCACCAATAATCTTCCCTATTATTCTATCCTGGAAAATACATCCATGCTCATCAAAGATGACCCAATAATTCATCTGCTTAATGATCTCACTGATAGAGAACAAGTTCATGGATAAATCTGGAACAAACTGAACATAATTAAGCTGCATAGAAGGGGTAACATTAATTTCCCTTGGACCACTAATAGAAGCAAGTCATCCATCAGCCACCTGTACTGTACGACCCCGAGAGACAGGTTGAATCTGTCCAAAGCACTCCAGATTCTCGGATAAATGATTGGAAGCACCTGAATCAATCAACCATGTCACACCAGTGGTTTGAGTATCACCCACGACTGTTCCTAGTGCAATCCCTGACTAAGATACTGCCATGTTTATTGAACCACACTGCCTCAAACAAAGTTCGACGTGCCACAGAGAAAGGTACACACCCCTGAACTTCTTCACACTTCATATCTAAAAATTGACGGAAAATGAGGACTACACACCCCAACAAATATACCAACCGGGGAATACACACCCCAAAAAACTCCGCTCACACGCGGTCAATACACAAGGGGACTACACACCCCAAAAACATACATCAAAGGGGAATACACACCCCAAATCTAAGAGATAAGATCTGAAAATACCATCACATCATCTTTCTGGAAGATCCTTGGCTTCAATACTCCATCAACTACGATCCAAAGATCTTCCAATCAGACACAAGGTAGAGATGTGCCCTCTCTCTACTGCCAAACACCAACAACATGGGAGAGAGCACAAAAAATCAGTGGCTAGGCTTAGGCGGTGGCCGCAGTAGCTCTTCCCGACGCTGTGACCTCCTACTGCTGCCACCACCAACAGCAGTGGCCTGCTACTGCTGCTGGCGGCGGCTGTGGCCTGCTGCTGCCGTTGCGACGGTGGTCCGAAGCCAGCGTGGCTGTCGGTGGTGGCGGCGGTAGCTCCGACGGGAAGGCTTAAGGTAGGGTTAGGGTTTTGTTTTTGGTGGAGTCCTCAACCTTGGCTCTGATACCAAGTTAAAGAAAACAAACTTCTTTAGGTTGCCAAGAAGTCCCTACATCTCTATATTGGTGTGGGAAAAGTACATCATAGACCCACTAAATAAAATAAAATAACACAGCACCCCTTACAAATATAAAACATAAATATAACTCAACAGACTTCATAGAGGCTCTCCCTTTCGATCACGACTACTCCATCTTCGTCATCATCAACTAACTTTCAAAATACATCCACCTAACATTAGTAAAACGCCCCTTCACAATAGTAGTAGTGGCTCGTGCCTTCATCAACATGGTTGCATCGATGCATGAGATTCCTTGCACCATAGTTTCATATCATGATGCTCTATTCACAAGTGCCTTTTGGCGCAAATCATTTCACCTATGGGGAATGTAGTTGCACTTCTCGACTTACCACCCTCAATCTGATGGGCAAACTAAGTTAATCTAAGCTTAGGCGCATATCTTCGTTGCTTTTAAGGTATCCACCCCCACTCTTAAGTTAGGTGGATGCTAAACCTGACCAATGGGTTGAGCCACCACCCAACCAACTTCCTATGGGTCAAACTTAGGCTTGGAAATTTTGGCTTCAGCCCAACCTAGCTCGATTTAATGTTAAAGTTACCTACCCATAATCAAATAAGGTTACCTACTAATTCCCCAAGCAAAAAAAACCACATCTCTCATCCAAACCAACCACCCAAACCCATCCCTCATATGTAGCAAAAACGAAATCCCACCTCCCCATAACAAGTAGGTACATATTTTTCTTTGATTATGTACTTTGCAAAGTTAGCATGTTTAGTTTTTACCTTAAGTTATGCCATTGTTCTTATTTCTTAGTTCAACATGCTTTTTTTCTTTCTTGTTTTGTCCAATTTATAAGATGTGTTTGTTATATACATTTTAGCTTTTTCTAGGAAGAAAACTACAATCTTCTCACAAAATTAGGTTGGAAGATGTGGGTTGATGGGCCAACCCGCAATGTTTTGAATACCTACAGTGTAGCCATGGCATACCGGCGAAATTACCTTTTTCTAATGTAAGACCTTATCGCTACACATGCAATGTCGAAGTGCAAGAGCGTCAATGATATTTTACCAAATATCAATATAATATGTGGAAAATTTCGACGAAATGGATACTGCTAGGAACAATTTCAAGACTATTACCATATTTTAATGTCAACATAGGCAGCTCAATAACAAATTTTTACCCGTTAATATTGTCACATGCTTGTTAGAGTGATGAAAACTCGTGTCTTTTCTCCCTATTTGTTCGATCTTTAAAGTAATCTAGCTTCTCCAAAGTTAAATAGTATTTATTTCTTATTATCTATGCTAGATTTAAGCTACAAACCTTATATATTGATCCTATTGTGAGTTTTTACGATTACATTTGCAAATCCATAAGTTTACGGTAAATTAACTAGTTCTATGCTTGTTTAATCTATATGTTTTATAGAGTTAGCCTGTTAGATTTTAAGATTCCGCACTTAAATATTTTTTTTGATAGGATCAATGTTTATATGTTTGTCAAATTTTTCTAACACAATTATATGAATTCAATACTATTCTAATTCTGATAGAATTTCAAGATCTCCCCAGCATGACTCCAACGTGCCTCCAAAATGCCTATTTTTTAGAGTGTCTTAGTAATCAACATTCAACATCGAAATTCTGGTGTTTCCTCAACATGCCTTCGGCATGTGACATGCCTTCAAAATGGGTATTTCTAAAATTTTCATAACGATGTCAAAAACAACATTTAAAACCTTGCCAACCTGGCCCAACCCATATCAGGCCAAGCATTTCAACCCATTTATCAAGCCAAGTCAAGCTTAGGCTAGGCTTTTTTTTAGTATGACCCGATCGGTCCGACCCATGGCCCAGTCCTGCCCAAGCCGAACCTTGAATAGGTTTAATGACTAGTATGGGTCGAGTACTCATTTAACACTTGCTAACATTCCGCTACCAAAACAACACCATTTAAGGTTGTCTGTGGCCATCCACCACTGACCATCAAGACCTATGTAAAGGTTGAAGCACATTCCAATGTAAGCAAACAACTTTGAACCAAAGACACTACTCACAGAGCTCCAAGAACACCTTTGTCACACTCAAGATTAGATGCGAATGATGGACAAACAAAGATGGGATATCCAACTCCACCCAAGACAGTTCCTGTAGCTTTGGCTACCTTATTGCAAACCGATGTCCCTCCCGGTAAAGCCTCACAATAACTTATCTCTTAAACACTACAAACCATATCCTATTATACATCTCATTGGTAAGGTAGCATACAAGCTCCAGTTGCTAGAGGATTCTCGCACCCGCCCGATACTCCACATCTCTCAATTAAAACTCCACCATGGTTGCACTCCTCCAAAGAAGCACTAACCCGACTACTAGCCACCAGCTGACAATCAAGCATGCTACCCTCACAGCATCCTTGCTCCACACATGGTCAAGAAGGATAACCGCACCATCCTTGAAATTCTAATCCCTTAGGACTAAGAGGATGAGACTACCATGACTTAAGAATATTAGTGACCTTTGCCGAAGGTTCTCAACAAAAGGCATCAATGATGGTGGTTGATTCGAAAGGGAAGGGCATTAATACACACATACATTGGTTGTATTATTCGTGAGAAGAATCCGTATTGTACGCATACAAAGTCCAAGGTTCTAAACTGTTCCGTATAGGATATTCCCATATGAGATATTTTGTTTCCTTGAGGACAAAGATTGCCAACATTTAGGCCATTAGGAGATGGCCCCTACACACCTCTGCCAAGTGATTACTAGCTCACAATTATCCTTACTATTTTTGTTTTGCTTTCATTTTCCATGAGTCTATACATACACACCATGTAAGGCTGATGAAAGGAAAGCAATGAAATATCAAGTTTCACTTTACATTCTCGTGGGTAGTTTGTATTTCCACCCAAGTTATAGGTCATAGGTAACAAACTTTGTGACCACCCCTACTCGTGTGACAATCAAGCCACATACAAGAGGCTCTAGGTTGTATCAAAAAATCTCTTTACCCTTTCACATCTCTTTTCTTGCCATTGAGCACCATGTAAATGAAGGACTTCTTGGACTTCTTGGTGATGATTACTTATCAAATGTTAGTACACAATCAAATATATTTAGACAGTACAAAATGATATCCTTTTCTCCAGCCATATTTGTATAGCTGTAAAGATTTTTTCAGTAGGTTTCTAGCTAAAGATTGCAAGCACTGGTTTTCACCTAGTCTTCATTCCTTGGGGAAACAACCTTTTTTTGAAGTCCAACAACAAACCTTGTATTTTGAAATAATGCCATCAAAGAAGGGAAAGTTACGCAAATATATTACCTTCCCTCCCAACATTCCTCTGTTACTTCTTTCATCTTCCTGTATGTTTCTGACTGCAAGTAGTAACAGGCAATGAGAGATCACCACTGACTACAATTACACTAAAAGAAACCAGCATCCCCCTTTAACTTTTTACCTGTCTATCCCCTTTAGGACCTTCAAAAAGCCCAGGGTCTGAAGATAGGTCAAGAAAAAGGATGGCGTCACCTGTATAAAGCATGCAGCCATGAAGGCACATCATCTATTACACAAGAACTGATGCAAATAAGTATTCCAATCTCCTTTTGATATAGGGTCTAGAATTAGAACTTGTATGAGCTCTGCCTTTCGAAAGTCATTAATGAATCTGATTTTCTAATGGCCTAGACGGAAAAAAAAATATGTAAAATATACAATCTGGCCTGTGAAGCTCAAACTAAAAGCATAAATGGAGCTAGTACACACACACCTGAAGACAGCGATGGTAAAATATATTAGCAACCTTTTTCAAAAATAAAATAAATTAGCAACAATTCAGTCTGCTTGGATCACAGCCATGAGCTCGGCAACAGGCCAAACAAGTCATTTCCTTTTTATTCCTTTAGCGAATCGCCTTTTTAGCCCACCAACAAAGCCAGACTACTACATTATTTCTACATTGGGTTACAGGTGCTTTCAGAATTGAATTGAACAACCTGATCCGACTAGTCCAACTGATAAAGTGGGCCCAATCAAGTCTATTATAATTTAGAAGAGAAAGAACAATGTTTGTAATATTTTTTTCTATTTCTTCATGGGCACCTATATAATGTTCCCTCATGTCACATACATAAATGACACCTAAGGATTCTCTACTAGACTACTAGTCAATTCATTCCCAATTTTTCAACATGGCATCTGTTGGAGTTACATATGTGAGGGGACATCCTGTTATATTTTTTATTTCTTGACGGCCACTTATGTAATCTTCCCGAAGACTCTCTATAAATAAAGAGGCCTAGGATTGTTTTCTCAATTAGACATTTTTATTCCTTCTCATCTCAACATGGTGTAAAACCAAGGTAAGTTCTAGGCTCTTTGTGCTTGGGTGCCTTTCTCCACCACGAACCCTAGAAGAGAGAAACCCATTCTCTCTTCTCTCGTGGCCAACCACCTTCAGCGGGCCCGCCAGACTTCATTACCACTGCGGGGGAGGGGGGAGGGCCTCCACAATCATCGCAACACAATAGTGGCACTAGGGAAGCATTACGTTGCTGCTCGTGCAACGTTGCTACTCGTGCAAAGGGTGGTGGAGACATTTTAGCGCCACCGCTAGGAAGCCTCTCAATGCCACCTTCAGCCTAAAGAAATGCTAGCGATGCCGCCTAGGGTTACCGGTGCTGCTCCTTCACCTATAACAATCCAACAGCAACCCCTTCGTCGTTTTGCCACCAACTTCGCTACCCAGACCTTCTCGCATCGCCTCTACACTATAGCAGCTTCGCTAAGAGTTCCTCTTTCTGTTAATGGTACTCCTAGTGGCCTTCTAGACATGCTCTTTGCAACTTCTTTATTCTTCTCTTGTGTATCAAGCATGTTTAAGGATTTACAGGACTCAAAACACATGTAGTTACTCCAATCAGCCTCTATTGCACGTTTGTTTGGCATGCATGCATGAACCTACAATTCTGATTTTTACTATTTGAGTCTTCACTAGAGTCAAGAAGGCAACGTCAAGACTCTACCTCTTCTAAAGTCAACCCATGACTTCCTTGGCCTCTCTGGTGGTCCAAGACACCTCTATGAAACTCAATGGTGTCCAAAACTACCTATTATGGTCACAGGCATTTAAGATCTTTGTTGATGGCTAGAAGATGTATCTCCTGACCAAAGATCCTCTTATGGCTGATGGTATTGATTTTGAGAAGTGGGAGCAAGATAATTATCTAGTTTTGAACTGGATAATGAAGAGTACAAAGCCCCAGATGGTGGCAAATTTGCTCTACAAGAAGATTGCCAAAGTGCTCTGAGATAGCCTAGCTAAGAAGTATTCCCAAAGATCTAACCACACTCACCTAGCATATATTTATCATCGCATCTGGTCTTCTTCTCAAGGTGATGGTACGTTAGTAGACTACTATACTAAGATGGAGGGGCTCTTTGAAGAGTTGAATGACTTCCAGCGCTCTTGTTGTGAGACGTAGATTGGAGTCATTGGATAGAGACAAACCTAGTAGGTGTATAGGCTTTTGGATGGTCTCAATGCCCAATATTCATCTACCTGGCATCAGATTCTCACTCTAGAAGATATTCCTGATCTGGAGGTTGTCTATGAGCAACTCCAAAAGATTTCCTCTAATACTGGATTGCCTACACCCTCTCCTACTATTTCACTGCTAGCTACTACAAAAACGTCTATCGTAGCAGTCTCTTGAGGGCATGGTACTACTGCCGTTGGCACTAGACATGGGCATGGACGAGATCAAACATATAACCCGTGCGCTCACTGCTAGAGGACCAATCACCCTTCTAAGAAATGTTGGGCTAAGTTTGGTTGCTCTGGTTGAGCAACTACTACTATGGTTAAGGGGGAGCCAGCTCTTACTCCTTCTAACTTGTCTACTATGATGGCAAACGATTGTGCCTACCTTATGCAACTTCTTCAACAAGCTGCTCCTCCAGATTCTACTGCTTCTTTAGCTGCAACTGGCAGCTCTGGAAACCTAGATACAACTGCTTCTACCTCATATGGGGCGGTTGACTCAAGTGCCTCAAACCACCTCACCCGTAAGAAGGATGCCCTCTTGTCTGTGCGCCAGGCTTCCACTGTTTCTTCGATCAATCTGGTAAATAGATCTTATTCACCTATCACTACAGCAGATCTTCATTTTTCTGACTAGTTGAGATTGTCAGACGTTTACTATACTCCTGAATTCCCCATAAGTTTACTATATGACATATGTCTATAGATTATGTAAAGAACTTGCATGTCGAGTAATTTTTTATGAGCATTTTATCTTTTTCCAAGACATCTGGACATGGAAGATGATTGGTAGGAGGATTAAGCATGATGGCCTCTATTGATAGTCCTCTCATTTTTGTTGGCACTGTATCCATCTCACCCGATCCTATTTTGTGGCACCATCATCTAGGTCATTCATTTGTCTCCAAACTTCGAAAGATGTTTCTTGAGTCGTCTATCCTTGACAAGCTAGAGTGTGAAGCCTGCCAACTCGACAAACATCACCGAGTTTCCTTTGCTTCCCGACAAAATAAAAGGAGTTTAGCTCCCTTGGATATAATTCATTGTGACATATGGGGTCCATGTCGGATAAGTCACCGATTTGTTTATCAATATTTATAGTTTTCATTGATGATTATAATCGGTTGTCGTGGACAAATTTGTTGAGGGATCAACTTGAAATTGCTTCTGTTATTCCTAAGTTTTTCAATAAAGTTCAAAATTTTTATTCCATGCACATTAAAGTATTTCGCAATGACAATGCTCTTGAATTTATGCAAAAAGATGTCAATATTTTTTGAATGCCAAGGCACTCTTCGCTAGACTCCTTGTGCTAACACATCCCAAAAAAATGGGGTCGCTAAGCATAAACTGCACCATCTCCTTGATGTGGTCCAACTGTAATGCTTGCTATGAATGTGCCATAATATTTATGGGGGAATGTCGTGCTTACTACCACTTACCTGATTTACTGGGTCCCCTCACCTGTACTCAATGGTGATACACCACTTCTATTAGAATATATAAAATTAGAATAAAATAGACACGAACATCACAAAATAACACTTAGGTTTACATAGAAACCACACCAATGAAGAATAGAGAAAAAATCACAAACACCCCTATGGACATTATATTTCATTGTTCTTCTCAAAGAACAAATAGGGGAACAAAGGGGCTTTTTATAGGCCATCATACACCTTACTTTTTTTCCACTTCACTAGGTGCAACTAAACAATACCCAATCACAACACCATTTATCCCAACACTCCCCCTCAAACTAGAGCATGGAATGCTCAGCTTGTACAAAAGAGATCCTCACTCTCACAAACATAATGCTCAAGAGACTTCAACTAATGTTATCAAGTCATTGACTTCCCTTCATCCTCATTCTCGCTTGTAGGCAGGCATAGATCAAAGTCTGGTAGATGAATTGCTGAAGCTGGCTCTAGTGTTGATGCCTTCTCCATTGGAAATCTCTAAAGAGGGTCTCTCCCATTGAGACCAAGAGACCGGGCCTCTCCCACATGGAAACTCAAAGTGGATCTCTCCCTTGAAGACCTAGAGCCTAGCCTCCCCTATACGAAAATATCTCTGTAGACTTCTTTAATAAAAGGACCAGGAAAGTGTTCCTCTCATATAGGGACCAAAAGTTAAAGAGAGTTTCTCTCATATGGGGACCTTAAAGAAAAAAATGAGTCTCATATGGGGTATACAAAAGGCTATCACACTCCCCATTTCTCTCATACTCGTATGGGAGAAGAAACAACATGGAGAAGAAAAGGTAACTAGAAAAGAACTCCCTTTCTTCACTTCAAGTTCATCATCATTTTTTTCATCATCATTTTTTTCTTTCCATTAAACCCTTTTTTTCCTTCCCCTTTTCTTGTTTTTCTTTTCTTCTTTTTTTTCTCTCTTCTTTTTTTTTTCATTTCATTCCCCCCTTTTTTTGCAATGCTAATGACAAACACAAGGGGTAAAGATGCAAAATGCCCAAAATATCTCTTCCTTGAAATTTACAAGAACCCAATAGATGCACCGTTGCTTCACCTACCTCTAAGAACTCTGAAGCCCAATGATCCATCATCCTCCTCGTTAAGGTCAATGACCCTGTCAACCAGACCATCTCTACCCTCTCCGAGTTCCTAAAGCCCAACAACTCCATCATCGATAGCGACAACAAGTGGTACAAGAACACCGAGTGCTGCATCACCAAGGCCTACAACGTCCTCCACACCACCACCAGCCTCTCCAACCCCAAGCCCTCGACAGTCTTCGCCAACTAAAACTGCAACAAGCTCAACAACAAGGGTGACCTCATCGACAAGGTCTTTGATTGCACCAGCATGAAGGGAACTAACAAGTAGACTATCCAATAGATCGTCAAGCTCTTTGTCGCCATTTCTTTTTCTCTTTTGTCCATCTCTTTTCTTACTCGGTCATCATCTCCTTCTCCCTACCTCATTTTTTTTTCATGTAAGACGGTTAGAACAAATAAAGCCAATTACTTTATTCAATAACCCTGCCTTTTAATATATAAAGGTGAGAAAACTACAAGAGTGCTCCTCAAGAAAATAAAGAAATACAACTAGAACAATAACAAATAACAAGAGATCGTAGGGTATAACACTTCCCCTCAAGTTGAAGCATAAATGTCAATCATACTCAGCTTAGAACAACAAATATCAAAAAATGCCTGGGGCAACACCTTGGTGAAGATATCTGCAATCTGGTCACCAAAGGAGACATGTGGTGTAGACAAGACCTCTCTTAATCAAGTGACGTGTGTAGTGGCAATCTACCTCCATGAGCTTGATCCTTTCAGAGAACATTGGATTGTTAATGATATAGGTGGCAGGCTTGTTATTGTATCTCATCTTCATAATCGTATCAACAAATACATGTAAATCTGCTAGAAAGATCTCACCCACATCATCTTACAAGTTGTGCATACCATGGCACGATTCTCAGACTCAGCACTGGATCTAGAAACAACAAGTTGTTTCTTGCTCTTCCACGTTACCAGGTTCCTGCTACATAGATACAGAAACTAGTAGTAAACTTCTTGTTAGCTAAACACTCTGCATAATCTACATTTGTATAGGCCACAACACTCATAGAAGTTCCCTTAGTGAACAGGACCCCATTTCTCGGTGCTCTCTTTAGGTATCTAAGTACCATCATTGCAGCGTCTCAATGTTGTCTAGTAGGTCTATCTACGAATTAACTCAGCTTCCCAACTGCAAGGGAAATATCTGGTCTCGCAATAGTATAATAGAGAAGTTTGTCCACCAATCCTCTATATTGCCAACTATCTACTGCCTCTGGCCCCTCATCATATAAGTGTGCCTTGAGATCCTAAGGAATATTAGCTAACTTTGCCCCTAGCATACCAATTTCTTGCAACAAGTCAAGTGCATACTTTCCCTAGGAAAGTATAATACTGTTCCTACTTGGTGCTACTTCTATGCCAAGGAAGTATTTGAGAGGTCCGAGATCTTTTATATCAAAGTTGTCCGTCATATTCTTCTTGACCTCAACAATCCCCGATGCATCATCCCCTGTAAGATATCATCAATATAAACTAGCAATGCCACCATACCCTATGCAGTCTTTCTAACAAACAAGGAGTGACCAGATGACAACCTCTGAAATCCCAACGTCTCAACCACCTTTGACAGCTTCGAAAACCATGTCCTAGGACTCTATTTCAGGGTAAAGATCACCTTGTGCAGGCAATGCACCTTGGAACACTCCCCTTAAACCTCATAGCCAGGAGGTTGCTACATGTACACCTCCTACAAGTCACCATAAAAGAAGGCATTTTTAACATTTAGCTGATTGAGGGGGCTACCTCTCTGCACAGCCACAGAGATCAAAATGCACATGATAGGAAGTCACGCTACAGGGGAGAACGTGTCAAAGAAGTCCACGCCATAGATCTGCGTGAATCCTTTGGCCACAAGACGAGCTTTGTATCTTACTATCTTCCCATCAGAGTGATACTTGATGGTAAAAACCCATCTACATCCTAGAACTAATGCGCCTAAAGGCAAGTCAGCAAGTTCCCATGTGCCACAGGATTGCAGTGCAGCCATCTCATCCTCCATGGCCTAGCGCCACTTCAAATTAGGATTTGCCTGCTGGTGAGACATCAGAATCTGTGTGGTAGGAAACACATAACAGAACTTGTTGTAGGCCCCACCAAGAAAGGTTGTAGATACGACACTCGAGAAAGGGTATCTAACACAACTACGTGCAGCTTTGCAAACAGCAATAGTAAAATCAAGATCGGCAGGAGCAAAATCAATCTAACGTACTATCTTTGACTGTGCAGAGGAAGAAGGAAGTGTAGCACCATCTTCCAATGGAGACTCTACATAATCATTACTAGGCATATCATTATCGGTCTATAAATCACTTGTGCTCACCTAAAACAGAGTTGGCCCAGAAGAAGGGAGTCATTGACTATAAGTGACAGAAAGCCTATATGTGACAAAGGGATCACGAAACCTCTCAACCTCAAAGAGTGGTGGCTCAAATAGTGGTGGCACAAGATCAGTGATCGGGATTACCTCCAAGGGTGTAAGAGGAATAGGCATAGGTACCTCAACAACCTTAGGAGAAGGACTTCTCTTGGTAGTGGAAAAGTATGGGACAAACTCGTGGAAGATGACATCACCACTCACACAATGGCATCTCCGAATCAAATCATAACATCTGTACCCTTTTTGTATTCTCGAGTATCCAAGAAAGATACACTTGACAACACGTGGAGCAAACTTATTCTTGTTGGACTTGTGGATATGCACAAATGCAGCACAGCCAAAGACTTTGGGTGATACTGCAAATAGGTCACTATCTAGAAACAGGATAGAATAAGAAACTTACTCGTCAAGGATCGTAGATAACATCCGATTAATGAAATAGCATGCATCAAGCACTGCATCACCCTAATATTTATGCAATACATTGTTTTAAACCAAGAGTGTCCCTGCAACATCTAAGATATATGCCAATGATTTCTTTCAACCACACCATTGCTGGGACGTGTAGGGACAACTTGTTTGGTAGATGATTCCATGGTCCTAATAGAAAGTACGTAGGGAGGTGGTGCAAACTCTAGAGCATTGTCCGATCAAATGATTTTCACCTTCACCTCGAATTGATTCCAGATCTCTTCTAAAAAGGCACGAATCGTATTGCCACTTCAAACTTGGCCTTCAACAAGAATATCCAAGTGAACTAGGAGAAATCATCCACAATCACTAAATAGAATCTATGCCCCAAACAATCTAAGGTCCTACTAGGTCCCCATATGTATAGATGAAGTAACTGGAACAAGTCTTAAGACCCTCAATGTTGGCCCCTTGCAAAGGCACTCCTATGGTTCTTCCTGAGTTGACACGCCTCACATTGGAAAGTGGTTGTTGAAGAAATTCGTGACAACATCTTTCAAAGTTTAGGTAGAGGGAGATGACCAAATCAAAGATGCCACAAATAGCTAGAAGCATTCCCTGAAGAGAAAGAGACAACCTACAAAAGGTGACTATAGAAGGCAATAGACTCTACCTTCTTCACTACCACACCTAATAGTGCGTCCAGTAAGAACATCTTCAAACGTGAGAGAAACTACATCAAAAATTGTCATGCAGTTCAACTCCTTTGTGATCCAACTAACCGGCAACAAACTCAGTGGGAATCTAGATCCAGAAGAACATTCTCGAACTTCATGTGTGGGGCCACACAAACCTCCCCCTGACCACATATGGGAGAATGACGCTCATCAACAACTTGCACAATTTTGCCTGATGGGACCAAACAAAAAGTGGAGAATTGTCTCACATCACCACAAATGTGTCGAGATGAGCCTAAGTTAATAGGCCAATTTGCTTCCTCTGCTTAAGCCTAACATGCAACTCCTGCTTGAGATGTACTATGCTAACTAAATCCAATATCTTATACTCACTTATGGGAACAACCGTAGCATCATGTGTCCCTCCTGGTACAACAAAGGCCTTATGCTCAACAGTAAGGACTTTCTTCCCCCCATATGTTGTTTCTAGACTCTCCCACATCTCCTTGGCAATCTTGTAGTGCATTATCTCATCCCCAATTCTCGGGGTAACAAAGTTCATGATCCAGATACGGACCAATGACATTATCCTTCTTCCAAGATGCATTCCTGTTTGTCTTCTCTAGTTCTGGTCGAAGCAAAATATGCTCCTTACCATGAGCTTCCACGGTCATGAAAAATGTTTGTGACAACCAAGCATAATTGGTCTCATCTAACTTCACCATGGGATCAAAGAAGGGACTTTTGTACACCCCATTCTTAGAGGCATGCCTCGATATCACCTCAAACGAGCTTTTAGATGCCATCTAGGCTTCAACCAGAACCAAACCAATGGCCAAGTATCAAGAGGACTAAAATCAAATCATAAAACCAGTAATAAGGACCCTGTGAAAGCAAGAATATGCCAAATCAGGAAAAGGAAGGCCTGCACAACCGCTACAGCAATCCCTGTGGGGGCCCTAAATGCAACACAGAAGAGAAGTACGCTCACGAGCGGTGCTCATAGGGCCCTGGCAGCGCTTAGGGGGCCCTGGCAACACTCAAGGTGGTGTTGGCGGCGCTCAAGAAGGTCATTGGCGACACTACAGGGTGTAGGAAGCGCTAACACCAGCGTTGCAACAGGGTCTCAACATTGCAATAGCTAGCGACAACACTACAACGTGGAGATCAACACCTGCAATGCATGACGACAACGCTACAGTGGAGATCAATGCTGCAATGCTACAATAGGGCAAAATAAGTCAATCAAGGCTAATTGAAGGCCCACCGACCAGCCAAGGTCAGACTACGGTGGTGGTGGCACCTCCCCAAAGAGCCGCTAGGTTAAGGTTTTTTTCCCTTTTTTTGGTGGAAAGGAAGGGGGTATAGAAGTCCAAGAGGGTATAGGCATTGATCTAGGATTGCTACTCTGATACCAAGTTAGAATAAATGAATCCAATTACGTTATTCCATTATCCTACCTCTTAATATATAGAGGTGGGAAAACTACAAGAATGCTCCGCAAGAGAACAAAGAAATACAACTAGAACAATGACAAATAACAATAAATCGTAGGGGCTAATAAACACAAAGGAGACGATGACCATACCATATTGAACAAGGACGTATTTTGGTCTTATAAACTTATATAGTGTCTCCACTCCGCTTCCTTCCTTGGCGATCACAATCAGGTGGAGGGAAATGCATCCCCCTTGCATTTAGCAACAACAACACCTATTGATGCTTCCAAATCTGAGCACAGCTCTAAGAACTCATAAAGAAGAATACGAAGACACGAATGATAACAAAAATCTCAAGAATAATGAAAGTAATAATAAAACTTGAAAATAAGCCCAAGAACGACTTGCTCTGATATCATGTAAGAATATATAAAATTAGAATAAAATTGACACAAATATCAAAGCATCACATGATAACACTTAAGTTTACATGGAAACCACACTCACGAAGAGCAAAGAGAAAACCATAAGAGAAGCATCCTTATGGGCATGGTATTTCACTATTCTTCTCAAAGAACAAATGAGGGTACAAATGGCCTTTTTATAGGCCATCATACACCTCACTTTTTTCTCACTTTACTACGTAGGACTAAACAAAACCCAACTGCAACACCATCTGTCTCAACATCTTTTGTTACAGCCTGTTGCCTCTTCTTTTGTATTGCCATTGTGGATATTCGAATGCACATGCTTTGTCCATCTATTTGGGGTTGCTGATAAGTTGTCCCCAAGGACTGTCGGTTGTGTTTTTTCTAAGATATTCTAGGTCTCAGATAGATCTCAGAATGGGTACAAATGTTTTGACCCAATGAGTAAACACTAATATGTGTCTGATGATGCCTCTTTCTATTAAATAACATGAATACAAAAAAACATAATAACAAGATATCAAAACAATGCAATAAGAAACGCTTGGATTTACTTGGAAACCCCATTCACGAAGAACAGGTAGAAAATTATAGAAGAAGGCCTTGATAGGGTGAGATTATTCTATTCTTCTCAAAAATAGATGAAGGGGTACAATAACCTATTTATAGGCTCCCTCACTCTACACTTTCCTTCACTCCACTATGTGGTACTAAACATAACACTCTAATAAACACATCACTCAACAGGTTTATTATTGGTGGGAAAAATCAATTTAGTCTTGGAAAAAGGAAGTGATCCAATTTTAGTGCCAATGTTTCAACACCATTTAGGGATTCTTTTTAGTCCCATATGTTAGTTGACAAAAAATTGGAGTGGTATATAAAGATATTGGCCCCAAACCCATAAGCAATTAGGTGGAAGGGAAAGTGTATTTTGGATTTCATATGGTAAAATCGGAAAACAAACACACATGCGTACATGCCTCATCTCACCTCATTGGTCCAAGTTCAAGTGCAGGTATTCTTCCCACCCAGAAATAGTTAATTTTTCATTCAATTATTTGCATGAATTATGGGACTTTCAAATGCCGATTAAGCTAAAATCAACACTCGAATTCTGCCCTCCCACCTATATAAGTAGTTTATTTCCAAAACAAGAAAACACACAACCCTAGTCATTATTCGTTGTTCCCTATCATTCCTTATGCGCACTTTGCAATTACATGAGAGGAGAAATCTAGTTGTCCTTCAAGGTGATTTTCAAGGACACGATCAAAGAGTGTTGTTTGTAGGCATGGATCATCGTATCCCAAGAGGAACTTACTGACCCTAATGCATCGCTATTGTGGGGGATGAATATTTTTCTAAGGGAAGTTCGTATGGACACTATGATCATAACAACATTTTCTGACTTATTTCTTTTTTTTCATCTTGTTTGATTATGCTGATGCAAGTGTGTTCTTATTCCATTTTATTAATGTGCAAAATCTTGCCTACGCAGATTATATTGTATGGTTTAATATTATGGATCTACATTGATTTGGTAGAAATGCATGTAACGCATATTGACTTATGCCTAATATATAAGTCTTATGATTCGTATCATGTTAGTGACAGAACGAAATAAATCATCTATTTCTTTCTGTTGGCATCTACTTGTTTTATGTATGTGATTTATGTGTTATTTTTATCAGAGTTGCCACTATTGGAAAGGCACTTTGTGCCACCATACTGTGGCTATGCAAAAAATGTCATTCCCCTGCATTGTATCTTTCATTATGCCCCACCACTGCCTTGAAGAAGAGAAGGGAAAGAAAATAGTGATGATGTCATAGTTCTATCAATTGCATTTTTCTTGGGTATTTGAGGACACAGAAGGGATATAGATATTATGATCTTGTTAGAGGACGCCACTATGTCAGTGCAGATGTCACATTCTATGAGTTCATTTTGTATTTCTCTACTGCTGGGAGATGTCTCTCTCCTAAGGCTACTAAGGCACCCATGCCTATTCCTCTTATACCACTGGAGACAATTCCTATCGCTTAGATTGTGCCATTACCATCAAAGCCACCACTCTTTGAGCCTGAGAGAGTTCGTGAGCCTCCGATCACTTACAGGATTCCTATTACGCATCGCCAGCGGTCCTCTTCTTCACACCTCCTGCATCTCAACCTCAAATGATCACAGGAGACTTGCATAGTGATGATGTAGGAGGACCACAGGACAACAATGGAGTCGTACCTAGTGTTGAGATAGAGTCAGAACAATTGTAGGATGTCGTGCCAGTCGATCTTAACATTCCGATTGCTATTTGGAAGGTACCCCGTAGTTGTGCTAGATATCCAGTTACAGGGGCCCTGTCTACAAAGAGCCTAAAGACTACCTTTCGAGAGTTTCTTGTGCATTGTCAGTTGCGCAAATTCCTTCCACTTACCAACAGGTCATGCTTAATCCAAAGTGGCATCAGGCCATAGAGGATGAGATGACTAATCTTCGTTCCCGTAGTACATGGGAGCTCACTACACTACCAGAGGTTGCAATAGTTGTTGGATGTAGATGGGTATTTGTTGTTAAATACAATCCAGATGGGTCAGCTGCTAAACACAAGGCCTAATTTGTTGTAAAAGGGTTTACGCAGACATATGGCGTGGACTTTTTTAATACCTTCTCTCCCATCACCCGTATCTCTATGGTGCACGTTCTCATTTCTGTGGCAATCCAATGTGATTGCCAGCTTCATCAATTAGATGTTAAGAACGCATTTCTTTACGGGAATCTCCAGGAGAAGGTGTACATGTAGCAGCTTCCTGACTATGAGGTTCAAAAGGAGTGTGTATGTAGATTGCGAAAGGCAATATATGGCCTAAAGCAGAGTCCTAAAGCTTGATTTCAAAAGCTCTCTGAAGTGGTTGAAGCAGTTGGTTTCCATAGGTCTTTTAATCACTCTTTGTTTGTCAGGAAGACAAAGAAAGGAACAGTTGGCTCCTCGTGTATGTGGATGATTTGATTATCACAGGAAACAATGTGACTAGCATAGCTGAAGTAAAATACTTGTAGGCAATTTTATCATCGACCTTGGGCTATTAAGACACTTTCTTGGGATTGAGGTTGCATGTAGAAAAAAGAGTGTAGTACCATTCCAGAGAAAGTATGCACTTGACATTCTACAGGAGACAAGCACGTTGGGGGCCAAATCAGCAAATATTCCCATGGATCCCAAGGTTTGCTTATATAATGAGTAGGAAGAGAAGATAGATAGTAGGCAACACTAATAGCTAGTTGGCAAGCTTCTATATCTTACCATCACCAGACCATATATTTCCCTAGCAGTTAGGAAATTGAGCCAATTTATAGACAAGCCAATACGATAACACTGGGATGCTATAATGATGGTGCTGAGGTACTCGAAGGCACCAAGACGTGGGATCTTGCTCGGCAAAGGGACTTCTATGAGTGTAGTAGGCTATTCAGATGCAAATTATGCGAGATATTTGGCTGACAGGAAGTCCACTACAGGCTTTCATACGTATATAGCAAGTAATCTAGTGACATGGAAAAGTAAGAAACAAGTAGTGGTATCTAGATCCAATACAGAATCAGAATATAGAGCCATGGCCCACACTGCTGCAGAAATGATGTAGGTGAGGTCGCTCCTTATGTACTTACACATATCTGTTAACGCTCCTATGAAGATGAGATGCGACAATAAAATGGCCACAATGCCACGTACATAGCTAACAACCCCATATTTCATAAGAGGACAAAGCACATTGAGATTAACTACTATTACACTCATGACTTGATCCAAAGAGGACTTGTCTACACTACTCCAATTTCTTCTAAGGACTAGACAGCAAACATTTTTACCAAGCCTTTGTTACAACTCTCCTTCGATAGTTGTTGTTCTAAGCTAAGCATGATTGACATCTATGCTCAAACTTAAGGGGAGTGTTGTACCCCTCTGGTCTATTATTTTTTCCATTATTGTCCTTTGTATTTTGTTATTTTTCCTTGAGAGGTTGTTATGTACTTTTCCCACCTCTCTATACATTAGGAGGTAGGGCTCCAGAGCAATGCAACCAATTCATTTCATTCCACTTTTACTATTAAAGATATTGGAGTCATTAAATTAACGAAGTTGAGGATTTTCTTATAAAGAGTTGTTTCTTATTATAAAAGTTTTGTTTCAAATTTGATTTAGGAGTGGCCCTCTCTATATAAAGGGACCAACTCTCATCATTTGTTTTTTTAGATTCATAATACTATTTTCTATTTCTTTAATCTCCAACATGGTATGAGCCATGATCCCACCTCTCTTCCACCTCTAAACCTTGAACAAAAAAAAAAACAACTCCTACACTGCCTCCACCACGAAGCCCTCATTGCCCCGCAACCCTGGAGCCCTCAACGTCAAATCTCTCTCCCCATCTCCTTATCTCCTCATCGTCTTGCCCCACCTAACCACAACGATGTACCCTTCACTGCCAGCACCACCGTAGCCACCTTTAGCATCTCTCCTCTCACCACAACTACCTCTCTCTCTCTTCCTCACTATCACCTGTGCCCTACAGGAGCCTTAGCAACGTCACCAATACCACCTTCAGCTTACAGAAGCCCTAATAGCACCGTCAGCATTGCCTTCAGCCAACAACAGTCCAGCAACACCGCCCAACGCCTCCTTAACACGATGCCATCGCCACCAGACCTTGGTGGTGCTTCCTCTTTACTTGATCAACCATAGCAAAGCGCCACCACCGTCCTCTAAGACTCCAATAACCCTTCATCCAGCGTCACCCAACCAGGTCTCCTACTCCAATGGCCGATCATTACCACCAAGTCCTCCATAACCTCACCTAGTAGCGCTTCTTCAACTCCACAACGCCACTAGCACACTGTTGGTCCCTGTTGTAGGCTTCCACGACATTCCTTGACTTGTTCTCCGTGTCTAGTGGACAGGTAATGGCCTCTCTTCTCCTGTTGCATTACCTACAGCCACCTTCGACTAGCAACACCGCCCTTCGCACCAAGATCTATTGTGCTAACGGCCAATAGCAGCCATGCACCTGCTTGTGTATTATTTTTGGCCCTTATGGCGAACGTGGATGCCTTCATCAGCTCTTAAGGCCAAGATCTCAACTTTTATGCTCGTTCAAGGGACCATTGTCTAACTTTCTAGGTCCCTAAATTATGTTCTATGATCACATGCGTTTCATATTTTCGTAGAAGGATAGGAAAAGCTGCATGTTCTAACAAACCTGGCTCCGAAACCCAAGGAAAATGCCAAATATAGGAAATAAGAGAGATAATTACCTTGTTATGATCTAGCTAACGAATAGCATTGATCCAACTATTGCATCCAACATGTCATGTAAGAAGACAGCCAAGGACATTTAGGACACACTAGAAAAGAGATACTCCATGAAGACAAGCAGTTCTCGCAAGGCAAACATTTATAAGCGTAATATGGAATACCAATCAGGGTGACATGTCTCTGGTTGCATATTTCTCTACTCTGGAGAGTCTATTTGAGGAGTTTATCGTCTTTCAACTTACCTGCTGTGACAAGCAGCTTATTGAGCAGGCAGAATGGCAGACTTATAGATTTCTGAATGGCTTAGCATCACAGCACCAATCCACCCGTGACCAGATTCTATCTTCTAATATAGTGCCTGATCTCAAGAAAGTATACAGTCGCATCTAAAGAATCAAGACAGACTCACCATCTTCCGCTCCAATTATTCTATCTAACGTCTTTGCCAATGCTGCTATTAGTAGGAGGGGTGGTCATTTTAACGACCGTGGACGAGGCCGACCAATCTACTCTCCATGCGTACACTGCCAGAGAAATAATAATCCCTTTGATTGCTGCTGGAAAAAATTTGACAAGCTAGCATGGGTGTCTCAACCCTCTTCTATCAAGTCTCCTACTACTCAGAATGTGCCAGTACAGTCAACTCTATCGTTTACTGTAGAAGAGATTGATCATCTAAGACATTTATTAAAAAATGAGTCATCCACAAATATTACTACTGCCACAACTATTATGGCTGAGACCGCTGCCACTACCACTCTAATCAAGCCACATCTTCTCAAGCCTCTGATCCTACTACTATTATTGCCTTTCATGCAGACGAGGATGACTTGTAGAGGGACTGATCTACCCACTCACCCTTTCTACAGCTGCTACTACTACTATAGCCTTACTAATGTCGCTTACGACTGCTACTTCTACAGTCCTCTCTAGTTTACTACTACTTCAACCTACTACTGCTACTACTATCAACTAATCTATTATTGCTCGATTTGTTGTTGCTACTTCTACTACAACCACCATCTGCCAAGATTTTAAATGTCAATATCGATATCGTATCGACAAGTCAAAAAAGGGATATATTGGGAATATATCAGGGATATATTGCTGATATCGGTGAATTTTGGGGAAATCACTCAAAAAGGCAAAAAATGTCAAAAATTTTAAAATTAACATTTTCATAGCTAATAAATCATAAAAAATGCATAGGAAACTTGTGTGTGTATGCGTGCATGCACATGTGCATGTGCGTGTGTGTTCAAATTTCTCCCACATGTGGTTTCCCTTCTCCCAGCAGCGTTTGTTTCCTTCCCCTCCTAGCTTTGTTCAAATTTCCCTCTGTGGGTGTTCAAATCTCCCTCCCACCGTTTCAAATTTCCCTCCATTTTTTCCCACCCACCACATATACACTTGTCGGCGATATATCGCCGATATCATGGAAAAAAGATATTACATGTGATATCGATATTTCTAGGCCAGGCGATACTGATATATTGACGATATTTCAATCATTGCCATCTACTCTTTCAGTCTACTACCAACTCCTCTAATTGCCTATATTGCAGGGCAATTCATTTTTTGTAACAAGTTGGGCATTGAACACTCCAACTTGTGGAGTGTTAAAGATATTAGAGTCATTAAATTAGGGAAGTTAATTAGGGATTTTGTGTTAGAGATTTGATTTTTACTATAGAAGTTTTGTTTAGGATTTGATTTAGGAGTGGCCCTCTCTATATAAAGGAACCAACTCCCATCATTTGTTCTTTAATATTCATAATACTACTTCCTATTTCTTTAATCTCCAACATTTACAATATGAAATTTCAAAACAATTGTGGTGTCAAGCTACTAATAATAAAAATCTCCCTTAGTTTATCGTTGGGATTTTGGAGAAAATATAAACTTTATTGATTTGAAAATAGAGGCATTAGCCCTCTTTATATAGAGAGAGGACTTTAACATACAAGGAAAAACACCACACATTTACTAAAAATATCAAGGACTTAAATATGGAAAAATATCTAACACAATCCTAATTTATTCCCTATGATTTATTTCCTAACACTCTCCCGCAAGTCAAGATGCAAGAGACAGCAAAGACTTGGATCCTTAAGGTTGTCAAGATCAACTCTTGTTGACGTGGTAGTCCCTTCTTCATGTCTTGAACCCTAGGTGTCTCTTCTTGTATACCCTCATAGAGCCAGTCTACACTTGGTTTCTCTTGAGGTGCGTAAGAGTACTACCCGTACTCTTAACATCTTTTTTTTCGACCCAAAAGACACAAATCCAAAATTTTAAGAGCTACATGCAAATGCCAAAAAATAATAATAATAATAATAAACAAAAGACAACTTTTAATACTTCATAGGACCTAAACACAAAAGACCCTAAACCCCCCTTTTTTTTATTGAAATCAGAGAGAGAGCGATAGTAGCAACAATTGTTGCTGCTGTCACTGATGTCATTGTTGCTGCTGACGCTGATGTTGTTGCTACTAGTGGTGCAATCAAAGAAGAGAGGAGAGGAGAGGAGCCACCTTTCCTCACCCTTTTTTTTTCGTTTGGCGGGGACACTACAGTGTAGAGGAGTGCAGCAACATTCCAACGAGCCAGAGGAGATCCAAACCGCCTTGGTCCGATAGCTTGGCCTCCAAGGAACACGATGGTACCCTCAAAACCTCGAACAAACATGGTTTGGGGGGTCGAAATGAAGCTTTGAGCCCCATGGCTCATGGTCAACACTAGAGCTTGAATGGTTCACCGACGGCGGCTGTCAGCCAATGGTCACCAGAGGGGGTGTGGTCGATCGGCGATGGGGGGGCCGGCAACGCACCCCTCCAAGTCTGACGGCGATTGATGCAAGGACGATGGCGATGGACCTATTCTTTGATCAGTAGCAGCGGTATTCTTGCAGTGACAGCAGTCTTCTCCAACGTTGAGATGATGGAGGAAACAAAGGAGATGTCTTCAAGAGGAGGGGATTCCTAAGAGACTTGCCAGAGACCAGCAGCACCACTGGAGGCCCCCTCCCCTCTCTAGGGTTTTTCCTTTTCCTAACCCTAAGTCACAGAAATCAGTGGCTCCGATACCAAGTTGGGATTTGGGGAGAATATAGACTTTATTGATTTGAAAATAGAGACATTAGTCCTCTTTATATAGAGAGATGACTTTAACATGCAAAGAAACACACCACACCTTTACTAAAATAACAAGGACTTAAATATGGAAAAATACCTAACACAATCCTAATTTATTCCCCATGATTTATTTTCTAACATTTACAATCTAAAATTATCGATCTAAGACAATGGTACCAAAATAAACATTTGACAATCAAGGCAAATGTTTCACGTGAAAGCAGCAACCACTTACCGGTATTGATCCGTGATAGTGTAAAATCAATTATTGATATAACAACTCCATTTGTTCTAACACGCATTCTTCTCCCCTCAATGCAGTAGTCTAAAGATTGAATGTCTTTTCGAGCTAACAGTATATTTCCCCTGAAAAAATTGATCCATTGATAATAAAAGCGAAAACCATAAAGGAAACCAAGAATCTGATTTTAACAAGAATAATCAAAATCAAATCCAGACCAATGCAAATCTCTATGTTCAAATTCAAATGCAACTTCAGCCACAGCTAATGAAGCAGCAACCTGAAAAGGTAAAAAAGGTGCATTATAAATTTCAACATCATCTTTTCAAAAAAAACTAAATTCCAACATCATTACTACATGATGATGATTCCTTAACAGTTTTGATTCGCTGATGCTTGAACGTTTTTCTGGGATGTAAATAGATGGAATTCCACACAAAACAGTAGGTAAAGCTGCAGCAAAGGCTGCGGCTGCATAGCTATCTACCTGAAAGAACATCAAAGCTAACCTGCATTAGCAAACTTTGAGCCTCATCATAATTTAAAAGCACAAAGCTCTCAAGATCCTTGCCACCATCTGCTAAGACAAAAACAATGTAGCACTGGAATTGATTTTATTAGTATAGCTTAACTGAAAAGCGTAATAGTATCACCGTGATTCAAATGATGAAGGAGCATAAAATCCTTTTCCACTTTGGCATGGAGAAGAGAACTAACCTGATTCTCAGAGAAGTCCTTGGGATGATCATTTTCAGAACAATGCTCAGAATCCCAATTCTCCCATGCCTTTATCAGTGCAGCATCATATGCACCCCGACAGATACGACAGCTAAAAGAGAAAGGAAACAGAAAGATTATATAGCAAACAGTCTAATAGTAGAACTTAGTAGCAACATGTGGTTCTACATACTCCCTTGTTTCAATAAAGCTGTCACATGAATTCCTTCTGCATGCATCATCATCTTGGCCCCTTAAACTATTCAGGGTCAGTGAGAGTAAAACTTCTTCAAGAACTTCCTCCGATCTCTGGTGAAAACAAAGAAGATGGTCATGGAATCTATTTATTATTTCCAAGTTCATTCTCAAATAAAATAATGCATTATTTATCTGAATCAGACCTTCTGGATTTCACCATTGACCAACAAGTCTCCATCTATAGGGACTATTTTGCAAATATTATCACCAGCCCGAAATGCTTCTCCATAGGTGCCTTCACCAATCTTGACAATGCCACTGTACCAGACAAAAGGAAGCTAGCTAGAGCAGTGACACATAAGAGAACTCTTAACATGAACGATAAAGATTTATTTAATAAATACAAGTACAAAGCTACAATGATCAACAATGTTCTCCTCCTGCTTTCATAAAATGCTATAAATTGCAACAGCGAACAAAGAAAGGAAATATTACTGTTTGCATGCACTAAAGTTGATCTCCAGTTTGTAGCAAAAATGAATGTCACATTCCCTCCTTGTGCAAGAGTATATTTAGTCAAGCCATTCAAAAAGAAAAAGTATGCTACTCAAAACTGCAAAAGAGCTAGAGTCTACCAAAGTTGTGAAAACACATCAGATAATGCCAATGGTTCTGACTGCCTGCAAATATCCAGCAGCTGCATAAAAGCATTTCCATGTTCTCCAAAAAGTGATGAGTGGGATGTGAGTGATCCTTTTCTATTGGCTGCCTCAAAATCTTTCCCATCACTTCCCCTAGTCAAGAACTCAGCATGTCCACAAGCTTCTTCTCTTATTTCTAGAGCTTCCAAAGAACCAATTATGCATCTCTCACAAGCATCATCAACTGAATTTTCACCTGCAAGCTTTGAGGTGATGCTCCTTAGGTAAGTAGCCTGTGCAGCACCCATTCCAGGAACATTTCCTCGCTCAGGAGCCTCACTACTGCTAGATTCTACAACAGGTGTCTCTATTATATCAAACAACAGCCCGGAACGTCGATAACTGTTGGCAAGTTTTGATATCTTCCACCTCTGCAGTATAGAACTCAAATCGTGGACATAGCAGCTGCTCAAGCCCATTGCCCAGGTACTGAATTGCTTGGGAGATGGGCTCTCCTCAAGCAACTCAACTGCATCAATCTCCTGGAAGTAGGAGATCTCCTTCCTGAAATCAGGAGGTTCCTGCTTTCCAGATTTCTTCTACAGCGAGACAAAAAAGAAAATTAGAGGAACCCATCCCTCAGCAGAATCACTTCAAGACAAAAAAAAAAGCTTCCTATTGGATTGCCCTGACACAATTTGATCCAATGCAGTAAATTTATTAACCTATTATTTCATTCTATGAAATAATGTGACATTGTCAAATCCCCACAAAGACTGTAAATATGTACAGAGAACATTATTATCCATAGAAAAGAATCCCTAAACATTGAAGTTAAGATAAACAATTATTTCCTAACTGCAATAGAGAGAGAAAGAGAAAAAAAAAAAGCCTGGATGCCACAGCAAACTCTCGTTTCCAACAAGTTCACTCCCTAGAGCAATTTTAGCAAAACTCACATTTCCGAAATCCAATTGACTGACGAGTTCTACTTATATATGCAGAACTCTTCTTTCCGAAAGCCAGTTGACTAACGAGTTCTACTTATATATGCAGAACTCTTCTTTCCGACAGTCGGTTGACTAATATCTCGCATCTCAGAAGCTCGGAATCCACACACCAAAACCCACCTTCGTTAAAGCCAAGTTCAGCATGTATTCATCAAACCCACCCTTCGGAAAAGGCATCTGCAAAAACCACAAATTTTGAACTTGCTTCTTGGAAAGGCTACTTCACTTCCTGGTGAAACATGAGAAGAACGACAAAAACTACAGGTTGTGGTATATAACTGTTAAATTCTCACTAATAAGCATAACATCTTTTGACTTCGCACTCCTTAATCTAAATTCACAGCTCTGCCCCTGTTCGCTGCTCTATTTGGGTAAGTAAACGTTTGTCCTTTTTTTCCTTTTTTCCTTTTTTCTTCTTCTTTTTTTCTTTGCAATGATGAACTTCTGTTGCTTTTAACATTAGGGTTATTTTCCAAATTGCAATATGTAGGATCTTCCCCATCACTGCAATCAGTGACAACGCAACACAGAAAAGAAGTCCGTGGAATCCAATTACATTACAACAACCCATAGCGTGAATAAAACTTAAACATCTAAATCAGTACAGAAACAGGAAGGGGAAGAAAAAAAGGATACTTTTCCAGGGGGGCGAGGTGGCCTCTTCTTCCTGGCTACTCTCTGCGCGGGATCGGCATTTACGAAGTCCACCCCGGCCGCAACGGTGATGCTCTTCCTCCCTCTGCAGCACAGGCACGCATCAAAGAGACACAATCTGGTGACCAACAGCTGGAACATTCTCGAATCCGCACTTGCCTGGTGTTGAGAGACCGGTTCCAACTCGGGCGCCACGCCGGGGCGAAGCTCACGCGGGGCTCCTTCCTGCATTTGCTTTCCAAACCGTAGTGAGAAGGGGAGAAAGCATGATCAAGATCGAAACTTTACGGGGTTTCCGTTCGCCACAGGTACTGGGAACGTACAATTGGGGCGGAAGGCTGGTCCTCTGCTCTCCGTTGGTGGGAGCGTCGACGGTAGCGGCGGGCCGCGGCCTCCTCGCGTAGACCGCGGTGATGCGAGTGGTGGGATCGTCTTCGGATGGGAGGGTCTCGTCCGGCCATGCAGCATCTGTGGAGGAGGAGAGGGTGGTAAGGGGTTGGATGGGGGAGGGGGGAGGGTGGAGCTGTTACCTCGGACTTGGAATGGTGAAGCCATTTCTGTTGGTTCGAGTGTGCTGTGGAAGGTGAGAGCAGTGGGATTTCGCTGGGTGGAAGGAGAAGAGATTGGAGCAGAGGGATTTAAAAGTGAGGGAGGGGAAGGCAGCAACGTCCCCGTTTCTAGTTTTAAACGTGAAAATCCCGCCGCCCAGAAGACACACAACAATAAAACAGACAAGGAAGCTTCACAGGAACAACACTCGCATAGCAGCAACAAACAACAATTGATGATTCTGTTAAGTCTCACAATAATGCTATGCTTATTGAAACCTCCCTCGCAGAGCTTTGCACAAATGAAACGAATACAGAGAGATCCATTAATTTGGAACCACTAGATGAAGGAAAGAATCGAATTTGGAGATGTTACCTATGAAGGTAAATGACATCTAAAGTGCTCACCACATATGTATCTCTAATTGTAAGAGCACAAGATCAAGATCACACACAATATAATACAAGAAAAACTTCTATGTTAAAGGATTAGAAGATACCAAACATCTCATCTTTAATTGTTGCTTTGCAAAGGATTGTTGATGAACTACAAGCTTTGCACTCATTAGACATAATATAGAGCACTTCTACTCCTCTCTTTTTGATAATAGGTCCATCAGGAGGGCGATTATTCTACCCCATTAGATTTGGATGAAACATAGCGATGATATCTTTCGAGGGGAATATTTTTCTTTCGAGAACATTAGCTAACTTTTGGAGCTTCAAGTCTCTCCTTTAATAAATTCACAATTCTTTACTTTTCAAAGAAAAAAGGCAAACAAAGCACCAAGCCCAATGTCCAAAAAAATAAAATGGTTATAGATCATAAAGTGAGGTAGATTTGCAAACCAACAATGGAGGGTAGCTCCTTTCAACAACAACATGCAGAACCAACAAGGAGGATGCAACTACCAACCATGGGCAAAGTTGGATGACTAGTACTCGCAAAAGAGATTAGATCCTAGAAGGATCACCTACCAAAGCAAATAAATAACCACAGCAAGGGATGCAAACAATCTCATTAGAGTGAGTGTCTCCCAATCACTTAGCTACACCATACTTATCCTAGTTGATTAACAAGCACCAATAGAGTCTACCAACATGCCCAACTAAGGGGACACCTAGCAAATTGAGTGAGCAAGGAGGTGAACCCACCAGAGAAGCTATGCTAATGGATAGAGGAAAGGGAAGGCGTGATGGAGAATGAAAGGACGAGAGCTGGAGAAGGTCCTCGATCGAGCGACTGTCACCAAGTAGCTGGAGAAGGTCCTCGATCGAGCGACTGTCACCAAGTAGCTAGCGAAGGGCCCAAGATGGTGCTTAGTCTAGGGTTTGGAAAGGAAAAAGGGGGACAAGAGTTTAGGAGACTCTCGAAGGGTTGCTACAAATGTTTAGACCTGACCTACAAGAAAAAAAAAAAGATTTTGGCATGTCATGTTCAACAAAAGTCAAGGCCCCACTTTATAAATATTCAAGAGGATGTGTATGTGAAACTCGCAATAGGTTTACGCAATTGCTTGAAATTATTTTTTGAACTCATAATAAAATAAAATCATAATATATGGAATATATGGAAGTCTAAGTCATATCTTAAAGAGACTTTTAGCTATATCACTTCTTAATTAATACTACGCATGCAAAAAAAAATTTAAAAAAAAATTTGCCAATATTTTGATTTTTTTGGGGATTTTTCTATGAGATCAGGGAAAATAAGATATTTTAATACATGCCTACACTAGTTGCAAAGGTGTCCTAAATTTCTATTTATTTTTCCTAATATTCCTGACTAAATTAAAAAACAAATTTAATTTATTTTGCATCAATCATAGATGTATAAAAATTCTTAAAATTTAGACAAGTCTAGAAAATCATGTTATGTTTTAACTTTAACCCCTTAGTGATATGTGAATTTTCTAAAATAATAGGAAACGATTTTTGAGTGAAAATTTTGCAGAAAATACTCCTTACTAGTATCTTAAGGCACCGACAAAATTGGCAATTTTTGAAAGTGCGGATTTGTTGAGATGAATTTCGGAAAATGAAAGTGCAATTTTGCAAAAATACGATGAATGTGATATTGCGAAAACACAACTCAACACGCACATTTTTTGGATTTTTAAGATAATAAAGCAAGTAAGCAACCAACTAGCAAGCAAAGAAACTAGAGAGAGAGATAAAAACACAAACATGAATTTATTGCTACTAATGAAAGAGTTCACAACTACAAAAAGAAATTAAGGAGAAGAAGAAGAACAAGAAGTAAACTACGAGGGAAGAAGAAGGGATATAAGTAGATGTGGTGATGAAAGCGTAGATGAAGAAGCCTGAGATGGTCAAAGAAGAGCATCACCTCAAGCCCTGAGAAGTAGAGGAAAGCTTCAAGAAGTAGCTCGGGGAGTAATCAGAGAAGTCAAAGATCTTGGAGAAGAACTTTGAGCAGAAGAAGAGGCAGGAGGGAAATCCTAACTAGAAAAGGAAGATCCTAAGAGGTTAAGGGACCTAAGGGAGATGCTAGAAGGTAGAGGAAGGGGGACGACCAAGAAGAAGGAGGAGGTAGGAAGAAGAAAAAGAAGGAGAAGAAAGGAGGAAGAAGAAGCTTTGAGAGGAGGATGCGGATTGGAAGAATGTCGCAACATGAAGGCTATGGGGTCTATTTTATAGAGGGGATGTTACAACCTGGTTTCCGAATCCCTATAAGACTCGAGACCAGCTCGCCTCGACTAATCCCAAGACCCAGTAGTCCAACAAGAAATAACCGAAAAGCAGGAAAATAAATCACATTCACATATACAATGTAACTAAGTAGTAAAAACATACAAGCAGTAAAGGAAAATAAAAGCTGTTATTCCAGTACATACCACCACAACAACAGGAAAAAACGAAAACGAAAGCAACAGTAACAGGAACAGTAGCAAAAAGTCTGAAACTCACTATAACAGTAAAGAGAGTACAACAAAAAGTGCTGAAAACTACGACTGCACTCGACTGGGCCCAGCGATCTCCGCAGCAGAAAGCTCGGGCTGCTCAACTCCTAGACCTGAACAGTGTTATGGAAAAGATGGAGTCAGCGAACGCTGAGCAGAGTGGTAACCATACTATCTAAAGCAGTAGAAGTAACAGGCATAATTATCTTATCTAGTTATTTTATTTTACAGGTAATTGCTTTTTCACCCTTTTTTTGTCATCTTTCTGATTTTTCTTAATCTTGCATGTTCTTCGTGGGAACGATCTTGATTGCAGTCTTTTCCAAAGAGTAGAAGGTACATGTAGTGCTCTCCTGGCTGAGAGAGTCCCCCGTGGTAGTTTTACACCCAGTCAACCACCCCGAGGTCACTGACAGACGTAGTGGTGACTACGGCACGTGAGATAAGCGTACGGGTAGCTAGCCCGCACTGACACGCGGTCAATCATTTCCGCTAGCAAGTACACCTAAAGTACAGCACGGAACAGTATAGGTCCTAGCTCTCTCAGAAATAGGGGTCTAACCCCCCCTCCTCAGAGCCAAACAAGGGTCTCGCTCCTCCACGGTCCGCGCACCCTCGTCTGACTACCCCAGTTTGCCCGAAAGGCCTAACAAGTTGGTGTAGGGTGGCTAGCTGAACCCCGTACCCCATAGGGTAGCTAGCTCCCTCCCTACACTAGTAGCTCGCATCGGTACCGTGTACGTGAAGGCCAACAGAAGTCTGTGTAGAGTGGCCAATCCTAACCCCGGGTCCCAACCCAAGGGCGGGTAGCTCCGCTCTACACAAAAAGGGGACAGTCACTCTCCTTGGTACCACATACTCAAGGGCCAGCACACTTCCCGTCCACATTCCAGATTTTCCATCTAACCACAGAAGCTCTACTCCTAACTCCCCGTAGGGTTCTTGCTCATGCTCACCATATTATTCCAATCCAGATTTCATCATTTACAATTTAGTTCTCGTTTATACACAGGCAACTCGTATTTCCACAATTTAATACATACAACAAGTGATATCACAGGTAGCCATTTAGTTATCTTAGGCATCTCATATTCCAACAGGTAGCTCATACTTATTTACATGCAGTGGCTAACAATTTAGTTCATTCATATATATACAATTACGCAAAACAATTGGTTCAACCATTTCTCTGTCCTAAGATTTATGCCAAATCCTAGGTTTCCAATTGACTAATTTTCATAGATGCATTCATATTTAATAAGTATAACAGGGGTGGACCACTCTACCAGACAATCCGGGAGTACTGGGGGCTCGAACTGCAGACCTAGGCGCCTTTGCGAGCCCCCGACACGCAGTAGGTCGAAGTCCTATACCAAGGTATACATCACAAGGAAGTTTCAGAACACGGTAAAAATGTTTCTAATACGTAGAGAAACTCACAAGGAAAACACAGCTACATCGTTTGCGTAAAATGGATCTCGATCGAACCCCAAACGGGTCAAAAACGTGTCTGTAGACCAAAATCAGACGTCTGGAAACAAGTCTAGATATCTTAAAAGTCACAGAGACTCACCTCAAGCTCCTGCAGTGACCTCAAACATCCAGGACTACCCCGCAACCGTCTGAAAACAGTTCCAGACATTTGACTAGTCCTCTGGTCGTCTAATGAGTTGTTCAGACGTCCGAAAGTGCGTGGAAAGGCGTTCCATGCACCTTCCCAAGGCTGCTCCTATGCACGACAGAGCAGCCACCCTATTTTAGCCTAAACCAAGTCGTCTGCAGTGCAGCCTGCATGGCCATAACTGCGAAGAGAACGTACCTTCGCGATACCGATGCTTTCAGATGTCTGGTGTTGACACCAAATGTCCAACCAACCGTCCGGAAAGCTCTCCAGACATCTAATATTGGAAAAATTCCAGTATCAGACCGTGCTCCCAGCGCTTCTCGCTGTGCATCGCCGCATCTCCCCGCGCTCCACCGCAGCTCCAGCTGCTGTAGGTGGTCGAGGATGACACTCCGATGCCTTCCTCCCGCATGCGCCTCGGTGGCCGTGAGAGCTCCGACGAGCTTCCACGAAGCTCATGATCTCGGCCTCCTCCTCCTTCTCATGCACCCTCCTCCTCGCTCTCATGCTCTTTCTTGCTCACCCTCTCTCACGGCAGTGGAAGTGGGGTGTGATGGTAGTGGTGGACTGGAGAGGAAAGGGCGGTGGCCTTTTATAAGGCCGCGGGTTAGGGTTCCGCAGGGGGGAGGGAGGAGGATAAAGAGAGAGAAGAGTTCTACGCGCCGCCCACGCGCAGAACACAGAAGGTGTACAAAAATTTAATTTCCAGACGTCTAGGAAAGGGTTCAAACGTTTGGACAGACGTCTTAAAAGGCTAAAAACGGGATGAGTCTTTACAGGGGGGGCACGTCTAAAGAGGTTGGATGGTGGTTGCTTGGAGGCTAAGGTGTTGGGTTTTGATTTAGGAAAGGTTAGAAGTGGAGGTATGTTCACACCTTGATTTGTGTTCATATTGAATTTGATTTGTAAATAATCAAAGGATGTGATTGAAACCTAATTTGAGTAGGTTTAGGGTTTAGGCCAAGGATTAGGATTAGGGTTTTGGGTATGGGCTAAATTAGACAGTTTCTAACTAGGATTAGGCTAGAATTTTTATGGCCATAATAGGTTGTTTTCCTCTCAAAATTATCTATGATGACCTTGAATCTTGTTTCTCCTCGTGAGCTTGGATTAAATGTTCCCATATAAAGAAAAACCTCAAATTAGCATAAAACAGGCTTAAAATTACAATTTTACTCTTAACATGCAAATATGCAATTATGTATAATATATCCTAAATTTAATGCAACTAACACCTAAAACCAACAAAACTAAGCATGTTGTCATATAATTAAGCTCACTTATCAGTCCAGACATCGAACCATTAAAGGGAGGGCATGATCACATGATAAAGAAAGTGCATCGTGAGATCTTGCATGGTTTTGACTGTGTATTGTTATGACCCGAATCCAGCCCCTCTGAGAACTCGGAAACAGCTCGCCTCAACTAACCGCAAAACTCAGTCGTCTAACAAGAGACCATCCCAAACGTACAAAACAAACCACAAACCACACCTGCAAGTAGCTAAGCAATTTAAATAAAGCCAACAACCGAAATATAAATTAGATTCCAGAATGATACCATGCCATAAGTAGAAAACATAGTCACTAACCATCACAACTAAAGCAAAAAGGTATAACGGTAATAGTTCTCAATATAAAACAAAAGTACTCACTAACAACAAAAAGTAACGAAAACGGAAAGGAACAAGTAGAACTATGGCTGGGCTCGTCTAGTCCCAACACTCTCTTCAGCCGATGGTGCTGGCTGCTCGACTCCCTGACCTGTACACGGTTATATATGACGGTAGTCAGCTAACGCTGAGTAGAGTGGTATATTTAAAACAGTTACAACATTTAAAGACAGTAAAGAATAATATATTTATACATGCATTTATCCAATTATCCAATTATACGGTTAATTTAACTACTAGTATTCGTGAGTCAATTTTGTAACAAGGATTCACAATGTCTCTTAATCTTCATATTCTGTAAGGGAACGATCGTAATTATAGTTTTTCCTGCGATGCAGGATGCACACAAAGCACTCACCTAGTCGGGAGAGCACCCCGTGGTAGTCCTACATCCGGTCTACCACCCCGAGGTCACGCTCGCGATGTAACAGGGACTACGACACACGCGATAAGCACACATGTAGCTACCCCGTACTAGCACGCGGTCAGTCATTTCCGTTAGCGGATAAGCCCAAACATATAGCATAGAATAGAATATAACAAGGGTCTCGCCCCTCAACAGTCTGCGTACCCTCACCCGACTATCCCGGTTTACCCAGTGGGCTTCAAGAAGAGTCGGTGTAGGGGGGCCAGTCCTAACCCCGGGCCCCATGGGGCGGCTAGCTCCCCCTACACAAAAGCAACAATAGCTCTCCCCAATACCACGTACATGAGAGCCAGTTCACTTCCATACTAAGGGATAGTTGCTCTCCTCAGTACCATGTACACGAGGGCCAGCTCACTTCCCGTAGGCAACATGTTCCATCATTCCACAGATTTTCCACATCACGGTTTCAGTTTCCTTTCAAATTCCTCGTAGGGTTCATGTGCAGATTTCCTTATTTCCGTAGTATCCATATATCTCTATTCATGCCATGATTCATTAAACACATGACAAGCAGCTCATGGTTTCACAATCCGGCAATTATCTCATCCATCAATTATACAGGATACAACATGCACTTCAGTTCAAGTCATCATTCAATAATTATAACAGGTAGCTCATGATTTATCACATTCAGGAAACATCACAGTAGATTAAGCATTCAAATAATGCGTATTCCCCTATCTCAGCCCTAGGGTTCATTGCACATCCTAAGGGTTCAATCAATAGTTCTAATGTAACATGCACTTCAATTGTGTAATTCACAGAGCATAGCAAAACCACTCTACCAGTGTAACCGGGAGATGTGGGGGCACAACCGGTGAACCTTGCAGCCTCCGCAGGTCCCGTGCACACCACGAACGGACGACCTATTTAACATGAACGGTCAAACCACACATTTTCAACATTTCACATGATAGGAAATGCGCTCAAAACAATTAGAACAAAGCTCCATCACATTGGAAAATCCGACAGAAAGCCAACACTACTTCATTTGCAAAAAATCGATTTCATTTGGGCCATGAACCGGCCCAAACACACTTCCCAATTTACCTGAACTGGACTAGTTGGACCAGCCACCTAAGACCTAGAATATTCCAAACAGCTTGATATCAGACGTCTTAAACGACACCAGAATGCTCACCTTGCGTTCTGTGTTGAAATCGAACGTCTAGAACCCCTCACGGTCGTTCGTGGGTCCTTTCAGACGTCTGGCAATGCACTCGGATGTCTGGGACGGGTATTAGTTGTCTGAAGAGACGTCCAGACGTCCTAAAGTGTCTGGGGAGCCTCGCCTACACCTCTTCCCAACGGCCCTACATGCGTACAGTGACGTACAGTCACTCGCAGACAACACGTACGAAATATGCAGGCGGACAGGACCTTACCATTTAAAATATGCTATATTGGATGTATGGTGCTACCTTCGGATGTTTGGTCAGACGTCTGTTGAGAGATACAAATGCTTGATCTACGGAGACAAATCTCTCCTAGAGCCCTTCGTGAACCTTCCTCTCCTTGCGGGAAGTGCCCACGCCTCGTGAGCACACACACACACCAAGGCGCTAAGTCTGGGCAGAGAAGAATACATCGAAAATCATGTACAATTCTCGAACAGGGCCTTACCTCAGATTTTGCGCGGTATCAGACATCCGGTGAAAGCTTCGAACGTCCGACCAGACATCTGTTGGACTCCCCAAACGTCTGGTTCTACGGAAAATGGCTCCGTAGAACCGTTTGCGATCCTTTTCAGCTTGCGAAATCACCCTCCCTCACCAGGAGCTGCATCAGCAATGGAGCTCCCTCAGCTTCGCACGGATGCCCTCCCTCCAAGCTCCGTCGTCAGCTCGCCCCAAGCTCCTCCTTGCGCACTCAAACTCCTGTAGTAGGAGCTCCATCTGCGGGCATGGAGGGCACGGAAAGGAAGGGGGGAAAAGGAGTTGCTGGTGTGCCGCAGGGAGGAAACGGGAGAGGGTAGGTGGCTCAAAAATCGAGACAAGGGGTTTAAATAAAGTAGGGGAAAGAGGCTCTTTTATCTACAGAACCCCCAAAATAAGAAATCTAGGGGGTTACAAATTGCAACAACCCCCCTAAATTTCAGAAAATGGCCCCACAACCCTTGGGAAGGGTCATTTCAACATAACAAACTTAAAGGAAGTTTCGTCCCTGAAACTTAGGTCAAACCAGGATGCAGATATAATCAACATGCGCATAACAAACTTAAAGAGGATCAAACTAGGTCAGAAATAACGTACCCTCAAAGAGCTTCGGGTACCAGCCTTGCATTGCCGCCTCGGGCTCCCAAGTCGCCTCCTTATGCCTCTAGCTTCTCCATAGGACCTTCACCAGTGGCACCTCCTTCCGTCTAAGACTCATGACGGCTTTGTCCAGTATCTGAACTGGTCTCTCAGGGTAGGTCAAGTCGTCTCCCACCTTAATGCTCTTGTGGCTCAGAACGTGGCTGGGATCGGTGACGTACCTCCTGAGGTTGGACACATGAAACATGTCGTGTACTTCAGAAAGCTGGGGATGAAGGGCAAGCCAGTAAGCAACGGGTTCAACCAGCTCCAAGACCTCAAAAGTTCCCACAAACCTCGGCGCAAGCTTCCCCTTCACCCCAAAACACTGCAAGCCCTTCATGGGCGAAATATGGAGAAAGACATGATCCCCAACCTTGAACTATACCTCTCTACGCTTCAGGTCAACATAGCTCTTTTGTCTGTTCCTGACTGTGCGTAGTCGCCTGTGAATCTGCTCAATCACATCCTGACTCTGACGGATTAGCCTGGGACCAATCTCCCACTTGGTCCCTACCTCAACCCAACTTAGGGGTGCCGTATACCTCTTCCCGTACAGAGCCTCATACGGTGCCATGCCAATGCTTAAGTGGTAGCTATTGTTGTATGCAAACTCTACTAGGGGTAAATGCTCCTCCCAGGAGCCTCTCTAATCCAACACGTAAGTGTGTAGGAGGTCTTCCAGTGTCTGAATGGTGCGCTCCGACTGTCCGTCGGTCTGATGGTGGTAGGCGGTACTGAACCTCAGATGGGTCCCCAAAGCCTGTTGAAACTCTGCCCAGAACTGTATCGTGTCCTCTATCACCTAGACTGTATCGTGACCACTATCACCCAAACTGTATCGTGTCCTCACTGTGTACCAGGAAACCCCACCACCAGGTCCACAGTGAAACTCTCCTACTTCCACTCTAGCACGAGAAGTTGCTGTAGTGGCCCTACAGGCCTCTAGTACTCGGCCTTCACGTGCTGGCATACCAAGCATTGCTGCACAAATCTACCAACATCCCGCTTCATCCCCCTCCACCAGAAGTCGCGTCACAGATCGTGGTACATCTTCGTGTTCTCAGGATGTATGGCGAATCTGGACCCATGTGCCTCGATCAGGAGCTCTCTCAACAGCTCCTCATCTCTAGGAATGCACAAACGTCCCCTCATACACAAGACTCCGTCAATGAAAGTCTTCTGGGTCCCCTGTCATCGCTCTATCTTGTAGTGCCTGTAGGTATGGGTCGGCCATCTGTCCATCAATGATGCGGTCCAACAGCTATGGTCGTGTCTGCCTTGACACTGTCATAGCCTCGCAGTACCGTCGTGGCTCCATAAGTCGCCAACTACCCAACTCTTCCATGAGTCTCCAATTATGTGCCTGTAAACTAGCCAAGTGGGTGGGTGCCTTCCGGTTCAAGGCGTCAGCCACTACATTGGCCTTCCCTGGGTGGTAGGAGATGCTGCAGTTGTAGTCCTTTAGGAACTCCAACCAACGTCTCTGTCTCATGTTGAGCTCCTTTTGAACAGGTACTTAAGGCTCTTATGGTCTGTGAAAATCTCAAAAGTCTTACCATACTGGGTGGGGTAGTTATACTCATAGGGATTGAGTTGCCGCAAGGCGTAAGCGACAACGTGGCCCCACTGCATTAGCACACCACCCAACCCTTGCAACAAGGCGCCAATGTAGACCACAAACCAGCCACTGCTGTCCGGGATAGTGAGTACAGGAGCTAAAGTCAGCCTCTCCTTCAACTCCTGAAAGCACAACTCACACTCGTCTGTCCAAGTGAAAGGCACGTCCTTCCGGGTCAACTGAGTCATGGGACGCGTAATCTGAGAGAACCCCCGATAAATAGCCGGTAGTAGCCTGCCAATCCCAAAAAGCTACGTATCTCTATCACTGTACGTGACCTCTCCCACCTGAGTATTGCCTCAACCTTGGCCGGATCCATAGCCAATCTGTCTCTCGAGATCACATGGCCCAAAAAGGTGACCTGTCTCAACCAGAACTCGCACTTGCTGTACTTGGCTTACAGCCTGCGCCGTCTCAGGGTATCCAGAACCATATGTAGATGTTGTTCATGCTACGCCTGACCCCGAGAGTAAACTAGCACATCGCCGATGAATACTACCACAAACTGGTCTAGGTACAGTCTGAAGACGCGGTTCATCAGGTCCATGAAAGCAGTGGGGGCGTTGGTCAGCCCAAACGACATGACCAGAAACTCGTAGTGACCATACCGCGTACGGAAGGCTGTCTTGGAGACGTCTAACTCCCTGACCCTCAGCTGATGATAACCCGACCTCAAGTCTATCTTGGAGAACACTGTGGCGTCTCTCAGCTGGTCGAAGAGGTCGTCAATACGAGGCAGCGGATACTTGTTCTTGACGATGACCCGATTCAGTTGTTTGTAATCGACACAAAGTTGAATGGTACCGTCCTTCTTCCTTACGAATAGCACAGGGGCTCCCCACGGGGACGCATTGAGCCTCACGAAGTCCTTCTTCAACAGGTTCGGCAATTGGAACTTGAGCTCCCGTAGCTCAAGTGAGGCCATCCTGTACGATGCAGTAGAGATGGGGTTGGTCCCCGGTACCAGTGAGATCTCAAACTCGATCTCACGCTCTGGCGATAGTCCTAGTAACTCCTATGGAAAGATATTGGGGTACTCACAAACCACCGAGACATTCTGCAAATCAACCGCTGGGTTAGGCTTTGCTACAACACAAGCTACGAAACCCTCGCACCCCTAACTTAGTAGCTTTGTTGCTCGAAGCGCGGAGATACACCTGAACTCTTCGTCCACTTGCTGACCGTGGAACTCAAAGGAAGGCAGCTCAAGTATGGAGAACACAATCTTCCTCCCAAAGCAGTCCACCAGAGCGTGATAGGTGGACAGCTAGTCCACCCCGAGAATCATGTCGAAATCTCCCATCCGGTTCACAATCAGGTCAGTGGGAAGACCGTGTCCCCCTATGGTGACCTCACAGTTTGAGTAAACCTCCTCAGCTATGAACAACTGCCTGTTGGTGCTAGAGCACCACGATCATTTGTTTTGATGATAACAAAACACGTGTTATTTAACATTTGCAATTTGAGTCCTAGATTTCAGGTCAATTGCAAATGTGGACGTGTTTAGACGGAGTTCGAGCTCGCATCCAGGACGGATTGGAGGAGCTTGACAGAAAACAGAGGAGGTTCGCGTGGAGCGAAAGATTGGAGATGGAAGACAAGAAGAATAGGATAGATTCTTTTTTATCCTTTCATGTATCTCTTGTATTTATTTTCTTGCTCTTTATTTTCCTTAGACATTATGTTAAAGAGCCTCAAAGAACCCTAAAAGTAGTCCTAGGAACACCTGCACAACCCTAGGATACTTAGGTTTTCTGTAGAATACTTAGAAAACCAATATAGGGTTCAAACAGCATTTCCAGACGTCTAATCCCAAAATCAGACGTCTGATAAAGTATTTTAAGACGTCTGACTGTTTTTTCAGACGTCTGATAACTGTTAGGCTGGACTTAGTTTTCTGTCTGATGAAATCAGACGTCCAGACCTTAGACCAGACGTCTTAGAAGACGTCTGATGGATTTGCCAGACGTCCAGATAGTGGACCGTTGGCTAACTTAGCAAGCACGGCAGTATATGACCGTTAGAGCCTTATCAGACGTCCATAGGTCTTTACAGACGTCTGATAAATGACCGTTTTGCCTCGGCTGACCCAAAATCTCTTCTCAGAGATTTTCTAGCCGTTGCAACGTTTGGAAATCAATTCCCACAGTAAAAGTAGGTTTCCAGACGTCCAGACATAGTACCAGACGTCCTGTATGTCGTCTGATGGACTTGCGCAAAAACCCTGTTTAGATCTGATTCAAGTCAGGGAGAAACCCGCACAGAATCAGACGTCTGACCTTGAAATCAGACGTCTTAAAGTGGCCTTCCAGACGTCTGATGCCAGAGTTAGACGTCTGATAACCCTGTCAAATGCAATCATTGTCCTGATTTCGGCCTGATTCTCTTGGGCTTTGCACCCAACGGCTATGGAAGCTTTTCCAAGCCTTCCAAAGCCTTCCTAAGGCCTCTATAAATAGAGGAGAGCCTTTGCAACAAAAAAACACACCAAGATACACACTAAGACACACACCTTGCAATACACTTTCAATCCTTTTGTGTCCAAAGAAAAGACTCTCTTGCTCTCCAAGCTCAAGCTCCATCATCTTGAGAGCTAAATTCAATTTGCGCGCCCGCTCTCCCGCCGTAGATAACGAGAGCAACGTAGCGCCATCGCGTGGCACACGCACCGCGTCATCGTCGACGCACTCCTTGCAAAGGGGAGTTTCCTATTTCCTATAGAAGCTAGGTTTAATTTTGTTGGCTCTATAGGACTGTTGTTTCATTTTATCTTTGTATTTTGGTTGGGTATTCGCTTTGCGAATTCCTGTCTCCTTCGCGGGACAAAATCCTTCTCGTGGAGAGAAGGGGTTGAGGAACGCTACCCTCGTACTTGTAGCGTGGTTGTATTGAGGTTGAATCACCCTCGTTCAAAGTGATTCGGTTAGTGGATTTGATCAACTAGGTTGATCGGAAAATCCTAACTCGAGAGGGTTAGGTGGTGGTTTTCACCCGATTTGGGTTTCCACCTAAAAATACCTGTGTACATTGTGCGATTGATTTTTGTGAGATTGCTTTATATTTTTATTTCCGCATATTTTTACGTCACCCCTCCTAGAAGGGAACTTTCACTGCCCACCTGGGCCTTTGATCAAGAACGGATCCTCTAATAAAGTGCTGCTAGTCCCCAAACTAACAACAAAACTATTGAGACAAAAGAGTGTGTGGCACCAAAATCAAAAAGTACGTAAACAAGTATGCCTGAAATTGGAACCATACCTGCCACCACGGAGCCTGAAGCTCTGGCGCCCATGTGAGTCAAGGCGTTGACACGCCCCTGAACTCTGGGTGCGGAAGACGCCGCCATGCTCTGGATCGGACGGGTAGTAGCTAATCGATATCCTCCTTGTGGCTGCTGCCCTCCCCCACGAGCCTCGTAACCACCGCCGCTTGATCGGCCTCCAATGCTCGGAGCGAGGAGCATCTAGTGTGCTCTAGCCCTAGATGAGCAGTCCCTCCTCATGTGGCCCAACTAGCCACACTAGTAGCAGAGAGGGTTGTGACCTCCTTGTTACGACCCGGTTCCCGAATCCCTACAGGACCCGAGACTGGCTCGACTCGACTAATCCCGAGACCCAATCGTCTAACAAGAAATAACCAAAAAGTAAGAAAGTAAACCACATTCACTATGCAAAGTAACTAATAGTCTAAAAGTCACTAGTAGACCAAAGAGTACAGCAAAAATAGGAAACTACTGCTGGGCTTGACTTGGTCCAGCACCCTCTGCAGCCGGTGACTTGGGCTGCTCAACTCCTGGACCTGTAAAGGGTTACGTGTAAAACGGAGTCAGCGAACGCTGAGTAGAGTGGTAACCAAACTAACTAAAGCAGTAAAGGCAAACAAGTAAATTTATCTTTTCCAATTATTTATTTTACAAGTCATTTCTTTTCCCCTATGGGTTTCCTTTTAGATCTATTTCTTGATCTCGTATGTTCTTCGAGGGAACGATCTTGATTGCAGTCTTTTCCGAAGAGTAGAAGGCACATGTGGTGCTCTCCTGGCCGGGAGAGTCCCCCGTGGTGATCCTACACCCAGTCAACCATTCCGAGGTCACGGACAGATGTAGCAGTGACTATGGCATGTGCAATAAGCGCACGAGTAGCTACCCCTCACTTGCACGCGGTCAATCATTTCCGCTAGCGGGTACGCCTAAAGTACAGTATGAAATAGTATAGAGCCTAGCCCTCTCAGTAACAGGGGTCTAGCCCCTTAGAACCAAACAGGGGTCTCGCCCCTTCACAGTCCGCGCACCCTCGTCTGACTACCCCAGTTTGCCCAGTGGACCTAACAAGTCGGTGTAGAGTGGCTAGCTGAACCCCGGGCCCCGTGCGGTGGTTAGCTCTCTCTCTACATTAGTAGCTCTCCCCAGTACAGTGTATGCGAGAGCCAACAGAAGTCGGTGTAGAGTGGCCAATCCTAACCCCGGGTCTCAACCCAAGGGCAACTAGCTCTGTTTTACACTAAAAAGGGGACAATCGCTCTCCTTGGTATCACGTACTCAAGAGCCAGCACACTTCCCACTCACATTTTTAGATCCATTCCATCCATCTATAGGAGCTCTACTCCTAATTCCCCGTAGGGTTCATGCTCATATTTACCATATTATTCCATACCAGGTTTCATCATTCACGGTTCCATTCTTGTATTATACACATGCAGCTCGTATTTCCACAGTTTAACATATACAACAAGTAATGTCACACGTAACTGTTTAACTAACACAGGCATTTCATATTCCACACGCAGCTCGTATTTATTAATAGGCAATTGTTCACAATTCTATTCATTCATTTATGAATGCAATCTCAAACACGCATACAAACAGTGCAAGTATTTCTCGTCCTAGGATTCATGCCACATCCTAGGTTTCTAGGTATCTAATTTCACATATGCATTCATGTTTTATAATTAAAACAGGGGGAAACCACTCTACCAGACAATCCGGGAGTACTGGGGGCTTGAACGGCAGACTCACGTGCCTCAACAAGCCCCGAACATGTAACAGATCAAAGTCCTATACCAAGGAACATAACACCACGGAATATTCAAAACAGTATATAAGGCTTTCTAACATATAGAGGAACTCACAAGGAAACCATAGATACTTTGCGTAAAACAAACCTCAAACAGACCATAAACGAGTCAAAAATAGGACTGCAGGCCCAAATCAGACCTCTGGCACAAGGTCCAGACGTCTTAAAAGTCACCAGAGTCTCACCTTAACTTCCTGCGTCAACTTCAGACGTCCAGAACCCCTACTTGACCATCTGGACTCAGCTCCAGGCGTTTGACCTCTCCTGCAGTCATCTGGGAGTGCTTCCGATCGTCTGGTAAGCTATCCAGATGTCCGAAACGCGTGGGAGGGCGTGCCCTGCACCTTCCCAAAGTTGTCCCTGCACGTGACAAACCAAATCTCCCTACATTAGCCAAATAGATTGGCTCTGCGATGCGGCCTACATGGCTGTAACTGCAAGAGGAACGTACCTTCGCGAAACCTTGCTTTCAGACGTCTGGTGTCATCACCAGACGTCCAACCCGTCATCTGGACGACATGCCAAACGTCTGAATCTGGGAAAAACCCAGAATCACCGCGAGCTCCCGCTCCTCTCGCCGCGCACAGCCGCAACTCCTCCTCCTCGTCTGCAGCTCCGGCTGCAACAGGGTGTCGGGGACGACTCCCTCGACGCACTCCTCCCAGATGTGCCGCTCCGACCATGCATCCTCCGGCGTGTTCCCACGAACTCGCGAGCTCAAGCTCATCCTCCTCTCTTCACGTCGCCTCTCCTCCTCGCTCCTCTCTCTCACGCCCTCTCTCTTTCTCATCCCTCTCGCTGCAATGGAGAGGAAGGAAGGAAGATGGTGGTGGTGGAGTGGAGAAGAGAGGAAGGGGGAGAGGGGTTATATATATGGAGCGGGGTTAAGGTTCGGGAAGGAGAAAAGAAGAGAGAGAAGAGAGGAAAGCTATCTGCGTGCAGCCAGCGCGTAGACCTGACCCTGCGTACAAATTTTTCAATTTCCAGACGTCTATGAAGGGGTCCAGACGTTTGACAGTGCAGACATCTTAAAAGGCTCAGAACAGAACGGGTCTTTACACTCCTCCCTCCATCTGTCTCTACTGGTAGCTGGGCAGAGTCTGGTGTAGGCAACTGGTGCCTGTCTGGGACCCCCAAAGGCCACTGGTGGCCCCACAGAGTGGGTCGACTCCCCTGTTGGCACCATGTGCCTCCTCTCCTGGAAGACCTAAGAGTGCTTAGGCTGGTAGGGCCTCTTCCGTCCTCGCTCAGTGTCTCGCACGGCCCTGTTGGTCTCCTCGTAGGTCATGGCTGCCTCAACCATGCGGGAGAAGGTGGGTAGCTTTAGGGGCTTCACATACCCCCGAATAGTAGGTCGAAGGCCCTCGGTGACCCTCCATAGGCGCTCCCCCTCAGTAGCGGCTACTGACAGGGCAAAATGCGATAACTCCAGAAAACGTGTGCGGTATGCATTAACCGTCATCGCCCCCTGGTGGAGAGTGTGGAACTCCCACCTCCTCTGGTCCTGCCAAGTCTGTGGAAAGTACTGCTCGCAAGAGAGCACCACAAGCAGGTCCCCTGTCGGCTCTCCGCCTTCCTGGCCTCTGACCGCCCTCTACCACCTGTGGGCTGCGCTCTCTAGCTGATACGTAGCCAAGGCCATGCAACACTCTGCAGGAGAGTGGAGTGTGTCAAATATCTTCTCCATCTGCTCCAGCCAGTCCTCGGCCTCAGACGGGCTCTCCTCCCCCTTGAAGGAGGGGGGCTTTAGTTTCCGGAACTAAGCGAACAGGTCGTGGTGGAGCCGCAAACGGGTACAGGTACACCTCCCAGCAGGGAGGACTCGTACAAATAAGTGTCTGAGGGTGGTGGGGGTGGTGGAGGATCACCCCCCTCCAGCTCATCCAATGCTGCAGCGGCTCCCCTGCCGCACAGAGGACTCTCCTTCCCCATCCTTAGGAGGAGGTGGTTGAGGAGGAGGCTACTGGAACTCCTCCCGAACGATGTCGCGAATCAGCTGGACGAGGTTCTGAGCCTAAATGCCCAGAAGGAGGGGTGGATCTACCGCTGCCCTAGGCCTTACACACCTGCCTTTGCGACCACGTCCACGGCTACGCCCACGGCTGGCTCCACGAACTTTGTGACGAGGCATCTCCTACATGGAGATGGAAGAGAAATAAACAAAGATTGTCAAAGATACAAGTTCAAAATAAGACTTAGATGAGTAATTCAAGGAGACACATTGTGATGGTTAGTCGTTTCCGCTAGCGGGTACGCCCAAACGTACAACACAGAACATAATAGAACAGGGGTCTCGCCCCTAAACAATCTTTATACCCTCGCCCAACTATCCTGGTTTGCCCAGTGGGCTTCAAGAGGAGTCAGGGTGGGGGGGGGGGGCAGTTCTAACCCTGGGCCCCATGGGGCGGCTAACTCCCCTCCTACACAAAAGCAACAGTAGCTCTCCTCGGTACCACGTACACGAGGGCCAGTTCACTTCCATACTAAGGGATAGTTGCTCTCCTCGATTCCATGTACACGAGGGTCAGCTCACTTCCCATAGGCAACATGTTCCATCATTCCACAGATTTTCCACATCACGGTTTCAGTTTCCTTTCAAAATTCTCGTAGGGTGCATGTGTAGATTTCCTTATTTCCATAGTATCCGTATATCTCTATTCATGTCATGATTTCACAATTCGAAAATTATCTCATCCATCAATTATACATGATACAACACGCATTTCAGTTCAAGTCATGGTTCAATAATTATAACAGTCAGCTCATGATTTACCACATTCAGGAAACATCACAACAGATTAAGCATTCAAATAGTAAGTATTCCCCTATCTCAGCCCTAGGGTTCTTTGCACATCCTAAGGGTTCAATCAATAGTTCTAATGTAACATGCACTTCAATTGTGTAATTCACAAGGCATAGCAAAACCACTCTACCAGTGTAACCGAGAGATGTGGGGGCACAATCGGCAGACCTTGTAGCCTCCGCAGGTCACATCCACACCACGAACGGACAACCTATTTAACATGAACGATCAAACCACACATTTTTAACATCTCACATGAAAGGAAATGCGCTAAAAACAATTAGAACAAAGCTCCATCACATTGAAAAATCCGACAGAAAGCCAATTGACTTTGTTTGGGCTCTGAACCGGCCCAAACACACTTCCTAGTTCACCTGAACCGGACCAGGAGGCTGGTTCAACTAGACTAGCCGCTTGATACCTGGAATATTCCAAACAGGCTGATATTAAATGTCTGAAATAGCTTCCATACGTCTTAAACAACACCAAAATGCTCACCTTCTGTTCTGCACTGAAAGCGGACGTCTGAAACCCCTCACGGTCATCCGGGGGTCCTTTCGAATGTCTAGCAGTGCACTCGGATGTTTAGGACGGGTATCAGTCATCTGAAGAGACATCTAGACGTCCTAAAGTGTCTGGGGAGCCGCACCTGTGCGTCTTCCTAATGGCCCTGCATGTGTACAGTGACATACAGTCACTCGCAGACAACATGCACAAAATATACAAGCGGACAGGACCTGACCATTTTAAATATGCTTTATCGGACATCTGGTGCTACCTTCGGATGTCTGGTCAAACGTCTGTTGAGAGATACAGACGTATGATTTGTGGAGAAAATCTCTCACAGAGCCCTTTGCGAACCTTCCTGTCCTTGCGGGAAGCACCCACGCCCTGTGCAGCACACACACACACTAAGGCACTTAGTCTGGGCAAAGAAGAATACACCGAAATTGCATGCAAGTCTCGAATAGGGCGTTACCTCAGATTTTGCGTGGTATCAGACATCCGGTGATAGCTTCGAACATCCGACCAGACGTCTGTTGGACTCCCCATATGTGTGGTTCTACTGAAAATGACTCCACAGAACCGTCCGCGAACCTTTTCTCCTTGCGAAATCACCCTCTCGCACTAGGAGTTACAGCATCAATGGCGCTCCCTCAGCTTCGCACAGACGCCCTCCCTCCAAGCTTCATTGTCACCTCGCCTAAGCTCCTCCTTGCGCACTCAAACTCCCGCAGCGGAGCTCCTTGTGCAGGCAGGGAGGACACAGAGAGGAAGGGGGAAACGGAGTTGCTGGTGTGCGCCGCAGGGAGGAAACGGGAGGTGGCTTAAAAATCGAGGCAAGGGGTTTAAATAGAGTAGGGGTTAGGGTTTAGGGGTGGGGCTGGGGCATTTTACAAGAAATACCCTGCAAGAGCCTCTTTTATCCGTAGAACCCCCAAAATACGAAATCCAGGGGGTTACAAATTGCAGCAACCCCCCTAAATTTCAGAAAATGGCCCCACGACCCTTGGGAAGGGTCATTTCACGTATGAACTGTAACTCACTGTTAGTTGCTCTGAATCGGGTTTTAAAATCAATGTGTTGTAGTATAGTTGGTATCATCGAGAAAAACAAATAGAATTTATTACTCAAATGAAAGTCCGAAGTAGAACACATAGAGCAAATAAGAATTTAATCGCTGATCTTGATTAACAAGTAAATGAGCATAAGAAATAAGCCAATAAATGACATTCAATAAATACTAATCTGTTACTTTAGATATTCAATGAATTCTCATGTATCTTGAGATAGTAAAAAAAAATAGACGCTAAAACAATGGTGATTTAAATCACAAATTACCCTATAAGCATATGTATCTTAAGCATTGAACCAATTTAAATATCTCAACAGTAATTCTAAATCAATCGTTCAAAGTATCAAGCCTCAAATCAGGCGTCGGGTCTGATGACCAGACGGCTTACCCAACAAGTGTTATAGTGTTAGGGAAGCATTGTTCTTCTTCCTCTTCTTTCTTTGAAAGCCTTCTCTTATTCTGCTTGTCTCTCCTTCCTAAGCCTCTTCTTCAGTTGCTCTCTTCTTCTTTTCTTCTTTCTTCTTCCATCTTCTCAAGTCATTTTTCTCTGCTTGTCTTCAACCTCTTCTCCTCTTCTTTCTCTGCAGGCCTTCTTCCATTCCTCCTCTTCTGCAAAGGCTTTCTGCCTTCTCTTTATGCACAGGGGGAATCTCACGAAATTGGCTACGTGTTAGCCAATACACAGGAAAGCAAAACCCCCCTCCCCCATGCGCTTTCTCTCTCCTTTCTCTCTATGGGATCCTCTTCCTCTCCTTCCCAAGGCCATAGTGGGTTATCGGGTATTCGGGCAAAGCTCACCTGTGAACAGGGCTTAGGCAGGTAATCGGGTGAGCCAGACCCGTGGGGGATAGTGTCGCGAGGGAGCGTGCGTGGGTAAGGAGGATCTCACCCTCGTGTTAGGAGACGAAGAGGCTAAGGCAGAAATTCAATTTATACGCCTGTAGGAGTTTGCGAGTTTACGATGTGGAACTAAAGTCCCACCCTTCTTTCTACATGCAACTGCGAGGGATGGTGCCTTCGATTGCAGTTGTAGGGGCCTCAACGTCTCCAATTAGCATCCTGGGGATGCATCTGGGAGTAAGACGCGCTGCCTGGGGCTCGCGATAGCAAGAGACCTTCCTCAAGCTCCTCAAGGGAGCTCTGTTAATGGAGACAAGGGCGAATACCTGAAAACATAAACACGGCCTTGCAGCCCAATTAAACAAGCTCAGGAGCTTCGCCGTAGGGCGTGGAGTGCATTGATGGTGTTTTCGTAGCTTGTGGAGGTGTGTGGTGGTCGGTTGGAGTTAGGGAAGGAAACCCGTGATGGGTGTGTTCGGTGGCGTGATGGAGTGGACGACGAAGTGCGATAGGTTAGGGTTTTTGTGCGGGAGGATGAGGTGAAGGTTATGAGGTGGTCGGCAAGGCAGATGGAGTTGTGTAGCAGTGGAACTGCCTCACCGGAGGAGCAGTCGGAGACGGAGAAGACGGGGATGAGCAGCGTAGTTGAGGGCTTGTTTTTGGGATTTTTGGGTATAGAACTAACCTAAGGATCTAAACTAACCTAACCTAATCTAATTAGACGAAAGCGGGTAGAATTTGCATCGGGGGTACGTCGGCAACGAAGAAGACGAAGTGCTTTGGTGAGGGTAGGAACGGCGACGATGACGGGAAGGAGGCTCCTATTGGTACAGTCAAGAGCGGACGAGAGAGAGAGGAAGGGAATCCGGCCACTGGTATTGTGGATGGATGACGAAGGACGCTAGGATGAATCGCCGGAGCTTGTGGAGCTCTGCAGCTAGAGCGGAGAGAGGAAGGAAGGGGTTTCACAGCCGAAATCAAGCTTGGGATCTTTGGTTTGATCTGAGGTTCCTTTTATAGGCCTATGGATGGTGTTTTGGGCTTGGGAAGCTTGCTTCCCAAGCTAGGAAAGCTCACCGGAGACAGGAATTCCAAAATACCCTAATCTCTTATGCGTTCGCATGAGAGATTAGGAAGAGCTTGGGATTTGGCTTAAAAGGAAGGGAATTCCTTGACAAACTTCCCTTTCAAATCTAAGAGGGATTCGTCAAGGAATCAAGGAGAACATGCCCTTTTAAGGTCGCTAGAGCTGTAGGATTATGATTCATGGTGGCATAGACCTTTTTAAAGCAAACGATGGAAAAGATAGGGACCTTTGTGTAAGAAATTCAAAAGTTAAGGACCCATGTGGAATAAAGGAAATCAGATTTGGACCAAAGTGCAAACTAGGTTGAAACAATCTCAGATTAAGTCCAAATTTTGGTACAGACCTAATTTAGACCTAAAGAATCCAATGGTAAAGTTGTAATTTGGTTTTGACCTAGTTTGACTGGGTAATTTATGCAAAAACCCAAATTAGGGCAAAAGTCTGTCTAGGACTCTATTTTTTGGTCAAGATGGGTTCCAATGGTCAAATTGAAGGTATCAAATCACAGAGAATATTTTTATATGAATTTTAAAGGGTTTAGGTGAATTTTATCCTGTCCAAAACCTCAGTTAAATAAGGGGGTCTATTTTTAAGGTGTCAGAAGTCATTTAATTCTCAAAACACGCAAAAATCCTTTTCTAACTGTTCTAACCGACTTGTTAGGCTTTTAAGACCATTTGACCTTTATCTAACCCCTGAGAAAACCCGTGGTTGTTCTGCATTCAAGATATGATAGTAAATTACAATTTTAGCCCTATTTTCTTATCTTTCTCTCAGAAAAGATTTGCAATGAATTATAGCCTTTTGATGGTTATGTAGAAGTATTTAATGACCTAATCAGATTAATGGAGCTAATTATGGCTCATGATGGTGTTCCCATCACTCACTTGGAAAAGTGTTTATTTATACTTTAGGCATATGGAAAGAGTGCGATAGAGCGATAACTAGGGTTATTAAACGTGTTGAGTCGGGTGACCCAACTCATTTAACCCATTTAATAATGGGTTAAATGGGTAAACATGGGGGTTAAATGGGTTAAATGTAGGGATTTCTTTTTCATTAATGGGGTTTATTGGGTTGAGCGGGTTTGTCGGAGTAAACCTGAACCTGACCCATTTACTAAATGGGTTAAACAGGTTTAAACGCATTTAGTGTAAGCAGGTTTGGGTCAAGTTAGGTGGGTTCGACTTTTTTTTAAAGCCCTAGCAATAACTACATAACCTGTCATTTTATTCATTATAATCATTTTATTGCTATATTATTGATAGTAGTATGTATCTATTATCATTATAACATTATGGAGGTCAATTATTTCTTTACTTGTGGATTATGTATGTGAACTTTGTGAGAACTTGAATGTGAAGCACGTGGATTGACATTATCTCAATCGTATTGTAGTCCATTTAAAGTAAATAATATGAAGTGGACTTCCTTTTCCATGATAATAGCGTAGTGAAATTTGGATTATGAGGTATGTGAGTAACGAGATTTCCTACGTGAAAAAGATTAAGTTTGAAAACTCGTCGTTGCAGTGCATGAGAATTCACTATCAAATAATATTTATAATCAAAACTCTTGTGACTCTCGGGTCGAATACAGGGAGGCGAACGTTTGATTTAAAATCCATATTTCTTTTTATAAAATAGAGTGGCTGGTTGAGATTAAAATTACTCAAAGAATAAACAATAGAAGAAATAGAGAGAATGATATAAAGAAAGAGAAAAATAGAGAGAGGATGAACAAATATTGCATTTAAATATCCTAGAGTTTATTACAACTACTTAAACAAAACAAAACTACACTAGAAAGCAGTAAAATGATAGGTGTGATAAAATCATCCTCAACGGCTGCTTAGAGGACGAGCTGTGTTGATGGAGTACCTGGAAGATCATAGTGAGATGCTGGACGAAGGAGAACGGAGCTGGAGGATAGAGGATGAAGTAGGGCGGCGTCGCAGCGGGATCCAATTCCCGAATGGTGGTGAGAGGACAACCACATGAGCTCCACGAAGGGGATGAGAAGATGGAAAATTATTTTATTCTATCTCTAGTAGAGCATCCGAAGTATGGGGCCAGCTCTTAGAGCTTTGGAGGAGGTGAGAGGATAAGAGAATGGATGTTGTAACGAGTGGGTATTAGGTCGTATTTTTAGTTGAAGACGTGGGGGCTAAAGAGACACTTCACATCTTTAAAATTAAATACAAGACTTTAGTGACAAACGTATACGTCGTTGAAGCTAAACATCGGTGAAGATACGTGGAGAGGCAAGGGGTGTTGGATCTTCATCGCATGGCACGAAGGGGGTGTCGGTTCTTGCATGCATTACCTGCGTTGAAGAGGTGTCGTTGTTCAGTTGTTGGATCGTGGATCAACAGCCCAGATCGCATGTTGCTTCTCCTTTAGATCGTGCCAACGGTTCCATGTATGATCACGCATGCGATCGCGCGTGATCGCGCGTGTGCATAGCACTCTCATCTAGTGTGCCTAGCGCCACTACGGAGCTGCTGCTGCCACTCGATCTCGATTGTGCACTTGAATTTTACCATGCCTCGCTTCCGCGGAGAATTTGAGGCGCATTGGGTTTTGAACACGTGCCTGTAGGATGCAAACACCTCTCTGGCTCAATTCGTTGTAGTTGTGGATTGTTGAGTTTTTGAATTAAGGTGCCATCGCTCACAATCGTTGGATTTCCATCCAACAACCAATATTTCAGGAAGCCTTCTCCTTTAAATGCCAAGGCATTGTAGTGAGGCAGCCTCTTAGCTGTTGGATCTTCATCCAATGGCTAAGATTGATCGCTGATCATGCCTTCAGAGGTGAGTGGTGCTTGGGTTGACATTTAATCTTGATGTGCACTTTGAAGTTAGGTGGGGCTATTGGGGCGCTTTGGCTTGTAGATGGTGCCACAGATGTCGAATTAAATTGCTTTTTGCGTCATTAGGTTGCGATCGTCGATTTGAACCCATCCGTGTGGTTGGATTCTTCATCTGAGGTTCGGATTTCCACAACCTTGTCCCTTGATCTCTAATCTTTCTCGAATTGCATTTCATGCTATGGATATCCGATCGAATCGATTTTGCATGCGTTGGACTCCGATCGTTGCCTTGATCAGATCCGTACGGTTGGATTTTCAATCTGAAGCTTTGAAATGCTGTTGCTCTGTTCCCTAGCTACAATGAGAGGCGAATTACTATATAATTTGTACAAATTAACCTAAATGCATGATGATGCATGATATGTAATATTTATAATGCATGATGTTCTATAACCCTAGAAACATGCATAAATAAACATTTTAGGCTACTTGGATGTATGCACATCAGTATGGGAACTCAATCATCATACTAACCAAAATAAGGAATAAATAAACGAACCCTCAATTGGACAAATAAGCTAAAAGTTTGAAAGAAATTCCAATAAAGCATTTAGTGGGTTTTGCTAGTGCATATCACTTTAGTTAAGCTTATGAAATTACTCGCCGCTCTTTGGTTGGATAAGACGTCTAGATTGTTCACCGGACGTCTGTCCAGACGTCCAGATAGAGGGTGATGGGAACACCATCATGAGCCCTCACTAGCTCATTTTGACCCAATTAAGTCAGTAAATGCTCCTACATAACCGTTAGAGATTCATAACTCACTGTATAACCATTCTGAGAGAAAAATAAGAAACCAGAGTTAAAACTACAATTTTACTAGCTTATCATGAATGTAGTACAACCATGGGTTTTCTCAAGGGCTGAATAAAGGTCAAATGATCTTAATAAGATAACAAGTATGTTAGATTAAACAGAAATGTGTTTGCGTATGTTTTAAGAATTAAATGACTTTTGAAACCCTAAAAACAGACCCACTTAATTAGCCAAGGTTCTTATAAAGACCCATTCTGTTTGAGCCTTTTAAGACATCTGGACTGTCAGTCAGACGTCTGGCCAGACATTTGGACACCTTCCCAGATGTCTGAAAATTGAAAAGTTTGTACGCGAGGTTGGTTCTGCGCACTGGCTGCACGTAGACTACTTTCCTTCTCTCCCTTCTTTTCTCCTTCCCCCTCACCGAACCCTAACCCTTGCCTATATAAGTGCCCCCTTCCTCTCCTCTCTACTCCATCACCACCACCTTCCTTCCTCCACTGCCGTGAGAGAGGCGCGCGTGAGAGAGGGAGCAAGAGCGAGGAGCGATGTGAAGAGAGAAGGAGGAGGTTGAGCTCGCGAGCTCGGAGAGGCTCGCTGGAGTGCGCACGGCCTCCACAACGCGTGGAGGAGGAGGAGAGCGTCGGGGAGTCATCCCCGACTTCCTGCAGCGGCTGGAGCTACAGCCGAGAGGGAGAAGCCGCGGCGGAGTGCGACGAGAGGAGCAAGAGCTCGGTCTGATACTGGAATTTTTCCAGTATCAGACGTTCGAAGTGCCTTCCAAACGACAGGCTGGATGTCTGGCGACAACACCGGACGTCTGAAAGCAGGTATTCGCGCAGGTACGTCATTCCCGTGGCTGCGGCCATGCAGGTCGCACTGCAGAGACAATTTGTTGGGCTAAAAAGAGGACTACTACTCTGTCGTGTGCAGGAGCAGCTTTGGGAAGGCGCACGGCACGCCCTCCCATGCATTTTGGATGTTTAGATAGCTTACCAGACGACCGGAGGATAGGTCGGACGTCTGGAGCTGAGTCCAGATGGTCAAGTAGAAGTCTTGGACGTCTAAAGTTGATGTAGGGACTTGAGGTGAGACTCTGGTGACTTTTAAGACATCTGGACTTAGTTCCGGACGTCTGATTTGGTTCTACAGATCTGTTTTTGACCCGTTTAGGGTCCGATCGGGGTCCGTTTTACGCAAACGAAATATCTATGATTTCCTTGTGAGTTCTTCTATATGTTAGAAACCTTTATATACTGTTTTGAAAGTTACGTTGTGATATGTTCCTTGGTATAGGACTTCGACCTGTTACATGTCTAGGGCTTGTAAAGGCACGTGAGTCTATAGTTCGGGCCCCTAATACTCCCGAATTATCTGGTAGAGTGGTTTCCCCTTATTCTATTTATAAAACATGAATGCAGTCATGATAATTAGATAACTAGAAATCTAGGATGTGGCATGAATCCGAGGACGAGAAATAGCTGCACTGTTTGTATGCGTGATTGAGATTGCAGTCATAAATGAATAAGCTAAATTGTAAACAATTGCTTGTTAATAAATACGAGCTGCCTGTTAGAATATGAACTGTCTGAGATAACTAAACAGTTACCTGTGGTATCACTTGTTGCATATGTTAAATTGTGGAAATATGAGCTGCATGTGTATAATACGAGAATGGAATTATGAATGATGAAACCTTGTATGGAATAATATGATGAATATGAGCATGAACCCTACGGGGAGTTAGGAGTGGAGCTCCTGTAGATGAATGGAAAGGTTTGGAAATGTGAATGGGAAGTGTGCTGGCCTTTGAGTACGCGGTACTAAGGAGAGCAACTGTCCCCTTTTTAGTGTAGAGCGGAGCTAGCTGCCCTTGGGTTGGGACCCGGGGTTAGGATTGGCCACTCTACACCGACTTCTGTTGGCCCTCGCGTACACTATACCGAGGAGAGCTATTAGTTTAGGGAGGGAGCTAGCCACCCCACGGGGTCTGGGGTTCAGCTAGCCACCCTACACCGACTTGTTAGGCCCACTGGGAAAACTGAGGTAGTCAGACGAGCGTGTGTGGACTGTGGAGGGGCGAGGCCCCTGCTTGGTTCTGAGGGGCGAGACCCCTGTTTCTGAGAGGGCTAGGCCCTATACTGTTTCATGCTGTACTTTGGCATACCTGCTAGCGGAAACGACTGACCGTGGCTAGTGTGGGGTAACTACAGTGCACTTATTGTTACGAACGCGCTTTCAAGACGCCTTTTTAAGACGTCTGGGAGGTGGGCCAAACGTCTGACTAGACATCTGGAACCCCTTCCAGACGTCTGGGATTTAATTTCTGCGGCACGCAAGATTGCGTCTGCGCACCTGCGCGCGCAGACCTACGAACGCCTCTTTTTCCCTCTCTCCTCCTGCAGGTGCAGACTACGCTCTCTCTTCCCCCCCGCACGGCCTTATAAGGCCCTCGCCCTCTCCCTCACTCTCATCTCCTCCGCTTCCTTTTTCTTCCAGCCGGTGCGAGAGTGTGAGCGCGAGCGAGCGGCGGCAGCTGCGGCGAGTTGCGGGAGGAGGTGTTGCGAGTGTGAGGAGAAGCTCGACCGTGAGGGCTCGAGCTTGCCGGGGCAACTAGAGCCGGCCGGCGGGGGAGCTGCGGGTGTGGAGCGTCGCTGGAGGGCTGCTGCAGCTCGAGCAGCAAGCGGACGAGGCGCGGCCGTGCGTCGTGGGCAGAGAGTGAGTCGAACTCTGATTCTGGAAATTTTTCCAGAATCAGACGTCTGGGCTTCCAACTAGACGACGGTGAAGACGTCTGGAGGACTGTCCAGACGTCTGGCAAGTAAGTTATTTTCGTCCTTCGTCCCTTTCTGTGACCCGTTGTATTGAGAACGATGAGTGGGTACGTACAAGTTCTGAGATTCGCCATCCAACGCGAATCAGACGTCTGGCCGCAGTGCCAGACGACGGGAAGGACTTCCAGACGTCCGGGGTGACCATCGGACGTCTGGGAACTAGGCCAGACGCCCCCGCAGGCTTCTGGACATCTGAGAGACTACGCAGAACAAAGGTATCCTCTGAACCACCTTTTAAGACGTCTGGAAGAGGTTCCAGACGTTTGATTTTGGACTGTTTCGTCGTTTTCGACCCGTTTAGGGCCCGTTCGGAGTCCGTTTTCCGCATTTCGAGTTGCGTTCTTTTCGGAATAAGATCCTCTACCCATTTCCAATAATTATATACTGTTCTGAGAAACTCCTTGTGTTTGATCCTTGTGTTAGGACCCCGTTGTATTGCAGTCTCGGGGGTTGCAGAGGCGTGCGGGATTTCTGACATGCCCCCAATACTTCCATTGTAGCTGGTAGAGTGGCTTTAGAAATTATTAACATAATTTGTTACAATTATGGAACAATTAATAAAACCTAGGACATTGCATGAATCCTAGGAATGAGAAAGCAGATTGAATGATAGATCCTAGGGTATTGCATGAATCCTAGGGCTGGAAAACTAGATTGAATGATAGATCCTAGGGTACGGCATGAATCCTAGGATTGGAAAACTAGTGAAATGAATATAGATATTGCAGTCTTGGAAACTGTGGAAAGGAAATAATAGCTGCCTGTAAATTGATTTAACAGCTGCCTGTTATGAATAAATGAACATGATTGAGAATATGGGTTGTATGAACGTGAAACTGAAAGGGTGAAACCTGAATGTACTGAGTTAAAAGAGCTGGAACCCTATGGGGAGTTAGGAGTAGAACTCCTGGAAAGAGAATGAAATGGAACTGAGAAGGAAAGACATGGAAGTGTGTTGTCTCTTAGGTACGTAGTACCAGGGGAAGCACCTGTTACCTGCTTAGTGCAGAGCGGAGCCAGCGGCCCCAGGGACCTGGGGTTAGGTCTGGCCACTTTGTACCAACTTTTTGGCCCTCGTGTAAACAGTACCAAGGAGAGCTACTAGTGTAGAGCGAGTACTAGCTACCCCAAGGGCCCCAGGGTTCTGCTAGCTCACCTACACCCACTTGTTAGGCCCACTGGGCAAACCAGGGTAGTCAGGCGAGGGTGTGTGGACTGTGGAGGGGCAAGGCCCCTGTTTGGTTATTGTGGAGGGGTTGGACCCCTGTTAGTGAGAGGGCTCTGCCCTATACTGGTTACGTGCTGTGCTTTGGGCGCACCCGTTAACGGAAACGACTGACCGTGTGCCAGTGCGGGGTAGCTACTCGTGTGTTTACCGCGCGTGCCGTAGTCACCGTTACGTCTGTCAGTGACCTTGGGGTGGTTGACTGAGAGTAGGATCACCACGGGGGACTCTCCCGGCCAGGAGAGCACCACGTGTTATTTCTACTCTTCGGAAAAGACTGAAATCAAAATCGTTCTCATGAGGAACATTCGAGATCAAGTGAAGCATCTGAGATATAGATAAATTGTGAAACAATAGAAAGACGCAAATAAAGGAAGAAAGAAAATAAAAATAGCTACTGTACACTTTACTGCTTCTTTAGTTTAGCTGCCACTCTACTCAGCGTTTTGCTGACGTGTTACACTCGTTACTTTTCAGGACCAGGTGTTGAGCAGCCAGGGTCAGCGGCTGCAGAGGACGCTGGGCCGAGTAGGGTCCAGTAGAGTTACCACTTTTCCTTTGTGCCCTTTTTGTTCCACTGTAGTGAGTAGTTCTTGTTACTCTCTGTACTTTTATTTACTTGTAGTTCATGTTATGTTATAAATGTTGTTCTACTATTGTGGTGGTATATGCTGTAGTAGTTCTTTTTCTTACTGCTGTATTTTGTTACTGCTAGTTATATTTCATGTTGAATGTGGTTTATTTTACTGCTCTTTTGGTTACTTTCTCGTTGGACGACTAGGTCTTGGGATTAGTCGAGTCGGTCCGGTTCTCGTGTCTCGTAGGGACTCGGGAATCGGGTCGTTACAAGATGGTATCAGAGCAAGGTCGTCCCAAGAAGTGAATCAACTGACTAGAAAATAACCAACTCACATGTCTATAACTAGAGTAGCCACCACAACATATCTTTTGACATGAGCTCTTAGACGTTTTCGTTAGGTATCGTTCCATATTAACGTGTTCCTTTTTGTTTCGCGTCTCCTTGCAGGAGATGCCTCGTCGTGGGACTGGTGAGGTGGACCGCGGACGCGGCCGAGGACGAGGTCGGCGAGGTGGGTGTGCCGTTGCCGACGCCTCAGTGGGCCAGCCGCTACTCCCGGGCGTTCAAGCCTAGGACCTCGCCCAGCTGATACGAGACATTGTAATAGAGGAGCTCCACCCACCGCCCCGAGCGCCTCCCCCTGGGGCTGCGGAGGGGGAGTCCTCTGTGGGACCACACGACGGACGCGGTGCTGGACACGAGGGAGGGGATGGGCCGCCGCCGCCGCCCCCACCTTCCTCCGACACTTCTGTGCACGAGGCACCTTTGCCTGGAGGTGCACCAGCATCCCCACTGTAGCGCCACTCCGAGCTCTTCGGACAGTTCTAGAAGCTGAAGCCCCCTCCTTCAAGGGGGATGAGGACCCGACCGAGGCAAAGGATTGGCTCGAGCAGCTGGAGAAGATTTTCGACACCCTTCGCCCCTCGGTGGAGTGCCTCGTGGCCTTTGCCACGTACTAGCTGGAGAGTGCAGCACACATGTGGTGGAGGGTGGTCAGGGGACAGGAGAGGGACGAGCCGACCTGAGACCGGTTCGTCACCCTCTTCTGCGAGCAGTACTTTCCCCCGACGTGGCAGGACCAGAGGAGGCGGGAGTTCCACACTCTCCACCAAGGGACGATGACCGTGAGCGCGTACCGTACGCGTTTCCTGGAGCTGTCCCGCTTTGCAGCGACAACGGTAGCCACAGAGGAGGAGCGCCTTTGGAGGTTCATCGAGGGGCTCCGGCCTACGATTCGGGGGTATGTCAAACCCCTGAAGCTGCCTACGTTTTCGAGGGTGGTGGAGGCAGCCATGACTTATGAGGAGACTAACCCATCTGCGCGAGACACTGACGGCGGGTGGAAGAGGTCCTTTCAGCCAGACTTTTCACAGGGCCGGCGAGAGAGGAGACACGTGGCGTCCGCAGGAGAGTTGCCACGTTTTGCAGGGCCATCCGTGGCCTTTGGGGGCCCTCGACAGGGGCCAGTCGCCAGCACCGGACCCCCGCCCAGCCGACAGCAGGGACATACTGAGGGCGGGAGTTGGGTTCCCCTTTGTTACCAGTGTGGCCAGCCGGGCCACATTAGGAGGGACTGCCCGTTTAGGGCAGGAGGTCAGCAGACACTTCCCGCGCAGAGCACTGGAGGGCGCGCAGGAGGCTGCGGTTCTTAGGCGCGAGGAGGAGGACAGCAGTCACGAGGAGGGTACCGGCCAACACCTGCCCGTCCGACGTAGAGTGTGGCTGCTTCGTTCGCACCTAGAGTTGAGGGGCGTATCAACGCCCTGACACACAGGGATGCCAGAGCTTCGGGTTCGGTGGTGGCAGGTATGGTTTCAGTTTCCGGCAGACTCGTTTACACACTTTTCGATTCCGGCGCTACGCAATGGGTGAAAAGGAATTACTTGTAAAATAAAATAATTAGAAAAGATAAATGTACCTGCTAGCTTTTATTGCTTTAAATAGTTTGGTTACCACTCTACTCAGCGTTCGCTGACTCTGTTTACTCATAACCCTTTACATGTCCAAGAGTTGAGCAGCCTGAGTCACTGGCTGCAGAGGGTGCTGGGTCCAGTCGAGCCCAGCAGTAGTTTCTTACTGTTATGGTACTTCCTTTCTGTTAGTGAGTTTCAAACTTTGTTTACTTTTCCTGTTACTGTACTTTTGTTCTACTTTCTTGTTGTGGTGGTGGTATGTATTGTTTGGCAACTTTTACTTCCTTCACTGCTTGTACGCTTTTACTGTTAGTTACCTTGCATAGTGAATGTGGTTTATTTTCCTGCTTTTCGGTTCTTTCTTGTTAGACGACTGGATCTTGAGATTAGTCGAGTCGAGCCGGTCTTGGGTCCTGTAGGGATTCAAGAATCGGGTCGTAACAGTTCTGGTCAGGATAAAATTCATATAAACCTTCTAAAAATCATAGAAAACTTTTCTCTAGGGTTTAGTATCTTCAATTTGGTCATCACAACCCATCTTGACCTAAAATGGAGTCTCAGACAAATATTTGCCCTAATTTGGGTTTTTGCATAAATTACCCAGTCAAAGGTGATCAAAACCAAAATCCAACTTCATTATTAGATTCCTTAGGTCTAAATTAGGTTTGTACCAAAATTTGGACCCAGGATGAGTTTACCTTACCTAGTTTGCAAAATAGTCATGTCTGATTACATTTATACCCTCAACTTTCAAAAACCCTTGTAGCCCCCTAACTTCTTCGTCGTCTTCACAATTAAGTCCCTCCATCATTATTGCGAAGGAAATCTACTTCGGGGACCTTTGACTGGGGATTTCTCCTTGATTGCTTGGAGAATGCCTTCCAAAATTGGAAGGAAGATTCTCTGAGGAATCCTCTCTAGTTTGAACTAGTCCATATGCTTTGATTATTTCCCAATCTCTCATGCAAACGCATGAGAGATTTGGGTATCTAAAAAGCTCCCAAATCCGATGACCTTCCAAGCTTGGGAAGCTTGCTTCCCAAGCTCTAACCGTCCCCTAAAGCCCTTTATAAGGACCCTCAGAGCTCACCGATCTCTTCACGCTCAAAATTGGCCGTGAAATCCCCACAATCCTTCTCTCCCTCTCACGGCCGAAAGCTCCTCGATGTTTGGAGATCCCCTATGCTTTTCCCATCATCCATCCACAATACCTGTGGTGGATTCCTCTTCCTCGCCTCCATCCGCGTCTCGCCGTACCAGCAGGCGCTCATTCCCCTTCGTCCTCACCGCTTCTACCTCACCGGAGCCGCCTTCATCTCCAGCGTCGGCCACACCACATCCGACGCCATCCCTGCCCCACATCGTCCATCAACCTCCTAGCTAAGTCCCCTATCCCCTCTACTTTCTTCTCTTCTCTTTATTTTCCAAATCCGACCATCGACAACCCTTTGCAACTCCACCTCCTCCATCTTCGGCTAAACCATCCCACCTCCACAGACCACCAAAACCCTCACCAACCAGTGCAAAACCATCGCCACACCTTACTGATCATTTCCCCTTTCTTCATTCATGTCTCCACTCACTCACACGTACCCCCGAAGACACCCACTCTCATGCACACCGTCTGACCTAGCTACGCACTCACAGCCACTGTTGCACCACACCACCACCCCCATCACGTTCGCTGTGCTCTGGCGACCCTCCCTGGGCGTTCTGACGTGGCCGAGAGGCCATTTCACTAATTTCAGATGTTAGCCTGTAAAGATTCATTCACGTTTTAGCCTTTTAAGACGTCTGGAGTGTCAGTCAAACATCTGGACCCCTTCCCAGACGTCTGGAAATTGAAAAAAAATCTGTACGCACTCTATGTTCCACTCGCAGGCAGCGCGCAAACTCTTCTTCTCTCTCCTTCCTTCTTTTCCCCCGCCGAACCCTAACCCCCCAGCCCTATAAAAGGCCCCCCTTCCTCTCCCCTCCACTCCACCACTACCACCACATCCCCACTCCACTGCCATGAGCAAGAGGCGCGCGAGAGAGGGAGCGAGAGTGAAGAGGAGGAGAAGGCCGTGGTCAAGAGCTTCATGGAAGCTCGTCGGAGGCTCGCACGACCGCGGCACGTGCGGGAGGAGAAGGACGTTGGAGCATTGTCCCCGAACTTCTGCAGCAATTGGGGCTGCAGCGAAGCGAAAGGACCCACGGCGGAGTGCGGCAAGAAGCATAGGAGCGCGGTCTGATACTAGAATTTTTCCAATATCAGATGTCCGAAGTGTCTTCCGGATGACTGGCTGGACGTCTGGCGTCGACACCAGACATCTGAAAGCAATTGTATTGCGAAGGTACGTCTTCCTCACAGTTACGGCCATGCAAGCCGCATTGCAGATGTGATCTGTTTGACCTAAAGTGGTTTGATGCTCTGTCGTGCGTAGGAGCAGCTTTGGGAAGGTGTGTGGAATGCCCTTCCACACACTTTCGAGCATTTGGACAGCTTACCAAATGACCGGAGGTGTTCCCATACGACCGGAGGACTGGTCAGACGTTTGGAACTGTTTCCAGACGATCGCAGAGGAATCCTGGACGTCTGAAGTCACCGCAGGAACTTGAGGTGAGTTTCTGTGACTTTTAAGACGTCCGGATTTCTTTCCAGACGTCTGATTTGTGTCTGCAGACACATTTTTGACCCGTTTAGGATCCGAACGGGATCCGTTTTATGCAAACGAAATATCTGTGGTTTCCTTGTGAGTTCATCTACATATTAGAAACCTTTATACACTGTTCTGAATCTTCTGTTGTGGTGTGTTCTTTGGTATATGACTTCAACCTGTTGTGTGTCTGGGGCTTATAGAGGCACGTGGGTCTGCAATTTGAGCCCCCAGTGCTCTCGATTTATTTGGTAGAGTGGTCCACCCCTATTATACTTATTAAATATGAATGCATCTATGAAAATTAGACAACTGGAAACTTAGGATGTGGCATGAATCCTAGGGCGAGAAATGGTTGAACAAATTGTTTGTGTAATTGAAATTGTATATATATATGAATGAGCTGAATTGTTAGCCACTGTCTGAAAATAAATATGAGCTGCCTGTTAGAATATGAGCTGCCTGAGATAACTAAACAGTCACCTGTGATATCACTTGTTGCATGTGTTAAATTGTGAAAATATGAGTTGCATGTGTATAAACGAGAACTGAATTGTGAATGATGAAACCTAGATTGGAATAATATGGTGAACTTGAGCATGAACCCTACGGGGAGTTAGGAGTAAAGCTCCTGTGATTAGATGGAAAAGCCTGGAATGTGGACGGGAAGTGTGCTAGCCCTTGAGTACGTGCTACTAAGGAGAGCGACTGTCCCCTTTTAGTGTAGAGCGGAGCTAGCCACCCTTGGGTTGGGACCCAGGGTTAGAATTGGCCACTCTACACTGACTTCTATTGGCCCTCGCGTACATGGCACTGAGGTGAGATACTGGTGTAGGGAGGGAGCTAGCCACCCCACGGGGCCTGGGGTTTAGCTAGCCACCCTACACCGACTTGTTAGGCCCTCTGGGAACACTGGGGTAGTCAGACGAGGGTGCACGGACTGTGGAGGGGCGAGACCCCTGTTTGGTTTTGAGGGGCTTGGTCCCTGTTTCTGAGAGGGCTAGGCCCTATACTGTTCTGTGCTGTACTTGAGCGTACCCGCTAGCGGAAACGACTAACCGCGTGCCAGTGCGGGGTAGCTACCCATGCGCTTATCGTGTGTGCCGTAGTCACCGCTACGTTTGTCAGTGATCTCGAGGTGGTTGACTGGGTGTAGGACTACCACAGGGGACTCTCCCAACCAAGAGAGCACCACGTGTACCTTCTACTCTTTAGAAAAGACTGCAATCAAGATTGTTCCCACGAGGAACATGCAAGATCAAGAAAGAAATCTGAAAGTAAACCAATGGGGTGAAAAGAAATTACCTGTAAAATAAATAACTAGAAAAAGGATAAATATACCTGCTAGCTTTTTCTGCTTTAGACATTTTGGTTACCACTCTACTCAGCGTTCGCTGACTCCGTTTTCTCATAACATTGTTCAGGTCCAGGAGTTGAGTAGCCCGAGCTACCGGTTGCAGAGGGTGCTGGGCTCAGTCGTACTTTTCAGTACTTTTGTTGTACTCTCTTTTCTGCTATAGTGAGTTTCAGACTTTTTGTTACTGTTCCTATTACTGTTACTTTTGTTCTACTTTTTATGTTGTTGTTGTGGTATGTACTGAACTAGCAGCTTTTACTTTCCTTTACTGCTTGTACGCTTTTATTGCTAATTACATTGCATAGTGAATGTGGTTTATTTTCCTGCTTTTCGGCTATTTCTTGTTAGACGACTGGGTCTTGGGATTAGTTGAGGCGAGCCGGTCTCGGGTCTTGTAGGGATTCGGGAACCGGGTCGTAACATAGCCTTATCTGCCATTGACGAGCAAGCTATGAGCTTGCTTGAAGGTTGCTCCAAGTCTTGCTACGCCTAGGTTGAAGCCCCAGGTCATGCGTAAGTGCCTCGCGCGCAAGTCCAGGCCCTCAATTGAAGACGCAGGCCTCGCAAGTTGAGGCAATTAAAGGAGACTCCCTGCTGTAGGCACGCGAAGGAAGAGGGCGCAGATAATCCCACATCGGAAACTGTTGAAGCTGCGCAGCTGCATAAATTGATTTTGTGACAGTAGCTGTTCGCATCAAGTTCACAGGGTGAAGTCCCTCTCACCCGTTCACCTGGCCTCATTCGTGACACGCCCCGCGGACCTGGTCGACCTGATAACCCACTTGACCTGCACTCCTCGCTCACCACCGCACGCTGGTGAGCCTAGACCTGGGTGCACGCCTGACCCGATAACCCGGATACCCTGTGGCTCTGGGAGAGCGGATCCTAAGAGAGATAGAAGAAAGTCGCGCGGGTAGGGGGAGGGTTTTGCTACAGGGACCTTCGGCTGACACTTAGTCGGATTCTGAGGAAAATCAAAGAAAGAAAAGAAGAAAAGAAGAAGAGGAGAAGGCCTGAACTGAAGGACCAGAGAAAGAAGTAAAGGCCTGAGGAAAAGAAGAAAGGGAAGAAGTTGTAGAAGGAAGGAAGAATCAGAGAAAGAGAAGAAGAAAAGAGGAAGAAGACAGTCACTTTAAGTCGTCTGATTTCCAAATCAGACGACAGAATTAGCTCTCATTTTATTCATATACATTGAGTTCCTTAGTTGATATTGTAGGAGTATTTGGTGATCTAAATCACCATTTTACTCCCATCTTTTTGCACATTGATACTAATATTATTGCAAATTCTTTTAGTTTGAATTGTGATCTTGATTTCTAAATACCATATTGCTCACTGTGTTCGACTTCAGAACTTTTTCGAGTAATAAAAATTGTATTTGTTTTCAAAGCGATTTCAACTATATTACAACGCTTTATTTTAAACTCGATTTTGCCGCGATAAACAGAGGGCATGACGTTTGAAAGTTGGGAAAACCGTACATTCTTTTGCTTTCTACGCTCATGCGACACGCACTCCTCTTTCCCCCCTTCGGTCTCCTTACCCAAAACCCTAACAACCCATCTATTTAAACCCCCACACCCTTCCTCTTTCTCCCCATCACCACCAGCCACCACCTCCATCTTCTTTCCCCCTGCCAGTAGCCATCTTCTTCCCCCGTCCCCAGCGTAGAGAGTGGAGAGGAAGAAGAGGGACGAGATGCGGAGGAGGAGAGTAGAGTGTGAGTGAGGAGCGAGAGCGTGGGAGAGGAGAAGGCTTGGGGGAGCTCGTGAGTGCACGGTCAAGAACTCGTGCAAGGAGAGGAGTCATGAGAGGAGGAGCCCGCGAAGGGGAGCTTCGCGACCTCTTGAGGCTGCTGGCGTAGCAGCTGTAGGTGACAAGGAATCTGCGCGGAGAAGAAGGCTCGCGAGAGAGTTCTGCGTATTGGATCTTTTCTAGTATCAGACGTCTAGAGCATCTACCAGACGTCTGGAGCAGTAGTGGGACATCCAGAGCTGAAGCCGGCCGTCTAAAAGCACATTTAGTGCAAAGGTACGTGTTTTTGCATAGGCCCTGGCCATGCAGATGGGACACTTAACCGTTTTTGGGTCTGTGCAGTTGTACGCAGGCACAGGGCGTTGGAAAGGCGCACGATGCGCGCTTCGAGGTACTTTTAGACGTTTGAGCACATCGCCAATCGTTTGACTGTACTCTCAGACGATCGGAAGGAGAGTCCGATGTCTGGGACTTCCCTCAGACGATTGCAGAGGGGTTCAGACGTCTGAGGAAGTCACAAGAAGGAAAGGTGAGGTTCTAAGCTCGTTTAAGATGTCTGGGTCTAGTCCCAGACGTTTGATTTTAGACAGTGTACGTGTCTTTGGCTCGTTTAGGGTCCAAATGGAATCGATTTTCCGCAAACGAAATACCGTTGCTTTTCGCTTGAGTTTCTCTACGAGTTAGTGTCATTTTTATACAATTTTGGACTCGTTTGATGTGGTTGGTCAATTGTATAGGTCTCCAGCCAGTTGAGTACGCAGGGCCCGTGGAGGTGACATGACCTGCGGTTCTAGCCCTCATTCCCCCCGTGTTTCCCGGTAGAGTGATTTACATTAATATTAATATTTAAACAAATAAAGTGCATGTGTGGAATAACTTAGATTGAACCCTAGGACAGAAACGAACGAATATTGCTTGAGCTACACTGTTTCCTTGAGATGCATGTTAAACTGACTTGCTAGCAAATGTATTAGTATATTGATGTGATGCTTTCTCAGCTAGTAAATCACGAGCTGTCTGTTATAAGAATGAAAATCGTAATGTAAATAGTAAGATCTGAATGTTGGGAAATGGAATGAAAGGAATACAAGCATGAACCCTGAGGGGAATTAGGAGAACTCCTGTACATGGAAAGAACTTAGTAAGTAGGCAGGAAGTGAGCTGGCCCTTGTGTACGCGGTACCAAGGAGAGCAACTGTCCCTTTAGTGTAGAGGAGAGCTAGCTGCCCCTTAGGGTTGAGACCCGGGGTTAGGTCTAGTCACTCTACACCAACTTCTGTTTGGCTCTCGTGTACGTAGTATCGAGGTGAGCTACTTAGTATAGGGAGGGAGCTAGCTGCCCCATGGGACCCGGTGTTAAGACTAGCCGCCCTACACTGACTCTTGTTAGGCCCACTTGCTAAACCGGGATAATCGGATGAGGGTACGTGGACTGTGAAGGGGCGAGACCCCTGTTCTGAGAGAGCATGGCCCTCTGCTGTTTCGTACTGTACCTTTAGGCATATCCGCTAGTGGAAACAACTGACCGCGTGCTAGTGCGGAATAGCTACCCGTGCGCTTATCACGCGTGCCGTAGTCACCGCTACATCGCAACCATGACCTCGAGGTGGTTGACTAGGTGTAGGATTACCATAGGGGACTCTCCCAACCAGGAAAGCACCACGTGTATATCCTACATCACGGGAAAAGGTTGCAAGCAAGATCGTTCCTTTGAGGAATATGCCAGATCAAGAAATGACTAGATAAATAAAGGAACAAACAAATTAGAACTACTTGGTTGAGCTAAATGAAAATGAAAAATTAATTAATTGGTTGTCTTAATTGCATGTAAATGGCTTAATTACCACTTTACTCAGCGTTCGCTGACTACGAAATTTTTATAACCTTGTTCAAGTTAGTGAGTTGAGTAGCCAGCACCACCGGCTGCAGAGGTAGCTGGGCCTAGTCAAGCCCAGCCTTAGTTGTGTTTCCTTTCCGTTTCTTAGCTCCTTTCGTGGTAGTGAGTATTTTGCTATATGAAATACTATTTCTATTATATTTTCCGCTGTAGCAGTTGTGATGGCTTGTGCTATTGTGAGACATTCCGTTCTGTTTCTTTTACTGTCTCTGTACTATTTTCTACTTAGTCACATTGTACTTATGGTTGTGGAATATTTTCTACTTTTGGTTATTTCTCGTTGGACGACTAGGTCTTGGGATTAGTCGAGGTGGGTTGGTCTCGGGTCCTGTAGGGATCTGGGATTGGGTCGTAACAGCTTAATTGAGTAAAAGTAAAGGAAGGATTATGGATGCAACCTGTGAGGCCTTAATTTTTATTGCACTTAATTAGGGGTTAAGCATGGATAGTGGAAATTAATTAAGTCCCAATGATCCCTTATTAGCTGTGTGAAATTGGGACTATATAAGCTTAAAGGAGAATTTTTAGATGTTGATTAAGGACATAGCCTCCTTTATTAACAAGTAAAGCCACTAAAGCCCTTAACTTTATCCAATAGAGGGAATACAAGAGAGAGGAATATGCCTTATTAGGCCTAAACTCCAGAGAATTAGGCTTGGGAAGGACCTAAAAGCAAGGCCTTTTGATTCATGGAAAGGTGGAGTGGAGAGGAGACAAAGTGAAGGGCATCATATGAAAATTCCCTAACCCATAAGAAGCCTTGTAGAGGATCCATCAGATACAACACTCATATGCCTCCCAACATTCCCTTCTTGCTAGAAGAGGGTCCCCACCATAACAGGAGGTTGAAACACCAAAGGAAGGAGTAAAAGGGAGGCAATTGGGTTGCTTTTACCCAATCCAGGGAGAGTATGACCTATAGCTACTTCTAAGCATAAAGTCATCAAGCAATTCCCATGTAGATTGGGTTTTCACAAGAGATTATGAAGACGATTTCATAGGTTCATGGTGTTCATGTAGCACCCATGAACAAGGGGAGGTTTGAATGAGAAAAACCCTATTCCATATTTAATGAATTCTCATGAAAGCTTATTATTCTTGACTTGTGAGGTTGTAGAGGCTTGGTTTGAGAAGAAGGAGTAGCAATGAAGGGAGACTTGAAGGTGACTTGTAAAGAAAAAAGGATGTTCAAAGTAGTATCACTGAGGTAGGGCTTAATTATCTCTCTTGACCCTTTCTTTTGGTTGTTAATGGATAATTGAGGTGTTAGCAATGCTGAATGTGTCATCTAGATGCTTTGATTTTGTGTAGATGTCAATGTAATGAATTTGCATGCTAAAATTTAATTGATTTTGTGAACTATGTTAACATGCATGTCAAAGGGATGTACGTAAGACTTAAAATGTGATTAAATAGGCCTAAAAATAGGTTAAGTAGGGTCTTGGATGATGGATAATTGTCTTAACATGCTATTTTAAGCTTTTCATAATGAGTTATTGGATATTTGTTTCAAATTTGGCATGTTCATTCTTGAAAAACGTATTTGTGTAGATTTAATTGATCAAAGTAGCTTTTAAGCGATCAAAATTGCTCTGAAACAATTGAATTTGTATTGATTTTGATCGTTCAATTTGAGTTTTAATTGATCAACTTGTAGACTTTTTGAGGGACAACAAAAACCTTATTTTTGACACGTGTCTCACCAATCATATAAACTGGATGGAACCTGAGTCACTGAATACAAATCATTAGTCTAAAAGATAGGATCACAATCACCAACATAAAATCATAAAATAATAATAGCTAAACAAGAAAATCAAAAGGCATTAATTAAATAAGATAACGAAATACTGATCAAGATGGTTGTTACAAACAAAAAGTATGTAAACCAAAGAGATGCTCCATTGGCAATCACCTTTGCTAGCTATCAAATGCACTTAAGTATGGAGTCCAAAGGAACACGTCAATAAAAGCTAAGTAGAATAGAACGCAACAATAATGTAAAAAAAAAAAAGAGTGGGTACCATTTATATTTATGTCATTTATCAAAGCATTATTGTAAAATCCATTTATTATTATGTGCTTTGCCTATTCAATTATGGTCATGATAATCACAATCTACATCTCAGGCATAAGACGATCTTAATGCAACATCACAAGAAGTACAATCGATGTAAGATACCATCTTAGCCAGGAGAATGACTTATATTTGTTTCACAACTCAATCCATCGCTTTGAAGTCGTTGCTAGGAGTGGTGTTATGTTGTGTGGTATAAACACGTGCTAGCTATACACATTGAACCACAAACAACTATTCATCCACTCATTGCTTGAGTACAATACAACTCAAATCCAACTCTCGTGCTATGCACCTCGCTATCCTAGTTGGTTTTTAATATGGACTATGAGTCGCAAGGAGGCTAGCAACTCTTTAACCAATTAAGCTAGTAAAAAATAAACCAATGTTATAGTCAAGACTCTAGCGAGTCACGAGAGTTGAACACATTATCCCAACTCTAATCATCTCGACCATATTTGCTTAGCTCTATGTGTGATGGAGAGGTTGCTTAAGAGCTCCAAGATCTCAAAAGGACCGAGGAATGCAAAAAAAATGAGTGAAGAGGGTCTTAAGGTGATTTAATAGCTTGATAATTGTCACACCTCGCTAACCTTCCGACAGGTTGGAAACTAGGTTAACGAGTGTAGGGGCCTTAAGGTCCTAGACACTAGGGATTGCTAGGGTAACTTGTTGGTTATCTTGGTTATTAAACCTACAATGCCTAGTAAATCTTAATGAGAGCACTAACACATGACACAAATTTTAAATGCAATAAGTAGATAAAATAACAAAATGCAAGGCAAAGTAGCAGAAAAAATAGTCAAAGCCAAGTAATAGATACTCCTCTCCTTGGAAAGGGCCTCCAGCCCTCTTCCTCCTCTCATGATCTCTTCCTCTCCCTTTCCTTTAAATCTGTTGTTGCTGGAGCTATCAAGGCTCTTCACTCTTTACTCACACACATTAGGGAGGGGGAACGGGAAGAAGATAAGAAAGAGGTATGCTCATAATGATAGTTGGGGACTCCATTTCTCACTTTATTTCTTTAAAATGGCTGGGCAATTTCCTTAGGTGATCCCTTCACTTCCAAGTCTTTTATTTCTTCTTATCAAGACATATTATTGTTACTCCAATGCCCCTCTAACAAACCAATCAACAGAGTCGTGGTTTGTGTCCTTAACAGAACATGGTTTAGGTCCTTAATTATATAAATAAGTGATTAGGATCCCAAATTGTCTTTCAAGATGATTAATTATACGATTACTCATAATTAATATACATTCATTAATGGATCCTATAAAAGTGACTCCACTTATAGATTAAGAGTATATTTAAGTATTCTCAATCATAATATTCAAGTTCAGATATTTTCACCAATGACCCTAGTGTAAAAATAAAGTTCATAACTTGGTACATCTTTTACAGAGGTAGTAGAATCTCCTTGTAAAGTATGCTAGTTAGATTTTATTTTATTTTTTTAATCTATAAGTTAAAAAATATATAGATAACAATGACACATTTTCACTTTTAATATATTAAAATTTATTAAATAAAAAATATTATATTTAATATTATCTCTGTAATATATACCAATACCTCTAAACTATCACGAGAATTTGCAGATGAGGTGAACGATTATATTAAAAAAAAGTACATATTTTAACGTAAGACTCTCGAAAATGACTCCGGACGAACCTACAAAAATCAAATGTTTTCGCAAATAAAGAAAAAGAAAACAGAAGTACGGAAGAAGACCCATAAAAAAAAAAAGACGGAAAGGAAGTAATAAAAGTAAGCGCACGCGAAGCAAGAGACGATTCCCCCGTTCCATTTCCCTTCAGCTCGCATCCCTCTCTTCCCCGACCCCTCCCCTTTTTCCGGTCGCCCCCCTCCTCTTCCCCCAAGTCTCCTCCCACTGGAAGCGCAGCAAAGCGAAGGAACAGTAAGGGAAGGGTTAACTAATACGAAGCCAAATTATAATACTACCACTTCTCTCCCCCTTTCCTCCTCACGCATCGCATCCACCGACCCGCCGCCGCCGCCGCCGCCGCCGCCGCCGCCGCCGCCGCCGCCACCCCCCTCACCGAACTTCCTCCGCCTCGACCCCCACCCCCCACCCCATCTCCACCCTCCGATAGATCGGCCCCCGCGGATCGGACGGCCATGGACTCCGAGGACGACATGCACGACGCCAACGACCTCGAGTCCTTCGACGATGACTTCTACAGCGGCGAGACCGGCGGCGGCAGCGACGACGACGGCGACAACGAGTACGAGTTCGGCGAGAACGTCTCCGACGACTCCGACGACGCCCTCTCCCGTTACCATCAGGTCCTCCTCGATCCGTCCTTCCTTCTCCCCGGAAAGATCGGTCGGTTTCTCGCAATTGCCACGGGTTTCGCGGAACGCGGGAATTCGCAGTAAAGGCAGTTCCTTTCGGGCTGCCTTACGTCTGCTGGTTTCCTGTGATTCCCGCGGCTTTTCTGTGTTTCGCGATCGTAGAATTACACGTGAAAAAAGGCTGCTATTCTGGCTGACGGCAGGTGTTTTTTTTTTTGTTTGCAGCAAAACTATACGGTGCTGAGCGAGTTGGATATAAGGCAGAGGCAGGAGGAGGACGTGGGGACGATATTGACTGTGCTCTCGATGTCGAGATCCGAGGCGATCATCCTCCTCAGGCACTATAAATGGTTGGTCTCCTCGGCTTCTTCTGCGGGAAAATTTCCCATTTTTTCTTGCTTTTCTGCTGCTTCTTGTTGCTGTTCGAGCTGCAGGTGTGTTTGGATTTTCGGGAGTTGGGGGTTTTTACAAGTTGTGGGATGTATGCGAAGTTAAGCTGGTGGGAGCTGTGGGAATTTAGTAGCTTAGGGAATGAGGATGTTGCGTGTTTGTTCGTGTTTCAGATGTGGGAATGGTGATGTGGGCCATGGAACGAAGGGAGTAAATCTTTCAGATTTAGCAAGAATGATTAATCGGAAAAGTGTTGGAAGTGCTGGGAAACTAAAGCAATGTTACTCTGTGATCTTGCCGTGTGGATGCTGCCTATCTGAGTTGGATGCCATTTTTGAGTAGCCAGTAGAAGTTTTGTGGTGTACGAATGCCACGATTATCCCACTTATTGTTGGAAAAAATCTTGCATTTTGTTGTGGTAATGGTTGGTTTGATGGGTGTGATGATTCTGTGAGTAATTTTTTCGACAAAGGTGATTGCCAATTGGATGATTCTGAAAGAGGAGTGCGACTTGATGATTCAGATGCATATTTATGTGGATATCTCCTCATTGCAAATCTCTGGATGTAATGAATCGTGCATTTCCTATTATCATGGAAATCTGTCTACGCCTAATTTAGAAATTTACTGGTACAAAAAGCTTCCAATTTTTTCCCCTGGTTATCACTCATTGATAAATTAGCTGCCAAGCTGGAATACTGTATTCTCTTACGGAGCATCAGCTATATTGATTAGCATTTCGTGAGATGATTATTTTTGCACCATTATTAATCAACAGCAAATATGCCAGCGGTGTACTGCAAGGTGCCCTCACGAGGTATTTGGGGTGCTACTGCAGCTGTCCAGGATTCATATGACCTTTATTTGAGCCCATTTTTATAAGAAATTGGAAATGCAGCTCAACAATTGAGCTATGCTTGGAAAATCATGTCGTGATACTTGGATTGTTTTCCTCTAGCTTTGTCTCAGATGAAATTAGAAATGCCTTCTTTCAGAGTTGTATTTATCTTCTTAATGCATATTATGTCATATTTTTTACTTCGATGTAGATTGTCCACATGCTAAGTAAGAGATTTGCCATCTGCTCTCCATGTAAAATGTGCATTCTCTGATTGGCTGATGTAACTGCATATTCTACTCAGACTAAAATGTTAGCTTTTAATGGCTGAACAGGGATGTAGGTAAGGTGCATGATGCATGGTTTGCTGATGAAGCACGTGTTCGGAAAGCGATTGGCCTGATTGAGAACCGTGTAGAAATTGTGCATGCCAGGGAGGTGACTTCTGATTCTTAGTTCTGAAAAGAGAATTAGCACAAACAATTTCATCATTCTTGATCCATGAGGCTTTTTCAATCAGATGGAATTTCTCTCTGACAAGATTTTATGTCGACAGTTGACTTGTGGGATTTGCTTTGAAAGCTTCCCTCGCAATATGATGTCAGCTGCTGCATGTGGCCATCCCTTTTGCTTTTCATGCTGGAAAGGTATACATGCACATGATAAACATAGTTGAACATTGTCATCATCATCATTTTATGCTAGGTGCACAACACTCACCTCGTTACTCTTTGTGCCTATGCATATGTACACTATACACATTTTTAAAAATTTAACTATTCACTTTTGCCTCGTTTGGTTGCAGGTTAGTAGTTGTCAATGGAAAGTGTTAAGATAGGGTAAGTTGGAGAGGTGGTGGTGTAAGTGATAGATGCGATTAGGGGTGTACATGGGTTGGGTTGGGATTCAACCCAAACTCAATCCACCGTTTGTGGGTTGAGATTTTTCCAACCGAACCTAACCTGCTACACTATTGAACCCAACCTATAAAATTGGGTCGAGTTGGGCTGCATTGTTGAGTAGTCAAAGCTAATGTTTATCTCCAATATGCTTCCTATGTCTTTTATACTTAACGACAAAAATTTTTGAACTTATAAACAACATATATCTTATAAAAAAGTGAATAAACTATGTAAAAACAAAAAAATAAAGATATGATCCAAAAGTAATGAGAAAAGATAAATGCGTACATGATAATAAACTTGATAGGTGCATATAAAAGTTTGATCTATACTAATAATCGACAACTAATATAGATGTGGTGCTTCGATGGTGGTCGTGTGGAGAGGAAGAGAGGAGAGGTGGGTTGTCAAGGACTTGAGTGGAGGTGGAGGGCTAAGGAAGGAGAGAAGTTTGAGGGTTACCTGAAGAGTGTGGTGTGTCGCGACCACCGAGAAGAGGAGGATGCCACCTAGATCTTGGAGTTGAGGAGAGATGTTGCTTGGAGTAGAGCTTGAAGGTGAGGTGAGGGCAGAGGGCGTTGCTTGAAGTTGATGGAGGTAACTATGGGAGAGATGAGGGGTTGGTAGATGATTGAAAATTGAAATTTTGGGATGAAGGAGTGAGGAGATGTTGAGATCGATGAGATGAGGATTTTTTTGAGTCACATAAATAACACGGAGTAATAAAGAACGAGTGATAATACCAAAGCATAGAATGAGAACACTTGGGTTTACGTGGAAACCCTACTTATGAAGAGTGTAGAGAATTTACGGGTGAGGTGCCCATATGGGCATGTTTCTCTGTATTCTTCTCAAAAAGTAAATGGGGATACAACATATTTATAGTCACCACTCTCACACAAACCCACAATACACGATGTGGGACTAAATATGACTCACTACAACTCTTTATCTCTCAACACTCCTCAAGCTGGAGCATGCTCAGCTTGTACAAAAGAAATTCTCACTATACAAACAAAGCATAACACTCAACTCAATTGACGTTGCTAGGTCATTGCTTCCTTGTATCTTGTGCCGCCAGCTTTCTTGCATTCACGTTCTTGCTTGTAGGTGGGTGTAGGTCGAAGTTCGGAGATGAATCACTGAAGTTGGCTTTGGTACATGCGCCTTCCATTTTGAGAACTCTGAAGAGGGTCTCTCTCATGGAGACCAAGAAACGGGGCCTCTTCTACATGGAAACTTAAAGTGGGTCTCTCCCTTGGAGCCTTAAAGATTGGCCTCTCCCATATAAACTGTCTGTAGATTTCTCTCATACAGGGACCAAGAAAAGTGTTCCTCTTATATAAGAACTAAGAAAAGAGCATCTCTCATGTGGGGAGTTTAGGGACCTTAATGAGTGAGTCTCGTATGGGGTTATAATAGGCTCTTAGACCCCCCTCTCTCCTATACTTGTATTGGAGAAGAAAAATAATATAGAGAAGAAAAGATAAAATAGAGATGAGCTTCTCCTCAACTCCTATTGCAAATTTTTTTCTTTTTTTTTTTGATTTTTTTCATCTTCATTTTTTTTGCTTGATATTTTTCTTATTTTTTTCATCTTTTTCTTTGCTTCTCTTTCCCTTTTTTTTATATATTTTTCTTTGTAATGCTAATAAGACTAAAAAAAGGAGCCCAAAAAAGAGATAAAAGGGAAACTAAAGGGCAAAGATGTAAATGTCCCCCCTAAAATATCTCATAGGGTTCAAGGAAACCCAAAACATACGGTGGTATTTCGTTGTTGCTTCTCGTTACGTCTCCTTCTTTGGCTTCATCGTTGCTTGCACAACTCCCTCGCTACTACCATGATTGCTACCAAGTGCTGCCATCAGCGGTGACGATCTCATGCCCCAATCATTGCTGCAGTCGATACTGCATGAGATCGAGGCCACCTTCATCGTCCAAACTCGACGTTGATGTTGGTGAAGATCGATCTTTTGCGCTCGAGGTCTTCTGCGTGATTGTGTAACGTGTATTCTACGAAGGGCTTCTTCCCATTGCTGCTTGTTAGGTGTCAGCTTTTTTGGTTGATCGTGGCCCCATGCCATCACATTCTTCTTTTTGCACGACGATGCTTCGTCGTGGAGGCACGCTTTCCTCCTTTTCTCTCTCTCGCCATCAACACCTCGTTGCCGCTACTAGGATTCTCAGCCTTAAGGAAGGTGTGCTAGAGGCACTACTACGCGCAAGGGAGGCCTCTACGGTTGTGTGCTCCTGAGGCCTTCGCCATCGATGTTGCTTCTCTTCCTTTATTGCTCAAATAGATTAGGGTTTTGATCCTCTTTCTCCAATCAAAGGCATAGACTAGAGAAAGAACCCTAATAACAAGAATGATAGAACAAGAAAGGTCCAAGAACAACTTGCTCTGATACTATGTTGACAAAAAATAATGTGGAATAATAAAGAGTGAACGAAAATATCAAAGCATAAAAATGAGAACATTTGTATTTACATGGAAACCTCACTCACAAAGAGCGGAGAGAAAACTACGAGAGAAGTGCCCTTATATATACATATAATATATATGCGTGTGTGTGTAAATTGGGTTGTATCGGGTTGCGGGTTGAGTTGGATTGGTTAAACCTCAAACCTAACCCAACTCATTTTGATCAGGTTGGGAAAATCCCAACCCAACCCAACCCAACCCATTATAACTCAACCCATCCCAACCGAACCCGATTGGGTTGGGTTCGGGTTGAACCCGACCCTTGTACACCTTTAGATGTGATAGATGGATTGATGTATTGTAAGTTATGTGTTGATGTGATTTAAATGCAAAGAGAGGATTATTGTTTACTTGTTTTATATTTAATGTTGGATTTTTTTTATTGCTAGTTTGTTGAAAAGTGGAGTAAGTTGGGTTACATGTGACAGACGAGTTTATATGTTATCGGTAGATAATTGAGTTGATAGTTCTCATAAACCATGTGCTCCATGTTACTGTTCATCCAATATTCATCGACCCCCACCACTTTAGAAACCCCATGGTTTTGTTCCACAACCAAATGGGGCCTTTGAAAGTCTTTTAAAAAATACTCTTCACTTTGAAAGTTGACTATTTTAATGATATGCATTATCTATTAATCTCTGAGCGAAGTTGTTAGCACATCCATTGAACAAGTCAGATTGATGGTTATACGAGTAACTGGCAATTGGATTGAAGGGGAGGCTTAGTTGGGGGAATGGGTTGAATCTCATTATGTTGTTCCCTAAACTAAAGCAGATAAAATGCAAAAGCTTTTGTAAATGTTTTTTGTTAAAATGCGATGTTAACTTTCAGTGTGATTCTAAATTTTACATAAATCAAGTGAGATCACACCTTTGGAGGTTAAGATCGTGCTGCATTACCACTATTGGTGCTTGCTGTTGTTTAGCTGTCTGTAAAGTAGTAATTGTTGCTTGCTATCGTTTAGCTGTCTGCAAAATATTTGTGTAGTGCATATCTGAAGGATTATACAGTTATCTTCATTGCTTTTCCACCATGACAACCATTATGTGCAAACTGATTTTTGTTGTTGTTCATCCTTGCTGAAACAACTATGAAATTTGTTACATTTTTTTATTATGAAAAGGAAAATTCAGTATACATTACAATCTTATATTTTAAACCTCACTTTATTTCTTGTTGATAATTTATGGCAGGCTATCTTGGTACATCTATAAATGATGGTCCAGGATGCTTAATGTTGCGTTGCCCGGACCCTTCATGTGGGGCTGCTGTTGGCCAAGGCATGGTTAATTTATTGTCCACGTATGAAGATATAGACAAATATTCACGATATCTTCTGAGGTCTTATGTTGAAGACAGCAAATCGGTATACCAAATACACTTTCCTCGTGCTTGGTTCATTGTTACTGTCATGATGATAACAATTGTAACTATAGTATGCTCTTGCAAAAAAATTTATACCTTTTATGGCGGAAATTCAATACACCTTAATATTTAGTATTCAACACCATACATTTAGGGGTGCTAAATACATATCTACATACATGTGTATGTATCTATTTATTTGCAGGTTGCTGATTATTGAATGTCTGATTTGTTTGGATGATCCTCCAATTCGTTTTTCAAAGGAAAAAAAATTCCAGCTTGATTGTTGATTGCTCACATCTTGGTCAATGCCGTGACAGTTGAATCCCTAGGGAAAGCCTTTATTCCTTTTTTTTTTAATTGAAGATTGTTAGCTGGTCTCTTTGAAAATGAAATGTAAGGGAAACTTGGTGAGCATTGGGAAAAAAAAAAACAGTAGAAATTCAGATGTGCTGAATTACTTGGTAGAAGGTAGCCTTGCACATTCTAATATTTTAATGCCTTTCTTACAAATGAATTGTATCCCAGTGGATTGTAAGAACTGTGATAAACCAAAACTAGTAATACCAAATCAAAAATGGGCATGCCTTATCCTTTCTTTTAAAAAAGGCATGCTTTATCAAAAAGGGAGTGCTAGAAAATCTCATTATATAAAGAATTTTGGGAAAAATTTCCTTTGACTCATATTCGGAATGGGATGTCCAGATCACCTAATGTCTTCTTGGATGGGGCAGAAGCACTTTTTCTGGTAGAGGAGCTTGTTGCAGAAGGCTTTTAGAGCAAATTTTGTAAGTATAGATGGGGAATGCTGGGGATTAGGTGACTAACTTCAAAATTATACATTCCTACTTCAAGGAATGTTCATTAGGTTTTACCTTTTAGGGGCTTAATGAAAACCTCATTAATGGTTAAGGAGGCTTTTTTTTAACCCTTTAAACTAGCTGAGTTGAATCAGGTTGAATTTCTGTTTTTGAGTACTCAAGTTATTTGTTGGTTCATCCATTTCTATTATTATTTTTGCTGCTAAATTTTCACTTAAATTATTTTCTTTGATTGGTATCATGGTGAATACATATATATTCCTATTATAGCCTTGTTATTCAGATTTGTTGGATCTCAACAAGATTGCCAGTGCATCTTGCTGGTTCAGCAAGGCCTCTTGGACAAGGTTTGGTGTGCTGGTTTCAATATTGTTTCAATGATTTCAAAAGTGTGCAGTTTGGAGTCTTTGCCGAAGAAATAGGTGTCAACAATTGCTGCAATTTCAACGATTTTGTTGGTAAAAAATGAAGCTTTGTCAGTGGCATGCCAGTGAAACTTTAGAAGACTGAGAAATTTGCTCAAAAGTGAGAGAACTTTACATGTTTGTAATTGTAACACATCACCTTCAATTTCTACAAGCTTTACAGTCGACTTAGTCAACATGGGTGCACTTGTAAGAGAACACCAAGTTTGCCTTGCTCAATAGATCTACAAAGTTCCTTCCAAGTCACAAGAATCAATGTTGTCCTCAAGATATGATCTTTTCTAAAAGAATCTTCTCTTGATAGCATTAATCTTCTATGTTACCCTTTTGGGAGTTGATAGATGGAAAATTGGAATGACAGGAACATCTAAGGCTATGTTTGGTAAAGGGATAAATCCCTGGGTTTGCTTAAGGAAAGATATGTCACTGACATATTGACAATATATCGCTGATTTGTTGGCATTGAGGCCCCAAGAGATATCAACATCCCTTACCTTATTTTTTTCCTTGATGTCAGTCGATATATTATTAAAATTGGAGTCCTTTAGCATAAATTTTTCAATATATCAGTGATATATCGTAGATATGTCAACATGTCTTTCCTTACTTAAAAAAAAGCATTTTCTTGTATACGTAAGTGATTTCTAATTTACAAAGATTTTGAGGAGTTGTAATCATGAGGTAATGTTGTAGGCAGTGGGTTTATGGGCAACAACATGCCATATATCTAAGATCACATGTCTCAAATCTAATTTGACCGATGATGGTGATACAATGTAGAAGTAGAAGCCTATACATCAAGTCTTAGGATCTTTCTCCTTGATGCAATTTATGGAAATCATTTTTTTTTTCTTTGAGCAAAAAGAGGAAGATTACGTGAGAGTGGTAATCATCCTTAGATTGTATTAATAAATAAAACGAACGGATGATTTGTAGAAATCATGACTATGGTGATGTAATCTACCTAACTACTCTTGTCCTCCAAAAACAAGCATGAAGGAAGCATCCCAAGGCTACAACTATATTAATGGCATCTTGGAAATTTGGATGCTATAACCTCGGTCTTGGTTATCTATTTCTGCTTTGAGATCTTCAATATTGAGGATTCTTCTTTGATATGGAAGGGTATGGAGAAGGTGAAAGTACATATACTACATGGACTTTAAAATTGTGTATGATTGATTTGTCTTTTCTTTTGAATGCTATGACTCTATCAATATGTCAGTAGTACATTTCTATTATATTTTCATTCAAAATATATGATTTTGACCTTCTAGGCATTTCTTCATGCATGTAGTAATTAAAATATTACTTTTCATCGAATTTGTAACATTTTAGGTCATTTTGGACATTTTCAAGTGATTTTCCTAAAAGTTTCTTGCTGACATGATTGATATAAAATGAATAGTGTAGGTGGAATATATGTGGTTTATGAGATATGTCATTTGACATCCCTATTTACAACATATTAACTTACCTATCATATTCAACAACCTCTTATTCTGCTTTTCAACAAAAACAACCCAATATCGAATATAAAATAAGTACAAATTTCTTTCTTTTTGCTTAAATCACACTAAACCATATATTGGATAAAATGCCACCAAACCCAACACCATATATAATATAACTTAAGCCTTCCTAAAATTTATCCTACATTAAAAGATAACCCTATGCAAATGCAACCTAAGTGAGGGTCATCAAGGATGTTGGATCTATTGGTTTCGAGCCTTGATTAGAATGGCTGTTGGATCTGGTGAACTTTATAAGTTCGTTCGTATATAAGTTAATTTGTGTGGAAATTTAGGCTTTGTTTTGCAATGGGGTTAATGGAGGTTAAGGATTATCCATGGGTTTTGTTAAGTTTTTCCATCATTTCAATGCAAACTCTTACATAATTACTTCCAATCATTCCAATCAAATCACAATAACATTTATCCTTACTTTTACTATTAAAAAATACCCAATATACCTTTCACTCTCACTTTTAATATTAAACAAACACCCACTAATATTCTATACTTTCACTTATATTATTAAACAAATATCCACTAACATCACATCGTTACACCAATCATTTTAACTTTATACTTAACCCTCCCCTTATTCCACCACCCAAAACAACGTCCATCCCCATTTATTCCATTTTAACCTATCCTGTTTTATCCACCCTCCAAATGGGCCCTTACGGAACTATGAAACTTTTATTATAAAATCTCAAAGAAGAGTACATGGAATTGATCCCTTTATATAGAGAGGGATCTAATCCTATTCAACTAGAAAGGAAACAAATCATATCTCATCATATTTTTAACTAACTAAAACATATTTTTATAATTTAGAAAGAAATAAATAATGAAAGAGATAATCCAAATTGTAATTTTCTCTAATACTCCCCCTCAAGTTGAAACGTGCAATGCCTAACTTGTTACAAGAAATAAAAGAGAACTCCCCTCCTTATTGTAGACATCCAGAGGAGCAAGCAACAGATTGAAGGAGCATGTTGCGGCCTTAGTAGAAGTAGCAGCCACAATAGACAAACAATTGTAGTAGGCAGGCAGTAAGATATGATACCAAGCATTATCAGGTAGTAGTTAGAGACGGGGGATGCTCTCAAGCAGTAGTAGTAGTAGTTAAGAGATGATCTCAAGCAATGGTAGAAGTTGCAACAATAACAAATGGTAGAAGATTGTAGTACAAGTAACAGTCACAAACGATAGTAGTATGGTTGTAGAAAAAGTAGCAACAACAGTAGATAGTAGTAGCAACGATAGTAGATACTAGGAGGCTATAGTAGAACTGGTAGTAGTAGATGAGAGATGATCTCAAGCATTTGTAGAATGGGAGATGATCCCAAGCAGTGGTAGTGCGGGAGTTGATCCCAAGTAGCAATAGGATGGGAGACGTTCGAAAGTAATAGTTGTATAGAAGATGATTCCAAGAAGTAATAGGACAGGAGATGATCCCAGGTAGTAGTATTAGCCACGCGATTTGTGGTGCCAATAACAATTCCCATTGAATTTTTATTTTTGATTTTCAATGGATATGTATTAGGGGATTTGGAGCACATCATCAAGCCACCTGGATTTCAAGCAGTAGCTACAGTAGTAGGTAGATAGTTAGGCAAAAATGTGCGATCTCGTGCATAGGAGCATACACCATGCACGCAACAAAGAGCGCATGGATGCATGCAGCAGGGATCACGTGTGCAAGAGTCATGTATGCTGAGGTCTTCACTTGTACAAACCCACACGTAGGATCAACCGAGAAATCGGTAGGGGTGTGCACAAACCCAGCAGAGGCGCAAGCAAACCTTCAGTGTAGAGCATAAGACTTTAATGCATAGAACCTTTAGGTACACAGAACTTTCCGTGCACGGCACAGGTAGGTAGCGTAGGCGATGCTGTGTATAGATCTAATGAGCGTAGCGATGGGTGGGTTTGCAGGTAAGCGCAGAGAGCGGTGCACACAACATTAGCAAGTATTGTGCATAATAGGATAGCAAAGATTGTGCATGGTAGATCTTGAGGGTGGCATGTGTTATGTGCGCATGAGGTAGGTAGTAGTAGCGTGCACTTGTGTATGCAGTAAGGGCAGGTGTACATGTGGACTTGCGTGCGAGAAAGAGAGGCTGTGTGTGCAGTGGTTGCAGCTCCTCTTCATGTACGTGCGTGGAGAGGGGTGATGGTGGTGGGATTCCCTTAAGGCTATTTTCGCTCTGATACCATGTGGAGACTTAAGGAACTAGGAAAGTACATGGAATTGGTACATTTATACAAGGAGGGATCTAATCATAATTCAACTAGAAAGGAAACAAATTTTATCTCATCATATCTGTAAGCACCCAAAACATATCTCTATAATTTAGAAAGAAACAAAATAAGAAAAGAGATAATCCTAATTCTAATTTTCGCCAACAATCCTTTTTTTTTTCCTTTGATGAGGAGCTTCTCCTGTTAGTGTGGCATAACTGTGAAATCAGGCAGCTTTTATGTGGGTCATATTTGTAAATTTGATAAAGCTAGGGACATGGGTACGAGATATTAGAGTTGTATAAGAACATCCATGTAAAAATCCCATTCCAAATTGATTTCTAGGATTTTTGGTCTCAGCTTTTATCTTCAGCGAGCACTGTCCATTTTGTGTTGCACACGAGTTTGCTTGATCATTTACAAGATCTTTGTCTTGTTTATTTGATAGGCATTGATTTGACTACTTCCTAACTTTCCTTTTGAACTAAACCTTTCCTTCATTCATCCATATTGTTTTCATATTTATATATTTCAACTTGGTTTGGAAATTTCCTGCATGCTCTCCCTGTGCTTTTCCAAGTCTGAAATGCTTTCTAAATCTACCAATATATATATATATTAAAATCTACTAATATTTCTTGTTTGTATTTAGGGCTGTTTTTACTTCAGCCATTCTCATTCTTTCATAATAAGCATTGGCATTCTTAATCATCCATGTTCTTGCTATACTAGTGATGCTTAGTAAGTAATTCATCCATGTTTCTTTAAGGTTATTATATTTTATAAAACACTGATGTATTGCTTCTTTTGAGTTTCTATGTTGGATGTTCTTGTGACCTGAAGCTATGCTTCTGATGTGGTTATTTTTCACCATATATATATAAGCTGAGGCTGCTATGATATTATCCCTTTACCTGTCGTTAAGAGTGGAGGGTGTAGTTTTGCATCCTTCTTGAAAGGTTGGGGTATCAGTTGACATGCCATGGTACTTTCTCTCTGGCTTTCCAAAAATAAATTGCATCGTTGGGACTTATGTTTTCAATTTTGACATGATAGCATTCACTCAAACTGACATTCACTGTTTTGAATAGAAAGTTTGTTGATTATTAATATTTAAAAATTGTTTATGTTCTTATCTGAAGTATTTTTTGTTCTCCAGATAAAATGGTGCCCTGCTCCTGGTTGTGAATTTGCTGTTGATTACGTCATGGGAAGTGGTAGTTATGATGTTACTTGCAACTGCTCTTATGGCTTTTGCTGGAATGTATGTCCCAATTAACAATTTCTTAGTAGTCATACTTGCTAATTGCTAATTGATGTATGACTTTTTCTTGTGTATGTTGTAGGGCTGGTGTAGTTGCCAATTGCTAATTCATGACTTCTTCTCGTCTCTTTTTATGACAACTAACCAATTTTGAGAAATTGAACATGCAGTGCACTGAGGAAGCCCACAGACCTGTGGATTGTGGCACTGTAGCACAGTGGATTTTGAAGAATAGTGCAGAATCAGAAAATATGAATTGGTAAAATATATTTTTATCAGAAATGGTTACCTCTCTCTTTTTTAATCTTTCATTGCAAATTAGACTAATAAGAAGCATGCTTCGCTATAATTATTGCCTTCATTGTTGGCTATGTTGCCTCGACGTCATTTTTGGGAGAGAATAATGGATGTTTATTGGAGATCAGAAATCATTCAACTTCATTACTAAAAATAAAAAATGAAGTTCATGACAGGGGGTTTGTCAAATACACACCTTGTGAATGACATTTTCTACATTTCTTTCATCCTTGAAGAAGATTGTCTAATTCATCTGGAGCCAAATGAAGTAAAATATCACTTAGCTCTGGCAATAAATATAGCCAGTGTCCCTTCCTTGAGGGACTCGGAAAAGGATACTTGAGAACAATGTTTTAAATGCCGATAGCATGTCGCCGGCCTATTTTGAAAAATCTCTATGCCAATATTAGTATGGTGTCGAAATACTAGTATTTCGCTGGCACGCCGACCATTTCGTCGGCATGTCGACGGTATGGTCGGCATGCTACCGGATGCCTGTGCTTGGGCATGCTTGCTGCGGTGCACGCGTGCGTGTCCTTGGCATGCCTGATGAAACACTCTTATTATTACATAATCAACATTTGATTTTTTTGAAATTGATATTATTTTGACTCTCGTCATTTTTGTTAGCATGCATCAGCATGCCCTCGGCATTGTCACGGTGTGCCCTCATCGAAAAACGGACATTTCCATTGTGTGCCCTCGGCATATCCACGAAATGCACACTTAGAATTTCATCGGTACGGCATCGAAATCGACATTTCGAACCTTGCTTAAGAAGATCTTTGCAATATTAGCCTGAATGGATTTCTGCCATGCTGCCTCAAAGTCAAAAGTTGCATCAATAGAACAAGTGTTTGAGATTTTTATTTTCACTGCCTCATGTAGAACATGTTATTTCACTTTCTTGTGATGACTGATTCCCGATGATCTTGGTCAGATATTGTCCTATGAACATGCCAGCCAAAGATGCACACTTTGAACGATGCTTTTGCTAACCAAATACACTTGCAATCACCAATAATCGTCACTCAAGATGCTCCCTCCTCTCTTAATGAGTATACAAACCTTACTGCGAACCACACTGATGACCAGACCAAAGCAAAATGTGCACTAGTTCTGAGGGTCGTGGCTTCCAAAGTAGAGACATACCGTGAACACACAAGCCTTTTGATTGATTGGTTCCAATCGTAGGGATCCAAGAACCCCTGTCAATCTCTTGTGGGCTAGCCCAAATTTGTGTTATCTCTTTTCTCTTGGGCTTGTTTTCTTCTTTGTTTTACTTCTTTATCCTAAAACGGATTACTTATGAAATTAATAAGGGAAATAGGGACCGGCTCTGAGGATTAAAATAAAAGGCTGATCTCCCGTTAGGAGCTTTGGCTTTGGCCTTGGTTTACATTACTTCTCACCAGAGATGATTTAACTGGTTAAAGATGTGGTAGACATACACTATGCAATTGTTTCTTCCCTCCTAGTTTTTATGCTATTAGGTTTATAGAGTTTTATCTATTGAAATCTTTCCATCAATATAAATAGGCAAAAAAATCTTAGATATAAGGCCATCATGGCCAAGTGGCACGTCCATGATCTTCTGGAAAGATTTCAAGCCAATGAAGTCAAATTGGTTAGCAAGTACACATCAAAAGCATATTTTGCCATTAGTAAAGTGTGTGTGTGTGTGTGTGTGTGTGTGTGTGTGTGTGTGTGTGTTGAATATTGCTATTAGTAAAGATTTGTATGTGTTGTTATTGAATTTTGAAGTATTTGATCATTGTGCTAGAGATTTCAGATTATCATGATATTTTAAACTATTGATAATGCTTGGATGTATGGTGTTGCTCTAACATGTAGCCTTTCCACCCAAATCATTCATTAAACATGAGATATAGATGAACTTATCGGTAAATTGGCTATAAACACTTTTCTCCATGTAGATAACATATAAATATCTTGTTTTACTTTCTCTTTTTAGAAACAAAAATATCTTGTTTTACTTTCGATGTTAAAATTAACATTTGAGTTATGCCAACCACTTCACTATGTAGTCTATGCTTCTTCACAACTGTGTAACTTACCTCGGTGCTTGAGGACAAGATCTCATTGTCCTCCCGAGATAATACCTGATGCTGATTCCCACAAAGCCTGTGCCTCCTAGGTCATGCATGAAATCATTTTTGGTTATTTTCATTGGTCAGTGGTACTTGCTTATTTTAAATTTTGTAATCCTAATATTTATTCTATTTCACAGTATGAGGGTTTATTTATGTTATTATGTTCAGGATACTAGCTAATTCTAAGCCATGCCCAAAGTGCAAGCGGCCAATTGAGAAGAACCAAGGTTGTATGCATATAACATGTACACCTCCTTGTAAATATGAGTTTTGCTGGTATGAAATCTAGCCTCAACATTTATGGTTTGATTGCAAATGCATTCTTGTGCTCAGTTTTGTTTAATGATACAGGCTATGTCTTGGTGCATGGTCAGATCATGGTGAGAGAACTGGCGGCTTTTATGCTTGTAATCGATATGAAACTGCAAAGCAGGAAGGCGCGGTATGGATGACTTGCTTCTGCATTTATCTTCTGTCTTGGTGTAATACATGCTGATTTTTTGTGTCATTAGTATGATGAGTCTGAGAGAAGAAGAGAGATGGCAAAGAATTCTCTTGAAAGATATACCCACTATTATGAGAGATGGGCTACCAACCAGTCGGTATGGACACAAAATACTTTGCTCCTTGCAATTTAGCATTTTGGTGTCGATATTAGTTGATCAAGTATGAATATTTTTATCCTTTTAGGTCATCATGTCTATGTTGGTCAAATCATTAATGGTATGTAACTGTAGGGCATGTATATCTGAGAAGGGATAGTGCATATGTCGTAATTATTATTTAATTCTACAAAATTTGAGAATGAAAGAAGTTGATTTCTTGCATTTAGTTGTCTGTAATGCTATGATTTTTAATGCCTCTCTTTCTTGATCCGAAAACAATGTTTAATACCTTTGAGGTTAGACAATGGATGTGAAATATGCTTGGCCATGCAGGTTTTTTAGGTCTGTCAAAGCATGTTGCTTTTTCCTCAAGGTTAAGAGATCGTGTGGTCTGCTCCTGGTGCCTCTTGAGCATTTTATGCAGACTATAAATTTTCTGGGTAGTTCGATGTCCTATGGAAGTTTCAGGAGATACCTGCCATTAAAGGTCCCAGTAAAGCTGAAAATCTGCTAGCTTGTGCAGCTTCACATGCAAGGTGCACAATCTTGCTCAATTGGTTGGAATTCAGAACTTAAAATCTAGTTTTTCTTTAGGTTATGAAACCTAGAAGAAAATCAGGGTAAAAAAGGAAGAAAGTAAGAGTAGTGAATATCCAGCAATATTTTCATTAGAACCCTTAGTTCTTTAAATAGAGGCTAGTGGAAGGATAACAAAGTAGTCAACTTACATAGCAAGACTTGAGGGCATTATCAGCAACCTCAGTTAATAATGTCCACCCATTGCTAAAAAAAAATAATGTCTTACACCCCCTCCATTTGGAGCATACACATCCAACCACCCCATCTTGTCATTGAAGGAATAGAATGAGCTATGGGCAAAATTTTGGTGAGAATGCCTGTTATAGTTTGCTTGAAGTGACTAGCCTTGGTGAGAATGCCTACAATGTTAGTGTTGAGTTGTAAGGGGGTATTTATTATTTCTTTTATCCTTAAGGGATACTCATGTAATTTGCCCAGTTCTCTTTTGTATAAAAAGATGGCTAGGGTTTCTTTTGGAGGCTAATGCAACTCTTTAGATTCACATGGTATTAGAGCAACGATCTTAGGTTGGTGCTCTGATATCCCGCTAAATACCTATCTAAAAAGATGATCAAATCACCAACATAAGGGGGATTTGATCATTGAAAACATGATGGAGCATGGTAGCGGCAACAGTGATGTTGGAGAGAGGCTTTCCAATGCCACTGTCGGCCACCGAACACTGTTGCCATCGGTCATAGGGGTTGCTACTGCTGCCGCTGACTTGTTGCTACTGGCAGAGGATGGTGGTCTTGTTGGTGGTACCCAGTCCCGTGTGGTTCGAAGCTTGTTTCGTGTGATGAGCCTTCTTTCACGTATAAGTTGTTGGCGATGAATCTCCTCTTGCCTATGTTGGAGAAAGTTGATCCAAGACGATCAACTCTAGTTTCTACCGGGTTCGCGGGTGTAGCTCAAGAAGTTGTTGAGAAGAAGAGGGTTAGGAGTGCATGGGTGATCGACTCTGGAGCCTCTATTCATCTCACCAGAGACAGATCGTTTACAGGACCTTGTGACTCCATGGGAATCTAAGATGTGCGGGTGGTGAATGGAGCAACTTCCTCTGTTATGGCAGTTGGACGTGTAAATGCTATGTACAAGATGAAGATAGAGAAGGTATATTATGCTCCTGAATTTCCCATGAATCTTCTGTCTGTTAGTAGAGTTTATAGGGACCTTGGATGTTTTATTTTTGACGAGAAACACTGTAATTTCCAAGATCGAGCCACATAGGAGACAGTTGACAGTGGCATAGAAAGAGATGGTTAGTACTATTTGGACACGCCCACATTGTTTGCTAGGTTCGTGTCAATCTCTCGTGATCCTTTACTATGGCATTGTAGACTTGGGCACCCCTCCATGAAGAAGATGCATCCATTGTATCTAGAAGTATCAAATTTATGACTTTGGATTGTGAAGACTGTCAATTGGGGATGCATAACAGGAGTAGCTACCCCAGGAGAGATGCTGGTGTTAGTATAATGCCTTTTTCCCTAGTACATTGTGATGTATGGGGATCGTCTAAAGTTGCCTCTACTGGTGGACACAAATATTTTGTAGTGATGGTGGATGACAAGAGTAGACTTGATGAAGGCCCGCAGTGAGATTCCTTCCATTGTTTAGTAGTTTTTGTTTGAGGTGCAGACATAATATGATACCACTGTTTAGGTTTTTCGTAGTGATAATGCATTAGAATTTATGTACGGTGATTTATAGCAGGCCTTTCGTTATAGGAGGATCATTCACCAGACATCTTATGCTCATACTTCCCAACAGAATGGGGTTGCTGAATGCAAATTGCGGCACTTGCTTGATATTTCCAGAACCTTGATGTCTCATATGAAGGTTCCTAGGTAATTTTGGGGTGATGCCATAATTTCAGCAGCATACCTGATTAACCGATTGCCATCTTTTGTGCTTCGTGGTCAGATCCTATACTAGGTTATACATCCTGAGTGCAGTAGGATTTTTCCCTTTGCCTTTGCGAGTTTTTGGGTGCATATGTTTTATTTAAAATTATGGTAGTTAGGATAACTTTGCCCCTTGTGCCACAAAATGTGTCTTTCTTGGTTATTCCAGGATCTAGAAGGGCTATAGGTGTTATGATCTAGTTTGCGAGATATGTTGTCACCGCAGATGTAACCTTCTTTGAAAAGATTCCCTACTTCTCAGAAGAGGGGTCATCCATAGAGGCTGCCATACATGAGACACAGGTATATCACATGATATCACAGGTAGATGATTTCTTTGATGATGAGCCAGCACAGTTTGTTACCCCCTCACATAGTGGTGATTTAGATAGAGAAGAGGAGACCATGCAGAGGAAATCTAGTGTCACATGTACGCTCCATCCTATTTCCCGTTACACTACTGTCTCCCATCTCCAGGAGGGAGACAGACAGTTTGCGTCAGCCATCACTACTGTAGTTGTTCCCAGAGATTTTCTTCAGGCTTCCCATGATCCAAAGTGGAAAGCAGCTATGGATGAGGAAATGCATGCTCTCCAGATTAGGAAAACATGGGATCTTGTTCCATGTCCTGAGGGTACCACAGTTAGTTGCAAATGGGTATACACCCTCAAGTACAGATCTGACGGGATAGTGGAGAGATATAAGGCCAGATTTGTTGCCAAAGGATTCACCCAAACATATGTGGTGGATTACCTTGAGACTTTTTCACCGGTTGCTCGTATTACTTCTATCAGGATTATCTTATCTGTTGCAGTAGTTAAGTAGTGGCCTTTATACCAGCTGGATATAAAAAATGCTTTCTTATATTGGAGATCTTGGTGAGGAGGTATATATGAGACAACCACTAGGTTATGACAGTTAGGGGGAGCTTGTTTGTCGCCTACGGAAGGCTATTTATGGCCTGCAACAGAGCCCACGAGCCTGGTTTGAGAGGCTCAATCTGGAGATCAAGAAAGTGGGGTTCCAGCAATCTACCACTAATCATTTTATCTTTGTTAGGAGGACAAAGTATGGTGAGACATGGAGAGTAGTTATCTTGGCAGCCTATGTCGATGTTATGATCTTGATTGGTGATGATATTGATGGGATAATGTTGATGAAAGTCTTTCTTCAGTTCACTTTTGTCATCAAAGATTTAGGTGACCTCTTTCGATCACAACATCGGTGAGATAGATCCTTTGTTGAGGATGTTCCAGGCATTGTAGTATTGTTGGTTGTTTGTTATACCTGACTATTACACGACCAGTCATTAGTTTTGTGGTCGGTCGAGCCAGTCAGTTCATGCAGAATCCCAAATACAGTCATTGACGAGATGTGTCTCATCTTGAGATACCTGAAGGGTATGCCTGGGCGAGGATTGTAGTACAATATGAGTGGCTCTCTTGATCTTGTGGCATACTCAGATACAAATTATGTGGGTCAGTTGAGGACAGACAATCTACATCTTGCTTTAGCCATCTACTTGGAAGGCAATTTAGTTTCGTGGAGGAGCAAGAAATAGAGTATGGTTGCTCGCTCCAGTGCTGAGGCAGAATACTGATGTATAACTTAAGCTGTATGTAAAATCATGTGGATGGTTGGTTTCCTATGAGATTTAAGGATGGAAGTTGATACACATGTGCTATTCTATTGTGATAATAAATCTGCTGCTTACATTGCCTTTAATCCCCTCTTACATGTGAGGGTTAAAGATATTGAAGTTGATTGTCATTTTATACGGAATACAGTTTTAGAAGGCAAGATGTACCCCTTATATATCTTCTGAGCTACAGATTGCAGGCATTCTCACCAAACCGTTAAAGAAGAAGTGTCATGAATTTCTAAGCAATAAGTTGGGCCTCATTGACGTATATGCCCCAACTTGATGGGGATTGTTGAGTTGTAAGGGGATATTTGTTATTTCTTTTATCCTTAAGGGATATTCATGTACTTTGCCCAATTCTCTTATATAAGAAAAAGGGCTAGGGTTTCTTTTGGAAACTAGTGCAACTCTTTAGATTCAATAGTTAGGAATACTTGCAATGGTCCTTTCAAGTAACTTGTGGAGTTCCGATCCATCTTCCAGTGACAGGCTGTCGTATTTTTGTGGTGTGCCAGCATCAATTGGACATTTCGTGTTGGTTTTGACTAGTGGAGAATCTCAAATCATATGTCGCACCTGATTTTGGGGTTGCTGATTTTTTAGAAGTGATTTCAGATATTTTACTGGTATTTGTTAAGGTGGGATTTTTTTTTTGAAAGGGAAAATTAAAGTGAGATTTTACTTGCATGAATGCAAAATTCTTTGTTCTAAGAATCGGTTAAGTAGTCGGCTAACTAATCCTAGTTGAACCCTTGATTGACTAAACAATCTATACTTAGGCACATAGTCGGGATGCCTGATTGCTCAGCTGAGTAGTCGATCTACTCGATCGACTATGCACCTTATTTCTCCATAGAGAGATAATTAGGTTGGGTTGTTGTACTTGATTATGTGTACAAAATAAAACCCCCCCCACCCCATCGCCCCTCACCTTATGACAAACCCTTTCAGTCCCTCCCCCCCACCCCCATAAAAAAAGCCCTAAAATTGTACCTCTATTGCTCCAACAATTGTCGGTGCCATTGCCCCTCCTCTGATTGACTACACCCGATGTTGCTGTTGCTTTAAGGATTGTCCGACAACCTTGACCTTGTTACTGCTGCTACTTTGAGGATTGCTTGGCTTTGCTATTGCTGCTGCTCGGATAGGCCGACCTAACTATTGCTGTTGCTTGGTTCACTATTTTGGCCACATCAGTGCTGCTGTTGCTCCTCTCTTGCTTGGATGCTTCAGTGTTGAGGATTGATTAGGTTTCCTATCTCTCCTCTCACTTTAAACTTTAAATAACGCTTGTTTGAATCATTAAATGTAGTTTATCGAGGATTGATTAGGTTATTACTTTGGTTGTTTTGCTTTGGTTTTGTTAATTTGTTTTGTTTGATTACTGCAATAGTTTAGTTTCTTTGATTTTGATTTGGTTAAATGTTGTTTTGACATCATCTTATAAGTTATAACAATTTCATGTTTATGAAGTTAAAGTTTCCGTAATTTTCTTGAGTTAATTCTTATATTTATAATGTAGTTGATTAGTTCTTGCTGGATAAGGGCTAGGGTTATATAAACTAGTTTTTAATATTTATTTGTGGAATTATGGCTTCTACAAGTCCTAGATTCGGTGGTGAATCATGTTCGGATCTATTTTATATCCCACTAGGATCGAGTGATCCTAGATGGAGGTATGGATACCTCCTAAATAAGGAGGATTCCAATACTGCCTATTGTGGACTTTGTAAGAAGATGATGAAGGTTGGGATTTAGAGATTCGAGCAACATTTGGCTCATGTGTGTGGCAATATGACCCCTTGCTTGAAAGTTGATGAGACAAAGAAGTTCATCAAGGAGTACATGGATTCCATCTCAAAGAAGAAAGCTACTAAGGTGAAAGCACCTGAAGAGCTTTAGGATGAGGTTGACATCACATCATCGACTAGGGGTGGTTCGGGCATAGTTGATTCAGGAAGGGAAGGAAAGAGGCATAGAGCATTTGATTCTGTTGAAGTGAAAGTTGTTATGAAGGATAGGTTGGATAGCTTGTGACATAGTACAGCTAAGGATGCTTTTGCAAAGGGTCAAAGGGATAAGGTTTGCAAGTACATGTTCGAATGGGCCTTCTTCAACATGACTCTTTTTAATGTGGTCACTGAGAATGATTCTTGAAATTGGCTGGTTGAGGCTATTGGGAGGTATATTCCAGGGCTTAACCCGCTTACACATCATGAGATTGTAGTCTTGTTTCTCAAGAAGGTAGCAGTGAAGACTCATAAGAACTTAGAGAAAACAGGGAGATGTGGAAAATCACTAGTTGTTCCATTATGATGGATGGATGGATTGATAGGCGTGGAAGGAGTATCATGAACTTGTGCATCTATTGCCCACTTGGTTTTAGTTTTCTGAGGTTAATTGACACTTCTAATGATTCACACACTGCTAATTACATATACAACTTGGTTGTTGCATGTATTGAGGAGGTTGGAGAGGAAAATGTTATTTATATTGTCACTGACAATGCTTCAAACAACATGACTGCTGCAATGTTGTTGAAGATAAAGTGTCCACAAATTTTCTGGACCTCGTGTGTTGCCTACACCATTGATTTGGTGTTGGAAGAGGTTGGAAAAGAGCCCAAGTTAAGAAATGCAATTGCAAGAGCAAGTAAGCATGTTCTGTCGCTTCACACGGCAGAAAGATATTATAAGGCCTGGGTAAATAAGATTTGCCCCTGTGTTTCTTATATTGCAAAGTGTCTTGGAGAAGGAAAAATTGACATTAATGTTCTCTTGTGATGAATGGTAAAGATACAAAAGGTCAAAGCATGAAGATGGGCTACATGCAACTTCAATAGTTTTGAGTACAACTTTTTGGAACCTAATTATAGTACAGTGGAGATCTTTACACCTTTGGTTTGATTGCTATGATTGGTTGATTCAGATAAAAAATCATCTATGGGTTTTGTGTATGGAGACTTGGAAGAGGCAAAAGAAGAGGTGAAGGTATGCTTTAGTGGCAAAGATAAAGAGTTGTCTTGTAAACTATTCTTGGATGCAACATAGAAGAAAACAAAAGGGAGTACTCGATATACCTCTTCACAAGGTTGTATATTTCCTTAACCCATATTACTTATATAAAAATTGTACAATGTTGGAAAAGAATGTATATGTAAAATCAGGATTGATATCTTGCATTGAGTAATTTACCTCGATTTAGAAGTGCAAGATATCATCACAGGGAATTGATTGACTATAAACTTAGCCATGGAATATCCAGTAAATAATTAGTTGTGAGGCAAAAATCTATCAACGATGAACATTCTGATTCACGTACATGTATATTCCGATTTCAAGGATTGTTTTTTGTGAAGTGAGAAAATAGTTCCTTGCGTTCAAAAGAAACCTAACCTCTTTTATATTAGAGGTTTGAGTAAATTACATAGTTATCCAAGAAAAGCACAAAATGACAAACATGTCCCTAGTCTTAACACTCTCTCAGGTTAGGGTGTTGATATCAACAAGACTCAACTTGTTGCATAGAAAATTAGAACGCTTCTTCAGAGACTTGGTGAATAAATCTGCTAGCTGAAGCTCAGAGGAGACATAGGGAGTGCTAATTTTCCTTGCAAGGATCGCATCACGAATAAAATGACAGTTAATCTTGTTATGCTTGGTTCTCTCATGAAAAATCAGGTTCGAGGTAATATAGGTGGCTGACTTGTTATATAGAAGTGGAACTGGCATAGTGGCCTGAACGCTTAAATCATGTAAAAAAGCAATAACCTACATAATCTCACAAGCAGCTTGGGCCATCGTTCGATACTCAGCCTCTGCACTAGAACGAGTAATAATACTCTGCTTCTTACTTTCTAGGAGACAAGGTTTCTACCAAGATTATAAAACCTGAAGCAGAACGCCAATCATTCACAGACTCAGCATAATCTGCATTAGAGTAGGCTAGGATATTAAGACTGGCAATATCTCTGTAATATTACCCCTTGCTTGGTGATCCTTTGAGGTACTTAAGAATGATGCAGATCTCATGCCAGTGACTGTATTATGGTGCCTACATATACTGGCTAGCTCTGCTTATTGCGAAGCTTATATCAGGCCTTATGATAGTAAGATATAGTAAGCATCACACTGTGCTACGGTATTGGGTGACATCTTCATATGGTGGGTCTTCCTCATCAAATGAACACATAGTTATAGGTTCAATAGGTATAGCAGAAGGCATAGTCCTCAAAGACCTGCAGCGCATACTACTTTTGTGACAAGTAGAGACACGATCCCTGTCGTATGGCTTTAATTCCTAGAAAATATCTAAGATCACCCAAGTCCTTAGTGACAAAAGTAGACTGTAAGAAGGACTTGGTCTGAGCAATCCCTTCCTGGTCATCACCTGTGAGGGTCATATCTACATAAACAGCCAGGATAACTACCCGAGTAGAATCACCGTACTTAGTCTTCCCGATGAAGACAGAATGGTCAGAAGTAGAGCGCTGGGACCCAAATTTCTTAACTTCAGAGCTAAGTTGCTCAAACCAGGCACGGGGACTCTCCTTCAGGCAATATATGGCCTTCCTTAGTTGACAAACTAGCTCCACCTAACTGCTGTAACTTGGTGGCTATCTCATGTAAATCTCCTCAGATAAGTCACCATACAAGAAGGCATTTTTAATATCAAGCTGAGATAAAGACCATCCTCTGATAATTGTCACAGATAGAATGATCCTGATAGAAGTAATACGGGCTACAGGAGAAAATGTCTCAAGATAGTCTATCATGTAGGTCTGGGTGAAGCCTTTGGCCACTAGCCTAGCCTTGTATCTATCCAGTGTCCCATCAGATCTATACTTGATGGTGTAAACCTATCTACAATCAACCACTGTAGTACCCGGAGGACATGGTACAAGATTGCATGTCTTCCATGACTGTAAGGCCTGCATCTCATCCATCGCTGCACGCCAGCTGGAGTCCTGAGAGGCCGGAGTAAAATCTCTAGGGATAGCAGCTGTAGTAATAGTGGAGGCAAACTGACGTCAAGGTTTGACATATCACCGACACTGATATATCAGCGACATATCGTCGGGTCTGGACATATTGATATCATATGTATCTTTTTTCATGATATATCGAGCAATATCTCCGAAATATCGACGATGTATTGTCGACAGTAGCCACTGTTAGGCAGGAAAGGTGCCGATGATGGGCGGGAAACCTAGAAAATCGCTGGCGGGAAAGGAAATCTAAGCTAACTCGTGGGCGTTGATACACGAATTGTTGGGTGTGAAATTTGAGAAGGTGAAAAATAGGAAAATTTAAGAAAGCAACACACACACCCACGCAAACCCCCCACCCCCCAACACACACATGGCCTTTAATTTATCGATTTTCGTCGTTTAGGTATTTCTCTATGATGTATTATATTAGTCACTAAAATATTAATTCTCATAAAATTTATGATATTTTCTTATATTTTTGTTTCTTTTCTGAGCGATTTCCCTAAAAGTCACTGATATCAGTGATATATCTTTGATATATCCCTTTTTTAACTTGTCGATACGATATCGATATTTAAAACCTGACATACACCATCCTCCCTGTGAAATAGGATGAAGAATACATGCTCCATTAAATATCCTCGTGATTGGTTGCTCCTCTGTATCTGAACTGCTCTCATCTGTTAGGATGGGACACGACCCTACATCTGGTGAACTCTGTGTTTAAAGAAGGTGACATCTGCAGTAACAATATATCTCCTACGAATCAGATCATAGCACCTATATCCCTTTTGTGTTATGGAATACCCAAGGAAAACACATTTGACTGCCTGGGGAGAGAACTTATCTTGATTGCCATATGCTTGAACAGAGCAAGTGCATCCAAAGATACTCAGTGGAAGGGTAAACGACCTGTCACAATCTGGGTGGATCACTTGAAAGGGAATTTGCCCCTGATGAAGGCACTCGATTAATCAGATAAATTGCAGTATGTTATCCCTCGAACTACTTAGGAACCTTCATATGGATCATCAAGGTCCTAGTAATATCCAAGAAGTGTCGAAGCTTGTGCTTAGCCATGCCAGTTTGCTGAAACGTGTGAGCACAGGAAGTCTGGTGAATAATGCCCCTGGAGAAGAGACTCTGAACATTTCGCTGCATAAACTCTAAGGCATTATCATTGCGAAAAACTTTAATTGCACTAGAGTACGGAGTTTGAACCTTAGACAGAAATTACTGAATAACCTGAGGAATCTCTGACCGTGTCTTCATCAAGAAGACCTAAGTCAGGCAACTGATCATCCACAACAATAGTGTAGTATTAGTGTTCTCTTGGGATAGGAACTCTGGATGGCTCTCAAACATCACAATGCACGAAAGAAAATGGAACAACACACCCTCAGCAACTCTCTGTGGATAGGTGCTTCTGTGATTCTTCCCAAGCTGGTAGTCCTCGCACTGCAAAGTCAAGGAATTTGGCAATTCAGAAGACATTTGTCGCAACTTCTTAAGTGACGGGTGTCCAAGTCTCCTGTGCTACAACCAAGGATCAGAGGCTATGGACATGACCCTGACAAATAGTGTAGGTGTGTCTACGTAGTAGAGACCATCTTTCTCTACACCCTCACCTATTATCTCTCTCATCTATTGATCATGAAAATAGTAATGATCCTCATCAAACACAACACGACATCCGAGGTACTTATAGATACGACTAACAGACAATAGGTTCATTGGAAACTCTAGAGCATAATGAACCACTTTAATCACTATTTTCTGAGAAGTGTGCACACTTCTAATAGCTGTGATCGGAGATGTGGCCCCATTAGCCACTTTAACATCTTTGATCCCACATAGATTAACATGATTATCCAATGTCTTCATATTCCATGTGAGGTGTATGGAGGCACTAGAGTCAACAACCCAAACTCTTTTGGCCCCCATCTTCTTCTTTGAACCTTCTTGGGTTGCACATGTATGCCTATGTTGGACTGGAATGGCTTCTTCAACCCGTCCAAACAAATCTATCTTGCATGAGAGAAGGCTCATCGTGTTTGAAATAAAAGATTCCATTAACCATGGCGAGAGAAGGCGCTCATCACCATGCACATTAGGCATAAGAGGACTCATCATGCTGCTTAGGAGATCACCAACGGGGGAGGGGGTTGGCTTGTTAGGCTGCTGGGTCGCTGATAGACTAGCGTTGACAACGTTGGGCCTGTTGGTGGCGCTGCCAGCAGCCTCGACAACCGTTGCGTGGGATTTGGCAGGGGCAACGATGTTGGGAGAAACTTCTCCCATGTTGCTGCTGCTGCCTCTTCGATCCGATTTGGTTTTTTCCATTGAATTACCCTTTAGTTGGTAATTCCATCATGTTTTAAGGTGGGTATTTGGTGGGATATCGGAGATTGGCTTAGGACCGCCGCTCCAATACCATGCGAAGGGAGAAAATAGTTCCTTGCATTCAAAAGAAACCCTAACATCTCTTTTATATCAGAGAGGTTTAGGTAAATTATATAGTCATTCAAGAAAAAGACAAAATGACGAACATGTCTCTAGTCTTAACATTTTTTATTAGATTCTTGGAATGAAACATGAATTGACTAATGCTATTCATTCAATAGCTAATTGGTGGTCTTTGTATGGAAGTGGAGCACCTAATTTCCAAGCAATGACAATGAAAATCCTTAACTTGACCTCTACATCATTTGGATGTGAGAGGAATTGGAGTGCATTTGAAAGGGTAATGGGCCTAATGACTTATTATATGTAAGACTTTTCACCTTCCATTTCTTATAATTTTTCATTATTAATTTGCAAGTTTATTCAAAATATAGAGTTAAGTTGACAAGCAAGAGGTTGAATGACTTAGCTTATGTACACTTCAATGCTAAATCAAAGGAACGTCAATAAAAGGGAGCAAGAAAGGATCTCCTCCCTTCAAAAGATCATGCACATGTAATAGCATGGGTTCTTGATGTGAAACTTGGAAAAGAGGAAGTTTTCCTGGGTTAAAGGTTCACTTGAAAGGCTATTGTAGAGGCATGTGGTGTTGAAGATGTCTTGCAACCAAGAAGATGCAAAAGACTTCCCAAAAGCAAAGGAGCTTCTAGCTTAGTAGCCCTGGCATCACCACTTGACTTTGAGGAAGAAGTTGATTTTGAAGAAATAGATGATGATGAAGAGGGTGTTCCTTTGCTTTTGGATAAGGAAGATGATTATTGACTTTAGATGTTTACTTTGTAGTTTTAATGATTAGATACTTTGAACTTGTGCTTTTATTTGTTGGACTTATGGTTTGTAACTTCTTTTCATAATCTTGAGCTTGAAAATGGTTTACTTTTATGTAATGGTATATTTTACTTATATATATTTATATATATATGGGAAAAGAGTGTGTGCAAGTGACTTGCGCAACTGTGACAATTTTTCCAACTACGAGTAATGTTTTGGACTGAAAATTTGGGAATTGAGAGGTCACTTCATATAAACATATGCATCAAATTTGAAGTTAATTTGACACTCATACGACCTACATTTATTAGGATCAAATTTCGTAATACTTATGGTGCCAAAAATGAGCCCCTTTGATGTAGGTACTAGGAGTGTCGGACTAGCTTTAAATTTGGTGCATAACTTATTCATATAGAGTGATTTTAATCCCTAAATTTTCAATCGAAAATATTATTCGTTGTAGAAGATATTGTCGCACTTGCATGTAACTTACGTGTAGGTCACCTGCATGCTTTTAGCCCTCATATATATATATATTTGCGTATAGTGCTTAGAAATAGTTAAATGAGCACGTACTAACAATCGTTGGCTATGAATTCTAAAGCTCAAATAAAAAGTACTCTTATTAGGATATCTGGTTTCAAGGAGTCAATTGAAGATGCTTTTCATCTATTATTTATATAAAATGCATTGCAATCACTCACTTTCCATACAAAAAAATAAAATAATGGAATGTTCGAATGACTGCCATTATAATAATGGTATTAAAAATATTTCATCTATGAAATATGCTAATATGTAGTATTACAACAATTAAGCCTTTTCCCACACTAAGTGTGGTCGGCTATATGGATTCTTTACCTCTACACAGATCGATTTTCAGCTATTTTAGGACTTAAATTAAAGTAATTGAGGTCATACTTAATAGTTTCCTTCCAACACTTGTTTGGTCTCCCTCGCCCCCTCTTAGCGGGTTCAGCCTCCAACTTCTTGCATCTCCTAACTGGAGCATCTAGTGGCATTCTTTGTAAATGTCCAAACTATCTTGGATGTGCTTATCTCATTTTATCTTCTATCGGTGCCACCATAACCTTTTTTCTAATAGTCTCATTTGAAATATAGTCATTTCTTGTATAAGCACACATCTATCTTAACATCTTCATTTCTTACACAGACATCTTCTGTATATGCTTATAGTTTATAGCCTAGCATTCAGAACCGTACGACATGGCTGGTCTTATTACAACTCGATAGTATTTTTCTTTGACTTTTAAATAAACCCTCTTATCACAGAGAACACCAGAAGCACCCCTCCATTTCAACCACCCTGCATTAATTCTATGTGTAACATCTCCATCAATTCTACCATCATGTTGGAAAATAGATCCTAAGTATTTAAAAACATCTTTCATTGGAATGCACTATTCTCCAATTTTTACATCGATCCCTTCATTATTCCCTCTACTACTAAACTTGCATTCCATATACTTAGTCTTCGTCTTATTTATGCGTAATCTTTTATCTTCCAGGGCTTCTCTCCAAAGCTTAAGTTTTTTGTTCACTTCATCTCTTGTCTCATCAACCAATACAATGCCATCAGCAAAAAGCATACACCAAGGTACCTCAACTTGGATATGCTTCGTCAACTCATCCATGACCAAGGCAAAAAGATAAGGGCTTAAAGTCGAACTTTGATGCAGACCAATGGTGATATCAAAGTAGTCCGTCAAATCATCCTTAGTCTTTACATAAGCTGCTGCTTCATAGTACATATCCTTTATGAGATTGATATATATAACTGACACTTGTTTCTTCTCCAAAATTCTCCACAAGATATCTTTTGGGACAGAATCATATGCCTTCTCCAAATCAATAAAAATTATGTGTAAATTCTTTTTCTTGACTTTGTATGTCTCCATCATACATCTCAAGAGATGTATTGCCTCAATAGTAGACCTGCCTAGCATAAAGCCAAACTGAGTTTCAGTTATCATAGAGACTTGCCTCATCTTTTTTTCAATTATTCTTTCTCAAAGTTTGATCGTATGACTCATCAATTTAATACCTCTATAGTTGGAACAATCTTGTATGTCACCCTTGTTCTTGTATAAAGGAACCACAAAACTTTTCCTCTATTCTTTTGACATCTTCTTGCCTCTCCACACAGTATTAAATAAATTTGTGAGCCAAGTTATACCCTGTTCAAATCATCCTTAGTCTTTACATAAGCTGCTGCTCCATGGTACATATCCTTTATGAGGTTGATATATATAACTGACATTTGTCTCTTCTCCAAAATTCTCCACAAGATATCTTTTGGGACAGAATCATAGGCCTTCTCCAAATCAATAAAAATCATATGTAAATTCTTTTTCTTGACTTTGTATGTCACCATCATACATCTCAAGAGATGTATTGACTTAATAGTAGACCTGTCTGGCATAAAGCCAAACTGATTTTCAGCTATCATGGAGACTTGCCTCATCTTTTTTTCAATTATTCTTTCCCAAAGTTTGATCGTATGACTCATCAATTTAATACCTCTATAGTTGGAACAATCTTGTATGTCACCCTTGTTCTTGTATAAAGGTACTACAAAACTTTTTCTCTATTCTTTTGACATCTTCTTGCCTCTCCACACAGTATTAAATAAATTTGTGAGCCAAGTTATATCCTGTTCTCCCGTCATTCTTCAAACGTCTATAGGAATATCATCAGGCCCCATAATCCTCCCACTTTTTATCATCTTCAAATCCTCCTCTACTTCTTTCTTTTGTATCCTTCGATAACATGCCCGATTCACATACTCTTTTGAGTTAGCTAACTCCTCTAAGATGATATCATTCTTTTGTTTTTCATTAAATATCTTATGAAAATATCTTTTCCATCTTGTCTTTTTATCGTTACTAAATATAAGCACACTTCCTTCATCTTTAATGCATTTTGCATGTGTAAGGTCCTTTGCTTTTCGCTCTCTTGCTTTAGCTAACTTGAAAATATCTTTTTCATCTTCCTTAGAATCAAGTTTCTTATAAAAATGCTCCTAAACTTTTGCTTTTGCTTTACTAACTATTTTCTTTGCTTCTTTCTTTGCTTTTTTGTAGTTTCTATATTTTCATCGGTCTTATCTCGATATAAGGCTTTAAAGCAGGTTCTTTTAATTTTAAGCTTCTCCTGTACTTCCTCACTCCACCACTAAGCCTTCTTTTGTCCTGAAACACCTCCTTTAGACACGCCTAACACTTCCTTTGCCACCTTACTAATACAGTTTGCCATATTTAACCACATTTCATCAGCACTACCATCAAGATCCCAAATCTTTTGTTGCATCATCTTCCATTTAAATCTCACTTGCTCTTTCTTAAGATTCCACCATTTAATTATCAAATTCTTAGACACTAATATGTAGTATTACAAAAAAAAAGAGTTGACCGTAAGAGGAATAGAAGATCTCTGAGAATTAATTATAGGGATGGACACATTGCAGGTACGTATGTTTTATTACAAAATCTTATAATTACAAAGCTAATATGTTGTAACAAATAAAGGATACATTTGTAATAACTAAACATGTATTTTTTAATAGAAACATGTGTTCCAACAAATATAAAAATATGAAATATGTAAACAAAAATTGTAATACAAAAATTACGTTACATGCATGGTTAATAAAAAGATTGTATTATAAAATTACATACATACTTGTAATGCAAAATTTTATTGTATATTTCAGTTATAAAATTATAATACAAAATCTGTACACTTGTAATATAATTGGCCTGTACGCTTTGATTATAAAATTTATAATACAAAAATGTGCTGAATGCTTTGATTACAAATATTGTAATACAAAATCATATTATATGCACACTTGTAATGCAAAATTGTGTTATACACTTAAGTTATATAATTGTAATATAAATTTGTGTTGCCTGCACATATGTAATATAAAATTGTGCCGTACACTTTAGTTACAAAATTTATAATACAAAATTTATTTGCTTGCACACTTCTAATATAGATTGATTTTTACACATTTGTTACGAAAATTGTATTACAAAATTACGTTAGATGGACACTTGTAATGCAAAAATGTATTGTACACTTTGGTTATGAAAATTTGTACCATAAAAATACGTTACATGTAGATTTGTAGTACAAAAAATGAGGTTTCTATTTTGGTTGTGAAAATTGTAATATAAAAATTATGTTACTTGGACACTTATAATATACCGAATGTGAAGAATTTGCTGATACATAAAAATAAAAATAAATAGTGATGAACAAATAAAGTAATGAAAATTAAAAATACTCGAACTAGGTGGATGTCAATTTTCATACTCGAAAATATCATAAATGAATGTAATAATATTGATCCATATAGTTTCATATATATCATTGTGTTTTTGGAAATCACAAAATAAAAGGTGTGGTGGTATCATTGAATGATTGTGATCTGACGGCTGAGGATACATGCTTTTTAATAGGTTTGTGAGCACTTACAACACTGGCAAACTTTAATCTAAATACAAATTGGGTTGAAGCATTCCTCTAAACACGATGATTTCAATGAATCTTCCTCTATTTTGGTGAAATGGTGACATGCCTTCTCTGTTGACTAGTGAGGGTCTGTCAGTTTGGAACTTTGCCATACTAACGGCTCTGGGGCAAGCAATGTTAAATATAGATGCACATCATTAATTAATTGCACAGGATGACTTAGTATGCCTTTATTAAGTTGTCATGCATCATAATATACAGTTAAATAAAAAACAATCTTTAGGCTGACCAATCTGAGTGGCTTTTGATTTAATGGCAAACCCACTGATCAAATGACAGACCCACTGAATAAATAAAAAAGGCTTTATTACATGATAGTATCTCTAACACTAGTTCTCAGGGAATCTCCTTCAGACCCTGGCTTTTCACACGATCAGTTTAGATTTCAGTGAACCTGTTGCTATTCTTTTTGTTCTGGATTGTTCTGGAACTCCTTAGGGTCGGAGTTTGGGATTTGAATTGAAATTTTTGACGAAGCAAGGGTGTTAGAAACGCTTCTATAGAAACTCCATAATGTGATCTAGGGTTAGGTTAGATGACATTCTGATTGTGGATATACTTCCTAACAACTGGTACTCCTTGGGGTTGAAGTTTGGGATTTCGATTGAAATTTTTGACGTATCAAGGGTTTTAGAAATGCTTCTATAGAAACTCCATAGTGTGATCTAGGGTTAGATTAGATGACATTCTGACTGTGGATATACTTCCTAACAATATTTGGTATATCAGTTACACTTGGCGTGCTGAAATTGTGGACCTATACTTTGATCAGCATGCTAAAACTTTAGTCAGTCTATTAAGTTATACATGAATGCAGGACAATGATTCCAAATTTGACTATGCTTTGTTGGTTAGACAGTTTTAGTATTTTGTGAATTTCAAATGGCATACTCTTTGAGTATTTGGGCTGAAGCAGAGCTGCGCCAACCATCGATTGTGCCTCTACTCAGGTTGCCAGTGTGTAGGGGCCAATCAATCGGTTCATGGGGCGAGTAATTGACTCTGTGGCCACATCCTAATTGGATGAATGTGTATTGTTTTATTTCTACTCATGACTGGTATAGGAAAAAATCTTCAATCAGTCACATGTATCATCCGCTAATAGTTGATTGAATATTCTAGTTTCCTTAGAAGTTAGAGATATTTAGTAATTTAAATACCATGCTTTAGGTCTAACTAAGGTTCGAAATGTCAATTTCGACATCGTGTCGATAAAATTTTAAGTGTATATTTTGTGGGCATGTCAAAAGCATGCTGTGGAAATACCCGTTTTTCGATGGCCATGCCGATAGGTATGTCGAGGGCATGCTGACAACATGTTGACAAAAAATCCTATAAATACTCAAAATGATGTTAAAATACTCAAATTTTCTGTGTGTGTATGTGTGTGTGTGTGGTGTTTCTCTGCATGCGTACGTGCGAACCCTTACCCAGACCTTGCCCATCTGGGCCTATAGACCTTTACCTGGACCTTACCCATCAGTAGACACCTCAGATCGTGCTCAGCCAACACAAACCTCACCAGACTGGTCGGCATCTGTCGACATGCCGACGAAATGGTCAGCATGCCAATGAAATCCCAGCATTTCGACATCAGATGCATATCGGCATGGAGCTTTTTCAAAAAGTGTCTGCCGCCGGCATTTAAATCACTGGATCTAATTGCGAGAGTATCTAGCTTAGAACCAATTGGTTTGAGTGGAGAGGGTCTTTCTTATGAAAATGTACAAGCATTGCATTCTATGATTTCATCTCTATATCTAATCACATGCATATGTTAGTGAATCATTTCATGTTTAATGATAAATAATAGAAGTAATTTCGACCAAAAATCAAGTGCCATTTTTTGCAACAGAATGAACATGTTATAATTTGGCCAAAGTGTCCTAATTATACTTTTGTTTTTCTGTCTTCTCTTTCTATGGTTGGAAGTGTCTGGAGAAAGATTACCAAGGAGGGGAAATAAGTTTCCTTCTTATTAGTTGTCTTGTTTTACAAATTATTGCAGCATTAAGATGCTTGGCAGCCATAATTTTCTTGTGAATGTTAAAATATGGGAAAAATGACAAGTTTTTTTTTTTTCGGAGAAATCTTACCTTTCTTTTATAGAGAGAGGTAAAGAAAAATTACAACACAACTCCTTATAAAAATAAGCAAATGAAGAATACACCCTCACATAACTCAAGTCTCTCAACACTCCTTCTCAAGTTGGAGTATAGATATCAATCATGCTCAATTTGGAACAACAAGAATCAAAAGCTGAATGATTGAGAGACTTGGTGAAGATGTCTGCCGTTTGATCATTGGTGGTGACAGTAGTTGTGTGTAAATAACCTTTCTGGATAAGATCCTGTGTGTAATGACAATCCACTTTCACATGTTTAGTATGCTTGTGGAATATTGGATTGTTAGCAATATAAGTAACAGCCACATTATCATAACGTATCTCCATAATGCCATTAATATGAACATGCAGATAAGCAAGAAGAGACTTCACCCATATGAGCTCTGCAGCTGTTTGTGCCATGACTCTATATTCAGATTCTGCACTAGTATGGGAAATAGCAGCCTGCTTTTTGCTCTCTCAAGTTACAAGATTGTCAGCTACAAATGTGCAGAATCCCATAGTAGACTTCCTATCTATCAAGTAACGCACATAATCTGTATCGGAATAGGCAACAACTGACATAGAAGTCCCTCTAGTAAACAAATGACCCTGTCCTGGAGCCTTCTTGACATGCCGCAAGATCATCATTGTAGCCTCCCTTTGCTGCCTAGTAGGCTTGGCCATAAATTGACCCAGTCTACCAACAACAAATGAAAAATCAGGTATGGTAATGGTAAGATACAACTTCCTCATTAGCTGTCTATACTGTCTACTGTCAATAGGTGGTGACTTAGGATCATATAAATGAGCCTTTGGATCTATTGGAATATTGGCTGGCTTCGCTCCAAGCATACTAGCCTCCTGCAGAATATCAAAAGCATACTTTCTTTGAGATAGAACATCTCTCTAGCTACGTGCTACCTCTATCCCCATAAAGTACCTTAAGGGTCCCAAGTCCATCACTAATTGTTATGCTAGGTGTGCCTTGATGTGCCTAATCCCATCTCTGTATTATCTCCTGTAACAATAAGATCATCCACATATACAAGAATGACTATCACTCCTTTCCCTATTTTTCTAACAAATAAAGAGTTATTTGCAGATGACCTTTGAAATACATCAGCCTCAACAACTTGAGATAACTTTTGAAATCAGGCACGGGGGATCTGCTTAAAGCCCATAAATGGCTTTCCTTAGACGGCACACACGCTCCCCCTGCCTCTCATAGCCTGGTGGCTGCAACATATATACTTCTTGTAAATCACCATTCATGAAGGCATTTTTGACATTCAGCTGGTGAAACTGCCAATCAAAATTTACTGCCACTGTAATAAGTATGCGTACAATAGATAAGCAAGCTACATGGGAAAATGTGTCAATGAAATCTACTCCATATGTCTAAGCAAACCCCTTTGCCACTAATCGGGCCTTGTATCTGGTAACCAATTCATTTGGGTTGTACTTTAGGGCAAACATCCATCAGCACCCAACAACAATAGCTCCCTTAGGCAGTGAAGTAAGTTCCCAGGTCCCACGAAATTGCAAAGCAGCAATCTCATCCTCCATGGCTTAGCGTCACTTTGGATTAAGCATGGCCTGCTGATGATTAGAAGGAATCTCTGCAGTAGAAATGGCATGATAGAACTTCCCAAAAAGAATTCCTAGATTGTCTGTAGGCACTACTTCTGTATAAGGATATCTGGGACAGTGGCAAGGTGTCTTCCGTACTACAATTGGAAGGTCAATACAATCTGATAAAGTCTCTTGCAAAGGCTTTGAAGTAGAAGTTGGATCTGCAGGACTTCTAGAACCACCACTAAGCACAGAACTGCCAGTATCAAGAGAACCTGAGCTCACCTGAGGCTGGGAGACTGGTGTTGGTGAAGAAGGGGGCATTTGAAAGGTAGTATGAGGTTGTTGATAGCTAATTATAGGCTCATTATATTTTGGGTTAGTAGAAGTATCAAGTTTAGTACCAGGTATAGCACCAAATGGAATAGGAGGAATGGGCTTAGGTGCATTATCAGCACTAGGAGATAGCTCACTCCCAGACATAGAAAAGAAAGGAATGGCCTTATAAAAGGTAACATCAGTATTAACATAATGACTTGAATTATGAGGGTTAAATTACCTATACCCTTTTTGAGTTTGTGACTACCCCAAGAAAACATACTTGACAGCCTTAAGTGCTAATTTATCTTGTCCTATACCCTGAATGTGGACAAATGCAATGCACCAAAAAATTCTTGGAATCACAGGTGGGCTACTGGGATACAAAAGTTGCAAAAGAATTTGCTCATTAAGAGCAGCACTGGGCATCTTGTTTATAAGAAAACAAGTTGTAAAAATAGCATCCCCCCCAGTACAAAGCAGGTACAAAGTGGTGTATCAATAAGGTGCATGCCACATCAAGAAGATGCTTGTGCTTTCTCTTAGCAATACCATTCTGTTGAGAAGTGTGAACACTGGTGGTCTGATTAATGATACAATGAGAAAAAAATTGGCGTAGACGAGTGGTAACAAATTTTAAAGTATTATCAAACTAAAATATTTTAATAGTAACATAAAATTGGGTCTTTATTTAAACGACAAAATTTCTAATAATATTCATAATATTTGATTTATTCTTTAAGAGAAATAATTAGGTAACTCTAGAAAAATCAACTAGAATAAAAAAGTAACGATGACCAAGCCTATCTGAAATATGATTAGGCCCCCATACATCCATATGAATCAAATTAAAAACATGTGAAGACCCAAAGTGATGGGAAGCGGGAAAGCTAGCATGGTGATGCTTGCCAAGTTGGCGATCATCACAAGTGATGGTGGTATTGGCAGGTATGTGGGGTAGAACATGCCTAAATCGCTCCAAAGGTAGATGGCCAAGATGAAGGTGCCATTGGGTTGGAGAACCAGAAGCCAAGGCAACCTCCCCCGGACTCACAATAGCAGCAGTAATGGGTGAACGACTCAAGTGGTAAACCCCCCTTTCTTCACATCCTCCACTAATTGTCTTCCTCGTGAGACGGTCTTGCAAGACACAAGATTGAGCATAAAAAATAGCTTTACAATTCAGCTCAGATGTAATTCTGTTAACTGAAAGAAGATTGAGTGGGAAGTTAGGAACATATAACACATTTGGCAAATTCAGACTAGAAGAAAGTGACACCTCCCCCTTTCCAGTAATCTATGATAACCTGCCATCAGCTACCTATACTGTCTGCCTGGAGGAACATGTTTCAATTATGAGAATTCACCATGATCACCACACAAATGTCTGGAAACACATGAATCCACAAGCCAACCACTACGACTATATGTAGAAGTAGAACAAACAACCTCTATACCTAAAGCAGAGGCCAAAGCAACTATCTTTGGAGGTGGAACAAACTGGGAAAGTTGACTAAACTTGTAATGACTCATTAAATCCTGCTCTCAAAATAGTATCGGCAGAATCATCTTCGTAAGCAGCTTGGTGTGCAATCACTAACTTGTGCTTTTGCCAGCATGTAACTTGAGAATGGCCTAAAAGACCACAATAGGTGCATGGTGAACATGAACCTCCAAAGCCACCACGACCACGACCTCGAGTAGTAGGGCCTCCTCGCCCATGACCAGAAGCAGCAACCACGATAGTGGTCTGGTTTGTAGTCTCCACAAGAGTAATAGGAATTGCAATCCGACTCAGTCTACTATAGGTCTCCTCCAAGGAAGGAAGCTTAGATAAGGTCAGGATCTAGTCTCGTGCTGCAATGAAACTAGGACCAAGACCAGAGAGGAAAAGAGAGACAGCTAGCTCTTTCTTGAACTAGCACCAAGAAGAGCAAGTACACTTTGGTCTGTAAGAGTTGTGCCTCTCCAATAAACCCTTCATCTGTGAGTAGTACTGAGTTAATGAGTGACCTTCCTATCTAAGCTGAAATAATTCATGGTAGATCTAAAATACAGGTCCAAAGTTCTTTTGAGAATGTCTCAGCAAGAGACTCCCACATTTGCTTTGTAGTTGGATAATACATAATCTTATCCCTTATCCTGGGAATAACCAAATTCATTATCCAGGCACATACCATAGCACTGTCTCTGACCCATGAGGCATTGTCTCTTGTTTGGTCCGTTGGCTCGGGTTGTTTTAAAATCTTCTCCTTGCTATGCCCCCGAACAATCATTAAAAACATTTGGGACCACCGCAGATAGTTGGTCTCGTCTAACTTGACCATCGAACTAAAGAAAGGACTCTTATAACTCCTGGTGTCCACTAAAGAGTCCGATGTAACCTCGGACGAATTGGAAGATGCCATGGTGTAACAACCCAATGCCCAACATGCACAACGGAGCCTTAAAACAACAATTTTCAGATCTGAAAAATTATACGAAGAAGATCTGAACAGTATATTCAGATCATGGAGTGACGTCAATGGCGTAGGAACTCCCTTTTAGAGTTTCACTCTTCAAGAGGGAGTGTCATTTCTTCCTTTAGAAGCCCTACAAGAGGATCAAACAAAGAGAGGATGATGTCAACGACACCCCTACCGGTCTTTGCAAAGGGAACCCATGTAGATCGCACTCAAGGTAGAGAGAGGATGGTCAGTGGCTGACCAACAGGAGGTGCAGCAGCAGGCCAGGCGGTGGAGCAGCAGCCCAGGCGATGGCGCAGCACCTCAGGTGGTGGAACAGGAGGCTAGGGCGACCTCAGCTTGACCACCATCAGGTGGCGTTGGCCACCGAGGTGGTGACATAGGGAGCCACTGGGCCTGTTGGCGATGGGTTTGAGGGTTTAGTCCACAAGTGTGGTCCTGTCGGCGACAATGGTCTCCTCCCTGCCAGCAGCCCTGCCGATGATGGCAGGGTTAGGCGACGTCGGCTGGGGAGGAGCCAGCGAGATGAAGGTGCTGCCGGTGAGGAGAGGGGTTGAGGTGTGTTGGAGGCCTATTTCGGTGGTGGTGCCTAAGGCACCGGTCTCGGACTGAGGCTCTGATGTCAAGATGGGGAAAATGATAAGTATTATTTTTTTTCAGAGACACCCTACCTCTTTTTTAAAGAGAGAGGCAAAGAAAAATTACAACACAACTCCCTATAAAAATAAGCAAATGAAAAATACACCCTCACATAACTCAAGTCTCTCACCATTAAATAATTGAATTGTGCAGATAGCACGTCTTGCAAATATGACGTGAAGATTCCTTTATAAACACTTTGTTCTTACAATTCTGAACTTCTGAGCATAGTACAATTGCAGGAACACCTTGTACTCATTGTTCTGTGTGACATTTTTACTAAAGCAACTGTTTCTTCTCTGTGGTTATTATTTGTCCTTGGTGGAACCGTATTTCTTCACTTGTGACAGGCCTCATACAAAGCAACTGATTTGACCTAAGTTTGATATGTATTTTTCTAGATGTGTTTGTCCTTTTTCCTGCTTGCAGTTTTGAGCAAACCTTCTCTCTTTTAGTCTAGTTTCTATTCTATGCTCTGTAGTAATCCCCTTTTTCATGTTATTGCAGTCTAGGCAGAAGGCACTTGCTGATCTGCATAATATGCAAACTGTACAGGTGACTGACGCTTACATGCAATAATTTTATTTGATGCATGGTTTTGCTCGGAGAAACAAATTTGCGTTCTATTTCATCTCTTAACCTAAAGTCTGTAATGTTGGTTGTAAACCTTTTTTTTTCTTTTAGAGATCACTTGGATATGTTTTATTTGGAAAATTGGGGTGACAAGTTATCTAGTTCGTAGTTTATTATTTCTGTTCATCTCATACTTTTTCTTTTTTTCTTTTTTCCTGCGTCACGTGGTTGTTAATTGATGTCCCTTCATGGTTCTATCATCTTCGGCTTGACACTTCTTCCTTTTCTCTTCCATATCTATCTTACTTGTGCGTTATTGCTGACATTTTCTCAATCTGTCCCCTCTCACCATTGCTACAAAGAATTATGCTGCATGAAAAGAGGATGGCCATTCTTTTGTTACAAGAAGGCTGAACAGCTAATTGAACTTGGAGGTGATCGTGGTAGCAGTTGAAAGTGGTATAGGTCCTTCCAATCTTGAAACTGAGGTGGCATAGATGAAACAGATGCTCATATCTCATAGCCAGGGGTGGGCAAACCAGAACATTTCTCCTGTGGGGGGCCATATATGGGCAAATAGGAAGTGAAAATCTTATGACATGGACCTCTTCAAGGGGAAAAAAGTTATGAGACAGATTATGCATTACTGACATTTTGTTTATCTTATGAAATAAGAAGAGAAAATTCATTAATCTGCACTGCACATACATATAATAATGAAGCACCGCAGAATTTACCTTGTTTCTTGGTCATATTTCAATTTTATCCCTCAACTTAATTTTTTTCACTCCATTCCTTTATTTTTCACTTTATGTCTAAGTTCGTTCATAAAGGCAAAACCAACATTATGTCAGTTAGTAATTAAGCAATATGTATATGACATTGGGAGGGGTTGGTATTAAAGGGGAATCCTGTGGGTGGTCATCTGGTTGTGAACTTTGTTAACTGCAAGGAAGATTGATAAAATTAGGAAGAGCTTCTTCCGGGAGGGAACTCAACATGATAGCTGCTATCTGATTGCATGGTATGAGGCCCACAGACTGATTAGGCAAGGGGCACTTGTTGTGTTTCCGTAGATAGATGTTAATGACACCTTGTTAACTAAGTGAATTCTGAAACTGCTTCAAAATGAAGGTGGTTTCTAAAATGGGATGCTGCATTATTGCGTTGGTCAGGCCCTGAATTGGGGTGATAGGATGTTGGTTCCTTGTGGCACATCTGCTTTTTGAAGAGGTTTATGTGCAGTAATTGCAAGAGATAGAATCTTTTGAGGCTGTACTAGGAGATGGGAGAACTTCAGTTTCTAGAGTGACAACTAGATGGGTTCTTTTACTTTGACTGCATCGGTGTCTAGGCTCTCTCTTGCTTTGGACAGGTATTCTCATCTCTTGGACTGTTGGGAAGGGCTGGTGGAGAGGGATAGGTGTGTGGGCAGCTTGGTTTGGTGATAACCTATTTGGAGCTAGATTAATGCATCTACCCTCTGCGATTTGTGGTTTTCTTTTGTGTGTATGTGTGTGGGGGGGGGGGGGGGGGGGGGGGGGATGTGTTGGATGGGTTGGCTCATTGTGGTGGAAAGGGACTCCCTGGCATGGTGCAGATGTGGACTCAGTGCGAAGAAGGCTTATGTTCTCTATGTTCTCTTTAGATCTGAGGGTGATGGTGATTTGGAGCTGGAATGTATTCCATTTCCATGATGAAGCCGAAGGTTCTTTTGAAGGTCAAGCTGTTTGCCTGGCTTCTTTGAAGAGGCAGGTTGATGACTAAAGAGCTACAGACGAGGTGGGTGCCTGAGTTGGATGCTATGCACCCTCTTTGCGATGATGGGAAAGAGCATATCTCTTATCTTATTTCTTGAGTGTGTGTGCATGTGTGGTGAAGTGTTTTGTTGGGGCTTGGTTGATTGGGCTACGGTGAAACAATTTGGTTTTGGAATTGGAGTGGCCTTGGGTGTAATACATGGTTGGGGAGGCATTGCATTTGCGCAATTCCTGAATGCAGCCTTTGTAATTGTTTTGTTGTGTTAAAGGCAATGTGAGTAACTCCATTGGTTTTGGCGTATGAAGGTCCAGAGAAGCCACTCCAACTCTCTGTAAAATTCATGGAATTACATGATACCCACATGCAAATGAGGAGGAACAGAATATAAGAAGAGAATGAGTGGAAGTCAACTTTGAAGAGGACACAAGTTCTAGGCTGTCTTGCAATTATTATAAGAACTAATGATGAAGAATATTCTCTTTGAGTAAAGCTTTTAAATATCTAATAATGCCACCAAGCTGTCTTGATGCTATCCTTTTTTAACAAACAAGGTACCAAAATAGGAAATCCCCCCTTTCTATTGTCAATGATGTCATGCTGAATTTTTGAATCTTTTTTCCCAAAAAGCGTTATATCTTGGAGATCATTGCATGCGCTGATTGAGCTGTTACCGTAGTCTGCACTTGCATGAGCAACACATGCTTAATTAATCTTTTCCTAGAACTTGAGATGCTGTCCTGTAGACATCAATGGATTTCTTTATAGTTTGTCCATGGAAATCTCCGAAATTCTGTTGTGCAAAAACTTGTGGAATTGCTTATTTGAACTTGATAGTGATTTAGAAGAGGTCTCCTACAGTGTGGCTTGGATGGGAATGAATATCATCTTCCCACAAAACTTTGGTGATTATCTGGAATCTTAAATCCAGAAAGTGGTTGAAATTTCATTTTAATTGGCACTGTTTTTCCATCCATTTGGGGGCAAAAAGTCAACAAAATTTTACTTTAAAAACATGTTAGAAATTGGTCCTTTGATGGAGTGTCTCCAACTGATATTATGTTAGATCAAATCTTGATCTTTGTATTTCTAGCTAATCCCCCAAATGCTTTTTGGGAAGAAATATGAAACCGAAGCCACCTGTAGGAGCCTCCTTCGTTCTTAAATCGTGAGAATTTTTTTTGGGTACATCTTTTTTCGTTTTAATTCATGAAAATTAGTCAATTTTTTTGGTCAAAATGAAATGGACTGACATCGTTTTTAACTCAAGTATTTTTTAGTTATAAAAATGAACTAATTTACATGGATGAGAATGTTGATAAGCTTGACTTTGCAGCTTGAAAAGTTGAGCAATAAACAAAGCCAACCAGAATCTCAACTCAAATTCATCACAGAAGCTTGGTTGCAGGTGCTGCATTGTAAGTTTTATTGTGAAAGTATCGTTTCCTTGTATGACCATGAATCTCTATATGCAGATTGTGGAATGCAGACGAGTATTGAAATGGACGTATGCTTATGGATATTATTTACCAGAACATGAACATGCCAAGAGGAACTTTTTTGAGTACTTGCAAGGTTTCTCCTTCACCTGCTAATTAGTTTATGAAGTAGGTAGCCTTGATTTATCATAGACATCACTTTGTTCTTTAGGGGAGGCGGAATCTGGACTTGAACGCCTTCATCAATGCGCAGAAAAAGAACTTCAAGTCTTCCTTGAAGAGGAAGGTCCTTCCAAAGAGTTCAATGATTTCAGAACTAAGCTTGCTGGTTTAACCAGGTATATTTGCAGTAAACTTAAATACATATATTTGCTTTCCTTGTAAGGTCTGCTACTCCCTTAAAAAAAAAGCGATGCACTACTCATAATTGTTTGGTTCTTAGCAGTATGAATATCTTTCTAATTCCATCCATTTAGCAGTTGTTTTCCCCTAATCTTGGAATTCATCTTGAGCACCCGGGGATGACTTTCGTACTACATTGCATCAGAGAATGTCAATCTATTTAGAAAGGGAAAGTATACCGATTTTCATATGCACGAAGCTTCTAACTTCAGTGTAGGACCAAAATTGAATCTTTATGGCACTTTGTTGGTAGACAGTCACCTGTCAAAGTAGTCACATAGAAGAGACCCAAATCTGCAAATGTCAATTGGCAGCCACATTGGAATCTTGGCAAAATAATTGAAATATCATCTATCCCAAGTTGACCTGATTCTGGTTCCACCAAGGTTGTAAGTTGCTGTATGAACATTCTGTCAGGGATCATCCTTTAGATTCAAGGAATCAAAGTTGAATTTTTGGAATTTGAGCAAGAAACTTTGATGATCTAACTTTCAAGTGAGTCTTCTGCTAATTCATTTTCTTGGAAGCTAGATTACCCAAATGAATGAACAGTAGGGGCTCCTGGATTAAGTCAGCTCATTTCCATTTTCTTCACCTCTCAGATCTGAAGTTCCTTCAAATGAGCAGCTATGCTGTTATGCACCTTCCATGAACAGTGCTGTTGAATTTACAGTTGAAAATAAATGTCAGCAAGATTCATAGTTTGATACTGTCAATATGTATGACTTTGATGCATTAGATGCTTAATGAGGTCTTTCTTAACACAGTGTCCAAATCAAACAAAACATGGAGCAAGCTGGTTGGTTTTGTACATGATGTTTCTGAGAAGTCATTGCCATGGTTCTCTCCTTAACTAACATTCATGACTGATGAGTGACAAGCTTGGAATCATTAGATTGTAGTTGGTCCCAGCTAGGAGTGCGCATTTTAGGTGTGGTTAGTCCTTTATATTAACTAGTGTTCATTAGGATATCTCTCTCTCTCTCCTAAAGTAATTTACCTAGAAGTTCCGTAATTTACATGTAAATTTCAATGTGGTCCCTGCACTCGTTCCTAATTTTTCAATCTGTATCAGTGCAGCCCCCTGTCTCACTATTTAATCTAACATATTTATCATTTGCTAAGCTTTGCAGCCCAAATTTGTGTTAATGACTTGAAAATGTGATTTAGTTTTTTGAAGCAACTTTGAATATTCATAAATGGCAAAATTGAGGGGACTACATTGATTCAATTAGAGAGATCAGGGAGTCAAGGACAACATTGACACGCTCTAAAGTTCGAGGACTACATTGAAATATGAATGTAAGTTTAGGAACTTTTATGTAAATTATCCAATTTTTGGGCATCCCTTCCAGATCTTGATGGGTTCACTTTTGCTGTCCTTTGGAGTACATTGCTGTGATATCAATAAAGACAGCGATCATCCTTTTTCATCCACAAACTGGAAAAGGCCTGGAACATCTGTCTTTTCCCTTTTGTTTACTGGAATTCCTGAAAAGTGTACTGCCTGATTTCAGGACATCCAAATGTCACCTATGATGCTATATTCCTCCTAATGTGGATTTGGGATTATTGATCCTTAATCCTCAGATTTGTGTAGGGACTAAGTTGTATTTTTGGGTAAAATTTTAAGACAGGAAAATTAAATCATCAGTCAGGTGCTAGTTTATTAAAATATTAAATTAAAGAAATTTGGCTTTTATATTGCACACTACTGATCAGTTATTAATAATCTCATTGATTCTGGACTAGTTTTCGGAACATGCTCCTTAGCCTTCCGTGTCTAAGACATGTACAAACTAATGGGTTGCGTAGAGGTGAAAGGCTACTCTTAGCCTCTTAGGCATCTGGTGCTTTGAATCATGATGGCATCCAACTCAACATCATTTAACACCAAGTTGAAAAGTCCAATCGCTGCTTGTTTCTTCACTTTTTTGGATGTGTCCGGGACCACTTTTCACACTGTCGCTACTAACTAAATTGTTTTTGGAGTCTTGCATTCTCCATTTTTCTTGGGTCAATTCGCTACTACATACTTCAGGTCGATCTTTTTCCCCTTTGTATATGCCGGCTTTTTTTTTGTCTTTTTGTGCAACAAAACAGCATTTAGAAATGGACGGTGCTGATATCATTGATGGTTTTGGTGCTGGCATATAAAAACAAGGACGATCAAGCTTATGCTTTGTGGGGTCTTCGTAGTAGTAAACGCTGCTAGCAATCTTCCTTGTGTAAACAGCAGTGAACTCAATCTGTAGAAATCTGATTTTTCTTTCTTTCTGACTAATTTCAATAAATTGTCAATTGACATTATCTACATGTTTACCGGTTTTGGTGAAATGTTTATCTGATTCTAGTTTATCTCATTATGCTTCTATGTAGTGTGACAAGGAACTACTTCGAGAATCTAGTCCGTGCTTTGGAAACTGGGTTAAATGATGTAGGACCAGGAATTGAGCAACCTACTTGCAGCAAGACATCAGCTTCGAAAGGTCTGAATGGCAAGAGCAAAAGTGGGAAGGCCAGAGGGATTGGGGCATCTTCCAAATCCGGTGGTCCTAGTCGGAGCATGGATATTGCGAGCCACTGGACATGTGACCATTGCACCTTGGCCAACCCCAAATCCTGCGCAGTCTGCCAGGTCTGCCACCACCATCGATGACCGCCCCAGTTCATCACAGGCGACTTGTGGCACATTAGACTGCTAAGACCTCTTCACAGGGGTGCGGTTCATATTCTTCATGATATGAAGTTGGAATTTGGTGGATTGGGTGACTGCATGTTGTTTTGAAGGAACAGCAATGGATAAATCTTTTCCATAGATGACACACCATAGAAGGGGATTGTTGTCAGGTGTAAGGATACATATCTAGAAGCGTACTGGTTATGTACATATATATTGTAAGGGCCAATGTAATTGCCACATCTCTGGAAAGGATTTACTATTTACATAATTGCCATCTCAGTTGGTGCGCATGTCCTTGACAACATTAGAACAATTGTTTAAGAGATGGACTGAATTGGCTTCTCGTTTGTATGTCTCCTGTTGAAATGTGGCAGGACCGTATGGGGTTTGTCTTTCAATTATGCAGCTGGTACGTGCGTAACATAGTTGCTTGGATGCACGGTTGTGTGTGCTTGCATACAATTATACAATCAATGCGAAGGCTTATTCACTGCTGCTGTTATTCATTGCTTTGGGCTTGCGTCTTTCGAAATCGTGATAGCAGTAGCATTCGGAGGTATGAGTTTGTGAATGGTTGGGCACTTGCAGACAGAAGCTAGCATCTGCAAAACAGAGATGCAAGAAACTCCTGTCCTGTGCCCTAGCCCCTTCATTCTTCCCCCATCGTCTTATGCCACCAAGCAGCTTCTTGCAGCTTTGGTCAGTTGGCTCGTTGGTTTGGATGGGTGTGCTGTCTCAGCAACTCTGCGCCAATCTTCTGCACTGGTGCCTGCCTGCCTCCCCTGCCCTCTAACCTCTTGCTCACCTCGTGGTAGGTGGAGTGGGTCAATGGGTTGGGCTTGGCCTCCTATGGGTACAACACTTGAGGTTGTATTTGACTACGGATCATTGAAGATTCACCATCTGCATCCATGACCTATTTTGTTCTTTGCTTGTAATAAGTATGCAAGTGTTTATGAGCTTACAGCTCTACTTGTTGGATTGACATTGCCAAACCAACTCTTAGGCTTAGGTTGTGTTATCAGCTTACCTCAATAGATGACCAGGAATCCATAGAGACAATGATGCCCAAAGGGATCCAACAATTGTGTTCATTCATGTATGAAATTACTTTGCATGAATAGACAGCTCATGCTACAAGCAAAAAGGGTATCAATCAAGGAGACATTCCAAGTAATGTCATAGGCCGTATGTATCAAGTATCGTCCTTGGTATATGGTAGCGACCGAGGAATATTATCTTACAAATGTTAAGGATGTGCCTTGACAAATATTTTACTAAGAACATATAAGTAATATTTCAGGAATAATACTTGAATTATACGGTGTAAGTTAGGCTAGCTACTTTTTGCTAGGGATTTAAGTTAAGGACGACCCGCCGAGCGAGGACTAGAAATAAGGACGAAGGGTTGGGCCTTTAACTTATGAGCCTATTTTTTGTGTTGAGTTTTATGGTCTCCTATACCTTTAACTTATGGTCTCCACCAGGCATTCAGTTACCTACATGCAATTAATTTAATTCTCCAACGTGATTTGGCTTCTAATATGTGGCCTACTACTCTTTGATATTCACGCACAGCTATCAGTTTAATGATCTCCTATTCCTTTTCCTCTCAATGCGTTGTGACATCTTTTTTTGTGACCTAGGACTCATATCATGTGGTGAGAAAATTGGAGATTCGGAGTCACCTAATTATCCTCCATGGAACTCTTAAGGCTGATGCTTGAACCTGTAACTTGCTTAACTTTTGCATTGCCACCACCATCCCGCTTGCAACCAAGTCATATCCTTTAAGGTGACATCATCACTTGGTAAGGCAATGCAAGGATCTATTTAGAATTAAACGGTGCGATCCCATGGCATTGCAAAAGTTTGAAATATGGTTGTTTAAAATTTTTCTTTTCATTTGATTCGTAGACGACTCGATGCTCAGAAAGTTGAATATAGAAATTGAATCAATAATAAAACAACCTACAAAATCAGAACCACATGGGAAGATCTAGTGTCTTCCTGTTTTGAGATCCCCATGAGTATTGAAGTATACTTGATGGGGTGGCTTAATACGGCATCATAAGTGTTGTGCCTCCTTAGATAAGTCTTAGCGTTGTGTGACTCCTTTCTTCTCGGTAGGTTGAGGCCGTTCGTGTCGAGAACACTCAATCTTGTGTGTGCGTTGTGAACTCCTTCGCATGTCACGAACCTTTCACGATTGCCAAGGCAATGCTTGTCTCGAATGTCCTCTTCTAGAGATTGTCCATGTATGTCCAACATTCAAGTCCAACAACATCCAGACATACACTCTTAATATTGGACGTCCTGAAGTCCCTTAGGACTTCTCATCAAGGTGCTAGATGTCCAAAATAAGATAATTCTAGACATCCAATCCTAATCCTCGACGTCTGCTGGAGACTCAGAACCTCTCCTGAGGTCTCTAGAAATCTAGAATAAAGGGAAGAAGGAGAGTAGCGGTGGTGTTCTCTTCTTCTTTCTTCTCACTCTATTGGTGGAAGAAAATTTAATGCACACAATAGGGGTTAATTAGGGTTTCCCTCTTTGCCTTAGGAGATATTTATAAGGAAACTATCAATTCCTAATATGATGGTGGCTATTGAATCAAATCCAACGATTAAGGAATAGTCAAATAAAGCAATTAAATGCCAAATCAAATACTTATTTAACTCTTTAAATAGTATTTGATTTTTATTCAATTAAGAACCTATCAAAATCACTATTGATTTCATTATGACAATCATGAAGTGTTCAGGAATCAAGATTTTCAACACTATGCTTCCCTTAAGTATTCCACATACTTGTAAATCCTTCACACTAAAAGACATATTCATTGTCCATTCAATCATGTGTTGCATATCTTGATGGTTTTCTTGTATCATTAGGATGAGAATGAAGACCACCTCCTTTCGAAAAAGGATTGTCTTCTCTTTCATGTATGGTTCTGGTCAAGACTTGTACGATTACACACAGAATTTCATATATTCCAATATATGTGTAGCAAGCTCGTGTCTCCTGATCCTCTATGTACACTTATAATAGCAAATCTGTGTGATTTCTTTGAGAGACCATGCATCTCTTATGATCTCATATATACATCAGCTTTTGAGTCTCAGCACCATGGTGGGTGCATCGACCGTCGGTTTGCTAAATGTGCATATTCATGCATAGAGATATATCTATCTCATGTTAAAGGACATACCTCTATGATAGTGTTAAGAGAAGGATTTCTGCATCTCCGTCTCCTCAACTCATCTTCTTGATTCCCTACGAGACACAAGAACCGGACCGACTCAACTAATCCCAAGACCTAGTCGTCCAACGAGGAAGTAACCAAAAGAGCAGTAAAATAAACCACATTCAGCATGAATATAATTAACAGTAAGAAAGTACAGCAGTAAGGAAAGAAACTACCACAGTATGTACCACCACCACAGTAGAACAACATTCATAATATAATTTGAACTGCAGGTAAAGAAAGTACAGTGGAAACAAGAACTACTCACTACAACGTAACAAAAAGAGGTACAAGAGACAGTGGTAACTCTACTGGACCCTACTCGGCCCAGCGTCCTCTGCAGCCGCTGACCCTGGTTGCTCAACACCTGGTCCTGAAAAAGGTAACGAGTGTAACACGTCAGCAAAACGCTGAGTAGAGTGGCAACTAAAACTAAAGACAACAGTAGAGTGTACAGTAGCTGTTATGTTCCATTACTTTCTTTATTCACATCTTTCAATTGTCTCACTATTTCATTTATTCCTCAGATCTTTTTCTTGATCTCGAATGTTCCTCGTGGGAACGATCTTGATTGCAGTCTTTTCCAAAAAGTAGAAGTAGCACGTGGTGCTCTCCTGGCCGGGAGAGTCCCCCGTGGTGATCCTACCCTCAGTCAACCACCCCAAGGTCACTGACAGACGTAACGGTGACTATGGCACGTGCGATAAACGCACAGGTAGCTAACCCGTACTGGCACGCGGTCAGTCGTTTTTGTTAACGGGTGCGCCCAAAGCACAGCACGGAACCAGTCCAGGGCAGAGCCCTCTCAGTAACAGGGGTCCAACCCCTCCACAGTAACCAAACCGGGGCCTTGCCCCTCCACAGTCCGCGCACCCTCGCCTGACTACCTTGGTTTGCCCCAGCGGGCCTAACAAGTCGGTGTGGGAGGCTAGCAGAACCCCGGGGCCCGTGGGGTAGCCAGTACCTCCCTACACTAGTAGCTCTCCTCGGTACTACGTACGCGAGGGCCAGCAAGTCGGTACAGAGTGGCCAGTCCTAACCCCAGGTCCCTGGGGCGGCTGGCTCCGCTCTGCACTAAACAGGTACAGGTACTTCCCTTGGTACTACGTACCCAAGAGACAGTACACAACTACATCTCAGTTCCATTTCTTTCTCTTTCCAGGAGTTCCACTCCTAATTCCCCCGTAGGGTTCCATCCTTTTTACTCAAACATCCAGGTTTCACTTTCCAGTTTCACATTCTCACAATCTATGTTCTCAACCACGTTATTTATTCACAACAGGCAGCTGTTAATTCAAATTACAGGCAGCTTTATATCTCTTTCCATTTTCCAAGACTGCAGTATTATACATTCCACTAGTTTTCCCATCCTAGGATTCATGCCATATCCTAGGATCTATCATACAATTTAGTTTTCCAGCCCTAGGATTCATGCAACACCTAGGAGCTATCATTCCATCTATTTCGCATTCCTAGGATTCATGCAATGTCATAGGTTCTATTTATGGTTCCATAATTTAATAGATTTTATTAATAACTTAAAGCTACTCTACCAGGTACAACGGGAGTAATGGGGGTGTGGTCGGGAATCCCGCGTGCCTCCGCGACCCCCGAGACTGCAACGGAATGGGGTCCTATCACAAGGATCAAACACAAGGAGTGTCTCAAAACACTGTATAGCTACTGTAGACGGGTAGAGGAATTAATTCCGAAAAGAACGCAAATCGAATCGCGGAAAACGGAACCCGAACGAGCCCTAAACGGGTCGAAAATGACGAAACTGTGTAAAATCAGACGTCTGGAACTTCTTCCAGACGTCTTAAAAAGTGGATCAGAGAATTACCTTGTTCAGCGTGGTTTCCCAGACGTCCAGAAGTTTGCATGGACGTCTGGCCTAGCTCCAAGACGTCCGATGGTCACCCCGGACGTCTGGAGGTCGCTCTCGCCGTCTGGTACTACAGCCAGACGACTGATTCGCGTTGGATGGCGAATCACCGAGCCTGCGCACACCCATCTCTCTCCCTCAGTACGGTCAGTCGACAGGAAGGAAGAAGACGGAAAACTCACCTTTCAGACGTCTGGACAGTCTTCCAAACGTCGACCTCGCCGTCTGGCTATCAGCATAGACGTCTGATTCTGGAAATTTTTCCAGAACCAGGGCACAACTCGGCCTCCGCTCGCGACGCTGCACCTCGTCGCACCTCGTGCGCCTGCTGCTCGAGCCGCAGCAGGCCTCCCGCGTCGTTCCGCACCCGCTGCGTTCCCCGCCGGCCGGCCCTGGCAGCCCCGGCGAGCTTGACCTCACGGTTGAGCGCCGCTCTCGCACGTAGCACCCCTTCCACGCTCACTGCGGCCGTCGCCGCCGCAGCAACCCCGCGCCCGCTCTCGCGCTTGCTCACTGGAAGAAGAAGAGGAAAGGGGTGGAGGCGAGGGAAGCGAGGGGAGGCATGGTCTTTTTAAGGCCGCGCGAGGAGGAGAGAGAGGGAGCACGGCAGCGGCGTCTACAGCCGCAGAGAAAAGAATAAGCGAATATGCGGTCTGCGCGCTTAGGCGCGCAGACGACCCGCGCGTGTCGAAAATAACTGATTTCCAGACGTCTGGAAACGACCCTAGATGTCTGGTCAGACGTCTGGATGTGATCCCAGACGTCTTGTCCGATGTCTGGGCCACCTCCCAGACGTCTTAAAAGACGCCTGGGACACGCGTTCGTAACAATATAACAAACTCAAAGGAAGTTTCATCCCCGAAACTTGCGTTAACTTGGGTGCGGAAAAGACGTCCAAATAACCATAACAAACTCAAAGAGGGTCGAAGCCGGTCCGAAGGACGTACCCGTGAAAAGCTCCGGGTACTGCTCCCGCATTGCCGCCTCAGGCTCCCAGGTAGCCTCCTCGTATCGCTGGCTCCTCCACAAAACCTTTACCAGGGGTACTTGCTTCCGTCTCAAACTGCGGACGGCTCGGTCTAGAATCTACACTGGCCGCTTGGCGTAGGTCAGGTCGTCGCCCACCTCGACGCTCTCGTGACTCAGTACGTGACTGGGATCGGCTACGTACTTCCTGAGGTTGGACACGTGGAACCCGCCGTGCACACCAGAAAGCTGCGGGGGGAGGGCAAGCCAGTAAAAAATGAGTCGAACCTGCTCCAGGACCTCAAAGGGCCCCACAAACCTCGGCGCGAGCTTCCCTCTCACCCCAAACTGCTGCAGGCCCTTCATGGGCGAAACACGAAGAAAGACGTGGTCCCCAACCTCAAACTGCACCTCTCTGCGTCTCCGATCCGCGTAGCTCTTCTGTCTGCTCCTGACAGTGCGGAGTCGTCTGTGGATCTGCTCGACTACCTCCTGACTCTGCCGGATCAACCTGGGGCCAACCTCCCACTTGGTCCCCACCTCAACCCAACTCAAGTGTGCCGTACACTTCCGTCCGTACAGAGCCTCATAGGGAGCCATGCCGATGCTCGAGTGATAACTGTTGTTGTATGCAAATTCTGCCAGGGGTAGGTGCTCCTCCCAAGAGCCCCTCCAGTCCAGTACACAGGCACGCAAAAGTCCTCAAGTGTCTGTATCGTGCGCTCAGACTATCCATCCGTTTGGGGGTGGTAAGCCGTGCTAAACCTCAACCTCGTCCCCAAGGCCTGCTGAAACTCAGCCCAAAACTGGGACGTAAAGCGGGTATCCCGGTCGGATACGATCTCTCGCGGAACTCCATGTAGTCGTACCACATCACGGATATACCTCTCTGCCAACTGTGCTGGTCCCAAAGTGACTCGGATCGGCAAGAATCGCGCCGTCTTCGTCAGTCTATCCACTATTACCCAGACTGCGTTGTGTCCCTGCTGGGTAACAGGTAAGCCCACCACCAAGTCCATAGTGATGCTCTCCCACTTCCACTCTGGCACTGGAAGCAGCTGAAGTGGCCCTGTAGGCCTCTGATGCTCGGCTTTCACCTGCTGGCACACTAAGCACTGCTGCATGAACTCACCCACATCCTGCTTCATCCCTCTCCACCAAAACTCGCGTCTCAAGTCGTGGTACATTTTCGTGTTTCCGGGATGTATGGTGAATCTGGAATCGTGTGCCTCAGTTAGGAGCTCTCTCAACAGCTCCTCGTCTCTGGGAACGCACAACCGTCCCCTCAAGCGCAGCACCTGGTCTGTGAAAGAGAAGTCCCCCGGGTCTCCCGACAGTACTCTGTCGCGCAAGGACTGCAAGTACGGATCGGCCATCTGTCCTGTGATGATGCGGTCTATCAGCTCTGGCCTGGTCTGCCGTGTCACCATCACTGCCCCACAGTACCCTCGTAACTCTAGGGGTCGCCAACTGCCCACCTCCTCCAAAAGGCTCCAACTCTGTAATTGTAGACTGGCCAAGAGTGCAGGCGCCTTACGGCTCAAGGCGTCAGCCACCACATTGGCCTTTCCCGGGTGGTAGGAGATGCTGCAGTCGTAGTCCTTCAGGAGCTCCAACCAACATCTCTGTCTCATGTTGAGCTCCTTCTGATCAAAAAGGTATCTGAGGCTCTTGTGATCTGTGAAAATCTCGAAGGTCTCACCGTACAAGTAGTGCCTCCAGGTCTTCAGCGCGAAGACAACAGCTGCCAACTTTAAGTCGTGGGTAGGGTAGGTATGCTCATGGGGCTTCAGTTGCCGCGAAGTGTAAGCGACAATGTGACCCCTCTGCATGAGCACACCTCCTAACCCCTGCAAGGAGGCGTCCGTGTACACAACGAACCCGCCACTACTGTTAGGGATGGTGAGCACGGGAGCCGAGGTCAACCTCTCCTTCAGCTCCAGAAAACACGCCTCACAGGCGTCTGTCCAAGCGAAAGGCACGTCCTTCCGGGTCAACTGTGTCATAGGACGCGCAATCTGCGACTGTGTCATAGGACGCGCAATCTGCGAAAATCCTCTGATGAATCGTCTGTAGTAGCCTGCCAGTCCTAGTAAACTGCGAATCTCAGTGACTGAACGCGGTCTTTCCCACCTGAGCACTGCCTCGACCTTGGCTGGGTCCACCGCCAAGCCGTCTCCAGAGATCACATGACCCAAGAAGGTCACCTCCCTCAACCAGAACTCGCACTTGCTGTATTTGGCGTACAGCCTGCTTCGTCTCAGAGTATCCAGAACCATCCGCAAGTGCTGTCCGTGCTGCGTCCGATCTCTAGAATAGATGAGTATATCATCTATGAAAACCACCACGAACTGGTCCAAGTACGGTCTAAACACCCGGTTCATCAGGTCCATGAAAGCAGCGGGGGCATTGATCAGCCCAAACGGCATGACCAAAAACTCGTAGTGTCCGTACCGGGTGCGGAAAGCTGTCTTGGAGACGTCAGTCTCCCTGATCCTCAACTGGTGGTATCCAGACCTCAAGTCTATCTTGGAAAACACCGTGGCACCCCGCAACTGGTCGAACAAATCGTCGATCCTCGGCAGTGGATACCTGTTCTTGATGGTGACCCTATTCAGCTGTCGGTCGTCCACACAAAGACGTAGGGTCCCATCCTTCTTCTTCACAAACAGTACCGGGGCTCCCTAGGGAGACGCACTGGGCCTCACGAAACCCTTCTCCAGAAGGTCCTGCAACTGAGACTTGAGCTCTTGCAGCTCAAGCGGTGCCATCCTGTATGGCGCGGTGGAGATGGGGCTGGTCCCTGGTACTACTGAGATCTCAAACTCGATCTCATGCTCGGGCGGTAGTCCTAGTAACTCGTCTGGAAACACGTCAGGGTACTCTCTGACCACCGGGATGCTCTGGAAGTCTGCCACAGGGCTGAGCTCTGCCACCACACAAGCTAGGAAGCCCTCACACCCCTGGCTCAAAAGTCTCGCCGCCCGAAGTGCCGAAATGCACCTAAAACCTCCGTCCACTGGCTGTCCGTGAAACTCGAAAGAAGGCAACTCCGGAATGGAGAAGACAATCTTCCTCTCAAAACAGTCCACCAAGGCGTGGTAAGCGGATAACCAATCCATCCCCAGAATCACTCCAAAGTCCTCCATCTGTATCATAATCAGGTCAGTTGGCAGGCTATGTCCCCCGACGCTGACCTCGCAATCCGTGTACACCTCCTCAGCTACGAACAGCTGACCACTCGGACCTCTGATTACGAAGGGATTCTCTAACAGTGCATAATCCCGGTCCAAACTAACTGCGAAACTGGCTGCGACAAACGAGTGCGTAGCGTCGGAATCGAAAATCGTGTAAACGAGTCTGCCAGAAACTGAAACCATACCTGCTACCACCGATCCCGAAGCTCTGGCGTCCCTGTGTGTTAGGGAGTTGATACGCCCCTCAGCTCTAGGTGCGGACGAAGCAGCCACACTCTGCGTCGGACGGGTAGGTGCTGGCCGGTACCCTCCTTGCGATTGCTGTCCTCCTCCTCGCGCCTGGGAACCGCGGCCTCCTGTGCGCCCTCCAGTGCTCTGCGCGGGGAGTATCTGCTGACCTCCTGCCCTAGATGGGCAGTCCCTCCTGATGTGGCCCGGCTGGCCACACTGGTAGCAGAGGGGAGCCCGACTCCCGCCCTTAGTGGGTCCCTGCTGTCAGCTAGGCGGGGGTCCGGTGCTGGCGACTGGCCCCTGTCGAGGGCCCCCAAAGGCCACTGATGGCCTTGCACAACGTGACGGCTCTCCTGCGGACGCCACGTGTCTCCGTTCTCGCCGGCCTTGTGAAAAGTCTGGCTGGAAGGGCCTCTTCTGCCCGCTGTTAGTGTCTCGCGTGGACGGGTTTTTCTCCTCGTAAGTCATAGTTGCCTCTACCACCCTCGAAAACATAGGCAGCTTCAGGGATTTGACATACCCCCGGATCGTAGGCCGGAGCCCCTCGGTGAACCTCTAAAGGTGCTCCTCCTCAGTGGCTACCGCTGTCGCTGCAAAGAGGGACAGCTCCAAGAAACGCGTGCGGTACGCGCTCACAGTCATCGTCCCTTGGCGGAGAGTGTGGAACTCCCGCCTCCTCTGGTCCTACCACGTCTGGGGAAAGTACTGCTCGCAGAAGAGGGTGACGAACTGGTCCCACGTCGACTCGTCCCTCTCCTGTCCCCGGACCGCCCTCCACCACCGGTGTGCCGCACTCTCCAGCTGGTACGTGGCAAAGGCCATGCGGCACTCCACCGGGGGGCGAAGGGTGTCGAAGATCTTCTCCAGCTGCTTAAGCCAGTCCTCTGCCTCGGTCGGGTCCTCATCCCCCTTGAAGGAGGGGGGTTTCAGCTTCCGGAATTGTCCGAAAAGCTCGAAGTGGCGCTGTAGGGGAGGTGCTGGTGCACCTCCAGGCGAAGGTGCCTCATGTACAGAAGTGTCGGAGGAAGGTGGGGGCGGCAGCGGCCCATCCCCTCCCTCGTGTCCAGCGCCGTGTCCGTCGCGTGGTCCCACAGAGGACTCCCCCTCTACAGCCCCAGGAGGAGGTGCTCGGGGCGGTGGGTGGAGCTCCTCTCGTACAATGTCTCGTATCAGTCTGGCGAGGTCCTGGGCCTGGATGCCTGGGAGTGGTGGCTGGTCCACCGGGACGTCAACAACAGCACGTCCACCTTGCCTACCTCGTCCTCGGCCGCGCCCGCGGCCAGTCTCGCCAGTCCCGCGTCGAGGCATCTCCTGTAAGGAGACGCGAAACAAAACGGAAAAACGTCAAAACAAACGGTACCTAACGAAACTTCTAAGAGCTCATGTTAAGAGATATGTTGTTGTGGCTACTCTAGTTATAAACATGTGAATTGGTTATTCTACAGTCAGTTGATTCACTTCTCGGGACGACCTTGCTCTGATACCATCTTGTAACGACCCGGTTCCCGAGTCCCTGCGAGACACAAGAACCGGACCGACTCAACTAATCCCAACACCTTGTCGTCCAACGAGGAAGTAACCAAAAGAGTAGTAAAATAAATCACATTCAGCATGAATATAACTAACAGTAAGAAAGTACAACAGTAAGGAAAGAAACTACCACAGTATGTACCACCACCACAGTAGAACAAAATTCATAATATAATTTGAACTGCAGGTAAAGAAAGTACAGCAGAAATAAGAACTACTCACTACAACGTAACAAAAAGAGGTACAAGAGACAGTGGTAACTCTACTGGACCCTACTCGGCCCAGCGTCCTCTGCAGCCGCTGACCCTGGCTGCTCAACACCTGGTCCTGAAAAAAGTAACTAGTGTAACACGTCAGCAAAACACTAAGTAGAGTGGCTTTAAGTTATTAATAAAATCTGTTAAATTATGGAACCATAAATAGAACCTAGGACATTGCATGAATCGTAGGAATGAGAAATAGATGGAATGATAGCTCCTAGGTGTTGCATGAATCCTAGGGCTGGAAAACTAGATTGTATGATAGATCCTAGGATATGGCATGAATCCTAGGATGGGAAAACTAGTGGAATGTATAATACTGCAGTCTTGGAAAATGGAAAGAGATATAAAGCTGCCTGTAATTTGAATTAACAGCTGCCTATTGTGAATAAATAACGTGGTTGAGAACATGGATTGTAAGAATGTGAAACTGGAAAGTGAAACCTGGATGTTTGAGTAAAAAGGATGGAACCCTACGGGGGAATTAGGAGTGGGACTCCTGGAAAGAGAAAGGAATGGAACTGAGATGTAGTTGTGTACTGTCTCTTGGGTACGTAGTACCAAGGGAAGTACCTGTACCTGTTTAGTGCAGAGCGGAGCCAGCCGCCCCAGGGACCCGGGGTTAGGACTGACCACTCTGTACCGACTTGCTGGCCCTCGCGTACGTAGTACCGAGGAGAGCTACTAGTGTAGGGAGGTACTAGCTACCCCACGGGCCCCGGGGTTCTGCTAGCCTCCCACACCGACTTGTTAGGCCCGCTGGGGCAAACCAGGGTAGTCAGGCGAGGGTAAGCGGACTGTGGAGGGGCAAGGCCCCGGTTTGGTTACTGTGGAGGGGTTGGACCCCTGTTACTGAGAGGGCTCTTCCCTGGACTGGTTCTGTGCTGTGCTTTGGGCGCACCCATTAACGGAAACGACTGACCGCGTGCCAGTACGGGTTAGCTACCTGTGCGTTTATCGCGCGTGCCATAGTCACCGTTACGTCTGTCAGTGACCTTGGGGTGGTTGACTGAGGGTAGGATCACCACGGGGGACTCTCCCGGCCAAGAGAGCACCATGTGCTACTTCTACTTTTTGGAAAAGACTGCAATCAAGATCGTTCCCACGAGGAACATTCGAGATCAAGAAAAAGATCTGAGGAATAAATGAAATAGTGAGACAATTGAAAGATGTGAATAAAGAAAGTAATGGAACATAACAGCTACTGTACACTCTACTGTTGTCTTTAGTTTTAGTTGCCACTCTACTCAGCGTTTTGCTGATGTGTTACACTCGTTACCTTTTTCAGGACCAGGTGTTGAGCAACCAGGGTCAGCGGCTGCAGAGGACGCTGGGCCGAGTAGGGTCCAGTAGAGTTACCACTGTCTCTTGTACCTCTTTTTGTTACGTTGTAGTGAGTAGTTCTTGTTTCCGCTGTACTTTCTTTACCTGCAGTTCAAATTATATTATGAATGTTGTTCTACTGTGGTGGTGGTACATACTGTGGTAGTTTCTTTCCTTACTGCTGTACTTTCTTACTGTTAGTATATTCATGCTGAATGTGGTTTATTTTACTGCTCTTTTGGTTACTTCCTCGTTGGACGACTAGGTCTTGGGATTAGTTGAGTCGGTCCGGTTCTTGTGTCTCATAGGGACTCGGGAACCGGGTCGTTACATCATCACAACAATAAAAGTTTCAGCAGATGAAACTACGTCAAGTCTTTTTAAGGGCCTTATGTATTGTCGTCATTTATGTGGTAGCTTCATAAGCTACAACATATATCACTTCAGCATCCGTATTATGGTGTATATGCTTTCAAAGTAGATACTGTATCACATATATAAGTGGCCCCTATATGGATTGTCCTTATCAAACTATAGATGTCATAACTCAACTTATTGAGATTGATTGAACTAGTGCATCACATTTCATTCTTGTCACATGGAATGTTAGGACAACCTGATTTCTTATATAGAGTATCTTGTGACTTGTGGATTGATAACACGTTATCATCTCACTACATTAGACATCTTTATTTTGAAGTACGTTTGGTTTGTGTGGATCGCATACATGCATCTTGTTTTTCTCTCAACCCTTTTGACTTGATATATTATTCATAAGGAGATATTTGAAAATGCATGTATTGAAATGAAAATCTACCAAGTATTTCATGTTCCATAAATCCTTAGGTCGATTAAACTTTCAAATTCTATGTTTTAGATATTGTTGTCTCATCTCATGAGTACAATATAGTTATCTACATATGGTACTATTAATATGCTCCCATTGTCTCTCACATGAGTCAAGGCATCATTGAATGCATCCATAACACTTTATGAATCATTCAAGTTTAGGCGACTGTTTGTATCATGATTGTATTCAAGTCTCTAGCCTTCACCCAATCTTCCATGTTATGATCCTCAATGCTTCTTCATATGAAGGTGATCATCCTCAAACTCATTTTAGTCATGAGATCTAAAATTTCATTAGTGTGTTTTATTATCTTGAAGCCTTTTCAAATAGTTGAGTATATTCGTCGAAATTGATTTTGTTTAGATTCGATTTGGGATCTTGACCAGGTTCTAGCAACCTCACAAGATTCTTTGTTTCTTTTGGTTTGATTCTCATTCCAAGTATCTATCTCGTGGAATCTGATATTCCATAAGTTGAATACTTCTTAAAAATTCTGGTTTAAGAATAGGATCATATCCATACTTCGTATGACCTTAGAAACTAGTAATTGCCTCCATACCCAATTGGCTTGGATATATCTTAGGTCCAATCATTGAATTACATGGCTTGATTAGGATGACTTTCAAAACTCTCCTATCATGCATCTTTCTTTGATTGAATCCTAGATGCGCATTCAACATTACAAAATTGGGCATTCCATAATTCAAAATTACCCTTTTTAGAATTCTTAACACATTGATGACAACTATTGTCATGTGCAAAGTCAACGAATATTGCAATATGTTCTAAATCGAACTTTTGATAGGACATCAGCCAAGCATATTTAATCTTAGTGACCATATCTTGGGCAAGTTCAAGTAACTCTTCAAGAATCATTCCTTGGATAGGAAGCATTTATCCTTTTGTAATGTAATATTTTACAAATTAAAATGCTTGAATAATCCATACCACAAAGTTGATTACCATTATCGTGCTTGTGATGTCCAAAGGATTGTCTTAGAACCCAACTCCTTTAGACTGGATGATCAAGTCATAATTTTATGTAAATTACATTCCTAATTATTACTATTTTCCAGGTATTTATTTGTAAAAAATATTAATTGTAGACATTTCTTTCTATTCAATGAAAGATGATATTTTCTTTATTTTTATATCGTAGGCATGGTGGCGAAAGATCAAAGTGAATAATTTTTATGGACACATTTAGGTGTCTGGGTCAAGATAAAATAAGAAATAAGTCAATTTAGGCTAGGTGGTGATACATATATAAGATAAAAGGTCAAAAATTAAACTTTTAATGAGATTAGGAGTTGTTTTAACCCCAAAACAACCCTTTTATTCCTTTGTTATGAATTTCAAAGACTTTTGGAAGTTTTTAAAGGCTCTCAAGTCTATAAATAGGCCTCAATATCTCCAGGGAAGAGGATCCATTCTTCCTTCCACATCTCTTCTACCTTGCTCCTCCTTCGAGCAGGTGGTTTCGGGAGGTTGTCAATGCTCCTTCTCGAGCCTTCCTTCGATGGTCATCGACTCATACCTCGACCTCCATCCTCTATCTTAGTTATTGTTGCTCTATTTATTGTTCCTCTTAAATTTTGATTGGAGTATTTCATCTGTTGCTTTCGAGTTGTAGTAATTAATTTTTGTGATTCTTGCTTTAGTTATTAATAAAAAATCTCTCCTATGCAGTTACTCTTTTTATCCCTTATTTATTAGCATGTATAATTTATTTTTATTATTTGCTTTCTTAGTTTTCATTCACTTTAGTTGTTAAATAATTGTATTTACTTCCCAAATTTTTGTATTGCTTTTGGTAAGTCAAAAAATTCTAAAAATCTTATTTTCCATTTCTTCATATCAGTTTAGCATATCCACAAAATTTCATCCAAAAATTTCTCATAAAAATAAATAAAAAATTATTTTATTTTTGGATCCTCATATTGCTAAAAGTTGTTTTCGATTTTCCTCCATGTGTTCTAGAAGTCCTATTAGAGTGAAATTTGGTGAGTTTTTACTTAGATATTTACAAGAGTCCAAGATTTTTCTTAGAATTTTAACATTTTCAAAAAATTAATTTCACATGAATTACGTTTAGATTGTTGCTTCTGTGTTTAGTCCTTATCCTTAATTCTCATTGGCTTATTCACTCTTTAAAACACCAAAAAATTTGAATATTAAAAAAACATAAAATTTCGTTGGTTTGAGATAGTATGAAAAATTTGAAACATTTTTCCTTCTTATAAGATAACATGGACTCCCATTTTATATGATTTTATTTCTTTAGAAGTTTGAAAAATTTTTTAACAGTCGTGATTTCGTATTATAACAACAATCTTATCACTTAGAGAATTTCACAAGTAGTTTTTGGTATTGTTGTGGGGGAGGCGAAGGATTCAAGTTGCTTCTACTACATTTTATTCATTTAGTTTAGATTTATTTTGCATTTGAGGTTACTAATTTATTTGCATTGGTTTCTTTGTGCATTTTTTGTTGAAGACCTTAGGCCAATCCATATTAGCCCTACATATGAGTTGACTCCTCTTATATTTTATTTGGATTTAGATATTTGAATTTGCATAATTATCTCAAAAAAAATAATTTGCATAGTTAGTTCACATCTTTTATCTCTAAAAAAAATCTTACTTATCTCATTATGAACTATTTAATGAATATTTGCATCACTATCCTTGCAAAAAAAAGTGGTTAATTAGTTTTAGTGCATTATCTTTTAAAAAAATAATAAAAAAATCCTACTTAGTTATTTAGTGAACTTTGACTATTATCCTCTTAAAAAAAAATCGAATAGTTAGTTAGTTAATTTCTTTTATTATCCTTTTACATTTAAAAAAAAAAATCTCTCCCTAAAAGTTATACTACATTAGAAGATATTTTGCTATTAGGGCACTCATTTTAGGGTTTAACTATTTTTAGAGGTTTCAAATATGTTGTGATCATTTTTCATAAAATTAGGTCTGCATTGAACTTTAATTAATTAAAGGAAAAGACATTACCAATAATTGTTTGAACTCGATAAAATGTGATAAAAACCTTAAATCTGCATTTTTAATAAACTCATATCGACTTAGGCCATGATACCACTGTTTAGAATTGAACCATTCAATCCTATTGCATCACAAAAGTGTGTAATCTGATTGTTTAAAAGTTTTCTTTCGATTCGATTCATAAACTATCCGACACTTGAAAAATCGAATATAGAAATCGAATCGACAATGAAATGACCTAGAAAATCGTAACCACATAAGAAGACCTATCATCTTCATGTTCCGGGATCCCCATGAGTATCAAGTATACTTGATGGGGTGATGTAGCACGGCACCCCAAGTGTCATGCCTTCTCAAATAAAGTCCTGGCTTTGTGGGACTCCCTTTCTCTTAGCAGGCTAATGAGGCCCTTTACGTCGAGAACTCTCAATCTAGTGTGTGCGTTTCAAACTTCTTTGCACATAATGAACCTTTTATGATTGCTGAGGTGACGCTCGCCTCAAATTTCCTCCTATGAAGATTGGCCATGTTTGTCCAACATCCAGGGCCAATGAAATTCGGATGTCTAGTCCTAATATTGGATGTCTTGAAGTCCCTCAGGTCTTCTCATTAGGGTGCTAGACATTTGGAACAAGAGATTTCTGGATGTCCAATCCTAATCATGGATGTCTGCTAGAGACTTACGACCTCTGCTAAGGTTTTTGGATGTTTAGAACAATGGGAAGAAGGGGAGTAGTGGCAGTCATGTTCTCTTCTTCTTTCTTCTCTCCCAGTTGGTGGAGGAAAATTTAATGCACACAATAAGGATTAATTAGGATTTCTCTCTTGCCTTGAGAAATATTTATAGGAAATTCATCAATTCCTAATATGATGGTGGTCACTGGAACAAATCTAATGATTAGGGATTAATCCTAATTAAAGTTTGCAACATTAACCCTCCAAATAAATTGGGCAATTAGGTTTAAGCAAGGGTTTAAGTGCCGAAATCGATGCTGTATTGATAAATTTCCAAGTGTGGTTATCAAGGGCATGTTGGTGCTAGAGCACCACGATCATTTGTTTTGATGATAACAAAACACGTGTCATTTAACATTTGCACTTGGAGTCTTAGATTTCAGGTCAATTGCAAATGGAGACGTGATTAGACGGAGTTCGAGCTCGCATCCGGGACGGATTGGAGGAGCTTGATGGAGAATAGAGGAGATTCGCAAGGAGCGATATATTGAAGAAGGAAGGAGATGAAGAATATGATAGATTTCCTTCTCTTGTACTCGTTGTATTTTTCGTTTCTTTTGTTGCTCTTTATTTTTATTACTTAGATTCATGTTAAAGAGCCTCAAAGTACCCTAACAGTAGTCCTAGGAACATCTGCACAACCCTAGGATACTTAGGTTTTCTGTAGAAAACTTAGTGTAACGACCCGATTCCCAAGTCCCTACGAGACATGAGAACCGGACCGACTCGACTAATCCCAAGACCTAGTCGTCCAACGAGGAAGTAACCAAAAGAGAAGTAAAATAAACTACATTCAACATGAATATAACTAACAGTAAGGAAATACAGCAGTAAGGAAAGAAACCACTACAGTATATACCACCACAACAGTAGAACAACATTCATAACATAATATGAACTGCAGGTAAAGAAAAGTACAGCGGAAACAAGAACTACTCACTATAACGGAACAAAAAGAGGTACAAGAGAACAGTGGTAACTCTACTGGACCCTACTCGGCCCAGCGTCCTCTGCAGCCGCTTACCCTGGCTGCTCAACACCTAGTCCTGAAAGGTAACGAGTGTAACACATCAGCAAAACGCTGAGTAGAGTGGCAGCTAAACTAAAGAAACAGTAAAGTGTACAGTAGCTGTTTTAATTTTCTTTCTTCCTTTATTTACGTCTTTCTATTGTTTCACAATTTATCTATTTCTCAGATCCTTCACTTGATCTCGAATGTTCCTCGTGGGAACGATCTTGATTGCAGTCTTTTCCGAACAGTAGAAGTAGCACGTGGTGCTCTCCTGGCCGGGAGAGTCCCCCGTGGTGATCCTACTCACAATCAACCACCCCAAGGTCACTGACAAACGTAACGGTGACTACAGCACGCGCGATAAACGCACGGGTAGCTAACCCGCACTGGCACGCAGTCAGTCGTTTCTGTTAACGGGTGCGCCCAAAGCACAGCACGGAACCAGTACAGGGCAGGGCCCTCTCAGTAACAGGGGTCCAACCCCTCTACAGTAACCAAACAAGGGCCTTGCCCCTCCACAGTCCGCGCATCCTCGCTTGACTACCCTGGTTTGCCCCAGCGGGCCTAACAAGTCGGTGTGGGAGGCTAGCAGAATCCCGGGGCCCGTGGGGTAGGTAGTTCCTCCCTACACTAGTAGCCTCCTCGGTACTACGTACACGAGGGCCAGCAAGTTGGTACAGAGTGGCCAGTCCTAACCCCGGGTCCCTGGGGTGGCTGGCTCCGCTCTGTACTAAACAAGGGGGAACAGTCGCTCTCCTTGGTACTCCGTACTCAAGGGCCAGCTCACTTCCCCAATTCTATTCCATTCACTTTCCAGGAGTTCTACTCCTAATTCCCCGTAGGGTTCCAGCTCTTTTAACTCAGAACATCCAGGTTTCACTTTCCAGTTTCACGTTCTTACAATCCATATTCTCAATCACGTTTATTTATTCATAACAGGCAGCTGTTAATTCAATTCACAGGCAGCTTGTATTTTCTTTCCACATTTTCCAAGACTGCAGTATTCATACATTCCACTAGTTTTCCCATACTAGGATTCATGCCATATCCTAGGATCTATCATACAATCTAATTTTCCAGCCCTAGGATTCATGCAACACCCTAGGAATCTACCATTCAATCTATCTCTCATTCCTAAGATTCATGCAATGTCCTAGGTTCTATTTATGGTTTCATAATTTAACAGATTATACTTAAAGCCACTCTACCAGGTACAACGGGAGTAATGGGGACGTGGTCGGGAATCCTGCGTGCCTCCGCGACCCCCGAGACTGCAACGGAATGGGGTCCTATCACAAGGATCAAACACAAGAAACTTCGCAAAACAGTATACAGCTACTGTAGACAGGTAGAGGATGTAATTCCGAAAAGAACGCAACTCGAAATGAGGAAAACGGAGCCCGAACGGGCCCGAAATGGGTCGAAAACGATGAAACACTGTAAAATCAGACGTCTGGAACTTCTTCCAGACGTCTTAAAAAGTGGATCAGGGAATTACCTCGCTCTATGTGGGCTCTCAGACGTCCAGAAGCCTGCGGGGGCGTCTGGCCTAGTTCCCAGACGTCCGATGTTCACCCAGGACGTCTGGAAGTCGTTCCCGCCGTCTAGCATTGGAGCCAGACGTCTGATTCGCGTTGGATGGCGAATCACCGAACCTGTGCGTACCCATCTCTCTCTCTCTCAGTACGGTCAGTCGAAGAAAAGGAAGAAGATGGAAATAACTCACAGTTCAGACGTCTGGACAGTCTTCCAGACGTCGTGCCCGTCGTCTGGCTATCAGCCCAGATGTCTGATTCTGGAAAAGTTTCCAGAACCAGGGTGCCACTCGCCCTCCGCTCGCGACGCCCGGCCACGCTGCGAGTACTCCGCCTGCTGCTTGAGCTGCAGCAGTCCTCTCGCGTTGCTCCGTGCCCGCTGCACCCCCCGCCGGCCGGCCCTAGCTGCCCTGGCGAGCTCGCCCTCACGGCCGAGCGCTTCCTCCCCCGCGCAGCACCTCCTCCCGCACCTGCCGCGGCTGTCGCCGCCGCCGCTGCACCCTCGCACTCGCTCTCGCGCACGACTGGAAGGAGAAGAGGAAGGAGACGGAGGTGACGGGAGTGAGGGAGAGGGCGTGCCCTTTTAAGGCCGCGCGAGGAGGAGAGAGAGAGCGTGACAGAGGGCGCAAGAGGGAGAGGGAAAAAGAAGAGACGGAGCTGGTCTGCGCGTACAGGCGCGCAGACGCAACGGTGTGCGCGCAGAAAAATGAATCCCAGACGTCTGGAAGTGATACCAGACGTCTGGTACGACGTCCGGGACACCTCCCAGACGTCTTAAAAGACGTTTGAAAGCACGGCTCGTAACACTTGAAAAACCAATATAGGGTTCAAACATCCTTTTGAGATGTCTAATTCTAAGATCAGACGTCTGATAATGTGTTTTAAGACGTCTGACTGTTGATTCAGACATCTGATAACATTTAGGCTGGACTTGTTGTTCTGTTTGATGAAATCAGACGTCCAGACCTTAGTCTAGACGTCTTAGAAGACGTCTGATGACTTTGCCAGACGTCCAATTAGTGGACCGTTGGCGGCTCATCAAACACTGGATGATATGACTGTTAGAGCCTTATCAGACGTCCTTAGGCCTTTCCAGAAGTCTGATAAATGACCGTTTTGCCTCGGCTGACCCAAAATCTCTTCTCAGAGATTTTCTAGCCGTTGCACTCTCTTGGAAATCCATTCCCACTGAAAAATAGGTTTCCAGATGTCCAGACATAGTGCCAGACGTCCTATATGTCGTCTGATGGACTTTTACTAGAACCCTGTTTAGATCTGATCCAAGTGAGGAAGAAACCCACTTAAAATCAGATGCCTGATGTTGTTCCCAGACGTCTTAAAGTGATCTTCCAGACGTCTGATGCCAGGATCAGACGTCTGATAAGCCTGTTAATGCAATCATTGTTCCTGATTTCGGCTTGATTCTCTTGGGCTTTGCTCCCAACGGCTATGGAAGCTTTCCTATGCCTTCCAAAGCCTTCCTAAGGCCTCTATAAATAGAGAGGAACCTCTTGCACACCAACCGACACCTAGACACACGTTGTAATACACTTTCAAACCATTTTGTGTCTCTTGATCCTAAGAAGAAAAGCTTTTGCTCTCCAAGCTCTAGTTCTACATCTTGAGAGCATCAAGCATTTGCGCATTCGCTCTCCAGCTGTAGTTCACGAGAGCAACATTGCACCGTAGCCTGGCTCACGCACCCGCGTCATCGATCCGACGCACTCCTTGCAAAAGGGAGTTTCCTAATTCCTATAGAAGCTTAGGTTAAAAATTACTTTGTTGGCTCTATAGGATTAGTTGTTATTTTATCTTTGTTATTTGGTTGGGTATTCGCTTTGCGAATTCCCGTCTCCTTCGAGGGACAAAATCCTTCTCGTGAAGAGAAGGGGTTGAGGAACACTACCCTCGCACTTGTAGCGTGGTTGTAATTGAGGTTGAATCACCCTCGTTTAAAGTGATTCGTTTAGTGGATTTGATCAACTTGGTTGATTGAAAAATCCTAACTCTAGAGGGTTAGGTAGTGGTTTTCACCCTGTTTGGGTTTCCACCTAAAAATTATTGTGTACCTTATGTGATTGAATTTTGTGAGATTGTTTATTATCTTTTTTGCATTTTTTACGTCACGCTGATCTCACCCCCTCCGAGTTAGGATTTCTACGGGGCATGCCGAGGGCATATTGTGGAAATGCCCATGTATCGACATCAGGTTATTGATGGCCCAAAATTATCCATATCGAGGGCACGCCAAGGGTATGTTGACAGCGTGTTGATGCAGACAAATGTCGACTGAATTCACTTAAAATGATTAAAATTACAAGTAAATCACAAATTTCTAACTAAAAATCTTAAAAGGTTATGCAAATAGAGCAAACATGTAAAAACACAAGCCTTGAATCAATATATACTCAAATAAGGCCTCCTCTACTAGCATTGAATAATAGCTAAAGTAACACAACAACCATTTGACACAGCCTAAATACAACCATTTGACATAGCCTCCTTTAGTACCATCGTAAAACACAACCTTGACTCAATATATACTCCCTTTTCAATCCATGAATGGTATAAGTCTAGAACTTCTTTGGTAACTCCCAGAACTTCTTTGTAATGGCTCCATTCCATGCCTTGTTTCATAGGAAACCTTGAAGGGTATAATTTCATTATGTATCATCTATATCCTGATTCCATTCATGGAATATCCCATTGGTATCATTGAAATAAAAGATGTCACAGATAGTGCATCTCTTTCTTTATATAGAGTCATTTTTATATATAAGGAAAAGAAAAGAATCATCAATCCAAATTGCAAAAGCAGACCAAGGACACGTCTTGCCTTCTTACTAGCAAATTTAAATGACTAAGTTATAAATATCCTCAAAGTGAGGAATTTGCTTAACATGGGAACATAGTTGGATCATAGGACATATACATAGATAAGAGAGAGAGGGATAGTGATTTATATGGCACCGTTGAGAGCAACAACAACAGTGGAGTAGCAATAGCTAGTAGCCATCAGCATGACCATTAGCACACTATCGACACGACCATTGGAACGTTGTCAGCACTAGTGATACACTTGCATATTGATATATATTCCATATCGATATGCCCTTCGCTAGAAATTAGCCATATCGACGGTATGCTGCTAGCACTTTGAACCTTAGGACCTCGGATTTAAGTATCCAAAAGCATTTTATTTGCATTCAAATCCTTTGGATCAAGACCAAATTATATTTGACCCAATTAAATGCTAAATCAAATAACTATTTAACTCCTTAAATAGTATTTGATTCTATTCAATTAGGAACACATCAAGATCATTATTGTTTTCATCACACCAATAATGAAGCATTCAAGAATCAGGATATATGAAACTAAGCATCCCTTAGGTATTCTAAATGCCTATGAATCTTTCACACTGGAAGACATATGTAACCACGAGGATTAAATTCTAGATGCACTGTCCATCTAACCATGAGCTTCATATTTTCGATCTCCTTGTATCATTGGGATGAGAACAATGACCAACTCTTTTCAAAAAAGGACTATCTTCTAGTTTATGTATGGGTCTGATCAAGATCTATACGCCCATGCATGGAATTTTGTACATCCCAATATATGTAGAGTGAGCCCGTGTCTCTTGATGGAGAGATTCTCGCTTAATTAAGATAGTTGCAATAGGAATTATATGTCATATTTTATGTGGTGAAAAATCTCTCTATCAAAATCATAAAAATCTAACCACAAGGATCAGGTTGTATCCATAGGGAGGAGCTGAGCCTTATAAACTCACAAATATTTTCGCATGAAATATTGTTGCAAGAAGGGTGATTAGCAAGGTTATTCTTTTCCTGTTAATCAAATGTTAATATCTTGTTCAATCAATCCATTCATTTTATAAAACAAGAGAGGAAGAGAAAGTTGAAGGGTATGCATGCAATTGACACCTAATAAAGTAAGAGAGCAAATATGAAAAATTTAACCTTCGTTAATACTCTTATTCAATAAATGGAAAGAATAATAGAGGGAGAGAGAGAGCAGTTAGCAAAGAGAATGGAATAGAGTGCTCGAGAGAAATTAAGCAAACAGGAGGGCTACTCATGCAAATTTACTCATTAAACTATTCCAATTTTTAACTTCACAATGGCATTCAATGCAAAAAGTAATTGAATGGAAAATAGGGGATTCTCTCTCTCTCCTTGCGCACGAGAAGGAGCACCGGAGGTCGTACTGCGCGGGGTGGAGGTTGGCCAGATCTTGGTCGTCGCGCTAGTGTGACGGTGGGAACGGAGGCTGTCGGAGCAGCCACTGGTGACGAGGAGCGGTGGCGGCGGTGTCCTGTTTCCACTGATGGAGCACGCGGATGGCGTAGATGAAGGTTTAGGTGTGCACGTGGTGTCGAGGAGAGGTTAATGATGTCGACGGAGCGAAGTGTGGTGGCTAGATGAGGCAGCTGCACGGAGGGGGATGGCTGGCAACTTTGGGTTCTTCTTGGAGAAGAAGAACAGTGCGTAGAGGTGGCCGAGCGTCGGTGGCTCGAGGAGGTTGATCGGCACGTAGAGAAGGACGACAATCAGCGTTGATAGGTGAAGCGCGGTCGATGGTTGAGCTATTGCTGCGTGGAGGTGTGGCCGTGGTGGTGGGTTGTTGGGTTCTCGGTGATGGTGAAATAGAGGAGGGAGTTTGGAGATGAAGATGAATGGGATGGATAGAGGTGGTGAAAGTCGTGAGGGCGTAGTGAGGTTGCGAGAAGGGGAAGATGGTGGCCAGTTGTTGCTGTGGTGGGGTGTGATGGTGAGAAGAGAGGTGAAGGACGGTGGTGTTGTGGCCGCACATCATCACGTGACCGATGAAAGGGAGAATGAGCGAAGGTGGAGCACGCCTATGGCATGGTGCACGTTGGGGAGTTCACGGTGCAAGCCCCAGCCATAGTGTCGATGGTGGAGAGGGAGAAGGTGGATCCTTGCAGAGGAGAGGATCAGAAGATGTTGGGCCCTCCTTTTAACAATACTCTATTTTCCTTTGGCCGAAAGCTTTTCCAACCACTTGGCGAAGATTGCGAGTGGTTGGAAAGGTGAGATAAGTCTGGCAATAACTTCATTAGGCATCCAGAACTTAAAAGTTGTAATCGACGGTTGGTCCTGCAAAGAAAAATAATAAAGAAAAATTAGCTATTTATATAAAAATTCAAAAGAATGTTAAATTCTATTTTTTGTAACTAATGTATGCATGCCAATACCAACTAAATTATAATCTAATCTTGTTATATTCTAATGTATACTATCCTTAATTATGTTTACATATGCATGTAATGAATGAAATATGCATGCAAGTAATTTTATAAACTAAACTATTTACATAGAAAAATCTACTATGTATATGTAAACATTAATCTAATAACTAGGCATTTATGTATTTAATTAGCCTACAAATATAGTATCATCAAATGTCCCTATGCCTAATTTTTGCTAGCCCCTAGCAAAAGTGGAAAATGATGAAGTGACCAAAGATTTATTCTTTTCTTATTTAAAAAAATTGAGAGATCAAGATAAATGTGAAAATGAAGTGATAGTAACCTAAGTAACGAATTCAAGTGAAAAGCCAACCTACATTTAAAGTTCGTGCCTTATCCTTGGTAAAAATTCTTATTAGGATTTTAAACTTAAGAAACAATTTAAGAAGAAAATCTTTAATAAAACCTCCTTGACAAAAATCTTCTGCTAGGGACTAACCAATTCAGCTTAAGTTTATTTTTTTAAACCAAATCTAAATGCATGAATACTACCTAAAAATGCAAAATGTACTCCCCTATGCCTGAATCCTACAATGTCCTCATTGTAAAATTAAAACAGGGGTAGAAAGGAAGGAAATCACTTGATGGAGGCGTTATGCTGGACATTGGGTTGCCTCCCAAAAAGTGCCGCATTTATGTCGGCAGCCAGACTTATAGGGAATCTGTAAGTCTAGTTCTAAATAGAAAGAGGTAGGCCCTAAAAATATGCGTAAAAGCACGAGCCTAAAGAACAAGTAGCCACGGATGTTGGCGAGCTGATGATGCAACGTTATCCCAAATGCTCGCCAGGAGATATAATAATAGACAACCTTGCAGGCTACCTGAACAGGTCTAGGAAAAAGTGTAATAGAAGAAGGGACCTCTTGAACCAGGAGTGGAGGATAACAAGGACCCTCCAAAGTAGGTATGGTGTTAAAAGATATATGCGCAATTATTTCAAACCCTTGAATGGCGAGGCTAAAAGTACACGCATCAATCCAAACTTGCCATTCCACACGAGGATGTACTGGCCCAATATTCTCTCCAGAAAGAATGTTGTGAGTAGAGACCTAAGCTAAGGATTAGGTAAGGAGTCTACAGTTTGCTTGAGTGATTGGGTGGTAATTATTAAGTCCAAAGAGGGCTTAGTTTATTTAAATTCCATTCCCAATAAGCATTCTTCTTTTTCATCCACATCCTTAAATAACTGCATTATTTCATCAAACTCTAACTGCTCCTCTACAATAGATGAGTCTTGCACAGAATTCATTATCTTATAATCATAAGTAGACTCATAATCAACATGCTTTGACGACAGCTGGGTCTCCTGGGAAGTAGCCAAATTATAATTATCATTAAGTCCATCCCTGGGTTCTTTATCGTCAATTACATCCTTTCCAGGGGTTGTATGTGATTTGTCGTTAAACACAGTCACTACTTCATTATCTTTTATAGCTTTAGGAGGATGATCATTCTTAATGTTATACGAATGGAGAAATCTTATATTACTCAATTCTTTGTTCCTCTCAAGGCATAAATCCTCAATTGATACATATTGTCTTCGAGAGTCTCTCTTAGGCTCCTCAATGTTATGTTCGTCCTCCTCCAACTTAGACTCCATGTTACGACCCGGTTCCCGGATCCCTACAGGACCCGAGATCGGCTCGCCTCAACTAATCCTAAGACCCAGTCGTCCAACAAGAAATAACCAAAAAGCAGGAAAGTAAACTACATTCACATATGCAATATAACTAAGCAGTAAAAATATACAAAGTAGTAAAGGAAAGTAAAACTGTTGTTCCATTACATACCACCACAACAACAGAATAACGGAAACAAAAGTAAATAGTAGAGACAACAGTAGCTAAGAGTCTGAAACTCACTACAACAGTAAGGGAAATAACGAGAAAGTGCTGAAACTATGGCTGGGCTTGACTGGGCCCAGCTCCCTTCGCATCCAGAAGCTCGAGCTGCTCAACTCCTGGTCCTGAACAGTGTTATGAAAAGACAGATGTTCGTATCGCTTTCTCGTATTTTAAATTAACCTCGTTGTAGTATAGTTGAAAAAGCGTATGAACAAATAACAATTTTTATTTACTCAAAATTTAAAATATTCCGAGGTCGAACTCAGGGAGGAATTTGGTATTTTAGAAGCAAAATCACAATTTCAAATTACTCACAATATGATATGAATGCAACCCAAAAATTAGAGAGAAAATGCAAAAATAAATGTCTTTCTTCTTCCTTCTCTCTTTCTTTTCTTATGAATCTGACGTCTGATTTGATGAATCAAATGTCTTAACTTGCAGATTGCTACAATGATTCTTCTCTTTTGTTTTCCCTGTTCTTCTTCCTTTCCTTTTGTCTTCTTCGTCTACGGCCGCTTCTGCTTCTCTCTTTCTTCTGCCCTCAGTTGCTCTTCTTCCTATTCTTTTCTCTACAGCTTTTCCTCCTTGGCTTCTTCTTCTTCTTTCTTGATTATTCTCCCTTGTCTTCTTCCTCTGCTGCGCCTCAGCCTTGAGTTCTCCTTCCTTCTCTTTTCTTCTTCAGCTGCACCCTTCCTTCTTCAAACGCCTACCCTTAGCTTCTTCCCCGCAGCTACTTCCTCTTCCTCCTTCTTCCCTGCATAGTACAGAGAAGCAAAACCTAGCCCCTACCATCCCCGCATCTCTCTCTCTCTATTTCGCTCTTAGGACTGCTCTCCTAGAGCCTTCTCGGGTTATCGGGTCGGATATGCGCGCCCGGGACCAGGCCTACTGACGTGTGTGGTGGGCGAGGAGTGCATGGGATAGGTAATCGGGTCAGGTGCCAGATCTATGGGGGCAGGTCGCGGACGAGGCATGAGCGAGTGAGGGCGTGGGACTTCACCCCTGTGTACTGGAGGTGATGAGATAAGAGCACAAATTCAATTTAAATGTCAAAGCGTACCCCTGAGTTTACGAGGTGGGACTAAATGTCCCACCCGCTTCGCTCGCACCCGCGCAGGAGGACTTCGCCTAATCGCCGCAGCTGTAGTCGTTCTCCAGGCTCGTTCTCTGTCTGGATGTCTGTGTGCACTCAATGCACGCCACCTGGAGTGTAGCTCCTGGGTTGATGTGGCCTGAAGCGATGCTTACAAGCTCCTTCAAGCTGTCCCTAATGGCGGCAAGGGGGATTGACCTGAGATTCACGCATACGGCCTTGAAGCCTCATCAGAACACATGGGAAGCCTCGCCTGAACACGGTGAAGGTGCCTTGCTGAGTGGTTAGCTGCGGGGTGGCCTAGGCGTGCGTGCCTAGGTTGCTCTGTGGCAGTTGTGATGGGTGTGTTTGGTGGAGGTGTGGAGCGTGTGTGGCGGGCAGTGAGTGGGTGGAAAGTGGATAGTGGACGGAGGCGGAGCTTGTGAGGTGGTTGGCGAGGAGTGTGGGTGCGCGGAGTGATGGATGCATCTCGCTGGAGGTCAGCCGGAGATGGGGAAGATGAGGGTGGATAGTGGCAGTTGAGGGGTGGCTTGTCAAATAAAAGGGGGGAAAATAAAAGGTAGGGAGTGAGGAACTTAGCTGAGGGACTTGGAGTGAAGGGGGAGGGGGGGGGGGGGCAGAGGGGAAGAACGACGCGAATGTGCCGTTGTCGGAGATGACGACCCTGAGTTGGAGATAACGGCGACGTGGAGGAGGTCAGGCAGGCGTGAGCTGGTGCGGCGCAACGTGGAGGAATGAGGCGGAGATGACTTTGCCACCGGTACGGTGGCAAAGTGACGAGAGGAGGAAGAGGAAGTCGCTGGAGCTTGCAGGCAGACGTACGGAGATGAGGAAGACGAAATTAAGAGGGATTCTCAGGCCAGAACAAGCTTGGAAGAAGCGGCCGGACCTGAGGCTTCTTATATAGGCACGGGCAGAGGGAAGAGTTGCACGGAGGTGGCCAAAAGTCTTTGCCGGAGGAATGGCCGGAGTGGAACCCATACCTCTCGAGCGTTCGCACGAGAGGTATGGGGCGATTCAGGGCATGGGGAGCTGCTCATGTGGTAGGGGGCTTCGCATAGAGCTCCCCTTTCAAATCAGGGAGCGGCTCCCTGGGGAAACGAGGAGAAAACTACCTCGAAACCTCACCGGAGGTATGGGTCCCTGCTGCAATGGCAGAGAGACCTGAATGAAGAAAGTGACAAAATGTTGAGGGGGTTTTTGCAAGGGTTTTCATAAGTTGAGGGTCGGAATATAATTGGGTGGACCATTTTGCAAAGTAGGCCAAGATGACCTTCCCTTAGGTCTAAATTTTGGTACAAACCTAATTTGGACCTAAGGAATCCAATGGTGAGGTTGGATTTTAGGTTTGACCTCGTTTGACTGAATATTTTGCACAAAAACCTAAATTAGGTCAAGTATTGGGCATGGACCCCAATCTAGGTCAAAACAGGTTCCAAAGGCCAAATTGAAGGTTATAAACCCTAGGGGATATTTTTCCATGAATTTTAGAGGGTTTAGTTGATTTTTATCCTACTTAGAACCTTATGAATTTAAGTGGGTTTATTTTAGGGTTACAAAATGTCATTTAATTCTTAAATTTCATAATAACCATTTTCTGACTGAAACATCCCACTTTTTCTCTTATTAAGTCCAATTGACCTATGTCTAGATCCTTAGAAATCCCGTTGATGCATTGCAATGATAAAATTACAGTTTTACCCTTTGTATTATGTTCTCTTCCCAGATTAGTGATTCCTTGAATTAAGCCTTTTTCTTGGTTATGTAGGTGCTTTTGTTCACTTTATTAGGTCAAAATATGCTAGTTAGGGCTCATGATGAGGTTCTCATCAACAGAGTCAGCGAACGCTGAGTAGAGTGGTATCTATACTATTTAAAACAGTAAAAGCAGCAAGTTTAATTCTCTTTTCTATTTATTTATTTTATGTGTATTTCCTTTTTCACCAATTTTTCTCAAACATTCAGATATTCTTGATCTTGCATGTTCCTCATGGGAACGATCTTGATTGCAGTCTTTTTCGAAGAGTAGAAGGTATACGTGATGCTCTCTTGGCCGGGAGAGTCCCCCGTTGTAGTCCTACACCCAATCAACCACCCTGAGGTCACTGTCAAGACGTAGTGGTGACTACGGCATGCGTGATAAGTGTACGGGTAGCTACCCTGCACTGACATGCGGTCAGTCGTTTTCGCTAGCGGGTATGCCCAAAGTACAACACGGAACAGTATAGGGCCTAGCCCACTCAGAACAGGGGTCTCGCCCCTCAAAACCAAACTGGAGTCTTGCCCCTCCACAGTCCGCGCACCCTCGTCTGACTACCCCGGTTTACCCAGAGGGCTTAACAAGTCGGTGTAGGGTGGCTAGTTGAACCTCGAACCCCGTAGGGTGGCTAGCTGTAACGACCCGATTCCCGAGTCCCTACGAGACACGAGAATCGGACCGACTCGACTAATCCCAAGACCCAGTCGTCCAACGAGGAAGTAACCAAAAGACAGTAAAATAAACCACATTCAGCATGAATATAACTAACAGTAAGAAAGTACAGCAGTAAGGAAAGAAGCTACTACAGTAGGCACCACCACAACAGTAAAGCAACAATTATCATATAACAAAAACTGCAGGTAAAGAAGGTACAGCGGAAACAAAACTACTCACTAGAACAGAAACAAAAAGAAGGTACAAAGCTGTGGTAACTCTACTGGACCCTACTCGGCCCAGCGTCCTCTGCAGCCGCCGACCCTGGCTGCTCAACACCTGGTCCTGAAAAAGGTAACGAGTGTAACACGTCAGCAAAACGCTGAGTAGAGTGGCAAACTAACTAAAGGCAACAGTAGAGTGTACAGTAGCTGTTATGTTCTATTACTTCCTTTATTTACATCTTTCAATTTTTCTCACTATTTCATTTACTTCTCAGATCCTTTACTTGATCTCGAATGTCCTCGTGGGACGATCTTGATTGCAGTCTTTTCCAAAAGTAGAAGTAGCACGTGGTGCTCTCCTGGCCGGGAGAGTCCCCCGTGGTGATCCTACCCTCAGTCAACCACCCCAAGGTCACTGACAGACGTAACGGTGACTACGGCACGCGCGATAAACGCACAGGTAGCTAGCCCGCACTGGCACGCGGTCAGTCGTTTCCGTTAACGGGTGCGCCCAAAGCACAGCACGGAACCAGGGCAGAGCCCTCTCAGTAACAGGGGTCCAACCCCTCCACAGTAACCAAACCGGGGCCTTGCCCCTCCACAGTCCGCGCACCCTCGCCTGACTACCCTGGTTTGCCCTAGTGGGCCTAACAAGTCGGTGAAGGAGGCTAGCAGAACCCCGGGGCCCGTGGGGTAGCTAGTACTCTCCTAACACTACTAGCTCTCCTCGGTAATACGTACACGAGGGCCAACAAGTCGGTACAGAGCGGCCAAGCCTAACCCCGGGTCCCTGGGGCGGCTGGCCCCACTCTGCACTAAAACAGGTACAGGTACTTCCCTTGGTACTGCGTACCCAAGAGACAGTACAAACTACATCTCAGTTCCATTCCTTTTCTTTCCAGGAGTTCCACTCCTAATTCCCCGTAGGGTTCCAGCTCTTTATCTCAGAACATCATATGTTTCACTTTCCAGATTCACGTTCTCCAATTCCAGGATCTCAAACATGATTCTTTATGCATAACAGGCAGCTGTTAATTAAATTTACAGGCAGCTTTATATATATTCCTTTCCATTTTTCCAAGACTGCAGTAATATACATTCCACTAGTTTTTCCATCCTAGGATTCATGCCATATCCTAGGATCTATCATACAATCTAGTTTTCCGGCCCTAGGATTAATGCAACACCTAGGAGCTATCATTCCATATATTTCTCATTCCTAGGATTCATGCAATGCCCTAGGTTCTAGTTATGGTTCCATACTTTAACAGATTTTATTAATACTTAAAGCCACTCTACCAGGTACAACGGGAGTAATGGGGGCGTGATCGGGAATCCCGCGCGCCTCCGCGACTCTCAAGACTGCAACCGAATGAGGTCCTATCACAAGGATCAAACACAAGGAGTGTCTCAAAACAGTGTATAGCTACTGTAGGCGGGTAGAGGAATTAATTCTGAAACGAACGCAACTCGAATCACGGAAAACGGAGCCCAAACGGGCCCTAAACGGGTCGAGAAAGACAATACTGTGCAAAATCAGACGTCTGGAACTCCTTCCAGACGTCTTAAACGGTGGATCAGAGAATTACCTGCTCAGCGTGGTTTCCCAGACGTCCAGAAGTCTGCAGGGACGTCTTTCCTAGATCCCAGACGTCCGATGGTCACCTTGGACGTCTGTAGGTCACTCCCGCCGTCTGGTACAACTTCCAGACGTCTGATTCGCAAAGGATGACGAATCAGAACACCTGCGCACAGCCAACCCTCCTCCCTCAGTACGGTCAGTCGAAAAAAAGAAGAAGGAAGCGGAAACTCACCTTTCAGACGTCTGTATGATCTCACAGACGTCGACCTTGCCGTCTGGATATCAATCCAGACGTCTGATTCTGGAAATTTTTCCAGAATCAGAACCTTGCTCGGCCTCCGCTCGCGACGCCGCCCGCGTCGCACCTCGCGCGTCCGCTGCTCCGCCCGCAGCAGGTCCCTCTCCGCGACGCTCTGCGCCCCCCTGCGCCCTCCGCTGGCCGGCCAAGCCGCTCCCGGCGAGCTCGCCCTCTCGGCAGAGCCCCGCCCTCGCATGCCGCAGCTCCTCCGCGCCTACTGCGGCTGCCGCTGCCGCTGCGCCCTCGCGTCCGCTCGCTCTCGCGTACAGGCAGGAGAGAAGGAGGAAGATGGTGGAGACGGGAGGGGAGGCGCCCCCCCCCCCCCCTTTTAACGCCGCGCGGAGAGGAGAGAGAGACGGTCGCAGTCGCCTGCAGCCGCAGAGAAAGATGCAGGATCGCAGGTCTGCGCGCACAGGCGCGCAGACGAATATCCCGTGCGAGCATAACTGTTCTCCAGACGTCTGTAAACTATTCCGGACGTCTGGTCAGACGTCTGGATGTGATCCTAGACGTCTTTACAGACGTCTGGGCCACCTCCCAGACGTCTTAAAAGACGTCTGGGGCACGCGCTCTTTACAATATAACAAACTCAAAGGAAGTTTCGTCCCCGAAACTTGCGCCAACTAGGGTGCGGGAAGAAGGTGTCCAAATAACCATAACAAACTCAAAGAGGACCGAAGCCGGTCCGAAAAGACGTACCCGCGAAAAGCTCCGGGTACCGCTCCCGCATTGCCGCCTCAGGCTCCCAGGTAGCCTCCTCGCACCGCTGGCTCCTCCACAAAACCTTTACCAGGGGTACTTGCTTTCGTCTCAACCTGCGGACGGCTCGGTCTAGGATCTGCACTGGTCGCTCGGGGTAGGTCAGGTCGTCGCTCACCTCGACGCGAGCTTCCCTCTCACCCCAAACCACTGTAAGCCCTTCATGGGCGAAACACGAAGAAAGACGTGGCCCCCAACCTCGAACTGCACCTCTCTGCGTCTGCGATCTGCGTAGCTCTTCTGTCTGCTCCTGACAGTGCGGAGTCGTCTGTGGATCTGCTCAACCACCTCCTGACTCTGCCGGATCAACCTGGGGCCAACCTCCCACTTGGTCCCCACCTCAACCCAACTCAAGGGTGCCGTGCATTTCCGTCCGTACAAAGCCTCGTAGGGAGCCATGCTGATGCTCGAGTGATAGCTGTTGTTGTATGCAAATTCCGCCAGGGGCAGGTGCTCCTCCCAAGAGCCCCTCCAGTCTAGTACACAGGCACGCAAAAGATCCTCAAGTGTCTGTATCGTGCGTTCCGACTGTCCGTCCGTCTGGGGGTGGTAAGCCGTGCTAAACCTCAACCTCGTCCCCAAAGCCTGCTGAAACTCAGCCCAAAACTGGGACGTAAAGCGGGTATCCCGGTCGGATACGATCTCCCGCAGAACTCCGTGTAGTCGCACCACATCACGGACATACCTCTCTGCCAACTGTGCTGGTCCCAAAGTGACTCGGATCGGCAAGAATCGTGCCGTCTTCGTCAATCTATCCACTATTACCCAGACTGCGTCGTGTCCTCGCTGGGTAACAGGTAAGCCCACCACCAAGTCCATGGTGATGCTCTCCCACTTCCACTCTGGCACTGGAAGCGGCTGAAGCGGCCCTGCAGGCCTCTGATGCTCGGCTTTCACCTGCTGGCACACTAAGCACTGCTGCACGAACTCACCCACATCCCGCTTCATCCCTCTCCACCAGAACTCGCGCCTCAAGTCATGGTACATTTTCGTGTTTCCGGGATGTATGGTGAATCTAGAACCGTGTGCCTCAGTCAGGAGTTCTCTCAACAGCTCCTCGTCTCTGGGGACGCACAACCGTCCCCTCAAGCGTAACACCTGGTCTGTGAAAGAGAAGTCCCCTGGGTCCCCTGATAGTACTCTGTCGCGCAAAGACTGCAAGTACGGATCGGCCATCTGTCCCATGATGATGCGGTCTATCAACTCTGGCCTGGTCTGCCGTGTCACCGTCACTGCCCCACAGTACCCTCATAACTCTAGAGGTCGCCAACTGCCCACCTCCTCCAAAAGGCTCCAACTCTGTAACTGTAGACTGGCCAAGCGTGCGGGCGCCTTACGGCTCAAGGCGTCAGCCACCACATTGGCCTTTCCCGGGTGGTAGGAGATGCTGCAGTCGTAGTCCTTCAGGAGCTCCAACCAACGTCTCTGTCTCATGTTGAGCTCCTTCTGGTCAAAAAGATATCTGAGGCTCTTGTGATCTGTAAAAATCTCGAAGGTCTCACCGTACAAGTAGTGCCTCCATGTCTTCAGCGCGAAGACAACAGCTGCCAACTCTAGATCGTGGGTAGGGTAGGTATGCTCATGGGGCTTCAGTTGCCGCGAAGCGTAAGCGACCACGTGACCCCTCTGCATGAGCACACCTCCTAACCCCTGCAAGGAAGCGTCCGTGTACACAACGAACCCGCCACTACTGTCAGGGATGGTGAGCACGGGAGCCGAGGTCGACCTCTCCTTCAGCTCCAGAAAACATGCCTCACAGGCGTCTGTCCAAGCGAAAGGCACATCCTTCCGAGTCAACTGTGTCATAGGACGTGCAATCTGCGAAAACCCTCCGATGAACCGTCTGTAGTAACCTGCCAGTCCCAGGAAACTGCGAATCTCAGTGACTGATCGCGGTCTCTCCCACCTGAGCACTGCCTCGACCTTGGCGGGATCCACCGCCAGGCCGTCTCCAGAGATCACATGACCCAAAAAGATCACCTCCCTCAACCAGAACTCGCACTTGCTGTATTTGGCGTACAGCCTGCGTCGTCTCAGAGTGTCCAGAACCATCCGCAAGTGCTGTCCGTGTTGCGTCCGATCTCTAGAATAGATGAGTACATCATCTATGAAAACCACCACAAACTGGTCCAAGTACGGTCTGAACACCCGGTTCATCAGGTCCATGAAAGCAGCGGGGGCATTGGTCAGCCCAAACGGCATGACCAAAAACTCGTAGTGTCCGTAGCGGGTGCGGAAAGCTGTCTTGGAGACGTCGGTCTCCCTGATCCTCAACTGGTGGTATCCAGACCTCAAGTCGATCTTGGAAAACACCGTGGCACCCCGCAACTGGTCAAACAAATCGTCAATCCTCGGCAGCGGATATCTGTTCTTGATGGTGACCCTATTCAGCTGTCGGTAGTCCACACAAAGGCGTAGGGTCCCATCCTTCTTCTTCACAAACAGTACCGGGGCTCCCCAGGGAGACGCACTGGGCCTCACGAAACCCTTCTCCAAAAGGTCCTGCAACTGAGACTTGAGCTCTCGTAGCTCAAGCGGTGCCATCCTGTATGGCGCGGTGGAGATGGGGCTGGTCCCTGGTACTAGTGAGATCTCAAACTCGATCTCACGCTCGGGCGGTAGTCCTGGTAACTCGTCTGGAAACACGTCGGGGCACTCTCTGACCACCGGGATGCTCTGGAAGTCTGCCACGGGGCTGTGCTCTGCCACAACACAAGCTAAGAAGCCCTCACACCCCTGGCTCAAAAGTCTCGCCGCCCGAAGTGCCGAAATGCACCTGAAACCTCCGTCCACTGGCTGCCCGTGAAACTCGAAGGAAGGCAACTCCGGAATGGAGAAGACAATCTTCCTCTCAAAGCAGTCTACCAAGGCGTGGTAAGCGGACAGCCAATCCATCCCCAGGATCACCCCAAAGTCTTCCATCTGTATCATAATCAGGTCAGCTGGCAGGCTGTGTCCCCCGATGCTGACCCCGCAACCCGTGTACACCTCCTCAGCTACAAACAGCTGACCACTCAGACCTCTGATTACGAACGGGTTCTCTAACAATGTATAATCCTGGTCCAAACTAACTGCGAAACTGTCTGCGACAAACGAGTGCGTAGCGCCGGAATCGAAAAGCGTGTAAACGAGTCTGCCAGAAACTGAAACCATACCTGCTACCACTGATCCCGAAGCTCTGGCGTCCCTGTGCGTTAGGGCGTTGATATGCCCCTCAGCTCTAGGTGCGGACGAAGCAGCCACACTCTACGTCGGACAGGTAGGTGCTGGCCGGTACCCTCCTCGCGACTGCGGTCCTCCTCCTCGCGCCTGGAAACCGCGGCCTCCTGCGCGCCCTCCAGTGCTCTGCGCGGGAAGTATCTGCTGACCTCCTGCCCTAGATGGGCAGTCCCTCCTGACGTGGCCCGGCTGGCCACACTGGTAGCAGAGGGGAACCCGACTCCCGCCCTCAGTGAGTCCCTGCTGTCGGCTCGGCGGGGGTCCGGTGCTGGCGACTGGCCCCTGTCGAGGGCCCCTAAAGGCCACTGATGGCCTTGCACAACGCGACGGCTCTCCTGCGGACGCCACGTGTCTCCGTTGAGTTCTCCTAACACGCCTGGTGTGGCGGCGGAAATCTCGTTCCACCACTAACTCCCCTTTCGTACGCTCGGAAGGGGGAGGGGGTGGCGACGTGGGTGGAAGCTGAAATTCTTCTCGAACCACCTCTCGAATCAGTTGGACGAGGTCCCGAGACGGTATACTCAGGAGAAGAGGAGGGGTTGTATGTATTCCAAGCCCGACACATCCGTCCCCCGGGCCCTGACCTCGGCCGCGCCTGCGGCTCACCCTCCTAGCAGCCCGCAGCAGGTCCCTCTCCGCGACGCTCTGCGCCCCCCTGCGCCCTCCGCCGGCCGGCCAAGCCGCTCCCGGCGAGCTCGCCCTGACGGCAGAGCCCCGCCCTCGCACGCCGCAGCTCCTCCGCGCCTACTGCGGCTGCCGCTGCCGCTGCGCCCTCGCGTCCGCTCGCTCTCGCGCACAGGCAGGAGAGAAGGAGGAAGATGGTGGAGACGGGAGGGGAGGCGCGCCCCCCCTTTTAACGCCGCGCGGAGAGGAGAGAGAGACGGTCGCAGTCGCCTGCAGTCGCAGAGAAAGATGCAGGATCGCAGGTCTGCGTGCACAGGCGCGCAGACGAATATCCCGTGCGAGCATAACTGTTCTCCAGACGTCTGTAAACTATTCCGGACGTCTGGTCAGACGTCTGGATGTGATCCCAGACGTCTTTACAGACGTCTGGGCCACCTCCCAGACGTCTTAAAAGACGTCTGGGGCACGCGCTCGTTACACTAGCTCTCTCCCTACACTAGTAGCTCACCTCGGTACCGCGTACGCGAGGGCCAACAAGAGTCGATGTAGAGTGGCCAATTCTAACCCCAGGTCTCAACCCAAGGGCGGCTAACTCTGCTCTACATGAAAAGGGGACAGTCGCTCTCCTTGGTACCACGTACTCAAGGGCCAACACATTTCTCATCTACATTTCTAGGTTTCCAACTAACCACAGGAGTTCTACTCCTAATTCCCCGTAGGGTTCATGCTCACATTCACCACATTTATTCCGATCCCGATTCCACCATTCGCAATTTAGTTCTCATTTATATGTAGGCAGCTTGTGTTTCCATAATTCAATACATGCCACTGATGATTTTACAGGAAATTGGTTATAAAATACATGCAGTTCATATTCTAATAGGCAACCCACAATTATTTCACAGGAAATTGCTAGTAATTCATCTCAACTTTTCATTTAAGTACCAAACAGTGCATTCATTTCTCTTTCCTAGAGTTCATGCCACATCCTAGGATTCCAGCCAGTTAATTCTACAATACATGCTTATTTGAATATTATTAAAAGCATTAAAACACTCTACCAAACAATTCGGGAGTACTAGGGGCTCAAACCGCAGACCTAGGCATCTTTGCGAGCCCCAAACATGTAGCAGGCCGAAATCCTATACCAGGGAATACATCACAAAAGAAGGGTTCAAAATAATGTACAAAGGCCTCTAGTGCGAGAGAAACTTGCAAGGAAACTATAGGTACTTCGTTTGCGTAAAACGGATCTCGATCGGACCTTAAATGGGTTAAAAACGTGTGTATTGTCCGAAATCAGACGTTTGGGAATAAGTCCTATTACGAACCATGCTTTCAAACGTCTTTTAAGACGTCTGGGAGGTGGCCCAGACGTCGTACCAGACGTCTGGTATCACTTCCAGACGTCTGGGATTCATTTTCTGCGGTACGCACCGTTGCGTTTGCGCGCTTGCACGTGCAGACCTGCCCCGCCTCTTCTTTTTCCCTCTCCTCCTGCGGGCGCAGACTGCGCCCCTCTCTTTCGCTCTCTCTCCCCGCGCGGCTTTAAAAAGCCACGCCCTCTCCCTCACTCTCATCACCTCCGCTCCTCGTTCCTCTTCTGCCAGCGAGTGCGAGCGAGCGGGGCGGCGATAGCCGCGGTGAGTGCGGGAGGAGGTGCTGCGCGAGAAGAGGAGGCGCTCGGCCATGAGGGCGAGCTTGCTGGGTCTGCTAGGGCCGGCCGGCGGGGGGAGCAGCAGACGCGGGGTGGCGCGGGAGGCCTGCTGCAGCTCGAGCAGCAGGCGGAGGACTCGCGGTGCGGCCGTGCGTCACGAGTGGAGGGTGAGTGGCGCCCTGATTCTGGAAATTGTTCCAGAATTAGACGTCTGGGCTTCCAACCAGACGACGGGGAAGACGTCTGGAGGACTGTCCAGACGTCTGAAAGGTGAGTTATTTTCGTACCTTCTTCCTTTCCTACGACCGTTCGTACTGGGAGAGCGAAATGGGTACGTGCAGGTTCGGGGATTCGCATCCAATGCGAATCAGACGTCTGGCTGCAGTGCCAGACGACTGGAACGACTTCCAGACGTCCGGGGTGACCATCGGACGTCTGGGAACTAGGCCAGACGCCCCCGCAGGCTTCTAGACGTCTGAGAGACCACGCAGAGCAAGGTCACCCCTGATCCACTTTTTAAGACGTCTGGAATAAGTTCCAGACGTCTGATTTTGCACTGTTCCGTCATTTTCGACCTGTTTAGGGCCCGTTCGGGTTCCGTTTTCCGCATTTCGAGTTGCGTTCTTTTCGGAATTAAATCCTCTACCTGTCGACAGTAGCTATATACTGTTTTGACAAACTCCCTGTGTTTGATCCTTGTGATAGGACCCCGTTCCGTTGCATTCTCGGGGTTTGAGGAGGCACGCGGGATTTCCAACCACGCCCCCAGTACTACTGTTGTAACCGGTAGAGTGGCTTTTAAGTTTATTTTTACAATCTGTTAAATTATGGAACCATAAATAGCACCTAGGACATTGCATGAATCCTAGGAATGAGAAACTAGAATGAATGGTAGATCCTAGGGTGTTGCATGAATCTTAGGGCTGGAAAATTAGATTGTATGATAGATCCTCGGGTATGGCATGAATCCTAGGATGGGAAAAACTAGTGGAATATATGAATACTGCAGTCTTGGAAAATGTGGAAAGGAAATAATAGCTGCATGTGAATTGAATTAACAGCTGCCTACTATGAATAAATAAACGTGATTGAGAATATGGATTGTAAGAACATGAAACTGGAAAGTGAAACCTGGATGTTCTAAGTTAAAAGAGCTGGAACCCTATGGGGAATTAGGAGTAGAACTCCTGGAAAGTGAATGGGGGGAAGTGAGCTGGCCCTTGAGTACGGAGTACCAAGGAGAGCGACTGTCCCCCTGTTTAGTGCAGAGCGGAGCCAGCCGCCCCAGGGACCCAGGGTTAGGACTGGCCACTCTGTACCGACTTGCTGGCCCTCGTGTACGTAGTACCGAGGAGAGCTACTAGTGTAGGGAGGTACTAGCTACCCCACGGGCCCCGAGGTTCTGCTAGCCTCCTACACCGACTTGTTAGGCCCACTGGGGCAAACCAGGGTAGTTAGGCGAGGGTGCGCGGATTGTGGAGGGGCAAGGCCCCTGTTTGGTTATTGTGGAGGGGTTGGACCCCTGTTACTGAGAGGGCTCTGCCCTGTACTGGTTCCGTGCTGTGCTTTGGGCGCACCCGTTAACGGAAACGACTGACCGCGTGCCAGTGCGGGTTAGCTACCCGTGCTTTTATCGCGCGTGCTGTAGTCACCGTTACGTTTGTCAGTGACCTTGGGGTGGTTGACTGTGAGTAGGATCACCACGGGGGACTCTCCCGGCCAGGAGAGCATCACGTGCTACTTCTACTGTTCGGAAAAGACTGCAATCAAGATCATTCCCACGAGGAACATTCGAGATCAAGTGAAGGATCTGAGAAATAGATAAATTGTGAAACAATAGAAAGACGTAAATAAAGGAAGAAAGAAAATTAAAATAGCTACTGTACAATTTACTGTTTCTTTAGTTTAGCTGCCACTCTACTCGACGTTTTGTTGATGTGCTACACTCGTTACCTTTCAGGACCAGGTGTTGAGCAGCCAGGGTCAGCGGCTGCAGAGGACGCTGGGCCGAGTAGGGTCCAGTAGAGTTACTACTGTTCTCTTGTACCTCTTTTTGGTTCCACTGTAGCGAGTAGTTCTTGTTTCCGCTGTACTTTTCTTTACCTGCCATTCATATTATGTTATGAATGTTGTTCTACTGTTGTGGTGGTACATACTGTAGTGGTTTTTTTCCTTACTGTTGTATTTTCTTACTGTTAGTTATATTCATGTTGAATGTGGTTTATTTTACTGCTCTTTTGGTTGCTTCCTCGTTGGACGACCAGGTCTTGGGTTTAGTCGAGTCGGTCTGGTTCTCGTGTCTCGTAGGGACTCGGGAATCGGGTCGTTACAAGTCGAGACGTCTTAAAAGATATAGAACCTCACCTTAGGTCCCTGCGGTGTCCTAAGACGTCCAAGCATCTTCTACGATCGTCTGAAGGCAGTTCCAGACGTCGGACCACTCCTCCGGTCGTCTGGAAGCACCTCCGGTCATCTAGTGAGCTGATTAGAAGTCCGAAAGTGCGTGGGAGAGCGTTTCATGCTCCTTTCCAAGGCTGCTCCTGCGTAAGACAGTCGTAGCCGACAAATCTGGTCCAACAAACCACTCTGCAGTGCAGCTTGCATGGCTGTAACCACGAAAAGAACGTACCTTCGCGATAAATGAGCTTTCAAACGTCTGGTCTTAACTCTAGACGTCCAGATGCTCTGCCAGCCATTTGACTCCGCTCCAGATGTCTGATACTGGGAAATTTCCAGTACCAGAACCCACTCTCAACGCTCTCCGCCACGCTGCTCCTTGCTCCGCCGCAGCTCCAGCCACTGTAGATAGTCGAGACTGCCTCTCCAGAATCTCTCCTCCTCCGGCACGCGCCCATGGTGGCCGTGCGAGTTTCATTGAGCTTCCACTGAAGCTCTCTGACCTCGGCCTCCTCCTCCTCTCTCACTCTCCTTCTCGCTCTCTCGCTTTCCCTTGCTCACTTCCTCTCGCCACTCCTGCAGCTCTGAAGGTGGAGGTGGTGGTGTGTGTGGAGTGGAGAGGAGAGGAGGGGAGGGGGGCTTTATAGATGGATGGGGTTTAGGGTTCGGTAGGAAGGGAGGAATGGAGAGAGAGAAAGAAGATGTTTTGTGCGTCGCCCACGCGTAGAGAACAGAGCGTGTATGAAAATTTCATTTTCAGACGTCCGAGAAAGGGTCAAGACATCTGGACAGTCGTCTAACTGAGACTCTAGACGTCTTAAAAGGCTAAAAATGGGACGGGTCTTTACACTCTGTATCTTCCCAAATTTGGGGAGGATGATTTTCAAAATCACAAGTAGGAAGGATTCCAGATTTTACCAGATCATTCATATCCTTAGGGGGTATGTCCTCTAAAATAGTCTTTTTATCCTTGAGACCAAAATTGATCCAATTCATCCTCCATTTCCTTAGGGTCACCTATATTAGGTATGTGTAAATCCTCAGAATGTTGTATGGTAGGTGTTGGTCCCTACATGGAGGATCAGGATTAGGCTCACTAGGGGTAGAATGGGGTTCCACCACATGATCAATCGGGGAAGTGGTATGACTAGCACAACCTTGACCTGGGCATCAGGGGTGAGAAAAATACTGTCAGCAGGGTCAAGGTCTTCAAGTGGTACCGTCTTCCCTTTCTTTTGACTCCAATATAGCTCGGGTGGATAATTACTAGGATCATTCTCCTCCAGTGGCCGTGTCTCATGGAGATTGTCTAATGAATAACTACTCCTCAAAACGGGATCCCCGTTGTCATTGGTTTCCTCAGAATTATTTTGATGATCATGGTTGTATGGGTAGGGATCAGAATCAATCATATGAGGGTAGTTAAGCTGACTAATTTCTTCATTCAGTCATGACTATTCCTCAACATCTCTCCCATAGATTCCATCATTTCTTTTTGTTGTTTTTGCATTTCTATTATGAAAGAGAGGTTACTGTTAGATTGGGGAGGATAGTCAATCTCAGGCTCTGGTTGCTTAAGGGTATCGGTCTAACCTTGATAAGAAAAATCATGAAGGATGGGAGGGTTGGGTGTTTGCAAATTGAAAAATTCCACTCTTAGGCTCTGCTCAAAAGTAGGAGATATCGAGCCAGTACTCCCAAAGTAAGAATAAGAATGACTCCATGAATTGTCATTGTATCTCTCTAAGGAGGGATACGTTTAGGGCATGGGATCTTGGTTAAAAGATGGGCAGTTTTGGTTTTGATAATCTAAATGATAGGAGTAAGGGTAATCCATTTCTTTTAAGCCAAATAGGTTTAACTCTCTTAGGACTTAGAAGGAATCAGATTAAAATCGGAAACTTCCTAGAGAGCTCTATCATTGCCAAAACAAATGCAAATACAGTGGGATCTGCTTTTAGTTGATTCTAGGTCTTAGAATTAATTATTCAGTTGGTGGCCAAACAAGCTTTGCAAGAGTTATGCTTCCTAGGCCAACCTTCGTTGGTGCCTACAAACTACTCGCAAGGGATGGAAGTCTCGAATCGAGCCCACGCACGAGGAACCGAAGTAACTTGGTGGATAGGCTTGTTGATTTTCAACTAACTTCCCTTGTGGTGCAAAGAGGAGAGGTAGAAAATTCCTAGTGACCTTATGTTTGATGTGCACAGTGTTTCAGGTGTGTAACACACATACGCATTTTATATTTTAAAATCCCGCAAACAAGTCCTTTTGTATGCAATTAAAGTCATCGATTTTAAGGTCCAACCTCTTAACAGTCCCAATTTCTTAAAGTGACCATTGAATTAATTAGATTCACGCAATTAGGTGGTCTCTGATTTAAGTCCAATGCAGATGCATGACATAGATGTGATGCTATAGAGAGGACGTACCTTACTCTAGCTTTCTTCAATGCAGGGGTGTATGCGATGCAGTAAAGATAAACTAGATGTTGCTGATTCAATTCTAGATGGTCGTCCTATTGATATGTAGTTTCTAGTAGACTGCTCGATTTTTTTTTTTAATTTTTTTCTTTTATGAAAATAAGCAAATAAACCTAATCTAATTTAGCTAGCTAACTAACTAACATGCAGTTCGAACAGTTCAAATAAACCTATAATCTAAATAAAATGGGAACACTCTCCAAAAAAAAATACTCCTGCATACAAGAGCAATAAGCCAAAAAGCACTGGGAACAGGTTCCCAAAAAAAAAGCCCAACATGGGTCCGCAAGACAAGACAGAAATTTAAATATCTAATATCTATCTAGCCTAATTTGATTCTAAAAGAAACGAATAGGTCTTCGGTCGCCAGTCCTCCCTCTTTCACGCGTGTGGGATCAAGGCCCACGTGTGCACGCAATTATCCTCGAAGTGGAGACAAGGTCCACCTAGACGAGTGTTCGCTGCGTACTCCTCCTCCTCAAGATCGTACCTTACACGAAAATATATATGCTAGTGAAAATATAACCTTAAGAAGAATCAATGTGAACTGAACGAATAAAAATTTTGCGAGTTTGCTAGGCCCGTTGCCTCCTCGGTAACAGTGTCATTTGACAGAGAGATTCTTGCTTAATTAAGATAGTTACAATATGAATGATATGTCATATTTTATGTGGTGGAAAATCTCCCTATCAAAATTATAAAAATCTAACCACAAGGGTTAGGTCATATCCACAGGGAGGAGCTGAGCCTTATAGACTCACAAATATTTTCACATGAAATCTTGTTGCAAGAAGGGTAATTATCAAGACTATTCTTTTCCTGTTAATCAAATGTTAATCTCTTGTTCAATCAATCCATTCATTTTATAAAACAAGAGAGGAAGAGAAAGTTGAAGGGTATGCATGCAATTGACGCCTAATAAAGTAAGAGAGCAAATATTGAAAATTTAACCTTCATTAATACTCTCATTCAATAAATGGAAAGAACAATAGAGGGAGAGAGAGAGCACTTAGAAAAGAGAATGGAATAGAGTGAACGAGAGAAATTAAGCAAATAAGAGGGCTAGTCATGTAAATTTACTCATTAAACTATTCCAATTATTAACTTCACAATGGCATTCAATATAAAAAGTAATTGAAGGGAAAACAAGGGATTATAATCTAATCTACTTATATTCTAATGCATACTATCCTTAATTATATTTACATATGCATGTAATGTATAAAATATGCATGCAAGTAATTTTATAAACTAAACTATTTACATAGAAAAATCTACTATGTATATGTAAACATTAATCTAATAACTTGGCATTTATGTATTTAATTAGCCCACAAATGTGGTCTCATCATCTCCCGATTCGCTACCTGCACTTATGATACAGATTTGTGTGATTCCTTCGAGAGATCTGGTGGTTTTCGTATGACTTGATAAAGCCATATAAGTTTTTTGTAATACAATTACATTTTATTTGAATAAAGAATTTAGTTATTTTCCAATTAAATGATTTGAGTCCCTTAATACGATTAGGGTTATGTACTTGGATAGATCAAATAACTCAATGCGTGTTGATTCGAAGATCTAAATGATTTAGGGGATCCGATAACACATTAAGAAACCATCTGATTTGATCATATGTTTTTGGTTTGAGTTAGGATGACAACCTTCTCTAGAGGTTGTCACTTAATTAATGTTCTCAAATGGAGATTCGAGAATTGTCATGCTGGTCAGGTTAAGTAGTTAATTTGATGAGACAGGAGATAACGGAAGTCTTTTTCTGATGTTGTCATGGAGAAGGCATATCCTTACACATGAGATAGATATATGTTTTTTTTCACGAACACATACATTTAGTAGACTAATAGGTTGATGCACTAACCTTGGTGTTGACACTGGAAAGTTGGTGTGTGTGGGAAGGAATATGAGACACATCATCTCTCAAAGTGTCTTACAAATCTTTTACATAGGTGTATGTTACAGATTGGAGGTGTAAGCTCATTCCGCATATATTGGGAATGGCAAATTCCACATGTGGTTGTAGAGTCCTAATCTGACTTAAGGCAAGAAGCGAAGAAGATTGACCTTTTGGAAAGGTTCTAATCTTCGTTTTTCGTCTCAATGATACAAGAATAATATTATTCAAGGAGGAATGAAAATTGTCTAATGGGTTAGTGTGATGGACAAGACATCAACAATCATAAGAAAGCACTATTAGCGCAAAAAATGTGATTGTTGACTTTCGATTTACATTAAAAATGATATTTTAAATGTCGTTGTTGTAGTATAGTTGTCACAAATGCAAACCGATGTTCACTGGGAGGTAGTTATTTATATACATCACTCTCTCTAAGTCAAACAATGTTCTTTTATTCCAAAAATGTTGATTTTATTTACAAAATGAATGAATAAATCAATGAATAAAACAATTGGGTAATTATTTACAAAAGAATTAATTAATCATTGTTACAATACCTAAAAACATATGTACAGTAAACAGGCATCAAAACCTTGATATAATTACTTTATGTTAGTTATATACAACTACTATAAGTAATATTTAAGTATAGGTACAAAAATAACTAATAATATCTACTATACTAGATCATATTAACATACTAATATCTATAATAACATATATTACATATACAGTAGCATAAATGTCACTAAAACCTTGGTAAAATTATATACATGACATAAGGCAAAATAGTTGTCTATACTGATGTATGTAGCTGTGTATAGTGACAGATCTAACTGTCACTAAAGCTCTGTGTTATTTATATATATAAGAGCTCAAACAACACATATATATTATATACATATCTATTACAGTATACGTTATCTATTTACATACATGTACTTATCTATTTACATTATTTATATACATATATATTTTATACATATACTATATATACTATACATACACATACATATATACACATGCAGACAACACATAGTCTCTAAAGGCTCAACACTTAGCCATTTTCACGGCTCTCTTCTCCTTCTCTCTTCCTCCTTTCCTCTCACACACTTACTCATTTTAGGACGCACTCTCTCACTCAATACACACCCACACTGTTCATTAGACAAAAATTAGGTTTTTCAATGAGTGGGTAGCTTATTTGAGGGATACATAGCACCCTGGTTGGGGTGGGACTAGACCTCTACTAGGGCTGCTCTAGTTTATTAATTGTGCATTTATATCCAATTTTAGGCCCAACAACAGGCCCACATGAGCCCAGCTACAGTGCATGGCCCCCGACCCATGCACTGTTCCAATATTTCATCAGTATTGCATGCTCAGATCAGAGAGAAGAGAGGATATGAGATGTTTTGGTGCCTGGCACCTGTTGACTGTCGAAGCCATGTGACAAAAACAATTTATATGGCCACGTGCTTCTCAGCCACCAATGTAGCACTATCCATTGCCCAATCGGAGCACAGTTGTGTATGCAATAGTGTGCGAAATTCATATCTTTGGCTCTCGATTTGAGAGCCATAAGTTAATGTACATTAAAATTAAATTATACCATTTTAAAGCCCTTATATAAGGCTACATAATTATGTAATTAGTTTACATAAATAAATTATTTACATATATAATAAAATTAGTTGAAGTTGGCTAATTATATACATTAAATTAGAGTTTAATTTGTTAATTAATGTATAAATTAGTAACTTAATTGTAAAATTGACTTTATACAGAGTTAATATACATAATAAATTATTTATTACATATTTTTATTATATTTTAGGAACTTTATTTTAATTTATTTACAATTAAATATATGTTTTAGATAGTTTTACATATAAATAATCTATAAATACTATAACATAGTATAAATATAATATAAATGAGTTCAAAATACTTAATATAATATAATACAACTTTACATTATAACTTACTTCAGTATTAGGTTAAATTACTAATTTATTTTATTTTAAGTTAATAAATTACCTAGTTAACTTAATAGCTTAATTATTCACTGTAAATACTTAATTAAATTAGATTGCAGGTATTATATAATTTATATTATATAGTTAAATACATATGTACAGTATGAGTTATAAATATGCACATATAGATAGGTTTATATAATTACTTAGATTATTAAACATTTAAGTTAATATAAATTAATAGATAATAATACAATAATGTTATATATACAATAAATCATCATAAATATTTAATTTAATATACAAAATACAGATATAAGTTATATTTACATATTATACATTATATACATATAGTTTAGATTTAACTTATACATATAAGTATATACATAGTATATAGGGTATTTTTGGGTATTTTTAGGATTTTTTTTGATTTTTATAGTTTTTATAGGTTTAGGGGAGGTAAGGGATGAGAGAGAAAGAGTGAGATGAGAGAGATCGATTTGTTTTTGATGTTTTTAAAGTTTTGATCTTGTAACGAGCGCGTGCCCCAGACGTCTTTTAAGACGTCTGGGAGGTGGCCCAGACGTCTGTAAAGACGTCTGGGATCACATCCGGACGTCTGACCAGACGTCCGGGATAGTTTACAGACGTCTGGCGAACAGTTATGCTCGCACGGGATATTCGTCTGCGCGCCTGTGCGCGCAGACCTGCGATCCCGCATCTTCTCTGCGGCTGCAGGCGACCGCGACCATCTCTCCCTCCTCTCCGCGCGGCGTTAAAAGGGGGAGGGGGCGCGCCTCCCCTCCCGTCTCCACCATCTTCCTCCTTCTCTCCTGCCTGTGCGCGAGAGCGAGCGGACGCGAGGGCGCAGCGGCAGCGGCGGGCGCAGTAGGCGCGGAGGAGCTGTGGCGTGCGAGGGCGGGGCTCTGCCGTGAGGGCGAGCTCGCCGGGAGGGGCTTGGCCGGCCGGCGGAGGGCGCAGGGGGAGCAGAGTGTCGCGGAGAGGGACCTGCTGCGGGCGGAGCAGCGGACGCGCGAGGTGCGACGCGGGCGGCGTCGCGAGCGGAGGCCGAGCGAGGTTCTGATTCTGGGAAAAATCTCCAGAATCAGACGTCTGGACTGATATCCAGACGACAAGGTCGACGTCTGTGAGATCATATAGACGTCTGAAAGGTGAGTTCCGCTTTCTCCTTCTTTTTGTCGACTGACCGTACTGAGGGAGGAGGGTTGGCTGTGCGCAGGTGTTCGGATTCGTCATCGTTTGCGAATCAGACGTCTGGAAGTTGTACCAGACGGCGGGAGTGACCTCCAGACGTCCGGAGAGACCATCGGACGTCTGGGATCTAGGAGAGACGTCCCCACAGACTTCTGGACGTCCGGGGAACCAAGCCGAACAGGTAATTCTCTGATCCACCGTTTAAGACGTCTGGAAGGAGTTCCAGACGTCTGATTTTGCACAGTATTGTCTTTCTCGACCCGTTAGGGCCCGTTTGGGCTCCGTTGTCCGCGATTCGAGTTGCGTTCGTTTCAGAATTTATTCCTCTACCCGCCTACAGTAGCTATACACTGTTTTGAGACACTCCTTGTGTTTGATCCTTGTGATAGGACCTCGTTCAGTTGCCGTCTTGAGAGTCGCGGAGGCGCGCGGGATTCCCGACCACGCCCCCATTACTCCCGTTGTACCTGGTAGAGTGGTTTTAAGTATTAATAAAATCTGTTAAAGTATGGAACCATAACTAGAACCTAGGGCATTGCATGAATCCTAGGAATGAGAAATATATGGAATGATAGCTCCTAGGTGTTGCATGAATCCTAGGGCCGGAAAACTAGATTGTATGATAGATCCTAGGATATGGCATGAATCCTAGGATGGAAAAACTAGTGGAATGTATATTACTGCAGTCTTGGAAAAAAATGGAAAGGAATATATAAGCTGCCTGTGAAATTAATTAACAGCTGCCTGTTATGAACAAAGAAACATGTTTGAGATCATGGAAATTGAGAACGTGAATCTGGAAAGTGAAACATATGATGTTCTGAGATAAAGGGCTGGAACCCTACGGGGAATTAGGAGTGGAACTCCTGGAAAGAAAAGGAATGGAACTGAGATGTAGTTTGTACTGTCTCTTGGGTACGCAGTACCAAGGGAAGTACCTGTACCTGTTTTAGTGCAGAGTGGGGCCAGCCGCCCCAGGGACCCGGGGTTAGGCTTGGCCGCTCTGTACCGACTTGTTGGCCCTCGTGTACGTAGTACCGAGGAGAGCTAGTAGTGTTAGGAGAGTACTAGCTACCCCACGGGCCCCGGGGTTTTGCTAGCCTCCTTCACCGACTTGTTAGGCCCACTAGGGCAAACCAGGGTAGTCAGGCGAGGGTGCGCGGACTGTGGAGGGGCAAGGCCCCGGTTTGGTTACTGTGGAGGGGTTGGACCCCTGTTACTGAGAGGGCTCTGCCCTGGTTCCGTGCTGTGCTTTGGGCGCACCCGTTAACGGAAACGACTGACTGCGTGCCAGTACGGGCTAGCTACCTGTGCGTTTATCGCGCGTGCCGTAGTCACCGTTACGTCTGTCAGTGACCTTGGGGTGGTTGACTGAGGGTAGGATCACCACGGGGGACTCTCCCGGCCAGGAGAGCACCACGTGCTACTTCTACTGTTGGAAAAGACTGCAATCAAGATCGTCCCACGAGGACATCCGAGATCAAGTAAAGGATCTGAGAAGTAAATGAAATAGTGAGAAAAATTTAAAGATGTAAATAAAAGGAAGTAATAGAACATAACAGCTACTGTACACTCTACTGTTGCCTTTAGTTAGTTTGCCACTCTACTCAGCGTTTTGCTGACGTGTTACGCTCGTTACCTTTTTCAGGACCAGGTGTTGAGCAGCCAGGGTCGGCGGCTGCAGAGGACGCTGGGCCAAGTAGGGTCCAGTAGAGTTGCCACATCTTTGTACCTTCTTTTGTTTCTGTTCTAGTGAGTAGTTTTGTTTCCGCTGTACCTTCTTTACCTGCAGTTTTTGTTATATGATAAATGTTGTTTTACTGTTGTGGTGGTGCCTACTGTAGTAGTTTCTTTCCTTACTGCTGTACTTCTTACTGTTAGTTATATTCATGCTGAATGTGGTTTATTTTACTGTCTTTTGGTTACTTCCTCGTTGGACGACTGGGTCTTGGGATTAGTCGAGTCGGTCCGGTTCTCGTGTCTCGTAGGGACTCGGGAATCGGGTCGTTACAGATCTTTTATTAAGTTTCAAGGTATACTGAACCATCAGTTGATATGTTATACCAAGCTGTGAGTTCAGATTGTGTTAACGAGCTCCTATTGTGTTTTAAAATTCATTTTGCATTGTAGTATAGTCGATAGAAGCGTGTTTACATTCAAAATTTATAACTCGAATTAAAAGAGAATTCCGAAGTCATCTGTGGAAGCAAGTTAATGCGCGAATATCTCCGTTAAGACCCATACCATCAAAGCCCTTTAGGACGTCTGGAACTTGAGCCAGACGTTTGGTTAGATGTCTGGAAATCAATTTTTGTGCGTACGACATCGAGTCTTTGCACGTGCCGCGCGCAGATTGAGCTCCGTCGCATTCTTTCTCTTTCTCTTCCCCTCGCCGAAATTGCAGAACCCTTTCCCCCAAGCCTACATATACCCCCTCCTCTCCCTCACGCCACCCCACTCCCATCCACCTTCTCCTTCCTCCAGCGAGAGCGAGAGCAGTGAGTGCAGCCGAGGGCATCGGCGGAGAGGAGCAGCGAGAGAAGGGAAGAGACGAGAGCACGCGAGCCGTAAGAGAGCTCGTTGGAGAAGCTCTCGGCTGGTCGGGCGTGCGCACGGTGGAGGGGGTGTGCAGAGGTGGTTTCCTCGATGCTGCTGCAGCTAGAGCAGCGGAGGAGCGAGCACGGCGCGACCGTGCGCAGCAGGAAGAATACGAAGGAGCTTCTGATTCTGGGATTTTTCCCAGAATCAGATGTCTGGACCTACATCCAGACGATGCAGACGACGTCTGGAGGGAGCTTCGGACGACTGAGAGGTACGTCCTGCACCTTATACCTCCTTTTACGGATTCGGCCATGCAGGTCGTTCCGCCGAGGTTCTGAGACGTGCCGTGTTGAGGAGATTTCGTTGCACGTGCAGGATTCACTTCGGGAAGGCGTGAGGCACGCCCTCCTACGTTGTTCAGACGTCTGGGCGAGGCACCAGACGGCGGAGAGTGTCTCCAGACGTCTGGAGAGGTGGTCGGACATCTGGAACTAGGTCCAGACGGTTCAACAGGATCCCTGGACGTCTGAGGAGCAGCCCAGGGTGAGGTATGGTTCTGGACGTGAGGTATGGTTCTCTGTGGGACCGCGAGATGGACACGGCGCTGGACGTGGGGGAGGGGGTGGCCCTCCACCGCCCCCACCTTCCTCCGGCACTTCCGAGCATGAGCCCTCCTTACCTGGAGGCATACCAATTTCTCCACTTCAGTGCCATTACGAGCTTTTCGGACAGTTCCGGAAGCTGAAGCCCCCCTCCTTTAACGGGGATGAGGACCCGACCGATGCGGAGGACTGGCTCGAGCAGATCGAGAAGGTGTTTGACACCCTTCGCCCCCCTGTGGAGTGCCGCGTGGCCTTTGCCACGTACCAGCTAGAGAGTGCAGCACACAAGTGGTGGAGGGTAGTCAGAGGTCAGGAGAGGGCTGAGCTGACTTGGGACCAGTTTGTCACCCCCTTCTGTGAGTAGTACTTCCCCCAGACGTGGAAGGACCAGAGGAGGCGAGAGTTGCACACTCTCCGCCAGGGGATGATGACCGTGAGCGCGTATCGCACGCGTTTCCTGGAGCTGTCTCGTTTCTCCGCGACAGTTGTGGCTACAGAGAAGGAGTGCCTTTGGAGGTTCATCGAGGGGCTTTGGCCTGCTATTCGGGGGTATGTCAAACCCTTAAGCTGCCTATGTTCTCGAGGGTGGTGGAGGTAGCTATGACATATGAGGAGACCAACTCGTTCGCACGTGACACTGATAGCGGGCGGAAGAGGCCCTACCAGCCAGACTACTCACAGGGCCGATGAGAGAGGAGGCATGTGGCGCCCGCAGGAGAGCCATCATGCTTTGCGGGGCCGTCAATGGCCTTTGGGGGCCCCCGACAGGGGCCAGCTGACAACACCGGACCCCCGCCCAGCCGTCAGTAGGGACTCACTGAGGGCGGGAGTCGAGTTTCTCTTTGCTACCATTGTGGCCAGCCAGGCCACATCAGGAGGGACTGCCCGTCTAGGGCTAGAGGCCAGCAGATGCTCCCCACGCCGAGCACTGGATAACGAGCGGGAGGCCGCAGTTTCCAGGCGCGAGGGGGAGGATAGCAGTCGCGGGGAGGGTACTGGCCAGCAGTTACCTGTCCGACGCAGAGTGTGGCTACTTCGTTTGCACCTAGGGCTGAGGGGCGTATCAACGCCCAGACACACAGAGACGCCAGGGCTTCAGGTTCAGTGGTGGCAGGTATGGTTACAGTTTCCGGTAGACTAGTTTACACGCTTTTTGATTCCGGCACCACACACTCGTTTGTCGCTGCTAGTTTTGCTGTTAGTTTGGGGCAGGACTGTGTGTTGTTAGAGGATCTGTTTGTGATCAGAGGTCCGAGTGGTCAGCTGTTTATAGTTGAGGAGGTTTACACAGGTTGTGAGGTCAGTGTTGGGGGACACAACCTTCCCGCTGATCTGATTGTGATACCGATGGAGGACTTTGGCATGTTTCTGGGGATGGATTGGCTGCCCGCTTATCACACCTTGGTGGACTGTTTTGAGAGGAAGATAGTCTTCTCCATACCAGAGTTGCCTTCTTTCGAGTTTCATGGACAGCCAGTGGACGGAGGCTTCAGGTGCATTTCTGCACTTCGGTCAGCGAGACTTTTGGGCCAGGGGTGTGAGGTCTTCCTGGCTTGTGTGGTGGCAGAGCCTAGCCCTGTGGCAGACTTTTAGAGTATTCCGGTGGTCAGAGAGTACCCCGACGTGTTCCCAGATGAGTTGCTAGGACTACCGCCCGAGCGTGAGATCGAGTTGGGTATCTCACTGGTACCGGAGACTTGCCCCATTTCTACAGAGCCTTACAGGATGGCACCACTTGAGCTGCGAGAGCTCAAGTCCCAGTTGCAGGACCGTCTGGAGAAGGGCTTTGTGAGGCCCAGTGCGTCTCCGTAGGGAGCCCCGGTATTGTTTGTGAAGAAGAAGGATGGTACCCTAGACCTTTGTGTAGACTACAGATAGCTGAATAGGGTTACCATCAAGAACAGGTATCCGCTGCCAAGGATTGATGACTTGTTTGACCAGTTGCGAGGTGCCACGGTATTCTCCGAGATAGACTTAAGGTCTGGGTACCTTCATGGATTTGATGGGTACCACAGTTGGTCATGCCGTTTGGGCTGACCAATGCCCCTGCTACCTTCATGGATTTGATGAATCGAATGTTCAGACCGTATCTGGATCAGTTCGTGGTGGTATTTATTGATGATGTTCTCATCTACTCCTGAGATCAGGCACAGAGTTGGAGACTCATGGAGGAGATGGGTAGTTGGCGACCCCTAGAGTTGCTGGGGCACTGTGGGGCAGTGACTGTGACACGACAGACGAGGCCAGAGCTGATAGACCACATCATCACTGGACAGATGGCCGACCAGTACTTGCAGTCGTTGCGTGATAGAGTACTGTCAGGGGACCCTGGGGACTTCTCCTTTACAGAAGAGGTGCTGTGCATGAGGGGACGTTTGTGCGTTCCCAGGGACGAGGAGTTGTTGAGAGAGCTCCTGACTGAGGCACATGGTTCTAGGTTCACCATACATCCCGGAAACACAAAGATGTATCATGATTTGATACACGACTTTTGGTGGAGGGGAATGAAGCGGGATGTAGGTGAATTCGTGCAGCAGTGTTTAGTGTGCCAGTAGGTGAAGGCCGAGCATCAGAAGCCTGCAGGGCCTGATGAGAACCTCATCATGAGCCATAACTAGCTCATTTTGACCCAATACAAAGGATAAAAGCTCCTACATATCTCAAGGAAAGGCTTAACTCAGAGAATTCTGAGTTTGAGAAGAAAACCAGTCATAAGGGGTAAAAGTGCAATTTTACCAGTATAATCTGCATACAGGGTAATTCAGGGCCCAAACACAGGTCAGAACAGCTTAATAAGAATAAAAGTGGGACGAGATGATCTAGCAAGGGCTACAGCACTTTCAAGGAACCAAATGATAATCTGTAACCCTAAAACAACCCACTTCAATTCACAAGGTTCGAGGCAAAGTAAAAATAGAATAAACCCTCTAAAATTCATAGAAAAATAATCTCTAGGGTTTAGAACCTTCAATTTGGCCTTTAGAACCCATTTTGACCTACATTGAGAACCATGCCCAATTAATAACTTAATTTGGGTTTTTGCGCAAATTGACCGGTCAAACAAGGTTTAATATGAAAATAAAATTCACCATCAGATTCCTTAGGTCCTAATTAGTCATGTATAAAAACTTGAGCCTAAGAAGAAACCTCCTTGACCGACTTTACACTTTGGTCCTCATATATTTACTCTTTGGCCCTCAACTTTTGAACCCTCGCATTTAGGCCCCTAACTCTCCTTCGTTCTTTGCAAACAGGTCCCTCCTGCAAAACCCTGCCAGCACCATGCTCCGGCGACCTTGCGCGGAGCATGGCGCCGCGCAGGGTAAGGTGGAGGACCTGGCATGTGTACCGGGGGTGCCCTGCGTCGTCAGCCGTCGCAGGAGCACCCCCATGGTCCTTGCAGCCCCCCATACCGGCCGTGCGAACGCACGGACGGTATGGGTTCGAATTCCGACCATGCTCCGGCGAGGGAGACACGTCGTCTCCCTCCGCCTTCCTCCCTGCTTCAACCCTATAAATACCCCCCGCCGCTCCACCGACCAAGGCAGCCTGGATCTGACGGAGAAAACCCCCAGCTTTCGTCTCTTCTTTCTCCGGCAGACGCTCACCAGCTCCGGCGACTTCCTCTCCCTCCACCTCTTCGCTCTGCCGCACTACCAGCAGCAGAGACCTCCTCCCCTGCTCTCCCCGGCAACGGCGCCAAAATGATGAGACGTCGGTTCGTGACCGGTTTGTGTTATATCGTTGTAGTAAAGCCGGTTGTCACCAACGTTTCATATAAAATTTTTATTACTCGGAAAACTGAAAGAGTTCCCGAGGTCGAACTCAGGGAGCAAGTTGTATTCTAGAGATATACAAGTTCTATTACAAAAATAAAGAGAGAGAGAGAGAGATGAAAAATTGGCTTCTTCTTCTTTTCTTCTTTCTTCCTCTTTGTCTTTGGTTCTTCCTGTTCTTCTTCTTCTTCTTCTTCTTCTTCTTCTGCTTTCTTCAGATTTTCCCCTCGTGCTCTTCTTCTTGTTTCCTTTCTTTCTTTTTCGTCAGATCATCTTCTTCTTTTCTTGCTTCTTGCTTCTCTTCATTCCTTCTTCTTCTTTGTCTTCACCTGCCTTGACTTCTCTTTTTCTTCTCTCGCGATGGCCGTTGCTCTTCCTTCTTCTTCAGCGGGTCTTCTTCTTCTTTGGCTGCTGACCTTCCGTCGTCTGCCCCGGTGCTGAGACGACTTAACAATGCCTTCGCTACAGTGTAGCAGCTCCTTCTTCTTCAGCGGGTCTGCTTCTTCTTCTTTGGCCTGCACACTTCAGGGTTTATTTGTCAAGAGGCAAAAACCTATTCTACCCCCCTCCCCCGCGTATTTCTCTCTCTGAAATCACTCTTCGGGAGCTCTCCCAGAGCGCTACCGGGTAATCGGGTTCGGGTCAAGCCCGGGTCCAGGCCCACCGGCGTGCGTGGTGGGCGAGGAGTGCAGGTCAGTCTAATCGGGTCGGGCCAGGTCCGCGGAGCGTGGTCACGGACGAGGCCGAGTCGGGTCGGGTCGGGTGAGAGGGACCTCACCCCGTGGTAACTGAGGCAAACAGCATACGGCAGTTTTTCAATTTATGTGTCCGCGCGCCTTTGAGAGATTCCGAGGTGGGACTAAATGTCCCACCCCAATTCTCTTACGCCTGCAGCAGGGATGGTGCTCCCAATTGCATCGGCTGTTGAGGCGTACAGCTCCAATCGAGGGCCAGGGTGTGTGCGTGAGACTCTTCCGCGCTGGCCGTGGCTATTCAATCTGGGATATCTCGGCTTGGAGCAACCTCGAGCAGGCTTCGAGCTTCCTCGCCAATGGCGGCCAAGGCCTGGAACCTGAAACCAATGGCACGGCCTCTCGGCCAAATCAGACAGGCGGAGGACCTTCGCCGTGGCACGGCGAAGGTGGTCAGGGGGTCTGCAGGGGGCGAGATGGAGCTGTTAGGTCGTCCTAGGTCAGACTGTGAGCGAGGGAGTGGGTGTGTTCGGTGGGTCTGCAGAGGGTGTTTGGTGGGAAGTGGAGGGGCGGAAGAGGATCAGGGTGAGGAGGCGGAAGTTCTGCGGTGGTCGGCGAGCCGTGTGGGTCGCTGAGGTGATGGGAGCGGCTCGCCGGAGGGTGGTCGGAGGCGGAGAGGATGAGGGTGAACAGGGTCGGTAGAGGGCTTAATTGACTAAATCGAAAGCGGGGAAAGAAAGAGGAGAAGAAGGGGAGTAAGTCTAACTTAACTGCAGGGACGAAGGGGGAGGAACAGGGCGACAGTCGTATCGACTGTCGCCGGAGAAGATGATGCTCAGGGAGAGGGGCGGCGGCGAGCAGAAGGCTGGAGAGGCGCCAGCTGGGTGCGGCGTGGCGCGGGAAGAGCAGGGGAGGAGGTCTCTGCTGCTGGTAGTGCGGCAGAGCGAAGAGGTGGAGGGAGAGGAAGTCGCCGGAGCTGGTGAGCGTCTGCCGGAGAAAGAAGAGACGAAAGCTGGGGGTTTTCTCCGTCAGATCCAGGCTGCCTTGGTCGGTGGAGCGGCGGGGGGTATTTATAGGGTTGAAGCAGGGAGGAAGGCGGAGGGAGACGACGTGTCTCCCTCGCCGGAGCATGGTCGGAATTCGAACCCATACCGTCCGTGCGTTCGCACGGCCGGTATGGGGGGCTGCAAGGACCATGGGGGTGCTCCTGCGACGGCTGACGACGCAGGGCACCCCCGGTACACATGCCAGGTCCTCCACCTTACCCTGCGCGGCGCCATGCTCCGCGCAAGGTCGCCGGAGCATGGTGCTGGCAGGGTTTTGCAGGAGGGACCTGTTTGCAAAGAACGAAGGAGAGTTAGGGGCCTAAATGCGAGGGTTCAAAAGTTGAGGGCCAAAGAGTAAATATATGAGGACCAAAGTGTAAAGTCGGTACGCGGGGGAGGGGGGTAGAATAGGTTTTTGCCTCTTGACAAATAAACCCTGAAGTGTGCAGGCCAAAGAAGAAGAAGCAGACCCGCTGAAGAAGAAGGAGCTGCTGCACTGTAGCGAAGGCATTGTTAAGTCGTCTCAGCACCGGGGCAGACGACGGAAGGTCAGCAGCCAAAGAAGAAGAAGACCCGCTGAAGAAGAAGGAAGAGCAACGGCCATCGCGAGAGAAGAAAAAGAGAAGTCAAGGCAGGTGAAGACAAAGAAGAAGAAGGAATGAAGAGAAGCAAGAAGCAAGAAAAGAAGAAGATGATCTGACGAAAAAGAAAGAAAGGAAACAAGAAGAAGAGCACGAGGGGAAAATCTGAAGAAAGCAGAAGAAGAAGAAGAAGAAGAAGAAGAAGAACAGGAAGAACCAAAGACAAAGAGGAAGAAAGAAGAAAAGAAGAAGAAGCCAATTTTTCATCTCTCTCTCTCTCTCTTTATTTTTGTAATAGAACTTGTATATCTCTAGAATACAACTTGCTCCCTGAGTTCGACCTCGGGAACTCTTTCAGTTTTCCGAGTAATAAAAATTTTATATGAAACGTTGGTGACAACCGGCTTTACTACAACGATATAACACAAACCGGTCACGAACCGACGTCTCATCATTTTGGCGCCGCTGCCGGGGAGCAACGGCTATTCTAGAGGTAAACATTCCTGTATCTTTTAAGTTCTAATAATCTCCTCTCTTTTGTGCAGCTATAGGAACTCAAGAAGACAAGCAACCACACAACTACTCCGAAGACAGGTAAAATCTTTTCTCTCACTATTAACCCCTACACTCTAAAGAGGAAGAAAAGAAAAGAACAAGCAATATAGGACTAACCTGTTTTCCATATTTAGTAACCATAAAAGTTGCATGTTTTCAACTCATTATTTCTGCACACTATTAAGGGTATTTAAGGGCTAACACATTCTTGCTTGAGCCCTAATTACCCAACAAAGAATTAACTGGACCAAGTAGAGCCAACCTAGGATCCAACACTAGGGATTTAGAGACACACTCCTTAAGCAAGAATTGAGAAAACCAAATGAAGTGTGCCCAAGCCCTTGTCTAAAAATACCTATTCAAAGAAAATCTAAAACAATTGGCTCTCTAAACACTTGAACCCTAAAAGACAGGACCTAAAAGCTCTTAAAGAAAACAATAGGTAAAGTTGACCCCTTGGGTTAACCAACCTTAAATTAGGTCACTCTTTGCACTTAAAAAGACTAAAGTTCAAGTGAAACCTTAAGCACCCTGATCTTAAAATTGGTAGACTTAAGAGGTCAAGATCCCCATTCTGGTCTGCCTGGAACCGCAGTGACAAGAGAGGTCGGGTGGGGGAAACCCTGTAACCCGTGGGGACGCTCTACCGTGTAGGGGTCTTCGCGGGACTCTCCCTCTCTGGCTGCCCAGGTAATTCTCAGGTGGACGATCTTTCTGATCAAGGGGTCCATCTGCCCCGCACCTCTATAGTCACCCAACACATTTTTGGGTGTCTTGATTGGGTCCATCACCTTCTAAACTTACCTCTCCCAACTGTGCATGTACGGAAGGAGGTCTCTAAGACCACCCTTAAGACCTCCTTTAGAAATTCACTCTCGTCAAGGCCAAGCCTCGACGCCCGTGTTTGTGCAGCAACACCCTCACATTATTCTCTCTTCTGATTCAGAACCAAGTTCTTCTTCTTCCCCCATCATGGCTCAGCCAGTTGAGGAAGAAAATAATCTGGAACACCAGCTCCAGCGACTCAATGACCTCTTCCAAAACTTCGTGCACCCACCGCAGCGTCCTATGATGCGGGACCACTACAATCCTGCTGCGGTGGCCATTGAGCCTCGAGTTAGAATCCCGATTGGAGGACCTGATTCCGAACTAAAGCCCAACATGATTCACGCTATACCTAAATTCCATGGGCTTAATTCTGAAGATCCCTTCCAGCACATCAAACAGCTTAAGCATCTGGCCCACACTTTTGGATCAGATGCGCAAAATCGGGATATTCTTCTCATGAAGATGTTCTCCTTTTCTCTTATGGACAAGGCCGCCCATTGGTATCAAACTCAGACCCGGCCGATCAACACTTGGGAAGAACTTCAATCCGAGTTCTTGAAAAAGTTCTTTCCCGTTGGTCGGACCAACGCCTTGCGCCATCAGATTACACACTTCACTCAACAATCAGGAGAACCTCTCCATGAGGCATGGGATCGTTTTCAGGATCTCATGAGGAAGTGCCCCCATCACGGAGTTCCTAAATGGGAACAAGTCCAATCTTTTTACCAGGGACTCCGTGAGGACATCCGCCTTTTCGTCAATGCAACCTGCGGAGGAAACATCATGGGTCAACATGAAGACACCGTATGGGAGATTCTCGAAAACATGTGCGAGAACTCCATCAACAATGACTCCATGGGATTATTCGACAGGACGAATACCCGCGCAGCGACGAATCTTAAGGGAGCACATGAGACGCAGGGCCTGTCCGCATCAGTCGACCTGGAATTAATGGCCAGTCGATTGGACAAGGTCTCAATTATTGAAAAGAAGGTGGATGAGCTGACTCAGCACTTGCAGCGAGCCACCTCTGCGCGTAACTCCTTTGCACAACCTCTTTCCACACAGGAGACTGTGCAAAACATCCTACACCGATCCTCCCCTGGGATGGATCCATATCCATCCCCATCTGATTCTTGGACTGGAAGATCATCCGATCCTTTCTTCACCAGCCGGGGGAACTCCATTCCCCCTTTCCCTGATTCTCAGGAGGTTCCTCAGACCTGCGAGGACCTCAACGCCATCCAGAACGACCCATTCTCCAACACTTACAACCCTGGATGGCGAAACCATCCAAATTTTCAGTGGGCGGGAAATTCTCAAACCCGAAGACCACCTTTTCAGTCCCGCCCACAGCCCTCTCATCACTACCAGCCGCCTCAGCCTCGGCCCAACCCTACTTATCCATCAGGGCCAAATCAAGATCAAATGTCCTTAATCCTTCAGACTCTGGCTGACATTCAAAAATCGAATGCGGCCATTCAAAAACAGCACAAGGACGAGCTTACTGAAGTTAAAACTCAGCTGGCCCAGTTGGCAAATTCTCGCCAGCCAGGCACACTCCCTTCCCAACCCCTTCCTAACCCAAATAACGTGCCAACCCAGAAGCGCGTTATGAATCCAAATTTAGGCCACGCTCAATGGATTTATCAGGCCCCTACTGCCCCATCTCCAGACGAGATGGAAGCCTCTACTTCTCGTACGGGATTTCAGCAGCAGCCACCCCTCCTACCAAATCCAAACCAAAATCAGGCCGGATTAAATGCTGTAACAACACGTAGTGGTAAGACAACTCAGGACCCGCGTTATCCAAACCACTCCCAGCCTGATAATCATGACCCTAGGATAGTTATCCAAGGTACCGTTGTTCCAGACCCACAACCAGGACCTATCCTAGAGGAACCAACCAAGATCCCGTTTCCCGAGGCCCTGACCAAGGGAAAGAAGACCACCAAACCCGTGGCCCCTGAGGAGGACCTGGTCAAGCTCTTTGAGCAGGTCCACATAAACATCCCCTTGATGGATGCAATCCACCACGTACCAGCTTACGCACGATTTCTAAAGAATATATGTACACCCCAGCGTAAGCCGCGAACCAAGGGAGGGAGCCCAATTGTTCTGTCAGAGCAAGCCAGCTCTGTAATCCTTCGTAGACTCCCACCCAAGGCAAAAGATCCTGGAACTCCCCTGATCTCCTGTAAGATAGGTGGTACCCAATTTGACAGAGCATTGTTAGACTTAGGTGCATCTATAAATCTGATACCCACATCCTTACTTGACCATCTGGAAGAATCTGAGCTGAAACCAACTGAGGTGACATTACAATTAGCAGATCGATCTATAAAGTCACCAAAAGGGATTCTCGAGGATGTTATCGTAAGAGTGCGGGATTTCTATTTTCCAGTGGACTTTATAGTCTTAGACATGGATGCACCTGAGAACCCTAGGGATACACCAATCATTCTAGGGAGACCTTTCTTGGCTACTGCTAGAGCCAACATCAGCTGTGAGGAGGGCCAAATAGAGCTTAAGTTTGGAGATCAAACACTGAAAATTGATATATTTAAGGCCCAACAAGGAATTAATTGCGGCGTCATCGAGCAAATTTGTGACATCAAGACTTTGGTTGATGAACCACACCTCCAGAATGACTTGAGTATTCCTCATCAACCACAGAAGGATCTTGACCCGCAAATAGAGGAGTCAAATCCAGATGTGAACAACCCAATAACTCCCACCCTTGAACCTCACATCTATACTGAACCACCCGCTGCTGCTGAAAACCCCATCCTCGAACTGAAACCCCTTCCTGCTCATTTGAAATACATCTTTTTGGGTTCTAATCAGACCCTTCCTGTGATCATCAATTCCAACCTTAATCCTGAACAGGAATCCCGTCTGATTGTTGTCCTCCAGCAACATCGCAGAGCCATCGGATGGACCCTCGATGATTTGACTGGAATAAGTCCCTCTTATTGTACTCATCATATCTATTCAGAAGAGGGCACACGACCTTCTCGTGAAATGCAGAGACGCTTAAACCCCAATCTGCAGGAGGTCGTGAAAAAGGAGATCATCAAGTGGTTAGATGCCGGGATCATCTACCCGATCTCCGATAGTCGTTGGGTGAGCCCAATTCAGGTCGTGCCTAAGAAGGCAGGACTCACCACTATAACGACTGAGACCGGAGAAATCATTCCTACCCGATTAGCCAACTCGTGGAGAGTCTGTATAGATTACCGTCGACTCAATTCCTCCACGAAGAAGGATCATTTCCCACTACCCTTCATTGATCAAATTCTCGAAAAACTAGCGGGAAATAGGTTCTTCTGCTTTCTTGACGGGTACTCCGGTTATAACCAGGTGGCAATCCATCCTGAGGACCAAGAAAAGACCACATTCACCTGCCCCTTCGGAACATACGCTTTCCGAAGGATGCCTTTTGGTCTTTGCAATGCACCCGCTACTTTTCAGCGATGCATGCTTGCCATATTCTCAGATATGGTAGGTGATTTTCTGGAAGTCTTCATGGATGACTTTTCAGTTTTCGGAGCATCATTCGACGATTGCCTCCAGCACTTGGTCCAGATACTCAGGCGGTGCATCGACGTGAATTTGGTTCTTTCCTGGGAAAAGAGCCATTTCATGGTGCCTGAGGGAATTGTCCTGGGACACTCAATTTCGGAGAAAGGTATCCAAGTGGATCGAGCTAAGGTTAATCTGATTTCTCGCCTTCCTATGCCTAGCTCGATCAGGGACATCCGATCCTTTTTAGGGCATGTCGGTTTTTATCGACGATTTATCCCTGATTTTTCAAAAATCGCACGCCCCCTGACCACTCTTCTCTCCAAGGATGTTCCCTTCGAAATCTCCAAGGAATGCACTCAAGCATTTGAAATCCTGCGTGACCGAGTCACCCAAGCCCCGATCCTACAGTCCCCTGATTGGTCTCAACCCTTTGAGATCATGTGTGATGCATCCGACTTCGCTGTAGGAGCGGTTTTGGGGCAGAAAAATGACAAGAAACCTGTGGTCATTTACTACGCCAGCAAAACACTCGATGAGGCTCAGCGTAACTATACAGTTACTGAGAAGGAGCTGCTAGCTGTAGTATTTGCCCTAGAGAAATTCAGATCATACCTTCTGGGTTCCCATGTCATCATATACTCGGATCACACGGCTGTGAGGCATCTCCTTGCAAAGAAGGACGCGAAACCTCGATTGATCCGATGGATCTTGCTGTTGCAAGAATTTGACCTCGAGATTCGCGATAAAGCGGGAAAACAAAACGTGGTAGCTGATCACTTGTCCCGTCTTCCTTCTGAAATGATAGACCCTTCCGGACCCATCACTGAGCATTTTCCCGATGAGCACCTGCTGACTATTGGTACTAGCCTTCCATGGTTTGCTAATATTGTAAATTACTTGGCATCTCATCAGACCCCGTCCGATTGGCCGAAGGCCAAGAAAGACAAATTACGCTCCGATGCCAAGTATTACATTTGGGAAGACCCGTACCTCTTCCGCATAGGTGCCGATCAGATCATCCGGAGATGTATCCCGGAAGGGGAAGTCAACAATATCCTCTCTTTCTGCCATGACCAGGCATGCGGTGGCCATTTTGCCGGGCATAAAACCGCATCAAAAGTCCTCCAGTGCGGCTTTTACTGGCCCACACTGTTCAAAGACGCATACAGTCATTGCAAGGCATGCAGTCGTTGCCAGACTTTGGGCAACATGAGCCATCGCAACATGATGCCTATGCAACCGATTCTAGTATGCGAAATCTTTGATGTTTGGGGGATTGATTTTATGGGCCCCTTTCCTGTTTCGGATGGTTTCGAATACATTCTGTTGGCTGTGGACTACGTGTCCAAATGGATCGAAGCCATACCGACCCGAACCTGTGATCACAAAATCGTTCTCAAATTCATTCATCAACACATTTTCTCAAGGTTCGGGATTCCTCGTGCAATAATCTCTGATGGGGGGACCCATTTCACAAATGCTCAGTTTAGGTCACTGATGACCAAATACGGGGTGTCTCACCGAATCTCTACTCCTTACCACCCCCAAACTAATGGTCTAGCTGAGCTGTCGAATCGGGAGATCAAGAAAATCCTACAGGTCACTGTTCGACCTGACAGGAAGGACTGGTCGTCCCGACTTCCGGAAGCATTGTGGGCCTATAGGACCGCCCACAAGACCCAATTGGGCATGTCTCCCTTTAGATTGGTGTACGGAAAGGCATGCCACCTTCCCGTCGAACTGGAGCATAAAGCCTATTGGGCAGTACGGAACTGTAATCTAGATCTTTCCAAGGCTGGGACCCACAGAAAACTCCAAATCAGCGAGATCGATGAATTACGCACAGACGCGTACGAGAACTCGCAAATCTACAAGGAGCGGGTTAAAGCCTTCCACGACAAACACATCTCAAGAAAGATCTTCCATCCTGGTCAAAAGGTCCTACTCTTTGATGCCCGACTCAAACTCTTCCCAGGAAAACTGAGATCTAAGTGGGTCGGACCATATTTGGTCCGACAGGTTTTTGGAAATGGAGCAATCGAAATCAGTCCACTCAGCCACGATTCTGAACCTTTCATCGTGAATGGTCAAAGACTCAAGCCGTTCATTGATGTAACTTCCACTGATTTGGCTGAGGCATCTCATATCCTCCTTTCCCCTTGAGCTTATTGCGCCCAGCCGATGGCGTAAAACTCAGCGCTTAACGGGAGGCAGCCCGTCATTCTCTTTGAAAACCTGAAACTTGTTCTGACACCTTTCAGCACTCGAAGTTCACCCTGAACTAACACCCCCTAGGTTACAATGAGGACATTGCAAATCTTAGGCATGGGGGGGTAGGAAAGTGCAAAAACTTGTAAGAAAAGGTTTCAAACAAAAAATTCACATATGCCAAAAATACCATAAAAATTAAAAAAAAAAAAAAAAAAAAAAAAATTTTCGAAAAAGAATAAGAGGAAAAGAGGAGAAGGAAAATTTTGTGAAGGAGAGAAGAAACAAAATGAAAAAGGAGCACAAAATTATAAGAAAAGTTGATAGTCATTAGTAAGGAACTAAGGAATTAACCTAAGTTCTAGACCTCATTCAAGAAAATAACTGAAAAGTGCACAATGAGATTAGTAAGAATGCAAACCTTAGGCATTCTTGAATAGACTCTTAGTACTCATTAAGATCTGGACACTCCTCAAGAGGTTGAGGAAAATGAAAAGCTGAAGTATTAGGTCTAAGGCTTAGGAAGTATTCGACCTCGTTAACTAATTTTTGGTTTACGGGACTCAGTAACCTAAGCACCCTAATCTCACACACAGCCTGGTTCAGTAAGCGTAAAAATCAGAATCACGCAGAAGCGTCGCAAAAATCTGAAAAGAACACCTAGAATAGGAATGGCCGATCAACACAAGTTGATTTGGACGAGTTCCCAGCGCGGAGAGGCGGGAAATCCCCTCGAAGATGCGTAACAAAATATCATCTCCTCGGTGCTTGTCTCTTAGGATATTTACATATCCTACGGGGGGCATGTAAGCACTCTGCTGGTTCAGATTCCATGGATGGCATTATCTCGAAGTGTCAATTGCCAGGGTCTGGATTCGGCCACGGAATACCATGGATGGGATTATCTCGAAATCTCAATAGCCAGGGTTCCGGGGGTTGCCATGGGCGGTGCTATCTCGAAGCATCGATCGCCAGGAACCCTTGAGGATTGATGATGGGAGCAAGGAATCTGATACAGACCGTGTTGAAAAGCCAACCCTAGACTAGAACTAAAAAGAAAAAGAGAGAGAAAACTCTCCAAACAGAAAAAACTTTCTATCTCTCTATTACAAAACGCACTGCGAACTGGGCCAGGGCTAAAATCATTTCAAGCACGGGTGCTTTAACCACGAAGTCCAATAAACCTTAGGTTAGTTCTTGCGGGCCTTAAAAACCTTTGCTAAAAGACTGAGGCTAAGGCTAGACAGATTTGGATCTTGATTGGTACTAGAGTATCTTTTAGGCCTATGGTCAGCATTCTAACCTAATCTATGCTTAAATAAAAAGGCACTTATCTAAAACCATTGAAAACTTCATGGTCTAGAACAAGGGTTGAAACCTTAAGTTTTTTGCTAAGGGACTAGCAAAAGCTAGGCATGGGGGTATGATGAGAACCTCATCATGAGCCATAACTAGCTCATTTTGACCCAATACAAAGGATAAAAGCTCCTACATATCTCAAGGAAAGGCTTAACTCAGAGAATTCTGAGTTTGAGAAGAAAACCAGTCATAAGGGGTAAAAGTGCAATTTTACCAGTATAATCTGCATACAGGGTAATTCAGGGCCCAAACACAGGTCAGAACAGCTTAATAAGAATAAAAGTGGGACGAGATGATCTAGCAAGGGCTACAGCACTTTCAAGGAACCAAATGATAATCTGTAACCCTAAAACAACCCACTTCAATTCACAAGGTTCGAGGCAAAGTAAAAATAGAATAAACCCTCTAAAATTCATAGAAAAATAATCTCTAGGGTTTAGAACCTTCAATTTGGCCTTTAGAACCCATTTTGACCTACATTGAGAACCATGCCCAATTAATAACTTAATTTGGGTTTTTGCGCAAATTGACCGGTCAAACAAGGTTTAATATGAAAATAAAATTCACCATCAGATTCCTTAGGTCCTAATTAGTCATGTATAAAAACTTGAGCCTAAGAAGAAACCTCCTTGACCGACTTTACACTTTGGTCCTCATATATTTACTCTTTGGCCCTCAACTTTTGAACCCTCGCATTTAGGCCCCTAACTCTCCTTCGTTCTTTGCAAACAGGTCCCTCCTGCAAAACCCTGCCAGCACCATGCTCCGGCGACCTTGCGCGGAGATGGCGCCGCGCAGGGTAAGGTGGAGGACCTGGCATGTGTACCGGGGGTGCCCTGCGTCGTCAGCCGTCGCAGGAGCACCCCCATGGCCCTTGCAGCCCCCCATACCGGCCGTGCGAACGCACGGACGGTATGGGTTCGAATTCCGACCATGCTCCGGCGAGGGAGACACGTCGTCTCCCTCCGCCTTCCTCCCTGCTTCAACCCTATAAATACCCCCCGCCGCTCCACCGACCAAGGCAGCCTGGATCTGACGGAGAAAACCCCCAGCTTTCGTCTCTTCTTTCTCCGGCAGACGCTCACCAGCTCCGGCGACTTCCTCTCCCTCCACCTCTTCGCTCTGCCGCACTACCAGCAGCAGAGACCTCCTCCCCTGCTCTTCCCGCGCCACGCCGCACCCAGCTGGCGCCTCTCCAGCCTTCTGCTCGCCGCCGCCCCTCTCCCTGAGCATCATCTTCTCCGGCGACAGTCGATACGACTGTCGCCCTGTTCCTCCCCCTTCGTCCCTGCAGTTAAGTTAGACTTACTCCCCTTCTTCTCCTCTTTCTTTCCCCGCTTTCGATTTAGTCAATTAAGCCCTCTACCGACCCTGTTCACCCTCATCCTCTCCGCCTCCGACCACCCTCCGGCGAGCCGCTCCCATCACCTCAGCGACCCACACGGCTCGCCGACCACCGCAGAACTTCCGCCTCCTCACCCTGATCCTCTTCCGCCCCTCCACTTCCCACCAAACACCCTCTGCAGACCCACCGAACACACCCACTCCCTCGCTCACAGTCTGACCTAGGACGACCTAACAGCTCCATCTCGCCCCCTGCAGACCCCCTGACCACCTTCGCCGTGCCACGGCGAAGGTCCTCCGCCTGTCTGATTTGGCCGAGAGGCCGTGCCATTGGTTTCAGGTTCCAGGCCTTGGCCGCCATTGGCGAGGAAGCTCGAAGCCTGCTCGAGGTTGCTCCAAGCCGAGATATCCCAGATTGAATAGCCACGGCCAGCGCGGAAGAGTCTCACGCACACACCCTGGCCCTCGATTGGAGCTGTACGCCTCAACAGCCGATGCAATTGGGAGCACCATCCCTGCTGCAGGCGTAAGAGAATTGGGGTGGGACATTTAGTCCCACCTCGGAATCTCTCAAAGGCGCGCGGACACATAAATTGAAAAACTGCCGTATGCTGTTTGCCTCAGTTACCACGGGGTGAGGTCCCTCTCACCCGACCCGACCCGACTCGGCCTCGTCCGTGACCACGCTCCGCGGACCTGGCCCGACCCGATTAGACTGACCTGCACTCCTCGCCCACCACGCACGCCGGTGGGCCTGGACCCGGGCTTGACCCGAACCCGATTACCCGGTAGCGCTCTGGGAGAGCTCCCGAAGAGTGATTTCAGAGAGAGAAATACGCGGGGGAGGGGGGTAGAATAGGTTTTTGCCTCTTGACAAATAAACCCTGAAGTGTGCAGGCCAAAGAAGAAGAAGCAGACCCGCTGAAGAAGAAGGAGCTGCTGCACTGTAGCGAAGGCATTGTTAAGTCGTCTCAGCACCGGGGCAGACGACGGAAGGTCAGCAGCCAAAGAAGAAGAAGACCCGCTGAAGAAGAAGGAAGAGCAACGGCCATCGCGAGAGAAGAAAAAGAGAAGTCAAGGCAGGTGAAGACAAAGAAGAAGAAGGAATGAAGAGAAGCAAGAAGCAAGAAAAGAAGAAGATGATCTGACGAAAAAGAAAGAAAGGAAACAAGAAGAAGAGCACGAGGGGAAAATCTGAAGAAAGCAGAAGAAGAAGAAGAAGAAGAAGAAGAAGAACAGGAAGAACCAAAGACAAAGAGGAAGAAAGAAGAAAAGAAGAAGAAGCCAATTTTTCATCTCTCTCTCTCTCTCTTTATTTTTGTAATAGAACTTGTATATCTCTAGAATACAACTTGCTCCCTGAGTTCGACCTCGGGAACTCTTTCAGTTTTCCGAGTAATAAAAATTTTATATGAAACGTTGGTGACAACCGGCTTTACTACAACGATATAACACAAACCGGTCACGAACCGACGTCTCATCAGGGCCGTTGCAGCCACTTCCAGTGCCAGAGTGGAAGTGGGAGAGCATCACCATGGACTTGGTGGTGGGCTTGCCTGTTACCCAGCGAGGACACGACGCAGCCTGGGTGATCGTAGACAGATTGACAAAGATGGCACGCTTCTTGCCGATCTGAGTCACCTTGGGACCAGTATAGTTGGCAGGGAGGTATATCTGTGATGTGGTACTTCTGCACGGAGTTCCGTGGGAGATTGTATCTAATCGGGATACTCGCTTTATGTCCCAGTTTTGGGCTGAGTTTCAGTAGGTCTTGGGGACACGGTTGAGGTTCAGTACAACATATCACCCTTAGATGGACGGACAGTCGGAGCGCACGATACAGACGCTTGAGGACCTTTTGCGTGCTTGTGTACTGTATTGGAGGGGCTCTTGGGAGGAGCACTTTCCCTTAGCGGAATTTGCATATAATAACAGCTATCACTCGAGCATCGGCATGGCACCCTACGAGGCTTTGTACGGACGGAGGTGTACTGCACCCTTGAGTTGGGTTGAAGTGGGGACCAAGTGGGAGGTTGGCCCCAGGCTGATCCGGCAGAGTCAAGGGGTGATTGAGCAGATTCACAGGCGACTCCGCACTGTCAGGAGCAGACAGAAGAGCTATGTAGATTGGAAATGCAGAGAGGTGCAGTTTGAGGTTAGGGACCACGTCTTCCTTCGCGTTTCGCCCATGAAGGGCCTGTAGCGGTTTGGGGTGAAAGGGAAGGTCGCGCCGAGGTTTGTGGGACCCTTTGAGGTCCTGGAGCAGGTTGGACCCATTGCTTACAGGCTTGCCCTTCCTCCCCAGCTTTCTGGTGTGCACGACGTGTTCCACGTGTCCAACCTCAGGAAGTACGTCGCCGATCCCAGTCACGTTTTGAGCCATGAGAGTGTCAAGGTGGGTGACGACCTGACCTACCTCGAGCGGCCAGTGCAGATACTCGATAGAGCTGTCTGGAGTCTGAGACGGAAGCAGGTACCCCTGGTGAAGGTCTTGTGGAGGAGCCAGAGGGACGAGGAGGCTACTTGGGAGCTTAAGGCGGTGATGCAAGAGCAGTACTCGGAGCTCTTTGAGGGTACGTCTTTTCGGACCGGCTTCGGTCCTCTTTGAGTTTGTTATATGTATGTTGTTCTTTTTCCGCACCCTAGTTAGCACAAGTTTCGGGGACGAAACTTCCTTTGTGTTTGTTATGTTGTTAAGACCCGTACCATCAAAGCCCTTTAAGACGTTTGGGACTTGGGCCATACGTCTGGTCAGACTTCTGGATACTTTCCCAGATGTCTGGAAATCAATTTTTGTGCGTACGACCTCGAGTCTGGGCGCGTGCCGCACGCAGACTGAGCTCCGCCGCATTCTTTCTCTTTCTCTTCCCCTTGCCGAAATTGCAGAACCCTTTCCCCCAAGCCTGAATATACCCCCTCCTCTCCCTCACGCCACCCCACTCCCATCCACCTTCTCCTTCCTCCAGCGAGAGCGAGAGCGATGAGTGCAGCCGAGGGTAGCGGCGGAGAGGAGAAGCGAGAGAAGGGAAGAGACGAGAGCGCGCGAGCCGTGAGAGAGCTCGCCGGAGAAGCTCTCGGCCGGTCGGGCGTGCGCACGGTGGAGGGGTGTGCCGGGGTGGTTTCCCCGACGCTGCTGCTGCTAGAGCAACGGAGGAGCGCGCGCAGCGTGACCACGCGCAGCAGGAAGAATACGAAGGAGCTTCTGATTCTGGGATTTTTCCCAGAATCAGATGTCTGGACCTACATCCGGACGATGTGGACGACATTTGGAGGGAGCTCCAGACGACTGAGAGGTATGTCCTGCACCTTATACCTCCTTTTGCGGATACGGCCATGTAGGCCGTTCCGGCGAGGTTCTGAGACGTGCCGTGTTGAGGAGATTGCGTTGCGCGTGCAGGATTCGCTTCGGGAAGGCATGAGGCACGCCCTCCCACGCGGTTTAGATGTCTGGGAGAGGCACCAGACGGCGGAGAGCATCTCCAGATGTCCGGAGAGGTGGTCGGACGTCTGGAACTAGGTCCAGATGGTTTAGCAGGATCCCTGGGCATCTGAGGAGCAGCGCAGAGTGAGGTATGGTTTTGGACTCCTTTTAGGATGTCTGGAAGGTGTTCTAGACGTCTGATTTTAGTCAGGATTGTCATTTTTGACCCGTTTAGGGTTTGTTTGAGGTCCGATTTCCGAAATTAAGATTCCGTTCTTCTTTGTATAAGTTCCTCTGCTATTTGGAATGCTTTTATCATGTTTTGAGTGGTTTCTTGTGGTTGATCCTTGTGTGAGGAACTCGTTCCGTTGTGGATTTGGGGGTTGCAGAGGCACGTGGACCTGCCGATCGAGCCCCCATTACTCCTGATTTTGCGAGTAGAGTGGCTTCCCCTAGTTTAATTACAAACATGAATGCATATCTGGAATGAATGTTAGATCCTAGGGTATGGCATGAATCCTAGGACTAGAAATGCTTGAATGATTGTCTGGAATGTATGAATTGCAGTCTTGGATGAGTAAATAGAATAATAAAAATTGCCTGTAATTGGATAACAGCTGCTTGTGAAATGTAAGTACTGTTGTTAGCAACTGTTGCATGTAAATTCCTGTTATTGTAATTAAACACGAGTTGCCTGTATATGATTTAGAAATGAAAGTTTGAGCGTTGGAAACGTGAGCTACCTGTGAACTAAACCGGAAATGATGAAACCTAGTATGGCTTGACCTGGAAAACCTGAGCATGAACCCTACGGGGAATTAGGAGTATAACTCCTGGAAAATAAATGGAATGGAACAGGAAATGAGAGTGGGGAAGTGAGCTGGCCCTTGAGTACAGAGTACCAAGGAGAGCGACTGTCCCCCTGTTTAGTGCAGAACGGAGCTAGCTGCCCTAGGGTTGGGACTCGGGGTTAGGACTAGCCACTTTGTTCCGACTTTGTGGCCCTCGTGTACATAGTACCGGGGAGAGCTACTAGTGTAGGGAGAGAGCTTGCCACCCCACGGGGCCTGGGGTTCAGCTAGCCGTCCTACACCGACTTGTTAGGCCCACTGGGCAAACCAGGGTAGTCAGGAGAAGGTGCACGAACTGTGGAGGGGCGAGAACCTTATTTGTTTCTTAGGGGCTAGAACCCTGTTACTGAGAGGGCTATGCCCTATACTGGTTCCGTGCTGTGCTTTGGGCGCACCCGTTAACGGAAACAACTGACCGCATGCCAGTGCGCGGTAGCTACCCGTGCGTTTATCGCGCGTGCCGTAGTCACCGTTACATCTGTCAGTGACCTTGGGTGGTTGACTGAGTGTAGGATCACCACGGGGGACTCTTCCGACCAGGAGAGCACTACGTGCTACTTCTACTCTTCGGAAAAGACTGCAATCAAGATCGTTTCCACGAGGAACATTCGAGAGCAAGGAAAAGACCTGATAAATAAACCCAGTGATAAAAGGAAGAATAATTAGTTAAATAAAGAAAGAAATTGAAACAACAGTTACCTGTCCACCTTTACTGTTTCTTTTTGGTTAACTTTTTGCCACTCTACTCAGCGTTCGTTGACGTGTTGTACTCATAACCCTTTTCAGGTCCAGGTGTTGAGCAGCCAGAGCCCACGGCTGCAGAGGGCGCTGGGCCTAGTAGAGCCCAGTAGTTATACCTTTTTGTACCCCATTTCCATTGTAGTGAGTATTTTTGTTATACTTCTGTACTCATTTATTGTAAACTTTATATTCCTGTACCTTTTTAAATTCTCTACTGTTGTGGTGGCGTATACTGTAGTAGTTTATTTCTTTACCGCTGTACTTTTGTTAATGCTAGTTGCTTGCATGGTGAATGTGGTTTGTTGTTACTGCATTTTCGTTACTTTCTCGTTGGACGACTGGGTCTTGGGATCAGTCGAGTCGATCCGGTCTTGTGTCCTGTAGGGATTCGGGAATCGGGTCGTAACAATCACTATTTGAATTTAATTTTGATTTCTTACACGTTTAGTTCAGAAATATGTATGTAAATCTCTTAATAATGTAGGCGAAGAAATCTTGTTTACTTAATGCTCAACTTAAGAATAATTAGAAAATAGTAGGGTTAAGCATATCAAATCATTGATAATATTTCATTGAACCAGCTAAACATCCAATAATTGGGACGAATGTTTAACGAAATAAATGAGAAATGCAAATTAGTCCCTACAAATATTATTTCCTTACTTTCAAACCCCTAGATGTTTGCATAATGGTCCCTACGAATTCTTTTCTCTACATTCAGGTCCCTACCTTCTTCTTCCTCTTCTTCCTCTTCTTCTTGATCTATAGGAAGAGTGGAGGAGGTTGAAGGTTGATAAACACACATGAATTTATGATAAAATGCTTATTTATGATATTTCCTAGTCTTAGCATTGCATATCATGTTATAAATACTGCATAACATCCATTGTATGGCATTTAGGATAGTTGTATATTATGTATATTAATTCTACCATTTTACATGACCAGGAGGTAGTGCGACATCTTTACTGGATTCAGATGAAGAATCTAACTGTACAGATGAATCCGGGGTGATGATCGCAGTCGGTCAACGAGAAAATCACCTTGATCAGAGCTCCGTAGAACCCTCTACAAGAAGATGAAGACAGATAGCCCAGATGGTGCCACGAGGCGCCATCTTGGCCGCCCCCCACCTGAGCCATTACGTCGGCCCAAGCAAGGATGCACCTCGACCATTGAATCTTCATCCAACGGTCAAGGCATGCGTGACTGCACCACCTTCCACTTGACAAAGCAACGCTTTAGTGCAACGGTGAAGACGAGTGCTCTCAAACAGCGAGCGCGAGTTCGAGCCGCAATTCGCCGCGCCCGCTACAGTGCCAGTTGCAATAGGGCCACTTGATCTAGATCGAGCGGTCTAGATTCTCCACATGCCATCTGACGCCGCCCACCGATGCGAGGGTGCACGCTAGATCACACGTGCGCCATCTAGGGCGTGCATTTAAGATGACCGGGAGCAGCGCCTACCGTCCAATCCTTGCAATTACGCGAGGCACGCGATTTAAATCAAAGCGTGTGTGATCAGCGGGTGAGCCTCGGCAGTGCGATGCCTCATCCGACGGCTATCAACATGAGCGCCAGCGGTGTAGATTTCAAATGCAGGAGAGTGCGTGTTCCCATCTCGCGATCACGGCCGTCCACGCCTGATCCAACAGCCAACGATCGTCGTGCCCTACGACAGCTGCTGCCAAGCGTCTGAGCGCCAGTCAAGGAGTGTGAATGCTTTAGCGAGGTCTCTGGCGAGTCTTTAGCGACGTCTTAAATGTCACTAAAGGCCCATGCACACAAACCACCTCCATTCCACCACTATATAAACACCCCTACACCCCACATTCCCAACCATCTCTACCTACTCTACTCCCACCTACTCCTAAGCTCTAGTAGCCTACCAAAGCTCCATTAGAGCTTTCTCTCAAGCTCCAAAGGCCTCCCATTAGTGTAGCATTCGTTTATCCCTTTAAATATTCGTCCCTCATCCCATCACCTTCATAAGTTGCCTTGGAGCCGTCCTCCCGCCTCCATTCCGGTAGCAGATCACCTTCGCCTCGTTACCTCCATTCTAGAGCCTCGGTGAAGCATTCCTCTACCCGACGTCCTCCTGCATCTCACCTCCATCATCTCGCTCCTCAACTCCTTCATCCAAGCTTCTGCCAGGCACCGTCGTCTCATCGAACAGCAAATTCGGGAGATTCCTTCTCAACTCTCTCTCTTTTTATGCTTTCGTAGTATTAAGACCCGTGCTGTTAAAGCCCTTTAAGACATCTGAGACTTGGGTCAGATGTCTGGTCATACGTCTGGGCACCTTCCCAGACGTCTGGAAATCAAATTTTTCGTGTACGTCCCCACGTCTGCGTCGTGTTGCGCGAAGACAGTACGCAGCCCATTTTCTTCTCTCCTTCTCTCTCTTCTCGCCGACGCAACCCTAAACCCCACGCCTACTTAAACCCCCCTCCTCTCCCTCGTTCACCTTAGCTTCAACCACTCTTCTTCTTCCTCCAGTGAGAGCGGTGAGTGGCGAGTAGCGAGGAGCGGGCGTGGGCGGCGTGGGAGGAGAGGAGGAGTAGCGAGGGGAAGGGAGGAGAGCACGCACGCGAGCTCGCGAGGGAGCTCGCCGGAGAGCTCACGGTCGGTCGGGCGTGCGCAAGGCGGAGAGGTGCGTCGGGGAGGTCCTCCCCGACACTACTGCAGCCGGAGGAGCAGGCGAGCGGGCACGGCGCGGCCGCGTGCGGTGCGAGAAGGCAAAGGCAGCTTTTGGTTCTGGGATTTTCCCAGAATCGGACGTCTAGATCGACATCCAGACGACGCAGACGACGTCCGGAGGAGATTCCTGACGGCTGAGATGTAAATCCCGTGACCTACTCTTTCCTTTGAGGCACTATTCCATGCTATATTGAGGAGATTGGCGTCGCTGTGTGCAGGATTCACTTCGGGAAGGTGCAGGACATGCCCTCCCACACAGTTTAGACATTTGGGAGAGGCACCAGATGGTGAGAAGTGTTTCCAGACGTCTGGAGAGGTTGTTGGACGTTTGGAACTGGGTCCAGATGGTCCAGCAGAGTTTTTGGATGTCTGAGGAGTGGTGTAGGTGTTGAGGTATGGTTTTAGACTCTTTTAAGACGTCTGGAAGGTGTTCTAGACATCTGATATGAATCAGAATTACTGTTTTGACCCGTTTAGGGTCCGTTTGAGGTCCGATTTCTGCAATTAAGATTCCGTTATTCTTCGTATAAGTTCCTCTACTTGTTGGAATACTTTTATCCTGTTCTGAGTGGTTTCTTGTGATTGATCCTTGTGATAGGACCTCATTTCGTTGCGTATTTGGGGTTTACTGAGGCACGTGGACCTGGCGATCAAGCCCCCATTACTCCTAGGTTTACTGGTAGAGTGGCTTCCCTTAGTTTAATTACAAACATGAATGCATATCTGGAATGAATGCTAAATCCTAGGGTATGGCATGAATCCTAGGACTAGAAACACTGGAATAGTTGTATGGAATGTATGAATTACAGTCTTGGATGAGTAAATAGAATAATAACAATTGCCTGTAAATGGATAACAGTTGCCTTTGAAATGTAAAGGACTATTGTTAGCAACTGTTGCATGTAAATTCCTGTTGTTTACGATTAAATACGAGCTGCCTGTATATGGATTGGAAATGGAATATTGAATGTTGGAAACACGAGCTACCTGCGAATAAATCGGGAATATGAATAGTAAAGTTACATGCTACATGTGTCGAACCTGAGAAATGGAAATAGAAATGATGAAAGCCAGTATGGCTTGGCCTGAGAAACATGAGCATGAACCCTACGGGGAATTAGGAGTAGAGCTCCTGGAAATAAATGGAATGGAACTGGAAATGTGAATGGGGAAGTGAGTTGGCCATTGAGTACGGAGTACCAAGGAGAGTGACTGTCCCCTTACTTAGTGCAGAGCGGAGCTAGCCGCCTTAGGGTTGGGACCCGGGGTTAGGATTGACTACTTTGTATCGACTTTTTGGCCCTCACGTACACAGTACTGGGGAGAACTACTAGTGTAGGGAGAGAGCTAGCCACCACACGGGACCCAGGGTTCAGCTAGCCGCCTTACACTGACTTGTTAGGCCCACTGGGCAAACTAGGGTAGTCAGGCGAGGGTGCACGGACTGTGAAGCGGCGAGACCCCTATTTGGTTCTTAGGGGCTAGACCCCTGTTACTGAGAGGGCTATGCCCTATACTGGTTCCGTGCTGTGCTTTGGGCGCACCCATTAACGGAAACGACTGACCGCTTGCTAGTGCGGGGTAGCTACCCGTGCATTTATCGCGCGTGCCGAAGTCACAGTTACGTCTGTCCGTGACCTTGGGGTGGTTGACTGAGTGTAGAACCACCACGAGGGACTCTCCCGGCCAAGAGAGCACCTCGTGCTACTTCTACTCTTCGGAAAAGACTGCAATCAAGATCGTTCCCATGAGGAACATTCGAGATCAAGAAAGAGACCTGATAAATAAACCAAGTGATGAAAGAAAGAATAATCAGTTAAAGAAAGAAAGAAATTGAAAACAACAGTTACCTGTCCACCTTTACTGTTTTAGTTAGCTGGTTGCCACTCTACTTAGCGTTCGCTGACATTTTGTACTCATAACCTTTTTCAGGTCCAGGTGTTGAGCAGCCAGAGCCTACGGCTGCAGAGGGTGCTAGGCCTAGTAGAGCCCAGTAGTTGTAGCTTTCTGTTGTACTCCGTTTCCTGTTGTAGTGAGTAGTTGTTACACTTCTGTACTATTTTATTGTGAACTTTATATTCCTGTACCTGTTTAATTTTCTACTATTGTGGTGGTGTGTACTGTAGTAGTTTACTCCTTTACTGCTGTACTTTCGTTACTGTTAGTTGCTTGCATGGTGAATGTGGTTTATTTTACTGCCTTTTGGTTACTTCCTCGTTGGACGACTGGGTCTTGGGATCAGTCGAGTTGGTCCGGTCTCGTGTCTTGTAGGGATTCGGGAACCAGGTTGTAACAAGATTGTATCAGAGCAAGGTCATCCCGAGAAGTGAACCAACTAGTTGGAAAATGACCAATTCACGTGCTTGTGACTAGAGTAACCACCACAACGTACCTTTTGACATCGTCCTGAGTGTCCTTTGTTGAATGTCTATGGAATTGACATGTTTTCTGTTATGTGTTCGCGTCTCCTTGCAGGAGATGCCTCGACGTGGGGTTAGCGAGGCGGGCCGCGGACGCGACCGAGGACGAGGTCGGAGGGGCAGGCGCGTTGAGCCCGACATCTCAGTGGACCAGCCACTACTTCCGGGCGTTTAGGCCCAGGACCTCGCCTAGCTGATATGAGAGATCGTACGAGAGGAGCTCCACCCGCCTTCGCGGGCGCCTCTTCTTTGGGCTGCGGAGAGGGAGTCCTCTGTGGGACCGCGAGACAGGCACAGCGCTGGACGTGGGGGAGGGGGTGGCCCTCCACCGCCCCCACCTTCCTCTGACACTTCTGAGCACGAGCCCTCCTTGCCTGGAGGCGTACCAGTTTCCCCACTTCAGCACCATTATGAGCTTTTTGGACAGTTCCGAAAGCTGAAGCCCCCCTCTTTCAAGGGGGATGAGGACCCAACCAAGGCGGAGGACTGGCTCGAGCAGATCGAGAAGGTGTTTGACACCCTTTGCCCCCCTACGGAGTGCCGCGTGGGCTTTGCCACGTACCAGCTGGAGAGTGCGGCACACAGGTGGTGGAGGGCAGTCAGGGGTCAGGAGAGGGCCGAGCCGACTTGGGACCAGTTTGTCACCCTCTTCTGCGAGCAGTACTTTCCCTAGATGTGGCAGGACCAGAGGAGGTGGGAGTTCCACACTCTCCGCCAGGGGATGATGACCGTGAGCACGTATCGCACGCGTTTGTTGAAGCTGTCACTTTTCGCCGTGACATTGTGGCTACCGAGGAGGAGCGCCTTTGGAGGTTCACCGAGGGGCTCCGGCCTGCTATTTGGGGTATGTCAAACCCCTGAAGCTGCCTACGTTCTTGAGGGTGGTGGAGGTTGCTATGACATATGAGGAGACCAACCCGTCCGCACGTGACACTGACAGCGGACGGAAGAGGCCCTACCAGCCAGACTATGCACAGGGCAGGTGAGAGAGGAGGCGCGCGGCGCCTGCAGGAGAGCAGTCACGCTTTGCGGGGCCGTCAGTGGCCTTTGGGGGCCCCCAACAGGGACTAGCTGCCAGCACCGGACCCCCGTCCAGCCGTCAGCAGGGACTTACTGAGGGTGGGAGTCGAGTTCCCCTTGGCTACCAGTGTGGCCAGCCGGGCCACATCAGGTGGGACTGCTCGTCTAGGGCTGGAGGTCAGCAGATGCTCCTCGCACCGAGCATTGGAGGACGAGTAGGAGGCCGAGGTTCCCAGGCGCGTGGGGGAGGACAGCAGTCGCGGGGAGGGTACCGGCCAGCGGCTACCCGTCCGACGTAGAGTGTGGCTACTTCGTCCGCACCTAGGGCTGAGGGGCGTATCAACGCCCTGACACACAGAGATGCCAGAACTTCAGGATCAGTGGTGGCAGGTATGGTTACAGTTTTCGGCAGACTAGTTTACACACCTTTTGATTTCGACGCCACGCACTCGTTTGTCGCTGCTAGTTTTGCTGTCAGTTTGGGGTAGGACCGTGTGTTGGTAGAGGATCCGTTTGTGATGAGAGGTCCGGGTGGTCCGCTGTTTGTCGCTGAGGAGGTTTACACAGGTTGTGAGGTCAGTGTTGGGGGACACAGCCTCCCCGCTGATCTGATTGTGATACCGATGGAGGACTTTGGCGTGATTCTGGGGATGGACTGGCTGCCTGCTTACCACTCCTTGGTGGACTATTTTGAGAGGAAGATTGTCTTCTCCATACTGGAGTTGCCTTCTTTCGAGTTTCACGGACAGCCCGTGGACGGAGGCTTCAGGTGCATTTCTGCACTTCGGGTGTCGAGACTTTTGGGCCAGGGGTGTGAGGGCTTCCTAGCTTGTGTGGTGGCGGAGCCTAGCCCTGTGATAGACTTTCAGAGTATCCCAGCGGTCAGAGAGTACCTTGACGTGTTCCCAGATGAGTTGCCAGGACTACCGCCCGAGCATGAGATTGGGTTTGAGATCTCACTGGTATCGGGGACCAGCTCCATTTCTACAGCTCCTTACAGGATGGCACCACTTGAGCTGTGAGAGCTCAAGTCCCAGTTGCAGGACCTTTTGGAGAAGTTCTTTGTGAGGCCCAATGCGTCTCAGTGGGGAGCCCCGGTATTGTTTGTGAAGAAGAAGGATGGTACCCTACCCCCTTGTGTGGACTACAGATAGCTGAATAGGGTCACCATCAAGAATAGGTATCCGCTGCCGAGGATTGACAACTTATTTGACCAGTTGCGAGGTGCCACATTATTCTCCAAGATATACTTGAGGTTTGGCTACCACCAGTTGAGGATCAAGGAGACCGACGTCTCCAAGACAGCTTTCCGCACCCAGTACGGACACTACGAGTTTTTGGTCATGCCATTTGGGCTGACCAACGCCCGTGTTTCCTTAATGGATTTGATGAACTGGGTGTTCAGACAGTATCTGGATCAGTTCATGGTGGTATTTATTGATGATGTGCTCATCTACTCTCAGGATCAGGCGTAGCATGGATAGCAGTTGCAGATGATTTTGGACACACTGAAACGACGTAGGCTGTACGCCAAATACAGCAAGTGCGAGTTCTGGTTGAGGGAGGTGACCTTATTGAGTCATGTGATCTCCAGGGATGGCTTGGCTGTGGACCCAGCCAAGGTTGAGGCAGTTCTCAGGTGTGAGAGATTGCATACAGTGACAGAGATCCGCAGTTTCTTGGGACTGGCAGGCTACTATAGGCAGTTTATCAGGGGTTTCTCGCAGATTGCATGTCCTATGACACAGCTGACCCGGAAGGATGTGCCCTTTTATTGGACAGACGCTTATGAGGTGTGTTTTCAGGAGCTGAAGGAGAGGCTGACTTCGGCTCTCGTGCTTACCCTCCTAGACAGTAGTAGCGGGTTCATTGTGTACACGGATGCCTCTTTGCAGGGGTTAGGGGGTGTGCTCATGCAGAGGGGTCAGGATGTCGCTTACGCTTCGCGGCAACTAAAGCCCCATGAGAATAGCTACCCTACCCACGACTTGGAGCTGGCAGCTGTCGTCTTCGCGCTGAAGACTTGGAGGCACTACTTGTATGGTGAGACTTTTGAGATTTTCACAGATCATAAGAGCCTCAGATACTTGTTTGATCAGAAGGAGCTCAACATGAGACAGAGACGTTGGTTAGAGCTCCTGAAGGACTTTGACTGCAGCATTTCCTACCATCCGGGGAAGGCCAACGTGGTGGCTGACGCCTTGAGCCGGAAGGCGCCCGCCCACTTGGCCAGTTTACAGGCACAGAGTTGGAGACTCATGGAGGAGATGGGCAGTTGGTGACCCCTAGAGTTATTGGGGCACTGTGGGGCAGTGACTGTGACTCGACAGATGAGGCCAGAGCTGATAGACCGCATCATCACCGGACAGATGGCCGATCTGTACCTGCAGTTGTTATGTGACAGAGTACTGTCAGGGGACCTTGGAGACTTCTCCTTTACAGACGAGGTGCTGCGCATGAGGGGGCATTTGTGCGTTCCCAGGGACGAGGAGCTGTTGAGAGAGCTCCTGACTAAGGCACACAGTTCCAGGTTCACCATACATCCCGAGAACACAAAAATATATCATGATCTGAGACGTGACTTTTGGTGGAGGGGAATGAAGCGGGATGTAGGTGAATTCGTGCAGCAGTGTTTAGTGTGCCAGTCGGTGAAGGCCGAGCATTAGAGGCCTGCAGGGCCGTTGCAGCCACTTTCAGTGCCAGAGTGGAAGTGGGAGAGCATCACCATGGACTTGGTGGTTGGCTTTCCCATTACCCAGTGAGGACACGATGCAGTTTGGGTGATCGTAGATAGATTGACGAAGGCGACACGTTTCTTGCCGATCCGAGTCACTTTGGGACCAGCTTAGTTGGCAGAGAGGTATATCCACGATGTGGTACGTCTGCACGGAGTTCCACAGGAGATTGTATCCGGTCGGGATACCCGCTTCACATCCCAGTTTTGGGCTTAGTTTCAGCAGTCCTTGGGGACACGGTTGAGGTTTGGTACAGCATATCACCCCCAGACGGACGGACAGTCAGAGCGCACGATACAGACACTTGAGGACCTTTTACTTGCCTGTGTACTGGACTGAAGGGGCTCTTGGGAGGAGCACTTTCCCTTGGCGGAGTTTGCATATAATAACAGCTATCACTCGAGCATCGGCATGGCACCCTACGAGGCTCTGTACAAACGGAGGTGTACTGCACCCTTGAGTAGGGTTGAGGTGGGGACCAAGTGGGAGGTTGGCCTCAGGCTGATCCGGCAAAGTCAGGAGGTGATTGAGCAGATTCACAGGGGACTCCGCACTGTCAGGAGTAGGCAGAAAGCTATGTAGATCGGAAACGCAAAGAGGTGCAATTTGAGGTTGGGGATCATGTCTTCCTTCGCGTTTTGCCTATGAAGGGCCTGTAGCGTTTTGGGGTGAAAGGGAATCTCGCGCCGAGGTTTGTGGGGACCTTTGAGGTTCTAGAGTGGGTTGGACCCGTTACTTACAGGCTTGCCCTTCCTCCCCAGCTTTCTGGTATGCACGACGTGTTCCACATATCCTACCTCAGGAAGTACGTCGCCGATCACAGTCACGTTCTGAGCCACGAGAACGTTGAGGTGGGTGACGACCTGACCTACCCCGAGCGGCCAGTGCAGTTACTAGATAGAGCCGTCCGGTGTCTGAGACGGAAGCAGGTACCCCTGGTGAAGGTCTTGTGGAGGAGCCAGCGGTACGAGGAGGCTACCTGGGAGCCTGAGGTAGCGATGCGAGAGCGGTACTCGAAGCTCTTTGAGGGTACGCCTTTTCAGACTGGCTAGGGTGCTCTTTGAGTTTGTTATGCGTGTGTTGTTCTTTTTCTTCACCCTAACTAGCTCAAGTTTCGGGGATGAAACTTCCTTTGAGTTTGTTATGTTATTAAGACCCGTGCTGTTAAAGCCCTTTAAGACGTCTGGGACTTGGGTTAGACGTTTGGACACCTTCCCAACCGTCTGGAAATCAAAATTTTCATGTACGTCCCCGTGTCGGCGTGCGTGCTGCACGCAGACAGTACGCAGCCTCGTTTTTTTCTCTCCTCTCTCTTCTCTCCGACACAACCCTAAACCCCGTGCCTACTTAAACCCCCCTCCTTTCCCTTGTTCACCTCACCTTCAGCCACTCTTCTTCTTCCTCCAGTGAGAGTGGTGAGCGGCGAGTCTCGAGGAGCAGGCGTGATCGGCGTGGGAGGAGAGGAGCAGTGAGGGGAAGGGATGAGAGCGCGCGCGCGAGCTCGCAAGGGAGCTTGTCGGAGAGGTCATGGTCGGTCGGGCGTGCGCAAGGTGGAGAGGTGCATTGGGGAGGTTCTCCCCAACACTACTGTGGCCAGAGCAGCAGGCAAGCGGGCGCGGCGCGAGAAGGCGAAGGCAGCTTCTGGTTCTGGGATTTTCCCAGAATCAGACGTCTGGATCGACATCTAGACGACGCAGACGACGTCTGGAGGAGGTTCCAGACGGCTGAGAGGTAAATCCTGCGACCTACTCTTTCCTTTGCGGATACGGCCATGCAGGTCGTTCCGTCGAGGCACTGTTCGGTGCCATATTGGGGAGATTTGCGTCGCTGCATGCAGGATTCGCTTCGGGAAGGCACGAGACACGCCCTCCCACGAAGTTCAGATGTTTGGGAGAGGCACCAGATGGCGGGAAGTGTTTCCAGACGTCCGGAGAGGTTGTCGGACGTTTGGAACTGGGTCTAGATGGTCCAGCAAAGTTCCTGGATGTCTGAGGAGTGGCGCAGGAGCTGAGGTATGGTTCTGGACTCTTTTAAGACATCTGGAAGGTGTTCCAGATATCTGATATGAATCAGAATTACTGTTTTGACTCGTTTAGGATCCATTTGAGGTCCGATTTTCGCAGTTAAGATTCCGTTATTCTTCGTATAAGTTCCTCTACTTGTTGGAATACTTTTATCCTATTCTGAGTGGTTTCTTGTGATTAATCCTTGTGATAGGACCTCGCTTCGTTGCTGATTTGGGGTTTGTTGAGGCACGTGGACCTGCTGATCAAGCCCCCATTACTCCTGGGTTTACTGGTAGAGTGGTTTCCCTTAGTTTAATTACAAACATGAATGCATATTTGGAATGAATGTTATATCCTAGGGTATGGCATAAATCTTAGGACTAGAAACGTTGGAATAGTTGTATGGAATGTATGAATTGCAGTCTTGGATGAGTAAATAGAATAATAACAATTGCCTGTAAATGGATAACAGTTGCCTGTGAAATGTAAAGTACTATTTTTAGTAACTGTTGCATGTAAATTCCTGTTATTTACAATGAAATACGAGCTGCCTGTATATGAATTGGAAATGGAAGATTGAATGTTGGAAACACGAGCTACTTGCGAATAAACCGGGAATGTGAATAGTAGAGTTACATGTTACATGTGTAGAACCTGAGAAATGGAAATAGAAATGATGAAACCTAGTATGGCTTGGCCTGAGAAACATGAGCATGAACCCTACGGGGAATTAGGAGTAGAGCTCTTGGAAATAAATGGAATGGAACTGAAAATGTGAATGGGGAAGTGAGCTGGCCCTTGAATACGGAGTACCAAGGAGAGCGACTGTCCCCCTGCTTAGTGCAGAGCGGAGCTAGCCGTCCTAGGGTTGGGACCCGAGGTTAGGATTGGCCACTTTGTATCGACTTTTTGGCCGTCCCGTACACAGTACCGGGGAGAGCTACTTGTGTAGGGAGAGAGCTAGCCACCCCACGGGGCCCGGGGTTCAGCTAGCTGCCTTACACCGACTTGTTAGGCCCACTGGGCAAACCAGGGTAGTCAGGCGAGGGTGTGCGGACTGTGGAGGGGCGAGACCCCTGTTTGGTTCTTAGGGGCTAGACCCTTGTTACTGAGAGGGCTATGCCCTATACTGGTTCCGTGCTGTGATTTGGGCGCACCCGTTAACGGAAACGACTGACCTCGTGCCAGTGCTGGGTAGCTACCCGTGCGTTTATCGCGTGTGCCGTAGTCACCATTACGTCTGTCAATGACCTTGGGGTGGTTGACTGAGTGTAGGACCAGTACGGGGGACTCTCTCGGCCAGGAGAGCACCACGTGCTACTTCTACTCTTCGGAAAAGACTACAATCAAGATCGTTCCCGCGAGGAACATTCGAGATCAAGAAAGAGACCTGATAAATAAACCAAGTGATGAAAGAAAGAATAATTAGTTAAAGTAGGAAAGAAATTGAAAACAATAGTTACCTGTCCACCTTTACTGTTTTAGTTAGCTGGTTGCCACTCTACTCAGCACTCGCTGATGTTTTGTACTTTTAACCTTTTTCAAGTCCAGGTGTTGAGCAGCCAGAGCCTATGGCTGCAGAGGGTGCTAGGCCCAGTAGAGTCCAGTAGTTGTAGCTTTCTGTTGTACTTCGTTTCCTGTTGTAGTGAGTAGTTGTTACACTTCTGTACTCTTTTATTGTGAACTTTATATTCCTGTACCTGTTTAATTTTCTACTATTGTGGTGGTGTGTACTATAGTAGTTTACTCCTTTACTGCTGTACTTTCGTTACTATTAGTTGCGTGCATGGTGAATGTGATTTATTTTACTACTTTTTGGTTACTTCCTTATTGGACAACTGGGTCTTGGGATCAGTCGAGTTGGTCCGGTTTCGTGTCCCGTAGGGATTCGGGAACCGCGTCGTAACACGTAGATTATTGTAATAGACAATTATGCAATATATCATATTTGTTCCATCTATCTTGTGAATTTATTCTTGTCGTTTTATTTCAAAAACACAAAAAAATAACAGAACCTCAAAATACTAAAAAGAAACAAAACGAAGCGCGATTTTCAAGCAAAGCAAACGTCGCCACCCTGAGATCGACCTGGGACTCCCTTGGAGTTTCGACAAAATTGTATTTAATATCGAGTTTTGCGACTATGACGATGGGTTCCTCCAATCCCTGATTTCTACCACGCGAAACATGTTCATCAAAGGTGAAGTTCGGCTGTGCTCCTCACGGTGCCCTACCAACCTGTAGATGGGTCGTGCTACTTCCTTGGTGCACTGCGAAACTCCATGCGAAGCTTGATCATGTGAGGTTGGCCAGAGAAGGCGGCTGATGAAGGAGAAGATGGCAGTGGGTCGCGAGGATGGTGGTGCTCGACGGAGCTCCTTGAGGCACGAAAATCCTCGATGAGGGTGGCAATGGGTTATGCATGGCCTTGAGAAGCTTCCTGCGAAGCTTGGAAGCTTATGGATGGCTAGGGCGTGTCCGATGTCGTTGGGGAAGATGGTACGATCGGTGATGGGTGTTTGGTGCGAGGCACCGAAACTCCCAACCGAAGTGTCAAGGAGTCGTCCGGATCCGCTGAAGGTGACAGCGGTGTTAATTTGACGTGACAAGGCTTGGAGGCGGCCGGTGAAGGAATGGAAGGAGGCACCTGTGGTGGGTGTTCTGCGGTGTTGTCGAGGCGTTGAACCTTCCAATAAATTGGGGGGTTTTGTTCCCTGGAGGTTGGTGAAGGTTGTGGGGTGAACGGTGATTGGAGAGAGCGGACGAAGTGGTGAGGGCGTGTCGCCGGAGTTTGGCCAGCGTGGTTGCCACCCGCGATGAAGGAGATGGAGAGGAGGGAGTTGTTGTGGTGGTTGTGAGGTCTGAGGGGTCCTAACCTATGCTACGGAGGAAGAGGAAGAATGGAGAGTACCTAGGAGGAGGAGAGGTCGAGGAGGTGGTTGGTGTGGCCGCCGGACTTGGAGAAGAAGAATAGGGCGACAAGGATGAGTTGGAGCGACGAAGAGGAAGAAGAGCCACCTTCTTTGATGGGAAGCACGGCAACGACGAGAGGAAGAAGAACCTTCAACCAATTTCAGTGGAGGGGTGGCAGAGGAAGGAGATTGAGAGGCTCCAAGGTCGGTGTTAATGGTGGAGCTCGAGGAAGGAGGGGAGCTATGCTCGCCAAAACTCGACGAAACGAACTGGCGTGAGGTGGGGGAAGTTTATAGACTGTTGCCCCGCGAGGAAGGGGGCGGTAGGGGCGCGAACGACCTCGCCGAAGATGACGGTCGGAGGTTGCGGAGGTGGAAGGTGAGGTTGGTGCTGGTGGGGGTATTTTTACAATAGAAATTCAAACGTTAGGGGGTCCTTTGCAATGAAATCAAGTATTAAGGGCCAAATTGCAAAGTTGACCAAGATGAGGTCCAAATGAGCCTAAATTTTTATGGTAACCTAATTTGGACATGAAAATTTTAATGGTGGCTTCAGTTTTAGGTTTGATGTCGTTTTCATGGTCAATTTATAATTAGACCCAAAATATACTAGATTCCCGCCTATAATTCTGTTTTAGGTCGAAACGAGTTCTGATTTTCAAATTGTCTATGCCAAACCTTATGAAATATTTTAATTGTTGTTTAGAAGGTTTAGATTACATTTATTTTCATCGAACTATTTTAATTAAAGCGGGTTTGAAATTCGCCAATTTGATTAAGGATTAACACAATTTGAATGAAAATCCAAAATTACTCAGTATCAACTCACTTTTAGGACAATTAAACTCAATTGACCTTTAATTAATCATAGGTTCACCCTCTAGCTATTCTACATGTATAATTATTCATGAAAATTGTAGAATTAACCTTAATTTTGATTAGTTCCTCTCTTTGCAGTCCTAATTGAGTTATACCCTTTTAATATGTGAATTTAAACTTCGAACATAGCCAAATTAGGTTAGATATAGTGAATGATGGTGATGCCATCATACCCTCATGCGTACCATTTGCTAGTCCCTTAGCAAATTCTAGAGTTAAGTATAGATTTTCAGTGTAAGGGTATTTTTGACATTCAACTCAAAAAGATTTGTCTCTCTTCTTCTTTTTCTTCCAACTTTATTACTCTTTTTTTTCTTGGGATTAAAAGAAAAGCAGGACTTTGGTTGTGCTTTCAGAATAATGTAGGTACGGGATTTTGTTAAGGATAAGACGTTAGAATGAATCTTTTGGATCCTTAGGTTAGCATGATAAGGACCTGTGTATCAACTCAAGAACTCAACTAATTTACCCTTTTATGGTTCTTACAAGCCCTAAAACCCATTTTTGCAATTAGAGTCTCCTTGACCTCAGAACTCGTACCGCGGCTTGCTTGACCCCGAAAATCCAAGTGTTAGTGCTTTTGTTATCAGCCAACTTTATTTATTTTGCGGTGTCTTTGAAAGACTTATTAATATGACAGAACGAATGCATTTTTTTTTTGTTTGCACCCCCATACCTAGACTTGGATTAGCCCTAATACAGTTGTGTCGGGATCATCATTCCCGTCACCAAATCCTCGATGGGGACTCTGGCGCCAGCACTCATGAGAGCACCATCCATGACACATCCCAGAAGCTCACGACCCCAAACAAAAAGCGTTGTAAGGGGCGCTCCCAGCAGGCTTAGGCTCACACCCTGATGCTTCGGGATAGCACTGTTCGAGACACCTGAGCTGCAAAATGCGCTCTATATGCTCTGTATAAAGATATGTGATTAAGATTTAGAGCAAGCGCCGAGGCAATGACATAGTTTCATTGTGTCATCAAAGGAAAATTTTCCTTCTCGACGGCGGGAACTTAAACCAATCAACTGCCTTAGTCTTTCACCAAGACTAAAGTGTAGGAAATTGTTTTTATATATATATCTTTTTTTTTCTACTTTTTTGAGATGGTTGGCTTTTATGTGTGTGTCAGTTTTGACAGTTAATTTCCAAAAGTCAGTCAAGTTTTTGAACGAGAACCGAGCAAGTACTACTCAAGTCACTAAACAGATTTCAGAACTTAGAACCATCAAGGGTCAAAAAGGAGTTCTTTGAGAGATAAACTGATGTAATCTAAATTTTAGACCTAAAAAGTCTAACAAAAGGATCCTCAGACTTAATCCTAAGTTTGTTAAAAATGAAATTCCTTGTGTACCATTTTAGAAATAATGTACAACCTTAGTTCCTTTTTTCTTAAAATCCTCCCTTTTTTTATTTTTATTTGTTTTTTTTATTTGTTTTTTTTGTAAAGAATCTATATGTATTTTTGTTAGAACCTTTCAAACATGAATTTCAGATGATTGCACTTTAATCCCCCCCATGTCTAAGTTTTGCAATGCCCTCATTGCAAACAGGATGGATTCACATTCAGCTTAGTTTATAATTTTTAGAACAGGTTTAAAAGGGTGGGCAGGCGGTTCGGAAATGGTTGTTGTGAATAATTTCTATCTCCAATGCGAATATTGGAGGTGGAGTCAATTGTTCTTAAATTAGGAACTCTAAAGTGCAGTAGGAATGATTTGCTCAAAGAAGATAAGAAAGGTCTCGGGTTTTTCAGATGACTGGTTGCCTCCTGTTATGTGCTGAATTTAATACCTTCAGTTGGGCGGAAGATGTCAAGCGACGGAGTAATCAAATTGGAAGAATTTTGTAAAACAAGCACCTTGATAATTAGCTTGGTTGGTCCAACCAGGTGCTTGTTTAGATCAACTGGCTGATTGTGCAGGCCAAAGCTAATGAGTCTGGTGGGTTGGAAAATGTAGATCAAAAGATGTGGAGCCCACCAGGTGCAGTTCGATTCAGAAAGATTTAGAAATAAAAAGTGATAATTTAGCTGCATAGGCTTAGCCAGTTCAGTGTAGGTGTCCTCAAATGATAATGGATTAGTGAAAAATATAGGAACCCTAATGATGGAATCAGAAATGATTTGTAGTTGATTCTCAGTTTGATCAATGTCCCATTCATCATCAAATCGAGGAGGAAAATCATTCCCCACCTGATCAGAATGAAGTGATTCAGGATACGAATGGGTTCTGGTGGAGTTATGCGGCAGGGACTAGTTGCTGAGAAGCTTAAGAAACCCTTTTTGAGATGTCTCCCAATCAAGTGGTGCAATTGCTTTGAATTTCCAATCAATGGCCTCAGAATCAGAGTCAAAGAACGGGTCATAGATATTGAGGTCATAAATTGGGCAATAATCTTCTAGAAGCAAGGATTCTCTTGAATCAGAATAGGATTCAAAATTAGCATCAGCATAGGAGAATCCAGAAGAATACTGGTGATAAGATTTTTCTGAACCTGAATCAGAATTATGATCACCTTCTTGTAAAAAATCAAAATCAATTGAGTTTTCAACTTGAAATCGGTCTAACCTAGATTCTGATGCCTAGTTGATTGGAATTTCATCATCAGGTACAGGCTTGGTTTCTAGAAATCTAGGGAAGATCCAATTAAATCTTGACTCTTCAGATTCCTCTGATTTTGTATCATGAATTGGCTCCAATTCGAATAAATCATGATGCTCGTCTAAGGAATCTAGAGAGATTTTGTCATAAAAAATTGGCTCATCAAAATCCTGATATTTCAATTCTAAGATTTCATTCCCTTCGGATTGAGCCTCATCATTATTCCAAATAGGTTCAGATCTAAATTCTAGGTCAAAAATAGGAATTGGGTCATTAGAATCGTTATTTAACTCAATTGGGATATCATAATTTCGCTCAAGGAAGACCTTACCAAGATAAGGTGCGGGAGTTACATCCTCAAGGAATTCATAATCAAATTCATTACAAGTTTTTGGGCATGCTGCTCGAGTTAAATTAACCTCAAAATCTTTGATTACTGGTTCAAAATCAAGAATACCTGTAATGGAATCCTTCCAACCTAAAAGTTGATTTTCAATATTTGGTAATTCTTTATAATCATCATTTAATTCAAATCAGGTTGGGAATTCAGCATAGAATCCATCTTCTTGGCACTCGGGATAGGAAAAATCTGGGTTATCCTCAAAATTATCTAAAGATTCATAATCAAGATTCGGGTGGGGGTCTGGATATTTTTCGCCAATCAATTTTTGAGTTGATCTAACAAATCCCCTCGTTGTTTAAAGAAATCTTGGTACTTTTCCCATAATTCCAGATTTGTAAGATATTGCATTCCCTCAGTTCTATGTAGTTTTCTTATAGCTCTCAATTGTTCCAAGAGGGTCTCCCAATTCGAACCACATGATATTTGGGTTACAATTATTTGGATGTGGTTCATAATTGGGTTCATAATACTAGGTTCACTAGTCTGATTTCCGCTAATGGGTTTTGAGGTTCTAAAAAATTCTTCATTGCATTTGATAGCATCCTCAATCATTCGATCCTTCATACTTATACGGAGTTCAGGACTAATGGCCATTTCCTTAATTTTTCAGGTTGATTTCCAGGTGATTGGATTAGGTCAGGTGATGGCTCAGAAAATGAAGGTTCGAGTTTTGGTTTAGATTGATCAAAAGAGAATTTGACTAAATCAGACACACACACGACAATCGGGGCTTGACCCCAATTCAGATTAGATTCTAATGGAGCCCTTAAGGTAGGTCTTAAAGACCCCCTTCTGTGCGCGTAATATAGAAAAGATGTGAGGGACTGGAAATGAACAGGACCCAATCAAGGCACCCAAATTAATTGGATGATTATGACTGATTCTTTTTGATCACAAATCCACCTGCCCGAGAATTACTTGGGCAGCCAAAAATGGAGAGTCCTGTGATGACGCCTACATGGTAGAGTGCCCCCACGGGTTATAGGATTTCCCCTACTAGACCTTTCTTGCCACTACGATTCCAAGTAGACTGGATACGTGTGAATTAAGCCCTAAGTCTACCAATTTTAAGGCCTAATGTGCATGTGCCTTTAATTATCACTTGATTTAGAATTTGATTCTAAATTGTGACCTAATTTTAGGTTGATTAATTCACAATGTGAACCAATTTCACCTAACCTGTCCTATGATTAAAGGATGAAATTCAGGTTAACTCACCCAAACCACCCTTGATTTGGTTCGCAAACAGGTTATTAAGCCTCAATTTCAGGTTTCAAGTGTTCAAAAAGCTTGTATTTTAGGGTTCACTTCTTAAATCAATTCAAACATGGCTTGGGGTAGCGCACAATGCAGGTAATTATTTTCCTTTATAACTTTTGTGAATGTGTACTAACATGTCAGGACCCTAAAGTTGTAACCTCCAATTTGAAATTAACACATTGGACTCAATCAAGAAGGTGATAGTCCAAATGTGCTAAGCAATTTAAGTGTAAGTCCCTAATAGGCGCAGAAATTTTAGGTATTATGTGTTCCAATCTGCAATCAATTCTCACAATTAATTCTCAGAAAATAACTTGCCACAATTGATTATTCTATAATAATAAGGCACGGTAGAATCCTAAATTTTTTCTTTCTTCTCTTCTTTTTCTTCCTTCTTTTTATCTATATTAAGAAAGAGGGGATTAAGAAGAAAGGAAGAAGATTACTTGTCTATGAAGTGATTGTCCTCTTTAAGCTCCAAATGCAATTTTTCTTTTCGCAAAAATCACAATCAAAACCAAGTAGATGTATCAGAGATCAGGAAACATAAATATTATCAAGAATAGTGATAATTTCGCGTTGCTCCCTGACAACGGCGTCAAAATATTGTCGAGCTCTTGCCGTATTTTAAAATTCATTTTGCATCATAGTATAGTCGATAGAAACATGTTTACATTCGAAATGTATAACTCTAATTAAAAGAGAATTCCGAGGTTGTCTCTAGGAGCAAGCTAATGCGTGAATATCACTATTTGAATTTAATTTGATTTCTTATGCGTTTAGTTCAGAAATATTATGTAAATCTCTTAATAATGCAGGCGAAGAAATCTTGTTTACTTAATGCTCAACTTAAGAATAATTAGGAAATAGTAGGGTTAAGCATATCAAATCAATGATAATATTTCATTGAATAAGCCAAACATCCAAGAATTGGAACGAATGTTTAACGAAATAAATGAGAAATGCAAATCAGTCCCTATAAATATTATTTCCTTACTTTCAGATCCCTAGATGCTTGCATAATGGTCCTTGAAAATTCTTTTCTCTACATTCAGGTCCTTGCCTTCTTCTTCCTCTTCTTCTTGTCCTGCAGGAAGCGTGGAGGAGGTTGAAGGTGAAGTTCGACTGTGCTCCTCACGGCGCCCTACTAGCTTGTAGATGGGTCATGTTGCTTCCTTGGCTCATCGCGAAGCTCCATGCAAAGCTTGATCATGCGAGGTTGGCTGGAGAAGGCAGTTAACGAAGAAGATGGCGGCGGGTTGCGAGGATGGTGGTGGTCGACGGAGCTCCTCTAGGCACAACAATCCTTGACGAGGGTGGCAATGGGTTACGCATGCCCTCGAGAAGCTTCCTGTGAAGCTTGTAAGCTCGTGGATGGCCAGAGCGTGTCCGACGTCGTTGGGGAAGATGCTGCGGCCGGTGATGGGTGTTTGGCATGAGAGGCGTCAAAACTCCCAACCGAAGTGTCGAGGAGCTTCTTCCGGACTTGCTGAAGGTGACAGCGGTGTTAATTTGACGTGACAAGGTGTAACGACCCGATTCCCGTATCCCTACGAGACATGAGAATCGGACCAACTCGACTGATCCCAAGACTCAGTCATCCAACGAGAAAGTAACCAAAAGAGCAATAAAATAAACCACATTCACCATGTATATAACTAGCAGTAACAAAATACAGCAGTAAAGAAAGGAAATACTACAGTATACACCACCACAACAGTGGAGAAATAAACATGTACATAGCATAATGCTTACAATAAAGAGAGTACAGGGAGCAACAGAAAACTACTCACTACAGTGGAAAGAAAGTACAGAAGGTACTACAGGTAACACTACTGGGCTCTACTAGGCCCAGCGCCCTTTGCAGTCGCTGACTCTGGCTGCTCAACACCTGGTCCTGAAAAGGTAACAAGGGTGACACGTCAACGAAACGCTGAGTAGAGTGGCAACTAAAAGCTAAAAGAAGCAGTAGAGTGTACAGTGGCTGTTATATTTTTACTTTCTTTATTTATATCCTTTCATTTATTCACTGTTAATGTATTTCTCAGATCCTTCTCTTGATCTTGAATGTTCCTCATGGGAACGATCTTGATTGCAGTCTTTTCCGAAAGGTAGAAGTAACACGTGGTGCTCTCCTGGCCGAGAGAGTCCCCCGTGGTGATCCTACCCTCAGTCAACCACCCCAAGGTCGTTGACAGACGTAACGGTGACTACGGCACGCGTGATAAACGCATGGGTAGCTACCCGCACTGGCACGCGGTCAGTCGTTTCCGTTAACGAGTGCGCCCAAAGCACAGCACGGAACCAGTATAGGGCAGAGCCCTCTTAGTAACAGGGGTCCAGCCCCTCCACAGTCCACGCACCCTCGCTTGACTACCCTGTTTGCCCAGTGGGCCTAACAAGTCGGTGTAGGAGAGCTAGCAGAACCTCGGGGCTCGTGGGGTAGCTAGTGCTCTCCCTACACTAGTAGCTCTCCTCGGTACTGCGTAAACGAGGGCCAGCAAGTCGGTGCAAAGTGGCCAAACCCACCCCGGTCTCAACCTGAGGGCGGCAAGCTCCCCTCTACACTAAGAGGTAATATGTGCTTCCTTTGGTACCAAGTACCTAAGAGACAACACACTGTCATGTTTTACTTTCTCAGTTCCATTCCATTTATTTCCAGGAGTTCTACTCCTAATTCCCCGTAGGGTTCATGCTCTTTTACCTCAGCCAATTTAGGTTTCACCATTCCAGCTTTATATTCATATAACCCATGTTCTCAACCGTATTTATTTATTCATAACTGTCATCTGTTAACCAATTTACAGGCATTTATCATTTCCTTTCCATTTTTCCAAGACTGCAATGTTTATATATTCAACTAGTTTTCCAGTCCTAGGATTCATGCCATACCTTAGGATCTATTATTCAATCTAGCTTTCCAGTCCTAGGATTCATGCGATACCCTAGATCTATCATTCAATCTAATTTCTCAGTCCTAGGGTTCATGCAGTACCCTAGACTCTATTAATTATTTCGTAATTGTACAAATTTTGTTAAATAATTTAAAGGGCCACTCTACCTGCGAAATCAGGAGTACTAGGGGCATGATCAGCAATCTTGAGTACCTCCGCAACCCCCAGAGTCGCAATGGAACGGGGTCCTAACACAAGGATCAACACAAGGACTTTCTCAGAACAGTAGACAATTACTGTAAACAGGTAGAGGAAATAAATCTAGAATGAACGCAACTCGAAACGTGGAAAACAGACTCCGAACGGACCCTAAACGGGTCAAAAACGACGAATCTGCCCAAAATCAGACGTCTGGAACTTCTTCCAGACGTCTTAAAAGGTTGCTCAGGTCGTACCTTGGGTCTGTGCAGTCCTTCAGACGTCCAGAAGCTGGCTGGATCGTCTGGACTTAGTTTCCAGACGTCTGATTGTCACTCCGGACATCTGGAGGTCTTTCCAGTCATCTGGTGCTATTCTCAGACATCTGATCCGTGTGGGATGGCGAGCCCTCGCGCCCTCCCGAACGACACCTGCGCACACACACCCGCTCTCATCATGAAGAGGCGCAGAGGAACGCGACGTACGGCTGCATGGCTGTACACTCGTAAAAAGGAAGAAGGAAAATATTGTACCTGTTAGACGTCTGGATCTTCCTCCAGATGTCTTCTGCGTCGTCTGGACGAAAGTCCAGATGTCTGATTCTGGGAAATTTTCCCAGAATCAGGACCCTGTTCGCTCTCCGCCCGCGACGCACGGCCGCCTCGCGCCGCGTCCGCCTGCTGCCCGAGCTGCAGCAGCTCCTCCGTGACACCCCACGCCCGCTACTCCCCCGCTGGCCGGCTCTAGCTGCCCCGGCAAGCTCGCACCTCACGGTTGAGCTTTCTTCTTCCTCCCGCGACACTCCTCCTTCCCACACGCTTGCTGCAGCCGTTGCTGCAGCACTCGCTCGCTCACTCGCTTGCACTCTCGCTGGCAGAGAGAAGGAGAAGGAGAAGGCGGTGGAGTGAGGGTGAGGGAGAGGGCGGTGCGTTATTTGTAGGCAGCGCAGGGAGAGAGAGAAAAGAATCGGCGCTGTCTGCAGGGAGGGAGAGAAAAGAGAAGACGAAGGCGGCAGGTTCAGTCTACGCGTGCAGGCGCGCAAACGCGAACCCGTACGTCGAAAAAATTTAATACCAGACGTCTGGGAAGGGTTCCGGATGTCTGGGCCACTTCCCAGACGTCTTAACTGCATCTGATGCCATGTTCATAACACAAGGCTTGGAGGCGGCCGGCAAAGGCGCGGAAGGAGGTGCTGGTGGTGTGTGTTCGACGGTGTTGTCGAGGAGTCGAACCTTCCAATAGATTGAGGGGTTTTGTTCCCCAGAGGTTGGTGAAGGTTGTGGGGTGAATGGCGACTGGAGAGAGTGGATGGAGTGGTGAGGGCGTGTCGCCGGAGTTTGGTTGGCGTGGTTGCCGCCTGTGGAGGAGATGGAGAGGAGGGAGTTATGGTGGTAGTTGTGAGGTTTGAGGGGTCCTAACCTATGCTACAGAGGAAGAGGAAGAAGGGAGAGTACCTAGGAGGAGAGGTCTGGGAGGTGGCCGGTGTGGCTGTTGGACTTGGAGAAGAAGAAGGCGATGAGGATGAGTTGGAGCGACAAAGAGGAAGAAGAGCCGCCTTCTTTGATGGAAAGCATGGCGACGACGAGAGAAATAAGAACCTGCAACTAATTTTAGTGGAGGAGCGGTAGAGGAAGGAGATTGAGAAGCTCCAAGGTCAGCGTTAATGGCGGAGCTCGAGTAGGAAGGAGGGGAGCTATGCTAGCCAAAACTCGACGAAACGAACCAGCGTGAGGTGGGGGAAGTTTATAGCCTGCTGCCTTGCAAGGGGGCGGTCGGTGCACGAACGGCCTTGCCAGAGATGATGACCGGAGGTTGCGGAGGTGGAAGGTGAGGTTGGTGCTGGCGGGGGCATTTTTGCAATAGAAATTCAAAAGTTAGGGGGTCCTTTGCAATGAAATCAAGTATTGAGGGTTAAATTGCAAAGTTGACTAAGATAAAGTCCAAATGAGCCCAAATTTTTATGGTAACCTAATTTTGACATGATAATTTTAATGGTGGCTTCAATTTTAGGTTTTAATGTTGTTTACATGGTCAATTTATAATTAGACCTAAATGTACTAGATTCCCTCCTATAATTCTGTTTTAGGTCGAAATGAGCTCCAATTGTCAAATTGACTATGCCAAACTTCTAAAATAATTTTAATTGATTTTTAGAAGGTTTAGATTACATTTATTTCCATCGAAACTATTTTAATTGAAACAGGTTCGAAATTTGCCAATTTGATTAAAAATTAACATTCAATTTAAATGAAAATCCTAAATTACTCAGTATCAACCTACTTTTAGGACAATTAAGCTTAATTAACCTTTAATTAATCATAAGTTCACCCTCCAGTTATTCTGCATTTATAAGTGTCCGTGAAAATTGCAGAATTAACCTTAATTTCGATTAATTCCTCTCTTTGCAGTCCTGATTGAGTTATACCTTTTTAATATGTTAATTAAGTGAATTTAAACTTAGAACTTAACTAAATTAGGTTAGATATAGTGAATGATGGAGATTTCATCAGATTGCCTTGAAACATAGCACACACCTAGAAAACTATTTAATCATACTCAAGACAGCTTTATTTTATTTTTTTGGAATTTTTTTATGATTTTTATTTATATTACACTCTAACACATGTCTAGGCCTTAAAGGATTTTAACCTTAGAACCTAAGGCCTTGAATTGAGTTTTCTGTGCTGGGAATGCTAAATTTTTCAGTCAAAACATTCAGCACACCAAATAAAACATGAATGAACATTAAACATAATGTTAACCTTTAATTTCATCAAATTTGGCAAGTTGTACAATTATACACATGAATATAGCTAACAAAAGATTTAAAAGTCATTTCCAAGCAATCTACAAGTTAAAATTGAACTTCAAAGGTACATGAAAGCTTGGTCTATGCTATTTTACAGTTGTACATTGGGTCAGCTACATTGAATCCTCAAAATCATTCAAAAACCCAGCTCCAATCTTCCAAAGCAGTGGCTACTGACAGTTATAGTAGCAACTATTGCTGCTACAATAGTTGCTGTCTCAGTTGCACATTGCTGCTGCAGCTAGATCAGTGATAGAATCAGACTTTGAAGCCTTATCAAATACTCCAGAAGATCTCCTCAGATATGAAAAATCAAATCTAAGGACCAGAACAACCTTTCATTCTCAAATCCAATTAAAATTAGGGATGCAAATCTGTGGAAAAACTCTTCAAACACTAGATCAGATTCCAACATTAAGTGATTTCAAACCCGAAAAATCCTAGTTAATCCCTTCCTCTTTATCATATACAACAAAAAGGACATGGATTACTCTAGACATCAATTTCACTTGTAAATCACTTCAAAATCTTCATCCAACTCTTTTAAAACTCATTTCATGCTCAAACAATTGATTAAAATCATTTTGAAGTTAGAAATAAATATTGCCTAGAGTGGGCTTTTAATATGAGATTGCCACTGTAATTTGATCACTTTGAGCTCCTAATCACTATAAATCAGTGTTTAGGACCTCAAACAATCCTAGAAAAACCATCAGGTCAATTGCTTAGGCCTTGAATCATTTCATATGATTCTCATTGGCCCAAGGTACCTAATATTCATCAAAATTCAGAATCTAACTTCACATAAAACACCATGAATAGACTCATTGAAATTCTGATCAAACAAGTTTAAATCGATTGCAAAAATCCAAATCAAATCCATATAAATCTGATTTCAGCTTTTAAATCTGAATGATTTGCAATTAACTCAAAACTCATTCAATCAATTTCAAAAATCCATATCAATCAATTTAGTTAGATTTGATCATTGTAAATCAGAAGAAGGGCATTTGTGGATGTATGGGCTTAATGGAATGCCCTCGATTTAATGTTTAAGCGATTCAACAGATCTGAAAGCTAATAAGCTTTAGATCTGTTGAATGCTCTCGTGAATGGGTGATTGATGAAAAGAATGCATCAATGAGTGAATGTGTGCTGTGAGGTGAAGAGGAAGATATATGAACATGTGGATGGCAGTGGATTCATCTCCTCTGGTTTAAGTTGATCAGAGGAAGTGAGGGAGAATTACCCTAATCTACATCTATCTAACTATTGAATCCATCAATCAGTTTACTAACTAATTCTACTCCTAGAAAATAGTAAATCTAATCTACGAAAGCATTAGAAATCCTAGCTAAGTGGACGGATGAGATGCCTGGATCTCCAGCGAGGAATTAGGTCCTTAGGCTACATTTGGTCACTACAATGAAGAAATTGAGGGAGAACCACCCATGTCACTGGTAGCTCTAATGAAGGAGGAAGGAGAATTGGAGAGTAGAAGAAGGGATCGGCTAAATGGGGGAGGGAGTCGATGGCTGTGCGCATGAGGTTTGGAGCTGCTTAAGTAGACAAATCAGTGAGTGTGATTATCGCAGTGGTGGATTTAGGCATTTAGGGCTTCTACAGTGGGGATGAAGAGAGGGGAGCCCTGGAAGTTTCAATCTAAAGATCAACCATAGTTTAAGATCTGGGGCAAAGGGTGATTACACATGCAAAGTCGCACGAATTTTCGATTTCAGATCGGCCATTGGATCAAGAGGTCATAGGATGAATGGCTGAGATTGCACAAGTTCTTGAGAGCTACAGTGGAGGTGCGGCCGCAGGTGTGTTTGTGAATTGACCCTTCCAAGGATCGTTGGGAGTTTTCCGGAAAGTTAGGGATGTAAATGCAAAAACTTTGACTCTTTGAGTTGTGTGTGTGGGTTCTTCGGGAAGAAGAGAGTTGTAGGGGGGAAACATCACAATTTTTCCCTCCCTCTCTCTCCTCTCCCTCACCTATGCACACACACATGCACACTTTCCCTTCAACCCAAAACCCTAACCCACTCTTTAAAAACCCCCCTCCACCCTCTCCATTTCTTCTCCACACCACTACCTTCATCTCCTCCCCCCTGTCGGTGGCCACCTTCTTCCCCGCCCACTTGCCACAGTGAGTGGAGAGGAAGGAGAGGGATGAGACGAGGAGGAGAGAGGGTAGGAGTGTGGACGAGGGAGAATGGAGTCGCGGTTGGGAGCGTGATCTCGGAGGAGCTCAAGAGAGAGGGCGTGAGAGAGGAGAGAGCTCGCTCGCTTGAGGGAGCTTGTGTGAGAGGGAGCAGCCGCGGTCGGAGTGCAGCCGCGGGAACTTGAGGAGCTCGTGGGGGAGAGGACGTCGGAGGAGGGTCCTCGATCTTCTACAACTGTTGAGGCTGCTGCTGTGACGTCGTGGGCGGAGGCCCACGAGAAGTAGGCCGTGCGAGGAGTTCTTGGATACTGGATTTTTCTAGTATCAGATGTCTGGGGCATCTGCCAGACGTCTGCAGCAGCAGCGGATGTTCGGGGTTGGCGTCGGACATTTGAAAACTCACGAAGTGTCGAGGTAAGTGTCCTGAACGCTCATGCATGCGTGTACTTTACGTACGTAACGTTGCGCTATTGAAGGTTTTAACCCACGAGTGTGTACACAGGTATAAGCCTCGGAAAGGCGTGCAAACACGCCCTTCAAGGTACCTTAGGACGTCTGGAGATGGTACCAGACATTTGACGGCACCCCTAGACGACCAGAGAGAGTATCCGACGTCTGGGATCACCCTTAGATGGTTGTAGAGGGGTTCAGACGTCTGAGGAAACTGCAGGGAAGTAAGGTGAGGTTCTGAGCTCGTTTAAGACGTCTGGGTTCTGAGCTCGTTTAAGACGTCTGGGTCTAGTCCCAGACGTTTGATTTTAGACAGTATGCACATTTTTGGCTCATTTAGGGCCCAAACGGAATCAAATTTTCACAAACGAAGTGCCGTTGTTTTCTTCGCGAGTTTCTCTATGTGATAGTGTCGAATATATACTATTTTGAATTCGTCTGATGTGACTTAGTCACTGGTACAGGTCACCAACCTGTAGTGTGTTCGGGACCTGCGCAGACGACAAGACCTGTGGTTCTAGCTCCCATTCCTCCCGTATTTCCCGATAGAGTGGTTTACTTTAATATTAAGATTTAAATAATGAAGTGCATGTTAGAACAACTTGATTGAACCCTAGGAAGTGAAATGAACCTTAGGGCGGAAATGAGCGAATATTGCTTGAGCTAAACTGTTTACTTGAGATGCATGTTAAACCTTAGTTGCTAGCAAGTGTTAAATATTTGATGTGATGCTCCTTCAGTTGTAAAAATATGAGCTACCTATTATATGACTGAGAATCATAAGATGAAAAACGAATTATGCATGTTGAGAAATGAAATGAAAGAAATACGAGCATGAACCCTACGGGGAACTAGGAGTGGAACTCCTGTATACGAAATGAACCTTGTAAGTAGACAGGAAGTGAGCTGGCCCTTGTGTACATGGTACCAAGGAGAGCAACTGTCCCTTTAGTGTAGAGGAGAGCTAGCCACCCCTTTGGGTTGAGACCCGGGGTCAGGATTAGTCACTCTACACCGACTTCTGTTTGGCTCTCGTGTACGTGGTACCGAGGTGAGCTACTTAGTGTAGGGAGGGAGCTAGCTGCCCCACGGGGCCCGGGATTAGGACTGGCCACCCTACACCGACTCTTGTTAAGCCCATTGGGCAAAGCGGGATAGTCGGACGAGGGTACGCGGACTGTGGAGGGGCGAGACCCCTATTCTGTTCTGAGGGGAGAAACCCCTATTCTGAGAGGGTAAGGCCCTTTGCTGTTCCGTACTGTACCTTTAGGCGTACCTATTAGCGGAAATGACTGACCACGTGTCAGTGTGGGATAGCTTCTCGTGCACTTATAGCGCGTGCCGTAGTCATTGCTACATCGCGACTGTGACCTTGGGGTGGTTGATTGGGTGTATGACTATCACGGGAGGACTCTCCTAGCCAGGAGAGCACCACGTGTACATCCTACATCATGGGAAAGATTGCAATTAAGATCGTCCCCTTGAGGGATAGCCAAGATTAAGAAATGATCAGATTCTTAAGAGAGTAAACAAATTAGAACCACTTAGTTGAGCTAAATGGAATTGAATAATAAATTAGTTGCTTGTCTTAAGTTAACTACATGTAAATGGTTTAGTTACCATTCTACTCAGCGTTAGCTGACTATGAAATTTTTATAATCTTGTTCAGGTAAGGGAGTTGAGCAGCCAGCACCACCGGCTGCAGAGGGAACTGGGCCCAATCGAGCCCAGCCTTAGCTGTGTTCCTTTTCGTTTTAGAGCTTCTTTTGTTGTAATGAGTATTGATATATGTATGCTATTTCTGTTCCATTTCCACTTTATTTTCCACTACTGTAGTTGTGATGGCTTGTACTATTATGAGACATTTAGTTCTGTTTTCTTTACTGTCTCTATATTATTTTTTATGTAGTTACATTGTACTTGTGGTTGTGGAATATTTTCTACTTTTGGTTATTTTTTGTTAGACGACTAGGTCTTGAGATTAGTCGAGGTGAGCTGGTCTCGGGTCCTGTAGGGATCTGGGATCAGGTCATAACAGTTTGAGACTTTTTCGAAGAAGCCCTTATGGGCGAAATGGTAGGAAAATTTGGACAAAACCCATAAGTGACTGAAAAGTGTTGCAGTGCGGTGCCTGTGGCTTTCAAAGTGGCCCCTTACGGCTTGCAAGTGGGTCCTTGAGAAGTTTAAATGAATGAAATTGTTATAACCTGAGGACTTATATGTAAAACTCTAAATGTAAGGTTGTAATGATGTTCAAATGCAACTAAGTTTTTATTAAAGCCCAATTGAACATTCAAGAAGTTGATTTTACTTTTGATTTGAAGTTTTGAGCCTAAATGTGTGTTCAATTTACAATTGGATCATCACGTTTCATTAACGAATAGAATATCATTTTATGACATAATTTTACATTTTTAGCACAAATTGGATGTTTTAGGTTATTTATGTTATTTCTCACACTTAACCCTTTTCATGTATTAATTGTATAGTGTTTAACCTAGTTTTTAGCTTAACTTGAGCATTTTAGCTATGATGAGCCACACCTCATCAGTTACACATTGGGACAATATTTTCCTTTAAGTGTGAAGGATTCACAAGTATTTGGAATATGTGAGAGGGTAAAGTGTTAAAATGTTACCTATGCCATGGGTCATTATTGGAATGATGAAAGTAATAATGATAATTGGTAGGTTTCTAGTTGAAGAATAAATTAATTGTAGCTTAAAAAGTTAAGTTACATTTAATTTGATAATTTTTTGCATCTAATTTGATTGGGTGTAAAACTCAAGTGTTAAATTGTATTTATTTTAAGTTTGGATATTTGATTTAATTTTTTCAAAATTTATTTTGAGCCAAATGTAGGAATTTATCCCATCAATTGAATGGAGATTCAATGGATTCCATTAATATCTCCCAAAGGGATTAGAATGAAATCCTTATAAATATCTCCTAATGGAGAAACTCTAATTGCTTCATTCATTCAATCAATTAGTTGATTGAAATCCACCCAAAATCAACTAAGAAAGGCATCATTTGGCTACAGGAGGAAGACCTAGGGCGGCACCCTCTGTTGCCATAGTAGCCAGTTGACCAATACCAATATTAGTTGGTACCTCCTGCTGTAGTCGGTCCAATGGTTGTTGAATCGGCCAACTACCTATTGAAGGTTCGCAACTATAAGCCTTCTTGTTTTGTGTCCCCTTTGCTATTCTTTAGTAGCTAGTTGGCCAGTGCTTCCGGGTGCCTACCAGCTACTATTATGGCAGTTGTCGAAGAACTTTTGGAAGCTATTCTTGAGATTTGTCTTAGATTTCGAGGCAACTGTCGCGTCGATTCATGAAGGAGTTCACGTACATCTAATGGAGTTCATCTTCCATGACATGAGGACTTCATCTGCTCGTTGAGGAAGAGTGAGAAGGGTTTGTCTTGGGACTCATCTGAGGAGGCACCACCACATGAGGTGCTGTACTTCTCCACCTCAAGGCATAATCCTCCAACTCGTGGGATCTTGGAATGGGAGGAAATTAATTCCTCCCATGTGGTTCTGATTTTAGGCAATTTTGTTTTTGTTTACTTGATCATTTTTGGCATCGAATCGATTTGGTTTGCAAAAAAGTCTTTGAAATGCCTATACTTGTTATTTGTGTTCTTCACGCATCCGCAATGCCACGAGATTGTTAGGAACAATCTCAACAATGTCATGCATCTCTTATGCTCTCATATACATATTAGCTTTCTAGTCTCAACACTATGGTAGACGCATTGACTATCGGTTTGCTAAATATGCATATTAAAGTATAGAGACACATATCCGTCGTAGGTTAAATGATATGCCTTCTCTGTAATAGTGATAAGAGAAGAACTTCTGCATCTCCGTTTCTTTGTGTCAACTTTTTGACTGAACTTACGTGATAGTCCTGAATCTCTATTCACATGCAGAGGATGTACATTAAAAGCATGCAACTGCCTATTGAGAAGATTGCCATCCCTTTTTAGACTGAAGACAACAATTAGATATCAGGATGATTCTTGATGATTTATCAAAATCCTCGATCCAAACTATTTGGATCTTCGATACCTGTCATCGGTATATCTAACATGACTTTAGTACATTCTCCCGATTATACTAGTGAACTCAACTAATCATATTAATGCGTTCATGTGATTTGACATTTAAATCTGAATCACTGATCGAATAATTTCACTTAGGTTGATTCGCCTACGACAGATAACTCCAACAGGATCTTTGACATTGATGTATCTAAGAGTCAAGGGGTTGGTATCTAAGAAGCCATAAAATCAAATCCCATGCCATGATAGTGACTTCCTGAAGAAAGAAAAAAAAGGGGAAAGAATAAAACATGGTCAACTTCAGAGTGGCCTGCTGCAACAAGTACCTGAAAGAATAATATAAGGCGTTTGTTTGGCTCCAGACACGGTTAGACACATTAATGTCGTAGGAAGGATCCATCCTTCTTGTCACCATATCACGTAGGTGTGCTATAGAATATAGTGTAGAAGTAGATAGGGACCCACTGGAAGATAAAAGTAGGCGAAGTAATGCTTCCCAACACTCGCATGCAGCATCTTTAATCACTCAGACAGAGGGGTCCTCATCTTTGCTACCTGCAAATGGAAGGTGGTGGATCTTAGGATTTTGATGTAGGAGATTAAGCTTTTTTTTTTTTTTTTCGGTATCCAACCACAACCACAACCACAACCACCCATCCCCCCCCTCCCCCCCAACACACACACACACCTTAACTCTCCAAATAAATTTAAATTTGGATCCCTTCTGTCAAAGTTGGGAACCCCATCGTTTGATCAACCCTAGTAGGCATTACTTAGAATTTCTGCTACCTATAAATGTTAGGTTGTGGACGTTAGGATTTTAATGCAAGAGGTAACTTTTACCCCTTTGATCTTCTTCCCTTGTTATGTTATTTAAAAATTCCAAGTAGCAAATGGTTGGAAATGTGCAAAACCCCTCTGCGAAGTGCCTGATCGGATGGTTTCTATCAGACAATAAATTAGGGATTATATTTCGAAGAAACCATCGGTTTCTGCTCTCTTTGCGATGCATTTGCTTGCAGTTGATTGTATCACTTCACAATTCCATGATGTTGATTTTTGTTTGTTTTGATGATAAAGAATTTTTTACAGGTATATTAAGAAAATTGATGATTCTACAACACTAATCCTTTGATAATATATGGTCGGAGCTCGAAGTGAGTGATTGCCATTAGTTGAGTTATACTTTGACGGATAATTTCATGACATCTTACACTTAGCATTATTGTAATTTCACAATCACAAGCATGGAAATGTGTACGTACATATGCATGTACATATATAGAAGTGTGTGAACGTTTTGCATGAATGATTAACCAACGTCCTTGTTTAATTTGCATGTACAGACCTCAACACTTCTTCTGGTCGACATACTTGATAGCCAACTTGTTTAATTTTAATTAGAGATCATTCTTTCATGAAACATTCTTCCTAGCGAGAGATATTGATTTGAATCGATCGGGGCAGAAAAACACACGCTTTTCGTGTGCCCGTGACGACCTATACCATCCAAGTTGAGAAGGATTGGTCTATGAAGGACTTTTTAATTGAAAGATATTTCTAATAGAATCTACAGAAAATGGAGATATATATCCACGTGATGGCATAACATACAAGTGGATATGAAGCACTGCAGAAACTATATATCAACGAGAAACAACGACGGCTAACCTTCGAAAATTAATGAGGTGTAATTTGTAAATCATATATATATATATTGCGTCTTGGGCAGAGAACTCTATCGGCTCGTCCACTAGTCCACATTACATGATTTGTTTACAGTTAAAAGAACATATGAAATTACTCGCCAAGGATGGCATGTAAAGTTTAGAAAAATTTCCTCTCCACCTAGAGTAGCTCATTTGATTTGATGAGCACGTTAGAGTAAAGTGAAAAAAATGGAAAAAAAAAGAGAGAATTAAAAAATATACGGTGCATAGTATTTTATAACGTGAATGGTGAGAAAAATATGTGTTCTTGTTATATGTGATGGTTTCAATCGATTTATTTTAATTTTTTATTAATAAAAATTATTATTTATGGGTAAAAAATTACTTTTATGATTAAATAAAATACATCGATATATTTTTATATTTCATCGGTGTGTTTAGTTTTTCACGGTAGAAAATTATTTTTTATCGGTGAAAATATATTTATATGTTTTGATTTTTTATTTATAAGTAAAAATTAAAATACATAATTATATTTTACTTTTTCAATCGATACATTTTAGATTTTTTATCAATAAAATTTTATTTTTTTAATTTAGAAACGATAAAAGACTATTATCAATCGGTGTTTTAACTTTTCCACTTATATCATATGTGGTGCTTTTTTTTCAGTGCCAACGAACCTTACACGCATATGTGAGTAGGAGATTACTATTTTTGGAGTGAATAACGCGCGTACTGTATGCATGTTTCCCGCTTCACATCCTCAAATAAATTACTCACGCAGGATATAATCTCCGGGGAAGAGGGGTGCTCGCTTGTGAGACCTTGCGTGCTTTTGTTTTCAATTAGTGTTACCTGTTATGTGATAGTGTTAATTAGTGTTTTTACTCCTTTTGTATCCAAGCATTTGGATCCAGCGGACCGAGGGTATTTAATTTATTTCAAGGATTTTGTTCCACTTTTCTTAGGAAGTGTTATCTTCTATCGACAAGAAATATACGTATGAGAGTACAAATAGGGGTATCTTTACACTTTCTCTGACAAACAACTTGATCTACGAATTAAATGGTGCCAAAATGTCTAGAGTTTCTTTAGCAAATCCACTTTACGAATGGATGCAATTGGTTATTTTAGCTCCCTTGTAGTCTAGCTAGGAGCCTCCTCCTTGCTTGCAAGGAGCGAAGGCGTAGAATATTTTCTACTTTCTCTCATTTATATTCACATAGCTGCATCAACCACGTTCTTCGGAAAAGATGAATTCAGAGGGAGGTGTGATCAAAGGTTTTATTCACGTTCTGTTCATGTTTGATTTGTCTGATGTAAGTTGAGTAAGAGTTTATATGAGTCAGGTTAGAATTTAATATAAACTTAATTTATAATTTGTAAGTTGAAATTTTTTCAACTTGATTCAATCAGTTACACTATCTATTCGAATCAACCTAATAGTCAAAATTTATATTTATTTTTCATATATTCCTTATATCCTTCATATTTAATAAAAAAATTTTAAATTTATAAACAAATTTCTTCTTATAAAAAAAAGTAAATAAAATAGGTAAAGATAAAAAAAATTTTAAATAAAAAAAAATGATATAAAAGTAAGGAGAAAAGATAAATATATACCTATAATAAATTTTATAAATGAGAAGCACGAGGGCTTTGGGTTAGAGCTAGGGAAGATTTGGGAGGTGAGATCTTAGGAGAGATGAGCCGACGAGGGGTTATGGCTGGAATTTGAGAGAGATGGCGAGAATTTGAAAGAGCCTGGGCCATCATGGAGAGAGAGTTAGATAAATATACACCTATAATAAATTTCATAAATGAGAGCATGAGGGCTTTGGGTTAGAGCCAGGGAGGATTTGGGAGGTGATAACTTAGGAGAGATGAGCCCACGAGGGGTTATGGCTGGAATTTGAAAGAGCCTGGGCCATCATGGAGAGAGAGTTTGGTTTCCTAACACACACACACACACACACACACGACGGTTGGCTAATTTTGTAACCTAATTTTGATTTTTTATCTTTAGATAACCTTTTTTTGTACGTGGCATGTACTTGAGCCCTAAACTAAGAAATCTCATCCGTACAAGGTGTGGAACACTTTTTTTTTAATCTTTTTTTGGGTCAAGAAAATATTTTATTAAAAAAATGAAAAAGATAGATAGATCCCAGAAAAAGATAGATAATTTAAGATGTCTCTCGAAGAGGAGAAATAAAAACGTCCACGGAGGAATTTAAAAAATATCACCGCATAAGAAAATAAAAAATAAAAAAGAAACATCCACCGGCAATTCCTTAGTAGATTTGAAAGGTTGTCCCACGTCACTTGCTACGATAGTGACATCGAAATATCAACGACCGAAATGATCCACGTAAATGAGTAATAGAAAATTAAGGATTCACCTTCTAATTTAGTCGTATAGGTCCAAATCCAAACGTAATCCCTTAGAAACTTAACATCAATTAAGAAAAGTAAAAATGACAAGGATAATGGTTGAGTACGTCAGAACGAAAGCAAGGTAGTTACGGTAGTGCCTTGACCAGTGAAACACCTGTCAACTTGCTAACAAGCACCATATCATCCTCAGTTGTCAACCCCGTAGACGCTCCAATGTCGAGGACTTCGCGTCCCTGCCATGCCGAAAGAGATGAACGTTGTCTAAGTTGAAAGGGAAGTAGTGACGGGGGAAGGTCAGAGGGGGGGTGGGGGGGGTGGTGCGGCGATCGGAAATCAAGATTGAGGCCCCAAACGAAACGGTCTTGGGTCGTAACTAGAGCTGAGCAAACTCTGCGGTCACTCAAATTTGGTACGCGCAAGGTGTTGATCTTCCGAGAAAGAAAGTGCATCCACGTCACTACCTTATTGAACCTGTTTCAAAATTTTACGTTCAGCATGTTACCTGATAATAAGATAGATCCTAGACAAGGCAATCTATGATGGGTCGTTGCCCATAACCTATTTGATTTTGCGGGAGACATAATCTTGTTGGCTTGGAATAATTCACTTGGCATTCGTTTTTACTATCGCAGAGGATTATAATCTTATGGGTATCTTGGTAGTTTCTGTTTCAGAATATGTCGTCCCCTTCAAAGCTCCCCTCATTTTGCAACCAAGTTCTCATGATTGTTCATCTCGGATGAGTTTTGAAAAGAAATTTCAATGTTAAAACATGGAAGATTTATCATGTTTGGTTGCTGGATTAATTAGATTTACATCGGATTAAATATTTAATTTATTATTTAATTTAATTTTTATTTATATTAAATTAACCTTCATTTACATTAAGTTAATATTATTTCATTATCTCTATAAAATAAATTTCAATCAAACAAAATATTCAAACAGATTAATTTATTTATTTTATTATTTATTTCATTTTTTTCGTATCTTTTATTTATTTGATAAATTTATTCTCCCTGTCGAACGATACCTAAAAGTCTTCTAAATCAATCCCCTCAGATGATGAACCGTTTATCCAATTTACGACTCCGAATCCTGGGGGCTACATTAAGAGGTTGGGGATCCAGCCCCGGAGACATAAGAATCTCATACCTAAACTTGGAGAATCGTAACAATAGATAAACAGTAATATGGCATAAGTATGATTTAGTTGAAGGTTAAGTTCATTGGATAGCTAACGTGACGAGGGTAAGTGAATAACATGGTGTTAGCACGATTTCATAGGATAGCTAACGTGACGAGGGTAAGTGAATAACACGGTGTTAGCACGATTTATAAAAAATATCAACTTAATTTTCTCTCTATAACACATTAGCTTGCCTATTTCTAATCCTATTTACTTCGCCTTTTAGAAAATAATAATAATAAATTTAATATTAAATATAAAACAACTAAATTATATTTGTTTTTTCACATTTAAATCAATCAAGGTACAACTTCATCGCTCATCAATCAATCTATGACCTTTATCATCCATTAATTGGCCACTTACACCGCTACCCATATAACTAGGGTTGTAAATAAAAAAAATCCCATATAAAAAATAAAAACTGAGAGCGCCAACTCAACTTGAATGGTACACCAAACCCATTTGCGTTAAATGAGTTGAAGTTCGATTAATCTGTTCACATAATCTGTTCAGATCAAATCCCATGAACTTTGCCTAACTTATTTAATTTAATCAATTTAAATAGTTAACCTATTTAATTTAATCTATTTAACCTATTTAATTTATACATTTAACCTAGTAATCCGTTTAACCCGCCAGTCAGATTTTAATAGGTTTAGGTGGATCATATCTTGGTCGAAACATCCACACTCATTTAATAAACAAGTTTAGAATTTAACTTGTCTGGTTTATAAACAAATTTGACCTTAAAAGGCCGAATCTAATCCGACCTCATTCGTTTGACGAGCTTACCTATAATTTAGTCAAAATGAGGACTAAAAGATCACTATGTCGGCGGGCTTACATATTTGGGCCCCATGCACTACTACAGTTTTGACAGCTTAACGACCCCATACAAGACCGGCATCCGACAGCCCCCATACAAGACCTCATTCGTTTGACAGCTTACATAGGCCCACCAAGAACACTGACTGTTGGGTGAGGCCCAAACTCCTCGGCATTTTTGCCCGAAACCTCTGTGGAATGGGGTAGAGTGCACGGTGGAGTAAAAGAGTAATCTCATTTCGTTCTCGAGAACTTCCAAGATCCAATAACAATCACATACCACCTCTTCCCTCGTCGTGCATACGTAGACACACACACACACACATATAAAGAGCAACACATACAACACACCTTCACCCCCAAACCACCACCACCACCACCACAGGACCACACACCATGGGCGACGCAGCCGCCGCCGCCGTCGACCCCCGCGACATCCACGTGACAATCCTCCGCACCGAGGTCGTTGCGCCGCCCCCGAGCCCCTTCACCGACGGAACGCAAGCGTCGGTGGAGCCCTTCTTCCTCGCCAACATCGACCAGGTCCTCAACTTCCCCGTGGAGACGGTCCACTTCTTTCGGTCCAACCCGGAGTTCCACCCCGTGGAGACCGGCGTCGCCGAGAGGCTCCGCTCGGCGCTGCAGGAGATGTTCGTGCCTTACGAGTGGCTCGCGGGGAGGCTGCGCACAGGGGCCGACGGGAGGCTCGAGATAGAGTGCAACGGGAAGGGCGCGGTCCTCGTGGTCGCCGCCGGCGACGTAAGTCTCGCGGACCTCGGGGACCTGGCGTGCCCCAACGCTGCGTTCTGGCAGCTCGTCTCGAGGAGGGTCACCGCGGTGGTCGATGGCTCGGATGGCGAAGATGATAAGCCCCTCTGCATTATGCAGGTACGAGTCTTAACTCGCAACCTATCGGGATATGATCAAATGGTGAAACTCTTGACTGCACGAGTAGTAATAAAAAAGTGTTAACATGCAATCTAATTACACCGGAAAGTTTACTTGCGTCTAAAATTAATGATGATATTAATAAACAGCTCATTCCTCGTTGCTAAGCCAAGGGTTATGAAGTTTTAAGGCTGCTTGGGAATCATGCATGCATGGGAATTGAAATTTGTTTTGTACATCAGATGATAGGGACGTATCATGGATATTGTTAGGTTGAAGTGGGTGGGGTTGGTTATATTTGAGAAAACGTTAGTTTAAGGTAGTATTTGATGTCAAAATTAACATTTTTTCCTTTCCAAGAAGGAGTCCTATAATCAGACTACACCCATGATTAGACACGGTACCTACGCACAATCTATGAGTTGGTGCCAACGATCCCCAGTTATAATTAGAGGTTAACGCATTAAAAATAGCTATATATTAGGCATGATTAATTAATCATGTATAGTTTGCTAGATGAGGTGCATGTGATTGGTGATCTCGATCGAGGGTTGGTGGGGGGAGGTGGGCAAATGTGAGAACGTCTTCAATGGAGGCAACCGTATATCTGCCTTGGCAGATGGCGTCCTTAATTGGTGCATTTCGTTTGGTGGTACGGGGTTATTTTGGGTTGGAGATCATAAAAGGTCAAAAAAAGGGAGAAAGGTCGACTTCTAGAATGGGAGAGAGGTAAATTATGTGAGGGCTCGGAGATAAAAGAAAATCTTAATTTTTGGAGCTATTTTGTTGATTTTGGGAAGAGTAGTTGATAAAAAAAAGTTACAACTATGGAAATATATGATATAAAATATTTTGTAACATATGATTAGAATTAATCGATTGAAAATTAAGTAAATTAACTTAAAATTAAAATATATCAATTAAAAATAATTTTTAATTAATTAAAAATTAAAATACATCGATCGAAAATAAAATGACACCGATGTATTTTATTTTTTTGTTAGTAATAAATATTTTTTCATTTATAATGTGATTTTTTATTTATAAAAAGTGATTTTCACTTAGAAAATAATTTTTTATTTATATAAAATAATTTTTATTGATAGAAAATTAAAATACATAGATTTAAATTATTATTTTTATTTTGTATATTATAAAATATATTATAACAATATTTATTTATTTTTTGACATAAAAGAATATGTACTTAAAAAAAATTAATTTACTTCAAATATGTTATCAAAATAGTAACTACTTAAAGGGGTGTGACAACATGTCTTTTCTAGTGTACATTGAAAATTCGTTGCAAAAACTGAGTGGTGTGAGTTAAAGATTCATGTGCGTGAACATGAATGGAGAGTGAGTGAATACACTCTGTCACGTCATAAGTTGAGGGCGGTTGATATAAGGTGGAATCTAATATTATTGAAGTTAATAATAAATTATTTTAGTATGATATAAATTATTTAAATTATCTTTAAAATTATTTTATATTACTGTAAATTATTTTACATGATATAATTTATTTTGTATCCGTGTAAAATTATTTTATATCTTTAAAATAATTTTACGTATGTGTAAAGTAAGATTACATTGATGTAATTTTACTTTAAATTAATTTATATCAATGCAATCTTATTTTGCACAGTTGTAAAGTAAGATTGCACCATTATAATCTTACTTTAAATTATTTTGTATCGGTACGATCATATTTTGAATCGGTTTAAAGTAAGATTGCATCAGTATAAAATTAAATTCAAAATATTTCTTTACTTATGATAAGTGATTTTATACTTGAAAGATGATTTTTTCACCTTAGGGTTTAGGTTCTAATCTTTAGAGTCTTAAATCCTAAACCTTAAGGTGAAAAATCATCTTTCAAGTGAACAATCACTTCTCATACGTGAAATCACTTTCTATAAATCTAAATACTAAATCCTAAACTCATATGTCAAAATTACTTTACACGAGTGTAAAATCACTTTAGATAAGTGAAACTATCATTGGAATAATTTTACACTGATTCAAAATGAGATTGTACCGATGTAAAGATATCTTAAAATAATTTATCACCGATGTAAAATTATTTATCACATGTATATTTTAAGTAAAAATAATATGATAATTTTTTTGAATGTGATAAAAATTATCACGTAATAAACTTCGTATTCTTTTATTTCTTTATATTAAATATTAATTATCAAGTAAATCAATATTTTTTAACCCTATGTAAAGCATAAAAATAACACCAATAAATTTCCACACTTCACTTTTTAGGTCGATACCTATCTTTTCTTACTTTTTATTTTTTATTTTTCTCATTCTGTTGAAAACATCTTACCTTCCCTGATAAAGATTGCCATGTGCAAATGTTAATGTGCATGTCCTTCCCTGGTCAGGCACTGCCATATCATTTATACCAAAATAGATCTTACCTACGCTCTGACATCCTTCCTGGTTAGTTATAACGAGACAACTTTATGCATGGCATTAGTTTATGGAGGATTCTCTGCCCGAGTATATGATATCCCTAACCTAGAGGCTTGTGGACTGTGGCATTTGTGTAAGTTATCCCGGATCTAAAATCATCCCGATCGAGTTACAATTGTACCATCCACGTTTATTTATCCCTATCAATGACCTTCCGTCTACATTTATGCATACACGATTGATGCCATTTTTTGCTGCATTGTCGATCGCATTATATGAAGGGACAAAAAAAAAAAAAAACAGAAAAGAAACGTAGGATGTAATTTATTTTTGCTAGTTATGTAGTGAGAAAATGGTGGATTTACGTGTTAAAATGAAATGTTTCTCTATCAGTGATTTTAATGATGTATTTTGATTTATTATGGATAGAAATAACTTTTCAAGTATTAGATGTCAATTTTTATGTAGGAAATTATTTTTTAATCGATAAAAATGTAAAATATATCTGTATATTTTCATTTATTATGTGTGTATTTTAATTATTTAGGTGAAAATTAAAATCAATTATTATATTTTGATTTTTTAGTTATGAAAATTAACTTTCAAGGTGAAAATTATTTTTTATTAATGAAAAATAATTTTTGATTGATATATTTTGATCTTTAATTAATATATTTTAAACTTTTTACTTAGGAAATAATGAGTTATTTATTTTTTTTTAGTGATGGTACGTGCTACCATACTTGGGTCATATGTTTTGGAGTAAACAGTGGGGACGTAACTTTCGACGCCGGATTTCCAACGAAAAGACATCGAAATTGTCTTGCCTGAGTGAAATCGTTTGATTAAACTAAGATATCGACGTTAGATACTCCGATGTTAAGTTCCACCATCTTTCCAGTAGGGATATGGGCAACCGTTCCGTCTTCCTAATTCCATTAGGATCGGATCCCCGACAACAAGATATAAGAAGGGCATGTATTAATTCATCGTATTCATCTTGTCTCACTTTTGTTAAGAAACTTACAGTCCTTGTGCCTGTATTTTTATAGGAAAAATAGGAAAACCCTTGCTTAGCTTCAACATTTAGATCAGGTCGAGACGCTCCCCCTCCCTCCCTCTTAGTCGAAGAAAAATCTTGACCTTGCCTAGCTTGGGCTCTGGATCGTACGCAGCTCTCCCTCGTAACCCCTCTGGACCTCTCCTCTTCACCGATCAGGACTCCCCTTCGACATGTATGGCCTCTTGCTGTGTTTTGGGTCCTCGCAGTGGTTGAGGTAGCGGCAAGGTCATGGGATCATTGTGTGCTTGTCGAGCTGTCGTTGATCGGCTCTCGCCACTCCTTATGAGGTCGAGAGACCGTGCAGTGGTCGCGTGGCCATGAGGTAGTTTGCTCTCGTGCATGGCCATGCTGTGAGGTCGTGTGGTCGTGAGGCGATCGACATCTGCGGTGATCGACGAGAGCGTTCGTGTTGCGTGGTTGTGGGGTATGTCGGATGGCGTGTGTGGTGTTTGGTGAGTGCGGCGATGGTCCTTCTCGACGGAGCTGCAGCTGAAGATGGCGCATGGTCGGTGGTTGATCGGAGGGCTTGGTCGGTATTGATGGATGTTGGTCATTCTTTTTCTTGTTTTTCAGTGTAATTTAGTTTTACTAGGAATCACGTGTGACCTTGTGCTTATCACAATTGAGATTTCTTACGCAACTGGCTAATTTATTTGATTTTTTCGTTAACGTGATCTTTGAGCTCGTTAATACTTTATTGTATCATCGAGTTTGGGGTCGCTCTTCTTTTAGGAGTTCGACTGTTCCTGATTTTAAGATATTTCGTTTTCTTTTTACTTTATTTATCATCTGGTTATTTTTATGTGATTTGATGTTTCTCCATTTTTACGGGAGGTAATTTCTCTCCTTTTGAAGGTAAGCTTCTCTTTCTCTCTTTTCTCATGTGGAGTGCATCCTTATGTATCATGTTCTTCCATTTTCAATGGAATACTTGTCCACTATAATAAATAAATAAATTAAAAAAATCTCAAATATACATTTTTTACTGTAAATTAATGGTAAGCAACTATCGTGACATGTTCTCTCTGGATCCATGTAATTCTGACTTTCTTATTCGCTATAACTAGCATGTTACCACTTTAAATCCTATTTTGTAGGCAACAAAATGGAATTGCTTAAAATTAATGCCACTACATATTTTTTCAAACAAAACATATCTGAATTGAAGTGTACTGAAACTGGTACAAGCTTTTAAGTACAAAAAGAAAGTAGATAGGCACAATAGATCACTAACAACGGTCTTTTAACTAAGTCCTTCAAAACTAAAAATTCTTTTGCTCAGAAAAGTAAAAAGTAAATTGTAGGTAGTTAATTTTGAATAAAATTTCCAAAGAATAAAATTATACAGTGCACTAAAGTAGTTTACTCTGTTGGAGCAAGATAGCTAATTAATTAATCATATGAGATAATAATATTTCCTTCCCCATATGAGATAGCTAATTAATCATAAGTTAAGTGGAAATATTTAAATGGATAAACGGGAATTTTATCACACATGAGAAGAAGGTGAATTTAACCTACCTCTTCATCCCGAAATATCTTTATCTTAAGATAAAATTCACTGAATATAAGATACATGATCATATCCCTAGAAAACAATAATACCTATGTGGTAAGCATTTTTGCCCTTGCTACGAAATAATTTTGGCTCCGTACCTATCCGCTTGGTAGTCCACATTTTGAGTACGGTACTACCGATAACATCCATGATATTAAGAAAAATGCAAATCACAAGCCTCTTTCAAAGTTAATATTCAAGTCCCTTACCTTATTAAAAGAAAAAAGCATATCCCAAACAATACATGTGTCGATCGAAATAGCACATATGCTGTTAATCTAAAAGTCAAGATTGAAGGATTGAAGAAAAATTTGAAAGACTCTTGACTAAATCATTGCTCTGATATTAATACTAAGATGTTGGTGCTAGAACAAGGTTAATATAACCTTATAGCACAACCACGGTAATATTGCTGACATAGCTATGCAACACAAGTTTTGTGATAACAGTATTGCAACATCGGTGCGATAACCTTGTAGCACGAGTATTAAAGAGAATTCTTCCTCTTTCTCAACCACATTACTTAGAAGTGTAATTGAGCATTGTAACACCCTTCTCTACCATCTTTTATAGCTCGTCCTTAATTGCCACTGACTTCGTCCTCCATTTTGTCATCCTTACCCACGGACGGTGGTATTATCTAATTAAAGCTAGTAACTTTAAGGTGGTACTCCATTCAGAGGAAGATATGTTAAACATGTTTGATCTTATCCTATCTTTCACTTTATCCTTCTATCATTTGGTATAGATTTAAAATTTAAGATTAGATAAGATATAGAAAATTTTAAAGAGAGATAAATGTATGAAGAAGAGAAGGGTTATATAAATTTAATAGATGAGTTAATAAAATAATATGTGAGTAAGATAGATTGATGTACTACGATGAGTATAATTTAATAAATTTTATATATGTTACAGTAAGAATATTTTAATATTAGTTACTGTTAATGTAATGTACTGAGAGAATTGAAGTGTAAGTATATTCTTATAGATGTTAGTGTTGGACGTAATAAAATGGAATATAAATGCTATTTTACCTATGAAAGTGATTATTTTATGAAAAAATTTCTGTCAAAGGTATATCTTATCTGGTCTAATTTCTGAGTTCCCTATCTCCTACGTTTGGGCACGCGCATGCGTGTGTGTACCTCATTAACCTTGAATGCACGACATGGACATCCATTGACTCTATGCAAGCAAACAAATGGGGACTAACATTAGCGGAAGAGAAATTTAAGGTGAACTCAGAAATTTACGATTTGGAAAAATACGAAGAAGTCAAATCTACCTTTATGCAGGACCAAGATCTGTCATGCCATGTAAAGGCTGGCAAGTTACCCTAACAGCGTTAGTAACCAAAACACGTTGCCTGTGATAACATTAATGTTGCTTCCCCAACTCGGAGGTGATGTCATGAATTAGGCCCTGTGGAGGTGCTGTTCACGGATTTTGTGTTCATGGAGGATCATAGCCAGGTCACTATGTGGGAGGACCGTATGTTGTGATTTAATATCTGATTGAGGTTCACGTGAGAATCCATGCTTATCACGATCGAGAGTTACCTATGTTAGTTTCGATGTCTGATTTTGTTGGATTTTTCATTAATGTTGATTATTAGGAATTTTCCCTGATTACACTGTTATATTCTAAATATGATGTACTGATTGAGCTGATCTATTATTACCTAGATTTCACATGTGTGATGCTTCTCTTTCTATTGTTATAAACCTAGGTTCTTACATTACTTATATGGTGTTCTATCATATCAACGGGAGCTCAACTTGAAAAACAAAAAAAAGAGAAAAAAGCGAAAGACGAAAAAATCATTCCGCTACCCCTTCCAAACAAAGCTAATCTATAACTCTGTCTATTTTCCCGAGGGAAATAGTTTGGTTTATACTTTTTCACAATTTGCTACGTTATGTGCCTCACTTCCTCTCTCTTTTCCATATGTCTGCGTCCCCCTCCTGCCCCAACAACAACAACCTCCCCTCCCCTCTCTTTCTCTCATCTTTTTTTTTTTTTTTTGCTCTTATTCTGTTTTTCTTAAGTATTATTTAACACAATTATTAACATTTTCATCTTGTATTCTTTCATTATAAGTTAATATTGAGTACATTTGTGAGAATATAAAATAATATATTATAAAATCAAATAATATAAATTTAATCTAAGATATTAATTAAAAATTAAAATATATCAAGTAATATATTTTACAAGGTGTGATGTATTTTGATTTTCGATCAATGTTTATTTTTTTTCACTGATCGAAAATTAAGATATAATATATAATATATTTTGTAATACATGATATATTGATTTTTTACTGATCTAAAATTAAATTATATCAATTAAAAAATATATTAAATTTTTATTTAATTAAATTTTTTACTCTCATAATAATTAATTTTTCAACTTACGCGTAACATGTAAATTAAAAACTAGTATTTAGTTTGTTCAAAACAAACAATCCAAATTGAACTGATTTGAACAAATAATTTATTTTTCTATGCTATATATTTCAGATTATTCATTGATATTCTCATACAATATGGGTAATATTGCATGCACATTCATGAACTTGTACCGTCGGATATAACTACATGTATATGTATATCTAAATATCTATATATTATCTATATATGTGTATGTGTGTGCACACATGCACATTGAAATGAGCAAAAGTGAATCAATTAAGTTAGGTTCATTTACTGTTAGCACATTGGTAATCAATTGAGAATTTCAATTTAATTTGAAGAATAGGGGAACGGTAACCAAACCAATTATTGGAAAATTATTTCTCCGTTATGATTTAATTTTAGTTAAAATGTATAAAAATAATGTATTGTGTAATATAATTTACAACGTAATTATGTGACACATCATTGTAAAGTGATTTTATATCAATGTAAAATAATTTTAAATAATTTTATATTTGATCAAAATAATTATAAAATAATTTTATAGTGATATAAAATAATTTTAGATAATTTTACATCGATATAAATTAATTTATAATAATTTTACGTGATGTAAAACGATCATAAATAATTTTATAATGATATAAAATGATTTGAGATAAATTTATATCAATAAAAAATAATTTATAATAATTTTACATCCATACATCTCGTCAAGGTACTGTAAAATTCGTACACTTTTATATTTTTATATCAGTATCCTTGGTTTTATTAGCAAACATTTTCAACTGTTTTTTGCACAATAATGATCCATTGGCAACGGAAAAACAACTAAAAAGAACCAAACTAAATGACGTCAGGGCATATGGTTGAATATCGGAACTCCTGATCTTACTAAGAGGGACTTCAATTTAAGTCCTCATCCGTGCATTATTTTGAGACCTAGTGGACATGGTGGTCGTTTTCCTTAATTTACCCTGCTTTCACTGTCACCAAGTGGGGATACACTCAGTAACTTTGGGTCATCAGAATAAAAGAATCAAATAGTTTATAGACAAGTCCACAAACCTGAACCCAGATATTAATGAGTGCACGTTGAACTTTAAACAGTACAAATGTAGTTGTTCAGTATGATGGATCGTTAGTTCAATGATAGATTTATTTGTGTGGCCGTCATATTGATTCGGATCCATGGTAAAAGGTGATCAACATGAGGTATTAAGATGTATTATTAAGATGTAGGTTAATATGAGTAGAAATCTAAGGAGCCATTTCCATTTCTGTCAAACAATTCACCGTTCCTAAATGCTTAAGGGGTGGCTATGATCCCTAAGCTTAACACACAACAAGTTGATTCTGAATTTCTATCAAGTGAGACCCCTCATCATCTAGTGTGAGGAGAGGAGCAAAGTGCGGATCTCTTGCTTGAATTGCTGGATAGATCAGATTCTTCGTTGAGGTCTTGTTGAGCTTCCAAGACAGTCCAACAACTTTGCTCTTAGGTACCCACAACGATGAGTTCAGGGAAGTATTTACTGCGTACGAATTGCCGTGATAGAAAACCCAAATATGTGTTCATCACGATCTATTTATTAGTGTGTAAAATCCATGTATTTTATATGAAAACTCTATCATGGACTCGGCATTGAGCACCTAGCTAGTCTAATTAATTCTCACTGTCTGCAAACTTAGAGATATTTTCTTAATTGCTAGATGTATCTATATTGAACCTTAGTATCAGAATTCCTTGGATACAGGTTGACATTTAGGATTTTGGTAATCCAAACTTATACGTTACAAGTACTGATATTGAACCTCAGTGCCAGTAAACATTGAGTATAGGTAGATATTAAGATTCTGAAGGACCTAATTTGTATGTTATAGATATCGATATTAGTTCTCAATATTGGTATATTTTGAATACAGGTGTAGACCTTCAAATCTTAAAGGATTGCATCAGTATTGGTGTTTAGTATCGATATACCTTGACTATTGATGAGGAATCCTTGATCATGTCAAGTGTTTGAAATCTCCAAACAATACGTGGGCAGCATTGGCATTAGATCCTTAGTATCGATGCGCATGATATATATAATCTAAAAATATTTGGCATTAAGATCATGATATCGACGTTGATGCTCCTCATACAATGTTAAGTATTACTGTTATAGGTTAGCAACTCATCAAGGTTAAGGGGGTCAATCATAATTTATCCCAACACAACATTAAATCACCCTTTATATTAAATATTTTGATACCAAAGATTTTGACCATATGCTTTTTAGTCTTTACCCGAGTTAATCTCCAAGTAAACTATTTTCCCAAGTCAAATCTTTTAGAAGTGTGGTTACTGTGGAGATGTTATAACCACCTCAACTGTAAATTGAAACATAGTCTTCGCATTAATACGTGAACCTGCAAATTAGAGGATGCGAGGACGAAACAAAGATGGCTGATGCAAATAATTATAATATAATCAGAAGAAACGTCAAGCAATGTCTCCAAAGGTACGCCACGAGACAACTTACTTGACATTAAGGGAGGTTTGCGCACATGAAAACTGAACGAATGTAAAGAAAATTATTTTACGTTTGATAAAAAAGTTTTAATTATTTTTTTAATATATGTACACTTTCGGCTATTTTTCCTCTCATATACAAGTCACGTTTTCTATTACAAGAGGTGAAATTTTGGGAAAAAGTGGGGAAAATAATTTCCTTTTATTTTACAAAATATACATAAATACATGAAAATCGATCAAAGAATATTAAAAGAAAAATAAAAGAAAATCTAACTTCATTTATTTTATTTTTTATTTAATTTTAAATTTTTTTCTTGCATTTCACAAATAAATGTTTAGATAGTCCTATAACTATCGAGATATTTGAAAAAGTTAAAGAGTGACGTAAGTTGTGCGAACGTAGTTTTTATTTGATATTTAATATAAAAAATAAAATAAATAAAGATTTGTTGCGTAATGAGTTCTATCATGTCAAAAAAATCTATCATATCATTTTGAATTAAAATGTATAGGTGAAAATAACTTTGTATTAATAATAAATAACTTTACATCGATGATAAATTAATTTATATCGATGATAAATTATCCTACGTGATTTTACATCGGTGTAATTATTTTGTACCAGTGTAAAATTATTTCAAAAGTGATCTGGTAGTTTTGTATCGATGTAAAGTGATTTTACATCTATGGAAAGTGATTTTTACCTATAGATTTAGGATTTACGATTTACAATTTAGGTTTATGAAAAGTGATTTCATATATGAGAAATGATTTTTCACCTTAGGATTTAGTGTTTAAGATTTATGGTTTAAGATTTAAAGAACATAAAGATTAAATTCTAAATCCTCAGATGAAAAATTACTTTTTAAGTAAAAAATCACTTATCATGAATGAAGAAATATTTATAATTTAATTTTACACCGATGTAAAATTATTTCAAAGGTGACATAGTGATTTTTTGTATCGATATAAAATAAAATTACATCGGTAGAAAATTATTTTGAATGTGATATGATAATTTTACATCGATATAAAGTAAATTTAGAGATGATTTAACTTATTTACATCATAAAAAAATAATTTATTTTTGATTTCCGATGAATCCCACTTTGATAATTTTTTTTTCATAAAAAATACATTAAATAAAATTTACATTTACAACAATCTGTAGGTCACTTTCTACATTAATTTGTGTTTCCCAACATACATCTTTTTAAAAAATAAACGTCCAGAAAAGTAAAATTATTTTTTTCCTTCCAGCGTGTGCAGGGATCGATCCATTGCCACCGTTGTTGTGGGGTTGTCTCCCTGTCCTTGGCCAATCCAGATTACAAATATATTACATAGGCTTGTAATATACCTAATTATGATTCTTTTGTTATTGGCTCTGCCGCCTTGGACGGTGGACTTTGTACTCCAAAATGCAGCCAGGGATGTCAACACGGTGATTTGGGTAGAATTTTAGAAATATCAAATTAAATTTTATTTAAAAATTTATTCTTCGTATCCGTCTCACTTACTTAACGGAGAAAATTTATCTCATAACTATTTCTCCGTCGGATACCTGTGACTATCAACATGTTTTTTATACCTATTTATATATAATAGAGATGTATTTAACAAAATTTATATAAAAATTATTAATATATATCAACAAAAAATTAAAAAATGTATATTTTTTATATTATAAAAATATATTATTTATTAAATTATATAAATACTTCATCGTATAAAAGATAATCAAGGATATGAGTTACTTTTAAATTTAACAAAAATATATTATCACAAAATTTAATAAATTATAAATATTACACCTAATCGACGAGATATCCATTCTCATAACATATTTAATTGAAGATGATTTAGTAAATTCAAATCAATACATTTATTAAACATCTTGTATGGATCATGCACGTTAGGAATTCGCCGTGGCCTCAAGAAAGAATCCATATCTTAAACCATATCGTACGTAAACTTAGTCCAATCTTAATTAATGGATGTTCCACTTGGCAACATGCAACCATTACCCGTAGGGCGTTTTACCATGTGTTTAGCAAAAGTTATGCAGAACATATCGGGAAATCCATCATGTCAAGTATCTAAACTTAAACTATCAATAGCAATCAATCTTCTAATAACCTTTGCCATTATATAATTATAGAAAGAGACTTTTATATAGATGTTTTCGAAAATTGTCATAATTAATATTTTATTATTTATTTTTTAATATTATTTTTTATGTCAAAGAAAAAATAACGTCACTTTCGCAATCATCATTTTGTTAGTTAGCTCCATTAATCTTAACTGTTATGACCCAAGCTTTCATTTAAGTAGGAACTCGAGTTGTAACAGATGATATCAGAGTAAAGATGATCGCTGCTAACTCCAATTATGTATGGGGTTGTTGTGTTTATGAGGCTTTAGTTGTTTAGAGAAGTAGGCAACCACGTATTTGGTATAGTATATACAAGAACAATGGTTAGTTTTTCCTTTAATGTTTGGAAGTCGACCTCACATTCCTTTGTCTAACTCCAAACAAATGGTATGTCCCTAATGGGTAATTTACCTTGACTAGAATTTGCATTTGCTGAATTTCGCATACAGCTGATGCTGTCTTAGGGCATCCAAAACCGTGCAAAGATAATACTCGTGTTGAAACACATTGTGGGAGATAAGGACATCGTTTATAAGGCCACCACAAATTGATCCAATTAGGGATGGAATGCCCTATTCATTAAGTTCATGTAAGTTGTAGGGGCATTTGTTAATCCAAATGTCATGATGAGGAACTCATAGTCCAAAAAGATCATTTGGTAACATATTAGAGTCCTACACCACAAGGACACAATATAGGTTTGGTTTCACCTTAATTTGGTGTCACAATCACAAAGTCTATGTATTTAGTGTATCCTGTAGTGAAGTGCTTTGGAACAATCCATCCATAGGTCTTCCTACAAACTCAAACTATTGTACTTTTGGGAAGGAGAAGATTCTCCATTTCTCAAAGTAGTTTAAGGGCACGTGGTACGTGGATAGCCAATCCATACCTACAATCACATTGAAGACTTCCATTTTGGTGATTATCGAATTAATAAGAAACTTATATCCACCTATTAGGATTACACAATCTTGATGGGCTACTTTGGCTACAAACGCTAGCTTCCTCATAATAGTAATATGTAAGGGTAGAGCGTGTAGGAAGCCACTTTGCACCCAAAATGGTGTTGAATTCCAATTCTTAATAGTTGTTGTACTTACTAGCTACCTACATCTGTTCAGAGTGCACCATCCTTAGAAGTCGTCGTTATAGTGAGGATCTACATTTCCCTTCCACATGGGGTTTGGAATATCTCAAAATAATGTCCATGTCTTGACCAAATTCTTCATTTAGCAACTTTTAAGATGATGGATAAGTCATGGATGCATCGATTAGTGCGACCGTAAGAGCTGATGGTACAAGTCTCCCAACCTCTTGCCCCAAAAGAAGACCTAATTCCCCTGCATCGCAGGGCCCCGACTAGCCACCTCTTGTAGTTGGGGCCTCCCCTTCTCTTGCTTTCTCTCCCTCCTCTCCCCCTTCCCTCTCAGCCTCCCCTTTTTTCATTTGATCTTGACTATGGTCTCGCCGTTCGACGTCGTTTTGCTGCCTTGCTGTGTCGTGCTCGTCATTTGATGCCGCTCTCCCTCGCTGTGTCGTGCAATGTGCTGCTTGGGGAGGGCTTTTATGGGTGTGTCAGCGGCTTGGGGGTAGGGCACTCGTCGATGGGTTGCCATTGCTCGCTGTTGCTCGTCGTCGTCGCTGCTTGCTGTTGCTTGCCGTTGCAATGCAACGGGCATGGTGCTCGCCGTAGAGTCCCAGCAGGTAGGCTCGTGGTGTTCACTACGGTGTGGTGTGGGGTGGTGTTTTTGTTGACCAGTGGTGCTAGAATCTTGATTGATGAAGGAGAGGACGACCTTTCTTTTTTGTCGAGTTGGGACCATGTGTGACCTTAGGCTTTATACGAGTATACGATCGAGATTTCCTGACCCTTGTCGAGTGCCGAGGCATATCAGTCTTCTCCCTAGCATGGATCGTGTCGATCACCAGGATTACATCTTGGTGGCACTATCGTCTTTACGAGCGTGGGGTTGTGGCTCTTTCAAGTCCTGGAGGAGCTCGATTTAAGAGCGTGGGACATTTTCTTTTTTATTGTATTTTCTATTTTTCTCTGCTGTTTTGTTTGCCTTCATTTTGATGGAGTTCTTCTATTTCTACGGGATGCAATCTCCCCTTCTTTGTGAGGGTGTTTAGACTTCCATTTTCTTTCTTTCACATGTAGGGTTGCATCCTTTTGTACTAGAGTTCTTCCTTATTCTAAGAAATGCTTATCTTAAGCTTTAAAAAAAAAAAATACAACATCATAGTTGTAGTACTTCAATTTTGGTTTGCTTTAGTAGTACCTTTATATATATTTGCTTTGATGGTGTACTCATAAATAATGATGACCTAATCTCCCTGTCATTGTTTGTTAACTTTAGGAAGTGAGAATGAATAAAATTTACTTTCATTTTTATTAAAAAAAAATGATGGCTATGATTTACTTTTCTTTGATATTTAGTGTACTTTACTTTTTTTTATTTTATTATTATTATTATATATGTGATGTGATGTACTTTGTGTGATTATATTTTTTTATATTTATCCGTTGCATGATAAAATCTTTGATAATTTACAAAATTGACTTAAGAATCTTGGGTGGAGACTTGGGTTGTAATATTAATAGCGGTAAACTTAAAAATGAAAAAAGTTTATATTGCTTGTCATAAAAACTTCTTCTTTTCTACGGTTTTTTTATCTTTTTCCCTCTCGCCGTCCTCGTCCTCCTCCCCTTCTTTCCCCCTCTTCCTCCTTCCACCTCCACCCTGTCTTGCCACCTCCACCTCAACCTCCCACCTCCTCTTCCCACCTCCATGTGGAGGGTGGGCCCTATACTCGAAGCAGGAGTCTCTTGGCCATCCATGACTCCTCCCGCAACCTCCTAGCCCTCTGCGTGGTCGATTTCGGCGTCGAGCACATGAACCACAAGGACTTGTTGAGGGGGGTTGGAAAAAAAGCTGCCTCCTCTTTTTGGTACTCTGCTTCCTCTGTTTCCTCCCTCCTACTCCTTGCCTCCTTCCCTCCCTCTCCCAGCAACAGAGCAGCAGCCACGTGGGAGAGCACCACCACCAACCCACTGCCACTCCTCTCCCTTCCCCTCCTGCTCCCACCAAATCCCCCCACCCCCTCTGACCCGCATGTCCACCACCACCACCAGCACCACCACTCCCATATGCTAATACAAACAAACCCAGAAAGACTCCCGCCTCTTCCCCCCTCCTCTCTCATGGATACCCCCCCAACACTCCTTCCACTCTCCTTTATGGCATTGTCTATGGACCCCTCCTCGATGGCCTTGGACCCTGCGGCGGGGCCCCGTGACCACCACCCGCTCCTCCTCCAACCACGTGCCCATCGCTTCTACGGTGCCCCTCATCCTCGTGGAGGAGCTCGCGAAGGCCGTGCGGAAGAGGTACGAGGAGTTGGCGACGGTGCGGTGCAAAGTTGTGAAGGGGAAGGGGTGTGGTATGGACCCACCTAGACCCCACCATCTACCACCACCCAGACATCGACCCCTGCCGTGCTGTCAAGCTCCGTTGCTCTCTCTGCGGCATCGAGTTCTCCCCCTCCAACCCTTCCTGCATTACCTTCGAGCACCTCAAGCATGGCACCTGCCCCAACTTCTCCTCCCCGCCAACCCTTCTCCTCCCTCCCACTCCCACCACCATTGCCGTAAACGACCCTTCTACTCCTTCCTCCTCTACGCCTTTCCGCCCTCCCCTTCGCCTCCCGCCCCTCCTCTCTCACCATCTCCACCATTGCCGACCTCCTCACACCCTACACCACCGACACCTTTGCCCCTCATCTTGTTCGCGCCGTCGAAGAGGAGGGAAAGGATAAAGGAGAGGTAAAAAAGAAGCTTTTTGTGTAAAAATATAATTTCATTTTAACTTTTAAATCTACTTCCATTAAATTTAACGAAATCAACTAATAACATGACAGTTACAAAAGTAACGTCACTTTTATTATGATGTAAAAAGTAATATTAGAAAGTAGATCTCAAGAAATTAATTATCACAATTTCAGATGACATCCATCTAAAAATTTCTTACAAAAATAAACTATGCAGCTTAGCCATAGGTAGTTTATTATAGTCAAACTGATATCTTCGCCCACTAGCTAATTACACGTTGAAGTTCATCTTTCAGGCTCGTGATCACCAGTATATTGTAAGCCAATCAACAGCCCTAGCCCTAGCTACGTCGATGATAATTAATTTTAACAGTATAAATATTGAAACATAAAAACCCTTGTCGTCTAGTTTGAATAAAATTTGTCATATTTCTCCCCTCAACACCCGGTGGTCTCTATCTATAAAATTTCGACTTCAAAATATATCTTACGGTCAAAAACATAAACTAAATTTTATTTGTATATAGCTAAACTACATACTCTCTATCCTTGTAAATAACTTATGAACACAAAAATATTATAAGTGAAGCAAAAAAATTGATACACACTGATTCACCACTGTGCTTAAACAAATTTAGAACTAATGGATGGGCTTATGCATGCATTCAAAAGAATCAACATGCATAGCCTGCACATCAACATCAATAACCGTCGCTGAAAATTTGCGACGTTAATGGATCGATCATGCATGCATGGACATATGCAGGTGACCTCATTCACTTGCGGAGGGTTCGCCTTAGGAATCTGCCTCAACCACGTCACCTTCGACGGCATCAGCGTCGTCACCTTCCTGCGGAACCTTGCGGCGGCGGCCGGCGGCAGGCCTCTCGTGGAGACCCCGTGCAACGACCGCCGCCTCCTCCAGGCGCGGTCCCCGCCGCACGTGGACTTCCCGCACCCGGAGCTCTTCAACATCGCCTCCGGCTGCATCCTCGACAAGCCGCCTACGTCCGCCGAATCCACCGCCGAGCTCCAGTGCAGGATCTTCCCCCTCACCGAGAAGGACATCTCGTTCCTCAAGTACAAAGCGATGGGTACCGCCGACCCCGCCGCGACGAGGGTCAGCAGCTTCAACGCCGTCACCGCGCACCTCTGGCGCTGCAGGGCGCTGGCGGTGGACCCCGCTGAGAGGCGCACGGAGACTTCGGTGAGGAAGATAATCATATACCCTACCTATATACTTTGCACGTGTGGCCCTGTCGACATCTTTATTTACATTTATGTCCTCGTATAAATGATCTCATAGACCATCATAGATCGGCAAAATTATAAACCTCCATCCAATCTCATCTCCTACCTTAGAGGTCGATCGGGATAATATTTTGTAATCAAATTAATGATACGCAATTGTGCGCACAACGGTAACGAAAGTATAGTAACCTGAGTCATAATCTTTTAAAAAATAATAATCCAAACAAAAATGTTTGTATTTCCCCGTTTGTGATATTATATATATATGTTAAAATTTTATATGCCTTTTGACAAGGATCTCTACGTTCGTCAGACAAAGTTAAGAAATAAGTATGTTAGTCAAATGTATAAAAGTACAAATGCAAATCACAAAAAGAATACATCAACGCTTAAACTAAGATCATGAGCTAGGAAATATTCAGACGTATTAAAATAGTACAATACAAGAGAATCTCGGGCAACCTTAATTCAGAGATTCCACTACCATTTGTCTTGCGGCAGGCCACTCGCTCCCCTTTGGCATCACCTACGTCTTAGATTTTGTTAAAGTTAAATTCTAGATAAAATTTAAGATGGATAAATTTTAATAGTATTTATATAAGTGATGGGATGATAAAATAGATATTATAAATGAATTGATGTGTCGTAAGTTATATAATAATTTAATTTAAATATGTAGAAAAAAAAATTAATTTATTTATTTTATAATTGATGTTAGATTATTTTATTATTATTATTTTGTAAAAAAGTAAAATAAGTGAAAATTAAATATAATAGATAAATTAATATATTATATATAAAAATTTAAAGTAATACTTTTCATAAACTACACCTAACTTATAATATTATTCATCTTGTACCTACCACGTCACCAAGCTCACTCTTTTTTACTCATCTAAATGCTGGCATGTATCCACCAGTAGGGTCAAATCTCATCGTGGGCCCGATTTTTGGGAGTAGTAGGGCTTGTATATCTAGGTATGGGAATTAAGTTAAGGATCAGGTGAATAGCAAAATTATAATAGTAGCATGGGTATTAGGTTGATTCATAAGTATAACATTTCTACCCGATCAACTCAATTAACTTGAAATTTGAGTTTCATTAATTTTGGGGTTAAACTTATCCCCCCAATTTTGACCCAACTCATGGTACCCCATCCCATCCTCACTCATGCTCACTAACTTTACACCCGACCTTTAATTAGAGATATAAGTTTTGGTAAATCCAACTCAAATCTGATAGGATTTTGGTAAGGATTTTATCCAAAAACTCCAATTAGGTATGGGTATGGATATGTGTATAAATTTATACATAATTACCTGATTCGAGTACCTGAATAAAATCCTTATTTATTAGAGATATAGAAGTCTCACTCCAAATTCCTCATTCTCCTAACTTTAATCTCTCGCGTAATTCTCTTCATGATTTTGAAGGTTAAGAGTACTTCTGAAACTTCTATTGAATATTTATTTCTAGAATGGAGATCTTTTATTTGAAAATTGCATATATTTGTCTTTCTTTGTATTTTTGTTTATGATATATTTCCCTTTAAGTTCTTTTTTTATATTAATTTGAATGAAGATTACTAAAAGTGAAGTAATTTAAGTCCCTACATTTTATGGTTGTTAAAAATAAACAATTGATGAATTATGTTATAATTTTCTTTTTAATTCTAATTTGGATACGAATTGATTGTAAGATCAATTTATAAATACATATCTAATAAATAAATAAATATTTTATAGGTAGATCTATATAAATATAAATTTAAAATTTTATATTAGATGAATAAATAAGTAAGATACATATATAAATTTTATAAATAAATATAGATATTTACATCCCACCCAAACCCAACCTATTTACATCCTTACCTTTAACATTTTCTCCCTCACGCTCTACTCCCTAAAAATTAGTTAGTGTTTACTAACTCGTTTTCAAGCAAACAACGCAAAACAAATTGCGAAGAATATATCATGTAAATTTTGTTAACTAATATATATGCGTAAAAAAGTTTTGGATTTCACCTTATCGACCCAATCGATCCGAATCGGTAACTCACATAATTTCACGTGATCTAAGTTGATTGAATCATGGAAAATTATTTTATCAATTCAAATTAAATATGACTCAAACAAAATAACCTAAATCCATCTGAATCGATCGAACACCTGTCTCTAGATGTATCAATAATTATTCCAGCTCCATATTGTTGTTGTTATGTCTTATTTCCTCTTTGCTGTAGATGGTCCTCTACGCGGTGGATCTCCGGCCGAGGCTGGACCCTCCGCTGCCGAAGTCCTTCACCGGCAACGCCGTGCTGAGCGCGTACGCGTCCGTCACGTACGAGGAGCTCGGCGACGATGCCTTCTTCGGGCGTGCGGCGGAGGCGGTGAGGAGCGGCGCCACGCGTATGAATGACAAGTACGCGCGCTCGGTGATCGACTGGGGGGAGCTGAACAAGGGGTTCCCCGTCGGCGACATCTTCGTGTCGTCGTGGTGGCGCCTCGGCCTCACCGACGTCGAGTACCCCTGGGGGAAGCCGGTGTATAGTGGCCCCGTGGCTGACCCGAGCAAGGATTTCGTGCTGCTCTGCCCGCCGGGCCCCGGCGAGAGCGGCCAGGCCGCCGGGCCCGGCGGGGTCACCGCACAGGTCGCGTTGCCCGCCGGCGAGATGGAGAGGTTCGAGAAGCTCTTCTACAAGTTCCTGGAGCGTTAGATAAATAAGAAGTTTCGTCGGTTTGCACGCACGTATGCATATGGCTTTATATATATATATATATATGCATGCAGTAATGGAGTAGAACTCGTTGATGAGTTACTTAAGTTGGCTATCTTTGTAAGCAGTTGATTAGTGTGGTGTGTGGGCTGTGTGTGTGTGGGTACGTACGTCCTTAGTTATGTTGTTGGTCGAATGGGATTGCTGTCCTTAATATGTAGTCTGTTTTGTGGATGTTATTATATATATATATATATATATATATATATATATATATATATATATATATATGCAGCCTGCCTATTTTCATTTGGTAAGTGGAAAGGCTGACTGGAAGCTGTTGCGTTGGTTTGGGACTTTTATATGGATGTCACCATCAGCTTTTGATGAAACTATATAATCGCAATCGTAATCTTAATACTTACATAGGTTTCACTTAAGTTGATATTTTTACAAAAAAATGTAGTTCCAATTAACCTCCATGAGATAATTTGTTGCTTAAGCTTTTGTTGTGAACGTTAGAAAATGATTTATTGTCTTCTTGAAGTCCCACTCAGTGATGCAATCCATAGCTAATGTCAATGCCTCTCTCCATCTTTTTCTGAGTTTGTTGGATAGCTTATCTAGTGAAGAGATTCATACTACCTTAGTTGAAACAATAGGTCCCTAGTTTGAGTTTCAGTTTAACTTAACTAAGAGGATAAGTTTGTAAGTAATTTATCCCCTTTGTCTAAAATAAGCGTCATCATCTCTCTCCATCCTTTCTCGTTTCCTTTACCTCTTTCCCTCGTAGTAGTTGTCGTCGCCTTTGGTTTATTGATGTGCCACTAATTACCCACCTAATGGTGTATGATATGTTTGAAGAAGACCCCCATCACCATGTTCCCCTCTAATCGCCTTTTTGACCATCCGAGTGTGATTAACATGCTAACCTCATATTAACATTTGTGCTTTCTAATAGGGGTGACATGTGTAAATGCAAAAATTCAGACTGGCTTTTATGTAAAGAAAATTATTGGTGTAATCTGGGGATGGTTTCACCAATTAAACCCTCTGTAGAAAGGGGCCCATGGTGCAGGACGTGGGCCTACTACAAGGCCCAGAGCCGATCCGATAGAATGGAACAGAGAGATCAATTTGACGTAATTAGAGTAATATGCCAGGGGCTGCCTTTTGTTTAATTGACGTAATTAGAGTAATACGCCAGGGGCTGCTTACTCTTAAGACATACAAAAACGTATGCTGCCTCATTACTCAAAAGGGAGTCCCACCACTTGGCTGGATTGTAGTATATTTCCAATCCATTTTTTTTTTATTTGGATTGAGATTTTTTGTTTTTTGTAAATAATTCAAATTTTTTTCAGGTCTAATCTATTTTAATTTACAAAATTTTGGCTTGATTTGAATTGGAATACATTCTCTTGTTTTTTTAATGCTACATGATTTTTTATATATTTTTCTGTCAATTAGAGTGTAAAGTTTGAAAGGTAAGATTTTAAAAATATTTGGAGGGAGGCCTCGGTAGAAGTGAAGAGTAGTGTGGGGAGTCGGCGCGGAGGTTTGGGTTTTGGATTAGGGTTCATAATGGAGAGGGAAACCGGAGAAAGAGTAAGGGGTTTAGAATCATGGGAAGGATTGTTTTGAAAGAGGAGAATAATTGGAGCAGAGCGGATTATTTTGAAATATTTATATTACATATCTTTTAAGTTATATATATATATATCTATATATATATATATATATATATATATATAAAGAACCTTTGAGTTCCTCATAAGTAAATGTAATTAAGGGTGCTCGTTCGGCTCTTCCCCTCCTTTGGCTCCTTTTCCACTTCTTTCCCTCTCTCCCTCCCCTTCCTATTTTTTCTCTTCCTTTTTTCTCTCCCTTGTTAGAGTTCAGCTCTTCTCTTCTTCGCGTAGCTCCTACTCTCTCCCCTTAGGGGAGGGGTGCAGCCCCTGCCCATGGCGACGATCTTCCCTTGGAGCGTCGCTTAGAGCCGATGGTGCTTGGGGTTTTAACCTAGTCTTCGCTTTTTCTCTTAGTTTCTATTTGGTTTTGTGGTTTTCCTCTGTGGTTCGCCGCCTAATTTTCGTTTTCCTTTTGGTGATTTTGCCATCGTGCTTGTTTGTTGGCTTCTCGATGTCTTCTCCTATCCCTTCTCCTTCCTCTCTGGAGGATCGGACCTCCTTACTAAAGCAATCCTTCGCTTCGATGGTTGCTGGCTCAGGCTCGTCGAAGCTCCCCACTTTTCTTGAGCTAGCCCTTCAGGTTCAACATCTTGAGATGAGGGATGGGGTCTTGTGTACCTCGTTCTCCAGCTTTGAAGTCTCTGATCTTGGCTGTGCTTTCTCCTCTTCAGTTGTGGTCAGGGCCTGGGGTCCCAAACCGTCCCTTCTAAGATTGCGTGAGTTTCTTTCTAAGTGGTTGCATATTGGTGTGGATGCTTCCTTTATCTCCTTAGATTTTCGCCATTGGCTTTTTTGTTGTGGATCATACCATGATTTCTCCAAGATTTACGCTTTGGGATCTATGGTTCTTGATAGAGTTAGACTTCAGTTTGTGCATTGGACTCCCTCCTTCCGCACAGATGCTTCGGTTTCCAAAGTTCCTCTGTGGGTTGGTTTTCCAGGTATCAACCTTCACCTCATTCACCCTAATGCGTTGCTTTCTATAGCTTATTAACTAGGTGACCCTATTTGTGTGGATCAACACACTCTCCAAGGGGCTCGACCTGGTTATCCTAGGGTTTGTGTGGAGGTTGATCTTTTGGAATATCAACCGGACATTGTGGTTATTTTTAATGGTGAAGATCGGATTGTGCAACGTGTGATTTTCAAAAGGATCCCTCTGTTTTGCTCTTGTTGTATTGATGTAAACACATTTACACTACTTAAATTGTCTATTTATGCATGTTCTTAAGCATAGGATTGCATTTCATGATATAAATATTGCATAACATGCATCATCTTGCATTTAGAGTAGTTTGAATAAAATGGAGGTTAATTGTCTCCTTTTATGTGCTTGGACAGGGAAAAGATTTTGTCGGGGCCTCGGATCAAAGATCCAACCATATGGATGTGATCAGGGCGACGATTGCAGTTCAACGACTCCAAGATCGCCCTAATCAGACATTCGTAGCATCAGATAGTGACCCGGGAACCCTAGAAGATCAAGGGCCAGGATGGTGTAAATCCTCACTTCAGATGACAAATCTGACCGCACGGATGAATTCGGATCGATGATCGCAGCCCAACGACACAAAAATCGAGTCAATCCGACATCCGTGGCACCATCTACAACTTCCAGAAGATGGACGGCCAAGATGGCGCCATGTGGTGCCATCTCAGCCGCCCAAACGGCCGCTTGCATCTTGTGAAGGCCCCGCGCCCGATCGCTCTCCGCCATTGGATCTTAATCCAATGACTGTGGTCACTCGCGCTTAAAAGCGTCCGCTCGACCATCTGCGCCCCATAGCGCAGTGGTCGAGCGTGCTTTCGCGAGCGCCGGGCGCGGGTTCGAGCCGCGGAGAGGGGCTGGAAGGCGTGGGCAATTGAGGCGCGTAGAGCGTCAGATGGAGATCGGACGGCCGCGCGAGTCCAATAGCGTTCACCCGCGATTGAACGCGCGGTGTCACGCACGATCGCGCGCGCCAGGCGGGCGCACGAGTGGGCAGAGACGCATCCTAAGCCGTCCGATCTCGCGATTGGACAGCTGAGAATCGATGAACGTGTGCAAGCCATTGAGCACGCGAGCAGGCGAGGAGGCGCATGCGAGTCGCCCACGACGCCCACGAAGGAGGCTTTAGTGACGGATTTATCCGTCACTAAAGACCCCTCATTTATTATTTTGAACTTGTAATATCCATTTTGCCCCCACTCCTTGCAACTATAAAAGGAGACCCCCTCCATACGAAATTTTCATCCCTTCCTTCTCTCTACCCCTCCAAAGCTCAAGAGAAGCTTGTCCCACACCCGGAATGCTTCTTGCGAGATAAAGTCCAATTTTCGTTCCCCTTCGGAAGTGGATCCCGTGACGACGACGGCGTGCTGCTCCGTTCCCGTTCTTCTGCTTCGTCCTCCTTCGTCCTGCTTCGTTCTCCTTCGTCCAGGCGTCGTCCCGTCCGGCTCGTCCTCCAAGCAATCGTCGAGGAGGATAACTTCTCTCTCCCATTCTTATTTACAGCTTTTCTAGTGTAGAATTTTCCTGCTTTATATGTAATTGATTTTCCACTTTCTAGTGTAACTTTTATTTGGTTTGATTATATAAACAATTGGAATATTGAATGCATGTTCTCTCTCTCTCTCTCTCTCTTTCTTTTAGTCTTATAGCTCCATTGTAATTATATCGCCTTGCTTATAAAAAAAAATCCTAAAAAAATATAATTGCGAATATAGATCAACGTAGCTTCCCTGTGTTCGACCCGGAATTCTTTTCGGTATAAATTTTTATTTGTTGAACACGAATTCTTCGCTTTCGAACTACAACGACAGGTTTTCCAAAACCAAACGCGTAAGTGTAGCGATTCGCGCACGTTCAACATTTTGGCGCCGTTGCCAGGGAGGCAACGATTTCCGATCTTTCCTTCGCATTTCTTGCACTTTATTTGTTTTCTAACTAGCTTTCTCTTGTGTCTATTGTTTTGTAGAGACCTCCATCAAGGAATCAATAAGCGGTAGACCGGAGTAAAGTGCAGTTGAAGACAACTGTAAGTGCTCCCCCATTCTTTCCCCCTCCATAGATTTCATTCACCACATTAAATCCAAATCCCAATTAACCTAGGTGTTTGCATAAATCCTAGGAATAATTTGGTTGTTTGAATTTCCACTCACATTCATTCCACCCTCATTCATAAAAAAAATAACAAAAAGATAATCTTATGGGGTAATTTCCAACAAACACACAACAAACACCCACATTCAAGACACTTGATCAACTCGATTTATTTTCTACTCAACCGGGTTCTGATCTGTGGAACCGGTACACACAAAGCAACACATAACATAGTAGAAATTATTCTAGGTTAACCATTTTTTTTTGAGTGCCTAACTTAGTGGTGCATTTGTGGCCAATTGTTTGAGTTGTTTGGGCCGCACCACTTTATTTTAAAACCAACTCATCAAGTAGCTCCTCCTTAGGGTTTTCAATCTAGGTATATTCCAGGCACTCCACTTTCTTTCTGATTTTAAAGGAAAACAATCTTCACCCGTGTTTTACAACTTGGTTTGCCTAGAAACTTGATTGCAATTCACCTAATTTGAAACCCTAAAAGCTACTTAAGCAAGATTTGAACACTAAAATTCACACATTATCAATAATCTTGCTTGAAAATCCTGGTTTTGCACGCACTTACACAAATCTCAATCAATCATTAAGGGCACAACCCATTGTAAGGGCCCATCACATTCTATAAGCACCACAATCCCAGGCCTTAATAAAATTGAGTAGACGTTGGCCTTAAGGTTTGATTCGCTCTTCAGGGCCTAGTTTGAGATTATTTTTGATTAACCTACTTATATTGATTAATCTGATGTTTAGCTAGGGGAGTAGCGTCAAATGACCGCGACTGGGGGATACACTAGGAACCGAAGGCGAAAGCCAAAGGAAGAACCTTCTCCCCAGTCCCTCCTTCTAACTGGTTGGATTAAATAGACGTAAGTAGAGTAAATCACTTACAATCTTAAGGCTGATTTTGGGAGTCAGTAGATCCTTAGGCTACCCCACTTAAGGACAGCCTTGTTTTGTTGTGCTGCAGGGTCCCTATCCCCAGTCCTTCCGACCTTCTCCTAGTTTATGCTGGGAAGACGGTCATTGAATCCCCGATTGGAAGGACCGTTAGAACATTTTAGGAAGCGCAAGTTAGATTTTGGTCAATTTGATCCCATGGCCAAACAACAGCCTCCTCTACTTGAAAACCCACAGGAAGAATTTCGAAGGCAGCTGGAACAAATGCAGAGAATGCAGGAATGGTTCCAGAAAATGCAGGGCGCTCAGCCCTTGAAGGATTTTTATGATCCTTCAAATTACGGGGAACGTCCCGGCGTCTAGATTCTAGCCGGTGATGTAGAAATCAAGCCCCAGGTGTTAAGCCTGATTAAACATTATCATGGGCTTGGCTCCGAAGATCCGTTTCAGCACTTGGAAGATTTAACCACTTTGGTCCAGACCACCAAGGCTCGAAACGTTAACGAGGAGCAAATGATCATGAGGCTCTTCCCCCACTCTCTTAGGGATAAAGCCGCGCATTGGTATAGGACAATAGGAAGACCAATTACAACTTGGAATGAGTTAAAATCGGCCTTTCTGAAGAAATTCTTCCTAGTCGGTCGTACCAATGCTTTGAGACGGGCAATCACTACCTTTACCCAGCGGCCGGGGGAGCAGTTTCATGTGGCCTGGGAGCGATTCCAGGACTTATTGCGGAGGTGTCCACACCACGAGGTGCCGAAATGGCAACTCGTGCAGATCTTCTATCATGGGTTGAATGAGCAACTCAGAAACCATGTGGATGCTTCTTGCGGAGGTAATTTCCTCAATAAAGATGCAGATAGTGCACATGATTTATTTGAGGAAATAAGTGAGAATTCAATTAATCATGCCTCCATGGATACTTTTAATCGATCCCAGTAACCCAGATCAAATGTCAATGAAGTCCATGACTCTCATTCATTTGATATGGAATTGATTTGTAATAAACTTGATAAGGTGGACTTGGTTGCTAAAAGAATGGAAGAGTGGATGGCTAGCAATTCTATGAACAACTCTCAATCCACTCAATCCCAAAATTTGGGATTCCATTCCTCACGAGCTCCTTCTAGATGGGAGTTCGTGAATCCACTCGATGCGACTCAACCTATGAGTCAGCATTTCTCGGAACCCCATGGGTTCCCAACTGGGGCCTTTGATCCTAGTTTTTCTGATCCTTCCCTTTCTTTCTCTCCATCCTTACCCTATGAGGATGTCCGTGCTGTACAAGAGAATGTTAGATCCAACCCCTACTCGAATGCCTATAATCCAGGTTGGAGAAACCACCCTAACTTCTCTTGGAAAAATCTGGGGCAACAGACCCAATTTCGACCTGGAAATTATGCTCCGCAACGACCAATGGGTCAGGGTCAAGTATATACTCAGTTGCCTTCGAATTAGGTCAATCAGCCAGCTTGGAATGCCCGTCAACCCGCAGGGCATGCTGATTTGAACTGTCAAATGGTAGAGATGCAAGGATCTATGCTCCAGCTCATGCAGCAAATGAAAAACTCGCTGGACAACTTGCAATCTGGGCTCATTGCTAACTCTTGTCAACCCGGATCTCTACCATCCCAACCCTTACCCAACCCGTGAAACATTATAAATTCGGGCAATCAAGCCCAAGGGTACGGAAATCAGAGGGACCCGCACGCACATGCTCAGGTGGTTGAGCAGGGTTCCTCGTCTTCTTCTGCTAAGCAACAATTCATGGTCAAGCAAGCCCCTCCAATCTTTCCTAACCCTCCCCAAGACCCAAATTCTTACGCTTCTGCAAATTCTGTCACTTTGAGGAGTGGTAAGAAGACTCAGGATCCACAACCACACTATTATGATCTTTTGAATCCTGAAGAATCTGAGGAAAGAGAGGAGAATTCTAGAGGAGAAATCAAGGCTCAGGAACCTGATTCCAAAGATCTGACTCATGTTCCTTTTCCTAAAGCCTTAGTAAAAGCAAAGAAGAAGTCTGTTGATAGCAATGAGGAGCTTTTGAATTTATTTAAGAATGTTGAGATCAATATTCCGCTCCTTGATGCTATCAAGCACATACCGGCTTATGCAAAATTTTTAAAGGAATTATGTACACAAAAGCGTAAGTCGAGGGAATCTGTTCCAAGGAAGGTGGTACTCTCCGAGCAGGCTAGCTCTGTTATCCTACACTACCTCCCTCAAAAAAAGAGAGATCCTGGTGCTCCTTTGATTTCTTGCGTTATTGGAGATTACACATTTGATAGAGCACTTTTGTATCTCGGTGCATCCATCAACCTAATTCCGACTTCTCTTTATGAGAAGTTTGGGTTAGGTGAACTTCGACCAACTTCAGTAACGCTACAGTTAGCAGACCGTTCGGTCACAAACTCGCGAGGCGTTATTGAAGATGTTAGAGTTAAGGTCAAGGATTTCTATTTTCCTATAGATTTCCTTGTCTTTGACATGGATGTACCAGATAATCTGAGGAACACGCCCATCATTCTGGGGCGTCCGTTCCTAGCTACCGCAAAGGCCAACATTAATTGTGAAAGCGGTAGCATGGAAATTGCCTTTGGGGATCAACGAATGAAATTGGATATTTTTATGGCGATCAACAAATTTGAGGATTGTGGATTTATTGAGGAACTTGATGAGGATAATGTTAATATTGAAACTTGTTTGACAGTTTCTTCAATTGAAAGTTCCTCTTTGGTTGATGAATTTGACCCGCAACCCTCTGACCTGACATCTTCGGAAGAGGTTACTGATTTTGTTCACTCAAAACCTCTTCCTCTTGTTGAATCTTCAGCATCTACCTTACCATCAATCATTACCCCACCCCAGCTTGAATTGAAACCATTGCCCAAGAATTTAAAATATCAATTTTTAGGACCGCAGAATATGCTCCCTGTGATTATTAGTGCTAAATTGGCAAAGGAGCAAGAGATTAAATTGATTAAGGTCCTAAAGGAACATAAGGAGGCAATTGGTTGGACCATTCATGACCTCAGGGGGATCGAGCCATCTTACTGTAATCATAGAATATTTTTGGAAGATGGATCCCGCCCTTCTCGCCAGATGCAGAGGAGATTGAATCCAAATATGCGAGAAGTGGTCAAAAAGGAAATCATCAAGTGGCTCGATGCAGAAATTATTTATCCAATCTCTGACAGTCCCTGGGTAAGTCCCGTTTAGATTGTTCCAAAGAAAGCCGGGATTACTGTTGTAACTAATGAGAGAGGTGAATCTGTCACAACTCGTTCAGCTTCCTCTTGGAGAGTTTGTATTGATTACAGGAAGCTGAACACAGCCACTAAAAAGGATCATTTTCCCCTTCCCTTCATTGATCAAATCTTGGAAAAATTAGCTGGGCAGAAGTACTTCTGTTTTCTTGATGGCTACTCGGGATACAACCAAGTTCCTATCCATCCCGAGGATCAGGAAAAAAACTACTTTCACCTGTCCCTACGGAACCTTTGCTTTTCGTAGGATGCCTTTTGGGTTATGCAATGCACCTACGAATTTTCAAAGGTGTATGTTAGCCATATTTTCCGACATGGTGGGAGAGTTTATGGAAGTCTTCATGGATGATTTCTCTGTTTTCAGAGAATCATTTGACTCTTGTTTGGCTAATTTGGAAATGATTCTTAAGCGATGTATCAAGACACGACTGGTCCTTAGCTGGGAAAAGAGTCATTTCATGACCCAAGAAGGCATCGTTTTGGGTCATGTAATCTCTGAACAGGGAATTGAAGTAGACAAAGCTAAGGTTGATGCTATCGCTAAACTTCCTCCTCCCACATCTGTTAAACAAATCAGATCATTTCTTGGCCATATAGGATTTTATCGAAGATTCATCAAGGATTTCTCGAAGGTTGCTCGTCCTTTGAGCAATCTTCTTGCCAAAGAAATGCCGTTTGTTTTTGACGAATCATGCCGAAAGGCATTTGATTTTCTGAAAATGCAAGTCACCTGTGCTCCAATTTTGCAACCACCAATTTGGATAGCCCCTTTTGAGATCATAACCGACGCTTCTGATTACACGGTCGGGGCTATCCGGGGTCAAAAAATTTACCGAAAGCCCTCTGTCATTTACTACGCTAGTAAAACTCTGGATGAAGCCCAGAGGAATTACAATGTTACTGAAAAGGAATTACTAGATGTAGTATTTGCATTGGAAAAAATCAAGGCTTATCTCTTGGGGTCTCATGTTATTGTTTATACCGACCACTCGGCCTTGAGACATCTCTTGGCTAAAAAGGATGCTAAACCCCAGCTTATTCGTTGGATTCTTCTTCTTCAAGAATTTGATCTTGAAATCAAGGATAAAGCCAGGGTGCAAAATGTGGTAGCGGATCATTTGTCGAGACTCCTAGGTGATTCTTCTTATCCGGACATTCCGATTGCTGACACTTTTCCGGACGAAACCATTCTTACAGTTTTAGGTGTCCACACCCCATGGTTTGCTGACATTGTTAACTATTTGGCCGTTGGTCAAATCCCCCAGGATTGGACCAAGCAACAATGGGATAGACTCAAATCTGAGGCCAAATACTACTTTTGGGAGGACCCTGAACTGTATCACATCAGCTCTGATCAGATTATTCGCCGATGCATACCGGAGAATGAATTCAATAATATACTCGAGTTCTGCCATGCATCTGGGTGTGGTGGACATTTCTCTGGGAGAAAGACGGCTGCAAAAGTCTTGCAATCTGGCTTCTATTGGCCGTCTTTATTCAAGGATGCCTAGGACTTCTCAAGGTCATGTTCTCGATGTCAGTCACTCGGGAACATAACTAAGAGAGACATGATGCCCCTAAACCCTATTCTTCCTGTAGAAATTTTCGATGTTTGGGGCATCGATTTCATGGGACCCTTTATCCCTTCATTTAGACATCAGTACATTCTTGTTGCTATTGATTATGTGTCCAAATGGATTGAGGCAATTCCCACCCGAACCAATGACCACAAGGTGGTCATCAATTTTGTCAAGAAAAATATCTTCAGAAGGTTTGGGATTCCGAGGGCTATCATCAGTGATGGTGGCACTCATTTTACTAATGCCCAATTCCGGAATTCAGATCATGTCTCCATTCCGTTTGGTGTATGGAAAGGCGTGCCATCTACCCATAGAGATTGAACACAGGGCATTCTGGGCAATCAAACAATGCAATTTAGATCTGAATCTAGCTGGAAAGACCAGGAAACTCCAACTATCTGAGTTGGAGGAGCTTAGAAATGATGCTTATGAGAATGCCAAGATCTACAAGGCTCGGACCAAAGCTCTACATGATCAATTGATTTCCCGCAAGAGCTTTGAGCCAAACCAGAAGGTCTGGTTATTTGATTCTAAACTTAAGCTCTTTCCTGGTAAACTTAGATCTAAATGGAATGGCCCATTCATAATTGATCAGATTTTTCCTAATGGTGCCGTTCAGATTTCTGACCCAAAGACGGGTAACACCTTTAAAGTCAACGGTCAACGTTTGAAGCCTGTTGTTGACCGTAATCTTCTAGAACCCGTCTCAGACTCTGTTGCTCTAGCCATTCTGTGACTTCTTTGGCTGCACTTCGCCTAGCTGATGGCATTAAACTCAGCAGTTGTACATATGACACAAGGCTGATACGAGCTTCATATCCAGGTGACATCTTTCATATTCTACCCTTTCTTTCATGTCTCTTTTTCAATGAGGACATTGCATCAGCTAGGCATGGGGGGGTGGATTCATTCTTAAATTATTTGGTCAGCTTTGTGAAATCCATATAAATCGTCTCTCTTCTTATTTAAAAAAAAAAAAATTAGGAAGGATTAGTTGGACATTAGGACTTTTCAATCCTAAGAAATTTTACATTAGGATCTGAACACAAAGACCCCTCAGGTCTTTGGACTTAATTAGCCTGTGTATCCACTAAAATGTGAATTTATTTTTGAGTCCTCGCCATCTTAATTCTATTATAATTGGAATAAATAAGTTTGGGTGATAAGTACACGACTTATCAACCTGCCCTCTAATTTAAGGGAATTTTGAGTTTTAAGCATCTACACACTTTCTTTGCACTGACTCGTTGTTCGGCGATTCTAACGGAAATTGGGTAGCTAATGAACCTTCTAGGGTGATATGGATGGCAAGTTGTCGTGGGTAACAACCCATAGGTAGGCTGTCCAGAGCCCAGTCACTGGACCTTTCTCTGTTTACTGCCTTTAGGTAAACCTTAGACCAGGGAAGCCACCTATTTTTTTTTTTTTTTTAAAAAAGGAGAAAAGAACAAAAAGAAATAAGCCACACTTTGCCGCACGAGTATGGCTGGCAAGTTGTCGGTGGTAACAGCTCATCGATCGGTTGTACAGAACCCAGCTCAGAAAATGCACTAAAAATTCCCAAAACACTTAGGAAGAAGCGGAGAAGTAGAATAAACCGGGGAGATATACACTGGATTCACCCTTGTGTTGACCCCATAAAAAAAAAAATAAAAGTAGGGAGAAAGCTACCAGTTGTAAAGATACACTTTTAGGTAGAATTCTTGTTAGGTCACCTAGAGGCATAGAAATCCGAAGTCCGTTCTAACTGCCGGTCAATGAGTCTATCACACTCACAATAAGATGCTTAAAGCTTAGGGTTCTCATCAAATCTTGGGTGAGTTGAATGACCGTAGAAAGCCACTCTTAAACCCTAAAATTTGAAAATCCAAAAAAATTAGAAAAGAGAAAAAGAGAAAAAGAAAATTTTCTTTTAATAAGGCGAGGGCTTGAGGCGGTCTGCATTTTGGTTGATACCCAGGCACTGTTGTGTCTTTGAAAGTTCAGTTCCTAAGTAGACAATTTCTTAATGATTGAAAATAACTCAAGTCCAAATAATTCAACCTAATTCTTTTATAAATAGCATATAGTTTTTTCTAGGGACTAGCAAAAGATAGGAATGGGGGTATGATGTAAACACATTTACACTACTTAAAATGTCTATTTATGCATGTTCCTAAGCATAGGATTGCATTTCATGATATAAATATTGCATACCATGCATCATCTTGCATTTAGAGTATTTTGAATAAAATGGAGGTTAATTGTCTCCTTTTATGTGCTTGGACAGGGCAAACATTTTGTCGGGACCTCGGATCAAAGATCCAGCCGTATGGATGTGATCAGGGCGACGATTGGAGTTCAACGACTCCAAGATCGCCCTAATCAGACATCCGTAGCATCAGATAGTGACCCGGGAACCCTAGAAGATCAAAGACCAGGATAGTGTAAATCCGCACTTCAGATGACAAATCCGACCATATGGATGAATTCAGATCGACAATCGCAGCCCAACGACACAAAAATCGAGTCAATCAGACATCCGTGGCACCATTTACAACTTCCAAAAGATGGATGGCCAAGATGGCGCCACGTGGCACCATCTCAGCTGCCCAAACGGTCGCTTGCATCTTGTGAAGGCCCCGCGCCCGATCGCTCTCCGCCGTTGGATCTTAATCCAACGGCTGTGGTCGCTCGCGCTTAAAAGCGTCCGCTCGACCATCCGCGCCCCATAAAGCAGTGGTCGAGCGCGCTTTCGCGAGCGCCGGGCGCGGGTTCGAGTCGCGGAGAGAGGCTGGAAGGTGCGGGCAATTGAGGTGCGTGGAGCGTCAGATGGAGATCGGACGGCCGCGCGCGTCAAATAGCGTTCACGCGTGATTGAACGCACGGCATCACGCGCGATCGCACGCGCCAGGCGGGCGCACAACAAGCGGGTAGAGATGCATCCTAAGCCGTCCGATCGCTGAGAATTGACGAACGTGCGCAAGCCGTTAAGCGCGCGAGCAGGCGAGGAGGCGCGTGCGAGCCGCCCATGACGCCCACGAAGGAGGCTTTAGTGACGGATTTATTCGTCACTAAAGACCCCTCTTTTATTATTTTGAACTTGTAATGTCCATTTTGCCCCCACTACTTGCAACTATAAAAGGAGACCCCCTCCATATGAAATTTTCATCCCTTCTCCTCTCTACCCCTCCAAAGCTCAAGAAAAGCTTGTCCCACATCTGGGATGCTTCTTGCGAGATAAAGTCCAATTTTCGTTCCCCTTCGGAAGTGGATCCCGCGACGACGACGGCGTGCTGCTCCGTTTCCGTTCTTCTGCTTCGTCCTGCTTCGTTCTCCTTCGTCCAGGTGTCGTCCCGTCCGGCTCGTCCTTCAAGCAATCGTCGAGGAGGATAACTTCTCTCTCCCATTCTTATTTACAGCTTTTCTAGTGTAGAATTTTCCTGCCTTATAGTGTAATTGATTTTCCGCTTTCTAGTGTAACTTTTATTTAGTTTGATTATATAAACAATTGGAATATTGAATGCATGTTCTCTTTCTCTCTCTCTCTCTCTTTCTTTTAATCTTATAGCTTCATTGTAATTCTATCGCCTTGCTTATAAAAAAAAATCCTAAAAAAATATAATTGCGAATATAGATCAACGTAGCCTCCCTGTGTTCGACCCGGAATTCTTTTCAGTATAAATTTTTATTTGTTGAACATGAATTCTTCGCTTTTGAACTACAACGACAGGTTTTCCAAAACCAAACACGTAAGCGTAGCGATTCGCGCACGTTCAACATATATGAAGATTGGTCATGCCCTATGCTCTTGCTCCTCTTCTTCTATGCATGCAGAGAAAACCCAGGCTGTTCAGAGCTGAAATATTCCTTATGGAGGCACCAGTGAACAGGTGGACAGATGGTGGTGCGTAAGACTTCTAAGCTACCTTCGGATGACCTCTCCCCTCCTAAGGATCGGGCTTGCTCTTCTCCTTCCCCTAATCTGGCATGTATAATTTCTCAATCTCCTTCTTCCTTTGTGGGGGCCCCTATTTCTTCCTTTCCTACTTGTCCTCTGGAGGGGAGGAAGAAGCGACTTGTCCGACGCTGATGCCGATTACGTTCCTTTACAAAGACCATTGCCTCTTCAAGGAAGGAAATCGTGTTGTCCTAAACATGATCTCCTCTTCCCTCGCAGGTGAAAAGTTCCAACTCTTGTGGGATGCATGATATTAGATTGGTTTCTTTCTCTTGTGATGTTTCTTCGTCAGTTTCCAATACTGATTTTCGTCCAATGTGTGAAAACCAAATGCTTGTTTGGCAGCTATGCTCTAATGAGGGTTTCTCTAAACAAGATTCCCAAAGTATAGAAAGTGGCCCTTTTGCATCTCAAATTGAAGTTGATGGTAACCATGATACACACGCTAAAAAATTTGTTGGTAAATCTAGCAAAGAGATTTCAGTTTTTAATAATGGCAAATCCGTTAATAATGGTAGCTTAACATGGGGCATTTATCTTCCTCTACCAACGCCTCCTCCTGACCCTGATCCACCATTCATTACTGAGATTTAGGATCATGAGAGGCCGTTGGAAGTGAGCAATGAAGCAAACTATTACGATTCCTTATTTGATGTTGAGTCTCAAGGGAGAATGGATTTTTTTTATGTTGCTCCCTTATTCATCTAGGACGCGGCATATGTGGCACACTCCCTTGAAAGGATGCAAGGAGTCCGTGGGGGTCAAGTCCTGGAGGACAAAGGTCAGATGACCCATAGTCATGCTAGATCCCTCTCTAAAACCTTATCCCTATGAACTATATCTTTTGGAACTGTCGGGGCATTGTCAATGACCCCACAATAAACCATCTCAAAACTCTCATCCAATCCCATAATCTTAATTTCATTTTCCTTTTGGAGCCCTTTGCGGACCCTTCTGGTATTGATGCGGTTAAGCGTTCCATTTCCTTTAACTCTTCTCTTGCTCTCTCCAACTCCTCTAAAATTTGGTGGCTTTGGAGAGGGTCTCTTTCGATCTCCCATCTTTCGTCCTTTAACCAAGCTTTAATTGTGGTCTATTTGATTGGTAATACCAGCTTTAAAATTTTGGCTATTTATGCTTCCACTGATGCTACTCAACGACAAGACCTGTGGGATTACCACTCCACTACCGCCTCTTCTGGCTCTACTCCTTGGATCATTGGGGGGGACTTCAACTGTATCCTTAGGTCTTTGAAGAAATCTAGAGGCATTCCTTTCTATGATTCTCAAGCGGTTCCTTTTAGAACTTGTATTCATAGCGTGGCCCTGATGGAATTGCCTCTTTCTGGGACCCAGTTGTTTTGGTGCAATGGTCGTCGTGGTAGGGTCCGTATATATCAAAAGCTTGATCATATTCTCATCAATACTTATGCTTTAGTTGAGATCTCATCTGGCTCATACCTCTCTAGACAGAATTCTGACCATTCCCCCATTGTTCTGACCTCCTACCCCATCCCAAATTCCCAACCTTGTCCCTTTCAGTTCCAAAACATGTGACTCAGAGATTCTAATTTTCATAATCTTGTTGAAAATACCTGGGATAAGATGACCGTGAATGCCTCCCATGATCCGATCACCAACCTTCACTCTAAGCTCTCTACTCATAAAGATCTCTCAAACAAATTTGCTAAGCTCACTGACACCCTTGAGGCTTGCAGTGATGAAATTGACTCCTTATTGGTTTCCCAATGGGATGACACCCTTGTTGCTGAGCTCACTGACAACCAAATTCTTCTTAATGATGCCCATGCTAAGCTTAATGATTTTTTAAGACAAAAAGAGAAAATTGATTGCATTGCTAATAGGGATTCTAATACGAAATTCTTCTTCTCCACTATTAAACATAGATTTGCTAAGTACCACAAATCTAGCCTTACTTCTACCTTAGGGGCTGGGTCATGGGATGTGGTTGCCCATCAGTGTGTTTCCTTTTATCAGTTGCTTCTAAGTAGTGAAAGCACCCAACGCTTTCTACCATTTCCTGAGGTTATCCCACAAATTGTTACCCAGGTAGAGTCTGACCTTCTGTTGGTCGATCCTTCCCATGGCAAGATCTGGGATATCCTCTCCCAAATGCCTGATAACTGGACTCTTGGACCTGATGGTTTTAATGTTGAATTTTTTACGAACTTTTGGTCCCTGTTGAAAGAGGACTTAACTCAGGCCATTTCCTACTTCACCCATCATAAAGGCCCCAGATCCTTCAATAATACCTTTATTGCCTTGATCCCTAACAAATTGGATGCTGAGAACTTGGCTGATTATCGTTCGATTAGCTTATGCAACATTATCTTCAAGATTGCTTCGGGCATCCTTACCAAAAGACTTGCTACAATCATCCCCAAACTCATATCCCCTTGTGCAAGTTGGCTTTGTCAAAAATCACTCCATTCATGATCATATTGCTACCACCTTTGAACTCACTCAATGCATCAATCACAAAGTCTTTGGTTTGAATATTATTATCCAGTTGGACCTTCAAAAGGCCTATGATAGAGTGGAGTGGAATATTCTTTTTCAAATCCTTGCTAGATTTGTCTTCTCTCAGAATGCGATCTCCTTGATTCTGGCTTTTGTCGAACATGAGGGATCTTCCATCCTTTTTTCAAGTCATCTTGGGGATTAAGATAGGGATGACCCTTTGTCCCCTATCTTTTTTACATATTCGTGGAACCCTTCATTAGAGGCCTTAAAGAACTTGCTTTTCGAGACAAAATCAAGCCTTATTATGTCAAATGTGGTGTTAGTGCTCTGCCATCTCTCCTCTATGTGGATGACATCGTTCTTTTTCTTAATGCAGTCCCCAGTCCATTGCTAATCTGTCCCTATTCCTTAACTCCTACCACGAAGCCTTTGGCCAACATATCAATCTTTCTAAAAGCTTTTGCTTTATGGGGAAGAATCTTCCTACTAATAGGGTCAATCGTATTTCGCAGGCCCTGGCCATCCAATCCTACTCCTTTCCCTTCACTTACCTTGGGTGCCCAATCTTTTCAGGTAGAGCTAAAACTTCCTATTTTTACGACATCATTGATAAAATTCAGTCTAAGTTGGCTGGTTGGAAAGCCAACTTACTTTCTTCTGCTTCCAGGCTCCTCCTCATTAAACATGTTCTCTCCTCTATCCCTATACACATCTTATCAGTCTTAGAGGTCCCTAAATCCATAATCAGGAAGCTTCATTCTATTATGGCCAACTATTTTTGGGGCTCTTCCCCTGGAGATCCTAAACACCACTGGATTTCTTGGGATACTATTGCCAAACCTCTTCACCTTAGTGGCCTCGGTATTCTTGATCACAATGCATTCTTATCTGCCCTTAGGATGAAGAGAGTTTGGCATATTCTCTTTTTTGATTCCCCTTTTGCCTAGCTGATGAAACGTCTTTATGGCAGTGTCCCCTCTAATTCCCTGTTCTTTCCTACTAGAGTCGGAGCTCTTTGGGATGCATATTCTCTTATGAAACCTCTGATCCGTTGGGATATTCATGAAGGCATGGTGGACTTCTAGATGGACACTTGGATTCGTGATTCACCTCTTAAAGCCTTTCTTCCGGATACTGTCAACATCTCCCCTGTTTGTGTTAAGGATTTTCTGCAGATATCCCATAATCACCCTATCATGGCTCATATTCCCACTAATCTCTGACTTCAAATATCCTACATTACTCTTGATCATGGGAAGGATATCCCCATTTGGACGGCCAGTTCTGATGGCAGGTTCATTGTTGCCTCTACGTACCAGTCCCAATTTGCCACTTCCCCCGTCGATGCTGTGGCAAAAGCCATTTGGAATCTTAAGCTTCCCCTTCACATATCTCTTCTGGTCTGGCATATTATCCTCTCTAGGGTCCCCACTGACAAAAATATTAGTAGACTTGGTATTCCGTTTCCCTCAAAATCTCTTGCTGCGATGATGAACCTAAAGGTGAAACTGTTACACACCTTTTCTCTCAAAGCCGCCTTGTTAACCAGGTTGCCAAGTTGGTTTTCTCTGAGCGTCTCATTACTCCTATTGACCCAAACCACTTCTTTTAGATCATTAGGTCCCCTAATAGCTCCCTTAGAACTCGCATCCTCAAAGGCCTCATTAGCTTCATCTGGTTTAATGTGTGGTGGCTTCGTAATAAGCTTAGAAATGATCTTATCTGCTCTAATTATATTCCCATTGTGCTTGCTAAAAATTGGTATGACTTTAACTTATCTGTTTGGATTCGTCAATAACGCCCTAAATCTCTTATTGTTAGCTGGGTCAGACCATTTGTGGGGGTTAAGATTAATATTGCTATTTGAAGAAGCAAAGACTGCTATCTTCTGGTTTGGGTCGTGAGAAATACTATCGGGGATTTCCTTTTGAGTGCTAATTGCAGGTTCAAGGCTAGGTCTAAGGAGCTGGCTATCCTTAACACCGTCAGCCATGTTCTTAATACTACCCATCAATTTTCTGAAGTTCAGTTAGAATGCAAATCTACTCTCTTGTATTTCTGGTGGATAGGGAAAGTTCCGATCAATTAGGCGGCTAAGGGTGATTACAAGGAGGTTCTCAAGCACAAGGATAAGATTCTCTCACTTTCCTTCATATACCCTACTGCGAACGCACTTGTGTATGCAATTGCTGGCTTAGTGGGAAGTGATTAGCAATTCTACAACAATCCTGTGGATCTCAACAAGCGCATCCAAGGCATCATTAGGCTTGATAAGCTCCACTTTCCCTATGTCATTCTCTAACCTTTTGTTTTACTGTTGGTCCTTTTGTTGTTCTCCTTAATGTACTAGGCCATGAGTCGTGGTCCCTCTTTTTGTGTACCTGGCAGGTTTTGGTTTGGTCCCCTTGCCATTTTGCTTGCCTCCAGGGAGTGGGGGATGAATAAGATTAGCTCCCATATTTTCTAAAAAAAAAAAACCTAGGCACATCACTCCTCTACCTCCCTCCACTCTTCTTCACTGCAGCACCCCTCCCCCTCCCCTCCCCCCTTCTTGTTTTCGGTGTGCTCTGTTCCTCCTTATTCTAGTGATCTCTTTCCTTCCTCCCCTCTGGGGGGAGGTTGGTTGGCCTTCACCTTGCAGACCTTCTTGGGTCTCACAATGGGGTTTTTCTCTTCTTCTTTGTTTTTCTTGTGCTATCCGACTTTTGGCTAATGCACGTTGCTTTTTGTTGTTTTCTTGATTTGGGGTTTGCTTCTATCTTGTTTTCTTTTTGATTTTGTTCTTCTGGTGCTTCCTCATGGCTTTGTCCTCTTGTTTGGTGGTTTGCTTGCCTGCGATGGCAAAGGAGGTGCCCTCCCCCCCTTCTCCTTTAGGCTCCGATCCAGATCCCCCTCTGAAGCCTTCTTTCAATTCGGTCATCTCTGGTCAGGCTCCTCCTCCGAAGTACTTTGAGGAGCTCTCTCTTCCTGTGCGTAAGCTGACCCTTTACGAGGGTGTTTCCTGTACCTCTTTCTCTGTTGAGGAGGTTGCTGATCTGAGCTCAGGCTTGTATTCTTCGGTTATCGCTCGAGCTTGGGGCCCTAAGCCCTCTTCTCAGGCCATGCGACGCTTTCTCTCCGATCGGCTTCATGTTTCTTCCCCCTTTCGATTATTTCCCTCGATTTTCGACATTGGCTGATTCATTGTCCTTTGTATCTTGATTTTTGTAAGGTTTTTTCGCTGGATTCGGTGGTTTTGGAACGTGTTAGGGTTCAGTTCATCAAATGGACTCCTTCCTTCCGCACCGACTCTCTGATGTCCACAACCCCTGTGTGGGTTGGCTTCCCTAGATTGAACCTTCACCTTCTCCATCCGAATGCGCTGCGCTCTCTTTCTTATCAGATTCGCAATCCTGTCTTTGTGGATCCGTGCACCCTTTGTGGTTTTCGTTTGGGTTATCCGCAAGTGTGTGTTGAGATCGATATGCTTTCTCCTAAGCTTGACTTTGTTTACATCTTGAATGGTACTATCAAGATTAAATAGTGGGTGGTTTACGAAAGACTTCCTTTCTTTTGTTCCCGTTTCTCCTTGTTTGATCACTCCCTGCTTCGTTGTTTGGCTTGTTTTCCGTCTGAAAATCCCCTTGAGGAGGGGGATTTGGAATCTAATGCCTCTAATGTGCCTTTTCATGATGCCAGGTTGCAAGTGTTGGGCAATGGCTCCTCCTACGCTGGTGCGGTGGCTTGGCTTCCCGAGGAGGAGATGGTGCCTTCGCTTCTTGCAGTGGACCTGAATCCTTCTCAACCCTCCACCACTCTGACTTGGCCTCCAGCAGGGGAGCTAGGCAAGGGTTTATCTTCGGTTTGTATTAACTCCTCTCCTTCTCTTGGGGGATCCCATCCTCCTCATCCCCATTCTTCTCCACCGTTGGAAAAGGCCTCGTAGACCTTCAAGCTTCGTCGCTGTTTTAGCGAGGAGAGATCAATGTTAAAATTAATGCATCGCAGTATAGTTGAAATCGCTCGAAAATAAATAAATTTTATTACTCGAAATTGTAAATCCGAGGTCGAACACAGGGAGCAAATTGGGGTTTAAAAATCAAGAACACAACTTTCAAATTGGATATAATATGCAATGAAAATCAGAGTATAGTGAAAAAACACAATGTCAATGTATATAGGAGAAGCACAAAATATATGGACACCAGATTTTGGAAATCAGACGTCTTAAATATAAGGTTGCTACAGTGCTTCTATTGCTCTTCTCTGTCTCTGGCTCTGATCTCTGATCTTCTTCCTTCTTCTTCTCTTCTCTGATTTCTTCGTGCCTTCAGCTTCTTCTTTCTTTCTTTAGCTGCTCTGGCCCTTATCTTCTTCTTCTCTGTGGATCCTCCTTCTTCTTGGCTTCTTCTTCTTCTTTCTTTCCTTTTCTTCAGCCCTTCAGCTTCTTCCCCTTCAGCCTTGCCTTAGCTGCTCAGGCTCCTGCCCTCTCCTTCCTTGGCTTCTTCTTCTTCTCCTACTTGCGAGAGTAAAACCTACCCCTACCTGCCCCCGCGATCTCTCTTCTTCTTTCTCGCTTAGGCTCGCTCTCTCAGAGCCTTCTTGGGTAATCGAGTCGGGTATGTGATGAGTGGCTACTCATCATAGCGAAAAAGCTTTAGTTAAGCTAGAAACTGGGTTAAACAATACCGAATTAACACATAAAAAGGGTTAAGTGTGGGAATCAAAGAAAAAGACCTAAAAGATTAATTCTGTGTTAAAATTGCATAAATTAGGTCATAAAATAAGATATTCTTGAGAAAAAAGTCAAATGGTGATCCAAGTGTTAATTGAACACACAAATAAGTTTAAAAGTCCAAATCAAAAGTATAATTAACTTCTTAAAAGTTCAATTAAGCACATATAAAAACTTGAAGGCATTTGGACATCGTTAAGGCCTTAAAACTTAGAATTTACATTTAGGTCCTTTATGCATCACATTTCCTTCTTTAGAAAACTTTCTTGGACCTATTTGTAACCTGTAGGGACCTCTTTGAAATCCCTTAGGGACCATTCAGCTATCATTCTTTACCACTTATGGGCCTGGCTATCAATGTTCAACCCCTTCACAGAAGGGCCTCCCTGCAATTTTCCCTTTAGAAGTCGGCTACCTGGAGCCTCTATGTGCGCACTGTGCATGCGAAGAACTCGCAGCATCTTGACCATCCTTTCTCCTTCGATCTTGATCTGTGGCTCGATCTGAATCAAAGCTTCACACGAAGAGGCGCGTATGCTTACCCAACCCCCCAAATCTTATCCTACGGTCAGATTTCAATTTAGTAGCCCACGCACTCCTCTCCTCTCATCCTTGCCGCTGGTGCCTTCGATGTCTATCTTCACCCGCGCAGTGATCTGAGCCACTGAGATTGTATTTAAGCACCTCAGTGGTTGCACGTGCAGGGGATTGTTCTCTCCTACTTTCTTAGCGATCATTCCTCCACTCTAGTTCCCCCTCCTCACCAAATCTATGATTTCATAGCCACCAGCTATGAAATCCTCGACTTCCCTCTGACTCTCCTCGTTGCTAAGGACCACATAGCACCTGAAGACGATCCAGAAGTCTCACTAGCAAGCTTTTCACTTCGCTGGAGCTCACCTCCCTCCCTTCTTCCCCCTTAGACACTGGCTAAGGACCCATAGGTCCCATTCTTCTTGTTAGAATAGTTTTAATGTTTTCTAAATTTGCTATAGCATTAGATAGATAGATTAGAGTAGATTAGAGTAGAATTAGATGTAGAAATAGTAGTCAATTTTCTGTTTTGATTAGCTTAGCATTAGGAGTAGTTTTAGCATCGCAATGTTTCCCCCTCACTTCCTTTGATTATCTCAGATCAGAGGGGAAGAAATTCACCCAATCACTGTTCATTTTGTTCTTTCTCTCCATGTTTCCATTTCATTTATGATTCCTTGATGATTATTTTGCAATCCACCCACTCTTAAGACCTAATTTCAGATCTGATTGGTTTCTAACCTCAGATTTGAAATTAGCGTCAAAATTCATTTTAGGGGCTTCCCATTCATCCCATGTTTTGTCACAAAAGCCCCTGATCTGAGCTTAAAATGGAACCGGTTTGCCAGATTTTTTTTATAAATTCAGATTTCAAGGATTTAGATTTATGTGAGCTTTGAATTCTTTGATCTAGCAAACTGAGTTATTGTTTATTTGATTCACTGTTTTGCTGGAAGTCTGAGGTGATTCTGAAGTCAGAATTCACCTCAGATGAGCCATAATTTGATTTGAGTTTTTGTAAGGATTTGAATGTCTTTAATGCATTGTAGAGCTAATGAAAATCAACTTTGTTGATTTGAGACTCTACCTTGCATCTTTTAGTTGATTTTGAAGAGCAATTCTGATTTTCAACCTAAGGAGTTCTCAATACTCCTTATGGTTTCAGAGATCTGGGACTTGAGTTTATGTTTTAAATTGATGGATTTAACTCCTACATGCTGTCTATAGCATTAGAAAGAGTTAGATCAGATCACTTTCAACTTTGATTTGATTTTATCGACAAGGGATCTTGATCTTTGAGTTGCATTCTTGAGTGGTTTTTATGAGAGTTGAAACCCTTGTCAGATGGTATTTAAGTGATTTTTGTTTGCATTTGTAAATCCCAGATTTATAGCAATTTGTTGCAGTTGCAGCTACATTTCCACCAAATACAGTTAAGCATCTCCTTCATTAGTTCTCTTATATCCCTGACAAGGTTCTTTAGAATTTGATCTGGGATAGAAGTGCCTGAATTAGGAATTACTTAGCTGGATTTAGGTTTTGAGTCCTCCCTGTTGTAGATCTATTTCTTTGAAATTCGGCCTAGCAGCTCCTACTGTAGTCTTTGTAAGTCATCTGAAGGCAAACTTGATCTGTTGCAGTGTTGGTATCAATGTTGCTGGACTTCAGTTTTGCTGGATTTCCAGCAATGTTTCAGCACCTATCTTGATTCTGCTGCTGTTGTGCTTCTATTTCTACAGTAGCAGTAGAGAAATTAGTGGACAGTAACTTAGTATGTAGTTGATTTAACAGCTGACGGATGTATATGTAAATTCCCTTACTCGGAGGGGGTGAGATCAGCGTGATGTAAAAAATGCAGAATTAAAATATAACAATCTCACAAAATAGATAATCACACAATGTACACAATGATTTTTAGGTGAAACTCAAACAGGATGAAAACTACCACCTAACCCTCTCGAGTTAGGATTTTCCGATCAACCAAGTTGATCAAATCCACTAAATGAATCACTTAAACGAGGGTGATTCAACCTCAATTACAACCACGCTGCAAGTGCGAGGGTAGTGTTCCTCAACCCCTTCTCTTCACGAGAAGGATTTTGTCTCTCGATGGAGACGGGAATTCGCAATGCGAATACCTAACTAAATAACAAAGTAAAATACAACAATAATCTTATAGAGCCAATAAAGTAATTCTTAAACTAAGCTTCTATAGGAGTTAGGATGCTTCCCTTTGCTGGAAGTGCGTCGACAATGCGGATGCGTGAACTACGCGATGGCGCAATGGTGCTCTCGTGAATTATGACGGGAGAGCGTGTGTGCAAATGATTGATGCTCTCTAAATGTAGAACTTAAGCTTGGAGAGTTAGAGCTTTAACTTCTTCTCTTGGACACAAAAGATATGGAAAGTGGTTTGCTTAGTGTGTCTTGGTGTATATTTGAGTGGCAAAGGTTCTCCTCTTTTTATAGAGGTCCTAGGAAGGCTTTGGAAGGCCTTGGAAGGCTTCCATAGCGGTTGGGTGCAAGTTCCAAGAAAATCAGGCTGAAATCAGGATTAATCATTACACTGATAGGGTTATCAGACGTCTGGTCCTAGCATCAAACATCTGGAAAACCAGTTTAAGATGTTTGGGAACAAAGTCAGACGTCTGATTTTAGGTGGGTTTCCTTCCTGACTTGAATCAGATCTAAACAGGGTTCTAGTGAATTGTCATCAGATGACATACAGGACGTCTGGAAACCTACTTTTCTGTGGAAATGGATTCCCAAGGGAGTGCAACAGCTATAAAATCTTTGAGAAGATATTTTGGGTTAGCCGAGGCAAACGGTCATGTATCAGACGTCTAGGGTCCTCTACGGACGTCTGATACAAGGCTAACGGTCATTTCCTTCATTGTTAGCTAAGCCAGCCAACGATCCACTAATTGGATGTCTGGCAAAATCATCAGACGTCTGGACTAAGGTCTGGACGTCTGATTTCATCAGATAGAGCTAACTAAGTCCAGCTTAAATATCATCGGACGTCTGAGTCAACAGTCAAACGTCTTAAAAGTCATTATCAGACGTATGAGTTTCAGATTAGACATCTGAAAAGGCTGTTTGAACCCTATATTGGTTTTCTAAGTTCTTTACATAAAACCTAGGCATCCTAGGGTTGTGCAAGTATTCCTAGGACTACTGTTAGGGTTCTTTGAGGCTCTTTAACAGATATTCTAGGAAACAAAAAGAGCAAGGAAATAAAGACAAAAGTATATACAAAGAAATAAACAGAATTCTATCCTATCCTTCCATCTTCAAGCTATCGCTCCACGCGAAGCTCCTCTATTATTCATCAAGCTCCTCCAATCCGTCCTGGATGCGAGCTCGAACTTCGTCTAACCACGTCTCCATTTGCAATTAACTTGAAATCTAAGACTTCAAGTGCAAATGTTAAATGACACATGTTTTGTTATCATCAAAATAAACGATCGTGGTGCTCTAGCACCAACAATCTCCCCCTTTTTGATGATGACAAAATCATAAATAATAATGCAAAAAAAATCCTCCCCCTTTTTGACATTATCAAAAAGGTTTAATTGATTTAAATTACCTATAACTTCCCCTTAAAACATGCTCTTCTATGAATTTCTTTTAACAAGAGTAATGTCCTCCCTCTTTTTGTAACAACAAGATAGCTATTATTTTTCTCCCCCTTACTAAAGGAACTATAGCTAACTTATATCTCCCCCTTAATAATTGACAATAAGCTTATAATTTAAACTCCCCCTATCTATATGCTTAATGATAAAAGGATAGGGTAAAGGGTTTTACCTCACCTACCATGGCCAATAAAATGGCCTAAATGGAGGTGGTGGATGCCACATCGGATGGGGCTCCCATCCGTAGCTTGGAGGCCCTGACGTTGGCGCCGATCTCCAATCTGGCGATCGACGTGCGGTGGGTCCATCGTTTGCTTGCCGTCTCGTCAGTCTTCTTGTCCTTCTCCTTGGTCTTCTCTTTGGTCCTCCCAACTCGAGTTGGCCAGCCTTGAGCTTGTAGGTTCAGTCCTTTGTGTTGTAGTCACCCTTGAAACTGACAAAACAAGATTCCAAATCTTTCTTCGGTATCCAAGTGAGCTTGGATCCGGATTTGTTAGCTGGTCTCCTTGGCGGAGATCCTTTCTCTACCTTAGGGCTATATAGGTTATCTACCTTATTTATCAAATTATTTGATTTCTCCCTAAGACATGCAACTTCTTTTTCTATCATGTTCATCTTAGTCTTTAAATCAGAAATTTCTAATTTTATACTAGCATTTTCCTCAATCAATTTAGTATTTTCATTGATTAAATCTTTATTTTCTAATAGCAAGTTATTATCCTTAGGACTAGCTTCTAGATCCTTAAGTTATTTTTCTAACCTCTCATTTTCATTTTTAAGAAAACTAAGGTTCTTTTTAATATTTTTATTTTCTACCTTAAGTGATTTACTAACTTCAAAGAGTTCATTAAAAGCATTTTGTAAATCGGAATTTATCTCGTTGTCGGAGTCACTTCCGCTTTCGCTGTCGCTATTACTTCCTCTGGCCATGAAACCAAAGCAAGCAATTTCTTCCTCGAGGTTCTGCTGTTCTTCCTCTGAGCTTGAGTCGTCACAAGTTGCTTGGAATGCCTTTTTCTTAGACTTCTCCTTTTCCTTCTTCTTCTCCTTCTTGAGAAGAGGGCACTCTGGTCGTAGATGCCCTTTCTCGTTGCAGTGGTAGCAACGTCTTGGGCTTTCCTTCTCCTTCTTTTCTTTCTTTGACTCCCTACAAAACGTGAAAATTTTCTTAAGTAAAATTTTAAAGTCTTTGTCATCGGAACTTACTTTGCTATCTGACGCAGCTCTGAATGTGAGGTGTCCTTCTTCTGATTCAGCTTTGTCTCGTAGGCCATTAGATTGCCTAGGAGATCCTCCATATTGAGCTCCTCCACCTTGTTTGCTTCCTCAATTGCGGTGACCTTCTGCTCCCATTCTGGTCCAAGGGAACGGAGTAGCTTTCCTTGAAGCTCCCCGTTGATGAAAGTCTTCCCTAAAGCTTTCAAATTATTTACTATGAGAGTGAACCTAGTGTTCATCTCACTTAAAGTTTCGTTAGTCTTCATAGAAAATGATTCAAATTCTTGTGAAAGTAAATTAATTTTAGAAGACTTTACCTTAGTCATACCTTCGTGTGTAACTTCTAGAGTGTGCCATACCTCGTATGCAGTGGCACACTGAGATATACGGTTGAATTCCTCCAGGCTAAGGGCGCAGTATAACGGATTCATAGCTTTCGCATTGAGGGAAAGCTCGTGGGTCTGCTGCTGCGAATAGCCTCTCTCTGGTTTCTTCGGGACTTCGTATGGGGTCACAATGTTCCCATAATGCGAAGTTGGTGGCTTGAAGCCACATCTTCATCCGTAACTTCTAGTAGACGTAGTTGCTTCTATCGAAGAAAGGTGGTCGGACGGTGGACTGCCCCTTGACGATTTTGGTGGCAGTGACGCTTCCCTCCATTAGATCTTCGCCGGTGTGTAACGTCGAAAATGCGAAACCTGCTTTGATACCAATTGTAAATTCCTTTACTTTGAGGGGGTGAGATCAGCATGATGTAAAAAATGCGGAATTAAAATATAGCAATCTCACAAAATAGACAATCACAGAATATACACAGATTTCTAGGTGGAAACCCAAACAAGGTGAAAACCACCACCTAACCCTCTCGAGTTAGGATTTTCCGATCAACCAAGTTGATCAAATCCACTAAACGAATCACTTAAACGAGGATGATTCAACCTCAATTACAACCACGCTACAAGTGCAAGGGTAGCGTTCCTCAACCCCTTTTCTTCACGAGAAGGATTTTGTCCCTCGATGGAGACGGGAATTCGCAACGCGAATACCCAACTAAATAACAAAGTAAAATACAATAATAATCCTATAGAACCAACAAAGTAATTCTTAAACTAAGCTTCTATAGGAGTTAGGATGCTTCCCTTTGCTGGAAGTGCGTCGACGACGTGGATGCGTGAACTACGCGATGGCGCAACGGTGATCTTGTGAATTATGGCGGGAGAGCTGGTGCGCAAATGATCGATGCTCTCTAGATGTAGAACTTAAGCTTGGAGAGCTAGAGCTTCAACTTCTTCTCTTGGACACAAAAGATGTGGAAAGTGGTTTGCTTAGTGTGCCTTGGTGTATATTTGAGTGGCAAAGGTTCTCCTCTATTTATAGAGGTCCTAGGAAGGCTTTGGAAGGCCTTGGAAGGCTTCCATAGCCATTGGGTGCAAGCTCCAAGAAAATCAGGTCGAAATCAGGATTAATTATTACACTGATAGGGTTATCAGATATCTGATCCTGGCATCAGACGTCTGGAAAACAAAGTCAGACGTCTGATTTCAGGTGGGTTTCCTTCTTGACTTGAATCAGATCTAAACAGGGTTCTAGTGAATTGTCATCAGATGACATACAGGTGTTGAAGCTACGAGTTGCTATGCTAACGTGTTTGGTTTTGAAAACCTGTCATTGTAGTTTGAAAGTGAAGAACTCGTGTTCAACAAATAAAATTTATATCGGAATAAAAATCCCGGGTCGAACTCAGGGAGCGAATGTTTGATTTAAAAAATACGCGTTTATTTTATTTGTTATGAAGTAGAATAATTGATTAGAAACTATATATTTACAATAAATAGCAGAGAAAGAGAAAATGAGAGAGAGAATATTACAAACAAAAACTAAAAAGAGATGTAGAATGAACATGGAATTCCTTATCAGAAGGATTATTCATTACACTAAACATTACGACTAGAAAGTGGGAAAATGATTACACTAGAAAGCAGTAAATCTACTCTAAAAAGCAGTAAATCTACTCTAGAATGTAGTAAAAAGAATGGGGAGGGAGATATCCTCCTCGACGGTTGCTTGGAGGACGAGCTAGACAGGACGACGCCTGGACGACGGGGAACAGAGCAGGATAAAGGAGGACGAAGCGAGAAGAACGAGAATGGGGCAGCATGTCGTCGTCGCTGCGGGATCCGCTTCCGAAAGGGGGACGAAAACTTGACTTTATCTCGTAAGAAGCATCCCAGGTGTGTGACAAGCTTCTCTTAAGCTTTGGAGAGGGAGAGAAGAGAAGGAAGGGATGAGAAATTCGTGTGGAGGGGGTCTCCTTTCATAGTTGCAAGGAGTGAGGGCAATTTGGTCATTTTAATTTGAAAAACATTAAATCAGGGGTCTTTAGTGATGGATAAAACTGTCACTAAAGCCCCACTGTGGGCGTAGTGGTGCGTCGCCTGCTCGGTCGCTTGCCTCCTCGCGCGTAACGCGCGCTCACATTCTGCCGATCTCACGATTGGACGGCTTAAGTCGCCTCTCCGCCCGCCTCCTCTATGCGCACTTGCCACGTCTGATCCCGTGTTACGCGCGGCCGTTTGATGCGACATCAATGCTATTGTGTGCGCACGATCGCTCGATCGCGTTCGAGTGGTCAATCGCACCCGCTCACCGCGCCTCAGCAGCTGCTCGTGAGGAGTTGAACGCGTACCCCGCCTTCTTGCGAGCGCGTTCGACCAACGCACTATCAGCGCGTTTGTGTCGCGCTTTGAGTTTTGTGTGCGCGCACTTACAGTCGTCGGATGTGCATCCAACGATGGAGAATCGTCGGAGAAGAGAGGGCGCGGGGGGTGTAGCGGCCGATTGGGCGACTGAGATGGCGCCACATGGTGCCATCTTGGCCGTCCATCTTTTGGATGATGTAGATGGTGCCACGGTTGTTGGATTGAGTTGATTTCGTGCCGTTAGGCTGCGATCGTCGATTTGAATCCATCCGTGCAGTCGGATTTGTCGTTTGAAGTACGGATTCACACCATCTTGGCCCTTGATCTTCTAGGGTTCCCCGGTCTCTATCTGATGTTACAGATGCCTGATTAGGGCGATCTTGGAGTCGTTGAACTCCAATTGTTGCCCTGATCACATCTGTACGGTGGGATCTTCTATCCGAGGCTCCGATAAAAATTTTTCCCTATCCATGAACATAAAAGGAGGCAATTAACTTCCATTTTATTCAAACTAATCAAAATGCAAGATGATACATGTTATGCAATATTTATAGTATGCAATGCAATTCTATGCTTAAGAACATGCATAAATAGACATCTTATGTAATGTAAACATGTTTACATCAACAAGACATTTGGAATTATGTCTGGACGTCTGGAAACCTACTTTTTTGCAGAAATGGATTCCCAAGGGAGTGCAACGGCTATAAAATCTCTGAGAAGAGATTTTGGGTCAGCCGAGGCAAAATAGTCATGTATCAGACGTCTGAGGTCCTCTACGGACGTCTGATACAAGGCTAACGGTAATTTCCTTCATTGTTAGCTAAGCCAACCAACGGTCCACTAATTGGACGTCTGGTAAAATTATCAGACGTCTTCTAAGAAGTCTGGACTATGGTCTAGAAGTCTGATTTCATCAGACAGAGCTAACTAAGTCCAGCCTAAATATCATCGGACGTCTGAGTCAACAGTCAGATGTCTTAAAAGTCATTATCGGACGTCTGAGTTTCAGATTAGACGTCTGAAAAGGCTGTTTGAACCCTATATTGGTTTTCTAAGTTCTTTATATAAAACCTAAGTATCCTAGGGTTGTGCAGGTGTTCCTAGGACTACTGTTAGGGTTCTTTGAGGCTCTTTAATAGATATTCTAGGAAACAAAAAGAGAAAGGAAATAAAGACAAAAGTACATAGAAAGAGATAAATAGAATTCTATCCTATTCTTCCATCTTCAAGCTATCGCTCCACGTGAAGCTCCTCTGTTCTCCATCAAGCTCCTCCTATCCATCCTTGATGTGAGCTCGAACTTTGTCTAACCACGTCTCCATTTGCAATTAACCTGAAATCTAAGACTTTAAGTGCAAATGTTAAATGACACGTGTTTTGTTATCATCAAAATAAATGATCGCGGTACTCTAGCACCAATAGTATAATGTTGTGTTTAACTTGTATACAAGCTTTCCTCTATTGCAATTGAATTTTGACATCCTTTGAATGCTTGTACCTTTATTTTTAAATCTTTTGTCAGCTAGATTATAAAACCTAACTGTCCATAAATACAATTAACTGAAATCTATGTTGATTTACGTGCTAAATTATTTGTATCCTGTCTAGATATTGTGTTGAGACTGTTGAGGCAGTTTACTACCTTTTAGACCCCTTTAAGTTTCATCCTAAGCCTTTAGGACTCATTAGAAATCATTTGAAAGGCTTAGGATGAGTGAGATTTAGAATTCAATAATAATTAGATAAAAAGTTTAAAAAAATAAAATAAACCTCTCTGATTTTAGATTAAGTATTTCTTTAAATATACACCAAGTTTCATGGAAACCAAAACCCCTGACTTGGTAGAACTGATCAGTCGATGGTTCTGTATACCATGGGATTCAATAAAAGAAACCAAACATAAAAAGGCCAAAAACACCTCTTTCTCCTCATCTATTTCTTTCCTTCTCATCTCCTACCTCAAACACATATATAAAAACCATAAATGTGAAGAAACCCTAAAAATACTAAAAAATCTCTTGTATAATAGGTATATAAGTGTATATTTAAGCTATATAGTAAGCTATTAACCTATAAGTGAATTATACATATTTATAAGATAAATAAATTATATATACATTGTAGTATGTAAATTAAATATTTAAGTTAGATTATACTGTACATATCTTAATTATATAACTAATTATTAATTAAACTAATGTATATGTACAAATAAGCTATATAAATTAGTAAACACTATAAATAACCATAATAAGTTATGATACTGTATATATATATATTTATATGTATATTATAAATACACTAAATCCTGTACCTTAAATTAATTATATATAGAGAATAAATAATTAATTTATTACGTTAGTAGTTAAGTTATTAGATTAAATTAAAATAAATTAGTAATTTAAGCTAAAATTCAACTAACCTATACTGTACTTGTAATAATGTATTTTAAGTAATTTAAGTTAATTTAAGTATATTTATATTGTTTATACTGTTTAAACTTAATTTACAACTAAAACAGTCTAAAATTGTACAAATTAAATGTAAATAAAATAGAAGTTAAACTCGTAAAATACAATAAAAACATTTATAAAATATTTAAACATGTATACTAACTAAGTATAAGGTCAATTAGACCCTATAATAACTAATTTATACGTAATTAAAGAATTAAAACTAAAACTGTCTATGTATAAATCGTATACTTTAGCAAATTTATTTATATAGTAAATATAATTAAAAATTTAAATTAACTATACAATTGTATAGTACTATATAAATACTTTACTTTCCTATAATTTAATTTTATTTTCTAATAAATTATGACCCTCAAATCGAGGGCTAAACATTGAAAATCAACACAGCTGCATTTGAACCTCAGCGTAGAATCGGCGCCTGAAAGGTGCCACATCGTGAGCGTTGGACCGCTTTGAGCGGTATATCACTGAAAAGTGATAGGCAATGATCAGTCGTCACGGGCACCGGGTGCTTGAAACAAAAGACCATTACCTATCCCATGATTCTGAGCATACTTGAGCATGTGTGGGCTGAGGACCGGTGTGTGTTGTGCGAGGGCTTGGTTAAGCCCAAATCCGTGCCAAAAACATACTTACGCGGCCTAATTAAGAAATTATGGTGTGCTTAGTAGAGGTCTGGTCTCATCCGGTCCTCGGGTGCTGTGTATCCCTCGAAAGACGTACCCGCAAATTAAAACCAATTTTTGTTAAGGACCCTAATGACTCTTTAAACATAGAGAAGAAATAGCTGAGAAAACAAAAGAAGAAGAACACAGAAGATGCTTAAGAGATAAAGTAGAAGAGAAGTACATAAGTATAACGTATATATGTATGGATAGTATATGTAAATAAATAAGTATAAGGTAAATAATAAGTATATGTATAAGTGTATATCTATTTATATATATGTATAACTATGTATCATTACTGACAGAATAAAACATCACTAAAGATAAGATAAATGTCGCTATAGAACCTAGTTCTTGCTTTAGAAATTGTATATAGTTTTTTCGGGGTCCAGCGACGTTTATATCCGTTGCTGTAGCTATTATATATGTTACTGTATATGTTAGTATATTAAGTTAAGTAAATATGGTATGTATTATTAGTTAGTATTGTAAATAGATGTAGGTATTAGTAATATAAGGTATAAGTAGATAATATAGAGTATGTCTATGAAGTGTTTGATGCTTGTTGGTAATTAGTATTTTCAAGCGTTTTAATTGATTCTTTTTGTACATAATTAAACCACTCACTCATTCATTCATTCTTTATTGTACATAAAACTTATCTTTTTGGAATTAAAGAATAATCTTGGACTTAAAGAGTGATGTATATCAATAACTGTCTCCTAGTGAACGACTTGGAATAAAGCAGTAAAAATTAGGTAATTAAATAAAATTAACACGATAATGGTATGTATTTATGATGCATACTACAACAACATCGATATTTTTTTATACGAACCGCAACCCAAACCGAGCACCATTATTATTTTTGGCGCCGTTGCCTGGGAGGTAACTCTCTATACGCCGAAATTACTCTTTAATTCTTCATTTGTATATAATTCTTGTTTTCATTTCATTCAAATTCATTATTTGTACATAATTAATTTCTTCCATTAATTAATTCTTTGTTGTATATACATTCTTTTATTCTTTTACTAATCATTTGTTGTTTTGTCACAACACTTGAGGAGTAGGAGGAGCCGCATCACCTTCCAGGTGGAGGTCGTCTTCCTGGTGGAACCACTGCGCTTCTGACCCGACGTCCAGGCGGAGTGTTCCCTCAGAGCAGCTGTAGGAGTAGTAGTATAGTAGTAGTATAGCATAGTTTAGTTAGAGTTAGGTATACTACTTAGGACTATCTGTTAGTCATAAGTTGTGAGAACTTGTTCTCACACATTTATTGTAATAACTGTGGACTCTCTGGATTCTTTTTTTTTTCTAGTTCTTAGACTTATCTCTCATCGACACGGTTTTCCGTTTGTAATTTTCTGTATCAATTTCTTTCTTTGTCTTTGATTGTTGCATAATTCAAAATCCAAAAAAAAATTAAAAAATCAAAAATTCAAAAATATCTCATCTTTATCTAGCAGCAACATACCCTTAGGCATCCATCTTAGGCTGCATATTCTACCTGCTGGATTTTTATTCCAAGTCAAATTTGCATATTGTAGATTGCTGGAGTCAGGTATGCATTCTTTACCTTTCTCAAACTCATGCCATAATTGCATTTGACCTAAAATCTAAGAAGACCATCTTGTGTATTGAATTGATTAAAAAGCTAGATGAGCAGCATAGAAGTCATCTTATAATCACTTGAATTAAATCACAAGGAGACGTTTAAAGCTGAGTGAAACCTTGACTGAGATTTTTACCGCATTGTGTTGATTGCTATCGTGCACATAGCACAATCACTTAAGATCACAATACACGGGTTTCTACCTCATCTCCTTCTGTAGCCACATGATCTGGATTCGCACGTCAGTCTTATCCAGACTCCCAGTGGATTTTAGAGGTCTGCACATCGCTAGGTCTATTTTAGGATGCGTAAAATTGTTTGAAATAGTTGTTTGCGTACTATATTATTTTGTGTAGTAGCCTCTAGGTAAAAATTCGATTCTTCTTACTTTCTTGAATTGGTCTCTTGATTGATTGAGATTTGATTGGGGTTTTCTGATTTCTGTGAATTAAGCTAGATTAGTCCTATCCATTGAGTGTGACTAATTATATTAAATTCATTTTCAAAAATCAACTCAATGGAAGGTAGGAGATCCTAGAACCTAGAACTAGTACTCCCCTTGGGTATTGATTCCCAATCAACTACGTCCACTTCTTTTCCTTCCACTTACAATCCTTTACCTCCCGTGTCTCAAACTCCTATTCACTATTCCACACATCAAGAGGACGATCATGATTCAGCACAATTCGAGGATTTTGAAGAACTTCCTCCACATCCTATTGCACATCCTCCACCACCACCAATCCATAGGTTCCAACCTCCACCATATCCTAATTTTCCTAACCCACCTCGGAGAGAGGACCTATGCCTCATCTTCATCACCTGTTTGAAACACAACTACAAATGAATACCCTAACCCAATAGGTGCAATAGCTTGCTCAAGTTGTTAATCTCTTAGCTAACCCCCAACCACAACCACCTCGACTTAGAAACCCTCAGGCACCACCCCAACCTCGTAGACCTCAACTACAGGATTACTATAATCCCGCAATTGCCCAACCTATGCCTATGGTACGATATCCCGATGGGGGTCGTGTTGCTGAACTGAAGCCGAATATCATAGCACTCATTCCTCACTTCCATGGACTTGCTTCTGAGGACTCTTTTCAGCATTTAGAGGAGCTGAAAAATCTTGCTCAAACCTTGGGTCTGTAAGGCCATGATCAGCACATGCTTTTGATGAAAATGTTCTCCTTTTCATTAAAGGATAAAGTCTCCTTTTGGTTTAGAACACTTGCATGGACTACACCTATAGACTCTTGGGCTTCTTTGGAATATGAGTTCCTAAAGAAGTACTTTCCCGTAGGCCACACTAACGCCTTAAGGCGTGCTATCACCACATTCACCTAGAATTCAGGAGAACAAATGCACGAGGCTTGGGAGAGATTCCATGAGCTTCTGAGAAAGTGTCCCCACCATGGTGTCCTACGCTGGCAACATGTTCAGATCTTCTACCATGGGCTCCATGATGACACACGGAATTTCGTAGATGCCGCTTGTGGAGGCAATTTCCTGTGTCGGGACGAGGACTCAGCCTTTGAGCTCTTCGAAGGTATGGCCGAGAATTCTATTAATAATGCTTCGATGAGTGTGTTTAATAGAAAGTCCTCACATTCTCACTCACATACGGGGGTACACAAAGCCCAATCCAGCAGCAGAGACTTAGAGATAGTGGCTAGTCAGCTGGATAAGGTGGGTTTAATCGAGAAGAAAGTAGTTGAAGTATGGAAATTTCTCTTAAAACCTTCATCATCTCCTTCTTCTTAGTCACCTGCACAAAACACTTCTTCCCAGTTTCCCACAAGGAGGGAAACTGTGAATAACCTTTCTGTGACACAATCTGCACTATCGGATTTTCCATTTCCATATCCTTCACCGATTAGAGGAACCTTTGTTCCTCCCTACACTGACTTCCCTGCACCTTCTGGAGCATCGGAGGAGCTCCATGCCATTCACAATGATCCTTTTGCATAGACCTACAACCCTGGATGGCGTAATCATCCAAATTTCTCGTGGTTGGGAATTCATAGAGACCTCTTTTTCAACAACCTTTTGCACCACCATAGCACAACTCGATCCGAGCACCACCTCCACAATCACATGGATATCCACCGCGTACCTACCAGCAACCCCAACCCAGGCCCGCCCAATACTCTCAACCTGGGCCTACACAAGATGACCAATTGGGGTCTATCATGAAAGCTCTAGCTGATATGCAACAACAGAATATTGCTATGCAGTAGAGACAGGATGCAGCATTAGCTGAGATGAGAGCCCAGCTATCACACTTGACGGAATCCCGTCAACCACATTCACTTCCATCTCAAGCACAACCCAACCCTAGGAACATACCTGCCCAGAGGTATGTTCAACCTAGACTGGTAGTGCAAGGTCAAGCACATGTCATTTCACAACCCTTGCACGACACTAAATTTTACACTGATCCAAATTCTTCCTATCCACAAACCCAACCACCTCTGCTACCTAGTTCTGAATCACCGTCTACATCTAGGGCTGAACTAAATGCCATAGTCACTAGGAGTGGTAAAAGCACCGTAGATCCACCTATTCCTGCTTCTACATCTTTTTCCTAGCCTTCTACCTCCACTCCTCCATCTGATTCACTATTTTATGCTTCTTTACCTAGGAATGATCCTCTTGTCACCACTTCTGTACCATTTCTAGAGGCTTTAAAGAAGAAGGGAAAAGGAAAGAAAAAGACCTGTGTGGCACCTGAGGAGAATTTGCTTAAGCTATTTGAGCAAGTTCTCATAAACATCCCCTTGTTGGATGCAATTCGCCACATACCTCTTTACGCTAAGTTTTTAAAAGACCTATGTACACCTAAGCGTAAAGCAAGGATTCAAAAAGGGAGTAGTCCAATCATCCTTTCGGAACAAGCTAGTTCTATTATATCCAGTACCCTCCCTACTAAGATGAAAGACCCAGGCACCCTTCTCCTATCCTGCATGATAGGTAACACCACATTTAAGAGAGCATTACTTGACCTAGGTGCTTCCATCAATCTTATCCCAACCTCTCTACTGACACATTTCGAGGTTGGCAATCTGAAGCCAACTGAGGTATCCCTCCAATTAGCTGACAGGTCAGTTAAGACACCTCAGGGAGTGTTGGAAGATGTTATAGTGCGGGTCAAGGATTTTTATTTTCCCGTAGACTTTATAGTCCTTAACATGGAAGTACCTGAGGATATCCAGAACACACCTATCATTTTAGGAAGACCTTTCTTGGCTACGGCCAAGGCAAACATTAATTGTGAGGAGGGCCTAATAGAATTGAAGTTCAGATCAGAAAATAAAAATTGATATTTTTCAAGCCCAAAGAGGTCCGTCATGTAGCTTAATTGAGGAAATTTGTTCCTTGGATTCTTTGGATCAGTTGGTTGAGGATACCTTAATTGACTCACTAAATTTAGAACCTCAACACTCTTTGGACTCTGACTTGACTTTCATTGAGACACCAGCTTTAGAGACTGAGGACTTACCTCCTATTCCATTAGTGTCTCTAGGATCTCCTGAAATTTCCACACCTGCTCCTTCATCTGATCCTGTACCTGTTAACCTCAAACCTCTCCCTGTTCTCTTAAGTATGTTTTCTTAGGACCCGATCAGACCTATCCTGTGATTATCAACTCTTTCTTATCATCTGATTAAGAATCACGACTCTTATCTATCCTGAGAGCACATAGACAAGCTATAGGATGGAGCCTGGCGAAACGGTGGCAGCAACTAGCTTTTCTTAAGTCGTTGTAGTACAAATAGTTATTGTCATCATTTGCTAATAATTTTTTACTCGGAAAATAAAGAGTTCCCGAGGTCGAACTCAGGGAGCAAGTTGTATTCTAGAGGTACAAGTTTCTTTTACAAAAATAAAGAAAGAGAGAGAGAGAATTTGTTGGCTTCTTTCTTCTTCTCTTCTTTTCTCTTTGCTTATCCTCTCTTCTTCTGCTTGGCTCTTCTGCTTTCCTCCTTTGCTCTTCTTCTTTATCTACAGCAGTAGTGATGTTCTTCTTCTTTCAGTTCTTGTTTCTGCTCGTCTCTTTCTTTTTCTTCTCCCTTGCGGTCCTATTCTTCTTCTTCTTCTTTCTTTCTTCTTTTCCTTTCTTCAGATCTTCTTCTCGTGCTCTTCTTCTTCTGCAGAGTCTTCCCTTGGCCTCTCTGTGTTCTCCTCTGCCTCGCCTTCCTTCTCCTTCTTTGCCTTCAGGACGTCGTCTGATTTTCCAATCAGACGACTTAAACCGCCGCTGCTACAGTGCCGCTCGGTGCTCCTCCTTCCTTCAGCTTTCGTCGGCCTTCTTCTCTGTTCAGCGAGCGTCTTTCTTCTTCTTCTCTGCCTGCACACTTGCACAGCTTGATCAGAGGGGCAAAACCTAGTTCTACCCTCTCCCCCGCGTTTCTCTCTCACGGAAGCCGCTCTTAGGAAAGCTCTCCCAGAGCTGCCGGGTATTCGGGTACGGGTCGTGCCCGGGTCCAGGCCCACCTGCGTGCGTGGTGGGCGAGGAGTGCAGGTCGGGCTTAGTTGGGTCGGGCTAGGTCTGCGGGGCGTGGTCGCGGACGAGGCCGGGTCGAGCGGGTAAGTGAGAGGGACCTCACCCCGAGCTCAGGAGGCAACGAACATAAGGCACCTTTTGCCTTTATGCGGGCGCGCTCCTCTGAAAAGTTACGAGGTGGGACTAAATGTCCCACCCCAATTGGGCGCCCGCAGCTGAAGAAGCTGCAGGAGTTCGCGGTTGCACGCGAGGCCTTTGCCCCAGATGCAAGTCTGGGACGCTTCGCAGAGATGCCCCGCGCAGCCTGGGAGTCGCACCTGGGCGAATCGCACCTGGAGCTGCAGGTTGAAGGTGCTCCTTCCACGCAGCAATGGCGACGGCGGTCGAGATACCTGTCCACAGAGGAACGGCCTCTCAGCCTAATCAGATACGCGGAGAACCTTCGCCGTGGCGCGGCGAAGGTGGTGGGGGGTCTGGCAGGCGGCGGGGCGGAGCGTGAGGGTCGCCCTAGGTCAAACTGCGGGCGAAGAAGTGGGTTTGTTCGGGGGGTCTGCAGAGGGCGAGTGGTGGGAAATGGAAGGGCGGAGGTTGATCAGGGTGAGGAGGCGGAGGTTTTGTGAGGGTCGGCGAGGCGTATGGGGCTGTGGAGCGACGGGGGCGTCTCGCCAGAGTTTGGCCGGAGACGAAGGGGGTGACGGTGGACAGGAGCGGTCGAGGGTTTAATCAAATAAAAGATAGTGAGGAAAAGAAAGAGGGGGAGATGGGGAGAAGTTCTGACCTAGCTACGGAGACGAAAGGGGCTGGAGCAAGGCGGCAGTCGTATCGACTGTCGCCGGAGAAGAAGATGCCCGGGGGAAGGGGCGGCGGCGAGGAGAGGGCCGGAGAGGTGCCAGTTGGGTACGGCGTGGCGCGGGAAGAGCGAGGGAGGGCAACCCTGCAGCTGGTAGTGCGGCAGAGCGACGAGGAGGAAGGGGAGAGGCCGCCGGAGCTGGAGGGCTCCCTGTCGGAGTGAGAAGAGAGGAAGTGGGGGTCTTTCTCCGTCAGGGCCGAGCTGCCCAGAACGGCGGAGCGACGGGGGTATTTATAGAGGCGGAATCAGAGAGGAGGGCGGAGGGAGACGACGTGTCTCTCTCGCCGGAGGATGCTGGAGATGGAGACCCATACCGTCCGTGCGTTCGCACGGCCGGTATGGTGGGTTGCAGCGACCAGGGGGGTGTTCCTGCGATGGCTGACGACGCAGGGCACCCCCGGTTGTCTTACCAGACCCTCCCCCTTACCCTGCGCGGCGCCATGCTCCGCGCAAGGTCGCCGGAGCATGGTGCTGGTCAGGTTTTGGCAGGAGGGACCTGAATGCAAAGAACGAAGGAGAGTTAGGGGCAGAAATGTGAGGGTTCAAAAGTTGAGGGCCAAAAAGTAAATAAATGAGGACCAAAGTGTAAAGTTGGTCAAGAAGGTTTCCTCTTAGGCTCAAGTTTTTATACATGACTAATTGGGACCTAAGGATTATGATGGTGAATTTTATTTCTAAATTAAACCTTGTTTGACTGGTCAATTTACGCAAAAACCCAAATTAAGTTATTAATTGGGCATGGTTCTCAATGTAGGTCAAAAATGGTTCCGAAGGCAAAATTGAAGGTTCTAAACCCTAGAGATTATTTTTCTATTAATTTTAGAGGGTTTATTCTATTTTTACTTTGCCTCGAACCTCGCAAATTGAAGTGGGTTTGTTTAAGGTTACAGATTATCATTTAGTTCCTTGGAATTGCTGTAGCCCTTATCAGATCATCCCACTTTCCTTCTTATTTGGTTTGTTTGACCTATGTTTGGACCTGTATGCAGATTATACTGGTAAAATTGCATTTTTACCCCTTATGACTTGTTTTCTTCTCAAACTCAGAATTCTCTGAGTTAAGCCTTCCCTTGAGTTATGTAGGTGCTTTTATCCTTTGTATTAGGTCAAAATGAGCTAGTTATGGCTCATGATGAGGTTCTCATCATACCCCCATGCCTAGCTTTTGTTAGTCCCTTAGCAAAAACTTAAGGTTTCAACCCTTGTTCTAGACCGTGAAGTTCTTAATAGCTTCAGATAAGTGCTTTTTCATTTGAGCTTAGATTATGTTAGAATGCTGACCATAGGCCTAAAAGGTACTTTAGTACCAATCAAGATCCAAATCTGTCTAGCCTTGGCCTCAGTCCTTAGCAAAGGTTTTTAAGGCCCACAAGAACTAACCTAAGGTTTATTGGACTTTGTGGTTAAAGCACCCGTGCTTGAAATGATTTTAGCCCTGGCTCAGTTCGCAGTGCGTTTTGTAAGAGAGAGAGATAGAAAATTTTTCTGTTTGGAGAGTTTTCTCTCTTTTTCTTTTTAATTCTAGCTTAGGATTGGCTTTTCAACAGGTCTGTATCAGATTCCTTGCTCCCATCATCAATCCTCAAGGGTTCCTGGCAGTCGATGCTTCTAGATAGCACCGCCCATGGCAACCCCTGGAACCCTGGCTATTGAGATTTCGAGATAATCCCATCCATGGTGTTCCGTGGCCGAATCTAGACCCTGGCAATTGACACTTCGAGATAATGCCGTCCATGGAATCTGAATCAGCAGAGTGCTTACATGCCCCCAGTAGGATATGTGAATATCCTAAGAGACAAGCACCGAGGAGATGATATTTTGTTACGCATCTTCGAGGGGATTTCCCGCCTCTCCGCGCTGGGAACTTGTCCAAATCAACTTGTGTTGGTCTGCCGCTCCTACTCTAGGTGTACTTTCCAGAATTTTGCGACGCTTCTGCGTGATTTTGATTTTTACGCTTACTGAACCAGGCTGTGTGTGAGGTTAGGGTGCTTAGGTTACTAAGTCCCATAAACCAAAAATTAGTTAATGAGGCCAAATACTCCCTAAGCCTTAGACCTAATACTTCAGCTTTTCATTTTCCTCAACCTCTTGAGGAGTGTCCAGATCTTAATGGGTACTAAGAGTCTATTCAAGAATGCCTAAGGTTTGCGTTCTTACTAATCTCATTATGCACTTTTTAGTTATTTTCTTGAATGAGGTCTAGAACTTAGGTTAATTCCTTAGTTCCTTACTAATGACTATCACTTTTTCTTTAATATTTTTGTGCTCCTTTTTCATTTTGTTTCTTTTCTCCTTCTCCTTCACAAAATTTCCTTCTCCTTTTTTCCTCTTATTCTTTTTCGAAAATTTTTAATTTTTATGGTGTTTTTGGCATATGTGAAAATTTTTTTTATTATTTATTTATTTTTTTTTTTTTTTGAAACCTTTTCTTACAAGTTTTGCACTTTCATACCCCCCCATGCCTAAGATTTGCAATGTCCTCATTGTAACCTAGGGGGTTTTTATTTAACTTAGTTCATTCCTTAAGACAGAAATTTGGATGAGTGAATGGGTCGGGTTGAATTTTGCGGACGATTTCTAATCCCAGATGCAAGCATCTGAGGTGGGGTCGGCTGTCTACAAGGGTGAACCTTAAGTGCAAAAAGGTGTCAGAAAAAGGTTTTGGATTTTTAGGAAAATGACGGGTTGCCTCCCGTTAAGTGCTGAGTTTTACGCCATCGGCTGGGCGCAATAAGCTCAAGGGGAATGGAGGATATAAGATGCTTCAGCCAAATCAGTAGAAGTCACATCAATGAACGGCTTGAGTCTCTGACCGTTCACGATGAAAGGTTCAGAATCGTGGCTGAGTGGACTGATTTCGATTGCTCCATTTCCAAAAACCTGTTGGACCAAATATGGTCCGACCCACTTGGATCTCAGTTTTCCTGGGAAGAGTTTTAGTCGGGCATCAAAGAGTAGGACCTTTTGACCAGGATGAAAGATCTTTCTTGAGATATGCTTGTCATGGAAGGATTTAACCCTCTCCTTGTAGATTCGCGAGTTCTCATACGCGTCTAAGCGTAATTCATCGATCTCGCTGATTTGGAGTTTTCTGTGGGTTCCAGCCTTGGAAAGATCTAGATTACAGTTCCGTACTGCCCAATAGGCTTTATGTTCTAGTTCGACGGGAAGGTGACACGCCTTTTCGTACACCAGTCTAAAGGGAGACATGCCTAATTGGGTTTTGTGGGCGGTCCTATAGGCCCACAATGCTTCCGGAAGTCAGGATGACTAGTCCTTCCTGTCAGGCCGAACAGTGACTTGCAGGATTTTCTTGATCTCCCGATTAGACAGCTCATCTAGACCATTAGTTTGGGGGTGATAAGGAGTAGAGATTCGGTGAGACACCCCGTATTTGGTCATCAGTGACCTAAACTGAGCATTTGTGAAATGGGTCCCCCCATCAGAGATTATTGCACGAGGAATCCCGAATCTTGAGAAAATGTTTTGATGAATGAATTTGAGAACGACTTTGTAATCACAGGTTCGGGTCGGTATGGCTTCGATCCATTTGGACACATAGTCCACAGCCAACAGAATGTATTCGAAACCATCCGAAACAGGAAAGGGGCCCATAAAATCAATCCCCCAAACATCAAAGATTTCGCATACTAGAATCGGTTGCATAGGCATCATGTCGCGATGGCTCATGTTGCCCAAAGTCTGGCAATGACTGCATTCCTTGTAGTGATTGTACGCGTCTTTGAACAGTGTGGGCCAGTAAAAGCCGCACTGGAGGACTTTTGATGCGGTTTTATTCCCGGCGAAATGGCCACCGCATGCCTGGTCATGGCAGAAAGAGAGGACATTGCTGATTTCCTCTTCCGGGACACATCTCCGAATGATCTGATCAGCACCTATGCGGAAGAGGTACGGGTCTTCCCAAATGTAATACTTGGCATCGGAGCATAATTTGTCCTTGGCCTTCGGCCAATCGGACGGGATCTGATGAGATGCCAAGTAATTTACTACATTAGCAAATCATGGAAGGCTAGTACTGATAGTCAGCAGGTGCTCATCGGGAAAATGCTCAGTGATGGGTCCGGAAGGGTCAATTAATTCAGAAGGAAGACGGGACAAGTGATCAGCTACCACATTTTGCTTTCCCGCTTTGTCGCGAATCTCAAGGTCAAATTCTTGCAACAGCAAGATCCATCGGATTAATCGAGGTTTCGCGTCCTTCTTTGCAAGGAGATGCCTCACAGCTGTGTGATCCGAGTATATGATGACACGGGAACCCAGAAGGTACGATCTGAATTTTTCTAGGGCAAATACTACAGCTAGCAGCTCTTTCTCAGTAACCGTATAGTTATGCTGAGCCTCATCGAGTGTTTTGCTGGCGTAGTAAATAACCACAGGTTTCCCGTCAATTTTCTTCCCCAAAACCGCTCCTACAGCGAAGTCGGATGCATCGCACATGATCTCAAAGGGTTGAGACCAATCAGGGGACTGTAGGATCGGGGCTTGGGTGACTCGGTCACGCAGGATTTCAAATGCTTGAGTGCATTCCTTGGAAATTTCGAAAGGTACATCCTTGGAGAGAAGAGTGGTCAGGGGGCGCGCGATTTTTGAAAAATCAGGGATAAATCGTCGATAAAATCCGACATGCCCCAAAAAAGATCGGATGTCCTTGATCGAGCTAGGCATAGGAAGGTGAGAAATCAGATCAACCTTAGCTCGATCCACTTGGATGCCTTTTTCCGAAATTGAGTGTCCCAGGACAATTCCCTCAGGCACCATGAAATGGCTCTTTTCCCAGGAAAGAACCAAATTCACATCGATGCACCGCCTGAGTATCTGGACCAAGTGTTGGAGGCAATCGTCGAATGATGCTCCGAAAATTGAAAAGTCATCCATGAAGACTTCCAGATAATCACCTACCATATCTGAGAATATGGCAAGCATGCATCGCTAAAAAGTAGCGGGTGCATTGCAAAGACCGAAAGGCATCCTTCGGAAAGCGTATGTTCCGAAGGGGCAGGTGAACGTGGTCTTTTCTTGGTCCTCAGGATGGATTGCCACCTGGTTATAACCGGAGTACCCGTCAAGAAAGCAGAATAACCTATTTCCCGCAAGTTTTTCGAGAATTTGATCAATGAATGGTAGTGGGAAATGATCCTTCTTCGTGGAGGAATTGAGTCGGCGGTAATCTATACAGACTCTCCACGAGTTGGCTAGTCGGGTCGGAATGATTTCTCCGATCTCAGTCGTTATAGTGGTGAGTCCTGCCTTCTTGGGCACGACCTGAATTGGGCTCACCCAACGACTATCGGAGATCGGGTAGATAATTCCGGCATCTAACCACTTGATGATCTCCTTTTTCACGACCTCCTGCAGATTGGGGTTTAAGTGTCTCTGCATTTCACGAGAAGGTCGTGTGCCCTCTTCTGAATAGATATGATGAGTACAATAGGAGGGACTTATTCCAGTCAAATCATCGAGAGTCCACCCGATGGCTCTGCGATGTTGCTGGAGAATAGTAATCAGACGGGATTCCTGTTCGGGATTGAGGTTGGAATTGATAATCACAGGAAGGGTCTGATCAGAACCCAAAAAGATATATTTCAAGTGAGCAGGAAGAGGCTTTAACTCGAGGATAGGGTTTTCAGCAGCAGCGGGTGGTTCAATGTAGATGTGAGGTTCAAGGGTGGGAGTTACTGGATTGTGTATGTCTGGATTCGACTCCTCTGTTTGCGGGTCAAGATCCTTCTGTGGTTGATGAGGCATAATCGGGTCATTCTGGAAGTGTGATTCTTCAACCAAAGTCCTGACGTCACAAATTTGTTCGATGACACCGCAATTAATTCCTTGTTGGGCCTTAAATATATCAATTTTTAGGGTTTGATCTCCAAACTTAAGCTCTATTTGGCCCTCCTCACAGCTGATGTTGGCTCTAGCAGTAGCCAAGAAAGGTCTCCCTAGAATGATTGGTGTATCCCTAGGGTTCTCAGGTGCGTCCATATCTAAGACTATAAAGTCCACTGGGAAATAGAAATCCCGCACTCTTACAATAACATCCTCGAGAATCCCTTTTGGTGACTTTATAGATCGATCTGCTAATTGTAATGTCACCTCAGTTGGTTTTAACTCAGATTCTTCTAGATGGTCAAGTAAGGATGTGGGTATCAGGTTTATGGATGCACCCAAGTCTAGCAATGCTCTATCAAATTGGGTACCACCTATCTTGCAGGAAATCAGGGGAGTACCAGGATCTTTTGCCTTGGGTGGGAGTCTACTGAGGATTACAGAGCTGGCTTGCTCTGACAGAACAATTGGGCTCCCTCCCTTGATTCGCGGCTTACGCTGGGGTGTACATATATTCTTTAGAAATCGTGCGTAAGCTGGTACGTGGCGGATTGCATCCATCAAGGGGATGTTTATGTGGACCTGCTCAAAGAGCTTGACCAGGTCCTCCTCAGGGGCCACGGGTTTGGTAGTCTTCTTTCCCTTGGTCAAGGCCTCGGGAAACGGGACCTTAGGTGGTTCTTCTAGGATAAGTCCAGGTTGTGGATCCGGGACATGGGTGGGGACGTCCTGGATTACTGTCATAGGCTTGGGATCAATACCCGGCTTGGAGTGGTTCGGATGAGGTGGGTCTTGGGTTTCCTTACCACTATGGGTTGTTACGGAATTAAGTCCTGCCTAGTTTTGGTTGGGATTGGGTAAGATAGCTTGCTGCTAGTAACCTGCAAAAGAAGTGGAGGCCTCTATCCCGTCAGGTGAAGGAACAGAGGGGGCCTGATAAATCATATGGGCATGGCCCGGGTTTGGGTTCATAACGCGCCGCTGGGTTGGCATGTTATTAGGATTAGGTAGAGGTTGGGAGGGAAGAGTACCCGGCTGGTGAGAGTTGGCCAACTGGGTCAATTGGTTACGGACCTCTGTAAGTTCGTCCTTGTGTTGTTTTTGGATAGCTGCATTCGTTCTTTAAATGTCAGCCAGGGTCTGAAGGATAAGGGACATTTGATCCTGATTCGGCCCAGATGGGTAAGTAGGGTTAGGCCGAGGCTGAGGCGGCTGGTAAGGACGAGGAGGTTGTGGGCGGGGTTGGAAGGATGATCTTTGGGTTTGGGAATTTCCCACCCATTGAAAGTTAGGATGGTTTCGCCATCCAGGGTTATAGGTGTTGGAGAATGGGTTGTTCTGGATAGCGTGGAGGTCCTCGCAGGTCTGAGGAACCTCCAGAGAGTCAGAGAAAGAGGGAATGGAATTCCCCTGGTAGGTGTAGAAGGAATCGGAAGGACCACCGGGCAAAGATTCGGATGATGGGTCCATCCTAGGAGAAGGTCGATGGAGAATGTTTTGCACAGTTTCCCTTGTGGAAGGAGGCTGTGCGAAAGGGTTATGCGCAGAGGTGGCTCGCTGCAAATGCTGAGTCAGCTCGTCCACCTTCTTTTCGATAATTGAGACCTTGTCCAATCGACTGGCCATTACTTCCAGGTCGACTGATGCGGACAGGCCCTGCGTCTCATGTGCTCCCCGCGGGTATTCGTCCTGTCGAATAATCCCATGGAGTCATTGTTGATGGAGTTCTCGCACATGTTTTCGAGAATCTCCCACACGGTGTCTTCATGCTGACCCATGATATTTCCTCCGCAGGTTGCATTGACGAAAAGACGGATGTCCTCACGGAGTCCCTGGTGAAAAGACTGGACTTGTTCCCATTTAGGAACTCCGTGATGGGGGCACTTTCTCATGAGATCCTGGAAACGATCCCATGCCTCATGGAGAGGTTCTCCTGATTGTTGAGTGAAGTGCGTAATCTGATGGCGCAAGGCGTTGGTCCGACCAACGGGAAAAAACTTCTTCAAAAACTCGGATTGAAGTTCTTCCCAAGTGTTGATCGGCCGGGTCTGAGTTTGATACCAATGGGCGGCCTTGTCCATAAGAGAAAAGGAGAACATCTTCATGAGAAGAATATCCCGATTTTGCGCATCTGACCCAAAAGTTTGGGCCAGATGCTTTAGCTGTTTGATGTGCTGGAAGGGATCTTCGGAATTAAGCCCATGGAATTTAGGTATAGCATGAATCATGTTGGGTTTCAATTCGGAATCAGGTCCTCCAGTCGGGATTCTGACTCGAGGCTCAATAGCCACCGCAGCAGGATTGTAGTGGTCCCGCATCATAGGTCGCTGTGGTGGGTGCACGAAGTTTTGGAAGAGGTCATTGAGTCGCTGGAGCTGGTGCTCCAGATTATTTTCTTCCTCAATTGGCTGAGCCATGATGGGGGAAGAAGAAGAACTTGGTTCTGAATCAGAAGAGAGAATAATGTGAGGGGGTTGCTGCACAAACACGGGCGTCGAGGCTTGGCCTTGACAAGAGTGAATTTCTAAAGGATGTCTTAAGGGTGGTCTTAAGGACCTCCTACCGTACATGCACTGTTGGAAGAGATGAGTTTAGAAGGTGCTGGACCCAATCAAGACACCCAAAAATGTGTTGGGTGACTATAGAGGTGCGGGGCAGATGGACCCCTTGATCAGAAAGATCGTCCACCTGAGAATTACCTGGGCAGCCAGAGAGGGAGAGTCCCGCAAAGACCTCTACACGGTAGAGCGTCCCCACGGGTTACAGGGTTTCCCCCACCCGACCTCTCTTGTCACTGCGGTTCCAGGTAGACCAGAATGGGGATCTTGACCTCTTAAGTCTACCAATTTTAGGTTAAGATTAGGGTGCTTAAAGTTACACTTGAACTTTAGTTCTTTGAGTGCAAAGAGTGACCTAATTTAAGGTTGGTTGACCCAAGGGGGCAACTTTACCTCTTGTTTCCTTTGAGAGTTTTTGGGTCTTGTCTTTTAGGGTTCAAGTGTTTTAGAGAGCCAATTGTTTTAGGTTTTCTTTGAATAGGTATTTTCAGACAAGGGCTTGGGCACACTTCATTTGGTTTTCCCAATTCTTGCTTAAGGAGTGTGTCTCTAAATCCCTAGTGTTGGATCCTAGGTTGGCTCTACTTGGTCCAGTTAGCTCTTTGTTGGGTAATTAGGGCTCAAGCAAGAATGTGTTAGCCCTTAAATACCCTTAATAGTGTGCAGTAATAATGGGTTGAAAACATGCAACTTTTGATGGTTTACTGAGTATAGAAGACAGGTTAGACCTATATTGCTTGTTCTTTTCTTTTCTTCCTCTTTAGAGTTTAGGGATTGAGAGGATAGAATTTTACCTGTCCTTGGAGTGGTTGTCGTGCGGTTGCTTGTCTTCTCGATTTTCTTGTATTTCTGCACAACAAAGGAGAGATTGTTAGCAATGTAAAAATAGGAATTTGATTATCTCTAGAATAGCCGTTGCTCCCCGGCAACGGCGCCAACTAGCGAAACGGTGGTAGCAACTAGCTTTTCTTAAGTCGTTGTAGTACAAATAGTTATTGCCATCATTTGCTAATAATTTTTTACTCGGAAAATAAAGAGTTCCCGAGGTCGAACTCAGGGAGCAAGTTGTATTCTAGGGGTACAAGTTTCTTTTACAAAAATAAAGAAAGAGAGAGAGAGAATTTGTTGGCTTCTTTCTTCTTCTCTTCTTTTCTCTTTGCTTATCCTCTCTTCTTCTGCTTGGCTCTTCTGCTTTCCTCCTTTGCTCTTCTTCTTTATCTGCAGAAGTAGTGATGTTCTTCTTCTTTCAGTTCTTGTTTCTGCTCGACTCTTTCTTTTTCTTCTCCCTTGCGGTCCTGTTCTTCTTCTTCTTCTTTATTTCTTCTTTTCCTTTCTTCAGATCTTCTTCTCGTGCTCTTCTTCTTCTGCAGAGTCTTCCCTTGGCCTCTCTGTGTTCTCCTCTGCCTCGCCTTCCTTCTCCTTCTTTGCCTTCAGGACGTCGTCTGATTTTCCAATCAGACGACTTAAACCGCCGCTGCTACAGTGCCGCTCGGTGCTCCTCCTTCCTTCAGCTTTCGTCAGCCTTCTTCTCTGCTCAGCGAGCGTCTTTCTTCTTCTTCTCTGCCTGCACACTTGCACAGCTTGATCAGAGAAGCAAAATCTAGTTCTACCCTCTCCCCCGCGTTTCTCTCTCACGGAAGCCGCTCTTAGGAAAGCTCTCCCAGAGCTGCCGGGTATTCGGGTACGGGTCGTGCCTGGGTCCAGGCCCACCGGCGTGCGTGGTGGGCGAGGAGTGTAGGTCGGGCTTAGTCGGGTCGGGCTAGGTCCGCGGGGCGTGGTCGCGGACGAGGCCGGGTCGAGCGGGTAAGTGAGAGGGACCTCACCCCGTGCTCAGGAGGCAACGAACATAAGGCACTTTTTGCCTTTATGCGGGCGCGCTCCTCTGAAAAGTTACGAGGTGGGACTAAATGTCCCATCCCAATTGGGCGCCCGCAGCTGAAGAAGCTGCAGGAGTTCGCGGTTGCACGCGAGGCCTTTGCCCCAGCTGCAAGTCTGGGACGCTTCGCGGAGATGCCCCGCGCAGCCTGGGAGTCACACCTGGGCGAATCGCACCTGGAGCTGCAGGTTGAAGGTGCTCCTTCCACGCAGCAATGGCGACGGCGGTCGAGATACCTGTCCACAGAGGAATGGCCTCTCAGCCTAATCAGATACGCGGAGAACCTTCGCCGTGGCACGGCGAAGGTGGTGGGGGGTCTGGCAGGCGGCGGGGCGGAGCGTGAGGGTCGCCCTAGTTCAAACTGCGGGTGAAGAAGTGGGTTTGTTCGGGGGGTCTGCAGAGGGCGAGTGGTGGGAAATGGAAGGGCGGAGGTTGATCAGGGTGAGGAGGCGGAGGTTTTGTGAGGGTCGGCGAGGCGTATGGGGCTGTGGAGCGACGGGGGCGTCTCGCCAGAGTTTGGCCGGAGACGAAGGGGGTGACGGTGGACAGGAGCGGTCGAGGGTTTAATCAAATAAAAGACAGTGAGGAAAAGAAAGAGGGGGAGATGGGGAGAAGTTCTGACCTGGCTACGGAGACGAAAGGGGCTGGAGCAAGGCGGCAGTCGTATCGACTGTTGCCGGAGAAGAAGATGCCCGGGGGAAGGGGCGGCGGCGAGGAGAGGGCCGGAGAGGCGCCAGCTGGGTACGGCGTGGCGCGGGAAGAGCGAGGGAGGGCAACCCTGCAGCTGGTAGTGCGGCAGAGCGACGAGGAGGAAGGGGAGAGGCCGCCGGAGCTGGAGGGCTCCCTGTTGGAGTGAGGAGAGAGGAAGTGGTGGTCTTTCTCCGTCAGGGCCGAGCTGCCCAGAACGGCGGAGCGACGGGGGTATTTATAGAGGCGGAATCAGAGAGGAGGGCGGAGGGAGACGACATGTATCCCTCGCCGGAGGACGCCGGAGATGGAGACCCATAACGTCCGTGCGTTCGCACGGCCGGTATGGTGGGTTGCAGCGACCAGGGGGTGTTCCTGCGACGGCTGACGACGCAGGGCACCCCCGGTTGTCTTACCAGACCCTCCCCCTTACCCTGCGCGGCGCCATGCTCCGCGCAAGGTCGCCGGAGCATGGTGCTGGTCAGGTTTGGCAGGAGGGACCTGAATGCAAAGAACGAAGGAGAGTTAGGGGCAGAAATGTGAGGGTTCAAAAGTTGAGGGCCAAAAAGTAAATAAATGAGGATCAAAGTGTAAAGTTGGTCAAGAAGGTTTCCTCTTAGGCTCAAGTTTTTATACATGACTAATTGGGACCTAAGGATTATGATGGTGAATTTTATTTCTTGATTAAACCTTGTTTAACTGGTCAATTTACGCAAAAACCCAAATTAAGTTATTAATTGGGCATGGTTCTCAATGTAGGTCAAAAATGGTTCCGAAGGCAAAATTGAAGGTTCTAAACCCTAGAGATTATTTTTCTATTAATTTTAGAGGGTTTATTCTATTTTTACTTTGCCTCGAACCTCGCGAATTGAAGTGGGTTTGTTTTAAGGTTACAGATTATCATTTAGTTCCTTGGAATTGCTGTAGCCCTTATCAGATCATCCCACTTTCCTTCTTATTTAGTTTGTTTGACCTATGTTTGGACCTGTATGCAGATTATACTGGTAAAATTGCATTTTTACCCCTTATGACTTATTTTCTTCTCAAACTCAGAATTCTCTGAGTTAAGCCTTCCCTTGAGTTATGTAGGAGCTTTTATCCTTTGTATTAGGTCAAAATGAGCTAGTTATGGCTCATGATGAGGTTCTCATCAGAGCCTCTCTAACCTGACCGGCATTAGTCCTTACTGCACACATAGGATTTTCACTGAAGAAGGATCTAGACCTACTAGACAGCTCCAGCGTAGATTGAACCCTACACTTCAAGAGGTGGTGAAAAATGAGATGATTAAGTGGTTAGACAACGTTATTATCTTCCCCATTTCTGACAGCCAGTGGGTAAGTCCTGTTCAGGTTGTGCCTAAGAAGGCCAGACTTACCGTCATAACCATTAATTCTAGAGAAGTCATCCCTACACGGATTGCTAGTTTGTGATGAGTATGTATTGATTACCGGAAACTCAACTAGGTCATGAAGAAAGATCATTTCCCATTGCCCTTCATTGATCAGATACTGGAAAGACTGGTGGGAAGTAGATTTTTCTACTTGTTGGATGGCTATTCAGGATATAATTAGGTGGCGATTCACCCCGATGATTAGGAAAAAATGACGTTCACCTGCCCCTACGGAACCTTTGCATTTCGTAGGATGCCTTTTGGATTGTGCAACACACCGACTACATTTCAGCGGTGTATGTTTGCAATCTTTTCCGATTTGGTAGGTGATTGCTTAGATGTCTTCATGGATGACTTCTCAGTCTTTGAGAGCACATTTGATGCATGCTTAGACCACCTGACTAAGGTCCTGCAAAGGTGCATAAATGTGAATTTGGTACTTTCCTGGGAGAAATCACATTTCATGGTACCAGAAGGACTAGTATTAGGTCACCTTATCTCTAAGAGAGGAATAGAGGTTAATTGTGCGAAGGTAAATTGATTTCTAAACTACCACTACCTTCATCGGTTAAACAGATTAGATCTTTTCTTAGGCATGTTGGTTTTTATCGCCACTTTATAGCAGATTTCTTGAAAGTAGCCTGACATCTCACCAATCTCCTCCCTAAGGATGTAGACTTCCAGATCTCTGACGAGTGTGTTCGTGCCTATACGACACTTCGTGATCTGGTTACCAAGGCACCAATACTGTAACCTCCAGAGTGGTCTCACCCTTTTGAGATCATGTGTGATGCCTCTGATTATGCAGTAGGGGCTGTCCTTGGTCAAAAACTGAATGGGAAACCCACAGTCATCTATTACGCTAGCAAGACCTTAGATCAAGCTCAGAGGAATTACACCATCACAGAAAAGGAATTGCTAGCTGTAGTATTTGCACTGAAAAAATTCAGACCTTATCTTTTAGGTTCCCACATTATAGTCTACACTGACCACACTGCAATTCTACATCTTCTCGCCAAGAAGGATGAGAAATCTCGTCTGATTAGATGGATCCTGCTTCTGAAGGAATTTGATTTAGAGATTTGTGACAAGGCTGCAAAGCAGAATGTGGTAGCTGACCACTTATCCCGCCTTCCTTCTGAAGCGATTTCTCCTTCTTTGCCTATTTCTGACCACTTCCCTGACGAGCAATTGCTGGTCATTCATTCTGATCTTCCCTGGTATGCTGACATTGTCAACTACCTGGCTTCTGGAATGCTTCCCACTGATTGGGTCCGACATCAAAAAGACAGACTTAGATCCGAGGCCAAGCACTATTACTGGGAAGAACCATGGCTTTTCAAGCACCGCAAAGACCAGATTCTTAGGAAGTGTGTCCCTGATAAGGAGATAGAAGGCATCCTGTCGTTCTGCCATGACCAGGCGTGTGGCAATCATTTCTTTGGCAAAAAGATTACTGCAAAGATTTTGCAGAGCGATTTTTATTGGCCCATAATCTTCAAAGATGCACACGAATATAGCAGGGCATGTTCATGCTGTCAGTCTCTCGGCAGTATTGGTCGCTGAGACATGATGCCCTTGAATCCAATCGTAGTGTGCGAAATTTTTGACATTTGGGGCATTGACTTCATGGGACCTTTTCTGAAATCTTATGGCTTCGAGTATATCTTGTTAGTAGTTGAGTATGTTTCCAAATGGATAGAAGCCATCCCCTCGAGGACTAACGATCATAGAGTTGTGACACAATTTGTTCAAGATTTCATCTTCTCTAGATTTGGGGTACCAAAAGCCATCATTAGTGATGGAGGGTCTCACTTTAGAAACACACATTTTCAGTCCCTACTTCAAAAGTATGGGGTGTCACATAGGATTGCTACACCATATCACCCTTAAACCAATGGACTTGCTGAATTGTCCAACCGAGAGATCAAGAAGATTTTATAGACTACCATTCGACCTGATAGAAAAGATTGGTCTTCCCGCCTTTCTGATGCGTTGTGGGCATATAGGACAGCTCACAAAATCCCATTAGGCATGTATCCTTTTAGACTTGTGTACGGGAAACACTGCCATCTTCCCATAGAACTTGAACACAAAGCCTATTAGGCCATAAGAAAGTGTAACTTGGACCTAGAGAAGGCCAGTGATCATAGAAGATTACAAATTTCTGAGCTAGATGAGTTAAGGAATGAATCTTATGAAAGCTCGAGGATTTATAAGGATAAACTTAAGGCCTTCCATGACCGTCACACTCATAGGAAATCATTTCACCCTGGTCAAAAAGTCCTCTTCGACTCTAGACTAAAACTCTTTCTAGGGAAACTAAAATCCAAATGGACTGGACCTTTCAAAATCATGAGAATCTTTGACAATGGAGCCATTGAGATCACTGAGATTGACAAATTTGAACCTTTTACCGTCAATGGACATATATTAAAACCTTTCATTGAGCCACATGATCTTAGACTTGTCAATTCCACCTTTTCGCTCCTACATTTTGAATTACCGACTGGGTTTACGCCTAGCTGAAGGCATTAAACTTAGCAAAACTTATCCTTGCATATAGCTATTTTCACCTTTCTTATTTCTACCTTTATTTGCATTAGGTGTCTACCTTTGCATTTTTGGCATACATTCATTGACACATATGCCATGCATCTCACTTTCTAGCCTGACTTTCCACTCTGATCTTGTATCAGACTTGAAATCGTCTACACAGAGATTTTATCTCCTCATTCCGACTTCCTTTTGTCACCTAGTCTAGGATAGTGAAAAGTAGAGCATGCATTTGCATCCACCCTATTCATTCAATAAGGACATTGCAACATTTAAGCATCGAGGGTGTAAATGATGAAACATTTACTGAAATGCAATTGTAGACACACCTATAGTATAGTATATAGTATTATTAAAAAAAAAATTATTACAAAGCCAAAAATACAAAAAAATGACAAAACACAAAAACTCCAAAAATATAATAAGGGACATACACTCTATTGTTAAGGGAGAACTCCAAAGAAATTTCTGAGGAGAGGAAAAAGCTTTAAAAGAAGAAAAATAAGTGTTTAACTATGATCTTCTAGCTGAAAACAAAAATAGAATAAGTGTTTATGGACATTCAACCTTTACTGGTTTGACTTTTCGGGCCACTGTAGCTTGACTCATTCAAGCTTTGGCTTAATACACTTTGAGCTTTGACAAGATAGACCATAGTCTCTCCTAACTTTAAGACGTATTCTTGTACCTGAGTCACCAGTACAGGATTTGCTGGTTTGCTTTGACGTAGGAGTCTAAGTAACCTTGGCTTACACTACACAATGTTAGGAAAGACCTTGTGAATATGAAATTCAACCCTAGTGTTCATTAGGGAAGGTGGAGTCCTTACCTGTGCGTACAGGTAGACTCTTTGTCCTAGCCTTTAGCCTTGTGTCTAAGAGAAGCTCTTTCCACCAAAAAACTCACCCACCAAATAAGGTGTGCTCTACCAAATAAAGTTGTCGGAGACATACTGACAGAAAAAAAAGGAAAAAGAAAAAGAAAAGTTCAAAAAGAAAGTTCTTTAGAATAAGTCAAGTATGTTCTCCAAGTCTGTAAATACAAAAGTTCCACCCAAAAATGTTTTCAGGGTTCAATACAAATACCCTGTTCTTCCACCAAAAAAATTCTTTGAGCCACAAACACAATAAGAGTTGGGTTTGAGTACTCGTCGTTTCTTGAGAGTCATCCGAAAATATGAGCTGAAGCTAGGACCAACCTGGACTTAAAAAGAAGTGAAACCCCGGGATTGAGTTTTAGAATTCACTTGGTTAGTCCTGACTTTTCACAAAATACAGCCATAACCTCGTAGCATTCTGAGTCTATGTAAAACCCCTTGAGTCATGGAATTTGACTTAAGGTTTAAATATCAAGAGTCCTTGTTAGTTGAGAGATGGTCTATGTCATTTAAGTCTTGAGTTCTGGTCAGTCTTCCTCAGTAATAAGGTTCTCACAATGTTTAAACATAAACACAGTTGGTTTATCAGAAATCTTTTAGCTTAAAGATCATTTTCAAACACTTAGAACTTTGAGAGAAATGAAAAGAATAAGAGATGTCTCGTCACACTTACCTTGCTGACACTTGAATTACTTTGCACTTTAATGAATTGTTTGCTAAGGGACTAGCAAAACCTAAGCATGGGGGTATGATGAGTGGCTACTCATCACAGCTAAAAGCTTTAGTTAAGCTAGAAACTGGGTTAAACAATACCGAATTAATACATAAAAAGGGCTAAGTGTGGGAATCAAAGAAAAAGACCTAAAACCTTAATTCTGTGTTAAAATTGCATAAATTAGATCATAAAACGAGATATTCTTGAGAAAAAGGTCAAATGGTGATCCAAGTGTTAATTGAACACACAAATAAGTTTAAAAGTCCAAATCAAAAGTATAATTAACTTCTTAAAAGTTCAATTAAGTACATATAAAAACTTGAAGGCATTTGAACATCATTAAGGCCTTAAAACTTAGAATTTACATTTAGGTCCTTTATGCATCACATTTCCTTCTTTAGAAAACTTTCCTGTACTTATTTGTAACCTGCAGGGACCTCTTTGAAAGCCAATAGGGACCATTCAGCTATCATTCTTTACCACTTATGGGCCTACCCATGAATGTTCTACCCCTTCACAGAAGGGCCTCCCTGCAATTTTCCCTTTAGAAGCCAGCTACCTAGAGCCTCTACGCGTGCACTGTGTGCGAAGAACTCGCGGCATCTCGACCGTTCTTTCTCCTTCGATCTTGATCTGCGTCTCGATTTGAATCGAAGCTTCGCGGGAAGCGATGCATATGCTCACCCAACCCCCCAGATCCTATCCTACGGTCAGATTTCAATTTAGCATCCTGTGCACTCCTCTCCTCTCATCCTTGCCGCCGGTGCCTTCGACGTCTATCTTCACCCGTGTGGTGATCTGACCCACTGAGATTGCTATTTAAGCACCTCAGTGGTCGTGCGCGTAGGGGATCGCTCTCTCCTACTTTCTTAGAGATCATTCCTCCACTCTAGTTCCCCCTCCTCACCAAATATCTGATTTCACAGCCACTGGCTGTGAAATCCTCGACTTCTCTCCGACTCTCCTCATTGCTAAGGACCACATAGCACCTAAGGATAACCCAAAAGTCTCACTAGCAGGCTTTTCACTTCGTTGGAGCTCACCTCCCTCCCTTCTTCCTCCTTAGCCACCGGCTAAGGACCCATAGGTCCCATTCTTCCTGTTAGAATAGTTTTAATGTTTTCTAAATTTGCTGTAGCATTAGATAGATAGATTAGAGTAGAATTAGATGTAGAAATAGTAGTCAATTTTCTATTCTGATTAGCTTAGCATTAGGAGTAGTTTTAGCATTGCAATGTTTCCCCCTCACTTCCTCTAATTATCTCAGATCAGAGGGGAAGAAATTCACCCAATCATTGTTCATTTTGTTCTTTCTCTCCATGTTTCCATTTCATTTTTGATTCCTTGATGAATATTTCGCAATCCACCCACTCGTAAGACCTAATTTTAGATCTGATTGGTTTCTAACCTCAGATATGAAATTAGCATCAAAATTCACTTTAGGGGCTTCCCATTCATCCCATGTTTTGTCACAAAAGCCCTTGATCTGAGCTTAAAATGGAATCGGTTTGCCAGATTTTTTTTATAAATTCAGATTTCAAGGATTTAGATTTATGTGAGCTTTGAATTCTTTGATCTAGCAAACTGAGTTATTGTTTATTTGATTCACTGTTTGGCTGTGAGTTTGAGGTGATTCTAAAGTCAGAATTCACCTCAGATGAGCCATAATTTGATTTGAGTTTTTGTAAGGATTTGAATGTCTTTAATGCATTGTAGAGATAATGAAAATCAACTTTGTTGATTTGAGACTCTACCTTGCATCTTTTAGTTGACTTTGAAGAGCAATTCTGATTTTCAACCTAAGGAGTTCTCAATACTCCTTAGGGTTTCAGAGATCTGGGACTTAAGTTTAAGTTTTAAATTGATGGATTTAACTCCTTCTACATGTTGTCTATAGCATTAGAAAGAGATAGATCAGATCACTTTCAACTTTGATTTGATTTTATCGACAAGGGATCTTGATTTTTGAGTTGCATTCTTGAGTGGTTTTTATGAGAGTTGAAACCCTTGTCAGATGGTATTTAAGTGATTTCTGTTTGTATTTGTAAATCCCAGATTTATAGAAATTTGCTGCAGTTGCAGCTACATTTCCACCAAATACAGTTAAGCATCTCCTTCACTAGTTCTCTTATATCCCTGACAAGGTTCTTTAGAATTTGATCTGGGATAGAAGTGACTGAATTAGGAATTACTTAGCTGGATTTAGGTTCTGAGTCCTCCCTGTTGTTGATCTATTTCTTTGAAATCCAGCCTAGCAGCTCTTGCTGTAGTGGTTGTAAGTCGTCTGAAGGGAAATTTGATCTGTTGCAGTGTTGGTATCAATGTTGCTAGACTTCAGTTTTGCTGGATTTCCAGCAATGTTTCAGCACCTATCTTGATTCTGCTGCTGTTGTGCTTCTGTTTCTGCAGTAGTAGTAGAGAAATTAGTGGACAATAACTTAGTATGTAGTTGATTTAACAACTGACGGATGTATAATGTTGTGTTTAACTTGTATACAAGCTTTCCTCTATTACAATTGAATTTTGACATCCTTTGAATGCTTGTACCTTTACCTTTAAATCTTTTGTCAGCTAGATTATAAAACCTAACTGTCCATAAACACAATTAACTGAAATCTATGTTGATTTACGTGCTAAATTGTTTGTGTCCTGTCCAGATATTGTGTTGAGATTGTTGAGGCAGTTTAATGTCTTTTAGACCCCTTTAAGTTTCATCCTAAGCCTTTAGGACTCATTAGAAACCATTTGAAAGGCTTAGGATGAGTGAGATTTATAATTTAATAATAATTAGATAAAAAGTTAAAAAAAATAAAATAAACCTGTCTGATTTTAGATTAAGTATTTCTTTAAATGTACACCAAGTTTCATGGTAACCCGAACCCCCAACTTGGTAGAATTGACCAGTCGACAGTTTTGTATACCATGGGATTCAATAAAAGAAATCAAACATAAAAAGGCCAAAAACACCTCTTTCTCCTCATATATTTCTTTCCTTCTCTTCTCCTACCTCAAACACATATATAAAAATCATAAAAAGTGAAGAAACCCTAAAAATACTAAAAAATCCCTTGTATAATATGTATATAAGTGTATATTTAAGCTATATGGTAAGCTATTAACCTATAAGTGAAATATACATATTTATAAGATAAATAAATTATATATATATTTTAGTATGTAAATTACATATTTAAGTTAGATTATACTGTATATATCTTAATTATATAACTAATTATTAGTTAAACTAATGTATATGTACAAATAAGCTATATAAATTAGTAAACACTATAAATAACCATATTAAGTTATAATACTGTATATATATATATTTATATGTATGTTATGAATACACTAAACCCTGTACCTTAATTTAATTATATATATAGAATAAATAATTAATTTATTACGTTAGTAGTTAAGTTATTAGATTAAATTAAAATAAATTAGTAATTTAAGCTAAAATTCAACTAACCTACACTGTATTTGTAATAATGTATTTTAAGTAATTTAAGTTAATTTAAGTATATTTATATTGTTTATACTGTTTAAACTTAATTTACAACTAAAATAGTCTAAAATTATACTAATTAAATGTAAATAAAATAGAAGTTAAACTTGTAAAATACAATAAAAATATTTATAAAATATTTAAACATGTATACTAACTAAGTATAAGGTCAATTAGACCATATAATAACTAATTTATACGTAATTAAAGAATTAAAACTAAAACTATCTATGTATAAACCGTATACTTTAGCAAATTTATTTATATAGTAAATATAATTAAAACTTTAAATTAACTATACAATTGTATAGTACTATGTAAATACTTTATTATCTTATAATTTAATTTTATTTTCTAATAAATTATGGCCCTCAAATCGAGGGTCAAACATTGAAAATCAACATAGATGCATCTGAACCTCAGCGCAGAATCGACGCCCAAAAGGTGCCACATCGTGAGCGTTGGACCGCTTTGAGCGGTATGTCACTAAAAAGTGATAGGCAACGATGAGTCGTCACGGGCGCCGGGCACCCGAAACAAAAGACCATTACCTATCCCATGATTCTGAGCATACTTGAGCATGTGTGGGCCGGGGGCCGGTGTGTGTTGTGCGAGGGCTTGGTTAAGCCCAAATTCGTGCCAAAAACATACTTAAGCGGCCTAATTAAGAAATTAGGGTGCGCTTAGTAGAGGTCTGGTCCCATTCGGTCCTCGGGTGCTGTGTATCCCTCGAAAGACGTGCACGTAAATTAAAACTAATTTTTGTTAAGGACCCTAATGACTCTTTAAACATAGAGAAGAAGAAAGAGCTGAGAAAACAAAAGAAGAACACAGAAGAGGCTTAAGAGATAAAGAAGAAGAGAAGTACATAAGTATAACGTATAAATGTATGGATAGTATATGTAAATAAATAAGTATAAGGTAAATAATAAGTATATGTATAAGTGTATAGCGATTTATATATATGTATAACTATGTATCATTACTGACAGAATAAAACATCACTAAAGATAAGATAATTGTCGCTATAGAACGTAGTTCTTGCTTTAGAAATTATATATAGTTTTTCTGGGGTCCAGCGACGTTTATATCCGTTGCTGTAGCTATTATATATGTCACAGTATTTGTTAGTATATTAAGTTAAAGTAAATATGGTATGTATTATTAGTTAGTATTGTAAATAGATGTAGGTATTAGTAATATAAGGTGTAAGTAGATAATATAGAGTATGTCTATGAAGTGTTTGATGCTTGTTTGTAATTAGTATTTGAAAGCATTTTAATTGATTCTTTTTGTACATAATTAAACCACTCACTCATTCATTCATTCTTTATTATACATAAAACTTATCTTTTTGGAATTAAAAAATAATCTTGGACTTAGAGTGTGATGTATATCAATAATTGTCTCCCAGTGAATGACCTAGAATAAAGCAGTAAAAATTAGGTAATTAAATAAAATTGACACGATAATGGTTTGTATTTGTGACGCATACTACAACAACATCGACATTTTTTTATATGAACTGCAATCCCAAACCAAGAACCATTAGTATGCATGCCCGGGATCAGGCCCACCTGCGTGCGTTGTGGGCGAGGAGTGTAGGCTAATCGGGTATACGAGTCAGGGCCAGGTTCGTGGGCAGTGGTCACGGACGAGGCAGTGAGGGCAAGTGGGACCTCACCTCGTGGTCGGGAGGCGATAAGCCACTGTCACTTTTACAATTTATGTCGCTACGTCAACTCCTTCCCCTTTTTTGCGAGCGCCCGCAGCAGATGTTCTCCTCTGATTGCAGCAGCTGCGTAGGGCGTTCGTGCCAATTGCCTGGCTGAGGTTGTGCGTGAAAGGAGTCTGCGCGACCTGGGACTTGTTTCCTGGAGCGAGGAGTCCTAGATGAAGCTCCCAAGCAAGCTCCTTGCTGCGTCAATGGCGACGAAGACCTCTAACCCTGTCAGCAAGAAAACAGCCTTGCAGCCTCATCAAAAAGTTCAGGGAGCTTCGCCTAAATATGGCGAAGGTAGCGCGAGGGTCGGCGTGGCGTGGGGTGGCTGGAGCGTGCGTACCTAGGTCACCCTGTGCCCGCGAAAGTGGGTGTGTTTAGGGGAAGTGTTGGGGGCTTAGCGCGGTGAGTGGAGTGAGGGTTTAGGGTCAGTGAGGTGTGGCGGTGCTTGTGGGGTAGTTGGAGAGGCGGATGGAGGCGTGGAGCGGTGGGAACTCCTCGCTGGAGGTTTGGCCGAAGGTAGAGAAGGTGGTGGTGGTTTGTGGCGTCGAGCTATGTTTGCAAGAATAAAAGATAGAAAAATGATGAGAAGAGAAAGAGGACTTAACTGAGTGTGGATAGACGAAGGGGGATGCAGAGAAGGCGGCCGACTCGTATTGCCGTCGTCAGAGATGAAATACCCAGTGGGAGGAGGATGGCGATGACGAGGGGGTTGCAGGGACATCGCCTGGTGTGGCGCAACGCGGACGAAGAGGATAAAGAGAACCCTGCCACTGGTATTGTGGCAGAGCGACGAGAGAGAGGGGTCGTCGGAGCTTGTTGGGTTGTTGATCGGAGGGGGAAGAGAAGAATTAGGGGGTTTCTCATGCCAAATTCAAGCTTAGAGGCTGCAGGTTGGTCTGGGCAGGCTTTTATCGGCCCTGACAGAAGGTCTTGTGCTTGGAAGCCAAGCTTCCAAGCATGGCAACCTCACCGGAGTTGGAAGGTTGAAGGTGACCCAAATCTCTCATGCATTTGCATGAGAGATTGGGTGCTAAATCAAGCCTCTGACTGTGTTCAAACTGGAGGAGATTTCTCAGAGAATCTCCCTTTCAAATTTGAAGGGAATTCTCTAAGGAATCAGGGAGCTCTTTCCCTCGATACCTCGCCGAAGTAGGATTCCCTCCGCTATAATGGTGGAGGACCTAATTGCAAAGAACGATGAGGAATTTAGGGGGGTTTCTGCAGAAGCTTTCAAAAGTTAGGGGTAGAAATGTAATTGGGCTGGACCTGTTTGCAAAGTAGGTCAAGGTGAATTCCCCTTAGGTCTAAATTTTGGTACAAACCTAATTTGGACATAAGGAATCCAATGGTGAAGTTAGATTTTAGGTTTGACTACATTTGACTGGGAAATTTACACAAAAACCTAATTTAGGGTAAACATTTGACTGAGACCCCAATTTAGGTGAAAATAGTTTCTAAGGGACAAATTGAAGGTTATAAACCCTAAATGATATTTTTATATGAATTTTAGAGGGTTTAGGTGAATTTTATTCTGACTATTTTAGGGTTACAAGAAGTCATTTAATTCCCAGAATTCACATGAACCCTTTTCTGTTTGAACCCACTTTTTATCTTGTTAAGATCATTTGACCTGTGTTTATCCCATGAGAAATCCCGTTATTGCATTGCAATGGTAAAATTACAGTTTTACCCCTTGTTTGTTGCTTTTCTTTTAGAAGGGTTATTCCTTGAGTTAGGACCTCCAGTTGGTTATGTAGGAGCGTTTGTTCTCTTTTCTGGGTCAAAATGAGCTAGTTAGGGCTCATGATGGTATTCCCATCAGTCACTGTCGCCACCGCCACCTCGTCAAGCAACTTCCTGATCTAGGGAACCAATTCCTGGAGGAACATCTCCAGGTCACTTCGTTCCCCGCTTAGGTGACCTCTATACCTGTGGCTAATGATAGTAAGTCTGTTGATGATGCTAGCGATAATTCTCTTGTTGCGTTTGATTTTCCTACTGTTGGGAATGTTTGCTCTGTGCTTGATTTTCCTATTGCTTCGCCGAACTCCTCCCATCAGATATGGGTCAGGAAGGATTTGTTTTCTTCTGATGAGGCTTCTAGGTTGCACATTTTTTCCCCTTCCTTTCCCAGTGATTTTAGGTTTTTTAAACCTCCCTATTTAGTAGGTTCCTCTGATGGCAATGATAATCATTCTGAAGGTCTTTCTTTGGATAGTGCTAAACTAGACAAATTTGATGGCAATCTTTTGGTTGGTAATAACCTTAATGGCAAGCTTTCCTGGGGCATTTATCTTCCTTGGCCCACTCCTACCCCTGATCCTGACCTTCCTCTTATCATAGAATTATCTCAGGAGGGTGGGACCGAGGAAGTGAGCTATGATGGCTACAACGGATTTTCTACTTCCAAAGCGAGATCTCTTGATTTTTCCAAACCTCTTGTCTCTATGTCGGTTACACATCTTGATTTGGCACATGTGGCACACTCTCCATTTAGGCTTAGAGGAGTCCGTGGGGGTCATTCATTGATGGGTTCGACTAGGATTACTAGGAGTCGATCGAAATCCCAATCTCGCTCCATTTCCCAATGAATTATCTTTTCTGGAATTGTAGGGGTTTTATCAATATCCCCACTTTAAATCGCTTAAAAGCTTTGATTTCCTCCAATCGCCTTGAAATCATCTTCTTGTTGGATCCTTTTGCTACTTTCTCTGACATTGATCATACTTTACAAGCTATTCGTTTTGATCATGCTATATCTCCTCTGGAGTGTCATAATATTTGGTGCCTTTGGAAAGACTCGGTCTCGATTTCCTCCTTATTTTCCTATTCCCAAGCTTTAATGGTTTAGTGCAGGTTTCTTGGTCATGTCTTTATCATCTCTGCTATTTATGCCTCCTATGACCCTGACATTAGGCTCAACCTCTGGAATCATCTTTCTATGATTAAGACCATGTTCCCCTCCTTTCCTTGGATTGTTGGGGGAGACTTTAACTCCATCCTCTCTACTTCTAAAAAGAGAGGTGGTCGTCCCTTCTCTCCCTCTTAAATGCTTCCTTTTCAGCGCTTCATTGATAATGTTGCTCTTATTGACTTACCCTTGGGTGGTAACCAAATGTCTTGGTGTAATGGATGACATGGTCAATCTAAGATCTACCAAAAGTTGGATCGTATCCTTTTTAATCATTTTGCGATGGCTCTTGTCCCTACTGGGCGTTATCTCTCCCGTCGCAACTCTGACCATGTGCCCATGCTTCTTTGTATTGCTTCTACCTTGGTGGTTCGTCCTAGGCCTTTCAAGTTTTAGAATATGTGGTTGAGGGATGGGCGTCTTAGGGTTTTGGTTGAAACCATTTGGCACTACTCTAATTTCTCTTGCTCTGATCCTATTTCCAAGCTTTATTCTAAACTTCATATTCTTAAGAGGAGTCTCAAAAGCTGGAATAGATCGACTTTTGGTAATATCCACAAGATGATTGAAAATCTTGAATCTCGCTATGCTGAGTTAGACTCCAGGCACTCCCTTCACTGGGATCCTTCTACCGCTGCTGAGCTCAATGATACTTCTCTTCTCCTTGACAATGCCCTAGTAAAGCTCAATGACTTCTATCTTCAGAAATCTAAAATCTATTGGTTCAATTAAGGTGAAGGTTTCAACAAGTTCTTTTTTACTTCAATCAAAAGATGCTTTGCTAAACATGCTAGAACTTCCCTTACCTCTTCTATTGGGGATGGTTCTTGGGCTTGAGTAGCCTCTCTTTCCTTTGATTATTTCAAAAATCTACTCTCTTCTTAGGGTGATATCAACATTAACTCCTTTCTTGACACCATTCCCTCACTTCTCTCCTCTGACGATTGCACTACTTTAAGTTGCATTCTCACGGAGTCTGAAAATTTTGCCTCCCTTTCTAGCATGGCCCCAAACAAAACCCCAGGTCCTGATGGTTTCAATGCTGAATTTTTCTCTCACTTCTGGGACCTTGTCAAACTTGATGTTGTTGAGGCTATCACTTACCTTTTGACCTCTAGATCTGCCCTTAAGGCCTTCAAAAACACTTTCATCTCCTTATTTCTCGGAACTCCGTTGGCCTCGAACCTTTCCCATTATCGCCCTATTAGTCTCTACAATGTCCTTTACAGAATTGCCTCTGGGATTTTGGCCAACCGTCTCTGTCTTCTCCTTCCCAAAATCATCTCCCCTGAGCATATTGGTTTCATCAAAGGTAAACCTATCTATGATCACATCGCATCTACTTTTGAGTTCTCACAACGTATTGATCATAAATCTTTGGGCTCCAGTGTCATTGTTCAGCTTGATCTGGAAAAAGCTTTTGACCGTGTTGTGTGGAGCTTTCTTTTCAAAGTTCTTCACCACTTTGGCTTCTCCTCCAATAATATTTCTCTTATCAAAGCCTTTGTGTAGCATGAAGGTTCCTCTATTTTGGTGGATGGGAGCTCTTCGAAATTTTTCCCTATGTCTCGAGGTCTGAGGCAAGGAGATCCTATCTCTCCTTTCCCATTTGATATTTTCATGGACCATTTTATTCAGGGGATCAAGGAGCTTGCCTTCTTTGGTAAAATTCAACCCTATTTGGTCAAAACAGGTGTCTCCTCCCCCCTGTCCTCCTCTATGCGGATGATATTATTATATTTACAAATGGTAACATTTCCTCCATTCGCAATTTGGCTTCCTTTCTTAGAGATTTTGAGTCTTCTATGGGTCAATCTATTAGTCTCCCCAAAAGCTTCTACTTTATGGGTAGACATTTTCCTCCCTGTAAAGATTGCATTCTCTCTATTTTAGGCTTTAATTTGGGCTCCTTCCCTTTTACCTATCTTGGTTGTCCTATCTTTTCTTGTAGGACCAAGATCTCTTATTTTGGCCCCATTGTGGACAAGATCAGATCCAAACTTGCCAGTTGGAAGGCACACCTCCTTTCTTTTGCTTATCAAACATGTCCTGACCTCTACTACTACCTATATCAAACAGTCTGTTATTCGAAAACTCCATACTCTTTTTGCCAACTTTTTCTGGGGTTCCTCTGATCTTAGCTCTTACCACCACTAGATTTCTTGGAGCCCTATCGCACGTCCTTTTGACTTTGGTGGCCTTGGCATCCTTGAATTAAACCTTTTTATTAAGGCCTTGAGACTGAAGAGAGTTTGGAATATCTTTTTTGGTGACTCTTCCCACCATTCTTTTATGAGGGATCTTTTGCTTAGTTCCAACTCTGAATCCTCTCTCCCTCTTCGCTCTCGTCTGCTTCTTCAAGCTTATAGGGAGTTGAAGCCTTTCGTCCGTTGGGAGGTCCATGAGGGCTTCATTGACTTTTGGTATGATTTATGGATTAGTGACTCTCCTCTACACTCCTTCCCGAAGACTCTACTCCCTCCTAAATCTCCATTCATAGAGCGCTCCCTCTGCTCTCTAGCACTCTTTTTTGCTCTACCATTCCCTCTAATCTGTTTACCGAGATTTCCAACCTCCAATTAGATGCTCTTAAGGACTTTCCGATTTGGACTCAGACATCTTTTGGAATCTTTTTTGTCTACTCGGCTTATCAACTGATGTTTCGCTCCTTCTCAAAGGAATCTTCTGTTATTTCCCTTTGGAATCTCAACCTGCCTCTTAGAATCTCTCTTTTTGCTTGGAAGCTTCTTAAAGGCAGCCTCCCCGCTGATGATAGTATCAAGAAGTTAGGGATTCCAATCTTCTCTAAATGTCTCTGTTGTCCTTCTAATCCTACACTCAAAACTCTCGCTCATTTTTTCTCGGATAGTCACTTGGTTCGCGATATTTCCACCTGGACCTTCAGGTAGAATTACCTGGGTTTCAAGAATCCCTCTTTTTCGATATCATCTCAAACCCTTCCCACGCTTGTCGGCTCAAGTTTGTTCAGGGTTTGATTTGCTTCATCTGGTTTAATGTTTAGTGGATCCTCAATTCTTTGAAGCATGATGGTTTCAATCTTGCCAATCTCCATCTTTTACTTGATAAGCATTGGAGGAATCTTCAAATGGCTAATTGGCTTAAGTCCTCCCGTCCCTCCTGTCTCTCCTTTAGCTGGGTTCGCCTTGCTCAGGGTCTTAAAATCAATGCTGTTGCTTTTTTGGTGGGGGACCATTGCAATTTTGGTTGGATTATTAGGAACTCTTCAGGAGATTTCATTATGGCTACTGCTACTAGTCATGTTGGTATCGACTCTCAGGCTACTCTCATTAGAGCCATTATCCATGCTATCTCCTGCTTTTACGATGATTCTATTCAAGTGGAAATGGATTTGGTTCTTCTTTACTATTGGTGGTCTGGTAAGCTTTAGGTGGCATGGCAGATCAAAAGGTTCTTCACTTCCCTTCGTGAGCGCTCCATCAGGATCCACTCCTTCTCCTTCATTCATCCATTTGTCAATGAGGCTGCTTCCAAGATTACGAGGCTTGAGACGGTAACTGGCGATGTTCTTCTCCTTGGATCAGCTTCTTCTCAATCTAGCGGGTATTATCAAGTTGGATCTCATTCAGATGCCTTATATTGTTCACTTGTAGCCCTTTGCTGCTCCTTTGACTTATGTACTAAGCCACGAGTCATGGTCTTCTTTTCCATGTAAGGGGCAAGTTTTGGTCTAGTCCCCCTGCCCCCTTCTTTCTTGCCTCCTGGGAGTAGGGGATGAATAATATTGCTCCTGTTTATATATATATATATAAAGTATCCATTGGATACTATGCTCATAAACTCTCTAAAAAGCTTAAAATGGTGACTGTTAAATTACACAAGCATTTAATGAAACTACTTCACTATAACGTAAATGATTTTAACCAACCCACATAAACCTTCGATTAATTTTGGAAATAACCAATCATAATTATCTTATTATATATAGAATATAACAATTAATCCCAAAAATTTCGTATTGATTATCTTCTATAATAACGTCAATTGCTTATATTATAATCAATTATGTGTTGCCGACTTGTATTACAACTCGACTATTTATTATTTTATGTGCTAATGCCTTGTATTACAACTCCACTGTCTATTATTTTATGTTGTTTACTTGTATTACAACTGACTTTTTATTATTTTATTCGTTGCTGGCTTGTATTACAACTCAACTCCCAACATCCTTGTTACTCAATGTTTCTTTATAACACAAAACTTATATTCAATGAAAGCAACGTATTACAAAGCAGCTACAATGTATTACAATATCTTGTATTGAACATTATAACTATTCACCACTAAGAGATGTGTTGTATGGAATTCGTATGGTAAAAATTTAAGTTTTGAAACCCATCATCGTAGTCGTTAAAAAATCAGTCAAACATATCATTTTTACCAAAACTCAGAATAAGTCCCAGGTCGAACACGAAGAGGCATACGTTTGATCAAAAATTGCGTTTATATTATTGTCATGAAATAGAGTAACTAGTTAATTAAATCTACCCTATCTATTCTACTTAAAGAATAAACAATAGAAGACAGAGAAAGAATAATACAAACAAAGACAAAATAGAGAGAGAATAGACAAAATATTTCATAGTAACATAATCATGTTCATTACAACTATTCCCTACACTAGAAAGCAGGAAATCTAATCTAGAAAGAGATAAAGAGAAGAGGGAGAAAAGTTATCCTTCTCGACAGTTGCTTGGAAGACAAGCCACGTTGACAAAGCACTTGGACGAAGGTGGTGAGACGTGGGACAAGGGAAAACGAAGACGGAAGGAGGACGGAGTAGGGTGACGTTGCAGCGGGATCCGCTTCCTGAATGACAGTGAGAAGACAACCACGGGATGCTCCACGAATGGGTGAGAAGGTGGAAAATTGTAATTTTAACTTTAATAGAGCATCCTGGGTTTGGGACAAACTTGTAGAGCTTTGAAGGGGGTGAGAGAAGAGAGAAAGGGATGAGAAGAATGTGGGGGTTGTAAGACCTTTTTATAGGTGTATAGGTTGGGGGCAAATAAGTCATTTTAACATTAAAACATTAATGTAGGGGTCTTTAGTGACGGATAAAATCATCACTAAAGCCCTGATGTCGCTGAATGCGCATGCATGCTCGCGCCTCCTCCTCTTCCTTTACTTCAACGCTCCTCCCACGTTCAGGCAACCTCAACCGTCCGATCGCGAGATCAGACGGCTTAGGATGCATCTGCGCCCACCCTACATCGCGCGCCTGCGCATGCGATCACGCGTGTAGAGGCGCGTCATCAAGCGCATGCATGTCTGAGCTCATCCAAGCTGCCAGGTCGTTGCTTCATCCACCGTTCGCGCCGCATGCAAAGGGAAAATTTCATCCGCACCCACTCGCACCTTCGATTTAAGGTGCATGGGGGCTCGACCCCATGACCTCTGTCTCATGAAGAGTCGCTCGCCCAACGTGCTACGCCCGTGTTTGAGGCGTACTCTCATTTTAAAGCACACATGGCTAGATCTGATGGTCGGTTGAGGAGCGAGAGAGCAAGATTTGGGTGATTGAGATGACGCTACGTGGTGCCATCCTGGTCGTCCATCTTCTTTGACTTGTAGATGATGCCACGGATGTCGAATTAGACTGATTTTCGCATTGTTGGGCTACGATCATCGATTCGAACCCATCAGTGTGGTTGGATTTATCATCTGAAGTATGGATTTAACATCACCTAACCCCTTGACCTCTAATCTTTCTTGGAATGCATCTGATGCTACGAAAATCCGATCGAGGTGATTTTGGAGTCATTGAACTCATATCATCGCCCTGATCAGATCTGTACGATTGGATTTTCAATCCGAGGCCCAGATAAATGTTACCCTATTCCCTGATGATAAACGCCAGTTTATCATCATTCTTATGCATTAAAACAAACCTAGCTCTTAGGATTTTACTCCGTAAATGGGTTTTTGGGCTGCATTTAGGTATTAACTAGGTTAGGCATTCATTGCATTTTTTCTTGTCGTTTTAATGTGTTTCTGTGAGTGTTAGGGATGAACAGATATACAGATCCCTAAAACCCTGGCACTCAAGAAGGCAACAAGTGAAGGAGAAGCTCAAACTAGCTGGAACTCAGGTTGATCCAGCTTACCATAGCTGGAATCCAGCTCACTTGGATTAGGGTCAGCTCATCCTAGATCCATTTAGCTAATCTCAGCTGAATGGCAGCTCAAGAGAGCTCATCTTAGCTCACCCTAGCTCAGGTCAGCTCAGATCCAGCTCAACTTAGTTGAGTTTAGCTCATCTCAGCTCCCACTAGTCCACAGGGAGCTTTAGCTAGCTCAGCTAAGTTGACTGGAGTTCACCCCAGCTACATCCAGCTCCACTCAACTCCAGCCAGCTGAAGAAGAATTCATCCCAGCTCAGGAAGCTCAAGTCTAGCTCCCGGGGACCCAGCTTAGCTCAAGCTAATTGAGCTAAGCTACCTTAGCTGTCTCAATCAGCTCAATCCTCCCTGGGAGCACTAGACCCAGCTCACCTCAGCTCCATTCAACAGAAGCCAAGTCACTTTAGCCTGGCTTAGTAGCTAGCAAAGAACTAGCAAGCTAAGCCAGCTAAGGTAGCCTCATGTTGACCTCTTCAGTAGCTGCCAGCTCCAATTCAGCTCCAGACTCTGCATATTCAACTCCTCTCCTCAAACCCTAAGCTCCACATGCATATTCCTCTACTCCATAGCTAGTTAAGCTAGCTTAGCTTAGCTAACATCTAGCTCCTTGGCCATCCTCTACCTTCAACTTAACCCTAGCTAACTCCACCTAAATAACCTTCCACTCCAAGTCCACCTAAGCCTACTTAAGCTAGCTCCACCCAACACATTTTGGCACCACCTCTTCACCACCTTTCATCCCTCAACTAACCACCAAAAGGCACCTAAAGTTGGCGCCAAAACTAACCCTAACCACCTCCCTTTTAGCGCCAACTTCAACCCCCATATCCACCCTACACATAACCCCTCCAAGCCATCTCCACCATCCACCTCAACCCTCTTCTAGAAGCCTAGAAGTTGGCACCAACCCATGGCACCTCTCCATGGTTGGTGCCACTTTTAGGTGTCCCTTGGCCACCCATAACTAGCCCCCTTACACCCCTTAGGTGGCGCCAACTCTCCTTAGCCCTAGGATCACCTAACCACCTCCATCTTCCCATCTTAGCCATCCATCTCAAGAGTCACGTTAACCCCTCATCCTACCCTATAAAAAGACCACCACCCACCACCTTACAACCCATCCTTGGCTAGCAAATTTCCTTTCATATTCTACCTAAAGCCCACGCCCAAGAGAGAAGAAGAAGAAGATTAAGGGGATATTTTGTCCCCTTGGTGCCTTCCCCTCTTCCCTTCTCTCTTATGCCCACGTCAGCCAAAGGAGGAGCCAGGCAAGGAAGACCTTTGGAGGAGGTCTTGAAGGTGTTCCACGCCACCTTGGAGGAGATCTTCAGGGTGGTGCACGACCACCCTTGGAGGAAAGGCTTGAGGTAGAGAGCATCCACCTTGGAGGTGCTTTCAAGGAAAGAGAAGGAGACCCTCTTTTCAAGCCAAGGAGCAGCTAGGCTTGGAGCAAGAAGACTCCCTTCTTCACCAGATTCTACAAGAGGATTTGTGTTTCTTTTATTGCTTTTATATTCTCCATTTCTAGTAGAAGCATTCCTCTACATGTCTTTGTAAAAGAACACAAATTTTGCTAAATTAATTTGCCTTCTTTTTAATTTCTATTGCAATTGTTTGTCTTTGTTCTAGCACTTGTTTCACTTCCACTTCCTAATTACTCTAGTCCTCCACTTGCCTATAGTGAGCTTAGGGAGGGGACATACTTATCTCTTAAGTTTTAGCTTAGTAATTATAGGTATTAGTACTTTTTCGTCACAATTCGCATTTTGCCCTCATTATTTCAAAACTAAAAAAAAAACTATATATTTAAAATACCAAAAAGAAAGATTGAGTTTCCCTTTAAAGCAAGAGATTTGAATTGCAAATTTGCCTCCTTGGATGATCCTAGATACTCCCCTATCTAGGAATATAAATTTAAAAGCGTTTGTGAATTCGCATGTTACAGCGACATTAAAAACCTTAATTACAAATCACGCCAATTTCACATCACCTGACCACAAAAAGATAAAATTAACCTAAAATTTATACAATCTAACCTAAATGCATGATGATGCTTGTTATGCAATATTTATAATGATAAATACTTTTATGACACAGGAAACATGCATCAATAAGCATTTTAGGTCAATTAGATATGTGCACATCACACCCTCATGCCTATCTTTTGCTATTCCCTACCAAAACTACATGCTATTTATAAAAAAAAATTGGATCAGATTTCTTAGGCAACAGTTATTTTTCAACCTAGAAAATTTCTACTAAGACCTAAACTACAGAGACACAACAGCGTCCGGGTGTCTACCAAAATGCAAACCACCCAAGCCCTCGCCTTATTCAAGAGCAAAAGGATCTTTTTCTGTTTCTTTTCTAATTTTTTTTTGGATTTTTGAGTTTAAGGTTTCGAGGTTGCTTTCTATGATTACCCAACTCACCCAAGACTCGAAGAGAACTCCAAGTACTAAGCATCTTTTTGTATATATGTGATAGACTTACTAATCATCAGTCAGAACGAACTTCGGGTTTCTATGCCCTTAGGTGACCTTGAAAGGAATTCTGCCTAAAGGTGTATCCATACGACCAGTAGCTTTCTCCCTACCTTTTATTTTTATGGGGTCAACATAAGTGCGAACCCAGTGTATATCTCCCTGACTTATTCTACTTCTTCGCTTCTTCCTAAGTGTATATCGATAAAGTTGTTACAATTGTACACACTTTTCGTTACAAATGTTGTTCTATTTTATTACAATAATTTTACAGATAGTAACATAGAGTCTTTTCTAATTTTAAGCGCCGAACAGTTGGATTTATTTGGTTGGTCTTACCTTTTCGGATTCTTATGTACTTAATATGGATATTTATGATTTTGAATATTTTGTTGTTATATTACAATCAATCAACACAACTATTTTTAGAATATGTGGATATGATTAGTTATAATCGCGTTAGGTAACTTAATAATTATAAATGCACGTAGATGACATTTATCTTAAGCACCTTCAAACTCGGAGTTGTTGGAATACTACTTTCGTTGACATTAGTGGTATTTACCATGTTCATGTGATCTTAATCTAATGGACTGTATTATGTGCTCATCACCTATTTTGTAAGCACTGTGCTCTCTGGATCCGCCCTCTCTATATATATATGTATGCTATTTTTTTTGTGGGTCACAGATTGGATCAGGTTGGAATCAAATACTATAAACTTTACGGATCATGAATCAAATTAAATTAATTAAGATCTTATCTCCATTCTCATTCAAATAGGTTATAAATTATCTAATTCAATTTAATCCATAATAATAATGACCACTTTATCTCATATAAAGCTCAAGGGCATGCCTTCACAATGTTTACAAATAAGATTATCAAAACATTTTTACGTTTGATATTTATTTTAATTCCTTTCGTCAAAAATTTAGTTTAAATTTGACATGTAAATAAATGAATCAAACTTAAATTTAATTTTAGACTTGTTTAAATAAACAAATCAAATTTTAACTAATTTTTATTGAAACCTTGTTCTACATCTTGTTTTGGTGTTAACAAAATTATTATGTATTAATGTTTACAATTGAGTTCTTTTCAGATTTAGGTGAAGATCAACGCAAACAGGAAGTAATGGAGGCATGATGATGAGAAAGAGAAGATGATGACAAGGAGGAGGCAAGATGACAAGGATGAGTCGAGGAGAAGAAGATCATCTTCAACCTTTATTTTTTTAGTTTAGTTTTTTATTTATAGAATGTATGCCTATGAACAAAGGAATATAACGTAGATTGTAAAAATAATTAGAGATAAATTAGGATTAATATTGTGATCATTTGCAAAGAACATAATTGGTTAAATCACTTAAAAAAAGTACTTGTTAACCCACAAGTACCGGTACTAAAGTTTAGTACCGATACATGTGAGTTACAGGTTTGAGTTTTTTCATAGAAACAAACATGTACCCTGCGAGTACCGGTACTCATGATCAGTACCGGTACTAGAGGTAACGAGTACTGATACTAATAATCAGTACCGGTACAAGTAGGTTATAGATTTGTGTTAAAAGTTTAAAACCCAAATTTGGAAGCAACGAGTACCGGTACCCACACTTTAGTATCGATACCAGGTAGCCATTAGCTCAAAACTGAATGGCTAAAAAATTAATTTAGGCAATATGAACGTTGGGATTTAAACTCCAACGTCTAGTAGACGACCCACTAATGTTCTAACTCTATGAATAAACCCTTGGACCCTTAGTTTGCACATAAGAAAAGAGAAGAAAAATTACTAGAGCTATATTTCAAATTTCCACCATATTTACAAGAGAGAAAGAAGAAGCTTGTCATTCACTCTCTCTACATTCTTGCAAGATCAACGACGTGTTTTTCTTACGCATCTACGAAGCGATTCACGTCAATCCTAGGCTCTCAAATTGGTATTTATTTTAATTATTGTTGGGAGGCATAGGAATTCTTGTTGTAAGAGTTCTCTTTCTTATACTAGTTCTTATTTGTATTTTGAGCTTGTTGCTCGTTAGGTTGTAACAAACCCGTTATTGTACTTGGGTTGAGGTAACTTGTTAATTACCTCAGCTTAGTAAATTGGTTCTCTCAAGCTTGAGGGAATTGGGTTAAAAATCCTAAGTTGGAAGGCTTAGGTAGTGGAGTACCCAAGTGAGTGGGGAACCACTATACATTTTGTGCCCTTTGTGATTTAAATTGATTGTGTAAATCTTTCTTGTTATTACTAATATTGTGCTTGAGTGTTTGTGTGCGTAGCCATATTCCATATTTTAGATCCTACAACTTTATCTTGATTTGATTTATTAAATATTCGATAAATGCATGCACATATATAGGCCGCTGCCAAAAAAATGATATATAAGAGTATATGTTAAATATTTTGATTTTTTTCTTGCTTTTGATCTTAAGAATTTTTTGAAATGTTTATGATTTTTGTTATAGTTGTAAATTTTATCAATATATGTGAATCTTTCAATAAGTTGCTATTGATCAAATATGTCCAATGCCATCTACGATACATGCACCAACTTGTAGACTATAGAGGTATTTTTTTCTTATTTATATATATATATTTTTTAGGAACATATATAGGCCTGGATACCTTGAAAAAGGGGTAGAACAACCCCTACCTCAGGTCCGGTGCATCCGCCCCCACGACTGTAGCCGCAGCCATGTCCTCAGTCGGCCTCGTGAGTCACATGACGAGGCATCTCTTGAAGAGGAGAAAAGAAATCAAGGATCAGTAGCAGCATAAAACTGACACGAGACTAAAAAACGAGTTTAAGAAAGAGTTTGTGATGGCTATTCTAGCTATAACTGCATGGTGATTTTTCTGGCTCTGTTTTATTTTATTACTCAAGACGACCTTACTTTGATACCATCTTGTTACGACCCAACCTGAATCCAATTGGAAACTGAATCAGGCCCTATCCTTATCCTAAGACCCAGTCGTTTAACGAGTAATAAACCAAAATCACATCATTTTCCACACATGCACCATAGCAAGAAAATAATTAAACGATAGGAAAGTAGTAAGACTGAAAACAATACCAAAATAGTAGGATAGAGATTGCACCATAGCCATCACAAATACGATAAGAGAGTAAAAGTAAAAACTAATAGTTCTAAAATGAGTACTCACTACAACAGTAAAGGAGAAAAACAAAGTGAACTACGACTAGGTGTGGCTAGGCCCAACTCTGTCTGCAGCTGATGGAACTAGCTGCTCACTCCCTTACCTGGGTGCAAGTAAAGTAGGCATCAACAAAAAGCTGAGTAGAGTGGTAGTAGAGAAATTAATTCATGCAGATATTTAAATACAGGTAGGAAAAGTAAACAAGACATGTGTCGCATTTGGTTCCCATTTATTTAATTTACTCATGTCAACTTATTTAGTTTCCTCCCACTAAAAGCCCTAAGGCTAGATCACCTTTTCTTTTATTTAACATGTCCTCTATCAGAACAATCTCATTGCGGTATTCCTATAATGCAGGGTGTGCACGTGGCGCTCTCCTGGCCATGAAAGCACCCCGTGTTTGTCCTACACCCGGTCTACCACCCCGGAGTCAATGTTACGATGTAGCGGAGACTACGGTGCATGTGATAAATACACGGGGGACTACCCTACATTGGCACGCGGTCAGTAGTTTCTGCTAATGGGTGTGCACTAATAGCACAACATAGAACAATGTAGGGGTTGTACCCCTCAACCAGTCTGCGCACCTTCTCCTAACTATCCTGATTGGCCCCATGGGCCCAACAGGAGTCGATGCAGGAAGGCCGTATCTACCCCGGGCCTCTACCCGAGGGGGGTAATGATCCATTTGGATTGCTAGTTAATTATGTCGTTGTTAGGGTTGTTACATTGTATTATAGATGCAATCCAGACAGATGTTGAATCATTTTTTTTATTTACATAATTTTTACTAGTTTATTCCAGGTCGTTCACTGGAAGGTAGTTACTGATATACATCACTCTTTATGTTCAAAAAATACTTTTTTATTCCAAAAATGTTAAGTTTATTTACAAATGAATCAATAAATTAAAGAATAAATGAATTAGGTTAATTATATACAAAAGAATCAATTAATGCTAATTACAATGCCTCAAATATATTTACAAGTGGAAAGGCATGAAAAACTAATTAAACTACTCTAGGTTAGTTATTTACAACTATACTAAGCAATGCCTAAGTAAAGGCACAAAAATAATATACATATATACTAAATTATGCTATACTAATGTATATACTATCATTTATAGTAACATATATTATATAATCAGTGACATATGTAAGTGTTACTAAAGCCTTAAACATATATACAAATAAGACTCAAACATATTATGTATACTTTAACTGTACTAATTATATATACATATATACATATGTAATCTCTACTTATTATATATACTAACTACGTATTATGTGTGTGTGTGTGTATACACACACGTTCACTCTACACTCAACGCGCACACACACATAACATGATGAGTCCAATTTACTGGACATTTAATTAGCCTAAATACATTTGAAACACGCCTCATTAAATTGTAATTAGAACTAAGTGTTAGTTTATTTTAATTAGAGATGTTTTGTTACAACTTGATACATATATGTTTATGCAGGGCCATGTGTGCAAAATTTCCAAAACCCATACTCGACCACCGTCTCCACTGCCAACTGTGTGCTATTCCTCACCAGCCTCAACACCCCGCTTCCCCACCACCTCACTGCCAACTGTGTGCTATTCAAGTTTGACCGTAGGGTGGTTCTATTCAAGTGCGATTGGTTTGATGTTTTCAAAGAAGCCATTGGACTCAAAGTCTATAAGAAACACGATTTCTTGAGCTTAAGTAAGAACTATCGCATTCTTCAGTAATCAGAACCATTTACTCTAGCTTGTTCGGTAGCATAAGTATTATACGTGCTCGATAATAGTAGAAATGGGTGGATAATACCTGTTAAAGCTCTACCTCAAGAACAATACGATGCGGGAAAAGATTTCGACCTAGATGTTGAATCTGAAGTATATCAGCAAAGCCCACAAAGTGAAGAAGTTGGCCCTGGTGCAACTGATATTGATGTATAAAGTAATTGCCAAAAGTATTAATCCATAACCCACAAATAAAAATATTTTAACAAATTTTTAGTTAACTATTTTCTTTAAATTTCCTTTAACTTATTTTGTCTTAAGCTTATGTTCATTTATTTTTCAAAACTGAAATTTATTTTATTGCCTTCTCATATAAGTTCTTCGCATTCTTACATTGTTTCTGCATCATTTTTGGACCATTTTGTCATTATGGTGAGGTTCTTCTACCACTTTCTTTCCTAAAATGCACTTTTAATGTTAAATGTGGGGTGTGTGCACTTAGGTTTATTTTATGTGTAGGGTGTGCCTACTTAGGTTTATTTCATTTATGTATGATGCATTTACTTTTTTCATTTATAATTATGTGTGGTGTGCCCACTTACATTTGATATGTGTACGGTGTTTTGTGTTGAATATGGAGAAGAAAGGGGAAAGGGAAATAGAGGAAGCAAGGGAATGGATGGGTGAAGGGGAGTATGGAAAAGAGGGAGGGGAAGGGGAAAGGTAAATGGAGGGGGAAAAGAGAAGGAAAAAGAAGGGGAAGGGAAAGGGGAAGAGAGAAGGGGAAAGGGAAATGGAGGGGGGAAAAGAGAAGGAAAGAAAAGGAAGGGAAATGGGGGAAGGGAATGCAAAGGAAAAAGAAGAGGAAGGGAAAGGGAATGGATGGGTGAAGGGGAGTGTGGAGAAGAGGAAGGGGAGGGGGAAAGGTAAATGGAGGGGGGAAACAAGAAGGAAAAAGAAGGGGAAGGGAATAGGGGAAAGGGAAATGGAGGGGGGAAAAGAGAAGGAAAGAAGAGGAAGGGAAAGGGAATGGATGAGTGAAGGGGAATGTGGAGAAGAGGGAGGGGAAGGGGAAAGGTATTTTTTTCTATGTTTTTTTTTATTTTCATTTATTTCTATATTTGTTTCATACATGATTTTTGAAAAGTCATAATATATAGGGGAAATGCCACCGAATTTTTTAAAAATATTTGGTTATTTGTTTTGTTTCTACGCAAGTTCAAGTCAAGAAGAACGCTAATATGAGTGGCAGGGATGATGCCACCTCTCAGTAGCCTGAGCCCCCCACTGGCAGCACTTGGCTTAGCCCCCCTTTGAGGCCTACAGTTTCTGAGGCATAGAGATGTGGCTCGATATCTCTAAAGTCAGGGGAGGAGGGGTAAGGGGAAGGGGAAGAGTCTGATGCCTCCTCTGATGGTTTTCGAGGCAGAGGATCCTGACTACGAGGAGGACATACTCACCGATGAGGAGGATAGTGCCTCATTTGATGAGGAGTACGTTGGGTTGGATGATCAATCCGAGCAGTCGGCTGACCCAGATCCTTCCCAGTCGAGAACTTCTGCACTACCCCCTCGCCGTACTGGTATGAAAGTTTAATAAATATTACGATTTATTTACTTCTCTGTCATTTTATTTTATGTTATAATTCTGTCTTCCAAGTGCATGTAGGAGAAGAGGTCCCATGCGGAATAGGGACCTAGAGAGAATTTCGCATGGGGTCCGCATTTCAGTTAGGATTACACTAGCGGGGAAGCAGTGGAGTATCCTCCATTCATCAGCAGACTGGGTACGTTGACGAAGGCGATCATCTCACTTTCATACTTCGGTTGGAGGAAGGTGCCAAAGGAGCTAAAGAGGTAGCTCATTTGAGAGTTAGAGGTAATTGGTAAAAATTAACTTATTTACATTATTTTATATAACTTTAAATTACGTAACAATTTTTGTTCTATTAATGCAGGTGATCTTCGATTGGGGCAATGATCCAAACGTCCCCAAATATTTCTTCAAGCACATGGCCAAGATTCACAAAGACTAGAGATTGGAGATGAAGAGTAAGGTAAAAGATAAATTTTAGCTGTATTTGTTTATTTCTTTTACCATAATTCTAACATTATTTCTAACATTACAAATATATTTTTTAGTATTATAAGGACATGAATTATGATGAGGCATTGCATAATGGGCCTCTTTTGATATAGCCGCACACTTGGAAGGAAGCATGTGGGTTTTGGCATGATCCAGAGATGCAGGTAAAAGTATTGCATATATTATCATTTAACTAATTTTTAAGTTAATAAATTGTACCTTTATTTCAAGAGTAGGCTAAGAAGAATAAAGAAAATAGGGCTAAAGGTCCACCGAAGACCCATGTCTTGAGTAGGAGGAGCATAGGCGAGATGAAATCCCTATACGTAAGTATTTTTAATTATTATTTTTTTAAAACCTTAAAATATTTTTAATTTGTTTCAATTAATTCTTTCAAAATATATCAGTCCGCCATGCATGAAGGTACCCAGCTTAATCGGATGAGAGTATATGAGGCTACTCATTGCAAGTTAAGTAATGAGGGAAACAGAAAGTGGCTTCATAACACATACCAGCAAAGACACATAAGTTAAAATATACAATTCCTTAACGTAATTCAATCTCTTTCAGGATAATATGATCAACTTAATGCATCCTCCTGAAGACACCAACTCTAGTACAGTTTAGCAGCCACTGACAGCAGAGGAGGCGTTCCAGACCGTCATGCCACTTAAGCATGGCAGGTACATCTGTAGCGCAGGGAGGAGCGAGACCGTCTCCACCTGGTATAGGAGAAAGGGGGCATCATCTTCTTCTGCTGAGATACAGGAGATAAGGAAGGAGATTGTGGCATTACGCCGTTGAGACTATTTAGCGCGAGAACTATTTTTTAAGGAAATGCGTCGTAGTATAAGACGAACATTGCACAAACACTTAAATTTATAAAACTTGAAATCAAGAAATAAGTTCGAGGTCATTCGCAGGGAGAAATTTGGCAATTCAATCACTAACCACAATATCAAGAAAGATATGCAATAATAATCAGAAGAATGCTCAATATAATCAGAATAATATTTCAATAAACTCAAGAGTGAGGGGGCAAAAAAGATTAAGTTAAAATAGTGGTTTAAACCACCAATTTAACCTAATAATCTAGATCTAAATGACTCAAATAATTCAACAGTACTTCTAAGCAGATCTCTATGCAATTGCCAAATAAATTCCCAGTAGCACCAGATCAGAATCAACTCAATGCCTCAGACGACAAGGCATATATCCAGATGCCTTAACTTCAAGGCACAAGGTCACAGTAGTAAGCTCAAGGCACAAGCAGAAGCCTCTCAGGCACAAGGGCCTCGCGAAGCCTTAAGAGGCTAAGTATTGAGAGAGGAGAGGAAGGGCATGAATCTTGAGGTAGCAAAAGCCCCTCCTCCCTCTTAGATTTTTCTTTCGTCAGAACCAAGTTGAACTCGGGTATCCAGGTTAATCAGATACAGCCTAGACCCGCGGGTGTGTTCTCAGGCGATGGCGTGTGAGGGAGTGCGTGTGAGTGCTCGTGCGTTTGGGTGTGAGTGGGGACCTCACCCCCGTGCTCTCAGAGGCAAAGAGCTGAAGGAGCGATTTCACTTTATATGTCATGTGGGCATCGTCGTTGCACGATGTGTGACTATCCCACGGCTTTTCTTCTTCACGAGGAATTACGTGAACTGCAGCTAATCCTTTTGCCAAGTTGAAGCAGCTGCTGAGGCGTGCAGCTTTGATTGGACCTTGGAATAGCCTCAAGACCTAGAGTTGCACTGATTGTAGGCAGGGGTTGGGTAGATTAAGGCCGAAGTGGAGCTAACATTGTCGAAGAAGAAGGCTGTAGTGGCGAAGCTTCAGCGGGTACCTGCAGATCACAATACGACCATGTGGCCTTGTCAAACTAGCTGGGAAGCATCGCCGTGAAGTGGCGGAGCTTGTGGTGATGCTGATTGTGTGTGTGTGTATGTGTAGTGAAGCAGCGAAGTCAAAGAGAGCTTGCTGTGGTGAGTGATTTTGGTGGGGCGAAAGAGTGGATGGGAAGTGGAATTGATTGAGGGCTTTTGAAGAGGGCAGTGAGGCAAAGCATCTGGAAGTGTTGGCGATGAGCTTTGTGCAGTGTAACGCCGGCGCGAGCTCACTGGAGCTCGTGCTGACTGTGGGGAAGATGATAAGGTCGAGGGTGGTGCAGTGGTTGTTCCTAGGTTCTAAAGGGTTGAGAATGTGCTGAAGAGGGAGAGAGAGAGAGAGAGAAGATTTAGGGGTAGAAAGGAGGAGGAGATGCCAACTTTGGTTGGCCGACGTCAGAGAAGATGACGAAGTCTAGTGATGTGTCAGCGATGAAGAAAGGGTGGAAGGCGGTTCCTCTTTGGCCGGAGAGACGTGCGACAAAGAGGGGAAGACGGATGGCCACCCAATTTGGTGTTTAGCTGGCCGGAGGAGGAAGACGAAGGAAGTCATCGGGGCCAAAGTGAGAATGGCCGGAGATGAGGAAGAGAGAGGATTCTCGGCTCAAAACTTTGCTCCTGAGAATGGCCTAGGGTCGGGGCTTCTTATATAGCTCCAGATTGAGCTCATGAATAATGAAAGAGGCTTGGAATTCTTGAGATTTCAAGGAAAAATACCCCCTAAAATCTGGAGCTCGCATGGGCTCTAGAGGTCTCCTTGGAGTTCTTGATTGAGTGCGAATGATTAGGGATTTCTTGAGGGTCAATCTCTCCAATTTTGGAGAGATTTGACTCTGATATGAGGGAGAAAATCTCCCTCGAATCTCAGATGAGAAGCTGCATTCACACTAATGTCGGCAGAGACCGGTTTGAAGAAAATGAGAAGTTAGGGGTGTAAATGCAATAAATTTGAAAGTTAGGGGCTCAAATGTGAAGACCAAAGATTTTTAGGGACTGAATTACAAACTAGCTCAACATGGACTTTGATTGGGCCCGAATTTTGGCCTGAGTCTAACTTAGAGCCAAGGAATCTAATGGTGAAGTTGGATTTGAGTTTTGATCACGTTTGGTTAGGCAACTTGCATAGAAACCCAAATTAGGGAAAATTTTGTCTACAACTCTGTTTTAGGTCAAAATAAGCTCAGATGGTCAAAACAAGGGTACCAAACCTCTTAGAATATTTTTCTTTTAATTTTTGGAGGTTTAGATGAATTTTATCTTAAGCAGAACCTCTTTAATTTATGTGGGTCTGAAAGTAGGGTTTTATGTGTTGTGGTTCTCAAAAAGCATGAAACCCTATTTCTTTTAGTGTTGACCCACATTTTGGTCTTTTAAGCTTATTTGACCTTCATTTAACCCCTAAAAAATTCCATGGTTAATCTATATTTATAATGTGCTGTTAAAATCACAGAATTAACCCTGAATTCCCATTTTCTTCTCAAATCATAATAGTATGGAATTACGATCCTCAGATGATTATGTAGGGGCTTTTATCAACAATACCACCTAAAAGTGGCTAGTTAGGGCCTATGATGGCGTTCTCATCACAGACGAGGTGGAGGAACGGATCGATGAGTTGACTACGTAGGTCAGGGACATCGTGACATAGTTCAGGGAGTCAACAAAGTTGTTGCAGGAGTCGATTCAGACCATCAAGGAGCTCTTGAAGGTACTTCAGTAGGGAGGTACCGATTACCCAACCTTTCATCAATATAGAAATTGTTGTGACAACGACGATTTAGATGGTGGTGCTGGAGGCGTCGGTGCCGCAACCTATTTGTTGTATTTTTTTATACACTACTGTTTGTACATGTACTTTGTATACATTATTATATATATGAAATTTTTATTCTCATTTCTAATGTTTTAAATGAATGCAAATGTTTTAAGTTGTGTGATTATATTTTCATAGCATTTTTAGTTCTCTACAGGTCTTCTGCATAGTTAAAACCTTTAGTAAAAAATAAATTGATACTATTTTCGGCTGTTTTACAACGATCGAGAATAGTCTACGACTGAAATTACAATGCATTACTGATTGTTTAACAATGGATGAGAATATTAGTATTCCCGACTGTTATAAACAAACGATCGCGCATATCACTATTCTCGACTATTGTAAAACGGTCGAGAAAATATTCTCGACCGTTTGTTTCTAATGGTTGAGAATACCGCCTTACATGACCGTCTAAATAGCGGTTGGAGTAGATGTTTATGTCAATGGTTTACCGTTGAAAACAAACGATAGAAACAACCACACGTCGAATGGGGGTCCACCTTTTTCTCGACCATAACATTCTAGACCGGTCGAGAAAACATAATAGCGATAGTACATTCCTCGACCCTTTTTCTTGACTGTTTTTTTCACATTGCCGACTCTTTAACGATTGGCAATAGTGAATATTCTTGTAGTAAATACTTATGTTGCGGGCTGGCAGAACCATCCAAACTTCACATGGAAGCAAGGTGATGCTTCCAACCCAAGGAATGCAAGACACCACGCACACGCACACGCCCACAGGCATGCTCTAGTTTATTATTAGGTGTTTTTCTTTGTGCATTTTAGGCCCATTCAGACACACACCCACGTGCACAAACGCACACATGCCTGCTGGCATGCACACGCACGTGCCAATACATGCTCAAGGGTACCTGGATGTTCTTTTTTTTTTATCATTTCAGCATACCCCAAAGTGTAGCTGAATTTTTAAATGCGACCAAAAGGATTCTTTGCCACACGATGTGGCACTAATGGGATTGGAAATCATACAGGGAAATCATGTTCCAAAACATCCTAAGATGCCAACTTTGGCATCGAAATACGAGCTCGATTAATGTCTTTTCTCCAAATAAAATCATGGTCGGAAAGCTCTTACATAGGGCTACATAATTATGTTGTTAATTTACAATAATTACTTATATTAAAAAAATGCTTAAAGCTAGTGATTTATACATGTTAAATTACACTTTAAATCCTTAATTAATGTACAAATTAATAATATAATTACTCACTTGACTTATAAATTAGTTAGTATACATATATAATAAAGTATTTATTTCACATTTTTAATTTATTTTTAAACATTTATTTTAATTTATATATATTTATTTACATGTTTTAAATATATAAGAACTAATATACAGTATACATATTGCTATACACTATAAATACAAGTATAGAACATAACTTACTTTAGTAATAACTTAATTTAATATTTTTTTAACTTAATAATTTAGCTATTTAACTTAATAACTTAATTACATATAATAAATACATAAATAAATAAATATAAAGGTACGTAATAGTACATAACAATTACTTAAATATGTATATACACTTATAAGTATGATTGTGCAAGTTTACATATTTATTTATAATTATATAGGTTTATGTACATATAATCTATTATAAATTAATAGATAATTATATAATTAAGATATATATTATAAATAAACATAAATATTGATTTAAATATATATAATACATATATAAATTCATTATGTACATTATATAAATATATGTTATTATTTACATTTAGCTTATTAATTAATTGGTATTTACAAGTATAAATACTATATACAAGGTATTTTTAGCTATTTTTGGACTTTTTCAAGTTTTTAGGGTATTTTTATATCTTATGGAGGAAGAGAAGAGAGAGAAAATATCAGAAGAGAGAAGAAATACTTATTTTTGTAACTTTCATGTTGGATTCTTTTATTCAATTTCAAAATAGACTGAACTATCTACTGGTATGTTCTACATATTAGAGGGTTCAGAATACATTGAAACTTTGCACACACCTATAAAACTATCTAATCCTACTCAAGACACATTTATTTTATTTATTTACAACTTTTTAGATTTTTTTATGTATTTTCAATTTCAGCAAAATGAGGCCTTCAATGAGTTTGAACTAAAGAACTTAAGGCCTCTAAATAAGTTTCATTGGCTGGAAAAGCAATCTCAACACTTAACAACCTTCAACACATCACATGCAACATGTTTGAACTCTTAAACAATGTTTTTACATTAGATTTCACTCAAATTACATATTGGACAATTAAATGCATTAAATGAGCTGATAGTGAATTCCAAACAAGAACTACAAGTAATTCACATTAGAATTAAAGTCAGATATGAGTACATGAATGCTTGACATTAAAATGTATCAATATAACATGTTGTCAGCACAATTAAAGTCCAAAATCCACACAATCCAGCCCAAAACTCAACCACATAGTAGCTGCACCTGCTGCTGCATATCAGTGCTGTGACAACCCAAGTCCTGCCAACTGACGAGACATGAGTCATCTTGTGCCAATAACTAGCACGAAAACTCAAAAGATCGCTGTCACCCTATAAGTTCCTACGGGAGGGGGTGAGATTTACGTGATGTAATATAAAATGCGGAATTAAATAAATAACAATCTCAGAAAATGCACAAGTATTCTTAGATGGAAACCCAAATCGGGTAAAAACCACCACCTAACCTTCTCGAGTTAGGATTTTTCGATCGACCAAGTCGATCAAAATTCGCTAATCGAACTACTTTAATGAGGGTAGTTCAATCTCTATACAACTACGCTACAAGTATGAGGGTAGCGTTCCTCAAACCCCTTTTCTTCACGAGAAGGTTTTTGTCTCACGAAGGAGACGGGAATGCACAACACGAATACCCAACCAATTTACAAAGATAAATTACAACACAAAACCTATAGAGCCACAAAGTATATAAATGAAACTAGCTACTATAGGTGAAGAATCTTCCCTTAGATGGAAGTGCGTAGGCATGATCTCAATAGAGTATTGAAGCTCTCAAATGTGACGAGTGGGGCTTTGGAGAGAAAGATCACTTCTCTTTTCGAGAATAGCTTCTCTATGACATAAATGGATGTGGAAATGGTTTCTAATGATGTGTCTTAACAAGGGAGGGCTACCCCTCTATTTATAGGTGGCTTAAGAAGGTTTTGGAAGGCCTTGGAAGGCTTCCACAGCCGTTGGGAATTATCCCAAGGCAGAACTGGCTGTAATCAGAATCATTAATGATTCTGACAGGGTCATCAAACGTCTGGGAAAAAGATTAGCCGTCTGGAAGTATGATTAAGACGTTTAGAAACTAAATCAAATGTCTGATTCCAGGCAAGTTTCCTTCCCGACTTGGTTCAGACCTAAACAGGGTTCTAGTGTAAATCAGTTAGACAACATATCATACGTCTAGCACTAGGTCTAGACGTTTGCAAACCTATTTTACTGTGGGAATCGATTCCCCATGATCCAAATGGCTATATTCGTCTAGGAAAGTGATTTTGGGTCAATCGAGGCAAAATGACTACGTATTAGACCTCTGGAGTCCTCTAAGGACGTCTAATAGAAGATCAAAGGTCAAAACCTCAACGATTATTTTCTAAGCCAACGTTCCACTAATTGGACGTTTGGCCAAGTCATCAGGCGTCTGCTAAGATGTTTGGACTAAGGGTTGGTCATCTAATTTCAACAGACAGAACCTACTAAGTCCATCCTAAGTGTTCTTGGATGTCTGCTTCAACATTCAGACATCTTAAAGTTCACTATCAGATGTTTGATTATCATATTAGACGTTTGATAGGGCTGTTTGAAACCTATCTTGGTTTTTTAAGTTCTCTAAGAGTTGTCTAAGTGTCCTAGGGTTGTGCAAGTGTTTCTACGACTACAGTTAGGTAACTTTGAAGCTCTTTAACAAATATTGTAAGACAGAAATAAAGAGCAACAAAAGAAACAAAAATAAAGTACAACAAATAAGAATGGAAATCTATCCTATTCTTCATCTCCTTCCTTCTTCAAGCTTTCGCTCCTCGCGAAGCTCCTCCTCTAATGAGCTCCTCCAATCCACCATGGACATGAGCTCTGAGGTCCTTCACACTTGTATCCATTTGGAATTATCCTAAAATCTTAAACTCAAATGCAAATGTTAAAATAAAAGTGTTTTGTTATCATCAAAATTGACGATTGTGGTGCCCTTGCACCAACACACCTAACATAAAGGCATAAAACATCAATAGCCAGCATTCATTCATAAAGCATAAAATGAAGGAAACATAAGTGTTGACAATAAAAGCAAAGTTCTCCTAGAGAAGAAATAAATGAGTGTCTCGTACAACTAACAAGAAGACAAAAAATAAAATTCTACTAGTAAAAAGGAATGACAACTATGAGCCACCTACTCAGTATGAACCGTCTCCTCAGATAGGACCCGGTTTCATGAAGGTCTGACCAGCAGCAGCTGCAACACCTGAGTATGGGACCCACGACAAACGTTAGTGAAAACTGAGTAGAGTAGTACAACTAAACAAGTAACTCAAGTAATAGAGTACAGTAAAAAAGGCACTATCTTAATAGTTTGTCTGTTTACAATCTTATTTATATCCAATCTCTTTTATGCAATTTGCCCATATTCTTATTATTCTCAAACTGTTAATCAATGTCTCGAGCATGAGACGATTTCGTGTAACTTCCTATGATGCAAGACTGATATAAGCCTCTCCTAGCCGGGAGGGCTGCTTATATCAGTCGAGTCGCCACGCTCCGCCACCCTGGGGTCATTGCGGAAAGGGGTGGCAGCTACGTCATCTAGCGTGAACACGTACAAGCGCTTTGTACGCTGAACTAAAAACAGCCAATGACCCACCCACCGGCCGAAAGAACTGCTCCAAACGTCGAGCCTTACGAATCCTCTATCCCAATTGGCCATTAAGCCTAAGCAAAGAGTCGTAGGGAGGCCAACAACTCCCTAAACCAGCCCTTGAACCTGGTTTGAGAAGACCTAAAGCTACGGCCGAAATCCTAGCAAGCAGAGGGGCTGAAACCAGTTATCTAATCTTTTATTGTCCTAACATATCCGTCATATTATATAATCAATTTCCAGATAACTATATCTCTTATTTTGTTAATTTAGAAAATCCTCAGTAATTTCATATTACTAATTTTAGGATATGTAATTATTCACATTATCCTTTAACTTATCCTTTTACAAGTAGATTCAATCATGCGACAGTGGTCCCGTGTTATTTAGAATTTACTCAAAATAACATAATTTGTTTTACTGTAAATGGAGTTCGTTTCATGCATGCGATAACAAGAGTACATGTGATTATTAATCTACGTCATTTACATATTATTTCTTTTTTCTTTTAAGCACCCATAAATTAGGGAAAACACTGGAGGGGTTTCAAACTCAGTAAAATGGAGAATTCATGCCAACCAAGGTGATATATGGAAAAAGATCACATAAGACGGGTCCACAAGTACTCGAAAAATTAGCTGAATTGAAAGAGGGGTAGACTACTCTACCTAATGTCACAGGAGGGTCACAGTGACTCCGAACCATGCGCACTAGGCCTAGAAACAGTCTCCACACCTACCTCGGGACATGCTCACACACCGAGAAGAAAGCCTAGTTCATTCGAGCCCACGATGGGGTCGAAGACACCTAATTACATTTCTAATTTTTCAATAATAAGAATAAAATAAAAAGTGGAGTTAAATCAAACCAACGTGTGGTATGCGTCGATGCGATTCCAACAGTACCTTGTTTGTTGAAATTCGGGGTCAGGAAGGACTTGAACAAGACGAAACAACGCAAGACCTAGAATCTGGGTATTTCCCAAAGAAAAGTTAGTGTTTGAGAAACTGATGAAAACACCATCATGAGCCCTAACTAGCTCATTTTGACTCAGAAAAGAGAACAAAAGCTCCGACATAACCAACTGGAGGTCCTAACTCAATGAATAACCATTCTGAGAGAAAAGCGAGAAACAAGGGTAAAACTGTAATTTTACCATTGCAGTACAACAAAGGGTTTTCTCATGGGATAAACACAGGTCAAATGGTCTTAACAAGATAAAAAGTGGGTTGGTTCAAATAGAAAAAGGTTCATGTGAATTTTGGGAATTAAATGACTTCTTGTAACCCTAAAATAGACCTACTTAATTTAACAAGGTTATGGTCAGGAAAAAATTCACCTAAACCCTCTAAAAATCATGAAAAAATATCCTCTAGGGTTTAGAACCTTCAATTTGGCCCTTAGAACCTATTTTGACATAAATTGGGGTCAATCAAATGTTTGCCCTAAATTAGTTTTTTTGTAAATTACCTAGTCAAATGTGGTCAAACCTAAAATCCAACTTCACCATTGGATTCCTTAGGTCCAAATTAGGTTTCTACCAAAATTTGGACCTAAGGGAAATTCACCTTGACCTACTTTGCAAACAGGTCCAGCCCAATTACATTTCTACCCATAACTTTTGAAAACTTCTGTAGAAACCCCCTATATTTGTCTTCATTCCTTGCAATTAGGTCCCTCCACCGTTATAGCGGAGGGAATCCTACTTCGGTGAGGTTTCGAGGGAAAGATCTCTCTGATTCCTCAGAGAATCCCCTTCAAAATTGAAAAGGAGATTCTCTGAGAAATCTTCTGCAGTTTGAACACAATTCCAAGCTTGATTTGGTACCCAATCTCTCATGCGAATGCATGAGAGATTCGAGTCTCATTTGACCTTCCATCTCCGACATGGTTGCCGTGCTTGGAAGCTTGGCTTCCAAGCACAAAACCTTCCTCTAGAGCCTATAAAATCACGCCCAGATCACCCAGCATCCTTCAAGCTTGAAATTGGCCTGAGAAACCCTCTATTTCGACTCTTCTCCCTCTAGTCAATGACTCAGCAAGCTCTGGAGACACCCCTCTCTTTCCCTTGTCGCTCTGCCACAATACCAATGGCAGGGTTCTCTTACTCCTCTTCGTCCGCGTCACACCGCACCAGCCGACGCCCCTGTAGCCCCTTCATCGTCGTCGTCCTCCTCCACTGAGTGCTTCATCTCCGGCGACGGCAATACGAGCCGGCCGCCACCTCTGCCTCCCCCTTCATCTCTTTACGCACAGCTAAGTCCTCTCTCTTTTCTAATCATTTTCCTCTCTATATTTCTTCAAAACGCCCCTCGTCGCATACTATCACCCTCACCTTCTTCATCTCTGGCCAGACCTCCTGCGAGGCGTCCCTACCGCTCCACGCCTCCATCTGCTTCGCCAACCACCCCATAAGCATCGCCACACCTCACTGATCCTAGACCCTCGTTCCACTCACCGCGCCACGCCCCCATAACACCCCCCGAACACACCCACTTTCACCCACACAGGGTGCCCTAGGCACGCACACTTCGGCCACCCCACTCCATGCCGACCCCCGCACTACCTTTGTTGTGTCTTGGTGAAGCTATCTGAGCTTTTTGATGATACCGTGAGACCGTTTTCTTGTTGACAGGTGTAGGCGTCTCCACCACCATTGACGCACCCGAGGAGCTTGCTTGCAAGCCTCCTCCAGGTCTCTCCGCTCCAGGTGAATCGCCCCAGGTGTGCGAAATCCCTTCGCTCACAACTCCAGACGAGCGATTGGCTTCGAAGACCCCATAGCTACTGCAATCAAGGAGGTCTCCTGTTGCGGGCGCGCGCGAAAGAAGGTGGGACGTTTAGTCCCACCTCAGAAGATTGTGAGCAGGCGTAGCGAAATAAGAGGAAAAAGTGAATACAGCTTATCGCCTCCTGACCACGGGGTGAGGTCCCACTCACCCTCACTGCCTTGCCCGTGACCTGATACCCGCAGACTTGGCTTGACTCGTATACCCAACCTGCACTCCTCGCCCACCACCGCACGCCGGTGGGCCTGGTCCCGAGCACGCACTCGACCCGATTACCCGAGAAGAGGCTCTGGGAGAGCAAGCCTAAGAGAGAAAGAGGAAGAGAGATCGCGGGGGTGGGTAGGGGTAGGTTTTGCTCTCTCGTAGGGAAGGTGAAGAAGAAGAAGCCAAGGAAGAAGAGGGTTGAAACCAGCGAACGCTAAGGAAGGAGAAGGCAAGGACTAAAGAGGAAGAAGTTGAAGGGCTGAAAGAGGAAGAGAAGGAGAAGGAACTGAAGGCAGAAGAAGAAGAAGGAGTCGCCAGAAGGAAAGAAAGAAGAAGAAGAAGCCAAAGGCAAAAGAAACAAAGGCACATGCACGAGAGCAGAAGAGAAGCAAGAAAGAAGAAGAGGAAAGAGAAGCAGCCAGAGACAAATCAGAAATAGCACTATAGCAATCACAAGTTTAAGACGTCTAATTCACAAAATCAGACGTCTATTTTTTGTGCTCTTCATATACATTGATATTTTGTGGCTACATTTATATTTTGCATTACAACTCTGATTTTCATTGCATATTATATTCAATTTGAAAGTTGTGCTCTTGATTTTTAAACCTCAATTTGCTCCCTGTGTTCGACCTCAGATTTAAAACTTCGAGTAATAAAACTTATTTGTTTTTGAGTGATTTGAACTATACTACGACGCATTATTTTTTAAAACATTGATCTTGCCCGTTAAACAGAAACCCAACGTTGCAGTCGCAAAACTCGCTGTCAAATAAAATTTTATCAAAACTCCAAGGGAGTCTCGAGTCGAACACGGGGAGGCAACATCTGTTTCTTTGAAATCCATGTTTCACCTTGTTTTTGGTGTTTTTGGGGGTTTGTGATTTTTTTAGTATTTTCATAATGAAGAAATATCCAAGATAAAATTTGAGCAAGGATAAATAAAAAGAGAGAGTCAAGAAATGAAGCAAATATGATATATCAAAATGTTATTTATTACACTAATCAGAAATATGCTGAACAAAATAACAAGAGAATGAAGATGAGAAGGAATCTCCCAAAGCGGATGTCTGGCGAGATGACAGCGCTTGGTGGCAGCTTGGATGGAGGAGATGAGCTACTGAACGTCGAGGATGAGGTGCAGGAGGAACCTAGATAGAGGATCGCTTGACCAAGCTAAAAGAATGGTGATGAGGAGTTGGAGGTGATTGTCTACCTAAATTGAGGTGAGGGGACAACTTTACGGTCTCCTACGAAGGAGGTGAGGGTATGATTGAATGCTTGGTGGAGTAAGGGAATGCTACACTAATAGGAGGCAGTGGAGCTTGGGAATGAGCTCTTGGGAGCTTGGGAGGCTTCTTGAAGCTTTAAAGTAGGTGAGAGCAGCATAGGTAGAGATAAGGAAAAATGGGAGGTGTAGGGGGGTTTATATAGGTGGTAGAGAAGAAGCTTTCCGCACATATACAATTAGTGACATCCGCAATCGTCGCTAAAGATCCACCCAAATTGTCGCTGAAGATCCATGCAGCGCTGCTGGCGCGCACTACGAGCTGCCTTGTCGTGCGCATGCGCATGGCTATGAGTTGCACTGGCGCGTGCTTCATGTGCGGATGTCGCACGCATGCGCTAGTGCGGTGTGTTGCACTGGCCGTGCATGTGTCGCCTCCAATTGAGTGATTGGGGGGTTTTGGCAGGTTTCAAACCTGCAGCCCTCCTTTGGGAGTGGATGCCACAACCAATGCACCGTGCTATCGGTTGAGTCGAGAAGAGCGGCTGCAGGCGCGCGATGGAGGAGGATTCTCATCCATTGGATTCTCATCCAACAGCTGAGATTGCGTGTTGGAAGGCCCTTGGAGGGATGTCGGGCGATGTTGGGTGCTCTGGATGGTGCCACGTGGCACCATCTAGACCGTCCACCTTTCTTTACTTGTAGAAGATGCTACGATACACAGATCGAGATGCTTTCCGCATTTCCGAACTGTGATCATCGCTCTAGATTCATTCGTACGGTCGGATTTTGCATTTAAAGCTTTGAAATGTCACGCCCTGTCTCCTGGCCACAATAATGTAGGAATTGTTGTACAATTTATACACATTACACTAAATGCAATATGATGAATGTTATGCAATATTCACACCATGGAATGCAATGCTAGGCCTAGGAACTATCATAAGTAGGCCTTTAATCATGAATACATGCATGTTCATCAAGGTCCTTGGATCCGCAGCTGGTGGTTGTGGCAACGAAGGTGAGGAAGAGAGGTCACCCCTGTCACGAATGGCTGATGGAGGAGGAAGAAGAGCTGGAGATGTGGAAAACAACCAACTCGGTGGGGAGGGAGCTGGTAGGCTCACGCAGGTGTCCTAATAGGTGTTTAAATAGGTTAAGGGAGTGATCTGGTGATCGAGGAGTGAATTTAGGCGCAAGGGTTAAGAATGTTGGGATGAGATGGAACGAAGCGCGGGAAGCTTTAAGATGAAAAGCCACAGTTGGATGGGATCTGAGAGTGGTGTCGAAGCTTCATACAAGGGCACGTGATGAATGGAACAAGATCCACCCTCGGATCAATGGTTCAAGCAATCAATGGTGCTGGTGAAGCGTATTCTTCATGTGGTGAACAGTGCGAGGAGAAGAGGCATCAGGTCTTTTGGTGCTTTTGCAGGGTAAGCCCTCAAAGTGAAGAGGTATGAAAGTTGCAAAGTATGCCCATTAGTGGGAAGAATTGTAACCAAGAGGTTCCTACAGGCTTACAAAAGAGTCCCTGCGGCTATCAAACAGGTCCTGGTGACTTTTTATACTTCAAAGAATGCAATGCATGAAGGAACTACATGTAATGTCATGATTGTAAGATCCTAATAATGTCCAAATGCCATGAGATTTTTATTGAAACTTAATTGAATATATTAGAACATGATTTAACCCTTAATTTATACTTTTGAGCTCAAATATATGTTCAATTTATATTTGGATCATCAATTTGTATTTATATATAAAATATCTCCAATATTGACCTAATTATGCATTTTTAACACAAATTTGATTCTTTAGGTCATTTTCATTAATTCCCACACTTAACATGTTTATTATGTTAAAAATATAGTGTTTAACCTAGTTTCTAGCTTAACTTGGGCATTTTAGCTATAATGAGCCATACATAATCAGGGGGTCAGCTCTCTCCCTACACATTGGGGTAGCCAGCTCTTCTCGATACTCACATACTAGAGGGCCAGCTCATCCCCACACTAGTACCAATACGCTAATACCCACTTGACCGGTCACAGTCCTACATTATTATTTTCTTTTCATTATCAATCAGAAGATTTCATTTCACATTTAAGATCATCTCTATTCTGCCTTACGGCTCAAGAGAATCCCCTAATTGATTTCTAACAATTGCGATATCATTTGTCTTGGTATTTCAAATGTCACCCACAACTAGTTCTTCCTTATGGTTGAAATTCATCCCAACTTTGTTGAAAACTAATTTGGCATCGCAAAACCATATTTCAAAATCACAAGTACATATATGGCCTTCCTTAGGGTTTAGAATCAACCCTATGTAGTTGCTAGTGGTTTACTTGCATTGCAAAAGTAACTCCACGTAGCTATAAGTATACACCTATTGCATGTCATTTGCAAGGAAAATCAGGGCGTGGGAGAGGCAATGTTACTCTTCTTGGATTTTCCAAGAGGTATAGGGGTAGGGTGAGTCTATTCAAGCCTCCTATAGGGTTTGCATGTCCCCTCTCGGGACCTACACCGCCCTTGGGTGCCAAGCCTACAATACCCACGGGTTTAAAGGTGTCATTAGGCTTCAATTAATTTTTTTTTATGAAGCTAAAGAACTCAAAATGCAGAAAACAAGGTCTTAAAAGATACCCACGATACCTTACTCATGCTATTTCGAGGTCTTTTGGGCCTTGAACCAACCCAAAAATGACTTCTGGTTCATGTGAATTGGCCCCGGACCGGTCTGGTTGAGCCATCCCATGTGAATCGGCCGTGACACGTGGCACTTGTGGGTTTGCTTATGCGTGGAGCTACGTATCACTCTCGCGCCCCACGTCCCCTCACTGTTGGATCTCACCTGCATGCCCCAAGATCGTCGCTCGCACTGTGAGTGCTCCCACCCCGTGAGTTGCATGCTTGTTGTGTGCGCGAGCGTACAAGGGTCATAAATCAAGCCCTGCCCCCCCTTGTGTAGCGGGTTGTGCCTCGTCATTCGTGCCTTGCTTAGTGCGCCTCTGATAACGCTACATTTTATGGTTATAATTCTTCCAATCAGGGTTTGTCTTAAGGATAAAATGCATAGATAACACATCATAAATGGGCATGGGAGAATTACATGCATTGCACATTGAGATTACTTATAAATCACTGTTAATGGCCATTTGTACAAGTTCATGTCAAAACAAGCCTCAAATGAGCAATCGGACCGCACAGATGGATTCAGGATGACGAACGGAGTCCAACGACATTCGTAGCTCTCGGAACAAGCCCAAGAAGTTCTGGCCGTTGATCTGATGATTAACGGCCCACGCACAGCACGCCCCTGCTTCAACACGCAAAGAATTTTAAGCCGTCCAATCTTATGATCGGACGGCTGAGAACGCATAAGCCTCGCCCGCACATCTGCAGCACGCGCCTCCATCACCCACAGGAGTGAACTCAGCCGTTGATCTTCGATCGAATGGCTGACAATGGCTGCCAGCGCCCGCTCAATCGCAACATCCGCATGACATAGTGTAGTGGTTTGTGCTTCCTCACCCGCACACTCGCCACGAGTTCGAAACGCAGAGGAGCGAAATGCAGCAGCAAAGGCACGCGCAGCTGGAATTCAACCATCGATTCACAAACATACAGCGCTAATGAGGGTACGCGACACGATCGCAAGCATCCAAGCAAGACGCATGTGATGACATGCGCGCACAACGCTCGTGAGGCGTGATCTGAAACGCGCTTAGCGCACGATCTTGACCATCTGATCTTCGATCGGATGGTCCACAGTAGACGCATGCGGATCACGCGAGAAGAAGAACGAGCGCGTGCGCTGGACCGAGGGGCAAGGGCCTTCACCGAACTTTTGGGAAGGGTTTTAGTGACATCCTAGATGTCGCTAAAGCCCCTACTTAATATAGAAACCCCTTCTTGATATATAAACCCCCTCCAACTATCCATAGAAGGCATTTAATTCACTTGCAAGCCTCCTATCCTACTCCTAGCCATCCTTAGCATCTTTTTGTGATTGCCAGAGTCGACAAGCTGCCGACGGAGCCCTCCTCCACCGTCGTGGCTGCCTCACCATCTCCCTTCTCTCTCTCTCTCTCTTTATCTTAGCTTTACTTTACTTGTGCTTAAGCATTTAGCTAGTGTTGTATTTGTAAAACTCAACTGCATATTAAATGATGATGTTTCTTATCTAGTTATTTGCTTTCTTTTGGTGTTTAGGTTGCATGCTATGAACAAAGGGACTCTAACCCTACTCTCTCTCTCTCTCTCTTTCTCTCTCTCTTACTCACTTTTCTCCCATGTTTTCTCGCAAGCAAAACTTGCCATTAACGTGACAACCAAGTGACAGAAAAACCTGATTTCATGCCTCCCTGTGTGCGACACTCGGACTCATGTCCGTATCTTTATTTAAAACCAACGCAATGAACACGAGCTACAACAACCGATTTAAACAAGCGCGTCTGTAACACGTCAGTTTTTGGCGCCATTGCCGGGGAGGCAATGGATTTATTTTGTCACTTCCATTTTGCATCCATACTCACATCATCTAACGCATTTTCTCCCTCTACTTGATGGTTGCAGGAACTCGGCACTTGGACGGCGAAGGAGCACAACTCATGACGGTGGAGATGGAGTAATCGCAGTAAGGACCGGTTGTGAGTATTTCTTTTCCCGTGGTTGTTTACTTGCTTAAAAAAAATCTAAAAAAAAAATTAAAATCAGAAAAAAAATCGACGTGGTGAATGATTGCTTGATCCTCATCCTTAACTCATCACTTAACAAAAAAAAATACACTCTAATATTCTTAAAGACATAATCTTTTTGGAGTGTTCTCTTTTTTTCTTAGTGGTGTTTGCAAAGCCACCGTGAATTGACATGGGCCGCACCACTCACACTTAAAATCGACTCATCTGGTAGAAATTGCATGAACACTAGGATGAGCACATTAGGGTTTTAGAGCCTCATCATGCTAAAGGAAATTCACTCTTACCTGTTGTGTGCAAAACTTGGCGTGCCCACTTGAAACTTGCCTGAAAACACTAAGACACGTCAACCCTAAAATACACTAAAGTCAGGACAAACGTTAAAAGACACCACATCTTAAATCCTTGCTTGAAAATCATGTCTTGATTAGGAGCGCACACATCTGAATTAAATAACTAAGAGGCACCACCCCAATTAATGCCTCATCACATAACCCGAGCACAAGCATTGCCCTAGCCCCATTAAGACAAAGTAGACGTGCCCTAGGCAGGACTGAGTTAAGTCTCTAGAGGCGTGGTTTTATTTGCTGGGCACTTGGCCTTCATTCCCTTAGTAGAATCTGGTGACTAGGTTATGGGGAAGTGTCAAACAACCGCGGTTGTGGGGTCTACGGAATCGGAGGCATAAGCCAAAGGAAGAACCTTCCCTACATTCCCCTCGTAATCAACATGGCCAGATTAGCTTTGGGAAGGGTGGTCCTGTGCTTATAGACTTGATCGTTCCTTTGGAGATTTCTAGGTCCCCTAAGGAATACATTGTAAGGACTAGGCTTGTCTGCTTGGTTGTACACACATGCTTCTCACATCTATCTCTCTTTGCATCCCTCCCCCATTCTTCTCTAGTGTATGCACGGGAGGCAATCACTTCATCCCAAGTTGTTTGTTTTGGGATGAGAATCTAGAAGACTTGACCTTGCTTGAGATATGGCTGAACCTAAAGTAGATGAGGTTGAGGACCAACCTCCACCAGATACGATGGCCATCATCTAGGCCCAGATCAATGCAAACCACCGAGTTCAGCAACAACAGATCCACACTATCTTGCAAGCCATACACCGGTTACAGAACCTGTAGGGGCAACCACCACTACCTTTGCAGGACCTGCAAGGGCAACCACCACTTGATCCACCACAATTCCAAGGCCAACCTTGGCCCCTTCGTGACTTCTACAATCCTTCTACGATTCAGATTAAACCACACCTTAGGATCCCTAAGGGGGGAGATGATTTTCAGTTGAAACCAAACGTCTTGAGCCTGATTCAGAGCCACTTCCATGGGATCTCAAATGAGAAACCCTTCCAACACCTAAAGGACCTTGACCGGATCGCCCGGACTGTAAAACCCAGGAACATTAGCCTAGACATTGTTTTGATCAAGATGTTCCCCTTCTCACTGAGAGACAAAGAGTCTTACTGGCTTAGGACTTTAGGAAGACCTATCTTCACCTGGGAAGAACTGAGGCATGCATTTCTAAAGAAATTCTTCACCATAGGAAAGACCAATGCCCTCAGAAGAGCCATTACCACCTTTACACTCCAGGGTGGGGAACAGTTCCATGAGGCGTGGGAGAGATTTAACGAATTATTGAGGAAATGCCCACACCATGAGGTTCCGAGGTGGCAATTGGCCAAGATCTTCTACCACGGTATGCACAGCAACCTTCGGAACTTTGTCGATGCCTCATGCGGGGGAAACTTCTTGAACAAAGATGAGGAGAGCGCGATTGAGCTCTTTGAGTCTATGAGCAAAAATTCACTCAACAATGCCTCAATGACCCAGTTTAGTCAATCCAGTCAACCCCGTGGTGGGATCTATGAGGTACAAGCAAATTCTGGAACGGTTGACATGGATATCATTGCTAAGAAATTGGATCGAGTGGAATTGGTAGATGAAAAGATAGATGAACTATTGAACCAGACTAGGAACCCGCTATAGACTCTCTCCCTAGCAAAAGGAACTCACAACGTTGACTTCGTCTAGCCACTAAGCCAGATGCACCTGGAATAACCCCTGACCATGTTCCATGGAGGGACCTTTGCTCCCTCAACCCCTGATTATTCTCTTTCCTCCCCCTCGACACCTTCTATCTTTGAAGATGTCCAAGATATCCAAGGTTATTCCAAACCTGACCCCTTCTACAACACCTACAACGCCGGATGGTGTAATCACTGAAACTTTGCTTGGATGAACCACAAATCGCCTCAATTCCAGAACCAGCCCAGGCCAAACCATCATCCAAACCTGCCCTCCTATCAACAAGGTCCACTGGTTAGACCCCCCTATAACCCAAATAGGGCGACCCCTCCCCCATAAAACCAAATGGACACCTTGATAAAAATGATGGCTGAAATGAACCAAAAACACCAAGAGGAAATGGCTTTAGTGAAGGGACAGTTGACCCAGCTGTTGGATTGTAAACAACAGGGATCCCTTCCTTCTCAACCACAAACATGATTAACAAAGGCCCCAATTCGCAAGGGTTCCAAGGAAATCCTGGGCAGGCCCACATGGTCCAACCAGCCCCACAAACACCCCCTGGGTTCGGTGCTTCTTCTTCCTCTTTTTCTCAAGGATCAACCCATGGTCTCAATGCCCCTGCAAATGCGGTGACCTTGAGAAGTAGCACTAAAACCTAGGAGCCCAAATGGCTGACTCCTCCCGTGACTTCACCCCGTGAGATACCTGTCTCTGAAGATGAGTAGGAAAGACCCAAGGACCTGGAAATGGACCCTATTCACATTCAGACACCATATCCCGAGGCCTTGGAAAAGATAAAGAAAAAGAAAGTTATTGTGGAAAATGAGGAGCTTTTGGAAATCTTCAAGCAGGTTCAGATTAATATCCCACTCCTCGAGGCAGTCAAGCACATCCCGGCTTATGCTAAGTTCCTAAAGGACACCTGTACGCCGAAGCGTAAGCCACGACCCCAAGCACCTAGGAAGGTTGTGCTCTCAAAGCAAGTCAATTATGTGATCTCTAGCAACCTTCCGCTCAAACGAACTGACCCAGGAGCACCCCTGATATCCTGCAATATCGGGGACATGACATTTGATAGAGCGCTCCCGGACTTAGGTGCTTCAATCAATCTAATCTCGACAACCCTGTATCACTAATTTGGATTTGGAGAGTTGACGCCTACACCTGTGACCATCCAGTTACTGAAAGATCCATGAAGACCCCGAAAGGGGTTGTCGAGGACGTGATTGTTCGGGTCAAGGACTTCTATTTCCTGGTCAACTTCTTGGTGCTCAACATGGAAGTCTCTGAACAGCTACATAACACACCCATCATCCTAAGTAGACCTTTCTTAGCTACGGCTAAGGCAAACATCAATTGTGACACGAGATGCATGGAAATTACCTTCGGAGATAGAAAGATGCAGTTGGATATCTTCAGGGCAACCAAGTGTCATGACCCGGTCCTAAATCCCTACAGGATTTGAGACTGGCTCGCTTCGGTTTATCCCAAGATCCAGTCGTCCAACAAGAAATAAACCAAAGCGAGCCAGTCTCAGATCCTGTAGGGATTTGGAACTGGGTCATGACAGATGGTATTAGAGCAAGGTCGTCTCGAGAAATAAACCAAAGCGAGCCAGTCTTAGATCCTGTAGGGATCTGGGATCGAGTCGTGACAGATAAATAGTGCCTCCAGGTCTTCAACGCTAGGACGACTGCTGCCAGTTCTAGGTTGTGGGTGGGGTAGTTATGCTCGTGGGTAGAGGTGGGGACCAAATGGGAGGTCGGCCCCCGTCTGATACTCCAGAGTCAGGAGGTGATCGAGTAAATCCATCGATGACTGCGTACTGTCCGGAGCAGGCAAAAGAGTTACACCGATCTGAAGCGTAGGGAGGTACAATTTGAGGTTGGAGATCATGCTTTGCTCTGTGTTTCACCGATGAAAGGCTTGCAGCGGTTTGGGATGAGAGGAAAGCTTGCACCGAGATATGTGGGACCTTTTGAGGTCTTAGAGCGGGTAGGACCCGTCGCCTACTGGCTTGCCCTTCCTTCCCAACTTTCTGGAGTGCACAACGTATTTCACGTGTCCAACCTTAGGAAATACATCGCCAACCCTAGCCATGCCCTTAGCCACGAGAGCATCGAAGTGGGAAATGACCTAACCAACCCCGAGAGACCAATACAGATGGTATCAGAGCAAGGTCGCCCCGAGAAATAAACCGAAGCGAGCCAGTCTCAGATCTTGTAGGGATTTGGGATCAGGTCGTGACACCAAGCCTTTCCATTTTGACTGGGTTGAGGAACACGATCCCATGGAGCCTCTGGTCGAGGAATTCCTTACCCTTAGTTCTGTCTCAGACCATCAGACCCAACCCTGTGACGACTGTTTTGACCCGTCACCATTTGTGCACGCTGACCTCTGTAGAGCCGATTACCATCAACCACTACCGTTTGAGGAGATTGATGTTGATCAACTCCCACCTTTCCCCTATCCGTCAAGTGTTGTTCCACCCACACCCGAGCTGAAGCCGCTACCCGATAATCTCAAGTACGTCTTCCTTAGACCTGACCAGACTTTCCCAGTGATTATCAATGCCCATCTAACCAAGGATCAGGAACTTAGGTTGACCGGAACCCTATCAGAACATCGGGCCGCCATTGGATGGACTATTTTGGACTTGAGAGGAATTATCCCCAACTATTGCACCCGCAAGATTTACATGGAAGATGGGGCTCGACCTTCCCGTCAGATGCAGAGACAATTGAACCCGAATACGCAGGAGGTCATCAAAAAGAAGATTATCAAGCGGCTTGACGCCGACATCATTTACCCAATCTCCGATAGCCCCTGGGTGAGCCCCACTCAAGTGGTCCCCAAGAAAATTGGGCTCACCATTGTCACCAATGAGCGTGGCGAATCCAACCCCACCCACACCACCACTGCATGGCAGGTGTGCATTGATTATAGGAAGCTCAATGAAGTGACCAAGAAAGATCATTTCCCCCTGCCATTCATTGACCAGATTCTTGAGCGATTGGCAGGGAAAAAATATTTTTGCTTCCTGGATGGATATTCAGGATACAACCAAGTCGCAATTGCTCCTGAAGATCAAGAGAAGACCACATTCACTTGCCCGTATGGCACATTCGCATTCCGTCGTATGCCATTAGGGTTATGCAACTCACCCACCACCTTTCAGCGTTGCATGCTAGCCATCTTTTCAGAGATGGTAGGTGAATACCTGGAGGTCTTTATGAATGATTTCTCAGTATTTGGGAACTCATTCAACCATTGTTTGAGAAACTTGGAGAACATCCTGAAGTGATGTATCAAGGTTAATTTGGTGTTAAGCTGGGAAAAGAGCAATTTCATGGTTCAAGAAGGAGTTGTCCTCGGCCACATCGTATCGCATAGGGGCATTGAGGTAGATCGAGCTAAAGTTGATTTGATTTCCAAACTTCCCCCACCAGCTGATGAGAACCTCATCATAAACCCTAACTAACACAATCTAACCCTGATATGTGAGAAAAAGCTCCTACATGACCCAAAGAAAGGCTTAACTCAATGAATTTTGAGTTTAAGAATAAAACAAGTCATAAGGGGTAAAACTGTAATTTCACCAACATAGTTTGCAAACAGGGTAATTAAGAGTCCAAACACAAGTCAAACAAGCTTAACAAGAAAGAAAGTGGGATGATCTGATCTAAATAAGGGTTATTGTAACTTCCAGGAATTAAGTGGCATTCTGAAACCCTAAAACAAACCCACTTCAATTCACGAGGTTCGAGGCAGGATAAAAATCAACTAAACCCTTTAAAATTCATAGAAAAATGTTCTCTAGGGTTTAGAACCTTCAATTTAGCCTTAGAAACCTATTTTGACCCAAAAAGAGAACCATGCCCAATTAATAACTTAATTTGAGTTTTTACGTAAATTGGCCAGTCAAACATGGTCCAACCTAGAATTAAAATTCACCAGTAAAATCCTTAGGTTCAAATTGGTCTTGTATAGAAATTTGAGCCTAAAAAGAGACCTCCTTGACCGACTTTACAATTTGGTCCTCTTCATTTACTTTTTGACCATTATCTTTTGAAACCCTTGCATTTAGACCCCTAACTTTTCATCATTCTTTGCATAACGGTCCTCCCTGCAAACTCTGCGTAGCACTATGCTCCGGCGACCTTACGCGGAGCATGGCACCGCGCAGAGAAGGGGTACCACCCTGCAAAGCAGAAGCGGGGTTCCCTACGACGTCCTCTGTCGCAGGGACCCGCCCATTCCCTCTGCCGACCACCATACCTTCCATGCGAATGCACGGAAGGTATGGGTGTCATCTCCAGCCTCACTCCGACGTGGCTAGCACGTCGCCAGCCCGCCCCTCTCTCTGCACCAACCCCTTTATAAGAACCGACACCCCCTGCCGGCTCCTAAAAACTCTTCTTTGACGGAGAACCCCCCCTTTCATCCCTTCCTCCTCCATCAGAAGGCCCGAAGCTTCCGGCGACTTCCTCCTCTTCCTCCTCGTCGCTCTGCTGCCCTACCTGCAGTAGGGTTTGCCTTGCTCCATCGTCCGTGCCGGGCTGTACCCACCGGCACCATCTGCCTGCTTCCTCGTCGCCGCACTCCTCCTCCAGGGCTCCTTCTTCTCCAGCTCTGGCAGATACGAGCCGGCTGCTCCGCCCTCCCCCTTCGTCTAATACTTAGGCAAATAGCTTCCTCTCCATTTCCCTTACATTTTCCCTCTCTTAATCTACCTTTTTACTTCACCGCACGCAACTTCCACCTCCACCTGCTCCGTCTCCCACCACCTTCTCCAGCAAGTCCATCCCACCTCTACAAACCTCCTCACCCCTCACCGACTACCCCAGAAGCTTCCCCTCACTCCACTCAACCGATCCCCCCTCCCCATTCACTGCCAACCACAGCCCGAACACCTCCTGAACAAACCCATCATCTCGCACACAGTCTGACCTAGGGCTGCCTCCACACGCGCCCTCGCACCTCGCCAACACCCATACTACATTCGCCGCACTCCGGCGAAGATCCCTGCATATTCTCACTGGGCCAAGAGGCCGTATTTCTACTTTTAGGTCGGAGCCCCTTCGCCGCCATTACTGAACTGCTGCAGCTCCTCCACCTGCAGTTGTAGGCGCTTTCCAGCCTAGGTGCACACCCCAGGTCGCGTGGTTTACCTCTGCAAAGGCACCCAGGCCTGCAGTTGAGGCGAAGGCGTCGCGAGCTGCTGCAATTTCCAGCGGTTTCCTCAGCTGCAGGCGCTAATTTGGGAGGTGGGACTTTAGTCCCACCTCGTAAGTGCATGGCCAAGCGCCTGCACTTAAATTGGAAAAGTGTCTAAGGCTATTCGCCTTCGAACACAGGGGTCAGGTCCCTCTCACGCACACTGCGCACCACGCGCTCGCTCACCCTCACCCGCGCTCACGCCCCACGGGTCTAGGCAGGATCCGATTACCCAAACCGCGCACTCCTCGCCCACCACCGCACGCCGGTGGGCCTGGTCCGGGGCGCGATACCCCCACCTGATTACCCAGCTCTGGGAGAGCGGTCCTAAGAGAGAAATTTGAGAGAGAGAGAGACGCGGGGAAGGGTAGGGGTAGGTTTTGCTCTAACCCTTGTGTGAGCATGCAGGAATAGAAGGAGAAGAAGGAAGGAAGGAAAAGAAGAAGAAGGGAAGAGGCCGAAGCCTCAGCCGCTCAGGGCAGCTAAAGAAGAAGAAACGAAGGAGAGAAACAGAAGAAGAGAAGGAAGGCACTGTAGCAAACCTACAGTTATGTTGTCTGACCACTGCATCAGACGACGGAAGGGCAGCAGCCAGAACAGAAAGAAGAAGAAAGAAGACTGAAGCCGTAAGCAAGGAAGAAAAGAAAGAAGGAAGTAGAGAAGAAAAGGAGGAAGAAAAGAGAAAGAAGAAAGAATACTGAAGCCGCAAGCAAGGAAGGAAAGAAAGAGAAGAACAGAAGAAAAGAAGCAGAAAGAAGAACAAGGCTGAAGAAGAAAAGAAGTCAGAGAAGAAGAAAGAGATTGTCACAGCCGCAGAAGAAGAAAAGAAAAGAAAGAAGAAGAAAGGAAGACTCTGTAGGAAAAAGAAGAGGAGATTAGTAGAGAAGAAAAAGAAGGACAGAAAGAAAAGGAGGAGAGAAGAAGAAGCCAAGAGAAACTCTAGCTCCCTCTCTTTCTCTCTCTCTCTCTTATTTTTGTAACCAAATTGAGAATTTTTATATTTCTAGAATTCTAGTTGCTCCCTGAGTTCGACCTCGGGAAAACTTTTTCCGAGTAAAAATTTGTAGTAATCCGGTAGCTGTTTTGTACTGCAACGATTGTAAACCATAATAACATAAACCCAACCGTTGCCGGATAGCGTTACTATTCTTGGCGCCGTTACCGGGGAGCAACGGCTATTCTAGAGGCTATAAAATCTCTATTTATGAGTTTCTAATAATCTCTTCTCTCTTTTGTGTGTAGGTACAGGAAAATCAAGAAGCAGCCGCACAACAACCACTCCAAGGACAAGTAACTTCTTTCCTCTCACTATTAACCCCTAAATTCTAAAGAGGAAGAAAAAGAAAAGAATAAACAATATAGGTATAACCTATCTTTCATACCTAGTAACAGCTGCATATTTTCAAACCACTATTCCTGCACACACTATTAAGGGTATTCAAGGGCTAACACCTTCTTGCCTGAGCCTAATTACCTAACAAGGAGTTAACTAGACCAAGTAGAGCCAACATAGGAATTAACACTAGGGTTTTAGAGACACACTCCTTAATCAAGAATTGAGAAATCCCAAAAGAAGTGTGCCTAAGCCATTGATTGAAAATACCTATTCGAAAAAATCCTAAGAAATTGGCTTTCTAAAAACACTTGAACCCTAAAAGACAAGACCTAATAAGTTCTCAAAGGAATCAATAGGTGAAGTTGACCCCTTGGGTCAACCAACCTTCAACTTAGGTCACTATTCGCACTTAAAAAGCTAAAAGTTCAAGTGAAAATCTAAGCACCCTGATCTTAAACTAAAAGTGGTAGACTTAAGAGGTCAAGATCCCCATTCTAGTCTACCTAGAATCTCAGTGACAAGAGAGGTCGGGTGGGGGAAACCCTGTAACCCGTGGGGACGCTCTACCTTGTAGGGGTCTTCATGGGTCTCACCCTCGCTGGCTGCCCAGGTAATTCTCAGGTGGTCGATCTTTTGATCAAGGGATCCATCTGCCCTGCACCTCTATAGTCACCCAACATTTTGGGTGTTTCGATTGGGTCCAGCACCTGCTAAACTCATCTCTTCCAACAGTGTATGTTTGGTAGGAGGTCCTTGAAACCTCCTTTAGAACCTCACTCACCTCGAGGTCGAGCCTCAGTACCCTTGTTTGAGAAAACAACACCTCACATCGACCTCTCCTCCGACTCCGAACCCAACTCACCTTCTTCTTCCACAATGGCTCAGCCAGTTAAGGAAGAGAACAATCTGGAGCACCAGCTCCAGCGACTCAATGACCTCTTCCAGAACTTTGTGCACCCACCACAGCGTCCTATGATGCGGGACCATTATAATCCTGCTGCTGTGGCTATTGAGCCTCGAGTCAGAATCCCGACTGGATGACCTGATTCTGAATTAAAGCCCAATATGATTCATGCCATACCTAAATTCCATGGGCTTAATTCTGAAAACCCCTTCCAGCACATCAAACAGCTTATGCATCTGGTGCAGACTTTTGGGTCAGATGCACAAAATCGGGACATTCTCCTCATGAAGATGTTCTCTTTCTCCCTTATGGACAAGGCCGCTCATTGGTATCAAACACAGACCCGGCCGATCAACAATTGGGAAGAACTTCAGTCCGAATTTTTGAAGTTCTTTCCCGTTGGTCGAACCAATGCCTTGCACCATCAAATTACCCACTTCACTCAGCAAACGAGAAAACCTCTCCATGAGGCATGGGATCGTTTTCAGGATCTCATGAGAAAGTGCCCCCATCACGGAGTTCCTAAATGGGAACAAGTCCAGTCTTTTTACCAGGGACTCCGTGAGGATATCAGGCTTTTCGTCAATGCAACTTGCGGAGGGAATATCATGGGTCAACATGAGGACACCATATGGGAGATTCTCAAAAACATGTGCGAGAACTCCATCAATAATGACTCCATGGGACTATTCGATAGGACGAATACCCCCGCATCGACGAACCTTACGGGAGCACGCGAGACGCAGGGCCTATCCGCATCAGTCGACCTGGAACTAATGGCCAGTCGATTGGACAAGGTCTCCATCATTGAGAAGAAGGTGGACGAGCTGACTCAGCACTTGCAGCGAGCCACCTCTGCGCATAGCTCCTTTACACAGCCTCCTTCCACACGGGAGACTATGCAAAATATTCTCCACCGACCTTCTCCTGGGATGGATCCATATCCACCCCCATCTGATTCTCGGATCGTAGGGTCATCCGATCCTTTCTATACTAGCCAGGGGAATTCCATTCCCCCATTCTCTGATTCTTTGGAGGTTCCTCAAACCTGCGAGGACCTCAACGCCATCCAGAATGATCCATTCTCCAACACCTACAACCATGGATGGCGCAACCATCCCAACTTTCAGTGGGCGGGAAATTCCCAAACTCAGAGACCACCCTTTCAGCCCCGTCCACAACCCCCTCGTCCTTACCAGCCGCCTCAGCCTCGGCCAAACCCGACTTTTTCACCAGGGCCAAACCAGGACCAAATGTCCCTCATCCTTCAAACTCTGGCTGACATTCAAAGAACGAATGCGGCTATTCAGAAACAACACAAGGACAAACTTACAGAGGTTCGAAATCAACTGGTCCAGTTGGCAAATTCTCGCCAACCAAGCACACTTCCTTCTCAACCTCTTCCTAATCCTAATAATGTGCCGACCCAGCGGCGCGTTATGAACCCAAACCCGGGCCAAGCACACATGATTTATCAAGCCCCCTCTGTTCCTTCACCCGACGGGATGGAGGCTTCCACTTCCTATGCGGGCTATCAGCAGCAACCCATCTTATCCAACCATAACCAAAACCAGGCAGGACTAAATTCTGTAACGACCCATAGTGGTAAGGAAACCCAAGATCCACCCTATCCAAACCACTCCAAGCCTGGTAGTGATCCCAACCCTAGGACAGTAATCCAGGACGTTCCTATCCCTATCCCAAATCAAAGACCTGGACCTATCCTAGAGGAACCAACCAAGGTTCCGTTTCCTGAGGCCTTGACCAAGGGAAAGAAGACAACCAAGCCCGTGGCACCTGAGGAGGACATAGTTAAACTCTTTGAGCAGGTCCAAATAAACATCCCCTTGATGGATGCAATTCGCCACATACCGGCTTACGCACGATTCTTAAAGAATGTGTGTACACCTCAGCGTAAGCCGCGAACCAAGAGTGGGAGTCCAATTGTACTGTTAGAGCAAGCTAGCTCTGTAATCCTAAGCAGACTCCCACCCAAGGCTAAAGATCCTGGTACTCCCCTGATTTCCTGCAAAATAGGTGATACCCAATTCGACAGAGCATTGCTAGACTTGGGTGCTTCCATAAATCTGATACCCACATCCTTACTTAACCACCTAGAAGAATCTGAGCTAAAATCGACTAAGGTGACATGACAATTAGTAGATCGATCTATAAAGCACCTGAAGGGATTCTCGAGGATGTTATCGTAAGAGTGCGGGATTTCTATTTCCCAGTAGACTTTATAGTCTTGGACATGGACGCCCCCGAAAACCCTAGGGATACACCGATCATTCTAGGGAGACCTTTCTTGGCTACTTCCAGAGCCAACATCAGCTGTGAGGAGGGCCAAATAGAGCTCAAATTTGGAAATCAAACCCTAAAAATTGATATATTTAAGGCTCAACAAGGAATCAATTGCGGTGTCATCGAACAGATTTGTGATATCAAGGCTTTGGTTGATGAAACGCATTTTGAGAATGACCTGATTATACCTCATCAACCACAGAAAGATCTTGAACCACAATTAGAGGAATCAAATCCAGATTTAAACAGACCCATAACTCTTACGCTTGAACCTCACATCTACCCTAAACCACCCGCTACTGCTGATAACCCTGTCCTTGAACTGAAACCCCTTCCCGATCATTTGAAATACATCTTTTTGGGTTCTAATCAGACCCTTCCTGTGGTTATAAATTCCAAGCTTACTCCCGAATAGGAATCCCGCCTGATTGCCATTCTCCAGCAACATCGCAGAGCCATTGGATGGACTCTCGATGATTTGACTGGAATAAGTCCCTCTTATTGCACACATCATATTTATTCAGAAGAGGGCGCACGACCTTCCCGTGAAATGCAGAGACGTTTAAACCCCAATCTATAGGAGGTCGTGGAAAAGGAGATCATCAAGTGGTTAGATGCAGGGATCATCTACCCGATCTCCGACGGTCGTTGGGTGAGCCCCATTCAGGTTGTGCCTAAAAAGGCAGGGCTCACCACCATTACGACTGAAATCGGAGAAGTCATACCTACCCAATTAGCCAACTTGTGGAGAGTCTGCATAGATTACCGACGACTCAATTCCTCCACGAAGAAGGATCATTTCCCACTACCTTTCATTGATCAGATTCTCGAGAAATTGGCGGGAAATCGATTCTTCTGCTTCCTTGACGGGTACTCCGGTTATAACCAGGTGGCTATTCATCCTGAGGACCAAGAGAAGACCATGTTCACCTGCCCCTTCGGAACATATGCATTCCGATGGATGCCGTTTGGTCTCTGCAATGCACCCGCAACTTTTCAGATGTGCATGCTTGCCATATTCTCTGATATGGTAGGTGATTATCTGGAAGTCTTCATGGATGACTTTTCATTTTTCGGGGCATCATTTGATGATTGCCTCCAGCACTTGGTTCATATACTCAGGCGCTGCATCGACGTTAATTTGGTTCTTTCCTGGGAAAAGAGCCATTTTATGGTACCTGAGGGGATCGTCCTAGGACATCTGATTTCTGAGAAGGGCATCCAAGTGGATCGAGCCAAGGTTGATCTAATCTCTTTCCTGCCTATGCCTAGCTCGATCAGGGACATATGTTCTTTTCTGGGGCACGTCGGTTTTTACTGTCGTTTTATTCCTGATTTCTCGAAAATCACGCGCCCCCTAACGACTCTTCTCTCTAAGGATGTACCCTTTGAAATCTCCAAGGAATGCACTCAAGCCTTTGAGAACCTCCGTGACCGAGTCACCCAGGCCCTGATCCTACAATCCCCTGATTGGTCTCAACCCTTTGAGATCATGTGTGATGCGTCTGATTTCGCTAGAGGAGCGATTTTGGGGCAGAAAGTTGACGGGAAACCCGTGGTCATCTACTACACTAGCAAGACACTTGATGAGGCTCAACATAACTATACAATTACGGAGAAAGAGCTGCTAGCCATAGTATTTGCCCTTGAAAAATTTCGATCTTATCTCCTGGGTTCCCACGTCATCATCTACTCGGATCACACAGCTGTGAGGCAACTCCTTGCCAAGAAGGACACGAAGCCCCGACTAATCCGATGGATCTTGCTGTTGCAAGAATTCTATCTCGAGATTCGCGACAAGGCGGGAAGACAAAATGTGGTAGCTGACCACCTGTCTCACCTTCCTTCTGAGATTATCAACCCTTCCGGACCCATCATGGAGCATTTCCTTGATGAGCACCTGCTGACTATTGGTACTAGACTTCCTTGGTTTGCTATTATAGTAAACTACTTGGCATCTCATCAGATCTCGTCTAATTGGCCGAAGGCCAAGAAAGACAATTTGCGCTCCGATGCCAAGTATTACATTTGGGAAGATCTGTACCTCTTCCGCATAGGTGCTGACCAAATCATCCGGAGATGTGTCCCGGAAGGTGAAGTCAATGATATTCTTTCCTTCTGCCATGACCAGGCATGCGGTGGCCAATTCTCTGGGCACAAAACCGCATCGAAAATCCTCCAGTGTGGCTTTTATTGGCCCACTCTGTTCAAGGATGCATACAATCACTGCAAGGCATGCAGTCGTTGCCAAACTTTGGGCAACATGAGCCATCGCGACATGATGCCTATGCAACCAATTCTCGTATGCGAAATCTTTGATGTTTGGGGGATTGATTTTATGGCCCCCTTTCCTGTTTTGGATGGTTTCGAATACATTCTGCTGGCTGTGGACTACGTGTCCAAATGGATTGAAGCCATACTGACCCAAACCTGTGATCACCAAATCATTCTCAAATTCGTTCATCACAATATCTTCTCATGGTTCGGGATTCCTCGTGCTATCATCTCAGACGAGGGGACCCATTTCACAAATGTTCAGTTCAGGTCACTGATGACCAAATACGGGGTGTCTCACCGAATCTCTACTCCTTATCACCCCCAAACTAATGGTCTAGCTGAGCTGTCAAATCGGGAGATCAAGAAAATCCTGCAGGTCACTGTTCAGCCTGACAAGAAGGACTGGTAGCCCGACTTCCAGAAGCCTTGTGGGCCTATAGGACCGCCCACAAAACCCAATTAGGCATGTCTCCCTTTAGACTGGTGTACGGGAAGGCGTGTCACCTTCCCGTCAAACTGGAGCACAAAGCCTATTGGGCAGTATGGAATTGTAATCTAGATCTTTCTAAGGCTGGAACCCACAGAAAGCTTCAAATCAACGAGATCGATGAACTACGTCTTGATGTGTACGAGAACTTACGAATCTACAAGGAGCGGGTTAAAGCCTTCCATGACAAGCACATCTCTAGAAAGATCTTTCATCATGGTCAGAAGGTTCTACTCTTCGATGCCCGACTCAAACTTTTCCCTGGGAAGCTGCGATCCAAGTGGGTCGGACCATACCTTGTCCGACAGATTTTGGAAATGGAGCTATCGAGATCAGTCCACTCAGCCATGATTCCGAACCTTTCATCGTGAACGATTAGAGACTCAAACAGTTCATTGATGTAACCTCTACTGATTTGGCTGAATCATCTTCAACCCTCCATTCCCACTGAGCTTATTGCGCATAGCCAATAGTGTAAAACTCAACGCTCAACGAGAGGCAGCCCATCATTCTCTTTGAAAACCTAAAACCCTTTCTAAGACCTTTGTGCACTTAAGGTTCACCCATTAGGACAGCCGACTCCACCTCAGGTGCTTGCATCTGAGATTAGAAATCGTCCGCAGCAGTCACCCCGACCCATTCACTCATCAAAACATCTGTCCTAAGGAATAAACTAAGTTGAATAAAAACCCTCTAAGTTACAATGAGGACATTGCAAATCTTAGGCATGGGGGGGTATGAAAGTGCAAAAACTTGTAAGAAAAGGTTCTAAACAAAAAAAATCACATATCCCAAAAACACCATAAAAATAAAAAAATTGAAAATAAAAGAATAATAAAATGAGAGGAGGAGAAGAAAAAGGAACAAAATGGAAAGAAGGAGCACAAAATGAAAGAAAAAGTGATAGTCATTAGTAAGAAATTAAGGAATTAACCTAAGATCTAGACCTCATTTAGAAAAAGAAATGGAAAGTGCACAGTGAGATTAGTAAGAACGCGAACCTTAGGCATTCTTGGATAGACTCTTAGTACCCATTAAGATCTAGACATTCCTCAAGAGGTTGAGGAAAATGAAAAGCTTAAGTAGTAGGTCCAAGACTTAGGGAGTATTTGGTCTCGTTAACTAACTTTTGGTTTACAGGACTTAGTAACCTAAGCACCCAAACTTCACACACAACCCGGTTCAGTAAGCATAAAAATCAAAATTACGCAGAGGCGTTGCAAAAATTCTGAAAATAATACCTAGAGTAGGAGCGGCCGATCAACACAAGTTGATTTGGACGAGTTCCCAGCGTGGAGAGGTGGGAAATTCCCTTCGAAGATGCGTAACAAAATATCATCACCTCGGTGCTTGTCTCTTAGGATATTTACATATCCTACCGGGGGCATGTAAGCACTTTGCTGGTTCAGATTCCATGGATGGCATTATCACGAAATGTCAATTGCCAAGGTCTGAATTTAGCCACGGAACACCATGGGTGGGATTATCTCGAAATCTCAATAGCCAGGGTTCTGGGGGTTACCATGGGCGGTGCTATCTCGAAGCATCGACTGCCAGAAACCATTGAGGATTGATGATGGGGACAAGGAATCTGATACAGACCGTGTTGAAAAGCCAATGCTAAGCTAGAAGTAAAAAGAAAAAGAGAGAGAAAACTCTCCAAACAGATAAATCTTCTATCTCTCTTTCTTACAAAATGCACTGTGAACTGAGCTGGGGCTGAAATTATCTCAAGCACGGGTGCTTTAACCACAAAGTCTAATAAACCTTAGGTTAATTCTTATAGGCTTTAAAAACCTTTGTTAAGGACTGAGGCTGAGGCTAGACAGATCTGGATCTTGGTTGGTACTAGAGTACCTTTTAGGCCTATGGTAGGCATTCTAACCTAATCTAGTTTGCAAAAGAAAAAGCACTTATCTAAAATCATTAAGAACTTCATGGTCTAGAACAAGGGTTGAAACCTTAATATTTTGCTAAGGGACTAGCAAAAGCTAGGCATGGGGGTATGATGAGAACCTCATCATAAACCCTAACTAGCACAATCTAACCCTGAAATGTGAGAAAAAGCTCTTACATGACCCAAAGAAAGGCTTAACTCAGAGAATTCTGAGGTTAAGAATAAAAAAAATCATAAGGGGTAAAACTGCAATTTCACCAACGCAATTTGCAAACAGGGTAATTAAGGATCCAAACACAGGTCAAACAAGCTTAACAAGAAAGAAAGTGGGATGATCCGATCTAAATAAGGGTTATTGTAACTTTCAGGAATTAAATGACATTCTGTAACCCTAAAACAAATCCACTTCAATTCACAAGGTTCAAGGTAGGATAAAAATCAACTAAACCCTTTAAAATTCATAGAAAAATGTTCTCTAAGGTTTAGAACCTTCAATTTAGCCTTAGAAACCTATTTTGACCCAAAAAGAGAACCATGCCCAATTAATAACTTAATTTGAGTTTTTACGTAAATTGGCCAGTCAAACATGGTCCAACCTAGAATTAAAATTCACCATTAAAATCCTTAGGTTCAAATTGGTCTTGTATAAAAACTTGAGCCTAAAAAGAGATCTCCTTGACCGACTTTACAATTTGATCCTCTTCATTTACTTTTTGACCCTTATCTTTTGAAACCCTTGCATTTAGGCCCATAGCTTTTCATCATTCTTTGCAGAACGGTCCTCCCTGCAAACTCTGCGCAGCACCATGCTCCGGTGACCTTGCGCGGAGCATGGCACCGCGCAGAGAAGGGTTACTACCCTGCAAAGCAGAAGCGGGGTTTCCTGCGACGTCCTCTGTCGTAGGGACCCGCCCATTCCCTCTGCTGACCACCATACCTTCTGTGCGAACGCGTGGAAGGTATGGGTGTCATCTTCGGCCTCACTCCAGTGAGGTTGGCACATCACCAGCCCGCCCCTCTCTCTGCACCAACCCCTTTATAAGAACCGGCACCCCCTGCCGGCTCCTAGAAGCTCTTCTCTAACGGAGAACCCCCCCTTTCATCCCTTCCTCCTCCATCAGAAGGCCCGAAGCTTCTAGTTTCTTCCTCCTCGTCGCTCTGCTGCCCTACCTGCAGCAGGGTTTGCCTTGCTCCATCGTCCGTGCCGGGCTGTACCTGCCGGCACCCTCTGCCTGCTTCCTCGTCGCTGCACTCCTCCTCCAGGGCTCCTTCTTCTCTAGCTCTGGCAGATACGAGCCGGCTGCTCCGCCCTCCCACTTCGTCTAATACTTAGGTAAATAGCTTCCTCTCTATTTCCCTTACATTTTCCCTCTCTTAATCTACCTTTTTACTCCACCGCACGTGACTTCCGCCTTCACCTGCTCCGTCTCTGACCACCTTCTCCAGCGAATCCATCCCACCTCTACAGACCTCCTCACCCCTCGCAGACTACCCCAGAAGCTTCCCCTCACTCCACTCAACCAATCCCCCCTCCCCATTCACTGCCAACCACCGCCCGACCACCTCCCGAACAAACCCATCATCTCGTACACAGTCCGACCTAGGGCTGCCTCCACACGCGCCCTCGCGCCTCGCCAACACCCGCACTGCATTCGCCGCACTCCGGCGAAGCTCCCTACGTATTCTCACTGGGCCAAGAGGCCGTATTTCTGCTTTCAAGTCGGAGCCCCTTCGCTGCCATTACTGAGCTGCTGCAGCTCCTCCACCTGCAGCTGCAGGTGCTTTCCAGCCCAGGTGCACACCCCAAGTCACGGTTTACCTCTGCAAAGGCACCCAGGCCTGCAGTTGGGGCGAAGGCATCGCAAGCTACTGCAATTGCCTACGGTTTCCTCAGCTGCAGGCACTAATTTGGGAGGTGGGACTTTAGTCCCACCTCGTAAGTGCATGGCCAAGCGCCTGCACTTAAATTGGAAAAATGTCTAAGGATATTCGCCTTCGAACACAGGGGTCAGGTCCCTCTCACGCACGCTGCGCGCTACACGCTCGCTCTCCCTCGCCCGCGCTCACACCCTGCGGGTCTGGGCAGGATCCGATTACCCAAACCGCACACTCCTCTCCCACCACCGCACGCCGGTGGGCCTGGTCCCAGGCGCAATACCCGCACCCGATTACCCAGCTCTGGGAGAACGGTCCTAAGAGAGAAATCTGAGAGAGAGAGTGACGCAGGGAAGGGTAGGGGTAGGTTTTGCTCTAACCCTTGTGTGAGCGTGCAGGAACAGAAGGAGAAGAAGGAAGGAAGGAAAAGAAGAAGAAGGGAAGAGGCCGAAGCCTCAGCCGCTCAGGGCAGCTGAAGAAGAAGAAACGAAGGAGAGAAATAGAAGAAGAAGAGAAGAAAGGCACTGTAGCAAACCTACAGTTAAGTCGTCTGACCACTGCATCAGATGACGGAAGGGCAGCAGCCAGAACAGAAAGAAGAGGAAAGAAGACTGAAGCCACAAGCAAGAAAGAAAAGAAAGAAGGAAGCATGGAAGAAAAAGAAGAAGAAAAGAGAAAGAAGAAAGAATACTGAAGCCGCAAGCAAGGAAGGAAAGAAAGAGAAGAACAGAAGAAAAGAAGTAGAAAGAAGAACAAGGCTGAAGAAGAAAAGAAGTCAGAGATTACCACAGTCGCAGAAGAAGAAAAGAAAAGAAAGAAGAAGAAAGGAAGACTCTGCAGGAAAAAGAAGAGGAGATTAGTAGAGAAGAAAAAGAAGGACAGAAAGAAAAGGAGGAGAGAAGAAGAAGAAGCCAAGAGAAACTCTAGCTCCCTCTCTTTCTCTCTCTCTCTCTTATTTTTGTAACCTAATTGAGAATTTTTATATTTCTAGAATTCTAGTTGCTCCCTGAGTTCGACCTCGGGAAAACTTTTTTCGAGAAAAAGTTGTAGTAATCCGGTAACTGTTTTGTTCTGCAACGATTGTAAACCATAATAACATAAACCCAACCGTTGCCAGATAGCGTTACTACCAGCTCGGTCCGGCAAATTCGCTCGTTCCTTGGACATGTTGGCTTCTATAAAAGGTTCATCAAAGACTTCTTCAAAACCCTTGACTGACCTTCTGGCCAATGACACCCTATTCCACATGACACCTGATTGCATCCAGGCTTACCACACTCTTAGCGAATCAGTCTCCACCGCATCTGTGTTACAGCCCCCAAACTGGTCCTAGAATTTTGAGATCATGTGTGATGCATCAGACTTTACCATCGGCACAGTCTTGGGACAAAGATGAGACAAGAAACCCATGGTAATTTACTACATGAGCAAGACATTGGACAAGGCCAAATGGAATTATACGGTCACAGAGAAAGAACTGCTCACCATAGTTTTTGGACTCGAAAAGTTCCGATCTTACCTTCTGGGTTCCCACGTGACCATCTATACAGATCACTCAGCCATCCAGCATTTGTTGGCTAAGAAAGACACTAAACCTAGGCTCATCAAATGGATCCTACTCTTGCAGGAATTTGACCTGGAAATTCGTGACAAAGTCGAGTCCAAGAATGTTGTGGCCGATCACCTGTCCAGACTCCACCCGAACCACATTGGACCCTCCTTGCCCTTATCTGACACCTTCCCCGATGAGAAAATCCTGGTTGCGCAAGATAGGAAACTACCTTGGTATGCAGACCTCGTCAACTACCTAGTAGTAGGATAGACCCCACACAGCTGGTCCCGATAGCAACGAGATAAGTTCTTGGCTGAAGCCAAGCACTATTTCTGGGATGATCCCATGTTGTTTCGCCTCTGTGTCGACCAGATCATCAAGAGGTGTTTTCCAGAGGATGAAGTTCAAAGTGTGCTATCCTTTTGTCACGGCTAAGCTTGTGGTGGCCAATTTTGAGGGAAGAAAATAGCTGCAAAAGTTTTGAAGTCTGAATTTTACTGGCCCTCTTTATTCAAGGATGCACACAGCTTTACTAAAACTTGCTTTCGCTGCCAAACTCTGGGAACCATGACCAGGAAAGACATGATGCCCCTCCAACCCATTTTGATCGTCAAGATCTTCGACGTTTGGGGTATTGATTTTATGGGCCCCTTTCCACCATCCAATGGCTTTGAGTACATCTTAGTCTCTGTAGACTGTCTCAAAATGGATTGAAGCCGTCGCCACCTGTTGTTGCGATAATAAGGCTGTCATGGACTTTGTTAAGCAAAAAATATTTTCTCAGTTTGGAATACCGAAGGCTATGATCAGTGGTGGTGGAAGTCACTTTATCTACACCCAATTCCGTGCCCTACTTAGAAAATACGAGGTTACCCACCGCATTGCCACCCCGTATCATCCGCAAACCAATGGGCAGACCGAGGTCTCAAACAGACAGATTAAGAACATTCTACAAAAGACTGTGAGACCTGACAAGAAGGACTGGTCCACACGACTAGATGATGCCCTATGGGCATACAGAATCGCTTTCAAGACCTCGAGAGGCATGTCGCCTTATCGCCTGGCCTTTGGCAAACCTTGCCACCTTCCTGTCGAGTTGGAACACCGGGCTTACTGGGCCATTATGCAATGCAACATGGATTCTCAGTTAGCCAGTGCACAAAGCACGCTCCAACTCTCCGAGCTCGAGGAATTTCGTCAGGACGCCTTTGAGAATAGTCGGCTTTACAAGGAGAAGATGAAAGTTGTCCACGACCGACTCATCCATCGAAAGACCTTCGAGCCCAATCAGCAAGTCTAGCTCTTTGGCACCCAACTCACTCTTTCTCGGGAAGCTCAGATCCAAGTGGACAGGACCGTATAGGGTAGTGAAACCCTATTCCAATGGGGCGGTTGAAATCGCAGATTCGAACACTAGGCACACTTTCACGGTAAACGGTCAAAGACTGAAGCACTTCCCTACCCAGGTTCCCCCAAAGGAAGTTGTCACCCCCATTGAGGGTTGACATGAAGCATCTCCCAACCGAAGGCGTTAAACTCAACGCTTCCTGGGAGGCAACTCAGAAGATTCAGACTGATCAGATATACTACTTCGCTCAGGTGATTTCTTTCTGCACCCCTGTTGCATCAATTTATCTGTCAATGAGGACATTGTCCAACTTAAGCATAGGGGGGTGATAATTTGCATGCTTTGAGCTCATTTTATCAGTCTGAATAAAGTTTTTTTAAAAAAATGATGAATTTAGGAAGAAACACTTAGGCATTAAGAACCTATCAACATTGGAAAATAATACGAAAAGAACCTGAACACTTAGACTTTTCAGGCCTTCAGGCTTAATCAGCCCTGGTGTCCGTTAAAATATGGATTTCGCTTCGAATCCTCGCAACCTTAGGTTATTTTAATCCACCAATAAAATAGGGTGATAAGTAGACAACTTATGAACCCATCCTCTGACTCGAAGGGGCTTTTAGTCTAAGCATCTGCACACATTTTTGCACTGACTCACTTCTTAGAGATTCTAACAAAAATTGGGTAGCTAATGAACCTTCTAGGGTGGTCTGGCTGGCAAGTTATCGTGGGTAACAGCCCATTGGCAGGTTGTCCAGAGCCCAGCCATAGGACCACTTTCCTATTAATTGCCTCTAGGTAAATTTGAGATCAGGGAAGCCACCTACTAAAAAAAAATAGAGAGAGAAAAAAAAAGGAAAAAAATATAGAAAAGAAGAAAAAAGAGCAAAATAAGCCACACTTCACTGCACGAGTATGGCTGGCAAGTGGTCGTGGGTAACAACCCATTGGCCGGTTGTCTAGAGCCCAGCTCACTAAATGCACAAAAAGATCCAAAACACTTAAGGAAGAAGGGGGGAAGTAGAGCAATCCGGGGAGATATACATTGGAAACACCCTTATGTTGACCCCAAATAAAATAAAAGTAGGGAGAAAGCTACCGATCGGACAGATACACCTTTAGGCAAACACTTCCTTTTCCAGTCACCTAGGGGCGTAGAAACCCGAAGTTTGTCTGAATTACCATTGAGTGAGTCTATCACGATCTTCACACCAAGATGCTTAGCACGTAGAGTCTTTTTCGAGTTTTGGATGGGTTGGGTAGCCGTAAAAAGTTACCAACACACTCTCAACTCCAAAATCGAAAAAATGAGAAAAGATGAAAAGGAAAAAAATATAGATACATCTTAAACCGAGGATTTGGGCGATGCACATTTTGGCAGACACCCGGGCGCTGTTTAGTCTCTATAGATCAGGATCTCAGTATATTTCCTTATGTTGACAAGTAACAAAATGTCTAAGTAACCAATTCCTGAATTCTGACTGAGAATAACGGCTAGGATGAACCTTGCTATGGACTAGCAAGGAGTAAGCATAGGGGTATGATAATGCTACATTTTATGGTTATAATTCTGCCAATCGAGGTTTATCTTAAAGATAAAATGCATAGATAACACATTATAAATGGATATGGGAGCATTACATGCATCGCACATTGAGATTGCTTATAATTCACTATTAATGTCCATTTGTACAAGTTCATGTCAAAATAGGCCTCAGATGAGCAATCGAATCGCACAGATGGATTCAGAATGACGAACGGAGTCCAACGAACTCAAAATTGACCAAATCCGACATCCGGAGCTCTCGAAACATGCCCAAGAATTTCTGATCATTAATCTGATGATCAACAACCCACGTGCAGCCACATGGCTCCATCACCATGCACCTTACTTGCACAGAGCACCCCAGCTTCAACACAAAAAGCATTTTAAGTCATCCGATCTGATGATCAGATGGCTGAGAATGCACGAGCCTCGCCCGCACATCTGCAGCACGTGCCTCCATCACCCGCAAAAGTGATCTCAGCCATTGATCTTCGAACGAATGGCTGAGAACAGCTGCCAGTGCTCGCTTGATCGCAACATCCGCACAATGTAGCGCAGTGGTTCACGCTTCCTCACCTGCACACTCGCCGCTAGTTCGAAATGCAGAGGAGCAGAATGCGGCAGCAAAGGCGCTCGCGGCTGGAATTCAACCATCGATTCGCGAACAGACGGTGTTGATGAGGGCACACGGCGTGATGGCAAGCGTCTAAGCTAGACACGCGTGATGACGCGCGCACACAATGCTTGTAAGGCGCGATCTGAAGCGCGCTCAGCGCACGATCTCGACCGTCCGATCTTCGATCGAACGGTCCACAGCAGGCGCACGTGGATCATGTGAGAAGAAGAACGGGCACGCACGCTAGACCGAGGAGTAGGGGCCTTCACTGACATTTTGGGAAGGGTTTTAGCGACGTCCCGAATGTCGCTAAAGCCCCTACTTAAAATAGAAACCCCTTCTTCCTATATAAACCCCCTCCAACTACCCATGGAAGGCATTGAATTCACCTGCAACCCTCCTACCCTACTCCTAGCCATCCTTAGCATCCTCTTGTGATCGTCGAAGTCGAAGAGCCACCGACGGAGTCCTCCTCCACTGCCGTGGCTGCCTTGTCGTCTCCCTTCTCTCTCTCTCTCTCTTTATCTTAACTTTACTTTACTTGTACTTAAGCATTTAACTAGTGTTGTATTTGTAAAACTCAAGTGCATGTTAAATGATGATGTTTCTTATCCAGTTATTCGCTTTCTTTCAGTGTTTAAGTTGCATGCTGTGACCAAAAGGACTCTAACCCTACTCTCTCTCTTTCTCTTTCTCTCTCTCTTACTGACTTTTCTCCCATGTTTTCTGGCAAGAAAAACTCGCCATTTCCGTGACAACCAAGTGACAGAAAAATCTGATTTCACGCCTCCCTATGTTCGACACTCGGACTCATGTCTGTATCTTTATTTAAAACCGACGCAGTGAACGCGAGCCACAATGATCGATTTAAACAAGCTTGTACGTAACACGTCAGCCTCGCATACTGTGCCGAGCTCGCTCCCCTTCCCACTCCTATAGCACATATGGGATGCGCAAACTCCCTCCCCTTCTTCCTCCACGTGAGTCCCTATGAGGGCCCCTACACCACTTCTCAACACGCAGCCCACAAGGGCGTCAACGCCCACCTTGTTGGTGCAAGATCACCTCGATCGTTGATTTTGATGATAACAAAACACTTGTTATTTAACATATGCATTGAGTTTAAGATTTTAGGATAAATGCAAATGGATTCAAGTGTAAAGGAGTTCAAAGCCGCATCTATGGCAGATTAGAGGAGCTTGATGGAGGAGATGGAGCTTCGCTTGGAGCGAGAGCTCGAAGATTCATGAAGATGAAGAATAGAACTTAGATTTATTTTGAATGTCCATCTTATTCATGTATCTGTCTCTTTATGTTCCTTGATTTTTATTTCTTAGATGATTATTGAAGAGCCCTAAAGTAACATACCGTAATCCTAAGATCACTTACACCACCCTAGGATACTTAAACAAGCTTAGAAAATCAATATAGAAATTAGACATCCAATCTGGGCATCAGATGTCTAATCTTGACTTTTAAGACGTATGACCTTTTGTCCACACGTCCAAAACACTTCGACTGGAAACTAACTCTCTGTCTACCACCTTGAGACGTCCAGCCCATAGTCCAGACGTCTTATAAGACGTATGACGACCTTGCCAAAGTCCAACTAGAGGATCGTTGGCTTGTCAGACATAATCTTGGAGGATTAACCTATGATTATATTTAATTAGATTTCCAGACGTCCATAGATCATCGCAGACGTCTGATAAATAGACATTAGGGTAAGCTCTGACCCAAATCACTTTTGTCAGACCACATAGCCATTTAAACCTCGAGAAATCAATTCCCGCAGGGAATCCTCTTTCCAGACGTCCAGACACATTGCCAAATGTCCAACCTGTTGTTTATGCAGCACACTATAGATCCCTATTTCAATCTTGTGAAAATAGGAAGAAGCCCATCTTAGAGTTAGATGTCTGATTAAATTTCCAAATGTCTTAAACTACACACTTAGACATCCATCTTGATTCAACACCGTCTAGATGATCAACCTTTCTAGATTAGATGATCGACCATCATATCAAACGATGACCCAGGAGTCTGACCATAAGACTAGACGTCTGATAATCCTGTCAAAATCATAAATGAATCTAATTTTAGTGGGATTTTGGATCAGTCTCTTAGGACCTTTATAAATAGAGGAGCACCCTTCCTAAGCTAAGTACACCTAAAGAAACTACTTCCACATCATATTGTGTCAAAGATAGAAAAGTGATCTTGCTCTCCAAGCCTCAATCTACACATCTTGAGAGAACCATCATTGCTGCTTGCCCGCTCTCCCGCCTTCGCATAGGAAAGCCCCGTCATGCCATTACATAGTTCACGCACACCGCGTTGCTAGTCGACACATTTCATCAAAGGGAAGATTCCTTTGCCTATAGTAGCTAGATCAACATATTTACTTTGCGGCTCTATAAGATATTTTGTAATAGTCTTTGTTTTGGTATTCGCTTTGCGAATTCTTATCCCCCTCATGAGATGAAATACTCCTTGTGAAGAGGAGGGGTTTGAGGTTACACTACCCTCGGGTTCAAAGTAGCGTGGTTGTAAGAGGTTAAGTCACCCTCGTTTAAAGTAACTTGGTTAGTGGATTTGATCGACTAGGTCGATCGGAAAATCCTAAGTCGAGAGGCTTAGGTGGTGGTTTTTACCCAGGTTTGGGTTTCCAACTAAAAATCCTTGTGTACTTATGAGATTATCTTTTGTGTGATTGTCGTATTATATTTCCACATCTTATTTTCATGCTACACATCTCACCCCCTCCGTCAGGATTTACAATTAGTATCAGAGCAGGTCTCGTGACATCGGAGTAACAATCTGATGATGATCAAAACATGGAGGGTAGCATCACCGTGACCAGACACGTTGAGGGGAAGTCCACTACCTGTCCTCCCTACTTCGATTTGAGAAACTACAGTTATTGGAAACTTAGGATGAAGACATGCCTTCAAGCCAATGACTTCACCATATGGGCTAGTTGCAAGATCCCCTTCGACAACCTAGAGAGGCCCGAGGAAGGATACTTGCAGCAACAAGTTCAGGAGTTATCTCTCAATGCAAAGACAATGAAAGCTTTAAGTGAGGTAACTCACGAGGGTACCTCTAAGGTAAAATCTTCCAAGATTAATGTTCTTTCCCAAGAATTTGAATCTTTCTTTATGAAATCTAAGGAATCTTTAAGTGAGATGTACACTAGGTTCACTCTTATATTGAACAATCTTAAAGCTTTAGGTAAGAAATTTATTAAGGTGGAGCTTCAAGGAAAGCTTCTTCGTTCCCTTAGATCAGAGTGGGAACAAAAGGTCACCACCAACGAAGAGGCAAATGAAATAGAGGAGCTGAACATGGAGGATCTCTTAAGCAATCTCATGGCCTATGAGGCGAAAATGAAGCAGAAGAAAAAGGACACACCAGATCCAAAGACAAGAAAGAGTTTGGCCTTCAAAGACGCATGAGATAGAGGTAAGTTCCGATGACGAAAACCTTAGGATTTTATTTAAGAAATTTTCTAGGTTTTGCAGGGATTCAAAGAAGGAGAAGAAGGAGCGAGATAGCTCGGTATGTTGCTATCGTTGGAACGAAAAGGGGCATCTTCGACCCAAATGTCTTCTTCTCAAGAAAGAGAAGAAGAAATGGAAGGAGAAAAAATACAAGAAGACTTGGGTAAACTTGCTTCATTACATTTCACGAGTTAATTGCGAGTGTTCGGTAGTTATTCGAATAAAAACTACTACATATGAAATGAAACAAAGTTCATTTCATATTCGAATCAATTCAAATAACTAGCTCAGGCTACTTGGGAAGACTAGACCTCGAAGAAGGAAGAAGAAGAGAATCCTGAGACCAAGAACAAAATCGCTTGCATGGGTTTCATGGCCACAGCGAATTATAGTGATGAAGTTAACAACTTTGACGATGAGAAGGTAAACCCTTTCTCTATCAATGAGTTGCAACAAGCCTTAGAGGAACTTTATGTTTTAAGTAAAGTATTGAAATTAGAGAATAAAAAGTTGAAAAAGGAATCTAGGACCTTAAAGATTGAAGTAGATAATCTTGTTGCAAAAGATTTAGGTTCTTTTGATTCTATCAAAATTGAAAAGAATACACTTGTCTTAGAAAATAATGAGCTAATCTTAGAAAACACAAACATGATTAAAGAAAATAGCTTACTTAAATCTGAAATTTCAGGTTTAAAAATTAAAATGAGCATTATAGAAAAGGAACTAGCTAGTTTAAAAGAAAATTCAGATAGCCTTTTATATAAATTAAAAGCTACTCCTAAGGTTGAGAAAGGCTCTCCTTCAAGGAGACCCGCTAACAAATCTGGATCCAAATTGACTTGGATACCAAAGAGAGAACTTGAAACTTGTTCTGTAGGTTTCAAGGGAGATTACAATATGAAAGATTGGACCTACAAGATGAAGGACTTGCTACTCAAGCTAGGTGGACCAACGTCAAGACTAAGGAAGAAGACAAGGAGACCGACGAGACAATCGGTGGGTGATCAAACTGCCATGCATCATCCAATCGGGTGGAGACCAGCACCGATGCCTAGACCTCCAAGTTTTGGATGGGAACCCCATCAATTTTGGCATCCACCTCAAGGGCCATTTTATTGGCCATGGTAAGTGAGGTACATTGATGAGTTGCGACTCATCATAGCTAAATAGCCTAAGTTAAGCTAGAAACTGAGTTAAACAATATCAAATTAACACATAAAAAGGGTTAAGTGTGGGAATTAGAGAAAAAGACCTAAAACAATAATTCTATGTTAAAAATGCATAATTAGGTCATTAAATAAGATATTCTATTAATAAATGTAAAATGATGATCCAAGTGCAAATTGAACACACAAATGAGTTTAAAAGTTCAAATCAAAAGTGTAATTAACTTCTTAAATGTTCAATTAAGCTTACATAAAAACTTGGATGCATTTGGACATCATTAAGGCCTTGAAATTAAAGATTTACATTTAGGTCCTTAGGACATTACATTTCATTCATTAGAAAACCACCTAGGACCTATGTGTAGATTGCAGGGACCTTTTTGTAAGCCCTAAAGGACTATTCTGTTATGCTTTTTTAACCACTTATGGGCCTGTCTGCAATATTTCTACCCCTTCGCAAAGGGGTGTACCCTACAATTTCACCAAAAGAATCCCAGCCACCTGCAGTCCCGCACAAACATTGTTCATGCGAAGAACTCGCGTGATCCTGACCGTCCATCATCTACACCCAATCCAATTTGTGGCTCGATTTGAATCAAACCTTCACGCAATTTAGCGCACGTAGTCACCTATTCACCCAAATCTCATCCAACAGCCGCTTTTTGATTTGGTAGCGCACACACCTCTCTCCTCTCATCCTCACCGCCCATGCCCTTTGCGATTAATCTCACCATTGCGGTGAATGTTTTCACTTTAATCTCTACTTAAGGAGCTCCTCAACTGCGCGCGCAAAGCATCGCTCCATCCTACACCTCTCAACGATCGTTCTTCCTCTCCATGTACTCTCCCCATATTTCCCTTTTCACGGCCACCGCCTGTGAAATCCACCTTCTCTTCAACTCTCCTCGCCGGTAAGGACTTCGTAGCACCTAAGGGCGACCCTGAACTCCACTAGAGGGTTTTCACTCCGCTAGAGCATCTCCTCCCTCCTTTCTTTCTCTCCATCCACCAGGTGGAGATCCAAAGGTCCCATTCTTCCTGTTAGATTAGGTTTACTAGTTTTTAGATTAGCTGTAGTGTAGTTAGATATATTAGCAGTAGAATTTAGCTATAGATTAGAACCGACCTGCGATGCATGATTGTAGTTTAGCCTAGGAGTAGTTGTAGCATAGAGATCCCCCAATTTCACCTCCTCTGATCACTTCAGATCAAAGGGGATGAATTCACCCACACACTGATCACTGTTTCTCTCCCTCTACATGTTTTCATTTCGCTTCTAATTTCCTCACATTTTAATCTGCAATTCACCCATCCATTTGGAGTTAAATCCCCATCCCATTGCTTTCAAGCTTTGAGATGAGGATTTGCGCTCAAATCCACACAGGGGTCTCCCACTCACTTCATTTTGTTCACAAAGACCCCTGATCTAATTTGAAATGAAATTGGTTGGTTTAATCAAATTTTGATTTGGATTTTAAAGCAAGATTGCAAGATTTTGAATCATTCGGGGTTTTCAAGGATTTGTGATCAAGTGAATCAATTTGTTCTTGGGTGATTTAGCTCATGGTTGAGTTTGAGACTGTTAAATTCTTCTCAGATGAGCCATGATCAAATTTGTTCTTAATGAGAATTTGATGGTTTTGAATGCATGGTAGAGCCAAGGAGGATCAACCTTGTTGATTGGAGGCTCTACGAAGGATTTTTATATATGGATCCATTTCTGGGAATCTGATTTTCACCTAAGGGATTTTCAGTATCCCCTAAGGTTCTTAACACATTGGGATTCAAATTGAATTTAATGAACTGATTTCAACACCTCCTACATGCTATCTATAGAATTAGGAAGGTGTTAAATTAGTAGATTTAGCTCTGATTTGGAAAGAAAAATGTTGACGAGGGTCTTTGATTTAAAGTTGCATTTCTGAGAATGGTTTTTATGTGATTTTTAACCCTTAGCAGAATGTGTTTTAAAGATTTCTATGTTGTTTGAATCCTAGCAAACATATCAAATTGTTGCATGATGCAACTACATTTCATTTCAAAATCATCTTTTATCTACTGATCAAGTAATTTTGTATCTCTTATTAGGCTTTCTCCAGACTGATTTGAGATATAAATGACTGAATCGGGAGATAAGAGCTGATCTGTGAGTTCCAGATCTGCTGTAGATGATTTTTCTGAATTTTGAATACTGCAGCAAGGTTTTATGAACATGTTAAGACGTCTGAGATTTGCCTAGATCATCTGGAATGCTCTACAGCTGCTGCTGTAGTTGCTGTCTACTGTTTGCTGCAAATCGTAGCTTCTTCTACAATTGATTGTTCTTATTGCAATTGATGTTGGTCTGAAGACTGTTGGGCAGTAGGCTTAGATTTAAGTTCTATAATTGGTTGATATGTATTATAAGGTGTATTGTATTTGTATAAGCTTTCATGTATTGCAATTAACCTTAAACCTCATTTAGAATGCTTGTAATCTGAATTAAGCATTTTCTGTCAACTAAAAAATGTTACCTAATTGTCCAAAAATCAAAATTAATTGAAATCCAAGTTGAATTTCGTGCTTAACTGTTGGCATCATTTTCATATCTTGTGTTGAACATATTTGAGGCAGTTTACTGCCTATCAAGCCTTTAGAGTCCCATTCAAGGCCTTAGGTTCACTTAGAATACTCTTTAAAGGCCTAGAATGTGTTAACTTTATAAATAAATAGAAAATTTATAAAAAAATCAAAAATAAATAAAATAAACCTATCTTGGTGAAGATCAAGTATAATTTTAAGTGTATACAAAGTTTCATGGTATTCTGAATCCCCAGCTTGGTAGAACATACTAGCCAACGGTTCAGTATACCTTGAAATTTAATAAAATAACTTAACTCTGAAAACACCAAAAATATTTTCATTTTTCTCATCTATTTCTTTATTTCTCATCTCCCACCTCCACAAAATATACAAAACCCATAAAAAGTGAAAAAACCCTAAAAATACCTAAAAACTCATTGTATACAATGTAAATACTTGTAGATATAAGGTATATAGTAAGCTATATTTGTAAATATTGTAAAATAAATGTATATAGGGTATAAATAACTTATGTATATATTATATAATGTAACTTAAGAATTTGAGTTACATTAAACTGTACATAGCTTATTTATATAACTATTTATTAATTATACTAATTTATATGCACTAATAAGCTATATAAATTAATAAACTCTATAGATAAACATATTTAGTACTAATACTAAACATACGTAGTTATATATATATTATGTACATTAGGAACCCTATACCATAATTTAATTATATATACAGAATAAATAATTAATTTATTAAGTTAGTAGCTAAGTTATTAAATTAAATTAAAATAAATTAGTAATTTAAGTTAAAAATAAACTAATTTATATTGTATATTTGTACTAATGTATTTTAAGTAAATTAAGCTAATTTGACTGTATTTATAATGTATTATATTAGTTATATATGAAACAACCCAAAAGAAGCTATTTAAATGTAAATAAAATCAAAATAAACATTGTAAAATACAATAAAAATCTTTATTAAATACCATAACATGTATATTAATACTGTATAAGGTCAATTAGACCATACATTAACTAATTTATATGTAATTAAGAAATAAAATCCAAAATACAATATGTATAAATTGGGAACTTTTCCTAATTTATTTATATAGTAAATATAATTAATTTTATAAATTAATTATACAATTATGTAGTACTTTGTAAATACTTTATTATCATATAATTTAATTTTTAATTTTAATAATTTATGGTGCTCAAATCGAGGGCCAAAAACCTCAATTCTGCACGGCTACGCTAGAATTCCAACGCTGAGTAGCGCTAAACATAGCGCCACATCATGTGGCATGAGGCGTTCAGAGGCACTTAAGTTGTTTTCCTTCCCCACTCCTCTCAGTTGTCATGCTCTTGGGGCACAACAAACCATTACCCATTCCCTTGAGCATTGTTCTAAGTTACATGATGATTTGTGAGATGTGTGCGATGTGGGTCGGGGTCCCGACACTGTACGAGGGCTTGATTAAGCCCGATTCTAAGCATAAATCGAGATTAAAAGGATAATTAAATGAACTAGGGTGGCCCTAGTAGAGGTCTAGTCCCATCCGTTAAGGGTGCTGTGTATCCCTCGAAAAGGCTGTCTGCTAACCTTAAAACCTATTTTTGAACTAAGTAGAGCTTAATGAAGGGTTAAGGAAAAGAAGAGAAGAGAATAGAGCGAACTCAGAAGGTTAAGTGTTGAGAGTGTAAGGAAGAAGAGGAATTAAAGAGATAAGAAAAGAGTTAAGTGTTAACAGAGAAAGAGAGTCGTAAAAGAAGAAAGAGTCAGAGAAGAAGTGTATACATATGTGTATAGTATATATAAGTGTATACTGTAAATAATAAGTATATGTATATTAAGTATGCATAGTATAGATGTTGTTTGAGCTATATATGTATACAAATAATAGTATAGCTTTACTGATAGAAGTATCCGTCACTGTAGATAAAATAAGTGTCACTATAAACATCACTACAAACCCTATTGTTGCCTTAGGTTTTGTACATAGTCTTTCTAAGGTTCAGTGACGTTTTTATTTGTTGCTGTACATACTATATATGTTACTATAGATGTTAATAGATTAAGTTATGTTAGTATAGTATATATTATTACGTATTATTGTATATATATGTAAGTATTGGTATTATAAGTTATAAATAGATAGTATATAGTATATAAGTATAATGTTTGATGCTTGTTTGTAATTAGGTGTTTGCAAGCATTTTAGTTAATTTTTTTGTACATAATTAAGCTATTATTTCATTCATTGATTATTCATCAATTCATTTATGATTGTATATAAAATTGATCTTTTTGGAATTAAAGAATAATGTTAGACTTAGAGAGCGATGTATATCAATAACTACCTCCTAGTAAACGGCCTGGAATAAATCAGTAAAAATTATGTAATTAAATAAAATTGACGCAATACTGGTTTGTATTTGTGATATATACTACAACAATGACAAATTTTTTTTTATACGAATGGTGATCGATCGCATCATATTTTTGGCGCCATTGCCGAGATAAAAACCTGACAACAGCATTTTATTGTGAAGTGATTGATTAACATGTCGTGAAAAGTCAATTATACACCCCTAACCCTATTTGATTTTTTTAATAGTATCCAGATAGGGGGAGTTAAAAACTTGTACGCTATATGTCCATTATTAAGGGTGAGAAAGATTTCCTTCATTTAGATAGGAGGAGATCTTATAAGATAAACATAGCTATATTTCCATTAGAAAGGGAGAGTTAATGGATAAAATAAATAGCTATCTTGTTATGTCAAAAAGAGTGAAATAGAAGACTATGTATTAAGGGGGAGTATAGGATAAATGATTAAAGTTTCTTAAATCTTTTTGATAATGTCAAAAAGGGGGAGAATCTTATGAATTATTATTTGTGGTTTTGCCATCATTAAAAAGAGGGAGATTGTTGGTGCAAGAACACCTCGATCGTTGATTTTGATGATAACAAAACAACTGTTATTTAACATTTGCATTGAGTTTAAGATTTCAAGATAAATGCAAATGGATTCAAGTGTGAAGGAGTTCAAGCCTACATCCATGGCGGATTGGAGGGGCTTAATAAAGGAGATGGAGCTTCGCTTGGAGCAAGAGCTCGAAGATTCATGAAGATGAAAAATAGGACTTAGAGTTTTGTTTATGTCCATCTTGTTCATGTATTTTTCTCTTTATGTTCCTTGCTTTTTATTTCTTAGATGTTCATTAAAGAGCCCTAAAGTGACATACCGTAGTCATAGAATCACTTACAACACCTTACGATACTTAGACAAACTCAAAAAATCAACATAGAAATTAGATAGCCTGATCAGACGTCCAATTTGGACATCAGAAGGTGTTGCTCTTTGATGCTCGATTAAAACTCTTCCCCGGTAAACTTAGATCCAAATGGACAAGTCCATTTGACGTCATTAAAGTCTTTGACAACGAAGCTGTCGAAATCACCAAACCCAACAAGAATCAACCCTTCAAAGTCAATGGTCAACGCCTTAAACCTTTTCTAGAAACACATGTCTTGGGCCTTATTGGAGACTGTTACACGCTCCATTAACTCTCTAGGATTTACACCTAGCTAATGGCGTAAAACTTAGCATCCACACATCCTATTTATAGTTGTTTCCTGCTTTCCAAACTTTCTTCTACCTATACACTTGAGTCTGTACTATTTCTATCACTTTCTTATTTGTCCTACTCTTCACTTAGTCTGACTAACCACTCTGACTTTTGACAGACTTGAAATCGTCCACACAGAGATCTTTGATCTCCTCTTTACGACTCCTTCCGTCACCCTATACTAAGTGAAGTGCAGAGTCTTTTTCACCCTTCTTACAATGAGATCATTGTAAAATTTTGGCTTAAGGGGTATGAAGTGAAATCCAATACTCTAAGTGTATTGGTAGATAAAAGATAAAAAATGTAGAAATGCCTAAAAATTTGAAAATTTTTGAAAAATTCATAAAAAATTTGAAAACAAATGATAAAAACAAATATATATTAAATATATATATAATGATAAAAAATAATAAATAGGCGAATTACATTCATTTAAAGAAGAATCGAAGAACATATAAAAGAAAACATATTTAAAATATTTATAATAGTACTTTAAGAGCTTAATTTCCCTTTTTTTAGGTCAGAAACCAAAAATATATATATATACTTTGTAAATAGTGTATAAAAGTAAGAGCATTGAATCCTTACTTTGAACTTTTATCTTAAATACCTTTTCAAAACACGCATTTGTTGTGAATTTTGAATGGGATTTTTCTCGAATTAGAGTCTGAAACCCTATAGGATCTATTTTTCCCGCTCTTGATTCTGAAACAAAGTAACTAAGATGTATTAAGTTTTATACGAAACTTAAATTTTGGAATTAAATTGTAACTTTCTTAGTCAATAAGACTATATTAAATCCTTCTGATTTTTTAATAGTTGTTTTTACCACCAAGTTGAGTAAAGAGACTAGATACCTAGAGTTGATTAAGTAAAGAGTTTGTAGAATTCTTAGCCATAAGGTCTAACGGGCTATTGTTAGCCTAATCAATTGAGGACATTCAGCTAAATTTGGTGAGTTGCGTCTTGACAAATCCTGCAGGATGATACTAATGGTTTAAGAGACCTGAGAGTGAAAGGCTTGGCTATCCACACTTTGGTTTGAAAGCTAAGTAACCTATGTGTCCAAAATTCACACACATTAGAATTGTCTTGTTAGCATTTGAGATCGCGAAAACACAGAAGTTAAGAGATCGATTCTAAATCCTCTTTAGTCTAAGGGTGTTTTAACCTATAGAAAATGGATTGAAAAGAATACGGAGATAAAATATAAGAATAAGAGACCCAGTGGTCCATTGGGAAGATATACACAAAAAGTGTTGACCTTGGGATAGAAAATGGTGAGGAGAAAGTAACCAAATATGAGTAAAGCTAAGCCAAAGGCTTGAATTGGAATAACTTGGATTGGAAATTGATATCTTAAGATCTGGATTTTTGCAACTTCGAATGCTTTTAGGACGAGTCTATTCACGTGCACGGATGCTTTAAACTCATAGCTACTGAACATTTGCGTTGGGTAGTGAAGCCTAAGAAATTGGGTTTTGGAGACTAGTAGTTGAGGCCTAAAGGAGATAGATTGACAAAACCCTAGGTCTAGAAGTCTGTCCTTGGTGCTGTGAGCTGGCTGGTTAGGGATTTTACTCTTCTCTGAATTTGGTTGATAACGGGTGTCTAATTAATTTGCGAAAGCTAGGATGGTAAAAATCAAATTTCATGAGCTTAAGGATTAACCTATGTCTATTAAAGTTTTGAGTTGGAATTTAAATTCCAGCCTTTGAGTTTTGTTTCCTTAGTCATCTTGACTTCTTTGGTTTTAGAGTTGAGAGTGGATACAGAGAATAAACGGGTTTCAATGTTCTGACTTGAAGGAAATTCCTATCAAAATTCTATTTTTACGAATACGTATTTCTGAGAAGTATTTACGATTTTTGAGTCCATAGTAAGTGGATTCCCGCTAATGCTCTATATATTTATGGATATTTATTTAAAATACAAAAATTAAAAAATTTTGAATATTCAAATTTTCTGACCTAAGCATTCCTCTACTATAAAATTATTTATAATTATTTATCACGCTAGTGCTTAAATAATCATATTTCTTTGTTAATTTTGCTAGGGATTAGCAAAACTTTGGTTTGAGGGTATGATGAGAGACTCATCATGCTCTTAATTACCCCTAATTAACTAGTTTTCCTAGTTAATTAGCTAAGAATATAATAAATACAAGGTTAATTATAATATAAGAGTCAAATCACAAGGACCTCTAAAATAAGTTTAAAATGCTAAATTAAATATCAATTAACATTAATTATAATTTAATTAATAATTTGGACTCAAATAATAACCATTTAGCTATTTATTTAATATCTAAACTAACTTAGCTAATTTTAAGACCTAAGTACTTAATTAACTTAAGTAAATTAATCACTTAATTAAATATAGCCAAAAAGGGAAAAAATGTAAATTCAAGGCATAAATATAATATTCACCTAATTTACAATTATAAATAAAAAGTTGAAAAAGAAATAAATTAAAATAAGCCTAAAAAGTCACTGTTTACGTTTAAGTACTTAGCCTTCATTTCATTTGAGTCCTTTTATTAGCTTTAGGTCCTTTATTTTTATTTTAGAAAGGCCCCTGTGTGCACAGTACCTGTCTTCTTCTTCTTCTTCACTTGGGACGACCAAGGATGTCCGGTTTCCACATCGCCTGATCACCGCTCATCCGGTGTCAGAACTTCACCGTCACTACCAACCTTCCTCTTACCTCCTCCGATTCATCCAATGGATCGAATGGTTCTTAAATCCTATTTAGGAATGGTGTTTAACCTCACCAACGTCGGAGACAACGCTGGTGAGTTAGGATGCATCTAGTCGTATATCCATCCAGGTTCATCTCCTAGATGCCCCTCCGCTACCTATAAATAGCCCTAAGCACTACCGATCTCAGGGAGCAACTCCCTACCCTCTTCCCCACTGAAGTCGTTCAATAGGCTATTCCTCTACAACCTCCGATGACCTCTACCCCCTTCTTCCAGTCTTCTTCAAAGTCCTGACCCTCCGCAGCATCTAGCAACAAGGTTGCGCCGCCACCCTCCTCTTCCTACACGTTTCATTCCTCTCTGCCGGAGCTCTCCTTCAATCCTTTGATTTCTTCCTCTGTCACAAGCCTTCGACGGAGTCTTCAGACCTCCTTTGTCTAGGTAACATTAGAATTAGGATCTTAGTTCAGCGTAAATTAGTTTAGCTTAGTTAGTTAGTAGTTTAGTATAGGTTAAATGATCTAATTTCTGATGTCTTCCTTAGCTCCAGCGAGTTCCTTGAACTCGTCAGGAGTTTCGTTTTGTCTTTTAACTCCATTAATCTCTCTCTAAACTTTCTAGTGATCATTTCTACTCTTTCAATTTCATGACATTATCATCTTCTTCACCTAATCCAATACATCTCCACCGAAGACCTCTATTATCCATGGCGGAGGTCCACAGCTTAGATCACCTCCACTAGGGGCCCTCCATCATCTGTCCACAACTACAGGGCCCCGATCTTGCCCTTAATTAGGCTAATTATCGCTTATACTTAAAACACCTAAATCACTTCAACCTCCTAAAGTCGTTGTCAATGGCAGCTCAGGAGGAGTTCTTTCACTTAATTAACCATTACTAGACCATTTCCACACCCTTACGATCATCTCGCCTCACTCAATTATTGAGTTCAAACGAACTAAAGAGGCAAATGTTTTAGGCTTTTGAGTAATTTGTATTTCTGATCTTTAATTGCTTCAATTGATGTATTCCTGAGGTTCCTTGCAACCTCAGGAATCGTTCAAGATACCTTTATATCAATTTCATAGTGATTAAAACTCTATCATTTAAACTCGGTGTTCATTAGAGCTCCAACGAGCTTTAGCGAACTTAACTTAAACCTCAACCTTGCAAAGACCCTAAGAAGTTCCAGATCACTTAGATGTGATCTCAGGACTAGATTCCAGTATCTAAATTTATGTTCCAATAAGGATTCTTCACTGTTAAACTTTGTCTTCTCCAACTCTGGTGGAGTTGGAGAAGCTCAATTACTGAGGATTAGTGTTTAGAAATAGGTTCATAAGCAATAGTAGAACATCTAGAACTTATTCTAGATCTTGAATAGGATTGAAAACTCCTAAGTTGTTCTGTCAAACAATGCCACCTTAGATCTTAGGAGACAAGTCTGGAACCACCTCTAGAGTCATCAAAACCCTATTTTGAATTATGGAATCATTTCCTGAGGTTAAATTAGGTCAATTTAGGACTTAAATTTGAATCTGCAAGCTTAAGGATTAAAAATCAACTTTTTAGCTCCTATGGTCAAATTTGGGATAAATTTGAGGAATTCATGATTGATTTCTTGATTTAAAGGATTGATTAAGCTTCTGGATTAATTTAGAAGTGTTTAAACAAGATTTGATTAGATTTTATCGAGGATTTTCATATATTTGAGTTTCTAACAGGTTGGGTTCATTTTGAACCCAATACTGTTCTTGGGTTCCTTTGTTCAGTTTTGAGCTCAAAACCTACTCAGAACAGTCATATATAGCCTTCTGATATGATTTAGAACTAATCCAGAGGCCTTAATCTCTCTGTAGAACGAATCAGAGTTTAAAGCTAAGCTTTGAGCTTCCAGACTTAAGCTCTCATGGTTTTGGAGTTTTCTGAAGCCCTTCGTGAGCAAAGTCCCTCTCTAATCAGTGCGAAATGCTTCACTGAAGCACCTCTGACCCTCAATTGAGGGTAGTAAACTCTCTACAGGTCAAAAGACCTAGAATTCTTCCTCTAAAGCACATTTCTGACATGGCGAAGTAGCCATGTTCATCTTCTAAATCAATGGATCAAATCTGATCCAAAGCCCAAATTGGGGATAAAATTTAATAGAGGATCCTAAGAGCTTTCCGTCGAGCTCTTGTGCACTCTATTTGGTCCAGTGAGTCATCTGGAATCATGTCTTAAAGATCTGCCCTGAAGCAGTGCTGTGGCAAAGGAGAAACCGTTGGATAGTCCCACCTCGGGAAAAGCTATTTATGTACCCAACGCTTTAGTTGACAGCGTTGGGCGCACAAATAACCCTTACCTATCCCTTCCTCTGAGCATTGAATGATCTGGTGCGTGCCGTGCACATGGGTATGTGTGTGTGCAGGCGTGTGCCTGTGTGCATGGGCTCGTGTGGGCGAGTGACTATGTAGGCCTGTGATGGGTCGAGACTGTGCATTGGCTTAAATTGACTAAAATCTACCTAATATGATCTAGGCTTGAGCTTAGTAGGGTATGGTTCCCCCCTAGTAGGCACTGTGTATCCCCGAAAAGCCTGAGAAGCCCACAAATAATTTTTGGTTGAAGAGAGAGAGGGTTTGAGTCAAGAAAATGACTTAAGTGTGGACTCATGCACTGTGAAGGGCAAAGGTTGAGTGTTAAATTGACTAAGTAAAGAGGCGAGAGAAGGAAGAGAGGTAAAGAAGAAGCTAAGTAAGAGAAGAACTTAAAGAAGAGAGAGAGCTTAAGAGAATGATGAGAGGAGTTAAATTAAAAGAAGAGAAGTAAAAAGAGAGAATCAGACATTTAACACTATTAATGGAAGTCTAATTTCTACTTTTAAATCATTTAACCATTTAAACAGATGTCTTATGGTGTAGAGAATGTTGAAGGCTGAGAGAAGAATGCTTTAGTGCTTGGTTTTTACTTATACAAAGGCACCATTATTCATGTAAACACTTTCTTATGCCTTATACTTTGCAATAATTGTAAAAACGTTTCTTTTCTAGCTTTTCAATGGTAAATCTTTCTTGTACATTTTTCTGTGTTAATGGAATATTTGCATGTTTTAGATATTTAATTTCTTGTGCAATTGTTCATATGCTTAACATATATGTAATTATTAATCTGATTAATTAAGTAATTAGTAATTTAAGAATTAGAATGAAATGGTGAATTAAAATTACGATTATGCCTCACAGTGAACGACCTGAACTCAACCAATTAAAAAGAATTAAATCTAAAATGCTAGGTTAACTTGACCCTATACTACACTAAACGTTAACGATTCGAGTTAACATTAATCATTTCTTACGCAATTAATTAAGACTTTTAACCTTAATTAACTTTGTTGAGATTTGAACGAACACTCCCCAATTTAAAAGAAACTCCTCGAAACCACTAAGCATCGTAATTTTCACGTAGAAATTATGATGGAGCCCCTACGATCTAGAAAAATTACAACAAGCACCCCAGGTGTTCATTTGATGCGTAATAATTACAGAAATCACCCTAGAGGATTTTGAATTCCCTCGATGGTCCCCACGGTCATTTCAATTGTTGATTCTCGAAGGAATCAACCTATGCAGCAACCCATGTGGCACATGTCTGGTAATCAATGACTTGTGACAATCATCAATCAATCATAATAAAGCACTATTGTTGGGTTTTTATCCCTGTCAACAATGCCAAAAGTATGAATGCACGACCAACTTGTTGCAATTAAAATGTTATATTAGGTGTCGTTGTTGTAGTATATTTGTTACAATTCAAACAAATGTCGTGTCATTTTATTTAATTGCAATTTTATTGGTTGATTTCTAGGTCGTTCACTGGGAGGCAGTTATTAATATACATCACTCTCTAAGTCCAAAAATGTTAATTTTATTTACAATAAGAATGAATGAATCAAACAATGAATGAATGGGTTAATTATATACAAAAGAATTAATGATTTATACCTACAATGCCTTAAACATATGTACAATTAACAAGCATTAAAAGCCAAGTAAAACTATACTATGTTGGTTATATACAGCTACTCTAAATAATACCTAAATATAGGTACAAAAATAGCTATTAGTATCTACTATACTATGTTATATTAACATACTGATGTCTTTAGTAACATATATTCTATATACAGTAAAATATATATACGTCAGTATGGCCTTAGTAAACTATATACATAACCTAAGGCAAAAATAGTTATCTATACTAACATATCTACAGTGGCAGATGTGTCTATCGCTAAAGCCTAGGATTATCTATATACAAAAGAGGCTCAAACTACAGCTCTACTTGACTTATGTTTTTCATATATACATATATATATACCATACATTCGTGTACTTATATATACAAGATTTACATACATGTACTATATATATATATACATATATTATACATATTATACATTTGTGCATACATACATACAGACATAACACACACACCAACACAAACACTTAGCCGCATTTGCAGCTCGAACCCTCCTCTCTTCTTCTCATTTCTTCTAACACTTAGTTGGATTTAGAATTCTCTTCTCACAAACACACATAGTTACTGTTCATAGGCCCAAAATTGGTTTTAATGGGCAGGCCAACCCATTTTCGAGGGAAGCACAACACCTTGAAGAGGTAGGATCAGGCCTCTACTAGTGGGCCAACCCTAGTTTATTTCAGGTGTATTTTTGTGTATTTTAGGCCTAATATCAGGCCAAGCAAACACCCACGCATGCCCACAGGCACACGCAGGCACGCTCCCTAAAGAAGACCTGTATGCTCATGAGAGGGAATGGGTATTGGTTTCTTTTTTGGTGCGCGGCACCTGACGACTGAGGAGCCGCTGGCACAAATGCATTTTATACCGCTTTGAGTGGTTTACATCCCATGATGTGGGACTTAATCGTGCGGTAGAATTGTGGAGATCAGCATATGTGATTGCGTCGATTTGAGGATTTTGGCCCTCGATTTGAGGGCCCAATTAAGGTTCAATTTTAGAATAAATTATTTATGTAGACACATCTAGGTCACATAAACTATCTATTTATAAATGCTCTTAGGCATATAATTGCAATTAGCATTATAAATATTGCATAGCTTGCATCATTCTGCATTTAGATTAGTTTGTACAAATTTTAAGTCAATTTACCCTTTTTATGGTCAGGAGATAGGGTAATATTTATTAGGGCCTCGAATTAAAGATCCAATCATACGGATTTGATCAAGGCAATGATCAAAGTCCAATGCCTCGGAGATCGCCCTAATCGAACCTTCGTAGCATTAGATGCAGTCCGAGAAAGATCAGAGGCCAAGGGGGAAGGTGGAGTAAAATCTATACCTCATATGACAAATCCAACTGCACAGATGAGTTCGGATAGACGCTCGCAGCCCAATGGTGCAAAAATCGGTCCAATCCAACATCTGTGGCACCATCTACAAGTCAAAGAAGATGGACGACCATGATGACGCCACGTGACATCATCAAAGCCACCCAACACCTCCAGCATTCTCCCTCCTCAACAAAGGCCACGCGATCTCGACCATTGGATCGAGATCCAACGACGGAGAGTGTCACGGCCTTAATTTGTAAATGCGACCAAAGCGGGCCCGTAGCGCAGCAGTCACAACCTCAAACAAAGAGACGAAGGTGCGGGGTCAAATCCTCACGTGCTTCAAATCGAGCACACGGGGAAAGAGGTGAAATTCGACCGTCGAATGCACATCGAGCGGCAGCGGCATCAACACGTGGCGCGCCCAGATACACCGGATGGGCGTGAGCACTAGACGTGTGCGATGAGGCGCCATCGCACGCGGGGGGGCATAACGTAGAAGCTGAAGTGCGCTTGCATGATATAAGCTGTCCGATCCTGCGATCGAACCGCTAATAGCACTTGAGCGTGATGAAGCCTCAACGGCTGAAGGCGATTAGGCGTGTGGCATGGCTCGATCTGAGCCGTCCAATGGAGGTCTAATGGCTCTCCTTGCATGAATGCCAACAGCGACGTGCGCCTTTAGTATCACTTACATGCGTCATTGAAGGCCGCATATTCATTTTAAAGGCATTGAAAATGACTCTTTTGCCCTTCTTCTCCCCCTATAAAAGGGACCTTACTTCACATTTTCTTTATCCCTTCTCTTCTCCTCTCACCCTCTCCAAATCTCTAAAGAGCTTGTCCCATACCCAAGATGCTCCACTAGAGTCTTAAATATAATTTTTCCATCTTCTCATCCATGTTCGTAGAGTGCTCTAGGTTATCCTCTCACTGCCATTCGGGAAGCAGATCCTACTGCGATGCTGCCCTGTTCCGTCCTTTGTCCTCCGGCATCGTTCTCCCTCGTCCAGCATCTCATACCCATTGTTTGGCACTCCGTCAACGCGGCTCGTCCTTCAAGCAGCCATCGAGGAGGATTTTCTTATCGCTCTCTTTTTATTCCTTTCTAGTATAGATTTCCAGCTTTCCATTTGTAGCAAGTAGATGTAATGAACATGAAGCTATGGTTATGAAATACTTGTTCATTCTCTCTCTATTTTCTCTTTTTTGTATTATTCTTTCTCTTTCTTCTATTGTTTATTCTTTAAGAAGAATAGCTAGTATAGATTTAATTCGACTAGCTAATCTGCTTTCCAAAAATAATTCTAAACATGATTTCTAATCAAACGTTTGCCTCCCTGTGTTCGGCCTGGGACTCACTAAAGCTTCGACTATAAAATTTATTTGATAGCGGATTTTTACGTAACTACAGGGATGGGTTTTCAAACTCAATTTCTTAGCATACAAAATCTTGTTCATCAATTATATTTTTGGAAAGCTCTAATATAGGGCTACATGATTATATAATTTATTTAAGAAATTAAATTATTTACATATATATTAAAATTAGTTAAAGTCAGAGATTTGTACATGTTAATTTAGGGGTTAAATTGTTAATTAAAGTATAAATTGGTAACTTACTCACAAAATTGACTTTATACAGTGTTAATTTATATGATAAATTATTTATTACACATTTTTAATATATTTTAAAACTTTGTTTTAATTTATTTACATTTAAATGCACGTTTAAGTTAATTATATACATATTTAAGTTATAAATACTGTAATACACTATAAATACAGCATAAATAGGTTTGAAATACTTGAAATTAATTTATGTACGTGTACAATTAAGATTACTTCACTAATAACTTAATATACTAATTTATTTTATTTTAAGTTAATAATTTACTTAATTAACTTAATAAGTTAATTACCTATTATAATTACATGATTAAATTAATTTACAAGTATTATACAGTATATAATAATTACTTAAATGTATGTACAATATGAGATATAATTATATACATATATACAGGTTTGCATAATTACTTAAGTTAGAACAAGCGGTCCAGAGAGAAAAACAAGAGAGAGAGGGCGAGAGAGCGATCGACGTCGGGTGGTAGGTGGTGGTGTAGCGAAGCCATCTAGGGCTGGAGAAGGAGGCCAGTGGAGGACGTGGAGATCGAGGGCTTGGAGGAGAAGGGAGCAGGTCTGGCAGGAGGGGCTTCATAGGACGTCTGAAAACATTCCAAGAAGACCCTGGAGGAGGTTGAACGGCGACGTTCTTTGTTTTAGATGCAGACAAAGGGGACATGTGGCGGCGATTTGCAAAAACCCTCTGATCTACTTGGCGTGCAGGGGAGAAGGGCACAAATGCAAGTCATGCCCTAGGAGGGTTCCTCTACAGACAAAGAGGGTATTCTCGCACCCTGTCTAGAGGGTGAAGAAAGAAGCCCGACCGCCACCGCAGTCGGCTTTGGGCAGGCACTCAATCGAAGTTGAGATCCCGATTTTTGAAGAGATCTCATCTGCAGAGATCATGCTGAGGGGTGCTTTGATTGGCGAGATCATGGCAGGCAAACCATCGATAGATAGGCTTTAAAACCTAGTATGTTCCTTAAATCTCTTGTCTGCAGGTTGGAAGGTAGCCATGCTCTCCCATTCTCGATTCCTGGTATATGGTTTGGGTATGATGGATGTTGAACAACTAAGATTTCTTTCAAGCTCTTTTGAAGAATTTATTGTGATTTGGAGAATGGTGTCTCCCTTTGATGGGGCTCTCCCTGCTCGGCCTCTGCAAAGAGTGGGCTCTAAGAGGATTCTTCTTGAGATTTTTGGCCTGCCGTTACATTTGAGATCTAAGGGGATCGTTTCTAAGATGCTAGCAGGCTTTGCATCCATTTATGATGGGTCTGAAATTTTGATTGGAGAGGGGGACATCAGATCTCTTAGAATTGAGGCTGATGTCTTCAGTACTGGCTCAATTCCTGATATGGTTACAATCAGATGTGGGGGCACTTCTTGGCTTATTCAGCTAGCAGTACTTGGACAGATGCCTGGGCAGGTTGAACAAGGGCAGGATAAGACGTCTGGAGCCAACACTGAGGTAAGGAAATAGAATGAAAGGCATGGCCGAATTCCTCCTGTTGATGCTCCTGAGTCTAAAAAGAGGAAGGACTGCCACCAGGTCTATGTTGAGGAGGACCAAATGGAAGAGGTTGATACAGCTGGTGATTGTAGACAAGCCATGGTAGTCAAAGAGGATGGTTATCTGGAGGTTGTTGAGAATTCAGTGACAGATTCAGAGATGCCTAGCAGTAAAGAGGAGGGCAGGATAGGAAGGGAACTGGTGCTTAGAAATGATAGCAGTGTGCTCAAAGAGGCAAACCAGATGCAACTCTCAATTCCTACTGATCTGAAATATGGCAGTGGATCCAATCAGAAAAGAGGTGTGGGTAGATCTCCCTACATGCTGAGAAGGAGAAGGAAGGAGAACTTGCCCCCTATTGAGGAGCAGAATATTGCAAATTCTATTATGGTCGAATTTGTGGGTTGTATGGCCCAAGGGAGCCACTCTAATAAGGAATGAGAGTGATGACTTGGAATGTGCGTGGGTTGCACAATAAGATGAGAAGGACTTCCTTGTGTAGATATCTATCTGAGTGGGAGATTGATTGTGTTCTCATTCAAGAGACACATTTGGAGATGGAGAATGGTCAGGAATGGGATTGCTTTAAGCAATCTGGTCGCAGTGATGTTGTGGTTAAGGGTGCCTCTGGAAGGTCTGGTGGAATGGCCTTTTGGTGGAGAAAGTCTTGCCTTTCAGTAACTGAAGTTATTCGTGACAAGTACATGCTTTCTTGCAGATGTCAGTCTCCCCAAGGAGATATGGAATGGTTTATGTCTTGCATTTATGGTCCTTGTGGGGCTGCAGACAGGGATGGCTTGTGGAAGGAGCTCTCTGCAATGCATCAAAGAGTGCAAGATGTCCCATGGCTGCTAGGGGGTGATTTTAACTGTTATCTCTCAGGTGATGACAACCCAGATGGGAGAGTGGATAGCTCAATGGCAGGCTTTCAAATGGCTGTGCAGAACATGGGACTGACTGAATACCCCATTAGTGGTGTGGAGTTTACTTGGAGAAATGGCAGTGGACAGGTTTCCAAATTGGATAGGTTTTTTGGCAGTCCTAGCTTGTTGGAGAGGCATCAATTATCAGCAGTTATGAGCCTTGATAGGCCTTTCTCTGATCACACTCCGCTTATATGGGACAGTGGGATGAGTTCAGACATTGGATCATATTTCAAACTCAAGAGATCTTGGTTTAGGGAGGAAGGTTTTGTGCAAATGGTGTCCCAGTGGTGGCAGAACAAGGCTGTGCAAGGTACTGCTACACAGCAGCTGGCTGCAAAATTGTCAGGCCTGCGTGATATGCTTAAAGAATATGGGAAGGCTGTGACTCTGATCAGAGAACAGAAGAGGAGGGAGGCTCTGACAGTAATCAGGGACTTGGATCTGAAAGAATGCAGGCAGTCCTTGAACCTCCAGGAACAGCAGCTGAGGCAGCAGATGCAATCTGCAATGGGGGAAGAGGATCTGAAAATGGAAATGGACTGGCATGAAAGATCAAGACAGCTATGGCTCAAAGAGGGTGATGCGAACATGAAGTTTTTCCATCTTACGGCCAGTGCTAGGAGGAGATTCAATCTTATCTCATCAGTTAAAGTGGAAGAGAAAACTGTTACCTCTATTAGTGAAATCAGAACTGAAGCAGGTAAATCTTTTAAAGAGATATCCAAGGCTGCTCCAAGAGGTTCTTGGAGGATGGCATCGGTGGATTTCCCTTGTGTTAGTGATGATCAGAGAGACATGCTTGTCACCCCAATATTTGAACAAGAAGTACTAAAAGCTATTAAAGATTTAAATAATGAAGGTGCCCCTAGTCTGGATGGATTTCAGGCGTTCTTTTACAGAGAGCTATGGAGTGTTGTCAAGGTGGATGTATTAAATGTTATTCATGAATTTGAACTGGGAAACTCTGGTTTTGAGAGATTGAACAAATCCTATATGTTTCTGCTTCCTAAAAAATCAGGTGCGAAGAGATTTTCTGATTACAGACCCATTGCACTATCTAATTCCATCTATCTTGTTATTAGTAAGGTTATAGCCAACAGATTGCGGGTGGTTTTAAAGGACTTGATAATGCCTGTCCAGTCAGCTTTTCTTCCTGGGAGATCATTACAAGAGTCCTTCATTGTTGTGCAAAAGATGGTAATGGGTTGGCACAGGAGAAAGACTAAGGCCTTTTTATGGAAAGTAGATTTTTCCAAGGCCTATGATTCAATCTCCTGGTCATACTTGTGGGATATTCTTAAAAGAAGGAAGTTTCCACCTTTATTGATACAATGGGTGAAGAGGTGCATTACGACAGCCTCTTTTTCCCCATTGATAAACGGGAAACCATGCCGCTCTTGGATTCAGCCTCAGTGTGGAGTTAGGCAAGGTTTCCCAATTGCTCCTCTGATTTTCAAACTTGCTGTGGATACTTTGGCAAGATACTCCTGCAAACTAGCAGTGGATGGTTTTATAAGGGGGTATTCAATGTCTAATCATAGGGCTCTAGCCCCTATACTCCTATATGCAGATGATACTGTTTTTTTTGTGGAAGGGGGGAAGAGGGAAGCGCAAGCACTTATACATATGGTAAAGATTTTTGGGGAGATTTCTGGTCTTAGACTGAATGGAAATAAATCCTCCCTGGTCTGCTTTGGGATGAATGGTGTGTTACAGAATGACATCTCTACCATTCTGGGTACACCTGTGGTTTCATTGCCTATTAAATATCTGGGTCTGCCTTTAAAATGTTCTAAGATGAAGAAAGCAGATTGGTCTTTCCTTTATGAAAAGGTAGCTACGAAATTGGAGGGCTGGAGCAGTAGATACCTATCAAAAGGGGGGAGGTATATATTACTGAATTCTGTCATCACTTCGATTCCAGTATTCTTCTTCTCTGTTCTTAAAGCCCCGAACTCAATCTAGAAAAAACTAGATGTGATGCGCAAAAGATTCTTTTGGAAAGGAGCCTCTGATCAAGGGGTTTTTTTTCAACCTTTGAAGTAGGACTCCATTTACAAGCCAAAAAAGATGGGAGGTATGGGTGTTAGATCCCTTAAGGAATTCAATGAAGCTTTGCTATTGAAGTGGGTTGTTCGGTTGCTGCAGGGGGAAAAAAAAATCTGAACAGAAATTATTCAGGACAGTTATGGGACTACCAATGATGAGAATAATCGTCTAAACCCCCGTAAACCTTCCCCCTTTTGGTCTTTAGTGGTGCGCGCCCTGAGGGACAATTAGAATTTTTTCAAATCTGTATTAGGTGATGGGAAAAGCTTCAAGTTTTGGCTAGAAAATTGGGTACCTGGGGGGGTGTTTAAAGATAGGTTCCCCCTTGCTTATGTAGCGGCTTCGGATAAAAATGTTGTGGTGTCCGATTATTGGGATGCGGAATCTGAGCAATGGTCTTTCAATAATGTTGGGTGGAATAATCATGAAACAAGAACACGAGTAGAGAATGAATGTCTCATGTAAGAACTTGCTGCCTTCAAACCCATGCCTCATGAATATGACACATACAAATGGGAGGGTAAATTTTCTACTGCGGCTGCTTATGACAGATTGATAATGTCTTCCAGGATGGTGGAATTTGATGAGATGGGGAAGAAGCTATGGAATTTAAAAATACCATTGAAGATACAATTTTTTTTGTGGCTCTACAGAAAGGACGGTTTGATTACTGGAGATTGAGGCACAGGAGGATAGCTACCCCCACCCAGTTTTGTCACCTATGTGGGATGCATAATGATTCAAGCATTCATATCTTTTCTTCATGTATGATCACTGATTATGTATGGAGGAGAGTATGTAATGAGTCTCTGCCCACATGGGAGAATCTGTAGCGTTGTCTTGTGGATGGGAATAAGCAATGTTTACATATGGTGGCAGTGTTATGGGCTGTATGGAGGGCTAGAAATGAGTGTGTTTTTCAGGAGATCTTAGTGTATATGGATAATATTGTAAATTTTTGCTGGAGTTTCATACAACATTGGGGTTCGATCATGTATTTATTTCATTTTTATTAATAATAACTCTCCTGATTTGCTATCGTTGATTTGATAGCATTCATTTCTTTCTCAAAAAAATAATAATTACTTAAGTTAGTATAGATTTAGTTTATATAAATTAATATACAAATATACAATAAAGTTATATATACAATAACTCATTCTAAATATTTTATTAAATATACGGATTAGATATATATGTTAATTAGGTACATTATTTACATTTTTCACAAAATATACATTTGCCTTAGTTTTAACTTATATTTACAAGTATATACACACTATACAAGGTATTTTTGGGTATTTTTAGGTATTTTCTAATTTTTATAGTTTCTATATATATAAGAGAGGTAGGGGAAGAGAGAGAAAAGATGAGATGAGAGAGAAGAAGTTTCTTTTTGGGATTTTTGAGTTAGGTTCTTTTATTAAAATCTAAAATATACTAAACCATCAACTAATATGTTCTACCAAGTAAGGGGTTCAGAATAATTTGAAATTTTATTTACACCTAGAAAAATACCTGATCTTACTCAAAACAGGTTTTTTTTTGTGAAGCTTTTATGAATTTTATTTATTTACAAGTTAACTCAAAGTTGATGCCTCAAAGGGTGTTGGAATATGAAACCAAACCATCAAGTTCTATTCAAAAGCTGGAAATGAGATTTAAACAGTCAAAAACTTCTAGCAAACCATATGTAAGACTTCCGATCATTAAAATAGGATTTCCAACATAAATTTCCCTTCAAATTGCATTTTGGACAGATTTCCACATTACAAACTGTTGACAGAGATTTCAAGAGAGATTACAAGTTATTTCAATCAGAATTAAGTCCAAGAATTGTACATGAATGCTTGTTCACTAAGTTCTAACATTACAAAGCATGAATGACTCATCTAATCTCCCAAAACCCAACTCACACACTCAGAACTTCCATATCAAATGCTACCTCAACTGATCAGACGGCTTAATTGTTGTCATGAAAATTTAGCCGTGGCTGCTACTTTTGTGATCAGCAAAACCAGACCAATTGGGCCTGACCTTAGGCCTCTTTAAACTAATTCAAGTCTGGTAATTCAAACCCAAAAGATCATTCATCACAAGCACACCTCAGACCCTCCAATCTCTTGAAAACAGAGATGACAACAATGAATGTAGCTACTATGTAACCTTTGATATGTTGGAATGGGAGATTCAAAACACTCACGAGAATGAGCACAATCAAATAGAAAACTAATTGTTTTGAAACTCATCTTAAGAATCATATGCATGCGTCAAAACCACCAATAAACATCCTAAATTCCAGATTTTATCTTAGATCTAGAATGTAAAATGCATTCCAGATCTAAGATAAACAGTCAAATCCTCATGAAAAATTCACTTCAAGATCTGTTCTAGAACTTCTGAAATCCAACAGAAAACATATTCAACTCCCATTAATCTTTGCAATCCTATTATGATTCCCATCTTACACTATAGACAGTGTAAGATGTGGGTTATATTAAGATTGCAAAAGCATTTAAATCCAATTCAGGAGCATTCAAAATCAGTTTGAAGCTTAGAGATAGAATGTACTCTAATCTAATCCCCTTCTTATGCCATAGACAGCATGAAGAAAGGAATTAAATCAAACATTGAAATCCACTAGTATCACATCCCAATCCTTCATTTCTCTCAATCTGAATCAAAAGCCATAAGCATGCATGAAAGCCTTTAGATTAAAATCTAAATCTCATCCAATTAAGCAATTCAATCCTTGTTAAAACCTCAAATCAATAAAACTGATTTTCCTTGGATCTAACTATCATTGAAGACCTAAAAATCCACATCAATCATCAAGTCAAAACTACATTTTAGAAATCGACAGTTCAGCTCATTTCAAATCAACATAGGGTCATTAGTGAATTCATGGAATGGATGATATGACCCTTAAATGAAATTAGGACCTATAACAGATCTAGGAGCTAGAAAGCTCAAAATCGGCCAAGGGCCTAATGGATGGGTGGATCATGAAGGAAATTATCAGGGGAAGAATGCGACAGTGATATGGAGTGTTAGGGGAGTTGTGTGGATTGTGAATGAGGTGGAAACACCTCTCTGATCTAGAATGATCAAATAGGGCAAGGTTGCTCTAAACTAAATTGCTTCTAACCTGTGCTAATCCATCACAAAATTCATCGTCTAATCTACTCTAACTAAACTACAGTATACTAATCACTACTCTAAATTACTCTAGAAAGCAAGGAAATCCTAATCTAAAGGGAAGAATGAGATGCCTGGGCTATAGCTGGTCACTACAAAGATGAAAGGTGATGAGGAGATCTCCAGCGAGGAACGAGGTCCACAGCGGGTTGCTGTGGTGACAAAATTGGGAGGGAAGAGTCGCCCCTATCACAAACGACTCTGATGAAGGAGGAGGAACTGGAGATGTGGACGAGGTGATCGGCTCAGGGGGGTAGGGAGTTGTTACGAATGCACGACTTCAGACGTCTGGGAGGTGGCCCAGACGTCGAACCAGACATCTGGAACCCCTCCCAGACGTCTGGGATTCGGTTACGGCGGCACGCGCGGTCGCGTCTGCTTGCCTGCACGCGCAGACCTGCGGGTGCCCTTTTTTTCCCTCTCCTCCGCAGGCGCTGCCCCCCTGTCCCGCTTTAAAAATCCTCGCCCTCTCCCTCACTCTCACCACCTCCGCTTCTCCTTCTTCTTCTTCCAGCGAGTGCGAGCGAGCGGCGGCGGTGGTAGCCGCGGCAAGTGCGGGAGGAGGTGCTACACGAGAAGAGGAGGCGTCGGCTGGGAGGGCTCGAGCCTGCCGGGGCAGCGGGAGCCGGTCGGTTGGGGCTCAGCGGGCGCGGAGTGACGCGGGAGGCCTGCTGCAGCTCGAGCAGCAGGCGGACGAGGGGCGGCACGGCGCGGCCGTGCGTCGCGGGCGGAGGGCGAGTCGCGCCCTGGTTCTGAAAATTTTTCCAGAATCAGACGTCTGGGCTTCCAACCAGACGACGAGGAAGACGTCTGGAGGACTGTCCAGATGTCTGGTAAGTAAGTTATTTTCGTACCTTCTTCTTTCCTTCGACCGTCCATACTGAGCACGAGGAATGGGTACGCGTAGGGTCTGAGATTCGCATCCAACGCGAATCAGACGTCTAGCAGTGGTGCCAGACGACGGGAGCGACTTCCAGACGTCCGGGGTGACCATCGGACGTCTGGGAACTAGGCCAGACGCCCCTGCAGGCTTCTAGACGTCTGAGAGACCACGCAGAGCAAAGGTAACCTCTGATCCACTTTTTAAGACGTCTAGAACCTGATTTTGCACTGTTTCGTCATTTTCGACCCGTTTAGGGCCCGTTTGGAGTCCGTTTTCCGCGTTTCGAGTTGCGTGCTTTTCGAAATTAAATCCTCTACCGGTCTACAGTAGTTGTATACTGTTTTGAGAAACTCCTTGTGTTTGATCCTTGTGATAGGACCCCGTTCCGTTGCAGCCTCGGGGGTTGTGGAGGTACGCGGGATTCCCGACCACGCCCCCAGTACGCCTGTTGTAACTGGTAGAGTGGCTTTTAAGTTTATTAGTATAATCTGTTAAATTATGGAACCATAAATAAAACCTAGGACATTGCATGAATCCTAGGAGTGAGAAACTAGAATGAATGGTAGATCCTAGGGTGTTGCATGAATCCTAGGGCTGGAAAACTAGATTGTATGATAGATCCTAGGGTATGGCATGAATCCTAGGATGGGAAGAACTAGTGGAATATATGAATATTGCAGTCTTGGAAAATGTGGAAAGGAAATAATATCTACCTGTAAATTGGTTTAACAGCTGCCTGTTATGAATAAATGAGCATGTCTGAGAATATGGGATGTATGAACGTGAAACTGGAAAGGTGAAACCTGAATGTGCTGAGTTAAAAGAACTGGAACCCTACGGGGAATTAGGAGTGGAACTCCTGGAAAGAGAAAGGAATGAAACTGAGAAAGAAAGACGTGGTAGTGTGCTGTCTCTTGGGTACGTAGTACCAAGGGAAGTACCTGAACCTGTTTAGTGCAGAGCGGAGCCAGCCGCCCCAGGGACCCGGGGTCAGGACTGGGCACTTTGCACCGACTTGCTGGCCCTCGTGTACGTAGTACTGAGGAGAGCTACTAGTGTAGGGAGGTACTAGCTACCCCACAGGCCCCGGGGTTCTGCTAGCCTCCTACACCGACTTGTTAGGCTCACTGGGCAAACCAGGGTAGTCAGGCGAGGGTGCACGGAATGTGGAGGGGCAAGGCCCCTGTTTGGTTACTGTGGAGGGATTGGACCCCTGTTACTGAGAGGGCTCTGCCCTGTACTGGTTCCGTGCTGTGCTTTGGGCGCACCCGTTAACGGAAATGACTGACCGCGTGCCAGTGCGGGTTAGCTACCTGTGCATTTATCGCGTGTGCCGTAGTCACCATTACGCCTGTCCGTGACCTTGGGGTGGTTGACTGAGAGTAGGATCACCACGGGGGACTCTCCCGGCCAGGAGAGCACCACGTGCTACTTCTACTGTTCGGAAAAGACTGCAATCAAGATCGTTCCCACGAGGAACATTCGAGATCAAGTGAAGGATCTGAGAAATAGATAATTTTTGAAACAATAGAAAGACGTAAATAAAGGAAGAAAGAAAATTAAAACAGCTACTGTACACTTTACTGTTTCTTTAGTTTAGCTGCCACTCTACTCAGCGTTTTGCTGACGTGTTACACTCGTTACCTTTCAGGACCAGGTGTTGAGCAGCCAGGGTCAGCGGCTGCAGAGGACGCTAGGCCGAGTAGGGTCCAGTAGAGTTACCACTGTTCTCTTGTACCTCTTTTTGGTTCCACTGTAGTGAGTAGTTCTTGTTACCGCTGTACTTTTCTTTACCTGCAATTTCATATTATGTTATGAATGTTGTTCTACTGTTGTGGTGGTATATACTGTAGTGGTTTCTTTCTTTACTGCTGTATTTTCTTACTGTTAGTTATATTCATGCTGAATGTGGTTTATTTTACTGCTCTTTTGGTTACTTCCTCATTGGGCGACCAGGTCTTAGGATTAGTCGAGTCGGTCCGGTTCTCATGTATCGTAGGGACTCGGGAATCGGGTCGTTACAGGAGTTGATCTCCTACGCGTGGGCTCAGGTAGCTGCTTAAGTAGGTGTTTCAATGATTGTGGCTACCGTGAGGGTGAGATTTGTTGGAACCTTATTCCACATCATGTTTTGGTGTTAACAAAATTATTATAGATTAATGTTTGCAATTGAGTGCTTTTCAGATTTAGGTGAAGATTAAGGCAAACAGGCATGATGATAAGGAGGCAAGATGATAACGAGGAGTCGAGGAGGAGAAGATCTTCGACTTTTAGATTTTTTAGATTAGGTTTTTATTTCATAGAATGTATTCCTCTTAACAAAGGAATACAACTTAGATTGTAAAATTAATTAGAGATAAACTAGGATTTGTGCTGCGATCTTTTTCAAAGAACATAATTGATTAATTTACTTAAAATAGGTACTTGAAAGCAAGTACCGGTACTATTCATTAGTACCGGTATATGCATGGCACAGGTTTGAGCATATGTCTCAAACTGTGAACAACAAGTATTGGTACTAATCATGAGTGCCGGTACCTGATGGTCACAGTTTGAAGACTTAGTTCTGGCTTGGACCTTACAAGTACCGGTACCCATGATGAGTACCGATATAGGTAGGTCACAGTGCCTAGTGAGTCTCAAACCTGAGAGTCACTAGTACCGATACTCATGATGAGTACCGATACCAGGACTCTTGTGTGTTAGCTACCAAGGAAACTGTAGGCAGCTAGTACCGATACCCATACTATAGTACCGGTACCAGTTAGCCGTTGGCTCAAATCTAAACAGCTAAAAAATTTATTTTAGCAATATGAACGTTGAGATTTAAACCCCAACGTCTAGTAAATGAATCCCTAAGATCCTATCTCTATAAATAAACCCTTTGACCCTTAGTTTTCATAGATGAAATATAAGAGAAAATTCTAGAGCTTAATTTTCATATTTCCACCTTCTCAAGAAAAGAAATAATTTGTAACTTTCAAATCCTTCTACGCTTTTGCAAACTTTTCAACGTGATTCTTTCATGCATTCACAAGGCAATTCACGTCTTTACTAGGCTCTCAAATCGGTAATATCATTTATATACTTGTTGAGAGGATTAGGTTTTCTGTTGTAAGATTTCTCTTTCTTACACATGTGCTTATTTTGTTCTTGAGCTTTTGCTCGTTGGGTTGTAACAAACCCGTCATACTTAGGTTGAGGTAACCTGTTAATTACCTCGTTTAGTATATTGATTCCCTCGGGGTTGAGGGAATCGTGCTAAAAATCCTAAGCTGGAAGGCTTAGTTAGTGGAGTACCCAAGTGAGTGGAAAATCACTATACATCTTTTGCCAATTTCTGTGATTATTATTTGTGCAAATATTTCTTTTTATTACTAATACTTTGCTTAAGTGTTTGTGTGCATAGCCATATATCTTTAAATCCTACAAGATTAAGCCATTAGCGCTTCGACGACTGGATGAAGAGATGAGACGCACAGGAATGTCCAAATCAAATCACAGCCACTGGATCGGATCTAAGATGGGAGGTGAGGCCACACGCAAATGCGCACGCAAATTGGATGCAAATTAACCATTGGATAAAGAGCACATGGGAATAACGGTCGTGATTGGCCGTGTTCTTGCGAGCTACAGTGGACTCGCCAGCTGCAGGTGAAAGGGAGATTTTGCACAGATGCCCTTATAAGTGAAACGGTATGAAAGTTACAAAAGAACCCATAAGTGGCAAGAAATGTAGCAGCGCTGTCCCTGTGGTTTACAAAGAGGCCCCCGGTAGTCCTTGAAGGTTTTTATGCAGGAAAATGTGAATAATAAAGGACATTTTTGTAATGTCATGAATACAAGGTTCTAATGATGTCCAAATGCAACCAAGTACTTATTGAAACTCAATTAAACATTTCTAAATATGATTTCACTTTCTATTTGATCTTTTGAACCAAAATATGTGTTCAATTTGCAATTGGATCATCAAATTATGCTTTTGAATAGAATATCACATTTTATGACCTAATTATGTGTTTTTAACACAAAGTGACTGCTTTAGGTCATTTCTGTTATTTCACACTTAACCCATTTCTTGTGTTAATTATATAGTATTTAACCTAGTTTCTACCTTAACTTGGGCATTTTAGCTATGATAAGTCACACCTCATCAGCAAATAACTTTGCTGAAGAAACGTCTAGACGGGACATCATTGGCAAACATGGCTCGTTAGATAATCCAATCAGTTGAGTGATAGGATCTTTAGCTCTGATACCACTTGATAGGATCTTTAGCTCTGATACCACTTGTAGGATCTAAAGATATAGAATATATGGCTACGCGCACAAATATTTAATCAAAATGTTAGTAATATAAAAAGATTTGTACAAAATACAATCACAGAAATTAGCACAATATGTATAGTGGTTCCCCTCCCTTAGGTACTCCACTACCTAAGCCTCCCAGCTTAGGATTTTTAACCCGATTCTCTCAACCCCGAGAGAATCAATTTACTTAATCGAGGTAATTAACAGGTTACCTCAACCCAAGTACAATAACAGGTTTGTTACAACCCAACGAGCAATAAGCTCAAAATACAAATAAGAACTGGTGTAAGAAAGAAAACTCTTACAACAAAAATTCCTATGCCTCGCAACAATAATTAAAATGAATACCAATTTGAGAGCCTAAGATGGACGTGAATCTTTTCGCAGATGCGTGAGAAAAACACGTCGTTGAGCTTGCAAGAATGTAGAGAAAGTGAATGGCAAGCTTCTTCTTTCTCTCAAAAAAATGGTGGAAATTTGAAATATAGCTCTGGAATTTTTCTTCTCTATTTCTTATGTGCAAACTAAGGGTCCAAGGGTTTATTTATAGAGTTAGGACCTAGTTGGGACGTCTACTAGATGTTAGGGTTTAAATCCCAACGTTCACATTGTTGGAATTAATATTTCTGCTATTCAGAATTGAGCCAACGGCTAGCTGGTACCGGTACTAAAGTACCTGTACCAGTACTAGCAGCTCACTGCCACCACTACAAGAGTCCTAATACCGGTACTCATCATGGGTACCGGTACTTGTGGCTCCTAGGATTGAAATTCCTTGGGCACAATAACCTACCTGTACCGGTACATTTCATGGGTACCAGTACTTGTAAGGTTCAGGCCAGAATTAAGCCTTCAACCTGTGGCCAACATGTACCGGTACTCATGGTTAGTACTAGTACTTGTTCACAGTTTGAGACGAATTCTCAAACCTGTGCCTTGCAAATACCAGTACTGATGAACAGTATCAGTACTTGCTTACAAGTACCTATTTTAACCAATTTAATCAATTACGTTCTTCGAAAACGAATGCCATATAAATCCTAATTTATCTCTCATTGATTTTTATGATCTAAGTTAAATTCTCTTATTAAGAGGCATTCAATCTATGAAAACCTAAACTAAAAAAACAAAGGATCAAAGATGATCTTCTTCTTCTCGATTCATCCTTGTCATCTTGCCTCCTCCTCGTCATCATTTTCTCTTTCTCATCATCATGCCTCCATCACATCTTGTTTGCCTTGCTCCTTCACCTAAATCTGAAAGAACTCAATTGCAAACATTAATCCATAATAATTTTGTTAACACCAAAACAAGATGCGGAATAAGGTTCCAACATCGAGCTCCAACAAAGAGGCAGCTAGGAAGATGGATGGTTGCATAAAAGGTGAATGTGAGGAAGCGGTCCAAAGTTTGTCCCGTAATAAACTCAAAGCATAACATAATTAGTAGGAACATATGAGGAGCAACATGTGAAAGAAGTCCACTACAGAAGGTTACATCGAGGATTACTAGACTTGAATTTATGTCACAACTTTCCAAATGTGTAGGTACAAATTGAATTATAAAAGGGGTCAACAATAGATAAAAAGAAGCAACTGAAAAAATCATGCTCCCGATAGTCTCTCTCTCTCTCTATTATTTATATTTAGTGGAAACTTTGAGGGTTAGATTCCCTACCAGAGATACACTCCTTGCGGTGAAATTAAGTTACCAATTGCTTGTGTGTTCTTTGTGCATGTTGGTTCATTAATATTTGATCAAATTTGCTCTCTACCTAGAACTCGATAGAGGTCATAGTGGGCTTCAATCAGATTGGATTACAGATTTAATAAAATCCATCACAATCCAATCCCTATGCACCTCTAGCATTAATGTGTATTTGAAATGCAAGGTTATTAACCCAAATTCATATGTATATTGTAATGCCCTAAAATCTAGGTTCCTAGTCATTTCAAAGTTGATCGCGTTGTCTCTAACACATCGGTACTCGTCGAGGTTGGATTCGGTCAAAATGCCTCGTAAAATGCAAAAAAATGTGTGTTTTTAGTTAACTCTCGATCAAAACTTTTCAAAAAGGGGTCATACACGATATCATTGGTTTTCACTCGACATAAGCTTTCCAATGATGGTTGTTTCATATGAATCATAGGTGTAGCTCATGTTATGCAAAAAAAAATAGAAATAAGATATAGACATGTGAAGCCTACATCCAAGGGGTATTTTTGTCAAAAGCTAGGTAAAGTTTAATCCTAATCTGAGTTGGGGACCTATTTAAGACCTTAATTAGGGTTTGGGTCATGTTTTTCTTCTCAAAGCTACACACAACTCAAGAGAGAGGAGAAAGAAGAAGAATCAAGAAGAGAGGAAGAAGAGAGAAGAGAGAGTGTGTCTGTGCCTACAGGGTAGCGTGCAATAGTGCGCACGTGCATGAAGTGGAGAGCGGTTGCGTGTAGGTATGCATAGGGCAATCGTGTGGTGTGCGCATAGCACGTGTGCATGGGTGTGCAAAGGTGGCCATGCAGTCAGTTCACCTGAACTAGCACCGTCAGAGGTGCTTGTGTATTTTGGGCAGTTCGAGGCCTTCTTGACATTCATTTTTCTCAAATAAGGTATCATTGGAATTGTCTCGATTTGTACTATGCATTGGTGAGTCCGAATTTTCTTTTGAATTCTATGTCACATGTTAAATTCAAGAATGTATCCTAACATGTATGAGACGTTGATTTTTGATGCGCTCGGCCTAGGGACCTAACCTAAAGAGCATGCGGATTATGAGGGATGCAAGACCTACATCCCTATACTTCGGATGCCTTTCTTGGAGTCGTTGCGATCGCTCAGTGACATTAGGTAGAGCAGTCGTTCACTTCCCTTGTATTTGGGTTCATTATCATAACTTTCTTCACGTGTACCCCGTTTTGCATGCATTCCTTCCTCTTATTTAGATCAGAGTCCACAATTGATTATGTTGTCGTTGCTTGGGTACTTAAACAAAAAAACTAATACTTGTGTTTACCTTTATTGTTGAATTGTGATCAATGGATATTGAAACCAGGGCAAATAAATGGCTTTAATAATATGATGATGAGATGTTATGTTAATTAATGAATGATTACCTGATTTTAATATGATCCTATGATCTCTATGATCTCTAATAAATCATGAATCTAAGCGGATGGTATAAATAGATATTTGACCTAATTCTCTTGGATTAATGAGATCCAAATTTGGAAATTTGTTGTTAATAAATGTCGAGATACAAAATGAGACCAAATCAATTGATAAACAAAATGAATCCTAGATGCAATGCTCTATGAATATAGTTACTTGGCAAAATACTTTGAGATAAATTAAATGATAGATTTGTCAAGAAATTTATGAACCTTATGATATATCGATTCTATCCTTACCACTCGTGAGAGTCTTGGTTGTAGGATCAGTTTGGTTTTAAACCGTTTAGACTAGTCAAGGAGTTACTAACCTCCTTCCGACTTATAGTTAGGATTAACATCCAATTGAGATGGTAGGATGCATGGATCGATGGCTGGAGTTAGTTTATATTTTACTCGGCTAGTGAGTGGATGAACGACTGTCTATGATTTAGTGTATTTGGCTAGCATGTTCATGCCATACAACGTTACCACCACTTCTTCTTGTAATGACCCCAAGGTAATGGATTAAGGTATGGAACGGATATGAGTCACCCTCCTGACTAAGAGAGTATCTTACACTGATTATACTTCTCATAATATTGCATTAAGATTGTCTCATTGAGATCACCAAGATCATAATTGAATGGCAAAATGTATAACAATAAATGAGTAATCAAATAACGAACAATAGTTGATAAATAGATTAATATATAAATAGTATATGTGTTTGACACTTTGATTCATTTTTATCTCACTTTGTTTAATTCTACTTCACTTAACTTTTACTAATATGTTTCCTTGCACTCTATGCTCATGTATATTCTGATAGCTAATGTGGAGATTTATTTTTGGAACTTATCCTTAGATACATAATTACAGTTCGGGTTACTCCGGTTGTGTGACTATGCTCATATGGTTGAATTAATAATTTATTTTCCAACGACTCCAATTCTTTTAGGTTTACTTGATTAGTGAAACTTAAATTTCACATATAAAAATACTAAATATTTAGTAAATGAAAAAAAATATAAAAGAGTACATTGGATGTATAAAAGGCATAATCAGCGTGGAGCATTGGTTCAAACTATTATTGATCTAAAACTTCACCCGATTTAGACCTAAATTGACCATTTTGGTGTTGGATTATGTAATTTTAAATATTGGATTGGAACAAATTTAGGACCAGCAAAAATCCAATTGGCCCCAAAGGTCCTTTCATATACTTAAAGATTCATATTGGACTTTTAAGTGTGGATGAGACGTTTCCAAATAGTTCAATTAAGACACGTAAATATTTTAAAAATCATCTTCTACCAATTTTACACCGGTTTAAAATCGGCGTAAAATCATTTTTCGCAAAACTTATTTTTGTACATTTTAGTTAAAAAGAGAGATATGAACAGAACCATAGCCGCTACTACAGATACATACCCACGCAGACTCAGAATATATAGATAGATTCTATTCACGGAAAGCATCCTTGGGTAACGTTAGCAACCAACAAGAAACCAACCAAAAGCGAATCCCAGGTCACAAGTGTTAGCAACCGTTAGAATATACATACACATTCATCTGTTACCATTATATATTTTTCAGGTGACGATAAATGAAACACATGGCAAGTGGATCAGCTGAATCACGATCTTACATTAAAGGTGTCGGCAAAGGCATCAGAATATGTATTAAATGAAGAATATAAAAATTACCAGCCAGTGGGATCTCTTAACATAGTTTACCATCTTGCATCATCTGAGATAAAGAGGGTCCAAAGGGAACCAAAACAAGCAAAGGAAAGGGAATCATGCAACAAGAAGAGCAGAAAGAAACGGAAGAGTTCTAGTAATAACTGATTATCCACACATTGTCCTGGGAAATAAATATAAACACTGCAGAGTTTTATTAAGTACAAACACTAAACAACACGAGAGGAATTCTGTGGAACAACAAACTTGGCTTTGAGCCTTAGGCTTCCCCACTGGTATATAATGCTTTTGATTTGTTGTCTTTCTCAATACAAGAATTGATGAGGCCTTTTGCATGGGCAAAAAAGAGACAACCAAGTGCAAGGTGAACTCTGATCATTAGCGTCCGACGGGCAGGCGATGCCTGCCTTATTATGAGAAGAAACCCTATATAGATACCAAACATAATCATACAAGAAGAGGCAACACCAACTGATTCTTCCTCTACTGTCCAAACTAATAAAGAATTTAAAGTAGCCTTGTAGCCGCCATGCTCCTCCCGTAAAAGCAACACAAGTATGTAACCTGCCACTACATTTGCTTCAGGTTAGAAGCCAGCGACGAACAAAAATTGCAGCAACAGTGTTTTATCTACATCAGATTTGCACACTCGCAGATGATACACTTCCTGTGCAGAGAAACGAGATTTCTCGGCTGAGTTTTCATTTCCATTCAGTTCGATACTAGTTGCAGTCCAATCCGCATTCTTCCAGTACTGGGCCTTCGTTTTTGGGTATAAATGGGTTAATCCGCACCCACAGGAGAGAGAAGATGGAAGCAAGAAGAATGGACCAGACAATAATGATTGTAGGAGTCCGGTTGTGACGCCCAACCAAACCTTTCAGGAATGGATACAGATGGACAATCACCCAGAATGCAAAGAAAAGCCTACCAAATAGAGGGCCCCATGATTCATATCCGTTGTTGATTGCATTCGAGACCCCAGCCACCACACCAATGAGGTTCAAAATGAGAAGGGTGGTTGGAGGGATAAGCAGGGTTGTCCACTTGAATGTATACAGCTCTGAGAACTCCTCGTCATCACTTGCCTTGGCCGTGACAGTAAAGCTGGTATTGATACCAGCCAAGACCTTGAGCAGACCCTGAAACAAGGCAAACAGATGCGCAGAAACACCTCCAATAACCCAAAATTGTTCATTCCTCCACCAGTCATCTATGCCTACTCCACTCCATCTCATTTCCAAGATGCCGGTGGCGAAGATGCAAATAAAGAGAGATATGAACCACAGGCCGGCAATGTTGGTAAGCTGCAGAGATAAATAAAAGAGCAAACAAGTCAGAAGATTAGAACTACAAATAAAAGGGATCTTTTTTCCAAATAATTACCTCAGGAGTGATAAATTTGCCCGTGAGTAAGCAAACTGCAGGCAGCGTACAGTAGCATAGAAGCGGAATAGATGTCAAGGGATACACCACTGAGTTTATGTAGGAGAAACGTTCCAAAAATTTCAGCCCACCGCCATAACCATACCACAGTGGGCAATGCTTGCTCAACAAAATTTCAACAGAACCCAAAGCCCACCTAAGAACTTGGTGGAGACGATCAGAAAGATTCAAAGGTGCAGATCCTTTAAAGGCTGGTCTTTTTGGAATACAATAAATTGACCTCCATCCATGGCAATGCATTTTAAATCCTGTCAAGATATCTTCCGTAACAGACCCATAGATCCATCCAATCTATAATGAACAACAGATATCAGTATTAAACAAATCCATATACAACAACGAAGAATATGCAACTTAGAGAGGAAAGCATCAACTACCTCTTTTCCCCAGTCAGTCTTGTCCTCAAAGCCACAACTAATAACATGGATCGCTTCCTTCAGCAAGGATGCAGGGTTGGCACTTTTTAATGTTCCACCATTTGCAAGAAGTGTTGATGCAACGAAAACCGGAGACTGCCCAAACTTCTTTTCCAGCTTCTGCAGTTTCTCCTCTTCAAGACCTGAGCCAGTCAACTCATACGTAATGGAACATGTCAAACAACAGTTTTCAACTTTGATGACTTGATGAATATCTGTAATAACAGAAAATTGATTTACTAAATTATTACTTGCATTGAGATTGTCATTGTACCTTCTTTGCCTGCTTCAGTTCCCTCAAGCGAATAAGCAAGAGGTGTGTTGTTGCCTTTTTTGGTTTTCTTCTTTTTTTCTACCTTGGGCTTTGATGTTCTCCTTTTCCTCCCAGGACAACAACAGCAACAGCAGCACCATTTTGGCCAGCAGTTGCAAGTCCTTGAAGGTGGTTTCTTCGTTTTTGGAGCATCATAACCATAAAGTGCCTGCCTTCTGAAAACGCATCCAGTTCCGACATAGATTGGCCCTTGAATACCATCTAAACCTTTCATGTTGATCTGTATGGTAGCAACCAATGTCAAACGCATGAAGCAGCTAATGAGCAAAAACATTTAAACAGGACAAAATTTGAGCAGTAGTTTCTAAGGTTCTTACATCAAAGAAAACAACATTTCTGTTAGCATATCGATCATGTCTATCAATACCATCGAACCTCTGAGGGAACTGCACATAGCAAACTTTCCTTTCTAACAGCGGGTCCATCATAAAACACATTGCCTCCCTAAGAGCTTTGCTGTTGTTAATATAGTGATCACAGTCCAAGTTCAACAGATAGGGAGCATTTGTAAGCACAGCAGATACCCTGACCTGTTTGCATGCATAAGCTTAGAAGTAAGCTCCACATTTCAAACAAACAAATTCTCTCTATATTTTTCTTGTAAATAAATAAACTTTTTACGGGTAAGAAAGTCCATAAGTGTACAATTTTTCAGAAAATGCAGATGTGGGTCATCCAAATGAAGATCAAGGGACGGTCAAAGATTTACCAGCGCATTCATAGCACCAGCCTTCTTGTGGTGATTGAACCCAGGCCTTTTCTCCCTGGAGACATAGACTAACCTTGGTAGTTCATTTCCTTCTGTGTCGTGACCACCACTTTGGCCCAAAAAGACCTGAATTTAATAGCTCATATGATTATTTCCTTTCCCATAACTGGGTAACAAAAATGATTGGACTGCAAGAAAAACATAGGTTGAAAGAACTTACCTGAATCATTCCAGGGTGATCTCGGACATTATTACCAGGCCATGGTGTTCCATCCTGCATTGTCCAGCCTTCTTCTGGAACCTTTTGTGCTTTCGCAACCAAAGCATTGATTCGGACCTTGAATTCTTCATATTCTCTCTGCATATTGTCTCAAGTTTAGATACTGAAAATGAAGAGCAATGTTACCTTATATTTCAAAACAAATAAAAAAATAATCTTACCTTCATTGCCCTACGTTCCTTGACAAAAGAGGGTACAACCTTATCCTTTAGATAGTCCATCTTTTGCTGGAAGTAGAACTCTGGAGCCCTTGGTTCAATATTAAACTTCTTGCAGAAGGGCACCCATTTCTTTGCAAACTCAGAAGTTTCTGACAATGCCTCAAAAGTCAACATTGCAGCACCATCATCAGATACAAAGCATGAAACCTTTTCAACAGGATACTCCACAGCAAGTATGGAGAGGACCGTATTAGCTGTAACAATAGGTGGTTCCTTTGATGGATCAACTGTACTAACAAAAATATCCACAGAAGCAAGCTGAGAATGCTGTCCTTCTTTCTCATACCTGTCATAAAAAAAGGAATCAGAACAAGAAACCTGACTTCTTTAGATGGGAAAGTAAGAGAAATCACCTTCAATTGGCTTACCTTAATGACAGCCTGTCTAAGTATGTTTCCCTCACAATTGGAAGCCATTTTGGGAACTGATCAAGGATCCAGGAGAGAGCAAACCAAATTTCACAGATTACGGATATCAACCACAATGCAAATGCATTAGGCACAGGATGTGTTACACGGTAGTGGAAGAAGAAGCCAAGAACCACCAAACGGATGATAATGACAATTCTATATGGATTGATCCTGCTGGAAGCAACGGGTAGCTTTCTTGACAACGGCTGCCTTCCCTCATCCATTCTATCAAACATGGAGAAAATGGATTAGTCGAACTAAAGTCAGCTAGTGAACACCCATGACATCACGGTCGCTGAATAATGGCATTCAATTGGAAAGGGTAAATTATTCAGCAGAAAATATAAGTATGCAGTCCCAATATTGCCAATATATTGGCATAATAAAACCTTCTCATCTACAATATATCAATACAGAAATGCATGTGTTGGGAATCAGAGAGGCCACGTGGGACTGTCACTTGGCAGCAGTTCAGCAGGCCATCAGGGCCACCAGTTTTGGGTCCTAGAGTCCTAATTTTGGTCTTTTGCTTAAGTTGCAAGTTTGCTTATTTGTTATGTTTGATTTTAGGAAAGTTGTTTAAAGAATTTGATTTGTTTTGGGATTTGTTCTTTCTTATTTTAGAGATAATATTTGATTAATTCTTATTTTAGAGGATATGCTCTCTCTTCTATAAAAGAGAACCTTCCTATTGTAATTCTCTTTAAGTTAGCAATAATATTTCCAATTTCTCCCAAACTCCTCTCCCCTCTCTCTCTCAGCATCACCACCGGCCGGCCACCTGCCCACAGAAGCTGGTGGCTGCTGCCTCTCCTCTCCCTGTTCCAACTTGGAGCAGTCCCATGTGGGCTGTTTTTCACACACCAAAGGAGCCTCCACGCTCCACGTGTGCAAATCTCTACGGTATGTATTAATTAGTTAAAAAAGAAAATGAATGCAGTAAACAGGGTTAAAGTTCATACAAGTCAGGCTCTTTTTTAACTTCCACTAATTAGTAACTAATTTTCAGGAATGGTTCAGATAATTTAAAATTACATTTCAGACAAAAATGCACACAATCAAATTCATGTATGATGTGAGAATGCTTAGTATATTTCAAAAGATCATATATTGTGCAATCAATATATTCAATCCTTTTATATTCCAATAGGATTCACTCCTGCGCATTCAAAATAATCGATTCATTATTATTATCCATTGAAAAGACATAATTTGGATGAATAAGGCTAAACTCATCACTTGCTCTTCATTTGCAAAACCATTTCTTTATTATTACTGGATGGCAATACAAGGTAGAAAGCTTTTACTTCAACAAGCTTCGAAATACAAAAAATTCAGCCCCACTTTTCATATCATATGTACCCTTATAGATTTTGAGATGGGTGCAAATTCAGTTTATTGGGAATAAGCTGGAAAGAAGCACTAATTTCCCATTAAGGTGAAATTCTGAAGGAATATTGAAGATGGAAAGTAAACAGCCAATCCCCATTAACATTTCTGTTAGTTTCCTAAGGTTATCAGAAACACCCAAATCTGTTTCTTTTTGAGTTAGCTCCTAGCATTTGTACAGTCACAGGGAATGTGGACAAACAAGGTAAGTTCTTTATTCCTTTTTTTTTGTTAATCTTTGCACTAATTATGTGACAAATACATCTCCTTTGCTTGTAGAGGGCTGGTGCATCTCCTTTTCTCAGTAATGATTATCATCTCTTGTAGAGGTGTTGACTTTGCTTTGACTAGAACTTCATAAACTTTCTCCTTTGTACAAAGAAAATCCAACACCGAACATGAAAACTTATAGTAGATACTAATTAAAAATGGCACAAGTAGGCAACCAGAAAGAAGTCAAGAGAAGTTCAGGGTTCAGGAATAAGTCTCTGAGTAATTCTAACTATGTAATACAAACTAACAGAAGCAAAAGATTCCCAATTGCAAGGTCCAAACTATGGAAAGAATTCCTGTCATCAATGCAAAGATATGCTATTCGTAATTGTCTTACCAAAGGTTTCTAATTTCTAATGCATCAACAAATTCATCCATCGAAATAAATTTATCCCATTCTCCAGGGGACATTCTTTGACATCACCAATTATTGCATGCAAAAGCTAAAATAGGACGGTTCCAATTCTGAATGAAAATTACTTGTCAAGACAAAATTACTTATGTGACCTTTTACCAATCCAAGAGACAATTTTGCCAAAGTCCCAGCAGCTTGCACCGCTAAGTTATGTATAAACTCTATGACCAGTGGTAAATAGTTGAATGCTTTGCATCTTGCAAACAAAGAAGCAAGTGAAGATATTTATGCGAATGCATTCTTATCCAGAAACAATCCCCATAACCTAGTTTTACCCAGAGTTTGATGGGGATGGCACCAACCAAAAATATCTGAACTGTGATCTGGACTAAAAAAATCTTCCCAAGATGGCAACAATAAGATTTAGCAGCATGAATATTTTCGAGGTAAACACCACTAGGTTGTGAGGAGAAAAACAGTAGGAATCGTACTGGTGAGAGTCTTAGAATACTCATCTATAAAGAACAGATCAACCCAAACAGATATCTACCTATCAATGGATACTGATTGGTGACTAGAAATTCCATTAAATTGGCTTTTTTTGTTGTTTCTGAAGATAAAATGAAAAAATGGAGAGTATGTATTCTCATACTTGATTGAGCATCAGTTGTGTACGGGGAGGAAGGCCTGACCTTAAAATTTAATCTGGAATATAGTGAGGATAATGCAAGTCCCATGCACTTTTGACAGGATACCACCATACTTACTCCAGTACAGGGCCCCTCTGGATGGAGGAGTGATGCAATGCTAAAGATAAGAGTACCATGATGCTTTGCAATAAATGCAGCACCCGGCAACGTAGAATAATGGACAGGACCAACACCTAGACTCCCGGCGTAATGCCAAAACAATCAGATTTCAATCGATAACATCTCAAGTCAAAATTATCCTTGACTAAATAAAGATACTCCACCAGAACTTGTTCAAGCCGCATGCCTATACCAAGTTCACAATAAACCGAAACAAATCCACTCAAACAAACAACTAACGCTAATCTATTTCACCTAAAATAATGAAAGCAATACTTGATAAGCATAATTTCCATAACAGGACCAATTTCCCAACACGGTCAAGGTCCAAAGTACTTACAACGGTAGATCTGGTCCATCGCCATCATTGTCCCAATCCTTATGCCCATTCTCAGTCCTCATCATCTGCAACTTATCCTTATTCTGCTTCCAATCCTCCATCCTTTGCTTCCAAGCCACACTCCCATAGCCGTAAGCAGCCAAATCCTTCGAAGGGTCCATCGAGCGGGGTTGAACTGCAAAAGTAGCCCTCTCAACCACACTTCCGATAATCACCATTGGTCTCGTGACCTTAAACGACAGGAATTACCTGGGACATTCGGATCCGCAAACGGAAGGGGGTGGATCCTTCGACCGCCTCCGGCGGGATAAGACGGCACAAGGGCATGATGTTCGGGAGGAATGTCATCAACCTACACACACACACACAAAGCACAAGGAACAACAACAACTCTTTACCACAACCCTCGCACTCGGAAGAGATCTTGCAATTTGTCCAACCCACACACAACCCAATTCATTGCAAGCATTTATTAAAGACCACTTAAAAGACCAGCCTACTAAAATTAGGCGATGAGTTAGCGCTATACCATCTCCCCGTTGGTGAGGAGAGGGACGGGGGGCGTGGAGTGGGCTGCCAGGGACAGATCCACCCCGCTGCCCCCCCCACGGCCGTAGCTCATGTGCCCCCCGAGCGCCGCGGGGTCGGGCGAATGCATCGCGCCCTGCCTGTCCCTCACGTAGCTGAACTCGTTCTCCACATCGTCTATGTTGTCGTCCTCCTCGTCGTCCCCGGCCACCCTAGCGCACCCTACACTCACAACAGCAACAACAATCCAGCCCACACCTCATGCATCAGCACACCGCCGAAGCAACAGTAGTGTCTGTATGTGTGTGTGTGTGTGTGTGTGTGTGTGTGTGTGTGAAAATAAGGCAAGAGACTCCTGGGGTGGGGGTGGGGGTGGGGGGGACCTTTGAGCCTCTTGTAGCGGGTTTTGCACTGGGGGCAGACCTGGCCGCCCTCCCTGCGCTCGTAGTCGTAGCAGTCCCGGCAGACGGGGAAGGCGCACTCGTTGCACGCGACGAAGATCTCGCCGTCGGCGGTCAGGCCGACGTCGTCGCCGCATATCTGGCAGATCTGCCCGCTCAGGTCCCTCAGCGGCTTCGGCTGCACGGAAACAAACTCTCCATCAGACAACGGCCAAATCGAAGTAAACGGTCCACATTCGACGAGATCTCGAAGGTGTGGGGGCAATGGATCTCGAGGGAGGGCGAACGCACCCCGCTCTCGCCGTCGCGGCGGATGACGACGAGCTCGTTCCTGTTGTGGGATCCGGCGACGAGGCCCGCGCTCGCCTCCATCAGATCTGATGGGAGGCGGAGATGGAGAGAGAGGGGGAAGGAAGGAGGATGACTTCAATGGAGGAGGTCTCCTCTCTCTCTCTCTCTCTCTCTCTCTCTCTCTCTCTCTCTCTCTCTCAGTCTCGCCTGTGGTCTCTTTATTGTGAGTTGCTTCTCGCCATCACACGCACACCACAGCCAAGCAACAGCACCACCGACGCTCCCGGAAAGGGATAGAGATAGGAAGGGGTGTGGATATTGGGGGCGGGGGGAGAGTGAGGGAAGTGGTAAAATGCGGGGATAAAAGTGAGAAGGGGGAATGGAATCAACCACAGGGGGGTGGGGGTGGCGAGCGGACCCCTCGCCGCCCACCCTTGCTTCCTTCCTTCCTTCCTTCCTTCCCCGCTCTCCCTTCTTCCTCAGTCCCCTCTCTCTCTCTCTCTCTCTCTCTCTTCTCGGTGTTTGTCCTTTCGCCGTGGAGGTGAGCGGTGACGAGTAGGGGGACCAGTAAAATGTTATGATTTCGTGTACTTTGAGTTTTTTGGGGCGATTTTTTTTTGGTTTTGGGGGAGGTTTTGTGCGGATGTTCCTGTGCAGTTTTGGTAGTGCGCGTGGATCCCTGTGGCTTTTCTTACTTAAACCTCCCCCACGAAAAAGGGGAAAATTTTCTTTCCCGCGGGAATTCGGCAGAGCTGGAAGCGGAAATGCCCGGTGAGTTGGGAATTTGGGAGTGAGGATCGGTGATCATTCGACTGGCTTCGGTGGATTCGAGTTATTTTATTCCCGTCGCATTTTATTTAGGTTAGATAAAATGAATACCTGTGGTGGCAACCAAATTAGATTTGCCTTGCGTTAGCTTATGTTGGGTGAAATTTAAATTTGACATTTGTTTATTAATAAAAAAAAATTTTTCTTTTGATATAATACTTTACATTGTAATAGTAACTAAATATTTCACCTATCTCATAAACAATCAAATATCATATCTTAAAGAAATATTAATATCGCTCAAAAATCAATTCATCTACATATCTAAATTTAGATGGATTAGATGTAACATATGGATCACTCGATTCATTAATGCAAGTTATTTAGGTGATTCGAATTTCATATGTTTGATCCATCGACTAATACAAAATTTATTAAAATTTTATAATTTTGGATATTATCTTGACTTATAAATTAAATAGTCACGATCAAATGACTTATTTTCAGTGATTTTGATAGATTATTTAATTTGAATTAAATAGCTGCATGTGTCTACGTATTTATAAGATGAGGGATTGTCCTGGTAGATGCTATAGGTTTGATGAAGGGTGCTTGCATAGCATGAGGGATTAGAAGTAATCGACGTTGGGAAAAGAGGTGTTAGCTTAACCTCTCGGCTAAGGAGATAAATCCAGGCTAAAGATTAAGGGTATATCCCCCAATGTAAACGAAGGATGACCCCTAGATTTGAGGGGATATTCCCCCAACGTAAACCAGTACTTAAGGTAGCGTGATGTGGAGTGGAGGATCAAAGCGTATCTTGGTTGCGTTGGATCGGAGGTCATTGACGGAAAGGTGTAAGGTATCTTCTCACTGGATGTTTAATGCTTCGAGGTCCAAGATTTGGACCAATGATTGTTGGATACGACTTGGAGGGTCTCCTTACAAAAGAGAGAGATATATAAAAGTCTACAGGGGTTTAAAGCCCCTTATTCTGTTGCTTTGGGCGAGGATTTGGTGAGACGTCGAAGGTGGGAGGATTAAAATTAAGAGACAGGAAAGGGAAATCGATTACCGTATCCAACTGGGGATCTCTCATTCCGTTTTCTCTTCCTTTCTCTCTCCCCACGAAAACCAATACAACGGGGATGGGAGAGAGCTGTGGGGTCGGAGGGGTCATCTCGTCCTTTGGACTTTTCTACATCACCATCCGCCGACACCTTACAGCTCACAGCCCGTCGGTCGTGTCTACCTAACGTGCGTGGTTTCATCGTGGGCTTTTATTGATTTGTAGAGGGCTTCTTTCCATGCGTACCCGAATAACTATTTTATTTCAAATTTACCCTTCTGGGAAAATATAATTTAAATCCTACCCTTATATTTTTTTTTTTCATTTATGTACAAGAAATATCCCTAAGTAATCTTGGTTACCGAGGAATATTAGAAACAAAACATAAAAAGTAGACTGAACCAACGATTCTCATGGGTTTGGATGGGGGACCTAATTAAAGGAGTTGGACCATTCGATTCGTAAACGGGAAGCCAAGAGGCCGTCAAAATGAAGTCAACTATTTGGGCTTGTGATAGGGATGCAGATCCATGTGTGACCGCATCCTTTTAAAAGAGGGTATGAATATTAATTTTATAAAATTGATGGATATTTTCTGTCAATTTGGATATTGAATTTTGGATTTCAATGGACGCGGACACGGATGTCAACTTTTTTTTCGAGTCCTGTAAGTAATATGCTTATATACAGATGTTTTAAACGATAAGATGTTATATATTAATTATCTATTATTAATTCATCTTAAAGTATTCTAAAACCCTCCTTCCTGCACGTCCTTCCAACCTTAAGTTATGCCTTTTAATTTAATTATTAAAGTTTTCGTATATATCACAGTTGATTAAAGGAGTGTTTGGTTGGTCATTACAAAAATTGCATATGCCTTAATAGAGGGCACTCTAGACGACTAGTACAAAGGGTGTAAATTCCCCATTGGGAAATGTAGGGGACTTCATGCATATTTAGTTGTATTGCTTCTAATCCATTAGTGGCATCAGAACTCTACCTTGTGTGCAACGTGGTTTCGTTTGGTAAAGTTTTAAGAATATTCCCTCGACAAACGGAAGTAGCTTAAAGAATTGGATGGCATGATGAGGATTAAAGTTACTCGTTTCATGCTATAACTATCATAAGGAAAGAGAGGAGGACTTGACTATCCCTTTTTAATCATGCTATCTTAATTTCCTTGGTATGTCATTTAGGCCATTCCAACAACCTTGGGAGCATACGTTCGCTTGTCCCAACTAAACAACCCCCTTTAAATCAACCTAATTAACAATTTTAGATGTTTGAACTATTCAAGATGCCCCAATCATCCTGTAGACCTCATAAGGTTTACTGACCATCCTTGTTCTTTGGAACCATTAAGGGCTAGTCTACTTGAGAAATTAGAAAAGTGATGTTAAGAAATCTGAAACTAATGTTAACTCATAATTGTATTTACTTCTTGTTACGACCCGATTGCCGATCCCTACAGGACCAGAAACTGGTTCAACTCGATTAATCCTAAGATTCAATCGTCCAACAAGAAAGTAACCAAAAAGTAGAAAAATAAACCGCATTCACTATGCTAAGTAACTAACAGTAAAACGGTACAGCAGTAAACAAGTAAAAGCTACTACAGTACATATCACCACCACAACAGTAGAACAGTAACAAAGTACAGGAGCATAAAAGTACAGAAACGTAAAGGTACAGAACGTAAAGTACAGAACGTAATAGTACAAGAGTCTAAACTCACTATTACAAAAGAAGTACTACGAAATAAAGCTACTGCTACTGGGCTCTACTGGACCCAACACCCTCTGCAGCTATAAACTCGGGCTACTCAACACCTAGACCTGAAAAGGGTTATGAGTACACAAAGTCAGCGAACGCTGAGTAGAGTGGCAATCAACTAACTAAAGCAGTAAGCTAACAGGTAAACTAGCTATTCCAATTCTTTAATTTACAAGTTATTCCTTTTCACCCATTAGTTTGTGATGAGAACCTCATCATGAACCCTAACTAGCACAATCTAACCTAGATATGCAAGAAAAAGCTCCTACATAACTTATAGAAAGGCTTGACTCAGAGAATTCTGAGTTTGTGAAGAAAATAGGTCAAAAGGGGTAAAAATGTAATTTCACTAACACAATCAGTAAACAGGGTAACTCAGGGTCCAAACATAGGTCAAACTAACCTAATAAGAAGGAAAGTGAGATGATTTGATCCAACAAGGGCTACAGCAACTCCAAGGAATTAAATGACATTCTATAACCCTAAAACAAATCCACTTCAATTCACGAGGTTCGAGGCAAAGTAAAAATCGACTAAACCCTCTAAAATTCATATAAAAATAATCTCTAGGGTTTAGAACCTTCAATTTGACCTTGGGAACCCATTTTGACCTACATTGAGACCATGCCCAATTAATTATTTAATTTAGATTTTTACATAAATTAACCGATCAAACAAGGTCTGATCTAGAAATAAAATTCACCATTAGAATCCTTAGGTCCCATTTATTCATGCATAAAAACTTGAGCCTAAGAAGAGACCTTCTTGACCGACTTTGCATTTTGGTCCTCATCTATTACTTTCTGACCCTCAACTTTCGAAACCCTCGCATTTTGACCCCTAAGTTCTTCGTCGTTCTTTGCACTTAGGTCCTCAATTCAAAACTCTGAGCAGCGCCATGCTCCGGCAACTTTGCGCGGAGCATGGCACCGCGCAAGGTAAGGGAGGCCCTCTACCCGTTGAACGGGGTGTTCCCTACGACGTCTGCTGTCACAGGGACACCACCATGATCTCTGCCATCGCCCACACCTTCCGTGTGAACGCGCGGAAGGTATGGATTTCTGCTCCGACCATTCTCCGACGAGGGGGCACGTCGCCTCCCTGCGTCCACCCCTCCGCCTTCGCCTTTATAAAGACCGCCGTCACCAGTCGAAGGAGGCAAGCTGTCTCTGATGGAGAATAACCCCCCCACTTCATCCTCTCCAACTCGAACAGACGGCCTGCAGCTTCCGGCGACCAACTCCTCCTCCTCCTCGTCGCTCTGCTGCCTTACCTGCAGCAGGGTTCCCCTAACCCTTTCGTCTGTGTCATGCTGCACCCGCCGATACCCTCTGCCTGCCTCCTCGTCGCCGATCTCCCCTTCCAGGGCCTCTTCTTCCTCAGCTCCAGCAGGCACGAGCCGGTGGCTCCACCCTCCCCCCTTCGTCCAAAACTTAGGTAAAAGCTTCCTCTCCTCCTTTAAATTTCCCCTCTGTCAATTTATATTTCCGCACCCCCACACACAACTTCCACCCCCTCCTGCTCCGTCTCCAACCACCCTCTCCGGCGAGCCCATTCCACCTCCACAAACCTCCTCACTCCTCGCCAATCACCTCAGAAGCTTCCCCTCACTCCACTCCACAACCTCCCCCTTTTCATTCCCTGCCACACGCCCCCTAAAGACCCCCCGAACAAACCCATTTTTCCGACCACAGTCCGACCAAGGGTTGCCACCGTACACCGCCTCACGCCTCGCCACCACCCACACAGGCTTCGCCGTACTCCGGCGAAGCTCCCTGCATCTTCTAACTAGGCCGAGAGGCCGTATTTCTGTGTTCAGGTCACGCCCCCTTCGCCGCCATTGCTAAGCAGGTGAAGCTCCTTCACCTGCAGCTACAGCTTCGACCTCGCCCAGGCGCTGGTCCCAAGTTGCGCGGAGTGTCTCCACGAAGACTCCAAGGTCTGCAGTTGAGGCAAACCCCTCGCGAGCTGCTGCAATTGCCGCGAGCTCCTCACCTGCAGGCGCCAGTCTGGGAGGTGGGACTTTAGTCCCACCTCGGAAATGCGCAGCTCAGAGCCTGCACTTAAATTGAAAAAGTGTTTGAGGCTATTCGCCTTCGAATACAGGGGTCAGGTCCCTTACGCACGAGCGCCCCACACGCTTGCCCTCGCCCGCGCTCACGCCGCGGGTCTGGGCCGGATCCGGATACCCGACACTGCGCACACCTCACTCACCACCGCACGCCGATGGGCCTGGTCCCGGGCACGATACCCGTACCCGAATACCCAGCTCTGGGAGAGCGATCCTATGAGAGAAATTTGAGAAAGAGAGAGACGCGGGAAAGGGTAGGGGTAGGTTTTGCTCTAACCAGTTGTGTGAGTGTGCAGGCAGAGAAGAAGGAAGAAGGTGGCCGAAGCCTTGGCCGCTCAAAGAAAGAGGAAGAAGAAGAAGAAGACCGTAGGAGGAAGAAGAAGAAGACCGCAAGAAGAAGGAAAAAGAAAGAGGAAGAAGAAGAAGAAGAAGACCGCAGGAGCAAGAAGAAGAAGAAGCACAAAGGAAGCACTGTAGCAGACACCACTTAAGCCGTCTGATTGAGAAATCAGACGACGGATGAAGCTCTGCAGACAAAGTAAAGAAGAAGAGAAGAGAAGGTGCCGCAGCTGAAAGCAAAGAAAAGAAGGAAGAAAAGAGAAGAAGAATAAAGAAGAAGAAGACCGCAGGAGCAAGAAGAAGAAGAAGCACAAAGGAAGCACTGTAGCAGACACCACTTAAGCCGTCTGATTGAGAAATCAGACGATGAATGAAGCTCTGCAAACAAAGTAAAGAAGAAGAAGAGAAGAGAAGGTGCCGCAGCTGAAAGCAAAGAAAAGAAGGAAGAAAAGAGAAGAAGAATAAAGAAGAGAAGATAAAGAAAGAAGAAGAACTGAAGAAGATCAAGCAAAGAGAAGAAAGAAGAGAAAAAGAAGACAAGACAAGAGAGAAAGAAGAGAAGAAGAAAAAGCCAAGAAACAAATCTACCTCTCTACCTCTTTCTCTCTTATTTTTGTAATAAAAGCATTGTACTTCTAGAATTCTAGTAGCTCCCTAAGTTCGACCTCGGGAAAACTATTTCCGAGTAAAAAAATTTTCTATGGTAATGACAACCGGAGCTGTCTTATCTTATACTATAACGACTATACTATAATAAAGACACAAAAGCAGCGCCGCAGTTTGCCACCTTACCATTTTTTGGCGCCGTTGCCGAGGAGCAACGGCTATTCTAGAAGTTATAAAATTTCTATTTGTGAGTTTCTAATAATCTCTTCTCTCTTTTGCGCAAGTACAGGAAAAAAGATTAGGACGCAGCCGCACCACAGCCACTCCAAGGACAGGTAACTTCTATCCTCTCACTATTAAACCCTAAAATTTTAAAGAGGAAGAAAAAGAAAGAAAAAATAGGTATAACCTGTCTTTCATACTTAGTAATAGCTGCATGTTCTCAAAACTACTATTCCTGCACACAATATTAAAGGTAATTAAGGGCTAACACCTTCTTGCCTGAGCCCTAATTACCTAACAAGGAGTTAACTGGACCAAGTAGAGCCAACATAAGATCAAACATTAGGGTTTCAGAGACACACCCCGTAAGCAAGAATTGGGAAATCCCAAAAAGAGTGTGCCCAAGCCATTGGCTGAAAATATACCTATTCAGAAAAATCCTAAACAATTAGCTCTCTAAAAACACTTGAACCATAAAAGACAAGACCTAATAAGTTCTCAAAGGAATCAATAGGTGAAGTTGACCCCTTAGGGTCAACCAACCTTCAACTTAAGTCACTCTTTGCACTCAAAAGGCTAAAGTTCAAGTGAAAACCTAAGCACCTTGATCTTAACTAAAAATTGGTAGACTTAAAAGGTTAAGATCCCCATTCTGGTCTACCTGGAATCTCAGTGACAAGAGAGGTCGGGTGGGGGAAACCCTGTAACTCGTGGAGACGCTCTACCGTGTAGGGATCTTCACGGGACTCACCCTCTTTGGCTGCCCAGGTAATTCTCAGGTGGACGATCTTTCTAATCAAGGAGTCCATCTGGCCCGCACCTCTATAGTCACCCAACATTTTGGGTGTCTTGATTGGGTCCAGCACCTGCTAAACTCACCTTCTCCTTCAATGTATGTTTGGTAGAAGGTCCTTGAAACCTCCTTTAGAAATTCACTCTCCCCGAGGTCGAGCCTCGGTGCCCTTGTTTGTGCAACCAAACATTCACACAGCCCTTTTCCTCTGATTCTGAACAAAGTCCCCTTCTTCCATCTTGATTCAAACTTCGATTCTATATCTTGATTCCACCACCTGATTCAAAGATGCAGCCACACCATTTAAGATTACCATTCAAAAAACCTAAATATCAAAGATCCATGAAAGATAAGATAATTGAGGATGCTCTTGAATTCTATGAAATCAAATGTAAACCCTCAACACCAATAGAAAACATTCAGATGTCTTAACAACCACAGCTTTCATCATAAACTGTGCCCAAATTCTGTTGACAGAAATTACAAAAGGATCAACCCGAGACATGCTCATGGCAGGATACATTGAGATAGAAAAATTACACAAATCTGAATACCTTCAATACTTGACAAATCCTGTACTTTGGGAACAACACCAAGATGCCCTTATAAAACGGGTAGAAATGATGAGATCACTGTTGAACTTATTTACGAAGCTACGCTAACGTGTTTGGTTTTGGAAAACCTGTCGTTGTAGTTCGGAAGCGAAGGATTCGTGTTCAACAAATAAAATTTATACCGAAATTAAAATTCCAGGTCGAACACAGGGAGGCAAACGTTTGATTTAAAAACTTCGCGTTTCTTTTTATTTTGTCACGAAGAAATTCAATTTAAACTATCTAAGTATCTACAACAAATAAAAGAGAGAGAGGGAGTAAGAGAGAGAGAAAGAATACTATACATGGAAATCAAAATGAGATGTAGAATAGACAAGGAATTTATCATAAAAGAGTTCATTCGTTACAACTAGAAAACATAAAATAATTACTCTAGAAAGCATTAAAAGAATGGAGGGAGAAATGTCCTCCTCGACGATCGCTCGGAGGACGAATAGACTACTCTAGAAAGCAGTAAATCTATACTAGAAAGCAGTAAAAAGAATAAGGGGAGAGAATCCTCCTCGACGGTCGCTTGGAGGACGAGCCGGACGGGACGACGCCTGGACAAAGGAGAACGAAGCGGGACGAAGGAGGACGAAGCAGAAGAACGGGAACGAAGCAGCACGCCGCCGTCGTCGCGGGATCCACTTCCGAAGGGGGACGAAAATTTGGACTCTATCTCGCGAGAAGCATCCCAGGTGTGGGACAAGCTTCTCTTGAGCTTTGGAGAGGTAGAGAGGAGAAGGAAGGGATGAAAATTTCGTATGGAGGGGGTCTCCTTTTATAGTTGCAAGGAGTGGGGGCAAAATGGACATTACATCTTCAAAATAATAAATAAGGGGTCTTTAGTGACGGATAAAACCGTCGCTAAAGCCCCGACGTCGCCGTCGCCGCCGCGCCCACGCGCGCCCGCTCGGCTGGCCGCGCGCGTAACACCTACGCACGTCGCTTGATTTTCAGCCGTCCGATCGCGAGATCGGACGGCTTAGATCGCGTCCGCGCCCGCTGCGTAGCGCACCGCCCGCGTGTGATCGCGCGTTACGCCCGGCGTCCAATCGCGCGTCGTCCTAATTGAGCGCGCGCAGCCGTTGGATCTTCATCTGACGCTCGTCCGCGCCCGCTCGCCCGCGCCTTCCATCCCCTCACCGCGGCTCGAACTCGCGACCTCCGCTTCGCCCGCAGCTACGTCGCCGCTGGGCTACGCGGGCGAAATGGTCGCGCGGACGCTTTTAAGCGCGAGTGACCGCAACCGTTGGATCGAGATCCAACGGCGGAGAGGAGACGGTGCGCGGTCTTCACAAGACTCCTGCGGCCGATTGGGCGGCTGGGATGGCGCCACGTGGCGCCATCTTGGCCGTCCATCTTCTGGAAGTTGTAGATGGTGCCACGGATGTCGGATTGACTCGATTTTTGTGTCGTTGGGCTGCGATCGTCGATCCGAATTCATCCGTGTGGTCGGATTTGCCATCTGAAGTGCGGATTTACACCATCCTGGCCCTTGATCTTCTAGGGTTCCCCGGTCTCTATCTGATGCTACGGATGCCTGATTAGGGCGATCTTGGAATCGTTGAACTCCAATCGTCGCCCTGATAATATCCATACGGTTGGATCTTTGATCCGAGGCCCCGATAAAATATTTGCCCTATCCAAGCACATAAAAGGAGACAATTAACCTCCATTTTATTCAAACTACTCTATATGCAAGATGATGCATGTAATGCAATATTTATATCATGAAATGCAATCCTATGCTTAAGAACATGCATAAATAGACATTTTAAGTAGTGTAAATGTGTTTACATCAATCACTAGAACAAATTATCAACCAGAAATACCCGTATATACTAGAAACAGAGGATGAACCATCTTGGAACAGTATTAAGGATCAATCCAGTTTCCCAGATCTCGGGACTGAGGCACAGGGTGGTTGTGGATTCCCAACCCAGATAGAAGACAACATCGAATTAGGTTGGAATATTACAGGAGAACACAATGATGAACCGACCCTAGACCATGAATTGCCAAACTTAGAATTCCAAAACTCCTGCAATAATGAGGTCAGAACTGAACCTTTTGAGGGCATAAATTCTGCCCTTTATTTTGATAAGGTGACCTTCGAAGGTTATTCGGACTTTGATTCTAGTAATCCTACCCACATCCTAAACCTAGAATCTAGATCCGAAACTTATTGGGAAGATTATGAGGCTCCATATGAGAAAGATCAAATTTTTAAAGAATACGATTTCGGGCCTCTATGTGATGAATATCCCTCTCCAACATCCTCAGGAAATCTGATCGATTTTTCAGAAGACATGCCAATTTATGATACAGAAACTGAGGAGTTGGATGAGTGGGGTGATAACACCACGCAAGGGGGTAGTAATTAGGTTGAATATGGCCCATCTTTAGAATAAAAGGCACAACATAAAGTAGAATAAGAGCATTGCATGCATCAAGTACCAAGATTGCTTATAAACTACATTAATGGCCATTTGTGTAAAGCATGTGTCAAAGCAGGCCTCAGATGAGAAATTGGACCGTACGGATGGATTCAGAACGACGAACGGAGTCCAACGGACTCAAGATCGGCCAAATCCGACATCCGGAGGTCCCACAATGGGCCCAAGAAATTCTGACCGTTGATCTGGAGATCAACGGCCCAGAAAACGCCACGTCACCCCGGCACCACCGGTCGCTCACCCTCAAGCCAGCCAAGAACGAATCTCGGCCGTTGATCTTCGATCGAACGGCCGAGATCCGCGCGCTCGCCCGCGGTCGCCGTGACAAAGCGTGGGCGTGGCGCAACGGTTAGCGCGCACGCCCGCGTCACAGCGACGCGCGTTCGAATCGCACGGAGCGGAAATCAAGCGCGAGCAAAGGGCGCGGCGAAATTGAGCCGCCCGATCAGCAGCGGGCGGTCAGGATTGCACCACGCGGCGCGACGACAGCGCTCGAGAGCCCACGCGCGCGCGCACGCCGGGCGGAAACGCGCGCGCGCACGCGCGCCCGAAGCGCGATCTCAGCACGGGCGCGGGAGGATCTAAGCCGTCCGATCTTCGATCAGACGGCTCTCGTTCATCATCCACGGATCGCGCTTGGAGAGAGAGAGGGGGCGGGCGGCTGACCGGCGGCAGAAGGCCTTCACCGACATATCTAGGAGCGATTTTAGCGACATTCTGGATGTCGCTAAAGCACATTCTTCTTCTAGGAGGCCCTTAACTCTATTTAAACCCCCTTCTACCACCATTCAAGGCATCCTCTCCCACTTGCAACTACTCCACTCCTCTCCTAGCTAGTCTTAGGAACTCTTGTAATCGCCGGAGACGACGAGCCGCCGACGGAGCCTCCTCCACCGCCGTGGCTGCCTCGTCGCTCTCCACTCTCTCTCTACCTCTCTCTCTCTCTTTTAAGCTTTCATTTACTTTTGTTGAAGCATGTATTTAATGTTGTAAACCATGAACTATGAATGCATGTTTAATGAAATTATTTTCCATTTAGTTGCCATTTTAATTTCTGTTTAAAGTGCATGATCAAAACCAAGAGCTTACTAACCCTAAACTCTCTCTCTATCTCTCGCTTTTCAAAATCGTCTCTTTCGCAAGCAAAACTCCGCCTTTTTCGTGACAACAAGTGGTAAACAAAATCCGATTTCCACGCCTCCCTGAGATCGACACTCGGACTCACCTCCGTTTACTTCTTTTAAAACCGACGTATCAAGTGCAACTATAACGACACCTCTTAACACACACGCACGAAGGCACATCAGTTTTTGGCGCCGTTGTCGGGGAGGCAACGGATTTGTTTTATCACCTCCATTCCACACTCATTCTCACATCGTCTAATGCCCTATTTTCCTTTTTACTTGACGGTTGCAGGAATTCGACGCATGGACGGCGAAGCGACGCATTCCACGACGGTAGCAAGGGAGTAGGCTCCTCGAGGACCGATAGTGAGTAACCTATCTCTCATTGTTTGCTTGCATGAAAAAGATTTAAAAAAAAATCATAAAAACTAAAAAAAATTGGCGTGGCGAATGATTGCTTGACCCACATTCTTAACACATCACCCTACAAAAAAATGTACACTCTAATATGCTGGATAAATTCTTGGAGTGTTCTTTTCTCTTTCTCTTGAGTGGTGTTTGCGAAGCCACCGTGAGTTGACCTGGGCCGCACCACTCAACCCTAAAACTGACTCATCTAATAGAAGCTGCACGATTATCAGGATGAGTACACTAGGGTTTTAGAGCCTCTACAAAATAAAAGGAAATCTACTTTCACTAAGTTATGTACAGAACTTGACGTGCCCACTGAAACTTGTTTGAAAACATTAAGACACGTCAACCCTAAAAAGTACTCAAGTAAGGATGAAACACTAAAAGACACTATATCTTAACAAATCCTTGCTTGAAAATCATGTTTTGCTAGAAGCACACACTTTGAAAGTGGAACATTAAGAGGCACCACCCCAATCAACGCCTCATCACATCACCCTAAGCACAAGCACTATCCTAGCCCTTTAAAACTGAGTAGACGTGCCCTAGGCAGGACTGAGTTAAGTCTCAAAAGGTGAGGTTTTGTCTGCTAGGCACTTGGCTTTCATTCCCTTGGTAGAATCTGGTGACTAGGCTGCGGGGCAGTGTCAAACGACCGTGGTTGTGGGGTCTATGGAACCGGAGGCGCAAGCCAAAGGAAGAACCTTCCCTGCAATCCCCTCGTAATCAACCTGGCCAGATTAGCCTTGAGAAGGGGAGTCCAGTGCTTACGGACTTAATCACCCTTTGTGAGATTTCTAGGTCTCCTAAGGAATACACCATAAGGATTAGGCTTGCGTGCTTGATTGAAACACATTTCTCGCATCTGTCGCCCTCCGCATCCCCTCCTGTTCTTCTCTAGTGTATGCACGGGAGGCGCTCACTGCATCCCGAATTGTGTGTTTTGGGGCAGGAATCTAGGCGACGTAATTCTGTTGAAAACATGGCTGAACCTAGGGTAGATGAGGCTGAAGATCAACCCCCACCAGATGCTATGGCTATCATCCAGGCTCAAATCAATGCTAACCATCGGCTTCAGCAAAAACAAATCCACACCATCATGCAAGCCATACAACGGTTACAGAACCCACAAGAACAACCACCACCTTTCAATGACATACCAGGACAACCACCACTTGATTTACCACCATTTCAGGACCAGCCAAGACCCCTCCGTGATTTCTTTAACCCTTCTGCCATTAGAGTCGAGCCACACCTTAGGATCCCCGAAGGGGGAGACGATTTTGAGCTAAAACCTAATGTATTAAGTCTAATCCAGAGCCACTTTCATGGAAGCTCAAATGAAGACCCCTTTCAGCACCTAGAAGATCTCGACCGCATAGCAAGAACAGTAAAACCTAGGAACATTAGCCTTGACATTGTTCTAATCAAGATGTTCCCTTTCTCATTAAGAGACAAGGCTTCTCATTGGCTTAGAACCCTAGGTAGACCCATCACCACCTGGGAGGAACTGAGGCATGCATTTTTAAAGAAATTCTTCCCCATAGGAAAGACCAATGCCCTCAGAAGAGCTATCACTACCTTCACACTCCAGGGTGGGGAACAATTTCATGAGGCGTGGGAAAGATTCAATGAACTTTTGAGGAAATGCCCACACCACGAAGTTCCAAGGTGGCAATTGGCTCAGATCTTCTACCACGGTCTGGATAGCAACCTACGAAACTTCGTCGATGCCTCATGCGGGGGAAACTTCCTAAACAAAGATGAGGAGAGCGCGTTTGAGCTCTTTGAGTCTATGAGCGAGAATTCGCTCAACAATGCCTCCATGAACCAGTTTAACAGGTCCAGTCAACCCCGTGGCGGGATTTATGAGGTGCAAGCAAATTCTGGAATGGTTGACATGGACATCATTGCCAAAAAGTTGGATCGAGTGGAATTGGTGTTCAAGAAGATTGATGAGCTTCTAAACCAGACCAGGAACCCCTTGCAGACTTTCACCCTAGCAAAGGGAGCACATAATGTTGACCTGGTCCAACCCTTCACCCAACTGAACCTGGAACAACCCCCGACCACATTCCAGGGAGGGACCTTTGCTCCCTCGACCCTTGATTACTCCCTTCCTTCTTCATCAACATCGGCTATTCTAGAAGATGTGCAAGCTGTCCAAGGATATGCAAAACCTGACCCTTTCTCCAACACTTACAACACCGGCTGGCGTAATCACCCCAACTTTGGTTGGACAAACCAGAAACTACCGCAATTCCAAAACCAGCCCAGGCCAAACCAACAGCCACACTTGCCCCCTATCAGCAAGGACCACCAGTTAGACCCCAATATAACCAAAATAGGGCGGCCCCTCCCCCACAAAACCAAATGGACACCCTAATAAAGATGATGGCTGACATGAACCAAAAACATCAGGAAGAAATGGCCTTGGTAAAGGGACAGTTAAGCTAACTCTTGGACTGTAAACAGCAAGGATCTCTACCTTCCCAACCGCAACCAAACCCGCGAAACATAATTAACAGAGGCCCCAATTCGCAAGGGTTCCAAGGCAACCCCGGGCAGGCTCATATGGTCCAGCCGGCCCCACAAACACCTCCTGGGTTTGGCGCTTCTTCATCCTCGTCTTCTCAAGGATCACCCCATGGCCCCAATGCCTCTGCGAATGCGGTGACCTTGAGAAGCGGCACCAAAACCCAGGATCCCAAATGGCCGATTCTCCCCGAGACTTTACCCGACTTAGAAGAAACACCAACCAAGGACCCAGACATGGAACCAATTCAGACACCCTATCCTAAGGCCTTGGAAACAATCAAGAGAAAAAAGAATACTGTGGAAACTGAGGAGCTGATGGAAATTTTTAAACAAGTACAGATTAATATTCCGCTTCTAGAAGCTGTCAAACACATCCCCGCTTACGCCAAGTTCTTAAAGGATGCCTGTACACCCAAGCGTAAGCCGAGACCTCATGCACCTAGGAAGGTTGTACTCTCTGAGCAAGCCAGTTCCGTGATATCAAGCAACCTTCCACTCAAACGAACTGACCCAGGAGCACCCCTGATTTCCTGCAACATCGGGGACATGACATTTGATAGAGCGCTCCTGGACCTAGGTGCTTCTATCAACCTAATTCCCACAACCTTGTACCACCAATTTGGTTTTGGGGAGCTGGCACCAACCCCTGTCACCATCCAGCTGGCAGATAGATCAGTGAAAACCTCGAAGGGGGTTGTCAAGGACGTGATTGTACAGGTCAAGGACTTCTATTTCCCAGTCGACTTTTTGGTGCTCGACATGGAAGTCCCTGAAAAATTACAGAACGCACCCATAATCTTAGGCAGACCTTTCTTAGCTACGGCTAAAGCAAACATCGATTGCGACACGGGATGTATGGAAATCGCCTTCGGAGACAGGAAAATGCAATTGGATATCTTCCGGGCAACAAAGTCTTTTGATTGTGATTACATTGAGGAACATGATCCCGTGGAAACTTTAATCGAGGAATGCCTTACCCTCAGTTCTGTCTCAGACCACCAAACCCGTAGTTCTGACCCGTCACCATCATTACCTGTGGACCTCTGTAAGGCTGAGTATCATCACACGACACCATTTGAAGAAATCGATGTTGATCAACTACCGCCCTTTCCATTCCCATCAACTGTGGTCCCACCCGCACCTGAACTTAAACCATTGCCCGAGAATCTCAAGTACGTCTTCTTGGGACCTGGCCAGACATTCCCAGTGATTATTAATTCCCATCTAACCAAGGATCAGGAACTAAGGTTGACTGCAACTCTTTCAGAACATCGGGCCGCCATTGGTTGGACCATCTCAGATCTAAGAGGAATTAGACCCACCTATTGCACCGACAAGATTTACCTGGAAGACGGGGCCCGACCTTCCCGCCAGATGCAGAGACGGTTAAACCCTAACATGCAGGAGGTCGTTAAAAAAGAAATTATCAAGTGGCTCGACGCCGACATCATCTACCCTATCTCTGATAGCCCCTGGGTGAGCCCCACTCAAGTGGTTCCAAAGAAGGCTGGGCTCACCGTTGTCACTAATGATCATGGTGAATCCATCCCCACCCGCACCACCACCGCATGGCGGGTGTGTATTGATTATAGGAAGCTTAATGAAGCCACTAAGAAGGACCACTTCCCCTTGCCATTCATTGACCAAATCCTTGAAAGATTGGCAGGGCAGAAGTATTTTTGCTTCCTGGATGGATATTCAGGATATAACCAAGTCGCAATTGCTCTGGAAGATCAGGAAAAGACCACATTCACTTGCCCGTATGGCACGTTTGCATTCCGTCGAATGCCGCTCGGGTTATGCAACGCACCCGCGACCTTCCAGCGTTGCATGCTAGCCATTTTTTCAGAAATGGTGGGTGAATACTTGGAGGTCTTTATGGATGATTTCTCTGTATTCGGGAATTCATTCGACCATTGTTTGAGCAACTTGGAGAAAATCCTGAAACGATGTATCGAGGTTAACTTGGTGTTAAGTTGGGAAAAGAGCCATTTTATGGTTCAAGAAGAAATTGTCCTCGGACACATCGTTTCGCATAGGGGCATCGAGGTAGATCGAGCTAAGGTTGATTTAATTTCCAAACTTCCTCCACCTAGTTCGGTCCGACATATTCGCTCTTTCCTAGGACATATTGGCTTCTACCGAAGGTTCATCAAAGACTTTTCCAAACTTTCCAAACCCTTGACCGACCTTCTAGCCAACGACGCCACTTTCCACATGTCTCCTGATTGCACCCAGGCTTATCATACCCTCCGGGACTTAGTCTCCACCGCACCTGTACTTCAACCCCCAGACTGGTCCCAGGATTTTGAGATTATGTGTGACGCATCAGATTTTGCCATAGGCGCTGTCCTAGGACAAAGGCAAGACAAGAAGCTCGTGGTGATCTACTACGTGAGCAAAACGTTGGACGAGGCCCAACGTAATTATACGGTCACAGAAAAAGAGTTGCTTGCTGTAGTCTTTGGACTGGAAAAATTCCGATCATGCTTGCTGGGATCCCACGTGACTATCTACACCGACCATTCAGCCATCCGGCACCTGTTGGCCAAAAAGGACGCAAAACCCAGGCTCATCAGATGGATCCTGCTTTTGCAGGAATTTGACCTGGAAATCCGAGACAAGGCCGGATCGAAAAATGTGGTGGCTGACCACCTGTCAAGACTTCATCCAGACCACATTGGACCCTCCCTACCTCTATCTGATACTTTCCCTGATGAACACATCCTAGCCGTGCAAGACAAGAAAATGCCATGGTATGCTGACTATGTCAACTACCTGGTTATAGGACAAACCCCGCACAGCTGGTCTAGACAGCAACGGGACAGGTTCTTGGCTGAGGCCAAGCACTATTTCTGGGATGATCCCATGCTGTTTCGCCACTGTGCTGATTAGATCATCTGGAGGTGCCTCCCCGAAGACGAAGTTCAGAGTGTGCTTTCCTTTTGTCATGACCAAGCGTGTGGCGGCCATTTCTCTGGCAAGAAAACAGCTGCAAAAGTTTTGCAGTCTGGATTTTATTGGCCGTCCCTATTCAAGGATGCACACATCTTTGCCAAGACTTGCTCACGATGCCAAACACTAGGGACAACGACCAAAAAAGATATGATGCCCCTTCAGCCCATTTTGATTGTCGAAATTTTCGACATTTGGGGTATCGATTTTATGGGCCCCTTTCCACCATCCAACGGCTTCGAGTATATCCTGGTCTCGGTAGACTATGTTTCCAAATGGATTGAAGCCGTCGCCACCCGACGATGCGATCACAAGACGGTCATGGACTTTGTAAAGAAGAACATCTTTTCCCGATTTGGAATACCCAAGGCCATGATCAGTGATGGTGGAAGCCATTTTATCCATTCCCAGTTCCGTGCCCTACTTAGAAAATACGGGGTAAACCACCGCATTGCCACCCCGTATCATCCACAAACAAATGGGCAGACTGAGGTCTCAAACAGACAAATCAAGAACATTTTACAGAAGACTGTGAGACCTGACAGGAAAGAGTGGTCCACACGACTTGATGATGCCCTGTGGGCATACAGGACCGCTTTTAAGACCCCGATAGGCATGTCACCTTACCGCTTGGTCTTTGGCAAAGCTTGCCATCTCCCTGTCGAATTGGAACACCGGGCTTACTGGGCTGTTAAGCAATGTAACATGGATCCCCAGTTAGCTGGTGCGCAAAGGACTCTTCAATTATCTGAGCTTGAAGAAATTCGTCGGGACGCCTTTGACAATAGTCGGCTATATAAGGAGAAAATGAAAGCCATCCACGACCGACTCATTCATAGGAAAACCTTTGAGCCAAACCAACAAGTCTGGCTATTTGATGCACGCCTGAAACTCTTCCCAGGGAAACTTAGGTCCAAATGGACAGGACCATTTCGGGTGGTCAAGCCCTATTCCAATGGGGCAATCGAAATCGTCGATCTTAATACCGGGCACACCTTTACAGTCAATGGTCAAAGATTGAAGCATTTCCTGGCCCAGGTACCCCCCAAGGAAAGTGTCACCCTTGTTGAGGGCTGACACCAAGCACCGCCCAGCTGGAGGCGTTAAACTCAGCGCTTCCTGGGAGGCAACCCAGCGGATTCAGACTGATCTGGTAGTTTACGTCACTCAGGTACTATCTTTTTGAACGCTTCTGCATCCATGCATCTACCAATGAGGACATTGTCCAACTTAAGCATGGGAGGATGGTAAATTGCATAATCCTGAGCTTAATTAATCAGTCTGAATGAATAAATTAATTGATTAAAAAAAGAAAAAAAAAATGAATTTAGGAAGAAAAATCTTAGGCATTAGAAACTTGTCAATAGTAGGAAATAATACAAAAAGAACTTAAACACTTAGACTTTTCAGGCCTTCAGGCTTAATTAGCCCTGGTGTCCATTAAAATATGGATTTAGCGGCGAATCCTTGCAACTTTAAGCTATTCTAATCCACCTAATAAATAAGGTAATAAGTATATGACTTATCAACTCACCCTCTAACTCAGGAAAACTTTGAGTCTAAGCATCTACACACATTTTTGCACAGACTCACTTCTCGGAGATTTTGACAGAAATTGGGTAGCTAATGAACTCTCTAGGGTGGTATGGCTGGCAAGTTGTCGTGGGTAACAGCCCATTGGCAGGTTGTCCAGAACCCAGCCACAGTCCATTTCTTTTTCGCTACCTCTAGGTACATTTGAGATTAGGGAAGCCACCTACGAAAAAAAAAAAAAGAAGAAAAGAAAAGAAAATAAATCACACTTCATCGCACAAGTATGGCTGGCAAGTGATCGTGGGTAACAGCCCATTGGTCGGTTGTCCAAAGCCCAGCTCAATAATTGCACAAAAAAAGACCAAAACACCTAAGGACGAAGCGGGGAAGTAGTACAAGCCGGAGAGATATACACTGGAAAATCCTTGTGTTGACCCCAAGTAAAATGAACGTAGGGAGAAAGCTACCAATCGAACAAATACACCTTCAGGAAAAAATTTATTTTCTTTTCCGGTCACCTAGGGGCGTAGAAACTCGAAGTCTGTCTCAATTACCGTTAAGTGAGTCTATCACAACATTCACACCAAGATGCATAGCACTTAGGGTTTTGACCGAGTTTTGGGTGGGTTGGGTAGCCGTAAAAAGTTACCAACCCACACTGAATTCCGAAAATTCTAAAAAAGACATATATAGATATATACGTATACATAGTTATATATACAAAGCAAGGATTCGGACGATTCGTATTTTGAAAGACACCCGGGCACTGCTTAGTCTTTGTAGATTAAGATCTTCGTATATTTCCTCCTATTGACGAGTAACGAAGTGCCTAAGTAATTACTTCTTGAATTCTCCAAAGAAATAAAGGCTAGAATAAACCTTACTAGGGACTATCAAGGAGTAAGCATGGGGGTATGATAACACCACGCAAGGGGGTAGTAATTAGGTTGAATATGGCCCATCTTTAGAATAAAAGGCACAACATAAAGTAGAATAGGAGCATTGCATGCATCAAGTACCAAGATTGCTTATAAACTGCATTAATGGCCATTTGTGTAAAACATGTGTCAAAGCAGGCCTCAGATGAGAAATCGGACCGTACGGATGGATTCAGAACGACGAACAGAGTCCAACGGACTCAAGATCGGCCAAATCTGACATCCGGAGGTCCCACAATGGGCCCAAGAAATTCTGACCGTTGATCTGGAGATCAACGGCCCAGAAAACGCCACGTCACCCTGGCACCACTGCTCGCTCGCCCTCAAGCCAACCAAGAAGGAATCTCGGCCGTTGATCTTCGATCGAACGGCCGAGATCCGCACGCTCGCTCGCGGTCGCCGCGATAAAGCGCGGGCGTGGCGCAACGGTTAGCGCGCAAGCCCGCGTCGCAGCGACGCGCGTTCGAATCGCACGGAGCGGAAATCAAGCGCGAGCGAAGGGCGCGGCGAAATTGAGCCGCCCGATCAGCAGCGGGCGGTCAGGATTGCGCCACGCGGCGCGACGACAGCGCCCGAGAGCCCGCGCGCGCGCGCACGCCGGGCGGAAACGCGCACGCGCACGCGCGCCCGAAGCGCGATCTCAGCACGGGCGCGGGAGGATCTAAGCCGTCCGATCTTCGATCAGACGGCTCTCGTTCATCATCCACGGATCGCGCTTGGAGAGAGAGAGGGGGCGGGCGGCTGACCGGCGGCAGAAGGCCTTCACCGACATATCTAGGAGCGATTTTAGCGACATTCTGGATGTCGCTAAAGCACATTCTTCTTCTAGGAGGCCCTTAACTCTATTTAAACCCCCTTCTACCACCATTCAAGGCATCCTCTCCCACTTGCAACTACTCCACTCCTCTCCTAGCTAGTCTTAGGAACTCTTGTAATCGCCGGAGACGACGAGCCGCCGACGGAGCCTCCTCCACCGCCGTGGCTGCCTCGTCGCTCTCCACTCTCTCTCTACCTCTCTCTCTCTCTCTTTTAAGCTTTCATTTACTTTTGTTGAAGCATGTATTTAATGTTGTAAACCATGAACTATGAATGCATGTTTAATGAAATTATTTTCCATTTAGTTGCCATTTTAATTTATGTTTAAAGTGCATGATCAAAACCAAGAGCTTTCTAACCCTAAACTCTCTCTCTATCTCTCGCTTTTCAAAACCCTCTCTTTCGCAAGCAAAACTCCGCCTTTTTCGTGACAACAAGTGGTAAACAAAATCCGATTTCCACGCCTCCCTGAGATCGACACTCGGACTCACCTCCGTTTACTTCTTTTAAAACCGACGTATCAAGTACAACTATAACGACACCTCTTAACACACACGCACGAAGGCACGTCATGGGGTTTCAATTGGGTCTATCCTACCAATTTGGAGCTTGAGCCTAAACAGAACACCTTTTTAAGTCCAGAATTGACATATAGGCTAGACCCCAGTCAGGCTGCTGATTCCACATCTGATGATTTATGCTGGGTGGAATTCATGATCATGAATCTCATTTTCACAAACTCTTCGACAACTTCGGATCTGACTATAATTGCGGAGAGACTCTCCTTCCTGAACACACCAAGCCCATCTACGACCTCAGTTCACATGACTCATTCTCTGACTCCGACTCTGAGGTCCTAGTTCCCGAGATCACTGATAACACTAAATCATTCCTTTTCGATCCTCAGGAACCAAAAACAGAAAATGTCAAAAGTGATTACAACCCAGAATTCAAATCTTTTCTCGAGTCAGATTTCTTTCATCCTACAGACACTCTTCAGGCATTTGATAGTTACCCAGAGGACTCTCTACAGAAAACCACCTGTCATTCGTTTCTAGAAGAGCCCTCATACACAGTTGCCACCTCGTCCGCACACACAGAACTGATCAAAACCTCTTCCCAACCCCGACCCGCAACCGGACTCAATTTCTATTCAGATTCACCTCTCACCGAGCCGATTGCATTTCCACATCGGGTTTGGAACACTGATCAGACTACATACCATGCTCCATCATTCTCTGATCACCCCTGTAGGGTTCCCGCGTCAATCACTCATTATTCTACGGGTCCCTATTCTGACCAGGCTGATTCGACTCAGCCAAACCCTGTATTCATACTTCCATATCCATCTGAGCCACATTGCATATGGTGGGTCCCACACCTTTTGATCTACATCTATCAACCCACCAAATTGATTGGGTTTGGGATGCATCATCAGCCTGTTGATCTTAACAAGCACCTGATTGGACCAACCAGGCTCTTACTCAAGGTGCTTGTTATATTAAACTTTGCTGATTTGACAATCCCCTCTCCATCTCATTTCCCGCTTGTAACGACCCGATTCCAGAGTCCCTACGAGACACGAGAACCGGACCGACTCGACTAATCCCAAGACCTGGTCGTCCAACGAGAAAGTAACCAAAAGAGCAGTAAAATAAACCACATTCAGCATGAATATAACTAACAGTAAGAAAATACAGCAGTAAGGAAAGAAACCACTACAGTATATACCACCACAACAGTAGAACAACATTCATAACATAATATGAACTGCAGGTAAAGAAAAGTACAGCGGTAACAAGAACTACTCACTATAGTGGAACCAAAAAGAGGTACAAGTGAACAGTGGTAACTCTACTAGACCCTACTCGGCCCAGCGTCCTCTGCAGCCGCTGACCCTAGCTGCTCAACACCTGGTCCTGAAAGGTAACGAGTGTAACACGTCAGCAAAACGCTGAGTAGAGTGGCAGCTAAACTAAAGAAACAGTAAAGTGTACAGTAGCTGTTTTAATTTTCTTTCTTCCTTTATTTATGTCTTTCTATTGTTTCAAAATTTATCTATTTCTCAGATCCTTCATTTGATCTCGAATGTTCCTCGTGGGAACGATCTTGATTGCAGTCTTTTCCGAACAGTAGAAGTAGCACGTGGTGCTCTCCTAGCCGGGAGAGTCCCCCGTGGTGATCCTACTCTCAGTCAACCACCCCAAGGTCACTGACAGGCGTAACGGTGACTACAGCACGCGCGATAAACGCATAGGTAGCTAACCCGCACTGGCACGCTGTCAGTCGTTTCCGCTAACGGGTGCGCCTAAAGCACAGCACGGAACCAGTACAGGGCAGAGCCCTCTCAATAACAGGGGTCGAACCCCTCCACAATAACCAAACAGGGGCCTTGCCCCTCCACAGTTCGCGCACCCTCACCTGACTACCCTGGTTTGCCCAGTGGGCCTAACAAGTCGGTGTAGGAGGCTAGCAGAACCCCGGGACCCGTGGGGTAGCTAGTACCTCCCTACACTAGTAGCTCTCCTCGGCACTACGTACACGAGGGCCAGCAAGTCGGTACAAAGTGGCCAGTCCTAACCCGGGTCCCTGGGGCGGCTGGCTCCGCTCTGCACTAAACAGGTACAGGTACTTCCCTTGGTACTACGTACCCAAAAGACAGCACACTACCACGTCTTTCTTTCTCAGTTCCATTCCTTTCTCTTTCCAGGAGTTCCACTCCTAATTCCCCGTAGGGTTCCAGCTCTTTTAACCCAGATCATCTAGGTCTCACTTTCCAGTTTCACGTTCTTACAATCCATGTTCACGTTTATTTATTCATATCAGGCAGCTGTTAATTCAATTTACAGGCAGCTATTTGTTCCTTTCCATTTTTTTTTCCAAGACTGCAGTATTCATACATTCCACTAGTTTTCCCGTCCTAGGATTCATGCCATATCCTAGGATCTATCATACAATCTAGTTTTCTCATTCCTAGGATTCATGCAATGTCCTAGGTTCTATTTATGGTTCCATAATTTAACAGATTATACTAGTAAACTTAAAAGCCACTCTACCGGTTACAACAGGCGTACTGGGGGCACGGTCGGGAATCCCGCGTACCTCCGCAACCCCCGAGACTGCAACGAAACAAGGTCCTATCACAAGGATCAAACACAAGGAGTTTCTCAAAACAGTATACAACTACTGTAGACGGGTAGAGGATTTAATTCCGAAAAGCACGCAACTCGAAATGTGAAAAATGGACTCCGAACGGGCCCTAAACGGGTCGAAAACGACGAAACAGTGCAAAATCAGACGTCTGGAACCTCTTCCAGACGTCTTAAAAAGTGGATCAGAGGTTACCTTTGCTCTGCGAGGTCTCTCAGACGTCCAGAAGCCTGCGGGGGCGTCTGGCCTAGTTCCCAGACGTCCGATGGTCACCCTGGACGTCTGGAAGTGGCTCGCGTCGTCTGGCACTGCAGCCAAACGTCTGATTCGCGTTGGATGCGAATCTCAAAACCTGCGTGTACCCATCCTCGTGCTCAGTACGGACGGTCGAAGGAAAGGAAAAAGGTACGAAAAATAACTTACTTACCAGACGTCTGGACAGTCCTCCAGACGTCTTTCCCGTCGTCTGGTTGGAAGCCCAGACGTTTGATTCTGGAAAAATTTCCAGAACCAAGGCGCGACTCACCCTCCGCTCGCGACGCTCGGCCGCGCCGCGTCTCGTCCGCCTGTTGCTCAAGCTGCAACAGGCCTCCCGCGTCACTCCGTGCCCGCTGCGCCCCCACCGGCCGGCTCCCGCTACCCTGGCAGGCTCGAGCCCTCACGGCCGATGCCTCCTCCCTCGCGCAGCACCTCCTCCCGCACTCACCGCGGCTGTCGCCGCCGCCGCTCGCTCATACTCGCACTCATGCACCGGTTGGAAGGAGAAGAGGAAGGGAGCGGAGGTGATGAGAGTGTGGGAGAGGGCGTGGCCTTTTAAAGCCGTGCGGGGAGAGAGAGAGAGCGAGACAGAGGGGGCAGCGCCTGCGGAGGAGAGGGAAAAAGGAGCGCATCTGCAGGTCTGCGTGCACAGGCGCGCAGACGCAACCGTGCGTGCCGCCGAAACCGAATCCCAGACGTCTGGAAGGGGTTCCAGACGTCTGGGCCACCTCCCAGACGTCTGAAGCCGCGCGTTCGTAACAATATAACAAACTCAAAGGAAGTTTCGTCCCCGAAACTTGCGCTAACTAGGGTGCGGGAAAAATGTCATAGTAACCATAACAAACTCAAAGAGGACCGAAGCCGATCCGAAAAGACATACCCGCGAAGAGCTCCGGGTACCGCTCCCACATTACCGCCTCAGACTCCCAGGTAGCCTCCTCGTACCGTTGGCTCCTCCACAAAACCTTTACCAGGGGCACTTGCTTTCGTCTCAAACTGCGGACGGCTCGGTCTAGAATCTGCACTGGCCGCTCGGGGTAGGTTAGGTTGTCGTCCACCTCGACGCTCTCATGACTCAGTACGTGACTGGGATCGGCTATGTACTTCCTGAGGTTGGACACGTGGAACACGTCGTGCACACCAGAAAGCTGCGGGGGGAGGGCAAGTCTGTTAGCAACGGGTCCAACCAGCTCCAGGACCTCAAAGGGCCCCACGAACCTCGGCGTGCGCTTCCCTCTCACCCCAAACCACTGTAGGCCCTTCATGGGCGAAACACGAAGGAAGACGTGGTCCCCAACCTTAAACTGCACCTCTCTGCGTCTCCGATCCGCATAGCTCTTCTGTCTACTCCTGACAGTGTGGAGTCACCTATGGATCTGCTCGACTACCTCTTGACTCTGCCGGATCAACCTGGGGCCAACCTCCTACTTGGTCCCCACCTCAACCCAACTCAAAGGTGCCGTACACCTCCGTCCGTATAGAGCCTCGTAGGGAGCCATGCCGATGCTCGAGTGATAACTGTTGTTGTATGCAAACTCCTCCAGGGGCAGGTGCTCCTCCCAAGAGCCCCTCCAGTCCAATACACAAGCACGCTAAAGGTCCTCAAGTGTCTGTATCGTGCGCTCGGACTGTCCGTCTGTCTGGGGGTGGTAAGTTGTACTAAACCTCAACCGCGTCCCCAAGGCCTGTTGAAACTCAGCCCAAAACTGGGACGTAAAGCGAGTATCTCGGTCGGATATGATCACCCGCGAAACTCCGTGTAGTCGTACCACGTCGCGGATATACCTCTCTGCCAACTGTGCTGGTCCCAAAGTGACTCGGATCGGCAAGAATCGTGCCATCTTCGTCAGTCTATCCACAATTACCCAGACTGCGTCGTGTCCTCGCTGGGTAACAGGTAGGCCCACCACCAAGTCCATGGTGATGCTCTCCCACTTCCACTCTGGCACTGGAAGCGGCTGTAGCAGCCCTGCAGGCCTCTGATGCTCGGCTTTCACCTGCTGGCACACTAAGCACTGCTGCACGAATTCACCCACATCCCGCTTCATCCCCCTCCACCAAAACTCGCATCTCAAGTCGTGGTACATCTTCGTGTTTCCGGGATGTATGGTGAATCTGGAACCGTGTGCCTCAGTCAGGAGCTCTCTCAACAGCTCCTCGTCTCTGGGAACGCACAACCGTCCCCTCAGGCGCAGCACCTGGTCTGTGAAAGAGAAGTCCCCTGGGTCTCTTGACAGTACTCTGTCGCGCAAGGACTGCAAGTACGGATCGGCCATCTGTCCTGTGATGATGCAGTCTATTAGCTCTGGCCTAGTCTATCGTGTCACCGTCACTGCCCCACAGTACCCCCGTAACTCTAAGGGTCGCCAACTGCCCATCTCCTCCAAAAGGTCCAACTCTGTAACTGTAAACTAGCCAAGTGTGCGTGCGCCTTACGGCTCAAGGCGTCAGCCACCACATTGGCCTTTCCCGGGTGGTAGGAGATGCTGCAGTCGTAGTCCTTCAGGAGCTCCAACCAACATCTCTGTCTCATGTTGAGCTCCTTCTGATCAAAAAGGTATCTGAGGCTCTTGTGATCTGTGAAAATTTTGAAGGTCTCACCGTACAAGTAGTGCCTCCAGGTCTTCAGCGCGAAGACAACAGCTGCCAACTCCAGATCATGGGTAGGGTAGGCATGCTCATGGGGCTTCAGTTGCCGCGAAGCGTAAGCGACGACGTGACCCCTCTTCATGAGCACACCTCCTAACCCCTGCAAGGAGGCGTCCGTGTACACAACGAACCCGCCACTACTGTCAGGGATGGTGAGCACAGGAGCCGAGGTCAACCTCTCCTTCAGCTCCAGAAAACATGCCTCACAGGCATCTGTCCAAGCGAAGGGCACGTCCTTCCGGGTCAACTGTGTCATAGGACGCGCAATCTGTGAAAAACCTCTGATGAATCGTCTGTAGTAGCCTGCCAGTCCCAGGAAACTGCGAATCTCAGTGACTGAACGCGGTCTCTCCCACCTGAGCACTGCCTCGACCTTGGCTGGGTCCACCGCCAAGCCGTCTCCAGAGATCACATGACCTAAGAAGGTCACCTCCCTCAACCAGAACTCGCACTTGCTGTATTTGGCGTACAGCCTACATCGTCTCAGTGTGTCCAGAACCATCCGCAAGTGTTGTCCGTGCTACGTCTGATCTCTAGAATAGATGAGCACATCATCTATGAAAACCACCATGAACTGGTCCAAGTACGGTCTAAACACCCGGTTCATTAGATCCATGAAAGCAGCGGGGGCATTGGTCAGCCCAAACGGCATGACCAAAAACTCGTAGTGTCCGTACCGGGTGCGGAAAGCTGTCTTGGAGACGTCGGTCTCCCTGATCCTCAACTGGTGGTATCCCGACCTCAAGTCGATCTTGGAGAACACCGTGGCACCCCACAATTGGTCAAACAAGTCGTCGATCCTCGGCAGCGGATATCTATTCTTGATGGTGACCCTATTCAACTGTCGGTAGTCCACACAAAGGCATAGGATACCATCCTGTATGGCGCGGTGGAGATGGGGTTGGTCCCTGGTACTAGCGAGATCTCAAACTTGATCTCGCGCTCGGGCGGTAGTCCTGGTAACTCGTCTGGAAACACGTCAGGGTACTCTCTGACCACCGGGATGCTCTGGAAGTCTGCCACAGGGCTGGGCTTTGCCACCACACAAGCTAGGAAGCCCTCACACCCCTGGCTCAAAAGTCTCGCCACCCGAAGTGCCGAAATGCACCTAAAGCCTCCATCCACTGGCTGTCCGTGAAACTCGAAAGAAGGCAACTCCGGCATGGAGAAGACGATCTTCCTCTCGAAACAGTCTACCAAGGCGTGGTAAGCGGACAGCCAGTCCATCCCCAGAATCACTCCAAAGTCCTCCATCTGTATCAAAATCAGGTCAGCTGGCAGGCTATTTCCCCCAACGCTGACCTCGCAATCTGTGTACACCTCCTCAGCTACAAACAGCTGACCACTCGGGCCTCTGATTACTAACGGATTTTCTAGCAACATATACTCCTGGCCCAAACTAACTGCGAAACTGGCTGCGACAAACGAGTGCGTAGCGTTGGAATCGAAAAGCGTGTAAACGAGTCTGCCGAAAACTGAAACCATACCTGCTACCACCGATCTCGAAGCTCTGGCGTCCCTGCGTGTCAGGGTGTTGATACGCCCCTCAGCTTTAGGTGAGGATGAAGCAGCCACACTCTGCGTCGGACGGGCAAGTGTTGGTCGGTACCCCCCTCGTGACTGCTGTCCTCCTCCTCGCGCCTGGTAACCACGGCCTCCTGCGCGCCCTCTAGTGCTCTGCGCAGGAAGTATCTGCTGACCTCCTGCCCTAAACGGGCAGTCCCTCCTAATGTGGCCCAGCTGGCCACACTGGTAACAGAGGGGAACCCAACTCCCGCCCTCAGTGGGTCCCTGCTGTCGGCTGGGCGGGGGCTGGTGCTGGCGACTGGCCCCTGTCGAGGGCCCCCAAAGGCCACTGATGGCCCTGTAAAACGTGACGGCTCTCCTACGGACGCCACGTGTCTCCTCTCTCGCCGGCCCTGTGAAAAGTCTGGCTGAAAGGGCCTCTTCCGCCAACCGTCAGTGTCTCGCGTGGACGGGTTGGTCTCCTCGTAAGTCATGGCTGCCTCCACCACCCTCGAAAACGTAGGCAGCTTCAGGGGTTTGACATACCCCCGAATCGCAGGCCGGAGCCCCTCGGTGAACCTCCAAAGGCGCTCCTCCTTAGTGGCTACCGTTGTCGCTGCAAAGCGGGACAGCTCCAGGAAACGTGTGTGGTACGCGCTCACGGTCATCGTCCCTTGGCGGAGAGTGTGGAACTCCCGCCTCCTCTGGTCCTGCCACGTCTGGGGAAAGTACTACTCGCAGAAGAGGGCGACGAACCGATCCCAGGTCGGCTCGTCCCTCTCCTGTCCCCGGACCGCCCTCCACCACCTGTGTGCCGCACTCTCTAGCTGGTACGTGGCAAAGGCCACGCGGCACTACACCGGGGGGCGAAGGGTGTCGAAAATCTTCTCCAGCTGCTCGAGCCAGTCCTCTGCCTCGGTCGGGTCCTCATCCCCCTTGAAGGAGGGGGGGCTTCAGCTTCCGGAACTGCCCAAAGAGCTCGGAGTGGCACTACAGTGGGGATGCTGGTGCACCTCCAGGCAAAGGTGCCTCATGCACAGAAGTGTCGGAGGAAGGTGGGGGCTGCGGCGGCCCATCCCCTCCCCCGCGTCCAGCGTCGCGTCCGCCGGGTAGTCCCACAGAGGACTCCCCCTCCGTAGCCCCAGGGGGAGGCGCTCGGGGCGGTGGGTGGAGCTCCTCTCGCACAATATCCCGTATCAGCTGGGCGAGGTCCCGGGCCTGGACGCCCGGGAGTAATGGCTGGTCTACAGAGGCGTCGGCAACGGCACGCCCACCTCGCCGACCTCGTCCTCGGCCACGCCCGCGGCCCGGCTCACCTGTCCCGCGACGAGGCATCTCCTGCAAGGAGACGCGAAACAAAATGGAACACGTCACTACACAACGATACCTAACGGAAATGTCTAAGAGCTCATGCCAAAAGATATGTTGTGGTGGCTACTCTAGTTATAGACATGTGAATTGGTTATTTTCCAGTCAGTTGATTCACTTATCGGGACGACCTTGCTCTGATACCATCTTGTAACGACCCGATTCCCGAGTCCCTACGAGACACGAGAACCGGACCGACTCGACTAATCCCAAGACCTGGTCGTCCAACGAGGAAGTAACCAAAAGAGCAGTTAAATAAACCACATTCAGCATGAATATAACTAACAGTAAGAAAATACAGCAGTAAGGAAAGAAACCACTACAGTATATACCACCACAACAGTAGAATAACATTCATAACATAATATGAACTGCAGGTAAAGAAAAGTACAGCGGTAACAAGAACTACTCACTACAGTGGAACCAAAAAGAGGTACAAGTGAACAGTGGTAACTCTACTGGACCCTACTCGGCCCAGCGTCCTCTGCAGTCACTGACCCTGGCTGCTCAACACCTGGTCCTGAAAGGTAACGAGTGTAACACGTCAGCAAAACGCTGAGTAGAATGGTAGCTAAACTAAAGAAACAGTAAAGTGTACAGTAGCTGTTTTAATTTTCTTTCTTCCTTTATTTACGTCTTTCTATTGTTTCAAAATTTATCTATTTCTCAGATCCTTCACTTGATCTCGAATGTTCCTCGTGGGAACGATCTTGATTGCAGTCTTTTCCGAATAGTAGAAGTAGCACGTGGTGCTCTCTTGGCCGGGAGAGTCCCCCGTGGTGATCCTACTCTCAGTCAACCACCCCAAGGTCACGGACAGGCGTAACGGTGACTACGGCACACGCGATAAACGCACAGGTAGCTAACCTGTACTGGCACGCGGTCAGTCGTTTCTGCTAACGGGTGCGCCCAAAGCACAGCACGGAACCAGTACAGGGCAGAGCCCTCTCAGTAACAGGGGTCGAACCCCTCCACAGTAACCAAACAGGGGCCTTGCCCCTCCACAGTCCGCGCACCCTCACCTGACTACCCTGGTTTGCCCAGTGGGCCTAACAAGTCGGTGTAGGAGGCTAGCAGAACCCCAGGGCCCGTGGGGTAGCTAGTACCTCCCTACACTAGTAGCTCTCCTCGGTACTACGTACACGAGGGCCAGCAAGTCGATACAAAGTGGCCAATCCTAACCCCGGGTCCCTGGGGCGGCTGGCTCCGCTCTGCACTAAACAGGTACAGGTACTTCCCTTGGTACTACGTACCCAAAAGACAGCACACTACCACGTCTTTCTTTCTCAGTTCCATTCCTTTCTCTTTCCAGGAGTTCCACTCCTAATTCCCCGTAGGGTTCCAGCTCTTTTAACCCAGATCATCTAGGTCTCACTTTCCAGTTTCACGTTCTTACAATCCATTTTCACGTTTATTTATTCATATCAGGCAGCTGCTAATTCAATTTACAGGCAGCTATTTGTTCCTTTCCATTTTTTTTTCCAAGACTGCAGTATTCATACATTCCACTAGTTTTCCCATCCTAGGATTCATGCCATATCCTAGGATCTATCATACAATCTAGTTTTCTCATTCCTAGGATTCATGCAATGTCCTAGGTTCTATTTATGGTTCCATAATTTAACAGATTATACTAGTAAACTTAAAAGCCACTCTACCGGTTACAACAGGCGTATTGGGGGCGCGGTCGGGAATCCTGCGTACCTCCGCAACCCCCGAGACTGCAACAGAACGGAGTCCTATCACAAGGATCAAACACAAGGAGTTTCTCAAAACAGTATACAACTACTGTAGACGGGTAGAGGATTTAATTTCGAAAAGCACGCAACTCGAAATGTGGAAAACAGACTCCGAACGGGCCCTAAACGGGTCGGAAACGACGAAACAGTGCAAAATCAGACGTCTGGAACCTCTTCCAAATGTCTTAAAAAGTGGATCAGAGGTTACCTTTGCTCTGCGTTGTCTCTCAGACGTCCAGAAGCCTGTGGGGGCATCTGGACTAGTTCCCAGACGTCCGATGGTCACCCCGGACGTCTGGAAGTCGCTCCCGTCATCTAGCACTGCAGCCAGACGTCTAATTCGCGTTGGATGCGAATCTCAGAACCTGTGCGTACCCATCCTCGTGCTCAGTACGGGCGGTCGAAGGAAAGGAAGAAGGTACGAAAAATAACTTACTTACCGGACGTCTGGAGAGTCCTCCAGACGTCTTCCCCGTCGTCAGGTTGGAAGCCCAGACGTCTGATTCTGGAAAAATTTCCAGAACCAGGGCGCGACTCGCCCTCCGCTCTCGATGCTCGGCCGCACCGCGTCTCGTCTGCCTGCTGCTCGAGCTGCAGCAAGCCTCCCGCGTCACTCCGTGACCGCTGCGCCCCCGCCGGCCGGCTCCCGCTGCCCCGGCAGGCTCGAGCCCTCACGGCCGATGCCTCCTCCCTCGCGCAGCACCTCCTCCCACACTCACTGCGGCTGTCGCCGCCGCCGCTCGCTCACGCTCGCACTCGCGCACCGGCTAGAAGGAGAAGAGGAAGGGAGCGGAGGTGATGAGAGTGAGGGAGAGGGCGTGGCTTTTTAAAGCCGCGTGGGGAGAGAGAGAAAGCGAGACAGAGGGGGCAGCGCCTGTGGAGGAGAGGGAAAAAGGAGCGCATCTGTAGGTCTGCGCTCACAGGCGCGCAGACGCAACCGCGTGTGCCGCCGAAATCGAATCCCAGATGTCTTAAAAGACGTCTGAAGCCGCGTGTTCGTAACACCGCTTGGCTGAAGGCGTTAAATTTAGCGCTCAACAGGAGGCAACCCGTCATTCTCCTTAAAAACCTGAAACCCTTTTTGACACCTTTGTGCACTTAAGGTTCGCCCTTATAGACAGCCGACTCCACCTCAGATGCTTGCATCTGAGATTAGAAATCGTCAGCAACAGCCACCTCGGCCCATTCACTCATCAAAACATCTATCCTAAGGAATGAACTAAGTTGAATAAAAACCCCCTAAGTCACAATGAGGACATTGCAAACCTTAGGCATGGGGGGGTATAAAAGTGCAAAACTTGTAAGAAAAGGTTTCAAACAAAAAAATTCACATATGCCAAAACACCATAAAAATTAAAAAAAAAATTCGAAAAAGAATGAGTAAGAGGAGAAAGGAAATTTTGTGGGAGAAGGAAAAGAAACAAAATGAAAAAGGAGGGCAAAAATGAAAGAAAAGAGTGATAGTCGTTAGTAAGAAACTAAGGAATTGACCTAAATTCTAGACCTTATTCAAGAAAAGAAATGAAAAGTGCATGGTAAGATTAGTAAGAATGCAAACTTTAGGCATTCTTGGATAGACTCTTAGTACCCATTAAGATCTAGACATTCCTCAAGAGGTTGAGGAAAATGAAAAGCTTAAGTATTATGTCCAAGGCTTAGGGAGTATTTGACCTCATTAATTAACTTCTGGTTTATGGGACTCAGTAACCTAAGCACCCTAACCTCACACACAGCTTGGTTCAGTAAGCGTAAAAATCAAAAATCACACAGAAGCATCAAAAATTCTGAAAAGTACACCTAGAGTAGGAGCGGCCGATCAACACAAGTTGATTTGGATGAGTTCCCAGCGCGGAGAGGCGGGAAATCCCCTCGAAGATGCGTAACAAAATATCATCTCCTCGGTGCTTATCTCTTAGGATATTTACATATCCTACTGGGGGCATGTAAGCACTCTGCTGGCTCAGATTCCATGGATGGCATTATCACGAAGTGTCAATTGCCAGGATCTGGATTCGGCCATGGAACACCATGGATGGGATTATCTCGAAATCTCAATATCCAGGGTTCCGGGGGTTGCCATAGGCGGTGCTATCTCGAAGCATCGATTGCCAGGAACCCTTGAGGATTGATGATGGGAGCAAGGAATCTGATACAGACCTTGTTGAAAAGCCAATCCTAAGCTAGAACTAAAAAGAAAAAGAGAGAGAAAACTCTCCAAACAGAAAAATTTTCTATCTCTCTCTCTTTCAAAACGCACTGCGAACTGAACCAGGGCTAAAATCATTTCAAGCACGGGTGCTTTAACCACAAAGTCCAATAGACCTTAGGTTAGTTCTTGTGGGCCTTAAAAACCTTTGCCAAAGACTGAGGCTGAGGCTAGACAGATCTGGATCTTGATTAGTACTAGAGTACCTTTTAGGCCTATGGTCAGCATTCTAACCTAATATAAGTTCAAATGAAAAAGCACTTATCTGAAGTTATTAAAAACATCATGGTCCAGAACAAAGGTTAAAACCTTAAGTTTTTGTTAAGGGATTAGCAAAAGCTAGGAATGGGGGTATGATGAGAACCTCATCATGAACCCTAACTAGCACAATCTAACCTAGATATGCAAGAAAAAGCTCCTACATAACTTATAGAAAGGCTTGACTCAGAGAATTCTGAGTTTGTGAAGAAAATAGGTCATAAGGGATAAAAATGCAATTTCACCAACACAATCAGTAAATAGGGTAACTCAGGGTCCAAACAAAGGTCAAACTAACCTAATAAGAAGGAAAGTGAGATGATTTGATCCAACAAGGGTTACAGCAACTCCAAGGAATTAAATGACATTCTGTAACCCTAAAACAAATCCACTTCAATTCAAGAGGTTCGAGGCAAAGTAAAAATCGACTAAACCCTCTAAAATTCATAGAAAATAATCTCTAGGGTTTAGAACCTTCAATTTGGCCTTGGGAACCCATTTTGACCTACATTGAGAACCATGCCCAATTATTGATTTAATTTAGGTTTTTACATAAATTGACCAGTCAAATAAGGTCTGATCTAGAAATAAAATTCACCATTAGAATCCTTAGGTCCCATTTAGTCATGCATAAAAACTTGAGCCTAAGAAGAGACCTTTGTTGAACGAGAATCTACGCTAACGTGTTTGGTTTTGGAAAACCCGTCGTTGTAGTTCGAAAGCGAAGGATTCGTGTTCAACAAATAAAATTTATACCGAAATAAGAATTCCGGGTCGAACACAGGGAGGCGAACGTTTGATTTAAAAACTTCGCGTTTCATTTTTTTTATTTTGTCACGAAGAAATTCAATTTAAACTATCTAAGTATCTACAACAAATAAAAGAGAGAGAGGGAGTAAGAGAGAGAGAAAGAATACTATACATGGAAATCAAAATGAGATGTAGAATAGACAAGGAATTTATCATAAAAGAGTTCGTTCCTTACAACTAGAAAACATAAAACAATTACTCTAGAAAGCATTAAAAGAATGGAGGGAGAAATGTCCTCCTCGACGATCGCTCGGAGGACGAATAGACTACTCTAGAAAGCAGTAAATCTATACTAGAAAGCAGTAAAAAGAATAGGGAGAGAGAAATCCTCCTCGACGGTCGCTTGGAGGATGAGCCGGACGGGACGACGCCTGGACGAAGGAGAACGAGGCGGGACGAAGGAGGACGAAGCAGAAGAACGGGAACGAAGCAGCACGCCGTCGTCGTCGCGGGATCCACTTCCGAAGGGGGACGAAAATTTGGACTTTATCTCGCGAGAAGCATCCCGGGTGTGGGACAAGCTTCTCTTGAGCTTTGGAGAGGTAGAGAGGAGAAGGAAGGGATGAAAATTTCGTATGGAGGGGGTCTCCTTTTATAGTTGCAAGGAGTGGGGGCAAAATGGACATTACATCTTCAAAATAATAAATAAGGGGTCTTTAGTGACGGATAAAACCGTCGCTAAAGCCCCGACGTCGCCGTCGCCGCTGCGCCCACGCGCGCCCGCTCGGCTGGCCTGCGCGCGTAACGCAGACGCACGTCCGCGTCGTCTCAGCCGTCCGATCGCGAGATCGGACGGCTTAGATCGCGTCCGCGCCCGCTGCGTAGCGCGCCGCCCGCGTGCGATCGCGCGCCCACCAGAGCGTCCAATTGCGCGTCGGCGCTATCGGGCGCGCGCGGCCGTTGGATCTTCATCCGACGCTCGTGCGCGCCCGCGCCTTCGACCCCCTCTCCGCGGCTCGAACCCGCGACCTCCGCTTCGCCCGCAGCTGCGTCGCCGCTGCGCTACGCGGGCGAAATGGTCGCATGGACGTTTTTAAACGCGCGCGACCGCAGCCGTTGGATCGAGATCCAACGGCGGAGAGGAGACGGTGCGCGGTCTTCACAGGACTCCTGCGGCCGATTGGGCGGCTGGGATGGCGCCACGTGGCGCTATCTTGGCCGTCCATCTTCTGGAAGTTGTAGATGGTGCCACGGATGTCGGATTGACTCGATTTTTGTGTCGTTCGGCTGCGATCGTCGATCCGAATTCATCCGTGTGGTCGGATTTTCCATCTGAAGTGCGGATTTACACCATCCTGGCCCTTGATCTTCTAGGGTTCCCCGGTCTCTATCTGATGCTACGGATGCCTAATTAGGGCGATCTTGGAGTCGTTGAACTCCAATCGTCGCCCTGATCATATCCATACGGTTGGATCTTTGATCCGAGGCCCCGATAAAATATTTGCCCTGTCCAAGCACATAAAAGGAGACAATTAACCTCCATTTTATTCAAACTACTCTAAATGCAAGATGATGCATGTAATGCAATATTTATATCATGAAATGCAATCCTATGCTTAAGAACATGCATAAATAGACATTTTAAGTAGTGTAAATGTGTTTACATCATACCCCCATGCCTATCTTTTGCTAGTCCCTAGCAAAAACTATATGCTATTTATAAAAGAATTAGGTTAGATTATTTGGACCTGAGTTATTTTCAATCATTAAGAAATTGTCTACTTAATAACTGAACTTTCAAAGACACAACAGTGCCAGGGTATCAGCCAAAATGCAGACCGCCTCAAGCCTCGCCTTATTCAAAGAAAAATTTCTTTTTCTATTTTTTTTTTTTTTTTTAATTTTCAAATTTTAGGGTTTAAGAGTGGCTTTCTACGGCCATTCAACTCACCCAAGATTTGATGAGAACCCTAAGTTTTAAGCATCTTATTGTGATTGTGATAGACTCGTTGACCGGCAATTAAAACGGACCTCGGATTTCTACGCCTCTAGGTGACCTCAAAAAGAATTCTGCCTAAAGGTGTATCTTTACAACCGGTAGCTTTCTCCCTACTTTTATTTTTTTTTTAACGGGGTCAACACAAGGGTGAATCCAGTGTATATCTCCCCGGTTTATTCTACTTCTCCGCTTCTTCCTAAGTGTTTTGGGAATTTTTAGTGCATTTTCTGAGCTGGGTTCTGGACAACCGGTCGATGAGCTGTTACCACCGACAACTTGCCAGCCATACTCGTGCGGCGAAGTGTGGCTTATTTCTTTTTGTTCTTTTCTCCTTTTTGATTTTTTTTTTTTTTTTTTTTTTTAAGTAGGTGGCTTCCCTGGTCTAAGATTTACCTAAAGGCAGCAAAAAGAGAAAGGTCCAGTGACTGGGCTCTGGACAACCTACCTATGGGCTGTTACCCACGATAACTTGCCAGCCATATCACCCTAGAAGGTTCATTAGCTACCCAATTTTCGTTAAAATCGCCAAACAACGAGTCAGTGCAAAGAAAGTGTGTAGATGCTTAAGACTCAAAATTCCCTTAAATCAGAGGGTGGGTTGACAAGTCGTGTACTTATCACCCAAACTTATTTATTCCAATTATAATAGAATTAAGATGGCGAGAACTCAAAGACAAATCCACATTTTAGTAGATACACAGGCTAATTAAGTCCAAAAACCTGAGGGGTCTTTGTGTTCAGATCCTAATGTAAAATTTCTTAGGATTGAAAAGTCCTAATGTCCAACTAATCCTTCCTTTTTTTTTTTTTTTTTTTTTTTTTTAGAAAGAGAGCAATTTATATGGATTTCACAAAGCTGACCAACTAATTCAAAGATGAATCCACCCCCCCATGCCTAGCTGATGCAATGTCCTCATTGAAAAAGAGACATGAAAGAAAGGGTAGAATAAGAAAGATGTCACCTGGATATGAAGCTTGTATCAGCCTTGTGTTATATGTACAACTGCTGAGTTTAATGCCGTCAGCTAGGCGAAGTCCAGCCAAAGAAGTCACAGAATGGCTAGAGCAACAGAGTCTGAAACGGGTTCTGGAAGATTATGGTCAACAACAGGCTTCAGACGTTGACCGTTGACTTTAAAGGTGTTACCCGTCTTTGGGTCAGAAATCTGAACGGCACCATTTAGAAAAATCTGATCAATTATGAATGGGTCACTCCATTTAGATCTAAGTTTACCAGGAAAGAGCTTAAGTTTAGAATCGAATAACCAGACCTTCTGGTTTGGCTCAAAGCTCTTGCGGGAAATCATTTGATCATGTAGAGCTTTGGTCCGAGCCTTGTAGATCTTGGCATTCTCATAAGCATCATTTCTAAGCTCCTCCAACTCAGATAGTTGGAGTTTCCTGGTCTTCCCAGCTAGATTTAGATCTAGATTGCATTGTTTGATTGCCCAGAATGCCCTGTGTTCAATCTCTACGGGTAGATGACACGCCTTTCCATACACCAGACGGAATGGAGACATGCCGATAGGTGTTTTATACGCCGTACGGTAGGCCCAAAGAGCGTCCTCAAGCTTTTGAGTCCAATCCCTGCGATCGGGCCTAACCGTTTTTTGCAGAATGTTCTTGATCTCTCGATTAGAGATCTCGGCTTGTCCATTCGTTTGGGGATGGTAAGGTATGGAAATTCGATGATTAACCCCGTATTTGGCCAATAAACTCCGGAATTGGGCATTAGTAAAATGAGTGCCACCATCACTGATGATAGCCCTCGGAATCCCGAATCTACTGAAGATATTTTTCTTGACAAAGTTGATGACCACCTTGTGGTCATTGGTTCGGGTGGGAATTGCCTCAATCCATTTAGACACATAATCAACAGCGACAAGAATGTACTGATGTCCAAATGAAGGGATAAAGGGTCCCATGAAATCAATGCCCCAAACATCGAAAATTTCGACAGGAAGAATAGGGTTTAAGGGCATCATGTCTCTCTTAGTTATGCTCCCGAGTGCCTGGCATCGAGGGCATGACTGTGAGAATTCCTGGGCATCCTTGAATAAAGACGGCCAATAGAAGCCAGATTGCAAAATTTTTGCAGCCGTCTTTTTCCCGGAGAAATGTCCACCACACCCAGATGCATGGCAGAACTCAAGTATACTGTTGAATTCATTCTCCGGTATGCATCGGCGAATAATCTGATCAGAGCCGATGCGATACAGTTCAGGGTCCTCCCAAAAGTAGTATTTGGCCTCAGATTTGAGTCTATCCCGTTGTTGCTTGGTCCAATCCTGGGGGATTTGACCAACGGCCAAATAGTTAACAATGTCAGCAAACCATGGGGTGTGGACACCTAAAACTGTAAGAATGGTTTCGTCCGGAAAAGTGTCAGTAATCGGAATGTCCGGACAAGAAGAATCACCTAGGAGTCTCGACAAATGATCTGCCACCACATTTTGTACCCTGGTTTTATCCTTGATTTCAAGATCGAATTCTTGAAGAAGAAGAATCCAACGAATAAGCCGGGGTTTAGCATCCTTTTTAGCCAAGAGATGTCTCAAGGCCGAGTGGTCGGTATAAACAATAACATGAGACCCCAAGAGATAAGCCCTGAATTTTTCCAACGCAAATACTACAGCGAGTAATTCCTTTTCAGTAACAGTGTAATTCCTCTGGGCTTCATCCAAAGTTTTACTAGCGTAGTAAATGACAAAGGGCTTTCGATCAATTTTCTGACCCAGGACAGCCCCGACCGCGTAATCAGAAGCATCGGTCATGATCTCAAATGGGGTTGTCCAAATAGGTGGTTGCAAAATTGGCGCACAGGTGACCACCGTTTTTAGGAAATCAAATGCCTTTTGGCATGATTCGTCAAAAACAAACGGTGTTTCTTTGGCAAGAAGATTGCTCAAAGGGCGGGCAACCTTCGAGAAGTCCTTGATGAATCTTCGATAAAATCCCACATGGCCAAGAAATGATCTGATTTGTTTAACTGATGTGGGAGGAGGAAGTTTAGCGATAGCATCAACCTTAGCTTTATCCACTTCAATTCCCCGTTCAGAGATTACATGACCCAAAACGATGCCCTCTTGGGTCATGAAATGACTCTTTTCCCAGCTAAGGACCAATCGTGTCTTGATACATCGCTTAAGAATCATTTCCAAATTAACCAAACAAGAGTCAAATGATTCTCCGAAAACGGAGAAATCATCCATGAAGACTTCCATAAACTCTCCCACCATGTCGGAAAATATGGCTAGCATACACCTTTGAAAAGTCGCAGGTGCATTGCATAACCCAAAAGGCATCCTACGAAAAGCAAAGGTTCCGTAGGGACAGGTGAAAGTAGTTTTTTCCTGATCCTCGGGATGGATAGGAACTTGGTTGTATCCCGAGTAACCATCAAGAAAACAGAAGTACTTCTGCCCGGCTAATTTTTCCAGGATTTGATCAATGAAGGGCAGGGGAAAATGATCCTTTTTAGTGGCAGTGTTCAGCTTCCTGTAATCAATACAAACTCTCCAAGATGAAGCTGAACGAGTTGTGACAGATTCTCCTTTCTCATTAGTCACAACAGTAATCCCGGCTTTCTTTGGAACAATCTGAACGGGACTTACCCAGGGACTGTCAGAGATTGGATAAATAATTCCTGCATCGAGCCACTTGATGATTTCCTTTTTGACCACTTCTCGCATATTTGGATTCAATCTCCTCTGCATCTGGCGAGAAGGGCGGGATCCATCTTCCAAAAATATTCTATGATTGCAGTAAGATGGCTCGATCCCCCTAAGGTCATGAATGGTCCAACCAATTGCCTCCTTATGTTCCTTTAGGACCTTAATCAATTTAATCTCTTGCTTCTTTGTCAATTTAGCACTGATAATCACAGGGAGCGTATTCTGAGGTCCTAAAAATTGATATTTCAAATTCTCGGGCAATGGTTTCAATTCGAGCTGGGGTGGGGTGATGATTGATGGTCGGGTAGATGCTGAAGATTCAACAAGAGGGAGAGGTTGTGAGTGGACAAAATCAGTAACCTCTTCCGAAGATGTTAAGTCAGAGGGTTGCGGGTCAAATTCATCAACCAAAGAGGAACTTTCAATTGAAGAAACTGTCAAACAAGTTTCAATATTAATATTATCCTCATCAAGTTCCTCAATAACTCCACAATCCTCAAATTTATTGATCGCCTTAAAAATATCTAATTTCATACGTTGGTCCCCAAAGGCGATTTCCATGCTACCGCTTTCACAATTAATGTTGGCCTTTGCGGTAGCCAGGAACGGACGCCCCAGAATGATGGGCGTGTTCCTCAGATTATCTGGTACATCCATGTCAAGGACAAGGAAATCTACAGGAAAATAAAAATCCTTGACCTTAACTATAACATCTTCAATAACGCCTCGCGAGTTTGTGACCGAACGATCCGCTAACTGTAGCGTTACTGAAGTTGGCCGAAGTTCGCCTAACCCAAACTTCTCGTAAAGAGAAGTCGGAATTAGGTTGATGGATGCACCGAGATCCAAAAGTGCTCTATCAAATGTGTAATCTCCGATAACGCAAGAAATCAAAGGAGCACCAGGATCTCTCCTTTTCTGAGGGAGGTAGTGCAGGATAACAGAACTAGCCTGCTCGGAGAGTACCACCTTCCTCGGAACAGATTCTCTCGACTTACGCTTTTGTGTACATAATTCCTTTAAAAATCTTGCGTAAGTCGGTATGTGCTTGATAGCATCAAGGAGCGGGATATTGATCTCAACATTCTTAAATAAATTCAGAAGCTCCTCATTGCTATCAACAGACTTCTTCTTCTTTGCTTTGGTTAAGGCTTCAGGAAAAGGAACACGAGTCAGATCTTTGGAATCGGATTCCTGAGCCTTGATTTCTCCTTTAGAATTCTCTTCTCTCTCCTCAGATTCTTCAGGATTCAAAAGATTAGAATAATGTGGTTGTGGATCCTGAGTCTTCTTACCACTTCTCAAAGTGACAGAATTTGCAGAAGCGTAAGAATTTGGGTCTTGAGGAGGGTTAGGAAAGATTGGAGGGGCTTGATTGACCATGAATTGTTGATTTACAGAAGAAGAAGATGAGGAACCCTGCTCAACCACCTGAGCATGCGCGTGTGGGTCCCTCTGATTTCCATACCCTTGGGCTTGATTGCCCGAATTCGTAATATTTCGTGGGTTGGGTACGGATTGGGATGGTAGAGATCCGGGTTGGCGAGAGTTAGCAATGAGCCCGGATTGCAAGTTGTCCAGTGAGTTTTTCATTTGCTGCATGAGCTGGAGCATAGATCCTTGCATCTCTACTATTTGATGGTTCAAATCAGCCTGCCCTGCGGGTTGACGGGCATTCCAAGCTGGCTGATTGATCTGATTCGGAGGCAACTGAGTATATACTTGACCCTGACCCATTGGTCGTTGCGGAGCATAATTGCTGGGTCGGAATTGGGTCTGTTGCCCCGGATTTTTCCAAGAGAAGTTAGGGTGGTTTCTCCAACCTGGATTATAGGCATTCGAGTAGGGGTTGGATCTAACATTCTCTTGTACAGCACAGACATCCTCATAAAGTGAGGATGGAGAGAAAGAAAAGGAAGGATTAGAAAAACTGGGATCAAAGGCCCCAGTTGGGAACCCATGGGGTTCCGAAAAATGCTGACTCATAGGTTGAGTCGCATCGAGTTGATTCACGAACTCCCGTCCAGAAAGAGCTCGTGAAGAATGGAATCCCGAATTTTGGGATTGAGTGGATTGAGAGTTGTTCATAGAATTGCCAGCCATCCACTCTTCCATTCTTTTAGCAACCAAGTCCACTTTGTCAAGTTTATTACAAATCAATTCCATATCAAATGAATGAGAGTCATGGACTTCATTGACATTTGATCTGGGTTGTTGGGACCGGTTAAAAGTATCCATGGAGGCATGATTTATTGAATTCTCACTCATTTCCTCAAATAAATCATGTGCACTATCTGCATCTTTATTAAGGAAATTGCCTCCGCAAGAAGCATCCACATGGTTTCTGAGTTGCTCAGTCAACCCATGATAAAAAATCTGTACGAGTTGCCATTTCGGCACCTCGTGGTGTGGACACCTCCGCAATAAGTCCTGGAATCGCTCCCAGGCCACATGAAACTGCTCCCCCGGCCGCTGGGTAAAAGTAGTGATTGCCCGTCTCAAAGCATTGGTACGACCGACTGGGAAAATTTTCTTCAGAATGGCCGATTTCAACTCATTCCAAGTTGTAATTGGTCTTCCTATTGTCCTATACCAATGCGCGGCCTTATCCCTAAGAGAGTGAGGGAAGAGCCTCATGATCATTTGCTCCTCGTTTACGTTTCGAGACTTGGTGGTCTGGACCAAAGTGGTCAAGTCCTCCAAGTGTTGAAACGGATCCTCGGAGCCAAGCCCATGATAATGTTTAATCAGGCTTAACACCTGGGGCTTGATTTCTACGTCACCGGCTGGAATCTGGACGCCGGGACGTTCCCCGTAATTTGAAGGATCATAAAAATCCTTCAAGGGCTGAACGCCCTGCATTCTCTGGAACCATTCTTGCATTCTCTGCATTTGTTCCAGCTGCCTTCGAAATTCTTCCTGTGGATTTCCAGGCAGAAGAGGCTGTTGTTCGGCCATGGGATCAAATTGACCAAAATCTAACTTGCGCCTCCTAGAATGTTCTAATGGTCCTTCTAATCGGGGATTCAATGACCGTCTTCCCAGCATAAACTAGGAGTAGGTCGGAAGGACCGGGGATAGGGACCCTGCAGTACAACAAAACAAGGCTGTCCTTAAGTGAGGTAGCCTAAGGATCTACTGACTCCCAACACCAGCCTTAAGACTGTAACTGATTTACTCTACTTGTGTCTGTATAATCCAACCAGTTAGAAGGAGGGACTGGGGAGAAGGTTCTTCCTTTGGCTTTCGCCTCCGGTTCCTAGTGTACCCCCCAGCCGCGGTCGTTTGACGCTACTCCCCTAGCTAGACATCAGATTAATCAGTACAAGTAGGTTAATCAAAAACAATCTCAGACTAGGCCTTGAAGAGCGAATCAAACCTTAGGGCCAACGTCTACTCAATTTTATTACGGCCTGGGATTGTGGTGCTTATGGAATGTGATGGGCCCTTACAATGGGTTGTGCCCTTAATGATTGATTGAAATTTGTGTAAGTGCGTGCACAACCAGGGTTTTCAAGCAAGATTATTTATAATGTGTGAATTTTAATGTTCAAATCCTGCTTAAGTAGCTTTTAGGGTTTCAAATTAGGTGAATTGCAATCAAATTTCTAGGCAAACCAAGTTGTAAAACACGGGTGAAGATAGTTTTCCTTTAAAATCAGAAAGAAAGCGGAGTGCCTAGAATATACCTAGATTGAAAACCCTAAGGAGGAGCTACTTGATGAGTTGGTTTTAAATAAAGTGGTGCGGCCCAAACAACTCAAACAATTGGCCACAATTGCACCACTAAGTTAGGCACTCAAAGATGGTTAACCTAGAATGATTTCTACTCTGTTATGTGTTGCTCTGTGTGTACCGGTTCCACAGATCAGAACCCGGTTGAGTAGAAAACAAATCAAGCGCCTTGAATGTGGGTGTGTGTTGTGTGTTTGTTGAAAGTTACCCCACAAAATTATCTTTTTGTTATTATTTTTTTTTTTTATGAATAAGGGTGAAATGAGTGTGAGTAGAAATCCAAACAACCAAACTATTCCTAGGATTTATGCAAACACCTAGGTTAATTGGAATTTGGATTTAATGTGGCGAATGAAATCTATGGAGGGGGAAAGAATGGGGGAGCACTTACAGTTGTCTTCAACTGCACTTTACTCCAGTCTACCGCTTGTTGATTCCTTGATGGAGGTCTCTGCAAAACAATAGACACAAGAGAAAGCTAGTTAGAAGACAAATAAAGTGCAAGAAATGCGAAGAAAAGATCGGAAATCGTTGCCTCCCCGGCAACGGCGCCAAAATGTTGAACGAGAATTTACGCTAACGTGTTTGGTTTTGGAAAACCCGTCGTTGTAGTTCGAAAGCGAAGGATTCGTGTTCAACAAATAAAATTTATACCGAAATAAGAATTCCGGGTCGAACACAGGGAGGCGAACGTTTGATTTAAAAACTTCGCGTTTCGTTTTTTTTATTTTGTCACGAAGAAATTCAATTTAAACTATCTAAGTATCTACAACAAATAAAAGAGAGAGAGGGAGTAAGAGAGAGAGAAAGAATACTATACATGGAAATCAAAATGAGATGTAGAATAGACAAGGAATTTATCATAAAAGAGTTCGTTCCTTACAACTAGAAAACATAAAACAATTACTCTAGAAAGCATTAAAAGAATGGAGGGAGAAATGTCCTCCTCGACGATCGCTCGGAGGACGAATAGACTACTCTAGAAAGCAGTAAATCTATACTAGAAAGCAGTAAAAAGAATAGGGAGAGAGAAATCCTCCTCGACGGTCGCTTGGAGGACGAGCCGGACGGGACGACGCCTGGACGAAGGAGAACGAGGCGGGACGAAGGAGGACGAAGCAGAAGAACGGGAACGAAGCAGCACGCCGTCGTCGTCGCGGGATCCACTTCCGAAGGGGGACGAAAATTTGGACTTTATCTCGCGAGAAGCATCCCGGGTGTGGGACAAGCTTCTCTTGAGCTTTGGAGAGGTAGAGAGGAGAAGGAAGGGATGAAAATTTCGTATGGAGGGGGTCTCCTTTTATAGTTGCAAGGAGTGGGGGCAAAATGGACATTACATCTTCAAAATAATAAATAAGGGGTCTTTAGTGACGGATAAAACCGTCGCTAAAGCCCCGACGTCGCCGTCGCCGCCGCGCCCACGCGCGCCCGCTCGGCTGGCCTGCGCGCGTAACGCAGACGCACGTCCGCGTCGTCTCAGCCGTCCGATCGCGAGATCGGACGGCTTAGATCGCGTCCGCGCCCGCTGCGTAGCGCGCCGCCCGCGTGCGATCGCGCGCCCACCAGAGCGTCCAATTGCGCGTCGGCGCTATCGGGCGCGCGCGGCCGTTGGATCTTCATCCGACGCTCGTGAGCGCCCGCGCCTTCGACCCCCTCTCCGCGGCTCGAACCCGCGACCTCCGCTTCGCCCGCAGCTGCGTCGCCGCTGCGCTACGCGGGCGAAATGGTCGCATGGACGTTTTTAAACGCGCGCGACCGCAGCCGTTGGATCGAGATCCAACGGCGGAGAGGAGACGGTGCGCAGTCTTCACAGGACTCCTGCGGCCGATTGGGCGGCTGGGATGGCGCCACGTGGCGCTATCTTGGCCGTCCATCTTCTGGAAGTTGTAGATGGTGCCACGGATGTCGGATTGACTCGATTTTTGTGTCGTTCGGCTGCGATCGTCGATCCGAATTCATCCGTGTGGTCGGATTTTCCATCTGAAGTGCGGATTTACACCATCCTGGCCCTTGATCTTCTAGGGTTCCCCGGTCTCTATCTGATGCTACGGATGCCTGATTAGGGCGATCTTGGAGTCGTTGAACTCCAATCGTCGCCCTGATCATATCCATACGGTTGGATCTTTGATCCGAGGCTCCGATAAAATATTTGCCCTGTCCAACCACATAAAAGGAGACAATTAACCTCCATTTTATTCAAACTACTCTAAATGCAAGATGATGCATGTAATGCAATATTTATATCATGAAATGCAATCCTATGCTTAAGAACATGCATAAATAGACATTTTAAGTAGTGTAAATGTGTTTACATCAACCTTCTTGATCGACTTTGCATTTTGGTCCTCATCTATTACTTTTTGACCCTCAACTTTCGAAACCCTCGCATTTTGGCTCCTAGGTTCTTCGTCGTTCTTTGCACTTAGGTCCTCCCTGCAGAACTCTGAGCAGCGCCATGCTCTGGCGACTTTGCGCGGAGCATGGCGCCGCGCAGGGTGAGGGAGGCCCTCTGCCTGTTGAACCGGGTGTTCCCTGTGACATCTGCTGTCGCAGGAACACCACCATGATCTCTGCCATCACCCACACCTTTCGTGCGAATGCGCGGAAGGTATGGGCTTCTGCTCCGCCATTCTCCGGCGAGGGAGGCACGTCGCCTCCTTGCGCCCACCCCTCCGCCTTCGCCTTTATAAAGACCGTCGTCGCCAGCCGGAGGAGGCAAGCTATCTCTGACGGAGAATAACCCCCCACTTCATCCTCTCCAGCTCCGACAGATGGCCTGCAGCTTCCGGCGACCAACTCCTCCTCGTCGCTCTACTGCCTTACCTACAGCAGGGTTCCCCTAACCCTTTTGTCTGTGTTGTGCTGCACCCGCCGACACCCTCCGCCTGCCTCCTTGTCACCGATCTCCCCTTCCAGGGCCTCTTCTTCCTCAGGTCCGGCAGGCACGAACCGGTGGCTCCACCCTCCCCCCTTCGTCCAAAACTTAGGCAAAATCTTCCTCTCCTCCTCCTTTAAATTTCCCCCCTGTCAATTTATATTTTCACGCCCCCACACACAACTTCCACCTCCGCCTGCTCCATCTCCGACCACCCTCTCCGGCGTGCCCATTCCACCTCCACAGACCTCCTCACTCCTCGCCAATCACCTCAGAAGCTTCCCCTCACTCCACTCCACAGCCTCCCCCTTTTCATTCCCTGCCACACGCCACCTAAAGACCCCCCGAACAGACCCATTTTTCCAACCACAGTCCGACCTAGGGTTGCCACCGTACACCGCCTCACGCCTCGCCACCACCCGCACAGGCTTCGCCATACTCCGGTGAAGCTCCCTGCATCTTCTGACTAGGCCGAGAGGCCGTATTTCTGTGTTCAAGTCACGCCACCTTCGCCGCCATTGCTGAGCAGGTGAAGCTCCTTCACCTGCAGCTGTAGCTTCGACCTCGCCCAGGCGCTGGTCCCAGGTTGCGCAGAGTGTCTCTGCGAAGACTCCAAGGTCTGCAGTTGAGGCAAACCCCTCGCGAGCTGCTGCAATTGCCGTGAGCTCCTCACCTGCGGGCGCCAGTTTGGGAGGTGGGACTTTAGTCCCATCTCGGAAGTGCGCAGCTCAGAGCCCGCACTTAAATTGAAAAAGTGTTCAAGGCTATTCGTCTTCGAACACAGGGGTCAGGTCCCTTACGCATGAGCGCCCCACACGCTTGCCCTCGCCCGCGCTCACGCCCTGCAGGTCTGGGCTGGATCCGGATACCCGACACTACGCACACCTCACCCACCACCGCACGTCGGTGGGCCTGGTCTCGGGCGCGATACCCATACCCGAATACTCGGCTCTGGGAGAGCGATCCTATGAGAGAAATCTGAGAAAGAGAGAGACGCGGGAAAGGGTAGGGGTAGGTTTTGCTCTGACCAGTTGTGTGAGTGTGCAGGCAGAGAAGAAGAATGAAGGTGGCCGAAGCCTTGTCCGCTCAAAGAAAGAGGAAGAAGAAGAAGACCACAGGAGGAAGAAGAAGAAGACTGCAAGAAGAAGAAGGAAAAAGAAAGAGGAAGAAGAAGAAGACTGCAGGAGCAAGAAGAAGAAGAAGCACAAAGGAAGAACTGTAGCAGACACCACTTAAGCCGTCTGATTGAGAAATCAGACGACGGATGAAGCTCTGCAGACAAAGTAAAGAAGAAGAAGAGAAGAGAAGGTGCCGCAGCTGAAAGCAAAGAAAAGAAGGAAGAAAAGAGAAGAAGAATAAAGAAGAAGAAGACCGCAGGAGCAAGAAGAAGAAGAAGCACAAAGGAAGCACTGTAGCAGACACCACTTAAGCCATCTAATTGAGAAATCAGACGATGGATGAAGCTCTGCAGACAAAGTAAAGAAGAAGAGAAGAGAAGGTGTCGTAGCTGAAAGCAAAGAAAAGAAGGAAGAAAAGAGAACAAGAATAAAGAAGAGAAGATAAAGAAAGAAGAAGAAGAACCGAAGAAGATCAAGCAAAGAGAAGAAAGAAGAGAAAAAGAAGACAAGACAAGAGAGAAAGAAGAGAAGAAGAAAAAGCCAAGAAACAAATCTACCTCTCTCTCTCTCTCTCTTATTTTTGTAATAAAAGCATTGTACTTCTAGAATTCTAGTAGCTCCCTGAGTTCGACCTCGGGAAAACTATTTCCGAGTAAAAAATTTTTCTATGGTAATGACAACCGGAGCTGTTTTATCTTATACTATAACGACTATACTATAATAAATACACAAAAGCAGCGCTGCGGTTTGCCACCTTACCAGTTTGTATATTTCCAAATCTCTTTCTTGATCTCGAATGTTCCTCGTGGGAACGATCTTGATTGCAGTCTTTTTCGAAGAGTAGAAGGAACACGTGGTGCTCTCCTAGCGGGGAGAGTCCCCCGTGGTGATCGTACACCCAATCAACCACCCCAAGGTCACGGACAGATGTAACGGTGACTACAGCATGCGCGATAAGCGCATCGGTAGCTACCCTGCACTGGCACGCGGTCAGTCATTTCCGCTAACGGGTGCGCCCAAAGTACAGCACGGAACAGTATAGGGCCTAGTCCTCTCAGTAACAGGGGTTTAGCCGTTAAGAACCAAACAGGGATCTCACCCCTCCACAGTCCGCACACCCTCGCCTAACTACCCTAGTTTGCCCAGTGGGCCTAACAAGTGATGTAGGGTGGCTAGTTGAACCCCGGGCCCCATGGGGTGGCTAGCTTTCTCCCTACACTAGTAGCTATCCCCAGTACAGTGTACACGAGGGCCAAGAAGTCGGTACAGAGTGGCCAATTCTAACCCCAAGTCCCAACCCAAGGGTGGCTAGCTCCGCTCTACACTAAACAGGGGACAGTCGCTCTCCTTGGTACTACATACTCAAGTGCCACCTCACTTCCCCACTCACATTTTCGGATCCATTCCATTTATTTCCAGGAGCTATACTCCTAATTCCCCGTAGGGTTTATGCTCATATTTCTCATGTCATTCCGTACCAGGTTTCATCATTCACATTTCCACTCTCAGGTTATACACATGCAGCTCGTATTTCTATCATTCACATATCCATTCTCAGGTTATACACATGTAGCTCGTATTATATTATTTAACGTATACAACAAGAAGGTCACATGCAACTGTTAACTAGCACAGGTAATTCATATTTCACAGGCAACTTTTGTTCATTTACAGGCAGTTGTTAACATTTCTATCTACTCATTCAAGACTGCAATTCAATCATGCATACAGACATTTCAAGTATTTCTCGTCCTAGGATTCAAGCTACATCCTATGTTCTAATCATTCATTCCACACATGCATTCAGGGTTATAATTAAATTAGGGGAAGCCACTCTACCAATCAACCCAGGAGTATTGGGGCTCGAACGATAGACTCACGTGCTTCAGCAAGCCCCGAACCCGCAACAGAATGAAGTCCTATAACAAGGAACAATCACAAAGGAACATTCATAACAGTATAGAAAGTCTTCTAACAAGTAGAGGAACTCGCAAGGAAAACACCGATATCTTGTTTGCGTAAAATGGACATCAAACGGATCCCAAACGGGTCAAAAACAGGGTTACTGACTCAAGTTAGATGTCTAGCACCATGTCCAGACGTCTTAAAAGTGTCCAGGAATGCACCTCAAGCTCTACGTCGACCTCAGACGTCTAGGAACTCTTCTGGATCGTCTGGACCCAGCTCCAGACGTCCAACCTCCTCTCCGGACGTCTAGAAGTGCTTCAAGCCTTTTGATAAGCCGCCCAGACGCCTGAAATGCGTGGGAGGGCGTGCCCTGCACCTTCCCGAAGCAAATCCTACACGCGACAGCTGAATCCTCTCAAAATAGCCACGCAAAGTGTAGCTGCGGAGTGGCCTGCATGGCCGTATCTACAAAGGGAGCGTACCTTCGGGAAGATCTCTCTTCAGACGTATGGAACCGCCTCCTAACGTCCTCTCCGTCATCTGGACGTCACTCCAGACGTCTGATTATGGGAAAAACCCAGAACCAGAAGCTGCTCCCGCTCGCTCTCGCCGCGCGTGGCCGCGGCTCGCCTCCTCGCCTGCAGCTCCGGCTGCAACAGTGTCGGGGATGACTCCCCCGACGCATTCCTCCTCCCGCACATGCCGCTCCGGCCGTGCGCCCTCTGGTGAGCTCCCACACGAGCTCGCGAGCTCAACTTCTTCTCTCCTTACGCCGCTCCTCCTCGTCGCCGCTCTCGCACTCTCTCACTGGGGTGGAGAGGAAGAGAAGTTGCTAGAGTGGGGAGAACAAGAGAGGAGGAAGGGGGGCTTATAAAGAAGTGGGTTAGGGTTCGCTGGAGGAAGAGAAGAATGGAAGAAAAAGAGAGGGTACTATCTGCACGCAGCTCGTGTGCAACCGCGAGCTCGTACCCAAAAATTTTGATTTTCAGACATCTGGGAAGGTGTCCAGACGTCTAACCGACAGTCCAAACGTCTTAAAAGGCTCAGAACAGCACGGGTCTTTACACTTGTAGAGTGGTATTAACACTAGTTTGTGTTTACTAGAATTGATGTTAAGTTGTGGTGTTAACCTTTGTGACGTTTACTTAGTAGTGGTGTTAAAAATATGAAATATGAAGGTTGTCAAAGGCATAAGTAGTGTATAATTTTAATATGAGTTTGGCTAACACTAGTTAAAACTAATGTTAGACAATCCGTATTAAAGTGACTAAACTCGGGTTAGTAAAATAGGGTTAAGTAGTCAAGTAAATGGGGTTAACCTCCCTTTTGAAAGGTTAACCCCTCCAATAAACTAGGCCTAAGAGATCTTAACATCCTTGGCCATCATCATTGCCCATGACATCCCAATCATCCTCACTACCCAAATTTGCTGAAAATCTCAACGTCACTAGCTATTCAAAGACTCAAAACTACCTAAGATGCATCAACCAACCTCCTTGTTTGTACCCATATATACAAATCAACTTACTTTTTTGGTTATCTAAAATCTATCTGGGTCCCAATTGTCCATGTTGTAGAAACTTGCCAAGAATCTCAAACATCTTAGTTGTTCAACCAACCTAGGATTCTTTTGTCACCCTTGCTTAGGTCAATTGAGTAAAAAAAAAATTGTTCATGACATCTAGGGCACTTCAATCAACTTAACATTTGACTTTTGGAGTAAAAATGTTGCACACCTATCTCTAGTAGAAACTACATGCCTCTCTTATGGACCTCTAGGATAAGACAGTAGGAGCATGGTGGCTTAACACCCTCTCATTGATCCATGAGCACATGAACTACCATGTGTACCTTATGCTTTTTCCTACATATGAAATTTTTTGCATTTCATAGATCCTACTCTCTTACCATAAAAAATAAAGGATTTTCTTTTCATGCGAGGGGACTTACTCTTGAGGTACAACTCTTTTAAGCATTGTTCAGAGCTGCTTACCTCAATCTTGTACACCTATGATTCCTTGCTCTTCCTTTTTCCCGCTATGTATAAATACATTTACACATAGTATCTAACAATCAAACCACTGTGAGAGGTGGAGGAGGGCTACACAGGTTTGAATTCCAATCTTATCTGGAGGTGGTGTTGTGAGAGTGTTATTCTCCCTCATTTGCTTGCAAGGAATTGTAGGCCATAAAAAGAAAAGAAAAAAAAGGAGTTTTAACATATATACCCCTATTAATTTTGGCAAAGACATATATACTCCTACTATTTTTGCATTTATATATATAATCACACAAATCTCTATTTGCTTGTTAGGATGCCCTTAAGAAATTTGAAGACTAAAACATTAAAAATATATATATATCCATATCCTTCATTATATTTCTCTCACACCAACAACCCCTCCACCTCCTCTCCCTCTTCCTCCACCTCTCGTCCCCATCTCCTCCTCTAACCCACCACCACCAATCTCCTCCACCTACCTCCTCTGAAATGACCTTTCCCAAGGGTCGCTCGGGAATTTCCTGGAATGGTGGGGGTGTTATTGCAATTTTAAACCCCTTACTTTTTAAATTTTGGACTTTGCAGGAATAGGAGGCTTCCGCGGGGTCAACCTTGCAGAAATCCCCATGCCCATACCCCTAAACCCCATGCCCAAGCACCTTACCCCATGCCCATACCCCATACGCCTCCACCATACCCCCCATACCCCATACATCTCCACCATACCCACCATGCCCACGGCACCCCCCATACTCCTCCACCTTACTCCACACCATCCTCTCCCCATGCCTCCCACACCCATAAAAGCCCCCCCTCCTCCTCCATTGGCTTCCACCACCATAGCCGAGAGGAGAAGGAGAGGGAGAGGGAGAGGGAGAGCGGGGAGCAGCAGGACTCGGGAGGAGAAGGCCGGAGGGTGGGACGCTGTGACAGAGAGACGAGGAGGTGCTGCCGTTGTTGCAATTTCTGCGACGAGGAGGAGCTCGTAAACGGTTCTGCAGAATTATTTTTCCGCAAAATCAGACATTTGATCGGACGTCCGAAGGTAATCCCAGACGTCTGATAGCACATAATTTTTGATTATTTTTTCCTACCGAGCTCTAACCATGTGTACGTATGTCAAAGGTTGCGAAAGCGCACAGGTACGAGGATCGAGGTAATTTTAGACATCTGGGAGTGTCGCCAGACATGTGAAAGCACCCTCAGACGTCTGCATGGAGTTCCAGACATCTGAAAGAGGCGCTCCGAGCAAGGTGAGTCCCTGAGTTCATATAATACATCTAAGACTCTTCCCAGACGTCTGATTTTGATCATGATTGTGTTTTGGGCTCGTTCAGGGCTCAAATGGAGTCTATTTTCCGCAAACGAGATATCGTTGGTTTCCGTTCGAGTTTTCCTACATAATGATATAATGTTTATACAGTTTTGAGCTCATTTTGATATATGGGTCAATGTGATAGGTCGTTTGTTCGTGCTGTACATGGGACTTGTGTGGGTTGCAAGCTCCGTCAACTGTGCCCCCACATCTTCCGGTTATCCTGGTAGAGTGGTTCTCTCATTAATCCCAGATTTAATAATTAAATTACATGCTTTAGAATTAGTCAAACCCTAGGTTGTGAAATGAACTTTAGAGCTAAAAGAGATAAATGTATGCTACTTTAGAAATATTTGATTGAACCCTAGGATGTGGAATGAACCCTAGGGCTGAAAGAAATGAATGCACATTTAATTAATGATTAAATTGTTGTCTCCTGAAAGTAGTAAATCATGAGCTGCCTGTAATGAACCATGACATGAACAAAAACACATGCTATGTATTGAATAATTGATGGACGTGATTGTGAAATCTTGAGTTTCTTGTTATGCATTTATTGAAGCAGATGTGGAAATGAGAAAGTCTATGTACAAACCCTATGGGGAATTTAGAAGAAAATCAAGAATAAAGTAATATGGATGGGTCATGGAACATGTTGCCTACAGGCGGCCATTCAGACCTGATAATGGGAAGTGAGCTGGCCCTCGTGTACGTTGTACCGAGGAGAGCGATTGTCTCTTTAGTGTAGAGGGGAGTTAGCCACCCCTTGGGTTGAGACCCGAGGTTAGAACTAGTCACTCTACATCAACTCCTGTTTGGTCCTCGTGTACTTGGTACCTGGGTGAGCTACTTAGTGTAGGGAGGGAGCTAGCCGTCCCATGGGGCCTGAGGTTAGGACTGGCCACCCTACACCGACTCTTTGTTAGGCCTACTAGGCGAACCGGGATAGTCGAACAAGGGTACACGGACTGTGAAGGGACAAGACCACTATTCTGTTATGATGGGCGAGACCTCTACTTTGAGAGGGCAAGGCCCTATGCTGTTCCATGTTGTACATTTAGGCGTACTCGCTAGCGGAAACGACTGACCGCGTACCAGTGTAGGGTAGCTACCTGTACGTTTATCATGCGTGCCGTAGTCACCGCTACGTTGCAACCGTGACCTCGGGGTGGTAGACCGCGTGTAGGACTACCACAAGGGACTCTCTCGACCAGGAGAGTGCCATGTGTACATCCTGCATCACAGGAAAGCTACAAGTAAGATCATTCCCTTAGGGAACAAGAAGATTAAGAACTGTTATAGATCCTAATTAGAGATCTCGACTCAAAAATGCGTAAATAAGACGAATAGAAATGGATGATAATAATAACCGACACATACATGTGTAGTTAGTTACTTGTTTAATCGCATGTAAATGGCTTAACCACCACTCTACTCAGCATTAGCTGACTACGGACTTTGTAACCATGTTCAGATCAGGGATCTGAGCAGCGAGTGCCATCAGCTGCTGAGGGTGCTGGACCCAGTCGAGCTGAGCCGTAGTCTTTCTCCTATTTCTACTGCAAAGCATTTATTAGTCGTAAGTACTGGTAGCCTGTAATGACTGTTCCGTACTATTTCTATTATAATTCTACTAGTTTCTATTGTGATGGCTATGTTCGATAACAGTACTTTTTTGTTGTATTATGTAATATCCTTGTGATTTCCTGTTCTATTTCTTTTATTATCTGTTATATATTTCTCTGCTTAGTTACATTGCTCATGTGATTGTGGAATAAATATGCATTTGGTTGTTTCTCGTTGGACGATTTGGTCTTGGGTTCGTTGAGGCAAGCCATTCTCGGGTTCTGTAGGGAGCCGGGAACAGGTCGTGACATCCTCCTCCTCTGATTCACCACCACCACCCTCCTCCCCCCCTCCGCCCACCTCCTCCATTTGCCTCCATAAGTTCCTGCCAATGTGGGGTGAAGCATTGCCACCAATAGCAGCAGCAACGACACCAATCAAAGAGGAGGCAGAGATGGTTGGCGGCAACGCGACAATAAGAAAGAAGGTGGTGAGGAGGTTCAAACTGAATGTTTTCATGCTGCAGGTGGAGTGCCCTAAGGAGGTTCTCTCCTTCATCTTTCGCTTTCCCGCCAACCTCGATGAAGCCCTAAACATCCTCATCAAATAGATTGTCAACAGATCATGTATTATCACCACCCTCCTTCTCCTCCTTCGACCCACCTCCACCTTGACCCCTCTTCCTCCTTTTATCTCCTCCTCCTCCTCCGCTAACCCCCATCTCCACCTTAAGCACCTCCCTCCTCCTCCTCCCTTCTAACCTTCCTCCTCCTCCCTTCTGCCCCACCAAACCTCACCGTCGACATCGCTACCCCACCCAACCCTACAACATCCCCACCTCAAGCACCTCCCTCCTCCTCCGCCCCTCTGCCCTACCAAACCCTACCGTCGGCATCGCTTCCCCACCGAACCCCACGACATCTCCACCTCGAGCACCTCCCTCCTCCTCCTCCTTCCCTTTGCCCCACCTAACCCCACCGCCAGCAGCATCGCCCTACCAAACTCCACGACCACAACCCTATTCTCACTGCACCCTGACTCCTCTTCCCGCAAACCACTCTTCCTCCTTTCATCTCCTCCTCCTCTAACCCACATCTCCACCTCGAGCACCTCCCTCCTCCTCCTTCCCTCTGCCACACCCAACCCCATTGCTAGCATTGCCACCTTACCCCAACCAACCCCCTTCCCCAAAGCCCTAAGTACCAAATAATAAAAGGAAAAAGAAATAGAAGGTTTGGAGTAAAAGTTCTTTAATTTTTACTCAAAATTTTTCTCAAGGGTATAAAATTTAATAAATTAAAATTTATAGGAACATATATGTCATTATAAAAGATATATATGTAAATGTAACAATAATAGAAATATATACATCTTTGTCAAAATTAACGGAAATATATACCAAAATCTAAAAAGAAAAAAAAAAAAACACTTACATAATGGACATGCTAAGTAACCATAAGCTGCGGCCACCGTGGCAATCATGACCAGTAGAGATTTCTCTTCTCTCCATTAATGTTGGCCAACTTTAAGCTCTTTGGATGGCATCAAGATATGAACCGTTTCCAATTAACTCAATCAACTTTTAGAATGGCTACAGAGTTTTTGCTCTAACGAATAACTTTATAAAGGTATACCTGAAATAGCAAAGCGTTCAGGAGAATGTAAGGAATCATAAAAGTTTGCACGGGCGTTTATACTTAATAGCCTTTTCTTTTTCTTCAATATTTTTTCTCGAGCACCATCGGTCACAGTGAGTAGTTATATCCATCACCTTTTCATTCGGGACTTTGTCCAATTTTTGATTTCAATAATTTATTTTTAATTTTTTAATTTTATTTTTTATTTTTTTGCATGAGAACATCCTCCGTTTGTACATGACATGTTTTTTTTTCATTTTGAGGATAAGATTTCTTCATCTTCTTCTTACATCTCGTAATTTCTTTTTAATGAAAAATTTATTTTCACATAGAAAAATAAATTCTTTTGCAAAGAAGATATTTAGTTGAAGGATTAAGTGAGTTAACCTACACTTATCCTATCACTTACATTGAGTTAAGAAAAATTAACTTAATATAAAATTATTCTACCTCTTACGTTAAATAACTTCAATCTACCTAAACACATAAATGTCAAGGCCCGATTATATATTCCACCACATTTTTCATTCTTTCTCTGCATATATATTATACAAACATATCCCCCCTTATCAAACATCGTCTATGGGTATATTTGTGTGATCATATTTAGTGAAAACTCTCCTTTTATCATATTGTTTTAATATCTATAAGGGTGGGAATAGGAGAATGTACATGTTTTACCAAATAAGCCCTCACCACTCAAATAATTAACCCATCACATTATATGTGAAAAAAATCAACACATCAGTAGAAAATTAAAATATTTCAATTAAAAATAATTTTCCACCAATTAATTCTAAAATTTATCAATTTAAAATTAAAAATAAATAACACAATATGAGTTTGTCAATCCAATCCTCTACTTAAAAGTGAAGTCATTGCCAACCCACAACTTTTGTTTTCACCTAAAAGTTATTAGTGAAAAATAAAAATACATTCCACCCAAAAGTAAAGTTATTTGTTATGGGTTTATCACTTTTGTTTTCCAATGGTGGAGAAATTAAAATGCATCGATAAAAAATAAATATTTAATTTTTTTACTAATGTAAAATGATTCTTCATTTGAAAAATAATTTTTCACCTATTAAAAAAAGTAAACTTTCACTTAAAAAATAAATTTTCACAACTAAAAAATAATTTTTATCGATAAATAATAAAAAATATCGATTAAAATCACCACCTTCTCACTGTATATACGAATCTCTCGTCACATGTATATACGATTAAAATATGTTGTAATACATATTCTTTTACTTTTTCTCCATCCATGACGTGGCATAAAAGAGCCTGTCGTAAACGTTGTGCGGAGGGGGCACTGCAGTCTTGTCAGTCTGAAGTATATTTATTTTTATTTCCTGTCAAAATAATCGTGTTGTCCAAACTACATGAACAGTGAAAGCTGGCTTTTTCCCTGCCTTGCCTGATCGGCAGATCATAGCATCGAAATTAACACGATATTTTCCATGGCACGCAAATCATGCGTCGTTCCATGGTTGTCATCCATCTTTTGAGCGTGGAAATGTCTGGCAGCCTCCTGGTCAAGTGTAGCCTGAAGAACTAGGATTTGTCGTTATTTCTTCTTACCATCGAATACTACAGCATACTCCTTTTTTATCTTTTAACGTTTGAATCTCACCGACGCGGCAGCCCCACTTCTCTCCCCTCTCCTCTCTCGACAGCAGAGGCCTCTGCTACAGTTCAGGTCTTGATCGACCATCAGGATTGATTGGAACCCCCTCTCGTCGGAGCTCCTCCCCCTTCCTCCCGATCCTCCTAACTCCATCGCACTCGACATGCAGAACCTCTAGTGGCCGGTAGCGTTCGATCTTGGGCGACACGATGGCGTGAGTTGCGGTCGAAGATCTACCTCGCTCGACGCGTGCTACGGCCGAGGAGACTCCTCCGACCGTGGTTTGGCTGGTGGATCTACGATTGGAGGCCTTGCTTCTCCCACCGACATCCGAACGTCGTACAGCGTGTACTATGGGTCTTCCTCGAGGTTGGTTGGACTGCGCGACAGTGCATGGCGGCAGAGTGGCTTCGGCGCAGGTGGCGGCTCCATCGGCATGCGATCCTCGACCGTTAGGTGCTATGGCGGTGGGTGGCGCTAGCCGTGTTTGGCTTCTCGCCGGTTGCCGTAGTCTCATGTCCATGTCGTTGTGTGTTGCATGGTTTTACTGTTGATGTATGATGCGGTTGCGCGATCCATTCTTTTTTTCTTTTCTTAAGTTTAGTTTATTTTGTTACGAATTATGTGTGACCCAAGTTATTATGATCGAGTTCAATTTCAATCATTTGATCCACCTATTCGATCTTGTTGATATGTTTCTTTGAGATTAGTTTCGTTGGTGTCATGCTGTATCTATGAGCATAGGGTTGTCTTTCTTTAGGAAATCGTCTGATTCCCAATCTAGATGTATTCTTTTTTTTTCTCATTTATTTCTTGTTTCGTTTTTTATTTTTTGAGTTCCTCCGTTCTACAGGATATATTTCCTCCTTTATAAGTGAGGTTTCTTCACCTTTTCCTTCTCCTCTGGATACATCTTTCGTATCGAGTTCTTCCCTTCAATGAAATATTTTATGTTCAAAGAAAAAAAAAACATTTGAATCCTACCAATGCATTATTAACTCAAGTCATTGGCTCCCCCTTTCCCCTTCGCTCGGAGGGACAAAAAACCTTAGCTCCTTTCTCAGCCCCATTCGATCACTTTGGTTGATTAGGCACCCCCCACCTCTAGATCTTCCTCCTCCTCCCTTTGGACTACTCCTTCGTTGATCGGAGCTTTTCCTTGCCATGCGTCTTCTCTCGCCACTCGTAGAGGTCGGTAGCAATTGCGATCGTGGTGCGTGAAGCAGTCGCAACAGCTGGTGGCGTGTGCTACGGTTACATGCGATTGGTGGCACATGATGTGATCGCGGCGATCGACGTGCTATGGTTGCGTGGCCTCAGTTGTGTGGTCATGGCAGTCAAGGGTTGTGGTTGTGGTTGCGATGTTCGTGGGCTACAGTGGTGGTTGCAGGGTTGCAGTCGTGGTCACAGCGGGTGGTGGAGGCTGACTAGTGTGGCTTGTTCCAATTAATAGAGTTGGATTTGGTCCTTTTTCTTGTTTTAAAGTTTAGTTTTAGTTTTGTTTGGGATCACATGTGACCTCATGTCCATTACGATCGAGATTTCTGATGTGAGTTGGATGTCGATTAATTCGATTTTCTCGTTTGTACATTTCTCCAAGATCTTTTCTCAGTAGCGCTGTCGTATCTACAAGCATAGAATTGCTTTTCCTTGTGGTCTTCTCGGTGGCATTGTCATATCTTTTCTTGTTAGAGTGTTCTTTATTTTTTCCTTTGTTTCTGTTATTTTTTATCTTTTCTCCACTTTTACAAGGCGTGACATTTTCCTTTTGAGGGTGTTAGGCTTCTCTTTCTTTCCCTTCCCCTCTGAGGTACATATTTTTGTATTAGGTTCTTTCTATTTTAATGGAATAATTATTCCCTTAAAAAAAATAAATTGAATCTCACCATTTTCCAACAATAGCAAAGGATGCATGAGAATAATTTGGTGAGAGAAATACTTGGACCATCTAAGGGTTTGAACATTTAGATTTTCCTTGCATCTAATTTGGTAAGGGAGGTAATTTATCAAAATAATAGTTAATATTATTTGATGGGAATGATATTTTGATTCAGAGTAAGAGAATTTAATTTGAGATAAATTATTTTGAAATTGATATGAAATAAGTTATATTTATAGGTTATTTCAAGTATTTTGTAGATTAACTCAAAAATTTTTCAAACAAATATAAGTTAACCTATTAGAATAATTTTTATGACTTTCCAATAAGCATAGAAGATAAATCATGTACAAAATAATTATCTTATAAAAGCTATTTCTCTATCAAACTAGCCCTCAGAGCCTCTTTAATTGTGGGATGTCTGGATATCTCAATCAAGGAGTATGGGGAACGACAGCCATGGAATATCCCATGAACTTTGTATTTTTCCACGAAACTTTCATCACTGCATCCTTTCTCAAGTTCCTTAAAAAATTATCATACGGCAACACTTCTCCTAAACTAACCATCCAACATCACTTGTCTCGCCATCACGTATCCTCGGAGGAGCTTTATCATACAATTTTTTCTTTTAACATAATTTTTTATTAAACAGAAATAAAACGATTCAGTCATGTCAAATTTGAGAGGAGAAGAGAGAAAGATAATCGAACTTCAATTGTTCGAAAAATAGGAAACATCATGCATCGCCTCACAAGGGATGAAAAAATACTAAATAAAAGAGATAAAATAAGTAGAAAATTAAATAAAAATAAAATAAAACTATTCCTACAATCAAATCATATCAAATAGGTGTTTGCTCTACGACATCCACACCTTAAAATGATGATGATGTAATTGAAAGATTACTCTAACTATCCCTACCAACATGATACGAAAAACTTGCAACCGAAATTGATATAACAAAATCTGAATCATGTAAAACCCCAACCTCTTGACGTGATCCCGACAAAAGGAATCACGACGTAGCCTTGATGATCTCTGTTATACCCCTCGTCAAGTGTCAAACAGGTGACAAGTAAGAACGTAGGAATTTATCATTGGAGGGGGCAAGTACATTGGAAGTATCAAATTACTTTTTAAGCGATACTTTGAAAATCTCATAATAAAATTTCTTGGCTAATGATTAATCTAATTTGGATGAAATAAGACACGAATTGCCCATCAGGGCATGGTTGGATTGGTGGGGGATACAGGTGTCATGCGGGAGTCATCTCTGCCCACAATTTACCGGTAGGTTATAAAAAAGAAAAGAAAAGACATGAATTGTCAACTTAGGAAACTCATTTATGCTTTTTTTTTCTGTTAACGTAAACAAAAGAAGAACGTGATATTTAATGGCATGAATGTGGTAAGGTATAATTAAATGGTCAGCTCAAGAATAGATATCTAAAAATATAATAAACAAAGGCTGTTGATTATTCATCTCGATCGATGGATGCATGTAATTTGTTTGCAACAATATTCATATTTTATTTGCATATATGGTAAGTAGCCGAGTCAAGAAAAGCACAGAGTTTAAAATGATTTCCTAATTAAGATTATCGTGGATTTAAGTTTGACGGGATTAAATTACTTGGCGGAGATAGCCTTTCTTAATGCATAGGTTAGAAAAATAAAGCACACATTCCTTAAAAAATTTCGCTAACGATATCTAGGGAAATTTTTAAACTCTGGAAAGCAAATCCAACATCAATGGTAGGATAATGTAGACTCGTATAATCATAAATGATACTAGTGTAAGTCCATTTACACTTTGCCTGGGCAAATATTTCAATGCAGAATATGTTATTATAAAAGTTTTTAAAAATAAAATATTAATATATATGTATATCCGAATAAATTTTTTTATACTCTTATATCTTCATAAATATTTAAAATACAAATAATTTTAAATATATTAGTGATTTTTTATTTTATATCTATGATTTTTTTTAACAAATTTTTAGGTGATTTTTTTATTTTTAACAAAAAAATATAATGATTTTTTATTTTAAACTATTTTACACCTACATAATTTGGTTAAACTATTGTACAAAGGTGCAAAATAGTTTAGAATTAAAATGAATGCTCATAATCAAATTGTACCTATCCATTTAGTTTTAAATTATTTTGAACTAATGAAAAATCAAATTACACATATGTAAATGTGGGAGACGAGAGAGGGGGAGGGAGATAAAGCAGGGGGAGGGGGGGTTGATCAAGTGTAAGAAACATTGTTAAGGTGCATTAGATTTTGAATCATTTTGTAAATTATTTAAGTGTAAAATAATTTATTATCAAATTACACGAGTGTAAAATGTGATGAGAAATGAGGGGGAGAGAGAGGGGGGATTGATAGGTGTGAGGAGCATTGTTGAGGGACAAAAAAATTACAATGACAGAAGTTTATCAATTGAAGAATGATGAAACAAGAGGCGTAATACATGTTTTAATTATATTTATCCTGAATCAAAATGGACCACTTAGGCTTGGTGCAGAAGAAATCTAAACTTTAAGGTTAGATAAAATTTAGCAAGTTATAATATTTAGGAGTGATGGGATAAATGATGGGTTAGTTGAGGAAAATATGATTGATCAATTGATGTGCTGCTATTATTTTTTATTTTTATTTGATTTAGAAGTGAGACGATGGGAGTAGATATCACGTGTGAGTGGATATATCCTAAGTAATCTTTATTTTTATTTATATGAAAAGTGGATTAATAGAGATAAATTAGATAGGTAAGTTAATATACTATGAATGGTAGTAAGAGTTAATGAAATATCTATTAATACTTTATTTTATTTATTTATTATTAGTAATTAATCATGACACATAGGATAATACTTCAATTAAATACCCTAGCAAATGGGATCTTATTTTTCCTTCTTTTCCAAATTTTGAAACGTGATCACCGGATTCACCGCAGGTTCCTAACTTGTATAACCCCGTATATTATTATAACAAATGTCCAAAAGATGAAAATGTGAAATACATGTGACTAAAAAGTGATAAATTATTTCTTTTCTAATATAAAGAATGGCATGCTGACCAGAGAATCGGTGAACGAAAATATAAATCTCATACACATAGAGTCATGTTATTGAAAAACAATAGCTTAATTTTGTAAGACGAAGACACGATATCTCAAAGGCAAGGAACATGGTACGAACTTAATTTAGAAGAATTTTGACAATTCTGAAATCACTTCTACCCTCTCGAAATAAAATCATATATAAAAAATGAAAAGCATTAAGATCGTTAGTTTGATCAAAATAATTGTTTTTAAAGAACATGTAATTTAAATATATATTATTACGGTATAGGTAGAAAATATTTGATTTCATCTTGACTTTGAAATATTTTAAGGAGAATTTTTCATTTAGGGATATAAAATCCATCATTTAAAATTTGATCATTTTCATTATTATTTTGGTCGAGTTCGAAATTGATGAATCACATTTAAATTTTAATTTTTTCTAAGACATAATCACTTGCGCATAATATATATATATATATATATATATATATATATATATATATAAGTGTTTAAAAAGAAATATAATGGCATTAAGCTATCATTTTAAGAATACAAACACAATTTCATTTTAACAGGTTGCAACGGGTTTGTGGTAGCACTTGGTAGATGACAGGTAAGGCAGAAGTTGGATGGCAAACACTGACACAGAATGATCATATTTCCCATCATTTTAGAGTGGTTGATAAATGTAACTATAAATGGTTAAAGTTAGGAAATTTTTTATTCTCACACTTATAATTATTTAATTTATTAATAAAATTTTAGATCACTATCACCTTTCTTCTTTTATTTCAAAAAAAAAAATTGTAAAATAGAGTGGACGGATTGCGTCGGCATTAAATTGCACCCACAGGGGGAAAACGCGGAAATGCTACACTTATGATTCCACGGAGTTTATATATATTACAGATCTTGTCAACTAACATGCAGTAGTAAATATTAACAATCACCTGAGAAACAAGTCAATCCTTTTCCTTTAAGTTCCATACCAAACCGACCTCGTACGGGTTTGATTCCATCCCAACAACTCAAATAATTTGCAGACTATGTATCAATCTCTGCCATAACCAATTGGGAGAAGCTCATCAAAACTTGGTGGGACCCAACTCATGATTATTTCATTTTAATTTTAATTTTATTTTTAGATCATAGGCTTTCCATGCCAGCTGTTACAAATTGAGCGGCCATGCATATGTATATACGAGCAATGGAACGGAGGTTTTTTCTTCGTTAGGCTTCAGTCCATATCTAATCTACTACAGTTTTATTTGATAAGAAAAATAAATTTACAGAATAAGCAGAGTAATATAAAAAAAGTGTAATAAATAATAAAATAAGTGAATTAATCTATTTAAAAAAATTTGATAGATTAAACTTATCCTATAGAAAGAGTAGAATAACTTTGTCTTAAGTTAATGTTATGATCTGATTTTAGATTTCTATAGGATCCAAAATTGATCCACCTCGATTAAATTTAAAATCTAGTCGTTTAACGAAAAATAATCAAAAGTAGAAAATAATTCATATCCATACATGTAATATAACTAAGTAGAGAGAAATAAGAGACAGTAAAAGAAATAGAGCAAAAAGTCTATCAATATTATAGATCATCACAACTATAACTGAGGGAAGTACAACGGAATAGTAACTAAAATAGTATTTTATAGAACAAAAATACTCACTACTACAACAGAAGCTAGGGAAACAATAAGAAATGCAGCTAAGACTGAGCTCGACTGGGCCCAGCTCTCTATGCAGCCGGTGGTGCTGACTGCTCAATTCCCTGACCTAAACAAAGTTATAAAAATTTTCGGAGTCAGCGAACGTTGAGTAGAGTAGTAATTTATCCATTTACATGTAATTAAGATAAGTTATTAATTAATGCAATTAAGTAACTATCCATTTTTATTTAGTTCAACCAATTACTTCTAATTTATTGTTCCTTTATTTACTTAAATCATTTTTTGATCTGGCCTGTTCCTAACGGGAACGATTTTGATTGCAGTCTTTTCCATGATATAGAAGGTACACGTGGTGCTCTCCTGGTCGGGAGAGTCCCCCGTGGTAATCCTACACCCAGTCAACCATCCCGAGGTCACGGTTTCAACGTAGCGGTGACTAAGGCACGCGTGATAAACGTACGGGTAGCAATCTCGTACTGGCACGCGGTCAGTCGTTTCAGCTACAAGGTACGCCTAAAGGTACAGCACGGAACAGTACAAGGCCTTACCCTCTTAGAACAAAATAGAACAGGGGTCTCGCCCCTCCACAATCCACGTACCCTCGTTCGACTATCCCGGTTTGCCCAGTGGGCCTAATAAGAGTCGGTGTAAGGAGGCTAGTTCTAACCTCGGGCCCCCTGGGGCAGCTAGCTCCCTCCCTACACTAAGTAGCTCACCTCGGTACCACGTACGCTAGGGCCAAACAGAGTTGGTGTAGAGTGTCTAGGCTTGGCCCCGGGACTCATCCCAACGGGTGGCTAGTACCCCTCTACACTAAAGGGACAGTGGCTCTCCTTGGTATCGCGTACACAAGGGCCAGCTCACTTCCTGTCCGCAAGAGTTTTCCTCCTAATTCCCCGTAGGGTTCATGCTAGTATTTCTTTCGTTTCATATTCCAAGCTTTCAGATTTCTCTATTTACATTTCCAGTTCCATTCTTAAAACAGGTAGCTCGTAATTTTCTAACTGGCAAGGCATCATATTAAAATAACCAATACATTTGCTACCATTTAAAGTTTTACATGCATCTCAAGTAAATAGTGTAGCTCAACCCTACTCATTTGTTCCTGCCCTAGGGTTCATTCTCATCCTATGGTTCTACATGTACCTTAAGTATGCAGCATAACTCAAACCATACTCATCTGTTTCTACCATAGGGTTAATTCTCATCCTAGGGTTTATTCTCATTCTAGGGTTCATTCAAGTTATTCTAAACATGCAATTCATTTATTTAAATCATAATATTAATATAAACCACTCTACCGGCAAACACGGGAGGAATGGGGGCTCGGATCGCAAATCCTGAAATGACCAGTTGCCTTTTTGGGTTGTTTAAGATGCCTGGATGAGCTGTCAAACGTCTAGATGAAGGGTCGGACGTCTAAAAGTAGATGAACCGTACCTTCTTTTCTGCCTGCACGCTGCACGTGCACTCACTTCTCTCTCTTCTCACCCCAAACCCTAAACCTCCTCTATTTAAACCCCTCTTCCTCCACGCCACTCCATCCATTCATCTCCACCAGCCACCACCTCTGTCCTTCCTTCCTCCCTTCCTTCCAGCGTGACGAGAGGAGAGGAAGCTAAGAGAGAGAGACGGGACGTAGAGGAGGAGGAGAGGAGAGCTCGAGAGGAGGAGCTCGCAAGGGGAGCCGCAAGAGCGTGGGAGGAGCTCGTGCTCGAGGAGGAGGAGCTTGCGGAGGTGGCTCACGGCCTCCTGAAGCTGCAGGCGTAGCAATTGCGGGTGACGCGGAGGGGTTCCACACGGAGAAGAAGGCTCGTGGAGGTTCTGCGTATTGGAAAATTTCCAGTATCAGATGTCTGGAGCACATCCCAGAATTCTGGAGTAGCAAGAGGACATCCATAGCTGAAGCTGGACGTCTGAAAGCACGCTCTATGCTAAGGTACGTGCTTTTGTGAGGTTATGGACATGCAGGCCTCACCGCAGGGATCTTGTCCGACCTTTTCTGAGGTTTGTGTACGTACGCAGGGGCAGGCCATTGAAAAGGCGCAGGGTGTGCCCTTCGAGGTGCTTTTGGACATCTGGACACATCACCAGACGTCTGATTGTACCTTCAGACGACCGGAAGAAGAGTCTGACGTCTAAAACTCACCTCAGACGATTGCGAAGGGGTCCGAACATTCGAGGTAGCTGCAGGGAATCCAGGGTAAGTGTTGACGTCTTTTAAAACATCTGGGATTAGACTTAGACATTTGATTTTGGACAGTATGAGTGTTTTTGGCCTGTTTAAGGCCCAAACAGAATCGGATTTTCGCAAACAAAGTACCGTTGTTTTTCGCTTGAGTTTCTTTACGAGTTAGTGTCACTTGTATACAGTTTTGGACTCGTTTGACGAGCTTGCTCAATTGTATAAGTCTCAAGCCAATCGAGTACGAGGGAGCCACGGAGGCGATGGGATCTACGATCCGAGCCCCCATTCCTCTCGTATTTGCCGGTAGAGTGGTTTACATAAATATTATGATTTAAATAAATGAACTACATGCTTAGAATAACTTGAATGAACCTTAGGATGAGAATGAACCCTAGGGCAGAAATAGATGAGTATGGTTTGAGCTGTACCGTATGCTTGAGAAACATGTAGAACCCTAGGATGAGAATGAACCCTAGGGTAGAAACAGATGGTTGAGTAATACTATATACTTGAGAAACATATAGAACCCTTGGATGAGAATGAATCCTAGGGCAGAAACAGATGGTTCGAGCTATACTGTTTACTTGAGATGCCTGTAAGAATTTTAAATGCTAGCAAATATACTGGTTGCTTAGTATGATGTCTTGTTAGTAGAAAATCATGAGCTGCCTGTTTTAAGAATGGAACCGGAAATGTGAATAGAGAAATCTGAAAGTCTGGATTATGAAACGAAAGAAATATTAGCATGAACCTTACGGGAAATTAGGATGCGGACTCCTGTAGACGGGAAGTGAGCTGGCCCTTGTGTACGCGGTACCAAGGAGAGCCATTGTCCCTTTAGTGTAGAGGGGTACTAGTCGCCCGTTGAGATGAGTCTTGAGGTCAGGCCCAGACACTCTACACCGACTCTGTTTGACCCTCGTGTACATGGTATTGAGGTGAGCTACTTAGTGTAGGGAGGGAGCTAGCCACCCCAGGGGGCACGGGGTTAGGACTAGCCGCCCTACACCAACTCTTGTTAGGCCCACTGAGCAAATCGGGATAATCGAACGAGGGTACGCAAACTGTAGAGGGGTAAGACCCCTATTCTGTTTTGTTCTAAGAGGGTAAGGCCTTGTACTATTTTGTGTTGTACCTTTAGGCATACCCGCTAGCGGAAACTACTAACCGCGTGCCAGTGAGAGATAGCTACCCGTGTGTTTATCACGTGTGCTGTAGTCACCGCTACGTTGCGACCGTGACCTTGGGGTGTTTGACTGGGTGTAGGATTACCACAAGGGACTCTCCCGGCCAGAAGAGCACCACGTGCACCTCCTACATCATGGAAAAGGTTGCAATCAAGATCATTCCCATGAGGAACATGCCAAATCAAGAAATGTTTAAGTAAATAAATGAACAACAAATTAGCAGTACTTGGTTGAACTAAATGAAAATGGATAGTTGTTTAATTGCTTAAATTAATTGTTTGCCTTAATTACATGTAAATAGCTAAATTACCACTCTACTCAGCGTTCGCTAACTCCGAAAATTTTATAACCTTGTTCAGGTTAGGGAGTTGAGTATCCAGCACCACCGGCTGCAAAGGGAGCTGAGCCCAGTTGTTAAAACCCGTGCTGTTTGAGTCTTTTAAGACATCTGGACTGTGGGTCAGACGTCTGGAAATCGAAAATTTTGAGTACGAGCTCGCGTCTGCGCGTGTATTGCGCGCAGACAGTACACCCCCTCGTTTCCTTCTCCTTCTCTCTCCTTCCGCCCTCGACGAAACCCTAAACCCACACCCTTATATAAAGCCCCCTCCTCTCCCTCGTTCCACCCCACTTCCCAACCACCTTCCTCCTTCTCTCCAGCGAGAGTAGCAGAGCGAGTGAGAGCACAGGAGTAGCGTGAGAAGGAGAGGAGGAGCAGCGTGAGAGGGAGAGGAGTTTAGCTTGCGAGCTCGCGTGGGAGCTCGCCGATGAGCTCACGGCTGGAGCGGTGCGTGCGCAAGGCAGAGGAGTGCGCCAGGGAGGTCCTCCCCGACACTACTATAGTCGGAGCAGCAGGCGAGAGGGCGCAGCGCTGCCACGCGTCGCATGAGAGGGTGGAAGCAGGTTCTGGTTCTGGGTTTTTCTCCAAATTAGACGTCTGGATCGACGTCCAGACGACGTAGCCGACGTCTGGAGGAGGTTCCAGACAACTGAGAAGTAGACTTCGCGAAGGTACGTCTTCTTTGTGGATACGGCCATGCAAGCCACTCCGCAGAGGCACTGTTGCATGCCTTTTTGAGGAGATTTAGTGGATTGCGTGCAGGGTTCGCTTCGTGAAGGCACGAGACACGCCTTCCCACACATTTCGGACGTCTAGGCGACATACCAGCCGACGGGAAGCGCTTCCAGACGTCCGGAGAGGTGGTCGGACATCTGGAACTGGGTCCAGACGGTCCAACGGAGTTCCTGGACGTCTGAGGAGTGGCACAGGACTTGAGGTATGGCACTGGACACTTTTAAGACATCTGGAAGTTGTTCCAGATGTTTGATTTGAGTCAGAAACACTATTTTTGACCCGTTTAAGGTCCGATTTCCGCAATTAAGATACCGATGTTTCCCGTATGAATTCCTCTACTTGTTAGAAGACTTTCTATACTGTTCTGAGTATTCTCTTATGATTTATCCTTGTGATAGGACTGTTTTCCGTTGCGGGTTAGGGATTTGCTAAGGCACGTGAGCTTGCCGTTCAAGCCCCCACTATTCCTGGGTTTACTGGAAGAGTGCATGTGTGGAATGAAGGATTAAAACCTAGGATATGGCATGAATCCTAGGACTAGAAATCTTGGAATGTCTGTATTGAATGAATGGATTGCAGACTTGAATGAGTAGATAGAATGATAATAATTGCCTGTAAATGAATAATAGTTGCCTGCGAAATATGTAGTACTTGTGCTAGTTAATTGTTGAATGTAATTTTCCTGTCGCACACATAATATGAGCTGTATGTATATAATTTGGAAATGGAAAGGTGAATGTTGGAAACACGAACTACCTGTGAATAACCTGAATATAGAAATGTGAATGATAGAATCACCAGTTGCATGTGTATAACCTGAGAATAGAAACAAAAATGATGAAACCAGATATGGAATGGCCTGAGGAATATGAGCATGAACCCTACGGGGAATTAGGCGTAGAGCTCCTGGAAATAAATGGAATGGAACTGGAAATGTGAGTGGGGAAGTGAGATGGCCATTGAGTATGGAGTACCAAGGAGAGCGACTATCCCCCTATTTAGTGTAGAGCGTAGCTAGCCGCCCCTGGGTTGGAACCTAGGGTTAGGATTGGCCACTCTGTACCGATTTCTTGGCTCTCGTGTACGTTGTACCGGGGAGAGCTACTAGTGTAGGGAGAGAGCTAGCCGCCCTACACCGACTTGTTAAGCCCACTGGGCAAACCAGGGTAGTCAGGCGAGGGTGCGTGGATTGTGGAGGGGCGAAACCCCTGTTTGGTTCTTAGGGGTTAGACCCCCGTTACTGAGAGGGCTATGCCCTCTACTGGTTTCGTGCTGTGCTTTCGGCGCACCCGCTAACGGAAACGATTGACTGCGTGCCAGTGCGAGGTAGCTACCCATGCGCTTATCGCGCGTACCGTAGTCACCGTTACGTCTATCCGTGACCTTGGGGTGGTTGACTGGGTGTAGGACTACCACGGGGGACTCTCCCGGCCAGGAGAGCACCACGTGCGACTTCTACTCTTCGGAAAAGATTGCAAATCAAGATCGTTCCCACGAGGAACATTCGAGATCAAGAAAGAGACTTGATAAATAAACCAAGTGGTGAAAGAAAGAATAATTAGTTAAAGAAAGAAAGAAATTAAAAAATAATAGCTACCTATCCACCTTTACTGCTTTAGTCAGTTGGTTGCCACTCTACTCAGCGTTCGCTGACGTTTTGTACTCATAACTCCTTTTCAGGTCCAGGTGTTGAGCAGCTAGAGCCTGCGACTGCGGAGGATGCTGGGCCCAATAGAGCCCAGTAGTTGTAGTTTCTTGTTGTACTCCTTTTCTGTTGTAGTGAGTAGTTTCTTGCACCTCTGTACTCTGACATTCTGTACTTTATATTCTTGTACCTATTTACTTTCCTACTGTTGTGGTGGTGTGTACTGTAGTAGTTTTACTTCTTTACTACTGTACTTTTGTTACTGTTAGTTGTTTAGCATGGTGAATGTGGTTTACTTTCCTGCTTTTTGGTTACTTTCTCGTTGGATGACTGGGTCTTGGGATCAGTCCAGTCAGTTCGGTCTCGTGTCCTGTAGGGATTCGGGAACCGGGTCGTAACACCGGTCGAGCCCAGCCTTAGCTGTGTTCTTACTATTTTTCCTTAGCTCCTATTGTTGTAGTGAGTATTTTTGTTATATGTAATACTGTTTCAATACTTTCAATTGTACTTTTCTCTGTTGTAGTTGTGATGGCCTGTAACTTTGATAGACCCTTTTCGCTCTGTTCCTTTTATTGCCTTTTGATTTATTTCTACTTAGTTACATTGCATGTGTGGTTGTGATTTATTTCCTCCTTTCGGTTATTTTTCGTTAGACGACTATGCCTTGGGATTAGTCAAGGCGGGCTGATCTCGGGTCCTGTAGGGACCCGAGATCGGGTTGTAACAGATCCCATCGCCTTCATGGCTCCTGTGTACTCGATTGGCTGGAGACCTATACAATTAACCAACCGTAACAAATGAATCCAAAATTGTACACAAGTGACACTAACTCGTAGAGAAACTCAAGCGAAAAACAACGGTAGTTCATTTGCGGAAATCTGATTATGTTTGGGCCCTAAATGGGCCAAAAACACTTACATTGTCCAAAATCAGATGTCTGGGTCTAGTCCTAGACATCTTAAAAGACGTCAATACTCACCCTGGGTTTCCTGCGGCTACCTCAGACGTCTGGACCCTTCCTCGATCGTCTGAGGTGAGTTCCAGACGTCGGACTCTCCTTTCGGTTGTCTGCAGGTACGATCAGACGTTTGGCGACGTGTTCAGACATCCAAAAGCACCTCAAAAGGCGCACCCCGCACCTTTCCACACCCTGCCCCTTGCGTACATACGTTTAGACCTAAAAATGGCTGGATAAATCTCTGCGGTGAGGCCTACATGGCCGTAAGCTGCACAGAAGCATGTACCTTTGCACTAAGCGTGCTTTCAAACGTTCGGCTTCAGCTCCGGACGTCCTTCTGCTACCCCAGATGTTTGGGAGATGCTCCAGACGTCTGAAACTGGAAAATGTCCAGTACGTAGAACTCTCGCGAGCCTTCTCCTTCGTGCAGCCCTTCCGCACTACCTGCAATTGCTATGCCGGCAGCTTCAAGAGGCCACGAAGCCTACCTTCGCGAGCTCCTCCTCCTCGTGCATGAGCTCCTCCGACGCTCTCGCGGCTCCCTCAATAGCTCCTCCTCTTGAAATCCCCTCTCTTCCTCCTTCGCGTCCCGTCCCTCTCTCTCTTCTTCCTCTCCACACGCTGCGCTAGTGGCTGGAAGGAAGGTGGTGGCCGACAGGAGGGAAGGATGAAGGTGGTGGTCGGTGGAGATGGAGAGAATGGCGTGGGGGCGGGTGGGGGGGTGGGGATTAAATAGGAGAGGGTTAGGGTTTGGGGTGAGGAGAGAGAGGTGCGTGCGTGTGTGCGCTCGCGGAAAAAGAATAAAAGGTACGATTCTTTTACTTTTAGATGTCTGACCCTCTATTTAGACGTCTGGACAGACATCTGACGACTAATCCAGATGTCTTAAACACCCCAAAGGGCAGCGGGTCATTTCAGTTAAGTTCACTTAATCCAGCATAGATAGGGGGCAGGTTAAGTGACAAGTTAAATATTTAATCTAGTGCAAACTTACTTAACCTACCAACCAAATGCACCCTACAACTGTTGTATGTAATGTTTTAAAAATTGAATCGATTAGATATTGGTTTGATTTTTAAATGCATGATTTAATGGGTGTTTTGTTTTGATTGAACAGGTGATGATGACAACATGCATGAGAAAAAATCAACATGTGAATCGATTTATAAGATCTTTGATTTAGTTTGTATTGATTCGATCGGCTTGAACTAGTATTCAGTAAAAAAAATCAATGAAGACATATAGTAGGAGAAGTTATTTTGCAACCCTAATTATACTAAAATTCACATGCTTTCAGCAAATACTAAACAAAAATAAAAGGAACTGCTTTATTTTCCTTTTTTTAGAGCAAGCAAATAATATATTTACAATGAGTGTAGTGTGTAAAGTTACATGCATTTTTCTTTTAGCTCTTAGGAGACTAGATGATTGGTCTAACTCAATTTTAATTGGTTCGCATTAATTTTAATTTTCATTACCTAAGCCAATCAGTCTGGCTGGTTGATAATCGTGATGCGATCGATCACAGTTCGTATAAAAAAAATCGTCGTCATTGTTGTTGTAGTATATGTCACAAATACAAACTGTTATCGCGTTAGCTTCATTTAATTACATAATTTTTACTTGTTTATTTCAGGTCATTCACTGGGAGGTAGTTATTGATATACATCATTCTCTAAGTCCAACATTATTCTTTAATTCCAAAAAGATCAATTTTACATACAATTATAAATGAATGAATTAATGAAATAATAGCTTAATTATGTACAAAGGAATTAACTAAAATGCTTGCAAACATCTAATTACAAACAAGCATCAAACATTTTACTTATATACTACATACTATCTATTTATAACTTATAATACTAATACTTACATATATATACAATAATGCTAACACATATAATATATACAGCGATAGATGAAAACGTCGCTAAACCTCAGGAAGAAATATGTACAAAACCTAAGTGAAAAATCTGGTCTATAGTGACACTTATTTTATCTACAGTGACGGATTAATCTGACAGTAAAGTTATAAGGTTATTTATATGCATATATAGCTCAAACATTACTTATACTACGTGTACTTAATATACCTATACTTATTATTTACAGTATACACTTATATACACTATACACATATATGTATACACTTCCTCCCTCACTCTTTCTTCTTCTTCTTTTACAGCTTAACCATTTCTCCTCTTCTTATTCTCTCTGAAATTAGTCTCAACAGTTACATTTGTTATGTGTTCTCTCTCATCTCTTCTCTTCTTTCCCTTAACCCCTCATTAGTTCAAAAATTAGGTTTTAAGGTTAGCGGGCGATCTTTTCGAATGATACCTGGCACCCTTAATGAGTGGGACCAGACTTCTACTAGGGTCACCCTAGTTAGTTTAATTATCCTTTTAATCTCGATTTATGCTCAGAAACGAGCTTAATCAAATCCTCACACAATGTCGGGCCCCCGACCCACACCGCACACCATCATCACAGATCCATGACAATGCCATACATAAGCTTAGAGTAAGGGGTAAAGGGTTTGGTTGTGCACCGAGTGCATGACGACTGAGAGGAGTGGGGAAGGAAAATAATTTAAGTGCCTCTGAACACTCTGTGCCACACGATGTGGTGCTATGTTTAGCGCTACTCAGCGCTGGAATTCCAGTGCAACTGTGCTGATTTCGGATTTTTGACCTTCGATTTGAGGGCCATAATTTATTATAAATTAAAAATAAATTATAAAGAGTTAAACTATTTACATAGTACTATATAATTGTACAATTAATTTATAAAATTAATTATATTTACAGTATAAATAAATTAAGCAAAGTTCCCAATTTATACATACTATTTTTTAGGTTTTATTTCTTACTTAAGTATAAATTAGTTAATGTATGGTCTAATTGGCCTTATACAGTATTAATATACATATTAAAGTATTTAATAAATATTTTTACTGTATTTTACAGGTTTTATTTCGATTTTATTTACATTTAAATAGCTTCTTTTGGATTATTTTATATAAATTAGATATAACTAATATAATACATTATAAATATAGTTAAATTAGCTTAATTTACTTAAAATACCTTAGTACAAATATAAAATATAAATTAGTTTAATTTTAACTTAAATGACTAATTTATTTTAATTTAATCTAATAAATTAACTAGTAACTTAATAAATTAATTATTTATTCTATATAAATATTTCAATTATGGTACAGGGGTCCTAATATACATAATATACATATAAATATGTATGTATAGTATCAATACTAAATATGTTTATTTATAGAATCTATTAATTTATATAGCTTCTAGTACATATAAATTAGAATAATTAATAAATAATTATATAATTAAACTATGTATGGTTTGAGTTAACTTATATACTTAAGTTAAATTATATAACATTTACATAAGTTATTTATACTTAATATATATCTATTTTACAATATTTACACATATAGTTTATTATATAGCTTATATCTACAAGTATTTACATAGTATACAATGGGTTTTTAGGTATTTTTAGGATTTTTTACTTTTTATAGGTTTTGTATATTTTGTGGGGATAAGGGATGAGAAAGAAAGAGAGGGATGAGAAAAATGGAAATCTTTTTAGTGTTTTTATAGTTCTTTTTATTAAATTCCATGTTATATTGAACCGTCGGCTGGTATGTTCTACCAAGCTGAGGGTTTAGAATACCATGAAACTTTGCAAATGTGTAGAGAAATAGTTAATCCTACTCACTACACCTTTATTTTATTTTTTTGGATTTTTTATAGTATTTTTATTTATTTACAAGTTGAGCACAATCTAAGCCTAAGAAGGGTTTTTAATGAGAACCTAAGGCTCTAGATGGCTTTCTAGTGACTGGATAGGCAGTGAACTACCTCAATTATATTCAACAGGTTGTATAACATGAATTCAAACAGATAATCGTGAATTTCAACTCAAAATATCATTAATTTTCAAGTTTAGACAGTTGGGCATAACAGTTAGCTGACAAAAAGATTAAAAATAAAATTACAAGCTATTCAAATTGAATCTAAAGATCATTTAAGATACATGAAAGCATGTACATAATATACAGAACACATAAAACAAGCCATCTAATTTAAATAACTCCAAATCCTAGCCTTTACTGCCCATCAATTTCTGTCTAAACAACAACAGTAGTTGCTGCAGCAGCTGAATTGATAACAGTATAGAAAACCCATCAGCAGCAACTGCTGCTGGTCTATTCAGTAATCCAAGAAGGTGCTCCAGACGTATTAACAGTCAGTTTCAAGGCTGTTGAGCAACCAACAGAATAGCCAAAACACCTACAGTTGCTGAAACAATAGTTGTAAGGTCTGCTGCTTCAATTGCACCTCACTTCAGAGCTTCTAAAAGAATTTCAAACGTCCTAAATAAATGCCAAATAACTGCTGCAGTGTCTGAATTCTAATATCAGTTGCTTACATCTATATTTTAGTACATGAACACCTCAAAATCAGACTAATTAAGACTGATCTGGGGATATTTATCCACTGAAATTAGATCATATCTTCTTCTTTAAAACCTCCATAAAGAATCATGCAAGTGAAAATAGGGGAGGAATAAAATGTCGCCCCATTTGGGCTTTTAATTTGGATCTTACATTGATTTCTCCACTTGATCTCCTTGAACACTATTGATGGATGTTCAAGGCAATCATATGGATAGATCAAGACCCGTTGGGTCCTTGTTTTATCTCAAATCAGGGAGAGAGACTGATTCTCCTTGATAGAACTCTCCAACATAGATCTTGATTCAGGTGTATGCTCATCCACATAACAAAATTCAAATCCAAAGATCAAAAATCATTGGAATCCTTGCAAAACACCTCATCAAGCTCATAAATCCTTAAACAACTCGATTAAATCCAATGAAGCTCAAAATCGATTTCACATCACTGATTTGAACTAAAACCATTTTCAAGCAAAATCGAGCTGATTGAGTTTATGAACAAGATGGGGGGGTTTGTGAATTTGCGAAATGAGTGGTAGACCCCCCCTAAAGTGCTTTATGGCAATAATTTCAGATCTGAGACACGAAATCCTTAGATCTGAAATTATACCTGATGGCTGGGTGATCAGTGAAATTAAATCGAGGGAAAAAGAACGCAATAAAATGGAATGCAAGGGGAGAGTCATTATCAAGTGAATGTGGGTGGATTCTTCTCCTCTGATCTGAATTGATCATAGGAGGTGCAAGATCTATTCTATCTACTCCTAAACTACACTAACAATTGTCACACAGATCTCTAATTACTCCTACTCCTAGAAAGCAAGTAAATTACACTAGAAAAGCAGTAAATCTATCTAAATGGAGGAAGAAGTTTCAGGTCACCTGTCGGTTGGTTGATGACGACAAATGGGGAGAGGAGACCAGCAGCTGACGAAGATGTCTAAGCTCTGCCACCCGGGCGGTTGGCAGCGAGTGAAATTGGGGAGGGAAACGCCAACTCTGTCACAGCTTGCAAAGGAAACTGGGGTGAGGAGAAGCTGCAAGTGTGGACGAAGGGATCAGCTCAAGGGGAGGGAGTCGATGGCACGCATGCGCAGCTGAGGAGCTCCTTAAATAGCAGAGAGAGTGAAATGAGTCACCTCGCAAGTGAAATTAGGCACTTTGGTTATGGGTGGTCTCTATTGTAGGAGGAGAGGAGCACGCGTGAGCTAAAATAAAAAATGGGTCGTAGGATGGGATCTGGGTGAATAGGTGACCACACGAGCCGAATCGCGCGAAGGTTCCAATCAAGGAGAGCCACAGATCAAGCTATCAAGAGAATGGACGGTGGGGATTGCGCGTGTTCCTCGAGTGAACAGTGTTTGCGCAGGAGCTGCAGGCGGCTGAAGGTCTTTTGGTGAAATTGCAGGGCACACCCCTCTGCGAAGGGGTAGAAATATTGTAGGTAGGCCCATAAGTGGTTAAAAAGCGTAACAGAACAGTCCTTTAGGGCTTACAAAAAGGTCCCTGCAGACTATAAATAGGTCCTAGGAGGTTTTCTAATCAATGAAATGTAATGCACTAAGGACGTAAATGTAAATCTTTGATTTTAAGGCCTTAATGATGTCTAAACACATCTAATGAGAACCTCATCATGAACCCTAATTAGCACAATCTAACCCAGATATGTAAGAAAAAGCTCCTACATGACCTAAAGAAAGGCTTAACTCAGAGAATTCTAAGTTTAAGAATAAAATAAATCATAAGGGGTAAAATTGCAATTTCACCAATGCAATTTGCAAATAGGGTAATTAAGGGTCCAAACACAAGTCAAACAAGCTTAACAAGAAGGTAAGTGGGATGATCTGATCTAAAAAGGGTTATATCAACTTCTAGGAATTAAATGACATTCTATAACCCCAAAATAAATCCACTTCAATTCACGAGGTTCGAGGCAGGATAAAAATCAAATGAACCCTCTAAAATTTATAGAAAAGTATTCTCTAGGGTTTAGAACCTTCAATTTGACCTTAGAAATCTATTTTGACCTAGAAAGAGAATCATGCCAAATTAATAATTTAATTTGGGTTTTTACGTAAATTGGTTAGTCAAACATGGTCCAACCTAGAATTAAAATTCACCATTAAAATCCTTAGGTTCAAATTAGTCTTGTATAAAAACTTGAGCCTAAGAAGAGACCTCCTTGACCGACTTTACAATTTGATCATCTTTATTTACTTTTTGACCCTTATCTTTTGAAACCCTTGCATTTAGGTCTCCAACTTTTTATCATTCCTTGCAGAACGGTCCTCCCTGCAACTTTTGCGCAGCGCCATACTTCGGCGACCTTGCGCGAAGTATGGCGCCGCGCAGGGCAGGGCTGCCATCCTCTAGAACAGAAGCAGGGTTCCCTGGACGTCTTCTGTCATAGGGACCTGCCCATGACCTCTACCAACCACCATGCCTTCCGTGCGAACGCACGGAAGGCATGGGTGTCCCTTCCGACTTAACTCGGGCGAGGCTGGCACGACCCAGCTCGCCCCTCTATGCACGCCAAGCCCTTTATAAGGACCGGCAGACCTTGCCGGCTCCTTGAAGCTTCCTTTGACGGAGAACTACCCCCCTCTTCATCCCTTTCTCCTTCGTCAGAGAGCTCGAAGCTTCCGGAGACCACTCTCCTCTTCCCCCTCGTGGCTCTGCTGCCCTACCTGCAGCAGGGTTTCCCCTGCTCTGTCGTCCGCGCCAGGCTGTACCTGCTGGCGTCCTCCGCCTGCTTCCAAATCGCTGAAACCCACCTCCAGGGCGTCTTCGTCTCCAGCTCCGGCAGATACGAGTCGGCTGCTCTGCCCTCCCCCTTCGTCGAGTAATTAGGTAGATAGCTTCCTCTCTCTCTCTCTTGTATTTTCCCTCTTCCAATTTGCCCTTTCGACCACCCACCAGCCACTGTCCAGACTCACCTTCTCCACCTTCGATCACCCCCTCCGACGAGTCCACCCCACGCTCACAGACCCCTTCACACCTTGCCGACCAGCCCAGAAGCTCCCTCACACTCCACTCCACCGATCCCCCCCTCTCCATCCACTGCCAAGCGCCACCCAACCACCCCCCGAACAAACCCACCTCTCCGCCCACAGTCTGACCTAGGTCAGCCTCTGCACGCACTCTCGCACCCCGCCAACCACCGCACAAGCTTCGCCACACTCCGGTGAAGCTTCCCACGTGTTCTGACTAGGCCGAGAGGCCGTAGCTATGATTTCTTGGTGCTAGAGCACCACGATCATTTGTTTTGATGATAACAAAACACGTGTTATTTAACATTTGCAATTTGAGTCCTAGATTTCAGGTCAATTGCAAATGTGGACGTGTTTAGACGGAGTTCAAGCTCGCATCCAGGACGGATTGGAGGAGCTTGACGGAAAACACAGGAGGTTCGCGTGGAGCGAAAGATTGGAGATGGAAGAGAAGAAGAATAGGATAGATTCTTTTTTATCCTTTCATGTATCTCTTGTATTTATTTTCTTGCTCTTTATTTTCCTTAGACATTATGTTAAAGAGCCTCAAAGTATCCTAACAGTAGTCCTAGGAACACCGGCACAACCCTAGGATACTTAGGTTTTCTGTAGAATACTTAGAAAACCAATATAGGGTTCAAACAGCACTTCCAGACGTCTAATTCCCAAATCAGACGTCTGATAAAGAATTTTAAGACGTCTGACTGTTGTTTCAGACGTCTGATAACTATTAGGCTGGACATAGTTAGTTCTGTCTGATGAAATCAGACGTCCAGACCTTAGACCAGACGTCTTAGGAGACGTCTGATGACTTTGCCAGACGTCCAATTAGTGGACCGTTGGCTGGCTTAGAAAACACTCAAGATTATGACCGTTAGAGCCTTATCAGACGTCCATAGGACTTACCAGACGTCTGATAAATGACCGTTTCGCCTCGGCTGACCCAAAATCTCTTCTCAGAGATTTTCTAGCCGTTGCAACGTTTGGAAATCAATTCCCACAGTAAAAGTAGGTTTCCAGACGTCCAGACTTAGTGCTAGACGTCCTGTATGTCATCTGATGGACTTGCAGAAAAACCCTGTTTATATCTGATTCAAGTCAGGGAGAAACCCGCATAGAATCAGACGTCTGACCTTGGAATCAGACGTCTTAAAGTGGCCTTCCAGACGTCTGATGCCAGAGTTAGACGTCTGATAACCCTGTCAAATGCAATCATTGTCCTGATTTCGGCCTAATTCTCTTGGGCTTTACACCCAACGGCTATGGAAGCTTTTCCAAGCCTTCCAAAACCTTCCTAAGGCCTCTATAAATAGAGGGGAACCTTTGCAACTCAAAAAACACACCAAGAGAAACAAGAGACACACCTAAGCAACTTAGTTCCACTCTTTTGTGTCCAATTGAAGCCCTTGCTCTCCAAGCTCTAGTTTCATTTTCTTGAGAGCATTCAACCGTTGCGCACCCGCTCTCCCGCCGTAGATAACGAGAGCGACGTAGCGCCATCGTGTGGCACACGCACTGCGTCATCGTCGACGCACTCCTTGCAAAGGGGAGTTTCCTATTTCCTATAGAAGCTAGGTTTAATTTTGTTGGCTCTATAGGACTGTTGTTTTATTTTATCTTTGTATTTTGGTTGGGTATTCGCTTTGCGAATTCCCATCTCCTTCGTGGGACAAAATCCTTCTCGTGGAGAGAAGGGGTTGAGGAACGCTACCCTCGTACTTGTAGCGTGGTTGTACTGAGGTTGAATCACCCTCGTTTAAAGTGATTCGTTTAGTGGATTTTGATCAACTTGGTTGATCGGAAAATCCTAACTCGAGAGGGTTAGGTGGTGGTTTTCACCCGGTTTGGGTTTCCACCTAAAAATACCTGTGTACATTGTGCGATTGCTTATTTTTGTGAGATTGCTTTTTATATTTTATTTCCGCAATTATTTTTACGTCACCCCTCCTGGTAGGGAAAAACCTTCAATGATTTCAGGTTCGCGCCCTCTCGCCGCCATTGTCGACGATCTGCAGCAGCTTCACCTGCAGCTGCAGGCATCTTCCAGCCCAGGCGCATGTCCCAGGCTGCGTGGGCAGGAGTCGCGAAGACACCCAGGCCTGCAGTTGGGGCGCAGGCCTCGCGAGCTGCCTCAATTGGCCGCTGATTGCTCGCCTGCGATCGCGAAATCAGGAGGTGGAACTTTAGTCCCACCTCGTAAGTGCGTGGCTGAGCGCCCGCACTTAAATTGAAAAAGTGCTTAAGGCTTACTACCTTCGAACACAGGGGTCAGGTCCCTTTCCCGCACGCAACGCGCCATACGCTCGCTCGCCCTCGCTTGCGCTCACACCCCGCAGGTCTGGGTCGGATCTGACTACCCGAACTGCGCACTCCTCGCCCACCACCGCACGCCGGTGGGCCTGGTCCCGGGCGCGATACCTGCACTCGATTACCCGGCTCTGGGAGAGCAGTCCTAGGAGAGAATTCTGAGAAAGAGAGAGATGCGAGGAAGGGGTAGGGGTAGGTTTTGCTCTGACCTTTGTGTGAGCGTACAGGAAGAAAAGAAGGAGAAGAAGGCAGGAAGGAAAAGAAGAAGAAGAGAAGCGGCCGAAGCCTTAGCCGCTCAACAGCAGCTGAAGAAGAAGGAAGGAAGGAGAGAAACAGAAGAAGAAAGAAGAAGGGAGGCACTGTAGCAAAGCCACAGATAAGTCGTTTGAGCACTGCATCAGACGTCGGAATCCCTACAGCTGCAGAGGAAGAAAGAAGCCTTTGCAGCCGCCAAGAAGAAGAAGAAGGCAGGAAGGAAAAGAAGAAAGAAGAAGGCAAGAAGAAAAGAAGAAGAAAAAGAAGGAAGAAGACACAGCCGCCAGAAAGAAAGAAAGAAAGAAAGACAAGAATAGAAGAGGAAGGCTGAAGAGAACAGGAGAAGAGGAAAATCACCACTGCCGCAGAGAAGAAAAATAGAAAAGAGAAAGACAAGAACAGAAGAAGAAGGCAGGAAGAAAAGAAGAGAAAGAAGAAGAAAGATACAGCCGCAAGGAAGGAAAAGAAGGAAAGAGAAGAAGCAAGCAAAGCAGCTAAGAAGAAAAGAAGACTCTGTAGAAGAAAGAAGGAAGAAAGAAAGAAGAAAAGAGAGAAGAAGAAGAAGCCAAAAGAACTCTCTCTCTCTCTCTCTTATTTTTGTAACCTAATTGAGAACTCTTATACTTCTAGAATTTTAGTTGCTCCCTGAGTTCGACCTCGGGAAAACCTTATTCCGAGTAAAAAATTTTAAATAGTAATCTGATAGTTGTTTTGTCACATACTATAATAACTGATTGTAAACCATAATAAACGTAAACACGAACAAGCAGTCGGTCATCACTAACATCCAAGTTTTTATCTAAGCTTAATTAAACATTGAAGAAGTTAATTATACTTTTGATTTGAACTTTTGAGCTCATTTATGTGTTCAATTTACAATTGGATCACCATTTCACATTTATTAATAGAATATCTCATTTAATGACCTAATTATGCATTTTTAACACAGAATTGATGTTTTAGGTCTTTTTTCTTTAATTTTCATACTTAGTTTTTAGCTTAACTTAAGCGATTTAGTTATGATGAGTCGCAACTCATCATTAGTAAAGCACCGATTTCTAATTGGACTAGTTGAATCAGTCGATCTGATCTTAATTTTAAAACATTGGTCAAATGATACACAAGAGAGAGGGAGCACTTCTTGCGCCAACATCACATTCTATAAGGGAGGGAATACCGCACCAAGTGAAGCTCCAAGTGCCTTAACGATTTTTATATGCAAATGCAACATCTTTAATTGCAACTTGTTTAATTATCGATTAAACTGCTTTTAAATTTTTAATGACCTAAGGATGAACCATGTGTCATGCCTATTAGAAAAGCTTGATTTGGATGAAATGAAGATGGGCTTGACATTTTAAGGGCTTGCGAAGCTAGCTTGAGACAAAGTTCAAGCTTCGCAAGCTTTTTAACTTGATCATTGTTTGACAAGATAACTTGATTATATAATGTATGTGGTACGTGAAATCGAAGGACTACATGGACATTTTGTAACATCCAATTCTTATATAAATACTTTTAAACTTCTATTGCAATTTGAATCTTTCAACTTATACTTGCTCGGATATTATAAGATCTAATTAGATTATTAGAATTAGATTTGAAAGAAGACTAACATTAACTATATTATCGAGTTGGTTCATTAATCAAGACTTGGCATCTCGTTCAACATGAGGTTATTATTGAGTAAAATAGAATGAGAAAAAAAGCATGGGAAAGGCATCATGCACTCACTAATCAGATGTAGGAGATAAGGGGAAGACAACTCCCTTGCTTCACATGTTGCTATGTTTATGAGTCTAGAACATGAAATTTTAAATTTTTTTTTTGAAAGAGATGTGAAACATTAGATGTTTGTCGAAACTAAGCTAATTATCGTCTGATGTTTGCAGAAAAGTAACCTTGATTTTTCTTTTCTAGAAATTTGATAATCTACTAACTTCCTAAAAGATTGTCAATATGATAGGAGCTCAAGTAAGTTAACATCCAAAATTTTCTTAAATTGAGATAATATTATTTTTTGAAATCACATAACTTCAAAAAAGCAATTTTCTTTTCTTTCTTTTTTTTTTTTTTGGAGAATTTTGATAATTGAATAACTTCCTAAAAGACCCTCTATTGTAATAAGAGTTCAAATAAGCTAAAATCGACAAAATTTTCATCTAGACAATAAAAAGCATTAGTTAATTCTTTCGAGCATTAGCATTCGACGATCAATTATTGATTTTGACTGCAATTTAAAAGAAGCAAGGCAATAGAGGATATTTTAATTGAAATTTATTCAATTGTCGTTCATGTAGTGTTAGGCTGAGGTGATTTGTTAATACTGATGACTTATAGAGGTTTGCGTGTTTATACTTTTTTGTAAAAATTGTATACCAGAGGGAGGAGTGAGAGAGTGTTGGGGGCACGAGCGGATGTCAATTTAGTATTTTTTATCGATCCGATTAGAGCAAGTTTTGTTTGCCCCATTTAATAAATAGATAGTTTTGGATTTACTAAGTTATATCTGATTAGATTTTGATTTGGGGGGGGGGGGGGGGGGGGGGGGGATAATATATGAGATAACATAATTTTTTTTAAAAGTAATCTATATCCATTCCTTAAATTATCTCTTATATGGTGAGTTGTTTGCATAATTTAATAAATAATACATTTTTACGGTATGAAAGTGTAATTTTCTGTAATTATTTGTTAATATATATTAATTTTTATATAAATTTTGATAAGTACATACCTCTTAACTATATATAAATAAGTATATGAGATATGTAAATAGATATCCATTAGAAAAATACGTATCCAATGGGTAAATAAATACCAGGTGAAATTTATTTACTAAATAAATGAGACAGATATAAAGTACAAATTTTTAAATACAAATAGATTTAATATTACTAAAATCTAACTCAAACCCACGCGCATAGACATTCCCAATGGAGAGGGGGTAAGCAACAGGAGGTGATGGAGAAAAGAAAGTGTGGAGGTACAAGAAGATAAAAGCACCTTCCCTTAGGTTATAAGATAAATTATCAAGCTGCAAGCTCACACACAAGGTTGCCAAATTGGTTCGTTAATTTAGAAGCACGGGAGGTAGAGCTGTGGCTTGTGAATAGGTTCATGAGTTGGCGAGAGTCAAACTATCAAAGGTTTTTTTTTTTAAATTTCTTTTTTGCAAAGGAGCTTTCATCCACGTGGGTTGTAATTCATACAAGGGATGCAGGAAATAAAGAAACGGATCAACGTATCCCCCAAAGGAAACACAAAATTTCAACCTAAGTTTAAAATAGAACAAGAAAAGAAGCATTACAAATGTGGAAAACAAACAATGGTCGGCGAGTCAACCACCGCATCATGCCCTTAGATATGATAGCGAAACTAGGAAAAAATCCTAGGCACAGCGTTAGCGAGAAATATGATAAAGCAGTAAAGTCAGGCACCAGAAACAAACATGACACTTCTCAGTTGTATGAAGTATGATAACAAGCATGATCCCAAACAAACACCCCCATATGAGGGAACATCAACATCTCCCAAGGGAAAGACAAAACCAACAACAACAACAACATGAAAGAAAAACCAAGACGAAAATTGGTCAAACCAAAATGGAACCATAACGAAGAAACAAGGCTTTACCAAAGTCCACCTAAGACCCAAAAGGATAGCCCCCTTGCAGACTGGATCGCTCCCAACACCATCCTAACCTCAAAAAAAGAAGCAAGCCGACCAGACATTGGCCAACGCACGCTGGCTGCACCAGCTAAGCATCTTGATAGAGCAAACAACAAAAGATGCCTCGCGCCACCTTCGCCAATGCTTGCTGCCCTCCTTGCCAACAACTTGCTCACGCCATCGCTGCATAGGCCGCCCTCCGTCGTACACAACCACCAACCCGAAATCAGTCACAACCCGACACGAGGGGCAATGCATGTTGACCTTGTCTCAGGAGGAGAGTCCCAAAAGGGAGGGAAGCACACGAGAGGAAGGGGGAGGGCCCCAATCAGCCCACTGTAGCACATCATCCTTCGCCAAAGAACAAAAGGAGGAGGAAGGGAGCTCAAAACGAAGGGAGTAGATAAGTGGACCCTCTCAACTAGTCCCATGGAATCGTGAGTCAAACTAGCAATGTTGAGTTGGCCTACCAGGTTCAAACATGTTTTGGACTGCAAGCTCAAGTAAGGTCAGACTTATCATGCCAAAACTTGAGTAGCCATAGCCAGGCTCCCTTGGTTTGTCAAAGTTAGTGATCCCAAGGGATCTTTGTATGGAGTTTAATTAGTGGTGAAAATGTATAGAAATTCAAAAAAATGAGGTATTTTGTAATGTACGAATGTAATGGAAATTATCCCCGTCATATATATTGGTATTTAATGTGTGAATTTGTTGAGTAGATCTCACACATAACGCAAGTACCTTCACATTGTGAGATCAATCATCACTCAAACAAGCATATATCACCACTAGTGATTGAAGAGATTATCGATGATTTTTTCTTTTGAATGGAAACACACATGTGATTTTTAATTCTAAACCAAAACACACCGGTGATTTTTTGATTTTGTATCAGTACAATTTGATTTGATTTTGAAATAAAATACATCGGTGATCTTTTATTTTACAGTGATGCAATTTTAATTCTAAAATTAGATCTCATCGTGTGACACTACTCTCATTGCTTTTTTTTTAGGATATTTTAAATACGTTAATGCATTGTGTTGATAGCTCCCACCTGAGCAGAGGGATTGCCCACGTAAAGGGGAACATATGGTGTAATCTTTAGTTTTACATTTACATTGCAAATTTCGTTCCTATCTAATTATGCTCAATGAGGGTGTAATCCTCTATCCTCCAAAATTAACTAAAAATATTTTACCATATAGGGAATGTCGAGCATCTGACTTAATTGCGAGCATTTGCGCAACCTCTTGAGATAGAATATTGAAACAATGGCGTTAACGTCTTCAAATAGTTTGGGAAAGCCTTTGCAAGAAGGATGGATTTGTTGCTTCCCACGTCAACATTATTTCCAACGTACTTCTTAAGATTTGAGATCTCCATTTGGATCAAAAGAGTTTCCTCATGTGTTAATGCAAAGGGAGTGCTAAAGGTATTATTGCATTAGTAAGGGGGAATGGTTTGCAACTTTGTCCATATTTTAATTCTAACCGCTCTTAGAAATTCCCCAAAAGGTTGCCCAACCGTAGAAGGTCACAATTACCTTCGGATGAGGGTTGTAGTCCTTTTGCTACCCACACATTAGTAACTGTTGATGCTTTATTGAATTCAAGAGGCCGTCCATTTCAAGCAATTCTAAAGTCCTTTCGATGATTAGTTTGAATCACATGCTTCATTGAGGGTTATCAATGATGACTCGCACACACACACACACACACACACGAAGCATAAAATAAAACTCAAGCCATTTAAAGAAAAGGCATATTATTACTAAGTATAGGTAACGCACACTTCCTGACCCTATATACCGGATAAAGAAGGACAAAATTAATGTGCTTGACAAGTCAGCAATTAGTTTGAGTTGCTTGAAAACAAGTTATTAAGCGAGGGATTAATAGGGTCAAAGGAAGTATTTTCCATGTAATTCAGCATTATATATACCTCCACGTTAATACTGCAGAACTTGGATGCTGCAAACGTCTCAATAGGCTTTATACCAAAAAGCAACCATATTTGTTGCACGTCAAACAATTAAGGGCTCCATGCTATCAAGAATAAAAGCAAAATCTTCCTTCGACAATAGGGCAAGTGTGCAAATGAGCATTGAATATTTCGTTGCTACCCTATTCATTCTTTCAAAGTTGTGTCTTTCAAGATTGGTGTAATAGGATCGTCGATTACCTCAACTTACCTGCAGAGAGTTTTAATTCATAAAAAAAAGAAAAAAAGATTTGTGCCACTTCAAGCTTAATATGCCTTGCTCAATGGGTAACCTATGCTAAGGTGCTTGGCTTTAATCCAATTGCCTACATGATGTGCGAAAGTCAAGATAGATGAACAAGACATCCTTGCTTTAAAATTCGGCGCTTGTTCAATTCATTAATCACTGAGAATATGAAGGTATAATGGTTAATATGGGTCAAACCCTACAGGGAGGCGGCGAATGGTTGTTTAATGCATGCAGGAGGATGCCAGCAGGATGATTATAAGTTTTATCTTAGAATTTTTCTTTTTTCTTAATCCGTGGAACATAACTAAATATGGTACAGAAGTGATCAAAGCTCTTCTTTTTGGATCCTATTGGATTCATAATAAGGAAAAAAAAAGACTCATGAACAATCACATAAAAATATAAAAAATTTGATAATCTAATTTCATCTAGAAAAGATATATATCTGATGAAGAGTAAGATAACTTTAGAACCTTCACGAAGTAAAATAAAAGTATAGAAATTCACTTTTCTTTCTCTGGGCCTCTCCCCTTGCCAAGGTTCTCACTCCTTTTACAAGCGAAGAGTTTGGTAATGTCCAGAATATTGTTGGGGAGAGATTTTTGAATGGTGGTAATCGTGGTCAAATGCTTGGCCATCGGGTGATAATTGATCATTGTCTGACATTCGGATCACATCCCTTATTAATCGTGGGGTGTGTCCTCAAATGATCGTAGAGGTTGTCTTTTTATCGAAAGTTCATATGCTGGGTCAAGTTGTTGGATTAGAATTTGCCTCCATGATATGGTATCTAGTCGTTTAGGTTCATAAGTTTGTGAAATAAATTAAAAAAATAAGATAAATAGTAAAATAAATAAGTTAATCTGTTTAGATATTTTGATAAGTTAAAATTATTTCATAAAAAATATAAAATAATTTTATCTTAAATTAAATTAACTTAATCAAATATAAATAAAAAATAAATTAAGTGACAAATTATATATTTAACCTCTCAATCAAATACTTCTTTAAACAAAATAAAGTCAACCCGGGTAAACTTAAATCTTTTCAACGATCCTTCTTGTCAATAGAACACTTAATCTTACGCCTATTTTTATTAAGGTCCTTTTGTTGGACCGTCTACTTTTTCCAGCAAATACTATGCCAGGTTAAGTAGTTGAACACTACCTGATTGAATTTTTATATTTTATTTATTAGATCTCTTTAAACTTATTCTCGAATCTTCTATCAAACCTTTGGCAATTGAGTTTTATTACAAACTTTTCCTCCACTCATGGAAAATGAAGTTCGAAACAAACGCACCGGAGCTTTAGAGATACGAAATTTAACCTAACGTGATCATCGATTTTTTCGAATGTTTTTATATATTTCCAATATTTAAAATAACCACGACCGAAACTTTATTTTAACACGACAAATACTTAACTCAAGAAAGATACCGTAAAGCACTGTAGGAAATCCAAAGCAAGGTGAAGGTACACTTAACAATAGGTTTAGATCAAATATTGGACAGTATATATCACGATAAATTTTATTTGATGTTAATTTTAGGTAAATGTCTCGGTAATATTATAATTATCTCAATATTTACGAAAGCATGTAAAAATATCTTTTTTTTCCTGTACTGACGTTAATCGTTCCATGTCGACCGAACATTTCATCAAATGTAAAAAATAAGGGACAAGCAGCTGATTTTTTTTTATTTGTTTTGTTTTGGAAAGTTACTGTTTCCATTAAAAGGGAGAAATACCTGATATAAAGGATGCATCTCACGGGGAAAGGAAAATCAGCTGATGTTGTTGCCTCAAGTAATGAGAAGTGGAGACCATGCATTAATTTCCATGCAGCAGTTGATCCAACTGATCCACGTGCCATGAAATCCATAAAATTCTAAATTCCCAACCTTGGTTAACTCGATTATAGATACAACTAGAACATTAACCTGCATTAAAGTACTTGAGAGACTCATTGTTAATTGCCCAGATCTAACTGTGAAGCTACTGTAGATATCTGTACTGAGGGTAATTTTTTAATTGACCTCAGGGTGGTTACGGATACTGAAGTTGTTGTAACAGTAGCCCGATGGTAGTACAATAAATAAGCAGCGCAACTGTATCAGAGGGTCTTAATGACCTCAATTCATAAAGTTTTCTTCCTCTGTCACGAACATGCAATTAAACTAACAGGCAATTAATGGGGACACGTGGTAATTTCCATCGGATCCAGTGCCTTAATTTATCATATCGAAGCGGAGATTCTAAAGAATCCAATCTTCAACTAATCGAGAGATTAAAAGTTCCAATCAGATTCGATTTGGATCAATATCGTTTAATTTACAATTTTCTAAAGTGAAAAAATATATATAAAAATACATCATATATGTGATGTATTTTACGACGTGCTGACCTATTACATTAGTATAAAGTAATTTTAGACCGATGTAAAATAAATATGAAATAATTTTATATTGATGTAAAGTGAATCTAAATAATTTTGTATCAACATAAAATGATTAATGATAATTTTATATCTGTAAAATGATCATGAAATAATTTTACAGTAATATAAATTAATTTTAAATAATTTTATAGAAATATAAAATACTTCACGATGAAAATTTAGATCGATACACCGCATAAGTACGTTAAACTTTTACGTTTTTATGATCGAATTCTTTTCTAAAAGTCCGTCACTTAAATTGACAGCCGACTTATTCCACCAGTCGCCCGCTCCTTCCGGATAATTTAATATCACATATATAGCAGGCATTAATTCTAACAGTACGAAGATGATGTAACGAAGATGGTAGCAGTAGTTACACAGGAACTTTGCTTTTCTTCTCTTCTGCGGTGTTGGATATGGGAAATAAGCTTGTACAATAAATAAAGAAATTAAAAAAAAGTGGAATAGAAGGGAGAGATGAGTGAATTTTGATGTGTGGGACAATACTAGGGTTAAACCTTGTTTCATGGAGAGGGTGGGAACAAGTTTCCCCTAGTTCCAAGGATCCCAAAGTCAAGAGCTTCTCAAATAACTTGTTCCCACTTCTAGATCAAGAAATCGTGGCAAGATAAGTTCATGATGCCATTGTTGTATAGATGTGCTGAAGCAATGTACCATGAAACTCCAAACGTCAATTCATATAGTAATGATGCACGGTAGGTGAGTTTTAGATGTGAGAGATTGCGACTCCCCAACTCATGGGATAGGCTACCTACATGAGACGATTACGACTTCCCAACCTGACCTTTGTCAATTGAGGTTACCGTTTAGTTTAAATTCAGATGGCTATTTGTCTCCCCGCTTCTTTTGTGACGTGCACGGGGGATATACGAGGAGGATGTGCGAACATCCTTTCGACAGTGTCTTTTTAGCAGGGATATATATATACCCACAAACAGCACACATCTTAGTCCTCCTTTCATTTACGTCAACCTTCGTGCACGGCATGTACAACATTCTTTCTCTCGTGCGTTGGTGGGAAAATGCTCTTCACCTTGGGAGATGATATGCTCTTTTTGTTTCACCAAAAAGAAATGGATCATAAATGAAAAATGTAAAACCATCATATACAACTGGAGGACATGCATGTAAGATAGACTAAGGGGAGTAAAAGAATAAGAACATGAACGGATGTGAAAAACTATGCATTAGAATTAGGTGAGTCCAACCATACCAATTAAAAATCCTTTCGAAAAGTAAACCCTTTCTAATAAACGCATCCTTTCAACTTCTCCAAAAATCTAATGTAACGACCCGATTTCCGAGTCCCTACGAGACACGAGAAACCGAACCGACTCGACTATTCCCAAGACCTAGTCGTTCCAACGAGGAAGTAACCAAAAGAGCAGTAAAATAAACCACATTCAGCATGAATATAACTAACAGTAAGAAAGTACAGCAGTAAGGAAAGAAACTACTACAGTATATACCACCACAACACTAGAACAACATTTATCATATAACATGAACTGCAGGTAAATAAAAGTACAGCGGAAACAAGAACTACTCACTATAACGGAAACAAAGAGGTACAAAAGACAATGGTAACTCTACTGGACCCTACTCAGCCCAGCGTCCTCTGCAGCCGCTGACCCTGGCTGCTCAACACCTGGTCCTGAAAAAGGTAACGAGTGTAACACGTCAGCAAAACGCTGAGTAGAGTGGCAACTAAAACTAAAAGCAACAGTAGAGTGTACAGTAGCTGTTATGTTCGATTACTTTCTTTATTCACATCTTTCAAATGTCTCACTATTTCATTTATTCCTCAGATCTTTTTCTTAATCTCGAATATTCATCGTGGGAACGATCTTGATTGCAGTCTTTTCCAAAAAGTAGAAGTAGCACGTGGTGCTCTCCTGGCCGGGAGAGTCCCCCGTGGTGATCCTACCCTCAGTCAACCACCCCAAGGTCATTGACAGAAGTAACGGTGACTTCGGTACGCGCGATAAACGCACAGGTAGCTAACCCGTACTGACACGCGGTCAGTCGTTTCCGTTAACGGGTGCGCCCAAAGCACAGCACGGAACCAGTCCAGGGCAGAGCACTCTCAGTAACAGGGGTCCAACTCCTCCACAGTAACCATACCGGGGCCTTGCCCCTCTACAGTCCGCGCACCCTTGCCTGACTACCCTGGTTTGCCTCAGCGGGCCTAACAAGTCGGTGTGGGAGGCTAGCAGAACCCCGGGGCCCGTGGGGTAGCTAGTACCTCCCTACACTAGTAGCTCTCCTCGGTACTACGTACGCGAGCGCCAGCAAGTCGGTACAGAGTGGCCAGTCCTAACCCCAGGTCCCTGGGGCGGCTGGCTCCGCTCTGCACTAAACAGGGGGACAGTCGCTCTCCTTGGTACTCCGTACTCAAGGGCCAGCTCACTTCCCCAATACTATTCCATTCACTTTCCAGGAGTTCTACTCCTACTTCCCCATAGGGTTCCATCCTTTTTACTCAAACATCCAGGTTTCACTTTCCAGTTTCACATTCTTACAATCCATGTTCTCAACCACGTTACTTATTCACAACAGGCAGCTGTTAATTCAAATTACAGGCAGCTTTATATCTCTTTCCATTTTCCAAGATTGCAGTATTATACATTCCACTAGTTTTCCCATCCTAGGATTCATGCCATATCCTATGATCTATCATACAATCTAGTTTTCCAGCCCTAGGATTCATGCAACACCTAGGAGCTATCATTCCATCTATTTCTCATTCCTAGGATTCATGCAATGTCCTAGGTTCTATTTATGGTTCCATAATTTAACAGATTTTATTAATAACTTAAAGCCACTCTACCAGGTACAACGGGAGAAATGGGGGCGTGGTCGGGAATCCCGCATGCCTCCGTGACCCCCGAGACTGCAACAGAACGTGGTCCCATCACAAGGATCAAACACAAGGAGTGTCTCAAAACAGTGTATAGCTACTGTAGACGGGTAGAGGAATTAATTTTGAAAAGAACGCAGCTCGAATCGCGGAAAACGGAACCCGAACGGGCCCTAAACGGGTTGAAAACGACGACACTGTGCAAAATCAGACGTCTGGAACTTCTTCCAGACGTCTTAAAAAGTGGATCAGAGAATTACCTATTCAGCGTGGTTTCCCAGACGTCCAGAAGTCTGCGGGGACGTCTGGCCTAACTCCCAGACGTCCGATGGTCACCCCGGACGTCTGGGCCACCTCCCAGACGTCTTAAAAGACGTCTGGGGCACGCGTTCGTTACAATATAACAAACTCAAAGGAAGTTTCGTCCCTGAAACTTGAGCCAACTAGGGTGCGGGAAAAGACGTCCAAATAACCATAACAAACTCAAAGAGGACCGAAGCCGGTCCGAAAAGACGTACCTGCGAAAAGCTCCGGGTACTGCTCCCGCATTGCCGCCTCAGGCTCCCAGGTAGCCTCCTCGTACCGCTGGCTCCTCCACAAAACCTTTACCAGGGGTACTTGCTTTCATCTCAAACTGTGGACGGCTCGGTCTAGAATCTGCACTGGCCGCTCGGGGTAGGTCAGGTCGTCGCTCACCTCGACGCTCTCGTGACTCAGTACGTGACTGGAATCGGCTACGTACTTCCTGAGGTTGGACACGTGGAACACGTCGTGCACACCAGAAAGCTACGGGGGAAGGGCAAGTCTGTAAGCAACGGGTCCAACCCGCTCCAGGACCTCAAAGGGCCCCACGAACCTCAGCGCGAGCTTCCCTCTCACCCCAAACCGCTGTAAGCCCTTCATGGGCGAAACACGAAGGAAGACGTGGTCCCCAACCTCAAACTGCACCTCTCTGCGTCTTCGATCCGCGTAGCTCTTCTGTCTACTCTTGACAGTGCAGAGTCTTCTGTGGATCTACTCAACTACCTCCTGACTCTGCCGAATCAACCTGGGGCCAACCTCCCACTTGGTCCCCACCTCAACCCAACTCAAGGGTGCCATACACTTCCGTCCGTACAGAGCCTCGTTGGGAGCCATGCCGATGCTCGAGTGATAACTGTTGTTGTATACAAACTCTGCCAGGGGCAGGTGCTCCTCCCAAGAGCCCCTCCAGTCCAGTACACAGGCACGCAAAAGGTCCTCAAGTGTCTGCATCATGCGCTCAGACTGTCCGTCCGTCTGGGGGTGGTAAGCCGTGCTAAACCTCAACCTCGTCCCCAAGGCCTGCTGAAACTCAGCCCAAAACTGGGACGTAAAGCGGGTATCCCGGTCGGATACGATCTCCCGCGGAACTCCGTGTAGTCGTACCACATCACGGATATACCTCTCTGCCAACTGTGCTGGTCCCAAAGTGACTCGGATCGGCAAGAATCGTGTCGTCTTCGTCAGTCTATCCACTATTACCCAGACTGCGTCGTGTCCTCGCTGGGTAACAGGTAAGCCCACCACCAAGTCCATGGTGATGCTCTCCCACTTCCACTCTGGCACTGGAAGCGGCTGAAGCGGCCCTGTAGGCCTCTGATGCTCGGCTTTCACTTGCTGGCACACTAAGCACTATTGCACGAACTCACCCACATCTCGCTTCATCCCTCTCCACCAAAACTCGCGTCTCAAGTCATGGTACATTTTCGTGTTTCCGGGATGTATGGTGAATCTGGAGCCGTGTGCCTCAGTCAGGAGCTCTCTCAACAGCTCCTTGTCTCTGGGAACGCACAACCGTCCCCTCAAGCGTAGCACCTGGTCTGTGAAAGAGAAGTCCCCAGGGTCACCTGACAGTACTCTATCGCGCAAAGACTGCAAGTACGGATCGGCCATCTGTCCTGTGATGATGCGGTCCATTAGCTCTGGCCTAGTCTGTCGTGTCACCGTCACTGCCCCACAGTACCCTCGTAACTCTAGAGGTCGCCAACTGCCCACCTCCTCCGAAAGGCTCCAACTCTGTAACTGTAGACTGGCCAAGCGTGCGGGCGCCTTACAGCTCAAGGCGTCAGCCACCACATTGGCCTTTCCCGGGTCGTAGGAGATGCTGCAGTCATAGTCCTTCAGGAGCTCCAACCAACGTCTTTGTCTCATGTTGAGCTCCTTCTGGTCAAAAAGATACCTGAGGCTCTTGTGATCTGTAAAAATCTCGAAGGTCTCACCGTACAAGTAGTGCCTCCAGGTCTTCAGCGCGAAGATAACAACTGCCAACTCTAGGTCGTGGGTAGGGTAGGTATGCTCATGGGGCTTCAGTTGCCTCGAAGCGTAAGCGACAACGTGACCCCTCTGCATGAGCACACCTCCTAACCCCTGCAAGGAAGCGTCCGTGTACACAACGAACCCGCCACTACTGTCAGGAATGGTGAGCACGGGAGCCGAGGTCAACCTCTCCTTCAGCTCCAGAAAACACGCCTCACAGGCATCTGTCCAAGCGAAAGGCACGTCCTTCCGGGTCAACTGTGTCATAGGACGCGCAATTTGCGAAAATCCTTTGATGAACCGTCTGTAGTAGCCAGCTAGTCCCAGGAAACTGCGGATCTCAGTGACTGAACGCGGTCTCTCCCACCTGAGCACTGCCTCGACCTTGGTTGGGTCCACCGCCAGGCCGTCTCCAGAGATCACATGACCCAAGAAGGTCACCTCCCTCAACCAGAACTCGCACTTGCTGTATTTGGCGTACAGCCTGCGTTGCCTCAGAGTGTCCAAAACCATCCGCAAGTGCTGTCCGTGCTGTGTCCGATCTCTAGAATAGATGAGTACATCATCTATGAAAACCACCACGAACTGGTCCAAGTACGGTCTAAACACCCGGTTCATCAGGTCCATGAAAGCAGCGGGGGCATTGGTCAGCCCAAACGGCATGACCAAAAACTCGTAGTGTCCGTACCGGGTGCAGAAAGCTATCTTGGAGACGTCGGTCTCCCTGATCCTCAACTGGTGGTATCCAGACCTCAAGTCTATCTTGGAAAACACCGTGGCACCCCGCAACTGGTCAAACAAATCGTCGATCCTCGGCAGCGGATATCTGTTCTTGATGGTGACCCTGTTCAGCTGTCGGTAGTCCACACAAAGATGTAGGGTCCCATCCTTCTTCACAAACAGTATCGGGGCTCCCCAGGGAGACGCACTGGGCCTCACGAAACCTTTCTCCAGAAGGTCCTGCAACTGAGACTTGAGCTCTCGCAGCTCAAGCGGTGCCATCCTGTATGGCGCGGTGGAGATGGGGCTGGTCCCTAGTACTAGTGAGATCTCAAACTCGATCTCACGCTCGGGCGGTAGTCCTGGTAACTCGTCTGGAAACACGTCAGGGTACTCTCTGACCACCGGGATGCTCTGGAAGTCTGCCACGGGGCTGGGCTCTGCCACCACACAAGCTAGGAAGCCCTCACACCCCTGGCTCAAAAGTCTCGCCGCCCGAAGTGCCGAAATGCACCTGAAACCTCCGTCCACTGGCTGTTCATGAAACTCGAAAGAAGGCAACTCCGGAACGGAGAAGACGATTTTCCTCTCAAAACAGTCCACCAAGGCGTGGTAAGCGGACAGCCAATCCATCCCCAGAATCACTCCAAAGTCCTCCATCTGTATCATAATCAGGTCAGCTGGCAGGCTATGTCCCCCGACGCTGACCTCGCAATCCGTGTACACCTCCTCAGCTACAAACAGCTGACCACTCGAACCTCTGATTACGAACGGATTCTCTAACAGTGTATAATCCTGGTCCAAACTAACTGCGAAACTGGCTGCGACAAATGAGTGCGTAGCGCCGGAATCGAAAAGCGTGTAAACGAGTCTGCCAGAAACTGAAATCATACCTGCTACCACCGATCCCGAAGCTCTGGCGTCCCTATGTGTGAGGGCGTTGATACGCCCCTCAGCTCTAGGTGCGGACGAAGCAGCCACACTCTGCGTCGGACGGGAAGGTGCTAGCCGGTAACCTCCTCGCGACTGCTATCCTCCTCCTCGTGCCTGGGAACCGCGGCCTCCTGCGTGCCCTCCAACACTCTACGCGGGGAGTATCTGCTGACCCCTTGCCCTAGATGGGCAGTCCCTCCTGACGTGGTCCGGCTGGCCACACTGGTAGCAGAGGGGAACCCGACTCCCGCCCTCAGTGGGTCCCTGCTGTCAGCTAGGCGGGGGTCCGGTGCTGGCGACTAGCCCCTGTCGAGGGCCCCCAAAGGCCACTGATGGCCCTGCAAAATGTGACGGCTCTCCTGCGGACGCCACGTGTCTCCTTTGAGTTCTCCTAACACGCCTAGTGTGACGGCGGAAATCTCGTTCCACCACCAACTCCCCTGTCGTACGCTCGGAAGGGGAAGGAGGGGGGTGGTGATGTGGATGGAAGCTGAAATTCTTCACGAACCACCTCTCGAATTAGTTGGACGAGGTCCGGAGAAGGTATGCTCAGGAGAAGAGGAGGGGTAGTATGTACTCCAAGCCCGACACATCTGTCCTTCGGGCCCCGACCTCGGCCGCGCCCGCGGCCCACCCTCCTAGTTCCACGACGAGGCATCTCCTACAAGGAGACGCGAAACAACGAAATACGTCAGTACGGAACAGTACCTAACGAAAACGTCTAAGAGCTCATGTCAAGAGATATGTTGTGGTGGCTACTCTAGTTATAGACATGTGAATTGGTTATTTTTCAGTCAGTTGATTCACTTCTCGGGACGACCTTGCTCTGATACCATCTTGTAACGACCCGATTCCCGAGTCCCTACGAGACACGAGAACCGGACCAACTCCACTATTCCCAAGACCTAGTCGTCCAACGAGGAAGTAACCAAAAGAGCAGTAAAATAAACCACATGCAGCATGAATATAACTAACAGTAAGAAAGTACAGCAGTAAGGAAAGAAACTACTACAGTATATATCACCACAACAGTAGAACAACATTTATCATATAACATGAACTGCAGGTAAAGAAAAGTATAGCGGAAATAAGAACTACTCACTATAACGGAAACAAAGAGGTACAAAAGACAGTGGTAACTCTACTGGACCCTACTCGGCCCAGCGTCCTCTGCAGCCGCTGACCCTGGCTGCTCAACACCTGGTCTTGAAAAAGGTAACGAGTGTAACACGTCAGCAAAACGCTGAGTAGAGTGGCAACTAAAACTAAAAGCAACAGTAGAGTGTACAGTAGCTGTTATGTTCGATTACTTTCTTTATTCACATCTTTCAAATGTCTCACTATTTCATTTATTCCTCAGATCTTTTTCTTGATCTCGAATGTTCCTTGTGGGAACGATCTTGATTGCAGTCTTTTCCAAAAAGTAGAAGTAGCACGTGGTGCTCTCCTGGCCGGGAGAGTCCCCCGTGGTGATCCTACCCTCAGTCAACCACCCCACGCGGTCAGTCGTTTCCGTTAACGGGTGCGCCCAAAGCACAGCACGGAACCAGTCCAGGGCAGAGCCCTCTCAGTAACAGGGGTCCAACCCCTCCACAGTAACCAAACTGGGGCCTTGCCCCTCCACAATCCGTGCACCCTCGCCTGACTACCCTGGTTTGCCCCAGCGGGCCTAACAAGTCGGTGTGGGAGGCTAGCAGAACCCCGGGGCCCGTGGGGTAGCTAGTACCTCCCTACACTAGTAGCTCTCCTCGGTACTACGTACGTGAGGGCCAGCAAGTCGGTACAGAGTGGCCAGTCCTAACCCCGGGTCCCTGGGGCGGCTAGCTCCGCTTTGCACTAAATAGGGGGACAGTCGCTCTCCTTGGTACTCCGTACTCAAGGGCCAGCTCACTTCCCCAATACTATTCCATTCACTTTCCAGGAGTTCTACTCCTACTTCCCCGTAGGGTTCCGTCCTTTTTACTCAAACATCCAGGTTTCACTTTCCAGTTTCACATTCTTACAATCCATGTTCTCAACCACGTTATTTATTTACAACAGGCAGCTGTTAATTCAAATTACAGGCAGCTTTATATCTCTTTCCATTTTCCAAGACTGCAGTATTATACATTCCACTAGTTTTCCCATCCTACGATTCATGCCATATCCTAGGATCTATCATACAATCTAGTTTTCCAGCCCTAGGATTCATGCAACACCTAGGAGCTATCATTCCATCTATTTCTCATTCCTAGGATTCATGCAATGTCCTAGGTTCTATTTATGGTTCCATAATTTAACAGATTTTATTAATAACTTAAAGCCACTCTACCAGGTACAACGGGAGAAATGGGGGCGTGGTCGGGAATCCCGCGTGCCTCTGCGACCCCCGAGACTGCAACAGAACGGGATCCTATCATAAGGATCAAACACAAGGAGTGTCTCAAAACAGTGTATAGCTACTGTAGACGGGTAGAGGAATTAATTCTGAAAAGAACGCAACTCGAATCGTGGAAAACGGAACCCGAACGGGCCCTAAACGGGTTGAAAACGACGACACTGTGCAAAATCAGACGTTTGGAACTTCTTTCAGACGTCTTAAAAAGTGGATCAGAGAATTACCTGCTTAGCGTGGTTTCCCAGACGTCCAGAAGTCTGCGGGGACGTCTGGCCTAGGTCCCAGACGTCCGATGGTCACCCCGGACGTCTGGAGGTCGCTCCCGCCGTCTGGTACAACAGGCAGACGTCTGATTCGCGTTGGATGGCGAATCACCGAGCCTGCGCACACCCATCTCCCTCCCTCAGTACGGTCAGTCGACAGGAAGGAAGAAGAAGACGGAAAACTCACCTTTCAGACGTCTGGAAGGTCTTCCAGGCGTCGCCATCGCCGTCTGGCTATCAACATAGATGTCTGATTCTGGAAATTTTCCAGAATCAGGGCGCCACCCAGCCTCCGCTCGCGACGCCACCCGCATCGCACCTCGCGCGCCTGCTGCTCAGACCGCAGATGTCCATCCTGCGCCGTTCCGCGCCCCCTGCGCCCTCCGCCGGCCGGCCCTAGCAGCCCCGGCGAGCTCGCCCTCACGGCAAAGCTCCGCTCTCGCACGCAGCACCCCCTCCGCGCTCACTGCGGTCGTCGCCGCCGCAGTAACCTCACGCTCGCTTGCTCTCGCGCACAGGAAGGAGAAGAGGAAGGGGTGGAGACGACGGGAGGGAGCGCGTGGCCTTTTAAGGCCGCGTGAGGAGGAGAGAGAGGACGCGGCAGGCGTCTGCAGCCGCAGGGAATAACGAATAAGCGAATATCTGGTCTGCGCGCTCAGGCGCGCAGACGACCCGCGCGTGTCGAAATTAACGGGTTTCCAGACGTCTAGAAACGATCCTAGACGTCTGGTCAGACGTCTGGTCTGACGTTTGGGCTACCTCCCAGACGTCTTAAAAGACATCTGGGGCACGCGTTCGTTACACCTAACTTCTGATCTCCCTACACCTCCCCCAAAATCATTGACATTCGTTGCAAAATCAACTTCCTCACACTCACTTCCAACCAATATCTCTATCTAGAAGCTTCTTCGACATCTCAGCAAAAAAATCCACGATATCACCAGAGGGAAGAAGCATTAAGATAGCAAACTTGACAAATAAGGCAACCATATCAATGAGGCACACTTCTTAAAAGATGTCTCTCATATCATTGGGGATATCTCGCATAACAAATATCACTGAAGGTATGTCTTCCATAATACCAGTAATATCTAATTTTGTATCTAATGCTCTAATTTGTGCAAATATCATCCTAGATATCTCGCATAACTTTAGCAATATCTCGCGCATCAAGGATGATATTGTCCCTGTGAAAAACCTAACTATGATTTTGTAAAGCCTTGAACCTAAATTCTGAAGTCATTTTGTACTTGAGCGTGTCGATATGAATATGTTGGCACTTGTCAGGTGCGAATAGGGTTTATGTACCCTTAAAACAAGAAAAATGACTATTTTGGTCAAGTCTAGTCAACCTTTAATAAAATTTTCTCAAAATATTTCATACTCGATAACATTGGATTTCTCTTATCACATGCTTTCCAACATTACTTATTTTGCAAAAAATTAAAAACCATAGCAAAAGTTGCACAAAAAATATGAAAACTGGACGGGAGGCGTAGATAAACCCATTTTGAGGGTATTCTCATCCAACCTGGATTTTTTTAAACCTAACTAGGGTTCGAGGGACCACTAAAAGGGCTTAATAAGGTGGCAAGCCATTGCATTAATTGACTTGGATGGTGTGCTTCTTGAGAAAGGAAGAGAGGAGAAAAGAAGAAAGGAGAAAAAGAGAAAGCAAAGAAGAGAAAAGGATTAGGAGGAGAGAGAGAGAGGACGTGCAACTCCCTCTCTTTATCGCACGTCATCAATGCCTGTGGGACCTATGGAGCTCGCGGGGTTAGTGGTGGCACTAATGGGGGCTAGGTAAGGAGCAGAAGCACGTGGGAAGGGAGGGGTATTTCACGAGAGCAATCATGTGAGAAGGGAGCAATGCGTGGCAGGTGCAAAATGCGAAGGGTGTGTGCGCGAGTGCATTGAAGAGCATGTGTTGACATCATCAACATGGATCTCGAGGTGTTCATCTAGGTGAATTTTCGTTCCACATCCTGTTTCACTTTGGGTCCATTCGGGGATCAAACAACCTTTGATTTTTACGTTCTTGGTATCGTTGGAATCGTCTCTTTGTGCCCTACACTGTGGTAAACCCTAAACCTAATTTTGGAAAGTATTTTACACAAAAATTATGAAAAATCCCTATTAAAATTTTGACTTGTTTCTCATTTGTCATGATGCAAAGTTGATTCCTGAGGCATGTGGATCTCTAAAGGAATAACAAGGAACTTTGGGCACACAGTGCGAAGTCACTGTTATCCCTCGATGACATTAGGTAGAGTAGTCAGAACTCCTCCATATAACATGTGAATGCAATTCTTTTCATGTATTATTATTGTTCGTGTGCATTTTATGTCTTGTTGAGTTTCAAAGTCTGAATTTTTGTGTTAACTGACTATTTTGTTTGGGTCCTATGATATTACATGCAAATGGTAATTAAAATGAATGTTGGGATTATTTGACTTGCCAAGGAATATGGATTTAATGATAATCTCATGATTGCCTTGTTGCAAAATGAATGCACTCTTGTGATAATTGGCCCTTGAAGGAAATGATTATTGATAATTGATCTAATGAAATCTGAAAGTGTCGCGATCCGCTCCTGACTCCCTACAAGACCCGAGAATGGCTCGCCTCAACGAACCTCAAGACTCAGTTGTCCAATGAGAAAGAACCAAATGCCATAATCATTCCACAATTACGCGAGTAATATAACTAAACAGAAAATATATGATTGGAAATAAAGGAAAGAAAGCAGCAAACCACTAGTATCTCACATTATACAATGGGAAGTATGATTACAAGCATAACCATCACAACAAAACTGGTACAGATATAATAGAATATAACTATGAGCTACAGGTACTCACTACTAACAAAAACTCTCTTGTAAGAGAAACAAAAGAAAACTACAGCTGGGCTCGACTGGGCCCAGTGCCCTCAGCAGCCGGTAGCTTTGGTTGCTCGAATCCCTGACCTGAACAAGGTTATAAAATCTGTGGTCAGCTAATGCTGAGTAGAGTGGTGGTTAGATCATATAATTTAACATGTAGCTAGTTAAACATGCATTTAACGATTTACTAGTTATCATCCATTTCCAATTATCGTTTTTCTTATTCGAGTATTCTAATTAGGTTCCAAGACATTTCTCAATCTTCTTGTTCCCTAGGGGATCGATCTTGCTTGCAGTTTTCCCGTGAAGCAGGATGTACACATGGCACTCTCCTGGCCAGGAGAGTCACCCGTGGTAGTCCTACACCCGATCTACTACCCTGAGGTCATGGTCGCAACTTAGCGGTGACTACGGCACGCATGATAAGCACACGGGTAGCTACCCCGCACTGGCATGTGGTCAGTCGTTTTCGCTAATGGGTACGCCCAAAACGTACAGCACGGAACAACACAGGGACTTGCCCTCTCAGAACAGGGGTCTCACCCCTCAGAAACATGGGTCTCGCCCCTCACAGCTCGCGTACCCTCGTTCGACTATCTTGGTTTGCCCAATGTGCTAACAAGAGTCGGTGTAGGGTGGCTAGTCCTAACCTCGGGCCCCATGGGTTGGCTAGCTCCCTCTCTACACTAAGAAGCTCATGTCGGTACCACGTATGCAAAGGCCAAACAGGAGTTGACGTAGAATGACCAAACCCACCCCAGGTTTCAACCCAAAGGGCAGCAAGCTCCCCTCTACTCTAAAGGGATAGTTGCCCTCCTCGGTATAAAGTACGCGAGGGCCAGCTCACTTCCCTTAACCAAGTCCGAACAGCTGCCCATAGGTGACATGTTCCAAAAACCCTCTAGTTTTCCATACTACCGTATTCCTTGTTTCTTTCTAAATTCCCCATAAGGTTCATACATGGACTTTCTTATTCTCATATCTCGTTTGTCATACGTAGAACATGCAACTCAAATTCCACCATCAATTACTTGTACAAGCAAGATTGACGTAGTTCATTACAGGCAACTCATGGTTTGTTTCTTTTCAGGAAACAATAATTTAATCATTCACTAAATGCACATTTATTTCTTTCAGTGCTAGGCTTCATTTCACAATCCTAGGGTTCGATTCTATAGCATCATGCATTTACCTCTTTTTAGTCATAGGGTTCATCTCACATCCTAGGTTCAGTTAATTCTACGCTTGCAATTTAATTATTAATTCCGAGATTAATATGGGAACCACTCTACCAGGATAACCGGGAGATGTGGGGGCACAGTCGACAGAGCTTGCAATCCTCGTAGGTTCGGTGCACACTGCGAAAGAGCGATCTATCACATTGACCCATATGTCAAAATGAGTTCAGAACTGTATAGACATTATACCATTACGTAGGGAAACTTGAATGGAAACCAACGACGTTTCGTTTGTGGAAAATCAACTCTGTTTGAGCTCTGAACGGGCCCAAAAACACCAATCCTTATCAAAATCAGACGTCTGCGAAGAATCCCAGACGTCTTAAATGAACTTAGGGACTCACCTTACTCGGGGCGCATTTTTTGGACATCTGGAACTCCGTGCAGATGTCTAAGGGTGTCTTCAGATGTCTTGCAACACTTCCAGACGTCTGAAACTATCTCAGTCCTCGCACCAGTGTGCTTCCCAATCCTCTGACATACGCAGGCGCATGATCAGAACTTTGGCAGGAAAAATAATCAAGAAAATGCACCATCAGACGTCTGAGATTTACCTTTGGGTTTGGAGGTCACTCCAGACGTTTGATTCTATGGGAAAATGATTCCGCAGAACCGTTTGCGAGCTCTTTCTCGCCGCAGAAGCTGCAGTAGCTACAGCACCGCCTCACCCTCGCGTGTCCTCCGCTCTCAGGCCACCGAACTCCCTTGCTCTCCGCTCTCCCTCTCCTTCTCCTCTCGCTTAGCTACTGGCGTGGGGAATGAATGGAGGAGGAGGGGGTATATAAGGAGGTGGGAAGGATGGGGAGTGGCATGGAGGGGAGTGAGGGGAGATGGTGTCGTGGGGATGAAGTGGCGTGAGGGTCTGCATAGGGGTGAGGTGCGGCGTGTGTGAGGGGTGAGGGGGAAGGAGAGGGTGCGCATGGGTAGGGAGATGGTGGTGGGGAAAATTGTGGGGATGCCCCTGTAATTTTCCTTTTCCCCTCAAAAACCCCAAAACAAAACCTAAGGGGTTTAAAATTGCACAAAAACCCCTACAAATCCTGGAAATGCCAAACGATCCTAGGAAAGGGTCATTTCAGAAAGACAACTACTAAGTTTGGACATGACTAATTAAGTGGCAAGTGTAATTAATTTCTAATTTACTTGTTAAGAAATGATCTAGATGATTATATTTTTACGTTAATTATAGATAATTAGTTATCCAGGGGTTATGCACAAATAAAATGAACGGGATGGAATATGAATATGAAAGATGGATAACTGGATGGTATAACAAGTCGATTTGGGTTGAGATCAGTTGGATGAATTAGGGAGTGGGCTAGCCTCCCTACAAATCTGTGACAAACCTGTTGGCCAATATAGTAGCGAGGTAGCTAGGGTACGTCGTTGGACATATATATGACATTATGTTGAGATATGTATCTAGTCCGTGAAGAGGGCTATCTATGAACTAGTACAAGTGGTTCGTCTGTACGTATAGTTCATGGTATGTAGCTACCACACTACCTACCTTGAGACCCCGGGGTGATAGAGTAGGTCATAAGGCAAGTGTGGGATTTCCTCCTAGCTAAGAGGACACCTTATACTTGTCATGCTTCTCAAGATATTACAATGAGTTCTCCTCATGCCTTCTGAGGAATTGATTTGTGACAAATATGATTATAATGCGAAGGTGTTAAGACCCAAGACATCAAATGCTTTTTAAGACGTCTGGGAGTTGGTCCAGATGTCTGGATGCCTTCCCAGACGTCTGGAAATAAATTTTTGCGACGTACGATTTCGAGTCTGCGCGCGTGCGCCCGCAGACTGAGCCCGTCGACCTGTAGGCACTTTTTCTCCCTCCCCACGCCTTCAAATACCCCTTCCTTCTCCCTCACCCACCACTCCACCGTCTCCTCCTTCTTCCAGCGTTAGCGTGAGAGTGAGAGAGCACGTGAGGAGAAGAGGGAGAGCACGTGAGGAAGAAAGAGCGAGCTCATCGGAGCAGCCCAGGGCCGACTGACGGGCGCACAGGGGGAGTGTGGTGTTGGGGAGCTTACCTCAATGTTGCTGCAGCTCAGGCAGCAAACGGGCAAGCGCGGCGCGGCCGTGCGCTGCAGGAATAAGGCAAGGAGGTCCTGATTCTGGAAAATTTTCCTAGAATCAGACGTCTAGACCTACGTCCAGGCGACGTGGGAGATGTCTGGAGAGAGATCCAGACGTCTGAAAGGTACGATATTTCTCATCTTCCTCCTTTTTGTGGATGTGGCCATGCAGGTCGATGCGCCAAAGGCTGAGACTTGTCATGATTGAGAAGGTTTTCGTCACGTGTGCAGGTTTCGTACGAGAAGGTGCGAGGACACGCCCTCCTACACAGATTAGACGTCTGGGCACAGCACCAGACGGCGGAGAGAGTCTCCAGACGTCCGGAGTGATAGTCGGATGTCTGAAACTAAGTCCAGACGGCTCAGTGGGATCCTAGACGTCTGAAGAATAGCTTAAAGTGAGGTATGACCTAGACCACCTTTTAAGACGTCTGGAAGGTGTTCCAGACGTCTGATTTGAGTCAGAGTTGTCATTTTTGACCCGTTTAGGATCCGTTTGAGGTCCGATTTCCACGTTTAAGATTCCGTTCTTCTCAGAATTTGTTCCTCTACTTGTTTAAAGTACTTGTATCATGTTCTAAGTGGTTCCTTGTGATTGATTCTTGTGTTAGGACCTCATTTTGTTGCGACTTTGAGGGTTGCAGAGGCACGTGGACCTGCCGATCACGCCCCCATTACTCCCGATTTTGCGGGTAGAGTGGCTCCCTTTAGTTATTTACCAACATTAATGCATCTTCAAGATAAATAATAGATTCTAGAGTATGGCATGAATCCTAGGATCTGAAAAGTAGATTGAATGATAGATCCTAGGGTATGGCATGAATCCTAGGACTTGAAAACTAGATTGAATGATAGATCCTAGGGTGTGGCATGAATCCTAGGAATAGAAACACTAAAATGAATGTCGTGAATACATGAATTGCAGTCTTGGAAAAGTAGATAGAATAATGATAATTGCTTGTAATTGGATAACAGCTGGCTGTGAAATATAAGGTACTGTTGCTAGTAATTACCACATGTGATTCCTGTTGTTGAAAACTAAATTTGAGCTGCTTATATATAAATTGATATTAAATGTTGGAAACACGGGCTATATGAGAATAAAATTGAAATGATGAAAAATAATATGGCTTGGCCAGAGAAATATGAGCATGAATCCTACGGGGAATTAGGAGTAGAGCTCCTGAAAGATAAATAGAATGGAATTGGGGAAGTGAGCTGGCCCTTGAGTACAGATTACCAAGGAGAGCGACTGTCCCCCTGTTTAATGCAGAGCGGAGCTAGCCGCCTCAGGGACCTGGGGTTAGGTCTGGCCACATTGTACCGACTTTTGGCCCTCGCGTACACAGTACCGGGGAGAGCTACTAGTGTAGGGAGAGCACTAGCTGCCCCATGGGCCCTGGGGTTCTGCTAGCCATCCTACACCGACTTGTTAGGCCCACTGGGCAAGCTAGGGTAGTCAGGTGAGGGTGCGTGGACTGTGGAGGGGCAAGACCCCTGTTTGGTTACTGTGGAGGGACTAGACCCCTGTTGCTGAGAGGGCTCTGCCTTATACTGGTTCCGTGTTGTGCTTTGGGTGCACTCGTTAACGGAAACAACTGACCGCGTGCCAGTGCGGGGTAGCTACTCGTGCGTTTATCATGCATGCCGTAGTCACCGTTACGCCTGTCAGCGACCTTGGGGTGGTTAACTGAGGGTAGGATCACCACGGGGGACTCTCCCGGCCAGGAGAGCACCACGTGCTACTTCTACTTTTTGAAAAAGACTGCAATCAAGATCGTTCCTGCGAGGAACATTCGAGATCAAGAGAAAGACCTGAGAAATGAATCAAGAAAGAGTAAATAGAGAAATAAAGAACGAAATTAAAAATAACAGCTACTTGTCCACCTTTACTATTCTCTTAACTAGCTGGTTGCCACTCTACTCGGTGTTTCGCTGACGTGTCACTTTTGTCACCTTTTCAGGACCAGGTGTTGAGCAACTAGAGCTTGCGGCTGCAGAAGGTGTTGGGCCTAGTAGAGCCCAGTAGTTGTATTTTTGTTGTACAGTAATTCTGTAGTATTGAGTATTTCTATTTCACTTGTACTCTTTTATTATAATCTTCATATGTCGTACCTGTTTGTAATTCTCTACTGTTGTGGTGATATGTACTGTAGTAGTTATTTTTTTTACTGCTGTACCTTTGTTACTGTTAGTTACATGCATGGTGAATGTGGTTTATTTTACTGCTTTTTGATTACTTTCTCGTTGGATGACTGGGTCTTGGGATCAGTCGAGTCGGTCTGATTCTCGAGTCTCGTAGGGATTCGAGAATCAGGTCGTAACATGAGGCCAACACACTTTTTGAGACAAATTACAAAATAAAAGAATAATGAATCGGCAAAGAATAATCAAATAAATAAACTAGTACTCAAGGTCTTGTGCTCTATGTTTTTCTTGCTTTTTCGTTTATGCTACTCTACTTAGCACTTGTTGATGTATTTCCTTGAACTTCGTATTCAATTATATTATGATAACTAATGTCACTAGTTTCTTCTAAAGGTCATCCTTACTTGCGTAATTGTAGTTTGCAACAACCATCCTGGTCAGTATTTCGTTATTTTATTTAATTTAGCTTTATGAATTATTTATTTGGCTACATTGCATTTTATGATTATGAGATGGGTGAATTCAATCCTATTTACCTTATTTTTTGTACTCGACTCAGATTCCACTTGGTTAGTTTGGATGGCTAAGTCTGGGAGGTCACATATTTGGGAAAATATCATTGCTAATACATGACTAAAAAGACACCTAATGCTATGATTTGTGCAAATATCACTAGAGATATCTCGTGTAACTCCAATGATATCTCGTGCATCAAGGATGATATTGTCCCTAGAAAAAATCCAACCACAATTTGGGAAAATATCACTGATAGTATAATTGATGCAAAATGAGAAAACATTAGTGCAAATTTAAATATCATCAATGAAGGAAAAAAAAAACATCGATGATATTTAGACAACCATTAGTTAATTTAAAGACTTTGAAAAGAATGACAACTCTAATATCTAGCTAGTGCAAAATGAGAAAATATTGGTGCAAAATAAGAAAGCACTAGTTTGGAGAGACACCAATTATTTAAATACTTTTAGATGAATAAGAACTTTAATATATAATTGATGCAAAATGAGAAAGCATCGATGCAAATGTGAATACCACTGGTGCAAGACCAAAAAACACTGATAATATATAAAGAAACATTGATGATATTTAAAGATTTTTAGAGGAATGACAAATATAACTGATGCAAAATAAGAAAACACTGAAGTAAATTTTGATAACATTAGTATAGAACCAAAAAACACTGATAATGACAAGGTAAAGATAAAAGAAGAAACATAAGAGTCTCGAAAAAAAGAAGGAAAGAAGATGAAAGAAAACAAAAAGGAGGAGAGAAGAAAGAAAAAGGTGAGGAGATAGGTAAAGGAGAAAACATACAAGCAAAAAGGAAAGGAGAAGAAGAAAAGCCAAAAATGATAAAAGTAGGAGAAATTCATTTGAAAATTTTGAAAGAAGAATGAAAAGAGTCGAAGAAAAAGAAAAAAAAGTTGACAAATATAATAATAAGAAAGAAATGAGGAAAATTCAACATTGAAGCAACAAATAGAAGAATTGAAAGGAAGCTTGAGTGTTTTCCTCTGACCATTGCAAAGTTGCCAAAGTGTTGAAAATCAAGGAGAAGAATAGCTAAGATCAAGAGGAGGAGGTGTAGTAGCAGGATGAGGAGAAAGAGAACAATTGACACAGAAAGGTGGAGGAAAATTTGATGGTGAGAAGGAGAAGAATCAACACGAAAAGGAGGAGAAGGATAACAAAATGTAAGAAGAGCAAGAGAATCTAACAGAGGAGGAAAAAGACACTAAAAAAGGAGGAGGACAAGGATATGAAGATGGAGAAATAGGATACGAAGATGGAGGAGCACAAGGAGGAGGAGAAACAGGAACAACAATAGGACAAGGAGAACAAGCAACAGGACATGGTGGAGCATAAACATAACATAGGTTAAGGTTAGTATAGATAGTTACCACATTTAATGAGTAAAACCCAAATATCATCGGTGATATTTGTAAAAACATCAGTGATATCTTAGAAAACACCAATGATATTTTCAAATACACTTCCCTACACTAAAATAACTTAGTCAAATATCACCGGTGATATATTAGATATCACCCGTAATATCTCAAAAAACACCAATGCTATTACAAATTAAACCAGTGCATTTTAGTTGAAAAGAATCTTTAATGCATTTTTTAACCAAAATAGGAGGAAGAAAATGGAAGGCAAGCTGAGAAAGAGGAGGAACAAAGACCTATGGTTTTAGATGATGACTTGAAGATCCTAGATAAAATAATGGAGATGATAGTAAGTAAAATATTATAATTCATTTTGTTGTAACATTTTAGAGCACACTTATTAAATAGAAATTTATCATCGAGTAGAATGATTGGATTACAGTAGAGGACAACAAAACAAAGTCAACACCAACAAAGCCAAATAATCAGGAAGAAGACCTAAAAAAAGAAGAGAACACCAGAGGAGGCAAAAAAGGAAATTCAAAATGACCTCATATCATTCACATTTCTTAAGCATAAAACTCGCAAGGGTATATTTGAAAGTCGCAGGGACCTCCTTGCTATATCTTAAGGACCTCTTGGTTATGAATCTTATCACTAATGTGTTCCCACACAATTCTTCTACCGTTTCATCTTTTAGGGTCTTGGTGTAATTTTTCCAATACGCCTGGTGTCGCAGGTATACTATTCACGCAAAGAACACGACCCATCTGGGTCGTCATTCCTTTGATCCTCTAATCTAATGGCTGATCTTTCATTATCGAGCATGAGCCTTTGCGCAAAGAATCACAACCTCACCTAGATCTGATCCAATGATTCACATTTGGTTTTGAGCTTCCCACACTCCTCTCAATCACTCATCCACCGTTGAAACCCTTGAGACTAATCTCACCATTGTGGAGATTTGATCCATTGAAGTGGCTATTTAAGCATTGCCCTGAGCTCGTGTGACACGTATCACCTCCATACTACATCTCTTGAGGTGATCCTTTCATCCTCTCTAGTGTTGACGAGCTCCTACTGTGTTTTAAAATTTGTTCGCGTTGTAGTATAGTTGATAAAAGAGCGTTTACATTTAAATTTATAACTTGAATTAAAGAAGAAAATCCGAGGTCGTTTTTGGGAGCAAACTGATGTGTGAATACCATTATTCGAGTTTATAGTCCAAGAACTAGATAAAATGTGATTAATTCAAAGCCCCTTTTTTTACAAAATCTAGTTTGAAATGTAGAGAAAATATGGGAGACATAATATCGAGAAATCAACTTCGTAGTTAAAACAATTGTGGTCCTTCTAATCAATTAATGCTTAATGAAATAATATAGAAATTATTGCGATTAAATATCAATCAATTCAAATAATGTTTCTAGAAGAAATTAATGCCATAAAATCTCTAAATATCCAATACTCAAGGCATTCAATTACTAATTCAAAGATGCTACAATTTAGTCCCTGAAAATTTAGAAAGTATGGATCTCTTGCATTTGGGTCCCTACTAAACTACACTTTAGTCCTTGCAAAATATTTTCTCTTTCAAATCTGCCCCTTACCACCATCAGGAGCTTAAGCTCCTTCTTCATGATGAGCCCGTAGCTGGAACAGAGGGAGGTCGGGTGAGGACTTCAGAGCATGGCAGCATTGGCTGGGGGTCGCAATCGAAAGCTCATGCCCTCATGGAGCTTTCGAGAAGCTTCTGGCTTCAGGGGTAGTCGAAGGTGGGTCGGTGAGATCGAGGAGGACGGTGGTGGCGGCGAGGGTTGGCTGGTGGGTTGAAGCATTGAAACTCGGATCCATGGAGTCGGGAAGCTTTGCCGTGGTTCACTGAAGGTGGTGGCGTAGTTGGATTGGTGGTTTGGAGCTGGAGGAGGGCCACCGGACGCGGATAAGACATCGGTAGGTGGGTTGTTTGGTGCGGGCATCGAGGCATCGAAAGCCCAAATTGGGAGAGGGTTTTTGCTTCTCTTGTTGTGGCAAGGCTTCGTGGGTAGTTGGAGACGCGAGAGGTAGCGTGCAACGAGTGGACGACCTCATCGGAGCGAACGCTGGAGTGTGGTCGGTCCTTGTCTATCGTGGGGAAGGAGATGGAGAGGGAAAAGTTGTTGGTTTAAAACCTAGGTCTAAGGTGCCCAACTAATGTGCATACATCTAAATAGCCAAAAATGTCTATTAATGCATGTTCTTAGTGTCATATTAGCATCACACATTGTAAATATTGCATAACATGCATAATCATGCATTTAGGTCAAGTTGTATAAATTGTATAGTAATTGTTTGCTTTTATGGTCAGGGACAGGGCGACTTTTAATCAGGGCCTCGGATCGAAGATCCAACCGTACGGATCTGATCATGGCAACGATTGGAGTTCAACGACTCCAAGATCACCCTACCTGACATCGTAGCACCAGATATAAATCGAGGAAGCCTAAAGATCAAGGGTCAAGATGGTGCCAAACCGCACTTTAAACGACAAATCCGACCGCATGGATGGGTTCGAATCGATAATCGTAGCCTAATGGTGCAAAAATCGATCCAATTTGACATCTGTGGCACCATTTACGACACATAGAAGATGGACGACCAAGATGGCACCACGTGGTGCCATCTTGGTCGTCCATTGGTGCCATCCTAGCCGCTTAATTAGCCTTAAGAACTGACGCTACATCTCCAAAGGATTTCCATCTCTCGATCCTAGCCGTTGGATCTTGATCCAACGACCATGAATGACTCTGATGTGCTGCTCACATCCTCTTAAGGCGTAAGGCGCGGACGATCTGGGCCGTTGGATCTTAATCCAACGGCTGTGAGCACGCGCGCCTAAAATAAAAGCGTGACATAGATGGTGAGGCAGCACAGTGGTTACGTCGCTCTTTTGCGAGCGCGAGGCGCACGTTCAAAATGCAGCGCGCCTCAAATCAGGTGCGGGTGAGGGAGAGGGCGCAATTTAGCCGTTAGATGGCGATCGGGCAGGCGAGGGGTGGAGACATGGCGCGCTGATGGGAACACCATCATGAGCCCTAACTAGCTCATTTTGACCCAAAGAAGAGAACAAAAGCTCCTACATAACTAATTGGAGATCCTAATTCACTGAATAATCATTCTGAGGTAAAAGCAAGAAACAAGGGGTAAAATTGTAATTTTACCATTGCAGTACAACAATGGATTTTCTCAAGGGCTAAACACAGGTCAAATGGTCTTAACAAGATAAAAAGTGGGTTGGTTCAAGTAGAAAAGGGTTTGTGTGAATTCTGGAAATTAAATGACTTCTTGTAACCTTAAAATTGACTCGCTTGATTAAATAAGGTTCTGGTTAGGATAAAATTTACCTAAACCCTCTAAAAATCATATAAAAATATTCTTTAGGATTGAGAACCTTCAATTTGGCCATTAAAACCTATTTTGACCTAAAATGGGGTCTCAGACAAATATTTGCCCTAAATTGAGTTTTTTCGTAAATTACCCAGTAAAACATGGTGAAACCTAAAATACAACCTCACCATTGAATTCCTTAGGTCCAAATTAGATTTGTACCCAAATTTGGACCTAAGAGGAATTCATCTTGACCCACTTTGTAAATAGGTCCAGCCCAATTACATTTCTACCCCTATCTTTCGAAAACCTCTGCATAAACCCCCCTAGCTTCTTCTTCGTTCTTTGCAATTAGATCCCTCTGCCATTATAGTGGAGGGAATCCTACTCTGGCAAGCGTTAGAAGGAGGGTTCTCCTTGATTGCTCAGAGAATCCCTTCCAAAATTGGAAGGGAGATTCTCTGAGTAAACCTCTTCAATCTAAACCCATTGATGAGCCCTAATTTGTACCCAATCTCTCATGCGAACGCATGAGAGATTTGGGTCTTTTTGAGCTTCTAGCTCCAGTGAACTTGCCATGCTTGGAAGCTTGGCTTCCAAGCACAAACCCAACCTCCAGGACCTATTTAAGAAACCCCAACTCATTCCGCATCTACTCAGCTTGGAATTGGGTCGGTCCACCCTCAATTCGTCTCTCCTCGTCAGCCACAACATCTCCGCAAGCTCCAGCGATTCCATCCTCTCTCTCTCATCACCCAACCACAATGCCAGTGGTTGGGTTGCCTTCCTCTCGTTCATCCGCGTCGGACATACCAGCCCTGACGCCACCTTTGCCCTCATCTTCGTTGCTGCCTCATCTATGGAGATCTTCATCTTCGGCGTAGACCACCAATCTTGTCTCCTTCATCCTTAGGTTACGTCAGTTAACTTCTCTCTCTCCTACTCTCGTTTCCCCGCTTTATTTCTCGAAAGTACCCCTCGACGCCACCGATCACTATCACCTTCTCCACCTCCGGCTAGACCTCTGGAGAGGCGTCCTTGTCGCTCCACACCTCCATCTGCCTCGCCAAACACCCTACAACCTCTGCAACACCCCACTGATCATCTCCCACTACTCCAATCACTCCGCCACTCACCCAAAGGGGCCCCCGAACACACCCATTCACACGGCCACAGAGTGCCCTAGATCCACCACCATAGCCGTTCCTACTCCACGCCGACCACCGCAGCATACTCGCCGTGCCTCGACGAAGCATCGTGAACATTCTGACGTGGCCATGAGGCCGTTTGCGTGATTGCAGGTCCAGAAGGTCGCCGCCATTGATGAACAACAAGAACCTTGCTTGTAAGCTTCTCCAGGTCTGCCCGCTCTAGGCGTGAGTCCCAGGCGACACGGATGTGAGGCACGAGTGCGTCCAGGCTACCAATTGAAACCACAAGCCCATGCAGCTTCGCAATCAAAGCCAGACACTTGCTGCTGCAGCGTGCTCAAGGGGGGTGGGACGTTTAGTCCCACCTCGGAAGTGGGTGAGCGGGCGTATGCACATAAATTGATTTTGTGCATAGGCCTCATTGCCTCCTACTCACAGGGTGAGGTCCCTCTCTCCCCTCTCACATCCTCGTCAGCGGCATTGCCCACGCGGACCTGGCCTCGACCCGTTTACCCAACCGACTCACTCCTCGCTCACCACCCATGCCAATGAGCCTTGACCTGGGTCTCCGTTAGGTCCGACTACCTAACCCGAATGTGGCTCTGGGAGAGCAAACCAAGATAGAGAAGAGAGAAGAGAGGAACGCTACACAGGGGAAGGGGGGTTTTGCTGTGGAAAGCTTGGCTCCACACTTAGCCGAATCCAAGGAAGGGAAAGGAAGAAGGAAGGAGAAGGATCAGGTGAAGAAGAAGAAAGGAGAAGAAGCTAAGGCAGAAGTCAGAAGAGAGCTGAAGAAGAAAAGAGCTGCAGAGAAGCTAAGGCAAAGAAGAAGAAGAAAGAGAAGAAAGAAGGGAGAAGAAGCCAAGGCAAGAAGAAGCCAAAGAAGGAAGGAAGAAGAAGATAGAAGGTAAAGAAAAGAAAAAACAAAGAGAAGAAGGATCCAATGACAGAAAGAAAGGAAGGAGAGGCCAGAGAAGAAGAACAGAGAAGAATGAAGATAAAGAGAAAAAGAAAGAAGAACAGCAGAAGAAAGAAATCAGAGAAGCAGGCACTGTAGCACCTCATTTTTAAGACATCTAATTTTGTAATCAGACGTCCAATTCTTCATAAGTCCTCAATTATATTTTTAGCTACATTTATTCTTATTATCCATATACTCATGCTTTATATTTTTTATTAGATTTTTGAGTTCAAATTGCATTCATTGAGCTTAGCGCATGAATTTCATTTGTTCCCTATGTTCGACCACGGACTTTAAATTCGAGTAATAAAATTGTATTTATTTTGAATGCTTTTTCGGCTGTATTACAATGTGACACTTTAAAACCCGATCGAGTGCTCCCAACATGCACGGGGGAGCCTTGGATCGTCACACGCACGATGACGCGCTTCTGCACGCCCCATCACATGCGAATGCGCGGTTAAGTGTAGATGAAGGCGCGCGCAAGGAGCAATCTGAGCCGTCTAATCTCGCGAATGGACGAGTGAGATTTCAAGAACGTGGGCGTGCGTTTTACGTGCGGTAGGCCAGGAGGCATGCACGCGTGAGGCTGTGACGACGTGGGGTCTTTAGTGACGCTTAAATCCGTCACTAAAGACCCCCTTAGTTAATGTTTTAATTATGAAATGACCAAATTGCCCCCTATCCTTGCAACTATAAAAGGAAACCCCTACCCTACGAAATCCTCATCCCTTCCTTCACCTCTCTCCCTCTCCAAAGCTCAAAAGAAGCTTGTCCCACACCCAGGATGCTATTCTAGAGCTAAATCCAATTTTCTCGCCCCTGTTTCGGAAGTGGATCCTGCGACAATGATGACGTGCTGCCCCGTTCCCGCTTCTTCCTGCTTCGTCCTCCTTCTTCCCGCTCCATCCTCCGTCTTCCAATCTTCGCTCTGTCCGGCTCGTCCTCCAAGCATTCGTCGAGGAGGATAACATCTCTCTCCCTTCTTTTTAATTGCTTTCTAGAATAGAATTTTTCTCTTTCTAGCTGTAATCATTTCTTGCTTTCTAGTTGTAAAAATATTCTGATTATATCAAGTGATTGTTCTCTCTCTCTCTCTCTTTCTCTCTCTTATTGTTTATATTAGTTCCATTGCAATTGTCCATTTTCAAAACAAAAAATATAAAAAATATAATCGCGGATTTTAGATCGACGTAGCCTCCCTGTGTTCGACTCGGAATTCTGAGAATTTCGGTATAAATTTATCTGTTGACGGATTTCTTCGCAAATTGAACTACAACGACGGATTTTTCGAAACCAACTTCGATCGCATAGTTTTCCGCATACAACATTTTGGCGCCATTGCGGGGGAGGCAACAATTTTTGATTTTCGATTTTCTTTCTGCATTTCGCATACTTTATTATTTTCTGACTTTCTTTATTGCTCGTCTATTATTTTGTAGGTACCTTAACAGGGGATCTTCAAGCGGTAGATTGGAAGAAAGTGCAGTTGAAGACAACTATAAGTGCTCCCCATTCTTCCCCCTCCATAGATTCCATTTCATCACATTAATTCAAACTCCAATTAACCTTGGTGTTTGCATAAATATTAGGGTTAGTTTGGTTGCTTGAATTTCCACTCATATTCATCTCATCCTCATAAAAAAAATAACAAAAAGATATTTCTTGTGGGGTAAATTAACATACAACTACATACACCCACATTCAAGGCACTTAACCTAATTGATTTTCACCTACTTAACCTGATTTTGATCTCTGGAACCAGTACAAACAAATCAACATGTAAAAGAGTAGAAATCTGTCTAGGTTAACCATTTTGTGTGCCTAACTAGTAGTGCAATTTTGGCTAATTATTTGAGTTGTTTGGGTCGCACCACTTAACCTAAAATCAACTCACCAAGTAGCTTCCCTTTAGGATTTTCAATTTAGGTCAATACCAGGCACTCCACTTTACTTTTTGATTTGAAAAGGAAAGAGATTTTCACCCGTGCTTGAAAACCTGGTTTGCCTCGAACTTGATTGAATTAAACCTAATTCCAAACCCTAAAAGTTACTTAAGCAAGATTTGAACCTTAAAATCTATTCATCAAAAAATAATCTTGCTTGAAAACCCTGGTTGTACACGCACTCACACATACTCAATTGATCAATAAGGGCACAACTTATCTTAAGGGCCCACTACATTCCATAAGCACTATGATCCCAGGCCTAAATAAAATCAAGTAAATGTTGGCCTTAAGGATGGATTCGCTCTTCGGGGTCCAGTTTGAGATTGTTTATGATTAACCTGTTTGTACCAATCAATCTAATGTCTAGCTAGGGGAGAAGTGTCAAACGACCGCGGCTGGGGGGTACACTAGGAACTAGAGGCGCAAACCGAAGGAAGAACCTTCTCCCCAATCCCTCCTTCTAACTGGTTGGATTGATTGGACACAAGTAGAGTAAATCGTCTATAATCCTAAGGTAGATTTTGAAAGTCTGTAGATCCTTAGGCTATCCCACTTAAGGACAGGCTTGTTTTGTTGTGCTGTAGGGTTCTTATCCCCAGTCCTTTTGACCTCTTCTTAGTTTATGCTGGGAAGGAGGCCATTGAATCCCTGATTGGAAGGACCACTAGAGTATTCTAGGAGGTGTAGAATGGATTTTGGCCAAATTGATCCCATGGCCGATCAACAACCTCCTCTGCCTCAGAATCCACAGGAGGTATTTCAAAGGCAGCTGGAACAAATGCAGAGAATGCAAGAATGGTTCGAGAGAATGCAGGGCGCTCAGCCCTTGAAGGATTTTTATGATCCTTTAAATTACAGGGAACGTCCCGGTGTCCAGATTCCTGCCGAAGACGTAGAAATCAAGCCCCAGGTGTTAAGCCTGATGAAACATTTCCATGGGCTTGGCTCTGAAGACCCGTTTCAGCACTTGGAGGACTTGACCACTTTGGTTCAGACGACCAAGGCACAAAACGTGAATGAGGAGTAGATGATCATGAGGCTCTTCCCCCACTCTCTTAGGGATAAAGTGGCTTGTTAGTATAGGACTATAGGAAGGCCAATTGCAACTTAGAATGATTTGAAATCGACTTTCTTGAAGAAATTCTTCCCTGTTGGACGTACCAATGCTCCGAGACGGGTAATTACTACCTTCACCCAGCGGCCGGAGGAGCAGTTTCATGTTGCCTAGGAGCGATTCCAGGATTTATTGTGGAGGTGTCCACACCACGAGGTGCCGAAATGACAGCTCGTGCAGATCTTTTATCACGGGTTGACTGAGCAACTTAGAAATCACGTGGACACTTCTTGCGGAGGCAATTTCCTCAACAAAGACGTAGATAGTGCGCATGATTTGTTTGAGGAGATGAGTGAGAATTCGATCAATCATGCCTCCATGGATACTTTTAACCGGTCCCAATAGCCCAGATCGAATATTAATGAAGCCCACGACTCTCATTCATTCGATATGGAATTGATCTGCAATAAACTAGATAAGGTGGACCTAGTTACTAAAAGGATGGAGTGGACGGCTAGAAATTCAATGAATAATTCTCGATCCACTCAATCCCAGAATTCGGAATTCCATTCGTCGCGAGCTCCTTCTGGACGGGAGTTAGTGAATCAACTTGCTGCGGCTCAACCTGTGAGTCAGCATTATTCGAAACCCAATGGGTTCCAAACTGGGGCCTTTGATCCCACTTTCTCTGATCCCTCCCATTCTTTCTCTCCATCCTCACCCTATGAGGATGTCTATGCTGTACAGGAGAACGTTAGGTCCAACCCTTATTCCAATGCTTATAATTAGGGTTGGAGGAACCACCCTAACTTCTCCTGGAAAAACTCGGGGCAGCAGACCCAATTCTGACTCAGCAACTATGCTCCACAGAGACCAATGGGTCAGGGTCATGTTTACACTCAGCTGCCCCTAAATCAAGTTAATCAGTCATCTTGGAATGCCCATCAACCCATAGGGCAGGTTGATCTGAACTGACAGATGGTAGAAATGCAAGGATCTATGCTCTAGCTCATGTAGCAAATGAAAACCTCGCTGGACAACTTGCAAAATGGGTTCATTGCTAATTCTCGTCAACCCGGATCTCTGCCATCTCAACCCGTACCCAACTCACATAATATACAGAATCCGAGCAATCAAGCCCAAGGGTACGGGAATAAGAGGGACTCACATGCACATGCTTAGGTGGTTGAGTAGGGTCCATCCTCTTTTGCTTCTTCAAATCAAAGGTTTTTGGCAAATGAAGCCCCTCCAATCTTTCCTAACCCTCCCCAAGACCCAAACCTGTATGCATATGCTAATTCAGTTACCTTGAGGAGTGGAAAACAAACTCAGGATCCACAACTGCACTGTTCTGATATACCAAATCCTGGAAAGTCTGAGGAGAAAAAGGAGAACTCCAAAGAAGAAATCAAGGCTCAGGAACCTGATTCCAAAGATCTGACTCATGTTCCTTTTCCTGAGGCCTTGATTAAACCTAGGAAGAAGAAGCCTGTTGATAGTAACGAGGAGCTCTTGAATATATTCAAGAATGTCGAGATCAATATCCCGCTCCTCGACGCTATCAAACACATACTGGCTTACACTAAATTTTTGAAGGATTTATGCACACAAAAGCGTAAGTCGAGGGAATCTATTCCGAGGAAGGTGGTACTCTCTGAGTAGGCTAATTCGGTTATCTTGCATCACCTTCCTCAGAAAAATAGAGATCCAGGTGCTCCTTTGATTTCTTGTGTCATCGGAGATTATACTTTTGATAGAGCACTTCTGGATCTAGGTGCATCTATTAACTTAATTTAGACTTTTCTTTACGAGAAATTTGGATTAGGTTAACTTTGGTCGACTTCAGTAACGCTGCAATTAGTGGACCGTTAGGTCACAAATTTGTGAGGCGTTATTGAAGATGTTATTGTCAAGGTTAAGGATTTCTATTTTCCTGTAAATTTCCTTGTCCTTGACATGGATGTACTTGAAAATCTAAGGAATACGCCCATCATTCTATGGCGTCCGTTCCTGGCTATCGCTAAGGCCAATACCAACCGTGAAAGCAGTAGCATGGAAATTGCCTTTGGGGATCAGAAATTGAAATTTTATATTTTTAAGGCGATTAACAAATTCGAGGATTGTGGATTTATAGAGGAACTTGAGGATGATAACTTAAATATTGAAACTTGTATGGCGGTCTCTGCAATTGAAAGTTCCTCCTGTTGTGATGGATTTGACCCACAACCCTCTATGGCAAACCTGCCGCATTTTGAAGAGGTTATTGATTTCGTTCACTTTCAACCTCTTCCTCTTGATGAATCTTCATCAGCATCATCCTTACCTTCAATCTTAAACCCGCCCTAGCTTGAACTAAAACCATTGCCTGAGAATTTGAAATATTAGTTTTTGCCCTCTTCCTCTTTCTTTCACCGTCCTCCCTGCCAAAGGAGGCGGTTCCTATCTCCGTCGTCGCTCCAAAATCCCTCGCCGGAGTTCTTCTCCTCCAACTCCGGCGGGCACGCCGGCCTCCTCCCCGACCTTCCCTCCTCTCAGGTATCCTCTTATCCTCTCCTCTCCCTATAGGGTAGTTTTGCCTCTTTAGATCTTGGAGTTAGCCATCGCACCCTCCTCCTCTTCTTCATCTTCTTCACACATGGCGTGAGTCCGGCAGTTGCTCCGATGACCTTCAACCATGCATCCACACATCCTTGCCGTCCACTAACCCTCCAACCACCTTCACGGGACCACAACGAACAAAACCCCTCAACTTATTGAGGGGTTCCACGCCCTCAACCCTCTGTCGAAGTCCCACGCCGGCCGCACCCTTCCTTGACGCCGCTCAACCTCCACCGCCCTCCTCTTGCCAAATAGCCACCACCAACACCTCCAGCAGGTTCGGACAAAGCTTCCCACCCCCTTGGGTTGAGGCTTCAATGTCTTTCGGACCAACCCACCAACGCCAGCCACTGCCATCGTCACCGACCTCCATGCATGTCCATCGACCCTCCTCGTGCTCGTAAGCTCCACGGGAAGCTTCGTAAAGCTTCTACGAAGCTTTGCACCACCACAACACGGCCTGAAGATTGTCTCCGACCTCGCCGAGCACCTCACCTATTGCACGCCTCCACGCACGAAGAAGAAGAAGAAGAAGGGTGATGGTAGAATTGAAAGAGAAAACATTTTGCAGGGACTAAAGTGTAATTTCGTAGGGAACCAAATGAGATACTTCAGGGACCAATTTGAAACTTTTGTTGATTGACTCTCATCTTGATTCTAAATAAGTTTTTACTGCAATTAACTTCTCAAACATTCTTGATAATTGAGTATTTAGTTCTTAATTGTTTTTACACTTGATTGAATTATATTATTAACCAATAAAGAATTTTTCGTATGAGGAGATTAAGGGAAATTTAAAGAGTTTATATCTTTGCCCCTTACTATAATATTCATTTTTTGAGTTTGATTATCATTTTATCTAATCTAAATCCTTTAAATCAAACTCCTGTGTGTAAAACTTGTAAATAGATCCGATAGTGATAAGTGGTGCATCAGCTTGCTCCCTGAGACGACCTCAGAATACTTTTATTTCGAGTTTTATAAATTTTAAGTGTCAATCTCGCTTTAATCAACTATACTACGACACGTGTTTTATAAATAGGATCGAAGCGAGCAAACATTGCTTTGGTGAAGCTCAGGAACCATTTAATGAAAACTTTCAAGCCTGTATTCTTGTTTCAGGGTCTTGCCGTTGCTCCGTCGCCGCGTCGTCTTCCCCAACATTGTTCTTCAAGTCATGGCCCTGTTCCACCAAGAAACGCCCCAGGTCATGCGGATACCTTCCAGAACCACGCCCAGGCCCTCAATTCAAGGCCTTGACCTCAGCTGCCATTCTAATTAGCAAAGACCTTTCGTAGCAGTTGCACACAAAGAAGCTGAAGTGGGATAGTCCCACATCAGCAGATGAGAAGCACGCAACTACACATAAGAGGAATTTGTGATTAGGCCTCTTTGCCCAAGTCATAGGGGTTGGGTCCCCTTACCCGCTCACCCGCTACACGCCTAAGCCTCACTCCTCACCTACGACACCACATACGCAGGCTCGGACCTGATACTGCTTAACCCGATTACCCGATTGGCTGCTCGGTTATCTGAGGAAGAGGAAGAGGAGAGGAAATAGAGGAGAGTGGGGGAGGGAGGGTTTTGCTCCTCTATGAAGCAGTTAACACTTAGTCGCTGGAGGTCCCTTGTGCCTGAGAAGAGAAAACGAAGAAGGTCTGAAGGAAGGAAGAAGAAGAAGGGGAAGACTTGAAGGGAAGAAGAGAAGAAAAGCTGAGGCAGAAGAAGAAAGGTAAAAGAAGAAGAAAGCTTGAAGAAGAGAAGAAAGCACTGTAGCTAGGCGACGTTTAAGTCGTTTGGTGGAAAGACCTGACGTTTGATGAGGTTGATTTAGCTTGACATTTGCCTACGTGGAATTAAAGCTTAAGTGGTTCAAACCACTGTTCATTTATTTGATATATTTGAGTAATTGATATATATGTGCTCAGACTAATAATTATGATTTAAATCATCATTATTTTGTCCTAAGTTTCTTTCTGTCCTGTTAAACTCTTGAACTACTCATGTTTGTCATTGAATATCATTATTGTGGTTGATTTCCTGTGCACATTTACATGCGATTAAAGATTAACACGTAAATTCCTTATTTGCTCCTTGTGTTCAATATCAGACTTCAATTTAGATTTTGAGTTATAAATTGTATTTGTTGATTGAGCTATTTAGGAGACTTTGCTACAACGAAATGAACATTTAAACTCCTATCTGGTGTGTCAACAGATATTAAGATATTTTTAACATTTAGTTAACATGCATTAAGATGTAAATAAATTAATTTATATTTTTAGCTTGATTGCATAATTTATGCATTGCATTCATATCTAAATGCATTTAGAATTGGCTTAGTTAAATAATTAGGTGCATTACATGCATTGTTTTGGGTTTAACATAGAAGTTAAGGGTCTGTCCATAAATAACCCTAAAATCTTATTTTATTTTATTCTTCTTCTTCTTCTTCACAGTGAACGGCTCCGCTTCCTCCTCCTGCGGCCATTCACTTTAGCAATGAAATCTCCTTAATGCCCGTGACAAGCGGATCTGCTCCTGCCTCTCCCATTTCAAATCCATGCAGCCGTAGCTACAAAGGAGGAGGAGGGCCTGCCATGCTGAGGAGGCCACCACCCCTCATTCAACACTGTGTAGAGCTTGAAGCTCACCACCATTCCACCACCGCGGGCCTCTCCCACAGCAAAGCCTCGTCACCATGGGCGTGTGGAGTGATAGTCCACACTGCCACCTGCGACCCTTGCAATCAGATCACCGTGCACACCATCTCCCCATCTTCACCTCCCACAATACCATCAACTCCACACACCACTATTCATCTTCTTCCCCATCTCTTCTTCTTCCTCTATTTTTCCTCCACCAAAAACAACCCAAACTACCACCCACTACCATCACCACCCAACAGCACCACCACCACCTACTTCTCCTCCACCTTGCGTGCAGCCACCCTCCTTGCACGAGCTCCTCCGCGCATGCACGCCTAGCACCCATCCTCACTGCGTGCACCCTCACACCCGCGTGCAGCAGCTAGCAGTGTGCCATTGCCTCCCACATGCCACCTACGCGCTTTTCCCTCAGCCCACAGCGCTGAGAGCATGCCTCCACCGTGCCGTGCGCGCATAGCCAGCACACCACCAGCACCCGTGTACGGCCTCAGGTGCATGTGCGTGTCCCTCCGTGCGCTCCTCCATCTGCAAGTAGCCCGCGCGCACCTCTCCCTCACCTCCAACAACAAGCAGCAGGAAGAAACCCACCGTCGTCTCCTTGCCACCACCAGCTTCGGCCACCTTGATAAACGCCAGTTTATCATCATCCTTAGCATCTATTCACATCTAGTTCCTAGGATTTTGTCCACTGCATTGCATTGTATCATTGCATTTATCATGCATGTGCATTTAGGGTTTAAAGCATACATTAGCATTTATTTGACATTATCTCATGTAGTTTTTGTTTGTTTGCCATGGATGAATGCATTGGAAATCAGAGAAACCCTAGTAATGTGGAAGGCATTCGGAACATTTGTGAAGACAGAAGCTCCAGTAGTTGGACCCTAGCTCAACTAAGCTGGATCCAACTCAAATCCAACTCCTACCCTACTCCCTCTCCACCTTAATGGTCGTCCACCTACATTAAAACCACCAACCATTGGTGCCTAAAATACACTCCTTGGCACCCTTTCACATGGCACCAAGGAAGCTTCCTAACCATCCTCCTTGGCACCCATTCACATGGTGCCAAGGAAGCTTCCTAACCACCATCCAAACCACCCTCCTTGGCACCCTTTCACATGGTGCCAAGGAAGATTCCTAACCACCATCTATACTATCCTATAAAAAGACCCCCCATCCTACCATTCAAACCATTCTTGGCAAGCAACAATTCTTCCTCCTATCAAACACCTATAGCCACCATTCTTGGAGTGGAGGCTGCCTCAGCTACTTGGGAGAACTTTCTATCTTTTATTTTGTTGCATTTTAATTCCTTTTAAGCATTCATCTACCTAGGGATTAACTAAGTGGAACCTCTGCTTGATTGAGCTCCCTAGGTACTTTGTAAACATTTCTTCTTAATAGCAAAGTGTCTTTCTTCATTTTTGAATTTTCAATCTCAAGTAGTAACTTTATTTATTTTAGTGCATTACATCTCTCTTCTAATTATCCTAGGCACACTTGCCTAGGGTGAGATTATAAGAGAAGACTTCTCTTGTCACTTAGGTTTTAGTTGTTAGGCGTAGTTTCTTTAGCGTAATTCTATCTTCACATTCGTATCCCACTTATTTCCAAACATTACAAAAATCAAAATACAAAAAGAGAAGTGTTGATTTAAGAGGCAAGAGAGAAAATCACTTATTTGACTAACAAATTGGACTCCTTGGACGACCCTAGATATCACCACTATCTAGAAATATAAATTTAAAAGCTGATCGATTTTGCATGTTGTAACGACATTAAAACCCTCATTTATAAAATCGTGCAAAGCTTCCAACACACCTCCCACCGCGCTTCCACCATCGCTATGTAGCCCTTGGCCCAACAAACCTCCAGTGAGCTTCATGCCTCCAGCTACGACCTCCTCCATGCACGATCACAAGGGGAAGTTTTCCCTTGTTTCAGGTTGCATTAGTTTTTACATCTAATGCCATTGCCACTTTTGATTTTTAATTTTGTTAATTAAATATTATGGTGAGTTTATGAAAATGACCTCCCTTTTTCTCATAAATGCTATTTCAGCATTAACTATTGTTGTTTACTTAATTTGAAAGCGGTTTTGATTTGGTTTCTTGACGAAATTAATCGTGAACATTTGTTTTTAATCCATGCAAGTTTTATCAAGCCAGTGCCTCCCTGTGGATACGACCCGCTCTTCTAGAGTGGTTAATTTTAATTCCATACTTTGATTAGTCAATTTTCCACCACTTAGAAATACAAATGATAAATCATTTAATTATCATCTTGTTAAGTGAAAATCGTCTTTTCAGTGGTTTTCGAGGACGTCCATGATCGGAGTGCACCGAATTTTGAAGGTGGATCATCATATCCTGAGAGGAGTTCGTCAAACCCAAACGCATCGATATTGTGGGAGGCGATATCTTCTCTAAGGGAAGTCCTTAATGGTCACTTCGATCGGAGTAATCTTTAACCTTTCTTCATTTTCTTTATTTTTGCTATTGCGTGTTATATGTTCTTTATTTTATTTTCGATCTTGCCAAATCATGCTTGACTTGCTTAATTTAATATTTTTGATCTATGCGAAAACGTTGAAAATGCATATGTTTTTATTTATTTATTTCCTATATGAGTTTACTTTAACATGGACAACCACTACAAGGAGAGGATTCACATCCTCAATTATCAAATTTCAATTAATCTCCCGTTAAGAACAATTCATAACTTTACTTAGGTCAATCACAATTTCTAGGAGTCTCCTAAGGTTGTGAAAAGATCCCAGCATTAATCCCCACAAAGTAATTTTGGCTGTTCAATATTACCATTATACCTAAACTGACTTTTGCCATAGAATAGTTCATGATTCCAATCCAAGTAAAGCATACAAAACCAATCAAGGATCTGTCTGGTTCGACCAATTTAATGTTCAAATCAAACATTATTGAGTTGCACAAGTTCAAATGACTAAATCAAATGCTTATACATTTAACTCTACACATGGCTAGGATATGGCCATTCAAATACAAGCATCTAAACAAAATTTTAGACCTTTAAACCTAAGCATGCGAGCTTCTATGGAAGCTAAACCCAAATTCTTAGATTAGGTCAATCTTTACATGGATTGGGCTCTTGGCTTCTCCCTCTCCTGGAGAAATGTTTCTACATTATTTTCAAAGCTTGGTGTTTCTTAGAATCATGGAAATTGGAGGTGAATCTACCCTTGAAGCTTTAGGTTATACAGCAAACCATGTCAACAACCATTGGTTGTTCGTTCCCATCCAACAATCAACAAAGGGAAGGACCAATTGACCACATCCTAGTGTTCGATTCAACAATTCTGACCGTAATCCAAATAATAGAACCTCCCGTGAAGAGAAACACATTCAGCGAAAAATTAAAACAACACAATGTGCTTTGTTTGACTTTAAGGCATGCATCTACTCACGTGCATCCACCATTCATAGAGCTCCGCTAAATGGAAGAGATATGAGGGAAGCTTAACGATATTTCCTACTCTCTAGTGAGGGCCCAAGTTCCCTATATAGAGAAGGCCTTAACTTCTCAAGCCTTCAAAGATCACTAAAAGCTATCGGAGGAATAATGCTTCATTGGAACTAGCACATAGCAAGGATTCCTCCATTCTCCATCCTACAATCATTCTTTAATGCCAATCGAAGCCTAATCAATGTTTAAACCTCTAATTCATCCAATAGGAGTCGAGAAAGGGGTATGGAGCTTATGGTGGTCACAAATCATGAAGGAGATGGAGTTAACAACTCATTTTTTCGAGCGAGATCTGATGTGCATACATCTAAATAGCCAAAAATGTCTATTAATGCATGTTCTTAGTATCATATTAGCATCATACATTATAAATATTGCATAACATGCATAATCATGCATTTAGGTCAAATTATATAAATTGTATAGTAATTATCTTCTTTTATGGTCATGGACAGGATGACTTTTAATTGGGGCCTCGGATTGAAGATCCAACCATACGGATCTGATCAGGGAAACGATTGGAGTTCAACGACTCCAAGATCGTCCTGATCGGACATCCGTAGCACCAGATATAGATCGAGGAAGCCTAAAGATCAAGGGCCAAGATGGTGCCAAACTGCACTTCAGACGACCAATCCGACTACACGGATGGGTTCGGATCGATGATCGCAGCCTAACAGCATGAAAATCGGCTCAATCCGACATTCGTGGCACCTTCTACATGTCACAGAAGATGGACAGCCATGATGGCGCCACGTGGCACCATCACAGCCACCCAACTAGGCTACAGCACCGCTCCCCATCTTATGAAGGCACAGAGAGGCGAGATCTGGGCCGTTGGATATCTAACGGCCGTGAAGCGCGCACGCTTAAATTGTAAGCGCGACTAAGAAGCGCTGCTAGCACAACGGTCGAGCGACACTATGCGAGAGCAGGGTGCGCGTTTGACTTGCCATTTGCTGTGCACGAGCAGTTAATCTCGGCTACGTGATCAACTGCGGGCAGCCCAGATCGTCCAATTGTTCGCACGTGTGAACAAACGCACAGCGCGCACGCCCGATCGCACGCGTGGGCATGGTTAGGCGCAGAAGAAGGCACACGCGAGGAGCAATCTGAGTCATCTGATCTCGCGATTGAACGGTTGAGATTTCAAGAATGTGGGTGAGAGTTTTCCACGTGGTAGGCTAGGAGGCGGGCGCGAGCGTGAGGCTGCGACGACGTGGGGTCTTTAGTGACATCTAAATCTGTCACTAAAGACCCCCTCATTTAATGTTTTAATTACGAAATGACCAAATTGCCCCTTATCCTTGCAACTATAAAAGGAGACCCCAACACTACGAAATCCTCATCCCTTCCTTCACCTCTTTCCCTCTCCAAAGCTCAAGAGAAGCTTGTCCCACACCCGGGATGCTATTCTAGAGCTAAATCCAATTTACTCGCCCTTGTTCCGGAAGTGGATCCCACGACGACGACGACGTACTGCCTCATTCATGCTTCATCCTAGTTCGTCCTCCTTCTTCCTGCTTCATCCTCCATCTTCCAAGCGTCGCTCCATCCGACTCGTCCTCCAAGCATTCGTTGAGGAGGATAACATCTCGCTCTCTTCTTTGTAATCACTTTCTAGAATAGAATTTCCCGCTTTCTAGTTGTAATTATTTCCCGCTTTCTAGTTGTAAAAACATTATTATTATATCAAGTGATTGTTCTCTCTCTCTTTCTTTCTCTTTTATTGTTTCCATTATAATTATCTCGTTTTCAAACAAAAATCCAAAAAAATTATAATCGCGAATTTTAGATCGACGTAGCCTCCCTGTGTTCGACCCGAAATTTTTAAAATTTCTGTATAAATTTATCCGTTGACAGATTTCTTCGCAAATCAAACTATAACGATGGATTTTTCAAATCCATCTTCGATCGCATAGTTTTCTGCTTTCAACATTTTGGCGCCATTGCCGGGGAGGCAATGATTTTCAATTTTCTTTCTGCATTTCATGCACTTTATTGATTTCTAACTTGCTTTATTTCTTGTCTATTATTTTGCAGGTACCTTAATAGGGAATCTTTAAGCAGTAGATCAGAGTAAAGTGCAGTTGAAGACAACTGTATGTGCTCCCCATTCTTTTCCCTCCATAGATTCCATTTCACCACATTAATTCAAACTCTAATTAACCTAGGTGTTTGCATAAATCCTAGGGTTAGTTTGGTTGCTTGGATTTCCACTCACATTCATTTCACTTGCATATAAAAAAAATCAACACAAAGATATTTCTTGTGGGGTAATTCAACATACACAGTACATACACCCACATTCAAGGCACATAACCTAATTGATTTTTATCTACTCAACCGAATTCTGATCTGTGGAACCGATGCACGCAAATCAACATATAAAAGAGTAGCAATCTGTCTAGGTTAATTATTTTGTGTGCCTAACTCAGTGGTACAATTTTGGCCAATTGTTTGAGTTGTTTGGGCCGCACCAATTAACCTAAAATCAACTCACCAAGTAGCTTCCCCTTTGGGTTTTCAATTTAGGTCAATATTAGGCACTCCACTTTACTTGTTGATTTCAAAAGGAAAGAGATCTTTATACGTGCTTGAAAGCTTGGTTTGCCTCGAACTTGATTGAATTAAACCTAATTCCAAACCCTAAAAGCTACTTAAGCAAGATTTGAACCTTAAAATCCACTCATCAAAAAAATAATCTTGCTTGAAAACCCTGGTTGTGCATGCACTTACACATACTCAATTGATCATTAAGAGCACAACCCATCTTAAGGGCCCACCACATTCCATATGCACTACAATCCCAGGCTTAAATAAAATCAAGTAGGCATTGGCCTTAAGGACTGATTCGCTCTTTGGGGCCCAGTTTGAGATTATTTACAATTAACCTATTTGTACTGATCAATCTAATGTCTAGCTAGGGGAGTAGTGTCAAATGACCTCGGTTGGGGGGTACACTAGGAACCGGAGGCACAAGCCGAAGGAAGAACCTTCTCCTTAGTCCCTCCTTTTAACTGGTTGGATTGATTGGATGTAAGTAGAGTAAATCGTTTATAATCTTAAGGCGGATTCTGAGTGTCTGTAGATCCTTAGGCTACCCCATTTAAGGATAGGCTTATTTTGTTGTGCTGCAGGGTTCTTTTCCCCAGTCCTTCCGATCCCTTCCTAGTCTATGCTGGGAAGGAGGTCACTGAATCCTCGATTGGAAGGACCACTAGAGTATTCTAGGAGGCGTAGATTAGATTTTGGCCAAATTGATCCCATGGCCGATCGATAGCCTCCTCTGCCTCAGAATCCATAAGAGGTATTTCAAAGGCAGTTGGAACAAATGCAGAGAATGCAAGAATGGTTCGAGAGAATGCAGGGCACTCAGCCCTTGAAGGATTTCTATGATCCTTCAAATTACAGGGAACGTCCCGGTGTCCAGATTCCTACCGGAGACGTAGAAATCAAGCCCCAGGTGTTAAGCCAAATCAAACACTTTCATGGGCTTGGTTTTGAAGACCCGTTTCAGCACTTGGAGGACTTGACCACTTTGGTCCAGACCACCAAGGCATGAAACGTGAATGAAGAGCAGATGATCATGAGACTCTTCCCCCATTGATGTAAACACACTTACACTACTTAAAATGTCTATTTATGCATGTTCTTAAGCATAGGATTGCATTTCATGATATAAATATTGCATTACATGCATCATCTTGCATTTAGAGTAGTTTGAATAAAATGGAGGTTAATTGTCTCCTTTTATGTGCTTGGACAGGGCAAACATTTTATCGGGGCCTCGGATCAAAGATCCAACCGTATGGATATGATCAGGGCGACGATTGGAGTTCAACGACTCCAAGATCGCCCTAATCAGGCATCCGTAGCATCAGATAGAGACCGGGGAACCCTAGAAGATCAAGGGCCAGGATGGTGTAAATCCACACTTCAGATGACAAATCCGACCACACGGATGAATTCGGATCGACGATCGCAGCCAAACGACACAAAAATCGAGTCAATCCGACATCCGTGGCACCATCTACAACTTCCAGAAGATGGACGGCCAAGATGGTGCCACGTGGCGCCATCTCAGCCGCCCAAACGGCCGCTGGCATTTTGTGAAGGCCCCGGCCCGATCTCTCTCCACCATCAGATGGAGATCCAACGGCTCTGGCCGCCCGGCGCTTAAGACGTGTGCTCGACCATCTGCGCCCCGTAGCGCAGCGGTCGAGCGCGCTTACGCGAGCGTGGGGCGGGGTTCGAGCCGCGGCGAGTGGATTGGAGGCGCGGGTTATTGAGGCGCGTGGAGCGTCGGATGGAGATCGTGCGGTCGCTGGCGCCCGATAGCGCCGACGCGCGATTGGACACCCCGCGTAACGCGCGATCGCACGCATAGGCGGGCGGGCGGCAGCGGTGAAGGGGCGATTTTAAGCCGTCCGATCTCGCGATTGGACGGCTGAAACTTCGCGGACGTGCGTAGACGTTACGCACGCGGGCAGCCGAGCGGGCGCGCGTGGGCGTGGCGGCGACGGCCACGTAAATCCGTCACTAAAGCCCCCTTATTTATTATTTTGAAGATGTAATGTCTATTTTGCCCCCACTCCTTGCAACTATAAAAGGAGACCTCCTCCATACGAAATTTTCATCCCTTCTTTCTCTTCTCTACCCCTCCAAAGCTCAAGAGAAGCTTGTCCCACACCCGGGATGCTTCTCGCGAGATAAAGTCCAATTTTCATTCCCCTTCGGAAGTGGATCCCGCGACGACGACGGCGTGCTGCTTCGTTCCCGTTCTTCTGCTTCGTCCTCCTTCGTCCTGCTTCGTTCTCCTTCTTCCAGGCGTCGTCCCGTCCGGCTCGTCCTCCAAGCAACCGTCGAGGAGGATTTCTCTCTCCCTATTCTTTTTACCGCTTTCTAGTATAGATTTACTGCTTTCTAGATTAATCTACTCGTCCTCCAAGCAATCGTCGAGGAGGACATTTCTCTCTCCATTCTTTTAATGCTTTCTAGAGTAAATTTATCACTTTCTAGAGTAATTGTTTTATGCTTTCTAGTTGTAATGAACAATCTCTTCAATACAAAAATTCCTTGTTTATTCTACATCTCATTTTGATTTCTCTGTGTAATATTCTCTTTCTCTCTTACTCTCTCTCTCTCTTCTATTTATTGTAAATAATTAGATAGTTCTAAATTGAATTATTCTGTAACAAATAAAAAGAAATGCGTAGTTTTTAAATCAAACGTCTGCCTCCCTGTGTTCGACCCGGAATTTTAATTTCGGTATAAATTTTATTTGTTGAACACGAATTCTTCACTTTCGAACTACAACGACAGGTTTTCCAAAACCAATCTCGTTAGCATAGGTTCGTAGCGTTCAACACCCATTCTCTTAGGGAAAAAGCCGCTCATTGGTACAGGACTATAGGAAGGCTAATTGCAATTTAGAATGATTTGAAATCAACTTTCCTGAAGAAATTCTTCCCTGTCGGACATACTAATGCTCTGAGACGGCCAATTACTACCTTCACCCAGTTGCCGGGGGAGCAGTTTCATGTTGCCTGGGAGCGATTCCAGGACTTATTGCAGAGGTGTCCACACCACGAGGTGCCGAAATGACAGCTCGTACAAATCTTCTCAGAAATCACGTGGATGCTTCTTGCGAAGGCAATTTCCTCAACAAAGACGTAGATAGCGCGCACGATTTGTTTGAGGAGATAAGTGAGAATTCGATCAATCATGCCTCCATGGATACTTTTAATCGGTCCCAACAACCCAGATCAAATGTTAATGAAGTCCACGACTCTCATTCATTCAATATGGAATTGATTTGCAATAAACTAGATAAGGTAGACTTGGTTACTAAAAGGATGAAGGAGTGGATGGCTGGAAATTCAATGAACAATTCTCGATCCACTCAATCCCAGAATTCGGGATTCCATTCGTTGCGGGCTCCTTCTGGACGGGAGTTCGTGAATCAACTTGATGCGGCTCAACTTGTGAGTCAGCATTATTCGGAACCCCATGGGTTCCAAACTGGGGCCTTTGATCCCAGTTTCTCTGATCCCTCCCTTTCTTTCTCTAGTCCTTGACATGGATGTACCTGAAAATCTAAGGAACACACCCATCATTCTAGGGCGTCCGTTCCTAGCTACCGCAAAGGCCAATATCAACTGTGAAAGCGGTAGTGTTCTCAACGATTTTGTGAGGATTTAAAGCGTATTACGTTGTAGTATAACCGACAAAACGTTTAAATAAATATAAAGAATTTTATTACTCGAACAACTAGAGTATCCGAGGTCGAACACGGGGAGCAATCTCAGTACTTTGTAAAATCAAAGAATACAACTGTTAACTGCAAATATAATTGATTCAAAGAGAGAATTTTAAAAAGGATTTGTGAAAAAAAAGTAGAATTAGACGTCTGATTTCTGTATCAGACGTCTTAAATGTGATCTCTCTTTCTCTCTTCTCCTTTTTGCTTCTGTATCTTTCCTTCTTCTCCTGCCTTTCCTTTCTTCTTTCTTCTTCTTTTTCTTCTGATCTCTTTGCAGTCTTCACTTGGCCTCTTCTTTGTTCTTCTCTCTCTTCTGCCTTGTCTTCCTTCTTCTTCTTCTTCTTCTTCTTCTCGGCGAAGACTTCTCCTTTCACTGCTACACAGCCTCTTCTTTCTTCTCTTCCTGTTCTTCAGCTGCTAAGTGTTCGCTGCCTTGGTCACTTCTTCCTTCTTGCACACCACACAGTAGCAAAAACCTACCCCCGTCCCTCTACCCAAGCGTCTCTCTTTTTTTCAAGCAGTTCACTCGAGCACGCTCTCCCAGAGCCACACGGGTAGTCGGGTCGGATTCGCACCCGGGACCAGGCGCACCGGAAAGTGGTGATGCGCGAGGAGTGCGTAGGTTTAGGTCGGGTCGGATCCGCAAGATCCGCTACGTCAAGCCGCGGACGAGGCGTGTGGGGGCAGTGAGGGACCTCACCCCTGTGCTTACGGAGGCAGTAAGAAGAAAACACAAAACAATTTATATGATACCTGAGTTTTGCAATCCCACGATGTGGGACTATCTGGTCGGTCTTGCCTTCACACGCGCCCGCAGAGCTTTCGTCACTAGATTGCCCAAGCTGATGCCTCCTCTGTGCGACTGGCTGGCCTCGTTCGCTTCGCGACCTTCGCGAGAGTCTGCTGCACCTGCAGCCTGGGAAGCCTGATGCCCGAAGCTGCTCCAAGCTCCTTGCTGCTTCGGCTGTTAATGGCGGCCAGAGCGTACACCTGACATCCAACAGAACGGCCTATTGGCCCAATCAGAATAGCTGGAAACCTTCGCCGTAGCACGGCGAAGGCGGTGGGCGATGCTGCAGGTTGCAGGTCGGCCTAGGCGTGCGTGCCTAGGTCAACCTGTGGCCGGAGATGGTGGGTTGGTCGGGGGTTGCTTGTGGAGGTCTGGAGTGGCAGTGATGGGGTGGAATGGGTTCCTGGTGGTGAGGCGAAGCTCACGAGGGGGTTGGCGAGCCGTGTGGAGGGGCAGAGTGGTGTGGGCAGCTCGTCGGAGGGCAGTCGGAGGCGAGAACGATGGAGGTGGTTAGGTACTGTCGAGGGGTACTCAAGTAAAATAGTAGGGGGAAAAGAGAGAGGAGAGGATGGAGAATGTATCTGGGGTTTTCTGGAAGGAAGGGAGGCGGTGGAGAGGACGGCTCGTAACTGCCGTCGTCGAGGAAGAAAGACCCTGAGGGAGGAAGCGGCGACGAAGATGAGGTCAGGAGCACACGCGTGGGGTACAGCGCGACGTGGGAGGAAGAGGCGGAGAGGACTCTGTTGCTGGTATGGCAGCAGAGCGACGAGAAGGAGGGGAGGAGGTCGCCGAAGCTTGCGGGTCGTTTGGCTGGAGATGGGAGAGAGGGAATTTGGAGGGGATCTCCGTCAAAATCAAGCTTGGGTCTTGCGGCAGGGTCTGGGGGGTGTTTTATAGGTGCTGGCCACTCCTATCAGTGCGTGGAGAGCGCGCAATTAGGTCTGCCGGCTCGTCGGAGTTGGAAGGAAAGTGGATACCCAAATCTCTCGTGCGTTCGCACGAGAGATTGGGTTCACACCAGCGATTGTAATTGGCTTTAGAAGGAAGGGAATTCCTCAGAGAATCCCCCTTCCATTTCTGGGAGGGAATCTCTGAGGGATTAGAGAGAAATCCCTCTCTGAACCTCGCCGGAGCTCGGTTCTGCCCTAACAATGGCGGCAGGACCGGATTGCAAAGGGGGCGAAGAACTTGGGGGGCTCTTTGCAAGGATATTCAAAAGATAGGGACCTATTTGTGATTTAGGTGTACTAAATTGCAAAGTAGGTCAAGATGACCTCCCCTTAAGTCCAAATTTTGGTATAAACCTAATTTGGACCTAAGGAATCCAATGGCGAAGTTGGATTTCATGTTTGACCTCATTTGACTGGATATTTTGCGTAAAAACCCAAATTTGGTTAATTGAGGAGCAAGGACCCTAATCTAGGTCAGACTAGGTTCCAAAGGCCAAATTAAGTGTTCTAAACCCTAGAGGATGTTTTTCCATGATTTTTAGAGGGTTTACTCGATTTTTATCTTGACCGAAACCTTGTTAATTTAAGCGGGTCTGTTTTAAGGTTACCAAGTGTCATTTAATTCTTAGATTGCACATAAACCCATTTCTGATTGACTCAACCCTCTTTTTGTCTTATTTGGACCATTTGACCTATGTTTTGCTTCTGAGAAATCTCATTTATGTACTGCAATGGTAAAATTACAGTTTTAACCTTTATTTCATATTTTCTTCTCAAAGCACTTGTTCCTCCAGTTAAGCCTTCTTCTAGGTTATGTAGGAGCTTTTATCTTCTTTATTGGGTCAAAATGAGCTAGTTATGGCTCATGGTGAGGCTCTCATCATACCCCCATGCCTAGCTTTTGCTAGTCCCTTAGCAAAATTTCAAGGTTTTAACTTCCGTTCTAGACCCTGAATGTCTGTCAATAATGATAAGTGCTTCTTCTTTTGTGATTAGGTAGGAATGCCGACAATAGGCCTGGAGGTATTCAAGTACCAACCAAAATCCGGACCTGTTCTGCTTTAGCCTCAGTCCTCCGCAAAGGTTTCTATGGCCCACAGAAACTATCCTAGGGTTTGTTGTACTCCGTGGTTAAAGCACCCGTGCTTGAGACATTTTTAGCCTAAGTTCAGTTTGCAGTGCATTTTTTTTTTGTAAGAGAGAGATAGGAGATTTATTTGTTTGGAGAGCTTTTCTCTCTCTTTTCTTTTTATTTCTAGCTTCGGATTAGCTTCTCAACATGGTCTGTATCGGATTCCTCGTCCCCATCATCAATCCTCAAGGGTCCCTGGCTTTCGAGATTTCAAGATAATCCCGCCCATGGAGTTCCGTGTTCGAATGCAGACCCTGGCGATCGACATTTCGTGATAATGCCGCCCATGGTATCTGAACCAACAGAGTGCTTACATGCCCCCAGTAGGATATTTAAATATCCTAAGAGACAAGCACCGAGGAGACGATATGTTGTTACGCATCTTTGAGGGGAATTTCCCGCCTCTCCACGCTGGGAACTCGTCCAAAGCAATTTGTGTTGATTGACCGCTCCTAATCTAGGTGACTTTTTCAGAACATTAAACGCTTTTCGCGTGATTTGGATGTTTATGCGCACTGAACCAGACTGTGTGTGCATTTGGGTGCTTAGGTTACCGAATCCCGCAAATCGGAGGTCAGTTAACGAGGCCGAATACTTCCTAAGCCTTAGACTTAATACTTAAGTTTCGCATTTTCCTCAACCTCTTGAGGATTATCCAGATTTTAACAGATATGCGAATTTTTAAGCTAACAAATCTAGCCCAAGAGGCCTAAGACCAGCGTTCCCGCTAATCTCTTGTTATGTCTCCATAGCACTTTTCTTTTCCTTTTTTCTTTTTCTTTTTTTGGTCTAGAACTTCAGTTAACCCCTTAACCTTTTACTAATGACTATTTCTTTTCATTTTCATTTTGTGCTCCTTTTTATCATTTTTCTTTCTTTTCCTCCTCTCATTTGTATGACCCTGAATTGTTCCTCCCCTCTATCAAGTCTCTTTTTTTTTTTGTGAAACCCTTTCTTGATATGAATTTTCTGACATTTTGCACTTTCATATCCCCCCCATGCCTAAGATTTGCAATGTCCCCATTGTAAATTAGGTGGGTTCGAATTCAGCTTAGTTCATGTATTAGGACAGGTGTGTGGTGAGTGAATGGGTCGAAGTGACATGTTGCGAATGATTTCTAATCTCGGGTAGGTATACCTGAGGTGAAGTCGGCTGTTCTAATGGATGAACCCTAAAGTGCAATGTGAGTTCCGTATAGAGATGTCAAAAATGATTTCGGGTTTTTCAAAGAATGACAGGTTGCCTCCCGTTAAGCGCTGAGTTTTACGCCATCGGCTGGGCGTAATGAGCTCAAGAGGAATGGAGGGTAAAGGATGACTCAGCCAAATCTATATTGGTCATGTCAATGGACGGCTTGAGTCTCTGACCGTTCACGACAAAGGGTTCAGAATCGTGGCTGAGTGGGCTGATTTCAATGGCTCCATTTCCGAAGATTTGTCGGACTAGGTAGGGTCCAACCCACTTGGATCTTAGCTTTCCTGGGAATAATTTGAGTCGGGCATCAAAGAGTAAAACTTTTTTACCAGGATGAAAGACCTTTCTAGAAATGTGTTTGTCGTGAAAAGCTTTAACCCGTTCTTTGTAAATTCGCGAGTTCTCATACGCGTCGTGGCGTAATTCATCGATCTCGCTCATTTGAAGTCTTCTGTGGGTTCCAGCCTTAGAAAGGTCGAGATTACAGGTCCGTACTGCTTAATAGGCTTTATGCTCCAATTCGACGGGGAGGTGACATGCCTTCCCGTACACTAGTCTGAAGGGAGACATTCCTAATTGGGTCTTGTGGGCGGTCCTATAGGCCCACAATGCTTCCGGAAGCCGCGAAGACCAATCTTTTCTATCAGGTCGAACAGTAACCTGAAGGATCTTCTTGATCTCTCGGTTAGATAGCTCAGCTAGACCATTAGTTTGGGGGTGGTAAGGAGTAGAGATTCGGTGTGACACCCCGTATTTGGTCATCAGTGACCTGAACTGAGCGTTTGTAAAATGGGTCCCTCTGTCGGAAATTATAGCACGCGGAATCCCGAACCTCGAGAAAATGTTTTGATGAAGGAATTTTATAACGACTTTATGATTGTTGGTTCGGGTCGGAATGGCTTCTATCCACTTGGAAACATAGTCAACTGCGAGTAAGTTGTATTCGAAGCCATCCGAGGTCGGAAAGGGTCCCATGAAATCAATCCCCCAAATATAAAAAATTTCGCATACCAAGATCGGCTGTAGAGGCATCATGTCTCTATGGCTCATGTTGCCCAGAGTCTGGCAACGGGAACATGCCTTACAGTGATCGTATGCATCCTTGAAAATTGTGGGCCAGTAAAAGCCACACTGGAGGACTTTCGATGCGGTTTTATGTCCAGAAAAATGTCCACCGCATGCCTGGTCATGGCAAAATGAGAGTATGTCTTTGATTTCCACTTCCGTGACGCATCGTCGGATTATCTGATCCGCACAAATGCTGAATAATACGGGTCTTCCCATAGGTAATACTTGGCATCGGAGCGCAATTTGTCCTTTTTGGCCTTCGGCCAATCGGGCGGAATCTGATGTGATGCCAAGTAATTAACTATATCGGCGAACCATGGAAGACTTGTACTGATAGTCAGGAGGTGCTCATCAGGGAAATGTTCTGTAATAGGTCTGGAAGGATCAATAATTTCAGAAGGAAGGAGGGACAAGTGATCAGCTACCACATTGTGCTTTCCTGCCTTGTCGCGAATCTCGAGGTCAAATTCTTGCAACAGCAAGATCCATTGGATTAATCGAGGTTTCGCGTCCTTCTTTGCAAGGAGATGCCTCACAGCTGTGTGATCCGAGTATATGATAACACGGGAACCCAGAAGGTATGATCTGAATTTTTCTAGGGCAAATACTACGGCCAGCAGCTCTTTCTCAGTAACCGTATAGTTACGCTGAGCCTCATCCAGTGTTTTGCTGGCGTAGTAAATGACCACAGGTTTCCCGTCAATTTTCTGCTCCAAAACTGCTCCTACAGCGAAGTCAGATGCATCGCACATGATCTCAAAGGGTTGAGAACAATCAGGGGACTGTAGGATTGGGGCTTGGGTGACTCGGTCACGTAGGATCTCAAATGCTTGAGTGCATTCCTTGGAAATCTCGAAAGGCACATCCTTGGAGAGAAGATTGGTCAGGGGGCGCGTGATTTTTGAGAAATCAGGGATGAATCGACGGTAGAAACCGACGTGCCCCAAAAAAGATCGGATGTCCTTAATCGAGCTAGGCATAGGGAGCTTGGAAATCAGGTTAACCTTAGCTCGATCCACTTGGATGCCTTTCTCCGAGATTAAATGTCCCAGGACAATTCCCTCAGGCACCATGAAATGGCTCTTTTCCCAGGAAAGAACCAAATTCACCTTGATGCACCGCCTGAGTATATGGACCAAGTGTTGGAGGCAATCGTCAAATGATTGTCCAAAAATTGAAAAGTCATCCATGAAGACTTCCAGATAATCACCTACCATATCTGAGAATATGGCAAGCATGCACCGCTGAAAAGTTGCAGGTGCATTGCAGAGACCGAATGGCATCCTTCGAAACGCGTACGTCCCGAAGGGGCAGGTGAATGTGGTCTTTTCTTGGTCCTCTGGATGGATTGCCACCTGATTGTAACCGGAGTACCCGTCCAGAAAGCAGAAGAATCTATTTCCCGCTAGTTTCTCGAGGATCTGATCAATAAACGGTAGTGGGAAATGATCCTTCTTCGTGGAGGAATTTAGTCTTCTGTAATCAATGTAGACTCTCCACGAATTAGCTATTCGGGTAGGAATGACTTCTCCGGTTTCAGTCGTGATGATGGTAAGTCCTGCCTTCTTGGGCACCACTTGTATTGGACTCACCCAACGACTGTCGGAGATCGGGTAGATGATCCCTGCATCTAACCACTTTATGATCTCCTTTTTCACGACCTCCTATAGGTTAGGGTTTAGGCGTCTTTGCATTTCTCTTGAAGGTCGTAGCCTTCTTCTGTGTAGATTCGATGTGTGCAGTATGAAAGGCTTATACCAGTTAAATCATCTAGAGTCCATCCAATGGCTCTACGATGTTGCTGGAGAACAGAAATCAAACGGAGTTCCTGATCAGGTGTGAGTCGAGAATTGATAATCATAGGAAACGTCTGATTTGAATCCAAAAAGACGTATTTCAGATGTTCGGGAAGGGGCTTGAGTTCCATGACAGGATTGTCAGCAGCAGCGGGTGGTTCGGGGTTTGTATCGGGAGCAATGGTAGGAGTCATAGGTGTGTCTAGATCATGTTCGCACTCCTCTGTTAGTGGTTTTTGATTCTCTAGTGGTTGATCAGGAATAATCAGGTTGTCCTCTATATGCAGTTCATCAACCACGACTTCGACATCACAAATTTCCTCTATAACCCCGCAATTAATCCCTTGTTGGGCCTTGCAAATGTCAATCTTCAGATTTTGATTCCCAAATTTTAATTCTATCTGGCCCTCTTCGCAGTTTATATTGGCCCTAGCAGTGGCCAAAAAGGGTCTCCCTAATATGATTGGTGTGTCCCTTGGGTTCTTAGGTGCATCCATGTCCAGTACTATGAAGTCCACTGGGAAATAAAAATCTCGTACCATAACAATGACATCCTCGAGTATTCCTTTGGGTGACTTGATGGATCGATCGACTAACTGCAATGTCACCTCAGTGGGTTTAAGTTCAGATTCTTCAAGGTGGTCAAGGAGGGATGTAGGTATTAAATTTATGGAGGCACCTAGGTCTAGTAGGGCTCTATCAAGTTGGGTTTCACCAATTTTACAAGAAATCAAGGGAGTTCCTGGGTCTTTAGCCTTGGGTGGGAGTTTGCTCAAGATGACAGAGCTGGCTTGCTCTGACAGTACGATCGGATTCCCATCCTTGGTTCGCGGCTTATGTTTAGGTGTACATATGTCTTTCAAAAATCTTGCGTAAGCCGGTATGTGGCGAATTGCATCCATCAACGGGATGTTTATCTGGACCTGTTCAAAGAGCTTGACCAGATCCTCCTCAGGAGCCACAGGTTTGGTTGTCCTTTTTCCTTTGGTCAAGGCCTCAGGAAATGGGATCCTAGCTGGTTCCTCTAGGATAGGTCCAGGTTCTTGATCTGGGGCAGTAGTATCTTGGATGACTACCCTAGGGTCTTGGCGATTATCAGGCTTGGAGTGGTTCGGATAATGTGGGTCTTGTGTTGTTTTACCACTACGTGTTGTTACAGAGTTTAATCCGGCTTGATTTTGGTTTGGGTTAGGTAGAAGGGGTGGCTGCTGCTGAAATCCTGCATAAGATGTTGAAGCCTCCATCCCGTCTGGTGATGGAGTAGCAGGGGCCTGATAAATTAAATGTGCGTGGCCTGGATTTGGATTCATAACGCGCCTCTGGGTCGGCATGTTATTTGGGTTGGGCAGAGGTTGCGAAGGAAGGGTGCCAGGTTGGCGGGAATTTGCCATCTGGGCCAGTTGGTTGCGAACCTTTGTGATCTCGTCCTTGTGCTGTTTTTGCATTGCTGCATTCGTCTTTTGAATGTCAGCCAGTGTTTGAAGGATAAGAGTCAGTTGATCCTGATTTTGCCCGGATTGGTAGGTGGGATTGGGCCAAGGCTGAGGCGGCTGATATAGACGAGGAGCTTGTGGACGGGGTTGATATGGTGGTCTTTGAGAATTTCCCGCCCACTGAAAGTTAGGATGATTTCGCCATCCAGGGTTGTAGGTATTGGAGTATGGGTCATTCTGGATGGCGTTGAGGTCCTTGCAGTTCTGAGGAACCTCAGGAAAGTCAGAATACGAGGGTTTAGAGTTCCCCCAACTCGAGTAGAAGGGATCGGAGGTCACTTCGGTCCGAGAGGCAGACAGGGGTGGATATGTGTCCATCCCCTTGGCAGGTTGGTGGTATATGTTTTGCACTGTTTCCCTTGCCAGAGGAGGTCGTGCAAAAGAGTTTTGCGCAGAGGTGGCTTGCTGCAAATGTCGAGTTAGCTCGTCCACCTTCTTTTCTATAATAGAGACCTTGTCCAACCGACTGGCCATCAGTTCCAAGTCGACAGAAGTGGACAGGTCCTGCATCTCATGTGTCCCTCTTAGATTCGTCGATGCGCGGGCATTCGTCCTGTCGAATAAGCCCAAGGAGTCATTATTTATGGAGTTCTCGCACATGTTTTCGAGAATCTCCCACACCGTGTCCTCGTGTTGGCCCATGATGTTTCCTCCGCATGTTGCATTGACGAATAGACGAATATCCTCACGGAGTCCCTGGTAAAAAGACTAGACTTGTTCCCACTTAGGAACTCCGTGATGGGGGCACTTTCGCATGAGATCTAGGAATCAATCCCAAGCTTCGTGAAGAGGTTCTCCTGGTTGTTGAGTGAAATGAGTGATCTGGTGGCGCAAGGCATTCGTCCGGCCAACAGGGAAGAATTTTTTCAAAAATTCGGACTGTAATTCCTCCCATGTGTTGATCGGGTGGGTCTGAGTCTGATACCAGTGTGCGGCCTTGTCCAAGAGGGAGAACGAAAACATTTTCATGAGTAGGATATCCCGATTTTGTACATCTGACCCGAAGGTCTGGGCCAGATGCTTGAGTTGTTTAATGTGTTGGAATGGATCCTCAGAGTTAAGCCCATGGAACTTTGGTATGGCATGAATCATATTGGGCTTCAGTTCAGAGTCAGGTCCTCTAATTGGGATTCGTACTCGGGGTTCGATTGCCACCGCAGCGAGATTATAGTGATCTCGCATCATAGGTCGCTGCGGTGGGTTTACAAAGTTCTAAAAGAGATCGTTCAAGCGTTGAAGTTGGTGTTCAAGGTTATTCTCCTCTTCAATGGGTTGTGCCATGATGGGAGAAGGAGAATCAGGGTCTGAATCAGATGAAAGATTTATGTGGTGGGGTTGTTGCACAAACAAGGGCGTCGAGACTTGGCCTTGACGAGAATGAATTTCTAAAGGAGGTCTTAAAGGTGGTCTTAAGGACCTCCTACCAAACATGCACCAAAAGATGTGATGAGATTAGAAGGTGCTAGACCCAATCAAGACACCCAAGAATTGTTGGGTGACTATAGAGGTTCGGGGCAGATGGACCCCTGGATCAGAAGATCGTCCTCCTGAGAAATACCTGGGCAGCCAGAGAGGGAGAGTCCTGCAAAGACCCCTACACGGTAGAGCGTCCCCTACGGGTTACAGGGTTTCCCCCACCCGACCTCTCTTGTCACTGCGGTTCCAGGTAGACCAGAATGGAGACCTTGACCTCTTAAGTCTACCTTTTTTTATTTTAAGATCAAGGTGCTTAATGTTCCACTTGAATTTTTAAGTATTTTGAGTGCAAAAGTGACCTAATATTAAGGTTGGTTGACCCAAGGGATCAACTTCACCTTTTGTTCCTTTGAGAGCTTTTAGGTCCTTCCTTTTATGGTTCAAATGGATTATCAGCCTGATTTGCTTAGGGTTCCTCTTGTATAAATCGTTTCAAACACGGTTTAGGCACACCTCTTTTCGGAAAGTTTGTTTCTTTGTTTTAGAGAAGATGTGTCTCTAAAAACCTTAGCTTTGCAATCCCTAACTTGGCTCTAGTGGGTCCAATTTAGTTGCCTTAAAAATTAGCACCTAGGGCTCAATCAAGAAAGTTTTAGCCCTAGTTGCCTTAGTTGGATGAACAGACAAAAATATGTTGAAATGAAAATCAGGCAACTTGATGAGTTACTAAATATGAAACAGGTAGCCCTAAGTTGATTTTTCTCTTTTTTTCCTTTTTAGATTGCGAGAGGGTTAAGAGAGAGGACTTATGGAGATTACCTGTTCCTTGGAGAGTCTGTTGTGCAGTTATTGTTTTTTCCTTTTTGTTTTTCTTTCCCTGATTGAACACAACAAAAGAGAGAAGTTAAGTCAGATATTAGATAGAAAAGTTGTAATCAAAAGCTTTAAAAGTGCCCGTTGCTCCCCGGCAACGGCGCCAAAAATGTTCTCAACGATTTTGTGCGGATTTAAAGCGTATTATGTTGTAGTATAATCGACAAAACGTTTAAACAAATATAAAGAATTTTATTACTCGAACAACTAGAGTATCCGAGGTCGAACACGGGGAGCAATCTCAGTACTTTGTAAAACCAAAGAATACAACTGTTAACTGCAAATATAATTGATTCAAAGAGAGAATTTTAAAAAGGATTTGTGAAAAAAAAGTAGAATTGGACGTCTGATTTCTGTATCAGACGTCTTAAATGTGATCTCTCTTTCTCTCTTCTTCTCCTTTCTGCTTCTGTATCTTTCCTTCTTCTCTTGCCTTTCCTTTCTTCTTTCTTCTTCTTTTTCTTCTAATCTCTTTGCAGTCTTCACTTGGCCTCTTCTTTGTTCTTCTCTCTCTTCTGCCTTGTCTACCTTCTTCTTCTTCTTCTTCTTCTCGGTGAAGACTTCTCATTTCACTGCTACACAGCCTCTTCTTTCTTCTCTTCCTATTCTTCAGCAGCTAAGTGTTCGCTGCCTCGGTCACTTCTTCCTTCCTGCACACCACACAGTAGCAAAAACCTACCCCCGTCCCTCTACCCAAGCGTCTCTCTTTTTTTCAAGCAGTTCACTCGAGCATGCTCTCCCAGAGCCACACGGGTAGTCAGGTCGGATTCGCACACGGGTAGTCTTCTCAGAAATCACGTGGATGCTTCTTGCGAAGGCAATTTCCTCAACAAAGACGTAGATAGCGCGCACGATTTGTTTGAGGAGATAAGTGAGAATTCGATCAATCATGCCTCCATGGATACTTTTAATCGGTCCCAACAACCCAGATCAAATGTTAATGAAGTCCACGACTCTCATTCATTCAATATGGAATTGATTTGCAATAAACTAGATAAGGTAGACTTGGTTACTAAAAGGATGAAGGAGTGGATGGCTGGAAATTCAATGAACAATTCTCGATCCACTCAATCCCAGAATTCGGGATTCCATTCGTTGCGAGCTCCTTCTGGACGGGAGTTCGTGAATCAACTTGATGCAGCTCAACTTGTGAGTCAGCATTATTCGGAACCCCATGGGTTCCAAACTGGGGCCTTTGATCCCAGTTTCTCTGATCCCTCCCTTTCTTTCTCTAGTCCTTGACATGGATGTACCTGAAAATCTAAGGAACACACCGATCATTCTAGGGCGTCCGTTCCTAGCTACCGCAAAGGCCAATATCAACTGTGAAAGCGGTAGTGTTCTCAACGATTTTGTGAGGATTTAAAGCGTATTACGTTGTAGTATAACCGACAAAACGTTTAAACAAATATAAAGAATTTTATTACTCGAACAACTAGAGTATCCGAGGTCGAACACGGGGAGCAATCTCAGTACTTTGTAAAATCAAAGAATACAACTGTTAACTGCAAATATAATTGATTCAAAGAGAGAATTTTAAAAAGGATTTGTGAAAAAAAAGTAAAATTAGACGTCTGATTTCTGTATCAGACGTCTTAAATGTGATCTCTCTTTCTCTCTTCTCCTTTTTGCTTCTGTATCTTTCCTTCTTCTCCTGCCTTTCCTTTCTTCTTTCTTCTTCTTTTTCTTATGATCTCTTTGCAGTCTTCACTTGGCCTCTTCTTTGTTCTTCTCTCTCTTCTGCCTTGTCTTCCTTCTTCTTCTTCTTCTTCTTCTTCTCGACGAAGACTTCTCCTTTCACTGCTACACAGCCTCTTCTTTCTTCTCTTCCTGTTCTTCAGCTGCTAAGTGTTCGCTGCCTTGGTCACTTCTTCCTTCTTGCACACCACACAGTAGCAAAAACCTACCCCCGTCCCTCTACCCAAGCGTCTCTCTTTTTTTCAAGCAGTTCACTCAAGCACGCTCTCCCAGAGCCACACGGGTAGTCGGGTCGGATTCGCACCCGGGACCAGGCTCACCGGCAAGTGGTGATGCGCGAGGAGTGCGTAGGTTTAGGTCGGGTCGGATCCGCAAGATCCGCGACGTCAAGCCACGGACGAGGCGTGTGGGGGCAGTAAGGGATCTCACCCCTGTGCTTACGGAGGCAGTAAGAAGAAAACACAAAAACAATTTATATGATACCTAAGTTTTGCAATCCCACGATGTGGGACTATCTGGTCGGTCTTACCTTCACGCCCGCCCGCAGAGATTTCGTCACTAGATTGCCCAAGCTGATGGCTCCTCTGTGCGACTAGCTGGCCTCGTTCGCTTCGCGACCTTCGCGAGAGTCTGCTGCACCTGCAGCCTGGGAAGCCTGATGCCCGAAGCTGCTCCAAGCTCCTTGCTGCTTCGGCTGTTAATGGCGGCCGGAGCATACACCTGACATCCAACAGAACGGCCTATTGGCCCAATCAGAATAGCTGGAAACCTTCGCCGTAGCACGGCGAAGGCGATGGGTGATGCTGTAGGCTGCAGGTCGGCCTAGGCGTGCGTGCCTAGGTCAACCTGTGGCCGGAGATGGTGGGTTGGTCGGGGGGTGCTTGTGGAGGTCTGGAGTGCCAGTGATGGGGTGGAATGGGTTCCTGGTGGTGAGGCGAAGCTCACGAGGGGGTTGGCGATCCGTGTGGAGGGGCGGAGTGGTGTGGGCAGCTCGCCGGAGGGCGGTCGGAGGCGAGAACGATGGAGGTGGTTAGGTACTGTCGAGGGGTACTCAAGTAAAATAGTAGGGGGAAAAGAGAGAGGAGAGGATGGAGAATGTATCTGGGGTTGTCTGGAAGGAAGGGAGGCGGTGGAGAGGACGGCTCGTAACTGCCGTTGTCGGGGAAGAAAGACCCTGAGGGAGGAAGCGGCGACAAAGATGAGGTCAGGAGCACGAGCGCGGGGTACAGCGTGACGCGGGAGGAAGAGGCGGAGAGGACTCTGCTGCTGGTATGGCAGCAGAGCGACGAGAAGGAGGGGAGGAGGTTGCTGGAGCTTGCGGGTCGTTTGGCCGGAGATGGGAGAGAGGGAATTTGGAGGGGATCTCCGTCAAAATCAAGCTTGGGTCTTGCGGCAGGGTTTGGGGGGTGTTTTATAGGTGCTGGCCGCTCCTATCAGCGAGTGGAGAGCGTGCAATTAGGTCTGTCGGCTCGCCGAAGTTGGAAGGAAAGTGGATACCCAAATCTCTCGTGCGTTCGCACGAGAGATTGGGTTCACACCAGCGATTGTAATTGGCTTTAGAAGGAAGGGAATTCCTCAGAGAATCCTCCTTCCATTTCTGGGAGGGAATCTCTAAGGGATTAGAGAGCAATCCCTCTCTGAACCTCGCTGGAGCTCGGTTCTGCCCTAACAATGGCAGCATGACTGGATTGCAAAGGGGGCGAAGAACTTGGAGGGCTCTTTGCAAGGATATTCAAAAGATAGGGTCCTATTTGTGATTTGGGTGTACTAAATTGCAAAGTAGGTCAAGATGACCTCCCCTTAAGTCCAAATTTTGGTATAAACCTAATTTTGACCTAAGGAATCCAATGGCGAAGTTGGATTTCATGTTTGACCTCGTTTGACTGGACATTTTGCGTAAAAACCTAAATTTGGTTAATTGAGGAGCTAGGACCCTAATCTAGGTCAGACTTGGTTCCAAAGGCCAAATTAAGTGTTCTAAACCCTAAAGGATGTTTTTCCATGATTTTTAGAGGATTTAATCGATTTTTATCCTGATCGAAACCTTGTTAATTTAAGCGGGTCTGTTTTAGGGTTACCAAGTGTCATTTAATTCTTAGATTGCACATAAACCCATTTCTGATTGAATCAACCCTCTTTTTATCTTATTTGGACCATTTGACCTATGTTTTGCTTCTGAGAAATCCCGTTTATGTACTGCAATGGTAAAATTGCAGTTTTAACCTTTATTTCATGTTTTCTTCTCAGAGCACTTGTTCCTCCAGTTAAGCCTTCTTCTAGGTTATGTAGGAGCTTTTATCTTCTTTGTTGGGTCAAAATGAGCTAGTTATGGCTCATGATGAGGCTCTCATCAGGTAGCATGGAAATTGCCTTTGGGGATTAGAAATTGAAATTGGATATTTTTAAGGCGATTAACAAATTCGAGGATTGTGGATTTATAAAGGGACTTGAGGAAGATAGTTTGAATATTGAAACTTGTCTGGCGATTTTTGCAATTGAAAGTTCCTCCTGTTGTGATGGATCTGAACCACAACCCTCTATGGCAAACCCGCCACATTTTGAAGAGGTTATTGATTTTATTCACTTTCAACCTCTTCCTCTTAATTAATCTTCATCAGCATCATCCTTACCTTTAGCATAAAGATATTTTTGACATTCAGCTCAAAAAGATTTGTCTCTCTTCTTCTTCCAACTTTATTACTCTTTTTTTCTTCTTTTCTTGGGATTAAAAGAAAAGTGGGACTTTGGTTGTCTTTTCAAAATAATGTAGGTACAGGATTTTGTTAAAGATAAGACGTCAGAATGAATCTTTTGGATGCTTAAGTTAGCATAATCAGGACCTGCATATCAACTCAAGAACTCAACTAATCTACCCTTTTCTGGTTCTTACAAGCCCTAAAACCCATTTTTGCAGTTAGAGCGTCCTTGACCTCAAAACTCGTACCCCGGCTTGCTTGACCTCGAAAATCCAAGTGTCAGTGCTTTTATGATTAGCCAACTTTATTTATTTTGCGGTGTCTTTGAAAGGCTTATTTAATATGATAGAACAAATGCATATTTTTTGCTCCCCCATACCTAGACTCTGATCAGCCCTAATACAGTTGTGTCGAGATCATCATTCCTATCACCAAATCCTTGATGGGAACTCTGGCACCAGTACTCATGAGAGCACCATCCATGACACACCCCGGAAGCTCACAACCCTAAACAAAAAGTGTTGTAAGGAGCGCTTGATGCAATCGATCGCGATCCGTATAAAAAATCATCTTTATTGTAGTATATGACACAAATACAAACCATTATCGCGTCAATTTTATTTATTTACATAACTTTTATTGGTTTATTCTAGGTCGTTCACTGAGAGACAGTTATTGATATACATCAGTCTCTAAGTCCAACATTATTCTTTAATTCCAAAAAGATCAATTTTATATACAATTGTAAATGAATGAATTAATGGATAATCAATGAATGAAATAATAGCTTAATTATATATAAAAGAATTAACTAAAATGCTTGCAAACACCTAATTACAAATAAGCATTAAACACTATAATTAAATATTATATTCTATCTATTTATAACTTATATTATTAATACTTATATATATATACGATAATACGTAATAATATATACTATACTAACATAACTTAATATACTAACATATACAGTAAACTATATATTATGTACAGCGACAGATAAAAACGTTGCTAAACCCTAGCAAAACTATGTATGGAATCTAAGGTTAAAACTAGGGTCTATAGTGACGTTTATAGTGACACTTATTCTATCTACAGTGACGGATACTTCTATTGGTAAAGCTATAAGGTTATTTATATACATATATAGCTCAAACAACATCTATACTACGTATACCTAATATACATATACTTATTATTTACAATACACACTTATATATATACACTACACTATATACACTATATGATATACACATACAAATACTTCTTCTCTTTCACTTTTTCTTCTTACACTTAACCACTTCTCTTCTTCTTCTATGTCTTTGACACTTTGTTTTATTATCCCTTTACAGCTTTCATTCTCTGTTTGTTCTCAACACTTAGCCACATTTTGAGTTTGCTCTCTTCCTTTCTTTTCTTCCCTTAACCCCTCATTAAGCCTTAGTTAAAAAATTAGGTTTTAAGGTTGGCAGGCGGCCTTTTCGAGGGATACACAACACCCTTAACAGGTGGGACCAGACCTCTATTAGGGACATCCTAGTTCATTATTAAGCCTCTTTAATCGTGTTTAATGCTCATTAATGGACTTGATCAAGCCCTCGCACAGTGCATGGCTCCCAGCCACACACCACACACCATTCACATCATAACACCATGCCATACATATGCTCGAATCAGAGGAAGGGGTAAGGGGTATAAGGGTGCCCGATGCCTGATGACTGAATGGAGAGGGGAAGAAAAACAATAAATAGCGCTCACAACGCTCCATGCCACACGATGTGGCACTATCTACGCCACGCTTGACCGCTGCAATTCAACGCACCTATTCTGATTTGTAGATTTTGGCCCTCGATTTGAGGGCCATAATTTATTGTAAATTAAAATTAAATTATGGGGACTTAAAGTATTTACATAGGACTACATGATTGTACAATTAATTTAGAGAATTAATTATATTTACTATCTAAATAAATTAGTTAAAGTCTACAGTTTATACATACTATTTTTTTAGGTTTTATTTCTAAATTAAGTATAAATTAGTTAATGTACGATCTAATTGACCTTATACAATATTAATATACATATTAAAGTATTTAATAAAGATTTTTATTCAATTTTACAACATTTATTTTCAATTTTATTTACATTTAATTACCTATTTTCAGGTCATTTTACATATAAATTAGATTTAAATATTATAATACATTACAAATATAATCAAATTAACTTAATTTACTTAAAATACATTACTACAAATATACAGTATAAGTTAGTTCAATTATAACTTAAATTACTAATTTATTTTAATTTAATCTAATAACTTAACTAGAAATTTAATAAATTAATTATTTATTCTGTATATATAATTAAATTATGGTACAGGATTCCTAATGTCCACAATATATATATAAATACGTATGTACAATATCAATACTAAATATGCTTATTTATAGGGTTTATTAATTTATATAGCTTATAGTACATATAAATTAGTATAATTAATAAATAGTTATATAAATAAGCTATGTACCGTTTAAGTTAACTTAAATACTTAAGCTACATTATATAATATATACATAAGTTATTTATACTTAATATATATCTATTTTACAATATTTACGCATATAGTTTACTATATAGCTTAAATCTACAAGTATTTATATAATATACAATGGGTTTTAGGTATTTTTAAGGGTTTTCTCACTTTATATGGGTTTTGTATATTTTGTGGAGATAAGGGATGAGAAAGAAAGAGAGGGATGAGAATAATGGAGATGTTTCTGGTGTTTTGATAGTAGAGTTCTTTTATTAAATTCCATGGTATACTAGACCGTCGATTGGTATGTTCTAACAAGTCGGGGGTTCAGAATACCATGAAACTTGGTATATGCTTAAAAATATACCTAATCTTCACCAAGACAGGTTTGTTTTATTTGTTTTAATTTTTTATCAAGTTTTTATTTATTTTCATATGAAGCACATTCTAGGCCTTTAAAGCGTTTTCTAAGTGAACCTAAGGCCTAGAATGGAACTCTAAGTGCTGAAAAAGAGGTGTGTACAGTCAAACACATTCAGAAAACCACATATAAGGTGCTTAAATGATTAAACATTATCTTTCACTTGATTTCATTTCATTTCATTTCTGAATATTGATAGTTAAGCAGAATTTTTATAGCTGACAATGGAATTCTAAGACAAGATACAAGCAATCAAATTGGAAATAAAGACATTTAACTATACATGAAAGCTTGCAAATAATATGTACAACATAATTAAAATAGGTCAGCTATACATCTCCTTCAGTAATCAGCCTACTGCCCTCATAGTCTAGATCAAACAGCTAGCTGTTCAGAAAATCCAGCAAACAGCAGCTGCAACAGCAAGCATCCAGCTACAACAACAGCCACCATCTGTAGCAAACAGCAGTAGACAGCAACTGCAGAACAAATCAAGACAATCTAAGCAAGGCCCAGACATCTTAACATGTTCACAGAACCTTGCTGTAGGGAACCCAGACATCAGAGAAGATAATTTGCAGCAGGTCTGAAACTCCAAATCAGTAAATTATCTCCTGATACTATCATCTATATCTCAAATCAGACTTGAGAAAGTCTGATTAGAGATACAAACTAACTTGATCAGGAAATATTTTTCTGACTTGAATTTAAATGTAGCTACATCATGCAGCAATTTGCTATGACTAGCTGGTATTCACAGACACAAATCCCTAAAACCAAATCTAACAAGGGCTAAAAAATGGCATAAAAATCATTCTCAGGTGTTCTTTTTTTTTTTTTAAATCCAAATCCCTTGTCAGTGTTTTCACTTCAAATCAGCTCAAAAACTTACTGATCTTACACTTTCTAATGCTATAGACAGCATGTAGAAAATGTTGGATTTACCCCAATAAATTCAGCTTGAATCCCATTGTGCTAAAAACCTTAAGGGATATTAAGAATCCCATAGGTTAAAAGTCAAAATCTTATAAACAAATTCACATAAAAATCCTTGATAGAGCCTCCAATCAACAAGGTTGATTCTCCTTGGCTCTACCATTCATTCAAGTCCATGAAAGCCTTGGTTCATACTAAATTCAGACCTAGCTCGTTTGAGGAAGAATGTAATATCAAGACATCTCAAACTCATTGCCAACGTCTGAATTAAACACAAATATATCAATCCGCTTGATAAAAATTCCTTGAAACCCAATTTGACCAAAATCTGGTGATTTTACTTTGAAATCCAGATTGAAATCAAATCAAGTGAATTGATTCTTTTCAAAATTAGATCAAGGGTCTTTGTGAACAAAATGACATGAGTGAAGAGACCCCTAGGTGGATTTGAGCTCAAATCCTCATCTCAAAGCTTGAAAGCAATGGGATGGGGATTTGACTCCAAATGAATGGGTGAATTGTGTATTAAAAAAAAAATGAAGTCAGAAAGCAAAATGGAAACGTGTAGGGGGAGAAAACAGTGATCAATGAATGGGGGAATTCGTCTCCTCTGATTTGAAGTGATTAGAGGAGTTGAAAATGTGAATTTCTATACTAAACCTACTCCTAAGCTAAACTACCATCATGCATCCAGATCAGATCTAATCTACAGTTAAATTCTACTGCTAATCTATCTAACTATACTATAGCTAATCTAAAAAGCATTAAACCTAGTCTAAATGGAAGAATGGGACCTTAAGATCTCCACCCGGTGGATGGAGAGGAAGGAGGGAGGAGATGCTCCAGCAGAGTGAACACCCTCTAGTGGAGTTCAGGGTCGCCCTCAGGTGCTACGAAGTCCTTAGCGGCGAGGATTGTCAGAGACAAGGTGGATTTCATAGTCGGTGGCCATGAAAAGGGAAATATGGGGAGAGTAGCTGGAGAGGAAGAACGATTGCTAAGAGATGTAGGAGGGAGTGATCCCCCGTGCGTGTAACTGAGGAGCTCCTTAAGTAGATGGAAGAGTGAATCCAAGCACCGCGTGGGTGAAGTTAAGCGAAAAGGGCATGGGCGACGAGGATGAGAGGAGAGAGCGCGCACGGCGGCCAAATCAAAAAGCGACCGTTGGATGGGATTTGGGTGAAAAGGTGACCACACGCGTCGAATCGCGCGAAAGTTCGAATCAAATCGAGCCACAGATTGAGAGATCAAGAGAACGGACGGCCAAGATCATGCGAGTTCCTTGCATGAATAGTGTTCGCGCGGGAGCTGCAAGTTGTGTTGGTAAATTTGCAGGGAACACCCCTCAGCGAAGGGGTAGAACAATTGCAGACAGACCCATAAGTGATAAAGAATGGTTACAGAGAGACCCTTTTGGGCTTGTAGAAAGGTCCTGCGGGTTACAAATGGGTCTTAGGAGGTTTTCTAATGAATGATATGTAATGCACTAAGGACCTAAATGTAAATATTTAATTTCAAGGCATTAATGATATCCAAATGCATCCAAGTTTTTATATATGCTTAATTAAACATTTGGGAAGTTAATTATACTTTTGATTTGTACTTTTAAACTCATTTGTGTGTTCAATTTGCATTTGGATCACCATTTAACATTTATTAATAGAATATCTCATTTAATGATCTAATTATGCATTTTTAACACAGAATTGATGTTTTAAGTATTTTTCTCTATTTCCCACACTTAACCCTTTTTATGTGTTAATTTGATATTATTTAACCTAGTTTCTAGCTTAACTTAGGTGATTTAGCTATGATGAGTCGCAACTCATCAGTGCTCCTAACGGGCTTAGGCTCACGTCCCGATGCTTCGGGATAGCACCGTTCGAGACACCTGAGCTGCAAAATGCACTCTATATGCTCTGTATAAAGATATGTGATTAAGATTCAGAGCGAGTGTCGAGGAGGTGACATATTTTCATCATGTCATCAAAGGAAATTTTTCCTTCTCGACAGTGGGAACTCAAACCACTCAACTGCCTCAGACTTTCACCAAGACTAAAGTGTGGGAAATTATTTTTATAAATATATCTTTTTTTTCTGCTTTTCTGAGATGGTTGGCTTTTTTGTGTGTAGCGGTTTTGACACTTGGTTTCTAAAAGTCATTCAAACTTTTGAACGAGGATCGAGCCAAGTACTACTTAGGTCACTAAATCGATTTCAGAACTCAGAACCGTCAAGGATCAAAAAGGAGTTCTTTGAGAAATAAACTGATATGATCTAAATTTTTAGACCTGAAAAGTCTAACAAAAGGATCCTCAGACTCAATCCTAAGTCTGTTAAAAATGAAATTCCTTGTGTACCATTTTAGAAATAATGTACAACCTTAGTCTCTTTTTTTCTTAAAATCCTCCCTTTTTCTTTTTTTACTAAAAGAATCTAAATGTTTTATTTTTTGTAAGAACCTTTCAAACATGAATTTCATATAATTGCACTTTAATACCCCCCACGCTTAAGTTTTGCAATGCCTTCATTGCAAACAGGATGGGTTCACATTCAGCTTAGTTCATAATTTTAGAATAGGTTTAAGGATAAGTGGGCAGGTCAGAAATGACTGTTCTTAAATTAGGAACTCTAACGTGCAGTAGAAATGATTTGCTTAAAGAAGATAAGAAAGGTCTCGGGTTTTTCAGATGATGGGTTGCCTCCCGTTAAGAGCTGAATTTAATGCCTTTAGCCAGGAGAAGATGTCAAATGACGGAATAATCAAATTGGAAGAATTTTGTAAAACAGGCACTTTAATAATTAGTCTGGTTGGTCCAACCAGGTGCTTGTTTAGATCAACTGGATAATTATGCAGGCCAAAGCCAATGAGTCCGGTGGGTTGGAAAATGTAGATCAAATGATGTGGAGCCCACCAGGTGCAGTTCAGTTCAGAAAGATTTAGAAATAAAAAGCGATAATTTGGCTACACAGGGTCAGCCACTTCAGTGTAGGGGTCCTCAAAAGATAATGGATTAGTGAAAAATATAGGAACCCTACTAATAGGATAGGAAATGATTTGTAATTGATTCTCAATTTGATCGATGTCCCATTCATCGTCAAACCGAGGAGGAAAATCATCCCTCGCTGGATCAGAATGAAGTGATTCAGGATACGAGTGGGCTCCGGTAGGGTTATGTGGCAGGGACCAGTTGCTAAGAAGCTTAAGAAACTCTTCCTGAGAGGTTTCCTGATCAAGTGGTGCAACTGCTTTGAATTCCCAATCAATGGCCTCAAAATCAGAGTCAAAGAACAGGTCATAGATATTGTGGTCATAAATTGGACAGTAATTTTTTACAAACAAGCATGTTCCTGAATCAGAATAGGGTTCAAAATCAGCATCAGCATAGGAAAATCCAGAAGAATGCTGGTGATAAGATGTTTCTGATCCTGAATCATAATTATGATCACCACCACAAGAAAAATCAAAATCCACAAAGTTATCAACTTGAACTTGGTCTAACCTAGATTCTGATGCCAAGCTAATAGAGATTTCATCATCAGGTATAGGCTTGATGTCTGGAAATCTAGGAAAGATCCAATCTAACTCTTCATATTCCTTTGACTTTGAATCATAGATCGGCTCCAATTCGAATAAATCGTTATGATCCTTCGAGGAATCTGCAACGATTTTGTCATCAAAATTTGGCTCATCGTGATATTTAAATTCTGAGATTTCATTCTTTTCAGATTGAGCCTTTTCGTTATCCTAAATAGGTTCGAATCTAGATTCTAGGTCAAAAATAGGAATTTGGTTACTAGAATTGACATTTAGCTTAATTGGGATATTAGAATTTTGCTCGAGGAAGACCTTACCAAGATAAGGTGTGGGAGTTACTGATGATAATGTCATCATCAGCCATATCTAACTTTATTTAGTCACATTCCATCATTAAATGCTCCTACATAACCATCAGAAGGCCATAATTCATTGTAAATCCTTTTTGAGAGCAATACAAGAAACCAGGGTTAAAACTGTAATTTTACCATCATATCATAAATGCAGAATAACGGGATTTCTCAGGGGTTAATTAAGGTTCAAATGATCTTAAGAGTCTAACAAGTGGGTTAGTACAGACAGAAATGGGTTTTCGTGCATTTCAATAATTAAATGACATCTGAAACCTTAAAGACAGACTCGCTTAACCTACTAAGGTTCTTGTCAGGATAAAATTCACCTAAACCATCTAAAAATTATATAAAAATATTCTCTAGGGTTTGGTACCTTCAATTTGACCATTAAAACCCGTCTTGATCTAGAACAGAGCCATAGGCAGACTTTTACCCTTACTTGGGTAATTATGCAATTCACCCAGTCAAATTAGGTTAAAACCAAAATTCAACTTCACCATTGGATTCCTTAGGTCCAAATTATGTTTGTACCAAAATTTGGACTCAATATGAGATCATCTTGACCTAGTTTGCAATTTGATCCTGTCTGAGTCTTTTCTCTCACACACATGCCCCTAACTTTCAAATTTATTATAAAAAGGTCCCTAACTTTATCATCATTATTTACAAATGGGTCCTTCTGCCATTATCGCTCAAGAATCCTACTCCGGCGAGTTTCATTTGGAGAGTTCCCCTTGATTAATCAATCAAACCTTCTGAAAAATTGAATCGGAGACTCTTTAGGAAATTCCCTTTCCAATGAATTCGGTCTTGAGCCCCAAAACTTTCCCAATCTCTCATGCGAACACATGAGAGATTTGGGTATCTTTAGGTTTCCAACTCCGGTGAGCCTTCCAAGCTTGGGAAGCTTGCTTCCCAAGCTCTAACCACTCCCTAAAACCTATAAAAGAAACCCCAGTGCCTCACCATGCTTCTCAGCCAGGTTTGGGGCCAAAACTCTCTTCTTTTCTCCACCTCCGGCCCGATCCACCTTAGCTCCTGTGAGCCTCTTCCTACGTCGTCTCTGGCCTCCCAACCGCCAAATTGGGAGTGCAAATATCTCCCTCTCCTTTGTCCGCTCCTTGACGGCCAAATCAGGGTTATCTCTACCTTGTTCTTCGTCGTTGCTACTTCACGAAGCAGCTTTCTTCCTCGGCGCTGGCCTACCAACACCGGTGTTGTTCTCCCTCCTTTCGTCTACTTAGAATAGGTAGTTAGATTCCCTAGTTCTCTTAGATTAGTTCTACACCCCAAAAACCTAAAAATATCCCCTCGACATCACCGTTCATCTTCGTCTTCTCTATCTTCGACCACTCCTCTGGCGAGGTGCCTCCGTCGCTACACCCCTCCATCCGCCTCGCCAACCACCTCACAACCTTCTCCATGACTCCACTAATCAAACCCCTCTCCTATTTTTCTCCACCGCTCACCCAAACACGCCCCCGAACAACCCACCTTCGCACGGCCATCTCCGTCACCGTCCGGCCACCTCACACACTCTCACGCCACGCCGCACACACTCACGCTCTCGCCGTTCCACGACGAAGCTTCTAAACTTATTTGATAGGGTCGAGAGGCCGTATCTTGGATTTCAGGTACCCACTCCTTCGTCACCATTAACGAGTAAGTTCAAGCTCGCTTAAAGCTTCCTTCCAGCCAATAACCCCAGGCGAGACCTCCAGGCAGAGCGGAACTTACCCAGGAACACATCAGGGCTTCCAATTTGGAGCCTCGAGAAACCCTTCAATCTTAATTGGCTGCATCATCCACTGCAGCAATGTGCACGAGGAAAGCAGGGACATTTAGTCCCATATCGGAAACGACAGAGCAGCTGGAGTGATATAAGACAAAAAAGTGAAGATGGTTGTTTGCCTTAGTCACTTGGGGGGTGAGGTCCCCCGCACCCGACACCTGCATCGCCCATGACACTGTCCACGTGGGTCTGGCACTCACCCAATTACCCGCCTGAGCCTACTCTCACACCTTGGCTGCAACTAATGCTCGCAGCCCTGGTCCCGGCTACGCAGATCCCCATTTACCCAATTACCCATTATTGTGCAAGACTCTGGGAGAGCGAAACCCAGAGAGTGAAGGAGAGGGACCGCTGGGGGTTGGGGGGTTTTTCTCTGTTGTGAAACGACTAAACACTTAGCCGCTGGAGGGATTGCCTCCCTCTATGCGTGAAGAACAAAGGCCAAGGTAAGAAAGAAAGAAGAGGAGGAGAAGACCTGAAGAGGCAAGGCAACCTTAGAGGAAGAAGAGAAGGAAAGAGAAGTCAAGGCAGAAGAGGCACACAGAGAAGAAGAAGAAGAAGAATAGCAGCAGAAAGAAGAAAGAGTTCTGAAGAAGAAGAGAAAGAGAAAGAAGAGAAAGGAGGAGAAAAGCACTGTAGAATCAAACGTTTAAGACGTCTGATCCTACCATCAGACGTCAAATTCTCTTTTTTCAGGCTAATTAACTCGATTGATATTATGCATCTACTTCCTATAATTGTGAGGAGTAATTGGTGATTCAAATCACCATTTTACTCCATTCTTTTTGCACATTGTTACTTGAAATTATTGCTATATCATTTTGAATCAATTTTGATTGTAATTGCTCATATCTTTTACTTAGAATTGTTGAGATTAATACATGAATTCCTATTTGCTTCCAACGAACGACCTCGGACTTTCATTCGAGTATAAATTTTATATGTTTTTCGAGTGATTTTTGAGGATTTATTACTACAATGAACACATGTTTTAAAACATCGAATTTGCTCTTTGACAGTTACATCCTCGAGGAATTCAGAATAAAATTCATTACAGGTGTTTGGGTGTGTTACTTGGGTTAAATCAACCTTAAAAGCTTCTGTTGTTGGTTCAAAATAAAAAACACCTGTAATGGAATCCTTCCAACCTAAAATTTGATTTTCAATATCAGGTAATTCTTTATAATCATCATTTAATTCAAATCGAGTTGGGGATTCAACATAGAACCCATCCTCTTGGTACTCGGGATTGGAAAAATCTGGGTTATCCTCAAAATTATCCCAAGATTCATAATTAAGATCCGAGCAGGGGTATTTTTCCTCAATCAATTTTTCAAGTTGATCCAACAAATCCCCACGTTGTTCAAAGAAATCTTGGTATTTCTCCCATAATTTAAGATTTGTAAGATATTGCATACCCTCAGTTCTATGTAGTTTTCTTATAGCTCTCAATTGTTCCAAGAGGGTCTCCCGATTTGAACCACATGAAATTTGGGTTGCAATTATTTGGATGTGGTTCATAATTGGGTTCACAATACTAGGTTCGCTAGCCTGATTTTCGCTGACGGGTTTTGAGGTTTTGAAAAATCGTTCATTGCATCTGATAGCATCCTCAATCATTCGATCCTTCATACTTATACAGGGTTCAGGGCTAGTGACCATTTCTTTAATTTTTCAGGTTGATTTTCAGGTGATTGAATCAGGCTAGGTGGTGGATTAGAAAATGATGACTCGAATTGAGGTTCAGATTGATTAAAAGAGAATTTGACTGGATTAGACACAAACACGACAATCGGGGCTTGACCCCAATTCAGATTAGACTCTAATTGAGGTCTTAAGGAAAGTCTTAAAGACTCCCTTATGTGCACGTACTACAGAAAAGATGAGAGGGACTTGAAATGAATAGGACCCTATCAAGGCACCCAAATTAATTGGATGACTATGACTGATTTGAGGCAAATGGGCCTCTTGATAACAAATCCACCCACCCGAGAATTACTTGGATAGCCAGAAAGGAAGAGTCCCGCAAAGACCCCTACACGGTAGGGCACCCCTATGGGTTAGAGGGTTTCCCCCACCCGACCTTTCTTGTCACTGCGGTTCCACGTAGACCAGATAGTTGTGAATTAAGCCTTAAGTCTACCAATTTTAAGGCCTAATTGTGCATGTATCTTTAATTATCACTTGATTTAGAATTTGATTCCAAATTGTGACCTAATTTAGGTTGATTGATTCACAATGTGAACCAACTTCACCTGACCTGTCCTATGACTAAAAGATGAAATCCAGGTTAACTTACCCAAACCACCCTTGATTTGATTCGCAAACAGGTTATTAAGCCTCAATTTTAGGGTTCAAGTGATTATAAAACCTGATTTTAGGATTTGAATTTTTCCATCAATTCAAACAGGGGCTTGGGTAACACAAAATGCAGGAAGATATTTACTTTATAAAATTGGAAAGTGTACTACAAATCAAAACCCTAGAATTTTGAAACCCTAATAGGCTCTAAATGGAGTCGAGTTTAATTTAAATTAAATAGCCTTTAGACTCAATCAAGAAGGTGTTAGTCCAATGGCTCCAATTAATCTCAATAAGTCTCTATTAGGCATAGGAATTAGGGTTTGGGTGTATCAAATCTCTTTAATCATAGTTAATTATCAGATAAGTCAAGAATAACTTGACACAATTGGTATTTCTAGGAAAAATAAGGCAAGGGTGTGATCCTTGTTTTTCTTTCTTTTCTTCTTTCTTTCTTTTATCTATATTAAGAAAGAGGGGATTAAGAAGAAAGGAGAAAGAGTTACCTACCGCAGAGTGGTTGTCCAGAGATCAGAGAAGCTAGATGCCCCAATCAGATTCAATTTGCAAATCAACCAAAACTAGGCAGATATGTCAGAAATTAGAAATAAAATCAGAAATAATAGTGATAAGTGTGTGTTGGTCTCCGACAACGGTGCCAAAATGTTGACGAGCTCCTACCATGTTTTAAAATTCGTACGCATCATAATATAGTTGATAGAAGCACGTTTACATTTAAATTTATAACTCGAATTAAAGAAGAAAATATGAGGTCATCTCTAGGAGCAAACTGATGCACGAATACCACTATTCGAGTTTATAGTCCAGGAACTAGATGCGGTGTGATTAATTCAATGCCCCTTTTTTTACAAAATCTAGTTCGAAATGTAGAGAAAATAAGGGAGACATAATAACGAGAAATCAACTTCGTAATTAAAACAATTGTGGTCTTTCTAATTAATTAATGCTTAATGAAATAATACAGAAATTATTGCAATTAAATACCAATCAATTCAAATAATGTTTCCAGAAGAAATTCATGCCATAAAATCTCCAAATATCCAATAATCAAGGCATGTCAATTACTAACCAAAAGCTACTACAATTTAGTCCTTAAAATTTTAGAAAGTATTTAGCCTCTTGCATTTGGGTCCCTATGAAACTGCACTTTAGTCCCTGCAAAATATTTTCTCTTTCAAATCTGCCCATTGCCACCATCAGGAGCTTAAGCTCCTTTATGATGAGCTCGCAGCGGGAACAGAGGGAGGTCGGGCAAGGACTTCAGAGCATGGCAACATTGGCTGGGGGTCATAATCGAAAGCTGTTACGACCTGAATCCAGCCCCTCTAGGAACTCTGAAACAGCTCACCTTGAATAACCCCAAGACCTAGTCATCCAACAAGAGATTATCCCAAACGTATAGCAAAGAATAGAACAGGGGTCTTGCCCCTCAACAGTCTGCGTACCCTCGCCTAACTATCTCGGTTTACCCAGTGGGCCTCAGGAGGAGTCGGTGTAGGGTGGTCAGTCCTAACCCGAGGTCCCATGTGGCGGCTAGCTCCCCCCTACACAAAAGGGACAGTAGCTCTCCTCGGTACCACATACACGAGGGCCAGCTCACTTCCCACACTAAGGGACAGTTGCTTTCCTCGGTATCGTGTACACGAGGGCCAGCTCAATTCCCTTAACCAAGTTCGAATAGCCGTCCATAGGCAACATGTTCCATCATTCAACAGATTTTCCACATCATGATTTCAGTTTCCTTTCAAATTCCCTGCAGGGTTCATGCATGGATTTCCTCATTTTTGTAGCACAACACATATCTCTATTCATGTCATGATTCATTAAACACATGGTAGGCAGCTCATGGTTTTACAATCCAGCAATTATCTCATCAATTAATTATGTAGGAATACAACATGCATTTCACTTCAAGTCATGGTTCACTAATTATAAACAGGCAGCTCATGATTTACCACATTCTGGAAACATCACAACAGATTAAGCATTCAAATAATGCGTATTCCTCTATCTCAGCCCTAGTGTTCATTGCACATCCTATGGGTTCAATAAATAGTTCTAATGTAACATGCACTTCAATAATGTAATTCACAGGGCATAGCAAAACCACTCTATCAGGGTAACCGGGAGATGTGGAGGCACAAACAGCGAACCTCGCAGCCTCCGTAGGTCCTGTACACACCACGAACGAACAACCTATTTAACACGAACAGTCAAGCCACACATTACTAACATCTCACATGATAGGAATGTGCTCTAAATAATTAGAACAAAGCTACATCACATTGGAAAATTTGACAGAAAGCCAATGGTACTTCGTTTGTGAAAAATGGACCTCGTTTGGGCCCTGAATCAACCCAAACACACTTCTCGGTTCACCTAAACCGAACCAGGTAGGTAGGTCAAGCTGGATCGGCCGCCTGATACTTGGAATATTCCAAACAGGCTGATATTAGACGTCTAGAATAGCTTCCAAAAGTCTTAAACGACACTAGAATGCTCACCTTGTGTTCTGCACTGAAATCGGATGTCTGGAACCCCTCAGGGTCATCCAGGGGTTCTTCCAGACGTCTGACAGTGCACTCGAACATCTGGGACGTGTATTAGTCGTCTGAAGAGACATCCAGACGTCATAAAGTGTCTAGTGAGCCACACCTACGCCTCTTCCCAACAGCCCTACAACATGCGCAGGCATGCGCGATCAGACCATGCCTCTGTTCATGACATACAAAAATGCACAGGGCATAGGCAGAGGAAAATACCTTCGAAGTTGCGTGCTTTTAGACATCCTAACCTCCCTCCGGACGTCCGAAGACACCCTCAGACATCTGTGGAATGACACAGATGTCTGATACTATGGAAAATGCTCCTGCAACCCTTCGTCACTAGCTCTCTTCGATCCTGTGCAGACACACACATGAAAGAGGTGTTCAGACCTATGAACACTAGGGTAGGAAGTCCCGCACTTCACGCACAAGTCTTGGCCAGTGCGTTACCTCGATACCAAGCACGGTCTCGACATCCGAAAGGCCCTCTAGATGTCCGCAGAGGCCTCCATGTTAATCTCTCTAAAACGGGTTTTAAAATCATCATGTTGTAGTATAGCTCGAATCAGTGCAAAAACATATAAAATTTATTACTCGAATTTGAAGTTCGAGGTCGAACACAGGGAGCAAATAGGAATTCATGCGCTAATCTTAATAATGCAAATGAGCACAAGAATTTAAACCACAAAATGATATTCAATAAATATTAATTTGTCCCTTTAGATATTCAATGAATTCTCATGTATTTTGAGGTAATAAAAAGGTATAGAAGCTAAAAATAATGGTAATTTAAATCACCAATTATTTTCTAATCATATATATCAAGCATTCAATATCACAATAGTAATTCTAAGTATCAAGCCTCAAATTAGTCGCCGGGTCTGATGACCAGACGACTTAACCATCAGATGCTACATTGCTTCCCTAGTACTGTTCTTCTTCTTCTTCTTTCCTTCCTTGGCTTTCTTCCTTTCTTCCTCTTCTACGGCTGTGCATTCTCTCTTCTACTTCTCTTCTTCAACTGTTCTCTTCTTATTTCTTCTTTGGCTTTTGCTCCTTCTTCCCTTCTTCTGCGACTTCTTCTCAGGTTCTTCTCTTTACACACAAACCTTCTTCCTTCTCCTCCTCTTCTTTCTCTTCTTGCACAGAGGGAGACAATCCCACTAGTGACTAAGTGTCACAGAGAGCAAAACCCCCCTAACCCCCTCTCTCTCTCTTTCCTCTCTCTGGGTTTCTCCCTCCCAGGGCCATGCACATCAGGTTATCAGGTAATCAAAGGATCCGCGTACCCGGGCCCAGGGTCACCGGTGTGGTGTAGTGACCGAGGAGTGAGAGGCTTAGGTGGGTCGGGTGAGTAAGGGTGTAATGGGACCTCACCCCGTGGTTGGAGGCGATAAGCCCCAATCACAAAAACAATAAATGCAGCTTCACTCAATTGTCCACTTCCAAGGTGGAACTAAAGTCCCACCCTTCTTCACGCAATAGTAGCAGCTGAAATTGCTTCGCTAATTGGTGCAGCTACTGCAGGGGGAACTCCCAATTGAACTCTTGTTTCGAAGCTTGGAGTCTTTCCGCGCCCTCTGGATGTGTAGCCTGGGATGTGCGCGATCTCAAGCTCGAAGAATACGTCAGTCGTTAATGGCGGCGGCGACGAAGGGTGACGTGTACCTGAAAAACATAAATATGTCCTCTCGGCCCAATTAAAAGCCTTCAAAAACTTTGCCGGAGGTTGGCAAACGTGTTGGTGGTGGTGGCATAGTGTAAGGAGGAGTGGTGCATGTGGCGAAGTCAACGAAGGTGTTGCGAGGGTGAGTTGGTCGATGGAGAGCTAGGGCGAGCAAGGGAGCGAAATAGGAGAGGGCTTTTGATGGTGGAGTCGTGGCGGAGCTTGTGGACTAGTTGGCAAGGGGGATGGATGTGTGTAGTGGACGGAAGCCCTCGCCGAAGTGGGAGCCGGAGATGGAAGGGATGATGGTGAACAGTGTTATTGGCGGTCGAAAGCGGTAGGAAAGAAGCTAGAATTAACGGAGAGAGAAAAAGGGAGTTAAAGGACTTAATATTATGGAGGAAGGGGAAGGGATATGACGTCGGTGTGATTGCCGGCGCCGTGGAAGATGAAACTCCTAAGGGAGACGGCGACGAAGAAAAGGGTCTGAGGTACCTCTGATGTGGTCATTGAGGGGCAGAGAAAGTCAGGGAGGAAGAAGACGCTCCCAATTTGGCTGTTGGGAGGCCATGGGACGACGGGGGAGGATGCTCGCCGGAGCTAGGTCGGAGGTAGGGTTAGGAAGAGGGTTTTTGGGCCAAAACCTAGTTGAAGAACATAGTTGTGCCCTGGGGATCCTTTTATAAGGTTCATGAGGGGGTTCTAAGCTTGGAAACAAGCTTGTGAACCTTGGAGCTTACACACAAATAGGATACCCATTCCTTCATTCGCATGAGCTTTTGGGAAGGAGTTAGGATCCAAGGTTGGTCCCATTGGAAAGAGAATTTCCTAAAGAATCTCCGGTTTGATTTTGAGAATGTTTCATCAATTAATCAAGGAGATCTCTCGAAATGAAGCTCGTCGGAGTAGGATTCATGAGCGATAATGGTGGAGGGACCTTTTTGTGAAGATGATGAAGAAGCTGGGGAGCTATATAATGACCCGATTCCCGAGTCCCTACGAGACACGAGAACCGGACCGACTTGACTAATCCCAAGACCTAGTCGTCCAACGAGGAAGTTACCAAAAGAGCAGTAAAATAAACCACATTTAGCATGAATATAACTAACAGTAAGAAAATACAACAGTAAGAAAAGAATTCACTATAGTATATACCACCACAACAGTAGAACAATATTCGTAACATAATATGAACTGCAGGTAAAGAAAGGTACAGCGGAAACAAGAACTACTCACTACAGTGGAACAAAAAGAGGTACAAGAGAACAGTGGTAACTCTACTGGACCCTACTGGCCCAGCATCCTCTGCAGCCGCTGACCCTGGCTGCTCAACACCTGGTCCTGAAAGGTAACGAGTGTAACACGTCAGCAAAATGCTGAGTAGAGTGGCAACTAAACTAAAGAAACAGTAAAGTGTACAGTAGCTGTTTTAAATTTTCTTTCTTCCTTTATTTACGTCTTTCTATTGTTTCACAGTTTATCTATTTCTCAGATCCTTCACTTGATCTCGAATGTTCCTCGTGGGAACGATCTTGATTGCAGTCTTTTCCGAACAGTAGAAGTAGCACGTGGTGCTCTCCTGGCCGGGAGAGTCCCCCGTGGTGATCCTACTCTCAGTCAACCACCCCAAGGTCACTGACAGACGTAACGGTGACTACGGCACGTGCGGTAAATGCACGGGTAGCTAACCCGCACTGGCACGCGGTCAGTCGTTTCCGTTAACGGGTGCGCCCAAAGCACAGCACGGAACCAGTACAGGGCAGAGCCCTCTCAGTAACAGGGGTCCAACCCCTCCACAGTAACCAAACAGGGGCCTTGCCCCTCCACAATCCGTGCACCCTCGCTTGACTACCCTGGTTTGCCCCAGTGGGCCTAACAAGTCGGTGTGGGAGGCTAGCAGAACCCCGGGGCCCGTGGGGTAGCTAGTACCTCCCTACACTAGTAGCTCTCCTCGGTACTACGTACATGAGGGCCAGCAAGTCGGTACAGAGTGGCCAGTCCTAACCCCGGGTCCCTGGGGCGGCTGGCTTCGCTCTGCACTAAACAGGGGGGACAGTCGCTCTCCTTGGTACTCCGTACTCAAGGGCCAGCTCACTTCCCCAATTCTATTCCATTCACTTTCCAGGAGTTCTACTCCTAATTCCCCGTAGGGTTCCAGCTCTTTTAACTCAGAACATCCAGGTTTCACTTTCCAGTTTCACGTTCTTACAATCTATATTCTCAATCACGTTTATTTATTCATAACAGGCAGCTGTTAATTCAATTCACAGGCAGCTAGTATTTCCTTTCCACATTTTCCAAGACTGCAGTATTCATACATTCCACTAGTTTTCCCATCTTAGGATTCATGCCATATCCTAGGATCTATCATACAATCTAGTTTTCCAGCCCTAGGATTCATGCAACACCCTAGGAATCTACCATTCAATCTATTTCTCATTCCTAGGATTCATGCAATGTCCTAGGTTCTATTTATGGTTTCATAATTTAACAGATTATACTTAAAGCCACTCTACCAGGTACAACGGGAGTAATGGGGGAGTGGTCGGGAATCCCGCGTGCCTCTGCGACCCCCGAGACTGCAATGGAACGGGGTCCTATCACAAGGATCAAACACAAGGAGTGACTCAAAATAGTGTATAGCTACTGTAGACGGGTAGAGGATGTAATTCTGAAAAGAACGCAACTCGAAATGCGGAAAACGGAACCCGAACGGGCCCTAAACGGGTAGAAAATGACGAAACAGTGCAAAATCAGACGTCTGGAACTTATTCCAGACGTCTTAAAAAGTGAAACAGGGTTTACCTTGCTCTGCGTGGTCTCTCAGACGTCCAGAAGCCTGCGGGGGCGTCCGGCCTAGTTCCCAGACGTCAGATGGTTACCCCGGACGTCTGGATGTCGCTACAATTGTCTGGCACTACAGCCAGACGTCTGATTCGCGTTGGATGCGAATCTCAAACCCTGCTGATAACGGCATTGTGACTAGGTTTTGTTGTTTTGTTATAGAAATTACGTTGTAGTACAGATAGTCATTGCCATTATTACAATTTTTACTCGGAAATGAAAGTTCTCTCAAGGTCGAACTCAGGGAGCAAGTTGTATTCTAGAGGTACGAAGTTTCTATTACAAAAAAATAAAGAGAGAGAGATTTGTCTTGTTGGCTTCTTCTTCTTCTCTTCTTTCTCATCTTTGTCTTCTTTTCTCTTCTCTTTGAGTCTTCAGTTTTCTTCCTTCTTCTTATTCTTGCTCTGTTCTTCTTTTCTTGTTTTCTTCTTGCCTTCTCTTCTGTTCTTCTTCTTTCTTCTCTTTCTTTTTCCTCTCCCTTGCGGTCCTGTTCTTCTTCTCTTCTCCTTCTTCTTGCAGTCCTTCTTCTTCTTTTCTTCTCCTTCTTCTTTGCCTTCAGAGCGTCGTCTAATTTTTCAATCAGACGACTTAAGTAGCTGCCGCTACAGTGCGTCTTTTCTTCTTCTTTCATCTGTGGCTTTCTTCTTCTTATTCTCGCAGTCCTTCTTCCTGCCTTCTCTTCTTCTTCACCTGTGCCTGCACACTCAAAGTTCGATCAGAGGGCAAAACCTACTCTACCCTCCCCTGCGTCTCTCTCTCTCAGAATTCACTCATAGCATAGCTCTCCCAGAGCTGCCGGGTAGTTGGGTACGCAGGTCGCGCCCGGGTCCAGGCCCACCGGCGTGCGGTGGTGGGCGAGGAGTGCAGGACGGGTAAACGGGTCGGGCCAGGTTCGTGGGGCGTGGTCGCGGACGAGGCCGGCTCGAGCGGGTGAGAGGGACCTCACCCCGTGCTCAGGAGGCAAAGAGCCTAAGGCACTTTTTGCCTTTATGCGGGTGTGGGCCTCTCAAAAGTTCCGAGGTGGGACTAAATTTTCCCCCCAATTGGGCACCCGCCGCTGAGGGAGCTGCAGGCAGATGCAGCAGCTGTGGGGCTTTCTCCCCAACTGCAGGCCTGGGCGACTGCGTGGCTGCGAACCGCGCGTCCTGACGAGTCGAACCTGGGCGAAGCGCGCCTGCAGCTGCAGGTTGAAGGAACTTCACCGGCTCAGCAATGGCGACAGAGGGTGAGCAACATGTCCACAGAAGAATGGCCTCTCGGCTTAATCAGACAAGCGGAGAACCTTCGCCGTGGCACGGCGAAGGTGGTGTGGGGTTTGGCAAGCCGTGGGGCGGAGCGTAGGGGCTGCCCTAGGTCAAACTGTAGTGCGGGAAATGGGTTTGTTCGGGGGGGTCTGCAGGTGGCGAGTGGCGGGAAATGGAAGGGCGGAAGTTGATCAGGGTGAGGAGGCGGAGGTTCTGTGAGGGTCGACGAGTCGTGTGGGGTGGTGGAATGACGGGAGCTAGTCGTCGGAGTTTGGCCGGAGATGGGGAAGGTGAGGGCGATTAGGCACGGTCGAGGGGTGGTTATGCAAATTACAGTAAGGAAAAGAAAGAGGGGAGGAAGAGGAAAGATTGTACCTACTCGGAGGGACGAGGGGGAGGCCGAAGCAGGGCGACAGTCATATCGACTGTCGTCGAAGAAGAAGGTGCCCAGAGAGAGAGGGTGGCGGCGAGGAGAGAGCGGGAGAGCGCGCACTGGGTACGGCTCGACGCGGGAAGAGCAGGTGAAGGCAGCTCTGCTGCTGGTAGTGCGGCAGAGCGACGAGGAGGAGGAGGAAAAATCGCTGGGGCAAGGGGGCCTCCGTCGGAGTGGGAAGAGAGGAAAGGGGGGGGGGATTTCTCTGTCAGAACCGAGCTACCGAGAGCGGCAGAGCATCGGGGGTTTTTATAGAGGCAGAAACAGAGAGGAGGGCTGAGGGAGACGACGTGCCTCCCTCGCCGGAGGACACCGGAGATGGAGACCCATACCGTCCGTGCGTTCGCACGGGCGGTATGGGCGATTGCAGCGATCAGGGGGGTGTTCCTGCGTCGGCTGACGTCACAGGGAACCCTTGGTTGACTTGGCAGGGGGTCCCCCACACCCTGCGCGGCGCCATGCCTCGCGCAAGGTCGCCGGAGCATGGTGCTGCTCAGGGTTTTGCATGGAGGACCCAAATGCAAAGAACGATGAAGAGTTAGGGGCCAAAATGCGAGGGTTTCAAAAGTTGAGGGCCAAAAAGTAAAGTTGGTCAAGGAGGTTTCTTCTTAGGCTCAAGTTTTTATACATGACTAATTAGGGCCTAAGGATTCTGATGGTGAATTTGATTTCTATATTAAACCTTGTTTGACCGGTCAATTTACGCAAAAACCCAAATTAAGTTATTAATTGGGCATGATTCTCAATGTAGGTCAAAATGGGTTCCTAAGGCCAAATTGGAGGTTCTAAACCCTAGAGATTATTTTTATATGAATTTTAGAGGGTTTATTCAATTTTTTATTTGCCTCGAACCTTGTTAATTGAAGTGGGTTTGTTTTAAGGTTACAGGATGTCATTTAATTCCTTGGAGTTGCTGTAACCCTCTTTGAGTCATCTCATCCCACTTTTCTTCTTATTAGGTTATTTTGACTTATGTTTGGACCCTGAGTTACCCTATTTTAAGATTGAATTGGTGAAATTGCATTTTTACCCCTTAGTTTCTGTTTTCTTCTTAAACTCAGAATTTTCTGAGTTAAGCCTTTCCTTGAGTTATGTAGGAGCTTTTATCCTTTGTATTAGGTCAAAATGAGTTAGTTATGACTCATGATGAGGTTCTCATCATACCCCCATGCCTAGCTTTTGCTGGTCCCTTAGCAAAAAACTTAAGGTTTCAACCTTTGTTCTAGACCATGGAGTTCTTAATAGCTTTAGATAAGTGCTTTTTCCTTTGAACTTAGATTAGGTTAGAATGCTGACCATAGGCCTAAGAGGTACTCTAGTACCAATCAAGATCCAGATCTGTCTAGCCTCAGCCTCAATCCTTAGCAAAGGTTTTTAAGGCCTACAAGAACTAACTTAAGGTCTATTGGACTTTGTGGTTAAAGCACCCGTGCTTGGAATGATTTTTGCCCTGGCTCAGTTCGCAGTGCGTTTTGTAAGAGAGAGAGGTAGAAAATTTTTCTATTTTGGAGAGTTTTCTCTCTCTTTTTCTTTTTAATTCTAGCTTAGGATTGGCTTTTCAACACGGTCTGTATCAGATTCCTTACCCCCATCATCAATCCTCAAGGGTTCCTGGCAATCGATGCTTCGAGATGGCACCGCCCATGTCAACCCCCGAAACCCTGGCTATTGAGATTTCGAGATAATCCCATCCATGGTGTTCCGTGGCCGAGTCTGGACCCTGGCAATTGACACTTCGTGATAATGCCATCCATGGAATCTGAACCAGCAGAGTGCTTACATGCCCCCAGTAGGATATGTAAATATCCTAAGAGACAAGCACCGAGGAGATGATATTTTGTTACGCATCTTCGAGGGGATTTCCCGCCTCTCCGCGCTGGGAACTCGTCTAAATCAACTTGTGTTGATCGGCCGCTCCTACTCTAGGTGTATTTTTCAGAATTTTTCGACGCTTCTGCGTGATTTTGATTTTTACGCTTACTGAACCAGGCTGTGTGTGAGGTTAGGGTGCTTAGGTTACTAAGTCCCGTAGACTAAAAGTTAGTTAATGAGGTCAAATACTCCCTAAGCCTTAGACCTAATACTTCAGCTTTTTATTTTCCTCAACCTCTTGAGGAGCGTCCAGATCTTAATGGGTACTAAGAGTCTATCCAAGAATGTCTAAGGTTTGAGTTCTTACTAATCCCTTTGTGGACTTTTCAGTTCTTTTCTTGAATGAGGTCTAGAACTTAGGTTAATTCCTTAGTTTCTTACTAATGACTACTTTTTTTTTCTCATATTTTTGTGCTCCTTTTTCATCTTTTTTTTTCTTTCCTTCCTCTACAAAATTTCCTTCTCCTTTTATTCTTTTTCGATTTTTTTTTTTTTTAGAAAACTTTTCTTACCAGTTTTGCACTTTTATACTCCCCCCCCCCTCGTGCCTAAGGTTTGCAATGTCCTCATTGTGACTTAGGGGATTTTTTATTTACTTAGTTCATTCCTTAAGACAGAATGCGGATGATTTCTAATCCCAGATGCAAGCATCTGAGGTGGGGTCGGCTGTCTATAAGGGTGAACCTTAAGTGCAAAAAGATGTCAGAAAAAGGTTTTGGATTTTTAGGAAAAAGACGGGTTGCCTCCCGTTAAGCGCTGAGTTTTACGCCATCGGCTGGGCGCAATAAGCTCAAGGGGAATGGAGGATATAAGATGCTTCAGCCAAATCAATAGAAGTCACATCAATGAACGGCTTGAGTCTCTGACCGTTCACGATGAAAGGTTCGGAATCGTGGCTGAGCGGACTGATTTCGATAGCTCCATTTCTAGAAACTTGTCGGACTAAATATGATCTGACCCACTTGGATCGCAGCTTTCCCGGGAAAAGTTTGAGTCGGGCATCAAAGAGTAGGACCTTCTGACCAGGATGAAAGATTTTTCTCGAGATATGCTTGTCGTGGAAGGCTTTAACCCGCTCCTTGTGGATTCGCGAGCTCTCATACGCGTCTAGGCGTAATTCATCGATCTCGCTGATTTGAAGTTTTCTATGGGTTCCAGCCTTTGAAAAATCTAGATTACAGTTCCGTACTGCCCAATAGGCTTTATACTCCAATTCTTCAGGAAGGTGACACGCCTTCTCGTACACCAGTCTAAAGGGAGACATGCCTAACTGGGTTTTGTGGGCGGTCCTATAGGCCCACAATGCTTCCGGAAGTCGGGATGACCAGTCCTTCCTGTCAGGCCGAACAGTGACTTGCAGGATTTTCTTGATCTCCTGATTAGACAGCTCAGCTAGACCATTGGTTTGGGGGTGGTAAGGAGTAGAGATTCGGTGAGACACCCCATATTTGGTCATCAGTGCCCTAAACTGAGCATTTGTGAAATGGGTCCCCCCATCAGAGATTATAGCACAAGGAATCCCGAACCTTGAGAAAATGTTTTGATGAATGAATCTGAGAACGATTTTGTGATCACAGGTTCGGGTCGGTATGGCTTCAATCCATTTGGACACGTAGTCCACAGCCAGCAGAATGTATTCGAAACCATCCGAAGCAGGAAAGGGGCCCATAAAATCAATCCCCCAAACATCAAAGATTTCGCATACGAGAATCGGCTGCATTGGCATCATGTCGCGATGGCTCATGTTGCCCAAAGTCTGGCAATGACTGCACGCCTTGCAGTGATTGTACGCATCTCTGAACAGTGTGGGCCACTAAAAGCCGCACTGGAGGACTTTTGATGTGGTTTTATGCCCAGAGAAATGGCCACCACATGCCTGGTCATGGCAGAAAGAGAGGATATTGTTGAATTCCTCTTCCGGGACACATCTTCGGATGATCTGATCAGCACCTATGCGGAAGAGGTACGGGTCTTCCCAAATGTAATACTTGGCATCAGAGCGCAATTTGTCTTTCTTGGCCTTCGGCCAATCAGACGGGATCTGATGAGATGCCAAGTAATTTACTATATTAGCAAACCATGGAAGGCTAGTACCAATAGTCAGCAGGTGCTCATCGGGAAAATGCTCTGTGATGGGTCCGGACGGGTCAATTATTTCAGAAGGAAGGCGGGACAAGTGATCAGCTACCACATTTTGCTTTCCCGTTTTGTCGCGAATCTCAAGGTCAAATTCTTGCAATAGCAAGATCCATCGGATTAATCGAGGTTTTGCATCCTTCTTTGCAAGGAGATGCCTCATAGCTGTGTGATTCGAGTAAATGATGACATGGGAACCCAGAAGATACGATCGGAACTTTTCAAGGGCAAGTACCACGGCTAGCAGCTCTTTCTCCGTAACTGTATGGTTACACTGAGCCTCGTCAAGTGTCTTGCTAGCGTAGTAGATGACCACGGGTTTCCCGTCAGCTTTTTGCCCCAGGACCGCTCCTACAGCGAAATCAGACGCATCGCACATGATCTCAAAGGGTTGAGACCAATCAGGGGACTGTAGGATCGGGGCCTAGTGACTCGGTCACATAGGGCCTCAAATGCTTGAGTGCATTCCTTGGAAATTTCGAAAGGTACATCCTTGGAGAGAAGAGTGCTCAGGGGGCACGCGATTTTTGAGAAATCAGGGATAAATCGACGGTAAAAATCGACGTGCCCCAAAAAAGATCGGATGTCCTTGATCGAGCTAGGCGTAGAAAGGCGAGAGATCAGATCAACTTTAGCTCGGTCCACTTGGATGCCTTTTTCCGAGATTGAGTGTCCCAGGGCAATTCCCTCAGGCACCATGAAATGGCTCTTTTCCCAGGAAAGAACCAAATTCACCTCGATGCATCGCCTGAGTATTTGGGCCAAGTGTTGGAGGCAATCATCAAAAGATTCTCCAAAAACTGAAAAGTCATCCATGAAGACTTCCATAAAATCACCTACCATATCTGAGAATATGGCAAGCATGCACTGCTGAAAGGTAACGGGTGCATTGCAAAGACTGAAAGGCATCCTTCGGAAAGCGTAAGTTCCGAAGGGGCAGGTGAACGTGGTCTTTTCTTGGTCCTCAGGATGGATTGCCATCTGGCTATAACCGGAGTACCTGTCAAGAAAGCAGAAGAACCTATTTCCTGCTAGTTTCTCAAGAATTTGATCAATGAAAGGTAGTGGGAAATGATCCTTCTTCGTGGAGGCATTGAGTCGGCGGTAATCTATACAGACTCTCCACGCATTGGCTAATCGGGTAGGAATGATTTCTCCGGTCTCAGTCGTTATGGTGGTGAGTCCTGCCTTCTTGGGCACGACCTGAATTGGGCTCACCCAACGACTATCGGAGATCGGGTAGATGATCCCAGCATCTAACCACTTGATAATCTCCTTTTTCACGACCTTCTGTAGATTGGGGTTCAAGCGTCTTTGCATTTCACGAGAAGGTCGTGCGCCCTCTTCTGAATAGATATGATGAGTACAATAAGAGGGACTTATTCCAGTCAAATCATCGAGAGTCCACCCGATGGCTCTGCGATGTTGCTGGAGGACAGCAATCAGACGGGATTCCTGTTCGGGATTGAGGTTGGAATTGATAATCACTGGAAGGGTCTGATTAGAAGCCAAAAAGATGTATTTCAAGTGAGCAGGAAGTGGCTTCAGTTCGAGGGTGGGGTTATCAGCAGCAGCGGGTGGTTCAGTATAGATGTGAGGTTCAAGGGTGGGAGTTACTGGGTTGTTTATATCTGGATTCGAGTCCTTAGTTTGCGGGTCAAGATCTTTCTGCGGTTGATGAGGTATAATCAGGCCATTCTGGAAGGGTGTTTCATCAACCAAAGCCTTAACGTCACAAACTTATTCAATGACACCACAATTGATTCCTTGTTGGGCCTTAAATATATCAATTTTCAGAGTTTGATTCCCAAATTTGAGCTCTATTTGGCCCTCCTCACAGCTAATGTTGGCTCTCGTAGTAGCCAAGAAAGGTCTCCCTAAAATGATTGGTGTATCCCTAGGGTTTTCAGGTGCATCCATGTCTAAGACTATAAAGTCTACAGGAAAATAGAAATCCCGCACTCTCACAATAACATCCTCGAGAATCCCTTTTGGTGACTTTATAGATCGATCTGCTAATTGTAATGTTACCTCGGTTGGTTTTAACTCAGGTTCTTCTAGATGGTCAAGTAAGGATGTGGGTATCAGATTTATGGATGCGCCTAAGTCTAGCAAAGCTCTATCAAATTGGGTATCACCTATCTTGCAAGAAATCAGGGGAGTACCAGGGTCTTTAGCCTTGGGTGGGAGTCTGCTTAGGATTATAGAGCTGGCTTGCTCTGACAGAACAATTGGACTCCCGCTCTTGGTTGGCGGCTTACGCTGGGGTGTACACACATTCTTTAAGAATCGTGCGTAAGCCGGTACGTGGTGGATTGCATCCATCAAGGGGATGTTTATGTGGACCTGCTCAAAGAGCTTGACCAGGTCCTCCTCAGGTGCCACGGGCTTGGTGGTCTTCTTTCCCTTGGTCAAGGCCTCGGGAAACGGGATCTTGGTTGGTTCTTCTAGGATAGGTCCAGGTTTTGGATCTGGGCTAGGGGTGGGAATGTCCTGGATTACTGTCCTAGGCTCGGGATCACTATTAGGCTTGGAGTGGTTTGGATGAGGTGGGTCTTGGGTTTCCTTACCACTACGGGTTGTTACGGAATTTAGTCCTGCCTGGTTTTGGTTGGGATTGGGTAAGATGGGTTGCTGCTGGTAACCCGCAAAAGAGGTGGAGGCCTCTATCCCGTCTGGTGAAGGAACAGAGGGGGCCTGATAAATCATATGGGCATGGCCCGGGTTTGGGTTCATAACATGCCGCTGGGTTGGCACGTTATTTGGATTAGGAAGAGGTTGGGAAGGAAGTGTGCCTGGCTGGCGAGAATTTGCCAACTGGGCCAATTGGTTTAGGACCTCTGTAATCTCGTCCTTGTGTTGCTTTTGAATAGTCGCATTCGCTCTTTGAATGTCAGCCAGAGTCTGAAGGATTAGGGACATTGGATCCTGATTTGGCCCTGATGGATAAGTAGGGTTGGGCCGAGGCTGAGGCGGCTGGTAAGGATGAGGGGTGATGAGAACCTCATCATGAGCCATAACTAGCTCATTTTGACCCAATACAAAGGATAAAAGCTCCTACATATCTCAAGGAAAGGCTTAACTCAGAGAATTCTGAGTTTGAGAAGAAAACCAGTCATAAGGGGTAAAAGTGCAATTTTACCAGTATAATCTGCATACAGGGTAATTCAGGGCCCAAACACAGGTCAAAACAGCTTAATAAGAATAAAAGTGGGATGAGATGATCTAGCAAGGGCTACAGCACTTCCAAGAAACCAAATGATAATCTGTAACCCTAAAACAACCCACTTCAATTCACAAGGTTCGAGGCAAAGTAAAAATAGAATAAACCCTCTAAAATTCATAGAAAAATAATCTCTAGGGTTTAGAACCTTCAATTTGGCCTTTAGAACCCATTTTGACCTACATTGAGAACCATGCCCAATTAATAACTTAATTTGGGTCTTTACGCAAATTGACCGGTCAAACAAGGTTTAATATGAAAATGAAATTTACCATCAGATTCCTTAGGTTCTAATTAGTCATGTATAAAAACTTGAGCCTAAGAAGAAACCTCCTTGACCGACTTTACACTTTGGTCCTCATATATTTACTCTTTGGCCCTCAACTTTTGAACCCTCGCATTTAGGCCCCTAACTCTCCTTCGTTCTTTGCAAACAGGTCCCTCCTGCAAAACCCTGCCAGCACCATGCTCCGGCGACCTTGCGCGGAGCATGGCGCCGCGCAGGGTGAGGTGGAGGACCTGGCATGTGTACCGGGGGTGCCCTGCGTCGTCAGCCGTCGCAGGAGCACCCCCATGGTCATTGTAGCCCCCCATACCGGCCGTGCGAACGCACGGACGGTATGGGTTCGTATTCCGACCATTCTCCGGCGAGGGAGACACGTCGTCTCCCTCCGCCTTCCTCCCTGCTTCAACCCTATAAATACCCCCCGCCGCTCCACCGACCAAAGCAGCCTGGATCTGACGGAGAAAACCCCCAGCTTTCTTCTCTTCTTCCTCCGGCAGACGCCCACCAGCTCCGGCGGCTTCCTCCCCCTCCACCTCTTCGCTCTGCCGCAATACCAGCAGCAGAGACTTCTTCCCCTGCTCTTCCCGCGTCGCGCAATACCGGCGCGCGCTGCCTCTGCCCCGTCGTCACCGCCGTCCTCCCCCCACTGGGCATCGTCTTCTCCGGCGACAGTCGATACGACTGTCGCCCTGTTCCTCCCCCTTCGTCCCTGCAGTTAAGTTAGAACTACTCCCCTTCTTCTCCTCTTTCTTTCCCCGCTTTCAATTTAGTCAATTAAACCCTCGACCGCTCCTGTTCACCCTCATCCTCTCCACCTCCGACCACCCTCCGGCGAGCCGCTCCCATCACCTCAGCGACCCACACGGCTCGCCGACCACCGCAGAACCTCCGCCTCCTCACCCTGATCCTCTTCCGCCCCTCCACTTCCCACCAAACACCCTCTGCAGACCCACCGAACACACCCACTTCCTCGCTCACAGTTTGACCTAGGACGACCTGTTAGCTCCATCTCGCCCCCTGCAGACCCCCTGACCACCTTCGCCGTGCCACGGCGAAGGTCCCCCGCCTGTCTGATTTGGCCGAGAGGCCGTTCTATTGATTTCAGGTTCCAGGCCTTGACCGCCATTGGCGAGGAAGCTCGAAGCTTGCTTGAGGTTGCTCCAAGCCTAGATATCCCAGGTTGAAGACCTAGGCTGCGCGAATGAGTCTTGCACACACACCCTGGCCCTCAATTGGAGTTGCGAGCCTCAACAGCTGTTGCAATTGGAAGCACCATCCCTATTGCAGGCGTGAGAGAAAAGGGGTGCGCGGATAGTCCCACCTCGGAACCTTCTGAAGCCACACACCCACATAAATTGCAAAAGTGCCACCATCTGTTTGCCTCAGTTACCACGGGGTGAGGTCCCTCTCACCCGACCCGACCCGGCCTCGTCCGTGACCACGCTCCGCGGACCTGGCCCGACCCGATTAGACTGACCTGCACTCCTCGCCCACCACGCACGCCGGTGGGCCTGGACCCGGGCCTGACCCGAACCCGATTACCCGATAGCGCTCTGGGAGAGCTTCCGAAGAGTGATTTCAGAGAGAGAGAGACGCGGGGGAGGGGGGTAGAGTAGGTTTTTGCCTCTTCACGAAAAAACTCTGAAGTGTGCAGGCCAAAGAAGAAGAAGCAGACCCGCTGAAGAAGAAGGAGCTGCGGCACTGTAGCATAGGCATCGTTAAGTCGTCTCAGCACCGGGGCAGACGACGGAAGGTCAGCAGCCAGAGTAGGAAAGAAGACAGGCTGAAGAAGAAGGAAGAGCAACGGCCAACGCGAAAGAAGCAAGAAAAGAAGAAGACGATCTGAAGAAAAAGAAAGAAAGGAAACAAGGAAGAACAGAAGAAGAAGAGCACGAGGGGAAGATCTGAAGAAAGCAGAAGAAGAAGAAGAAGAAGAAGAAGAAGAAGAAGAACAGGAAGAACCAAAGACAAAGAGGAAGAAAGGAGAAAAGAAGAAGAAGCCAAATTTTCATCTCTCTCTCTCTCTCTTTATTTTTGTAATAGAACTTGTATATCTCTAGAATACAACTTGCTCCCTGAGTTCGACCTCGGGAACTCTTTCAGTTTTCCGAGTAATAAAAATTTTTATATGAAACGTTGGTAACAACCGGCTTTACTACAACGTTATAACAGAACCGACGTTCTCCATTTTGGCGCCGCTGCCGGGGAGCAACGGCTATTCTAGAGGTAAACATTCCTGTACTTTTTTATTTCTGATAATCTCCTCTCTTTTGTGCAGCTACAGGAACGCAAGAAGACAAGCAACCACACCAAAGACAGGTAAATTTTTCCTCTCACTATTAACCCCTAAGCTCTAAAGAGGAAGAAAAGAAAAGAACAAGCAATATAGGGCTAACCTGTCTTCCATATTTAGTAACCATAAAAGTTGCATGTTTTCAACTCATTATTTCTGCACACTATTAAGGGTATTTAAGGGCTAACACATTCTTGCTTGAGCCCTAATTACCCAACAAAGAATTAACTGGACCAAGTAGAGCCAACCTAGGATCCAACACTAGGGATTTAGAGACACACTCCTTAAGCAAGAATTGAGAAAACCAAATGAAGTGTGCCCAAGCCCTTGTCTGAAAATACCTATTCAAAGAAAATCTAAAACAATTGGCTCTCTAAACACTTGAACCCTAAAAGACAGGACCCAAAAAGCTCTCAAAGAAAACAAGAGGTAAAGTTGACCCCTTTGGGTTAACCAACCTTAAATTAGGTCACTCTTTGCACTTAAAAAGACTAAAGTTCAAGTGAAACCTTAAGCACCCTGATCTTAAAATTGGTAGACTTAAGAGGTCAAGATCCCCATTCTGGTCTACCTGGAACCGCAGTGACAAGAGAGGTCGGGTGGGGGAAACCCTGTAACCCGTGGGGACGCTCTACCGTGTAGGGGTCTTCGCGAGACTCTCCCTCTCTGGCTGCCCAGGTAATTCTCAGGTGGACGATCTTTCTGATCAAGGGGTCCATCTGCCCCGAACCTCTATAGTCACCCAACAATTTTTGGGTGTCTTGATTGGGTCCAGCACCTGCTTATCTCATCCAGCCCTTCAGTATTTTTCAGGAGGTCCTTGAAACCTCCAATAGAAGTTCACTCTCCCCGAGGCTAAGCCTCGGCTCCTTTGTTTTTGCAGAAATCATTCACATAGCCCCTCTTTCCTCTGATTCTGAACAAAATCCCCTTCTTCCATCTTGATTCAAACTTTGATTCCACCACCTGATCCAATTATGCAGCCTAATTACCTAGCAAGACTACCATTCAAGAAACCTGAATATCGGAGATCTATGAAAGATAAAATGATCGAGGATGCCATAAGATTCTATGAAAAAGAAGAAAAAACCTCAACACCAATAGGAGATATTCAGGTTGATGTCCCAACAACCACATCCTTCATCATAAACTGTGCCCAAATTCTATTGACTGGAATTTCAAAAGGATCAACCCGAGATATGCTCATGACAGGATACATTGAGATGGAAAAATTACACCAATCTGAATACCTTCAATGCTTGACAAATCCTGTACTTTGGGAACAACACCAAGATGCCCTTATAAAACGGGTAGAAATGATGAAATCAGTAGAACAAATTATCAACCGGAAATACCCGTATATACCAGAAACAGAGGATGAACCATCTTGGAACAGTATCAAGGAACCATTCAGTTTCCCAGATCCCGGGATTGAGGCACAAAGTGGTTGTAAAATCCCAACCCAGGTAGAAGATAGCATTAAAATAGGTTGGGAAGTTGCAGGAGAAAACAATGCTGAGCCAACCCTAGGCCATAAATCACCAAGCTTAGAACTCCAAGGCTCCTGCAATAACAAGATTAGAATTGAACCTCTGGAGGGTATAAATTCCACCCCTTGTTTTGATAAGGTGACCCTCGAAGGTTATTCGGACTTAGGTTCTAATAATTCTACCCACATCCTAAGCCTAGAACCTAGATCTGAAACTTATTGGGAAGATTATGAGGCCCTTTATGAGGAAGATCAAATTTTTACAGGATATGATTCCGGGCCTCTATTTAATGAGTATCCCTCTCCAACATCCTCAGGAAATCTGATCGATTTCTCAGAAAACATGCCAATTTATGATACAGAAACTGAGGAGTTGGATGAGCAAGGTTTTAATGGGGTCTATCCTACCAGCTTAGAGCTTGAACAGAACATCTTTTTGAGCCCAGAAGTGATATATAGGCTAGAACCCAATCAGGCTGCTGATTCCACATCTGATGATTTCTGCTGTGGTGGAATTCATGATCATTTTCGCCAACTCTCCGACAATTTCAGATCTGACTATAATTGCGGAGAGATTCCCCTTCCTGAACACGCCAGGCCTATCTACGACCTCAGTTCACATGAGTCTGACTCTGACTCTGACTCTGAGGTCCTGATTCCCGAGATCACTGATAACACAGAATCATTCCTTTTCGATCCTCAGGAACCAAAAACAGAAAATGCCAAAAGTGATTGCAACCAAGAATCCAAATTTTTTCTCGAATCCGATTTCTTTCATCCTACAAACACTCTTCCGGCATTTGATAGTTACCCAGAGGACTCTCTACAGAAAATCACCTATCATCTGTTTCTAGAAGAGCCCTCATACACAATGGCCACCTCATCCGCACACACGGAACGGATCAAAACCTCTCCCAAACCCCGACCCGCAACCGGACTCAATTTCTATGCTGATTCACCTCTCACCAAGCCGATTGCATTTCCACATCGGGTTTCGAACATTGATCAGACTACATACCATGCTCTATCATTCTCTGATCACCCCTGTAGGGTTCCTGCATCAACCACTGATTATCCTACGGGTCCCTACTCTGACCAGGCTGATTCGGCTCAGCCAAACCCTGCGTTTACACTTCCACATCCATCTGAGCTTCATAGTTTATGGTGGGCACCACACCTTTTTATCCACATCTATCAACCCACCAGATTGATTGGGTTTGGGCTGCATCATCAGCCTGTTGATCTAAACAAGCACCTGGTTGGACCAACCAGGCTCTTAATCAAGGTGCTTGTCTTACAAAACTCTGCTGATTTGACCATCCCCTCTCCATCGCATTTCCCGCTTGGCTGAAGGCATCAAATTTAGCGCTCAACGAGAGGCAGCCCGTCATTCTCTTTGAAAACCTGAAACTTGTTCTGACAGCTTTTTGCACTTGAAGTTCACACTTTAGGACAGCCGACTCCACCTCAGGTGCTTGCATCTGAGATTAGAAATCGTCCGCAACAGTCACCCCGACCCATTCACTCATCAAAACAGCTATCCTAATGTATGAACTTAGTTGAATAAAAACCCCTAGGTTACAATGAGGACATTGCAAATCTTAGGCATGGGGGGGTATGAAAGTGCAAAAACTCGTAAGAAAAGGTTTCAAACAAAAAATTCACATATGCCAAATATACCATAAAAATTAAAAAAATTTTCGAAAAAGAATAAGAGGAAAAGAGGAGAATTTTGTGAAGGAGAGAAGAAACAAAATGAAAAAGGAGCACAAAATTATAAGAAAAGTTGATAGTCATTAGTAAGGAACTAAGGAATTAACCTAAGTTCTAGACCTCATTCAAGAAAATAACTGAAAAGTGCACAATAAGATTAGTAAGAATGCAAACCTTAGGCATTCTTGAATAGACTCTTAGTACCCATTAAGATCTGGACACTCCTCAAGAGGTTGAGGAAAATGAAAAGCTGAAGTATTAGGTCTAAGGCTTAGGGAGTATTCGGCCTCGTTAACTAATTTTTGGTTTACGGGACTCAGTAACCTAAGCACCCTAATCTCACACACAGCCTGGTTCAGTAAGCATAAAAATCAGAATCACGCAGAAGCGTCGCAAAAATCTGAAAAGAACACCTAGAATAGGAATGGCCGATCAACACAAGTTGATTTGGACGAGTTCCCAGCGCGGAGAGGCGGGAAATCCCCTCGAAGATGCGTAACAAAATATCATCTTCTCGGTGCTTGTCTCTTAGGATATTTACATATCCTACGGGGGGCATGTAAGCACTCTGCTGGTTCAGATTCCATGGATGGCATTATCTCGAAGTGTCAATTGCCAGGGTCTGGATTCGGCCACGGAATACCATGGATGGGATTATCTCGAAATCTCAATAGCCAGGGTTTCGGGGGTTGCCATGGGCGGTGCTATCTCAAAGCATCGATCGCCAGGAACCCTTGAGGATTGATGATGGGAGCAAGGAATCTGATACAGACCGTGTTGAAAAGCCAATCCTAGGCTAGAACTAAAAAGAAAAAGAGAGAGAAAACTCTCCAAACAGAAAAAACTTTCTATCTCTCTCTTACAAAACGCACTGCGAACTGGGCCAGGGCTAAAATCATTTCAAGCACGGGTGCTTTAACCACGAAGTCCAATAAACCTTAGGTTAGTTCTTGCGGGCCTTAAAAACCTTTGCTAAAAGACTGAGGCTAAGGCTAGACAGATTTGGATCTTGATTGGTACTAGAGTATCTTTTAGGCCTATGGTCAGCATTCTAACCTAATCTATGCTCAAATAAAAAGGCACTTATCTAAAACCATTGAAAACTTCATGGTCTAGAACAAGGGTTGAAACCTTAAGTTTTTTGCTAAGGGACTAGCAAAAGCTAGGCATGGGGGTATGATGAGAACCTCATCATGAGCCATAACTAGCTCATTTTGACCCAATACAAAGGATAAAAGCTCCTACATATCTCAAGGAAAGGCTTAACTCAGAGAATTCTGAGTTTGAGAAGAAAACCAGTCATAAGGGGTAAAAGTGTAATTTTACCAGTATAATCTGCATACAGGGTAATTCAGGGCCCAAACACAGGTCAAAACAGCTTAATAAGAATAAAAGTGGGATGAGATGATCTAGCAAGGGCTACAGCACTTCCAAGAAACCAAATGATAATCTGTAACCCTAAAACAATCCACTTCAATTCACAAGGTTCGAGGCAAAGTAAAAATAGAATAAACCCTCTAAAATTCATAGAAAAATAATCTCTAGGGTTTAGAACCTTCAATTTGGCCTTTAGAACCCATTTTGACCTACATTGAGAACCATGCCCAATTAATAACTTAATTTGGGTCTTTACGCAAATTGACCGGTCAAACAAGGTTTAATATGAAAATGAAATTTACCATCAGATTCCTTAGGTTCTAATTAGTCATGTATAAAAACTTGAGCCTAAGAAGAAACCTCCTTGACCGACTTTACACTTTGGTCCTCATATATTTACTCTTTGGCCCTCAACTTTTGAACCCTCGCATTTAGGCCCCTAACTCTCCTTCGTTCTTTGCAAACAGGTCCCTCCTGCAAAACCCTGCCAGCACCATGCTCCGGCGACCTTGCGCGGAGCATGGCGCCGCACAGGGTGAGGTGGAGGACCTGGCATGTGTACCGGGGGTGCCCTGCGTCGTCAGCCGTCGCAGGAGCACCCCCATGGTCATTGTAGCCCCCCATACCGGCCGTGCGAACGCACGGACGGTATGGGTTCGTATTCCGACCATTCTCCGGCGAGGGAGACACGTCGTCTCCCTCCGCCTTCCTCCCTGCTTCAACCCTATAAATACCCCCCGCCGCTCCACCGACCAAAGCAGCCTGGATCTGACGGAGAAAACCCCCAGCTTTCTTCTCTTCTTCCTCCGGCAGACGCCCACCAGCTCCGGCGGCTTCCTCCCCCTCCACCTCTTCGCTCTGCCGCAATACCAGCAGCAGAGACTTCTTCCCCTGCTCTTCCCGCGTCGCGCAATACCGGCGCGCGCTGCCTCTGCCCCGTCGTCACCGCCGTCCTCCCCCCACTGGGCATCGTCTTCTCCGGCGACAGTCGATACGACTGTCGCCCTGTTCCTCCCCCTTCGTCCCTGCAGTTAAGTTAGAACTACTCCCCTTCTTCTCCTCTTTCTTTCCCCGCTTTCAATTTAGTCAATTAAACCCTCGACCGCTCCTGTTCACCCTCATCCTCTCCACCTCCGACCACCCTCCGGCGAGCCGCTCCCATCACCTCAGCGACCCACACGGCTCGCCGACCACCGCAGAACCTCCGCCTCCTCACCCTGATCCTCTTCCGCCCCTCCACTTCCCACCAAACACCCTCTGCAGACCCACCGAACACACCCACTTCCTCGCTCACAGTTTGACCTAGGACGACCTGTTAGCTCCATCTCGCCCCCTGCAGACCCCCTGACCACCTTCGCCGTGCCACGGCGAAGGTCCCCCGCCTGTCTGATTTGGCCGAGAGGCCGTTCTATTGATTTCAGGTTCCAGGCCTTGACCGCCATTGGCGAGGAAGCTCGAAGCTTGCTTGAGGTTGCTCCAAGCCTAGATATCCCAGGTTGAAGACCTAGGCTGCGCGAATGAGTCTTGCACACACACCCTGGCCCTCAATTGGAGTTGCGAGCCTCAACAGCTGTTGCAATTGGAAGCACCATCCCTATTGCAGGCGTGAGAGAAAAGGGGTGCGCGGATAGTCCCACCTCGGAACCTTCTGAAGCCACACACCCACATAAATTGCAAAAGTGCCACCATCTGTTTGCCTCAGTTACCACGGGGTGAGGTCCCTCTCACCCGACCCGACCCGGCCTCGTCCGTGACCACGCTCCGCGGACCTGGCCCGACCCGATTAGACTGACCTGCACTCCTCGCCCACCACGCACGCCGGTGGGCCTGGACCCGGGCCTGACCCGAACCCGATTACCCGATAGCGCTCTGGGAGAGCTTCCGAAGAGTGATTTCAGAGAGAGAGAGACGCGGGGGAGGGGGGTAGAGTAGGTTTTTGCCTCTTCACGAAAAAACTCTGAAGTGTGCAGGCCAAAGAAGAAGAAGCAGACCCGCTGAAGAAGAAGGAGCTGCGGCACTGTAGCATAGGCATCGTTAAGTCGTCTCAGCACCGGGGCAGACGACGGAAGGTCAGCAGCCAGAGTAGGAAAGAAGACAGGCTGAAGAAGAAGGAAGAGCAACGGCCAACGCGAAAGAAGCAAGAAAAGAAGAAGACGATCTGAAGAAAAAGAAAGAAAGGAAACAAGGAAGAACAGAAGAAGAAGAGCACGAGGGGAAGATCTGAAGAAAGCAGAAGAAGAAGAAGAAGAAGAAGAAGAAGAACAGGAAGAACCAAAGACAAAGAGGAAGAAAGGAGAAAAGAAGAAGAAGCCAAATTTTCATCTCTCTCTCTCTCTCTTTATTTTTGTAATAGAACTTGTATATCTCTAGAATACAACTTGCTCCCTGAGTTCGACCTCGGGAACTCTTTCAGTTTTCCGAGTAATAAAAATTTTTATATGAAACGTTGGTAACAACCGGCTTTACTACAACGTTATAACAGAACCGACGTTCTTCAAGGGGGTTGTGGGCGGGGTTGAAAGAGTGGTCTTTGGGTTTGGGAATTTCCCACCCACTGAAAGTTGGGATGGTTTCGCCATCCAGGGTTATAGGTGTTGGAGAACGGGTCGTTCTGGATGGCGTTGAGGTCCTCGCAGGTTTGAGGAACCTCCAGAGAGTCAGAGAAAGAGGGAATGGAATTCCCCGGGTTGGTATAGAGAGGATCGGATGGACCTCTGGTTAGAGAATCAGATGGTGGATATGGATCCATCCTAGGAGAAGATTGATGGAGAATATTTTGCACAGTTTCCCTTGTGGAAGGAGGTTGTGCAAAGGGGTTATGTGCAGAGGTGGCTCGCTGCAAGTGCTGAGTCAGTTCATCCACCTTCTTTTCAATAATCGAGACCTTGTCCAATCGACTGGCCATTAATTCCAGGTCGACTGATGTGGACAGGCCCTGCGTCTCATGTGCTCCCCTAAGATTCGTCGATGCGCGGGTATTCGACCTGTCGAATAATCCCATGGAGTCATTGTTGATGGAGTTCTCGCACATGTTTTCGAGAATCTCCCACACGGTGTCCTCATGTTGACCCATGATATTTCCTCCGCAGGTTGCATTGACGAAAAGACGGATATCCTCACGGAGTCCCTGGTAAAAAGATTGGACCTGTTCCCATTTAGGAACTCCGTGATGGGGGTACTTTCTCATGAGATCCTGAAAACGATCCCATGCCTCATGGAGAGGTTCCCCTGATTGCTGAGTGAAGTGAGTAATCTGATGGCGCAAGGCGTTGGTCCGACCAACGGGAAAGAACTTTTTTCAAAAACTCGGATTGAAGTTCTTCCCAAGTGTTGATCGGCCGGGTCTAAGTCTGATACCAATGGGTGGCCTTGTCCATAAGAGAAAAGGAGAACATCTTCATGAGAAGAATATCCCGATTTTGCACATCTGACCCAAAAGTTTGGGCCAGATGCTTTAGTTGTTTGATATGCTGGAAGGGATCTTCGGAATTAAGCTCATGGAATTTAGGTATAGCATGAATCATGTTGGGCTTTAATTCGGAATCAGGTCCTCCAGTCGGGATTCTGACTCGAGGGTCAATGGCCACCGCAACAGGATTGTAGTGGTCTCGCATCATAGGACGCTGCGGTGGGTGCACGAAGTTTTGGAAGAGGTCATTGAGCCGCTGGAGCTGATGCTCCAGATTGTTTTCTTCCTCAACTGGCTGAGCCATGATGGGGGAAGAAGAACTTGGTTCTGAATCAGAAGAGAGAATAATGTGAGGGGGTTGCTGTACAAACACGGGCGTCGAGGCTTGGCCTTGACGAGAGTGAATTTCTAAAGGAGGTCTTAAGGGTGGTCTTAAAGACCTCTTACCGTACATGCACTGCTGAAGGAGTTGAGTTCAGAAGGTGCTGGACCCAATCAAGACACCCAAAAATGTGTTGGGTGACTATAGAGGTGCGGGGTAGATGGACCCCTTGATCAGAAAGATCGTCCACCTGAGAATTACCTGGGCAGCCAGAGAGGGTGAGTCCCGCAAAGACCCCTACACGGTAGAGCGTCCCCACGGGTTACAGGGTTTCCCCCACCTGACCTCTCTTGTCACTGCGGTTCCAGGTAGACCAGAATGGGGACCTTGACCTCTTAAGTCTACCAATTTTAGTTTAAGATCAGGGTGCTTAAGGTTTCACTTGAACTCTTAGGTGTTTTTGTGAACAAAGTGGCCCAATTTTAAGGTTGGTTGACCCAAGGGGTCAACTTCACCTCTTGTTCTTTTGAGAGCTTTTGGGTCCTTTCTTTTTAGGGTTCAAATGTTTAGAGAGCCATTTGCTTAGGGTTTCTCTTGTGTAGATTTTTTTTCAAACAAGGTTTAGGTACACCTCTTTTTGGGAAGATCTTTTCTTTGTTAATAGAAGGTGTGTCTCTAGAAACCCTATCTTTTGACCTTATGTTGGCTCTACTTGCTCCATTTAACTCTTTGTTTGGGTAATTAGGGCTTAGGCAAGGATGTGTTAGCCCCTAATCACCTTTAAAACTGTGTGCAGGAATAATAGTTTCTGAGAATATGAAGCTATTACTATGTATAAAGACAGGTTATGCCTATTTCTTTTCTTTTTCTTTAAAATTTTAGGGTTTAATAGGAAGTTACCTGTCCTTGGAGTGGCTGTGGTGCGGTTGCGTCTTTTTGTTTCTTTCTGTACTTGCACAAAAGAGAGAGAAAAAGATTAGCAATCTCTTAAAAGAAATTCAAAGCTTCTAGAATAGCCATTGCTCCCCGGCAATGGCGCCAAGTGATAACGGCGTTGTGACTAGGTTTTGTTGTTTTATTATAGAAATTACGTTGTAGTACAGATAGTCATTGCCATTATTACAATTTTTACTCGGAAATGAAAGTTCTCCCGAGGTCGAACTCAGGGAGCAAGTTGTATTCTAGAGGTACGAAGTTTCTATTACAAAAAAATAAAGAGAGAGAGAGATTTGTCTTGTTGGCTTCTTCTTCTTCTCTTCTTTCTCATCTTTGTCTTCTTTTCTCTTCTCTTTGAGTCTTCAGTTTTATTCCTTCTTCTTATTCTTGCTCTGTTCTTCTTTTCTTGTTTTCTTCTTGCCTTCTCTTCTGTTCTTCTTTCTTCTCTTTCTTTTTCTTCTCCCTTGCGGTCCTGTTCTTCTTCTCTTCTCCTTCTCGCAGTCCTTCTTCTTCTTTTCTTCTCCTTCTTCTTTGCCTTCAGAGCGTCGTCTAATTTTTCAATCAGACGACTTAAGTAGCTACTGCTACAGTGCGTCTTTTCTTCTTCTTTCATCTGTGGCTTTCCTCTTCTTATTCTTCTTATTCTCGCAGTCCTTCTTCCTGCCTTCTCTTCTTCTTCACCTGTGCCTGCACACTCAAAGTTCGATCAGAGGGAAAAACCTACTCTACCCTCCCTTGCGTCTCTCTCTCTCAGAATTCACTCATAGCATAGCTCTCCCAGAGCTGCCGGGTAGTCAGGTACGCGGGTCGCGCCGGGGTCCAGGCCCACCGGCGTGCGGTGATTGGCGAGGAGTGCAGGACAGGTAAACGGGTTGGGCCAGCTCTGCGGGGCGTGGTCGCGGACGAGGCTGGCTCGAGCGGGTGAGAGGGACCTCACCCCGTGCTCAGGAGGCAAAGAGCCTAAGGCACTTTTTGCCTTTATGCGGGTGTGGGCCTCTCAAAAGTTCCGAGGTCGGACTAAATGTCCCACCCCAATTGGGCACCCGCCGCTGAGGGAGCTGCAGGCAGATGCAGCAGCTGCGGGGCTTTCTCCCCAACTGCAGGCCTGGGCGACTGCGTGGCTGAGAAACCGCACGTCCTGACGAGTCGAACCTGGGCGAAGTGCGCCTGCAGCTGCAGGTTGAAGGAACTTCACCGGCTCAGCAATGGCGACGGAGGGTGAGCAACATGTCCATAGAAGAATGGCCTCTCGGCCTAATCAGACAAGCGGAGAACCTTCGCCGAGGCACGACGAAGGCGGTGTGGGGTCTGGCAAGCCGTGGGGCGGAGCGTAGGGGCTGCCCTAGGTCAAACTGTAGTGCGGGAAATGGATTTGTTCGGGGGGTCTGCAGGTGGCGAGTGGCGGGAAATGGAAGGGCGGAAGTTGATCAGGGTGAGGAGGCGGAGGTTCTGTGAGGGTCGGCGAGTCGTGTGGGGTGGTGGAATGACGGGAGCGAGTCGCCGGAGTTTGGCCGGAGATGGGGAAGGTGAGGGCGATTAGGCGCGGTCGAGGGGTGGTTATGCAAATTACAGTAAGGAAAAGAAAGAGGGGAGGAAGAGGAAAGATTGTACCTACTCGGAGGGACGAGGGGGAGGCCGGAGCAGGGCGATAGTCGTATCGACTGTCGCCGAAGAAGAAGGTGCCCAGAGAGAGAGGGTGGCGGCGAGGAGAGAGCGGGAGAGCGCGTGCTAGGTACGGCGCGACGCGGGAAGAGCAGGTGAAGGCAGCTTTGCTACTGGTAGTGCGGCAGAGCGACGAGGAAGAGGAGGAAAAATCGCCGGAGCAAGGGGGCCTCTGTCGGAGTGGGAAGAGAGGAAAGGCGGGGGGATTTCTCCGTCAGAACCGAGCTACCGAGAGCGACAGAGCGTCGGGGGTTTTTATAGAGGCAGAAACAGAGAGGAGGGAAGAGGGAGACGACGTGCCTCCCTCGTCGGAGGACACCGGAGATGGAGACCCATACCGTCCGTGCGTTCGCACGGGCGGTATGGGCGATTGCAGCGATCAGGGGGGTGTTCCTGCGTCGGCTGACGTCGCAGGGAACCCCTGGTTGACTTGGCAGGGGGTCCCCCTCACCCTGCGCGGCGCCATGCCTCACGCAAGGTCGCCGGAGCATGGTGCTGCTCAGGGTTTTGCAGGGAGGACCCAAATGTAAATAACGATGAAGAGTTAGGGGCCAAAATGAGAGGGTTTCAAAAGTTGAGGGCCAAAAAGTAAAGTTAGTCAAGAAGGTTTCTTCTTAGGCTCAAGTTTTTATACATGACTAATTAGGGCCTAAGGATTCTGATGGTGAATTTGATTTCTATATTAAACCTTGTTTGACCGATCAATTTACGCAAAAACCCAAATTAAGTTATTAATTGGGCATGGTTCTCAATGTAGGTCAAAATGGGTTCCTAAGGCCAAATTGGAGGTTATAAACCTTAGATATTATTTTTATATGAATTTTAGAGGGTTTATTCGATTTTTTATTTGCCTCGAACCTCGTGAATTGAAGTGGATTTGTTTTTAGGGTTATAGGATGTTATTTAATTCCTTGGAGTTGCTGTAACCCTCTTTGAGTCATCTCATCCCACTTTTCTTCTTATTAGGTTGTTTTGACTTATGTTTGGACCCTGAGTTACCCTATTTTAAGATTGAATTGGTGAAATTGCATTTTTACCCCTTAGTTTCTATTTTCTTCTTAAACTCAGAATTTTCTGAGTTAAGCCTTTCCTTGAGTTATGTAGAAGCTTTTATCCTTTGTATTAGGTCAAAATGAGCTAGTTATGGCTCATGATGAGGTTCTCATCACCTGCGCGTACCCATTTCCTCTCTCTCTTAGTACGGTCAATCGGAGGGAAGGAAGAAGACGGAAAAACTCACCTTTCAGACGTCTGGACAGTCTTCCAGACGTCGAGCCCGTCGTCCGTCTAGAAGCACAGACGTCTGATTCTGAAAAATTTTCCAGAACCAGGGCGCGACTCGCCCTCCGCTCGCGACGCTCGGCCGCATCGCGCCTCGTGCGCCTGCTGCGCCCCCCGCCGGCCGGCCCTAGCAGCCCCGGCGAGCTTGCCCTCACGGCCGAGCACCTCTCCCACGCGCAGCACCTCCTCCCACGCTCACCGCGGCTGTCGCTGCCACTGCACCCTCGCGCTCGCTCTCGCACTCGCTCTCGCGCACTGGCTGAAGGAGAAGAGGAAGGAGGCGGAGGTGACGGGAGTAAGGGAGAGGCGTGGCCCTTTTAAGGCCGCGCGAGGAGGAGAGAGAGAACGCGGCAGAGGCGTCTGTGGCCGCAGGAAAGAGGGAAAAAGAGGGAGAGAGAGAGAAAACGCAGGTCTGCGCGCTCAGGCGCGCAGACGAACAGTAGCGTGCCAAAATAACCGATTTCCAGACATCTGGAAATGATCCCAGACGTTTGGTCAGACGTCTGTAAGTGATTCCAGACGGCTGGTACGAAGTCACAGCCACCTCCCAGACGTCTTAAAAGACGTCTGGAGCGCCCATTCGTAACAGGCTATTTGTAAGGAACTCAAAAGTTAAGGGTCTGAATGAGATAAAAAGAGTCTGACAGGATTAAAATGCAAACTTGGTCAAGATGATCTCAGATTGGGCCCAAATTGTGGTACAAACCTAATTTGGATCCAAGGAATCCAATGGTAAAGTTAGATTAAGGTTTTAACCTCGTTTGACTGGGTAATTTATGCAAAAATATAAATTAGGGCAAATGTCTTTCTGAGACTCTATTTTAAGTCAAGACTGGTTCTGATGGTCAAATTGAAGGTACCAAATCCTAGAGAATATTTTTATATGAATTTTAGAGGGTTTAGGTGAATTTTATCCTAACCAGAACCTTATTTAATTAAGTAGGTCTATTTTTAGGGTTTTAGAAGTCATTTAATTCTCAAAACATGTGAAAACCCATTTCTGTCTGTATTAACCCATTTGTTGGATATTTAAGATCATTTGACCCTTAATTATCCCCTAGGAAAACCCATGGTTGTACTGCATTCATGATATGATGGTAAAACTGTAGTTTTAACCCTGTTTTCTTATCTTTCCCTCAGAATGGATTTACAGTGACTTAGGGCTCTCTGGCAGTTATGTAGGAGATTTATTCCTTGATAATGACTAAATTGAGCTAGTTATGGCTCATGATGGTATTCCCATCATACCCCCATGCCTAGTTTTTGCTAGTCCTTTAGGAAAATCTCATGGAATTAACTTAAATTCTAGACCATATGCCTTTTTATGCTCAAATTTTTGCTGTGTGCTTTCTTTCGTAGATTAGGTTAGAATGCCGATAGTAGCTCTAGAGGTACTCAAGTACCAACCATGATCCAGACATGACCAGCACTAGCCTTAATCAGCCACGAAGGTTTCTAAGGCCTATAGGAACTAACCTAAGGTTCGTTGAGCTTTGCGATTAAAGCACCTGTGCTTGTAAGATGTTTTAGCCTCAGTTCAGTTTGCAGTGGGTTTTTGTAAGAGAGAGACATAAGAATTTTTTTATTTTTGGAGAGTTTTCTCTCAATATTTTTTTAATTTCTAGCTTCGGATTGGCTTAACAACACGGTCTGTATCGAATTCCTAGCTCCCACCATCAATCCTCGCAGGGTCCCTGGCAATCAATGCTTCGAGATAGCACCACCCATGGCAACCCCTAGAACCCTGGCTTTCGAGATTTTGGGATAATCCCACCCATGGCGTTCTGTAGCTAAATCTAGACCCTAGCAATCGATATTTCGTGATAATGTTGCCAATGGCATTTGAACCAGCACAAGATGTTTACATGCCCCCTGTAGGATATTTAGGTATCCTAGGAGACAAGCACCAAGGAGACAGTATGTTATTGCGCATCTTCGAGGGGAATTTCCCACCTCTCCGTGCCGGGAACTCTTCCAAATCAACTTGTGTTGATCAGCTGCTCCTAATCTAGGTAGCTTTTTTTCAGAACAGATTTAACGCATTTGCGTGATTTTGATAATTAAGCGCACTCAACCAGACTATGTGTGGATTGGGGTACTTAGGTTACTGAGTCGAACAAACTAGAGGTTAGTTAACGAGGCCGAATAATCCCTAAGCCTTAGACCTAATACTTAAGCTTCGCATTTTCCCCAGCCCCTTGAGGACTATCCAAATCTTACCGGATACTTGAATTTTTAAGCTTAAAATCATAGCCCAAGAGGCCTAAGATCAGTGATCATACTAATCTCTTTTTGTCTCTTAGCACTTTTTGTCTTTCATTTTCGTCTATTTGATTTGGTCTAGAACTAAGTAGATTCCTTAATCTTTTACTAATGACTATCTCTTTTTTTCTGTGGTCTTTTTTGACATTTATATCACTTCCTATTTTCCTCCAAAATGATATGCAATAAATTCACTCAAAATTTCCTCCCTTCTCCATTTTTTTGTTCTTTTTCAATTTTCAATTTTTTTGATTTTTTGGAATATGTATTTTTTGTGAGAACCCATTCGAACTGTGAATTTTTGTAAGATTACACTTTACTACCCCCCATGCCTAAGTTTTGCATTGTCCTCATTGTAAACGGAGGGTGTGAAACAGTTTTGGGTTTAGGAATTATAATAGGATTATTGGGTGGGTGAACGGGCTGGAATGACTATTGCAAACGATTTCAAGCTCTAATATGAGTACCAAAGGTGGGATCGACTGTTCAAAAATTGAACTCAGAGTGCAATAGACGTGAAGTACAGAAATATAATAAGGATCTCAGGTTTTTGGATGACGGGTTGCCTCCTGTTAGGCGCTAAATTCAACGCCTTCAGTCAAGTGGAAAATGGTATGGAGAAGGAATAGTCAAATCAAATGAGTTTTGCATAAGAATCACCTTGATCAATAGCCTGGTTGGTCCAACCAGGTGTTTGTTCAGATCAACAAGCTGATGATGCAGCACAAACCCAATCAATTTGGTGGGTTGATAGATGTGGATCAAGAGATGCGATGCCCACCAGATACTATGGAACTCAAAAGGATATGGAAGTGTATAGCTAGGGTTTGGCTGAGTCGGATCAACCTGATCAGAGTAGGGATCCTCAAATGAAAAAGAATCAGTGGAGGATGTAGGATCCCTATAAGAGTGATCAGAGAAGGATGGGGCATGATTTGTAGTCTGATTAAAGTCCGAAACCCGATTGAAATGTGGAGGGGAATCATTTGCTACTGGCTCATTGATAGGGGAATCAGAGTAGAAATTGAGTCCAGTTGCGGGTCGGGTTGAGAATGGGTTTGGGAAGGCTCTGTATGTGTAGGGGAGGTGGCTTCAAGAATAATTGTGTATGAGGGCTCCTCTAGAAAAGATTCAAAGGTGGGTTCATTTAAAGAATCCTCATAGTAGCCATCAAAATCAAAGGTAAATGCTTGAAGAGTGTGTATAGGATGAAGGAAATCTGAGTCAAGAAAAGATTTAAACTCTGGGTTGTAGATACTCTCGGCACTTTCTATTTCTGATTCCTGAGGATAAAAAAGAAATGATTCAATCTCAATGGAATCTGATTTTAAATCAATGATCTCGGGATCAGGGACCTTAGAGTCAAAGTCGAAGAATGGATCATGTATGCTGAGGTCGTAGATTGGCTCGTAGTCATCAGGAAACAAGGGTTCTTTGAAGTTAGAGTAAGATTCAAAATCGTCAGAGAACTTGCAAGAATCAAGTTTTGAATCTGATTCGGGGTTAAAACCTAGATCTAAGGTGCCTAACCTAATCTACAAGAGGAGGGAGAGAAGAGGACTTACCTAGGAAGAGAGGGGGTCGGGAAGGAGGCCGATGTGTCCACTAGACTTGGGGAAGAAGGAGGAGACGATATGGAGTTTTGGAGCAACGAAGAGGAGGAAGAACCACCTTCTTTGACTGGAAGCACGGAGACGACGAGAGGTGATGAAGCCCTCAATCAATTTCTTCTTCGGAGTAGCGGAAGACGAGGATGAAGAGCTCCAAGGTCGTTAATGGTAACGCCCGAGGAAGAAGAAATAGAGGGGAGATGGCGCACCAAATCGCAATGACTTGAAACGGCGTAAGGCGGGGAAGGTTTATAGCATGTTGGCACGCGAGGAGAGTGTCAAAGGTTGCGAGAATGGTTCACCGGAGTTGCATGAGTGATGGGATTAGAGGGGAAGGTGAAGCTGCTAGCGGGGGTATAAGTGCAAAGAAATTGAAAGTTGAGGGGGCATTTGTAAGGAAATCAAGAATTGAGGGCCAAATTGCAAAGTTGACCAAGATGAAGTTCAAATGCGTGTAAATTTTTATGGTAACCTAATTTATACATGATAAATTTAATGGTGACTTCAATTTTGTATTTTGATGTCGTTTGTATGGTCAATTTACCTTTAGATCCAAAATGTATTAAATACCCATCTATGATTTTGTTTTAGGTCAAAACGAGTTTCGATCATCAAATTAACTGTGCCAAACCTTATAAAATATTTTTAATTAATTTTTAAAATGTTTATATTTCATTTAATTCCATCGAAACTGTTTTAATTGAAGTAGGGTTGAAATTTGGGTTTTTTATTAAAATTAAACATTCAATTTGAATGTTAATCCTGAATTACTTAATACCAACCCACTTTTAAGATATTTAAGCTTAATTAACCTTTAATTAACCATAGGTTCACCCTCCATCTATTCTACATTTATATTTGTCCGTAAAAATTACAGAATTATCCCTAATTTTTATCAATTCTTCTCTCTTCAACCCTGATTGAGTTATACCCTTTCAATATATTAATTAGGTGAAACCTTAGAACTTAGTCAAATTAAGTTAGATATAGTGAATGATGGAGATGCCATCATCTAGTGTCCTCTCCTCATCAACCACTGCTCCATTGTTGCAATAGTGAAGCTTCACCTCCTTTGACTCTTCCTCACCGCTAAGGATTTCATAACACCTAAGGGTGATCTGAGCTCCACTAGTGAGCTTTCAAACCGCTAGAGATTCTCCCACCATTCATCGCTGCAACCACCAGCTGCAGTTTCTCTCAAGGTCCCATTCTTCTCATTAGTTAGGATTTTAATGCTTTCTAGATTAGTTGTAGTGGCTGTCGGTGTAGTGTAGATTAGTTAGGTGTAGTTTAGATGGTGAATTAGATGATTGATTAGCTTATATTAGAGTTAAAGTAGATTAGATTTGATTTCTCTCTCTCTGATCAATTCAAATCAAAGAGGTGTTTTTTCATCTTCATTTCAACTCATAAATCTCTCTATGCTCAACAATTCATTTTTAATTTTCCCTCGCCTTTGTATTCATCACCACCCATCCACCAAGGTTAAATTCAGATTTGAGGTCTTGGCTTCCAGATATGAATTTATGCTTAAAATTCACCTGGGAGGCCTCCCATTCATTCCATAAACTCATAAAGACCCCCCAATCTGGTTTCAATTGAATTGATTTGCTCAATTCTTTTAGATTTGGATTTCACGCCTAATTTTGCAATTGGAGTCAATTTGTTTTAAACAAATTTAATCGAGCGATTCAAGATTTTATCGAGCTAAGTTAGGTATAATGCAAGGATTCTGAGGTGTTTTAAGTTGATTTTGATGATTAGATGAGTATTTGCCTAATTTGAGTTTTGCATTTAAGTAGTTTGGCCAAGGAAAATTAGAATTTCTGATTAGAGGTCAAAATAATGACCCATTGGTTTTTATGAGATCCTTAGATCTTTTTGAACATCAGTCAATGTTGTTCAAAAAGATCAAGTGATCAGATCAGTTGTGACTCATGTTAAAAGCAAAAATCAAGGGCTACATGGATTGCTTCCTCATTCTGACTTCACTCTAATTTTTAAAGAATCAACTGATGTTTTTAAGGTTTTAATGGTGATTTGGAGTTGTTTTGAAATGATTTCAACACATAATGTGATTTTCTTTTCTACATTGTCTATAATGTAAAGAAGAGATCATATTAGGGTCTTTTGAGAATTTTAAAGAATGAGAATTGGCCCTATGGATTTCAGATCTTCATACATGATTTTAAAAGGATTTTTAGACAAATATGATTTGTTTGAGATGTGATTTTCCTTAGATCAGACCTTCTCAGGTCTAATCTCAATCTGAAATAGCAGCTAGTAGCTGCTGGTTTTCATAGTGTAGCAGCAACTTGAGCTGTTGAATCTAATGGTAGCATAGAAGCAACAATTGCTACTGAACTTGTGTAGCTAAAACAGCAATAGTAGCAGATCTTAGCTGCTGAATTTAAGCAGCAGCAGCTGCCATTTTGGTAGCAGCAAATCAGCCCTTGTTGGCTGGGTTATTGGTTGGCTTTAAGAGTTTGATGAGCTGTAGATGAATTGTATCCTAAGAACTTCATGTGAACAAGCATTCACGTACAATTATTTGAGTTAAATTTGATTGAATTACTTGTAATTCATAACTGTCAGCAGCATGTTTGTATGATATCTATCCATATTTGAGAATTAATGAAATTTGAAGCGAGAATCATGTTTTACTGCTCATATACCTTTCTTGTGATATATTGTATGCTTTCAAATCCATGAAGCTAGTTTCCAGTCCTTGAAAACCAATTTTAGGCCTTAGGTTCATTAGACTTCACCCTTTTAAGGCCTCATTTGGAGAACTTTGAAAAAATAAAAATTCTAAAAAAATGTAAATAAATAAAGAAAGTGTCTTGAGTATGATTAGGTATATTTTTAGGTGTATGCAAAGTTACAAAGTATTCCGAACCCCCAACTTAAGAGAATATACCAACCGACAGTTCGATCTACTTTAAAACTTAATAAAAGAAACAAATTAAAAATCACAAAAAGTGTCTTCTTCTCTCATCTCACCCTTTCTCTCTCTTCTCCTATCTCTATAAAATACATAAATACCATAAAAATCCAAAAATACTCAAAAATACTAAAAAATACCTTGTACATTGTATTTATACTTGTAAATATAATTTAACACTAAGCTATATGTCAATATTGTAATATATATAAATAATATACATAAATAACTTATAATTGTACTTTATATACTTAATTAAGTATTTAGGATGATTTAATGTATATATAACCTTATTATATAATTATATATTAATTTATATTAGATTAAATGTATGTAATCCTAAGTAACTATAAATAACTTTGTATGTACCCATAACCATAACCATTACTGTACATACATATTTAAGTAATTATTATATACTTTATGATACATGTACATTAATTTATTTATGTAATTATTGTAGGTAACTAAGTTATTAAGTTAACTAGGTAAATTATTAAGTTAAAATAAAATAAATTAGTAAATTAAGTTAATACTGAAGTAATCTATAATATATATTTGTATAGTATTATTTTAAGTACTTGTGACCTATTTATACTGTATTTGTATTATATTAGAGTATTTATAACTTAAATATGTATATATCTATCTAAAACATGTATTTAAATGTATATAAATTAAAATAAATGTGATAAAATAAATTAAAAATTGTAATAAATACCTTATTATATAAATTAACTATTTATAAAGTTAATTGCATCATTAATTTATCAATTTGTACTTTAATTAAGAAATTAAACCTTAATTTAACATGTATAAATCTCTAACTTTAACTAATTTTAATATATATTTAAATAATTTATAATACTAAATTAATTATACAATTAAGTGTTCCTATATGAGGGCTTTCTAAGTATATAATTTATTTAAAATTTGGAATTAATTTTGGCTCCCAAATCAAGGCTGAAAACCCTGAAATCAGAATGCACACAATGCGCTGAACAACGCCAATTCCACCCAGTGATAGTCCCACATTGGACGCTTGTAGCAATATAAATTGATTCACATGAGAGGGCTTCCCAGTTGACAAGCGGTGGGTGCACCCTCACCATTATACCTCTCTGTCCTCTATCGAGCATATCTGAGCATTTTCTACAATAGTGCTTGGGCTGAGACTTGTGCACTATGCTGGACCTCTATTAGACCTATTGTGGGCCTGAGATGGAACGAAATAAAAAACACATTAACAAAACTAGGGCTGGCTTAGTAGTGGTCTGGTTCCACCCGACGTGGGATACATAGCACCCCAATGCGGTGCTATGTATCCCACGAAATATTGGTCCACCCATTAAAAAACCCAATTTTTGTTAAGAGGAATAGTAACAAAGAAGTGAGCTGTGTGTGAGGATTCCTAAAAAAAACTTAGTGTTGAGAGAGGAGAGCGTGAGCAACTAAGTGTTAGAAGAAGAAAGGAGAGGGGCATCAAAATGACTAAGTGTTGGAACGTTGAGAGAGCTTTGCTTTGTGTGTGTGCGCTGTGAAGTGTGTGTATGTATAATATGTATGCATATATGTACATAGTATGTGTATCTAGTATAAATATAATATATCTGTATATGCATAATAAATAAATTATATTTATATAATGTATACATATATATAGGTAATATATATATGTAAGTAAAATAGAGTAGTATATGCTTGTTTGAGCTTACATATATATACATAAATAAACTCTAAGGCTTTAGTGACATATATATCCGTCACTGCAGATATATATTTATGTTAGTAAAAATAGTCTTTTGCTATATGTGTTGTACATATTTTTACTAACGCCATAGCAACATTTATATATGTTAATGCATATAGTGTATGTTATTAAAGTTAATATTATATGTTAGTATATTTAGTCTAGTGTATATTAGTAGTAATTTTGGTACCTATACTTAAATATTATTTAGGATAGTTGTACATAACTAACATAAAGTAGTTATAGTTAGTTTTTTATGCTTGTTAAGTTGTAAATATGTTTAAGGCATTGTAGTGAATATTAATTGATTCTTTTGTACATAATTGACCAATTCATTTATTCATGTTGTAAAAGTAATTGACATTTTTGGAACATAAAGAGTGATGCATATCAATAACTACTTCCCAGTGAATGACCTAGAATAAATCGATAAAAATTATGTAAATATATAAAATGATGAGATATTTGTTTGCATTGTGAAATCTATATTACAACAACGACAACATTAAAACATCATTTTTAACATACAGATGATTTTGTCGATCAAATACAAGGGGATAAAACATCTGGAAACGAACCTCTTCAACTATGTGTTTGATTTAGAAAAAACTATTCTTTTTAGATTAACCAAAGTAAGATAAAAGACCAAAATTTGCAAAGAAAAGGAAATTATTTTGTTGAAAGGCAACAATTGCAAGAGATCTTACAAATAAGAAGATTCAATGAAAGCATTGTAAGCTAAAGTGCATGTCATTTACCCATTTATGATTATGAAATTATCTTACTAGCATTATATTACACAATGCAGGTCATAGATGTTATAGTAGAAATAACAAAAGACATGTTAATCTTTGAACACTTCATAACAAGGACCCTCACACCAACTTTTTTCCTTATCTAAAGTTTAACAACCAAAACAAAATAAATGAATACAATGACCAAGTGATTCTACTCAGGTTGACTTGCTAAGGACATACAATTATAGCAAAAGGCAAGTGCACGGAAGAGTTACCTTATGTGCTTTGGGGTCACAAAATGGAACAAAATCGCCACCTGCAAACCCCTTTTGGTATGATCTATATGGCGAAAGCTAGAATCTCGCTAGAGGTGGGCCTCCCATCCTACCAGGTTTAGTTCTTTGACCCAGTTGACAAGAACTAGGAATAGATGAGGGCAACCCTCGACTTGCTAAAAGTCATGAGAGAAGTAGCAAGTAATAAGCAAGGCACCTACAAGAAAACTATAGCTAAGTACTATAATCAACGAGTCCAGCAAAGGAGCTTCAGTGGAGACCTCATCCTCAGATGGGCCGCAACATCTAACTCATCTAAACCTACCAGCAAGTTAGCTTGTAACTGGGAGGGCCTCTATTGCATTACGCCTACCAACTTAATCAAGTCTTAAAAATTGGCCACCTTAGATGGTCGGCATGTACCCCACTTGTGGCACACCATCAATCTCAAACCCTACTACATTTGAGGTAGGCTATCCATACATCGAAAAACACAAAACCAAGCTAAGGAATAGAATTTTCATTAAAGTTCATTCCATTACAAAATGGCAGCAACCACCTTTACAGATTTATAGAGGTAAAGCACCAAGTACATAAAGAAAGAAAGAACAAACAAAACAAAAAAGTAAGAGAAGGGGGGGCTATAGCTAGCTTCGATGTAGAGGTTGAGCAGCCTAAATCTCCACTAGCTCATCGAGCGGAACTTCCCAAACATTAGACAAGGTGTCCTTGCTAGAGGAAGAGTTAGAGTCAAATAGTTCTCCACCAACGGCCTGGTTCCCGAATCCCTACAGGACCCGAGACCGGCTCACCTCGACTAATCCCAAGACCTAGTCGTCAAACAAGAAATAATCAAAAGCAGGAAAATAAACCACATTCGCACATGCAATTTAACTAAGTAGAAGAAATGTACAAAGCAGTAAAGAAATATAGCAACTGTCTCAGTACGTACCACCACAACAACGACAACAATAACAATGGAAAGCGGAAAGGAAACAGAAGTAGCAGAACAGCAACTAAATGTCCATTACTTACTACAACAGTAGAGAAAAAAGAAAGTGCTGAAGAAAGCTACGGCTGGACTCGACCGGGCCCAGCACCCTCTGCAGTCGGAAACTCAGGCTACTCAACTCCTGGTCCTGAACAGTGTTATGAAAAGACAAAGTCAGCGAACTCTGAGTAGAGTGGTGTTTATATTATCTAAGTACAAAATAGTAAAAATAATAGGTTTAATTCTCATTTCTATTTATCTATTTTATATGTTTCCCTTTCACCCATTTCTCAAAGTATCCTGATATTTTTTGATTATGCATGTTCCTCGTGGGAAAGATCTTGATTATAGTCTTTTCCGTAGAGTAAAAGGTACACGTGGTACTCTCCTGGCCGGGAGAGTCTCCCATGGCAGTCCTACACCTAGTCAACCACCCCAAGGTCACTGTCAAGACATAGCGGTGACTACGATATGCGTGATAAGCGCATGTGTAGCTACCCCACACTGACAGGCGGTCAGTTGTTTCTGCTAGCGGGTACACCCAAAGTACAGCATGGAACAGTATAGGGCCTTGCCCTCTCAGAACAGGGGACTCACCCCACAAAACCAAGCAGGGGTCTCGCTCCTCCACAGTCCGTGCATCCTTGCCTAACTACCCCAGTTTGCCCAGAGGATCTAAAAAGTCGGTGTAGGGTGGCTAGCTGAACCCCAGGTGTTACGAACGCGTGTTCCAGACGTCTTTTAAGACGTCTGGGAGGTGGCCCAGATGTCGGACCAGACGTCTGGGATCGTTTCCAGATGTCTGGAAATCAGTTATTTTCGACACGCGCGGGTCGTCTGCGCGCCTGAGCGCGCAGACCGCATATTCGCTCCTGCGGCTAGAGATTCTCGCCGCTGCCGTCTCTCTCTCTCCTCCTCGCGCGGCCTTAAAAGGCCACGCGCTCTCTCCCGTCGCCTCCACCCCTTTCCTCGTCTTCCTCCAGTGCGCGAAAGTGAGCGCGAGAGCGGGCACGGGATTGCTGCGGCGGCGACGGCCGCAGTGAGCGCGGAGGGGGTGCTGCGTGCCAGTGCGGCGCTCAGCCGTGAGGGTGAGCTCGTCGGGGCTGCCAGGGCCGGCCGACGGTGAGCGCAGCGGGCGCGGAACGACGCGGAAGGCCTGCTACGGCTCGAGCAGCAGGCGCACGAGGTGCGACGCGGGCGACGTCGCGAGCGGAGGGCGAGTCGCGCCCTGGTTCTGGAAAAATTTTCAGAATCAGACGTCTGTGCTGATAGCCAGACGGCGAGGTCGACGTCTGGAAGACTGTCCAGACGTCTGAAAGGTGAGTTTTCCGTCTTCTTCTTCCTTCTTGTCGACTGACCGTACTGAGGGAGGGAGATGGGTGTGCGCAGGCTCGGTGATTCGCCATCCAACGCGAATCAGACGTCTAGCTGTAGTACCAGACGGCGGGAGCGACCTCCAGACGTCCGGGGTGACCATCGGACGTCTGGGAACTTGGCCAGACGTCCCCGCAGACTTCTGGACGTCTGGGAAACCACGTAGAACAAGGTAATCCTCTGATCCACTTTTTAAGACGTCTGGAAGAAGTTCCAGACGTCTGATTTTACACAGTTTCGTCATTTTCGACCCGTTTAGGGCCCGTTCGGGTTCCGTTTTCCGCGATTCGAGTTGCGTTCTTTTCGAAATTAATTCCTCTACCCGTCTATAGTAGCTATACACTGTTTTGAGACACTCCTTGTGTTTGATCCTTGTGATAGGACCCCGTTCTGTTGCAGTCTCGGGGGTCGCGGAGGCATGCGGGATTCCCGATCACGCCCCCATTACTCCCGTTGTACCTGGTAGAGTGGCTTTAAGTTATTAATAAAATCTGTTAAATTATGGAACCATAAATAGAACCTAGGACATTGCATGAATCCTAGGAATGAGAAATAGATGGAATGATAGCTCCTAGGTGTTGCATGAATCCTAGGGCTGGAAAACTAGATTGTATGATAGATCCTAGGATATGACATGAATCCTAGGATGGGAAAACTAGTGGAATGTATAATACTGCAGTCTTGAAAAATGGAAAGAGATATAAAGCTGCCTGTAATTTAAATTAACAGCTGCCTGTTGTGAATAAATAACGTGGTTGAGAACATGGATTGTAAGAATGTGAAATTGGAAAGTGAAACCTGGATGTTTGAGTAAAAAGGATGGAACCCTACGGGGGAATTAGGAGTGGAACTCCTGGAAAGAGAAAGGAATGGAACTGAGATGTAGTTGTGTACTGTCTCTTGGGTACGTAGTACCAAGGTAAGTACCTGTACCTGTTTAGTGCAGAGTGGGGCCAGTGATGAGAACCTCATCATGAGCCATAACTAGCTCATTTTGACCCAATACAAAGGATAAAAGCTCCTACATATCTCAAGGAAAGGCTTAACTCAGAGAATTCTGAGTTTGAGAAGAAAACAAGTCATAAGGGGTAAAAGTGCAATTTTACCAGTATAATCTGCATACAGGGTAATTCAGGGCCCAAACATAGGTCAAAGCAGCTTAATAAGAATAAAAGTGGGATGAGATGATCTAGCAAGGGCTACAGCACTTCCAAGAAACCAAATGATAATCTGTAACCCTAAAATAACCCACTTCAATTCACAAGGTTCGAGGCAAAGCAAAAATAGAATAAACCCTCTAAAATTCATAGAAAAATAATCTCTAGGGTTTAGAACCTTCAATTTGGCCTTTAGAACCCATTTTGACCTACATTGAGAACCATGCCCAATTAATAACTTAATTTGGGTTTTTACGCAAATTGACCGGTCAAACAAGGTTTAATATGAAAATGAAATTCACCATCAGATTCCTTAGGTCCTAATTAGTCATGTATAAAAACTTGAGCCTAAGAAGAAACCTCCTTGACCGACTTTACACTTTGGTCCTCATATATTTACTCTTTGGCCCTCAACTTTTGAACCCTCGCATTTTGGCCCCTAACTCTCCTTCGTTCTTTGCAATCAGGTCCCTCCTGCAAAACCTGCCAGCACCATGCTCCGGCGACCTTGCGCGGAGCATGGCGCCGCGCAGGGTGAGGTGGGGGACCTGGCAAGTAAACCGGGGGTGCCCTGCGTCGTCAGCCGTCGCAGGGGCACCCCCTGGTCATTGTAGCCCACCATACCGGCCGTGCGAATGCACGGACGGTATGGGTTCGTGTTTCCGACCATTCTCCGGCGAGGGAGACACGTCGTCTCCCTCCGCCTTCCTCCCTGTTTCATCCCTATAAATACCCCTCGCTGCTCCACCGACCAGGGCAGCTGGATCTGACGGAGAAAACCCCCAACTTTCCTCTCTTCTCACTCCGGCAGACGCCCACCAGCTCCGGCGGTTCTTCCTCCTCTTCCTCTTCGCTCTGCCGCAATACCAGCAGCAGAGACTTCTTCCCCTGCTCTTCCCGCGTCGCGCAATACCGGCGCGCGCTGCCTCTGCCCCGTCGTCACCGCCGTCCTCCCCCCACTGGGCATCGTCTTCTCCGGCGACAGTCGATACGACTGTCGCCTTGTTCCTCCCCTTTCGTCCCTGCAAGTAAGCTAGAGCTACTCCCCTTCTTCTCCTCTTTCTTTCCCCGCTTTCAATTTATTCAATTAAGCCCTCGACCGACTCTGACCACCTTCACCCCCTTCGCCTCCGACCACCCTCCGGCGAGCCGCTCCCATCACCTCAGCGACCCACACGGCTCGCCAACCACCGCAGGACCTCCGCCTCCTTACCCTGATCAATCTCCGCCCTATCACTTCCCCCACATCACCCTCTGCAACCCCACCGAACAGACCCATCCTCCGACCCACAGTCCGACCTAGGGAAGCCCTCGCACGCCGCCCCGCGCCTCGCCACCACCCACACGAGCTTCGCCGCACCCTGGCGAAGCTCCTGGCACTCTCTGATTAGGCCGAGAGGCCGTTTTCTTGTGGACAGGCCACCCGGCCTCCGCCGCCATTGACGCGCAGGAGGACCTGCTTCCGCCTGCAGCTACAGGCGCGCCACGCTCAGCGCCAAGCCCAGATTCACTCCCAGGCCTTGCGAGGAGTTTTGGCAAAACACCAGGTTCGCAGATGAGGAAGAAAACTCCGCGTGACGCTGCCATCTCCTGCTGAATTCCCCGCTGCGGGCGCGCAATTGAGGTGGGCCGTTTAGTCCCACCTCGGAAACGCCTGAAGAGCCGCAGCGACATAAGATGCAAAAGTGCAGTAGCCTTACTGCCTCAGTACACGGGGTGAGGTCCCCTTTACCCGCCCGGTTACCCGGTCTCGTCCGCGCTCACGCCCCGCGGACCTGACCCGACCTGACCCGACTCGACTGACCTGCACTCCTCGCCCACCACGCACGCCGGTGGGCCTGGACCCGGGCCTGACCCGAACCCGATTACCCGGTAGCTCTGGGAGAGCTTTCCCAAGAGTGGTTTCAGAGAGAAAGAGAGACGCGGGGGGGGGAGGGTAGAGTAGGTTTTGCTTCTGACGAGAAACTCTGAAGTGTGCAGGCGAAGAAGAAGACCCGCGGAAGAAGAAGTGCAGGCGAGGAAGAAGGAGCTGCACTGTAGCAAATGCATAGTTAAGTCGTCGAAGCACCGGGTCAGACGACGGAAGGTCAGCAACCAGAGCAGGAAAGAAGGCAGGCTGAAGAAGAAGGAAGAGCAACGGCCAAAGCAGAAGAAGAAGAAAGGAAGACTTAGTAGCTGAAGGCAGAAGCTCTGCAGCCATAAAGAAGAAGAAGAGAGGTCAAGGCAGAAACCAAGGAAGAAGAACAAAGAGATCTGAAGAGGAGCATCACCTCTGCAGAACGAAGAAGAAGAACAAGGAGCTCTGAAGAAAGAAGAACATCACCAAAGCAGGAACAGCAGGAAGAAAAAGAAGAGCACCACCATTGCAGAAGAAGAACATCACCTCTGCAGAACAGAGAGAGAAGGAGATCTAAAGAAAGAGAGAAAGAAGAGCATCCCCTCTGCAGAACAAAGAGAAAACAACAAATTCTTTCCCTCTCTCTTTCTTTTTGTAAAAGAAACATGTATATCTCTAGAATACGACTTGCTCCCTGAGTTCGACCTCGGGAACTCTTTCATTTTCCGAGTAAAAAAATTTTATATTTGAAATGTTGGTAATAACCGGCTTTACTACAACGTTATAACTAAAACCCGGTTGAAACGAACCGACGATTTCATTTTGGCGCCGCTGCCGGGGAGCAACGGCTATTCTAGAGGTAAACATTCCTGTTTCTTTTAATTTCTGATAATCTCCTCTCTTTTGTGCAGCTACAGGAATTCAAGAAGACAAGCAACCACACGACAACCACTCCGAAGACAGGTAAATTTTTCCTCTCACTATTAACCCCTAAACTCTAAAGAGGAAGAAAAGAAAAGAACAAGCAATATAGGGCTAACCTGTCTTCCATACTTAGTAACCATAAAGAGTTGCATGTTTTCAACTCATCACTCCTGTACACTATTAAGGGTATTTAAGGGCTACCACATTCTTGCTTGAGCCCTAATTGCCCAACAAAGAGTTAAATGGACCAAGTAGAGCCAACATAAGGTCAAACATTAGGATTTCAGTAGAGACACACCCCTTAATCAAGAATTGAGGAAATCCAAAAGAGGTGTGCCCAAGCCATTGATTGAAAATAATTAACAAGAAAAATCCTAAACAATTGGCTCTCTCTAAACACTTGAACCCTAAAAGACAAGACCTGAAAGCTCTCAAAGGAAACAAGAGGTAAAGTTGACCCCTTGGGTCAACCAACCTTCAAACTAGGCCACTTTGTTCACAAAAACACCTAAAGTTCAAGTGAAACCTTAAGCACCCTGATCTTAAAATTGGTAGACTTAAGAGGTCAAGATCCCCATTCTGGTCTACCTGGAACCGCAGTGACAAGAGAGGTTGGGTGGGGGAAACCCTGTAACCCGTGGGGACGCTCTAACGTGTAGGGGTCTTCGCGGGACTCTCCTTCTCTGGCTGCCCAGGTAATTCTCAGATGGACGATCTTTCTGATCAAGGGGTCCATCTGCCCCGAACCTCTATAGTCACCCAACAATTTTTGGGTGTCTTGATTGGGTCCAGCACCTGCTTATCTCATCCAGCCCTTCAGTATTTTTCAGGAGGTCCTTGAAACCTCCTATAGAAATTCACTCTCCCCGAGGCTAAGCCTCGGCTCCTTTGTTTTTGCAGAAATCATTCACATAGCCCCTCTTTCCTCTGATTCTGAACAAAATCCCCTTCTTCCATCTTGATTCAAACTTTGATTCTATTCCACCACCTGATCCAATTATGCAGCCTAATTACCTAGCAAGACTACCATTCAAGAAACCTGAATATCGGAGATCTATGAAAGATAAAATGATCGAGGATGCCATAAAATTCTATGAAAAAGAAGAAAAAACCTCAACACCAATAGGAGATATTCAGGTTGATGTCCCAACAACCACATCCTTCATCATAAACTGTGCCCAAATTCTATTGACTGGAATTTCAAAAGGATCAACCCGAGATATGCTCATGACAGGATACATTGAGATGGAAAAATTACACCAATCTGAATACCTTCAATGCTTGACAAATCCTGTACTTTGGGAACAACACCAAGATGCCCTTATAAAACGGGTAGAAATGATGAAATCAGTAGAACAAATTATCAACCAGAAATACCCGTATATACCAGAAACAGAGGATGAACCATCTTGGAATAGTATTAAGGAACAATTCAGTTTCCCAGATCCCGGGATTGAGGCACAAAGTGGTTGTAAAATCCCAACCCAGATAGAAGACAATGTTGAATTAGGTTGGGATATTGCAGGAGAACACAATGCTGAGCCAACCCTAGGCCATGAATCACCAAGCTTAGAACTCCAAGACTCCTGCAATGACAAGATTAGAATTGAACCTCTGGAGGGTATAAATTCCACCCCTTGTTTTGATAAGGTGACCCTCGAAGGTTATTCGGACTTAGGTTCTAATAATTCTACCCACATCCTAAGCCTAGAACCTAGATCTGAAACTTATTGGGAAGATTATGAGGCCCTTTATGAGAAAGATCAAATTTTTACAGAATATGATTCTGGGCCTCTATTTAATGAATATCCCTCTCCAACATCCTCAGGAAATCTGATCGATTTTTCAGAAAACATGCCAATTTATGATACAGAAACTGAGGAGTTGGATGAGCAAGATTTTAATGGGGTCTATCCTACCAGCTTAGAGCTTGAACAGAACATCTTTTTGAGCCCAGAATTGACATATAGGCTAGAACCCAGTCAGGCTGCTGATTCCACATCTGATGATTTCTGCTGTGGTGGAATTCATGATCATTTTCGCCAACTCTCCGACAATTTCAGATCTGACTATAATTGCGGAGAGATTCCCCTTCCTGAACACGCCAGGCCTATCTACGACCTCAGTTCACATGACTCTGACTCTGACTCTGACTCTGAGGTCCTGATTCCCGAGATCACCGATAACACAGAATCATTCCTTTTCGATCCTCAGGAACCAAAAACAGAAAATGCCAAGAGTGATTGCAACCAAGAATCCAAATTTTTTCTCGAATCCGATTTCTTTCATCCTACAAACACTCTTCCGGCATTTGATAGTTACCCAGAGGACTCTCTACAGAAAATCACCTATCATCTGTTTCTAGAAGAGCCCTCGTACACAATGGCCACCTCATCCGCACACACAAAACGGATCAAAACCTCTCCCAAACCCCGACCCGCAACCGGACTCAATTTCTATTCAGATTCACCTCTCACCGAGCCGATTGCATTTCCACATCGGGTTTCGAACATTGATCAGACTACATACCATGCTCTATCATTCTCTGATCACCCCTGTAGGGTTCCTGCATCAACCACTGATTATCCTACGGGTCCCTACTCTGACCAGGCTGATTCGGCTCAGCCAAACCCTGCGTTTACACTTCCACATCCATCTGAGCTTCATAGTTTATGGTGGGCACCACACCTTTTTATCCACATCTATCAACCCACCAGATTGATTGGGTTTGGGCTGCATCATCAGCCTGTTGATCTGAACAAGCACCTGGTTGGACCAACTAGGCTCTTAATCAAGGTGCTTGTCTTACAAAACTCCGCTGACTTGACCATCCCCTCTCCATCGCATTTCCCGCTTGGCTGAAGGCATCAAATTTAGCACTCAACGGGAGGCAGCCCGTCATTCTCTTTGAAAACCTGAAACTTGTTCTGACATCTTTTGCACTTGAAGTTCACACTTTAGGACAGCCGACTCCAACTCAGATGTTTGCATCTGGGATTTGAAATCGTCCGCAAAAATTCAACCCGACCCATTCACTCATCCAAATTTCTGTCTTAAGGAATGAACTAAGACCCCCTAGGTTACAATGAGGACATTGCAAATCTTAGGCATGGGGGGGTATGAAAGTACAAAAACTTGTAAGAAAAGGTTTCAAACAAAAAAATTCACATATGCCAAAAACACCATAAAAATTAAAAAAAATTTTGAAAAAGAATAAGAGGAAAAGAGGAGAAGAAAATTTTGTGAAGGAGAAAAGAAACAAAATGAAAAAGGAGCACAAAATTATGAGAAAAAGTGATAGTCATTAGTAAGGAACTAAGGAATTAACCTAAGTTCTAGACCTCATTCAAGAAAAGTGCACAATAAGATTAGTAAAGAATGCAAACCTTAGGCATTCTTGAATAGACTCTTAGTACCCATTAAGATCTGGACACTCCTCAAGAGGTTGAGGAAAATGAAAAGCTGAAGTATTAGGTCTAAGGCTTAGGGAGTATTCGGCCTCGTTAACTAATTTTTGGTTTACGGGACTCAGTAACCTAAGCACCCTAATCTCACACACAGCCTGGTTCAGTAAGCGTAAAAATCAGAATCACGCAGAAGCGTCGCAAAAATCTGAAAAGAACACCTAGAATAGGAGCGGCCGATCAACACAAGTTGATTTGGACGAGTTCCCAGCGCAGAGAGGCGGGAAATCCCCTCGAAGATGTGTAACAAAATATCATCTCCTCGGTGCTTGTCTCCTAGGATATTTACATATCCTACTGGGGGCATGTAAGCACTCTGCTGGTTCAGATTCCATGGACGGCATTATCTCGAAGTGTCAATTGCCAGGGTCAGGATTCGGCCACGGAATACCATAGATGGGATTATCTCGAAATCTCAATAGCCAGGGTTCCGGGGGTTGCCATGAGCGGTGCTATCTCGAAGCATCGATCGCCGGAACCCTTGAGGATTGATGATGGGAGCAAGGAATCTGATACAGACCGAGTTGAAAAGCCAATCCTAGGATAGAACTAAAAAGAAAAAGAGAGAAAAAACTCTCCAAACAGAAAAACTTTCTATCTCTCTCTTACAAAACGCACTGCGAACTGAGCCAGGGCTAAAATCATTTCAAGCACGGGTGCTTTAACCACGAAGTCCAATAAACCTTAGGTTAGTTCTTGTGGGCCTTAAAAACCTTTGCTAAAAGACTGAGGCTAAGGCTAGACAGATTTGGATCTTGATTGGTACTAGAGTACCTTTTAGGCCTATGGTCAGCATTCTAACCTAATCTATGCTCAAATAAAAAAGGCACTTATCTAAAACCATTAAAAACTTCATGGTCTAGAACAAGGGTTGAAACCTTAAGTTTTTGCTAAGGGACTAGCAAAAGCTAGGCATGGGGGTATGATGAGAACCTCATCATGAGCCATAACTAGCTCATTTTGACCCAATACAAAGGATAAAAGCTCCTACATATCTCAAGGAAAGGCTTAACTCAGAGAATTCTGAGTTTGAGAAGAAAACAAGTCATAAGGGGTAAAAGTGCAATTTTACCAGTATAATCTGCATACAGGGTAATTCAGGGCCCAAACATAGGTCAAAGCAGCTTAATAAGAATAAAAGTGGGATGAGATGATCTAGCAAGGGCTACAGCACTTCCAAGAAACCAAATGATAATCTGTAACCCTAAAACAACCCACTTCAATTCACAAGGTTCGAGGCAAAGTAAAAATAGAATAAACCCTCTAAAATTCATAGAAAAATAATCTCTAGGGTTTAGAACCTTCAATTTGGCCTTTAGAACCCATTTTGACCTACATTGAGAACCATGCCCAATTAATAACTTAATTTGGGTTTTTACGCAAATTGACCGGTCAAACAAGGTTTAATATGAAAATGAAATTCACCATCAGATTCCTTAGGTCCTAATTAGTCATGTATAAAAACTTGAGCCTAAGAAGAAACCTCCTTGACCGACTTTACACTTTGGTCCTCATATATTTACTCTTTGGCCCTCAACTTTTGAACCCTCGCATTTTGGCCCCTAACTCTCCTTCGTTCTTTGCAATCAGGTCCCTCCTGCAAAACCTGCCAGCACCATGCTCCGGCGACCTTGCGCGGAGCATGGCGCCACGCAGGGTGAGGTGGGGGACCTGGCAAGTAAACCGGGGGTGCCCTGCGTCGTCAGCCGTCGCAGGGGCACCCCCCTGGTCATTGTAGCCCACCATACCGGCCGTGCGAACGCACGGACGGTATGGGTTCGTGTTTCCGACCATTCTCCGGCGAGGGAGACACGTCGTCTCCCTCCGCCTTCCTCCCTGTTTCATCCCTATAAATACCCCCCGCTGCTCCACCGACAAGGGCAGCTGGATCTGACGGAGAAAACCCCCAACTTTCCTCTCTTCTCACTCCGGCAGACGCCCACCAGCTCCGGCGGTTCTTCCTCCTCTTCCTCTTCGCTCTGCCGCAATACCAGCAGCAGAGACTTCTTCCCCTGCTCTTCCCGCGTCGCGCAATACCGGCGCGCGCTGCCTCTGCCCCGTCGTCACCGCCGTCCTCCCCCCACTGGGCATCGTCTTCTCCGGCGACAGTCGATACGACTGTCGCCTTGTTCCTCCCCTTTCATCCCTGCAAGTAAGCTAGAGCTACTCCCCTTCTTCTCCTCTTTCTTTCCCCGCTTTCAATTTATTCAATTAAGCCCTCGACCGACTCTGACCACCTTCACCCCCTTCGCCTCCGACCACCCTCCGGCGAGCCGCTCCCATCACCTCAGCGACCCACACGGCTCGCCAACCACCGCAGGACCTCCGCCTCCTTACCCTGATCAATCTCCGCCCTATCACTTCCCCCACATCACCCTCTGCAACCCCACCGAACAGACCCATCCTCCGACCCACAGTCCGACCTAGGGAAGCCCTCGCACGCCGCCCCGCGCCTCGCCACCACCCACACGAGCTTCGCCGCACCCTGGCGAAGCTCCTGGCACTCTCTGATTAGGCCGAGAGGCCGTTTTCTTGTGGACAGGCCACCCGGCCTCCGCCGCCATTGACGCGCAGGAGGACCTGCTTCCGCCTGCAGCTACAGGCGCGCCACGCTCAGCGCCAAGCCCAGATTCACTCCCAGGCCTTGCGAGGAGTTTTGGCAAAACACCAGGTTCGCAGATGAGGAAGAAAACTCCGCGTGACGCTGCCATCTCCTGCTGAATTCCCCGCTGCGGGCGCGCAATTGAGGTGGGCCGTTTAGTCCCACCTCGGAAACGCCTGAAGAGCCGCAGCGACATAAGATGCAAAAGTGCAGTAGCCTTACTGCCTCAGTACACGGGGTGAGGTCCCCTTTACCCGCCCGGTTACCCGGTCTCGTCCGCGCTCACGCCCCGCGGACCTGACCCGACCCGACTCGACTGACCTGCACTCCTCGCCCACCACGCACGCCGGTGGGCCTGGACCCGGGCCTGACCCGAACTCGATTACCCGGTAGCTCTGGGAGAGCTTTCCCAAGAGTGGTTTCAGAGAGAAAGAGAGACGCGGGGGGGGGAGGGTAGAGTAGGTTTTGCTTCTGACGAGAAACTCTGAAGTGTGCAGACGAAGAAGAAGACCCGCGGAAGAAGAAGTGCAGGCGAGGAAGAAGGAGCTGCACTGTAGCAAATGCATAGTTAAGTCGTCGAAGCACCGGGTCAGACGACGGAAGGTCAGCAGCCAGAGCAGGAAAGAAGGCAGGCTGAAGAAGAAGGAAGAGCAACGGCCAAAGCAGAAGAAGAAGAAAGGAAGACTTAGTAGCTGAAGGCAGAAGCTCTGCAGCCATAAAGAAGAAGAAGAGAGGTCAAGGCAGAAACCAAGGAAGAAGAACAAAGAGATCTGAAGAGGAGCATCACCTCTGCAGAACGAAGAAGAAGAACAAGGAGCTCTGAAGAAAGAAGAACATCACCAAAGCAGGAACAGCAGGAAGAAAAAGAAGAGCACCACCATTGTAGAAGAAGAACATCACCTCTGCAGAACAGAGAGAGAAGGAGATCTAAAGAAAGAGAGAAAGAAGAGCATCCCCTCTGCAGAACAAAGAGAAAACAACAAATTCTTTCCCTCTCTCTTTCTTTTTGTAAAAGAAACATGTATATCTCTAGAATACGACTTGCTCCCTGAGTTCGACCTCGGGAACTCTTTCATTTTCCGAGTAAAAAAATTTTATATTTGAAATGTTGGTAATAACCGGCTTTACTACAACGTTATAACTAAAACCCGGTTGAAACGAACCGACGATTTCAGCCAGCCACCCCAGGGACCCGAGGTTAGGACCGGCCGCTCTGTACTGACTTGCTGGCCCTCGTGTACGTAGTACCGAGGAGAGCTACTAGTGTTAGGAGGGCACTAGCTACCCCACGGGCCCCGGGGTTCTGCTAGCCTCCTACACCGACTTGTTTAGGCCCATTGGGGCAAACCAGGGTAGTCAGGCGAGGGTGCGCGGACTGTGGAGGGGCAAGGCCCCGGTTTGGTTACTGTGGAGGAGTTGGACCCCTGTTACTGAGAGGGCTCTGCCCTGGACTGGTTCCGTGCAGTGCTTTGGGCGCACCCGTTAACGGAAATGACTGACCGCGTGCCAGTACGGTTAGCTACCTGTGCGTTTATCACGCGTGCCGTAGTCACTGTTACGTCTGTCAGTGACCTTGGGGTGGTTGACTGAGGGTAGGATCACCACGGGGGACTCTCTCAGCCAGGAGAGCACCACGTGCTACGTCTACTTTTTGGAAAAGACTGCAATCAAGATCGTTCCCACGAGGAACATTCGAGATCAAGAAAAAGATCTGAGGAATAAATGAAATAGTGAGACAGTTGAAAGATGTGAATAAAGAAAGTAATGGAACATAACAGCTACTGTACACTCTACTGTTGTCTTTAGTTTTAGTTGCCACTCTACTCAGCGTTTTGCTGACGTGTTACACTCGTTACCTTTCTCAGGACCAGGTGTTGAGCAGCCAGGGTCAGCGGCTGCAGAGGACGCTGGGCCGAGTAGGGTCCAGTAGAGTTACCACTGTCTCTTGTACCTCTTTTGTTACATTATAGTGAGTAGTTCTTGTTTCTGCTGTACTTTTCTTTACCTGCAGTTCAAATTATATGATGAATGTTGTTCTACTGTTGTGGTGGTATATACTGTGGTAGTTTCTTTCCTTACTGCTGTACTTTCTTACTGTTAGTTATATTCATGCTGAATGTGGTTTATTTTACTGATCTTTTGGTTACTTCCTCGTTGGACGACTAGGTCTTGGGATTAGTTGAGTCGGTCCGGTTCTCGTGTCTCGTAGGGACTCGGGAACCGGGTCGTTACACCAGGCCTCGTGGGGTGGCTAGCTCCCTCCCTACACTAGTAGCTTACCTCGGTACCACGTACGCGAGGGCCAACAGGAGTCAGTGTAGAGTAGCCAATCCTAACCCCGGGTCTCAACCCAAGGGAAGCTAGCTCCGCTCTACACAAAAGGGGACAGTTGCTCTCCTTGGTACCACGTACTCAAGGGCCAGTACACTTCCCGTCTACATTCCAGGTTTCCTTCTATCCACAAGAGTTCTACTCCTAATTCCTCGTAGGGTTCATGCTCATGTTCACCTCATTTATCCCGATCCAGATCTCATCTTTCATAATTCATTTCTCATCCATATACAGGCAGTTCATTTTTTCATAATTCAATTCTCAATACATGCAACTGGTGATTTCACAGGTAATTATTCATTAAATACAGGTAGGTTATATTCTAACAGGCAACTTGCAATTATAATATAGGCAATGTCTAGCAATTTATTTCAATTACGCATGCAAGTAAACCATACAGTACAAATAGGTTCATTCATTTCTCTACCCTAAGGTTCATTCCACATCCTAGAGTTCTATTCGGCTAATTCAACCAAGCACATTCTTATTCAAATATTACTAACTAGATTAAACCACTCTACCAAGAAACACGGGAGTAATGGGGGCTTTAACTGCAGACCCAGATGTCTCTGCGAGCCCCAAACACGCAGTAGGCTGAAACCCTATACTAGGGAATACCGCACAAAAGGAGAGTTTAGAATAGTGTATAACAGACTCTAGTATCTAGAGGAACTCGAAAGGAAAGTGCAGGTATTTCTTTTGTGTAAAACGGACCCCAATCGGACCCTAAACAGTTCAAAAACATGCCTACTGCTCAAAATCAGATGTCTGGGAATAATCCGAGACGTCTTAAAAGGCGTCAAATCTTACCTTGTATCTTTTAAGGTATCCTTAGATGTCCAGACCTTCTCTGTGACCATCTGAAGACAGTTCCAGATGTCGAACAATGTCTCTGGTCATCTGGATGCACCTCTGAACATCTGGTGATGTGATCAGACGTCCAAAAGCCCGTGGGAAGCGTTCCGCGTGCCTTCCTAAGAACCTTTACCTGTGTACAGAAATCGCAGGTCCAAATCAAGCCAGACAAATCTTTTGCGATGAGGCCTGCATGGCCATAACCGTGCAAAAGCACATACCTCAGCACTGTGTGTGCTTTTAGACGTTCGGCCCCAGACCTGGACATCTAGCTGCCGCCATGATCGTCTGGTCGACTCTCCAGATGTATGATACTAGAAAAATCCCAATATCAGAACCTTTCCCGCGAGCTGTCTCCTTCAAGAGCTCGCCTGCAGGAGCTTCCGCAGCCCTCCCGCGGCTGCAGAGGGTCGAAAACTGCCTCCCCTTGGCCCTCTGAGTCCAGTCGAGCCTCCATCGGAGCTCCACCGAGCTTCCACCGAAACTCCACCAAAGGTCCATCGACCTTGGGCCTCCTCCCACGCTCTCCTCCTTCCTCCCTCTCGCTCTCCCTCGCTCAACCTCCACTCACCTCACTGGAGATCTGAAGGTGGTGCTGGCTGGGGTGTGAGGAGGAGAGGAGAGGGGAAGGGAGGGGTTTATATAGGAGGGTGTGGGGTTTAGGGTTTGGGGAAGATGAGGAAGAGAGAGAGAGAGAAACGGTCTCTACGCGCTGCCCGCGCGCAGAGCACAAAGCGCAGTACTAAAATTCCACTTTTAGATGTTCGAGAACGGGTCTAGACGTTTGACTGAAACTCCAGACGTCTTAAATGGCTAAAAGTGTAACGGGTCATTACACACCTCATTTCCTCCATTTGATGGTGACTTGATGGGGGCCCTATCCTTGATTAGCCCCTTATGGTCTTGCTCACTTTGGACCCGGAAGAGATGGAAGCTAACCATGTAGAAACACCTCTGCGAAAGTGTATCTCCCAATTTCCTCTCAAAGATTTTGGCAACTTGCCTCCATGGGAGAGTCTATGGCAAAAAAGTTCATTATCATGCTTGGGTAGAGCTGCTTTTGCCTCTCATCCTTAAGATGTCGAATCTTGTTTGGCGTCTCCTCATTGTATGAGGCAGCAGCTTCAATGGCTCATTTCTTGGACTATAGCTCCTTCTCGAGATAGACGACCATCTGTTGAGTCGCCTCTTTCCTTGGCTGAGCATTCTTGAAGGTGCCCTCAAGAGTAGCATGGGTCCTCTTACAAAACTCCCACCTAGATCAGTGATGAGGTGGGGCTCATCATGGCTGAAATGTCCAAGTTAGAAACCAGGTTAAACACTATATTCTTAACATAATAAATGGGTTAAGTGTGAGAATGAATGAAAATGACCTAAAATATCAAATTGGTGTTAAAAAATGCATAATTACGTCAATTTATGAGATATTTTATTTATAAATACAAATTGATAATCCAAATGTAAATTGAACACATTTTTGAGCTCAAAAGTATAAATCAAGGGTAAAATCATGTTCTAATATATTCAATTAAGCTCCAATAAAAACCTTATAGCATTTGGACATTCATAGAACCTTGCATTAAGAGTTTCACATATAGGTCCTTCATCCATAACATTTTCTTAAGTATAAAAGCCACGAGGGCTCTTTTGTAAGCCTTCAAGGACCATTTTGCATCACTTTCAACAACTTATGGGTTTCTTGTGCAAATTTCCTATCGTTTCAGTATAAGCCCTTCGATGCAAATGCACTAAAAGACCTGTTACTGTTCATCTTCCTCATCCTTGCGCTGAACCCAACTACACAGCCACTGCCCATTCTTGTTCCACCAATCTAACAATGGATCTTGATCCATCCCTTGTGCGCCATTAGGCGTAGCTTCGTAGCACCTCCCAGATCCCATCCTACAATGGGTTTTTGTTCTAAAAGTTCTTGCGTACCTATTCTATCCCATCCCACCGTTGGTGCCCTACTTGCTTAACCTTACTTAGTAGTGATCCTAACTCATCCTCAACCTATAAAACCAATGTCCTTGAGCTCGCGCGACCCCCATCAGCCCCCTCCTACACTTCTCGAGCTGATCACTCGCTCCCTTCGGCTCTCTTCTTCCCATAAACCTTAGCACCACAGCTACTGCGGTGGAGCTTCACCTTCTCCGACCTTCCTCGTCGCTACGAATGTCATAACACTTGAGGGAGACCTTGAGCTCCTCTAGAGGGCTTTCACTCCACCGAGGTCCTCTCCCTCCATTCTTCCTCTCCATCCATTGGGTGTAGACCCATAGGTCCCATTCTTCTATTTAGTTAGGTTTTAATGATTTCTAGATAGAGTTTACTACTTTCTAGATCAGTTGGGAGTAGAATTAAATAGTTAATTGATGGATTGACCGGTAGATCTAGGGGTAGATTAGGTTAGATGTAGTTTCACTAATCCGCCTCCTTTGATCAATTCAAATCAGAAGAGATGAATTTGCCCATCCATTGTATTCATTTTATCTCCCTCTTCACTCCACAATTCACATTCAAATGTTGTCCTCGCATTTTTATCATCAATCACCCATTCATGGAGGCATCTATCAGATTTGATGCTCTCTAGTATTTAGATCTAATTTGAGTCCCAAACTCCATCTGAGGGTCATTCCAATCATCTCATCTAATCACAATGACCCTCCAATGGTTTTGAAATGAGCTAAGTTGACGATTTCATCTGATTTGCTTTTGATCTGAGTTTTGTTTTTCACTGATAACATGGCCAAGGAAGATCAACGAACTGATCAAAGGTCACTGCTATGACCCATTGATTTCTTAGGATCACATAAACATCTTGAATGAAAATCAATGCATTGTAGGATGTTTAAGTGATCTATTCATTTGGATAAGTCTACAGTAAAAGCTCAATCTAGGTGACATTGTGTTTTGATGCAAAATGATTTCAAATGATTAATCGAGGCTTAGTTGAGATTTAGAAGATCTTAATGAAGAGTTGGAGTCAGTTTTACAATGATTTAGAGTCCTGATTTGATTCTTATGCTCACACTGTCTATAGTGTGATATGAGAACTAAATTAAGGTTTCAAGATTTTTCAATCTCCAATGTGGTTTTCAAGGAATGCCAGAATTTTTTGAGAGTGATTGCAACATGTAACATGTGGATTTCAGTGGATAGGATCAGATCTAAATGAATTCATCAACAGTTGTTCTATTGCTTTGTTTGGAGCAAGTTTTAAAAGATTTCCATGGACGAAAAGGATTTTTGGCTTTGGATCTGAATGATTTTTTATCAATTAGACCTATTAGGTCTGATTTTCAAGCAACTATAGTTGTATTGAAGTGTTAACTGCAGCAATCACAGGAGTAGTAGCTACATTGACAATGCATCAGCAGGTTTGAATGGGTTGATTGATGAGGAATTGAGCGAAGTTTTGAGGGAAAATTGGGCTGACATTTGTATTTACTTATTAGAAATGTACAAGCTTTCATGTATATTTTCTAAGTCAAATTTGATTATATAACATGAGAATGATATTTACATTTATAGTCAGCCATTACACTCAGTATATATGTCTAAATTATACTGTTGATGTATTCAATGTCAAAATCATGTCTTATGGTTCAAACAAGTTGCATGTGTGGTGCTGGATGGTCTTAGATGCTTACACCACTTTTCCGGTCGTTAGAACTAATTTTGAAGGCTTGAGTTCTTTACTTCAACATCCATTCAAGCCTTGTTTTGTTGGACTTGTAAATAAATAAAAGAACGTAAAAAAATTAGAAAAAAATAAAATAAATGTGTCTTGAGTAGGATTAGGTATTTCTTTAGATACATGCAAAGTTTCAAAGCATTCTAAACCCTTTAGTTGGTAGAACATACCAGTAGACAGTTCATGAAAAATACAAAAAGAAATGGTTCTTTCCTCATCTCACTTTCTCTCTCTCTTCTGCTACCTCTATAAAATATAAAAATGACATAAAAACTTGAAATTACCCAAAAATACCTAAAAATACTTTGTATATAATATTTATACTTGTAAATATCAATAAATTAATGAGTTATATGTAAATAGTAAATATATGTATATAATGTACATAAATAACTAATATATGCATTATATATATTTAAATAAATATTTATGTTGATTTATTGCATATATATATTATTTATATAATTATCTATTAATTTATAATAGATTATATGTACGTATATCTACATAATTATAAATAAATATGTAAACTTGTATAATTTTATCTATAACTGTATATACATATTTAAGTACTTATTATATACTGTATTATATGTTTATATTTATTTATTTATGTATTTATTGAGCGTAATTATATTATTAAGTTAAATATCTAACTTATTAAGTTAAAATAAAATAAATTAGTAGTTTAAGTTATTGATGAAGTAACTTATCTTGTACATTTGTATATAATAATTTTGATTATTTTTAACCTATTTATAATAAATTTATACTCTATAACAGTATTTAAATGTAAATTATATATATCTATTAATAATGTGTATATAATTGTATATAAATTAAAATAAACAATTAAAAAGAAATTAAAAATATATAATAAATACCTTATTATGTAAATTAACTTATAGGTCAATTGAATAATTAATTTATTAATTTATACATTAATCAATTATTTAACCTTTAATTAAATGTATACAAATCACTAACTTTAAGTAATTTTTAAGTATAATTAAATAAGTTATTATTCTAAATTAAATGCATAATTATGTAGCCCTATATAAAAGGCTTTCTAGCCATATATTTTATTTTAAAATTGGATGCCATTAAGGCACTCAAATCAAGGCCTAAATTCGACCTAAGACAATAGACAGTATACTAATTTGGCGTCGAAAGAAAGTCCCACCTCGTGTGTCATTGAGTAGTTGCTGCGGCATATAAGTGCCAGCGCTATGACCCTCTCGGTCATTGGTGCTGGGCGCACAAACATGAGCATATCTTTTGGTCCTTGATCTGCATGCACGCCTCCAGGCGTATGCATGCGTGCGTGCATGCATGCCTACAAGTGCGTGTGTGTATGTGTGTGGGCGCGTGTAGGTGCATGGGTGTGGACTTATTGGGTTCAAAATAAATTGGAAATAATACACCTAATAAGAATTAGGGCTGGGTCTAGTGGTGGTCTGATCTAGCCCTCTCATCTGGCCCGAGAGGGCTATAGATCCTGCAAAAAGGTTGGGTCCTCTCACTAAATAATTTTTGTTAACTATGTGTTGAGTATAAGTGAAAAATTAAGCTAAGTGTTGTGTGTGCTTTAGTGTGTATGTGAATGTGTTGGTTGTGTGTGTGTGTTGTGCGTATATATGTGTAGGGTAAATATATGTGTATGATAAGTGTGTAGAGTATAAGTAGTAGTATATAAATGTAGAGTATACGTATGTAGTGTATAAGTATAGAGTATATATGTATATGTTTTAGCTTTAGGATTTGTACATAAGTTTTTACTAAAACCTTTAGTGTCACATAAATATGTCGGTAAATGTATATTATTCATTAGTATAGGTTTGTATATATGTTAGTATTTTTTTTACTTATTAATAGGTATTGATTAGTATAGTTATAATAACTAACATAAAGTAGTTTTGATTAGTTTTTTATGTATGCTTAGTTGTAAATATATTTAAGGTATTTTAATTAGCATTAATTGATTCTTTTTGTATTCTTTTTGTAAACAAGTAACTCAATTCATTAAATCTCTCATTCTTTGATTCATGTGTAAATAGATTTAACATTTTTAGGATAAAAAAATATTTTTTAATAATAGAGAGTGATGTATATCAATAACTACTTTCCAATGAACGATTTAGAATAAACCAATAAAATTATGTAAATAAATGATGATTGAACATCCAACTGGATCGTGATTATACTACAATAACGACACATAATTAACAAATGTTTCAAATGGGCGATCACTCGGCACTCTACGACATATTGGTCAAGCTTCCTATTCAGCTCTTGAGCTCACTTGAGCATGTCACCCATCCACCTGGCATGAGTCTCCAACCTTTGCGAAGCAACAAAGCTCCAGGTGCTTGTTTGTTTTGGGCCTTCTCAAGCTCCCCTCGGTAGGATGCTGCCTTCACCTTTAGAATTGCTAGCTTCTGCTTTTGGAGGGCTATCTTTGCCCCGTCGAACTCTTGATGTCTCTTTAGGGCAATGTGCTCCTCTATCTCCAGGGTCTCATCAAGCTAGACTTGGATGACTTGGGCATCCGTGTAGGCCATGTCTGCCTAGGAGGCCGCCTATTCCACAACAGAAGATGCTCCCCATCCAAACATGATCGGTACTAGCATAAACAACACCCCGCCAGACAAGATGTCCTACCTAATCACCTCCACTTGCAAAGGAACAATCTTGATAAAAGATATAACGGAAAAATAAAGAAGTAAAGGAAACAACACCTAAGTACACTTACTACCCGAAGGCAGTTCCGATTGATTTGCCAAAGGTGAGTGGCAGCATGGGATAGAGATGCCCACTCTATGCTGGAGGTTAGAAGCTCAAGTATTTATTTTTTTAATTCTCCGTCTAAAGGTTAACCCGCGCACGGACGTCTGAGCGGACCTCTAGCGCATCCCGAGAAGAGGATGTACCAAAGATCTACTCTTGCAACTCACGCGCCTCCTTCAGCACCTTCGTTGCTTTAGCTAAGTCTGCCTCTGTATTGAGAGCCTGAACTACCTCATGCTCCCTCTCCTAGTAAACGGTGTGATCCCCGACCTAGTCCTCCCCAAACCGCAATCAGAAGGGAAGGTTAGGTGTAATCCACCTGAAGATCTCCAATGTCTGCTCCCACACGCTAGAGGTGATCTCCAGGGAGCGATCACTAGGATTTTCTTGCCCCTTACGGTGATGACTCCAAAGGGCAAGGCACCCAGGGCCCGACGCCCCTCAGCGGAAAGGGGAGATCTCCTGGGGTGGGGAGGGCTAGTCTTCAGGCCCTTTTGGATTAGACAAGAAAGAGACAATCGCTCATTCACAGTGACAATCTCCACCTCTATCGAGTTCTCTACGCAAGAAAGGTCTTCTAGGACAGGCTGCCTCTCTCTTGGCGTCTGGAACACAACCTCCCTCCCCATCACAACTGACCTGGACAAAGTTGGCTCCAGCCTTGATTGAAGAGGCAAGGGCATGAATCTCTCGGCTATGGTAGAGGCTGCTAGCGCCTACTCATGTGCAAGTTTCTCATGCAAATGCTCTTTCTGCACAAGGGACTTCGCCCTAGAGCTGTTGCCCACCCATTTCCTGGTTAGGCACTCTTGGCCACCAAAAAAGGAGCCATGTCCCCTCTTCTTCTTCTACTACTACTCATCCAGCTTCACCATCGTGAATGCAAGAAAGGTTGCAAAGAAAAAGTAAGGTCAAATTAGCATAATAGAGTCAAGTAGCTAAAGGTCATGGTCACTCACTATCATCTAGATAGCTGTCCTCGAGCCAAGAGAAGATTTTCCAAATGTCCTCCCACGTGAGTTCATGCTGGACCAAAGTCCCAAAGCTCTCCAGAGTGTGCAACTTATCCTTGAGTTGAAGGTTCAAGGTTGGGCAGATGCCTCATTCTGATGGGCATTGCCAGCTATGTTGGAACTTAAAAGCTACTATGCTACGAGCGCACACATACTCAAACAAATATTAGTAATAACAAAATGATTTACACAAATAACAATCCATAGAAATTGACACATGATATATAGTGGTTCCCCACTCACTTGGTTACTCCACTATGCAAGCTAGGTTAGGATTTTTAACTCGATTCCCTCAATCCTGAGGAAATCACTTTACTAACCGAGGTAATTAACGGGTTACCTTAACCCAAATAGAAGAAATGGGTTTGTTACAACTCAAACAATGAGCAAAAGCTCAATACAAAATAAGAACACTAGTGTAAGAAAGATAAAATCTTACAACAAAGATTCTTAAGCCTCTCAACAATAATTAGAATAATATTACCGAATAGAGAGCCTAGAAAAGATGTGAATCGCTTCGTAAATGCATGAGAAAAACACATCATTGGGTTTGCAAATGCGTAGAGAGAATGAGAGCAACAAACAACTTTTTCTTCTCTTGAAAATATGCTGCAAATATGAAAATCTAGCTCTAGGATTTTTTCTTGTATTTCATATATGCAAACTAAGCATCATAAAGTCCTTTTATAGAGTTAGGACCTTAATTACTTGTCTACTAGACGTTGGGGTTTAAATCCAACATTCATGGTCTCAAAATAGATTTTTTAGCCATTCAAATTTGGACCAACGGCTAACTGATACTGGTACTGAAGTACTGGTATCGGAACTAGCTACTCACAGTTTTTTTCTATAGCTAGCACACAAGAGTCCTGGTACCAGTACTCATCATGGGTATCGGTACTTGTGACTCCCAAGTTTGAGACTCACTGGGTACTGTGACCTACCTATACCAGTACTCATCATAGGTACCAATACTTGTAAAGCCCAGGCCAGAACTGAGCCTTCAAATTGTGACTATCAGATACTGATACTCTTGATTAGTACCGGTACTTATTATTCACAGTTTGAGACATAGGGTCAAACCTGTACCTTACTTATACCGGTACTAATGAATAGTACCTATACTTGTTGTCAAGTACCTTGATTTTAAGGTTTTACAAAGCTTAACTTTTGAGTACGTTATTTGAAAAATGATCATAATATGAATCCAAATTTATCTCTAATTAATTTTATGATCTAAGTTATATTTCTTTGTGTTAAGGCCCGAGGCATCAAAACACTTTAAGACGTCTGAGAGTTGGTCCAGACGTCTGGGAGTTGGTCCAGATGTCTGGTCAGACGTCTGGATGCCTTCCCAAACGTCTGGAAATAAATTTTTGCATGCGTACGATCGCGAGTCTACGTGCGTGCCGCGTGCAGACTGAAACACGCCGACCTGCAGCGCCTTTTTCCCCTTCCCCATGCCTACTTATATCCTCCTCTCCCCTCTCCCTTGTTCACCACCCCACCGTCTTCTCCTTCCTCCAGTGCGAGCGCGAGAGTGAGAGTGAGAGCGGGCTGCCGCTGCTGCCGAGTGCGGTGGTGGAGAGGAGAGGTGCTGCGAGAAGGAAGAAGAGGGAGAGCACGCGAGAACGAGAGAGAGCCCACCGGAGCAGCTCAAGGCCGACCAGCGTGCGCGCGGAGGAGCGTTGTGCTGGGGAGGTTCCCCCAGTGCTGCTGTAACTCAAACACAGGCAGACGAGCGCGGCGCAGCCGCACGCAGCGGGAAGAAGACGATGAGGTTCTGATTCTGGGAATTTTTCCCACAATCAGACATCTGGACCTAAATGCAGACGACACGGGCGACGTCTGGAGGGAGCTCCAGACGACTGAGAGGTACGAATTCTCCTATACCTCCTTTTGCGGATACGGCCATGCAGGTCGTTCCGCCGAGGTTCTATGACGTGTCGTGTTGAGGAGGTTTTCGTCGCGCGTGCAGGTTTCGTTTTAGGAAAGCGCAGGGACACGCCCTCCTATGCAGTTTAGACGTCTGGGCACGGCACCAGATGGCGGAGAGTGTCTCCAAACGTCCAGAGAGGTGGTCGGACATCTGGAACTGGGTCCAGACGATTCAGCAGGATCCCTGGACATCTGAGGAGCAGCGCAGAGTGGGGTATGACCTGGACCACTTTTCAAGACATCTGGAAGGTGTTCCTGACGTCTGATTTGAGTCAAATTTGTCATTTTTGACCCCTTTAGGGTCCATTCGAGATCCGATTTCCGTGTTTAAGATTCCGTTCTTCTCAGAATTAGTTCCTCTACTTGTTTGAAATACTTTTATCCTGTTCTGAGTGGTTCCTTGTGATTGATCCTTGTGTTAGGACCTCGTTCTGTTGCGGCTCTGGGGGTTGCGGAGGCATGTGGACCTGCTGATCACGCCCCCATCACTCCCGATTTTGCGGGTAGAGTGGCTCCCCTGAGTTAATTACAGACATTAATACATCTCTAAAACAAATGATAGATCCTAGGGTATGGCATGAATCTTAGGACCTGAAAACTAGATTGAGTGATAGATCCTAGGGTATGTTTGAATCCTAGGACCTGAAAACTAGATTGAATGATAGATCCTAGGGTATGGCATGAATCTTAGGACCTGAAAACTAGATTGAATGATAGATCCTAGGGTGTGGCATGAATCCTAGGAACAGAAACACTGAAATGAATGTCTTGAACACCTGAATTGCAGTCTTGGATAAGTAGATAGAATAATGATAATTGCCTGTAATTGAATAACAGCTGCCTGTGAAATGTAGAGTACGTTTGCTAGTAACTGCTACATGAAATTCCGGTTGTTTGGAAACTAAATTCGAGCTGCTTGTATATAAATTGAGATTAAATGTTGGAAACACGGGTTATATGCGAATAAAACTGAAATGATGAAACCTAGTATGGCTTGGCCTGAGAAATATGAGTATGAACCCTACGGGGAATTTGAAGTAGAGCTCATGGAAAATAAATAGAATGGAACTGGGGAAGTGGATGGGGAAGTGAGTTGGCCCTTGAGTACGGAGTACCAAGGAGAGCGACTGTCCCCCTGTTTAGTGCAGAGCGGAGCTAACCGCCCCAGGGACCCGGGGTTAGGTCTGGCCACTTTGTACCGACTTTTGGCTCTCGGGTACACAGTACCGGGGAGAGCTAATAGTGTAGGGAGAGAGCTAGCTACCCCATGGGCCCCGGGGTTCTACTAGCCATCCTACATCGACTTGTTAGGCCCACAGGGCAAACCAGGGTAGCAAGGCGAGGGTGCGTGGACTGTGGAGGGGCAAGGCTCCTGTTTGGTTACTGTGGAGGGGCTGGACCCCTGTTACTGAGAGGGCTCTGCCCTATACTAGTTCCGTGTTGTGCTTTAGGCGCACCCGTTAACGAAAACGACTGACCGCATGCCAGTGCGGGGTAGCTACCCGTACGTCTATCGCACGTGCCGTAGTCACCGTTACGTCTGTTAGCGACCTTGGGGTGGTTGACTGAGGGTAGGACCACCACGGGGGACTCTCTCGGCCATGAGAGCACCACGTGCTACTTCTACTTTTCGGAAAAGACTGCAATAAAGATTGTTCTCACGAGGAACATTCGCGATCAAGAGAAAGACCTGAGAGATAAATCAAGAAAGAGTAAATAAAGAAATAAAGAAGGAAATTAAGAACAACAGCTACTTGTCCACCTTTATTGTTTTCTTAGCTAGCTGGTTGCCACTCTACTCAGCGTTTCGCTGACATGACATATTTGTCACCTTTTTTAGGACCAGGTGTTGAGCAGCGAGAGCCTACGGCTGCGAAGGGTGCTAGGCCTAGTAGAGCCCAGTAGTTGTACTTTTGTTGTACCCATTTTCGTTAGTAGTGAGTATTTATGTTATACCTTGTACTCTTTTATTGTAAACTTCATATTTCTGTACCTATTTTTAATTCTTTACTGTTGTGCTGGTATGTACTGTAGTAGTTATTTTCTTTACTGCTGTACTTTTGTTACTGTTAGTTACTTGCATGGTGAATGTGGTTTATTTTACTGCTTTTTTGTTACTCTCTCGTTGGACGACTGGGTCTTGTGATTAGTCGAGTCGATTCGATTCTCATGTCCTGTAGGGATTCGGGAACTGGGTCATAACAATATGGTATCAGAGCAAGGTCGTCCTGAGAAGTGAACCAACTGGCTGGAAAATAAGCAATTCACATGCTTGTAACTAGAGTAGCCACCATAAAGTACCTTTTGACATCTGTTTTAAGGTTTCTTCGTTGAATATCGATTAGTATTGACGTCTTTTCTGTTCCGTGTTCGCGTCTCCTTGCAGGAGATGCCTCGACGAGGAGGTAGCGAGGCGGGCCGCGGTCGCGGCCGAGGACAAGGTCGGAGGGGCGGGCGAATTAAGCCCGACGCCTTAGTGGACCAGCCATTGCTCCTGGCATTCAGGCCCAAGACCTCGCCCAGCTGATACGAGACATCGTGCGAGAGGAGCTTCACCCGCCGCCACGAGTGCCTCTCCCTGGGGCTGCGGAGGGGGAGTCCTCTGTGGGACCACAAGACGGACACGGCGCTGGACGCGGGGGAGAGGGTGAGCCTCCACCACCCCCACCTTCCTCCGACACTTCCGAGCACAAGGCTTCTTTACCTGGAGGCGTACCAACTTCTCCACTTCAGCGCCACTATGAGCTTTTCGGACAGTTCCGGAAGCTGAAGCCCCCCTCTTTCAAGGGGGATGAGGACTCGACCGAGGAGAAGGACTAGTTCGAGCAGATCGAGAAGATATTTGACACCCTTCGCCCCTCTGTGGAGTGCCGCGTGGCCATTGCCACGTACCAGCTGGAGAGCGTGGCACACAGGTGGTGGAGGGCGATCAGGGGTCAGGAGAGGGACGAGCCAACTTGGGACCAGTTCGTCACCCTCTTCTGCAGGCAGTACTTCCCCCAGACGTGGCAGGACCAAAGGAGGCAGGAGTTCCACACTCTCCGCCAGGGGACAATGATCGTGAGCGCATATCGCATGCGTTTCCTAGAGCTGTCTCGTTTCGCAGCGACAGCCATGGCTACCGAGGTGGAGCGCCTTTGGAGGTTCACCGAGGGGCTCCAGCCTACTATTCAGGGGTATGTCAAACCCCTGAAGCTGCCTACGTTCTCAAGGGTGGTGGAGGATGTTGGTGCTAGAGCACCACGATCATTTGTTTTGATGATAACAAAACACGTGTTATTTAACATTTGTACTTTGAGTCTTAGATTTCAGGTCAATTGCAAATGTAGACGTGATTAGACAGAATTCGAGCTCGCATCCAGGACGGATTGGAGGAGCTTGATGGAGAACAGAGGGGATTCGCGAGGAGCGATAGATTGAAGATGGAAGGACAAGAAGAATAGGATAGAATTCCATTTTTATTCCTTTCATGTACTTTTGTCTTTATTTTCTTGCTCTTTATTTCCTTAGAAAATTATGTTAAAGAGCCTCAAAGTACCCTAACAGTAGTCCTAAGAACACCGGCACAACCCTAGGATACTTAGGTTTTCTGTAGAGAACTTAGAAAACCAATATAGGGTTCAAACAGCATTTCCAGACGTCTAATTCCAAAATAAGACGTCTGATAATGTGTTTTAAGACGTCTGACTGCTGATTCAGACGTCCGATAACATTTAGGCTGGATTTGGTAGTTCTGTCTGATGAAATCAGACGTCCAGACCTTATTCCAGACGTCTTAGGAGACGTCTGATGACTTTGCCAGACGTCCAATTAGTGGATCGTTGGCTCTCTCAGCATACACTCAAGGATATGACCGTTAGAGCCTTATCAGACATCCTTAAGCCCTTCCAGACGTCTGATAGTTGACCGTTTCACCTCGACTGACCCGAAAATCTCTTCTCAGAGATTTTCTAGCCGTTGCAAATCCATTCCCACGAAAAAGTAGGTTTCCAGACGTCCAGACATAGTGCCAGACGTCCTGTATGTCGTCTGATGGACTTGCGCTAGAACCCTGTTTAGATCTGATTCAAGTCAGGAAGGAACCCGCACGAAATCAGACGTCTAACCTTGAAATCAGACGTCTTAAAGTGGACTTCCAGACGTCTGATGCCAGAATTAGACGTCTGATTGCCCTGTCAGTGCAATCATTGTTCCTGATTTCGGTCTGATTCTCTTGGGCTTTGCACCCAACGGCTATGGAACCTTTCCTAAGCCTTCCAAAGCCTTCCTAAGGCCTCTATAAATAGAGGGGAACCTTTGCAACAAAAACATACACCTAGCTACACACTTTCACACTCTTTTGTGTCCAAAAAGACACTCTTGCTCTCCAAGCTCCAATTCTTCATCTTAAGAGCATCAAGCTTCGCGCACCCACTCTCCCACTGTAGTTCACGAGAGCGACGTAGCGCCGTCGTGTTGTTCACGCATCCGCTTCGCCGACGCACTCCTTTCAAAGGGGAGTTTCCTAATTCCTATAGAAGCTAGGTTTAAAATTACTTTGTTGGCTCTATAAGATTATTGTTCTTTTATCTTTGTTATTTGGTTGGGTATTCGCTTTGCGAATTCCCGTCTCCTTCGAGGGACAAAATCCTTCTCGTGAAGAGAAGGGGTTGAGGAACGCTACCCTCGCACTTGTAGCGTGGTTGTATTTGAGGTTGAATCACCCTCGTTTAAACTGATTCGTTTAGTGGATTTTGATCAACTTGGTTGATCTGAAAATCCTAACTTGAGAGGGTTAGGTGGTGGTTTTCACCCGGTTTGGGTTTCCACCTAAAAATACTTGTGTACTTGTGTGATTGTCTATTTTGTGAGATTGTTTATATTTATTTCCGCAATTATTACGTCACCCCTTCCTAGTAGGGAATTTCAGAGGCAGCTATGACGTATGAAGAGACCAACCCATCCGCACGCAACATTGACAACGGGTGGAAGAGGCCCTATCAGCCAGACTTCTCACAGGGCCGACGAGAGAGGAGGCACGTGGCGCCCGCAGGAGAGCCGTCATGCTGTGCGGGGCCGTCAGTGGCCTTTGGGGGCCCCCGACAGGGGCCAGCCGCAGCACCAGACCCCTGCCCAGCTGTTAGCAGGGACCCACTTAGGGTGGGAGTCGAGTCCCCCTTTGCTACCAGTGTGGCTAGCCGGGCCACATCAGGAGGGACTGCCCGTCTAGGGCTAGAGGTTAGCAGATGCTCCCCGCGCTGAGCATTGGAGGGCGAGCAGGAGGCCGCGGTTTCCAGTTGCGAGGAGGAGGATAGTAGTCGCGGGGAGGGTACCAGCTGGCGGCTACCTGTCCGACTCAGAGTGTGGATGCTTCGTCCGGACCTAGGGGTGAGGGGCGTATCAACGCCCTGACACACAGGGATGCCAGAGCTTCAGGATCAGTGGTGGCAGGTATGGTTTCTATTTTCGGCAGACTTGTTTACACGCTTTTCGATTCCTCCACCATGCACTCGTTTGTTGCTACAAGTTTTGCTGTTAGTTTGGGGCAGGACCATATGTTGTTAGAGGATCCATTTGGATCAAAGGCCCAAGTGGTCAGCTGTTTGTAGCTGAGGAGGTTTACATGGATTGTGAGGTCAGTGTTGGGGGACACAGCCTTCTCGCTGACCTGATTATACAGATGGAGGACTTTGGCATAATTTTGGGGATGGACTGGTTATCCGCTTACCACGCCTTGGTGGACTGCTTTGAGAGGAAGATCGTCTTCTCCATACCGGAGTTGCCTTCTTTCGAGTTCCACGGACAGCTAGTGGACGGAGGCTTCAGGTGCATTTCTGCACTTCGGGTGGCGAGACTTTTGAGCAAGGGGTGTGAGGGCTTTCTGGCTTGTGTGGTGGCGGAGCCCAGCCCTGTGGCAGACTTCCAGAGTATCCCGGTGGTCAGAGAGTACCCTGATGTGTTCCCAGATGAGTTGCCAAGACTACCGCCCGAGCGTGAGATCGAGTTTGAGATCTCACTGGTACCGGGGACCAGCCCCATATCTACAGCACCATACAGGATGGCACCACTTGAGCTGCGAGAGCTCAAGTCTCAATTGCAGGACCTTCTGGAGAAGGGCTTTGTGAGGCCCTGTGCATTTTCGTGGGGAGCCCCGATATTGTTCGTAAAGAAGAAGGATGGTACCCTACACCTTTGTGTGGACTACAGACAGCTGAACAGGGTTACCATCAAAAAAAGGTATCCGCTGCCGAGGATTGATGACTTGTTTGACCAGCTACAAGGTGCCACGGTATTCTCCAAGATAGACTTGAGGTCTGGATACCACCAGTTGAGAATCAGGGAGGCAGACGTCTCCAAGACAGCTTTCCGCACCCGATACGGACACTACGAGTTTTTGGTCATGCCATTTGGGCTGATCAACGCCCCCGCTACCTTCATGGATTTGATGAACCGGGTGTTCAGACTGTACTTGGACCAGTTCGTGGTGGTATTCATTGATGATGTGCTCATCTATTCTCAAGATCAGGCGCAGCACGGACAGCACTTGCAGATGGTTTTGGACACACTGAGACGATGTAGGCTGTATGCCAAATACAGCAAGTGCGAGTTCTGGTTGAGGGAGGTGACCTTCTTGGGCCATGTGATCTCCGGGGATGACTTGGCTGTGGACCCAGCCAAAGTTGAGGCAGTGCTCAGGTGGGAGAGACCACATACTGTTACCGAGATCCACAGTTTCTTAGGACTGGCAGGCTACTATAGGCGGTTTATCAGGGGCTTCTCGCAGATTACACATCCTATGACACAGCTAACCCGGAAGGACGTGCCCTTTACTTGGACAGACGCTTGTGAGGCATGTTTTAGGAGCTGAAGGAGAGGCTAACTTCGACTCCCGTACTCACCATCCTAGATAATAGTGGTGGGTTCGTTGTGTACACAGATGCCTCTTTGCAGGGATTAGGGGGTGTGCTCATGCAAAGGGGTCACGTTGTCGCTTACGCTTCGCGGCAACTAAAGCCCCATGAGCATAGCTACCCTACCCACAACCTGGAGCTGGCAGCTATCATCTTCGCGCTGAAGACTTGGAGGCACTACTTGTATAGTGAGACCTTTGAGATTTTCACAGATCATAAGAGCCTGAGATACTTGTTTGATCAGAAGGAGCTCAACATGAGACAGAGACGTTGGTTGAAACTCCTGAAGGACTATGACTGCAGCATTTCCTACCACCTGGGAAATGCCAATGTGGTGGCTGACGTCTTGAGCCAGAAGGCGCCCACCCACTTGGACAGTTTACAGGCGTAGAGCTGGAGCCTCATGAAGGAGATGGGCAGTTGGCAACCCCTAGAGTTACTGGGGCACTGTGGGGTAGTGACTGTGACACGACAGACGAGGCCAGAGCTGAAAGACCGCATCATCACTGGATAGATGGCCGACTCGTACTTGTAGTTGTTGCGTGGCAAGGTACTGTCAGGAGACCCTGGTGACTTCTCTTTTACAGATCGGGTACTGCGTATGAGGGGACGTTTGTGCGTTCCCAGGGATGAGGAGCTGTTGGGAGAGCTCCTGATTGAGGCATATGGTTCCAGGTTCACCATACATCCTGGAAACACAAAGATGTACCATGATTTGAGATGCGACTTTTGGTGGAGGGGAATGAAGCGGGATGTAGGTGAATTCGTACAGCAGTGTTTAGTGTGCCAGCAAGTGAAGGTCGAGCATCAAAGGCCTGCAGGGCCGTTGCAGCCACTTCCAGTGCTAGAGTGGAAGTGGGAGAGCATCACCATGGACTTGGTGGTGGGCTTTCCTGTTACCCAGCGAGGACACGATGCAGTCTGGGTGATCATTGACAGATTGACGAAGACGGCACGTTTCTTACCTATTCGAGTGACCTTAGGACCAGCACAGTTGGCAGAGAGGTATATCCGCGATGTGGTACGTCTACACGGAGTTCCGCGAGAGATCGTATCAGACCAGGATACCCGTTTTACATCCCAGTTTTGGGCTGAGTTTCAGCAGGCCCTGGGGACACGGTTGAGGTTCAGTACAGCATACCACCCCCAGATGGACAAACAATTTGAGCACAAGATACAGACACTTGAGGACCTTTTGCGTGCTTGTGTACTGTACTGGAGGGGCTCTTAGGAGGAGCACTTGCCCCTGGCGAAGTTTGCATATAATAACAATTATCACTCGAGCATCGGCATGGCACCCTACGAGGCTCTATACGGACGGAAGTATACGGCACCCTTGAGTTGGGTTGAAGTGGGGACCAAGTGGGAGGTTCGCCCCAGGCTGATCCGGCAAAGTCAGGAGGTGATCGAGCAGATTCACAGGTGACTCCGCACTGTCAGGAGTAGACAAAAGAGCTATGCAGATCAGAAACGCAGAGAGGTGCAGTTTGAGGTTGGGGACCACGTCTTCCTTTGCGTCTCGCCCATGAAGGGCCTACAGCGGTTTGGGGTGAGAGGGAAGCTCGCGTCGAGGTTCGTGGGACCCTTTGAGGTCCTGGAGAGGGTTGGACCCGTTGCTTACAGGCTTGCCCTTCCTCCCCAGCTTTCTGGTGTGCATGACGTGTTCCACGTGTCCAACCTCAGGAGGTACGTCGCCGATCCCAGTCACGTCCTGAGCCATGAGAGCGTCAAGGTGGGTGACGACCTGACCTACCCTGAGCGACCAGTGCAGATTCTCGACAGAGCCGTCCGGAGTCTGAGACGGAAAGTACCCCTACTGAAAGTCTTGTGGAGGAGCCAGCGGTATGAGGAAGCTACCTGGGAACCTGAGGTGGCGATGCGGGAGCGGTACCCGGAGCACTTTGAGTTTGTTATGCGTATATTGTTCTTTTTCCATACCCTAGTTAGCGCAAGTTTCGGGGACGAAACTTCCTTTCAGTTTGTTATGTTGTTAAGACCCAAGGCATCAAAATACTTTAAGACGTCTGGGAGTTGGTCCAGACGGCTGGACGCCTTGCCAGACGTCTGGAAATAAATTTTTGCATGCGTACGATCGCAAGTTTGCGCGCGTGCCGCGCGCAGACTGAAATCTGCCAACCTGTAGCGCCTTTTTCCCCCTCCCCGTGCCTACTTATATCCTCCTCTCCCCTCTCCCTCGTTCACCACCCCACCGTCTTCTCCTTCCTCCAGTGCGAGCGCGAGAGCGAGAGTAAGAGCGGGCCGCCGCTGCTGCCAGGTGCGGTGGTGGAGAGGAGAGGTGCTGCTAGAAGGAAGAAGAGGGAGAGCACGTGAGAAAGAGAGAGAGCCTACCGGAGCAGCTCGAGGCTGGCCGACGTGCGCGCGGAGGAGCGTCATGCTAGGGAGATTCCCCCGGTGCTGCTGCAGCTCAGGCAGCAGGCGGACGATCACAGTGCGGCTGCACGCAGCGGGAAGAAGACGAGGAGGTTTTGATTCTGGGAATTTTTCCCAGAATCAGACGTCTGGACCTACAGCCAGATGACGCGGGCGACGTTTAGAGGGAGCTCCAGACGATTGAGAGGTACAAAATTTCTCCTATACCTCCTTTTGTGGATACAACCATGCAGGCCATTCCGCCGAGGTTCTGAGATGTGTCGTGTTGAGGAGGTTTTCGTCGCGCGTGCAGGTTTCGTTTCGGGAAGGTGCTGGGACACGCCCTCCCACGCAGTTTAGACATCTGGGCATGGCACTAGACGACGAAGAGCGTCTCCAGACGTTCGGAGAGGTGGTCGGATGTCTGGAACTGGGTCTAGACGATTCAGCAGGATCCCTGGATGTCTGAGGAGCAGCGCAGAGTGAGGTATGACCTGGACCACCTTTTAAGACGTCTAGAAGGTGTTCCAGATGCCTGATTTGTGTCAAAGTTGCCATTTTTGACCCATTTAGGATCCGTTCGAGGTCCGATTTCCGCGTTTAAGATTTTGTTCTTCTCAGAATTAATTCCTCTACTTGTTTGAAATACTTTTATCCTGTTCTTAGTGGTTCCTTATGATTGATCCTTGTGTTAGGACCTCGTTCTGTTGTGGCTCTTGGGGTTGCGGAGGCACGTGAACCTACCGATCACGCCCCCATCACTCCCGATTTTGCGGGTAGAGTGGCTCCCCTGAGTTAATTACAAACATTAATACATCTCTGAAATAAATGATAGATCCTAGGGTATGGCATGAATCCTAGGACCTGAAAACTAGATTGAATGATAGATCCTAGGGTGTGGCTTGAATCCTAGGAATAGAAACACTGAAACGAATGTCTTGAATATCTGAATTGCAGTCTTGGGTAAGTAGATAGAATAATGATAATTGCCTATAATTGGATAACAGCTGCCTGTGAAATGTAGAGTACGGTTGCTAGTAACTGCTACATGAAATTTCCGTTGTTTGGAAACTAAATTCGAGCTGCTTGTATATAAATTGAGATTAAATGTTGGAAACACGGGCTATATGCGAATAAAACTGAAATGATGAAACCTAATATGTCTTGGCCTGAGAAATATGAGCATGAACCCTACGGGGAATTTGAAGTAGAGCTCCTGGAAAATAAATAGAATGGAATTAGGGAAGTGGATGGGGAAGTGAGCTGGCCCTTGAGTACGAAGGAGCTAGCCACCCCAGGGACCCGGGGTTAGGTCTGGCCACTTTGTACCAACTTTTGGCCCTCGTGTACATAGTACCGGGGAGAGCTAATAGTATAGGGAGAGAGCTAGCTACCCCACGGGCCCCGGGGTTTAGCTAGCTATCCTACACCGACTTGTTAGGCCCACTGGGCAAACCAGGGTAGTCAGGAGAGGGTGCGCGGACTGTGGAGGGGCTGGACCCCTATTACTGAGAGGGTTCTGCCTTATACTGGTTCCGTGCTGTGCTTTGGGCGCACCCGTTAACGGAAACGACTGACCGCGTGCCAGTGCAGGGTAGCTACCCGTGCGTTTATCGCGCGTGCCGTAGTCACCGTTACGTCTGTCAGCGACCTTGGGGTGGTTGACTAAGGGTAAGACCACCACGGGGGACTCTCCCGGCTAGGAGAGCACCACGTGCTACTTCTACTTTTCGGTAAAGACTGCAATAAAGATCGTTCCCATGAGGAACATTCGAGATCAAGAGAAAGACCTGAGAGATAAATCAAGAAAGAGTAAATAGAGAAATAAAGAAGGAAATTAAAAACAACAGCTACTTGTCCACCTTTACTGTTTTCTTAGCTAACTGGTTGCCACTCTACTCAGCGTTTCGCTGACATGTCATATTTGTCACCTTTTTCAAGACCAGGTGTTGAGCAGCTAGAGCCTACGGCTGCGGAGGGTGCTGGGCCTAGTAGAGCCCAGTAGTTGTACTTTTGTTGTACCCATTTTCTGTAGTAGTGAGTATTTCTGTTACACCTTGTACTCTTTTATTGTAAACTTCATATTTCTGTACTTATTTTTAATTCTCTACTTTTGTGGTGGCATGTACTGTAGTAGTTCTTTTCTTTACTGCTGTACTTTTGTTACTATTAGTTACTTGCATGGTGAATGTGATTTATTTTACTGCTTTTTGGTTACTTTCTCGTTGGACGACTGGGTCTTGGGATTAGTCGAGTCGGTCCGATTCTCGTAGCCTGTAGGGATTCGGGAATCGGGTCGTTACACTTTGTTAAGAGGCATACATTATAAGAAATAAAAATCTAATCTGAAAAACTAAAGATCAAAGATGATCTTCTCCTCCTTGTCATCTTTTCTCCTTGTCATTATGCCTCCTCCTTTTCATCGTTTCCTGTTTGCCTTAATCTTTATCTACATTTGAAATATCACTCAATTGCAAACATTAATCTAACATAATTTTGCTAATACCAAAATAAGATGTGAAATAAGATTCCAACAAGCTATTGAGAACCTGGTGAGGCTCCCCATTATTCATAATAAAAAAATTGCCAATCCTGCCCCTTCAAGCTATCCAATAGCTAGACAAAGCTGGTATCCCTATTTCCTCACCAAGGTGTACGCCCTAATCGACGCATGCCCCTTCTTCACCTTCGAGGGGAAAAGACCAAAAAGTTGTCGACAAAGGTCTAGCTTGGGTTATATCCTAAGGTTTAAGCAGATAACAACAAAAGCATTAAGTATTAGCCACCAATTTAATCCAAACTGGGATAAGGTGAATTGGTAGTGAGAAAGGAAAGACACAATGAGAGGGTTGGGGGGGATGCAAAGTCCATTCTCAATGGCATACTTACGGACAATAACGTTATCAAACCAGCCAAGCGAACATGGCTTCAGCTAGTCCCCCACTACAATATAACTAACCCTGCCCAAATTGTTCCTAGAAAGAAAACTCCCTACCTCCTCCTCACTATGGATTGAAGATGGAAAATCAAACAAGGCAATGATCTCATTGCTTAACTGCCTAGAAGAAGAGGAGTTCTCACCTCAATTAACTAAAGACATAGTTAAGTCCAACTAAATGAAAACCACCAACTTCACTTCAAATATAATAGAACACTCAGCAATAGTGCCACAACTACTCCAGTAATTGGAGTAAAAGTTGGTAACTACCCTCACCTACCCTATTTATATGGGGGGAGTGGAAGGTGAAGAGGCATAGTTTTTATCACCCTAATCGTCCCATTAGCAGCATTTAATGTGATGAGCAACCTCGAAAATCAAGGCAAGGAAATTATGAAATGTGTCCGTCCCTAGGACTCAAGAACCCCAAATGATGCGACATCACCTACTGTACCGCCACGCACAGATGACGCAAAGTGATGTCTGGCCAACATCCACCCTAATGTTCGAGTGGATAGACTACCTAATAAGGTAAAGTTTCCTGGCTAAAATACGGATGGCAGAAACCACCAAGTCCTGAGAAAGGGTAAGACCCCAATGGCACCATCAAAGTACCCTAGTGGATAGACTACTAAAGCCACAAACTCCCTACACCCCCCCTCCTGTTACGATCATGGGCATCAAAAGCAGTTTAAGACGTCTGGGAAGTGTCCCAGACGTCTGGAACCCTTCCCAGAAGTCTGATAATAAATTTTTTCGGCGTACGGGTTCGCATCTGCGCGCCTGCACGCGCAGACTGAACCCATAGCCTTCGTTTTCTCTCCCTACAGGCGCCGCTTTCCTTCTCTCTCTTCCCGCGGCTTCCCTATAAGAACGCTCCCCCTCTCCCTCACCCCCACTCCACCATCTTCCCTTCTCCTTCTCCCTGCGAGCGAGCGAGCGAGGGCGCAGCAGCGGCTGCAGCGGGCGTGTGGGAGGGAGTATTGCGAGAGGAAGAAGAAGCTCGACAGTGGAGGTGCGAGCTTGCCGGGGCAGCTAGAGTCGGCCAGCGGGGGAGCGGCAGGCGTGGGGTGTCACGGAGGGGCAGGCGGACGGGGCGCGGCGCGGCCGTACGTCGCGTGCAGAGAGCGAATCGGGCTCTGGTTCTGGAAAATTTTCCAGAATCAGACGTCTGGACTTACATCCAGACGACGTCGAAGACGTCTGGAGGATTGTCCAGACGTCTGACAGGTAAGATATTTCATATCTTCTCCTTTCTGCGCATGTACGGCCATGCAGCAGTCTGCCGTGACTTCTTCTGCGTTTCGTCGTGCTGAGAGCCGGTGGTTGTGTGCGTAGGTCCTGCTCGGGAGGGCGCGAGGGTCACCATCCCATGAAAATCAGACGTCTGGCCGCAGTACCAGACGACGGAGAGAACCTCCACACGTCCGGAGTGACAATCAGACGTCTAGAAACCAACGCCAGACGTTCCAGCGAGCTTCTGGACATCTGAAGGACTGCGCAGAATTGAGGTACGACATGATCAACCTTTTAAGACGTCTGGAAGAGGTTCCAGACGTCTGATTTTGGACAGTTTCGTCGTTTCTGACTCGTTGAGGGCCCGTTCGGAGCCCTTTTTCCACGTTTTGAGTTGCGTTCTTTCCAGAATAAATTCCTCTACCCATTTACTGTATTTGTATACCGTTCTGAGAAACTCCTTGTGATTGATTCTTGTGTTAGGACCCCGTTCCGTTGCAGTCTTGGGGGTTGCGGAGGCTCGCAGGATTGCTGACCACGCCCCCAGTACTCCCGGTTTCGCTGGTAGAGTGGCTTTTAATTTATCTAACAAAATTTGTTACAATTATGGAACAATTAATAGAGTCTAGGGCATTGCACAAATCCTAGAATTGAGAAACTAGATAGAATAATAGATCCTAGGGTATTGCATGAGTCCTAGGACTGGAAAACTAGATTGAATGATAGATCCTAGGGTACGGCATGAATCCTAGGACTGAAAAACTAGTGAAATATATAAATATTGCAGTCTTGGAACGTAGAAAGGAAATAATAACTGCCTGTAAATTGATTAACAGCTACCTGTTATGAATGAATAAATATGATTGAGAACATGGATTGTATGAACGTAAAACTGGAACGGTGAAACCTAAATGGCCAAACGAAAAGAACATGAACCCTACGGGGAATTAGGAGTAGAACTCCTGGAAAGAGAATAGAATGGAACTGAGAAAGTGAAACAGGGAAGTGTGCTGTCTCTTGGGTACGTGGTACCCAAGAGAGCACACCTTACCTCTTAGTGTAGAGGGGAGCTTGCCGCCCTCGGGTTGAGACCGAGGTGGGTTTGGCCACTGTACATCAACTTGCTAGCCCTTGCGTACGCAGTACCGAGGAGAGCTACTAGTGTAGGGAGAGCACTAGCTACCCCATGGGGCCCGGGGTTCTGCTAGCCTCCTACACCGACTTGTTAGGCCCACTGGGCAAACCAGGGTAGTCAGGTGAGGGTGCGCGGACTGTGGAGGGGTTGGACCCCTGTCACTGAGAGGGCTCTGCCGTATACTGGTTCCGTGCTGTGTTTTGAGTGTACCCGTTAACGGAAACGACTGACCGTGTGCCAGTGCGGGGTAGCTACCCGCGTGCTTATCGAGCATGCCGTAGTCACCGTTACGTCTGTCAGCGACATTGTGGTGGTTGACTGAGGGTAGGACCACCACGGGGGACTCTCCCAGAAAGGAGAGCACCACGAGTTACTTCTACTTTTCGGAAAAGACTGCAATCAAGATCGTTCCCACGAGGAACATTCGAGATCAAGTGAAGGATCTGAGAAATAAATCAATCGTGAAATAATAGAAAGACGTAAATAAAGAAAGTAAAAATATAACAGCTACTGTACACTCTACTGCTTCCTTAGCTTTTAGTTGCCACTCTACTCAGCGTTTCGCTGACGTGTTACCCACGTTACTTTTTCAGGACCAGGTGTTGAACAGCCAGGGTCAGCGGCTGCAGAGGACGCTGGGCCTAGTAGGGTCCAGTAGAGTTACCTGCAGTACTTTCTGTACTTTTCTTCCACTATAGTGAGTAGTTTTCTTGTTTACCCCCTGTACTTCTTTATGGCAAGCTTCATGTTATGTACATATTTGCTGCTCTACTGTTGTGGTCGTGTATACTATAGTATTTCCTTTTCTTACTGCTGTATTTTGCTACTGCTAGTTATATTCATGCTGAATGTGGTTCATTTTACTGTTCTTTTGGTTACTTTCTCGTTGGACGACTAGGCCTTGGGATTAATCGAGTCGGTCCGATTCTCGTGTGATGAGAACATCATCATGAGCCATAACTAACTCTTTTTGACCTAATATAGAGAATAAAAGCTCCTACATAACCTTAGAAAGGCTTGGCTCAGAGAGATTCTGAGTTTGCAAAGAAAACATAAACTGAGGGGTAAAAATGCAATTTCACCAATCTAATCTGAAAATATGGTAACTCAGGGTTCAAACATAGGTCAAAACAACCTAATAATAAGAAAAGTGGGATGAAATGACTCAACAAGGGCTACAGCAACTCCGAAGAATTAAATGACATCCTGTAATCCTAAAAACAAACCCACTTAAATACACGAGGTTCGAGGTAGATAAAAAATCAACTAAATCCTCTAAAATTCATATAAAAATAATCTCTAGGGTTTATAACCTTCAATTTGGCCTTAGGAACCCATTTTGACCTACATTGAGAACCATGCCCAATTAACAACATAATTTGGGTTTTTACGTAAATTCATCGGTCAAACAAGGTTTAATCTAGATATAAAATTCACCATCAGAATCCTTAGGTCCTAATTAGTCATGTATAGAAACTTGAGCCTAAGAAGAAACCTTCTTGACCAACTTTACACTTTGGTCCTCATAATTTACTTTCTGGCCCTCAACTTTTGAACCCTCACATTTTGGCCCCTAACTCTCCTTCTTTCTTTGCGTTTAGGTCCCTCCTGCAAAACCTGAGCAGCACCATGCTCCAGCGACCTTGCTCGGAGCATGGCGCCGCGCAGGGTAAGGGAGGGAGCCTGCCAAGTCAAATGGGGGTGCCCTGCGTCGTCAGCCGTCGCAGGAACACCCCCAGATGGCTGCAACCACCCATACCGGCCGTGCGAACGCACGTACGGTATGGGTATCCTTCCTCCGGCGACCTCCGGCGAGGGAGACATGTCGTCTCCCTCCGCCCTCCTCTCTGGTTCTGCCCCTATAAATACCCCCGTCGCTCCGTCGTTCTTCCCAGCTCGGATCTGACGGAGATATCCCCTCACTTCCTCTCTTCCCACTCCGACAGACGCCCCCTCACTCTCCAGCTGGTACGTGGCAAAGGCCACGCGGCACTCCACCGGGAGGCGAAGGGTGTCGAAGATCTTCTCCAGCTGCTCAAGCCAGTCCTCTGCCTCGGTCGGGTCCTCATTCCCCTTGAAGGAGGGGGGCTTCAGCTTCCGGAACTGTCCGAAAAGCTCGAAGTGGCGCTGTAGGGGAGGTGCTGGTGCACCTCCAGGCGAAGGTGCCTCGTGTACAGAAGTGTCGGAGGAAGGTGGGGGCGGCAGGGGCCCATCCCCTCCCTCGTGTCCAGCGCCGTGTCCGTCGCGTGGTCCCACAGAGGACTCCCCCTCTGCAACCCCAGGAGGAGGTGCTCGGGGCGGTGGGTGGAGCTCCTCTCGTACAATATCCCGTATCAGTCTGGCGAGGTCCTGGGCTTGGACGCCAGGGAGTGGTGGCTGGTCCACCGAGACGTCAACGACAGCACGTCCACCTCGCCGACCTCGCCCTCGGCCGCGCCCGCGGCCAGTCTCGCCAGTCCCGCGACGAGGCATCTCCTGCAAGGAGACGCGAAACAAAACGGAAACGTCAAAACAGACGGTACCTAACAAAACTTCTAAGAGCAAATGTCAAGAGATATGTTGTGGTGGCTACTCTAGCTATAAACATGTGAATTGGTTATTTTCCAGTCAGTTGATTCACTTCTCGGGACGACCTTGCTCTGATACCATCTTGTAACGACCCGGTTCCCGAGTCCCTACGAGACACGAGAACCGGACCGACTCGACTAATCCCAAGACCTAGTCGTCCAACGAGGAAGTAACCAAAAGACAGTAAAATAAACCACATTCAGCATGAATATAACTAACAGTAAGAAAGTACAGCAGTAAGGAAAGAAACTACTACAGTAGGTACCACCACAACAGTAAAACAGCATTTATCATATAACAAGAACTGCAGGTAAAGAAGGTACAGCGGAAACAAAAACTACTCACTAGAACAGAAACAAAAGGGGTACAAAAGGCTGTGGTAACTCTACTGGACCCTACTCGGCCCAGCGTCCTCTGCAGCTGCCGGCCCTGGCTGCTCAACACCTGGTCCTGAAAAAGGTAACGAGTGTAACACGTCAGCAAAACGCTGAGTAGAGTGGCAAACTAACTAAAGGCAACAGTAGAGTGTACAGTAGCTGTTATGTTCTATTACTTCCTTTATTCACATCTTTCAATTTTTCTCACTATTTCATTTATTTCTCAGATCCTTTACTTGATCTCGAATGTCCTCGTGGGAACGATCTTGATTGCAGTCTTTTCCAAAAGTAGAAGTAGCACGTGGTGCTCTCCTGGCCGGGAGAGTCCCCCGTGGTGATCCTACCCTCAGTCAACCACCCCAAGGTCACTGACAGACGTAACGGTGACTACGGCACGCGCGATAAACGCACAGGTAGCTAGCCCGCACTGGCACGCGGTCAGTCGTTTCCGTTAACGGGTGCGCCCAAAGCACAGCACGGAACCAGGGCAGAGCCCTCTCAGTAACAGGGGTCCAACCCCTCCACAGTAACCAAACCGGGGCCTTGCCCCTCCACAGTCCGCGCACCCTCGCCTGACTACCCTGGTTTGCCCTAGTGGGCCTAACAAGTCGGTGAAGGAGGCTAGCAGAACCCCGGGGCCCGTGGGGTAGCTAGTACTCTCCTAACACTACTAGCTCTCCTCGGTACTACGTACACGAGGGCCAACAAGTCGGTACAGAGTGGCCAGTCCTAACCCCCGGGTCCCTGGGGTGGCTAGCTCAACTCTGCACTAAACAGGGGGACAGTCGCTCTCCTTGATACTCCGTACTCAAGGGCCAGCTCACTTCCCCAATTCTATTCCTTTCGCTTTCCAGGAGTTCTACTCCTACTTCCCCGTAGGGTTCCAGAACATCTCAGAACATCATATGTTTCACTTTCCATATTCACGTTCTCAAAATCCATAATCTCAAACATGTTTCTTTATTCATAACAGGCAGCTGTTAATTCAAATTACAGGCAGCTTTATATTCCTTTCCATTTTTCCAAGACTGCAGTATTATACATTCCACTAGTTTTTCCATCCTAAGATTCATGCCACATCCTAGGATCTAGCATACAACTAGTTTTCCAGCCCTAGGATTCATGCAACACCTAGGAACTATCATTCCATATATTTCTCATTCCTAGGCTTCATGCAATGTCCTAGGTTCTAGTTATGGATCCATACTTTAACAAATTTTATTAATACTTAAAGCCACTCTACCAGGTACAACGGGAGTAATGGGGGCGTGATCGGGAATCCCGCGTGCCTCCGCGACTCTCAAGACTGCAACCGAACGAGGTCCTATCACAAGGATCAAACACAAGGAGTGTCTCAAAACAGTGTATAGCTACTGTAGACGGGTAGAGGAATTAATTCTGAAACGAACGCAACTCGAATCGCGGAAAACGGAGCCCGAACGGGCCCTAAACGGGTCGAGAAAGACGATACTGTGCAAAATCAGACATCTGGAACTCCTTCCAGACGTCTTAAAAAGTGGATCAGAGAATTACCTGTTCAGCGTGGTTTCCCAGACGTCCAGAAGTCTGCGGGGACGTCTGTCCTATACCCCAGACGTCCGATGGTCCACACGGACGTCTGTAGGTCACTCCCGCCGTCTGGTACAACTTCCAGACGTCTGATTCGCAAAGGATGGCGAATCAGCGAACCTGCACACAGCCAACCCCCCTCCCTCAGTACGGTCAATCGACAAGAAGGAAGAAGAAGGCGGAAAACTCACCTTTCAGACGTCTGTATGATCTTACAGACGTCGACCTTGCCGTCTGGCTATCAACCCAGACGTCTGATTCTGGAAATTTTTCCAGAATCAGAACCCTGCTCGGCCTCCGCTCGCGACGCCGCCCGCGTCGCACCTCGCGCGTCTGCTGCTCAGCCCACAGCAGGTCCCTCTCCGCGTCGCTCCGCGCCCCCTGCGCCCTCCGCCAGCCGGCCAAGCCGCTCCGGCGACCTCGCCCTCACGGCAGAGCTCCGCCCTCGCACGCCGCACCTCCGCGCTCACTGCGGCCGCCGCTGCCGCCCTCGCGTCCGCTCGCTCTCGCGCACAGGAAGGAGAAGAAGAAGGAGACGGTGGAGACGGGAGGGGAGGCACGCCCCTTTTAACGTTGCGCGGAGAGGAGAGAGAGAAGGCGGCAGGCCGCCTGCAGCCGCAGAGAAAAGAGGGAATATGCGGTCTGCGCGCTCAGGCGCGCAGGCGACTCGCGTGTGTCGAAAATAACGGATTTCCAGACGTCTTGAAACTATCCCAGACGTCTTATCAGACGTCTGGTTGTGATCCCAGACGTCTTGTCCGACGTCTGAGCCACCTCCCAGACGTCTTAAAATACGTCTGGGGCACACATTCGTTACGGACGATCTTTCTGATCAAGGGGTCCATCTGCCCCGCACCTCTATAGTCACCCAACACATTTTTGGGTGTCTCGATTGGGTCCAGCACCTTCTAACCTCTTCCACTCCAACAGTGCATGAACGGTAGGAGATCCTTAAGACCACCCTTAAGATCTCCTTTAAAATTTCACTCTCGTCAAGGCCCAGCCTTGACTCCCGTGTTTGAGCAGCAACCAAACCCCATCATTCTCTCTTCCGATTCCGAATCAAACTCTTCTTCTATCATGGCTCAGCCAGTTGAGGAAGAAAACAATCTGGAGCACCAGCTCCAACAACTCAACGACCTCTTCCAAAACTTTGTGCACCCACCGCAGCGTCCCATGATGCGGGACCATTATAATCCTGCTGCGGTGGCCATCGAGCCTCGAGTCAGAATCCCGACTGGGGGACCTGACTCTGAATTAAAGCCCAATATGATTCATGCTATACCTAAATTCCATGGGCTTAATTCTGAAGATCCCTTCTAGCACATCAAACAGTTGAAGCATCTGGCCCAAACTTTTGGGTCAGACGCACAAAATCGGGATATTCTTCTCATGAAGATGTTCTCCTTTTCTCTTATGGACAAGGCCGCCCATTGGTATCAAACACAGACCCGGCCGATCAACAATTGGGAAGAACTTCAGTCCGAGTTCCTGAAAAAGTTCTTCCCTGTTGGACGGACCAACGCCTTGCGCCATCAGATTACACATTTCACCCAACAAACAGGGGAACCTCTCCATGAGGCATGGGATCGTTTTCAGGATCTCATGAGAAAGTGCCCCATCACGGAGTTCCTAAATGGGAACAGGTCCAATCTTTTTACCAGGGACTCCGTGAGGACATCCGTCTTTTCGTCAATGCAACCTGTGGAGGAAATATCATGGGTCAACATGAAGACACCGTGTGGGAGATTCTCGAAAACATGTGCGAGAACTCCATCAACAATGACTCCATGGGATTATTCGACAGGACGAATACCCGCGCAGCGACGAATCTCAGGGGAGCACACGAGACGCAGGGCCTGTCCACATCAGTCGACTTGGAGTTAATGGCCAGTCGATTGGACAAGGTCTCGATTATCGGAAAGAAGGTGGATGAGCTGACTCAGCATCTGCAGCGAGCCACCTCTACGCATAACCCTTTCGCACAGCCTCCTTCCACAAGGGAAACTGTGCAAAACATTCTCCATCGATCTTCTCCTAGGATGGACCCATCATCCGAATCTTTGCCCGGAGATCCTTCCGATTCCTTCTACACCTGCCAAGGGAATTCCATTCCTTCTTTCTCTAACCCTCTGGAGGTTCCTCAGACCTGCGAGGACCTCAACGCCATCCAGAACGACCCGTTCTCCAACACCTATAATCCTGGATGGCGAAACCATCCTAACTTTCAGTGGGCGGGAAATTCCCAAACCCAAAGACCATCTTTCCAACCCCGCCCACAACCTCCTCGTCCTTACAAGCCGCCTCAGCCTCGGCCCAACCCTACTTACCCATCTGGGCCAAATCAAGATCAAATGTCCCTAATCCTTCAGACCCTGGCTGACATTCAAAGAACGAATGCGGCTATCCAAAAACAACATAAGGACGAACTTACAGAGGTCCGAAACCAATTGACCCAGTTGGCAAACTCTCTCCAGCCAGGTACTCTTCCTTCCCAACCTCTCCCTAATCCTAATAACGTGCCAACCCAGCGGCGCGTTATGAACCCAAACCCGGGCCATGCCCATATGATTTATCAGGCCCCCTCTGTTCCTTCACCCGACGGGATAGAAGCCTCCACTTCCTTTGCAGGTTACCAGCAGCAAGCTATCTTACCCAATCCCAATCAAAACCAGGCAGGACTTAATTCTGTAACAACTCGTAGTGGCAAGGAAACCCAAGACCCACCTCATCCAAACCACTCCAAGCCTGGTAGTGATCCACAACCTGGACCTATCATAGAAGAACCACCCAAGATCCCGTTTCCCGAGGCCTTGACCAAGGGAAAGAAGACTACCAAACCCGTGGCTCCTGAGGAGAACCTGGTCAAGCTCTTTGAGCAGGTCCACATAAACATCCCTTTGATGGATGCAATCCGCCACGTACCGGCTTACGCACGATTTCTAAAGAATATATGTACACCCCAGCGTAAGCCGCAAACCAAGGGCGGGAGCCCAATTGTTCTGTCAGAGCAAGCCAGCTTTGTAATCCTCAGTAGACTCCCACCCAAGGCAAAAGATCCCGGTACTCCCCTGATTTCCTGCAACATAGGTGATACCCAATTTGATAGAGCTCTGCTAGACTTGGGTGCATCCATAAACCTGATACCCACATCCTTACTTGACCATTTAGAAGAATCTGAGCTAAAACCAACCGAGGTGACATTACAATTAACAGATCGATCTATAAAGTCACCAAAAGGGATTCTCGAGGATGTTATCATAAGAGTGCGGGATTTCTATTTCCCAGTGGACTTTATAGTCTTAGATATGGATGCGCCTAAAAACCCTAGGGATACACCAATCATTCTAGGGAGACCTTTCTTGGCTACTGCTAGAGCCAACATCAGCTGTGAGGAGGGCCAAATAGAGCTTAGATTTGGGGATCAAACCTTAAAAATTGATATATTTAAGGCCCAACAAGGAATTAATTGCGGTGTCATCGAACAGATTTGTGACGTTAGGATTTTGGTTGATGAATCACACCTCCAGAATGACTCGATTATGCCTCATCAACCATAGAAGGATCCTGACCCGCAAACGGAGGAGTTGAATCCAGATAGAAACAACCGAGTAACTCCTACCCTTGAACCTCACATCTATACTGAACCACCCGCTGCTGCTGATAATCCTACCCTCGAGTTAAAGCCTCTTCCTGCTCACTTGAAGTACATCTTTTTGGGTTCCAATCAGACCCTCCCTGTGATTATCAATTCCAACCTCAATCCCGAACAGGAATCCCATCTGATTGCTGTCCTCCAGCAACATCGCAGAGCCATCGGGTGGACTCTCGATGATTTGACTGGAATAAGCCCCTCTTATTGTACTCATCATATCTATTCAGAAGAGGGCGCACGACCTTCTCGTGAAATGCAGAGACGTTTAAACCCTAATCTGCAGGAGGTCGTGAAAAAGGAGATCATCAAGAGGTTAGATGCCGGGATCATCTATTCGATCTCCGATAGTCGTTGGGTGAGCCCAATTCAGGTTGTGCTTAAAAAGGCAGGACTCACCACCATAATGACTGAAATCGGAGAAATCATTCCTACCCGATTAGCCAATGCGTGGAGAGTTTGTATAGATTACCGCCGACCCAATTCCTCCACGAAGAAGGATCATTTCCCACTACCCTTCATTGATCAAATTCTCGAGAAACTAGCGGGAAATAGGTTCTTCTGCTTTCTTGACGGGTACTCCGGTTATAACCATGTGGAAATCCATCCTGAGGACCAAGAAAAGACCACGTTCACCTGCCCCTTCGGAACGTACGCTTTCCGAAGGATGCCTTTCGGTCTTTGCAATGCACCTGCTACCTTTCAGCGGTGCATGCTTGCCATATTCTCAGATATGGTAGGTGATTTCCAGGAAGTCTTCATGGATGACTTTTCAGTCTTTGGAGACTCTTTTGATGATTGCCTCCAACACTTGGTCCAGATACTCAGGAGATGCATTGAGGTGAACTTGGTTCTTTCCTGGGAAAAGAGCCATTTCATGGTGCCTGAGGGAATTGTCCTGGGACATCTAATTTCAGAAAAAGGCATCCAGGTGGATCGAGCTAAGGTGGATCTGATATCTCGCCTTCCTATGCCTGGCTCGATCAGGGACATCCGTTCTTTTTTAGGGCACGTCGGTTTTTACCGCCGTTTCATTCCAGATTTTTCGAAAATCGCGCGTCCCTTGACTTCTCTTCTCTCTAAGGATGTACCCTTTGAAATCTCCAAGGAATGCACACTAGCCTTTGAAAACCTGTGTGACCGAGTCACCCAGGCACCTATCCTACAATCCCCTGATTGGTCTCAACCCTTTGAGATCATGTGCGATGCATCTGATTTCGCTGTCGGAGCGGTCCTAGGGCAGAAAGCTGACGGGAAACCCGTGGTTATATACTACGCTAGCAAGACACTTGACGAGGCTCAGCGTAACTACACGGTTACGGAGAAAGAGCTGCTAGCCGTAGTATTTGCCCTTGAAAAATTCCGATCGTATCTTCTGGGTTCCCATGTCATCATTTACTCGAACCACACGGCTGTAAGGCATCTCCTTGCCAAGAAGGACGCGAAGCCCCGACTAATCCGTTGGATCTTGCTGTTGCAAGAATTCGATCTTGAGATTCGCGACAAGGCGGGAAGGCAGAATGTGGTAGCCGACCATCTGTCCCGTCTTCCTTCTGAGATCATCGACCCTTCCGGACCCATCACGGAACACTTTCCTGATAAGCACCTGCTTACTGTTGGTACTAGACTTCCATGGTTTGCTGATATAGTGAACTACTTGGCATCTCATCAGACCCCGTCTGATTGGCCGAAGGCCAAGAAAGACAAATTGCGTTCTGATACCAAGTATTACATTTGGGAAGATCCGTACCTTTTCCGCATAGGTGATGATCAGATTATTCGAAGATGTGTCCCGGAAGAGGAAATCAGCAATATCCTCTCTTTCTGCCACGACCAGGCATGCGGTGGCCATTTCTCAGGGCATAAAACCTCATCCAAAATCCTCCAGTGTGGCTTCTACTGGCGTACACTTTTCAAGGACGCATACAGTTACTGCAAGGCATGCAGTCGTTGCCAGACTTTGGGCAACATGAACCATCGCGACATGATGCCTTTGCAGCCGATTCTCGTATGCGAAATCTTCGATGTTTGGGGGATTGATTTTATGGGCCCCTTTCCTGTTTCGGATGGTTTCGAGTACATTCTGCTTGCGGTGGACTACGTGTCCAAATGGATCGAAGCCATACCGACCCGAACCTGCGATCACAAGATTGTTCTTAAGTTCATACATCAAAACATTTTCTCGAGGTTCGGGATTCCCCGTGCTATAATCTCTGATGGGGGGACCCATTTTACAAATACTCAGTTTAGATCACTGATGGCCAAATTTGGGGTGTCTCACCGAATCTCTACTCCTTACCACCCCCAAACAAATGGTCTAGCTGAGTTGTCAAATCGGGAGATCAAGAAAATCCTGCAAGTCACTGTTCGGCCTGACAGGAAGGACTGGTCGTCCCGACTTCCGGAAGCATTGTGGGCCTATAGGACTGCCAACAAGACCCAATTAGGCATGTCTCCCTTTAGACTGGTGTACGGAAAGGCGTGTCACCTTCCCGTAGAACTGGAGCATAAAGCCTATTGGGCAGTACGGAACTGTAATCTAGATCTTTCCAAGGCTGGAACCCACAGAAAACTCCAAATCAGCGAGATCGATGAATTACGCCTAGACGCGTACGAGAACTCGCGAATCTACAAGGAGCGGGTTAAAGCCTTCCATGACAAGCATATCTCGAGCAAGATCTTTCATCTGGTCAAAAGGTCCTACTCTTTGATGCCCGACTTAAACTTTTCCCGGGAAAACTGCGATCCAAGTGGGTCGGACCATATCTAGTCTGACAGGTTTTTGGAAATGGAGCAATTGAAATCAGTCCACTCAGCCACGATTCTGAACCTTTCCTCGTGAACGGTCAGAGACTCAAACCGTTCATTGATGTGACTTCTACTGATTTGGCTGAGTCATCTCTCATCCTCCATTCTCCGTGAGCTTACTGCGCCCAACCGATGGCGTAAAACTCAGCGCTTAACGGGAGGCAGCCCGTCATTCCCTCTGAAAATCTAAAACCTTTTTTCTGACACCTTTGTGCACTTAAGGTTCACCTTTCAAGACAACCGACTCTACCTAAGAAGCTTGCATCTGAGATTAGAAATCGTCTGCAGAATTCATCCCGACCCATTCACTCACAAAAATATCTGTCTTAAGGAATAAATTAAGTAAATAAAAACCCCTAAATCACAATGAGGACATTGCAAATCTTAGGCATGGGGGGGTATAAAAGTGCAAAACTTGTAAGAAAAGGTTTTAAAACAAAAAAATTCACATATGCCAAAAACACCTTAAAAATTAAAAATTTTTCAAAATAAAAAAGAAGAATAAGAGGAGAAAGGAAATTTTGTGGAGAAGGAAAAGAAACAAAAGGAAAAAAGGAGCACAAAATATGAGAAACAAGTGATAGTCATTAGTAAGGAACTAAGGAATTAACCTAAGTTCTAGACCTCATTCAAGAAAATAACTGAAAAGTGCATAATGAGATTAGTAAGAACGCAAACCTTAGGCATTCTTGAATAGACTCTTATTACCTATTAAGATCTGAACACTCCTCAAGAGGTTGAGGAAAATGAAAAGCTGAAGTATTAGGTCTAAGGCTTAGGGAGTATTTGGCCTCATTAACTAATTTTTGGTTTACGGGACTTAGTAACCTAAGCACCCTAACCTCACACACAGCCTGGTTCAGTAAGCGTAAAAATCAAAATCACGCAGAAGCGTCGCGAAAATTCTGAAAAGTACACCTAGAATAGGAGCGGCCGATCAACACAAGTTGATTTGGACGAGTTCCCAGCGCGGAGAGGCGGGAAATCCCCTCAAAGATGCGTAACAAAATATCATCTCCTCGGTGCTTGTCTCTTAGGATATTCACATATCCTACTGGGGGCATGTAAGCACCCTGCTGGTTTAGATTCCATGGATGGCATTATCACGAAGTGTCAACTGCCAGGGTCTGAATTCGGCCACGGAACACCATGGATGGGATTATCTCGAAATCTCAATAGCCAGGGTTCTGGGGGTTGCCATGGGCGGTGCTATCTCGAAGCATCGATCGCCAGGAACCCTTGAGGAATGATGATGGGAGCAATGAATCTGATACAAACCGTGTTGAAAAGCCAATCCTAGGCTAGAACTAAAAAGAAAAAGAGAGAGAAAACTCTCCAAACAGAAAAACTTTCTATCTCTCTCTTATAAAACGCACTGCGAACTGAACCAAGGCTAAAATCATTTCAAGCACGGGTGCTTTAACCACAAAGTTCAATAGACCTTAGGTTAGTTATTGTGGGCCTTAAAAACCTTTGCTAAGGACTGAGGCTGAGGCTAGACAGATTTGGATCTTGATTGGTACTAGAGTACCTTTTTAAGCCTATGGTCAGCATTCTAACCTAATCTAAGTTTAAATGAAAAGGCACTTATCTGAAGCTATTAAGAACTTCATGGTCTAGAACAAGGGTTGAAACCTTAAGTTTTTTGCTAAGGGACTAGCAAAAGCTAGGCATGGGGGTATGATGAGAACCTCATCATGAGCCATAACTAGCTCTTTTTGACCTAATACAGAGAATAAAAGCTCCTACATAACCTTAGAAAGGCTTGGCTCAGAAAGATTCTGAGTTTGCAAAGAAAACATAAACTGAGGGGTAAAAATGCAATTTCACCAATCCAATCTGAAAATAGGGTAACTCAGGGTTCAAACATAGGTCAAAACAACCTAATAATAAGAAAAGTGGGATGAAATGACTCAACAAGGGCTACAGCAACTCCGAAGAATTAAATGACATCCTGTAATCCTAAAAACAAACCCACTTAAATACACGAGGTTCGAGGTAGATAAAAAATCAACTAAATCCTCTAAAATTCATAGAAAAATAATCTCTAGGGTTTATAACCTTCAATTTGGCCTTAGGAACCTATTTTGACCTACATTGAGAACCATGCCCAATTAACAACATAATTTGGGTTTTTACGTAAATTCATCGGTCAAACAAGGTTTAATCTAGAAATAAAATTCACCATCAGAATCCTTAGGTCCTAATTAGTCATGTATAGAAACTTGAGCCTAAGAAGAAACCTTCTTGACCAACTTTACACTTTGGTCCTCATACATTTACTTTCTGGCCCTCAACTTTTGAACCCTCACATTTTGGCCCCTAACTCATCTTCGTTCTTTGCATTTAGGTCCCTCCTGCAAAACCTGAGCAGCACCATGCTCCGGCGACCTTGCGCAGAGCATGGCGCCGCGCAGGGTAAGGGAGGGAGCCTGCCAAGTCAAATGGGGGTGCCCTGCGTCGTCAGCCGTCGCAGGAACACCCCCCTGATGGCTGCAACCACCCATACCGGCCGTGTGAACGCACGGACGGTATGGGTATCCTTCCTCCGGCGTCCTCCGGCGAGGGAGACACGTCGTCTCCCTCCGCCCTCCCCTCTGGTTCTGCCCCTATAAATACCCACGTCGCTCCGCCGTTCTTCCCAACTCGGATCTGACGGAGATACCCCCTCACTTCCTCTCTTCCCACTCCGACAGACGCCCCCTTGCTCGGCGGCTTCTCCTCCTCCTCCGCGTCGCCCTACCGCACTACCAGCAGCAGGTTTGCCTTCCCTCGCTCTTCCTGCGCCGCGCCGCACCCAGCGCGCGCTTCTCCGGCCCTCTCCTCACCGTCGCTCCTTCCCCTGGGCAGCTTCTTCTCTGGCGACAGTCGGTACGACTGTCGCCTGCTCTGGCCCCTCCTCGTCCTGCTAAGTAGGTATAACTTCTCCTTTTCCTCCCTTCTTCCTTTTCCTCACTTTAAACCTTTACTGTCGCCCTCGATTCCGACCCTGACCACCGTCACCCCCTTCATCTCCGGCTACTCTCCGGCGAGACGCCCCCATCACTCCACCACCCCACACGGCTCGCCGACCTTCACAGAACCTCCGCCTCCTCACCCTGATCAATCTCCGCCCTTCCACCTCCCGCCACTCGCCCTCTGCAAACCCCCCAAACAAACCCATTTCCCGCGCTGCAGTTTGACCTAGGGCGGCCCTCATGCTCCACCCCGCCGCCTGCTAGACCCCCCACCACCTTCGCCGTGCCACGGCGAAGGTTCTCCGCGTATCTGATTAGGCCGAGAGGCCATTCCTCTGTGGACAGGTATCCCGACCGCCGTCGCCATTGCTGCGCTAAAGAAGCACCTTCAACCTGCAGCTCCAGGTGCGCTTCACCCAGGTCCAACTCCCAGGCTGCGCGGGGCATCTCCGCGAAGAGTCCCAGGCTCGCAGCTGGGGCGAAGGCCTCGCGTGAAGCCGCGATTGCCAGCTGCCTCCTCCGCTGCAAGCGCTCAATTGGGGTGGGACATTTAGTCCCACCTCGGAAACTTTGAGAGGCACGCGGGCGCTTAAAGGCAAAAACTACCTTAAGCTGTTCGCCTCCTGATCACGGGGTGAGGTCCCTCTCACCCGCCCGACTACCCGGCCTCGTCCGCGCTCACGCCCCGCGGACCTGGCCCGACCCGATTAGCCCGACCTGCACTCCTCGCCCACCACCGCACGCCGGTGGGCCTAGACCCGGGCGCGACCCGCGTACCCGATTAACCGGTTGCTCTGGGAGAGCTTTCCTAAGAGTGAATTCTGAGAGAGAGAGACGCGGGGGGAAGGGTAGAGTAGGTTTTGCCCTCTGACTTAAACCGTGAGTGTGCAAGCACAGGTGAAGAAGAAGAAGGAGACACACTGTAGCAGCAGCAGTTTAAGTCGTCTGATTGAAAAATTAGACGACGGCCTGAAGACAAAGAAGAAGAAGAAGAAAAGAAGGACAGAACCGCAACCAAGAAAAAAAAAGAAGAGGAAAGCAGCGAGCACTTAGCAACTGCAGAACAGGAAGAGAAGACAAGAAGTAGAGAAGCAAGAAGAAAAGAAGAACACGAGGACAAAGAAGAAAAAGAAGATCTGAAGAACAAGAAGGAAGACCAAGAAGAAAAAGAAAGAGAAGAGAAGAAAGCATAGGTGAAGAACAACCAAAAAGACAAGAAAAAGAAAGAAGAAGAGAAAACAAGGAAGAACAGAAGACAGAAGAAGAAGAGCACGAGAGGAAAGATCTGAAGAACAGAAGAGAGAAAGATCTGAAGAACAGAAAGAGAAGACAAGAAGAACAGGAAGAGAAGAAAGAAGAGACAAAGAGGAAGAAAGAAGAGAAGAAGAAGAAGCCACCAAATTTTTCATCCCTCTCTCTCTCTCTCTCTTTATTTTTGTAATAGAAATTTTGTACCTCCTAGAATACAACTTGCTCCCTGAGTTCGACCTCGGGAACTCTTTTATTTTCCGAGTAAAAAAAAAATATATATCTGTAATGATGGAAATAACTAGCTGTACTACAACGCTATTTCTATAACAAAAGCTAGTCACAATGCCGATCATCATCGTGTCTCATAGGGATTCGGGAATCGGGTCATTATAAGATGGTATCAGAGCAAGGTCGTCCCGAGAAGTGAACCAACTGACTGGAAAATAACCAATTCACATGTCTGTGACTAGAGTAGCCACCACAACATTTCTTTTGGCATAAGCTCTTAGACTTTTTCGTTAAATATCGTTCCACATTGACGTGTTTCCGTTCTGTTTCGCGTCTCTTTGCAGGAGATGCCTCGTCGTTGAACTAGCGAGGCAGGCCGCGGGCGCGACCGACGATGAGGTCGGTGATGAGAGCCTCATCATGAGCCATAACTAGCTCATTTTGACCCAATAAGGAAGATAAAAGCTCCTACATAACCTAGAAGAAGGCCTAAATAAAGGAATAAGTGCTCTGAGAAGAAAACATGAATTAAATGTTAAAACTGTAATTTTACCATTGCAGTACATAAACGGGATTTATCAGAGGCAAAACATAGGTCAAATGGTCTAAATGAGATAAAAAGTGGGTTGAGTCAATCAAAAATGGGTTTATGTGCAATTCAGGAATTAAATGACATTTGATAACCCTAAAGCAGACCCGCTTAAATTAACAAGGTTCCGATCAGGATAAAAATCAAGTAAACCCTCTAAAAATCATGGAAAAATATCCTCTAGGGTTTAGAACACTTAATTTGGCCTTTGGAACCCAGTTTGACCTAGATTAGGGTCCTACCACATTAATTGACCTAATTTGGGTTTTTACGCAAAATGTTCCCTTCAAACGAGGTCAAACCTAAAATCCAACTTCACCATTGGATTCCTTAGGTCCAAATTAGGTTTATACCAAAATTTGGACCTAAGGGGAGGTCATCTTGACCTACTTTGCAATTTAGTACACCCAAATCACAACTTAGTCCCTATCTTTTGAAAATCATTGCAGAGAGCCCCCTAAGTTCCTCGCCACCTTTGCAATCAGGTCCTACCGCCATTGTTAGGGCAGAACAGACCTCCGGCGAGGTTTAGAGAGGGATTACTCCCTGATTCCTCAGAGATTCCCTCCCAGAAATGGAAGGGAGATTCTCTGAGGAATTCCCTTCCATCTAAAGCCAATCACAATCTCTAGTGTGAACCCAATCTCTCGTGCGAACGCACGAGGGATTTGGGTATCGTAACCTATTTCCTACTCCGGCGATCCATCAAAGGCACAGGTGTGCCCTCGACGCTCTGAAAGCACGGTCCAGTGCCTATAAAAGAACCCACACCTCCGACCGCTCATCTTTAGCCTTGTTTTGACGGAGATTCCCCAAAGTTTTCCTCTCTCCCATCTCCGACCAAGTAACCCGCAAGCTCCGGAGACCTCCTCCCCTCCTTCTCGTCGCTCTGCTGCCATACCAGCAGCAGAGTCAACTTCGCCTCTTTCTCCCGCATCGCGCAGTACCAGGCACGCATTCTCCTGACCTCGTCCTCGTCGCCGCTCCCTCCCTCAGGGTTCTTCTTCCCCGACGACGGCAGTTATGCGCCGTCCACTCCGCTGCCTCCCTTCCTTCCAGATCCCTCCAGATACCTTCTCCATCTTTCGCTCTCTCTTTTCCCCCTGTTACTTCATTGAATTGCCCCTCGACATTGCCTGACCACCTCCATCTTCCTCGCCTCCGACCGACCTCCGGCGAGCCGCTCCCACCACTCCGCCCCTCCACACGGCTCGCCAACCATCTCGTAAGCTCCGCCTCGCCACAAGGAACACTTTCCGCCCCTCCACTGCCACTCCACACCTCCGCAGTAGCCCCCCGAACAACCCCACACCTCCGGCCACAGGTTGACCAAGGCACGCACGCCTAGGCCATCCTACGGCCTGCAGCACCGTGCACCATCTTCGCCGTGCCACGGCGAAGGTGCCCAGCTGGTCTGATTAGGCCAATAGGCCGTGCTTGTGTTTGACAGATTTCCAGCCCTGCCGCCATTGACGGTTGAAGCAGCAAGCAGCTTCGCAGTAGCTCTAGGCATCAGGTCCTCCAATCTCCAGGCGCTGCAGACTCGCGCGAGTGTTGCGAAGCGAACAGGGCCAGCAAGGAGCGCTGCGAAGCTCCCAGCCTTGGCAATTGCACGAAGGACGCTCTGCAGGCACGCGCGAAATTGGTGCGGGCCAGATAGTCCCACATCGGCTAAACACAACGCACAAGTACGCTTTAAGTTGAATTTGTGTTCTCTGCTTACTCCCTCCGAAAGCACAGGGGTGAGGTCCCTCACCCGACCCACGCCTGCCTCATCTGCAGTTTCACCTCGCGGATCTAGCGGGATCCGACCCGACCCTATCCTGAGCACTCCTCGCGCATCCCCACCTGCCGATGCGCCTGGTCCCGGGTGCGAAATCCGACCCGATTACCCGTGTGGCTCTGGGAGAGCGTCCTTGAGTGAATTGCAGAGAAAGAGAGACGTTTGGGTATAGGGAAAGGGGGTAGGTTTTGCATTGGCTGTGGTGTGCGTAGGAAAAAAGGAAGAGAGGAAGAAGCGAACACTTAGCCGCTGCAGCAAGGGAAAAGAAGAGAAGGAAGAGGCGAAGGAAAGCAAAAAGAAGAACTGAAGAAATAGAAGAGTAGGAGCAAAAGAAGAAGGAACTCTGAAGAAAGGAAGCTGAGCAAGGCAGAGATCTGAGAGAAGGAAGGACTGCAGAAAAGACAAAAAGAAAGAAGAAGACAGAAGAGAAACAAAGGCAGGAAGGAGAAGTCTTCGCAGGAAAGGAAAGAAGAAGAGCCAAAGAAGAAGAAGAAGGCAGAAGAGAGAAAGAATACTACTTTTAAGACGTCTGATAAAGAAATCAGACGTCCAATTCTGTTTTCTTTTAGCAATTCTTTTTATAACTCTCTCTCTTTGAATCAATTGTTTTCATTTAAAAGTTGTATTCTTTGATTTTAAAAGTACTGAGTTTGCTCCCTATGTTCGACCTCGGAGACTCTAGTTTTTTGAGTAATAAAATTCTCTATATTTGTTTGAACGTTTTGTCGGTTATACTACAACGTGACATTCTCTTTAAAACCCGCACAAAAGCGTACAAACAGTCGGCGAGGTGGGCGTGCTGCTGTCGACGCCTCAGTGGACCAGCCACTGCTCCCGGGCATTCAAGCCCAGGACCTCGCCCAGCTAATACAGGATATTGTGCGAGAGGAGCTCCACCCACCGCCCCGAGTGCCTCTCCCTGGGGCTGCGGAGGGGGAGTCCTCTATGGGACCACACGATGGACGCAGCGCTGGACACGGGGGAGGGGATGGGCTGCCACCGCCCCCACCTTCCTCCGACACTTCTATTCACGAGGCACCTTTGCCTGGAGGTGCACCAGCATCTCCACTGCAGCGCCACTTCGAGCTCTTCGGGCAGTTCCGGAAGCTGAAGCCCCCCTCCTTCAAGGGGGATGAGGACCCGACCGAGGCAGAGGACTGGCTCGAGCAGCTTGAGAAGATTTTTGACACCCTTCGCCCCCCGGTGGAGTGCCGCGTGGCCTTTGCCACATACCAGCTGGAGAGTGCGGCACACAAGTGGTGGAGGACGGTCAGGGGACAAGAGAGGGACGAGCCGACCTGGGACCGATTCGTCACCCTCTTCTGCGAGCAGTACTTTCCCCAAACATGGCAGGACCAGAGGAGGCGAGAGTTCCACACTCTCCGCCAGGGGACGATGACCGTGAGCACGTATCGCACGCGTTTCCTGGTGCTGTCCCGCTTTGCAGCGACAGCGGTAGCCACTGAGGAGGAGCGGCTTTGGAGGTTCACCGAGGGGCTCCAGCCTGCGATTTAGGGCTATGTCAAACCCCTGAATCTGCTTACGTTTTCGAGGGTGGTGGAGGTAGCAATGACCTACGAGGAGACCAACCCGTCCGCGCAAGACACTGACGGCGGGCGAAAGAGGCACTTCCAGCCAGACTTTTCATAGGGCCGGTGAGAGAGGAGACAAGTGGCGTCCGCAGGAGAGCCGTCACATTTTGCAGGGCCATCAGTGGCCTTTGGGGCACTCGACAGGGGCCAGTCGCCATCACCAGACCCCCACCCAGCCTACAGCAAGGACCCACTGAGGGCGGGAGTCGGCTCCCCTCTGCTAACAGTGTGGCCAGTCGGGCCACATCAGGAGGGACTGCCCGGCTAGGGCAGGAGGTCAGCAGATACTTCCCGTGTCGAGCACTGGATGGCGCGCAGGAGGCTGCGATTCCCAGGTGCGAGGAGGAGGACAGCAGTCAGAGGAGGGTACCGGCCAGCACCTACCCATCCGACGCAGAGTGTGGCTGCTTCGTCCGCACCTAGAGCTGAGGGGCGTATCAACGCCCTGACACATAGGGATGCCATAGCTTCGGGATCGGTGGTGGCAGGTATGGTTTCAGTTTCCGGCAGACTCGTTTACACACTTTTCGATTCCAGCGCTACGCACTCTTTTGTCGCAGCCAGTTTCGCGGTTAATTTGGGCCAGGATTTTGTGCTGTTAGAGAACCCGTTCGTAATCAGAGGTCCGAGTGGTTAGCTGTTTGCAGCTGAGGAGGTGTACACGGGTTGCGAGGTCAATATCAGGGGACATAGTCTGCCAGCTGACCTGATTATGATACAGATGGAGGACTTTGGCGTAATTCTGGGGATAGATTGGCTGTCCGCTTACCACGCTTTGGTGGACTGTTTTGAGAGGAAGATCGTCTTCTCCATACCGGAGTTGCCTTCTTTCGAGTTTCACGGTCAGCCAGTGGACGGAGGCTTCAGGTGCATTTCAGCACTTCGGGCGGCGAGACTTTCGAGCCAGGGGTGTGAGGGTTTCCTAGCTTGTGTGGTGGCAAAGCCCAGCCCGGTGGCAGACATCCAGAGCATCCCGGTGGTTAGAGAGTACCCTGACGTGTTCCCAGACGTGTTACCAGGACTACCGCCCGAGCGTGAGATCGAGTTTGAGATCTCACTGGTACCAGGGACCAGCCCCATCTCCACCGCACCATACAGGATGGCACCGCTTGACCTGCGAGAGCTCAAGTCTCAGTTGCAGGATCTTTTGGAGAAGGGCTTTGTGAGGCCCAGTGCATCCCCTTGGAGAGCCCTGGTATTGTTTGTAAAGAAGAAGGATGGTACCCTACGCCTTTCTGTGGACTACCGACAACCGAATAGGGTCTCCATCAAGAACAGATATCCGCTGCCGAGGATCGACGACTTGTTTGGCCAGTTGCGAGGTGCCACGGTGTTCTCCAAGATCGACCTGAGGTCTGGATACCACCAGTTGAGGATCAGGGAGGCAGACGTCTCCAAGACAGCTTTCCGCACCCGGTACGGACACTACGAGTTTTTGGTCATGCCGTTTGGGCTGACCAATGCCCCCGCTGCTTTCATGGACCTGATGAACCGGGTGTTTAGACCGTACTTGGACCAGTTCGTGGTGGTATTTATTGATGATGTACTCATCTATTCTCAAGATCAGACGCAGCACGGATAGCACTTGCGGATGGTTCTGGACACACTGAGATGACGTAGGCTGTACGCCAAATACAGTAAGTGCGAGTTCTGGTTGAGGGAGGTGACCTTCTTAGGTCATGTGATCTCTGGGGATGGCTTGGCGGTGGACCCAGCCAAGGTCGAGGCAGTGCTCAGGTGGGAGAGACCGCGTACAGTCACTGAGATTCGCAGTTTCCTGGGACTGGTAGGCTACTACAGACGATTCATCAGGGGTTTTTCACAGATTGCACGCCCTATGACACAATTGACCCGGAAGGACGAGCCCTTCACTTGGACGGACGCTTGTGAGGCATGTTTTCAGGTGCTGAAGGAGAGGTTGACTTCGGCTCCCGTGCTCACCATCCCTGACAGTAGTGGTGGGTTCGTTGTGTACACGAATGCCTCCTTGCAGGGGTTAGGGGGTGTGCTCATGCAGAGGGGTCACGTTGTCGCTTACGCTTCGCGGCAACTGAAGCCCCATGAGCATACCTACCCTACCCACGACCTGGGGCTGGCAGCTGTTGTCTTCGCACTGAAGACCTGGAGGCACTACTTGTACAGTAAGACCTTCGAGATTTTCACAGATCACAAGAGCCTCAGATACCTTTTTGATCAGAAGGAGCTCAACATGAGATAGAGACGTTGGTTGGAGCTCCTGAAGGACTATGACTGCAGCATTTCCTACCACCCGGGGAAGGCCAACGTGGCGGCTGACGCCTTGAGTCGGAAGGCACCTGCACACTTGGCCAGTTTACAATTACAGAGTTGGAGCCTTTTGGAGGAGATGGGCAGTTAGCGACCCCTAGAGTTACGGGGGCACTGTGGGGCAGTGACTGTGACACGACAGACTAGGCCGGAGTTGATAGACCGCATCATCACAGGACAGATGGCCGATCCATACTTGCAGTCCTTGCGCGACAGAGTGCTGTCAGGAGACCCAGGGGACTTCTCTTTCACAGACCAGGTGCTGCGCCTGAGGGGACGTTTGTGCATTCCCAGAGACGAGGAGCTGTTGAGAGAGCTCCTAACTGAGGCACACGGTTCCAGATTCACCATACATCCCGGAAACACGAAGATGTACCACGACCTAAGACGCGAGTTTTGGTGGAGGGGGATGAAGCTGGATGTGGGTGAATTCGTGCAGCAGTGTTTAGTGTGCTAGCAGGTGAAAGCCGAGCATCAGAGGCCTGCAGGGCCGCTACAACCGCTTCCAGTGCCGGAGTGGAAGTGGGAGAGCATCACCATGGACTTGGTGGTGGGCTTACCTGTTACCCAGCGAGTACACGACGCAGTCTGGGTAATTGTGGATAGACTGACGAAGACGGCATGATTCTTGCCGATCCGAGCCACTTTAGGACCAGCACAGTTGGCAGAGAGGTATATCCGCGACGTGGTACGTCTACATGGAGTTCCACGGGAGATCGTATCCGACTAGTATACCCGCTTTACGTCACAGTTTTGGGCTGAGTTTCAGCAGGCCCTGGGGACGCAATTGAGATTCAGTATGGCTTACCACCCCCAGACGGACGGACAGTCTGAGCGCACGATACAGACACTTGATGACCTTTTGCGTGCCTGTGTACTGGACTGGAGGGGCTCTTGGGAGGAGCACTTGCCCCTGGCGGAGTTTGCATACAACAACAGTTATCACTCGAGCATCGGCATGGCTCCCTACGAGGCTCTGTATGGACGGAGGTGTACGGCACCCTTGAGTTGGGTTGAGGTAGGGACCAAGTGGGAGGTTGGCCCCAGGTTGATCCGATAGAGTCAGGAGGTAGTTGAGCAGATCCACAGGTGACTCCGCACTGTCAAGAGCAGGCAGAAGAGCTATGCGGATCGGAGACGCAGAGAGGTGCAGTTTGAGGTTGGGGACCACGTCTTCCTTCGTGTTTCACCCATGAAGGGCCTGCAGCGGTTTGGGGTGAGAGGGAAGCTCGTGCCGAGGTTCGTGGGCCCCTTTGAGGTCCTAGAACGGGTTGGACCCATTGCTTACAAACTTGCCCTCCCTCCTCAACTTTCTGGTGTGCACAACGTGTTCCACGTGTCCAACCTCAGGAAGTACATTGCCGATCCCAGTCACGTCCTGAGTCACGAGAGCGTCGAGGTGGGCGACGACCTGACCTATCCCGAGAGGCCAGTACAGATTCTTGACAGAGCCGTCCGCAGTTTGAGACGAAAGCAAGTACCCCTGGTGAAGGTTTTGTGGAGGAGCCAGCGGTACGAGGAGGCTACCTGGGAGCCTGAGGCGGCGATGCGGGAGCAGTACCTGGAGCTCTTCGCGGAAACGACTTTTCAGACCGGCCTCGGTCCTCTTTGAGTTTGTCATGTTTATATATGTTGTTCTTTCCTGCACCCTAGTTAGCGCAAGTTTCGGGGACGAAACTTCCTTTGAGTTTGTTATATTGTTACGATCATGGGCGTCAAAAGCAGTTTAAGACGTCTGGGAAGTGTCCCAGACGTCTAGAACCCTTCCCAGATGTCTGATAATAAATTTTTTCGGCGTACGGGTTCGCGTCTGCGCACCTGCACGCATAGACTGAATCCGCAGCCTTCGTTTTCTCTCCCTACAGGCACCGCTTTCCTTCTCTCTCTTCCCGCGGCTGCCATATAAGAACGCTCGCCCTCTCCCTCACCCCTACTCCACCATCTTCCCTTCTCCTTCTCCCTGTGAGCGAGCGAGCGAGGGCGCAGCAGCGACTGTAGCGGGCGAGTGGGAGGGAGTATTGTGAGAGGAAGAAGAAGCTTGACTGCGGAGGTGCGAGCTTGCCGGGGCAGCTAGAGCCTGCCGGTGGGGGAGCGGCAGGCGTGGGGTGTCGCGGAGGGGCTGCTGCAGCTCGGACAGCAGGAGGACGGGGCACGGCGCTGCCATGCGTCTCGGGCGGAGAGCGAATCGGGCTCTAGTTCTAGAAAATTTTCCAGAATCAGACGTCTGGACTTATGTCCAGACGACGTCGAAGACGTCTGGAGGACTGTCCAGACGTCTGACGGGTAAGATATTTCATATCTTCTCCTTTCTGCGCGTGTACGGCCATGCAGTTGTCTGCCGCGACTTCTTCTGCGTTTCGTTGTGCTGAGAGCCGGTGGTTGTGTGCACAGGTCCTACTCAGGAGGGAGCGAGGGTCGCCATCCCACGTGAATCAGACGTCTGGCCGTAGTGCCAGACGATGGAGAGAACCTCCAGACGTCCGGAGTGACAATCGGACGTCTGGAAACCAAGGCCAGACGTTCCAGCGGGCTTCTGGACGTCTGAAGGACTGCGCAGAATTGAGGTACGACATGATCAACCTTTTAAGACGTCTGGAAGAGGTTCCAGACGTCTGATTTTGGACAGTTTCGTCGTTTTTGACCCGTTGAGGGCCCGTTCGGAGCCCGTTTTCTGCGTTTTAAGTTGCATTCTTTCCAGAATAAATTCCTCTACCCGTTTACTGTAATTATATACTGTTCTGAGAAACTCCTTGTGATTGATTCTTGTGTTAGGACCCCGTTCCGTTGCAGTCTTGGGGGTTGCGGAGGCGCACGGGATTGCTGACCACGCCCCCAATACTCCCAGTTTCGCTGGTAGAGTGGTTTTTAATTTATCTAACAAAATTTGTTACAATTATGGAACAATTAATAGAGTCTAAGGCATTGCACGAATCCTAGAACTGAGAAACTAGATTGAATGATAGATCCTAGGTATTGCATGAATCCTAGGACTGGAAAACTAGATTGAATGATAGATCCTAGGGTACGGCATGAATCCTAGGACTGAAAAATTAGTGAAATATATAAATATTGCAGTCTTGGAAAGTAGAAAGGAAATAATAACTGCCTGTAAATTGATTAACAGCTACCTGTTATGAATGAATAAATATGATTGAGAACATGAATTGTATGAACGTAAAACTGGAACGGTGAAACCTAAATGGCCAAACGAAAAGAACATGAACCCTACGGGAAATTAGGAGTAGAACTTTTGGAAAGAGAATAGAATGGAACTGAGAAAGTGAAACAGGGAAGTGTGCTGTCTCTTGGGTACATGGTACCAAAGAGAGCACACCTTACCTCTTAGTGCAGAGGGGAGCTTGCCGCCCTCGGGTTGAGACCGGGGTGGGTTTGGCCACTGTACATCGACTTGCTAGCCCTCACGTACGCAGTACCGAGGAGAGCTACTAGTGTAGGGAGAGCACTAGCTACCCCACGGGCCCCGGGGTTCTGCTAGCCTCCTACACCGACTTGTTAGGCCCACTGGGCAAGCCAGGGTAGTGAGGCGAGGGTGCGCGGACTGTGGAGGGGTTGGACCCCTGTCACTAAGAGGGCTCTGCCGTATACTGGTTCCGTGCTGTGTTTTGAGCGGACCTGTTAACGAAAACGAATGACCGCGTGCCAGTGCGGGGTAGCTACCCGCGTGCTTATCGAGCATGCCGTAGTCACCGTTACGTCTGTCAGCGACCTTGGGGTGGTTGACTGAGGGTAGGACCACCACGGGGGACTCTCCCGGCTAGGAGAGCACCACGTGTTACTTCTACTTTTCGGAAAAGACTGCAATCAAGATCGTTCCCACGAGGAACATTCGAGATCAAGTGAAGGATCTGAGAAATAAATCAATCGTGAAATAATAGAAAGACGTAAATAAAGAAAGTAAAAATATAACAGCTACTGTACACTCTACTGCTTCCTTAGCTTTTAGTTGCCACTCTACTCAACGTTTCGCTGACGTATTACCCTCGTTACTTTTTCAGGACCAGGTGTTGAGCAGCTAGGGTCAGCGGCTGCAAAGGACGCTGGGCCTAGTAGGGTCCAGTAGAGTTACCTGTAGTACTTTCTGTACTTTTCTTCCACTGTAGTGAGTAGTTTTCTTGTTTACCCCCTGTACTTCTTTATTGTAAGCTTCATGTTATGTACATATTTGCTGCTCTATTGTTGTGGTGGTGTATACTGTAGTATTTCCTTTTCTTACTGCTGTATTTTGTTACTGCTAGTTATATTCATGCTGAATGTGGTTCATTTTACTGTTCTTTTGGTTACTTTCTCGTTGGACGACTAGGTCTTGGGATTAGTCGAGTCGGTCCGATTCTCGTGTCTCATAGGGATTCGGGAATCGGGTCGTTACACCTCCCATCCCCCAAGAGGAGTGTGGTGTCCCCATATTGAAGCATTGACCCCTCGACACACTAGGCAATAGTTGCTAGGGGCAAGGGGGCACCCAAAAAAAAAAATTTATACTCTTGTAATGCACACAACGAACTATAAGAGTGGGGACAACTAATAAGGAGAGAAAAGTTAGGCACATTATAAGCGGACTAGAAAGCCCAGCAAGCCTAACCAGCCCAAGAATGAGTCGGCTCAGTGCCAAGATGAAGTAGGTCCATGGCAATAACCCTTGGCTTGTTAAATCTGCTCGAGGCGATTGGCCCAGCTTATCCACTATAACCACCTAGAGTGACCAACCCACCTTCATCGACTGACTCTCCCAAACCGTCAAGACCTTGGGCAGCGATGCTTGCCAGAGGCAACACAATTGACTAGTCTAGAGCAAAGGAACACCATGCCTCTGTATCAAAGACTAAACGACACCGAATGGGATGAAGAAGCAATAACCTGGGAAGCGAGGCAGTCGGCTGAAAGGCAAAGCGACGCAAAAGGCGATTATGCTCCCCAAGGAACAAATAATTACGTTTAGTAATTGTGGTCTAAAACCTTCTATAAAAAGGGACCCATGTATACAAAAAGGGGATCACCCTCATTGTACTCTAATTAAAGAGAAAAACTTCATAGTGAACTATTAAGGGTTAGATCCCCTCCCCAGATGTACACCATTTTAGATGGAACTAAGTCACCAACTTTCTTTCTCTCTTTTCTTCTTTTGTAGGCTTTTGATATGTGACTTCATTGATTGAGTCTTTGTGCCTCGATCAATATCTATCCATGGGAGCCTTTCCCTAAGGAAGTGAAAAAGTGCTCATTAGTTGCATACCAATATAGTGCTTTTGTATCTTAGTTGGCTTACCCTAGACAATAACCATAGGGCAACCCTAACAAGTAAAAATCCTAGGCAAAGAACTAACTGGAAAATAGAGCCTCTCTAAATCCTAGTAGACATTGCAGTTTGCATATACTAGCTTGTGTTTAGAACCCAAGGTGTTGTCAACATCCTTCTAGTATCATCCTAAATATTCTATTTATTATATAAAAAAGTACCCATACAATGGAATAGCAAACTAAAAGGAGAAGATGGTGTAGAATAGAAGATGTATGTGTTTAGGGATGCAAAATAAAAGAAGAAATAAGACCAAAATCATATTAAAAATTTCAAATTAAGCATAAATAATTAGTTATACTAATAGGAAATACACTAACAGATTAGACTTAAACTGGCTTAAGAGCTGAAAATAAGTTGTCCCTAGCTAATTAGGTCAGTAGCTAGCTTGCTAAATCTTAGATCAAGCATGTTTAATGTGGTTTCTGAAATTGGTACAGGGGCAATAATTTGTACTTAAGAAAAATTAAATGTAAATTAAAAATCACACCACCAAATCAAACTGTAAATAAGATAGATATTTATAGAGGAAACCCAAAATGAAAAAGAAAAATCTACCTAATTATCCCCTATCTAGGATTTTTACCTTACTTTCCAAGCAAGAATTGTTATCCACACCACAAATATGAGAGTGGTGTACTTCAGTTCACAGCTCTCCTTCTTGAACACACTCAAGAAAGGATTTTGTTCCTCTTCTCACAAGAAGAACTGGGGAGCCTATTTCCCAGGCACCCAATTTCACATTAAAATCTAAAAAGTAATATGACCAAGTTCCATAGAGGCAATAGCATGTGCATATGTAAGTAAATGCAATAGGACTTGAATAGAATACTTCCTTATATTCCCTATTTGAAATATCAGAGATTATTGCGAAGGAAGCAGCGTTGCAGATGAGCGCTTTATAAATAATGGAATTCTCAAGAATTAATCTTTGAACTTAAGAGCAAGTGTGAGAGAGAGAGAGAGAGAGTTGTGTATCTTTGTTCTAAGCCTTCATAGGATATTTATAGACTTTGATTTGAGGCTTAATAACTACCGAAAAATTGTAATATAATATTTAAATTCAAAATAAAAAGGTACAATTTTAAAAAATGCAAAGTGATTCAAAAATCTCTAAAATTAATCGATTAACTCTCATATTAGTCGATTAATGTATTGTAATTAATTGATTAATGAAGAGATTTGATCGAGTTCAACACACTTTTTCCTAGAGCATAAAATAGAAAAATTAATCGATTTTGTAAATCCATTAACCCTATTCCAAAAAAGTCTTTCTAGGTCACTAATCAATTAATTTTTAGCTTGAATCGATTAATTTCCTTTTCAAACTTGAAATTAATCAATTAACATTTATTCTTAATTGATTATTTATTTCTTTTGAATGTTGAATAATTTGAAACTTGTGTCCTTTCATCAAGATATGCTTTTTAATAAGTAACCCTTTAGATGAACCTTAAACATTCTTAATCAATTAATATTGGATAATCTTGAATTTTAATCAATTTTCTAAGTATCTTAGCCTAAGAAATGCCTTGTGTGTGTATGATATGCAAGAGGCGGTTTAACATAAAGCTTCCAAAAACATAAAAACCATACATGACTAGGCTTTGAGTCTTCTTGAAGTTCTTGAAGCTCCCCTTAAGGTTGTTTTCATTTAATTTTCATTTTCCTCATTATTAAGCTAAGTCATCATCTAATCATCACTTAAATAACTTTTCAAGCATGCATCATCATCAATGTATATAGCCTTACCTTATATCAAATTAAGCTCTGCATCACAAAGTTAGGCTAGTCCAAATGTTGTAGCTTATTTTGTTAACAATCAAAAGTAGGTTAATCAGTGCTTTACATTAATAATTTCAACCTCTTTTTGCGCAAATTATGCAACTAATAGTAAGAGTGATTAGTCATAGAAGAGGTTGCTAGGGAAAGGATAGATATGGATAGAAAGGGAGAGGGCGACTTGGAAGGAGAAGCATGTGCATCATATTCATGCAATTTAGGAATCATGTTCAAGATGTTGATACTTCATGTGCTTAACTTCTTCTTTGAACAAGGGCAACTATGTGAAGAAGAAAGATATAGCTTCAAGCAAGATGGAAAATATAACTTTGGAATGACTTTTAAGGAATTATTTGATTTTGAACTTGTTATCATAATCATAGTCAAAGTCCATCAACTTTATTCTACATCCAAACTCAAAGTGTTCATTTTGGTTCTTAAAACTCAAATATTCCATTCATCACACACGTGAGGGTTACAATCCTAAAATCTCATCTGATATAAATTTTTCTAAGTAGAATAGCAGATTTCTTAAAATTCATATTTTCACTTTATGCTCAATTTTCTTTGATTTCTCATTGTTTAAGCAAATCTAATGGAGTCTAAAGCTCTAAATACATTAATGGATTGTTAAGAAAATAGTTTGAGATCTTTAGGGTCCACTAGAAAGGTATAAAGGAATGAGATTTATGATTACAAGAAGATCATATGGTTCCATTGCATGTAACCAACAATCCTAATTCATAGTCGATTAACAAAATGGAGAAGATAATTAACACAACTAATTTGTGTTGTAATTGGCCAAGGCTACAGTGTCCTGCCGAACATCAACAAATGTATGAGTAATATTTTGGTTGAAAATTGAAAAAGGGCATGGGTCCAAAAATGTTAAAAGTGAGATATTTTAAAATACTAGTGAGGATAATAAAAGAAATAAATTCAGAAATAGAGATCACACACGTGTCTCTTTTTTATATAAAAAAATAATATAAATACTGTCATATGTTAAGGTTTACCACTGCTCAAAAAAGTCATCGTCGCTTCTAAATCAGAAATGAATCATTTTATTTCAGTGTAAATTACTAAAATTACCTTCAGATCATTTTATACTGATCTAAAATCATTTTACATCGATATATTTTAATTAAAAAATGAAAACCACCGATGTCTACTAAATCACAAAATAATGGCAATTTTTTTTAAATAAGATGAGACCTCCATGCAAAAGAACTTACGTTACTTCTTAAATTTCTTTACGTTAAATAATATCTTTACGGCAAAAATCACATCCACCGTACTTCTACATTGCAAAACTAGGCGCATTAAATATTTTAATACATTTTGACATAAAAAATTTCCATTAAATATCCAACTTCCGATGTAAAATAGCTCCCTCTATTTACTATTTTCTCAAAAAATACTCGATGGTCTAATCCCAGTCGGTCAAAATCGTGGTAATGGTGACCATATGTTTGCAGGTTGATCCCCAACTATCCTCCATATTGAAAAAGGACCCCCCTTTGACGGCACGTGTATGCTTGCACGTGAGGATTGAAATGTGAGAGTAACCCCTCTAAAGAGTATCTCATGACAATAGGTTTTGGGACCATATTCTGTAATCTGATATATAGTGGGTCATGGTGGAAATACCCAGAAAGGTAACCTTTGAATTGATTCTTTCCATTTCCATTTAAATTATTCCATTGCTAAAAGTTACGCTTTTCAAGTTAAGCACCCTTTGGTAGCAGAGGCCTGCGGCCTATGGGCTCCACCATATTACAATAATAATAACAATTGATGGAATAGTTAGTTATTAGGTCTATAAATCATGAAGAAACACTCTAACTACTCCGGAGAAGAATCAAACATATATGTTTTTTTGGGTTCTCACTAAAAGGTGTATGGGTTGGTTACTTGGTCTCTCTCTCAGGTTTTCCATTGAAAAAAAAGAAAAAAAGTAAGGAGAAGAGCAATGAACGGAAGTCACCAATTGGCAAAGAAAGATAAAAAATACCCATTGGATATTATGAAATTGTATCATACCCTCACCCTATCTTTCGTTCTCTCTTTCTCTACCATCTCTCTTAGGTTCTCTGTTCAAAAATAAAAAGGGAAGAGCAAGGAACAAGAGTCACCAAATCGGCAATGGTAAATAAAAAATTATGCATTTGGCTATTATGAAATTGTATAATATTCCGGGTAGCTAATATTTCTCTGTCCTCCATTATGTCACGATTTTGATAAATGATGAATTTTGGTAGAAGCTCCGACCACACATAATAATGTAATCTACGGAAGACTTAGTTGCCTCGTCGATGGTGACATCTTAACAGGCGATTTGTCTCTCACTCTCCTTTGGGTGCCAAATCGAACGTGTTGTTGCTCTCGTGCCACAATAATTGTTTTAGTTGCCAAAATTTATAAACTTCCACCTGAAATAGAAAAAAGAAGAAGACGACATGTATATCTTCAGGAGATATTACGATTATGTTTAAGTGTGTAGAAATGACTCTCTCAATTTTTTTGATGATAATCAAATACAGATAATTGTTCTTTCTACAGCTATGACTATCTCTGTAACGACCTTTTGTTCAGAGTTGATTTACTCAGAAGTCGAACCACGTAGCATGTCTAGTTGGTTTGGGTCAAATGGACCTCATGCAAGAAGTGCACACAACTGACTAAGATCAGTGAGGGGAAAGAAATCCGCAATAGCCAATACATTGGTAGCCAATTCTCAACTTAATTCTTGATCAATATGGTGGAAAATTATACGTTGGAAAATTATCACTGACCGACTAAAGCTATCGATCAATAATTGTGTTAAACTAAAGGAAGAGGCATTTAAAATAAGGATAATTTTCGTTGATTTATTTAACTTCCATAAAACTATAAGCTTCCCCACTCTCTACAGTTAAGTGGATGGGGCTGGAACCTAGAGGTGCAGTTGGTTGAGGGTTAAATGGGGGGACAAGGGATAAATGGGTGGTTTGGAGAGGATTATGGAGCAAGGTCAAAGTGTTATAATATTTTTATATTTCATCGAATCAACATCTAACATCTATTGTCGTGAGACTTAAGTATGTGAGGAGGATGGTCAATTTCTCTTCAATTATCCAAATAAGATTCTAATTCGTATAAAAAATAATAATAAAGAAGGTAGGAAATGCAAACTCCAAAATAAAATATGAAATCAAATAACTTAGAGGGAGTAAGTTGGATTTGGCTTTAAAATTTTAAATCGTGTGGTTGTCCAGGAAAGGAATCGTTGTGGGTTATGTTGGAATCTATTTGTTAGATGTTTAGTGGGCCTGAAATGCCCAACAACAGGCTGTGCTCCGTTGGGGTGCATGCCTTGCTTTGAAGAAAAGGATTGGGCCCATTTGTGGAGATTACGGACCTCCCAATTGTGAAGTTAGACGTTTGCTTACTCATCGAACAAGCGCTGTTGGACTAAAAGAATAAATGATTCCGTTTCAATGAAGAAGCAATCAGGGATGTACATGGGAGGGATTTTGGGAATTCCTAGACCTACGAGCTACCCAAATATTTACTAGGCATATCATACCTATTTAATTATCAAGTACCCAATTACCTATTTACTCAAATATATATATATATATATATATATATATATATATATATATATATATATATATATATATATATATTGGGTAACCTAAAAATGCCAACGAGTTAGGTTTATATCATCCCAAACCAATATCCACCTGTAGCTTTCCTCCATCCTCCACATCCTAATAAATAAATTATGCAACTAGAATGGTCTTATTCCTCGGCTCCTGACGTGTCCTAGGCTAACAATCCCTGGGCTCCTTTGCTCTCGAGGATAGCTAGTCACGGTTGTGATGGAACCTTGCAACCGAGGGGAAAAGGTGCCTTGGCCATTGCAACCCTCAACACAAGTATGGTAAGGTTACATGGAGATCACTCATGCTTTCTATATACACTAACATCTCCCCTCAAACGCAAGGCTTCGCCAAAAGCTGAAGTTTGTTGCGTAAATGCTGAAACTTGTTGCATACCAGGGGTTTGGTGAGCATGTCTATGGCAGGGGGCTTGGTGGGCATGTCTGCTAGCTGATGAGAAGTTGGCAAGATGACGAATATGGAGCATTCCAAAAGAGACTTTGTCGTGCAAAAAATGATAATCCACCTTCATGTGTTTTATACTAAAAGTAGAAAATCGGGTTGGGAGACAATGTGTGTTGCACCAACGCTGTCACGGTAGAGTGCTGGTGGGGGCAACCAGGGCAATATTAAGCTCGTTGAATAGGGAGTGCAGCCAAATGAGTTCACCCGATTTATTGGCTAAGGCATAATATTTCTTACAAGACCACAGAATGGGATTGTCACCAAATATGAGAAAGCCCGTAGTAGAGCGACGGTCGTCAGGGCACGACGCCCAGTCCGCGTATGAGTAGTAGGCATAGAGTCGAATGGTTAAGCTGCTAGATAAACGAATCCCCATATTAATGGTGCCTTTTAAGTATCTTGGCAGATGTTTTAGCCCATCAAAATAAATCTCTGTGGGTGCTGCCATGAAGTGACCGAGACAGTTGACAGCGTACGCAATATCAGGTCGTGTAAAGAGGGAGAGAAGGTATTGCAAACTTCCAACGAGATGGCGATAGAGAGATAGATCCTAAAGAGGTGTGCCTGCTGCCTTGGATAAAATTGATGATGTGCTGGTTGGTAGAGGTGTGCACACCGGGGTTTTTATCGCCGGGTTGGTTTGGTAACTAACGAGAAATCCACACGACGACGTTAGATTTGTCGTCACTATATAGCATCGATTAAAATGGATTTGCCATCGGTATCTGACCAACGGCAAAGCCCAAGTTTCTTGTAGTGATATCTCTCTTGGGATTAGATATCTCCATTAGAAACATCTGTAACTTCAACACCAAGAAAGAAGGATGGTGCTCCGAGATCCTGAACGGGAAAAGCATTGGCTAGAGTAGAGTAAATTGAGTTGAGCACAACCTGCTATGAACTGATTAGAAATATATCAACACATACGATAAAATATGTGTGATGGGCTGAGTTGCTATGAATGAATAGGGATGCGTCCATTTTGGATGAAAGAAAACCAGAGGCCAATAAGTGTTGAGACAACTGTGTAAACCAGGTGCGAGGAGCTTGTTTCAGGTCATAAATAGATTTCTTGAGCTTGCAAACACGAGCTGAAAAATCCTGGTTAAGAAAACCTTGTTACTAGGATATATAGATATCTCCAACCAGATCTCCATATAAAAAGATATTATGAACATCAATTTGGTTCATATGCCATTTGTTAGCAACGGCTAAGGGAGGCAGCAATCGTACTGTGGCTGATCTCACAACAAGACTAAAGGTCTCCTGATGGTTTGTTTATGAAAGTCTTTGGCCACAAAGTGAGCTTTATATTAATCGATGGCGCCACCATCTCGGTTACCTTTGATGCGAAGTACCCACTTTGAACCAATAACATTCATGTTCGGTTGACGGGGAAGAAGCTCCCAAGTACCGTTTTTCAAAAGGGCAGCAAGTTTGTCAGCCATAGCAGTGACCCATTGAGGGTGTTTAGACGCATTGGTGTAGTAGGTGGGCCCCTGTTCATGGTGGGATGTTTGAAAGAGAGGTGGGCAGTGGATGCTTTGTGGAGATGGGAATGGGAGTGAAGGTTCTAGAGAGCTTGAGGATTGTTGGTGGAGGGTGGAGTGGTGTCAGTGGTATTAGGGAAGTAAGTCGAGCAAAAGAGAATAATGTTAACATGGCAAGAAAGTAATACTACCTTAGACGTAATGGGATTAAGGCACCTGTATGCTTTAAGGAAGTTGTTGCAGCCCAGAAATGTATGTAAAGTGGATTGTTGTTGTAATTTGGGGTAATTGTATGCACGTAGGAGCGGGTAGCAATCACAGCCAAAAACCTTAAAGAAGGTGTAGTCTGGGTGGGGTGGTTCGAAAAAGTCAAACATAAGGAATATCCCTGACGATAGCTGAAGATGGAAGGCAATTGATTACCCAAATGACTGCATGAACAGCATAAAACCAATATTACAATGGGGTGGAGCTCTGAAATAAAAACACTCAAGCTAATTCAATCATATGACGATTTTTTCATTCGGCAAAGCCATTTTGTTGCACAGCGTAAGGGGGAGAAATACAGTGTTGAATGCCAATTTGTTGATGCCATTGAGATGAAGTTGGCCATATTCACCTCCGCAGTCTGAGTGAACAGCCTTAATCTTATTATTGAACTGAGTTTGCACATATGCATGAAACTGTAGAAAAACAGCATAAACATCTGATTTGCGAGTAAGGGGAAACACCCAGCAATATTTAGAATAGTCATCCAAGAAGGTAACCACATATCGATGACCATCATTTGAGAGAACAGGGGACTGCCACACGTCACTGAAAATAATATCAAATGGTTCTTCACTGATGGTGTTTGTAGATGGAAGAGGTATTCTATGGGCCTTAGCTTGCAAGCAGATAGAACATGGCATAGAAATATTATCATAAGTAACAGGAAGATTCATCTGAGTAATAAGATTTTAACGACTGCATAGTTGGCATGGCCAAATCCTTGAAAACGGATACCAATTTCATTTCAAATTCGAGTCGACTTGATCTTCGAAAGCAGATACCAATTTCTGAACCTGACGAAGTGGCACCACCACCAGCCTCCTCGTCGCACCTCAACCTTCACCCCCAACCATGACCTCAGTAAACGATCGCTTGGGCCTCTTCAGATCAGCACCTTGAAGCATGTGGAACTCAATCAACCAAGAAGAGACTCCCAACCTCAAAAGAACCTTGGAGGGAAACTCACAACCCACGCAAAGTTCACCCACAGTAACCACCAATGGGAGATCACCCTTCAAAACTACACCCGAGCAACTTCTGATTCTAGCAAAAGAATCAAGACCCTGTGGACCACCTCATGAGTACGACACCTCAGAGATAAACCAACAACACGAAAAGCCACCTCCGGCCTTGAAGGTGACTGCTCCTCAAGTGCCCCTTCATGGATTGAAGGAGACCACCTAAGAACAGCCACACCCACCCGAACCACCCAGAATCACCAACACTTGACATCCACCACTAGCAAACCAAGAAGCAAGAATTTCTTGTCTGCCAAAGAAGCTAGCCTCCATCACATGAATGGAAACCCATTCCCCAAACACGTGACATAGCCTCAAGTATCCTCACCTTACCACACACCACCTCACCCACCAAAGCAAGTTCCAAAGCACAATCAAGAGAACTCATTGCCAGAGACCTCCATCTCTAGAGAAGGCGAGGTGCTTGGTGGGGGTGGAGGAACAACCACCATCACACCCCACCCCTTGCGCCTATCCCTCCGATGCCCAACCCCCTTGCACACCAAACACATGACAGGGTCTCTCAACAAGTTGATACGAGATGACCTCGGGCTCTGCAGCAAAAGCAAACATCACAGTGGGATCCACCTCTCCTCCCTCTTCCTCCACCAACACAATCATCATCACCTCTCTCTTCTCAAGCCAATGCATGACCAATCACCAGTCATCCCATACTTTAACCTTCCTTATAACAAAGACACAGTATACCCGTAGTTCAACCACTAGCATAACAAATAGGAAAAACTAGTCTTTACATGACCAGTGAAATTTACCCTTCTAAACATTTATCTCCTAACCATTATTTTAAAATATTTATTTTCTAAACATTCAAATAATTATAATATTATTTAAATATTAATTAAAATTAATGTCAACTAAAATCTACCTCAACGTATCCTTTTCAAGATTTTTGATCGAAATATTTTGAAGGAGATATCATAATAAGTTCCTAACTTTATTATAACAAAAAAAGGTTTTTTTTTTTTCTTGTAGTGCGTTCACCCTCCAATCTAAAGTTATCATTTTTGTCAAGATCTCAAATGTTGAAGCACCTTGAAAAGGTAGAAATGCTTGCCTTTACTATCACCATACTTCAGACACAGAATCCAGATGTCATATAGTATCATTTTAAACATTATCAACTAATAATCATTGAAAAACCTATGGTTCGTGTCCACGTACGGCATCCTTTTGTAAATCCCAGAATCAAAAGTCTTGGACTAGAGAAAAGCAATTATTCAATTTCTCTATTCACATGGTTTACATGCATCACGATTGCACAAAAAATAAAAGGAAAAAGAAAAGGATGGCCATAGAAAAACACCCAACAGTAAATCATTTACAACCTACAAAATCCTTAAAGATGGGAACCAGACATCACAACCGTATGACGCCCAACAGGTTCATTTGGGCTAATGGTAGGTAACTAGAGAAGCAAACGATTCGAGTGCCCGAAAAAGCGATTTCAACCTCAGGTAGTAGCTTGATCTTCCGGTGGATATATGATTCAATTAGTCATTTGAAGTTGGTTGCCACTCAAGAAGATGAGACCTCAGCTTGGTATCTGCAGCTAAGTGGTCTCTAAAGAAAAGCATGATTTCGTGCATTTGAGCCAACACGATGCGAACCCTGTAAAATCCATCAGTGCCGGCTGGCGGATACCTTCTTCTCGATTTTCTAGGGCAGCCAGAAACTCCTTATAACTCAGACTCCCATCCCGGTTCTCGTCGAAAATGTGAAAGACAACATCGATCGTGTTGTCAGACAAGGAGACACCACATACCTGCCATACAAGAGTTGGAGATGCTCAAAATTGTCAATAAGGTGTCATAGAGTCCTACCTTAAAAGAGCAAATCAAAGACAACAAGTCAAGATTTTAAATATCGATATTGATCGTATCGATAAATTAAAAAAAGAATATATCGGAGATATATCACTGATATCGATGAATTTTAAGAAAATCGATCAGAAAAATTTAAAATATCCAAAAATATTACAAATTTTATGAAAATTAACATTTTAATAATTAATACATCATTAACAAATAATTAAAAAATAAAAATCATAAATTTTGAATGAAAACATAATATAAATACACTAGTTGCATATCGACCAAGTCATACATTGAAAAGATGTATAGAACAAGATAATAATTGAAAAATGTCTATAATAATGCTACTCACAAAAAAAATGAAATATAAATAATGTCAGAGTATTAATTGACTACACTAAGTACGGAAGCACCAGCCAATGCCACCAAACCAATTCCAGGTTGAGCTTTGACCTGGTTCGATACTTCTCCGATTATCTTCCTCGATTTCTTACACTCGAACATATTCACAGTAGGACTCCCACGTCATGTAGCTATATCGAATATTGTATTCATTGATGTATCATTGATAGTCTTCATCACTGCAATAGAAAAGTATTCCAAGACGTGGATATCAACTGATTGTCGGACGAGCTACCCATGCTTCTAGTTCTAGATCTACCCTTTTTCTGAGTAGACTGATCTCGATGTTCTTTTGAATCTGTGGATTCGATAGACCCACCTTGTTTCAGTGTAGAACCTGATGATTCACAAGATTCACGCTATCTCATTGATGAACTTTGTGGTAGTCGAAGAGGAACTGGTGCAACATAATAGAAAAGTTGATAAGAAAATTGTTGAAAACCATGAGATGTAAAATACTAAGGGAAAACCCCATAGCCATAATTTGTAGATGCAGAATCACTTTGAGTACTATTACTTTGGTGGCGACCATCATGCCCATAGCCATATGAGGAATCATAATAAGATGAAGGGCTGGTGTAGCTGGAGAAGTAATTAGATGAACTTTGCACCTCATCTTGGGATTAGTACTTAGGGCTGGTGTAATGAGATCCGTAGCCACCATAGTAACTTGATGATAGTGATCTTGGACCACCTCTAAAGAATGATTCCGATGCAAAATTAAGATATCCCACTAATGAACTTAAATCATCGATGAACAACATAGAATGACCTAAGGCATACCCATACCCTGTGGGCTTATCCCTGCGTCATAGTCACAAGGTGGACTTGGTACGAGATCTCTATATATATTTATATATTTTGTGTGTATTCATGTTGGACATCCTCTCTACTAGGATCTTGATGATCTCCCTCATCTCTTCCACCACTACTTTCTTCATGTGGCTCATCAAACATCACTGCATCATCATCAAGATTTTAAATATCGATATTGATATCATATCGACAAGTAAAAAAAAAAAATACATCGGGGATATATCGCCGATATCATGGTAAAAAGATACTATCAATGGTATCGATATACTCAACCTCAACGATACCGATACATTGCAAACATATCGCGATATTTCAAACCCTAAGAAAAACAAGCAAAGAATGAAAAAGAGGACAGGAAAACGATCAACTTAATTTAAAGGTGATGGATCATACTAAAAGGGAATGCTTCCACATGTGCAGGGATCAACCATCTTCAACCACTACCATGACTCCCAAATTTCTAATTTTTCCTCAGAGACAAGTTTATCAATCTATTAAAGATGTATTAATATCCAGTAAGAACCCAAATCAATTTCTATTTAGATCTAATATTCAATTGGCAATCTTCCTGTTTAAAGCCAAAATAAAATTTTATAGCCAATAGAAGAGACCATCTTGCCATACCAGCTTTAACATTGTTGCAACAGATCCTTCCGTTTCTCTAAAATATTATTGGGTTCGTCTGACAGCAGATAGACAGTTTAGTTGCTAGGTTTATTGTTTCTTTGAGCATTCCAAACACTCAATTTGAAAATAGTATTCTAGATATGCAAGTTTGCAACACCTAAATAGCTGTGTTTCAGCTACAATCAATCTAGCCACTCAGTGAGGCCACGTGGCCACAGAACACGGCCAAAAAAATTTTGAAGCATAGCACAAATGGAGCCATCATGTGTCTTCATCTCTCACAAACCCAGATACAAAATATATTTTTCAAAGAGTCATCATGTGTCTTCATCTCTCACAAACCCAGATACAAAATATATTTTTCAAAAGTTCATAAAGTAGGAAAATTTGATCTTAGGTCCATTTCTGTGATGATCATATTGTTTGAAGACACCACTTAAAGATGTTTTTGTTGAATCAGCTTTCTGGTTTTGGAGTGTTTGTCTCCTCTACCAAGCCAAAGAATTCACAATTGGTTACCCTCAATTTTTCACCTGTTTCCCCCCATCACTCTTCTAATCTCCTCTCTGAAACCACATCTTCCCCACCGCAAACAGCCACCTACAACAACCACCGCCAACACTGTGTTCTATTTCCTCCTACCTATATCCCTTTCCTCCACCATCAAGACCCCCTCTCTATACATGCCTCTTAAAGCTTATTTTGCTCTGCCCACATCCACCATCATTAGCAGTCTCTCCTCCAACCACTTGTCCTTTTCTTTAACTCTCCTCTCACTGTCATCCACTTGCCCTTGCCATTGACACGTCCTGCAACCTAACCATCCCAACCTCATACTCATTAGCCCACCACCTGTTGGCTCCCCTCTCCATCCCTTTTCCTCAGCTAACCAGAGGGGAATGGTGCTTGGACAGTCAAGGAGAATTGGAAGGTGGAGAAGGGAAGGAGAGTAGATGGTTAGAGATGTAGGAGCAGCCAATAATGTTGGAGTGGTGGTTGTGCGGCACTGCAGCAATGAAGAGCTATGGAGGCTGACCAATATTGGCAAAGGTTTTCTAGAGAAGAACTTGATGGAGAGAAGGCAAGGATGAGCCTGTCTATTGAAAAGGGAAAGAAAATGAAGAGGCAAAGCCGCAAATGTGTCATTGGTGGTAGAAAATTGAGTCATTTCGCTTGCTGGAGTGGTAAATAGACAAAGGCAAAAAGTAAATCTAACCTATCTTGGATGTGGTAGCTCGACATATCAACCACAAGAATGGACGCAATGTCAAATTTCCCATCAAGGAACCAGGTACAACATCCAGAAACACAAAGTGACGTCGTTTTCTGATATGAAGTTTGGAAAAACTGTGGCAGCCATACATCTTTAACTCCTCAAATCATCTTTTTTTTTTTCAAAAAGGCCTGAAATCATCATATGAATCATCTTCCCCCCAAAGCATAACAGGATAAATGCTCTTATAACTACAATAAGCATGAAAGTTCAAAACCAAATGGACAACTCTAGCTGGAAAGTTTTATGAATTTATGAAAAGTTATGCGGGTGGCCAAACTAGTTGAAATGTCTTTTCTAGCTAAATATCATTCCATTATGCCACGAAAAATAGAACATTTGACGTACATGGGATGCAGCTCGACGAAAATCATGCTTTGACAGGAGGCCATTCACCTTCCCATAACCAAAAATTGCAAGTGAGAAGGGCTTCAAATTGTTGCGCAACTCAGCAAAAGCCTTGAAGTCCTGAGGATGCAACAAGTTAACAGAATATTTATTGCCACAGGATAATTGAACAAAGGAAGTACACTTGCTGACCTCTAATGTGATTCGAATGTTTTTGAGATGTGAGTTGTTTCCAATATCATCCACTCGATCAAGAAACTTGTTAACCTTGTTGCTTTCAACAGATGCAACCATAGATAAACCAAAGTCCTTGGCTGATATCGTTCCGCTTAGCTTGTGGTCGTAGTGATTAAACTCCAATTGCACAATCTAGCATTTAAATAATAGAAATTCCCTTTAACAACCAATTTAAATGGGAAAAAGATGCAAGCAAAAGATGATCTGAATATTGTATCATGACAGCAACTTACCCGATGTAGGTATAAACGGATAAAATGTAACAAAATAAGACTAGGATGGAGATAGCTCTGTTGTATTTTGCTATGCAACAGTACATGGAATTCAATGTATGAATTTAGAAGATGATGCCTCAAGGAGCTGTACCGAGGCAAAACTGAGACCTAACCTCACACCTCAAGGGCTAAAGTCTCAATTGAGAATAGCGAATGAGGAACTAGCATGTTTTCTTTATTGATAGGAAAAAGTATGACCAATCAAGATGATTAGTCCTCCCACTTGATTAAGCAAAATAGAATAAATCGCACATATAGAGTAGCAAAAGTAGTGCAACTACAGATTTGATCATCATGGAACTACAAGTTTAAGCCAAGTGAACCACATTTTCAACAGGACCAGGACCACCCCAAGCACAACATGCTTTTTTTTCCAAACCAGATTTACCATAACATCACTACAGGCAAGCCTCCTGCATGCCTAGAACAGAAGTTACTTTAAAAATGATTTTCAATTTAGCTTAAAAACAACTTTCAATTATCTGACCCACTCACAAAAATTTAGTTTTTTTATTTTTTGAAAGGGGAAGGATAGCCACCAAAGATCTATAGCCATCCGCTATATTTCTTTAAAGGTAAAAAGCTGGAAAAAGAATTACAAATGACAGGCCCACAAAGCCAAAAAATAAAGTGCTCCCTTACAACTTTCCGACCAAACCCTCTCACCCCTGAAAACAGACTCATTTTTTTCCGGCCACATCAGCCACAATCCTGCCACAACCTTGGCTCTTACAGTCAGATCCGCCAGAGGTCCATTGCACAAGGAGCTCCAAAGGTCATGCAAGTTGGCAACCTCCAAAACCAACCAGCCAAAGTTCACCAAACGATTTTCACAAAATCACACCACAGCAGATGTTTCACACCCTCGTCATCCACACCGCACAATGAACAAGTTATGTTAGCTTCCGTAAGCAACCGCCACACCCTAGCTTTGGTGGGGAGCCTCCCTCTTCTAAGAAGCCACATGAAAATCTTAATATTCAGTGGCAACTTTAGCTTCCAAATGATGTTGCAATCCATGCCAACGTAGGTGACTGTATCTTCCATCATCCCTCATAGCAATTTATAAGCCCTTCTAGTAGAGAAATTAGAATTTATATTTTAAGTAAATCAATGGAAGAAGGAAAAAAGAGAGGTTATTCCAAAATCAGATATCATAACAAAGTTTTCCTTTATAATGCCTTTCCTAAAAGATTCCCTTATTATGCTTTGTTAGACTGATTCTCTCATCTCCCTTCATCTTCCAGCTTCTATGCTGCTTCTTATGCTCCCTTTTGATGAAATGAAACTTTAGGCCCCATTTGGATGCAAGACAACCCCCTGGGTTATCTAAAGGGGGCCATCCTCTATAGCACCAATGGAATAAAGTTATTAATTTTGCAGTTTCCAATGAAATATCATCCACCACAACTTTTTCCAAGTTCTAATAAAGCATAGAAATCACTTCTATTACAATAAATATCACATCCTATCCCACCATATAACCAAGCAAACCCCACTTGTCCTACCCACCAACTTAATCTGGTCACAACCTCCCCTGATGTCAAATGTAGCCTTAGACCATTGGGCCTTTAAATGCACAAAAAGAAACATAAATGAAGCCATAACTACACCTCACGTGCACTATCTCTGCAACAAATTCTTAAGTGATACTTGCATTTAACTTCAGATAAGCATACCAAGCAGTCAAAAGTAAGCAGCATCCTAATTCTTTCCAAGAATTTTATGGTGGACCCCTACCTCCCTTGTAAGGCTAAGCACCCAACTCCTGGAATCCCCTTATGCATCATTTTGCCTTCTCACCGAATCTCCAGACCCACCCATTAGGTCTCTCTAATTTGTCTTTGTTTGCCATGTAACTTTTTCCCAAAGAGCCTTGTCAAACAAGTGATAAAATTCATTGAATGGTCAAGCATTCACCTCAACATCTTCACTCACGTTCCTCCATACAAGTTGATGCTTAACACCCAGGCATTCAAGCTCCATTAAGCTGTAATGTTTCCTTTTTTTCCTTTCAGCATCACCAAAGTATGTTCTTGCCACATCATGTACTACAGCTATCAACTTCCACCAAGTATTAGTTCTGGGTAACAATACCATCAAATTCCACATCCTGCAAAAGAACCACAATGCATTTAACCGCAACATTGACTTTTGACCCAATATTTACGATGCTCCCATCTATCACAATTCTCGTTATCTTCAATCCAATTGGGTTCTCTTTATTCGGAACAAAGCAGACACCATGAGAAAATTTCTTAGAAAAAAGGATGCATATCCAAATTCATGATGCCTTCCTAAATGCATTTAGAATCAATGGAATCCAGTAAAGCAACACTTTTTTGTTCAGCACTCAGATTGCAACTCAACTTCTATTCCATTTGTGTGATCTCCCAACCCAAACTTACCTTCAATATACTCAATGATTTGCTATTCATCAGCTTCAATTTTGCTTCAATTTCACTTCAATTAAGACATATTCATGTCATCATCCTTCAATCAATCCCTACTCCTATTTTATGCTCATCCTCCAGTTTGATGAACCATCAATCCTTGATTCACATCACAAACAATCGTAGCATATAAATCAAGATGGCAGTCTCACATCAAGCAACATTGAAGGATATAGAAGTGTGACTAAGTCAGAGTTTAGTGATTAAGTAAAAAGAATTTCATTCACTATCCTCTCAATGTCAATATTCCTCCTATAGAATCCCAGCATCTTCTCATAAATCTACATAATGCCATCTATCAAAGTTGCAAAATTCGATGGTTGTATTCAGTCAGGGAGATCAGGGAGGTTACAGTACTCCAGGAACTAAAAAGGTACTGATCAGTTTTCTAATTTTAAATTCAAAAAAATTAATTAATACAAGCATACCAATAAATATAGTAGCAAAACCATACTTTACAATTTTAGGGGTTTTTACATGTATGCCATCAAGAACTTTTAAAACTACATAAATGTTATAAAAAATACATATTTAGCTAAATGTCAAATAAAACATTAACTCTCTTTACATAAACGTCAATTCTTGTGTCAATATTCGTGTCAATCAAGATGAAATTTGGATTGTGCCAACCTCTATATCAATGTGAATTTGAAACCATGAATGAATGGTCCAAATTCCATCTCAATTGAGATGAGGGTTAACACAGAAATTGGCATTTATGTAACAAGTAAACCTCTTTTTATGGCATCTATATAAATATGAATTTTCTTACAACATTTCAATAAGTTTGAAGTTCTTGATGCCACATATATAAAAATCCCTACATTTAAAAAAAAAAAACAATTGTAACAAAAATCTCAGATTAAAAATCTAATTGATTAATTAACATATCTCAGACTGGCAAGGTATTTGTCCTAGATTCTATCCAATGAGTACCATAGAGAATCAAATAAAAGTCTTATTCTCAAAAGAAATCCTAACCCTCTTTTTATAGAAAAGCGAACTGAACTAATTACATAAGTATCCCCTCAATATAAACAAAATAATAAAAGACATCATGTAACCCCTTCTAACTCAACACTCCCCCTCAAGTTGAAGCGTATATGTCAATGAGACCTAACTTGTCACTCAGAAAATCATGGTGTTTCCTCTTGAGAGGCTTAGTGAAAATATCAACAATCTGTAGCTCAGAAGATATATAGGAGGTACTTATCTTATCCTCCAAGACAGCATCTCGTATAAAATGACAATTGACCTTAATATACTTTATCCTCTCGTGAAAGACGAGATTAGAGGAAATATATGTTGCTGACTTATTATCACAATACAGTGAAACCAGAGTATCAACTAACATCCCTAAATCTCACAGGAACCCAACCATCCACATAATTTCACATGCAGCCCATGCCACAGAGCTGTACTCTACCTCTACACTAGAGCGGGCAAGAACACTTTGTTTCCTGCTCCGGCAAGAAATCAAATTTCCTCCCAGCTAAACAACAAAGCCTGACGTAGATTGCCTGTCATCTACTGATCCTGCATAGTCTGTGTCAGAGTAAGCCGCAAGATCAATAGTGCAACTCGCCCTGTAATACAAACCTCACCCTGGGTTACCCTCCAAGTATCTCAGGATGAAACACACATCATGCTAATGGTTGTACTTAGGACTCTGCATAAATTGACTAACACGACTGACAGCAAAGCTAATATCTGATTGAGTAATGGTTAGGTATAACAACTGACCAGCAATACTGCGATATCTGGTAATATCCTCAAACAAGGGATCTGACCCATCAGTTGTATGGCTAGCTGGTGACTCGACCGGTATCCCAAATGGCTTGGACCCAAGCAGTCCAACCTCCTCTAGTATCTGTAAGGTATACTACCTCTGTGATAATGACAAACCATCCTTCTGACAAACAGCCTCTATCCCCAGGAAGTAACGAAAATCACCCAAGTCCTTGGTGACAAAAGTAGAGTGGAGAAAGACTTTCGTCTCTACTATCCTATCAATATCATCACCTGTCAAGATCATGTCGTCAACATAGATCGCTAAGATGACAACTCTCCATGCTCAGTCCTCCTAATAAATACAGAATGGTCAATAGTAGATCTCTGGAACCCAATCTTCTCCTGATTATCATAACCTCGTGATTGTCTCATGTAAACTTCACCAACTATATCACCATACAAAAAGGCATTCTTTATATTTAACTGATGTAGAAGCCATCCCCTCACAACAACTGACAAGATAATCCAGATGGAAGTGATACGAGCAACAAGTGAGAAAGTCTCCAGGTAATCTCCATACGTCTAGGTGAATCCCTTAACAAGTCGTGCCTTATATCGCTCCATTGTCCCATCTAACCTATATTTGACTGTGTACAGCCATCTGCAACTAACAACTGTGACTCCCTTAGGACATAAAACAAGATCCCAAGTCTTCCTAGTCTAAAGTGCACGCATCTCATCATCCATAGCAACTTTCCATTTTGGATCATGAAGAGTTTGAACAAAATCTCTCGGAATTACTGCTGTGGTAATGGCTGAAGCAAACTACCTGTCCTCCTAGAGATGAGATACAATAGTATAATAGGAAATAGGGTGAAGCATAGTGCCAAATCTCCTATGCACAATCCCCTCATCATCTGACTCATCCCCACCTGATGGATTAATAGACTGAGCTGGTGCCTTATCCGTGATGCCATTTAACTGTGATCTCCTCTGATATACCTATGTATCCTGTATTGTCGCCTCTATAGATGAACCTTCCTCTTAGAAGTAGGGGACCCTCTCAAAGAAGGTTATGTTAGCAGTAACAATATATCACCTCTGAACTGAGTTATAGCACATGTAGCCCTTCTGGGTTCTAGAATACCCGAGAAAGACACTTCATAGCCCAGGGAGCAAACTTATCATGTATACCGTAATTCTAAACAAAGCAGACACATCCAAAAACTCGTAAAGGCAATAGAAAAATCCTGTCACACTTAGGATATATAACCAGATATGGAATCTGACCATGAAGTACTGAGGATGACAACCTGTTAATCAAATACGCTACATATAATATAGCATCTCCTCAAAACTACTTAGGAACCTTCATATGAGACATGAAGGTCCTAACAATATCAAGCAAGTGAGGCAACTTGCGTTCTGCAACTCCATTCTACTGAGAAGTGTGTACACAAGATGTTTAATGAATGATCCCTCTGGAACAAAATTCTTCCTGCAAGTCACTGTGCATAGATTCTAATGCATTATCATTGCGGAAGATCTAAACAGTAGTACCATACTGTGTCTGTATTTCTAATAGAAATTATCGAATAATAGTAAGAATCTCACTTCTGGCCTTCATCAAGAATACACAGGTCAGCCTACTGTTGTCATCAATCATAACTGTAAAATATCGGTGTCCACCAATAATGGCAACTCTAGAGGGCCCCCGGACGTCACAATGCACTAGAGAAAAAGGTTCAGAACTAACACTAGCCTCTCTCCCTAGATAGCTGCCCATTTGGTGTTTCCCCATCTAGCAATCTTCACACTCCAAGACCGAGTCAGGTAGCTATGGGAACATCTGGCGTAGGGATGCAAACGAGTCAGGTTTAGCTAAACCCATACCCATACCCATTTATTTATCATGTACAAATATTCAAACCCATACCCATACCCATCTACCAATCGGATATCCATTTACTCACCGGATATCTATTTATAAATTTATCATACAATCAAATCGTGCCTAAATTAGATTTAAAGGAGAAAATTATATATATAACACAATTCATCAATTATTTATTTTTACCGAACCTGAAACATAGGGGTGCATGCTACTCCAATTTTAGTGATCTCCATTGAAATTATTACAAAAAAGAACTTAAAGGGGAATATATCAAAAACAAAAAATACAAAGAAAGACAAAATATAAGAACATTTCAAATAAAATATCCTCATCCCAGAAACAAATGTTCAATGGAAGCTTCAAAAGCACTCTCAATCTTCAAAATCATGGAGGGAATCATGAGAGATTAGAACTTGGGGAATGAAGGACTTAAGGTGAGACTTATATTTCTCGGGTAAATGGGGATTTTATTCAAATACTTGGGTAGGATAATCGGGTATAGATCTATACCCATACCCATACTCAGTTGGATTTTTTGGATAAACCCATACCCAAACCCTGTCGGGTTCGGATCAACTTTTACCCATTCTTTTCAGGTCAGGTTGAGTCAGGTTCAGGTCAAGTTTACCAAAACTTACATCCCTAATATGACACATCTTCATAGAATGATACCAAAGTCTCCTGTGCCAAAGTAATGGATCACGAGAAATAGACACTGCCCCAGCAAACAGGGTAGGCGTGTTTAAATAATATAGTCCACCTCTTTCTATTCTATCACCAATAATATCACCCGTGACTTAATCTTAGAAGTAACAATGCCTTTCATCAAAAATAACATTACACCCAAGATCTCTGTAAATGTTACTGACTGATAAAAGATTTATGGGAAACTCGAGAGCATAATATACTTGTTCTATCTTCATCTTGGATGTTAGCATCAACACATCCAACAGTAGCCACAGGGGAAGTTGCTCCATTAGCTACCCATACATCCTAAATTCCATGTGAAGGCATGGGATTTTTCAGACGGTCTTTGTCTCCAGTAAGGTAAACAAAGGCACCAAAATCAATCACCAAGCACTTCTGGTCCTCTATTTTTTCACTCCAATCTCGTAGGTTACAAATGCTAGCCTAGTTGTATCTAAACTTGATCTACTCAAATCAGTTCTTCTCAAAATCGACAAGAGAAGACTTATCGCCATCGATAGGAGATGTGAGAGAAGGCTCATCACGCACTAAAGCCACAAACAAGGCAATCGCGACCATCGACAGCGGCTGTGGACCACCACATAGCATTGCTCGTGCCCTAGGTGGCGCAACTCACACCACTATTGTCCCATGCATTACCACCAGCATCGCTAAGGCTCCATGTACTAGCGCTAGCAGCGCTGCTTCTCCATGCGCAGCCTCTAGCACTACCGCTGGCGCTCCATTAGGTGTCGTACACCTCGCTCGACCCCCTAGCATTGCCTCTTAGCCTCCAAGTACCACCGCTAGGGCCCCACGTGCTGCCGTTTGCAGCACTATTGCTCCACGCGTTGCCTCTGGAGTCGCCATTGTTGCTCCACACGATGTTGCGCACAACACTTGGCCTTCCAACGTCGCCGCTTGCGTCGCGAGGGCACCACACGCCACCATTCACGGCACTATTGCCGCTTGTGCCACTGCACACTCTACCGCTTGCTCTTGCACCGTTCATAGTAATGGTGTCATCGGTGTTCCCCATTAGATCACCTTCAGTTGGTGATTTAAGAGAAAACACATGTTGTAGTGGATTTTTAGCGGGATATCGAAGGACCGACCTAGGACTGCTACTCTAATACTTTGTAAAGAATCAAATGAAAGTCTTATTTTCAAAAAAAAACCCTAACCCTCTTTTTATAGAAAAGAGAATTGGACTAATTACATAAGTGCCCCTTCAATATAAATAAAACAATAAAAGACGCCATGTAACCCCTTACAACTCAAGAAGTACAATTACTCAGCCAAATAAATAGCCATGAAGCCAATTTTCACAACCCATCCATATAGCTTTAATGTGCTCCATTTGTCCATTCGAAAGGAAAATAATAGCTTAAAATGAAGAGAAAAAAAAAGTTATCGATCAATCCAGTAACCAACCACCAAGCCTTCTTCCACACTAAGTGGGGTCGACTACATAGATTCTTTGCCTCCACATAGATCAATTTGGAGCCATTTTTTAGCTTCAACTCATTTCAACAAATATTATTATATTGACAACAAAGCATTTCTTAGTAGTAAATATTCCTAGAATAGAGCCAGCACTACCAGAATGGCAAAGGGATGGTATAATGTTATGATTCTTAACCATCCAAAAAGAACGTAGCGATTCTTGCCTCCAAGTACACATGTATATATATGAAGTGTAGATATAGATTTATATCTATTTATGGATGAAGTAGCCACTCAAATTCATAATTTTGCAAACTTGGAGACATTTCGAACCAATTTTCCATTATATCATGATGTACCCCCAACATGCGTCGATTTGGCTTGTCAATACAATGTTGATAAACCTTGCTAAAGTTTGACATCACCTTTATTGTTGAAATATGTGTTGTATTTTAGAAATAATAAAAAAAATGGTATTATAAGCATTTTGATCTCTTGCCTTTGTCCACCTATGCTTAGACTCCACAAGTTTCTTTGAGTTTGGTCAATTTTTCTCATATGAATTGGGTTTTAACTGGCATCTGTCGAAAAATGCAAGGAATAAGAAAGATCAAGCAGTGTATTCTATGTTTGGTAAGGTAATCTAGAACTTGGTGTACAACAACAACAACAACCAAGCCTTTTCCCACACTAAGTGGGGTCGGCTATATAGATTCTTTGCCTCCACACAGATCGATTTTCAGCCATTTTAGGACTTAAATTAAAGTAATTGAGGTCATACTTAATAGTTTCCTTCCAACACTTGTTTGGTCTTCCTCGCCCCCTCTTAGCAGGTTCAGCCTCCAACTTCTCACATCTCCTAACTGGGGCATCTAGTGGCCTTCTTTGTAAATGTCCAAACCATCTTAGACGGACCTCTCTCATTTTATCCTCTATCGGTGTCACCCTAACCCTGTTTCTAATAAAATCATTTGAAATACGGTCCTTTCTTGTATGACCACACATCCATCTTAACATCTTTATTTCTGCCACAGACATCTTCTGTACATGCCTATAGTTTATAGCCCAGCATTCAGAACCGTACATGGCTGGTCTTACCACAGCTCGATAGTATTTTCCTTTGACTTTTAAAGGAACCTTCTTATCACAGAGAACACCAGAAGCACCCCTCCATTTCAACCACCCTGCATTAATTTTATGTGTAACATCACCATCAATTCCACCATCATGTTGGAAAATGGATCCCAAGTACTTAAAAATATCTTTCATTGGAATGCACTCTTCTCCAATTTTTACATCAATCCCTTCGTTGTTCCCTCTACTACTAAACTTACATTCCATATACTCAGTCTTCGTCCTACTTATGCGTAATCCTTTATCTTCCAGGGCTTCTCTCCAAAGCTCAAGTTTTCTGTTCACTCCATATCTTGTCTCATCAACCAACATAATGTCATCAGCAAAAAGCATACACCAAGGCACCTCAACTTGGATATGCTTCGTCAACTCATCCATAACCAAGGCAAAAAGATAAGGGCTTAAAGTCGAACCTTGATGCAGACCAATGGAGATATCAAAGTAGTCTGTCAAATCATCCTTAGTCTTTACACAAGCTATAGCTCCATAGTACATATCCTTAATGAGGTTGATATATATAATTGGCACTTGTCTCTTCTCCAAAATTCTCCACAAGATATCTCTTGGGACAGAATCATAGGCCTTCTCCAAATCAATAAAAATCATATGTAAATCATTTTTCTTCGCTTTGTAAATCTCCATCATATGTCTCAAGAGGTGTATTGCCTCAATAGTAGACCTGCCTGGCATAAAGCCAAATTGATTTTCAGTTACCATAGAGACTTGCCTCACCCTTCTTTCAATTATTCTTTCCCAAAGTTTCATCGTATGACTCATCAACTTAATACCTCTATAGTTGGAACAATCTTGTATATCACCTTTGTTCTTGTATAAAGGTACCACAAAACTTTTCCTCCATTCCTCTGGCATCTTTTTGCCTCTCCACACAGTATTAAATAAATTTGTGAGCCAAGTTATACCCCGTTCTCCCGTCATTCTCCAGACGTCTATAGGAATATCATCAGGCCCAACAACCCTCCCACTTTTTATCATCTTCAGAGCCTCCTCTACTTCTTTCTTTTGTATCCTTCGATAACAAGATCAATTCACATACTCTTCAGAGTTAACTAACTCCCCCAACATGATATCATTCTTTTGTTTTTCATTAAAAAGCTTATGAAAATATCTTTTTCATCTTGTCTTTATATCATCACTAGTTATAAGCACCCTTTCTTCTTCATCCTTGATGCATCTTACATGCGCAAGGTCCTTTGCTTTCTGCTCTCATGCTTTAGCTAACTTGAAAATATCTTTTTCACCTTCTTTAGAATCAAGTTTCTTATAAAAATGCTCCCAAGCTTTTGCTTTTGCTTCACTAACAATTTTCTTTGCATCTTTCTTTGCTCTTTTGCAGTTTTCCATATTTTCATCGGTCTTATCTCGATATAAGGCTTTAAAACAGGTTCTTTTAATTTTAAGCTTCTCCTGCACTTCCTCACTCCACCACCAAGCCTCCTTTTGTCCTGGAACACCTCCTTTAGACACGCCTAACACCTCATTTGTCACCTTCCTAATACAGTTTGCCATATTTAACCACATTTCATCAGCACTACCATCAAGATCCCAAACCTTTTGTTGCATCATCTTCTCTTTAAATCTCACTTGCTCTTTCTTAAGATTCCACCATTTAATTCTCAAATTCTTAGACACTAATTTTCTCGTCTTTGCCTTCTTCAAATGAACATCCAACACCAAAAGACGATGTTGAGCAGTTAAACTCTCCCCTGGAATAATCTTGCAATCCTTACAAGATAAACGATCCCTTCTTCTCAAAGCAAAGTAATCGATCTGCGTTCTCGTTAAGCCACTTTTATAGGTAATCAAATGCTCTTCCCGTTTTTTGAAGAAAGTATTTGCTATGAAAATATCATAAGCCATAGCAAAATCAAGGAACGTCTTCCCTTCTTCATTCCTAACACCAAAACCATGATTTCCATGCACTCCTGCATACTCTAAAGCATCTTTTCCCACATGCCCATTTAAATCTCCACCCAAGCAAATCATTTCAGTCCGTGGGATTCCTTGAATTATCATATCAAGCTCTCCCCAAAATTTATTCTTTATTCTTTCCTCTAGACCAACTTGAGGTGCATAAACTGAAATGACATTCAAGATCTTTTCTTCTAAGATTAATTTTATCAAAATAATTCGATCACCCAATCTCTTAACCTCAACCACGCTCTCCTTCAAATCCTTATGAATTATAATACCCACGTCGTTTCTACCTTTGTACTTTCCTGAATACCAAAGTTTGAAACATGTTCTCTCGATTTCCTTTGCTTTTTCACCAACGCACTTAGTCTCTTGAAGGTAAAGAATTTGAATCCTTCTCCTTACCATTGTATCCACAATCTCCATGAGCTTGCTGGTCAAGGTACCAGTATTCCAACTACCGAATCTCAGCATACATTGTGACACACTTCGATGACGAAGTGGTGGAACTAGCTTCTTTACTCGCATGCGTTCCTCATGCGAGAACCCTTGCTCATTTTGGACTACATCCGGGCGGCGATGTAGCGGAACTAACTTCTTTACTCGCATGCGTGTTCCTCATGCAAGAACCCTTGCTCATTTTGGACTACATCCAAGCGGCGATGTAGTGGAACTAACTTCTTTACTCGCATGCGTTCCTCATGCGAGAACCCTTGCTCATTTGTCACTACACCCGGGCGTCGATGCAGCGCGTCGCAAGTAGGGAACGCCCCAACAAAATCAGAGTGTTTGCTAGAATCCATGTTTAAAAAAAGTAAAGGACAACTGATTGAGGTTAACAGACACCTGTTTCAGTCTTAAATTGAAAAGTTCACATTAAGCCAGAGAAATAAGCACTACACGCCACCACATGGGAAGAGGCCAAATAGATTGAACGGTTGACCATATTCTCCAAATAAGTCCTGTACAACCCAATTTCTATTGTCAAAGAAATGCTTGCATCAAAAGAAAAAAAATGCCATGACCAGGTCTCCCTTGTCTAAAGGACCACCAAGCAATCATTTTGAGCATACACCTACACCTCTTAACATTATTCAGGTCATCGGTTGAGCTGATCTGCACCGGGTGTCCACGTTAACCCAAAAATCTTGCTGAGCAACCCATTCTACCTAAATCTTCACAGCCCAATCAAGTGGCAATCTTAGCACAACAATAATCTTCTAGATCAGCTGGAATGTGTAATTTCCTATAGGCTTCTCTCATGGAGTAGGTCCCCGTATCCCAATCTCAACCATCCCAAACAAGGCTGGGACACTTGCTCTTTAGAAATGGTCCACGAAGAAAAATAGTCCTCTGATCTCTTGCCTCCAATCTCAGGTGTCTAGCTACCCTGACTGAGACTGAAAGGGCACAACTGGCATTCCGCCACTTATGCATTCTGATCCATGAGAAAACCAACTATGTCCACTTACACATTCTGGTCCATGACTATGGAACAAATTTGTCAACACTCTAAAGATCGGGTAACCATCCTTCTTGAGGCAGAACTGCCACACAAAACTGAGTGAAAGAAGATGCCAATTTGCAAGCAAAGAGGCCACTCTCCAGAAGTATGACACACCCCTCCAGCCAATACCATGGCTATCCCAACAAAGATCCCTGCGTAACATGCAAAAAACACAGTGTTCTACAGTCCCCCATATGGACCCATAACACGTGGACCATTTTGCAAGAACTTGTAGAATTCTTGTGCCCAAGCCTCATTGCAATTGCATGATAAATATTGTTACAATGTCAAATACATTTCACTCAATTTACTTCACATCCAAAAATATACTTGTAGCATCATGATGCTGCTTTACCATAAGATACATCAACAAAGCAAGTAGGAGCACAAGTTTCATCATATCAAAATTAAACAGAGCAGAAAACTACCTCATCATGCAGTTCTCTTAAGAAATCAACAAATTTATCATGATGTAGGTACCCGGTGCCATCCTTCCCAAAGAAATACTCAACAAGACCACCCTTCTCCACACATTTTCTCATACTCAACCAACTACGCTTTCCATCGCTATGGCAAGCTCCTTGTCTATTAACCGATCGCATCAATGCCATTACTTTCTTGAATTCTGCTTGATCAATCTCACTGTAAATGAAAGACATGAGATCCATTATAAAATAATTAGAAACAAACTCAAACCCGATGCAAAAGATGCACAATGCATCAGGAGATCCATTATAAAATAATTAGAAACAAACTCAAACCCATAGCAAGTGATGCACAACGCATCAGGAGATACTTTTACCATCAAACAAATGTTGAATGCAGGCATATAAACCGGATCTTAATCTGGACTGGGGCACAAATTTAGACTGCACATGAATGCTCGAAGTGAACAACGAAACAGCACAATTTCTATCATGTAGTAGACGATGAAAGAATGACAACATAAAACCAATTTATTGACACCAGACTTTATTTAAATTAACTCTACATACAAATTTTGGTTCCTCTACACAACTTCCAATGCTTAAAACAATTGTCCTCATTGTCCTCGCAAATAAGGTAAAACCATCAGAAGAAAATCATAGTTTCTAAAGAAATCACCAGGGCCTCTGCCCCATTACATTGGACAAAAGTAATTGCCTTGAAGAAAAAGTACAACCTTGAGTAGTAGACTCATAATACCGATTCTTGCAACTCTAGCAGGAATGTTTGAAAATGTTAAACCAGTTTCAAATTACAATCATATTTCCCGCAGGTAATGAACCATATTAGCACGTAGCGATGATGGGATTATATTCCGTGATACAGCAAAGGACATGTTGAACTCTCTGCATGACACCATACCTCAAAGAATAATGCAACTCGCACTCTTCATATTCATTCACCAAGAGAGCCATTTGCAGATGGGTGAAATGTCACTAGCCCAATACTACTTAAACTCTCAAATCTGCCCTTCAGAAGTTGAATATGAATTTTCTTGTCTTTGCATGTGAATCTCAAAAGACGAACATGGTTGGACATTTTTTGCCAAGATTAAAATAACCCTACCACATTGCTCAAAGCATCTCAAAGGGTTCCAACTATGGTTGAGGCATACAGTTGACTAAGTAGACCTGCAGTCCTGATACCATCCACAAACATTTGCCATGGTAATTTCCTGTAGAAAGATAAGAGGGTCAATTGCCTTTGGGGGACACAAAAATTACACTATAGGACAATTGGTTTCAGCCTTGGTTAATGTCCTTATTGTGGGAAGACAAGCCATTTTACAAGAATTGCTTGATCAAGCCTAAAAGCCAATTGTTTCCATCAAGCCACTTTGCACCTACTAATTCATTTGTTTCATGGGAAAAATATGAGGATTTGGTGCATAAACTACATTTTTTGCATGCATCCGTAACATCCAATGTTTCTAAGTTAAATATTGTTGCCCTACCGAACCCTCAGCCTAAGGATGAAAATAGATCGGATATGAATTTGGTTATTGTTGACGATTGTACAGTGAAAATCAGACTAGATTCACATTCAGATTCAAATATTCAGCAGATTAAATCTATATGTTATTGGGGTTAAATGCTTTTATGTGTATCTGAGATCTTGCGAAATTCAAAAGCCAAAAGGATTCGTAAGAGGCAGTTATACTTCAAACCTATTGCCAGAAAGTTTCACTTCTTTCAATAATAATGATGATAATCATATTCATGACGCATTTCTGGTGATGGTGATTTTCACACTATTATAACGGAATATAACTTGCTATAATAATAGAAGGGAATAGAACTTGAACTTTGCACCCTTTTTTTCTTTTCTTTTTTCTTTTTTTTCTTTTTTGAAAGAAAAAAACGGGGTTATCAAGGGTTGTACAAAGTCCCGTAATAAAAAGAGCAAGTTACACAAATAATCACAGGAAAGAAAAATGATACAAAGTCCCATCAACACTAGCTCTTTCCCCTCTAAAGATGACCCCATTGCAATCCAGCCAAATACATTTCAGGAGAATGTAGGATCTTCTGATCAAGTCAACGTCCTACACAATGCAGCCCCAAGAATCACCCCAAAAAGCCATATGCAAAGAAAAATCAAAAGGCCAATTTCGAGCACTACTCCAACACTGCTAAGCATAGGAGCAGGAGCAAAATGGATTATCCACATCCTCCACACTTGAAGAACAAAGCACGCAAGTTGTGTCCACCTCCAAGATCCATATGCTCCTGAACTGGCAAGTGATCAATCTCTGTCTCCTCAGCAACCTTATGAAAAATCTTACCTTTAACAGTAATTTATACCTCTAAATCCACTAGCAATTCTCTAGAAGAACAGTGTGAGCAGGTGCATGTGCTCTCAAAAAAATTATAGGCCTTTGTGACTGCAAAGCAACCATGCTTCTAAATGCATCTGTTGAGAATCGCGCAAGTAGGAGTGTGGAGACTCTTCCACGAGAGGGAGAAAGGGAGCAGCAGGGTGCTGCCACCAGCCACTGTTCACGGCAGAGAGGGGCTGCAATCCACGTTGAGAGATGAAGTAAAGGAAGAGAGAGGGAGTTGATGTGTTTAGAATCAAATATTATATTAACTCAACTTAAAAACAATTACAACAGGAAGACTCTCTTTTATAGAGAGAACATATCATCTAAATATAGTAAAAGATTCTATCCCTATAGAGCAAAAGATCTTATCTCCTAATTAAAGCAAATCCCAAACATATTTTCCTAAAACTTATTTACTAAAAATAGCAAACTTAACAAATAAGAAAAGACTCCACATTTGGTCCTTTGGACCACCAAATCCAACAGCCCCTGTGGGCCCTAAGAGGCTGCCACATGGCACTTGCCACGTGACCTGCTAGCTACCACGTGGCTAGCTTTATTCCCAACACTCCTTCTCAAGCCGAAGGTCGAGAGAATGATGGTTTGCCGAACATGATATTACTACATCGTTTTTCTCTTGAAGAGTTGAGGATGATTTTCATGCCTCTTCCTCTATGCTCGAGAGTCGAGCCCTTCATCTCGACGTTCTCCGATGCGTTAGAGAATTTCACGTGCCTCCTTGTAAAGTATGGCACCTTGCTCATGAGCCAGAAAAGACCCTCAACTTTTCTTTGACACAAGGTCACCAAGAGAAAGTAGAGAAGTCGATGCAGTCATGGTGCTCTTCTAGCAGGTACATTATGCAGCCAGATGCTCCACCATCTTCTTTTGATGTGACTACGAATCCTCTTACCACCTCCGTAGTCATTGCTCCTCTGACAATCTTTGTAGTAGTGGCTATTGGAGCAGTCGTCTCTTCTGTGCACAACTTGATGAACTCTCTTCTCCAACTTCTTCATGGAATCCTTGGTCTCAGTTTCTTCTTCGACGAGGACATGCAATTTGTCTTATCCTCCCTCGAAGATTTTGAATGCCTGAGCCCATAAGATGTAGTTCAAGGCACCTTGAAGTGCAATTGTGGTGCCTTGAACTATCACATTTCCTTCCACGATGTTGATCTGATTCTCTCCTTCATCCATCTCCATCTTCAACAACGAGCCTTCTTCCACTTGTACACTCCACGTCAGGCAATTGGATGCTTGAGAGAAACCACTTGTCGGAGTCCCCTACTTGACTTCTTGGGCCTTGTGTAAGGCGCCAAGGACCTTCAAAGAGTTCTTTAAGAACTCCTAATATCAATGAAGATACCTCGACACATGAGGTTTGGATATTCGCAGGAATTACGCACAAGATGGGACTTCTTGTGCGTAACCTAACAGGAGGAAAGGGCCACGCGTGGCTGTTGCCCACCAAGGAAAAAAGTCACGCACAGCATGGCTTTTATTCCCTTCTCCTTCCTATGCATGCAAAAACTCCCCCTGAAAGAGCCTAAATCGCAGGCTCTGATACCTGTTGAGAATCGCGCTAGTAGGAGCGTGGAGACTTCCACGAGAGGGAGAAAGGCAGCAGCAAGGTGCTGCCACCAACCACTATTCACGGCAAAGAGGGGCTGCAGTCCACATTGAGAGATGAAGGAAGAGAGAGGGAGTTGATGTGTTTGGAATCAAATATTATATTAACTCAACTCAAAAACAATTACAAGATGAAGACTCTCTTTATAGAGAGAACATATCCTCTAAAAATAGTAAAAGATTCTATTCCTATTGAACAAAAGATCTTATCTCATTTGAAAAGATCTTATCTCCTAATTAAAGCAAATACCAAACATATTTTCCTAAAACCTATTTTTGCTAAAAATAACAAACTTAACAAATAAGAAAAGACTCCAAATTTGGTTCTTTGGACCACCAAAACCAACGGCCCCTATGGGCCCTGAGATGCTGCCACATGGCCTGCTAGCTACCACGTGGCTGGCTTATTCCCAACACCATCCATCTCTCTCATCCCCAGGGCCCAGGGACAATGTTATTGAGGGCCCGCAAAGAAAGGGAGAGGTCCTCTACTTTGGCATCAAATGACTATAGCACATTGAATAGCCAAAGATTATCCTAGCAACACTGAGCAACAACCACTGAGGAGTCCATAGTTAGGGCAACCAATCTGGGGTACGCTTCTGCAATGGTTCGAAAAGGAGACCATTGATGTGTCCAAAAATAGAACATCGTCCTATCACCAAGAGAGGCTCTACAATGTGGCCAAAGTTCCTTTAAAAGCTTGCAAAGGCCCTTCCAATAGGTAGAAGCACCTCTAATCATCATCCTCTTTAGTCCCAGTCCACCATATATCCCTGTAGGAAGATCCCATAATCTGAAATAGCCACTTAGAGAGCAACGCATTATTAAATTCTCTAAGATTGAGAACCCTGAGGCCTCCATCTAACTTTGGTCTCCACACCACATGCCATGCTACCAAGGGCACGAAACTATCACCAATGGAAGAGATCCAAAGAAACTTCCTTATAATGATGTCCATCCTCTGTAAGACGCAGGCAGGTGCCTTCAAAATTATAAGGAAATAAATAGGGAGTATGGAGAGCATGAAAAAAGCAAAACAAGTCTTTCCCTCTAGATAAAAGCCACACTCCCACCCTTTGCAAGCATTTCTCCATATGCTAATGATGGGGATCCAATCCTTTAAGTAATGTAATGTTGCTAGGAGCCAATGGCAGTGACTTAAGTGCCGTCGGTAAGGCCTTTTTTGGGAAAAGCCCATGCCGACATGGTAAAGGTGTCGAAATGCAGGGATATCGTCGGCATGGTCGACATGCTAGTGAAATTGATGGTCATGCCGAGACTATTACTGATTTTTTTGACTACTTTTGTCATTTTTGTCGGCATGCCCTCGGCATTTCCATGGAATGCCCTCGACATGCTCATCGGCATGCCCATCGAAAAACAGGTATTTCCACGACGTGCCCTCGACATGTCCACGAAATGCACACTTAGAATTTCATTGGTATGGCATCGAAATCAGCATTTCGAACCTTAGTCAGTGGGAGAGCAAGGTGCTTAATACATAACCGAAGAACATCCACCCACAAGGCTCCTACAAATGCCGGTGATTCCTCCTCCATTTTAAAGGTAAGAAAGCCAGCTTTCGGAGATTGACCATCCATCTGGAAGCTTTTCCAAAGAGTTGAAAGAGTAGACAAGCCTCCTTTGCTTCTATTGTAGCTCCATCTATAAAGAGTATGGTATCATCAACACAGTGTAAGATAGGCACCACTACACCTCTTCTTCCTGCACCAAAACCATGCATTTCATTTGCAAAACACAGTAAAAAGCAAGCATCAGTGAGGAAATCAACTGCAAGGATGAATAAGAAAGGCGCCAAAGGACATCTCTACCTAACTCCCATTAGGTGTTGTATTCATCCACCCTCTGGCCACCCATTGATTAAGATTGAGAAGGATGTGAACAAAATTTGCAGAGGAAACCTCACAGTTGTGGTAATGATCATAAGAACTTCCAATCTAAGAAGTCAAAGGCTTTAGAAAGATCAACCTTCCAACAGAAGGCTTTCCTCTATTCCCCCTTCCAAGTAGCTAATATTTCAGAAGCAACCAGTACTTCTCAAGGATTGACCTGCTGTTTATAGAAGCCAACTAGACAGGGTTTATCAGGTCATCCAAGATTGCAGATTACCTTAATGGCAATGTTTTCGCCACAAAGAGGTAAATAGAATTAGAGAGCAATACGATTGTAGTCTTCAACTCTCTCTGTAGAGTCTCCTTGGGAAAAAGGAACAAATAAAAGATGTTAAGCCTGGCAAACCCCTCCTTGGCTGAAAGCAAATGGAAAAATGCCATAACATCATCCTTGAAGAGATGCCAAAACTCCTTCAAGGAGAAAACTGGAAAGCCATCCGAACATGAGGGCCCTTCTTGCTTAACAGAGCATAGCACCCTCAACAGTTCATCCTACACTCTGCACCCTATATTAGATTTTTCTCACATCATTTTAGCATTGTCACTAAATAACATTACCCACAATATACTAGTAAAGTCTCTTAATCAAATATGGCAATACGCCATAGAGAACAAGATGATCATTCCTCGTTATCATGATCATTCCTTGTGATTCTCAGACTTTTGGGAGCTATGTCACACGATATCATTAGTTAGTGTTTGCCTTCCAAACGGGACAATAAAGAGAGAGGTATAAGAAATCTCTATATACCAAACCCTAAGAGTTAGGGTTCTAAGAGGAGTGTTCCATGGCATGCAAGCTGAGGGAAAAAAATAATAATCTAAATAAAGCCACTAAGAAGGTATGCAAGGTAGTTGAATGATATGTATTCACATGGTCCTCCTACCACTCCAATAATGCAAGCAGGCTTGGAAAATTTCATCAAACTACAACATAGACCATCCCTGCTCCATCTCCATATAACCCCCCCCCCCCCCCCCCCCCCCCCCAAACACTTAAATTAACATGCCTGCAAAAGGTCTCTACTGGAGGAAAATAACCGCATACCTCTTAAACCATATTAAGTACCAAAGATCTGAGAAATGGGCAGGCCACTCAATTTCACTTCTGAGTAGATCTCTGACAAAAAGCAGCCCAAGAAGCTGCAATCACCCATCCCATGCTCACCAAAACCTCTTTAGCAAATGAATAGGAAAAAAAATAGATATGCGCAATCCTCTACCTCCTCACCACACAGAGCACATGGCATTAAAACCTGCTTAGAAAAAATACCAAGGAAAATTACAGACCAAATATTACCACCCCTATCCCAACAATCTGCCACCAATGCCTGCGTGTCTGAAAAGAGCACAAAAAAGCAGCCCCCTCCTTGACCAATCATCCGTCTAAAAGACTAAAACTAGAATCCCAATTCATCTCTCAACTCAGCCAAAAAAAAGGAAATCACCATAAGTGCTACTGTTTGCACCTTTTTCCAGAAGGCTGATGAACCTCTAATCAGCAGCTATTTGTCATCCCAATCCAACTTCCTCCCATAGCACGCCTCAAAATAGTAGTAAGTTGTTTTCCATCCCCAAAAAATGAACCACCCACTTTCCTAAAAGAGCATGATTCATGATCACTCCAAGTTCAAGACACATAATTTTTACCATAATGTGGATATCTGTTAGATGATAAAGAGGAGGGAATCCATGATACCAAGCAATAGTTGCAATAAGGTTGTTCTCACAAATGTCAAACCTAATTATAGCAACCTTTGATCTAAACAAAATAAAATTAAATGGAAAGCCTAATGCATAAAGAATTTTCCATGCCAATTTCTCATACATGTAACAGCACCAACTTTTCAGCATTTTTACCATATTGCATACCTACATACTAGAGCTGCAGTGCGACTGCTACATGCACAGTTAATATCAAAGTGGGCAAGGCACAAAATGATACCAGAGATCCTTCAGTAATATTAAGATAGGTAGATAACAATGTGCAAACTGGAGTATCATACAATAGAACAGCTTTACTGCAGCATCGTTGACATACCCATTGTTGTCATGGTCAAACATCTTAAAGGCCACAGAGAAACTTGATTCAGGGATGCTGAGAAGTGTGACAAAAAAGATATACCTGTAAGAAAGAGGGAAAAATAAACTATTAAATATTGGGATTTCTTGTTTGAATAACTAAGAAACTAAAAGCACTAGCTCAACCTCGACTTTCAAGGAAAAAACACTCCATTTTCTAAGAACACTGAAAGTCCTGAGAAAAAATTAAGAGCTTACTCTGAGAAAGATATAAGACCGTCATTGTTGGTATCAAAAAGCATAAACAATCTAGAAGGAGCACAATATAACTCGCCAGGATGGCGCTCCCCTCTCAAACTTCCTTCTCTAACAAGACCCGAATCAGAAGGGGGAAAAACAGGAACAACTGCTCTCATCAAATCTGCAGGTTTCATGAACAGCTCCCCCTCTGGACTACGATATGACGCAAAATATTCAAATATCTTCTTTTCAAAAAAAACAAAAACAAAAACAAGAAGAAGATGAAGAAGAAGTCACAATGGCATTCTACTAACAAACAACTAGTTGCATGCAATTTTATTTGAGCTGAATGTTTTGGCTATTGATAAATTGGTACCTTTTCAGGTGGGCTCCTCAACCTCAGTCGTTTCTCGTAGTTAAAGAAAACCTTTTTCCTATATGCATCTGCATTATTAAAGAAGGTGATTTACAAATGATATAAAATGATACAGGATACTCCAGTACATTAGAAGCAAATGATTTTCCATCAACAGATCACTGTTGGGACAAGGAGCATATATGAGCGTGAACAGACAGAGAGACGAGATAGAAATAGGAAGATACGGATCTCCATTTCAACTATCTAATTCCAACCATTGAAACCCCTATAAAGTGTTCCGGATGCTGTACCAGAGGCCGTCTTGCAAGAGCTCGAATGTCTCCTCCCATGTGCCTCCCGAATGATAATGTTTGCTACAAACAAGGCACGAGGGAGAATTTGTCCAAAGGACCAGTCATCTACAAGATTTACTGTTTCACAGAAGTCATTTGCTAACTTGGCACATGCTCTCTCGTCCAAGGCTTAGAATCGAAATCTACAATATCCACAGAGGATCCCGGTGGGTTCATTGTCGGATTGCATCCCTTCTCTTGAAGACGTCTTCTCAAAGGCCCAACAAGTAATTCCTGATTTTGGGAAGGATTGCCAACCATTTGTTCTTCTAAGAGGATCTATCTTACCACAAATAGGGGATGGAAATTTTCGAAATCAGACTCAGTCCTTTTCATCCCCACTACGAAAGTTTTTTTTCCTCCACTGGATATGGTGCCCTCTTTCAAAGGTGTCACTTCCTGCACCTCAATGGCCAGCTATTGTTTTCGTGAGGAACCAGTATTGCACCTATAACATCACTGTCATAATTGTTTCATCTTATGGGCAACCAATCCTGGAGCCGACGTCTTCCTGTTAAGGTGAACCTTAATCCAAACCTTAATGTGATTTAAACCATCAAAGGAGCTTCGGGCATTTCGAAAAACAAACCCCCACGAAAGCTGCACTCATGATTCTACCTCAAAACAGAGCTCTCTACGAAAGCACGCGTCGATTCTCCTGCTCCAGCCATCATCATCACAGAATGATAAAAAAAATCGTATCTTTCTTCAAATCCCAATTGAGATCATCCTCAAAACAGCATCCCATTCTAATCCCGTCGTTCTTGGGTCTGTCCTCACCTCCTAACGAACGCAATCTTACGCATCACATTTCCTAACAATCATCACACTCCTCGGCCTCTCTCCCATAAGCAACAACCAAGAGATAGCGCAAAAAGGCAAGGAAAGGGACCGAATCGCCTCCTCACCTCCGAAGAGGTATCTGCCCCTCTTCTCCGCAGGATCAACCTCCGGATCCGACGAGTTCGGATCCGACGAGAGGAGCCAAAGCCCCAGGGCCGACCCACACGCCGCGACGCCGCCGGCGACCTTCAGGAACACCGCGATGTCGCGGTGGCCCTCGGGGCCCTTCCGCCCGTACGCCGCGGCGGCGGGGGCGGGGGCGGGGGCGGGGGCGGAGGCGCAGAGCCGTCGGATCTCGCGGATCCCAGCGATGGACGGCGAGAATCGCCGGATGGAGGAGAAAAGGGCGGAGGGGAACATCAGATGGGAATTCGCCACGGAGGGGACGACGCGAGTCGAAGACGAGTGGGTCAGAGAACAAGTGGAGATCGCGTAGGGGTAGGGGGGACCGGTATTTATAGCGGCGGGGGTGTGGTGGTGGTGTTTCGTGTCGGGACGTGGGGGCCGCGATCCCCTCTTTTTCGTTGGAATGGGCCTTCGGTGGGCGGGAGGCGCACGGGAAGAGCATTCCCCGCTGGCTGCACCGTCGTAGTTGCACGAGACCTCTCGCCTTCTTCCTCGTTCGTGTTCGCATCGGATAGTGCGTGCAAAAGCATGGGGGGCGTGGCGGTCCGTGTGGGATCCTCTGATGATGTCATGGAGCAACCGGATGTGGTGATCCGACAGCGTGGATGGTGATCCTCGGGAAGCATTTTTTATCCGACGAGGAAGATGCGGTTTGGATATTGCGGTTAGTCAATTAGCTAACGTTGATTTTTTTGGATCAGAGATGACCCTGCCTTAATAAGAGAGAGATAAGTTAGAGAGGGTATTTCATCGGAAGAGTGGGATAAATTATAGAATAAAATGAATAGTGTATTGGTGTAATATCAGTGAATAATATTTTAATATTATAATATGAGTGTGGGATGATTTGATGTGATCTAGTTAATGTATTAATGGATATATTATGTTTGAGTGGGATATATTTTTAATATGTATTGATGTTGATGTGATGTAAGAAGATAGTTATATATTTTAATGTACATATATATATATATAAAATGTTGATGTTGATAACTTATGTATTTTAATAGATATTGATGTTTATTAATGGAGTGGGATATGTTGTATTTCTTTGATTTTGGAATTTATCTTTTAGGTCTCATTTGGTAGGGGTTTAAAGTTTAAAAAATCTTATGAAAGGATAAGTAGATGGGTAAAAGGAGGGTTAATAGGTAGAGATGTGATAGTTAAATCAATATGTTATCATTATTTTTGTTTTTATTTATATTAGAAATGGGTTAGTACAATAGATGTGATCGATAAAAGTGAGTTAGTTGGGGGGGGAGATATGATTGGTGAGAGATAGATGTGGTTGGTGAAAAATAAAACTTTTTCACTATTCATGCATTGTTCACTTCATCCTTAACACATAGAATAAAACCTCTCTTTAAACCTCAACCAAACGAGACCTTAGGTATTCATTTAACCGAGGGCCTCAACCATACAGAGCCTAAGTGAACTTCATAGAGAACTTGCTGATAAGTGGAATTAATAGGGAAATTATCACTCCTAATATCCAACAACTTTTGATATCACATCGAGGAATTAAGTGGGATAATTCCACTTTTGAGTATCAATTATCCTATTTGAGACCATACCTCATTTTCTATTCCATTATGTTAAAGTAAAGAAGGTGAGTCACAGTGGTGGGTCAGACCATAAAGGAAATAAGTCTTCTTTTCTGGGAGGAGAGTTTGCTTTGTATTTGTTGCTAGGTATGACAGTGATTAACTTTCTATATTTGTTACTTGTCATGTTGAATAAGAAGTGATTTTGCTAGGATAAAATAGTTGAAAAATAGTAAATGAATGATTTTGTACCTAAATTTGTAGGATTTGTTACTTATAAATGATTATATAATAGTCAATGCAGTTATAATAATTAAAAATTACTTAATTTAAATAACCATTGATCAAATAATATTAAGTTAAACTAATACTCAATTGGAATGTCCTAACTCTCTCGTGATGTGTATTTAAATTTACAATTTAATTTATATAATGCATGTCTGGTGATTATTATAATAGTTATAATTTTTAGAATATTACAATCGGATAATATATAATTTAGATAAATAAAGATTTTATTATAATCAGAAAATAATATAAGTGTTTACCGTAGTTGAGCTTCATAATAAAATATAAGTAAAGATTAAATACCTCTACTTTTATTCTTCATAAAAAAAATGCGAGAGCTACGTAGCACACCTTTCTCTAACATATTTTGAGATTGGTTATCCAGAAATTTGACTCCTTACTTTGACATTAGGTTCCAACAACAAACATATCCATTAATGCCATGGTAGAGCTTATCAACCTCCTTAGGTGATTATATTCTGTTACGATCAGATCTCAGCTTCCTACAGAATCCAAGATCGGCTCGCTTCGACTAAATCACATGACCCAGTCATCCAACGAGAAATAACCAAATACATAAAATATTCCACAACCACACATGCAATGTAAGAAGAAATAGATAATAATCAGCAATGGAAATAAAACAAAATATCTTAAAGATATTACATGCCACAAGCGGAAATATGTACTATTATAAATATAATCATCACAACTAAAACAGAGAAAAATATATCAGAAACATAGTACAAAACAGTTACTACATGGTCAAGATACTCACTACTAACAAAAACCTCTGCAACAGAAAAAGAGAAGGGCCTACGATTGGACTCGACTGGGCCCAACGCCCTCTGCAACCGGTGGCACTGGCTGCTCAACTCCCTGACCTGAACATGGTTATATAAATCTATGGTCAGCTAACGCAGAATAGAGTGGTGGTTAGATCATTTACATGCAATTAACATAGAGGAAACAAGCAGTTAACTAACCATTAATTTTCCAATTATTTATTGTTATTTGTTTTCATTTAAACATCTATGTGTTTCTGATTCGGTTTCTAGGAAGGGTCTGCAATATTTCTTAATCCACTTGTTCTCTAAGGGAACGATCTTGATGTAGTTTTCCTGCGATGCAGGATGAACACGTGACACCCTCCTACCTGAGAGAGCACCCCATCGTAGTCCTACACCCGGTCTACCACCCTGGGGTCATGGCCTCAACGTAGTGGTGACTATAGCACGTGCGATAAGCGCACAGGTAGCTACCCCACACTGGCACGCCATCAGTCGTTTCCACTAACATGTACGCCCAAATGTACAGCACAGAACAAAACAAGGGCCACACCCCTCAACAGTCTACGTACCCTCGCCCAGCTATCTTAGTTTGCCCAATGGCCCTAACAAGAGTCGGTGTAGGGAGGCCACTCTTAACCCCGGGTCCCAACTCAAGGGTGGCTAGCACTCTCCCTACACAAAAGTAACCGTAGCTCTCCTCGGTACCACATACGCGAGGGCCAGCCTATTCTCTCTATACAAGAGGTGATTAGCTCTCCTCGGTACGTGCGTACACGAGGGCTAGCATATCTTCTGAAGAAGGGTATTTAGCTCTCCTCAGTACGTGCGTACACGAGGGCCAGCTCATGCCTAAGTTAAAGCTCAACTAACCGTCATGCCTTACAGTAAGTGAAAGGTTCCGTAACCATCAGAGTTTCCATGTCGCAGTATTTTGATTTCCTTTTCTAGTTCCCTGTAGGATTTATACATCAGCATTCGTCTTATTTCATGGTACGGTATATATCTCCATTCACATTCCGATTCTTAAACGTATAATAGCCAGCTCATGATTCAACAAATTAAGCAATCACCACATCAATTAACCATTCAGTTACTAGCAATAAAGACTTTAACATGCATTTCATAGTATAACAGCATAGTTTAAGTAATGTACATTCATCTTCCTCAGCCCTAAGGTTCATTTCATATCCTATGATTCAATCAAATAATTCTAATATAACATGCACTTTAATCATTTAAATCATAGTATTAAAGAGGACCACTCTACTAGGGTATTCGGGTGGAATGGGGGCTCGAACGGTAGGTCCCGTCGTCTCTGCGGGTCCCGTATACACTGCGGACTGGAGACCTATACCATTGACCAATTATGTCAAACGAGTTCAAAATAGTATATGTGTGACACTAACATGTAGAGAATTCCGAATGGAAACCAACGATACTTTGTTTGCGTAAAACTAACTCTGTTTGGGCCCTGAATCAGCCAAAAACAAGCACTCTGACCAAAATCAAACATCTGGGGCAAGTTCCAGACATCTTAAATGATTGCAGAAGCTCACCTTACTTTCCTGCATCTTTTTCAGACATCTGAACCCCTTCGGAGCCGTCTGAGGGAGATTTCAAACATCTGACACCGCTCATGATCGTCTGGAAAAGAGGTTAGACGTCTGACATGGTCTCTAGACATCCTAAAGTGTCTCGAAGGGTGCGCCACACACCTTTCCAACGCCTCATACCTGCGCATTCACGTGCCGCTTAAATAATCGACAGCTCAACGCAATCGTATGCGCATGCACGTCGAGCAAGGAATGTACCTTAGTACTTTGCACACTATCAGACGTTTGGTGTCACCTCCGAATGTCCTACTACTCCTTCAGACGTCTGGAGGGTGTCACAGATGTTTGATACTGCAGAAAATGACCCTGCAGAACACCTCGCGAGCTCCAACTGCTGCAACCGCAGCAGCTTCGCCCTCCTTGCTCAGGTCTCCCTCCTGCGCGGCTTCTCCTTACTCTCGAGCTCCCCTCCTCGCACGCACTGCCCCTCTCCTGAGCTCCTCTCCTCGCACCTCCTACTCCCCTCGCCCACTCTCTCTCTATCTCCCTCTCCTCCGTGCTCCGCCCCTCTCCTTCTCCCCCACTCGTGACTGCAAGGGGACAGGGGAGGAGATGGTCGCTAGTGGCAAGGTGGTGGAGGTGGTGGTAGTGGTGTGGAGATGGAGAGGGTAGAGGGGGTGTGGGGGGATTATAAAGGGAAGGGTTAGGGTTTAGGTGGGTGTGTGCGTGCGTGAGTTATGGTGGGAGTGAGAGGGAAAATTGCGGGGTTGCCCCTGCAAGGTTTTCTTTTTCCCCACATAGCCCACAACTTAAACCCAGGGGTTTAAAATTGCATCTACACCCCTAAGATTCTAAAAAAATTCCCAAACGACCCTTCAGAAGGGTCATTTCAACATAACAAACTTAAAGAAGTTTCGTCCCCAAAAATTAAGCTAACTAGGGTGAGGAAAATAAACTTATATGCGCACAATAAACTTAAAAAGGAACAAAGTAGGTCAGAAACGACGTACCCTCAAAAAACTCCGGGTACTGTTCTCGCATCGTTGCCTCGGGGTCCTAAGTTACCTCCTCGTATCGTGGCTTCTCCATAGGACCTTCACCAGTGGTACCTCCTTCCATCTCAGACTCCAGACGACTCTGTCTAATATTTGCACTGGCCTCTCAGGATAGGTCAAGTCATCTCCCACCTCGATGCTCTCGTGGCTCAGAACGTGGCTAGGATCGACGATGTACTTCCTAGGGTTGGACACATGGAACACGTCATGCACTCCAGAGAGCTGGGGAGGAACGGCAAGCCGATAAGCAATGGGTCCTACCCGCTCCAAGACCACAAAGGGCCCCACAAATCTCGACGCGAGCTTCCCTTTCACCCCAAAACGTTGCAAGTCCTTCATGGGCGAAACACGAAAGAAGACGTGATCCCCAACCTCAAACTACACCTCTCTGCACTTCCTATCAGCATAACTCTTCTTTCTCCTCCTGATAGTAAGAAGTCATCTGTGGATCTGCTCTATCACCTCCTGACTCTGATGGATCAGCCTAGGACCAACCTCCCACTTAGTCCCTACCTCGACCCAACTCAAAGGTTCCGTACACTTCCTTCCATATAAAGCCTCATAAGGTGCCATGCCATTGCTCCAGTGGTAGCTGTTGTTGTATGCAAACTCTGCCAAGGGCAAATGCTCCTTCCAGGAGCCTCTCTAGTTTAGCACATAAGCACGTAGAAGGTCCTCAAGTGTCTGGATGGTGCTCTCCAACTGTCCATCGGTCTGGGGGTGGTAGGCAATACTGAACCTCAGGCAAGTCCCCAGGGCTTGCTAAAACTCTGCCCAGAATTGGGAAGTGGAACAAGTATCCCTGTCGGGTACGATCTCGCGAGGGACTCCGTGAAGGCGCACCACATCTCTGATATATTGTTCTACTAGTTGTGCTGGCCCAAAAATGACTCGGATCTGCAAAAACTGCACCGTCTTCGTCAACCTATCCACTATCACCCAAACTACGTCGTGTCTTGGCTGTGTAACTAGTAGCCCCATTACTAGGTCCATGGTGATACTCTCCCACTTCCACTCTGGCACAGGAAGTGGTTGTAGCGACCCTGCAGGCCTCTAGTGCTTAGCCTTCACCTGCTAGCATACCAAACACTGCTAAACAAACTCACCAACATCCTGCTTCATCCCCCTGCACCAGAAGTCGTGTCGCAAATCGTGGTACATCTTCGTGTTCCAGGATGTATTATGAACTTGGACCCGTGTGCCTCAGTCAGGAGCTCCCTAAATAGCTCCTCGTCTCAAGGAACGCAAAAGAGTCCCCTCATGCGCAGAATCTTGTTAGTAAAAGTAAAGTCTCCTAGGTCCCCTGTGTAGGTTTCGCCCTACCAGGAGGGGTGACGTAATAATTGCGGAAATAAAATCAAACAATCTCACAAAAAACAATAGCACAAAGTACACAATAATTTATAGGTGGAAACCTAAACCAGGTGAAAACCACCACCTAACCCTCTCGAGTTAGGATTTTTCGATCAACCAAGTTGATCAAATCCACTAATTGAATCACTTTCAACGAGGGTGATTCAACCTCAATTACAACCATGCTACTTAGACGAGGGTAGCGTACCTCAACCCCTTCTTTTCACGAAAAGGATTTTGTCTCGCGAAAGAGACGGGAATTCACAAAGCGAATACCCAACCAAATAACAAAGATAAAACAAAAATCCTATAGAGCCAATAAAGTAATTTTGAACCTAAGCTTCTATAGAAATTAGGATGCTTCCCTTTAAAAGGAGTGCGTCGACGACACGGATGCATGAGCCACGCGACGGCGCAACGTCGCTCTCGTGAACAACGGCGGGAGAGCGGGTGCACGAAGGCTTGATGCTCTATAGATGAAGAATTAGAGCTTGGAGAGCAAAAGCTTTTCTTGGACACAAAAAAGTGTGAAAGCTTGTTCTTAGTGTGTCTAGGTTTCTCTTAGTGTATATTGGTGTGTAAAGGCTCCCCTCTATTTATAGAGGCCTTAAGGAGGCTTCGGAAGGCTTAGAAAAGCTTCCATAGCCGTTGGGTACAAAGCCCAAGTGAATCAGCCCGAAATCAGGAACAATCATTGCACTGACAGGCTTATCACAAGTCTAATTCTGGTATCGGACGTCTGGAAGTTCACTTTAAGACGTCTGAAAATAAGGTCAGACGTCTGATTTTGGGCGGGTCTCTTCCTGACTTGGATCAGATCTAAACAGGGTTCTAGTGCAAGTCCATCAAACGACATACAGGACGTCTGGCACTATGTCTAGACGTCTGGAAACCTACTTTTTCTGTGGGAATGGATTTCCAAACGTTGCAACGGCTAGAGAATCTCTGAGAAGAGATTTTGGGTCAGTCAAGGCAAAACGGTCATTTATCAGACGTCTGGAAAGGCCTAAGGATGTCTGATAAGGCTCTAACGGTCATATCCTTGAGTGTTTCTTAAGCCAGCCAACGGTCCACTAATTGGACTTCTGGCAAAGTCATCAGACGTCTTCTAAGACGTCTGGTCTAAGGTCTGGACGTCTGATTTCATCAGACAGAACTACTTAAGTCCAGCCTAATTATTATCAGACGTCTGAATCAACAGTCAGACGTCTTAAAACACATTATCAGACGTCTGATCTTGGAATTAGACGTCTGGAAATGCTGTTTGAACCCTATTTTGGTTTTCTAAGTTCTCTACAGAAACCTAAGTATCCTAGGGTTGTGTTGGTGTTCCTAGGACTACTGTTAGGGTACTTTGAGGCTCTTTACATAATTCTAAGTAACAAAAATAAAGAGCGATAAAAGAAATGAAAAATACAAGTACAAAAGAAGGAAATCTATCCTATTCTTCATTTCCTTCCATCTTCAATCCATCGCTCCTCGCGAATCTCCTCTGTTTTCCATCAAGCTCCTCCAATCCATCCTAGATGCGAGCTCGAACTCCGTCTAATCACGTCTCCATTTGCAATTTTCCTGAAATCTAAGACTCCAAGTGCAAATATTAAATGACACGTGTTTTTTTATCATCAAAATAAATGATTGTGGTGCTCTAGCACCAACACCCTGTTAACACCCTGTCTCACAGTGTCTACAGATACAGATCGGCCATCTGCCACGTAATGATATGGTCTATCAGCTCTAGTCTTGCCTGCCTCATCACTGTCACTGCCCTGCAATACCCCTATGACTCTTGAGGTCACCAAGTGCCCACCTCCTCCATGAGTCTCCAACTCTGTGCCTGTAAGCTGGCCAAGTGGGCAGGCGCCTTCCGGCTCAAGCCGTTAGCCACCACATTAGCCTTCCCTGGGTGGTAGGAGATGCTACAATCGTAGTCCTTCAGGAGCTCCAACCAACGTCTTTGTTGTTGGTGCAAGGGTACCATGATCGTTTATTTTGATGATAACAAAACACTTGTATTCAACATTTGCATTTGAAGTCTAAGTTTTTAGGTTAGTTGCAAATGGATTCAAGTGTGAAGGACCTCAGAGCTTGCATCCATGGTAGATTGGAAGGAGCATTGTGAGGAGCTAAAGCTTGAAGAAGGAAGGAAATGAAGAATAGGATGGATACTCTTTTCATGTATTCTTTTGTAATTCTTTTGCTCTATATTCTTTGTGTCTTAGATTACTTGTTAAAGAGCCCAAAGTAATGTTACAGTAGTCCTAGGTACACTTGCACAACCCTAGGATACTTAGGCCTTTCATAGAGAACTTAGAAACCCAAGATTGGCATCAGATAACCGGATAAGACGTCCAATCTGGAAATTAGGCGTCTGATCTTGAATTTTAAGACGTTTGACTGTTGACTCAGACGTCTAATAACTTAGGCTAGACTTAGTAGGTTCTGTCTATTGAAATCAGACATCCAGACCTTAGTTCAGACGTCTCAAAAAACGTCTGATGGTTGTGCCAGACGTTGGCTAACAAAGTAAATGTTGAGAAAAATGACCTTTAAGCTTCTATCAGACGTCTATAGGGGACCCCAGACGTATGATATGTGACCGTTGAGCCTCGATTGAGCTGAAATCACTTATCTTGAGGATTATAGCTGTTTAGGCTCTTGGGAATCCATTCCTACACTTAATTAGGTTTTCAGATGTCCAGACCTAGTGTCAAACGTCTTATATGTCGTCTGATAGTTTTACACTAGAACCCTATTTTGGTTTGAACCAAGTCAGGAAGGGAACCCGTCTAGAATTACACGTCTGACTTAGTTCCTAGATGTCTTAAGAGTGACTTCCAGACATCTAATCTTTTTCCCAGACATCCGATGACCCTATCAGAATCATTAATTATTTTAATTGCAGCTTGCCTTGCCTTGGGATGATCCCCAACGGCTACTTAAGGCTTCTAAGGCCTTCCAAAGCTTTCCTAGGCCCTCTATAATTAGAGTACCCTTGTCTTGCAAATACACACCAAGCAATATAATTTCCACATATATTGTGTTCTAGAGAAGAAGAAGATCCTCTAGAAGTGTTGTTGCTATCTGAGTTCATCTCACACACTTTGAGAACTCCACATTCGCAGTGCACGTGCTCTCCCGCCGTTGGTTTCGAGAACATTGTCGTGTCGTTGCGTGGTTCACGCACCCGGGTCAAGTTGACGCACATCTGCCAAAGGGGAGTTTCCTAACTCCTATTGTAGCTAGGTTTTATTCTTTACGGCTATATAAGTTGTATTTTATTATCTTTGGTTGGATATTCGCTTTGCGAATTCCCGCCTCCATCAAGGGACAAAATCCTTCTTATAAAGAGAAGGGATCTGAGAAATGCTATCCCCGTACTTGCAGTGTGGTTGTAATAGAGGTTGAACTACCCTTGTTAAAGTAGTTCGTTAGTAGATTTTGATCGACTTAGTCAATCGGAAAATTCTAACTTGAGAGGGTTAGGTGGTGGTTTTCACCCGATTTGGGTTTCCACCTAAAAATACTTGTGCATATTGTGTAATTATTCCTTTTATGAGATTGGTTTTATATTTCCACACTTTATTTTTATCCTGCAAATCTCACCCTGTCCCGTAGGGATTCACATTTGGTATCAGAGCTAGGTTTCCGCTTTCTAGGAGTAATATCCACGGAAGATCAATGGAGAGGAGCATGTCCGTGATCAGGATTTCCGAGGGGCATTCTACCACCCGTCCACCGTTCTTTGACGGGAGAAACTACCCCTATTGGAATCTCAGGATGAAGGCATGGCTTCAAGTCGATGACTTCATGATTTGAGCCAGGTGCAAGATGCCATTTGACATCCCAAAGAAACCCTCGGGAGGCCACTCGCAATAACAAATCCGTGAGCTCTCTCTCAACGCAAAAATAATGAACGCATTGTATTGTGCGTTGAGTCCAGAAGAATTCAACCGAATCTCTTAGTGCGCCACCGCATACGAGATTTGGCACACACTTGAGGTAACTCAAGAGGGTACCTCTAAGGTAAAGTCTTCTAAACTCAACTTACTTTCTCAAGAATTTGAATCATTTTCTATGAAGGCTAACAAAACTTTGAGTGAGATGAACACTAGGTTCACTCTCATAGTAAATAATTTGAAAGCTTTATGGAAGACTTTCATTAAGGGGGAGCTTCAAGGAAAGCTACTCCGTTCCCTTGGATTGGAATGGGAGTAGAAGGTTACTGCCATCAAGGAGGCGAACTAGGTGGAGCTCAACATAGAGGATCTCCTAGGCAATCTAATAGCCTACGAGACAAAGCAAAGCAGAAGAAGGATACACCAAAGCCGAAGCCGAAGAAGACCCTCGCCTTCAGAATCGCATCGAATAGCGAGGTAAGTTCCGATGACAAAGACTTTAAGTTTCTACTTAAAAAGTTTTCCAAGTTTTATAGGGAATCAAAGAAAAAAAAGAATGAGAAGAAGGAAAAGGAAAGTCCAAGACGCTGCTACCACTGCAACGAAAAGGGGCATCTATGACCCGAGTGCCCTCTTCTCAAGAAAGAGAAGAAGAAGGAGAAGGAGAAGAAACACAAGAAGAAGGCGTTACAAGCAACTTGGGACGATTAGAGCTCGGAGGAAGAAGAGGAAAATCCCAAGGAAGAAATTGCTTGCATGGGTTTCATAGCTATGGTAAGCATTAGTGAAAGTGACTCTGAAAATGAGGTAAATTCTGAACTTCAAGATGGCTTTAATGAGTTATTTGAAATTAGTAAATCACTTAAGGTAGAAAATAAAAACATTAAAAAGAATCTTAGTTTTCTTAAAAATAAAAATGAAAGGTTAGAAATAAAACTCAATGATCTTGAAGCTAGTCCTAAGGATAATAATTTGTTATTAGAAAATAAAAAATTAATCAATGAAAATAGTAAATTGATTGAGAAAAACACAAGTTTAAAAATTGAAATTTCTAGCTTAAAAATCAAGATGCATGCTATTGAAGATAAACTTGCATGTCTTAAGGAGAAATCAAATAATTTGATCTATAAGATAGAAAATTTGTCTAGTCCTACAGTTGAGAAAGGATCTCCTTCAAGGAGACCAATTGACAAATCCGAATCCAAGCTCGCTTGGATACTGAAAAGTCAACTAGAAGCTTATTTTGTAGGTTATAAAGATTTCAACATTCAAGATTGGACCTACAAGATGGAGAACGGTCAACTCGAGTTGGGAGGACCAAGGAGTAGACCAAGGAGGAGGACAAGAAGACCGACGAGACGATGAACAACCGACCAAGCCATCGCATGTCGACCGCCAGATTGGAGACTGGCGCCAATGCCCAGACCTCCAAGCTACGGATGGGAGCCCCATCCGATTTGGCATCCACCTCCATTTAGGCCATTCTATTGGCCATGGTAGGTGAGGTAAAACTTTAACCCTATCTCTTTATAAATAGCATGTAGATAGGGGGAGTTAAAATAATGAACCTAATTGTCTATCTTTAAGAGGGAGTTTTAAAAATAACATAGCTTTATTTCCTTTAGAAAGGGGGAGAAAATCATATAGCTATCTTGTTGTTTTAAAAAATGGGGGAGAATATTATTCTTGTTAAATAAAAGCAACCCAAGTTTAGAAGAGCATGTTTTAAGGGGAAGTTTTAGGAGCATTAAAATTGCATAAATCATTTTGATAATGTCAAAAAGGGGGAGATTGTTATGCATTATTATAGTTTTATCATCATCAAAAAGGGGGTGATTGTTGGTGCAAGGATACCGCGATCATTTATTTTGATGATAATAAAACACTTGTATTTAACATTTGCATTTGAAGTCTAAGATTTCAGGCTACTTGCAAATGGATTCAAGTGTGAAGGACCTTAGAGCTCGCATCTATGGTGGATTGGAGGAGCTTGTCGGAGAAGAAGGACCATTGCGAGGAGCGAAAGCTTGAAGAATGAAGGAGATGAAGAATAGGATAGATACTCTTTTCATGTATTCTTTTGTAATTCTTTTGCTCTTTATTCCTTGTGTCCTAGATTGCTTGTTAAAGAGCCCAAAGTAACGTTACAGTAGTCTTAGGTACACTTTCACAACCCTAGGATACTTAGGACTTTTCATAGAGAACTTAGAAACCTAAGATTGGCATCAGACAGCCTGATCAGATGTCCAATCTGGAAATCAGACGTCTGATCTTGACTTTTAAGATGTCTGACTGTTGACTCAAACGTCCAAGAACTTAGGCTGGACTTAGTAGGTTCTGTCTGTTGAAATCAGACATCCAGACCTTAGTTCAGATGTCTTAGAAGACGTCTAATGGTTATGCCAGATGTCAAACCAGTGGAACATTGGCTAACAAAGTAAACGTTGAGGAAAATGACTTTTAGGCTTCTATCAGACGTCCATAGAGGACCCTAGACGTTTGATACGTGACCGTTGAGCCTCGATGTCTGATACGTGATTGAGCCAAAATCACTTGTCTTGAAGATTATAGTCGTTTAAGCTCTTGGGAATCCATTCCTACACTTAATTAGGTTTCCAGACGTCCATACCTAGTATCAGATATCCTGTATGTCATCTGATAATTTTACACTAGAATCCTATTTTGGTCTAAACCAAGTCAGTAAGGGAACCCGTCTAGAATTAGACGTCTGACTTAGTTCCCAGACATCTTAAGAGTGACTTTTAGACGTCTGATCTTTTTCCCAGACGTCTGATGTCCTTGTCAGAATCATTAATGATTCTGATTGCGGCTTGCCTTGCCTTGGAATGATCCCCAACAGCTACCTAAGGCTCCTAAGACCTTCCAAAGCCTTCCTAGGCCCTCTATAAAAAGAGGAGTACCCTTGCCTTGCAAATACACACCAAGCAATATAATTTCCACATACATTATGTCCTAGAGAAGAAGATCATCTAGAAGTGTTGTTGTTCTCCGAGTTCATCTTACACACTTTGAGAGCTCCACATTCGCAGTGCATGCGCTCTCCCGTCGTTGGTTTCGAGAGCATTGTTGTGTCGTTGCGTGGTTCACTCACCCGTGTCAAGTCGATGCACTTCCACCAAATGGAAATTTCCAAACTCCTATAGTAGCTAGGTTTTATTCTTTGCAGCTCTATAATTTGTTGTATTTTATTGTCTTTGGTTGGGTATTCGCTTTGCAAATTCCCGTATCCATTAAGGGACAAAATCCTTCTTGTGAAGAGAAGGGGTCTGAGGAATGCTACCCCCGTACTTGTAGCGTGGTTGCAATAGAGGTTGAACTACCCTTATTAAAGTAGTTCATTAGTGGATTTTAATCGACTCAGTCGATCAGAAAATCCTAACTCGAGAGGGTTAGGTGGTAGCTTTCACCTGTTTGGGTTTCCACCTAAAATTTCTTGTGCATATTGTGTGATTGTTCTTTTTGTGAGATTAGTTTTATATTTCCGCACTTTATTTTTATCTCGCAAATCCCACCCCCTCCTGTAGGGATTCACAGTGTGTAGATGATTTAAGTGCGAATAGTGTGTAGATGTTTAGATTTAAAATCCCCTTAGATCAGAGGGCGAGCTGATAAGTCATGTACTTATCATCCTAATTTATTTACCTAATTAAAATGAAATTGATTTGGCGAGGACTCGAGACTAAATCCACATTCCAGTGGGCATCGGGCTGATTAAGCTCGAAGACCTAAGGAGTCAAAGTATTTAGGTCATATCATATCATTTCTTAAAGTTAATAACTTCCAAATGCCTAAGTTCTCTTCTCATAATTACTTTCTTTCTTTTTTAAGAAAATAAAAATAAAAGAATTTCCACGGAGTTAACAAAATGATTTCAGGAATTGATTATCCAACCCCCCATGCTTAAATGATGCAATGTCCTCATTGTAAAAACAAAGACATGAAAAGGGTGGAGTAAATAGAATATCACCATAATTTCGTGAAAATTCAGTCAGCTTCGCAGAGAGAAGAGAGTATATACACACGTTAACTTTAATGCCTTTAGCTAGGCATAAAATACATACAAGGAAGAAATTAAGAATTCACAAGTGCAGGCCAGAATCAAAATTAAAAGATTAATCCTCAGACCCGCCAGCAGAAGATGTCCAGAGATGTGGACCAAGTTGTGGTGTAGACCCATGCCCCAGGGATGAGTGGTTTTAAGGTTCTGGATGAAAATCACCCAGAACCTAATATTGTTGTATTTGCGGGGTCGGGCCTACGATTTGGTGGTGTGCAACCCAAGACTAAAGCATCGAACAAAAGGTAGATTTGGTTCAATAGGTTCGGATGCCTTTTTAGATTTCAACTCAAAAAGATAATCAATGATTCTGAGCTTGGGTTGCACGTGAAAGATATCGTATGGGTCTTGGTAGAAAGTAGATGGTTTCAGGTCAATAGGAACCCTTAAATACAAAATCATAGTTCCCTTAGAAGTAGCTTCCCAGATTTTATTTCTAACTTCCTATCCTCTAAGATCAAGGTTTCTAGGACCTCCAGATCGTTGTACACCCCATCTAAAATACCCAAGTTCAACAATTATGGTTGAATCAGGATTGACTTGGGCATAATGATTTCAAAAGTCAGCTCTTTGGGGTGCAGATGAGGAATGGGGTCACTAATTGAATCATCAGGATCCGAATCCTCCAAGTTAACCCCAACAGAATCAAATTCCTCTATTATCGAGCTGTCAAATGGTTCATCAGATTCCCCAGGCCCATTTATCTCACTAAAATCATCTTCCTTATGCTCAAGTGAGACTTCACTAAGAGATTCTTCATCCTCAGAGTCAAAGAATTCTTGATCCACATTTATATGTGTCTTAAAATCATATGTCATTTCATGATCCAAGGAGACATATTTTTCTTCGTTCCCTGGCTTGAGGATCTCAGGTGAATCAATTGCGTCATCCCCGATCTTAGAAAATGTATCCCCCCCAACAGGTGCCTGAGTGGGTTCAAACATTGGCTCGCCTGAAAGAGGTTCATCTTGAGAATCATCCCAATATTGGACTAGGGCAACTACAAATTTCATCCTCAACCTCGACAATTTCCCAAGTAGAAACTTACCCAGATCCCTATCCCTAACATGCTGGAGCAAATCCAATGAAGAGCTATTCAGCTCATCAATCATTTTTATCATAGGCTCCAATGCTTCAGTGCATGGTGTTGGCTGAGCCTCTAAAGATTAGATGGTGTTTCTCAAGTTATCCAACACCTTGTCTTGGACCTGATTCACCTGAACCGAATGGTTTGGTTCTGGGTTGGGTGGGTTTGGGTTTATTCTTGGGGAGTAAAGATATCGAGGTTCTTAAGTCCCTCCTTGATGGTAGGTTGTGTCGAGTTGTTCAAAGAATAGAGGTGACCTATGTTCAGCATAATTTTAGGAAGGGTAGGTGTTATAGTCAACATATCCTTCTTGATTGTAGATCGGGTTAAGTTGATCATCAAAGGGTAGAGATCTATAATTATTGTAGCTTTGGGAAGGATAGTAATCATAGTCTTGTTGTCCTGGGTTAGGCTCTAGACACTGAGGTCCGGATTCATATCCCCAATCAAAGTTATCCCAACTAGGAGATGGGTAATCATAAGTTGAGTTAGAATAGTAATAATATTGAGGATACGTGTTGGTAGGAGGGTAGGATTGGAAATGTGTGAAAGATGTAGAAGGATACATTGTGGAGTAGGAGGGAAATTAGAAGAGGAAAGGTGCCTTGTAGTACAATCAACCAAACCTATCCTTATGTGGGTAGCCTAAAGATCTACAGACTCCCAGGACCCATCTTAAGATTATAAACGATTTAGTCTTCTTTTATCCAGTCAATCCAACCAGTTAGAGGGAGGGGCTGGGGAGAAGGTTCTTCCTTCGGCTTGCGCCTCGGGTTCCTTTGCCACCCCCAACCGTGATCGTTTGATACTACTCTTCTAGCTAGACATTAGATGGACCAGTAGAAGCAGATTAATCGAAAAAAATCTCAATCTGAGCCTCGAAGAGCGAATCAATCCTTGAGGTCTACTGAATTTTAGTTAAGCCTGGGATGATCGTGCTCTTGGAATGTGATGGGCCCTTTAGATGGGTTGTGCCCTTAATGATCAATTCAAATGTGTGTGCGTGCACAACCAAGGTTTGCAAACAAGGTTATTTGATGATGTGTCTTTTAGGGTTTAACCTCATTTAGTAATTTTTAGGGTTTGATTTTTAGGTTCGTTCAATCAAGTTCAGGAGAACACTCCAAGTTTTGAAAACACGGGTGTAGATATATTCCTTTAAAAATCAGAAATAAAATGTGGAGTTCCTGGTTCAGTCTTAAAAATCAACCCTAAGTGGCAAGCTATTTGATGAATCAATTTTAATTTGAGTGATGCGGCCCAAACAGCTCATTTATTGGTGTATTGAGTTAGGGTGTATCGGATCCATAGGTTAGATTCCGGTTAAGTGGTAGAATCGATGTGAAGTGGTGCGCCTTAAGTCGAGAGTTGTGAGTGTTAATGTGTGCCTCTTTCAAAAAATTCAACAATCAGATAACTTTTTTTTATTTTTTTAATTCATGTGGATGGCAAGGTGAGTGGAATGACAAACAAGACAAACAATTTCTATCCTAGGGTTTGTGAAAATACTTAAGTAGATTAGGTCTTAATTATTAAGGTGGTGAAATGTAGTGGGTGGGGAAGTGGGGGAAAACTTACAAATGTCTCTACTCGCACTTTACTCCAATCTACTGCCTTCGGCTCCTCGACCAAGTTCCTGCAAGACAATAAATCGAAGAAGAAAGATATGTAAGTAATGCGAGAAAACGCAAAAAAACCAGAGAGCGTTGCCTCCCCGGCAACGGCGCCAAAATGATAGCGACGGATTCGCACGCAGAAAGGATTAAATTTTGGAAAACTCGTCGTTGTAGTTCGATTCACTAGAAAATCCGTCGATCAAATAAAATTTATAAATGAAACTCAAAAAGTGAGTCCTGGGTTGAACACAGGGAAGTGAATATTTGGTTTTGAAAGATCCGCGTTTCGCTTTTTATTTATTTTTGTCATTTTTATCTTTTGTTATTTTTTTGGTATTTTAATAGGATAAGAGATCAAGTCGATGAATTCTAGCTAATCTACTTGCAACATAAAAAGAGAGAGACAAAGACAGAGAGAGAAACAATCATGTATTTTTATAATCAAATGTTTATTACAACTAGGAAAGTGGGAAAACTATACTACGAAAGCAATAAAAATAGAGATAGGTGAGAGAAATCCCCCTCGACGGTCGCTTGGAGGACAACTCACTCTGACGTCGCTTGGAGGAAGGTGGTGAGGAGCGGGACGAACGAGGACGGAGCTGGAGGACGGAGGGTGAGGCAGGATGGCATCACGACGAAGATTTACTTCTCAAAGTAGGTGAGAAGACGGCCACAGGATGCTTCACAAAGCAGGATGAAAGGTGGGGAAAAATATTTGATTTCTATTCTATAGGAGCATCCTGGGCTTGGGACAAGCTCTCTCTAGAGCCTTGGAGATGGTGAGAGGAAGAAAGGAATAGATAAAAAAAATGGGAGGGGTAGGGACCCTTTTATAGTGGAGAAAAGAATCAAATTCGTATACAGGACATTTAGTGACGGTCACAAACGTCACAAAAGATCCCACTCACGTGCCCCTGCTGCCACACCACTGGCACGTGCTCCACGCGCACTACATGCCCACGAACCTCGGTCCCGCCCGCGCTGCTGCTGCTGCCGCTGCCTTGCACGCTGCATTGTTGCGCAAGTCGCTATGCTGCATGCGAGCATGCCTCCGCAGTCACGCGCGCGCCTGCTCTACTTTGCGCTTGCGGTGGTGCATGCGTGCATGCGCATGGATAGCCTGGGTTGCGCCACGTGGCGCGACCTGGCCCGTCCATCTTCTTTCCTTTGTAGGGGCTAGTACATTGGTCGAATTGAGTTGATTTTCACGCTGTTAGGCTACGATCGTCAACCTGAATCCATCTGTGTGGTCAGATTTATCGTTTGAAGCTCCAGATTGCGTCACCTAGTCCCTTGGTCGTTGATCTTCCTCGGACTACATATGGTGCTATGGGACTCAGATCAAGGTAATTTCAGAGGCGTTAGACTCCGATCGTCGTCCTGATCAGATCCGTACGATTGAATCATCAATCTGAGGCTCCGAAATAAATCTCATTCTCTCCTAACCACAAAAAGAATGCAATTAACCTAAAATATACACAACTATTCTAAATGCAGAATGATGCATGCTATGCAATATTTATAATATGGAATGCAAATCTAAGCCTAGGAACATGCATAAATAGGCATTTTAACCTAAATGGATGTGTCTACATCATGAACGCTTCTTGAGGAGGCAATTTCCTCAATAAGGATGCAAATAGTACGCATGACTTATTTTAGGGACTGAATATGAATTCTATCAATCATGCCTCCATGGACACTTTCAACCGATCTTAGCAACCCAGATCAAATGCTAATGAGGTCCAGAACTCTCATTTATTCGATTTGGAATTGTTTTGCAACAAACTTGATAAAGTGAACCTGGTTTTAAAAAGAATGCAAGAGTGGATGACTGGAAACTTTGCAAATACTTCTAAATCCACTCAATCCCAGAGTTTAGGATTCCATTCTTCACGAGCTCCTATTTGACAGGAGTTCGTAAATCAATTGGAAGAGGCTCACCTTATGAGCCAACATTACTCGGAACCCCACGAGTTCCAAACGGGAGCCTTTGATCCTAGTTTCTCTGATCCTTCTCCTTTCTTGCCATCCTCGCCCTATGAGGATGTGTATGTTGTACAAGAGAATGCTAGGTCCAACCCATATTCTAACTCATATAATCTGGGTTGGAGGAACCATCCTAACTTCTCTTAGAAAAACCTGGGGCAGCGGACCCAAATTCGACCCAACAATTATGCACCGCAAAGACCAATGGGTCAGAGTCACGTATACACTCAACTGCCCCCTAATTAGGTCAATCAGCCAACATGGAATGCTCGTCAACCCGTAGGGTAGACTGATTTGAACAGTTAGATGATGGAAATGCAAGGATCCAAGCTCTAACTCATGCAACAAATGAAAACTTCGTCGAACAACTTGCAATCCAGGCTTATTGCTAATACCCGTAAGCCCGGATCTCTGCCATCTCAACCCATACCCAACCCTCGTAACATACAAAATCAGGGCAATCGAGCCCAAGGGTACGGGAATCCAAGGGACCCACATATACATGCTCAAGTGGTTGAGCAGGGTCCTTTTACTTCTTCATCCAATCCTGGATATCTGGCTAATCAAGCCCCTTCGATCTTTCCTAACCCTCCCCAAGACCCGAACCTGTATGCTTCTGCAAACTCCGTGTTTTTCGGGCGATATCGGAGTTTTAAAATCGTTTCATTGTAGCAAGTCGAAATCACTCGAAAACACTTAAATTTGTAACTCAAATTTCAAAAAGAGTATTCGAGGTTGAACACATGGAGCAATTAATGACAATTCAATTTCAAAGATCACAATTATAAGCACAAATAAGAGCAACTATAACCAAAATTCTACTAAAAAATGATATATATATATGAGAGTCAATATCAGAATGCAAAAAGATTAGGGTAAAATGGTGATTTGAATTACCAAATTACCCTTCAAGTTTTAAACCTCACAAATACTCAAATATATGAATAGTAAGCCCAACCACAGAGTCAAATGCCTCAGAAATCAGATGACAGAAAAAAGCCCCAGACGGCTTAAGTGTTAAGGAGTAGCTTCAACAGAGAGGCAAAGGCCTCTTCTTCCTTCCTTGAAGCCTCAAGAGAGAGGCACAACATAGCACAAGGCTCCTCAGATAGAGCCTTCTCTTCTTCTCTTTGAGCCTTAGGAGAAAGACTTTAGCAGCCACACACAATAGAGGCACAAAGCCTCTGAAATTCTTCTAAGTGTAGAGAGTTAGAGAGTGAGGCAAAATCCCCCTCTCTCTCTCTTATCTCTTCTCTCTCGGACCGGTGTAATCAGGTTTATAATCGAGTATATGGATCTGAGTAGGTGTAACGAACACACGCCCCAGACGTCTTAGGTGGCCCAGACGTCGGACCAGACGTCTGGGGTCACTTCCAGACGTCTGACCAGACGTCTGGGATCGTTTCCAGACGTCTGGAAATCAGTTATTTTCGACACGCGCAGGTCGTCTGCATGCCTGAGCGCGCAGACCCGCATATTCGTTATTCCCTCTGCGGCTGCAGACGCCCTGCCGCGATTCTCTCTCCTCCTCGTGCGGCCTTAAAAGGCCACGCGCTCCCTCCCGTCGCCTCCACCCCTTTCCTCTTCTCCTTCCAGTGCGCGAGAGCGAGCGCGAGAGCAGGCGCGGGGTTGCTGCGGCGGCGACGGCCGCAGTGAGCGCGGAGGGGGTGCTGCGTGCGAGAGCGGCGCTCAGCCATGAGGGCGAGCTCGCTGGGGCTGCCAGGGCCGGCCGGTGGGAAGCGCAGCAGGCGCGGAACGACGCGGGAGGCTTGCTGCGGCTCGAGCAACAGGCGCACGAGGGCGAGTCGCGGCCTGATTCTGGAAACATTTCCAGAATCAAACGTATGGGCTGATAGCCAGACGGCGGGGGAGACGTCTGGAAGACCATCCAGACGTCTGAAAGGTGAGTTCTTCCATCTTCTTCCTTCCTGTCGACTGACCGTACTGAAAGAGAGAGTTGGGTGCACGCAGGCTCGGTGATTCGCCATCCAACGCGAATCAGACGTTTGTCTGTAGTACCAGACGGTGGGAGCGACCTCCAGACATCCTGGGTGACCATCGGACGTCTGGGAACTAGGCCAGACGTCCCCGCAGGCTTCTAGACGTCTGAGAAACCACGCAGAACAAGGTAATTCTCTGATCCACTTTTTAAGACGTCTGGAAGAAGTTCCAGACTTCTGATTTTGCACAGTGTCGTCGTTTTCGACCCGTTGAGGGCCCGTTCGGGTTCCGTTTTCCACGTTTCGAGTTGCGTTCTTTTCGGAATTAAATCCTCTACCCGTCTACAGTAACTATACACTGTTTTTGGGACACTCCTTGTGTTTGATCCTTGTGATAAGACCTCGTTCCATTGCAGTCTTGGGGGTCGCGGAGACACGCGGGATTCCCGATCACGCCCCCATTACTCCCGTCGTACCTGGTAGAGTGACTTTAAGTATAATCTGTTAAATTATGAAATCATAAATAGAACCTAGGACATTGCATGAATCCCAGGAATGAGAAATAGATTGAATGGTAGATTCCTAGGATGTTGCATGAATCCTAGGGCCGGAAAACTAGATTGTATGATAGATCCTAGGATATGGCATGAATCCTAGGATGGGAAAACTAGTGGAATGTATGAATACTGCAGTCTTGGAAAATGTGGAAAGGAAATACTAGCTGCCTGTGAATTGAATTAACAGCTGCCTGTTATGAATAAATAAACGTGATTGAGAATATGGATTGTAAGAACGTGAAACTGGAAAGTGAAACCTGGATGTTCTGAGTTAAAGAGCTGGAACCCTATGGGGAATTAGGAGTAGAACTCCTGGAAAGCGAATGGGATAGAATTGGGGAAGTGAGATGGCCCTTGAGTACGGAGTACCAAGGAGAGCGACTGTCCCCCTGTTTAGTGCAGAGCGGAGCTAGCCGCCCCAGGGACCCGGGGTTAGGACTGACCACTCTATACCGACTTGCTGGCCCTCGTGTACGTAGTACCGAGGAGAGCTACTAGTGTAGGGAGGTACTAGCTACCCCACGGGTCCCGGGGTTCTGCTAGCCTCCTACACCGACTTGTTTAGGCCCACTGGGGCAAACCAGGGTAGTCAGGCGAGGGTGCGCGGACTGTGGAGGGGCAAGGCCCCGGTTTGGTTACTGTGGAGGGGTTGGACCCCTGTTACTGAGAGGGCTCTGCCCTGGACTGGTTTCGTGCTGTGCTTTGGGCGCACCCGTTAACGGAAACGACTGACCGCGTGCCAGTACGGGTTAGCTACCTGTGCGTTTATCGCGCATGCCGTAGTCACCGTTACGTCTGTCAGTGACCTTGGGGTGGTTGACTAAGGGTAGGATCACCACGGGGGACTCTCCCGGCCAGGAGAGCACCACGTGCTACTTCTACTTTTTGGAAAAGACTGCAATCAAGATCGTTCCCACGAGGAACATTCGAGATCAAGAAAAAGATCTAAGGAATAAATGAAATAGTGAGACAATTGAAAGATGTGAATAAAGAAAGTAATCGAACATAACAGCTACTGTACACTCTACTGTTGTCTTTAGTTTAGTTGCCACTCTACTCAGCGTTTTGCTGACGTGTTACACTCGTTACCTTTTTCAGGACCAGGTGTTGAGCAGCCATGGTCAGTGGCTGCAGAGGACGCTGGGCCGAGTAGGGTCCAGTAGAGTTACCACTGTCTCTTGTACCTCTTTTTGTTACGTTGTAGTGAGTAGTTCTTGTTTCCGCTGTACTTTCTTTACCTGCAGTTCAAATTATATTATGAATGTTGTTCTACTGTTGTGGTGGTACATACTGTGGTAGTTTCTTTCCTTACTGCTGTACTTTCTTACTGTTAGTTATATTCATGCTGAATGTGGTTTAGTTTACTGCTCTTTTGGTTACTTCCTCGTTGGACGACTAGGTCTTGGGATTAGTTGAGTTGGTCTGGTTCTCGTGTCTCGTAGGGACTCGGGAATCGGGTCGTTACAGTAGGGGACCAGGGCTACCGGGTGTGCGGGTAGCCGAGGTGTGCGTGCATATGTGAGGAAGGACTTGACCCCTCAGTTTCTTGGGCGAATAGCTGGGGGAAGGAATTCCATTTATCCTGCTTGAAGGGCTTCTGAATCGACAACGTAGGACTATCTTGTCCCCTGTTCCTCGTGCGAGCAGTAGCTGGAGGTATTGTCTAAATGTGGTCGAGGGAAGGTGTGTTCCTCCAATTGAAGACCTGGGTGCTTTCCTGGGTGAAGTCCGTGCGTCCTGGAGCTGAGACCTGGATCTACCGTGGTTAGAACACCACGAACGAAGCTGGAGAAGTTGATGCGGCGGCAGACCTCTGGCGTGTACTTGAAAAGAAGAATATGGTCTCTCAGCCCTATCAGAAAAGCTCAGAAGCCTCGTGCGAGTGAGGCGAACGTGATGGTGGTGGTGGCATCTTGTGGAAGTGCATATGTGACTGTGACAAAGGTAGAGAAGGTCGAAGCACATGAAGGTGTTCGGTGGAGGGCTAGGGCAAGCAATCCCCTCAATTTCTCGAGGGGTTTTGCTCGCGTGGACATGGCGATGGTGTACGAAGTAGTAGTGGGCGAGTTCATGGAGTGTAGTGTGCTATCAAGGTCACCGAAGGCACGCCAGTGACTTGGAAGATGGCGGCAGGACGGTCGAGTCGGTGATCGAAATCGGAGTTTGGAACTGCTAGGATGATCAGGAGAGGTAGGGGAGTCATCGAGGGTTTCTAGCAGATGACAAGACCGGAGAGGGCCACACCGATATTACCCGATGTGGAATGAAGAGGGTGATTGCGCAGCAATTATAAGCCCTAACTCGCCTGAATTAAGCTAGAACTTAGCTTAACATGAACATTCTACATGCATACGCATCGTATTCTGCATCATAGTTGATAGATGTGTTTTATGTATTAAACTATGCTATTTGAGAGGTATTAATGATGACAGGTAATTCAGGGCTGTAGATAACCAATCCAACCTTATGGATTTGTTCGGAATAACAACGGAAGTCCAACGCATCCAAGATCACATCAATCAGACTCCCGTAGCACCCCAAGGAGTCTGCAAAAGAGCAAGGGCCAAGGGGCAAATTGAAGAAGATCTGGACCTCAGATGACAAATCCAACCGTACGGATGGATCTGGATCGACATTCGCAGTCCAACGGTGTAGAATTCAACTTAATCGGAGGCCTACGTCATCAGATGTAAAGAGAAGAACGGATGGCCATGATGGCTCCACGTGGCACCATCGCAGCTGCCCCTCGCCGTGCCCCCAACCCCTGAAGGTGCCTTGCCTCGCAGCGCGGGTCATTGGATGTTCATCCAACGGCCATGAACGTGCCACATCGCCACCCAGAACAGATTAATATAAATATAATTAAGCATATATACGAAAGGTTGTGTGTGGTGCAATGGCTCACGCGTGTGCCCGCTCGCGTATACGTGGGCTGCGAGTTCGAGCTCGGCACTACGCAAAAATTGGTCGGTTGTGGGAGGGTGCGGGCTAGCGCGGATGCGCACTTGGAAGATGTAGAGTACTCCACGTGGCACAATCAAAGCTTACTGCGAGCGGTACACGCAACTGCGCGGGTTGCTGCGAGATCTAGAAGGCGCGAGAACTACGCATAGGATTTGAATGGTGTGATGAGCGCACGTTTAAGCTGTCCGATTGCAAGATCGGATGGCTGAGATGATGAGGCAGGATTTGAAGATGAAAATGCAAAGAAGCGGTGCAGGCGCGCGGGAGCCGTGCAATGCTGATTTGAGGTCGCAGAGAGCGCCACGTGGAAGCACCAGAATAAATCGACGAAGAAGAAGGATTTGGGGAAGGATTTGTATGAAAAAAAAAAAGTTATAAAAGGACCAAAGGCACCCCTTTGGAAAAACAACTCTCTCATTCTCTTCTTCTTCTTCTCGTCTTCTCTGCATTTCTATCGGATGAATCTGTTAGACCACCCTGTCGGTTTGCCGCTGCTCTCCTCAACCTCTTCAAAAGGCCACCACGAACCACCCATGGTGCCGTTGTTCTGTTACATAAGTAGTTTGTGTTCATATTATAATTTGTTTTAATTCCATGTATGCAATTCATAATGTGATATATATATTGTGGTTTATTATCTCTACTATTTACTAATTAGATTTAGAATAAGTGTATGTAATCAAAAGCATTTTTCTGCCTCCCTGTGATCAACAGGGACTCCCAGTTTCGTTAATTTTATTTGTCGAGACGTATTTCACGCTATACTACGACGTATTCATCTTTTACACGATCTACGCCTCGAACAAATTAGCGTTGTTGCTGGGGAGGCAAGGTGACTTTTGATTTCATTTGTAACATACTATTTTTGTGTGCAAGATTAAACCAAAGAAGCGGCGAACGAATCAAAGCAGGCGCTGTGGAAATCAGGTGCACACATTGCTATTAGAAATTCGGCCAGAAAGTAAGTATTCTGTTCAAAATTCAATAGCCGTATTTCTATTGCTCCAAAAATCTTGAAATTTGGACTGGAATTAGATTTTTAAGTTATCTTTCCAATGCCACCATTCCAGAAATAAATTCCATTTTTGGAATTTTTAAAAATTTGTGCAGTAGATATGTGTCAGATTACTTAAAAATAAAACTTCTATGTACTTTTTAAAATCAATTCTGACAAACATACAAATCAGATTGACTCTAAATTTGTGGGGTGTGAAAGATAATCAAATTAGCTTTCAATATCATATTTTTTCAAAATTTTTGGAGCATATTTGATATCATTTCCAATAGAAAAATCAACACGGGGTCTAAATCCTAGATTTGACCCCTTGCTGGTTAAAAATTCATAACTAATTGCTGGAAATAGTAAAAATTCTGAAAAAAATACTCTCTGAAAAGCTTATTGAAAAAGGAATCTTCTTACTAAGTTTCAAATCATTTAAATTCCATGTTTACTTGAGAATTTATATTTGATTTGTGGTCTTTAATTTGAAACAACTTAGAAGCGCATGAGCCAATAAGACTACATTGGACTAACTTAGACACTAACAAGTCCAAAAGTTAGTCGATGAGGCGAGTCACCTTGTGGATCGCCCACCATAAATACTACATTGAAAATACAGGTTAAAATTCACAAAGAACACATCAAATAACCTGCATTTGGCTTAAAACTACTGAGTAGTTTCAACCTCTCTTGCAAAACCTGGTGTCTAAGGCTGCGGGGTAACGGAACCGGAGGCGAAAGCCGAAGGAAGAACCTTCCTCGTAGTCCCCTCGTAACCAGCCTGATCGAGTTAGCCTGAGAGGCGGGAATTCATTGCAGTCGATTTCTTACTGAATTTTCTTTAACTTGAACTTGAACGAAAAATCTGGTCATCTGATTTTAAGGACCACTCTGATTAACAAGGCCTTAGCCTTGTTCTGCTTGACTACACCAACCCTTTGAGTTGGTGTATGTAAGGAAGAAGGTCATTAAGACCTAACCTCGCAGGACCTTGGGAGCCAAACCCAAGGCGGCAGAGGCGATTTTCGCCCAATCTCTCGTCTCAACCTTCTTCCACCTAATTAGCTGAGATGGCTAATCCTGGTCCTCGAATTCGTCAGGACCCTGAAAATCAGGACCCAATGGCTCGTCTGGAAGCCAAGGTTGAGGAAATGGAATAGAAATATGAGCAGAGCATCGACCGGATTCTCACGACACTCGATAGGATGCAGCACCCACTACCCGGAGAACAACTACAGGACTTCTATGATCCGGCGGCAACAATCATAGCACCTCAGGTCCGGATTCCCGCCGGAGGAGATGCATTCGAGTTAAAATCGAATATCATAAGTCTAATTCAGACTCATTTCCATGGAAACTCGAATGAGGATCCCTTCCAACACCTCAAACACCTGAGTCAGATTGCAGAGTCAGTTCGACCCAGGAATAATGATATTAGGATTGTTCTCATGAAGCTTTTTCCTTTTTCTCTCAAGGATAAAGCTACTTATTGGTTCAAGACCATCGAGAGGCCAATTGGAACCTGGGAGGAATTATGTCGCAAATTCCTCCAAAAGTTTTTCTCGATCGGTCGAACAAATGCCATGAGGTGCGCAATCACGATTTTTGCTCAAGGCCCTGGAGAGAAGCTACATGATGCCTGGGACAGATTTCACGATCTTCTCAGGAAGTGCCCACATCATGGTGTACCCCAATGGCACCTTACGCAAGTATTTTACCATGGGCTGGATGACACACATCGGTACCTAGCCGATGCATCTAGTGGTGGGAATTTTCTCGCGAAGGACGAGAACAACGCATTTGAACTGTTCGAGTCCTTAGCAGAGAACTCGATAAACTCCACCTCAATGAACCAGTTCCAGCGACCTGGACAGCAACGAGTTAATGTCCACGAAGCTTAAGCCGAATCTACCCGAGCCGACATGGACATTATCACCAAAAAGCTGGATAAGGTGGATCTGCTTGATAAGAAGCTCGATGAATTGATGTGAGCGAGATCCGGATCTTCTGGGAACACTGCTCCATCTTACTCCTCTCAAGCATCCCGAGCCCCCTCTTCTCGTACATATCCAATTACTCGGGATGTTTTCTCTCCATCATCGCAGGATCCTGTATACCAGGAACCCGTGAACAATATCGATCTGGCACCGTACTATCAGGGTTTCGCACCACATGATGATGCAAGTGCGTATTCTTTTGATGAATTCGCATTTGAGACATCTTCGGCTTACAAAGATGTCAATGCCATTTAGGGATACGGGCGTAACAACCTGTATTCTGAAACATATAACCCTGGTTGGCACCAGCATCCCAATTTCGCCTGGTCTGGTAATCCACAGAGACCAAGTCAAGTTCCACACTACCAGACCAAACAATACGGAAATGTGCAGAAAACATATCCTAGGTAGTAGCCATTCCCGTCTCAGCAGCAACAGACATGCTCTATCTATAAGCCCTGCACCAAGCTGCCAACCACCCTCCAAAGATGCCCGCATTATTTGGAGGAGGAACTGCAGGCATCTATTCGGAAATCTACTCATGACAACCTCCAAATAATGAAGTCAATGGCTGACAAAATATAGAGCATACAGAACACGCAGAACCATATGATGCAGGAGCATAGATCACAGGGAGCTTTACCCTCCCAACCTGTCCCAAACCCGAGATATGTGCAGAATCAGGGTGCCCCGCCTAGATTCCAAGCACCACAGGGGCAAGCACACGCGGTTATGCAAGCACCTCCCGCACCTCCTGGTTATGGGCTCGGTCAACCACCTTTGTTGCCAAACCCTGTGTATCCAGACCAACCTGCTCCTCTACCCCTGCATGGACAGCACGCCGATGCAAAAGCTGTTACCTTAAGGAGCAGAAAGACTACACAGGACCTGCTACCTAGGCAAGTGGGTAACGATTTTTCCTGCACCATACCACGAGATGGCTCACAACCCTCTTCCTCTCACAAGCCATCTTCATTAGATAAAGGAAAGAAGCCTTTAGACCCTGAAATTCCCGTCCCTTTTCCCACAGCCCTAACACGAGATTCAACATGGAAAAAGGACACGTGGAATTTCGAGGACCTGAAATCTATGTTCAAGGAAGTTCACATTCAGGTCCCTCTCCTCGAAGCGATAGATCACATCCCAGCTGTCGTTAGGTTCTTTAAGGACTACTGTACTCCGAAGCAGCAGTAGAGAATCGGACGACAAGTAGTATTATCTGAGGAAGCTAGTGCAATTATTTTAGCTGACTTACCACCCAAAAAAGAAGGACCTGGGCACACCATTGATTTACTGCTTATTACAGGATTCCCCTTTTAATAGGGCCCTTCTTAACTTAAGATCGTCCATCAACCTAACTCCCACCGTAGTATTTGATCGATTTCGATTTGGGGAGTTAAAGCCCACCTCGGTTACCATACAGTTGGCCGACCGATCTGTAAAAACACCGAGGGGGGTGGTTGAAAATGTGATCGTAAAAGTCCAAGGATTCTGCTTTCCAGCGGACTTTTTTGTTCTTGATATGGAGGTTCCTCCTAATCTCCGTGATGCACCGACTATCCTAGGTCACCCGTTTCTGGCAACCACCCGCGCGAATATCGACTGTGCATCAGGGTGCATGGAGATTGCCCTGGGAAACGAAAAGCTTAGACTAGACATTTTTAGGGCATCAAAGAACTTTGATTGTGACTTGATTGAGGAGGATAGTGACGATGAAGATTCAGCTTTCTGTGGGAACATTGGCCTCCTCTGCAGTGACCCAATGGCACATTCATCCTCACTATCAAGGGTCTTTGATCACGATCCACACGGGACTGAGACTACTGATATACACATTTCATCCCATGGATCTGGTTGTCATGGGTGTTCATCTGCTCCTAACATCCCTGATCCTGACTATCTTGTCCTATCCAACACTGATATCTTGAGACAGGATTACATGACCACTGCAGGCGGATTCTTCATAAATCAGAACCAGCAAATTTCCGCTATTGTTTCCTCTCCTCCCCTGCATAACCCTCCTCCCCACCCTCCGCTACTAGAGCTACAGCCCTTACTTGATTCACTCAAATACATGTTTCTGGGAGAAAGTGAGACATATCCAATGATTATCAATGCTCACTTAACTCCAGATCAGGAACACCGGTTGATCTTCGTTTTGCGAGTACATAGGGCTGCTATTAGGTGGGGCATTGCTGATCTCCACGGAATTCGCCCCTCATATTGCACTCACCATATCTACACTGATGAAGGGGTGAGACCATTGAGACAACCTCAGAGATGCCTAAATCCAAATATGTTGGAGGTTGTCAAGAAGGAGATCATTAAATGGCTGGACGCAGACATTATCTATCCGATTTCCGACAGCCAGTGGGTGAGTCCCATTCTGATAGTGCCCAAAAAGGTGGGACTCACCGTAATCAGAAATGAATTGGGCGAATCCATCCCGACCCGCACCACAACTTCTTGGTGGGTCTGCATTGACTACAGGAAGCTAAACTCAGCTACCAAAAAGGATCATTTTCCTTTGCCCTTTATTGATCAGATTCTAGAACGGCTAGCCGGGCATAGTTTCTTCTGCTTTCTGGATGGATACTCCGGGTACAATCAAGTCACAATCAACCTGGAAGACCAAGACAAGACGACTTTTACGTGTCCCTTTCGAACATTCGCTTTTAAGTGAATGCCTTTTGGCCTCTGCAACGCACCAGCTACTTTTCAGCGATGCATGATGGCCATCTTTTAAGACATGATCGGGGATTGCGTAGAAGTGTTCATGGACGACTTCTCCGTGTTTGGAGATGACTTCTCGTCTTGTCTTGATAACCTCACAAAGATTTTGAGGAGATGTATAGAAGTTAACCTAGTACTTTCTTGGGAAAAAGCCATTTTATGGTGAGGGATGGCATCGAACTAGATCACAGGATCTCCTCTAATGGACTCGAGGTCGACCAAGCTAAGTCCGAAATCATTTCACGATTACCTCCGCCTAGCTCTGTCAGGCAAATCAGATCATTCTTAGGGCATGTCGGATTTTATCGAAGATTCATTCGAGATTTCTCGAAAATTGCTCGTCCATTAACGAATCTTTTGGTAACCGACACGCCTTTTGAATTTGACTCCTCGTGTCTCAGCGCTTTCCAGACCTTGCGAAATGCTGTCTCCAGTGCACCTATTCTCCAACCCCCCGACTGGTCGCTTGACTTCGAGATGATGTGTGATGCCTCTGACTTCGCTGTCGGAGCTATTCTTGGCCAGTGTTGGGAGCGCCATCCATTTGTAATATACTACGCCAACAAAACCCTGAACGAGGCTCAGCGTAACCATATAGTCACTGAGAAAGAATTGCTGGCCATAGTATTCGGGTTGGAAAAATTTAGGCCATACTTACTTGGGTCCAAAGTTATCATCTACATTGACCATTCCTCCCTCCGGCATTTGTTGGCAAAGAAGGATGCCAAACCCCGCCTTATCAGATGGATCATTCTGTTGCAGGAGTTTGATATTGAAATCCGTGACAAAGCCGGAGCACATAATGTTGTGGCGGACCACTTGTCTCGGCTAGACCCAGACTACATTCCGTACTCCCTGCCAATATCAGACCAATTTCCAGATAAGTCTCTACTATCTATCAACTCTGTGGAGTTTCCTTGGTATGCTGATATAGCAAACTATCTTGTCGCAGGCAGGCTACCTGCGGGATTATCCAAGGATAAAAAGCTCAAATTTATATCAGAGGCTAAGTTCTATTTTTGGGATGACCCATTGCTCTTTCGTATTGGGGCTGATCAGATCATCCGTAGAAGTGTCCCTGATTTGGAAATCTCAAGTGTGCTATCCTTCTGCCACAGCGACGCTTGTGGGGGTCATTTCTCAGGCCAAAAAACCGCTGCAAAGATTTTGCAGTCGGGATTTTTCTGGCCGACCATTTTCAGAGATACACACGAGTTTGCCAAGTGTTGTAAGCGATGCCAGGAAGTCGATTCTATGACCCAAAGAGACATGATGCCTCTCCAATCCATTCTGGTCGTAGAAGTGTTTGATGTCTGGGGCATCGACTTTATGGGCCCCATCCCGAACTCACATGGCTTTGAGTACATACTCCTTGCAGTAGACTGTCTCAAAGTGGGTAGAAGCCATCCCGGCAAGACGAGCTGATCATAAAACTGTTATATCCTTTGTCCGGGAATTTATTTTTGTGATATTTGGAGTTCCCCGCGCCCTGATAAGTGATGGGGGAAGCCACTTCATCCATGCCCATTTCAAATCATTATTGAAGAAATACGGGGTGCAGCACCGCTTTGCTACCCCATATCACCCGTAGACCAATGGGTAGGCTAAAGTATCAAACCGTCAAATCAAGCTTATCCTTCAAAAGACGGTTAGACCTGATAGGAAGGATTGGTTCGATCGGTTGATCGATGCACTATGGGGATATTGGACAACATACAAGGCCCCGCTCGGAATGTCACCATACCGCATGGTGTATGGAAAGGCCTGTCACCTTCCTATGGAGCTGGAGCACTGTGCCTTTTGGGCAATGCAGAAGTATAATTTTAACCTCGAGGTCGGAGGTTATGAAAGGAAGCTCCAGCTCAGTGAGTTAGAAGAGATTAGGCGGAAAGCATATGAGAATGCAAAAATATACAAGGATAAGACAAAAGCTTTCCATGATCGACACATCCAAAGGAAGGAGTTCGCACCTAAGTAGCAGGTTTGGTTGTTTGACTCCCGACTCAAATTCTTTGCGGGAAAGCTCAAGTCCAAGTGGACTAGGCCGTTTCTGGTGGTCCACCCGTATCCTAATGGGGCAGTCCAAATTAGAGACCCAAAATCTGGGCATGTTTTTACGGTTAATGGCCAGCTCCTCAAATCATTCCTTGCCCAGGAACCTCTTGCTGACGAAACGATACATCTTCTTGAGGACGTATGACTGATGAGTTGCTCAGTTGGAGGCGTTAAACTCAGTACGTATACATATATGCACACCATATATAGATAGCATATTTCATTTTCGCATAATGTTTTGCATATTGTTATGCATATTGTGTATGGCCTTGCAGCAATGGCGTGAGCTGAATGATAACTCAAAAGTAGTTCTAGGTGATTTCTATCCACATACACCAGACCTTATTTCTTTTATTCATGCATGAGGACATGCAAACACTTAGGCATGGGGGGGTAGTTCATAAAAAATTGAAAATTTTCTACCAACAATTGGGGGGGATTATATCATTTTATCAAGAGATTTTATTAAAGATTTATTCTTTAGTAAATTCCTAGACTTAGAATCCAGTATAATTTCATACTTGCATGTAGATTTTGAATTGGATCCTCTGTGAAAATCAATAGACATTTCTAGTTTATCAAAAAGAAGCATCGCTTCTTCTCCTGAACCCTTGGACAGCAATCAGGGAGTCAGGTGAACTATCTTCTAGTAGATCCACCAAAACATATGTGAGGTGAGAGTAGAGAGTACTGGTGCTCTAAGGCTAGTATAAATAATCTTTAATAATTGAATAATGACACTTGGAGTTGGGCATAGTTTTCGCCCTCAGTTCTTGCATACTAAATTTGTGAGAAATTCCATACGAGAGCCACCAAATAAGGCAGAAACATAGAAAGCGAGTTCTGATAAAACTGGGACTGAGGTGGATGGTCACGACTGTCCTCTATGAAATCTTCGGCTGAAGGAGGGTACAGATGTCAAGATCAGAAATACGTCGTCCTATCCGTCCCCTATCCGGTGCCGAGAAGAGGCACTTTCATCAAATAAGCCACCCAAAATCCTCTTAGTCATCCCAAAATTCCCCAAGAATGCCTCACATATAAAAGTACGTATGTCGTGTTATGTTGTGCTAATAAATACAGCAGTATGTCATGTTGTGGCATTGTGCCAATAGATTTGTATACAAAAGAGTTGTTTGCTCGAAAAAAAAAGAAGAGAGAAGAAAAAAAAGAAGAAAAAAAAACAAAAAAAAGAAAAAAAAGGGTGTTATGTAAAAAGTTGCGTAATGTGAGTCAAGTTATATGTTTTGAAATGTTTTGAGGCAAAAACATCTACCACCCTTAAGAACCACCAAATACAGCTTTAACCTACTTTTTCTATATTTCTGACAGCCTAAATGCGGGCTGAGAAGTCTGACTTAGTCGTAGGGTTATCAGAACCTAATTAAAGTGTCATGCCATGTGAGGCCACCAAATATATTTGCAAATCTGGTGAGATTTGAGCTCAGGAAGAAAAAGAAAAAAAAATAGAGAGAAGAGTACAAAAGATTAAAGAGAGCATAGTTTTTCCAGCCCCTCTCTAAGTTGATTTATTCAATAATCTGGAAATCTAAATTCTGAAATACTAGTCTCTAAGAAGCACCAGAAGAGTGTGAGCCACCAAATACAATCCAGTTAACTCAGACATCTCATACTGAAACCAAACACTGAAGCCAAAATCAGAAAATATTTTATAACCCCTAAAGAAGAGGTTCGCCTATCCCAACAAAATTTTACTAAGGGTCAAGTACAAGTTTTAAATGTATATCGAGTCTTCGCTTGGATCCATTGCAAAAGCTACTACATTATATATTCATGGTTATCTGGATTCTGAATTTTTGGATGCAGCAAAAAGAAATAAATCTTTAGTTTAACTCTTGGTAAAATGTATTCAGTCTTGCACTTGCTAAGGATTAGCAAGATTTAGGCATGGGGGTATGATTGCGCAGCAATCATAGGCCCTAACTTGCCTGAATTAAGCTAGAATTTAGCTTAACATGAACATTCTACATGCATACACATCGTATTCTGCATCGTAATTGATAGATGTGTTTTATGTATTAAACTATGTTATTTAAGAGGTATTAAAGATGACAGGTAATCTAGGGCTGTAGATGACCAATCCAACCTTATGGATTTGTTCAGAATAACGACGGGAGTCCAACTCATCCAAGATTGCATCAATCAGACTCCCGTAGCACCCTAGGGAGTCCGCAGAAGAGTAAGAGCCAAGGGGCAAATTGAAGAAGATCCGGACCTTAGATGACAAATCCAACCGTACGGATGGATCCGGATCGACGTTCACAGTCTAACGGTGCAGAAATCAACTTAATCGGAGGCCTCGTCATCAGATGTAAAGAGAAGAAGAATGGACGGCCACGATGGTGCCACGTGGCACCATCGCAGCCACCCCTCACCGTGCCCCCAACCCCTAAAGGCGCCTTGCCTCGCAGCGTGGGCTGTTGGATATTCATCCAACTGCCACGAACGTGCCACATCGCCACCCAAAACAGATTAATATAAATATAATTAAGTAAGCATATATATCAAAGGCTATGCGTGGTGCAATGGCTCGCGCGCGCGCCCCCGGTGCTGCGCAAAAATTGGTGGTCGGTTGTGGGAGGGTGCGGGCTAGCACGGATGCGCGATTGGAGGATGTAGAGTGCGCCACGTGGAGCGATCAGAGCACACTACGAGCGGTACGCGGAATTGCGTACCTGTGATCTAATCTATTTACCAATTAGATTTAGAACAAGTGTATGCAATCAAAAACATTTTTCTTCCTCCCTATGATCGACCGGGACTCCCAGTTCCGTTAATTTTATTTGTCGAGTCGTATTTCGTGCTATGCTACAATATATTCATCTTTTATGTGATCTACGCCCCGAACAGAGGGGAAGAAGATCCTGCCGCCTATTGTACGTGGTGGCAGGTGAGGTGATCGGGAGAGGACAGTCACTGGAGAGGAGCTTGGAGCAAGCCGGAGAGGGAGAGAGGAAGAGATTTGTGGCCCAAAAACTAGTTAAAAAGGTGAGGTTTGCAATGAGGGAGCTTTTATAGAGCTCCAATCGAGCTCTAGAATAGGAAGGAGCTCTAATTGGTTCCTTAGGATTCAAGAAAGCATCCATTGATTTTGTGCGTTCGCACACATGAATCAGAGGGATTTAGGAGTTAAGAACAATCCCAAGAGATTCGTCAGGGTGTGAACATCAATCCCACCAATTTTGGTAGGATTTGATGAAGATTCGAGTGGGATTAGGTTAGGTCAATGCATCGTCTGGAGGTCAGTTGACTTTAATGATAGTAGGGACCTTTATGAGAAGAAGATGACAAACCTAGGGGGGCATTTGCAAGGATTTTAAAAGCTGAGGGGTTACTTGAGAGAAAAAGAGTTAGACTGGACCAAAATACAAACTAGGTCAACATGATCTCTAATTAGGCCCAAATTTTGTTACAATCCTAATTTGAACTCAAAGAATCTGATGGTGAAGTTAGATTTTTATTTTGACTAAGTTTGACTAGATAATTTGCGTAGAAGCCCAAATTAGGGCAACTTTCCGTCTGAGACTCTATTTCAGGTCAAAATGGGTTTCAAAGGTCAAATAAAAGGTACCAAACCTTATAGAATATTTTTTATTATTTTTAGAATGTTTAGGTGAATTTTATCCTAACTAGAACCTTAGTTAATTAAGTGGATCTGAAATTAGGGTTTCGAATGTTCATTAATTCTTGAAATGCGCAAAAACTCGTTTCTGTCTGCATGAACCCTCTTATTAGACATTAATGACCATTTGACCTTTAATTTTCCCCTGTAATTTCCCGTGGTTATTTTACACTTATGAAATGCAATTAAAATTACAAAAATAACCTTATATTCTTCTCTTTTTCTTAAAATAGAATAGTTGCACATAGGACCCTTTGATGGTTATGTAGAAGCTTTTATCAACTTTATTAGACCAAATTGGGCTAGTTAGGACTCATGATGTAGTTCCCATCACTCCGTTACCTTTAGGAGTGGAAGTCAAACCCAGGGCCCAAAATTACCCTCTTCCAGTCAATCAAACCCTGGTGAGCCTAGGGAAGGAAAGGAGAAAATAGAAGAAGAAACCAAGGCTCAGGACCATGAACCCAATGATCTTACTCATGTCCCATTCCCTGAAGCCTTGTTAAAACCTAAGAAGAAGCCTATCGATAGCAATGAGGACCTCTTGAATATATTCAAGAGTGTAGAGATTAATATCTCGCTCCTCGATGCTATTAAGTGTTGGTGCTAGAGCACTACGATCAGATGATAACAAAATACTTGTTATTTAACATTTGCTTTTGAGTTCTAGTTTTCAGGTCAAATTGCAAATGGAGACAAGTGTAGAGACGGAGTTCGAGCTCACATCCATGGCAGATTGGAGGAGCTTGACGGAGAAGAAGGAGCTTCGCGAGGAGCGAAAGTGTAAAGTCAGAAGAATAGGATAGATGTCTTTTCTATCTTGTACTTTGTATCTCTTTGCTATTTTCTCTTTTATTTCTTAGTAGCATGTGAAAGAGCCTCAAAGTACCCTCAAAGTAGTCCTAGGAACACTTACACAACCCTAGGATACTTAGGCTTTTCATAGAGAACTTAAAAATCCAAGATTGGCATCAAACAACCTGATCAGATATCCAATCTAGAAGTCAGATGTCTGATCTTGACTTTTAAGATGTCTGACTGTTGACTCAGATGTCCAATAACTTAGGCTGGACTTAGTAGGTTCTGTCTATTGAAATCTGACATCCAAACCTTAGTTCAGATTTCTCAGAAGACGTCTAATGATTGTGTCAGATGTCCAACTAGTGGAACGTTGGCTAACAAAGTAAACGTTGAAGAAAATGACTTTTAGGCTTCTATCAGACGTCTGTAGAGGACCCCAGATGTTTGATACATGACCGTTGAGCCTCGATTGAGCCAAAATCATTTGTCTTGAGGATTATAGCCATTTAGGCACTTGGGAATCCATTCCTACACTTAATTAGGTTTCCAGACGTCCAAACCTAGTGTTAGACATTCTGTATGTCGTTTGATAGTTTTACACTAGAATCCTGTTTAGGTTTGAACCAAGTCAGTAAGGGAACCCGTTCAAAATTAGACATCTAACTTAGTTCCCATACATCTTAAGAGTGACTTCTAAATGTCTGATCTTTTTTCTAGACATCTAATGACCCTGTCAGAATCGTGAATGATTCTGATTGAGGCTTGCCTTGCTTGGGATGAACCCCAATGGCTATGGAAGCCTTCCAAGGCCTTCCAAAGCTTTCCTAGGCTCTCTATAAATAGAGAAGTACCCTTGCCTTGCAAACACACACCAAGCAATACAATTTCCACATACATTGTGTCCTAGAGAAGAAGAAGATCATCTAGAAGTGTTGTTGCTCTCCGAGTTCATCTCACACACTTTGAGAGCTCCACATTACTGTGCATGTGCTCTCCCGCCGTCGGTTTCGAGAGCATTGTCGTGTCGTTGCGTGGTTCATGCACCCGCGTCAAGTCAACGTGCTTCCACCAAAGGGAAGTTTCCTAACTCCTATAGTAGCTAGGTATTATTCTTTGCAGCTCTATAGGTTGTTGTATGTTATTGTCTTTGGTTGGGTATTCGCTTTGCAAATTTTCGTCTCCATCGAGGGACAAAATCCTTCTCGTGAAGGAAGAGGTCTGAGGAACGCTACCCTCGTACTTGTAGCGTGGTTGTAATAAAGGCTGAACTACCCTCGTTAAAGTAGTTCGTTAGTGGATTTTGATCGACTCGCTCGATCAGAAAATCCTAACTCAAGATGGTTAGGTGGTTGTTTTCACCCGATTTGAGTTTCCACCAAAAAATCACTTGTGCATTGTGTGATTATTCTTTTTGTGAGATTATTTTATTTTGCTTCCGCATTTTTTTTATCCCGCAAATCTCACCCCCTCCCATAGGGTTTCACATTAAGCACATCCTAGCTTACACTAAGTTCTTGAAGGATCTATGTACTCAAAAGAGCAAGCTAAAAGAACCCACCCCGAGGAAAGTGATACTCTTCGAGCAAGCTAATTTTGTTATCCTGAACCTTCTTCTTCAAAAGAAGAGAGATCCAGGTGCCCCCTTTATTTCATGTGTCATTGGGGATTACACTTTTGATCGGGCATTATTGGATCTAGGTGCATCCATCGACCTAATCCCAATTTCTCTCTATGAAAAGTTTGGGTTAGGTTGACTCAGGCCAACCTCAATAATACTACAGTTAGCAAATCGTTCGGTCATCACACCAAAAGGCATTATTGAGGATGTTATTGTCAAGGTCAAGGATTTCTATTTTCCCGTAGATTTCTTAGTCGTTGACATGGATGTACCTAAAGACTTGAGGAGTACGACCATCATTCTGGGGCGTCCATTCCTCGCCACTGCCAAGGCCAACATTAATTCTGAGAACGGTAGCATGGAGATCGCCTTTGGAGGAAAAAAAAATGACACTTGATATTTTCAAGGTAGTAAACAGATTTGAGGATTGTGGATTTATTGAGGAACTCGAGGATTCTGATTTCAATGTTAAGACTTGTATGGTGATCAATGTACTCAAGGATTCTACTAGCACTAATGAGCCTAACCAACAACCCACCATGGCAGACTTGCCACACCCTAAAGAGGTTGCTGATTTTGTTCACTCCAAACCTCTTCCACTAGACCGTCCTGATGAATTTTCATTAGCATCCTCCTTATCCTCCATCCTAAACTCGCCCTGGCTTGAACTGAAACCATTGCTCGAAAATTTAAAGTATGAAATTTTAGGACATAGGAAAATACCCCCGGTGATTATTAGTGCTAAATTGACTAAGGAGCAAGAGATGAAACTGATTAGGGTCCTAAAGATGAATAAAGAGGCAATTGGTTGGGCCATCCATGACCTTAGGGGGATTGAGCCATCTTATTGTAATCATCGAATTTTTGTGGAAGATAGAACCCGCCCTTCTCGCCAGATGCAGAGGAGACTCAACCCCAATATGCCAGAAGTGGTCAAGAAAGAAACAATCAAGTGGCCTAATGCAGGAATCATATACCGGATCTTGGATAGTCCCTGGGTTAGTCCCATGAAAATTGTTCCCAAAAAAGCTAAGATTACCGTTGTAACTAACAAGATAGGCAAATCTATCACGACCCGTTCAGCTTTTTCTTGGAGAGTATGTATCGATTATAGGAAGCTGAACACAGCCACGAAAAAGGATCATTTCCCTTTGCTCTTCATCGACCAAATTCTTGAAAGGTTAGCCAAGCAAAAGTATTTCTGTTTCCTGGACAGTTATTCGGAATATAACCAAGTTCCTATCCATCCTGATGACTAGGAAAAGATAACTTTCACCTATCCCTATGGAACCCTTTCATTCCGTAGAATGCCATTTGGGCTTTGTAATGCACCTGTGACTTTTCAAAGGTGCTTGCTAGCCATATTTTTAGACATGGTGGGAGATTGTATGGAAGTATTTATGGAAGATTTCTCCATTTTCGGAAATTCATTTGAGTCTTGTTTGGCTAATTTGAAATTGATCCTTAAGAGATGCATCAAAACACGGTTGGTCTTTAGCTGGGAAAAGAGTCACTTCATGACACAGGAAGGCATCATCTTGGGTCATGTGGTCTTTAATCGGAGTATTGAAGTTGATCGAGCTAAGGGGGATGCTATCTCCAAACTCCCTCTGCCCACATCTGTTAAACAAATCTAATCATTCCTTGGTAATGTAGGTTTTTATAGGAGGTTCATCAAGGACTTTTTTAAGGTTGCTTGGTCTTTGAGCAATCTTCTTGTCAAAGACACACCGTTCGGTTTTGATGAATCATGCCACAAGGCACTTGATTTACTTAAAATGGCGGTCACTTGTGCTCTGGTATTGCAACCATCGACCTGGATAGCCCCATTTGAGATCATGACCAATGCTTCTAATTACTTGGTCGAGGCTGTTTTGGGTCAAAAAATTAACAAAAAGCCCTCTGTCATTTACTACGCTAGCAAAACTCTAGACGAAGCCCAGAGGAATTACACTGTTACAGAAAAAGAATTGCTAACTGTAGTATTTACGCTGGAAAAATTTAGAGCTTATCTTTTAGGATCTCATGTCATCATCTATACCTACAACTCAACCTTGAGACATCTCTTGGCCAAAAAGGATGCCAAACCCTGGCTCATTCGATGGATTTTTTTACTTCAAGAATTCAATCTTGAAATTAAAGACAAATCCAGGGCACAAAATGTAGTGGCGGATAGTCTTTCGAGAATCCTAATTGATTCTCCTTGTCCAAATATTTCGATTACTGACACTTTTCCAGACGAGACTATCCTTACAGATTCGGGTGTCCAAATCCCTTGGTTTGCTAACATGGTGAATTATTTGGTTGTTGGTCAAATGCCTTAGGATTGGACCAAGTAACAACGGGAGAGACTTATATCTGAGGCCAAATATTACTTTTGAGATGGCCCTAAACTGTACCGTATCGACTCTGATCAAATTATTCACTGATGTGTTCCAAAGAATGAGTTCCAAAGCACACTTGAGTTCTACCATGCATCTGCATGTGATCGACATTTCTCTGGGAAAAAGATAGCTGCGAAGATTCTGCAATCTAGATTATATTAGCTGTCTTTATTCAAGGATACCTAGGAGTTCTCGAGGTCATGTTCCCAATGCCAGGCACTCGGGAGCATAACTGAGAGAGACATGATGCCTCTAAACCTGATTCTTCTTGTCGAAATCTTTGATGTTTGGGGCATCAATTTCATGGGACCTTTCCTCCCTTCTTTTGGACATCAGTACATTGTTGTAGCTGTTGACTACATGTCCAATTGGATTGAGGTTATTCCCACTCGAACCAATGACCACAAGGTGGTCATTGTTTTTGTTAAGAAGAATATTTTCAATCGGTTCTGGATCCCAAGGGTTGTCATCAGCGATGGTGGTACCCATTTTACCAATATCCAATTCCACAACTTATTGGCAAAATACAGGGTAAATAATAGAATTTCCATACCTTACCACCCCCAGACGAACGAACAGGCCAAAGTCTCCAATTGGGAGATTAAGAACATCCTGCCAAAAATGGTTAGGCCTAATAGGAAAGACTGAACTCAAAAGCTTGACGACATTCTTTGGGCCTACTGTACGACGTACAAGATGCCTATCGGCATGTCATCGTTTCGTCTAGTGTATGGTAAGGCGTGCCATTTACCTGTAAGATTGCACATCGGGCAATCTGGGCAATTAAGAAATGCAATTTTGACCTTAGTTTAGCCAGAAAGATCAGGAAACTCCAACTATCTGAGTTGGAGGAGCTTAGAAATGACGCTTATAAGAATGCCAAGATCTATAAGGCCAGGACCAAAGCTCTTCATGACCAGCTGATTTCTGTTAGTCAATCTGAGTCGGATTTTAAAATCAATGAGTTGTAGTATAGATTGAATCAACGCGAAAAACAAATGATATTTATACTCGAATATCAGAAATGAAGTTTGAGGTCGAACACAGGGAGCAAGTGGCAAATATGAATCTCAAAATTGCAATTGAAGCACAATAGAAGCAATTTATAATAGAACTTTAAACAAGAATGATATATAAATGAAAGCAGATGTCAATAATGCAAAAAGAATGGGGTAAAATGGTGATTTGAATCACCAATTATCCTTCACAATTATATCAAATATCTCAATAGCACTAATCAATATAAATTCCACGTAGGATGAGTCCACAGTGCACTCCCTTCAGAGATCAATCAATGGAACTCTAAGTGCCAAGAGAGCACTCTTCCTCTTCCTTCCCTTTCTCTTCTGTGGCTACTCTTCTCTTCTCTTCTTCTACTTCCTTAAACTCCAAAGAAGGCACAACACAGGGCTCAGCAATGCCAGTAGAGGTAAAGGCCTCCCTCAGAGATCACAAGTGTTGAGAGGAAGGCGGCAGAGCAAAACCCCCTGTTAGTCTCTTGAAATCGGGCTTTAAATCGTTGCATTGCAGTATAGTCCAAATCTGGCGAAAAAATAGATAAAATTTATACTTGAAAAGTCCGAGGTCGTTCGCTAGGAGCAAGTAGGAATTCAATTCTTAAGATTATAATTTTAAATAATAGAGATAAGAGATAATAATCAAAAATTGATTCAGAATAATGTGGTAATAATATCAAGTGTCAAACTACAAAAAGAATGGAGTAAAATGGTGATTTAAATCACTAATTACTCCCTACAATAATAGTAAGTGGAACTCAATAACTATGTACAGATAAACTCAAATCAGCCGTTTGATTAAATGATCAGACATCTTAAACGTCTGATGAATAGTTTAGTTCTTCTTCTCTTTTGTGGCTCTTCTTCAACTACTCTCCTCTTCTTCTTTCTCTGATTGTAGACTCTTCTTCTTCAGTTCTGTCTCTTCTTCTTCCTTGGCTTCCTCTTCTTTGGCTCTATCTTTTACTCCTCTCTTTTCCTTTTTCTTTCTCTACTCTTCTTAAACTACTCTCCTCTTCTTCTTCACGCAGAGGGGGAAGGATCCTCAACTTTGGCTAAGTGTCAGCCATTTCTCCAGAGAGCAAAACCCCCTAACTTCCGCATGCTCTCCTCTCTTTCTCACCTTGGGTTACGCTCTCCTAAGGCCTTCAACAGTACCGGGTATACGGGTAATCGGACCTAGGGTGCACCCGGGTCCAGGCTCACCGGCAGTGGGTGGTGAGTGAGGAGTAGATAGCGTAGGCAGGTAATCGGGCCTGCTCCAGGTCCGTGGGGGCAGTGTCGCGGACGAGGCACATGAGGGGTGTGAGGGACCTCACCCCTTGTGTCTGAGGCGATAAGGCCATAACACAAAATCAATTTAACTCGCTGCAGCCGTTCGTAAACTTCCGATGTGGTACTATGTCGTCCCTTGTTCTTCGCACAGCAAGTGGCAGCAGCTCCTTCATCCAATTTCAGTCAAGTCCAAGTCAAAGGACTCAATTGGTCCCTGGGTTATGTTCCTGGAAGTCTTCCGCTACGTCTGGAGTCGAAGACCTGGAGTTGCAAGTCTGAAGAATGCTTGGAGCAAGCTTCGAAGCTCGCGTGTTAATGGCGATGGGGATAGATACTTGAAAACAACAACAAGGCCTTTCGGTCGCGTCAAAAAGCTTAGGAACAATCGCCGGAGCACGGCGAGTGTGATGGTGGCAGTGGTGTGCTGTGATTATGTGTAAAGAGGTCTGTCGACCTCGAGGAGGGTGGTCGGATGTGGGTTTGTTCGGCGGGGAGTTTAGAGGGGCAATCATCCTAACAAAGTTTGGGCTTTTGCTCCTGAGGTCGAGGTAGAGGTGTGGAGCGTGGAAGCGGCGACGTAGGTGGTTTGTGGTGGCCGCTAGCGCTCACCGGAGGCCTACCGACGAGAAGGAAGAGGGAGTCGCAAAGGGCGTTGGTTGGGTCGAAGCTGAATGTTGTAGTTGCTGTTATGATGAGGAGAAGCGGAGTCGTTTGAGAGAGGTAGCGGACACGAGGAGAGGAGATGGCGTTGATTGCAGTATGGTCGGCGTCGGAGAAGGAAGGAGCTCTGGAGGTAGGAAACGGCGACGAGGACGGGGGAGAGGCTCCTGCTGGTACGGCTAGAAGCGGAGGAATGAAAGGAATGAGGCTCCGTCACCGGTATTGCAAACGGAGGAAGAGAGGAGGCAGGGAGAGTCGCCGGACATCGAGGAGCACTTCGGCTGAGAAAGAGGAGAGGAATTGGAGGTGTTCCAGACCGAATTCTAGCATGGGATCTTTGGTCTGATCTAAGGAGTTTTTTATAGGTCATCAAAGGACGAACGGAGCTTGAGACTCAAGCTCTCAAGCTTGGAAAGCTTCACTGGAGATAGAAACCTAATTTTCAATTGCTTTGCATGGGACTTTGGGCAAGACTCGGAGCCCAAGATGTGGCTCAAATGGAAGGCAACTTCGTCAAGAATCTGAGTATCTATTTTGGGACTGATTGATTGAGAATCGAGTGAGAAATCCTTGCTCAATTCTCAACAGTGAAGCTCAAAGTTGCCTTTAATGGTGCCAGGGACCTATTTTCAAAGATGATGATAAAGTTAGGGGCCTTTTTGTAAGGATTTTGAAAGTTAAGGGCATATGTGTGATCAGACATGACCAAGTTGCAAACTAGGTCAAGACAATCTCAGATTGGGCCCAAATTTTGGTACAAACTTAATTTAGACCTAAGAAATCCAATGGTAAAGTTTGATTTTGGTTTTGACCTCGTTTGACTGAGTAATTTATGCAAAAATCTAAATTATGGCAAATGTCAATCTGAGACTCTGTTTTGTGGCAAGATAGATTTTGATGGTCAAATTGAAGGTACCAAACCCTAGAGAATATTTTTCTATGAATTTTAGAGGGTTTAGGTGAATTTTATCCTGACCATAACCTCAGTTAATTAAGTGGGTCTGTTTTTAGGGTTTCAAAAGTCATTTAATTCTTAAAACACGCGAAAACCCTTTTCTGTCTGTCTTAACCCACTTGTTAGCCTTTTAGGACCATTTGACCCTTAGTTAACCCTTGAGAAAACCTGTAGTTATTCTGCATTCATGATATGATGGTAAAATTACACTTTTAACCCTGATTTCTTGTCTTTCCCTCAGAATGATTATACAATGAATTACAGTCCTCTGGTGGTTATGTAGGAGCATTTAATGACTTAATCAGATCATATTGAGCTAGTTATGGCTCATGATGTGTTCCCAACACCCCCTTCTACTTTTAACCTTGATTTCTTGTCTTTCCCTCAAAATGATTATAAAATGAATTACAGTCCTCTGGTGGTTATGTAGGAGCATTTAATGATTTAATCAAATCATATTAAGCTAGTTATGGCTCATGACGGTGTTCCCGACACCCCCTTCTCTCCTTCTCTTCTTCCTCTCTCAGAACTAGGCAAACTAGTACAGACCCAGGTATCCAGGTAAACGAACCGAACGCAGACTCGCGTGGAGTGAGTGCGGGCGAGGGCGTGCATGAGGCGCGTGCGTGTGGGGACCTCACCCCCTATGCATGCTAAGGCGATAAGCCATAAATCCTCTTATGCACCTTCACACACCCGTTAGCAAATGAGGTGGGACTAAACCCACAGGGCTTGTTTGCGTAGCAGGCAGGTCGACTTCCCTCGTTGAATTGGAGCAGCAGCCGCATATGTTGATGCCAATTGAAGGCCTAGAGACTTGGAGCACGTAGTTCCGCACCACCTGGAGGTGATGCCTGGGGCAGAAGATGCAAAAACACCTTCGTCAAGGTGTGCATGGAGCTCCGTTAATGCCGGTGGCATGGGCGATACCTGAAACAAGGAATACGGCCTGATGGCCACATCAAAGCAGCTTAGAAGGTTCGTCGGACCACGACGAGGACAACGGTAGTGGTCCAAGGGTGTGTAGTGGTCAGTGGAGGCCTGACAGCCTCGAGAAGGTAGTGGGTAAGTGGTGGTGTTCGACGGGGAGGTAGAGGGTGTTAAACCCTAAATTTCTTTAGGGCTTTTGGAGGGTGAGTCATGGTAGAGGTTTTGGATCGGTTAGCGAATCGGATGGAGTTGTGGAGTGGTGGAGACGCTTCATCAGAGATGTGGCCGAAGGTGGAGACGAAGGCAGGGTCAGATGTGTAGCGACGGTTGAAATGAGGTCTTGACGATGTATAAATGATCGCGGGAGAGGGAGAGAGAGTTTAGGGAACTTAGGGAGATGTTGGGGGTTGGAAATGGCCGATTGTGGTGGATTGGCACTGGAGAAGGCGGAGAATATGACGAGACAGTGACGACGAAGTAGGCGAAGATACGCCCTCCCTTTGGTTGGAGAGGGTCGCGACGAAGAGAGGAGTCGAGGGAGCCAACCAGTTTGGTCGTTGGACGATCGGAGGAGGAGGATCGAAGGTCGCCGGAGCAAGGGTTTTGGTAGTTGGAGGAGGAGAATCAGAGGTGGTTGACTCACCAAAACTTACTGAGGGGATGCGCAAGGCCACAAGGATCCTTTTATAGGGCTCTAGATTGAGTTCCAAGCTGGGAAACAAGCTTAGAAATTCTGATCTCTTCACCGATGATAGAATACCCAATCAATCAAAATGTTCGCCTGAAGATTCTAGACGGATTTAGGATCCCTTGATGGGTTCATTTGGAAGGTAATTACTTGACGAGTTTCCCTTTCAATTTTGAGAGGGATTTGTCAAGAAATCACAAAGATCTTGCCCTCTTAAGGTCGTTGGAGTTTTTAGGATTAGGATTTGATGGCGGTAGGGACCTTTTTGTGAAGATGATGATAAATTTATGGACCTAAATGCAAAAGATTCAAAAGTTAGGGGCATATGTGTGAGATAAAAGAGTCAGATAGAACCAAATTGCAAACTAGGTTAAGATGATCTCAAATTAGGCCCAAATTTTTATAAAAACCTAATTTGGACCTAAGGAATTCAATGGTGAAGTATGATTTTGATTTTGACCTAGTTTGACTGGATAATTTATGCAAAATCCCAAATTAAGGCAAAAGTTTGCCTGTGGCTCTGTTTTAATTCAAGACGGGTTCTGATGGTCAAATCAAGCATACCAAACCCTAGAGAATATTTTTCTATGAATTTTAGAGGTTTTAGGTGAATTTTATCCTGACTAGAACCTTAGTTAATTAAACAGGTCTGTTTTTAGGATTTCAGAAGTCATTTAATTCCTGAAATGCGTGAAAACCCATTTCTGTTTATGTTAACCCACTTGTTAGACTCTTAAGACCATTTGACCCTTAATTAACCCTTGAGAAAACCTATGGTTGTTTTTCATTGAAGATGTGATGGTAAAATTACAGTTTTAACCTTGGTCTTGTATTTCTCTCTGAAAGGATTTGCAATGAATTATGAACTTCTGGTGCTCATGTAGGAGCATTTAATGACTTAATCAAATCAAATTGAGCTAGTTATGACTCATGATGGTGTTCCCATCAATTTCATGCAAGAACTTTGGGCTGAACTAGAAGGTCTGGCTCTTTGATTCTCAACTTAAGCTCATTCCTGGCAAGCTTAGGTCGAAGTGGAACGACCCGTTCATCATTGATTGAATATTCCCAAATAGGACCATTGAGAATTCTGACCCAAAGGTGGGTAACTCTTTCAAGGTCAACGGACAATGTCTAAAACCTTCTGTTGACTGTGTTATCCCAGAACCCGTCTTAGACAAGGTTGCTTTGACCTTGATCTGACTTCTTTAGCTGGATCCCGCCTAGCTGATGGCACTAAAGTCAGCATTTGTACAATCTGACTCAAAGCTAACCAGAGCATCACGGAATACAAGTGACATTTTCTTCATTCTACCCTTTTTCTTATGTCTTTTATTTTCAATGAGGCATTGCATAAGCTAAGCGTGAGGGGGGGTGGATTCATTTCTGATTTATATTGTTAACTCTGTGGATTTCTTGTTAATTTTCCTTATTTTTCTTTTTATTTAAAAAAAATTGAATTAGGAAAAGAGAACTTAGGTATTAGAGTTTTTCAACCTTAGTAAATAATATAATAGGATCTAAAGACTTAAATCCTTCTAGTCTTTGAGCTTAATCAACCCGGGTGTCCACTAAAAATGTGAACTTGTTTCTCGAGTCCTTGCCATTCTGAATTCATTTCTAATTGGTTAAAAAAGTTGAGGTGATAAGTACACGACTTCTCAACCCGCCCCCTGATGTGAGGAGCTTATAGTTTAAGTATCTACACACTATTTGCACTAACTAACTTTTTGACGATTTTAATGGAAATTGGATAGCTATTAAACCTTCTAGGGTGGTATGGCTGGCAAGTTGTCGTGGGTAACAGCCTATGGGCCAGTTGTCCAGAGCCCAGCCACACGACCATTCTCTTTCTGCTACCTTTAGGTAAATCTTAGATCAGGGAAGCCACCTACTTAAAAAAAAAATTGAGAAGTAGAAAAGAAGAAGAAATAAAAAGCCACACTTCACCGCACGAATATGGCTCGCAAGTTGTCGTGGGTAATAGCTCATTGGCCGATTGTCCAGAACCTAGCTCACAAAAATGCACAAATAATTCCTAAACACTTAGGAAGAAGCGGGGAAGTAAAATAAGTTGGGGAGATATACACTGAGTTCACCCTTGTGTTGACCCCATAAAATAAAAAAGTAAGGAGAAAGTTACCGATCTGATAGATACAAATTTAGGCAGAATTTCTTTGGAAGGTCACCTAGGGGCGTAGAAATCTGAAGTCTGTTCTGATTGTCTATTAGTGAGTCTCACATTCACACAAAAAGATGCTTGAAACTTAAAGTTTTTTTTCAGTCTTGGGTGGGTTAGGTAGCCGTAGAAAGCTGCCCCGAAATTCTAAATCCAGAAATCCAAAAAAAAGAAAGAAAAGAAGAAAAAGAAAGAAAAAAAGTATTTGCTTTTGAATAAGGAAAGGCTTGAGGTGATCTACATTTTGGCAGACACCCGGCTAATTGACCTAAAATACCTATTTATGAATATTCCTAGGTCCATATAAGCATCATGCATTATAAATATTGCATAACATGCATCATCATGCATTTAGGTTAATTTGTACAAATTGTATAGTAATTCACCTCTTATTGTGGTCAAGGGACAGGGAGACATCATTTCGAAGCCTTGGATTGAAGATCCAACCGTATGGATTTGATCAGAGCAACAATCGAAGTTCAACGCCTTCGAGATCACCTAGATTGAACCTTCGTAGCATCAGACGCAGTCTACGGAAGATTAAATGGGAAGGGGCAAGGTGGTGAAAATCTAGACTTCAGATGACAAATCCAACTGTACGTATGGGTTCGGATCGACGATCGCAGCCCAGCGACGTGAAAATCGGTTCAATTTGACAACTGTGGCACCACCTATAAGTAACGAAAGATGGACAACCATGATGGCACCACATGGCACCATCACAGCCACCCAACATTACCCGCAACTCCTCCTTTTCGCTCGCACAATCAATCCCAACCGTTGGATCACTAACGGTTGCAATTCAAGGTCAACCGCACTTCACAAACCTCTGAAGGCAAAGGCAAGCTTGATCTCGACCGTTGAATCGAGATCCAACGGTCGAGAGCAAGCATGCCTAAAATCAAAAACATGACAAAGAGGCAACCTCAGTGCAGCAAGCGAGTGCTCTTTCGCGAAGAGAGTGTCAAGGGATCGAATCCTCGTGTGCCTCAAATCAAGCTAGAAGCGGCATGTGGAGAAATTAGGTCATTGGATGCGGCGTGAACGGTTGATGCAGAGGCGACATGGCACCCTCTCGTATGCCAAATGATTGATTGCACCACACGCATGTGATGACGCACCATCGTACGTGAGCGTTATGCGAGTTGAACACGAAGCGGCCTTGCGCGATCTCAATCGTTCGATTGTTCTTCTACTGAGAAAGAGCTGCTAGCTGTAGTATTTGGCCTGGAAAATTTTTGATTATATTTCTTGGGTTCCCGCGTTATCATCTACTCAGACCACACTGCAGTGAGGCACTTACTCGGGAAGAAGGACGTGAAACCTTGATTAATCTGCTGGATCTTACTGTTGCAAGAATTCGACCTTGAGATTCGCGATAAGGTGGGAAAGCAAAATGTGGTAGCTAATCTCTTATCCCACCTTCCTTCTATTATTGACCCTTCCGTACCGATCACAGAACATTTTCCAGATGAGCACCTCCTGACTATTGGTGCGGGACTTCCCTGGTACGCAGATATGGTGAATTATTTGGCATCTCATCAGATCCCATCTGATTGGCCGAAGGCTAAGAAAGACAAATTGCTTTCCGATGCCAAGTACTACATCTAGGAAGACCCGCACCTCTTTTGCATTAGTGCTGATCAGATCATCAAACGATGCATCCCGAAAGCGGAAATACAGGACATCTTATCCTTCTGCCATGACCAGGCCTACAGTGGACACTTCTCCGGACTTAAAACCACAGCTAAAGTCCTCCAGTGCGGCTTTTATTGGCTCACGATCTTCAAAGATGCACACGATTACTGTAAGGCATGTACTCGTCAGACCTTGGGCAACATGAGCCATCGCGATATGATACCTTTACAGCCGATTCTCATGTGCGAAATCTTCAATATATGGGTGATTGATTTCATGTGACCCTTTCCCAAATCGAACGGCGTCGAATACATTCTCCTCACTATGGACTACATGTCTAAATGGATCGAAGCCATCTCGACTTGAACCAACGATCATAAGGTGGTGATCAAATTCGTTCATCAACACATCTCACGGTTCACTGTTCCACGTGCGATCATTTCTGATGGAGGGACCCATTTCACAAATGCACGGTTCAGATCCCTGATGATAAAGTATGGGGTGTCGCACCGAATCTCGACTCCTTATCACCCCCAAACGAATGGATTGGCTGAACTGTCAAACAAGGAGATCAAGAAAATTCTTCAGGTTACTATTCGACTTGATAGGAAGGATTGGTCGGCCTACCTTCCGGAAGCTTTGTGGGCTTATAGGACCTCCCACAAAACCCAATTAGGTATATCTCCGTTCAGATTCGTGTACGGGAAGACATGTCACCTACCTGTCGAAATAGAGCACAAAGCCTATTGGGCAGTACGGAAGTGCAATCTAGATCTTTTAAAGGCTGGAACCCACCAACAATTACAAAAGAGCGAGATCGAGGAACTACACAATGACACGTACAAGAACTCAAGAATTTATAAAGAGCAAGTTAAAACCTTTCATGATAAGCACATATCAAGAAAAACTTTCCATCCTAGTCAGAAGGTCCTACTCTTTGATGCCAAGCTCAAACTGTTCCCAGGCAAACTCAGATCAAAATGGATTGGACCATTTCTTGTCCAACTTGTTTTTGGAAATGGAGCCATCGAAATCAGTGAACTTAGCCTTGATTATGGACCATTTATCATGAACGGTCAGAGACTCAAACCGTTCATCGAACTCACTGGCATGAACTTGGCTGCATTATCTTTTGATCTCCATTCTCCCTGAGCTCATTGCACCCAGCTGATGGCGTTAAACTTAGCGCTTAACAGGAAGCAACCCATCATCTTTTGAAAAAACCTAAAACCCTTTTGACATGTCTCTTTATTGAACTCATATTGCAATTTAGGATTCATCCATTAGAACAGCCGACTCCACTTCTGGTACTCATACTAGAGCTTGAAATCGTATGCAACAGTCATCCTGACCCGTTCACCCACCCTTTGACCCTATTCTAATGTACACTCTAAGCTGAACTCGAACCCACCTAATTTACAATGAGGACATTGCAAATCGTAGGCATGGGAGGGTATTAAAGTGCAAAACGTGTGAAAATCGAATCACAAAAGGGTTTCACTGAAAAAAAAAATTGGAGGTTGAGGCAAAAGAAGATCCATTTGAGAGAAAAATGAAGACATGGAGGGAAAGAAACAAAAAAGAAAAGAAAGAAAGGAGCAAAAATATAAAGAAAAAAATTGAGTCCCTTCAAAATAATATGGAACTTACCTTCTAGGTTGGATCGAATGATGAATTAAGACCTGGAAGGTTAAAACTTAAGGGATTAGTGGCGAATACTGACCTTAAGTCTCTTGGATTTGATTTGAGATTTAAAAACTCAAGTACTTGTCAAGATCCAAATTAATCCTCAAGAGGTTGAGGAAAATGCAAAGCTTACGTATTAGGTCTAAGGCTTAAGGACTATTCGATCCCATTAACTTACCTCTGGTTTGCAGGACTCGATAACTTAAGTACCTTAAATCACACACAGTCTGGTTCAATGTGCTTAAATATGAAATCATGCCAAAAAGCATTTATGTTGTTCTGAAAATGGTCCTAAGATCTATATTCGGAGCGGCTCAAAAATACAAGTTGATTTGGACGAGTTCCCGACACAAAGAGGTGGAAAATTTTCCTTGAAAATGCACAATAACATATCGTCCTAGGATATCTAAATATCCTACTAGGGGCACGTAAGCACCTTGTGTTAGTTCAGATGCCATGGGCGGCATTATCATGAAATGTCGATTGCTAGGGTCTGGATTTAGCTACAGAACGCCATGGGTGGCACTATCCCGAAGTGTCGAAAGCCAAGGTTCTGGGGGTTGCCATGGGCGGTGCTATCCCAAAGAATTGATTGCCAGGGACCCTGCGACGATTGATGGTGGGGACAAGGAATCCGATATAGACCGTGTTTAAGGCCAATCCGAGGTTGGATCTAAGGAAAAATATAATGAAAAGAAAAAGAGAGAGAAAGCTCTCCACAAATGAAAATCTTCTTCTATCCCTCTCTCTTAAAAAAAAATGCACGGGCAAACTAAACCTGAGCTAACCATGTTACAAACATGGGTGCTTTAACGGTTGGGTCCAACAAACCTTAGGATAGTTCTTGCGGGCCTTAGAAACTTTCGCGGCAAACTGAGGCGAAAGTTAGTCAAGTTTGGATCTAGGTTGGTACCTGAGTACCTCTAAGCCTACTGTTGGCATTAAGATCTAATTCCTAAATATGCGTTTAGTAGGGCATCCTGACGGTTACATCCGACCTAGATAGCTGATTTGATCCATAGAATTTTGCTAAGGGACTAGCAAAAGCTAGGCATGGGGGTATGATGGGAATACCATCATGAGCCCTAACTAACTCAATGTAGTCTAATAAGGTTGATAAAAGCTCATACATATCCATCAGAAGGTCCTAAGGGCACATTATTCTGTTTTAAAAAGAAGAGAAGAATACAAGGTTATTTCTCCAAAATTAACAGCATTCCGCAAATACAGAATAACCACAGGGTATTTCAGGAGATAATTAAAGGTCAAATGGTCATTAATGTCTAATAAGAGGATCCATGTAGAATGAAATGGGTTTTCACACATTTCAAGAATTAATGGACATATGAAATCTTAAAAATAGACCCGCTTAATTAATTGAGGTTCTGATTAGGATAAAATTCACCTAAACCTTCTAAAAATCATACAAAAATATTCTGTAAGGTTTGGTACCTTGGATTTGACCATCAGAATCCATTTTGACCTAAAATAGAGTCTTAGACAGGAAGTTACCCAAATTTGGATTTCTGCATAAATTATCTAGTCAAACTTGGTCAAAACCAAAATCCAACTTCACCATTAGATTCCTTGGGTCAAAATTAGGTTTGTACCAAAATTTAGACCCAATCTAAGATCATCATGACCTAGTTTGCATTTTAATCCTGTTCTAACTCTTTTTCTTACAAAAAGCCCCTCAACTTTTGAAAATCTTACAAAAAACACCCCAACTTTATCTTTTTCACAAAACGGTCCCTACCTCCATTGGAACCTTCCGTCCATAGATGGAAGGTTTCCATCAAGCCTTTCTCCCTAAATCTGCAGCAGATCTCTCCCAAGAATTGAAGGACTCCTGACGAGGTCCTCTTCCATCTGAGATTGTTCGTGACCTTCCAAACCTATCCAAAAGCTTGTGCAAACCCTTGAAAAATCCTAAACCTAACCCGAAGATTTTGAGCTCTTCAAGCTTGTTTCCAAGCTTGAAGGCTCGCCTGATGGCCTATAAAACTTGCCCACGACCTTCCTCACCTCCTTAGCAAGTTTTTGAGCCAAAAATACCTCTTCTTTCCCTACCTCCGGCTCGCTCCAACTCGTCTCCAGTGAATCCTCTACCTCCGGCCTCTTCGCCAGCCGCCACATACCATAGGCGATCGATTCCAACTCCCCCTGTCTTTCCGCACCTCGCCATACCAGCGAGGTGTCTCCTAACCCTTCGTCGTCACCGTTCTATCTCACCGGAGCAACCTCCTTCTCCGACGTCGGCCATATTGCAACCGACGCCTCCTCCGTATCCCTTCGTCCAATAGCCACTCTAATCGATCCCTCGACCTCTACTGATCATCCCAACAACTTCAGACATCTATTTCAACCTCCGACGCACCCGATCCACCTTTATCTTCCATCTCGCCGGCGTAACTCCGGCGCGACATTCCCACCAACGTACCTCCGGCGAGACATTCCCGCCGCTACACTCCACGAAAACGCCCGCCACCAATCCAGAAACCTCCATCGTGCTCCATTGACCAAAACCCCTCAAGAAATTGAGGGGATTGGCCGCTCACATACTCCACCGAATAACCCATCCTCCGCCTTCATTTTTCACTTCTGCCAGCCATCTCTGACCACTTTCACAACACGCCACCACCTTCGCTACATCTGTGCGCATCTCCTAAACTTTTCTGACGAGGCCGTAAGGCCTTATTTTCCATTTCAGGTTCACAGGTCGCAACCGTCATTAACGAGATCCTTCAAGAAAGCTTGAAGCCGTGTTCTTTCATCAACAGCTTCAGGCCTTTACTCCAGGTAGCGCGGAAACCCTCCAGGCATCCTTCCATGCTCTCAATTGGGAGCTCTAAGCGCTCCTTCACCATCAAATTGGACGTGCACTTCAGTGGCTATTCGTGCAAGGAAGGAGGGACAGCTTAGTCCCACATTGGACAACGAAGATGCACCCGCAGCACATAAGAAGAAATTGTGTTCATACCCCTTCGCCTAAGAACACCAAGGGTCGAGTCCCCGCTTTATGTGCCTTCACGCCTCGCTCGTGGTCACACGCACAGGTCTGGCCCCATTTAGGATTCGGTTACCTGCCCGATAATCCAGCTAACCCTGGGTCTTTGAGAGGAAGAAGAGAAGGAAAGGGAAAGAATGAGGGGGGTTTGCCCTTAGTTGTGCCCTCTCTACACTTAGTCGCTGGGAGGCCTTTTGTGCCTCTGTGCTGTGCCTCTCCTTAAGGCTTGAAGAGAAGAAGAGAGGACCTTGAGCCTCTACTATTAAGGCTTCTGACCACCTATTCTGTCATCTGATACATTGGTTATGCGGTTCTTAATTTGAGATATACTTGATTCTGATATTTGAATAACTAGTGAGATTAACATTATAGGGTAATTTGGTGATTTAAATCACCATTTTACCCTCTTCTTTTTTGCATATTGTTGCTTGATTCTACTAATACATCATTTTTTAGTGAAATTCTCATTATAAATTGCTTATATCTATGATTCTATTGTAATCTTTGAGATTAATTGCAATACTTGCTCCCTATGTTCAATCTCGGATACTCTTTTGAATTTGAGTTATAAATGGTATTTGTTTGCACACTATTTCGGCTATATTGCAACGAATTGATTTTAAAACCCCATTTTCGCACGTTAACATCGGGTTTTCTAAAAACTCCAACTTTTCACAACGAATTTTTCACTCATCATTAATGATTTATGAAAAGATTTTCAAAGCCCAAGGTTGAGGTCATATAGCTTTGTGCCATCTATGTGGCCAGTACTATCTCTACCTACAATAATTAACTCTGCTATAAATAGGTAGTAATTTTCCTTTGTTAACTTTGTAGTTGATATCTGGATGCATTACAAGAAATTAAGGTTTTGGTCACAATTAAAAATCGTGACCAAATGACTCATAACCGTCACCAATTAGCGACAGTAAAAGTTGCGTTGCGGAAGGGACTTTGGTGACGGTTCCACGCAAAACCGTTACCAAAAGCTTTGGTAACGGTTCCACCCAAAACCATCACCAAAGCCGCAGGGTTTTGGTGACGGTTTTGGTGGAACTGGCACAAAATCCCTAAGCTTTGGTGATGGTTCCACCCAAAACCATCACCGAAGCCCGCCGTTAGCTACATTCTATAACTTCTGTCACGGGGATTTGGTGACGATTTTAGGTGGAACCGTCACCAAAGCCCTATGCTTCGGTGCTGGTTCCACACAAAACCGCAACGAAGTGCACTGTTAGGTAGGCTCAGCAGCTTTGTTCACGAGCCTTTGGTGACGGTTTTGGTGGAACCGTCACCGAAGCATCGGGCTTTGGTGATGGTGCCAACTTGCCACTGTCACCAAAGCCCACCGTTAGCTACGTTCTGCAGCTTTAGTCATGGTTATAAACTGTGACCAAAGACTTTTAGTCACAGATGTAAAACCGTGACCAAAGAGAGAGCTTTGGTCACGATTAATAACCATGACCAGAGGTTGGCGTGGAAGAGAGAAGGTTCCTTTGGTCACGGTTCCCTAACCATCACCAAAGGGTCATCTTGACCAAAGGAATTACCTTTGGTGACAGCTAACCAACCATCAAGAAAGATTCTCTTTGGTAAGGCTAATAATTTTAGCTTTCTTACTAAAAATGGGTTTGTTATTGTGCACCAAGGAGGGTCTTTAACAAAATCAGATAAGAAGTAAATATTTCCCATATGGTAATTTTTGGGAATATAAAAAGTATGCTTTTCAGCAATAAAAAGTATGCTTTTCAGCAATGTGTTATGGTTAGTTGGAGATGGGGAGAATATAAATATTTGGAGTGATCCATGGTTGAAGGTTGAAGAGTAAAAGTCGATTAGATAGAGTATACTCCAGGTAGATTTGATAAATGAACAAAATTAGAATGGGAACGAAGAAAAAATTTCCAGTAGCTTTGGCTGTAAGACTGTAGAAAAAATTTTAAGTACTCCAATAAACATGGGACAAGACTTACTAATATGGAAACCACATCCTAATGGGAAGTTCTCAGTTAAGTCTGCGTATATGACCTTGCTAAATGAAGAGGGAATCAACTCTAGTCTTACAGAGAAACAAATAGCCTATTGTAACAAGGTTTGGAATATGAAGGATATAGCTCTGAAAACAAAGTTATTCCTCTTGGAGAGCAGTGACTGATGCTCTGCCTTTAAAGGGAACATTATTGAAAAAATTTCAGATTGAAGACTCATTGTGCCCCTTTTGTTGAATTGATAAAGAGGATTGGGTGCATATGATTAAAAATCGCCCCTTTGCAAAGGAAATTTGGTTTTATTAGGGTATAACAGCATGGCCTGAGCAAGATGGCTAGATGGATGGGATGGAAAAATTGATTGAGCTATTCCAACTGGCAGGGCTCAAAAAAGAACTGATAGTATATTTGTTGCACCCCTTATGGATACATAGATGCAAGTTGTGAGAGAAGGGGAGATTATTTCATTAATGGCAGTATAATTCTTAGTGTGCGGGGTATTTTATCATGTTCCTAAATCAATGCAAGATGTCACGTAAACAATCAACATAATGCAAAGGGCATTTCAAATGAAATGTTTTTTTTTCCTGAACATGGCACTTCAAATAAAATTCAAAAATCCAAAAATACATCAGGGAAATTTATCCTTTTCTATTTTGAACTAAAAATCAACATCGAATTAAGAATAAAATTTCATACTAACCATTGCAGCATCAAATACATAAAGTTTCTCCCCTGAAGGAATGTGAATTGTCTTTGGTCCTTCTTCACCCTTTAGCAGCTTGTTAACAAGGCGAATATTGGCAAATGTAAGTTGACTTGGGATCCCATGAGTATAGCTTCAACTCTGGAACTTGTACCTGATTCCATGTTGGGTTGCCCTTTGTGATGGCCTCATAGGTGCTTCTGAACATGTCTGGTAGGACACTGGACTAAACTACCTACAATTAGAGATATCATGCCAAGAATGATCCTTTCAAAAATCCTCATGCCAAGAACGAGCTCCATCCAAAAAAATAGAACTTAAGATTTAGGTGAATTACTACTAGAGCTTCCACTTCCAGCTGCATCTGCTGCTGCTATTGCTGCATCTGCTACTGCTGCTACTGCATCTACATCTGCTAGTGCTATTGCTGCATTTGCTACTGTTGCTGCTGCATCTGCATTTGCTGCTGCTACTGCTTCATCTGGAAAGGTGACTATGGAATAAGGATGGAAAAGAAGAAAATATATATAATACCTATTAAGCGCCAAAATCTATCTATCTACCTAGGAAATAGACCATTGAAAAGGAGGAGCATCTCTATTGCTGCATTGCTGAGTTGAATGCTATGAAGGAGGAGCTGAAGGTTGCAAACGAGCACGTGGTTGATCTGGAAAAGGAGCAAGTCCAGCAGCATCAGCAGGTCTAACAACAGCAACAACAAACTTACTTGGGTCCTGCATCATCATGTAATATGTTTGATTAACCAGGAAAGTTAATTTGCAGCCTGGTGTTTAGCACACCTACTTTTGAAACCTTTATTGGCCAACTTAGCAAATCTACTTGAAAATATCCTATTGCAGTCCCTATTATACAAACTGAACCACTCTTGACAATGGTCCCAAGATGAAGACATTGAGCAGGGTCAGGACCTGCCAAAGGCTCTCTCCCCCTTCAGCAATAGTATATCACTTCTTCCTGGGGGGCAAGAGCACCTCCTAGTGGACCCATCCTACCCCTCCTCTAGACCAAAAACCACCTTTCTCCTCCCTCACCACTTGCATTCTCCCTAAATCCCTCCAAATGTACAATATCCTAAGTTGAGCAAACAATATGCATCTTTTACTCCATGTGGACAAGGAGGAGACATTGTCATATTCTTAAAATATGGGGGATCATGGATGTAAGTTGAGTTGGGATCCCATGAGGGTAGCTTCGACTCTGGAACTTGTAGTATGACTCAAGAAAGGGAGAAAGAGGTAGGCAAGGCTTACTTAAGGCGACGATGCGATCCCCTAGGTAAAGAGCCTCACCTTTGAGGCAATGGGTCTGTTCCTTGCCTCACGCAGTTGCTTGGTTGCCTTGGGCGAAAACCTCAATAGAACTGACAAGTTAATCAGACTTCAGGAACCAGAAAATGACAGTGATGAATCCATGCACAAACTACTCAATCATCTCATTAAAATTTAGCTTGCTATTTTCTTGAAGGAGTAAACATATCTAAAGTTGACAACTTGTTACAGATAAGCAGGTATTGCACATAGAACTATGTTTTGGAAACACAAATTTTATCAAGAACTAGCAAAGCATTTACCAGTCAGCTGCAAAGCCATGTCCTTTTCCTTGAATTATCTCAGGAGGTAAAAAATCTGCTACCCCGCATACAGTAAAAGTCCTATCCTTGGCCAATTTCTTTACAAATTTAAAGTCTATAAGCTACATTTTAGGACAAAAACATGATCAGAGGGGAAAAACTATTTCCTATTGCAATACCAAAGTAAGTTTGTTAAGTATAATTGAAATACAGACCTGTAGATGTCCACATTGGTCAAGCATTAAGATATCAGGAGAAACACCTCTGTAAAGAACTGAATTCTGAATTGAAAAAAATGCAGCCATTAGTGCATTGCACCATAACACTGCAACTCCATCAAACCAGTGAACCAAAAGTCTAAAGCACATGGAAGTCAGAAAATGTCAATAACCTTGTGTAATTCTTCCAATGCAATTACAATTGATGCTGGACAAAATCGTGCAGATGATTCATCAAGAGGTGAAGTGAGTATTGAAGCAAGTGGGCAAGCCAGACAAGTGCTTAGCAAAATGCCAGCATGAAACTTATCCGAACATGTGTGCAATACTTGTGGCACACAAGAAGATGGGCTCAAGCTCTTAAACAGATCTCTCCCTTTCAAAACCTGTGCTTCTTTTCCAAGTTGCTTGACTTTCCTCTTGGAATATCTTTTCAGGGTACGCAACTTTTCTGCTTAGCGATCAGGGAGAAGATGGATATCTACCGGATCCTTTGGGCAGCACGATGCCTGTCTTTGAACAATCGGTTGAATACAAAATCATTTTCCATTCCTTGGCAGAATAATAAGTAGATTAATGTGCCAGCAATTCTAAACAGAAGAAGATACATGATTGAAAGCACTGAAAACATACCAAATCAGACAATTCAATGTTGGTGAATCTGTAAGCATCATCCTTGATGGTCTGCCCCCTAGAAGGAGGTGCTAACGAATCTTTCGACCTGATAAGCAAATACAGAACACAAACAAGCGAGAGGAAAATTTTCATTCTAGACCCTTCTCTTAAAGTACCAACACTACATGGTAGATGCTTCTAATTTCCACTGGATAATTAGTTACGTCATGTACATACTTTCTGTCATCCTGCTGCAGCTTGGACAACATGCCGATAGTTGAATCAAACTTCTCCTTTGTAATGACTGTACAAGTTACACTGCCAAGAGCAACTACACATATCGAAGGAATCTGTTCACCAAGAAGTGCCCACTCCCGAAAACTGCTCCCTTCTGAAAGCTCCAGCTCATGCTCATTACTGTCTTGGGAAGGACCATATTCAATAGCAGATGATGAAAGACTGCTAAGATGCGAATTTCCTATGAAATCTGCATTGTAAGTCAGTCGCACCTGTCCCTTTTGGATGATATACAAGGCAAAAATAATGTCATTCTGCAGTAGTCAACAAACATGAGAACATCAATGAGCAGAACATTTGAACTCTTATTGTCAAAACCTTAAATAGTCTATGGATCTAATCCCTCCAAATGTACAATATCCTCAATGCATCTGTATTTCTTTTTTTTTAAAAAAAAGAGGATCAATGCATCTGTAATTTAACAGGAGTGACATGTTAGGCTACCTTTTTTTATTGACTTGGAATCTTTGACAGAGAAGCAAACTAAAGGGAATGGATAGGGTAGAGCAGTATGGAATGGTGAGACCAAAAAGGTGAAGGCACCATAATGGCAAAAAATCTCCACAATAGCAGAAACATGATGGCGATAACATGATAGGGAATCGTGATCCTTTTCTATCTTGAACTAAAATCAACATCGAATTGAGAATAAAATTTCATACAAACCATTGCAGCATCAAATACGTAAAGTTTCTCCCCTGAAGGAATGTGAATTGTCTTTGGTCGTACTTCTACATTTGCTGCTACTACTGCTGCATCTAGAAAGGCGACCCTTTATGGAATAAGGATGGAAAAGAAGAAAATATATATAATACCTATTAAGCTCCAAAATCTATCTATCTACCTAGGAAATAGACCACTGAAAAGGAGGAGCAACTCTGCTGCATCTCTACTACTGCATTGCTGAGTTGAATGCTATGAAGGAGGGTCCCCACACAAGGTACTGATTGGCAGAGTCTGGAGATAAAAATGGGCAGAGTCTGAAGATAAAATCCCTACTCTATGCAACAACTTTGACTAGAATACCTACCAATAGCTCTGAAGAAGAACATACTAAGTTCAAAAGTAGTAAGAGGAACTGTAGTAACTCAACAATGATCTGGTCAGCACAACAAACATTAGATTGATTCACCATACTCTGAACTTGATAGGATTCCACCAAAATCTTGCATATTTCTTTGGATTGTTATCTTGATTAAAAAGAGGATTTCAATTAAGATTTCTTTTCCCAAAGAATGATCAATAATTAAAATATTAAATCAGTAATTTAACCTAGTATCAACCTGCCATATCAAGAGTAGTCATAAAAGATCCTGTGTACACTCTTGTCAACTACAACTCTATGTTCTAGTTGAAGCTGTGCAGTTGCCTCCCGAATAGCAATCATCAACCCCATTAAGGGTGTTGCACCTAATCTACGATTTTACCAATAAAAAATATATTAAGTTCCCTATATATGCTTAAGAGATTTTAATTATGCTTTGCAGAGCTTGGAAAAGAATACAGATGTATGATACTTTAGATTAGTTCTTGAAATAGCAAAATACTCAGAAATTAGGAATAAAAGAAAGGGAACTAAAACTAAATCCAAAATTAGTCTATCACATCAACTTGGAAGCAACGTTATTGATTGGAGAAGAAAATGGAATGTAGATGGCATATGGAAGTATATAACAAATCCATACAATGGACAAGGATCAATAAAATAGGTTAGAGATGAAATATCAATTCAATAGCAATCTTCAAAATTTTATACATTTAACTAAGTCTTGGGCTTTGTTTTGATCTTTTCACCTTTACTTAAACGAATTTTAAAGCTTTCAAAGAGAGACTTTACTGTGAAAGTGTATCTTCTACCGTGAAAGATCAAAGTAGAGAAATAAACAGCAGACATAGATAAACAGCAAAGAAATACCAGTTTGCCCAGTAGGTTCACTTAAAGGTGATATCATAAAATAGCAGACATAGATATAAGCAATTTTAAGGGGTAAACATAATTGGGAAGAGGTACTAATTGGCATGCAGTACCTCTTGGTCAACTTATAAGCTATGGTAAAGAGATAATTGAATGCATTATTGAGTTGAATTCTACAATAAACCACACAAGGTACTGATTGGCAGAGGTGCACACTCTTGGCCAAATGTGGGAATCAGTAAATACCAAGATAAAAAGCTGATATACCAAGCTATGGCCCTATAGCGATTTCAGTTGTTTTCGAACAGAAAATTCAAGAAGATATAAAATATAAGTTGGATAGATTAACAAGTAGTTTGATAGTGTTCAGTGCCCGTGACAGGAGAAATCGGGATGAACTGAAATTGGGAATCAGTAAATACTTTCTAAGGTAGAATATGGCTTGCTTTGCAATGTGCAGATGCAGTTAACAAACTAATAAGAGTTCTATATAGTAACACCTATGCTGGAAAACCCCCATTGAAAGCTGCAGGTTTAAGTCTCATGCCCCCTGCTGATACTGCATTGAAAATTATATGTTTCAGGAAAACAAGTTCGATGAACTTTTTAAAATTCTCCCTTAAAAATCTCCAAAGGAGGAATATTGCCTGTTAAGATGATCAGCCTTCAACACACTCTTCCATGCAACTTTTTCCCCAGCAACAGGTGGAAGGAGCAGAACAGTTGGAAGATGGTATATAGATAGAACTTGTTTTTGCCTTTACCCTTCAAATAAACAAAACTGTGAATTTAAAATTTGGAATTACATAAATTCAAAGAAAAAGTCCACATACACGAAGGTGGACTTCTCAAAGAAATATATGCTTAGAAGGACCACATACAGGAGGGTGCATTTTCTAGTGAAGTTACAAAGCAAAGAGAGGTAACAAGCAACTACATGAAATTTTTTCCCTCCATTCAGATCTGTTTTGTGTCATCAATGTCACAATTTTTGCTTCCCTCCCTCTCGGTTGTGTGTGTTTGCATGTTTGGGGGGTAGGGGAGGAAATGTCAAAGAATTTATCGCAAAGTTTTCTTAGAAATGATCCACCCAACTTTAAAGTCCTTAACCATATCAAAGCATTTCTAGACTTACCCCCTTGAAATTCATAGGAAGATCCCCCACACTAGTTGAAAGACCCATCCAACTTTTTGTCATGAAAAATTAAAACAACATCTATATTTAACTTCTGTTCAAGATTACTGAGCTATCCTTTTTCAAAGTAATAAAAAGAATAATGTTATGGTTCTTAGTTAACTATAAAACTAACCTAAGTTTTACAGGTTGTAGTGACACACGAATTATTTGAGACCAACAAAGAGAACTCTGATCAAATTAAACCTTGCATCATAAATCGTGCTCTTCTTGGAGTGATGGACAAGCCTGTGTGCTCACGTAAATTCAAGAGCATGCCAACTGGTTAGAGTTCATGTAGAGACAAGATAGTATTACATGTAGAGTCATAGACATTAAGATGTGGTTAATATTAATAGATAGGGTTTCTCCACTAAAGCAAACTAATACGAGTTGGATGCTCTTGCATGGCATGGGGGCCACAACAATCTAAGGTCAAGATTAAACTTTATGTTGCCCATCAATTGTTGGTGCTAGAGCACCACGATCATTTGTTTTGATGATAACAAAACACGTGTTATTTAACATTTGCAATTTGAGTCCTAGATTTCAGGTCAATTGCAAATGAGGATGTGTTTTAGACGGAGTTCGAGCTCGCATCCAGGACGGATTGGAGGAGCTTGACGGAAAACAAAGGAGGTTCGCGTGGAGCGAAAGATTGGAGATGGAAGACAAGAAGAATAGGATAGATTCTTTTTTATCCTTTCATGTATCTCTTGTATTTATTTTCTTGCTCTTTTTTATTCCTTAGAACATTATGTTAAAGAGCCTCAAAGTACCCTAAAAGTAGTCCCAGGAACACCTGCACAACCCTAGGATACTTAGGTTTTTTGTAGAATACTTAGAAAACCAATATAGGGTTCAAACAGCACTTCCAGACGTCTAATTCCCAAATCAGACGTCTGATAAAGAATTTTAAGACGTCTGACTGTTGTTTCAGACGTCTGATAACTGTTAGGCTGGACATAGTTAGTTCTGTCTGATGAAATCAGACGTCCAGACCTTAGACCAGACGTCTTAGGAGACGTCTGATGACTTTGCCAGACGTCCAGTTAGTGGACCGTTGGCTGGCTTAGAAAACACTCAAGATTATGACCGTTAGAGCCTTATCAGACGTCCATAGGACTTTCCAGACGTCTGATAAATGACCGTTTTGCCTCGGCTGACCCAAAATCTCTTCTCAGAGATTTTCTAGCCGTTGCAACGTTTGGAAATCAATTCCCACAGTAAAAGTAGGTTTCCAGACGTCCAGACTTAGTGCCAGACGTCCTGTATGTCGTCTGATGGACTTGTACAAAAACCCTGTTTAGATCTGATTCAAGTCAGGGAGAAACCCGCATAGAATCAGACGTCTGACCTTGGAATCAGACGTCTTAAAGTGGCCTTCCAGACGTCTGATGCCAGAGTTAGACGTCTGATAACCCTGTCAAAAGCAATCATTGTCCTGATTTCGGCCTGATTCTCCTGGGCTTTGCACCCAACGGCTATGGAAGCTTTTCCAAGCCTTCCAAAACCTTCCTAAGGCCTCTATAAATAGAGGGGAACCTTTGTAACACAAATAGACAAGACACACACACCTAGAGAGACATATACACACTAAGACACACACCTTGCAATACACTTTCAAACCTTTTGTGTCCAAAGAAAAGACTCTCTTGCTCTCCAAGCTCAAGCTCCATTTTCTTGAGAGCATTCAACCGTTGTGCACCCGCTCTCCCTGCGTTGATAACGAGAGCGACGTAGCACCATCGCGTGGCACACGCACCGCGTCATCGTCGACGCACTCCTTGCAAAGGGGAGTTTCCTATTTCCTATAGAAGCTAGGTTTAATTTTGTTGGCTCTATAGGACTGTTGTTTTATTTTATCTTTGTATTTTGGTTGGGTATTCGCTTTGCGAATTCCCGTCTCCTTCGTGGGACAAAATCCTTCTCGTGGAGAGAAGGGGTTGAGGAACGCTACCCTCGTACTTGTAGCGTGGTTGTACTGAGGTTGAATCACCCTCGTTTAAAGTGATTCGTTTAGTGGATTTTGATCAACTTGGTTGATCGGAAAATCCTAACTCGAGAGGGTTAGGTGGTGGTTTTCACCCGGTTTGGGTTTCCACCTAAAAATACCTGTGTACATTGTGCGATTGATTTTTGTGAGATTGCTTTATATTTTTATTTCCGAAATTTTATTACGTCACCCCTCCTGGTAGGGAACCTTCATCAATGTCTCCAAATATTGGATCATACAAATAAGTAGTAAAGGAGAAATAGAATCTATATAGACTTGAATCATAGACCTTCATGGTAAAATGAAAAAAACTAGTTAGTGCATAAATGATTTGCACCATGTTAGAGACCCAACATACATTTGCATTGTGTCAAAGAAGCTATACATTTTAGTGGTATTGGAACGAGACGCATAATTTTTAAATTTTTTAAACAAAGGATAGGGTATATAATCAATGCAATGCAAGTCTTGATCTTTTCATTCCTGGTGACGTGTCAGATCTCCAGCCAAGGCAACCCGAGTAGGTACCTAAATGCATAAAGAAAAATGTCAAATAACCACATGAGCAGGTTTATAGTTAAGCATTTCTTTATCAAACAGATCGAGCATGAATATTACTTTAGCACTACTTGAGAGTGAACTAATGCACAATATGACTAATCAACATACACAACTACTGGAAAACATGATCACAAAGGCAATGGAAAGTACCGAGCCCAGGGAGTTGGCTCCCTCGTCATGCAAATAAGCAAGCCCTCGACCCATCCCAAGAATTATGTTGAATCTTTGTTTCCAATTAGGGATCCATGTTGTTCACCTATTACGTAACCGCTACAAAAAGAACAACACCACAAATCAGAGTTATTATGCAAAAAAGGGTGAACAAAGGAACAAATGATAGGTAGGTCTGATACCTGAGCTCTTTATATCATTATTATGGTACCTATCTCATACATTCACTACAAATGCAAACATACTGATATCATTATCTCCCAAATTCATATACTACAAATGCAAACATACTCATATCATTATCTCCCAAATTCATATACTACAAATGCAAACATACTCATATCATTATTTTCCACATTCATATACCACAAGTGCAAATATATATTGTACCATTCACATATATATTCCATCATTCACCACATACATGATACTCATTCATAAATAAAACACATGTATATATCACATGTTTTGAAATGTAAACATAAAAGTAGATGTGAAAATAAAAAAAAAAATCCAAGCAACTATGTAGTGGCTTCTATGCCACCAGTTCCAGAACCTCCGCAGTCATCATCAGGTGGATGAGGTGGGAAGTGAAAAGAAGCATGATCTGCACCACCTCGTCCCAATGCACTTAAGATTTCCTGAAATTGTGCCTGCATCTATGCTTGCATCTTCTCTCATTCTTGTTGTGCTTCATGTCTCTGTCGTTCTAGTATATCATTTGTCTTCTCCAATTTTGACGTAACATCATTTAGTTTCTCTTGAAATGTCTCCACCTGTGTCTGTTACTGTTGCAACCTCTCTGAACCCCCCCATCCCTTTCTTCCATACCAACTAGTAATAGCCTCACTTGCACCAGCACTATGAACAAAACCACCATGCTCGGGGGGCATAACTGTCCTAAATGCTTGCTCTGCTGTCATAGGCTATAATGGGCCAATCTTTAATTGCTCATCCATATCATCACTAGAAGGATGCATCAACTCTATTATGCAACCTTACACATAGTTGAGCGTATGGTAAGTTCTCCTAAATGTTTATCACTAAGTTATTCATTACTTGTTCGAACGAGCTTACATGTCTCTCTTGATATAATTGATCAATCCAAACACGGGGGCCATCAGCATTAGACTTGCTATGACTCCTCTCATAGATCGAAACACGATCAAGTTGTACACTGTTATGGGTATCTGACTGCATATTTGAGATGTGGTTATGAATTAAGCTATCCTAAATTTAAACTTCTCTTATTTAAATCTCGTAACTTGTAAGTTTTATAATAGATATTATAATCAATAAGCTCTCTATTGTCAATTAAGTCGATCAAAATGTACTTACATAAGTATCCCTCAAGGTATCTATGCTCATCCGTCCCAAGCAGTGGGTTGCAGTCGGAGCTTATGCACTATTAGCTTTATTTTTCTTAGCTTGCTCTTATAACAACAAATTATGGAAATTGGTACTTAATCATTTTGCTGTTAGAATAGAAGTTATCAATATAAAATATTAATTAACTTCGTGTTTTCCTGAACCTAATATTCGCAGCACTCCACCCAATGAGCTGTAGTTTCCTACTTAGAGGGGGTGAGATCAGCGTAACGTAAAAAATGCGGAATTGAAATATAAACAATTTCACAAGATGCAATCACACAAAGTACACAAAGTATTTTTAGGTGGAAACCCAAATCGGGTGAAAACCACCACCTAACCCTCTCAAGTTAGGATTTTCCGATCAACTAAGTTGATCAAGATCCACTAAACCGAATCACTTTAAAACGAGGGTGATTCAACCTCAATTACAACCACGCTACTTAGACGAGGGTAGAGTACCTCAACCCCTTCTCTTCACGAGAAGGATTTTGTCTCGCGAAGGAGACAGGAATTCGCAAAGCGAATACCCAACTAAATAACAAAGATAAAACAAGTAATCCTATAGAGCCAACAAAGTAATATTTAACCTAAGCTTCTATAGGAAATAGGATGCTTCCCTTTGAAAGGAGTACGTCGACGACGCGGATGCGTCTACCACGCGACGGCGCAACGTCGCTCTCGTGAACAACGGCGGGAGAGCGGGTGCGCAACAGCTTGATTCTCTCAAGAGAATGGAGCTTGAGCTTGGAGAGCAAGAGCTAGCTAGGACACAAGAGAGTGGAAAGTGTATTACAAAGTGTTTCTTTTGTATCTTGGTGAGTTTTTGTGTTGCAAAGGTTCCCCTCTATTTATAGAGGCCTTAGGAAGGCTTTGGAAGGCTTAGGAAAGGTTCTATAGCCGTTGGGTGCAAAGCCCAAGAGAATCAGCCCGAAATCAGGAACAATCATTGCACTGACAGGCTTATCAGACGTCTAATTGTGGCATCAGACGTCTGGAAGTTCACTTTAAGACGTCTGATTTCAAGGTCAGACGTCTGATTTTGGGCGGGTCTCTTCCTGACTTAAATCAGATCTAAACAGGGTTCTTGTGCAAGTCCATCAGACGACATATAGGACGTCTGGCACCATGTCTGGACGTTTGAAAACCTACTTTTTCTGTGGGAGTGGATTTCCAATCGTTGCAACGGCTAGAAAATCTCTGAGAAGAGATTTTGGGTCAGCCGAGGCAAAACGATCAATTATCAGACGTTTGGAAAGTCTTATGGACGTCTGATAAGGCTCTAACGGTCACATTCTTGACTGTTCGCTAAGCCAGCCAATGGTCCACTAATTGGACGTCTGGCAAAGTCATCACACGTCTCCTAAGATGTCTGGTCTAAGGTCTGGACGTTTGATTTCATCAGACAGAACTAACTATGTCCAGCCTAATAGTTATCAGACGTCTGAATCAACAGTCAGACGTCTGATTTGGGAATTAGACGTCTGGAAACTCTGTTTGAACCCTATATTGGTTTTCTAAGTATTCTACAGAAAACTTAAGTATCCTAGGGTTGTGCAGGTGTTCCTAGGACTACTGTTAGGGTACTTTGAGGCTCTTTAACATAATTTCTTAAGGAAATAAAGAGCAAGAAAATAAAGACAAAAGTACATGAAAGGAATAAAAAGAATTCTATCCTATTCTTCTTGTCCTTCCATCTTTAATCTATCGCTCCTCGCGAATCCCCTCTGTTCTCCATCAGGCTCCTCCAATCCGTCCTGGATGCGAGCTCGAATTCCGTCTAATCACGTCTACATTTGCAATTGACCTGAAATCTAAGACTACAAGTGCAAATGTTAAATAACACGTGTTTTGTTATCATCAAAATAAATGATCGTGGTGCTTTAGCACCAACATGAGCAACTTGTACTCCTGATGGCACGTCTCTCAGTGCATCCTCATAATTCTTACCAATAAAGAACTATTTATATATACAGAAAAGTCAACAACAACTAAAAGTAAATTGTGTTATTATGAATTCTAAATCTATGCTTATGTCTTACTTGGCTTTTAAGCTCTTCTCTCCAGCTACGAAGTGCCCTCCCTGCTACTTGGAGAATATATGCAGTCGTCATCGGATTTGTTCCCCAATCATACGTCAACTGCATTTTATATTATAATGAATAAATAGATCAAGGATTTTAAGTAAAACAAATAAATGACATAACAACAATATCATATTAATACCCCTAGCTCACGAATGAACTCATCCCTATGTTGCTGAGGGACCTACCTCCAATCAAAAGAACATGGGGGTATCAACAGTCTCACAAGTGTAGAGATCTTGCTATTAAAGGGTGCATAATGTGAACATCTTCCGCTACAATTTACATCAACCGTTATTCGAATCCCTTCAGTTAATTTTCTCAATTCCAAATTCCTTATCTTTCCCCTTGGCTTTGATTTTATACCTTTAATAAACAAATAGTCAAAATAAAATTGTTATAAAGAATTAATATCATAGAAAATTAATGTGAGAATTTATATACCATTAGACCCTGCTTGACTCTGCTCCTGAGATTGGCTCCGAGACTGACTCTGTGGCTGACTATTCTGCTGAGATTGGCCATATAATTGGATCTGAGGAGGGTCTACAAACTAAGATGGTGCTTGCTGCTGGGATCGACTCTGGGGAGGGTGTAGGGGCTGAGATAGTGCATGCTGCTGGGATCGACTCTGGGGAGGGTGTACGGGTTGAGCTGGTGTCCGCTGCTGGGACTGGCTCTGGGGAGGGTGTAGGGGCTGAGTTGGTGTCTGCAAATGGGATTGGCTCCAGGGAGGGTGTAAGGGCTGAGCTGGTGTCGACTACTGGGACTGGCTCTGTGGAGGGTGTAGGGGCTGAGCTGGTGTGTGTAGTTGGGACTGGCTCCGGGGAGGGTGTAGGGGCTGAGCTGGTGTCGGCTGCTGGGACTGGCTCTAGGGAGGGTGTACGGGTTGAGCTGGTGTCCATAGCTGGAACTGGCTCCGAGGAGGGTGTAGGGGCTGAGCTGGTGTCCGCTACTTGGAGTGGCTCTGGGGAGGGTGTAGGGGCTGAGCTGATGTCGGCTGCTGGGACTGGCTCTGTGGAGGGTGTAGGGCCTGAGCTGGTGTCCGTAGCTGGGACTGGCTCTGGGGAGGGTGTAGGGGCTGAGCTAGTGTCGGCTGCTGGGACTAGCTCTGCGGAGGGTGTAGGGGCTAAGCTGGTGTCTGTAGCTGGGACTGGCTCCGGGGAGGGTGTAGGGGTTGAGTTGGTGTTCGTTGCTGGGATTGGCTCTGGGGAGGGTGTAGGGGCTGAGCTGGTGTCGGCTGCTGGGTTTGGCACAGGGGAGGGTCTAAGGGCTGAGGGTGTGTGTGCCTAGGTGGAAGCTGAGAGTGAGGCTATGTATTTTTTTGAGGTTTATACTGAGTCCTAGATTTTGTAAGAGTATGAGGTGGGATCATAGCATGTTGAGTATGAGATCGAAGTCGAGTATGAGGTAGTGGCATGGGGGAAGGCAACTGGAGTTGATTGTCATGTGAGTGGCGTTGAGGTTCATGTTGGGGCTCAGGCTGGGTGTCAATGCCACCCTCATGTCCTTGAACCTGGTCATCTAGCTCAAATGAAGAGTCATTACATCTAGAATCAAGACGAAGCTTTTTGTATGCCATCAACTTCTTAGGTGTCATCTACAGATGAAAAAGAAATTATTAATTAAAGAAAATACAATAGAAAATTTACTACTGAATGTGATCAACTTATTTACTCCAACTTGATGCCACTTTGTATTAAATTTCACTTTGATTATTCCAATACGATAATTTCAATTTGATTATACTTCATGCCACCATGTATAGAAAGCACAAACTTGAAAATAAAAAACTTGCTCTTATATGATTCATTCAAAAAAAAATCATAACTTTGGTTACAGTAAATAAGAGAGGAGCTACAAATTATTAAAGGATGATGTCATACTTTTTATATAATCAACTATAACGAAAGAAGTATGCCAAAGTAAGTAAAAGATCAACCCAATACAATAAGAAAATCTGCAAGGGAGAAAATATATGAAAAATTTTTTAAGAAAGAAATAATTAAACTCTACAAAATAGCTTAATTGAAAACGTTTACCTCAAATATCAATATCCATTGCACCATGACCTATTCCTCCATCTTGTAGCACATCTTGGTATGCTTCAGAATCAAAGTCAGAATCTTTATCATGTTCTATATCATAATAATCATGCGGCATTGTTCTTATTGGTACTATCCAGCCATTTCTACTATTATCAGGCACATAAAAAACTTGTTCAACTTGACAAGCTAATGTAAAAGGTTTAGATGCTTGAAAAATTGTACGATCCTTGTTCAAACTTATGAACCAATATCTTTGTCAACTTTAACACCAAATCTGCTGTTAAAAATATCAAACCAGTCACACTTAAATAACATGACTCGACAAACATGACTATAGCTGACTTCCACAATCTCTTTGATTTTCCCACAGTAACCATCATAACCAGTTTGTATGCCATCACATTTCACAATAACGCCTGAATGTTGTGTAGCCTTCACATCATCAACTGATTGCACTCTAAATCTGAACCCATTTATTATATATCCAGAGTGATAATGTGCATGACTTAAAGGTATGTTCATCATTACATCAAAATCTTCTATCCATTGCGGATCATTGTTTTGTTTCATTTCTTGCACACAAGTTCTGAACCAATCAATGAAGTATTCTTCACATCTAAAAATGTGTGAAGATTGTCGAAATTCATCGTAAAAATCTGGAATCTGCTTTAATATATATATGAGCTAATCATCGATCATGTTCAGACATTGGTTTAAATTCCGTTCGTATGATTGGCCTTCCTCAGATATCAAATACAGAAAAACAATCTTCCATATTTTCACCGTTTTGTCTATCATCATTCATTTCCAATCGATTGAATCGATTATCTGGACCATCCATATACATCGCACAAAAGTTGATGCATCTTCTACAAAATATCCTTCGACAATTGAACCTTCTAGCTTAGCCTTATTGAAGACGTAGTCTTTCAATTCTTTCAAGAAGCACTCAACTGGATACATCCACCTATACTGAACTGGTCCAGCAATCCTTGCCTTATTTGCTAGGTGGAGTATAAGATGTACCATGACATCGAAAAATGCAGGAGGGAAAAGCTACTCCATCTTGCATAGTGTGATCACAATTTGCTTGTCCCAATAGTCTAACAGTTGAGAATCCAATGTCTTTGAACATATAACCTTGAAGAATCGGCTTATCTCCGTCACAGAGTCAACCACTGGTTGAGGAAGCACTCCACATATTGCTAATGGAAACAATATCTGTATGTAAACATGGTAATCATGACTCTTTAACCCACTTACCTTCTTCAATGCTTCATTTATACATGTAGAAAGTTGTGACGAGAATCCATCTAGAACCTTGATATTTTTAAGAAAAGATAATATCTTCAGTCATTGCTCATCCTTCAAAGTAAATAATGCCTAAGAAAAGTCATAACTACCATCATCTTTATGATTTATGTGCAACTCAGGACGAATACCCAACATCTTCAAATCAGTACGGGTCTTCAATGTGTCTTTTGGACTATCCGTTAAGTTTAGCAGATCTAAAATATTATCCATAACATTCTTCTCGATATGCATCACGTCAAGATTGTGACAAACCATTAGATCTTGCCAATAAGGGAGCTCCATGAAGAATATGCTTTTCTTTTTAAATCCAGAATTACGTAAGTCTTTAAGAACTTTCTGAAATAGACGATCCAATCGGATATTACCAATCTGTTGTAACTTCTTCATTATCTTGTATCCTGACAACCTGATTTGTCTTTAAACTTGGATTGTTGGATTTTTGGATGAATAACGGCATGGTTTACCATCAAATTTGTCTTTAAACTTGGATTGTCGCCATCTATGTTCAATTGGTAGGAATCTACGATATCCTAAATAACACAATTTTTTGCTTTCAGGTAAACGCAAGTAATGAGTATCATCCATACATACAGGACATATCAACTTGCCTCTAGTACTCCAACCAGATAAATTTCCATAAGCTAGGAAATCATTAATAGTTCATAACAGTGCTGCATGCATCTTAAAAAATTATTCTCTAGCTGCATCATATGTTTCAACCTCGTTATACCATAGCAATTTCAACTCATCGATGAGTGGTTACATGTAAACATCGATTGCATTTCCTGGTGCCTTCTTCCTAGGGATGAGAAGCGTCAGCATCATAAATGAAGATTTCATACACATCCATGGCGGCAAATTATATGTAAATAACACCACTGGCCATATTGAATATGACGGATGCATATTTTTGAAAGGATTAAATCCATCACTTGCAAGACCAAGCCTAACATTACGTGTTTCCTCTGCAAATAGAGCATGTTTGTTATCAAATGCAGCCCACTCGTCAGAATCTGTCGGATGACGCATAAGTCCATCTTGTGATTTGTTATTATGATGCTATGTCATCCACTTTGCACTTTTACTCGACATAAAAAGACATTATAGCCTAGGAATCAAAGGAAAGTAACGCAGTACCTTCCTTGATCGTTTCTTGCCTCATGCATTTGAACAGGTATTTTCTTCATATCTTCATTCTCCACATTGCAGGCAACTATTCAAGCATGTATTTTCTTTAGTGTACAGTATACAGTCATTCTTACAAGTATCAATCTTTTCACACTTTAAGCCAAGTACGTGAAACTGTTTCTTCGCATCATACCACGACTGAGGAAAATCTTTGGGATTACTTAACAACTCTTCTATGAACTTAAGGACATCAGACATTAACTTAGATGTTGCCTTATTTATCACTTTAATTTGAAACATTCTCAAAAGAAATGACAACCTTGACATGGAATTAATTCCAGGAGCAATGGGTTCCTCTGCTGCCTTCAATGCATCATAAAAATTATTACAATCTCTAAACATATTATCATTTTTATGACTATTAGCATTTGCAGCTCTTATCTTTTCTAACATCTCTGCAACATTATCACCTCCAGTATCTTCAATGCGATTCTCAACATCATTATCAATAGAAGGATAAGTGATTTCTTCTCCATGCGAGGTCTAGACTGTGTAGTGAGGCCACCAACCAGTACAAATTAGATGCTCAAGTACTGTGTTACGATCATACATGAATCCATTCAAACAACTTTTGCATGGACAACAAATTCTCTTGTAGAAGTCTCCTCTTCTATATTGCTTCCTATCTTCATGGAATGCCCATTCTAAGAATGAAATCACTTCGCTCTTATATCGAAAATAATCAAAAATCGTCAAACCAATCCAAGACTTATCCATGGAAACCTATAATTAAATAAGCCCACAAACAATGAAAGTAAGTTACATAAAGAAACATCATATATTTAACAGCTAAGTTGTGATAAAATTTAAGGTGTTTCTCTAGTATATCCCCAAGACTAACCTCAACTAGATTCCTTTAACACCCAATTTAAGGTGCTTAAGAAACCTAGGTAAGTTTAGTTAGTATACCAGAGAAGAGCATCAAGATGTCACCGAGATTTCTCCAAACACAGAGTGCATGTAACAAGTAACACTTAAGTTGTGATCAAATCTTCAAGAACCCTCCTTAGTTCCGAACTTTACCGAACTAAGGACAATCAAAACTTATGGCATATTATAATGACAACACATCATGCATGTATGTGAGATACACATACATTAACGCATTGTCCGTATGACATGATTTTAAGTCTTGAATGACCAGGTATATTAATACAATTTTGCCTACTCTTTCAGCTTGTACCCTAAGGGTTATATTTCTTATTGTTTGTCATCGAGTGCATCTAAGGTTGTGTAAGTGTGGATATCTACAAATTGCATAAATAAATACTAACAAAGAAAAGAACAGTAATAACATAAGTCAGCATCATAAACGTACTACTATGAAGAATGGAATATCTTCTTATGTCAATTTGAAGTAGATTCGGTCCAGATCTACTTATTAAAATGATGATTATATGGATTCTTATTTAGAATAATATGACAACTGGACCTAAATTAAAACATCCAAGATTGCTTAACCCTCTCAAGCGTAACACCTCCCATGCCAGTTTACCTAACTCAACCTATCCTACTCAACCTAGATAATGATTCTCCTCTCTTTCGCCCTCTCTTCCCAACATTTACGATTCTATCGGGATAATATAAATGTAGCAATAGCATTCATCAACTTTAAAAAGTTCACGATGTACATTAGAGGAAGAAAACAAAGGAAATAAGTTCTTTTGTTTTAATTGACCAAAAAAACCCAACCAAATCAAGAAGTAATTGAATTGTATCAAATGATCGGATAAGTTTTTTAGAATATGTTAAGACCCGAGACATCAAACACACTTTAAGACGTCTAGGAGTTGGTCCAGACGTCTGGTCAGACATCTGGACGCCTTCCCAGACATCTGGAAATAAATTTTGGCGTGCGTACGATCGTGAGTCTACGCGTGTGCTGCGCACAGACTGCAACCCGCCGCCCTCTTCTTTCTCTCTCTTCCCTCGCCGACCTGCAGACACCTCCCCCACGCCTTCAAATACCCCTCCCCTCACCCTCGTTCACCACCCCACCGTATCCTCCTTCCTCCAGCGTGAGCGCGAGAGAGAGAAAGCGAGGGCAGCAGCTGCTGTCGGGTGCATCGTGGAGAGGAGAGGTGCAGCGTGAAGGAAGAAGATGGAGAGCGCGCAAGAAAGAGAGAGAGAGCCCGCCGGAGCAGCTCGAGGCCGGTCGACGTGCGCGCGGAGGAGCGTCGTGCTGGGGAGATCTCCCCTGGTGCTGCTGCAGCTCGAGTAGTGGGCGAGCGGCGCGTGGTGAGCTCGCGCGCAGCGGGAAGAAGGCGAGGAGGTTCTGATTCTGGGAATTTTTCCCAGAATCAGACGTCTGGACCTACGTCCAACGACGCGGGCGACATCTGGAGGGAGCTCCAGAAGACTGAGAGGTACGAAATTTCTCCTCTACCTCCTTTTGCGGATACGGCCATGCAGGTTCTGAGATGTGTCGTGTTGAAAGGGTTTTCGTCGCGCGTGCAGGTTTCATTTTGGGAAGGCGCGAGGACACGCCCTCCCACGCAGTTCAGACGTACGGGCACGGCACCAGACGGCAGAGAGCGTCTCCAGATGTCCAGAGAGATGGTCAGACATCTGGAACTAGGTCTAGATGATTCAGTAGGATCCCTGGATGTCTGGGGAGCAGCGCAGAGTGAGGTATGACCTGGACCACTTTTTAAGACGTCTGGAAGGTGTACCAGACGTCTGATTTGAGTCAGAATTATCGTTTTTGATCCGTTTAGGGTCCGTTCGAGGTTCGATTTCCACGTTTAAGATTTCATTCTTCTCAGAATTAGTTCCTCTACTTGTTTAAAATACTTGTATCCTATTCTAAGTGGTTCCTGGTGATTGGTCCTTGTGTTAGGACCTCATTCTGTTGCGGCTTTGAGGGTTGCGGAGGCACGTTGACCTGCCGATCACGCCCCCGTTACTCCCGATTTTGCGGGTAGAGTGGCTCCCCTTAGTTATTTACCAACATTAATGCATCTCTGAGATGAATGATAGATCCTATGGTATGGCATAAATCCTAGGACCTGAAAACTAGATTGAATGATAGATCCTAGGGTATGGCATGAATCCTAGGACTTGAAAACTAGATTGAATGATAGATCCTAGGATGTGGCATGAATCCTAGGAACAGAAATACTGAAACAAATGTCTTGAATACCTGAATTGCAGTCATGGATAAGTAGATAGAATAATGATAATTGCCTGTAATTGGATAACAGCTGCCTGTGAAACGTAGACTACTGTTGCTAGTAACTACTACATGTAATTCCTGTTGTTGGAAACTAAATTCGAGCTGCTTGTATATAAGTTGAGATTAAATGTTAGAAACACGAGCTATATGCGAATAAAACTGAAATGATGAAACCTAGTATGGCTTGGCCTAAGAAATATGAGCATGAACCCTATAGAGAATTAGGAGTAGAACTCTTGGAAATTAAATAGAATGGAACTGGGAAAGTGGGTGGGGAAGTGAGCTGGCCCTTGAGTACGGAGTACCAAGGAGAGCGACTATCCGCCTATTTAGTGCAGAGAGGAGCTAGCTGCCCTAGGGACCCAGGGTTTGGTCTGGCCACTTTGTACCGACTTTTGGCCCTCGCATACACAGTACCGGGGAGAGCTACTAGTGTAGGGAGAGAGCTAGCCACCCCACAGGCCCCGGGGTTCAGCTAGCCATCCTACACCGACTTGTTAGGCCCACTGGGCAAACCAAGGTAGTCAGGCGAGGGTGCGCAAACTGTGGAGGGGCAAGACCCCTGTTTGGTTACTGAGGGGCTGGACCCCTGTTACTGAGAGGGCTCTGCCCTATACTGGTTCCGTGCTGTGCTTTGGGTCCACCTGTTAACGGAAACGACTGACCGCATGCCAGTGCGGGGTAGCTACCCGTGCGTCTATCGCGCGTGCCATAGTCACCGTTACATTTATCAGCGACCTTGGGGTGGTTGACTAAGGGTAGGACCACCACGGAGGACTCTCCCGGCCAGGAGAGCACCACGTGCCACTTCTACTTTTCGGAAAAGACTGCAATCAAGATCGTTCCTATGAGGAACATTCGAGATCAAGAGAAAGACCTGAGAAATAAATCAAGTAAGAGTAAATAGAGAAATAAAGAAAGAAATTAAAAACAACACCTACTTGTCCACATTTACCATTTTCTTAGCTAGCTGATTGCCACTCTACTCAGTGTTTCGCTGACGTGTCATATTTGTCACCTTTTTCAGGACCAGGTGTTGAGCAGCCAGAGCCTACGGCTGCGGAGGGTGTTGGGCCTAGTAGAGCCCAGTAGTTGTACTTTTGTGTACCATTTTCTGTAGTAGTGAGTATTTCTGTTTCAACTTGTACTCTTTTATTATAAACTTCATATTTCTCTACTTGTGTTTAATTCTCTACTATTGTGGTGGTATGTACTGTAGTAATTCTTTCTTTACTGCTGTACTTTTGTTACTTTTAGTTACTGGCATGGTGAATGTGGTTTATTTGACTGCTTTTTGGTTACCTGCTCGTTGGACGACTGGGTCTTGGGATCAGTCGAGTCGGTTCGATTTTCGTGTCCTGTAGGGATTCGGGAGCCGAGTCGTAACAAGAGGTATCAGAGCAAGGTCATCCCGAGAAGTGAACCAACTGGCTGGAAAATAACCAATTCACGTACTTGTAACTAGAGTAGCCACCGCAACGTACCTTTTGACATATGATTTAAGGTTTCTTCGTGGAATATCGATTAGTATTGACGTCTTTTCTGTTCCTTGTTCGCGTCTCCTTGCAGGAGATGCCTCGACGAGGAGGTAGCGAGGCGGGCTGCGGACGCGGCCGAGGACGAGGTCGGAGGGGCGGGCGCATTGAGGCCGATTCCTCAGTGGATCAGCCACTGCTCCTGGGCATTTAGGCCCAGGACCTCGCCCAGCGGATATGGGACATCGTGTGAGAGGAGCTTCACCCGCCGCCACGAGCGCCTCTCCCTGGGGCTGCGGAGGGGGAGTCCTCTATGGGACCACGAGATGGACACTGCGCTAGACGCGGGGGAGAGGGTGGGCCTCCACCACCCCTACCTTCCTCCGGCACTTCCGAGCACGAGGCTTCTTTACCTGGAGGGGTACCAACTTCTACACTGCAGCGCCACTTTGAGCTTTTCGGACAGTTCCGGAAGGTGAAACCCCCCTCCTTCAAGGGGGATGAGGACCCGACCGAGGCAGAGGACTGGCTCAAGCAGATCAAGAAGGTATTTGACACCCTTCGCCCCCTTGTGGAATGCTGCGTGGCCTTTGCCACGTACCAGCTGGAGAGCGCAGCAAACAGGTGGTGGAGGGCAGTCAGAGGATAGGAGAGGGACGAGCCAACTTGGGACCAATTCGTCACCCTCTTCTGCGAGCAGTACTTCCCCCAGACGTGGCAGGTATGGTTTCAGTTTTCGGCATACTTGTTTACACGTTTTTCGATTCCGACACTACGCACTCGTTTGTCGCTGCCAATTTTGCTACTAGTTTGGGGCAGGACTGTACGCTGTTAGAGGATCCGTTCGTAATCAGAGGTCTGAGTAGTCAGCTGTTTGTAGCTGAGGAGGTGTACACAGGTTGTGAGGTCAGTGTTGGGGGACACAGCCTTCCCGCTGACCTGATTATGATACAGATGGAGGACTTTGGCGTAATTCTGGGGATGGACTGGTTGTCCGCCTACTACGCCTTGGTGGACTGCTTTGAGAGGAAGATCGTCTTCTCCATACCGGAGTTGCCTTCTTTCGAGTTCCACGGGCAGCCAGTGGACAGAGGCTTCAGGTGCATTTCTACACTTTGGGCGGTGAGACTTTTGGGCTAGGGGTGTGAGGGCTTCTTAGCTTGTGTGGTGGCGGAGCCCAACCCTGTGGCAGACTTCCAGAGTATTCCGGTGGTCAGAGAGTACCCCGATATGTTCCCAGATGAGTTGCCAGGACTACCGCATAAGCGTGAGATCGAGTTTGAGATCTCATTGGTACCGAGGACCAGCCCCATTTCTACAGCGCCGTACAGGATGGCACCACTTAAGCTGCGAGAGCTCAAGTCTCAGTTGCAGGATCTTCTGGAGAAGGGCTTTATGAGGTCCAATGCGTCTCCGTGGGGAGCCCCGGTATTGTTCGTAAAGAAGAAGGATGGTACCCTATGCCTTTGTGTGGACTATAGACAGCTGAATAGGGTTACCATTAAGAACAGGTATCCGCTACCAAGGATTGATGACTTGTTTGACCAGCTGCAAGGTGCCATGGTATTCTTCAAGATAGACTTGAGGTCTGGATACCACCAGTTGAGGATCAAGGAGGCAGACGTCTCTAAGACAGCTTTCTGCACCGGGTACGGACACTACGAGTTTTTGGTCATGCCGTTTGGGCTGACCAATGCCCCCGCTGCCTTCATGGATTTGATGAATCGGGTGTTCAGATCGTATTTAGACCAGTTCGTGGTAGTATTTATTGATGATGTGCTCACCTACTCTCGAGATCAGACACAGCACGAACAGCACATGCGGATGGTTTTGGATACACTGAGATGACGTAGGCTATACGCCAAATACAGCAAGTGCGAATTCTGGTTGAGGGAGGTGACCTTCTTGGGTCATGTGATCTCCGGGGATGGCTTGGCTGTGGACCCAGCCAAGGTTGAGGCAGTGCTCAGGTGGGAGAGATCGCGTACTATTACTGAGATCCGTAGTTTCTTGGGACTGATAGGCTACTACCAGCGGTTTATCAGGGGCTTCTCGCAGATTACATGTCCTATGACACAGCTGACCCGGAAGGACGTGCCCTTTACTTGGATAGATGCTTGTGAGGCGTGTTTTCAGGAGCTAAAGGAGAGGCTGACTTCGACTCCCGTGCTTACCATCCCAGACAGTAGTGGCGGGTTCATTGTGTACATGGACGCCTCTTTGCGGGGGTTAGGGGGAGTGCTCATGCAGAGGGGTCACGTTGTCGCTTACGCTTCGCGGCAACTAAAGCCCCATGAGCATAGCTACCCTACCCATGACCTGGAGCTGGCAGCTATCGTCTTCGCGCTAAAGACTTGGAGGCACTACTTGTACGGTGAGACCTTTGAGATTTTCACAGATCATAAGAGCCTCAGATACTTGTTTGATCAGAAGGAGCTCAACATGAGATAGAGACGTTGGTTGGAGCTCCTGAAGGACTATGACTGCAGCATTTCCTACCACCCGGGAAAGGCCAATGTGGTGGTAGATGCCTTGAGTCGAAAGGCGCCCGTTCACTTGGCTAGTTTACGGGCGCAGAGTTGGAGCCTCATGGAGGAGATGGGCAGTTGGCAGCCCCTAGAGTTACTGGGGCACTGTGGGGTAGTGATGGTGACACGACAGACGAGGCCAGAGCTGATAGACCGCATCATCACTGGATAGATGGCCGACCCGTACTTACAGTCATTACGTGACAGAGTGCTATAAGGAGACCCTGGGGACTTCTCTTTTACAGACCAGGTACTGCGCATGAGGGGATGTTTGTGCGTTCCCAGGGACGAGGAGCTGTTGAGAGAGCTTCTGACTGAGGCACATGGTTCCAGGTTCACCATACATCTTGGAAACACAAAGATGTACCATGATTTGATATGCGACTTTTGGTGGAGGGGGATGAAGCTGGATGTGGGTGAATTCGTACAGCAGTGTTTAGTGTGCCAGCAGGTGAAAGCCGAGCGTCAGAGACCTACAGGGCCGTTGCAGCCACTTCCAGTGCCAGAGTGGAAGTGGGAGAGCATTACTATAGACTTGGTGGTGGGCTTGCCCGTTACCCAACGAGGACACAACGCAATCTGGGTGATCTTTGACAAATTGACGAAGACGGCACGTTTCTTGCCGATCCGAGTCACCTTGGGACCAGCACAGTTGGCAGAGAGGTATATCCGCGACATGGTACGTCTACACGGAGTTCCGTGAGAGATTGTATCCGACCAGGATACCCATTTTACATCCCAGTTTCGGGCTGAGTTTCAGCAGGCCCTGGGGACGCGGTTGAGGTTCAGTACAACATACCAGCCCCAGACAGACGAACAGTCTGAGCGCACGATACAGACACTTGAGGACCTTTTGTGTGCTTGTGTACTGGACTGGAAGGGCTCTTGGGAGGAGTACTTGCCCCTGGCGGAGTTTGCATATAATAATAGTTATCACTCGAGCATCGGCATGGCACCCTACAAGGCTCTGTACGGACGGAGGTGTACGGCACCCTTGAGTTGGGTTGAGGTGGGGACCAAGTGGGAGGTTGGCCCCAGGCTGATCCTACAGAGTCAGGAGGTGATCGAGTAGATTCACAGGCGACTCCGCAATGTCAGGAGCAGACAGAAAAGCTATGCAAATCGGAAACGCAGAGAGGTGTTGTTTAAGGTTGGGGACCATGTCTTCCTTCGTGTTTCTCCCATGAATGGCCTGCAGCGGTTTGGGGTGAGAGGGAGCTCGCACCGAGGTTCATGGAATCCTTTGAGGTCCTGGAGTGGGTTGGACCCGTTGCTTACAGGCTTGCCCTTCCTCCCCAGCTTTCTGGTGTGCATGACGTGTTCCACGTGTCCAACCTCAAGAAGTACATCGCCGATCCCAGTCACGTCCTGAGCCATGAGAGTGTCGAGGTGGGTGACGACCTGACCTACCCCGAGCAGCCAGTACAGATTCTCGACATAGCAGTCTGGAGTCTGAGACGGAAGCAAGTACCTATTAAGACCCATGACATCAAACGTTTTTAAGACGTCCGGGAGTTGGTCCAAACGTCTGGACGCCTTCCCAGATGTCTGGAATTTAATTTTTTGCGACGTACGATTGCGAGTCTACGCACATGCACGCACAGACTACGCCCGCCGACCTGCAGGCGTCTCCTTCTCTTTTCCTCTCTCTCCCCGACGCCTTCAAATATCCACTTACCCCCTTCCCTCTCCCTCACCACCACTCCACCGTCTCCTCCTTCTTCTCCAGTGTTGGCATGAAAGTGAGAGAGCGAGGGCAGCAGCTGTTGCCAGGCGCGCGCGGGGAGGAGGAGGTGCAACTAGAGGGAGACGAGGCGGAGCGCGTGAGGAAGAGAGAGCAAACTCGCCAGAGCTGCCCAGGGTCGGCTGACGGGTGCGCAGCGGGAGCGTGGTGCTGGGGGAAGTTACCCTGGTGCTGCTGCAGCTCAGGCAGAAGGCAGACGCGGCACGATGCGGCCATGCGCAGCAGGTGGAAGGAGAGGAGGTCCTAATTCTGGGAAAATTTCCCAGAATCAGACATCTGGACCTACGTCCAGATAGCGTGGGGGACATCTGGAGTGAGATCCAGACGTCTGAAAGGTACGATATTCTCATCCTTCTCTTTCTTGCAGACGCGGCCATGCAGGCCGTTCCGCCGAAAGTTCTAAGACGTGTCACGTTGCGAGTGGCTACGTACGCGTGCAGGTTTCGTTCGGGAAGGCGCGAGGACACACCCTCCCACACAGATCGGACGTCTGGGTAAGCCACCAGACGGCGGAGTGCGTCTCCAGACGTCCGGAGTGATCGACGAACGTCTGGAACTAGGTCTAGACAGTTCAGCGGGATCCTGGACGTCTGAAGAGCAGCGCAGAAGTAAGGTATGATCTGAACCATCTTTTAAGACGTCTGGAAGGTATTCCAGATGTCTGATTTGGGGCAGAGTTGTCGTTTTTGACCTGTTTAGGGTCCGTTCGAAGTTCGATTTCCGCATTTGAGATTTTGTTCTTCTCAGATTTAGTTCCTCTACTTATTTAAAATAGTTTTATCCTATTTTGAGTGGTTCCTTGTGATTGATCCTTGTATTAGGACTTCATCCCATTGCGGCTCTGGGGGTTGCGGAGGCACACGGACCTGCCGATTACTCCCCCACTACTTCCTGTCTTGCGGGTAGAGTGGCTCCCCTTGGATATTACCAACATTAATGCACCTTTGAGATAAATAATAGATTCTAGGGTATGGCATGAATCCTAGGGTCTGAAAACTAGATTGAATGATAGATCCTAGGATATGGCATGAATCCTAGGACTTGAAAACTAGATTGAATGATAGATCCTAGGGTATGGTATGAATCTTAGGACTGGAAAACTAGATTGAATGATAGATCCTAGGGTGTGGCATGAATCCTAGGAACAGAAACACTGAAACGAATGTCGTGAATACATGAATTACAGTCTTGAAAAAGTAGATAAAATAATGATAATTGCCTGAAATTGGATAACAACTACTTATATATGAATGGATATCAACTGTTGGGAATATGGGCTATATGAAAATAAAGCTGAAATGATGAAACCTAAATTGACTTGGTTAAAGGAATATGAGCATGAACCCTACGGGGAATTAGGAGTAGAGCTCCTAAAAGGTAAATGGAATAGAATTGGGGAAGTGAGCTGACCCTTGAGTACGGAGTACCAAGGAGAGCGACTGTCCCCCTATTTAGTGCAGAGCAGAGCTAGCCACCCCAGGGATCCAAAGTTAGGTCTGGCCACTTTGTACCGACTTTTGGCCCTCGCGTACACAGTACCGGGGAGAGCTACTAGTGTAAGGAGAGCGCTAGCCACTCCACGGGCCCCAGGGTTCTGCTAGCCTTCCTACATCGACTTGTTAGGCCCACTGGGCAAACCAGGGTAGTCAGGCGAGGGTGCGCAGACTGTGGAAGGGCAAGACCCCTGTTTGGTTACTGTGGAGGGGCTAGACCCCTGTCACTGAGAGGGCTCTGCCCTATACTGGTTCCGTGCTGTGCTTTGGGTGCACCCATTAACAGAAACGACTGACCACATGCCAGTGCAGGGTAGCTACCCGTGCGTCTATCGTACGTGCCGTAGTCACCGTGTAACGACCCGATTCCCGAGTCCCTACGAGACACGAGAACCGGACCGACTCGACTAATCCCAAGACCCAGTCGTCCAACGAGGAAGTAACCAAAAGACAGTAAAATAAACCACATTCAGCATGAATATAACTAACAGTAAGAAAGTACAGCAGTAAGGAAAGAAACTACTACAGTAGGCACCACCACAACAGTAAAACAACATTTATCATATAACAAAAACTGCAGGTAAAGAAGGTACAGCGGAAACAAAAACTACTCACTAGAACAGAAACAAAAAGGGGTACAAAGCTGTGGTAACTCTACTGGACCCTACTCGGCCCAGCGTCCTCTGCAGCCGCCGACCCTGGCTGCTCAACACCTGGTCCTGAAAAAGGTAACGAGTGTAACACGTCAGCTAAACGCTGAGTAGAGTGGCAAACTAACTAAAGGCAACAGTAGAGTGTACAGGAGCTGTTATGTTCTATTACTTCCTTTATTTACATCCTTCAATTTTTCTTACTATTTCATTTATTTCTCAGATCCTTTACTTGATCTCGAATGTCCTCGTGGGAACGATCTTGATTGCAGTCTTTTCCAAAAGTAGAAGTAGCACGTGGTGCTCTCCTGGCCGGGAGAGTCCCCCGTGGTAATCCTACCCTCAGTCAACCACCCCAAGGTCACTGACAGACGTAACGGTGACTACGGCACGCGCGATAAACGCACAGGTAGCTAGCCCGCACTGGCACGCGGTCAGTCGTTTCCGTTAACGGGTGTGCCCAAAGCACAGCACGGAACCAGGGCAGAGCCCTCTCAGTAACAGGGGTCCAACCCCTCTACAGTAACCAAACCGGGGCCTTGCCCCTCCACAGTCCGGGCACCCTCGCCTGACTACCCTGGTTTGCCCTAGTGGGCCTAACAAGTAGGTGAAGGAGGCTAGCAGAACCCCGGGGCCCGTGGGGTAGGTAGTACTCTCCTAACACTACTAGCTCTCCTCGGTACTACGTACACGAGGGCCAACAAGTCGGTACAGAGCGGCCAATCCTAACCCCGGGTCCCTGGGGCGGCTGGCCCCACTCTGCACTAAACAGGTACAGGTACTTCCCTTGGTACTGCGTACCCAAGAGACAGTACAAACTACATCTCAGTTCCATTCCTTTTTCTTTCCAGGAGTTCCACTCCTAATTCCCCGTAGGGTTCCAGCTCTTTATCTCAGAACATCATATGTTTCACTTTCCAGATTCACATTCTCAAAATCCATGATCTCAAACATGTTTCTTTATTCGTAACAGGCAGCTGTTAATTAATTTTATAGGCAGCTTTATATATTCCTTTCCAATTTTCCAAGACTGCAGTAATATACATTCCACTAGTTTTTCCACCCTAGGATTCATGCCATATCCTAGGATCTATCATACAATGTAGTTTTCCGGCCCTAGGATTCATGCAACACCTAGGAGCTATCATTCCATATATTTCTCATTCCTAGGATTCATGCAATGCCCTAGGTTCTAGTTATGGTTCCATACTTTAACAGATTTTATTAATACTTAAAGCCACTCTACCAGGTACAACGGGAGTAGTGGGGGCGTGATCGGGAATCCCGCATGCCTCCACGACTCTCAAGACTGCAACTGAACGAGATCCTGTCACAAGGATCAAACACAAGGAGTGTCTCAAAACAGTGTATAGCTACTGTAGGCGGGTAGAGGAATAAATTCTGAAACGAACGCAACTCGAATCGCGGAAAACGGAGCCCAAACGGGCCCTAAACGGGTCGAGAAAGACAATACTGTGCAAAATCAGACGTCTGGAACTCCTTCCAGACGTCTTAAACGGTGGATCAGAGAATTACCTGTTCGGCTTGGTTCCCCGGACGTCCAGAAGTCTGTGGGGACGTCTGCCTAGATCCCAGACGTCCGATGGTCCCTCTGGACGTCTGGGGGTCACTCCCGCCGTCTGGTACAACTTCCAGATGTCTGATTCGCAAGGGATGGCGAATCAGCGAACCTGCACACAGCCAACCCCCCTCCCTCAGTACGGTCAGTCGACAAGAAGGAAGAAGAAAGCGGAACTCACCTTCCAGACGTCGACCTTGCCGTCTGGATATCAACCCAGACGTCTGATTCTGGAAATTTTTCCAGAATCAGAACCCTGCTCGGCCTCCGCTCGCGACGCCGCCCGCGTCGCACCTCGCGCGTCCGCTGCTCCGCCCGCAGCAGGTCCCTCTCCGCGACGCTCTGCGCCCCCTGCGCCCTCCGCCGGCCGGCCAAGCCGCTCCTGGCGAGCTCGCCCTCACGGCAGAGCCCCGCCCTCGCACGCCGCAGCTCCTCCGCGCTCACTGCGGCTGCCGCTGCCGCTGCGCCCTCGCGTCCGCTAGCTCTCGCGCACAGGCAGGAGAAGAAGGAGGAAGATGGTGGAGACGGGAGGGGAGGCGCGCCCCCTTTTAACGCCGCGCGGAGAGGAGAGAGAAGGCGGTCGCAGCCGCCTGCAGCCGCAGAGAAAGAGGGCAGAATCGCAGGTCTGCGCGCACAGGCGCGCAGACGAATATCCCGTGCGAGCATAACTGTTCGCCAGACGTCTGTAAACTATCCCGGACGTCTGGTCAGACGTCTGGATGTGATCCCAGACGTCTTGACAGACGTCTGGGCCACCTCCCAGACGTCTTAAAAGGCGTCTGGGGCACGCGCTCGTTATACACCGTTACGTCTGTCAGCGACCTTGAGGTGGTTGACTGAGGGTAGGACCACCACGGGGGACTCTTCCGGCCAAAAGAGCACCACGTGCTACTTCTACTTTTCGGAAAAGACTACAATCAAGATCGTTCCCACGAGGAACATTCGAGATCAAGAGAAAGACCTGAGCAATAAACCAAGAAAGAGTAAAATAAAGAAAGAAATTAAAACAACAGTTACTTATTTACCTTTACTGTTTTCTTAGCTAGCTGGTTGCCACTCTACTCAGTGTTTCGCTGACGTGTCACCTTTGTCACCTTTTCAGGACCAGGTATTGAGCAACCAGAGCCTGCGGCTGTGGAGGGTGCTGGGCCTAGTCAAGCCCAGTAGTTCCACTTGTGTTGTACTTGCTGTACCATTTTTCTGTTGTAGTGAGTATATTCTATTACACTTGTACTCTTTTATTGTAAGTATCATATTTCTGTACCTGTTTAAATTCTCTACTGTTGTGGTGGTGTGTACTGTAGTAGTTCTTTTCATTACTGCTGTACTTTTGTTACTATTAGTTACATACATGATGAATGTGGTTTATTTTACTGTTCTTTTGATTACTTTCTCGTTGGACGACTAGGTCTTGGGATCAGTCGAGTCGGTTCGATTCTCGTGCCTCATAGGGATTCGGGAATCGGGTCGTAACAGTACCCCTGGTAAAGGTCTTGTGGAGGAGCCAGCAGTACAAGGAGGCTACCTGAGAGCCTGAGGTGTCGATGTGGGAGCGGTACCCGGAGCTCTTTGAGGATACGTCTTTCGGACCTACTTCGGTCCTCTTTCAGTTTGTTATGTGTATACTGTTCTTTTTCCGCACCCTAGTTAGCTCAAGTTTCGAGGATGAAACTTTCTTTGAGTTTGTTATGTTGTTAAGACCTGAGACAACAAACACACTTTAAGACATCTGGGAGTTGGTCCAGACGTCTGGTCAGACGCCTAGACGCCTTCCCAGATGTCTGGAAATAAATTTTGGCGTGCGTACGATCGCGAGTCTGCGCACGTGCCGCGCGCAAACTGCAACCTGCCGACACCTCCCCCCTGCCTTCAAATAGCCCTCCCCTCTCCCTCGTTCACCACCCCACCTTATCCTCCTTCCTCCAGCGTGAGCGCGAGAGAGAGAGAGAGAGCGAGGGCAGCAACTACTACCGGGTGCATCGCGGAGAGGAGAGGTGCAGTGAGAAGGAAGAAGAGGGAGAACGCGCGAGAAAGAGAGAGAGAAGCCACCGGAGCAGCTCGAGGCCTGCCGGCGTGCGTGCGAAGGAGCGTCGTGCTGGGGAGATCTCCCCTGGTGCTGCTGCAGCTCAAGTAGTGGGCGAGAGGCTGCATTACGAGCTCGCGCACAACGGGAAGAAGGCGAGGAGGTTCTGATTCTGGGAATTTCTCCCAGAATCAGACGTCTGGACCTACGTCCAGACGACGCAGGCGACTTCTAGAGGGAGCTCCAGACGATTGAGAGGTATGAAGTTTCTCCTCTACCTCCTTTTGCGGATACGGCCATGCAGGCCATTCCGTCGAGGTTCTGAGACGTGTCGTGTTGAAAGGGTTTTCGTCGCGCGTGCAGGTTTCGTTTCGGGAAGGCGCGGGGACACGCCCTCCCACGTAGTTCAGACGTTTAGGCACGGCACCAGACGGCGGAGAGCGTCTCCAAATGTCCGGAGAGGTGGTCAGACGTCTGGAATTGGGTCTAGACGATTCAGCAGGATCCCTGGACGTCTGAGGAGCAGCGCAAAGTGAGGTATGACCTGGACCACTTTTTAAGATGTCTGGAAGGTGTTCCAGACGTTTGATTTGAGTCAGAATTGTCATTTTTGACCCGTTTAAGGTCCGTTCGAGGTCTGATTTCCCTGTTTAAGATTCTGTTCTTCTCAGAATTAGTTCCTCTACTTGTTTAAAATACTTGTATCCTGTTCTAAGTGGTTCCTTGTGATTGATTCTTGTGTTAGGACCTCGTTCTGTTACGACTTTAGGGGTTGCGAAGGCACGTGGACCTACCGATCACGCCCCCATTACTCCCGATTTTGCAGGTAGAGTGGCTCCCCTTAGTTATTTACCAACATTAATGCATCTCTGAGATGAATGATAGATCCGAGGGTATGGCATGAATCCTAGGACCTGAAAACTAGATTGAATGATAGATCCTGGGGTATGGCATGAATCCTAGGACTTGAAAACTAGATTGAATGATAGATCCTAGGATGTGGCATGAATCCTAGGAACAGAAACACTGAAACGAATGTCTTGAATACCTAAATTGCAGTCATGGATAAGTAGATAGAATAATGATAATTGCCTGTAATTGGATAACAGCTGCCTGTGAAACGTAGACTACTGTTGCTAGTAACTGCTACATGTAATTCCTGTTGTTGGAAACTAAATTCGAGCTGCTTGTATATAAGTTGAGATTAAATGTTAGAAACACGAGCTATATGAGAATAAAACTGAGATGATGAAACCTAGTATGGCTTGGCCTGAGAAATATGAGCATGAACCCTACGGGGAATTAGGAGTAGAACTCCTGAAAATTAAATAGAATGGAACTGGGAAAGTGGATGGGGAAGTGAGCTGGCCCTTGAGTACGGACTACCAAGGAGAGCGACTGTCCCCCTATTTAGTGCAGAGCGGAGCTAGCCACCCCAGGGACCCAGGGTTAGGTCTGGCCACTTTGTACCGACTTTTGGCCCTCGCATACACAGTACCAGGGAGAGCTACTAGTGTAGGGAGAGAGCTATCCACCCCACGGGCCCCGGGGTTCAGCTAGCTGTCCTACACCAACTTGTTAGGCCCACTGGGCAAATCAGGGTAGTCAGGCGAGGGTGCGCGGACTGTGGAGGGGCAAGACCCCTGTTTGGTTAGTGTGGAGGGGCTGAACCCCTGTTACTGAGAGGGCTCTGCCCTATACTGGTTCCGCGCTGTGCTTTGGGTGCACCCGTTAATGGAAACGACTGACTGCGTGCCAGTGCGGGGTAGCTACCTGTGCGTCTATCGCGCGTGCCGTAGTCACCGTTACGTCTGTCAGCGACCTTCGGGTGGTTGATTGAGGGTAGGACCACCACGAGGGACTCTCCCGGCCAGGAGAACACCACGTGCTACTTCTACTTTTAGGAAAAGACTTCAATAAAGATCGTTCCCACGATGAACATTTGAGATCAAGAGAAAGACCTGAGAAATAAATCAAGAAAGAGTAAATAGAGAAATAAAGAAAGAAATTAAAAACAACAGCTACTTGTCCACCTTTACTGTTTTCTTAGCTAGCTGATTGCCACTATACTCAGCGTTTCGCTGACGTGTCATATTTGCCACCTTTTTCAGGACCAGGTGTTAAGCAGCCAGAGCCTACGGCTGCGGAGGGTGCTAGGCCTAGTAGAGCCTAGTAGTTGTACTTTTGTGTACCATTTTCTGTAGTAGTGAGTATTTCTGTTTCACCTTATACTCTTTTATTGTAAACTTCATATTTCTGTACCTGTGTTTAATTCTCTACTGTTGTGGTGGTATGTACTGTAGTAGTTCTTTCTTTACTGCTGTACTTTTGTTACTATTAGTTACTGGCATGGTGAATGTGGTTTATTTTACTGCTTTTTGGTTACCTTCTCGTTGGACGATTGGGTCTTGGGATCAGTCGAGTCGGTCCGATTTTCGTGTCCTGTAGGGATTCGGGACCGAGTTGTAACAGAATAGTGGACACTTGGATCATATTACGTGAACTTCAGGGCAAATTATATTCAGACCTTATAAGCAAGACCAATTTTTCATTTGCATCCAATACATGATTGCAAGATAGATATCCTTTACCCACAGAATATTAGATGCGTGGTCCACCGTAATGCATATCAAAAGATCCAAGTCAATTTGTCTTTTTTCTTCTGCTACCCAGATGCTCTTCCATAGCCTTATTGACGTGGCCAAGGGACATTGCCTAGATCCAAGCTTCGAATTACATGAAGGGCCACACTTTCCAAGCTTGAAATAATATTCCTTACATACACCTCCTTGCTGCCACCCAACTTAACAGCCATTCATAGAGACATCACACCCTGACACCCACCTCTTAGCACACAGTAACCATGCATATGATTATCAACTCACGAGAGATGGTCAAAAAGGCCACTGACAATTTTAAATACTTCTTTGTAGAATGTTCCATTTCTCACGGCTAACACTTTTTTTTTTGTAGGCTATAAGCTAGCTTCGATTCCTGTCTCTCCATGGATCAATAGCATAATATTTTAAGTAGACCGCATGTTTGACTCTTCCATTAACAGCTTTGGAGGTACCATCCAGATTCCTCCCTTCTGGGATCAGCTCCAACCAATGGAGATCTCCCCTCCTCTCATCACAATCTCTCTTACCCTTCCCCCCCCAACCCTCCACCACTTGTGCACTGCAATTGATCTCGAACTTTATTCCTTTATACTTTACACCTCATTAATTACATGATACATCCATCCACCACGTCCACCAATCAACAACCCCCCTTGGAGATATTTCAAAGCACACACACACACCACCAAATAGCAGCAATAAAGGAATCAAACACACAGACCCTTGTAAAGACCTAAGATTGGAAACTCATCATGTGACCTCAAGAAAACTAGAAGAGAAAAAAAAAAAGAAGGCAACAAGAGGATTTCCTTGTGGTCATGAGCAACAAACACCCTCTTCTTCTTCATCTCCACACTAACAAAACACATCATGGGTAGAGGGATTAACCATCTAATAATGGTCTGGTCTGTGGCAAAACTACCATGATGTAGATAAGATTATCTAAGAAGCTTCCTAGATGCATGTTGTTTATGTCCAAAAAAAGCTTCCTAGTTTGAAAACTTGTTCGCATACCATCAAACACCTGGCATGCGTGTAAACCCTTGAGCCAATCCAAGATCAATAGATCTCGTTGAGCCACCCCGTAGCCAATAAATCCACCAAGTACTGCAACAACAATAATAACAGGAGATCAAGATAAGTGGAGTTGGAGGAGGAGGTATGAAATAAGCAAATAAATAAAATGAAGGACGAGTGGCGGATTAACCCTACTTGTACGTAGCAGCAGCAGTGGTAATGGAGGTGATGTTGGGGAAGATGAGGGAGGGAGAGAGGTAGCGATCTTGAGGGGGATGAGACGTGCTGTTGGGGAGGGGATGGTCAGGGGAGGGCCTTCGTCAGGAGACGGAAGGGGGTTGGGGATGGTCCGGGGAGGTGAAGTCGTCGGGGATTAAGTCAGACAGTCGAGGGAGGGGGAAGGTAATGGCAGCAGGAGTTGGTTTTCGGTGGTGATCTATCTTGAGGGGTAGGCGAGGTGCTGTGGGCAACCTTGAGGGGGAGTCAGGACAAGCACCGTTGTCGAAAAAAGGAAGGGGGCAAGTGATGGTCAGGGGGGCTGACGTCATCGAGGAGGGGGCCGGGGAGTCGAGGGAGGGAGAAGGTGATGGGGGCATGACAGGCGGTAGCAAGGAATTTCGGAGGAGGGTGCGCGGGAGGGATGTGAAAATTTTGAAACTGTCGCCAAAGGGAAATGTGGGAGGGGGCGGGTAGGCGAGGGAAGACTATGGTGACTATTTCACTTGAAACCGTCACCAAAGGGATATGCAGAGAGGGCACGCTCACGAGGGAAAGCTATGGTGACGGTTTCAAGTGGAACCGTCACCAAAGGAAATAATATAGTCACAGTTCCACGTGGAACCGTCACCAAACGTATACTATGGTCATGGTCCCATTTGGAACCGTCACCAAAGTAGATAGCAAATCTCACTCTCCCTCTATGATCATGGTTTTGAGTGGAGTTGTCACCATAGGTTACTTTTGTTGACAGTTTCCAAAACCGTCACCAAATATTCATCACCAATTCTCCCTTCCCTAGTAGTGATGTCAACATGGTCCTTGTTTTCCTCCAAATATATCTTCTCTTCTTGGATTTCCATAACAAATTATTAAACTCTTATATAGATCATAATTGAGCAAAGTCAGGGTTTAGACCTTGTCAGACCATGATTGCTGCAACAATAAAACGTATCTAAACCTACACAATACAATAAACCATCTGACTTTGACTAGCCAATTAAATGGAACTTACACTAGAGGCAACTCATTCTAAAGTAGATAAATGGCAATTATCTTCTGATCCATTGCTAGAACCTCAACCAACTAATAACACTCTAATAAGTTAAATTCTATCGTAACTTGTCGAATAGAATGTAAACTAGAGGTTATGAACCCACTGCTCTCTACTCTCGATTGAGACTACTCTTCTTCCTATTTTTCCATTTCCCTATTACTATAGTTCTTTCTCTTGATATTGTTGCAGTTCAAAAACTCTCAAGTTCATTTTAATAAAGATAAATATTTCTAAATTTATTCTCCCTTGTGATTGTTATCTATTTCTTTTAGTTAATCGTACTTGATTGATAATTTATAATTTATTTGCTTATCTTCCTCCTCCTAGTTTATGTTCCTGAATTTTTACTTTTATTTTCGTATGTCAGAAAAATTCCAAAAATATTATTTTATGTTTTATTATTAGTTTTATTTCATATTTAAATTTTATACCAAAATTCTCTATACATTAAAAATACAAAGCATTTTACATTCAGACTCTGTTGTATTCCGATCCTTGCAGTTACTTTCCGATTTTACTGTACGTGCTCTAGTTATTATTTTCACGTGAAATTAGATGGCTATCTTATTTAGTTTGTAAAATAGATCCATTCATTTTATTGATTCTTTTTTCATATTCGTAAATTTAGTCATTTGTGAATTTCGTTTAGGTCTGCTTTCTGCGGTTTAGTGCGTGATTTGACTTACTTTTATCTTCTATCTTATCAAAGATATCAAAAAAGTCTCAAAAATTCAAACTAACAAAAATGCAATAGTTAGATTCAATTAGAAATTAATTAGATCATGTGTCTTCGTGAGATGACTCAAATTTCCTTTCATTAATAACTTAAATTTTTTTGTGAAAGATTGATGTTTATCCAAATGACTATATTATGTACGTAAAAGAATGTGTTGCCCATAGTGTGGCATCTCTAGGTTCATAGGCGATAACAATGCTAATTCAAAGGAAAATAAGAGTCGCAAGAAGGGTTACTTTACTTTTCCTTAATTCCTAGGCTTCAGTGTCTTTTCTTGTCAAGTAAAATTGTAAAATGGATAACATGGTATTATAATAACAAGTTAGACTTATGTGTCATCCTATAAATTCCAAAGAGTGGAGTACATTTTATAGCAAGAATCCAAGATTTGCCAATAAAGCATGTAATGAAAGACTAGATCTTGCAAGTGATGGATTTAAGCCATCGAAGAATATGTATTCATTTTATTCGATTTGATTGATGATCGTTACATATGATTTATTCGCTTGGATGTGTATAAGATTATCTTTCATGATGCTAACACTTCTCATCCTAGGTCCAAAGGCACTAGGAAATACAATTGATATTTACTTACAATCACTCATAAATGAGTTAAAATTATTATGGCAGAGTGGAGATGAAACATATGATACATATAAAAAGAGTTCTTCCAAATGCATACCGCATTGTTATGGATCATTAATAACTTCCTATCATATGTGAATTTGTTGGAGTGGAGCACAAAAAGGAAGTTAGCCTATCCCATTTGCATGGATGATACTCATTACTTTCATCTGCCCAAAAGTAAGAAATTTTACTTAAGTCATTGCAAGCTTCTTCCAACTAAGCGTAGATGGTGCAAGAGCAAGTTCAAGGACAATTTTGATAGTAAATCATGTTGCTATTTATCTAAGAATCCTAAGAACCTTCTTATTATGAAATGATAATTCTAGGACACGAAATGATATGAAGAAGTTGGTCATTCATCTTGAATTGCACTTGAAGCAAAAAGATGACAAAAGTATTGACTTTCCTCATGTTGTCACCAAAATCTTTTGTTGTTGTGATTATTCAAAAAAATTAGGTTGGAGTGTAAGAGAAGTATCTTTAGCCCTGAAACACTATTATTTATCCAAGTAGCATTCAACATACAACCATAATGTATAAATTATGGTTGTAGATACCATGGTGCTTTGTAAATATCTTTATGAAAAATGTCTTTTTCTAAAAAAAAGAACATATGGAAGCATTATAAAATTTTCCTTTATAATTCTTTGAGAGAATTATCTTGATAAGTGTGGAGATTTTTGTAACTAGAATATATTTATCTCAAATCTCAAAGAATATAAATAGAGTTCATCCCTTTATATAGAGAGGGATTAATGCTACTTCCAATCTTAATCCTAAAAATGGAAACAAATCAAATCATGAATAAACTAAAACATATCTCCTACAATTTAGAAAGAGAAACATAAAACAAGATAATTCCTACTTTCCTAAAAATTATTTCTTAAATTATCTCTAACACTCTCCCCTAAGTTGGAGTAATCCTCTGACTTGGTCACCTTTAAGTAGTCGAGAGGTGATTCCAAGCAAGCTATAGTAGCAAAGTAGATGATCCCACACTATAACAGTATAGGGGAGTCAATCCCAAGCAAGCAGCAACGTAAGGGAAACAATCCTAAGCAAGAGAGACGATCCCAAGCACTAGTAGTGGAGATGATCCCAAGTAGTTAACAAAGGGGAGACGAACCCAACTGGGGGAGACAATCACAACTCACAAGCACTAGTAGTCGCTTTACATCAGCAAAAGAGCCTTCTCGCTATGAGGAGGCAAAACTGACGTAGGGCATTTATAGATAAGGTTGAGCGTGTATCATAGTTACCCCACCACTCATTAGCATCTTTAGTGTTGATCATGTGGCTCAAGGTTTCAATCTTCAATGGAGTCCTTTACGCTAGTTGCAAGTTAGGCAAATAGTACTTTTGCAAAATTAGTAATGGTTGCACTTGCAGCAGTTATAGGAGAGGGTTCTTGGTCCTTTAGAAAATTCCTAAGGTAGTCCATCGAAGTCTCTCCATACGCCATCGCAACAACCATAATCTCTCCAACCAAGAAGAAGACTAAAAACCAATCGAAAAGGATGATCGAATCGTTGAATTGGGCCCAAGCCGGCTCGGTCTTCTTGCATGGCATCACCCGATCATGTAGTAACCCTTGCCATGTGATAGGGGCCCATGCAATGATGCAAGGATCGAATTAGGTCCCTCAATCGGCAATTGGAGAACCGAGATGAATATCTCGACAATAGAGTGGCACACGATGTAATAGATAAAAGACATGGGGGTTGCGCTCGTACCCCAAGACAGGGAGGTGCTAGTAGCACCCCTAGAGCACGATGGAATACATTGGAGTCCCAGGATGGATGTTGACAGCACTTTCATCGAGTTTAAAATATGCATTGCAGTATAGTCAACAAAAGCGAATCAACATTTAAATTTATAAACTCAAAAAACAGATATAGTCTGAGGTCATTTGCTGGGAACAAATATGGCAAATCAATTAAATAATCATAGTAATCAGAAATAATAATTGCAAGTGAATCAAACAGGCAAAATGATATGCAATATATATTAGAAATGTATCTCAGAATGTTAGGTATAAAAGTGCAAAAAAAGAAAGGGATAAAAATGGTGGTTGAAACCCCCAAATTAACCCTACAATTAAGCTCTAATCAAATATCTCAAATAACCCAATAATATCAATGAATCCACAGTAATAGAGCCAAGGCAAGCATAAGGTCTAGCTAATTAGACGTCAAGACCCAGCACCAGACGCCTTATCTCTCAAGGGCCTCAAATGCACAAAGGCATAGGCCTCTTAAACACAGCACAAGGCACAAGCACAGCACAAGAGGCAAGGCTTAACAACGGTTAAGTGTGGAGCGAGGAAGGGGAACACGAATCCCAAGGTGCTACAGTGCAAAACCCCCTCCTCCTCAGATCTTTCTCTCTCTTCAGATTCAAACCCAGGTGAATAGTACTGGGTAATCAGGTCGGGTGTACAGGGGTCCAGACTCGTCGACAAGGTGTAGTGGGTGAGGAGTGCACATGTGCGGTGAGAGGGACTTCACCCAATGTGCTTGAGGCGAACAGGATATGGCAAGAATCCCTTTTATCTGTTGCGCAAGCTTTGCCCCCTATGATATGGGACTAAGTTCTGCTACTTTCTTCGTGTGGAATCCTTGTGCGCTGCAGCTGAAGGCTTCATTCAATCGTCGCTATGATTGGCTGCTCGTGCTCGATAGAAGGTGCAGACGGCTGCACGAATGTGGACCGCGTTGATTTAGAGTGGGAGCAAGATCGGAGGTGGCTAAATGACAGTGGCCGGAGACGGAGATGATGACCGACCACGAAAAAGCACCTGCAACAAGAATACGACTCTAGGGCCAGAATTAAGCACACACAGAGGTCCAGCACTACTCGTCGAACAAAAACCCTAAGGTGATTGGAGGTGCGGGGTGGTTGAAGGTGTGCGGCGAAGAAGCTCTGATGAGCTTCAGTTGGCGGTGGTGGAGGAAGGTGATGGTATTGGTGAATGGTGAAATTGAGGAGCTGGGAAGATCCGCGGTGGCGAGCTGATGCTGGTGGTTATGGGGTGTGTAATGGGCGGATGTGTGCCGGTGATGGAGGTGGTCGATGGCAATGTAGTCTGTGTCGGAGAAGATAGAAGAGAGGGAGAGTGAGGTTGTGAGTTGCCCTAGACCTAATTGGGAGAGGGGTGGATAGAATCCCTAAACTAATTGAGAGGAAGGAGGCGAGGAAGAGGCTGCCAGAGGTATGCCGAAGCGGAAGATGATGAAGTGGCCGGAGCGAAAGAAGCTGGAGAGGCTGAAGATTCGCAGATGATTGAGGCAGGAGATCCCTATGCCTATTATACGTGGCAAAGGGCGACGATGAGGGTTCGAAGAGTTTTGATAGTGGCCTTCTCTGCCGGTGAGGAGAAAGAAGTTTAGGGGAATTCCGACGAAGATTGCATAAGAAAACACGAAGGAATGAAGTGTAAATTAAACAGAACCAATATTTGGTGGAATTAGGCCAATTTGTATGCATTTAGTAAGCGGCCAAATTGACTTTTGAGCTTGGGTTTCCCGATCTCACTAGCGGCGGAATTGGGGGCAATTGAGCTCATGAGAGGGCTTAAATGATCGACCTTGACATGAGGGAGAAATCTACCAAATTTGGCGATCTTAGATTGAGATTTCTTCGAACATCATCTTGATTAAATGTCAACAAGGAGGATTTGAAGATCTTATTCAGACGGTCATGGCAACAGGGACTATTTTGAGAAGACCGATGAGAAGTTAGGGGCTAATTTGCAATAAAATTGGAACCTAGGGGTTTAAGTGAGAGAAATACAGTTTTCAAGGGCTAAGATGCAAACTAAGTCAGATGGACTCTAATTGGGACCAAATTTTGGTGTTAACCTAATTTAGACCCAAGGAATCTAATGATGAACTTGACCTTGAGTTTTGACCATATTTGACTAGGCAAATTGCACAGAATCCCAAATCAGGGCAAATTCTCGTTTGAATCTCTATTCTAGGTTAAAATTGATTCATATGGTCAAACAAAAGGAACCACTTAGAATATTTCTCTATAATGTTAGGAGGTTTAGATTGATTTTATCCTAACCATAACCTTTCCAATTTAAGCAGAGCTGATAATTAGGGTTTTTGATATTGTTTTGGTCCTCGAAATGCATAAAACCTTGTTTCTGTCAGTGCGAACCCACTTTTTGGTCTTTTATGCTCAATTGACCTTTAATTAATCCCTGAGTAGTCCTATTGTTAATCTACATTTGTGATGTGCTGTTAAAATATCAGAATTAACCATATTTTATTATCTTCTCCTCAAAACAAATTAGAGTGAAATTATAGTCCTCAAGTGATTATTTAGAAGTATTTATTCCTTGATTCCAATTAAATTTAGTTGTGATAAATAATGACGCTACCATCAATAAACATGCTCTGATATCGTGTACAAATTACTAAAATTAAAATTTTATTATTATGAATCTCCCGTACATTCCTAGTTTCCTAAATTATCTCTTATAATAACAATTTAGATGGCATCCTTTTATACTATATCTAGCTGCTCTTAATAGGCTTTATTCTTAGGTTTCAAGGACATGTACATAAATAAACATAAAAATACACATGTAAATATGTATGGATATCCATTGCATAAACAAAAATACTGTTAATTGAGCTACTTATAATATAGCTTATTAATGCCAATTTAATTTGAATTTGTAAAGAATAATATTAAGTAAACCAATAGCATTTTGAAATCAAATTTCTCCTGACTGACTTAGAGAAAGTATAGTTAAGAAAAATATTAAATTTTGTAAATATTACCAATATCTCCTTTAAATTATAGAATTTATGTATTTTATAGCCTATGAAATAAATGATATTGGGTAGGTCCTTAAAATTTTCTCCAACATCAAAATCTACAAGTACCGTATACATGCTTGCAAAAAAATTCTCATCTATTTTTAGATATGATCTTTTAAATGCAGTAACATTTATAACGTGCATCTTTTTATATAATTCACAAAAGTAGTAGAAAGATGTGTACGGTTATTTTTCAAAACTACAACAGTAAACCAACATATAAAGCAATGTAGTTAATAATTATTAACATATTTTTCAGAAGACATTTGTTTGTAAATATAGATTTAAAATAATCTTTTTTTAAGGTGAAAACCAAATTTGTAAGCCAAAGGGGGGTAAACCTATGTTGACTTAGGCATTTAATCCTTCACTTGTTAGCCTGTGTTTGCTCATTTTAACACCATGTTAGTAAAATCTATGTCATATTTCGACACTCAACCCCCATTTTGATATTCAACTATGTTGGATTTGAGAGCTTAATTACATCAATTGGGACGCAACTGTTATATGATGATGTAAGAATTCATGTTGAAATCAGTGAGATTTGGGAGTGATTTTTAATCTCATACTAGAAGTGGATAAACCTCTTGGTGGGCGTAAAAAGCTTTTGCCTCCCATAGTTTATGTAGCAAAGAGTAAGAGGTTGGACTAGTGACCATGCACGCACACATGCGCACTCTACCCCAGCTCGGACTTGGGTGAGAATCAATTTGGAACTTGGAACTTGGACTCTTTTATTACGGATTTTAATCTCATGATTTTGACCAAATTACCTCAGCTTCGTTCTCCTAAGGTGATTTTCGATGACGTCCAAGATAGGAATGCGTCAAATCTTGGAGGTAGATCATCGTATCCAGAAAGAGTTCATCAGACTCCGACGCACCAGTATTGTGAAGGGTGATACCTTCTCTAAAAAAAGTCTTTAATGGGCACTTCGATCGAAGTAACCTCTAACATTTATTCATTTTGTTTATTTGTACTATTGCATGTTATATGTTCTTTATTTTATTCTAGATCTTGCCAAATCATGTTTAACTTGCTTGATTTAATATTTTTGATTTATATGAAAACATTGAAAATACATATATTTTTATTTATTTATTTCCTATATGCATTTATTTCGGTGATGTTAGGGACTTCTTCTCGCGCCTTGCCCTCATGCCCAATCCCTCTCTTCCTCGTGCCCAATCACCCCCTTGATGGCATTGATAAGTATGACATGATGGATATAATTCGTATAGAATCAAAATTGAATGATTTTCTACCATCCCAAGACCAATATATTCCCCATATCATTAACCCAAATGAAAACGGAAAGGAAAGGATGGAAGGATACCTGAATCTATCACAGCGGAAGCGAAGCGGAGATCGTGGAAATCCTCTAGGATCGTGGGCTTGCTTCTCCAACGAGAGGTGGCGACTATGGTGCTTCCCTAGGGTTGAGAAGGCGAAAAGAACTTATGGGGTGGTGGTAGACGTGATACCCCTTGGGCTCTATTTATAACTTTTCTGCAATAGGATGCAGAAATCAAATGCCCGTTTTGCCCTCACCCCTCCAGGGACCATAACCACTTAAATTAAAATGTCAATTCCACCCATCACGAAATTGCATTTTTTTTTTTAAGATTTCTGTGCATTAAATCACATATCTTAATGAGATGCGAATGGTCAATTTACATAACTAAACAACTTTAATGGCCATAAATGTGATATCCAAATATATGTACATATTTAACATATAATTCCGTATAATAATATATGTTGGTTAGTATTATAACAATCTCCTACTCGAATCACATATAACATCCATATAATCATACGTTCATATATACTTGTATGAGCTCATTAATACAACATCACAATAACCTACATCATCAATTTCGTTCATACTCTGTTAACATACGACCAAAGTTGGTTTTCACCATTATGAAATTGACTAAACCAGACAATGATCAAGTAATGACATAGATCTAATATAGGTACGTAGCATGAAAATTGCATGTTAATGTGATATACACATGCCTATTTTCAACTGGTCCAAAACTTTATCATACAAGAGGTCACATGGCAATGACTAATGAGTTCAAAGAATGGGAAACTTTATTATTATGCGCATAATCCAAAACATGTCCATACATGAAATACTAAAATAAAACAAACTCCCACTGAATTGTTGTATTATAGAATAGATACAACACCCATACAGATAACATGCTCATGAAAAACCTTTGGCGTTAGCCCTTTAGTGAGCAGGTCTGCTACCATGGAGTTGATCTCAATGTGTTTAATAGACACCTGTCCACTTTGAACTCTTTCCTTGACCGCTAAATACTTGATATCAATGTGCTTCAACCTCGAAGAACTTTTGTTGCTGTTAGAGTACATCACCGACGAATTATTGTCACAGTAAAGCCAAAGTGATCTTTCAACACCATCAATGATTCGTAGTACTGTGACAAAATTCCTAAGTCATACCCCATGATTTAAGGCCTCGAAACACGCTATAAATTCTGCTTTCATAGTGGAGGTGGCTATCAAGGTTTGCTTTTCACTCCTTCACGAGATAGCATCTCCAACTAGTAGAAAAATGTATCCCGAAGTAGATCTTCGGGTATCCTAACATCCTGCAATGTTAGAGTCAGAATATCCAAGGACCTCCAACTGATCTGATCTCCTGTATGTGAGCATGAAATCCTTTGTTCTTTGTAGGTAGCGTATAATCCATTTTGCTACCTTCAAGTGGTTGGGTCTAGGCTTACTTAAATATCTGCCTAATATGCCAACAATGTATGCTAGGTCTAGCCGCGTACAGACTTGGACATACATCAAACTTCCTGATGAGAACCTCATCATGAGTCCTAACTAGCATATTTTGATATGATAGAATGAACAAAAGCTCCTACATAACCTAAAGGAAGGCCCAATTCAGGAAATTACTTATCTAAAAAGAAAATATGAAACAATGGATAAAATTTTAATTTTACCATTGCAGTACATCAACGGGATTTCTAAGGGTCTAGACATAGGTCAATTGAACTTAATAAGAGAAAAAGTGGGATGGTTCAGTCAGATAAGGGTTATTGTGAAATTTGAGAATTAAATGACATTCTATAACTCTAAAACAAACCTACTTTAATTCACAAGGTTCCAGGAAACATAAAAATCAACTAAACCCTCTAAAATTCATGGAAAAATATTCTCTAGGGTTTAGAACCTTCAATTTGGCCTTTAGAACCTATTTTGACCTAGATTGGGGTCCATGCCTAATATTTGACCTAATTTAGGTTTTTATGCAAAATGTTCAGTCAAATGTGGTCAAACCTAAAATTCAACTTCACCATTAGATTCCTTATGTCCAAATTAGGTTTATACCAAAATTTGGACCTAAGGAAAGGTCGTATTTACCCACTTTGCAAATTGGTCCTCCAAATTACATTCAGACCCTCAACTTTTTGAAACCCTTGCAAATTCCCCCCTAACTTCTTCGTCTCTTTATTCATTTCGGTCCCTCTGCCATATGCAGCAGGGACCATACCTCTAGCAACTTTGCACGGAGGTTTTCTCCTCGCTTGCATGGGGAGCCGCCCCTAGATTTGAAAGGGGAGCTCCCTACGGAGCCCCCTACCACATGGGCAACTCCCCATGCCCTGAAACCCACCATACCTCTCGTGCGGATGCTTGAGAGGTATGGGTCTCCCTTCGGCCTTACCTCTGATGTGGTTTTCCCGCCGTCTCCGTGCGCTTCCCACTCTACTTGTGCCTATTTAAGGAAGCACAGACCACGCCGCTTCCTTGAAGCTTAATTTGGCTAGAGATCTCCCTCAAATTCGTCTCCTCCTCACTCCGACCGACTGCCCGAAGCTTCCGGCAACTCCTCCTCCCTCCTCTCATCGCTCTGCCACCGTACCAGTGGCAGAGCCAGCTTCACCGTTCTCCGCGCCGTGTCGTACTAGCGCGCATCCTCCGACCCTCTTCGTCGTCGCCGTCATCTTCCCCACAGGGTGTCGTCTCCGACGACGGCAGGAACGAGCCACCCGCCTCCTACCCCCCTTCGTCCGCTTAGCTAGGTAAAAACTCTTCCTCTTTCTCCCCTCTTTATTTCCCCCTTATCACTTGTTATTTTCAACCCCTCGACAGTCGCCAATCACCACCATCATCCACACCTCCGGCAGACCATCGGCAAGGTGACCCTGCCACTCCACGCCTCCATCCACCTCGCCAAACCCCTCAGAAGCTCCACCATCACTCCCTAATCATTTTCCCCTTCTCCATCGACCACCACACTCTCCACACACTGTCCCTGAACACACCCACCTGTACCTCCATAGTATGCCCTAGGCATGCACCCACAGGCGTTCCCACACCTCACCGACCACCTCTGCACATTCGCCACACCTTGGCGAAGCTCCCCAAGGCATCTGACAGAGCCGCGCCATTGGAGTAGAGCTTAGAGCAAGCTTGCAAGCTTCTCCAGGCCCCAGCGCTTCAGGCCCCCAGGTCCAGAAGGCGCGGCTTGGTCTCGCACACAACTCCAGTCCACCCATTGAAACTGCAACCCCTTGCAACCTACAATTAGAGGGAACACCTGCTGCTGCAGCGTGCACGAAGCGGGTAGGACGTTTAGTCCCACCTCGGAAGTGGGTGAGCAGACGCAGCAGCATAAATTGAAAAACTGTTATAGGCTCTTCGCCTCCGAACACAGGGTGAGGTCCCCTCACCCGTATACTCACCTCGTCCGCGACCTACGCTACGCGAACCTGGCTGACCCGTTTACCCTGCACTCCTCTCGCACCACCCATGCCGGTGCGCCTGGACCCAGGCGCACGTAACCCGACCTGATTACCCGGCTGGCTCTGAGAGAGCGAAGAGAGAAATAGAGAGAGAGAGACGTAGGGAGGGTAGGGGCAGGTTTTTCTTCTCTGTGCCTATGCAGGGAAGAAGGAGGAAGAGGAAGCAGTTGCGGGGAAGAGGAAGCAGCTGCGAAGAAGAAGAAGAAGAGGAGGAGGCACAGCAGCTGAAGGAAGCAGAAGCTGAAGACTTAGCCGAGCCAAAGAAGAAGAAGAAGGCAGAGGAAGGAGCTGAAGAAGGAGGAGGAGGCGCAGCACAATGCAAGAAGAGAAGAAGAAGCCAAAAAGGAAAGAGAGGAGGAAGGAGCTGCAGCTGAAGACTTAGCTGCAGAGAAAGAGAAGAAGGAGAAGCAGCCAAAGTCAGAGTAGCAGAAGCCAAAGAGAAGGAAGGAAGAAGAAGAAAGTGTGATACTGTAGCAAAAGGCAGTTAAGGCATCTAATTCAAAGAATCAGACGTCTAAAGATAGAGAAAGAAGAGGAGAGAGAAAGCAAAGAAGAAAGAGATAAGAGGAGAAAAAAAAAAAGAGAATCTATTTTTTGTCTCTAGCATTTATCTTCCTTAAACATATTTGAGAATTGTGATTTTTCTGCTTTTAAATACCGAATTGCTCCCTGAGTTCGACCTCGGAATGTTTTTGAATTTCGAGTAATAAATAAATAAAATTTGATAATCGTTTTTCGTGATAGACTACAATGCATATCTTTTGAAAATCACGTCGAACGAACATCATATTTTTGACGTCGTTGCCAGGGTGCAACAGGTAGTTTAGAAGCATTAATCACAATTTCTAATTCATTACTAACTTAAATTCTCTCTTTTGTTGTGTTTGTTGAAGGAAAGGAAGTCAAAAAGAGCAAAACAGCCGCACAACAACCACACCAGAGAACAGATAACCTTTAACCCTCTCTCCTAATCCCCTCGAAATATGAAAAGGAGAAACAAAGAGACAAATCAATCGAGGACTACCTGTTTTCCATATTTTAGTAATTCACAAAGTTGCCTGACTTTTACTTTCAACACATTCTAAATTGCATATCCACTTAAGGTAACTAGGGCTAAAACCTTCTTGCTTGAGCCCTAGTTATCCATTTCTGAGGCAACTAAATTGGACCAATTAGAGCCAACCTAGGATTCCAAGCTAGGGTTTTAGAGACACATCTTCTTCTAAGAAGAGAATTAAAAATTCCAAAAAGAGGTGTGCCTAAGCCATTGTTTGAAAAGATATATCCAAAAGAAACCCTAAGCAAATCAGGCTCTTAATCTACTTGAATCCTAAAAGAAAGGACCTAAGAAGCTCTCAAAAGAACAAAGAGGTGAAGTTGATCCTTTAGGTCAACCAACTGTTAAATTAGGTCACTTTGCACTCAAAAGGCTTAAAGTTCAAGTGGAACCCTAAGCACCTTGATCTTAACTAAAAGCGGTAGACTTAAGAGGTCAAGGTCCCCATTCTGGTCTACCTTGAATCTCAGTGACAAGAGAGGTCAGGTAGGGGAAATCCGATAACCCGTGGGGGTGCTCTACCATGTAGGGGTCTTCACGGGACTCACCCTCTCTGGCTGCCAAGGTAATTCTTAGGTGGACAACCTTTTTGACTAAGGGGTATCATCCGCCCCGAACCTCTACAGTCACCCAACATATTTTGGGTGTCTTGATTGGGTCCAGCACATTCTAATCTCATCCAATCCATCATTGTATGTTTGGTAGGCGGTCCTTGAAACCTCCTTTAGAAATCCACTCTCCCCGAGGCCAAGCATCGGTGCCCTTGTTTGTGTAGCAACCCTTCCACATAGACCTTTCTTCCGATTCTAAACCTAGTTCTCCTTCTTCTTCCATCATGGCACAGCCTGTTGAAGAAGAAAATAATTTTGAGCACCAGCTTCAGCGTCTTAATGGCCTCTTCCAGAACTTTATGAACCCACCGCAGCGACCCATGATGCGAGATCACTATAATCCTGCTGCAGTGGCAATCGAGCCTCGAGTCCGAATCCCGGCTGGAGGACCTGATTCTGAATTGAAGCCCAATATGATTCATGCCATACCAAAATTCTATGGGCTTAACTCCGAAGATCCATTCCAACATATCAAACAGCTCAAGCATTTGGCCCAGACCTTCTGGTCAAATGCGCAAAACTAGGATATCTTACTCATGAAGATGTTCTCTTTCTCCCTCATGGACAAGGCAGCTCATTGGTACCAAACTCAGACCCGTCCGATCAACACATGGGATGAACTTCAATCTGAGTTTTTGAAGAAGTTCTTTCCCGTTGGTCGGACAAACGCCTTACGCGATCAAATTACTCACTTCACCCAACAGACGGGAGAACCTCTTCATGAGGCATGGGATCGATTCCTGGATCTTATGCGAAAGTGCCCCCATCACGGAGTTCCTAAATGGGAACAAGTCCAATCTTTTTACCAGGAACTCCATGAGGGCATTAGATTATTTGTCAATGTAACTTGAGGAGGGAATATCATGGGTCGGCATGAGGACATAGTGTGGGAGATTCTCGAGAATATGTGCGAGAACTCCATCAACAATGACTCCATGGGTTTATTCGACCGGACGAATACCCGCGCATCGACAAATCTCAAGGGAGCACATCAGTCGCAAGGCCTGTCCGCATCCGTCGACTTGGAACTGATGGCCAGTTGGTTGGACAAGGTCGCTATCATCAAGAAGAAGGTGGACGAGTTGGCATTTGCAGTGGCCACCTCTACGCAGAACTCCTTCGCACAGCCACCTCCCGCAAGGGAAACTGTGCAAAACATCTTCCACTGATCTTCTCCAGGGATGGACCCGTATCCACCCCCATCTGACTCCAGGATCGGAGGGACCTCCGATCCTCTCTGTTCTTGTCGGGGGAACTCTGATCCCCCATACTCTGACTTTCCTGAGGCTCCTCAGACCTACGAGGACCTCAACTCCATCCAGAATTACCCATTTTCCAACACCTACAACCCTGGATGGCGAAATCATCCCAACTTCCAGCAGGCGGGAAATTCTCAGATCCAAAGACCACCTTATCAACCCCAGCCACAAGCCCCTCGTCCTTATCAGCCGCCTCAGCCTCGGCCCAATCCCACCTACCAATCTAGGCCAAACCAAGACCAAATGTCCCTCATCCTCCAAACACTGGTTGACATTCAAAGAACGAATGCGGCAATCCAAAAATAGCACAAGGACGAGATCACAGAGGTCCGCAACCAACTCACCCAAATGGTGAATTCCCACCAACCGGGCACACTTCCTTCACAACCTCTGCCAAACCCTAATAACATGTCGATCCAGCGGCGTGTTATGAACCCGAACCCAGGCCAAGCACACATGATTTATCAGGCCCCTTCCGTTCCATCACTTGACGGGATGGAAGCCTCAACATCCTATGCAGGTTATCAACAGCAGCCACCCATTTTACCAACCCCTAACCCAAATCAGGCAGGATTAAACTTTGTAACAACTCGTAGTGGTAAATCAACCGAAGACCCACCTTATCCAGACCACTCCAAGCCTGGTAGAGAACCAAGCCCTAGGGTAGATATCCAGGATGTCCCTGTTCCGGATCAAAAACCTGGACCTATTCTAGAGGAACCAACCAAGGTTCAATTTCCCGAGGCCTTAACCAAGGGAAAGAGGACAACCAAACCTGTGGCACCTGAGGAGGACCTGATCAAGCTCTTTGAGGAGGTCTAGATAAACATTCCCTTGATGGATGCAATCCGTCACATACTGGCTTACGCACGATTCTTGAAAAACGTGTGTACACCCTAGCGTAAGCCGCGAACCAAGAGTGGGAGTCTGATCATACTGTCAGAGCAAGCCAGCTCTGTAATTTTGAGTAAACTCCCACCCAAGCCAAAAGACCCAGGCACTCCCCTGATCTCATGTAAAATTGGTGAAACCCAATTTGCTAGAGCATTGTTAGACCTAGGTGCCTCCATAAACCTGATACCCACATCCCTGCTTAACCACCTTGAAGAATCCAAGCTTAAATCAACTGAGGTGACATTGCAGTTAGCTGATCGATCCATTAAGTCACCTAAGGGAATACTCGAGGATGTTATTGTTAGGGTGCAGGATTTCTACTTCCCAATAGACTTTATAGTTCTAGATATGGATGCACCTGAGAACCCAAGGGATACACCAATTATACTAGGGAGACCTTTTCTGGCCACTGCTAGGGCCAACATAAGCTGTGAGGAGGGATTAATTGCAGTGTTGTAGAGCAGATATGTGATATCAGAGCCGTGGTCGATGAACCGCATATTGAGGATAACGTGATCATCCCCAATCAGCCACAAGAAGAACAAAACCCGCAATTAGAGGAGTTTGAACCTGATCTAGATACACCCATAACTCCTACCCTCGTTCCTCACACACACGTTGAACCACCCGCTGCTGTTGATAATCCCGTCTTGGAACTCAAGCCCATTCCCGATCATTTGAAATATGCCTTTTTGGGTTCCAATCAGACATTTCCTGTGATTATAAACTCCAGACTCACCCCTGATCAGGAATCTCGTCTGATTACTGTTCTCCAACAACATCGTAGAGCCATTGGTTGGACTCTCGATGATTTGACTGGCATAAGTCCCTCTTATTGCACAAACCACATCTATTCCGAAGAGGGTGCACGACCTTCGCGTGAAATGCAGAGACATATGAACCCTAATCTGCAGGATGTCATGAAAAAGGAGATCATTAAGTGGTTAGATGCAAGGATCATCTACCCGATCTCCGACAGTCGCTGGGTGAGCCCAATCCAGGTTGTGCCTAAGAAGGCAGGGCTCACCACCATCACGACTGAAACCGGAGGGGTCATACTGACCCGTATAGCCAACTTGTGGAGAGTTTGCATAGATTACAGAAGACTCAATTCCTCCACGAAGAAGGGTCATTTCCCACTACCGTTTATTGATCAGATTCTCGAAAAACTAGCGGGAAATAGATTCTTATGCTTTCTTGACGGGTACTCCGGTTACAACCAAGTGGTAATCCATCCAAAGGACCAAGAGAAGACCACGTTCACCTGCCCCTTCGAGACGTACGCGTTCCGAAGGATACCTTTCGGTCTCTGCAATGCACCCGCAACTTTTCAGCGGTGCATGCTTGCCATATTCTCTGATATGGTAGGTGATTATCTGGAAGTCTTCATTGATGACTTCTCAGTATTTGGGGCATCATTTGCCGATTGCCTCCAACACTTGGTTCGAATACTCAGGCGATGTATTGACGTGAATCTGGTTCTTTCCTGGGAAAAGAGCCACTTCATGGTGCCTGAGGGGATCGTCCTGGGACATCTCATTTTTTAGAAAGGCATCCAAGTGGATCGAGCTAAGGCTAACTTGATTTCCAAGCTCCCTATGCCTAGCTCGATCAGGGACATCCGATCTTTTCTGGGGTACGTCGATTTTTACCATCGATTCATCCCTAATTTCTCGAAAATCGCACGCCCCCTGACCACTCTTCTCTCCAAGGATGTACCTTTTGAAATTTCCAAGGAATGCACTCAAGCCTTTGAGATCCTTCGTGACCGAGTTACCCAAGCCCCGATTCTACAGTCCCCTGATTGGTCTCAACCCTTTGAAATCATGTGCGATGCATCTAACTTCGCTGTAGGAGCAATTTTGGGGCAGAAGATTAACGGGAAACCCGTGGTCATCTACTACGCTAGCAAGACACTTAACGAGGCTCAGTGTAACTACACGGTTACGGAGAAAGAGATGCTAGCCGTAGTATTTGCCCTTGAAAAATTCAGATCTTATCTCCTGGGTTCCCACGTTATTATCTACTTGGATCACACAGCTGTGAGGCATCTCCTTGCAAAGAAGGATGCGAAACCTCGATTAATTCGATGGATCTTGCTGTTGCAAGAATTTGACCTCGAGATTTACGACAAAGTGGGAAGACAGAACGTGGTAGTTGACTACTTATCCTGCCTTCCTTCTAAGATCATCGACCCTTCCAGACCAATCACGGAGCATTTTCCTAATCAGCACCTCCTGACTATTGGTACAGGACTTCCATGGTTTGCTGACATAGTAAACTACTTGGCATCATATCAAATCCTGTCTGATTGGCCGAAGGCCAAGAAAGACAAATTGCACTCCGATGCCAAGTATTACATTTGGGAAGACCCGTATCTATTCCGCATAGGTGCTGACAAAATTATCCGACAATGTGTCACGGAAGTCGAAATCAAAGACATACTCTCTTTCTGCCATGACCAGGCATGCAGTGGCCATTTTTTTGGGCACAAAATCACATCGAAAGTCCTCCAGTGTGGCTTTTACTGGCCCACAATTTTCAAGGACGCATATAATCACTGTAAGGCATGCAACCGTTGCCAAACTTTGGGCAACATGAGCCATCGCGACATGATGCCTTTACAGCCGATTCTCGTATGCGAGATTTTTGATATTTGGGGCTTGATTTTATGGGCCCCTTCCCTATTTCGGACGACTTCGAGTATAGTTTACTCATTGTTGACTACATGTCCAAATGGATCGAAGCCATTCTGACCCGAACCAGTGATCACAAAGTTGTTCTCAAATTCATTCACCAAAATATCTTCTCACAGTTCGGGATTCCACGAGCAATCATTTCTGATGGAGGGACCCATTTCACAAACGCTCAGTTTAGGTCATTGATGACCAAATACGAGGTGTCACACCGATCTCTACTCCCTACCACCCCCAAACTAATGGTCTAGCTGAGCTATCGAACCGGGAGATCAAGAAAATCCTTCAGGTTACTGTTTGACCTAATAGGAAGGACTGGTCATCCCGACTTCTGGAAGCTTTGTGGGCTTATAGGATCACCCACAAGACCCAATTAGGCATGTCTCCTTTCAGACTGGTGTATGGGAAGGTGTGTCACCTCCTCGTCGAATTGGAGCATAAAGCCTATTAGGCAGTACGGAACTGCAACTTAGATCTTTCTAAGGCTGGAACCCACAGAAAGCTTCAGATAAGCGAGATTGATGAATTACGCCTCGATGCGTATGAAAACTCGCGAATCTACAAAGAGCGGGTTAAAGCCTTTCATAACAATCACATATCTAGAAAGATCTTTCACCCTAGTCAAAAGGCCCTACTCTTTGATGCTCGACTAAAATTGTTCCCAGGAAAGCTACGATCCAAGTGGATCGGACCATATCTAGTCTGACAAATCTTTGGAAATGGAGCTATTGAGATTAGTCCACTCAGCCACGATTCCTAACCCTTTGTCGTGAACGGTCAGAGACTCAAACCGTTCATTGACATAACCAACACAGATTTGGCTGAGTCATCCTTTATCCTCCATTCTCCATGAGCTCATTGTGCCCAACCGATGGCATAAACTCAGTGCTTAATGGGAGGCAACCCATCATTCCTTCAAAAACCCAAAACCTTTCCTGACATTTCTTTGCACTTTACGGGTTCATCCTTTAGGACAGCCGATTCCACCTTAAGTACCCATACCCGATATTAGAAATCGTCCGCAACAGTCACTTCAACCCGTCCACTCACCCAACACTCGCCCTAATGAATGAACCAAGCTGAATACAAACCCACCTAATTTACAATGAGGACATTGCAAATCTTAGGCATAGGGGGTATGAAAGTGCAAAATATATGAAAACTCATAACAAGAAAAGGTTTCAACAAAAAAAATCACATATGTCAAAAACACCCAAAAATAATAATAAAAATTTTTGTTTTTTGAAAAGGAACAAAAAAATTGGAGGAGAGAAGAAAATTTTGTGGGCTATAACAGGAGGAGAAAAAGAGCAAAATGCTAAAAAAGGAGCACAAAATAAAAAAAAGAAAGAGATAGTCACTAGTAAGAGATTAAGGAATTAACCGAAGTTCTAGACCACATTAAGAAAAGTAAAGAGAAGTGCTAAAGAGACACAAAGAGATTAGTAGGAATGCTAACCTTAGGCCTTTTTGGCCAGACTTTTAGTACCCATTAAGATCTGGATATTCCTCAACAGGTTGAGGAAAATGCAAAGCTTAAGTATTAGGTCTAAGGCTTAGGGAGTATTCGGCCTCATTAACTAGCCTTCGGTTTGCGAGACTCGATAACCTAAGCACCCCCATTCACACACAGTCTGGTTTAGTGCGCATAACTATTAAAATCATGCAGAAGTGTTTTAATATTCTAAAAATGTTACCTAGATTATGAGCAGCCAATCAACACAAGTTGATTGGACGAGTTCCCAGCGCAAAGAGGTGGGGAATTCCCCTTGAAGATGCGTAACAACATATCATCTCCTCGGTGCTTGTCTCTTAGGATATTTACATATCCTACTGGGGGCATGTAAGCACTTTGCTAATTCAGATACCATAGATAACATTATCACGAAATGTCAATCGCCAGGGTCTAAGTTCAGCCACGGAACGCCATGGACGGGATTATCTCAAAATCTCGAAAATCAGGGTTCTAGGGGTTACCATGGGTGGTACTTTCACAAAGCATCGATTGCCAAGGATCTTTGAGGATTCATGATGGGGACGAGGAATCCGATACAGAATTTGTTGTGAAGCCAATCCGAAGCTAGAAATAAAAAGAAAAGAGAGAGAAAACTCTCCAAACAAATAAACCTTCTGTCTCTCTCTTCCAAAAAATGCACTGCAAACTAAACCAAGGCTAAAATTATGTCTCAAGCACGGGTGCTTTAACCACAGAGTCCAATAAACCTTAGGGTAGTTCATGCGGGCCTTAAAAACCTTCACTAAGGACCTAGGCTAAAGCTGGACAGGTCCGGATCTTGGTTGGTACTAGAGTACCTTTACGCCCATTGTTGGCATTCTAACCTAATCAAAGAAGAAAAAGCACTTATCATAACTGGTGAAAGATATTCATGGTCTAGAACAAAAGTTAAAACCTTAAAATTGTTGCTGCTAGAGCACCACGATCATTTGTTTTGATGATAACAAAACACGTGTCATTTAATATTTACGCTTTGAGTCCTAGATTTCAGGTTAATCGCAAATGGATACGTGATTAGACAGAGTTCGAGCTCGCATCCAGGACAGATTGGAGGAGCTCGATGGAGAGCAGAAGAGATTCGCGAGGAGCGATATATTGAAGATGGAAGGACAAGAAGAATATGATAGAATTTTGTTTAATCCTTTCATGTACTTTTATCTTTATTTTTCTCTCTCTTTATTTCCTTAGAAAATTATGTTAAAGAGCCTCAAAGTACCCTAACAGTAGTCCTAGGAACACCTGCATAACCCTAGGATACTTAGGTTTTCTGTAGAGAACTTAGAAAACCAATATAGGGTTCAAACAGCATTTCCAGACATCTAATTCAAAAATCAGACGTCTGATAAAGTATTTTAAGACGTCTGACTGTTGTTTCAGACATCTGATAACTGTTAGGCTGGACATAGTTAGTTCTGTCTGATGAAATCAGATGTCCAGACCTTAGACCAGACGTCTTAGGAGACGTCTGATGACGTTTCCAGACGTCTAATTAGTGGACCGTTGGCTGGCTCAGCATACACTCAATGATATGACCGTTAGAGCCTTATCAGACGTCCATAGGACTGTCCAGACGTCTAATATTTGACCGTTTTGCCTCGGCTGACCCAAAATCTCTTCTCAGAGATCTTCTAGCCGTTGCAACATTTGGAAAATCCATTCTCACAGAAAAAGTAGGTTTCCAGACGTCCAGACATAGTGCCAGACGTCCTATATGTCGTCTGATGGACTTGCACAAAAATCTTGTTTAGATCTGATCCAAGTCAGGAAGAGACCCGCCCAAAATTAGGCGTCTGACCTTGAAATCAGACGTCTTAAAGTGAACTTCCAGACGTCTGATGATATAATTAGACGTCTGATAAGCCTGTCAGAGCAATGATTGTTCCTGATTTCGGGCTGATTCTCTTGGGCTTTGTTCCCAACGGCTATAGAACCCTTCCTAAGCCTTCCAAAGCCTCCCTAAGGCCTCTATAAATAGAGGGGAACCTTTGCAACACAAACACACACTAAGAGAAACACAAGACACACCTAAGCAACTTTGTTCCACTCTTTTGTGTCTAAGAGAAGCCCTTGCTCTCCAAGCTCTAGTTCCATTCATCTTGAGAGCATCAAGCTTCGCGCACCCGCTCTCCCGCCATAGTTCACGAGAGCGAAGTTGCGCCGTAGCGTGGCACACGCACCACGTCATCAACTCGACGCGCTCCTTGCAAAGGGGAGTTTCCTAATTCCTATAGAAGCTTAGGTTAAAAATTACTTTGTTGGCTCTATAGGTTTATTTGTTTTATTTTATCTTTGTTATTTGGTCGGGTATTCGCTTTGCGAATTCCCGTCTCCTTCGCGAAACAAAATCCTTCTCGTGGAGAGAAGGGGTTGAGGTACGCTACCCTCGTCTAAGTAGCGTGGTTTAATTAAGGTTGAATCACCCTCGTTTTAAAGTGATTCGGTTTAGTGGATTTTGATCAACTTAGTTGATCGGAAAATCCTAACTCGAGAGGTTTAGGTGGTGGTTTTCACCCGGTTTGGGTTTCCACCTAAAAATTCTTGTGTACTTGTGTGATTGCTTATTTGTGAGATTATTTATATTTCAATTCCGCATTTTTACGTCACACTGATCTCACCCCCTCCAAGTAGGAAACTACAAAAATTTTGCTAAGGGACTAGCAAAAGCTAGGCATTGGGGTATGATGAGAACCTCATCATGTGCCCTAACTAGCATATTTTGATCTAATAGAATGAACAAAAGATCCTACATAACCTAAAGGAAGGTCCAATTCAGGAAATTAATGATCTAAAAAGAAAACATGAAATAAGGGGTAAAACTGTAATTTTACCACTGCAGTACATTAACGGGATTTCTAAGGGTCTATACATAGGTCGATTGAACTTAATAAGAGAAAAAGTGAGATGGTTCAGTCAGATAAGGGTTATTGTGAAATTTAATAATTAAATGACATTCTGTAACCGTAAAACAAATCCACTTTAATTCACAAGGTTTCAGGAAATATAAAAATCAAATAAATCCTCTAAAATTCATGAAAAAATATCATCTAGGATTTAGAACCTTCAATTTGGCCTTTAGAACCTATTTTGACCTAAATTGGGGTACATACCTAATATTTGACCTAATTTGGGTTTTTGTGAAAAATGTCTAGTCAAACATGGTCAAACCTAAAATCCAACTTCACCATTGGATTCCTTATGTCCAAATTAGGTTTATACCAAAATTTGGACCAAAGGGAAGGTCGTCTTGACCCACTTTGCAAATTGGTCCTCCAAATTACATTCAGACCCTCAACTTTTTGAAACCCTTGCAAATTCCCCCCTAACTTCTTCGTCTCTTTCTTCATTTCGGTCCCTTTGCAATATGTAGCAGGGACCATACCTCCGGCGACTTCGCGCGGAGGTTTTCTCCTCGCTTGCATGGGGAGCCGCCCTTAGATTTGAAAGGGGAGCTCCCTGCGGAGCCCCCTACCGCATGGGCAGCTCCCCATACCCTGAAACCCACCATACCTCTCGTGCGAATGCTCGAGAGGTATGGGTCTCCCTCCGGCCTTACCACCGACGTGATTTTCCTGCCATCTCCGTGCGCTTCCCGCTTTGCCTACGTCTATTTAAGGAAGCATAGACCACGTTGCTTCCTTGAAGCTTAATTTGGCCAGAGATCTCCCTCAAATTCGTCTCCTCCTCACTCTGGCCAACTACCCGAAGCTTCCGGCGACTCCTCCCTCCTCTCTTCACTCTGCCACCGTACTAGTGGCAGAGTCAGCTCCGCCATTCTCCTCCGCGCCGTACCGTACCAGCACACGTCCTCCGATCCTCTTCGTCGTTGCCATCATCTTCCCCACAAGGTGTCATCTCCGGCGACGGCAGGAACGAGTGGTCTGCCTCCTGCCCCCCATCGCCCACTTAGCTAGGTAAAAACTCTTCCTCTTTCTCACCTCTTTATTTCCCCCTTATCACTTGTTATTTTCAACCCCTCGACAGTCGCCAAACACCACCAACATCCACACCTCCCGCAAACCACCGATGAGGTGACCCCGCCACTCCACGCCTCCATCCACGTCGCCAAACCCTTTAGAAGCTCCACCATCACTCCCTGTTCATTTTCCCCTTCTCCATCGACCACCACACTCTCCACACACTGTCCCCGAACACACCCACCTGCATCTCCACAGTGTGCCCTAGGCATGCGCCCACAGGCATTCCCACGCCTCGCCGACCACCTCTGCACATTCGCCACACCTTGGCGAAGCTCCCCAAGGCATCTGACAGGGACACGAGGCCGTGTTTGTGTTTTCAGGTTCAAAGCCACCGCCGCCATTGGAGCAGAGCTTGGAGCAAGCTTGCAAGCTTCTCCAGGCCCCCAGGTCCAGAAGGTGCGGCTTGGTCTCGCACACAACTCCAGTCCACCAATTGAAGCCGCAACCCCTTGAAGCCTCGCAATCAGAGGGAACACCTACCGTTGCAGCATGCGGGAAGTGGGTGAGCAAACGTAGCAGCAGAAATTGAAAAAATGCTATAGGCTCTTCGCCTCTGAACACGGGGTGAGGTCCCCTTGCCCGTATACCCACCTCGTCCGCGACCCATGCTACGTGGACCTGGCTGACCCATTTACCCTGCACTCCTCGTGCACCACCCACGCCGGTGCACCTGGACACGGACGCGCGTAAGCCGACCCGATTACTCAGCTGGCTCTGAGAGAGCGAAGAGAGAAATAGAGAGAGAGAGACGCGGGGAGGGTAGGGGTAGGTTTTGCTTCTCCGTGCCTGTGTAGGGAAGAAGGTGGAAGAGGAAGCAGCTGCGGGGAAGAGGAAGCAGCTGCAAAGAAGAAGAAGAGGAGGCACAGCAGCTGAAGGAAGCAGAAGCTGAAGACTTAGCCGCGCCAAAGAAGAAGAAGAAGGCAGAGGAAGGAGCTGAAGAAGAAGGAGGAGGCGCAGCACAGTGGAAGAAGAGAAGAAGAAGAAGCCAAAAAGGAAAGAGAGGAGGAAGGAGCTGCAGCTGAAGACTTAGCCGCAGAGAAAGAGAAGAAGGAGAAGAAGCAGACAAAGTCAGAGCAACAGAAGCCAAAGAGAAGGAAGGAAGAAGATGAAGGTGTGATACTGTAGCAAAAGGCAGTTAAGGCGTCTGATTCAAAGAATCAGACATCTGAAGATAGAAAAAGAAGAGGAGAGAGAAAGTAAAGAAGAAAGAGAGAAGAGGAGAAGAAACAAAAAAAAGAGAATCTATTTCTTTTTGTATCTAGCATTTATCTTCCTTGAACATATTTGAGAATTGTGATTTTTCTGCTTCTAAATATCGAATTGCTCCCTGAGTTTGACCTCGGAATGTTTTTGAATTTCGAGTAATAAATAAATAAAATTTGATAATCGTTTTTCACAATATACTACAACGCATATCTTTTGAAAACCACATCGAACGAACATCACTTTCCATTGCCGATGCATAGAAAACATTTTCCATCTCTTTAGCTTCAAACTCATTCTTGGGGCATTGGTTAAGAGGGAATTTATCTCCCATAGCTACTAAAGTATCTCATGGTTTGCAATTCTCCATGCCAAATCACCTTAGAATGGTTTCAATGTATTTCATTTGTGATAATCCAAGGATACAACGAGAACGATCTCGTTGTATCTGGATTCCTAATACAAAAGAAGCTTCACCAAGATCCTTCATTTCAAAATTACCAGAGAGAAATGTCTTGGTTTCCTGAAGTAAACCTTTGCCATTACAGGCAAGGAGGATGTCATCTACATACAAAACCAGGAAATATATTTTCCCCTATAAAATTTGTGGTATATACATTCATCAACCGGATTTGTCTCAAAGCCAAGTGAGACAATTATTTGATGAAACTTGTAATACAATTGTCTTAAAGCTTGGTGTAGTCCATAAATGGCTTTCTTTAGTTTGCAAATCATTTTCTTTGCGTCTCCTAATGTAAAGTTTTCTGGTTGCACCACGTAAATTATTTCATTAATATTTCCATTAAGAAACATTATCTTTACATCCATCTTATGTGGCTCCAAATCAAAATGAGCTACTAAAGCCATTATGATTCTAAATGAATCTTTAGATGAAACTGGAGAAAATGTTTCTTTATAGTCTATGCCTTCCTTTTGAGTGAATCCCTTAGCAACAAGACGAGCCTTATATTTGTCCACATTGCCTTGTGAATCTCATTTGGTTTTAAATATCCATTTACAGCCCATGGGCTTCACACCTTCAGGCAATGGGACAACATCTCAAATCTCATTGTCACTATGGATTTTATCTCTTCATTCATGGCATTGATCCAGTCCTGATGATGGGAACTCCTCATGGCATGAGTGACCGAAATGGGATCCGTATCCATTTGCTCTCCCTCTAATTCCTGGAGAAAGATAACATAATCACTAGATATTGCACTTCTCCTTTCTCTACTGGACCTCCTAATGGGTGCAGGATCTTGAATGTTTTGAGATCATTCAGTTTGATTAATGGGAATATTATCTACATTACTTTCTTCCCTTGATATTGTTGGAACAACGCTTTGAATAAGAACTTGAACTTGTTCAATGATTTCCTTATAAATAGAATTTGGTTCTTCAAATGTAATGTGGCGACTATCACCCCCCAAGGTAACATCCTCAAAGAAGTGGGCATTTCTGGTCTCAAAAAATGAGCGAGTCATTGGGTCATAAAACTTATAACCCTTCGACCTCTCAGAGTACCCTACAAAATAGCAGGTGACCGTCTTGGAGTCTGGTTTTCTTTCAGCAAGCCTATATGGCCAAGCCTCAGCTGAACACCCCCAGATATGAAAATGTTTCTGACTAGGTACCTTATCAGTCCACATTTCATACGGAGTTTTTGGTGCTGCTTTAGTTGGTACTCGATTGAGAACATATACAGTTATTTTTAATGCTTCTCCCCATAAGGACTCCGATAAAGAAGTATGATTAATCATACTTCGTACCATATCATTAAGAGTCCTGTTGCGGCGTTCGGTAACACCATTTATGCTTAGTGTCCCAGGCATGGTGTACTGAGACATTATGCTGCACTCATCTAGAAAAGAAGCAAATGGTCCTGGACGTTATTCTCCTGATCAGTCATATCTGCCTAGTACTCACCACCACGATCAGATCTGACAGCCTTAATCCTCTTTCCGAGTTGGTTTTCCACCTCGACCTTATAGGACTTGAATGCATCCAAAGATTGTGACTTTTCATGAAGAAAAAATAGATACCCGTATCTAGAGTAATCATCTATGAACGTAACAAAGTACTGTTGCCATTCTAGGAAGCCATAGGGAATGGACCATAGATATCCGTATCTATTAGTTCTAAGACATCTGTAGCTCTAGTGACACCTACACCTCTCTTATTTGTTCTTTTCCCTTTTAAACAGTCTACACAGACACCCAAATCCATGTAATCAAGGGAGTTAAGAATTCCATTCGAAATAAGCCTATCCATTCTCTGTTTAGAGATATAGCCTAAACACTTATGCCATAGTAAAGCGGAATTCTCTTGAGTTATTTTACGCTTTGTACCACTCAAAGTTGCATTGAAGGTTTCTAAATTGGAGGAAAAGTATGCAGCATATATAATTTATCACTAACATACAACGAACCAGAACAAACTAAATTTGAATTAAGAAACAACTAAAATTGTCTATCTCCAAATGAACAAGAATAACCAAATTTATCCAACAGATAAACAGAAACTAAATTCTGACTAAATAACGGTACAATGAATGTTTCTTTCAAATCTAACTGTGACCAGTAGTCATTGATAGCCTAAAATCCGCAATGGCTTCTACCTCCACCTTTTTACCGTCGCTCACATAGATGTATCTTTCACCATCACTTGGCATTCAATAGCTTAGGCAACCCTGCACAGACACACTAATGTGAATAGTAGTTCCCGAATCTATCCACCAAATGTCTGAGGGTACAGAAGCATAATTAATTTCTGAACAAACTAAAGAGAGTGATGTACCTTTCCTTTCATGCCAAGAGTAATATTTGGTATAATCCTTCTTCATGTGTCCTTCTCCCTTGCAGAAGAAGCAGGATGCCTTAAGCTTCTTTTGACTCCCTTTGGAGGAGGATGAACTAGCAGTAGCTATATCCTTAGCCTACTTCCTTTTGGGCCCAGAAACCAGATGAGCACTTTCTGGTTTGTCCTGTTACAACCTCTCTTCCTCTTGCACACAATGAGAAATGAGCTCGTTAAAAGTCTACTTATCCCTTTGGTAGTTATAGCTGACCTTAAACTGCCTATATTGTGTAGGAAGGGAAATCAAAACTAAGTGCACGATGAGGTCATCTGACAACTCCAACTTAAGTGCCTTTAATTTCGAGGCTAAATTAGACATTCAAATAATATGCACCCTTATGTTTCCAGTGCCCCTATACTTGAGTGAGGCAAGTTTGCTAAGGAGATTGCTTGTTTCAGCTTTCTCACTCTTATCAAATCTTTACTCAATCTCATCAAGGAATTTTTTAGCATTTAATTCCTCTGAGATAGCACCCTTAACGTTTTCTGGAATATCACGTTTCATGATCTTTAGATACATGCGATTTGATCGCTCCCACCTCTCAGAGTTCTTTATTTCCTCAAAAGAACTCTTATCCATAATAGGGGAGGGAAGATCAACCCGAAGTGCATAGTCTAGATCCATGCATCACAGAACAATAAGGACACTTTCTTTTCAGAATTTAAAATTAGATCCATTTAGTTCTGGAATAGAATTCAGGTTAGCAGTTATGGCAGATGCAGAGGAGTTAACTGGAAAGAACAAAAGGAAATAAACCAAATACATACTCAGAATGAAATAACTTAACAATACAATCATTAATATTTAGTCTTTGGACAATAAATATTAATATTGTAAAGGGCAATCTTAAGAATGATAAATAGCTATTGAAAACAATTATATAAGTAATCAAGCCATCTTTGGATTAACTTAACCACCCACATGAAAACCTAATAATTCAATAGGATATTTATCATTTAATGTGTACATATGCATTCAATCATGAGGTGGCTCACCTTGGGTTAAGCTCCCCACACAGGAATACAATGTACACAGTCGCTTTAATGTTTCAAATAAACCGACACAAGAAGTAACCTACTTTGGCAAGAATTACTAAATGTGACAGAGTACTTAATACATTCAAACCACCTACTGATGTTCGCACCAAAATTTTTATAACAAATGTATCCCAAAAATATCATTCTAGTACCGGTACTCAAGATTGGTACATTTACCAGAATGAGTAATACCGGTACTGATCTTAAGTACTAGTACTTCATGAGTACTGGACCGATCCTAGGACCATGTCCAGTATCTTATATGTACCGGTACTCATGATGAGTACTGGTACTCCATCGATGCTGGACTGGTCCTTGGTTGCGGCCAGTATCCTTCATGTACCGATACTCATCATGAGTACTGGTACTCATATGATACTGGCAATGCCTCTAGACGACACCAGTATCCCACATGTACCGGTACTCCTTCGATACTGGTGGCACTTCCTTGTGCCCGACCAGTATCCAACATGTATCGGTACTCATGATGAGTATCGGTACTTCATCGATAATAGTGGTGTCCGGGAAGCATCCGATGGGTACCCATACCTTACCAGTACCAGTGCTCATCATGAGTATCAGTACCAGACCGATCACGGCCTGATTCTAGGGCGATGATCTGAAATCGGGATTTGGAGAAAGCACCCCAAATCATGATTTCAAACGTAAAACTCAATTTGATTATTAAATGTGGGATACAAATGAACATGAAAATCCAAAAATAAATATTAGTGATCATCGATTCATCACGATGTGATCGAATCAATCCAAAAATTTAAATGAAAAACAATCCCCAAAAAATCGAATGGAAATTACCTTTTCTCAAAATCCAATTCATTTAGGCAATGACATAGCGAATAGAAAGAGGCTCTAATATCAATTGATGGATATAATTCGTATAAAATCAAAATCGAATGATTTTCCGCCATCCCAAGATCAATCTATTCCCCATATCATCAACCAAAATGAAAACGGAAAAGAAAGGATGGAGGGATACCTGAATCCATCACAGCGGAAGCGAAGCGAAGATCGCAGAAATGCTCTGGGGCCGTGGGCTTGCTTCTCCAACGAGAAGCGGTGACTATGGTGCTTTCAGAGGGTTAAGAATGCGAAAAGAACTTATGTGGGTGATGGTAGACGTGATACCCCTTGGGTTCTATTTATAACTTTTCCTCGATAGGATGCAGAAAACTAACTGTTTGTTTTACCCTCACCTCTCCTGGGACCATAACCGCTTAAATTAAAATATCAATTTTATCATCACGGAATTGCATTTTTTTCTCTTAAAATTTCTATATATTAAATTCCATATCCTAATGAGACGTAAATAATTAATTTACATAACTAGATTATTTTAATTACCATATATATATATATATATATATATATATATAATTTAGTATAATAATATATGTTAGTTCGTAGTAAAGAAATCGGACACCGTGATCAATGTACCATCACGTAGCCAATTGTTCGTCATCACTGTAGTTTATGTTATTTGTTTTTATTGTGTCATTCTGATTGCTTGGAACCTTGATTGCCAGTCCATCGCATGGTTGCTTCTATTTTTAACTTTGAAACCATTAAGCTACGTACGTATACTGATCCCATGCTTCATGTGTTATTTTTCTCATGAACCGCGTCAGGCTTGTGCGGTCAAGCATCTGCCATGTTCTTTGTGACTCTTTGTTACAATTAGCTATTCTGAGATTCTGTCTATTGCCATATTTGCAATGGACTCTCTACAGCAACTTTCGATGAAATTCTTAAAGCACGAAAAATTGGCAAATTACAATTTCCAAAATGAGTTTATGAAGCCTTTTGTAATTGTTATGGACAAGAGTAAAGCTGTTGAAATCAGGGAACTAATTATTAGATGTCTCCCAAATGGTTTTTACTTGCGTTAACCATGTCAATTCTAGCCGGAAAAGCATTTTCATGGCACTTCTAATGTTCTTTGTTTTCTTTTGTTAATCTATTTTGGTTGCTATTTTACTCAATACCAGCTTATTTTTTACGGTTCTTTTCAACTGCTTCTTATGACGATCACAAGAATATTGTCTTATTGGCCTTTGAAATCATTTAAAAGATTGTCAGAGACTATTTTCCTTCTATTACTGAAACTGATACAACCACTTTTACGGATTTTGTGAATTGCTTAATTGCATTCACTAACAGTAGGTTCAACAGAGACATCAACCTCAGTGCTATTGCTTTTCTTCACTTCTGTGCCGTAAAGCTTGCAGAAGGGGAGGTTGGAAGCTCTGCCCAAACACAAGGATAAGGAGATGTCTGGAAAGAGATCACAGTCATCCCCAGATAGCAATGGAACTTCAAATTCTCCATTCTCCTCTGACAAAGATGATCATATGTATTTCTGGTTTCCCTAGATTAATTTATAATTTATAATACCAATTTATAATTCCTAGAGATTCATTTTATAATTTGTTATCTAAACTAATTACAATTAATTATATATTAATAAACACCAAAATAACATAATACCCAAATACATTTAATAACACATTTTTCAACTACTTGCAAATAATTATACATTTAGCATACTCCGTTACAACATTACTCATATGAATAATCACCAATATATAATACAAAATGACCAATATAACTACCAAAGCCACCTTCACACTTAATTATCCATTAGAGGTACAAAGGTCACTTTCATATTCTTAATACCATCACCAAATAAAAACCACAAGGGTTAACATTATAATTTAACACCAACTCAAGTAAATAGAAATAAGTATTAACATCAATATGCAAATAAATAAAAATAAAAAATAATATTAATTTTATATTTCTTAACATCAATTTTCTAACTATTTAAATAAATTAACCCTTATATTTACGCAACCGACACACCGTATATCATATAATCAATCGTTAACATATTCTTTTGGAAGGTATTTAATTTTAAGTATCGATTTAATCTTTTTATTTTTTGGGATGAAAATCAAACTGAAAAGTCAAGATTTTGTAAAATCATGTTAAAAGGTAAGTACATGAATGCCTTTTACATTCACGCTACCGTTGGTACAGGGTGTATCTTATAATCAATTGAATCGTAGAAATTGCACAAATGCACTTAAATTTTCTAATAGTACTAGAGATAAATCACACGTAAATTTCTCTAAATTACACAATTTTGAGTCATGGAGGGAATTGGAGCTTTGAGTGTATAAGACACACGAGTCTCTTTTAATTCGACTCATCACAGGGTATACAAAAGTTTTTCCAACTTTGACTCATAATTGGTTATGTTATATGAATTTGGACGAAAATTATTTAAGTCCTAAGAAGAAAATTTTAGGTAGGTTTCTTGTTTTCCGATGCTTAGAATGGGCCTATATGCTATAGTGAAGAGGTTCTTTGTCAAAATTTTCCAGAGTATTGCCATCTGATTTGAAAATGGTAGGCAATCAGACAACAGACGATGATCAATAACAATAGAAACGTTTCCTACATTGTTTCCTACATTAATTTTTTCACCATAAAAGATGTCCTTGCCTATCTTCACGTCACATAAATCATTGCTAAGATCACATTCCCAATTTTACATTTTGTTGCATATATATATACATATATATGTCTACAAAGAGGGGGTGATCTTAACATTTCGAGAGAGAACACGAAGGCAACATACAGACAAATGGCATTGAAGATGCCTTCTTCTTGTCCTCTTCTTGTGAAAAAGCTGTTGTTTTTATTGTTGCTCATCTCATCTCTCCTCGCATCAGGTTAGCTCTCTTCTTCTTTCTTATTTGAGTTAGAATAGAAATAATAATGTCCTATTGGTTTGTTTGCTTGACTAAGTCGACCATTCAAAATTCCAAGTAAAATAAATAAATAAACTCAATCAAATTTTAGCTAACTTTGATTGTAACTACTCGTAAAAGAAACTTTGACCTAATTAGTTTACTGAATAGCATTCCCATTTTTTTTCAGTCATGATGGGAAGATAGTGATGGGGTGATCATAAAAATTTAGACCATCAGATCACCTTTGGATGTTTCTAATCATATGATCCTCTCCCATTGCCATGGATGTAAGAGGACTGGATCTTGGTGCTTGTATATATAGGATCTGGTCTTAGGTGAAAGATGCATGGTATTAGTAAAAGCAATCACATATCCATGAGTTTGGCAAGGGATGCCATTGGCAAATTTGTAAATATGTACTCCATTCACTCTGTAGTTAGTTCTCGGAGATTCTGGTCTGTTTAAAAGAAAACAATGAAAACAATAATTTAACAACCAACAAACTATAACGTCTAAGTCCTTACTTACAATACCTCAACTCACAAGTTACATCCAATATTTATGAATCGTTTATTAACAAAAAGAAGTAGCAAAACAAATTCAATGCTAAATATTAAATAAATACATTGCAAATTTTAATTTTTTACTTACAAGCATCTAACACACTTACCTATCATATCTAGTCCGCTAGTTATTCCATCGTCAAACTAAACATTTTATTAAAAGTTAACTTATAATTAAATACAACCTAATAGTGTTTGGACCCATGCTAATTATCCAAAAGGCTTAAGTTGAAATTAACACACTAATTAAGAGAGTGTAATTTGTAAACCCTCTCATTCACTATCTCATTCCCCGCCTCTACATTGTACCATATAATTCCAACTCTATTTTACCCATGAAAATAGCACTGGTGCTACGTGACTTGATAATATGGATGCTGTAACTAGTGACCGTGCCAAAAACCTTTTGGAGGGTGGACATCTAATGCATTGCAAATTGCCTTGAAAGCAACATTCTAAAAAAGAATATGACATATTTTAATTTTATTGATTTTTGAAACATTGTATGCATACTATGCAAGTATTCATTTTAATATCCATCTTTTAACGAATTTGTGTAATTTTGCATGTGCATTTTTTTTTTAAATAAGTGGTTGATGGGTCGTAGTAGCAACTGTCAGGGTCATTGATGGCCATCAAAGAATTTGTTATAGGTAGCCATTTCCATCCTGTGAGCGATTATAGCCTTGGCTGCATCGAATCTAGCAGGTTGGATGGATCCAAGTCCGAATCTGGCTGGTCGTAGGCAGGTCAGGTAATACCAGACTTGCTTGTTTACCCTATAATTGAGTAACCGGATCCTCTGGTAGATCATACATGAAGTTTTAAATTTGAAGGCGATTTTTGCCCCTCATCATATACTCACACTCTCTAGTTAGCGTAAGCTGCTGAGAGAGTAGTTAAAGCACTTAAAACTCTACAGTAGACGATGCCTCCAAATGTAGTACCGACCAGAACAAAGCGGGTAGGACATTTGTCATGGAGGAGTTGCAGGATGCCGATGATGAGGTTGGGTGGTTTGCCTCTGCCTCCTGCTGATTGTAGGAGGTCAAGTGTAATGAAATTTTTTCTGACTTTGTGTTGGCTGGGGTGGCAGCATAGTTACAAGGGAATGCTAGCACGTCGGTCGTTGTTCTAGCCGACCTTGAGAGGCAGTGCTTGTTTATGGTAGGGGGCCTGGCGCCTTTTTGTGCCTAGGGTTTCGTAGCTGTCCTTAAGAGGTGGCGTTTTATCATCTGGAACGTGGGGCGTGGGAGCCCTAGTTTGTTCCGGCCTTAAGTGGCGACTACTGTCCTTGCACGGGAAATTGTCTTGTCATGTAGTTCAACAAGACGGATATTAATTGCTGCCGACGTGAGGGGTCATGACTTGAAGTGTCGAATTTGTTAATGAAGCGAGCGATGCTATTGTGGCGTTGGGATGTACGCACTGGGTGATGTAACGCACAAAATATTGACCAACGATTTTGTCAGTCTGGGCATGTTGCTGTGGAATCCATGCTGTATCCTGGGGGATCTTGTCCCTCGGGAACCCACGCCTTGGAGCGGGGGTGGAACCGCTCTAAGAGGAGGGTTATAAATAGAGGTTAGAGGTATAATTGGAGTTCATGCACCTCCAACCATCTATTGCATCCAAACGACTTGATAGTTGCCTTGAGGGAATTTTACTTTCGCTCATTCTCATGTCCAAGGTTTTGTCGTTGGATGTGCTTGTTTGGTGCAATGGTTGGACAAAAGTTATGTCCAGGCCTGCAGGCGAAGGTAAATCTGGTTTGTTGCCCTTGTTCAGCGCATGGGCTGAAGCAATGGTTCTAGGACTTTTGTAGTCGAGATGCCTATCAAGGTGTTTTCGATTTTGAGGACTGCCTATGCTTTGCGACCAAAGGTACGTTTGATCACCCCTTTCTTTGCCTCTTTTGGATTTGTTTTGACTCACCTTTTGTTGTAGTCTTTGGGTGGTTTACCCATCCGAATGACTTTGGGTGTCACGATGGTTCTTCCCATCATTGGACTCATTCCGCGTGGGGGAGGCCCATGGGGAGGAGCAAGAAGAGGTGGTCCTCTTATTTTTGAGGAATTCACGAGGAAGTAGACGAGAAGTAAAGAAGAGGCAGAGTAGGTTCTCTTAAAGCATCTACGGGAGCAGCCCGATAGGGAATTCGTTGAGAGGGAGTCCGGTGTGTCTGCTCTTTCAGATCCAAGTAGGGATGAGGCGGAGATTGTCTTGGTGGAGGATGTCATGGTGGGGTCGTCGTCTCCTTTGGGTCCACCTAGATCTCCCAAAGTATACATGGTCGCAAATGTGCTGATCCGAGCTCAAGTGGGGACTACTTCCTTGGGGAGCCTTAACGACTCTGCCACCCTGCTTAGCTCCCTTGGTAACTCCACGAGGGCAGATCCCACCAAAGCCTGATAGTTCATAGAGGACGGGGACAAGGGTGCTCGACTAGGATAGGCCAGTTCCTGAAGAGGAGGCACCTAAGTCGGGTCCGCCAGTAGCAATGGGGCTACTAGTCCTGACGTCGCTCCATCACCTTCATCGCCTGGGGTGGGCACCCTCGAAGATTGGGGATGAAGCCACCAAGTCCTGAGAAATGGTGTTGCCATTATCCTTGCATGTTCAGCATTAATTTGCCCCCTTTTTTCCCTTTTCTTTGTTGTGGGTCAACTGGGGGTGATGGTTCAGGGAATGTAACAGGCAACATCTCTTATATAAAAAAGGAAAGCCTTTTATTTCCTGTTGTCCTGTTATAATGAATTGCTCGCATGCCAAGGACGAGGGATTGGTTTGCTGCTTGGGATTTGTTATTCGCAAAAGTCTTGTGGACTGCTTTTATGAATTTGTGTTTGATCTCTTTCATGGGGCATTTAATTTTTCACTCGAATGGCTTAGCATGAGGGCTTCCCTTTCATGCCCGACTTGGCGTGCTTTATAAAACCTTAAGTTACCGACCTGTCTGCTATAGGCGGCTACCATCACCTTATTTTGTTAGGCTTGGCTGCTCATTTGTTAGCGAGCCATACAGGTGTGCCTGTTAGGTAGAGAGGGTTGCCCGTAGTTGTGGCCAGGATTCCATGAGGTACACTCGGCTCAAGAGGTGTGTGGCCTATGGGGGCTTTTTTTAGAGGTTCTGCCGTTCGCCCGTATGGTCGGAGTGGCTGGTGCCTCTTTTTGAAATGGAATGCCTTGGGTCATTGGGCATTATTCCATACTTCACTTAGTTGCTAGGTGTTAGGAGCAGCTTGACAACGCACTTCTAAGCAGCGCCACCCGGAGCGATCAGCGTTATGCCTGATTCGGAGTTGGTTGTCGCAACATATAGCGACAAGGCAAATTGTGAGGGGTGGGGGCGTTAGTCGGAAGGGTGAGGCAAGAATCAATTCAAGGGACGATTTTGCCGACTAATGCTAGTATCCTTTTCTAGGTGCTGGAGGGCTCAAGGGTCATGATCACTCGAATCTCATCGAAGTTTTTCTGTCTCTCCATTGGAGACTGAGGGCCTTCGAAGCTTTTCATATGAGAACTTAGGGTTGGGTCAGGATCACCTATCACAGGAGTTTGTCACCTGCTATGACTTGGTTGAGTTGCGCCTACCTAAATACTGGGGGCGGTAAGGCCTTTGTTCGGCTCTTTCTGTGCTGGACTTGGGTGGGAGTGACGACTTCCAGAGGGATCTGGGTTCACTCTTGTCCTGGACGAGCTTAATAGCATCATCAGGATAGAGTTGAATAGCTGCAGCTGGAGAACCTGGCTAAATTTTTGAAGTTGTTGGTAGGTAGGCCAGATTTTCCTTCCCATAAGGGACTTAAGCCCGATCCTAACCTAATACCCTGGATCCCTGTCGAGACAGGGCCTAGAAGCACGTAGGGGGGTCAGTTGTCGGGCAGACAATTATGTCCAAGAAGACTGCCATTGATCCAACCATTCCGGACACGGTTATCTTATAGTGAGACCTGTCCTTATCGTAGACGGATAAAGGAAGGTTTGCCCACTTGGCTGCAGGGCGTTATTCCACCATGGGTCAGCCTACTTGACTGTTCTTCTGGTATCGTACCGAGGAATGGGAAAAGTGCAAGAGGACATCTGAATAGGCCAACCTTAGGAGGTGGCCTCGAGAGCTCAATGCGAGCACCTAGACCTCCATGGTTGGAAGTCCAAGTGCGTGCTAGCGTTATGTTAGGCAGAGCTTGGGGCATGAGAGCCCGAGCTCCTGGCGCCATTGTGGGGTGACGTTGTGTTAACTGGAACATGGGGCGTAGGAGCCCTAGTTCTTATTGTCCTCAAGGGGTGGCACGATATCGAGTGGAACGTTGGGCATGGGGGCCCGAGTTCCCGTTGTCTCTTCCAGTTAGCAGACACTGCTAAGGGTGAAGTAGTCAAAACTCCGCTATTGGGCGATGCTAGCTTCTCTTCTTTTTTTTTTTTTGTCTAACCGGGGGAGTTGTGAGTGTAAGTGGCCAAGGCTCTCTTAATGTTATCATCTTTTGAATCAAGTGACTCTGTGCCCAAGGGAACGTGGACACATGTTTCCTTGCCACCCTTAAGAGGTGGCGTGAAGCGTACTGACCTTTGTTTATTGCTGCCCTCAAGAGGTAATATCATATCCGATCGGAACTTGGGACGTGGGGGCTCGAGTTCCTGTAGTCCTTAAGAATCATCATTTTATTAATCAAAACTTGGGGCAGGGGAGCCCTAGTTCCTGCCATCCTTAAGAGGCAACTTGATTTTTAAACAGAACTTAGGCTTTATGATGCGACGTTATATCAATTAGAACGAGGACCATGCGAGCCCTAATACTTGCCGGCCTTAGGAGGTGGCTGCTAGTCTAAGGAGGCGACATTATGAGGGAACTTGTGCACAGGGGCCCGATTTCCTGCCAGTCTTAAGAGACAGCTTGTTGGCCTTAGGAGGTAGCAATGTAAGGGGACATGAGCGCAGGGGCCCGATTTCCTACCAGTCTTAAGAGACGACTTGATAGCCATAGGAGGCGGCAATGCAAGGGAATTTGAGTGTAGGGGCCAAATTTCCTGTCAGTCTTAAGAGATGGCTTATTAGCCTTAGGAGGCAGCAATGCAAGGGGACCTAAGCGCAGGGGCCCGATTTCCCGCTAGTCTTAAGAGACGGCTTGCTGGCCTTAGAAGGCGGCAATGTAAGGGAATTTGAGCGTAGGGGCCCGATTTCCCACTAGTCTTAAGAGATGGCTTGCTGGCCTCAGGAGATGACAATGCAAGGAATTTGAGCATAGGGGCCCAATTTCCCGCTAGTCTAAAGAGACATCTTACCGGCCTTGAGAGGTGGCTACTCGGGTGGAGATGTGACATAAGCGCCACCTTCCACGAGTGATGGCCAGTCATTGCGGGAAATAAGCCTTTGTCTTGGCTATGATAAGACCGGTCATTAATTACTGTTAGGGTGAGGCGAAGGACTTGAATGCCATGGTTGGCATTAATGGGACTGCCTTCCCTATGGCGGGGGATACACGCTCAGGGAGTACTTAATGCCTACCAACCTTAAGAGGTTGCTTTGTAATTACGAGAACATGGGGGATGCCCCAATCCTTGTTGTCCGTAGGCAGCAACTTTTGGGCATGTTTGCCTTATCCCATTAGGGAGTGGCTATCCGTGGACCTTGGAGGGGTCAAGGTCCCTTCTGACCTTAACGAACTTGGTAGCATCGTGAGGGAAAAGAGGTATGGTCATGGTTGAAGAGCCTGGCTGCAACCCCACATCGTCGGTAGATCAGCCAAGTTCACCCCTTGCTAGATTGCCTGGGCTTGGTTTCTTTTTCTTCCCCCATTTTTCCATAGTTCTAGGGGTCTAGGCTTCATAGGTCGATTCAGCTCAACCCTTAGGAGTTTTTGCCTAGCTGTCTGACTCCCGTGCATTTTTACATCCCGAGGGGGTTGGAAGTACACAGAGAGGATTTGGCGGAGGACATGGATTGGCGGGCAGCAAGCGAGAGAGGGAAGTCTAATCTCCCCCTTTGGCATTACTTTATGATCACCAAAGGCCCGTGACCAGAGCAGCCAGTGGAGGGAGAGATGTTATTGTCTATCGAGGCCCTTGAACCATAGACGCCCTACTAGCAAGGGCATCACCAGAAGTGGATCCATGTGTTCTATCTAATGAGGTGGAGGAGCGAACAGCCTGAATGCTGCTTGCTTGATGGTGCTCCTCTTGACCCTATTAAGGAGTGAGGAGGGCGCATTAAAGTGTCTACTCTGAAGGAGTGGCTTGTTGACGTTGGTTGGTGTTAACCCCGAAGATAAGCTCGACCTTTGTGCCTAAGGGGTTGGGTGACAAGAGGTGAGCGTCTTAGGGTAATGTAGATATTGCCGCTGGAACTTGGTGGTAGTATTCTGAGGTTACCAGGGTGACACTGCTTGCTTGACCAAATGGGGTGTCAATCTGCCTGGCTTTGAACGAAGGCCGTTTGAGTCCTCGGAGTTGTTGGAACTCCTTCAGGCATTCTTCAGGGCCCTCAATTATAGCCCCCACTTCACCTAATGAAGAGGGCCAGGCCTCCATGCTGGGTTCGGGATTTAACTGAGCCGTGTAAACCTTGTTATCCCTTGGTGGGGTGTCTCTAAGCCCTGCGGAGCTTGCTGTAGGGCCCAGAGTTGTCCTTTCTCTTTATGGATTTTTGCAGCATCAGGCCCTTGCTTGTGGTCCAGTCCTCCACAAACACGCTCGCCTGGTTCGTGGCCAGGGGAGTGTATTCCTCGAAGGTCCTGGGCGGCAGCTACCTCGCAAGGAGGAGTGTCACTATAAGCAGGTCCAAGTGTTCTGCTGGATTAGGTAGGGAGGCGAACAACTGGGGTGCTGCTTGCTTCACTGTACCCATCTCGCCTCACTAAAGAGTAGGGAAGGTGCTTAGGAGAATTGACTCGAAAGGAGTGGCTTGGTGGCCTGGGGCGACATCTACCCTAAAGATTCCCTTGACCTTCGTGCAGATACGTTCGTGCGACAGGAGGTGAGGGTCCCATGGGTGTTGCTGCCAAGACTGGGTGGCGGTGATCTACCGAGGGAGGGAGCCAAGGTAACATCGCCTGCTCGGTTGGGCGAGGTGTCGACCCTTCTTGCTCTCAGTTCGCGAGGGAGACTGCTTTGGCTACCCGAAGCTACTGGAGCTTTCCCTTAGGGTGATCTTCCAAGGCCCTCCATAGCCCCCACCCCACCTATTCTTTGGCTCTTATTTTAACCTGATGAAGTGATCCAACTCCCATGCTGATCCTGAGGCTTAATTCGGTCGCACAAATCTTGGCAATCCTTGGTGGTGCAACCCCAAGCCTTATGACACTTGCAGCAAGGCTTTGGGTTAGCCTTCCTTTTTTATGAGTCTTAGTGAGGTCAACAAGTCTTCTTCCGTGGATCAGACTTCCGCCAACACCTCCACCTGGTTTATGGCTAGAGGGGCATGCTTCTCAAGAGATTCCTGCTTTGTTTGGCAGGGCCCGCGGCTACTGCTCTGGGTGGACCGTTCGCTTCTTTGGTCGAGGAAGGTAGCCCTTCACTTGTGGAAGAGGCCACTTCTATGGACAGGTGTTGGGGGATGCTTGCCAACAACATTCTTCTTTACTAGAAGGTTAGGGTTGTTGTCATGACCCTTAGCTAGCCAGTCGTGGGAGCGGAAGGAGTCGTCCTGCCCTAGGAACCTTGTGACCCTATCCTAGAGTCCCGCCACGTCCCTTGGCGAGAGCTCATCGATATCGTACCAAGACCTTTGAGTCAGGAGATCTGATTTTCCATACTGGGCAACTACCACCTCATGGGGCCTTCTTTACTCGAAGTACTGATCCTTGACCCAAACTAGGTAGGATCGAAAGGACTCAATCTTCCACTGTCGACTCCCAACAACACTTCGAGGTTGTCCCTAACCCTCTGCTGCTCAGCGAAGTGCTGGCAGAACTTGCCCACCCGGCCCTAGGAGCAGGCGATTTGTTCGGCGGGCAGGCCGACTAACCGTTCATGGGTCATACAGTACAAGTTATGATGAGAATACTTGACAAAGTACTTTGTCAAAGCAGTTGTGTACCGACATTATTCGATGGTAGCTCCTAACAGAACCGTTGGGGTCCGTTGTACGAGGTCACTATCGGCTACTTGAGTTTCCTGGGCAAGGGGGCTGTCATCACCTCCCCTTTGAACGGGTAAGTGGTGACGCATGCACGTAAGCGTATACCCCTCATTGTTCAGGTGACTTAGCGGACTATCTCCGGAATGGAACCCCCACTGTCGAAAGGGGTTGAGCGCTCGAATACTCCCCCAACAACTGCAGGAGTGGAGCTCCTGGCAGGCTGGGGGGAGCTTTGCCACATCGGCTACTAAGCTTGTGCTCTAGCTTTTTGAGCCATTCGTGTGAGCGAGCATTTCTCCCCTCTACCACACGCTACCATTTCGGTTGCTCATTGCTGGAGCTCGAAGTTTGAGACTCCTCCGGCTGGATTTTACCGAACTTCCAGACCCATCTCGTCTCGGGGAGCTTCGCGGTGAGGGACTGATGCCCTGGAGGTCCTCCTCCTCCCTTGCTCATTTCTCGAGAAGGGAATCTCGCTTAGGGGCCTCGAGCAACCAGCCAAGTCTTACCGACTTCCCTTCGTTGGGATCGACGTGCTAAGGATGCCGTTGGGAAATAGAGACGCTAGACTCCGATAGGGTCTCTTCAATGGTGTCGTAAGAGGAGTCACGAGTGGTAGGGGCCATCGTGAGGATTTTTCACCAGGAAGGCCAAGGTAGGGTGTGGTGGAGGCGTTGCCCTCCATCAAGTAGATGGTTAGAAGAGCATGGTATCTTTGTTAAAGCTTCCTACAGACGGTGTCATTTGATAGGGCTCGGTAGCTGCCATCAGGGCCGCCTATGGCCATCAAAGAATTTGTTGACATTGAAAACGTAACGTAGCCACGAATAATACAACACAAGGGGATGGTCGGACCTCCCAAGGGATCGAATGGTCCGACTCATCACCCTACAATCAATCGCAAGAGAGACGAGGAAGCTGGTGACTTAGTTTCATCGCAAGAGTTGTATATTTGAGAGGAGGATGATACTCTCAACTCTATACCATTTTTCGTGAGGTTACAAGATCTCTTTCCCTTCACTCGTGGGCCTTTCTTCCCTATTTATACTATGGGAAGGGTCCTAGTCTAATAAGATCTTTTTCATAATCTTTTGTATACCTTTTATCAAATTACTTATCTGTTATAAGTAGTTATTTTTGTCCCGTGCATGATTTTGACCTTGGTTACGTTGAATTTTCTAACACATTCGACCGATCCAAATACAATTTTACCCCTCATCGGTGGTAGACATTAATATAAAATTCTTATAAGATATCTTCCAACTTGGTGGATAAAATGTATTCTAATATATTTAAAATGTCAATCATGTAAAATATGAATACAGGTTGTCTTACAATATAATACAATAAGAATAACAGTATGTAATTAATTATGTTTGGATGAATTGTCTCACTTCCGGAAACGAGATCTAAGGAAATTCTTTGTTAGGGAGGGGTGCTTCTTGGTCATTCATCATAATGAACCCATCCAAAATATTAATTAGAATAAAATTAAATGTTCCTCAAGAAGGGGCACCAAAAAAAGACACGAGGAGATGTCACTCATCTCCAAAGCCAAAACAAAAAGGTGATGATTAATTCCAAGGATGGGCTACTGCAACGCCTCTACCATTTGTGTGGAACTTGGTTACGAAGCTTCTTTGTTTGGACGCATTCTTTGCTTCCTTTTTATATATATTTTTTCTTGAATTTTCTTGTTGTTCTTAATGCTGCGTTTTCATCGGTTACTCATCTTCGTTAGAGGTGTGTCTACCCTCTTCCAAGGGTGTGGTGATCTCCTCTCTTGTCTTTGGCCCTCTTGTAAACTATGTTTAGATATAATCTACTTTTTCCTCTTAGGCTATGCTTCGATGTTGGGTAAGATTTACCTCATGTAGATAGATGTTGGGTAGAATTTAGTAGTGTATGGATTTTTGAACCTTCATTTAATGTGATATGATCATCACATGTGATAACAACATCATCGATGGTCCATCATCAAATATAAAAAAGTACGTCATTCCTGTATTTTGGCACAAATCACCGGGGTGATTTAGGGAAAAATCTCTGGTGATTTGCATAATTAAAATCACAGGTGATTTGGTGTTGCGCTAAAAGATACCCCATTCCCATATTTGGGGAAAGCACCAATGATTTGGGCAAAAATCATTGATTATTTTGAAAAAAATCACTGGTGATTTGGGAAAAAATCATTGATGTTTTTTCGATGATTTGGACAAATTGACACTAGTGGAAAGACACGATCATTAATGACACTCTCGGACATTGGTTGAAATAGTGAAAAGATGTGATGTATATCTCAAAAAACCTTTTATTTTCATTACTATTTATCATACTATTCATCTTATCCATGACACATCAGTTATCCAACATCCAAACTACCCTTAAGCAACATGTGAAGGAGGGAGGTTAGTTTACACTTTTGCGTGATTCCTCGACTCTTTTAAGTAGTCAAAGGCTATAAATTCCCAAGTCAAATTTCTTGATAAGGTCAGATCAGACTGGTGACAGTTTTATTGGAATCACATTCCACTTTATCCATTATTTCAGATATATTACTCTTTTCAAAAAAAAATTCAGATGTATTACTCTCAAGAAAAAACTTTTGTACATACCCTTCAAGGAAAAAACGGTTGTCATAGATTTTTATATCCAAACAAATGATGTTGAATCACAAGTAAGTGTGTATTTCTTGCATTGCAGAGGCATTGGTAGACATGGTGTGTGTAGCTGATTGCGAGACTGTGGGGAACTGCCAAAGTCACTGCGTGAGCAATGGATATCCCAAGGGAGGCCACTGCCAGCCCCCAGGCCCCGGTGTGCCTTTGATGTGCTGCTGCCTTAAATAAAAGGAGTCCTTCCTGCTAATAACATCCACCCATCCTTCATCAATATGACCTGATTGTTCCTTAGTATAATCATATATAAAAGGGTACTTACAGTCTTTAGAGTATGGTATATCCAAAATTCAAATGCTTTCTCTCTTGAACAAAAGTTTCAATCCTGCCATCAACTATCATTCTAAGCTTTGCATTAAGTAGTACTCTTGGTCATTGCTTGTAGACATCACCAAATAAATAGCCTTTCCTTGGAAGACTTTGGTTATGTTGTACGATTAAATTTCTCCTATTTCTGGGAAGCCTTGTGTACCATGGAAATGTTGTGACTTTCAGTAGGTTGTTTCCGCAACTTTAATTTCCTAATTGATATCAGAATTAACTCCTGTGCAATTATATGAAACCCAATGGAAGGAGAAATTTCCACAACAGTATCATAAATTGTGCTACGGTAAGGGGCATTCATAGTTGCTAAGGATCTGCCTAGAAGGGGAAGAGAACCTCGCATGTATTTTTCAGTTAGGTATCTTTGTTGAAATTTTGCGTAAACTACGTGTGACAAACTTACCTATTAAACTGACAAATATAAATTCAATCACCTTTAAGATAGGAAAAAAGAGTGTGATGAAAGTCATCTGAAGATAGATTTGTATCTTATAAGATTGACAGCAAAGCAATTTATTAATAGGAAGATGTGGATGATGAGTAGTGCCTCTTTCTAGCAGATCCCAGGCAGTATCTGTAAGCTTAAGAAATATCTGGGGACGTGCTATTTTCACATGCATAGACTATTTGATTAATAAGTATAATATGATATCTTCTTTCATGGGTATTTTGTTGTTCTGGGACGTGTTTTAATATTTAGAGGAGACTATAAAGAATTTCAGTGCTGTGTGGCTGTCACGACAACAGATATATTATTAGAATAATTAAAGGTTGCATCCTTGGCGTCATTGGCTATGACAATGTTGTATGTGAAAATTAGCGAACTTATTAAGCTGATAAACTTCTACTCGATTGAATAATCAACGGTCAACGTATGACTCGTCTAGCACACGGCAAGTTTATCAGTCTTGTACGCCCACCATCACGTGATCACGGTGGAACGCACTGTATAAGAAGAACCGACAAACATTTGACTAATTAGATTTTGTTTTCCACAAAAAAAACAAAGAAAGACGTCGCAATACGTTTTCCAACGTGTGTCGTGAGATAGCGTGATGGGTCACTATATTCGACGGTTTTAATGGGTGTGTTTTTATTTTTTAACGATGAAAATTATTTTTTATAGGTAAAAAATTATTTTTTAAGTAAAATAAAATTTTTCAAATAAAAGAATCATTTTTCATGAGTGAAAAAATAATTCTCAAGTGAAAAATTATTTTTTATATGTGAAAAACTATTCTTCATGTGAAAAGTCATTTTCAACTTATGAAAAATCAAAACACACTGATATATTTTAATTTTTAACTGATGTATTTTAATTTTCAATCGATATATTTGATTTTTTCACATGTGATGTGATGGGTTACTTTTTTTCCTGAATAGTGTTGGATCCCAAGTTTACTCTCTTCATGTGAAACTTTGGTTACCTTTTTGAAGTGAGACTTTAGTTGCTTTTTTAAAAATGAATCGATGTGTTTAACTTTTCCTTATCAATACATTATAACGTGCATTTAGATAATAGAGTGGGCACCCTCTATCACCAACAACATTTTATTGGTTATTCCAATTAATTGAAGGAGATTTTTAAAATTTACACTCCTATATTTTACAATTGCAAATAATTTTTCTTGGTTGTTTACGCTCAAATCCCTGGTAATACCAAATATTTACTTATCCAATCTTACAACTAATTTTTTTTTTGACAAGTAAACTAATTCCCAAAATTTATTCTTTTCTTCCCATGCCTTTTTCCTCCACTTCTACCGCCTTCTTGTTCCTCGTCCAGTAACCTCCTTTTCACCCTCCACCCTTAACACTATCAATGATGGTTGGATCACCAACCATGCTCTTATTAACATCATTGATCATAAATCTTCAATTCACAAAATGTAAACTTTCTTTTCTTCCATCCACCCAAACCCCTCCACCTTGACACCACTGATATGCTCTTCTTTAGCATCATTGATCCTAAATATTCAATTTGAAAGACATAACCCACGAAGGAAGATCTTGAGATTTACCTCAATTCTTGGTTTTTCCTGGTTGATGCTTCGCATCCATGCCCTTCAATCAAGCTCTACAAACTCTCCAAAGAGTGATAGGGTTGAACAAGCTATAGCCATGCGTGAAAATGAGAGTAAAACCAAGGCATGGGTAAATGGCTTTTTATCCTCAACTTATCGTTGTCCTCAGCTACACGACTATTGTAGCCAATGTGCACGTGGCAGCACAAATCAAAATACCATCCTTGGGACATGTCCTACATTTATCCATCACAGCGATAATAACAACCTAATGTTCTAATACCATCTTCTATATGCTACGACCCTCAACCTAGAATTGCAAAAAAATCCCTCATGTCGACGATAGTCACTATCCATCTTATCCATGTTTTCAGCTATGTATAAACAACATAAACCAATAATATCATGCAAGTTACTAAAGAATGCTACATAGCTCCTATGGGTATAAATAAACTACTAGATTACTCGTCACAGCCAAAGGCCCCAGTATCATCTTATTAGGAAATTGAATGGTTTTTACATAAAACAACTTGAGATATTTTTCTGAATTGCTTTTGCTAAATTTAATTAGAATTATTATCAACATTCAATTTCTGAAGCATGCAATATAAATATAAATTATGGTAACATGAACTTCTAAAACTGGAAACTACGTACTTGATACACAGATGGATGTACTTAGCTAAGGAAGTCCGATCATTTAGCCTCCAATTGACACTTGCACGGGCATCAAAACCCCCATACATGGAAGGGAAGAAGGTGGGCCAGAAGCTCATCAAAGAATAGAAGAACTAAATAAAGGTAACTATTAGCTATAATATCTTGCTCGACCCTCGATTTTGTTACAACTCTGATCACATGGCCAATACTATTCTACTTTGACCTTTCTAGGTTTACTCTATATCTTATCCTATCATATGATTCTTGACAACACTTTTCCTATTGGATGCTTGAGTCCACTAGTCTCAACAAGCAAGTGATATTCCAGTCCAGATATCACGGCTATTTTATGGCCTTCCCTCCCATTTTGCTCATCAAGTGTCCCACACAATCCTGTTTAACCATTTCACAAACCTACCGGATCTCCCATTATTTCATACCTGTTAGTCTTTGCACACCTGCGACTGAAACTAGTGTTTCACCCCTAGCCATCTCAAACATGGCATATAGCTCTATCGTACTTTCTAGAATTCCTTACCCACACTACAAGAAAAATTACTTTTGGCGACGATTAAAAACGATCATCAAAAGTAACAAAATCGTCTTAATTTGACGTCACAGAAGATTGAGAAACGAATAATCTTTCGCGACGGTTATTAATACTAACCGTCGCTAATAGTACCAACCATATCATCGTAATTAACTTCCTTTTGCGACGATTTATACTTGTCGAAAAAATACTTTTGCGACGATTATTAAATAGCCGTCTCAAATTAATTATTGACAGCGGTTGTTATGACAACCATTTCTAAATATAATGTCACTACGATTGTGAAAATGTCGCAAAAAAATAGACTGTTAGGAGGGGGTTGTTTAGCTAACTTTTCGCGACGGTTATATAACCATTGCAAAACAAAATTGGCGATAGTTATTCTAACAACCGTCACGATGTATAATTTTTTTAATTAATTAGATTTTACTGATGATAATAAAAGGTAATATTTAAATTAATCTACGTAACATCTAATAACACATATATAGCATTCAATAAAACAAATATAAAAAGAAATAAACATTACATTACTAAAAATTAACCTAGAGAATGTTTACAAAAGATTAATAACATTACATAAATAAATCCGAAACATTACATAAATAAAAATAAGAAATATAAAGAAAATATAAGAGCTAAACTCCCACACCAATACTATGACCAGCACCTCCTGCACCGAAATCATCATCTGGCTCACGACGTGCAGGATAATAAAAGCTGCTGTGATCAGGTTCATCTTCACCGTGAAGTATGGCCATCATCTTCGCCCACTGCGCTTGTTGTTGTGCCATCTGCTCCTTGAAATACAGCCTCTGCTGGCGGATCTCTCTCTAGCAACTCATAGCTCTCTGATCACGTCGTTTAGCTACGTCTGAGTCTGCTGTACCTGTGACCTCAGTTGCTCCACTTCAGCAGAAGATGTGCCAGACGATCCCTTCCGTCTGTACCAAGTGGTAAGAATCTGGCTCCGATCTCCACTGCGAACAAATCTGCCATGTTCTGGAGGCATGACTGTCCAAAAAGCCTCCTCAGGTGTCATAGCAGCCTGCTGGGTCGCAGAGTTCTCGTCTGTAGGTAGAGGTGGGTAAACCAAATCGTATATTTTTTCCTAATTACATTTTTGTCTAAGTAATATGTTCGACTGAAATGAACGTTAAATTTAAATAATTAAAAAAAAACTTACATGCTTAGTTCGGTAGGTCTCGTGAATCCATGTGCACCCACCATCCGTAACCTTACTATGAGTGATCTCATAGACTTCAAGACGATCCAATTGGGCACCGTCATGTGTACTCGCCTAAAATTAAATAAATATAAAAAATAATTAATAATGTAAAGTTACATGTTAATTACAAATATAAATGAATAGGAAATGAACTTACATATCTTGTCTTGAGCTTATCAATACTCATCCGACCCAAGACATGAGTTTGCGATGGAGCTTTAGCCCTATTGACTTTATTGTTTTTGACTAATCCTATAGAAAATACATATATATATATATATATTAGTAAATAAATTAATAATAATTAAATTTTAACGCATAATAATTATTTAACTACCTTTGTCTCAGGCTTACTCCAATGCTGACAACAATCCTTCCATACCTTTGGCAATATGGAAGGAGATACATTCCTCAAAGCCTCCTCATATGACCTATTCTCAAAATACTAAATAACAAAGAAAATAAATTATATAAATAAAATGTAAATTTGAGAGGAATTAAAAAAAATATTACCACTTTTTTCATTTTAAATCTCCTATCTCGATGATGCCTCGCCGCATGGGTGAGATATACTTCCCTCTAGTATAGCCTCTAAGTCCCCATTTCTCATCAGGCCTCTTCCTTTCTTCTTTACTAAAATTAATAACAACAATAATATTACGAATGAAGATTAAACACAAAATTTAAAAGCTTTTAAAATATAAAAAATAATAATTTACTTACCAGTAGTACTGGGCTCTATCTGATTAAGGTCTATGTTGGCCTTAGGGTGGCCAACCTCAGCATCCCTCTTGTCCTCCCCCTCGTCCTCCTCCTCATCCTCATCGTTATGGTCGTCCTGTACATCATCCCCATCCCTCTTGTCCTGGTTAATGTTGTGACTGTCAACATCATCCTCAAGCTTAGGTAACGTCACAAACTTAGGGACGAGTGGCTTCTTCCCCTTCCTTGTAAAAAGAGACCATGCAAGTGCACCAGGACAGATATATGTGTGCGTACGGGGGGACGAAATTTGGAGTGGGTACTAAATATGTATCGATGGTAAGAGTGTAGGGGTCCTGGGGGGAAATAGGCTAGGTAGGGAAGGTCTGGGTGCGGGGAGGCTGTATAAGGGGAGGCTGTGTGGTAGGTGGCTGCGTGGAAGGAGGTTGTGTGGTACAGGGGTCTTGAGTATAAGGGGTGGTGTCAAGACTACTCCGACGAGAAGCCCACTTCTTTAATTTCACCATCTGCACAATACAAAGAAAAATAATTAGTGACAAAAAAATACATAAATATATAATTCATATGAAAAATATGCATATAATTGAAAGCAATCAGTAATGTTATCCTGAAACAATACTGGCTGTGTAGAAGAAAAAATTAATAGAACTGTGTCAACAAATAATAATAAGAGTAAACAAATTATTATATCAGCATAGGAATGCTTTATGAGTAAATTTATATTACAAAAAAAAGGTTTACAAATTATACCTTATATATCAATGTTTGTTGCATGTGGATCCAAATCTGGTTGTTGAAGTTCATGATATGCTTCAATTCAGGTTCCCCTTCTTTTTGAGAATCGTAATAACTATGTGAAATTGTTCTAACGGGAATTACTCATCCACTTTTGCTATTATCAGTTACATAGAAGACTTGAGAGACTTGACAAGCTAAAGTGAACGGTTCGGTGTTCTGAAGAATTCGACAGTTATTATTCAGACTTATATACTTGTGTTTCTTATCAACCTTAAACCCGACGTCTTCCTTGAAAACATCAAACCATTCACTTTTGAAGAGGACAAGTCTGCAATCATATCTGAATCTAATCACGAGAATTTCATTAATCTATCCATAGTAACCATCACACTTGTCAGGTAATTCATAAGGAACAACAACGCCAGCTTGCTGTGTAGCCTTTACATCATCAACAGATTTGATTCTGTATCTAAAGCTATTTATGATGCACCCAGAATTGTAATGTCCATAACTCAACCAACGATCGGATATTACGTCAAAATATTCCACCCATCGTGGGTCGTTATTTTCTTTCATTTTAGCAACACACTGTTTAAACCACTCAGGAAAGAGTATATTGCATGCATTTGGATGTAACAATTGTTTAAATTCATCGTAGAAAGGGTCGACTTCAGGAATTTGCTTTAACATATACAAGTGTGCCAATTGTCGGTCTACTTCTAGAATCTCAAGAAACTCTATGTGCAGAATTGACCTTCCTAGAATTTCAAAAATAAAAATACAATCTCTATCATATTCATTGTATTCATCATCATAATTTCTCTTGAAATGATTCAATTTGTGATCTGTCTTACCCACTCAACTAAATATCCCTTGACAATTGACCCTTCTGGCTTAGTTTTATTTAACACGTAATCCTTCAATTTTTTCAAATACCTTTCTATAGGATGTATCCATCTGTATGGAACTGGCCCTGCGATCATTGCTTTATTTGCCAAATGTATTGTTAAATGCACCATTATGTTGAAAAAGGTTGGAGGAAAAATCTATTCCATTTTACACAATGTGATGACAACTTGTTTGTCCTAGTAGCGTAGCATTTCAGCATCTAAAATTTTTGAATAGATAGCTTTGAAAATATCAACTCATGTTTGTAAAAACATCTACAATGGGATCAGGTAAGATTCCATGTATGGCTAATGGGAAAAACACTTGCATATAAACATGCGAGTAATGACTTTTTAACCACTATTTTTTTTTTGAGATTCATTAACACAGCGTGACAACTGTGATGAGTAGCCATCCGGCACCTGTATCTCCTTAAAAAATGAGAATATTTTCTGAATCTGTTCATACTTTAAGCTGTATATAGCATCTGGGAATTCAACATTGCCATCATCCTTCTCTGTCGTATGTAGCTCTGGATGAATGCCCAAAATCTCTGTCTTTTCTCGTTTTTATTGTGCCTTTTGGACTATCTGTTAATTTTAGGACATTTAACATATTGTCTATGGTATTTTCTCTATGTGCATCACATCCAGGTTGTGCTGGATTGTCAGATCTTTCCAAAATGGGAGTTGCATGAAAAAAATGCTTTTCTTCTTAAAGTCTGAATGCTTTAATGCTGTAAGGTCTTTTTTAAAAAGACGTCTTAATCTTATGTTTCCAAGTTCTTACAATTTCTGTATTATTGTTACTCCTGACAATATAGCAGAATCTGTGCTTAGCTTATTTCTTAGATTCCTAGAGGAATATCAACAAGATTTGCCGTCAAATCTGTCTTTGAACTGTGTTGTTCGCCATCTATGGTCAATTGGAAGGAATCTGCGGTAACCCAAGTAACACAACTTGCTGCTTTTAGACAATTGGAGATGATGTGTGTCATCCATAAAAATTGGACATGCCAATTTTCCTTTTGTACTCCATCTAGACAAATTTGCATATGCTAGAAAGTCATTGATAGTCCACAGCAATGTAGCACGCACTATAAAGAATTCTTTCTTTCCTGCATCGTATGGCTGAATGCCGTTATCCCACAATAGTTTCAATTCATCCACTAATGGTTGCAAGTATATACCTATAGCATTTCTTGGTTGCTTTAGGCCTAAGATTAACAATATTAGCATCATAAACGACGATTGCATACACAACCAAGAAGGTAGGTTATAAGTTTCATCACCACTTGCCATATTGAATATGACGGATACATATTCTTAAATGGATTAAATCCTTCGCTTGTAAGACCCAGTCTTACGTTACGTGATTCCTGTGCGAATGATACTTGTTTTTTATCAATTTTTATCCACTCATCAGAATCAACAAGGTGACGAATGTGGCCATCTTGTGATTTGTTCTGCTTATGCCATTCCATCAATTTCGCAATCTTACTTGATATAAATAGGTGTTAAAGCCTAGGAATTAGTTGGAAGGTATCATAGGATCTTCTCTGTCTGTTTCTTGCCATGTTGATTCCCAGATTTTCCAACCTTATATCTTGACGCACCATACTCTGGACAAGTATCAAGACCAGCATATTCATTTCTGAACAATACGCAATTGTTCGAACAAGTAACAATCTTTTCGCAATTCAAGCCCAGTACCCTAATATGTTTTTTCTCATCATACCAAGACTCCGAATAACCATTAGGCTTAGATAGGAGCTCTCCGATAAATTCAAGTATCTCGAACATTAATTTAGATATGGCTCTATTGATAACCTTCATCTGAAATAATTTCAATAGAAATGTCAACCTTGACATAGAGCTCACTCCAAGAGTAATCAGTTCATCGGCTGCCTTAATAGCATCATAAAAGTTATTACAACTTCATAACATGTTATTATTGTCTACGATATTATCTATTGCTCTAAGTTCATCCATCATCTCCTCGATCTCGTCACCTTCAATATTACCAGTAAGCTCTTCATCAACATTCATTGAATCAGTTTCATAAGTTTGTACGACGAATTCTTCATGAGCAATCCACTTGGTGTAATGTTGTCACCAACCTGTTTGTGAGCGCTGAATCGGGTTTTAAAAGTATTGCGTTGTAATATAACCGAAAAAATATTCAAAACAAATATAATTTTATTACTCGAATTTGAAGTCCGAGGTCGAACACAGGGAGTAAATTGGTATTTAGAAATCAAAATCACAATTCATAATTCAAAAGAATATGCAGTAATATCAGTATCAAAATGCAAAAATATGGGAGTCAATGATGATGTAGATCACAAAATACTAAAGAACTCAATATATATGAATATGAATTAAACTTAAATTGGACGTCTGATTAATAAATCAGACGACTTAAACTGATGCTACAGTGCTCCTTCTGTGTAACGAATGCGTGCCCCAGACGTCTTTTAAGACGTCTGGGAGGAGGCCCAGACATCGGTCAAGACGTCTGGGATCACATCCAGACGTCTGAACAGACGTCTGGGATCGTTTCCAGACGTCTGGAAAACAGTTATTTTCGCACGGGAGAGTCGTCTGCGCGCCTGTGCGCGCAGACCCGCGATTCCTCTCTCTCTCTCTTTTTCCCTCTCTCTCTCTGCGGCTGCAGGCGGGCTGCCACCCCCTCTCTCCTCCTCGCGCGGCCTTAAAAGGGCCACGCCTCCCCTCCCGTCTCCACCGTCTCCTCCTTCTTCTCCTTCTTGTGCGCGAGAGCGAGCGGACGCGAGGGCGGCAGCGGCGGCCGCAGTGAGCGCGGAGGTGCGGCGTGCGAGGGCGGAGCTCTGCCGTGAGGGCGAGCTCGCCGGAGCGGCTTGGCCAGCCGGCGGAGGGTGCAGGGGGCGCGGAGCGACGCAGAGAGGGACCTGCTGCGGTCTGAGCAGCAGGAGCGCGAGGTGCGACGCGGGCAGCGTCGCGAGCGGAGGCCGAGCAGGGTCCTGATTCTGGAAAAATTTCCAGAATCAGACGTCTGGGTTGATAGCCAGACGGCAAGGTCGACGTCTGTAAGATCATACAGACGTCTGAAAGGTGAGTTTTCCGCCTTCTTCTTCCTTCTTGTCGACTGACCGTACTGAGGGAGGGGGGGTTGGCTGTGCGCAGGTTCGCTGATTCGCCATCCTTTGCGAATCAGACGTCTGGAAGTTGTGCCAGACGGCGGGAGTGACCTACAGACGTCCGTATGGACCATCGGACGTCTGGGATCTAGGCCAGACGTCCCCGCAGACTTCTGGACGTCTGGGAAATCACGCTGAACAGGTAATTCTCTGATCCACCGTTTAAGACGTCTGGAAGGAGTTCCAGACGTCTGATTTTGCACAGTATCGTCTTTTTCGACCCGTTTAGGGCCCGTTCGGGCTCCGTTTTCCGCGATTCGAGTTGCGTTCTTTTCAGAATTAATTCCTCTACCCGTCTACAGTAGCTATACACTATTTTGAGACACTCCTTGTGTTTGATCCTTGTGATAGGACCTCGTTCAGTTGCAGTCTTGAGAGTCGCGGAGGCACGCGAGATTCCCGATCACGCCCCCATTACTCCCGTTGTACCTGGTAGAGTGGCTTTAAGTATTAATAAAATTTGTTAAAGTATGGAACCATAACTAGAACCTAGGACATTGCATGAATCCTAGGAATGAGAAATATATGGAATGATAGTTCCTAGGTGTTGCATGAATCCTAGGACCGGAAAACTAGATTGTATGATAGACCCTAGGATATGGCATGAATCCTAGGATGGAAAAACTAGTGGAATATATAATAATGCAGTCTTGGAAAAATGGAAAGGAATATATGAAGCTGCCTGTAAATTGAATTCACAGCTGCCTGTTATGAATAAAGAAACATGATTGGGATCATGGTTGGTAAGAACGTGAAACTGGAAAGTAAGACATAAGATGTTCTGGAACCCTACGGGGAAGTAGGAGCGGAACTCCTGGAAAGCGAATGGAATAGAATTGGGGAAGTGAGCTGGCCCTTGAGTACGGAGTACCAAGGAGAGCGACTGTCCCCCTGTTTAGTGCAGAGCTGAGCTAGCCACCCCAGGGACCCGGGGGTTAGGACTGGCCACTCTGTACCGACTTGTTGGCCCTCGTGTACGTAGTACCGAGGAGAGCTAGTAGTGTTAGGAGAGTACTAGCTACCCCACGGGCCCCGGGGTTCTGCTAGCCTCCTTCACCGACTTGTTAGGCCCACTAGGGCAAACCAGGGTAGTCAGGCGAGGGTGCGCGGACTGTGGAGGGGCAAGGCCCCGGTTTGGTTACTGTGGAGGGGTTGGACCCCTGTTACTGAGAGGGCTCTGCCCTGGTTCCGTGCTGTGCTTTGGGCGCACCCGTTAACGGAAACGACTGACCGCGTGCCAGTGCGGGCTAGCTACCTGTGCGTTTATCGCGCGTGCCGTAGTCACCGTTACGTCTGTCAGTGACCTTGGGGTGGTTGACTGAGGGTAGGATCACCACGGGGGACTCTCCCGGCCAGGAGAGCACCACGTGCTACTTCTACTTTTGGAAAAGACTGCAATCAAGATCGTTCCCACGAGGACATTCGAGATCAAGTAAAGGATCTGAGAAATAAATGAAATAGTGAGAAAAATTGAAAGATGTGAATAAAGGAAGTAATAGAACATAACAGCTACTGTACACTCTACTGTTGCCTTTAGTTAGTTTGCCACTCTACTCAGCGTTTTGCTGACGTGTTACACTCGTTACCTTTTTCAGGACCAGGTGTTGAGCAACCAGGGTCGGCGGCTGCAGAGGACACTGGGCCAAGTAGGGTCCAGTAGAGTTTACCACAGTCCTTGTACCTCTTTTGTTTCTGTTTTAGTGAGTAGCTTTTTTTTTTGTTTCCGCTGTACTTTCTTTACCTGCAGTTCTTGTTATATGATAAATGTTGTTTTGCTGTTGTGGTGGTACCTACTGTAGTAGTTTCTTTCCTTACTGCTGTACTTTCTTACTGTTAGTTATATTCATGCTGAATGTGGTTTATTTTACTGTCTTTTGGTTACTTCCTCGTTGGACGACTAGGTCTTGGGATTAGTCGAGTCGGTCCGGTTCTCGTGTCTCGTAGGGACTCGGGAACCGGGTCGTTACAAGATGGTATCAGAGCAAGGTCGTCCCGAGAAGTGAATCAACTGACTGGAAAATAACCAATTCACATGTTTATAGCTAGAGTAGCCACCACAACATGTCTCTTGACATGAGCTCTTAGAAGTTTTGTTAGGTACCGTTTGTTTTGACGTTTCCATTTTTTTTTTTCGCGTCTCCTTGCAGGAGATGCCTCGTCGCGGGACTGGCGAGACTGGCCGTGGGCGCGGCCGAGGGCGAGGTCGGCGAGGTGGACGTGCTGTCGTTGACGTCTCGGTGGATCAGCCACCACTCCCTGGCATCCAGGCCCAGGACCTCGCCAGACTGATACGGGATATTGTACGAGAGGAGCTCCACCCACCGCCCCGAGCACCTCCTCCTGGGGTTGCAGAGGGGGAGTCCTCTGTGGGACCACGCGACGGACGCGGCACTGGACACGAGGGAGGGGATGGGCCCCTGCCACCCCCACCTTCCTCCGACACTTCTGTACACGAGGGGTGCACCTCCCCTACAGCGCCACTTCGAGCTTTTCGGACAGTTCCGGAAGCTGAAGCCCCCTCCTTCAAGGGGGATGAGGACCCGACCGAGGCAGAGGACTGGCTTGAGCAGCTGGAGAAGATCTTCGACACCCTTCGCCCCCCGGTGGAGTGCCGCGTGGCCTTTGCCACGTACCAGCTGGAGAGTGCGGCACACCGATGGTGGAGGGCGGTCCGGGGACAGGAGAGGGACGAGCCGACGTGGGACCAGTTCGTCACCCTCTTCTGCGAGCAGTACTTTCCCCAGACGTGGCGGGACCAGAGGAGGCGGGAGTTCCACACTCTCCGCCAAGGGACGATGACCGTGAGCGCGTACCGCACGCGTTTCTTGGAGCTGTCCCGCTTTGCAGCGACAGCGGTAGCCACTGAGGAGGAGCGCCTTTGGAGGTTCACCAAGGGGCTCCGGCCTGCGATCCGGGGGTATGTGAAACCCCTGAAGCTGCCGACGTTTTCGAGGGTGGTAGAGGCAGCTATGACTTACGAGGAGACCAACCCGTCCGCGCGAGAGACCGACGGCGGGCGGAAGAGGCCCTTTCAGCCAGACTTCTCACAGGGCCGGCGAGAATGGAGACATGTGGCGTCCGCAGGAGAGCCGTCACGTTGTGCAGGGCCATCAGTGGCCTTTGGGGGCCCTCGACAGGGGCCAGTCGCCAGCACCGGACCCCCGCCTAGCCGACAGCAGGGACTCACTGAGGGCGGGAGTCGGGTTCCCCTCTGCTACCAGTGTGGCCAGCCGGGCCACGTCAGGAGGGACTGCCCTTCTAGGGCAGGAGGTCAGCAGATACTTCCCGCGCAGAGCACTGGAGGGCGCGCAGGAGGCCGCGGTTCCCAGGCGCGAGGAGGAGGACAGCAGTCGCGAGGAGGGTACCGGCCAGCACCTACCCGTCCGACGCAGAGTGTGGCTGCTTTGTCCGCACCTAGGGCTGAGGGGCGTATCAACGCCCTAACACACAGGGATGCCAGAGCATCGGGATCCGTGGTAGCAGGTATGGTTTCAGTTTCTGGCAGACTCGTTTACACGCTTTTCGATTCCGGCGCTACGCACTCGTTTGTCGCGGCCAGTTTCGCAGTTAGTTTGGACCAGGATTATACACTGTTAGAGAATCCGTTCGTAATCAGAGGTCCGAGTGGTCAGCTGTTTGTAGCTGAGGAGGTGTACACGGGTTGCGAGGTCAGCATCGGGGGACATAGCCTGCCAGTTGACCTGATTATGATACAGATGGAGGACTTTGGAGTGATTCTGGGGATGGATTGGCTGTCCGCTTACCACGCCTTGGTAGACTGTTTTGAGAGGAAGATTGTCTTCTCCATTCCGGAGTTGCCTTCTTTCGAGTTTCATGGGCAGCCAGTGGACGGAGGTTTCAGGTGCATTTCGGCACTTCGGGCGGCGAGACTTTTGAGCCAGGGGTGTGAGGGCTTCCTAGCTTGTGTGGTGGCAGAGCACAGCCCCGTGGCAGACTTCCAGAGCATCCCGGTGGTCAGAGAGTACCCCGACGTGTTTCCAGACGAGTTACCAGGACTACCGCCCGAGCGTGAGATCGAGTTTGAGATCTCACTGGTACCAGGGACCAGCCCCATCTCCACCGCGCCATACAGAATGGCACCGCTTGAGCTGCGAGAGCTCAAGTCCCAGTTGCAGGACCTTTTGGAGAAAGGTTTCGTGAGGCCCAGTGCGTCTCCCTGGGGAGCCCCGGTACTGTTTGTGAAGAAGAAGGATGGGACCCTACGCCTTTGTGTGGACTACCGACAGCTGAATAGGGTCACCATCAAGAACAGATATCCGCTGCCGAGGATCGACGATTTGTTTGACCAGTTGCGGGGTGCCACGGTGTTTTCCAAGATCGACTTGAGGTCTGGATACCACCAGTTGAGGATCAGGGAGACCGACGTCTCCAAGACAGCTTTCCGCACCTGGTACGGACACTACGAGTTTTTGGTCATGCCGTTTGGGCTGACCAATGCCCTCGCTGCTTTCATGGACCTGATGAACCGGGTGTTTAGACCGTACTTGGACCAGTTTGTGGTGGTTTTCATAGATGATGTACTCATCTATTCTAGAGATCGGACGCAGCACGGACAGCACTTGCGAATGGTTCTGGACACTCTGAGACGACGCAGGCTGTACGCCAAATACAGCAAGTGCGAGTTCTGGTTGAGGGAGGTGACCTTTTTGGGTCATGTGATCTCTGGAGACGGCCTGGCGGTGGACCCCGCCAAGGTCGAGGCAGTGCTCAGGTGGGAGAGACCACGTTCAGTCACTGAGATTTGCAGTTTCCTGGGACTGGCAGGTTACTACAGACGGTTCATCAGAGGATTTTCACAGATTGCGCGTCCTATGACACAGTTGACCCGGAAGGATGTGCCTTTCGCTTGGACAGACGCCTGTGAGGCGTGTTTTCTGGAGCTGAAGGAGAGGTTGACCTCGGCTCCCGTGCTCACCATCCCTGACAGTAGTGGCGGGTTCGTTGTGTACACGGACGCTTCCTTGCAGGGGTTAGGAGGTGTGCTCATGCAGAGGGGTCACGTGGTCGCTTACGCTTCGCGGCAACTGAAGCCCCATGAGCATACCTACCCTACCCACGATCTAGAGTTGGCAGCTGTTGTCTTCGCGCTGAAGACATGGAGGCACTACTTGTACGGTGAGACCTTCGAGATTTTTACAGATCACAAGAGCCTCAGATATCTTTTTGACCAGAAGGAGCTCAACATGAGACAGAGACGTTGGTTGGAGCTCCTGAAGGACTACGACTGCAGCATCTCCTATCACCCGGGAAAGGCCAATGTGGTGGCTGACGCCTTGAGCCGTAAGGCGCCCGCACGCTTGGCCAGTCTACAGTTACAGAGTTGGAGCCTTTTGGAGGAGGTGGGCAGTTGGCGACCTCTAGAGTTACGAGGGTACTGTGGGGCAGTGACGGTGACACGGCAGACCAGGCTAGAGTTGATAGACCGCATCATCACGGGACAGATGGCCGATCCGTACTTGCAGTCTTTGCGCGACAGAGTACTATCAGGGGACCCAGGGGACTTCTCTTTCACAGACCAGGTGTTACGCTTGAGGGGACGGTTGTGCGTCCCCAGAGACGAGGAGCTGTTGAGAGAGCTCCTGACTGAGGCACACGGTTCCAGATTCACCATACATCCCGGAAACACGAAAATGTACCATGACTTGAGACGCGAGTTCTGGTGGAGAGGGATGAAGCGGGATGTGGGTGAGTTCGTGCAGCAGTGCTTAGTGTGCCAGCAGGTGAAAGCCGAGCATCAGAGGCCTGCAGGGCCGCTTCAGCCGCTTCCAGTGCCAGAGTGGAAGTGGGAGAGCATCACCATGGACTTGGTGGTGGGCTTACCTGTTACCCAGCGAGGACACGACGCAGTCTGGGTAATAGTGGATAGATTGACGAAGACGGCACGATTCTTGCCGATCCGAGTCACTTTGGGACCAGCACAGTTGGCAGAGAGGTATATCCGTGATGTGGTGCGACTACACGGAGTTCCGCGGGAGATCGTATCCGACCGGGATACCCGCTTTACGTCCCAGTTTTGGGCTGAGTTTCAGCAGGCTTTGGGGACGAGGTTGAGGTTTAGCACGGCTTACCACCCCCAGACGGACGGACAGTCGGAACGCATGATACAGACACTTGAGGACCTTTTGCGTGCCTGTGTACTAGACTGGAGGGGCTCTTGGGAGGAGCACCTGCCCCTGGCGGAGTTTGCATACAACAACAGTTATCACTCGAGCATCGGCATGGCTCCCTACGAGGCTCTGTATGGACGGAAATGCACGGCACCCTTGAGTTGGGTTGAGGTGGGGACCAAGTGGGAGGTTGGCCCCAGGTTGATCCGGCAGAGTCAGGAGGTAGTTGAGCAGATCCACAGACGACTCCGCACTGTCAGGAGCAGACAGAAGAGCTACGCGGATCGCAGACGCAGAGAGGTGCAGTTCGAGGTTGGGGACCACGTCTTCCTTCGTGTTTCGCCCATGAAGGGCTTACAGCGGTTTGGGGTGAGAGGGAAGCTCGCGCTGAGGTTCGTGGGGCCCTTTGAGGTCCTGGAGCGAGTTGGACCCGTTGCTTACAGACTTGCCCTTCCCCCGCAGCTTTCTGGTGTGCACGACGTGTTCCACGTGTCCAACCTCAGGAAGTACGTAGCCGATCCCAGCCACGTACTGAGCCACGAGAGCGTCGAGGTGAGCGACGACCTGACCTACCCCGAGCGGCCAGTGCAGATCCTAGACCGAGCCGTCCGCAGGTTGAGACGAAAGCGAGTACCCCTGGTAAAGGTTTTGTGGAGGAGCCAGCGGTACGAGGAGGCTACCTGGGAGCCTGAGGCGGCAATGCAGGAGCGGTACCCGGAGCTTTTCGCGGGTACGTCTTTTCGGACCGGCTTCGGTCCTCTTTGAGTTTGTTATGGTTATTTGGACACCCTTTTCCCGCACCCTAGTTGGCGCAAGTTTCGGGGACGAAACTTCCTCTGAGTTTGTTATATTGTAACGAATGCGTGCCCCAGACGTCTTTTAAGACGTCTGGGAGGAGGCCCAGACGTCGGTCAAGACGTCTGGGATCACATCCAGACGTCTGAACAGACGTCTGGGATCGTTTCCAGACGTCTGGAAAATAGTTATTTTCGCACGGGAGAGTTGTCTGCGCGCCTGTGCGCGCAGACCCGCGATTCCTCTCTCTCTCTCTTTTTCCCTCTCTCTCTCTGCGGCTGCAGGCGGCCTGCCACCCCCTCTCTCCTCCTCGCGCGGCCTTAAAAGGGCCACGCCTCCCCTCCCGTCTCCACCATCTCCTCCTTCTTCTCCTTCCTGTGCGCGAGAGCGAGCGGACGCGAGGGCGGCAGCGGCGGCCGCAGTGAGCGCGGAGGTGCGGCGTGCGAGGGCGGAGCTCTGCCGTGAGGGCGAGCTCGCCGGAGCGGCTTGGCCAGCCGGCGGAGGGTGCAGGAGGCGCGGAGCGACGCGGAGAGGGACCTGCTGCGGTCTGAGCAGCAGGAGCGCGAGGTGCGACGCGGGCAGCGTCGCGAGCGGAGGCCGAGCAGGGTCCTGATTCTGGAAAAATTTCCAGAATCAGACGTCTGGGTTGATAGCCAGACGGCAAGGTCGACGTCTGTAAGATCATACAGACGTCTGAAAGGTGAGTTTTCCGCCTTCTTCTTCCTTCTTGTCGACTGACCGTACTGAGGGAGGGGGGGTTGGCTGTGCGCAGGTTCGCTGATTCGCCATCCTTTGCGAATCAGACGTCTGGAAGTTGTGCCAGACGGCGGGAGTGACCTACAGACGTCCGTATGGACCATCGGACGTCTGGGATCTAGGCCAGACGTCCCCGCAGACTTCTGGACATCTGGGAAACCACGCTGAACAGGTAATTCTCTGATCCACCGTTTAAGACGTCTGGAAGGAGTTCCAGACGTCTGATTTTGCACAGTATCGTCTTTTTCGACCCGTTTAGGGCCCGTTCGGGCTCCGTTTTCCGCGATTCGAGTTGCGTTCTTTTCAGAATTAATTCCTCTACCCGTCTACAGTAGCTATACACTATTTTGAGACACTCCTTGTGTTTGATCCTTGTGATAGGACCTCGTTCAGTTGCAGTCTTGAGAGTCGCGGAGGCACGCGAGATTCCCGATCACGCCCCCATTACTCCCGTTGTACCTGGTAGAGTGGCTTTAAGTATTAATAAAATTTGTTAAAGTATGGAACCATAACTAGAACCTAGGACATTGCATGAATCCTAGGAATGAGAAATATATGGAATGATAGTTCCTAGGTGTTGCATGAATCCTAGGACCGGAAAACTAGATTGTATGATAGACCCTAGGATATGGCATGAATCCTAGGATGGAAAAACTAGTGGAATATATAATAATGCAGTCTTGGAAAAATGGAAAGGAATATATGAAGCTGCCTGTAAATTGAATTCACAGCTGCCTGTTATGAATAAAGAAACATGATTGGGATCATGGTTGGTAAGAACGTGAAACTGGAAAGTAAGACATAAGATGTTCTGGAACCCTACGGGGAAGTAGGAGCGGAACTCCTGGAAAGCGAATGGAATAGAATTGGGGAAGTGAGCTGGCCCTTGAGTACGGAGTACCAAGGAGAGCGACTGTCCCCCTGTTTAGTGCAGAGCTGAGCTAGCCACCCCAGGGACCCAGGGGTTAGGACTGGCCACTCTGTACCGACTTGTTGGCCCTCGTGTACGTAGTACCGAGGAGAGCTAGTAGTGTTAGGAGAGTACTAGCTACCCCACGGGCCCCGGGGTTCTGCTAGCCTCCTTCACCGACTTGTTAGGCCCACTAGGGCAAACCAGGGTAGTCAGGCGAGGGTGCGCGGACTGTGGAGGGGCAAGGCCCCGGTTTGGTTACTGTGGAGGGGTTGGACCCCTGTTACTGAGAGGGCTCTGCCCTGGTTCCGTGCTGTGCTTTGGGCGCACCCGTTAACGGAAACGACTGACCGCGTGCCAGTGCGGGCTAGCTACCTGTGCGTTTATCGCGCGTGCCGTAGTCACCGTTACGTCTGTCAGTGACCTTGGGGTGGTTGACTGAGGGTAGGATCACCACGGGGGACTCTCCCGGCCAGGAGAGCACCACGTGCTACTTCTACTTTTGGAAAAGACTGCAATCAAGATCGTTCCCACGAGGACATTCGAGATCAAGTAAAGGATCTGAGAAATAAATGAAATAGTGAGAAAAATTGAAAGATGTGAATAAAGGAAGTAATAGAACATAACAGCTACTGTACACTCTACTGTTGCCTTTAGTTAGTTTGCCACTCTACTCAGCGTTTTGCTGACGTGTTACACTCGTTACCTTTTTCAGGACCAGGTGTTGAGCAACCAGGGTCGGCGGCTGCAGAGGACACTGGGCCAAGTAGGGTCCAGTAGAGTTTACCACAGTCCTTGTACCTCTTTTGTTTCTGTTTTAGTGAGTAGCTTTTTTTTTTGTTTCCGCTGTACTTTCTTTACCTGCAGTTCTTGTTATATGATAAATGTTGTTTTGCTGTTGTGGTGGTACCTACTGTAGTAGTTTCTTTCCTTACTGCTGTACTTTCTTACTGTTAGTTATATTCATGCTGAATGTGGTTTATTTTACTGTCTTTTGGTTACTTCCTCGTTGGACGACTAGGTCTTAGGATTAGTCGAGTCGGTCCGATTCTCGTGTCTCGTAGGGACTCGGGAACCGGGTCGTTACATTCTGATTTCTTCTTTCTCTGCTTCTCTTATGCGGCTCTTCTTTCTTCCTTCTTCTGCGTCTACTCCTCTTCTTTCTCTGCTACTTCCTCTTCTCTTTCTTTCTCTTTGTCTTTAGCTTTCTCTGTCTTCTTTCTCTTTCTTGAGCTTTCTGCCTTTTGCCTTCCTTCAACTTCTTCCTTTTCTGCCTTTCTCTACAGTGGTCCTTAGCTTCTCCTTCTTCTTCTTCAACTTAGCTTCTCCTTCTCTTCAGCCTGCAGCAAAACCTACCCCCTACCTGCGTGCAACTCTCCTCTCTTTCTCTCTTAGGTTCCGCTCTCCCAGAGCCACACGTATTCGGGTAATCAGGTCTAATACATACCTAGGACCAGGTCCACCGGCATGTGATGGTGGGCAAGGAGTGCAGGTTGGGTCAAGTCAGGCCAGGTCCGCAGAGGCAAGGTCACAGACGAGACCAAGTCGGTCTGGTGAGAGGGACCTCACCCCGTGGTTTGGAGGTGAATAGCTACAGGCACAAATTCAACTTATGCGGGTGCGCGGCCTCAGGAATTTTCGAGGTGGGACTATCCAAGTGCCCTTCTTCTCACGCACCTGCAGCAGAGGTGGTCTTCCAATTGCAATAGTTCCTACGGCTTTCGACTGGAATTGAGAGCCTGGAGTCGTGCGCGAGAGTATTCCGTGCAACCTGCGACAGGGGCCTGGAACTGGCAAGGCCTGGAGCGACCTCAAGCTTGCTTCAAGCTTGGTCACCAATGGCGGAGGACGCCTGTACCTAAAATCACAAAGACAGCCTCACAGCCACATTAAATCGCTCAAGAAGCGTCACCGAGGCACGGCGAATGTGCTGGGGTGGTTGGCGTGGCGTAGGGACGTCTGTGCAAGAGTACCTAGGGCACACTGTGTGCGAAGGCATTGGTGTGTTCGGTGTGGTGCGTGAGTGAGTGGAGTGGTGTGTGAAGTGGGGGGAAGTGTTCAGTGGCGTGAGGGGAAGCTTATGGGATTGTCGGCGAGGGGTGGGATGGTCTATGGAGGTGTAGCGGCCTCGCCGAAGGTGGTGGCTGGAGATGAAGGAGATGAGGGTGATGGAGGTCGGCAGTGGTTGATTTTGGGAAATACGGAGTGGAGAAGAAAGTAGAGGGGGAAGGGAGCTTATCTGAGGTGATAGGAGACGAAGATGGTGTTGGACGCGAACTGCCGACGCTGGAGATGAAGGTGCTCAGAGAGAGATCGTCGACGAGGATGAAGGAGAGTAAGGGCGTCGACGAGTGCTGTGCAACGCGGACGAAAGTAAGGAGGAAGAGCCTGCAACTGGTATTGTGGTCAGACGACGAGGGAGAGTAGGGAAGGTCGCTGGAGCTTGACGAGCGAATCAGTCAGATGAGGAGAGAAGAATTTGAGAGGGGCTCCGGTCGAATTCAAGCTTGGGGAATGCGGTTGGATCTGGGGCTTCTTAAATAGATCTCTGGAGGGGGATTTGTGCTTGGAAGCCAAGCTTCCAAGCAAGGCATGCTCGTCCGAGAAGGAAACTCAAAAGAGACCCAAATCTCTCATGCATTCGCATGAGAGATTGGGAAGAAATTAGGGCATCAAACTGGGTTCACATTAGAGGGATTTTCTCAGAAAATCTCCCTTCCAATTTTGAAGGGGATTCTCTGAACAATCAGGGAGAAACCACCTTCCAAAGCTCGCCGGAGTAAGATTCGTCTGCTATAATGGTGGAGGGACCTAATTGCGAAAATGATGAAGAAGCTATGGGGCCTTTTGCAAAGGTTTTTGAAAGATAAGGGTATAAATGTAATCAGGTTGAACCTTTTTGCAAACTAGGTCAAGGCAAACTCAACTTGGGTTCAAATTTTGGTACAAACCTAATTTGGACCTAAGGAATCCAATGGTGAAATTGGATTTTGTGTTTGACCATGTTTGACTAGAAAATTTATGCAAAGACCTAATTTAGGGCAAATATCTATTTGAGACCCCATTCTAGGTCAAGAAGGTTCCAATGGCCAAATTGAAAGTTCTAAACCCTAGATAATATTTTTCTATGATTTTTAGAGGGTTTAGGTGAATTTTATCCTGACCATAACCTTAGTTAATCAAGTGGGTCTATTTTAAGATTTCAAGAAGTCATTTAATTCACAGGACACACACAAACTCTTTTCTATTTGATCCAACCCACTTATTATCTTATTAAGGCCTTTTGACCTTTGTTTAACCCTTGAAAAAATCCATTGTTGTACTACATTGGTAAAATTACAGTTTTACCCCTAATTTCTTATTTTTCTCTCAAAAAGGTTATGCAGTGAATTAGGACCTTCAGTTGGTTATGTAGGAGCTTTTAGTCTCTTCATTGGGTCAAAATGAGTTAGTTAGGGCTCATGATGGTGTTCTCATCACAACCATTATAGATTGCATGCTCTAACAAGTGTTACAACCATGTACTTCTCCATTTAAGCACCTTTGACAAGGATAGAAAATCAATTGTAGAAGTTCCCCTCATCTAAATGATTTCCTATCATCATAGAAAGCCCAATCCATGAACTCACTCACTCCATTCTTATATCGTATATAATCTAAATTTCTCAAACTAATACAAGACTTGTCCATAATGACCTAAATAATTATTAACAGATATAAAGGCATTCAAGTTAATGCATATTATGAAAAAAAAGCTACTCTTACATATACCTAAATCACCCACTAATTATAAATAGACATTGAAATGTTATATATATATGTATATTGATTATGATTTTCACTTTAATAACCCATCCTTGAAGATTTGATCACAACGTTACTTGTTACATGTAACCGGTGTCTGGAGAAATTTCAGCAGCATCTCCTCGTACTTCTCCAGTATACCTCCCAAGACTAACCTTAACTACTGATGGGAACACCATCATGAACCCTAACTAGCCCTTTTTGATCCAATTAAGTCAATAAATGCTCCTACATAACCAACTTAAGGCCATAATTCATTGCATAAGCATTCTGAGGAAAAAAAAAAGAAACTAGGGTTAAAATTATAATTTTATCAGTTTATCATAAATGCAGTACTACCATGGGTTTTTCTAGGGGTTCATTAAGGGTCAAAAAGTCCTAAAAAGGTAACAAGTGGGTTAGATCAGTCAGAAAAGGGTTTGCACATGTTTCAAGAATTAAATAACTTTTGAAACCCTGAAAAAAATTCACTTTATTAACTGAGGTTTTGGTCGGGATAAAATTCACCTAAACCTTCTAAAAATCATATAAAAATATTCTCTAGGGTTTAGTACCTTCAATTTGACCATCAGAACCCATCTTGATCCAAAATGGAGTCTTAGACAGATATTTACCCTAATTTGGATTTTTGCATAAATTACCCAGTCAAATGTGGTCAAAACCAAAATCCAACTTCATCATCAGATTTCTTAGGTCCAAATTAGGTTTTTACCAAAATTTGGACCCAAGATGAGCTTGTCTTGACCTGGTTTACAAATTGGTCCTGTCTGATTACATTTATGCCCTTAACTTTAAAAATCCTTTCAAATAGCCCCCTGACTTTATCATGGTCTTCACGATTAGGTCCCTCCACCATTTTCGCGGAGAAATCCTTCTCCGGCGACCTTTGATTGAAGAAAACTCTTCTGTTCAATCAATCCCTTCCAAAATTGGAAGGGAGATTCTTTGAGGAATCCTCTTCAATCTGAACCCATCCATGTGCTTCGAATCTTTCCCAATCTCTCATGCAAACGCATAAGAGATTTGAGTGTCAAAGAAACTCCCAAATCCGATGAGCATTCATAGCTTGGAAGCTTGGCTTCCAAGCTCAAAACTCTCTATAGAGCCCTTTTGTAAGGACCCTCAGAGCTCGCCGATCTCAGCTTGAAATTCGGCCAGAAGTTCCCTTCTTCCTCTCTCCTCTTCGGCCGCAATTCTCCGCAAGCTCCGATAGTCTCTCTTTGACTCCTCTCATCGTCCGACCACAAAACCAGTGGCCGATTCATCTTCCTCACCGTCCTCCACGTCGTGCAATACCAGTCGTCGCCATCCTTTCCCCGTCTTCGCTGCTGTTTCTCCTATGGAGGTTCATCATCCCCACGTTCGACAACCACACCGGCGTGGGAATCACTTCACCTTTTCTTCCTTAGAGTAGATTCTTAAGTTCCTTATCTCTCCTACTTTCTTCTCCTCTCTTTATTCTCCAAAATCAACCATTGACAACCCTTCGCAACTCCATCTCCGGCCATCCCCTTCAACGAGACCATTCCACCTCCACAAACCACCAAATCCCTTTCCGACAAGCCGATGACCATCGCCACACCTCACTGATCATTTCCCCTCTCTTTATTCACCTTTCCACTCACTCACACACACCCCCGAACACACCCACTCATGCGCACACAGTTCGACCTCGCTACGCACTTATAGCCACTATCGCTCCATGCCACCATGCCCAGCACGTTCGCCGTGCTTCGGCGACCCTCCATGAGCGTTCTGATGTGGCCGAGAGGGTGTTTCATTCATTTTAGGTGTTCTCCTTGCCCACCATTGACAAGCAAGCTTCGAGCTTGCTTGAAGCTCGCTCCAGGCACTTCAGTCCCAGGTCTCTACCCCAGGTTGCGTGGAAGTGTCTCGCACACAAGTCCAAGTCCTCAATTGAAGACGCGAGCCTCGCGAGTTGAGGCAATTGCGAAGGAGACCCCCTACTGCGGACACACGAAGAAGAAGGGTGTGGATAGTCCCACATCGTCGGCTGCGAAGCGTGCTGAGGCGCATAAATTGATTTTGTGCTGATAGTTGTTCGTCTCAATTCACGGGGTGAGGTCCCTCTCACTCTCTCACCCGACCTCATCTGCGACACGTACCTGCGGGCCTAGTCGACCCAATAACCTGACCTGCACTCCTCTCTCTTCATCGCACGCCGGTGAGCCTAGACCCGGGTACGTGCCTGAATCCGATAACCCGGATACCCTGTGGCTCTGGGAGAGTGGATCTTAAGAGAGAGGAGAGTTGCGCGGGTAGGGGGAGGGTTTTGCTACAGGGAACTTTGGCTGACACTTAGCCGAATTCAGAAGATGAAAGCCAGAGAAGGAAGAAGAGAAGAAGAAAAGGAGGATTGCAGAGATAAAGGCAGAAGAAGAAGAAAAAGAAGAAGTGGAGAAGGCTTGAGTTGAAGGGCCAAAGAAGAAGGCTTTAAGAATAGAAGAAGAAGGAGCAAAGCAGAGATAGAGAAGAAGAAGGAAGAAAGTCGAAGCTGAGAAAGAGAAGAAGCTACAGAAGAAAGGAAGAATTAGAGAAAGAAAGAAGCAAAGAAGAAGAAGAAGAACATCAGACTTTAAGTCGTCTGATTTCCAAATCAAACGACAGAATTAGCTTTCATTTCATACATATACATTGAGTTCCTTAGCTATTATTATAAGGAGTATATGGTGATTTAAACCACCATTTTACTCCCATCTTTTTAGCACATTAATACCTGATATTATCGCAACTTCTTTTAGTTTGAATTGAGATCTTGATTTCTAAATCTCATATTGCTCCCTGTGTTCGACCTCAGAATATTTTCGAGTAATAAAAATTGTATTTGTTTTCAAAGTGATTTCGACTATATTACAACGCTTCATTTTAAACTCGATTTCGCCGCATTAGCAACTACATTCCTAATAACCCCCATTTAAGGGTGCTATAGGAACGTAGATAAGATCAGTTGGTATACCTGAGAAGAGTGAAAAAAAATTACCGAAATTCCTCCAGACATCGGTTCTATGTAACAAGTAACCCTAAGTTGTGATCAAATCTTCAAGGACCCTCCTTTGTTTAGAACTTCTCTGAACAAAGGACGACGACTCTCATGACATGCTATAAAGACAAAACTTTGTGCATATAAGTGAGGTATATACACACTCTGCATTGTCCATATAGCATGATCATAAGTGTCGACGGACAAGTATTTTGACACGATTATCCCTTCCAAAACCTGTAACCTAATGGTTAGAATACCTATTGATTGGCATCAAATGCATCTAGATTTATGCAAGTGTGTTTATCTATAAATTCATAAAACAAAATTAATCATATAAACATTTACAAATTAAGTTGATACATCACATTCATTCACAAATGAAAATAACAAAATATTCATAATTATGTAGGTATACCTCACATATATTCATTCACAAAAATAACATAATTTCACATAATTAAGTAGGTACACCTCACAATCATCACATACATGCACATATAATTTCAAATCATTAAGTGAGTACACTCCACAATCATTTACATTCACAGCATAATTAATCTATAAATTTTACATTCATACCTCGATAAAACACGAGAATCGATGATGACGTATCCAATGATGTTGTAACATAAGTTGAATATTACAAATCAAACATAATTCATATCAAATTTTAATAAATATAAATCTTAAAAAATAAAAACAATATGAATGGAAAGGGTTTGATGGGGGAGGTGGCGGATGCTTAGGGAGGAGGAGGGTGGGGGAGGTGGAGGAGGGGAGGCAGGGGATGGCCACGGGGGGCGGTGCGGGGGGCGGGTAGGGAGCGTGGGCGATGCAGGGGCGGGTAGGGAGCATGGGCGACGCGGGGGGCCGTGGAGGAGGGGAGGGCGTCGGGGCAGGGGAGGGGGTAGCGCCTCGAGGAGGAGGGGCTGCAGGTTGGGGAGGGGGGTGGCTCATTAAAGGGAGGGTTCCTGCCTCATGCAGGAATACATTTTTTTAGTTGCTGCTAACATTTCGCAACGGTTGATCGCATCAATCATTGCGAAATGTGAGTAAAGCACCTTTTCCCGCCTCGCGCGGGAATTCATTTTTTTTTCCTACTACTAACATTTTATGATGGTTTATCAAACCGTTGCAAATGTTGATTTGAGATGGTTTTATGACTAACCGTCGCGAATGTGAAAACGAAAACTTTTCTCACCCGATGTGGGAGTAGATATTTTCACGCAGCGGCACGCATTCGTGATGGTTGATATAACAACCGTCGCCAATTGCGAGTTAACGTTCCCTTGACAGTTATAGACGATTTATAGCAACATTCGAACATATAACCATCGCTAATGTGCAACTATTGGAGATGGTTTCGTGACCATCGCAAGTTTAATGTTGCTAATAGTGACTTTTCTTGTAGTGCCATCATCTAGCTCAATCCCATTGGGAAATTTATAATCAATGGTGATAGGCCTTACTTGAGTAATATTTTCAGGTGTGGCCACATCTCACCAGGTGAATAATATTTTCCCAACATGAGTAATTCATTACAATTCTGAACACTAAAGGACGCACATATATATAGGTTTTGGATCACAACCAATTTCATTAATCATTCCTCTAATCTCCTAATTAAACACGTATCATGTTAGTAAGCCTATTATAAAGTGGCTCATCGGCAACGACAAAGTCTTAATGCTTCCTCGGTAGCTCCTAATCATGACACCCTGAAGCTTTAACACCTCTTTTGGAGGTTGTCACCTCCCGATGGATATGGGTATGTAGGTATCCAACATTGATGCACTGATCAATCACATCGGATTAGGTGTTGGATTTCAATTGTGGCTTAGCTAAGTGAAATGGAGACTTGTTCCATCACATCATGGACTCATTCACATGATTTACTATCATTAAATCATGAGTGGTGGGAATCACACCCTAAATCATTCATATAATATCCTAGGTTCTTTCATACTTGCTTTTTGTCTTTTCAAGATCCCTTTCCATGGAATCCATGCTTATGATGCTTAGAAATGCCCTTTCCAAGTTCAAGGGCACACTCTAGTTTACTTCTCCTAGGTTATATATAGACTCTAAAGTATCCATTTATAGTTTTTATAACAAGTAATCCACTCAAATTAAATGCTTCCCTTTAAGCATCTAATTTCATGTGTATTTTTGGTTCCCTACTTGGTTTAGATGTCTAACTTCCCTTATCATTTCTCTAACCTTCATCTTTTACCTTTGATCCTAGCTCTCCCCCCTTCCCCCCCTCGCCCCACGCAAATTTTAGATGTATAACCATTATATTTAGCTGTCTAAACTTGCAATAGTCGATCTCTTAAGAAGAACCACACAATTTTATCAATCAATCTAATATGGATAAACAATTATTCTAAATATTAGAAATTGAATTCAATCTCTTCCTCCTGTCACAGCTGTGCCAGCAGCAGCAGCAATTGCACCATTAGTAGCAGCTAGCAGTAGCAATAGTCAGTGGAGCTAGAAAGGAGAGGAGTTGAGGAAGGAGGAATGGAATTCAAGTGGGCTAGGTGTGTCACAGGGGAAAGGAGAAAAATTAGAGAGAACAGCAATGAGGTTTTATATAAAATGGGTGCTTTGCTTAAGCTACAATGGGCATTTTATGCCTTAAGCCATCCCACCAAAAGAGTCTTTAAATAATGGCTCCAAAGCTAACTCTTTTCTTGCAAGCAGCCCCTCATCCAAAGTTTATTAGGAACATTAGAATCAAGACCAAGCCATTCAAGCCAAAAATCAAGGAAGCTATTTCCAAGTATTTCATAATCCAATCATTGGGCTCTTAGTAAGGATTTGATTAGTTGCAAAGTGATCATTAAAAATTCAAACCCTTACGATTTTTGATGCTCGTACTTATGTTTGGGTAACCAAATCGACTTGATTATAATTGGCTTGGTTGGAGGTGAGCAACTAGTGCTGCCTCCCCATTTAGGCAATCGATTTAGTGGTTGGGCACTCAAATCGACATTATTCATAAAATGTAACTTATTTCATTCATAACTTTTACATTGATGTCCAATTGACCTTATTTTTTTCATACACTTAATTGGACCAATGCTTTAATGATTGGATTTTTATGGGTCTTCCCAAAACTTACAAGGGTGTAAATCTCAATTTTAGCAAAGTACTGCGAGTTTCCTTAATTTAAACTCAAACCTTCTTAATTCTTTTCGGTCTTCTATTACCTATTCAATCTCATGAATTATGTAATACTTAATGATGAAATAATATCAATCTTTAATCATGGTGAGTATTGCACAAACTCTCTCTGCAAGTCTGTAAGGCATCGAGGAGTCCTAATAAAGGTAATGATCTTTTTGAGGATTCAATTCTTGTTAGGGTTTTCTTTGATAACTTTTGTCTCTCTGACGATAGCTATGATGCTTGTACATTGATAAAAGCTTAATTGGAAATAGTAACTAAAAATTGCATGTTCAATACTCAAATTAGACAGACTCTAACATGCATGTGTTTAAGTTTGTGTTTGGTAGGAGTTCATTTACCTATGTCCAAGTTCAATTTTCAAATATTTGAGTTTGGCTCAATAATTATAATACCCTAGGACTTTATGCCTTGATTAGAAAATAATTGAAGTTAGAGGGGTTGGGAGTAAATTCCCCAATTTCATGAATTTTTATGAGAGGGAGAGCCTGGAGTGTGCTTTTGCCAATTTTAGATGTCTAAACTCATTTATTCAAGCATTTAAACGTGAAGAATGGACATGGGCAGTGCTTATCCTTCAACCAACCACATGAGAGTTATTTAGATGTCTAAGTGACTATTTTCATCATCTAAAATTGATGAGAAGCATTGAACAATGATGGATCTCGCTTGAAAAAATGAGTTGTTAACTCCATCTCCTTCATGATTTGTGACCACCCATAAGCTCCATACCTCTTTCTCGACTCCTATTGGATGAATTAGGGGTTTAAACATTGACCAGGCTTTGATCGACATTAAAGAATGATTGTAGGATGGAGAATGGAGGAATCCTTGCAATGAGCTAGTTCCAATGAAGCATAATTCCTCCAACAACCTCTAATGATCTTTGAAGGCTCGAGAAGTCAAGGCCTTCTCTATATAGGGAACTTGGGCCCTCACTAGAGACTAGGAAATATCGTCAAGCTTCCCTCATATCTCTTCCATTTAGCTGAGCTCTATGAATGGTGGATGCATGTGAGTAGATGCATGCCTTAAAGTTAAACAAAGCACATTGTGTTGTTTTAATTTTTCGTTGAATGTGTTTCTCTTCACTGGAGGTTTTATTATTTGGATTACAGTTGGAATTGTTGAATCGAACACTAGGATGTGGTCAATTGACCCCTCCCTTGGTTGATTGTTGGATGGGAACGAACAACCAATGGTTGTTGACATGGTTTGCTAGATAACCTGAAGCTTCGAGGATAGATTCAACTCCAATTTCCATGGTTCTAAGAAACACCAAGCTTTGAAAATAATGTAGAAACATTTCTCCAGGAGAGGGAGAAGCCAAGAGCCCAATCCATGTAAAGATTGACTTAATCTAAGAATTTGGGTTTAGCTTCCATAGAAGCTCACAGGCTTAGGTTTAAAGGTCTAAAAATATGTTTAGATGCTTGTATTTGAATGGCCATATCCTAGCCACGTGTAGAGTTAGATGTATAAGCATTTGATTTAGTCATTTGAACTTGTGCAACTTAATAATGTTTGATTTGAACATTAAATTGGTCGAACGTGATAGATCATTGATTGGTTTTGTATGCTTTACTTGGATTGGAATCATGAACTATTCTATGCCAAAAGTTGGTTTAGGTATAATGGAAATATTGACTAGCCAAAATTACTTTGTGGGGATTAATGCTAGGATCTTTTCACAACCTTGGGAGACTCCTAGAAATTGTGATTGACCTAACTAAAGCTATGAATTGTTCTTAATGGGAGATTAATTGAAATTTGATAATTGAGGATGTGAATCCTCTCCTTGTGGTGGTTGTCCTTGTTGAAGTAAACCTATATAAGAAATAAATAAATAAAAATATATGCATTTTCAACATTTTCTTATTGATAAAAATTATTAAATCAAGCAAGTCAAGCATGATTTGGCAAGATCCACAATAAAATAAAGAATATATAACACGCAATAGCACAAATAAAGAAAACAAAGAAAGGTTAAAGATTACTTCGATCGAAGTACCCGTTAACGATTTCCCTTAGAGAATGTATCGCCCCCCACAATCCCGATGTATCGAGTTTTGACGAACTCTTCCTAGGATATGACGATCCACCTTCAAGATTCAGCACACTCCAATCTTGGACATCCTTGAAAATCACTGAAAAGACGATTTTCACTTGACAGGATGATAATTAAATGATTTGTTATTTGTATTTCTAAGTGGTGGAAAATCAACTAATCAAAGTATGGAATTAAAATTTTTTTTTTTTGAGAAAGAAAAGAATGCTATCGAATCAACGATAGCAAACCAGGAGAGCTATTATTAATAAGAATGAAATAATTACATGATCGAACCCCAATGCTGTATGAGACTCTAGTAAAAATTTATAATATTATCCACATACACTGGGGTCTCCTGAAAAACACACTTATTTCTAGCCCTCCATACAGCCCATAACACAGCCACCATATGTAAGCATGGCTTATTCCCATCCACAAGACTACGCCACAGATTCTCCCATGTGGGTAGAGACTCATTACATACTCTCCTCCATACATAATCAGTGATCGTACATGAAGAAAAGATATGAATGCTAGAATCATTATGCATCCCACATAGGTGGCAAAACTGGGTGGGGGTACCCATCCTCCTGTGTCTCAGATCTCCAGTAATCAAGCCGTCCCTTCTGCAAAGCCACAAAAAAATTTGTATCTTCAATGGCATTTTTAAATTCCATAGCTTCTTCCCCATCACATCAAATTCCACCTTCCTGGAGGACATTATCAATCTGTCATAAGCAGTCGCAGTAGAAAATTTACCATCCCATTTATATGTGTCATATTCAAGAGGCAAGGGTTTGAAGGCAGCAAGTTCTTGCATGAGACATTCATTCTCTACACACGTTCTTGCTTCATGATTATTCCACCCAGCATTATTGAAAGACCATTACTCAGATTCTGCATCCCAATAATCAGACACCACAGCATTTTTATCCGACGCCGCTGCATAAGCAAGGGGGAACCTATCTTTAAATACCCCCCCATGTACCCAACTTTCTAGCCAAAACTTGAAGCTTTTCCCATCACCTAATACAGATTTGAAAAAATTCTAATTGTCCCTCAGGGCGCGCACCACTGAAGACCAAAAGGGAGAAGGTTTACGGGGGTTTAGACGATTATTCTCATCATTGGCAGTCCCATAGCTGTCTTGAATAATTTCTGTCCAAATTTTTTTTTCTCCCTGCAGCAATCGAACAGCCCACTTCAATAGCAAAACTTCATTGAATTCTTCAAGGGATATAACACCCATACCTCCCAACTTTTTTGGCTTGCAAATTGAGTCCGACTTCAAAGGTTGAAAAAAAGCCCCTTGATGAGAGGCCCCTTTCCAGAAGAATCTTTTGCGCATCACATTTAGTTTTTTCCAGATTGAGTTCAAATCTTTAAGGACAGAGAAGAAGAATACTGGAATCGAAGTGATGACAGAATTTAGTAATATATACCTCCCCCCTTTAGATAGGTATCTACTGCTCCAACCCTCCAATTTCGTAGCTACCTTGTCATAAAGGACAGACCAATCTGCTTTCTTCATCTTAGAACATTTCAAAGGCAAACCCAGATATTTAATAGGCAATGAAACCACAGGAGTACCTAGAATGGTAGAGATGTCATTCTGTAACCCACTATTCATCCCAAAGTAGACCAGAGAGGATTTATTTCCATTCAATCTGAGATCGGAAATCTCTCCAAAAATCTTTACCATATGTATAAGTGCTTGCACTTTCCTCTTCTCCCCTTCCACAAAAAAAACAGTATCATCTGCATATTGGAATATAGGGGCTAGAGCCCTATGATTAGATATTGAATATCCCCTTATAAAACCATCCACTTCTAGTTTGCAGGCGTATCTTGCGAAAGTATCCACAGCAAGGTTGAAAATCAGAGGAGCAATTGGGCTGCCTTGCCTAACTCCACACTGGGGCTGAATCCAAGAGCGGCATGGTTTCCCATTTATCAATGGGGAAAAAGAGGCTGTCGTAATGCACCTCTTCACCCATTGTATCAATAAAGGTGAAAACTTCTTTTAAGAATCTCCCACAAGTATGACCATGAGATTGAATCATAGGCCTTGGAAAAATCTACTTTCCATAGAAAGGCCTTGGTCTTTCTCTTGTGCCAACCCATTACCATCTCCTGTGCAACAATGAAGGACTCTTGTAATGATCTCCCAGGAAGAAAAGCTGACTGAACAGGCATTATCAAGTCCTTTAAAACCTCCCGCAATCTATTGGCTATAACCTTACTAATAATAAGATAGATGGAATTAGATAGTGCAATGGGTCTGTAATCAAAGAATCTCTCCGCACCTGATTTCTTAGGAAGCAGAAACAGATAGGATTTGTTCAATCTCTCAAAACCAGAGTTGCCCAGTTCAAATTCATGAATAACCTTTAAAACAACCACCTTAACAACATTCCACAGTTCTCTGTAAAAGAACACCTGAAATCCATCCGGACCAGGCGCACCTTCATTATTTAAATCTTTAATAGCTTTTAGTACTTCTTGTTCAGATATAGGGGTGACAAGCATGTCTCTCTGATCATCACTAACACAAGGAAAATCCACCTATGCCATCCTTCAAGAACCTCTTAGAGCAGCCTTGGATATTTCTTTAAAATATTTACCTGCTTCAGTTCTGATTTCACCAACAGATGTAACAGTTTTCTCTTCCAATTTAACAGATGAGATAAGATTGAATCTCCTCCTAGCACTGGCCGCAAGATGGAAAAACTTCGTGTTCGCATCACCCTCTTTGAGCCATAACTGTCTTGATCTTTCACGCCAATCCATTTCTGTTTTCAGATCCTCTTCCCCCACTGCAGCTTGCATTTGCTGCCTCAACTGTTGTTCCTAATGGTTCAAGGACTGCCTACACTCTTTCAGATCCAAGTCCCTGATTATTGCCAGAGCCTCCCCCCTCTTCTGTTCTCTGATCAGAGCCACGGCCTGGCCATATTCTTTAAGCACATCACGTAGGCCTGACAATTTTGCAGCCAGCTGCTGGGTTGCTGTACCATGCACAGCCTTGTTCTGCCACCACTGGGACACCATTTGCATAAAACGTTCTTCCCTAAACCAAGATCTCTTGAGTTTGAAGTATGATCCAATATCTGAACTCACCCCATTGTCCCATACAAGCGGAGTATGATTAGAGAAAGGCCTATCAAGGCTTATAGCTGCTAATAATTGATGCCTCTCCAACAAGCTAGGACTGCCAAAAAACCTATCCAATTTGGAAACCTGTCCACTACCATTTCTCCAAGTAAACTCCACACCACTGATGGGGTATTCCGTCAGTCCCATGTTCTGCACAGCCATTTGAAAGCCTGCCATTGAGCTGTCCACTCTCCCATCTGGGTTGTCATCACCTGAGAGATAACAGTTGAAATCACCCCCTAGCAGCCATGGGACCTCTTGCACTCTTTGATGCATTGCAAAGAGCTCCTCCCACAAGTCAGTCCTGTCTACAGCGACACAAGGACCATAAATGCAAGATATAAACCATTCCATATCTCCTTGGGGAGACTGACATCTGCAAGAAAGCATGTACCTGTCCTGAATAACTTCAGTTACTGAGAAGCAAGATTTTCTCCACCAAAAGGCCATTCCACTAGACCTTCCAGAAGCACCCTTAACCACAACATCACTGAAACCAGATTGCTTAAAGCAATCCCATTCCTGACCATCCTCCATCTCCAAATGTGTCTCTTGAATGAGAGCACAATCAATCTCCCACTCAGAGAGATATCTACATAAGGAAGTCCTTCTCATCTTATTGCGCAACCCACGCACATTCCAAGTCATCACTCTCATTCCTTATTGGAGTGGCTCCCTTGGGCCATACAACCCACAAATTCGGCCATAATAAAATTAGCAATATTCTGCTCCTCAATAGGAGGCAAGTTCTCCTTCCTTCTCCTTCTCAGCATGTAGGGAGATCTACCCACACCTCTTTTCTGATTGGATCCACTGCCATATTTCAGATCAGTAGGAATTGAGAGCTGCATCTGGTTTGTTTCTTTGAGCACACTGCTATCATTTTTTAGCACCAGTTCCCTTCCTATCCTGCCCTCCTCATTACTGCTAAGCATCTCTAAATCTGTCACTGAAGTCTCAGCAACCTCCAGATAGCCATCCCCTTTGACTACCATGGCTTGTCTGCAATCACCAGCTGTATCAACCTCTTCCATCTGGTCCTCCTCCTCATAGACCTAGTGGCAATCCTTCCTCTTTTTAGACTCAGGAGCATCAACAGGAGGAATGCGGCCATGGCTTTCATTCTATTTCCTCACCTCAGTGTTGACTCCAGAGGTCTTATCCTACCCTTGTTCAACCTACCCAGGCACCTATCCAAGTACTGCTAGCCGAGTAAGCCAAGAGGTGCCCCCACATTTGATTGTAACCAAATCAAGAATTGAGCCAGCACTGAAGACATCAGCCTCAATTCTAAGAGATCTGATGTCTCCCTCTCCAATTAAAATTTCAAACCCATCATAGATGGATGCAAAACCTGCTAGCATCTTAGAAATGACTCCCTTTGATCTCAGATGTAGCGGCAGGCCAGAAATCTCAAGAAGAATCCTCCTAGAGCCCACTCTTTGCGAAAGCCGATTAGGGAGAGCCCCATCAAAGGGAGACACCATTCTCCAAATCACAATAAATTCTTCAAAAGAGCTCGAACGAAATCTCAGTCGTTCAACATCCATCATACCCAAACCATAAACCAGGAATCGAGAATGGGATAACATGGCTACCTTCCAGCTCGCAGACAAGAGATTTAAGGAGCATACCAGGTTTTGAAGGCTATCTATCGATGGTTTGCCTACCATGATCTCGCCAATCAAAGTACCCCTCAACATGATCTCTGCAAACGAGATTTCTTCAGAAGTCGGGATCTCAACTTCGATTGAATGCCTGCCCAAAGCCGACGGCGGCGGTCGGGCTTCTTTCTTCACCCTCCAGACAAGGTGCGAGAATACCCTCTTTGTCTGAAGAGGAATCCTCCTAGGGCATGATTCACGTTTGTGCCCTTCTCCTTGCACACCAAGCAGATTAGAGGGTTTTTGCAAATCGCCGCCACATGCCCCCTTTGTCTGCATCTGAAACAAAGAACATCGCCACTCATCCTCTTCCAGGGTCTTCTTGGAGTGTTTTCAGACGTCCTACAAAAACTCTCTTGCCAGACCCGCTCCCTTCTCCTCCAAGCCCTCGATCTCCACGTCCTCCACTCGCCTCCTTCTCCAGCCCTAGATGGCTCCGCCACACCACCACTTGCCGCCCGACGCCAATCGCTCTCTCACCCTCTCTCTCTCTCTCTCATTTTTCCCTCCCACTTGTTATCTTTTTAAGACCCAGTATGGAATTAAAGTTAACCACTCAAGAAGAGCGGGTCGTATCCACAGGGAGGCACTAGTTTGATAAAACTTGCACGGATCAAAAACAAATGTTCACGATTAATTTCGTCAAGAAACTAAATCAAAATCGCTTTCAAATTAAGTAAACAACAACAGTTATTGCTAAAATAGCATTTATGAGAAAGAGAGAGGTCCTTTGCATAAACTCACCACAATATTTAATTAATAAAATTAAAAATTAAAAGTGGTAATGACATTAGATGTAAAAACTAATGCAACCCGAAACAGGGGAAAACTTCCCCTTGTGATTGCGCACGGAGGAGGTCGCGGCTGGAGGCGTGAAGCTCGCCGGAGGTTTGTTGGGCCAAGGGCTACACAGTGGTGGTGGAAGCGTGGTGGGAGGTGTGTTGGAAGATTTGCACGATTTTATAAATGGGGGTTTTAATGTTGTTGCAACGCGCAAAACTGACTAGCTTTTAAATTTATAGTCCTAGATAGTTATGATATTTAGAGTCGTCCAAAGAGGCCAATTTGTTAGTCAAATAAGTGATTCTCTCTCTTACCTCTCAAATCAATACTTCTCTTTTTGTATTTTGATTTTAGTAATTTTTTATGTTTGGAAATAAAAGAGATACGAATGTGAAGATAGAACTACGCTAAAAAAACTATGCCTAACAACTAGAGCCTAAGTGACAGGAGAAGTCTTCTCTTCTAATATCACCTTTAGCAAGTGTGCCTAGGGTAATTAGAAGATAGATGTGATGTACTAAAATAAATAAAGTTACTACTTAAAATTGAAAATTCAAGAATGAAGAAAGACACTTCGCTATTAAGAAGAAATGTTTACAAAGTACCTAAGGAGCTCAACTAAGCAGAGGTTCCACTTAGTTAATCCCTAGGTAGATGAATGCTTAACAGGAATTAAAATGCAACAAAATAAAAGACAGAAAGTTTTCCCAAGTAGCTGAGGCAGCCTCCACTCGAAGAATGGTGGCTATAAGTGTTTGATAGGAGGAAGAATTGTTGCTTGCCAAGGATGGTTTGAATGGTAGGACGGGGGGTATTTTTATATGATAGTATAGATGGTGGTTAGGAAGCTTCCTTGGCACCATGTGAAAGGGTTCCAAGGAGGATGGTTAGGAAGCTTCCTTGGTGCCATGTGAAAGGGTGCCAAGGAGTGTATTTTAGGCACCAATGGTTGGTGGTTTTAATGTAGGTGGACGGCCATTAAGGTGGAGAAGGAGTAGGGTAGGAGTTGGATTTGAGTTGGATCTAGCTGAGTTGAGCTGGGGTCCAACTACTAGAGCTTATGTCTTCACAAATGTTCCAAGCGCCTTCCATACTGCCAGGGTTTCACTAATTTTCGATGCATTCTTCCCTAACAATCAAATGGAAACTACATGAAATAATGTGAAATGAATGCTAATGTATGCTTTAAACCCTAAATGCACATGCATGCTAAATGCAATAATATAATGCAATGCAGTGGACTAAATCTTAGGAACTAGATGTTAATAGATGCTAAGGATGATGATAAATTGACATTTATCAAGGTGGCCGGAGCCGACGGCGACGAGGAGGAGACGGCGGTGGGTTTCTTCCTACTGCTTGCTGTTGGAGGCGAGGGAGAGGTGCGCGCGGGCTGCTTGTTGATGGAGGAGCATACGGAGGGATGCACGCACTTGGGGCAGCACGCAGGTGCTGGTTGTGTGTTGGCCGTGTGTGCACGGCATGATGGAGGCATGCTCTCAGCATTGTGGGCTGAGGGCAGAGCGCATAGGTGGAATGTGGGAGGCAATGGCACGCTGCTGGCTGTTATACGCGGGTGTAAGGGTGCGCGCGGTGAGGATGGGTGTTAGGCGTGCGTGCGCAGAAGCGCACGTGCCAGGAGGGTGGCTGCACGCAAGGTGGAGGAGAAGTAGGTGGCAGTGGTGCTGTTGGGTGGTGATGGTAGTGGGTGGTAGTTTGGGTTGTTTTTGGTGGAGGAAAAATAGAGGAAGAAGAAGAGATGGGGAAGAAGCTGAATAGTGGTGCGTGGAGTTGATGGTATTGTGGGAGGTGAAGATGGGGAGATGGTGTCCACGGTGGTGGGATTACAAGGCTCGCGGGTGGAGGTGTGGACTGTCACTCCACACGTCCATGGTGGCGAGGCTGCGGTGGTGGAATGGAGGTGAGCTTCAAGCTCTACACAGTGGTGAATGGGGGGTGGTGGCCTCCTCAGCATGGCAGGCCCTCCTACTCCTTTGTAGCTGCGGCTGCATGGATTTGAAATGGGAGAGGCGAGAGCAAATCCGCTTCTTACAACCATTAAGGAGATTTCATTGCTGGAGTGAATGACCACAAGAGGAGGAAGCGGAGCCATTCAATGTAAATAAGAAGAATAAAATAAAATAAGATATTAGGGTTATTTATGTATAAACCCTTAACTTCTATGTTAAACCCAAAACAATGCATGTAATGCACCAAATTGTTTAACTAAGTCAATTCTAAATGCATTTAGATATGAATGCAATGCATGAATTATGCAATCAAGTTAAAAATATAAATTAATTTATTTACATCCTAATGCATGTTAACTAAATGTTAAAAATATCTTAATGTCTGTTGATACGCCAGATAGGAGTTTAAATGTTCATTTCGTTGTAGCAAAGTCTCCTAAATAGCTCGATTAACAAATACAATTTATAACTCAAAATCTAAATTGAAGTCCGAGGTCGAACACAGGGAGCAAATATGGAATTCACGCGCTAATCTTTAATCGCATATATATGAGCACAGGAAATCAAGCACAATAATGATATTCAATGAATAATAACTACTCAAATATGATATTCAATGGTAAACATGAGTACTTCAAGAATTTAACAGGACAGAAAGAAACCTAGGACAAAATAATGGTGATTTAAATCACCAATCATTAGTCTAAGTACATATATGTCAATTACTCAAATATATCAAATAAATGAATAGTGACTTGAACCACTTAAGCTCTAATTTCATGCAGGCAAATGTCAAGCTAAATCAGCCTCATCAGACGTCGGGTCTTTCCACCAGACGACTTAAACGTCGCCCTGTTACAGTGCTTTCTTCTCTTCTTCAGGCTTTCTTCTTCTTTTACCTTTCTTCTTCTGCCTCAGCTTTCCTTCTCTTCTTCCCTTCAAGTCTTCTCCTTCTTCTTCCTTCCTTCAGACCTTCTTTTTCTCTTCTCAAGCACAAGGGGCCTTCAGCGACTAAGTGTCAGTTACTTCACAGAGGAGCAAAACCCTCCCTCCCCCGCTCTCTCTCTCTCTATTTCCTCTTCTCTTCCTCTTCCTCAGATAACTAGGCAGCCAATCGGGTAATCAGGTTAAGCAATATCGGGTCTAGGCCTGTGTGCGTGGTGTCGCAAGCGAGGAGTGAAGCTTAGGCGGGTAGCGGTTGAGCGGGTAAGGGGACCCGACCCCGTGACTTGGGCAAAGAGGCCTAATCATAAATTCCTCTTATGCGTAGTTGCATGCTTCTCATCTGCTGATGTGGGACTATCCCACTGCAGCTTCTTTGCGTGCAACTGCTGTGGAAGGTCTTCGCTAATTGGAGCGGCAGCTGAAGTCGAGGCCATGAATTGAGGGCCTGGGAGTGGTCCTGGAGGGTATCCACATGACCTAGGATGTTTCTTGGTGGAACAGGGCCGTGACTTGAAGAACAACGCCGGGGAAGACGATGCGACGGCAGAGCAACGACGAGACCCTAAAACAAGAATACGGGCTTGAAAGCCCTCGTTAAATGGTTCCTGAGCTTCGTTGAAGCATGGCAAAGATGGTGGCGGGTGTTTCCTAGTGTTTAGTGTCATGTGGAAGGTGGATGGTAACAGAGATGATGTGAAGGTGGGTTGTTCGGTGGCGGTCGTGAGTGGGCGATTGATGGATTTAGGAGAGGGTTTTTGAAGGTGGAGGGATGCCGGAGCTTATGAGGGTGTTGGCGAGGCGTGAGGTGAGATGGAGTGATAGGGAGACCTTGCCGGAGGTGCAGCCGGAGATGGGGAAGATGACGGGTGAGCAGCATGTCGAGGGGTTGAATTTGGGTTTTAAATAGAGGGAAAGAGAGTAAAGAGGGAGATAAACCTAACTAACCTAATTCTAACAGACGAAAGGGGAGGATTTACGTCGATTTTGTCAGTCCAGCGACAGAGAAGATGAAGTCTCCGGGGGGTGTAGTGACGACAACGAGGGGAGGTAGGCGGTGCTCGCTGGTATTGCGATGCACAGAAGAAGTTGAGGATGAAGGAGCCGTCGCCTATTATACGTGGCGGACGACAAAGAAGGTGATTGAAGAGGGTCGTCAGAGTTGGTGGAGATGGAGGTCAGGGAGAAGGGAAGAAGGGGGATCCAGCCTCCAAACCAAGCTAAGGAATACAACCGTGCAATGTGGGTCTTTTTATAGGCATTAAGAGGGCCTTCCAGGCTCGGAACAACAAGCTTGGAAGCTTGGGACTTATGCACAAAAGGGAAACCCTCGAATTCAAATGATTCGCATGAGCTTTTGCGAGCGAAGTAGGATCCAGGAATGGTCTCACTTGGAAGGGGATTCCTCAAGGAATCTCCCCTTTCAATTTTGGGATTGATTAATTGAGATCGAGCGAGAAATCCTCGCTCGAATCTCAATGGTGGAGTTTTTGTTTACACTAATGGTGGTAGGGATCTATTTTCAAAGATGAGAAACTTAGGGACCAGTTCACAAGAATTTCAAAAGCTAGGGGCTTGTATGAGATAGAAAAGAGTTTGACTGGACTAAAACGCAAACTAGGTCAAGATGATCTCCGATTGAGTCCAAATTTTGGTACAAACCTAATTTGGACCCAAGGAATTTAATGGTGAAGTCAAATTTTTTGTTTTAACCAATTTTGAATGGGTAAATTACATAGAAACCCAAATTATGGCAACTTTCTGTCTGAGAGTCTGTTTCAGGTCAAAATGGGTTCTGATGGCCAAATCAAAGGTACCAAACCTTTAAGAATATTTTTATATGATTTTTAGAAGGTTTAGGTGAATTTTATCCTGACCATAATCTCAGTTAATTAAGCAGGTCTGAAATTAGGGTTTCAGATGTCCATTAATTCTTAAAATGCGTGAAAACCCGTTTATGTTTGCATGAACCCACTTATTAGACATTTACGACCATTAGACCTTCAATTAACCCCTAGGAAAACCCGTTGTTGCTCTGCATTTAATATATGATGTTAAAACTTCATATTTACCCTTGATTTAATGCATTTCTCTCAGAATGAATATGCACTGAATTATAGCTCCTCAGCAGTTATGTAGGAGCATTTATCTTTTGATCTTGACTAATTAAAGTTAGTTATGGCAGATGATGACGTTATCATCAATGTCTAAGCATTCACATACTTAAATAGCTCACAAATATGGGCAAATCAACAACCTCAGGAGAACGAAGACGAGGTAATTTGGTTTCCAACCAAATTCCCGATTGATCTACCAATTTAATGGTTTGATCAACCAAAAACTTCTCATGGATCTCTCAATCTCCTTGTGCAAGATCGACAAAAGTTATTAGAGATTTTTCTATTAATATCACGTCGAATGAATGCACCAAGAAAGAGAGACAAGAATGAGGGAGAGAATGGAGAGAGCTTTTCTGCTCTTGTTGTGTGGCAAATGAGAGAACCCTCGTGGCCCTTATATAGAGCTCACGACCAAACGTTTAAGGAAATTCCCATTTTATGGAAATACGGTAATTGATCGACCAATTAAGTTCATTGATCGATCAAAATAATTGGTCGATCAAACTTCACTATTTAATCGACCAAACATATTGATCGATCAAACCAAATTCATTGATCGACCAAAATAATTTGTATACCAATTTTACATTTTGATCAACTAATCTAGGTCAAAATCGTGAGATTAAAATCCGTAGCAAAAGAGTCCAAGTTCCAAGTTCCAAATTTATTCTCACCCGAGCCTGAGCTAGAGCCGAAGCTGGGGCAGGGTGGGGTGGGGCGAGGTGCGCGCGTGTGTGTGTGTGGTCCCCAGCCCCACCTCTCACTCTTTGCTACATAAGCCATGGGAGGTAGAAGCCTTTTACACCCACCAAGAGGTTTGTCCACTTCCAATATGGGACAAAAAACTTCTCCCAAATTTCACTGATTTCAACATGAATTCCCATGTTACCATATAACAATTGCATCTCGATTGATGTAATTAAGCTCTCAAATCCAACATTCCCCCACAAATTCATCGTTGAAATTCAATGATAAATTTCTCAGCTACCACACTATTTTCAGTAAAGGTACCTTCTAGTTTGAACTCTTGCCTGAGTCATTCACCTTCACCACCACAGGAATAAAGTGAAACTAGTCTTGAACTCTAGACCTTTGACATTGGGTGTATAGTGGTGACAACAGAATGAAGTTCTTGGTGATAATCTTCAAGGTTGGTGCTCTTAAGGGCTATGCACCCTATCATGTTTTATGAGTGTAATTGGGAAAGACCCTATTCCCTTACCTGCGGCCCACATTAACACTCACATAAGTGGCTTTTTCCAATGATGCACTGCTCACATCTTGCCATAAAGGCTTGAACCCATTCAGAGCCTTTGCTCTTCCCAAATTTGCAGCTTAAGGCACTTAAGCTGGGAATTACTTGGGCAGCCAGAGAGGGAGAGTCCCGCAAAGACCCCTACACTGTAGAGCGCCCCCACGAGTTATAAGTTTCCCCCACCCGACCTCTATTGTCACTGCGGTTCCAAGTAGACCGGATACATGTGGATTGAAATCCTAGGTCTATCAACTTTTAAGCTTATTTGTGCCGCAGATTATCACTTGATTAAGAGTTTATTTCAATTGTGGCCTAATTCTTAGGTTTATCGGGTCACCAAGTGAACCAATTCCACTTGACCTATCTTAATGTTAAGGATGCAATCCAGGTTAACTCACCCAAATCACCCTGTTTTGGTTTAGCAAACAGGTCATTAAGTCAATTCTTTTAGGGTTCAAGTGATCTTAGGGCTTGTATTTTAGGGTTAAGTTGTAAATCGGTTTAACCAAGGCTTAGGTAGCACACAATGCAGATGATATTTTCCTTGATAATTGTAAATGTGTACTAAATATCCACTAAAATGTTAACCCTAATTTGGTTCTAAAGTGGAGTCCAATTTGAAATTTAATGATCCCGTTGGACCCAATCAAGAATGTTCTAGTCCACGGGTTCAATTAACTAGTCCCTTTAGGTTCAGAAATTGCTGGGTTGTGTTTTCTAGGCCGAACCTAGCTCAGAGTTTATAATTTCTTGCCACAAATGAAACTTCTAAGAAAATACGGCAATATTGAGTCCTATATTTCTTTTTCCCCTTTTTGTTTTATTGAAATTAAGAAAGAGGGGATTAAGAAGATAGGAGAGAGTTACCTGCCGCGAAGTGGTTGTCCTCAGGTTCCAGAAGTCAGGCGCATCAATTCCATTCATGCAAAATAACCAATCAAGGTAGATATGTCAGAAATCAAGAATAATAGTGATAAATGCTCCTTGCTCCCCAGCAACGGCGCCAAAATGCTTAGCTCGCTTCGATCGTATTATAAAATTGTTGTATCGTAGTATAGTGATCAAATCGAATTAAGCATTTAAATTTATAACTAGAATAAAAAGAAATCCGAGGTTGTCTCTGGGAGCAGTTATTCGCACAATTTATCACTATAGAAAAGGTAATATATGATGAGTAAATAAAGTGCTTCTTTATAGATATAAAAAAAATAGAGCAAAAGTGGTGGTTTAAACCACCAAATTCAGCACACCTATCAATTATCAACGATTAACTCAACTCAGCATTTTACCCTTAAACGACAGAGAATAGGCATAGACGCCTTAAGTCTTGAGGGCGAGGGTGTAGTGGTACTATTCCACACTCCAAAACCTACTCCTGCCCCACGCTGTCTATTTCCCTTTCCCTTCTCTTCCTTAGTGTCCGGTCAGATGTTCTGGTAATCGGGTATCAGGGATTTGCATACCCGAGACTAGGGCTACCGGCGTGAGTAGTAGCCAAGGTGTGGGCTTAGGCGGGTTATCGGACCAGGCCCGTGTGTAGCAGTGTCACGGGCAAGGCGTAATGGGGTAAGGAGGTCCTCACCCTCATGTTAGGAGGCAAAGAGGCTATGTGACTTTTTCACTTTATACCGCTGCAACTGCTCTTTCCTATCCGAGGTGAGACTAAAGATAGCGCTTCCTTCGCGTGTAGCAGCAGTCATAAACTCTTGTTCAATTGGCTTAGGGGAGCAGTCAATGCCCCCAATTGATGGTCCAAGGATGTTCTTGGATGAGTGATGGGAGTACCATCATGAGCCAAAACTAGCTTATTTTGACCCAATTAAGTCAGCAAATGCTCCTACATAACCGCCAGAGAGTCACAAGTCATTGATAATCATTCTGAGGGAAAAAAAGAAACTAGGGTTAAACTACAATTTTACCAACTTATCATGAATGCAGCGCAACCACGGATTTTCTCAGGGGTTAAATGAAGCTCAATTGGTCTTAAAAAGATAACAAGTGGGTTAGAAAAATCAGAAAAGGGTTTACACGTGTTTTGAGAATTAAATGACTTTTGAAACCTTAAAAACAGACCCGCTTAATGAACTGAGATTCTGATCAGGATAAAATTCACCTAAACCCTCCAAAATTCACATAAAAATATTCTCTAGGTTTTGGAACATTCAATCTGACCATTAGAATTTGTTTTGACCTAAAACAGAATAACATACAAACATTTGCCCTAATTTAGATTTTTGAATAAATTCCCAGTCAAATGTGGTCAACACCAAAATCAAACTTCACCATTGGATTCCTTAGGTCCAAATTAAGTTTATACCAAAATTTGGACCTAAGATGAGTTTGTCTTGACCTAGTTTGCAAATTAATCCTATCTAATTACATTTCTACCCTTAACTTTCAAAAACTTTTCAAATAGGACCCTAACTTTACTGTCGTTCTCACAAAAAGGTCCCTACCGCACAGAACTCCTAATCCTACAACTCCGACGACAATCAATCAAGGATTTCTCCTTTATTGATTGATGAAACCTCCTCAAAATTGAACCGGAGATTCCTCTCGAAATCCTCTTTCAATCATACCGATTCTTGTGCTTCAAATCTTTCCCAATTTCTCATGCGAACACATGAGAAATTTGGGTTTCCAACTCCAGCGACCTTCCAAGCTTGAAAGCTTGGCTTACAAGCTTTAATCGACCCCCTGATACCTATATAAAGACTCCTAAGGCCTGCCCGATCCTTCCAAGCTTGAATTTGACCAGAGAAACCCTCAAATTCCTTTCTCCTCCTCCGGCCCATTTGCTCTTCAAGCTCTGGCGACACTCCCTGCCTCCCTTCGTCGTCTGACCGCAATACCAATGACAGACTCTTCCTCCTTGCTTTCTTCCGCATCGAGAAAGCACCTGCCGGTGCTCCTACCGCCATCCTCGCCGTCCACCTCTCATCAAAGCAGTTTCTTCCCCGATGCCAACCACAACGCAATCGGCGCCTCCTCAACTCCCCTTCGTCCACCAATTACCTAGATAAGCCCCTTACCTCCTCTACTTCATTTTTCATCTTAACTGCACCCACTTTCAACCATGCTACCGCCCGTTTACCGTCGTCCCTTCCGCGTCCGGCCACTCCTCCGGCGAAGTGCTCCCATCGATACACCACTCCATACTCTTCGCCAACATTCCCACAAGCTCCGCCTCACTGAACCCCCATCATTATTTCCCATTCCCTCCACTCAAACAACCCCCCGAACAAACCCATCACCAACTACCTTCTCCGAGTCCGTCCGACCACCATGCACCTTCATCCTCCACGAAACCACTGCCATTGCCTTCGCTAATGTCCGGCGAAACCTTCTGAGGTGTTTTGACGTGGCTGAAAGGCCTTATTCTCTATTTCAGGTTCTAGGCCGAAGCTCCGCCATCGCGTTGTCTTCTCCGATCGAGTTCGTGGTGTTCTAGCTCCGCGAGGTCCAGGTCTTAGCTCCAAGAGGCACGGTTTCACTCCAGGACCCTCTCCAGGTCCTCAATTGGGGACTTCCAGGAGAGTTGCGATGCCAATTGGAAGATCCTCACAGCTGCAGGCGCACGCAAAGAAGCAGGGACTTTTAGTCCCACATCGTTTGTGGAAGAGCTCCCACCAGCGCATAAATTGAATTTCTGCTATAGGCTTATCGCCTCAGCACGCACAGGGGGTGAGGTCCCCGCATGCACGCCTCACGTGCCTCGTCTGCGACTCTGACCCCGCAGACCTAGTGCGCCCGATAACCCACCTAACCCTAAAGCACCCTCGGTTGCGATCCACACCCGCAGCCCTAATCCCGGGTATGCTCTAGGTCCGATTACCCGTATACTCGGTACTGTTGAAGGCTCTGAGAGAGCGTGACCTAAGGAGAGAAAGAGAGGAGAGAGCTTGCGCGGGGAAGGGGGAGGGTTTTGCTGCAGAGAGTATTGGCGACACTTAGCCAATTCTAGATGCCCACCTCCCTGTGTGAAGAGGCTGAACAGAAGAGGAAGAGAAGAGAGAGCCACAGCAGAAGACGTTTGATACTTTGATTGAATATATTTGAGATATTGATTTAAGTGTTATTTGTGAGGAGTAATTGGTGATTTAAATCACCATTTTACTCCATTCTTTTTGCATATTGATTCTAACATTACTCTTATTACAATATTTATTCTTGATTTCAATTATGATCTTGAGCTTTAAATTCCATATTACTCCCTGTGTTTAACCTCGGAACCTTTTAGAGTAATAAAATTTATTTGTTTAAGCGCTATTTTGGCTATACTACAACACGAAAATCTTAAACACCGATTTAGCGTGCGAGCAATGTGTTTCGCTGAGCCTGGAGATCTCACCTGGGGCTATTGGCTGGGAAGCAAGCTTCAAATCCTGCTTGAAGCTCTTCGGTAATGGCGGCTGCACCCGAGGTACCTGAAACAAGAAGAGGGCCTCTCAGCCATGTTAAAACAGTTCAAAAGGTTAGCTGGAGCACGACGAATGTGGCGGTGGTGGTTTCCTGGTGTGAGAGTGAGTGTGGTGGCCGGATGGAGGCGGAGATGGCCAAAGGAAGTGGGTTTATTCGGGGGCGTTTTGGGTGGATGGGAAGGTGAATAGAGAGAGGGTTTTGATGGGTGGAGTACAACGGAGGTATGGGCGTGTTGACGAGGAGGATGGAGGTGTGTAGCACTTGGAAGTCCTCATTGGAGGGGTCGTCGGAGGTGAATACGAAGGGTAGCTCTGGTGGATACCTGTGCACAGCAAAATGAACCTTTCAGTCCTAGATCAGTCCAGGAGCTTCAGGGAAGATCCCCGAAGCTTTTCCCTATTTCTATGTGCTGTGCGAAAGGGCTCGGTGATGCGGTGAAGACAAAGTGCTGGAGCCCTTAAAGATGGTGGTCGGTGATGGCTTAAACAGGGTTGGAATTTAAAATTTGAGCGATGAGAAGGTAGAGGGAAGAAAGGGGAAGAAAAACCCTAACCTAATTTGGAGGAAGGAGAGGTGGAGACCGATGGTGGAGGCAGGCCACCGGCAAAGAATCGAAGAAGGAATTGAGGCCGATGAAGGAGGTAGAGAATCGGCTACTGGACTGAGAAGCTTGGCGAGAGAGAGACGAAGGTGGTTGCACCCTCATTTGATGGAGAGAGGAGCGGAGCGAAGGGGCAGAGAAGACCTCAAGGTCTGGTAATGGTGGTGCACGGAGGAAGAAGAGAAGGCAACGGTTGCACTCGGATCCAGATGACTCGACTCAGAGGAGCATCGCGAGGCTTTATAGAGCCTCGACCGAGCATGAATTTGTTGCAGGAGGCAGCGAGAAGACCTTCCAACAACTCATATCTCCGCATTTGTTTTTGACCGGAGATCGCGGGTTGTTGCAACTACGGCAACTGGGTTGTGCGAAATCTTTGACATATGGGGAATTGATTTTATGGGACCCCTTCCTGAATCTAGTGGCTTCAAGTACATTCTACGTTGTTACGAACGTGGGCATCAGACGTAGTTTAAGACGTCTGGGAAGTGGCCCAGACGTCTAGCCAAACGTCTGGAACCCTTCCCAGATGCCTGGTATTAAATTTTTTCAACGTACGGGTTCGCGTTTGCGCGCCTGCGCGCGCAGACTGAACCCGCCGCCTTCGTTCTTCCCTTTCTCTCCCTGCAGGCGCCGCTTTTCCCTCCTTCTCTCTCCCCGCAGCTGCCTTATAAAAACACTTCCCCTCACCCTCACTCCACCGCCTTCTCTTCTCCTTCTCCCTACCAGCGAGAGTGCGAGCTTGCCAAGGCAGCTAGAGCCAGCTGGCAGGGGAGCAGTGAGCGTGGGGTGTTGCGGAGGAGCTGCTGCAGCTCGGGCAGCTGGCGAACGCGGCGCGGAGCGGCCGTGCATCGCGGGCAGAGAGCGAAAAGGGTCCTGATTCTAGGAAAATTTTCCAGAATCAGACGCCTAGACTTACATCCAGACGACGCAGAAGACGTCTGGAGGAAGGTCCAGACGTCTGACAGGTACAATATTTTCCTACCTTCGTCTATTTACGCATGTACGGCCATGCAGCCGTCCGCCGCGTTCTCTGCGCCTCTTCGTGATGAGAGCGGTTGCGTGTGTGCGCAGGTGTTGTTCGGGAGGGAGCGAGGGCTCGCCATCCCACACAGATCAGACGTCTGGGCGCAGTGACAGACGACGGAGAGAACCTCCAAACGTCCGGGGTGGCAATCGGACATCTGGGAACTAAGAACAGACGATCCAACGAGCTTCTGGACGTTTGAAGAACTACGCAGACCAAGGTATGGCATGATCGACCTTTTAAGATGTCTGGAAGAAGTTCCAGACGTCTGATTTTGGGCAGACTCGTCGTTTTTGACCCGTTTAGGGTCTGTTCGGAGTCCATTTTCCGCGTTTCAAGTTTCATTCTTCCCAGATTTATTTCCTCTACCTGTTTACAATAATTGTATACTATTCTGAGTAGCTCCTTGTCTTTGATCCTTGTATTAGGACCCCGTTCCGTTGCTGCTCTGGGGGTTGCGGAGGCGCACGGGATTGCCGACCACGCCCCCAGTACTCCCGGTTTTGCGGGTAGAGTGGCCCTTTAATTTATCTAACAAAATTTGTACAATTACGAAACAATTAATAGAGTCTAGGGCATTGCATGAACCCTAGGACTGAGAAATTAGACTGAATGATAGATCCTAGGGTATTGCATGAATCCTAGGACTAGAAAACTAGATTGAATGATAGATCTTAGGGTATGGCATGAATCCTAGTACTGGAAAACTAGTTGAGTATATAAACATTGCAGTATTGGAAAAGTGGAAAGGAAATGATAACTGCCTGTAAATTAGTTAACAGCTGCCTGTTATGAATGGATAATTACGGTTGAGAACATGAATTGTATAGATATAAAGCTAAAACGGTGAAACCTAAATTGGCTGAGTTAAAAGAGCATGAACCCTACGGGGAGTTAGGAGTAGAACTCCTGGAAAGTGAATGGAATAGAATTGGAGAAGTGAGATGGCCTTGAGTACGGAGTACCAAGGAGAGCAACTGTCCCCCTGTTTAGTGCAGAGTTGAGCTAGCCGCCCCAGGGACCCGGGGTTAGGTTTGGCCACTTTGTACCGACTTTTGACCCTCGTGTACACAGTACCGAGAAGAGCTACTAGTGTAGGGAGAGCACTAGCTACCCCACGGGCCCCGGAGTTCTGCTAGCCCTCCTACACCGACTTGTTAGGCCCACTGGGCAAACCAGGGTAGTCAGGCGAGGGTGCGCGGACTGTGGAGGGGCAAGACCCCTGTTTGGTTACTGTGGAGGGGTTGGACCCCTGTTACTGAGAGGGCTCTGCCCTATACTAGTTCCGTGCTGTGCTTTGGGCGCACCCGTTAATAGAAACGATTGACGCGTGCCAGTGCGGGGTAGTTACCCGTGCGTTTATCACGTGTGCCGTAGTCACCGTTATGTCTATCAGCGACCTTGGGGTGGTTGATTGAGGGTAGGACAACCACGGGGGACTCTCCCGGCCAGGAGAGCACCACATGTTACTTTTACTTTTCGGAAAAGACTGCAATCAAGATCGTTCCCACAAGGAACATTCAAGATCAAGAGAAGGATCTGAGAAATAAATCAATAGCGAATAAATGAAAAAATATAAAGAAAGAAATTAAAAATATAACAGCTACTGTCTACTCTACTGCTTCTTCTAGCTTTTGGTTGCCACTCTACTCAGCGTTTCGCTGACGTATCACCCTTGTTACCTTTCAGGACCAGGTGTTGAGCAGCCAGAGTCGGCAGCTGCAGAGGGCGCTGGGCTTAGTAGAGCCCAGTAGTGTTACTTGTAGTACCCACTGTACTTTTCTTTCCGCTGTAGTGAGTAGTTTCTATTACCCCCTGTACTCTCTTTATTGTAAGCTTCATATTATGTACATGTTATTTCTCTTCTGTTGTGGTGGTGTATACTGTAGTATTTCCTTTCTTTACTACTGTATTTTGTTACTGTTAGTTATATACATGGTGAATGTGGTTTATTTTATTGCTCTTTTGGTTACTTTCTCGTTGGACGACTGGGTCTTGGGATCAGTCGAGTCGGTCTGATTCTCGTGTCTTGTAGGGATTTGGGAATCGGGTCGTTACAAGATGGTATTAGAGCAAGGTCATCCCGAAAAGTGAACCAACTGACTGAAAAATAACCAATTCACATGTCTGTAACTAGAGTAGCCACCATAATATTTCTTTTGACATATGTTCTTAGACTTCTCCATTAGATATCGATTCGTAGTGACGTCTTTTCTATTCCGTATTCGCGTTTCCTTACAGGAGATGCCTCGACGTGGAGCCAGGAGGGTGGGTCGCAGGCGCGACCAAGGTCAAGGTCCGAGGGACAGATGTGTCGAGCTTGGAGTACATGCTACCCCTCCTCTTCTCCTGAACATACCATCTCTAGACCTCGTCCATCTGATCCGTGAGGTGGTTGGAGAAGAATTTCAGCTTCCATCCACTTCGCCGCCTCCTCATCTCCCTTCCGTGGGTACGACAGGGGAGTTAGTCGTCGAACGAGATTTCCGCCATCACACTAGGCAGGTTAGGAGAGCTCAATAGAGGCACGTGGCGCCCGCAGGAGAGCCGTCACGTTTTGCAGTGCCCTCAGTGACCTTTGGAGGCCCTCGACAGGGGCCAGCTGCTAGCATCGGACCCCTGCCCAGCCACCAGCAGGGACCCACCAAGAAGAGGCATCGAGTTCCCCTCTGCTACCCGTGTGGCCAGTCGGGCCATTTCAGGAGGGACTGCCCGACTAAGGCTGGGGCACAGCAGACGCTCACCGCTTCGAGCACTGAGGGCTAGTCGGGTGGTCGTGGGTTCAAGGTACCTGATGGAGGACAGCCGCCACGAGGAGGATACTAGCCCGTTGTCACTAGCTTCGCCCTGGGCCTACCTGTTTTGTCCACCCCCAGTATCGAGGAGTGTCGTGACGTCGTGACCCACGGAGACAGCGTAGCTTCAATCCATACAGTGACAGGTATGGTTACATGATTTGGTTTTTTTTCTGGAGTATGTAATTCCTGTATTCTAGTACGATGTACCGTCTTACCACACGAGTTGTTGCTACTATGGAGTCTGATAGCACTCCATTAGGGGATTAGTGGTAATTAGAAATCTAGGTGGTCAGCTGTTTGTAGCTAAGGAGGTATACATGGGTTGCGAGGTCAGTATTGGGGAACATAGCCTTCTCGCTGACCTGATTATGATACAGATGGAGGACTTTGGCGTAATTCTAGGGATGGACTCGTTGTCCGCTTACCACGCTTTGGTGGACTGTTTTGAGAGGAAGATCGTCTTCTCCATACCAGAGTTGCCTTCTTTCGAGTTCCACGGTCAGCCAGTGGACGGAGACTTCAAGTGCATTTCTGCACCTCGGGCGGCGAGACTTTTGAGCCATGGGTGTGAGAGCTTCCAAGCTTGTGTAGTGACAGAGTCCAATGCTGTGGCAGACTTCCAGAGTACCCCGGTGGTCAGAGAGTACCCCAACGTGTTCCCAGACAAGTTGCCAGGACTACCGCCCGAGCGTGAGATCGAGTTTGAGATCTCACTAGTACCAGGGACCAGCCCCATCTCCACTGCACCATACAAGATGGCACCACTTGAGCTGTGAGAGCTCAAGTCTTAGTTGCAGGATCACTTGGAGAAGGGCTTTGTGAGGCCCAGTGCGTCTCCCTGGGGAGCCCCGATACTGTTTGCGAAGAAGAAGGATGGTACCCTACGCCTTTGTGTGGACTACCAACAGCTGAATACGGTCACCATCAATAACAGATATCCGCTACCGAGGATCGACGACTTGTTTGACTAGCTACGAGGTGCCACGGTATTCTCCAAGATCGACTTGAGGTCTGGATACCACCAGTTGAGGATCAAGGAGGAAGACGTCTCCAAGACAACTTTCCATACCCGGTACGGACACTACGAGTTTCTGGTCATGCCCCCCGCTGCCTTCACGGACTTGATGAACCGGGTGTTTAGACCGTACTTGGACCAATTTGTGGTGGTATTCATGGATGATGTGCTCATCTATTCTCGAGATCAGACGCAGCACGGATAGCACTTGCGGATGGTTCTGGACACACTGAGACGACGTCGGTTATACGCCAAATACAGCAAGTGCGACTTCTGGTTGAGGGAGGTGACCTTCTTAGGTCATGTGATCTCTGGAGATGGCTTGGCAGTGGACCCAGCCAAGGTCGAGGCAATGCTCAGGTGGGAGAGACCACGTACGGTTACTGAGATTCACAGTTTCTTGGGACTGGCAGGCTACTGTAGGTGGTTTATCAGGGGCTTTTCACAGATAGCACGTCCTATGACACAGTTGACCTGGAAGGACGTGCCCTTCACTTGGACAGGCGCCTGTGAGGCGTGTTTTCAGGAGCTGAAGGAGAGGCTGACTTGGGCTCCCGTGCTCACCATCCCTGACAGTAGTGGCGGGTTCATTGTGTACACGGACGCCTCCTTGCAGGGGCTAGGGGGTGTGCTCATGCAGAGGGGTCACGTTGTCGCTTACGCTTCGCGGCAACTGAAGCCCCATGAGCATAGCCACCCTACCCACGACCTGGAGCTGGCAGCTATTGTCTTCGCGCTGAAGACCTGGAGGCACTTCTTGTACGGTGAGACCTTCGAGATTTTCACAGATCACAAGAGCCTCCGATACCTTTTTGATCAGAAGGAGCTCAATATGAGACAGAGACGTTGGTTGGAGCTCCAGAAGGACTATGACTGCAGCATTTCCTACCACCCAGGAAAGGCCAACGTGGTGGCTGACGCCTTGAGCCGGAAGGCGCCCGCACACTTAGCCAGTTTACAGGTGCAGAGTTGGAGCCTTTTGGAGGAGATGGGCAGTTGGCGACCCCTAAAGTTACGAGGGCACTGTGGGGCAATGACTATGACACGACAGACGAGGAGCTGTTGAGAGAGCTCCTGACTGAGGCACACGGTTCTAGATTCACCATACATCCCGGAAACACGAAGATGTACCATGACTTGAGACGCGAATTTTGGTGGAGGGGGATGAAGCGGGATGTAGGTGAATTCGTGCAGCAGTGTTTAGTGTGCCAACAGGTGAAAGCCGAGCATCAGAGGCCTGCAGGGCCGCTACAGCCACTTCCAGTGCTAGAGTGGAAGTGGGAGAGCATCACCATGGACTGGGTGGTGGGCTTACTTGTTACCCAGCGAGGACACGACGCAGTCTGGGTAATCGTTGATAGATTGACGAAGACGGCGCGTTTCTTGCCGATCCGAGTCACCTTGGGACCAGCACAGTTGGCAGAGAGGTATATCCGCGACGTGGTACGTCTACACGGAGTTCCGCGGGAGATCGTATCCAACCGGGATACCCGCTTTACGTCCCAGTTTTGGGCTGAGTTTCAGCAGGCCCTGGGGATGCGGTTGAGGTTCAGTACAGCTTACCAACCCCAGACGGACGGATAGTCTGAGCACACGATACAAACACTTGAGGACCTTTTGCGTGCCTGTGTACTGGACTGGAGGGGCTCTTGGGAGGAGCACTTACCCCTGGCAGAGTTTGCATATAATAACAGTTATCACTCGAGCATCGGCATGTCACCCTACGAGGCTCTGTACGGACGGAGATGTACGGCACCCTTGAGTTGGGTTGAGGTGGGGACCAAGTGGGAGGTTGGCCCCAGGCTGATCCGGCAGAGTCAGGAGGTAGTCGAGTAGATTCACAGGCGACTCCGCACTGTCAGGAGCAGGCAGAAGAGCTACGCGGATCAGAAACGCAGAGAGGTGCAGTTCGAGGTTGGGGACCACGTCTTCCTTAGTGTTTCGCCCATAAAGGGCCTGCAGCGGTTTGGGGTGAGAGGGAAGCTCGTGCCGAGGTTTGTGGGGCCCTTTGAGGTCCTGGAGCGGGTCGGACCCGTTGCTTATAGGCTTGCCCTCCCTCCTCAGCTTTCTGGTGTGCACGACGTGTTCCACATGTCCAACCTCAGGAAGTATGTCGCCGATCCCAGTCATGTCCTGAGCCACGAGAGCGTCAAGGTGGGCGACGACCTGACCTACCCCGAGCGGCCAGTGCAGATTCTGGATAGAGCTATCCGCAGTCTCAAACGAAAGCAAGTACCCCTGGTGAAGGTTTTATGGAGGAGCCAGCGGTACGAGGAGGCTACCTGGGAGCCTGAGGCAGCAATACGGAAGCGGTACCTGGAGCTTTTCGCGGGTACGTCTTTTTGGACCGGCTTCGGTCCTCTGAGTTTGTTATATATATATTTTGTTCTTTCCCGTACCCTAGTTAGCGCAAGTTTTGGGAATGAAACTTCCTTTGAGTTTGTTATATTATTACGAACGTGGGCATCAGACGTAGTTTAAGACGTCTGGGAAGTGGCCTAGACGTCTGGTATTAAATTTTTTCGGCGTACGGGTTCGCGTCTGCACGCCTGCACGCACAGACTAAACCCGTCACCTTCGTTCTTCCCTTTCTCTCCCTGCAGGCGCCGCTTTCCCCTCCTCTCTTCCCGCGGCTGCCTTATAAAAACACTTCCCCTCTCCCTCACCCTCACTCCACCGCCTTCTCTTCTCCTTCTCCCTGCCAGCGAGAGCATGAGTGAGCGAGTGAGCGAGTGCGGCAGCAGCTGCTGCTGCGAGCGTGCGGGAAGGAGTTGTTGCGAGAGGAAGAAGAAGCTCGACCGCAAGGGTGCGAGCTTGCTGGGGCAGCTAGAGCCGGCCGACGGGGGAGCAGTGAGCGTGGGGTGTCGCGGAGGAGCTGCTGCAGCTCGGGCAGCAGGCGAACGCGGCGCGGAGAGCGAAAAGGGTCCTGATTCTAGGAAAATTTCCCAGAATCAGACGCCTAGACTTACATCCAGACGACGCAAAAGACGTCTGGAGGAAGTTCCAGACTTCTGACAGGTACAATATTTTCCTACCTTCTTCTATTTACGCGTGTACGGCCATGCAGCCGTCCGCCGCGTTCTCTGCGCCTCTTCGTGATGAGAGCGATTGCGTGTGTGCGCAGGTGTTGTTCGGGAGGGCGTGAGGGCTCGCCATCCCACACAGATCAGACGTCTGGGCACAGTGCCAGACGACGGAGAGGACCTCCAGACGTTCGGGGTGACAATCGGATGTCTGGGAATTAAGAACAGACGATCCAGCAGGCTTCTGGACGTCTGAAGAACTGCGCAGACCAAGGTATGGCATGATCGACCTTTTAAGATGTCTGGAAGAAGTTCCAGACGTCTGATTTTGGGCAGACTCGTCGTTTTTGACCCATTTAGGGTCCGTTCGGAGTCCGTTTTCCGCGTTTCAAGTTTCATTCTTCCCAGATTTATTTCCTCTACCTATTTACAGTAATTGTATACTATTCTGAGTAGGTCCTTGTCTTTGATCCTCGTATTAGGACCACATTCCGTTGCGGCTCTAGGGGTTGCGGAGGCGCACGGGATTGCCGACCATGCCCCCAGTACTCCCGATTTTGCGGGTAGAGTGGCCCTTTAATTTATCTAACAAAATTTGTACAATTACGAAACAATTAATAGAGTCTAGGGCATTGCATGAACCCTAGGACTGAGAAATTAGATTGAATGATAGATCCTAGGGTATTGCATGAATCCTAGGACTGGAAAACTAGATTGAATGATAGATCCTAGGGTATGGCATGAATCCTAGGACTGAAAAACTAGTTGAGTATATAAACATTGCAGTCTTGGAAAAGTGGAAAGGAAATGATAACTGCCTGTAAATTGGTTAACAACTGCCTGTTATGAATGGATAATTACGGTTGAGAACATGAATTATATGGATATAAAGCTGGAATGGTGAAACCTAAATTGGCTGAGTTAAAAGAGCATGAACCCTACGGGGAGTTAGGAGTAGAATTCCTGGAAAGTGAATGGAATAGAATTGGGGAAGTGAGCTAACCTTGAGTACGGAGTACCAAGGAGAGCAACTGTCCCCCTGTTTAGTGCAGAGCTGAGCTAGTCGTCCCAGGGACCCGGGGTTCGGTCTGGCCACTTTGTATCGACTTTTGACCCTCGTGTACACAGTACCGAGGAGAGCTACTAGTGTAGGGAGAGCACTAGCTACCCCACGGGCCCCGGGGTTCTGCTAGCCCTCCTACACCGACTTATTAGGCCCACTGGGCAAACCAGGGTAGTCAGGCGAGGGTGCGTGGACTGTGGAGGGGCAAGACCCCTGTTTGGTTACTGTGGAGGGGTTGGACCCCTGTTACTGAGAGGGCTCTGCCCTATACTGGTTCCATGCTGTGCTTTGGGTGCACCCGTTAACGGAAACGACTGACCGCGTGCCAGTGCGGGGTAGTTACCCGTGCGTTTATCGCGCGTGCCGTAGTCACCGTTACGTCTGTCAGCGACTTTGGGGTGGTTGACTGAGGGTAGAACCACCACGGGGGACTCTCCCGGCCAGGAGAGCACCACGTGTTACTTCTACTTTTCGGAAAAGATTGCAATCAAGATCGTTCCCACGAGGAACATTCAAGATCAAGAGAAGGATCTGAGAAATAAATCAATAGCGAATAAATGAAAAATATAAAGAAAGAAAGTAAAAATATAACAGCTACTATCTACTCTACTGCTTCTTCTAGCTTTTGGTTGCCACTCTACTCAGCGTTTCGCTGACATGTCACCCTTGTTACCTTTCAGAACCAGGTGTTGAGCAGCCAGAGTCGGCAGCTGCAGAGGGCGCTGGGCCTAGTAGAGCCCAGTAGTGTTACTTGTAGTACCCACTGTACTTTTCTTTCCGCTGTAGTGAGTAGTTTCTGTTACCCCCTGTACTCTCTTTATTATAAGCTTCATATTATGTACATGTTATTTCTCTTCTGTTGTGGTGGTGTATACTGTAGTATTTTCTTTCTTTACTGCTGTATTTTGCTACTACTAGTTATATACATGGTGAATGTGGTTTATTTTACTGCTCTTTTAGTTACTTTCTCGTTGGACGACTGGGTCTTGGGATCAGTCGAGTCGGTCCGATTCTCGTGTCTTGTAAGGATTCGGGAATCGAGTCGTTACATACGTGCAGTTGATTATGTCTCTAAATGGGTCGAAGCTGTCCCAACGAGAACTAGTGATCAGAAAGTTGTCCTCCGATTTATCCAGGAGAACATCTTTACCAGATTTGGGGTTCCTAAGGTCATCATTAGCGTGGTGGTCTCATTTTAACAATGTGCGCTTCCAGTCCCTAATGAAAAAGTAAGGGGTGTCGTATCGTATCTCGACTCCTTACCACCCCGAGACCAATGGACTAGTAGAACTGTCAAATCGAGAAATCAAGAAGATCCTTTTGGTCACTTTTCTGCCTGATAGGAAAGATTGGTCTACTTGCCTTCCAAAAGCCCTGTGGGCCTATAGAACCGCCCACATGACCCAATTAGGCATGTCTCCTTTCATATTAGTGTACGGAAAGGCATGTCACATTCCCGTCGAGATGGAGCACAAGGCTTGTTGAGCAGTACGGAAATGCAATCTAGATCTAATGAAGGCTGGAATACACCGTCGGTTGTAATTGAGAGAGATCGAGGAATTACGCAATGATTCGTATGAGAACTAGCGTATCTACAAAGAGCGGGTTAAGGCCTTCCACAACAGGCACATTATACGAAAATCTTTCCACCCTGGTCAAAAAGTTCAACTCTTTGATGCCAAACTAAAACTGTTCCCATGAAAACTCAGATCAAAATGGATTGAACCATTCTTGGTGAGATGAATCTTTGGAAATGGAGCCATTGAAATTAGTGAACTCAACCCTGATTCTGCACCCTTTGTCCTGAACGGTTAGAGACTCAAACCGTTTGTCAAACTCATTGACTCAAACTTGGTTGAGATATCTTTTGCCCTCAATTCTTCCTGAGCTCATTACGCCCGGCTGATGATATTAAATTCAGCACTTAACAAGAGGCAACCCATCATCTTAATGAAAAAAGCCGAAACCCTTCTTACCACATCTTATGCTAAACGCATATTGCACTTTAGGGTCCGTCCATTAGAACAGCCGACTCCACCTTTGGTACCCGTATTCGAGCTTGAAATCGTCCGCAACAGTCACCCCGACCCGTCTACCCACCCAAAACCTATTCTAATGTATGAGCTAAGATGAATTCGAACCCACCTAATTTACAATAGGGACATTACAAATCGTAGGCATGGAGGGGTATTAAAGTGCAAAACGCTGTGAGAATCACTTTACAAGAAAGGGTTTCATAAAAAAAGTTACATAATCCAAAAATCAAAAAAATAAAAAACTGAAAAAGAGCAAAAAATGGAGAAGGGAGAAAATTTTGAAAGATCAATTTGCATATCATTTTTTAGAAGGAAAATGGGAGGTGATATAAATGTCAAAAAGGAGCACAATTTGAAAAGAAAAAAGAGATAGTTATTAGTATAAGATTAAGGAATCTACTTAGTTCTATACCAAATCAAACAGAAAGAAAGTGAAAAACAAAAAGTGCTAAGAGACAAAAGAGATTAGTATGAACGCTGATCTTAAGCCTCTTGGGCTGTAATTTTAAGCTTAAAAATTCAAGTATTTGTTAAGATCTGGATAGTCCTCGAGAGGTTGGGGAAAATGCGAAACTTAAGTATTAGATCAAGACTTAGGGATTATTCATCCTTGTTAATTGACCTCTAGTTTGCGGGACTTGGTAACCTAAGCACCCCAATCCACACACAGTCTGGTTCAGTGCGCTTTATTATCAAAATCACGCAAATGCGTTAAATCTGTTCTGAAAAAGCTACCTAGATTAGGAGCGGCTGATCAACACAAGTTGATTTAGAAGAGTTCCCGGTGCGGAGAGGCGGGAAATTCCCTTCAAAGATGCGCAATAACATACCGTCTCCTCAATGCTTATCTCCTAGGATATCTAAATATCCTACCGAGGGGATGTAAGCACCTTTTGCTGGTTCAGATGCCATAGGCGGCATTATCATGAAATGTCGATTGCTAGGGTCTGGATTTAGCTACAGAACGCCATGGGCGGGATTATCCCAAAATCTCGAAAGCCAAGGTTCTAGGGGTTGCCATAGGCGATGCTATCTCGAAGCATCGATTGCTAGGGACCCTGGGAGGATTGATGGTGGGAGTTAGGAATCCGAAACAAACCGTGTTGTAAAGCTAATCTGAAACTAGAAATAAAGAAAGAAAAGAGAGAGACAACTCTCCAAAAATAAAAAAAATCTTCTGTCTCTCTCTTACAAAAATGCACTACAAACTGAATCCGGGCTAAAACATGTTACAAGCATGGGTGCTTTAACCGCGGAGTTCAACGAACCTTAGGTTAGTTCCTGTGGGCCTTAGAAACCTTCGCGGTAGACTGTGGCTAGAGTTGGTTTGGTCCGGATCTTGGTTGGTACTTGAGTACCTCTAGGCCTATTATCAGCGTTCTGATCTAATCTACAAAAGAAAGCACACAGCAGAAATTTGAGCATAAAAAGGCGTATGGTCTAGAATTTAAGTTAATTCCATGAGATTTTGCTAAGGGACTAGCAAAAGATAGCTATGGGAGTACCTATCTTAATTTAGTCATTATCAAGGAATAAATGCTCCTACATAACCGCCAGAGGACTCTAATTCACTGTAAATCCATTCTGAGAGAAAGACAAGAAAACATGGTTAGAACTGTAATTTTACCATCATATCATGAATGCAGTACAACCACGAGTTTTCCCAGGGGGTAATTAAGGGTCAAAGGATCTTAAATATCCAACAAGTGGGTTCATATAGACAGAAAAGGGTGTTCGCGTATTTTGAGAATTAAATGACTTCTGAAATCCTAAAAACAAACTCGCTTAATTAACTAAGGTTATGGTCATGATAAAATTTTCCTAAACCCTCTAAAATTCATATAAAAATATTCTCTAGGATTTGATACCTTCAATTTGACCATCAGAACCCGTCTTGACCCAAAATAGAGTCTCAAACTGATATTTACCCTAATTTAGGTTTTTGCATAAATTACCCATTCAAACTAAGTAAAAACAAAAATCTAACTTCACCATTGGATTCCTTAGGTCAAAATTATGTTTGTATCAAAATTTGGGCCTAATCTGAGACTATCTTAACCTAGTTTGCAATTTGGTCCCGTCTGATTCTTTTATATCAGACATAGGCCCTTAACTTTCAAAATCATTACAAAAAGGCTCCTAACTTTGTCATAATTTTTACAAATAGGTCCCTACCACCATGAATCCAATTCCTACAAACTCCATAAACTTAAATTTGTCAAGAACTCCTTGATTCCTTGACGAATCCCTCTCAGATTTGAAAGGGAATTTCGTCAAGAAATTCCTTTCCATCTAACCCATTCCTTGGACTCAATTCTTTCCCAAAAGGTCATGCGAACCTTTCAAAGGTTCGGGTATCCTATTTCGCAAAAACCTTCCGAGCTTGAAAGCTTCTTTCCAAGCTTGGCAGAGCTTCCTATGGCTTATAAAAGAACCCCTATCGCACAGCCAAGCTTTTCAGTAGGTTTTGGCCTGAGAAATCTTCCTCTACTCCATCTCCAGCCACCTTCAAACTTAGCTCCGGTGACTCCTCTCCCCTCTCTTCCTCCGGCCGTCCAACCATCAAATTGGTCGGCCGATTACCTTCCCCTCATCCTCGCGAACCTCTGCTGCCAACGAGAGGTCATGCCTATACCTCAGTTGACGTCGCCGCCTCGCCGCCTCTACTTCCTTCTCCGGCTCCAGTCAACCAACACCGGAGACCCCCGCCTCTCTACCACATCCCTAAGTCCCGCTATCTCTTCCTTTCCCTCTCTACATCATTCTTCCACTCTCGCAACACACGCATGACCACCGATTCTCCCTCAACGCCGTCACCTTCTTCCGCCCCGGCGAAGCTTCGGCGACGCCTATCCACCATGCCACCACACGAATCTCGCCACTACCACCCCCACCAGCGTCGCCACAACTCCACCGACTAAAGCCCTAACCTAATTCCACCTATCGCTCACTCTTACCCTCTGCCGAACTCCACGCTCACCGCACCCACGTTCTGAGGTCATAAGACCTCCTCACCCTGCCAAACACCATCGCACGGCCACCATCACGTTTGTCGTCGTTCGGCAATGCTACTGAGCTGGTTTAATAGGGTTGAAAGACCGTTCTTTGGATTTCAGGTTCAGGACCTTCACCGCCATTGCCGCAGCTGCTTCAAGCGAGCTTTCATCACGTTCTTGAGTTTACAGCTCCAGGTCTTGGCATCAGGAGATGCGAAACACCTCCAGGAAGGATCCCAAGGTGCCAATTGAAGGCGTCGTCCTCAGCAGTTGCTCCAATTGGAGAGCTCATCACTGCAGCAGAGCATGCGAAGAAAGGGTGGGACTTTAGTCCTACTCGGTAGCTAACGAAGCAGCACGCAGACATAAATTGGAAAAGTGTTATAACCTGTTCGCCTCAGTAAGCACGGGGTGAGGTCCCCACATGCATGCGCCCCATGCACCCCCTCACACGCACTCACGCCTCGCGGGTCTAGGCTTGGTCCGTTTACTCGGATACCCGAGTCTGGTCTGGTTTGCTAGTTCTGAGAGAAGAAGAAGAGAAAAAGAGAGGAGAGGGGGGGTTTTGCTCTGCCGCCCTCCTCTTGACTCTTGTGAGATCTGAGAGAGGCCTTTGCCTCTGCTTGCATGCTAAGTCCTATGCTGCGCCTTCTCTAAAGCTAAGGGAAGAAGAGAAAGAGAGAAAGAGAAGAAAGAAGAAGAGAGAAGCCTCTCCCTGAGGCTTGAAGAGAAAAGAAGAGGCCTTTGCCTCTGTTAAGGCGTCTGAGCGCCCAATCTGCCGTCTGATTTTACATATCCAAGCCTCTTAGGATCTATTGCTTACTCATCTTGCATGAATTAATTGTGGTTGATATTGTGCAAACATTTGAGATAATTGTGGTTAAATTGTAGGATTAATTTGGTGATTCAAATCACCATTTTAACCTCTTCCTTTTGCCCTTCATTTCTATTAAGTCTTGATTGCAAATTCTTATATCTTTTATTGTGATCTTGAGTATTAAATTATCATTTGCTCTCTGTGTTCGACTTCAGATTTTATTCGAGTAATAAATTTTATATGTTTTCGCACTGATTCGAACTATACTACAACACAATGATTTAAAACCCATTTCAGAGCGACGAACACTAGGGTGAGCTTAGGGAGAGGAATTATTTGTCACTTAGGTTTTAATTTAGTCATTGTAGGTGTTAGTTGCTTTTCCGTCAACGATTCACATTTCGCCTTCGTTATTTCAAAACATAAAAATTATATATTGAAAAAGACCAAAAAGAAAGTTGATTTCCATTTCCAAGCAAGGGATTTGATTTGTAAACAATTTGTCCTCCTTGGATGACCCTAGATACCCCACTATCTAGGTTATAAAATTTAAAAGCGAAAGCAGATTTATGCGTTACAACAATTTCCAAAACCTTAATTAACAAATCGCGTATTTTCGCTATCAAACTCTCAATGGGTATTAGTCCCATCCTAAGCCTAGACTTAAGGACTAAAGGTCTATCAAATCCTTTAGTAAACGTGTCTACTACGTTATCCTTGGATCTTATAAATTCCACAGTAATCACGCCTTGAGACATTAAATCCCTTACAAACTTGAGTTTGATTTGGATATATCTCATTGTTTTTTGATTAAACTTTGAACTCTTAATCTTTGCTATACTAGTGATGCCATCACAATGCAAAGATATCATAAGAATTGTCTTACCCACCATAGGGATTTCTATAAGAAGTCCCTTTAGCCATTCAGCCTCAATTTCAGTGGTGTTCAAAACACATAGCTCACCCTCAAAGGTAGACCAGGGTAAAATGGTTTGTTTTGCAGACCGCTAGGAGACTACACTACCACTAAGGGTAAAGACTACCTTATAACACCATTACTCTCGGAATCCTCTATTTGATCGATCCAACTTGCATCACTATATCCTTTCAAAAGTGAAGGATATTTACCATAATGAAAATTAAGGGAAATAGTCCCTTTAAATACCTAAGTAGTCGATCTAAGGCATCTCAATGAGTATGGTCAGATCAGCTTATGTATTTGCTCAACTTAGACACGGAAAAAGAAATATCTGGTCTAATACAGTTAGCCAAATATATCAAGCTTCCTATAATCTGTGAATATCTTAGTTGTGAAACAGGTGTTCCACTCTTATTCTTATAGAGAGTGTTTGATGAATCAAAATGAGTGCTTACAGCCTTGCAATCTTCATAACCAAATTTCTCAATAACCTTTTCAACATAATGAGTTGAGAAATAGCTATCCCTACTATTGACCGAATTAGTTTGAGGCCTAGGATCACATTTGCAACACCCATATCCTTCATTTCAAACTTACTACTCAAGAACAACTTAGTTTCATTTACAATTCTAATGTTTGATCCAAACAATAATATATCATCAACATAGGACAACACACATATCACCCTTAACTATAGAGTAAGACACACCTGTCAGATTTGTGACCTACAAAGCCAAAAGATTGTATAGTTTCATCAAACTTTTCATGTCATTTCTTGGGTGCTTGTTTCAAACCATAAAGAGATTTAACATGCTTGCAAACCTTTTTCTTAATACCTGGAGCTACAAATCCCTCAGGCTAGTCCATATAGATCTCCTCCTCAAGATCACCATTAAGAAAGGCGGTCTTCACATCCATTTGGTGGATAGTGAGATTATAAATAGAATCCAATGAAATAAGTATCCGGATGGTAGTTGTCCTAGTTACTAGAGAATATGTATCGAAATAATCAATTCCTTCCATTTACTTGAATCCCTTGATAACAAATCTAACTTTGTTTTTTTTAATAGATCTACTAGGCTTGAGTTTTCTGTTAAACACCCACTTGCACCCAATAGTAGAACACCTTGAAGGTAAATAAACAAACTCCCAAGTGCCATTAGAGATGATTGAGTCAATCTTGTTCTTAATGGCATCTTTCCAGTGCTTAGCTTTAGAAGAAGCCATCACATCACTATAAGTAGGGGATCACTCTCAATTTGGTAAGTAATAAAATCACTACCCAAATCTTTGGCAATTCTTGGTCTTTTACTTCTCCTAGGTTCAGGCTCTTCTACTTGATTGGGTTCAGAACGGGAAGAGCTAGCTCCCACATTAGACATCCTTTTCACTTGACCAAGAATAGAACCAGATGTGATGGCTAGATCTTCTGAAGCCATATTTGGAGGTAATCCAGTCTTCATATGGAAGACATCCTCAAAAAATATAGCAATGCGAAGCTCAACAATAATATTGACATCTATGCCTGAAATCTCATATTTTATAACAAAAAAATCTATAGGCATAGCTATTATCAACATAACCCAGAAAGATCGCATCAACTGTCTTAGGTCTAAGCTTCTTCCTCTTGTATTCTGGGACAACCACTTTTGCAAGGTAGCCCCACACTTTTAGGTATTTCAAACTTGGTTTCTTGTCTATCCAAGTCTCAAATGGACTACTTTCCTTATGCTTGAGGGGAACTTTATTCAGAATATGGCATGCCGTATTTAGAGCTTCCCCTCACATATAAGTAGGTAATCCTGAACTCTGCAAGAGAGCGTTGACCATGTCAGTTAGGGTCCTATTCTTTCGCTCTGCTATCCCATTAGATTGAGGAGAATATGGGGTCGTTACTTCATAAACTATACCAAAAGTTTGACACTGTTCATCAAATAAGTTGAACGTATATTCCCCTCCTTTATCTGACCTCAGTCTTTTAAGAGTTTTCCCAGTTTGTGTTTTTGCTTCTTTCTTGAAGATAAGGAATTTACTTAATACCTCATCCTTAGACTTAAGCAAATATACATAGCAATATCTGCTACTATCATCTATAAAGGTGATAAAATACTTTCTATTGTCCTTAGTCAACACACTGTTAAACTTGGAGATATCCGTGTGCACCACATCTAGAATCTCAGTATCTCCAGTAATAGAGTGAAAATGCTTCCTAGTTTGTTTAGCTTGCACACATATATTGCATTTCTTAATTTTATCTATGATGTGTTTAGGAATCATATTTAATTTCATCATTCTTTTTAAAGAATTAAAATTTATATGACCCAATCTACTATGCCATATATCACAAGATTCAATATTACTGTAAACAGATTGAATCGAATGAAAACTAATATTATTTAGAGCATTTTTAGATGATACATCAACATCACATCTCACTCTAAATAATAGATCAAAATCTTCCAAATACCAATTTCTGTAAAATATTCCATGTCTCAACATAACAACTTTATTACTTTTAAAGTTTAATTCAAAACCCTCTTTAACTAATAAGGAAGTAGAAAGAGCATTCTTTTTCACAGCAGGACCGTGCAACCCCCTTCGTAGTGTCCAGACTAGTCCTGAGGAAAACCTCAAGTCCACGTGTCTAGATCCTAGCACCTTGGCTGCAAAATCATTCCCCATCTTCATAGTCCTACCACTACAGGTCTGATAGGAAGAAAAGAACGATATATCAGTACAAATATATACATTGGCTCCGGTATCCATGAGCTATTCAGTAGGATCGCGAATAACTAGAGTTCGGGTTTTATTGAGACATACTCATAGCTAGGCCCGACCTCCTCGGTGATCACATTCACTTGAGGATTCCCATTTTTGGTCTTCTGCTAAGCTTTATTAGAAGGACAATCCTTTTTCCAATGCCCAACTGCCCACAATGTCAGCATGGTTTATTCTTGGATTTCTTCTGGATCTTGGATTTGACTTTCATTTTATTTTTATTATTTTTATTTTTATTCTCCTTGCCTTTAGACGTCATGACATTCACCTTAGACTCTATAATCATTGCAAGTTTCTGTTTCTTATTCCCTTCCTTAATAGCAATGGCTATCATCAAATTATTTAGAGAAATCTTTCCCTTTCTATGCTTGAGAGTCATCCCGAAGTCTTCCCAAGATTTAGGGAATTTCTCAATAACAGACTTAACTTGAAACTTCTCAGGAAGCTTCATTTCAGCCTCTGCTAAACCATAGAGAAATAACAGAAATTCGTGTGTCAACTCCGATACCGATTTACCCTCAGATATTTGGAATTTAAGGAATTTTGCGACAGAATATTTTTCAATACTAAGATCTTCGGTATTATACTTTTTGTCCAATTCCTTCCATAGCCCCTTCGCAGTGGACATGGATGTGTTGTATATATCAAAGAACACATTGGACAATGCTAATAAGATGCAACCATGACAAATACGGTTGGGTTTATTCTACAAATCCACCACCTTTTGGCCTTCAAGAGTGGATTTTTCCTTATCCAAAATCAGGCAATCAATTTCCAACACCGAGATCAAACTAATAGTGGTTAACCAAATTCTCATGTGTTGTTGCCAACGCTTGAAATTTTACCTACCAAATTTCTCTAGCATACCGGATAAGTCTACACGTAATTTGAAAGTCATTTCCAACATCCTAAATATTTTAGATCTAAGCGATACATTCTCTAAGATTGTTGAAGTAAACGCATATAGGAAATAAATAAATAAAAACATATGCATTTCCAACGTTTTTGTATAGATCAAAAATATTAAATCAAACAAGTCAAACATGATTTGGCAAGATCCAGAATAAAATAAAGAACATATAACATGCAATAGCATAAATAAACAAAATGAAGAAATGTTAGAGATTACTCTGATTGAAGCACCCATTAAGGACTTCCTTTAGAGAAGGTATCGACCCCCACAATACCGGTGTATCGGGGTCTGACGAACTCCCAGGATACGACGATCCACCTCTAAGATTCGGCGTACTTCGATCTTGGAAGCTCTCGAAAACTATTTCAGGAAAACGAAGCCGAGGCAATTTGGTTTCCAACCAAATTCCCGATTGATTTGTCAATTTAATTGTTTGATTAACAAAAAACTTCTTATGGATCTCTCAATCTCCTTGTGCAAAATCGACAAAAGTGATTGGAGATTTTTCTACTAATCTCACGTCGAACAAATGCGCCAAAAAGAGAGATAAGAACAAGAGAGAGGGGAGAGAGTGGAGAAAGCTTTTCTGCTCTTGTTGTGTATCAAATGAGAACTCCCTTATGGCTCTTATATAAAGCCCACGACTAGATGCTTAAGGAAATTCCTGTTTTATAGAAATACAACAAATGATCGACTAATTAAGTTCATTGATGGACCAAACCAATTGATCGATCAAACTAAATTCACTGATCGATCAAAATAATTGGTCGACCAATTTTATATTTTGATTGACCAATCCAGGTCAAAATCGTTAGATTAAAACTCATAACAAAAGAGTCCAAGTTTCAAGTTCCAAATTAATTATCACCCAAGCTGGAGCCCAAGTCGGAGTTGGGGCAACGTGTGTGCACGTGCGTGCGTAGTCCCCAGCCCCACCTCTCACTCTTTGCTACATAAGCAATGGGAGGCAGAAGCCTTTTACATCCACTAAGAGATTTGTCCACTTCTAGTATGGGACTAAAAACCTCTCCTAAATTTCACTGATTTCAACATGAATCCCCATGTCACCATATAACAATTGCATCCCAATTGATGCAATTAAGTTCTCAAATCCAACAGTACCTTTGGTTAGAAACTTTGTATGGCACACCTTTCTTAAGGGTAATGACTTTGCTACTATACACACTAGTTACCGGGTATGGTGTTAGGACTAAATGGATGTGGAGTCCTCACAGGCTTGTTAGTGTGATGATGCTTAGGTTGATCATTTGGGGTTCCCACCAATTGCATTATTTATGGTTCTCCTAGTAGATTGACGAATCAAAATGGGATAAGATCTAAAACAATAACAACAAATTATGAACTTGGCGCTCATCTTTGGGGATTTCACTTAAAACTTGGAAATAGAGGAAGTGGGTGTGGTCTACCTTGCTTATTTTTATTTGTTAACATGGTTTTAGTTCTCCTTATTGAGCTTTTCCTCATCCCTTACCTTTTATATTTATTATTCATCTAGGTGATGATGGAGGGTGAAAATCTTAGCAATGGCAATAATGATAGATATTATAAAGAGGAATGGCAAAAGGAGCTAGCTGAGTTGATTCTTGAGTAGAGCTTTAAGGAGTGATTTTATATTCTTGTAGCAATTTTGGTAGCATTACCTATGGTTTGTATGGTAATAATGGTATCTGGTTGCTTGCGCAAGTAGAAAAGATTGTATTTGATATAGCTCTTTAATGGTATCTACAAAACTTTTTTCTCCATGCTTAGTTAGTGGTTGATTTTATTCGATGTTTCATTTTATGTACATATGAAAGTAATTGAGAAAAAAGATCTCACAATGTATATTCGATTTGTACATTTCTACGTAAATTTCTAATATTTTGAAGTGAGGGGTTTAAGTTGCAATAACAATAACTTGACTTCTTATTTAAATGAATAAATCCAATAATAAATTGGAAAATGATATTTGTGCTTCTTAGTTAGAACTTAGTTCATTTATAAGTTAATCAATAACGTTTCTTCAAGATCACATTATGTGTATGTATTGTATAGCAATAATATGTTATGCATGTATATTGTTTTGATATATATCAAAATATATATGTGTATAGCATACATTATATATTATTAAACTCAAACTCCCATCAACATATTTTATGTTCATTTTAATTTGTCGAGATTTTAAACTTGAATTCAAAATTTACATTTTTATTCATTTGATTCGAACTTCTTTTTTTAATTTTGACTCCTACCCAACAAAGTTAAATCAACTTTGAATATATTTGATTTGATTTGCGATTATATTTAACATTAATATGAACATTGTTAATAGAATGATATATCAAAAGAGGCTTTTTTTTTTTTTTTCATCCTTGCATTTAAAAAGTGATATCAAAGCTAACAAATTAGAATGGGCACTATCCCATTATGAGATGATAATGCATTTTTTCAAGTCCGATGCCCTCCATTTCTAAAGAGGCAGCTAAAATTATTGAATATGCTGAAAGGTTTGATATCTCCTTCGTACATGCATTGAACTAGCTCTGGCTTATGTATGGGACTACAATAATTTATCCTCTCAAGAAAGAAGCAAGCAAAACCATGGCTACATTCTTCGCACATGATAGAAATGCCTAATCTATTCAACTAAAAACCTTATCTTTCTACTTTTATTGGAAGTTACACATCATGAGAAATACACAAATAACACTCTACAAAGCACTCCTCCCTCTCTAACTCCCGAGGAGCAACCCAATTACATATAAACATATGGATATGGGTTGAGAAATACAAAAGCTGACGTAAAAGTTGACACATAATAATGTGGACGTGCTCTTCACTTGATATATCTCATTTTTATATAAAAAAATACTAACACATGGTAGGATTCACTATTGTTGAAACCAATGACAAATCACTTTTGTACTGGTGTAAACGACTCAAATTACCTTCGGAACTACTTTATACTAGTGCAATCTTACTTTGCACCGATACAAAACAACTTTTCACCTTGCAATTTTACTTTGAACTATTTTGCATCAGTGCAAGATTAAATTCCAAGTATTTCTTCACCTATGACAAGTGAGTTTACACTTTAAAGGTGATTTTTCACCTTAGGGCTTAGGGTTTAGGATTTAGGAATCCTAAACCCTAAGCCCTAAGGTGAAAAATGCTTCTCATATATGAAATCACTTTCTATAAACCTAAATCTTAAACCTTAAATCCTAAACCTATAGATTAAATCACTTTACACGGTTGCAAAATCACTTTGCACAGGTTTAACCACCCTTGGAATAATTTTACACCGATATAAATGAGATCTTACCAGTGTAAAGATACCTTAAAATAATTTATCACTAGTGCAAAATCACTCAAAATAATTTATTACCGGTGTAAAGTTATTTATTATCTGTATATTTTAGGATAAAGTGATGTGGTGATTTCTTTTTAATGTGATGAGACTCGTAACGTAATAAATCTCATATTTTTTTATTTCTTTACATTAAATATCAATTATCAAGTATAATCATATTTATAATATTGAATGAAACACGAAAATAAAATCTACTAATTCTCCTATGTCATTATATATATTTTCCTACTTTTTAACTAAATATACATATCATATAAGATTAAAAAAAAAAACAACACGTACGGTAACTACTGCATGACATTTATTATTAGGTGAGTGCAATCCATTAACCATCATGTAAGGCCATTCCTAGCCATACCATTACCCCCCTTAAATAAGAAAAAAAAAAAACAAGAAATAATAAGTCCCAGCGCATAAGCCCCTCTTAAAAAAAAGCCCTCCCTAGAATTCCCCACATTGGTAGACACCTCCGAGCAAAACTCGTCTAATTATCGTACATCCCCAAGCAGATGCCCTCCCCAAATCCTCATCATCACCGGATTCTGGGCCCAACCATTTCGGACGACGATCCACGGATTCTTTATTTCTTCATTCCATTTATTTATCTGTTGCGAGGAAGGAGAGGGGAAATGTAGAGAGGGAGAGAGAGACCGAGCTATAGCCCATTGGGCGATATCCTCACTTCAACTCCTCCTGAACAACAACAAAGAGGGAAACGAAGAAGAGATCCAGTCAACTCCCCCTCGAACAAACGAAGCCTAATTCCTCCTCCTCCTCCTCCTCCTCCTCCTCCTCCTTCTCTTCACCTTCCTCTCCCCTTCCCCTCCTCCCGATCCATGTCGTCGGAGATCGTGGAGGAGGACGCCGCCGCGGTGAGGGAGGAGCCGTCGTCGGCTTCGGCTCCGTCGGCGGCTCCGGCGGAGGAGAGCCTCAGGGACGACGTATACACGGCGGCGGCGTACGGCGACCTCGAGAAGCTTCAGCGGCTGGTGGAGGTCGAGGGGCACTCCGTGGCGGAGCCCGACTGCCTCGGCTACTTCGCCCTCCAGTGGGCCGCCCTCAACAACCGCACCGCCGCCGCCCAGTTCATCCTCGAGGTCGGCCCGTTCTAAAACCTTCTCCTCTTTGGAGAAGGTTGTTTGTTATCTCTCTCGCGCGCGCGGGTGTGTGGGGGAGGGGTTTGTTTCTGATGTGGTTTTTGGAACTTGCTTGCCAGCACGGGGGGAACGTGAACGCGGCGGACCACACGGGGCAGACGGCGCTGCACTGGAGCGCGGTGCGCGGGGCCGTCCAGGTCGCCGAGCTCCTCCTCAAGGAAGGCGCTAGGGTCAACGCTGCCGATTTGTACGGCTACCAGGTCGTTCCTCCTCCCCCTCCTTCTGCTTGCAAGTTTTGGTTCCAGGGCATTGTTTTCGCGTCCGGAGTGCGCGGGATTTTGACGCCCGGGACTGGTCCTCCCTCCCAACCAAACCAGCAGGGGAATGTAGTGTTTCGTGCCCGAGCATGAAGCACTGGAGCTGCTGTTCTGTGAATTATGTTGCTCGTTGGAAACCATCTCATCGAAATCCCGGTTGTGAGGTGACTTGTTGTCAGCTCGTGTGAATGTAGATTGAGCTCTCCATGGATATGGTTGAAGTTATCGACATGTGTATGTGAGAAAAGAAAGGGAGAGGGACGAGAGTACACGTATCGAGTGCTTTGATTCGTGTGTATGATCTGAAGGGGAAATTGAATGCAGGTGTTTAGTACTTCGAGATTGGCTGACTATATTGTGGACTTTTTGGCTCCATTTGGATTGATATTGGGTTGTGCCTTGGCTTAGATAGATTGAGCTTGATTGTGTGTGCATGCCCGCCTACCTTAATTTTGGTTTTGACAAAAAAAAAAATGGTCTCTTAAAGAATAGGAACTTCATCATATTGGAATTCGGGCTTAGCCTTTGGTGAGACTTTAGTGGAGATTTCGGTCTTGAGTTGTGTTCTACTGTTGGATAAGTTGGAGGACAGACCAGATGGGATAATGGTTATGGTAATAGTTGAAACTTTGAAGGAGGCTATTTTGAATTGATGTCTGAGAATGCAACTTTGCTTTCTTCGCTAAATTGCCCTGCCCTCTCCCTCGGCCTCATTGTAATGAAATGGGGATGGGGGAACCCGGCATCCTTATATATGGTATCTGGTTCTGGAATAAGGAATTAAGTGAATCTAAAGTATAGCTCTAGTTGAATTTTGCTTGTCCCATTTTTTAAATGGATGGATGGGTATGTATGTCTGTATTGTCTACTTGCCTATGATGATTCAAATTGTGATCTAAGTTGCTTAACTGGTAACTTGATATTTCTTTTATCTATGTTCATATGCATTCTTGTCTTCTTTTATTAAATATTCCAAACTCTTGCCACTATGATTGACTTTGTTTACTTTATCGTATGTGTCGAAATCAGTAAGCTGCTTAATTGTCATACTAGCTACTCAGTGGGAATTACTTTTTGCAGACAACTCATGTTGCTTCACAGTACGGACAGACAGCCTTTCTTTACCATGTTGTTACAAAATGGAATGCTGATCCAGATGTTCCTGACAATGATGGCAGGAGCCCTTTACACTGGTATCTCATCTGTTTAGATACATATTCATTGTTTTTTGCAAAATGTGAGCTGCCTTTTATGGTAAAGAAATCTACTTGAGTTGTCTTTTTGCCCCCTTTCAGAGGATGCTTGCATTGGTTTGTGGTATCATAATGTCCTTGCACCTTGCAACGACTTAACCTGGCTTTTCACTTGGATCTTATTCGCAATTCATATATCTTTTTTTAATTTATGTCCTTGAATTGGATCTTGTTCATGATTCATGTTTTTTCTATAATCCTCAATGACAGGTTTCATCTTCAATTTTTCCTCATTTTTATGTTTTGAATTTTTTAGAAGGTTAAGGTTATGTTTCCAACTGATTTCCTCTGTAGTTCATTTGCTACTTAAAAAAGTAGACTCTATATGTTGGTTGTGCAATTCGATCTTATAAGGGAAACTGATGATAAATTTGTGTTTAAGATGTATATTTTGTGATGGTAGTGAGGCAATTTTTTCCAATATTAGTAGTTTCACAACTCTTCATATGTTAATTTTCAGCTCCAGTATGTTGGTTAACTATCCACATGAATATATTAGTCTTGACACTTGTTTGGTTTTTCTTGTCATTAGGGCTGCGTACAAGGGATTTGCTGATTGTATACGTCTTCTTTTATTTCTGGATGCATATAGGGGAAGGCAAGATAAGGAGGGTGTGCTACAAGCTCATTCTCATAATAGATTGAGATTACTTCATGTGATTGTCACTTAGGAGTCTTAAATTTCTTGTCTAATAATTCCTATATCATGGTAGGCTGCACTCCTCTCCATTGGTCTGCCATCAGAGGAAACCTTGAGGCTTGTACAGTTTTAGTTCAGGCAGGAAAAAAGTCAGATCTGATGGTGGCAGATAACACTGGTTTTACTCCTGCCCAACTAGCTGCTGATAAAAATCATCGGCAAGTTGCATTTTTCCTTGTAAGCATTGCATTCAAGTTAATGGGCAACAAGATTCTGCATATGTGAAGGTTTGTCGTATAATGTCATGATTCATGATACCTGATCATCCCAGGGAAATGCTCGAAGATTATATGACAAACGGTGGGATAGCAACAGTCCACTTGGAAAGCTTCAAAAATTGGGGCTTGCTCCTGCTCTTTGGTGTCTGATCGTTGTTCTACTGTTTACATATATCCATTCAGTGATTGCAGGTAACTTCTCTTGAGATTCTGCTTATCCTTAGTCCTTGTAGAAATTCTCCATGTTTTAACGTGAAAAATGATGGCATGAAACTAAGTCGTGGAGTTGAGGAACTCTACTTGATAAGTTGATCCTTAAGCGTGTTCCTTTAATTTGATCTTAAGGTGGTCCATTTGGGCGATAATTAAACAAGTCAGCTGTGGGGTTTTTCCCAAAGAAACTTAGACCAAAGAAGGAGCGTGGCTTGGTTTGGCTCCTATCAGAAGCAGCCCTTCCATTTTTTTATTGATTGTGGGGTGTGCTTAAGCTCAAAATTTTCACTTTTTCGAGGCATGGGCTTCGTAAGGCCCATAGATATGGGTTAGATTCATGTTGAGCCCATAGTTGTCTACAATTTCAAAAAAATGAATTGCATAAATTATTTTGTGGATTTGTGTGCTTTATCAGATCACATCTTTGGTGGAAAACTTTGATAGCTTCATGGAGGTCGTGGGAAGGTTGATGTTATCACCTTCACTAGGTCTTCAAAATGAGTTCTCCAATGGAAGAATCCCATTTGTTCTATCATGCAGGCTGAATCAACCCTTCCAGATATTCATATAGGAGTGCATTGGATGGAATCATGGCAATAAAGGGGTGCAAATTATTGAAGGTAAAAAGGGGGAATGTGTTTCATATTTTAAGGGGGATTTTAGAATTCATCCTATTGGTGTAACATACCTTTTGGGCTACTTGATGTGAGAATGCAATCTCCTAATTTTTTTTATCCTGATGGCTTTGCTCATCGAAGTACCAATCTCTCCTCCTAGAAGTAAGCCAAAGAGACCATTATGTGATAAAGATTGACAACAATTCACTACTTTGTAGTGGTTTCATCTCTAATGAAGAGGTATGGCAAGATTTGAGTATATATCTCTTATGAATGGTTAGGCATTTCATTACTTGCCACTTTATCCCATGGGAGGTTGAAGTTGTGGTTCATATTTTAGTTTAATTTAGCACATAGTCCTCATGTAGGTGGACAATTACGAGTTAATCAAAACTAATTCCCTTTTGTTTGGAGGTCACTAGAAGGAGATTTCTTATGGTGGAATAGGTGGACAAAGTTTGATGACACTGTCATTGCAAGTTGTTGGCTAGTGAAGTGGGGGTTTTGAAAAGGTAACCTCTTTATTGGAGATGTCTTGAGATGGTGATTATGACATAAATTCATTTAGGGGGCTGTTAAGAGGCACAAATACTTGTATTTCAAAGCTGTCTCCCCTGCATCGTAGTGGTAGTTGAGTTCTTGATCTCGGAGACTTTACATGCTATTGAAGGGCTAAGTATTGTTGCTAAGTGCTATCTGATATCAATTTTCAGGTTGCTTTTTTGAAGTACGCCATGAAAGGTTGATCCTTTAGAGGGGGTTGTTGGAGAAGCCAACCTTGATTTTTTTTTTTTTTTTTTGAAAACTGGAAGGGTGATTATCTGGATGATAGAAGCCAACCTTGATGTTAGGTGGTCATTGAAGGAATCTTTTGTAGATTGAGAGAAAAGCACATATTATGATTGTCGTGAAAACAATCTTCCTCTTTGGTTCTAGGATCTAGGAAATGTTGTCAAGGCTATTGCCTCAGTCTATCGAGCCAGGTGAGAATGCCATTGGTTGCATTGGAGCTATTCCAGGTGAGGGGCTTCATTCGGGCTATTGCCCAGTCACCTTCTTCGTCACTTGGGTTGCCTTGCGTCTCATTGTCCTACTCCTAATTCACTCTAGGTAAAATAGTAAGACTCTTCTTTAGTCATATATTATATATTATATATAAGATAGTGTTATATGTTGTTGTACATACATACACATATGTTATCGATAGCTTTATACTCTCAAATTTGCCGGTTGCTCCAACATATCTTTCTTACCTAGACTACTATACATTATTGTAAGTCTATAATGATAATTATGATACGTGTTATATATATAGTTGTTATTATTTGCAAGTCTCTAATGATGTATAACAATATATGTATTAGTTATAGTATTAAGTCTATATTGTACTATAAATATAGTATATTATAATTTGTCATCGACTTTTTTTGATAGATATATAATATATGTGTGTACACCTTGTATGATAATGTATATATATGTTATTGTGATTTAAATATGATGGGATCGTTATTTTTTCTCACTTAAACAGTGTCATCATTGTAGATTGCACTAGAAGGGGGTGGAGGGTAAATAGTGTGATAATAGAAAAGATGATCAAATAGAAATAATATCAATCACACAAAAATCATTCACCACCATGGATGCGATATTTTTAGGTGGAATTCAAACCTGGGTAAAAACAACCACCTAAGTTACCCCGATTTAAGATTTCTCGATCGACTGAGTCTTATCAAATTTACTGTGCCACTTGAATGAGGGTGATACAACCTCAATTACAACTACACTATTTAATCAAAGATAGTGTACTTGAAGATCACTCTTCTCTATAAAGAGTATTTTGTCTCCAACGGAGATGGGAATCCGTAAGTTGGATATCCAAACAAAATACAAAACTTATAGAGCTTAAAATATAATTTAAACACTTAGCTCCTATAGGAAAAGAGTCTTCCCTATGTTGGAAGTAGATCGACATGGAAGCGTGTAGAAATTGATGGTCTTGGATGTAAAGTGCAAAGCTTGGAGAGTAGCTTGGGAATGCCACTCTTGAATTTACTCTCTAAGTGAAGATGGTAGGAAGAATTAGGCTCTCAATAGTGTTTCTTTTTGTTTCTATTTTCTCTTATGTGCATCTACTAGTGGGAGTGTTGTAGGATATATATATTTATATATAGGTCATAGGAACACTATAGAGGTGGTTAGGAATAAGATATACATGTTAGAGGTTTTAAAGCTTTCAGAAAGTTGGTTAGAATTCTGGAAAATTGAGTAGAACCAATAAACAACTCAAACTAGACGATGCTTGGTCGAAGCCTCACATTAGGGTCCATCGATCAATAAACATTTTGGTTGGCACCCTACAATGAGTGAGCAACCAAGTTGAGTCTTCACTAGTTGGATGATGATTGGTCGTTTGATGCTATAGTGGTTGGTTAATGCTTGGTAGACTGGTTACTATAGGGTTCTTAGGCTTGGTCTTTTTGGACTTAGGAATTCTTGGCCATTAGTCGTCAGATACACAGTATTAGAAGACTCCTTACGATTGGATTGGATCATGGTTGGACGTTTAACTATAGGGCTTTTGAGGGTAATTAGCCAAGTAACTAGGGTAATTAATGTTCTATAATTCCCAAGCAATATAAACGTTAACAGCCAACATCCACAAATTTGGTCGACTGCTTGTTCTACAATCCCTACATAGGCATTGGTTGGCAGGTGGCTCAATCAGACGACTAGCTACAACATGATTGGTCAACATCCTATAACTAAGTTAGGTTAATTTGAAGCTTTTTAAGTGTTGGGTTTGGTTTCTTAGGTCTTCCAATGGCTTCCTAAGGTGCTTAACTTTATTTTAGGATTCTTTTACAAGTATCTAAGGAAAGAGAAAAGGAAAATAAAATTACATCAAGTACAACAAATGAAAATTAATCCTAATCTCCTTTTCTTCAAGCCTTCATTAAATGCTCCTTGATACTTTTCTTCATGAGCTCCTTCATCCTTTCGTGACAACCTTTATGGAGCTTGAGCTCGAGTTTCCAATCCATCAAGCTTCATCCAATGCTAAACTCAAAATGCTCATCTTTGAATACAATGTTAATCCATAAACATTTTGCTATCATTGAAATCAATGATTATGGTGCAAGTGCACCAACAATCTCCTTTTTTTTTTATGATGACAAAATCATATATATAAATCGAAATAATTCTCCCCCATTTTGACATTATCAAAAAGAATTAGCTTTAAGCTCCCCCTTAATTCATGCTTGTCTTTATTAAAGGATTCAAATATTTACTCCCCCTTTTTCAAAAGAGACTATGCTAAACAAATTTATCTCTTGCTAAATACATGCGTTCTAAATTTAAACTTTTCAAAATAAATTAACTATCTAATCAACTTCTCTTACATTATGAGCATTCTCCCCCTCTTTAATTGAAATTTGGCTAATCAATTTTCAGAAATATTCTCCCCTCATCTTAATGCTTTTTCAAAAGTAAGATCATCAAAATTAATGCAATTACCTCCATTGGTATAGGTTCCAACTTCTATGCCCATTTGGTTCTCCAAGAATCTTGATTCGTCCTTAATAAAGTCTATACAAGTAGCTTCTTGGGTTCATGCGAATATTTGCAAAATAAGAATTGACCAAAGATCTAGGTACCCACATTTCTTTGGGTCCTTTTAGGTTATGATTTCTCTTCCAAGGTTGTGATCTACTTGAATTCCAACCTTTTGACCTTTGTGTATAAAAGTTTTTCTTAGTGTGTGCATGACTAGGTCTATTTTCAGTTTTCTTAGTCTTGCCTTTAGCCATTTTAACTAGTCTATTTGTATTTTCTTTAAGACTATAGAGATAATTTTCAACAAGACTTATTTCATTTTTCAACAAGGAAATTTCAGTTTTCAAAGAGCCTTCTCTTTAAAAATCTTGGTGTTCTCTAAAGCAAGATTTTCACTTTCTTTAATGCTAGAAATATCCTTTTCAATAATATTAATCTTATCTTTTAATAAGGAAATTTCTATTTTTAAGGAGCTATTCTCCTCAAGGAGTTTGGTTTTATCTACTTCAAGTTCATTATTTTCTTTCACAAGTTCATGCTTCTCAATCTCAAGAGTGTTGTATAAATTCTTTAGTTTGTTATTTTCTATTTTCAATGATTTACTAAGATCCTAAGTTCATGGAATGCATCTTGTAATTCTTCATAAGGCGGTACTCATCATTGTTGTTTTCCTCCTCGCCTTCATCCTTAAGCGCAATGAGACCAAGGCACACGGTCTCCTCGTTTGAGTTCTTGCTTTCTTCATCCTTCGAGCTTGAATCCCCCTTAATTTCTTTGTGAGTGATTTCTAAAGTCTCCCAAATTTCGTGGGCTGCTGTGCATTGCAAGATGGGGTTGAATTCCTCTGGGTTCAATGCACAATATAATGCGTTCATGGCTTTTGCATTGAGAGTGAGTTGCTTGATTTGATCATTGGAGTAGCCATGCGTGGGTTTTTTCGGAAGCTTGAACAAGGACTCGCACTTGTCCTACACCGAGCAGTCATAGGCCTACAAGGCTACAACCACATTCTTATATGTAATTTCCAATATGAAAAATTTATACTTTCAAAGAGTGGCAGCTTGATGGTCGATTCTCCTTTGCCTCTTTCGGTAGCAAAAACCTTCCCCTCCGTTGTCATATTCTCACTGGGTGTAACTCTGTGAATGCGAGAGCCTATACTCTGATACCAAATGTAGATTGCAGTAAAGGGGGTGAATAGTGCGATAATAGAAAAAATAGTGAAATAAAAATAATATCAATCACATAAAAATTATTCATAACAATGGACAAGATATTTTTAGGTGAAAATCAACCAATATAAAAACCACCACCTAAGTCATCCCGACTTTGGATTTTTCGATTGACCAAGTTGATTAAATCCACCAACGTATCACTTGAACGATGGTAGTATACCTCAAGATCACTCTTCTCCACGAAGAGTATTTTGTTTCCAACGGAGATAGGAATTTGTAAGTCAAATACCCAAATAAAAACAAAACAAAATACAAAACTTATACAACCCAAAATATAATTTAAACACTTAGCTCCTATAGAAAAAGAGACTTTCCTAGGGTGCAAGTAAATCATCATGGAAGCACGTAGAAATCGATGCTCTCGGATGTGAAGTGCAGATCTTGGAAAGTAGCTTGGGAATGCCACTCTTGAATTTACTCTCTAAGTGAAGGTGGTAGGAAGAATTAGGTTCTAAATAGTGTTTCTTCTTGTGTCTCACTTCTCTTTTGTGTGTCTAATAGTGGGAGTGTCTTAGGATATATATAGAGGTCATAGGAACACTTTAGAGGAGCTTAGGAACAAGATATACCCGTTAGAGGTTTTAAGGCTGTCAGAAAGTTGATCAAAATTATGGAAAATCAAGTAGAACCAACTGACAACTTTAAACCAGACGTTTGGTCGACACCTTACACTAGGGTTAGTCGACCAATAAACATTTTTGGTTGGCACCCTAAAACATGTGTAAGTAGCCAAGTTGAGTTTTCACTAGTTGGATGATGATCGGTTGCCTGATGCTAATATGCTATAGTGGTTGGTTGATGTTTGGTTGACTAGCTACTATAGGGTTCTTAGGGCTGATCTTTTTGGACTTAGGAATTCTTGGCCATTGGTTGTTGAATACATAATATCAGGCGGTGCCCTAGAATATGATTGGATCATGGTTGGACGTTTGACTCCAAGGGCTTTCGAGGGTAATTAGGCAAGTAATTAGGGTAATTAATGTTCTACAATTTTCAAGAAATATAAACGATAATCAGCCAACGTCTACAAATTTGGTTGATTGCTGGTTGACGCCCTACATAGGCATTGGTTGGTAGGTGGCTCAATCAAACAGCTGGCTACGACATGATTGGTTGGTGCCTAGTGAAATTGGATGGTGCCCTATCACTAAGTTAGGTTGATTTGAAGTCTTTTAAGTATTAGGTTTGGTTTCCTAGGTGTTCCAATGGCTACTTAAGGTGTTTAACTTTTTTTTTAGGACTCTTTTACAAGTATATAAGGAAAGCGAAAAGGAAAATAAAATTACATCAAGTACAACAAATGAAAACTAATCCTAATCTCCTTCTCTTCAAGCTTTCATCCAATGCTCCTTGATGCTTTTCTTCATGAGCTCTTTCATTCTTCCATGACAACCTTCATGGAGCTTGAGCTTCCAATCCATCAAGCTTCAGCCAATTCTAAACCTGAAATACTCATCTCCAAATACAATGTTAATTCATAAATGTTTTGTTATCATTAAAATTAATGATTGTGGTGTAAGTGCACCAACGATCATATGTTTCTAATGAAAGTCAATGCTACCTTATGAGTTAGTTAGACATGTCTAATATTTTAAAAAATAGAAAAGACTTGTTGCCTTGATTCAATTGGACAATCATCTTTTTGTCACCTCTCGCCTTGAGTAATTAAGGAGCTTGTTGCCTTGTAGTCGGCTAATGCTTTAACAACATTGGATCTAGGGATTTTTCTTTTTGAAAAGGAGGATCTAGGGATATGACTAGATGCTGCCTTTCAAATCCTTGATATGTTTCTAGCCAAGCATGCTTTGTCTACAACCAATGGGTCAAGTATTCCTCATTTAACAACCATTGTTTTGGGTGGTTCTGGTTTTCAGATCTTGTTTAGCTAGTTGGTCACAAGTACCCGGTAGGGTAATCCGTTATTTGCTGGTAACAGGATAGGGACTCATTTAGTCTTGGCTTGGATGGAGATAACTTGTGAGTTGCTTATCTTTTATAGAGGTTTGTTTGGAGGAGGGGAAGGAAATTGGTTTTGTCCTTGTCAAGGGCTTGACTTTTTGTGACCTCCTCTCTTTTGAGTGCTTGTCATCTAGCAGATGACATAAAGGTACACGAGGCCCAGACTATATATTGACAATATATTCCAACTTGTACACCATTCTCCTAGCTTGAGAAATCACACGAACCTAAACTTTGATACCCATGATGGCTTCCAATAAACTGAGACGTGCGGTAGGTTTTTACAAATGGAGATGGATTCTGGCTAGGATGGTTATATAGATGCAGTGGTCAGACTCCTTTTTGGCTCCTGCAAGTTTTGTTCCCCTGTCCACTCTTCACATCCCTGTAGTTGTAGGGTCGTACTGTTATTTGACTTTTTTTAAGTTGGGTGCACCTCTCTTCTTTCTAAGATAGCGATCAGTATTGGCGTAAGTCTTACTTCAAGTGCCTCATCCTATAATAGGCGGTTCACTTCTCGTTAAATTGGGAACCCTGATGATTTGGCCCATAACTCAATTGACTTCAGCTCCCATACTTGCATTCATTTGTATCTTCACTTGGTTTTGCAGGAAAGCGATTAATACTGAATATGGGGTCTTGATAATAGGCTTTGGGACATGGTTATTAAATGCTGAGTGCCTTCTTTTCCCTTGTCCACTCATCATGGACAATCCCATCTGAAACTATTAACAGTGAGATCTGGTCAAATAAACCTTTTCTCCTATGAAGCTCTATATTTTCGATGTCCCTAAAGAAGATGCATTAAAATTGTTCAAGTCGATCTCCGGCTTGCCTTCCTCAACAACAAAGGCTGAAAATTGAGGAATCCTAACTTCCATTTGGAAGTATTACCAACCTATATGTGGAGTTTCAGTGAACTAGAAGATGGAAGAAAGAAGTGAATGTAGATAAAAAAATGTTTGGCCATGGAGTGGGACAGTTTCAGCTACCTTCTAGGACTTCAATCGTTTTTGAGCTTCAGCTATGGAACTGGTGCCTATGATCCCATTTCTTTCTTCATGTGGTCTTCAACACCGTTACTAGGCAAGGAGGGCCTTGGGTGTAACTGATATCTCCCTTGATGCTTTTAGCAGGAATTTATTTAGGATGCTATTGCCAATGGATGGGCCCAATGAGAAAATTTGACTCTACTAGTTGGAGGGTCTATGGTCTGTTGTGGAAGGGGAAGGGAGGAGTATGCCTTATGTCAATGAACACTCCAGTGTGGTACATATGTGAGCTTTGTGATGATGGTTGGTAAGTGGTTCTAGTTTGCAACAATGTGTTCAGATGTTGTACTGGAAGTCTATTCCTTTTATTTTGATGTTAATGATATTTGGATGATTACCAATCTTCATTAATTTTTATTCTCTCAAAAAAAAAAAAAAGTTCCGATCTGAACAGCCACGACATGCCGGCAAAAAGGCCTTTTTCCGATGTGATGCCATATCGACACATGTAATATCGAAATAAAAGGGTGTTAGTGATATTTTTCCAAATATCAAAATAATATGTCCACAATTTTGATGAATCTTAGACTATTATCATATTTTAAGGTTGATATAGGCGGCTCAATAACTCATTTCTATCCATTATTGTTGGCAAATGCTTGTTGGCATGATAAGAACTCTTGCAAGTGTCTTCTCTTCCTATTTGTTAAATCTTTGAGGTAATTTAGCTTCTTCAAAGTTAAATAGTATTTATTTCTTATTCTTTAAGGCTTAGATTTATTGATCTTATATTTTAATGATTGCATTTGCAAATCTATGAGTTTATGGTAGATTAACTAGTTCTATGATTATTTGATTTATAGGTTTTATGGAGTTAAGAGTGTCAGATAGTAGGATTCAGTGCTTAAATACTTTTTGGTAGGGTTTGTGTGTAAATGTTTTTCAAGTTTTTATAACACAATTATATGAATTTAATACAACTCTAATCATTCTAATAGAATTTCGAAGTTATCAAAATTCTGGTATTTCCTCGGGCATGCCTCCAAAATAAATATTTCTAAAATCATCGAAATGGTGTTGAAATCGGCTTAAAACCATGGGTGGACATGGATGGCTTAAGGAAAGCAATTAAGGACTTTGTTGATTACTTCTAATGAATGCATTTGATTGTTGGTAGGAATTTGAAGTTTACCATCCTTTGCTGAAGTCGAGTACTAGGGAGAAAAAGGTGGCAAGATCTGGGCTGCCCAGCCACCTCTGTGTTCTGCTTGCAAAATGTACAATATGGGAGTGGATGCTTTTGACTTTATAAAATAGCTGTAAGAAGGATCATTGAGGGGAGAAAAACAGGCCCTTTGGAAATTTTCAGAGTTGACAAGGTTCAGGAACTATATTTTTCGGAGATTGCTGAAAATTATGTAGAAATTAGCAGAAGAGGATTGTGGCTTAGGAGGAAAGAAAGGTTGAGGTAAACTGGATCTATAGATTGTAAGATTGTGGTTAAAACACATGCTCATGCTACTTTGATGGGTGAAGGTCTCTGAAGTCAACCATATGAAAAGGTTCTGCATTGGGTTGGTTCAAGTGGTTGAAGGAGGTGAAAAGTTGAATGCTTTACAGGTGCATTTAATTGTTCATCTTGTCCTTTACTGAGCTTTCTGGACTTTTGCCTAATGCTTCAAAATTGCCCGTGACAAGTCATTACTACAGACATGTGCTAAAGCACTAATACTTGTCCTTTTTTTTAAAAATGTTAAAGTATGGTCACTCAGGATAGTGACCATCAAGAAAAAGATTGGATTAGCTACAGATATGTTTTCCTTTTGTCTGAAAGAAATCGGGATGGGGATTCCATATTGTTGAAGAATTTGAAACTAGAATTTTATTAGAATGAAAATTGATAAAAAGAGAAGATCTTAACCCCTCTTTATATAGAGAGGGGATTACAAGTAAATTGTAATCCAAATCCTAATTTTAATTCTGCTAACTAAATATGGAAATAAACCTAATCAATTTAAATCAAATCTCTAAAAATAGAAAGAGATAAAATATAACTTTTAACTAATTCTAAATTACTCTTTCCTAAATTCTTTAACACTCCTCCTAAGTTGGAGCATACAATGTCTAACTTGAAGGAGGCATATAAAACGAGAACTCTCTCCTAATACAAATAGTCGAAGGAGCATCGAGCAGTGCAGACTGAGGTAGAAGTAGCGGTCACCATAGAATACTTATTGCCATAGCAGAGTAGCAGTAGGACACAAAGATTGCAGTAGTAGTAGCTGTCAGAAACAATACAAGTAGGGCTGTAGCGGAAGTAGTAGTAGTAACAAACGATAGAAGACTATAGTAGAGGTAGCAGTTATAGGCGACAGTAGTATGGCTATAGCAGAGGTAGTAGCAACAGTAGATGGGAAAACGTTCCTAAGTAGCAATAGTCAATAGGCAAGTAGTCAGTGGTGGTAGACGAGGATCCTCGTTTAGATCCCCCACTAGTCATCACTATCATCATGATGGGTACTAGTAGGATTGGATGCTTTGTGATTCGATCAAAAGAACTAGTAGTAGTAGTATTTGTCCACAAGACTTGTGGTATCAATAGCAATAGAAGAGGCGTCGCTTCTTAGTAGAGATTGTAGATGTTGTAGTTCCCATGGAAAAAAATTCCCAATTTTCAATGAGGGGTGTAGGGAGGCGGAGCCCCCCCGGTACAAATCGGCAACAATAGGAGATTCTGAACTTAGCATCAAGTTGCCTGGATCCTAAGTCAAGTGTGTTGAACCCACAACCTAGGCTTTGTGGTGGGCATACCTGAACTCGTTTAGGGGCACGATCAGCCACAAGTCCAATTGGAGCTTCGAGTCTTTGATTTCATACAGGGAGGGTTGGATTGAAGCCATGAGGAAGAGCAGGTGGATGATTACCACGAGAAGATGAGTGCGAGGTGCCATGGAGTTGTAGGATGTAGATTTGTGAAGTTGATCGTGTGACTGTGATGCACATGAGATGCGTACAGTAGCACTTGATGTGCATAGAAATCATGGAAGCACACCCTCGAGTGGTGCGTGTGGCACGGTAGATCAATGTGCAATGCATGTAGAGGTCACAGGCTCACAGTGGATGCATGCAAGTGCACGCAAGAACATGGCAACATGTGCTAGTGCACGCATGATCAGAGATGGTTGATCGCATGTGAGTGTGTATGGATTCGGTGCAACAATGTGCGTTGCTTGCACGTAAAGGGATAGCTCATGCGTAGAGTTGTGGTAGGCAGGTAGGCATGCGTGCAAATGCGCTGTAGGCAAGAAGAAGAAACATGCGGTGTGTGCAGGGTGGAGTAGCCCACGTGCTGCGCGCGTGCGAGAAGTAGAGGCACATGGAGAAGGTTCTGTGCATAGGCGAGGAGGTTGGTTGTAGGGGATCCCCTAAGACCGTTCCTGCTCTAATACATGTTGAAGAATTTTGGAACTAAAATTTTATTAAAATGAGAATTTATAAAAAGTGAAGACATTAACCTCTCTTTATACAGAGAGGAATTACAGGCAATCCCAAGCCTGATTCTAATCCTCTTAACTAAATATAAAACAAACTCAATCAATCTCATCAATCCTAATCAAATCGAATTAAATCTCTAAAAATAGAAAGAGATAAAACACAACTTTTAACTAATTCTAAATTGTTCTTTCCTAAATTAACACATATATCATGCATTGTCATAAAATCGGTGTCAGCATCTCTACAACAGATGGGAAACCACTCTACCATGCCATGGAGTCAGCAGGCAGCATATGCTATTACCAACCTTTCTAAAGTCATTCCATATCACCTGCCATTGATATTTTCCCAGCATCGCTACCATGGGAGAGCATCCATGGCTGTTGTAGCATAGGTGCTCTGTAGAATTGTTGTTTCAGATACTGGGGTTATGCAGATAGATCGGCAATTTGGAATTCCAAAATTCAGCACTCATAGGCACTGGAGCTGCTCTTTTATTGTTGTAATCCCTCAGTAATCACCTTCATATTCCTGTACATGCAATGCCATATTTGATGATGGAGCCACCGTAATAGTCACATCTATCTGTCCACACATCATTCTTAATTATTCCTGAACTGTAGTTGCCTTGTGCATTTCCTCTTTTTCTTTGTTACAGACTGGATAAATCCCAAACAGAAAGCTTAATGGAAATTATCTTTTCTGCGTATTATGCATGTTCCCTTGTCATATCTCAAGTCTCTCACTTATGGGCGCTAATAAAATGATATTTGCATTTACATGACCTGGCATAGCACAATGATGAAAAAAGTAAGTTATGCATGAATTTTTGGGTTCATTTTATTGCTAGAAATGATCATTTGCTCTATATTATTTCTAGTGCACAGATTATATAGGCATCTGTTTGATTCCCTCTTAAATTCAAAGATGGTCAAAGGTTTTTGGTCTTAAAGTAAAGAAAGGGCATTAAATGAACCATTTAAGCATGATGTTATGAATTCTGTTTCATTTACTTAGTAGTTTGGGTAGTTAAAAGTTGCAATCAAAGGAGCTTGTCTTTTTGCAACCAAGGATCAAAATGGGGAAATAAAGATTTTGCTTTTATTTAATGGAGAAAATTTTTGTTCTCATTCACCCAAGAAAATTTTAGGTAGTTTTGATACCTATGCTTATGTGACAAAGCTATTGATCTTTTTCTTTGTAATGCAGGCCCAAACTTGTTGATATTATCCACTGGATTTGGGATGTTCGCATGGCTAGGAGTTTTTCTTGCAACTGCTGGATTAGTTATGTTTTATAGGTGTTGGAGGTTAAGTGCTTGACTGCTGCATTAAATTTTACTCTTCCACAATGCTTGTTTCCAAGAGTAACTCCATTTTAATGGACATTATTCATTATCCCAAAATGCTAAACTTCTCTACGAGAGTCTGTAGTATTTGGGTTCCTCAAGTATTCAGGAGATTTACTGGCCCTTTGTCTTTGCCTTTGATGACCAAGAATTCATTAAGTTATATTTAGATCAGAAATCTCAATTTCTTTTTTTTTTGTCCTTTTGAAAAGAGATCTCAATTTCTAGAGAATTCTAAATTTAGTTCCAAAGTTAAAGAAGGGATTTTGAGATGTCATTAATGTTACAATGCATATATTTTAGACTACATTGATTAGTATCTGATAGAGATAATTTAGGAATTAAGATTTGGCAAGTAGAATTATCTCCTTCTATGTTTTATTTCTTTTCTAATTGTAGGGATATGAGAGTTAGTTTGAGATTTGGCTTGTTTCATATTTAGGAATTAGGATTTGTAGTAGGAATAATCCCTCTCAATATAAAGGGATGAGCTCCAATTATTTTCTTTGAGATTTCTAATAAAGGTTTCCTATTATTAAAATCTCCAAATGGTATTAGAGTAGGTTCATCTTGGGAACCTTGCGTCCTCCATTTAACCCTAGAGGTGGAGTCGGTCTCCTCTCCACCTCGGGGTGTGTGTGTAACCCCTTTGTGCTTGCGACACTAGTACTGCTTGAAGGACCGCCAAGCCTCAAAGCTTGGCCTATCTTTGCCTCATCGTCAAGAAAAAGGGGATTGAGTTTGTCCTTACCTCATCATGTGGGCCCCTAACAAGTAGCAAACCCTGCTGTGTGGTTGGGCGACGCCACATATGGTGTCATATCAGACAGGTTATCGGATTGTTGAACTGGTCTCGATCTGGTTTATCAATTTCGTCATCACCTATCTTACTTGTTTCACCTCCTGCATAAGTAGTGAGACCTCTGTTTGTGTTATGGCGGATGGAGAATCCTCGATAATGACTTCTGAGGCCAAAATTTTGGCCTCGGTACTCATTCAAGGAGCCATTATCAACTTGTCAGGTTCCTTAAACTATATTGTATGGTTTTGTGTCTTCTAGATCTTTGTAGGAAGGCAAGATAAATTTCATATTTGACGAAGAAGGTTCCAGACTCCTAAGATGGATCAAAGTACAAGTGGGAGGAGAATTTCCTTGTGATGAACAATATTGACTAGTCAATTGCTATCAACGTGCTATACAAAGAGACAATGAAAGAAATGTGGGATACCCTAGAGAAGAGGTATTCCCAGAAAACTAGTACTGCACATTTGGTGAACATCTATTAAAGGATCTAGAATACCAATCAGGGTAACATGACCCTAATTAGGTATTTTACAGTCCTTGAAGGCCTATTCGAGGAGCTAGGTGTCTACCAGCTTGCTTGTTGTGATAAGAAAATATGAGTGCGCTCAGTGGTAGGCCTACAAGTTTCTGTGAGGACTCAGTGCTAAGTACCAGTCGACACATAACCGGATATTATCTTCTGATGTGGTACTAGATTTGAAGACGATCTATAGTTGTCTTTAGAAGATTGAGATTGAGGGTCCCCCCTCTTTGGCATTGGCTACCCTCACGATTCATGTGCATTGGCGGCTTCTAGAGGAGAAAACAATGTACCTTTCTCTGTAGGATGTGGAAGAGGTCGTGGACGTTCGTTTAGTCCCTCTATCTACTCTAAGTGGACAAATCATACGGTTGATAAGTGTTGGGACAAGTATAAGAGATCCGCATCGGTCAACAAGTCAATACTTGAGTCGTCAGTTTCTCAATTGTTTACGAAGCCACAGATGGAGTGCCTTTAAAGTCTTCCGAAGGGTGAAGAACTGTCTTCTTCAATAGTTGCAATTGTGATTGCTTCAAATATCATAGAAGTACTTAGTGCCCAACCTACAATTGGCTTGAAGGACTGTGTAGCCTTAGGCCATGTGATCAACTTTGAAGATGCTGATGAGTGGTGGGGTATTGAGCCATGTGCTTAGCCCCATTTGTAAAAGCCTACATTAGTTTTTGTCTTCTATTAGTGTGAAGAATTTTTACTAATGTAAGGAAAATATTAGTGCTTGGGATCGTCTCCCATATCAATATCGATTTCAATGCTTGGGATAGTATCTTGAGTAAAAGTTTCTAGGTTAGTTTTTGGTTGCAACTTTAAGGGTGTTGGGTATTCATTGATGAAGAGACAACTGTCTACATTCCTGAAGAACTATTTGTCTACGTGCCAAACTGTCTGCGTGTCTCCTTGCTTGCACAACTATCTGCTTGCTTCAACCCCGAACTACCTTAGATGGGGGAAGCTCCCTTATTGGTGCACTACTCCTACAAGTTGGGTGTTACACACTCCAACTTGGGGGGGTGTTAGTGATAATTTAGGAATTAAGATTAAGAAAGTAGAATTATCTCTTTCTATGTGTGAAGAATTAGAGCGCTTTGGTGAACTCACGTGGAAAAGAAGGTCCACGCGTGGAAGAAAAAGATGGTGTGGAAGAGAAAGTTGGCGAGGAAGAGAGAAAAATACCGTGGAGTAAAAGGGGAGAGGAAAAGAGTTCTCAAGGTAGAAAACATTATTATTTGAACTCCAATAAGCATGGTGTGTTGGTTTCTTATTTATAGAAATCCAACCACCCTACAATCAAGGAAACAAATCCTTAACAACCTTATCAAAGTAAATTCAAATTAACTCAAACAAATCCTACTTTCCTAACTTAGTAAATAAGCAAGCTTGGACTCCAAGATGCAAACTCATGCCAACTCATGCATAGGATTGTACACACACACATGTGCCATGTGGCCCATTATTCTACACTAACACTCCCCCCCAAGTCAAACTTTGATGAGGAGTGAAGACTCGCCAAAACTTTGAATTTGTAAGGCTAATTGCCTTACCAATGGAATTCATAATTCTCCTAGTTTCTTTGGGCTCCTTTTGCTTTTGGTGCTTCTTCAATAATCATGCGGAGTTTCTCTTAGCCTTCCACGAAGCTTTTGAAAGCTCTTGTCCACAAGGCATAGTTGGAGGCCCCCGTTAATTTAATGGTGGTGTCTTGGATAAGAACCTTCGTCTCTGTGGTAATCAGAGTCTACCTCTACTATAGTCCCCTCTTCAGAGACTGTCTATGCCTTTACTTGAATGCCCTAAAGTCAAAGCTCTTATTTGACGTTCCTAGGTGCGTGAAAGGGCTCACGCATCTCCTTTTGGGCTTGGGCTTGGCTTTCGTGCTTGACCTCTTGTGCTCCATGTCTTCACGCCAACAAGATCCTACGTGTGGATCTTTTGATCTCCAGGCTGTAGGAGTACCTGCTCTGATACCCTGTGAAGAACCGAAGCGCTTTGGTGAACCCACGTGGAAGAAAAGGTCCATGCGTGAAATAAGATGGCGTGGAAGGGAGAAAGTTGTCAAGAGAAAAATATCGTGGAGTAGAAGGGGAGAGGAGAGTTCTCAAGGTAGAAAATATTATTATTTGAACTCAAATAAACATGGTGTGTTGGTTTCTTATTTATAAAAATCCAACCAGCGTACAATTAAGGAAACAAATCCTTAACAACCTAATCAAAGCAAATTTAAATTGACTCAAACAAATCTTACTTTCCAAACTTAGTAAATAAGCAAACTTAGATTCCAAGGTGCCAACTCATGCCAACTCACGCATGGGATTGCACGCACACACATGTGCCATGTGGCACTTACCATGTGGCCCTTTATTCCTTGCTAACACTATGTTTTGTTTCTTTCCTAACTCTAGAGAGATGACTTGGTTTGTTTGAGATTTGGTTTGTTTCTATATTGAGGAATTAGGATTTGTAGTAGGAATAATCCCTCTTTATATAAAGAGATGGACTTCAATTATTTAATCTCAGAATAAAGTTTTCTAGTTATCAAAATCTCCATGGTAGCAATGTAGAAAAAAAAAGAAATTGGCCTTTCTTTCTTTTTTTCTATTTCTTTTTCTTTTCTTTTTTCCCTAAAAGGAAGTAGTAGGCCTTTTACCCAAATGACAGGTTTAATGGTTTCTCAAGAAAAGACCCTATTTATGGTGGTGGTGTTTGTGGGGGGTGGATGAGTGGGATAAAATAATTTTTTTTTTGAATTTTTTGCCAAGGGAAGCATTTCTTAATGTTCTATCAGTTTAACTTCTTTTCGGAAAGGTTAATTTTTTGGTGTTTGTGGGGGGTGAATGTGCATTTCTTTTTGTATATCTGGGATTACCATTGAAAGGTAAGTAGCTCACTTTGCGAGATTGGTAGCCTTTGATGGAATGGATGAGGAACATACTTTCTTCTTGGAGCGAGAAGTTGTTCCGAGGGGGTCATCTCGCTTTGCTTAAAGTAGTTCTTTCAACAATGTCTTTAGATCACCAAAGTAGGTTTTTTGATCTTTAAAGAAATGAGGAAACAATTGTTTTGGAAAGGTGCTGAACATAGTGGTCGTTTTTCTCCAGTCCACGTTGGGTGTTATTAGTCTTCTTTTTTTTATTGTTTTTGAAAAGGAAAAAAAGTGTTAATTATCCTTTCTATTAAATAGTATGACGAAGTGGCAATCTGGCCCACAAGACTAAAACCTTATTATGTTTTTTGTTTGCAGGTTAAACCTTATCATGTATTAAAAGTAGAACATAAGATACTTGCAAATATAAATGGCTTGCTTCTACCGTGTCTCCTCATTTACACTTATATATACACCTGTGCATGCATGCAAATCCATTTGTTCATACAGAGGCACACATGTGCATATGCATGCACACCAATAGATGCATACATGCACCAACCTAGAACAAGTTGCCACAAGTATGCATGCACATGCACACACATAGATGTGCATGCACATACATAAATCTATAAGACTACTAATTTTAGAAAAAATAAACTTGAACTTTTTTCACTGATACTTTTCATTTGTATTGAATTGTTGAAACTTCTTAAACGCTTACTTTTATTAAGGTAGAACCATATTTGAGTATCAATTTCTCTTTAGGGGATGAAGGGTAATGGGGAGGGCTCGGGGGCCCCATGTCGAGATAGGGGTTGCACGAGCGACAGAGTTCAGCAACGGGTGGAGGCGACGGAGGTGGGGTGAACTATGGCGGTGACGATCGTTGGCGAAGGGGGAAGATGGGGGCAGCTCCGGTTGGACGCAAGTCTGATCAAAGCGAAATCACAGGAAAAAATAACACGAGCGACTCTCGACCTGGGAGCACCTTGGACGGAGCTCGAATCAACATGGTGGATAGGTGCTTTTGATGTCTTAGTTGGGGGCACCGGGCAAGCATGTAGAGATCCCCTACGCTGCTGGAGATGTGGCTTGTTTGGACATAGGAGCTGGTCGTGTGGAAGGTCATTGAAGAAGGTGACGCATGGGTGGGCTTCGCCTTCATCGTCGGTGGTTGGGCCTGAGGCGGAGGTGGATGCACCATGGTTGAAGGAGGCAAAGGTGTTGGGGGAGGTATTGGCAACAACATTGGTCGGGGAAGTGGAGGGTTGGGTTTCGAAGGAAGACGTTGTTGGTTGGCTTGGACGAGCTGTAGAGACTCCAAGGGATTTTGTACCTTTGGGTCCCGACACCTTCCTCGTGCTTGGACTGTCGGAGGATCTCAAGGACACCTTGCGTTTAGCCGAGTCTCGGATGGTCGATGGTGTGGTGCGTTGGACTGCTCCATCTTTCCATGATGGAGCCTTGCGGGAATGGCCGCTAGAAAAGGCTTGCCTTCGTGCGCACCTTGAAGGAGTCCCATGCTAGCTCTGCACGGTCGTAGTGGTTGAGGCGATAGTTGCCCCCTTTGCCATCCTCCAAGGAGTCAAGGGAATGGGTCGCTTGATGTCCCCTCTTGTGGCAGAGGTTGAAGTGAGATTGGGGGCCAAGGTGATGAGGTCTATGGTCCTTCGATGTGGGGGCATGTCATGATTGGTTTAATGTAAGCAGGTGGTGCTGGGCTTGTACATGGAGGTCGCGACAAATGGAGCTACGATGGTGATGACGGAGAAGCAACATTCGGCGGCGAAGTGCGGATGTAGTCGTCATACACGGTGCATGTCCTCGAATGGAGTGTCGATGAGGGTTGACGTGGCCTCGATGTGCAAGTATGGCCATGCCTGGGATACTCTTCCTTCCTTAAAAGGGGAAATGACGAAGGCTAACGTGGAAACGTGCGATGGTAGGAGAGGATTTTGTGCATCGAACAACGCGGGCAGTAATGAGGTGCGTGATATGGAAAGGGCGTCGAACGCAGGAGACGAGGAATCACAGGCGAGCGAGACGAGTGGAAGCTTCTAGAGGCCGTAAGAGAAAAAGATAACCCTCACGCCACTTATAGGTTTGCGGAAGGGACTAGGAGCGGGGTCCAACCGATGCGCTCTATTTAGGGCACCCTTGGTTAGGGCTTCGGGGTCATCGCTCCCCAACTCTTTGACGCCTCCGTTGCTACCTCCCCCCTTCACTCCCCCTTCACCTCTTCATTTGGAGCGGCAGGTAGGAGGCCCTCGTTACCTCGTCCTTTCTCCTCGTCTTCGATTGTTGCGTGGAGAGGATCTGGTGGCCTAGAGTTTGCAACGACGAGTGGCCACCTGAGGATGCGCGTCTGCTGGTCCACCATTGAGGTTTCTCATGACGTCGAGGAGGGAGCTCCTTCCTCGTCGGGCTAACTGGTTGTGGCAAGGCAATGGTGACAATGGGTTGGGTTCGCAATGGAGAAGGCAGCAGGGGATGAAGCGGACAGATGTTGAGGTTGTTATGTGGGAAGAAGGAAGGCATGGTAGGGACTTTAAGGTGCTAAGGTACATGAGGAAGTGGTCTTATCGTCGTAGGGGTAATCGACACCATATGAGGAGGTTGGTTGTGGACGTGCGATTTGAAGCGCTTGGAGGGGAGAATGGCGGACACATGGATGGCCCTCCTGAAGTGGGTGATCGAAAGGCGGAGAGGTTTTGGTGGCAGATGTCGGATTTAGGTCGGCTGTGGGGAAAACATCGGTTTCCTCACGCTAAAGATCTTAACATGGAATGTTCGGGGTCTCAATGACCCCACGAGGAAGGTCTTGGAGGATACATTAGGGAATGGCAGGCTGACGTCGTTCTCCTTCAGGAAACCAAACTTCACTCTTGCAGTGAGGTGATGTGGAGGGAAGTGGGTGGGACTTGGATGGAGGGCTTTATCAAGCTTGATGTTGCGGGTACAACACGGGGACAACTCGTGGCATAGAGGTAGGATGTGGTCTCGTTGTGATCCTCCTACATGGGTCTTCATGTGATCTCTGTTGACCTCACTCCCAGAAGGGATGGGGTCCAGATGGTGATCACAACAGCTTACAGACCACGAGATGCTTCGACGAGGCAGCAACTATGGGAGGAACTAGCCCTAGTTGGGGTGATGGTGCAGGGCAGACCGTGTTTGCTGGGGGGTGACTTTAATGTCACGCTCTGCATGGAGGGTAGGCCAACTATAGTGGGAGGCAAGACCCGGGATCGGAGCGGTTCACGGATCTAGTTGCCTTCTTTGGCCTCCTTGACCTCCCGTCGGTGGGATGCCAATACACATGAAGGGGAGGAAGCAGCCAAAGATCGTGTATTGATAGGTTTCTTTCTAGTGTTGAGATGGTGGAGGCGTTCCCCGTTGCGGTAGTTTCCCCGATGCTTAGGTCCTTCTTAGACCACACTCTACAATGGCAATCCAACGAAGCGGAGAAGATCAGCACCTACTTCAAATTCGAGCATTCGTGGCTATTGGAAGTAAAGCTTCGGAGAGATGGTGGAGCAGAAGTGAAGATCTTTTAAGGTGGAAGGCTCTGCCTTTGCCCGGCTAGCTGAGAAGCTCACTCGATTATGGGCTCACCTTAGATAATACAAGTAGGAGGTCAAGCAGAGGAGGATGCAGAGGAAGAATGAAGCCTTAGAAGAAATATCCAAACTGAATCGGCAGGAGGACGTTGTCGACCTCTCCACGGAGGAAAAAGCGCATAGGGTGTCGAAGATGCGTGTGGTGCAGGAGGAAGACAAGAAGATGGAGGTTGAATGGAGTTCCAGATTGAGGTAGAGGTGGCTTAGGGAGGGAGACTACAATACTAAGTTCTTCCAGCAAGTGGCTTCGGCCAGGCGGAGGACGAACTGGTTGGATAGCTTGGTTTGGGGGGGGGGGGGGGGGGGGGGTTGCGACATGAGGGGAGGAGGAAGTTGGGCCAAGTGGCGGCGAACTACTTCCGTGACTTCTCCGATAAGCGCGCTCTTGGTATGTGGAGATGGATCGGGGAGGGTGTGCCTTCCATCTCGTAAGACCTAGCTACATCCTTGGTGTGTGGTTTCTCGGAGGAGGTGAGGGCGGTTGTCTAGGGCCTTAATGCGGATGGTTGTTCGAGGCTGCATGGTTTTCCGGTCAACTTTTATAAAGTGTTTTGGAGCCTGGTCAAGGAGGATGTTATGAAGGTGATGGTTGAGTTCCAAGAGGGTAATGTAGGCTTTGATAGAATTAATAGGTCAAACCTCTTCCTCCTATCGAAGGAGGGTGCCGAGGACATTGAGGATTTCTGCCCGATAGCATTGTCTCATGCTATCTATCTCATTATGGTGAAGATGCTGGCGAACAGGCTGAAAGGCACTTTGGCTGACCTGATCTCTACGATACAGACGGCTTTCATCCTTAGCAGAGGTATCCTTGACGACTTTGTGATAGCTATGGAGGTTATTGCAGCATGGAGGGAGCGGAGGAAGGCGTTCATGTGGAAGGTGGACTTCTACAAAGCGTATAATACGGTCAGGTGGTCCTTTATCTGGGGTACGCTGGCAAAGAGGGGCTTCCCTAGATGATGGATTGGTTGGATCAAACATCGCGTCACTACGACCTCTTTCACAGTCCTCGTCAACGACAATCCGGAGGGGGGTTGGACCCAGTCGAGAAGGGGAGTTAGGTAGGGTTGCCCCTTAGCTCCACTTCTGTTTGTCCTCGTGGTGGATGTGTTAGCTACAACAATGGGGCGAATGTGTAGATAGGGTATTTTCCACGTGATGACTGTGAAGTGCCTGTACTTTAGTATGCGGATGACACCCTGCTTCTGATAGAAGGGGGAGCTTAGGAGGTAAGGAGGGCTCGGTTGCTCCTCAGTATGTTTGGTGAGGTCTCAGGTTTAAAGATAAGCTTCCACAAATCAACCCTGGTGACCTCCGGAATGTCGCCTCAAGAGCAGCAGGAATGCAGGTAGAACTTGAGAATGGCGGTGGGGTCATTACCCATTTCATACCTTAGGCTCCCGCTCTCAGATAGGCGGCTCAGGCTACAAGATTGGATCTCGTTGTTGGAAAGGTTGGAGAGGAGGGTGGCTGGGTGGGTCTTTAGGCTCTTATCCAGGGGGACGACTTTGTTGAGGTCGGTGTTGTCGTCTAATGTTTTAAATATCGATATCGATATCATATCGACAAGTTAAAAAAGGATATATTGGGGATATATCGGGGATATATCATTGATATCGGTCAATTTTGGGAAAATCGCTTAGAAATTGCCAAAATGTTATAAAATGTCACAAATTTTATGAAAATTAACATTTTAATAACTAATACATCATGAAGAAATGTACAGTCGCATATCAACAAAGTCATCTTAAAAAGAAAGTATACAGAACATGATACTAATTGGAAAATGTTCATAGTAATTTTCGTTGCATATTGTTGACAATTGAAATCATACCTTAGTTGCACTGATTTTCTTATCAATTTCAACATATTCTCTATTCCAATACTCTTCTTTTTCTCATTGACCTGCCTCAGATTTTGTGAATCACCTTATTACTCTTCTCATTATGATCTCAAAACATGAAATCACAGATACCATCACCAAAGATGTACTTGGTGATAGAATATACGATTTAGATTACATAGGAGTATATAATGAATAAATATAAATGGTCATATAACTAGAGCCCTGATTTTCTTATCAGTTCCAACACGTTCTCCATTCTAATACTCTTCTCTTTCTCATTGATCTGTCTCACATTTCGTGAACTAGACTATTACTCTTCTCATTATGAGTTCAACACATGAAATCATATCTCCTACCAATAAAGATGCACTTGGTGAAAGAAGACATCGTTCGGATAAGCTAACACAAGCGTATATAATGGATAAATATAAACTCTTAAATAACTAGAAAGAAATTGTGTCCATCATAGCATAATACACAGTTTGCAAGATTAGTGAAGATCAACAAAGCACTAGTACACAAGTACTCAGATAAACCATGCTGAAACAAGTGAGCCTGTCAACCCTAGGTTCTTATGGGGGAAAGAAAGAAGAACTGTCATGGATGACATCCTTTACTCAAAGGAAGATGACAAGATAACCCTTTCAATACTCCCATGGTTTATCAAAGTGCTTGGTTAATTTTATGCATCCTTTTATAGAGGTTTGAAGATGCTAATGTATTTCTCATCGATATTTTAGAATCTTCTTATTTTTCAATAAGCAAAACTAAGTGCAATGACTGAATTGTCGACAGAGGATTATAGCTCTAAAGTTGACATATTTGATGGACTACAAGGAAGCAAGAACCCTAGCATGTACAGCTCTAAACTTCAAGAAAAGTTAATGATATTGGCGATATATTCCTGATATGTGGGTGATATATCGGCAATATCATGAAAAAAAGATACTAAGACTGATATCGATATTTGCTGACCCGGCGATACCGATATATCGTTGATATATCACCGATATATCAATCCTTGTTGTCGTCCATGTCAGCCTATTTTCTGGTGGTTTTTAGAGTCCCGCGATAGGTTGAGAAGAAGATGATAGGGGTGCTACGTGACTTTCTTTGGTCCAGCTTTAGAAGTGCAGGAAAGGGCACTAGGCTTGTTGCTTAGGAAGATGTTTGCTGGCCGGTGCAGGAGGGGGGCCTGGGAGTAAGAACGATGGAGTATGTCAACCAGGTTAGTAGGAGGGAAGGAGGGCTTGCTGGAGGATGTGATGAGAGGATGCTATGGTTCTTTTACCTGGTGGAAGCTGCTATCTTCACATATTAAAGGGACGTCACACTTTATTAGGGGACTCAGAGAGTCTGGAGCTTCTTTACGTTGACCTTAGGGGACAGCTAGGACTTCAGGTTCTAGTTGGACAACTGGATGGGAAGTGGACCCCTACATGTTAGATTCCCTCGACTCTATGCAAGAGCTACTGATAAAAAGGTTGTGGTGAGAGATTGTTGAAGTGGAGCCTGGTGCCCGGGGATCAGGGGTGCGATGTCAAATAGAAGTGTTGCGGACATGCAGGAGCTTCTTATGACGCTGGAGGGGTGGGCCTTGGAGCAAAATAGAGACAGGCTATTCTGGGATGATGGAGAGTTTTTTTGTGCGGAAGGCGTACTGCAGGCTATCATGGGATAGCCACCTAGTGGAGATTGACTTGGCACAGGACTGCAGACTCCTCTGGACGGTAGATTGTCCGCTCAAGATCAGATTCTTTACTTGGTTGCTTAGAAGGAGACAGTTTGCCACCAAGGCAAGAAGGGTGAGATGGTCACAGGGGATGGACACCACATGTTAGCTATGCAATCTGGAAGATGACGACCGCTACCTTTTCTTCAGATGCAAGGTGGTTTGGTAGGTCTGGAGTCGGATAGGCCCTATGTGGATTGATGCCTCCGATATGGAGACTTTTTGGGCAAGTTTCCAAAGGGGCAGTGCGGAGCATGGTAGATCGGTATTCAGATCGAGGGTGGAGAGGGCTAAAGTCCTCGTGGTCTTATGGGGGATCTGGTTGGGAAGGAATGGCGTGGTGTTTAGGGGAGACAGGCCTTTTGTGGAAAATTTTGTTGCGTCCATTTCCTCCCAACTTGTATTTAGGGATATTGCCTGCTAATGTAATTGTTGTTTTTGGCCACCAAGGCCTTATAATATAGCGGGTGGGGGTCTATATGACTTTCATCCTTTCTTCTTTCAAAAAAAAAAAAAAAAAACTTTTTTCAAGGTACATATACCATCTTTATGGGCTATTTCTTTTTTATATTCCCCTAAAGTATGTTGTAATTGTGATTCTCCATAAACAACCAAATTTTCTTGATAACCCTACCTAAATCTTCCAAGTGGTCAAGTTCACCCACTTCATCCCTTTGATACAGCAGTGCATGGTGGAAAACTCTACTTCAAGTGGTATACCTGTCGTAATGGTATCTAGATAGTATAGCTAAAAAATTTGATATCTTTTGTTGACATTTTCATGTTGATTTTGTCCTCTTCGTTATGGATTTGCCATAGTTATTTCTGAATTGAATTTTGGTTGGTAATCGGAGGCTGTCTACTAATATAGACTATATAGTTGAGTCTTTCTGAAATTAACTGCCATGAATTCAATATTACACAGACGATCGGTTACTTTATGCTCTAGCACTTCCTACCTTTCTCATATTATTTGTTAACTTCACTCCAGGAAGGATCCTGGCTATATCAAAAAGAACATCCGCGATTCGCAACATCTGAGAGATGATGTAAGTTTACTGCTTGTACTCGTCTACAAATGTGTGCTGCATCCAATTCATGGCACCGTTAATGTTCTTGTTGAAATTTAATTTTCATGCTTGACATGTTTGCAATATACTGAGAGATTTTATCTGTATGGAAAATTTAATGCCAAAATGATTTAGCTTGAATTTCTTATTTATACTAATTTATTTATGGCATTCTTGGAGACGAATAAGACTAAAAAAGTTATTTTGCATATAATTTACAAATGCAACTTTCTGACCTATTGAAGAATTTGTTGGAATTGAGAATTTCTGGTACTTCAACTTTTGACTGTATTGACTTGGGAGTTTAGGACCAGATGTATTCTATGTAGGGTTGAGGCGAGTGTTATCATCTTGTTCAAAAAGCTGGCACCATGTATCTGAGTCTATTTGCTTATGGATCTATTGTATGAACGTCAGCTTTGCCCAAAGAGAGATGTGGCTGTGCAGCGCCCTTGCTGGAACCAATGGCTGAGGTCGTTGGATCTCATTGAAGGCTAAGGTGGGCCCTTGGATGTTTGACTTCCATTTGTCCCCTTTCCCTTCTGTCTTATGTCATGACCGCAGCCACCTTTATGCCTCATAAATGGTCTGCCACTACTGCTTCCAAAGTTTCCCTCCAACGAAGTGTTCCCACTTTCATCACCTCCAACTCCATTATTTCTCTCCATGAGACGCAAATTCCCCATTACTTGCCTTCTATTTCCCATTCAAGTGCTTCCTTCTTTCTCCTTCATCCTCCCATTGTACCATCCAAATGGAGTTTGGGTAAGTTGCAAAATATAGGTCGAAGAGTATAAGTTGATGGGTGACTCCATATCCATGAGGATATAAAGAATGAAGGTAGCATAGGTAAGTGGTAGTTTAGAATAGATTGGTGACAGGGAGGAGGTAGCTGAGATAATGGCAATGAATAGGTTGTAGAGAAAATGGCTAACGTGGAGGAGGTGAGTGGATTAAGGTGGTGGTGATGGAGATAGATGAGGAACAAAGAGCGGGCTCAAAGTGCTACTTTGATTGAAGAAAGGTCCAAGTCTCTATTTGTTGTACCAACCCTTGTGAAAAACAAGCTAGTGCTGCAAGTGAAGAATCCATGAGAGGGGTTGACTCAAAGAGGAATAGGAGCCACACAGTCGAGTGCTATCCGGGTGGAAGGGAAGGGGAGCCTACATGGAGAAATGATATTGGATGGTTATGAAGATTAGTTTCCTTTTAAACCTATCTTTTGCTTTTTCCATTGTTTGTTCTGATACATTATTGACTTATCAAGTGAAAAACCTTTAACTTAAAGGAAAAAGCCTATGTTTCTTTTGGACCATATTTAAAATGAGTAATCTGAGCAAAGGTTGGTGTGACATCGATATAGGATAAAATGAGAGAGAAACGGTGTTGCCTACTGGGGTTCTCCGTCCGATGGGTCGACTACGGCTTCGCGAAACGGGTCCCTTGAGGTTTACCTCTAATTGCACAGAGGATTCCTCATCATAAAAAAAAATGAGAGGCATGTGTAAGGTAATTTGGACATTTTCAAAGAAGGCCAATAAATGCCTTAGCCAGGAAGTGTGCAGAGTTGGGAGGGGGTGAGGAAGACCAAAGAAGTGTTTTTTTTTTTTGAAAAGAAGATCAAAGAAGTGTTGGAAGGAAATTATTAAGTATGATCTCAATTACTTTAATTTAAGTATAGAAATGGCTCAAAAATAGATCTAAGTGGAGGCAAAGAAACTATATAGTCGACCCTACTTAGTGTGCGAAAAAGCTTGGTTGTTGTTATTGATGTTTTCCACATATATATATATATATATATAGGAGTCGTATCCTCTGCGCATAGTGCTCATAAATAGTAAAATGAGCATGCAGTAACAATCGTCGCATATGGATCCTAAAACTCAAATAAAAATCACTCATGTTAGGATATTCGATTTGAAGGAATCAATTGAAGAGGATGCTTTCCATTTATTATCGATACAAAATGCATGCAATCACTCAATTTCCATATAAAAAAGTAAAATAATGGAATGTACGAATGACAACAACAACCAAGCCTTTTCCCACATTAAGTGGGGCCAGCTATATGGATTCTTTACCTCCATATAGATCGATTTTCAGCCATTTCAGGACTTAAATTAAAGTAATTGAGGTCATACTTAATAGTTTCCTTCCAACACTTGTTTGGTCTTCCTCGCCCCCTCTTAGCGGGTTCAACCTCCAACTTCTCGTATCTCCTAACTGGAGCATCTAGTGGCCTTCTTTGTAAATGTCAAAATCACCTTAGACGTGCCTCTCTCATTTTATCCTCTATCGGTGCCACCCTAACCATTTTTCTAATAATCTCATTTGAAATATAGTCCTTTCTTGTATGACCACACATTTATCTTAACATCTTCATTTCTGCCACAGACATCTTCTATATGTGCCTATAGTTTATAACCCAACATTCAAAATCGTACAACATAGTTGGTCTTAGCATAGCTTGATAGTATTTTCCTTTGACTTTTAAAGGAACCCTCTTATCACAGAGAACACCAAATGTACCCCTCCATTTCAACCACCTTGTATTAATTCTATGTGTAACATCTCCATCAATTTCACCATCATGTTGGAAAATGAATCCTAAGTACTTAAAAACATCTTTCATTGGAATGCACTCTTCTCCAATTTTTACATCAATCTCTTCATTGTTCCCTCTACTACTAAACCTACATTCCATATACTCAGTCTTCGTCTTATTTATGCATAATCCTTTATCTTCCAGGGCTTTTCTCCAAAGCTTAAGTTTTTTGTTCACTCCATCTCTTGTCTCATCAACCAACACAATGTCATTAGCAAAATGTATACACCAAGACACCTCAACTTGGATATGCTTCGTCAACTCATCCATGACCAAGGCAAAAAGATAAGGGTTTAAAGTCGAATCTTGATGCAGACCAATGGTGATATCAAAGTAGTCCGTCAAATCATCTTTAGTCTTTACACAAGCTGCTGCTCCATAGTACATATTCTTTATGAGGTTGATATATATAACTGACACTTGTCTCTTCTCCAAAATTCTCCACAAGATCTCTTAGGACAAAATCATAGGCCTTCTCCAAATTAATAAAAATCATATGTAAATCTTTTTTCTTGACTTTGTATATCTCTATCATACGTCTCAAGAGATGTAATACCTTAATAGTAGACCTGCCTGGTATAAAGCCAAATTGATTTTCAGTTATCATTAGAGACTTACCTCACCCTTCTTTCAATTATTCTCTCCTAAAGTTTCATCGTATGACTCATCAACTTAATACCTCTAGTTGGAACAATCTTGTATGTCACCCTTGTTCTTGTAAAAAGGTATCACAAAACATTTCCTCCATTCCTCTATAGTTGGAATGTACGAATGATTGTCACCATAAAAACGATGGTCATTAAAAACATTCCAAAAAAAGAAAGAGTTGACCGTAAGAGGAATAGAAGATCTTTGAGAGTTAATTGTGGAATAGCCACATTACAGGTATGTATGTTCAATTACATAATCTTGTAATTACAAAGTTAATATGTTGTAACAAATAAAGCATGCATTTGTAATGACTAAACATATATTTTGTAATAGAAACGTGTGTATGTTGTAACAAATACCAAAACATGAAATATGTAAACCAAAATTGTAATACAAAAATTACGTTACATGTATAGTTGTAATAAAAGATTGTATTATAAAATTACGTTGCATGCGTACTTGTAATACAAATTTTTATTATACACTTCGGTTATAAAATTGTAATACAAAATCGGATTATGTGCACACTTCTAATATAAATTGCTATATACACTTCGATTATGACAATTGTAATTCAAAAATGTGTTTTACACCTTGATTATGAAAATTTCAATACAAAATCGTGTTACATGCACACTTGTAATACAAAATTGGGCTGTATACTTTGGTTATATAATTGTAATACAAAATTACATTCCATGCACATTTGTAATACAAAAATGTGTAGTACACTTCGGTTACAAAATTTTTAAAACAAAATTAATTTGCATACACACTTGTAATATAGATTGGTCTGTATGCGACTGTTATGAAAATTGTATTACAAAATTATGTTATATGAAAACTTGTACCGTAAAAATGTGTTGTACACTTTAGTTATGAAATTTCTAATACAAAAATACGTTGCATGCAGATTTGTATTACAAAAAATGAGGTTTTTACTTTGGTTGTGAAAATTATAATATAAAAATTACGTTACATGGACACTTGTAATATATGAAATGTGAAGAATTTGTTACTATGTAAAGACAAAAATAAGTAGTGATGAACAAATAAAGTAATGAAAATTGAAAACATCAGAATGAGATGAATGTCAATTTCCATACTCGGAAATGTCAAATGAATATAATAATATTGATCGATATAATTCCATATATATCATAGTGGTTTTGGAAACCACCAAAGAAAAAGGTATGGTGGTATCATCAAATGAAAGAACGATCCAACGGATGAAATTATGTGCTTTTTAAGGGATAGAGTGTGCTTTGAAGGGGGTGAAGATGGCGATGGAAGAGGTTCTTGCCGGGTGAGAAGGGGGAGGACGGTGCATGCTAGAAAACATGTGTGTAGGAGACTGGTGAGTAAGATAGAGTGGGCATTGAAGGGGGTAGACGTGGCGATGGAAGAGGTTCTCGACGGATGAGAAGGGGGAGGACGGTGCTTGGGGGTAAATCAGTTGAACACTCTTGCTTCAAATGTCTCTGCAAAGGCTATCACGTAACAGGGCGTCATTCAACAGTGGTATGACACCTCTACTTTAATTTGAGGCATAAAGCAAGTACCCATTCAGGACGAGCAAGTCACGGGGGTCGTCAAGATTGCGAGGTTGTTGAAAGGAAGGTGCTGATATGGGGCCAAGTTGTTGCTGTGCTAGTTTCTTTGTTGGGAATCAATGCCTCCATCACAAGGCTGATAGTAGATGACTTTGCTCTATGATGGAGGAAGGCTCTGTGAGTAGTTGATTTGTTGGCATCAACAAGAGATGCAACCACAGTTAAGAAGATGGTGGTCTGCCCTACCACATGGAGGGTTCATCTTATAACTTATGGATGAAATTGGAGATGATGAATGCTACATGAAGGTGAGGAAGGTTGTGTTGAGACCTTGTGGACTGTCGGACAACCTTTGAAGGTTGATAGTGCTTGAAGCCTTCTTGGAATCTTTTGGTTGTCTTCATAGAATAGTAGTGGTTGAAGGGGAGGTCTGTTGTGGGTTGACGTGGTCTTACGATTATCCATTCCATCCAAAGTGGCCATCATCATGGGCAGTGATGCACTGGAGGTATGGGTGGCATTGGAGACATTGGGAGACTTACGATTGGGAGGAGTGGAGGGGGGTGTGGTGTGGCCAATAGACTTCGATGGCAGGTACGGAGTGGGGCAAAATGGTAAATTCGTTGGTGGGCGGTTGGCCTCCCCCAATATCGATTCAAATTGGAAGGACGAGAATGCATTTAATGGAAATTGTGACTTGGATTTAGAGGAATCTTTGGGGCCTACTTTAGGAAGTCTCGCGAGGGAGGATTTTATGGGGCCCATGCCAAAATTTTCCCCCGTGTTAATTCCAAACCAAATATATTTTTTGGCCAATTTGGGATTTTTTAAAATGAGCTGGAGGGAGACCTATAAAAGGGTTAAGTCTCTATTACTTGAGATCAGATCTCAGATTGAGTGTTCTGAGAGGAGCCTTGTTGCCAAATGGGGAGGGTTCTCGTCAAGACCTGATTCGAATGAAGATGCGGACCTTTAAATGGAAGATATTTCTGGCTCTAGCAACATGGAGGGGCCAAGGATGGCTTTGGCAGGTCTACGTTGGTGTTGTTACCACCCTCCCTTTGAACAGGGGGGCTTCGTTAAAGATGAGGCTAGAGGTGAGGGAGTTGATGATCAAGCAAAGTAGATCTAGGTGGAAGAAACTAGGGTTAGCAACGAGTCTAATTGATTAGGGGCCTCTGTGGTTGATGGATTTGTTGGCTAGTGTGATAGGGGTGGCGACCCTTGAACAATAATGTTGGAGGAGATCCTATTATGTTGGCGATTTGAGATGGTCTGCCGGTAATGTAAGTAATGGGAGTCTAAACTGTTAGGTCGAATTAATCACTGCATGGATGTGTTCTCTATCTTAGATAGAGATTGCTTTACAAGAAGTGGTGAGTCAGATGGCAGAAGGTAGGGATGGTGAATGTGCTTGTTAGGCAAGCACTTCCCATTGAGGCAGAGAACAAGGTTACTCAGGTCATGGGTGCCAAGCAGACTCATGTGCAAGACCAATAGGAGGTGCTTTCTTCCATAAATGCTTAATTTTCTATTCTAGAATGTCAGGGGTCTTAGGGACTCCAATCTTAAGGCTGTCGTATGGAAGTGGGAGAAAATGAGTATTCTTATTCAAAGAAGAAACCCCACACCTCTTTATATATAGAGAAGTATGTGAATAATTGTGGTACAAAATCAATAAGAAATAAAAATGACAAACCCTCATAAATATAAAACATAAACTAGACCGAAGGGATATCTCAACACTCCTCACGCTGGGGCATAGATGTCAATCATGCTTAGCTTGGAACAACAGACATCAAATTTAGAATGAGAAAGAGGCGTGGTGTAGATGACTCCACGCTGGATTAGATCCCAGGTATAGTGGCAATCAACCTCGACATATTTAGTGCACTGATGAAATATCGGGTTGTTGGAAATATAAATAGCAGCGCGATTATCACACTGCATCTTCATAGGCTCCACTTGAACATGTAAATCCTGTAAAATAGATCTCACCCGAACCACCTCTATAGCAGTCTAAGCCATGGCTTGGTACTCAGAATCTGCACTAGATCTAGAGACAACTTTCTGCTTTTTACTCGTCATGTGACTAGATTCCCAGTAACATAAGTAGAAAAACTAGTAGTTGACTTCCTATCAACCAAGCAACCTGCATAATCGCATCATAATAGTCAACCATTGTCATTGATGTGCCTTTGGTAAAAAGTATGTCACGTCTAGGTGCTTTCTTTAGATATCTAAGCACTTGCATCATTGCTTGCCAATACTGTTTGATAGGTCTACCCATGAACTTTCTCAACTTTCCTACTACTAGAGAAATATCCGGCCTGGTGATGTTAAGATATAACAGCTTGCCCACTAGCTGTTTGTAAGGTTTGTTGTCCACAGGTGCTGACTCGGCATTATACAAATGCCCCTTGAGATCGATGAGTATGTTGGCAGACTTAGCCCCTAACATCCCCGTCTCCTGTAACACATCAAGAACATACTTGCGCTGTGAAAGTACAATGCCTTCTTTGCTTCTTGCCACCTCAATGCCTAGAGAATATTGCAATTGGCCAAAGTCCATCACAAACTTATTAGCTAAGGCCTTCTTCACCTCAACTATCCTGACCTTGTCATTACTGGTGATAATAAGGTTATCAACATATATCAGGAGTATTACAACTCCCCTATCACTCTTTTGAACAAAGAGTGATCTATAGACGATCTCTGAAGACCTATCACCTGTAACATCTTGGATAGCTTTTGGAACCACGCATGTGGGCTCTGCTTAAGGTCATAAATAGCCTTCCAGAGTCTACACACATACTCCCCCTAAGTCTCGATTCCGGGAGGTTGCTACGTGTAGATCTCCTTTTAAAGGTCTTCATATAGAAAGGCATTTTTCACATCAAGCTGGTAGAGAAGCCAATTGAAGTGGGAAGCAACAGACATCGCAATCTGCACCATCGATAGGTGTGCCACGGGAGAGAGTGTCAAATAAATCTACCCCATCGGTCTTGGTGAACCCTTTCGCAATAAGATGAGCCTTATGCCATGAAATAGATTTATCAGAATTATACTTCAAGGCAAAGACCTAGTAGCATCCAACAACTTGAGCACCAAGAGGCAAGGTGGTAAGGTCCTAAGTCCTTTAGAGTGAAGGGCAGCCATCTCTTCCTCATGGCTTGTCGCTATTTTAGATCAAGCATGGCCTGTTGATGCGTAGAAGGAATCATGGAAGCGGACAGAGTAGACGTGAAGAGGCCAAATGACCTACCTAGGTTTGCACTAGCTGTAGCTCTAGTAATCTGGTAATGGGCATAAGTATGTGGAGCCTTTTGAATAGCAATCAGAAGATTCACATCATCCATCTCAACCTCTAAGAAGTAGGAGCATCCTCAATAGGATCAACACCATCAACACTAGAGGGACCTTCAGAGACATCACTAGAAATAGAGATCAATGGCATGAACATGTACTTGGTTGGGGAGGATGGTGGTGTTGGATAGGGAGGGGGCATTGTTTGTTAGTGATTGGCAATCTGTAGACCACAAGAGGCTCTCTGCATCGAACTCTTTGACTATCTATCTTTGTCCTAATTGAAGTACGATTGATGGGAATCTGCTCTAGAGGTACAGGGGGAATAGGCATGGGTGCAGGCTCATCTCCAAATACCAAATGATGCTTACTAGTAGAAAAGTGCAGAACTGCCTAATGAAATGTAGCATCCGCACTAACATAATTCCTGCCCAATGAATCATAACATCGGTATCCTTTTTGGATACTACTGTAGCCCAAAAAGACATGCTTGCCAGCCTGAGGTGCTAGCTTGTCCCTTCCAGGTCCAAGAAAATGAACAAAGACTACACATCCAAATATACGTGGTGGCACACGAAATAACTCCTTAGGATAGAGAACCTGCCATGGAATTTGCTCATGGATGGCAGAGTGCGGCATCCGGTTAATCAAATAGTATGTAGTAAGCACATCACCCTAATACAATAATGGCACATTATGATGAATCAACAATGTTCTGACTACATCTAAAATATGGCGATACTTTATCTTTGCCTCTCCATTCTGTTGTGATGTATGGGGGCAAGGATTTTGATGAATTATTCCATTAAACCTATATAAAGCATCCAACTTTGCAGTACAAAATTCAAGGGCATCATCGGAGCGCACAATCTTAACCATCGAAGAAAATTGAGTCTTTATTTGCATCACAAAAGTCTCAATCATGAGACTAGCATCAGATTTATTCTTCATAAAAAACAATCATGACATTTTGGAGAAATTATTTACTACAACCAAATAGTATCGGTGGCCTAATCGATTAGGAATAGGACTAGGGCCCTAAACATTTATATGAACTAAATCAAAACAAGTAATAGAACTTAGACTGGAATTAGCAAAATAATTGGAAGGATAGTACTTCTCCAGCTGACAAGCATCACAGAGTAGCTCAGTGGCAGGAGAGATGTGGTATGGCACATCTGAGGCTGTCCAGAGAAAGATGCCCGAGTTGATGCCATTGTAGAGCTATACCAACACTAAATGCAACCTCGCCCTGGCATGCTACAGCAATTGATGTCTGGACCAGGCAATAAGCACTCCCTCATGTTTGCCACCAATCGTCCTCCCGGTGAGCTTATCTTGAAATATACATCCAATATCATAAAAAATTGCATGACAATTTAGATCCTTCGTTATTCTGCTATTTGACAACAGGGTAATAGGAAAATTAGGAACAAATAAGACATCATGTAATTCAAGGCGGGGGGTAACTATCACCTCCTCCTGTCCATCAATTCTGGAATGTCTACCATTAGCCACCTGCATTGTTCGTCTTAGTGCCACAGATTGAATCCTCTTAAAAAAATATGGTCACCACTAAGGTGCCTAGAGGCTCCTAAATTCCTTAACCACATATTACCATCACCAGACCTACTATGAGTACTCAAGGCAAAATCTATACTTGAGAAGGAAGCAAAGGCAGCAGTATCTGAGGAAAAGGTATTGCACAACTGCATCATACTTGACACAAGAAATCATGTCTGATTGCTCCTCTAAAAGAGTGGTGGCTTGATTAGCCACATGAGGTCTACCTTGCTTGGACCAACAAGTAGCCTTTACATGGCCAACCTTGTCACAGAATGTGCATGTCGTCCTGGATTTGCCAGACTGTCCTCTACGTCCTCTGCCATGTGTAGAAGGAGCTCCGTGGCCTCTAGTAGCAACTAAAGTAGTTTGCCCAAGAGTATTAGGAGAGGACTTCACTACGATCCTGCTCAACCTACTATATGCTTTCTCCAGAGATGGAAGCTCAGAAAGAAAATATCTGTGATCGGATTGCCAGATAATCAAGACCCAGACAATCCAGAAACTAGAGGACTGTGTTCCCTAGGATACTCCTTCTGAGTAGAACATGTACATGCAGGTTTATAGGAATTACATTTCTTTGAGTCCCTTGAGAGTGGTATAGTATTGAGATAGGGACCACCTCTCCTGCTTCAGATTGCCAATATCATGATGGACCTGGAAGACCTTGCTAGAGTTCTTCTCATGGGAATACGTGTTATGCTGAGAATCCCACATCTCTTTTGTAGTCTTGTAATATATGATCCCATCTCCAATTCTAGATTTGATGATATTTATAATCCATGACCGTACCATCACATTATCCTTCTTCCAAGTAGCATATTTCTCGATTTTTGTAGCAAGCTTTGGCTTTAACAATGTGTTCCTTGTCATGACCCTCCATGATCATAAGGAATGTTTGAGACCATCGTGAATAATTAGTCCCATCTAGCTTGGAGATCGGGACAAAAAATGGATTATTGTACGCCCCTACCTTCGTAGCAATATCCAATGACACCTCTAAACCTTTCGTCGATGCTATCGTGCCTTAGTAGGGGAAAAAATAATTTGTAATTAGATATGAAAATCTAGATTTTTGATCGAGGAAGAGATATGGTCTTTAGATCGTGAAATCCAAGTAAATAAAGCCCGAAAATCAGATCAAGTCCACATTAGACCCCTAGAATAGTTGTGGGCCATGCTAGGGTGTAGGGAGACACCCCAGCGTCATTGCCTTGCGGTCTAGAGACCCCCTCGCCATTGCTTGTAGGGCAGCACCATCGGCGGCATTGCCGGTTGGTGGTGGCATTGCGTTTGGTGGTTGCCACCATTGGCCGGTTGCCGATGCTGCTGCTGCTAGTGCTCTTGCCGCTAGTGGTTGCTAGCGGTGGTGGTGGCCGGGCGATGAGGAAGAGAGAGAGAGTGGGATAAGGTGGAGGGGTTTGGAGTGATAGGGTTTAGGTGGGATACCAAAGCATCGACTTAGGATTGCCGCTTTAATACCAAGTGGGATAAAATGAGCATTCTTATTTAAAGAAGAAATCCTACACCTCTTTATATAGGGAGACGTGTGGAAACAATTGCGATACAAAATCAATAAAAAATAAAAATGACAAAGTAGTCCTCATAAACATAAAACATAAACTAGACCAAAAAGGTATCTCAACAATGGAGGGTAGATTTTGCACTCCTGTAGGAGACAAAGCTTCAGTTGCTAGATGACAGGACAGAGGGAGGTTGGGGGGGGGGGGGGGGGGGAGGTGTTGTATTCCATGGTTTCTTAACTGTTTATTCAATTGGGAGGTCCTTCGGAAGTATTATAACTTGGAAGGACTTGCACTAGCTGGTAGACGTGAAACATGGCAAGTGGGTTTTGTCTGGGGTCGTCAGCCTCATTTATGTGTTGTATATAAAATTCTGGGAAATAGACAAACATCTTGCTTCTATAATCATTGAATTGCTTGTCGATCAATCAGTTTATAATCAATCAAATTCCTTTTTGGTAACTATGCTGACATGAACCTATAATTATAAAACCTCAGTTGTTTTTGATCTCTGCAGGAGCCTTTGTTAAAAATGGAGATGAATGAACCTGCTCTTTTATCTGGAAACTGGTCACAGTTATGTGCCACCTGCAAGGTACTACAATTGCCGAACCCTTATCTTTAGTTCTTGTCGCAAGTGCTTACTTTTTGCCATATTTTAGATTGTTAGGCCTCTGCGGTCAAAGCATTGCTCAACATGTGATCGTTGTGTTGAACAATTTGATCACCATTGTCCCTGGGTATCTAATTGCATTGGCAAGGTGTGTAAGTCATATTGAGATAATTTATGTATCAGTATTGATAATTCAGTTTTCAAGAATTTTACGATTTAGTTTATGCTTTTGTTTATGTGAACCTCTGAATTCTCCAACTCAATGCCTTGTGCAGTTGGTTAAATTTTAAGGGAGAACTTTGTGACCGTAGGTGACATTAAAAAGTATTGATATAGAATAGGAGGTTAGAAAGGGTGATAAGTGACATGTCAAGCCGTAAACCTTCCCTGAGTGAACACAATCCTGATAGGTAAGGTTGACATTGTACTGGCAGTGATTAGCCAGACAACCAAAATGTGATAAGCCACTAAATCCGAAACCATCCCAGGTAGCAAAAGGGATTCAACCTATTTGGATAGCAATTAATACTTAAATACTAGAATTATCCATTTTCTATGGTATCAAATAATAGAATCTCTATTTTTCTTGTGATTTTGGTTGACATAACCTTTGTCAATGGCTTCCTTCCAACATAGGATGCTACAAATTCTAGTATTTCCATTTTTGGGTAATCATCCAAGCCACTGTTCCTCTATCACACAAGTCATTAGCAACCATCCAATTCCATGTCATGTAGTTTATTACAGAGGTCACCTCATTTTGATTTTATTGATGGCTTCTTCCCTTGCTACCCATACTATGCTTCAAACCTTTACGTGTATAGAGGATATGATAGATAATCTGAAAGTCACGATTATACCTTGGTTCCTATGTCTCTGTCCAGATGAGACATTCTGTATGTTCTCTATATGATAGCAGCTGTTTCTGGAACTTCCATAATTATTTACCTGTTACAAGATGGCATCATGATTTTTTGTGCTTTGGCATGGGGGATGTTTCTAATGTAAGAACCCCGGCAAATTCCTTGTCATTTGTTACCACCATCGAATTAAATGATAAATGCTTACTGGCTTCTTGATCCTTGTTTCTGTTGGACAAAGTTAAGGCCCATATTTTTATAATTCCTGATCTTGTGGACAATGAGTCCTGGTGACAGGTGGAGGATGGATGACTTCAACACAATGTCATAGCTCATGAAGTCCATGAACTAAAAAATCAAAGCTTTTGTAGGTTTATTCCATGAAAAGGATCTAGGACTTTTTCATGAATCATGACTGATAGTCCTCTTAAAAGAAAGGGTCATCCTTTGAAAAAAAAAATCAAAATCAAAATTAATTACCTTCCTGTGATCTTCCAACAATGATAATGACAAGATCCTTTCCCTTCCAAAAAAAAATAAAGTAATGACAAGGTGACATGATTGGATGGACGTAGCATATGTCCTTTAGGTGCAATGCTTGGATCCATCTGTTTAAATTGATCCTAAGCTCACATTTCTGCGGATGTTTGGGTCCATATGTACTTAGTTGAAACTATGCTATTAGTGACAATAATCTTATCAATTGTTGTCTTTAATAAGAAATAACCGCTTCTAAAAATAGATGTCATCCAGGATCTGTTTTATGGGTTAAGCCTAGGATCAGAAATTTGAAATGGATTTTATACTCCTGTTGGAGATAACCATGTCAAATTGTTGGCCATGGCCACAAGACAAGTTGGAGTACATGGTTGAGTGAAGCTGCCTGTTGGTGCTGAGTTGCTGCTATAGCTGCACTCGTACAACAGCAATAAACCATCGGCGATTCCACAATTCCCAGGTATAAAGCACATTGCATTGGACAGTCACTATTTTTGGCATGGTCTAGAGTAGTTGGACTTAGAATTTTACCTGTGCGTTTCTTCAAAGGAACAAAATATAGATGTTCTATGCAAACTTTTTACTTAGCTCTTAATTTCTTTAGATAGTTGACATATAAGTAGCTTTATTTGATATGGCGATCCTTGGTTTCTTTTTATAGAGGTTTTCTTTTTTAGATCAGAGTAGATTCCCCAGCCTTGACCACTAAACTTGTTCTTAGCAACATGATTATTTCAGTCATTTTAAAATTGGAATATGTTGCACATCTCCACAATTCAGAATGTCCTGTCAGACAAGCCAGCCTTGGGTCATGATAAGTAAATACTATATCTAAATTTGATAGCTTAGTACGTTTTCATTCTTTTCATTGCAGAAAAATAAATGGGATTTCTTCATGTTTCTCTTGCTTGAAGTTTCTGCAATGGTTATTACAGCAATTGCAACAATTACAAGTATGCTTCACATTTGAGGCTTTATTTCAATTCAGAGCACATGATTTGTTAAAGCAGTGGCATCTTCACCTGCCATGTTATCACGAATGAATCCTGGACAGGTATCACCCATGACCCATCAGGTCCCAGCTCTTTTGGTTCCCGGATGAAATACGTGGCTTCTCAACAACCTGGCGCCATATCATTCTTGGTGATGGATTTTCTTCTTTTCTTTGGGGTTGCAATGTTGACTGTTGTGCAGGCATCTCAGGTATGTGGCGACATAAGCATTTGGTAATAACTTTTCAGGCAATAACCCATTTTGCCCACAATCTTTTCTGCCCTACAGATTGCTCGTAACATCACCACAAATGAAACTGCAAATGCCATGCGTTACAGCTACCTCAGAGGACCAGGTGGTCGGTTCCGCAATCCGTATGACCATGGAATTCGCAGGAACTGTTACCATTTTCTCATAAAGGGGTACAGTGAAGATGTTGTACGACCAGATGATGAAAGGCACTCTGAGACAATTGGAATGCTTCAGATGGATGCAAATGCAAACTTGCTTAACGGTGAAGTCCATTCTCATAGCAACACCAATAGTCATTTGTGTGTAGATGTGGACAAGAATCCTGCTAGATCCCATGGACATGCTTGTTGTTCTTCCCAGAGGAACCATAGCCCCGACAAGTCTGAAAATGCTCCAGTAGGGTTGGGCCTTGGTCTTGGCTGGAACAAACGCAAGACGTGATATATCTCCCTCCATCCATTATCTTTCATACTATAGCTTGCCCCTCAATGGGGGATGGAATCTGATTCCTTGTATTTGTAATCTTTGATTCAAAAGGCTTTAGTACAAGCTTTGGCTTGTTTATAGTTCAATGAGTTATTTTTATTTGTTGCAGTTTTGAGCGTAAGACACAATGATCTTTGGGCAACCGAGCATTTGTGGTATGTACAGAACTCAAGGTAGAAACAGCGGTTGTCCTCAATTGATGTTGCAACTATTCTTTTGGGTGTCTGTCTGAGCAATCAGTTCGTCTGAGCTACCTATTAAAAATTGCTTATCATGTATTTTCCTCGATGTATGATAACGTTTGGATATTTTGACCATTGTGATTGTAGCAGATCATGATGTGGAACTAAAGTACCATCTGGCTGCGTTTAAAATACAGGAATAACAAGCAAAAGTGTAACAAATTCAATGAGTACATGCATGTAAGGTATTACTTAGATTTGAGCTTGTAACGTATCAGTAGTAAGGTGGCATCCGAACGCCAAACCATGCGATGGTGAATTATATGATGTAGAAATGTACGTCAAATATTTAAGTTTACATGCTCTATTGAATTAAATTGTACCGGTCATATTTAATTATGAATCTAATATATGGTTATTAATTAAATTGTATTGGTGATGATTATAAATCAAAATATATCGGCGATATTTAGCTATGAATAAAATTACATTGGTAAATATTCTGCATCAGCAATATTTAATTTGTATTTAATTTTTAAGTAAATATCATCAGTGCAACAAAAGTAATACCATGGTCATGGTGACGTTGAAGCATCACAGGCAAAGCTTTTTTTTATGGAAAGTGCATAATTTTTTGCATGAAATAAGCAGTGTTTCTATATGGTGCGCAATCTTCCATCGCTTAATGCATGAGCACTTTTCAAATTCGACCTTAATAGATTCAGATTTTGACAAAATCGTACTTTAACAGAAATAAGGTAGTTTTAAGGGGAACAGAAGCTTCTCCTCGAGGTGGCATCTAACAGCCGGCAATTCACCAACACGATACAATTCTCACTCATAATATTTACCGTCATGTTCTATCTTCGTTGAAAGCTCAACTTGGATTCGAATCAAAAGTACCAGACATGATCAAGAAAGGGTTCGGTTTGGTTGCTTTGAAGCCATATTTGGATTATACGACTTCAGTGGATGTCTGCCGACCGATTGAAAAAGAATCAGGGCGACGCCTTACTCCGTTTGCAAGCACGAATCAGGGCAACGCCTCACTCCGTTTGCAAGCACCATTTTCCACAAATGGGACAGGCTTATCCAACCACCATGCGCACTTATAGCTTAAAATTATTTGCCATATTCCAGTGCAGCAGTTCCCACATTTGCCATTGGTACAATTGCATAAGTTCAATGATTCGTAAAGCTTGGTTTCATACGTTATCATTTAAACCGTAAAAATTCATAAACTTATTTAGCCACGGAAGACTTGCAAATATCAAGGCCTTTCTTTTTTGTTTCAAGCCTGAAATGCTCGCGTGCATTTTGGCTTCAATTTTCACACATTAAAGTGACGGATAAAAAGGTTTCCCACCACCATGCTACCATGTAGTAGAAACTATTTGCATCGCATCAAAATAACCGTCAGAGAACAAATCGACTGTATTAGCAGAAAATAAGATTAGTGTACGCTCTACAGAACGACAGAAGAAACAGGATAATACAATGGATGTCACATAACGGAGGCTAAAGTAAGAGATATCCATGCTTGGAATTTATATATCTGACTTCAAAAAAAAAAAGTAATATACATGCAAAAATAGTTCGGTTTATTAAAGCAGTTAACAGAAGCAGAGACATACGCTGACTATAAATACATAAACAAGTAATTTGATTTGAATTTCTTTGATACAGGCAAGTTTATGGTCTTCACGATGCATGCTTTGGTCCTTGTTCAAAGAATTCATCTAGCTTTCTGAGCTGCTCCACATCAAATAGGGAGTCACGAAAGTGCAATCTCGCATTTGCTTCTTTCCAATTCAACCAATGTGATCTCAGGAACGTGATAATACTCCCTTGGAGCTGAAACGGGGGCAGTAAAAAGGCAAAACAGCAAGCGAAAAGTCAATACAAGGAATTAGAGTCTAGGTTTAACTCAAATTTGGTTGAATTCATGAATCAAGATAAAATATAAAACGATGCTTCAGATCCTTCTCAATCAGCATGTTTAGGAGGCATATGCAAGTAGATCTCGAAACCATGCTGCCAACAAAATATTGCTTTTGTAGTTGTCAAATATGGGATTGTAGGGAGGTTGTGAACAGTTTTGTTCTGTGGAACTTGGAAAGAGGTCCAGATGGCAATTAGTGGGCTATTGCTTCTACGTGCAGTTTTGCGTCCTAGGATGATTACCATGCAAGGCATTCAGCCAAAATCAAGACATACAATCCAGAGTGCAATTTAGCGAGTCCTCTATTGGTACCGTGCTCATCAATAAGGTGGTTAATGGAAATGGTTCCAGCCATCCGAGAGGCCTATATTTCAAAGAATTTCTTTATGAATCTTGAACAAAAATCTCAACTAAAAATGGGAAAATTCTGCTGAGCAGAGAAATCAAACTCTTTTTTGATGCTCCATCTACGAACATTTTCTGGGATCATGATTTTTCTCAGGAGAATTTAACTTCAAATTGTTGCAGGTTGCAAGGAGCACAATAGCATCATGCCAGAAATTGCTATTCTCTCTTATATCTTAGAGCCACCGCTTGTGGCTCAAGAGTAAGAGGCAATAAACAACTGCAGAGATCTACACGTAACCAGAGTTCTCTTTGAAAGACAAGAATAAGCCATGGAATCTCCATTCACATGCAAATCATATGCTCATTATGTGAACAATCACAGAAGGACATGCGAGATTTATACCTCATCTCCAAGAGCATAACATTGTGCAAACATTGAGAAACTCTAGGGCCACCAGCTCTAGAACACAAAATCAGGAATATGATTCATATGCAGAAGCCTTAAAATCACCTAACCAAAATGATTAGGATATCGAGACAAAAGGCCCCCAATCAAGTTGCTTTAGTATCGTGTTGAATAAATGAATATTGTAAGTGCAGCAACAGAGTAGCAAAGATGACCTTTAATATAGGTAGAAAATTCTTAACAAAGATGACCTTGATTTACATAGAAAATCTTTCTCAAGAGAAGGAAAAAAATATAGAAGAGAGCCCTTAAGAACTGGATATTTTATTTACTCTTCCTGAAAGAAAAAGGGAGTATAGGGGCTTCCAATATAGGCCTCCACACTCTCAAGTTCCCATTTGATGAGATGGGGCAAAACAATGTATGGATCTTCCCAAGATCCATAAAACCAACAACCAAACATTTGGCCCCTACAAAATCCATTAGCCAACGTGTGTCTGTGTACATGTATGTGTGTGCGCATGTATGGATGCACGTGGTTATGGCTACATGGACACCTGTTGGTTTATACACTTATCTATAGAAATGTATTGAGATTTTATATATGCACACTATAGTGAATGAATAGATTGATTTATTATGACACATAGCATTGTATTAAAAAATATTATATACATCAGGCAACACACCATATCCATATTAAAAGTTGGCATAGACTTCATGTCCATATTAAGAGTAATTCAAGTGCCAGCCATTCTAGCTGATAAAATGACATTTTACAGGAGGACCAAACGACACAAGTTCATTGTCACCTTGGTCAGGTTCTATTCAGCGTGAACCACGCTGATTCCACCAATGACATGTCAGGGAAGCATTGTTTTTTTTTTGAGAGAAATGTCAAGGAAGCATTGTTTTGCAAACCTCTGCACTAGTCCTCTACCCAGAGCCTCAACCCTCAAGTATCCACGGCATCCCTTGCTTCTTTTGTCCAGCACGTCAATCATGCATTAGACTCTTATCCTAAAGTCAGCTGCTGCATATTAACCCGTGAAGTTCCAACCTATCGACAAGAAACTTCGAAAGAACTGGGTGCAGGCAAAAAAAGAGGAAGAAAGATGAAACATGGTACTAAGCTCTGACCATGAGGGCAAGATGGAGGCACAAGCTCTGGTGTGTAGTGAAGGCGAGGAATATGAGCTGTAATGCATGGTGAAGTAAAGGAATGATGCACAGTTTTCTAGCTCCATGAGGTTGCTAGTTCGGGTCCCTTGATAGTGGCATGGTTTTGACCTCCTCAACAGTGGTTTTGAGCATGAACATTGCTTTCCTGGTCTTGACCCTCCATTTCTTCAACGGATCCATCCTCTAGTGTTGTTGTCATATTGATATCATCACCACCGCAACTTCCCAAAGGGCTTCTACTAATAATATATGACATAGGTCCATCAGTAACTTGAGTTGTGGCCATTTCATTTCTTGATTATGCCAATTGTTGAGGGACCATTATGCATTCAATGTTGTAAAAATCGACCAATTGAGCCAACTACTAGGCTGAGTAGTCCTAGTCAGCCCCTCCACTGACCTGAGTACCCAAGGCTGATAGTTGACCAACGCAACTCTAAGTCGAGTAGTCAACTTAGTCAACCTACTATAAGGCCAATTTCTACATGTGGGTCCATTACTGGGTCCTAACCCGACTCTGCAACTTACAATGATTAGAAACTTTGAGCTTATGCTATTTATTTTCAGTGAACTTATGGTTTATAACTTATTTTCATTAGCTTGAGTTTCAAAATGATCGATCTCTTATGTGAATTTTTTTTTTTGAAAAGTGGGAGGGTGGTTATCTGTATGATAACCACCCAGAATCTCATTACAAAACTAAAAATATTACAATGCAAAGGTTACAAAGTGGACTCCCAAAACACCAGCTAGGAGGAGATTGAGACAATATTTTCGACATAAGGCGTCTCCCCTCTAAAAAGAACCCGCCAAAGTATCCGCCAAAACCTTTGCCTTCTCCCTTCTAGTCCCAAATGTGCTCCCACTACCATGGATGTTAGCCCTCTAGAACGAAGACCAAAACTCCTTGGGAGAACCCCAGTCAATCCAATACCTTGAATTGTGCAAGTAAATACGTGTTAACAATATATTTTATGAATAAATATATATTTAAATATTACAAGATATCCAACCGAGTACACCCCAACTACTCCCCCACATACCGTATACACCTTAGTCAATGATTCAGTCAACTGAATATTGATTACTAACTTTTACAACACTGGCATTGGTTGACTAACATTGTTGAAAATCATAGACCTCACGATCTTAGACAATGCATGCTTTCTGCCCCGATGCAGTTGTCTCCTGCATTCATTCCTCTTAAAGATGTTAAAAAATCAACTACCCCTAGGACTAGCTCAAAATGACCAATTATGAACACAACCTATACCATACAAAAGAAAAGAAGGTTGACAAGAAGACCTAATCCCAAAAGGACCTTTACACTTGCTACTTTTTTCCTTTTGAGAGATAACATGTCCATGTTTTACAACAAAAGAAAAGAATCTAACTTATGGGTAAGTTTTTTTTTTTTTTTTTTGATAAAACTTAAGGGAAAGTTTTAATTAGAAATGGCTTACAATATGCATCTCTATGTGGTTCGCCACTTTGCTATTTAATATATGCTCTCTCCAACTTCATCTGTTCTATGGTTAGGCAAATATAACAGATACAACTCTTTCTTCTATAATTCCTACCCTCATTAGTATATTACCATTAGCTTTACTAACATAATTAGAAGAACCATTTTTTAGCTTAAATCAAACATTTCAGTTCATTAGCCACAACAATACATGACTGAGAAAGACTAAACGGGGCAGTTGCAAACGGCTAACATGAAATAGATATAGCATGCATCCAACCATAAATAATTTTAAACATATAATCTTTGAGTATACCTAGGTATGCCTTGTCGATGAGGGTCGTATTCCATTGCTTGACGAAGAGCCCTTGCAAATGCCTTGAATGTGGCCTCAATTATATGATGTGAATTTTTCCCGGCAAGCTAAAAAGCATAAATCTTGAACCCGTTAGAGCATAATATCAACAGGAAAAGAAATTAATGAAGACCAAACTATTTCCAGAGACCAAGTGTGCTGCCTCAAAATCCAAGTGCTTAAGTCGTTCAATTCTAAACCTCCAAAAAACAAAGGAAAGAACCTGAAAATCCCCTTTCTTTCAAAAGAAAAAAAAGCTTGAAAATCTCCTAAAAATTGCAAGTTGTCAAATCTTCTGTGATTAAGAATGTAACATGCCAAATATTTACATCCACCACCATTACGCAGTAAAGTATAATAACATGTATACGTCATACAGCCATAAGCATATGCAAGAAAAATGTGTAGACTTCCCATGGCATGTACATTCGTATACATATATTCTTCCCTTGTGATGGCCCTAGGCCAATAAAGGCCACACTATCCACCAATCATTTTCGATCAAGGAAAGCAAATTAGAAATAATTCTGATAAGACCAAACAATTGATCCTTTTTCAAGTGATCAAGTAGATAATAAGAGAGATAATGTAAATAACTCCATATATATCAAATTGGAAATAAGTGTTTGTTGGACAAAACAAGAATTAATTCCTAAAAGACAATTCTCCAAATATTAAAAAATTAAAACATGGGACTGAATTTACCTGCCGTATATGAAGCGTCATACCAGATGTATTAACCACAGACTGGAAGAAGTGTTCCACTAGCTATACAAACAATAATTGGACATGTAAGACGAATTTCATGTGAAATAATGAAAATGATGTTTGGTTCTCTAGGAAAATGCCTATTTAAAAGCAAAATCAAAAGCAAAATTAAACATTTAGAAGCTTTATTAACAGTATAATATTCTTTATGTGACAATCAAAATGCACCTAATGTACAGTAACAAGCTAATAAAAGATACATTTGTTTAACTTTAGGATTTCCATTCTCTCCCCAATTTTGTTTCTAAACTTCCCAAAACTCCCATATCAAAACTAACAACATTGACACAAAACTATTATAGAGAATGTAAAACTAAAACAAGAATGACCAAACTCTTGGCTGTTTAAGAGAAGAAAAATAGGCCACCACGTTCAAGTAACAAAAATCTAAGAAAATTCTGTACACACAATAATACTCTAACAAATTCCATCATGTATCTCATCTATCCCCCTCCAAATTTTGATGGCTCTGCCCCACAATTATCTCATCTGGTACCAGAAACCCTCACTAGGTCATGAATGAATTACCAAGTTGGCTCCTTCCTTAGCAAGACTAAACTCAATAATTAGCTGAACAGCTGTGGTTCATGAGCTTATTGTTGAGTCAACTCATTCATAGTGTTGCAAGATGTCAAAGGATTAGGCTTGTGAGCCAACCAGCTAGCCACTACATGACACACGTGGATCTCCAAAGGCACCGGTTGGAACCTTGTTTCACATCTTATTTTGATGTTAACAAAATTATTGTAGATTAATATTTGCAATTTAGTGATATTTCAGATTTAGGTGAAGATCAAGGCAAACAGATAATCATGTCAAGGAGGCATGATGGCAAGGAGGTATGATGACAAGGAGGAGATCATCTCCGATCTTTAGTTTTTTAGAATAGGTTTTTATTTTTTAGAATGTATGCCTCTTAACAAAGAAACATAAGTTAGATCGTAAAATTAATTAGAGATAAATTAGGATTAACATTACGATCATTCAAAGTACGTATTGTTAAAAAGATATTGTTTTAGTGGTTAAAGTAGACTGGTGAACTAATTAGTAATACATTTAAAATAAAGGTACTAAAAAGCAAGTACCGGTACTGTTCATAAGTACCGGTACATGCAAGGCACAGGTTTAAGCATATGTCTCAAACTGTGAGCAACAAGTACCGGTACTAACTATGAGTACCGGTATCTGGTAGTCACAATTCGGGCCTAGACCTTATAAGTACCGGTACTCATGATAAATACTGGTATAGGTAGGTCACAGTGCCTAGTGAGTCTCAAACCTAGGAGTCACAAGTACTGGTACCCATGATGAGTGCCAGTACCAAGACTCTTGTGTGCTACCTGCAGAAAAACTGTGAGCAGCTAGTATCGATACCCATACTTCAGTATCGGTACCAGTTAGTCGTTGGTCCAAATCTGAACGGCTAAAAAATTATTTTTGAGAAGATAAACGTTGGGATTTAAACCCCAACGTCTAGTAGACGTATTACTAAGGTCCTAAGTCTATAAAAAGACCCTAGGACTCTTAGTTTGCATATAGAAAAATACAAGAAAGAGAAGGAAAAATTCTAAAGCTAATTTTTCATATTTCCACCATATTTTGAAGAGAAAAATAGTTTGCAGCTCTCAAATTTCTCTACACTTTTGCAAACTCGACATGTTTTTTCACGCATTTTCAAGGCGATTCATGTCCTTTCAGGCTCTCCAATTGGTATTTATTTTGAATTATTGTTGAAAAGCTTAGATATTCTTATTGTAAGATTTCTTTTTCTTACACCAGTTCTTATTTGTAATTGAGCTTATTGCTCGTTGGGTTGTAATAACCCGTTGTATTTAGGTTGAGGTAACCCATTAATTACCTTGGTTAGTAAAGTGATTTCCTCGGGGTTGAAGGAATCAGGTTAAAAATCCTAATATGGGAGGCTTAGGTAGTGGAGTACCCAAGTGAGTAGGGAACTACTATACATCTTGTATCAATTTCTGTGGATCGTTATTTGTGCAAATATTTTTGTTATTACTATTTTTCGCCTTGAGTTTGTTTGTACGCGTAGCCATCTATAGTAGTATCCAAGGTTTTCAACAAGTGGTATCAGAGTGGGTTGCGAGAAGACGTAACTTAACTCACGATGGCATCAACATTAAGGTGCACCGAAGGACAATCGTCGACCCGTCCCTATTTTGACGGGATGGACTACAGGTATTGGAAGAGAAGGATGCAAGTATTTCTGAAGGCGATGGATGAAGAATCATGGAGCCTTATTCAAGAAAGATATTCAGATCCGGAGCCACAAAGAGTAGTGCTGACTACGGATCAAAAAAAAAAGATTGTCAGCAATGCAAAGGCCATGAATGAGCTTTATTGCGCATTATCGGAAGAATTCAATCGAATTTTGGCATGTGAGTCCACATACGAAATTTGGAACTCTCAAGGTCACCTATGAAGGAACAAGGTAAAAGAAACTCGTATTTCAATTCTAACTGAAAATATTGTTTGCTATGAGTGCAAGAAAAAGTGACAGTTGAGAAAGGATTGCCCCCATGAACAAGAAGACACAAAAGAAGTTCAGAAGAAGAAAGCTTTGAAAGCAACATGGGATGGTAGCAATTCCGACATGGACACCGACTCCAATGTTTCGGATGACAACGAGGTCGCTCATTTATGCTTGGTAGCAAATACGAAAGACACAGACAATGAGGTAAACCCTGATTTCTCTCTTGAAGAATTACTATAAGCACATGAAGAGTTATAGCATAAGGCTAGGTTAATTAAAAAGGAAAATAAAGTTTTGCATAATAACTATAAGACATTGGAAATAGAAAAATCATGTTTAGAAATAGAGTTAGATATGACAAAAGATACTAATTCACAATTGCATGTAAAAAGAATAGAGTTAGAAGATATTTAGGAGCATTTTGAGAAGACTTTGAATAATCTCAAAATAGCAACTAAGCTAAATACTGAATTTTGTGATGCTCTAAAATCCAAATTTCAGAGTAAAAAGAATACATATACTAGATCACATGCAACTAGGCATGCATGGATGTATCAAAAGATTAAAAATTCTAAGAATTATAGATCTAACACAAAAGAAGTCTATAAATATGAGGATTTGAAGGGTACTTACCCAAGAGGACCAACAAGAAAATGGGTACCTAGAAAAGATATTTTACATTGTTTTATAGGAGTAGATCAATGGGATCAAAGTGATCAGTGGATGTTCAAGGAATACAACGGAAGACTAAAACCTTTCTACAGATTGCATGAAGACCAAGAAAGATGGGCTAGTGGAGCTTGGTATCCACAAGCAGCATTTTACCATTGGTAATTTGTTCCATATGCTACGCCATTCTTTTTACCCCTTCATTTCTTGATGATTGACAAAAAGGGGGAGAAAAATAAAGAGCAAATAGAGAAAAAGAGCAAATAATCATATTTTTAGGGGGAGCAAATATTAAGAGGGAGAATTGTCTATTTAAATCTATATTGAGAGGGAGAATTATCTATTTAAATCTCTTTCATATAAAATTACTAAAAATAATTATTTTTAGTATATCTATTTGCAAGATAGTTTTGTAAACACAAAAAATGGGGAGATTGTTGGAATCTTATTCCACATCTTGTTTTGGTGTTAACAAAATTATTGTAGATTAATGTTTGCAATTTAGTGATATTTCAAATTTGGTAAAGATCAAGGCAAACAGAGAATCATGTCAAGGAGGAATGATGACAAAGAGGAAAGATGACAAGAAGGAGTCTCCAATTTTTAGTTTTTAGAATAGGCTTTTATTTTTTAGAATGTATGCCTCTTAATAAAGAAACATAAGTTAGATCGTAAAATTAATTAGAGATAAATTAGGATTAACATTACGATCATTCAAAGTACGTATTGTTGAAAAGATATTGTTTTAGTAGTTAAAGTAGAATGATAAACTAATTAGTAATACACTTAAAATAAAAGTACTTGAAAGCAAGTACTGGTACTGTTCATAAGTATTGGTACATGCAAGGCACATGTTTGAGCATGTCTCAAATTGTGAGCAATAAGTACCGGTACTAACCATGAGTACCGGCATCTGGTGGTTACAATTTGTAGACTTAGTTCGGGTCTGGACCTTACAAGTACCGGTACGTATGATGAGTACCGGTACAGGTAGGTCACAGTGCCTAGTAAGTCTCAAACCTGAGAGTCACAAGTACCGGTACCCATGATGAGTACCAGTACCAGGACTCTTGTGTGCTAGTTGCAGAAAAACTGTGAGCAACTAGTACTGGTACTCGTACTTCAGTACCGGTACCAGTTAGCTGTTGGCCCAAATTTGAATGGCTGAAAAAATTTTTTTGAGAAGATGAACGTTGTGATTTAAATCCCGTCTATTAGACGCATTACTAAGGTCCTAAGTCTATAAAAAGACCCTAGGACTCTTAGTTTGCATATAAAAAAATACAAGATAAGGAAAAATTCTAGGTCTAACTTTTCATATTTCCACCATATTTTGAATAGAAAAAAATAGTTTGCAGCTCTCAAATTTCTCTACTCTTTTGCAAACTCATTGACGTGTTTTTTCACGCATTTTCAAGGCGATTCATGTCCTTTCTAGGCTCTCCAATTGGTATTCATTTTGTATTATTGTTGAGAGGCTTAGGTATTTTTATTGTAAGATTTCTTTTTCTTACACCAGTTCTTATTTGTAATTGAGCTTGTTGCTCGTTGGGTTGTGATAACCCATTGTACTTGGGTTGAGGTAATCCGTTAATTATCTCGGATAGTAAAGTGATTCCCTCGGGGTTGAGAGAATCAGGCTAAAAATCCTAAGCTTGGAGGCTTAGGTAGTGAAGTACTCAAGTGATTGGGGAACCACTATACATCTAGTATCAATTTCTGTGGATTGTTATTTGTGCAAATATTTTTATTATTACTAATTTTCGCCTTGAGTTTGTGCACATAACCGTCTATAGTAGATCCAAGGTTTCCAACACCAATCACGGTTAATTAAGCCCAAGATTTGTCAAGCACACTATGTCTGAGACTAAGCTGTACTAGATTTGGCTTATACAGCATGATAGAATTGCCTCTATGGCATAAGTCATGTTGCCTCAATTACATATAAGGTCACCAACTAAAGCCATCTTGTTGCATTGTCTCTGCACTTGGTTGCAAACAGTCGCCGCTTCCCTCCAATCCAACTAATGCACCAATAAATGATCTTAGCTTCCGCTAGGCAAAGTGACATCCTGCACAAGTGATTCCCGACAATTCTCCAGCGGGCAGTATATAGACAACCTAGGTATCGATCTCTCCAATGAACATAGACTTCAAGGCATCATTATTTCTCTTCTTTCAAGCCATCCAGTGTAAATCATATAGCAAGCCTAGAACAAGGTCAACAGTTCCCTTGTAAATGGGGAGACATGTTGGACAACATTGCTATAGCTTTGGAGATGATCTCTTATTGGTGTCAGCTAGGTACGAGGGGTTTCCTTTGGAAAGTGGGCTTCTCTGAAGCTTATGATTTAGCTTTGTGAAAGAATTGGAGTGCATTGGTGAATCCACATGGGAGGAGAAGGTCCATGCATGGAGAGAAGCTGGCATGGAAGAGAGTTGGCGGGAGAGAGAGAGATACATCGTAGAGTTCTTGGAATTGAAAGAATTATCATTGGAACTTAAATAAGCATGGTGTGTTGATTTCTTATTTATAGAAATCTAACTACTCTACAATCAAGAAAACAAATCCTTAACCTAATCAAAGCACATTCAAATTGATTCAAACAAATCCTACTTTCCTAACTTAGCAAATAAGCAAACTTGGACTCTAAGGCATCAACTCATGCCAACTCATACATGGGATTGCACACACATATGTGCCACGTGGCCCTTTACTCCACACTAACACTCTCCCTCAAGTCAAACCTTGATGAGGGATGAAGACTTGCCAAAACTTTGAATCTATGGCTCCTTTCACTTCTAGTGCTTCTTTAATAAGCGCATGGAGTTTCTCTTAGCCTCTCTCGAAGATTTTGAAAGTTCTTGCCCACAAGACACAATTTAAGGCTCCCATCAATTTGATGGTGCCTTGGATGAGAACCTTCATCTCTGTGGTAATTGGAGTCTCTGCCTCTGCCATAGTCTTGACTCTGGAGACTATTTGTGCCTCTACTTGGATGCCCACGAGTCAAAATCTCTTATTTGACATTCCTAGGTGCATGAGGGGTTCATGTGCCTCTCTTTGGTCTTGGGCTTAGCTTTCGTGCTCAATCTCTTGTGCTCCACGCCTCTACGCCAACAAGATCCTACAAGTGAATCTTTTAATCTTTAAGCCGTAGGAGTACCTGCTTTGATATCATGTGAAAGAATTAAAGCACTTTAGTGAATCTACGTGGGAGGAAAACATCCACGTGTGGAGGTGGCGTTGAAGAGAGTTGGTGAGAGAGAGCGATATTGTGGAGTTCTTAGAATTGAAAGAATTATTATTGAAACTCAAATAAGCATGATGTGTTAGTTTCTTATTTATAGAAGTCCAACCACCCTACAATCAAGGAAACAAATCCTTAACCTAAAATGGACGAAATGAGAGTTCTATTATTGAGCCCTACCTCTTCTTACATAATGAAGAGATGGGAAAGTTGCGGTACAACACCAACAAGAAATAAATAATAACCAAGAGCCCCTCATACAAAAGAATGTGCATGTGCTAATACTCTCCCTTAAGCTAGAGCATAGATATCTATCATTCTCAGCTTGGATACACATAAATCAAATAAGGACCTAGTTACAGGCTTGGTAAAAATATTTGTAATTTGCTTCTTAGACATGACTAGTGTTGTATATAGCAGCCCTTTCTAAACAGTCTTTGGTATAATGGCAATCAACATTTACATGCTTCGTCTTCTCATGACAAGTTGGGTTGTTGGCATTGAAGGTAACTACTTTGTTATCACACCTCATCTCCATCGGGCTAGAAACTGTACCTCCAAATCGGTGAATAGGGACCTAATCCACATCATCTCTGCAGTCGTTTGAGCCATGGCCTTGTACTCAGGCTCAGCACTTGACCTAGCAACTGTGCCTTGCTACTTGCTCCACGTGATCAGGTTCCTTGCCAAGAAGGTACAGAACCCCATAGTGGATTTTCGGTCCACATTACATTCGGCATAGTCCGCATTAGAATAGCCAACCAAGGTCATAGAAGACTCCCCGAGAAGAGACCTTTTCCAGGAGCCTTCTTGATGTACCGGAGCACCATCAATGATGCATTCCAGTACTGTTGTGTTGACTTGGCCATAAATTGACTCAATCTCCCCATTGCAAAGGAGATATCGGGCCTCGTGATAGTCAAATATAGCAGCTTGCCCACAAGCTACCTGTACTACCTGCTATTCACCAATTGTGCATCCTCATCATCAAGTGGCATCTTGGGGTCCATAGGAATGTTAGCCTCCTTGGGCTCAAGCATACCTACCTCCTGTAAGATATCCAAAGCATACCTTCTCTAGGATAGGACTACGCCCTTTTTGCTTCGAACAGCCTCATTACCAAGAAAGTATCGTAGAGATCCCAGATCTTTCATAACAAATTACTTTGCCAGAATATGCTTAATCTCAGTGACACTCTACACATCATCTCCCGTGACAATTAAGTCATTAACATATACAAGAAGCACCACAGTACCTCGTCCAATCCGCCTGACAAACAGAGAGAAATCAGCCATCCATCTCCTGAATCAAGCTGCCTCTACAACCTAAGACAACCTCTAGAATCATGCTCTGAGACTCTGCTTGAGGCCATAGATGGCCTTTAGTCGACATGCACACTCCTCTTGAACCTCAATTCCATGTGGCTGCTGCATGTACACTTCCTCTTGGAGATCACCATAGAGGAATGCATTCTTTACGTCTAGTTGATGCAAGGGCCAATCTAGTTGGACTGCCACGGCAATCAGCACCCATACGGTAGGAAGTCTGGCAACTGGTGAGAAGGTGTCAAAGAAGTCCACCCCATAGGTTTGGATGAACCCCTTTGCCACGAGGCGTGCTTCGTATCTAGCAATGCCTCCATCTGAGTTGAACTTCACAGTGAACACCCATCAACAGCTAACAATCATAGCCCCATCTAGAAGTGGAGTGACCTCTCAGGTTCCATGACTTCTAAGAGTTGCCATCTCGTCCTCCATGGTCGCCGCCATCTCAGATAAAGCATGACCTCGCAATAAGTCGCTGGGATCTTAGTAGCAACCAATGCCTAGGTTGTCAGTAGCAAGTGCCCCAGCAGTGGGATAAGTAGCACAAGTTCGTGGTCTCTTCCAAACAGCTATCAAAAGATCCAGATCATCACCTGTCACACCATCTGTCCTGTTCCTATGATGGCAAACAAGCGTCAGTGCCTAAAAGACTAACTTAAAAATCCGATGGTGAAGGCGAGGGTGGGGGGCCCTAATAGTTAGTGTGAGGACTGACATAAGTCTGAAGTGGCTTAGTCAGATAAGAAAAGGATAGCGTAGTAGGTGGTGGTGGTAGTGCAGTAGAAACGGAAATTTTAGGAAAACTCCCAAAGCGAATGGGTGTAAATGGCATAGGTGTCATATCACTCTCAGAAGGTAGCTCAACAACAGATGTGGAGAAGGATATTATCACCTCATGAAAGGTAACATCCGTCGAAACAAAATGGCAAGAAGTGGTCGGATCAAATCATCGATACCCCTTTTGTGTTTGAGTATACCGAAGGAAAACACACTTAACTGCTCTCTGTGTTAGTTTATACCAGCCCGGCCCCAACAAATGGACAAAAGCAACACAACCAAAAGTCCGAGGGGTGACGTGAAACAAGGGTTTATCAGGATACATAACTTACAAAGGAATCCGCTCATGCAAAGCAGCGTTAGGCATCCGATTGATCAGAAAACAAGCCGTCAAAACTCACCCCAGTAAAGAGAGGGGATCGAGTGGTGAATACATAAGGTACGAGCAACATCAAGCAAGTGGCGACGTTTCTTCTTAACAATACCATTTTGCTGAGAGGTGTAGGGGCACGTAATCTCATGAATAATGCTACAACTGAAAAAGAACGCAACCGAGTGGTACAAAATTCTAAGGCATTATTAGTTCGGAAATGCTTCATAAAATATGAATGCTGAGTTTTTATTTCCTTAACAAAATTTTTACTAATTTGTCCCACATCGGACTTATTCTTAAAAAAAAAAAGAAGCCAAAAAAGACAGGAAAAATCATCCACCAACATCAGATAATATATGTTCCCAAGTCGATCAGGAATACGACTATGACCCCAAACATTCATGTGAATCAAATCAAACATAGCAACAGAGGAAACTGAAACAGAAGTGGAAAAACTAACTCTGTGGTGCTTGCCCAGCTGACAGGTATCACAGGTGAGAGCAGTAGTGGAGGGTATGTGCGGCAAAACTCATCTGAGTCGATTAATAGGCAGATGGCTAAGGCGATGATGCCACTAGAGAGGGGATCCAGTAGAAACAAGGTCTTGCATAGCAGAAGCAGCAACAACAGTATGGCTCAGACGGTACACCCTGCACTCCTTACGCTCTCCAATCATCTTCCCAGTGAGCTTGTTCTGCAAGACACAAGAAAACGCATTAAATATAGCTCGGCAATTTAGATTTCTGGTAATACTGCTAACAAACGGCAAGCTCAATGGAAAATCAGGCACATAAAAAACATGTCAATCGCAAAGTAGGAGATAGAGAAATATCTTGCAACAAGTGGCGAATGTCTCATCTGCCACTAATACAGTCCTTGCTGGTGTCAGTAGTGCTAGCTGAGAAAAGGATCTCCCGTCACCACACAGGTGCTTGGATGCACCAGAGTCAATCAACCAATCACCAGAGGACATAAGAGATAACATACCAGTCGTGGGTACCTCAGAAGAGGAGGCAATGGCTGCAGTGTCTGGAGGCTGAGAAGACGCCTGAGTCAATTGAGAAATCTGCTACCAAAGATTCTCAATCTTAGTACTGAGAGAACTAAAATTAGGGCTCGAGAGGACTCCATCAGTTGGCCATAGGCGGCCTACCATGCTTTTGCCAACATGTAACCTCAGAGTGGCCCATCCTGTCACAGTAGGTACACAGAAACCGAGTACGTGTACCAGAAGAATGTCCACGTCCACGACCACAACCACGAACAAGGAGGGAAGAGCTCCTGCCATGTCCAGGGATCGCAGCCAGTGCGGATGTCCGAGCATCAGAGTTAGGAGCAGAGGTGTGCACTGCTACTCTGTTAAGTCTACTATAGGCTTCCTCCAGAGTACGAAGCTCAGGAGCGATGGGGATTTAATCTCTGGCTACCGTGTAATCAGGTCCAAGGCCTGCCAAGAAAAGGAAGACTGCCAACTGTCTCCAGAAACTCCTCCAGGACTTACAGGCACACATCGGTAGATAGGAGTGATGCCTCTCCAGCATTCCCTTCATGAGGGTATATAATATTGCGACAGCGTCTCTCCTGACACAAGTAAAAGAGGTCGTAAACAATTATTTAAATGTCGTCGGCAAGGCCATTTTGGAAATCTCTTCATGCCGTCTTGGGCCGGAAACTCAACCGCTAAAACACAGGTGGAGATGGGAGGGATATCGAAACACACAACTTGAGAAACAATTGGAGATCGATCCACACAATTTTTGGCCTTTCTGAGCGATTTTGGGCTCCGATATATCCCTTTTTTATTTGTCAATACGATATCGATATTTAAAACCTTGGGTATGGTCACGATAAAACACTCTTATTGTTACATAATCAGTATTTGATTTTCTTGAAATTGATATTATTTTGACTACTTTTGTCATTTTTGTCGGTATGCATCGACATGCCCTCAGTATTTCAACAGCATGCCCTCGACATGGCCATCGGCATGCCCATCAAAAAATAGGCATTTCCACGACGTGCCCTCTGCATGCCCACAAAATGCACATTCAGAATTTCATCGACACAGTGTCGAAATCGGCATTTCGAACCTTGGTCGTAAAAGGCCTAGAAAACACGTGCGGAGTTCTTGACGTGTGAATACGTCTTACATAAAGACTCCCACATCTCCTTCATTGTCGAGTAGTGCATAATCTCATCACCTATTCGAGGAATAACAATCTACATAAGCCATGCACTGACCATGGCATTGTCTCTATCCTAGTTGGCATTGGTGCCAGTATTGTTTGCATGCTTCGAATCTGTAAGGATGTGGCTTTTCCCATGACCCCTGACAGTCATAAGAAAGGTCTGGGACCACCGCGGGTAGGTCTCATCTAGTTTGATGATGGGACCGAAGAACGGGTTTCTGAGTACCCCAACGTCCGAAAGAGAAGCCGACGCCATCTCGGATTGATCGTCTAAAGCCATCCTTGCAATTCGCAAGCCTTAATCAATCTTCTACAATTACAAAAACATTGATAGATCTGAAAATATAATTTCAGATCTGCATCTTTAGCAGAAAGCCCCCTTGGACGGGCGTTGGCCTAACTAGAGTGTGGGGAGAACACCCGAGAAGGGCCTAAGGGGACCTAGACTCCCTCTCCCTACGACAACGAGGGATGTAGCCCCTAAACCAGGGCTACAAAGCCCTCAAGATCGTTGTCGATCATGCGCATGGGGCCGAGGCGCTGTTGGGCACACTGCAGGAGCACCGCCGACCGGCTACACCACCGCTAGACTCACCGCAGACCACGCACGCCATTGCTGGAGGTGCTGTAGGCCGCCGTTGCACCTACTCCAGCGCCGCCCCAGCCGCCAAGCCTCGCTGGAGGCATTGCAGACCGCCGTTGCAGCTACTCCACCGTTGCCAAGCCTTGCTGGAGGCGCTGGGCCGCACGATCACCGTCACCGTAGCGTGGATGTGGGGCACTACATGCAGAGGGAGAGAAAGAGAGGGATTTAGTGGTTAGGGTTTTAAAGGCCTTGGGGATGGGATACCTAGAGCCTCGTCTAGGACCGTTGCACTGATACCAAAATGGACGAAATGAGAGTTCTATTATTGAGCCCTACCTCTTATATAATGAAGAGATGGGAAAGTTACGGTACAACACTAACAATAAACAAATAATAAACAAGAGGCCCTCATACAAAAGAATGTGCATACGCTAACAACCTAATCAAAGCAAATTCAAATTGACCCAAACAAATTCTACTTTTCTAACTTAGTAAATAAACAAATTTGGACTCTACGGCACCAACTCAAGCATAGGACTGCACACACACACACACGTGCCACGTGGCACTTTCCCATGGCCCTTTATTCCATGCTAACAAGTTTGTTGGCAGTTTCTATGGTCTTCATTGAAGAGGGCGTTCCTACGTAAATGGATAGCCTAGATAAAGTGAGATGTTGCCACAACCTCTCTATCGATGTTAATGTAAGACTGGAGGGGGGTTGGATTCAATTGCAGAGAGGAGTGCATCAACGTTGCCTATTAGCACCTCTGTTATTTGTCCTAGTCATGGATGCGTTGGTAAGGTGCTTGTTTAGGGCTACAGAGGAGGGGTTGTTCTAAGGGTTTAAACCACATGGGTAGACCATATTTTAGTTCAGGTTTTGCGATATGTATTAGAGTATTAGGATTAGTTAGTAAAAGAATCCTATTTTATTTAGATTTAGTTTATTTAATTAGGTTTGAGAGCTTCAGTCCTTTTCCTATCCATGTTTGTTAGTTTTCTATTCCCGATGGATTTCTTGTAATTTTTTTAACCCTACTCTCTATATAAAGGGTGTTTGGTTTCTTAATTGAAATAAGATTATTTTCTCCAACAATCCAGACAACATTATCTTCTTGGTTAAGGAAGGTGAGGAGGCACCTAGCAAGGTTACTAGGCCTGTTGGAGTTACTTGGCAGCTTCTTTGGTTTAGGGGCGAATAAGAGCAAATCCTCCTTCGGAATGATGGAGCATGAAGCATAAAGGTGAGTGGAGATCTTGGGCATGCCATGTAAACAGTTGCCTCCGCTCTACCTAGGTCTGCCATTATCTATAGGACAATTAAGGGTTGTAGATTGGTATTTAGTAATGGACAGATTGAGAAGATTGGAAGGGTGGCAAGCAAAGTTCTTTTCTAGGGGTGGCTATTTGATTTTCTTGAAGTCGATGTTGATGGCCATTCCAACTTTTTTCATGTACCTTTTTTTTTTAAAAAAATCATGTCAATCTTTGAGATGCCTAAGATGCAGTGTTCTAAATGGCCATGGCGTGCCCATGGCATGCTGACGAAATGGCTTTTTTCTTATGTAAGGCTATATCGGCATACATGTAATGTTGAAATGCAAGAGTGTTATCAGTATTTTGCTAAATATTAAAATAATAAATTGATGATATCGGTGAAATGGACAGTACCAGGTTCAATTCTTAGGCTATTACCATATTTTAAGTTTGACATAGGTGATTTAGTAACCCATTTCTACCCATTACTGTTGTCACATGCTTGTTGGAGTGATAAGAACTCTTACAAGTGTTTCCTTTGTCTATTTGTTAGAACTTTAAGGTAATTTAGCTCTTCAAAGTTAAATAGTATTTGTTTCTTATTCTCTAAGTTAGATTTAAGCTACAATCATTAGATTTAGATTTTGTTGTGGACTTTTAATGATTACATTTGTAGATCCTTGAGTTTATGGTAGATTAACTAATTCAATGAGTATTTGATTTACATATTTTATAGATTTAGATTATTAGATCATAGGATTTGGTGTTTAAATATTTTTTTGATAAGATTAATGTTTAAGTATTTATCAAGTTTTTCTAACACAATTATACGAATTCAATATAATCCTAATCATTCTAATTACAGTGATCAAGATGTTGGCATGCTAGTGAAATAGGGGGTTTTGGGTGGAGGATCATTTCAACACAGAAGAGGTATTGAAACATAGGGTGCCAAAGGTATGTTGACAATTTCGACCATGTTGACTATTTTGATAATATATTGATCGATGTGGCTATTTCGAGGCATGCTACTACCTGTTGGCTGCTGCTCTACGCCTACGCATAGGTGTAGCTGCTAATTGCAGCGGTGGCCAGAGTTGTGTGTTCAGTTACTTCGATTGTGATGGCATTACACTTGGCGTCTCGCAGGGAAGAGGGAGGAGAGGTGGTGGGTCTCTATTGTGTCACATGGAGGAGATGGGAGAAGGTTTAAGGTGGAGGGTCTGTTAGTGGTGGAGTAAGGGGTGAGTTATAGTGGGGAAGGAGATTAAGTAAGAAGCAGAGATGGAAAAAGATGAAGAGATGCCATGCTTGTTGGCATGCCTTCGAAATGACCTATTTTCGAGACATCGAAATCATCGAAATACAAGTGTTTCCACAGCATACCCTCGACGTGCTTCCAAAATGTGCACTTAGAAATTTATTGAAATGACGTTGAAATAGACATTTAGAACCTTGCTAAGATGAGCACTACCTAGGATCATCTAATGAGGCAATTGTTTTTGGAAGGGGACAAGAGTGTGGAGGGTATACAGTTGGCTAGTTCAAAACTTCGCATACCAATTTCTGAAGGAGGTTTGGGAGTGCTTGAATGAGGAACCATGAATTAGGCATAGCTAATGAAATGAGCCATGAAGGTGATGGGAGGGAAAGGGGGACTTGTGATGAAGCAGCTTTTTGCTTGTTATGGTAGATGCTTAAACTAGGAAGGAAAAATGCAGTTCGGTCGGGGGTGCCTTCCCTTTCTAGAAAGGTATGCTCCATGTGATGCCATCAGTGATGGATCTTTTTAAGGCAAGGCTTCATGATGGAATTGATTTTAGCTTCTTGATGGATGATTTGATGGGCCAAGGGGTGTTGTCCCATCACTACTTGCAAGCTTTTTTCCTCATCGCAGTGTTTGGAGACTTTAGTGGCATTACTAGGAATCAACATTGAATGGCGATGATAGTAGTTGGACTCCAACTTTTCCATCTAATTTATCGAACCAAAGGGTGCAAGGCTTTAGCTAAACCACGGGAAGGCGTCAACTTTTTCCGCCTTTTGCCTAGGGAGTTGGACAAGTAGGTGCTTCAGTGAGGAGGTTTGCAAAGGAGATCTACGATTGTTTGCATGAGAGTTTTGGGGGACGATGGCTATTAGGCTCATGACAGCTTCTTAGGAGAAGTCGTTGACGAAGGAATGGAGGCAAAGGTTTCTTGGTACTGAGGATATTTCGTGCATCCTTTGTGATGCTAACATTGAGGATAGCGGACAATTGTTAATTTGGTCCCTACTTGTTGCTGAGGTGTGGGAGATGATGAGTTAGTGGGTGGATTCTTCCTCAAAATTTGCTTTCTGGTCCTCCTTGGAGATGGGGAGAGCTTACCTAGGCCCAAGATGCTTCCATATGAAAAGGGAGATGGTGATGTTATCTGTTTTTTTGGGTGTAATGGCTTCATAGGAACATCTTGTTTAGGGAGAGCGTCCATGTGTTGATGGTGTGGGCTTGTTGAACGTTTACGAACCTACGCTAACGAGATTGGTTTTGGAAAATCTGCCGTTGTAGTTCGGAAGCGAAGAATTCGTGTTCAACAAATAAAATTTATACCGAAAATAATTCTGGGTCGAACACAGGGAGGCTACGTTGATCTATTTTCGTAATTATATTTTTTTAGGATTTTCTTTAAGCAAGGAGTTATAATTACAATGGGGCTATCAAACTATGAGAGAGAGAAAGAGAGAGAGAGAAAGAGAACATGCATTCAATATTTAAATAGTTTATAAAAGTTACACTAGAATGCGGAAGATCAATTACACTATAAAGCAGAAAATTCTACACTAGAAAAGCTGTAAATAAGAATGGGAGAGAGAAATTATCCTCCTCGATGATTGCTTGGAGGACGAGCCAGACGGAACGACGCCTGGACGAAGGAGAACGAAGCAGGACGAAGGAGGACGAAGCAGAACGGGAACGGAGCAGCACGCCGTCGTCGTCGCGGGATCCACTTCCGAAGGGGAACGAAAATTGGACTTTATCTCGCAAAAAGCATCCCGGGTGCGAGACAAGCTTCTTTTGAGCTTTGGAGGGGTAGAGAGGAGAAAGAAGGGATGAGAATTTCGTATGGAGGGGGTCTCCTTTTATAGTTGCAAGGTGTGGGGGCAAAATGGATATTACAACTTCAAAACAATAAATAAGGGGTCTTTAGTGACGGATAAAACCGTCGCTAAAGCCCCCAACGTGGGCGTAGCCTCCGCGCCCACGCGCGCTCGCTCAGCTGCCCGCGCACGTAACGCCTACGCACGTCTGCGAAGTCTCAGTCGTCCGATCGCGAGATCGGACGGCTTAAGATGCGTCCGCGCCCGCGCGCTGCACGCCCCCTGCGCGTTCGATCGCGCGTCCAATCGCGCGTCGGCACTATCGGGCGCGCGCGGTTGTTGGATCTCCATCTGACGCTCGTCCGCGCCCGCTCGCCCGCGCCTTCCACCCCCTCACCGCGGCTCGAACCCGCGACCTCTGCTTCGCCCGCGGCTGCGTCGCCGCTGCGCTACGCGGACGAAATGGTCTCGCGGACGCTTTTAAGCGCGAGCGACCACAGCCGTTGGATCTCCATCTGACGGCGGAGAGCGATCGGGCGGGGGCCTTCACAAAATGCAAGCGGCCGTTTGGGTGGCTGAGATGGCGCCACGTGGCGTCATCTTGGCCGTCCATCTTCTGGAAGTTGTAGATGGTGCCACGGATGTCGGATTGACTTGATTTTTGTGTCGTTGGGCTGCGATCGTCGATCCGAATTCATCTGTGCGGTCGGATTTATCATCTGAAGTGGGGATTTACACCATCCTAGCCCTTGATCTTCTAGGGTTCCCGGGTCACTATCTGATGCTACGGATGCCTGATTAGGGCGATCTTGGATTCTTTGAACTCCAATCGTCGCCCTGATCACATCCATACGGTTGGATCTTTGATCTGAGGCCCCGATAAAATATTTACCCTGTCCAAGCACATAAAAGGAGACAATTAGCCTCCATTTTATTCAAACTATTCAAAATGCAAGATGATGCATGTAATGCAATATTTATATCATGAAATGCAATCCTATGCTTAAGAACATGCATAAATAGACATCTTAAGTAGTGTAAATGTGTTTACATCAGGGCTTAATGCCTATCTTTTGCTAGTCCCTATAAAAAACTATATGCTATTTATAAAAGAATTAGGTTAGATTATTTGGACTTGAGTTAATTTTCAATCATTAAGAAATTGTCTACTTAGGAACTGAACCTTCAAAGACACAACAGTGCCCAAGTATCAGCCAAAATGCAGACCGCTTCAAGTCCTCGCCTTATTAAAAGAAAAATTTCTTTTTCTCTTTTTCTCTTTTCTAATTTTTTTTTATTTTCAAATTTTTGGGTTTAAGAGTGGCTTTTTACGGCCATTCAACTCACCCAAAATTTGATGAGAACCCTAAGCTTTAAGCATCTTATTGTGATTGTGATAGACTCATTGACCAGCAGTTAGAACGGATTTCGGATTTCTACGCCTCTAGGTGACCTAACCAGAATTCTACCTAAAAGTGTATCTTTACAACCAGTAGCTTTCTCCCTACTTTTTTTTTTTTACGGGGTCAACACAAGGGTGAATCCAGTGTATATCTCCCCGGTTTATTCTACTTCTCCGCTTTTTCCTAAGTGTTTTGGGAATTTTTAGTGTATTTTCTGAGCTGGGTTCCGGACAACCGGTCGATGAGCTGTTACCACCGACAACTTGCCAGCCATACTCGTGCGGCGAAGTGTGGCTTATTTCCTTTTTTTCTTTTCTCCCTTTTTTTTTAGTAGGTGGCTTCCCTAGTCTAAGATTTACCTAAAGGCAGCAAACTAAGAAAGGTCCAGTGACTGGGCTCTGGACAACCTACCTATGGACTGTTACCCACGATAACTTGCCAGTCATATCACCCTAGAAGGTTCATTAGCTACCCAATTTCCGTTAGAATCGCCGAACGAGTCAGTGCAAAGAAAGTGTGTAGATGCTTAAAACTCAAAATTCCCTCAAATCAGAGGGCAGGTTGATAAGTCGTGTACTTATCACCCAAACTTATTTATTCCGATTATAATAGAATTAAGATGGCGAGGACTCAAAAAACAAATCCACATTTTAGTGGATACCCAGGCTAATTAAGTCGAAAGACCTGAGGGGTCATTGTGTTCAGATCCTAATGTAAAATTTCTTAGGATTTGAAAAGTCCTAATGTCCAACTAATCCTTCCTAAATTTTTTTTTTTATAAGAGAAACAATTTACATGGATTTCACAAGGCTGACCAAATAATTCAAGAATGAATCCACCCCCCCATGCCTAGCTGATGCAATGTCCTCATTGAAAAAGAGACATGAAAGAAATGGTAGAATATGAAAGATGTCACCTGGATATGAAGCTCGTATCAGCCTTGTGTCATATGTACAATTGTTGAGTTTAATGCCGTCAGCTAGGCGAAGTCCAGCCAAAGAAGTCACAGAATGGCTAGAGCAACAGAGTCTGAGACAGGTTCTGGAAGATTACGGTCAACAACAGGCTTTAAACGTTGACCGTTGACTTTAAAGGTGTTACCCGTCTTTGGGTCAGAAATCTGAACGGCACCATTAGGAAAAATCTGATCAATTATAAATGGGTCATTCCATTTAGATCTAAGTTTACCAGGAAAGAGTTTAAGTTTAGAATCAGATAACCAGACCTTCTGGTTTGGCTCAAAACTCTTGCGAGAAATCAATTGATCATGTAGAGCTTTGGTCCGAGCCTTGTAGATCTTGACATTCTCATAAGCATCATTTCTAAGCTCCTCCAACTCAGATAGTTGGAGTTTCCTAGTCTTATCAGCTAAATTCAGATCTAAATTGCATTGTTTGATTGCCCAGAATGCCCTATGTTCAATCTCTACGGGTAGATGGCACGCCTTTCCATACACCAAACGGAATGGAGACATGCCGATGGGTATTTTATACGCCGTACGGTAGGCCCAAAGAGCGTTCTCAAGCTTTTGAGTCAAATCCTTACGATCAGGCTTAACCGTTTTTTGCAGAATGTTCTTGATCTCTCGATTGGAGATCTCGACTTGTACATTCGTTTGGGGATGGTAAGGTGTGGAAATTCGATGATTAACCCCGTATTTGGCCAATAAATTCCGGAATTGGGCATTAGTAAAATGAGTGCCACCATCACTGATGATAGCTCTCGGAATCCCGAACCCACTGAAGATATTTTTCTTGACAAAATTGATGACCACCTTGTGGTCATTGGTTCGGGTGGGAATTGCCTCAATCCATTTGGACACATAATCAACAGCAACAAGAATGTACTGATGTCCAAATGAAGGGATAAAGGGTCCCATGAAATCGATGCCCCAAACATCAAAAATTTCTATAGGAGGAATAGGGTTTAGGGGCATCATGTCTCTCTTAGTTATGTTCCCGAGTGACTGACATCGAGAACATGACCTTGAGAAGTCCTGGGCATCCTTGAATAAAGACGGCCAATAGAAGCCAGATTGCAAGATTTTTGCAGCCGTCTTTCTTCCGGAGAAATGTCCACCACACCCAGATGCATGGCAGAACTCGAGTATACTGTTGAATTCATTCTCCGGTATGCATCGGCGAATAATCTGATCAGAGCCGATGCGATACAGTTCAGGGTCCTCCCAAAAGTAGTATTTGGCCTCAGATTTGAGTCTATCTCGTTGTTGCTTGGTCCAATCCTGGAGGATTTGACCAACGGCCAAATAGTTAACAATGTCAGCAAACCATGGGGAGTGGACACCTAAAACTGTAAGAATGGTTTCGTCCGGAAAAGTGTCAGCAATCGGAATATCCGGACAAGAAGAATCACCTAAGAGTCTCAACAAATGATCCGCTACCACATTTTGTATCCCGGCTTTATCCTTGATTTCAAGATCAAATTCTTGAAGAAGAATCCAACGAATAAGCCGGGGTTTAGCATCTTTTTTAGCCAAGAGATGTCTCAAGGCCGAGTGGTCGGTATAAACAATAACATGAGACCCCAAGAGATAAGCCCTGAATTTTTCCAAAGCAAATACTACAGCTAGTAAATCCTTTTTACCAACAGTATAATTCCTCTGGGCTTCATCCAGAGTTTTACTAGTGTAGTAAATGACAGAGGGCTTTCGGTCAATTTTCTGACCCAGGACAGGCCCGACCGCGTAATCAGAAGCGTCGGTCATGATCTCAAATGGGGCTGTCCAAATTGGTGGTTGCAAAATTGGAGCACAGGTGACTGCTGTTTTAAGAAAATCAAATGTCTTTCGGCATGATTCGTCAAAAACAAACGGCGTTTCTTTGGCAAGAAGATTGCTCAAAGGACGAGCAACCTTCGAGAAATCCTTGATGAATCTTCGATAAAATCCCACATGGCCAAGAAATGATCTGATTTGTTTAACAGATGTGGGATGAGGAAGTTTAGCGATAGCATCAACCTTAGCTTTGTCCACTTCAATTCCCCGTTCAGAGATTTCATGACCCAAAACGATGCCTTCTTGGGTCATGAAATGACTCTTTTCCCAGCTAAGGACCAGTCGTGTCTTGATACATCGCTTAAGAATCATTTCTAAATTAGCCAAACAAGAGTCAAATGATTCTCCGAAAACAGAGAAATCATTCATGAAGACTTCCATAAACTCTCCCACCATGTCGGAAAATATGGCTAGCATACACCTTTGAAAAGTCGCAGGTGCATTGCATAACACAAAAGGCATCCTACGAAAAGCAAAGGTTCCGTAAGGACAGGTGAAAGTAGTTTTTTCCTGATCCTCGGGATGGATAGGAACTTGATTATATCCCGAGTAGCCATCAAGAAAACAGAAGTACTTCTGTCCAGCTAATTTTTCCAAGATTTGATCAATGAAAGGCAGGGAAAATGATCCTTTTTAGTGGCTGTGTTCAACTTCCTGTAATCAATACAAACTCTCCAAGAGGAAGCTAAACGAGTTGTGATAGATTCACCTCTCTTATTAGTCACAACAGTAATCTCGGCTTTCTTTGGAACAATCTGAACGGGACTTACCTAGGGACTGTCAGAGATTGGATAAATAATTCCTGCATCGAGCCACTTGATTTCCTTTTTGACCACTTCTCGCATATTTGGATTTAATCTCCTCTGCATCTGGAGAGAAGGGTGGGATCCATCTTCCAAAAATATTCTATAATTACAGTAAGATGGCTCGATCCCCCTGAAGTCATGAATGGTCCAACCAATTACCTCTTAGGACCTTAATCAATTTAATCTCTTGCTCCTTTGTCAATTTAGCACTAATAATCACAGGGAGCGTATTCTGCGGTCCTAAAAATTGATATTTTAAATTCTCGGGTAATAGTTTCAATTCAAGCTAGGGTGGGGTAATGATTGATGGTAGGGTAGATGCTGAAGATTCAACAAGAGTAAGAGGTTTTGAGTGAACAAAATCAGTAACCTCTTCCGAAGATGTCCGGTCAGAGGGTTACGGGTCAAATTCATCAACCAAAGAGGAACTTTCAATTGAAGAAACTGTCAAACAAGTTTCAATATTAACATTATCCTCATCAAGTTCCTCAATAAATCTACAATCCTCAAATTTGTTTATCGCCTTAAAAATATCCAATTTCATTCGTTGGTCCCCAAAGGCGATTTCCATGCTACCGCTTTCATAATTAATGTTTGCCTTTGCGGTAGCCAGGAACGGACGCCCCAGAATGATGGATGTGTTCCTCAGATTATCTGGTACATCCATGTCAAGGATAAGGAAATCTACAGGAAAATAGAAATCCTTGACCTTAAAAATAGAAATCCTTGACCTTAACTATAACATCTTCAATAACGTCCCGCGAGTTTGTGACTGAACGGTCCGCTAACTGTAGTGTTACTGAAGTTGGCCGAAGTTCACCTAACCCAAACTTCTCATAAAGAGAAGTCGGGATTAGGTTGATAGATGCACCGAGATCCAAAAGTGCTCTATCAAATGTGTAATCTCCGATAACGCAAGAAATCAAAGGAGCACCAGGATCTCTCTTTTTCTGAGGGAGGTAGTGCAGGATAACAGAGCTAGCCTGCTCGGAGAGTACTACCTTCTTCGGAACGGATTCTCTCGACTTACGCTTTTGTGTACATAATTCCTTTAAAAATTTTGCGTAAGCCGGTATGTGCTTGATAGCATCAAGAAGCAGAATATTGATCTCAACATTCTTAAATAAATTCAGAAGCTCCTCATTGCTATCAACAAACTTCTTTGCTTTGGCTAAGGCTTCAGGAAAAGGAACATGAGTCAGATCTTTGGAATCAGGTTCCTGAGCCTTGATTTCTTCTCTAGAATTCTCCCCTCTCTCCTCAGATTCTTCAGGATTCAAAAGATCAGAATAGTGTGGTTGTGGATCCTGAGTCTTCTTACCACTCCTCAAAGTGACAGAATTTGCAGAAGCGTAAGAATTTGGGTCTTGGGGAGGGTTATGAAAGATTGGAGGGGCTTGATTGATCATGAATTGTTGATTAACAGAAGAAGACGAGGAACCCTGCTCAACCACCTGAGCATGTACGTGCGGGTCCCTCTGATTTCCGTACCCTTGGGCTTGATTGCCTGAATTTATAATGTTTCGCAGGTTGGGTACGGGTTGGGATGGTAGAGATCCGAGTTGACGAGAGTTAGCAATGAGCCCGGATTGCAAGTTGTCCAGCGAGTTTTTCATTTGCTGCATAAGCTGGAGCATAGATCCTTGCATCCTACCATTTGATGGTTCAAATCAGGCTGCCCTGCGGGTTGACGGGCATTCCAAGTTGGCTGATTGACCTGATTCGGAGGCAACTGAGTATATACTTGACTCTGACCAATTGGACGTTGCGGAGCATAGTTGCTGGGTCGGAATTGGGTCTGTTGCCCGGGATTTTTCCAAGAGAAGTTAGGGTGGTTTCTCCAACCCGGATTATAAGCATTCAAGTAGAGGTTGGATCTAACATTCTCTTGTACAGCACAGACATCCTCATAGGGTGAGGATGGAGAAAAAGAAAGGGATGGATCAGAAAAACTGGGATCAAAGGCCTCAATTGGGAACCCATAGGGTTCCGAGAAATGCTGACTCATAGATTGAGTCACATTGAGTTGATTCACGAACTCCCGTCCAGAAGGAGCTCGTGAGGAATGGAATCCCGAATTTTGGGATTGAGTGGATTGAGAGTTGTTCATAGAATTGCCAGCCATCCACTCTTCCATTCTTTTAGCAACCAAGTCCACCTTATCAAGTTTATTACAAATCAATTCCATATCAAATGAATGAGAGTCATGGACTTCATTAACATTTGATCTGGGTTGCTGGGACCGGTTAAAAGTATCCATGGAGGCATGATTAATTGAATTCTCACTCATTTCCTCAAATAAATCATGTACACTATCTGCATCTTTATTGAGGAAATTGCCTCCGCAAGAAGCATCCAAATGGTTTCTGAGTTGCTCATTCAACCCATGATAGAAGATCTGCACGAGTTACCATTTCGACACCTCGTGGTGTGGATACCTCCGCAATAAGTCCTGGAATCACTCCCAGGCCACATGAAACTGCTCCCCAGGCCGCTGGGTAAAAGTAGTGATTGCCCATCTCAAAGCATTGGTACGACCGACTGGGAAGAATTTCTTCAGAAAGGCCGATTTCAACTCATTCCAAGTTGTAATTGGTCTTCCTATTGTCCTATACCAATGCACGACTTTATCCCTAAGAGAGTGGAGGAAGAGCCTCATGATAATTTGCTCCTCGTTAACGTTTCGAGCCTTGGTGGTCTGGACCAAAGTGGTCAAATCCTCCAAGTGCTGAAACGGATCTTCGGAGCCAAGCCCATGATAATGTTTAATCAGGCTTAACACCTGGGGCTTAATTTCTACGTCACCGGCTGGAATCTGGACGCCGGGACGTTCCCCGTAATTCGAAGGATCATAAAAATCCTTTTAGGGCTGAGCGCCCTGCATTCTCTAGAACCATTCTTGCATTCTCTGCATTTGTTCCAGCTGCCTTCTAAATTCTTCCTGTGGATTTTCAAGCAGAGGAGGCTGCTGTTCGGCCATGGGATCAAATTGACCAAAATCTAACTTGCGCCTCCTAGAATGTTCTAATGGTCCTTCCAATCGGGGATTCAATGACCGTCTTCCCAGCATAAACTAAGAAAAGGTCGGAAGGACTGGGGATATGGACCCTGCAACACAACAAAACAAGACTGTCCTTAAGTGGGGTAGCCTGAGGATCTACTGACTCCCAAAACCAGCCTTAAGACTGTAAGCGATTTACTTTACTTGTGTCTGTTTAATCCAACCGTTAGAAGGATGGACTGGGGAGAAGGTTCTTCCTTTGGCTTTCGCCTCCGGTTCCTAGTGTACCCCCCAGCCGCGATCATTTGACTCTGCTCCCCTAGCTAGACATCAGATTAATCAGTACAAGTAGGTTAATAAAAAATAATCTCAGACTAGGCCCTGAAAAGCGAATCAAACCTTAAGGCCAACGTCTACTCAATTTTATTAAGGACTGGGATTGTGGTGCTTATGGAATGTGATGAACCCTTACAATGGGTTGTGCCCTTAATGATTGATTGAGATTTGTGTAAGTGCGTGCACAACCAAGGTTTTCAAGCAAGATTATTGATAATGTGTGAATTTTAGTGTTCAAATCTTTCTTAAGTAGCTTTTAGGGTTTTAAATTAGGTGAATTGCAATCAAGTTTCTAGGCAAACCAAGTTGTAAAACATGGGTGAAGATTGTTTTCCTTTAAAATCAGAAAGTGGAGTGCCTGGAATATACCTAGATTGAAAATCCTGAGGAGCTACTTGATGAGTTGGTTTTAAAATAAAGTGGTGCGACCCAAACAACTCAAACAACTAGCCACAAATGCACCACTAAGTTAGGCACACAAAGATGATTAACATAGAATGATTTCTACTCTGTTATGTGTTGCTTTGTGTGTACCGGTTCCACATATCAGAACCCGGTTGAGTAGAAAACAAATCAAGTTGATCAAGTGCCTTGAATGTGAGTGTGTGTTGTGTGTTTGTTAATATTACCCCACAAGATTATCTTTTTGTTATTTTTTTTTATGGATGAAGGTGGAATGAATGTGAGTGGAAATCCAAACAACCAAACTATTCCTATGATTTATGCAAAGACCTAGGTTAATTGGGATTTGGATTTAATGTGGCGAATGAAATCTATGGAGGGGGAAAGAATGGGGGAGCACTTACAGTTGTCTTCAACTGCACTTTACTCCAGTCTACCGCTTGTTGATTCCTTGATGGAGGTCTCTGCAAAACAATAGACACGAGTGAAAGCTAGTTAGAAAACAAATAAAGTGCAAAAAATGCGAAGAAAAGATCGGAAATCGTTGCCTCCCCGGCAACGGCGCCAAAATGTTGGACGTTTACGAACCTACGCTAACGAGATTGGTTTTGGAAAACCTGTCGTTGTAGTTCGGAAGCGAAGAATTCGTGTTCAACAAATAAAATTTATACCGAAAGTAATTCCGGGTCGAACACAGGGAGGCTACGTTGATCTATTTTCACAATTATATTTTTTTAGGATTTTCTTTAAGCAAGGCGTTATAATTACAATGGAGCTATCAAACTATGAGAGAGAGAAAGAGAACATGTATTCAATATTTAAATAGTTTATAAAAGTTACACTAGAATGCGGAAAATCAATTACACTATAAAGCAGAAAATTCTACACTAGAAAAGCTGTAAATAAGAATGGGAGAGAGAAATTATCCTCCTCGACGATTGCTTGGAGGACGAGCCGGACGGAACAACGCCTGGACGAAGGAGAACGAAGCAGGACGAAGGAGGACGAAGCAGAACGGGAACGGAGCAGCACGCCGTCGTCGCGGGATCCACTTCCGAAGGGGAACGAAAATTGGACTTTATCTCGCAAGAAGCATCCCGAGTGTGGGACAAGCTTCTTTTGAGCTTTGGAGGGGTAGAGAGGAGAAAGAAGGGATGAGAATTTCGTATGGAGGGGGTCTCCTTTTATAGTTGCAAGGAGTGGGGTCAAAATGGACATTACAACTTCAAAACAATAAATAAGGGGTCTTTAGTGACGGATAAAACCGTCGCTAAAGCCCCCAACGTGGGCGTAGCCTCCCCGCACACGTGCGCTCGCTCAGCTGCCCTCGCGCGTAACGCCTATGCACGTCCGCGAAGTCTCAGCCGTCCAATCGCGAGATCGGACGGCTTAAGATGTGTCCGCGCCCGCGCGCTGCGCGCCCCCCCGCGCGTCTGATTGCACGTTCGCGCGTCCAATCGCGCGTCGGCGCTATCGGGCGTGCGCGGTCGTTGGATCTCCATCTGACGCTCGTCCGCGCCCGCTCGCCCGTGCCTTCCACCCCCTCACCGCGGCTCGAACCCGCGACCTCTGCTTCGCCCGCGGCTGCATCGTCGCTGCGCTACGCGGACGAAATGGTCGCGCAGACGCTTTTAAGCGCGAGCGATCACAGCCGTTGGATCTCCATCTGACGGCGGAGAGCAATCGGGCGGGGGCCTTCACAAAATGCAAGCGGCCGTTTGGGCGGCTGAGATGACGCCACGTGGCGCCATCTTGGCCGTCCATCTTCTGGAAGTTGTAGATGGTGTCACGGATGTCGGATTGACTTGATTTTTGTGTCGTTGGGCTGCGATCGTCGATCCGAATTCATCCGTGTAGTCGGATTTATTATCTAAGGTGGGGATTTACACCATCCTGGCCCTTGATCTTCTAGGGTTCCTGGGTCACTATCTGATACCACGGATGCCTGATTAGGGCGATCTTGGAGTCTTTGAACTCCAATCGTCGTCCTAATCACATCCATACGGTTGGATCTTTGATCCGAGGCCCCAATAAAATATTTGCCCTGTCCAAGCACATAAAAGGAGACAATTAACCTCCATTTTATTCAAACTATTCTAAATGTAAGATGATGCATGTAATGCAATATTTATATCATGAAATGCAATCCTATGCTTAAAAACATGCATAAATAGACATCTTAAGTAGTGTAAATGTGTTTACATCAAGGCTTAATGCCTCTTTCATAGTGAGGTTGTCGGGATATCACTTGTAACATGATGTATTAATTTGACATATTTAGTAGATCCTAGATAGTTACTTACCAATGTGGCTATCCTTCTCTTTGAAAAAAAAAAAACTCCCTCGATTATTTGTCTTCATGTACAAACGAAATTAGGTTCTTTTGGAAATATTTAAGGTAGTCAAAACTTCAAACTAACATTGATGCGAATTGAGCATAGCTCTTGCAATAATATGAAAATTCAACTCCATGGAGATGATTCAATTCAACATGTCGATAACATCAGCCTACTCTACAACAAAAACAGATTTCTATCATAAGAGGCAAAGGATATGTAGAACAAGCAAAAATAGAGTCAAACAAGTGGAAGAATTGAAACACTGGACCCACAACAACCAGATTTTTTTTCATTTGGGAAAGAAGACCAGATTTTGATCCAAACTAAAAATAAAATAGGCAAAGGGCACACGTCTCACAAGCAGAGACATGAATTATGAGCTTTTGCAGGAGGAAACTATATGCAGGTGTAGCTCATAGTTGGAGTTTTTTTTTAGAGAGAAAAAAGAAGATAACCAGAGATAAGTAATCATCTTGAAAATTGTATTAATAAAAGGATCATACTTACAAATTAAGGAGCCATAACTCTAAAAGAAAGGAAACCTCCCTCACAACATTGTCTACCCAAGCCCGCTCATTTTTAAAAATTACACCATTTCTCTACAACCAAATGCACCATAACATGGTAAAACCTCTAACCCAACCACTCATATTTGCCAGGATTTTAAATGCCGCTGGCATGTCGTCGAAATGACATTTTTGTGGGAATGGTCATGTCAACATGAAATAGTTGTCGAGAAGCAGGAATACTGTCGGCATGCTGACCATATCGACGACATGCCGATGCCGATGCTGCTCTGCTTGGGCCTACTGCCGCTGCACTGCAACACCAATCCTCCTTTTCCTTTAAATTTACACTAAGCTTTCATGTTATCCTAAAGTTCAAAACATGTCCATTTAGTCCTCTATAACTAATGTGCACCCTCTCTTTTTACACCAAATTAAGAACAATAACTTTTTAAAGGTGGACAAAAATGTCCTTTTGTATCCCTGTAAGACCAAATCATAGCATTTTTAATCCCAAAAAATATCATTCAATCATTCAATGCATCATTGAATAATTATTGAGTTGTACAATGTACAGCGAGTTGTACTTATACATTCGCACAATAAGTCACGTCATCACTGATGGATGTAATCATAAAAAAACCCATAAAATAATAATCGACGAATTCGTTCGTGTACCAACAGTTGCAAAAATTCAATAAAGAATAAAGTGTAATGAATGAAATGATTACGTCACCGACGGACGTAATCATAAAAATGAGCATTTTCACGATGTGCCCTCAACATTCCACAGTGTGCCCTCGGTATGTCGGCAAAATGCACAGTTACAATTTCATTGACACAACGTCGAAATCGACATTTCGAACCTTGGTATTTGCTTCCGCCATCCTCCTGGAGCTCCAAAAACTAACTATAGTAGAGCAATCAACACCTATGATCTAAACCTCCCTCCAAACTACCTCTGACAAATCAGAGGTGAAAAATAAATGATTCAGATCTTCCTCTCTCGTGCAGATACATCACAATGTGTCTGAGTCTTGCACCCATCTCGCTTTAAGAATTTTGGTGACTAACTTCTTTCTTAAAAGCCATGCAAAGACTTTCACTTTCAATGGCTTCAGAAACTTTCAAATGATGGAGCAATATGTTCAAAGGTCTAAATTTGAACCATCCACACATGTAGAAATTTTTTTGTAGGCCTTCCCCACTGAGAACATTCCTTTCTTCCAAACAAATCCATCTCGCACATCTAAACCAGTTGTGATCCTTCCAAAAGACCCATCATGTATTGAAACTCCCACCAAAGAGGATCAGATAATCCCGGTTGCAAAATAGGAGACCATGCCCTAGAGGTGCCATCCTAAACATTAGAGACAAGAGCCTCCTTATCACTTGCTAAGCCAAAGACCTGCAAGAACAATCCCAAGAAACCACCTTCCTTAATCCAATCATCACTCCAAAAGTGGAAGGATTTACCATCTCCCAACTCCAGAAGCGGAAAGAGCTTGTTGAATAACAAGCGCCACAAAAGTCCAGGAACTAGAACATCTTCCAAAACCTAAACATCCTAAAGCCAAATAACTGGCAAGCCCTAGGAATCCTCTAGTATCTTCTCCATCGAGCCATCACCACTATTAAGGAATCTCATCGCCCAATTCAAAAGAAAAGCCACATTATTCTCATTTAAAGACCAAACTTCCAATCCCCCTTTACTTTTTGGTCTACAAACCTCTTTCCAAGGCACAAGCTGCAAAAAATGGCCCTCCACATCCGAGCCTTTCCAAAAAAATCTTTTTCGAGCCACATCTAACTTGGATAAAACCTTCTTAAGGGTCTAAACATGGATAGATAAAAAATTGGGATGGTTGACAAAATCACCTTCACAAGAACAAGCCTCCCTCCTTTAAACAGAAGCCTACCAATCCACCTAGACAATCTCCTTTGGTCCTTTTCCACAATAGGGTTCCAATCAACAACCACCAGCCTTTTTCCTTTCAAAGAAAAGCCCAGGTAAACAATCGACAAACGAATCACAAGAGTGCCAAGAGAAAGGGAAATCACCTCCTCTGCACCTCCTTTAAGTGGAACGACACCAAGGCAAATTTCCTATCATTAATGCGTAGGCCACATATTTCACCAAAGATCCTAACTAGAGACACCGCATTCTTGGCCTGAGTTGTCCCCCCTAAATTTAGAAAACCATATCAAAGGCATACTATAACACAGGTGTAAGCAAAGATCCATCAGACTGTCAAGTAAAGCTTGGGAAGAGCCTACCCCTACAAGCCTTAAAAGCCAGGCTTGCTAGCATGTCCATCGCAATAATAAAGAACAGAGGTGCAAGAGGGCACCCTTATCTCACAGCCCGTTGCGACTGAGTCCAGGACTCGATCAGCTTTCCATTAACTAGCACAGAAAAAGATGTAGTCGTAATACACCGCTTCATAGGATGGACCCAATCCTCAGAAAACCTCCCCTTCTCAAAATCTCCCACATGTATTTCCATGTCATGGCATTGTAAGCCTTTGAGAAATTCACCTTCAACATGAAAGTGGGGACCCCAGATCTCTTCCAGGTATCAACCATTTTTTCTGCCAAAACATAAGAATCACACAATGATCTTTCTAAAAAAAAGGGTGACTGGATGGGGGAGATCAACTATGGGAGGACCAAGCACAGTCTATTTGCGAACACTTTTGCTGCTATTAGGTACACCATGTTAGATAAGGCAATAGACCTATAGTCGTCCAATGTCTTAGCACCAGACTTCTTTGAGCACAAGAAGTAAAAGCAGTTGAGCCTTTCAAAGCCACGATTTGCTACAAAAACTTCACGAATCATGGCCATCACATTTACCCCAACAATGTCCCACAACTCCTTAAAGAACAGAACCTGTAGCCCATCCGAACCTGGAGATCCCTCCACCTTGAGATCCCATAGAGTCGCGAGGACCTCCTCCTCAGAAATGTCATGCTCTAGTTCTGCCTTTTCTTGCTCCCTTAGGATTGTCATATCAAAGGGTCCCAACTTCCAACCCCCCAAAGGCCTCCTTTTGGTAAACGCTTGAAAGTGAGTTTTAATAGCATTGCAAATCTGTGTCCTTTGATCTAGAACTGAGTTACCCACCCTCAAAGAAGAAATCAGGTTAGATCTCCTCCTAACACTTGTGTTTGAATCGCCATTCCTGAGCTAAAGCTTCCTGGACTTTTGCCTCCAATCCATTTCCCTCTTCTTGTCCCCAATTGTTTAGACTGTTCCAATTAACTGTGATCCTCCTTTCTATTAAACCTAGCAATTGATTCCAAGGCAGTCTGTTGACATCATCCCTCACACCCACCTCTTTCTTGTACTCCATCAACAGCCCCCCTCAATACCTTATTTGTTCTACTAAGGTGTGTGTAGCCGATGTGGAATGTGGCACCTTTGAACGCTTCTCACACACGAAATCCCAGAAACCTAGCTCAGACAACCAAGATTTATGGAATTTGAAGCAAGAAGAGCAAAGATGCCCCTCACCATTGTCCCAAAGCAACAATGTGTACTCAGAGAAGGGACTTGTTATAGTCGAGGCATAGGCCCCTTGGAAAGCCTCTGTTAAGGCCACACTGCAAAAGAAATGATCGATCCTTGATAAAGAACTGGACCCATTTCTCCATGTATATGTTGCCCAAGGGATCGACAAATCAAGCAACTCAAGATCATCCACTACCTAGTAGAAAACATTGGTAGAACCATTTATCTTGCCATCTGGCCTATCCTCTACAGATAAGGTCACATTGAAGTCACCCCTAACCAACTAAGGACGTTCATCAACAAAGTTAGCTACTTGTTTCATTTCCTTCCACATGTCTTGCCTCAACGCATCATCACACGGACCACAAACACTAGAAAAAGACCAGATGGACCAATTAGAAACACGAACAAAGTTTCTTGTAAACACCCTGGAAGCTGTCATACAAGACACCAACTTAAAATTGTCACCATTCCACATGATAAGTTGTCCTCTAGACCTCCCCTATGAGTTGATAGCCAACATCTCCACAAATCGATCACTACCTAGACTCCTCTTCATCAACGGGTCCAAATTTTTTTTTTTTTTTTGAAAAGGAGTAGGAAGATTACCCGACAATCGATAACCTTCTAGAAATTCTCATTAAAATATAAAAATAACTTACATGCTCACGACAGTTTTTACACTTAAGGACCCACCTAAAACCCACTTTTACAGGATTCTCGAACTCTAGTTAAAAATAACATCAAACCCCACTGAAACAAGGACACCACCCAATACATCAGCACCTACAACATCTCACCAAGACTTCCTCATCAAACCCAGAACTTGGGAACTCACCATAGGCATGTCAACTATCTTTCTTTTGTAGAAATTCCTATACCACAATCCACTTCCACCTCTTACCCCAAGCAACCTCTAGAATGTGTACATCCTCGATTTGGATGCTTTCGATCCATACTTCTGCTTGTTCTTTCCCTTTTTTGATGTTCTAACCGCAAGTGAAACTTTATGTCCTCAACATCAACAGCTCCAGCACCACCTTCCTGATTGTCATCTTCCGTGTCTGAAGAAGTGGGTGCAGAACTTTCACCTGCAACCCTCTCGCCATCCTCCCTATTATCACCTCTTTGCTCACAAGAATGGGCTACATGTGTAAGAAAAAGCTTGGAAATTGGTCCCAAAAATGGCAAATTCAAGTGTATGGTCTTGGGAAATACGCTCCTACCTAGCCTCAATTGTATTATCCACCTCCAAGGAAAAGATCGGTTGCCTATCATGTACCTCAATCAGCCAGTGTGATATCATTAATTGCTTTAACAGTTGGGTTAGAGTTATCGCCAGCCTAACACTAGCGAGGGCACATACTCTCCTTATTTAGGAATGCACCCCCATTTTGAAGGAAAATCTCCTTGGTTCCCTTCATTATCTCCTTGAAAATCGACACCATTAATGTAGATATCTGCTGCCTTTTTTTCAAAATTCGAATCATCATTGCTGGCACATTTATTCCCTTCAATACCGGCACATTCAATGGTAGTTGCCCTATCAGATTTGAAATTCAAATCAAACAATTTTTGCTTCCCTTTCCAAACTTGATAAGTCTGCTTCGGTGCTGGCAAGTTTTGAGATCTCCCTTTAGCAATGACTACCTTTTCCGCAGCCACTACCTCAGCAAACGAGGGTCGCTGCATCGTTCTCTCATCCATCAAGCCTACAAAGACCATCGGTATGCAGAAAGGATTTTGTTGGGAGGATAACACCATCATGCATCACTCCAACAAGAATATGCGATAAATCTCCATTAAATAAGCCAATCCCCTTACAACTTGTAACTAAAGCAAAAGATGCACACACATCCTTCACCACATCAAAATCACATAGTTGTAAAGGGATTCCACGAACAAAAAAAATGCAATGCCTCACTGGTGATCGATCTTCCAACGCACCCTCGTAGGAAGACAAAGATCTCCATCGAAGGGTACCCCCACTAACCTTTTCCACAAACAGCTTCAAATGCTCCACATCCTTCAAATCGAAAAGCAACAACCTATTGGGTGTAGGGATGCCACCTTCCACCTGCTGAACCAAGACCAAGGTTAGAAATGTGATCTCTAACCTCCTTCATGTAGAGAACCATCAATCACGTCTCTAACACGAAGTGAGTTCACAAGATCCTCCAATACCCTTGGAAATGCACCCTTGACCTTCCTCACCATTGAAGAAGGTAGTGGTGGCAAAGATGAAAGACCTTGTCGACGAGGACACACCTATCTTCGGTGACCGACACCCCTACATATTGCGCACACCACAGGATCGCGACACTCCGTTGCCAAATGTCCACACTCACAACACCTGTAGTTGTAGCATACTAAGGTGCGGCGAGATCCTCTCCCTCCTTCTTAAGGGGGTCGCCCCCTCCACACCCCACATTCTGTCCTCATTCTCCCTCCCTACTTATTGCTGGCATTGGCATCAATTCCATTCAAGAGGTTGCCTTTTGAGAACAATTGATGATTCAATATAATTGAAAAAAGGACATGTCGTAGACATGTCTCCTGCAGTATCACAATATCAACCTTCCACTTTGCCAAGTACCTCCTTAGGATGGATCTACAACCCAAGTCTTGTAGACCCCTCACATTCCATGAGAGAACTTCAACCATTAAAAGCACGAGAAGTCCCTCAACAACTTGATCCGCTACCTTCTTCACCTTTAAAACCTTTGCCACCCTTAAATCCACAGCAGAAACCTCGTGTTGCCGACCCTTAGCCACATTGTTGGTTGTTGACCCTTCTTGAAAGTTGAAACCTTCCCCTTGTAACATAACCTAAAAAGTAGCCCTTCATCTACAGAGGCCTAGATGGTCCTAAGCCTTTACAGGATGAGGAAAGCCTTAAAATTCGGTTGCTCCCCTCATCTTTGCCACAACGATTCACCATGACAACATCAACCACAGCGTCGCTCCCTCCAACGTTTAAGATGCTGATGGCATGTCGTCGATACGGGCACTTTTGGGCGAGAAGCATATCAACACAAAAAAATGTCGATATATAGTTGTATCAATGGTTTGTTGACCGTATCGATCCCATGCCGATGCTTGTGCCGACGCATGTTGGCCTACTAGCACTCCACTGGTGGTGCTGGTGGCTACTCCCATTGAAAATTGAAATTTATTTTATTTTACACTTAGCTCAAAAAAGTTTCTACTAAAGCTTCAACGCATGCTTAGTTGATACCAACAACTCCAATGACTAGTGAAAAAACTAAGCATCATGCTCTTTCTCCCTCTCTACCTACCTAAATTCCCCATCCTAAATTTATCTTCTCCTCAAGAGAAGAATTTTTCACTGACATGAGGCAATTATAGCTACTTAGGATCCTTTCCTGTAGCCAAGTAAATACTACCAGTAATGTATTTACATTATGTTTTCATTCAAAATTTATGATCTTGATATTTTAAGCATTTATGTATTGGTTATTAAAATGTTAATTTCATCAAATTTATGTCATTTTGAGTCATTTTAGGTCACTTTAAGTAATTTCCCCAAAATTCCTGATATTAGTAATATATCGACGACATATCCCCTTTTTGACTTGTTGATACAATATCAATATCGATATTTAAAATCTTGAATGCTCTTCTCCCTTTCCTCTCCATTGCTGCTAATAGTAGTTGCTCTACTCTCGTTCTCCTTTGTTGCTCTTGTTCTTCTCCATGTTGTTGCTGCTCTCATTCTTCTCTTGAGGCTTGATTCCACATATATCGCTAATTAAATATTAGATTTGCACACTAGATCTATTCTATAATAAGATCTAAACATGCTCGTAATTATTCTTAACTAGATCTCCTTCGAGCCCCCTACTCTTTCTTCCTATATTTCAAATTCCAATTTGTTGGTCATTTTCGTGATTTAGGAAATGTACAATTTTGAGGCATGAAAAAAGCAAAAAATAAAAGTACAAAGTAAAGAAAGAAAGAAGGGGAAAACACAACCAATCTTATGTATCATTCATAATTCATTTAGAATGTATTAATGTCTACTGGTGATTAATTTATTTAGGGGTTGGAATAAACATTATATATTTCTTTTCTTAATTCAATTTGGCCAATAATTATTTGATATTTGAATTTTGAACTTGAACATGATATGGCAAATTGTATATTCCATATGAACATTAGGATATAACATTCTTATTTTTACATAAACTTTTTTAAGTTTGTTTCATGAAATTCTAATCATTTTGATTACTACCATTTTTGTCGACATGCGTCGGCATGCGGTTAGCATGCCCTCGATATGCATAATTTTCAGGTCATCAATAACCTTGATAACCCGACGTCGTAACACATGCATTTCCACAACGTGCCCTCAGCATGCCGCCGATACACGCACTTGGAAATTTATCGACGTGGCATCGATATTGTCACTTAAAACATTAGCAATGTTCTGAATGCTCACGGTATGCAGGCGAAATAACTTTTTTTGTTGTAAGGCCATATCGACATACATGTAATGTCGAAATACAAGAGTGTCATCGATATTTTATCAAATATCAAAAATAATATGTTGATTATATCAGCAAAATGGATGGTACTAGGCATGATTCTTAGGCTATTACCATATTTTAAGGTTGATATAGGAGACTCAGTAACCCATTTCTGCCCATTATTGTTGTTGCATGTTTGTTGGAGTGATAAGAACTCTTGCAAGTATTTTCTCTCTTTATTTATTAGATCTTTAATGTAATTTAGTTTCTTCAAAGTTAATAGTATTTATTTCTTATTTTCTAAGCTAGATTTAAGCTACAATCATTATACTTAGATCTTGTTGTGAGCTTGAACGATTATATTTACAGATCCATGAGTTTAAATTAACTAATTTTATAATTATTTGATCTACATAGTTTATAGAGTTATATTATTAGATCATAGGATTCGATGTTTAAATATTTTTTTGATAAGATTAATATTTAAGTATTTATTAAGTTTTTCTAACACAATCATATGAATTCAATACAATCATAATCATTCTAATAGCAATAATTAAGATGGCGTCAGCATGCCATCGAAATGGGGGGGTTTTGGTCGGTGGACCATATCAACATGTATGCGATATTGAAGTACAGGGGTGTCGGTAATATGTTGACAATTTGGACCATGTTTACTATTTTGATAATGTCGATCGACATGATTGTTTCGAGACTTGCTACTACCTGTTGGTTGTTGCTTTGCTTTTGCGTATGTTGGAGTGTGTGTAGTTTAGTCCTACATTGGTTAGTGTGGGATTGTGTTGTGTGTGATAACCTATAAATGGACAATGTACATCTTCATTCTTCTTTGAGAAATTACAGACACACGTGCTCTATCGGGTCCTCCCATGGTTTTCATCTCGCTCTTCGTGAGTGGGGTTTCGACATAAACCCAAGTGTTCCTTTAATTGTTTTATGTTCTTTAATATCTCATGATTTTACTTCCGCTTGTTATATATTTCAACTTAGTATCAGAGCAGGTTTATTCTTGGCAATGCAAACCCTAAGAAATCAGTGCCTTCATCTTCGTGGAGGTGTTGAGATCGAGCGAAGCCAAGGTTTGAAATGCCGATTTCGACATCGTGCCAATGAAATTCTAAGTGTGCATTTCGTGGGCATGTCGAGGGCACACCATAGAAATGCCCATTTTTTTATGCACATCCTGATGAGCATGCCGAAGGCACGCCATGGAAATGCCGAGGATATACCGACAAAAATGACAGAAGTAAAAAAAACCAGCAGTAGCTTCGGCATGACCATCGATTTCACCGACATGCCGACCATGCCGACGATATCCCAGTATTTTGACAACTTTACCATGTCGGCATGGGCTTTTCCCAAAAAATGCCTTGCCGACGGCATTTAAATCACTAAAAGAAGTAAGGAGCCCTAGCAATGGGCTCGCAGTTTGCCATGATGCAAAAGCTCACTCTGTCGAGGAGCTCGGTGGAAAGCCTGAGGCCATCTGCGAGGGTGTTCGCGTCCTTAATGTAGGTCCTCGTAAGGGCAGCCTTGCCCTGCAAGGCGGGGACTTCACCAAGGAGGGCGGTGAGGCAGCTGCTGCGAACAAAGAGGGGTCTTGTGGACCCCCACGGAGGCCGCTGCAAACGCAAGGACAACGCCGGGGATCGCGTGAGGGGCGACGGTGGAGTCACGAAGGAGGCAGCAAGAGCGAACGAGGCTGGAGGCGCGAATGGTGTCGAGGTGGCCGAACCCCATTGCCAACCCGCATTGCTCCAACCGCCAAGCATGGATAAATCCCCGTGTCCCCGAGATCAGGGAGCATGCAGAGGGTCGCGATCGACGTAGATTGGAGGCGACTACGAGAGGAGGTAGCCTCCTCGATGATCCCTCGGAGGCCACTGACGTAGATCTCGTCCTCGACCGTCCTCTTAGTGGTAGTTGCCAGCGGGAGACTGTGCTCTGTGGTTGGGTTCTCCCAAACCCTAAGGGAGATCAAGGCTTAAAAAAAAAGGGTGAAATGAAGAGAAAGGAAGAAAAACAAGGGAGAAAGGTGAAGAAATGGTAAAAAAAAAAAAGAAATGGAGGTAAAAAAATGGAGTAGAAGAAATTTCAAAAGAAAAAAGGAAAGAAAAAAAAATAAAAATCATGTAGATCATGAGAAGTGGAGAAACTCTTCTCTCTATATATGTGTATTTCTCTGTTTTTTATTTCTTCTTCCATATAAGTATGGAAGAAAGGGGGAGTGTAGGCCTATTATAGTCATCCTCCAGAAGGGAGTCCCTTGTTCGAGATCACCATGCGAGGATCCACAACTCTGGGAGATCCAGAGTTTCGAGGTCTCCAAGAGGGAGATCCAGTTTCGAGATCCTCAAAGGAAGGACCCATTTCAGATTCTGCGTTGGAGATCCAATTTTGTGGACTCCAAGAGGGAGATCTACCTTTCGAGGTCTTTAGAAGAAGGCCCTTTTAAGGGATATTGAATGGGGAGCCACCAACACGTGTTGAGGTTTCCAGAGAGGCCATTTGTCAGCTATAGCATCCAGCAGCTTTAACCCTCGCTGATGTGTTGACATTAGCTTGTAGACGAGGACCAGCCGCGTGTATGATCTGTTGTGTAGAGTAGGATTTGAGTATTGTGCAAGCTGAGCATTACATACTCCAGCTTGAGGGTAAGTGTTGGAATGTGTGTAGTTTAGTCCCACATCGGTTAGTGTAGGACTGTGTGGTGTATGGTGGCCTATAAATAGGTAGTATCCCTTTTCATTCTTCTTTGAGAAATTACAAACACGTGCCCTATCGGGGCCTTCTCCTGTGGTTTTCTCCCTACTCTTTGAGTGGGGTTTCCACGTAAACCCAAGTGTTCCTTTGATTGTTTTATAATCTTTGATATCTCGTGATTTTGCTTCTCTTGTTATATCTTTCAATTGCGTATAGGTGTAGCTGCTGCCTGCTATTATGGTGGCCTAAGTGATGGATTTGGTTACTTCGATAATGGTGGCATTGCGGTTTGCATCTTGTAGGGAAGAGGGAGGAGAGGCTATGGGTCTCTGTTGGGCTGCACGGAGGAGAGGGGAAAAGATTCAAGGTGGAGGGTTTGTTGGTGGTGGAGTAAGGGGGTGGGTTACAGTGAAGAAGATGAGGTGAGGAGAGGAGAGGAAAAAAGATGAAGAGGTGTCATTTTTGTCAACATGCGTCGACATGCCTCCGAAATGGACTATTTTTGAGGCATTGAAATCATCAAAATTTGTCGTCAAAATACAGGTATTTCCACGACATGCCCTTGGCATGCCTTCAAAACATGCACTTAGAAATTTATCAAAACAACGTCGAAATCAACATTTAGAACCTTGCTCGATAGAAAAGACTCAACAATGTAAGCATGCACGTGCATGGATACTTGAGTGCAAGGAAACACATGCAAAGAGAATTTCCTTAACATAAAAAAAAAAGAAACTTGCCTCTTCGCCACAAAGAAAAAATCCATAGGATACAAATTAAAGCTATTGAAAAGGTTGATTGACTCTACAATAATTGCTATTCCAATGGGATGTACGAGAAACAATCTTAGTTTTAAACCTCCACTTCTCATACTTGCTAATATTTTTTTTCAAAGGGTTAATTGAAGTTAATATAAATTGCTCCAAGTGACAGATCATTTTATGTGCTGTATATTAATTATGAATCAACATTTACTGAAAAAACATAGCTTGTTTCCCATTATAATTACAATATCTAAGGATCAATAGCCAAAGAAATTATAAACATAAATCAAGTTTATGTAGACATTATCAAGATGATAGGAAAAAAGTCATGTTGTGTTCATCAGAGACGATCTCAAAACATAATTTAACAACTAATTTGATCATTGCATGAGAAGATGATGACCATACAATGACATGTACCTGGGTATCATAAGTCCCAACTCTTTCAGTTGGAATTTGCACATCGTACGTCAAATGTGGACGCCCTGACAAATCCTGAATGAGTAGAGTTATGTACACCAAGACAAAAGAGGTCAAATTACATTGTGTAAGTTAAAACTCTAAATGTTCGTTACACAACGAAAGTGTTTATATCTAGAGAGGAGTGTTCAAAGGAGAGGCACTTAAATGTGAGCTTGAGAGGCAGCTAAATAACTTCTTACACAAATTGCACAATCCCAATCCACCTATATGTACTAAAAGAAACATACCACATCAAAATGTATATAAAGACCATTCCAATATGAGAAAGTTTAACCCATTCATCTTTACAATATTTTTTATATTAAATTTATGGGGTCCTTGATTTACTGTTGCATCAAAAATTGCATATCCTTCGCCCCATGGCCCCTGAAAGAAAGGGATTGGGAGGGTCTACATGAAAAATTTTATAGAAAACTCAGGGCCTGGAAGGCCAAATGCTTATCTCTTCCAACTAGAGCTGTCCTATACTCTTATCTCATCCCTTTGGTAATTTATTCTATGCCTTGTTTCTGATTATCAAATTCTATCGTTGAGGAAAATGTTTGTACGGAATGGAAATACCCAGGAAAACAAGCTCCACCTAGAGGTGTGAAAATATGTTGGATGGTTTCAAGTTTTCAACAAAGCCCTATTAACCAAACCCTACTAAGAATCAATGCAAGCAAGATTGATGAAATTAAGAGGTTCTTTTGGAAGAGAGCTCATCATGAGGTCTCCTTTGTGCATACGGTGGCTTGGCATGAGGGATGCAGATTGATTGAGCAAGGTGGACTTAGCATGTTGCAATTGATGTTCTTCTTGACAGATGGAGAGTGGTGAAGAAGGAAAGAGAAGGTGGGTAGGCATGAGTGGAAGGAGAGGGTGAAGGGAGGAGAGTAGGACGAATGTCCTTTCCTTTCAGCATTGCAGCTAGGGGCACTTGGTTATAATTGTCGCGACCCTGTGGTCTGCATATAGTGCAACAAGGTGGGCGGACAATCATCACTTTTCATGCCCTGAGGTACAAAGAGTGACATTATCATTTGAGAAGACGACTAGAGAGCCACAGGAGAAAAAATAGGAGACTGTTGCACCGTGGGCCAAGGTGAATGTCGCAATCAATAGATTCTTCATGGTTGATTGGTTGGAGTTGCCATCAAGAGGAAACCTTCAAGGGGAACACTCTTATCTGTAGTAGCGAAAAGACCAGAGTGTACTTTGGGCCTTGGCGATGAGCCTTTGCCTTTGCTTCACCATAATGCCTTTTTTTCGATTGTATGGTGAGGTTGAGAGTCTGGAGACCGCCTTCTGAGGTGGATGGTTTTCTAGTGACTCATCCCCCCAACAAGGTTGTTGTTAGGGTGATGATCAAGGGCATCCCTTTAAAGCTTTGTTGTTTGGAGGTGGTGGAGGTGATGCTAGATATTTAAAAGGCTAAGGTGTAACAGAGCAGGGCCTTTGGCAGAGAACTTGCAAGTTGTTGAAGCCATGTTTGAGGTTTGGATTGTGGAAGAGGTTCTAACCCATATGATGCTCAGATCAGATGAAAGCTCCTGGCTCTTGGAGCTGATGGCAATGGAGGAATTGGCCATGCCGACGGAAGAGGCAATGATCAAAATAGTGGCAACATATGCCAAGGTAGAGGGAAGTGTCCCTCTGTTACCATTGCCAAGCAAGGCAGGAGTAGCTTACTGGAGGCAACAAATGGCCAGAAGAAGCAGGTCTGTATCCGGTGGCATAACGAACTGAGCAACAATTCAAATTCCAAGGAAGCAGCAGCATGGAATGGAGAATGCCATCCGGGGAAAGCAGGCCACATTTGCAACAAAAACTGTTTTGGAATCTACCCACGAATCTCTATCTCAGCATCCTACTGCTTTCTTTGTTGAGAAGCTCCAAAAGAAAAAAAATAGCATATCTTTGCAAAATGGTCGTAAACATCTCTGGCTAAGATAATTTTTCATGGACACCTAACTAGAGGCATTCTTTTTTTTTCCCTTTTTGAGGAATTGTGGAAAGGATGGCAATTTGAGTGTAGTAGTCACCCAAATTTATTAATAAACAAAAGTTAAAAGTTACATGATCTATCACAACCTCACTGTCTAGCCCATGTACAACTGATGAACACTCTGCACAACATCCTCCACAAAGAAGCTAGAACCCCTAAAGAAAGTCTCATCTCTCTGTAACCATATCACCCCAAAAGCACATGGCACAGCTTGCTTAGATCTGTACATCACTGGGCCAACTGTCCCTCCACAAAGCTACGCCAAAAGGAATTAAAAATTGAGAGGCCAATTGAATCAATCCCATAACTTGGTCATATTGCCAAAGAAAAATAATCACAGATGACTGAATTATAATAAACTACATTCCAATTGAACATACAGTTGGATCAAGGTTGTAGCATTTGATAAGTTCCTTCTTTTTTTTGAGAGAGTTTGATGAGAGTTTATTGAAATGTCTCTCACCTCTCTTCTTGAGTTGCCTCTCATTTGAAGACTTACATAATAGTGCAGATGAAAACGTACATACCAAGATAACACTAACAGCAGCTTCATCAAGAGGAGCTGAGAAGTTTCCAAATCTATGAATTCCTTTTCTATCTCCCAGTGCTTGCAGCAGTGCCTGAAAATAAGAGTATCATCCTATGCACGAAACAAATAATTTGACATGCAGCATGATAAATCTTTTATATTGATAAATGTTTAAACTATATTCAAAATGCACAAGAAATTTGAGTTCTACTGAGAAAGTATCACCGTTCCAATGGCAAGCGCAACATCTTCATTTGTATGGTGGTCATCAATATGGGTGTCCCCAGAAGCCTTCACACATAAATCAAGTAGTCCATGTGACGAGAGTTGCTGCATGAGTGCATTTCATTAGCAATCTGATCAATGGACACATACTTAAAGTCACAGTTTTCTTTGAAAGGGTTTAAAGTAAAAAAAATGCCATCATTTTAACTAAGCTGCTGTTATTGTTAAAGGAGAGTTGAAAGTCATGTAATGAAAGAGATGGTAAAAAACACGAATGGTCAACTTTGCTGTCTTGGTCCATTTCTGTCCTTCCCTAGACTTGCAAAGCCCATCTATTTCATCCTTCTCAGGATGGAAGAAAAGGAAAACCGAAATGATAGAAATACTTCATGTTTGGGGGGTTTTACATAAATGCCATCAAAAACTTCTGATATTACACAAATGCCACTATGAAGTTCATATTTACATCTATGTCACTACAAACATGTCTCTTCTTGCAACATTGCCATTAAATTAATGAAAGGTAAAACTTTAGCCATATTCGAGTAGTCAAAAAGGTAAAAAAAGCTAAGAGAGGCAAAAAGGTGGTGAAGGGACTTCTTTGAGGATGTTGGGTGAGTTTATCACCGCTTTAGTCCCATGATCCCAAGTTGAAGGGAGTAACAATGGAGGCAAATGGCCGGTTAGAAAGGTGAAGAGGACCAAAGATAGAGAGAAGCAATGCAACTGTATTTTTTGTTAAGGTGAATGCAACTGCATCTTTTAGAGGTTTGTAATACAATCCAGAGGTAAAAACAACCATTTTTTAAGTTTAAGTTGAAAATAGCATATTATCTTGATGGAACTAAGTTTCAATGGCAATTTTGCAAAGGTAATCAACTTTGCAATGGCATTCATGTCAATACGAAGATTATGATGGCAGTTATGTAATTTTGGACGTTTATGATAGTATTTATGTAAAATCCCTTTTTTTGAAATCCCTTGATAATGTCCTAATGATTTCTCTTTTCTCTATATCCATCCTCCTCTCTTCTTTGTCTTCTTTTTTCTTGAAAGGCTACTCAAGAAACAATAGCCTTCCCACTTTACTAACAATGAGGAGATTTCTCTTGTTTATAATTTTTTTACTTATTTCATCGATGATATAATCTTCTAGTTCTTACAAACCCTATATGTGATCTTAATTGGTTGGTAGATTCTCGAGCATCTCGGCATTTGTGTAGGGATCGAAGCAGATTTTTCACACTTAGATTTGTTGCACAAAGATGGACAATTCAAGTAGCCGACATACCCATGATCTAGGAGCATGGCAACATAGAGGAATTGGAAGTTGGGAAGAAGGCTAAAAAAGGCAACATTGTGTCAAGCATGGGTGGGAGGAACTAGGAGAAAGGCAACTATGGGAGTCAGAGGAAGTAAGGGAGCAACATGAATTTATTGGCTTATTAGGTACCCATAGATTTGAGTTTGGGTACCCAACTGAGGCTTCGACTTTCCCTAGGTCCAAATGAGATTGGGTAACAAATCCGAATTAAGTGGTGGGTATTTGACCTAGTCTAGTAAGAAACAATAGATTAAGTTACATATCTAGAGAATTAAATCATTATGGACACCTCTACCTCCAAGGAGAAGTCTGAATTTGGGAATGTCGAGGTTCTCTATCGACAATTTCATTTCTTTATACCGAAAATTCCCTATATCCTTAGAAAAACATGACTAAACCTTCCATATGTGAAAAATATGATTGAAACTCTTACATAAATGTATTGTACATGAAAGAATAGAGAAGAAATAGCAAGATAAAGATATTGTATGACTCTTGTTCTACATCACCTTAAATTGAAACATGATATCATACTCAGGTCTAGTTCTTAGAAACTGAAGTATAACAGAAATCATTGCTCAAGAGGAGATGGTGCTTAAGAAAAGAACCCTCTTTTGGCACAAGCTGGGACCTCCTTCAACAAACTTTTAACAACACTCTAAAGGGAAATGCTTTTTTTTTTCTAGGGATTGAAGTTCTGAGATTGCAAAGTGGGATCATTCTTTCCCTTAAATGAATGATTTTCTTTCTCAATTCAACTAGGTGCTTTAAGCAAAAATTTGGCTGAAAACCATCGCATACATCTCAAAATCAGAAGGCCTCAACACATCAATCTTAAATAATGTTCTTCTATCTCTATGCCAATGGTCAATGGTGCAAAAATAATATTAGCAAGGTTGTCGAGAATGAAGAGGTAGTTGGTAGAAAAAGGATCAGTGCTCCACTTAAAGCACACTTTCGGCAGTTTTTCACTAGTAGGGAAGACCAAGGATTGTGGGACTAGACTAGTGATGGTGTTTCCTCTTCTCTAATCAATAGAGGGCTTTCCTAATGATCATTTTCACCTAGGATGAGGTCAAACCATGGTTTGGGGCTTAAGGAAGCAGGTTCTCCATGCTTGAATCGATTTTTTATCTTATTTTTCAGGGAGTTTCCAAACCTGGTTAAGGGCTATATTAAGGCTGTTATGAAAGAGTTTCTTGAGGGGAACAAATGGTCCATCATGCTAAGTTCTACATGTTTTTGCTACCACAGAAGTCTACGTTTGATTAATGAATTAGACTTATTGCACCATCTAACATTGCATACTCCAAGGTGTTGGAAGATCACTTGTGAATGATTTAGGTGTCTTAACAAATACAATGCATGTTCTCATGGCTTTGTTAAGAGCACTAAGATTACATGGAAGGTTGAGTTTACAAAACGTACGATTCAGCAGATCGGTCCTTTAACTAATCGTCCCTTTTAAAGTAGGATATTCCTAATTTGCAGATTGCTTGGGAAAACAACATGCACTGGCGTCTTCTACATTTTTAGACTTTTCTAGGGGCTTTCTTTCTAGCTTCTCCCCATATCCAAGTAGAGACACTCTTATCCTGATGCCCAAAGATGGTCATAGAAGTTCTTTGGTCAGCCTTGAATAAGAAGTTTACTTTGTATCTCTCATCATGGCTAACAAGGAGGCTGGTGAATGTTCCTGGGTGCTGCATACTAGCAACCAAGCACCATTAATCGAGCATTTTCAAGGGGTGGCCAAGTAGTTATTTTGAAGTCGGTCTCATTTGCCATCCTGACATTCTTTTTGCCAATATTTTGTCTCCTTGTAAAATGTAAAGGTGGACAGGGGGATCGAGATGTTGACCTCTGTACTAATGCCCTTTCTGTGATGGTGTTCTACGTATATAGTAACTAAGAATTATGAATGATGCTCTACCACCTACATGGATGGCTCAATCTACGGGTTGTAACGATAATTTCTTCGTTGAAAGTTTGTAAATGGTTTAGGAGATCTCTCAATTAGGAGAGTCACGGCACGGTTCCTACAGGTGCTTCAAGCATGTAGAGAAGCATCATGGACCTCTGCTATAGATTACTTCCGAGTTATGCTTCGTATGGACGACTGCTAACCTCGAGGAGCAGTCATCGTATTAAATTCCCAACAAAAAAATAAAAAAGCAAAAACAGGTCAACAATCAGAAGTAAGAACACTGACATCGAGCATGTGATCGAGAAAGGGGATGCCGGTGCTGCAATCGGGCACCCCGGAGCCATCCAGGTCGATCCTCACATGCACATTCGTCTCCTTCGTCGCCCTCTTTACCTCCCCAACACGACGTGCTAAGATTAAGAACACAAAAGCACGAGAACAAATCCTAAGAAGGAGAGTGACGATGCACGTGTAACGAAGAGGCCATCGACGACGAAGATGATGATGAGGTGACGTACGAGGCGCGCTGTTGCCGCTGGAGGGAGTGGAGGTGGAGACGGCCATGGCGAGGAGTGGAGTTCTTGAGGAGGAGGAGGGGGATGGACGGTCGGGATGGAGTGTGAGATGGCGATTGGAGCAGTGGTGGTGAAAGTGGAGGAGGGGAGCCCTAAGATTGAGCTTGTTGGAGGTTAGGGTTCTGGTGAGGGCGGTGGTGGGAGGAGGATATGAGCAGCGGAGAAGACCGGCCATGAGCGAAGGAGGAGAGCAGGAGGGGCGCTTTGATCAGGAGGATCTTCCTTGATCACACACTTAAGGGGGAACACAACTTCATACTACTCAAGTGAAAACGATAAATATTTAATTTGAGTGTCAGCTAACTTAGTGAAATAAATTTAGAGGTTATTTATCTCTCTCATCTAGGATAAGTTTCATCATCTTAAGAGTGCAGGATTGGGTCTAGGCTTTAAGTCAGATCGAATTAGAAGATTTAGTTTCCTATCAAAGTTATTTAACTTTTCTATTTTAAAAGTTCAAGTTCTAACTGATCTATTCATAAGTGGGTCGAATTTGACTCACTGATTATCGAAATTGACAAGAAATTAGAAATCCAAACTCACTTATTTTGTCCACAGACTTATTAGTCCATATATCTATGGAATCCAAGTAGTCTATTAACTAGAAGGAATGTAAATCTATCTATTAACCCCATATTTTGAGGAATTCATGTTCCTTGTTGGCTACCACTTTTTGCATTGATATTGTATCGTATAAATGGAAAATACGTGTAAAATGAAATATAACACATTTATGATTGGAATGAATAGGCTAATAGCATTGTATTTGTTAGAACATTACGCAAGTGAATCAGGCTAAATCAAGCTTAGATATCAAAATTTCAACGTAAGCCCAACCACATTCATTAGTAGGATGACCTTAACTCACTTGCCCTTCCATCAAAGTATTACTCTCTAACCCAAACACAAGCCACTCAGATTGGATAGCCACAAACCTAATAGGTACTTATCTTGGTGCCCAAACTTATGTAAGAGTTAAAATATATTTGTAAGTATACAAACAATTATCAAATATATATACATGCTTGTGTATTATGTATATGCCTTAAATCTTCATGATACTATCATTATTGTTTAAATAAATTTTGAATACCTTTCTTTGATAGTTTGAAGAACAATCCATCACAAGTTAAATGCAGTCAGAAATCAATTTGTCATATTAAACTAACTAGTGAAACTTTAGATGGCTTCGTGATGTCAAACGCTATGAAATTGCATACGTGATGTCAAAAAGATGCATAGAAGAAGCAATTTTTCTCCTATAAATTTTTATGCTCACTGCATAAGAACATATTGTATGATGCAAGTATAATTTCTTGTCTATATATTAAGAGATTAGGGATTTCTCTCCATTCACCTAAGTTTTGTAAAAGAAAGTCCATAACTTGAGCATAAGAAGAAAAAAGAATTAAGAGAAGGGACATTGGCTATGAGAATGCTTTATGATCAACTTAGATGTATCAATAGTTTCCAATGAGTGTACTTATTATGAGATCACTTTATGATTAACTTAGATGTATTGATAGTTTCCAAGGGGTTAATGTGATGTTAATGGAGGGTAACGACCCTCTAGCTAAAATGAGCGGGATCAGTAAGATATTATAATAAATGAAGATGGAGGTTTTATAATTTTATTAGTTTAGTAGTGGTTAGACTAAACATATGTGATTATGAAAGCAATGATCATTGGGAGTGTAAATGGGCCCAACACAATTTGTTCTACATTTGGTTGTTGGTAGAACTAGAGTTAGTGAGTGATTCCAAGCTATACACTATTTAAGAAGTAGGAATTAGGAATGAATATTGTTCTCGAAATCATGTAATGAAAAGAGTAAGTGTGAAATGAAAGAAATAAATTATTGAATGACCAGAGATAAAGAGATGATACATTAAAGAGCATGCTCAATTGAGAATTGATGGACAAGGATTAACAAGGTAGTAAATCAATTTAATTGGAAATAGTTGAAATAAAAGATGATATTGGATATTTATCTCGAATCATAAAAGAATAAGGAGTAATAGATTATAGATTGTTTGATACTTTGACAAAGAATCATGTCGTACACATCCCCTTGTTAGGCATTTAGTCATATGTCTATACAACCGAAGTTATCAAGAAGATGTAGACACTGATTAGCCCATAGTTGTGGGCTATTTAAGTATTTAAGTGCCTAAATATTAGGTTAATTCTAACATTTATTTAGCATAAATTAAGATGTAAATAGATTAATTCATATTTTTAATTTAATTACATAACCCATGCATTGCATTCATATTTTAAGTGCATTTAGAATTAGCTTAGAATGACATTCATCTAATTAGTTAACCAATTAGGTACATTATTTTCATTAATATAAAAGTTGAGGGTCTGTATATAAATGACCATAATATTTTAACATTATTTTATTTATTCTTCTTCTTGCAGGAACGACTGGCTGCCACTCCAACGCCACCAGCTGCCGTAGTGAAGAACCCATTCAAGGAGGAGCGGATATGTTGGATCTGGTCGGGCAGCTGATTTCAAATTGGTGTAGGCCACTACAAAAGGAGGGAGGCAACCGAGCTCAGCAGGCCTCCACCATTGACCTACCACTGTGCAGAGAGATCTCCCCTCTTCCATTCCACACCGCCGGCCTCAACCGTGGCGGCGAGTCTCCACCACCGTGGGCGTGTGGTGTGACAGGCCACACCGCCATCCGGAGCTCGTCTGCATTACCGTGAGCACCTTAGCGTGCATTTCCCTCGCCGTCGTCACCAACAACCACCGCCGCAGCTACTGTGTAATCACCCTTTCAGCCAGTTAAGATGTCTGGGAAATTTCCCAGACGTCTGAAGTCCACCCCCCACTCCAGCAGCAATCTCCGTCCTCTCACTTCACTTCCACCACCTGCGCCGCAGCAGCCACTCTCTCACCTCTAGCCGCACGCAACCTCACCCGCTCACTCCCGCATCCACTCCAGCTCATGCGCATCACCTCCAGCCGCACGCAAGGTGTGCATTGCCTCTAGCCCTCACGCCCGCTCACTCCACCTTCCCCGCGCCTGCAGCCTTCGCCATCTGCACGCGCAATCGCCTGCGCCCCCACACTAGCTGCAGCCGCACCTGCAGAATCACTCCCACGCCCGCAGCACCTTCCCCGCACCTGCAGCCTTCGCCCGCACGCCCCCTCCAGCCTTTGCGAGGCCTGCAGCACCCGCACCCACTCCAACAGAGCGCGCCACTGCCCGCACGCCTACAGCAGAGCCAAACCAGCTGCAGCAGCCGCCCGCACAACTGCGCACACCCTCCTCCCGCGCCTGCAGCACCCGCTCCCACTGCCAACAGAGCACGCGACAGTCCGCCCACGCCTCCAGCCAGCGCGCGCCACGCCCGGTGCTGCAGCCACCTCCGCCGGAGGTCGTCCGGCCGCCTCCGGCCACACCACCACCACCGTTTCAAAGCCCTCGGTCCAAGGGACTTCCTCCGAGCTTCCTACGTCCGGTCGTCCACTCCTCGTCGCACACGACAAAGGGGAAAAAATCCCCTGTTTTGCTACAGTAACCGGGCCATTAAAAATTACATTTTCTGCCATTGTCAATTTTTAATAATATTTTATTGATTCTGCATTGCGACAAATATCCTCTAGTTACTCAGAAGTGCTATTTCAGCATTGTTTCTTCCTTTAACCTTAATCTGAAGGTAATTTTGGCTTGATTCTTGTCCAAATTAACTATGAACCAACGTTTTTAACTGGTGCGAATTTAAATACGTCATTGCCTCCCTGTGGATACGACCCGCTCCTCTGCGAGTGGTTATTTCTTTTTAAATATTGATTAGTTGATTTTTCCACCACATAAAACTGCAAACGACTTTTAAAGCAAACAATTGACTTGTCAGACATATTAGACCAATTCAGCTATAATAAGTTGCGGTGACTTCTAAAAGTTAATTTATCCATTTATTTAATTATTATTGTTTACATGAGCTTGTGATAAAAATATTTGATCTATATTCTATTTGGATCTTTGGATTACATCTTTTGGATAGAATATACGGTACGATAAGTTTTAGTAGTGATATAAATGGTGGGATAGTTAAAGTGGATGTATTATAAACTTTAAGTTGATGTGACATAAATATAGAGGAGAGAGTTTGTACTTTATTTATTTTATATTTTATATTGGGTTATTTTTTTTATTATTATTTTGTTGGAAAGTGAAGTGAGTGTAAATTTGATGTGATAGGTAAATTATTATATTGTATATGAATATTTGAGGTGACATTGCAATACTAGTCATGATATTGTTCATCAAGTTATCTGATCATAACTCTTGTTAAACAGCCAAATAAAGCCTTGGCAAATGAGTACATTTAGGGGGCTACGAGATTTGGGGAGGTTGGGATGGAAGGATCCAAGATGGGACATTGGTAGAAGGAGAAGGGGGCGAGGGAGGGTGGGATGGGGGAGGCTACAGGAGCAAGTGAGGATGGGAGAATGGAGAGGGGGGGGGTGGAAGGGGGAGGAGTGGTTGGTCGAGAGTGTTAGTGTAAGTAGATGTGTATATGTTTATCAGTGGCTAAAGATGTAAATATTAGCTACACGATGGGCATTATTGTATTCCATTACAGAGTTTGTTGCAACACCACTATAAATTTGGTGGGTTGTCTTCTGTTTCCATTAACAAATACGATTCTCCTCTTTCCATTTGTTGAGATTGCTATCCAAGAACATGGTATCATAGCTCAAGCCCGAAGGGGAGCCCATCGGTGGAGGTTGAGTAGTACCCCTCATCCGATCTGCACTCCTCTGATTAGTGCGATCATCTTTGTCTTGCTGCTCGAGTTTCTCGTTTGGATTTGCTGCTCGTTTTTCTCCTTTGTGTTTGCTGCGATTTTTCTTGTGCGTCACTTCGTTGAGCACCACTTGCTCTTACTTCAATATGACAATGTCCAGCTCCAGTATTACTTCACCCATTGGCGTTGGGTCTGTTTTCGGAGTATCGTCCTCTTTTCCCACAGCAATCCATAACATTATACCATATAAACTAACCGCCACCAATTATGCAATGTGGAAAGCCCAATTCCCACCAATTTTAAGAGCTTATGATTTGATCTCTTTCGTTGATGGTACTGCGCTTATTCCTCCTAAATTTGTCACAGAAACTACTGAAAGTAGCTCCGTTCCTGTTCCTAATGATGACTATATTCTTTATTTTCGCAAAGATCAACTGGTACTCAGTTGGATCATGTCATCAGTGGCGGAAGAGATCTATGTTCAGATCTCAGATCTTCATTCTTCTCGTGAAGTTTGGATTTATTTGGAAAAACTCTTCGGTACTCAATCTCGAGCAAAGATTTTTCAATATCGTGCTAAGTTAAGTAATCTGAAGAAAGGAGAACTATCTGTTCTCAACTTTATTATTAACAAGGCCAAGCAGTTGGCTCTTTCTCTGACGTCATGTGGGAAAGTCTTGATGATGACGATCTTATTCTCGCTATTCTCAGCGGATTACCATCTGAACATGATTCTGTTATTTCGTCCATCGCAACATGTGATACTTCTTCCTTAGATGAGCTTCTTTGTTTCTTACTTACACATGAACAATATGTCCTGCATTCGCAACCCACTCTTGGACCTCGTTTGATAAAGGGAATAAGTTTGTGGAATAAGTTGAATGAGTGGAATAAATAATAGAATAAGTGAGTTAACTTGTCTGGATATTTTGGCAGGTTAAAGTTGGGGTGGAATAATTTTACCCCAGATTAAATCCACTTAACCCGACGTAAATAAAAGATGGGTTAAGTAATGAGTTAAATACTTAACCTATCAACCAAACACCCCCTCACGTCTCAGTTAATCAAGCCATTCGTGGTAATGGTAACTACAGAGGTGGAAAACAATCCGGTGCTTGTCTTCCACGAGGTGGTCGTTTTTCTCGAGGTGGTAGACAAAACGAGGGACGTTTTCAGTTTCAACCTCACTCTCCTACTGGTTTCACTCGACCTCCTAGATTTTCCTCTGTCGCTGGTATTCAGTGCCACAAATATGTGGCCGCATGAACCATTCAGTGTATCAAAGATATCGTGATCCTCCTCAAGCTCAGGCTGTTGATGCCCTTACTTCTGACATCACTCCATGGCTCGCAGATTCTGGAGCTAGCCATCATATTACATATTCAATGCAGAATTTAGACACCGGATCTCATTATGGGGGATTTGATACCGTTCGTTTTGGAAATGGGGACGCAGAGACGATAGCCAATATAGGTACTGCTGCATTTCTTGTCGGAAAGAGCGTTTATTTCTGAATAAGATTCTTCATGTTCCTCGGGTTTTTACAAATTTACTCTCCATCTATCAATTTACTAATGACAACAACTGCTACTTCAAAATTTATTCTGATCATCTTGTTGTAAAGGATCGAGCAACCTAAGGAAATTCTTCTTCAAGGCAGGCCAGCAGAGGCGTTCATAAAATTTGGATTCCAAAAGGTGCGCAGGCTGATACTGATTTGTCAACTCCTACTCGTGCTAGTTATGACATGGTCAATCGTAAAGGGGTATGTGCTGTTACCTCTCGAATAAAGGTGCCCTATGACATCTGGCACAATCGGTTTGCTCATGCTAACAATATGTTGGTGAAACAACTTATTTCTAGATTTCAGTTATCCTTTGATAAGAGTCCAAATGGGACATTATGTGATTCTTGTTGTCGTGCAAAGGGTCATCGGTTTCCTTTATCGGTCACTGATAAACGTATGCACATCTATTTACACTACTAGAGAGGTGGCATGAGAGTCGAGAAGATTATTGTTGTGGGAGGCGCAATTAAGGAACAAATAGGCAGAGGGAGAATGGGAACGGAGGGTAAAATTTAATGTTCTTTTCTACATGGGCAGGTTCCGATGCAACGGTGGTGTTTACAACTTTTGAGGGCAAAAATCACAACTTTTCCAGGTAAAAAAAATTAAATACACAACATAATACATAGCACATGTCACATACATCCTTAAAGCATGCAAGACATCTATTTCTCCTTAATATTTTTTTCCTTTGATACATTTTTTGAGTCCCCTTCATTTAGGTCCATATTTCACTTTATAGCATACAACACATACATACCTAAAGCCCAAATCACATCCTATTGTGCATAATTCAAGGTAGTATTCTGCAATTTCTCTTGCCTAACGATGGCCTTTTGTCTTTTGGTTGGTCTGCTACTGTGAGGTGTACTATTTTATCATTGGCTGTGCTGTAACAAACAACCATCTGTGCTGCTATAAAATCTTGGGCACACATTGCCCAATAGAGCGTGCCAGTATATTTCTACTGCTTGATATTGTTATATCTACTCCGATACACCCATTTTCCCTTGATTTTTTTTTCTTTGATACCTTTTTGGAGTTTCATTTTTTCTCATCATTTAGGTCCATATTTCACTTTTTGTTAGAGTTTTATTTCCTTTGATACTTTTCATAATAGGTGGTTTGACAGAGGAGGAGGAGGAGGTGGCCGAGTGGGTGAAGGAAGAGAAGTGAGGTGGTGAGTGTTATGTACTGGATGGGTGTGTTGGCCAGAGGTGGTGGTTAGAGGAAGGGAGGTGGTGAGTGCTGTATACTGGATGGATGTGCTGGCCGTTGGAGAAGGGCAAAGGAGGATGTGCTAGAGTAGACGTTGGTTAGCGAAGGTGGAGGAGGAGGGTGGATGTGTATGCCGCTGGTGGAGAGGTGTGCCACTGATGCTAGTGTGTTGCTGGTGGTAGTATGCTGCAAGGGTGAGTTGCAGGCGAGTGCTAGGTGGGTGCAGGGCACGTGCGGGGGGGGGGAGGAAGGGATGCAAGTTTTGATAAATCCAACTCGAACTTGACCAGCTTTGGGTATGAATTTTATCCAAAAAATCCAATTGTGTTTGGGTATGAATCTTTACTTGATTATCCGACCCAGATATCCAAATAAAATCCTCATTCACACGAGATATATAAGTTCACTCTAACTCCCTCATTTCTCCAACCTTAATCTCTTTCATGATTTCCTTCATTATTTTAAAAGTTTGGAGTAAGCCTCCACAGAATATTTATTTCGGGGATGGAGATTTTTTGTTTGAAAGGTACTTGCATTTGAACTTTCTTTGTATTTTTTCTTCTTTGGTTTTGATGCATTTCCCTTGAAGGGCTTATTTTGTAATAATTTTAGTGAGAATCAATAAAATTAGAATAATCGAGCCCCTTTGTTTTGAATTTGTTAAAAATAAACAATTAATGAATTGTGTTGTAAATTTTTCTTTTTCTTTGACTCTAATTTAGTTATGATTTAATTATAAGATCAATTTATAAATGGATACTTAATGGATACATAGGTATAAGTATGGGTGGGAAGCCCGACTTTTGCGGTGGGAAGCCCGGACCTCTCGAAATTATGAGAAGGTCCCTGCAAAAAATTTTTTAATTTTTGAGAAGGAAAATCCAAGATTTTCCTTCTCTCTTCCTCTCTTGATTTGAGAGGGTTGAAAATGGATGACAACCCAAAGGACCCAAAGGGTCCTTAAATAGGCCTTAGGGGCAGGGGTGGTTTGAGTAGGTTTAGTTGGGTGAAATACCCAAAATTTCCTTAGGGTTGGGTTCACCTTACATTTAGGTCACTGGTGACATCTTTTGGCCATAACTTGAGCTATACACCTTGGAATCATGCAAAACAAATGTCACCGAAAATCTTGCGATGAGAGGAATTCAATGGTACCACATATAGCACCCTTTTGATAATGTTTGACCAAGGGTTGACTCGAAATATGTATTTTTTGACAATTTGAGGTGCTGACACCAACACTAAACCACAATCGGATTTCCAGGTCCAAATTGACCCAAATCACTTTGAAATCACTTGGAGTCTGAATTTTGGGACATTACAGTGGCAGTATGCCTAATTGGGAAACCTAGGCTTGATGAGATGAGGCTCATCATAGTTAAAATGCTCAAGTTAAGCTCAAAACTAAGCTAAAGACTACATAATTAACACATAAATGGGTCAAGTGTGGTTTAATAACAGAAATAACTTAAAATAGCAAATTTGTGTTAAAAACATAAAATTAGGTCACAAAATGAGATATTCGATTCACAAATACAAAATGATGATCTAATTACAAATTGAACACACATTTGGATTCAAAATTTCAAATTGAAAGTGAAATCAACCTCCTAAATGCTCAATTGAGCTTTAATAGAAACTTGGTTGCGTTTGAATATCATTAGGACCTTTCATTCATTAGATTACATTTAGATCCTTAGGTCATTCACATTTCTTAAGTTCAAAACTTCTCAGGGACCTTTTTGAAAGCTGCCAAGGGCCTCTTGGTAAGACCTCAAGGACCATATGGTTTTTATTCTCGTCACTAATGGGTCCTACTGTAAGTTTCTTACCCCTTCACCCTTAAGGGTTTCTTCACAAACTCTCCAACACAATTACAGCTGGCATCTACGGTAGCGGCTGAAGAACTCAAGCAATTGCAGCCGTCACTCCTATGCGCTTTGATCCAATGATCGATCCTAATCGAACCTTCGCGTGAATTTGCATGTGGGATCACCCCTCACCCCATATCCTATTCGACGGCTGTGATTTGGATTGAACTTTCTCGTGCCCCTTTTAAGCTCGCAACCATCGCCCAAACCCTACTCGACTAATCCCACCATGGCATTGATCTGATCCACTCTAGCAGCTACTTAAGCTCACCATTGAGCTTGCGCGACACCTAACTAGCTCCCTCCTCCCTGAGTGGTTCAATTTCGTCTACTCCCTCAGCTCGCCACCCCTATTCTTCACCTGCGGTGACAAAGCAGGTTCTCCTCCCTCCGTCGATTGCCTCTAGCCACCGGCTATTGGCTCTTGGACAGCTCCCTCATCAGCTGAAGGGTCTTCTCCCCTTTCTTCGTCATCGACCACCAACTGGTGACTTTGGACATCACCTTCTTCCCTTAGCTAGATTTCCTGCTTTCATAGATTAAGTTTTATTGCTTTGATAGCTAGATTTATCGCTTTCTAGTTTAGTTTAAATTAGTTAGAATAGCAATCACTAGTTGATCTGATCCGATTTAGTATAGGTTAGGAGTAGAGTGGAATAGATTTGATTTTGCCCTCTCCGATCAATTCAGATTGGAGAGGTATTTTCACACACTCATATCGATTCATTAATCTTTCTCTATGCCTCATTATCCACGTTCTACTGATTTCCTCGTTTGTTAATCCGCAATTCACTTCACCCATCATAGTTGAGTTGGATCTAAAATTCACCAACTTCTAGATCCAACTCACGCTCAAACTCATCTGGGGGTCTTCTTACTCACTCCATCAGTTCACAAGGATCGCCGATTTTGTTTTAATTGACTTGATTCGCTTGATTCTTTCAAATTTGTGTTTCATGCCCAATCTCGCGATTTGGAGTCAATTCAGACTTATTCGAGTTTAATCGAGTGATTCGAGGTTTTAATTGCTAAATTGGGTGTAATTCAATGAATCTAAGGTGTTGGATTTGGTTTTCAATTTATGGATGAGCATGCACTCAATTTAAGCATTGTTTTGGGTAGTTTAGGTCAAGGAGAATCAAATACTGATTCGAGGCCTTAAACCAGGATCCAATGTTTTGTATAGGATCATCTGAGGTTCTAACATTGCTATATAGTGTTTAGAAGCTCATGGTGATCAGACAATCTGAATGGATCCTAAATTAAAAGCCCAAACAGGGCTACATGGATTCCTACACCAATCTGATTTCACTCTGGCTTTTAAAGGAACAAATGTTGATTTCAAGGTTTTAATGGAGATTTAGAGTTATTTTGAGATGATTTCAGCACCTGATGTGATCTTCTTCTCTACATGGTCAAAAATGTAAAGAGAAGATCATCTTAGGGTCTTTTGAGAATTTTAAAGAATGAGAATTGGTCCTATGGATTTCAGATTTTCAGAAATTGATTTCAAAGGAGTTTGGACAAATGTGATTCGTTAGAGATGTGTTTTGGGCATTCAAGTGCCTTAGATCAGACCTTCTTAGGTCTGATTTGGGCTGATTTCAGTGAGCAAAGTGGCAGTTGCAGCTGTTGGTTTAAATAGCAACAACCTTTGCAGCAACATCGGTTGCTCGGTTCTTCTTGCAGTAGCAATTGTTGCTAAATCAAAGTAGAAAGAGTAGTTGAATAAGCTGCTAAAATTGTGTAGCAGTTGCTATTATTTTCATTGCAGCAACAAAGTCTAATCAGGTTGAATTTTAAGGGATTTGAGCTAGGATTTTGATTCTAAGAAGTTGACTTGTGTATAGTGTAGCGCAGTACAAAACAAGCATTCATGTACCTTAATTGAATTTTAATTCAATTACAATTGGTTGTAAATCTTGTTTAAATCTATTGCCAGCAACATGTATTGTGCCTAATTGTCCAACATGCTATTTTAATGAAATTAATAATCAAAATCATGTTTAATGCATCAAATATCTCTCATGTGCTGTGTTGGACATGTCTGAGTGTTTGAGTTGCATTCCTAACACTTAGAACTCATTTTAGGGCTTTAGGTTTCACTTTCAACATTTATTCAAGGCCTAATTTGGGTTAGCTTTGTATATAAGTAAAAATCATAAAAATATCACAAAAAAATAAAATAAACTTGTCTTGGGTAAGATTATGTATTTTTCTAGGTGTGTGTTAAGTTTAAAGGCATTCTAAACCCTTGGTAGAACATACCAGCCGACGGTTTAGTATACCTTGGAATTTAATAAGGAACCAAATATCAAAAATACCAAAAAGAAATTCTTCCTCTCTCATCTCACTTTTTCTCTCTCATCCCCTATCTCTACCATTCATATAAAATCTATAAAGATCAGAAAAATCTCAAAAATACCTTGTATATTATGTATATACTTATAAATATAATTTAAACCTAAGTATATGTATATATTGTATAATATGTAGATAATGCACATAATTGGCTTATATATGTATTCTATATACTAAATTAAATATTTAGGATGATTTATTATATATATAACTTTATTGTATAATTATCTATTAATTTATATTAACTAAATGTAAATATCCTAAGTAATTATATAAACTTATCTATATGTACATACTATGTCTAAGACTGTATACATGCATTTAATTATGTATTATGAATTGTATAATACCTGTAATCTAATTTAATTATGTATTTATAGTAGGTAATTAAGTTATTAGGTTAATTAAGTAGATTATTAACTTAAAATAAAATAAATTATTAATTTAAACTAATACTGAAGTAAGTTATAATGTATACTCGTATAATGTTATATTAAATATTTTCAACATATTTATATTGTATTTATAGTATATTACAGTATTTATAACTTAATTATGTATACATGTATTTAAATGTATATAAATTAAAATAAAGTCATTTAAATAAAATAAAAATGTGGAATAAATAATTTATTATGTAAACCAACTATGTATTAAGTCAATTGTATGTTTAATTAACTAATTTATACTTTAATTAAGAAATTAACCTCTAAATTAATGTGTATAAACCGTCAACTTTGAGTAATTTTATTATATATCTAATTAACTTATTTCTCTAATTAATTATACAATTAGGTAGCCTTATATAAGGGGAATGTAATTATATAACTTATTTATAATTTAAGATAATTTATGGCCCTCAAATCGAGGGCCAAAACATCAATTTTCACGCAAGTGTGCACACAGCTCAATGCTTAATTGGTGCCTGAGAAAGGTGCCACATCATGTGGCAATAAGGTAGCGAAGCGGTATAATAGTCATTCGTCTCGTGGCTTCTTAGGTCGTTAAGTGCTGGGCACCAAAAATGCATATAGGTCCTCGATTCATGTGCCGTGTGTGCCTGTGGGCGTGCGTGGGTGCGTGCGTCAGCACGGTAGCACGTGTGGGCCTGATATTAGACCGTAAAAGAAAAGAGCTAAAATACACCTAATTCTAAACTAGGGTTAGCCCACTAGTAGGAGTCCGATCCCACCCATATGGGTGCCGTGTATCCTCCAAACATGGGTCGGCCTACCCATTAAAACACCTTTTTGATCTTGTGTGAACAGTGACCAGACGTCTGTGAGAGAGAGAGTTAAGTAAATGCGGGTAAGTAAATGTGAGTGTATGTGCGTCTGTGTATGTATATATATATGTATAATACACATAGTAGAAGTGTATATGTATATAAATAAAGTAAATAATATATATGTATATAATAGTGTATATGTATATATATGTATAAGTATGTAGTAAGACTCTGTTTTAGCCTTATACATATGTAAATAATGCAAGGGCTTTAGTGACAGTTACATATGTCACTGTATATATGTAAATATGTTAGTATAGATAGTTATTTTTGCCTTATGTAGTGTATATATTTTACGAAGGCTATAGAGATGGATGATATGTAACTGTATATAGAATATATGTTACTAAAGATATTAGTATATTAATATAACTTAGTATAATACATATTAGTAGCAATTTTTGTACTTATATTTAGGTATTACTTAGAGTAGTTGTACATAACTTAGTGTTGTTGAGTATAATTTTTTATTCCTGTTATTTGTAAATCTGTTTAAGGCATTGTAGTGTTCGCTAATTGATTCTTTTTGTAAATAATTAACAAATTCCTTCAGTAATTGATTTATTGATTCTCGTTGTAAATTAAATTGATATTTTTGGAATAAAAGAATATTTTTGGATTTAGAGAGTGATGTGTATCAATAACTGACTCCCAGTGAACGACTTAGAAACAAACCAATAAAAATTGTAATTAAATAAAATTAATGCGACATTAGTTTGCATTTGTGACAAGTATACTACAACAACGATATATAAAACACCGTTTTTATTGCAAATCGGTAGTTGATGGGAATACCATCATGAGCCTTAACTAGCTCATTTTGATCTAGAAAAGAGAACAAAAGCTTCTACATAACCTAGAGAAAGGCTTAATTCAAGGAATAACTGTTCTGAGAAGAAAATAAGAAACAAAGGGTAAAATTGTAATTTTACCATTGCAGTACATCAACGGGATTTCTCAAGGGCTAAACATAAGTCAAATGTTCTTAACAAGATAAAGAGTGAGTTGGTTCAGTCAAAAATGGGTTCATGTGCAACCTAAGAATTAAATGATTTCTTATAACCCTAAAACAGACTCACTTAATTCAACAAGGTTCTGGTCTGGATAAAAATAAACTAAACCCTCTAAAATTCATGGAAAAATATCATCTATGGTTTAGAACCTTCAATTTGGACTTTGAAACCTATTTTGACTTAAATAGGGGTCCTAGCTAATTATTTACCCTAAATTGGGTTTTTATGCAAAATATCCAGTCAAACATGGTCAAACCTAAAATCCAACTTCACCATTGGATTCCTTAGGTCTAAATTAGGTTTTTACCAAAATTTGGATCTAAGGGGAGGTCACATTGACCTACTTTGCAAAATAGTCCACCCAATTTCATTTTGACCCCGACCTTTTGAAAACCATTGCGTAGACCCCTTATCTTCCTCGCCACTCTTTGCAATTAGGTCCCTCCACCATTATAGCGGAGGAGTCCTACTCCGGCGAGGATTCAAGGAGGATTTCTCCCTGATTTCTCAGAGATCTCCTCTTAGATTTGGAAGGGAGATTCTTTGAGGAATTCCCTATCATCTGAACGCAATCCCAAGATCTGATTCGCACCTAATCTCTCGTGCGAACGCTCGAGAGACATGGGTATCCTGTGCACATTCCTACTTCGACGAGGATTCTTGCACTTGGAAGCTTGCCTTCCAAGCACAAGGACCTCTGCCAGTAGCTATAAAAGGACCCCCTGTCCTTGCCGCTGCTCTCAAGCTTGAATTGGCCACAAAAACCCCTAAATTTCTTCCTTCCTCATCTCCGGCCAATAGCTCGCAAGCTCCGGCGATCTCTCCTCCCTCTTCTTGTTGCTCTGCCACCATACTAGTGGTAGAGTCTTCTCCGCCTTGCTCCTCCGCGTCGCACCATACCTGCGTGCGCTTCTCCAACCCTCTCGTCGTCGCCGTCTTCCTCATCTCAGTGCTTTCTTTTCCGACGACGGCACACACACGTCGCTCGTCCTCCGCCTCCCCCCTTCATCCAAATACCCTCAGTTAAGTTCCTCTCTCCCTACCTTTCACTTTCCCCCTCTTTATTTCACAAAATTACCCTCGACAACCACCGACCACCTCCGTCTTCCTCATCTCCGGCAAACCACCAGTGAAGGCACATCCACCGCTCCACGCATCCACACGTCTCGCCACCTACCTCAAAACCTCCGCCATCATCCACTGATCATTATCCGCCCCTTCACTGACCACCACACGCACCTGACACTCACACTGAACACACTCACTTTCACGGTCACAGTCCGACCTAGGCACGCACGGCTAGGTCGTTCTGCGCCATGCCACCCACCGCTTCACCTTTGCTGTGACACGGCGAAGCTACCCAAGTGCTTTGACAAGGCCGCGAGGCCGTATTTGTGAGTTGCAGGTACGACCCCCTACCGCCATTGGAGCACGAGCAAAGCTTGCTCGCAAGCTCACTCCAGGTTGCGTTGCTCCAGGCAGAAGAGTCCCAGGTGCGCGGAAGCATTCCACGACCCTTTCGCACCTAGCAATCGAAGGCTACATCGATCGTAGCTGCAACAATTGCACAGGCATCCTCCCTGTGTGTGCGAGAAGTAGCGGGTGGGACTAGGAAACGTTGGGTGCAGGTGAGTGGTTTATATTGATTTTGTGCTTCTACCTTGTCGCCTCAGATCACGGGGTGAGGTCCCCTCGCCTGCTCACCCACCTTGTCCGCGACCCACGCTACATGGACTTGGCTGCCTGACCCGTTTACCTTACACTCCTCACGCACCACCCACGTCATATACCCGATTGGCTCTAGGAGCGAACCCAAGAGAGAAGAAGAGAGAGAGCGTACGGCGGGGAGGGTAGGGGTAGGTTTTGCACTTCTCTGTGTAGGAAGAGAAAGAAGCAAGGGAAGCTGAAAGAAGGAACTGCGAGAAGGAAAGAAGGCTAAGGGTAGGAGAGGCTAAGGAAGAGAGCTGAAGACTTGAAGGCAGAGGCTGAAGAAGAAGGAGCTTAAGGAAGGGAGGAGAAGGCTCAACTGAGGAAAGAAAAGGAAGAAGAAGGAAGGAGAAGGTGCAGCTGAAGAAGAAAAAGAAGGAAGGAGAAGGCACAGCTGAAGGAAAAGAAGAGAAGGAAGGAGCCGCAGAGAGAATAAAAGGCAGAAGATAGAGAAAGAGAAAGGAGCCAAAGCCACAGAAAGAAGGAGATCAAAGGCAGAGAAAGAGAAAGAAACCAAGAGAAGAAAAAGAAGAAAGAAGACATCAGAGAGGAGAGAAGACAGAAGAGAGAACAGACATTCTATTTCTTTTTACGTCTCTATTCTTCTCTTTAGCATTTATATACATTGAACTTAATTCTTTTGATTCATACTATTGTGAACATCAAATTTTATCAATTTGAGATTGTGTTCTTAGTTCTTAAATACCAATTTCCTCCCCGTGTTTGACCTCGGATTCCTAAGTTTTCAAGTAATAAAATTCTTATTTGTTTACAAGGTGATTTCACTTATACTGCAACGCAACATCATTTATCTTTTCAACACCGATTTCGCTGCATAAACAGTAGTCGACGATCAGGGCTCAAGCAGGCTCTTTTAATAATGCCCTTGTGTTGGATAGGTAGGTTGTGACACCTGCATGATGCCCTAACTTGGGCTATCCCTCTTCAAGGAGGGATGAACTTCAAACACGTTTTCTTCTACTACATGCGTGTGGTAAGTTCTTTCCCTCGCAGGTTTTATGATCTCTGTTCACGCGGCTTGATCGTGTTTTTAACAGTTAGTTACGTCGTAGTATAGGTGACCAAGTGTTGTCAACAAATAAAAATTTATTACTCGAAAACCTAAGTATCCGAGGTCGAACACATGGAGCAAATGGAATTTATTACTAATCTCAAGAATGTAATTGAACACTTAGAGTTACTCAAAACCTAATTCAAAGTATAGATGCATGAGTTTAAAAGTTAATTGTGGTAAAAATAGAGGAATTGGACGTCTGATCTCATGATCAGACGTCTTAAAAAGATGTTTTCTTTCTTCTCTTGTCTGCTTTCTCTTCTTCTTCTGACTTTCTTTCTCCTATTTTCTTTTCTTCTTTGGCCATGTGCTTCTTCTTCCTTATTTCTTCTCTGCAGCTTCTTTCTATGCTCTTGCCCTTCTTCTTTCCTCTGTCTTCTTCCTTTCCTCTCTTCTGCAGTTTCTTTCTCCTTTTCTCTGCAGGTCTTCTTCTTCCTTCCTCAGTTATGCTTCCCTTGGCTTCAGCTTCCCTTCTTCTTCTACTTTGGCTTGTCTTTCCCTTTCTTTATTTCTTCTTCCTTCTTTAATTCCTCTTCTCTTTGGCTTCGCCTCTTCCCTCTGCCTTGCCTTTCCTTCTCTTTTTCCTCTGCGACTAAGTGTCAGCTTCGCTTCTCCTTCTTCCCTGCACAAATCGAAGAGAGCAAAACCTACCCCTTTACCCACACCCGCGTCTCTCTCTCTCTGTATATCATTCTTCAGTATGCTCTCCCAGAGCCGGGTAATCGGGTCGGGTTGCACGCTCGGGTCCAGGCGCACCGGTGTGGGTGTGGTGCGCGAGGAGTGCTCAGGAGGGTAGTCTGGTCAGGTCACCAGGTCTGCGGGATGAAATCATGGACGAGGCAAGTGTATAGGTGAGGGACCTCGCCCCAGTGTATTGGAGGCAACCCAACGATATCACAAAATCAATTTAAGTACTCAAAGAGGTCACTGCTTACCGAGGTGGGACTAATGCTCCACCGCTTTTGCTCGTGCGCCTGCAGGAGATCGTTCCTCCAATTGCAGCAGCTGCAGGCCTCGCAGCGCCACTTGTTGGAATAGCTGACTGCGCGAAACCTCCCTGAACCTGCTGGACCTAGAATCCTGAAGTACTTTAGCCTGGAGCGAGCTTGCAACCTCCTTGAGTCGTCGCTAATGGTAGCTGGAGCTCAGACCCTGCATGCCACAAAAAGGAGCTTGTAGCTCTATCAGGCCATAGGAGGACCTTCGCCGTGTCACGGCGAAGGTGAGGCGGTATGTGGCAGGCCGCGGGGTGGCCTAGGTGTGCGTGCCTAGGTCGCTATGTGACCGGATTGATGGGTTAGGTCGGGGGGCGGTTGTGGTGGTGTAGGCGACCTGTGGATGAGTGGAGGATGTTCAATGGAGTGTGGCGGAGGTTGTGAGGTGGGTGGTGAGATGTGTGGGGTTGCGGAGTGACGGAGGCGTCTCGCCGGAAAGTGGCTGGAGATGAGGAAGATGGTGGTGGACAGTGGCGGTCGAGGGGTGTCATGTGAAATAGAATGAGGGAAATGAGAGAGGGGATAGAGACGAACAGTTCTAACCTAACTAAGTGGACGAAGGGGGCGAGAGGGCGGCTAGAGATGGGGAAGATGGCAGTGGACAGTGGCAGTCGAGGGGTGTTGTGTGAAATAGAATGAGGGAAATGAAAGAGGGGATAGAGACGAACAGTTCTAACCTAATTAAGTGGATGAAGGGGGCGAGAGGGTGGCTGGCAATACCTGCTGTCGTCGGAGAAGAGGGCGTCCAGTGGAGGAAGACGGCGGCGACGACGGAGCTAGGGAAGCGCATGCGGGTGCTGCGTGACGTGGAGGAGGAAGGGGAGGATAGCTCTGCCACTGGTATTATGGTAGAGTGACGAGAAAGAGGAGGGAGGCTCGCCGGAGCTCGCTGGAGCACTTGGCTAGAGGCGAAGAAGAAGAATTTGAGATGGAATTCCGGCCAAGTCGAGCTAAAGAGATGCGGCCGGAGTTGAGGGTCAATTTATAGGCATTGGCAGGGGTTCCTGTGCTTGGAAGACAAGCTTCCAAGCACGGGAATCCTCACCGGAGATGGAAGCCTATTAGGTACCCAAATCTCTCGTGCGTTCGTACGAGAGATTGGGTGCAAATCATAGATCAGGACCACGCTCAGATGGAAGGGAATTCCTCAGAGAATCTCCCTTCCAAATCTGGGAGGAGATCTCTGAGGAATCAGGGAGTATTCCCCCTCTATTCCTCGCTGCAGTAGGATTTCTCCCTATTAATGGTGGAGGGACCTGCTTGTAAGAGTGGAGAGGAAGTTAGGGGGGGTCTGTGCAATGATTTTCAAAAGATAGGGACCAAAATATAATTGGGTGTACTAATTTGCAAAGTAGGTCAAGATGACCTCCCCTTAGGTCCAAATTTTGGTACAGACCTAATTTAGACCTAAGGAATCCAATGGTGAAGTTGGATTTTAGGTTTGACCATGTTTGACTGGATATTTTACGCAAAAACCCAAATTAGGTAAATTGATGAGCTAGGATCCCAATCTAGGTCAAACTAGGTTCCAAAGGCTAAATTGAAGGTTCTAAGCCCTAGGGGATATTTTTTCATGAATTTTAGAGGGTTTATTTGATTTTTATCTTGACCATAACCCTATCGAATTAAGCGGGTCTGTTTTAAGGTTACTAGATATCATTTACTTCCTAGATTGCACATGAACCCATTTCTGATTGAATCAACCTACTTTTTATCTTATTCAGACCATTTGACCTATGTTTTGCCTCTGAGAAATTTTGTTTATGTACTGCAATGGTAAAATTACAGTTTTACCATTTATTTCGTGTTTTCTTCTCAGAGCACTTATTCCTTCAATTAAGCCCTCCTCTAGGTTATGTAGGAGCTTTTATTCTCTTTCTTAGGTCAAAATGAGATAGTTATGTCTCATGATGAGGCTCTCATCAATCTCTACTTCTACAGGATATTAGATCTCTAAATTCAAGTAATTGACTTTTGATAGGTTGAGACTCTCGGGTCTTCTTTTATTTGTGTTGGTAAGGATCCGTCTGATATTACCGACTCTAGTATCTCTTGTGAGGCGGCTGATATGGCCGCGAAATGGGTCATAACTGCTAAGGCAGAGCAAAGGAACTTTTCCCGCTAACTTGAAGAAGCTACTGTCACCCGTAAGAAGGCGGAAAAGGTTGCTGACGAGGTTACGAAAAAACTCCATCTGCAGCAGCGAGCGATTGTCTAGGCATCCCTCCTGAGAAAAAAGTTGGAGGAGGCTCACCTAGGGCTGAGGAGAGCTGGATCCCTAGTCGGGATACTAGAAGATAGTCTTATATCTGTCCACAAGAGAGATCTTGTGAAATTGCATGACTTGAATGACCGATTGTAATCTTTCTATAACAACGTGCTTTGGCTGAAGGAAGAGGTGCAAGTATTGAAGGCCTCCTACTCCTCAGTAGTGGAAGGGTATGAGGCGACTTTGGAAGAGTAGTGCCTTTGCCTGAGCGCAACCATGTATGACCTTGCTAACTTGAAGATGACTCACAAAAAGGCAGAGGCAAATGTGAAAGGCCTAAGGGAAGACCTCGCTCAGACCCACCAGCTTGCAAAGGAGAGGGCCAAAAGGGCCCTGGAGTGGAGAATGCTTCTACACCGAAGATGGACCTTGAGACGGTGATGGAGTTTTTTGCCTCTAACCTGTCTATGGAGGAGAGTTGGGACCTTGTCTCAAAGGAGGCCGGCAAGTACACACTGGCAGTAGTGTAGGCTATTGTGGTGGGTAGGCACACTACTATGGAGGAGTTGTGTGGTTAGTCTATAGACCAACTCACATTCGAGTTTGGCCGTTAGAAAGTTGAAGGTAGGACAAGGATCCAATCCAGCCTCCTTAAGAGGCAGAGAAGTTTGGCCCTTTAGAAGCCTTTGAGTAGCCTTCTCATCCTGTGAGCCCCTCTTATGAAGCCTCATCTCCTCTGACTCTTCGGGTTGATCTCCCTGAAGACTCAGAGTGAAGCACGCTATGGTTATTGTTGTTGTTGGTGTTCTTGTTTTTTCCCTTTTTTTTTTTAGCCTTTAATGGGAATGACCTTTGTAACGACCCGATTCCCGAGTCCCTACGAGACACGAGAATCGGACCGACTCGACTAATCCCAAGACCTAGTCGTCCAATGAGGAAGTAACCAAAAGAGCAGTAAAATAAACCACATTCAGTATGGATATAACTAGCAGTAACAAAATACAGCAGTAAGAAAAGGAAATACCACAGTATACACCACCGCAACAGTAGAGCAACAATTATGTACATACATGAAACTTACATTAAAGAAGTACATGGAGTAAACAAGGAAACTACTCACTACAGTGGAAGAAAGGTACAAAAAGAACTGCGGGTAACTCTATTGGACCCTACTCGGCCCAGCGTCCTCTGCAGCCGCTGACCCTGGCTGCTCAACACCTGATCCTGAAAAGTAACAAGTGTAACACATCAGCGAAACGCTGAGTAGAGTGGCAACTAAAAACTAAAGAAGCAGAAGAGTGCACAGTAGCTGTTATATTTTTACTTTCGTTATTTACGTCTTTCTATTAATTCACTATTGATTTATTTCTCAGATCCTTCACTTGATCTCGAATGTTCCTCGTGTAAACGATCTTGATTGCAGTCTTTTCCGAAAAGTACAAGTAACATGTGGTGCCCCCCTGGCCGGGAGAGTCCCCCGTGGTGGTCCTACCCTCAGTCGACCACCTCAAGGTCGCTGACAGACGTAACGGTGACTACGGCACGTGCGATAAGCGCACGGGTAGCTACCCCGCATTGGCACGCAATCAGTCGTTTCCGTTAACGGATGCGCTCAAAACACAGCACGGAACCAGTATAGGGCAGAGCCCTCTCAGTAACAGGGGTCCAACCCCTCCACAGTCCGCGCACCCTTGCCTGACTACCCTGGTTTGCCCAGTGGGCTTAACAAGTTGGTGTAGGAGGCTAGCAGAACCCCGCGGCCCGTGGGGTAGCTAGTGCTCTCCCTACACTAGTAGCTCTCCTCGGTACTGCGTACTCGAGGGCCAGCAAGTCGGTGTACAGTGGCCAAACCCACCCCGGTCTCAACTTGAGGGCGGCAAGCTCCCCTCTACACTAAGAGGTAATGTGTGCTCTCTTTGATACCACGTACCTAAGAGACAACACACTTCCACGTTTCACTTTCTCAGTTCCATTCTATTCTCTTTCCAAGAGTTCTACTCCTAATTCCCCATAGGGTTCATGTTCTTTTTGTTTGGCCATTTTAGGTTTCACCGTTCCAGTTTTTCATTCATACAACCCATGTTCTCAATCATATTTACTCATTCATAACAGGAAGCTGTTAAACCAATTTACAGGCAGCTATTATTTCCTTTCCACTTTTCCAAGACTACAATATTTATACATTTCACTAGTTTTCCAGCCCTAGGATTCATGCCGTACCCTAGGATCTATCATTTAATCTAGTTTTCCAGTCCTAGGATTCATGCAATTCCCTAGGATCTATCATTCAATCTAGTTTCTCAGTCCTAGGGTTCATGCAATGCCCTAGACTCTACTAATTGTTCCACAATTGTAACAAATTATGCTAAATAAATTAAAAGCCACTCTACCAGCGAAAACGGGAGTGCTGGGGGCATGGTTGGCAATCCCGCGTGCCTCCGCAACTCCCAAGACTGCAACGGAACGGGGTCCTAATACAAGGATCAAATACAAGGAGTTTCACAGAATGGTATACAATTACTGTAAACGGGTAAAGGATTTTATTCTGGAAAGAACACAACTCGAAACGCGGAAAACGGACTTCGAACGGGCCCTAAACGGGTCAAAAACGATGAAACTGTCCAAAATCAGACGTCTGGAACCTCTTCCAGACGTCTTAAAATGTGGGTCAGGTCGTACCTTAATTCTGCGTAGTCCTTCAGACGTCCAGAAGGCCTCTGGGACGTCTGGCTTGGTTCCCAGACGTCCGGTTGTCACCCCAGACGTCTAGAAGTCCTTTCTGTCGTCTGGCATTGCGGCCAGACGTCTGATTTTCGTGGGATGGCGAGCCCTCGCGCCCTCCCGAGCGGAACCTGCTCACACACACTCCTGCTCTCAGCATGACAAAGTGCAGACGAAGTCGCGGCGGACGGTTGCATGGCCGTACGTGCGAAAAAGGAAGAGGAAAGAAATATCTTACCTGTCAAACGTCTAGACAGTCCTCCAGACGTCTTCACCATCGTCTGGTCGTAAGCCCAGGCATTTGATTCTGGAAAATTTTCTAGAACCAGGGCCCGACTCGCTCTTCGCTCGCGACGCACGGCCGTGCCGCGCCCCGTCCGCCTGCTGCCCGAGCTGCAGCAGTCCCTCCGCGACACCCCACGCCCGCCGCTCCTCCGCCGGCCGGCTCTAACTGCCCCGGCAAGCTCGAACCCTCACGGTCGAGCTTCTTCCTTCCGCTCACAACCCTCCTTCCCGCACGCTCGCCACGGCTGCCGCTCACTCGCTCGCTGGCGCTCTCGCACTGGCAGGGAGAAGGAGAAGAGGAAGGCGGAGGAGATGAGGGTGAGGGAGAGGGCGAGGGTGTTCTTATAAGGCTGCGCGGGGAGAGAGAGAAGAGAGCTGCGCGCCTGCAGGAGGAGAGAGAGGAAAAGAGGACCGAGAGTGGCGGGTGCAGTCTGCGCGCGCAGGCGCGTAGATGCAACCCTGTACGCCGCAAAAATTTACTACCAGACGTCTGGAAAGGGTTCCAGACGTCTGGGCCACTTCCTAGACGTCTTAAAAACCCGTCTGACGCCACGTTCGTAACAACCTTTATGGAGATTGTAAAATACTCAAACATTTTCTCTTATTTTCTTGCTTTCTTTCTTTACATATGATACAATCTTAAGTTACTCACATGCTAAGTTTGAGGTATTGCCTTGCCGCTTAGAGTTTGTAACTTGTAGAAGTCTCCTGGACTATCCTTGCAAATTTTGTAAGATCCCTCCCATAGGTGGTTGTCGCTCTGAAACAGATTTTAAAATTGTCGTGTTGCAGTATAGTTCGAATCAGCGCGAAAAACAAATAATATTTATACTCAAAAGAAATTCGAAGTCGAACACAGGGAGCAATTGGCAAAATAATTCTCAAGATCGTAATTTAAATGCATTATAAGAATTTCAAACAAGAATGATATATAAATGAAATCTAATGTCAATAATGCAAGAAGATGAGAGGGTAAAATGGTGATTTGAATCACCAAATTACCCTAAAATGTTAAGCTTTACAAGCTACTCAAAGTAACAGAATCATATAAGCCAAACGAATCTCAATTTAACCAACAGAAGCAAGGTATCAGCAAATATCAGACGACAGAATAGGCGCTTAGACACCTTAACAGAGGCACAAGCCTCTTCCTTTCTTCTCTTCAAGCCTCAGGGAGAGGCACAAGCTTCTCTTCTCTTTTCCTCTTCCTTCTTTTCTTCCCTCAGCTTCAGAGAAGGCATAGCACGGGACTCAGCACGCCAGCAGAGGCAAAGGCCTCTCTCAAATTCCACAAGTGTTGAGAGGAGGGAAACAGAGCAAAAGCCCCCCTCTCCTCTCTTTTTCTCTTCTTCCTCCTTCAGACCCAGCAAACCAGACCGGACTTGGTTATTCAGGTAAACGGACCAAGCCCAGACCCGCGAGGCGTGAGCTTGGGCGAGGGCGTGTAGGGACCTCACCCCTATGCGTGCTGAGGCAACCAAGCAAATGCACAAAATCAACTTAAGCCACGCGTGCGCTTCAGCAACCCACGATGTGAGACTAAAGTCCCATAGCTTCTTCATGAGTCAACAACAGTTGGTCAAGCTTGCAATTGTGGGCGAGGAAGGCACTAGCTGCTTCAATCAGAAGTCTGGAACTGCAGTTGGATAGATTTTGCACCACCTGGGCGTGGAGGCAAGGAATAACACTGCGAGAACAAGGCCGTCAAAGTTGGAGAAGGCGAAGGCGGCAGCGTCTGTCCGGCGAACACCTAAAATGCAAAGTACGACCTTGCGGCCACGTCAAAATAGTCTAGAGGGATCGCTGTGGAATGGCGAGTGTGGCGGTGGGTGTAGCCTGAGGTGCACGTGATGGTGGAGGCCTGACGACCTCGAGAAGGTGAAGCAAAAATGCTTGAGTTCAGGGAGGTGTTCTGGAGAGTGAGTCGTGAAATAGGTTGAGGGCTTTTGTAGTGTTACGACCCGGTTCCCAGATCCCTACAAAACCCGAGATCGGCTCGCCTCGACTAATCCCAAGACCTAGTCGTCCAACGAGAAATAACCAAAAGCAGGAAATAAACCACATTCACACATGCAATATAGCTAAGCAAAAGAAAAAATGAAACAGTAAAGGAAGGTAGAGCAAACTGTTTCAAAATAGTACATGCCACCACAACAACAATAGAAAACAGAAAGTAATGAGAATAATAATTTTAAAGTCTAGTACTCACAACTACAGCAGAAACAAAAGAGCTAGAAAGAAAACTACTACGGCTGGGCTCGGTTGGGCCCAACTCCCTCTGTAGCTGGAAACTTGGGCTGCTCAACTCCTGGTCCTGAATAGGGCTACGAAAAGATGGAGTCAGCGAATGCTGAGTAGACTGGTGGTTACATTATTTATGTGCAAGCAAAGTAAAAACAACAAACAGATTTTATTCTCATTTCTATTTATCTCATTTATGTATTTCTGGTTCATCTATTTCACAAAGTATCCAAGTAATTCTTGATCTTGCTTATTTCTCGTGGGAATGATCTTGATTGCAATATTTTCCGTGGAGTAGAAGGTACATGTGGTGCTCTCCTGGTCGGGAGAGTCCCTCGCGGTAGTCCTACACCCAGTCAACCACCCCGAGGTCACTGTCGCGACGTAGCGGTGACTACAGCACGCGTGATAAGCGCACGGGTAGCTACCTCACACTGACACGCTGTTACTCGTTTTCGCTAGCAGATACGCCCAAAGTATACCATGGAACAGTATAGGGCCTTGCTCTCTCAGAACAGGGGTCTCGCCCCTCAGAGCCAAACAGGGTTCTCGCCCTTCCACAGTCCTTGTGCCCTCGTCCGACTACCCCGGTTTGCCCAGTGAGCCTAACAAAGTCGGCGTAGGGTGGCTAGCTTAACCCCAGGCCCCGTGGGGTGGCTAGCTCCCTCCGTACACTAATAGCATGCCTCGATACCATGTACGCGAGGACCAATAGGAGTTGGTGTAGAGTGGCCAATCCTAACCCCGGGTCTCAACCCAAGTACGGCTAGCTCCACTCTACACTAAAAAGGGACAGTTGCTCTCCTTGGTACCACATACACAAGGGCCAGCGCAGTTCCTATCTACATTCCATATTTCTTTTCATACACAGGAGTTCTAATCCTAATTCCCCGTAGGGTTCATGCTCATATTCATCTCATTTATCTATATTCAGATCTCATGTTTCATAACTCGTTCCTCATCCATATACAAGCAACTCGTGTTTTCACAATTCAGTTCTCAATCATAAACATGCAACTTATGGTTTCACGGTTCAATTGTTCATTACATACAGGCAGCTCGTATTTTCACAATTCAATTCTCAGTCATATGCATGCAAGTTATGGTTTCATAGTTCAATTTCTCATTACATACAAGCAGCTCGTATTTTAACATGCATCTCAAATAAACAGAGTAGCTCAACATCAGGCTCATACATTACTACCCTAGGGTTCATTCCACATCCTAGAGTTTCGATTAATTTAATCTAGGCAAACATATTCTTTATTCACATCTTAATAATTGAATTAAACCACTCTACCGGGTATCATTGGAGGAATGGGGGCTTGTGTCGCAGATCTTGTCGTCTCCGCAGGTACCGAATAAGCCATCGGCTGGTAACCTGTACCAATGACTAATTTACATCAGACGAACTCAAAATAGTTGGTACTCAACACGAACACGTAGAGAAACTAGAGTAGAACACAGCGGTTCTTCGTTTGCGGAAATCCGATTCCATTTGGACCCTAAACGTGCCAAAAACACGGTTACTGTCCAAAATCAGATGTCTGGGACTAGTCCCAGATGTCTTAAAAGACGTCAGATCTCACCTTGTGTTTCTTGCGATATCCTCAGACGTCTGGATCCCTCCGCGACCGCCTGGGGGCAGCTCTAGACGTCGGAGAAAGCCTCCGATCATTTGGAAGTATCTTCGGACATCTGGCGACGTGATCAGACATCCAAAAGTGCCTGGAAAAGCACACCATGTGCCTTCCCAAAACCCTTCACCTGTGTACAAAAGTCCCAGGCCCAATCTCAGCCCGACATCTCCTGTGCTACAATCTGCATGGCGGAAAGTAGCGTAGGAAGATACGTAGCTTGCGGTAATGCTTTTAGACGTCCAGCTTCGGCTGCAGACGTCCTGGTGCCCCTCCAAACGTCTGGTCGATGCTCCAGATGTCTGATACTGGAAAACTTCCAGTACCAGAACCTCCTCCGCGATGCTCCTCTCCTCGCAGCGCCGCCCGCAGCACACTATAGCAGCTTCAGCAGCTGCAGAGGGTTGGGAGGCTGCCTCCCTGAGCCCCTCCTCCTCGTGCGCGTGCTTGCCACTGGCCGCGCGAGCTCCACCGAGCTCTCGCAGGTCCTCCGACCTCTCACGCTCTTCCTCTCTCTCTCTCCCTCTCTCTCTCGTTCTCCCTCGCTCGCCCTTTCTCTCGTCACTCTCGTTCTCCCTCGCCACGGCTACACAGGGAGGATGCTAGAGGTGGTGGCGGCTGGTGGTGAGGGGTGAGGAGAAGAGGGTGTTGAGAAGGAGGGTTTAAATAGAGTGGGGTTAGGGTTTAAGGGTAAGGGGTGTGGTGGAGAGAGAAGCTCTATGTGCCATCCGCATGTAGAGAGCAAAGGAACGTACGAAAATTCCCACTTTCAGACGTCCGGGCCTTTGTCCAGATGTCTGGACAGGTGTCTGACTGAAACTCCAGACGTCTTATTTGACTAAAAAGGCAACAGGTCATTTCAACATAACAAACTTAAAGGAAGTTTTGTCCTCGAAACTTGAGCTAGCTAGGGTGCGGAAAAGGGAACGTAAAAACGCATAACAAACTTAAAGAGGATCGAAGTAGGTCTGAAAAGATGTACCCTCAAAAAGCTCTGGGTACTGCTCTTGGATTGTCGCTTCAGGCTCCCAGGTCGCCTCCTTGTATCGCTGGCTTCTCCATAGAACCTTCACCAGTGGTACCTGCTTTTGTCTCAGACTCTGGATGGCTCTGTCTAGTATCTGCACTGGCCTCTCGGGATAGGTCAGGTCATCCCCCACCTCGATGCTCTCGTTGCTTAGAACGTGACTGGGATCGGCGACGTACTTTCTGAGGTTGGACACGTGGAACACGTCGTGTACTCCAGAAAGCTAGGGAGGAAGGGCAAGCCGGTAAGCAACAGGTCCTACCCACTCCACGACCTCAAAGGGGCCCACAAACCTCGGCGCAAGCTTCCCTTTCACCCTACAATGCTGCAAGCCCTTTGTAACGACCCGTTACTTTTTAGCCTTTTAAGACGTCTGGAGTCTTAGTCAAAAGTCTGTCCAGACGTCTGGACCCATTCCCGGATGTCTGAAAGTGGAATTTTTGTACTGAGCACTGCGCTTTATGCGCGGGTGGTGCGTAGAATCGCTCCTTTCTCTCTTTCTTCCTCACCTCCCCCTAACCCTAAGCCCTTCACCCTCTTATATAAACCCCCCCTCCTATCTCCTCTCCACTCCACACACCAGCCACCACCACCTTCAGTGCTTGTGCGGGAGCGGCAAGAGGGGGTGAGAGAGGGAGTGCGAGGGGGAGGAAGGAGGAGAGCATGGGAGGAGGAGGTCCAAGGTCGGAGGAGCTCGCACGGCCATTGACGGGTGCGTGCGGGAGGAGGAGAAGGCTCGGGGAGGCGACCTCCTGGCCCTCTGCAGCGGCTGGAGCTGCTGCAGTGCGAGGCGAGCGAGCGGAGCGAGCTGCGGGGAGTTATTGATACTGGGATTTTTTAGTATTAGACATTTGTAGTGTCGACCAGACAACCATGGCAGTAGCTGGACATCCGTGTCTAAGACCAGACGTCTGAAAGCACTTATATCGCAAGGTACGTTCTTTTCCACGGTTACGGCCATGCAGGCCTCACCGCAGAAGCTGGCCGGTCCTGATTTTGGACCTATAGTTTCGTATGCAGGTAAAGGCCCTTGGGAAGGTGCACGAAATTCTTTTCCACGCATTTTTGGATGTCTGATTGCATCACCAGACATCCGGAGGTGCGTCTAGACAACCGGAGGCATTGTCCGATGTCTGGAATTACCTTCAGACGATCGCAGAGAAGGTCTGGACATCTGAGGATACTACAGGAATATAAGGTAAGATCTGACGCCTTTTAAGACGTCTGATTTTGAACATTAGGCACATTTTTGACTTGTTTAGGGTTCGATTGGGGTTCGTTTTACGTAAACAAAATACCTGTGCTTTCATTTCGAGTTCTTCTACGTACTTGAGTCTGTTATACACTGTTCTGAACTCTCCTTTTGTGATGTATTCTCTGGTATAGGGTTTCAGCCTGCTACGCGTTTGGGGGTCACAGAGACATCTGGGTTTGCGGTTCAAGCCCCCATTACTCCTGAGTTTCCTGGTAGAGTGGTTTAATTTCGTTAATAAAATATTGAATAAGAATGTACCTGTGGAAATAGTCGAATGGAACCCTAGGATGTGCCATGAACCCTAGGGTAGAGAAATGAATGAACTGTTTGTACTATATGGTGTACCTGCATGCATGATTGAGATAAACTACTAGCGGTTGCCTGTAATATAATTGTGAGTTACCTGTTAGAATATGAGCTACCTGTATTTAATGAACCATTACCTGTGAAATCACCAGTTATATGTATTGAGAATTGAATTATGGAAACACGAGTTGCCTGTATATAGATGTGAAATGAATTATGAAACTTGAGATCTGGATCTAGATAATGAGGTGAATATGAGCATGAACCCTACGGGGAATTAGGAGTAAAACTCCTGTGGATAGATGAAAATCTAGAAGGTAGACGAGAAGTGTGCTGGCCCTTGAGTACGTGGTATCAAGGAGAGCAACTGTCCCCTTTTGTGTAGAGTGGAGCTAGCCGCCCTTGGGTTGAGACCTGGGGTTAGGATTGGCCACTCTACATCGACTCCTGTTGGCCCTCGCGTACGTGGTACCGAGGCGAGCTACTAGTGTAGGGAGGGAGCTAGCCACCCCACGGGGCCCAGGGTTCAGCTAGCCACCCTACATCGACTTGTTAGGCCCTCTGGACAAACCGGGGTAGTCAGACGAGGGTGTGCGGACTGTGGAGGGGCAAGACTCATGTTTGGTTCTGAGGGGCGAGACCCCTGTTCTGCGAGGGCAAGACCCTATACTATTCCGTGTTGTACTGTGGGCGTACCCGCTAGCGGAAATGACTGACCGCGTGTTAGTGCGGGGTAGCTACCCGTGTGCTTATCATGCGTGTCATAGTCACCACTACGTCTTGACAGTGACCTCGGGGTGGTTGATTGGGTGTAGGACTACCACGGGGGACTCTCCCGGTTAGGAGAGCACCACGTGTGCCTTCTACTCTACGAAAAAGACTGTAATTAAGATCATTCCCATGAGGAACATGCAAGATCAAGAAATATCTGGATACTTTGAGAAATGGGTAACACTGGAACATATAAAACTGATAAATGGAAATGAGAATTAAACCTGTTGTTTTTCTATTTTGTACTTAGATAATATAGATACCAGTCTACTCAGCGTTCGCTAACTCTGTCTTTCATAACACTATTTAGGACCAGGAGTTGAGCAGCCCGAGTTTCCGGCTGCGGAGGGTGCTGGGCCCAGTCGAGTCCAGCTGTGGTTTTTTTCAGCAGTTCCTTTTCTTTTCTCTGCTGTTATAGTAAGTAATATACTTTTAGTTACTGTTCTGCTACTACTGTTTACTTTTTTCTTTCCATTGTTATTGTTGTTGTGGTGGTATGTACTGAGACAGCAGATCTATTTTCCCTTTACTGCTTTGTACATTTCTTCTGCTTAGTTATATTGCATACGTGAATGTGGTTTACTTTCCTACTTTTGGTTATTTCTTGTTGGACGACTAGGTCTTGGGATTAGTCGAGGCGAGCTGGTCTCGGGTCCTGTAGGGATCCGGGAATCGGGTCGTAACAAGATGGTATTAGATCAAGGTCATCCCGAGAAATGAACCAATTAGCTTGAGAATAACCATTCACGTGCATATAACTAGGATAACCACCACAACGTATCGCCTTGATTTTTGTTCTGAGTCTTTTCTAGAAGTAATTCGGTATCGTTGACTCTCTTGTTCTATCTTTCACATCTCCTTACAGGAGATGCCTTGTCGGGGAGTTCTCGAGGGCTATGGTCGCGGCCGTGGACGAGGTCGGAGGGGTGGACATGCCAGGAATGTGGTACCAGTTGACCCACCTCTTCTCCCAGGCATTCAGGACCAGGACCTCGCTCAGCTGATCAGAGATATCATGTGAGAGGAGCTCTACCAGCCTCCACGAGCACCTCTCCCTGAGGATGTGGAGGGGGAGTCCTCGGTGGGATAGAGAGATCGCCATAGTGCCGGACGAGCAGGAGGGGGAGGGGGTGGTCCTCCACCGCTCCCATCGCATTCTGACACTTCCAAGCATGAGCCCTCCTTGCTTGGAGGCATGCCCGTTCCCCCACTGCAGCTGCACCACGAGCTTTTCGGACAGTTTCGGAAGCTGAAGCCCCCTCTCCTTCAAGGGGGATGAGGTCCCGTCTGAGGCAAAGGACTGGCTGGAGCAGATAGAGAAGGTGTTCGACACCCTTCTCCCTCCCGTGGAGTGCCGTGTGGCCTTTGCCACGTACCAGCTAGAGAGCGCGGCACACAGGTGGTGGAGGGCAGTCAGAGGCCAAGAGGGGAGAGAGCCGATGTGGGACCAGTTCGTGACTCTCTTCTGCGAGCGGTACTTTCCGCAGATCTAGCAGGACCAGAGGAGGCGAGGGTTCCACACTCTCTGTCAGGGGACGATTACTGTTAGCGCGTACCGCACGCATTTTCTAGAGCTATCACATTTTGCCTCGACAACCGTGTCTACGGAGGAGGAGCGCATGTGGAGGTTTACCGAGGGGCTTCGACCTGCTATTCGGGGGTATGTCAAACCCCTGAAGTTGCCCACCTTCTCACGAGTGGTTGAGGTAGTCATGACCTACGCGGAGACCAACTCGGCCGCATGAGACACGGACAGCGGACGGAAGAGGCCCTATTAGCCAGAGTACTCTCAGGGTAGTCGGGAGAGGAGGTACACGACACTCACAAGAGAGCCGTCTCGTTTTGCTGGGCCATCAGTGGCCTTTGGGGGCCCCAGAAAGGGGCCAGTTGCCAGCACCAGACCCCCGCCTAGCCGCCAGCAGGGACCTACTGAGGGAGGAGGTCGTGTCCCCCTCTGCTACTAGTGTGGCCAGCTGGGCCACATTAGGAGGGATTGCCCATCTAGGGCTGGAGCACAGCAAATGTTCCTCGCATCGAGCGTTGGAGGCTAAGCTGGTGGTCGTGGTCACTAAGCGCGTGGGGGAGGGCAGCAGTCACGAAAAGGGTACTGACCAGCGACTGCTCACCCGACCCAGAGTGTAGCTGCTTCATCTGCATCGAGGACTGAGGGGTGTATCAATGCCCTGACACACAGAGATGCCAGGGCTTCAGGTTCAGTGGTGGCAGGTATGGTTACCATTTCTGGTAGATTAGTGTACATACTTTTTGATTCTGGCGCTACGCACTCTTTCGTTGCTGTAAGTTTTGTCGTCAGTTTGGGACAGGGCAGTGTATTATTAGAGGATCCGTTTGTGATCAGAGGCCCAGGTGGCTAGTTGTTTGTAGCTAAGAAGGTCTACACGGATTGCGAGGTCAGTATAGGGGGACACAGCCTCCCCGCTGACCTGATTGTGATACAGATGGAGGATTTTGGCGTGATCCTAGGGATGGATTGGCTGTCCGCCTATCACACCCTGGTGGACTGTTTCAGGAGGAAGATCGTCTTCTCCATACTGGAGTTGCCTCCCTTTGAGTTTTACGAACAGCCGGTGCACAGAGGTTTCAGATGCATCTCCGCGCTTCAGGCAGTGAGGCTTTTGAGTCGAGGGTGTGAGGGCTTTTTGGCCTGTGTAGTGGCAGAGCCTAGACCCATGGCTGACTTTCAGAGTATTTCGGTGGTTTACGAATACTCCGACGTTTTTCCAGAGGAGCTGCCATGACTACCGCCAGAGCGTGAAATCGAGTTTGATATCTCACCGGTACCGGGGACCAGCCCCATTTTTACTGCACCATACCGGTTGGCACCATTTGAGCTGCGAGAGCTCAAGTCACAGCTGTAGGACCTGTTGGAGAAGGGCTTTGTGAAGCCCAGTGCGTCCCCGTGGGGAGCCCCTGTGCTGTTTGTGAAAAAGAAGGATGATACCCTACGACTTTGTGTCAACTACCAACAGCTGAATAGGGTCACCATCAAGAACAAGTATTCGCTGCCGAGGATTGATGACCTCTTCGACCAGTTGCGAGATGCCACAGTCTTCTCCAAGATAGATCTGAGGTCGGGTTACCACTAGTTGAGGATCAGGGAGACCGACGTCTCCAAGATAGCTTTCCGTACCCGGTACAGGCACTACGAGTTCTTGGTCATGCTGTTTGGGTTGACCAATGCCCCCACTGCTTTTATGGATTTGATGAATCGAGTTTTCAGATCGTACTTGGACCAGTTTGTGGTGGTGTTCATCGACGACGTACTTGTTTACTCATGGGATCAGGTGCAGCAAGGACAGCATTTACGGATGATCCTGGACACTTTGAGGTGACGCTGGTTGTATGCCAAGTGCAGTAAGTGAGAGTTTTGGTTGCGGCAGGTGACTTTCTTGGGCCACGTGATCTCAGGGGATGGTTTGGCTATGGATCCAGCCAAGGTTGAGGCCATACTCAGGTGGGAGAGGCCACGTACAGTGACAGAGATACGCAGCTTTTTTGGACTGGCAGGTTACTATTGGTAGTTTATCAGAGGATTTTCTCAGATTGTGAGTCCTATGACCCAGCTGACTCGAAAGGACATGCCCTTTGCTTGGACAGATGAGTGCGAGGCATGTTTCCAGGAGTTGAAGGAGAGACTGACTTCAGCTCCTGTGCTTACCATCTGGGATACAGTGACGGTTTTGTGGTTTACACAGTTGCTTCGTTGCAGGGGTTAGGGGGTGTGCTCATGCAGCGGGGTCACATTGTCGCTTACGCTTCGCGGAAACTGAATCCCCATAAGCATAGGTACTGTACCCATAACTTAGAGCTGGCAACTGTTGTCTTCGCGCTGAAGACATGGAGGCACTACTTTTATGGTGAGATTTTCGAGATTTTCATGGATCATAAGAGCCTCAGGTACTTGTTTGACCAGAAGGAGCTCAACATGAGACATAGACATTGGTTAGAGCTCCTGAAGGACTACGATTGTAGCATCTCTTACCATCCAGGGAAGGCCAATGTGGTGGCTGACGCCTTGAGCCAGAAGGCGCTCGCCCACTTGGCCAGTTTACAAGCACAGAGTTGGAGACTCATGGAGGAGTTGGGCAGTTAGCGACCTCAGGAGCCATAGGAGTATTGTGGGATAGTGATAGTGACGCGGTAGACACTACCAGAGCTGATAGACCGCATCATCTCAGGACAGATGATAGATCCATACTTACAGACACTGTGGGACAGGGTATTGATAGGAGATCTAGGAGACTTTTCCTTTACAGATGAGATACTGCGCATGAGGGGACGCTTATGCGTTCCTAGGGATGAGAAGTTATTGAGAGAGCTCCTGGCTGAAGCGTGCGGGTCCAGGTTCACCATACATCCCGGGAACACAAAGATGTATCATGATCTGAGACATGACTTTTGGTGGAGAGGGATGAAGCGGGATGTTGGTGAGTTTGTGCAGTAGTGTTTGGTGTGCCAGTAGGTGAAGGCTGAGCACTAGAGGCCTGCAGAGCCATTGCAGCCACTTCCTGTGCCAGAGTGGAAGTGGGAGAGCATCACCATGGACTTGGTGGTGGGTCTACCGGTTACCCAGCAGGGACACGACGTAGTCTAGGTGATAGTAGACAGATTGACGAAGATGGTGCGTTTCCTGCCAATCCGAGTCACCTTGGGACTAGCATAGTTGGCAGAGAGGTACATTCGCGATGTGGTACGCCTACACGAAGTTTCGCGTGAGATTGTATCCGACAGGGATACCTGTTTTACTTCCCAGTTCTGGGATGAGTTTCAGTAGGCTTTGGGGACACGTTTGAGGTTCAGTACCGCTTACCACCCCCAGACGAACGGACAGTCAGAGCGCACCATACAGACACTTGAGGACCTTTTACGTGCCTGTGTACTAGATTGGAAGGGCTCTTGGGAGGAGTATTTGCCCCTGACAGAGTTTGCATATAATAACAGTTACCACTCAAGCATCGGCATGGCACCTTACGAGGCTCTGTACGGACGGAGGTGTACTGCACCCTTGAGTTGGGTCGAGGTGGGGATCAAGTGGGAGGTTGGCCCCAAGCTGATCCGGCAAAGTCAGGAGGTGATAGAGCAGATTCACAGACGACTCCACACTGTCAGGAGTAGGCAGAAGAGTTACGTTGATCGGAAACGCAGAGAGGTGAAGTTTGAGGTTGGGGATCATGTCTTTCTCCATGTTTCGAGACACATTTGGAGGAGGAAAATGGCCCTGTCTGGGACTCTTTGAGACAATCTGGGAGAGCATACTATGTGGGGAAGGCTGCAATTGGCAGATCTGGTGGGATGGCAATATGGTGGAAAAAATCCAGCCTTAAAGTGATTGAAATCCATCGTGATAGACATGTGCTTACCTGTAGATGTCAGAACCTTCGAGGTGATCTGGATTGGTTCATTTCATGCATATATGGACCTTGTGCAGCAGCTGGTCGACTGGAACTTTGGGAGGACCTATCAATAGTGCATCAAAGAGTCCAGGAGGTACCGTGGCTTGTTGGTGGTGATTTCAACTGCCCTTTATCAAGTGGAGACAGACCTGGGGGCAGCTCTGAAAGTGCAATGGCTGGATTTCAATTGACTGTGTAGAGATTGGGCATCACTGAATACCCTGTTAGTGGGGTGGATTTCACATGGAGAAATGGCAGTGGACTGGTATCAAGGTTGGACAGATTTTTTGGCAACCCAAGCCTCTTGGAGAGATTCCACCTATCTTCTGCTATGAGCCTTGACAGACCATTCTCTAACCACACACTAATTGTGTGGGACAGTGGGGTGAATGTGGATGTTGGTTCATACTTCAAGCTTAAAAAGTCTTGGTTCAGGGAGGAGGGGTTTGCAGATAAGTTGTCTAGTTGGTGGTAGAATAAGGCAGTGACTGGCTCGGCCACACAGCAGCTTGCATCAAAGCTGGCAGATATGTGCTCAATGTTGAAGGAATATGGGCAGACAGTGTTGACTATCAGAGAGCAAAAGAGGGCTGAGGCACTGGTAGAGATCCAAAGGCTTGATTTGAAGGAGTGCAGGTTGGTTCTGAGTTCCCAGGTGCAGGAACAGAGGAAGTATCTGCAATAGGTCATTAGGGAGGAGGACTTAAAGAAAGAAATGGACTGATGTGAGAGATCTAGACAACTGTGGCTCAAGGAAGGTGATGCCAATACGAAATTCTTTCATCTTGCTGCCAGTGCCAGGAGAAGATTTAATCTCATCTTATCTATTAAAGTGGGTGAGAGAACCATTACATCTACTCGTGAAATTAGATATGAAGCTGGTCGTTACTTTAAAGAAGCAGCCAAGGCTACACCAAGAGGCTCCTGGAGGATGGCTTTGGCTGATTTTCCGTGTGTCAGTAATGATCAGATGGCTATGTTAGTTGCCCCTTTTACCGAACATGAAACAGTGAAAGCAATCAAAGATTTGAATAATGAGGGAGCTCCAGGACCGGATGGGGTTCAGGTCTTCTTCTACAAGGAAATGTGGAATGTTCTTAAGAAGGATGTGATGGAAGTTATACATGAGTTTGAAAAGGGAAACTTTGGTTTTGAAAGACTGAATAAGTCTTATTTGCTTTTGCTACCAAAGAAGTCAGGTGCGGAGAAATTTTCAGATTATAGGCCTATTGCTTTGTCGAATTCCATCTATCTTATCATCAGCGAGATCTTAGCCAACAGAATTCGTGATGTATTGCAAGATTTGATTATGCCCGTACAATCTGCTTTCCTACTTGGGAGGTCACTGCAGGAATCGTTCATCCTGGTGCAAGAAATGGTGATGGGATGGCATAGGCGAAAATCCAAGGCTTTCTTATGGAAGGTAGACTTCACTAAAGCCTATGACTCAATTTCTTGGCCGTATCTTTGGGAAATACTTAAAAGGAGAAAATTCCCCCCTCTTTTGATACAATGGGTGAAGAGATGCATCACGACTGCTTCCTATTCCCCCACTGATAAATGGGAAACCATGTCGAACCTGGATTCAGCCTCCGTGTGGGGTAAGGCAAGGCTGCCAATTAGCCCCCTTGATTTTCAATCTTGCGGTGGATACCTTGGCAAGATATGCTTGCAAGCTGGCAGCGGATGGGTTGATAAGGGGATACTTGATGATTAACAGTAGGGCCTTAGCCCCCATTCTCCAGTATGCGGATGACACTATCTTTTCTATGGAAGGTGGGAAGAGGGAAGCGCAGGCGCTATATTATATGGTCAACATTTTTGGTGAGATTTCTGGTTTAAAATTAAATGGAAGTAAGTCGTCCTTGGTCTGCTTTGGTTTGAATGGTACAGACCAAAATGATATCTCCACCATCCTGGGCACGCCTGTGATTTCGCCACCAATCAAATACCTGGGTTTACCATTGAACTGCACAAAAATGAAGAAATTAGATTGGTCTTTTCTCTTTGAAAAGGTGGCTATGAAACTAGAGGGCTGGAGCAGTCGTTACTTGTCGAAAGGGGGGAGATATATTTTATTAAATTCAGTTATCACATCCATTCCAGTCTTCTTTTTCTCTATTCTCTGAGCTCCAAAGTCAATTTGGAAAAAACTCGACATGATGTGCAAGAGGTTCTTCTAGAAAGGGGCTTCTCATCAAGGTGCCTTCCTCCAACCTGTGAAATGGGATTCAATTTGTTCACCTAAGAAGTGTGGTGGCATAGGAATCAGATCCCTCAAAAAATTTAATGATGCCCTACTATTGAAGTAGGCAGTTCGACTGCTCCAAGGGGAAAAAAAAATGTGGACAGAAATCATTCAGGATAGCTATGGGGTGGCCAATGATGAGAAGAGCCACTTGAATCCTCATAAGCCGTCTCCTTTCTGGTCATCTGTGGTGTGTGCTTTGGCAGATAACTGGAATTTATTCAAGTCTGTCTTGGGTGACGGGAAAAGCTTCAAATTCTGGTTGGAAAAATGGTTGCCTGGTGGGGTGATAAAAGACAGGTACCCTCTTGCATTTTCGGCTGCTACTGATAAAAATGCTTTGGTGTGTGACTATTGGGACACAACTTCTACGAATTGGATGTTAAACAATGAGGTGGGGAATAGCCATGGAACAAGAACATGGGCAGAAAATGAACGTCTTTTGCAGGAACTTGCTGCTTTCAAAACTACGCCCGAGGAGTGTGACACATACAAATGGGATGGGACTTTCTCCTCAGCGGTTGCCTATGAAAAACTCATCATGTCTTCCAGGATGGCAGAGGTTGATGAGATTGGGAAGAAGCTATGGAAATTGAAGATACCACTGAAGGTACAAATTTTTTTGTGGTTATGCAGATGAGATGGCCTGATAACGGGAGATTTGAGGCATAGGAGAATGGGCACCCCTGCTCATTTCTGCCATTTGTGTGGGATGCATAATGACTCCAGTCTTCATATTTTTTCCACTTGCATGATAACAGACTGCGTTTGGAGGAAGGTATGCAGGGAAACTACTCCCACGTGGGAGAGCCTATGGAGCTCCTTCTTGAGGGTGAATAAGCCATTTTTGCCCATGGTGGCAGTATTATGGTTGGTGTGGAGAGCTAGAAATGAGAGATTATTTCAGGAGAGACCAGTGAATGTGGATAATATTGTAAACAATTGCTGGGATCTCATACATCAACGGGGTTCATTCATGTAATTTTTTATCCTCATTTAATCAATAGAAGCTCTTCCAGACTACTATCGGCGATTCAATAGCACTCCTTTTCAGTTAAAAAAAAAAAGAATCAGATAAGACCAAATTGCAAACTAGGTCAAGACATTCTCAGATTAGGCCCAAATTTTGGTACAAATCTAATTTTGACCTAAGAAATCCAATGGTGAAGTTGGATTTTGTTTTTGACCTAGTTTGACTGGGTAATTTATGTAAAAACCCAAATTAGGGCAAATGTCAATCTGAGACTTTGTTTTGGGTCAAGACGGGTTCTGATGGTCAAATTGAAGGTACTAAATCCTAGAGAATATTTTTATATGAATTTTAAAGGATTTAGGTGAATTTTATCTTGACCATAACCTCAGTTAATTAAGCAGGTCTGTTATAGGGTTTCAGAAGTCATTTAATTCTCAAAAGATGCGAAAACTCTTTTCTGTTTGTATTAACCCACTTGTTGGACTTTTAAGACCATTTGACCCTTAATTACCCCCTGAAAAAACCTGTGATTTTTCTGTATTCAAGATATGATTGTAAAAGTACAGTTTTAACCCTGATTCCTTGTCTTTCTCTCAGAATGATGATGCAATGAACTATGGCTCTTTGGTAGTTATGTAGGAGCATTTATTCCTTGATAATGACTAAATTGAGCTAGTTATGGTTCATGATGGTGTTCCTATCAATAGGGCATCTAGCTTTCCGCTCAAATTACTTGGTATGGAGACTTCATGTTAAGACCCACGACATCAAACGTTTTTAAGACGTCTGGGAGTTGGTCCAGACGTCTGGAATTTAATTTTTACGGCGTACGATTGCAAGTCTGTGCATGTGCACGCACAGACTGCGCCCGCTGACCTGCAGGCGTCCCTCTTCCCTTTTCTCTCTCCCCCGACGCCTTCAAATACCCTCTCCCTCACCCACCACTCCACAGTCTCCTCCTTCTTCTTCAGTGTTGGCATGAGAGTGAGGGCAGCAGCTGCTGCCAGGCGTGCGCGGGGAGGAGGAGGTGCAGCAAGAGGGAGAAGAGGCGGAGCACGTGAGGAAGAGAGAGCGAACTCGCCGGAGCTGCCTAGGGCCGGCCAACGGGTGTGCAGTGGGAGCGTGGTACTAGGGGAAGTTACCCTGGTGTTGCTGCAGCTCAAGCAGCAGGCGGGCGAGCGTGGTGCGGCGCGGCCATGCATAGCAGGCGGAAGGCGAGGAGGTCCTGATTCTGGGAAATTTTCCCAGAATCAGACGTCTGGACCTATGTCTAGATGACGCAGGAGACGTCTGGAGGAAGATCCAGACGTCTGAAAGGTACTATATTTCTCATCTTCCTCCTTTTTGCAGATGCGGCCATGCAGGTCGTTCCGCCAAAAACCCTGAAACGTGCCGTGTTGAGATCGTTTACGTACGCGTGCAGGTTTCGTTCGGGAAGGTGAAAGGACACACCCTCCCACACAAATCAGACGTCTGGGCACAGCACCAGACGGTGGAGAGAGTCACCATACGTCCGGAGTGATAGTCGGACGTCTGGAACTAGGTCCAGACAGTTCAACGGGATCTTGGATGTCTGAAGAACAGCTCAGAGTAAGGTATGACCTGAACCATCTTTTAAGATGTCTGGAAGGTTTTCTAGATGTCTGATTTGGGTCAGAGTTGTCATTTTTGACCCATTTAGGGTCCATTCGAAGTCCTATTTCCACGTTTGAGATTTCGTTCTTCTCAGAATTAGTTCATCTACTTGTTTAAAATAGTTTTATCCTATTCTGAGTGGTTCCTTGTGATTGATCCTTGTATTAGGACCTCGTCCCGTTGCGGCTCTGGAGGTTGTGGAGGCACACGGACCTACAGATTTTGCCCCCATTACTTCCGGTCTTGCGGGTAGAGTGGCTTCCCTTGGTTATTTACCAACATTAATGCATCTTTGAGATAAATAATAGATCCTAGGGTATGGCATGAATCCTAGGACTGGAAAACTAGATTGAATGATAGATCCTAGGGTATGGCATGAATCCTAGGACTGGAAAACTAGATTGAATGATAGATCCTAGGGTATGGCATAAATCCTAGGACTGGCAAACTAGATCGAATGATAGATCCTAGGGTGTGGCATGAAACCTAGGAACAGAAACACTGAAACGAATGTCGTGAATACATGAATTGTAATCTTGGAAAGGTAGAAAGAATAATGATAATTGCTTGTAATTGGATAACAGCTGCTTGTATATGAATGTATATTAAATATTGGAAATATGGGCTATATGAGAATAAAACTGAAATGATGAAACCTAAAATGGCTTGGTTAGAGAATATGAGCATGAACCCTATGGGGAATTAGGAGTAGAGCTCCTAGAAGATAAACAGAATGGAACTGGGAAGGTGGATGGGGAAGTGAGCTGGCCCTTGAGTACAGAGTACCAAGGAGAGCGACTGTCCCCCTGTTTAGTGCAGAACGGAGCTAGCCACCCCAGGGACCTAGGGTTAGGTCTGGCCACTTTGTATTGACTTTTGGCCCTCGCGTACACAGTACTCGGGAGAGCTACTAATGTAGGGAGAGTGCTAACCACCCCACGGGCCTCGGGGTTCTGCTAGCCATCATACATAGACTTGTTAGGCCCACTGGGCAAACCAGGGTAGTCAGGCGAGGGTGCGCGTACTGTGGAGGGGCAAGACCCCTGTTTGGTTACTGTGGAGGGGCTAGACCCCTGTTACTGAGAGGGCTCTGCCCTATACTGGATCCGTGCTGTGCTTTGGACGCACCCGTTAACGGAAATGACTGATCGCGTGCCAGTGCGGGGTAGCTACCCATGCATTTATCGCGCATGCTGTAGTCACCGTTACGCCTGTCAGCGACCTTGGGGTGGTTGGCTGAGGGTAGGACCACCACGGGGGACTCTCCCGACCAGGAGAGCACCACGTGCTCCTTCTACTTTTCGAAAAAGACTGCAATCAAGATCGTTCCCACGAGGAACATTCGAGAGCAAGAGAAAGACCTGAGCAATAAACAAAGAAAGAGTAAAATAAAGAAAGAAATTAAAACAACAGCTACTTGTTTACCTTTACTATTTCTTAGCTAGCTAGTTGCCACTCTACTCAGCATTTCGCTGACGTGTCACCTTTGTCACCTTTTCAGGACCAGGTGTTGAGTAGCCAGAGCATGCAGCTGCGGAGGGTGCTGGGCCTAGTAGAGCCCAGTAGTTCTACTTGTGTTGTACTTGCTGTACCGTTTTTCTGTTGTAGTGAGTATATTTTGTTACACTTGTACTTGTTTATTGTAAGTATCATATTTATGTACCTGTTTAAATTCTCTACTGTTGTGGTGGTATGTACTGTAGTAGTTCTTTTCTTTACTGCTGTACTTTTGTTACTGTTAGTTACATGCATGATGAATGTGGTTTATTTACTGTTCTTTTGGTTACTTTCTCGTTAGACGACTTGGTCTTGGGATCAGTCGAGTTAGTCCGATTCTCGTGTCTCGTAGGGATTCGGGAATTGGGTTGTAACACTTCACTTTTTCGTAGGACCAGATCTCCTTCAAAGAACTTTTACTTGCGGACCCGCTTGTTGTAGGTAGCTGTGGTTGTCTCCTTATACCATAGTGTCAACTTTGATACCTTGTCTCTCATCTCGTCCACCAAGTCTATGGCCAGGTGGACTTGATCATCGTTAGTGTTGGGGGCATATAGCTGTGATCGATATGTAGGGAGAACTGTTTCTATAGGTAGCTGGGCTTCCATGTCGTACACCAGGATGAAAGGTGTGTGACATATGGAAGTCTTCTGGCAAGTCCTATAGCCCCACAATACATCCAGCAGTTGTTCAGCCCATCTTCCCTTTGAAGAGTCTAGCCTTCATTTTAATGTAGAGATGATGGTACGGTTGGTTACCTCCGCCTGTCCGTTTGCTTGAGGGTGTCCCACAGACATGAAGCAAAAGTGGATTTCCCAGCTTGCGTAAAATTCTTCAAATTTGTTGCAGGTGAACTGGGTATCATTATCTGTGATAATGGTTTGTGGTATTTCATACGGGGCTATGATGTTCTTCCTTATAAATGACACGACCCTGTTAACTATTGGGCTACCCATGGCCTTAGCTTCCACCCATTTGGAGAAGTAATCCACTGCTACCAAGATGAAGCATTTTTTAGTCGGCACTGATGGAAAAGGGTCGATGAAATCCACTCCCCATTTTGCAAAAGGGATGGGTGACATGACAGGCACCAATTTTCCAGGCGGAAAATGATGCAGCGCGGCAAACCGCTAGCACTTATCACATTTGCGCACAAACTCCTTGCAATGTTGTTTCATCTGGGCCAGAAGTATCCTGCATGAAACAATCGAGCCAAGAGTGCCTTGTATCCTTCATGATTACCGCATATGCCTCCATGAGCTTTCTGGGGGGCTTGTGATGCCTCATTTTGTGCAAGGCAACGTAACAAAGGGGTGGAATACCCCCACTTGTACAGTTGCTCGCCTATTAAGGTATACCTAGATGCCTTTAGGTGGAAAGCCTTGGGCCGTGGTTCCTTCAGGGGTTGCTTGCTAGTGTTCAAGTATTTGATGATAGGCGTCATCCTTGATATGGATTGTTCTATCACGAATGTTCTGGGAGAGAGTACCATTGGCTCTTTTAGTGCTTGGAGGCATATGTCTTCTTGTTTAAGTGGGATTGTTGATTCCAAGCAAGCTAGAGCATCTGTCAGGGGGTTGTCGGATTGGGGTACTCGCCTGACTGAGATTGTCTTGAAGTCCAACAACTCCTCCTTGACTCTGTCAGCATACAAAATCATATTTAGATCCCTACCTTGGTATTCCTCGTTAACTTGGTTAGCAACCAACTGGGAATCTGTATATATTTCCAGCGATGAGGCGCATCTTGACTTGGCCACCCGGATGCTGGCTAATATGACCTCGTACTCTGCCACATTGTTGGAGGCAGGAAAGACAAGCTTGACAACATACTTGTGGGTGGTGCTGTCTGGGGCGATTAAGGTTATACTTGCCCCGGACTTGGCTGTCGTGGAGGAGCCATCCACATACAACCTCCAAGGCAGAGAGAGGGAAGCATCCAGGTCTATGAATTCTACCACGAAATCCGTCAGGACTTGACCTTTGATCGATTTCCTTAGCTGGTAATAAATGTCAAATTCTACCAGCTCCATAGCACATTTTATCTGCCGTACAGACCCTGTGGGTCTATGCAGCATTCGACGTAAAGGGTTATCAAATAAGACTACTATCGAATGGGCTTAGAAATATGAGCGTAGCTTTCTGGCAGCAGTCACTAGGGCTAGCTCGAGTTTCTCGATCACAGTATATTTAGCTTCTACACCTTGGTAGGTCTTGCTAATGAAATATATTGGTCGTTGCCCTCTTTCGCGTTCGCTAACTAAAACTGCACAGACAGCGGACATGGACGCCGCTAGGTAAAGGAATAAAGATTCCCCATCCTTAGGAGCCGTCAGAATGGGAGGACTTTTAAGAACATCTTTTACCTCCTCTAAAGCCTTCTAGCAGTGAGGGGTCCAATGGGCAGCTGTGTAGCCTTTTCCCTTTTTTATACACTGTAAGAATGGAAGACATTTGTCGGAAGATCGAGACAAGAATCGACCTAAAGAGGCAATCTTGCCAACTAGCAACTGTATTCCTTTCGAAGTGTTTGATGACTCCAAAGCCATGATCGCATGGATTTTGTCGTGGTTGGCTTCTATTCCTCGGTTAGAAATTAGAAACCCTAAAAATTTTCCCACAGAAACACCAAAAATGCAATTGTCTGGTGTTGTTGGGCAATTTAGTCAATTTATAAGAGATGTGCATCGTAGTATAGTCGACCAAGCTGCTATAGTTTTAAATTTATAAAACTCTAAAACACAAGGGGGTCTAAGGTCGTTCGCAGGGAGCAAATTGGCAATTCAATCCACTAATCACACTATCAAGAATAATATGCAATTGAAACCAAAGTAATACTCAGAATAATATTTCAATAAAACTCAGAGAGTCAGTGCAAAAAGATGGGGTTAAAATAGTGATTTGAATCACCAAATTAACCCTAATATTTAAGCTTTATAACCACTTAAATAATTGAACAGTAACCACAATCAAATATCCTAACAGTATTAGAACCAAGCCTAGGAGCAATGTATCCAATTAGTCGACAGAACCAAGGCACAGACGTCTTAACCTTCATGCCTCAAAGGAGACAAGGCACAACAGTAGCAAGGAGAACAAGCTCCCATAAGAGCAAGGCACAAGGGCCTCCCAAAGCCTTCAGAGGCTAAATGTTGAGAGATGAAAGGAGAGGGAACGAATCCCAAGGCAGCAGACCAAAACCCAACCCTTCTTCCTCGATTCTCTTCCCTATTTCTCAAGTCAGACCCGAGTGAACAGCACTGGGTATACGGGTAAGCGGATCGGGGACTAGACCCACCTGCATGGTGTAGTGGGTGACGAGTGCGCACGTATGGTGAGTAGGACCTCACCTCGTGTGCTGAGGAGATAAAGCCTCTTCACAAAATGCTTTTATATGCTGCTGCGAGCTTCAAAATCCCCGATGTGGAACTATCCGTAAGCCTTCTCTTCACATAGTAACAATATATGGGCATAGCTTCAATTCTAGCTGTTGTGGGGGTTTTGCTACTCAATTGAAGGCCTGGAGTGAGTTGCGTAGAGATTCAGCAATGCCTGGAGTGAGCAACGTAGATGACATCGATCGGAGAACTACGAACGGAGCCGGAGAAGGTGGCGGTGATGGCGGAGCTCCGGTGATGTACCTAAAATGCAGAATATGGCCTCTCGGCCTTGTCAGATATGCTGAAAAGGTTCGTGATGATAACATCATCATCAGCCATTTCTAACTTTATTCAGTCATAATCAATTGATAAATGCTGCTACATAACCGCTAGAAGACTGTAATTCACTCCATATCCATTCTGAGAAATAAACATGAAAATAGGGGTAAAACTACAGTTTTAACAGAATATCTTAATTGCAGAACAATCATGGGATTTTCCAGGGTTCGATTGAAGGTTAAATGTTCATAAATGTCTAATAAGTGAGTTCATACATACAGAAACGGGTTTTCCGGCATTTTGAGAATTAATGGACGTCTGAAACCCTAAAAACAGACCCACTTAATTAACTGAGGTTCTGGTCAGGAAAAATTTACCTAAACCTTCTAAAAATCATATAAAAATATTTCCTAAGGTTTGGTATGCTTGCTTTGACCATTGAAACCCAATTTAACCTAAAGTAGATTTTCAGATAGATAGTTGCCCTAATTTGGGTTTCTACGCAAATTATCAAGTCAAACTTGGTCAAAACCTAAATCTGACTTCACCATCAGATTCCTTGGGTCCAAATTAGGTTTGTACCAAAATTTAGGCCCAATCAAAGATCACCTTGACCTAGTTTACATTTCAGTCATGTTTGACTCTTTTCTCTCACACATATGCCCCTAACTTTTGAAATCCTTACAACGAGCCCCCTAACTTCTTCGTGTTCTTCACATCCAGGTCCCCGTTGCCCTCAACTCCTAAACCCATTTCACCGACGACCTTTAATCAAGAAGAACTCCCTACTTTCACGGCCAATCCCTTCCAAAATTGGAAGGGAGGATCTTGAGACCTTCCTCTTCAATTTGAGCCATTCATTGGGCTCTGTTTCCTTCCTCAAAGCTCATGCGAACCTTTCAAAGGTTAGGGGGTTACCTTCTTCCTTGAGTTACCAAGCTTTCAATCTTGGATTCCAAGCTTGAAACGACCCCCTAAGCCCTATAAAAGGACTCACAATGCATAACCGTGCTCCTTAGCAAGGTTTGGGGCCAAAAATATCTTCCAAACCCTACCTCTGGCCCCTCTCCGACCAAGCTTCGGTGATCTTCCTTAACCATCTTCCTAGAGGCAGCCAATGGCCAAATTGGCCTGGCCATCCTCTTCCTTGTCTTCCTCCAGGCCTCGTCAGTCAAAACGATGGCAGTCTTCTCTGTTCCTCGTCGCCGTCCCTCTCAGGAGATTCTCATCTTCCACGGTGCCAGCCTACCAAAGCCGGTGTCATCTCTACCCGCTTCGTCCAATTAGATTAGGTATATTAGTTCCCTTAGGTCCTTAGGTTAGTTTCCACTATTCAAAACCCAAAAATATCTCCTCGACCGAACGCACACTGTCATCTCTCTCACCTCCGGCGAGGACCTCCGCTCGCTACACAACTCCAACCACCTTGCCGACACTCCCATGAGCTCTACCTCATCCATCTGCATGAACCCTCATCTTTATTTCCCATTCCATGCACTCACACGAACCCCCGAACACACCCATCACCTCACTCCATCTCTGCCTCCGTCCGACCACCTCATGCCCTAATTCTGCACGCAACCACCACCATCGCACTCCACACCCTCCAGCGATGCTCAGGAGCTTGTTTAATGTGGTCGAGAGGCCGTGTTGATGTATTTCAGGGTTTGCCGACGCTCTGCTGTCTCCACCATCAACGCCGCTGTGTTCTTCGAGCTCCAGGCATCGAAAGCCCCAAGTGTTATACCCAGGAGATGCGGATTCGCCTCAGGACCCTCTCCAGGTCTTTAATTGAGGGCATGAACCTTTGCAGCTGCCTCAATTGGATGAAGACAAGCAGTTGCAGGCGCATGTGAAGGACATGGGATATAGTCCCACATCGTGGGATTTGGGAGCACCGAAGCCACGTAAATTGTATTTGTCACATCAACTATTTGCCTCCAAACACGGGGTGAGGTCCCTTCACCTTATCCGCATACCTAACTGCCTAAGCCCTCATCACTCCTCGGCTGCGACCCATGCCCGCAGCCTTGGACCCGGTTACGTGATCGATTACCTGATTAAACCGGTATCTGAGAGAGGAGAAAGGAAAGAAAAAGAGAGCGGGGGAGGGGTGGGTTTTGCTTTTGAAGGATTTGAGCGACACTTAGTCGCTGTGAGCAGAAGGCAGAAGCTAAGAAGAAGAGGCCAAGGAAAGAAAAGAAGAAGGAGAAGATCTGAAGGAAGAGAAGAAGAGGAAGAGGTGAAGCAAGGCAGAAGAGAAGAGAGTCGTGCCTGAAGAAGAAGAAGAAAGAAGAAGACACTATAGCAGGTGACAGTTAAGTCATCTAATACACCTGCCAGACATCTGATTTGGGTTTAATGCTAGTACTATTGGAACATTTAAGTACCTAGGTTGCATGGTTGAAACTATTGTAGCATCATTTGAATAATTAGTATATGTGCTTAGACTAATGATTGGTGATCTAAATCACTATTATTTTATCTTAGTTATCTTTTTGGTCTTGAAATACATTGAGTTTCATTGAATACTTAACGTGACAGATTAATATTCATTGAATATCTTTATAGTGCTTTATTTATTGTGCTCATTTATATTTTGATTAAAGATTAGTGCGTGAATTCCTATTTGCTCCTTGTGTTCGACCTCGAACTTCATTTCTAGATATCTGAGTTTATAAATTTTATTTGTTGAGAGATCGATTGAAGATTTTGCACTACAACGATGATAACTTAATCTTAGTCTTCTCTAGATCGCTACAACATTTTGGTGCCGTTGGCGGGGAGCAACGTGCAATTCACCGCTATTCTTGTTTCTATCTGATTATATCTGAGCACTAACTTGCCCTTGTTTGTTTCTTGTGATTTTGTGAGGTACATCACAAGGTGATCTTCCACGTAAAACAACCACTTCCAGGGTAGGTAATCTCTCTTCTTCCCTAATCCCCTAATCCTTGGAAGAGAGAAAAGGAAACAAAATCAATTAGGAACTACCTGCCTTATTTTCTTAGTAAATCATCATTTAAAAGGCAAGTTTCCCTGATTTGTGAAAATTTCATATCTAATTGAAGCTTGGGACGATTCTATTTAGAAATCCATACCTTGATTTCCTGTACCTGCTAGGGATTGTGCTTAATTTCTAATCTTCTTTAGACTACGCACTTCTTGTTTGAAGTCCAGGGAGAATAATTTGAGATTTAATTGGACTTGAAATAGAGCAAATTAGGGTTTCAACATTAGGGTTTTGAAGTGTTAATTCACATTTGCTTGCATAAAAGGAAACATACCGTCTCACATTGTGTGCTACCCAAGCCCTTGTTTGAAAAGATCTAAGCAAGCAGAACTCTAAAATCTTGAACCTAATAACCTACGAGACAATTCAGGGTGATTTCTAGGTCTTGACCTAGATTTCATTCTGCCATCTTTTAGGGCAGGTTAGGTGAAATTGGTCTATTTTGTGGGCTAATCAACCTCTAAATTAAGTCACAAGTCAAATCAACTTCTAATCAAGTGAAATTTAAGGCACTAATTAGGCTAAAATTGGTAGACTTAAGGTCTTAAGTCCGTACATTTCGGTCTACTTGGAACCGCAGTGACAAGGAAGGTCGAGTGGGGGAAACCCTGTAACCCGTGGGGACACTCTACTGTGTAGGGGTCTTTGCGGGGCTCTCCCTTCCTGGCTGTCCAGGTATTTCTCGAGTGTATAGATTTCTGATTCAGGGGTATCATCCGCCTCGAAACTGCCTTAGTCATCTAAAAATCTTTGGGTGCCTTGATTGGGTCCCTCATCTTTTCTATAGAGCACACACACAAGAAGGTCCTTAGGTTTTTTTACCTAAGAGGCCTCATTAGATCATCTTGGGAATCTCTTTCAGATCTGATCAACTTCAACATAACCTGAGTTTGATTCTACATTTTAATTCCACCACCTGATTTGAAAATGCAACCTAGCATTCTAGGAAGACTGTTTAGGAAACCTGAGTCCCAAATGAGCATGAAAGAAAAGATAATTGAGAATGCTTATAGACACCACGAAGAATATTGTAAAAGGGACATTCAGGATAAATTCAAGAAAACAATGGACAACATTTTGAACCGTATGGAGATGATATGGATACAACTAAACCACGGTTCAACCTAGGATGATCTCTTAGCAAAACACATTGAATTGGTGAAATTACACAACAACGATTGTCTACAATATTGGTCAAATCTTTCAGTTCCAGAAGAACTCCAGAATTTTTTAGAAAAATGGGGAGAATTGCTGAATAGGTTATATAGATCCATTGATCAAAAAATACCCGTTAGAAGTTAAGATGACATCTTGGAGTAATTCCAGTGATCTACGTAATTTCCCAAATCTCAGGTTTGATGATCATAATTGTTATGGTCCCCACCCCAGATGAATTCAGATTCAAATTTCATAGCAATTGACATTCTTGATCTTGATGAGGATGGGGAGGATCCAATTGCAAGTGTTCTCGATTCTGAATCGACCCTAGGAAACCAGGAAGCTAGTCCATCGAGCTTAGTTTTCCTCGACACCTATAATAATGAGCTTAAAACAGAACTTCTCGAGAATGTAAATCCCTAGTCTTATCTTGTTAAGGTGATTCTCGAGAATGATTCTGACATCCCAATAGAGCCTAGCCTAGATTCGAGTAATCCAACCTAGAATCTGGATTCGAGCTTATTTGGGATAATTGTAAGGCCCAATGTGATGAGAATCAAATTTTGAATCTAGAATATGATTCTGGGCCTATATTTGATTAATACACCTCTCCAACCTCCTCAGAGACACAAATTGATTTTTTGAAAGTCATGCCAATCTATGATACAGAAACCGAGGAGTTGAATGAGCTGAGAATAGATTGGGACTATCCTAGGAGCCAAGAACCTGAGCCCAAGCCTAATAGGGACACCTTTTTGAGTTTGAATTCTGAGACTAGGTTAGATCCAAGTCAAGTTGTTGCTTCTCCACATCTCGATTTACTTCGTGGTGGAACTCCCGATCTGGAATCAGGTTCAGAACACAATCTTCACAAGTTCTCTGATGATTTTGAATTTTACTCTGATTTCAGAGAACCTTTGATTCCTGATGATTATGAACCAATTTACGTCCTCAGCATTCATGATCTGTTCTTTGACTTTGACTCTAAGGTCCCCAATCTCGAGATCATTGATTCAAAATTAAGTTTCATTGAGATGGAATCATTCCTTTTTGATCTTCAGGAATTAGAAATAAGTGCCGAGAGTGTCTGCAATCCAGAGTTCGAATCTTTTCTTGAATCATATTTTCATGACCCTATAAGCACTCTCCAAGCATTTACTTTTGATTTTGATGGGTATTATAAGGACTCTCTAGATGAACCTACTTTTGAATCCTTTCTAGAGGAGCCCTCAAACACATTGATTTGAAAGAAACCACCTCTTCTATAGCACATACAGAACCTTCTCAAATCCTATCCCAACCTTAACCCGCAACGAGAATCAACTTCTACTCTGACTCTCCTCTCGATGATCTGGTCGCTTATGATTCTCCATCTTTTGATTGGGTTTCGAACTTTGATCAGACTACTAATCACATCCCATCTTTCTCTGATCACTCTTGTAGGGTTCCTACATTCTGCACAGATTAGTTCTCTTTTGAGTATCCCTATTCTGACCAGGTTGATTGAATTAGCCAAACCCTAGATTTTCACTTCCATATCTTTCTAAGCTTCAAAGCACCTAGTGGGTGATGAGACAATTTTTCACTTTAGATTAAGTTTTGCAAATGAAATAACGTGTTGTTGTAGTATGTAAGGGTGGAAAAATCGACTAATCAACAATTAAAATAACCACTCAATTAGGAGCGGGTTGTATCCACAGGGAGGCAATGGCCTATTTAAACTCGCCAAGGTCAAAAACCAATGTTCACTATTAATTTCGTCAAGAAATCAAGCCAAAATAGCTTTTCAATCAAGATAAAAAGACTTTAACATGCTGATTTTGCAATTTTGCAAAACAAGAGGAAGATGCTCATAAATGTGCCACAATAGAATATCCAATAAATTAAAGTCAACTCCCACAATGGCATTCACATGTAATTATTAATAGAGATGAAAACAGAGGATTAATTCTCTCACTTCGTTGCACATGGAGGAGACCTCGACCAGAAGCGTGAATCTCACCGGAGGTCGAGTGGGTTGAGGGCTACTTGACGGTGGTGGCAGCTTGGCGAACAGCGGCCGAAGATAGCGGTGGCGAGGAGGAGACGGCAGTGAGTACGTTGGGCGACTCTTGCTGCTGCTAGTCTCAAGTGTTGCTAGAGGTGTGCAGCAGCTGAGGGGCATGGATCGTGAGGCGAGGACATGCGCAGGCAGAGCTGCTGCACGTAGGGGGTGCAGCGTGGAAGCACAGGAGGCAAAGGGGCTGCTGCGCTCTGGAGGTGCGCTTGAGGAGGTCGGCGAGGACGCTGAAGGGGCGAGCGCGCGGAGTTGCTGGAGGGGCGTTGGAGGCAACACGCATGCATGGAAGAGAAGGCGTGCCTGCTGGGTGCTAGCGGGCACTGCAGATCGATGTCCGGGAACTGGAAGGGCGGGTGCGCGGTGCTGTGCAACTGCTGCTGCAGGACACTGCAAGCTACAGGCGAGGGGAGTTTGCACAGGTTGTGCAGCCACGCACGGACAGGCGGGCGCTCGGACTGCACGCTGGGAGGGTGGTAGCTCTCAGCTGCTGCTAAAAGTGTGCGGAGGTGGAGGAGCAGGTGATGTCTTGTGCGTAAGTGTGCAGGCGCGGGTGAGGAGAGTTTTGTTGAAGTGGAGGGGAAACAGAGCAAGGAGAAAACAGAAGAAGACAGAAGAAGATATGGGAGGTCAGACGTCTGGGATCATACCCAGTTGTCTTAATTGGCTCGGGGGTGAGGAACTGAAGGTGGTTGCTGACAGTGGTTGCGTGGCCTTCAGGCGCATGCTCGCAGTGATGCACAAGCCACAGATGGTGCGTTGGTCTGTCACCCCACCTGCCCACGGTGGAGTGGTCTTGTGCTCGCGGTGGGAGACCGGTGGTGTGGAATGAAGAAGCTCTAGGTGGACATTGGTGGGTCGGAATGGTGGTGGCCTGGTGTCTGATGATGCAGCTATCTTCTTTTATGCTGCAAGAGGAGGCACACAGGCAGACATTGGTGAAGCGACGATATTGTGGGGTGTAGAGATCCATAATTGTCGCTGTGCATTTAGCTCGCACACTCTCTTGCATGCAACCATTGGAGAAGAAACAAATAAAATAAAGAAAAGAAATAAGGGGTCATTTATGTGCAAACCCTTAAAAGAAATGTGAAATAAAATAATGCATGTAATGCAGCCTAAAAGATTAACTATTCTAATGCATGCTATTCTAAATGAATTCTAAGTATGAATGCAATGCATGAAATATGTAAATAAATGAATACCTAGATTAATCTATTTACATCTTCTTGTATGCAATTTATATGCCAATATTAATCTAATTCCTAGGCATTTAAGTAACTAATTAGCCCACAAATATAGGCTTATCAGTGGGCACCACATCTATTGATTCACATCCACCAACCTACCAGACTAATTAGGTTTGGGCTGCATCATCAGCCCGTTGATATGAACAAGCACCTGGTTAGACCAATCAGGCTATTGATCAAGGTGCTTGTTCTACTAAATTCATCTGATTTGACCACTCCTCCATGACCATCTTTTGCTCGGCTGAAGGCATTGAATTTAGCGCTTAACGAGAGGCAACCTGTCATTCCAAAAACCTAAGACCCTTTTGATTATCCTTTTGAACTTTATGTCTACTGCACTCTGAGTTCAGTTTTAGAACAGTCGACTCCACCTTTGGTATTCATATCAAAGCTTGAATCATCCGCAACAGTCATCCCAACCCGTTCACTCACCTATTAAACCTGTTCTAACCCTTGAACCAAGCTGATTACATACCCTCCAGTTTACAATGACATTGCAAAACTTAGACATGGGGGGGTGTTAAAGTGCAAACACATAAAAATTTAAGTTTCTGAAGGGTTCTCACAAAAAATTACTCACATTCAAAAAACCAAAAAAATAAAAAATTGAAAAAGAACAAAAAATGGAGAAAGTGGAGGAAATTTTGTGAGATAATTGCATATCATTCTTGAGGAGCAAATGAGGAGGTGATTTAAATGTCAAAAAGGAGAACAATTTGAAACAAAAAAAGGGATAGTCATTAGTAAATGATTATGGAATCTACTTAAGTTCTAGACCAAATCAAAAGAAAAAATTAAGTCCCAAAAGAACAAAGCAACATAGAGATTAGTATAAGTGCTGATCTTAGGCCTCTTAGGTTTGTTTTAGAGCTTAAATATTCAAGTATCCATTAAGATCTGGATAGTCCTCAAGAGGTTGAGGAAAATGCGAAGCTTATGTATTAGGTCTAAAGCTTAGGAAGTATTTGGTCTCGTTAACTGACCTCTGGTTTGCAGGACTCGATAACCTAAGCACCCTAATCCACACACAGTCTGGTTTAGTGAGCTTAATAATCAAAATCATGCAAAAGCATTTATTCTGTGTTGAAAAAGCTACCTAGATTAGGAGCGGCTTATCAACACAAGTTGATTTGGATGAGTTCCCGCCGTGGAGAGGTGGGAAATTCCTCTCGAAGATGCGCAATAACATATCGTCTCCTCGGTGCTTGTCTCCTAGGATATCTAAGTATCCTATCGGGGCCATGTAAGCACCTTGTGCTGGTTCAGGTGCCATGGGCGGGATTATCCCGAAATGTCAATTTCCAAGGCCTGAATTTAGCTACAGAATGCCATGAGTGGCAATATCTTGAAGTGTCGAAAGCCAGGGTTCTGGGGGTTGCCATGGGCAATGCTATCTCAAAGCATCGAAAGCCAGGGACCTTGCGAGGATTGATGATGGGAGCTAGGAATCTGATACAGACCGTGTTTTTGAGCCAATCTGAAGCTAGAGATAAAGAAAAGAAAAAGAGAGAGAAAACTCTTCAAAAATGCAAGAATTCTTCTATCTCTCTCTCTTACAAAAACGCACTGCAAACTGAACCTGGACTAATCATGTTACAAGCATGTGTGCTTTAACCGTGGGATCCAACAAACCTTAGGATAGTTCCTGTGGGCCTTAGAAACCTTTGTGGCAAGCTGAGGCTAAAGTTGGTTAGGTCTGGATCTTGGTTAGTACTTGAGTACCTTTAGGCCTATTATTGGCACTCTAACCTAATTTCCAAAGAGAGGAAAAAAATTAGGACTTTGAACATCAAGGCATGGTCTAGAATCTGAGTTCATTTCATAAGATTTGCTAAGGGACTAGCAAAGTTAGGCATGGGAGTATGATGATAATGTCATCATCAGCCATATCTAGCTTTATTTAGTCATAATCAATTGATAAATGCTCCTACATAACCACCAGAAGACTGTAATTCACTACATATCCATTCTGAGAAATAAACATGAAAACAGGGGTAAAACTGTAGTTTTAATAGAATATCTTAATTGCAGAACAATCAAGGGATTTCCCAGGGTTTGATTGAAGGTCAAATGGTCATAAATATCTAATAAGTGGGTTTATACAGATAGAAACGGGTTTTCACGCATTTTGAGAATTAATAGACATCTGAAACCCTAAAATCAAGGGTAGTCTTCCCCGTTCCTTGCCGCTGTCCCTCTTAAAAGATTCTCATCTTCCACGGCGCCAGCTTGCCAAAGCCGATGTCATCTCTCCCCCCTTCATCCAATTAGATTAGGTAGATTGGTTCCCTTAGGTCTTTAGGTTAGTTTCCACTATTCAAAACCCAAAAATATCCCCTCCACTAAACGTACACCATCGTCTCCCTCACTTATGGCCACCCCTCCGATGAGGACCTCTGCTCGCTACACAACTCCAACCACCTCACCGACACTTCCACGACCTCCACCTCCGTCCGACCACCTCACGCCCTAATTCTTCACGCAACCACCACCATCGCACTCCACACCCTCCAGCGATGCTTAGGAGCTTGTTTAATGTGGCTGAGAGGCTGTGTTGATGTATTTGAGGGTTCGTCGACACTCCATTATCGCCGCCATCAACGTCGCTGTGTTCTTCGAGCTCCAGGCATCGAAGGCCCCAGGTGTTATACCCAGGAGACGCGGATTCGCCTTAGGACCCTCTCCAGGTCTTTATTTGAGGGCATGAACCTCTGTAGCTGCCTTAATTGTGTGAAGGACGTGGGATATAGTCCCACATCGTGGGATTTGGGAGCACCGAAGCCACATAAATTGTATTTGTCACACCGACTGTTTGCCTCCAAACACGGGGTGAGGTCCCTTCACCTTATCCGCATACCCGACTGGCTAAGCCCTTATCACTCCTCGGCTGCGACCCACGCCCGCAGCCCTGGACTCGGTTGCGCAACCTGATTACCCGATTAAACCGGTATCCGAGGGAAGAGAAAGAAAAGAAAGAGAGAGCGGGGGAGGGGTGGGTTTTGCTTCTGAAGGATTTGAGCGACACTTAGTCGCTGTGAGCAGAAGGAAAAAGCTAAGAAGAAGAAGAGGCCAAGGAAAGAAAAGAAGAAGGAGAAGACCTAAAGGAAGAGAAGAAGAGGAAGAGGTGAAGCAAGGTAGAAGAGAAGAGAATCATGCCTAAAGAATAAGAAAGAAGAAGACACTATAACAGGCGACAGTTAAGTCGTCTAATGCACCTGCCAGACGTCTGATTTGGGTTTAATGCTGGTACTATTGGAACATTTAAGTCCCTAAGTTGCATGGTTGAAACTACTGTAGCATCATTTGAATAATTAATATATGTGCTTAGACTAATGATTGGTAATCTAAATCACCATTATTTTATCTTAGTTATCTTTTTGGTCTTGAAATACATTGAGCTTCATTGAATACTTAATGTGACAGATTAATATTCATTAAATATCTTTATAGTGCTTCATTTATTGTGTTCATTTATATTCTTATTAAAGATTAGCGCGTGAATTCCTATTTGCTCCCTGTGTTCGACCTTGGACTTCATTTCTAGATATCTGAATTTATAAATTTTATTTGTTGAGAGATCAATTGAGGATTTTGCACTACAATGATGATAACTTAATCTTAATCCTCTCTAGATCACTACAACAGTTCACTATAGGATGGTGAACGTGATGGCGGTGGTTTCAAGGTGTGCGGTGATCGGTGGAGTGCTGTCGGTGACAGAGGAGGTGTGCGTGAGTGCGTGTGTCCGGTGGAGTGTGTGAGAGAGCAAAAGCTGAAATTTCTTTGGGGCATTTGATCAGTGAGGCAAGTTGGAGCTTACGGACTCAGTGGCAATGAGTTTCGTGCAGTGAAGCGGCGATGCAGACTTACCAAAGTCAGGCTGGAGTTGGGGAAGATGATGAAGATGCGAGTGATGTGGTGTGTGAACCTAGAGTATAAGTAGGCAGGTGATGTATATACATCTAAGTAGCCTAAAATGTCTATTTATGAATATTCATAGTATCATAGAAGCATCATACATTATAAATAGTGCATAACATGCGTAATCATGCATTTAGGTTAATTTGTATAAATTATATAGTAATTCGCCTCTTTTTGTGACCAGGGACAGGGCAATATTTATCGGGGCCTCGGATTGAAGATTCAACAGTACGGATTTGATCAGGGTGACAATCGGAGTTCAACGACTCTGAGATCGCCTCGATCGGATTCCATAGCATCAGATATAGTCCGAGGAAGATCAGAGGTCAAGGGGCAAGGTGTTGTAAAATCTAGACTTCAAATGACAAATCCAATCGCACGGATGGGTTTGGATTGACGATCGCAGCCCAACAGTGTGAAAATTGGTCTGATCTAACAACCATGTCACCTCCTACAAGGAAAAAAAGATGGATGACCCAGATAGCGCCACATGGCACCATCCAAGCTGCTCGAAGGCACTGACGCTCCTCTCCTCATCAAATTAGCCCTGATCTCAGCCGTTGGATCGTAATCCAACAGTTGAGAATGCGCTACATCGCTCGCTAGGCAACGCTCTCATTACTTGAAGTATAAGGACACTTGATCTCGACTGATGAGAACCTCATCATGAACCCTAACTAGCACTTTTTGACCTAATAAAATGAACACAAGCTCCTACATAACCTAAAGGAAGGCCTAATTCAGGGAATTACTAATCTGAGAAGAAAACATGACATAAGGGGTAAAACTACAATTTTACCATTGCAGTGCATCAACAGAATTTCTAAGGGTCTAGACATAGGTCAAGTGAACCTAATAAGAGAAAAAGTGGGATGATTTGGTCTGAAAAGGGTTATGGCGACATCTAGGAATTAAATGACATTCTACAACCCTAAAATAAATCCACTTTAATTCACGAAGTTTCAAGCAAGATAAAAATCAACTAAACCCTCTAAAATTCATGGAAAAATATCCCCTAGGGTTTAGAACCTTCAATTTGGCCTTTGGAACCTGTTTTGACCTAAATTGAGGTCTATACTCAATTTTTGACATAATTTGAGTTTTTGTACAAAATGTCTAGTCATACTTGGTCAAACCTAAAATCCAATTTCACCATTGGATTCCTTAGGTTTATACCAAAACTTGAACCTAAGGGAAGGTCGGCTTGACTCACTTTGCAATTTGATCCTAAAAATCACTTTCTGACCCTTAACTTTTTGAAACTCTTGAGATTACCCCCTCAACTTCCTCGTTGTCTTCTTCACTTCAGTCCTTCTGCCACCCGCAGTAGTAGGCCATACCTCCGGCGACTTTGCATGGAGGATGGCGTCGCGCCTGCATGGGGAGCCGGCCCCAGATTTGAAAGGGGAGCTCCTTGCGAAGTCCCCTACCGCATGGGCCGGCCCCCATGCCCTGAAGACTGCCATACCACTCGTGCGAACACGCGAGAGGTATGGGTCTCCGATATGCCATACCTCCGACGAGATTTTCCTGCCGCTACTGTGCGCATCCCGACCAGCCTTCACCTATTTAAGGAGCGGCACACTCTCGCGTACGGTAGCGGCAGGAAAATCTCCTTTAATTCATCTCCTCCCAACTCTGGCCATTCGCTCAGAGCTTTTGGCGACTCTCCCTCTCCTCTCTCATGGCTCTGCCACAATACCAGTGGCAGAGCTACCTCTGCCGTCCTTCGCCGCGCCGTGCCATACCAGCGGGTGCCCTCCAACCCCTCTTCCTCGTCACCGTCTCTTCCCCTTGGGCGCCTTCATCTCCGACTATGGCAGTACCATCCGCTAGCCATCTCTGCCTCCCCTTCGCTCTAAGCACCACAGATAAGTTCCTCTCCCCCTCCTCTTTATTTCCCCTATCTTTATTGCTATCTCCGACCCCTCGACAACCGCAGACCACCACCATCTTCTCTACCTCCAGCCGACCACCGGCGAAGGCGCATCCATCATTCCACATACTCACACGCCTCGCCAACTACCGCAGAAGAATTGCCACCTTCCACTGATCATCTTTTACCTCTCCATCGCCCACCACACGCACCACACATTGCCCCCAAACAAACCCATACACATGGCACAGTGTAACCTAGGCACGCACGCCTAGGTCGTCCTGAGCCACGCCGACCGCCGCTTCACCTTCGCCGTGATACGGCGAAGGTTTTCCTGTTGTTTGACAGGCCACAAGGCCGTTCTTGTGTCATGCAGATCCAAGCTTCCGTCCGCCATTAACGCGCAAGCAAGCTGCTTGCTTCCGAGCTCCAGGCCGCGCACTCCAGGTTTCAGGACTCCAGGTGACGCGCGTTGAGTGTGCGAGTGAATCCAGCCTGAGAGCGGGCTTTGCAAGGCTCACAGTTGCTCCAATTGGGTGGAGTTCTCCTCCTGCGGGCGCTAGGAGAAGAGGGTGGGACATTTAGTCCCACCTCGTAAATGCAGGAGCACTGTGAGCGGTATAAATTGAAAAAGTGACAGAGGCTTATCGCCTCAGTCACACAGGGTAAGGTCCCCTCACCCACTCATGCCTCGTCCGTGCCCACGATACGCGGACCTGGCACCCAACCCGAATACCTAACCCTAGCACTCCTCGTTCATCACACCCACGCCGGTGCGCATGGACCAGGGCGTGCACCCGACCTGATTACCTGGCTCTGGGAGAGCATACTGAAGAGAGAAATAGAGAGAGAGACGTGGGGAGGGTAGGGGTAGGTTTTTTCCTAACCATTCCTGTGCAGGGAAGCTGAAGGAGAAGGAGGAAGAGGAAGCAGAAGAAGAGAAAAGGAAGCGGCTAAGGGCTTAGCCGCACTAAGGAGGAAGGAGTAGGAGTTGAAGAAGAAGGCACAGTGCAAAGGAAGAAAAAGAAGAAGGCAGAAGGTGGATCTGAAGAGGAAGAAAGAGCCAGAGAAGAAAAGAGGAGGGAGTTGCAGCCAAAGAGAAGAAAAGAAGAAAAAGAAGAGAAGAAAAAGCCAAGGAGAAGAAGAAGCAGCAGCGGTAGCTAAGAGAAAGGAAGCTGAAGAAAAAGAGCACGTGAACTGTAGCAAGTTGCTACTTAAGGTGTTTGATTCCTAGAATCAGACGTCTGAAGACAGAGAAAAGAGAGAGAAAGCAAGAAGGAGAGAAAAGAAAAAAGAGAACACACATTCTACTTTTACTCTCTACAATTCTTTGTTTTGTAAAACAATTCAGTATTGTAAATTGTGATCTTTTTGCTTCTAAAATCAAGTTTGCTCCCTGAGTTCGACCTCGGAACATCTTTAATTTCGAGTAATAAAAAGAAAATCAAACTGATGGTGAAACCAACACCCGTTTTTGGTGTCATTGCCAGGGAGCAACGGGCATTTTAGAAGCTTCAAAAGCACAATTTTGATTTTATACTAACTTGATCTCTCTTTTATTGTGCAGGAAAGGAAGAAAAGATAAGAAGCCGCACAACAATCACACCAGGGGACAAGTAACCTTCAACCCTCTCTCTTAAGCCCTTCACATTCCAAAGAGAAAAAAAAAATAAAAAGAAAATCGATTTAGGGCTACTTGTCTTCCATACGTAGTAATTCACAGAGTTTCCTGTTTTTTAGTTTCAACATATCTTAACTGCATATCCACTTAAGGTAACTAGGGCTAAAACCTTCTTGCTTGAGCCCTAGTGACCCATCTCTGAGGCAATTAATTGGACCAACTAGAGCCAACCTAGGATTCCAAACTAGGATTTTAGAGACACATCTTCTAAACAAGGAATTGAAAATTTCAAAAGAAGGTGTGCCTAAACCATTGTTTGAAAAGACCTATTAAGAGAAATCCTAAGCAATCAGGCTCTTAATTTACTTGAACACTAAAAGAAAGGACCTAAGAAGTTCTCACAGGAACAAAGAGGTGAAGTTGATCCTTTGGATCAACCAACCTTTAAATTAGGTCACTTTTGCACACAAAAAGGTTAAAGTTCAAGTGAAACCCTAAGCACTTTGATCTTAATTAAAAGTGGTAGACTTAAGAGGTCAAGGTCCCATTCTGGTTTACCTGGAATCTCAGTGACAAGAGAGGTCGGGTGGGGGAAACCCTGTAACCTGTGGGGGCGCTCTACCGTGTAGGGGTCTTTGCGGGACTCACCCTCTCTGGCTGCCCAGGGAATTCTCAGGTGGACGACCTTTTGATCAAGGAGTATCATCCGCCCCGAACCTCTATAGTCACCCAACATATTTCGGGTGTCTTGATTGGATCCAACACGTTCTAACCTCATCCAGTCTATCAGTTTATGTTTGGTAGGAGGTCCTTGAAACCTCCTCTAGAAATCTACTCTCCCCGAGGCCAAGCCTCGGCTCCCTTGTTTGTGCAACAACCCCTCCACATAGACCTTTCTTCCGATTCTGAACCTAATTCTCCTTCCTCCATCATGGCTCAGCCTGTTGAAGAAGAGAATAATCTTGAGCACCAGCTCCAGTGTCTTAATGACCTCTTCCAGAATTTCATGAACCCACCGCAGTGCCCCATGATGCGAGATCACTATAATCCCGTTGCGGTGGCAATTGAGCCTCAAATCAGAATCCCGACTGGAGGACCTGATTTTGAATTGAAGCCCAATATGATTCATGCCATACCTAAATTCTATGGGCATAACTCTGAAGATCCCTTCCAGCATATCAAACAGCTCAAGCATCTGTCCCAGACCTTCGGGTCAGATGCACAAAATCGGGATATCTTACTCATGAAAATGTTATCTTTCTCCCTTATGGACAAGGCAGCTCATTGGTATCAGACACAATCCCGTTCGATCAACACTTGGGATGAACTTCAGTCTAAGTTTTTGAAGAAGTTCTTTCTCGTTGGTCGGATAAACGTCTTGCGCCATCAGATTACTCACTTCACCCAGCAGACGAGAGAACCTCTTTATAAGGCATGGGATCGATTCCTGGATCTCTTGAGAAAGTGCCCCCATCACAGAGTTCCTAAATGGGAACAAGTCCAGTCTTTTTACCAGGGACTCCGTGAAGATATTAGATTGTTTATCAATGCAACTTGCGAAGGGAATATCATGGGTCAACATGAAGACACCGTGTGGGAGATTCTCGAGAATATGTGCGAGAACTCCATCAACAATGACTCCATGGGTTTATTTGACCGAAGGAATACCTGTGCATCGACGAATCTTAGGGGAGCACATGAGACGTAGGGCCTGTCCTCATTCGTCAACTTGGAACTAATGGCTAGTCGGTTGGACAGGGTCTCTATTATCGAGAAGGTGGACGAGCTGACTTAGCATTTGCAGCAAGCCACCTCTGCGCAAAACTCCTTCGCACAGCCACCTCCCGCAAGGGAAATTATGCAGAATATCTTCCACCGATCTTCTCTTGGGATGGACCAGTATCCACCCCCATCTGACTCCAGGACCAGAGGGATCTCCGGTCCTTTCTATTCTTGTCGGGGGAACTCTACTCCCCCATACTCCGATTTTCCTAAGGCTCCTCTGACCTGCGAGGACCTCAACGCCATCCAGAATGACCAATTTTCCAACACCTACAACCCTAGATGGTGAAACCATCCCAATTTCCTGTGGGTGGGAAATTCTCAGGCCCAAAGACCACCCTATCAGCCCCGTCCACAAGCCCCTCATCTTTATCAGCCGCCTCAGCCTCGGCCCAACCCCACTTATCAATCTGGGCCAAACTAAGATCAAATGTCCCTCATCCTCCAAACTCTGGCTGACATTCAGAGATCGAATGTGGCTATCCAAAAATAGCACAAGGATGAGATCACAGAGGTCCACAACCAACTCGCCCAGATGGCGAATTCTCGCCAACCGGGCACACTTCCTTCACAACCTCTGCCAATCCCTAATAACGTGCCGACCCAGAGGCACGTCATGAACCCGAACCCAGGCCAAGCACACTTGATCTATCAGGCCCCTTCTGTTCCATCATTTGACGGGATGGAAGCGTCAACCTCCTATGCGGGTTATCAACAGCAGCAACCCATCTTACCAACCCCCAACCAGAACTAGGCAGGACTAAATTCTGTGACAGCTCATAGTGGTAAAGCAACCCAAGACCCACCTTATCCAGACCACTCCAAGCCTGGTAGTGACTCAAACCCTAGGATAGTTATCCAGGATGTCCCTATCCCAGATCAAAAACCTGGACCTACCCTAGAGGAACCAACCAAGGTTCCCTTTCTCGAGGCCTTAACCAAGGGAAAGAGGACAACTAAACCCGTGGCTCCTGAGGAGGACCTGATCAAGCTCTTTGAGCAGGTCCAAATAAACATCCCCTTGATTGATGCAATCCGTCACGTATCGGCCTACTCACGATTCTTGAAAAACGTGTGTACACCCCAGCATAAGCCACGAACCAAGAGTGGGAGTCCGATTGTACTATAGAGCAAGCCAGCTCTGTGATCTTGAGAAAACTCCCACCCAAGGCAAAAGACCCAGGTACTCCCTTGATTTCTTGTAAAATTGGTGAAACCCAATTTGATAGAGCTTTGTTAGACCTAGGTGCCTCCATAAACCTGATACCCACATCCCTGCTTAACCACCTTGAATAATCTGAGCTGAAACCGACTGAGGTGACATTGTAGTTAACTGATTGATCCATTAAGTCACCCAAGGGAGTTCTCGAGGATGTTATTGTTAGGGTAAGGGATTTCTACTTCCCAGTAGATTTTATAGTTCTAGACATGGACGCACCTGAGAACCCAAGGGATACACTAATTATACTAGGGAGACCTTTTCTGGCCACTGCTAGGGCCAACATAAGCTGTGAGGAGGGCCAAATAGAGCTGAAATTTGGAAACCAAACCATCAAGATTGATATCTTTAAGGCCTAACAAGGGATTAATTGTGGTGTGGTAGAGCAAATTTGTAATATCAGAGCCGTGGTTGATGAACCGCAAATTGAGGACATGATTATCCCTAATCAACCACAAGAGGATCTAAAATCGCAATTAGGGGAATCTGAACCCGAGCTGGACACACCCCTAATTCCTACCCTTATTCCTCACACCCATTCCGAACCACCCGCTACTGTTGATAACCTTGTTTTGGAACTCAAACCCCTTCCTGATCACCTGAAATATGTCTTTTTGGGTTCCAATCAGACACTTCCTGTGATTATAAACTCCAGACTCACCCCTAATCAAGAATTCCGTCTGATTACTATTCTCCAGCAAAATCGTAGAGCCATTGGTTGGACTCTCAATGACTTAACTGGAATAAGTCCCTCTTATTGCACACACCACATCTATTTCGAAGAGGGTGCACGACCTTCGCGTGAAATGTAGAGACGTCTGAACCCTAATTTGCAGGAGGTCGTGAAAAAGGAGATCATTAAGTGGTTAGATGTAGGGATCATCTACTCGATCTCCGATAGTCGCTGGGTGAGCCCAATCCAGGTTGTGCCTAAGAAGGCAGGGCTCACCACCATCATGACTGAAACCGGAGAAGTCATACCTACCCGTATAGTCAATTCGTGGAGAGTCTGCATTGATTATCGAAGACTCAATTCCTCCACAAAGAAGGATCATTTCCCACTGCCATTTATTGATTAGATTCTCAAAAAACTAGTCGGACATAGATTTTTCTACTTTCTTGACGGGTACTCCGGTTACAACCAAGTGGCGATTCATCCAGAAGACCAAGTGAAGACCATGTTCACCTGCCCCTTCGGGACATACGTGTTCCGAAGGATGCCTTTTGGTCTCTGTAATGCACCCGCAACTTTTCAGCGGTGCATGCTTGCCATATTCTCTGATATGGTAGGTGATTACCTGGAAGTCTTCATGGAGGACTTCTGAGTATTTGGGGCATCATTTGACGATTGCCTCCGGCACTTGGTTCATATACTCAGGCGATGCATTGACGTAAATCTGGTTCTTTCCTGAGAAAAGAGCCACTTTATGGTGCCTGAGGGGATTCTCCTGGGACATTTGATTTCTGAAAGGGGCATCCAAGTGGATCGAGCCAAGGTTAACCTGATTTCCAAACTCCCTATGCCTAGCTCGATCAGGGACATCCGATCTTTTCTGGGACACGTCAATTTTTACCATTGATTCATCCCTGATTTCTCGAAAATCGCGTACCCCTTGACCACTCTTCTCTCCAAGGATGTACCTTTTGAGATTTCCAAGGAATGCACTCAAGTTTTTGAGATCCTTCGTGACCGAGTTACCCAAGCTCCGATCCTATAGTCCCCTGATTGGTCTCAACCCTTTGAGATCATGTGTGATGCGTCTGACTTCGCTGTAGGAGCGGTTCTGGGGCAAAAGATTGATGGGAAACCCGTGGTCATCTACTACGCTAGCAAGACACTTGACGAGGCTCAGCGTAACTACACAGTTATGGAGAAAGAGCTACTAGCTGTAGTATTTGCCCTCGAAAAATTTAGATCTTATCGCCTAGGTTCCCACGTTATTATCTACTTGGATCACACAGCTATGAGGCATCACCTTGCGAAGGACATGAAACCTCGATTAATCCGATGGATCTTGCTATTACAAGAATTTGATCTCGAGATTCGCGACAAAGCAGGAAGACAGAACATGGTAGTTGACCACTTGTCCCGCCTTCCTTCTGAGATCATCGACCCTTTTGGACCCATCACGGAGCATTTTCCTGATGAACACCTCTTGACTATTGGTACCAGGCTTCCATGGTTTGCTGACATAGTAAACTACTTGGCATCACACCAGATCCCCTTTGATTGGCCGAAGGCCAAGAAAGACAAATTGCGCTCCGATGCCAAGTATTACATCTGGGAATACCCGTACTTATTCCGCATAGGTGCTGACCAAATTATCCGGTGATGTGTCCCGGAGGTCGAAATCAATGACATACTCTCTTTCTGCCATGACCAGGCATGCGGTGGCCATTTTTCTGGGCATAAAACCACATCGAAAATGCTCTAGTGTGACTTTTACTGGCCCACTATCTTCAAGGATGCATACAATAACTGTAAGGCATGCAACTGTTGCCAAACTTTGGGCAACATGAGCCATCGCGACATGATGCCTTTACAGCCGATTCTCGTATGTGAGATTTTTGATATTTGGGGGATTGATTTTATGGGCCCCTTCCTTATCTCAGACGGCTTCGAGTACATTTTATTCGCTATTGACAACGTGTCCATATGGATCAAAGCCATTCCGACCCGAACCAGTGATCACAAGATTGTTATCAAATTCATTCATCAGAATATCTTCTCATGGTTCGGGATTCCTCGAGCGATCATCTCTAATGGAGGGACCCATTTCACCAATGCTCAGTTCAGGTCACTGATGACCAAATACGGGGTGTCACACCAAATCTCTACTCCTTATCACCCCCAGACTAATGGTCTAGTTGAGCTATCAAATCGGGAGATCAAAAAAATCCTTCAGGTTACTATTCGACCTGATAGGAAGGACTGGTCATCCCGACTTTCAAAAGCTTTGTGGGCTTATAGGACTGCCCACAAAACCTAATTAGGCATGTCTCCTTTTAGACTGGTGTACTGGAAGTCATGTCACCTTCCTGTCGAACTAGAACATAAAGCCTATTGGGCAGTACAGAATTGCAACCTAGATCTTTCTAAGGTTGGAACCCACAGAAAGCTTCAGATAAGCGAGATTGATGAATTCTGCCTTGATGCGTATGAAAACTCGCGAATCTACAAAGAGCGGGTTAAAGCCTTTCATGACAAGCACATTTCTAGAAAGATCTTTCACCCTGGTCAGAAGGTCCTACTCTTTGATGCTCGACTAAAATTGTTCCCTGGAAAATTGCGATCCAAGTGGGTCAGACCATATCTTGTCTGACAGATCTTTGGAAATGGAGCGGTCGAGATTAGTCCGCTCAGCCACGATTCCGAACCCTTTGTCATGAACGGTCAGAGACTCAGACCGTTCATGGACGTGACCAATATAGATTTTGCTGAGTCATCCTTTACCCTCCATTCTCCCTGAGCTCATTGCGCTCAGCCGATGGCGTAAAACTCAACGCTTAACGGGAGGCAACCCGTCATTCTTTTGAAAACCCGAAACCTTTTCTGACATTTCTTTGCACTTTAGGTTCATCCTTTAGGACAACCGACTCCAACTTAGGTACTCGTACCTGAGATCAGAAATCATCCGCAACAGTCACCTCGACCCATCCACTCATCCAATACCTGTCCTAATGCATGAACCAAGCTGAATAAAAACCCACCTAATTTACAATGAGGACATTGCAAATCTTAGGCATGGGGGGGTATGAAAGTACAATGAAAACTCATAACAAGAAAAGGTTTCAAACAAAAAAATCACATATGTCAAATACACCAAAAAAAATTTCAAATTTTTTTTTTGAAAAAGAATAAAAAAATGGGAGGAGGGAAGAAATTTGTTGATCTTTACAAAAGGAGGAGGAAAAGAGCAAAATGCTAAAAAGGAGCACAAAATGAAAAAGAAAGAGATAGTCATTAGTAAGAAATTAAGGAATTAACCAAAGTTCTAGATCACATTAAAGAAAAGTAAAGTGAAAGTGATAAAGAAACACAAAAAGATTAGTAAGAATGCTAACCTTAGGCATTCTTGGCTAGACTCTTAGTATCCGTTAAGATCTAGATATTCCTCAAGAGGTTGAGGAAAATGAAAATCTTAAGTATTAGATCTAAGGCTTAGGGAGTATTTGACCTCGTTAACTGACCTTCGGTTTACGGGACTCGGTAACCTAAGCACCCCAATTCACATATAGTTTGGTTCAGTGGGCATAACTATCAAAATCATGTAGAAGCATTTCTAATGTTTTGAAAATGTCACCTAGATTAGGAGCAACCGATCAACACAAGTTGATTTGGACGAGTTCCTGGCGCGGAGAGGTGGGAAATTCCCCTCGAAGATGCGTAACAACATATCATCTCCTCGGTACTTGTCTCTTAGGATATTTACATATCCTACTGGGGGCATGTAGGCACTCTGCTGGTTCAGATACCATGGATGGCATTATCATGAAATGTCAATTGCCAGGGTCTGAATTCGGCCACAGAACACCATGGGTGGGATTATCTCAAAATCTCGAAAACCAGGGTTTTGGGGGTTACCATGGGCGGTGTTATCTCGAAGCATCGATTGCCAGGGACCTTTGAGGATTGATGATGGGGACGAGGAATCCGATACAGACCATGTTGTGAAGCTAATCCTAAGCTAGAATTAAAAAGAAAAGAGAGAGAAAACTCTCCGAACAAATAAACCCTCTGTCTCTCTCTTACAAAACGCACTGCAAACTGAACTAAGGCTAAAAATATCTCAAGCACGGGTGCTTTAACCACGGAATCCAATAAACCTTAGGGTAGCTCCTGTGGGTCTTAAAAACCTTTACTAAGGACTGAGGCTAAAGCTAAACAGGTCTGGATCTTGGTTGATACTAGAGTACCTTTAGGCCCATGGTTGGCATTCTAACCTAATCAAAGAGGCAAGAGAAGAAAAAAGCACTTATCAAAATTGATGAAAGGAATTCATGATCTAGAACAGAGGTTAAAACCTTAAAATTTTGCTAAGGGACTAGCAAAAGCTAGGCATGGGGGTATGATGAGAACCTTATCATGAACCATAACTAGAACTTTTTGACCTAATAAAATGAACACGAGCTCCTACATAACCTAAAGGAAGGCCTAATTCAGGGAATTACTAATTTGAGAAGAAAACATGACATAAGGGGTAAAACTGTAATTTTACCATTGCATTGCATCAACGGGATTTCTAAGGGTCTAGACATAGGTCAAGTGAACCTAATAAGAGAAAAAGTGGGATGATTTGGTCTGAAAAGGGTTATGGCGACATCTAGGAATTAAATGACATTCTACAACCCTAAAACAAATCCAGTTTAATTCATGAAGTTTTGGGTAATATAAAAATCAAATAAATCCTCTAAAATTCATGGAAAAATATCACCTAGGATTTAGAACCTTCAATTTGGCCTTTGGAACCTGTTTTGACCTAAATTGAGGTCCATACCTAATTTTTAACCTAATTTGGGTTTTTATGCAAAATATCTAGTCATACACGGTTAAAACTAAAATCCAATTTCACCATTGGATTCCTTAGGTCCAAATTAGGTTTATACCAAAATTTGGACTTAAGGGAAGGTCGTCTTGACCCACTTTGCAATTTGGTCGTCAAAATTACTTTCTGACCCTTAACTTTTTGAAATTCTTGAGATTACCCCCTCAACTTCCTTGTTGTCTTCTTCACTTCAGTCCTTCTGCCACTCGCAGTAGCAGGCCATACCTCCGGCGATTTTGCACGGAGGATGGCACTGCGCCTGCATGGGGAGTTGGCCCCAGATTTGAAAGGGGAGCTCCCTATGGAGCCCCCTACCGCATGGGCCGGCCCCCATGCCCTGAAGACCGCCATACCTCTCGTGCAAACGTGCGAGAGGTATGGGTCTCCGATCTTCCATACCTCCAGCGATATTTTTCCCGCTGCTATCGTGCGCCTCCCGACCAGCCTTCACCTATTTAAGGAGCGGCACACTTTGCCGCATCCTTCAAGCTCATTTTGGCCCGAGATTCTCCTCTAATTCATCTCCTCCCAACTTCGGTCATTCTCCTAGAGCTTCCGGTGACTCTCCCTCTCCTCTCTTGTCGCTCTGCCACAGTACCAGTGGCAGAGCTACCTCTGCTGTCCTCCGCCGCACCTCGCCGTACTAGCGGGTGCCCTCCAACCCCTCTTCCTCGTCGCCGTCTCTTCCCCTTGGGTGCCTTCGTCTCCGGCGACGGCAGTACCATCCGTGTGCCATCTCTGCCTCCCCTTCGCTCCGAAAACCACAGATAAGTTCCTCTCCCCCTCCTCTTTATTTCCCTTATCTATATTGCTATCTCCGACCCCTCGACAACCGCAAACCACCACCATCTTCTCTACCTCCGGCCGACCACTGGCGAAGGCGCATCCATCATTCCACACACTCACACGCCTCGCCAACTACCGCAGAAGCATCGCCACCTTCCACTGATCATCTTTTACCTCTCCATCGCCCACCACACGCACCATACACTACCCCCAAACAAACCCATACACACGGTCACAGTCTAACATAGGCACGCACGCCTAGGTCGTCCTGAGCCACGCCAACCCCCGCTTCACCTTCGCCGTGATACGGCGAAGGTTTTCCTGTTGTTTGACTGGGCCGCAAGGCCATTCTTGTGTCATGCAGATCCAAGCTTCCGTCCGCCATTAACGTGCAAGCAAGCTTGCTTGCTTCCGAGCTCTAGGCCGCGCACTCCAGGTTTCAGGACTCCAGGCGATGCGCGTTGAGTGTGCGAGTGAATCCAGCCTGAGAGCGGGCTTTGCAAGGCTCATAGTTGCTCCAATTGGGTGTTCTCCTCCTGCGGGCGCTAGGAGAAGAGGGTGGGACATTTAGTCCCACCTTGTAAACTCAGGAGCGCTGTGAGCGGCATAAATTGAAAAAGTGCTAGAGGCTTATCGCCTCAGTCACATGGGGTGAGGTCCCCTCGCCCACTCACGCCTCGTCCATGCCCACGCTATGCGGACCTGGCACCCAGCTCGATTACCTAACCCTAGCACTCCTCATTCATCACACCCACGCCGGTGCGCTTGGACCTGGGCGTGCACCTGACCCGATTACCCGGCTCTAGGAGAGCATACTGAAGAGAGAAATAGAGAGAGAGAGACGCGGGGAGGATAGGGGTAGGTTTTTGCCTAACCATGCCTGTGCAGGGAAGCTGAAGAAGAAGGAGGAAGAGGAAGTAGAAGAAGAGAAGAGGAAGCGGCTAAGGACTTAGCTGTGCCAAGGAGGAAGGAGCAAGAGCTGAAGAAGAAGAAGGCACAGTGCAAAGGAAGAAAAAGAAGGCAGAAGGAGGAGCTGAAGAGGAAGAAAGAGCCAGAGAAGAAAAGAGAAGGAGGGAGCTGCAGCCAAAGAGAAGAAAAAGAAGAGAAGAAGAAAAAGCCAAGGAGAAGAAGCAGCAGCACAACAACAACTAAAGAGAAAGGAAGTTGAAGAAGAAGAACACGTGCACTATAGCAAGTTGCTACTTAAGGCATATAATTCCCAGAATCAGACGTCTGAAGACAAAGAAAAGAGAGAGAAAGCAAGAAGGAGAAAAAAAAAAGAGAACACACATTCTACTTTTACTCTCTACAATTCTTTTTTTTGTAAAATAATTCAGTATTGTAAATTGTGATCTTTTTGCTTCTAAAATCAAGTTTGCTCTTTGAGTTCGACCTTGGAACATCTTTAATTTTGAGTAATAAAAATAAAATCAAACTGATGGTGAAATCAACACCATCGACCATTGGATCGCCATCCAACGGTCGAGAGCGAACGCGCCTTAAAACAAAACCTCGATTAAAGGTGGGGTATATCGCGTTGGTTGCACACCCCCTCGCGAAGAGGAGGGCGCATGTTCGAAGTGCAGTGTGCCTCAAATCAAAGCGACGAGCAGGCGAAGAATGGAATTCAGTTGTCAGATGTGCATTAAACGGCCCTGGGATGCTCCATTAGAGTTAAAAATACAAATTTTCTACCTTCTCACCCCCTTCGTGGAGCATCTCGCGGTTATCCTCTCACCGCCATTCAGGAAGCGGATCCCGTTGTGACGTCGCCCTGCTCTGTGCTCCATCTTCGTTCTCCCTCGTCAGCATCTCACCACCCTCGTTCGAGTACTTTATCAATTCGGCTCGCCCTCCAAGCAGCCATCAAGGAGGATAATCTCTCTCCCTCTTCTCTTTATCACTTTCTAGATTAAATTTCCTATTTTCTAGTATAGCAAGTAGTTATAGTGAACATGAATATGTGGCTATGAAATATTTATTCATTCTCTCCCCATTTTCTCTTTATTTGCATTATTCTTTCTCTCTCATCTATTAATTATTCTTTAAGTAGATAGCTTGCGTAGATTTAATTCAAAAGCTAATCTACTTTGTGACAACAAATACAAACATGATTTTTGATCAAACGTATGCCTCCCCGTGTTCGACCTGGGACTCATCAAAGTTTCGGTTAAATTATCTGTTTGACGGATTTTTATGCGACTAGAACGACAAGGTTTTCAAAACTCAAAGTTTTAGCGTCGAAATCGTGTTCATCAGTGGGAAAAATCAGGGAGGTGAGAGGAGTTGAGGGAGGGTGCTTACGGATGAGGAGATAGAGAGCATGACACCAGCTATGTTGGGCTGGTGCCAGAGAAGAGGAAATCTCCGGTGAGGGAGAATGGCGACGTCGAAGGGAGGAGCACCTGCCTGGTATGGAGAGGAGTGGATGATGGAGGGAAGAAGATTCCCTATACCTATCGTATGTGACAGAGGGTGATGAAGGCAGAGTAGAGGTGTCGTTGGAGCTTGGTCGGAGCAGGTCGAGGAAGAGAGAGAAGAGGGTATTTCTGGCCTTAAACTGCACTAAGGGGGACAGTTTGGCGAATGAGGTCTTTTTAAAGGGCCAAGGTCGAGCTCCAAGCTTGGGGAGGAGCTTGAATAGCTTTAAATTTTAGGGAGAAGGATCGTTAGAAATCTTGAGTTCGCTTGAGCTTAAGAGCTTGATTTGTAGGTCAAGATGTGGTCAGGTAGATCGGGCAACTTCTCGTGGATCTTCCCTCCATGTTTGGAGGTGATTGAACCTGATTCGAGGGAGAAAATCTCCCTCGAACCTCGCTAAAGATGCATTCCCACCGCCAATGGCGATAGGGGCCAAAGTGAAGAAAATGACGAGAAGTTAGGGGTCCTTTTGTAAATAATTCGAAACCTGAAGGGGTAAAGGTAAGAAATAAAGTTTTAAAGGGCTAAATTGCAAACTAGGTCAAGATGAACTCTGATTGGACCCAAATTTTGGTACCAACATAATTTTGACCCAACGAATATAATGGTGAAGTTAGATTTAATTTTTGATCACGTTTGACTAGGCAATTTGCATAGAAGCCCAAATTAAGGTAAAATTCCATCTAAGACTTTGTTCTAGGTTAAAATAGGTTCAGATGGTCAAACCAAAGGATACTAAACTTCTTAGAATATTTTTATATGAATTTTAGGAGGTTTAGATGAATTTTATCATGACCAGAACCTTTTTAATTTAAGTAGGTCAGAAATTAAGATTTTGTGTGTTGTTACGGTTCTTGAAATGCGTAAAACCCCATTTTTGTCTGTGTTGACCCAATTTTTTAGACTTTAAAGCTCATTTGTCCTTCATTTAATCCATAGTGACCCTGTGATTAATCTGTTTTCCTGATGTGCTCTTAAAATTACATAATTAACCTTGATTTATTGTTCTTTTTTCAAATCATAAAAATGCGAAATTATGACCCTCAGATGATTATGTAGGAGCTTTAATAAGTCAAATCTGACTAAATGTGGCTAGTTAGGGCCCATGATGGTGTTCCCATCATCGGGGTTCAAGAGGAGGCAGGTGTCCTTTAAGACACGGAACCCTCAATTAGGTACTCCAGTTGTTGCGGGAAATTTGATCCCTCCACCAACATATCATCAATATACACCTCAAATGATTTTCCAATTAAATGGGTAAAAATCATGTTTACAAGGTGCTGGTATGTTGCTTAAGCATTTTTCAGACCAAAAGGTATGACTCTATATTGAAATAGACCCCTATCTATTATGAATGAGGTATGAGGTCTATCTGCTAGAGCAAGACTTATCTGGTGCTATATGCTGTAGGCATCCAGGAAGGACATGTTGGACTGGCCACTACACGAGTCCACGAACATGTCGACCTTAGGCAAGGGGAATTCATCCTTAGGGCAGGCTTCGTTCAGGTTTGTGAAGTAGACGTACATCCACCATTTGCCGTTCACCTTCTTTACCATGACTACATTGGATAGCCATGCTGGTTACAGTGACTTCTCAATGAATTAGCTTCTAGAAGTTTTTTGACTTTTGCCTTAGCTGCTTGTCACTACTCCGTTGACTTGTGCTAGTGGGGTTGTTTCACTTTTGAGCATCTATCTGAATATTAAGGTGATCATGGACAGGTCAACCCCTAGCAAGTTATTGGTGGACCAAGAGAATATATTAGTGTTATATCTTAACAAGAGCAATAACTCCTAGACTTCAAAGGGATCAAGGTCCGCCTTGACTCTGACGAGCTTGGACGTGCCATCAGGGTATAATTGGATAGCCATGGCTAAAGAGCCTGGCTAAAGTTCTGACGTTGCTAGAGGATCAGTAAGGTTCGTCTCTTCATGAATCGCCAGGACTTGGCTCCTTTTTCTTTGCCATTTTTGTGGCTTTGGGGGCCTTGGATCCGTGGATCACTCTAATTTGATTCGAAGGAGTTCACGCTTGATTGACTAATCCATGCACTATCCCTACTCCTCAAGGAGTTTGGAAGAGGATGAATTGGAAATAAAAGAAGGGAATCACCCTAAAAGCATGGGTCGTTGGATGGCCAATAATGCCGTCAAATGCTATCATCAACACAGCCACAATGAATGTGGCCATTCGATTCAGATGCTTATCCCCATCATAGATAGATAGGGGTAAGCTTATCTCTCCTTTCGGCATTACCTTATGATTTCCAAACCCTACAACCGGGTGTGTTGATGGGGAAATGTGTTCTTCTTTAAACCGCAGCCTTAGCAGTGTTTTCCAAAACTAAACATCCAGTGCACTGCCTTCATTCACCAGGACCCTAGGCTGGAGTTGCCCTGCTAACAGGAGTGTCACCAGAAGTGGGTTTGTGTGTTCTGCCGGGTCCGGCAGTGTGGAGAACAACTTTGAGGTCGCTTGCCTGACAGAGCCTCTCTCACCCCATTGAAGGGTAGGGAATACGTTACGAGGCATCCCATCGAAGGGAGAAATTTGCCGACTTGGAGTGGTGTTGACCATGAAAATGATCTTGACCTCCCCACCGATTGATTCAGATGGTGGGAGGTGGGTGTTTTGGGTTAATGTTGCCCTCACTGCTAGGACTTGTAGGTGATATTTTGCAGGGGGAAGCCACGGAAACTTCAGATTTATTCGTCTCCTGGTTGGCCACGAAGATCATATTGACCCCCTGAAGCTATTGAGGCTTCTCCTTATGATATTCCTTCGGACTCTCCATGGGTCTCTTGCTTTTATCTTGACCTTCATTTTGTTTGATGAAATGGGCTAAGTTTCCGTGTCGGATCTGAGACTCGATTTGGTCATGTAGATCTCAACAGCCCTCTGTAGCGTGCCCTCGGGCATGGTGATATTTGCAGTATGGCCCGATGTCAGCTTTCTTCTTGAGAGGCTTTGGTAGGGGTAGGAGGTCCTTTTTGGTGGACCATACCTGACTTCAAGTACTGGATGGCAATGGAGTCGTGGGCCTTTTTCATTTGAAATATTGAGCCTTAAACTGATCTTGATAACTAGAAAGACTCAGTTTTCCACTGCCGAATCTCTGGCGGCCTTTCTAGGTTATCTCTAACTCGTTGCTGTCATGTGAAATATGTGCAAAATTTATCTGCCAATTCCTAGAAGTAGGTGATTTGTTCTGCAGGCGGCTCGTTGAACAATTCGTGAGTTATGTCGGAGAGATACGATGAGAGCACTCGATAGAGCACCCCGTAAGGACAGCTGTGAACGAGCATCGTCTGGTGGTAGCTTCCCACAAAGCTGTTGGGGTCCGCTATTCCTTCATATGGGGCCATAACGGGCTGCTTGAATTTCTCTAGCAAAGGTGTTGTCATTACCTCCTCCGTGAAGGGGTAGTGAAATAATCCTCCCCAAGGGTCCCTACAGATTCCTGGGATTTTCTGGGGTGTTATGGAAATTTTAACACTTCCAAACCTTATTCTATGGGCTTCGCGGGAAAACTACAAGATTGCGGGGCCAAACCCACAATTTTCCTAAACCTAAAACCCTACACAACGACCCCTTAAAACCCCCCTCGTAACCCCACTCCTCCCCCACACCACCTTGAGCGACGTGCCTCCCCATTATCCCAGGGAGAGAAAGGTGAGCGAAAGAGGAGAGTGAGGGAGGAGCAGTCGCGGAGGGCTGTAGTTGTGACCCAGCTCTGGCGATGCGTGGGCGCGGGCTATGCAAGGCGGCGCGGTGGCTACATGAGGCGGTGCAACGTGAGGGCAGAGCTCACAGTAGCTCAAGCATCGAGCAGTAGCTCGCAACAAGGCCATTGAGGCAAGGCGAAGATTCGGTTGCATGTGGGCTCCGAGGGTGTTGTGTGAGGCTGAGGTTGCACAGCACGACGCCACGATCGTGCTGTAGACGGCTCCAGGTAGGAGAGGAGAAGGTCTGCTACACGAGAATGAGAAAGACACTCGTTTCAGACATCTGGGTGTGGTATCAGATGTTCGAAGTGGGCCTAGGATGGACGGGACACCCGCTGGACGTCTGAGGAGGAAAGGCGAGGCATTCGCACTGTATAAGACATTTGAGGGACTCCCCATTTTGAATGTATGTTATAAGCAGCTACTTAATAAATTATTGCATTTTCTATGAATGTGTTTGTGAATGAAATGGATAACTGCTTCGTCTTAGAGACTCACACACACATGCATGCCTTAACTCTTAGTATATGAGCTTTATACTTGTTATACCTGTGAGTAATGATTAATTCTTACTGTGAGAAATGGTAATCCTAACGGTTGATATCAGGCCTTTTACTGTAATGAACTTAATTGTCTACTTCCATGTCTGAAGTCTAAATATGAATGGAGATTCATGTTAATTGCTGATGTCTGAAACAAAATCAAAGGAATTATAAATGAACCTTAGGGAGAACTAGAAGAATAGCTTATCTGCTATGGTATGAACATGTACCAAGGAGAGCTAATCACCCCTTGTGTAGGGAGAGAGCTAACCTTCCCTTGGGTTGGGACCCAGGGTAGGAATGGCCTTCCTACATCAACTTCTGTTAGGCCCATGGGACCAACCGAGATAGTTGGTGGTCGCCTTCCTCTATAGTTTTATTATTCCGTCGTAGTATAGTATAGAGAGGTGATTACCAGTTTACTACAATTTGTTACTCGGAAATAAAGAGTTCCCGAGGTCGAACTCAGGGAGCAAGTTATATTCTAGGGGTACAAGTTTCTTTTACAAAAATAAAGAAAGAGAGAGAAAGAATTTGTTGTCTTTTCTTCTTTTCTCTTTGCTTCTCCTCGTCTCAGATCTTCTGTTATCTTCTTCTTCTTTATCTGCAGTGGTGATGTTCTTCTTCTTCTTTCAGCTGTTCCTGCTCTTCCTTTTTCTTCTGCAGAGCGGTCCTGTTCTTCTTCTTTTCCTTTCTTTCTTCTTTTCCTTTCTTCAGATCTTCTTCTCGTGCTCTTCTTCTTTCAGTTCTTCCCTTGGCCTCTCTGTGTTCTCCTCTGCCTCGCCTTCCTTCTGCCGTCTTTGCCTTCAGGACGTCGTCTGATTTTTCAATCAGACGACTTAAATCGCCACTGCTACAGTGCCGCTCGGTGATCCTCCTTCCTTCAGCCTTCTTCTTCTTCCATGGTTCTTCTTCACCTGTGCCTGCACACTTACACAGCTTGATCAGAGGGGCAAAACCTATCTCTACCCTCCCCCGCGTCTCTCTCTCACAGAAACCGCTCTTAGGATAGCTCTCCCAGAGCTGCCGGGTTGCCGGGTACGGGTCGCGCCCGGGTCCAGGCCCACCGGCGTGGGTGGTGGGCGAGGAGTGCAGGTCAGTCTAAGTCGGGTCGGGCCAGGTCCGCGGGGCGTGAGCGCGGACGAGACCGGGTAACCGGGCGGGTGAAGGGGACCTCACCCCGTGTGCTGAGGCAATAAGCCTCCAGCACTTTTTCACTTTATACCGCTGCGCCTCTTCAGAGTTTTCCGAGGTGGGACTAAATGTCCCACCCCGAGTTGGCGCCCACGCGGAGGAGACAGCTGGTAATCGCGGCGTTACGCGAGGCCTTCGCGCGAGGGCTTCGCTTCAGCTGCAGCCTGACGCTTTTTCGAAATGCCTCGCAAGGCCTGGGAGTCGAATCTGGGCGTGGCGCGCCTGCAGCTGCAGGCGGAAGCAGCTCCTTCTGCACAGAAATGGCGGCGGAGGTCGGGTGACCTGTTCACAGCAAAACGGCCTCTCGGCCTAATCAGAAGGTGCCGGGAGCTTCGCCAGAGTGCGACGAAGCTCGTGTGGGTGGTGGCGAGGCGTGGGGCGGCGTGCAAGGGCTGCCCTAGGTCGGACTGTGGGTCGGAAGATGGGTTTGTTCGGTGGGGTTGCAGAGGGTGATGTGGGGGAAGTGGAAGGGCGGGGGTTGATCAGGGTGAGGAGGTGGAGGTTCTGCGGTGGTCGGCGAGCCGTGTGGGTTGCTGGGGTGATGGGAGCGGCTCGCCGGAGGATGGCCGGAGGCGGAGAAGGTGAGGGTGAGGGGTCGGAATCGAGGGCGACAGTAGATGTTTAAAGTGAGGAAAAGGAAGAGGGGAGGAAGAGGAGGAGCTCTACCTACTTAGCAGGAGGAGGAGGGGCCGGGGGAAGGGGCGGCGGCGAGCAGAGAGCCGGAGAGGCGCCAGCTGGGTGCGGCGTGGCGCGGGAAGAGCAGGGGAAGAAGTCTCTGCTGCTGGTATTGCGGCAGAGCGAAGAGGAGGAGGAGGAGGAACCGCCGGAGCTGGTGGGCGTCTGCCGGAGTGAGAGGAGAGGAAAGTTGGGGGTTTTCTCCGTCAGATCCGAGCTGCTTCGAACGGTGGGGCGACGGGGGGTATTTATAGGGTAGAATCAGAGAGGAGGGCGGAGGGAGACGACGTGTCTCCCTCGCCGGAGGACGTCGGAGATGGAAACCCATACCGTCCGTGCGTTCGCACGGCCGGTATGGTGGGTTGCAGCGACCAGGGGGGTGTTCCTGCGACGGCTGACGACGCAGGGCACCCCCGGTTGACTTGCCAGCCCCTCCCCCTCACCCTGCGCGGCGCCATGCTCCGCGCAAGGTCACCGGAGCATGGTGCTGGCAGGTTTTGGCAGGAGGGACCTGAATGCAAAGAACGAAGGAGAGTTAGGGGCAGAAATGTGAGGGTTCAAAAGTTGAGGGTCAAAAAGTAAATATATGAGGACCAAAGTGCAAAGTTGGTCAAGAAGGTTTCTTCTTAGGCTCAAGTTTTTATACATGACTAATTAGGACCTAAGGAATTTGATGGTGAATTTTATTTCTAGATTAAACCTTGTTTGATCGGTCAATTTATGCAAAAACCCAAATTAAGTTATTAATTGGGCATGGTTCTCAATGTAGGTCAAAATGGGTTCTGAAGGCCAAATTGAAGGTTCTAAACCCTAGAGATTATTTTTCTATGAATTTTAGAGGGTTTATTCTATTTTTACTTTACCTCGAACCTCGTGAATTGAAGTGGGTTTGCTTTAGGGTTACAAATTATCATTTAGTTCCTTGGAATTGCTGTAGCCCTTATCAGATCATCCCACTTTCCTTCTCATTCGGTTTGTTTGACCTGTGTTTGGACCCTGAATTACCCTGTATGCAGATTATACTGGTAAAATTGCATTTTTACCCCTTATGACTTGTTTTCTCCTTAAACTCAGAATTCTCTGAGTTAAGCCTTTTCTTGAGTTATGTAGGAGCTTTTATTCTTTGTATTGGGTCAAAATGAGCTAGTTATGGCTCATGATGAGGTTCTCATCATACCCCCATGCCTAGCTTTTGCTAGTCCCTTAGCAAAAAAAAAAACTTAAGGTTTCAACCCTTGTTCTAGACCATGAAGTTCTTAATAACTTCAGATAAGTGCTTTTTCATTTGAGCTTAGATTAGGTTAGAATGCTGACCATAGGCCTAAAAGGTACTCTAGTACCAATCAAGATCCAAATCTGTCTAGCTTTAGCCTCAGTCTTTAGCAAAGGTTTTTAAGGCCCACAAGAACTAACCTAAGGTTTATTGGACTTTGTGGTTAAAGCACCCGTGCTTGAAATGATTTTAGCCCTGGCTCAGTTCGCAGTGCGTTTTGTAAGAGAGAGATAGAAAGTTATTCTGTTTGGAGAGTTTTCTCTCTCTTTTTCTTTTTAGTTCTAGCCTAGGATTGGCTTTTCAACAGGTCTGTATCAGATTCCTTGCTCCCATCATCAATCCTCAAGGGTTCCTGGCAATCGATGCTTCGAGATAGCACCGCCCATGGCAACCCCCGGAACCCTGGCTATTGAGATTTCGAGATAATCCCATCCATGGTGTTCCGTGGCCGAATCCAGATCCTGGCAATTGACACTTCGAGATAATGCCATCCATGGAATCTGAATCAGCAGAGTGCTTACATGCCCCCAGTAGGATATGTAAATATCCTAAGAGACAGGCACCGAGGAGATGATATTTTGTTACGCATCTTCAAGGGGATTTCCCACCTCTCCGCGCTGGGAACTCGTCCAAATCAACTTGTGTCGATCGGCCGCTCCTATTCTAGGTGTTATTTTCAGAATTTTGCGACGCTTCTGCGTGATTTTGATTTTTACGCTTACTGAACCAGGCTGTGTGTGAGGTTAGGGTGCTTAGGTTACTGAGTCCCGTAAACCAAAAATTAGTTAACGAGGCCAAATACTCCCTAAGCCTTAGACCTAATACTTCAGCTTTTCATTTTCCTCAACCTCTTGAGGAGTGTCTAGATCTTAATGGGTACTAAGAGTCTATTCAAGAATGCCTAAGGTTTGCGTTCTTACTAATCTCATTATGCACTTTTCAGTTATTTTCTTGAATGAGGTCTAGAACTTAGGTTAATTCCTTAGTTCCTTACTAATGACTATCACCTTTTCTTATAATTTTGTGCTCCTTTTTCATTTTGTTTCTCTTCTCCTTCACAAAATTTCCTTCTCCTTTTATTCTTTTTCAAAAAATTTTTAATTTTTATGGTGTTTTTGGCATATGTGAATTTTTTTGTTTGAAACCTTTTCTTACAAGTTTTGCACTTTCATACCCCCCCATGCCTAAGATTTGCAATGTCCTCATTGTAACCTAGGGGTTTTCATTCAACTAAGTTCATACATTAGGACAACTGTTTTGATGAGTGAATGGGTCGGGGTGACTGTTGCGGACGATTTCTAATCTCAGATGCAAGCACCTGAGGTGGAGTCGGCTGTCCTAAAGTGTGAACTTCAAGTGCAAAAAGGTGTCAGAACAAGTTTCAGGTTTTCAAAGAGAATGACGGGCTGCCTCCCGTTGAGCGCTAAATTTGATGCCTTCAGCCAAGCGAGAAATGCGATGGAGAGGGGATGGTGAAATCAGCGGAGTTTTGTAAGACAAGCACCTTGATTAAGAGCCTGGTTGGTCCAACCAGGTGCTTGTTCAGATCGATAGGCTGATGATGTAGCCCAAACCCAATCAATCTGGTGGGTTGATAGATGTGGATAAAAAAGTGTGGAACCCACCATATACTGTGAAGCTCAGATAGATGTGGAAGTGTAAACGCAGGGTTTGGCTGAGTCGAATCAGCCTGGTCAGAGTAGGGACCCGTAGAATAATCAGTGATTGATGCAGGAACCCTACAGGGGTGATCAGAGAATGATAGAGCATGGTATGTAGTCTGATCAGTGTTCCAAACCCGATGTGGAAATGCAATCGGCTCGGTGAGAGGTGAATCTGAATAGAAATTGAGTCCGGTTGCGGGTCGGGGTTTGGAAGAGGTTTTGATCCGTTCTGTGTGTGCGGATGAGGTGGCCATTGTGTACGAGGGCTCTTCTAGAAATGGATGATAGGTGGTTTTCTGTAGAGAGTCCTCTGGGTAACTATCAAATGCCGGAAGAGTGTCTGTAGGATGAAAGGAATCGGATTCGAGAAAAAATTTGGATTCTTGGTTGTAATTACTCTTGGCATTTTCTGTTTTTGGTTCCTGAGGATCGAAAAGGAATGATTCTGTGTTATCAGTGATCTCGGGAATCAGGACCTCAGAGTAGGAGTTAGAGTCATGAGAACTGAGGTCGTAGATAGGCCTGGCGTGTTCAGGAAGGGGAATCTCTCTGCAATTATAGTCAGATTTGAAATTGTCGGAGAGTTGGCGAAAATGAGATTCATGATCATGAATTCCACCACAGCAAAAATCCTCAGATGTGGAATCAACAGCCTGATTGGGGTCTAGCCTATATGTCAATTTTGGGCTCGAAAAGGTATTGTGTCTAGGCTCAAGCTCCAAGCTGGTAGGATAGACCCAATTAAAATCCAACTCGTCCAACTCCTCAGTCTCTGTATCATAAATTGGCATGTTCTCTGGAAAATCGATCAGATTTTCTGAAGATGTTGGAGAGGGATATTCATCAAATAGAGGCCCGGAATCATATTCTGTAAAAATTTGATCTTTCTCATAAGGGGCCTCATAATCTTCCTAATAAGTTTCAGATCTAGGTTCTAGGCTTAGGATGTGGGTAGAATTATTAGAACCTAAGTCTGAATAACCTTTGAGGGCTACCTTATCAAAATAAGGGGCGGAATTTATACCCTCGGAAGGTTCAGTTCTGATCTCATTATTGCAGGAGTTTTGAAATTCTAGGCTTGGCAATTCATGGTCTAAGTTTGGCTCATCATTGTGTTCTCCTGCAATATCCCAACCTAATTCAACATTGTCTTCTATCTGGGTTGGGATTTTACAACCACTTTGTGCCTCAATCCCGAGATCTGGGAAACTGGATTGTTCCTTAATACTGTTCCAAGATGGTTCATCCTCTATTTCTGGTATATACGGGTATTTCTGGTTGATAATTTGTTCTACTGATTTCATCATTTCTACCCGTTTCATAAGGGCATCTTGGTGTTGTTCCCAAAGTACAGGATTTGTCAAGCATTGAAGGTATTCAGATTGGTGTAATTTTTCTATCTCAATGTATCCTGTCATGAGCATATCTCGGGTTGATCCTTTTGTAATTTCAGTCAATAGAATCTGGGCACAGTTTATGATGAAAGCTGTGGTTGTTGGGACATCAACCTGAATGTTTTCTACTGGTGTTGAGGGTTTGATTTCATAGAATTCAAGGGCATCCTCATTCATCTTATCTTTCATGGATCTCAGATATTCAGGTTTTTTGAATGGTAGTCTTGCTAGGTAATTAGGCTGCATCTTCGAATCAGGTGGTGGAATCAAGATATAGAATCAGAAGTTTGAATCGAGATGGAAGAAGGGGATTTTGTTCAGAATCAGAGGAAAGAGGGGCTAAGTGAATGATTTCTGCAAAAATAAGGGAGCCGAGGCTTAGCCTCGGGGAGAGTGAATTTCTATAGGAGGTTTCAAGGACCTCCTGCAAAATACTGAAGGACTGGATGAGATAAGCAGGTGCTGGACCCAATCAAGATACCCAAAAATTGTTGGGTGACTATAGAGGTGCGGGGCAGATGGACCCCTTGATCAGAAAGATCGTCCACCTGAGAATTACCTGGGCAGCCAGAGAGGGTGAGTCCCGCGAAGACCCCTACACGGTAGAGTGTCCCCACGGGTTACAGGGTTTCCCCCACCCGACCTCTCTTGTCACTGCGGTTCCAGGTAGACCAGAATGGGGATCTTGACCTCTTAAGTCTACCAATTTTAGTTTAAGATCAGGGTGCTTAAAGTTACACTTGAACTCTTAGGTATTTTGAGTGAGAAAGTGACCTAATTTTAAGGTTGGTTGACCCAAGGGGTCAACTTTACCTCTTGTTTCCTTTGAGAGCTTTTGGGTCTTGTCTTTTAGGGTTCAAGTGTTTAGAGAGCCAATTGTTTTAGGTTTTCTTTGAATAGGTATTTTCAGACAAGGGTTTGGGCACACTTCATTTGGTTTTCTCAATTCTTGCTTAAGGAGTGTGTCTCTAAATCCCTAGTGTTGGATCCTAGGTTGGCTCTACTTGGTCCAGTTAGTTCTTTGTTGGGTAATTAGGGCTCAAGCAAGAATGTGTTAGCCCCTAAATACCCTTAATAGTGTGCAGGAATAATGGGTTGAAAACATGCAACTTTTTATGGTTACTAAGTATGGAAGACAGGTTAGCTCTATATTGCTTGTTCTTTTCTTTTCTTCCTATTTAGAGTTTAGGGGTTAATAGCGAGAGGAAAAATTTACCTGTCCTCGGAGTGGTTGTCGTGCGGTTGCTTGTCTTCTTGATTTCTTGTAGCTGCACAAAAGAGAGGAGATTATCAGAAATTAAAAAGAAACAGGAATGTTTACCTCTAGAATAGCCGTTGCTCCCCGGCAACGGCGCCAAAAACTGGTGGTCGCCTTCCTCTATAGTTTTATTATTCCGTCGTAGTATAGTATAGAGAGGTGATTACCAGTTTACTACAATTTGTTACTCGGAAATAAAGAGTTCCCGAGGTCGAACTCAGGGAGCAAGTTATATTCTAGGGGTACAAGTTTCTTTTACAAAAATAAAGAAAGAGAGAGAAAGAATTTGTTGTCTTTTCTTCTTTTCTCTTTGCTTCTCCTCGTCTCAGATCTTCTGTTATCTTCTTCTTCTTTATCTGCAGTGGTGATGTTCTTCTTCTTCTTTCAGCTGTTCCTGCTCTTCCTTTTTCTTCTGCAGAGCGGTCCTGTTCTTCTTCTTTTCCTTTCTTTCTTCTTTTCCTTTCTTCAGATCTTCTTCTCGTGCTCTTCTTCTTTCAGTTCTTCCCTTGGCCTCTCTGTGTTCTCCTCTGCCTCGCCTTCCTTCTGCCGTCTTTGCCTTCAGGACGTCGTCTGATTTTTCAATCAGACGACTTAAACCGCCACTGCTACAGTGCCACTCGGTGATCCTCCTTCCTTCAGCCTTCGTCTTCTTCCATGGTTCTTCTTCACCTGTGCCTGCACACTTACACAGCTTGATCAGAGGGGCAAAACCTATCTCTACCCTCCCCCGCGTCTCTCTCTCACAGAAACCGCTCTTAGGATAGCTCTCCCAGAGCTGCCGGGTTGCCGGGTACGGGTCGCGCCCGGGTCCAGGCCCACCGGCGTGCGTGGTGGGCGAGGAGTGCAGGTCAGTCTAAGTCGGGTCGGGCCAGGTCCGCGGGGCGTGAGCGCGGACGAGACCGGGTAACCGGGCGGGTGAAGGGGACCTCACCCCGTGTGCTGAGGCAATAAGCCTCCAGCACTTTTTCACTTTATACCGCTGCGCCTCTTCAGAGTTTTCCGAGGTGGGACTAAATGTCCCACCCCGAGTTGGCGCCCACGCGGAGGAGACAGCTGGTAATCGCGGCGTTACGCGAGGCCTTTGCGCGAGGGCTTCGCTTCAGCTGCAGCCTGACGCTTTGTCGAAATGCCTCGCAAGGCCTGGGAGTCGAATCTGGGCGTGGCGCGCCTGCAGCTGCAGGCGGAAGCAGCTCCTTCTGCACGGCAATGGCGGCGGAGGTCGGGTGACCTGTTCACAGCAAAACGGCCTCTCGGCCTAATCAGAAGGTGCCGGGAGCTTCGCCAGAGTGCGGCGAAGCTCGTGTGGGTGGTGGCGAGGCGTGGGGCGGCGTGCAAGGGCTGCCCTAGGTCGGACTGTGGGTCGGAAGATGGGTTTGTTCGGTGGGGTTGCAGAGGGTGATGTGGGGGAAGTGGAAGGGCGGGGGTTGATCAGGGTGAGGAGGCGGAGGTTCTGCGGTGGTCGGCGAGCCGTGTGGGTTGCTGGGGTGATGGGAGCGGCTCGCCGGAGGATGGCCGGAGGCGGAGAAGGTGAGGGTGAGGGGTCGGAATCGAGGGCGATAGTAGATGTTTAAAGTGAGGAAAAGGAAGAGGGGAGGAAGAGGAGGAGCTCTACCTACTTAGCAGGAGGAGGAGGGGCCGGAGCGGGCGACAGTCGTATCGACTGTCGCCGGAGAAGAAGATGCCCGGGGGAAGGGGCGGCGGCGAGCAGAGAGCCGGAGAGGCGCCAGCTGGGTGCGGCGTGGCGCGGGAAGAGCAGGGGAAGAAGTCTCTGCTGCTGGTATTTCGGCAGAGCGAAGAGGAGGAGGAGGAGGAACCGCCGGAGCTGGTGGGCGTCTGCCGGAGTGAGAGGAGAGGAAAGTTGGGGGTTTTCTCCGTCAGATCCGAGCTGCTTCGAACGGTGGGGCGACGGGGGGTATTTATAGGGTAGAATCAGAGAGGAGGGCGGAGGGAGACGACGTGTCTCCCACGCCGGAGGACGTCGGAGATGGAAACCCATACCGTCCGTGCGTTCGCACGGCCGGTATGGTGGGTTGCAGCGACCAGGGGGGTGTTCCTGCGACGGCTGACGACGCAGGGCACCCCCGGTTGACTTGCCAGCCCCTCCCCCTCACCCTGCGCGGCGCCATGCTCCGCGCAAGGTCGCCGGAGCATGGTGCTGGCAGGTTTTGGCAGGAGGGACCTGAATGCAAAGAACGAAGGAGAGTTAGGGGTAGAAATGTGAGGGTTCAAAAGTTGAGGGTCAAAAAGTAAATATATGAGGACCAAAGTGCAAAGTTGGTCAAGAAGGTTTCTTCTTAGGCTCAAGTTTTTATACATGACTAATTAGGACCTAAGGAATTTGATGGTGAATTTTATTTCTAGATTAAACCTTGTTTGACCGGTCAATTTATGCAAAAACCCAAATTAAGTTATTAATTGGGCATGGTTCTCAATGTAGGTCAAAATGGGTTCTGAAGGCCAAATTGAAGGTTCTAAACCCTAGAGATTATTTTTCTATGAATTTTAGAGGGTTTATTCTATTTTTACTTTGCCTCGAACCTCGTGAATTGAAGTGGGTTTGCTTTAGGGTTACAGATTATCATTTAGTTCATTGGAATTGCTGTAGCCCTTATCAGATCATCCCACTTTCCTTCTCATTCGGTTTGTTTGACCTGTGTTTGGATCTTGAATTACCCTGTATGCAGATTATACTGGTAAAATTGCATTTTTACCCCTTATGACTTGTTTTCTCCTTAAACTCAGAATTCTCTGAGTTAAGCCTTTTCTTGAGTTATGTAGGAGCTTTTATTCTTTGTATTGGGTCAAAATGAGCTAGTTATGGCTCATGATGAGGTTCTCATCAATAGTCTGGTGAGGGTATGCAGACTGGTGAAGGACGCAGCCCCTGTTTTGTTCTATGTTGTACAACTTAGAGCATACTCGTTAGTGGAAACGACTGATCGCGTGTTAGTGCGGGGTAGCCCCCGTGTATTTATCACGCGTGCCGTAGTTACTACTGCATCGCGAGTATGACCTCAAGGTGGTAGATTGGGTGTAGGACAAACGCAGGGTGTTCTCTCAGCCAAGAGAGCACCACGTGCATGTTCTGCATTATGGGAAAACCGTAGCAAGATCGTTCCATTAGGGAACATGTCAACCAAGAGATAATGGGACTTTTCGTTAAAACAACTGAAATTACAAAACAACTAGTACATAGAATTGGAAATAAAACATGAAAATGCCTGAAATGTTTACTGCTTTCCCTCTTTTAAATTAAGTTGTGTTAGTTGAACGTATACTTGCCACTCTACTCAGCTTTTACTGACGTCTATTACTTGTGCCCAGGACAGGGAGGTGAGTAGCCAGTTCCAGATGCTGCAGAGGGAGCTAGACCTAGTCGAGCCCAGCCTTAGTTGCTTTACTTCTATTCTGCTGTAGGTTGATTCTCCCTTTGTTATCGTATCTATCTTGGAACAAGTAATGAGTCCATTTGAATGGACTACTGTTACACTTAAGTTAACTTTAATCTTACATTTTATGTTCGTTAATAACTACATTAGATCATAAAATGATTTCATGCATCATTAATTATGTTTGCATATGTGTTATTGCATTTTATAAATATAATAATTATTTTCTATTTTATTATTTCAGGGATAAATCCAAGCTCCTTCGTCTAACCCTCTTCACTGCTAGCCAATCCAACTTACAGGCTATTTTTAGACATAACCGCAGCCATGAAAAGGGGGGAGGAGGTGGAGATAATTCACGAAGAAGTAGAAAAGCAGGGGGGCTTCTCTTTTGGGCGGATCCATCTTCCCCCCTGCGGGGAACTGCATCATCATCATCCAGAACCGCATAACCCGTGTGCACTGTGCACCAAGCCTGCACCTGCCATCACCGCATCACCCCACCCGCGCCCGCAGGCGCTTCCTCCTTCCAGCGCAACCACCTTGCGCACCTGCACAGTGCCTCTCCGCAGCCTGCAAGCACCGCCCTCGCCTCACCCGTGCCCCGGTAGGCGCCCGCAAGTGCTGCACAGCACCGCCCTCGCCACCAAGCACCCGCTTCAGCGCAGGTGCTTCGTCCTTCCAGCGCCTAGCGCTCCCCGCAGGCACCGCACGCCAAGCACCACCAGCGCTCCCCTCCAATGTTGTAGGTGCTCAAGCCATCACGCCCGCTCGCCCATCTCCAGCCTGCCATGCAGGCGCCCGTTCATGCACCTGCGCAGAAAACCCTCTGCACCGCTGCGCTCTCCCACGCCCTTGCTGCATCCGTAGGCGCGCGCCATCTGCAGCGCGCCCTCCCCTCTACAAACCGCCATCACCGTTGGCCCGTTCAGGTGCCTCACCTCCGCTTCACCCAGCGCCTGCAGCGTCGCACCTCCACGCATGCCTACGCGCTCTGCAGAGCGCTCGCGTGCCAACGCCTTCGCGTCTCTGCACATTTGCAGCATGCGCAGCAGCAGCAGCTTCTCCACCGCCGCCGTTCATCTCCGCCGGCCGGTTGCCACCGAACTCCTCGCAACGTGCCGCTACCGCCATTGTGAAGCACTCGTTGAGACGCATCTCTACGTGCGACCTCGCCATCAGCCATCGACCCACGCTCGCTCACGGAAGAGAGAGGCAAAAACCTCTATTTTTCACTCAATTAGTAATTATGGAAAATGCCATTGTCAAAGGTACTATTCATTTATTTTCTGAATTAATATATTGCAGCAAATTTGCATGGACACCCCTTGCTTAATTTGGAATTACATATAATTGATTTCTCCTTATGAATGACATACATATTATAGTACATTGGTGTCATTAGTTAGGAGATTAATATTAACATTGTTTGCTATTACCAAGGTCATTATTGAGAATATTATATTATGGTAATTTTGCATGTGCACCCTCATCTTCTTGATTAATTATCCATATTGAGAATTTGTGCTGGAAATGAGAGCACTAGTTAGCATGCACCTCTATTAATATTCCCGATTCCTTGATGCATTATTACTCATTTTAATAGGCTAATTCCTCCCTGTGGAGACGACCTAACTCTTCATGGTTAGTTTTGAGAATTTAAATATTTTGAAAAGCAATTTTCTACCACGCGATTAAATACAACAACACATCATTTTATATTAAAGTTTTCAACAAAAATGAAGATCGCTCTTTCAACAAGTAGTTCAATTTACGTTTTATCAGTAAGTTGCGATGGCTATGTTGTAATCGTACTTTTTCTCTTGTGAAACATGTTTTTCTATTATAGACTTTACAGATATCAGTCTTTTATTCATTCTTCTAGCTGTACTGCATGTGTGGAAATTGTTACGGGTTGGTATATTTCTCATTGGACGATTAAGTCTTGGGTTAGTTTAGGCGATTCGACCTGGGTTTCATGTAGAACCAGTTCAAGTCGTAACAAGATGGTATCAAAGTAAGGTCGTCTTGAAAAATGAATCAAACAACCTGGAAGTAACCACTCATGTAGATGCAGCTAGGATAGCCATCACAACGTGTTTTCTTGATTTCACTCTTGAGTGTTGTATTAGATTTGTGTCAATAATGATATTTGTTCTATTCCATCTCCCTATAGGAGATGCCTCGTCATTTAGCTCGCGGGGTTGGTCAAGGACGTGGCCATGGGCGTGGTCGTAGGGGCAGATGTGTCAGACCTGAGGCAAGGGTTGCCCCACCCCTCCTTCAGGGTGTCCAGGCTCAGGACCTCACTCAGTTGATTCGGCACATCGTGAGGGAGGAGTTTCAACACCCACCACCTCCGCTGCCTTCTCTTGAGGATGAGGAGGGGGAGTCTTCTGTGAGACAGGGGAGTCGTCATAGTGCCAGGCGAGCTGGACAGGGAGGGGATGACCCTCCACCACCCCCACCTCCTTCAGACACTACTGAGTAAGAGTCCTCCCTACTGGGGTATGTACTCGTGCCCTTGTTACGGCTTCACCATGAGTTGTTTATGCAGTTCCGGAAGTTGAAGCCCCCCTCCTTCAAGGGGGAGGAGAACCCGTCTGAGGCAAAGGACTGGCTAGAGCAGATGGAGAGGAACTTTAACACGCTCCACTCCCCTGCAGAGTGTCATGTGGCCTTTGCCACGTACTAGCTGGAGAGTGTCACCCACAGGTGATGGTGGGCGGTTTGAGGACAGGAGGGGGGAGATCCATCCTGGGACCAGTTTGTGGCCCTCTTCTGTGAGCAGCACTTCCCACAGACGTGGTAGGACTAGAGGAGGCGGGAATTCCACACTCTCCGCCAAGGGGCGATGACAGTTAGCGTGTACCACATGTGTTTCGTGGAGCTGTCACGTTTCACCCCATCTGCTGCGACTACAGAGGAGGAGCATCTGTGGAGGTTCATTAAGGGTCTCCGACCTGCTATATGGGGGTATGTGAAGCCCTTGAAGCTACCCACCTTCTTCTGCATGGTCAAGGCAGTGATGACTTATGAGGAGACCAACTCGGTTGCGCGAGACACCGACGGAGTAGGTCAGAAGAGGCCCTATTAGCCTAACCACTCTCAGGGCCATTAGGAGAGGAGGCACACCCCGCTCCATCTAACTATACCCGCGGGGGAGGCATCCCGCTCTATGGGGTTGCCAGCGACTTTTGGAGGCCCCAGGCAGGGGCCAGCTGCCAACACCAGACCCCTGCCTTGCTACCAGCAGGGACAGACCGAGGGAGGAGGTCGTGTCCCTCTTTGCTACTAGTGTGGCTAGTTAAGCCACATGAGGAGGGACTGCTTGTCTAGGGTAGGAGCGTACTAGATGCTCCTTGTACTGAGCGCAGGAGGCCAATCTGGCGGCTGTGGCTACTAGGCTCGAGGAGGAGGACAACAGTCACAAGGTAGGTGCCGGCCAACCGCTCGCTCGATGTTCGTAGCACTTTTGTGCGGGTTTTAAAGAGAATATGACGTTGTAGTATAGCAGACAAAGCGTTCAAACAAATAGAGAATTTTATTACTCGAAAATCGGAGTATCCGAGGTCGAACACAGGGAGCAAATGGAATTTACTACTAATTAAAATGTAATTGAACACTCTAATTTACTCAAAACTGGAATTCAGAAGTATCTAAAAGAATAATTCAGACAAGAGTCAAATTGGACGTCTGATCTTGGGATCAGACGTCTTAAAAGTGTTTTCCCTTTTCCTTTTTAATTATTCTTCTTCTTCTGATCTTGCTTTCTTTCTTCTTTTGCAGACTCTTTTTCTTCTTCGTCTTCTGTCTTGGCTTCTCTTCTTCTTTCTCTTCTCTCTTCCTGCTTTGCTTCTTTTCTTGCGAAGGCTTCTTCCTGCCTTTGTTTCTTTTCTCTTGTTTCTTCTCCTGCGAAGGCTTCTTTCCTTCTCCTTCTCTTCTCTGCCTTGCCTTCCTTCTCCTTTGGTCCTTCTGTTCTTCCTGCCTTTCCTTCTTCCTTCTCGTGGCCAAGTCTTTCTTCCTCAACGTTTAGCCTGTGCCTACACAGAGCAAAACCTACCCCTTTCCCTCTACCTGCGCATCTCTCTCTCAGCAATTCACTCAAACACGCTCTCCCAGAGCCACAAGGGTAATCGGGTCGGATTCGCACCCGGGACCAGGCGCACTTGCAGGTGGTGATGCGTGAGGAGTGCGTGGGTTCGGGTCGGGTCGGATCCCGCCAGATCCACGAGATGAAACCGCGGACGAGGCGGGCGTGAGGGCAAGTGAGGGACCTCACCCCTGTGCTTTTGGAGGCGATAAAGCTATATCACAAAAACAACTTATAGCATACCTGCGCCTCGCGATTCCACGATGTGGGACTAAAGGTTCTGCCCTGATTTCGCGCGCGCCCGCAGACCTACGTGCAATCGCCAAGGCTGCTGGCTTTGCAGCGCCCTTTGCTGAGCCAGACCTCTTCGCCCTGCTCGCCCGAACCTGTTGCGCCTGGAGCCTGGAGGACCTGACGCCTGGAGCTTCTTCAAATGTCGCCAATGGCGGCAGGAGCTGAGATCTTGTCAGACACAAAACGAGCCTCTCAGCTCAATTAGACCAGCTAGGGACCTTCGCCGTAGCACGGCGAAGGTGGTGAGCCATGCTGCAGGCCGCAGGATGGCTTAGGCGTGCGTGCCTAGGTCAACCTGTGGCCGGATGTGTGGGGTTGTTCGGGGGGCTACTGTGGATGTGCGGAGTGGCAGTGGAGGGGTGGAATGTGTTCCTGGTGGTGAGGCGGAGCTTACGAGATGGTCGGCGAGTCGTGTGGAGGGGCAGAATGGTGGGAGCGGCTCACCGGAGGTCGGTCGGTGATGTGGAAGATGAGGGTGGTCGGCGTCGGTCGAGGGTCGATTAGATGAGATAACAGGGGGAAAAGAGAGAGGGGACTACGGGGAATATTTCTAACCTAATTGTAGGGACGAAGGAGGACGGAGGGTGGACAGCTGTACCTGTTGTCGCCGGAAAAGACGCTGCCTAGTGGGGGAGAACGACGGGGCTAAGGCGGCGTGCGCGGGTACTGCGCGACGCGGAGGAGAGTCAGGAAAATAACTCTGCCACTGGTTTTGTGGTAGAGCGAAGAGGGAGGGGAGGGGGGCTCGCCGGAGCTTGCTGGGAACTTTGGCCGGGCAGGAGGAGATGAATTAGAGGTGGAAACTCGGCCAAATCAAGCTGAAGATGAGCGACCGGAGGTGTGGGTTCTTATATAGGCACTGGGCCAGCCGCTCAGGGCGTGGAGGGCACGCCATTGCCTCTGATTGCTCGCCGGAGTAGGAAAGAGGTTAAGATACCCAAATCCCTCGTGCGTTCGCACAAGAGATTGGGTTCACACCAGAGGTTCTGATTGGCCTTAAATGGAAGGGAATTCCTCAGAGAATCTCCCTTCCATTTCTGAGAGGGAATCTCTGATGAATCAGAGAGTAATCTCTCTCTAAACCTCGCTGGAGCTTGGTTCTACCCTAACAATGGCGGTAGGACCTGATTGCAAAGGTGGCGAGGAACTTAGGGGGCTCTCTGCAATGATATTCAAAAGATAGGGACCAAATTATGATTTGGGTGTACTAAATTGTAAAGTAGGTCAAGATGACCTCCCCTTGGGTCCAAATTTTGGTATAAACCTAATTTGGACTTAAGGAATCCAATGGTGAAGTTGTATTTTATGTTTGACCTCGTATGACTGGACATTTTACGTAAAAACCCAAATTAGGTCAATTAATGTGCTAGGACCCTAATCTAGGTCAACCTGGGTTCCAAAGGCCAAATTGAGTGTTCTAAACCCTATAGGATATTTTTCCATGATTTTTAGAAGGTTTAATTGATTTTTATCCTGACCGGAACCTTGTTAATTTAAGTAGATCTGTTTTAGGGTTATCAAGTGTCATTTAATTCCTAGATTGCACATAAGCCCATTTCTGATTGACTCAACCCACTTTTTATCTCATTTAGACCATTTGACCTATGTTTTGCCTCTGAGAAATCCCTTTTATGTACTGCAATGGTAAAATTACAGTTTTAACCTTTATTTCATATTTTCTTCTCAGAGCACTTGTTCCTTCAGTTAAGCCTTCTTCTAGGTTATGTAGGAGATTTTATCTTCTTTATTGGGTCAAAATGAGCTAGTTATGGCTCATGATGAGGCTCTCATCACTCAACCTAGAGTGTGGCTACCTCTTCTGCACCTAGAGCTAAGGGGCATGTCAACGCCTTGACTCACAAAGATGCCAGAGCTTCAGGTTCAAGTGTGGCAGGTATGGTTACTGTTTCTGGCAGATTAGTTTACGTACTTTTTTGATTCTGGTGCCACACATTTGTCTGTCTCCACGAGTTTTGCCGTCAGTTTGGGGCCGAACAGTACACTACTATAGGATTCGTTCTTGATTAGAAGGCCAGGGGGACAGTTGTTTGTCGTAGAGGAGGTCTTTACCAAATGTGAGCTCATGATAGGGGGACACAGTCTCCTTGTCGATTTGATTGTAATATAGATGGAGGATTTCGACGTGATCTTGGGGATGGATTGGCTATCTTCTTATCATGCCATGGTGGACTATTTTGGGAGAAAGATTATCTTCTCCATTCCTGAGTTGCCTCCCTTGGAGTTCAATGGTCAACTAGTGGATGGTGAGTTTAGATGCATATCCGAGCTTCGGGCAACGAAGCTACTGAGCCAGGGGTGTGAGGGCTTTTTCGCTTGCGTTGTGGCAGAGCTTAACCTAAGTTTTTGACCTGCAGAGTGTTTCGATAGTCTGTGAGTACCCTGATGTCTTTCCTGAGGAGCTACCAGGACTACCACTTGAGCGTGAAATCAAGTTTGAGATCTCATTGATACCGAGGACCAGTTCCATCTCTACTACACCAAACAGTATGTCACCACTTGAGCTGCGGGAGCTCAAGTCTCAGCTGTAAGATTTATTGGAGAAGGGCTTTGTGAGGCCCAATGCATCCCCTTGAGGGGCCCCTGTTTTATTTGTGAAGAAGAAGGATGGCATCCTTTGGCTTTGTGTTGACTACAGGAAGCTAAACCAAGTTGCCATCAAGAACAAATACCTATTACCCTACATTAACGACCTCTTTGACCAGTTGCAAGATGCCACGATGTTCTCTGAGATAGACTTGAGGTTGTGATACCACCAGTTGAGGATCAGGGAGACAGACATCTCTGATGAGAACCTTATCATGAATCCTAACTAGCACAATTTAATCTAAATAAGTGTGAAGAAGCTCCTACAAAACCTAAAAAGAAGCTTAACTCAGAGAATTCTGAATTAAAGAATAAGACAAATCATAAGGGGTAAAACTGTAATTTTACCAATGCAGTACGCAAATAGGGTAATTAAGAGTCTAAACACAGGTCAAATAAGCTTAATAAAGAGGGAAGTGGGATGATCTGATCTGAAAAGGGTTATAGCAACTTCTATGAATTAAATAACATTCTATAACCCTAAAATAAATTCACTTTAATTCACGAGGTTCGAGGTAGGATAAAAATAAAATAAACCCTCTAAAATTCATGAAAAAATATTTCCTATGATTTAGAACCTTCAATTTGACCTTTGCAACCTATTTTGACCTAAAATGAGAACCATGCCCAATTTATGACCTAATTTGGGTTTCTGCGCAAATTGATCGGTCAAGCATGGTAAAAACTAAAATCAAATTTCACCATTAAAATCCTTAGGTTCAAATTAGGCTGGTATAAAAATTTGGGCTTAAGAAAAGACCATCTTGACCGACTTTACAAATTGGTCCTCTTGAATTACTTTTTGACCCTTATCTTTTGAAACCCTTACACTTTGCCCCCTATCTTTCTCATCGTTCTTTGCAGAACAGTCCTCCCTGCCATTCTGAGCAGCACCATACCTCCGACGACCTTGCGTGGAGGATGGCGCCGCGCAGGGCATGGCGCCCGTTCTCAAGAATGAATGGGAGGTTCCCTACGTTGTCCTTTGTCGCAGGGACCCTCCCCGGTGTCCTGCAACCACCCATGCCTCTCGTGCGAACGCACAAAAGGAATGGGTCTCCTTCTCCGGCCATCTCCGGCGTGCACTGCACGTTTTTCCCTCGGTCCACTCTCCTCGCCAGCACCTTTATAAGGAGCGGCAGGGGCTTCCATCCAAGGCAAGCTAGTTCTGGCCGAGAAACTCCCCCTCCGTCGTCTCCTCTCTCTCTGGTCAGACTGCCCAAGATTCCGGCGGACTCTCCTCCTCCTTGTCGCTTTGCTGCCATACCTGCAGCAGAGCCCACTCTGCCCCGTCCTCCCACGCCAGGCCACACCAGCTGGCGTCCTCAGATCTCCTCCTCGTCGTCGATAACCCTCTCCTAGGCACCTTCGTCCTCAGCACCGGCAGGTACGCGCCGAGCGCCACCTCCCCCCCTCTTTGTCAATTAGGTAGGTAGAAACCTTCCTTTCTCTCTCCCTGATATTTCCCCCTTTTTAATTTACCATTTTAACCCACTGATCGCCACTGTCCATCACCACCTTCCCCATCTTCGGCCGCTCTCCGACGAGGCGTTCTCGCCACTCCACGCCTCCATCCGCCTCACCAGCTGCCCATTAAGCTCCGCGACATCCCACTGACACCGAATCCACCCTCCATTCCCTTCCTAGCACCTCCAGACCACCCCCCGAACTCACCCACTCTCACGCACGCAGTGTGCCCTAGGCGCACGGCCACAGGCACGCTCGTGTCTCACCGACCCTCGCACCGCCTTCGCCATCCTCTGGCGAAGCTCCCTGCGTTGTCTGATGTGGTCGTAAGGCTGTCTTCGTGATTTCAGGTCTCCACCTCCTCGCCGCCATTGACAGCAGGTTGGAGCTGCTTCGTGGGCAGCTCCAGACTTCTTCGGCCCCAGGCGCAGGCCCCAGGCAGCGTGGGGCACTTCCGCAGAGATGCCTAGGTTCTCAATTGGGGTCGCGAGCCTTCGCTGCTTCCCCAAATGAGCGAAGCCTTCTCCCGCGGGTGCCCGAGATCGGAGGTGGGACTTTAGTCCCACCTCGTAAGTGTGTGGCCTCGCGCCCACACTTAAATTGATTTTGTGATATGAACTGATTGCCTCCGATACACACGGGGTGAGGTCCCTCACCTATCACCGCCCTCGTCCGTGAGTTCACCACACGGATCAGGCGTGATCCGACCCGACACTCCTGTGCACTCCTCGCGCACCACGCACGCTGGTGCGCCTGGACCTGGGCGTGCAACCCGACCCGATTACCTGGCTCTGGGAGAGCTTTCCAAAGAGAAATCCAGAGAGAGAGACGCGGGAAAGGGGTAGGGGTAGGTTTTGCATTGATAGTTGTGTGTGTACGTAGGATAGGAGGAAGAAGAAGGAAGAAGCAGGCGAAGGAAAAGAAGAGGAGCCACATTGTAGCAACCGCGCAGTTAAGCTGTCTGAGCGCTGAATCAGACGTCAGAGGGTCAGCAGCCAGAGCAGAGAAGAACTGCAGCTGCTGAAGAAGAAGGCAGGCTGAAGAAGAAAGAAAGAAGACGCAAAGAAGAAGAAGAAGACAAGAAGGAGAGAAAGAAAGAAGCGGAAGGGCCAGAGCAGAAGAAAAGAAGGAAAAAGAAGAAGGAGAGAAGAAAATCAGAGAGGAAGAAAGGAGAAAGACTTAATAGCTGAAGAAGAAAAGAGAAGGCAGAAGCCTCTGCAGCCGCAAGGAAGAAGAAGAAAAGAAAATCAGAGAGAAGAAAAGAGAAAGAGGAACCACAAAAGTAGAGAAGAAGAAAAGAAGAAAAAGAAAGAAGAGAGTCGGCTGAAGAAAGAGAAGAAGCCAATCACCCCTTCTTTTTCTCTCTCTTTTAATTTTTTTGTAAAACCTTATTGTGAACTTATATGCTTCTAGAATTATAGTTTGCTCTCTAAGTTCGACCTCGGGAAACTCTTCTTTCCGAGTAATAAATTGTATTAGACTGGTAACTATTTTATTATATTCCACAACAACTATAATAACTATAAAGACGAAAAGGGGACCAGTCTCCAAGATAGCATTTTGGATGCGTTATGGACACTATGAGTTTTTGGCCATGCCGTTTGGGCTGATCAATCCCCCCGCTGCTTTTATGGATTTGATGAACTGTGTTTTAAGACCCTACTTGGACCAGTTTGTGGTGGTATTTATTGATGATGTGCTTGTATACTCTCGTGATCAATCCTAGAACAAGCAGCATTTATGCATGGTTCTGGACACCATGAGGCGGCACAGGCTGTATGCCAAGTACAGCAAGTGCGAGTTTTGGTTGGGGTAGGTTACTTTCTTGGGTCATGTGGTCTTTGGAGATAGGATAGCTGTGGATTCGGCCAAGGTTGAGGCCATGCTCAGGAGGGAGAGGCCACGCATAGTGACAGAGATATGCAGTTTCTTGGAGCTAACAGGCTACTACAGGCGATTTATCAATGGTTTCTCCTAGATTGCGCACCCTATGACATAGTTGACTAGGAATGATGTGCCCTTCACCTGGACCAATGAGTGTGAGGTGTGTTTTCAGGAGTTGAAGGGGAAGCTGACTTCAACTCTTATGCTTACCTTTCCAGATAGTAGTGGCAGGTTTGTGGTATACACTAATGCCTCGTTATAGGGGTTGGGTGGTGTGCTCATGCAGCGGGTCCACGTTGTCTCTTATGCATTGTGGTAGCTAAAGCCCCATGAGCATAACTACCCCACTCATGACTTGGAGCTGGCGGCTGTCATCTTTTCTTTGAAGACATGGAGGCACTACTTACATGGTGAGACTTTTGAGATTTTCATGGATCATAAGATCCTGAAGTGCTTGATTGATCAGAAGGAGCTCAACATGAGGCAGAGGCAATGGTTGGAGCTCCTAAAGGACTATGACTGCAGCATCTCTTATCATTTAGGGAAGGCCAATGTGGTGGCTAACTCCTTGAGCTGAAAGGCGTTCTCCCACTTGGCTAGTTTACAGGCACGGAGTTGGCAGCTCATGCAGGAGGTTGGTAGTTGGCGACCTCAGGAGACACACAGACACTGTGGGGTAGTGACGAGACAGGCACGACCCAAGCTCTTAGATCGCATCATTGCTAGGCAGATGGTTGATCCGTATCTACAGATGTTGCTGGACAAGGTATTGACAGGGGACCCGGGAGACTTCACTTTCACTGATGAGATCTTGCGCATGAGGGGACAATTGTGCATCCCTAGGGATGAGAAGCTTTCGAGAGAGCTTTTGGCAAAGGCACACAGGTCCAGATTCACCATACATCTCAAAAATATCAAAATGTACCGTGATTTGTGACGTGACTTTTGGTGGAAGGGGATGAAAAGGGATGTTGGGGAGTTTGTGCAACAGTGCTTGGTATGCCAGTAGGTGAAGGTCGAGCACCAGAGGCCTACGGGACCATTATAGCCACTTCCTGTGCTAGAGTGGAAGTGGGAGAGTGTCACTATGGACCTGGTGGTGGGGTTACCAGTTACACAGTGGGGGCACGATGCTGCTTGGGTCATAGTGGACAGATTGAGGAAGACGACGTGGTTTTCGTTGATCCGAGTCACTTTTGAACTAGCATAGTTAGCAGAGCGCTACATTAGGGATGTGGTGCGTCTTCATGGGGTCCCCCGTGAGATTATATTGATAAATGCTAGTTTATCATCATTCTTATGCATTAAACAAACCTAGCTCTTAGGATTTTGCTTCGCAAACGGATTTTTTGGGTTGCATTTAGGCATAAATTAGGTTAGGCATGCATTTTACTTTTTATTTCCTTTTTGATGTGTTTTTGTGAGTGTTAGGGATATACAGATTGGCAGATCCCTAAAACCCTAGCACTCAAAAAGGCAACTGATGAAGAAGAAGCCCAAACCAGCTAGAACTCAGCTTTATCCAGCTCACCATAGTTGGAATCCAGCTCACTTGAACTAGGGTTAGCTCATCCTATTTCCATTTAGCTCATCTCAGCTGAATGGCAGCTCAAGAGAGCTCATCTTAGCTCACCTTTGCTCAAGTTAGCTCAGATTCAGCTCAACTTAGCTGAGTCTAGCTCATCTCAACTCCCATCAGTTCACTGGGAGCTCTAGCTAGCTCAGTTGAGTTGATTGGAGTTCACCTCAGCTCAGGACCAGCTACATCCAGCTCCACTCAACTCCAACTAGCTGAAGATGACTTCATCTTAGCTCAAGAAGCTCAAGTCTAGCTCCTGAGGACTCAGCTTAGCTCAACTTAGTTGAGCTAAGTTGAGCTAAGCTACCTTAGCTACCTAACCAGCTAGGCCCTCCCCGGGAGCATAAGACCTAGCTCACCTCAGCTTCTTTCAGAAGAAGCCAGCTTGCTTTAGCTTGGCTTAGCAACTAGCAAAGAACTGGCAAGCTAAGCCAACTAAAGTAGCTCCATGCCACCCTCTTCAGCAGTTGCCAGCTCCAGTTCAGCTCCAAACTTCTTTTGTTCAGCTCCTCCCCTCAAACCTTAGCTCCAATTGCCTCCTCTACTATACTACTAGCTAAGCTCTAGCTCCCTTGGCCATTGACGTGCTCTTGTGCGTGTGTGTTAAGGAGTGTCATTATAGTCGCACTTGAAACGTCGATTTTAAAATAATTAAACGGAGGTGAGTCTGAGTGTCGGTCTCAAGGAGGCGTGAAAATCGGATTTTTGCTTACCACTTGTTGTCACGGAAAGTACGGAGTTTTGCTTGCGAAATATGCGATTTTGAAAAGCGAGAGAGAGATAAAGAGAGAGAGAAGGTTTAGGGTTAGAAAGCTCTTTGTTTTGATCATGCAACTTGAACAGAAATTAAAATGGCAATTGAATGGAAAATAACTTCATTAAACATGCACTTGTAGTTCATAACTTACAACATTAAATACATGCTTCAACAAAATTAATAGAAAGCTTAAAAGAGAGAGAGAGAGAGTGTGTGTGTGTGGAGAGCGACGAGGCAGCCACGGCGGTGGAGGAGGCTCCGTCGATGGCTCATCGTCTCCGACGACTACAAGAGTGCCTAAAGCTAGCTAAGAGAAGAGTGGAGTAGTTGCAAAGGGGAGTGGATGCCTTGAATGGTGGTTGGAGGGGGTTTAAATAGAGTTAAGAACCTCCTAAAAGAAGAAGGGGGTTTAGCGACATCCAGAGTGTCGCTAAAACCGCTTCTAAAAAGCGTCGGTGAAGCCCTCCTACCTCCGATCAGCTGCTCGCCTCGTTCCTTCTCCTCGCGCGATCTGCGGCCGCTGAACGAGAGCCGTCCGATCCTCGTTCCTTCTCCTCGCGCGATCCACGGCCGCTGAACGAGAGCCGTCCGATCGAAGATCGGACGGCTGAGAGCCTTCCTTGCTTGGCCTGGGATTGCGCCTCGGGCGCGCGTGTGCACGCGCATCTCCGCCTGCCATGCAAGCGCGCATGGACGCTCGTGAGCTACAGTCGCGCCGCGTGGCAAGATCCTGGCCGCCCGCTGCTAATCGGGTGGCCCAATTTCTCTGCGCCCGTCGCCCGTCTTCAATTTCCACCCCGGGCGGCTCGAACGCGCGTCGCGTGGGTGCGGGCGTACGTGCTCACTGTTACGCCACGCCCGCGCTTTGTTGTAGTGACCGTGGGCGGCCGCGCGGATCTCGGCCGTTCGATTGAAGATCGACGGCCGAGGTTTTATCTCGGCTGGCTGAAGGCGCGGCGAGCGTGGGGGCGAGGTTGACGTGGCGCAATCTGGGCCGTTGATCTCCAGATCAACGGTCAGAAATTCTTGGGCCCATTGTAGGAGCTTCGGATGTCGGATTTGGCCGATCTTGAGTCCATTGGACTCCGTTCGTCGTTCTGAATCCATCCGTGTGGTCTGATTGCTCATCTGAGGCCTGCTTTGACAAATGCTTACACAAATGGCCATTAATGCAGTTTATAAGCAATCTTGGTACATGATGCATGCAATGCTCCTATTCTACTTATGTTGTGCCTTTTATTCTAAAGATGAGCCATATTCAACATAATTATCACCCCCTTGTGTAGTGTATCATCCACCACCCTAATACCCTACCTAACTAGCTCCACCCTACTCCTTTTGGTGCCACCACCTAGCCACCTTTTCACCCCATCATCACCACCAAAAGGCACCAATTTTGGTGCCAAAAACTACCCTAACCACCCCTCCCTTTTGGCGCCAAAATACCCTCACATCATGGCCCTACACCTACCCCCTCCAAGCCACACCCACCATCCACATACCCCCCTTCTAGAACCCTACCTTGGTGCCACCTAATCACCCTCCTAGAAGCCCATTTTTGGCGCTAAATTCAAGGGACACCACCACCATAACTACCCCCCATGTGACCCCTCAATTGGCACCAACTATTCCTAGCCCTAGGATTTACTAACTACCCTTAAATCCCATCCTGACCATCCATTCCAAGAGTCACCTATACCCCCCATCCTACTCTATAAATGACCCTTAACCACCACTATTTTTCCCATCCTCCATTAGTGTTAACTCTACCCTAAATCCACCTATAACTCACGACCAAGAAGAAGAAGGAAGGAAGGAGATTAAGGAGGCTATCCCTTGCCTCCTTGGTGCCTTCTTCCTCTCCATTCTTCTCCTTGTGCCACACCAAGAGGAGGAGCAAGCTCTACATCAAGGAGGACGGCCAGGTATTGGAGGAGATACTAGGGTGGTGCACGCCTACCCTTGGAGGAAACAATTGAGGTGGAGAGCATCCACCTTGGAGGAGCCATTCAAGGAAGGAGAAGGAGACCTTCTTTTCAAGCCATGGAGTAGCTAGGCTTGGAGCAAGAAGACTCCCTTCTTCACCAGATTTTGCAAGAGGATTTGTGTCTTTATTGCTTTTATATTTTCCATTGCAAGTAGAAGCATTCCTCTACATGTTTTTGTAAAACACAAATTCTATTAAATCAATTTACATTCTTTTCATTTTTGTTGCAATTGTATTCTTTGTCTCTAGCACTCTTCATTCCCTCTCCCTAATTACTCTAGGCCTCCACGTGCCTAGGGTGAGCTTAGGAAGAAGAATTAATTGTCACTTAGGTTTTAGCTTAGTTATTGTAGGTGTTAATTGCTTTCCCGCCAACAATTCGCATATTCGTCGTTATTTCAAAACTATAAAAATTATAAATTTGAAAAAACAAAAAAAAAGTTGATTTCCACTTCCAAGCATGAGACGTATTTTTGCAAACATTTGGCCTTCTTGGACGACCCTAGATACTTCCCTATCTAAGATTTATAAATTTAAGAGTTGATCGATTTTACGCTTTACAATGACGTATTTTACAAACTGCGTAAAATCCGTATCACTTTTTGGCATCGTTGTCGGGGAGGCACGACTTTGCATTCATTTATTTCTATTACTTGAAGTGGATCTCATCCCCTTTCTCTTTTTCTCTCATGTGTGTAGGCGTTGCAAGAAGTGGGATTTGGAAGCTTGAAGTGCCTTGTCTTCTCACGGAATTCCAGGTTAGTGATTCCAAAATTGGTCACACTTCTAAAAAAACTACCAAAAAAATATTAAACCAGGCTTTCAGGACTCTAAATACCCTAATTAAGTGGAGTGGTGCAAATTCAAACCCGTTTGTTGCTTGTTTGAACTAATTAACACCACTTCACTTCAAGTGTTGGTGTTTTGATTTTTGGGTCCAGACTTCTGTTCGGACTTTAAAAATCAATTCCCAACACCAGAGGCCTCCTAAAATCTTAAAATTTCACCCAGTGATTCCAATTCAAGTAAGGAACAGCTGTTCCAAATTTCAAAACAATTGAATTTGTATAGAATTTTTAAAAATTCATGGATTGTAGAAAGGTCATCTCCTCTAATCTTCCTATTTTGCTATTATCCGCAAATTTTAGGAATTTTTATACTCATCCAATTTTTGTGAAATTTAGCTTCTTGGAATCCTTGAGAAATTCTACACATCATATAAATTCACCAAAATTTTTGGAGGTAGGTGGTGATATTGAAAAGTCCAAAATACTCACGAGTATCATTTCTAGACTTTGACACTAGCACAAAGAATTTTTTTTTAAATACAAACAAATTCATAAAATCCTAAAAAAATATTTTCTGGAATCCTTGTTTGATTTTCCATAAAGTAGTGGTGTTGTTTGATTTGTTTGGATCACTACTTTAAATATAAAGCCTAAAAACAAACTCATTGGTAGTAAAATTTCTGTATTAGAATTCAAGTGATTAGGATTTTCTTTTCATTTCTAGAGACCAACAACTTAAAGGAAATTGATCTTCACCAAAAAACCTGTTTTTCCTTTGTTTGTTGAATCTCAAACTTGTTTGAAGCCTTAAAAAGGAAACTCTAAAACATATTAACCTAAATTAAATCCTAAAATACAGAAATTCATTTAAAATTGTGTGACAACTTGTGTGCTATTGGAATCACTTTCCAATCTTACAAACACTAAAAATTGAAATAACGGGGCAATACCCCAATCAATGCCCTCCACATTCTGTGTGCACTAAAGTTGCCAGACCTAATTAAAAATTGTAGCAATTTGACCCCTAAGGTTTCATCAACTTAGGCTTGCTATCTAGGTTTTAAGTTTTCTTTAGTTAATATCAATTTTATCATCTATATCTGGTGTCATGCTGAGGGGCTGTGTCAAACGACTAGGCACAGGTTTACACAAGCCCCTGGGGATTTTCCTAGGAAATGCTTGGGCCTAATCCTCCTCTTATGCAACTTGGCTAGATTTGTTGATAGAACGGGTATTCACTATTGATTTCTTATTTCCTAGGTAGATCAAGTCTTAGGTTAAATTTTTAGGGAGTCATATTTAAATTAGGTCTAGAATTTTGTTTGATTAATTGCACACTTTCTCTCATCTCCATCTCTTCTCCTCCCCTCCCATTCTTCCCTTTTATGCACGGGCGATGATCTCAAAATTCACACTTAGAGGGACCATTTGATTTTGCCCCCCATGCAAAAAGATCGCTTTTTCCGTCTTCTTCTTCTGAAAAATGAAAAATCAACAAAACAGGTCCACTAACCCTTCCACTTTCACCTCTAGTCCCACTTCTAATCCCAATTCTGACCCTTCCACCCAAAACCCCCCCATTTTTGACTTCCGACATTTGGAGCTTCCCAATGCTGAGTTGTCTCAATCACAACATCAAGCCCTCAGCCTGATCTCTACACCTTGATGGCTGAGCAAATTGCTCAACTTAATGCCAATCAACAAGTGTTAACTCAGAATATCCAAAACCTAGCCAACCAAAGGCCAAACCCACCACCCCATCCGCAGCCTGCCGTTCCTCTAAAAGATTTTTATGATCTTTCCTATTATGAGGAACGACCAGGGGAGGTCATACCTTAAGGGGACTTTGAGATCAAGCCAGCAGTTCTGAATTTAATTAAGCATTTCCATGGCCTTCCTAGGGAAGACTTATTCAGCCACCTTGAAGAACTCACTCTTCTTACACAAATAACTCGATCCCGAAATGTGCAAGAGGACCTTTGGCTAATGTGGCTATTCCCACCATCTCTTAAGGATAAGGCTGCTTATTGGTTCAGAACCATTGTCCGACCCATCACCACTTGGCCTTAGCTCAAGAGCGCCTTCCTCAAGAAATTCTCTCCCATAGGTCATACTAATTCCCTATGAAGATCTATTACAACCTTTCAACAAAAATCTGCGAGACTTTCATGATTCTTGGGAAAGATTTCAAGATCTCCTAAGAAGTTGCCCGCACCACGAGATTCCTTTATGGTAGCTCGTGTAGATCTTCTATCATGGATTAAAAGATCAAATCCAATGTTTCATCGATGCCTCGTGTGGCGGCAACTTCTTGAATAAGGATGCTAAGAGTGCCTATGAATTTTTCGAAGAAATGAGTGAAAACTCATTTAATCAAGCTTCCATGAACACATTTTGTAGAACTCCAAACTCGCAGTCCAGTGCTCATGAAATAAGTACTCAATCTATCCTGGTCACCCAAGACGATCTTCAAATGATCGCCCAGAAACTCGACCAGATGCAAATAAATCAAAGGAAAATTGAGGAAAGACTTGCCACACCAACCCAAGCTCCACATATTCCCAATCTCACCCACCTTAACACTCCTCGGAGGGAGAACTTGCACAATCTGAACACTATTTCTACTAATTATCATCAATACCCCGAGGCTTTTTTTGATTCACTGGGGAATTACAATTATCCAAGCTCTAACCCCACTGAAAACATTTCTGCCCTCTAGGAGCAATATAGAAATTCTTCCAATTGGAAGAATTACCCGAACCACTCTTGGAACAACCCGATTCCTCCCCAGCCTTCAAATCAATTTAGTAGGTATGGGTCAAATCCGACCTTTCATCCTGGGCCATCCCAACAAGACATCAATGCCCAGATGATGAGAATCCTGCAAGAAATGCAAACTAAGATGACGGAAGTAACCTGCACTATTATAATATAAATAGTCAGATTGGGGTTATTCCAACTTAAAGACCTGCAGGGCATTTGCCCTCCCAACCCATGCCCAACCCTAATCACCAGAGGAACCAGTATCCAAGCAGAGATCCAAACTACTCAAATCAGCCTCTTACTAATCCACCACCTTAGCAGCCTCCTAGATTTCCACAATAGCAGGCCGCCCACCTCTTCCAAATAATAATCCGACTGTACATGAAGTTATGTTGAGGAGTGGGAAAACTACCACTGATCTTGGGCCTTCCCAAAAACCTGGTGAAATCCCCCTCCCTGTGCAAATTGACTCTCCACCCCAACATCACGAAGAAAAAGAAACAAACAAATCTCAGGACACGACTCCTATCCCTTTTCCACAAGCTCTCCACCCCACCACCAATCGAAAAAAGAAATCGGAGCCCACCACAAAAGAACTTATGGATTTATTCGGGCAAGTTCAAATCAATATCCCTCTCCTAGATGCAATCAAGTATATACCTGCCTATGCCAAATTTTTGAAGGAGATCTGTACTCCGAAAAGGCAGGCCAAAAATCTAGGACAGGTACATCTTTCGGAGACAATGAGCTCTGTCATACAGAGCAAGATGCCTCCTAAGATGAAAGATCCAAGGGTGCCATTAATTTCAGTGATTATTGATGATACTACTTTTGATCGTGCCCTCCTTGATCTTGGTGCCTCAGTTAATGTCATTCTCACAATTTTATTTGAAGAGTTTCAGATCAGTGAACTAAAACCTATTGATGTTAACCCTTAATTAGTCGACCGATCTATAATAAAACCTTGTGGGATTGTCGAGGATGTTTTGGTCAAGATCCAAAATTGTGTCTTCCCCGTAGACTTTCTGGTCCTTGACTTTGAGGTACTCGAATCTTTGATGAATGACCCAATAATCCTTGGACGACCCTTTTTGGCCATTGCAAAGGCAAATATCAATTGCCACACAAGTAAAATGGATATCACCTGTGCAGGCCAAACTATCACTCTTGATATTTTCAAATCTTCCAAGAGATTCCATGATGATAACTTTTTTGAGGACTCAAATACTGAAATTTCAAATTTGGTGGAGGAGACTATGTTGGTAGATACCCTTCTCGACCATAAATTTTTCGAGGAATCTAACTCAGAATCCGTGGTCGGCGAAATCGTTGATTTAGAGACTTGTCTTCAACAACAATCCATTCCTGATGATCCCCCTCATTATTCTCTTAACCCACCCACTTTTCTCTCAACCCACCCTTGCATACTAACCCCACCTACCTCTCATCATTCCTCTCCCACCCCCTCTCACCTGGACCTACTACCAGACCCGCTCGAGTTTGGTATTTATCCTAAATTAAAACCATGGCCAGACTCAGGTTACACCTACCATTTTCCATCTAATTTTGATCCCTATGTTTCTTCCACTCAACTTTCTAGGGATCCGGAAGAAGACACATTTTTTGCAGGCATCCAAGTGTCCAATTACTTACACGATTGTCCATCCTCTGTGCATACCTTCATGTCCAAATGAATGGCGTTAAAGATAGCACTGGATGAGAGGTAACCCATCATTTTTCCTACTTTCTTTTTCCCTTTCTTTTCCTAGGATTTGACCATCCTAAATCCGACTGCCTTTCACTAAGGTGATCCCTTTTCCCTCCTAATGCATGAAGACATTGCATATCATAAGCATCGGGGGGTGTAAAATTTTGAAGATCGATTTTGGATTTTCAAAACCTAAAAAGATGCTTGATGTAAACACATTTACACTACTTAAAATGTCTATTTATGCATGTTCTTAAGCATAGGATTGCATTTCATAATATAAATATTGCATAACATGCATCATCTTGCATTTAGAGTAGTTTGAATAAAATGGAGGTTAATTGTCTCCTTTTATGTGCTTGGACAGGGCAAACATTTAATCGGGGCCTCGGATCAAAGATCCAACCGTATGGATGTGATCAGGGCGACGATTGGAGTTCAACGACTCCAAGATCGCCCTAATCAGGCATCCGTAGCATCAGATAGAGACCGGGGAACCCTAGAAGATCAAGGGCCAGGATGGTGTAAATCCGCACTTCAGATGGAAAATCCGATCACACGGATGAATTCGAATCGACGATCGCAGCCCAACGACACAAAAATCGAGTCAATCCGACATCCGTGGCACCATCTACAACTTCCAGAAGATGGACGGCCAAGATGGCGCCACGTGGCACCATCCCGGTCGCCCAAACGGCCGCCTACACTCTATGAAGACCGCGCACCCATCCCCTCTCCGCCGTTGGATCTCAATCCAACGGCTGTGGACGCATCGTTTTAAAAGCATCCGCGCGACCATTTGGGCGAGGCAGCGCAGCGGTCCAGCGCCTTATCGCGAGGCGTTGGCGCGCGTTCGAGCCTCGCCAAGCAATTTCTGAGGCGAGCGGGCGCGCTCCAATTGACCGCACGATCGCGATCCAATGGCCGCGCGCGCCCGATAGCGCCGACGCGCAATTGGACGCTCTGGTGAACGCGCGATCGTACGCGCAGGCGGGCGGGCGGCAGCGGTGAAGGCGCGATTTTAAGCCGTCCGATCTCGCGATCGGACGGCTGAAAATCAAGCGACGTGCGTAGGCGTTACGCGTGGGCAGCCGAGCGGGCGCGCGTGGGCGCGGAGGCTACGCCCACGTTGAGGGCTTTAGCGACGGTTTTATCCGTCACTAAAGACCCCTTATTTATTATTTTGAAGATGTAATGTCCATTTTGCCCCCACTCCTTGCAACTATAAAAGGAGACCCCCTCCATACGAAATTTTCATCCCTTCCTTCTCCTCTCTACCTCTCCAAAGCTCAAGAGAAGCTTGTCCCACACCCGGGATGCTTCTCGCGAGATAAAGTCCAAATTTTCGTCCCCATTCGGAAGTGGATCCCGCGACGACGACGGTGTGCTGCTCCGTTCCCGCTCTTCTGCTTCGTCCTCCCTCGTCCTTCTCCGTTCTCGTTTGTCCAGACGTCGTCTCGTTCGGCTCATCCTCCAAGCGACCGTCAAGGAGGATAACTTCTCTCTCCCATTCTTATTTACAGCTTTTCTAGTGTAGAATTTTCCTGCTTTATAGTGTAATTGATTTCCCGCTTTCTAGTGTAACTTTCATTTCGTTTGCTTGTATAAACAATTGAAATATTGAATGCATGTTCTCTTTCTCTCTCTCTCTCTCTCTCTCTCTCTCAGTTTGATAGCTCCATTGTAATTATTTCGCCTTGTTTATCAAAAATCCTAAAAAAAACATAATTGCGAATATAGATCAACGTAGCCTCCCTGAGTTCGACCTGGAATTCTTATTTCGGTATAAATTTTATTTGTTGAACTCGAATCCTTCGCTTTCGAACTACAACGACGGGTTTTCCAAAACCAAACACGTTAGCGTAGGTTCGTAATCGTTCAACATTTGGCGCCGTTGCCGGGGAGGCAACGATTTCCGATCTTTTCTTCTCATTTCTTGCACTTTATTTGTTTTCTAACTAAGCTTTCTCTTGTGTCTATTGTTCTACAGAGACCTCCATCAAGGAATCAACAAGCGGTAGACTGGAGTAAAGTGCAGTTGAAGACAACTGTAAGTGCTCCCCCATTCTTTCCCCCTCCATAGATTTCATTCGGCACATTAAATCCAAATTTCAATTAACCTAGGTGTTTGCATAAATCCTAGGTATAGTTTGGTTGTTTGGATTTCTACTCACACTCATTTCACCCTCATTCATAAAAAAAGAAATAATAACAAAAAGATAATTTTGTGGGGTAACTTTCAACAAACACACAACACACACCCACATTCAAGGCACTTGATTAACTTGATTTGTTTTCTACTCAACCGGGTTCTGATCTGTGGAACCGGTACACACAGAGCAACACATAACAGAGTAGAAATCATTCTAGGTTAACCATCTTTGAGTGCCTAACTTAATGGTGCAATTGTGGCCAATTGTTTGAGTTGTTTGGGCCGCACCACTTTATTTAAAACCAACTCATCAAGTAGCTCCTCCTTAGGATTTTCAATCTAGGTATATTCTAGGCACTCCGCTTTCTTTCTGATTTTAAAGGAAAACTATCTTCACCCGTGTTTTACAACTTGGTTTGCCTAGAAATTTGATTGCAATTCACCTAATTTGAAATCCTAAAAGCTACTTAAGCAGGATTTGAACATTAAAATTCACACATTATAAATAATCTTACTTGAAAACCCTGGTTGTGCACGCACTTACACAAATTTCAATCAATCATTAAGGGCACAACCCATTGTAAGGGCCCATCACATTCCATAAGCACCACAATCCCAGGCCGTAATAAAATTGAGTAGACGTTGGCCCTAAGGTTTGATTCGCTCTTCAAGGCCTAGTCTGAGATTGTTTTTGATTAACCTACTTGTACTGATTAATCTGATGTCTAGCTAGGGGAGTAGCGTCAAACGACCGCGGCTGGGGGGTACACTAGGAACCGGAGGCGAAAGCCAAAGGAAGAACCTTCTCCCCAGTCCCTCCTTCTAACTGGTTGGATTATACAGACGCAAGTAGAGTAAATCAGTTACAGTCTTAAGGCTGGTGTTGGGAGTCAGTAGATCCTTAGGCTACCTCACTTAAGGACAGCCTTGTTTTGTTGTACTGCAGGGTCCCTATCCCCGGTCCTTCCGACCTACTCCTAGTTTATGCTGGGAAGACGGTCATTAAATCCCCGATTAGAAGGACCATTAGAACATTCTAGGAGGCGCAAGTTAGATTTTGGTCAATTTGATCCCATGGCCGAACAACAGCCTCTTCTGCCTGGAAATCCACAGGAAGAATTTCGAAGGCAGCTGGAACAAATGCAGAGAATGCAAGAATGGTTCCAGAGAATGCAGGGCGCTCAGCCCTTGAAGGATTTTTATGATCCTTCAAATTACGGGGAACGTCCCGGCGTCCAGATTCCAGCCGGTGACGTAGAAATCAAGCCCCAGGTGTTAAGCCTGATTAAACATTATCATGGGCTTGGCTCCGAAGATCCGTTTCAACACTTGGAGGACTTGACCACTTTGGTCCAGACCACCAAGTCTCGAAACGTAAACGAGGAGCAAATGATCATGAGGCTCTTCCCCCACTCTCTTAGGGATAAGGCCGCGCATTGGTATAGGACAATAGGAAGACCAATTACAACTTGGAATGAGTTGAAATTGGCCTTTCTGAAGAAATTTTTCCCAGTCGGTCGTACCAATGCTTTGAGACGGGCAATCACTACTTTTACCCAGCGGCCGGGGGAGCAGTTTCATGTGGCCTGGGAGCGATTCCAGGACTTATTGCGGAGGTGTCCACACCACGAGGTGCCGAAATGGCAACTCGTGCAGATTTTTTATCATGGGTTGACTGAGCAACTCAGAAACCATGTGGATGCTTCTTGAGGAGGCAATTTCCTTAATAAAGATGCAGATAGTGCACATGATTTATTTGAGGAAATGAGTGAGAATTCAATAAATCATGCCTCCATGGATACTTTTAACCGGTCCCAACAACCTAGATCAAATGTCAATGAAGTCCATGACTCTCATTCATTTGATATGGAATTGATTTGTAATAAACTTGACAAAGTGGACTTGGTTGCTAAAAGAATGGAAGAGTGGATGGCTGTCAATTCTATAAACAACTCTCAATCCACTCAATCCCAAAATTCGGGATTCCATTCTTCACGAGCTCTTTCTGGACGGGAGTTCGTGAATCAACTCGATGCGACTCAACCTATGAGTCAGCATTTTTCGGAACCCCATGGGTTCCCAACTGGGGCCTTTGATCCCAGTTTTTCTAATCCTTCCTTTTCTTTCTCTCCATCCTCACTTTATGAGGATGTCTGTGCTGTACAAGAGAATGTTAGATCCAACCCCTACTCGAATGCCTATAATCCAGGTTGGAGAAACCACCCTAACTTCTCTTGGAAAAATCCGGGGCAACAGACCCAATTCCGACCCAGCAATTATGCTCCGCAACGACCAATGGGTCAGGGTCAAGTATATACTCAGTTGCCTCCGAATCAGATCAATCAGCCAGCTTGGAATGCTCGTCAACCCGCAGGGCAGGCTGATTTGAACCATCAAATAGTAGAGATGCAAGGATCTATGCTCCAGCTCATGCAGCAAATGAAAAACTCACTGGACAACTTGCAATCCGGGCTCATTGCTAACTCTCGTCAACCCGTACCCAACCCACGAAACATTACGAATTCGGGCAATCAAGCCCAAGGGTACGGAAATCAGAGGGACCCACACGCGCATGCTCAGGTGGTTGAGCAGGGTTCCTCATCTTCTTCTTCTGTAAATCAACAATTCATGGTCAATCAAGCCCCTCCAATCTTTCCTAACCCTCCCCAAGACCCAAATTCTTACGCTTCTGCAAATTCTGTCACTTTGAGAAGTGGTAAGAAGACTCAGGATCCACAAACACATTATTCTAATCTTTTGAATCCTGAAGAATCTGAGGAGAGAGAAGAGAATTCTAAAGGAGAAATCAAGGCTCAGGAATCCGATTCCAAAGATCTGACTCGTGTTCCTTTTCCTGAAGCCTTAACCAAAGCAAAGAAGAAGAAGTCTGTTGATAGCAATGAGGAGCTTCTGAATTTATTTAAGAATGTTGAGATCAATATCCCGCTCCTTGATGCTATCAAGCACATACCGACTTACGCAAGATTTTTAAAGGAATTATGTACACAAAAGCGTAAGTCGAGAGAATCTGTTCCGAGGAAGGTGGTACTCTCCGAGCAGGCTAGTTCTGTTATCCTGCACTACCTCCCTCAGAAAAAGAGAGATCCTGGTGCTCCTTTGATTTCTTGCGTTATCGGAGATTACACATTTGATAGAGCACTTTTGGATCTCGATGCATCCATCAACCTAATTCCGACTTCTCTTTACGAGAAGTTTGGGTTAGGCGAACTTCGGCCAACTTCAGTAACGCTACAGTTAGCGGATCGTTCGGTCACAAACCCGCGAGGCGTTATTGAAGATGTTATAGTTAAGGTCAAGGATTTCTATTTTCCTGTAGATTTCCTTGTCCTTGACATGGATGTACCAGATAATCTGAGGAACACGCCCATCATTCTGGGGCGTCCGTTCCTGGCTACCGCAAAGGCCAACATTAATTGTGAAAGCGGTAGCATGGAAATCGCCTTTGGGGACCAACGTATGAAATTAGATATTTTTAAGGCGATCAATAAATTTGAGGATTGTGGAGTTATTGAGGAACTTGATGAGGATAATGTTAATATTGAAACTTGTTTGACAGTTTCTTCAATTGAAAGTTCCTCTTTGGTTGATGAATTTGACCCGCAACCCTCTGACTTAACATCTTCGGAAGAGGTTACTGATTTTGTCCACTCACAACCTCTCCCTCTTGTTGAATCTTCAGCATCTACCCGACCATCAATCATCACCCCACCCCAGCTCGAATTGAAACCATTGCCCGAGAATTTGAAATATCAATTTTTAGGACCTCAGAATACGCTCCCTGTGATTATCAGTGCTAAATTGACAAAGGAGCAAGAGATTAAATTGATTAAGGTCCTAAAGGAACATAAGGAGGCAATTGGTTGGACCATTCATGACCTTAGGGGGATTGAGCCATCTTACTGTAATCATAGAATATTCTTGGAAGATGGATCCCGCCCTTCTCGCCAGATGCAGAGGAGATTGAATCCAAATATGCGAGAAGTGGTCAAAAAGGAAATCATCAAGTGGCTCGATGCAGGAATTATTTATCCAATCTCTGACAGTCCCTGGGTAAGTCCCGTTCAGATTGTTCCAAAGAAAGCCGGGATTACTGTTGTGACTAATGAGAAAGGAGAATCTGTCACAACTCGTTCAGCTTCTTCTTGGAGAGTTTGTATTGATTACAGGAAGCTGAACACTGCCACTAAAAAGGATCATTTTCCCCTGCCCTTCATTGATCAAATCCTGGAAAAATTAGCCGGGCAGAAGTACTTCTGTTTTCTTGATGGCTACTCGGGATACAACCAAGTTCCTATCCATCCCGAGGATCAGGAAAAAACTACTTTCACCTGTCCCTACGGAACCTTTGCTTTTCGTAGGATGCCTTTCGGGTTATGCAATGCACCTGCGACTTTTCAAAGGTGTATGCTAGCCATATTTTCCGACATGGTGGGAGAGTTTATAGAAGTCTTCATGGATGATTTCTCCGTTTTCGGAGAATCATTTGACTCTTGTTTGGTTAATTTGGAAATGATTCTTAAGCGATGTATCAAGACACGATTGGTCCTTAGCTGGGAAAAGAGTCATTTCATGACCCAAGAGGGCATCGTTTTGGGTCATGTAATCTCTGAATGGGGAATTGAAGTGGACAAAGCTAAGGTTGATGCTATCGCTAAACTTCCTCCTCCCACATCAGTTAAACAAATCAGATCATTTCTTGGCCATGTGGGATTTTATCGAAGATTCATCAAGGACTTCTCGAAGGTTGCCCGCCCTTTGAGCAATCTTCTTGCCAAAGAAACGCCGTTTGTTTTTGACGAATCATGCCAAAAGGCATTTGATTTCCTAAAAACGGCAGTCACCTGTGCTCCAATTTTGCAATCACCTATTTGGACAACCCCATTTGAGATCATGACCGATGCTTCTGATTACGCGGTCGGGGCTGTCCTGGGTCAGAAAATTGACCGAAAGCCCTTTGTCATTTACTACGCTAGTAAAACTTTGGATGAAGCCCAGAGGAATTACACTGTTACTGAAAAGGAATTACTAGCTGTAGTATTTGCGTTGGAAAAATTCAGGGCTTATCTCTTGGGGTCTCATGTTATTGTTTATACCGACCACTCGGCCTTGAGACATCTCTTGGCTAAAAAGGATGCTAAACCCCGGCTTATTCGTTGGATTCTTCTTCTTCAAGAATTTGATCTTCAAATCAAGGATAAAACCGGGGTACAAAATGTGGTGGCGGATCATTTGTCGAGACTCCTAGGTGATTCTTCTTGTCCGGACATTCCGATTGCTGACACTTTTCCGGACGAAACCATTCTTACAGTTTTAGGTGTCCACACCCCATGGTTTGCTGACATTGTTAACTATTTGGCCGTTGGTCAAATCCCCCAGGATTGGACCAAGCAACAACGGGATAGACTCAAATCTGAGGCCAAATACTACTTTTGGGAGGACCCTGAACTATATCGCATCGGCTCTGATCAGATTATTCGCCGATGCATACCGGTGAATGAATTCAACAGTATACTTGAGTTCTGCCATGCATCTGGGTGTGGTGGACATTTCTCCGGGAAAAAGACGGCTGCAAAAATTTTGCAATCTGGCTTCTATTGGCCGTCTTTATTCGAGGATGCCCAGGATTTCTCACGGTCATGCCCTCGATGCCAGGCACTCGGGAGCATAACTAAGAGAGACATGATGCCCTTAAACCCTATTCTTCCTGTCGAAATTTTCGATGTTTGGGGCATTGATTTCATGGGACCCTTTATCCCTTCATTTGGACATCAGTACATTCTTGTCGCTGTTGATTATGTGTCTAAATGGATTGAGGCAATTCCCACCCGAACCAATGACCACAAGGTGGTCATCAACTTTGTCAAGAAAAATATCTTTAGTAGATTCGGGATTCCGAGGGCTATCATCAGTGATGGTGGCACTCATTTTACTAATGCCCAATTCCGGAGTTTATTGGCCAAATACGGGGTTAATCATCGAATTTCCACACCTTACCATCCCCAAACGAATGGACAAGCCGAGATCTCTAATCGAGAGATCAAGAACATTCTGCAAAAAACGGTTAGGCCCGATCGCAAGGATTGGACTCAAAAGCTTGAGGACGCTCTTTGGGCCTACCGTACGGCGTATAAAACACCTATCGGCATGTCTCCATTCCGTCTGGTGTATGGAAAGGCGTGTCATCTACCCGTAGAGATTGAACACAGGGCATTCTGGGCAATCAAACAATGCAATCTAGATCTAAATCTAGCTGGGAAGACCAGGAAACTCCAACTATCTGAGTTGGAGGAGCTTAGAAATGATGCTTATGAGAATGCCAAGATCTACAAGGCTCGGACCAAAGCTCTACATGATCAAATGATTTCCCGCAAGAGCTTTGAGCCAAACCAGAAGGTCTGGTTATTCGATTCTAAACTTAAGCTCTTTCCTGGTAAACTTAGATCTAAATGGAGTGGCCCATTCATAATTGATCAGATTTTTCTAAATGGTGCCGTTCAGATTTCTGACCCAAAGACGGGTAACACCTTTAAAGTCAACGGTCAACGTCTGAAGCCTGTTGTTGACCGTAATCTTCCAGAACCTGTTTCAGACTCTGTTGCTCTAGCCATTCTGTGACTTCTTTGGCTGGACTTCGCCTAGCTGACGGCATTAAACTCAGCAGTTGTACATATAACACAAGGCTGATACGAGCTTCATATCCAGGTGACATCTTTCATATTCTACCCTTTCTTTCATGTCTCTTTTTCAATGAGGACATTGCATCAGCTAGGCATGGGGGGGTGGATTCATTTTTGAATTAGTTGGTCAGCTTTGTGAAATCCATATAAATTGCTCTCTTTCTAAAAAAAAAAAACAAAGAAAATTAGGAAGGATTAGTTGGACATTAGGACTTTTCAATCCTAAGAAATTTTACATTAGGATCTGAACACAAAGACCCCTCAGGTCTTTGGACTTAATTAGCCTGTGTATCTACTAAAATGTGGATTTGTCTTTGAGTTCTCGCCATCTTAATTCTATTATAATTGGAATAAATAAGTTTGGGTGATAAGTACACGACTTGTCAACCCACCCTCTGATTTAAGGGAATTTTGAGTTTTAAGAATCTACACACTTTCTTTGCACTGACTCGTTGCTCGGCGATTTTAATGGAAATTGGGTAGCTAATGAACCTTCTAGGGTGATATGGCTGGCAAGTTATCGTGGGTAACAGCCCATAGGTAGGTTGTCCAGAGCCCAGTCACTGGACCTTTCTCTTTGCTGCCTTTAGGTAAATCTTAGACCAGGGAAGCCACCTACTTAAAAAAAAGGGAAAAGAAAAAAAAAAAAATCAAAAAGGAGAAAAGAACAAAAAGAAATAAGCCACACTTCGCCGCACGAGTATGGCTGGCAAGTTGTCGGTGGTAACAGCTCATCGACCGGTTGTCCAGAACCCAGCTCAGAAAATGCACTAAAAATTCCCAAAACACTTAGGAAGAAGCGGAGAAGTAGAATAAACCGGGGAGATATACACTGGATTCACCCTTGTGTTGACCCCGTTAAAAAAAAAAAATAAAAGTAGGGAGAAAGCTACCGGTTGTAAAGATACACCTTTAGGCAGAATTCTTTTTGAGGTCACCTAGAGGCGTAGAAATTCGAAGTCCGTTCTAATTGCCGGTCAACGAGTCTATCACAATCACAATAAGATGCTTAAAACTTAGGGTTCTCATCAAATCTTGGGTGAGTTGAATGGCCGTAGAAAGCCACTCTTAAACCCTAAAATTTGAAAATCCAAAAAAAAAGAGAGTAAAAACAGAAAAAGAAATTTTTCTTTGAATAAGGCGAGGCTTGAGGCGGTCTGCATTTTGGCTGATACCCGGGCACTGTTGTGTCTTTGAAAGTTCAGTTCTTAAGTAGACAATTTCTTAATGATTGAAAATAACTCAGGTCCAAATAATCTAACCTAATTCTTTTATAAATAGCATATAGTTTTTGCTAGGGACTAGCAAAAGATAGGCATGGGGGTATGATGTAAACACATTTACACTACTTAAAATGTCTATTTATGCATGTTCTTAAGCATAGGATTGCATTTCATAATATAAATATTGCATAACATGCATCATCTTGCATTTAGAGTAGTTTGAATAAAATGGAGGTTAATTGTCTCCTTTTATGTGCTTGGACAGGGCAAACATTTAATCGGGGCCTCGGATCAAAGATCCAACCGTATGGATGTGATCAGGGCGACGATTGGAGTTCAACGACTCCAAGATCGCCCTAATCAGGCATCCGTAGCATCAGATAGAGATCGGGGAACCCTAGAAGATCAAGGGCCAGGATGGTGTAAATCCGCACTTCAGATGGAAAATCCGATCACACGGATGAATTCGGATCGACGATCGCAGCCCAACGACACAAAAATCGAGTCAATCCGACATCCGTGGCACCATCTACAACTTCCAGAAGATGGACGACCAAGATGGCGCCACGTGGCACCATCCCGGCCGCCCAAACGGCCGCCTACACTCTATGAAGACCGCGCACCCATCCCCTCTCCGCCGTTGGATCTCAATCCAACGGCTGTGGACGCATCGTTTTAAAAGCATCCGCGCGACCATTTGGGCGAGGCAGCGCAGCGGTCCAGCGCCTTATCGCGAGGCGCTGGCGCGCGTTCGAGCCTCGCCAAGCAATTTCTGAGGCGAGTGGGCGCGCTCCAATTGACCGCACGATCGCGATCCAACGGCCGCGCGCGCCCGATAGCGCCGACGCGCAATTGGACGCTCTGGTGAACGCGCGATCGTACGCGCAGGCGGGCGGGCGGCAGCGGTGAAGGCGCGATTTTAAGCCGTCCGATCTCGCGATCGGACGGCTGAAAATCAAGCGACGTGCATAGGCGTTACGCGCGGGCAGCCGAGCGGGCGCGCGTGGGCGTGGAGGCTACGCCCACGTTGAGGGCTTTAGCGACGGTTTTATCCGTCACTAAAGACCCCTTATTTATTATTTTGAAGATGTAATGTCCATTTTGCCCCCACTCCTTGCAACTATAAAAGGAGACCCCCTCCATACGAAATTTTCATCCTTTCCTTCTCCTCTCTACCTCTCCAAAGCTCAAGAGAAGCTTGTCCCACACCCGGGATGCTTCTCGCGAGATAAAGTCCAAATTTTCGTCCCCCTTCGGAAGTGGATCCCGCGACGACGACGGTGTGCTGCTCCGTTCCCGCTCTTCTGCTTCGTCCTCCCTCGTCCTTCTCCGTTCTCGTTTGTCCAGACGTCGTCTCGTTCGGCTCATCCTCCAAGCGACCGTCAAGGAGGATAACTTCTCTCTCCCATTCTTATTTACAGCTTTTCTAGTGTAGAATTTTCCTGCTTTATAGTGTAATTGATTTCCCGCTTTCTAGTGTAACTTTCATTTCGTTTGCTTGTATAAACAATTGAAATATTGAATGCATGTTCTCTTTCTCTCTCTCTCTCTCTCTCTCTCTCAGTTTGATAGCTCCATTGTAATTATTTCGCCTTGTTTATCAAAAATCCTAAAAAAAACATAATTGCGAATATAGATCAACGTAGCCTCCCTGAGTTCGACCCGGAATTCTTATTTCGGTATAAATTTTATTTGTTGAACTCGAATCCTTCGCTTTCGAACTACAACGACGGGTTTTCCAAAACCAAACACGTTAGCGTAGGTTCGTAATCGTTCAACAATGCTTCTTTTTCTTTAGTCATTTTGTTTTATTTTCTTGCATGCATCCCAAAAAAATAAAAATAAAAATAAAAATGTTGAAAACTTTTTGAGGAAAATTTTGAAATCAGGACTAAGGTTGAAAACTCACATTACGGTACAATGGGATTTTATCTTTAACAAACTAGGGATACGGATACGGATCTGATCATTAGAATTTCAGGATCTATCTTTAGACTATATCAGATATCCTTCTCCAAAATTCCACATGAACTCATGATAGTTCAAGTGACTTGATCCTCTTTTGTAATATGGAAAGTACCTAGCTTAGTTTCTGATTCAAAAACATGCATTTCATGCAAAACTTCCTGTGTCAAAGTTCACACACAAGCCAACACCTAAAAACAACTAAAAATTAGAAAAACCCCCTTGTTTGGCCTTAGTAAAAGTTTGAAGTAGATCATTGGTTTGAGTTTCCACTGTTGAGAAGGAGGAAGATGCCTCCTTTGAGGACGCGATGTCAACATGTTACCTCATCGGCGCTGCTCTATATCTATATTTCATATCTTTAGATGGAGCATTAAAGCGCATTTTTGCAACTCAAGTGTCTTGGATGGTGCTCTACCTATAGTGTTGGAAAAAGAGCTTGAGTTTTCTTGGAGCACCCCTTTATACCGCATTGTGTTTTGGGGTTGTAAGCTCCTGGGTGGTGTCATGGACAGTGCTATCTCGAAGTACTGGTGCTAGTGCCCCCTCGAGAAGAGGTAACGGGAATGATGATCCCGACACATCTGTTGTAAGACTAAGCTAAAAATAAGCATGGGGGAGAGAGAAAAAAAATTTAAACCAAAAACAAGCCCTTTTAATGTTGGTTTTTTACAAGCACAGACATAAGGTTTTAAAGGTTATTGCAAGTTGCAAATCAGATTCAAGAGCTAGAAAAATCCTAAAAACAAAAATTTCAAGTCATCTGAATTAACAAGGGGTTAATCTGTGAACTTTTTGGAGGATATATTGATCCCGTTTTGTCTAATTTTTGGATCTGAAAATAAATCCTGATGTTTATCCTTAACAAATTTCGTACCTCCTATATTTGGATCAACCTATGTCCCATAATCTCTTTCTCCTCAAAAGTCGAAAAAAATTAGATTTTCCCAAAATTTCATTTTGTAAAAATTAAAGTTTTGCTAAGAGATTAGCAAAAGATAAGCATGGGGGTGTGATAAATGCCAGTTTATCATCATTGTTATGCATTAAAACAAACCTAGCTCTTAGGATTTTACTCCGTAAATGGGTTTTTTGGGTTACATTTAGGCATAAATTAGGTTAGTTATGCATTTTACTTTTTATTGCCTTTTTGATGTGTTTTTGTGTGTTAGGGATATATAGATTGATAGATCCCTAAAACCCTAGCACTCAAGAAGGCAACTAGTGAAGGAGAAGCCCAAACTAGCTGGAACTCAGCTTTATCCAGCTCACCATAGCTGGAATCTAGTTTACTTGAACTAGGGTTAACTCATTCTAGATCCATTCAGCTCATCTCAGTTGAATGGCAGCTCAAGAGAGCTCATCTTAGCTCATCTTAGCTCAAGTCAGCTCAAATCCAGCTAAACTTAGCTGAGTCTAGCTCATCTCAGCTCCCATTAGTTCACTGGGAGCTATAGCTAGCTCAGCTGAGTTGATTGGAGTTCACCTCAGCTCAGGACCAGCTACATTTAGCTACATTCAACTCCAGCCAACTAAAGATGACTTCATCTTAGCTTAGGAAGCTCAAGTATAACTCCCAGGGACTCAGCTTAGCTCAACTTAGTTGAGCTAAGCTACCTTAGCTACCTCAACCAGCTAGGTCCTCCCCGGGAGCATTAGACCCAGCTCACCTCAGCTCTTTTTAGTAGAAGACAGCTTGCTTTAGCTTGGCTTAGCAGCTAGCAAAGAACTAGCAAGCTAAGCCAGCTAAAGTAGCTTCATGCCACCCTCTTCAGTAACTGCCAGCTCCAGTTCAGCTCCAAACTTCTTCTATCCAGCTCCTCCCCTCAAACCCTAGCTCTAATTGCCTCCTCCTCTAATATACTACTAGCTAAGCTAGCTAAGCTCTAGCTCCCTTGGCCAACCACTACCCTAATACCCTACCTAACTAGCTTCATCAGCTAAACCTTACCTAAGCACACCTAAGCTAGTTCCACCCTACTCCTTTTGGCGCCACCACCTAGCCACCTTTTCACCCCATCACCACCACCAAATGGTACCAAATTTGGCGCCAAAAACTACCCTAACCACCCCTCCCTTTTGGCACCAAAATACCCTCACATCATGGCCCTACACCTACCCCCTCCAAGCCACACGCACCATCCACATACCCCCCTTCTAGAACCCTACCTTGGCACCACCTAATCACCCTTCTAGAAGCCCATTTTTGGCGCCAACTTCAAGGGATACCACCACCATAACTACCCCCCATGTGACCCCTCAATTGGCACCAACTATTCCTAGCCCTAGGATTTACTAACTAACCTTAAATCCTATCCTGGCCATCCATTCCAAAAGCCACCTATACCCCCCATCCTACTCTAGAAAAAGACCCTTAACCACCACCATTTTTCCCATCCTCCATTAGTGTTAACTCTACCCTAAATCCACCTATAACTCATGGCCAAGAAGAAGAAGGAAGGAAGGAGATTAAGGAGGCTATCCCTTGCCTCCTTGGTGCCTTCTTCCTCTCCATTCTTCTCCTTGTGCCACACCAAGAGGAGGAGCAAGCTCTACATCAAGGAGGATGGCCAGGTATTGGAGGAGATACTAGGGTGGTGCACGCCTACCCTTGGAGGAAAAAATTGAGGTGGAGAGCATCCACCTTCGAGGAGCCATTCAAGGAAGGAGAAGAAGGAGACCTTTTTTTCAAGTCAAGGAGCAGCTAGGCTTGGAGCAAGAAGACTCCCTTCTTCACCAGATTTTGCAAGAGGATTTGTATTTTTATTGCTTTTATATTTTCCATTTCAAGTAGAAGCATTCCTATGCATGTTTTTGTAGAACACAAATTCTATTAAATTAATTTACCTTCTTTTCATTTTTGTTGCAATTGTTTTCTTTGTCTCTAGCACTCTTCACTCCCTCTCCCTAATTACTCTAGGCCTCCACGTGCCTAGGGTGAGCTTAGGAAGAGGAATTAATTGTCACTTAGGTTTTAGCATAGTGATTGTAGGTGTTAGTTGCTTTCCCGCCAACAACTCGCGTATTCACCGTTATTTCAAAACTATAAAAATTATAAATTTGAAAAGACTAAAAAGAAAGTTGATTTCTATTTCCAAGCAAGAGACATATTTTTGCAAGCATTTGGCCTCCTTGAACAACCCTAGATACTTCCCTATCTAAGTTTTATAAATTTAAGAGTTGACCGATTTTACGCATTACAACAACGTATTTTACAAACTGCGTAAAATCCTCATCACATATCCTATAAAGATACTCGCTTCACTTCCCAGTTCTGGGGAGAGTTCCAGCAGGCTTTGGGGACCCACTTGAGGTTTAGCATTGCCTACCATCCCCAGACCGATAGACAGTCAGAGCGCACTATTTAGATGCTTGAGGAACCCTGCGCGCCTGTGTACTAGACTGGAGAGGATCCTGGGAAGAGCATTTGCCCTTGGCAGAGTTTGCATACAACTATAATTTGAGTATTGACATAGCACCTTATGAGGCATTATATGGGTAGAAGTGTATGGCTTCCTTGAGTTGGGTTGAGGTTTGGATCAAGTGGGAGGTTGGTCTTGGGTTGATTCAACAAAGTCAGGAGGTGATAGAGCATTTTCACAGGCAACTCCGTGCTGTCAGGAGTAGGTAGAAGAGCTACGCTGATAGAAAGCATCCAGAGGTGCAGTTTGAGATTGGAGATCATGTTTTCTTCCGTGTTTCGCCTAGAAGGGCTTACAGCATTTAAGGGTGAAGGGGAAGCTCGCATTGAGGTTTGTGGGACCTTTTGAGGACTTGGAGTGGGTTGGTCCTGTTGCTTACCGACTTGCCCTTCCACCTAAGCTGTCAGGTGTACATGACGTGTTCCATGTGTCCAACCTGAGGAGATACATCGCCAACCCCAACCACATTTTGAGCCATGAGAGCATCGAGGTGGGAGGTGACCTGACTTATCCTGAGAGGCCAGTACGGATTTTAGATAGAGCAATTAGGAATTTGAAACGGAAGGAGGTGCCACTAGTGAAGGTCCTGTGGAGGAGCCAGTGGCACAAGGAGGGGACATGGGAACTTAAGACGGTGATGCGGGATTGGTACCTGGAACTCTTTGGGGGTACGTATTTTCTGACTGACTTTGATCCTCTTTAAGTTTGTTATGCACACGTTTTGTTTCATCAGCATCCTAGTTTAGCTTAAGTTTCAGGGACGAAACTTCTTTTAAGTTTATTTTGTTGAAATGACCCTCTCGAAGGGTCCCTACGGATTCCTGGGTTTTTCCGGGGTGTTATGGAAATTTTAACACCCCCAAACTTCATTCTATGGGCTTTGTAGGAAAGCTACAAGATTGAGGGGCCAAACCCACAAATTTTCCAAACCTAAAACCCTACCCAATGACCCCATAAAAACCCCCCTCGTAACCTCACTCCTCCACACTAGCTTGGGCGGCATGCCTCCCCATTTTCCTAGCGAAAGAGAAAGGTAAAAGGAGAGTGAGGGATGAGCAGCTGCAAAGGGCCGTAGCTATGACCTAGCTCCGGTGATGCATGGGTGCGGGGCTACGCGAGGCGGTACGACGCAGGTGCTATCGTGCAAGGGTCAAGATCGCACCAGCTCGCTAAGCGCGAGCATTGAGCAACAGCTCGCTGCAAGGCCGGTGAGGCAAGGCAGAGCTCTGGTCATGTGTGGGCTTTGAGGGCGTTGCACTAGGTTGAGGTCACGGTCGCACTGTAGATGGCTCCGTGTAGGAGAGGTGGTCAGTTGCGCTAGAATGAGGAAGACACTCGTTTTAGACATCGGACGTTCGGAATGGGCCTAAGACAGCCAGGACACTGGCTGGACGTCTGAGGAGGAGAGGTGGGACATTCGCGCTGTATAAGGCTTCTGAGGCACTCCCCAAATGTCTAAGATGAGAGCCAAGTGGGTTCTAGGCAGGCAAGAGATTGGTTCGATCTGACTGAACCAACCTGGCTCGGTTCAAGTGAACCATAAAGGGTTTTTGGGCCGGTTCAGGGCCCAAATGAGGTCTGATTTCCACGTGATAGGTATCGTTGGAAAGCTCTTGGAATTTCCCATATTTTGGAATCATTTATACTCTATTTTGATCTTAGTGCACTGAAATATTGGTCAAAGTGTTTAATGCTCCTTTTGACCATTGGTTTGGTGTAGGCTTTGAGTCCGGGGTATGGGTGGGACTTGTAGGGATGTCCGAATTTGTTCCTCTTGCCCCCATACCTCTCGCACATCTAGGTAGAGTGGCCTTTCTTTTTCCGATTTAGTTAGTTCCATTTTGAATGTATGTTATAAGCAGCTACTTAATAAATTATTACATTTTCTGTGAATGCGTTTGTGAATGAAATTGATAATTGCTTCGTCTTATAGACTCACACATGTGCATGCCCTAACTCTTAGTATGTGAGCTTTATACTTGTTATACATGTGAGTAATGATTAATTCTTATTGTGAGAAATGGTAACCCTAACAGTTGAGATCAGGGCTTTTACTGTAATGAACTTAATTGTCTACTTCCATGTCTGAAGTCTAAATATGAATGGAGATTCATGTTAATTGTTGGTGTCTGAAACATAATCAAAGGAATTATAAATGAACCTTAGGGACAACTAGAAGAATAGCTTATCTGCTATAGTATGAAACTCTGACAATGAAGGAATGATTTGCCTAATGTGACGCACGACTGTTGTTTGGGTTCTAATATAGGAGTGAGCTGGCCCTCGGGTACTCATGTATCGAGGAGAGCTAATCACCTCTTGTGTAGGGAGAGAGCTAGCCTTCCCTTGGGTTGGGACCCAGGGTAGGAATGGCTTTCCTACACCGACTCCTGTTAGGCCCATGGGGCTAACCGGGATAGTCGGGCGAGGGTACGTAAACTAGTAAGGGATGCGACCCATGTTCTATTCTGTGTTGTATGACTTAGAGCTTACCCATTAGTGGAAACGAATGACTACGTGCCAGTTTGAGGTAGCTTCCCGTGCGTTTATCGCACGTGTCGTAATCACCGTTATGTTGCGACTATGACCCCGAGGTGGTAGACCAGGTGTAGGACAAACGCGGGGTGTTTTCTCAACCAGGAGAGCACCACCTGTATGTTCTACATCGCGGGAAAATCGCAGCAAGATTGTTCCGTTAGGGTACATGTCAACTAAGAGATAATGGGACCCTTCGTTAGAACAACTGAAATTACAAAACAAATAGTACCTAGAATTGGAAACAAAACGTGAAAATGCCTGAAATGTTTACTACTTTCCCTCTTTTAAATTAAGTATGTTAGTTGAACGTATACTTGCCACTTTACTCAGCTTTTGCTGACGTTTACTACTTGTGTCTAGGATAGGGAGGTGAGTAGCTAGTTCCACCAGCTGCGGAGAGAGCTGGGCCTAGCCGAGCTCAGCCTTAGTTGCTTTACTTCTTTTCTGCTGTAGGTTGATTCTCCCTTTATTATTGTGAGTATTTATGTTGAAACCAGTAGTTTAATTTCCGTTTGATTAGTTAGTTGTGATGGCTATGTTGTAATCGTACTTTTTCTCTTGTGAAACATGTTTTTCCGTTATAGATGCTTTACATATATTAGTCTTTTATTCATTCGTCTAGCTATACTGCATGTGTGGAAATTGTTACGGGTTGGTGTATTTCTCGTCGACGACTGGGTCTTGGGTTAGTCGAGGCGATCCGACCCGGGTTCCATGTGGAGTCAGTTTGGGTCATAACAGGTAGGTAGTAACATAGGCTCATGGGCGTATACTTCTCATCGCTTGGGTGACTTGACAGACGATCTCAAGCAGCGAGCCTCCTCCGCTGGTCACCATAGGGTGAGCCCTGGATTGCTCCTCTGACTCTGTCAAAGGTGGAAGGGGAGCTTTTGGTGGGTTAGAAGGAACTTCCCCTTTCTGGTTGCTTAGCTCTTATTTTAGCTTCTCAAGTTGTTCGTGTAGGCAGGCGTTCTCCTCCTCTACCAAATGATGCCACTTTAGTTGGTCATCAGTGGGAGTAGAATTTTGGGGCTCCTCCAGCTGAACCTTCCGATTTTCCTTGATCAACTTAACTTCGAGGAGTTGATCCACAATCAATTGCTGTTCAGCTTTCAGAGCCACCAGCTTGGCTTCATACTCTTCCTCCTTTGCGTGCATTTCAAGGAGAGAGTCCCATTGAGGATTCTCAGGATGAGAGGGCTCAGGTTGTCAGCTAGGTTGTGCAGGCTTCTCTTTGCTAGGCCTGGCTTGCAGATGACGTTCCTTGGACACTGAAATGTTGGACTTCGCCGGGGCAACCTTCTCGGGGTTAGCGCGGGAGGAATTACGTATTGTGAAGGCCATTGCTTAGATCAAGGGGAGGGAAATGATATCAAGCGATAGTTGTTCCATAGATGGTGTCAATTGATCGAGACCCTGATCAGTAGGGGACTCGACTCAGAGTAATGCAAGCAATCATAGAATCAGAGACACAGGAAATTAGTGACCCAGTTCCACCCTATGAGGTGTACGTGTGGGGAGAGGGCGATGCTCCCAAGATTTTACAATACTTTGTTGATAGTTATAATACAAGAAAAATTTCGTAACAACTTTTTGTTCCGCAACGGATTTCGCAGTTTTCTCAGCTTTGTCCGTTACTTGGCTATAAATAGCATTTATGTGATAAATTGTCACATGTCGTTAGCGTTGACGTAGATCTATTCGCTGCCTCTTCATCTTCGATCAATCGGATCCTTCGACGGGTCGGATCCAGTAGATCCTTGGCTAGTTGGATTTGCTAAGATTCGCTTGTGTGCTAGATAATTGGGTAGTCGGATTTACCGAGTTGTTGGGGAATCAGATCCTTTAAGTTTTGTACGAAATTTTAATTTTGAGAGTATTTTTTATTCCTCATCATATATATATATATATATATATTATTACTCAATAGTCAAAATATTCCCTTAATGCAATCTATTGCGTGAACTTGCTGATTAGATGCTAATTATCATATAATTTTTCTTTAGCTACTTGTTCAAAACCCTATAATTTTAGCAACCTTCTAGTAAATTACTCAACGGCAAAAGAGCATAAACAGTGTTCGGTAGTTTCGAAGCCATCCATTGGTACAACCCCGTGGGTGGCAAAGAACAACCAAACCACCATCAACCGGTAGTGAGACGAAATCCGCTATCCTCCCTCTTCTTGGTTCCACCAACCAGACTCTATGTAGCCTCACCCATGAAGTCACCACTCACCACCAACCTCCACCTCCTTTGACTCGGACTTTGCAAATATCATTTGACCCAAAAGTCTTGATTCAAATGGAGATACGATTTTGTGGACCCCCTGAGAACCATCATTGTCCCTATGGCTGCCTACGGGAGATGCATCAAATGTAAGATAAGGAAGAGAAAAATTGGAAAGGATATCTGCATGAAATAAGAATAGAGGTAAAAATAATTGATACATGTTAATTATAATTTTTTAATATTATAAATAAGTGAATATATTTTAAAAGGTAAAGAAGATATTATATTTAAATAGATATATTTTAATATATATTAATATTGATGTAATATAATAGAATAATTTGAAGGTAATATATTTTAATAAATGTTAATGTTAATTTGATGGGATGAGATAAAGTGAATTTATTTAATGTTTGAATTTATTTTTGTCAAAATATATAAAATGTATAACGTGACATATTTTGCAATTCACACATGTATGAATGTGGTTTTCATTTTACAATTGATATTTAATATCAAAAAAATAAAAAATATAAGCTCTTTTATTTGGTAGGTTCACTCCACTTAAAAAAGTCTCTACCATGAATTAAAATGTATCGATAAAAAATAATTTTACATCGATGCAATCTCTAAGGTAAAATGGTTCTGAAGGTGATTGGGTATCTTTGCTCTGATGTAAAATGATTTTGAAGATGAATCGGTGATTTTGAATTGATGTAAAATAAATTTAAAAATAATTTTAATGGTTTACATATGTGTAAAATAATTTTATATTAATATAAAATAATTTTATTGTTAATTTGTAAATGATGATGATTTTTTTTGAAAGAAGATAGATTTTATATTCCAGTGTCAAACATAACCTAAGATTGAAATCATCGTAAAACATAAGAAGATATCAATACGTTGCTGAAATAAGAACAAGAATAAAAATTTATACAAAAATAATGCATTCCGCGGTCCGCCTATTCCAATTTTGCTCAACCTCATGGTTCATTGATGGCATGTCAACATCGATTACATTTTTCTAGCTTACATAAAGCCTTGACGGAGTCCGAACTCAAGCGCTCACGTTATGCGATCTTATTGTTCTACAAGAATGGCATTGCTTGCAGCTATTTAATTTCTCTGAAAGCTGCTGTGGTAGCTATATGTGAAGGGAAAAAATTAAGAATTTGTGAAGAATAGTTTAGCAGCAACATTAGGGTATATTCAAACTTCTCAAAGATTATATTTTCCGACCATGACTTTATCCTTAAAATTTCAAAATTTTAGCGGTCAAGGGATATGCCCTGTATATGTTGGTTCCATGAGGTAGAAGTGTACGCAAGTGATTTTTTAGGAAAATTTTTATTAAGAAAATAAAAGTAAAATGAAAATAATATATAACTTAATCCTTAAGATAAGAGAAGAAGACATCCTCAACGTCTTTAGGAGAGGAGGAAAGTGACTCCCCCTTAAGAGGAGAAACTCTAAAAATAGCTTACACAAAATAAAATAAAAAGGGAAATAAAATAGAAAAAAGTGTTCAATGTATCATTTTCGATGTAGGAGGACTTACACCGCGCATTGAGTATGATAAAACACCGTCAACGTCATCGATGAATCGTACTAACGGGTGACGAACGGTTGGATCGAGACCGACTATCCACCTAGTTATGATGAGTTCGATTTCAACGTGACCCCGACATTAAAAAGGACGTTGAAACAAGGAGGTGGAGCGGAGACGATAGATCAATGTCTTGCGAAAACCTACCTCCAATGTGAAGGTTGCGATATGACGACAAACACCTATGAGCACAACCTGATGCCAGAGAGCTACCACAACTATATGCCATCACAGCAGCGTCGAAACGCTCGTGACGAGGACATTGCACCAGATGCCGTTGGATGCAATCGTTGCATTGCCTCGTGACCATTATCCTACCACCGAAAATGCGGGCAGCGAGCTGCAAAGGAGAGGCCATCGCAATGCAAGAAATCGCATCGAAGGGGAGGGGGGGAAGCGATCAGAGAAGGGGACCCAATTAAAAATCAAAGGCTGATTGAGGCCCTAGGCAGCAACAAAACAAAGGCTTGGGGGAAGGGGAGTGGAAGGGCGACTTTGACTTGCAAAAGGAGCTTTACAAGTGAGTTGTCCTGGTTGGTGTCCGATGCAAGCCGTTTGGATCGTGCAATATAATTTGAGGGATAAATTTGATAAATAAGTTAAATTATGAAGTAAGTAGAGATACTTGGAAGAATAGACGGATATAATATCTTGAGAAAAGATAAATTTATCACATCCTCCCTTCTCTCTTTAAAATAAAACTATCTCATATTTTAGACCTTATCCATGATAAATTTATCCAAAGATAAAATTTACCAAATAGATAAAGGGGCATATCCCGAAAAACAAACGAAACGGCGCCACAGAGCTCAAGCTCATTATATTAATGATGTTTTCGCTGTTACAGATTTGTTGGATGGAAATCAAACATACATTTTGAAATTATGAATTAATTTTTGCATGGGTATACGTACGTTTGTTCTATTATTTCAAAGATTATTTTCACATACACGTACACACATGCACATACGTAATGTATGTGTATGTAAGATCATCCTCGGCCCATCGTCCGTATCTAATTTGTATCTGATTTTATATGTTAAGAGGGTACGGATATTTTTTTAGGTCTAGTTTAGATGAACATCAAGGAAAAGTATTGATTAAAATTTATTATGACAGTGTAGCAGTAAGATGTGCGTTTGACTAATTTAATAGGTTAAATGATACGATGTAAGGCTGTATATTATTTTATTTGATTTGATTGCAGACATAAATGTAATTGGTAATTTGATATAATGTCAGAAAGAGAGGTAGAAGCGAGAGAGTAAGAGTGAGAGGCAACGGTGGGAGTGGGAGTGGGAGAGAAGAGAGGTGAGAGAGAGCAAGAGGGTGGGAGGAAGGTAGAGAGTTGGAGAGCTCTCCAAGTACAAGGTGATGTTTCCTAAAGAGAATTATTAAAAGAAATAAAAATTAAAAGTAAGAGAAATGAAGGAATTAATAAATTTTATTCCTCTTGTGGGAGGAGGGAGAGGGTAGACAAAGCTTGAGAGCTCTCAAAGTATAAGGTGATCTTTGGTAAGGAGAATTATTACGAGGAATAAAAATTAAAAGTAAAAGAAATAGATAAATTAAGGGATTTAATTCCTCTCAAGTATTTGGTTGGGTTTCTTGTCTTGTTAAAGAAATTAAGGAATTTTATTTCACTTGAAATGTTTATTTGATGGAATAAATTAGTGAAATAAGGAAAAAATTTAATTAAAAAGAAGAAACATGTGAAATTAACAGGTAGAATTAGATAATTCCATCGGATGAGATGGAATTATCAAATTCTAAAATTACATCCCTAATTTCAAACTTACTTAATTTTGGAATTAGGCATGACAAACATAAAAGTAAACATAAAATTAAGGTTTATTCCGTCAGCCAAAGAGGACCTGAGAAAGAGAGAACACGAAATTGGGTTGTAAATAATGGCTGCTGTGGGAGTGAAGTTGGGCATAAGAAAAATTTGTCTACGGTAAGGTATTCGGTGATTACTCCACAGTTGTTTATATATATTATTGGTCGACGAATTTTCCCTCGCATTGACGTCATAGATGACGTTGTCACGTAGCTAAATCCTATTCGCAGTGTCTACACTAAACGCACGCGATGCTCAGCAGTCGCTAGATGGTGCTTCATTTACCTCGGTGTTTACGCCCAACTAGATCGCCGACGTTCACTTGGCACAACAAATTATGTCCTTATGGCCCTCTACCCAAGACTCGTTTCCATTGCACACCCAAAAAAATGAAACGTATTTACACTTTGTAATAAGTACCGTAGAAATATCAAAATTTACAAAGGGTTCGAGCACAGAAATATCTTTGCTTATTTACAACGGAAAGATTATCCCGAAAATTCAGTTATTCCATTTTCGGGTAGCAATGATTCTAACAAGCTCTTGTCCTTTATTCCCTCATTTGATCAAAGTTATATTTACTTACGCAAGGACGTGATATAAGACATACTTTAGTATGTGATTATTATTTCTTATTCCTTATACCAGGTATGGCACTTGAATTCATTACGTGATTTGGTTCCCAACCCTTACCCAAAAAAAAGTCCCACATGTCAAGATATTTTTTATTCATTGTTTTGTTCCCCTTAATTCGCCGCCCAAAACAATTCGAACGGAGCAGTTTACTCGTGGGTTAAACTCCCAGCTGGTCTTGCGCTTAATAAATGTGGAACATGAAAATCTAACTTAAGCATAGGTTTGTCAAAACATGGGTTTTTCACCTTAACCTAAAATGTCTAAAAAGTGCAGCGTAAATAGGAATTTTTCATGCTTTCTAGGGGTATTCACCAACGTAAATTAGATTTGATTGATTTAGCACATGTTTGATTGCCTGATTAAGATGGGATAAATACTTAACATGTTTTACATTTGTATTGGGTTCAGAACATGGTAATCTAAGATAAAATTATTCTACATCTTTTGTGAAATAAATTTAATTTAACAAAAACATCCAAGTAAACTAATTCACTTATGTTACTATATTACTATTTCTTGTGCTTGTTTCACATATATATTCTTTTTACCAAATACCCCTTTAGCATTCAATAGAAAAGCAATTCTTTTTGGTGCCTCTCCAATGCTAGAATGAAAGATAAAAGATGTTTTCCTAACTAAGCTAAGCGGTACCATCGAAATCGAGGTATGGGGAAGGGATTAGATATATTGTTGGACCACATTTAACAAATAGGAAAAGAGACCTCCATTTAATTTTGTCATGTTGTCACCTTGATGGATTTCTCCTAAAAACAAAGAACTTGAATTAAGCACACCGTTTGCAACTTTAGAAGCACATGGAGAGTCAGAAGTGATGCATCTTAGACTAGTGTATGCCAAACAAAGAGCTCTGATATCCTTACAAATACATGTAAATTGTATACCAAACAGAACTTTGGAAAATTCACTTATACTTAAAGCCCGCTTGCCCCACGTCCAATCTTCTAAGCTATTACTTGCTTAAACTAAACCTACAAGCTCGCATCATTTACGGTAAACACCAATAGAGTTATATGTGACTATGGCAATATCCTTGCGATAATAATCTGTCACGAATATCCATTTTTATTTTTTAAGGCTAAAGGTCGATTACATCGATATGTTTTAAATTTGAGAGCAAAGATTAACAATCATTTATAGATGAGAGGGATGCAAACTTTATTTTTTTCTAGTTACGTAGTGTTGTCTTGCATTTATAATATTGTGGGATTTGAACACCAGGGAGTGCTCATCGATCGTGCTTCACTAGATTTATGTCACACGCTTCCACTTATTCCATGACCTCATATTAGTAAAGTGGATCCTTTTTCAAAAAGTCTTTAGATTAAGATCTAACGGTAGAGGAGGTCGAGAATTTGCTTCACTTTCACGTGAGGGAGTTAAATCAGATCCTGGAAAAATAAAATTGAGTTGGGGTTTGGAGAGACATTGTACTTATCCCTGTCAAATTAAAGGAAAGTATGGGACTTTTTGTTTTCTCTTGTTTTTTTATCGTTCGGAGGTAAGTTTATGAAACCCATCCTTTATCTCACAGCCCAAACCGGCAGTTTTGTTTTGCTCCCGAGGGATAGCCCACCGTTTCCCGCCAAAAATTAAAACCATTAGCTCCTCCCACGACCTCCTTCTCCTTCCGCTCCCCTTCCTGGACCACACCTACCCCTTTCCCTTATCTCCCGTTCCAAACAACATCGTTACCACATCTATTTAAATATAACTCCCACTAGCTCTTCCTACCTATGTCTACGTGTATATATATATATATATATATATATAGATGGGTACAACCAGCACCGCTACACCAAGCCCCTTAGCACCTAGGTTGGTGTGTATCCCCAAATTAAGCAGATGGCTCTCTTTGCATTCGGTGCTCTTGCTCTTTTTCTCCTCTTCTTCATCCCTCTGGTACTTCTTGCCCGTCGTAGGCGGGCGAATCTCCCCCCAGGGCCCATCGGCCTCCCTTTATTGGGGAATTGGCTACAGGTCGGCAACGACCTTAACCATCGCTTCCTTGCCTCCTTGGCTTCCAAATTCGGCTCCATTGTCCTCCTCCGCCTCGGCCTCCGCAACCTCGTGGTCATCTCCGACCCAAAGCTCGCCTCGGAGGTCCTACACGGGCAGGGCGTGGAGTTCGGCTCTCGCCCTCGTAGCATCGTCTTCGACATATTCACTGGCAACGGCCAGGACATGGTCTTCACCATCTACGGCGACCACTGGCGTAAGATGCGTCGCATCATGACGCTCCCCTTCTTCACCAACAAGGTTGTCCACCAGTACCGTGACATGTGGGCTGAGGAGATGGACCTTGTCGTAGCCGACCTTCGCTCCGCGCCCCCTGAGGGCCTCCTCGTCCGCCATCGCCTCCATCTCCTGCTCTACAACGTCATGTTCGGCATGATGTTCGACACCAGGTTCGAGTCCACGGATGACCCACTGTATAAGGAGGCGAAATTCTACAACTCCGAGCGTAGTCGCCTCTCCCAGAGCTTTGAGTACAACTATGGCGACTTCATCCCCTTCCTCCGCCCCTTCATCAAGGGCTACCTCGACCGTTGTCGCGACCTCCAGAAGAGGCGATTAGATTTCTTCAACACCCACTTTGTAGAGCACAGGAGGAGGGTGCTAGCTGATCAGGAGAAGGACCAGTCGACCAGGAGGAAGGACAGGAAGTTGAGCTGTGCTATGGACCACATAATAGAGGCGGAGAAATCTGGGGAGATAAACTCTGACAACGTACTGTACGTCGTCGAGAACATCAACGTGGCCGCAATCGAGACAACGCTGTGGTCGATGGAGTGGGCGGTGGCGGAGCTGGTGAACCACAGGAGAGTGCAACACAAGGTGAGGGAGGAGATTAGGGAGGTGCTAGGGGAGAAGTCATTGAAGGAGGAGGATTTGGTCAAGTTGCCCTACTTGCAGGCTGTGGTGAAGGAGACGCTGAGGTTGCACCCACCGATACCGTTGCTGGTGCCCCATATGAACCTCGAGGAGGCAAGGCTTGGCGGTTACACCATCCCTAAGGAGTCCAAGGTGGTCATCAATGCGTGGTGGCTCGCAAACAACCCTGAGTGGTGGAACCTACCTGAGGAGTATCGCCCTGAGAGGTTCATGGAGGAGGATGCTGCCACTGATGCCATCGCGGCTGGCAAGGTCGACTTCAGGTACAACAATGGTACCCATACCTTTTAACTTAATGCATAGGTAGATAATTTGAAGTGGTGCCATGTAAGACACAAAATCCCCTATCCAACATCTCACTCATGAGATGTGGGCCTTTAGATCGGGATATAAGACAAAGAGTTGAGGAAAGTAAACAACCATAAGAGATTGGGCAAAAGTGCAGGGCATTGTGGGCCCAACTCACCAGTGCACTTTGACTTTAGATTTAAAGTTGCCAGGTGAATTAGCGTGCCATCGAAAACCATATGGGTCATACGGTCAAATTTTAATTTACCAGACAATGGCCTTTACCAATCCTAACTAGCTATGCATATAATCAATAGGTCTAACTTTTCTTCTACTTTGTCCAAATAATTTCGATTATGTTATGTTGAGTTTGAAAAAGGCATATGGAATTATAACAATAATGATGTTTTGGATGTGTAGGTACCTGCCATTTGGGGTTGGGAGGAGGAGCTGCCCGGGGATCATATTGGCGTTACCGTTGCTTGGAATGGTGATAGGGAAATTGGTCACCAACTTTGAGATTTTGCCACCTCCGGGGGTGGAGAAGATCGACATGGCTGAGAAAGGAGGCCAATTTAGTCTTCGCCTTGCCAAGTACCCAACCGTGGTCTTCAAGCCCTTGGTCAAGGTTTGATTCGTGATGAGATGATATTTCCTAGGACCCCAAATGCAATGTGACCATTTCATATATGTATGTAACGTGTTGGCGTCTGTTATTTTGCTTCGTTGTGCTGTAGTCTTCTTTTTTTTTTTTATTGAAATAAACAAGGTTTGGGGTTGGTGAAATGAACGAGACATTCGGAGTAGGTTGTTATCGATAAAAAGATACATAGAAGTTGTATTATGCTTACGCCTTTAGGCAAAGTCATCATTGGAATATGTACCTCTCACTATACAAAGAAGCAGATCTTTTGACAGAATGGCATGAAGTTGCTTTTTATGTTTCTTTTCCCTGAATTTCGAGGGGGTAATGAATTGCTCAAGAGAAAGTGCCCCTATTCTATTCATCATTAAAAGGGAAGACTTTGTTTCTCAAAGAAAAAATGAATGCTTACTCCTTATTTCAGCAATGTTAAACCTCAGGAAGAGAATTAGATTACAAGAACATCTTGGAGCAGCAGCTCTTAAGGGCGAATTAAATAACCCTTGAGAGCAAACATAACAGTTCGAAAGAGCGAGATCCAAAGAGAAACAACGGAGTCAGGACAGGACACCAAAAAAATAAAACAACAGAAAAAAAGAAAAAGAAAGAAAAAGCTCCATAGTCCATTTTAGTATACATGTTCTTCAACGAACGCTCGTTGCAAGGGTTTGCAGCAGCACAGAATGTTGAGCTCTTTGTGAATAGTCAGAACCGAGAACAGGATTAGAACCTTTCCCCAAGGATTATATTTGGATCTTAATCGATCTTTTTTAGGAGTAGATATATTACAATTACTCAAGAGTTAAGTTAACGAGCGTGACTTCTACGGTGTTCTTAGATAATGAGTGGTTAGGGTTAACTAATGATCTTGTATAATTTATTTCTTAGTTATCCTAAGATGAAACACGACAATAGTTTGCAATTGGTGGCACAACATACCATGTGGAATAAATAAATGTCTGCAAGAAGAGTGTGAAATGCTTAAAATAATGAGATTTGAATATTAACCGTATTCAGAGTTAGATTCAAAGCTAAGGTCAACATCAATAGGTTCACCCATTCACCTAATAGTAGTGTTTAGGTTACCACAAGCATACCATAATACATACGTGTACAAGGTGGTGCTCTTAGGTAACATTTGCATCGCTTGCACAAAGCATTTACATCAGAGGGTGGTAACAGGCTAATTACAAGAATGCAACCACATATATATCAATTTTGCAAGAAAAAGGTAAAAAACAGGTAGCGGTTGTTTAGTCTTGGTGGTGTTGATGAACTCGATGTGGCACAAAATTAGATGGCATTGGCAACTCACATCCAATAGCTCCACCAAAAGCTCCCATAGCATCCCTAAGTGTGTCTCCCTCCAGTTAACATGGTGCTCCAAGTTGGTAGTCCTTTACTTCAAACGAGATGGGGTCTGCAGAAACTTATGCTTCGTCAGCTGCAACTCCTAGCATTGCAACTGACATAACTTGACAAATCAACGACCCCGACATCCTTTCTTGAAATTAGATCACTAGGCAGGGATAAGGCAAGTGATCCTGTAGGGACATAATCTATCTACTAACAACAGGATGATCGTCGAAAAATTGTGAGGAATTAGGCTTTGAAAATCACGTCATTGTAGTGGCAAAAATTCAACAACAACAACAACCAAGCCTTTTCCCACACTAAGTGGGGTCGGCTATATGGATTCTTTGCCTCCACACAGATCGATTTTCAGCCATTTTAGGACTTAAATTAAAGTAATTGAGGTCATACTTAATAGTTTCCTTCTAACACTTGTTTGGTCTTCCTCGCCCTTTCTTAGCAGGTACAGCCTCCAACTTCTCGCATCTCCTAACTGGAGCATTTAGTGGCCTTCTTTGTAAATGTCCAAACCATCTTAGACGGGCCTCTCTCATTTTATCCTCTATCGGTGCCACCCTAACCTTGTTTCTAATAAATTCATTTGAAATACGGTCCTTTCTTGTATGACCACACATCCATCTTAATATCTTCATTTCTGCCACAGACATCTTCTGTACATGCTTATAGTTTATAGCCCAGCATTCAGAACCGTACAACATGGCTGGTCTAACCACAGCTCGATAGTATTTTTCTTTGACTTTTAAAGGAACCCTCTTATCACAGAGAACACCAGGAGCACCCCTCCATTTCAACCACCCTGCATTAATTCTATGTGTAACATCTCCATCAATTCCACCATCATGTTGGAAAATGGATCCCAAGTACTTAAAAATATCTTTCATTGGAATGCACTCTTCTACAATTTTTACATCAATCCCTTCGTTGTTCCCTCTACTACTAAACTTACATTCCATATACTCAGTCTTCGTCCTCAACTCCGCCTATGTTGAGGTTCGTGTGCCTTTTCATTGCCAGTCCCAAGCCCGGGTAAAGGAGGAGGGTTGCGTTAGTTAGCTGACAGCCAGCGTAAAATTTGTCGAATCTTTAAACATGGATTCTAGTGGCAAAAATTCATGATTAAATAAATAACCAGAGGTGAGTTCAGGTCAGACACGAGAAGGTAACATTTGATTTTTGAAGAAAAATCCACGTGAGGTTTATTTCTTTTTGATGTTCTTCGACTTTGTAATTTTTATAAATTTTTAGAAATAAAAATGAATTGGAAAAATGTGAGCAAGAGTGGATGTAGGCAAAGTGATAGAAAAGTGATGTGAAATAAGATGATAGCAGAGTAGGTAGAAAATATATAAAGAAATGAGAAACAATTGGAATTTTAAATAAAACGTCACAAATTACAATATATATATAGAGAGAGAGTATTCTTCAATTATAGGAATAATTCGTAAAATAAAACTAAAGAATCAAAAATTAAAATTTCTAGATAAGGGGCATTGGTTAGGATTCTCGATAAGTGACCAGCTACTACGTTTGTACCCTGTGTTTATCTTTGATTTCTAGGTCAAATTCTTGTAATAATAAACATCTAATGAGTTGGGGCTTAACATCTTTATTGGCCAAAAGATGTTTTAAGGTCGGGTGGTCTTTGTAAATTATTACATGAGATCCTAAGAGATAAGTCTTGGATTTTTTAGAGCAAAACTATGGCTATCAATTCCTTTTCTGTCACAGTATAATTCCTCTGTACCTCATACAACATTTTATTAGTGTTATAAATCACCGAGGGCTGCTTATCAATCTTTTGACCTAAGATAGCCCTGACTGCAAAATCTGATGCATCTGTCATGATCTCAAAGGGGTTGTCTAGTTCAGTGGTTGCAACACTAGAGCATAGGTGATCACTATTTTCAGTAAATTAAATGCCTTTCGGCATGATTCATTAAACTCTAATGGCTGATCTTTGGCCAGAAGATTACTCAAGGGTTGAGTAATATTAGAAAAATCCTTAATGAATCTTCTATAAAACCCCACATGGCTAAGGAATGATCTAATTTATTTTACCGATGTGAGTTAGGGAAGTTTAGCAATTGCATCAAACTTATCTTTGTCCACCTCAATCACCCTACCTGAGACCACATTCCCCAAGACGATTCCTTCTTGGGTCATAAAGTGATTCTTCTCCCAACTAAGGACCAAGTTCACCTCAATGCATCTTTTAAGGATCAGTTCAAGGTTAGTTAGGTAGGAGTCAAATGAGTCACCAAAGACTAAAAATTCATCCATGAACACTTCAAGGCACTCCTCGAACAAGCCAAAAAAAATGGTGAGCATGCACCTTTGAAAAGTCACGAGTGCATTGTAATGCTCAAACGACATCCTACGGAATGTAAAGGTTTCATAGGGACATGTGAATATTGTCTTTTCCTGATCTTTAGGATGGATAGCAACATGATTGTATCCCGAATATCCATCCAGGAAACAGAAGTATTTCTACTTAGCCAACTTTTTTAAGATTTGATTGATGAAAGGCATAAGAAAATGATCCTTTTTAGTGGTTATATTTGTAACATCCTCAAATCTAGACTTTGAGTCATTTCAAAGTGGTTTAGGTCAATTTAGACTTGGAAAATCGGTTGTGGTTTGGTGTTGGTGTCAGTATCTACTTAAATTACCAAAAAATACATATTTTGAGTCAACCCTTGGTTAAACATTGTCAAAAGGGTACCATGTATGGCACCATTGGATTCCTCTCATCACAAGCTTTTCGACGACGCTTGCTTCACACGATTCCAAGGTGTATAGCTCAAGTTATGGCCAAAGAAGTTAAAAAAGACCTAAATGTAAGGTGGACCCAACCCTAGGGGTATTATAGGTATTTCACACCACTAATCCAAATCTCAACAACCCTAAGGCATACAAATGACTCCCTTGGGTCCTTTGGGTCGTCATCAGCCTCTAAGTCTCTCAAATTAAGAGAGAAAGAGAGGAGGAAAATCTTAGATTTTTCTTTAAAAATTAAAAATTTTCTTTTTGAGGACCTAAGCATAATTCCGCAAAACTAATCAATGACTTGCGACCTTCGTCGATCAATCACAATAAAGTGCTGTTGTTCGATTTTTATCCTCGACAGCGGCACAAAAAATATGACGATCGACTACCGAGTTGCACTAAAAATGGTATTTTATGTGTCGTTGTTGTAGTATATTTATTACAATGTAAATCGATGTTACACTAATTTTATTTAATTGCAATTTTTACTGGTTTGTTTCTAGGTCATTCACTAGGAGGTAGTTATTGATATACATCATTCTCTAAGTCCAAAAATGTTCTTTTATCACAAAAATGTTAATTTTATTTACAAAATGAATGAATGAATTAAATAAATAATAAATTGGTCAATTATTTACAAAAAGAATCATTTAATATGTATTACAATGCCTAAAACATATGTACAACAAACATGTATAAAAAATTAGCTAATATTACACTATGTTAATTATTTACAACTAATATGAGTAATATTGAAATGTAAGTACAAAAGTAGTTAATAATATCTACTATACTAAATTATATTAGCATACTAATATTTATAGTAACATATATATATGTCAGTGTTGCCTTAGTAAAATATTTACAAAACATAAGGCATGAGTTACTACTTATAACAACGTATATACAGTGACGGATATATTCGTCACTAAAGCTCTAGTTTATTTATAAACATTATAACTCAAACAATATCTAATCTACATGTATACTAATATATATGTATACATTTTTTATATACATACGTATATACTTACACTATACTATATATGTATACATACACATATACACACGCACTCACACAGACACACAATGCTGCAGCCACACTTAGTCGTATTCATGTCTCTCCTCTTTTCTCAAACCAGTTGCTACAGTTCACCTACCCAAAATTTGGATTTTTAATGGGCGGGTCGGTTCGGTTCGTGGGATACATAGCACCTCATTAGGGTGGGATTAGACTACTAGCATGAACCAGCCCTAGTTCTATTAGGTGTATTTTCGTTCGATTTTAGACCCATGATAGACCCACAATGGACCCAGCTATAGTGCAGGCCTTTGATCCATACACTTCACAAATATTCATCATATGCTCATAGGATCAGGGGGTAATGGTATAATGGTGAGATGCGCCCAGTGCTATGACGACTGGGACAGCATCTCACCAAAATCCATCTAAACCACTACGGCGCGTTCTCAAGCCACAATGTGACACCTTTCAAAAGCGCTGATTAAACGCGTGACTGCCTTGTGCTGCATTTGATTTCAAGGTTTTTAGCCCTCGATTTGAGGGCCATAATTTAATATAAATGAAAAATAAATTATATAATTACAAAGCCCATATATAGGGATACCTAATTGTACAATTAATTTAGAGAGATAAGTTATTTCAATATATAATAAAATTGGTTAAAGTTGGCTGATTGTACACATTAAATTAGACTTTAATTTGTTAATTAACATATAAATTAGTGACTTAATTACCAAATTGACTTTACACATAGTTAATTTATATAATAAATTATTTATTATATATTTTTATTGTATTTTAGAAACTTTATTTTAATTTATCTACATTTAATTACATGTTTAAGTTAGTTTTATACATGAATAATTCATAAATATTATAATATATTATAAATATAGTATAAATAGGTTGAAAATACTTAATGTAACCTTATACAAGTAGACATTACAACTTACTTAGGTATTAGTTTAAATTACAAATTTATTTTATTTTAAGCTAATAAATTACTTAATTAACCTAATAACTTAATTACCTACTGTAATTACTTAATTAAATTAAATTACGGGCATTATACAGTTCATAATACATATTTAAATTCATATGTACAGTATTAGACATAGTTATGTACATATAGATGGTTTGTATAATTACTTAAATTATTATACATTTAGTTATTATAAATTAATATATAATAATACAATAAAGTTGTATATACAATAAATCATTCTACATATTTAATTTAATATATAGAATAATTATATAGGTTAATTATGTACCTTATCTACATATTACGCAATATATATATAGTTTAGGTTTAAGTTATAATATACAAGTATATACATAGTATATAAGGTATTTTTGGATATTTTAGGGGTTTTTCTGATTTTTATAGTTTTTAAATATATAATAGAGATAAGGGATGAGAGAGAAAGGATGAGATGAGAGATAAGAATTTCTTTTTGTGATTTTTCATCTTTGGTTCTTTATTAAATTCCAAGGTATACTAAATCGTCAGCTGATATGTTCTACTAAGTTGAGGGTTCAGATTACCTTGAAACTTAGTGAACACTTAGAAAAGTTTCTAACCCTACTCAAGACACCTTTATTTTATTTTTTATGAGTTTTTAAAGTATTTTATTTATATACAAAACTCACACATACAAGACCTTGAAAGATTTTTAACTTAAGAACCTAAGGATTCAAACTGAGATCTAATAGCTAGGAATGAACTCTAAAACATCATATTTGTCCATCACAATATATGAAAGATATTTGAAGCATTGCACATGATTTTGAACATACATTTCATTAAGTTTAAATGTTGGACAGTTGTGCTCAGTTTTAAATAGCTGACAAAGTTTTCAAAGTAAAATTCACATGCCAATCAAGATCAAATTTCAGCTCGAGCACATGTACATGAATGCTTGTAAATGGAATTCTAGTAATACATTACAATGTCAGCTCAATTAAGGACTCAAAAACCACTCAAAACTCAGCCAAACAGTGGTTGAACTGCTGCTCATAACTACCCAGCAGCTGCTGCTATTTTAATCCATTTCAGAGCTGCCTTAACAAATCAGATAGCTTAATTGTTGTCAAAACCTCAGCAACTGCTGCTTAGATGAAATCTTCAAAGATCAGACGGTGTAAAACAAAATTGCAGCTACTCAGACATGAAGCCAGCAGCTGGAAGCTGCTGCTGCAATTGTTGTGATTCTTAGCAGCCACTACTGCTGTATTACTGCCAAAACCCATGATTGAAATCCAAAAGATCTTCACATTGAAATTATCATAAAAACAAATCAAGAGGTCTGAAACTCATCTCCAACCTAGATCTTTCATCAAAACCCAATAGACAACTTATTAGAAAGAGATCAATAGGAACACTGAAAATTCCACTTAAAATGACTTCCCAATCCTTCAATACATCTGTCAGATTTCAAACCATAAGCTTAAATGCAGATTGGAACTCAATTAACCCACATTTAGATGTCAATCTTTGTAGGCATCTTTCTTTAATTTGCCAAAATGATTTGATCATCTAGAGATCATGCACACCATTAATTGGTGTTCAAGATCTCTAGGCAAATTCTTTGTAAAACCAATTGGGTCATTGTGATGCCTCGAATCAGTGATACTAATTTCATTGGCAAACACTACCCAGTTATCAACAAAAATCAGAAATCAAATCAAGTTTTGGGTCTGAGCTTAGAAAACAGAATCAGAAATCAAATCAGTACAGCTCATACCCTTCGCATTCAAACCAATCAAGTAAATACAAACTCAATGTGATCAATTAAAACTGGTAGAATTCGAATTTCTCATTAAATTCATAAATCAGCCCATGAAATCAAATCGGATTCAAATGATCAAATCAAGTCCAATTCAGCTTAAGGGAGGGTGATTGTGGTCCAGTGACATGAATGAGATCACCCTCAAGTGGGATTTGAGCACACTATGAATCTAGAAGTTATGGAGCTTTAAATCCATAGTGGCTTTGATGGATGGGATGGGCTGTGGATCAAAACATGAGGAAAATAGAGAAAATGGAATCATGAGGTGATGAGGGAGATCAGAGAACATGCAGATGAAAATGAAATCGTCTCCTCTGATCTAAGTTGATTAGAGGAGGTGAGGGAGATTTACCCTAATATCTACTCCTATCTAACTACTGAATCCATGAATTATATAGCTAATTCTACTCTATTTAATCTATACGACACTAACAGAACCAACAACTAATCTAGAAAGCAATTAAAACCTATATAACGGAAGAATGGGACCTGTGGAGAAGATCTGCAGCTAGTGGCTGCAACGACGAATGGGGGAGGATCTCTAAAAGATTGAAAGCCTGCTAGTGAAGCTCGATGTCACCCTCAGGTGCTACATGGTCCTTAGCGGCGAGGATAGGTCTTAGAGAAGCGATTCCACTGCCATGGGCGGCGGAACAGGGGTAATGTGGAGAGTGAACTGGAGGGGATGAAGGGATCGCCTCAAGGAAGTAGGAGGGGAGGTTGATACTACACGCACGTGGTTAGTGGTGAGCTTAAGTAGCCACTAGAGTGGATGTAGTCATCGTGAGGGTGGGATTAGGTGTTTGGGGCTTCAACATTGGATGGGAGGTCGAGGGAAGCACGAGAATGTCATGATCAAAATCCTACCGTAAGATGGGATCTGACACGGGTGGTGATCCTACGCGCAAAGGCAAGCACAAATGTGAGGAAGATCGGCTGTTAGATCATGGATCCAAAGAATCAAGGGCAGTTGTAGGTTGAGTTCGTGCGCTGCTACAGTGGATCGCTGGTTGCAGATGTTTTGGGAAAATAGCACTCGAGCCCTTTAGACGAAACAATAGAGAAATTAGGAAGAAAACCATAAGTGGTTAAAAAAGAGTGCAACGCGGTCCCTGAGAAGTAACAAGCAAGTGCCTATGGTTTCCTTGGTAGGTTTTTATGCATGAGAATGTTAATGATGGACCTATTTGTAATGTCATGAATGAGTTCCTAATGATGTCCAAATGCAACCAAGTTTTTATTGAAACATTATTGAACATTTAGGAAGTTAATTTCACTTTCAAATTGAACTTTTGAACCCAAATATGTGTTCAATTTTCAATTTGTTCACCATATTATACTTTAAATAGAATATCTCAATTTGTGACCTAATTTTGTGCTTTTAACACTGATTTGCTGTTTTAGGTCATTTCTGTTAATTCTCACACTTAACCCTTTTCCTGTGTTAATTATGTAGTGTTTAACTTAGTTTCTAGCTTAACTTGGACATTTTAACTATAATGAGGCACACCTCATCAAAAATGCAGCTTCCCATTGCAAATTTCGCTGGGCTTGCGACATCGACGAGCATGGGTCGCTCAATCGGGCAGCACGGCACGGATGTGCGCCACGTGTTGCAGCATGGAGGAGCGACGAATGTGCTACTTCGCACGTAGAGGCGCTCGTGTGCGTGGGAATTCAGTGTTGCAGATCATCGACATGTGGAGATCACACGGCAGCAAGCAGTGCGATGCGGGCGATCTGGGTGCCCGTGTGAGGGAAAATCACGCCATGACACGTGGCAGCGGGTGGGTGGTGACGTTTCCCAACCGGGGCTAGTCTTTGTTTGTTTTAATACTTATTACAGTAATGTCGTTGTGGTATAAAATAAGACAGCTACGGTTGTCGTTACCATTAAAATTTTACTCGGAAATAGTTTCCCGAGGTCGAACTCAGGGAGCTACTGGAATTCTAGAAGTACAATGTTTCTTTATTACAAAAATAAGAGAGAGAGAGAGGGAGAAATAGATTTCTGTCTTTTGGCCTTTTCTTCTTCTCTTCTTTCTCTCTTTGCTTGTCTTCTTCTTCTCTTCTTTCTCTTTTCTTTATCTTTACGGGTCTTCTTCCTTGGCTCTGATTGCCTTCAGTTCCTCTTCTTCTTCTGCTTGTCTTCTAGTTCTTCTCTTCTTCAGTTCTTCTTCTTTTTCTTGTCATTATCTTCTTTCTTCCTTTTCTTTTCTTTCTCTTCAGCTGCGGAGCCTTTTCTTTTCTTTTTCTTCTTCTCTGCTTTATCTCCTCTAAAGCTTCATCCGTTGTCTGATATCACAGTCAGACGACTTAAACGGTGGTCTGCTACAGTGCTTCCCCTCTCTTTTCTTCCTTCGCTGCTTCTTCTTCTTCTCTTCTTCTCACTTCTTCTTCCTTGGTCTTCTGCCTTGCTCAGCTGCAGAGCCTTTTCAGAGTTTCTTCTTCCGCTCCTCTTCTTCTTCTTCCTGCGGCTAAGTGGTGAGGCCTTCTTCCTTCACGCCCTGTCCCTACGCAAGGCACAGCAAAACCTATCCCTTCCCTTTACCCGCACGTCTCTTTCTCTCTGTAAATCGCTCATAGGAAGCTCTCCCAGAGCCGGGTTAACGGGTCAGGCTGTGTAACCGGGACCAGGCACACCGGCGTGGGTGGTGTGCGAGGAGTGTAGGGTAGTGTCGGGTTGGATCCGCCAGGTTCGCGTGGCGTGGGTCGCGGACGAGGCGGGCGAGTGGGCGAGGGGACCTCACCCCGTGTTCTGAGGCACTTAGGTAAAAACACAAATTCAATTTAAATGGGTGCGGCACTTCGAAATCTTACGATGTGGGACTAAACTTCGTCCCTTCTCGCATGCGGCCGCAGGAAGAATCGCGACCTTGCCTCAGCAGCTGTGTCCTCACTTCCCTTCGCGTGCCAGCTGCCTGCCTTCACCTGGGTCTCTCCAATTCACCTCTACTGGAGTCCTGCTGCTTCGAGGCCTGGAGCTCTCTTGGAAGCTCCTTGCTTCGTCGCTAATGGCGGCCGGGGCTGAAAATCTGCCTAACACAAACAGGGCCTCTCGGCCTAATCAGACCACAGGAAAACCTTCGCCGTGGCACGGCGAAGGTAGTGCGGGGTGCAGCAGGTCGCGGGGCTGTGTCTGGCGGCAGCCCTGGGTCGGACTGCAACCGGAAAAATGGGTTTGATCGTGGGAGTGTTGTGGAGGTGTGGAGTGGCAGTGGAGGGGTGGGGGGTGTTGGGTGGAGTGAGGCAGAGCTTTTGGGACAGCTGGCGAGTTGTGTGGAGTGGCGGATCGACGGGGACAACTCGCCGGAGGGTTGCCAGAGGGATGGAAGATGATGGTGGTTGGGCGCAGTCGAGGGGTAATCAACTGAAATGAAGTGGGGAAAAGAAAGAGGGGACGAAGGGAAATAACAGTAACCTACCTACAGGGACGAAGGGGGCCGGAGCAGGGCGGCAGTCGTATCGACTGTTGCCGGAGAAGAAACACCCAGAGGTAGAGAGCGGCGGCGAGGAAGAGGGCAGGGAGGCGTGCGCTTGGTACAGCGCGACGCGGGGAGATTAGGTGAAGGTGGCTCTGCTGCTGGTATTGCAGCAGAGAGATGATACAGAGGAGGAGGAGCCGTCGGAGCTGGTGGGTTCCTGTCGGAGTGGGGAGAGAGGAAGGGTTGGGGTTTTCTCCGTTAAGACCAAGCTGCCCCCAAACCGGCTGGCGATGCTGGTCTTTATAAATGCAGTGGTAGAGGGGTGGACGTAGGGAGGCGACGTGCCTCCCTCGCCGGAGAATGGCCGGAGGTGTGGCCCATACCTTCCACGCGTTCTCACGGAAGGTGTGGGTGTCGTCAGGCGGCAAGGCGGTGTCCCTGCGACAGCAGACATCGCAGGGAACACCAGGTTCAATTTGCAAGACATCCCCATCACCTTGCGCGGCGCCATGCTCCGCGTAAAGTCGCCAGAGCATGGCGCTGCGCAGAGACTTGCAGGAGGGACCTAAATGCAAAGAACGACGAGGAAACTAGGGGCCAAAATGTAAGGGTTTCGAAAGTTGAGGGTCAAAAAGTAATAGATGAGGACCAAATACAAAGTCGGTAAGAAGGTCTCTTCTTAGGCTCAAGTTTTTATGCATGACGAAATTGGACCTAAGGATTTTAATGGTGAATTTTGTTTCTAGGTCAGACCTTGTTTGACCGGCCAATTTACGTAAAAACCCAAATTAAATCATTAATTGGGCATGGTTCTCAATGTAGGTCAAAATGGGTTTCTAAGGTCAAATTGAAGGTTCTAAAACCTAGAGATTATTTTTCTATGAATTTTAGAGGGTTTATTCGATTTTTACCCTACCTCGAACCTCGTGAATTGAAGTAAGTTTGTTTTAGGGTTACAGAATGCCATTTAATTCCTTGGAGTTGCTGCAGCCCTTGTTGGATCAGATCATCCCACTTTCCTTCTTATTAGGTTAGTTTGACCTATGTTTGGACCCTGAGTTACCTTGTTTGCAGATTGTGTTGGTGAAATTGCATTTTTACCCCTTATGACTTATTTTCTTCTCAAACTTAGAATTCTCTGAGTCAAGCCTTTCTTTGAGTTATGTAGGAGCTTTTTCTCGCATATCTAGGTTAGATTGTGCTAGTTAGGGTTCATCATGAGGTTCTTATCAGTGGGTGTGGTCGGTTTGGTTGGACTGACGGTCCAGGAGTGGTTCAGGACCCCTTCGCGCTGTTTCGAGTGGTTCGAGGCTTTCCCGATCTCAGATTTTGACAAATAAGGTACCATTGGAATCATATCGACACGTACTATGCATTGGTAGTTTATTTTCATTTTTTAGTATGTTATCCTTAGTGAAAAATCAGAAACATGATTAGGTATTTTCAACCCTATTTTTGGTCCGTTCGAATCAGGTCTTGCCCTAGTGCATGCACGGATTTCAAGGTGGGTGTGGATACTGCCTCCAGGCCCTGTGCACATGGTTCAGAGTCACTGTGACCCTTCTGTGACATTAGGTAGAGTAATCCCTCTCTTTTGCTTGTGGTTTGTTTTCATGGTGATTTTCCTTGCGTATTGCACCATTTAGCATGCATTCTTACCTTTTGCTGAGATTGAAATCCGACTTCGTGTTTCTTGCTATTTTTGGGGTAATTGAATCTTAAACGTGGATGTTGTAAATCAAGTCGATGACTTGGATTTTGAATAGTTAATGGGATTTAATTGACTATTAGATTAAGTACATCAACTCCCATGATTTAACGAATTATACAGAAATTGGATATGATCTTATCATAGCATGAGTAAAATGACTTTGATATTTTCCCTAGTTTATGGGTACTTTAATAAGAAATAAATGGATTTTATGAGAAAGATTAAGAGTTAATGATCATATGTACCTTGTTATTACATATATAAAATAAGACCTGTTTTCCGTAAAACAAGTTCAGTGATGTTCTTTATTAAACAAATAATATGGGACCACTATCATGAACTCAGAAATACCTATAAATGAATGGGTTGAAGATAGTGAGGATTTTGTAAAAGCCTTGAATTAGTAATAGAAAATTTTCAAGGATTTTCGGATACATGTGGAACTAGTTTCGTCTAAATTGTAATTTGTAAATAGTTTGAAATCACTATCATAAAGTGGAAATTATTTGAAAACTGATAATATTAAGGGCAATATGAATACACGTTTCTCCTGGGCTTAAGGAGGTGGATTTGATAAATAGGACTGGTTTTAAAAAAAACAAAAGATACAATTATCTGGAAATGATCAAATAATTAATACGACGGATATGTCGGGAATTGAAAGGAATTAGATAACTGGTTTTAGCCTGCTACTCATCGGATTTGGCTGTAGCTTTGCTCTACTAGACTAGTTCCAGGGGCTGGTTTAGGGAGTTGCTGGCGTCCCTACGACTCTTTAGTTAGACTTTGGAGTGGTTTCTTTCTTGGTGGGTGGGTGGGTCATTGGCTGTTTGTAGTTCAGCGTACATAGTGCTTGTACGTGTTCACAATACACGATGTAGCTGCCACCCCTTTTCGCAATGACCCCAGGGTGATGGAGAGTAGTGACTTGGTGGGTATAAGTGGTCCTCCCGACCAGGAGAGTGGCTTATACCGATCTTGCACTGCAGGAAGTTACACAAAATCGTCTCGTGACTTGAGACGTCGATTGGTAAATTGTGGATTATAATAAATTGGTCTTCCAATATACGAAACGGAACCAGATAACGAGATGTCTTCCCATTTTCTCTTATACTTGGTTATTGTTGCACTCTGTTGTTGTTTCTATTTTACTTAATTTTACTGACGTGTTTTTGGGTTCCATACTCAAGTATACTTGGCAGTTTGCAAGGAGATTTCCGTTGTACATCTCCTTGGACTTTTATATTATGGTAAAGCATCGGTTAGTGGTCAATTTATCTTCCCTTAAATTTTGTAATATGAATTATTTGTTGGCAATGTTTATATTTTATGATTATGTGTTGGGCGACTGCGATCTTGTGGGCGATTTGAGCTAGTGTTAGCACACGACGACCCCGGTTTCATCACTTGGAGGGATTTGGGTTTTCATAGTATTTAGTTTCCTATAATCAATACAAACTTGCCAAAAGGAAGCTCAATGGATAGTCAAAGATTCGCCTTTCTGATTAGTCACCAAAGTTATCCCAGTTTTCTTAGGAACTGTCTACATGGGGCTAATCTAGGGATTATCTGAGATCAGGTAAATTATACCAGTGTCGAGCCACTTAATTATTTCCTTTTTGACCACTTCTCGCATATTGGGGTCAAGTCTCCTTTGCCATCTCCCGAGAAGGGAAGCTTGAATGGTCCAACCAATTGCCTCTTTATTTTTCTTAAGGACCTTAACTAATTTCATCTCTTGCTCTCTCATGAATATAGCACTTATAATTATTGGGAGCATCTTCTTATGTCCAAGGAATTCATATTTTAAGTTGGGGTTTTGACATATATGCCCCTACTTAATTCGAGTTTATGTATATACGCCTACTAAATATCTAACCATAGGTCATACCCCTCAGTTAACCTTCGTCACTTTTTAGGGGTAACGGCCGTTAGTGGAAACTTGGAAAGTCAAAAGTGGCCCTAGAAAGTAGCCGTTATATATGCAATGGTTGCAATGGTCGTATTAATGAATTCAAAACTTTGACACATATACCCTTGTGAATAATCGAAATGACCAAAAATACCCTTGACAGGAAATGAACTTGCCATTTTGCCCAACTTATTTAAGTCCTACTGTTGGCACACAAATTACACATGAAACAAAGGGGAAGGAATAGTTATCATCTCATTCATCTTTTTCATATTGCAAGGGAGGTTTTTACATCTCAAGAGGCATGGAGAAAATGTTACTAGGTTTTACAAACAATTACATTTCATGAGGGAAAATTACATTCTTCTCATGTAGGTCTTATTTCAAGCTTCATGGATTCTTCTTCACAAGCTTCATTAAAAGGTCCACCTGTGGTGTGAGGTTGCCATCTTCCTGCTGCTATCAGGACATTGAAACAACCATGGAGCAAAGGAGAGAAATTTTACACGTGCAAATCTGGTAGTTGAAATTTCTTTGATTGGTTGAGTCATCCTTGCAAATATGAGATAAAATCTAAGATGGATGACATTAGGGACAAACAAGTGAATGAGATGTCAAAGGAAATCTCAAGTTTGAAAAAGAAGATGAATGAATATAATGCAACACTTTTAGAAGTGAAAATTCTTGTGAAGGAGTTGATGCTGTATTCTAAAGTAGTGATTATGTTATTGGCCTTTCAAATTGCAGTGAAGATGTATATGTAAAAGTATAACTGTAAAGTTTATGCTTTCATCTGAAAATGAATTGGAAAATGATCTATAAAATTTTCACTTAAAAATATTGTAGCTCTAATGACAAGAGAAATAATGACATTGTAGTTTAAAGTGGTGTAAAATCCTTAGATCAAAGATTAAAACACATATCAAATTAAACCACAATAAAGATGTCGTATCCACAGGGAGGAACTGAGCCTAATAAATTCGCAAATTTGAAATCTTTAGATTCAAAATGATTGACCAGATGTTTGCATGTAAAAATAAATATTCACCAGAGTCGCATCAGATTACCAAAGATATGTCCTTGAAAAGAGAATAATTATACTATGCTTATTTATGAAGAGGGATTAAATATTTGAAACAATAATTCAATAGTATCCATCAACCACCAATTGCATAGGAAATATTCATGCATATTTTACTTTTATCATATGTGGGAGAACAAGATAAAGAGAGAGATCACTAGCCATTAGAGAAAGCACGTAGGTAAAAAGAGAGAAAGTGAGGAGTGAGAGAACAAAACATCTAAATAACATAAACTAATAATTATAAAGGTGGGCAATGACATTTGAATGTAATTAGAAATGCCCACCGAAACAGAGGATTCTCCCTCTCTCTTCCTTGCACACGGGAAGGAGGACCGTTGGCCGATTGGTGCTCGGTGGAGATGCATGGGAGAGAGACGGTTGTGATGGCGGTGGTGGCTCAGCTGAAGGTAGCTGAACGTGGCGAGGTGGAGGGCGTGACATTGGCGACGATGGGTCCCTAGTGTTGATGCATGGGGACGTTTGGCTACGCATGAATGTTGGCGAGAGTGCGATGGGACTTGAGGAGGGTGCCGATGGTGTTAGCGTCAAGGTTGGAGGTCGAAGGAGGCCGGTTGAGGTTGTTGTGTGCGTGGAGTTTTGGGTTTCTTTGTGCGTGGACAACAGGAGGGGAATAGGAAGAAGAGATGAACAGGAGAGTAGTTTGGAGGTGAACAGTGGTGAGTTGGGTTGGGGAGTTGGGCGAGGGGAGTAGATAGTTAGGCGTGGTGGTGCTGGCTGAGGGAATCCTCGATGGAGGTGAAACGGAGGAGGAGTGCATGGAGAAGAAGAAGGTGAAGGGGGACGATTTCAGTGGAGAAGGTGAAGGTGGAAGAGAAGGAGGAAGATGGTGATGGCTATGGGAGATGGTGATGGTGTGCATGCTATCACCGCGCACACCATGGTCGTGGAAGGGCGATGGAGATGCTGGCTTCAATCCACAGTGCACGCTGCAGTCATGGTGTCTATGATGGGCACGATGCCAGACAAGGAAGTAGATCCTCCCCAAGATGAAGAGGATACCCCTTGCACGGTTGCTGTGCCTCTCCTTTTAAACGCCTCTCTTGTTTGTCTTTTCCGCTGAGATTGTCTCAAACAATTGGCGATGAGGCAATGCTGACAGGCTTGGAGATGTTGTTGTTGCGAGACGCATGGCCACCTTGGGTTGGCAGTGTGTTGAGTCGGTTAGTTGAGGCCGACGAGGATTGGTGCATTGCTGGCGGTGGAGACGGTGGTTGGGTATTGGAAATTTTGCGCACATAACCCTGCATAAGCATATATGTATCAAGTTTTAACAAAAATATCTTCTAATTAAGATAAACTAACACTTAATTCTAATTGCAATCTAATAAGGTATGTTTCAAATGTACTTAAGCTAATTAAGTGTCCAATAAATTGGACTCATCAGAAAACCTTCAAGCCTAGCATTTTCTCGAATGGTGAATACTCTACCCTGTGATCACTAACAGTGAAGAGAGCATTGAATTCAAATGAGCATGACCATAACTTATGATCTAGGAGTGCATTGACATATCGAACATTCAAATAAGAAACATACCTGTAGAAAAGAATAGTGGATAGAGTAGTGTCCAATATGGAACTTGTCAAGAAGTGGATGACTTTGGAACTGTGGATCACTTTGGAAGCAACAAAGTTTGACATGCAGTGGACATGTTGAAGAACCTGTCAATTAAGTATAACCTAACAAAGCACACTACCATTCTAATCATTAAATAAAAATCGCATCGAAATCCGTGTCCAAAGTATTTTCACAACCCATCAGTAATTGCCCAAAATGAAAGATGACAGTAACAACCATTCCAACAATGTTTTGACAAGAACCAAAATGTCAAACTTATCCAAAATAAGACCCTGTGTAGTCAAAAAGTTAAAACATCATCCACAACCTGCCCAAAGTAATATCCTATCTATTCAAACCAAAAAACTATCAATTCTGTGGAACTAATATCCTATGTTTGAAATCTGTCCAAAGCAAAATGTTCAACAAGGTTTTGACATAAACCCCTATCCATTAAAAAATGCATTTCTTGAGATTCCAATTGTCAAACTTTCATTAGATTAGAATTACGTATATTAGAAACACAACTGCTCTAATTTTCAATAAACTTAGAGCATTTTAGGAGAAGATGATGGTAATACCATCATTAGCCATAACTAACTTAAATTAGTGAAAATCAAGTGACAAATGCTCCTACATGATCGCCTGAGAGCCATTATTGCATTCAGATCCAATTTGAGGAGAGAACAACAAAACATAGTTAATTTTGCAGTTTTAACATCACATTATAAATGCAGAGTAACCAAGGGATTTGTCGAGGGTTAATTAAAGGTTAAATGAGCATTAAAGTATAAAGGTGGGTTCACATAGACAGAAATAGGGTTTCACACATTCCGAGAACCAAATCAGAACACAAAATCCTAATTTTAGACCCACTTAAATTAAAGAGGTATTGCTCAGAATAAGATTCATGTAAACCTCTTAAAATTCATAGAAAAATATTCTAAGAGGTTTGGTGCCCTTAGGTTGATCATATGAACCCATTTTTACCTTGGACAGAGCTTCAGACGAGATTTTGCCCTAATTTGAGCTTCTATGCATATTGCCTAGTCAAACATCATCAAAATTGAAATCCGACTTCACCATTAGATTCCTTAGGTCCAAATTAGGTTTTCAGCCAAATTTGGGCCCAATCATAGTCTATTTTGACCTAGTTTGCATTTCAGTCCATTAAATCTTTGTTTCTCTCAATAAAGCCCCTAACTTTCGAATTAATTGCAGAAAACCCCCTAACTTCTTCATCTTCTTCACAGATAGGTCCCTGCTACCATTGGAGGTCAAACCGACCTACAGGCATGCTTTGACCATCTCAAATCCTCATCAAATCACCACCAAATCGCACCAAATTTGGTGGGATTGATGTTCACACAGTAGGGATTCACATGAATGTGATTTTGGACTCTAATTCCTAGAAGAGAGACCGTGCGAATCCATGAGAATCGTGGGATCTGTTGCTTCCAAACCAAGGCCCAATTGAACTCCTTTCCTCAATTAGAGCTCGGTTATGAGCTTTATATAAGTTCTAGCTCATTAGGTCATCTTCCTTAGTGCGGTTTAGGGCCAGAAATACCCTCTTCTCCTCTCCCTTGGCCTGCTCCGACCAAGCTCCAGAGACCCCTCTACTCTGCCTTTGTCGTCCTCTGCCACATAAAATAGGTAGAGGGGTCTTCTTCCTCTACTTCGTCCTCTCCTTGCCATACTAGCTAGGAGTCCTCAGCCCCTCTCCTCATCGCCGTTTCTCCCTCCGGAGCTTTTGTCTTCTCTGGCGTTGGCCTATCATAGCTGGTGCCATACTCGCTCTCCCCTCGTTTGTAAGCTTTCCCTCTCTCTTCCTCTCACTCCCCTGCTTCTTCCTACACCTTTAGAACTCAAGTTTACGCCCTACAACGCCCGTACCATCTTCATCTCTTGCATGGCCGGCGAAGCTCCGGCGATGTCACGCGAGCGCCTCAAACCACCAATCCGCCTGCCACTACGTCCGTGAGCATCACCTCGCCTCATTGATCAAAAGCCCTAAAGAAATTTGGGCTTTTGATCTCTCATGCACTCCACCAAACACACCCACTCAAGCGTACCTCCTCCATCACCATCAGCACTCCACCAACCATCGCACGCCTTGCAGTTCTCCAGCTTCTCCAGCTCCGTTTGCAGTTCTCCGACTGGCTTCATCCCTGCTATTTCCTCCAGGTGCTGTGGAATCCAACTATGAATAGATCCAGGTCCTCAATTGAGGCAGCAAGCATCAGCTTCGACTCCAATTAGAAGCAACACCTAGCTACAGCTAGCGCGAAGAAGTGGTAGTCCTTTAGTCCCACATCAGGGACTTTGAAACGCGCTGTAGTAGATAAAGGCAATTTGTGACAAAGGCTGTTTGCCTCAACACACGGGGTGAGGTCCCACTCACCACACGTGCACTCACTCCTCAGCCGCTACACCATGCAGGTGGGTCTGGTCCCTGGTTCGAATACTAGTATAACCGGTACTATTCACCCGGGTCTGATCTGAGAGACAACGAAGAGAATCAAGGAAGAAGGGGGAGGGTTTTGCTCTGTTGCTTTGGGATTTGTTCCCTCCCTCTCTCTCAACACTTAGCTGAAATTTGAAGAGGCCCTTGCGCCTCCGTGTTAGTGTGCTGCTATTGTGCCTTGGCTCCTTTGAGGCTCGAGATAAGGCCCTTGTGCCTTGTGCTGTGAGACCCTTGTGTCTCTTCTAAGGCTTTTGCGGTTAAGGTGTCTGAGCCTATAACCCGACGTCTGATCGGCTGGTTCTGATCCTGTTGGCTACTTTGGTTACACTTGATTGAGCATTACTATTCATTTATTTGAGATAGTTGTTGGGCTTACACATTAGGGTTAATTTGGTGATACAAATCAATATTTTAACCCCATCTTTTTGCATTCTCATTCTTGATTTTTATTGCAATATTATTTTGATAGATTATATTTGCATATCTTCATTGATAATTGTGATTAGTGATTGAAATTTGTCATTTTGCTACCTGTGAACGACCTCGGACTTACATTATTTTCGAACTTTATAAATTTAAGTGTTTGTGCGATTTTTCTCCTATACTACGACGTATTTCTCTAAAAGGCAACTTTTGCGCACAAACAGAAGACCCACCTGCAAAAGCGAATAGTAGGTGAAGACCAACTTGCAAAAGAATTTAGATATGCTATTCACCTGTCAAACCTACATTGCATGGTAACTACGCACATTACAGACACATGCCAATGTGTAAAGTTGTAAAGAACTTGAGTACAATAGCCAAATATTACCCCTTTACACCATAGGAGTTTACCATGACCAGAAAACTACCCATTGATTAGAGTTGGCAGACCTCTATGAGCATAGAAACATTTGTATTAGAATAATCTTAACTCTAGCAAAGTAACGCAATACAAGTTAGGTTTTGCTTAAACTCACATGGTCATTAGTCAAGGTTGCAGATAGGTCCATTAGGAATCAAAGTGGCCTCATTTTTCTTGGGTCTTCCTCTCTTCCTTCTTTATTCACCTTCAGCTAGTTTGTTCTTCTTATACTTCCTACTAAGTCCTTCAATACTGACACCATTGTAACAACAATTAAATCATAAGTAATGCTATTAATGAAAGTTACAAGACTAACATTGATGATACTTGCATGCAACAATGCTTGAATTGACTTGAGTACCAACCCTGGATGAGGAGAATCGAGTGTTGGTCTGAGAAGGATTCTAAGATGGAGCCTGAGATGGAGTCTGAGATGTGGATGTTGTTGATGGCTATGGTGGATTGAGTGGTGCTTTACATGTGCGCTTATAGTGTCCAAGACCACCACACCTTGTGCACCTAGCTTTCGCCCTCAGACTTGGTGTCTTCTCATCCTTGCTGCGAATTCTATTCTTCTTTGGCCTTCCAGGTGGTCTCAAATAATGCAGGGCTTTCACAATGTATGGGAGTTCAACCTTTTGCCATTGGTCCTTTTCGGGCAAGGGTGTTATTCCTTGAGCATAACACTTCTTGTATGTGCTGATTTTGTAGTAATGGCTGACATAATTATCCAATTTCATGCCTCTAATGCTACTAATGGCTGCTGCTGCATGTGTGCAAGGAAGACCACTAACTTGCCACTTTCTACATGAGCAATGTCTGTCATTTAGTTTGAAAACAAGTCTCCCTGATGGACACTCCACTTCCACATCATTATCATCACACTTTCTCACAATGAAGCCATTCAACTCCCTAGAAACAGTCCTGATGTACTCCCATAGCTGTTGGAAGCAAGACACCCTTCCATAATGAAGCCTTCTTCCTCTTATCATTCATCATGGCCATAATTTTCTACCTTATACAATTGATCAACTCACAAATCGGAAGCTGCCTTGCATCAGAAATCGATGAATTGAAGGATTCACTTAGGTTATTGGTCAAGTAATTACAATTTGCATTGGGTGTAAATATATGCCTACTCTACTTCTCTTTTATATGGCCCAAATAGTCGAATGCCTCTTTATTGACCTTTTATACCTCATCCATGAAATGAATGTATTGGTTCAACTTAAATGACCTTGTAGCACTCTACACCAATTGCTCTAGATCTTCACTTGGAAATGCCTTCTTAAAGTTCTTATACAAGTGTCTCATGCATGACTGATGCTCCACTGTTGGATATGTTGTGTGAATTCCTTCTAATAAGCCCTTTTGACCATTAGATATGATTGTTAAACCCTTTCCATCGCCATAATCAATGGCTTCTTTAAACCACCCATAAACCAACTCCAAGATGATGTGGACTCATCCTCAACAATGGCGGAAGCCACTGGAAATAACCCATTACTTCCATCTAATGCTGTGGCTGCAAGCAAAGTACCCAAGTATTTGCCCTTCAAATGACATCCATCAAGGCCTAAAAAAGGCCCATAGCCACTCAAGAACCCACTTATGGATGCCTGATGTGCAAGACGTCAGCAATCATAAGAATGCACTTTTGTCGGGTTTTTGTCTCCGGCAACGGCGCCAAAAATATGATGCACGACTACTGGTTCGTACTAAAAAGGAGTTTTAAAACATCGTTGTTGTAGTATATGTCACAAATATAAACCGTTGTCGCATCAATTTTATTTATATACTTAATTTTTACTGGTTTATTTTAGGTTGTTCACTAAGAGATAGTTATTGATATACATCACTTTCTAAGTCCAATAATATTCTTTAATTCCAAAAATATTGATTTTATATATAAGAATGAATGAATGAATGAATCAATTATATACAAAAGAATGAATTAAAAATAATCACAATGCTTGAAAATAATTATATACAAACAAACATAAAATACCATGTATAATTACTCTATATTATTTATTTACAACTAATAATAATAATACTTAGCTATATGTACAATAATAAGTAATAATATATATTATACTAACTTAACTTACTAATATCTATAATAACATATAATGTATCTACAGTGACGTATAAAAATGTCGCTAAGACCTTAGAAGAACTATACACAAAAGTTAAGGTAAAGCTAATGTCTTTACTGACATATAATACTATCTACAGGGACGAATATATCTGTCACTAAAGCTATAGTTTATTTATATACATATATAGCTCAAACACTACTCTATACTCTAAGTATACTTATATACATATTATTTACATATATACTATATATATACAGATGCACACACACACTACGCGCACATACCACACATACAACATAGGTGAGGTACACAGGCAAACACTTACCCAACTTTCTTCTTCTCTCTTAGCTTCAGACCAGTTCTCAACTGGTTTAGACCGATTTTTTGATCCAAAATGGGTTTAATTGGCGGGTGGCCTTTTCGAGAGATATGCAGCACCCATTACTAGGTGGGACCAGACCTCTACTAGGGTTGCCCTAATCCTTTATTAGGTGCATTTTAACCGATTAATGGCTTATTACTGGGCCTAATCAGACCCTCGCACAGTGCACAACTCCCAGCTATGCATCGCACACCATATTTCCATGCCAAAGCTCATTCAGATCGTATGCTCAGAGGGAAAGACATGTGTATGTGGCGCCCAGCGCCTGTGACGATTGAGAGGGACTATGTAGAAAAATAATATATAGGGCTTCGCCCACTCTCCCACTTACGATGTGGTGTTAATAGCGCACCTCCCAGCAGCTGTGTGCCCAACGCAGCTCTGTGCGTGATTGCTTGATTTGGCCCTCGATTTGAGGGCCGTATTTTATTATAAATTAAAATTGAATTATAAGGTTTTAAAGTCCTATCTTAGGACAACTTAATTATATAATTTATTTTAAAAAATAATTATATTTACTATATAAATAAATTAGCTAAAGTTTACACTTTATACACATTGATATTTGGGTTAATTTCTTAATTAATGTTCAAATTAGTTAATTAATAGTCTAATTGACCCTGTACAGAGTTATTATACATATTAAAGTGTTTATTACATATTTTTATGGCATTTTACACGATTTATTTTAATTTATATACATTAAATATCTGATTTCAATGTGTTATATATATAAATTATATATAAATAATATAATACAATATAAATATAGTTAACTTAGTTTAAATTACTTAAAATACTATAATACAAATATACAATATAAATTAGATCAGTTACAACTTAATTTACTAATTTATTTTAATTTAATTTAGTAAACTAGCTAATGACTTATTAAATTAATTATTTATTATACAAATATAATTAAATTATGTTACATGCATCTTAATGTACATTATATACATATAATTATATATTTACAGTATCAATAATAAATGAGGTTATTTATAGGGGTTGATTAATTTATATAGTTTATAGTACATATAAGTTAATTAAATTAATAAATAATTATACAGATAAGTTATATACTATTTAATTGATCTTAAATACTTAATTTATATTATAGAATATATACATAAGTTATTTATACAATTTATAAACCTATTTTACACTATTTACATTAATAACTTAATATATACCTTATATATACATATATACATAGTTTACATAGTATTTTTGGGGTGTTTCTTATTTTTATGTGTTTTATATGTTTTATAGAGATAGGGGATGAGAGAGAAAGAAAGAGATGAAATAAATAGAGTGTTTTTAGGATTTTTTTAGATTTGAGGTTTTTTATTAAGTTTTAAGGTAGACTAAATCGTTGGCTAGTATGTTCTACTAAGTCGGGGGTTTAGAATGACTTGAAACTTGGTATACACTTAAAAATGTATCTAATCTTACTCACTACACATTTATTTTATTTTAATTTTTTTAATTTTTTATAGGATTTTTATTTATTTACAAGTCAAACATATTTAAGACCTTAAAGAGATGTTTCTAATAGAACTTAAGGAACTAGGATGTATATGAAGGGTTGGGTATGCAGTAAAAACACTTAGATATGTTCAACATATTATTTGGAAGGTGTGTAAGCAATTGAACATAAATTCCAAACTAATTTCATCACATTTTCAAATTTGGGCAGATATACACATAAGTGGCTGACAAAGGAATTAAACATGAGATTACAAGCCATTCAAATGAGATTTAAATATCATTTCAGATACATGAATGCTTGTACAAATAGTATACAACATATAAAACATGTCAGCTCTTTAATTCACTTCAAAACCCCGTTCACTGCCCTATTAATTCAGATCATTCAATAGGAGCAACAGCTGTAGCAGCAGCTTCAAACAACAGCACAGCAGTCCAACAATGTAGCAGCTGTTAATCTGAATAGCCACTTAAACAATAGTTGTTGGTTTGATCAGTAGCTTCATGAGCTGCTAAAAACATACTCCAGACATCTTAAAATAATTTCCAAACACTGCAGCAGTGCATCTATTCATCAATCTAGCAGCTGTAGTAGGTTTGATAGGCAGATCCAGTATCTAATACATCCAAAATCAGACTTTGTCAAGTCTGATTTTTGGATCAAAAACATCCAACATCAAGGAGTGATTTGCATCGAATTTAAGGTTAATAACTCCTTGGATATGTAGCTGTTGAAGCAGCACTTTGATATGCAGAATTGGGATTCAAAAATCATACAGCAAGCATTTTAAAATTCTGACAAGGCTTGTAAATAGCATTGAAATCACTTTGAGATGTTAAACTCTTCATCAAAACTCCTTGTCATCATTCTCATTTCAAATTAGAAGGAAAACCACTTATCTAACACCTTCCTAATGCTATAGACAGCATGAAGGAGGTGTTGGAATCAGTCTAATAAATCCAACTTGAGTCCCAATTGTTTAAAACCTTAAGGAATACTGAAAATCCCTTAAGTTAGAAATCAGAATCTCAAACAATAAATCCACACAAAAATACTTGGTAGAGTCTCAAATCAACAAGGTTGATTCTCCTTGGCTTTCCCACACATTCAAGATCATAAAATTCCCAACTCTTGTCAAATCCGATCATGGCTCATCTGAGGAAAAATTTATCACTAGCATCATCTCAAATTCATGGCCATGGACTGATCCATACAAAGACAAATCAATTCGCTTGATAAAAAACCCTTCAAAACTCAATTTGATCAAAATCTCACGATCTTGCATTGAAATCCAAATTAAAAATAAATCAAGCAAATCGATTCTCTTTAAATCAGATTAGGGGTCTTTGTGGAAAATTTGATATGAATGGGAGACCCCTAGATGGATTTTGAGCGCAAATCCTCATCTTAAAGCTAGAAAGTAATGAGATGAGGGTTTGACTTTAATGGGTGGGTGAATTGCGAATTAAAATTCGAGGGAATTCAGAACACGAAATGGTGATGTGAGGGGGAAGATCAGTGATTAGATGGACGAAATGGATTCATCTCCTCTAATCTGAAATGATCAAATCAGAGGAGGTGGGAGTGTGAATTCTATACTACACTAATCTACTCCTAACTAATGATCAAACCAGTGATTTTTAACATCAAATATACTTCTAATCTACTCTAAATTACACTAACTAAACTATAATTAACTAGAAAGCAATAAAACTATGCTAATTCTACCTCTAGAGAGCATTGAAAACCTAACCAATTAGAGGAAGGGGACTCTCTTGGATCCAAAGCCGGTGGCTAAGGAGGATGAAAGGGAAGGAGACCTCCAGCGGATGAAGGCTACTCTCATGGGCCAGCAGCCGGCGGCTAAAGGTGATGAAATGAGGGAGAAAGTAGTCCCTGTCACAGACCACCGAAGAAGGGAGCTGCTGGAGAGGTAGACGAAGGGATCACTCAAGGAGGAGGGAGCGATCCGGTGTGCGCACGAGCTGAGGGTCAGCTTAAGTAGAACTCAAGAGTGATTTCACTCGTTGTGTGGTGGAATTAAGTGATTAGGTTATGGGTGGTGAGGTGATTGCACGGTAATTCACGTCTCTAATTTGGCCATCTTATGCTAGTTTCTAACATTAGGTAATTAGATTAGATAGGTTTACATGCATCTTGTAAATATTTGCATTTACATATTTTACGGAGAGGAAGATAGAGAGAGAGATTGAGCCTCCATTTTTATCTCATTCACATTTCATTTCCACCATATTTCTACCTAACACACAACACCACATACTTCACCTACAATAATTTCCTAACTACCTAAGTGCCTAACCACAAAATACCCAAATACCAAAAAAAAGAAAAGAAAAAAAATTCTCGTAAAAGGCACTCTTGTCCTCACCCTCACCTACACCATACCCCCTCACCTATATAACCATCCCCCCCTCCATGCAGTCGTTGGCCTCACCCACACCATACCACACACCACCAGCCATTTCCCATGACAATAGCAACACACCCACTCCTCCATAGCCGGCCACTCTCCTTAGCTCTCCTCTCTCCCTCTCTTCCCCTCCTCATTCTCAGTATCCTCTCACGAGTTGAGAGGAACACTGAGAGCAGAGGAAACTCTCCCATGGGTGCAACCACCATAGCGAGGGTATACCACCACCCAGCTTCGTTGTGAGCAGGTGAGCATGGTGGATTCCCATTTTGAGTTTTTTTTGTTGTTTTGTTATTTTGTTTGCTGTTTTATTTTATTTTTCTTTCTCATTGTGGTTGCTCTGCTCATCGCCATTTTCGGAGCGAGAAGCTCTGAAGCTCCTTCCCACGCTATCGTGCGCTCAACCCTACCCCTACGCGCATTTGCCGACCATTCCGCGCACCTTTGCACATGTTCCAAGGCCTCCTCCTCGCACTTTCACCTTCACCTCCCACACCCAGGCCAGCTGGTTGAGCTACGGAACAGTTGGTCACACTTTTCTTTTGTCACTGTAGCCGCAACCTCATGCGGCTACAGTGCCGTGACCGGCCGTTCCTCACTTATTCGGTCATCGTAGCATTCTCTCTCCTCTTCGCAACTCACACCAGTCGATTGTAGCACCCAGTGCTGTGCCTGTGTGCTGCATCCCCTCTTCACACCCGCACTGCACCTCAGCCCAGTGCTTGCACACTACTCACCTCACTCCCTGATGCCTCAGCGCGCGGTGCCCTCCTCTCCCCAGCGCACTGTGCGGCTCTCTCCCTCTTGCTCCTTCCCGCGCAGACACACACATACACGCACCCTCTCTCGCACAAACACACTCACTCACTCATACATAGACAAACACATGCATATATACATATATACATACACATATATATAAATATCTATACATATACATATTTACCTATATACATATATATATAGATATATATATATATATACATACATATGTATACATATATATATATATATATATATATATATATATATATATATATATATATATATATATATATATATACATACTTATAAGTAGAAACTTATACAAATATACTATACATATATATATATATATTTATACAGATATATATAGATATATATACTTATGTATATATACTTATATATACTTATATAGCTACCATATATATACATATATACATATACACATATATTTCACTTCTTCTTTCACACACTTCCATCTCCCACCTACAATATCGTGCACGTATCCACTTACCGCACATTTTATCGCGGGAATATTCGCACCAGTTGTGTATATTACCCGATATTTGCGCATATCAAGCTTTCTACCCACACTTCCACACGTCCGCTCCATACCCACACGCGGCACGTAACTAGGTTAATCCTGTTTTTCTAGACGACGATTAACCTAGAATTGTGCTACATTTCTATTGAATCCTAGATTCAATATTCACTATCCTATTATCTAGTTATATATACTTATATCTAGATATATATATCTATATCTATATCCTATATATATATTCTACACATATATAAGCTAACTACTTTCACTCTCTTCTTTTATTTTGTTGATAAAGAAAAGACCCAAAAAAAAAAAACCTAAAATAGAAAAGATAACTCTTGTCTTTGTAGGTACACGATCTTGCATGTAGCAAGATTCATTTTAAACCTGATTTTTTAGTGAATCGCCAAGGATCAACTTTTGGCGGTAGCCAAGAACAAATTTTTGAGGGTGTGCCCCAAGAACAAGACTATCAAAACAAATTATAAAACTAAGAAAAAAGAACAATAAGCGAATGGAATTGATGCGAGTCATAGGAATTGCATAGAAATAGTTTAACCCTAAACCCACCTCCCTGAGTTTGACTCTGGGCCTAAAACTAACAAGTTAAAATTTGATTTAGTCATGGTTAATAGATTTTGATAAACTGTTATATTCGCCTGTAGGTAATCACTTCCACTATATACTTTACGATGCTAATATCACCATATTAAATAACCCTACACACGTTCTAACACGAGGATGAGAGGAGAGGAGGGCGGGAGCAACCAAATTGAAGATGGGTCGTTGGATGGGATCTGGGGGTAGAGGTGAAGCCACGCAAGGAGTCGCACGAAGCTTCGATTCAGTTTGAGCCACAAATGAAGTGGATCAAGGCGTGAACAACCCTGATGTGCATTGTTCTTTGATGAACAGTGCACCAAGAGGTGCATCATTCTCAACAAGTGTTTGATCAAAATTTTCAGGAGTTTTTAGTGTTTCGTCGTTGTAGCAAAGTCTCCTAAATAACACGATTCACAAATACAATTTATAAACTCGGAATCTAAAAATGAAGTCTGAGATTGAACACAGGGAGTAAGTATTGCAATTCATGCGCTAATCAAGATGAATATGTAAATGAGCACAGGAATTTAAGCACAATAATGATATTCAATGCATAATAATTACTCAAATTTGATATTCAATGATAAACATAAGTACTTCAAGAGTTTAAGAGGACAAAAAGATATCTAAGACAAAATAATGGTGATTTAAATCACCAATTATTAGTCTTAAGCATATACATATCAATTACTTGATAATATCAAATAAACAAACAGTAACCAGAACCACTTGTATGTCCACAAAGGCAAATAAATCCACAGTACTGTGCTCAGAGGGTTATCAAACGATGGGCCCTCAAATTAGACGACTTAACCATCGCCTGCTACAATGCTCTTTTCTTCTCTTCTTCTCTTTTCTTCCATGCATAGGCCCTCTTCTTCTCTTCTTTTCCTTCAGCTCTTTTGATTTCTCTCATGACTAAGTGTTGAACCTTTGGTATGAAGAGCAAAACCCTCCCCCCCTCCTCCTTTCTCCTCTCTCAAACCCAGGCTTAATCGGGTATACGGATTCGAGTATAGGTTTATGTAGTATCGGGTCTAGGCTCATTGAAAGGTGGTGATGACCAAGGAGTGCAGGCTATGTGAGCGAGGGACCCAATCCCCCAGTGTCTTGGGTAGTAAGGCCATCTTAAGAAATCATCTTATATTGCTCAAATGCCTCCTCCGTTAATGACGTGGGACTAAAGTCCCAGGTCTTCTTCGCGAGGTTGTAGTGGAGCATCTTTGAACAATTGGAGTGGTTCCCTTGTTTCTTCCTTCGATTAACTGCTTAGGAGGACTCTTGGGAAGAATCCACAGCATCTGGAGCAAGAATTGGGGAAGAACACAGCAGGAGGAGCTCAAATGACATCTGAGATGGAGGTGGCGATGGGCGGCGGCCGGCATAACCCTGAAATAAGAATACAGGCTTGAATGCCCTAATTAAGCAGCTCTTGAGCTTCGCCGTAGCATGGAGAAGGTGACGGTGGTGGTCTAATGGCGTAAGAGGGCATGAGGTGGTTGGATGGAGATAGAGGAGATGAACGGAAGTGGGTTTGTTCGGTGGGACTTTGGAATGGGCGATAGGGTGGAATAGGAGAGGGGTTTTGGTCAGAGGTGCACAGCGGAGGTTTTGAGAGTGGTGGAGAGGTGTTTAGAGGTGTGTGGTGAGTGAAAGACCTCGCTAGAGATGTGGCCAGAGATGGGAATGAAGGTGGATGGCGGTGGCGTTGAGGGCTTAACCTAGGGATGAAAGAGATAAATAGGAAGTAGGAGAGGAGAGGAACCTCATTAGCCTACTCTAAATGGACGAAAGGGGAGGAAGTCCTTGCCGGTGGTACGTTGGTCTTAGAGGGGATGAAGTCTCCAGTGGGCGAAGCGGCGACGACGAGGGGAGGTAGGCGACGCTTGTTGGTATTGCGATGCATGGAAGAAGCTGAGGATGGAGTTGCCGCCTTTGTACGTGGTGGACGGAGAAGAAGGTGATTGAAGAGGGTCACCGGAGTTGGTGGAGATGGAGGTCGGAGAGATGGGAAGAAGGGGAATCTGGCCTCCAAACCAAGCTAAGGAGGTGAGGAATGCCATGGGCGTGCTTTTATAGGCATTTAGGCGAGTCTCCAAGCTTGGAAACAAGCTTGAAGGGCTCAGATTTCATAGTTTTAGGTTTAGGATTTTCAAGAGTTTGCATGAGCTCTTGGATGGATTTGGAAGGCCATGAACGAGCTCAGATGGAAGGGGATCTTGTTAGGAGTCATTCCATTTTTGGGAGAGATCTGTCAAGGAATCAGAGAGAAATCTCTGATTGAAGGTTGCCAGAGTAGGAGTTCCTCCACGATAGTGGTGGAGGGACCAATCTGTAAAGAAGATGACAATCTTAGGGACTTGTTCGTAAATAATTCAAAAAGTTAGCGGTGTGTGTAAGAAAAAGAGTTAGATTGGACTGGAATGAAAACTAGGTCAAGATGACCTCTGATTTGACCTAAATTTGGTACAAACCTAATTTGAACCCAAGGAATCTGATAGTGAAGTCAGATTTTGGTTTTGACTAAGTTTGAATGGGTAATTTACATAGAAATCCAAATTAGGGCAATTGTCTGTCTAAGACTCTATTTTAGGTCAAAATGGGTTCCAATGGTCAAAGCAAAGGTACCAAACCTTATGGAATATTTTCTATGATTTTTAAAAGGTTTAGGTGAATTTTATCCTAACTAGAACCTCAGTTAATTAAGCATGTCTGAAATTAGGATTTTAGATGTCCATTAATTCTTGAAATGCGTGAAAACTCATTTCTGTCTACATGGACCCTCTTATTAGACATTTATGACAATTTGACCTTTAATAAACCCCTGGGAAACCCCATGATTGCTCTGCATTTATGATATTTCGTTAAAACTGCAGATTTAATCCTGTTTTAATGTATTCTTCTTAAAAATGATATGCAATGAATTACTGCTCTCCAGCAGTTATGTAGGAGCATTTGTCTGTTGATTATGACTAATTAAAGCTAGTTATGTCTGATGATGACGTTATCATCAGCAGGTTTATTGGTGTAATTGCAGACAAAGCCCTCAGGTGAAATGATGTACATTTTTCAGAAAGGCCCATAAGTGGTATAAAAGGATTACAGACTAGTCCTTAGAGCCTTACAACAAGGTCCTTGCGACCTACAAACGGGTCCCCAGCATGTTTTCTAATGAATGATAAGTTATGAATGAAGGATCTAAATGTGAATCTCTAAATGCAAGGTCCTATTGATGTTTAAATTTTACCAAGTTTTTATTGAAGCTTAATTGAACATATTAGAAGTTAATTTCACTTTTGATTTGAAGTTTTGAGCTCATTTGTGTGTTCAATTTGCAATTGATCATCATTTTATATTTATTAATAGAATATCTCAATAAATGACCTAATTATGCATTTTTAATGTAGATTTGGTGTTTTAGGTCTTTTCTGTGAATTATCACACTTAACCCTTTCTTTGTATTAATTTGATAGTGTTTAACCTAGTTTCTAGCTTAACTTGGGCATTTTAGCTATGATGAGCCATACCTCATCATAAGCCACGAAGACCCTCAAGAATCTATCATCAGGATCTGTTATATAATGTACCACACTACTAGGATTTCTAGTTTTCAATTCATACACCAAACATGGTAACAATTCATATGAAAGCTCAAATTTCCCAAACAGTTGCTCCAATGCCTCACTTTTACCCCTGTATATCCTCTTGTATGGGAGGAGAATAGTGAAATCTTCCCAAATTCTCTCTGATATCTCCTTCATAGTCATTGTTGGTCTCTGTCTCAGCCATACAATAATTAAGCTTGCAATCCAATTTTGAGACGCCATCCCATTGCTAGCCATACTCACTGAAGGACATGCGTGAAGGGAGTCAAGTGTTTTTACTTGAAATCTATCATCGTGCAACCTAGAAGCGTGTATCATCCACTTGCATTCTAGGTTGAAACATTTAGCTGTAAGTCTTTTTTGATCGCTTTTTATATACTTTAATTTAAATCCATTCTTAATGCAATGTGTAGCAAGAGCATGTCTAGAGATGTTAATATCAGTAAACACCTTTTCAATGAACAAGTCTGAATCTTTATCACAATCAAAGTCGTCATCTTCATAATCAGAAACATCATCCACAACAGAAGCAAAGGCATCATTTGTCAATTCATCAAGCTCAGAAGTGTAATCTTCAGAATCATCATCTGTAGCTACAAACTCTACATCATCAGAATCTTCTGTTAGATCTCCCAAATCCTCAACTCTAACAACATTATTGCTGCCTCTTCTCCTCCTAGAAATTCTACTAGGTTGTCTTCTAATAGCCCTTCTCCTTACCTGATTTCTCCTTCCCTCACTCTCTGTTGCCCTACTCCCTTTTCCCTTCCTCGATTATGCTCCCTTGTTTTATAACCAATGGCCTCATTTTCAACACCAGTGTGCTCAATATCAACACCAATGTCATCTAATCTAACATGATTAACCTCTGTTTCACCAACATTTACCTTACTTTCATCATGGTTAACCTCGGTTTCAGCATGATTAACCTCTTCTTCACCAAAATTGACCTCACCTTCAGCATCATTATCATTCATTCCATCGGTTGACTCCATGCAATCCTTATCACATAATCTTCTCACATCAGCCATTTCTCTAAATTTATCCCCACAACTTAAAGACTTTATCTCAGTGAATGAAACAATTAATTCAACAGTACTACCATCCATGTGATGATTGAACATATCCATCATTTCAAATTAAGTAGTAACCTCAATATATTTAGAGCCAGAAGACTTTTGATCTTTATACCTCAATGTCATGACTGATGACGAACCCTAAGGCAAAATTTTAGCTAGGTCATTGCACAAGTCGAACCATGATGCCTAGACAGGGTCCATGGGTATTGTCTTTTGCTACCTAAGTATATACTTCTCCCCTTTTCCTCCTCGTAGCTCCTTGAAATAACCTCCATATTTCACGCAAATGGAGAGGATACCTTCCTTTCATCTCCACCAAACCATCTTAAAATAATGATAAAGACAAGTAAGAATGGCAGTTGAGGAGAAGTTCATGCCACTAGAAAGAATGGCACAATACCTCGACAACTCTCCTTGCACCTCTCTCTTTGTTGATTTATAGTCACCATTGTAACTCGTCATCCACCTTGTGTGAGACTGGAACATAGAACAAAAATCACAAATCAATAAAAACCCTAATCAAAATCATACACTAAACCCTAATCAAAACCCTTGACAATAAACTAACACGATGAGAAAAATCCTAATCAAAACCCTTGACAATAAACTAATGCGATGAGCAAAACCCTACTCAAAACACTAACTACAGAAATCACAAACAAATCACCCAAAAAATCAAAGCATGAAGCCCTACATAAAACCCTAAATAAAATCCTAACTAAAACTTTAAATAAAACCCTAACTAAAACCCTAAAACGATGACCAAAGCACTCAACGAAATACAAGTACTCAATATAACCCTTACCTTTGTTTAGATTCCACAAACAGTGGTAGGAAACATGATGATGATGGTCGAAGGATCCGTAATCGCTTGATACACGATGGAGAGTGATGAACCAAAGTGGAGAAGGGAATGTCGATGCAGACGAAGGGGCTAAACTCCTTTGTGCATGCAAGATGGATGGCACAGTGGGAGAAGCTGCTCTACGAAGAAGGAAACAAATGGCGAGGGAGAAGTATTCATGAGAGGAAGAAAGGATGTAACTCACTGGAGTTTTTCTTGCCAATTCCATTAGCTGCCACATGCAGATGAACCTGAATGCCAGCCGTTGGATGATGCATCGAGATTTCCCTAACCGTGGTTGACGAACGTTAACCCACTTTGGGTTCCCAGAAGCAAAGGTCAGTGATGGAAGGGCATTAAATCTTACGGTGCTTAATTAGTAGAGGTATATACTTAAACTCAAATTAAGTAGGGGTATATATGTCTTTACAAATATTACTAGGGGTATATATGTCAAGACCCCTCTTAAGCTCTCAGGCAATGATTTCAATTTAAGCTGGGGAGGGTTCTGAATTGATGGTAAAGGTGATGCAAATGAAGATTCACTGGGAAAATATGGGGGTTGAGAAAAGACTAAATCAGCAACCTCTTCGGGGTGTGACGGATCAGTCATAGAGGGTTGTGGGTTTGGGCTGCACGTGTCAATTGGTTCTTCAATTACATTAATTAATCGACATGCATTCTTCAACAATGTAATTAGTTTCATCCATTTTCTCTATATATCCACAATCCTCAATTTATTTGTCGCCTTAAAATATCAACTTGTAACTGTCTATCCCCAAAGGCGATTTCCATGCTACCATTTTCACAATTGATGTTAGCCTTGGCGGTAGCTAGGAATGAACCCCCCGGAATAATGGGTGTGTTTTTCAATTCCTCCGGTACATCCATATCAAGGATTTGAAAATTCACAGGAAAATAGAAGTCCTTGACCTTAATAATCACATCCTCAATAACGTCCCTTGGAGTGGTAATTGAATGGTTGGCTAATTAGAGCATTCCTAAGGTACGTTTAAGCTCACCTAACCCAAATTTCTCATACAGGGTGGTTGGGATTAGGTTGATGGATGCACCAAGATCCAATAGTGCTTGATCTAAAGTATAGAATTTAACGACACAAGAAATCAAGGGGACACTTGGATCTCTTTTCTTTTGAGGAAGGTGATGTAGGATAATAGAACTAGGTTGCTGTTGATAAGGCTTTCGAGGAGATAAAATATGCATTCGTTGTAGTAAAATCTCCTAAATTGCTCAATCAACAGATACAATTTATAACTCGAAAATCTAGAAATGAAGTCCGAGGTTGAACACAGGGAGCAAATAGGAATTCATACACAAATCTCAATTAAAATATAAATGAGCACAATAAATGAAGCACTATAAAGATATTCAGTGAATATTAATCTATCACATTAAGTATTCAATGAAGATTAATGTATATAGAGACAAAAAGATACTTAGAACAAAATAATGGTGATTTAGATCACCAATTATTAGCTTAAGCACATGTATAGTAATTACTCAATAATGTTAAATAAATGAACAGTACTCAGACGTTTGATTTGAGAATTAGACGACTTAACTGTCGCCTTGCTACAGTGTTTTCTATTATGATCTTCTTCTTTGGCTTCTTCTTCACTCTTCTTTCTTTCCTTTCTCTTCTGGCATAGCCCTTCAGCCTTGTCTTTCTGCCTTAGCCTCTTCTTTTCTCTTCTTCTTCCTTCTGCTCATAGCGGCTAAGTGTTGGGTCTTCTCTCTGAAGAGCAAAACCCACCCATCCCCCACTCTCTCTTTCTTCCCTTTCTTCTCTCCTCTTTCTTTAGATATCCAGTTTAATGGAGTATACGAGTATGCGTAGCCGAGTCCAGGCTCACCGGGGGTGGTGATGAGTGAGGAGTGATAGGTCTAGGTGGGTCGAGTGTGTGGGTAAGGGACCTCATCCCGTGTGTCTTGAGGTGATAGAGCATATGCAGAAAAATAATATATGCATGCTCAGCGACTCTTCTCCCACCGATGTGGGACTAAACCAGTGCCCATGTCTTTGCACGCTGTTGCAGTAAAGGCGTCCTCGATTGGAGTAGCAGTAGGTGGTGTGGTCTCTAATTAAGGACTTGGGAAAGGTGCTGAGGCAAATCTGTGAAACCTAGAGATGTCACCTGGAACAAGCGTGCCTTCGAACACAGCTCCATGCTCACTCGAGCTTCCTCGTTAATGGCAGCGAAGGGTGAAACCTGAAAAGCAAGAACATGACCTCTCGACCCAATCAAAAGCGTTTAGGAGCATCGCCTGTCCACGGTGAATGTGTGGGTGGTGATGGCGTGCGGTGTGAGGGTGCGTAGTGGCCGAACAGAGTCAGGAATGGAGGCACGGAGATGGGCTGGTTGACGGAAGGTTTGGATGGGTGGAGTGGTGAATAGGTAGAGGGGTTTTGTTCGTGGTGTTGTGGCGAATAGGTAGAGGGGTTTTGTTTGTGGTGTTGTGGAAAAGGTTGTGGGGTAGGTGCGAGGTGTTTGGAGCAGCGGAGCATGCGAAAGACCTCGCCGGAGGGCAGCCAGAGGTGGAGAATAAGACGACGTGTGTTCGGTCGAGGGGATATTTTTGGGTTTTCAGTATGGGGAATTAACCTAAGCATTAAAAAGGACCTTGATGGGAACACCATCATGAGCCATAATTGGCTCATTTTGATCCAATTAAGTCAGTAAATGTTCCTACATAACTGCCAGAGAGTCATATTTCACTGCATAATCATTTTGAGGGAAAAATAAGAAATTAGGGTTAAAACTACAATTTTACCATCATATCATGAATGCAGTACAACCACATGTTTTCCTAGGGGTTAATTAAGGGTCAAATGGGCCTAAAAGGCTAACAAGTGGGTTGGAGCAATCAGAAAAGGGTTTGCACGTGTGCTGAGAATTAAATGACTTTTGAAATCCTAAAAACAGACCTGCTTAATTAATTGAGGTTCTGGTCAAGATAAAATTCACCTAAACCTTCTAAAATTCATAGAAAAATATTCTCTAGGGTTTGGAACCTTCAAGTTGACCATCAGAACCCGTTTTGACCCAGAACGGAGTCTCAAACAGACATTTACCCTAATTTGAGTTTTTACATAAATTACCTAGTCAAATGTGATCAAAGCCAAAATCTAACTCACCATTGGATTCCTTAAGTCCAAATTAGGATTGTACCAAAATTTGAACTCAAGATGAGTTTGTCTTGACCTAGTTTGCAACTTGGTCCTGTCGATTACATTTCTACCCTTAACTTTCAAAATCTTTTCAAATAGGCCCCTAACTTTGTCGTCGTTCTCACAAAAAGGTCCCTGTCGCCATTAAACCTATTCTTGCTTGCTCCGACGACCTTAATTTGGAAAGAACTTGATTTCTTGATGAATCCCTTTCAAATTTGAAAGGGAAGTTCGTCAAGAAATTTCCTTTCTTTTGAACCAAATCCCATGCCCCAAAACCTTCCCAATCTCTTATGCGAATGCATGAGAGATTTGGGTATCAAGGAATTTCCCAACTCCAGCAAGCTTTCCAAGCTTGGGCAGCTTGCTTCCCAAGCTCAAAACTTCCTCCTGAGGTCTATAAAAGGACCTCCTGATCAGACCGTTCTCCCTACGCTCGAAATCGGCCAAGATTCCCCCCAAATTCCTCTCTCTCTCTTGGACAAAAGCTCCTCGACGTTCGATGAGCCCCTCCATCCATCTTCGTCCTCTGTTCGCAATACCAGCAGCGGAGTCATTCTCCTCGTTTCACGGAGGCGTTGAGCCGTACCAGCCGACGCCCTAATCTCCTTCCTCGTCGTTTCCCTCTCTTCGGAGCTGTTCTCTTCTTTGGTGACGGCAACACCACAACCGGTGTCTTCTCCTTCCCACTTCGTCCTTTAGTACATTCAACTACTCCCTAACCTCTTCCTCATCACACCAACATTTTCGACAAGCCATTTCGACCTCGACCACGCCTCCGTGACTTCATCTTCCACTGCTTCGGCCACACCTTCGGTGAGGTACATCTCGCTTCACACGCCACCAAACTCCTTGCCGACTACCTCAAAACCTCTGCCACATCTCTCCGCTCATTTCCCCTCTTTCAATTTCCCATTCCATCCACTCACACCACCCCCAGAACAAACCCATCACCAACGACCTAACCCCTGGCCGTCTGTTGAACGTACGAATAGCTACGCTAACGTGTTTGGTTTTAGAAAACCTGTCGTTGTAGCTTGAAAGCGAAGAATTCGTGTTCAACAAATAAAATTTATACCGAAATTGAAATTCTGGGTCGAACACAGGGAGGCTACGTTGATCTATATTCGCAATTATATTTTTTTAGGATTTTTGATAAGCAAGGCGATATAATTACAATGGAGCTATCAGACTAAAAGAGAGAGAGAGAAAGAGAACATACATTCAATATTTCAACTGTTTATACAATCAAACTAAATAAAAGTTACACTAGAAAGCAGGAAATCAATTACACTATAAAGCAGGAAAATTCTACACTAGAAAAGCTGTAAATAAGAATGGGAGAGAGAAGTTATCCTCCTTGACTATTGCTTGGAGGACGAGCCAGACGGGACAACGTCTGGACGAAGAGAATGAAGCAGGACGAAGGAGGACGAAGCAGAAGAATGGGAACGGAGCAGCACGCCGTCATTGTCGCGGGATCCACTTCCGAAGGGGGACAAAAATTTGGACTTTATCTCGCGAGAAGCATCCCGGGTGTGGGACAAGCTTCTCTTGAGCTTTGGAGGGGTAGAGAAGAAAAGGAAGGGATGAGAATTTTGTATGGAGGGGGTCTCCTTTTATAGTTGCAAGGAGTGGGGGCAAAATGGACATTACAACTTCAAAATAATAAATGAGGGGTCTTTAGTGACAGATAAATCCGTCACTAAAGCCCCCAACGTGGGCGTAGCTCCCGCGCCCACGCACGCCTGCTCAACTGCTCTCCTGCGCAACGCATGTGCACGTTCAGCGATCCTCAGCCGTTCGATCGCGAGATCGGACGGCTTAAGACTCATCTTCACCCGCTGCTACACCCGCCTGGCGCGTGCGATCGCGCATGACGCCGCGCGTTCAATAACGTGTAAACGATATCGGGCGCGAGCGGCCATTGGATTGTGATCTAATGGTTGATGAAAGCGCACCCGCTTGCCTCAGAAATCGCTTGGCGAGGCTCGAACGCGCGCCAGCGCCTTGCGATAAGGTGCTGGACTGCTGCGCTGCCTAGCCCAAAAGGTCGCGTGGATGATTTTAAAGAGCTGCGTCCACAGCAGTTGGATCGAGATTCAACGACGGAGAGGGGGTGGGTACGCGGTCTTCATGGAATGTAAGCGGCCGTTTGGGCGGCCGAGATGGCATCACGTGGCGCCATCTTGGCCGTCCATCTTCTGGAAGTTGTAGATGGTGCTACAGATGTCGGATTGACTCGATTTTTACGTCATTAAGCTGCGATCGTCAATCCAAATTCATCCATGCGGTCGGATTTGTCATCTGAAGTGTGGATTTACACCATCCTGGCTCTTGATCTTCAAGGATTCCCCGATCACTATCTGATGCTACGGTTGCCTGATTAGGGCGATCTTGGAGTCATTGAACTCCAATCGCCGCCCTGATCACATCCATACGGTTGGATCTTTGATCCGAAGCCCCGATAAAATGTTTGCCCTGTCCAAGCACATAAAAGGAGACAATTAGCCTTCATTTTATTCAAACTACTCTAAATGCAAGATGATGTATGTTATGCAATATTTATATCATGAAATGCAATCATATGCTTAAGAACATGCATAAATAGACATTTTAAGTAGTGTAAATGTGTTTACATCATACCCCCATGCCTATCTTTTGCTAGTCCTTAGCAAAAACTATATGCTATTTATAAAAGAATTAGGTTGGATTATTTGGACCTGAGTTATTTTCAATCATTAAGAAATTGTCTACTTAGGAACTGAACTTTCAAAGACACAACAGCGCCCGCGTATCAGCCAAAATGCAGACTGCCTCAAGCCTCGCCTTATTCAAAGAAAAATTTCTTTTTCTCTTTTTACTCTTTTCTAATATTTTTTTGGATTTTCAAATTTTAGGGTTTAAGAGTGGCTTTCTACGGTCATTCAACTCACCCAAGCTTTGATGAGAACCCTAAGCTTTAAGCATCTTATTGTGATTGTGATAGACTCGTTGACCGGCAATTAAAACAGACTTCGGATTTCTACGCCTCTAGGTGACCTCAAAAAGAATTCTGCCTAAAGGTGTATCTTTACAACCTGTAGCTTTCTCCCTACTTTTATTTTTTACGGGGTCAACATAAGGGTGAATCCAGTGTATATCTCCCTGGTTTATTCTACTTCTCCGCTTCTTCCTAAGTGTTTTGGGAATTTTTAGTGCATTTACTGAGCTGGGTTCTGGACAACCGGTCGATGAGCTGTTACCATCGACAACTTGCCAGCCATACTCGTGCGGCGAAGTGTGGCTTATTTCTTTTTTTTTTCTTTTCTCCTTTTTTTTTATTTTTTTTTCTTTTCTTTTTTTTAAGTAGGTGGCTTCCCTGGTCTAAGATTTACCTAAAGGCAGCAAAAAGAGAAAGGTCCAGTGACTGGGCTCTGGACAACCTACCTATGGGCTGTTACCCACGATAACTTGCCAGCCATATCACCCTAGAAGGTTCATTAGCTACCCAATTTCCGTTAAAATCGCCGAACAACAAGTCAGTGCAAAGAAAGTGTGTAGATGCTTAAGACAAAAATTCCCTCAAATCAGAGGGTGGGTTGATAAGTCGTGTACTTATCAACCAAACTTATTTATTCTAATTATAATAGAATTAAGATGGCGAGGACTCAAAGAGAAATCCACATTTTAGTGGATACACATGCTAATTAAGTCCAAAAACGTGAAGGGTCTTTGTGTTCAGATCTTAATGTAAAATTTCTTAGGATTGAAAAGTCGTAATGTCCAACTAATCCTTCCTTTTTTTTTTATAAATAAGAAGAGAGAAATAATTTATATGGATTTCACAAAGCTGACCAAATAATTCAAAAATGAATCCACCTGGCGATCGCGGTGAGACTATAAAGCAGGAAAATTCTACACTAGAAAAGTTGTAAATAAGAATGGGAGAGAGAAGTTATCCTCCTCGACGATTGCTTGGAGGACGAGTCGGATGGGACGACGCTTGGACGAAGGAGAATGAAGCAAGACGAAGGAGGACGAAGTAGAAGAACGGGAAGGAAGTAGCACGCCGTCGTCGTCGCGGGATCCACTTCTGAAGGGGGACGAAAATTTGGTCTTTATCTCGCGAGAAGCATCCCGGGTGTGGGACAAGCTTCTCTTGAGATTTGGAGGGGTAGAGAAGAGAAGGAAGGGATGAGAATTTCGTATGGAGGGGGTCTCCTTTTATAGTTACAAGGAGTGGCGGCAAAATAGACATTACAACTTCAAAATAATAAATGAGGGGTCTTTAGTGACGGATAAATCCGTCACTAAAGCCCCCAACGTGGGTGTAGCTCCCGCGCCCACTCACGCCTGCTCAGCTGCTCGCCCGTGCAACTCATGCGCACGTTCAGCGATCCTCAGCCATCCGATCGCGAGATCGGATGGCTTAAGACGCATCTCCGCCCGTTGCTGCGCCCGCTTAACGCGTGCGATCGCGCGTGACGCTACGCGTTCAATAGTGCGTAAACGCTATCGGGCGTGCGCGGCCGTTGGATTGCGATTTGACGGTTGATGAAAGCGCGCTCGCTCGCCTCAGAAATCGCTTGGTGAGGCTCGAACGCGTGCTAGTGCTTCGCGATAAGGTGCTGGACCGCTGCGCTGCCTAGCCCAAAAGGTCGCGCGGATGATTTTAAAGAGCCGCGTCCACAGCCGTTGGATCGAGATCCAACGACGGAGAGGGGGCGGGTGCACGGTCTTCATGGAATGTAAGCAGCCGTTTGGGTGGCCGGGATGGCGCCATGTGGCGCCATCTTAGCCGTCCATCTTCTGGAAGTTGTAGATGGTGCCACGGATGTTGGATTGACTCGATTTTTGCGTCGTTGAGCTGCGATCGTCGATCCGAATTCATCCGTGCGATCGGATTTGTCATCTGAATTGCGGATTTACACCATCCTGGCCCTTGATCTTCTAGGGTTCCCCGGTCACTATCTGATGCTACGGATGCCTGATTAGGGCGATCTTGGAGTCGTTGAACTCCAATCGTCGCCCTGATCACATCCATACGGTTGGATCTTTGATCCGAAGCCCCGATAAAATGTTTGCCCTGTCCAAGCACATAAAAGGAGACAATTAGTCTCCATTTTATTCAAACTACTCTAAATGCAAGGTGATGCATGTTATGCAATATTTATATCATGAAATGCAATCCTATGCTTAAGAACATGCATAAATAGACATTTTAAGTAGTGTAAATGTGTTTACATCACTGTCCGACCACCATCCACACCCATCCTCCATGAAACCATTGCCATTACATTTGTTGTGCTACGACGAACCTTCTGAGGTGTTTTGACGCGGCCGAAAGGCCTTATTTTCTATTTCAGGTTCCAGGCCGGAGCTCCGCCGCTGCATTACCTTCTCCGGCAGTGTTCGTGGTGTTCTAACCACGAAGTTCTCAGGAGACAGCCCTAGGCAGTGCGGACTACCTCCAGGAACATCCCCAGGTGGTCAATTGGGAGCATTGACCGCTCCAAGGACACCAATTGAAGGCCACTTGCTACTGCTGTTCGTGTGAAGGACGAGCGTGGCATTAGTGCCACATCGTGAACAGACGACCCCACAACCACGCATAAATTGAATTTTTCAAGTGGGCTTACTGCCTCCAGACATGGTGTGAGGTCCCTCTCACCCACGCATCGCCTCATCCATAATCTCTGCCCGTAGACCTAGCCTGACCCGTTAACCCACCTAAGCCTCACTCCTCGCTCATCACCCTTTGCTAGTTAGCCTGGACCTAGGTACGCTAGGTCCGATAACCGATAACCCCTGTGGCTCTAGGAGAGAAGGAGAGCCTGTGCAGGTAGGGGGGTTTGCTCTTGGTGAGAACCGGCTAACACTTAACCGAATTCAAGAAGTGTCTCCCCTGCTATTGTGTGAAGAAAGCCAGAGAAAGAAGAAGAGGAAAGAAGAAGAAGAGTTGTAGAGACAGAGAAGGAAAAGAAGAACAATGGCTATAGCCGAAGGAAGAAGAAGAAAGGTCGAGAAGAGAAAGAGAAAACAAGAAGAAGAATAGAGAGGCTTAAATAGTTTAAGCTGTCTGATTAATAAATTAGACGATTGGTTTGATTGCATTTCATTCATATATACATTGAGTTCATTAGCTATCATTGTAAGGAGTATTTGGTGATCTAAATCACCATTTTACTCCATTATTTTTGCATTCTGACACTTGATCCTAGTGTTACTTTACTCTGAAATAGTTTTTGTCCACAATTTCATAGTTTTTTGAGAATTAAATTCCATATTGCTCCCTGTGTTTGAGCTCGGAACTTTTTCGAGTATAAATTTATTTGTTTGAACGCTATTTTGGCTATACTAAAACGTGACAATTTTAAAACACCAATTTAGTGACTGAGCAGACCTAACTAACCCTAAACCATGGATGAAAGGGGAGGATGGCACCGATTGTGGTATGACCGATGCTGTGGAAGGTGAAGACCTTCGATGAGGTAGAACGGCGAGGAAGAGAGGGGAAGACGACCCTCGCTGGTATTGCGAGCGGTGGAGGAACGTGAGGGAGGTAGACCAGTTGGCTATGGTCTATGACGGTTGGTGAAGAAGGGAGTTGATGAAGCTCATTGGAGCTTGCAGAGGGATTGGCCGGAGAGAGGAGAAGGTGTAGAACTGGCCCAAACCAAGCTAAGGAAGTAAAGCTTGCATTAGGGGGTCTTTCATAGGGTTTAGAAGAGCTTGGAGAACAGAAAACATGCTCCATAGCTTGCTTGGGATTCAAGAAGAACCTACTAATTTCATGGGTTTGCACACACAAATCAGACGGAGTTAGGAGTCGAAATTGATCCTAATAGGTTTCCCCAGGTGTGAACATCAATCTTACCAAATTTGGTGGGATTTGATTGAGGTTTGAGTAGGATTTCATTTGGTCAAAGTTTTCCTGGAGGTCGGTTGACCTCCAATGGTGGCAAGGACTAAATTGCAAAAAATATGAGGAAGTTGGGGGACTTTTTGCAAAGATTTCAAAAGCTGAGGGGCTATTTGAGAGAACAAGAGTCAGACTGGAACCAAAATGCAAACTAAGTCAAAATGATCTCAGATTGGACCCAAATTTTGGTACAAACCTAATTTGGACCCAAGAAATTTGATGGCGAAGTCAAATCTTGGTTTTGACCAAGTTTAGCTAGGTAATTTGCGTAGAAACCCAAATTAGGGCAACTATCTGACTGAGACTCTATTTTAGGTCAACATGGGTTCCAATGGTCAAAAAAAGCATACCAAACCTTTATAGAATATTTTTATATGATTTTTAGAAGGTTTAGGTGAATTTTATCTTGACCAGAACCTCAGTTAATTAAGCGAGTCTATTTTTAGAGTTGCAGATGTCCATTAATTATCATAACGCGTGAAAACCTATTTCTGTCTGCATGAACCCACTTATCAGACATTTATGAACATTTGACGTTTAATTAACCCCTGAGAAATCTCATGATTGCTTTGCATTTAGGCTATTCTGTTAAAACTGTAGTTTTACCCCTGTTTTCATGTTTATCTCTCAAAATGGATATGCAGTGAGTTATAGCCTTCTGGCGGTTATGTAGGAGCATTTATCAATGGAGTATGACTAATTAAAGCTATGTATGGTTGATGATGATGTTATCATCAGTTGCTCAAAGAGAATTACCTTCCTCGGAGCAGGTTCCTTCGGCTTATGCTTCTAAGTACACAAATTCTTGAGAAATTTCGCATAAGCCGGGGTATTCTTGATAGCATCTAAGAGCGGGATGTTGATTTCAACTTGATTGAAAATGTTTAGAAGCTCTTCATTGATATCAGTTGTTTTGGGCTTACTAGATTTCTTAAGGGCTTCAGGGAATGGAATGTGGGTTGGTTCTTTTTCGGGTTCCTGAGCCTTAATCTCTTCTTTATTATTCTCCATTGTATTCTTTGGCCTACTCAGGTTCTACTTGCTAGATGAAGGTCTTTCTGGATATTGGGTTTGCCTACCACTCCTCAAGATAATTGAATTAGCTGAGACATTTAGGTTCTGGTCTTGAGATGGGTTTAGAAAGATATGTAGAGCTTGATTTGCCATATATTAATATCTAGGATAAGAAGATGAGGGCCATGATCAACTACATGAGCATTTGCATGCAGTTCCCTCGTATTACCGTACCCTGGGGCTCGGTTGCTCTAATTTTGGACATTCCTCTGGTTGGGTACAGGTCTGAATGGTAGAGATCCGAGCCGTCAATTATTTGCAGTGAGCCCAAATTGCAAGGTGATTAGTGAGGCTTTCATTTGCTGCATGCTGGAGCATTGTGCCTTGCATTTTTACAATCTTCAATTTCAAATCAACCTATCCTACGGGTTGTGGGGCATTCCACGTGGGTTGATTGACTTAACTCGGGGGTAGTTGAGTGTATATGTGACCCAAACCCATTGGTTTTTGCAGTACATAGTTGTTTCGTGATGGCATCGCCATCATCCGTTATATCTAACATAATTTGGCTAAGTTATAAAGTTAAATTCACCTAATTAACACATTAGAAGGGTATAACTCAATTAGGGCTGAAGAAAGAAGAATTAATAGAAAAAGGGGTTAATTCTACAATTTTCATAAATAATTATAAATGCAGAATAGTTGGAGGGTAAACTTATGGTTAATTAAAGGTAAATTGAGCTTAAACATCGTAAAAGTGAGTTGATTATGAGTAATTTAGGATTTTCTTTCAAATTGAGTGTTAATCCTTAATTAAATTAGCTAATTTTGACCTCACTTCAATTAAAATAGTTTAGATGAAAATAAATGTAATATAAATATTTAAAAAATAATTAAAAAATATTTATAAGGTTTGGCATATTCGATTTGACAATCGGAACTCGTTTCAACCAAAAATAGAGTTGTGGGTAGGTATTTGGTATATTTTGGGTCAAATTGTAAATTAACCATTTAAAAAATCATCAAAACTCAAAATTGAAGTCACCATCAACTTTCCTATGTCAAAATTAGGTTACCATAAAAATTTGGGCTCATTTGGACTTTATCTTGGCCAAGTTTGCAATTTGACCCTAACTTTTAGTTTTTCTTGTAAAGAGGTCCCCTCCAGCACTGCCTCCACCTTCCACCTCCGCAACCTCTGGCCGTCAACTCCGACGAGGTTGTTCGCGCACCTGCCACCCCTCTCTTCGCGTGCCAAGGAGCTACAAATCTCCCCCACCTCATGTCGTTTCATATTGTCGAGTTTTGTGCATCTCTCCACTCCTCTCTTCTTCTTCTCGACATCGCCGTCGAAGTTGACCTTGGAGCTCCTCTGTTCTTCCTCATCGCTGGTCCTCGCCATCAAACGAGTGCACGGTTGTCCTCGCCTCTTCGTCACCGTGCTTCTTGCCAATTAAGGCAGTTCTCCTACGCTCCTCGTCGTGCCAAGTCAAACGCTGTCCTCTTCTTCTTCAAGTCTGGTAAGCAACGTCGATGACTTCCTCCCTCACTCTTTGCCTCCTCTTCTTCCATTAGATAGCTCCTTCTCTTCCCCTCTCCTCATAGTGTAAGTCTCTCTTCTTAGACCTCACAACCACTACCACAACTCCCTCCTTTTCTTCTTCTCCATCCATGGCCACCCACCGGCCACCACTTCGATGAACTTACTTGCATCAATCCACATCGCCTCCCTTGCCAACAACCACCTCAAAAGCTCCGCCATGCCTCAAGCTACAAAAGCCTTCAAACTATTGAAAGCTTAGAGCTCCCATGTGCTCCACCAGTCACCCACCATTCCCGCTATCGTCATCGCGTCAGGTGGCTTGCCACTGACCTCTCCATGACCAATCAAGGCTGTCATCATCTTCAACAACTCAAGCTGAACCTTCTCGACCCATTGGGCGCAAGCTTCGAAGCGATCTTCTCGGCGAAAATCCACTGCTGACGCCTTTGAAATGACCTGTTGCCTTTTTGGGTTGTTTAAGACGTCTGGATTAGCTGTCAGATGTCTGTCCAAACGTCTGGATAGAGGGTTGGACGTCTGAAAGTAAAAGAACAGTACCTTATTTTCTTTTTCCACGTGCGCACACACGCACACACCTCTCTCTCTCCTTACCCCAAACCCTAACCCTCTCCTATTTAATCCCAACTCCCCCCCCTACGCCACTCTCTCCATCTCCATCGACCACCACCTTCATCCTTCCCTCTTGCTGACCACCACCGTCCTTCTAGCCACCAGTGTGGCGTGTGGCGAGGAAGAAGAGAGAGAGATAGGACGCAGAGGAGGAGGAGAGGGGAGCTCGAGAGGAGGAGCTCGCGAGGGAGCTGCGAGAGCGTGGGAGGAGCTCAGAGGAGCTCGTGCGGGAGGAGGAGCTTGCGAAGGTGGGCTTCGTGGCCTCTTGAAGTTGCCAGTGTAGTAGCTACGGGCAGTGCGGAGGGCCACGCGGAGGAGAAGGCTCGCGAGAGTTCAGCGTACTGGATATTTTTCCAGTATCAGACTTCTGGAGCACATCCCAGACGTCTAGAGTAGTAGAAGGACGTTCGGAGCTGAAGTCGGACGTCTGAAAGCACACTCAGTGCTAAGGTACGTGCTTCTGTGCGGTTTATGGCCATGCAGGCCTCACCGCAGAGATTTGTCCGGCCATTTTTATGTTTGCACATACGTACGCAGGGAGCAGGGCATTGGAAAGGTGCGAGGTGCACCATTTGAGGTACTTTTGGACATCTAGACACATTGCCAGACGTCTGACCGTACCTCCAGACGATCGGAAGGAGAGTCCGATGTCTGGAACACACCTCAGACAATCGCGAAAGGGTTCGGATGTCTGAGGTAGCTGCAGGAAACCCAAGGTGAGTATTGACGTCTTTTAAGATGACTGGGACTAGACCCAGATGTCTGATTTTGGACAGTGTGAGTGTTTTTGGCCCGTTTAGGGCCCAAACGGAATTGGATTTTCGCAAACGAACTACCGTTGTTTTTCGCTTGAGTTTCTCTATGAGTTGGTGTCACTTGTATGTGGTTTTGGACTCGATTGATGTAGTTGGTTAATTGTATAGGTCTCCAGCCAGTCGAGTACGTGGGAGCCGCAGAGGTGACGGGATCTGCGATCCAAGCCCCCATTCCTCCCGTGTTTGCCGGTAGAGTGGTTTGCATTAATATTATGATTTAAATAAATGAACTACATGTTTAGAATAGCTTGAATGAACCCTAGGATGAGAATGAACCCTAGGGCAAGAACAGATGAGTATGGTTTGAGCTATACTGTATACTTGAGATACATGTAGAACCCTAGGATGAGAATGAACCCTAGGGCAGGAACCAATGAGTATGGTTGAGCTACGTTGTTTACTTGAGATGCACGTACAACTTTAAATGATAGCAAATGTATTGGTTATTTTATGTGATGCCTTGTCAGTTAGAAAATCACGAGCTGCCTGTTTTAAGAATGGAATTAGTAATGTAAATAGAGAAATCTAAAAGTATGGAATATGAAACAAAAGGAATACCAGCATGAACCCTACAGGGAATTTGGAGGAGAACTCCTGTAGATGGGAAGTGAGCTGGCCCTTGTGTACAAGGTACCAAGGAGAGCCACTGTCCCTTTATTATAGAGGGGTACTAGTCGCCCGTTGGGTTGAGCCCCGAGGTCAGGCCTCGACACTCTACATTGACTTTGTTTGGCCCTCATGTACTTGGTACCGAGGTGAGCTACTTAGTGTAGGGAGGGAGCTAGCCGCCCGAGGGGGCCCAGGGTTAGGACTAGCCGCCCTACACCGACTCTTGTTAAGTCCACTGGGAAAATCGGGATAGTCGGACGAGGGTACGCGGACTGTGGAGGGGTGAGACCCCTATTCTATTCTGTTCTGAGAGGGCAAGGCCCTGTATTGTTCCGTGCTGTACCTTTAGACGTACCCGCTAGCGAAAATGACTGACTACGTACCAGTGCGAGATAGTTACCTGCGTGTTTATCACGCATGCTGTAGTCACCGCTATGTCACGACCGTGACCTCGGGGTGGTTAACTAGGTGTAGGATTATCACGGGGGACTCTCTCGGCCAGGAGAGCACCACGTGTACCTCCTATATCATGGGAAAGACTGCAATCAAGATCGTTCCCGTGAGGAACAGGCCAGATCAAGACATGATTTAAGTGAATAAAGGAATAACAAATTAGAAGTACTTGGTTGAACTAAATGAAAATGGATAGTTACTTAATTGCATTAATTAATAGCTTATCTTAATTACTTGTAAATGGCTAATTGACCACTCTACTCAGTGTTCACTGACTCCGAAAATTTTTATAACCTTGTTCAGGTCAAGGAGTTGAGCAGCCAGCACCATCGGCTACAGGAGGCCCAGTCAAGCCCAGCCTTAGCTACGTTTCTTACTATTTCCCTAGCTTCTGTTGTAGTAGTGAGTATTTATTCTATGAAATACTGTTTCAGTTACTTTTCCGTTGTACTTCCCTCCGTCATAGTTGTGATGGCCTGTAATATTGATAGACTTTTCGCTCTGTTTCTTTTACTGTCTCTTATTTTCTTACTTAGTTACATTGCATGTGTGGATGTGAATTATTTTTTGCTTTTGGTTATTTCTCGTTGGACGACTAGATCTTAGGATTAGTCGAGGCGGGCCAGTCTTGGGTCCTGTAGGGATCTAGGATTGGGTCGTAACAAGATGGTATCAGAGTAAGGTCGTCCTGAGAAATGAACCAGATGGTCTGAAAAATAGTCACCCACATGGATGTAACTAGGATAGCCATCACAACGTATCACTTTGATCTTTGCTTTGAGTCTTATCTCTTGATGTAATCTGTTATCATTGACAGTTCCTACTCTTTTTCCTGTGTCTCCTTGTAGGAGATGCCTCGTTGGGGAGTTCCCGAGGCAGGTCGCGATCGTGGTCGTGGGCAGGGTCGAAGAGGCAGATGTATCGGATTTGAGGCACCAGCCGACCCACCTCTCCTTCTGGGCATCCAGGCCCATAATCTCGCCCAGATGATCTGAGATATCGTGCGGGAGGAGCTCTAGCAGCCTCCTTGGCCACCCTTCCCTGAGGACGTGGAGGGAGAGTCCTCCGTAGGATAGGGGAACCGTCGCAGCACAGTACGAGCTGGAGGGGGAAGGGGTGATCCTCCACCACCCCCACCACCCTCAGACACTTCTAAGCACAAGCCATCCTTTCCTGGAGGCATACCTGTTCCCCCGTTGTAGCTCCACCCTGAGCTTTTCGGCCAGTTATGGAAGCTGAAGCCCCCCTCCTTCAAGGGGGATGAGAGCCCGTCTGAGGTAGAGGACTGGCTGGAGCAGATAGAGAAGGTGTTCAACACCCTTCTCCCTCTTGCAGAGTGTCACGTGGCCTTTGCCACGTACTAGCTGGAGAGCGCAGTCCACAAGTGGTGGAGGGCAGTCAGAGGCCAGGAGGGGAGAGAGCCGATGTGGGACCAGTTCGTGGCTCTCTTCTGCGAGCAGTGCTTCCCGCAGACCTGGCAGGACCAGAGGAGGCGGGAGTTCCACACTCTCCGTCAGGGGGCGATGAAAGTTAGTGCGTACCGCACTCATTTCCTGGAGCTGTCACGCTTTGCCCCGACAGCTGCATCTACTGAGGAGCGCCTGTGGAGGTTTACCGAGGGGCTTCGACCGGCGATTCGGGGGTATGTGAAACCCCTGAAGTTACCTACTTTCTCTCGTGTGGTTGAGGCGTCCATGATTTATGAGGAGACCAACCCGACCGCGCGAGACACTGACGACGGACAGAAGAGGCCCTACCAGCCAGAGTACTCACAAGGCCGTCAGGAGAGGAGGCACACGGTGGTCGCAGGAGAGCAGTCTCATTCTGTGGGGCCACCAGTGGCCTTTGGGAGCCCCAGACAGGGACCAACTACCAGCACGGACCCCCGCCCAGCCACCAATAGAGATCGATTAAGGGAGGAGGCCATGTTCCTCTCTGCTACCAGTGTGGCCAGCCGGGCCACATCAAGAGGGACTGCCCATCTAGGGCCAGAGCACAGCAAATGCTCCTGGCACCGAGTGCAGGAGGTTGAGTTGGCAGCTGCGGTCACCAGGCACGTGGAGGAGGATAGCAATCACGAGGAGGGTACCAGCTAACTGCTGCTCGGCTGACCTAGAGCATGGTCGCTTCGTCTGCACCTAGGATTGAGGGGTGTATTGATGCCCTAACACACAGAGACGCTAGGGCTTCAGGTTCTGTGGTGGAAGGTATGGTTACTATTTCTGGTAAATTAGTCTATGTTCTTTTTGTAGATTCGTCCCTACCAGGAGGGGTGACGTAATAATTGCGGAAATAAAATATAAACAATCTCACAAAATACAATCACACAAAGTACACAAAGATTTTTAGGTGGAAACCCAAACCGGGTGAAAACCACCACCTAACCCTCTCGAGTTAGGATTTTCCGATCAACCAAGTTGATCAAATCCACTAAACGAATCACTTTAAACGAGGGTGATTCAACCTCAATTACAACCACGCTACAAGTGCGAGGGTAGCGTTCCTCAACCCCTTCTCTCCACGAGAAGGATTTTGACCCACGAAGGAGACGGGAATTCGCAAAGCGAATACCCAACCAAAAAACAAAGATAAAATAACAAATAATCCTATAGAGCCAACAAAATAATTTTAAACCTAAGATTTTATAGGAATTAAGAAACTCCCCTTTGCAAGGAGTGCGTCGAGTCGATGACGCGGGTGTGTGAGCCACGCGACGGTGCAACGTCGCTCTCGTGAGCTACGACGGGAGAGCGGGTGCGCGAAGGCTTGATGCTCTCTAGATGAAGAATTAGAGCTTTGAGAGCAAGAGAGATACAAAATGGTTTGAAAGTGTATTGCAAGGTGTGTCTTGTGTATCTAGGTGTGTCTTGGTGTGCAAGAGGTTCCCCTCTATTTATAGAGGCCTTAGGAAGGCTTTGGATGGCTTAGGAAAGGCTCCATAGCCGTTGGGTGCAAAGCCCAAGTGAAACAACCCGAAATCAGGAACAATCATTGCACTGACAGGGTAATCAGATGTCTAATTCTGGTATTAGACGTCTGGAAGACCACTTTAAGACGTCTGAAAATAAGGTCAGGCGTCTGATTTTGGGTGGGCCTCTTCCTGACTTGAATCATATCTAAACAGGGTTCTAGCGCAAGTCCATTAGACGACATACAGGACGTCTGGCACTATGTCTGGACGTCTGGAAACCTACTTTTTTGTGGGAATGGATTTGCAATGGCTAGAAAATCTCTGAGAAGAGATTTTTGGGTCAGTCGAGGCAAAACGGTCAATTATCAAACGTCTAGAAGGGCTTAAGGACGTCTGATAAGGCTCTAACGGTCATATCCTTGAGTGTATGCTAAGAGAGCCAACGGTCCAGTAATTGGACGTCTGGCAAAGTCATCAGACGTCTCCTAAGACATCTGATCTAAGGTCTGGACGTCTGATTTCATCAGACAGAACTAACTATGTCCAGCCTAAATGTTATCAGACGTCTGAATCAACAGTCAGACGTCTTAAAACACATTATCAGACGTCTGATTTTGGAATTAGACTTCTGGAAATGCTGTTTGAACCCTATATTGGTTTTCTAAGTTCTCTACAGAAAACCTAGGTATCCTAGGGTTGTGCCGGTGTTCCTAGGACTACTGTTAAGGTACTTTGAGGCTCTTTAACATAATTTTCTAAGGAAATAAAGAGTAAGAAAATAATGACAAATGTACATGAAAGGAATAAAATGGAATTCTATCCTATTCTTCTTGTCCTTCCATCTTCAATCTATCACTCCTTGCGAATCCCCTCTGTTCTTCATCAAGCTCCTCCAATCCGTCCTGGATGCGAGCTCGAATTCCATCTAATCACGTCTCCATTTGCAATTGACCTGAAATCTAAGACTCCAAGTGCAAATGTTAAACGACACGTGTTTTGTTATCATCAAAACAAACGATCGCGGTGCTCTAACACCAACACTTTTTGATTCTGGTGCCACACATTCCTTTGTCTCCTCGAGTTTTACCGTCAGTTTGGGACCGGGCAGTGTACTGTTAGAGGTTCCGTTCCTGATTAGAGGGCCAGGTGGACAGTTGTTCGTAGCAGAGGTCTTTATAGACTGCGAGGTTTGTATAAGGGGACACAGTCTTCCCGCTGACCTGATTGTAATCCCGATGGAGGACTTTGGCGTAATTCTAGGGATGGACTGGCTATCTGCCTATCATGCTTTGGTAGACTGGTTTGGGGGGAAGATCATCTTCTCCATACCAGGGTTGCCTCCCTTCGAGTTTCACGGCCAGTCGGTGGATGGAGGTTTTAGGTGCATCTCCATGCTTCGGGCAGCGAAGATTTTGGGTTAGGGGTGTGAGGGCTTTTTGGCTTGTGTTGTAGTAGAGCCTAGTCTCGTGGCTAACTTCAGAGTATTCCGGTGGTTTGTGAGTACTCCGATGTTTTCCCAGAGGAGTTGCCAGGACTACCGCTTGAGCATGAGATCGAGTTTAAGATCTCGCTAGTACCGGGGACCAGCCTCATTTCCACTGTACCGTACAAGATGGAGCCTCTTGAGCTGCGAGAGCTCAAGTCACAGTTACAGGACCTGTTAGAGAAGGGCTTTGTGAGGCTGAGTGCGTCCCCATGGGGAGTCGCTGTGTTGTTTGTGAAGAAGAAAGACAGTACCTTACGACTTTGTGTCGACTACCGACAGCTGAATCGGGTCACCGTTAAGAACAAGTACCCGCTGCCTCGTATCGATGACCTCTTTGATCAGTCGAGAGATTCCACAGTGTTATCTAAGATAAATCTGAGGTCAGGCTACCACCGGTTGAGGATCTAGGAGGCTGACGTCTCTAAGACAGCTTTCCGTACTTGGTACGGGCACTACGAGTTCTTGGTCATGCTGTTTGGGTTGACTAATGCCCTCGTTGCTTTCATGGACTTGATGAACCGTGTTTTCAGACTGTACTTAGACCAGTTTGTGGTGGTGTTCATCGACGACGTCCTAGTCTACTCACGGGATCAGGGGCAGCATGGACAACATTTACATATGGTCCTGGATATCTTGAGATGACGCAGGTTGTATGCCAAGCACAGCAAGTGCGAGTTTTTGCTGAGACAGGTGACTTTCTTAGGCCACGTGATTTCGCGAGACGGATTGGTTGTGGATCCGGCCAAGGTTGAGCCATGCTCAGGTGGGAGAGACCACGCACAGTTACAGAGGTACGCAGTTTTCTGGGACTGGTAGGCTACTATCGACAATTTATTAGAGGGTTCTCTCAGATCGCGCGTCCTATGACTCAACTGACCTGGAAGGACGTGCCCTTTACCTGGACCGACGAGTGCAAGGCGTGTTTTTAGGAGTTGGAGAGATTGACTTCAACTCCTGTACTTACCATTACAGACAGTAGTGGCGGGTTCGCGGTTTTCACCGACGCATTATTGCAGGGGTTGGGTGGTGTGCTCATGTAGAGGGGTTACCTTGTCGCTTACGCTTCACGGCAATTGAAGCCCCATGAGCATAATTACCCCACCCATGACTTACAGCTGGCAACAGTTGTTTTCGCGTTGAAGACATGGAGGCACTACCTGTATGGTGAGACATTCGAGATTTTTGCTGATCACAAGAGCCTCAGGTACCTATTTGACCAAAAGGAGCTCAACCTGAGATAGAGGAGTTGGTTAGAGCTCCTGAAGGACTACGACTGTAGCGTCTCTTGCCACCCAGGGAAGGCTAATGTGGTGCCGACGCCTTGAGTCGAAAGGCGCTTGCCCACTTGGAAAGCTTGCAGGTTGGAGACTCATAGAGGAGGTGCACAGCTGGCGACCTCGAGAGTCACAGGGGTACTACGGGGCAGTGGCAGTGACGCGACAGGCACGACCAGAGCTGTTAGACTGCATCATTGCAGGACAGATGGCTAATCTGTACTTACAAACACTGCGAGACAGGGTGTTGACTGGGGACCCAGGAGACTTTTCCTTCTTAGATGAGATACTGTGCATGAGGGGATGCCTATGCGTTCCTAGAGACGAGGAGTTGTTGAGAGAGCTCCTGACCGAGGTGCACGGGTCCTGGTTCACCATACATCCCGGAAATACAAAGATGTATCATGATTTATGACGCGACTTCTGGTGGAGAGGGATGAAGGGGGATGTTGGTGAGTTTGTCTAGCAGTGCTTAGTATGCCAGCAGGTGAAGGCAGAGCACCAGAGGCCTATAAGGCCGTTACAGCCACTTCCTGTGCCAGAGTGGAAGTAGGGGAGCATCACCATGGACTTAGTGGTGGGTCTACCAGTTACCCAGGGGGACATGATGCAGTTTGGGTGATAGTAGATCGGTTGACGAAGACGGCACGGTTCCTGCCGATCTGAGCCACTTTTGGGCCAGCACAGCTAGCAGAGAGATACGTTAGAGATGTGGTGCATCTACACGGAGTCGCTCGTGAGATCGTATCCGATAGGCATACTCGTTTCACTTCCCAGTTCTGGGTAGAGTTTTAGCAGGCTTTGGGGACCCGTCTGAGGTTCAGCACCGCCTACCACCCCCAGACCGACAGGCAGTCAGATTACACCATATAGACACTCGAGAATCCCCTACACGCTTGTGTACTAGAATGGAGAGGCTCTTGGGAGGAGCATTTTCCCCTGAGAGAGTTTGCGTACAATAACAGCTATCATTCGAGCATCGGCATGGCACCTTACGAGGCTCTGTACGGATGGAGATGTACTACACCCTTGAGTTGGGTCGAGGTGGGGACCAAGTGGGAGGTTGTCCTCAGGCTGATCCGGTAGAGTCAGGAGGTGATAGAGCAGATTCACAGGCGACTTTGCACTGTCAGGAGCAGACAGAAGAGCTACGCCGATAGGAAGAGCAGAGAGGTACAGTTCGAGGTTGGGGATCATGTCTTTCTCCGTGTTTCTCATATGAAGGGCTCGCAACATTTTGGGGTGAAAGAAAATCTTGCACCGAGGTTTGTGGGACCCTTTGAGGTTTTGGAGCGGGTTGGACTTGTTGCTTACTGGCTTGCCCTTCCTCTCCAGCTCTTTGGAGTGCACAACATGTTCCACATGTCCAACCTCAGGAAGTACGTTGTCGATCCCAGTCACTTGGGAGCCTGAGGCGGCAATGCGAGAACAGTACTCGGAGCTTTTTGAGGGTAGTCTTCTCAGATCTACTTTGATCCTCTTTAAGTTTGTTATGCGCTTTTACACTACTTTTTCAACACCCTACTTGGCTCAAGTTTCAAGGATGAAGCTTCCTTTAAGTTTATTATGTTGAAATGACCTGCTGCCCTTTTGGGTTGTTTAAGACGTCTGGATTAGCCGTCAAATGTCTGTCCAGACGTCTGGATAGAGGGTCGGACATTTGAAAGTAAAAGAATCGTACCTTATTTTCTTATAACCTTGTTCAGGTCAAGGAGTTGAGTAGCCAACACCACCAGCTGCAGAGGGAGCTGGGCCTAGTCGAGCCCAGCCTTAGTTGCGTTTCTTACTATTTCCCTAGCTTCTGTTGTAGAAGTGAGTATTTTTGTTCTATGAAATACTATTTCAATTAATTTTCCACTATACTTCCCTTCGTCGTAGTTCTGATGTCCTGTAATATTGATATACTTTTTGCTCTGTTTCTTTTACTGTCTTTTGTTTTCTTTCTACTTAGTTACATTGCATGTGTGGATGTGAATTATTTCCTGCTTTTGGTTATTTCTCATTGGACGACTAGGTCTTGGGATTAGTCGAGGCAGGTTGGTCTCGAGTCCTGTAGGGATCTGGGATCGGGTCGTAACACCTTCGTCCCCATTGACAGCCCACCGCCGACCACTCCCTCTATCTCCACGACCCGAGCCTCATGAGAACCTCTCCGGCACCACGAGCAACATGTAGTGACCTTCAGTAGGGGTTCATGACCACCATCGAGCTCCTCTGAAGATCGTCCTTCATCCCCTTGCTGGAGCTTCATTGAAGAAGAAGAGCCCATGCTACTTAATGATGGTAAGGGCATATCCGCAAGAAAAAAAATTAGCGGGACTTAGTTGCAAACTTGCAGGGACCTGATTGCATCAATTTAAGTAAAGATTTGCAAAGTTGTTGATTGGGTTATGCTTTGAATAAACTTTTATTGTTTTAACCTGCTCAGATATTTTTATTAATGATTATTTATTGCTTAATCTCGTTAAAGACTTTATTATTCCATTTATTGAGAAATAGGTAATTATTTATCCCCTACATTTAAGTTGTATTTAATGTCATTATATGTAGAACCAAGTGTAGAAGTTGAACTTATTTGAATTCATGGATAGTTAGTATATTCGTTGGACTATTATTATTAACTTGATACAGTGTGCTTACATCATTTCTCAATTATTTTCAATTATGCACCAATTAACATATAGTTTCAGCGAATCCATTATTGAATTGTGAACTTAACCCTTCTAAACTAGATTGCATCCACAACCCACCAATCCACCCGCTACGACTCCCAGAAGCTTCGCTGCTACTCCACCATCAAAAGCCCTCACCTAATTTCACCGTACAACCACCCGAGCACCCCACTGAACACCACCTTCTTCATTCACCTTCTCTGACTTCGCTACTCATTGACACACCCGCACACCAATCCATGACCATCGTTGCACTCCACATAACTCGACGATCCTGCTGAGCTTTCTGATTGGGGCATTGAGCCCATGTTCCTTATCGCAGGTGTTCACTGATGTGAACACCATCATAAGCCCTAACTAGCTCATTTTGACCCAAAGAAGAGAATAAAAGCTCCTACATAACCAACTGGAGGTCCTAATTCACTGAATAACCTTTCTGAGAGAAAAGCAAGAAACAAGGGGTAAAACTGTAATTTTTCCATTGCAGTACAACAGTGGATTTTCTCAAGGGATAAACACTGGTTAAAAGGTCTTAACAAGATAAAAAGTGAGTTGGATTTGACAGAAAAGGGTTTGTGTGTACCCTGTGAATTAAATGACTTCTTGAAACCCTAAAACAGACCCACTTGTTTAACCAAGGTTCTAGTCAAGATAAAATTTACCTAAATCCTTTAAAAATTATAGAAAAATATTCTCTAGGATTTATAACCTTTAAGTTGGCCATTGGAACCCAACTTGACCTAGAATATGGCCTCAGATAAATATTTGCCCTGAATTAGGTTTTTGCATAAATTTCCCAGTCAAACGTGGTCAAACCCAAAATCCAACTTCACCATTGAATTCCTTAGGTCCAACTTAGGTTTGTACCAAAATTACATTTGGACCCCTATCTTTCAAAAACCTTTTCAAAAGCCCCCTTAGCTTCTTCATTATTCTCGCAATTAGGTCCCTCCACCATTATAGCGGAGGAATCCTACTCCGGCAAGCTTTAGAAGGTGGTTTCTCCTTGATTTCTCAGAGAATTCCCTTCAAAATTTGAAGGGAGATTCTTTGAGAAAATCCCTCCAATGTGAACCCAATTTGATGCCCTATTTGTTACCTAATCTCTCATGCGAATGCGTGAGAGATTTGGGTCACTTTTGGAGTTGCCATTTCCAGCGAGCATACCTTGCTTGGAAGCTTGGCTTCTGATGTGCATACATCTGATTAACCTAAAATGTCTATTAATGCATGTTCTTAGTGTCACATTAGCATCATACATTGTAAATAGTGCATAACATGCATAATCATGCATTTAGATCAAGTTGTATAAATTGTATAGTAATTGTCTCCTTTTTATGGTCAGGGACAGGGTGACTTTTTATCGGGGCCTCGGATCAAAGATCCAGCCGTACAGATCTGATCAGGGCGACGATTGGAGTTCAACGACTCCAAGATCGCCTTAATCGAACATCCATAACACCAGATAGAGATCGAGGAACCTTAAAGAGCAAGGGCCAAGATGGTGTTAATCCGCACCTCAGACGACAAATCTGACCACACGGATGGGTTTAGATCGATGATCGCAGCCTAACGGCACGAAAATCGGTCCAATCCGACACCCGTGGCACCTTCTACAATAGTCAGAAGATGGACGACCAAGATAGCACCATGTGGTGCCATTTCAGCCACCCAAACTGGCCAAACCAATCTGGAAGACCGCCGCGCCCTCTCTTTCTCCTCACCTGCGTGATGGATCTAGACCGTTGGATCACCATCCAACAGCCACAGACACTCGCGCCTTAAAACCTCCATGCGACAAACTCATCATAGTAGTGCAGCGGTCGAGCGCACTACACGAGCGCGCGATGCGCGATCGAGTCCGCATCTGGAGAGCGTGGGTGCGCGATTAGAGTCGCGCGATGAAGATCTAGTGGCGGGAAGCGAGCGATAGCGCCCATGCGCAATCAGATGTGTGGCGCTTACCCGTGATCGCACGCGGGAGCGCAGTGTGGGCGTAGCCACTTTAAGCCGTTCGATCTCTTGATCGGACGATTGAGAGAGCGCGAACGTGCATGTGCGTTGAAGAGTGCAGAGGCGAGGGGGCGCACGAGCGGTGCGCACGTCGGCCACGTTCAGGTCTTTAGTGACGGATAAATTCGTCACTAAAGGTTCTGAATTAATGTTTTTCAAGTTGTAATGTCCAAAATGCCTCCACTCCTTGCAACTATAAAAGGAGATCCCCTCCATATGGATTTCTCATCCCTTCCTTTTCTTCTCTCCCTCTCTAAAGCTCAGGAGAAGCTTGTCCGACACCTGGGATGCTCCTCAAGAGCTAAAACCAAGTTTTCACCCCCATTTCGGAAGCGGATCTCGAGACGACGATGACGTACTGCCTCATTCCCGTTCCTCCTGCTTCGACCTCCTTCTTCCCACTCCGTTCCTCGTCTTCCAGGCGTTGTCTCATTCAATTCGTCCTCGAAGTGATCGTCAAGGAGGATAACTTCTCTCTCCCATTCTTTTTCCTGCTTTCTAGAGTAGAATTTTCCTGCTTTTTAGTTGTAATAATTTCTCGCTTTCTAGTGCAATCTTTTCTCACTTTCTTAGTTGTAAAAGCATTTTGCAATATCAAGTGAATGTTTTCCCTCTCTCTCTCTCTTATTGTCTATATTGATTCCATTTCATTGTGATTATTCCGCCCTTTAAACAAAAACATAAAACAAAATATAATTGCGAATTTTGATCGACGTAGCCTCCCTGAGTTTGACGTGGGATTTCTTTACAGATTTTTTTGATATAAATTTTATTTGTTGAACCCGTGTTCTTCGCTACTCGAACTACGACTACAGGTTTTCAAAACTAACTTCGATAGCGTAGTCTTCTGACGTTCAACATTTTGGCATTGTTGCCGAGTAAGCAATGATTTTCCAATCTTTTCGCATTTCACGCACTTTAATATCTTCTAACTTGCTTTATCTTGTGTCTATTATTTTGCAGATACCTCTATCAGGGAATCGTCAAGTGGTAGATTGGAGTAAAGTGCAGTTGAAGACGACTGTAAATGCTCCCCATTCTTTCCTCCTCCATAGATTTCATTTCATCACATTAAATTCAAATTCCAATTAACCTAAGTGTTTGCATAAATCCTAGGATTAGTTTGGTTGTTTGAATTTCCACCCACATTCATTTCACCCTCGCATATAAGAAAAAAACAAAAAGATATTTTTGTGGGGTAATTCAACATACACACAACATACACCTACATTCAAGGCATTTAACTTAATTGATTTTCTTCTACTCAATCAGATTTTGATATGTGAAATAGGTACACACAAATCAACACATAAAATAGCAGAAATCATTCTAGGTTAATCATTTTTATGTGCCTAATTCAGTGGTACAATTGTGGCCAACTGTTTGAGTTATTTGGGCTGCACCACTCAACATAAAATCAACTCACCAAGTAGCTTCCTCTTAGGATTTTCAATCTAGGTTCATACCAGGCACTCCACCTTATTTCTGATTTTTAAAGGAAAACAATCTTCACCCGTGCTTGAAAACTTGGTTTGCCTCAAACTTGATTGAAATCAACCTAATTCTAAACCCTAAAAGCTACTTAAGCAAGATTTGAACATTAAAATCTACTCATCACAAATAATCTTGGTTGAAAACCCTGGTTGTGTACGCACTTACACATACTCAATTTATCATTCAGGGCACAACCCATTTTAAGGGCCCACCACATTCCATAAGCACTACAATCCTAGGCCTCAATAAAATCGAGTAAACGTTGGCCTTAAGGACTGATTCACACTTTGGGGCCTAGTCTGAGATTGTTTATGATTAACCTGCTTGTACTGATCAATCTGATGTCTAGCTAGGGGAGTAGCGTCAAATGACCGCGGTTGGGGGGTACACTAGGAACCGGAGGGGCAAGCCGAAGGAAGAACCTTCTCCCTAGTCCCTCCTTCAAACTTGTTGGATTGAGCAGATACAAGTAGAGTAAATAGTATATAATATTAAGGTGGGTTCTGAGAGTCTATAGATTCTTAGGCTACCCCACTTAAGGACAGGCTTGTTTTGTTGTGCTGCAGGGTTTTTATCCCTAGTCCTTCCGACCTTTTCCTAGTTTATGCTGGGAAGGTCACTGAATCCCCGATTGGAAGGACCACTAGAGTATTCTAGGAGGCGTAGATTGGATTTTGGCCAAATTGATCCCATGGTCGATCAACAGCCTCCTCTGCCCTAGGATCCACAGGAGGTTTTTCGAAGGCAGCTGGAACAAATGCAGAGAATGTAAGAATGCTTCCAGAGAATGCAGGGCGCTTAGCCCTTGAAGGATTTTTATGATCCTTCGAATTACGGGGAATGTCCTGACGTCCAGATTCCTGCTAGAGACGTAGAAATCAAGCCCCAGGTGTTAAGCCTGATCAAACATTTCTATGGGCTTAGCTCTGAAGACCTATTTCAGCACTTGGAGGACTTGACCACTTTGGTCCAGACCACCAAGGCGCGAAACGTGAATGAGGAGTAAATGATCATGAGACTCTTCCCCCACTCTCTTAGGGATAAAGCTGCTCATTGGTATAGGACTATAGGAAGACCAATTGCAACTTGGAATGAATTGAAATCGGCCTTTTTGAAGAAATTCTTCACTATCGAACGTACCAATGCTTTGAGACGGGCAATTACTACATTTACCCAGTGGCCGGGGGAGCAGTTTCATGTTGCTTGGGAGTGATTCCAAGACCTATTGCGGAGGTGTCTACACCACGAGGTGCCAAAATGGCAACTCATGCAGATCTTCTACCACGGGTTGACTGAGCAACTCAGAAATCACGTGGACGCTTCTTGCGGAGGTAATTTCCTCAACAAAGATGTAGATAGCGTGCACGATTTGTTTGAGGAGATGAGCGAGAATTCGATCAATCATGCCTCCATGGATACTTTTAACCAGTCCCAGCAGCCCAGATCAAATGTTAATGAAGTCCACGACTCTCATTCATTCGATATGGAATTGATTTGCAATAAACTTGATAAGGTGGACTTGGTTGCTAAGAGAATGGAGGAGTGGATGGCTATAAACTCAATGAACAACTCTCGATCCACTCAATCCCAGAATTTGGGATTCCATTCATCGCGAGCTCCTTCTGGACGGGAGTTCATGAATCAACTTGATGTGGCTCAACATGCGAGTCAGCATTATTCAGAACCCCACAGTTCCAAACTGGGGCCTTTGATCCCAGTTTCTCTGATCCTTCCCTTTCCTTCTCTCCATCCTCACCCTATGAGGATGTTTGTGTTGTACAGGAGAATGTTAGAAACAACTCCTACTCCAATGCTTATAATCTGGGTTGGAGAAACCACCCTAACTTCTCCTGGAAAAACCCGGGGCAGCAGACCCAATTCCGACCCAGCAACTATGCTCCGCAACGACCAATGGGTCAAGGTCATGTTTATACTTAGTTGCCCCCGAATCAGGTCAATCAGCCAGCTTGGAATGCTCGTCATCCCGTAGGGCAGGCTGATTTGAACTGACAGATGATAGAGATGCAAGGATCTATGCTCTAGCTCATGCAGCACATGAAAACTTCGTTGGACAACTTGCAAACCAGGCTCATAGCTAATTCGCGTCAACCCGGATCTCTACCATCTCAACCTGTACCCAACCCACGAAATATCTTGAATCCAGGCAATCATACCCATGGGTACGAAAATCAGAGGGACCCACACGCACATGCTTAGGTGGTTGAGCAGGGTCCTTCCACTTCTTCCTCTACAAATCAATGATTTTTGGCTAATGAAGCCCCTCCAATCTTTCCTAACCTGATTGCGCAACAATCATAGGTCTTAATTGACCTAAATTAGGCTAGAACTTAGCATAAGTTAGGGTAATTCATGGATGCATACGCATTATCTGCATCTTTACTGCTTTCCTTTAGCTATACACGAAATAATGTTATAATGTGCTGATTAAGTGTATTATGTCGATTGCATGCAATAAGTTGATCAGAAGCTAGATCTGGAGCTAGATCTAGAGTAGGATCTAAAGCTGGATCAAGAATAATGAGTGTTGCAGCAGAGCTGGAGCAGAAGACCTAGATTAGATGTAGTGAATAATGATGTAAGGGAGTCAAGGTTTGCAATTCTATTAAGTAGGAATAAAACAGTAAAATGTGAAGAGCTTAGGTCCATCCTAGCCCTAGGATAGTCTCTATCTTAGCCTTAGGATAGCCTAGAGACTTCCACAAGCCTTAGCCACCTTTAGATTAGGTTACAACACCCTAGGAAGGCCCAAAACCCTAGTTCCAACCCTTATCTAGACATCCAGATGAATTATAGGACGTCTAGAACCCTTAGCCAACTCCCGCACACCTTAAACCCACTTCTGCAGTGTTATTGGATGTCCAGACACTTGGTCAGATGTCCAATTTTTGCAGAATACCCAAGACAGAACCTTAAATCCCTCTTGACTCTAATTGGACGTCTAGGAAACAAGTCTGGACTTCTGATTTTTTAGTATAAGACGTCTGACACTATTATTAGACGTCTGATACTGCTCTCTAGTTCCTGTTTTGAGATTCAAGCCTTGATCTTGAATCTTTAGGTCCCTAAACCCAATTCCAACCCCATAGGAACCTAAATTAAGGTGTCCTAACCCTAGTACATCACCTCTAGACCTCCCCAAGGACCTAATTAGGTCCTCACTAAACCTATTTGACTTGGATCTTAGTCAATTCCATCAGCCTATTCAATTGGACTCATTGAGTCCAATTGAGCCTTGATCTCCGCACACACTGTCCAATTGGACTCAGTGATAGTCCAATTGACCTAGACCTAAATTAATTGAGTTGTTTTACTCTTAATTAAGTTTCCACACACCCAATTAAACTTTTATTAAGTTTAATTGCACTTTACCTTAGTGAATTAGGGTCTATAACCCTAATTTGAGACATACCTTGACCTAAACCCACTAGAACCTAACCTAATCAACCTAGCCACATAAGTTTCAACCCACACACACCCACACACACCATCCACATGAAAATACCTAGCCTAGAGTACTCTAGAACTCTCTACCATGTGTGGTTGCCTTGGTTGCTAAAATTAGCAACCAAGAGCCATTCAATTTTTAGATCCACATTTGGTGGATCTAAAAACCACCATCCATCCTCTCTCTCTCACTCTCCTACGAGCTCCCACCATAGGCCTCTCTAGAGAATTCCATAATTCTCTAGAGAGCTTCCTTTAGGTCTATAAAAAGACCTAAGGGGTGGCCATTTGCACCCATCCACTTTTTAGCCATACTTGCTTGATTCCATCCACCTCCACTTAGGCTAGCCACCACCATCTCCACTCCATCTCCACGAGTTGAGCACCACCATGAAGGACACCATGCCAGGATGCTAGATCACTCCTCCAACCTCTCTCCAAGGGCCGACCTAAGCTCCATTGGCTGCCCCTCATTCTCCTCTCCACCACCCCAAGGCCATCGGAGCCCACCTCCGAATGCCCTCACTTTTGATAGATTAGTAGCTAGCTATTTACATTTATTGCTTTTATTTACTGCTTAGTAGTGTAGCCCTTATTCTCCCCCAATGATGCATGCAAAATCCCCCCGTAGATTCTTGTATGCGATCGTTTTCTGATAGCTGGCTTTACATTTTTAAGCATTCATGTACAAGATTTCCTCTACAAGTTCATGTTGCAAACACTCTCCAAATGAATGAATGAAAAATATATTTTCTATATATATATGTCTATGTGTTGAGAATCACCATGAGCTCATTGCAATATCTTTTGTGTGATTAATGTTGCCTGTTTTCAATTCCTGATATACTTGCAACTAAACATGTCGTACTTCAATACATAATAATCATAAATCGGCGTGTGATTCTAAACAGAGTAGAGCGGTAAAAAATCGAATTCAAAAGTAAAACAAATGCCTCCCAGAGATGAACGATCGGGAATTAAGTCTTGTTATTTTATTAAATATCTTTGTTTGATCGTATTGCGCACTATACTATGACGCTTCTTTCATATCAAAACACGCATTACTCTTTCAACATAACCCTCCCCAAGACTCAAACTCGTATGCATCCGTAAATTATGTTACCTTGAGGAGTGGCAAACAAACTCAGGATCCACAAGCACACTGTTCTGATTTACCGAATCCTGAAGAACCTGAGGAGAGAAAGGAGAATTCTGGAGAAGAAATCAAGGCTCAAGAATTCTGGAGAACCTGAAGATCTGACTCATGTTCCTTTTCTTGAGGCCTTGATCAGATCAAGGAAGAAGTCTGTTGATAGTAATGAGGAGCTTCTGAATATTTTCAAGAATGTCGAGATCAATATCCCGCTCCTCGACGCTATCAAACATATATCGGCTTACGTGAGATTTTTAAAGGATTTATGTACGTAGAAGTAAAAGTTGAGAGAATCTGTTCTGAGGAAGGTGGTACTCTCTGAGCAGGCTAGTTCTGTTATCCTGCACCACCTCCCTCAAAAAAAGAGAGATCTAGATGCTCCTTTGATTTCTTATGTCATCGGAGATTACACTTTTGATAGAGCACTGCTGGATCTGGGTACATCCATCAACCTAATTCTGACTTCTCTTTACGAGAAGTTTGGATTACGTGAACTTCGGCCGACTTCAGTAACGCTGCAGTTAGCGGACCGTTCGGTCACAAATCTACAAGGCGTTATTGAAGATGTTATTGTTAAGGTTAAGGATTTCTATTTTCTTGTAGATTTCTTTGTCCTTGACATGAATGTACCTGAAAATCTGAGGAACACGCCCATCATTCTGGGGCATCCGTTCCTGGATACCGCTAAGGCCAACATTAACTGTAAAAGCGGTAGCATGGAAATTACCTTTGGGGATCAAAGAATGAAATTGGATATTTTTAAGGCGATTAATAAATTTGAGGATTGTGGATTTATTGAGGAACTTGAGGACGATAATATGAATATTAAGACGTGTATGATGGTTTCTACATTTGGAAGTTCTTCCTCTGATGATGAATTGGACCCGCAACCCTCTATGGCAGACCCACCATCTTCTGAAGAGGTTATTGATTTTGTTCACTCTCAACCTCTTCCTCTTGATAAATCTTCATGAGCATCTTCCTTACCTTCAATCATCAACTCGCCCCAACTTGAACTGAAACCATTGCCTGAGAATTTGAAATATCGGTTTTTAGGACCACATAAGACACTCCCTGTGATTATCAGTGCTAAATTAACAAAGGAGCAGGAGATTAAACTGATTAAGATCCTGAAGGAACACAAGGAGGTAATTGGTTGGACCATTCATGACCTTAGGGGGATTAAGCCATCTTATTACACTCATAGAATACTTTTGGAAGATGGATCCCACCCTTCTCGCCAGATGCAGAGGAGATTAATTCCAAATATGTGAGAAGTGGTCAAGAAGGAGATTATTAAGTGGCTCGATGCAGGAATCATTTATTCGATCTTTGATAGTCCTTGGGTAAGTCCCGTACAGATTGTTCCCAAGAAAGCCGGGATTACCGTTGTGACTAATGAGAAAGGAGAATTTGTCACAACTCGTTTAGCTTCCTCTTGGAGGGTTTGTATCGATTACAGGAAGTTGAACACGGCCACGAAAAAGAATCATTTCCCTCTCATTGATTAAACCTTGGAAAGATTAGTCAGGCAGAAGTACTTCTGTTTTCTTGATGGCTACTCGGGATACCACCAAGTTCCTATCCATCCCGAGGATCAGGAAAAAACTACTTTCACCTGTCCCTACGGAACCTTTGCTTTCCGTAGGATGCCATTCAGCTTATGCAATGCACCTGTGACTTTTCAAAGGTGTATGCTGGCCATATTCTCTGACATGGTGGGAGAGTTTATGGAAGTCTTCATGGATGATTTCTCTGTTTTTGGAGAATCATTTGACTCTTGTCTAGCTAACCTTGAAATGATTCTTAAACGATGCATCAAAACAAGATTGGTCCTTAGCTGGGAAAAGAGTCATTTCATGACACAAGAAGGGATCATCTTGGGTCATGTAATCTCTGAACAGGGAATCGAAGTGGATAAAGCTAAGGTTGATGCTATCGCCAAACTTCCTCCTCTCGCATCTGTTAAACAAATTCGATCATTTCTTGGTCATGTGGGATTCTACAGGAGATTCATCAAGGACTTTTCGAAGGTTGCTTGTCCTCTGAGCAATCTTCTCGCCAAAGAAACACCGTTTGATTTCGACGAATCATGCCGTAAGGCATTTGATCTTCTTAAAACAACAGTCACTTGTGCTCCAGTGTTGTAATCACCGATTTGGATAGCCCCTTTTGAGATCATGAATGACGCTTCTGATTACGTGATCAGGGCTATTTTGGGTCAGAAAGTTGATAGGAAGCCCTTTGTCATCTACTATGCTAGTAAAATTCTGGACGAGGCCTAGAGGAATTACATTGTTACTGAAAAGGAATTACTAGCTATAGTATTTGCTTTGGAGAAATTTAAGGCTTATCTCTTAGGGTCTCACGTCATTATATATACCGACCACTCGGCCTTGAGACATCTCTTGTCCAAAAAGGATGCTAAACCCTGGCTTATTCGTTGGATTCTTTTGCTTCAAGAATTTGATCTGGAAATCAAGGATAAATCCGTGGTACAGAATGTGGTGGCGGATCATCTGTCGAGACTTCTGAGTGATTCTTCTTGTCCGGACATTCCGATTGCTGATACTTTTCCGGACGAAACCATCCTTATAGTTTCAGGCATCTAAACCCCATGGTTTGCTGACATTGTTAATTATTTGGCCGTTGGTCAAATCCCCCAGGATTGGACCAAGCAACAAAGAGATAGACTCAAATCTAAGGCCAAATATTACTTCTGGGAGGACCCTGAACTGTATCGCATCGGCCTTGATCAAATTATTCGCCGATGTGTTCCGAAGAACAAATTCAATAGTATACTCGAGTTCTGCCATGCATCTGCGTGTGGTGGACACTTCTCCGGGAAAAAGACGGCTGCAAAAATTTTGCAATTTGAATTCTATTGGCCGTCTTTATTCAAGGATGCCCAGAAATTCTCAAGGTCGTGTTCCCGATGCCAGGCACTCAGGAGCATAACTAACAGAGATATGATGCCCCTAAACTCGATTATTCCTGTCAAAATCTTCGACGTTTGGGGCATCGACTTCATGGGACCCTTCCTCCCTTCATTTGGACATCAGTACATTCTCGTCGCTGTTGATTACATGTCCAAATGGATCTAGGCGATTCCCACCCGAACCAATGACCACAAGGTGGTCATCGATTTTGTCAAGAAGAACATCTTCAGCAGGTTTGGGATTCCGAGGGCCATCATCAGCGATGGTGGCACTCATTTTACCAATGCCCAGTTTCGTAATTTGCTGGCAAAATATGGGGTTAATCACCAAATCTCCACACCTTACCATCCCTAGATGAATGGACAGGCCGAGATCTCCAATCGGGAGATCAAGAATATTCTGCAGAAAATGGTTAGGCCTTATCGCAAAGATTGGACTCAAAAGCTTGAGGACATTCTTTGGGCCTACCGTATGGCGTATAAAACACCCATCAGAATGTCTTCGTTTCGTTTGGTGTATGGAAAGGTGTGCCATTTACCTGTAGAAATTGAACATAGGGCATTCTAGGCAATCAAGCAGAGCAATCTAGATCTGAATTTAGCCGGGAAGACCAAGAAACTCCAACTATCTGAGTTGGAGGAGCTTAGAAATGATGCGTATGAGAATGCCAAGATCTACAAGGCTTGGACCAAAGCTCTACATGACCAATTGATTTCCCGCAAGAGCTTTGAGCCAAACCAGAAGGTCTGGCATTTGATTCTCGACTTAAGCTCTTTCCCGGCAAACTTAGGTCGAAATGGAATGGCCCATTCATTATCGATCAGATATTTCCAAACGGAGCTGTTCAGATCTTTGACTCGAAGATGGGTAATTCATTCAAAGTCAACGGTCAATGTCTGAAGCCTGTTATTGACCGTATTATTCCAGAACCCATCTCAGACACGGTTGCTCTAGCCATGTTGTGACTTCTTTGGCTGGACTTCGCCTAGCTGACGGCATTAAACTCAGCAGTTGTATAGTTTGACTCAGAGCTGACCCGAGCTTCATATTCAGGTGATATCTTCCGTACTCTACCCTTCCTTTCATGTCTTTCATTCTCAATGTGGGCATTGCATTAACTAGGCATGGGGGGGTGGATTCATCTCTAAATCATTTTGTCAGCTTTGTGAAATTCTTGTAAATTCTATTTCTCTCCTTATATATACAAAAAAAAAATTGAATTAGGAAGGAATACTTGGACATTAGAACTTTTCAACCTTAGAAAATATTACAATAGGATCTGAACACTAAGACCCCTCAGGTCTTTGGGCTTAATCAGCTCGGGTATCCACTAAAATGTGGATTTATTTTTCGAGTCCTCGCCATCCTGAATTGTATTTTAATTTGATTAAATAAGTTTTGGTGATAAGTACATGACCTATCAACCCACCCTCTGATTTGAGGGAACTTTAAGTCTAAGCATCTACATACTATCTTGTCACTAACTCGTTGTTTGGTGGTTTTAATGAAAATTAGGTAGCTAATGAAACTTCTAGGGTGATATGGCTGGCAAGTTATCGTGGGTAACAACCCATAGGTAGGTTGTCCAAAGCCCAGTCACTATACCACTCTCTTCTTGCTGCCTTGAGGTAAATCTTAGACCAGGGAAGCCACCTACTTAAAAGGAAAAAGAAATTCAAAAAGAAAAAAAAAGAAAAAGGAGAAAAGAAAAAAAAGAAAGAAAAAAAGAAATAAGCCACACTTCTCCGCATGAGTATGGCTGGCAAGTTATCGGTGGTAACAGCTCATCAACCGGTTGTCTAGAACCCAGCTCAAGAAATGCACTAAAAGTTCCCAAAACACTTAGGAAGAAGCGGAGAAGAAGAATAAGCTGGGGAGATATACACTGAACTCACCCTTGTGTTGACCTCATAAAAATAAAAGTAGGGAGAAAGCTACCGGTCGTAAAGATGCACTTTTAGGCAAAACTCTCTTTTTAAGGTCACCTAGAGGCATAGAAACCCGAAGTCTGTTCTAATTGCTGATCAACGAGTCTCACATTCGCAATAAGATGCTTAGAACTTAGGGTTCTCATCAAATCTTAGGTGGGTTGAGTGGTCGTAGAAAGCCACTCTTTAACCCTAAACTCAAAAATCCAAAAAAATTAGAAAAGAAGAAAAAAAAGAGAAAAATAGATTTTTCTTTGAATAAGGCTAGGGCTTGAGGCGGTCTGCATTTTGGCAGATACCCAGGCATTGTTGTGCCTTTGAAAGTTCAGATCCTGAGTAAAAATTTCTTAATGTTGAAAATGACTTATGACCAACTAATTCAACCTAATTCTTTTATAAATAGCATGTAGTTTTTTGCTAGGAACTAGCAAACGATAGGCATGAGGGTGTGATGTGCATACATCTGATTAACCTAAAATGTCTATTAATGCATGTTCTTAGTGTCACATTAGCATCATACATTATAAATAGTGCATAACATACATAATCATGCATTTAGATCAGGTTGTAAAATTGTATAGTAATTGTCTCCTTTTTATGGTCAGGGACAGGGCAACTTTTTATCGGGGCCTCGGATCGAAGATCCAACCGTATGGATCTGATCAGGGCGACGATTGGAGTTCAATGACTCCAAGATCGCCCTAATTGGACATCTGTAGCAGCAGACAGAGATCGAGGAACCTTAAAGAGAAAGGGCTAAGATGGTGTTAATCTGCACCTCAGATGACAAATCCGACCACACGGATGGGTTTGGATCAATGATCGCAGCCTAACGGTGCGAAAATCGGTCCAATCCGACACCTGTGGCACCTTCTACAATACTCAGAAGATGGACGGCCAAGATGGTGCCACGTGGTGCCATCTTAGCCACCCAAACCGGCCCAGCCAATCTGGAAGACCGCTACGCCCTCTCTCTCACCTCACCTGCGCGATGGATCTAGATTGTTGGATCACCATCCAACGACCATGGATGCTCGCGTCTTGAAAGCTCCACGCGACAAACTCATCATAGTAGCGCAGCGGCGGAGCACACGACGCGCGATCGAGCCCGCATCCGCAGCATGTGGGCACGTGATTAGAGCCGCATGATGAAGATCTAGTGGCGGGAAGCGAGTGATAGCACCTACACGTGATCAGTCGTGCGGCGCTTACGCGTGATCGCATGCGGCCGCGTAGTGCGGGCGTAGCCACTTTAAGCCGTCCGATCTCTTGATTGGACGGCTGAGAGCGCGCAAACGTGCACCTGCGTTGAAGGGCGCGGAGGTGAGGGGGTGCGCGAGTAGCACGCATGTCAGCCACGTTCAGGCCTTTAGTGACGGATAAATCCATCACTAAAGGTCCTGAGTTAATGTTTTTCAAGTTGTAATGTCCAAATCGCCTCCACTCCTTGCAACTATAAAAGGAGAACCCTCCATATGGATTTCTCATCCCTTCCTTCTCTTCTCTCCCTCTCCAAAGCTCAAGAGAAGCTTGTCCCACAGCTGGGATGCTCCTCAAGAGCTAAAACCAAGTTTTCGCCCCCGTTCCAGAAGTTGATCCTGAGACGACGACGGCGTGTTGCCTCGTTCCCGTTCCTCCTACTTCGACCTCCTTCTTCCTGCTTCGTTCCTCGTCTTCCAGGCGTTGTCTCATCTGACTCGTCCTCCAAGCGATTGTCGAGGAGGATAACTTCTCTCTCCCATTCTTCTTCCTGCTTTCTAGAGTAGAATTTTCCTACTTTCTAGTTATAATAATTTCTCGCTTTCTAGTATAATCTTTTCTCGCTTTCTTAGTTATAAAAATATTTTGCAATATCAAGTGAATATTTTCTCTCTCTCTCTCTTATTGTCTATATTGATTCCATTTCATTGTGATTATTCCGCCCTTTAAACAAAAACACAAAAAATATATATATAATTGTGAATTTTGATCGACGTAGCCTCCCTGAGTTCGACCCAGGATTTCTTTACAAATTTTTTTGGTATAAATTTTATTTGTTGAACCTGAGTTCTTCGCTACTCGAACTACAATGATAGGTTTTTAAAACCAACTCTGATAGTGTAGTCTTCCGACGTACAACAGCTTCCAAGCACAAATCCCCCTCCAAAGATCTATTTAAGAAGCCCCAGATCCAACCGACTCCTTCAAGCTTGAAATCGACTGGAAAACCCCCTCAAATTCTTCTCTCCTCCTCCGGTCGATTGCCTCATCAAGCTCTGATGACCTTCCCTGATCTCCCTCATCGCCTGACCACAAGACCAGTGGCAAGTTCTTCCTTCTCGCTTTCATCCGCATCACGCAGCACCCGCCGACGCCCTTGTCTCCCCTTCATCCTCGCCAATCGTCCCTCTTTGAGCACCTTCGTCTCTGGCGTCAGCAATACGCACCTGACGCCATCTTCATCCTTCCTTCATCCACTATCACCCTAGATAAGTCCCTTTCATCCTCTACATTCTTCTTCCCTCTTTATTTCCCTAAATCGACTACTGCCGCACTCCACCACCACCATCTCCTTCACCTCCGGCAAGGCCGCTCCACCACCATAGACCATCCCACCCCTCGCCAACAAGTCCATAAGCATCCCCTAACTCCAATGAACATCTCCCCCCACTCCACACACCACTCCACTCACTCACGCACCTTATCAAACACACCCACACATACACACACAGCGTTCCCTAGGCACGCTCGCACAGCCGTCCCCACGACACGCCAACCATCGCAGCACACTCGCCGTGCCTCGGCGAAGCTTCCGGAATGATCTGACATGGTCGCGAGGCCGTCGTGGTGATTTCAAGTGCAGGCATCCTCCGCCATTGGCGCAAAGCTTAAAGCAAGCTCCCGGTCTTGCCAACTCCAGGTCTCTGTCCCAGGTTGTGTGGAACACCCTCACGAACGACTCCAAGCACTCAATTCCAGTCAAAGGTTGTGGCTTGACGGACCACCTCTACTACGGGCACGTGAGAAGAAGGGAGCGCGTTTAGTCCCACATCGGCGGCTGCGAAGCAAGTGAAGCCGCATAAGTTGAATTCTTGCCAGTAGCTTATCGCCTTTGAATCACGGGGTGATGTCCCTCTCACCTGATTGACCCGGCCTTGTCTGTGCTCACGCCCCACGAACCTGGCCTTGACCTGACCCGACTGCACTCCTCACCCACCACCGCACGCCGGTGGGCCTGGTCCCAGGTACGTACCCGACTCGATTACCCGAAAATGTGTGGCTCTGGGAGAGCGGAACCTAAGAGAGAAAAGAGAGGAGAGTACGCGTGGGTAGAGGGTAGGCTTTGCTGTAGGCTGAAGAAGAGGAGAAGTGAAGCTGAAGAAGAAGGAGAAGACAAGGACGTAGAGAAGCTAAGGTAGAGAAAGGCAGAGAAGGAAGAAGTTGAAGGAAGAAGAAGGAGAAGCTAAGGAAGAAGGTAGACCGAAGCCAAGGAAGAAGATAAAGAAAGAGAAGAGGCAGTCGACAGAGGAAGAAAGAAGGCAAAAGGCAGAGAAGATCGTGAAGGAAGAAGAACAAGAAGCTAAAGACAAAGAGAAAGAAGAGGAGTAGAAGCAGAGAAAGAAGAAATCAAAAGAAGGAGCACTGTAGCATCTTTGTGTTTAATTCATACACATTGAGTTCTTTAGTATTTTGTGCTCAACATTTACTCCCATATTTTTGCACTTTGATACTAATATTATTGCATATTCCTTTTAATTCTGAACTGTGATCTTGATTTCTAAACACCAATTTGCTCCCTATGTTCGACCTCGGACTTTAAATTCGAGTAATAAAATTGTATTTGTTTCGAACGCTTTTTCGGCTATATTACAACGCGATACTCTTAAAACCCGATTCAACGATCACAAACATTTTGGCACCGTTGCCGGTGAGCAACAGGCGATTTAGAATTCTTGATTACAATTTATGATTTGGTATTAACTTGCTTTGTTGTGGTTGTTTCAGGGGAGAAGATTCAAAGAAAGACAGCCGCATATCAAACACGCCTAGGGCAGGTAATTTCTAATTCTTCCTCTTAAGCCCCTCATTCTTAAAAGGAAAAAAGATAAAATCAACTTAGGGCTACTTGCTTTCCATTCTTAGCTAATCCATCAAGTTGCATGATTTGATTTCAAACAACAAAATTGATTTGTGCACCCACTTAAGGTAACTAGGGCTATAACTTTCTATATTGAGCCCTAGATACCACATTTGACAAACTAAATTGGACCAAGATTAGAGCCAAATTAAGGATTTCAATTTAGGGTTTTAGAGACACACCTTCATAAGCAAGAATTAACTCTCCAAAAAAAAGATGTGTGCCTAAGCCTTGGTTGAAGTGATTTATTCAAGAAAACCCTAAAATTCAGGCTCTTAATCTCACTTGAATCTTAAAAGAAGGAACCTAAAACTTCTCAAAGGATAAATAGGTGAAGTTGGCCCACCTTGTTGGGTCAACCAACCTTGAAATTAGGTCACTTTTTGCACTCAATACATCTAAAGTTCAAGTGGAAATCTTAAGCACCCTTGCTCTTTAATAAAACTAGTAGACTTAAGAGGTCAAGTCCCCAGTCTAGTCTACTTGGAACATCAGTGACAAGAGAGGTCGGGTGGGGGAAACCCTGTAACTCGTGGGGGCGCTCTACCGTGTAGGGATCTTTGTGGGACTCTCCCTCTTTGGCTATCCAGGTATTTCTCAGGTGGACGGCTTTCTGACTAAGGGGTATCATCCGCCCTGAACCTCTATAGTCATCCAAATTTTTTGGGTGTCTTAATTGGGTTCATCACATTCTACTCTCATCCAGACCATCGGTGCATGTTCGGTAGGAGGTCCTTAAGACCATCCTTGAGGCCTCCTTTAGTCATTCACTCCCGTCGAGGCCAGGCCTCGACTTCCGTGGTTGTGCAGCAACCTCATCACATAGACATCTCCTTTGATTCATCTGAACCCATTTCTCCTTCCATCATCATGGCACAACCTACAGAAGAAGAGAATAACCTTGAGAACCAACTCCAGTGCCTCAATGATTTATTCCAAGCCTTTGTAAACCCACTGCAGCATCCTATGATGTGAGATCACTATAATCCCATTGTGGTGGCGATCGAACCTCGAGTCCAAATCCCGGCTGGAGGTCCTGATTCTGAACTCAAGCCCAACATGATTCATGCTATTCCAAAGTTCCATGGGCTTAATTCCGAGGATCCTTTCCAGTACATCAAACAACTCAAGCATCTGGCCTAAACCTTCGGGTTAGATGTCCAAAATCGGGATATTCTTCTTATGAAGATGTTCTCCTCTCTCATGGACAAAGCAGCTCATTGGTATCAGACTCAAACGCATCCAATCAACACATGGGTTGAACTACAATCCGAGTTTCTGAAAAAGTTCTTCCCAGTTGGTCGGACGAATGCCTTACGACACCAGATCATGCACTTCACACAGCAACCTTGAGAACCACTTCATGAAGCATGGGATCGTTTCCTGGATCTCATGCGAAAGTGCCCTCATCACGGAGTTCCTAAATGGGAACAAGTCTAGTCTTTTTACCAGGGACTCCATGAAGATATCCGTTTATTCATTAATGCAACTTGCGGAGGAAATATCATGGGTCAACATGAAGACATTGTGTGGGAGATTCTCGAGAATATGTGTGAGAACTCCATCAATAATGACTCCATGGGCTTATTCGACTGGACAAATGACTGCTCATCGACGAATCCAAGGGAAGCACATGAGACGTAGGGCCTATCCGCATATGTCGACTTGGAATTGATGGCCAATCGTTTGGACAAGGTCTCTATCATTGAGAAGAAGGTGGATGAGCTAACTCAACATCTGGAGCGAGCCACCTCTACGCAAAACCCGTTTGCACAGCCTCCCTCGGGGAGGGAAGTTGTGCATAACATCTATCATCGATCTTCTCAAGGGATGGATCTATATCCACCCCTGTCTGACTCTAGGACCGGAGGAAACTTCGATCCGACCTACTCTAGTTGGGGGAACTCTGAACCTTCGTACTCTGATTTCTCTGAGGCTCCTCAGACCTGCGAGGACCTCAACGCCATCCAGAATGACCCATTCTCTAACACCTATAACCCTGGATGGCGGAATCATCCCAATTTCCTGTGGGCGGGAAATAATCAGAATCAAAGACCACCATATCAACCCCATCCACAAGCTCCTCGTCCATATCAGCCGCCTCAGCCTCGGCCCAACCCCACCTATCAATCTGGGCCAACTCAGACAGATCAAATGACTCTCATCCTTCAGACTCTAGTTGACATTCAGAAGACGAATGCGACTATGCAAAAATAGCATAAAGACGAGATCACAGAGGTTCGCAATCAACTCGCCTAGATGACAAATTCCCGCCAACCTGGTACACTCCCTTCACAACCTCTACCGAATTCGAATAACGTGCCGAACCAGAGGTGTGTTATGAACCCAAATCTGGGCTAAGCTCACATGATTTATCAGGCCCCTTCTGTTCCATCACCTGATGAGATGGAAGCTTCAACATCATACTTGGGATTTCAGCAGCAACCACCTATTTTACCAACACCAAACCAAAACTAGGCAGGACTAAATTCAGTAACAACCCGTAGTGGCAAAACAACATAAGACCCACCTTACCCAAGCCACTTTCAGCCTGGTAGTGCTAACCCAAGCCCTAGGATAGTTATCTAGGATACCCCTGTCCTTGATCAAGAACCTGGACTTATTCTAGAGGAACCATCCAAGGTTCCATTACCCGAGGCCTGACCAAGGGAAAGAGGACAAACAAACCCGTGGCAGTTGAGGAGGATCTGGTCAAGCTCTTTGAACAGGTCCAGATAAACATCCCCTTGATGGATGCGATCCGCCACGTACCGGCTTACGCACAATTTTTGAAAGACATATGTACACCTAAGCGTAAGTCGCGAACCAAAAGTGGGAGCCCAATCATATTGTTAGAGCAAGCCAGCTTTGTAATTTTGAGCAAATTCCCACCTAAGGCAAAAGACGTAGGTATTCCCCTGATTTCCTATACAATTGGTGATACCCAATTTGATAGAGCTTTATTGGATCTAGGAGCCTCCATAAACCTAATACCTACATCCCTACTTGACCATCTTGAGGAATTTGAGCTCAAACTGATAGAGGTGACATTACAGTTGGTAGATCGATCTATTAAGTCACCTAAAGGAGTTCTCGAGGATGTCATTGTTAGGATTCAGGATTTTTATTTCTCGGTGGACTTTGTAGTATTGGATATGGATGCTCCAGAAAATCCGAGGGATACACCAATTATACTAGGGAGACCTCTTTTGGCCACTGCTAGGGCCAACATGAATTGTGAGGAGGACCAAATTAAACTGAAATTCGGGAACCAAACATTAAAGATTGACATCTTTAAGGTCCAACAAGGGATTAATTGCAGTGTTATAGAACAGATATGTGATATCAAGGCTGTGGTTGAAGATCTGTACATTGAGGCAAACCTGACTATTTCTAATCAACCACAAGAGGATCAAAACCTGCAACTAAAGGAGTCCGAACTTGACCTAGATACACCCATAACTCCTTCCCTTGCTCCTGACACACACCCTGAACCGCTCGCTGCTATTGATAACCTTGTTTTGTAACTCAAGCCTCTTCCCGACCATCTTAAGTACGTCTTTTTGGGTTCCAATCAGACGTTTCCTATGATTATCAACTCTAGACTCACACCTGATCAGGAATCCCATCTGATTATTGTCCTCCGACAACATCGAAGAGCCATTGGATGGACTCTCGATGATTTGACTCGTATCAGCCCCTCTTACTGCACACATTGTATCTATATCAAAGAGGGCACACGACCTTCCCATGAAATGTAGAGACATCTGAATCCTAATCTGCAGGAGGTCATGAAAAAGGAGATCATCAAGTGGTTAGATGCTGGGATCATCTACCTGATCTCCGACAGTCGGTGGGTGAGTCCAATCCAGGTTGTGCCTAAGAAGGCAAGACTAACCGTGATCACGACTGAAACCAGAGAAATCATACCAACCAGTGTGGAGAATTCGTAGAGAGTCTGCATTGATTACAGAAGACTCAATACCTCCACAAAGAAGGATCATTTCCCACTATTGTTTATTGATTAGATCCTCGACAAACTAGTGGGAAATAGGTTCTACTTTTTGGATGGGTACTCTGGTTATAACCAGGTGGCAATCCATCCAGAGGACCAAGAAAAGATCACTTTCACCTGTCCCTTCAGGACGTACACATTCGGAAAGATGCTTTTCGGTCTCTGCTATGCACCCGCTACTTTTCAGTGGTGCATGCTTGCCATATTCTCAGATATTGTAGGTGATTATCTGGAAGTTTTCATGGATGACTTTTCAGTATTTAGCGAATCATTTGATGATTGCCTCCTGCACTTGGTCCAGATCCTCAGGCAGTGCATTGACGTGAATCTGGTTCTTTCCTGGGAAAAGAGCTATTTCATGGTACCTGAAGGAATTGTCTTGGACATCTTATATCAGAAAAAGGCATCCAGGTCGATCGAGCTAAGGTGAATCTGATTTCCAAACTCCCTATGCCTAGCTCAATTAAGGACATCCGATCTTTTCTGGGGCACGTCGATTTTTACCGTCGATTCATTCCTGATTTCTCAAAGATTGTGCGCCCCCTGATCACTCTACTATCTAAGGATGTTCCTTTCGAAATCTCCAAGGAATGCACTCAAGCATTGGAAATCCTACGTGATCAAGTTACCCAAGCTCCAATCCTACAGTCCCCTAATTGGTCTCAATCCTTTGAGATCATGTGTGATGCATCTGACTTCGCTGTAGGAGCGGTACTTGGGTAGAAAATTGACGGGAAACCCATGGTCATCTAATACGCTAGCAAGACACTTGACGAGGCTCAACGTAACTACATAGTTACTGAGAAAGAGTTGCTAGCCGTAGTATTTGCCCTGTTAAAGTTCAGATCATATCTTCTGGGCTCCTGTGTTATCATTTACTCTGATCACACAGCTGTGAGGCATCTTCTTGCGAAGAATGATGCGAAACCTCGATTAATCCACTGGATCTTACTGTCGCAAGAGTTTGACCTCGAGATTCGCGACAAAGAGGAAAAACAGAATGTGGTAGCTGATCACTTGTCCTGCCTTCCTTCTGATATTATCTACCCTTTTGGACCCATTACGGAACATTTTCCTGATGAGCACCTCCTGACTATCAGTAGAGGGCTTCCTTGGTTTGGTGATCTAGTAAACTACCTGGCGTCACATCAAATCCCGTTTGATTGGCCGAAGGCTAAGAAGGACAAATTACTTTCCGATGCCAAGTATTACTTCTGGGAAGACCCGTATCTTTTCCGCATCGGTGTTGATCAAATCATTCGACGATGTGTTGCGAGAGCAGAAATCTAGGACATCTTATCCTTCTGCCATGACCAGGCATGCGGTGGACACTTCTCAGGTCATAAAACCACAGCGAAAGTCCTCCAGTGCGGCTTCTATTGGCCCACGATTTTCAAAGACGCATACAATAACTGTAGGGCAAGCACTCGTTGCCAGACCTTAGGCAACATGAGCCATCGTGATATGATGCCCCTACAACCGATTCTCGTATGTGAACTCTTTGACGTCTGGGGATTGATTTTATGGGACCCTTTCTTGTTTCGGATGGCTTCGAGTACATTCTACTCGCTGTTGACTATGTGTCCAAATGGATCGAAGCCATTCCAACCCGAACCAATGATCATAAGGTGGTTATCAAATTCATTCATTAGAATATCTTTTCGCGGTTCGGGATTCCATGTGCTATAATCTCTGATGGAGGGACCCATTTCACTAATGCTCAGTTCAGGTCACTGATGACCAAATACGGGGTGTTACATCAAATTTCTACTCCCTACCATCCCCAAACTAATGGTCTAACTGAGCTATCAAATCGGGAGATCAAGAAAATCCTCCAGGTTACTGTTTGACCTGATAGGAAAGGCTGGTCATCCCAACTTTCGGAAGCTTTGTGGGCCTATAGGACCGCCCACAAAACCCAATTAGGTATGTCTCCCTTCAGATTAGTGTACGGGAAGACATGTCACCTCCTTGTCTGTAACGACCCGGTTCCCGAGTCCCTACGAGACACGAGAATCGACTGACTCAACTAATCCCAAGACCTATTCGTCCAACGAGGAAGTAACCAAAAGAGCAGTAAAATAAATCACATTCAGCATGAATATAACTAACAGTAAGAAAGTACAGCAGTAAGGAAAGAAACTACCACAGTATGTACCATCAAAACAGTAGAACAACATTCATAATATAATTTGAACTGCAGGTAAAGAAAGTACAGCGGAAACAAGAACTACTCACTACAACGTAACAAAAAGAGGTACAAGAGACAGTGGTAACTCTACTGGACCCTACTCGGCCCAGCGTCCTCTGCAGCCGCTGACCCTGGCTGCTCAACACCTGGTCCTCAAAAAGGTAACGAGTGTAACAAGTCAGCAAAACGCTGAGTAGAGTGGCAACTAAAACTAAAAGCAAATGTAGAGTGTACAGTAGCTGTTATGCTCGATTGCTTTCTTTATTCACATCTTTCAAATATCTCACTATTTCATTTATTCCTCAGATCTTTTTCTTGATCTCGAATGTTCCTCGTGGGAACGATCTTGATTGCAGTCTTTTCCAAAAAGTAGAAGTAGCACGTGGTGCTCTCCTGGCCGGGAGAGTCCCCTGTGGTGATCCTACCCTCAGTCAACCACCCCAAGGTCACTGACAGATGTAACGGTGACTACGGCACGCGCGATAAACGCACAGGTAGCTAACCCGTACTGGCACGCGGTCAGTCGTTTCCGTTAACGGGTGCGCCCAAAGTACAGCACGGAACCAGTCCAGGGCAGAGCCCTCTTAGTAACAGGGGTCCAACCCCTCCACAGTAACCAAACCGGGGCCTTGCCCCTCCACAGTCCGCGCACCCTCGCCTGACTACCCTGGTTTGCCCCAGCGGGCATAACAAGTCGGTGTGGGAGGCTAGCAGAACCCCGGGGCCCGTGGGGTAGCTAGTACCTCCCTACACTAGTAGCTCTCCTCGGTACTACGTACGCAAGGGCCAACAAGTCGGTACAGAGTGGCCAGTCCTAACCCCGGGTCCCTGGGGCGGCTGGCTCCGCTCTGCACTAAACAGGGGGACAGTCGCTCTCCTTGGTACTCCGTACTCAAGGGCCAGCTCACTTCCCCAATACTATTCCATTCACTTTCCAGGAGTTCTACTCCTACTTCCCCGTAGGGTTCCATCCTTTTTACTCAAACATCCAGGTTTCACTTTCCAGTTTCACATTCTTACAATCCATGTTCTCAACCACGTTATTTATTCACAACAGGCAGCTGTTAATTCAAATTACAGGCAGCTTTATATCTCTTTCCATTTTCCAAGACTGCAGTATTATACATTCCACTAGTTTTCCCATCCTAGGATTCATGCCATATCCTAGGATCTATCATACAATCTAATTTTCCAGTCCTAGGATTCATGCAACACCTAGGAGCTATCATTCCATCTATTTCTCATTCCTAGGATTCATGCAATGTCCTAGGTTCTATTTATGGTTCCATAATTTAACAGATTTTATTAATAACTTAAAGCCACTCTACCAGGTACAACGGGAGAAATGGGGGCGTGGTCGGGAATCCCGCGTGCCTCCACGACCCCCGAGACTACAACAGAACGGGGTCCTATCACAAGGATCAAACACAAGAAGTGTCTCAAAACAGTGTATAGCTATTGTAGACGGGTAGAGGAATTAATTCTGAAAAGAACGCAACTCGAATTGCGGAAAACGGAACCCGAACGGGCCCTAAACGGGTCAAAAACGACGACACTGTGCAAAATCAGACGTCTGGAACTTCTTCCAGACGTCTTAAAAAGTGGATCAGAGAATTACCTTGTTCAGCGTGGTTTCCCAGACGTCCAAAAGTCTGCGGGGACGTCTGGCCTAGCTCCCAGACGTCCGATGGTCACCCCGGACGTCTGGAGGTCGCTTCCGCCGTCTGGTACTACTGCCAGACGTCTGATTCGTGATGGATGGCAAATCACTGAGTCTGCGCACACCCATCTCCCTCCTTCAGTACGGTCAGTCGACAGGAAGGAAGAAGGAGATGAAAAACTCACCTTTCAGACGTCTGGATGGTCTTCTAGACGTCGCCCTCACCGTTTGGCTATCAACCCAGACGTCTGATTCTGGAAATTTTTCCAGAATCAGGGCACCACTCGGCCTCCGCTCGCGACGTCGCCCACGTCGCACCTTGCACGCCTGCTGCTCAGACCACAGCAGTCCCCCCTCCGCGTCGCTCCGCGCCCCCTGCGCCCTCCGCCGGCCGGCCCTAGCAGCCCCGGCGAGCTCGCCCTCACGGCAGAGCTCCGCTCTCGCACGCAGCACCTCCTCCGCGTTCACTGCGGCCGCCGCTGCCGCCCTCGCGCTCGCTCTCACGCTCACTGGTTGAAGGAGAAGAGAGAGGAGACGGTAGTGACGGAAGTGAGGGGAGGCGTGGCCTTTTAAGGCCGTGCGAGGAGGAGAGAGGACGCGGCAGGGCGTCTGCAGCCGCAGGGAATAAACGAATATGCGGGTCTGCACGCTCATGCGCGTAGACGACCCGCGCGTGTGGAAGATAGCGGATTTCCAGACGTCTGGAAACGATCCCAGACGTCTGGTCCGACGTCTGGGCCACCTCCCAAACGTCTTAAAAGACGTCTAGGGCACGCGTTCGTTACATTGTCGAATTGGAGAACAAAGCCTATTGGGCAGTATGGACCTGCAACCTAGATCTTTCTAAGGTAGGAACCCACAGAAAGCTTCAAATGAGCAAGATCGATGAATTACACCACGATGCATATGAGAACTCGCGAATTTACAAAGAGAGGGTTAAGGCCTTTCACGACAAGCACATATCCAGAAAGATCTTTCACCCTGGTCAAAAAGTCCTACTCTTTGATGCTAAACTCAAGCTATTCTCAGGAAAACTCAGATCGAAATGGATCGGACCTTACCTTGTCCAACAAATCTTTGGAAATGGAGCTATCGAGATCAATCCACTCAGCCACAATTCAGAACCTTTCATTGTGAATGGTTAGAGACTCAAATCGTTCATTGACCTTACCGATACAAATTTGGCTGAGACATCCTTTACCCTCCATTCTCTCTAATCTCATTGCACCCAGCTGATGGCGTAAAACTCAGTGCTTAACGGGAGGCAACCCATCATTTTTAAAACCCGAAACCTTTCTTGACATTTCTATGCTGAATTCATATTGCACTTTAGGGTTCATCCATTAGAACAGCCAACCCCACCTTAGGTACCCATACCTGAGTTTTGAAATCGTCTGCAACAATCACCTCGACCCGTTCACCCACTCAAAACCTGTTCTAATGAATGATCTAAGCTGAACTCGAACCCACCTAATTTATAATGAGGACATTGCAAATCATAGGCATGGGGGGTATGAAAGTGTAAAACACCGTGAAAATCATCTCACAAGAAAAGGTTTCATAAAAAAAAAAATCACATATAACAAAAATACTAAAAAAAAAGAAAAATTCTTAAAAAAAGAAAAAAAATTCTGAGGGGAGAGAAAAATTTTGAAGCCATACAAATCTTGAGGAGAAAAAGAGGAAAAATGAAAAATGTCAAAAAGGAGCACAAGTTGAAAAGAAAAAGAAAAAGAAAAAAAGAAAGTCATTAGTAAGAAATTAAAGGATTAACTTAGTTCTAGACCATATCAAGAAAAACAAAATGAAAGAAAAAAAGTGCTAATGAAACACAGAAGAGATTAGTAGGAACGTTGATCTTAGGCCTCTTGGGTTATACTTTTAGGCTTAAAAATTCATGTATCCGCTAAGATCTGGATAGTCCTCAAGAGGTTGGGAAAAATGCGAAGCTTAAGTATTAGGTCTAAGGCTTAGGGAGTATTCAGCCTCGTTAACTGACCTCTGGTTTGCGGGACTCGGTAACCTAAGCACCCTAATTCACACACAGTCTGGTTCAGTGCGCATAAGTCTCAAAATCACGCAAATGCGTTTAAATTGTTCTGAAAAAGTCACCTAGATTAGGAGCAGCTGATCAACACAAGTTGATTTGGATAAGTTTCCAGCGTGAAGACGTAGGAAATTCCCCTCGAAGATGCGTAATAACATATCGTCTCCTTGGTGGTTGTCTCCTAGGATATTTACATATCCTACCGGAGGCATGTAAGCACCCTGCGCTGGTTCAGATGTCATGGGCAGCATTATCATGAAATGTCGATTGCCAGGGTCCGGATTTAGCTACAGAATGCTATGGGCGGGATTATCTCGAAATCTCGAAAGCCAGGGTTCTGGGGGTTGCCATGGGCGGTGCTATCACGAAACATCGATTGCTAGGGACCCTTCAAGGAATGATGATGGGGACTAGGAATCCGATACAGACCGTGTTGAGAAGCTAATATGAAGCTAGAAATAAAAAGAAAAGAGAAAGAAAACTCTCCAAACAAAGGAAATTTCTCTGTCTCTCTCTTACAAAAATGCACTGTAAACTGAACCAAGGCTAAAATATGTTACAAGCACGAGTGCTTTAACCGCGGAGTTCAATGAACCTTAGGATAGTTCCTGTGGGCCTTAAAAAACCTTCGCGGCAGACTGAGGCTAGAGCTGGTCAAGTCCAGATCTTGGTTGGTACTTGAGTACCTCTAAGCCTACTATCGGCATTCTAACCGAATCCACAGAAGAAAGCACACATCACAATTTTGAGCATCAAAAAGATTACATGGTCTAGAATCGAAGTTAAAATCTTAAAATTTTGCTAAGGGACTAGCAAAAGCTAGGCATGTGGGTATGATGAGAATACCATCATGAGCCCTAATTAGCTCATTTTGATCCAAAGAAGAGAATAAAAGCTCTACATAACCAACTGGAGGTTCTAATTCATTGAATAACCTTTCTGAGAGAAAAGCAAGAAATAAGGGGTAAAATTGTAATTTTTTCATTGCAGTACAACAACGGGTTTTCTTAAGGGCTAAACATAGGTCAAAAGGTCTTAACAAGATAAAAAGTGGGTTGGATTTGACAGAAAAGGGTTTGTGTGTACCCTGTGAATTAAATGACTTCTTGAAACCCTAAAACAGACTCACTTGTTTAACCAAGGTTCTGGTTAGGATAAAATTCACCTAAACTCTCTTAAAATCATAGAAAAATATTCTCTAGGGTTTATAACCTTTAAGTTGGCCATTGGAACCCAATTTTACGTAGAATGGGGTCTCAGATAGATATTTGCCTTAAATTGGATTTTTGCATAAATTTCTTAGTCAAACATGGTCAAACCCAAAATCCAACTTCACCATTGGATTTCTTAGGTCCAAATTAGGTTTGTACCAAAATTTGGACCTAATGGGAACTCATCTTGATCCACTTTGCAGATAATTCTAGCCTGATTACATTTATACCCCTATCTTTCAAAAACCTTTGCAAAAGCCCCCTTAGCTTCTTCATCGTTCTCGCAATTATGTCCCTCCGCCATTATAGCAGAGGAATCCTACTCCGGTGAGCTTTAGAAGGTGGTTTCTTCCTGATTTCTCAGAGAATCCCCTTCAAAATTGGAAGGGAGATTCTCTGAGAAAATCCCTCCAATGTGAACCCAGTTTGATGCCCTACTTGTTACCCAATCTCTCATGCGAATGCATGAGAGATTTGGGTCTCTTTTGGAGTTTCCATCTCCGGCGAGCATACCTTGCTTGGAAGCTTGGCTTCCAAGCATAAATCCCCCTTCAGAGATCTATTTAAGAAACCCTAGATACAACCGACTCCTCCAAGCTTGAAATTGACCGGAAAATCCCCTCAAATTCTTCTCTCCTCCTTTGGCCGATTCGCTCATCAAGCTCCGGTGACCTTCCCTGATCTCCCTCATTGCCTAACCACAAGACTAGTGGTAGGTTCCTCCTCGCTTTCGTCCGCGTCACGCAGCACCTGTCGACCCCCTTGTCTCCCCTTCATCCTTGCCGACCATCCCTCTCTGAGCACCTTCATCTCCGGCGTCGGCAGTACGCGCCTGACGCCATCTTTGTCCTTCCTTCGTCCACTATCACCCTAGATAAGTCCCTTTCATCCTCTACATTCTTCTTCCCTCTTAATTTCCCTAAATCGACTACTGCCGCGCTCCACCACCACCATCTCCTTCACCTCCGGCCACCATCTCCGGCGAGGCTGCTCCACCACCATAGACCATCCCACCCCTCACCGACAAGTCCATAAGCAACCCCTCACTCCACTGAACATCTCCCCCCACTCCACACACCACTCCACTCACTCACGCACCTTACCGAACACACCCACACATATGCACACAGTGTGCCCTAGGCACGCTCGCACAGGCGTCCCCACGACATGCCAACCACCGCAGCACACTCGTCGTGCCTCAGAGAAGCTTCCTGAGTGATCTGACATGGCCGCGAGGCCGTCGTGGTGATTTTAGTTACAGGCGTCCTTTGCCATTGGCGCAAAGCTTGAAGCAAGCTCTAGGCCTTGCCAGCTCCAAGTCTCTGTCCCAAGTTGCGTGAAACACCCTCGCGAATGACTCTAGGCGCTTAATTCTAGTCAAAGGCTGTGGCAGTTGAGGCAATTGACTGACCACCTCTGTTGCGAACGTGCGAGAAGAAGGGCGCGTGTTTAGTACCACATTGGTGGCTACGAAGCAAGTGAAGCCGCATAAGTTGAATTCTTTCCAGTAGCTTATTGCCTCCGAATCACAGGGTGAGGTCCCTCTCACCCGATTGACCCGGCCTCATCCGCGCTCATGCCCTGCGGACCTGGCCTTGACCCGACCCGATTGCACTCCTCGCCCATCATTACACGCCGATGGACCTAGTCTCGGGTACGTACCTGACCCGATTACCTGAAAATGTGTGGCTCTGGGAGAGCAGAACCTAAGAGAGAAAAGAGAGGAGAGTGCGCGCGGGTAGAGGGTAGGTTTTGCTGCAGGCTGAAGAAGAGGAGAAGCGAAGCTGAAGAAGAAGAAGGAGAAGACAAGGATGTAGAGAAGCTAAGGTAGAGAAAGGCAGAGAAGGAAGAAGATGAAGGAAGAAGGAGAAGCTAAGGAAGAAGGCAGACCGAAGCCAAGGAAGAAGAGAAAGAAAGAGAAGAGGCAGTCAAACGAGGAAGAAAGAAGGCAAAAGGCAGAGAAGATCGTGAAGGAAGAAGAAGACAGAAGCTAAAGACAAAGAGAAAGAAGAGGAGTAGAAGCAGAGAAAGAAGAAATCAAAAGAAGGAACACTGTAGCATCTTTGCATTTAATTCATATACATTGAGTTCTTTAGTATTTTGTGCTCAACATTTACTCCCTTATTTTTGCACTTTGATACTAATATTATTGCATATTCCTTTTAAGTCCAAATTGTGATCTTGATTTCTAAACACCAATTTGCTCCCTGTATTCGACCTCGGACTTTAAATTCGAGTAATAAAATTGTATTTGTTTTGAACGCTTTTTCAGCTATATTACAACGTGATACTCTTAAAGCCCGATTCAGCGATCACAAACATTCATCATCGCCGATGTCATCTCCATCGCTGTCAACCTTCCTCTAGTCGTCTTCACAACCGCTACCACCCTTAATCCACGCGAGCTCATCCCAGGAATGCAGCTGTGGCACCAATTGGGCGAACCATCAGGAGGAGCTGCATCAATTCGAAACTTTGTTTCACGCAGCTGCGCGAAGAAGGAGAAGGCTCACTTAGTCCCACATCGTATGGGACAAACCTGAAGCCGTGCATAAATTGGATTCGTATCCTCAGCCATTTGCCTTCGAGAGCATCGAGGTGTTGTCCCACTAGCACGCTCCGCGCATGTGCCCTCGCCCATGCTCACATGCCCATGGGTTTGGGCTTGGGTTCGGTTACCCAGGTCCAACATCAGTCTGAAGAGAAGGAATCTCAGAGAGAAAGGGGGTATTTTTGGCACTACTGTTGCCTTAGGAATTGTTCCCCCTTCTTCCGCGCTTGCTAGGCCCTTGTGCCTTTTGTTTGCGAGACCCTTGTGTTTCTATTGTTGCTACTGCCTTAGCATTGTTGAGGCTATTGAGATTAAGGAGTCTGAGCCTTTAATCGGTCGTCTGAGGCCCTGCTTTGATTCTGCTGGTTATTGTGGTTATACTTGATTGCGGTTACTGATTCATATATTTGAGATTTAATTGAGAGCTTAAACATTAGGGTTAAATTGGTGGTTCAAACCACCATTTTTACCCAATCTTTTTGCACTCTGATTCCTGGTTATTCTTGATATATTATTTTGATATACATTGAGCATTGTTTTGATTCTAATTGCATATTATTCTTGATATTTTGATTAGTGATTGAATTTGCCAATTTGCTCCTTGCGAATAATCTCAGACTTATTTTTATTTCCCGAGTTTTATAAATTTAAATGTTGTCACGATTTTTGTCACTATACTACGACGCTATATTTTAAATGATGATTTTCGCTAACAACGCAAAAACTTAACCTTCTTATCCTAGAATGATGGTCTAAAGGTCCTTCCAGACGAGGGTTCAATGACCTCCTACCATGCATACACCGGAAGAAAGTCGAAAGGACAACAGATAAGCCATGCAGCAAAAAAAATACAAGCCTATCCTTAAGTTGGGTAGCCTATAGACCTACTGACTCCCAGAGCTCATCTCAAGATCAAGAGCGATTTGATGTACTGCTATTTTGTCAATCCAACCAGTTAGAAGAAGGAATTGGATATAAGGTTCTTCCCTTAGCTTTTCTCTTAGGTTCCTTTGATACCCCCCAACTGTTATCGTTTGATGCAACTCCCTTAACTAGACATCAGATGGACTAGTAGGAGCTAATTAAACACTATTAATCTTAGTGCAGACCTTGAAGAGCAAGTCTAATCCGTAAGGCCAACGTCTACTCGTTTTTAATTAAATTTGAGATTAAATGTGCTCTTGGAATGTGATGGGCTTTTAATGGGTAGTGCCCTTAATGATCCACATCATACTGTCTTGTTTTTGCAATACATAAAATAATGCATGTTTTCATGTTATCTAATGATTTTGTGTTTATTTGTAGGTAATAAGAAGATCCGGATAGGATCAAGATGTGGAATAAAATAGGAAGAGAGAGAGAGAGAAGAGAGAGAAGAAGGAAGGAAGAGCTAACCAGAGAGAAAAGAGGAGCAAGATAACCCCACTCCCTAACCCCAAAACACCAAAACCCTAACCCCAATATCCAGAGCCAAATGACCCTCCTATCCACTATCCACAATCCTTATCCCTATCCTAAATCCCTAGGATAACTTGATCCTAGCCCCAAATTACCTTCAACCCTAGTTGACCTACTCCGTTAGACTAAACATGGATAACATTATCCATGATCCCAAAACCACTATCCAAGACCCTATTCCTACTCTACATTATCCCAATTAGCCTACCCTTATACCAATTTTCTCATCCTATGCACAATTGACCTTTACTCTACATTATCCCAATTAGCCTACCCTTATCCCAATTTTCTCATCCTATACCCAATTGACCTATTAGGTTCCATATATGACTAATTGCAACTCAATTAGGCTAAGTGGTTCCTATTTAAGCTAGCCTCCATTTAGTTTTTCCTAAACCTAAGTAGGCTAGGTCTTAAGGTGGTCCAACAACTAAACCTTAGGATGTGCCCCCTTAAGTGGCTCCTAAAATACACCTAGGGAACATTCTACCCAACCCTAAACTCTATAAAAATGACCCTACCCCTGCCCCCCCAACCTCAGTTGCCACCCATCCCCTCCTTCTACCTTCAATGCCTCTCCCCTCTCCTCCACTGTCTTCCTCCTCCTCCTCCTTGCTGGTAACTCCTCTCCTCCTTCCTTGGTGGTTGGCGGCCACCAACACAACCATCAAGGGTCGTCGGCACCCCTCCTCCTTGGAAGCTCCATCGCCGCCCCTCTTTCTCCTCCTTGGCCTCAAGGGTTGTCCACCCTTCTCCTTCTCTTCCTCTTTATATTTCATGCTTTGTTCTAGTTGTTCTACTTGTTATTTGATGCATGTTCTAGATGTAACATTCCTTCTATTTCCATGATTTCATGTATTTTCTTATTTCTTAAGCATTCATCTATTGTTCATGCCCTCTCTATTTTATTAGCCAATGCAACATTTCATGTGTTCTCTTTATATCATTGATGATTTGATCTTGCTTTTGATTTCACCATAGTTTTGTATCTTCAAGCATCATATATCTCATATTCATATCACATGCATATAGTAGATTAGTTAGGTTTTCTAGTGGATTGGCTTAGTTGGATGTTAGTTTAGGTATTTGTTATTGCTTCACTTTTAATTTTTGCAAAACCAAAAATGTAAAAAAAAGTACAAATTGAAAATCACAAAATAAATGTTTTCGATTAGGTTTAGAATTAGGTTTAGTTTTTAGGATTAGATTTGAGGTTAGTTTATGAAAATCAACGATCCAAAAAAAATTGCAAAAGTAAAAAATAAAAAAATATATATTTGTAAACACATGTTTTTACAAGAAAATCAAGACAAAAACTAGATTTTCAACTCTCGTTGAGTTTCATTATATTTTGACTTTTGGAAAATACGTGAAAACCTATATTGCAATGATATATAAAAATCATTTTCTTGCAATTTTGCACCAACACAACCTTCTTCTTGGACACCCAAATTGAGCCAATCAGACGTCCAAGTTCTATCCTAGATGTCTCCTTCCGATCATTAGAAGGAGAATGCGATTGGAGGTAGAGGAAAAACGTTGTCCTCGGGTTTTGTGAAGGAGTTCGTAATACATAGAGGTTGATCATCCTCCAACAAAAGGCTTCATCCACTCGTCAAGGAGGAGGGTCTTAGGTCATGTCGCAACTTATTGTAGGAGGCAATACTTGTATGGTGCTAAACTATGCCACAATGAAGGTAAACTTCTTATCTTGTGAGCCCTCAACATGGGAAGAAAATAGTTCTTCCCATGTGGTTCTAGTCTTAAGGTGTTTCGTTTTATTCATTGATTGATTTTAGGCGTTGAATCGATTTGTGATTAAAATTTTAAATTGCCTATTTTCATGCTTTCTCAATGCTCCGATGCGATTCCGTGTCCCAACGTTAAGACCCCACTTGAAAATCCATGTTAGAGTCTCCCAAACCTGTGTTTTGCAAGCACAAGTAGATGCGAGTGCCAAGCAACCCATGTTAGATCACTACCAAACCCTCGCAGCTCTTTGTATGAGCGCCACCCTTCCTCCCCCGCAAGACCTCTTTTCTCTTCCCCTCTCATGCTCCGCCCCACTCTTGCAACAAATCTGATTCTGCCCCCAACTTGCTCCATTCACCTAGTTAATGGGCCTCAATCGGGCTCCATTCGTCTGAACTGGGGCCAACTTATTGCTCCCTGCATTAAAGGAGGGGATCACCGTGTAGCGGAGGCTATTGAGGGGGCACATCTTCCAAGGAGGAGGATCCTGTAGGAAGCAATAACAAGATTGGGAAGAAGAATATTATACCAACTTAATTACTAATGTAAGCATAAAAAGGTCAATTTAAATCTCTAACACTACTGCAAAGTAAAATCCATACAAGTCAAAACTTCATGCTAACACTTATTGATAAATAGAAACTAGGGTTAACTCTCACATGCAAAGTAAATAAAAATAAGGGTCAAGCCTACTTACACTTTTCCCATCGCATTTCTCAACCCATGTTCCTCAACATTGCAAGTAAATTAACCCTTGTTTTGTTTTTCGTTGTGTCATTGCATTTTGAAATGTTTCGAGATTCCCTCGTTAGGATGAGGAGTTCACCCTGTCAAGGGGTGTCTTTTTACCCCCCTTCAAGGGGATGCAGCATCCTCTCCTCATTCCCTCGTCTTCGAGATTGTGTCCCATTGTAGTTTGGAGTGATTTTGTTTCCATTAACGGAGTTTTTGATTTCACCCCCAAAAAAGTACGTAGTTGGCCTTCCATGAGAGTGACATGGTTAAAAAGAGTGTTTCTTGTTTGGGTTTTATTCTAAGCACCATCATAAATTGGCTTTCCATGAGATGTTACAACATAACAACAAAGGGAGAAAAAAATAAATAGACTCCATGCAAACTTCGCCGTGTCGATCGCTGTTTCCCCATCCTAGTACTCCTTCACGATGATGTTCCTATGCATCCTTGCCCTCCCTTCACCCGACAGAGCTTTCGCACCTTCTCCTTTCCCATGTGATAGAAAGATACCACGAACACCCTTTCCTTCTCGACACTCGTCACCACCCCGTGCATAGGGCACTTGTATATCCCAATGCTCATAATCTATAAAAATAACACGAAATCACAAACTCCTTATATATATATATATATATATATATATGACATAGCAAATTAGAATTCAGCATGAGATATCCCATTCATTCAGCAAATCATCACCTCTTTCAATTTCTAATTTTCAGAATCCAACTTTATGAATGGAATTTCATTATAGCATAAATTATACAACCCATCCATAGATTGTCCAGATCACATACATAAGGGCTTCTGGCACAAAATCACAAACAAAACCACCACACACGCATATGCCAATTACAAACCTTTCAATTTAGTTCCCGAAATCCAACTTTATACACAGAGTTCTCATAACCTGGAAATCTTTGCAGAAGAGATCATTCTACTTACTACCAATTATATCAACTTCAGAATCGCTTCTGATGTCCCTTTCCCTAAGCAAGAAGGCAAGACATCACAAAAGAAAGTGCAACCCATTTGCCTTGAAGGAAAGGCCTTTCATCCACCTAAAACCAGAAAACATCAATGGGAAGCTTAAAAAGCCCACGGGGGGTGTTTGTTGGAATGGTAGGGCTTATCATGCATTCGGGGCAAATTGGTGCCTTGATGCTGAAATAGTCCAATTCCTCATCCACCGTGGACTTGCGTTAATTCCTGTGTTTCTTCTGCCAGGTCAGCAATTTCCTACTTTTTAACCAAAAAAACCTACCTTATTCCACATAATTATTCCACTAACCAAACAACAAAACTAAAATAGGACTATTCAATCCTTTGAGAAGACGTCAAGGTCAACCAAACACCAAAACTCTTCAATTTCATCCTTTATTCCACATTTCCTTAATTCCTCTATTTATTTCACATTCTTAATTCCACTAATCAAATAGGCCCTTAAAATTTGTTTGAAGACATTCTACATTTACAGAGCGTCACTTCTATCTAGTTTTCATATGCCAAGTCAAAGTACTTCTTAGAAAAGAAAAGAAAATCCAACACTAAGCATAGAACCCTCCTAACCTGCACCAGAATTGACCAAACAGTCACCTAACGACTATAGCAAATCCGACAGGATGTACCTTTGGATGTGGATCACATCCAAAGGGCTTTCAGTATATGACCACCCCTATAATTATAGCAACTCTAGAATCTCTTCTAATTTACAGGGTATCACTTCTATCCACCAGGCATGGCGACAACTCCAGGTACCTACCAAGATACATAGGCCCCCCTTCCTTCCTCCACCAAGGAGGTCGAGGTGAAGAGGATGGTGAGGAAGAGGATATGAAGCAAAGGAAGTAGAGGTGGAAGGCCTCATGCTTAGGGATGCAAACGGGTTAGATTCGGGTTAGATTTGACTAAATCTATATCCATATCCATTTACAAAATCCATACCCATACCCTACTCATTTACTTATTGGATACAAAAATCTAAACCCATACCGATACCCATCTACACATCGGATACCAATTTACCCATTGGATATCTATTTATAAATTGATCTTACAATTAAATTGTGCTAATTTAGAGTCAAAGAAGAAGAAAAATCTATAACACAATTCATTAATTATTTATTTTAAACAAACTCTAAACATAAGAGCTTGGGCTACTCTAATTTTATTGATCTCTACTAAAATTATTACAAAAAGAATCCTTCAAATGGAATATATCAAAAATAAAAATGTAAAAAATACAAAAAAAGACAAAATACAAATACATTTAAAAAAAAAATCATCATCTCCAAATAAATGTTCAATAGAAGCTTCAGAAGCATTCTCAATCTTCAAAATCATGGAGGGAATCATGAGGAAGATTAAGGTTGGGAGAATGAGGGACTTAAGGTGAAACTTATATATTTCTGGTAAATGAGGATTTTATTCAGGTATTCGGGTAGGATAATCGGATATAGAGTCATTCCCATACCCATACCCAAACTCGGCCATGTTTTTTGGATAAAACCCATACTCGAACTTGATTGGGTTCGAGTTAGGTTTATTGAAACGTGCATCCCTAGTCATGCTTAGAGTTCTTGAGAGGGTTTGCTTAAGGGTAATGCGATGGGAGGAGAGGTCCTTCTCGTCCTACCACATCTTGAGGAGGAGGAGGATGAGGAGAGGTCCTCCTTGGCAAGAGCTCTCTCTATCTATCGGTCTTTCTTTCTCTCTAATCTGCGCCCCCACACGCCACCACCTCCTTTCTAATGCCCCTACCATCACAACCACCCACATCCCCTAAGGTCCACCCTCGTTGCCTCCTCCTCCTCCCACAAACCCACCCACAACTAAGTTGATGGTGCTGTAGCTCTTCTCCCCTTCTTTTCGCAAGCACCCATCACCCTTCCCCTAACCAACCCACTCTCCTCGTATATTGGTGCCTATTCTTTGCTTGCAACTCCATCTTTCAAGACCTCTTCGCTAGCGTAGTCCTTAGATCTCCTCTTGCTGCATTGATGAGTTGGGCCTACACGTGGCTTGCTGACCTGTTGTCTCTTTTATGTCCATAATGGGACTTCCAATGAAAGGGAGGAGAAAGGAGAAGGTAGATTAGGAGGAAGAAGGAAGTGAAGGAAGATGGAGGGGACTTGAAAAAAAAAAGTTTAAGGATAACAGAACAACTTTTCCTTACTTTTGAGTTCACTACCATTGTCTTTAAGGATGTGAATTGAGGACATTGAAAATTGTGTAGATGGCAATGAATTTGAATGGTAAGAAAAACAATATTAAGAATCAAGTGATAAGCACGTAATATTCAAAGTTTGCAATAACATCTATATAAAAATCCCTTCATTATATGATGTGATAACCTTACCCAATCATGTGACTTATTCCCTCGTCTAAGCAACATGTGGAACTTTCATAGAATATCTTCTTATTTAAAGCTTCTTTTATCATCCAAATGAATGCCCTTGAAAGTTTCCTATGCTTAATAATGAAAGTTTCCATTTGGTAATAGCTTTTTGTTCTACCTTGGCATTTATGTATGTAATATGGTTGCCTCTTGTGTTAATTGTCTGGCTCTATTCACTATTCATTTTACCTAAACATTTTCCAATTTTTGATGTCGATTTCTTGCTTCATGTAATTATTAGCAGGGGTTCGCACACCATTGGTTCAATTGCTCTGGTGTCCCTCGTCCTCTTTGGGGCCTTCGTGAGCTACATAGCCGTCGCGATGGTGGATGTCCTCACTCCGAAGGTATTCATCAGTCTACTCGTTGGTGCCATGCTTCCATATTGGTTCTATTCTTCCACATATCTTGGTTCTTGGCCATGACCATGAAGAGTGTCGGCAGTGCTGCGCTAAAGATGGTGGAGGAAGTTTGCAGACAGATGACACCACTTGCGTGAAGATCTCGACTAACACCTTAATCAAGGAGATGGTTCCTCCTTGTGCCCTTGTCATGCTTACACCTCCCATTGTTGGAACTCTCTTTGGTGTGAAGGCTCTCTCTAGTGTTTTGGTTGGTGCACTATTCTCTGGTGTTCAAGTAAATATGTGTAATTGAAATTGTTTCCTCACTTTAGTTACCTAATTTCCTATTTGTCAATCTTCTCTACATGGTTCTCTTTGTATACAAAAAAAAACATTCCTGAAATGTGTCGTTATTTTCTGAAGATTGTCATCTCTGCATCAAACACTGGAGGGGCATGCATGGGACAATGCCAAGAAGTATATTGAGGTGAAACAACTTCTTAGCTTACCTATTTTTAGCATAATGTTCAATAGAAGCCCACATACATCAATTTCAATTATAATGGCGAAATATATATATGCTTTTTTAATCATTCTAACAAGGGCTGAAAATACTATTTTCTCTTCTATGTAAACAGGCTAGTGCTTGTGAGCATGCCAGAACACTTGGTCCGGCCCAAAGGGTCTAACCTGCACAAGGCTGCCGTGATTGGTGACATGATCGAGGACCCCCTTCAAGGACACATCCGGGCCATCCCTCAACATTCTAATCAAGCTAATGGTCGCTGAGTCCCTCGCGTTCGTGCCCTTCTTGGCCACCCATGGAGGCTCTCAAAAGATGTATTGTCATGCAGAACGGTCTTCCATGCATGGTTCAGGAATATGATACTACAATTCTTCAAAATTCATATTGTCTTTATGTTGTTTTTCATTGGAATTCAATTCCAACAAAGAAAAATTAACTTCACTTTTGTAGGAATCGTATTGACGGCATATAGGTAGAAAGAACTGCATACAACCAAATGACATTAAGTAACTACTAGAAAATCAGGATGCTACAACATAACAGCTGCAGGAGAAGAAACATATGGATTTCATGCAATCTTCACGGTGTCGATTCTGATCCTCCCACTTGAAATGGGCAGACCATAGGCCTCAAGGTACTCCTTCACAACAACGTCCCTGTACATCCTCGGTCTCCCTTCACCGATCAGAGCTTTTGCAGGTCCGATCTCCTTCTCCCTTCCCATGGAATAGAAAGATGCGATGGACACCCTTTTCTTTGTGGCACTTGTCACCACCTTGTGCATAGGGCTCTCGTATATCCCATTGCTCATGATCTGCAACAACCAACAAAAAAATTGCAACCTCCATCCACACATATGCCTAATGGTAGATTTAGGATTTAGCTAGCATGAGATAAGAATCCAAGTTTATGCATGGAATTCAATATAGCATGAATTACAACCCATGCAAAGAATATTGTAGTCCAGATCGCATCCACAAGGTCTTCCACTATATACACATACGATACGACCACTCCTCTAGTTATGGTAACTTTAAAACCTCTTCTGGTTTCCCTATTCTTAAGCAAGCAAGGCAAGGCAAGGCACCTTAAAAAAAGAGCAGCCCATTTGCCCTGAAGGAAAGGCCTTTCATCCACCTAGAAGCAAAAAACAATAATATATATAGGGATATTCAAGATTTACAAAAGCCCAAGAAGCTTAATTCCCATTCCAAATATTCAGGATTTACAAAGCATCACTTCTCTCCGGTGTCCAGAATCCATCTCTAAATAATACACGATCCTCCAAACATGCACTAAAATCAACCCTGCACACCGGAGTGGATCCGACGAGCTGTACCCTTGGATGCAGATCCAACGGTCAGCACTTTTTCATCCCTTTCTCACAGTCACAGGAAATCCAGCAAGGCCACACTACTACCGGAGCAACACCGTATCCACCCATTCCTATGCAAAAACAAAAACGAAAAACGAAAAAAGAAAAGAAAAGAAAAACACTTCCCATCTATCGAATTTCGTCGGAATCAAATTAAATCAGAAGACAACGAAACACAAGTGATCCAAAGAAAGAAGCAGCAAGAGTCACTCACCTCAACCTGGTCCCCAACGCTGACAAGAAGAGCACTGGGAACCACCGGAACCCCCAACCACTCTCCTTCGCCATCAAGAACTTGAAGCCCCCCATCCACCCCCGGGTCCTGCAGCAGCAACGTGATGGCGGACCCGTCCTTGTGCGGCCTCAACCCCACCACTACATCTGGCCTCTCGCAAGGTGGGTAGTGGTTCAATCTCTTGTACACCGTCCCCTCCTTCCAATGCCCCTCCACGAAGTAATTGCGCCCCAGACCGAGGGCCTCCCCCATCGCCACGAAGACCTTCTCGGCTACCCCCGTGCACCTCTCGCTGTATTCCAATAGTAAGTCCTTTAAAATCGTAGGCCACAGGTGCACCTTCCTCTCCAGCTCGGGTTGCACCAGCAGGCGGATCCTGTGGGACCAGTCGAGCGCATGGTCATCGCGGGAGACGTCGTCCACACCGTACCCTTCGCTGTACACTTCGGTGTATTTCTGAGGCGGTGGTGGGTTGGAGAAAAATTCGCGGGTAGCGGAGATGAGGCGTTCTAGGATCGGGGTGGGGATGCCGTGGTTGATTGCGTGGAAGAGGCCGCGGGTACGGAGGGCGGAGTCGAGCTTAGCAGTCTCGGAGGGGGAGACGAGGAGGAGGTCGAGGTCGATGGTGGGGACGGGGAGGGTGGCGGGGTGTAGGTTGGAAGGGCGGTTGGGTAGCAGTTGGACGTAGCGCGAAGGCGGGGCCCCGCGGAGGCCGGCGGGGAGCTGCAACTCCGGTTGAACGGCGGTGGACATGTTCGCTCGACCGTATGCCTTGCTGTGGTTTGGTTGGTTTTGAGGAGAGGATGGATCTGATTCATGTGCATTATTATCTTTACCTTAAGCCAGAGCTAGAGATGGACGATCTTGCGTGGCAAAGCTGGATTCTTGTGCTGGATTGGCAGGAGGCAGAAGGTGGCAGGGAGGTGCCTGGATTTTAAATTTTTCTTACCTTAATATAGTATTTTCTTGGCCCCCCTTGCCGATCTCCAGATTTCGTCACTTTCCCTCCAATTTTTTTATTTAGTTCAATCGAGAAAAATTAGTTTCATCAGATAAAAGGTAAAGATAGGAGTTTGTATAAACTGAAAAACGAAAATGGTAAATGTGAAACTTACAAAAAAAAAAATAAAATAAAAAAAATATATATATATAGCAATTGAATAATAAATTAAAGAAAGAAAGAGGGTGTTAGAACGAAGGGTAAAAATAATAGATTTATAAAAGCTAAAGATTTAGATCAATAAAATCAATCTGGTCGTTTGGAATTCCTATCCAATTGTTCAAAAATCTCATCCATTTATGATCCTATGATTATGATTAATTTGTTGAGAATAAAATATCAACAAGAGTAGGTAATCCACACTTCCTTTCTAATTCGGAAATCACATTGCTCCTTTCTCCTTCGAACCCCTTTAAGCCTCTTCGTACCTAATCAAAGAAGCAAACCTCCCTCCATTGATTTCCTTCCTTGGTCGATCTACGTTGTCGAGTTGCCGACATGTCCATCGTCGACGCCCATCAGTCCATCACAAATCTCATCTCGATTTTCACAGTCGTAGCATTGTTGACTTATGTACGCCTCCCAAAACAACTTGAAAGGAGTAGTCTACTTGTAGCTTAAACTCTTGGTCTGCTTTTGTTCCATGGAACATTACATTGTGCTTAATAAACATGGAAAATTGAAAATCCAACCTAAGCAAAGGCTTTGTCAAAACTTGGGTTTTCTTGCTTTAACCTAAAATGTCTAGATTCGCAAGGTAATTTCGAGGGGTACTCACCAACGTACACTAGCTTTGAATGATTTAACGCATATTTGGTGTCAAATTAAGGTGGGTTAAATACTTAACATATCTCTTAACTTGCTCTACACTTGCATTGAGTTAAAGACGTGTTAATCCAAGGTAAAATTATTTCATCATTTTTGTGAAATAATTTTAATCAATCAAAACAATTAAATATGTTAATCCACTTATTTCACTACTTCAATATTCTTCTATTTATTTCATAAATTAGCATATTTCCTTTATCCAACATCAACTTGGTATTTGATAGAAAAGGAATCGAAATCTAGGTATGGGGGAAGGGACTAGATATATTATTGGATCACATCTAACAAATAGGAATAACGTGAGATATTCCAAGGGACCTCCATTTAATTCTGTCATGTTGTCACCTTGATGGATTTCTCCTGAAAAACCAAGAAATTGAAGCAGATGTTGTGGAACTGATTTTCCTCTGTTCACAACTTTAGACGCACATGGGGAGTCAGACGTGGTGCATCTTGCCTCTCATATAGGCCAAACAAAGAGCTCTGATATTCTTGGAAATATATGTCAATTTCATACCAAACAGAACTTTAAAAAAATGCAATTATACTTAATGCGCACTTGTCACGCGAATCTTTTAAGCTCTTACTCGCTTAAACCAAACCAACAAGCTCGCATCATATCCGGTAAATACCAATAGAGTTATATACGACCATGCCTATCCCCATGGATAATAACCATCCCAAATATTCTTTTTTATTTTTTAGGGCTTACATTGGCAGGTTTTAAAACTTGACACAAAAAAAATTAACAGTCATTTATAGATGAGAGGGACACCAACTCAAACTTTTTTTGGAGTTCATGGTGTTGTCTTGAGTCCGTAATGCTGTGGGATTTAAACACTAAACCTCCCTCTCTCAATGGGAGGGAGTGCTCACCGACCATGCTTCGTTAGATTTACCGTCACAAGCATCCAATTATTCCTCGGTCTCATATCAACAAGGTCGAACCCTCGCCAAGGGACCATCCGATGTAGATCCAGTGGCGGAGGAAGCTGAGAGTTTGCTCCTCTTTTACGTTAGAGAGTTAAGTAAGTCCTGACCGTTGGATCTGTATTCATTGATCCCATTCTACTGCAGCGAGATCACCCTCACACGATCATCATCGGGATCCTCTTAAGAAAAAAAAACACGGTCGGAGGGGGTGACATCGTATTTGTCCTTGTCAAGGGAAAATCTAAACCCAATCTTCTTCTTTCTTTATCGGAGAGGTAAGTATATGACATCCATCTTCTTCTTTCTTTTTTGAATAGGTATACGAAACCCATCCTTATCTCCACAACCCAAACCGGTATTTTTGCCCCCAGCTATAGCCCACCATTTTCCGCCAGAAATTAAAACCATCAGCTCCTCCCAGGACCTCCTTCCTTCCCCTCCCCTTCCCAGACGGCCATATATATATATATATATATATATATATATATATATATATATATATATATATATATTGGGTGTAACCAATTAAACACAACTACTTATAACTTTGTAATATAAAACATAAGTATACTATCAACATATGCTTACACCCCCCCTAAATTGTAGCTCTTGAAATGAGTTGCAGTTTGACAAAGAGCATGGAAAATTGCATGTTAGAAAGGGACTTTGTAAAGTTGTTTGCCAATTGATGCTTACTAGAGATAAATTGAATGTGTAATTCCTTCTTGGTAACCTTTTCACGAACAAAGTGAAAGTCAATTTTAATATACTTCGTTCGTGCATGAAATATGGGTTTAGCAGTGAGATATGTTGCTCCAACATTATCACACATAAGAAGAGGAATATTAGGTAGAGTTATGTGTAGCTCACCAAGCAATTAGATCAGCCAAGTAACTTTAGTACCATATGTGGGAATGGATTGGTATTCCACCTCCGTACTCGATTGTGCTATAGTGTTTTGTTTCTTGGGGGACCAACTAATAGGAGTAGTGCCTAAATAAATGACAAATCCAGACATGGAATGTCGATCATAAGCAATCCTCACCTAATCAGCACCCGAATAAGCAATAAGGTCTAGCTAATCATTGTTGGAAAGAAAAAGGCTTGTGTCCATTGAACCTTTTTAATATCAGAACAAGCGCTTTAAGGCAGCAAGATGAATATCCGTAGGAGTGTACATTAATTGAGACAATTTATTCGCGGCAAAACTAATGTCACGGTGTGTAAAAATCAAATAGTAATGTCAGAGATATACTTTCGTTGTGATAAATGAAGACCACCACAAATACGGTTAATTTCAATTCCCAAGAAATAATTGGAGTAGCCCATTTCACGAACTGGAAAAGCTTGCTAAAGTTGTTGGATGGTGTCCTGAAGAAGCATATCTAAAGAGCTAAGAGCAAGTAGGTCATCCACGTAGATAAGAAAGAAGATGTGGTGACCCTCAAAAAATTTTATGAATAATGAGGTATCTTGAGCCCAATAAACCAAGCTACTAAAGGAAGCTACTTAACTTCGAAAATCAAGCTCGAGGGACTTGTTTAAGTCCATAAAAGAACTTGTAAAGACTGCAAACGTAATTAGGTTTATCTCGATCAACAAATCCCAGAGGCTAGCTCATACAGACTTCTTCATCTAATGTACCATGAAGAAAAGTATGACAGACATCAAGTTGTCTTAAGAACCAACCTTGACTCAAAGCAATGGCCAATGATAGTCTGATAGTAGTATGCTTTGCAATCGGACCTAAGGTGTCAAAATAATCGTGGCCTTCCCTTTGATGATACCCTTTTGCAACTAATCTCGCTTTGCAGCGATCAATTGAGCCATCAGGTTTTTGCATGATTTTGTAAATCCATTTATTCCCAATAATGTTCATGTCGTTCTTATAAGGGCGTTAAATTCATCTGACATGGCTTGTACCCATTGTGGATGTTTCTTTGCAATGGAAAAACAAGATGGTTCCTCTCCTTGTGGCACAGCAACTACATGGAAAATTTTCCGTTTTGATATTCCATTCATTGAGCGTGTATGCATGGAATGCGTTCTTATTGGTTCTGACGGAACAGTACCTTCTGGAACATAGGATAATTGTGGCTCAAACAGAGTAGGAACAATAGCATGACTTTCACAAGGACTTCTTGTTGTTGGAGCATTAGTTGGAACCATATGTACTCTATCCATACTTGATGAGGAGGAAGGGATTCCACCAATAGGTGTCACTGGAAGAGGAGTTACAAGTAAATGTGTGGGGGCAGTTAATGTAACTCTAGAAGACGAGTTTAAAGAGGTTTGCTCATGCGAGGAAATTGAAAGGGGCATAAAACTCTCATCAAACACGACATGACGTGCCAAAATTATCTTGTCTAGTAAAATGTTACAAGAGAAGTATACCTTGTGAAATTGATACCATCCGACAAAAACATGTAATGTAGACCGTGATTTCAACTTATGCTTGTTGTATGGTTTAAGCGATGGATATGCGGCACACCCAAGAACTTTATAGAAAGAATAATCAGGTGGAGAGTGAAATAATAAATTATATGGTGTACGTCCTGCAAGAACTATTGAACAGAGAATATTTATAATACATGAAATCTCAAAGGCACATGACTTCGAGCTACTAGGGCCAATGCCATTTCTGTAAGATGTCGATTTTTTCTCTTTACCACACCATTTTGTTGGGACGTATAAGGAGCACATATGCGGTGTACAATTCCTTGGTTATATAACCAAGCATGTAATTGCCTATATTCACCTCCCCAATTAGTTTGCATAGCTTTAATAGTGGTCTAAAATTGATTCTTGACATAATTATGAAATCGTAGAAAAATAGCATAGACATCAAATTTTTGAACTATAGGAAATGCCCAGGTATATTTTGTAAAATCATCTATAAATTCCTCTCAAGGTACAAATATTTCTCTGGCTATGTAGGAGAGATGGATTGATCACAAGTGATCTGCGCCACAGAAGATTGGGAACTGATCACCATATCTGTTTTTTGTGTGAGATGAATACTGACAATGTAAATCACCTCCTTTCTTCTTGCCTTGTCATTGATGCTATTTGGGGAAAGACATGTCAGGAGCCATTACCAGAGTGAGATTCTATCTGGCATGGATTTGTTGTGAGAGGGAAGCCACATGTTCACATAACTGCCACTATTTGGTGTGTATGGAAGGCAAGAAATGAGAGACTTTTTTAGGAGAAGCCAGCATGTTGTGAAAGTATTGTAAGAGAGTGCTGGTCCCTCATACACTTTTGGGGATCTCTTTTGTAATTTCTCTTACATGTTTATATAATATACTGTTCCGGATTGCTATCGTAAGACGATAGCTTTCCTTTCTGTTTCAAAAAAAAAAATCATCTATAAATGTGACTAGGTAATGAAAGCCATCAATTGATATTTCAAGGGATGTCTGTTGGTTGCTCTGAAACGGATTTTAAAATCGTCACGTTGTAGTACAGTTCAAATCAGTGCGAAAAACAAATAAAATTTATACTCGAATAAAAGTCTGAAGTCGTTCGCTGGGAGCAAGTAGGAATTCACGCACAAATTTTAAGAAATAAGGTAAATGAGCACAATATATTACTATAAGAAATTGCAATCAGAATTAATTCAGAATGTCTGATTCTATAGTGCTTCTCTTCCTTTCTCTACTTCTTCTCTTGCCTTCTGTTCTTCTTCTTTCTTCTCTTTCTTCTTGTTCTGTCTTTCTCCTCTTCTTTCTTCTTCGACCCTTCCGATGCACAGGGAGGGAAGTCTCCTCTGAAATCGACTAAGTGTCGCACAAGTGTTGGCGAGAGAAAAACCCCCCTTCCCCCATGCTATCTTCTCTCTTTTCTCCTCTTCCTCTCTCAAGGTTCTCTTTCATGCCCTCCTAGGGCCATGCACAGTACTAGGTAGTCGGCTTTCAAATCTAAGCGCACTTGGGAATAGGGCCGCCGGCGTGGGGTAGCAGCCGAGGTGTGCGCGGGCTAGGCAGGTTGGGTTGGAGCCAGGCCTACGTATTCACTGTCACGGGTGAGGCGCGTGTGAGGGTGTGGGGGACATCACCCCCCTGTGTGTCGAGATGAATAGCCTGTATCACTTTTGCAATTTATGCGTTGCTGGATGCTCAGTGGTTTCTGAGGTGGGACTAAATGTCCCACCTTCCTCGTGCACACTGCTATAGTGGATGATGCATCCAATTGGGGGAGCTGCTGATGGTAGAGCTTCCAATAGAAGTTGTGGATTGCGTCCTAGAATCTTTCCTCTGCCTGGGACTTCCACTTGGGACTTGCAGGTGCTAGAGCAAGCTTGAAGCAATCTCAAAGCTCCTCGTTAATGGAGGGGTCGACCTGAGTACTTGAAATCAAAAGATGGCCTCTCGACCTCATCAAAATAACTTAGGAAGCATCGTCGGACGTCGTGGAGTGAAACGGTGGTGGTGCGGAGGTGATTGGTGAAGTGAGGAGGTCTAACAACCCCGAAATGTGCATGCGATGGTGGGTCTGTTCGAGGGCATGTTTGGGTGAGCGATGGAGCGAAATAGGAGAGGGGTTTGATTGGTGGAGTCGTGGTGAAAGTTGTGAGGTGGTTGGCAAGGCGGATGGAGGGGTGTAGCAATGGAGGTGCCTCGCCAAAGGGATTGCCGGAGACGGGGAAGACGAGGGTGAATGGTGGCATCGAGGGTTATTTTTGGATTTTTGAATAGGAAACTAAACTAGGGACCTAGGGGAACTAATATAGCCCTAAACTAACTGATGAAAGAGGGAGAATTATCACCGGCGTTGGCAGGCCGACGTAGGGGAAGAAAACACTTTGGTAGAGGGGGACGATGGCTGGTATTGCACGATGTGGAGGAAGTTCAGGGAGATAAATCTATCGCCGGTATTGCGAATGGACGAGTAATGGAGACAAAGGAGGTTGGTGGACGTCGAGGAGCACTTCGACCGGAGGAGAGAAGAATTAGGGGTTATTCCAGTCGAATTCGAGCGTAAAGGACTCGGCGAGGTGTGGGGGTCCTTTTATAGGGGCCTAGAGGTCGATTTGAGCTTTGGGAGCAAGCTTCCCAAGCTAGGAAAGTCACCAGAGTAGGAAATCGAAAGATACCCGGAGATTGGGAAGGTTGTTGGGCTTCGGATCTGATTCATTGGAAAGAGGACTCCTCAAGGAATTTCCCTTCCAATTTGGAAGGGATTGAGCGAGAAATCAGGGAGATCTTCCCATTTGAAGGTCGTCGGAGTTGTAGGAATATGATTTTGGTGTGGCAGAGACCTATTTGTGAAGAAGATGACAAAGTTGGGGGATATTTGTAAGAAATTCAAAAGTTAAGGGCATGTGGTGGCTGATGCCTTGAGCCAGAAGGCGCCTGCCTACTTGGCCAGTCTATAGGCATAGAGTTGGAGACTCGTGGAGGAGTTGGGCAGTTGGCAACCCTGGGAGTCACGGGGGTATTGTGGGACAGTGACAGTGATGCGGCAGACGTGACCAGAGCGATAGACCGCATCATCGCAGGGCAGATGACAGATCCGTACTTACAGACGCTGCGAGATAGGGTGTTGATAGGGGACCCAGGAGACTTTTCCTTTACAGACGAGATACTGTTACAAACGTGGCATCAGACGGATTTTTAAGACATCTGGGAAGTGGCCCAGATGTCTGTCCAGACATCTGGAAACCTTCCCAGAAGTCTGGTAATAAATTTTTTCGGTGTACCGGGTTGCGTCTGCGTGCGTGTGCGCGCAGACTGCGCCCGCCGCCTTCGCCTTCTTTTTCCTCTCTCTTCTTGCAGACGCATCGTCTCTCTTCTCTCTCTCCCCGCGCTGCCTTATAGACACCCTCGCCCTCTCCCTCACCCTCATCTCCTCCACCTTTCTCTTCTCCTTCTCCCTGCCAGTACGAGAGCACGAGCGAGCGAGTGAGCGGTAGCGACAGCAGCGGCCGCGGCGAGCGTGCGGGAAGGAGGGTTGCAAGCGGAAGGAAGAAGCTCGATCGCGAGGGTGCGAGCTTGCCGGGGCAGCAAGAGCCGGCCGGCGGGGCAGCGGCGGGCGTGGGGTGTCGCGGAGGGGCTGCTGCAGCTCGGGCAGCAGGCGGACGAGGTGCGGCCGTGCATCACGGGAGAAGAGTGGATCAGGTTCGGGTTCTGGTTCTGGAAAATTTTCCAGAATCAAACGTCTGGACTTAAGTCCAGACGACGCCGAAGACGTTTGGAGGACTGTCCAGACGTCTGACAAGTAAGATATTTCTTATCTTCTCCTTTTTACGCGTGTACGGCCATGCAGCCGTCCACGCGATTTCTCCTGCGCTTCGTCGTGCTGAGAACAGGTGTGTGTGTGCGTAGGTCCTGCTCGGGAGGGCGCGAGGGCTCGCCATCCCACGTGAATCAGATGTCTGGCCGCAGTGCCAGACGACGGAGAGAACCTCCAGACGCCTGGGGTGACAATCGGACGTCTGGAAACCAAGGCCAGACATTCTAGCGGGCTTCTAGACGTCTGAAGGACTGCACAGACTGAGGTACGACCTGATCCACCTTTTAAGACGTCTGGAAGGGATTCCAGACGTTTGATTTTGGACAGTTTCGTCATTTTTGACCTGTTTAGGGCCCGTTCGGAGTCCGTTTTCCGCGTTTCGAGTTGCGTTCTTTCCAGAATAAATTCCTCTATCCGTTTACAGTAATTGTATACCGTTCTGAGAAACTTCTTGTGATTGATCCTTGTGTTAGGACCCTGTTCCGTTGCAGTCTTGGGGGTTGCGGAGGCGCGCGGGATTGCCGACCACGCCCCCAGTACTCCAGGTTTCGCTGGTAGAGTGGCTTTTTAATTTATTGAACAAAATTTGTTACAATTATGAAACAATTAATAGAGTCTAGGACATTGCATGAACCCTAGGACTGAGAAATTAGATTGAATGATAGATCCTAGGGTATTGCATGAATCCTAGGATTGGAAAACTAGATTGAATGATAGATCCTAGGATACGGCATGAATCCTAGGACTGGAAAACTAGTTGAATATACAAACATTGCAGCCTTGGAAAGTAGAAAGGAAATAATAGCTGCCTGTAAATTGATTCACAGCTACCTGTTATGAATGAATAAATATGATTGAGAACATGGGTTGTATGAACGTAAAACTGGAACGGTGAAACTTAAAATGGCCAGACAAAAAAAACATGAACCCTACAGGGAATTAGGAGTAGAACTCCTGGAAAGAGAATAGAATGGAACTGAGAAAGTGAAACGTGGAGGTGTGTTATCTCTTTGGTACGTGGTACCAAAGAGAGAACACATTACCTCTTAGTGTAGAGGGGAGCTTGCCGCCCTCAGGTTGAGACCAGGGTGGGTTCGGCCACTGTACACTGACTTGTTGGCCCTCGCGTACGCAGTACCAAGTAGAGCTACTAGTGTAGGGAGAGTACTAGCTACCCCACGGGCCCCAGGGTTCTGTTAGCTCACCTACACCGACTAGTTAGGCCCATTGGGCAAACCAGGGTAGTCAGGCGAGGGTGCGCTGACTGTGGAGGGGTTGGACCCCTGTTACTGAGAGGGCTCTGCCCTATACTGGTTCCGTGTTGTGCTTTGGGCGCACCCATTAACGGAAACGACTGACTGCGTGCCAGTGCGGGGTAGCCACCCGTGCGTTTATCGCCTGTGTCGTAGTCACCGTTACGTCTGTCAGCGACCTTGGGGTGGTTGACTGAGGGTAGGACCACCACGGGGGACTCTCCCGGCCAGGAGAGCACCACGTGTTACTTCTACTTTTCGGAAAAGACTGCAATCAAGATCGTTCCCACGAGGAACATTCAAGATCAAGAGAAGGATCTGAGAAATAAATCAATAGTGAAATAATAGAAAGACGTAAATAAAGAAAGTAAAAATATAACAGCTACTGTACACTCTACTGCTTCCTTAGCTTTTAGTTGCCACTCTACTTAGCGTTTCGCTAACGTGTTACCCTCGTTACTTTTTTCAGGACCAGGTGTTGAGCTGCCAGGGTCAGCGGCTGCAGAGGACGCTGGGCCTAGTAGGGTCCAGTAGGGTTTCCTGTAGTACTTTCTGTACTTTTATTCCACTGTAGTGAGTAGTTTTCTTTGTTACTCCCTGTACTTTCCTTATCAAAAACTTTATGTTATGTACATGTTCATTTCCCTTCTGTTGTGGTGGTGTATACTGTAGTATTTCCTTTTCTTACTGCTGTATTTTGTTACTGCTAGTTATATTCATGGTGAATGTGGTTTATTTTACTGCTCTTTTGGTTACTTTCTCGTTGGACGACTAGGTCTTGGGATTAGTCGAGTCGGTCCGGTTCTCGTGTCTCGTAGAGATTCGGGAATCGAGTCGTTACAAGATGGTATCAGAGCAAGGTCGTCCCGAGAAGTGAAGTAACTGATTGGAAAATAACCAATTCACGTGTTTGTAACTAGAGTAGCCACCACAACGTTTCTTTTGACGATAGCTCTTTGACTTCTTTGTCAGATATCGCCTCATATTGACGTATTTCCGTTCTGTTTCGCGTCTCTTTGCAGGAGATGCCTCGTCACGGGACTAGCGAGGCGGGCCGCGGGCGCGACCGAGGACGAGGTCGGCGAGGTGGACGTGCTGTGGTCGACGCCTCAGTAGACCAGCCATTGCTCCCGGGCATTCAGGCCTAGGACCTCGCCCAGCTGATACGGGATATTGTGCGAGAGGAGCTCCACCCACCGCCCCGAGCGCCTCTCCCTGGGGCTGCGGAGGGGGAGTCCTCTGTGGGACCACACGACGGACGCGGCGCTGGACACAGGGGAGGGGATGGGCTGCCACCACCCCCACCTTCCTCTGATACTTCTGTGCACGAGGCTCCTTTACCTGGAGGTGCACCAGCATCTCCACTGCAGCGCCACTTCGAGCTTTTCAGGCAGTTCCGGAAGCTGAAGCCCCCCTCCTTCAACGAGGATGAGGACCCGACCAAGGCAGAGGACTGGCTCGAGCAGCCCGAGAAGGTTTTCAACACCCTTCGCCCCCCGGTGGAGTGCCATGTGGCCTTTGCCACGTACCAGTTGGAGAGTGTGGCACACAGGTGGTGGAGGGCGGTCAGGGGACAGGAGAGGGACGAACCGACCTGGGACCGGTTCGTCACCCTCTTCTGCGGGCAGTACTTTCCCCAGACGTGGCAGGACTAGAGGAGGCGGGAGTTCCACACTCTCTGCCAGGGGACGATGACCGTGAGCGTGTACCGCACGTGTTTTCTGGAGCTGTCCCGCTTCGCAGTGACAGCGGTAGCCATTGAGGAGGAGCACCTTTGGAGGTTCACCGAGGGGCTCCGGCCTGAGATTTGGGGTATGTCAAACCCCTGAAGCTACCTACGTTTTCGAGGGTGGTGGAGGCAGCTATGACCTACGAGGAGCCTAACCGTTCCATGCGGGACACTGACGGCCGGCGGAAGAGGCCCTTCCAGCCAGACTTTTCACAGGGCCGGCGAGAGAGGGGACACGTGGCGTCCGCAGGAGAGCCGTCGCGTTTTGCAGGGCCATCAGTGGCCTTTGGGGGCCCTCGACAGGGGCTAGTTGCCAGCACCGGACCCCCGCCCAGCCGACAGCAGGGACCCATTGAGGGCGGGAGTTGGGTTCCCCTCTGCTACCAGTGTGGCCAGCCGGGCCACATCAGGAGGGACTGCCGATCTAGGGCAGGAGGTCAGTAGATACTTCCCGCGCCGAGCACTGGAGGGCGCGTAGGAGGCCGCGGTTCCCAGGCACGAGGAGGAGGACAATAGTCACGAGGAGGGTACCGGCCAGCACCTACCCGTCCAACGCAGAGTGTGGCTGCTTCGTCCACACCTAGAGCTGTGGGGCGTATCAACGCCCTAACACACCGGGATGCCAGAGCTTCGGGATCGGTGGTGGCAGGTATGGTTTCCGTTTCCGGCAGACTGGTTTACACACTTTTCGATTCCGGCACTACGCACTCGTTTGTCGCAGCCAGTTTCGCAGTTAGTTTGGGCCAGGATTATATGCTGTTAGAGGATCCGTTCGTGATCAGAGGTCCGAGTGGTCAGTTGTTTGTAGCTGAGGAGATGTACATGAGTTGCGAGGTCAGTATTGGGGGACATAGTCTTCCCACTGACCTGATTATGATACAGATGGAGGACTTTAGCGTAATTTTGGGAATAGACTGGCTGTCTGCTTACCACGCTTTGGTGGACTGTTTTGAGAGGAAGATCGTCTTCTCCATACCGGAGTTGCCTTCTTTCTAGTTTCACAGTCATCCAGTGGACGGAGGCTTCAGGTGCATTTCGGCACTTCGGGCGGCGAGACTTTTGAGCCAAGGGTGTGAGGGCTTCCTAGCTTGTGTGGTGGCAGAGCCCAGCCCTGTGGCAGACTTCCAGAGTATCCCGATGGTCACAGAGTACCCTGACATGTTCCCAGACGAGTTACCAGGACTACCGCCCGAGCGTGAGATCGAGTTTGAGATCTCACTAGTACCAGGGACTAGCCCCATCTCCACCGCACCATACAGAATGGCACCACTTGAGCTGCGAGAGCTCAAGTCTCAGTTGCAGGATCTTTTGGAGAAGGGCTTTATGAGGCCCAGTGCGTCTCCCTGGGGAGCCCCGGTACTCTTTGTAAAGAAGAAGGATGGTACCCTACGCCTTTGTGTGGACTACAGACAGCTGAATAGGGTCACCATCAAGAACAGATATCCGTTGCCGAGGATCGACGACTTGTTTGACCAGTTGCGAGGTGCCACGGTATTCTCCAAGATCGACTTGAGGTCTGGATACCACTAGTTGAGGATTAGGGAGGCAGACGTCTCCAAGATAGCTTTCCGCATCCGGTACGGACACTACGAATTTTTGGTCATGCCGTTTGGGCTGACCAATGCCCCCGCTGCTTTCATGGACCTGATGAACCGGGTGTTTAGACCGTACTTGGACCAGTTCGTGGTGGTATTTATTGATGATGTACTCATCTATTCTCGAGATCAGACGCAGCACGGACAGCACCTGCGGATGGTTCTGGACACACTGAGACGACATAGACTGTACGCCAAATACAGCAAGTGCGAGTTCTGGTTGAAGGAGGTGACCTTCTTAGGTCATGTGATCTCTGGAGATGGCTTGGCGGTGGACCCAGCCAAGGTCGAGGCAGTGCTCAGGTGGGAGAGACCGCGCACGGTCATTGAGATTCGTAGTTTCCTGGGACTGGCAGGCTACTACAGACGGTTCATCAGGGGTTTTTCACAGATTGCGCGTCCTATGACACAGTTGACCTGGAAGGACGTGCCCTTCACTTGGACAGACGCCTGTGAGGTGTGTTTTCAGGAGCTGAAGGAGAGGCTGACTCCGGCTCCCGTGCTCACCATCCCTGACAGTAGTGGCGGGTTCGTTGTGTACACGGACGCCTCCTTGCAGGGGTTAGGGGGTGTGCTCATGCAGAGGAGTCACGTTGTTGCTTACGCTTCGCGGCAACTGAAGCCCCATGAGCATACCTACCCTACCCACGACCTGGAGCTGGCAGCTGTTGTCTTCGCTCTGAAGACCTGGAGGCACTACTTGTTTGGTGAGACCTTCGAGATTTTTACAGATCACAAGAGCCTCAGATACCTATTTGACTAAAAGAAGCTCAACATGAGACAGAGACGTTGGTTGGAGCTCCTGAAGGACTATGACTGTAGCATTTCCTACCACCCGGGAAAGGCCAACGTGGCGGCTGACGCCTTGAGCCGGAAGAAGCCCGCACACTTGTCCAGTTTACAGTTACAGAGTTGGAGCCTTTTAGAGGAGATGGGCAGTTAGCGACCCCAAGAGTTACGGGGGCACTGTGGGACAGTGATTGTGACACGACAGACTAGGCCAGAGCTGATAGACTGCATCATCACAGGATAGATGGCTGACCCGTACTTGCAGTCCTTGCAAGATAGAGTACTATCATGAGACCTAGGGGACTTCTCTTTCATAGACCAGGTGCTGTGCCTGAGGGGATGTTTGTGCGTTCCCAGAGACGAGGAGCCGTTGAGAGAGCTCCTGACTGAGGCACACGGTTCCAGATTCACCATACATCCCGGAAACACGAAGATGTACCATGACTTGAGACGCGAGTTTTGGTGGAGAGGGATGAAGCGGGATGTGGGTGAATTCGTACAGCAGTGTTTAGTGTGCCAGCAGGTGAAAGCCGAGCATCAGAGGCTTGCAGGGCCGCTACAGCCGCTTCCAATGCCAGAGTGGAAGTGGGAGAGCATCACCATGGACTTGGTGGTGGGCTTACCTGTTACCCAGTGAGGACATGACGCAGTCTGGGTAATTGTGGATAGATTGACGAAGATGACACGATTCTTGCCGATCTGAGTCACTTTGGGACCAGCACAGTTGGCAGAGAGGTATATCCGCGATGTGGTACGTCTACACGGAGTTCCGCAGGAGATCGTATCTGACCGGGATACCCGCTTTACGTCCCAGTTTTGGGCTTAGTTTCAGCAGGTCTTGGGGACGCGATTGACATTCAGTACAGCTTACCACCCCCAGACGAACGGACAGTCTGAGCGCACGATACAGACACTTGAGGACCTTTTGCATGCCTGTGTACTAGACTGGAGGGGCTCTTGGGAGGAGCACTTGCCCCTGGCAGAGTTTGCATACAACAACAGTTATCACTCGAGCATCGGTATGGCTCCCTACGAGGCTCTGTACGGACGGAGGTGTACGGCACCCTTGAGTTGGGTTGAGGTGGGGACCAAGTGGGAGGTTGGCCCCAGGTTTATCTGGCAGAGTCAGGAGGTAGTTGAGCAAATCCACAGGCGACTCCGCACTGTTAGGAGTAGGTAGAAGAGCTACGCGGATCGGAGACGCAGAGAGGTGCAGTTTGAGGTTGAGGACCACGTCTTCCTTCGTGTTTAGCCCATGAAGGGCCTGCAGCGGTTTGGGGTGAGAGGGAAGCTCGCGCCGAGGTTCGTGGGGTCCTTTGAGGTCCTGGAGCGGGTTGGACCCGTTGCTTACAGGCTTGCCCTCCCTCCTCAGCTTTCTGGTGTGCACGATGTGTTCCACGTGTCCAACCTCAGGAAGTACGTTGCCAATCCCAGTCACGTCTGTTGGTGCTAGAGCACCACAATCATTTGTTTTGATGATAACAAAGCACGTGTCATTTAACATTTGCACTTTGAGTCCTAGATTTCAGGTCAATCGCAAATGGATACGTGATTAGACGGAGTTCGAGCTCGCATCCAGGACGGATTGGAGGAGCTCGATGGAAAATAGAGGAGATTCGCGAGGAGCGATAGATTGAAGAATGAAGGAGATGAAGAATAGGATAGATTTCCTTCTCTTGTACTCCTTGTATTTTTTCGTTTCTTCTGTTGCTCTTTATTTTTTGTTACTTAGATTCATGTTAAAGAGCCTCAAACTACCTTAACAGTAGTCCTAGGAACACCCGCACAACCCTAGGATACTTAGGTTTTCTGTAAAACACTTAGAAAACCAATATAGGGTTCAAACAGAGTTTCCAGACGTCTAATTCCCAAATCAGACGTCTGATAAAGTATTTTAAGATGTCTGACTGTTGATTCAGACGTCTGATAACTATTAGGCTAGACATAGTTAGTTCTGTCTGATGAAATCAGACGTCCAGACCTTAGGCCAGACGTCTTAGGAGATGTCTGATGACTTTGCCAGACGTCCAATTAGTGGACCGTTGGCTGGATTAGCGAACAGTCAAGAATGTGACCGTTAGAGCCTTATCAGACATCCATAGGACTTTCCAGACGTTTGATAATTGACCGTTTTGCCTCGGCTGACCCAAAATCTCTTCTCAGAGATTTTCTAGCCGTTGCAACGTTTGGAAATCCATTCCCATGGAAAAAGTAGGTTTCCAGACGTCCAGACATAGTGCCAGACGTCCTATATGTCGTCTGATGGACTTGCACAAGAACCCTGTTTAGATCTAATTCAAGTCAGGAAGAGACCCGCCCAAAATCAGACTTCTGACCTTGAAATCAGACGTCTTAAAGTGAACTCCCAGACGTCTGATGCCAGAATTAGACGTCTGATAAGCCTGTCAGTGCAATGATTGTTCCTGATTTCAGGCTGATTCTCTTGGGCTTTGCACCCAACGGCTATAGAACCTTTCTTAAGCCTTCCAAAGCCTTCCTAAGGCCACTATAAATAGAGGGGAATCTTTGCAACACAAACACACACCTAGAGACACCAAGATACACAAGAAACACTTTGTAATACACTTTCCACTCTCTTGTGTCCTAGCTAGCTCTTGCTCTCCAAGCTGAAGCTCCATTCTCTTGAGAGCATCAAGCTGTTGCGCACCCGCTCTCCCGCCGTTGTTCACGAGAGCGACGTTGCGCCGTCGCGTGGTACACGCATCCGCGTCGTCGACGCACTCCTTTCAGAGGGAAGCATCCTATTTCCTATAGAAGCTTAGGTAAAATATTACTTTGTTGGCTCTATAGGATTACTTGTTTTATCTTTGTTATTTGGTTGGGTATTCGCTTTGCGAATTCCCGTCTCCTTCGCGAGACAAAATCCTTCTCATGAAGAGAAGGGGTTGAGGTACGCTACCCTCGTCTAAGTAGCGTGGTTGTAATTGAGGTTGAATCACCCTCGTTTTAAAGTGATTCGGTTTAGTGGATTTTGATCAACTTGGTTGATCGGAAAATCCTAACTGGAGAGGGTTAGGTGGTGGTTTTCACTCGGTTTGGGTTTCCACCTAAAAATACTTTGTGTACTTTGTGTGATTGCATCTTGTGAGATTGTTTATATTTCAATTCTGCAATTATTACGTCACCCCCTCCTGGTAGGCGAACTTTCAGTTGGTATCAGAGCAGGTTCTTGCGAGATCGGAGTAACACCCGGCAAGAGATCAAATGGAGGGAAGCACATCAGCGATCAAAATATCCGAGGGGCAGTCCACCGTCCGACCACCCTACTTCGACGGGAACAACTACAGCTTCTGGAAGTTGAGGATGAGGATGTGGCTTCAAGCCACGGACTTCGCTCTATGGGGACGCTGCGAAGCCCCATACGAGATCCCGGAGCGACCTGACGCAGGATACTCGCAGCAGCAGATTCGGGAACTCTCGCTCAACGCGAAAACAATGAACGCGTTGTATTGCACGCTCAGCTCGGAGGAGTTCAATAGAATCTCACAATGTGCCACCGCATACGAGATCTTGCACACACTCGAGGTAACTCACGAAGGTACCTCTAAGGTAAAAACCTCTAAAATTAATTTACTTTCTCAAGAATTTGAATATTTTTCTATGAAGCCTAACGAATCTTTAAGTGAGATGAACACTAGGTTCACTCTTATTGTAAATAATTTGAAAGCATTAGGGAAGACTTTCATCAAGGGGGAGCTTCAAGGGAAGCTTCTTCGTTCCCTTGGACCGGAATGGGAACAGAAAGTCACCGCTATCGAGGAGGCAAACGAAGTGGAGGAACTCAACATGGAAAATCTCCTAGGCAATCTGATGGCCTACGAGACAAAGTTGAAGCAAAAGAAGAAGGATACACCGGAGCCTAAACCGAAGAAGACTCTCGCCTTCAAAGCCGCGTCGGATAGCGAGGTAAGTTCCGACGACGAAGACTTTAGAATTTTACTTAAAAAGTTTTCCAAGTTGTGTAGGGAGTCAAAGAAGGAGAAGAAGGAGAGACCGAAACGTTGCTACCATTGCAACGAGAAAGGGCATCTGCGACCAGAGTGCCCTCTTCTCAAAAAGGAGAAGAAGGAAAAGGAGAAGAAATCTAAGAAGAAGGCGTTCCAAGCCACTTGGGATGATTCCAGCTCGGAGGAAGAAGAAGAAGAAAAGTCCATAGAAGAAGAAACCGCTTGCTTCGGTTTCATGGCCAGAGGAAGCGACAGCAAAAGCGAAAGCGACTCAGACAACGAGATAAGTTACGACTTACAAGAAGCTTTTAATGAACTTTTTGAAGTTAGTAAAGCACTTAAGATAGAAAATAAAAGCATGAAAAAGAATCTTAGCTTTCTTAAATCTGAAAATGATATGTTAGAAATAAAACTTAAGGATCTAGAAGCTTGTCTTAAAAATGATAACCTATTATTAGAAAATCATAACCTCATCAATGAAAATAATAAATTGATTGAGGAAAATGTTAGTCTAAAAATAGAAATTTCTGATTTAAAGACTAAGATGAATACTATAGAAAAAGAAATTGCATGTCTTAGGGAAAATTCTAACAAATTAATCAACAAAGTTAATTTTTATAGCCCTAAGGTTGAGAAAGGATCTCCGTCAAGGAGACCCGCTAACAGATCCGGATCCAAGCTCACTTGGATACCGAAGAAAAATTTGGAATCTTGTTTTGTAGGTTTCAGGGATAACTACAACACGAAGGACTGGACCTACAAGCTCAAAGCTGGTCAACTCAAGTTGGGAGAACCAAGGAGTAGACCAAGGAGGAGAACAAGAAGACCGACAAGACGACGAACAAACGACGGACCCGCCGCACGTCGACCGCCAGACTGGAGACCGATGCAAATGCCCGGGCCTCCAAGCTACGGATGGGAGCATCCGATGTGGCATCCACCACCACCATTTGGCCCATTTTATTGGCCATGGTAGGTGAGGTAAAACCCTTTACCCTATCTTTTTATCATAAGCATTTAGATAGGGGGAGTTAAAAAAAAAAATATGAGCTAATTGTCAATTTTTAAGGGGGAGATGCAAGGTAGCTAAATTTCCTTTAGTAAGGGGGAGAAAAATAATAGCTATCTCGTTGTTACAAAAAGGGGGAGGACATTACCTTTGTTAAAATAAATTCATAGAAGAGCATGTTTTAAGGGGGAGTTATAGAAAATTTAAAAACAATCAAACCTTTTTGATAATGTCAAAAAGGGGGAGGATTTCTTGCATTAGTATTTATGATTTTGTGATCATCAAAAAGGGGGAGATTGTTGGTGCTAGAGCACCACGATCATTTGTTTTGATGATAACAAAACACGTGTCATTTAACATTTGCACTTTGAGTCCTAGATTTCAGGTCAATCGCAAATGGATACGTGATTAGACGGAGTTCGAGCTCGCATCCAGGACGGATTGGAGGAGCTCGATGGAAAACAGAGGAGATTCGCGAGGAGCGATAGATTGAAGAATGAAGGAGATGAAGAATAGGATAGATTTCCTTCTCTTCTACTCGTATTTTTTCGTTTCTTCTGTTGCTCTTTATTTTTTATTACTTAGATTCATGTTAAAGAGCCTCAAACTACCCTAACAGTAGTCCTAGGAACACCCGTACAACCCTAGGATACTTAGGTTTTCTGTAAAACACTTAGAAAACCAATATAGGGTTCAAACAGAGTTTCCAGACGTCTAATTCCCAAATCAGACGTCTGATAAAGTATTTTAAGACGTCTGACTGTTGATTCAGACGTCTGATAACTATTAGGCTGGACATAGTTAGTTCTGTCTGATGAAATCCGACGTCCAGACCTTAGACCAGACGTCTTAGGAGACGTCTGATGACTTTGCCAGACGTCCAATTAGTGGACCGTTGGCTGGATTAGCGAACAGTCAAGAATGTGACCGTTAGAGCCTTATCAGACGTCCATAGGACTTTCCAGACGTCTGATAATTGACCGTTTTACCTCGGCTGACCCAAAATCTCTTCTCAGAGATTTTTTAGCTGTTGCAACGTTTGAAAATCCATTCCCATGGAAAAAGTAGGTTTCCAGACGTCCAGACATAGTGCCAGACGTCCTATATGTCGTCTGATGGACTTGCACAAGAACCCTGTTTAGATCTGATTCAAGTCAGGAAGAGACCCGCCCAAAATCAGACGTATGACCTTGAAATCAAACGTCTTAAAGTGAACTCCCAGATGTCTGATGCCAGAATTAGACGTCTGATAAGCCTGTCAGTGCAATGATTGTTCCTGATTTCAGGCTGATTCTCTTGGGCTTTGCACCCAACGGCTATAGAACCTTTCTTAAGCCTTCCAAAGCCTTCCTAAGGCCACTATAAATAGAGGGGAATCTTTGCAACACAAACACACACCTAGAGACACCAAGATACACAAGAAACACTTTGTAATACACTTTCCACTCTCTTGTGTCCTAGCTAGCTCTTGCTCTCCAAGCTGAAGCTCCATTCTCTTGAGAGCATCAAGCTGTTGCGCACCCGCTCTCCTGCCGTTGTTCACGAGAGTGACGTTGCGCCGTCGCGTGGTACACGCATCCGCGTCGTCGACGCACTCCTTTCAAAGGGAAGCATCCTATTTCCTATAGAAGCTTAGGTAAAATATTACTTTGTTGGCTCTATAGGATTACTTGTTTTATCTTTGTTATTTGGTTGGGTATTCGCTTTGCGAATTCCCGTCTCCTTTGCGAGACAAAATCCTTCTCGTGAAGAGAAGGGGTTGAGGTACGCTACCCTCGTCTAAGTAGCATGGTTGTAATTGAGGTTGAATCACCCTCGTTTCAAAGTGATTCGGTTTAGTGGATTTTGATCAACTTGGTTGATCGGAAAATCCTAACTCGAGAGGGTTAGGTGGTGGTTTTCACCCGGTTTGGGTTTCCACCTAAAAATACTTTGTGTACTTTGTGTGATTGCATCTTGTGAGATTGTTTATATTTCAATTCCGCAATTATTACGCCACCCCCTCCTGGTAGGCGAACTTTCAACATCGTGAGTCACGAGAGCGTCGAAGTGGAAGACAACCTGACCTACCCCGAGCGGCCAGTACAAATTCTTGACAGAGCTGTCCGCAGTTTGAGACGAAAGCAAGTACCCCTGGTGAAGGTTTTGTGGAGGAGCCAGTGGTACGAGGAGGTTACCTGGGAGCCTGAGGTGGTGATGCAGGAGTGGTACCCAGAGCTTTTCGCAGGTACGTCTCTTCGGACCGGCTTCGATCGTCTTTGAGTTTGTTATGTATATATGTTGTTCTTTTCCGCACCCTAGCTAGTGCAAGTTTCAGGGATGAAACTTCCTTTGAGTTTGTTATATTGTTACAAACGTGGCATCAGACGGATTTTTAAGATGTCTGGGAAGTGGCCCAGACGTCTGGTAATAAATTTTTTTGGTGTACTGGGTTGCATCTACACGCGTGCGTGCGCAGACTGCACCCGCTGCCTTCGTCTTCTTTTTCCTTTCTCTTCCTGCAGACGCGCCGTCTCTCTTCTCTCTCTCCCCGCGCTGCCTTATATACACCCTCGCCCTCTCCCTCACCCTCATCTCCTCCGCCTTTCTCTTCTCCTTCTCCCTGCCAGTGCGAGAGTGCGAGCGAGTGAGCGACGACGGCAGCAGCGGCCGCGGCGAGCGTGTGGGAAGGAGGGTTGCGAGCGAAAGGAAGAAGCTCTATCGTGAGGGTGCGAGCTTGCCGGGGCAGCTAGAGCCAGCCGGTGGGGGAGCGGCGGGCGTGGGGTGTCGCGGAGGGGCTGCTACAGCTCGGGCAGCAGGCAGACGGGGAGCGGCGCGGACGTGCGTCGCGGGTGGAGAGCGGATTGCGTTCTGGTTCTGGAAAATTTTCTAGAATCAGACGTCTAGACTTACGTCCAGACGACGCCAAAGACGTCTGGAGGACTGTCCAGACATCCGACAAGTAAGATATTTCTTATCTTCTCCTTTTTACGCATGTACAGCCATGCAGCCGTCCGTCGCAATTTCTCCTGCGCTTCGTCGTGCTGAGAACAGGTGTGTGTGTGCGCAGGTCCTGCTCGGGAGGGCGCGAGGGCTCGCCATCCCACGTGAATCATATGTCTGGCCACAATGCCAGACGACGGAGAGAACCTCCAGACGTCCGGGGTGACAATCAGACGTCTGGAAACCAAGGCTAGACGTTCCAGTGGGCTTCTGGACGTCTGAAGGACTGCGCAGATTGAGGTACGACCTGATCCACCTTTTAAGACGTCTGGAAGGGGTTCTAGACGTCTGATTTTGGACAGTTTCATCGTTTTTGACCTGTTTAGGGCCCGTTCGGAGTCTGTTTTCCGCGTTTCGAGTTGCGTTCTTTCCAGAATAAATTCCTCTATCCGTTTACAGTAATTGTATACCGTTCTGAGAAACTCCTTGTGATTGATCCTTGTGTTAGGACCCCGTTCCGTTGCAGTCTTGGGGGTTGCGGAGGCACGCGGGATTGCCGACCACGCCCCCAGTAATCCCGGTTTCGCTGGTAGAGTGGCTTTTTAATTTATTTAACAAAATTTGTTACAATTATGAAATAATTAATAGAGTCTAGGGCATTGCATGAACCCTAGGACTGAGAAATTAGATTGAATGATAGATCCTAGGGTATTGCATGAATCCTAGGATTGGAAAACTAGATTGAATGATAGATCCTAGGATACGGCATGAATCCTAGGACTGGAAAACTAGTTGAATATACAAACATTGCAGCCTTGGAAAGTAGAAAGGAAATAATAGCTGCCTGTAAATTGATTAACAGCTACCTGTTATGAATGAATAAATATGATTGAGAACATAGGTTGTATGAACGTAAAACTGGAACGGTGAAACTTAAAATGGCCAGACAAAAAAAACATGAACCCTACAGGGAATTAGGAATAGAACTCCTGGAAAGAGAATAGAATGGAACTGAGAAAGTGAAATGTGGAAGTGTGTTATCTCTTTGGTACGTGGTACCAAAGAGAGCAAACATTACCTCTTAATGTAGAGGGGAGCTTGCCGCCCTCAGGTTGAGACCGGGGTGGGTTTGGCCACTGTACACCGACTTGTTGGCCCTCACGTACGCAGTACCGAGGAGAGCTACTAGTGTAGGGAGAGTACTAGCTACCCCACGGTCCCCGAGGTTCTGTTAGCTCACCTACACCGACTAGTTAGGCCCACTAGGCAAACTAGGGTAGTCAGGTGAGGGTGCGCGGACTGTGGAGGGGTTGGACCCCTGTTATTGAGAGGGCTTTGCCCTATACTGGTTCCGTGTTATGCTTTGGGCGCACCCGTTAATGGAAACGACTGACCGCGTGCCAGTGCGGGGTAGCCACCCATGCGTTTATCGCGTGTGCCGTAGTCACCGTTACGTCTGTTAGCGACCTTGGGGTGGTTGACTGAGGGTAGGACCACCACGGGGGACTCTCCCGGCCAGGAGAGCACCACGTGTTACTCTAATTTTCGGAAAAGACTGCAATCAAGATCGTTCCCACAAGGAACATTGAAGATCAAGAGAAGGATCTGAGAAATAAATCAATAGTGAAATAATAGAAAGACGTAAATAAAGAAAGTAAAAATATAACAGCTACTATACACTCTACTGCTTCCTTAGCTTTTAGTTACCACTCTACTCAGCATTTCGCTGACGTGTTACCCTCGTTACTTTTTTCAGGACCAGGTGTTGAGCAGCTAGGGTCAGCGGCTGCAGAGGATGTTGGGCCTAGTAGGGTCCAGTAGGGTTTCCTGTAGTACTTTCTGTACTTTTCTTCCACTGTAGTGAGTAGTTTCTTTGTTACTCCCTGTACTTTCCTTATCAAAAACTTTATGTTATGTACATGTTTATTTCCCTTTTATTGTGGTGGTGTATACTGTAGTATTTCCTTTTCTTACTGCTGTATTTTGTTACTGCTACTTATATTCATGGTGAATGTGATTTATTTTACTACTCTTTTTATTACTTTCTCGTTGGACGACTAGGTCTTGGGATTAGTCGAGTCGGTCCGGTTCTCGTGTCTCGTAGGGATTCGGGAATCGGGTCGTTACAGATACTGCGCATGAGGGGACGCTTATGCGTTCCTAGGGATGAGGAGTTGTTGAGAGAGTTCCTGGCTGAGGCGCACGGGTCCAGGTTCACCATACATCCTGGAAACACAAAGATGTATCATGATCTGAGACATGACTTTTGGTGGAGAGGGATGACGCGGAATGTTGGTGAGTTTGTGCAGCAGTGTTTGGTGTGCTAGTAGGTGAAGGTCGAGCATCAAAGGCCTGTAGGGCTGTTGCAGCCACTTCCTGTGCTAGAGTGGAAGTGGGAGAGCATCACCTTGGACTTGGTGGTGGGTCTACCAGTTACCTAGTGGGGACACGACGCAGTCTGGGTGATAGTAGATAGGTTGACGAAGACGGCGTGTTTCCTACCGATCCGAGTCACCTTGGGACCAACACATTTGGCAGAGAGGTACATTCAAGATGTGGTACGCCTGCACGGAGTTCCGCGTGAGATTGTATCCGACAAGGATACCCATTTTACTTCCTAGTTCTGGGTTGAGTTTCAGCAGGCTTTGGCGACACGTTTGAGGTTCAGTACCACTTACCACCCCCAGATGGACGAGCGGTCAGAACGCATCATACAGACACTTGAGGACCTTTTACGTGCCTGTGTACTAGATTGGAGAGGCTCCTGGGAGGAGCATTTACCCATGGTAGAGTTTGCGTATAATAACAGTTACCACTTGAGTATCGGCATGGCACCTTACGAGGCTCTGTACGGATGGAGGTGTACTGCACCCTTGAGTTAGGTCAAGGTGGGGACCAAGTGGGAGGTTGGCCCCAGGCTGATTCGGTAGAGTTAGGAGGTGATAGAGCAAATTCACGGACGACTCCGCACTGTCAGGAGCAGGCAGAAGAGTTACGTTGACTGAAAATGCAGAGAGGTGCAGTTCGAGGTTGGGGATCATGTCTTTCTCTGTGTTTCTCCCATAAAGGGCCTGCAACGTTTTGGGGTAAAAGGGAAGCTTGCGCCAAGGTTTGTGGGACCCTTTGAGGTCCTGGAGCGGGTAGGACCCGTTGCTTACCGGCTTGCCCTTCCTCCCCAGCTTTCTGCAGTGCATGACGTGCTCCATGTGTCCAACCTCAGGAAGTACGTCGCTGATCCTAGTCACGTTCTGAGCCACGAGAGTGTCGAGGTGGGTGACGACCTGACCTACCCCGAGAGACCAGTACAGATACTAGACAGAGCTGTCCGGAGTCTAAGACAGAAGCAGGTACCACTGGTCAAGGTCCTATGGAGAAGCCAGCGATACGAGGAGGCGACCTGGGAGCCTGAGGCAGCGATGCGAGAGTGGTACTTGGAGCTTTTTGAGGATACGTCTTATCGGACCTACTTCGGCCTCTTTAAGTTTGTTATGCGTTTTATGTTCCTTTTTCTGCACCCTAGCTAGCTCAAGTTTTGGGGACGAAACTTCCTTCAAATTTGTTATGATGTAATGACCCGTTACACTTTTAGCCATTTAAGACATCTGGAGTTTTAGTCAAATGTTTGACTAGACATCTGGACCCATTCCCGAACATCTGAAAGTGAAATTTTTGTATTGCGCACTGCGCTCTACGCACAGGCGGTGTGCAGAACCGTTCCTTCCTCTCTCTCTTCCTCATCTCCCCCGAACCCTAAACCCCACACCCTCCTATATAAACCCCTCCCTTCCCCTCTCCTCTCCTCCTCACACCCCAGCCAGCACCACCTTCGAATCTCCAGTGAGACGAGTGGAGGGCAATCGAGGGAGAGCGAGAGGGAGGAAGGAGGAGAGCGTGGGAGGAGGAGGAGGCTTAAGGTCGGTGGACCTTTGGTGGAGCTTTGGTGGAGGCTCGATGGGACTCCGAGGGGTTCAGGGAGGCAGCTTCCGACCCTTTGCAACCGCGGGAGGGACGGCGGAAGCTCCTGCGGGCGAGCTCTCGAAGGAGACAGCTCGCGAGAGAGGTTCTGATACTGGGATTTTTCCAGCATCAGACGTCTGGAGAGTCGACCAGATGACCGTGGCGGCAGTTGGACATCTGGGTCTGAGACCAGACGTCTGAATGCACTTATATTGCAAGGTACGTTCTTTTCGCAGTTATGGTCATGCAGGCCTCACCGCAGAAGATTGGTCTAGCCTAATTTGGACCTGCAATTTCGTACGCAGGTAAAGGCCCTTGGGAAGGCACGCAGAATGCTTTTCCACGCATTTTTGGACGTCTGATCACATCATCAAATGTCCAGAGGTGAGGCTAGATGACCAGAGACATTGTCCGACATCTGAAACTGTCTTCAGACGATCGCAGAGAAGGTCTGGACGTTTGAGGATACTATTGGAACATAAGGTAAGATCTGACACCTTTTAAGACGTCTAGGATTATTCCCAGACTTCTGATTTTGAATAGTAGACACGTTTTTGACTTGTTTAGGGTTCGATCGTGGTCCGTTTTACGCAAACGAAATACCTGTACTTTCCTCTCGAGTTCCTCTACGTACTAGAGTCTATTTTACACTATTCTGAACTCTCCTTTTGTGATGTATTTCCCTAGTATAGGGTTTTAGCCTGCTGCGCGTTTGGGACTCGCAGAGACGTCTGGGCCTGCGGTTCAAGCCCCCATTACTCCCGTGTTTCCTGGTAGAGTGGTTTAATCCAGTATTAATATTTGAATAGGAATGTGCTTGGTTGAATTAGCCAAATGAAACTCTAGGATGTGGAATGAACCCTAGGGTAGACAAATGAATGAACCGTTTGTACTGTATGGTTTACTTGTATGCGCGATTGAGGTAAACTGCTAGAAATTGCCTGTATTATAATTGTGAGTTATCTGTTAGAATATGAGCTACCTGTATTTAATGAACAATTACATGTCAAATCACCAGTTGCATGTATTGAGAATTTAATTATGAAAACACGAGCTACCTATATACGGATGAGAAATGAATTATGAAAGATGAGATCTGGATCGGGATAAATGAGGTGAACATAAGCATGAACCCTACGGGGAATTAGGAGTAGAACTCCTGTGGATAGACAAAAACCTGGAATGTAGATGGGAAGTGTGCTGGCCCTTGAGTACGTGATACCAAGGAGAGTAACTATCCCCTTTTGTGTAGAGCGGAGCTAACCTCCCTTGGGTTGAGACCCCGGGTTAGGATTGGCCACTCTACACCGACTCCTGTTGGCCCTCGCGTACGTGGTATCGAGGCAAGCTACTAATGTAGGGAGGGAGCTAGCCACCCCACGGGACCCGAGGTTCAGCTAGCCATTCTACACCGACTTGTTAGGCCCTCTGGGTAAACCGGGGTAGTCAGACAAGGGTGCACGGACTGTGGAGGGGTGAGACCCCTGTTTGGTTTTGAGGGGCGAGACCCTTGCTTTGAGAGGGCAAGGCCCTATACTGTTCCGTGCTGTACTTTGGGCGTACCCGCTAGCGGAAACGACTGACCATGTGTCAGTGCGGGGTAGCTACCTGTGCACTTATCACGCATGCCATAGTCACCGCTACGTCTTGATAGTGACCTCGGAGTGGTTGACTGGGTGTAGGACTACCATAGGGAACTCTCCTGGCTAGGAGATCACCATGTGTACCTTCTATTCTACGGAAAAGACTGCAATCAAGATCGTTCCCACGAGGAACATGCAAGATCAAGAAACATCTGGATACTTTGAGAAATGGGTGAAACTGAAACATATAAAATAGATAAATGGAAATAAGAATTAAACCTGTTGTTTTACTGTTTTGTACTTAGATAATATAGATACCACTCTACTCAGCGTTCGTTGACTTTATCTTTTCATAATACTGTTCAGTACCAGGAGTTGAGCAGCCCGAGTTTTCGGCTACGGAGGGTGCTGGGCCCAGTCAAGTCTAGCCGTAGTTTTTTTTTAGCACTTCCTTTCCTTTTCTCTACTGTTGTAGTAACGGATTTTTAGTTACTGTTCTGCTACTACTGTTTATTTTTTGCTTTCTGTTGTTGTTGTTGTGGTGATATGTACTGAGACAACTGTTCTATTTCCTTTACTGCTTTGTACGTTTCTTTTGCTTAGTTATATTGCATGTGTGAATATGATTTACTTTCTTGCTTTTGGTTATTTCTTATTGGATGACTAGGTCTTGGGATTAGTCGAGGCAGGCCAGTCTCGGGTCCTGTAGGGATTCGGGAACCGGGTCATAACACCAAACTTTAATTCATCAAGCCCATTATAGTCAGAGGATAGTTGCATATTAGCCAATTACCCAGTAACATGATGTGTGGCAACTGAATTAGCATGCCACAAAGTTTTGCTAGGTGTTGTTTCAGCAAGTTGGGCCTGAGGAGTAAATTCAAAAGAATCATAGCGTTGATAACAGGTAAGAGTGCTATGATTAAATCTCCCACAAATTTGACATTAGACACCAACAATCGAGCGCCTGTGCCCAAAGTATTGTTGTCCACGGGCATAAGACTTAGCCCCTAGACCATGCGTAGAATGACCTCCACGTATCGTGGAATAATTGCCAAAATTATTCTATCCACGAGCAAAATAATTTCTTGGTCATGAAAAATTTCCATGACTCTTGCCACGACCTCGGGAAAATGAAGTAGCATGCATAGCCTGATATGCTTGCTGTTCAAGAGATGGTTGAGTTTGTTTTAAATGTTTCTCATGAGAAAGAAGATGCCCAGCCAACTCTTCAAAAGAAATCATCGTTTCACGAGTATTAAGGGAGACCACAACAAAGTCATATTCAGAACTTAAACCACTGAGAACACATAACACAAAATCTTCATCATCTATTGGTTCACCACAGGCAACAAGATCAAGAGCAATCATTTTGGCTTTCTTGATGTAATCAGAAATACTTAGATCCCCTTTTCGTAAAGAATGTAATTCTGTCCTATACTGTAACAGACGTGAATGAAGTTGAGTTGCAAAAAATTTCGATAGAAAATCCTAAATCTGACATGACGTTGTCAAATTAGTTAGTTGCGATCCAATGTCTTCAGAGATTGGTGACAACAACCAGCTCTTAACGAGCTAATCTTTCTGATACTATAACAAATAGGCATCGTTAACCACTTCAGATCCATCAGGTTTAGTAACTAGAGAAACCGAAGTGGGAGTAGATCCATCAACAAGACCGATAAGATCATAAGCATATAATAAAGGTTCAAATTGCGATTCCAAGAGATTATAATTGGAGGACGCCAGTTTGACTGAGATATTATGATGAACAGAAGGTTTCCCATGAATAAACGTGGAAATCGCAGTGGAATCGGTACCAGATGAAGGAACAACCATTGTAAAGCCCTAATCAGAAAACAACCTCAAGAAATCTCAAGGAAAGGAGCTACCAGATCTGATGCTCGAACCAAGAACAAAGACCATAGATGGATCAAATGCCAAGAATCGATGAAGCTCCGGTGATGGATGAGGTCACTTCGGCACACGACTCTGATACCATGTGAGCCTCCAGAGAAGACCCTATATTGCTGGAAAATGACTATATCACCTTGTTCGATTACCGCATACCATTATATATTGGGTGTAAACAATTGCATATAGCCCCTTACAACTTTGTAATATAAAACACAAGTATACTACCAACATATGCTTACATTGTGTATCCCCAGATTAAGTAGAAAGCTCTCTTTGCACCTAGTGCTCTTGCCCTCTTCCTCTTCAACCCTCTAGTATGGCGGGCAAATCTCCCCCCTGGGCCCATCAGTCTCCCATTGTTCGAGAACTGGCTGGTAACGACCTTAACCACCGCTTCCTTGCGTCATTGGCCTCCAAATTCGGCTCCATCATCCTCCTCCACCTCAGACTCCACAACTTTGTAGTTGTCTCTGACCCGAAGCTCGCTTGGAGGTCCTAAGAAGAACTTGAGTTCACCTATCATACTCATGTCAAACTCAACTTTCTATCTCACTAATGCTTTGACACAAGGACTTCCTTCTTGATCCAAATATGATACCATTGACGTATATCTAGACCAATATGATGTCATTAATTTTTGCATTTACAAATAGGGTGGAGTTAATCACCTCAATCCAATATCCATGCTAAAGAAGGACCTGAGTCAATCATACTATGTCCCAATTGCTTACGTCCATATAGTACCTTGTTGAGCTTGTATACATGCTCCGATATGTTGAGTCTTCAAACTCGGGAAGCTAAACTTCTTCCTTAATATAACCATTATCTATTTGATATAACTTGAAGCCCTTTGCACATATGAAAGCAAGTAGCATCTGAAATTTTCGGCCCTACCAGGAGGGGGTGACGTAATAATTGCGGAAATAAAATAAACAATCTCACAAAAAGTCAATCACACAAGTACACAAGTATTTTTAGGTGGAAACCCAAACCGGGTGAAAACCACCACCTAACCCTCTCGAGTTAGGATTTTCCGATCAACCAAGTTGATCAAAATCCACTAAACCGAATCACTTTAAACGAGGGTGATTCAACCTCAATACAACCACGCTACTTACACGAGGGTAGCGTACCTCAACCCCTTCTCCCCACGAGAAGGATTTTGTCTCGCGAAGGAGACGGGAATTTGCAAAGCGAATACCCAACCAAATAACAAAGATAAAATAAACAACAAGTCCTATAGAGCCAACAAAGTAATTTTAAACCTAGCTTCTATAGGAAATAGGATGCTTCCCTTTGAAAGGAGTGCGTCGACGACGCGGATGCATGTACCACGCGATGGCGCAACGTCGCTCTTGTGAACAACGACGGGAGAGCGGGTGCACAACAGCTTGATGCTCTCAAGAGAATGGAGCTTGAGCTTAGAGAGCAAGAGCTATCTAGGACACAAGAGAGTGGAACTATGTTGCTTAGGTGTCTCTAGGTGTGTCTTAGTGTGTATTTGTGTTGCAAAGGTTCCCCTCTATTTATAGAGGCCTTAGGAAGGCTTTGGAAGGCTTAGGAAGGGTTCTATAGCCGTTGGGAACAAAGCCCAAGAGAATTAGCCTGAAATCAGGAACAATCATTGCTCTGACAGGCTTATCAGACGTCTAATTCTGGCATCAGACGTTTGGAACTTCACTTTAAGACGTCTGATTTCAAGGTCAGACGTCTGATTTTGGGCGGGTCTCTTCCTGACTTGGATCAGATCTAAACAGGGTTTTTGCGCAAGTCCATCAGACGACATATAGGACGTCTGGCACTATGTCTGGACGTCTGGAAACCTACTTTTACTGTGGGAATGGATTTTCCAAACGTTGCAACGGCTAGAAAATCTCTGAGAAGAGATTTTGGGTCAGCCGAGGCAAAACGGTCAATTATCAGACGTCTGGACAGTCCTATGGACGTCTGATAAGGCTCTAACGGTCATATTCTTGAGTGTATGCTAAGCCAGCCAACGGTCCACTAATTGGACGTCTGGCAAATCCATCAGACGTCTCCTAAGATGTCTGGTCTATGATCTGGACGTCTGATTTCATCAGACAGAAATAACTACGCCCAGCCTAATAGTTATCAGACGTCTGAAACAACAGTTAGACGTCTTAAAATACTTTATCAGACGTCTGATTTGGGAATTAGACATCTGGAAACTCTGTTTGAACCCTATATTGGTTTTCTAAGTGTTTTACAGAAAACCTAAGTATCCTAGGGTTGTGCAGGTGTTCCTAGGACTACTGTTAGGGTACTTTGAGGCTCTTTAATATGAATTATCTAAGGAAATAAAGAGCAACAAAAGAAACGAAAAATACAACAAGTACAAAAGAAGGAAATCTATCCTATTCTTCATTTCCTTCCATCTTTAATATATCGCTCCTCGCGAATCTCTTCTGTTCTCCATCAAGCTCCTCCAATCCGTCCTGGATGCGAGCTCGAACTCCATCTAATCGCGTATCCATTTGCGATTGACCTGAAATCTAGGACTCAAAGTGCAAATGTTAAATAACACGTGTTTTGTTATCATCAAAACAAATGATCGTGGTGCTCTAGCACCAACAATCCGGATGGACTCTAGGTGACCTGCAAAAGCAAACATCTAGTTAAAATTAGGTTTTTCACCTTAACCTAAAATGCCCAAACATGTAGGGTAAATAGGAAACTTCCATTCTTTTGAGGGGCATTCACCAACGTAAACTAGCTTTGAATGATTTAATGCACGTTTTGGTTAAAGTGGGTGATCGACACCTCGAGATTCGAAGTGTTTGACTCAAGAAAAGGGACGATCGGACCTCCTATGTGGGTGGAGGGTCCGATTCATGGGATTCAGGCAATCACACAATAGGCATAGGGATTTGGTTATCCAATTTCACCGCAGGAGGTGTACATTTGGGGGGAGTATGGTACTCCAAACTATACACTAGAATATCTGATATTACAAGGTTTACAAGCTCTCAATTTTTCTCTCAAATCGCTTCGGGGGTGGGGGGTAGGGGAGGCCTCGAGGGCCTTCCACAGCTATTTATAGTTCTAGGATTGGGTCACCCAGCGAGATCTTCTGAGTAAATACGTCGCCTAACAAGATGTGTACTTTGTCAGGTTATTTATTGCGGTAGCCATTGTCAGTATTTATTGAGAGCACAGTCCTGCTGTACTTTTGTTGTCTCCTCTAACAGATAGGATCCTTTGGGTCCATTGCACGTGGTCTTTTCTATGTGTAGGCGGGTTAGACTCCTAGATCCGTTTGCACAGAAGATTTTTCTTGGATGTAGACGAGTTGGATTCCTCGAATCGGCTTGCATTAATGGCATAAAACCACCATTGCCATTTATTTTAAAGGCTCTCAAAAGATGTATCGTTATGCAGAATGATCTTCCACATTGGAATTTAATTCAAACAAAGAAAAATAAACTTCACTTTTGTTGGAACCGTACTGATGGCAGGAGAAGAAAATAGATGGATTTTATGCAATCTTCACGGTGTCGATTCCGATCTCCCCCTTTGAAATGGCTAGACCAAAGGCCTTGAAGTACTCCTTCACAGCAACGTCCTTGTACATCCTCAGCCTCCCTTCATCAACCAGAGCTTTTGCAGGTCCGATCTCCTTCTCCCTTCCCATGGAATAGAAAGACACGATGGACACCCTTTCCTTCTCGGCACTTGTCACCACCCTATGCGTAGGGCTCTCATATATCCCATTGCTCATGATCTACAACCAACAAAAAAAATTGCAACCTCCATCCACATATATACCCAATGGTAGATTTAGGATTTAGCATGAGATAAGAATCCAAGTTTATGCATGGAATTCAATATAGCACGAATTACAACCCATGCAAAGATTGTCCCCAGATCACATCCACAAGGGCTTCCACTACGTACACATATGACCACCCCTCTAGTTATAGCAACTTTAAAACCTCTTCTAGTTTCCCTTTTCTTAAGCACGCAAGCAAGGCAAGGCACCTTAAAAAGAGAGTGGCCCATTTGCCTTAAAAGGAAAGGCCTTTCATCCACCTAGAAGCAAAAAACAATAATAGGGATATGGAAGATTTACAAAAGCCCAGGAAGCTTCCCATTCCAAACATTCAAGCTTTACATAGCATCACTTCTATCCGGTGTCCATGATCCAACTCTAAATACATAATCCTCCAAACATGCACTAAAATAAACCCTACACGCTGGAGTGGATCCGACGAGCTGTACCTTTGGATGCAGATCCAACGGTCAGCACTTTTTCATCCCTTTCTCACGGTATATCCACAACTCCGGATCCACTCATTCCTATGCAAAAACAAAAAGAAAAGAAAAACACTCCCCATCTATTGAATTTTGTCGGAATCAAATTAAATCAGAAGACAACGGAACACAAAACTGATCCAAAGCAAGAAGTAGTAAGAGTCTTGTCACCTCGATATGATCCCCAGTATTGACAAGGAGTGCACCAGGAACCACCGGAACCCCTAACCATTCTCCTCCTCCATCAAGAACGTGAAGCCCTCCATCCACCTCAGGGTCCTGCAGCAGCAGTGTGATGGCGGACGCGTCCTTGTGTGGCTTCAACCCCACCACCAGATCCGGCCTCTCGCAACGTGGGTAGTGGTTAAACCTCACGTACACCGTCCCCTCCTCCCCAAACCCTTCCACGAAGTACTTGCTCCCCAAACCCAGGGCCTCCCCCATCGCCATGAAGACCCTCTGGGCTACCCATTTGCACCTATCGTTGTATTCCAATAGCACGTCCTTCAGTACCGGAGGCCACAGGTGCAACTTCCTCTCCTGCTCAGGTTGCACCAACAGGCGAAGCCTGTCGGCCCAGTCGAGGACCAGGTCGTCGTGGGCGATGCCGTCCACGCCGTACCCCTCGTTGTACACTTCGGCGCATTTCTGAAGCGGGGGTGGGTTGGAGAAGAATTCGCGGGTGGCGGAGAGGAGGCGGTCGAGGAGCGGGGTGGGGATGCCGTGGTTGACCGCGTGGAAGAGGCCGTGGGTGTGGAGGGTGGAGTTGAGCTTCGCGGTCTCGGAGGGGGAGATGAGGAGGAGGCCAAGGTCGATGGTGGGGATAGGGTCGACGTTGGTGGGACGTAGGTTGGAAGGGTGGTTGGATGGCAGCTGGATGTAGCGTGAAGGCGAAGCCCCATGGAAGCCGACAGGGAGTTCCTGCTTCGGTTCACTTATGCAAATATATTGGATAACCCACCAAAATAAATTTATCCTACATCTATATAATAATTTATTTTAAGTTAAGTTCTGTTGATTCGAATCAAATATTTTTCTTATCAAATAAGATAAATTATTTCTCTTACCAAATTAGACCTTAAATTTTTCTTACATCATAATAGCATTTTCTTGGATAAACATAAAGATATTTTAGCAATCCAATAACAAATTAAAGGAAGAAAGAGACGCTGGAACAGAAGGCAATAAATGAGATGAGAAAAGGACATGATTGAGATAAACAAAGCCAATCACACCATTTGGAATTCCCATCCGATCACACCATTCAAAAATTGATCCCATCCGTTTATATATGTTCCTGTCGTTAATTTGTTGAGAATAAAAAATCCAAACGATTACGTAATCCACTCTTCCTTCTCAATTCAGCAATCACATTGTCGAGTTGCCTGACGTCTCCATCAATGCTCATCAGTCCATCACAGATCTCATCTTCATTTTTACAACTGTAGCATGACTAACATATTCATCGTTCCTGCATCTCGTCATCTCCTTCGGTGATGCCCTTCGGTCTCTCTACCCTCTATTTTTGTAATGCGTCAAAAATAAATAGTAACAAGTACCAATGATTTGAACATATTTTTTTAGTATTGCAGTGTAGCTATGTTAATTTGTTTAAATTTACCCTTTAGCTTTCGTGGAGAAATATATGACTTAATGGCTTGTTTATGCTACCCTGCCTTTTCTGTTCTTGAATATGTGGTCAAGGGATAAACATTTTTCTAATTTAGTTTAATCTATTTGGTCCCAATCGTCTCACATCTTTCATGGTAATCCTAGTGCTTGTTTTTATGCTAAGCTTGCTTCTCTTAAAAGGACTCTGAGGATTTAGAATAGATCGACTTTCGGGGATATCCATAAGCTTGTTGGATAGTTTGAGTCTCGCCATGGTGAACTTGATGCCTCCCTTGCATCCAGTTGGGATGACAACATATTCGCTGAGTTCAACAATACCCATATCCAACTTGACGATGTCATTCTTAAATTGAACGATCTTTATATGCAAAGGCTAAAGTTAATTGGCTTATGAATGGGGAAGGTTGCAATAGATTTTTCTTCACGACTATTAAGAGGAAATTTGCTAAGTGAGCTAGATCTTCCTTGGTGGAGAGGATTGGTAATGGTTATAGGGTGGAAGCAACTCGTAAAGCTATCAGTTACTTTGAACATCTTCTTGCCTCTGGTTCTCCTGCGGGGTATGAATCTTTCCTCCAGCACATTCCTTCCATTATCTCTTCTGAAGACTATGATAACCTTGTGAAGGCTCTGTCTGAAGCTAAAATCTTTGATGCCCTCTCCTTTTTGCCTTCAAATAAGACCCCTGGCCCTGATGGCTTTAATGCAGAATTTTCCAAGCATTGTTGGAGCATCGTTAAAGAAGATATTATTGAGGCTATTTGTTACTTTTTTGATGCTCAAGTAGCCCCCCATCCTTGAACACTACGTTCATTGCCCTTATTCCCAAAAAAGTTGATCCTTCTGAGTTAGCGGATTACAGGCCGATTAGCTTATGCAATGTTCTCTATAAATTAGCCTCGGGCATCCTGGCCAAAAGGCTTGAGCCCCACCTCCATAAATTGATCTCTCCTAAGCAGGCTGGTTTTATTAAGGGTCACTCTATCTTTGATCATATTGTGACTAATTTCGAACTCACGCAACGTCTTGACAAGAAGGTCCATGGTTCTAATGTTATTCTCCAATTGGATCTTGAAAAGGCGTACGATAGAGTGGAGTGGGGAATTCTTTTTAAAATTCTTGAGGCTTTTGGTTTCTCCTGTCAGTGTGTCAATCTTATTAGGGCCCTTGTGTGTCATGAGGGCTCTTCCATTCTGGTTGACGGGTGCTCTTCCTCGTTCTTTAAGGCTTCCCGAGGTTTATGCCAAGGAGATCCCATCTCCCCGTTCATTTTCAACATTTTTCTAGAATCTTTCATTAGGAATCTTAAACATCTTGTGAATTTAGGGAGAGTTAAGCCCTTCTTTCTCCGTCGGGGTGTTATCCCTCCGATTGTTCTTTTATATGCTGATGATATATTTCATCATCTTTACCAACGGGAATCTCAATTCCATTCGCAACCTCTCTGTCTTTTTGTCCAATTTTGAAAACTCTTTCGGACAAAGGGTTAGCTTGCATAAGAGCTTTTGTTATGTTGGGAAACATTTCCCCCATGGTCGCCTTTTTAGCATTCTCAGCACCATGGGTTATTAGATTGGGTCTTTCCCTTACACATATCTTAGTTGCCCCATCTTTATTGGCAAGGCCAAAATCTCCTACTTTGCCGACATTATCAAAAAAATTCAATCTAAGTTGGCAGATTGGAAAGCCAATCTTCTTTCTGCTGCGGCCAGACTCCTTTTGATTAAGCATGTGTTCTCTGCTGTTCCAATCCACATTATGGTTATTTTGGATGTTCCCTCCTCTGTGATCCGAAAATTGAATTTCATCTTTGCTAACTTCTTTTGGGGTAAGGTTTCTGACGGTTCTCGTCACTATTGGATTTCTTGGAATACAATCACCACCCCCCAAAACTCGGGGGGCTTAGGGATCAGAAATCTTAACCTTTTTATTAGAGCCTTGAGAATGAAGAGGGTTTGGCATATTTTGCATGAAGATTCTATCTTCTCTAATCTTGTTCGTGATATTTTCAAGAATGCCAACCTTTCCTTGCTCCCCTCCAGATTTTGGGTTCTTTTCCAAGCCTATCAGGAGATGAGACCTTTCATTAAATGGGAGGTTCATGAAGGTCGGGTGGACTTCTGGTTCGACCTTTGGATTAGAGATTATCCTCTCAAAGATTTCCTCCCGGAGAATTCTTATGTTCAACCTATTCATATTAAAGATATTATCTCATCTTTGAACTCAAATCCTCTTACTAAGTACATTCCTTCCTATATTTGTGACCATATTGATAATATTTCTTTGGATGAAGTCAAAGATAGGCCAATTTGGACCCCCCTTGCTACTGGCTCCTTCTCTGTCTCTTCGGTCAATCATTTGATTACCAAGAATGAAGTGGGAAGCCCAATTTTCAGGAATCTTTGGAAGCTGAAGCTCCCCCTACATATTTCCCTTTGTATCTGGAGAGTTTTCCTTCATAGGCTCCCCACAGATGAAAATATCTCTAGATTGGGCATTCCTCTTGCCTCGAAATGCTATTGTTGCCCTCATTTCCGTCCACATCTTCATCCACAGTGAACTTGTTCGAAAAATTTCTAAGTGGGTTTTTCTCAAAGGCTTTATCGCCCCTATTGACCCTGTCTTCTTCTTCGACATTTTAGAAGGTCGTTCTCTTCACAGATGGGGTAATACTATTAAAGCAATGATTTGCTTTATTTGGTACTATGTTTGGTGGATTAGAAACAAAATTTGTCATGATAACTTTCATTGGAACGGCCTTCATAGTCTTCTTGATTATGGTTGGGGTAATTTCCAGATGCAACTTTGGATTTCGAAACAAACACCCAAAAATCTAATGCTTTCTTGGATGCACCCCTTGTCAGGCTTCAAGATTAATATTGCATCTAAGATTGTTAATGATAATTCTTTCTTGGGTTGGGCTATTACAGAACATATTGGGAATTTTGTCTTGGGGGACTCTTGCAAAACTATGGTCCTTCCTAATGAAGTTGGTATTATGCAGCCTTTGCTTCATGCCCTCTCCCTTCCTCTGGTGGATTTTGCCCTTCAGGTTGAAGTGGATTCTACCCTTCTCTACTATTGGTGGAATGGTAAAATTCAAGTTGCTTGGAATATGCATAGGGAGTTCAATTCATTGTTGTCTATGAAAAATCAAATTTTATCTATTTCCTTTGTGCATAGAACAGTTAATCTCCTTGCCTTGAGACTTGCAGAGATTGCAGATGGCGACTGAAGGATCTTCAGTACCCTTTCCAACCTTCCTCGGAGAATTAGAGGGATTTACTATATGGATGGTATTCAGTGCCCGTAGATTATGATTTAATTGTTTCCCTCCAAGAGGGGCTCTTTGGTTTTTTCTCCTCCTCAGCGTTGTCTGCTCCATTTGGTTCTGGTCTGTTGCTTTGCTGGCTGCAGTTTTGTTGTTTTGTGGTTTTGATGTAATAGGTCACGAGTCGTGGTCCCTCTCTTTTTGTACTAGGCAGGTTTTGGTTTAGTCCCCCTGCCTTCTTTTTTTAGCCTTCAGGGATTGAGGGATGAATAAAATTGGGTCCCATTTTTTTTTTAAAAAAAATGGCTTGTTTATGAAATTCTAACGCATATTCCTACATTGAAAATTAGAATTGAGAAGATCATCCCAACTTAGAATTTAGTTGTTTGGACACAAACATTTTATAAGAGATAATAAATGGAAAGTTCCAAATCTGACCATACATAGGTTAGGTATAATAGATATATTGCATAATAATCAGTAAATTGATACATTTGTTAATAAATTAAGAATCAATGAATTGTGAGAAGGTGATCCTATTGAGTGAATATGAATGAATGATTTTCTAACTTTTTTTTCATATTAAAAAATGGTTAAGAAAACTATTAAGTCCATTTTGAAGAGGACTTCAAGAAGTTGATGATTCTCTCTTATCTTTAATACCAGTTGATGAGATTCCACCTCAGTTTAACTCTACAACAATCTTAATGATGTCAACTTCAGCTACAAGTATCAATTGATGTTGTAAGGTTGCTTAGATTCCAAGAGAGGTCATGATAAAAGTCATGATTCAATTAATTAAGGAAAATTTCTTAGATTAGTCAAGCTTTTGGCTCGTATAATAAGGAAGTTGATTGTATTGTATTGGAAAATGCCCCTAAAAATACATCTTATACCTTGCCCCAAATTCAAAGGGAGATTCTTTCCATATTCTCAAGAAAATTTAAAACTCTATTTGTGAGGAGATTGGTTATGCAAAATTTTGCATTATTCATCAATTTAGTTAATTCTTTATGCAAGAGGAATGATAAATTACATGTTGCCCAGGCTACGAAACTTGTTCGATTTTGAGTAATATAATAGAAGATGGATGTTCTGCTACCCAAAGAGGTGAGGCTAATGGGGCATATAATACACTTACATCTTTGAATTTATTTTTATTTTACTTACAATGAGAGATCTCTTGGAAATTATAGATGATCTTTGTCAAGCATTACAACATAAATCTCAAGCTATTGTCGATGCAATGCACTTAGTGTCTGTCACAAAGCAACTTCTACTAAAATTTAGAGAGAATGATGGTTGATCTTTGATAAACACAATTGAGTCATTTTGTCAAGGACATGAGATTGAACTTCTTAATATGAGTGAATCTCATAAAGTGGGTTGTGGTAGATGCAGGAAAGATAATATTATAGTGGAATATCATTATAGATACGATATCATTATTGCTGTTGTGGATTCATTATTGATAGAGATGAATGATTGATTTTTTGATGATGCCGTGGAATTATTAATACCTAGTTTAGCATTAAAATCAAGGAATAACTTTACATCTTTCAACATCTCAAATATATGCAAACTCGTAGACAAGTATTACCCTAAGGATTTTAGTGATCAAGTGAAACTACATGTACAGATTCAATTGAAAATTTTCAATCTTGATGCTAACCAATCTTGATGCTACACAAAATATAGAATGGCATGAGCCAACAATAATTTCAGATTTGTGTTAGATTTTGGCCAAGATAGGGAAGTCACTAAATTATCCTCTTAATAGATTGGTGTAATTGATATTAACCCTTCCAGTTTCAATGATAACAGAGCGAGCATTTTCTGTAATTAAGCTTGTGAAGACAAGGCTACAAAATAAAATGGAGGACGAATTTTTATCTAGTTGCTTGATTACATATATTGAGAAGGATATTGCAAGAATTTTTTCTATTAACTCAATCATTGATGAGTTTGATTCCATGAAAGAGCATTGAACTCAATTTAGGATGTATGGCCTTAAACATCGTTAATGTTATTTTTCACTATTTTATTGTATATCAATATATATAGCTACTGGTGAAGTTGTTCCATATTTTAGCACTTAATTTAAGTGATTATATATTGTATATCAATAGATAGCCATGTTTACTGGTTCGTCCCCTTGTCTCAAATTCTTGGCTCCATCCTACTCTTTTGTCTTTGTGTTTTCTAATGTTAATCTCTTTGGAGTATGGTCCTCGTGTTGGGTGAGTTCATGGGGAATGGGAATGGTTATTATAACAAGGTGATAGTATTTTTGTTTCATTTATATGTGACCTAGAAGCTTATTTAAGCAAGTTGGGCACACAACTTAGGTAAAACTAAGAGTGCTTCCCCCCTTGCGAGAGAGCGCTCCGCACTCCCCTCCACTTGCTTCGCTTTTTCCCCTCCCTTCTCCCTCTTTTCTTGCTGGGTCCTTCACTGTCCTCTCTCTGGTGAGGTCTCCGAGTCCTCCCTCCTTGGATAGGAGCTTTGCAGCCCCTCGCCTAGGCGATGTCTCCTTTCGGAGCCTCGCAGAGAGCGTCATTCGACTTTGTTTTGGTTGTGCTTTTCATTTTTTCATTGGTTTTTCTCCTTTTCTTTTTTGTTTCTCTGATGGATTTGCTTGGATCTTGATAGCTTTGTCTTTTTTGGCGATTCTAGCCTTGTCTGGGGTTTCCTTGCTTGTTGATCTTCGTGTTGCTTGCTTTAGCCCTCCTTTGGGCTTCTCAATGATATTCCTTTTTCGTTGCTGTGGTTAGTTCTCTCCTATTGTGGTACGGTTGGGATGTCTTCCCATCCGGTATCACCTTGATCTCCTCGTCCTCCTTCCTGTATGGACTGATCCCCCCCTCCAAAGTGATCTTTTGCTTCGGTGGTTGCGGGCTCCGGCTCCTTTGAGCCTTCTTTTGTGGAGAATGTGCTTAAGGTCCGTCAGTTGGAGTTGCGAGAGGGAGTGTTTGGAACTTCCTTTTCCTGTAAGGAGGTTTCGATGAGTAGTCTTAGGCTTTCGGCTTTAGTTGTGGAGTGTGCCTGGGGCCCTAAACCTTCGCCACATAGACTAAAGGAGTTTCTTTTTAATCGCATGAACATCCGCTCAAAATTTACTTTGCTCCCGTTAGATTTTTGTCACTGGATTATTCATTGTGATACTTATTTGGACTTCTGTTCGATTTAGTCTTTGGGTTCTATCGTGGTTGATTGGATGCGATGTCAATTCATTAGGTGGACGTCATTGTTTCGTATCGATGCTTTGCTTTCCTCTATTTCAATTTGGGTTGGATTCCCTGACATTAATCTTCATCTTCTCAACCCAAACACCTTGATTTCTATTTCTTATCAATTAGGTAACCCCATTTGTGTAGACCCTAGGATGATCCAAGGCCTTAGGCCTGGGTATTCGAGGGTTTGTGTGGAGATAGATTTATTGGCCCCCTATCTGGATTTGGTTTTCATTTTTAATGGTGATGAGCAAATATCCCGGCGTGTTATCTTTGAAAAGATTCCTTTTGTTCTGCCTAAGTTGTATGAAGCTTGGTCATGTCATATCTTCTTGCCCCAAGTTTTCCATGTAGGCTGCCAGAAAGGAAGACTCTCCTCGTGCTTCTCCATCCCTGACTTTCAGGTTGTGTTCTAATGAGCCATTGTCGGGTCCCTCTTCGTGCTTGATGCATGTTGATGGTGATGGCTCTAATGGAAGAAAGCCAGAACCGTGCTTGGTGCTTGTGTTGCAACATGATGATCTTCCTGCTTCAGAGGAAGGGGACGGGAAATTAAAATCTTGTAACTCAGAATGTAGAAATCCTCATCCTTCTTCTAGGAGGGTCATGGTCTCTTTGCCTTCTTCTCATACTCCTCTGGAAGGGAAGGGGAAACGGCGTATTCGTCTTCGACGATGTGAAGGACATGCTTCCCATTTGACTGCCGATTTGGGGAGGGAGATCGCTGGAGATAATCCTCGATCCTCCTCTCCCCCCAAGGTGAAGTGTTCCAACTTAGCTTTGATTGTTGTTTCTGATGATGATCGTGATTTGCTTGCTTGTGATATGTCGACTTTTCATCTGAACTTTGATTGATTTATGACGGATCTTCGTCAACCACTTGTGTTTTTGGAAAAAATTGGATCGACTTTTATGCTTATTAATAATAGGGATAATCATAAATCTCCTATCTCTAATAAGGGGGATTCAGAAGATGGAAAGGCAATTATTTTATGTGATTTTTTGTAGCAATGTGTTCTTTCTGTGGTTAAAGTAAAGCCCAATAGTGCAATTGTTGATCTTGAAGAAAAAATGTTAAAATGATTAAATGCGGGCCTTCTAAGGATTCCTATGGTTTAGCTTGGGGTATTTACCTCCCCTTGCCCTCCCCTCCCCCTCTCTTTGACCCTGATCCTCCCCTCGTCTCTAAGGTTAGGGTGGACGAGGAGAATATGCAATTGAGCAATGATGCTATTTTACTTGATACTTAATCAGATGTAGAGCCTGAAGGCTTGCTGGATTTTTATGACGCGGAACCCCATTTCCTTCAGGACATGGCAAATGAGGCACACTCTCCAGCAATGGTTAGAGGAGCCCATGGAGGACAACTAGAGTAAACGTGTAGAATGACCTGATGTTGTGCAAGATCCTTGCATAAAACTGTCTTTATGAATTGTCTCAATTGTAGAGGCATTCTTAATGCCCCTACTTTGAATCATCTTAAAGATCTGATTCACATTCACAACCTTAAACTTATTTTTCTGTTCGAGCCATTTGTAAACCCTTCCTTGATCGACACCATTAAAATGTTCGAGCCTTTCTTTCCACTTTAGTTTGGTGCTTCCGAAGTCCCCCAAGATCTGGTGCCTTTGGAAAGATCTTGTCTCCATCAATCTTCTTCCTTCTATAGGCCCAGCCTTGACGGTTCAATGCTCGGCCAATAAGTCTACATTTAAAATCTCAGCCATTTATGCCTCTTGTAAGCTTGAATATTGTCTAAGGCTTTGGGATTACCTCTCTGATACTTCAGTCTTGAGTCCTTCCCCCAAGATTATTGGAGGTGACTTCAACTGCATTCTTCGGGCCTCGAAAAAGAGTAGTGGGCTTCCCTTTTCTGATTCATAGGCAGCCCCTTTTATGTCTTGCTTTCATAACTTGGCTGTTATTGAAATGCCCTTGTCTGGCTCTTAGTTCTCGTGGTGTAATGGTCATCGTGGGAGCTCTTGAATCTATCAAAAGCTTGATCGTGCGCTTCTAACGTCGGATGCTTTAACTATTTTTTCCTTTGGATCTTACACCTCCAGAAGGAATTCTAATCATGCTCCTATGATCCTTACCTCCACAGCTACTACCATCTCTCTTCCATGATGAGGTGTGGCTCATTATAGTTGAAATGCCAAAGTTAAGCTATAAACTAGGTTAAACACTATCTAATTAACATGATAAATGGGTTAAGTGTAGGAATTAATGAAAATAATGTAAAACATCAAAGTTGTGCTAAAAACGCATAATTAGGTCTCTTTTAAGAGATTCTATATTTAATTAAGTAAATGGATGATCTGAATGCCAATTGAACACCAATTTGAGTTTGAAAGTACAAATCATTGTAGGATTAACTTTTAATATATTCAAAATAGTTTCCGTAAAATCTTGATTGCATTTTGACATGATTAGGACCTTGGATTTAGTGTTTTACACTTAGGTCCTTTGAAAACTTGGTAGGACTTATTTGAAAGACATTAGGGACCTTCCTGCGATAATTCTTCCCACTTATGGGCTCTTTCATAAATGTCACACCATTTTGCTTTGAGGGCTTCACCTACAATTAACCCAACACACTTGATGCCTGCCCTCCTCTTCCACTATTCGTAGCGAAGAATATGACGCATAGGAGCCATCTATTCCTTCCTCGATTAGATCAACGGTTGATCTAGCTCGCACCTAGTGGAGCTAGTGCACACACCTTCATGCCTAAACCTAGATCTCATCCTACGGTGGCTTTTCATCTAAACCCTTTCTTGCGTACAACTGTTGATACCCTTTGACCATGGCCCACTGATCCAGTGACCAGAGCGCCCCCAATGCCTATATAAGAAGGATCCTTGAGCTCCTCTGACCACAATCGACCCCCCTCCTACATCCTTGGGTTGATCCTTTCTTCCCTCTCCAGCTTCCTCTTCCCTCTTCACTCCAAGGTTGGTGACAGCAGCCACCCTCCCTTCCTCACTTCGTCCACATTGAGCTGGATCACATAACACCAGGGGACGTCCTAGAAGCTCCACTAGAGAGCTTTTCAATCACTGGAGACCTTCTTCCTCAAATTCATCACCACTGACCACCGGTCATGGTCCTAGAGATCTTATTCATCTGATAGTTAGATTTAATGTTTCTAGAGTAGATTTAAATGCTTGCTAGATTAGATAGGAGTAGTGTTAGATAGTATTCATCGTTTGATTGTGTTAGATTAGGAGTAGTTTAGTTTAGTTTTAGATTCTCACCAATCCACCTCCTCTGATCAATTCAGATCAAAGGAGATGAATCTACTCACCCATTGTGTTCATCTAATCTTCCTCCTCATCTCATGACCACTTTCACATTGTTTCCTTGCCATTTTAACTCACTGATCACTCCACCCAACAAAGTCACTATGGATCTAAAGCTCTCTAGATTCTAGATCCATAGTGCGTTCAAATTCATCAAAGGGTCTTCTCATCTCATTCCACAATTCACAGAGACCATCCCATGTTTTTGAATTGAGCTGATTCAACAATTTTATCAGATTTGGTTCCAATGGTTGATCAAGTGATTTTCAAGGCAATAACATTCAATTTGGATTTAATACAGTAAATTGAGTGAATTTGAGTTGAATTAGATATATTGTAATTGCTTTAAACTCGTATGATAAGATCTATGTTTCTTGGATTTTGTATGCCCAATTTCCATCTCAGATATTGTTTCTCTAGGTAGCTTGAGACTATGAAAATCAGTGGCATTGATTTGAGGCTAAAGCAATAACCTAATTAGTTTTATAGGATTGCATTGTATACCTGAACACCAATTAATGGTGTGCAAGTATTCTAGATGATCAAATCATCTTAGCGAGCTCATATTAAATGCCCAAGTAGGCAACAACCTGTATTCATCAAAATGGTTTTTAATATGTTATTTGAGGATTGAATGAGATTGGAGTCGCCTTAAAAAAGGTCTGGGATCTATTTGCAAAGGATTGAGAAGTCTAATTTGTGTTCTCTTCTCAACGCTGTCTATAGCGAAGAAGAAAGATCAAATTAGGGTTTCTGTATTTAACAAGCACTGATCTGAGTTGTTTTGAATCCCAAAATCTTTAATGAGAGTTTGCGACACTTGAGATTTGTGTTTGAGTAGTTTAAATCAAATCTGGGACGTTCACATTTCTTGCCTAGATCTAAGATGAATTCTTAATTGCAATATTCAATTGCTTGTTTGATGCCTTGAGAGAAGTTTCATGATGATGTTCGATGATTAAATTACGAGTTGGAGTAATTGGTTTTTATCTAACTTTGATTTAGGAGGTTTTTGTTAGTAAGTCGATCAATATGGAGTTTTCTGGATGTGCTGCAAGTGAACCATTTCATTTGAGTTTTGGAATGGTTTAATGTTTGTAAGGAATGCTTGATTATAGATTTGTTATGGATTTATGGTTTAGATACTTGAGTAGCTTTAGGAGTATTCAGATCAAACCTAATATGGTCTAAATTTGACTTCAGCTACAACAGTGAATGGAGCACACTGTTAGGGCTGTTGGAGGTTTGATCCAAGCAGTTCCTCAGTCTTCTTTGAGTTTCAATGAATTTTTAATGTATCTAAACTTAGAACAAGATTTCATTTTCTAGTGTATGCTGCATTTGATCCTAAAATGATTTGTATTTCACTGAAAATCTTTTATAAACTCTTTGCCAACAAATTGAATGTGTTAACTATAAAATTGTGTGATTTAATGAAATCTGATGAGCAAATTATGTTTTTATACTTTATTATGATCTAAACTGATATCTGGAAGTGTTGTAAGTTCATATCTTCTTTTCTAGAAGTTTAGAATGCATTTTAGTGGCTTTGGTTTCATGCTCTGCTCTTCATTAAGCCACATTTTGTCCAAGTTGTAAATAGTGAGAAAAATAAAAAATAATTGTAAAAAAATAAAATAAATGTGTCTTGAGTTAGATTAGGTTTAGTTTTAGGTGTGTGTGAAGTTAGGTTAGGTTTTAAGTCCTATAACTAGGAGAACATACCAGTAGAAGCTTAGGTCTTCTCTCGTTTGAAAATAAAAGAATAAGTACATAAAAATACAAACAAAGTCCTCTTCCTTTCTTCTCATCTTTTTCCCCTCTTCCCCTATCTCTATAAAACATAAAAACAAAATAAAAACTGAAAAAGTCCAAAAATCCATAAAAATACTTATGTCTATAGTATTTACACTTGTATATAAGCTTAAATTAATTGTATATAATAACCTATATGTGTATAAAGTGTATAAATAACTAATATATATATTTTATATACTTAGGTAGGTATATGTAACGACCCGGTTCCCGAGTCCCTACGAGACACGAGAACCGGACCGACTCAACTAATCCCAAGACCTAGTCGTCCAACGAGGAAGTAACCAAAAGAGCAGTAAAATAAACCACACTCAACATGAATATAACTAACAGTAAGGAAGTACAGCAGTAAGGAAAGAAACTACTACAGTAGATACCACCACAACAGTAGAACAACATTTATCATATAACAAGAACTGCAGGTAAAGAAAGTACAGTGGAAACAAAAACTACTCACTAGAACAGAAACAAAAGAGGTACAAAAGACTGTGGTAAACTCTACTGGACCCTACTCGGCCCAGCGTCCTCTGCAGCCACCGACCCTGGCTGCTCAACACCTGGTCCTGAAAAAGGTAACGAGTGTAACACGTCAGCAAAACGCTGAGTAGAGTGGCAAACTAACTAAAGACAACAGTAGAGTGTACAGTAGCTGTTATGTTCTATTACTTCCTTTATTCACATCTTTCAATTTTCTCACTATTTCATTTATTTCTCAGATCCTTTACTTGATCTCGAATGTCCTCGTGGGAACGATCTTGATTGCAGTCTTTTCCAAAAGTAGAAGTAGCACGTGGTGCTCTCCTGGCCGGGAGAGTCCCCCGTGGTGATCCTACCCTCAGTCAACCACCCCAAGGTCACTGACAGACGTAACGGTGACTACGGCACGCACGATAAACGCACAGGTAGCTAGCCCGCACTGGCACGCGGTCAGTCATTTTCGTTAACGGGTGTGCCCAAAGCACAGCACGGAACCAGGGCAGAGCCCTCTTAGTAACAGGGGTCCAACCCCTCCACAGTAACCAAACCGGGGCCTTACCCCTCCACAGTCCGCGCACCCTCGCCTGACTACCCTGGTTTGCCCTAGTGGGCCTAACAAGTCGGTGAAGGAGGCTAGCAGAACCCCGGGGCCCATGGGGTAGCTAGTACTCTCCTAACACTAGTATCTCTCCTCGGTACTACGTACACGAGGGCCAACAAGTCGGTACAGAGCGGCCAATCCTAACCCCGGGTCACTGGGGTGGCTGGCCCCACTCTGCACTAAACAGGTACAGGTACTTCCCTTGGTACTGCGTACCCAAGAGACAGTACAAACTACATCTCAGTTCCATTCCTTTTTCTTTCCAGGAGTTCCACTCCTAATTCCCCGTAGGGTTCCAGCTCTTTATCTCAGAACATCATATGTTTCACTTTCCAGTTTCACGTTCTCACAATCCATGATCTCAATCATGTTTCTTTATTCATAACAGGCAGCTGTTAATTCAATTTACAGGCAGCTTTATATTCCTTTCCATTTTTTCAAGACTGCAGTATTATACATTCCACTAGTTTTTCCATCCTAGGGTTCATGCCACATCCTAGGATCTAGCATACAACTAATTTTCCAGCCCTAGGATTCATGCATCACCTAGGAGCTATCATTCCATACATTTCTCATTCCTAGGATTCATGCAATGTCCTAGATTCTAGTTATGGTTCCATACTTTAACAGATTTTAATAATAAACTTAAGCCACTCTACCAGGTACAACGGGAGTAATGGGGGCGTGATCGGGAATCTCGCTTGCCTCCGCGACTCTCAAGACTGCAACTGAACGAGGTCCTATCACAAGGATCAAACACAAGGAGTGTCTCAAAATAGTGTATAGCTACTGTAGACGGGTAGAGGAATTAATTCTGAAAAGAACGCAACTCGAATCGCGGAAAACGGAGCCCGAACAGGCCCTAAACGGGTCGAAAAAGACGATACTGTGCAAGATCAGACGTCTGGAACTTCTTCCAGACGTCTTAAAGAGTGGATCAGAGAATTACCTGTCCAGCGTGGTTTCCCAGACGTCCAGAAGTCTGCGAGGACGTCTGTCCTAGCTCCCAGACGTCCGATGGTCACCCCGGACGTTTGGAGGTCACTCCTGCCGTCTGGTACAACTTTCAGACGTCTGATTCGCAAAGGATGGCGAATCAGCGAACCTGTGCACAGCCAACTGCCTCCCTCAGTACGGTCAGTCGACAGGAAGGAAGAAGAAGGCGGAATACTCACCTTTCAGACGTCTGTATGAGCTACTAGACGTCGTCCTCGCCGTCTGCCTATCAACACAGATGTCTGATTCTGGAAATTTTTCCAGAATCAGGGCGCTACTCGGCCTCCGCTCACGACGCCACCCGCGTCGTACCTCGCGCGTCTGCTGCTCAGATCGCAGCAGGTCCCTCTCCGCGTCGCTCCGCGCCCCCTGCGCCCTCCGCCGGTCGACCAAGCCGCTCCGACGAGCTCGCCCTCACGGCAGAGCTTCGCTCTCGCACGCTGCACCTCCTTCGCGCTCACTGCGGCCGCCGCTGCCGCCCTCGCACTCGCGCTCACGCTCACGCTCACTGGCTGAAGGAGAAGAAGGAGGAGACGGTGGAGACGGGAGGGGAGGCGTGCCCTTTTAAGGCCGCGCGGAGAGGAGAGAGAAGGATTCGCGGCAGGGGAATCCTGCAGCCGCAGGAGGGAGGAAGGGTGAATATGCGGTCTGCGCGCTCAGGCGCGCAGACGACTCGCGTGTATCGAAAATAACGGATTTCCAGACGTCTGGAAACTATCCCAGACGTCTGGTCAGACGTCTGGACAACCCTCCAGACGTCTTAAAAGACGTCTACGCCACACGCTCGTTACAGTATATATATGGAGTTGTACAGTATGTATTATAATAATATAATAATATATATATATTTATATTATATGTATATAATCCTTGTATATCTGTAAATAGCTATGTATATATTTATAATTGTAATTATAATTATATATATAACATAAGGTAATTATATGTATAGTAATGCATCCTTATATTATTTATTTATCTATATATTGTACATAATTATATTCATAAGTTAATTAGGTATATTAGTAAGTTAAAATAATTTAAATTAGTAATTTAATAAAATATTGAAATAAATTATGTTGTCAAGTTGTATATTGTAATTTAAAATAATTTTAATAAATTTATAACTTATTTATACTATAGAATAGTATTTATAATATATATATATGTATATATGTATAAATCGTGTATTTAAATGTACATGAATTGAAATAAATGAATAAAAATAAGTTAAAAATCCGTAATAATAAGTTAATAATGTAAATTAACTAATTTATAAGTCAATTGTACCATTAACTTATTAATTTGTACTTTAATTAATGAATTAAACAATAAGTCAATATATATTTATTCTTGATTTTAATGAATTTCTAAATATAATTATACATTTAATTAAGTAAAATAACTATACCAATAAGTAGCCCTATATATCAGCTACACGTACATATAAATTTAATTTCAAAATAATTAGTAACTTAACACTTAAATTGAGGCCTAAAGTTGGCCTAATAACCACGTTGAGCGCGTTAATTTGGCACACCAAGTTTGTATCACATCGAAAGCAACAAACCACCCACAACATTATAAAATCCAATGTGCTTGAGATCCTCTCGGTCGTTAATGCTGGGCACACAAATTGAGCATGTGTGTGCATTTGGTGGGCTTAGGAGCCTATGGGCCTAGATGGGCAATGAGTAGTCAAATGTAGGTCTATATGGGCCCAAAACCATGTAAAATATGAATAATTGAACACTCGGACCCAAGTTTAATAGTGGTTGATTCAGCTCCTTATGGGCTATTGATCTTGTGAAAGGTTGGGCCTGCAAATCACTAATATTTGGTTAAATAGAAAGTAACTAGGGTTAAGTTAAGAGTTAAGTGTTATAAGCAGCTAGATTGGTTAAGTGTTAGGGTATGTATTGTGTATAGGTGTGTGAGCTATGTGCATGTGTTATATGTTAGTAGTAGTGTACTGTGTATGTATGTTAGGTGTTAGTGAGTATTATATAGTCTCTTTAGCCTCATTTTGTATATAATATTTTGTAAGGCTCTTTAGTGACGTGTAGAAGTGTTAGTATATATAATAGCTATATGTTAGTATAGTATAGAGTATAGTGTTTATATTCTTTTTATGCCTATATTAAGGCATGACTTAGTTAGTATTTGTTGAGAGTGGAAAACTACGCGTCGGAGTTGGATTTGAAAACCCGTCGTTATAGTTCGATTTGTGAAGCAATCCATCAATAGATAAAATTTTATCGAAATTCGTAAAGAAATTCCGGGTCGAACATAGGGAGGCTACGTCGATCTAAAATCCGTGATTATATATATTTTTTGTATTTTTGTTTAAAAGCGAGATAATCACAATGGAACTGATATTATCACTAAGAGAGAGAGAAAGAACAATCACTTGATATAAGAATATTATTTTTACAACTAGAAAGCGGGAAATTCTATTCTAGAAGCGATAAAAAGAAGGGAGAGAGATGTTATCCTCCTTGACGATTGCTTGGAGGATGAGCCGGATGGAACGACGCCTGGAAGACGGAGGATGGGATGGGATGAAGGGGGACGAAGCAGGAAGAAGCAGGAACGAGGCAGCACATCATTGTCGTCACGAGATCCACTTCCGGAACGGGGGCGAGAAAACTTTGGATTTGGCTCTAAAGGAGCATCCCGGGTGTGGGACAAGCTTCTCTAGAGCTTTGGAGGGGGTGAGAGAAGAGAGGAAGGGATGAGAATTTCGTAGGGTAGGGGTCTCCTTTTATAGTTGTAAGGATTGTGGGCAATTTGGTCATTCCATAATCAAAAACATTAATATCAGGTCTTTAGTGACAGATTTATTCGTCACTAAAGACCTATCGTGGGCGACGTGTGCACACGCCTCCTCCTCTCCCGAACGCTTAACGCATGAGCACATCCAAGCAGTCTTAGCTATCCGATTGCAAGATTGGACGGTTTAGATCGCTCCTCGATTACTTCAGCTTCGCGCACCCACGCGTAAGATCAATCGTGAAACTAGGCATCCAATTGCACGTGCGCCCGATTGGACGGTCTGGGTCGTTCGCAACTGATTGTGCGGTCAAGATTGCGCACGTCCATGTGAGGAGAAGCGCTTCACGATGGCTTGAACTCACGTTCTTTGCACACATAATGCCTTAACCACTGCCCTACGCAGCGGTTTGAGGTGCAACACTACTTTTGCACTCAGCCAATCTTGGTCATTGGATCTTCATCCAACGATCGAGATTTCACGTCACGTGAGCCTTCAGGAGTTGAGCGGAGGGGGGAGGCCAGGTGCAGATGGTTGGGATGGTGCCACGTGGCACCATCTTGACCGTCCATCTTCTTTGTGTTGTAGATGGTGCAACGGATGTCAGATTGGATCGATTTTCGCGTCGTTAGGCTACGATCATTGCTTCGAACCCATTCATGCAGTCGGATTTGTCATCTAAAGTGCGGATTGACACCATCTTGTCCCTTGATCTCTAAGCTTCCTCGGACTATATCTAGTGCTACGGATGTCTAATTGGGGCGATCTTGGAGTCATTGAACTCCAGTCGTCTCCTTGATTAGATCTGAATGGTTGGATCCTCAGTCCGAGGCCCTGATTAAAAGTGGCCTTGTCCCTGGCCATAAAAGGAGATAGTTCCTATATAATTTGTACAATTTGACTTAAATGCATGATTATGCGTATGATGCAATATTTACAATGCATGATGCTAATATGGTACTAAGAACATGCATTAATAGATATTTTTGGCTATTTAGATGTATGCACATCACACCTCCATGCCTATCTTTTGCTAGTCCTTAGTAAAAATTACATGCTATTTATAAAAGAATTAGGATTGGATTACTTGGGTAAAAGTAATTTTCAACATTAATAAATTTTTACTTAGGACCTAAACTTCAAAGACACAACAGCACCCAGGTATCTACCAAAATGCAGACCGCTTTAAGCCCTCGCCTTATTCAAAGAAGAATCTCTTTTTCTCTTTTTCTTCTTTTCTTTCTTTTTTTGGATTTTTGAGTTTAGGGTTTCAGAGCGGCTTTCTATGGCCACTCAACCCACCCAAGACTCGATGAGAATCCTAAGTTCTAAGAATCTTTTTGTGAATGTGATAGATTCGTTGATCGGCAATCAGAACAGACTTCGGATTTCTACGCCCCTAGGTGACCTTAAAAAGAATTCTGCTTAAAGGTGTTTCTATACGACCGGTAGCTTTCTCCCTACTTTTATTTTTATGGGGTCAACGCAAGGGTGAATCCAGTGTATATCTCCCCGGCTTATTCTACTTCTCCGCTTCTTCCTAAGTGTTTTAGGAATTAAACGTGCATTTTTTGAACTGTGATCTAGACAACCTACCAATGGGCTGTTACCCACAATAACTTGCCAGCCATATTCGTACGGTGAAGTGTGGCTTATTTCTTTTGTTTTCTTTTTTTCTTTTCTCCTTTTCTTTTTCTTTTTCTTTTTGAATTTTTTTTTTATGTAGGTAGCTTCCCTGGTCTAAGATTTACCTAAAGGCAGTAGGAAAAGAATGGTCCAGTGGCTGGGCTCTGGACAATCTACCTATAAGCTGTTACCCACAATAACTTACCAGCCATACCACCCTAGAATGTTCATTAGCTACCCAATTTCCCTTAAAACTGTCGAACGAGTTAGTACGAATAGTATGTAGATGCTTCGACTTAAAGTTCTCTCAAATCAGAGGGCGGGTTGATAAGTCATGTACTTATCACCCAAACTTATTTAATCAAATTGAAATAAAATTCAAGATGGCAAGGATTCGGTAAACAAATCCACATTTTAGTGAATACCCAGGCTGATTAAGCCCAAATACCTGAAGGGTCTTAGTGTTCAGATCCTACTGTAATATTTCCTAAGATTGAACAGTCCTAATGCCCAAGTATTCTTTCCTAAGATTTCCTAAGATTTTTTTTTATTAAGAAAAACAAGTAGAATTTACAAGAATTCCATAGAGCTGACAAAATAACTCAGAAATGAATCCACCCCCCATGCCTAGCTGATGCAATGTCTACATTGAGAATAAAAGACATGAAAGGAAGGGTAGAATGTAAAAGATATTACCAGAATATGATGCCTGGGTCAACTCTGAGTTAGACTGTACATTTGTTGAGTTTAATGCCATTAGCTAGGTGAAGTCTAGCCAAAGAAATCATAGAATGATTAGAGCAACCGTGTCTGAGATGAGTTCTAGAACAATATGGTCAATAAAAGGCTTCAAACGTTGACCGTTGACTTTAAATGAATTACCCGTCTTTGGGTCAAAGATCTAAACAGGCCAGTTTGAAAATATCTGATTGATGATGAATGGGCCATTCCATTTTGACCTAAGTTTGCCAGGAAAGAGCTTAAGTCGAGAATCAAAGAGTCAAACCTTTGGGTTCAGCTCAAAGCTCTTGCAGGATATCAATTGATTATGAAGAGCTTTGGTTCGAGCCTTATAGATCTTGGCATTCTCGTATGCGTTGTTTCTAAGCTCCTCCAACTCAGATAGTTGGAGTTTCCTGGTCTTTCTAGCTAAACTCAAATCCAGATTACACTGCTTGATTGCCCAGAATGCCCTATGTTCAATTTCTACAGGTAAATGGCATGCCTTTCCATACACCAGACGAAACGGTGACATGCCAATAGGCATTTTGTATGCCGTACGATAAGCCCAAAGAGTGTCCTTAAGCTTTTGAGTCCAGTCTTTATGATCAGGCTTAACCATTTTCTGAAGAATATTCTTGATCTCTCGATTGGAGATCTCGGCTTGTCCATTTGTCTGGGGGTGGTAAGTCATGGAGATTCTGTGATTTACCCCATATTTTGCCAGTAAATTATAGAACTGGGCATTAGTGAAGTGAATACCACCATCGCTGATGATGGCCCTCTGAATCCTGAACCGACTGAATATGTTTTTCTTGATGAAATCAATGACCACCTTGTGGACATTGGCTTGAGTGAGAATAGCCTCGATCCACTTGGACACGTAATCAACAGCGACGAGAATGTACTGGTGTCCAAATGAAGGGAGGAAGGGTCCCATGAAATTGATGCCCCAAACGTCGAAGATTTCTTCTGGAAGAATTGGGTTTAGAGGCATCATGTCTCTCTTGGTTATGCTCCAAAGTGCCTGGCATCGGGAACACGACCTCGAGAATTCCTGGGCATCCTTGAATAAAGACGGCCAATAGTATCCAGATTGCAAAATCTTTGCAACTGTCTTTTTCCCAAAGAAATGTCCACCACACGCAGATTGATGAGTCCATTTTAATGGACTAATATTACGCCTAAGTAACTTTAATTATGTCTTTTAGGTTTGTTAATAACTATATTAAGTTATAGAAGGTTTGCATGCATCATGATTTAGGTTTACATTTATTCTATAACTTAATATGTTCTTTTTATGTGCAGGAAAAATAATTGGCAAAAGAATGAGGGAAAAAGGATAAATTACACTTTTTCAAATCATCGGTGGCTGTTCTTTTCCCCATTCTGCGGGGAACCCTCAACAGCTGCCGACCAAAGATAGTTAAGGGATTTGAAAATCCCTTAACTCTCGGAGGCGCAACGGAGAAGTTAAAAAGAAGAGGAGGGGAGCAAAGGAGAGGGGATCTTCTTCATCTACGGGTTCTTCTTCCTCCCCCTGGGGAGATATCCTTCCTCTCCACTGTGGAGAGAGTATGCACTGTGGAGAAGGCACACCATCCCATCTTGCCCTCGCCACGCCACCACACCATCGCCCCCCCCGCAGTCTCTCTGCCCTTGCACGCCCACAGGGCTGCTCCTGCACTGCCTGCAGGCAGTTCTCCAGTCCACCGCACGCACACGCGCCCCTACAGCCACACGCAGCATGCAACCGCGTGCCTTCCTGTCTCTCCAGCACACCAAGCTCGCCAAGCTCCCACTGCAGCACGCCTACGACTTCAAGCGCAGCACCAAGCTCACCCGCTCACGTACCAGCCTCTGCAAGCGCCTGCCCGCACGCCTTCCTACCTCTCCACCCTGCAGGCGTGCCCGCAAGGGCCACCGCTCATCTGCAGGCGCAGCATCGCCCGCCCATCAGTGCACCCGCAGGTGCCAACTGTAGATGCCCGCCCATCAGCGCCGCATCCACAGGCGCCACCTTCAGACTGCTCGCCCGTGCCTGCAGGCACGCATCACACCTGCAAGCACGCGCAGGCCACCGTGCAGCTGCAGTAGTCTCCATCTCCTCCAGCAGGCTGGTTCTCCGGCCACCTCCGCCGACTACCGCTGGCCACCTCCGGCCACGCCACTGCCACCGTTGCGTAGCCCTCGTCAAGCCGCACCTCCCTGCCGATTCTCGCGACGAACCATGCGCGGCAGCACACGCGAGGAGGAGAGAGGAGAAATCCTCTATTTTTTCCTCTATTAAAAATTACATTCAATGCATTGTCAAGTTTATATTAATATTTATTCTGGCCACATTGCACTGATGCACTCAGATTTTCTTGAAATTATTTTATTTGTGTTATGTGTATGTTTCTATCTTGAAATTCAAATTAGAATTGCATGAAAGTTGAATTCACATGATAAGCCAGTACACATGCATCTTACACATATTTTTGGGGTTTAATTTCTGACATGAAAATTGCATAAACACCCTTGAACTTTTAAAGAAATTGCAAAGTTCATTTAAAACAGCATTTTCCTCGCATAAAGTTGCAGAAGAGTTTGCGAACTCTGCATTCCTTGACTCGTGAATTTATTAGGCTAATTCCCCCCTGTGGAGACGACCTAGCTCTTCGTGGTTAGTTTTGAAAATTTAAATGTTTTGAAAATCGATTTTCTACCACGCGATTAAATACAACGACACATCATTTTATGATAAAGTTTTCAACGAAAACAAAGATTGCTCTTTCAAATGGCGTCGTTGCCGCGGAGGAAAAATGCCTATTAATTTTTTGGGAATTTTATGTTATTTTTATGCTATTTTGAAAACTTTTCTAAATTATTAACTGTGGATTTTCTTCTGTGCAAAAACACGCGGTGAATGCGACGGGCGCGTACGGTGGAGATGATCTTTTTGGTGGACCTTGAATCCACCTGGAGGACGGCAACAGGAAACATGGGCCTTGATCCCACGCACATAGGCTTACAGAGAAGCCTACTTCTGATTTAGGCAGTTTATCTTAGTTAGATTTAGTTAGATAGACATTAGAATTTAATTTCTGTCTTTTGGACCCTTGTTGGGATTTTTGGGAATGTGTCTCCAGTGCCACTTTATTTCTTATTACTCTTGTATGCGGGAGCGTATTTTCGGGAGCGTGTTCCCATTTATTTACAGGATTATTTGAACTGTTTTGAACTACATTTCGGTTAGTTAGTTGAATTAGGTCAGTTTGCTATTATTATAAAAAAAAAATCAAACTGCCTGCTAAAAGCTACATATCTATAGGATGACCATCTAGGATTGAATCTAGTTTATTTTTATTGGATTACATTTATTACTGCATGAAGAAAGTTGGAGTAAGGTACGTCTTCTCTTGAGCATTAATTACTTGTCATGCATATGCATTGAACCTAAATCTAAGACCACTAAAGTGCTTGAATCAAATTAATTCAGTGGTCACTTTAAACTAATTAGGACTGTTAAGAGGTTGGACTTTAAAATCTGTGACTAAAAATTGTGTGCAAAAGGATCCTATTTGCGGAGTTTCAAAAAATCAAAACACGATCGTATGTTTGCACACTTGAGACACTGTGCACCTCACATAAGGTCACTAGATAAATTTTTACCTCTTCTCTTTCGCACCACAAGGGAAGTTAGTCGGAAATCAACAAGCCTATCCAGCAAGTTACTTCGGTTCCTCGTGTGTGGGCTCGATTCGAGACTTCTATCCCTTTCGAGTAGGTTATAGGCACCAGCGAAGGTTGACCTAGGAAGCATAATTTTTGCAAAACTTGTTTGGCCACCAACTAAACATATAACTCTAAGACCTGCAATCTACTAAAAACAACTCCCGTTGAATTTGCGTTTGCTGTGACAATAGAATTCTTTAGGAAGTTTTCTGCTGAATCCTAAGAAAGTTAAAATTGTTTTGCTTAAAGAATGGATTACTCTTACTCCTATCATTCAGATTATCAGAGTCAATACTTCCCATCTTTTAATCAGATCCCATGCTCCGAACGTATCCATCCTTTGATGGGTACATTGACAATTCATGGGATCATTCTCATTCTTACCCTGGGAGTACTGGCTTGATAACTCCCACTTTTGAGAAGAGCCTAGAAGTGGGATTTTCCAATCCTAAAATCCCTACTTCCATGCAAACACCCAACCCTCCCACCCGTCATGATTTTCCATATCGAGGTTAGACCGATACCCCTAGGCAACCAGGGCTTGAAATTGACTATCCTCCCCAACCTGATAATAGTAGCCTCTCCTCTTTTATGATAGAAATGCAAAAACAGCAAAAGGAAATAATGGAATCAATGGGAGAGATGTTGAGGAATAGTCAACACTTAAATAAAGAAATAAGACAACTTAGCTACATGCTTCCCAATAATCCTGATCCCTACCCAATAAACCATGATCATGAAAATAATTCTGAGGAACCTAATGACAATAGGGATCCAATTTTAGGTAGCCATCACTTAGACTCTCCCAATGAGACACGGCCACTAGAGGATAACGATCATAGTGATTATCCACCTGAATTATATTGCAGTTAGAAGCAAGGGAAGATGGTATCTCTTGAGGACCTTGACCCCAATGATGGTAGTTTCCTTACCCCTACCAACCCGGGTCAAGGTTTTATTATTCCTATCACTTCCCCTCTTGATTATTTGGTGGAATCCCATTCTACTCTTAGTGAGCCTACTCCTGACCCTCCACTTAGGGAATCAACACCTACCATTCAATATTCTGAGGATTCAAATACACCTAATGAAGTTGACCCTAAGGGAATAGAGGATGATCAATTCTGGTCTCAGGGATATGAAGAGTCTAATTCAGAGGATGAGGATGCCCCAATAAAGGAACCTGGACTGAAAATCTGGAGTGAATCACAGGAGAATTATTTATCATTTGAGGATTTACCTCCAGAGGGTAGAAATAATATGATTAAATCCAGATTCCTCCTTTCTTTTGAGAGTCATCTTCCATCAAAACAGGAGTTAATATTAAAGGAGGACAAACAAAATAATGAGAAGTCTATGGGAGACTCTCGGGAACAAAACACGTCAATTCAGGATTTATACCCTGAGAAGAATGACGAATTCAATGATATAGGCTTCCTTCAAAATATTAAGACTGATCCTCCTTTAGAAATAATTGAGGATACTGAGCCAACTCCTAATGAATCACATATACACCCCGACAAATATTTTAGTGAACCAAACGAATCTGGGGATGAGCTGAATGATAATGATTCTTACATTTTGACCCTGCCATCAAAAAGTTGTAATTTGGAGTCTACTCTTGATTCAAATATGACTCCGATCATTAATGCTAGGAAGAATAACTTGAAGTTGTCTACTACTATTAGGGAGTGTACACAATCCGAATCATTATTGGAATTGAACCTAACACCAACTAAGTCCTCATTGGACTTAACTATTACCTTCCAACACTACAAACAACCCTTATACTCCTTAACTGATCCTTGGCTCAGATCTCTACTCATGTACATTCTTTCTGGAGAATATATCAGGACACTACATCCTAGAGTAGAATGGCGAGCGTGGATTGATGCTTATACTTTTACTCTCGCCATTCAAGGGTTTGAACTAATTATGTGTATATCTTTTAAAACCCGTCCTGCTCTGGAGGATCCTTGTTATCCTCTACTTAGTCCATTTCGGGAGGTCCCTTTTCATATTCCGTTTATTATTCCTAGACCTCCCAAGATAGCCAACGAGATTTTCTGTTTTCATTTCTTCTGGCCAACATCTAGAATTACATTGCATCATCAGCTCACCAACATCCGTGATTACCTGTTTTCTAGGCCTGCACTGTTACGAATATTTTTAGGGCCTAACTTTGTTTGTTTGGAACTAGACTTATAGGTTCCTTCTTAGTCTGTCTGCTGACAGAAAATCCAGCACTTGTTGGGAAGCAACCCAGCAAACTGTATCAGGTGATATTTTTCCTTTTTCCTCCTGTTTTAATTTTACAATGGGGACATTGTAGGATTTAGGCATGGGGGAGTGCATTTGCATCTTAGGAAGTATTTATGCATTTAGGTTAGTATAAAAAAAAAATTGAGTTGAATGGGTTAGTTCCTAGCAAAATACCTTTGTTATTGGAGGTTCTTCTTCTGGAATTATTTCTTAAGTTTAGAATCCAATATATTTATTTCATGTGCACGTAGATTTGGTAATGGATCCTTGAGGAAAACCAATGAGCATTTGTAAGTCTACTGAACCCTTGGACAGTTCATAGGGAGTCAGGTATACTATCTTTTAATAGATCTAGCTCATATTTGTGAGAAGAAAGTAGAGAGATTACTGGTGCGCTAAGTCTAGTGCAAGGACTCTTAAGTTTTGGATAATTAGATGATGATACTTCAGAGTTAGGCATAGTTTTCACTCTCTGTTCCTATATGCATATTTTGTGTGAATTCCTGAGAGTCACCAAATAAGGCAGATACACAGAGATTGAGTCTTAATAAAGCTATAACTATGGTGGATGGTTACGACCGTCCTTCATAGAGTCCTCAGCTGAAGGAGGGTAATAGTGTCAAAAGTCAGAAATATGCCTGTCCTATTCATTCCTTCCCGGTGTTGAGAATAGGCACTTCCACCAAATAAGCCACACAACTTCTTCTTGACCATCATCATCCTTAATAATGCCTCGTAAATAAAAGTCCGTATTGTGTTGTGTTGATTGAAAAACAAATAAAAACAAGAAAAAAAATATAAAAAAAAGAAGAAAAGAGAAAAGAAGTAGAAAAAGAAGAAATAGAAAGAAGAAAAAGTTATATTACAAAAAAAAAAGTCCAAGTGTATGATGTAACATTGTTTCTGAGGCAGCAGAACACCTATCGCGTTCCACCAAATATGACCCATACCTACCTTCTAGTATTTCTGATCGCCTGAATACTGGTTGAGAACTCTAACTTAGTTATAGAGTTATTAGGACTTTAATTGAAGTTTGGATGCCATTTGAGGCCACCAAATAGTGAGTACAATTTTTAAATCTGGCGAGATTTGTGATCTTAGAAAGAAAGAAAAGAGAGAGTGCCCAGGAACATCAAGAGAGCACAATTGTGTAGCCTCTCTCAGAGTTGACTTGTCTAATAGTCTAGAGAGCTAGAGTCTGCAGTACTAGACTATATGTAGCACCAGTTGAGTGTGTGCTACCAAATACAAATCCATTCAACTTGATATCTCCTACCTAAGCCAAACGCCGGGGTCAAATTACAGATTATCGTCTGCTTTATCCCCGAGGGAAGTAGTTACCTATCTCGACAGAAATTTTTGCCAAGGGTGATGTACGAACTCCTAATGCGAATTGGCTCTTTCACTTGGATCTGTTACCTAGGCTATCAGCACTTCACATTTATCTGGATTTCTAAAGTTTTGAAGTAAGATCAAAAGAAATCTTCTGATTACTTCTATTATTTTTTATTTTTGCTAGGGACTAGCAAATCTTAGGCATGAAGGTATTTGATGAGTCCATTTTAATGGACTAATATTACGCCTAAGTAACTTTAATTATGTCTTTTAGGTTTGTTAATAACTATATTAAGTTATAGAAGGTTTGCATGCATCATGATTTAGGTTTACATTTATTCTATAACTTAATATGTTCCTTTTATGTGCAGGAAAAATAATTGGCAAAATAATGAGGGGAAAAGGATAAATTACCCTTTTTCAAATCACCGGCGGCTGTTCTTTTCCCCATTCTCCGGGGAACCCTCAACAACCGCTGGCCAAAGATAGTTATGGGATTTGAAAATCCCTTAACTCTCGGAGGCGCAACGGAGAAGTTAAAAAGAAGAGGAGGGGAGCAAAGGAGAGGGGATCTTCTTCATCTACGGGTTCTTCTTCCTCCCCCTGGGGGGATATCCTTCCTCTCCACTGTGGAGAGAGTATGCACTGTGGAGAAGGCGCACCACCCCATCCTGTCCTCGCCACGCCACCGCGCCATCGCCCCCCCCCACAAGCTCTCTGCCCTTGCACGCCCGCAGGGCAGCTCCCGCACTGCCTGCAGGCAGTTCTCCAGTCCATCGTGCGCACATGCCCCCTGCAGCCACATGCAGCGTGCAACCGCGTGCCTTCTTGTCTCTCCAGCGCACCAAGCCTGCCAAGCGCCCACTGCAGCACGCCTACGACTTCAGGCGCAGCACCAAGCTCACCCGCTCACGCGCCAGCCTCTGCAAGCGCCTGCCCGCGCGCCTTCCTGCCTCTCCACCCTGCAGGCGCACCCACAAGGCCCACCGCTCATCTGCAGGCGCAGCACCGCCCGCCCATCAGCGCACCCGCAGGCGCCAACTGCAGGCGCCTGCCCATCAGTGCCGCACCCACCTGCCCATCAGTGCCGCACCCACAGGAGCCACCTTCAGACTGCTCGCCCGCGGCTGTAGGTGTGCGCCGCACCCGCAAGCGCACGCAGGCCACCGTGCGGCTGCAGCAGTCTCCGTCTCCTCCAACAGGTCTGTTCTCCAGCCACCTCCGCCGGCCGCCGTCGGTCACCTCCGGCCATGCCGCTGCCATTGTTGTGTAGCTCTTGTCAAGCCGCACCTCCCTACCGATTCTCGTGACGAATCGTGCACGGCCGCGCACGCGAGGAGAGAGGAGAAATCCTCTATTTTTTCCTCTATTAAAAATTACATTCAATGCCATTGTCAAGTTTATATTAATATTTTATTCTGACCACATTGCATTGATGCACTCAGATTTTCTTGAAATTATTTTATTTGTGTTATGTGTATGTTTCTATCTTGAAATTCAAATTAGAATTGCATGAATGATAAGCCATTACACATGCATCTTACACATATTTTTGGAGCTTAATTTCTGATGTGAAAATTTCATAAACACCCCTGAACTTTTAAAGAAATTGCAAAGTTCATTTAAAATAGCTTTTTCCTCGCATTAAAGTTCCAGAAGAGTTTGCGAACTGTGCATTCCTTGACTTGTGAATTTATCAGGCTAATTCCTACCTGTTGAGACGACCTAGCTCTTTGTGGTTAGTTTTGAAAATTTAAATGTTTTGAAAAGTGATTTTCTACCACGCGATTAAATATGACATGTCATTTTATGATAAAGTTTTCAACGAAAACGAAGATCGCTCTTTCACAGATGCATGGCAGAACTCGAGTATACTTTTGAATTCATTCTCCGGAACACATCGGCGAATAATCTGATCAGAGCCGATGCGGTACAATTCAGGGTCCTCTTAGAAGTAATATTTGGCCTTAGATTTGAGTCTATCTTGTTGTTGCTTAGTCCAATCTTGGGGGATTTGACCAACGGCCAAATAATTTACAATGTCCATAAACCACGGGGTTTGGACACCTGATACTGCAAGGATAGTTTCGTCCAGAAAAGTATCAGCAATTGGAATATCCGGATGAGAAGAATCACTCAGAAGTCTCGAAAGATGATTTGCCACCACATTCTGTGCCTCTGATTTATTTTTAATTTCAAGATCGAATTCTTGAAGCAGAATAATCCATCGAATAAGCTGGGGTTTGGCAACCTTTTTGGCCAAGAGGTGTCTCAAGGCCTAGTTGTTGGTGTAAATTATGATGTGAGACTGACGTGCTCCGGATGCGTTTGTATAAATCCGTTGTTGTAGCTTGTGTTCGCTGCGTCGATTTTAAATAAAGAAACAGACGTGAGTCTGAGTGTCAAACACAGGGAGGCATGAAATCGGGTTTTTCTGTCACTTGGTTGTCACGGAAATGGCGGGTTTTGCTTGTGAGAAAACACGGGAGAAAAGTGAGTAAGAGAGAGAGAAAGAGAGAGAGAGTAGGGTTAGAGTTCTTTTTAGCACAGCATTCGTGTAAATCAGGATAAGAAAAATTCAAGAAAAAGAGAGATAATAACTAGATAGGGAACATCATCATTTAACATGCAACTTCAGTTTTACAATTACAAACTCGATAAATGCTTAAGCACAAGTAAAGTAAAGCTATGCTAGAGAGAGAGAGAAAGAGAAGACGGCGAGGCGGCCACGACGGTAGAGGAGGGCTCCGTCAGTGGCTCATTGGCTCTGGCTATCACAAAAAGGTGCTAAGGATGGTTAGGAGTAGGATAGAAGGCTTACAAGTGTAATGAATGCTTTACATGGGTAGTTGGAAGGGATTTATATAGGAAGAAGGGCTCTCCAAATGAAGTAAGGGCTTTAGCAACATCTGGGACGTCGCTAAACCCATGCCAAAACTGTCGGTGTAGCCCCCTACCCGCCGATCTCACGCACGCGCCGTTCTTCTTTTCCTTCGCGATCCGTGTGCCCTCGTTGCGGATCGTCCAATTGAAGATCGACCGGTCGAGATCGTGCGGAGGGCACGCTTGTGGATTGTGTGTTGAGTGCCTGTGTGATTCAGCGTCGGCGTCCGCTTGCGTGTGGAGGTGCCGCGTGGATGCAATCCACGCCATTCGCGCCTGGATCCACGGCCTTGATCAGCCGTGCCTGCGTGAGAATTCAATTTGGCAGCACGTGGGGTTTCGAACGCCCGCCACTGCCTTCGCGGATGAGGCACTACCCACTGTGTTGTGCTCATTCTTTGTCGCGGATGCGGTGAGCTGGAGCGACGCTGGTAGCCCGTTACGACCCGATTCCCGAATCCCTACAAGACACGAGAATCGGACCGACTCGACTGATCCCAAGACCCAATCGTCCAACAAGAAAGTAACTAAAGAGCAGTAAAATAAATCACATTCACCATGTATATAACTAGCAGTAACAAAAGTACAGCAGTAAAGAAAAGAACTACTACAGTACACACCACCACAACAGTAGAGAATTAAACAGGTACATAAACATGATGCTTACAATAAAAGAGTACAGTGGTAACAGAAAATATTCACTACAACAGAAGAAAGGGTACAGTAGGTACTACACAAGTAAAACTACTGGGCTCTACTAGGCCCAGCGCCTTCTGCAGCCGCTGGCTCTGGTTGCTCAACACCTGGTCCTGAAAAGGTGACAAAGGTGACGCGTCAGCAAAACGCTGAGTAGAGTGGCAACCAAAAGCTAAGAAAAACAGTAAGGTGGACAAGTAGCTGTTATTTTTAATCTCTTTCTATATTTTTCCATTTACTCATTCTTGAATTATTCCTCAGATCTTTCTCTTGATCTCGAATGTTCCTCGTGGGAACGATCTTGATTACAGTCTTTTCCGAAAAATAGAAGTAGCACGTGGTGCTCTCCGGGCCGGGAGAGTCCCCCGTGGTGGTCCTACCCTCAGTCAACCACCCCAAGGTCACTGACAGACGTAACGGTGACTACGGCACGCGCAATAAATGCATGGGTAGCTACCCCGCACAGGCACGCAGTCAGTCGTTTCCGTTAACGGGTGCACCCCAAAGCACAGCACGGAACCAGTATAGGGCAGAGCCCTCAATAACAGGGGTCCAACCCCTCCACAGTAACCAAATAGGGGTCTTGCCCCTTCACACCCTCGCATGACTACCTAACTTTGCCCAGTGGGCCTAACAAGTCGGTGTAGGAAGGCTAACAGAACCCCGGGGCCCGTGGGGTGGCTAGTGCTCTCCCTACACTAGTAGCTCTCCTCGGTATTATGTACGCGAGGGCCAAAAGTCGGTATAAAGTGGCCAGACCTAACCCGGGGTCCCTGGGGCAGCTAGCTCCGCTCTACACTAAATAGGGGGGACAGCCTCTCTCCTTGGTACTCTGTACTCAAGGGCCAGCTCACTTCCCCAATTCTATTCCATTCACTTCTCAGGAGCTCTACTCCTAATTCCCTGTAGGGTTCATGCTCATTTTTCTTTAACTCAGCCAATTTTGGTTTCATCATTTCAGCTTTATTTTCATATAGCCCATGTTCTCAACAGTTAATATCCATTCATAAACAAGCGACTGTTATCCAATTACAGAATATTATCATTTTTTTTCTTACTTTTCCAAGACTGCAATCTATATATTCACGACATTCGTTTTGGTGTTTCTGTTCCTAGGATTCATGCCACAACCTAGGATCCATCATTCAATCTAGTTTTCCAGTCTTAGGATTCATGCCACACCCTAAGATCTATCATTCAATCTAGTTTTCCAGTCCTAGGATTCATGCCATACCTTAGGATCTATCATTCAATCTAGTTTTCCAATCCTAGGATTCATGCAATACCTTAGAATCTATTAATTATTTCACAAGTGCATAATTTTTGATAAACAATTAAAGGGAGCCACTCTACCTGCAAAATCGGGAATACTGGGGGCGTGATCGGCAGGTCCACATGTCTCCGCAACCCCCAGAGCCGCAACGGAATGGGGTCCTAACACAAGGATAAAACACAAGGAACTACTCAGAACAGGATACAAATATTGTAAACAGGTAGATGAACTAATTCTCAAAAGAACGAAACTTGAAATGCAAAAAACAGACTTCGAACGGACCCTAAATGGGTCAAAAATGACGAGTCTGCCCAAAATCAGATGTCTGGAACATCTTCCAGATGTCTTAAACGATGGTTCAGGTCATATCTTTTCTCTGCTCAGTTCTTCAGACATCCAGAATCCCGCTGAACCGTCTGGACTTAGTTCCAGACGTCCGACTGTCACTTCGGACGTCTGGAGACCCTCTCCACCGTCTGGTGCTGTGCCCAGACATCCGATCTGTGTGGGAGGGCGTGCCCTTGCGCCTTCTCAATTGAAACCTACATGGGTACACGACCGTCCTCAACACGAAATGAGGCAGAACCCTTTGGCAGAACGGCTGCATGGCCGTACACGTGAAAGAAGAAGGAAAGGAAAATATCATACTTTTCAGATGTCTGGACCTTCCTCCGGACGTCTCCCACGTCGTCTGGACGTGGGTCCAGACGTCTAATTCTGGGAAATTTTCCCAGAATCAGGACCTCCTCGCCCTCCGCCTGCTGTGCACGGCCGTGCCACACCGTGCTCGCCTGCTGCCTGAGCTGCAGCGGCACCTCCCCAGCGCCACGCTCCTGCTGCGCGCCCACCCGCTAGCCCTGGCTGCTCCGACGAGCTCGCACCTTCGCGCTCTAACTCCCTCCCTCTCGCTACAACCCCTCCTCCCCGCGCACACAAGGCAGCAACTGCTGCCCTCGCCCGCTCACTCTCACGCTAATAGGAAGGAGAAGAAGAAGAAGGCGGTGGAGTGATGGTGAGGGAGAGGAGAGGGGGAGGTATTTGAAGGCACCGTGGGGAGAGAGAGAGAAGGAAAGCTGCGCCTACAGGACGGAGAGGAAAGAAAGAGAAGAAAGGAGGGCGGTGGTTTAGTCTGCGCACGCATGCGCGCAGACGTGAAATCGTATGCTGAAAAAATTAATTTCTAAACATCTGGGAAGGCTTCCAGACGTCTGACCAGACGTCTGGACCAACTCCCAGATGCCTTAAAAGACGTTTGATGCCGGGGTCTTAACAACATAACAAACTTAAAGAAAGTTTTGTCTCCGAAACTTGCGCTAACTAGGGTGCGGAAAAAGAACAATATATGCATAACAAACTCAAAGAGGATCGAAGCCGGTACGAAAGAACGCACCCTCAAAAAGCACTGGGTACCGCTCCCGCATCGTCGCCTCAGGCTCCCAGGTAGCCTCCTCGTACCGCTGGCTCCTCCATAAAACCTTCACCAGGGGTACTTGCTTCCGTCTTAGACTGCGGACGGCTCTGTCGAGAATCTGCACTGGCCGCTCGGGGTAGGTCAGGTCGTCACCCACCTCGACGCTCTCGTGACTCAAGATGTGACTAGGATCGGTGACGTACTTCCTGAGGTTGGACACGTGGAATACGTCGTGCACACCAGAAAGCTGGGGAGGAAGGGCAAGCTTGTAAGCAACAGGTCCAACCTGCTCCAGGACATCTAAGGGTCACACGAACCTCGACGCGAGCTTTCCTCTCACCCCAAACCACAGCAGGCCCTTCATGGGCGAAACGCGAAGGAAGACATGGTCCCCAACCTCAAACTGCACCTCTTTGCGTTTCCGATCTGCATAGCTCTTCTGTCTGCTCCTGACAGTGCGGAGTTGCCTGTGAATCTGCTCGACTACCTCCTGACTCTGCCGGATTAGCATGGGGCCAACCTCCCACTTGGTCCCCACCTCAACCCAACTCAAGGGTGCTGTACACCTTCGCCCATACAGAGCCTCGTAGGGTGCCATGCTGATGCTCGAGTGATAACTGTTATTATATGCAAACTCCGCCAGGGGCAAGTGCTCCTCCCAAGAGCCCTCCAGTCCAGTACACAAGCACGCAAAAGGTCCTCAAGTGTCTGTATCATGCGCTCAGGCTGTCCGTCCGTCTAGGGTGGTATGCTGTACTGAACCTCAACCGCGTCCCCAGGGCCTGCTAAAACTCAGCCCAAAACTGGGATGTACAGTGGGTATCCTGGTCGGATACGATCTCCCGCAGAACTCCGTGTAGATGTACCACGTCGTGGATATACCTCTCTACCAACTGTGCTGGTCCCAAGGTGACTCGGATCGGCCATCTTTGCCAATCTGTCAACAATTACCCAGACTGCGTCGTGTCCTCGCTGGGTAACGGGGAAGCCCACCTCCAAGTCGATCGTGACGCTCTCCCACTTCCACTCTGGCACTGGAAGTGGCTGTAACGGCCTTGCAGGCCTCTGATGCTCGACCTTCACCTGCTGGCACACTAAGCACTGTCGTACAAATTCACCCACATCCCGCTTCATCCCCCTCCACCAAAAGTCGCATCTCAAGTCATGATACATCTTTGTGTTTCCGGGATGTATGGTGAATCTGGAACCATATGCCTCGGTCAGGATCTCTCTCAACAGCTCCTCGTCTCTGGGAACACACAAACGTCCCCTCATGCACAGCACCTGGTCTGTAAAAGAGAAGTCCCCAGGGTCTCCTAACAGTACTCGGTTACGCAAGGACTGCAAGTACGGGTTGGCCATCTGCCCTGTGATGATGCGATCTATCAACTCTGGCCTCATTTGTCGCATCACAGTCACTTCCCCACAGTGCCCCAGTAACTCTAGGGGTCGCCAACTGCCCATCTCCTCCAAGAGGCTCCAACTCTGCACCTGTAAACTGGCCAAGTGTGCGGGCGCCTTCCGGCTCAAGGCGTCAGCCACCACGTTGGCCTTTCCCCGGTGGTAGGAAATGCTGCAGTCATAGTCCTTCAGGAGCTCCTTCTGATCAAACAGGTATCTGAGGCTCTTGTGATCTGTGAAAATCTCAAAGGTCTCACCGTACAGGTAGTACCTCCAGGTCTTCAGCGCAAAGACGATAGCTGCCAGCTCCAGGTCGTGGGTAGGGTAGCTATGCTCATGGGGCTTTAGTTGCCGTGAAGCGTAAGCGACAACGTGGCCCCTCTGCATGAGCACACCCCCTAACCCCTACAAAGAGGCATCCGTGTACACAACGAACCCACCACTACTGTCTGGGATGGTGAGCATGGGAGCCGAAGTTAGCCTTTCCTTCAGCTCTTGAAAACACGCCTCACAGGCGTCTGTCCAAGTAAAGGGCACGTCCTTCTAGGTCAGCTGTGTCATAGGACGTGCAATCTATGAGAAGCCCCTGATAAACCGCCTGTAGTAGCCTGCCAGTCCCAAGAAGCTGCGAATCTCAGTGACCGTACGCGGTCTCTACCACTTGAGCACTGCCTCGACCTTGGTCAGGTCCATAGCCAAGCCATCCCCGGAGATCACATGACCTAAGAAGGTCGCCTCCCTCAACCAGAACTTGCACTTGCTGTATTTGGCGTATAGCCTATGTCATCTCAGTGTGTCCAAAACCATCTGCAAGTGCTGTCCGTGCTGCCTCTGATCTCGAGAATAGATGAGCACATCATCAATGAATACCACCACGAACTGGTCCAAGTACGGTCTAAACACCCAGTTCATCAAATCCATGAAGGCAGTAGGGGCATTGGACAGCCCAAACGACATGACCAGAAACTCGTAGTGTCCGTACCGAGTGCGGAAAGCTATCTTGGAGACGTCTACCTCCTTGATCCTCAACTGACGGTATCCAGATCTCAAGTCGATCTTAGAGAATACCGTGGCACCTCGCAGCTGGTCAAACAAGTCATCAATCCTTGGCAGCGGATACCTATTCTTGATGGTGACCCTATTCAGCTGTCGGTAGTCCACACAAAGTCGTAGGGTACCATCCTTCTTTACAAACAGTACCGGGGCTCCCCAGGGAGACGCACTAGGCCTCACAAAGCCCTTCTCCAAAAGATCCTACAACTGAGACTTGAGCTCTCGCAGCTCAAGTGGTGCCATCCTGTACGGTGCTGTGGAGATGGGGCTGGTCCCTGGTACCAGTGAGATCTCAAACTCGATCTTACGCTCGGGCGGTAGTCCTGGCAACTCGTCTGGAAACATGTCGGGGTACTCTCTGACCACCGGGATACTCTGGAAGTCTGCCGCAGGGCTGGGCTCTGCCACCACACAAGCTAGGAAGCCCTCACACCCCTGGCTCAAAAGTCTCGCCGCTCGAAGTGTAGAAATGCACTTGAAGCCTCCGTTAACTGGCTGCCCGTGGAACTCGAAAGAAGGCAACTCCGGTATGGAGAAGACGATCTTTCTCTCAAAGTAGTCCACTAAGGCGTGGTAAGCGAACGCCAGTCCATCCCCAGAATTACGTCAAAGTCCTCCATCTGTATCATAATCAGGTCAACGGGAAGGCTGTGTCCCCCAACACTGACCTCGCAACCCGTGTATACCTCCTCAGCTACAAACAGTTGACCACTCGGACCTCTGATCACGAACGGATCTGCTAACAGCATACAGTCCTGCCCCAAACTAACCGCGAAACTCGCAGCGACAAACGAGTGCGTAGCGTCGGAATCGAAAAGCGTGTAAACGAGTCTGCCAGAAACTGAAACCATACCTGCCACCACCGATCCCGAAGCTCTGGCATCCCTGTGTGTTAGGGCGTTGATACGCCCCTCAGCCCTAGGTGCGGACGAAGCAGCCACACTCTGTGTCGGACGGGTAGCTGCTGGCCGGTACCCTCCCCGTGACTGCTATCCTCCTCCTCGCGCCTGGAAACCGCAGCCTCCTACTCGCCCTCTAGTGCTCGACGTGGGAAGCATCTGTTGACCTCCTGCCCTAGACGGGCAGTGTTGAACTTATTTTACGAAGCTACGCTAACGTGTTTGGTTTTGGAAAACCCGTCGTTGTAGTTCGAAAGCGAAGGATTCGTGTTCAACAAATAAAATTTATACCGAAATCAAAATTCCGGGTCGAACACAGGGAGGCGAACGTTTGATTTAAAAACTTCGCGTTTCTTTTTATTTTGTCACGAAGAAATTCAATTTAAACTATCTAAGTATCTACAACAAATAAAAGAGAGAGATGGAGTAAGAGAGAGAGAAAGAATACTGTACATGGAAATCAAAATGAGATGTAGAATAGACAAGGAATTTATCATAAAAGAGTTCTTTCGTTACAACTAGAAAACATAAAACAATTACTCTAGAAAGCATTAAAAGAATGGAGGGAGAAATGTCCTCCTCGACGATCGCTCGGAGGACGAATAGACTACTCTAGAAAGCAGTAAATCTATACTAGAAAGCAGTAAAAAGAATAGGGAGAGAGAAATCCTCCTCGACGGTCGCTTGGAGGACGAGCCGGACGGGACGACGCCTGGACGAAGGAGAACGAAGCGGGACGAAGGAGGACGAAGCAGAAGAACGGGAATGAAGCAGCACGCCGTCGTCGTCGCGGGATCCACTTCCGAAGGGGGACGAAAATTTGGACTTTATCTCGCGAGAAGCATCCCGGGTGTGGGACAAGCTTCTCTTGAGCTTTGGAGAGGTAGAGAGGAGAAGGAAGGGATGAAAATTTCGTATGGAGGGGGTCTCCTTTTATAGTTGCAAGGAGTGGGGGCAAAATGGACATTACATCTTCAAAATAATAAATAAGGGGTCTTTAGTGACGGATAAAACCGTCGCTAAAGCCCCGCCGTCGCCGCCGCGCCCACGCGCGCCCGCTCGGCTGGCCTGCGCGCGTAACGCATACGCACGTCCGCGTCGTCTCAGCCGTCCGATCGCGAGATCGGACGGCTTAGATCGCGTCCGCGCCCGCTGCGTAGCGCGCCCGCCCGCGTGCGATCGAGCGTTCACCAGAGCGTCCAATTGCGCGTCGGCGCTATCGGGCGCGCGCGGCCGTTGGATCTTCATCTGACGCTCGTGCGCGCCCGCTCGCCCGCGCCTTCCACCCCCTCACCGCGGCTCGAACCCGCGACCTCCGCTTCGCCCGCAGCGGCGTCGCCGCTGCGCTACGCGGGCGAAATGGTCGCGCGGACGTTTTTAAACGCGAGCGACCGCAGCCGTTGGATCGAGATCCAACGGCGGAGAGGAGACGGTGCGCGGTCTTCACCAGACGCATGCGGCCGATTGGGCGGCTGAGATGGCGCCACGTGGCGCCATCTTAGCCGTCCATCTTCTGGAAGTTGTAGATGGTGCCACGGATGTCGGATTGACTCGATTTTTGTGTCGTTGGGCTGCGATCTTCGATCCGAATTCATCCGTGTGGTCGGATTTGCCATCTGAAGTGCGGATTTACACCATCCTGGCCCTTGATCTTCTAGGGTTCCCCGGTCTCTATCTGATGCTACGGATGCCTGATTAGGGCGATCTTGGAGTCGTTGAACTCCAATCGTCGCCCTGATCATATCCATACGGTTGGATCTTTGATCCGAGGCCCCGATAAAATATTTGCCCTGTCCAAGCACATAAAAGGAGACAATTAACCTCCATTTTATTCAAACTACTCTAAATGCAAGATGATGCATGTAATGCAATATTTATATCATGAAATGCAATCCTATGCTTAAGAACATGCATAAATAGACATTTTAAGTAGTGTAAATGTGTTTACATCATACCCCCATGCCTATCTTTTGCTAGTCCCTAGCAAAAACTATATGCTATTTATAAAAGAATTAGGTTAGATTATTTGGACCTGAGTTATTTTCAATCATTAAGAAATTGTCTACTTAAGAACTGAACTTTCAAAGACACAACAGTGCCCGGGTATCAGCCAAAATGCAGACCGCCTCAAGCCTCGCCTTATTCAAAGAAAATTTTCTTTTTCTGTTTTTACTCTCTTTTTTTTTTTTTTTTTTTTTGATTTTCAAATTTTAGGGTTTAAGAGTGGCTTTCTACGGCCATTCAACTCACCCAAGATTTGATGAGAACCCTAAGTTTTAAGCATCTTATTGTGATTGTGATAGACTCGTTGACCGGCAATTAAAACGGACTTCGGATTTCTACGCCTCTAGGTGACCTCAAAAAGAATTCTGCCTAAAGGTGTATCTTTACAACCGGTAGCTTTCTCCCTACTTTTATTTATTTATTTTTTTAACGGGGTCAACACAAGGGTGAATCCAGTGTATATCTCCCCGGTTTATTCTACTTCTCCGCTTCTTCCTAAGTGTTTTGGGAATTTTTAGTGCATTTTCTGAGTTGGGTTCTGGACAACCGATCGATGAGCTGTTACCACCGACAACTTGCCAGCCATACTCGTGCGGCGAAGTGTGGCTTATTTCTTTTTGTTCTTTTCTCCTTTTTTATTTTATTTTTATTTTATTTTTTTTTTTTTTTAAGTAGGTGGCTTCCCTGGTCTAAGATTTACCTAAAGGCAGCAAAAAGAGAAAGGTCAGTGACTGGGCTCTGGACAACCTACCTATGGGCTGTTACCCACGATAACTTGCCAGCCATATCACCCTAGAAGGTTCATTAGCTACCCAATTTCCTTTAAAATCGCCAAACAACGAGTCAGTGCAAAGAAAGTGTGTAGATGCTTAAGACTCAAAATTCCCTCACATCAGAGGGCGAGTTGATAAGTCGTGTACTTATCACCCAAACTTATTTACTCCAATTAAAATAAAATTCAAGTTGGCGAGAACTCGAAAAACAAATCCACATTTTAGTGGATATACGGGCTGATTAAGTCCAAAGACCTGAAGGGTCTTTGTGTTCAGAATATAATATAGTATTTCTTAAGATCGAAAATTTTCTTAAACCCAAATTCTCTTTCCTAATTTTGATTTTTTTAAAAAAAAAAAAAATAAAACAAATCTACGGAGCTGACGAATGAATTCAAAGATAAATATCCATCCCCCCATGCCTATCTAATGCAATGTCCTCATTGTATTAAAAAGACATAAAACATAGTGGAAAAGCGTAGAAAGCACCTGAATTGCGTGGATATCGGGTCCGCTCCGAGATGAAAATGAAAAAGAACTGTATATGTGCTGAGTTTAGTGCCTTCAGCTAGGCACACTATACAAAGAAAAGAAATGAAGAATTCACATGTGCAGGTCAGAATTAGAATAAACAGAAGAATCCTCTGACCTGTCAGCAGAGGTCCACAGATGTGGACCAGATTGTGGTGCAGACCCACACCCCATAATCGAGAATATCTTAGGTTCTGGATAAAAATTACCCAAAACCTAAAATCAGAATGCAAGCGGGGTCGGGCCTGCGATTTGTGAGGATGCAACCCAAGGCCAAAATGTCGGGTTACAGAGAATTGAAGCTCAAAAGGATAATCGTTAAATGTGTGCTTGAGTTTGACATCCTCGAAACAAATGTCGTAAGGGTTCTGATTTGATGGTTTCAGTTTAAAAGGAACCCTTCGACTCAATCTTCCATTTCCTCCAAAATTGACTTCCCAAATCAGAATTTCCCAGCTCTTATCCTCCTCATTCGGCATATCAAATTCCATGACCTCTTGTATATTCATCACCCCGTCTGAAATCTCCAAGTCTAGATGATGTGGCAAAATCAAAATTGACTTGGGTCTAATTATCTCAGAATTAGAATCATCAATAAGCTCAACAGGGTGTAACTGATAATCAGGGCATTGAATTAATTCCTCCAGAAAATGCGATTCTGGATCCGTATCATGTGCCCTAATAAGATCAGTTTCCTCAGTTATTGGGCTATCAAATGATCTATCAGATCCTCAGGCCCAATCGTCTCACAAAAATCATGATCTGAAAACTCGTGTGAGACTTCGCAACTTGAATCTTCACCATCAGGATCCGTATCAATGTATGTCCCAAAATCATTTGTCACTTTGCGTTCCAAGGAGACATACGTTTCCTCGTAACCCGGCTCAGGGATTTCAGGTGAAGAAATCAAATCATCCTTAATTGGTTGTTTTAATTCAATCTGGTCAGCTTCGTAACACGTGTCCCCCCCAACAGGTGCCTGAGCGGGTTCTGTCATTGGCTTTCCTGAAGAGAGTTCATCCTGGGAATTATTCCAAGATTGAATAGAAGCAACCACGAATCTCATCCTCAATTTCGCTAATTTCCCAAGTAGAAACTCACCTGGGTTCTTATCCTTAACATCCTGGAGCCAATCCAACAAAGACTTGTTTAAATCATCAATCATTTCAATCAGGGGCTCCAATCTCTCAATGCAAGGTATTGGCTGAACTTCTAAAGATTGAATGATATTCCTCAAGTTAGCCAGAACCTTATCTTGAACCTGATTAACCTGAACCAAATGAGTTGGTTCAGGGTTGGGCGGGTTTGACATCAATGTAGAGGAATTAACGAATTGAGATTCGTTATACCCATCCTGATAATAGGTCATTTCAGATTGTTCAAAAGATGGAGATGACCTAAAGGCAGTGAAATCAGAGGATGGGTAAGGATCAGTGTATCCTTCTTGATTGTAGATCGCATTAGGTTGTTCATGAAAGGAGGACGATCTATAATCGATGCAACTCTGAGAAGGATAGAATTGAGAATCAAAGTGTTCAGGGTTAGACCCTAAACACGGGGGTCCGGAATTGTATCCCCAACCGAATTATCCCAACTAACTGATGGTCGATTACAATACGAGTTGGGATAATTGTCATGTTGAGGATAATATACAACAGGAGGGAAAGAGCGGGAATGCGTGAAATATGTGGAAGGATTCATGAGACACGGGAGAAAGAAAGGTGCCCTGCAATACAAACAATCAAACCTGTCCTTAAATGGGTTAGCCTACAGACCTACAGACTCCCAAAACCCGTCTTGAGATAAAGGAACGATTTGATCTACTTCTGTCTGTTCAATCCAACCAGTTAGAAGGAGGGACTGGGGAGAAGGTTCTTCCTTCGGCTTGCGCCTCCGGTTCCTAGTGTACCCCCCAGCCGCGATCGTTTGACTCTGCTCCCCTAGCTAGACATCAGATTGAACAGTAGAAACAGACTAATCGAAAATAATCTCGTTCTGAGTTCTGAAGAGCGAGTCCAATCCTTAAGGCCAACGTCTACTCTGTTTTATTTAGGGCTAGGTTTGAATGTGCTTTGGAATGTGATGGGCCCTTTAAATGGGTTGTGCCCTTAATGATTGATTGCTTTGTGTGTGCGTGCACAACCAGTGGTTTTCAAGCAAGATTATTTTTGATGTGGTGAATTTTAAGGTTCAAATCTTGCTTAGTAGCTTTTAGGATTCATCTTTAGGTGTTTTCAATCAAGTTTCATTGGCACACCAGGTTTTGCAAGCACAGGTGAAGATATTTTCCTTTAAAGTTTAAAAAGAATGTGGAGTGCCTGGTAGATCCCTAAGAGTTGAACCTAATTGGCAGCTACTTGATGAGTTGATTTTATTTGAAGTGGTGCGGCCCAATCAACTCAAACAATTGGCCTCAAATGCACCACTAAGTTAGGCACACAAAGATGGTTAACTTAGAATGATTTCTACTCTTTTATGTGTTGCTTTATGTGTACTGGTCCCACAGATCAGAACCCAGTTGAGTAGAAACAAATCAATTTGGTTAAGTGCCTTTAAATGTGGGTGTACATTGTGTATTTGTTGAAAATTACCCCACAAAATTATCTTTTTACTTTTTTTTTTATATAAATGAAGGTGGAATGAATGTGAGTGAGAATCCAAACAACCAAACTATTCCTAGGATTTATGCAAACACCTAGGTTAATTGGAATTTGGATTCAATGTGGCGAATGAAATCTATGGAGGGGGAAAGAATGGGTGATAACTTACAAAACCTTTCATAGCACTTTACTCCAATCTACCGCTTTTGCTTGCCTCAAAAGAGTACCTGCAATTACAATAAGAAAGGAGAAAAGTGAGGTAAATGATTTGTAAGTTACAAAACGTGAAGAGAAATCAAAGATCGTTGCCTCCCCGGCAGCGGCGCCAAAATGTTGAACTTATTTTACGAAGCTACGCTAACGTGTTTGGTTTTGGAAAACCCGTCGTTGTAGTTCGAAAGCGAAGGATTCGTGTTCAACAAATAAAATTTATACCGAAATCAAAATTCCGGGTCGAACACAGGGAGGCGAACGTTTGATTTAAAAACTTCGCGTTTCTTTTTATTTTGTCACGAAGAAATTCAATTTAAACTATCTAAGTATCTACAACAAATAAAAGAGAGAGAGGGAGTAAGAGAGAGAGAAAGAATACTGTACATGGAAATCAAAATGAGATGTAGAATAGACAAGGAATTTATCATAAAAGAGTTCTTTCGTTACAACTAGAAAACATAAAACAATTACTCTAGAAAGCATTAAAAGAATGGAGGGAGAAATGTCCTCCTCGACGATCGCTCGGAGGACGAATAGACTACTCTAGAAAGCAGTAAATCTATACTAGAAAGCAGTAAAAAGAATAGGGAGAGAGAAATCCTCCTCGATGGTCGCTTGGAGGACGAGCCGGACGGGACGACGCCTGGACGAAGGAGAACGAAGCGGGACGAAGGAGGACGAAGCAGAAGAACGGGAACGAAGCAGCATGCCGTCGTCGTCGCGGGATCCACTTCCGAAGGGGGACGAAAATTTGGACTTTATCTCGCGAGAAGCATCCCGGGTGTGGGACAAGCTTCTCTTGAGCTTTGGAGAGGTAGAGAGGAGAAGGAAGGGATGAAAATTTCGTATGGAGGGGGTCTCCTTTTATAGTTGCAAGGAGTGGGGGCAAAATGGACATTACATCTTCAAAATAATAAATAAGGGGTCTTTAGTGACGGATAAAACCGTCGCTAAAGCCCCGCCGTCGCCGTCGCCGCCGCGCCCACGCGCGCCCGCTCGGCTGGCCTGCGCGCGTAACGCATACGCACGTCCGCGTCGTCTCAGCCGTCCGATCGCGAGATCGGACGGCTTAGACCGCGCCCGCTGCGTAGCGCGCCCGCCCGCGTGCGATCGAGCGTTCACCAGAGCGTCCAATTGCGCGTCGGCGCTATCGGGCGCGCGCGGCCGTTGGATCTTCATCTGACGCTCGTGCGCGCCCGCTCGCCCGCGCCTTCCACCCCCTCACCGCGGCTCGAACCCGCGACCTCCGCTTCGCCCGCAGCTGCGTCGCCGCTACGCTACGCGGGCGAAATGGTCGTGCGGACGTTTTTAAACGCGAGCGACCGCAGCCGTTGGATCGAGATCCAACGGCGGAGAGGAGACGGTGCGCGGTCTTCACCAGACGCATGCGGCCGATTGGGCGGCTGAGATGGCGCCACGTGGCGCCATCTTAGCCGTCCATCTTCTGGAAGTTGTAGATGGTGCCACGGATGTTGGATTGACTCGATTTTTGTGTCGTTGGGCTGCGATCGTCGATCCGAATTCATCCGTGTGGTCGGATTTGCCATCTGAGGTGCGGATTTACACCATCCTGGCCCTTGATCTTCTAGGGTTCCCCGGTCTCTATCTGATGCTACGGATGCCTGATTAGGGCGATCTTGGAGTTGTTGAACTCCAATCGTCGCCCTGATCATATCCATACGGTTGGATCTTTGATCCGAGGCCCCGATAAAATATTTGCCCTGTCCAAGCACATAAAAGGAGACAATTAACCTCCATTTTATTCAAACTACTCTAAATGCAAGATGATGCATGTAATGCAATATTTATATCATGAAATGCAATCCTATGCTTAAGAACATGCATAAATAGACATTTTAAGTAGTGTAAATGTGTTTACATCAGGCAGTCCCTCCTGATGTGGCCCGGCTAGCCACACTGGTAGCAAAGGGAAACTTGACTCCCGCCCTCAGTGGGTCCCTGCTGTCGGTTGGGCGAGGGTCCGGTGCTAGCAGCTGGCCCCTGTCGAGGGCCCCCAAAGGCCACTGATGGCACTGCAAAATGTGACGGCTCTCCTACCTGCGCCACGTGTCTCCTCTCTCGTCGGCCCTGTGAGAAGTCTGGATGATAGGGCCTCTTCCGCCCGCTGTCAGTATCTCGCGCGGACGGGTTGGTCTCTTCGTATGTCATAGCTGCCTCCACCACCCTTGAGAATGTAGGCAGCTTCAGGGGTTTGACATACCCACGAATCGCCGGCCGGAGCCCCTCGGTGAACCTCCAAAGGCGCTCCTCCTCAGTGGCCACTGCTGTCGCTGCAAAGCGAGATAGCTCCAGGAAACGCGTGCGGTACGCGCTCACGGTTATCGTCCCCTGGCGGAGAGTGTGGAACTCCCGCCTCCTCTGGTCCTGCCACGTCTGGGGAAAGTACTGCTCGCAAAAGAGGGTGATGAACCGGTCCCAGGTCGGCTTGTCCCTCTACTGTCCCCTGACCGCCCTCCACCACCTGTGTGCCACGCTCTCCAGCTGGTACGTGGCAAAGGCCACGCGACACTCCATCGGGGGGCGAAGGGTGTCAAAAACCTTCTCGATCTGCTCGAGCCAGTCCTTCGCCTCGGTCAGGTCCTCATCCCCCTTGAAGGAGGGGGGCTTCAGCTTATGGAACTGTCTGAAAAGCTCAAAGTGGCGCTGAAGTGGAGATGCTAGTGCACCTCCAGGTAAAGAAGCCTCGTGCTCGGAAGTGCTGGAGGAAGGTAGGGGCGGTGGAGGCCCATCCCGTCCCCCGCGTCCAGCACCATGTCCGTCGCGTGGTCCCACAGAGGACTCCCCCTCCGCAGCCCTAGGGAGAGGCGCTCGTGGCGGCGGGTGGAGCTCCTCTCGCATGATGTCTCGTATCAGCTGGGCGAGGTCCTGGGCCTGAATGCCCGGGAGCAGTGGCTGGTCCACTGAGGCGTCGACCTCAACGCACCCACCCCTCCGACCTCGTCCTCGGTCGTGCCTGCGGACCGCCTCTCTACCTTCTCATCGAGGCATCTCCTGCAGGGAGACGCGAACACGGAACAGAAAAAGACGTCAATACGAATCGATATCTAGCGGAGAAGTCTAAGAACAGATGTCAAAAGATACGTTGTGGTCGCTACTCTAGTGATAGGCACGTGAATTGGTTATTTTCCAGCTAGTTGGTTCACTTCTCGGAACGACCTTGCTCTAATACCATCTTGTTATGACCCGATTTCCGAATCCCTACGAGACATGAAAATCGGACCGACTCGACTGATCCCAAGACTCAGTCGTCCAACGAGAAAGTTGTTGGTGCTAGAGCACCACGATCATTTGTTTTGATGATAACAAAACACGTGTCATTTAACATTTGCACTTGGAGTCTTAGATTTCAGGCCAATTGCAAATGGATACGTGATTAGACGGAATTCGAGCTCGCATCTAGGATGGATTGGAGGAGCTTGATGGAAAACAAAGAAGATTCGCGAGGAGTGATAGATTGAAGATGGAAGGACAAGAAGAATAGGATAGAATTATGTTTATTCCCTTCATGTACATTTGTCGTTTCTTTTATTTCTCTTTATTTTTACTTAGAATCATGTTAAAGAGCCTCAAAGTACCCTAACAGTAGTCCTAGGAACACCGGCACAACCCTAGGATACTTAGGTTTTCTGTAGAGAACTTAGAAAACCAATATAGGGTTCAAACAGCATTTCCAGACGTCTAATTCCAAGATCAGACGTCTGATAATGTGTTTTAAGACGTCTGACTGTTGATTCAGACGTCTGATAACATTTAGGCTGGACATAGTTAGTTCTGTCTGATGAAATCAGACGTCCATACCTTAAACCAGACGTCTTAGAAGACGTCTGATGACTTTGCCAGACGTCCAATTAGTGGACCGTTGGCTGGCTTAGCAAACACTCAAGTATATGACCGTTAGAGCCTTATTAGACGTCCTTAGGCCTTTCCAGACGTCTGATAATTGACCGTTTTGCCTCGACTGACCCGAAAATCTCTTCTCAGAGATTTTGTAGCCGTTGCAAATCCATTCCCACGAAAAAGTAGGTTTCCAGACGTCCAAACATAGTGCCAAACGTCCTGTATGTCGTCTGATGGACTTGCTCTAGAACCCTGTTTAGATCTGATCGAAGTCAGGAAGAGACCCGCTCAAAATCAGACGTCTGACCTTATTTTCAGACGTCTTAAAGTGAACTTCCAGACGTCTGATGCCATAATTAGACGTCTGATAAGCCTGTCAGAACAATGATTGTTCCTGATTTCGGGCTGATTCACTTGGGCTTTGTACCCAACGGCTATGGAAGCTTTTCTAAGCCTTCCAAAGCCTTCCTAAGGCCTCTATAAATAGAGGGGAGCCTTTACACACCAACATACAACTAAGAAACACAAGAGACACCTAGCTACACACTTTCACACTCTTTTGTGTCGAAGAAGACTCTCTTGCTCTCCAAGCTCTAGTTCCATCATCTTGAGAGCATCAAGCTTTGCGCACTTGCTCTCCTGCTGTAGTTCACGAGAGGGACGTAGCGCCGTCGTGTTGTACACGCATCCGCGTCACCGACACACTCCTTTCAAAGGGGAGTTTCCTATTTCCTATAGAAGCTTAGGTTCAAAATTATTTTGTTGGCTCTATAGGATTACTTATTTTATCTTTGTTATTTGGTTGGGTATTCGCTTTGCGAATCCCCGTCTCCTTCGAGGGACAAAATCCTTCTCGTGAAGAGAAGGGGTTGAGGAACGCTACCCTCGCACTTGTAGCGTGGTTGTATTTGAGGTTGAATCACCCTCGTTTAAAGTGATTCGTTTAGTAGATTTTGATCAACTTGGTTGATCAGAAAATCCTAACTCGAGAGGGTTAGGTGGTGGTTTTCACCCGATTTGGGTTTCCACCTATAAATTATTGTGTACTTTGTGCGATTATTTTTTGTGAGATTGTTTTATTATTTAAATTCTGCATTTTTAATGTCAGGCTGATCTCACCCCCTCCAAGTAGGGAATTTCAAAAGTAACCAAAAGAGTCGTAAAATAAACCACATTCACCATGTATATAACTAGCAGTAACAAAAGTACAACAGCAAAGAAAAGAACTACTACAGTACACAACAGTAGAGAATTAAACAGGTACATAAACATGATGCTTACAATAAAATAGTACAGTGGCAACAGAAAGTACTCACTGCAACAGAAGAAAGGGTACAATAGGTACTACACAAGTAAAACTACTGGGCTCTACTAGGCCCAGCACCCTCTGCAGCCGCCGGCTCTGGCTACTCAACACCTGGTCCGGAAAAGGTGACAAAGATGACGCGTCTGCGAAACGTTGAGTAGAGTGGCAACCAAAAGCTAAGAAAAATAGCAAGGTGGACAAGTAGCTGTTATTTTTAATCTCTTTCCTTATTTTTCCATTTACTTGTTCTTGAATTATTCCTTAGATCATTCTCTTGATCTCGAATGTTCCTCGTGGGAACGATCTTGATTGCAGTCTTTTCCAAAAAGTAGAAGTAGCACATGGTGCTCTCCGGGCCGGGAGAGTCCCCCATGGTGGTCCAACCCTCAGTCAACCACCCCAAGGTCACTGACAGACGTAACGGTGACTACGACACGCGCGATAAATGCACGGGTAGCTACCCGCACTGGCATGCGGTCAGTCGTTTCCGTTAACGGGTGCACCCCAAAGCACAGCACGGAACCAGTATAGGGCAGAGCCCTCTCAGTAACAGGGGTCCAACCCCTCCACAGTAACCAAACATGGGTCTTGCCCCTTCACACCCTCGCCTAACTACCCTGGTTTGCCCAGTGGGCCTAACAAGTCGGTGTAGGAAGGCTAGCAGAACCCCGAGGCCCGTGGGGTGGCTAGTGCTCTCCCTACACTAGTAGCTCTCCCTGGTACTGTGTACGCGAGGGCCAAAAGTCGGTACAAAGTGGCTAGACCTAACCCCGGGTCCCTGGGGCGACTAGCTCCACTCTGCACTAAACAGGGAGGACAGTTGCTCTCCTTTGTACTCTGTACTCAAGGGCTAGCTCATTTCCCCAATTTTATTCCATCCACTTCTCAGGAGCTCTACTCCTAATTCCCCATAGGGTTTATGCTCATTTTTCTTTAACTCAGTTAATTTAGGTTTCATCATTTCAGCTTTATTTTCATATAGCCCATATTCTCAACAGTTAATATCCATTCATAAACAAGCGACTGTTATCCAATTACAGGCAATTATCATTTTTCTTCCTACTTTTCCAAGATTGCAATCTATATATTCACGACATTCGTTTTGGTGTTTCTGTTCCTAGGATTCATGCCACACCCTACGATCCATCATTCAATCTAGTTTTCTAGTTCTAAGATTCATGCCATACCCTAGGATCTATCATTCAATATAGTTTTCCAGTCCTAGGATTCATGCCATACCTTAGGATCTATCATTCAATCTAGTTTTCCAATCCTAGGATTCATGCAATACCTTAGAATCTATTAATTATTTCACAAGTGCATAATTTTTGATAAACAATTAACGGGAGCCACTCTACCCGCAAAACTGGGAGTACTAGGGACGTGATCAGCAGGTCCGCATGCCTCCGCAACCCCCAAAGCCGCAACGGAATGGGGTCTTAACACAAGGATCAAACACAAGGAACTACTCAGAACAGGATACAAATACTGTAAACAGGTAGAGGAACTAATTCTGAGAAGAACGAAACTTGAAATGCAGAAAACGAACTTCGAACGGACCCTAAACGGGTCAAAAACAACGAGTCTGCCCAAAATCAGACGTCTGCAACATCTTCCAGACGTCTTAAACGATGGTTCAGGTCATACCTTTTCTCTGCTCGGTTCTTCAGATGTCCAGAATCCCGCTGAACCGTCTGGACTTAGTTCCAGACATTCGACTGTCACTCCGGATGTTTGGAGACCCTCTCCGTCGTCTGGTGCTGTGCCCAGACGTCCAATCTGTGTGGGAGGGCGTGCCCTTGCGCCTTTCCGATTGAAACCTGCACGGGTACGCGACCGTCCTCAACACGAAATGAGGCAGAACCCTTCGGCGGAACGGCTGCATGGCCGTACACGTGAAAGAAGGAAAGGAAAATATCGTACCTTTCAGACGTCTGGACCTTCCTCCAGACGTCTCCCGCGTCGTCTGGACGTGGGTCCAGACATCTGATTCTAGGAAATTTTCCTAGAATTAGGACTTCCTCGCCCTCCACCTGCTGCGCACGGCCGTGCCTCGCCGCGCTCGCCTACTGCTTGAGCTGCAGCAGCCCTCCCCAGTGCCACGCTCCCGCCGGCCGACCCTAGCTGCTCCAGCGAGCTCGTAGCTTCGCGCTCTAACTCCCTCCCTCTCGCTGCAACCCCTCCTCCCCACGCACACAAGGCAGCAGCTGCTGCCCTCGCCCGCTCATTCCCACGCTAACAGGAAGGAGAAGAAGAAGAAGGCGGTGGAGTGATGGTGAGGGAGAGGAGAGGGGGAGGTATTTGAAGGCACCGTGGGGAGAGAGAGAGAGAGGGAAAGCTGCACCTGCAGGACGGAGAGGAAAGAGAGAGAAGAAAGGAGGGTGGCGGTTCAGTCTGCGTGTGCATGCGCGCAGACGCGAAATCGTATGCCGAAAAAATTAATTTCCAGACGTCTGGGAAGGCTTCCAGACGTCTGACCAAACGTCTGGACCAACTCCTAGACGTCTTAAAAGACGTTTGATGACGGGGTCTTAACATAGCCGTTGGATAGGAATCCAACGGTTGGGATCTACTGGAGGGTCGCGAGTGCCTCGGGTGTGCGCAGTCCTCAGCTGTCCGATCGAAGATCGGATGGATCACATTCATCTCTTTGTCGCGCTGCTGGGCGAAGGAGGTGTCGCTGGGATCCATTCTCAACCATCCGATTGAAGATCGGACGACTCAGATTCATCTTGCGGCTGGTGGAGGAAGCGGGGCGGTGGCTGTCATGCATCGATCTTGCACCACGTGGTGCGCTGTGAACCGTTGATCATCAGATCAACGGTCAGAACTTCTTAGGCCAATTGTGGGAGCTTCGGATGTTGGACTTGGTTGATTTTGAGTCCGTTGGACTCCGTTCGTCATTCTGAATCTATCCGTGTGGTCTGATTGCTCATCTGAGGCCTATTTTGACATGAACTTGTACAAATGGCCATTAACATTGAATTATAAGCAATCTCACTGCGTGATGCATGTAATGCTCGCATTCCCATTTATGGTGTGTTCTTTGTGCATATTATCCTTAAGATAAACCCTAATTGATAGAATTATCACCATAAAATGTAGCGTTATCATACCCCCATGCTTATTCCTTGCTAATCCCTAGCGAGGTTCATCCTAGCCATTATTCTCAATCAGAATTCAGGAGTTGATTACTTAAACATTTTGTTACTTGTCAGCAGGAGGAAATATACTAAGATCCTGATCTACAGAGATTAAACAGTGCCCGGGTGTCTGCCAAAATGTGAATCACCCAAATCCTCACCTTAAGACATATATATATTTTTCCTTTTTCATCTTTTATTTTCTTATTTTTTTGGAATTTTTGGAGTTGAGAGTGTATTGGTAATTTTTTACAGCTATCCAACCCACCCATAACTCGAAAAGGACTCTAAGTGCTAAGCATCTTGGTGTGAAGATCTTGATAGACTCACCCAACTGTAATTCAGACAGACTTCGGGTTTCTACTCCCCTAGGTGACCGGAAAAGGAAGTGTTTGCCTGAAGGTGTATCTGTCTGATAAGTAGCTTTCTCCTTACTTTTATTTTATTTGGGGTCAACACAAGGGTGTTTCTAGTGTATATCTCCTTGGATTGCTCTACTTCCCCGCTTCTTCCTTAAGTGTTTTGGATCTTTTTGTGCATTTAGTGAGCTGGGCTCTGGACAACCGGCCAATGGATTGTTACCCACGATCACTTGCCAGCCATACTCATGCGGTGAAGTGTGGCTTATTTTGTTCTCTTTTTTTTCTTCTTTTCTATTTTTTTTTCTTTTCTATTCTTTTTTTCTTTTGTTGTGTAGTAGGTGGCTTCCCTGATCTAAAATTTACCTAGAGGCAATAAGAAGAAAGTGGTCCTATGGTTGGGTTCTGGACAACCGGCCAATGAGCTGTTACCCACGACAACTTGCCAGCCATACCACCCTAGAAGGTTTATTAGCTACCCAATTTTTGTCAGAATCTTCGAGGAGTGAGTCGGTGCAACAATGTGTGCAGATGCTTAGAGTAAAAGTCCCTCCAAGTCAGAGGGCAGATTGATAAGTCGTATACTTATCACCCTATTTTATTATTTTTTTGTTTTCTTTTTTGAAAGGATGAGGAATGCTATCAGGGACGATAGTAGACCGGAACTTATCACCCTATTTTATTGGTGAATTAAAATAAATTAAGGTTGCGAGGATTCGAGGCTAAATCCATATTTTAACAGACACCAGGGTTGATTGAGCCTGAAGGCTTGAAAAGTCTAAGTGTTTAGGTTCTTTTCATATCATTTCCCACTGTTGACAAGTTCCTAATGCCTAAGTTTTCTTCCTAAATTCATCATTTATTTTATTTTATTCAGACTGATAAAATGAACTTAAAACATGCAAATTATCACCCCCTAATGCTTAAGTTGGTCAATGTCCTCATCGACAAATAAATTGATGCAATGGGGGTGCAGAAAGAAATCACCTGAGTGATACAGTATACTTGATCAGTCTGAATCTTTTGGGTTGCCTCGCAGGAAGCGTTGAGTTTAATACCTTCGGCTGGCCATAGTGCACAAACAAGAATGGTTTGGGTCAAGGAGGCATATACAAAATCAGCCAGACACAAAATTAGAAGTTTGCTGATGCGAACAAGGTTGTAGTGGAGTCTCGTTCCTAAGGGGCGGGAACTCTGCAACAGATGTATCATGCATGCCGGTGTCAGATCCTCTCTTAGTCTGCGGGCATGCAGAGAAGTTGATGTGGACGAGCGCACTCTGAATATGACATGCCAGACACTAAAGATGTAGGTTCTATACTTAGCTTGTGTCCCCATAAAATTGTAATCCATCAAAGGTGTATCAATTCTAGTGCATTCGGGTTGCAGGATCTTTATTTTGGTAGGACAGGTAACAAAATCAAGAGTTTCATAGTGAGCCTTGATCAATTCACTTTAGTGGAGTGCTAATTAACTTAAGTACATGTAAAACATGCCTCAGTAGATTGCAATTAGAGATAAGTGTTAGTTTATATTAATTTGAGAATACTTTGGTAAAATTTGATATATATATCTATGCAGGGTCTTGAGTGCAATTCTCTTCTCCTCCACCCGCAGAGTAAACCATCAATCAACCCCACGCCTACGCCGCTCTACGCACAACAGTAGCACCTCATCGCGTGGGCGTTGTTGGAGGAGATCTCGCAAGGCCCAAACGAAATGAGGGAAAGTCAGGGGAGATTTGTTAAAGCAAATGTCTGCGCATTGGGTTCAAAAAGTAGGAAGAACTACGGACGTGAAGGAGGCATCCGCTTCCCTTAGCGGGGACTTCTTCTCCACCTCCATCACCGTGCAACAGGCATACACTGTGGACTTCAGCGTGCACCATGGTCTTTACGCACCTGCCACCTGCCTTCGTCCTCTCAACGGTCGCACGGTGATAGCGTGCGGCCACCACCGCAGCAACCCCATCTACATCCCACTTCTTTTTCATCTTCATCCTCTTCTTCCTCCCTGTCAGCCAATAGCAAGCATCCAACACTCGAATGCACCTGCGCACCAGCCTACGCGTGTGCTCAACTGCATAGCAGCAGTGTGCCCTTGTGCGTGCACAACTAACCACGCGTGCGCGCTGCGCGCACCCTTCCACAGCCACCCACGCACCTCATCTCCTTCGTCTTCGTCATCTTCTTCCTTCTCTCCCTTATCTTCCCACCACCAGCAACCACCCCCACAAAAAGAACCCAAAGTCCACTAGCCACCTATGTTCATAGCAACCACCGCAGGCCATGTCCCTCACTGCTGACATCACTAAAGTGCTTGCCTTGACCTCCGTTGACGACCCACGCCATCAGAGCCATCGCCGATAGTCCATGCACGCGCATTGGAAACCCGCCGCTGGCGAGCTTCTCCTCTGCCGGCCGGCCACCTTCGGCCATCTTCGTCGACGTCGCGACCTCCATCGGATCAGCCTCGTCTTCATCAACCTCCCTCGCTCGTCAACAGCCCGTCGACACTCCTTCACGTGCGAGGAAGAGAAAGGAGAAATCCTCTATTTTTCTCACAATTAATATTTACGGGTAATGCCATTGTGAAGTTCACTATTCTTTTATTTTTTTGAATTAATATATTGAAAGAATTTTGCACGAATATCCCCCTATTCTAGGTAAATTGCTTAAAGTTAGATTCTTCTCATGAATGTTATGTTGATTACAATGAACAAGGTCTCGTTTATTGGAAATTAATATTGCTATTGATATCCATTGCCAAGATCACTATTTAACAGAATATTGGGTTGTGGTGATTTTGCATATAAGCACCTACATTCCTTATTAATTATTTAGATTAAGAGTTTATGTGAGAAAGTGAGTTGCAACAATTAGTATGTACATCTGATGATATTCTTGAACAAATAAGACATTCAATAGGCTAATTCCTCCCTGTGGAGATGACTTAACTCTTCGTGGTTAGTTTTGAATTATTAAATATTTTTGAAAAGCGATTTTCTACCATGCAACGAACTATAACGACACGACATTTTATGTTAAAGTTTTCAACAAAAACGAAGATCACTCTTTCAAGCCCTACAATCAAGCATGGGGTCTCTCTCCAAAGACGAATCAATCTCTCCTGCAGCCATGGTTTCATTGTCCATTCCCTCAAGAATATCCTCTTCAACCTCTTTTGTATCAGATTCACTGTTCGAAGTTGCATTAGCGGTAGGGCCGACTTCAACCTCTAGTTCATGTTCCTTCTCTTGACCCTCCTCCAGATTTGTGATGGAGGTTTCAACCAATTTAGAATCGATTTCTTTGAAATTGTAACTCCATTCCCCATCTCCTATATTGGATGTTGTTCTCACTGGATCAGTTCTCTCAGGTCGATTAGATTCGGATTCCAAGGCATCTCCCCTCACATTCTCGATTTCCTCCTGATGTATGCCCTCAATGCTCCCCAAATTGTGTTCCGAGGAATCCTCAATGACCTTATCCATTGAGTTGTCCAACTCTTGGGGGGTATCAATGGTGGACTGAACCAAATTGGGGTGACTGGGTATAGTCCAATTGATCACATTAGGTCCTTACTTCACGAATTCCATGAATGGCATTGTGATAAGAACTTCATCATAAACCCTAAACTAGCACCATTTAACCCTGATTTGCAAGAAAAAGCTCCTACATAACCTTAAAAAAGCTTGGCTCAGAGAGATTCTGAGATTGCAAAGAAAGCAGAAACTGAGGGGTAAAAATGCAACTTCACCAATCCAATCTGAAAACAGGGCAACTCAGGGTCCAAACATAGGTCAAAATAACGTAATAAGAAGGAAAGTGGGACAAGATGATTCAATGAGGGCTACAGCAACTCCAAGGAATTAAATGACATCCTGTAACCCTAAAAACAAACCCACTTAAATACACGAGGTTCGAGGTAGAGAAAAAATCAAATAAATCCTCTAAAATTCATATAAAAATAATCTCTAGGGTTTAAAAACTTCAATTTGGCTTTAGGAACCCATCTTGACCTACATTGAGAACCATGCCCAATTAATAACTTAATTTGGGTTTTTGCGTAAATTGATCTGTCAAACAAGGTTTAATTTAGAAATAAAATTCACCATCAAAATCCTTAGGTCCTAATTAGTCATGTAGAAAAACTTGAGCCTAAGAAGAAACCTTCTTGACCAACTTTACACTTTGGTCCTCATATATTTACTTTTTGGCCCTCAACTTTTGAACCCTCACTTTTTGGCCCCTAACTCTCCTTCGTTCTTTGCTTTCAGGTCCCTCCTGCAAAACCTGAGCAGCACCATGCTCCGGCGACCTTGCGCGAAGCATGGCGCCGCGCAGGGTGAGGGGGGGCCTGCCAAGTCAATTGGGGGTGCCCTGCGTCGTCAGCCGTCGCAGGAGCACCCCCTGAGTGCTGTAACCACCCATACCGGCCGTGCGAACGAACGGACGGTATGGGTCTCCTTCCTCCGGCGAGGGAGGCACGTCGCCTCCCTCCGCCCTCCTCTCCGTCTCTACCTCTATAAAAACCCCACAAGCTCTGCCGTTCTCCTCAGCTCGGATCTGACGGAGATACCCCCTCACTTCCTCTCTTCCCACTCCGACAGACGCCCCCTTGCTCCGACGGCTTCTCCTCCTCCTTCTCGTCGCTCTGCCGCACTACCAGCAACAGGGCTGCCTTCCCTCGCCCTTCCTGCGCCGCGCCGCACCCAGCGTGCGCTTCTCCGGCCCTCTCCTCGCCGTCGCCCCTCTCTCTGGGCAGCTTCTTCTCCGGCGACAGTTGATACGACTGTCGCCTGGCCCAGCCCCCCCTCGTCCCGCTAAGTAGGTATAAGCTCTCCTCTTCCTCCCCTCTTTCTTTTTCTCACTGTAAATCTTTACTGTCGCCCTCGACCTCGCCCAAACACTCTCACCTTCCCCATCTCCGGCCAAACTCCGGTGACTCGCTCTCGTCATTCCACCACCCCACATGGCTCGCCGACCCTCACAGAACCTCCACCTCCTCACCCTGATCAACCTCCGCCCTTCCACTTCCCACCAATCGCCCTCTGCAGACCCACCGACCAAACCCATCTCTCCACCTGCAGTTTGACCTAGGGCGGCCCTTAGGCTCCGCCCCGCCACCTGCAGACCCCCTGATCACCTTCGTCGTGCTACGGCGAAGGTCCTCCGCGTATCTGATTAGGCCGAGAGGCCGTTTCCCTGTGAGCAGGTACTTCGCTCGCCGCCGCCATTGCTGAGTGAAGCAGCTTCCTCAACCTGCTCCTCCAGGCGCACCACGCCCAGGTCAGGCTCCCAGGCTGCGCGGGTCATCTCAGCAAAGAAGTCCCAGGCTGCAGTTGGGGCAAAGCCGTTGCGTGGAGCCTCGATTGGGCACTGCCTCCTCCGCGCGGGCGTCCAATTGAGGTGGGACATTTAGTCCCACCTCGGAAACTCACCGAGGCAAGCAAGCGCTTAAAGGCAAAAAGTGCCTTAAGCTGTTTGCCTCAGATCACGGGGTGAGGTCCCCTTCGCCCACCCGATTACCCGGCCTCGTCCGCGCTTACGCCCCGCGGACCTGGCCCCGACCCGATTAGCCTGACCTGCACTCCTCGCCCACCACCGCACGCCGGTGGGCCTGGACCCGGGCGCGACCCACGTGCCCGATTAATCGGTTGCTCTGGGAGAGCTTTCCTAAGAGCGAATTCAGAGAGAGAGACGCAGGGAGAGGGTAGAGTAGGTCTTTGCCCTGACCGAACTGTGAGTGTGCAGGCACAGGAGAAGAAAGAAGGAAGGAGGACGCACTGTAGCAGCGGGTTACTTAAGTCGTCTGATTGAACAATCAAACGACGCTCTGAGGACGAAGAAGAAGGAGAAGAAAAGACGAGCAGGACCGCAATGAAGAAGAAGGAGAAGAAAAGAAGAGCAGGACCGCAAGGAAGAAGAAAAAGAAGAAAAGAAGAACAGAAAAGAAGAAGACAAAGAAGAAAAGCAGAACACAAGGAGAAAGGGAAGAAGAAGCTCTGAAGAAAAAGAAAGAAGAGAAGAAGCAAGAAAAGAAGAAGATCTGAAGGAAGCAAGCAAAAGAAAGAAAGATTCAAGAGCCAAGAAGAGAGAAGACAAGAAGAACAGGAAGAGAAGAAAGAAGAGACAAAGAGGAAGAAAGAAGAGAAGAAGAAGAAGCCACCAAATTTCCATCTCTCTCTCTCTTTATTTTTGTAATAAAAACTTTGTACCCCTAGAATACGACTTGCTCCTTGAGTTCGACCTCGGGAGAACTTTATTTTCCGAGTAAAAAAATATATGTAATGATGGCAATAACTAGCTGTACTACAACGCTATTTCTATAACAAAACCTAGTTATCGGCCGATCATCACTTTGGCGCCATTGCCGGGGAGCAACGGCTATTCTAGAGGTAATTAAATTCCTGTTTTTAAATTTCTAATAATCTCCTCTTTTGTGTAGATACAGGAAAATCGAGAAGACAAGCAACCGCACGACAACCACTCCGAGGACAGGTAATTTTCTATCCTCTCAACCCCTAAATTCTAAAGAGGAAGAAAAGAAAAGAACAAGCAATATAGGTCTAACCTGTCTTCTCTACTTAGTAAACCATAAAAAGTTGCATGTTTTCAACCCATTATTCCTGCACACTATTAAGGGTATTTAAGGGCTAACACCTTCTTGCCTGAGCCCTACTTACCCCAACAAAGAACTAACTGGACCAAATAGAGCCAACATAAGAATCAACATTAGGGATTTAGAGACACACTTCTTAAGCAAGAATTGAGAAATCCCAAAAGGAGTGTGCCCAAGCCATTGTCTGAAAATACCTATTCAAAGAAAACCCTAAAACAAATTGGCTCTTTAAAGACACTTGAACCCTAAAAGACAAGACCTAATAAACAGAACTAGCAGGTAAAGTTGACCACTTGGGTCAACCAACCTTCAACTTAGGTCACTCTTTGCACTCAAAAAGCCTAAAGTTCAAGTGAAACCTCAAGCACCCTGATCTTAAACTAAAAGTGGTAGACTTAAGAGGTTAAGATCCCCATTCTGGTCTACCTGGAACCGCAGTGACAAGAGAGGTCGGGTGGGGGAAACCCTGTAACCCGTGGGGACGCTCTACCGTGTAGGGGTCTTCGCGGGACTCTCCCTCTCTGGCTGCCCAGGTAATTCTCAGGTGGAAGATCTTTTTGATCAAGGGGTCCATCTGCCCCGCACCTCTGTAGTCAACCAACAATTTTTGGGTGCCTCGATTGGGTCCAGCACCTTCTAACCTCTTCCACTCCAACAGTGCATGAACGGTAGGAGATCCTTAAGACCACCCTTAAGATCTCCTTTAAGAATTCACTCTCGCCAAGGCCCAGCCTTGACTCCCGTGTTTGAACAGCAACCTAACCCCATCATTCTCTCCCCTAATTCTGAATCAAACTCTTCTTCTACCATGGCTCAGCCAGTTGAGGAAGAAAACAATCTGGAGCATCAGCTCCAGCGACTCAACGACCTCTTCCAAAACTTTGTGCACCCACCACAACGTCCCATGATGCGGGACCATTATAATCCTGCTGCGGTGGCCATCGAGCCTCGAGTCAGAATCCCGACTGGAGGACCTGATTCTGAATTAAAACCCAATATGATTCATGCTATACCTAAATTCCATGGGCTTAATTCTGAAGATCCCTTCCAACACATCAAACAGCTAAAGCATCTGGCCCAAACTTTTGGGTCATACGCGCAAAATCGGGATATTCTTCTCATGAAGATGTTCTCCTTTTCTCTTATGGACAAGGCTGCTCATTGGTATCAAACTCAGACCCAGCCGATCAACACTTGGGAAGAACTTCAGTCCGAGTTCTTGAAAAAGTTCTTCCCTGTTGGTCGGACCAACGCCTTGCGCCATCAGATTACGCACTTCACTCAATAAACAGGGGAACCTCTCCATGAGGCATGGGATCATTTTCAGGATCTCATGAGAAAGTGCCCCCATCACGGAGTTCCTAAATGGGAACAGGTCCAATCTTTTTATCAAGGACTCCGTGAGGACATCCGTCTTTTCGTCAATGCAACCTGTGGAGGAAATATCATGGGTCAACATGAGGATACCGTGTGGGAGATTCTCGAAAACATGTGCGAGAACTCCATCAACAATGACTCCATGGGATTATTCGACAGGACGAATACCCGCGCAGCGATGAATCTTAGGGGAGCACACGAGATGCAGGGCCTGTCCACGTCAGTCGACCTGGAATTAATGGCCAGTCTATTGGACAAGGTCTCGGTTATTGAAAAGAAGGTGGACGAGCTGACTCAGCACCTGCAGCGAGCCACCTCTGCGCATAACTCTTTCGCACAGCCTCCTTCCACAAGGGAAACTGTGCAAAACATTCTCCATCGATCTTCTCCTAGGATGGACCCATCATCTGATTCTTTGACCGGAGGTCCTTCCGATTCTTTCTACACTAGCCAGGGAAGTTCCATTCCCTCTTTCTCTGACTCTCTGGAGGTTCCTCAGACTTGCGAGGACCTCAACGCCATCCAAAATGACCCATTTTCCAACACCTATAATCCTGGATGGCGAAACCATCCCAACTTTCAGTGGGCGGGAAATTTCCAAACCCAAAGACCACCCTTTCAGCCCCGCCCACAACCCCCTCGTCCTTACCAGCCGCCTCAGCCTCGGCCCAACCCTACTTATCCATCAGGGCAAAATCAAGATCAAATGTCCCTTATCCTTCAGACTCTGGCTGACATTCAAAGAACGAATGCGGCTATTCAAAAACAACACAAGGACGAACTTACAGAGGTCCGAAACCAATTGACCCAGTTGGCAAACTCTCGCCAGCCAGGCACTCTTCCTTCCCAACCTCCTCCTAACCCGAATAACGTGCCAACCCAGCGGCGTGTTATGAACCCAAACCTGGGCCATGCCCGCATGATTTATCAGGCCCCCTCTGTTCCTTCACCCAACGGGATAGAGGCCTCCACTTCTTTTGCAGGTTACCAGCAGCAACCTATCTTACCCAATCCTAACCAAAACCAGGTAGGACTTAATTCCATAACAACCCGTAGTGGTAAGGAAACCCAAGACCCACCTCATCCGAACCACTCCAAGCCTGGTAGTGATCCCAAGCCTAGGACAGTAATCCAGGACGTCCCCACCCCTATCCCAGATCCACAACCTGGACCTATCCTAGAAGAACCAACCAAGATCCCGTTTCCCGAGGCCTTGACCAAGGGAAAGAAGACCACCAAGCCCGTGGCACCTGAGGAGGACCTGGTCAAGCTCTTTGAGCAGGTCCACATAAACATCCCTTTGATGGATGCAATCCGCCACGTACCAGCTTACGCACGATTTTTAAAGAATGTGTGTACACCCCAGCGTAAGCCGCGAACCAAGGGTGGGAGCCCAATTGTTCTGTCAGAGCAAGCCAGCTCTGTAATCCTTAGTAGACTCCCACCCAAGGCAAAAGATCCTGGTACTCCCCTGATTTCCTGCAAGATAGGTGATACCCAATTTGATAGAGCTTTGCTAGACTTAGGTGCATCCATAAACCTGATACCCACATCCTTACTTGACCATCTAGAAGAATCTGAGCTAAAACCAACCGAGGTGACATTACAATTAGCAGATCGATCTATAAAGTCACCAAAAGGGATTCTCAAGGATGTTATCGTAAGAGTGCGGGATTTCTATTTCCCAGTGGACTTTATAGTCTTAGATATGGACGCGCCTAAAAACCCTAGGGATACACCAATCATTCTAGGGAGACCTTTCTTGGCTACTGCTAGAGCCAACATCAGCTGTGAGGAGGGCCAAATAGAGCTTAAATTTGGGGATCAAACCTTAAAAATCGATATATTTAAGGCCCAACAAGGAATTAATTGCGGTGTCATCGAACAGATTTGTGACGTTAGGATTTTGGTTAATGAATCACACCTCCAGAATGACTCGATTATGCCTCATCAACCACAGAAGGATCTTGACCCGCAAACAGAGGAGTTGAATCCAGATAGAAACAACCCAGTAACTCCTACCCTTGAACCTCACATCTATACTGAACCACTCGCTGCTGCTGATAACCCTATCCTCGAGTTAAAGCCTCTTCCTGCTCACTTGAAATACATCTTTTTGGGTTCCAATCAGACCCTCCCTGTGATTATCAATTCCAACCTCAATCCCGAACAGGAATCCCATCTGATTGCTGTCCTCCAGCAACATCGCAGAGCCATCGGGTGGACTCTCGATGATTTGACTGGAATAAGCCCCTCTTATTGTACTCATCATATCTATTCAGAAGAGGGCGCACGACCTTCTTGTGAAATGCAGAGACGTTTGAACCCTAATCTGCAGGAGGTCATGAAAAAGGAGATCATCAAGTGGTTAGATGCCGGAATCATCTACCCGATCTCCGATAGTCGTTGGGTGAGCCCAATTCAGGTTGTGCCTAAGAAGGCAGGACTCACCACTATAACGACTGAGACCGGAGAAGTCATTCCTACCCGATTAGCCAATGCGTGGAGAGTCTGTATAGATTACCGCCAACTCAATTCCTCCACGAAGAAGGATCATTTCCCACTACCTTTCATTGATCAAATTCTCGAGAAACTAGCGGGAAATAGATTCTTCTGCTTTCTTGACGGGTACTCCGGTTATAACCAGGTGGCAATCCATCCTGAGGACCAAGAAAAGACCACGTTCACCTACCCCTTCGGAACATACGCTTTCCGAAGGATGCCTTTCGATCTTTGCAATGCACCTGCTACCTTTTAGCGGTGCATGCTTGCCATATTCTCAGATATGGTAGGTGATTTTCTGGAAGTCTTCATGGATGAATTTTCAGTTTTTGGAGAATCTTTTGATGATTGCCTCTAACACTTGGTCCAAATACTCAGGCGTTGCATCGAGGTGAATTTGGTTCTTTCCTGGGAAAAGAGCCATTTCATGGTGCCTGAGGGAATTGTCCTGGGACACTTGATTTCAGAAAAAGGCATCCAGGTGGATCGAGCTAAGGTTGATCTGATCTCTCGCCTTCCTATGCCTAGCTCGATCAGGGACATCCGTTCTTTTTTGGGGCACGTCGATTTTTACCGTCATTTCATTCCAGATTTCTCGAAAATCGTGCGCCCCTTGACTTCTCTTCTCTCTAAGGATGTACCCTTTGAAATCTCCAAGGAATGCATGCTAGCCTTTGAAAACCTGCGTGACCGAGTCACCCAGGCACCTATCCTACAATCCCCTAATTGGTCTCAACCCTTTGAGATCATGTGCGATGCATCTGATTTCGCTGTAGGAGCGGTCCTGGGGCAAAAAGCTGACGGGAAACCCGTGGTCATTTACTACGCTAGCAAGACACTCGACGAGGCTCAGCGTAACTATACAATTACGGAGAAAGAGCTGCTAGCCGTAGTATTTGCCCTTGAAAAGTTCCGATCGTATCTTTTGGGTTCCCATGTCATCATTTACTCGGATCACACGGCTGTAAGGCATCTCCTTGCCAAGAAGGACGCAAAGCCCCGACTAATCCGTTGGATCTTGCTGTTGCAAGAATTCGATCTTGAGATTCGCGACAAGGCGGGAAGGCAAAATGTGGTAGCCGACCATCTGTCCCGTCTTCCTTCTGAGATTATCGACTCTTCCGGACCCATCACGGAACATTTTCCTGATGAGCACCTGCTTACTATTGGTACTAGACTTCCATGGTTTGCTGATATAGTAAACTACTTGGCATCTCATCAGACACCGTCTGATTGGCCGAAGGCCAAGAAAAACAAATTGCGTTCTGATACCAAGTATTACATTTGGGAAGATCCGTACCTTTTCCGCATAGGTGCTGATCAAATTATTTGGAGATGCATCCTGGAAGAGGAAGTTAGCAATATCCTCTCTTTCTGCCATGACCAGGCATGTGGTGGCCATTTCTCAGGGCATAAAACCGCATCAAAAGTCCTCCAGTGTGGCTTCTACTGGCCCACACTATTCAAAGACGCATACAGTTACTGCAAGGCATGCAGTCGTTGCCAGAATTTGGGCAACATGAACCGTCGTGACATGATGCCTTTACAACCAATTCTCGTATGTGAAATCTTTGATGTTTGGGGGATTGATTTTATGGGCCCCTTTCCTGTTTTGGATGGTTTCGAGTACATTCTGCTTGTTGTGGACTACGTGTCCAAATGGATCGAAGCCATACCAACCCGAACCTGTGATCACAAGATTGTTCTTAGATTTATTCATCAAAACATTTTCTCAAGGTTCGGGATTCCCTATGCTATAATCTCTGATGGGAGGACCCATTTTACAAATGCTCAGTTTAGGTCACTGATGGCCAAATATGGGGTGTCTCACCGAATCTCTACTCCTTACCACCCCCAAACTAATGGTCTAGCTGAGCTGTCAAATCGGGAGATCAAAAAAATCCTGCAAGTCACTGTTCGGCCTGACAGGAAGGACTGGTCATCCCGACTTCCGGAAGCATTGTGGGCCTATAGGACCGCCCACAAGACCCAATTAGGCATGTCTCCCTTTAGATTGGTGTACGGAAAGGCGTGTCACCTTCCTGTCGAACTGGAGCACAAAGCCTATTGGGCAGTACGGAACTGTAATCTAGATCTTTCCAAGGCTGGAACCCACAGAAAACTCCAAATCAGTGAGATCGATGAATTACGCCTAGACACGTATGAGAACTCGCGAATCTACAAGGAGTGGGTTAAAGCATTCCATGACAAGCATATCTCGAGGAAGATCTTTCATCCTGGTCAAAAGGTCCTACTCTTTGATGCCCGACTTAAACTTTTCCCGGGAAAACTGCGATCCAAGTGGGTCGGACCATATTTAGTCTGACAGGTTTTTGGAAATGGAGCAATCGAAATCAGTCCACTCAGCCACGATTCCGAACCTTTCATCGTGAACGGTCAGAGACTCAAGCCGTTCATTGATGTGACCTCTACTGATTTGGCTGAATCATCTCTCATCCTCCATTCCCCTTGAGCTTATTGCGCCCAGCCGATGGCGTAAAACTCAGCGCTTAACGGGAGGCAGCCCGTCATTCCCTCTGAGAATCTAAAACCTTTTTTCTGACACCTTGGTGCACTTAAGGTTCACCCTTCAAGACAGCCGACTCCACCTCAAATGCTTGCATCTGAGATTAAAAATCGTCCGCAAAATTCATCCCGACCCATTCACTCACAAAAACAACTGTCTTAAGGAATGATCTAAGTAAATAAAAACCCCTAAAATCACAATGAGGACATTGCAAACCTTAGGCATGGGGGGTATAAAAGTGCAAAACTTGTAAGAAAAGGTTTTAAAACAAAAAAATTCACATATGCCAAAAACACCATAAAAAGTAAAAATTTTTTCAAAAGAAGAATAAGAGGAGAAAGGAAATTTTGTGGAGAAGGAAAAGAAACAAAAGGAAAAGGAGCACAAAAAGATGAAAGAAAAGAGTAATAGTCATTAGTAAGAAACTAAGGAATTGACCTAAGATCTAGACCTAATTCAAGAAAAGAAATGAAAAGTGCATGGTAAGATTAGTAAGAACGCAAACTTTAGGCATTCTTGATAGACTCTTAGTACCCATTAAGATCTAGACAATCCTCAAGAGGTTGAGGAAAATGAAAAGCTTAAGTACTAGGTCCAAAGCTGAGCGAGTATTTGACCTCACAACTAGCCTCTAGTTTACGGGACTCAGTAACCTAAGCACCCCAACCCCACACATAGCCTGGTTCAGTAAGCATAAAAATTCAAAACCACGCAGAAGCGTCGCAAAAACTCTGAAAAATACACCTAGAATAGGAGCGGCCAATCAACACAAGTTGATTTGGACGAGTTCCCAGCGCGGAGAGGTGAGAAATCCCCTCGAAGATGCGTAACAAAATATCATCTCCTCGGTGCTTGTCTCTTAGGATATTTACATATCCTACTGGGGGCATGTAAGCACCCTGCTGGTTCAGATTCCATGGATGGCATTATCACGAAATGTCAACTGCTAGGGTCTGAATTCGGCCACGAAACACCATGGATGGGATTATCTCGAAATCTCAATAGCCAGGGTTCTGGGGGTTGCCATGGGCGGTGCTATCTCGAAGCATCGATCGCCAAGAACCCTTGAGGATTGATGATGGGAGCAATGAATCCGATACAGACCGTGTTGAAAAGCCAATCCTAGGCTAGAACTAAAAGAAAAAAGAGAGAGAAATACTCTCCAAACAGAAAAAACTTTCTATCTCTCTCTCTTGCAAAACGCATTGCGAACCAAACCAGGGAAAAAGTTGTTTCAAGCATGGGGTGCTTTAACCACGAAGTCAAATAAACCCTAAGTTAGTTCTTGTGGGCCTAAGAAACCTTTGCTAAAGACTGAGGCTAAAGCTAGACAGATCTAGATCTTGGTTGGTACTAAGGTACCTTTTAAGCCTATGGTCAGCAATCTAACCTAATCTAGGCTCAAATGAAAAAGCACTTATCTTAAGTTGTTGAAAAAGTCATGGTCTAGAACAAAGGTTAAAATCTTAGGTTTTTGCTAAGGGACTAGCAAAAGCTAGGCATGGGGGTATGATAAGAACTTCATCATAAACCCTAAACTAGCACTATTTAACCCTGATTTGCAAGAAAAAGCTCCTACATAACCTTAGAAAAGCTTGGCTCAGAGAGATTCTGAGTTTGCAAAGAAAGCAGAAACTGAGGGGTAAAAATGCAACTTCACCAATCCAATCTGAAAATAGGGTAACTCAGGGTCCAAACATAGGTCAAAATAACATAATAAGAAGGAAAGTGGGACAAGATGATTCAATGAGGGCTACAGCAACTCCAAAGAATTAAATGACATCCTATAACCCTAAAAACAAAACCACTTAAATACACGAGGTTCGAGGTAGAGAAAAAATTAAATAAACCCTCTAAAATTCATATAAAAATAATCTCTAGGGTTTAGAAACTTCAATTTGGCCTTAGGAACCCATCTTGACCTACATTGAGAACCATGCCCAATTAATAACTTAATTTGGGTTTTTACGTAAATTGACCAGTCAAAAAAGGTTTAATCTAAAAATAAAATTCACCATCAGAATCCTTAGGTCCTAATTAGTCATGTAGAAAAACTTGAGCCTAAGAAGAAACCTTCTTGACCAACTTTACACTTTGGTCCTCATATATTTACTTTTTGGCCCTCAACTTTTGAACCCTCACTTTTTGGCCCCTAACTCTCCTCCATTCTTTGCATTTAGGTCCCTCCTGCAAAACCTGAGCAGCACCATGCTCCGGCGACCTTGCGCGGAGCATGGCGCCGCGCAGGGTGAGGGGGGGCCTGCCAAGTCAATTGGGGGTGCCCTGCGTCGTCAGCCGTCGCAGGAGCACCCCCTGAGTGCTGCAACCACCCATACCGGTAGTGCGAACGCATGGACGGTATGGGTCTCCTTCCTCTGGCGAGGGAGGCATGTCGCCTCCCTTCGCCCTCCTCTCCGTCTCTACCTCTATAAAAACCCCACAAGCTCTGTCGTTCTCCTCAGCTCGGATCTGACGGAGATACCCCCTCACTTCCCCTCTTCCCACTCCGACAGACGCCCCCTTGCTCCGGCGGCTTCTCCTCCTCCTCCTCGTCGCTCTGCCGCACTACCAGCAGCAGGGCTGCCTTCCCTCGCCCTTCCTGCGCCGCGCCGCACCCAGCGCGCGCTTCTCCGGCCCTCTCCTCGCCGCCGCCCCTCTCTCTGGGCAGCTTCTTCTCCGGTGACAGTCGATACGACTGTGGCCTACTCCAGCCCCCCTCGTCCCGCTAAGTAGGTATAAGCTCTCCTCTTCCTCCCCTCTTTCTTTTTCTCACTGTAAATCTTTATCGTCGCCCTCGACCTTGCCCAAACACTCTCACCTTCCCCATCTCCAGCCAAACTCCGGCGACTCGCTCCCGTCATTCCACCACCCCACACGGCTCGCCGACCCTCACAGAACCTCCGCCTCCTCACCCTGATCAACCTCCGCCCTTCCACTTCCCACCAATCGCCCTCTGCAGACCCACCGACCAAACCGATCTCTCCACCTGCAGTTTGACCTAGGGCGGCCCTTAGGCTCCGCCCCGCCACCTGCAAACCCCCCAATCACCTTCGCCGTGCTACGGCGAAGGTCCTCCGCGTATCTGATTAGGCCGAGAGGCCGTTTCCCTGTGAGCAGGTACTTCGCTCGCCGCCGCCATTGCCGAGTGAAGCAGCTTCCTCAACCTGCTCCTCCAGGCGCGCCATGCCCAGGTCAGGCTCCCAGGCTGCGCGGGGCATCTCCGCAAAGAAGTCCCAGGCTGCAGTTGGGGCAAAGCTGTCGCGTGGAGCCTCGATTGGGTGCTGCCTCCTCTGCGCAAGCGTCCAATTGAGGTGGGACATTTAGTCCCACCTCGGAAACTCACCGAGGCATGCAAGCGCTTAAAGGCAAAAAGTGCCTTAAGCTGTTTGCCTCAGATCACGGGGTGAGGTCCCCTTCACCAGTCCGATTACCCGGCCTCGTCCGCGCTCACGCCCCGCGGACCTGGCCCCAACCCGATTAGCCCGACCTGCACTCCTCGCCCACCACCGCACGCCAGTGGGCCTGGACCCGGGCGCGACCTGCGTACCCGATTAACCGTTGCTCTGGGAGAGCTTTCCTAAGAGCGAATTCAGAGAGAGAGACGCGGGGAGAGGGTAGAGTAGGTTTTTGCCCTGACCGAACTGTGAGTGTGCAGGCACAGGAGAAGAAAGAAGGAAGGAGGACGCACTGTAGCAGCGGGTTACTTAAGTCATCTGATTGAACAATCAGACGACGCTCTGAAGACGAAGAAGAAGGAGAAGAAAAGACGAGCAGGACCGCAACGAAGAAGAAGGAGAAGAAAAGAAGAGCAGGACTGCAAGGAAGAAGAAAAAGAAGAAAAGAAGAAGACAAAGAAGAAAAGCAAAATACGAGGAGAGAGAGAAGAAGCTCTGAAGAAAAAGAAAGAAGAGAAGAAGCAAGAAAAGAAGAAGAAGAACACGAGAAGAAGATCTGAAGGAAGAAAGCAAAAGAAAGAAAGATTCAAGAGCCAAGAAGAGAGAAGACAAGAAGAACAGGAAGAGAAGAAAGAAGAGACAAAGAGGAAGAAAGAAGAGAAGAAGAAGACACCAAATTTCCATCTCTATCTCTCACTCTCTCTTTATTTTTGTAATAAAAACTTTGTACCCCTAGAATACGACTTGCTCCCTGAGTTCGAACATGCTGTAATAACTAGCTGTACTACAACGCTATTTCTATAATAAAACCTAGTTATCGGCCGATCATCACATTGTGTGCAATAGCTTTCTTTGGCCTTCTTCCCCCAATTGTTGGAACATATCCAACATGGCTTGTTGCCCTTTAACTAATTCTTGATTATGTCTGTGTAACTCTAACTGGAGGTTATCAAGAATTGACAAGGTGTCATTTGGTATCCATTGGATTTCCTCCTTGAAATCCAGGTTAAGTGGGTGTGATTGAGGTTGTGGATTAGAATCCATACTGGGGTTTAGGTTCTTGCGTGGGTCCTCTATTCTATCATGTTCAGGGTCCAGTTCTTCATGAGGAACCATTCTCTGTTTGGTCCTACTCCAGAATAGTTGAGGTTCTAAGTCCTCCCAGTCAAATTCTTCATCAGGGGACCAAATCAAAGGTTGATGATCCTGGGCTTGCGTAGATTTATGATCATTGATGAGTGGCTACTCATCATAGCTAAAAAGCTAAAGTTAAGCTAGATAGTGGGTTAAATAATATCAAATTAACAGATAAAAAGGGTTAAGTATGGGAATCAAAGAAAAAGGCTTAAAACCTTGATTCTGTGTTAAAATTGCATAATTAGGTCATAAAATGAGATATTCTTAAGATAAAGGTCAAATGGTGATCCAAGTGTTAATTGAATACATAAACAAGTTTAAAAGTTCAAATCAAAAGTACAATTAATTTCTTAAATGTTCAATTGAGCACATATAAAAATTTGAAGGTATTTGGACATCATTAAGGCCTTGAAACTTAGAGTTTACACTTAGGTCCTTCATGCATCACATTCTCTTCTTTAGAAAACCTTTTTGAACCTATTTGTAACCCACAGGGACCCCTTTGAAAGCCCTTCCAGTTACGATTTCTTCCACTTATGGACCTGCGCACAATTCTTCTACCCCTTCATGAAGGTCTTCTCCTGCAATTTCTTCAATAGAACGCAGCCACCTGCAGTTCTTCGCACGCACTGTAGCTCGCGAAGAACTTGGCAAATCTTGGTCATCCATTCTCTCGTGATCTTGATCTGCGGTCCGATCTGAATCGAAGCTTCCCACGGTGCGACGCGTGTGCTCAACTTTCTCCCCAGATCCCATCCGACGGTCAGTTTTTTAGTTAGCAACCTGCATGCTCCTCTCCTCTCATCCTAGCCGCCGGTTGCATCAATGACTATCTTCACCCACGCGGTGATCTGAGCCACTGAGATGGCTACTTAAGCACCTCAGTGGTCGCACGCGCAAAGGATCGCTCTCTTCTACATTTCTTAGCGGTCATTCTTCCACTCCAGCTGCCCTCCCCACCAAATCCCTAATTTCACAGCCATCGGCTGTGAGATCCCTGACTTCTCTTCGACCTCCTTGTCACTAAGGACCTCATAGCACCTGAAGACGACTTTGAAGCCTCACTAGAAGGCTTTTCCCTCCACTGGAGTCATCTCCCTCCTTTCTTCCTCTTTAGCCACCGGCTAAGGACCCATAGGTTCCATTCTTCCTGTTAGAGTAGTTTTAGTATTCTGTAATTTAGTTATAGCAGTAGTTCAGTAGATTAGTAGTAGAATTAGAGTAATTTGCAGTGATTAATTCTATTTCTCTCTTAGTTTAGTAGTAGGAGTAGAATTAGAGAAGATTCACTCCCCTCAGCTCCTCTGATCATTCCAGATCAAAGAGGATGGTTCACATAGCCATTTATCATGAGTTTTCTCCCTCTTCACGTTCCCATTCCACTTCTAATTTCCTCGATTGATTTCTCGCTTTTTTCACCCACTCATCAGACCTAATTTTAGATCTGATTATCTTCTGATATCAGATCTAAAATTGGCATCAAAGATCATGTTAGGGGCTTTTCACGCACTCCATTTTGCTCACAAACGCCCCTAATCTGAGCTTTAAAGAAAATTGGTTTGCTGGATTGACATCGAAAATTGGATTGCAATGAATTTGAATTACTTGAGTTTTGAACGTTTGATCTAGCAGACTGAGTTTTTTTAAATTTTGATTCACTACTTGGCAAGGAATCTGAAGTGATTTTTAAGTCAAAATTCACCTCAGAAGAGCCATGATCTGAACAGAATTTTCATGAGTTTTGCACTGTCTTGAATGCATGGATGAGTCAATGAAAAATCACTTAGTTGATTTGAGACTCTACCTTGCATCCTTTAGTTGATTTGAGGAGCAAATCGATTTTCCTAACCTAAGGAATTTTCCATATTCCGTAAGGTTCCAAAACTCTGGGATTAGAGTGTTTGTTTTCATTGGACTGAGATGATTCTTTCTGCATGATGTTTATTGCATTAGAAAGAATCAGATCAGTTACTCACTTAACTTTGGTTTGATCAGATGCTAATGACAAGGGAATTTGGTTTTGATTTGTAATCCCGAATGGTTTTTCTCTAAATTGAGACCCTTGTCAGATTGTGTTGAATGAATTACTGATGTATGTTTTATTATTTTCAATCCCAGACCTATAGTAACTGCTGCAAAAGTAGCTACATTCCTCTCCTCAATTCCAACATGTACTCCTTGGATTAACGCTTTTTAATCCCTGACCAGATTGTCTATAATCTAATCTGGGGTATTAAGGGTTAGATCAGGAAGTACATGTTGGAATTGACTCCTTTATCCTGCTGCAAATCAGTTCCTCTTTAGATGAGTCAACTACAGCAGCAATTGAGACATCTGAAGAAGGATTTGGTAGGATGATCAGGTCTGTTTTAGCAGATCGTTTGATTTCTGAGCTGCTACAGCGAATAACCCCTTCCTGCTGTTCTAACAGGAATCCCAAGTTCTTATCACCATGTGGACAGTAGCTTAGATCTAGTCATATTAGAAGTTGACTATTGTGAAATGTTGTATAAATTGTATATAAGCTTTCCTTTAATGTAATTGACTTGTAATATCTGTTAAAGGCTTGTAATTAAATCTTTTTAATCTTTTGTCAGCTAAACAATGAGTTTTAACTGTCCACTATATGAATTTAATGAAAATTGGTCTTGATTTGCATGCCTAATTATTTTTATTTGTTTCATATTCTAGACTGAGCATATTCAAGGCAGTTCCCTGCCTTTTAGACATTTTGGCCTCATCCTAAGCCCTTAGGACATGTTAGATACCTCTTTAAAGGCTTAGGATGAGTGAACTTGGGATATAAATAAAAATCGTAAAAAAATTCTAAAAAAATAAAAAAAAACTATCTGATTGACGATCAGATAGTTCTTTAACTTCATACCAAGTTTCATGGTATACAGAACTCACGACTTAGTATAATTTGCCAGTCGATGGTTCCCTATACCATGAGATTTAATAAAAGAATATACCTCTAAACATTTCCTCCTTCTCATCCATTTCTTTCATTCGCATCTCCTACCTCCATAACATAAATAAAAATCAGAAAAATTGAAAAAAACTCTAAAAATAGTAAAAGTCCATTGTAAAATATGTATATAAGTATTTATTTAAGCTATATAGTAAGCTTAATTATCTATAATGTAAAGTGTACATATCTATAAGTTAAATAACTTATGTATGTATTGTTTTATGTAAAGTAAATATTTAAGTTAGATTATATTATATATATCTTAAGTATACAGCTAATTATTAATTAAACTAATGTATATGTATAATAAAGCCATTTAGGTAATAAGTACTATAAAGAACCTTATTAAGTTATAAGACTATGTATATATATTTATACGTATATAATAAACATACTGAACCTGGTATCTTAATTTAATCACATATATAGAATAAATAATTAATTTATTAAGTTAATAGTTAAGTTATTAGATTAAATTAAAATAAATTAGTAAATTAAGTTAAAATTAAGTAATTTATACTGTATATGTATACCACTGTATTTTAAGTAATTAACCTAATTTAAGTATATTTATAATATATACACTATTTAAATTTAATTTCCAAATAAAACAGTCCCAAAATTTACTATTTAAATGTAAATAAAACATAAACTAAATCTGTAAAATATAATAAAAATGTCTATAAAATACTTAGATATGTATACTAACTCTGTATAAGGTCAATTAGACCATATAATAACTAATTTATATGTAATTAAGAAACAAAACCTAAAAATAAGTATGTATAAACTGTATACTTTAGCTAATTTATTTATATAGTAAATATAATTAAAACTCTAAAGCAATTGTATAATTGTATAGTACTATGTAAATACTTTATTTTCAAAAAATTTATTTTTAATAACTAATAAATTATGGCCCTCGAATCGAGGGCCAAAATCACAAATGCTGCACTGCCGCTTGAAATTTCAGCGCTGCACTTACGTCCAGATAGTCCCACATCGTGGGCGGGCGAGCGCACGCAACACTTTAAATTGTTTTTGTTAGATAGGCTATTCAGTTGTCACAGGCGCCGGACGCCCAAACAACCAAATACCTATCATACATATGAGCATATACTGAGCATATTGAGCATGAGAATGTGTGGGGGCCGGGTGTGTGCGCCGCTGTTAAGCTCACAGATCTGAGCATAAACACGTAATTAAGCGGCCTAATGAGAAATTAGGGTTCACTTAGTAGAGGTCTGGTCCCACCTTCTGGGTGCTGTGTATCCCTCGAAAAGCGTGCCCTGATGAGACACTCATCACGATCTCTAATTACCCCTAATTAACTAGTCTTCCTAGTTAATTAGCTAAGGTTATGAATATATAAGGGTTAATTATAGAATAAGGGATATTTAGTTAAGGACCTTAAAATAGGTTAAAAATGACATTTTATCATTCAATTAACATTATTAATAATTTAGATAATAATTGGACTCGAAATCCTATTAATCATTCCCTTAATTAATAAGATAAGTAACTTAAATATAATGTAAACCTAAGTATATAATAACTTAAGTGATTTTACTTAATCTAATAAACTAACCTAAAATGGTCAAAAATGTAAATTCAAGGTGAAAACATAATATTTACCTTATTTATAACATATATAAAGAGTTGAAAAAGATTTAAATTAAAATAAACCTTCAAACCTAGGTTTACATTTTAGTCCTTAATATTCATTACAGTTGGGTCCTTATTTCTCACATAGGTCCTTAAGTTTTATTACTTTTGTGTCCCTCTTCGTCTTCTTCTCCAGCCGAACAAACGACTGGTGGCAGAGAGTCACCCCACCGCACGATCACCGCCTTGCCGACATCATTCCTATTTGCCCAAGCTCTTGCAGCTTGTTCTCACCACCTCCACTTCATCCATCGGTCTGGATTAACCGAGAATCCTATTTTTCAGTGGGAGATAACCTCACCGTCGTCGGAGACGACGATGGAGGTTAAGCTCCTCGAGCTCCTTCTTCAGCTAGACCTCGCCACTCTCTTTGCCACAAACTGCTATAAATACCCCCTCACACCTCTGATTTTATTCAAGTTGGCTCCCTTCCCTCTTCTAACACTATAGCCGACTTCGATAGTCTATTCGTCCAAAACTCCCCAACTTCCCATTCCATCTTCCAACTTCCTCCGTCCATCTTAAGCAGCTGAGGAGATTCGTCGTGGTCTTCCGCACCTCTGACAAAGGTGCCGACCCTAGGATTCCTCTGCTCCACCTCAAATCCGCCCGCCGGAGATCTTTCTTCCACCCTCTGATTTCGTTGACCGCTATGAACCTTCGACGGAACCCTATTGACCCCTTCGTCTAGGTAACAGTAGACTAGGAGTAGGAGTAGGAGTAGGCTAGCTTAGTTAGTTTAGTTAGTTAGATTAGAGTAATGTTAGAATTTAGTTTCATCTCCTCCGACTACGATGAGTTCCTTGAGCTCGCCAGAGCTTTAATTTCATCTTTTTACTCACTGTACACCTTCCTGTATCTTCTATGATCACTTCTAAACCATTTAATCATTAATTAAATCACCTAAACACTTAATTCAAATCTCACCTTCACCAACTACTGACACTGTCTATGGTGACAGTATTCGATTTAATTCCACCTTCATTGGGTTCTTTCATCACCTATCACCACTTTAGAACCCTAATCGACATTATAATACCTATTATTATCATCTATAATTAAACACCTAAATATAATTAAGCTCCTGAGCTCGCTGTCCATGACGGCTCAGGAATAGTTCAAACTATAAATTAAATATATATTTATGAATAATAAATTTGTTGACTTGATTTAACCTCTCAACCGAATGGTTAAACAAGTCTTGAGCTTTAACCACTCAAATCTTTTAAGAAAATAAACTTACTGTCAAATCTTACATTTTAATGAACAAATGAAGAATTAAAAGTGATACTGAGGTTCCTTGTAACCTCAGAATCCTTTTTGAATAAAAAATGGTTAGTTTTATTAATCTGTGCATACAATTTTATATTTTCTAGACTCACCGGAGCTTCGGTGAGCTCCGGCGAGCCATTATTATGTTACAGCCTCTAGAACTTGCTAAGTGGCTCCAGAATAGTAAAATAAGGATTACTGATTGTTTTGAAGAAATTTGTTTGAGTGTTTGAGGATTTAACCACTGGAGCTATAGATTTGTACTTCATCTTCCCCAACTCCGGTGAGTTGGAGAAGTCTGTTAGGAAAGATCTGAGAAGCATTTAATGAGCTCAGAAGCTTTAGTGCGATGCACTGAAGCTGTTTAAACCTTTAGAACAGTGTAGCAATCTTCCCATGACTCTATCGAACACACACCTATTTTAGTTCAGGAGGCGAGCCTGAACCCTAGGAATTAAGGTTGAAACAACTTTTTGAAGATCTGAATAAGTTCTATATGATGAGAAGACTATTTTAGGCATTAATTTCTTTGGAGGAAGCTTTGAATAGAAAGTCAATTTTCGAGCTTCCATAGTCAAACATGAGTCTGATAATGGAGTTCTAAGCTTGAATTGAGGATTTTGAGGATTGAAAATTGTTTCTGGGAACTTATTTGATGATTTGAAAGTAATTAAAGTAAGCTCAGATGATGTACTTAGTGAAGATTTAGTTTCTGCCAATTTGAGTTACTTTTGAACCCAAACCAACAGGAGTACTATTCTGATGAAATTTAAACTTAAAACCTACCTAGATTGATCTGCTATAACCCTTAGAATTAATCTAAATAGATTAGGAACACTTTAAAGTGTCTGTTGCACTTATTGAAATCTGAAAAATCAAACTCTGAAGCTTTTAGAGAAGTGAAAAGCTTCTCTGCATCTTCTGAAGGTCTTAAGAGTTTAAAACCTACTCTAACAGAAGTGGAATTGCTTATATAACATGTACAGACCTTTAAATAGAAGAGAGAAATCCATCTGAGGACTCTCCTGACATAAATTTCATTTCCAGGCTTAAAAATCCCATAGGAACCCCTGATTTCATCTTTTAAATTGAAGAGCAAAACATCATTAAAACATTAAATTGACCCTGTAATTGTGTAGATTACCCTTAGAGCTTTCCAACAAACTTGAAATCACTCAATTTGGAGCTCTGGGTAGAAAGTTATGAACATTTGAATTCAGGTTTGAAAGGGGTAGGATAGTCCCACCTCGGTTGTTCATGAGCACGTGCCTGGGGATAAAAACAATTTGTTTCTCTGGTTATGCAGTCGTCAGCGCTCGGTGCACCGGTTACCGATTACATCTAAACTTGAGCATGTGTGTGTGTGTGTGGGCTTATGCCTGCGGGTGTGCGCCCTTGGGGGCGTGTGAATGAGGTTGTGCCCTGGGAGGGCGAGAGTGGCCTAGGAGGCCAGGTTGAGTCGATGTGGCTCAAGACTGTTAACCGATAAAACAAATGAACCAAAATGAACCTAAGTGAGATTAGGCGAGGACCGAGTAGGGTTTGGTCCCACCCTGGTCTCAGGGTGCTGTATATCCTCGAAAGGATCTCACCGCAAATAAAATAACTTTTGGTTAAAAAAGTAAAAAAAACCTGGTTCAACTGAAAGCTTAAGGAAAAGAGAAGCCGCTGAAGGATAAAGCTAAGTATTGAAGCTGAAAGCTAAAGAAGGAGCACAGGCGCTAGGGAGTGTTAAGGACAGGAGACTAAGAAGAAAAAAGAATAAGGAAGAAAAGAAGGCAGGAACATCAGAAGAAAGAGAGCTCGAGAGATAGAGAAGAAAATAAAAAAAAAGAAAGAAGAAGATAAGAGGCTGAAGAAGATAAAATGAAGGATATTATTTTTCTTGCATAATTACTTTTTATTCTTAATTGTAAAAAGGTATATTTTAATAGAATAACTTTTGAATTGCCTTAATTTCTTAGAATGAATTAAAATGGAAAAACTAACATGTTTACTTGTTAATAAATTAAATCATTTTAAGTAAATATGTTTTGCATATGGAATTTTGTATATTCTTTATAGTTTAAATATTTTGACAAAATTCATACTTTTAAAATCAAATTAGTTATACTTCCTAAACTTATAGAGAAATAAAAGAAAATTGGTGAATTTGGAGAAAATTATTATGCCTCCTAGTGAACGACCTGGACTCAACCAATAAAAATTTCTAAAATGTTAGGTTAATTCGACCCTATATTACACAATCGACACAACTTCGGGTTGACCTAAGTGATTTCTTCTACTCTTAATTAAGTGAAATTAACTTAATTACTGAGTTGAGTGAAACGCACGCATCATGCCCGCAAATTAAACAAATTTTTGATTAATTAAGAGCTGTAATGACACTGTCTAAACACCTAAGTACCTAACGCTTAAGTGCCGTTGAGAACTTAAGACGAATAAAATTAAGAAGAAGAAGAATTGCAAAGGAGAAGTAAGGGATGAAAGAGAGAGTAAAGATACTTATAAGTATAATGTATATACAGAACAGAAACCCGTATAAATAAATATGTACAAGATAACTAAAGTATATATATATACGTAGTATAGTTATTTACATTTATATATATAACTTCATACCTTTACTAACAAAATAAAGTGTCACTGTAGGCGAATAATTGTTGCTATAGACCCTAATTTCCCTCTTTTAGTTTGTATATAGTTTTTCTGGGGTCCAACGACGTTTATATCTATCGCTGTAGCTATTATATGTGTTACTATATATGTAAGTATAGTAAGTTAAGTTAGTATGCTATGTAAGATGAGTTAGTAATGTATAATTATGCAAGTATTAGTAATATAAGTTATAAATAGATAGTATAGAGCATACTTATGTATCATTTGATGCTTGTTTGTAAGTAGATTTTTGCCAACACTTTTACTGACTTTTTGTACATCATGGAAATTTTAATTCAGTCTTCATAGATTCATTCATTCATTCATTATTGATTGTATATAAAATTGATCGTTTTTGGAATTAAAGAATAATTTTGGACCTAGAGGATGATGTAAATCAATAACTGCCTCACAGTGAACGACCTGAAATAAATCAGTAAAAATTAGTCAATTAAATAAAAGTGGTCGTAATAATGGTTTGTATTTCCTACATTTACTACAACAACATCAATTCATTGTGTCAACAATTATGACCGACGACCATCATTAATCATCCTCTGATTTCCATTTGTCTAGAATTCCTTCCAATCCAAACGTCAAGTAGGAAAGGTCGTTGAATTCAGATGACCTTTCTTGGTTATTGTCCTAAGAAGGGTAGGGTTCTTGGTGTTCTCCTAGAGTGTAGGTCCCATCAAAGTGGTTAGAGAGCGGGTGGGACCTAAATGATGAGGCATCATGAGGAGAATCGAGATATGGAGCCCCACGATTTGAATCATATCCTTGGGTGGATATGTTAGGTGTATCCCAATAAGAGGTTGGTGCAGTTTGGTCATAACTGGGATAATTGGGCCAAGAGGGATATTCTAGGTGTACCCCCAACTTGGTGGTTGGTTAGCCCAAGTAGGCTGTGGATATGGTCTACTTGGGTTAGCATACAAATCATGTTAGGAGTAGTTTAGGTAAGATGGATAGGCATTGAAATCCATGGTTTAGAAGAAATGGAGGAACGAGGGAAGAACAGATGAGAGAGAGTTGTGTGCACAACCAAGCAGACAAGCCTAGTCCTTATAGGGTATTCCTTAGGGGACCTAGAAATCACCAAAGGAACGATCAAGTCTATAGGCACGGGACCGCCCTTCCCAAAGCTAATCTGGCCAGGTTGATTACGAGGGGATTGTGGGGAAGGTTCTTTCTTTGGCTTGCGTCGTCGGTTCCGTAGACCCTACAATCGCGATCGTTTAACACTTTCTTGTAGCCCAGTCACCGGATTCTACTAAGGGAATGAAGGCCAAGTGCCCAGCAAATAAAACCATGCCTCTTGAGACTTAACCTAGTCCTACCTAGGACACGTCTACTCTGTTTTAATGAGGCTAGGGCAGTGCTTGTGCTCAGGTTATGTGATGAGGTGTTAATTGGGGTGGTGTCTCTTAGTTATCCAATTCAAATGTGTGTGCTCCTAACAAGACATTGGTTTTCAAGCAAGGATTTAAGATGTGGTGCCTTTTAACGTTTGTCCTTGCTTTAGTGTCTTTTAGGGTTGACGTGTCTTAGTATTTTCAGCCAAGTTTCAAGTGGGCACACCAAGTTTTGCACACAACAGGTAAGAGTGAATTTCTTTTAGCATGATGAGGCTCTAAAACCCCAATGTGCTCATCCTAGTGTTCATGCATTTCTACCAGATGAGTCAATTTTAAGGGTGAGTGGTGAGGCCCATGTTAATTCACGGTGGCTTCGCAAACACCACTTAAAAAGAAAGAGAACACTCCAAAAAGATTAAGTCTTTAAGAATGTTAGAGTGTATATTTTTTTGTTGGGTGATGAGTTAAGGATGAGGATCAGGCAATCATTTACTACGCCGATTTTTTCTAATTTTAAATTTTTTTTAGATTTTTTTTAAGCAAGCAAACAACCACAGGAAAAGAATACTCACAACCGATCCTTGCTACGCTTACTTCATCGCTGCCGTCACAAGTCACGCTTCGTCGTCGCCCCGGCTCCGAGTTCCTACGATCAATCAAGTAGAGGGAGAAAATGAGTCAGACGATGTGAGTATGGATGTAGAATGGAAGCGACAAAATAAATCCGTTGCCTCCCCGGCAACGGCGCCAAAAAACTAATGCGCTCCAGACACGTTTGTATAAATCGGTCATTGTAGCTCGCGTTCGCTACGTCGGTTTTAAATAAAGAAACAGACGTGAGTCCGAGTGTCGAACATAGGGAGGCGTGAAATCAAGTTTTTCTGTCACTTGGTTGTCACGGAAATGGTGGGTTTTGCTTGCAAGAAAACACGGAAGAAAAGCGAGTAAGGGAGAGAGAAAGAGAGAGAGAGAGAGAGTAGGGTTAGAGTTCTTTTTAGCATAGCATTCGTGTAAATCAGAATGAGAAAAATTCAAGAAAAAGAGAGACAATAACTAGACAGGGAACATCATCATTTAACATGCAACTTCAGTTTTATAATTACAACACTAGATAAATGCTTAAGCACAAGTAAAGTAAAGCTAAGCTAGAGAGAGAAAGAGAAGACGGCGAGGTGGCCACGGTGGTGGAGGAGGGCTCCGTCGGTGGCTCGTCGGCTTCGGATATCAAAAAAAGTTACGAAGGATGGCTAGGAGTAGGATAGAAGGCTTGCAAGTGTAATGAATGCTTTACATGGGTAGTTGGAAGGAATTTATATAGGAAGAAGGGCTTTCCAAATGAAGTAGGGGCTTTAGCGACGTATGGGACGTCGCTAAACCCATGCCAAAACTGTCGGTGTAGCCCCCTGTCCGCCGATCTCACACGCGCACCGTTCTTCTTTTCCTTCACGATCCATGTGCCTTCGCTGCGGACCGTCCGATCGAAGATTAGCCAGTTGAGATCGCGCGGAGGGTGTGCTTGCAGATCGTGCGTTGAGTGTGCGTGTGATTCGGCGTCGACATCCGATTGCGTGTGGAGGTGCCGCGTGGATGCAATCCACGCCGTTCGCGCCCAGATCCATGACCTTGATCAGCCGTGCCTGCGTGAGAATTCAATTTCGCAGCGCGCGAGGTTTCGAATGCTCGTTGCTGCCTTCGCGAACGAGGTGTTACCTACTGCGCTGCACTCGTGCTTTGTCGCGGATGCAGTGAGCTGGAGCGGCGCTAGCGGCCGCTAGATAGGAATCCAACGGTTGGAATCTGCTGGAGGGTCGCGGGTGCTTCAGGTGTGCGCAGTTCTCAACCGTCTGATCGAAGATCGGACGGTTCAGATTCATCTTGCGGCTGATGGAGGAAGTAGGGCAGTGGCTGTCATGCATCGATCTTACGCCACGTGGCATGCTGTGGACCGTTGATCATCATATCAATGATCAGAACTTCTTGGACCAATTGCGGGAGCTCTGGATGTCGGATTTGGTCGATTTTGAGTCCGTTAGACTCCGTCGTTGTTCTGAATCTATCTGTATGGTCCGATTGCTCATTTAAGGCATATTTTGACATGAACTTGTACAAATGGCCATTAACATTGAATTATAAGCAATCTCAATGCGCGATGCATTAATGCTCCCTGCCCATTTATGGTGTGTTCTTTGTGCATATTATCCATAAGATAAACCCCGATTGACAGAATTATCACCATAAATTGTAGCGTTATCAGAGACCCTAAGAGATAAGCTCTGAATTTCTCCAAAGCAAATACTACAGCTAGCAAGTCCTTCTCAGTAACAGTGTAATTCCTCCGGGCCTCGTCTAGAGTTTTGCTAGCGTAGTAGATGATAGAGGGCTTCTTGTTGATCTTCTGACCCAAAATAGCCCCGACCGCATAATCAGAAGCGTGGGTCATGATCTTGAATGGGGTTGTCCAAACCGGTGGTTGCAACACCAGAGCACAAGTGACTGCCGTCTTAAGAAAATCAAATGCCTTACGGCAAGATTCGTTGAAATCAAACGACGTATCTTTGGCAAGAAGGTTGCTTAGAGGTCGAGCAACCTTATAGAAGTCCTTAATGAACCTCCTATAGAATCCCACATAACCAAGAAATGATCAAATTTGTTTGACAAATATGGGAGGAGGAAGTTTAGAGATAGCATCAACCTTAGCTTTGTCAACTTCGATTCCCCGTTCAGAGATTACATGACCTAAGACGATGCCTTCTTGTGTCATGAAATGACTCTTTTCCCAACTAAGGACTGGTCTTGTTTTGATGCACCTTTTAAGAATCATTTTAAGATTAGCCAGGTAAGAATCAAACGATTCTCCGAAAATAGAGAAATCATCCATGAAGACTTCCATAAACTCTCCCACCATGTCAGAGAATATGGCTAGCATACACCTTTGAAAGTTGCGGGTGCATTGCATAAGCCGAAAGGCATCCTACGGAAAGCAAAGGTTTCGTAGGGACAGGTGAATGTCATTTTTTCCTGATCCTCAAGATGGATAGGGACTTGATTGTATCCTGAGTAACTATCTAGGAAATAGAAGTACTTCTGCCTAGCTAGTCTTTCCAGGATTTGATTGACAAAGGGAAAAGGGAAATGATCCTTTTTCGTGGCTGTGTTCAACTTCCTACAATTGATACAAACCCTCCAAGAGGAATCTGAACAAGTTGTGACAGATTCTCCTTTCTCGTTAGTCAGCGATAATCCCAACTTTCTTGGGAACAATTTGTACAGGACTTACCCAAGGACTATCTGAGATCGGATAAATGATTCCTGCATCGAATCACTTAATAATTTCCTTCTTGACCCCTTCTTGCATATTAGGGTTTAATCTCCTCTGCATTTAGCAAGAAGGGCAAGATCCATCTTCCATGAATATTCTGTGATTGCAATAAGATGGCTTGATCCCCTTAAGGTCATGAATGGTCCAACCAATTGCCTCATTATGTTCCTTTAGGACCTTGATCAATTTAATCTCCTACTCCTTAGTTAATCTAGCACTGATAATCATAGGGAGCATATTTTGAGGTCCCAAAAAGTGATATTTCAAACTCTCGGGCAATGGTTTCAATTCGAGCTGGAGCAGTTTTAGAATGGAAGGTAAGGATGATGCTAATGAAGATTCATCAAGAGGAAGAGGTCGAAAGTGAACAAAATCAATAACCTCTTCAGAATGTGGTGGGTTTGCCAAAGAGGGTTGTGAGTCAGATCCATCACAACAGGAGGAACTTTCAATTGTAGAAACCACCATACATGTTTCAATATTCAAGTTATCTTCCTCAAGTTCCTCTATAAACCCACAATCCTCAAATTTGTTAATCGCCTTAAAAATACCCAATTTCAATTTCAGATCCCCAAAGGCTATTTCCATGCAACCACTCTCACAATTGATATTAGCCTTAGCATTAGCCAGGAACGGATGCCCTAGAATGATGGGTGTGCTCCTTAAATTCTCAGGTACATCCATGTCAAGGACAAGGAAATCTACAGGAAAATAGAAATCCTTAACCTTGACAATAACATCTTCAATAACGCCTTGCGGATTTCTGACTGAACGGTCCGCTAACTATAGTGTTACTGAAGTCGGCCGAAGTTCACCTAATCCTAACTTCTTGTAAAGAGAAGTCGGAATTAGGTTAATGGATGCACCTAGATCCAGAAGTGCTCTATCAAAGGTGTAATCTCCAATGACACAAGAAATCAAAAGAGCACCTAGATCTCTCTTTTTCTGAGGAAGGTGATGCAAGATAACAGAACTAGCATACTCGGAGAGTACCACCTTCCACAGAACAGATTCCCTCAACTTACGCTTCTGTGTGCATAAATCTTTTAAAAAATTAGCGTAAGTCGATATGTGTTTGATAGCGTCGAGGAGAGGGATATTGATCTCGACATTCTTGAACATATTCAAGAGCTCCTCATTACTATCAACAGGCTTCTTCTTCCTAGGCTTAATCAAGGCCTCAGGAAAAGGAACATGATCAGATCTTCGGAATCAGGTTCCTAAGCCATGACTTCTTCTTTAGAGTTCTCCTTTCTCTCCTCAGGCTCTCCAGGTTTTGGTAGATCAGAACATTGTGGTTGTGGATTCTGAGTTTGTTTTCCACTCCTCAAGGTAACTGAATTAGCAGATGCATACGGGTTTGGGTCTTGGGGAGGATTAAAAAAGATTGGAGGGGCTTCATTAGCCAGAAACCTTTGATTTTAAGAAGCAGAAGAGGAAGGACCCTTCTCAACCACCTGAGCATGTGCGTGTGGGTCCCTCTGATTCCCGTTCCCTTGGGCTTGATTGCCCGAATTCTGGATATTACGCGAGTTGGGTAGGGGTTGAGATGGCAGAGATCCAGGTTGACGAGAATTAGCAATGAACCTGGTTTGTAAGTTGTCCAGCGAAGTTTTTATTTGCTGCATGAGCTAGAGCATAGATTCTTACGTTTCTACCATCTGTCGGTTCAAATCAGCCTGCCCTATGAGTTGACGGGCATTCCAAGTTGGCTGATTAACCTGATTCGGGGGCAGCTGAGTGTAAACGTGACCCTGACCCATTAGTCTTTGCAGAGCATAGTTGCTGGGTCGGAATTGGGTCTGCTGCCCTGAGTTTTTCCAGGAGAAGTTGGGGTGGTTCCTCCAACCTAGATTATAAGCATTGGAGTAAGGGTTAGACCTAACGTTCTACTGTACAGCATAGACATCCTCATAGAGTGAAGATGGAGAGAAAAAAAGGGAGGGATTAGAGAAACTAGGATCAAAGGCCCCAGTTTGGAACCTGTGGGGTTCCAAATAATGCTGGCTCATAGGTTGAGTTGCATCCAGTTGATTCACAAACTCCCATCCAGAAGGAGCTCATGAAGAATGGAATCCCGAATTCTGGGATTGAGTGGATCGAGAATTATTCATTGAGTTTCTAGCCATCCACTCCTCCATCCTTTTAGTAACCAAGTCCACCTTATCTAGTTTATTGCAAATCAGTTCCATATTGAATGAATGAGAGTCGTAGACTTCATTAACATTCGATCTGGGTTGTTGGGACCGGTTAAAAGTATCCATGGAGGCATGATTGATTGAATTTTTACTCATCTCCTCAAACAAATCGTGCATGCTATCTGCATCTTTGTTGAGGAAATTGCCTCCGCAAGAAGCGTCCACGTGATTTCTGATTTGCTTAGTCAACCCGTGGTAGAAGATCTGCATGAGCTGCCATTTCAGCACCTCGTGGTGTGAACACTTCCGCAATAAGTCCTGGAATCGCTCCCAGGCAACATGAAACTGCTACCCCGACAGCTGGGTGAATGTAGTAATCGCCCGTCTCAGAGCATTGGTATGTCCAACAGGGAAGAATTTCTTCAGGAAAGCCGATTCAGATCGTTTCATGTTGCGATTAGCCTTCCTATGGTCCTGTACCAATGAGCGGCTTTATCCCTAAGAGAGTCGGGAAAGAGCCTCATGATCATCTACTCTTCATTCACGTTTCGCACCTTGGTGGTCTGGACCAAAGTGGTCAAGTCCTCCAAATGATGAAACGAGTCTTCAGAGCCAAGCCGATGAAAGTGTTTGATTAGGCTTAATACCTGGGGCTTGATTTTTACATCTCCGGTAGGAATCTGGACACCAGGATGTTTCCCGTAATTTGAAGGATCATAAAAATCCTTCAAGGGCTGAGCGCCCTGCATTCTCTGCATTTGTTCTAGCTTCCTTTGAAACATCTCCTGTTGATTTTGAGGCGGAGGAGGTTGTTGATCAACCATGGGATAAATTTGGCTAAAATCTAATCTACGCCTCCTAGAATACTTTAATGGTCCTTCCAATAGGGGATTCGATGACCTCCTTCCAAGCATAAACTAGGAAAAGGTCGGAAGGATTGGGGATAAGAACCTTGCAGCATAACAAAACAAGCCTGTTGTTCGTCACGCTTTTGTGGGGTTTTAAAGAATGTCACATTGTAATATAGCCGACAAAGCGTTCAAACAAATAAAGATTTTTATTACTTGAAAACGGGAGTATCCGAGGTCGAACACAGGGAGTAATTGGAATTTACTACTAGTCTCAAATGTAATTGAACACTCTAATTTACTTAAAACTTTAATTCAAATGTAACTGCATGAGTTTGAAAGCAATTATGGTAAAAAGAAAGAATTGGACGTCTGATCCCAAGATCAGACGTCTTAAAAGTGTATTTCCCTTCTGATTTTTCTTCCTCTCTGCAGTGCCTTGCTTCTTCTCTTCCTAATTTCTTCTGCAGTTACTCTCTCTACAGTTCTTCTTCGTTGGCTCTGCTTCTCTCTTCTTCTCAGCAGTTTCTCCTTCCTTTTTCTTTTCTCTTCTGCGAATGCTTTTTCTGCCTTGGTCTCTTCTTTCTTCTCTGCCTTGCTCGGCCTCTTCTTCTACTTCTCTTCTTCTTCCTCGCGGCTAAGTCTCTCTTCTTCAACGTTCAGCCTACCTGCACAGAGCAAAACCTACCCGTTTCCCTCTACCCGAACGTCACTCTCTCTCCGTAATTCGCTCAACGACGCTCTCCCAGAGCCACACGGTTTATCGGGTCGGATTCGCACCCGGGACCAGGCGCACCTGCAGGTGGGTGATGCGTGAGGAGTGCGTAGGCTACAGTCGGATCGGATCCCACCAAATCCGTGAGGTGAAACCACAGACGAGGAGAGCGTGGGTCGGGTGACCGGGGTCAGGTGAGGGACCTCACCCCTGTGCGTTCGGAGGCGGTAAGCATAAAACACAAAAACAACTTATAGCATATCCGCACTTCACGATTCGCCGATGTGGGACTAAAGTTTCTGCCTCGCTCTCGCACGCGCCTGCAGAGCTTTCGTCGTTCAATTGCCAAGGCTAGGAGCTTCGCAGCGCGCCTTGCAGGCCCTGATTGCTTCGCAACACCCGCGCGAGCCTGCTGCGCCTGGGACCTGGGAGACCTGACGCCTGGAGCTGCTGCGAAGCTGCTTGCTGCTTCAACCGTCAATGGTGGCAGGAGTTGTAATCTGTAAAACACAAGCACGGCCTATTGGCCCAATTAGACCGGCTGGGTACCTTCGCCGTGGCATGGCGAAGGCGGTGGACGGTGCTGCATGACGCAGGATGGCCTAGGCGTGCGTGCCTAGGTCAACCTGTGGCCGGAAGTGTGGGGTTGTTCGGGGGTTACTGCGGAGGTGTGGAGTAGCAGTGGAGGGGCGGAAAGTGTTTCTTGTGGTTAGGCGAAGCCTCTGAGTTGGTCGGCGAGCCGTGTGGAGGGGCGGAATGGTGGATGCGGCCCGCCGGAGGTCGGTCGGAGGCGAGGAAGATGGAGGTGGTCAGGCGTGGTCGAGGGGTAATCAAATGAAATGCAGTGGGGAAAAGAAAGAGGGGAAGATAGGGAGTAATTCTAACCTACTTACAGGGACGAAGGGGACGGAGAGGCGGGCAGCCGTACCTGCTGTCACCGGAGAAGAAGATGCCCAATGGAGGAAGGCGGCGGCGACGACGGGGCTGAGGCGGCGTGCGCGGGTATTGTGTGACGCGGAGGAGAATCAGGAAGAAGTCTCTGCCACTGGTTTTGTGGCAGAGCGAAGAGGAAAGGAAAGAAAGCTCGCTGGAGCTCGCTGCGTACCCTGGCCGGGAAGGAAGGGATGAATCTGAGGTGAAACCCCAGCCAGGTCGAGCTGAAGATGAGCGGCCGGGTTTGGTGGTTCTTTTATAGGCACTAGGCCGTGCTTTCATAGCGTGGAGGGCACGCATGTGTCTCTGATGGCTCGCCAGAGAAGGAAAGAGGTTAGATACCCAAGTCCCTCGTGCGTTCGCACGAGAGATTGGGTTCACACCAGAGATTGTGATTGGCCTTAGATGGAAGGGAATTCCTCAGAGAATCTCCCTTCCATTTCTGGGAGGGGATCTCTGAGGAATCAGAGAGTATTCCCTCTCTAATCATCGCCGGAGAAGGAATCTGCCCTAACAATGGTGGCAGGACCTGATTGCAAAGGTGGCGAGGAAGTTAAGGGGCTCTCTGTGATGCTTTTCAAAAGTTAGGGACCAAATTGTGATTTGGGTGCACTAAATTGCAAAGTAGGTCAAGATGACCTCCCCTTAGGTCCAAATTTTGGTACAAACCTAATTTGGACCTAAGGAATCCAATGGTGAAGTTGGATTTTAGGTTTGACCTCGTTTGACTGGATATTTTATGTAAAAACTCAAATTAGATCAATTGATGAACTAGGACCCTAATCTAGGTCAAACTGGGTTCCAGAGGCTAAATTAAATGTTCTAAACCCTAGAGGATATTTTTCCATGATTTTTAGAGGGTTTACTTGATTTTTATCCTGACCGAAACCTTGTTGATTTAAGCGGATCTGTTTTAGGGTTACCAAATGTCATTTAATTCCTAGATTGCACATGAACCCATTTCTGATTGATTCAACCCACTTTTTATCTCATTTATACCATTTGACCTATGATTTGTCTCTGAGAAATCCCATTTATGTACTGCAATGGTAAAATTGCAGTTTTAACCTTTATTTCATGTTTTCTTCTCAGAACACTTATACCTTTAATTAGGCCCTCTTCTAGGTTATGTACGAGCTTTTATTCTCTTTATTAGGTCAAAATGAGATAGTTATGACTCATGATGAGGCTCTCATCACTTGTCCTTAAGTGGGGTAGACTAAAGATCTATAGACTCTCAGAATCCGTCTTAAGATTATAGACGATTTACACTACTTGCGTCCAAGCAATCCAACCAGTTATAAGGTGGGACTGGGGAGAAGGTTCTTCCTTTGGCTTGCGCCTTTAGTTCCTAATGTAATCCCCCAGCCATAGCCATTTGACGCTACTCCCCTAGCTAGACATCAGATTGATTGGTACAAGCATGTTAATTGTAAACAATCTCAGATTGGCCCCGAAGAGCGAATCAGTCCTTAAGGCCAACGTCTACTTGATTTTATTTAGGCCTCGGATTGTAGTGCTTATGAAGTGTGGTGGGCCCTTAAGATGGGTTGTGCCCTTAATGATTGATTGAGAATATGTGAGTGCATTCACAACCAGGGTTTTCAAGCAAGATTATTTTTGATGAATGGATTTTAAGGTTCAAATCTTGCTTAAATATCTTTTAGGGTTTGAAATTAGGTTAATTCAATCAAGTTTCGAGGCAATCCAGAAGTTCAAACATGGGTGAAGATCTTTACCTTTTGTAATCAAAAGTAAAGTGGAGTGCCTAGTATTGACCTAAATTGAAAACCTTACAGGAAAGCTACTTGATGAGTTAATTTTAGGTTAAGTGGTGCGGCCCAAACAACTCAAACAATTGGTCAAAATTGCACCACTGAGTTAGGCACACAAGATGATTAACCTAGACTGATTTCTACTCTTTTATATATTGATTTGCATATACCAGTTCCACAGATCAGAATCCCGGTTGAATAGATAAAAATCAATTAGGTTATGTACCTTGAATGTGGGTGTATGTAGTGTGTATGTTGATCAGAATCCCCGGCAATGACACCAAAATGTTGAGAGTGGAAAACTACGTGATCCGAGTTGGATTTGAAAATCCATCGTTGTAGTTCAACTTGCAAAGTAATCTATTAACAGATAAAATTTTACCGAAATTCGTAAAGAAATTTCAGGTCGAACACAGGGAGGCTACGTCGATCTAAAATCCGCGATTATATATTTTTTTGTATTTTTGTTTAAAAGCGAGATAATCACAATGGAACTGATATTAACACTAAGAGAGAGAGAGAATAATCACTTGATATAAGAATACTGTTTTTACAACTAGAAAGCGGGAAATGATTACAACTAGAAAGCGGGAAATTCTATTCTAGAAAGAGATAAAAAGAAGGGAGAGAGATGTTATCCTCCTCGACGATTTCTTGGAGGATGAGCCAGATGGAGCGACGCCTGGAAGACGGAGGATGGGACCGGAAGAAGGGGGACGAAATAGGAAGAAGCGGGAACGAGGCAGCACGTCGTCATCGCGAGATCCACTTCCGAAACGGGGTCGAGAAAACTTTGGATTTGACTCTAAAGGAGCATCACGAGTGTGGGACAAGCTTCTCTAAAGCTTTGGAGGGGGTGAGAGAAGAGAGGAAGGGATGAGAATTTCGTAGGGTAGGGGTCTCCTTTTATAATTGCAATGATTGGGGGCAATTTGGTCATTCCATAATCAAAAACATTAATATTAGGTCTTTAGTGACGGATTTATTCGTCACTAAAGACCTGTCGTGAGCGATGTGTGTGCTCGCCTCCTCCTCTCTCGCGCACCTAATGCATGTGCATGTCCAAGCAGTCTCAGTTGTCTAATTGCGAGATTGAATGGCTTAGATCGCTCCTCAACCGCTTCAGCTTCGCGCTCCCGCATGTGCACATGCGCCTGATTGGACGATCTAGGCCATTCGCAGCTGATTGTGCGGCCGAGGTCGCACGTGTCCACGTGAGGAGAAGCGCTTCACGGCGACTCGAACTCGCGTTCTTTGCATGCGTAGCGCCTTAACCACTACGTTACGCAGCGGTTTAAGGCATGGCGCTGCTTTTGCACTCGGCCAATCTTGGCCATTGGGTCTTCATCCAACGACCGAGATTTCACGTCACATGAGCCTTTAGGGGTTGAGCAGAGGGGGGCGGTCGGGTACGGATGGTTGGGATGGTGCCACATGGCACCATCCTGACCGTCCATCTTCTTTGTGTTGTAGATGGTGTCACGGATGTCGGATTGGACCGATTTTCACACCGTTAGGTTGCGATTGTTGTTCCGAACCCATTCGTATGGTCGGATTTGTCGTCTGAAGTGCGGATTGACACCATCTTGGCTCTTGATCTATGAGCTTTCTCGGACTATATCTGGTGCTACGGATGTCCGATTAGGGCGATCTTGGAGTCGTTGAACTCCAACCGTTGCCTTGATCAGATTCGTATGGTTGGATCCTCGGTCCGAGGCCTTGATTAAAAGTAGCCTTGTCCCTGGCCATAAAAGAAGACAATTACTATACAATTTGTACAATTTGGCTTAAATGCATAATTATGCGTATGATGCAATATTTACAATGCATGATGCTAATATGGTACTAAGAACATGCATTAATATATATTTTTGACTATTTAGATGTATACACATCAGTATTGTACATAACTAACATAGTTTAGTTTAGATTAGTTTTTAATGCCTTTATACCTGTATATATGCTTGAGACATTGTCGTTAACACAATTAATTCATTCTTGTACAAAATTGACTTAGATTAGTTCATTTTTTGATTTTTTCATTTATGATTCATTTATTTGTAAACAAACTTAACATTTTTGGAATAAAAGATAATTTTGGATAACAGAGAGTGATATATATCAATAACTACCTCCTAGTGAATGACTTGGAATAAAACCAGTAAAAATTATATATAAATAAAATAACATCCGTCTGAATTATGACATTATACTACCAAGCGATTAATTAACCATAATTAACAAGTGATTCAGATGGCACATCAATCCATATCCTTTCTGCTTTCAGAATATGTGGCTTAGAGTCCCTTCCTTTCGCCAATTGGTTGAGAACATTTAGAATGCTACTCTTGTTAATCTTGACTTGGATCCCATCTCCAGATTTTACTTTCAACTGTATGCTCTCAAGTGGGCGCTTAAAGCCTGGAATAAATCGACTTTCAGGGACATTTATGCTATTATTAAAGACCTTGAGACTCGCTATGATGAGCTCGATACTAGACTTGCATCCCAATGGGATGACTCTCTTGCTGTTGAGCTCAATGAGGTTTAAATTTAACTTGAGGATGTCCAGGCTAGACTTAACGACTTCCTTTTGCAGAAAGCTAAAATTGAATGGATAAAAGATGGGGAAAGAAATACAATTTTTTTTTACTCTGTTATTAGGAAAAGATTTGCCAAGACAAACAAATTGAGTCTTCCTAATATTGTTGGAGGTGGTTGTTGGGATACGACTTCTTCCAAAGCATCGGATTTCTTTAAGAACCTCCTTGCTTCCAATAGCCCTCCAAGACCCTACCCTCTACTGGAGGCTATTCCTCCTATTCTATCACATGATGATTTTGAATCGCTTATCCAGGTTCCTGACCAAACTAAGATCTTTCATATTCTTTCTAATATGCCTGCTAATCTTGCCCTTGGCCCAGACTGATTTAACGTTGAATTCTATTCCTACTTCTGGGATTTACTTAAGGATGATTTATTGCAGGCTATCTCTCATTTCTTTATATACCATCAGGCTCCTCGATCGTTCATCAATACTTTCATTTCTCTCATTCCAAAGAAACATGATGCCCTTGAGCTCTCTAATTACCACCCTATTATCCTTTGTAATGTCCTATATAAGATTGCTTCTGGAATCTTGTCTAATAGGCTATCTCTAATGCTTCCTAGGCTCATCTTGCCAGAGCAAGTTGGCTTTGTCAGAGGTAGATCTATATTTGATCATATAGCAAATACTTTTGAGCTCACTTAACGTATTGACCGTAAAGTTTTTGGCTCCAATATCATTATCCAGCTTGATTTGCAAAAAGCTTACGATAGAGTGGAATGGGATGTTCTGTACCAAATCCTTCGGAAATTTGGATTCTCCTCCCCTGCCATCTCTTTACATAAAGCTTTTGTGTAGCATGATGGCTCTTTGGTTGTTATTGATGGTGTCTTGGGACCTTTCTTTAAAGTTTCCCGGGAACTTCAACAAGGAGACCCTACATCCCCTTTGTTGTTTGATATTTTCATGGAGCCCTTTATCTGTGGCCTTAAATAGCTCACTTTCCAAAACAAAGTCATCCCTTTCTCTGTCAAACAGGGAATAAACCCCCCTCTTGCCCTTCTCTATGATGATGACATTGTACTCTTTCTTAATGGAAACTTGAAAACTATTTCCAATCTGGCAAATTTCCTCTGTACCTTTTGGGACTACTTCGGCCAACGTATGTGTCTGACTAAGAGTCACTACCTTATTGGTAAGCACTTCCCTTCTGGTAGAATTCCTTGTATTCTTCAAGTCCTTGGCATACAATTGGGTTCTTTCCCTTTCAATTATCTGGGGTTGTCCAATCTTCCCTCGTAGAGCTAAGAGTACCTACTTCTATCCTATTATTGATAAAATCCAATCTAAACTTGCGGGTTGGAAAGCCAACCTCCTCTCCTATGCTTCTAGGTTGTTACTTATAAAATATGTCCTTTCCTCACTGCCTATCCTTGAGGTCCCGAAATCCGTTATCAAAAAATTGGAATATATATTTGCCTCCTTTTGGGGTGACTCTGATATGGATAAACATCACCGTTGGATTTCTTGGAAACAAATCGCTAAACCTCTTAACTTCGGGGGTTTGGGTAGACACGATCTTAGCCTCTTTGTCTCTACTCTCAGAATGAAATGAATCTGTAATAGTCTTTTTTCCAATTCTCCTCATACAAATCTTATGCTTCAAATTTATGGGAAGTCCCCTCCTACTTCCAACCTCTTACCTGCAAGGGTCGGGATCCTTTGGGATACTTACTCTCGTATGAAACCAATGATACGTTGGGATATTCATGAAGGGGATGTTGATTTCTAGATTGACAATTTGATTGGGGACTCCATTTTGAGAGACTTCCTCCCAGATAATGTCTCCCCATCCTCGGTGCCTGTCAAGAACATTATTGAAAACTTTCTTGATCATCCCCTTTTAGATTATCTTCCTCAATAGATTTGAAACAAAATCTATGAGACTAATCTTGACAACAACAAGGACATCCCCATTTGGTCTCCTAACCCAATTGGTAATTTTACTGTGGCCACTGCCTATAATAGCTATTTTAAGAACGTTCCAGAAGACCTAGTGCCAAGGATTTATGGAAACTTAATCTTTCTCTTAGGATTTCTATCCTTACCTGGAGAATCCTTCTTTCTAAACTCCCTACTAATGATAACATTATTAAACTTGGCTTCTCGATATCTTCCAAGTGCTCTTGTTGCCTTGACACTCCTCATGTGGAGACTATAATCCATATCTTCTACCATAGTCAAATTGTCAAACAGGTTTCCAATTGGGTATTCTCAAAGAACCTTCTTCATCCTGTTAATACTAACCACTTCTTTCGAATAATGAAGACCCCGGCCAAGGACAGGAGGGGTCATATCCTAAAGGGCCTTATTAATTTCATTTGGTTTAATGCTTGGTGGATTAAGAACAAACTTGGAAATGGGCAATTCTCCCTTAATCAAATCCAACACCTTTTAGCGCATAACTGGGATAAGTTTGATATTGATCTCTAGCATTGTAATCTACATCCTTCCACTTTTGCGATTAATTGGATTCACCCTTCCATCGACTTTAAGATCAATATCACGGTGCGACATGATGACTCCTATATGTATTTGGCTTGGACTATTTGTAACCCCAATGGGGGCTTCATTAAAGGTGCTTCGTGTAGAATTACTCCAATGATCAAAGAGAAGGTTGTGATTACTTCTTTCAACCATGTGTTACAACCTTCTCTGGATCATCTTCTCTTCAACTGGAGTTGGACTCTGTGTTGCTGCACTACGGGTGGAATGGGAAGCTTCTTGTTCCTTGGTCACTTAAACATGAATATTCTTCTCTGATTGCTAGCAAACACTGGATCAAGTCCATATCCTACATTTGCCCTGCTACGAATGCACTTGCAGCATATATTGCGGAGTTGGGCATGGGAGATTGGGTAATGTATTCTAACCCTTTTCACCTACCACTGAGGGTTTAGGGGATTCTTAGACTGGATATGCTTCAATTCTCATACATTATCTCTTCCTTTTTATGCTTTAGTTGTGTTGTTTTTTTTCTCTTTTGATGCCATATATCTTTGTGTTGTAATAGACCACGAGTAGTGGTCTTCTTTTTCTTGTACTGAGCAGGTTTTGATTCGATCCCCTACCTTTTTGATTGTCCCTAAGGATTGGGGGATGAATAACATTGACTCCCGCTTTCCTTAAAAAAAGTAAAAAAGCAAGTTGGGGAGAAATTGGCATCCCCTACACACCACTAAATGATAGTTTTGTTAGCCACATGTGTATCACAAGTGCGGAAGTATTCATAGAATTTTTTTTTCGTAACCTATTAAAATGGAGAGTGTTTACAAGCTTGGATATCACACAAATGGAACTACACTTTGTTTTGGTCATGTGAGTGTCACCACGTAGGTAACTTATTTGCATAAATATTAGTGGTGTCAAGCTCCTTTAGAAGGTTGCTTCATCATTTGTTATCTTTCACAGAAAACACTCTCCGCGTATTCTTCCTTTAAAGCTATAGACAGATGGTTTGGTCAGATAGTTAGTTGTGAGGGTGATTAAATCTTTTATTTTAAAATTTTTTAACCTCTATCCATGGAATTACTTTAAGATCTATGCTAAATCAAATTTGAGTTACAACTAACTCATGTATTGTTCAATAACAATGGTAATGTAACGAACATACAGAAAGAAGGAAGGTTTATAGTAACATATATGAAAAATAGGGAAAAAACACAATAAAGAGTTAAATTACATAAACTGAAGAAACAATAGAATGGACAAGCTCTAATAACGACTACTTTAAGATTATTCATCTTCAACTTAGCTATTTATCCATGTTAGTCTAATTTAAAGAGGAAAAATTCACAAACAAGAGTGGAGGCACTAATTATTAACACCCCTTTTCTTACATCATATTTCTTATGTTGATCAAGCTTTCTAGGAAATGGGAAAATCTTTCAACGTGTGATGTTTCAGAGCCATGTAATCTTTCACCGGCATGAGAAGTACGTCTTATTATGTTCACCTTTGATATTTTTGGATAGTACAACTTAATTTTGGATAAACATTGCCCTGTCAAATTTAATTTTAGGTAACATAATGTGAGGCATCCTATCTTGCTTTTAGCATAATGGCGCATCATATTTAAATTCTTCACCAATAAATAATTTTAAAGTAGTGTGGATTTTTACCATCAGCAAACCATTTGTAAGTAAATTGATTACAATACTTGACCAACTACAGGTCTCTTTAAGATGAACAATGAATGATGCTATGCATTCATAATTAGTTGGTGTCAATTAATATTTCTTTAAAAATGAGATGTTGCATCATAAGTCGTAGCTGGTAAGTCCAACATATTTAATTTCATGACTAATCCAATGTAAATAATACTGAAGGTATTATTTGAAATAGCTACTCAAGTAGGTTGGGGGGGGTGGGGGGGTGTGTGGGGTGTTGTGTGGGTGGGAGGGCACCAATAACATGGTCTAAGAATAGGTGTTGCGACTCTTGGTGATAGTTGCTAGGCGATGGAGACCTCTGCTAGCATGACAGACTCTACCTTATGTGTATTGCAACCTTGATGTAAAGGAATCTCATGAGGCTTGCTATCCCTATGTTGCATCATCCACTAGGCTACACAAGGTGGGTTGTCAAGCCTTCAATAATATTTCGACTAGCCTTGTTTTGGAGTCTCCTCCAAATTTTTGGAAGAAAGGCACCAATAGTCCTTCACCAGAAGAGGTCAAAGCATGCCCCTTGCCCAATGGCACCTTGTTGACTTCCTTAGCTCTTTGAGGAGGTTTATTACAAGAGCCACATTGAGAGGAAAACAAGGCACCACCTAAGAACATATATGCATGATCTCCCTATTACAACCACAAAATTGGAAGACCACCAGAAGGCTACAATGCCAATTAGTCCCTTAGTGAGGGGCTCCTGGCTGATCAAGCATTGATCTGGCACTTCCTCTAAGTGAGGTGTCCCAAGTGCTTGTTGCTAATCAAGCACCCAGGACAATGGTCATCCACAGGCACTTGTTTATCATTATGGTTTGTCTGTTAAGTCGTTACATGTGGCATCTTTTACTTACAAAAAGAGGATATGGGAGCCTTGTATTTTGTTTAAGTTAATTAAGTTCATGTGGAAAATTTTTCCTTCATTTGTGAAAGGGTCTTCTACCCCTATCAGGCATCTATGGTCCTAGTCGTCGAGGCCGGAAAGCACATGATTAAAAGAAAAATATTTTTTGAATTCAAGAGAATAGCAAGTATGTTACATTTTATAATGCACAACCAATTCCTTATACGTACGTTACCCTTTTTGTGATTAACCCCACTATTAACATGACTTCAAATGTGCACGCATATGTTTGGTATAGTTATTCCTTTAAACCCACTTCCCCACATGACTAGTCTTTCTAGTTAAAATATGTCCTATGCGCACCCCTGGTAACTCGTAGGGAGTCAAGCACATCTTTTTAATTATGAATTAATTTACATATTTTAAATCATTTTCGAGGATTTCAAATAAGAAACTGTATCACTTGGCTAGGATATCAGCTGAATCTTCTAATATTGCCACCGGATTCCTTGGAATACCATTTGATAGTGTTCCTTTAGATCAATCAATCGATCCTTATAATTAATTGAAAGCCATATATCCTTTTGGGCCAAAATACTATTAAGGCTCAAGAATGGAATTCCAAACACGGTTACTAATAAGCCATTTCAGTGTTTTCACTTTTCTTATCAACCAATTTTTCTTGTGAACCAATGCATTGCTTTGGCTCCTTAAGCAAAGCTATGACTAAAATCACAGCTTTGTAGTATGACTACACACGCTTGTATTATAATTCTTGTGTCCCTGAAGCAGTTAAAGTACCATGCAACTTGGACAGCCATTTACCATCATTGGATCAACCCCACTAGATCCTTTCAACTACATAGGGAAACTTTTTAGTTGCCTCTACATGCCTACTTCGGTCACTCAACAGTCAGTTAGGACCTTAGCTGCTGATTTATAGGTTGTTTCCCTGCTGACAATGAAAATTATACCCCGTCATTTTACTGTTCCACTTTGACCCATGTTTTGTATCATATCCAATATTCCAAGTTTGCCATGATTTGGTATTACTTTGGCGGCTCGCAACAAAAAAAATGCTTTACACCTAAATGTCCAATCAACTGTTGCATCGCAAGACGTTTCGACAAGAACCAGCTAGCTCCATGTTCAAGTGGCATTTCACCTCTTGCTACAGCTCATTCCCTGGCTCTGCAACATCAGTTGGACCTCCACTTGGTTTCACCCAAGATTCACAAATAGATTACCCAAGTTGCAACATGAATGCCTGACCAATTCCAACCATGCAATAGAATTTTAGAGGAAGGGTGCAGCAGAGTGGAAGAATAAAAAGGAATGAAGCATAGTTTGAACCTGTAGCATTTGAGGGGGTGCAAAAAGAAAGTCCATTAACACTCTATGAAATGTAATTGCTCGGGACCAGTACCCCTTCGATCCCAAAGTGCATGATCCCAGCAAAGTCTGACTCAATTGAACATGCCAACCATTTATCAAGATTTCATGGCTAAATTGTGGACGGATAAAGCAGCTATAATTTTTGAATGTTTACCATAAATTTCCACGATCATATGCTTTGTGTATGGATTCTTCTCTCTTTAAATGTGCGAAAACATTGCTACTTGTGTCCACAGCAAAGCGGAATCATCTACCCCAAGAAACTAGATAACCGTCCAAAACCATCATATGCTTTAACGTCAAAAAAGATTCTGATTCTACATGATGACTTCATTAAATGCAAAGGTTAATATCTAGCAGCTAATAAATACAAATCTTCCAGCAAGATCCATCTTAGGTCACCTGAACATTTTTCAGTTTCTGATGTCAGTTTCTTGCTTCATGTAATTACCAGGGGTTCGCTACTGGTTTAGCTGCTCTGGTGTCCCTCGTGCTCTTTGGGGCCTTCGTGACCTGCACAGCTATCTTGATGGTGGATGTCTTTACTCCGAATGTGTCCATCGGTCTGCTCGTTGGTGCCAAGCTTCCATATTGGTTCTCGGCCATGACCAAGAAAAGTGTGGGCAGCATTGTGCTAAGGATGGTGGAGGAAGTCCACCAGCAGTTCAATACAATCCCCGGACTCTTGGAAGGTGCAGCCAGGCCAGATTACGCCACTGTTGTCATGATCTTTACTGACACCTCGATCAAGGAGATGATTCCTCCTGGTGCTCTTCTCATGCTTACACTTCCCATTGTTGGAACTCTCTTTGGTGTGGAGACTCTAGTGTTTTGGGTGGTGTACTAGTTTTTGGTGTTCAGGTATGTGTAATTGAAATCATCTCTTCACTTCAGTTACCTAATTTCCTCTTTGTCAATCTTTTCTAGATGGTTCTCTCTATATACAAAAAAAGAAAAAAAAATCCTGAACTATGTCCTTACTTTCTGAAGATTGCCATCTTTGCCTCAAACACTGGAGGGACATGGGACAATGCCAAGAAGTATATTTAGGTGAAACCACTTCTTAGCTAACCTATTTTTAGTAGAATGTTCAATGGAAGCCTACATGCATCAAATTCAACTATGATTGTGAAATATATGCCTTCTTAATAATTCTAACAAGGGTTGAAAATATAATTTTCTCTTCTATGTAAACAGGCCGGTGCTTCTGAGTGTGCCTGAACACTTGAGCCCAAAGAGTCTGACCCGCACAAGGCTGCTATGATTGGCAACACAATCGGGGACCCCCTGAAGGACACATCTGGGACATCCCTCAACATTCTGATCAAGCTCATGGTTGTGGTGTCCCTCGTGTTTGCGCCCTTCTTCACCACCCATGTAGGCTTGCTGTTCTAGATCATCTAAAAAGATTGAGAGCATGGTACCTAGAGAAGGACTATGTTGAGGCTCAATTTTGAAACAAAGAGTCCTCTACATCTATCCATCTCATTCCCCCCTTGTATTCTCCTTTTTATTTCAACTTGATTGATACTTCCTTTCGTAATTTACCATCCTTCTACCTGTAGTCCAAACCATAAAACCACCGTTGCCATTTATTTTGGACGCTCTCAAGAGATGTATTGACATGTAGAATGATCTTTCATGGATCAGAAATATGATACTGCAGTTCTAAGAAATTCCTACTATCCCTTTGTTGTTTTTCATTGGAATTCAGTTTGAACAAAGAAAGTTTCGAATCACTTTTGTAGGAACCTTATTGATGGCATATAGGTAGAGAACTGCATGCAACCAAATGACACTAAGCAAGTAGTAGAAATTTGGGATGTTACAACACAACAGCTGCAGGAGAGAAGAAATCAGATGGATTTTATGCAATCTTCACGCTGTTGATTGCAATCTCCCCCATCGTAAAGGCCCGACCATAGGCCTCAAGGTACTCCTTCACAAGAACATCCTTGTACATCCTCGGCCTCCCTTCACCAACCAGAGATTTTGCAGGTTCGATCTCCTTCTCGTTTCCCATGGAATAGAAAGACACCATTGACACCCTTTCCTTCTCGGCACCCGTCACCACCCTATGCATAGGGCTTTTGTATATCCCATTGCTCATGATCTGCAACAACCAACAAAAAAATTGCACACTCCATCCACACATATACCCAATGGTAGATTTAGGATTTAGCATAAGATAAGAATCCAAGTTTATGCAAGGAATTGAATATGGCATGAATTACAACCCATCTGAAGATTGCCCAGATCACATCCAAAAGAGCTTCTATTATATAAACTTATGACCACCCCTTTAATTATACCAACTTTAAAATCTCTTCTAGTTTCCCTTTTCTTAAGCAAGTAAGGCGAGGCACCCCAAAGAAAGAGCAGCCGTAAAGGACAGGCCTTTCATCCACCTAGAAGAAGAAAACAATAATAGGGATATTCAAGATTTACAAAAGCCCAGGAAGCTTCCCATTCCAAATATTCAAGATTTACAAAGCATCACTTCTGTCTAGTCCACAAAATCCAACTCTAAATACATAATCCTCCTAACATGCACTAAAATCGACCCTACAATCACCTACACATTGCAGTAGATCCAGCAAGCTGTACCTTTGGATGCAGATCGAACGGTCAGCCCTTTTTCCTTTCTTTCTCACAGGAGATCCTACACTACACTGCCACTCTACTACTGGAGCAACACTGGATCCACTCATCCCAATGCAGAAATAAAAATGAAAAGATTTTAAAAAAATAACAAAGGAAAAACACTCCTCATCTATCCAATTTCCCTGGAATCAAATTAATTCAGAAGACAACGAGACACATATTGATGAATACATGATAATTATACATAATATGCTTAAGTTATGTTAGTTTTGTAGCTTGTATTGCATATTGGAATTATAAATATGGGATGTAGGACCCATCCCCTCTAGGTCAAAAACCAATCCCCTATTTTTGCCTTATTCCCACCCATGAATGCCTCAGATTTCATGGGTGGGATTTTGGGTCAGATCTGTGGGTGTGGTTACCACTGTTCCTCTCTATAACTAATGTCACGTGACCCCCCCTCCTCTCTTTCCTAAAACACATACCCTCATACATAAGTCTTAATTCTATTCTCATGTATGATAAACGTAGTTTATCATCATTCCTATGCTCTAACACAGATCTAGCTCTTAGGATTTTAACTCCGCAAATAGATTTTTGGGTTACATTTAGGCATCAATTAGGTTAGGCATGCATTGCATGATTTTTTTGTATTTTTGACATGTTTATTTGCGTGTTAGGGATGAACAGATAATCAGATCTTTAAAACCCTAACATTCAAAAAGACAACAGGTGAAAAGGAAGCTTAATTCAGCTAGATCCCAGCTAAATCCAACTTATCATAACTGGACACCAGCTTACCTGGGTTAGGTTTAGCTCTCTCAAACTCCATTCAACTCATCTTAGTTGGATGACAACTCAGGGTAACTCAACTTAGCTCAAGTCAGCTTAGATCCAACTTAACTTACTTGAGTCTAGCTCATTTTAACTCCAATCAATTTGCTGAGAGCTCTAGCTAGCTCAATTAAGTTGACAGAAGTCCACCTTAGCTCAGGTCCAGCTCTTTCTAGCTCCACTCAGCTCTAGTCAGCTGAAGATGACCTCAACTAGCTCAGGCCAACTCAAGTCCAACTTCCGAAGACTCAACTCAGCTCAACTTAGATGAGCTAAGCCCCCAGCTAGCTAGGTAACCTCCGGGAAGACAAGACCCAACTCACCTCAGCTCAATTCAGCAGAAAACAGCTCACTTTAGTTTGACTTAGCAGCTAGGAAAGAACTAGCAAGCTAAGCCAACTAAGGTAGCTCCTTCCTGTGCTTTTCAGCAGCCACCAGCTCCAGTGCAGCTCCACCACTTAAGCTAGTGTTAAGAACCGTGACATCAAAACACTTTAAGACGACTGAGAGTTTGTCCAGACGTCTGGTCAAACGTCTGGACGCCTTCTCAAACGTCTTGAAATTAATTTTTGCATGCGTACGATCGCGAGTCTGCGCACGGCAGAAACCCGCCGCCCTCTTCTTTTTCTCTCCCCTCGCCGACCTGTAGAAAACTTCCCCCAATGCCTACAAATATCCCCTCTTCTCCCTCACACCATCCCACCCCATCCGTCTCCTCCTTCCTCCAGCGCGAGAGTGAGAATGAGAGCGAGCGCGACAGCTGCTGCCGGGTGCAGTGGCGGAGAGGAGAGGTGCAGCAAGAGGGAAGAGAAGAGAGCGCGCGAGCTGTGAGAGAGAGCTCGTCGGAGCAGCTCGAGGCCGACCGGCGTGCATGTGGAGAAGCATTGTGCTGGGAAGGTTTCCCCGATGCTGCTGCAGCTCGGGCAGTGGGCAGATGAGCGCGGCGTGACCGCACACACCAGGAAGAAGATGGAGGAGGTTCTAATTCTGGGAATTTTTCCCAGAATCAGATGTCTGGACCTGCATCCAGATGACGTGAGCGACGTCTGGAGGAAGCTTCAAACGACTGAGGTACGTATTTTCCTCCTTTGCTTGCTTTTATGGATACAGCCATGCAGACCGTTCCGCTGAAGCTCTGTCGTGTGCCTTGCTGAGGGATTTTTGCGTACGCGTGCAGGTTTCGCTTTGGGAAGGCGCAGGACATGCCCTCCCATGCAGTTCAGACATCTGGGCGAGTCACCAGACAGCGGAGAGCGTCTCCAGACGTCCGGATAGGTGGTCGGACGTCTGGAACTGGGTCCAGACGGTTCAGCAGGATCTCTGGACGTTTGAGAAGCAGCGCAGAGTGAGGTATGACCTGAATCCCTTTTTAAGACGTCTGAAAGATGTTCCAGATGTCTGATTTGAGTTAGAGTTGTCATTTTTGACCTGTTTAGGGTCTGTTCGAGGTCCGATTTCCGCGTTTAAGATTCCGTTCTTGTTCGTATAAGCTCCTCTACTTGTTGGAAGGCTTGTAATCATGTTCTGAGTGGTTTCTTGTGGTTGATCCTTGTGTTAGGACCTCGTTCTGTTGCAGACTTGGGGGTCGGAAGGCACGTGGACCTACCGATCACACCCCCATTACTCCCGATTTTGCAGGTAGAGTGGCTTCCCTTAATTACAATCATTAATGCATATCTAAAATAAATGATAGATCCTAAGGTATGGCATGAATCATAGGACCTGAAAACTAGATTGAATGATAGATCCTAGGGTATAGCATTAATCCTAAGACCTGAAAACTAGATTGAATGATAGATCCTAGGGCATGGCATGAATCCTAGGACTAGAAACTCTGGAACGATTGTATTAAATGCCTGAACTGCAATCTTGGATGAGTAGATAGAGTAATAATAATTGCCTATAATTGGATAACAGCTGCCTGTAAAATGTAGAGTACTGTTACATGTAATTCATGCTGTTTGCAAATAAATACTAGCTACCTGTATATAAATTGGAAAAGAAAGTTTGAACATTGGAAACACGTGCTATATGCAAGAAACCTGAAATGATGAAACCTAGTATGGCTTGGCCTGAGAAATATGAGCACGAACCCTACAGGGAATTAGGAGTAGAGCTCCTGGAAAATAAATAAATTGGAACTGGGAAAGTGAATGGGGAAGTGAGCTAGCCCTTGAGTACGGAGTACCAAGGAGAGCAATTGTCCCCCCTATTTAGTGTAGAGCGGAGCTAGCCACCCTAGGGTTGGGACCTGGGGTTAAGACTAGCCACTTTGTACCGACTCTGTGGCTCTCGCGTACACAGTACTGGGGAGAGTTACTAGTGTAGGGAGAGAGCTAGCCACCCCACGGGACCCAAGGTTCAGCTAGCCGTCCTACACCGACTTGTTAGGTCCACTGGGTAAACCAGGGTAGTCAAGCGAACGTACGCGGACTGTGGAGGGGCAAGACTCCTGTTTGGTTACTGTGGAGGGGATGGACCCCTGTTACTGAAAGGGCTCTGCCCTATACTGGTTCCGTACTGTACTTTGGGCTCACCCGTTAACGGAAACGACTGACCGCGTGCCAGTGCGGGGTAGCTACCTGTGCATTTATCGCGCGTGTCGTAGTCACCGTTACGTCTGTCAGCGACCTTGGGGTGGTTGACTGAGGGTAGGACCACAACGGGGGACTCTCTCGGCCAAGAGAACACCACGAGCTACTACTTTTCGAAAAAGACTGCAATCAAGATCGTTCCCACGAGGAACATTCGAGATCAAGAAAAAGGACCTGATAAATAAACCAAGTGATGAACGAAACAATAATTAGTTATATAAAGAAAGAAATTGAAAACAACAGCTACCTGTCCACCTTTATTGCTTTTCTTAGCTAGCTGGTTGCCACTCTATTCAGCGTTTCGCTGACGTGTCGTACTTATCACCTTTTTCAGGACCAGGTGTTGAGCAACCAGAGTCCACGGCTGCAGAGGGTGCTGGGCCTAGTAAAGTCCAGTAATACTTTTGTTGTACCTATTTTTCTGTAGTAGTGAGTATTATGTTACATCTTTGTACTCTTTTATTGTAAACTTCATATTTCTGTACCTGTTTTTAATTCTCTACTGTTGCGATGGTGTGTATTGTAGTAGTTTTTTTCTTTACTGCTGTACTTTTGTTACTGCTAGTTGCTTGCATAGTGAATGTGGTTTATTTTACTATTTTTTGGTTATTTTCTCGTTGGACGACTAGGTCTTGGGATCAGTCGAGTCGGTCCGATTCTCGTGTCCTGTAGGGATTTAAGAATGGAGTCGTAACAACTAGCTACCCACCACCTATAGTTGGCACCACCATCCATGCACCCCTTCACACCACCACCTCCAAGAGCCACTACAAAAGTGGCACCAACTTTTCTCTCCAAAATCCCTTTACATCACCACCATCCATCTCCTTTTAAAGCCATCTCCACCATCCACCTCACCTCCCTTCTAGAAACCCTCAAAGTTGATGCCAAACCATGGCATCCTTCCATGGTTGGCGCCACCTTTGGTGTCCCCTCCAACCACTAACTACCAAGCCTACTACCCCTTCATATGGTGCCATTAATTCTCCACCCTAGGATCCACATAACTACCCTTTCTAGCCATCCTAACCATCCATCCTAAAGCCACCAAACCCACTTCACATCCTTTGGTTTGGCGCTATTAATCCTTTGCCATTGGATCTCCATAACCACCTCCAAAATTCATCCTAACCTTCCCTTTTATTCATGCCAACCCTTCTTTTCATAAGGCCTATATATACCCCCCATCCTACCACCACTAAAACCACCTTTGGCTCCATTATTGTCACATATTTTCACCCATCATCCACCCTACTCTACGGCCAAGAGGAGAGGGAGAAGATTAAGGGGATACTCTATCCCATTGGTACCTTTCCCTCTTCCCTTCTCTCTTGTGCCCCCACCAGCTAGAGGTCCAGTCAGGCAAGGAGGACGTCCAAGAGGAGGTTTTCAGGGTGGTGCACGCCCACCCTTGGAGGAGAATCTAATGTGGAATTCTCCCACCTTTGAAGGAGCTAGGGCACGTCCTATTTAGGGTTTGCTAGGAAGGAGAGTCTTCATCTACTGGAGGAGCACTCTAAGGAAGGACTTGGAAGGCTCTTTCTAAGCCTAGGAGCAGCTGAGCTTGAAGCATAAATCCTTCCATCTTCGCCATCATCTTTGGGAGAAATTTTGTTTTACTTGCTTTTCTTAAATTTTGCAGTAGAAGCATTCATCTACCATTCTTGTAGAACAGCTTTCTGCCTTTATAAAAGTTGCCATTCCATAATTTGTTGCATGTTAATTAATTGCTTTTACTCTAGCACTTTTCACTCCCTCTCTAATTACCCTAGGTCTCCACATACCTGGGGTGAGCTTAGAGAGAGGTTACCTTTTGTCACTTAGGTATTAGCTTTAGTAATTTAGGTGTAGTCTTTTCCCGCTCACTATCTTGTCATTGCCCATTATTTCAAAATCCTAAAAAAATTTCATATTAAAAATTATGAAAGAAAGTTGATTTCCCGATATCAAGCAAAAATGTTTAAATTATACTCCTACCTCCCTTGGAACGACCAGAATACTCATTAAATACTAAATCTTCTATAAATTCAAAAGTGATCAAAATTGTATGTTACGACTTAATTCTTGATTTTTACAAATCACGCATTTTCATGATCACTTTTTGGCACCGTTGTCAGGGAGGCACGGCTTTACATTCATTCTTCTCTCTTGCTTGATACACGGATTTCATCCCTTTCTCTTTCTTTCATCTCGTGTGCAGGCACTATTGGAAGAAGGCAGGAATTTTAGAAGCGAAAGCTTAAAGTCCCCTTTCTCCCCACGGATTCAAGGTTAGTGCCGTCTTTCTTGTCACAATTATTCTTAAAAACTATCAAAAAACTATTAAATCAGGCTTTCAGGATCAAAAACATTAAAATTAGGTAGAGTAGTGATTTTTAAAAGCCATTGTTGTTTGTTTGATTAATTAACACCACTCTACTCTAAGTGTTAGAGTTCTAATTTTCAGGTCCAAATTTCTGTCCAGATTTCAAAAATCAATTTCCAAAACGACAGGAGTCCTAAAATCTTCAAATTTAACCAAAAGATTCCAAATTAAGTCAGGAACATCTGTTCCAAATTTCGGAGCATTTGCAATTGTAGAGAATTTTTAAAAATTTGCAGACCACAGGGGGGTCATCTCCTCTGATTTCATTATTTTGTTACTGTCCGTGAATTTTAGGAATTTTTCTACTTATACAATTTCTGTGAAATCTAGCTTTCTGAAATCCTTGTGAAATTCTATACAACATATAAAATCACAAAAATTTTTGGTTGCCGGTAGTGCTACTGAAAAGTCCAAAGTACCCACGGGTATCATTTCTAAACACCAACACAAAGAAAAATCTCAAAAAAATATCAAACGAATTCTTAAAATTATAAAAAAATATTTTTTGGAATCCTTGTTTGATTTGTCATTCAGTGGTGGTGTTGTTTGCTTTGTTTGGACCACCACGTAACAAGAAAAGCCTAAAAAGATTCACTGATAGTAACATTTCTGTTTAAGGATTCAAATAATTTAGGGTTTCTTTTGCATTTTATAGAACCACATTTTAAAGGAAATCTACATTCACCAATATAAATTGATTTCTCTTTGATTGTAGAACTCAAACTTGTTTGAATTCATCAAAAGAGCCCTAAAAGACATTAATCTAAATCAAATCCTAAAAGCAAAAAAATAACAAATTTTATGTGATAACTTGATTTGGCATTAGACTCACTCCATCCAATTTGTACACTAAAAAAATTGAAATAACAGAGCATACCCCAATTAACGCCCTCCACATTCCCGTGCACATTCAGATATCTAAGCCTAGTTTAAAACAAGTAGTCATTTGATTACTTAAAGACTTCACCAAATTTTAGGCTTGATATCTGATATCTAAGAATTACTAAGCGTTCCTAATTCCTTTTGAAAATGTGACAATAGACTTAGAGGGAAGTCAAATGACTAGTGCGGGTTTACACAAGCCCTTGGTGATTTTCCCAAGACATGCTTTGGCCCAATCCACCTCTTTAGTCTAACTGGGTGATCTTAAGTAGGTTCACTTATTGATTTCTTATTTATCGGTTTCCCAAGTCTTAGGTTTCATTAAGGAGTCAACCTTAAGACAGATTAAACTTGGTTGTTTGATTTATACACTTTCTCTCGTCTCTTTCTTCACCTCCTCTCCCGTTTTCCAAGTGCATGCACGGGCGAAGGTCCCAAAACCCACATCTCAAGGGACATTTGATTTTGCCCCACACATAAAAAAATCTTTATTTTCTTCTTTATCTCATCATTCTTCTGATTTTAACATGGAAAACATGAAAAATCATTCAAAAAATTCTACTTATACCTCCCAACCCGAACCTAACTTCCAAAACCCGTCAGCTGACCCACAAGCTGACTTTCACATCCCTAACCTCCCACATTTGAAGCTACCACAAAACCTAGAATGGCCAGGTAGCTCTCAAAATCAAATACAAGCTCCTTTTCTCTTATGATCAACCAATTGGTTCGACTTCAACAAAACCAGCAGCAGTTGACTAGGACAGTCACGAACCTAGCCAACCAAAGACTGGGTCAGCCACTCGAGGGACCTCTCATACCTCTTAAAGGATTTCTATGATACTTCCAACTATGAAGAGAGACCCGAAGTGGTTATACCCCAAGGGGATTTTGAAATTAAACCTACCATTCTAAATCTAATCAAACATTTTCATGGTCTTCCGAGAAAAGATCCCTTTTGCCACCTCGAAGAGCTGTCATCGCTCAAACCACCCATTCCCACAATGTGCAGGAAGAGATGTGGCTCATGAGACTTTTTCCTCTCTCACTAAAAGATAAAGCATCACATTTGTTTAGAATGGTCGGGCGTCCTATCACCACCTAGCCCTAATTAAAAAACGTTCTTCTTAAAAAATTCTTTCCAATAGGTAGTACAAATGCTTTACGTCGATCAATAACGACCTTTCAACAAAAATTTGGTGAACCTCTCCATGAGTCTTGAGGGAGATTTCAAGAATTACTTAGAAGTTGCCCTTACCATGAAATTCCATGATGACAGTTAGTGCAGATCTTCTATCATGGATTAGAACATTAATTAAAAAGATTCGTGGATGCTTCATGTAGGGGTAATTTCCTTAATAAAGATGCCGAAAGTACCTACCTCCTTTTTGAAGAAATGAGTGAAAACTCATTTAATATGACCTCAATGGATACTTTTGGTAGAACTAACAACTCAAGACTCGGAGCCCATTGACTCCAAATCCACATCTGCTCCAGTCACACAGGATGATCTACATATGATAGCTCGACGACTAGATCAGATGCAAATTAACAAGAAGAAAATGGAAGAAAAGCTCACCTAAAAATAAGCTCCTTACCCTAACTCCCCTTACCTTCTCAAAAGAGAAAATCTGCACAATATCAATGCCACCTAATGGGAACACCATCATGAGCCCTAACTAACTCATTTTGACCTAGAAAAGAGAACAAAGGCTCCTACATAACCAACTGGAGGTTCTAACTCAAGGAATAATCCTTCTGAAAGAAAAGCAAGAAACAATGGGTAAAACTATAATTTTACCATTGCAATACAACAATGGGTTTTCTCATGGGCTAAACATAGGTCAAATGATCTTAAGAAGATAAAAAGTGGGTTGGCTCAAACAGAAAATGGTTCATGTGAAATCTGGGAATTAAATGACTTCTTATAACCCTAAAATAAATCCACTTAATTTAACAAGGTTCTGGATAGGATAAAATTCACCTAAACCCTCTAAAATTTATGGAAAAATATTTTCTAGGATTTAGAACCTTCAATTTAACCCTTAGAACCTATTTTGACCTAAATTGGGGTCTCAATCAATTGTTTGCCCTAAATTAGGTTTTTATATAAATTGCCCAGTCAAACGTGGTCAAACCTAAAATCCAACTTCACCATTGGATTCCTTAGGTCCAAATTAGGTTTGTACCAAAATTTGGACATAAGGCGAATTCACCATGACCTACTTTGCAAACAAGTCTAACCCAATTACATTTCTACCCCTAACTTTTGAAAACCTCTACAGAAACCCCCCTAACTTCCTCATCATTCTTTGCAATTAGGTCCCTCTGCCATTACAGCGGAGGGAATCCTACTCCGACAAGGTATCAAGGGAAAGAACTCCCTAATTCCTCAGAGAATCCCTTTCAAATTTGAAAGGGAGATTCTCTGAGAAATCTCCTCTCATGTGAACCCATTATCAAGCCCTAATTTCTACCCAATCTCTCATGCGAACGCATGAGAGATTTGGGTCTCTCTGAGTTTCCAACTCTGGTGAGGTTGCCGTGCTTGGAAGCTTGGCTTCCAAGCACAAGACCTTCTACCAGGGCCTATAAAAGCCTGCCCAGATCATTCTGCACCCCCCAAGCTTGAAATTGGCTAGAGAAACCCCCTATTACTTCTCTTCCCCCTCCGGTCAACAACTCAACAAGCTCCAGTGACTCCTTTCTCTCTCTCGTCGCTCTGCCACAATACCAGTGGCAGGGTTCTCTTTATCCTCTTCGTCTGCGTCGCGCCGCACCAGCTGACGTCCTTACAACCCCCTCGTCGTCGCCGTCCTCCCACTGGGTACTTCGTCTCCAGCGATGGCAGTACAAGTCGACCGCCTCCTCTGCATCCCCCTTCGTCTATCCACACTCAGTTAAGTCATCTCTCTTTTCTCATCATTTTTCTATCATTTATTTCTGCAAATACGCCTCGATGCTCACAAACCACCACCACCTTCTCCACCTCCGGCCAGACCTCCGGTAAGGTGTTCCTGCTGCTCCACGTCTCCATCCACCTCGCCACCTACCTCACGAGCACCGCCACACCTCACTGACCCTAACCCCTCACTCCATCCACCATGCCACGCCGACCACCGTACCACCTTCGCCGTGTTCAGGCGAAGCTCCCTACATTTTTTGACGAGGCCGTAAGGCCGTTTTCTTGCTGACAGGGTTTGAGGCCTTCATCGCCATTGACGAAGCAAGAAGCTTGCTTAGGAGCTTCATCCAGGACTCCCCGCTCCAGGCAATAAGTCCCAGGTCGCACGGATTCCTTTCGCACACATCCTCAGCCCAGCAATTAGCACGAACGTCCTACGCAGCTGCTGCAATTAGAGGAGGTCTGCTGCGAGCGCTCGCGGAGAAGGTAGGACAACATAGTCTCACCTCGGAAGTGTAGGAGCGAAAGCAGCCAAATAAATTGTAAAAGTCACATAGGCTTATCGCCTCCTGACCACGAGGTGAGGTCCCACTCGCCCTCTGCCTTGTCCGTGACCCCATTGCCCGCACTCCTCGCCCACCACGCACACCGGTGGGCCTGGTCTTGGGCGCGCATACTCAACCCGATAACCCGGGAAGGCTCTGGGAGAGCGAGCCTAAGAGAGAAGGAAGAGAGATCGCGGGGAAGAGTTGGGGTAGGTTTTGCTCTCAGGAGAAGAAGAAACCAAGGAGAGGGCAGAAGCCTAAGTAGCTAAGGCAAGGTTGAAGAGGAGAAAGCTGAAGAAGAGCTGAGAGCTGAAGAGGAGCTGAAGAGGAGCTGAAGGCGGAAGAGAAGGAAATAAGAAATCAGAGAAGAAAGAAGAAGAAGACAAGGGCCAGAGCAATCAAAGAAGGAAGAAGCCAAGAAGAAAGAAGGCCGTCAGAGACAGAGAACAGAAGAAAGAAAAGAAAGAAGAAGAAGGAGATCAGAGATAGAAGACAAAGAAGAGCAATTGAAGCACTGTAGCATCTATACATTTAAGACGTCTGATTCACAAAATCAGACGTCCATTTTTATGCTCTTCATATACATTGATATTTTGTGGCCATATTTATATTTCTTGCATTATAACTCAGATTTTTTTCATTGCATATTATACTCAATTTGAAAGTTGTGTTTTTGATTTTTAAATCCCAATTTGCTCCATGTGTTCGACCTCAGACTTAAAACTTCGAGTAATAAAATTTATTTGTTTTCGAGCGATTTCAACTATACTATGATACATTGATTTTAACATTGATCCTGTTTCGCTAAAATCATTTTGGCACCGTTGCCAGGGAGCAACGGGCGATTTAGAAATCTTGATCACAATTTCTGATTTGATACTAACTTGATACATCTCTTTTGTTGTGATTGTTTCAGGGGAGAAGATTCAAAGGAAGACGACCGCACAACAACCACACCCGAGGTAGGTAATCTCTAAATAGCCCTTTTTCTTAATCCCCTCATTCTGAAAAGGAAAAACAAGATAAAATCAATTAGGGCTACCTACTTTCCTTCTTTAGCTAAGTCACCAAAGTTGCCTGATTTTGATTTCAACAACAAATATTGACTTGTGCATCCATTTAAGGTAACTAGGGCTACCACCTTCGTAATTGAGCCCTAGATACCATATTTGTGGCAACTAAATTGGACCAAAATTAGAGCCAAATTAAGGATTCCAATTTAGGATTTTAGAGACACATCTTTCTAAGCAAGAATCAACTATCCAAAAGAGGTGTGCCTAAGCCTTGGTTGAAAAGACTTATTCAAGAGAAACCCTAAAAATCCAGGCTCTTAATTTCACCTGAACCCTAAAAGAAAGGACTTAAACCTCTCAAAGGACAAATATGTGAAGTTGACCCCTTGTTAGGTCAACCAACCTTAAAATTAGGTCATTTTTGCACTCAATACATCTAAAGTTCAAGTGGAATCCTAAGCACCTTTGCTCTTAAATAAAAGTGATAGACTTAAGAGGTCAAAGTCCCCATTCTGGTCTACCTGGAATCTCAGTGACAAGAGAGGTTCCGTGGGGGGAACCCTGTAACCCATGGGGATGCTCTACTGTATAGGGGTCTTTACGGGACTCTCCTTCTCTGGCTGCCCAGGTAATTCTCAGGTGGACGACTTTTTGATTAAGGGGTATCATCCGCCCCGAACCTCCATAGTCATCCAAACATCTTTGGGTACCTTGATTGGGTCAACAACGCATCTAGTCCCTCATCCCTTCTCTTTAAAGCACACACACATATTTTCAGTGGTATTCTCTTTCAAATCAAATCACTTCAATCCAAACCTGAATTCTGATTCGACATCTTGATTCCACCATCTGATTCAAGTATGCAGCCTAGTTACTTAGAAAGACCATTGAAAAAACCTAAATCACAAAGATCCATGAGAGATAGAATGATTAAGGATGTCCTTGAATTTTATGAAATTGAATACAAAACCTCAAAACTAGTAGAAGACATTCAAGTTAGTGTACCAACAACAACAACCTTCATCATAAATTGTCCAATTGCTATTAACAGAAGCTACAAAAGGATCAACCCGAGACATTTTCATAACAGAATACATTGAGATAGAAAAATTACATAACTTTGAATACCTCCAATGCATGACGAATCCTGTACTTTTGGAACAACACCAAGATGATCTTGAAAAACGAGAAGAAATGATGAGATTATTGAAACAAGTTATTGATCAAAAATACCCATACATGCCCTAAACAACTCAGGAAACATCTTGGAATAGTGTTGAGGACCAATCTGACTTCCTAAATCCCATGTTCGAGGTACAAGGTTGTTGTGGATTCCCAACCCAGACGGAAAATAACATGCCTGATCTTTAATTAGGTTGGGAAGTCCCAATTGCAGGAGAACATGATTTTAAGCCAGCCCTAGATCCTGGATCACCAAGCATAGAATTTTGAAACTCTTGTAATAATGAAACAGAACCTCTCAAGGATGTAAATCCTGTCCCTTATTTTGATAAGGTGACCTTCAAAGGTATTTCTGACCTAAATTCTAGTAATTCAACCCACATCCTCAGCCTAGAATCTGGATCTGAAACTTATTGGGAAGATTACAAGGCCCCGTATGACGAAGATCAAAGTTTATATGAAGAATATGATCCTGGGCCTTTATTTGATGAATATCCCTCTCCAACATCCTCAGAGATATAGATCGATTTCTCGGAAGTCACGCCAATCTACGACACAGAAATCAAGGAGTTGGAAGAGTGGGGTTTTGATTAGATCTTCCCTACAAGCCTAGAACCTGAGCCCAGACCAGATAAGTACACCTCTTTGAGCTCAGAATTAAAGAATAGGCTAGACCCAAATTAGGTTGCTGAGTCTACATCGTATGATTTATTCTGTGGTGGAATCTCTGATCTTGAACTTGATTCAGAATTTGAGTCTCGCAATTTCTCCAACAATTTTGAATCTTACCATGATTTCGGAGAACCTTTGTTTCCTGACTACGACAAGCCAATTTACAACATCACCTTACATGATTCATTCTCTGACTCCGACTCTGAGGTCCCTGATCCCGAGATCACTGATTTATATTCAGGTTCCAGTGAGATTGAATCATTTATTTTCGATCCTCAAGAATCAAAACCAAAAAATGCCGAGAGTGACTGCAACACAGAGTTCGAATCTTTTCTTAACTTAGATTTCCCTCATCCTATAAACACTCTTCAGGCATTCACTTTTGAATTTGATAGTTACTATGAGGACTCTCTAAATGAAACCACCTGTAACTCCTTTCTAGAAGAGCCCTCATACACAATTCTTATTGAAGCCACCTCTTCCGCATATATAGAACCTATCCAAACCTGTTTTCAACCCCGACCCGCAACCGGACTCAATTTCTATTATGATTCCCCTCTTACTGAGCCGATTGCAGATGATTCGCCTCCACATCTTTATCAGGTTTCGAACATTGATCAGATCACAAATCATGCTCCATCACTCTCTGATCACTCCTGTAGGGTTTCCGCATTATCCATTGATTACTTTACGGGTCCCTACTCTGACCAGGCTGATTCGACTCAGCCAAACCCTGAATGCACACTCCCACATCATTCCGAGCTCCATAGTATATGGTGGGTTCCACATCTCCTGATCTACATTTACCAACCCACCAGATTGATTGAATTTGGGCTACATCATCAGCCTATTGATCTGAACAAGCACCTGGTTGGACCAACCAGGCTCTTGATCAAGGTGCTTGTTCTACGAAACTCCGCTGATTTGACCACTCCCTCTCCATACCAGTTCCCGTTCGGCTGAAGGCGTTGAATTTAGCGCTTAACGGGAGGTAACTTGTCATTCCAAAAACCAGAGATCCTTCTGATTATCCATCTGTACTTCACATCTATTGCACCCTGAGTTCGATTTTAGAACAGTCAATCCCACTTCTGGTACACGTGCCAGAGCTTGAAATCGTATGCAACAGTCATTCCCGACTCGTTTACCCACCTGATAAATCCTGTTCTAAGTCCTTGAACCCAACACTGTGTCACACCCTCCGTTTACAATGAGGACATTGCAAAACTTAGGCATGGGGGGTGGTAAAGTGCAAACATACAAAAATCAAAATTCAGAGGGGTTCTCACAAAAATCTCATATTCCAAAAACACCAAAAAAAAAGAGAAAATTCTTGAAAAAGAACAAAAAAATTCTGAGGGAAGAGAATTTTGAGGCCATACAAAACTTGAGGAAAAGTGAAAAAAAAAGTCAAAAAAGGAGCACAAAATGAAAAAGAAAAAAAAAAGATAGTCATTAGTAAGAAATTAAGGAATTAACTGAAGTTCTAGACTATATCAAGAAAAATGAAGGGAAAAATGGTAATGAGACACAAAAGAGATTAATAGAAACGCTGATCTTAGGCCTCTTGGGCTAGACTCTTAGGCTTAAAAATTCAAGTATCCGCTAAGATCTGGATAGTCCTCAAGAGGTTGGGGAAAATGCGAAACTTAAGCATTAAGGTCTAAGGCTTAGAGAGTATTCGGCTTCGTTAACTGACCTTTCGTTAACTTAAGCACCCCAATCCACACACAGTCTGGTTCAGTGCGCATAACTATCAAAATCACGCAAAAGCATTTAAATGTTCTGAAAAAGTCACCTAGATTAGGAGCGGCCGATCAACACAAGTTGATTTGGACGAGTTCCCGACGCGAAGAGATAGGAAATTCCCCTCGAAGATGCGCAATAACATATCGTCTCTTTGGTACTCGTCTCCTAGGATATCTACATATCCTACCGGAGGCACATAAGCACCCTGTGCTAGTTAAGATGCCATGGGCGGCATTATCACGAAATGTCGATTGCCAGGGTCTGGATTTAGCTACAGAATGTCATGGGTAGGATTATCTCGAAATCTCGAAAGCCATGGTTCTGAGGGTTGCCATGGGTGATGCTATCACAAAGCATCGATTGCCAAGGACCCTTCGAGGATTGACGATGGGGACGAGGAATCTGATACAGACTGTGTTGAGAAGCCAATTCGAGGCTAGAAATAAAAAGAAAAGAGAGAAAACTCTCCAAATAAAAAAAATCCTCTCTCTTACAAAAAATGCACTGCAAACTGAATCGAGGCTAAAATACGTTGCAAGCATGGGTGCTTTAACCGTGAAGTCCAACGAACCTTAGGATAGTTCCTGTAGGCTTTAAAAACCTTCGTGGAGGACCGAGGCTAGAGCTGGTCAGGTCCAGATCTTGGTTGGTACTTGAGTACCTCTAAGCCTACTATCGGCATTCTAACCTAATCAAAAAGAAAAGAAAAAAGCATGCATCATAATCACTGAACATCAAGGAATTCATGGTCTAGAACAGAAGTCAAAACTTTAAAATTTTGTTAAGGGACTAGCAAAAACTAGGCATGAGGGTATAATGAGAATACCATCATGAGCCCTAACTAACTCATTTTGACCCAGAAAAGAGAACAAAAGCTCCTACATAACCAACTCGAGGTCCTAACTTAAGGAATAACCTTTCTGAAAGAAAAGCAAGAAATAAGGGGTAAAACTATAATTTTACCATTACAGTACAACGGATTTTCTCATGGGCTAAATATAGGTCAAATGGTCTTAACAAGATAAAAAGTTGGTTGATTCAAACAGAAAAGGGTTCATGTGAAATCTGGGAATTAAATGACTTCTTGTAACCCTAAAACAGACCCACTTAATTTAACAAGGTTCTGGACAAGATAAAATTCACCTAAACCCTCTAAAATTCATGGAAAAATATCTTCTAAGGTTTAAAACCTTCAATCTGGCCCTTATAACCTATTTTGACCTAAATTAGGATCTCAGTCAATTGTTTGCCCTAAATTGAATTTTTATGTAAATTACCCAGTCAAATGTGGTCAAACCTAAAATATAACTTCACCATTGGATTCCTTAGGTCCAAATTAGGTTTGTACCAAAATTTGGACCTAAGGTGAATTCAACTTGACCTACTTTGCAAATAAGTCTAGCCCAATTACATTTCTATCCCTAACTTTTGAAAACCTCTACAGAAACCCCCCTAACTTCCTCGTTGTTCTTTGCAATTAGGTTCCTCTGCCATTACAGCGGAGGGAATCCTACTCCGGTGAGGTATCGAGGGAACGAACTCCCTAATTCCTCAGAGAATCTCTTTCAAATTTGAAAGGGAGATCCTCTGAGAAATCTCCTCTTATGTGAACCCATTATCAAGCCCTAATTTCTACCCAATTTCTCATGCGAACGCATGAGAGATTTGAGTCACTCTAAGTTTCCAACTTCGGCGAGGTTGCCGTGCTTGAAAGCTTGGCTTCGAAGCACAAGACCTTCTGTCAGGGCCTATAAAAGCCTGGCCAGATCATTCCGCACCCCCTAAGCTTGAAATTGGCCAGAGAAACCCCCTATTTCTTCTCTTCCCCCTCTGATCAACAACCCAGCAAGCTCCGGCGACTCTTCTGTCTCTCTCTCTCGTCGCTCTGCCACAATACTAGTGGCAGGGTTCTCTTTATCCTCTTCGTCCGCGTCGCGCCGCACCAGCCGACATCCTTACAACCCCCTCGTCATTGCCGTCCTCCCACTGGATACTTCGTCTCCGGTGACGGCAGTATGAGCTGGCCGCCTCCTCTGCCTTCTCCACCTTCGGCCAGACCTCCAGCGAGGTGTTCCCACCGCTCCATGCCTCCATCCACCTCGCCACCTACCTCACGAGCACCGCCACACCTCATTGACCCTAACCACTCACTCCATCCACCACGCCATGCCGACCACCATACCACCCTCGCCATGTTCAGGCGAAGCTCCCTGCGTTTTCTAAAGAGGCTGTAAGGCCGTTTTCTTGCTGACAAGGTTTGAGGCCTTCGCCGCCATTGACAAAGTAAGAAGCTTGCTTGGGAGCTTCATCCAGGACTCCCTACTCCAGGCAATAAGTCCCAAGTCGCGTGGATTCCTTTCACGCACATCCTCAGCCCAGCAATTAGCACGAACGTCCTACGCAGCTGCTACAATCAGAGGAGGTCGGCTGCAGGTGCTCCCGAAGAAGGTGGGACAACATAGTCCCACCTCGGAAGTGTAGGAGTTGAAGCAGCCAAATAAATTGTAAAAGTCACATAGTCTTATCGCCTCCTGACCACGGGGTGAGGTCCCACTCACCTACCTCGTCCGTGACCCCACTTCCCACGGACCTGGCCCTAACCCGTATACTCGACTAGCCTACACTCCTCGCCCACCATGCACACCGGTGGGCCTGGTCCCGGGCGCGCATACCCAACCCGATAATCCGGGAAGGCTCTGGGAGAGCGAGCCTAAGAGAGAAGGAAGAAGAGAGATCACGGGGGAGGGTAGGGGTAGGTTTTGCTCTCAGGAGAAGAAGAAGAAACCAAGGAAGGAGAGGGCAGAAGCCTGAGCAACTAAGGCAAGGTTGAAGAGAAAACTGAAGAAGAGTTGAGAGCTGAAGACGAGCTGAAGGCAGAAGAGAAGGAAAGAAGAAATCAGAGAAGAAAGAAGAAGACAAGGGCCAGAGCAATTAAAGAAGGAAGAAGAAGCCAAGAAGAAAGAAGGTCGTCAGAGACAGAGAACAGAAGAAAGAAAAGAAAGAAGAAGAAGGAGATCAGAGATAGAAGACAAAGAAGAGCAATTGAAGCACTGTAGCATCTATACATTTAAGACGTCTGATTCACAAAATCAGACGTCCATTTTTATGCTCTTCATATACATTGATATTTTGTGGCCATATTTATATTTCTTGCATTATAACTCAATTTTTTTTTATTGCATATTATACTCAGTTTGAAAGTTGTGTTCTTGATTTTTAAACCCTAATTTGCTTCCTGTGTTTGACCTCAGACTTAAAACTTCGAGTAATAAAATTTATTTATTTCCAAGTGATTTCAACTATACCATGATACATTGATTTTAACATTGATCTCGCCTCGCTAAAAACACTACCCCTGCTGAGCAGCAATTTTCATTTGAATTCTCACAAGATCTGACTAGGACTTTTGATTTTATGAATCAAAATCTTTTTAACCCCACCACTGAGAACATTTCGGCTCTCCAGGAGCAATTTAGAAATCCCTCCAATTCTTACAATCAAAATTGGAGGACCAACCCGAATGCCTCCTGGAAAGCCCCAAATCAAGTTTCATTTCCCAAATAAAATCAAATTGGGACTTGTGGGCAAAAAATATATCAACTTGGGTCATCCCAGGAAGATATCAACACCCAGGTTATGAAGACTCTGTAAGGAATGCAGACTCAAATGACTGAAGGAACCCGCATGATCACCAATTTACAACATTAAGTAAAGGTTACTCCTGATCACAGGCCTGTTGGCAACCTGCTATCCCAACCCATGCCCAACCCTAACAATCAACGGAATCAATATCAAGGTGGATATCTCAGTCAACCTATCTACCCAACACCCCAGCATCCACTGGGTTTTAATCAAAATCAGGCCTGCCGTCCTCTTAGAAACAACCATACTGCAAATGCAGTTACTCTAAGGAACGGGAAAATTACTTATAATCATTTATCTGCTCAAGAAACCCACCTAAGAGAACAGCAGAGCAACTCCTTTCCCTCTTCCTTGAACCCCGTTCAGGAACCTGAAAGTGCAAAACAAGAAAACCTCGTACCTTTTCCATGAGCCCTTCACTCTTCACACACTAAGAAAAAAGAAATCAGAGCCCACTGATAAAGAATTGATGGATCTTTCTGGGCAAGTAGAAATAAACATTCCTCTCCTAGATGTCATAAAATACATCCTTGCCTATGCCAAATTCTTAAAAAATGTGTACCCCCAAAAGGCAACCAAGAAACCTAAGAAAGATGATTCTCCTAGAGACAGTAAGCTCAGTTGTGCAGAGCAAACTGCCTCTGAAAAGAAAAGATTCAAGCACCCCCTGATTCAAATAGCCATTAATGACACTTCTTTTGATTGTGCCTTATTGGATTTCGGTGCCTCAATTAATCTCATCCCAACTATTGTTTTTAAAGAATTTAAAATTGATGAACTAAAGCCTGTCGAGGTAACCCTTCAATTAGCCGACCGATCTACAATTAAACCAAAGGGGATTGTTGAGGATGTCATCGTTCGGGTCAAAACTAGTCTATTTGTTGTAGACTTTTTGGTCCTAGATATAGAGGTACTGGAAGCTTTAAAGAATGCTCCTATAATTCTTGGAAGACCATTCTTAGCCACCGCCAAAGCCAATATTGATTACGATTCTAGAAAGATAAAAATAATGTGCGGCAGTGAGTCTATTACCCTAGATATTTTTCAAGCTTCTAGGCATTTCCAAGAACTAGATTTCTTTGATAACTTAGATTCTGAGATCGAAAATTTACTGGACACAATGCAAATTTCATGCATGGGTTCCTACTCTGCAGTTAATACAATTCCTGAACAGTTTGATTTAACCCACCCTAACCACACCTCTATCTAACTCTTCATCTAACTCTTTCCCCCTCACTTCACCCCTGGATCACAAAGAAGAAATCATCTCGGAGTCGAGTCCCCAAATTGAGTTAAAATTCTTGCCCGACTCTCTTAAATATGTTTTCCTTGGACCGAACCAGACCATGCCCCTGATTATCAATTCAAGACTTACTGGGGCACAAGAGGAAAAACTTCCCCAGGTTTTAAGTAAAAATTGAAAAGCTATTGATGGACCCTTTCCGACCTTAAGCATATAAATCCGTCCTATTGCACTCATAGAATATATCTTGAAGACGATTCTCGCCCCTCCCGCCAACCATAAAGGTGCTTGAACCCTAATATGCAGGATGTGATAAAAAAGGTGATTATAAAGTAGCTTGATGCTGATATCATCTACCCTATTTCTGACAGCTCCTGGGTTAGTCCCACGTAGGTAGTTCCTAAAAAAGCTAGACTTACGATTGTCACAAATGAACATGGGGAAAATATAGCCACTAAGACCGCTTCTTGGCGCATGTGCATTGATTACTGAAAATTGAACATCATCACTAAGGACCATTTTCCACTCCTATTTATTGATCAAATCTTGGAACGATTAGCCGGGCATGATTACTACTATTTTGTAGATGGTTATTCCAGCTAAAATCAAGTTGCGGTCCATCCTGAGGATCAAGACAAAACTCCATTCACTTTCCCCTTCAGAACCGTCACTTTTCGAAGGATACCTTTTAGTCTTTGCAACGCGCCTACGACTTTTCAATGGTGTATGCTTGCATTTTTTTGGACCTGGTAGGTGAATGTCTTGAGGTCTTTATGGATGACTTCTCTGTTTTTGGAGACTCCTTTGATCTTTGTCTTAGAAATCTTGAAAGGATGCTCCAGAAATGCATAGAAGTTAACTTGGTCCTCAGTTGGGAAAAAAGTCATTTCATGGTCCAGGAAGGCATTGTCCTGGGCCATATCATCTCGAAAAAGGGAATTGCGGTAGATTGAGCTAAAATTGATGCTATTTCTAAGGTCCCACTATCCACTACTGTGAAACAGATCTGATCTTTCTTAGGGCACGTGGGCTTCTACCACTGTTTCATTAAAAATTTTTCCCAAATCTCCAAGCCCTTAAGTCAATTACCTACTAAAGACTAGCCTTTCAACTTTAATGACCAATGCCTAGAGAGTTTCAATAAGTTGAAGAAGGACGTCACAGAGGCACCAATTTTACAGGGACCTGACTAGAATTGTCCCTTTGAGTTAATGAAAGATGCCTATGATTTTGTTGTAGGGGTCGTTCTAGGGTAAAGAATTAAAAAGAAGCTCATTGTGATTTACTATATTAGTAAAACCCTTGATGATGCACAACGAAATTACACAATAACTGAGAAAGAACTTGTCATTGTCCTTGCCGTAGAAAAATTCCGCTCTTATTTATTGGGGTCACATGTCACTGTAGACACCGACCACTTAGCACTCAAATATCTGCTGAACAAGAAAGATGCGAAACCCTACCTTATCCGTTAGATCCTACTACTCCAGGAATTTGACCTGGAAATCAAGGATAAGGCGGGGTCGCAAAATGTAGTGACCGATCATCTCTCTCATCTTATGATGAATGACATGCTGACCCCTCCTGATGTATTCCCTGATGAGACTATCTTAACTGCCAATACCCTCCTCTGGTTTGCACCTATTGCAAACTATTTAACAATAGAACAAATCCCCTCTGACTAGCCAAAAATCAAAAGGGATAAGTTCTTTGCTGACATTAAATATTATTTTTGGGAGGAACCCAACCTTTTCCGCATCTATGCTGATCAAGTCATTCAACGGTGTGTCCCCAACTCAGAAATTCATGATATTCTGACACACTCACTCAATGGCCTGCAGCGAACATTTTTCGAGCAAGAAAACTGCAGCTAAAGTCTTCACATCTGGATTCTTCTGGTCCAGCTTGCACAAAGATGCTCATTCTTTTGTTCGGTCTTGTGTGTTGCCAGAATATCGGCAACATGACTTGAAAGGATATGATACCCCTAAATTTGATATTAGAAGTTAAAATTTTTTATGTATGGGGCATCGACTTCATGGAACTGTTCATCAACTCTTATGGGTATTTATATATACTAGTTGCAATCGACTATGTATCAAAATGGATTGAAGTAATCCCCACATGCACCAATGATCACAAGGATGTTGTCGAATTCATCAAGAAAAATATTTTTTCAAGATTGACATTCCCCAAGTCATCATCAATGACAGATACTCATTTTCAATTCTGTCACCTTCTATCCAAATTCAGGGTTAATCATAAAATTTCTACTCCCTGTCACCCCCAAACGAATAGCCAAGCAAAAATTTCTAGCTGAGAGAAAAAATAGTTTATAAAAGACGGTTAAGCACGATCGTAAAGACTGGTCCAATAAATTGGACGATAATTTATGGGCCTACCGTACAGCTTTCAAAACTTCACTTGGCATGTCTCCTTTTCATCTAAATGTTGGAAAGGCATGCCACCTCCCAGTAGAACTAGAACATAGGGCTTGGGCAATTAAACAATTAAACATGGATTTATCTGAAGCCAGTAACCACAGGAAGTTACAATTAACTAAATTGGAAGAATTATGTAATTTCTCTTATGAAAACGCGCAGATTTATAAAGACCGAATAAAGGAATTTCATGATAAATATATTATTCGGAAAAATTTTGATGTCAATCGATGCGTTTGACTTTTCGACACCAGATTACCAATTTTTTCAGGAAAACTCAAATCCAAGTGGACCGGCCCATTTATTGTCCTTAAAGCTTATCCATATGGTGCTATTGATCTTTTCGATCCCAAAACAAATATTACTTTTCAAGTCAACAGCCAGCGTTTAAAGCCCTATCTAGATAATACTCCAAATCTCCCATCTAACACTCTTGATTTAACCGACCTATCCTCTAATGATCATTGATGCATTTCACACCCGGCTGAATGGCGAAAAGATAGCACTGGATGGGAGGCAACCCATCGTTTTCCTGCTTTACATATTTTCTTTCTTTTTAAGGTTTTGCCTATCCTGATTCGGACCGCCTTTACTGAGGTGATCTCTTTCCCCTTCCTTTTGCATGCGGACATGTCATATCTTAAGTATGGGGGTGTTTTTAAATTTTGACGATCAAATCAACATTTTCAAAACCCAAAAACATTCAATTTTTATTTTTTGAAACAACAAAAAACATTCAATTTTGTTGTTTCATTTTCTGCATGCATACCCAAAAAAATAAAAATGTTGAAAACTTTTTGAGGAAATTTTGAAATAGGGACCAAGGTTGATGATTCACTTTAAGGTACAATGAGATTTAATCTTTAACAAACTAAAGATAAGGATACGGATATAATTATTAGAATTTTTGGGTCTATCATTAGATTAGATCAAGTATCCTTTAAATTCCACCTGAACTCATGATGGTTCAGGTGACTTGATCTCCTTTTGTGACTTGGAAATTACCTGACTTAGTTGTCGATCAACAAACCTACATCTCTTGCAAAATTCTTGTGCAAAATTTCACATACAAGCCAACACCTAAAAAACATTTAGAAATTGGAAAAACCCCATGTTTAGCCTTAGTAAAATCCGACACAAATCATTAGTTTGAGTTCCCATCGTCGAGGAGGAAAATGCCTCCTTTGAGGACACGATGTCAACATGTTACTGCATCGGCGCTGCTCTATATATATATCTCATATCTTTAGATGGAGCATTAAGGTGCAATTTTACAGCTCAAGTGTCTTGGACGGTGCTCTACCCATAGCGTTCGAGCAAGAGCTTGAGTTTACTTGGAGTGTCCCTCTACACTGCATTGTATTTTGGGGTTGTGAGCTCCTAAGTGATGTCTTGGATAGTACTATCTCAAAGGTATAATGCCAAAGCCCCTCGAGGATTGGTAATAGGAATGATAATCCTGACACATCTATTATAGGATTAAGCTAAGAATAAGCACGGGGGAGATTCAAAAAAAAAAAATCAAATAGACAACCTTATAAATGTTGGCATTTACAAGCACAAACTCAAGATTTTAAAGGATTATACAAGTTGCGAATTGGATTCAAGAACCGAAGAAATCCTAACTACAAAATAATTTCGAGTCATCTAAATTAACAAAGAGTTAACTTGTCAATTTTTGGAAGATACATTGATCTCGATTCATCTAATTTTTTGATCCGAAAAATGAATCCCAATGTTTATCTTTAACAAATCCCATGCCTCTTGTGTTTTAACCAACCAAGGTTTCGCAATGTTCTCCTCAAAAGTAAAAAAATTAGTTTTTCCCAAAAATCTGTGTTGTAAAAATTTGTTTTGCTAAGAGACTAGCAAAAGATAAGCATGAGGGTGTGATAAATGTCAGTTTATCATTATTCTTATGCCCTAAAATAAATCTAGCTCTTAGGATTTTAATTACGCAAACGAATTTCTGGACTGCATTTAGGCATCAATTAGGTTAGGTATGCATTGCATGATTTTTTTGTATTTTTGACACATTTATTTTAATGTTAGGGATGAACAGATAATCAGATCTCTAAAACCCTAACATTCAAGAAAGCAACAAGTGAAGAGGAAGCTTAATTTAGCTAGACCCCAACTAAATCCAGCTTATCATAGCTGGACACCAGCTCACCTGGGTTAGGTTTAGCTCTCTCAAGCTCCATTCAGCTCATCTTAGCTGGATGATAGCTCAGGGTAGCTCAACTTAATTCAAGTCAGCTTAGATCCAGCTTAACTTAGTTGAGTCTAGTTCATCTTAACTCCAATCAGTTCACTGGGAGCTCTAGCTAGCTCAACTAAGTTGACAAAAGTCCACCTTAGCTCAGATCCAACTCTTTCTAGCTCCACTCAGCTTTAGTCAGCTGAAGATGGCCTCAACCAGCTCAGGCCAGCTCAAGTCCAACTTTCGAAGACTCAACTCAGCTAAACTTAGTTGAGCTGAGCCACTTAACCTAAGCTAGCTACTCCAGCTAGCTAAGTAACCTCTAGGAAGACCAAACCCAGCTCACCTCAGCTCAATTCAACAGAAGTCAGCTCACTTTAGCTTGGCTTAGTAGCTATGAAAGAACTAACAAGCTAAGCCAGCTAAGGTATCTCCTTATTGTGCTCTTCAGCAGCCACCAGCTTTAGTGTAGCTCTAGACAGCTTTTCCTCAGCTCCTCTTCTCATAAACCTAGCTTCCTCCTACCTCCTCCTTTCTCACCTACGAGCTAAGGTAGCTTAGATAGCTTAGCTAAAATGTCCACCCCATGGCCATCTACCACCAACCTAAACCCTAACCTATCTCCACCTTAACTCTACTCCAAGTCCACCACCTAAGCTAGCTACACACCTCCACCTATAGTTGGCGCCACCATCCATGCACCCCTTCACACCACCACCTCCAAGAGCCACCACAAAAGTGGTGCCAACTTTTCCCTCCAAAATCCTTCACATCACCACCATCCATCTCCTTTTAAAGCCATCTCCACCATCCACCTCACCTCTCTTCTAGAAGCCCTCAAAGTTGGTGCCAAACCATGGCATCCTTCCATGGTTGGCGCCACCTTTGGTGTCCCTTCCAACCACTAACTACCAAGCCTACCACCCCTTCATATGGCGCCATTAATTCTCCACCCCAGGATCCATATAACTACCCTTTCTTGCCATCCTAACCATCCATCCTAAAGCCACCAAACCCACTCCACATCCCTTGGTTGGTGCCATTAATCCTTGGCCATTGGATCTCCATAACCACCTCCAAAAGCTATCCTAACCTTCCCTTTTATTCACGCCAACCCTTCTCTTCATAAGACCTATATATAACCCCCATCCTACCACCACTAAAAACACCTTTGGCTCCATTATTGTCACATATTTCCACCCATCATCCACCCTACTCTACGGCCAAGAGAAGAAGGAGAAGATTAAGGGGATACTCTATCCCTTTGGTGCCTTCCCCTCTTCCCTTCTCTCTTGTGCCCCCGCCAGCCAGAGGTCCAACCAGGCAAGGAGGACATCCAGGAAGAGGTTTTTTGGGTGGTGCACGTCTACCCTTGGAGGAGAATCTAATGTGGAATTCTTACACCTTTGTAGGAGCTAGGACACTCCCTATTTAGGATTTGTCGGGAAGGAGAGTCTTCATCTATTGGAGGAGCACTCTAAGGAAGGACTTGGAAGGCTCTTTCTAAGCCCAGGAGCAGCTGAGCTTAGAGCAAGAATCCTTCTATATTTGCCATCATCTTTGGGAGAAATTTTGTTTTACTTAATTTTCTTAAATTTTGTAGTAGAAGCATTCCTCTACCATTCTTGTAAAACAACATTTCTTCCTTTATAAAAGTTGCCATTCCATAATTTTGTTGCATCTTAATTAATTGCTTTTACTCTAGCGCTTTGCACTCCCTCACTCTAATTACCCTAGGTCTACATGTACCTAGGGTAAGCTTAAAGAGAGGTTACTTTTTGTCACTTAGGTGTGAGCTTTAGTAATTTAGGTGTAGTCTTTTCCCCCTCACTATCTTGTCATTGCTTGTTATTTCAAAATTCCAAAATAATTTCATATTCAAAAATTATAAAATAAAGTTGATTTCCCGATATCAAGCGAGAGTGTTTAAATTACATTTCTGCCTCCCTTGTAACGACCCGAATACTTTCCCAAGTATTTGATTTTTATAAATTTTAAAAGCGATCGGAATTGCATGTTACACGATAAAAACCCTAAATTCAAATCGCACATTTTTCGCATCAATGCACATCCCCACTCCCTCTCTCGAACTCTCGATCCTAGCCCTATCTCTCTCTCTCTTGAACTTTCTCGCTATTTAGGCCCATGCCTTCTCTCTCCTCGACACACACTCCCTCTTCTCTCTCTCGATCGCGACACCCCCCCGTTCCAACTCTCCCTCGCACTCTCCCTCTTTCTCCCTCACATCGTGCATGCCCCTCCAGCCTTCCTCCCTCCGAGCTCGTGCTCCTCCCTCCTTCCCTCTTCATGCAAGCTCTCCTCCCCTCCTCGTTCTTCTTTTTCTTACTCATCTCTTCCACGTCCTCTTCTCTTCTTTTCTCCTTCCACGTCCTCTTCTCCTTCCTCCTCTTCACCTTCTCCTCTTTCTCTTCTTTTTCTTTATGTTCTCTCTCTCCTTTTCCACTCCTTTACATAACCACCACCACCTTCTCTTCTTCTCATCTTCCTCCCCCACGTTCTCCTCCTCTTTCTATCTTCTCCTCCCTCTCTACATGCCCATTGCCTTCTCCTTTCTCTCTTTACATGCTTTCCACTCTCTTCTCTCTACACCCCCACCACCACCAACACCACCCTCTCCTCTACTTCCAACCACCAAGCATGCCCTCCTCTCCCTCACCATCTTCACATCCCCTCTTGATGGTTCTTGACCCTTGCCGTGACGTCTCGAGGCAAGAACTCCTCTCTAGACTTTTCTCGATGGTTCCCACACTTTTCCATGTCTCCGCACTTCTTCGACTTCTTGCCTTTGTGTGTGTTTCACCGACAATCGTCTACGACTCTTTCCACTCCCGTCACAAATTCGCTAGCCTCCTTCCTAAGCTTCTTCACTCTTTCTCTTTCTTCTTGTTATTCTTCATTTTTATCTATGTTTCGTATCGTCGTGAACTGAACATAGTGGTAATAATAGTTCTTTTTTTGTTTCCTTGATATCTTTCTATATTTGCCTAAGTGGGTGCTTATTTATTTTCTTTCATTATTTAAAAAAATAAAAAAAAGTCAAATTACAGAAACCCAAAAAATGAGTCCATAGTTAGGTTTTCAGAACCTAAGTCCTAGTTTATGAAAATTATTACGATTAGCCCGATTGTTGAAAAATCACCAAATTTTGCCTATTTGTAGGGTTTCAAGTCTATTTTTTGCATACCAAATTGCAAGCCATATTCACTGTATATTATTTTTAAAAATTCATACAGCACAAGGGGTTCAGTCAGTAAAAGAAAATCGATTTTTCTTGACTTCCTAGAATTTTCTTGAATTTTATACTCATTGAAATCATTCAAAATCACTTTGATTAGTTTGCTCTGAAAGTTAAGATTCTTTCATAAAATTGGTGACTTTTCTAATAATCGTAGATCTAAAGTCCACTCGTGTCATTAGCCAGGGTCAGTTAGGTCAAATAATCTTGAATCTTATTTAAAAATCTAAAAAATTAGAAAAGTACTTCAAAAAAACCCCAAAAAATTCTTACTTAACTTAGTTAGGGCAGGAAAAATCTAAACGCCATTGACTCTCCATATTTCTGAACGCCAGTGAGACGAACTATACTCTCAATATTTCTTCCATAATTTTAAGAGATGATTTATAAATTACAAACGACACGTTTTTTCAACTACAACGACACGATCATCCTTCTTGCGATTTCACGATCACATATGATCCAAAGCACGCAACGGTAAGAGATACTCACCTCAATCTGGTCCCCAATGTTGACAATGAGAGCATCGGGAACCACCGGAACCCCTAACCACTCTCCTCCACCATCAAGAACTTGAAGCCCCCCATCCACCTCCGGGTCCTGTAGCAGCAACGTGATGGCGGACCCATCCTTGTGCGGCCTCAACCCCACCACCAGATCTGGCCTCTCACAACGTGGGTAGTGGTTCAATCTCTTATGCACCATCCGCTCCTCCCCAAGCACCTCCATGAAGTAATTGCACCCCAAACCGAGTGCCTCCCCCATCGCCATGAAGACCCTCTCGGCTGCCCACTTGCTCCTCTCGTTGTATTCCAATAGTAAGTCCTTCAGAATCGGAGGCCACAGGTGCACCTTCCTTTCCTGCTCAGGTTGCAGCACTAGGCGGACCCTGTGGCACCAGTCGAGCACCTGGTCGTCGCCAGCGACGTCGTCCACACCGTACCCTTGGCCGTACACTTCGGTGTATTTCTGAGGCGGTGGTGGGCTGGAGAAGAATTCGCGGGTGGCGGAGATGAGGCGGTCGAGGAGCAGGGTGGGGATGCCGTGGTTGATTGCGTGGAAGATGCCGTGGGTACGGAGGGCAGAGTCGAGCTTCGCGGTCTCAGAGGGGGAGACGAGGAGGAGGTCGAGGTCGATGATGGGTACGGGGAGGGTGGCTGGGCGTAGGGTGGAAGGGCGGTTGGGTGGCGGTTGGACGTAGAGTGAAGGCGGGGGCCCGCGGAGGCCGGCGGGGAGCTGCAGTTCCGGTTGAACGGAAGACATGTTCACTCGACTGTATGCCTCGTTATGGTCGGCGGAGAAGAAGATGGACCTATAGAAGGTAGCAGGGAGGGGCTTGAGTATAAAGTTTTTCTTACTTTAATATAGCATTTTCTTGGGTTCCCTGGGCAAACTCTACATTTCGCCCCCCCTTCCCTCCCAATTTTTATATTTAGTTCAGTTAAGGAAAATTAGTTCTAGATAGAAGGTAAAGATGAAGTTTGTATAAACTGGAAAACAAAAGTGGTAAATGTGAAACTCACAAAAAAATATAAAGATTTTAGCAATTGAATAATAAATTAAAAAACGAAAGAGGGTGTTGTAACACAAGGCCAAAAAAAATAGATGTATAAGAGGAAATGAGTGGGATTAGCAAAACCAATCGGAATTCCAATCTGGTTGTTCAAAAACATCATCCACTCCTCATCCAGTCATTAATTTGTTGAGAATTTAAAATCAGGTAATCCACACTTCCTTTCCGATTCAAAACACATTACTGCTTTCCCCTTCAAAGCCCTTTAAGCCTCTTTGTATCTGACCAAAGAAACAAACCTCCCTCTATTGATTTCCTCCCTTCGTTGATCTACCTTGCCAAGTAGCTGATGTCTCCATTGTCAATGCCAATCAGCCCATCACGAATCTCATCTCGATTTTCACAATCATAGCATTGTCCCTCTACCCTCTGTGTTCTTAATGCATTAAAATAAATAGTAGCAAGTGATGATTTAAACTTTTTTTATCCTGCATTGTTTGTTATTTTAATGGAGTCTTTACATATGTATTTTTATAGTCTTCGGATATTATCTTTATGTTCTTATATTTTTTGTAATTACATAAATACCCTCACATCTTCTCTCTATTAACAAAAATACCCCTTAGTTAAGAGACGTTTGTTTAAATCAAAATGATGGTTAAGTTAGGGGCATTTTTGCTAATTAAGAGAAGATATGAGGGGCATTTTTGTAATTATAAAGAATCCCTAACATTCAAATCTTTTAATCGTTGGAAGGGGGATCCAATCCTCTGTTTACATGATTGTTGTTCCCTGTCAACAGCACATTTCAAACATTCTCCCCATCAACTCCAAATTTCATATATTCTTCTTACCAATTTCACATTTGAATCATTTTTCTTAACACTTGTCAGTTGCATATTTCATTCAGGTATGAAAACTCAAAAAAGGAGAAAAAGATTCCTGTCACTTACACATTTCAAGCATTCTTGTACATTTGATTATTACAACTCAATAAAGGAAAAATGATTACAATGTAATTCATCTATATCTTCCAATGTGATTATTACAGGGTTAACTCCTCTTAGGGATACAATGAAAGCTCTTTCTCAATCTTTAAGCAGTAGCCAATCAAGTAGCAACGTCCCATGTACACATTTGAGGAGTGTAACATGCTTGTGTTGAGTTCTAACTCTACTAAGAGTTTCTAGACAACCATGTAGCAAAGGTTGGAGGTTCTACTCTTGTCTGCACAATATTTGCCAATTCTTTAAATGGGTGAATCTAAGAGAGGGGTATGAAGAGGAAGATCACTCCATGCAAACCATGCAAGAAGAGAACATCAAGTTATGTATGTAATTCTAGATGGAGGGGGTGAGATTTGCCGTATGAAAATAAGATGCGGAAATATAAATCAACAATCACACAAAAAATGCAATCTCACAAGCACACAAGGATTTTTAGGTGGAAACCCAAACCCGATAGGATTTCTTGATCGACCGAGTCCATAAAATCTACTATTCGAGTCACTTAAAAGAGGGTGACTTAACCTCAATACATCCACACTACTTTGAACGAGGGTTGCGTACCTCAAAACCCCTAATCTTCACAAGGAGTATTTTATTTCTCGAAGGAGAAGGGAATTCCTTACACGAATACCCAATCACAAAACAAAAGACAAAACAAATACCTATAGAGCTACAAAGTAAAAATAAGGCTATGCCACTATAGGCAAGAAGGACTTCCCTAATTCGAAAGATAGTAGGCATGAATGTAGCAGAGTTTCAGTGCTCTCAGATTTGGAGTGTGGATCTTGGAGGGCAACAACTTCTCTCGATAATGATTTCTTCTCTTCTCTGTGACACATCAAATGGTGGAAGGAATTTTTTTCAAGGTGTATATTGCTTAGGAAGGGTGCTCCTCTATTTATAGAAGTCCTAAGAATGTTCAAGAAGGCCTTAGAGATGGCTTATATCCGTTGGGAAAAAATCAAAGGCAAATTAGGCCGGAATCAGGGTTATTTATGATTCTGACAGGATTATCAAACGTCAGGATTTAAGGTCAAACGTTTGGGTGTTCGTCTGATCTAAAGGTCGGTCGTCTGATCTAGAAGGGTTGATCATCTGGACGATGTTGGATCAAGACAAACGTCTAAGATGGTGTTTTAAGTCATCTGGGAATCTAATCAGATGTTTTAATCCTAATATGGATTAGTTCTTGTTTGTCAAGATCGAAACAGAATTCTAGGTAATTTAGGTCAGACGACAGGTCAAGCATCTGGCAAAGTCTCTGAATGTCTAAAAAGAGAAATCTCTGCTGGAATTGATTTCCTGAGGCACGAACCGCTATTAGGTCTAACAAAAGTGGATTTGGGTCAGATCTTAGCCTAATGCCTATTTATCAAACGTTTAGAAGGCTCTACGAATGTATGGAAATAATATAAGTATGATTGAAAGTTAATCCTCGAAAATATTCATCTGATAATCCAACGGTCCTATTGTTAGACGTCTGTACAAACTATCAGACGTCTTAAAGTCCAAGATCAGACGTCTGAAGTTTAAATTGAACATCTGATCAGGCCGTCTGCTTTCTGTTTTGCTTTCTAAGTGTTCACTCGACTGTATGCCTAGTTGTGGTCGGCAGAGAAGATGGATCTATAGAAGGTGGCAGGGAGGGGCTCGAGTTTAAAATTTTTCTTACTTTAATATGGTATTTTTTTGGGTCCCCTCGACAAACTCTACATTTCGTCCCCTCCCCTCCCAATTTTTATGTTTGGTTCAATTAAGGAAAATTAGTTCTAGATAAAAGGTAAAGATGAAGTTTGTATAAATTGAAAAACAAAAATGGTAAATGTGAAACTTACAAAATATTCAAAGATTTTAGCAATTGAATAATAAATTAAAAAAAGAAAGAGAGCGTTGTATTACAAGGTAAAAAAATAGATGTATAAAACGAAATGATTGGGATTAGCAAAACCAATTTGGCCATTTGGAATTCCCTTCCCGTTGGTCAAAAATATCATCCACTTGTCATCCTACCATTAATTTATTGAGAATTTAGAATAAGGTAATCCACACTTCCTTTCCAATATAAAACACATTGCTACTTTCCCCTTCAAACCCCTTTAAGACTCTTTGTATTCGATCAAAGAAACAAACCTCCCACTATTGATTTCCTCCCTTCGTTGATCTACCTTGTGGAGTAGCTGATGTCTCCATTGTCAATGCCAATCAGCCCATCACGAATCTCATCTTGATTTTCACAATCATAGCATTGTCCCTCTGCCCTCTGTTTTCTTAATGCATTAAAATACATAGTAGCAAGTGTTGATTTAAACTTTTTTTATCCTGCATTGTTTGTTATTTTAATGGGGTCTTTACATATGTATTTTTATAGTCTTCAGATATTATGTTTATGCTCTTATATTTTTTGTAATTACATAAATACCATCACATCTTCTCTCTATTAACAAAAATACCCCTTAGTTAAGATACGTTTGTTTAAATCAAAATGATGGTTAAGTTAGGGGCATTTTTGCTAATTAAGAGAAGATATGAGGGGCATTTTCGTAATTATAAAGGATCCCTAACATTCAAATCTTTTGATCGTTGGAAGGGGGATCCCATCCTCTATTTACATGATGGTTGTTCCCTACCAACAACACATTTCAAGCATTCTCCCCACCAACTCCAAATTTCATGCATTCTTCTTACCAATTTCACATTTGAAGCATTTTTCTTAACACTTGTCAATTGCATATTTCATTCACGTATGAAAACTCAAAAAAGGAGAAAAAGATTCCTGTCACACATTTCAAGCATTCTTCTTGTCACTTTCAAGCATTCTTGTACATTTGATTATTACAACTCAACAAAGGAAAAAATGATTACAATGTAATTTGTCTATATCTTCCAATGTGATTATTACAGGGTTTACTCCTCTTACGGATACAATGAAATCTCTTTCTCAATCTTTAGGCAGTAGCCAATCAAGTAGCAACGTCCCATGTGCACATTTGAGGAGTGTAACATGCTTGTGTTGAGTTTCAGCTCTACTCAAAGTTTGTAGATGGCCATGTAGCAAAGGTTGGAGGTTTTACTCTTGTCTACACAATATTTGCAAATTCTTTAAATGGGCGAATTTGAGAGAGGGGTATGAAGAGGAATATCACTTCAAGCAAACCATGCAAGAAGAGAACATCAGGTTATGTATGTAATTCCAGATGGAGGGGGTGAGATTTGCTGTATGAAAATAAGATGTGGAAATATAAATCAACAATCACACAAAAAATGCAATCTCACAAGCACGCAAGGATTTTTAGGTGGAAACCCAAACCCAAGTAAAAATCACCACCTAAACCTCTCGGTTTAGGATTTCTAGATCGACCAAGTCAATTAAATCAACTATTCAAGTCACTTAAAAGAGGGTGACTTAACCTCAATACAACCACACTACTTTAAATGAGGGTGGCGTACCTCAAAACCCCTCATCTTCATAAGGAGTATTTTATTTTTCGAAGGAGAAGGGAATTCGCTACGCGAATACCCAATCACAAAACAAAAGACAAAACAAATACCTATAGAGCTACAAAGTAAATATAAGGCTATGCTACTATAGGCAAGGACTTCCCAAATTCGAAACATAGGCATGAATGTAGCAGAGTTTCGGTGCTCTCAGATTTGGAGTGTGGATCTTGGAGAGCAACAACTTCTCTTGATAATGATTCCTTCTCTAAGACACTTAAGATGGTGGAAAGAATTTTTTCAAGGTGTAGATTGCTTAGGAAGGGTGCTCCTCTATTTATAGAAGTCCTAAGAATGTTCAAGAAGGCCTTAGAGATGTCTTATAGCCGTTGGGAAAAAATCCAAGGCAAATCAGGCCAAAATCAGGATTATTAATGATTCTGATAGGGTTATCAGACGTCTAGATTTAAGGTCAAATGTCTGAGTGTTCATCTGATCTAAAGATGGGTCGTTTGATCAAGAAGGGTTGATCATCTGGACGATGTTGGATCAAGACAAACGTCTAAGATGATGTTTTAAGTCACCTGGGAATCTAATCAAATGTTTAAATCCTAAGATGGATTAGTTCCTGTTTGACAAGATCGAAACAGAATTCTAGGTAATTTAGGTCAGACGACAGGTCGGGCATCTGGCAAAGTCTCTAGACGTCTAGAAAGAGAAATGTCTATAGGAATTGATTTCTCGAGGCACGAACCGCTATTAGGTTTGACAAAAGTGGATTCGGGTCAGATCTTAGCCTAACCCCTATTTATCAAACGTTTAGGAGGCTCTACGGATGTCTGGAAAATAATATAAGTATGATTAAAAGTTAATCCTAGAAAATATTCATCTGATAATCCAACGGTCCTATTGTTAGACGTCTGTACAAACTATCAGACGTCTTAAAGTCCAAGATCAGACGTCTGAAGTTCAAATTGGACATCTGATCAGGCTGTTTGCTTTATGTTTTGCTTTCTAAGTGTTCACTCGACTGTATGCCTTGTTGTGGTCAGTAGAGAAGATGGATCTATAGAAGGTGGCAGGGAGGGGCTCAAGTTTAAAATTTTTCTTACTTTAATATGATTTTTTTTTGGGTCCCCTCGACAAACTCTACATTTCGTCCCCTCCCCTCCCAATTTTTATATTTAGTTCAATTAAGGAAAATTAGTTCTAGATAAAAGGTAAAGATGAAGTTTGTATAAATTGAAAAACAAAAATGGTAAATGTGAAACTTACAAAATATTCAAAGATTTTAGCAATTGAATAATAAATTAAGAAAAGAGAGTGTTGTATTACAAGGTAAAAGAATAGATGTATAAAATGAAATGATTGAGATTAGCAAAACCAATCTGGCCATTTGGAATTCCCTTCCGGTTGTTCAAAAATATCATCCACTTGTCATCCTACCATTAATTTATTGAGAATTTAGAATAAGGTAATCCACACTTCCTTTCCAATACAAAACACGTTGCTACTTTCCCCTTCAAACCCCTTTAAGCCTCTTTGAATCCGATCAAAGAAACAAACCTCCCTCTATTGATTTCCTCCCTTCGTTTATCTACCTTGTTGAGTAGCTGATGTCTCCATTGTCAATGCCAATCAGCCCATCACAAATCTCATCTCGATTTTCACAATCATAGCATTGTCCCTCTGCCCTCTGTTTTCTTAATGCATTAAAATAAATAGTAGCAAGTGATGATTTAAACTTCTTTTTATCCTGCATTGTTTGTTATTTTAATGGAGTCTTTACATATGTATTTTTATAGTCTTTGGATATTATGTTTATGCTCTTATATTTTTTGTAATTACGTAAATACCCTCACATCTTCTCTTTATTAGCAAAAATACCCCTTAGTTAAGATAGGCTTGTTTAAATCAAAATGATGGTTAAGTTAGGGGCATTTTTGCTAATTAAGAGAAGATGTGAGGGGCATTTTCGTAATTATAAAGGATCCCTAACATTCAAATCTTTTGATCGGTTGAAGGGGGAACCTATTCTCTATTTACATGATGGTTGTTCCCGCCAATGACACATTTCAAGCATTCTTCCCACCAACTCCAAATTTCATACATTCTTCTTACCAACTGCATATTTGAAGCATTCTTCCTACCACCTAAATCTCTCGATTTAGGATTTTTCAATCAATCGAGTCCATCAAATCTACTATCTGAGTCACTTAAAAATGGGTAACTCAACCTCAATACAACCACGCTACTTTGAACAAGGGTAGTGTACCTCAAAACTTCGAATTTATCGTTATTTAAGAGATGCATCGTAGTATAGGACAAAATTGCTCAAATTATTTAAATTTATAACTCAGAATCGTAAGAGTTCAAGGTCAAAGATAGAGCAAATATGAAACTCACACCATAATCTTTAGTCAGAATCAATGAGCACAATAATATCAAATATGTAATGAATAATTATGATCAAATTGTTATTCAATGAAGCTCACAAGATCGTGGAATCAAAAAGAAAAGAGAATCAAAACAATGGTGATTTGAATTACCACTTATTCTTTTTAGTTAAGCATGCATTTAATTACTCAATTTATTCAACAGTAAATCCAATCAGATATTCAATGTTATCTTATTAGTTAAATCATTCAACAGTGCTATCATCAACTCAAATCAGACGTCTTAAGAGAACACAAGGCTCTTTAGGGAGCCTTCTTTTTCTCTCTTCTCTTTCTCAAAGCCTTCCTTCGTTCTTCTTCACAAGGCTTCCCTTCCTTTCAAAGGCACAATCCTTCTTCTTCAAAGGCATTCCCTCCTCATAGCATAAGGGAATGACCTCTCTTTTGTGGTTAAGTGTCACACAGGGCTAAGGTGGTCAGAGCAAACCCACCCCTTCCTCTTCACAAATCCTCCTCCTTTCCTCTCTCAAAGACCCAGGCGTAACCGGATCCAGATACGGGTTATCAAGTCTAGAACAGTATCCAGGCCTGCAGGCGTGGTCGCAGGCGAGGAGTGGATAGGCAGATAATCGGGTAGGCGGGCATGTGCGTGGAGGGACCTGACCCCTCGTGTTATTAGGCAGCGAGATGAGAACACAAAATCAACTTATGTGTGTGCAGGATGATGATAACATCATCATCAGCCATATCTAGCTTTAATTAATTATATTCCATTGATAAATGCTTCTACATAACCACCAGAAAACCGTAATTCATTGCAAATCCATTCTGAGAAATAAACAGTAAAATAGGGGTAAAACTGTAATTTTAACTGAATATCCTAATTGAAGAGCAATCACAGGATTTCCCAGGGGTTAAATGAAGGTCAAATGGTCATCAATGTCTAATAAGTGGGTTCATGTAGAACGAAACGGGTTTTCACGTGTTTTGAGAATTAAATGACATCTAAAATCCTAAAAACAAACCCGCTTAATTCACTGAGGTTCTGGTCAAGATAAAGCTTATCTAAACCTTCTAAAAATCATAGAAAAATGTTATCTAAGGTTTGGTATGCTTGATTTGACCATTGGAACCCAATTTGACCTGAAACAGAGTTTCAAATAGATAATTACCCTAATTTGGGTTTATGCACAATTTATTCAGTCAAACTTGGTCAAAACCTAAATCTGACTCCACCATCAGATTCCTTACGTCTAAATTAGATTTGTACCAAAATTTGGGCCAAACCAGAGATTATCTTGACCAAGTTTGCATTTTGGTCCAGTTTGACTCTTTTCTCTCACACACACACCCCTAACTTTTGAAACCTTTGCAAATACCCCCTAACTTCATCATCTTTGTCACCAACAGGTCCTCACCGCCTTCAACTCCTAAACCCACTTCGCCGGCGACCTTCAATTAGGGATTATTCCCTGATTTCGCGGTCAAATCCTTCCAAAATTGGAAGGAAGATTCATGAGAGGGTCCTCTACAATCTAAACCTATTATTGGGCTCTAATTCTTTTCCAATCTCCCATGCGAACACATGGGAGATGTGGGTATCCCACATACGCAAGAAGCTTAGAGTTTCCAAGCTTGTTTCCAAGCTTGGAATTCCATCCTAAGCCCTATAAAAGCACGCCCAATGCATGCCTTACCTCCTTAGCTAGGTTTGGAGCCAAAATATCTTCTTCCCTACCTCCGGCCCCTCTCCGACCAAGCTCTAGCGAGCCCCTCCGTCCACCTTCCTCGTCCACCCTCACAGGCAATAGCGAGTGGATTCTTCTTCCCCACGATTGTTTGCGTCTTGTGGTACCTGCAGACACCGTCTCCCTCCTATCCTCGCTGTCCCCCTCTAGAGAACTTCACCTTCCACGACGCCGGCGAGCCACAATCGGTGTCCATCCTACCTCCTTAGTCCCCTTAGAATAGGCAGTTAGGTTGTTTTAGAATTCTAGGTTAGTTCCACTATTCAAAACCCAAAAATATCCCTCGACACACACGCTCACCGTCATCCCTCCCATCTCCGACTGCTTCTTCGGTGAGGTTATCCACTCACTACACCCATCCATCCACCTTGCCAACACTCCCACGAGCCTTGCCATCACCTCACGACCAAAACCCCTCTCTTATCTCGCCATTCCATCCACCCAAACACGTCACCGAACAAACCCATCACTGGCCTCCGTCCCTGACTTCTGCCGACCACTTCACGCACTCTCGCACCATGGGGACACCGCCATCATCTTCGTCAAGCTCCAGCGAACCTCTTGAACTATTTTAACAAGGCTGAGAGGTCGTATTTCGCCAAACCTCCGCCGCCGCGTTATCCCTCCTGCTCCGTTCGTGGTGCTTTAACCACAATTGCCCCAAGTCACACTTCCAGGTGGTGCGGGTGACCTCCAGGAACTCCCCAGGTCCTCAATTAGAGGCCTCACCCGTGACTTCAATGCCAATTCGACGCATCTTGATCTCTGCTGTAGATGCAAGAGGAGTGGGGATAGTCCCACATCAGTGGTAGAAGAAGCGTTGTAGTCGCATAAATTGATTTTTTGTTTAGGCTTTAATGCCTCGAACACATGGGGTGAGGTCCCTCTCACCCGACACACCCGACCTGACCTAACTTATCACTCCTCGCTCATCACCCACTGCTGGTGAGCTTGGACCCTGGTATGCTTATCCGAATACCTGATTATCCTAGTTTCATAGAAAGAGGAGAAGAGGAAGGAAAGAGAAAGAGAGCGGGGTAGGGGTGGGTTTTGCTCTTCAGAGAGAAAGCTCGACCCTTAGTCACTGTGAAGAGAAGGAAGAAGAAGAGAGAAGGTTGTAATAAAGGTAGAAGAGAAGAAGAAGGAAGAGGAGCCAAAGAAAGCTCTCTTGAAGGCACTATAGTAGGTGACATTTTAAGTCGTCTGACTTGGGAGCCAAACGTCTGATTACTGTTGGATGATTTGGTTTATTTGAGATATTTGTGATGCATGTCTAGAGGGTTTAGTTGGTGATTTAAATCACCACTTTTGGCTTTTCTATTCTTTTTATCCCAAGATACATTGAGCTTCATTGAATATCTTAATGTAACAGATTAATATTCATTGAAATATCATTATTGTGCTCAATTTCTTGTGCTCATTTATTTATTGAGATTAGTGTGTGAATTCCTACTTGTTCCCTGTGTTCGACCTCGGATACTATTTTGAATTTGAGCTATAAATTGTATTTATTTTCGTGTGATTTCGACTATACTACAACGAATCTTTTAAAACATCGATTTCACACGGGTAAACATAAGCGTCCTTCTCTTTACGAGGTGGGACTATTGTCCCACTCTCTTCTTCACGTAGAGTCGCTGGTGGTGCTTCACCAATTGTAGCTACTGTAGTTGTGGCTTTGGCTAGTTGGAACTATAGCTATGTTCCTTGGATGAAGCCGCAACAGCTGGTGGTTGTATTGAAGCTTGATGTGGACGGAGTGCGCTAGACGACGTCAGAAAAGATGGTGGCAGCGATGGAGGACAGTGACTACCTAAAACATGAGATACGGCCTCTCAGCCACGTTAAAATATCTCAGGATGCTCGCCAAGTGATGGTGAATGTGGTGGTGGTGTTTACACAGCATAGGAGTGGGTGTGGAGGTTGGGCGAGGTCAAGAAGGTGGTGCAGAGGTGGCCATGTCCGATGGGGCATTTGAGAGGCCAATCCCCTCAATTACTTCAGGGGTTTTGGTCAGTGGGGCACGGCGATGCTTATGGGAGTAGTGGCGAGGCAAGTGGTGCGGTGTAGCGTCGGGGAGGCATCGTCGGAGCTTCGCCGGAGTGGAGGAAGATGGAGAGGTTGAGGGCGAACGGTGGGTCGGTTTAGGAAAAGAAAGTGATAGGGAGGTTTAGAATAAGTGGGAGAGGAAGAGACCTAATTAGCGAACGAAAGGGGCAGGAGGGCGCCGGCTTTGATTTGCTGGCGCCATGGAAGAGAACACCTCTGGTGGGGGTAGATGGTGTGACGAAAGGGGTTGGAAGCCCTAGCTCTGGCCCACCAGGTGCGGATAAGTGTGAGGAAGAGTTTGGCACTCCCAATTTGACGATTGGAAGGTCGTAGGAGGACAGGGGAGAGAGATCACCGGAGTTGGTCGGAGGAGGTGATGCGTGCGGAACACGTTGGTTTCATTATGTCATTGTAGCAAGCGTTTGCAACATTGGTTTTTATTTAAGATTTGGATTTGGTGAGTCCAAGTGTCGATCTCAGGGTGGTGTGAAATCAGATTAGTTTTAGTCGCTTTGGGTGTCACAAAATGGTAGCATGGTTTGCTTACGAAAACGAGAGTGAGAGAGAGAGAGAGAGAGAGAGAGAGAGAGAGAAAGTAGGGTTAGAGCTTGCGTTTAAAACATGACAATCACTTTAAGGAGATGTGAACTACAATATAAGAAGCAACATTAACATATAACATGCAATTAGAGTTTGTTTATAAATACAACGATAGATGAAAGTTTAAAATAGTGCAACATAAAACTAAAGTAAGAGAGAGTGCGAGGAGGAGGTGAGGTGGCCACGGCAGTTGCCCCCCTTACCGGTTGGTACCCTCCCTCCATTCACTCCGGACTCAGGACACCAAGAAGGAATCTGGGGGGGAAACTCCCCATGCCCCCCTTCCCGGTCAGGCACTGCCCTCCCTCCTTTAACTCAATCACAACAAATACCCATAGGAAGGTGAGGGAGTATGTATGTTTTTATGGTAGAACCACTTCACCCCAAGGGGTGGTGGTTCCCTCTCCATGTGACCCTCACCCTCCTTTAACTCAGGGTTTAGGCTTGACAACTTCGAGGGTGGATATGGAGTGTTCGGTGGAGCTAGGAGAAGGTTAGTGTTGCATGGAGAGTGTGTGAGAATTGAATGCCTTTGAATGGGGTGGTTGAGGGGAGTTTATATAGTAGAAAAGGGCTTCCAAAAGAGGTACAGGTCTTTAGCGACGTCCGGGACATTGCTAAGTCCTTTCCAGAAGCATCACTGAAGTCCGATGCTCGTCGATTCATGTGCTCGTGCTTCTTCTCAAGTCGTGCCTACGCATCCTCAGCCGTCGGATCTGAGGCACGGATCGGCATCGGACAACTGAGGATGCACCACATCGCCCCCTCGTCACGCATGCGGATGCTGCTTCCCCCCGCAATCCGCGTGCTTGCACCATAAGCCATCTGATCACGCATCAACGGCTGGGATTGCACACGACCGTGCATTTTAGCAAGTTTTGGCTTAAGAAACCCTCCTCTACTCCATCTCCAACCACCTTCAAACTTAGCTTCAGCAACTCCTCTCCACTCTCCTCCTCAGGCCATCCAACCATCAAATTGGACGGTCAACTAGCTTCCCCTCATCCTTGCGAACCTCTCTTGCCAACAAGAGGTCGTGCCTCTACCTCAGTCGACGTTGCCACCTCGCCTCACCAACCTCCTTCTTCGACTCCGATTGACCAACACCAGAGCCCTCTGCCTTTCTATCGTGTCCCTAAGTTCCTCTATCGCTCTCTCTCTCACTATACTTCTCCCACTCTCGCAACACTTGCACAACCACTGATTCTCCCTCAACGCCTTCACCTTCTTCTGCTCCGGCGAAGCTCCGACGATGCCTATCCACCATGCCACTGCATGAATCTCACCACTACCACCCCCATCAGCTTCGCCATAACTCCACCAACTAAAGCCCTAACCTAATTCCACCTATCGCTTACTCTTATCGTATGCCAAACTCCACGCTCACCACACCCACGTTTTGAGGTCATAGGACCTCCTCACCCCTCCAAACATCACGCGCACACGCCCAGGTCTTCAATTGAGGGAGATACTGTAACGACCCGGTTCCCGAGTCCCTACGAGACACGAGAACCGGACCGACTCGACTAATCCCAAGACCCAGTCGTCCAACGAGGAAGTAACCAAAAGACAGTAAAATAAACCACATTCAGCATGAATATAACTAACAGTAAGAAGTACAGCAGTAAGGAAAGAAACTACTACAGTAGGTACCACCACAACAGTAAAGCAACATTTATCATATAACAAAAACTGCAGGTAAAGAAGGTACAGCGGAAACAAAACTACTCACTAGAACAGAAACAAAAGAAGGTACAAAGCTGTGGCAACTCTACTGGACCCTACTCGGCCCAGCGTCCTCTGCAGCCGCCGACCCTGGCTGCTCAACACCTGGTCCTGAAAAAGGTAACGAGTGTAACACGTCAGCAAAACGCTGAGTAGAGTGGCAAACTAACTAAAGGCAACAGTAGAGTGTACAGTAGCTGTTATGTTCTATTACTTCCTTTATTTACATCTTTCAATTTTTCTCACTATTTCATTTACTTCTCAGATCCTTTACTTGATCTCGAATGTCCTCGTGGGACGATCTTGATTGCAGTCTTTTCCAACAGTAGAAGTAGCACGTGGTGCTCTCCTGGCCGGGAGAGTCCCCCGTGGTGATCCTACCCTCAGTCAACCACCCCAAGGTCACTGACAGACGTAACGGTGACTACGGCACGCGCGATAAACGCACAGGTAGCTAGCCCGTACTGGCACGCGGTCAGTCGTTTCCGTTAACGGGTGCGCCCAAAGCACAGCACGGAACCAGGGCAGAGCCCTCTCAGTAACAGGGGTCCAACCCCTCCACAGTCCGCGCACCCTCGCCTAACTACCCTGGTTTGCCCTAGTGGGCCTAACAAGTCGGTGAAGGAGGCTAGCAGAACCCCGGGGCCCGTGGGGTAGCTAGTACTCTCCTAACACTACTAGCTCTCCTCGGTACTACGTACACGAGGGCCAACAAGTCGGTACAGAGCGGCCAAGCCTAACCCCGGGTCCCTGGGGCGGCTGGCCCCACTCTGCACTAAAACAGGTACAGGTACTTCCCTTGGTACTGCGTACCCAAGAGACAGTATAAACTACATCTCAGTTCCATTCCTTTTCTTTCCAGGAGTTCCACTCCTAATTCCCCGTAGGGTTCCAGCCCTTTATCTCAGAACATCATATGTTTCACTTTCCAGATTCACGTTCTCAATTTCCATGATCTCAAACATGTTTCTTTGTTCATAACAGGCAGCTGTTAATTAATTTCACAGGCAGCTTATATATTCCTTTCCATTTTTCCAAGACTGCAGTAATATACATTCCACTAGTTTTTCCATCCTAGGATTCATGCCATATCCTAGGATCTATCATACAATCTAGTTTTCCGGCCCTAGGATTCATGCAACACCTAGGAGCTATCATTCCATACATTTCTCATTCCTAGGATTCATGCAATGCCCTAGGTTCTAGTTATGGTTCCATACTTTAACAGATTTTATTAATACTTAAAACCACTCTACCAGGTACAACGGGAGTAATGGGGGCGTGGTCGGGAATCCCGCGCGCCTCCGCGACTCTCAAGACGGCAACCGAACGAGGTCCTATCACAAGGATCAAACACAAGGAGTGTCTCAAAACAGTGTATAGCTACTGTAGGCGGGTAGAGGAATAAATTCTGAAACGAACGCAACTCGAATCGCGGAAAACGGAGCCCAAACGGGCCCTAAACGGGTCGAGAAAGACAATACTGTGCAAAATCAGACGTCTGGAACTCCTTCCAGACGTCTTAAACGGTGGATCAGAGAATTACCTGTTCGGCTTGGTTCCCCGGACGTCCAGAAGTCTGTGGGGACGTCTCTCCTAGATCCCAGACGTCCGATGGTCTCTCCGAACGTCTGGAGGTCACTCCCGCCGTCTGGTACAACTTCCAGACGTCGGATTCGCAAAGGATGACGAATCCGAACACCTGCGCACAGCCAACCCTCCTCCCTCAGTACGGTCAGTCGACAAAAAGAAGGAGAAAGCGGAACTCACCTTTCAGACATCTGTATGATCTCACAGACGTCGACCTTGCCGTCTGGATATCAGTCCAGACGTCTGATTCTGGAGATTTTTCCAGAATCAGAACCTTGCTCGGCCTCCGCTCGCGACGCCGCCCGCGTCGCACCTCGCGCGTCCGCTGCTCTGCCCGCAGCAGGTCCCTCTCCGCGACGCTCTGCGCCCCCTGCGCCCTCCGCCGGCCGGCCAAGCCGCTCCCGGCGAGCTCGCCCTCACGGCAGAGCCCCGCCCTCGCACGCCGCAGCTCCTCCGCGCCTACTGCGGCCGCCGCTGCCGCTGCGCCCTCGCGTCCGCTCGCTCTCGCGCACAGGTAGGAGAGAAGGAGGAGGATGGTGGAGACGGGAGGGGAGGCGCGCCCCCTCCCCCTTTTAACGCCGCGCGGAGAGGAGGGAGAGACGGTCGCAGTCGCCTGCAGCCGCAGAGAAGATGCAGGATCACAGGTCTGCGCGCACAGGCGCGCAGACGAATATTCCGTGCGAGCATAACTGTTCGCCAGACGTCTGTAAACTATCCCGGACGTCTGGTCAGACGTCTGGATGTGATCCCAGACGTCTGGGGCACGCGCTCGTTACAGATACCCTCAGCAACTGACCCAATCAAGGAGGAGACTGTGCTGCTGTGGATGTGCAAAAGGAAGGTAGGACTTTAGTCCCACCTCAGAAGCTGAGAGGCGTGTAGCTGCATAAGAGGAAAAAGTGTCTAGGGCTTATTGCCTCAGACACTTGGGGGGTGGGTCCCCCGCTCACCCGCTCACCTGCGCCTAGCCCGTGACCCATCCCCCATAGGCCTGGAGTAGACCCGACCCACCTAACCCGACTTCACGCCTCGGCTGCGATCATGCCCATAACCCTAGACCCGGGTGCGCTTTAGGTTCGAAACCCGATAACCTGGTACTGTTTGAGGCTCTGGGAGAGCGTGACCTTAAGAAAGAAAGAGAGGATCATGTGTAGGGGGAGGGGGTTTTGCTACAGAGAGTAACGGCTGATACTTAGCCATTTGAAGAACCTTGCCCCTCTGCGTGAAGAAGAAGAGTTGATGAAGAAGAGCCGAGAAAGTAGAAGGAGAGGAGTAGAAGAACAGAAGGTAGACAAGGTAGGAGAAACAGAAGGAGAGCTACATAGAGAAAAAGGCCTCAGAAGAGAGAAGAAAGAAGAAAGCAAAGAAAGAAAGAAGGAAGAAGAGAAAGAAACAGAGCAGAGAAAAGAGACCCTTGAGTCTCTAAGAAGCAGCACTGTAGCACCAGGCTGTTTAAGCCATCTGATACAAGCCTAGATCATCTGATTACATATATTTGAGGCATTATTGATACTGTTGATTTGTGAGAAGTAATTGGTGATTCAAATCACTATTTTACTCCATTCATTTTGCACATTGATACCTGACATTATTATTATTACAATCTCTTATATTTTTTATTCAAACTGTGATCTTGAGTTTTAAATTGCCATATTGCTCCCCATGTACAACCTTGGACTTCAAATTCGAGTAATAAATATTATTTATTTTCAAAGCGATTTCGGCTATACTACAACGCAGTTTTTTAAAACCTCGATTTTGCTTGCGAACACCAACCCACCCATAACTCGAAAAAGACTCTAAGTACTAAGCATCTTGGTGTGAAGATTGTGATAGACTCACTCAATGGTAACTAAAACAGACTTCGGGTTTCTACGCCTCCAGGTGACCGTAAAAGAAAATGGTTGCCTAAAGGTGTATCTATCCGATCGGTAGCTTTCTCCCTACTTTTATTTTGTGTGGGGTCAACACAAGGGTGCTTCTAGTGTGTATCTCTCGGGATTGCTCTACTTCCCCGCTTCTTCCTTAAGTGTTTTGGGCTTTTTCGTGCATTTAATGAGCTGGTTCTGGACAACCGGCCAATGGGTTGTTACCCAAACCACTTGCCAGCCATACTCATGTTGTGAAGTGTGGCTTATTTGTCTTTTTTTTCTTTTTCTTCTTTTTTTTATTTTTCTATTTCTCCATTATTTTCTTTTTTTCTTTTCTTGTTTTAATAGGTGATGTGCATACACCTGATTAACCTAAAATGTCTATTAATTCATTTCTTAGTGTCACATTAGCATTATACATTGTAAATAGTGTATAACATGCATAATCATGCAATTAGATCAAGTTGTATAAAATGTATAGAAATTGTCTTCTTTTTATGGTCAGGGACAGAGCGACTTTTATCGAGGCCTCGGATCGAAGATCCAACCGTACGGATCTGATCAGAGCGACGAGTGGAGTTCAACGACTCCAAAATCGCCCTAATTGGACATCTGTAGCACCAGATAGAGACCAAGGAACCCTAAAGAGCAAGGGCCAAGATAGTGTTAATCCACACCTCAAATGACAAATCCAACTGCACGAATGGGTTCAGATCGAAGATCACAGCCTAACGGCGTAAAAATCGGTCCAATTCGACACCCGTGGCACCATCTACATCACTCAGAAGATGGACACCCTAGATGTCACCACGTGGCGCCATCATAGCCGCCCAACACTGGCCGTAGCTCTTCTTCTTCACCCGCTCGACAAATCTCAGCCATTGGATGCTCATCCAATGGCTGAGATGTCACCACGCCACCACTCATCCAGTGCTCCCCTCTTCTGAAGGCACATGCAATGCTTGATCTCGACCGTTGGATGAAGATCCAACGGCCGAGATCAATCGTGCGCAAAACACTCCACACGACACAAATGCATGCTCAGCGTAGCGGTCGAGCGCGCGACGCGTGTTCGAGCCTGCATTCGCTACGAGCAGGCACGCGATTGGAGCCGCACGATGAAGATCCAATGGTAGAGATCTAGCGATAGTGCCCATGCGTGATCAGACGCGCGACGCTTACGCGTGATCGCACGCAAGCGCGCGGTGCGGGAGTAGGCACTTTAAGTTGTCTGATCTCTTGATCGGATGGCTGAGAGCACGCAAACGTGCGTGAGCATTGAAGGGCGTAGAGGCGAGGGGGCGTGCGGGCGGCTCGCACGTTGGCCACGTTCAGGCCTTTAGTGATGGGTAAATCCGTCACTAAAGGTCCTGAATTAATGTTTTTAAGTTATAATGTCCAAAATGCCCCCACTCCTTGCAACTATAAAAGGAGACCCCTTCCATATGAATTTCTTATCCCTTCCTTCTCTTCTCTCCCTCTCCAAAGCTCAAGAGAAGCTTGTCCCACACTTGGGATGCTCTTTAAGAGCTAAAACCATGTTTTTGCCCCCGTTTCGGAAGCAGATCTCGCGACGACAATGACGTGCTGCCTCGTTCCCGTTCCTCCTACTTTGACCTCCTTCTTCTTGCTCTATTCATCGTCTTCCAGGCATTATCTCATCCGACTCGTCCTCTAAGCAATCGTCAAGGAGGATAACTTCTCTCTCCCATTCTTTTTCCTGCTTTCTAAAGTAGAATTTTCCTGCCTTTTAGTTGTAATAATTTCTCACTTTCTAGTGTAATCTTTCCTCACTTTTTTAGTTGTAAAAACATTTTGCAATATCAAGTGAATGTTCTCTCTCTCTCTCTCTTCTTGTCTATACTGATTTCCTTGTGATTATTCCGCTCTTTAAACAAAAACACAAAAAAATATAATTGCAAATTTTGATCGACGTAGCCTCCCTGAGTTCGACCTGGGATTTCTTTACAGATTTTTCAGTATAAATTTTATTTGTTGAATGGATTTCTTCGCTATTCGAACTACAATGACAGGTTTTCAAAACCAATTTCGATAGCGTAGTCGTCCGACGTTCAACATTTTGGCGCCATTTCCTGGGAGGCAACGATTTTCCAATCTTCTTTTCGCATTTCACTCACTTTACTATCTTCTAACTTACTTTCTCTCGTGTCTATTATTTTGTAGATACCTCTATCTGGGAATCGTTAAGTAGTAGATTGGAGTAAAGTGCAGTTGAAGACGACTATAAGTACTCCTCATTCTTCCCCCTCCATAGATTTCATTTCATCACATTAAATTTAAATTCCAATTAACCTAGGTGTTTGCATAAATCCTAGCATTAGTTTGGTTGTTTGGATTTCCACCCACATTCATTTCACCCTTGCATATATAAAAAGAAATAAAAAGATATTTTTGTGGGGTAATTCAACATACACACAACATAGACCCACATTCAAGGCACTTAACCTAATTAATTTTCTTCTACTCAATCGGATTCTGATCTGTGGATTCGGTACACACAAATCAACACATAAAAAAGTAGAAATCATTCTAGGTTAATCATTTTTGTGTGCCTAACTCAGTGGTGCAATTGTGGCCAATTGTTTGAGTTGTTTGGGCCGCACCACTCAACATAAAATCAACTCACCAAGTAGCTTCCTCTTAGGGTTTTCAATCTAGGTTCATACCAAGCACTCCACTTTATTTTTGATTTTAAAAGGAAAGCAATCTTCACTCGTGCTTGAAAACCTAGTTTGCCACAAACTTGATTGAATTCAACCTAATTCTAAACCCTAAAAGCTACTTAAGCAAGATTTGAACATTAAAATCTACTCGTCACAAATAATCTTGCTTGAAAACCCTGGTTGTGCACATACTTACACATACTCAATTGATCATTAAGGGCACAACCCATTTTAAGGGCCCACCACATTCCATAAGCACTACAATCCCAGGCCTCAATAAAATCAAGTAGACGTTGGCCTTAAGGACTGATTCGCTCTTTGGCGCCTAGTTTGAGATTATTTACGATTAACTTGCTTGTACTGAACAATCTGATGTCTAGCTAGGGGAGTAGCGTCAAACGACCGCGGCTAGGAGGTACACTAGGAACCGAAGGCGCAAGCCGAAGGAAGAACATTCTCCCCAGTCCCTCCTTCTAATTGGTTGTATTAAGCAGACACAAGTAAAGTACATCATTTATAATCTTAAGGCGGGTTCTGAGAGTCTGTAGATCCTTAGGCTACCCCACTTAAGGACAGGCTTGTTTTGTTGTGCTGCTGGGTTCTTATTCTCAGTCCTTCCGACCTTTTCTTAGTTTATGTTGGGAAGAAGGTCATTGAATCCCCGATTGGAAGGACCACTAGAGTATTCTAGGAGGTGTAAATTGGATTTTGGCCAAATTGATCCCATGGCCGATCAACAGCCTCCTCTGCCGCAGGATCTACAGGAGGTATTGATGAGAGCCTCATCATGAGCCATAACTAGCTCATTTTGACCTAAGAAAGAGAATAAAAGCTCCTACATAACTTAGAAGAGGGCTTAATTGAAGGAATAAGTGTTCTGAGAAGAAAACATGAAATAAAGGTTAAAACTATAATTTTACCATTGCAGTACATAAACAGGATTTCTCAGAGGCAGAACATAGGTTAAATGGTCTGAATAAGATAAAAAGTGGGTTGGTTTAATCAGAAATGGGTTTATATGCAAACCAGGAATTAAATGACATCTTGTAACCCTAAAACTGACCTGCTCAATTCAACAAGGTTCTGGTCAAGATAAAAATCAACTAAATCCTCTAAAATTCATGGAAAAATATCCCCTAGGATTTAGAACATTCAATTCAGCCTTTGGAACCTAGTTTGACCTAGATTATGGTCATAGCTCATCAATTGACCTAATTTGAGTTTTTACGCAAAATATCCAGTCAAATGTGGTCAAACCTAAAATCCAACTTCACCATTGGATTCCTTAGGTCCAAATTAGGTTTGTACCAAAATTTGGATCTAAGGGGAGGTCATCTTGACCTACTTTGCAAATTAGTACACCCAATTACATTTTGGTCCCTATCTTTTGAAAACCATTGCACAGACCCCCCTAATTTCCTCACCACTCTTACAAGCAGGTCCCTCCACCATTAATGGGGAGAAATCCTACTCCGACGAGGAATAGAGGGGGAATACTCTCTGATTCCTCAGAGATCTCCTCCCAGATTTGGAAAGGAGATTCTCTGAGGAATTCCCTTCCATCTGAGTGTGGTCCTGATCTATGATTTGCACCCAATTTCTCGTGCGAGCGCACGAGAGATTTGGGTACCTAACAGACTTCCATCTCCGGTGAGGATTCCTGCGCTTGGAAGCTTGTCTTCCAAGCACAGGAACCCTTGCCAGTGCCTATAAATTGACCCTCAACTCTGGCCGCACCTCCTTAGCTCGACTTGGCCGGAATTCCACCTCAATTTCCTCTTCTCCTCCGGCCAAGTGCTCCAGCGAGCCCCCCTCCTCTTTCTCGTCACTCTACCATAATACCAGTGGTAGAGCTATCCTCCCCATCCTCCTCCGCGTTGTGCAACACCCGCGCGCGCTTCCATAGCTTCGTCGTCGCCGCCGTCTTCCTCCACTGGATGCTTTCTTCTCCGGTGACAATAGGTACTACCAGCTGCCCTCTCACCCCCTTTGTCCACTTAGTTAGGTTAGAACTGTTCATCTCTATCCCCTCTTTCATTTCCCTCATCCTATTTCACAAAACGCTCCTCGACCGCCGCTGTCTACCGCCATCTTCCTCATCTCTGGCCACCCTCCGGAGAGACGCTCCCATCACTTCGCTGCCCCACACGTCTCACCAACCACTGCACAACCTCCGCCACACTCCACTGAACATCCTCCACTTGTCTACAGACTACCTACACCACCACAACTACCCCTCGACCTAACCCATTCGTCCAGCCACAGAGCGACCTAGGCACGCACGCCTAGGCTGCCCTGCAGCCTGCCACCTACCGCCTCACCTTCGTCATGACATGGCGAAGGTCCTCCTGTGGTCTGATAGAGCTGCAAGCTTTGTTTTGTGTTGAGCAGGGTTTAAGCTTCAGCCGCCATTAATGGTGACTCGAGGAGGTTGCACGCTCGCTCTAGGTTGAAGGACTTCAGGATTCCAGGTGCAGTAGATTCAGGGAGATCTCGCGAAGTCATCTGTTCCAAAAAGTGGCGCCGCGAGACCTACAGTTTCTGCAATTGGGGGAACGATCTGCTGAAGGCGCACGAGAAAGAGCGGTGGAGCATTAGTCCCATCTCGATAAGTCATAAAGCGCTTGAGTACTTTAAATTGATTTTGTGCTATCGTTGGGTTGCCTCTAATACACTGGGGTGAGGTCCCTCACCTATACACGTGCCTCGTCCGTGAGCTCATCACGCGGACCTAGTGACCCGACCCAACTACCCTCCTAAACACTCCTCGCGCACCACACCCACATCGGTGCACCTGGATCCGAGTGTGCGACTCGACTTGATTACCCGACTCTGGGAGAGCATGCTGAAGAGTGATATACAGAGAGAGAGATGCAGGTGTGGGTAGAGGGGTAGGTTTTGCTCTCTTCGATTTGTGCAGGGAAGAAGGAGAAGCGAAGCTGACACTTAGTCGCAGAGGAAAAAGAGAAGGAAAGGCAAGGCAGAGGAAAGAAGCGAAGCCAAAGAGAAGAAGAACTGAAGAAGGAAGAAGAAAGAAAGAAAGGGAACAACAAGTAGAAGAAGAAGAAAAGTTGAAGCCAAGAAGAAGCACAGCCAAGGAAGGAAGAAGAAGAAGACCCACAGAGAAAAAAAGCAGAAAGAAATTGCAGAAGAGAGCCAAGGCAGAAGACAGAGGAAAGAGGAAGAAGGGAAAGAGCAGAGAGCTGCAGAGAAGAAATAAGGAAGAAGAAGTACACGGTCACAGAAGAAAAAGAGGAAAAATTAGAGAAAGTCAGAACAAAGAAGAAGAGAAGTCATAAGTGAGAGTTAAAAGAATATTTTTTTAAGACGTCTGATCCCATGATCAGACATCCAATTTCTCTATTTTTGCCACAATTACCTTTTAAACTTATGCATATATATATTTTGAATTAAGTTTTGAGTAATTAAGTGTTCAATTACATTCTTGAGATTAGTAATAAATTCCAATTGCTCCCTGTGTTCGACCTCGGATACTTAGGTTGTCGAGTAATAAATTTTTATTTGTTGACAATGCTTGGTCACCTATACTATGAAGCAACTGACTATTAAAACACGATCAAGCCGCGTTAACAGGTATTTCGAAGGCAGCTAGAACAAATGTAGAGAATGCAAGAATGGTTCCAGAGAATGCAGGTCGCTCAGCCCTTGAAGAATTTTTATGATCCTTCAAATTGCGGGGAAAGTCTCGGTGTCCAGATTCCTGCCGGACATGTAGAAATCAAGCCCCAGATGTTAAGCTTGATCAAACATTTCCATGGGCTTGGCTATGAAGACCCATTTCAGCACTTGGAGGACTTGACCACTTTAGTCCAAACCACTAAGGCGTGAAACGTGAATGAGGAGCAAATGATCATGAGGCTCTTCCCCCACTCTCTTAGGGATAAAATCGCTCATTGGTATAGGACTATAGGAAGACCAATTGCAACTTGGAATGAGTTGAAATTGGCCTTTCTGAAGAAATTCTTCCCTGTCAGACGTATCAATGCTTTGAGATGGGCAATTACTACCTTTACCCAACGGCCGGGGGAGCAGTTTCATGTTGCCTGGGAGAGATTCCAGGACCTATTGCGAAGGTGTCCACACCACGAGGTGTCGAAATGGCAACTCGTGTAGATCTTCTACCACGGGTTGACTGAGCAACTTAGAAATCACGTGGATGCTTCTTGCGGAGGCAATTTCCTCAATAAAGACGCAGATAGTGCGCACGATTTGTTTGAGGAGATGAGCGAGAATTCAATCAATCATGCCTCCATGGATACTTTTAACTGGTCCCAGCAGCCCAGATCGAATGTTAATGAAGTCCACGACTCTCATTCATTCGATATGGAATTGATTTGTAATAAACTTGATAAGGTGGACTTGGTTGCTAAGAGAATGGAGGAGTGGATGGCTGGAAACCCAATGAACAACTCTCGATCCACTCAATCCCAGAATTCAGGATTCCATTCATCGTGAGCTCCTTCTAGATGGGAGTTCGTGAATCAACTTGATGCGGCTCAACCTGCTAGTCATCATTATTTGGAACCCCACAGGTTCCAAACTGAGGCCTTTGATCCTAGTTTCTTTGATCCTTCCCTTTCTTTCTCTCCATCCTCACCTTATGAGGATGTTTGTGTTGTACAGGAGAATGTTAAATCCAACCCCTACTCCAATGCTTATAATCTGGGTTGGAGAAACCACCCTAACTTCTCATGGAAAAACCCGGGGCAGTAGGCCCAATTCCGACGTAGCAACTATGCTTCACAACGACCAATGGGTCAGGGTCATGTTTATACTCATTTGCCCCTGGATCAGGTCAATCAGCCAACTTGAAATGCCTGTCGACCCGTAGGGCAGGCTGATTTGAACTGATAGATGGTAGAGATGCAATGATCTATGCTCCAGCTCATGTAGCAAATGAAAACCTCGCTAGACAACTTGCAAACTAGGCTCATAGCTAATTCTCGTCAACCCGGATCTCTATCATCTCAACCATACCCAACCCACGAAATATCTTGAATCCAGGCAATCAAGCCCATGGGTACGGGAATTAGAGGGATCCACACGTATATGCTCAGGTGGTTGAGCAGGGTCCTTCCTCTTCTTCTTCTTCCGCAAATCAATGGTTCTTGGTTAATGGAGCCCCTCCAATCTTTCCTAACCCTCCCCAAGACCCAAACTCGTATACATCCGAAAATTCTGTTACCTTGAGGAGTGGAAAACAAACTCAGGATCCACAACCACACTATTCTGATTTACCGAATCCTGAAGAACCTGAGGAAAGAAAGGAGAATTTTGGAGAAGAAATCAAGGCTCAGGAACCTGATTCCGAATATCTGACTCATGTTCCTTTTCCTGAGGCCTTGATCAGATCAAGGAAGAAGTCTATTGATAGTAATGAGGAGCCTTTGAATATTTTCAAGAATGTCAAGATCAATTTCCCGTTCCTCAACGCTATCAAACATATACCGGCTTACGCGAGATTTTTAAAGGATTTATGTACACAGAAGCGTAAGTCAAGAGAATCTATTCCGAGGAAGGTGGTACTCTCCAAGCAGGCTAGTTCTGTTATTCTGCACCACCTCCCTCAGAAAAAGAGAGATCCAGGTGCTCCTTTGATTTCTTGTGTCATCGGAGATTACACTTTTTATAGAGCACTGCTGGATCTGGGTGCATCTATCAACCTAATTCTGACTTCTCTTTACGAGAAGTTTGGATTAGGTGAACTTCAGCTGACTTCAATAATGCTGCAGTTAGTGGACCGTTCGGTCATAAATCCACAAGGCATTATTGAAGATGTTATTGTTAAGGTTAAGGATTTCTATTTTCTTGTAGGTTTCCTTGTCCTTGACATGGATGTACCTAAAAATCTGAGGAACACGCCCATCATTCTAGGGTGTCTGTTCCTGGCTACCGCTAAGGCCAACATTAACTGTGAAAGTGGTAGCATGGAAATCGCCTTTGGGGATCAAGGAATGAAATTGGATCTTTTTAAGGTGATTAATAAATTCGAGGATTGTGGATTTATTGAGGAACTTGAGGATGATAATATGAATATTGAGACTTGTACGATGGTTTTTGCATTTGAAAGTTCCTCCTCTGATGATGAATTGGACCCGCAACCCTCTATGGCAAACCCGCCATCTTCTGAAGAGGTTATTGATTTTGTTCACTCTCAACCTCTTCCTCTTGATGAGTCTTCATCAGCATCTTCCTTACCTTCAATCATTAACCCACCCCACTTTGAACTGAAACCATTTCCTGAGAATATGACATATCGATTTTTAGGACCACATAAGATGCTCCCTGTGATTATCAGTGCTAAATTAACAGAGGAACAGGAGATTAAACTGATTAAGGTTCTGAAGGAACACAAGGAGGCAATTGGTTGGACCATTCATGACCTTTAGGGAATCGAGCCATCTTATTGCAATCACATAATATTTTTGGAAGATGGATCCCGCCCTTCTCGCCAAAGGAGATTAAATCCAAATATGCGAGAAGTGGTCAAGAAGGAGATTATTAAGTGTCTCGATGCAAGAATCATTTATCTGGTCTCGGATAGTCCTTGGGTAAGTCCTGTGCAGATTGTTCCCAAGAAAGCTGGGATTACCGTTGTGACTAATGAGAAAGAAGAATCTGTCACAACTCGTTCAGCTTCCTCTTGGAGGGTTTGTATCGATTACAGGAAGCTGAACACAGCCACGAAAAAGGATTATTTTCCTCTGCCTTTCATTGATCAAATCTTGGAAAGATTAGCCGGGCAGAAGTACTTATGTTTTCTTGATGGCTACTCAGGATACAACCAAGTTCCTATCTATCTCGAAGATCAGGAAAAAACTACTTTCACCTATCCCTATGGAACCTTTGCTTTCTGTAGGATGTCATTCGGCTTATGTAATGCACCTGCGACTTTTCAAAGGTGTATGCTGGCCATATTCTCTAACATGGTGGGAGAGTTTATGGAAGTCTTTATAGATGATTTCTCTATTTTTGGAGAATCGTTTGACTCTTGTCTAGCTAATCTTGAAATGATTCTTAAATGATGCATTAAAACAAAACTGGTCCTTAATTGGGAAATGAGTCATTTCATGACACAAGAAGGCATCGTCTAGGGTCATGTAATCTCTGAACGGGGAATTGAAGTGGATAAAGCTAAGGTTGATGCTATCGCCAAACTTCCTCCTCCCACATTTGTTAAACAAATTTGATCATTTCTTGGTCATGTGGGATTCTACAGGAGATTCATCAAGGACTTTTCTAAGGTTGCTTGTCCTCTGAGCAATCTTCTAGCCAAAGAAACGACGTTTGATTTCAATGAATCATGCCGTAAGGCATTTGATTTTCTTAAAATGGCAGTCACTTGTGCTCCGGTGTTGCAACCACCAGTTTGGACAACCCCTTTTGAGATCATGACTGACGCTTCTGATTACGCGGTCGAGGCTATTTTGGGTCAGAAAGTTGATAGGAAGCCCTCTGTTATCTACTACGCTAGTAAAACTATGGACGAGGCCCAAAGGAATTACATTGTTACTGAGAAGGAATTACTAGCCGTAGTATTTGCTTTGAAGAAATTCAGGGCTTATCTCTTAGGATCTCACGCCATTATATTTACCGACCACTCGACCTTGAGACATCTCTTGGCCAAAAAGGATGCCAAACCCTGGCTTATTCGTTGGATTCTTATGCTTCAAGAATTTGATCTTGAAATTAAGGATAAATCCAGGGTATAGAATGTGGTGGCGGATCATCTATTGAGACTTCTGAGTGATTCTTCTCGTCCAGACATTCTAATTGCTGATACTTTTTCGGATGAAACCATCCTTACAGTTTCATGTGTCCAAACCCCGTGGTTTGCTGATATTGTTAATTATTTGGCCGTTCGTCAAATCTCCCAGGATTAGACCAAGCAACAATGGGATAAACTCAAATCTAAGGCCAAATATTACTTCTGGGAGGACCCTAAACTGTACCGCATCGGCTCTGATCAAATTATTCGCTGATGCATTCCGGATAACCATTCATTAGAGACTTGTATGACGATCAGTGCACTCGAGGACTCCAGCAACTTTAGCGAACCCAACCCACAACCCTCCGTGGCAGACCTACCACATCCTGAAGAGGTTGTTGATTTTGTTCATTCCCAGCCTCTTCCACTGGATCGTCCTAATGAATCTTCATCAGCATCCTCCCTACCTGCTATACTAAACCCACCTTGGCTTGAATTGAAACCATTGCCAAAAAATTTGAAATACGAGTTCTTAGGACCTGAGAACACACTCCCTGTGATTATTAGTGCTGATTTAACTAAGGAGCAAGAATTGAGGTTGATTGAGGTCCTTAAGAATAATAAGAAGGCAATTGGTTGGATCATCCACGACCTTAAGGAGATCGAGCCATCTTATTGTAATCATCACATTTTCATGGAAGATGGATCCTGCCCTTCTCGTGAAATGCAAAGGAGACTAAACTCGAATATGCGAGAAGTGGTCAAGAAGGAGATAATCAAGTGGCTTGATGCTAGAATTACATACCCAATCTTAGATAGTTCGTGGGTTAGCCCCATTCAGATTGTACCCAAGAAGGCGGGAATAACCGTTACGACTAACAAGAAAGGGGAAACCTTCACCACTCATTTAGCTTCTGCTTGGATAGTCTGTATTGACTATAGGAAGCTAAACAAAACCACCAAAAAGGATCACTTTCCTTTGCCATTCATCGATCAAATCCTAGAAAGGTTAGCTGGGCAGAAATACTTTTGCTTCCTGGACGGTTATTCGGGATATAACCAAGTCCCTATCCATCCTGAAGACCAAGAAAAGACAACTTTCACCTGTCCCTACGGAACCTTTGCATTCCGTAGAATGTCGTTCGGGCTTTGTAATTCACCCACGACTTTTCAAAGGCGCATGCTGGCCATCTTTTCTGAGTTGTTGGGAGATTGTCTTGAGGTGTTAATGGATGATTTCTCCTTTTCGGAGATTCTTTTGAGTCCTTCCTAGATACCTTGTAATTGATCATCCAGTGATGCATCAAGACGCGGCTGGTCCTTAGCTGGGAAAAGAGCCATTTTATGACTCAGGAAGGCATTGTCCTGGGTCATGTGGTTTCTAATCGGGGTACTGAGGTTGATAAGGCTAAGGCGGATGCTATCTCTAGACTTCCTCCACCCACATCCGTGAAACAGGTCCGCTCTTTCCTTGGGCATGTGGGTTTTTATAGAAGATTCATCAAGGACTTCTCGAAGGTTGCTCGACCCTTGAATAACCTTCTGGCCAAAGACACGCCATTCAAGTTTGATGAATCATGTCGTAAGGCATTTGATTTGTTAAAAATGGCAGTCACCTATGCCCCAATGTTGCAACCACCGGTCTGGATAGCCCCAATTGAGATTATGGCTGACGCATCTAATTATGCCGTCGGGGCTGTCTTGGATTAGAAGATTGAGAAAAGGCCCTCTGTGATTTACTACGCTAGCAAGACTCTAGACGAGGCCTCAAGGAACTACACCGTTACTGAAAAAGAATTGCTAGCTGTAGTTTTCACTCTGGAAAAATTCAAGGCCTATCTTTTAGGTTCTCGTGTCATCATTTATACCGACCACTTGGCCTTGAAACATCTCTTAGCCAAAAAGAATGCCAAGCCCTGGCTTATCCATTGCATTCTATTACTTCAAGAATTTGATCTTGAAATCAGGGATAAAGTCGGGGCACAAAATGTAGTGGCGGATCACCTCTCGAGAATCCTAATTGATTCTCCTCATCTGGATATCCCTATTTCAGACACTTTTTCAGATGAGACTATCCTTACAATCTCAGGTATTCGAACCCCCTGGTTTGCGGATATCGTCAATTATTTGGTCGTTGGTCAAATCCCCCAGGATTGGTCCAAACAACAACGGGACAGACTTGTGTCTGAGGCCAAATATTATTTTTAGGATGATCTCGAGCTGTACTGCATCGGTGCAGACCAGATTATTCGTCGATGCATCTTGGAAATTGAGTTCCATAGTATACTTGAGTTCTGCCATACATCTGTGTGGTGGACACTTTTCCAAAAAAAAGACGGCAGCAAAAATCTTGCAATCTGGATTCCATTGGCCGTAATTATTTAAGGATGCCTAGGAATTCTTGAAGTCGTGCACCCAATGCTAGACACTTAGGAACATGGCTAAGAGAGATATGATGCCCCTAAACCCAATACTTTCCATTAAAATTTTCGACATTTGGGGCAACGACTTCATGGGACCTTTTCCTCCTTCATTTGGACACTGGTATATTCTGGTTGCTGTTGATTACGTGTCCAAATGGATTGAGGAAATCCCCACCTGGACCAATGACCACAAGGTGGTCATCGATTTTGTGAAGAATATCTTTAGTCGGTTCGGGATTCCTCGGGCGATTATTAGTGATGGTGGCACGCATTTCACTCATGCATAGTTTCAAAATTTATTGGGGAAATACAGGGTGAATCATCGGATTTCCACACCCTACCACCCTCAGACGAATGGACAGGTCGAGGTCTCAAATCAGGAGATTAAAAACATTTTGCAGAAAATCGTAAGGCCTGATAGGAAGGATTGGACCCAAAAGCTAGATGATGCTCTTTGGGCCTACCGCACGATGTACAAAACGCCTATCAGTATGTCTCCGTTCCATCTGGTGTTTGGTAAGGCATGCCACTTACCTGTAGAGCTAGAACACCAGGCATTTTGGGCCATCAGAAAATGTAATTTTGACCTAGAGTTGCCAAGAAGACCAGAAAACTCCAACTATCTGAGTTGGAGGAGCTTAGAAATGATGCTTATGGAAATGCCAAAATCTATAAGGCAAGGACCAAAGCTCTCCATGACCAGATGATTTCACATAAGCGCTTTGAGCCGAATCAGAAGGTCTGGCTTTTTGATTCTCAACTAAAGTTCTTCCCTGGTAAGCTTAGGTCTAAGTGGGATGACCCATTCGTTATTGAGCGGATTTTCCCTAACGGGGCCGTCGAAATCTCTAACCCAAATACGGGTAATTTCTTCAAGGTCAACAGACAATGTCTCAAACCCTTTGTTGACCATGTGCTCCCCTGAACCCATCTCGGACAAGGTTGCTCTTACCTTGCCCTAACCACCGCGGGCCGATCATCGCCTAGTTGAAGTCACTAAACTCAGCATGTGTAAATACTATTCCGAGCTGACCTAAATCTCACGGAAATTAGGTGCTATTTTTCCACTTCTACACTCCTGCATGCTTTCATTTTTAACAATGAGGGCATTACATTAGCTAAGCATGGGGGGTGGATATTTCTTTTGAATCTTTTTGTTAGCCGTAACAGTAATTTCCTATTTTTCATCTTAAAAATAAAGAATAAAAAAAGAATTAGGATACGAGAACTTAGGCATTAGGAGTTGCAAACTTTAGAAATTTATATTTTGGGACCTAAATACTTAGACTCTTTAGGTCTTCGGGCTTAATTAGCCTGTGTGTCAACTCGAATGTGGACTTAGTCTCGAGTCCTTGCCAAGTAATTCTACTTTTAACTGGTTAATAAATTGGGGTGATAAGTAGACGACTTATCAACCCGCCTTCTGATTTGAGGGGACTTTCAGCCTAAGCATCTACACACTTTTTGCACTGACTCACTTTTCGGCGGTATCTTCAGAAATTGGGTAGCTAATGAACCGTCTAGGGTGGTATGGTTGGCAAGTTGTCGGTGGTAACAGCTCATCAGCCAGTTGCCCAAAGCCCAGCTACAAGACCATTTTCTTCATACTGCCTTTAGGTAAATATTAGATCAAGGAAGCCACCTACTTTAAAAATAGAAAATAAAAGAAAAGAAAAGTAAATAAATAAGATTAAGAAAAGGAGAAAATAAAAAATATAAACAAAAAAAACCACCCTTCACCGCACGAGTATGGTTAGAAAGTTGCTATGGGTAACAGTCCATTGGCCAGTTGTCTAGAGCTCAGCTTACAAAAATGCATAATAATTCCTAAAACACTTAGGGAAGAAGTGGGGAAGTAGAATAAATCGAGGAGATATACACTGGGTTCGCCCTTGTGTTGACCCCATTAATAAAAGTAGGGAGAAAGCTAACGTTCGAAAAGATAAACCTCTAGGTAAGGTCACCTAGGGTCGTAGAAACCTGAAGTCCATTTTAACGGCCGCCTAGTGAGTCTTTCACTCTTTTCACTAGATGCTTAGCACTTAGAGTCCTTTTCGAGTCTTGGGCAAGTCGAGTAGCCGTAAAAAGTTATCCCGAAACTCTCAAACTCTAAAAGTAGAAAAAAATTAGAAAAGAAGAAAAACAAGAAAAAAAAATTGTGTATCTTCTCTTTTCAAATAAGGCGAGGGCTTGGATGGTCTGCATTCTGGTAGACACCCGGGCACTGTTGAGCTTTTGTAATTAGGTCTTGGGGTTGAGATTTTCTAAAGCAATCGACAAATTTTGCCTAAATAATTGAATCCTGACTCTACTTTTATACATAGAATTTAGGTTAATTTTGCTAGGGACTAGCAAAAAGTAAGCATAAGGGTATGATAAACACACATGAATTCATGATAAAATAATTATTTATGATAGTTCATCGGCTTAGCATTACATATCATATTATAAATATTGCATAACATCCATTACATGCCATTTAGGATAGTTGTATATTATGTACATTAATTCTTCCATTTTACACGGCCAGGAGGTAGTGCGACATCTTTATGGGCTTCAGATGAAAAATCCGATCGAACGGATGAATCCAGAGCGACGATCGCAGTCTATCAATCCGAAAATCACCCCGATCAGAGCTCCGTAGCACCCACTACAAGAAGAAGAAGATGGACAGTCAAGATGGAACCACGTGGTGCCATCCAGACTGCCCAACATGAACCACAGCCACCCCAACACTCATGCATGGAGAGATCTCAGCCATTGGATCTCAATCCAATGGTTGAGGGGTGCTCTACACTGCGTGACTTCACCACCCTCCACTCAACAAACCGCAGCTTTGGTGCATTGGTGAAGACAAGTGCTTGCAAGCCACGAGCGCGAGCTCGAGCCGTGGTGGGGGTGAGGCGATCTCGTGAGCGTGGGCTCAATCAAATTGCGCCCGTTGGATGGCCATCAAGCAGCAGAGAGGGAAGCGATGTTGTGCAATCAGACCCACGCGATCTGCACACATTCGATCACGTGCCGATCGGCACCCAATCTGACGTGCCATCGAGCGGGCGATCTGAATGCGCGTTCTCCGTGCCTTCTCAACCGTTCGCCTCTGATCCAACGATTGCCATTAGTTCACACCTAGTCCAGCCACGAGTTTTGCAACTACAACGACAGGTTCCTTCAAACCCCGATTTCGAGTCTTGGGCGGGTCGGGTAGTCGTAAAAAGTTATCTCGGAACTCTCAAACTCCAAAAGTCCAAAAAAATTAGAAAAGAAGAAAAACAAAAAAAAGTGTATCTTCTCTTTTCAAATAAGGCGAGGGCTTGGGCAGTTTGCATTCTAGTAGACATCTGGGAACTGCTAAGTTTTTGTAATTAGGTCTTGGGTTGAGATTTTCTAAAGCAATCAACAAATTTTGCCTAAGTAATCGAATCCTAATTCTACTTTTATTCATAGCATTTAGATTAATTTTTCTAGGGACTAGCAAAAAGTAAGAATGGGGGTATGATAAACACACATGAATTCATGATAAAATGCTTATTTATGATAGTTCCTAGGCTTAGCATTGCATATCATGTTATAAATACTGCATAACATCCATTACATGTTATTTAGGATAGTTGTGTATTATGTACATTAATTCTTCCACTTTACATGGCTAGGAGGTAGATGACATCTTTATGAACTTCAGATGAAGAATCAGACCCTACAGATGAATTCGGAGTGACGATCATAGTCCGTCAACGTGAAAATCACCCCGATCAGAGCTTCGTAGCACCCTCTACAAGAAGATGAAAACGGACAGCCCAGATGGTGCCATGTGGTGCCATCCAGGTTACCCCCCACCTGAGCCATCGCACCCGGCCTCAAGTAAGGACTCACCTCGACTGTTGGATCTTCATCCAACGGTCAAGGCACGTGCGACTGCACCACCCTCCACTTGACAAAGCATCGCTTTGGCATAATGGTGAAGACAAGCACTCGCAAACTGCGAGTGCTAGTTTGAGCCACAATTCGCCGCATCCGCTATAGCGCCAGCTGAAATAGGGTCGCTCGATCTCGATCGAGTGGTCGAGATTCTCCACGTGCAATCTGATGCCATCCACCAACGCGAGGGCGCATGCTAGATTGCACGCGCACCATCTGGGGTGTGCATTTAAGATGGCCAGGAGCTACACCTGCCATCCGATCTTCGCAATCGTGTGAGGTGCGCGATTTAAATCAAGGTGCGCACGATCTGCAGGTGAGTCTCGGCAGTGTGATGCATCATTCGATGGTTGCCAACGCACATGCTAGCGGTGCGGATTTCAAACATAGGCGAGCGCGCATTTCCCTCTCACGATCACAGCCGTCCATGCCTGATCCAATGGCCAACGATCGCCACGCCCTATGCTAGCTGCGGCCAAGCTTCCAATCGCCACCCAAGGCATGTGAATGCTTTAGCGACGTCTCTAGTGGGTCTTTAAAGACATATTAAATGTCACTAAAGGCCCGTGCACGTAGACCACCTCCATTCCACCACTATATAAACACCCCTACACCCCCAATTCCCCTTCATTTCTACCTACTCTACTCCCACCAACTCCTAAACTCTAGTAGCCTACCAAAGCTCCATTAGAGCTTACTCTTAAGCTCCAAAGGCCTCCTATTAGTGTAGCATTCCTTTATCCCACCAAATATTTGTCCCTCATCCCATCACCTTCATAGGTTGCCTTGGAACCGTCCTCCCACCTCCATTTCGGTAGTAGATTGCCCCGCCTTCTCACCTCCATTCCAGAGCCTCGGTGAAGCATTCCTCTACTTGACATCCTGCATCTCACCTCCATCATCCTACTCCTCAACTCCTTCGTCCAAGCTTCCGTCAGGCGTCGTCGTCTCACTGAATAGTCGATTCGGGAGATTCCTTCTCACCTCTCTCTTTTATGCTTTCATAGATTATTGTAATAGACATTTGTGCAATATATCATATTTGATTCCATCTAAGTTGTGTTCCATCTCATTTTGTGAAATTTTCTCTCTTATCTTTTTATTTCAAAAAAAAACCAAAAAGAAACAAAACGAAGCGCGGTTTTCAAACAAAGTAAACGTCGCCTCCCTGTGTTCGACCCGAGACACCCTTGGAGTTTTGGTAAAATTATATTTGATAACGAGTTTTGTGACTACGACAAAGGGTTCCTCCAAACCCCAATTTCTACCATGTGAAACATGCCCATCACACCGCAAAATGCTGCAAGCCTTTCATGGGTGAAACACGGAGGAAGACGTGATCCCCAACCTCAAACTGCACCTCTCAGTGCTTCTGATCAACATAGCTCTTCTATCTGCTCCTAACAATACAGAGTCATTTGTGGGTCTGCTCTGTTATGTCCTGACTCTGACGGATCAGCTTGGGACCAACCTCCCACTTGGTCCCCACCTCGACCCAACTCAAAGGAGATGTACACTTCCTCCCATGCAAAACCTCAAAAGGGGCCATGCCAATGCTCGAGTGGTAATTGTTGCTGTATGAAAACTCTGCCAAGGGCAAATACTCCTCCCAGAAGCCTCTCTAGTCTAATACACAAGCATGTAGCAGGTCCTCAAGGGTCTGAATGGTGTGCTCCGACTGTCCGTTGGTCTGGGGGTGGTAGGCAGTGCTGAACCTCAGACGAGTCTCCAAGGCCTGCTGAAACTTCTCTTAGAACTGGGAAGTGAAATGAGTGTCTCAGCCCGATATAATCTCACGAGGGACTCCGTGAAGGCGCACATCTCTGATGTAGCGCTCTACTAATTGTGCTAGCCCAAAGTTGACTCGGATCGGCAGAAATCGAGTCATCTTCGTCAATCTATCCACTATCACCCAGACTACATCGTGTCCCTATTATGTGATTGGTAATCCTACTACCAGGTCCACAGTGACACTCTCCACTTCCACTCTAGTATAGGGAATGGCTGTAGAGGCCCTGTAGGCCTTTGGTGCTCAGCCTTCACTTGCTGACATACCAAACACTGCTGCACAAACTCACTAACATCCCGCTTCATCCTCCTCCACCAGAAGTCATGTCACAGATCATGGTACATCTTGGTGTTCCCAGGATGTATGGTGAATTGGGCCCTGTGTGCCTCAGCCAGAAGCTCCCTCAGCAACTACTCATCTCTAAGAACGCACAAAAGTCCCCTCATGCATAGGACCCCATCAACAAAAGTGAAGTCTCCTGGGACCCCTGTCAACACCCTGTCTCACAGTGTCTGTAGATACGGGTCAGCCATTTGTCCAGTAATGATACGGTCTATAGTCTCTGGTCGTGTCTACCTCGTCACTTTCATAGCCCCGCAGTATCCTAGTGGCTCCAAAGGTCGCAAACTGCCTAGCTCCTCCATGAGTCTCGAACTCCGTGCCTATAAATTAGCCAAGTGGGCGGGCACCTTCCGGCTGAAGGCGTCAGCCACCACATTGGCCTTCCCTGGGTGATTGGAGATGCAGCAGTCGTAGTCCTTCAGGAGCTCTAACCAACGTCTCTGCCTCATATTGAGCTTCTTCTAATCAAATAGGTACTTGAGGCTCTTATGGTTCGTGAAGATGTCAAAAGTCTCACCGTACATGTAGTGCCTCCATGTCCTCAGCGTGAAAACAACCGTTGCCAACTCTAAGTCATGGGTGGGGTAGTTATGCTCATGGGGCTTTAGTTGCCACGAAGCGTAAGCGAGAACATGGCCCCGCTGCATGAGCACACCACCCAACCCCTACAACGAGGCATCGGTGTAAACCACAAACCTGCCATTGCTGTCCGGGATGGTGAGTACAGGAGCTGAAGTCAGTCGCTCCTTTAGCTCCTGAAAGCATGACTCACACTCATTTTTCCAAGTGAAGGGCACGTCCTTCCTAGTCAACTAAGTCATGGGATGCGCAATATGAGAGAATCCTCTGATAAACCGTCGGTAGTACCTTGCCAGCCCTAAGAAGTTGCGTATCTCTATTAGCGTACATGGTCTCTCCCACCGAAGCATGGCCTCAACCTTGGCCAGATCCATAGCAATCCCATCTCCTGAGACCACATGTCTCAAGAAGGCAACCTATCTCAACCAGAACTCGCAGTTGCTGTACTTGGCATATAGCCTGTGTTGTCTCAATGTGTCCAGTACCATGTGTAAATGTTGTCCATGTTGTGACTGATCTTGGGAGTAAACCAACACGTCATCAATGAATACCACCACAAACTGGTCCAAATACGGCCTGAAGACGCGGTTCATCAAAGCCATGAAAGCAGGGGGGGTGTTGGTCTACCCAAACGGCATGACCAAGAACTCGTAGTGTCCATATCATGTACGGAAAGCTGTCTTGGAGACATCAGTCTCCTCGATCCTCAACTGATGGTAACCTGATCTCAGGTCTACCTTAGAGAACACCGTGACATCTCTCAATTGGTTAAAGAGATCATCAATGAGGGGCAGCAAGTACTTGTTCTTGACGGTGACCCAAGTTAGCTGCCTGTAATCAATACAGAGCCAAAGGGTGCCATCCTTTTTCTTCACAAATAACATAGGGGCTCCCCATGGAGACACACTAGGCCTTACAAAGCCCTTTTCCAATAGATCCTACAATTGAGACTTTAGCTCTCGCAACTCAAGTGGGGCCATCCTGTACGGTGCGGTAGAGATGGGGCTTGTCCTTAGTACTAGTGAGATCTCAAACTCGATCTCACGCTCAGGCAGTAGTCCTGGCAGCTCCTCCGAGAAGATGTCGAGGTACTCGCAGACCACTGGAATACTCTGTAAGTCAACCACTAGGCTAGGCTTCGCTACAACACAAGTTAGGAAGCCTTCATTCCCCTGGCTCAGTAGCTTCGCTGCTCGAAGCGCAAAGATGTACCTAAAACCTCCACCCACTGGCTGGCCATGGAACTCAAAGGGAGGCAGCTCGGGTATGGGGAAGATGATCTTCCTCCCGAAATATCCTACTAGAGCATGATAGGTAGACAACTAGTCCATCCTTAGAATCATGCTGAAAACCTCCATCTAAATCACAATCAGATTAGCAGGGAGGTTGTGTCCCCCTATAGTGACCTTACAGTCTATGAAAACCTCCTCTATGACAAATGGCTGTCCACTTTGGCCTCTAATCATGAACAGATCCTCTAATAGTGTATTGTTAGGCCTTAGACTAACAGCAAAACTCGTGGAGACAAAGGAATGCGTGGTTCCAGAATCAAAAAGCACGTAAACTAATCGGCTGGAAAGTGTAACCATACCTGCCACTACATAACTAGAAGCTCTGGCGTCTCCGTGAGTCAGGGTGTTGACACGCCCCTCAGCCCTAGGTGCAGAGGAGGCAGCCAGGCTCTGGGTCGGGCAAGTAGCAGCTGGTCGGTACCCTCCTTGCAACTACTGCCTTCCCCCTCGTGCCTAGTAATCGCGACCGCTAGATCGGCCTCCAGTACTCGATGTTGGGAGCATCTGGTGTGCTCCAACCCTAGATAGGCAGTCTCTCCTCATGTGGCCCGACTAGCCACACTAGTAGCAGAGAGGGGCACAACCTCCTCCCTCAGTCCGTCCCTACTAGTGACATGGTGTGTCGCCTCCTTCGACAGCTCCGGGAGTGGTCGGATTGGTAGGGCCTCTCCTGACCTCCTCTAGCTCGCTTAGCACTATGGTGACTCCTTTGTTCCACAAGAGACTCTTTCTCTACACCCTCAAAAGAGACATGAGGGGGCGATAGGGTTGGCGGGAGCTGAAACTCCTCTCGCACGATCTCTCGAATTAACCGGATGAGGTCCTAGGCCTGGACACCCTGAAGGAGGGGCGAGGCAGCACTGGTCATAGGTCTGACATGACTGCCCCTATGTCCAAGACGAGGCATCTCCTATAAGGAGATGGAAGAAAAAGGGAATAGAGCTTGTCAACATTAACAGGCTTACAATATGACTCAGACGCAGAGTTCAAGAATACATATTGTGATGACCATCCTAGCTGCATGCACATGAGTGGCTACTTCCAACCCATTTGGTTATTTCTTGAGACGACCTTGCTCTGATACCATCTTATCACGACTCGATCTCGACTCCCTACAGAACCCAAGAACGGCCTGCCTCGACTAACCCCAAGACCCCATCATCCAACGAGAAACAACTAAATGCAAGGATAAATAATTCCACAACCACACATATAATGTAACTAAGCAAATTGATTAAAAGTCGACAACGGAAAATAGGAATAGAGTTCAATAGAAGCGACATGCCACAAGCAAAATCCACACTCCAAATCTGAAAGCACCGAAACTTTGCTACATTCATGCCTACTATCTTTCAAATTAGGGAAGTCCTTCTTTCCTATAGTAGCATATTCTTATATTTACTTTGTAGCTCTATAGGTATATGTTTTGTCTTTTATTTTTTAATTGGGTATTTGAGTAGCGAATTCCCATCTTCTTCAAGAGACAAAATACTCATCATGAAGATGATGATAACATTATAATGAGCCATAACTAGCTTTAATTAGACAGGATTAATTGACAAATGCTCTTACATAATCACCAGAGAATTGTATTTCCCTGCATATCCTTTCTGAGAAGAATACATTAAATCAGGGTTAATTCTACAGTTTTAACAACATATCATGAATGCAGAATAATCATGGGGTTTCCTAGGGGTTAATATAAGGTATAATGAGCATTAAGGTTTAATGAACATTAATGTCTAATAAGAGGGTCCACATAGATAAAAATAGGGCTTCACATACTTCGAGAACTGGTACAACTCCCAAAATCCTAATTTCAGATCCGCTTAAATAACAGAGGTTCTGGTCAGGATAAAATTCATCTAAACTTTCTAAAATTCATATAAAAACATTCCATGAGGTTTGGTATCCTTCATTTGACCATCTGAACCCATTTTAACCTTAAGTAGAGCCTCAGACATAATTCTGCCCTAATTTGGGTTTCTACGCAAATTACCCAAGCAAACTAGGTCAAACTAAAATCTAACTTCACCATCATATTTTTTGGGTCAAAATTAGGTTTGTACCAAAATTTGGGCCTAATCAGAGATCATCTTGACCTAGTTTACATTTTAGTCCAATCAGACTCTTTCTCTCTCACATACGCCCCTAACTTTTGAAATCATTGCAATTTGGTCCCTAACTTTGTTATCTTCTTCGTAAGAAGGTCCCTACCACCATTGGAGGTCAACCGACCTATAAGCGACCTTTGACCACTCCTAAACCTACTCGAATCAATATTAAATCCCACCAAATTTGGTGGATTGATGTTCACACTTAGGAGAATCATTTAGGACCAATTTTGGATCCCAAATCGCATCTGATTGGTCGTGTGAATGGATGAATTCCATGGTGAAACGACCCTTTCCAAGGGCTATTTTATTTTTTTTCTGAACTTTAGGGGCTTTATCGTAATTTCTACGCACCAAAAAGGTTCCCGTACGGAATATTTTAGTCCTTAAGGGGTTTAATGCAAAAACCCCCATGCCCATACACCTTCCTCCCCATGCCCCTACACCTCCCCCATACCCATGCACCATACCCTCCCCCATGCCCATGCACCATACCTCCCCTGATCCCTTACCACCCATAAAACCCCCCCTCCATTTTGCTCTCCAGTAGAGCAGTCTAGTGAGGGAGAAGGAGAGGGAGAGTGGGGAGTAGGAGGAGATCGGAGGAGAGGACGAGGCCGTGCGTACGGAGAGCTTGGGAGGAGACTGAGGGTGCTGCAGCTTCTGAAGCGAGAAGAAAGGCTTGCGAGGAGGTTTTGCGGAGTCATTTTTCCGTAGATTTAGACATCTATAACACTTGTCAGACGTTTGGGATGGACTCAGGACATCTGGAAAGCACGTAGAGTGCCAAGGTGCCAGAGACATTGGGAAGGTGCATTGGCGTGGTGTTTGAGGCACTTTAGGATGTCTGGGAGCATCGTTAGACGTTCGACTGCTCTCCCAGACGATCGGGGGTAGTGTTAGACGTCTAGAGACACCCTCAGACGGCTGTGAAGGGTTTTAGACTTATGAAAAAGATGCTGACAGCAAGGTGAGATCCTGTGCTCGTCTAAGACGTTTGAGACTCTTCCCAGATGTCTGATTTTGGTCAGGATGCATGTTTTTGGGCTGGTTTAGGCCCCAAATGGAGTCGATTTTTCGCAAACAAAGTATCGTTGGTTTTCTTTCAGAATTCTCTACGTATTAGTATAGTGTCTATTCTATTTTAAACTCGTTTGACATATTAATCAGCAATATAGGTCTCTAGTCCGTGGTGCACATGGGACCTGCAGAGACATTGGCATCCATCGTTTGAGCCCCCATACCACTCGTATACCCTGATAGAGTGGTCCTCTCTACTTCTGTGGCATGAATTAGTAAAGTGCATGTTAATTTAGAAATATTTGCTTGAAACCTAGGTTATGAGATGAACCCTAAGACTAAAAATGTGTGATTTATATCGTACATGAACCTCGCATGTGATAAAACTTGAGAATGCATGTTGTTAAATTCATTACTATAATAACTGGAACGTTAGAATAATGATTGCTTATTCTGTTAATTCATGAGCTGCATGTTATATGAATAAGAAACTAGAATGCGAGACAGATATATGCCACGAAATGAAATAAGATGAGTATTATGCATGAACCCTACGGGGAACCAGGAAAGGAATCATAGTACAGTAATATGGATATTCGATGTATAATGGGACTTGTTGCCTACGAGCATGTTGGTTGGTTGTTCGGACTTGGATATGAGAAGTGAGCTAGCCCTCGTGTACGTGGTACCGAGGAGAGCTACTATCCCTTTAGTGTAGGAGGGAGCTAGTCGCCCCTTGGGTTGGGACCCAGGGTTAGGAATGACCACCCTACATCGACTCTTGTTAGGCCCACTGGGAAAACTGGGATAGTCGGGTGGGGATACACAGACTGTTGAAGGGTGAGGCCCCTATTCTGTTCTGTGCTGTACGTTTGGGCGTACTTGCTAGCGGAAAGGACTGATCGCGTGCCAATGCAGGGTTGCTACCCGTGCATTTATCGTGCATGCCATAGTCACCGCTACACCGTGACCTTGATCCCTGGGGTGGTATACCAAGTGTAGGACTACCATGGGGTGCTCTCCTGGCCAGGAGGGTGCCACATGTACATCCTACATCACGGGATAATTGCATCAAGATCATTCCCTTAGGGAACAAGTGGATTGAGAAAGGTTGTGGACCATTACTAGAAATCGAATAAAAAACACATAGATTGATTTAAATGAAAACAGATAATAATACATAATTGGAAATTATATGATTAATTAGCTGCTTGTTCCCTTGTGTTTAATTGCATGTAAATGACACATACACCACTTTACTCAGCATTAGTTGACCACAAATATATGTAACTTGTTCAAGTCAGGGAGTTGAGCAGCCAACACCATCGGCTGCAGAGGGTGTTGGGCCTAATCGAGCCCAACAATAGTTGCACTTGCTCCTGTTCCATTTCTGAGATTTTCTGTTGTTAGTGAGTATTTTGGCTTATGTCGAAACCTGTTATTGTTACACTTTTGTTGGTTGTGATGGCTAGCTAGTGAACTGTACCTTTATTTCTTGCCTGTGGCATGTCACTTTTGTTGAACTCTATTCCTATTTTCCATTGTTGACTTTTAATCAATTTGCTTAGTTACATTGCATGTGTGGTTGTAGAATTATTTATCCTTGCATTTAGTTCTTTCTTGTTGGACGACTAGGTCTTGGGGTTAGTCGAGGTGGGCCGTTCTCGGGTTTCGTAGGGAGCCGGAATCGGGTTGTGACAAGATGGTATCATAGCAATGTCGTCTCAAGAAATAAACAAATGGGTTGGAAGTAACAATTCATGTGCATGCAACTAGGATAGTCATCACAACACGTATTCTTGAACTCTGCATCTGAGTCATATTTTGAGCCTGTTAATGTTGGCAAGCTCTGTTCCCTTTTTCTTCCATCTCCTTGTAGGAGATGCCTCGTCGTGGGCGTAGGGGCACTCGTGTCAGACCTGAGACAGTGTTGCCTCACCCCTCCTTTAGGGTGTCTAGGCCTAGGACCTTATCCGGTTAATTCGAGAGATTGTGTGAGAGGAGTTTCAGCTCCAGCCAACCCCATCGCCCCCTCATGTCTCTTCCAAGGGTGCAGAGGAAGAGTCTCTCGTGGAACAAAGGAGTCGCCGTAGTGCCAAGCGAGCCAGAGGAGGTCAGGAGAGGCCCTACCAACCCGATCACTCCCGGAGCCGCCGAAGGAGGCGACACTTTGCGCCATGTCACTAGCAGGGATAGACTAAGGGAGGAGGTTATGCCCCTCTCTGCAACTAGTGTGGCCAACCGGGCCACATGAGGAGGGACTGTCCATCTAGGGCCAGAGCACACCAGATGCTCCCAGCACTGAGTACTGGAGGTCGATCTAGCGACCGCGATTACCAGGCACGAGGGGAAGGGCAGTGGTCGCAAGGAGGGTACCAGCTAGCTACTACTCGCTCGACCCAAAGTCTAGCTACCTCCTTTGCACCTAGGGCTGAGGGGCGTGTCAACGCCCTAACTTACGGAGATGCCAGAGCTTCGAGTTCTGTAGTGGCAAATATGGTTACAGTTCCGACCGATTAGTTTACGTGCTTTTTTATTCTGGAACCATGCATTCCTTTGTCTCCACGAGTTTTGCCGTTAGTCTGGGGCCGAACAATACATTGTTAGAGGATTTGTTTCTGATTAGAGGCCAAAGTGGACAGTCATTTATCACAGAGGAGGTTTTTGTAGACTGTAAGGTCACTATAGGGGGACACAACCTCCCCGCTAATCTGATTGTGATCCAGATGAAGGTTTTTACGTGATTATAGGGATGGATTGGTTGTCTGCCTATCACGCCTTAGTGGACTGTTTCAAGAGGAAGATCATCTTCCCCATACCCGAGCTGCCTCCCTTTGAGTTCCATGGCTAGCCAGTGGGTGGAGGTTTTAGGTACATCTCTGTGCTTCGAGCAGCGAAGCTACTGAGCCAGGGGTATGAAGGCTTCCTAGCTTGTGTTGTAGTGGAGCCTAGCCTAGTGGCTGACTTACAAGGTATTTTGGTGGGCTGTGAGTACCTCGACGTCTTCCTAGAGGAGCTGCCAGGACTACTGCCTGAGCGTGAGATCGAGTTTGAGATCTCACTGGTACCGGGGACCAGCCCCATCTCTACTGTACCGTACAAGAGGGCCCCACTTGAGTTGCGAGAGCTAAAGTCTCAGTTGCAGGATCTGTTGGAAAAGGGCTTTGTAAGGCCCAGTGCGTCCCCATGGGGAGCCCCTATGTTATTTGTGAAGAAAAAGGATAGCACCCTTGGGCTTTGTATTGACTACAGGCAGCTAAATTGGGTCACTATCAAGAACAAGTATCCGTTGCCCCTCATTGATGACCTCTTTGACCAATTGAGAGGCATCATGGTGTTCTCGAAGGTAAACCTGAGATCAGGTTACCATCAGCTGAGGATCAAGGAGATCGACGTCTCCAAGACAGCTTTCTGTACATGGTATGGACACTATGAGTTCTTGGTCATGCCATTTGGGCTGACCAATGCCCTCGTTGCTTTCATGGATCTGATGAACTGTGTCTTCAAGCCATACTTGGACTAGTTTGTGGTGGTATTCATTGATGTCGTGTTGGTTTACTCCCAAGATCAGTCACAGCATGGACAGCATTTACGCATGGTATTAGACACATTGAGATGGCACAGGCTGTATGCCAAGTACAACAAGTACGAGTTCTGGTTGAGATAGGTTGCTTTCTTGGGCCATGTGATCTCAGGAGATGGGATTGCTGTAGATCCGGCCAAGGTTGAGGCCGTGCTTCGGTGGGAGAGGCCATGTATGGTGATGGAGATACGCAGCTTCTTAGGGCTGACAGGGTACTATCGGTGATTTATCAGAGGATTCTCTCAGATTGCGCATCCCATGACTTAGTTGACTAGGAAGGACGTGCCCTTCACTTGGACAAACGAGTGTGAGTTGTGCTTTTAGGAGTTGAAGGAGAGACTGACTTCAGCTCCTGTACTCACCATCCCAGACAGCAGTGGTGGGTTTGTGATTTACACTTACGCCTCATTGTAGGGGTTGGGTGGTGTGCTCATGTAGCGGGGCCACGTTCTCGCTTATGCTTCACGGCAACTAAAGCCCCATGAGCATAACTACCCCACCCATGACTTGGAGTTGGCAACAGTTGTCTTCGCGCTGAAGACATGGAGGCACTACTTATATGGTGATACTTTTGATATCTTCACGGACCATAAGAGCCTCAAGTACCTATTTGATCAGAGGAAGCTCAATATGAGGCAGAGACGTTGGTTAGAGCTCCCGAAGGACTACGACTGCAGCATCTTCTACCACCTAGGGAAGGCCAATGTGGTGGCTGACGCTTGCAGCCGGAAGGCGCCTGCCCACTTGGCTAATTTATAGGCACGAAGTTGGAGACTCCTGGAGGAGCGGGGCAGTTGGGGACCTTTGGAGCCGCTAGGGTACTGCGGGGCTATGATAGTGACGAGGTGGACACAACTAGAGACTATAGACAATATCACTACTGGACAAATGGCTGACCCGTATCTACAGACACTGCGAGACATGGTGTTGACAGGGGTCCCAGGATACTTCACTTTTGCTGATGGGGTCCTGTGCATGAGGGGACATTTGTCTGTTCCTAGAGACAAGGAGCTGTTGAGGGAGCTTCTGGCTGAGGCACACGGGGCCCAATTCACCATACATCCTGGGAACACCAAGATGTGCCATGATCTGTGACGTGACTTCTGGTGGAGGAGGATGAAGCGGGATGTTGGTGAGTTTGTGCAGCAGTGTTTGGTATGTCAGTAGGTGAAGGCCGAGCACCAAAGGCCTGCAGGGTTGTTACACAGCAGGGACACGATGCAGTCTGGGTGATAGTGGACAGATTGACGAAGACGACGCAGTTTCTACCGATCCGAGTCACCGTTGGGCCAGCACAGTTAGCAGAGCACTACATCAAAGATGTGGTGCCCCTTCACGGAGTCCCTCATGAGATTATATCAGATCGAGACACTCATTTTACTTCCCTGTTCTGGGAGGAGTTTCAGCAGACCTTGGGGACTGGTTTGAGGTTTAACACTGCCTATCACCTCCAGACCGACGGACAGTCGGAGGAAACCATTCAGACCCTTGAGGACCTACTACGTGCTTGTGTATTAGACTGGAAAGGCTTCTAGGAGGAGCATTTGCCCCTGGCAGAGTTTGCATACAACAGCAGTTACCACTCGAGCATTGTCATGGTGCCTTTTGAGGTTTTGTATGGGAGGAAGTGTACGACTCCTTTGAGTTGGGTCGAGGTGGGGACCAAGTGGGAGTTTGGTCCCAGGCTGATTTATCAGAGTCAGGACGTGACAGAGTTGATCCACAGACGACTCCGTACTATCAGGAGCTGATAGAAGAGCTACGCTGATCAGAAGTGCCGAGAGGTGCAGTTTGAGGTTGGGGATCACGTCTTCCTCCGTGATTCGCCAATGAAGGGCTTGCAGCATTTTGTGGTGTGATGGACGTGTTTCGTATGGTAGAAATCGAGGTTTGGAGGAACCCGTCATCGTAGTTACAAAACTCATTATCAAATACAATTTTACCGAAACTCCAAGGGAGTCCTGGGTCGAACACAGGGAAGAGACATTTACTTTGTTTGAAAATCGTGCTTCGTTTTGTTTCTTTTTGGTTTTTTTTTTTTTGAAATAAAAAGATAAGCAAGAAAAATTCACAAAATGAGATGGAACACAACTTAGATGGAATCAAATATGATATATTGCACAAATGTCTATTACAATAATCTATGAAAGCATACAAGAGAGAGAGGTGAGAAGGAATCTCCCGAATTGGTTGTTCGGCGAGACGACGGCGCCTAGAGGAAGTTTGGATGAAGGAGTTGAGGAGCAGGATGACGGAGGTGAGATGCAGGAGGACGCCGGGTATAGGAATGCCTCACCGAGGCTCTGGAATGGAGGTGAGAAGGCGAAGGCGATCTGCTACCGAAATGGAGGTGGGAGGATGGCTCCAAGGCAACCTATGAAGGTAATGGGATGAGGGTTGAATATTTGATGCGATAAAGGAATGCTACACTAACAGGAGACCTTTAGAGCTTGAGAGTAGGTTCTAATGGAGCTTTGGTAGGCTACTAGAGCTTAGGAATAGGTGGGAGTAGAGTAAGTAGAGATGAAGGGGAATGAAGGGTGTAGAGTTGTTTATATAGTGGTAAATGGAGGTGGTCTGTGTGCACGGGCCTTTAGTGACATTTAAGACGTCGCTAAAGACCCGCCAGAGACATTACTAAAGCATTCACGCGCCTTGGCTGGCACTTGGAAGCTTGGCCGCAGCTGGTGTAGGGTGTGTGGATCATCGACCGTTGGATGAGGCGTGGACGGCTGTGATCGTGAAAGGAGAACGTGCGCTCGCCTGCATTTGAAATATGCACCGCTGGCGAGTGCATTGGCAACCGTCAGATGATGCATCACATGACCGAGACTCACCTGCAGATCGCGTGCGCATTGATTTGAATCGCACGCCTCGCGCAACTGCGAAGATCAGACGATGGACACAGCTCTTGGTTGTCTTAAATGAATGCCCCAGATGGCGTGCTTGTGATTTGGCGTGCGCCCTCGCATTGGTGGACGACGTCAGATTGCGCGTGGAGAATCTCGATCGCTCGATCGAGATTGATCAACCCTATTTCAGCTAGGACTGTAGCGGGCGCGGCAAATTGCGGCTCGAACTCGTGCTCACGATTTGGGAGCACTTGTCTTCACCGTTACGCCAAAGTGATGCTTTGTTGAGTGGAGGGCGGTGCAGTCACGCGTGCCTTGACCATTGGATGAAGATCCAACGGTCGAGGTGAGTCCTTGCTTGAGGCCAGGCACGATGGCTCAGGTGGGGGGCAGCCTGGATGGCACCATGTGGCGCCATCTGAGCCGTCCGTTTTCATCTTCTTGTAGACGGTGCTACGAAGCTCTGATCGGGGTGATTTTCACATTGACGGATTGCGATCGTCACTCCGGATTCATCCGTACGGTTGGATTCTTCATTCGAAGCCTGTAAAGATGTCGCATTACCTCCTAGCCATATAAAGTGGAAGAATTAATGTACATAATACACAACTATCCTAAATGCCATGCAATGGATGTTATGCAATTTTATAACATGATATGTAATGCTAAGCCTAGGAACTATCATAAATAAGCATTTTATCATGAATTCATGTGTGTTTATCATACCCTCAAGCTTACTTTTTGCTAGTCCCTAGCAAAATTAATCTAAATGCTATGTATAAAAGTAGAATCAGGATTCGATTACTTAGGCAAAATTTGTCGATTGCTTTAGAAAATCTCAACCCCAAGACCTAATTACAAAAACTTAGCAGTGCCTAGGTGTCTACCAGAATGCAGACCGCCCAAGCCCTCGCCTTATTTGAAAAGAGAAGATACACAATTTTTTTTTGTTTTTCTTCTTTTCTAATTTTTTGGACTTTTGGAGTTTGCGAGTTCCGGGATAAATTTTTACGACTACCCCACTCTCCCAAGACTCGAAATCGGGGTTTGGAGGAACCCGTCATCATAGTTGCAAAACTCATGGCTGGATCAGGCATGAACCCATGGCAGCCGTTGGATTAGAGGTGGATGGTTGAGATGGTGCGGGGATCATGCATTCATATCACGCACTCGATGGCGCATTAGATTGGGCGTCTATCAATGCATGATTGATTGCTTGCAGATCGCGCAGGTCTGATTGTGCCATGTCGCCTCCTTCTCTACTGCTTGATGGCCATCCAACAGGGGCAATTTGATTGCACCCACACTCGCGAGATTGCCTCACCCCCACTGCGGCTCTAACTCGTGCTCGTGGCTTGCGAGCGCTTGTCTTCACCAATGCGCCAAAGCCGCGATTTGTCGAGTGGAGGGTGGTGCGGTCACGCGGTGTAGAGAGTCCCTCAGTTGTTGGATCTCAATCCAATGGCTGAGATCTCTCCATGCATGAGTGTTGGGGCGGCTGTGGTTCATGTTGGGAAGTCTGGATGGTGCCACGTTGCGCCATCTGGACTGTCCATCTTCTTCTTCTTGTAGAGGGTGCTATGGAGCTCTGATTGGGGTGATTTTTGCGTTGACGGACTACAATCATCGCTCTGAATTCATCCGTACGGTCGGTTTCTTCATTCGAAGCCCGTAAAGATTTCACACTACCTCCTGGCCATGTAAAATGGAAGAATTAATGTACATAATATACAACTATCCTAAATGCCATGCAATGGATGTTATGCAGTATTTATAACATGATATACAATGCTAAACCTAGGAACTATCATAAATAAGTACTTTATCATGAATTCATGTGTGTTTATCATACCCCCATGCTTACTTTTTGCTAGCAAAATTAACCTAAATGCTATGTATAAAAGTAGAGCCAGGATTCGATTATTAGGCAAAATTCGTCGATTGCTTTAGAAAATCTCAACCCCAAGACCTAATTACAAAAACTGAACAGTGTTCGGGTGTCTACTAGAATGCAAACCGTCCAAGCCCTCGCCTTATTTGAAAAAAGAAGATACACAATTTTTTTTTCTTATTTTTCTTCTTTTCTAATTTTTTTGTACTTTTGGAATTTGAGAATTCCGGGATAACTTTTTACGGCTACCGACCTGCCCAAGACTTGGAAAGGACTCTAAGTGTTAAGCATTTAGTGAAAAGAGTGAAAGACTCACTAGGCGGCCATTAAAATGGACTTCGGATTTCTACAACCCTAAGTGACCTTGCCTAGAGGCTTATCTTTTCGAACAGTAGCTTTCTTCCTACTTTTATTTATGGGATCAACACAAGGCAAACCCAGTGTATTTCTTCCCGGTTTACTCTACCTCTCTACTTCTTCCCTAAGTGTTTTGGGAATTATTGTGCATTTTTGTGAGCTGGGCTCTGGACAATCGGCCAATGGGCTATTACCATAGCAACTTGCCAGCCATACTCGTGCAGTGAAGTGTGGCTTTATTTGTTTATTTTTTTTCTAAGTAGGTGGCTTCCCTGATCTAAGATTTACCTAAAGGCAGTACGAAGAAAATGGTCTTGTGGTTGGCTCTGGACAACCGACCGATTAGCTATTACCACCGACAACTTGCTAGCCATACCACCCCAGATAGTTAATTAGCTACCCAATTTCCGAAGAAATCACCGAAAAGTGAGTCGGTGCAAAAAGTGTGTAGATGCTTAAGTTTAAAGTCCTCTCAAATCAGAGGACGAGTTAATAAGTTGTATACTTATCACCCCAATTTATTGACTAGTTTAAGATAAAATTATTTGGCGAGGACTTGAGACTAAGTCCACATTCGAGTGGACACCCGTGCTAATTAAGCCCGAAGACTTGAAGAGTCTACATATTTAGGTCCCAAAGTATCAATTCCTAAAGTTTGCAACTCCTAATGCCTAAGTTCTCGTCTCCTAATTCTTTTTTCTTTTTTTTCTTTTTTTTCTTTATTTTTTTTTAAAGATGAAAAATAGGAAATTACTGTTACTGTTGAAAAAAAGATTCATAAGAAATATCCACCTCCCCATGCTTAGCTAATGCAATGTCCTCATTGTTAAAAATGAAAGCATGCAGGAGAGTAGAAGTGGAAGAATAACACCTGGTTTCCGTGAGATTCAGGTTAGCTTAGAATAGTCTTTACACGTGCTGAGTTTAGTGCCTTCAGCTAGACGAGGTCCTCAATAAAAAAAAAACTAACATTGAGGTTGCAATAACACGGTTTCTGGGCCCCAAGATATGGGTCTCAGAGAGTAAAAATGGGCTTGCCAAAGAGATAATCAATGAAAGTGGTAAGCTGGTGGTATAGGGAGAGCCCAAATGGTCTCCAATAGAAGTTTTGTTGATCCATTACAGAGGAGGTGTGGGTGGATATAGAAATTGTGCAATGGTTGGGAGAATAAGGACGATGAAGGTTTTGTGATGTGTCGGGGGTTTGTGGGTACTCTAACATTTCAAGAGTTTCTCTCCAAAGATCAATTTCCTCCTCACAATCAGAGTGCTTAATCCAACCATCCTGATCCTCATGATTCCCACCCAAAAGTTGAACCTCAAACTCTAAAAATTCAGGATGAGGACATTGTTGGGTTATAACTTGATCATGTGAATCATCCAACAGATTTTCGATCTCATGAATATTTTCTTCATTCCATGTTGCTACAGTTGGTTGCATGTTTTCATTGTCCTTAATTATACCGGCAACCATGTGATTTTCTTCCTACGTTTGGGTTGAGTTGGACCTTGAAAGGTTGTCTAAGATATGTATGGCCATTACCTCCTCTACTCTGCCAAGCTCCTCCATCAAACCACACTTAGTTTTATCCTTCTTTGAGACCTCAAAAATATTAAATCGATTTGTTTTATTCTTAGAGGCCATTTCTATATTTTTCGATTCACAATCAATCCTTTCCTTGACGATAGCCAAGAAAGGTCTTCCTAAAATAATCGGGGTGTGGTTGAGCTGTTTTGGTGCTTCCATGTCCAGGATAATGAATCAGCAAGGTAATGCAAATCATTAACCTTGACTAAAACATCCTCCAAAATACCCCTTGGTTTTGTAATGGATCTATTGGCTAACTGCAAGGTTATGTCAGTGTGTTTCAGGTAGCCTAGACCCAATTCCATGTGCAGTGAGGTGGGGATCACATTAATGGAAGCACCCAAGTCGAGAAGGGACCGATCAGAAGTAATGTTTCCTATTGTGCAGAAATCAATGAGGTTCTCGGGTCCTGCTTCTTAGGAGGTAGCTTGTTTAAGATTAGTGTGCTTGTGCTATCAGACAAGACTACTCTCCTAATGTTTTTAGATTCCACTCTACGCTTTGGTTTATATGAATTTAGTAAACCTATGGCGTAAGCGAGGATTGATCCGATAGCTGCAAGGAGTAAAATGATTATCAATTTGAAAGCCTGAAGTAAGGGCATCCTTTCCTCCAATTTCTCCTCCGACTTTTTCTATTTGCCCATATGATGAGAGGCTCATCATGACTTCTAATTACCCCTAATTAACTAGTTTTCCTAGTTAATTACCTAGGAATATGCATATATAAGGGTTAATTATATCATATGGGATAAAGTAATAAAGGACCTTAAAATAAGTTTAAAATGCTAAATTATCAGCCAATTAATATTACTAATAACTTAATTAATAAATGGACTTGAAATATCATTAATTAGTTACATAATTAATATCTTATTTAACTTAAGTATAACTTTAGACCTAAGTCTTTAATAACTTAAGTTAAATAATTTAAAATAAATGTAGATAAAAGGGGTTAAAATGTAAGTACTGGGCTTTAATATAATATTTAACTAATTTATAAATATATATAAAAAGTTAGAAAAGAAAATGATTTAAATTAACTTTAAAAGCCTCTGTTTGCATTTTGGTCCCTATATTTTATTACAATCGAGTCCTTTTCTTTTCATCTAGGTCCTTATCTTTCCTTGCACATAAGTCCCTATGAACACTGACTTATTCATTTCTTCTTCAGTCGCTTGAATGGCTGATGTTCGACGGTGATGTCATCCTCCGATGATCGCCTATCTGACGCCATTCCGCCCTCGCGAAGCTTCTGAAGCTTGTGCTTACCACCTCAACTCCATCCACTGGTCTGAATTATTCATAAATCCTAATCAGATATAGGCGTTAACCTCACCGACGTCGGAGATGACGTTGGAGGTTAAGCTACACCTAGATGCAAACCTGTCTGGATTCAAGCCCCTTAGCCATCGCAGAACCCTATAAATACCCCTCAAACCCTACGATTTGAGCGGTTAGCTCCCTACCCTCTTCCCCAATTGTAGCTAATTGATAGTCTATTCTCTCCAACTCCAGTGACCTACCTCCACTTCCATACACTTCTTCCGATCACTTATACCATATGTCGAGCTTTGTCGTCTTCTGCCGCGTCTCTGGACAAAGCAACGACTTCGAACTCCACTTCTACTCCACAAACACGCCCGCTGGACTTCTTCTTTCTTCCCTCTGATTTCTTCCTTTGTTACGAACTTCGACAGAGTTCTCTCTGTCCCCTTCGTCCAGGTAACAGTAGGCTTAGGTGTAGGCAAGTTTAGCATAGTTTTAGTTCAGTAGATTAGATAGCTTAGCTAGGTTTTTATGCTTAATTCATTCGTCATCTTCTCCATCTTTGGTAAGCTCTTTGAGCTTGTCCAGAGCATTCTTTTGCTACTTTTACATATTGATCACCTTCTTTATCTTATCATGAATTCATAGCATTTCTTTTTCCTCAATTTTAGTAGCTGAATTGCCTAGATCACTTCCACATTCATCAGCGACCTTCGCTGTCCACGACGAAGGTCACTGAGCTTAGAACACACTCGCTAGGGCCCTCCATCACCTCTCCGTAATCTAAGGGCCCCAATCCTATACCTAATCAATTTAATTCACTCGTAGTAAGTAAACTCCTAATTTCGTTCCAACTTTCGAGTTCTCTATCAATGGAGAGCTTAAAAGAGTTACTCCACCTAATTAACCCCCCCACAGAGCATTGCTAGGCTCTTATGAGCCTTAACTGTCACTCAATTGAGTGAGAGGGTCGTCTCTGAGTTCATGAGAACTCAGATTATATTTTAACTGAATTCAAAGCACATCTTCTGAATTGATTGCTAATAGCTTTAATCATTGTATTCTTGAGGTTCCTTGTGACTTCAGGAATCTTTTAAGACTTTTCCATATCAGTTTCATGGAGTTTTGAACTTCAGGTGATCACTCCTGAACTCACCGAAGCTCCAGCGAGCTTTAACGAGTCATTTTCGAACTTCAGCCCTAGATAAGTGTCGAGAAACTCTAGAATGAATCTATAAGGCTTAAGGATCATGTCTCAGTGTTTCTTTTGTTGTTTTATCATCTGGAGCTCAATATCTATTTGCATCTTCTCCAACTCCGGTGGAGTTGGAGAGATTACTGTAAGAGGTTTCGGGCTTCAAATTTAGGTTTAGAAGCAAGAGTAAGACTTGTTTAATTCATCCTTAACCTTCTATTTATCTGAAAACCTCTAGGATTTTTCCACTGAACAAACCTTCATTTCTTCTCAGGCGGCGATGCCTGAGGGTATCTCTCGAGTCGTCAAAACTTGATTTTAAGGTATGCATCAGATTACTGAGGATAATTTGAGTCGATACAGGTGCTTAATTCGATCTAAAAGGTTGAAAACAAGAAAGTCAACTCTGAAGGGTCCTAGGTCAAACTGAGTCGTAATTAGGGTTTGAATGGTTGAAGCTCTGAATTAAAGGGATGATTGAGTTTCTGAATTTATTTAAAGATCAATTAGGGTGAATTTAATGAGTTTTACTAAGATTTAGATGAGATTTGATCTTCTGCGTAGTTTAGGTTCAAATTGGAACCCAACAAAGTTTGTAGTGTTTTTGATGATATTTGATTGCAATTCTCACCCAGATCTGTTTCAAACAACCTTCTTAATCTGTTCAGTTCCCTTTTTGAGTTTGTTATCTATCTGTCAAGCTATTCAGAATTCAGATCCAAGCTCTGAAGCTCCTATGTGAAGCTCAGAAGCTTCTTTATCTCTCTAAAGCTTTTCAAATCTTTTTCTTCTATTCATTAGATGCAGAATCTCCTCCTTAATAGAGTTCGGACCTCATCTAGAGGTCACATTCTCTACTGCAGGTCCTTAGACCTAGAATCACCATCTGCAGGCCTTCAATGGCTGTGCAACTCTCTTAACTTCACCCTTTGATTCAAAGGGCTTAACTTCACTTGAGCATCAAATTGATGCATGTTCCTGATAGAGCAGATCAAGGGCTTTCGATCGAGCCTTTGCTCGGTCAAAACCATCAATAGAGTCGGTCGGAATCGTCGGCCAAAGTTTTGTCGATATCTGACAGAACTAGGGAAGCAAAGTCCCACCTTGGAAGTTTTTTAGCAATGTCACTGGTATAATACCAAAAAGTGAAGATGATGCTTTGGTTGTCAGTGCTGGGAGTGGCTAAAGAACATTGGGTGCGGGCGCGTGTGTGCACGTGCTTGGGCATGGGTATGTGTGCGTGCACTTGTGGGTGTGAGCGTGGGCCTGGGAGGCCAGAGATTGTGCATGGACTTGAATTGATTAAAATCCACCAAATAAGAACTAGGCCCAAGATCAAGTAGGGTCTAGTCCCGCCCAATTGGGCGTTGTGTATCCCCGAATGAGCTTGGGCTGCCCATTAATAAATAATTTCTATAATTGAAGATTAAATGGGTTAAATGTTGGTGCGAATTTGGCTAAAGTGTGGAATCGAAGACACAGTAAGAGATGATAAAGAAAGAAAGGAAGAGTTACGGAAGGATAAAGACTTAAGTAACTTTAAAAGATCTTGAGAGAGATAGAGCACAACAAAAGAAGAAAAGAGGGAATGATAGAGAGAACAATGACAGAGAAGAAAGGAAATAAGAAAGAAGAAGAAAAGGGCTAAAGAAAGAATGAAGGGAAGAAATAGAAAGAAGAAATTAGATGTCTTGCTTAATTTTCCATCATCTGACTTTTATTTTTAAGATGTTTGATTTGCCTTAATATTTCATTTTCATGTTCTTTTATTGTATTTTGAGCTCTCAACATTGTAAAAGGCAAATATATTTCTTGTATATCATTTTCTTGCCTTAACCTTTGGTAATTAGATCTAATTGTTGTAATAAACATGTTTACATGATTTTTAATGTTAGATTTTATGTGTAAATATGTTCCTTCTTAATGGAATGTTGCATGTTCTTATTTGAATCATTTTTATGCAATATTCATGTGTTTAAAGTATTTAACTTAATATTTGATTAATTAATTGATTCATTATTATGCTTTAGAGAATTCACGGTGAATTAAGCTTACTATTATACCTCCCAGTGAACGACCTAGACTCAACTAGTTAAAAAGAACTTAAAATCTAAAATATTATGTTAACTTAACCCTATACTACACAACTGACATAAAATCGAGTTAACCTAAGTTACTTTATCATGCAATTAATTAAGTCCAAATAACTTAATTAACTATGTTGAGATTTTAATGCTCCACCATACAACAACATACTCCCAAATCAGACTCTGATGTTTTGCTGATCACATTCTTAGTTGGGAGTCTAGAATTCTTACTATGGGGCCTAATAGTGTTGCCATGGGGTTGGGTAGGTCCCTTTTGTCTACTACCACTCCTCAAGGTGATGGTATTTGCCGTGCAAAAATGCTGTTGGTTAGTGCTTTGGGGAGGGTTGGCAAAATAGGAGGCTCCCAGCTGATTATGGTACGAACTTGGTTTGTTCCAAGAGGGGCTAGGGTAGCCTGATAGATAGCATGAGCTTGAGCATATGACTCTCCATTATTACCAAACCCTTGAGGCCCAGCACCTCGGTTCTGTACATCCCTTGGGTTTGGTACAGGTTGTGATGGTAGAAATTTGGGCTGTCGGTTGTTTGCACCAAGTCCGGATTGCAAGGTATCCAGCAAAGTTTTCATTTGTTGCATGAGCTGGAGTGTTGACCCTTGCATTTCTACTTCTTCAGGTTTAAATTAGCTTGCTCGGCGAGTTGTTGAGCATTCCACATGGACTGATTAACCTGATTCAAGGGCAACTGAGTATATACATGACCCTGACCCATTGGTTTTTGCGGTACATAGTTGTTGGGTCGATATTGGGTTTGCTGCCCCTTATCTTTACAAGAGACGTTAGGGTGATTTTTCCAACCAAAATTGTAGGAATTTGAGTAAGGGTTGGCCCTAACATTCTCCTACACAGCATGAACATTCTCATAATATGAGGATGAAGAAGGATCAGAAAAACTGGGATCAAAGGCCCCAGTTTGGGACCCATAAGGTTCCGAGAAGAACTGGCCAGAAGATCAGGCCAACTCCAGCTGGTTCACAAACTCTTGTCCCATAGGAGTGTGCAAAGAATGGAATCCCGATCCTTGGGATTGAGTGGATCTAGAAAAATTAGAGTTTCCAGACATCCACTCTTCCATTCGTTTAGCAACCAGATCCATCTTATCTAATTTATTACAGATCAATACCATATCAAATGTATGAGAATCTTGGACCTCATTGGCATTTGATCTAGTTTGTTGGGATCGGTTGAAGGTTTCCATGGAGGCGTGGCTTAAAGAGTTTTCACTCATTTCCTCAAACAAATCATATGCACTATCTGCATCTTTGTTGAGAAAATTGCCTTCGCAAGAATCATCCACAAGGTTATGGAGTTGATCATTCAACTCGCGATAAAAAATCTGCACAAGTTACCATTTAGGCACCTTGTAGTGTGGATACTTCCGCAACAGATCCTGGAATCTCTCCCAGGTCCCATGAAATGATTCCCCCTGCCACTAGGCAAAAGTGGTAATTGCCTGTTGCAACGCATTGGTTCATCCAATTGGAAATAATTTCTTCAGGAAAGCCGATTTCAAAGCTGTCCATGTAGCAATCGGTCTTCCATTGGTATGATACCAATGTGCGGCCTTATGCCTAAGTGAATGGGGGAAAAGTCTCATGAGCATCTATTCTTCATCCACATTTCGCGATTTGGTGGTCTGAACCAAAGTGATCAAGTCCTCTAAATGTTGGAATGGGTCCTCCGAGCCAAGCCCGTGAAAGTGTTTAATTAGACTCAAAACCTGGGGATTGATCTCAACATCACCGGCAGGGATCACAACGCCAGGACGAACCTCATAATTTGAAGGATCATAAAAATCCTTCAAGGGTCGAGCACCCTGACCATTCATTCGTTGGAACCATTGCTGCATCTGCTGCAATTCTTCCAACTGCCTCTGAATCAGCTCCTGCTGGTTCGGGGATGGGGGAGGTGGTTGTTGATCAGCCATGGGATCTATTTGGCTAAAACTCAACCTCCACCTCCAGGAATGGTCAATAGGTCCTTCCAAATGAGGGTTCAATGACCTCCTTCCAAGCATACACTGGAAGGAAGTCAGAAGGACGGGGAAGAGAAGGGACCCTGCAGCACAAAAAATACAAGCCATCCTTAGGTTGGGTAGCTTAAAGGTCTACAAACTCTCAGAATCTGACCTAAGATTATGGATGATTTACTCTACTTATATCTAGGCAATCCAACCAATTAGAAGGAGGGACTGGGGAGAAGGTTCTTCCTTTGGCTTGCGCCTCCGATTCTTAGTGTACCCCCCAGCCGCGGTCGTTTGACGCTACTCCCATAGCTAGACATCAGATTGACTAGTATAAGCAGGTTAATCGTGAACAATCTCAATCTAGATCCCGTCGAGCAAATTAGTCCTTAGGGCCAACGTTTAATCAATTTTAGTTAGGCTTGGGATATTGGTGCTTCTGGAATGTGATGGGCCCTTAATGGGTTGTGTCCTTAATGATTTGTTTGAGAATGTGTGAATGTGCACAACCAAGAAGTTTTCAAGCAAGATTATTAATGATGAGGTGAGTTTTAGGGTTCGAATCTTGCTTAGTAGCTTTTGGATTCAAATATTATGTATATTCAACAAAGTTTTGTGAGGCAAACCAAGTTTGAAATCATGAGTTCAAGTACTTTTCCTTTATAAATTAAGAAGAAATATGGAGTGCCTGGCTTGTCCTAAATATTGAATCCTACGGGGCAGCTACAAAATGAATCTCTTTTAAATTAGATGGTGTGGCCCAAACAATTCAATCAATCGGCTCAAATGCACCACCGATTAAGGCACACAGAAAGGTGATTAACTTAATATGATTTTTGCTCCTTTATGTGTTGAATTGGTGTACCGGTTCCACAAGTCGGAATCAGGTTGAGTACATGAAAATCAAGTAAGGTTATGTGCTTCAAATGTGGGTATATAAAGTGTATATATTGATTCATCCCACAGAAAGTATCTTTTTATTTTTTTTTTATAAAATGTGAGGGTGAAATGAGTGGAGGTGACAAATAAGGCAAACAATTTCTATCCTACGGTTTATGCAAACACCTAAGTAGATTAGGTCATGGTTATGAATGCGGCGAAATGAAACTAGTGGGGGGGAATGTGGGGGACACTTAAAGACTACTCTACCTGCACTTTACTTCGGTCTACCGCACTTGGATCTCCATGCTAAGGTACCTGCAAGATAGTAGATCAAAGACAAGTGGGGTTAATAATATTTAAATGCAAAGAAGCGTAGAAAATAAGAAAGTAAATTCCATTGCCTCTCCGGCAACGGCGCCAAAATGATGAACGTGTTTCGCGTGGTAGAAATCGGGGTTTGGAGGAACCCGTCGTCGTAGTCGCAAAACTCATTATCAAATACAATTTTATCGAAACTCCAAGGGAGTCCTAGGTCGAACTCAGGGAGGTGACAGTTGCTTTGCTTGAAACTGTGGTTCGTTTTGTTTCTTTTTGGTATTTTGAGGTTTTGTTATTTTTTTGTGTTTCTGAAATAAAAAGACAAGTAGAATAAATTCACAAGAGAGATGGAACAAATATGATATATTACACAATTGTCTATTAAAATAATCTACAAAAGCATAAAAAGAGAGAGAGGTGAGAAGGAATCTCCCGAATCGGCTGTTTGGCGAGACGACGGTGCTTGGCAGAAGCTTGGACGAAGGAGTTGAGGAGCGGGACGATGGAGGTGAGATGCAGGAGGACGCCAGGTAGAGGAATGCTTCACTGAGGCTCTAAAATGGAGGTGAGGAGGCAAAGATGATCTGCTATCGGAATGGAGGTGGGAGGATGGCTCCAAGGTGACCTATGAAGGTGATGGGTTGAGGGATGAATATTTGGTGGGATAAAGGAATGCTACACTAATAGGAGGCCTTTGGAGCTTGAGAGTAAGCTCTACTGGAGCTTTGGTAGGCTACTAGAGCTTGGAGTAGGTGGGAGTAGAGTAGGTAGAGATGAAGAGGAATGGGGGGTGTAGGGGTGTTTATATAGTGGAGGGAAGAAGAAATTCGTGTAGACGACTGTAGTGACAGCTGCAAGCATCACTAATAACCCCTGTAGCTATCGTTGAAGATCACACCCCCACCGCTCATGCCCGCAGTTGGCCTTACGCCTACGAGCAATTAGTGACGGCTGTAAGCGTCACTAAAGGTCCGCCCAAGCTGTTGCTATTGCCTCCAGCTCGCGCTAATGCATGCTCATGGCTGGATCAGGTGTGAACCAATGGCATCTGTTGGATCAGAGGCGGACGATTGAGATGGCGCGGGGATCGCGCATTCAGATTGCGTGCTCGATGGTGCGTCAGATTGGGCGTCGGTCGACGCGTGATCGAATGCGTGCAGATTGCACTGGTTTGATTGCGCCACGTCTCCTCCCTCTCTGCCGCTTGATGGCCATCCAATGGGCGCAATTCGATTGCGCCTGCGCTCGTTAGATCGCCTCCCCCCCAGCGCGGCTCAAACTCGCGCTCACGGCTTGTGAGTGCTTGTCGTCACCAATGCGCCAAAGCCGCAGTTTGTCGAGTGGAGGGTGGTGCGGTCGCGTGGTGTAGAGTGCCCCTCAACTGTTGGATTGAGATCCAAGGCTGAGATCTCTCCATGCGTGAGTGCTGGGGCGGCTGTGGTTCATGTTGTCCATCTTATTGGATAAGGTGCTACGAAGCTCTGATCGGGGTGATTTTCGCTTTGACGGATTGCGATCATCACTTCGGATTCATCCATACAGTTGGATTCTTCATCCGAAGCCCGTAAAGATGTCGCACTACCTCCTGGTCATGTAAAATGGAAGAATTAATATACATAATATATAACTATCCTAAATGCCATACAATGAATGTTATGCAGTATTTGTAACATGATATGCAATGCCAAGCCTAGAAACTATCATAAATAAGCATTTTATCATGAATTCATGTGTGTTTATCACCCACCTACTCCATGGACTGCTTAAGAGAAATTTAGTCCCTAAACTCCACTGACACCTAGCTGTTCCATGGACTGACCGATCAAAAGCTATTCCATGGACTCTAGTGTTGACACATTTTCTACAAAACAAGATCTTGTTGATATGTGGACTACAATACTTGGTTGCAACACTAAAAGAGACAAAATTGGAGTACCTTAAGGCCATCCCCCAGATGTGCAAGCTTTACTTTTAACAATCATTAACAAGCCATCTGTTTCATATTGTAAATAGACATAAAAAATGGAATCAAAGCAACAACATGCTAAATAATTTATAGGAACTTCTCCAATCTACATTCAAAACAAACACAATAGCATTTCAACATCTGAAACATAAAACAACTTGATAACATAGTAAAGTTTTGAATTCTTCTAATTCAAGAACATAATAAAGTTTGCAATCACATAGACTACCATATAACTACACTATATCATCAAAACAAAAAATCTATTATAGCTAACAATTAATACTGATGTAGAGTTTGTCCTATATGTATCCTATATGTTAGTATAGTTTTGCCACATGCTCCCCCCAAAAAAATCCACTTGGTAGTAGGATTCTCCTTTTTTCAAGACAACACAAGCGATCAAAAAGGCCACTTGCAATGGAATAACAAAAATAAGACTGATGAGAACCTCATCATGAGCCATAACTAGCTCATTTTGACCTAATACAGAGAATAAAAGCTCCTACATAACCTTAGAAAGGCTTGGCTCAGAGAGATTCTGAGTTTGCAAAGAAAACATAAACTGAAGGGTAAAAATGCAATTTCACCAATCCGATCTGAAAATAGGGTAATTCAGGATCCAAACATAGGTCAAAATAACCTAATAAAAAGAAAAGTGGGATGAGATGACTCAATAAGGGCTACAGCAACTCCAAAGAATTAAATGACAGCCTGTAACCCTAAAAACAAACCCACTTCAATTCACATGGTTTGAGGCAAGGTAAAAATCAACTAAACCCTCTAAAATTCATAGAAAAATAATCCCTAGGGCTTAGAACTTTCAATTTGGCCTTAGGAACTCATTTTGACCAACATTGAGAACCATGCCCAATTAACAACTTAATTTGGGTTTTTGCATAAATTGACCGATCAAACAAGGTTTAATCTAGAAATAAAATTCACCATCAGAATCCTTAGGTCCTAATTAGTCATGTATAAAAACTTGGGCCTAAGAAGAAACCTTCTTGACCAACTTTACACTTTGGTCCTTATATATTTACTTTTTGACCCTCAACTTTTGAACCCTCACATTTTGGCCCCTAACTCTCCTTCGTTCTTTGCATTTAGGTCCCTCCTGCAAAACCTGCTCAGCGCCATGCTCCGGCGACCTTGCGCGGAGCATGGCGCCGCGTAGGGTGAGGGAGGGGCCCTGGCAAGTCAATGGGAGGTACCCTGCGTCGTCAGCCACCGCAGGGACACCCCCTGAGTACTGCGACCGCCCATACCGCCTGTGCGAATGCACGGACAGTATGGGTCTCCTTCCTCTGGCGTCCTCCGGCGAGGGAGACACGTCATCTCCCTCCGCCCTCCTCTCTGATTCCGCCCCTATAAATACCCCCGTCGCTCCGCCGTTCTTCCCAGCTCGGATCTGACGGAGACACCCCCCTAAATTCCTCCCTTCCCACTCCAACAGACGCCCCCTTGCTCCGGCGGCCTCTCCTCCTCCTCGTCACCTTGCCACACTACCAGCAGCAGGGTTACCTTCCCTCGATCTTTCCGCGTCACGCTGCACCCAGCTGACGCCTCTCCGGCCCTCTCCTCGCCGCCGCCCCTTCCTCTGGGCAATTTCTTCTCCGGCGACAGTCGATACGAATGTCGCCTGCGCCAACCCCTCCTCGTCCAGCTTAGCAGGTAGAACTTCTCCTCTTCCTCCCCTCTTTCTTTTCTATACTGAAAACCCTTACTGTCGCCACCTATTTCCCACCGATCACCCTCACCTTCTCCACCTCCGGCCAAACTCCGGCGAACCACTCCCATCGCTCCAACACCCCACACGGCTCGCCGACCTGTGCATAACCTCCGCCTCCTCACCCTGATCCTCCTCCGCCCTTCCACTGTCCACCAAACGCCCTCTGCAGACCCACCGAACACACCCACTTCTTCGCTGGCAGTTTGACCTAGGGCGACCTGTTTGCTCCACCACGCCCCCTGCAGACCCTCTGACCACCTTCGCCGTGCCACGGCGAAGGTCCCCCGCCTGTCTGATTTGGCCGAGAGGCCGTTCTTCTGTGACCAGGTGACTCACCCGCCGTCGCCATTACTGAGCAGGCAGAGCTCCTTCACCTGCAGGTGCAGGCACACCTTCGCCCAGGTTCGACTCCCAGGTTGCGCGGGGCGTCTCCGCGAAGCGTCCCAGGCTCGCAGTTGGGGCGAAGGCCTCGCGTGAAGCCACGATTGCCCGCTGCTCCCTCCGCTGCGGGCGCTCAATTGGGGTGGGACATTTAGTCCCACCTCGGAACTTTTCAGAGGCGCACGGGCGCATAAAGGCAAAAAGTGCCTTATGCTGTTTGCCTCCTGACCACGGGGTGAGGTCCCTCTCACCCGACCCGGCCTCGTCCGTGATCACGCTCCGCGGACCTGGCCCGACCCGATTAACCTGACCTGCACTCCTCGCCCACCACCGCACGCCGGTGGGCCTGGACCTGGGCGCGACTCGTACCCGATTACCCGGTTGCTCTGGGAGAGCTGTCCTAAGAGCGAACTCAGAGAGAAAGAGACGCGCGGGGGAGGGGGGTAGAGTAGGTTTTTGCCCTCTGACTCTGAACTCTTGAGCGTGCAGGCACAGGTGAAGAAGAAGGAAGCTAAGGGAGACACTGTAGCAACAAGCGGTTTAAGTCGTCTGATTTTCAAATCAGACGACGTCCTGAAGACAGGAGAAGGCAAAGAAGAAGAAGGAAGGCGAGGCAGAGGAAAGAAAGGAATACAGAGCAGCCAAGTGAAGAAACAGAAAGAAGAAGAAGAAGACAAAGAAGAAGAAAAGAAGAAGAAGAGCACGGGAGGAAGATCTGAGGCAAGAAAAGAAGAAACAAAGAAAATAAAAAGAAGAAAAAGACAGGATCGTCCAACCAAGAAATAGAGGAAGAACACGAAGAACAAAAGCCAAAGAGGAGAGAAGACAAAGAGGAAGAAAGAAGAGAAGAAGAAGAGCCAAACTTTCATCTCTCTCTCTCCCTTTATTTTTGTAATAGAACATGTATATCTCTAGAATACGACTTGCTCCCTGAGTTCGACCTCGGGAGAACTGTATTTTCCAAGTAACAAATATTAGCAAATGATGGCAATAACTATCTGTACTACAACGACTTAAGAAAAGCTAGTTGCTGCCACCGTTCTGCCAGTTGGCGCCGTTGCCGGGGAGCAACGACTATTCTAGAGGTAAACATTCTTTTTTTAGTTCTAGTAATCTCCTCTCTTTTGTGCAGCTACAGGAAATCAAGAAGACAAGCAACCGCACGGCAACCACTCCGAGGACAGGTAATTTTCTATCCTCTCAACCCCTAAATTCTAATGAGGAAGAAAAGAAAAGAACAAGCAATATAGGGCTAACCTGTCTTCTATACTTAGTAAACCATAAAAAGTTGCATGTTTTCAACCCATTATTCCTGCACACTATTAAGGGTATTTAAGGGCTAACACATTCTTGCTTGAGCCCTAATTACCCAACAAAGAACTAACTGGACCAAATAGAGCCAACATAAGATTCAACATTAGGGTTTTAGAGACACACTACTTAAATCAAGAATGGAGAAAATCCAAAAGAAGTGTGCCTAAACCATTGATTGAAAATACCTATCCAAAGAAACCCTAAAATAAGATTGGCTCTTTAAACACTTGAACCCTAAAAGACAAGACCTAATAAGCAAAACTAGCAGGTAAAGTTGACCATTTGGGTCAACTAACCTTCAAATTAGGTCACTCTTTGCACTTAAAAGACTAAAGTTCAAGTGGAACCCTAAGCACCTTGCTCTTGAACTAAAATTGGTAGACTTAAGAGGTCAAGATCCCCATTCTGGTCTACCTGGAACCGCAGTGACAAGAGAGGTCGGGTGGGGGAAACCCTGTAACCTGTGGGGACGCTCTACCGTGTAGGGGTCTTCGTGGGACTCACCCTCTTTGGCTGCCCAGGTAATTCTCAGGTGGTCGATCTTTCTGATCAAGGGGTCCATCTGCCCCGCACCTCTATAGTCACCCAACACATTCTTGGGTGTCTTGATTGGGTCCAGCACCTTCTAAACTCATCTCTTCCAACAGTGCATGTACGGGAGGAGGTCCTTAAGACTATCCTTAAGACCTCCTTTACAAATTCACTCTCGTCAAGGCCAAGCCTCGACGCCCGTGTGCAGCAACCCCCTCACATTATTCTCTCTTCTAATTCAGAACCAAGTTCTTCTTCTTCCCCTATCATGGCTCAGCCAATTGAGGAAGAAAACAATCTGGAGCACCAGCTCCAGCGACTCAACGACCTCTTCCAAAACTTTGTGCACCCACCGCAGCGTCCCATGATGGGGGACCATTATAATCCTGCTGCGGTGGCCATCGAGCCTCAAGTCAGAATCCCAATTGGAGGACTTGATTCTGAATTGAAGCCCAATATGATTCATGCTATACCTAAATTCCATGGGCTTAATTATGAAGATCCCTTCCAGCACATCAAGCAACTAAAGCATCTGGCCCAAACTTTTGGGTCAGACGCACAAAATCGGGATATTCTTCTCATGAAGATGTTCTCCTTCTCTCTTATGGACAAGGCTGCCCATTGGTACCAAACTCAGACCCGGCCGATCAACAATTGGGAAGAACTTCAGTCCGAGTTCCTAAAAAAGTTCTTCCCTGTTGGACGGACCAACACCTTGCGCCATCAGATTACACACTTCACCCAACAAACAGGGGAACCTCTCCATGAGGCATGGGATCGTTTTCAGGATCTCATGAGAAAGTGCCCCCATCACGGAGTTCCTAAATGGGAACAAGTCCAATCTTTTTACCAGGGACTCCATGAGGACATCCGTCTTTTCGTCAATGCAACCTGCGGAGGAAATATCATGGGTCAACATGAAGACACCGTGTGGGAGATTCTCGAAAACATGTGCGAGAACTCCATCAATAATGACTCCATGGGATTATTCGACAGGACGAATACCCGCGCAGCGATGAATCCCAGGGGAGCACACGAGACGTAGGGCCTGTCCGCATCAGTCGACTTCGAGTTAATGGCCAGTCGATTGGACAAGGTCTCGATTATCGAAAAGAAGGTGGATGAGCTGACTCAGCATCTGCAGCGAGCCACCTCTGCGCATAACCCTTTCGCACAACCTCCTTCCACAAGGGAAACTGTGCAAAACATTCTCCATCGATCTTCTCCTAGGATGGACCCATCATCCGAATCTTTGCCTGGAGGTCCTTCCGATTCCTTCTACACCTGCCAGGGAAATTCCATTCCCTCTTTCTCTAACTCTCTGGAGGTTCCTCAGACCTGCGAGGACCTCAACGCCATCCAGAACGACCCGTTCTCCAACACCTATAATCCTGGATGGCGTAACCATCCTAACTTTCAGTGGGTGGGAAATTCCCAAACCCAAAGACCATCCTTCCAACCCCGCCCACAACCTCCTCGTCCTTACCAGCCGCCTCAGCCTCGGCCCAACCCTACTTATCCATCTGGGCCAAATCAAGATCAAATGTCCCTTATCCTTCAGACCCTGGCTGACATTCAAAGAACGAATGCGGCTATCTAGAAACAACACAAGGACGAACTTACAGAAGTCCGAAACCAATTGACCCAGTTGGCAAACTCTCGCCAGCCAGGTACTCTTCCTTCCCAACCTCTGCCTGATCCTAATAACGTGCTAACCCAGCGGCGCATTATGAACCCAAACCTGGGCCATGCCCATATGATCTATCAGGCCCCCTCTGTTCCTTCACCTGACGGGATAGAGGCCTCCACTTCTTTTGCAGGTTACTAGCAGCAAGCTATCTTACCCAATCCCAACCAAAACCAGGCAGGACTTAATTCCGTAACGACCCGTAGTGGTAAGGAAACCCAAGACCCACCTCATCTGAACCACTCCAAGCCTGGTAGTGATCCCAAGCCTAGAACAGTAATCCAGGACGTCCCCACCCCTATCCCAGACCCACAACCAGGACCTATCCTAGAAGAACCAACCAAGATCCCGTTTCCCGAGGCCTTGACCAAGGGAAAGAAGACCACCAAGCCCGTGGCACCTGAGGAGGACCTGGTCAAGCTCTTTGAGCAGGTCCACATAAACATCCCCTTGATGGATGCAATCCGCCACGTACCAGCTTACGCACGATTTTTAAAGAATGTGTGTACACCCCAGCGTAAGCCGCGAACCAAGGGTAGGAGCCCAATTGTTCTGTCAGAGCAAGCCAGCTCTGTAATCCTCAGTAAACTCCCACCTAAGGCGAAAGATCCTGGTACTCCCCTGATTTCCTGCAAGATAGGTGCTACCCAATTTGATAGAGCTTTGCTAGACTTAGGTGCATCCATAAACCTGATACCCACATCCTTACTTGACCATCTAGAAGAATCTGAGCTAAAACCAATCGAGGTGATATTACAATTAGCAGATCGATCTATAAAGTCACCAAAAGGGATTCTCGAGGATGTTATCGTAAGAGTGCGGGATTTCTATTTCCCAGTGGACTTTATAGTCTTAGATATAGACGCGCCTAAAAACCCTAGGGATACACCAATCATTCTAGGGAGACCTTTCTTGGCTACTGCTAGAGCCAACATCAGCTGTGAGGAGGGCCAAATAGAGCTCAAATTTGGAGATCAAACCTTAAAAATTGATATATTTAAGGCCCAATAAGGAATTAATTGTGGTGTCATCGAACAGATTTGTGATGTTAGGATTTTGGTTGATGAGTCACACCTCCAGAATGACTCGATTATGCCTCATCAATCACAGAAAGATCTTGACCCGCAAACAGAGGAGTCGAATCCAGACATACACAACCCAGTAACTCCTACCCTTGAACCTCACATCTACACTGAACCACCCGCTGCTGCTGATAACCCTATCCTCGAGTTAAAGCCTCTTCCTGCTCACTTGAAATACATCTTTTTGGGTTACAATCAGACCCTTCCTGTGATTATAAATTCCACCCTCAATTCCGAACAGGAATCCCGTCTGATTACTGTTCTCCAGCAACATCGCAGAGCCATCGGGTGGACTCTCGATGATTTGACTGGAATAAGCCCCTCCTTTTGTACTCATCATATCTATTCAGAAGAGGGCGCACGACCTTCTCGTGAAATGCAGAGACGTTTGAACCCTAATCTGCAGGAGGTCGTGAAAAAGGAGATCATTAAGTGGTTAGATGCCGGGATCATCTACCCTATCTCCGATAGTCGTTGGGTGGGCCCAATTCAGGTTGTGCCTAAGAAGGCAGGACTCACCACCATAACTACTGAAATCGGAGAAATCATTCCTACCCGATTAGCTAATGCGTGGAGAGTCTGTATAGATTACCGCCGACTCAATTCCTCCACAAAGAAGGACCATTTCCCACTACCCTTCATTGATCAAATTCTCGAGAAACTAGCGGGAAATAGGTTCTTCTGCTTCCTTGATGGGTACTTCGGTTACAACCAGGTGGCAATCCATCCTGAGGACCAAGAAAAGATCACATTTACCTGCCCCTTCAGAACGTATGCTTTCCGAAGGATGCCTTTCGGTCTTTGCAATGCACCCGCTACTTTTCAGCGATGCATGCTTGCCATATTCTCAGATATGGTAGGTGATTTCCTGGAAGTCTTCATGGATGACTTTTCAGTCTTCGGAGAATCTTTTGATGATTGCCTCCAACACTTGGTCCAGATACTCAGGCGATGCATTGAGGTGAACTTGGTTCTTTCCTGAGAAAAGAGCCATTTCATGGTGCCTGAGGGAATTGTCCTGGGACACTCAATTTCGGAAAAAGGCATCCAGATGGATCGAGCTAAGGTTGATCTGATTTCTCGCCTTCCCGTACCTAGCTCGATCAGGGACATCCGTTCCTTTTTAGGGCATGTCGATTTTTACCGCCGTTTCATTCCAGATTTCTCGAAAATCGCACGCCCCTTGACTTCTCTTCTCTCTAAGGATGTACCTTTTGAAATCTCCAAGGAATGCACGCTAGCCTTTGAAAACCTGCGTGACCGAGTCACCCAGGCACCTATCCTACAATCCCCTGACTGGTCTCAACCCTTTGAGATCATGTGCGATGCATCTGACTTCGCTGTAGGAGCGGTCCTGGGGCAGAAAGCTGACGGGAAACCCGTGGTCATCTACTACGCTAGCAAGACACTTGACGAGGCTCAGCGTAACTACACGGTTACGGAGAAAGAGCTGCTAGTCGTAGTATTTGCCCTTGAAAAATTTCGATCGTATCTTCTGGGTTCCCATGTCATCATTTACTCGGATCACACGGCTATAAGGCATCTCCTTGCCAAGAAGGACGCGAAGCCCCGACTAATCCGTTGGATCTTGCTGTTGCAAGAATTCGATCTTGAGATTCGCGACAAGGCGGGAAGGCAGAATGTGGTAGCCGACCATCTGTCCCGTCTTCCTTCTGAGATCATCAACCCTTCCGGACCCATCACGGAACATTTTCCTGATGAGCACCTGCTTTCTGTTGGTACTAGACTTCCATGGTTTGCTGATATAGTAAACTACTTGGCATCTCATCAGACACCGTCTGATTGGCCGAAGGCCAAGAAAGACAAATTGCGTTCTGATTCCAAGTATTACATTTGGGAAGACCCGTACCTTTTCCGCATAGGTGCTGATCAAATTATTCGGAGATGCATCCCGGAAGAGGAAATCAGCAATATCCTATCTTTCTCCCATGACCAGGCATGCGGTGGCCATCTCTCAGGGCATAAAACCGCATCCAAAGTCCTCCAGTGTGGCTTCTACTGGTCTACACTTTTCAAAGATGCATACAATCACTGCAAGGCATGCAGTCGTTGCCAGACTTTAGGCAACATGAACCACCGTGACATGATGCCTTTGCAGCCGATTCTCGTATGCGAAATCTTCGATGTTTGGGGGATTGATTTTATGGGCCCCTTTCTTGTTTCGGATGGTTTCGAGTACATTCTGCTTGCGGTGGACTACGTGTCCAAATGGATCGAAGCCATACCGACCCGAACCTGCAATCACAAGATTGTTCTTAAGTTCATACATCAAAACATTTTCTCAAGGTTCGGGATTCCCCGTGCTATTATCTCTGATGAGGGGACCCATTTTACAAATGCTCAGTTTAGGTCACTGATGGCCAAATTTGGGGTGTCTCATCGAATCTCTACTCCTTACCACCCCCAAACAAATGGTCTAGCTGAGCTATCAAATCGGGAGATCAAGAAAATCCTGCAAGTCACTGTTCGGCCTGACAGGAAGGATTGGTCGTCCCGACTTCCGGAAGCATTGTGGGCCTATAGGACCGCCCACAAGACCCAATTGGGCATGTCTCCCTTTAGACTGGTGTACGGAAAGGCATGTCACCTTCCCGTAGAACTAGAGCATAAAGCCTATTGGGCAGTACGGAACTGTAATCTAGATCTTTCCAAGGCTGGAACCCACAGAAAACTCCAAATCAGCGAGATCGATGAATTACGCCTAGACGCGTACGAGAACTCGCGAATCTACAAGGAGCGGGTTAAAGCCTTCCACGACAAGCACATCTCGAGAAAGATCTTTCATCCTGGTCAAAAGGTCCTACTCTTTGATGCCCGACTCAAACTTTTCCCGGGGAAACTGAGGTCCAAGTGGGTCGGACCGTATTTAGTCCGACAGGTTTTTGGAAATGGAGCCATTGAAATCAGTCCACTCAGCCATGATTCCGAACCTTTCATCGTAAACGGTCAAAGACTCAAACCGTTCATTGATGTGACTTCTACTGATTCGGCTGAATCATCCCTCGTCCTCCATTCCCCTTGAACTTACTGCGCCCGGCCGATGGCGTAAAACTCAGCGCTTAACGGGAGGCAGCCTGTCATTTCTTGAAAATCTAAAACCTTTTTTCTGATACCATTGTGCACTTAAGGTTCACCCCTTAAGACAGCCGACTCCACCTCAGATGCTTGCATCTGAGATTAGAAATCGTCCGCAGAATTCATCCCGACACATTCACTCACAAAAATATCTGTCTTAAGGAATAAATTAAGTAAATAAAAACCCCTAAATCACAATGAGGACATTGCAAGTTTTAGGCATGGGGGGGTATAAGTGCAAACTTGTAGAAAAAAAAAAGGGTTTTAAACAAAAAATTCACATATGCCAAAAACACCATAAAAATTAAAAATTTTTCAAAATAAAAAGAATAAGAGGAGAAAGGAAATTTTGAGGAGAAGGAAAAGAAACAAAATGAAGAGGAGCACAAAAAGATGAAAGAAAAGAGTAATAGTCATTAGTAAGAAGCTAAGGAATTAACCTTAGTCTAGACCATTTTTTTCAAGAAAAGAAATGAAAAGTGCTTGGTAAGATTAGTAAGAACGCAAACCTTAGGCATTCTTGATAGACTCTTAGTACCCATTAAGATCTAGACAATCCTCAAGAGGTTGAGGAAAATGAAAAGCTTAAGTACTAGGTCCGAGGCTTAGGGAGTACTTGACCTCGCTAACTAACTTCTGGTTTACGGGACTCAGTAACCTAAGCACCCTAACCTCACACACAGCCTGGTTCAACAAGCGTAAAAATCAAAATCACGCAGAAGCGTCGAAAAAAAAAAAATTTTTTTCTGAAAAGTACACCTAGAGTAGGAGCGGCCGATCAACACAAGTTGATTTGGACGAGTTCCCAGCGCAGAGAGGCGAGAAATCCCCTCAAAGATGCGTAACAAAATATCATCTCCTCGGTGCTTGTCTCTTAGGATATTCACATATCCTACTGGGGGCATGTAAGCACCCTGCTTGTTCAGATTCCATGGATGGCATTATCACGAAGTGTCAACTGCCAGGGTCTGAACGTGGCCACAGAACACCATGGATGGGATTATCTCGAAATCTCAATAGCCAGGGTTCTGGGGGTTGCCATGGGCGGTGCTATCTCGAAGCATCGATCGCCAGGAACCCTTGAGGATTGATGATGGGGGCAAAGAATCTGATACAGACCGTGTTGAAAAGCCAATCCTAAGCTAGAATTAAAAAGAAAAAGAGAGAGAAAACTCTCCAAAAATAGAAAAGTTTTCTACCTCTCTCTCTTACAAAATGTATTGCGAACTGAACTAGGGCTAAAATCATTTCAAGCACGGGTGCTTTAACTACAAAGTCCAATAAACCTTAGGTTAGTTCTTGTGGGTCTTAAAAACCTTTGCTAAGGACTGAGGCTGAGGCTAGACAAATTTGGATCTTGATTGGTACTAGAGTACCTTTTAAGCCTATGGTCAGCATTCTAACCTAATCTAGGTTTAAATGAAAAAGCACTTATCTGAAGCTATTAAAGAACTTCATGGTCTAGAACAAGGGTTGAAACCTTAAGTTTTTGCTAAGGGACTAGCAAAAGCTAGGCATGGGGGTATGATGAGAACCTCATCATGAGCCATAACTAGCTCATTTTAACCTAATACAGAGAATAAAAGCTCCTACATAACCTTAGAAAGGCTTGGCTCAGAGAGATTCTGAGTTTGCAAAGAAAACATAAACTGAGGGGTAAAAATGCAATTTCACCAATCCGATCTGAAAATAGGGTAACTCAGGGTCCAAACATAGGTCAAAACAACCTAATAAAAAGAAAAGTGGGATGAGATGACTCAATAAGGGCTACAGCAACTCCAAAGAATTAAATGACAGCCTGTAACCCTAAAAACAAACCCACTTCAATTCACGTGGTTCGAGGCAAGGTAAAAATCAACTAAACCCTCTAAAATTCATATAAAAATAATCTCTAGGGTTTAGGACTTTCAATTTGGCCTTAGGAACTCATTTTGACCTACATTGAGAATCATGCCCAATTAACAACTTAATTTGGGTTTTTACGTAAATTGACCGGTCAAACAAGGTTTAATCTATAAATAAAATTCACCATCAGAATCCTTAGGTCCTAATTAGTCATGTATAAAAACTTGGGCCTAAGAAGAAACCTTCTTGACCAACTTTACACTTTGGTCCTCATATATTTACTTTTTGACCCTCAACTTTTGAACCCTCATATTTTTGCCCCTAACTCTCCTTCGTTCTTTGTGTTTAGGTCCCTCCTGCAAAACCTGCGCAGCGCCATGCTCCGGCGACCTTGCGCGGAGCATGGCGCCGCGTAGGGTGAGGGAGGGGCCCTGGCAAGTCAATGGGAGGTACCCTGCATCGTCAGCCACCGCAGGGACACCCCCCTGAGTACTGCGACCGCCCATACCGCCCGTGCGAACGCACGGACGGTATGGGTCTCCATCCTCCGGCGCCCTCCGGCGAGGGAGACACGTCGTTTCCCTCCGCCCTCCTCTCTGATTCCGCCCCTATAAATACCCCCGTCGCTCCGCCGTTCTTCCCAGCTCGGATCTGACGGAGACACCCCCCTAAATTCCTCCCTTCCCACTCCGACAGACTCCCCCTTGCTCCAGCGGCCTCTCCTCCTCCTCCTCGTCGCCCTGCCGCACTACCAGCAGCAGGGTTACCTTCCCTCGATCTTTCCGCGTCACGCCGCACCCAGCTGACGCCTCTCCGGCCCTCTCCTCGCCGCCGCCCCTTCCTCTGGGCAATTTCTTCTCCGGCGACAGTCGATACGACTGTCGCCTGCGCCAACCCCTCCTTGTCCAGCTTAGCAGGTAGAACTTCTCCTCTTCCTCCCCTCTTTCTTTTCTATACTGAAAACCCTTACTGTCGCCACCTATTTCCCACCGATCACCCTCACCTTCTCCACCTCCGGCCAAACTCTGGCGAACCACTCCCATCACTCCAGCACCCCACACGGCTCGCCGACCTGTGCATAACCTCCGCCTCCTCACCCTGATCCTCCTCCGCCCTTCCACTGTCCACCAAACGCCCTCTGCAGACCCACCGAACACACCCACTTCTTCGCTCGCAGTTTGACCTAGGGCGACCTGTTTGCTCCACCACGCCCCCTGCAGACCCTCTGACCACCTTCGCCGTGCCACGGCGAAGGTCCCCTGCCTGTCTGATTTGGCTGAGAGGCCGTTCTTCTGTGACCAGGTGACTCGCCCGCCGCCGCCATTACTGAGCAGGCAGAGCTCCTTCACTTGCAGGTGCAGGCACACCTTCGCCCAGGTTCGACCCCCAGGTTGCGCGGGGCGTCTCCGCGAAGCGTCCTAGGCTCGCAGTTGGGGCGAAGGCCTCGCGTGAAGCCACGATTGCCCGCTGCTCCCTCCGCTGCGGGCGCTCAATTGGGGTGGGACATTTAGTCCCACCTCGGAACTTTTCAGAGGCGCACGGGCGCATAAAGGCAAAAAGTGCCTTATGCTGTTTGCCTCCTGACCACGGGGTGAGGTCCCTCTCACCCGACCCGGCCTCGTCCGTGATCACGCTCCGCGGACCTGGCCCGACCCGATTAACCTGACCTGCACTCCTCGCCCACCACCGCACGCCGGTGGGCCTGGACCTGGGCGCGACTCGTACCCGATTACCCGGTTGCTCTGGGAGAGCTGTCCTAAGAGCGAACTCAGAGAGAAAGAGACGCGCAGGGGAGGGGGGTAGAGTAGGTTTTGCCCTCTGACTCTGAACTCTTGAGCATGCAGGCACAGGTGAAGAAGAAGGAAGCTAAGGGAGACACTGTAGCAACAAGTGGTTTAAGTCGTCTGATTTTCAAATCAGACGACGTCCTGAAGACAGGAGAAGGCAAAGAAGAAGAAGGAAGGCGAGGCAGAGGAAAGAAAGGAATACAGAGTAGCCAAGTGAAGAAACAGAAAGAAGAAGAAGAAGACAAAGAAGAAGAAAAGAAGAAGAAGAGCAAGGGAGGACGATCTGAGGCAAGAAAAGAAGAAACAAAGAAAATAAAAAGAAGAAAAAGACAGGATCGTCCAACCAAGAAATAGAGGAAGAACACGAAGAACAAAAGCCAAAGAGGAGAGAAGACAAAGAGGAAGAAAGAAGAGAAGAAGAAGAGCCAAACTTTCATCTCTCTCTCTCTCTTTATTTTTGTAATAGAACATGTATATCTCTAGAATACGACTTGCTCCCTGAGTTCGACCTCGGGAGAACTGTATTTTCCGAGTAACAAATATTAGCAAATGATGGCAATAACTATCTGTACTACAACGACTTAAGAAAAGCTAGTTGCTGCCACCGTTCTGCCAAAGACCATGAAGAGAAAGATCATGAAATTATTAGTATCTAAATTATATACTATTACCTGACTTTTGCACTGAGTATAGGTCAATTTGATGTTACAAACTAATCAACTTTGAGATTGAAGGCAATTTCGGTGAAATAAAGGGCTCTCTCAAAAGAAAGTTGTCAAGAAATAAAATGCCTAAAGAAACTGAAACTAAAGCTGAAATATCTGAGTTCAAAATGGGTAAAGAAATTAAAACGCTAGCTAATGTGGATGAGTATAGAAATTGAGATTAGATGCAAGATCTGCAAAACTTGAAGCCAATCTTGGCATAGATATGGCTGAAGAAATCACTACTATGGATGAGGACGACTCCAAAGGAATGAAAAGTAAAATTTTGAACAATCACACATTCCAACTTATTATCTAACTTCTAGCCATTTGGTGATTCTTCTTTTTATTTTGTTAACCTATGACATGTTTCTTGTTGAATCCTTAACCATGCCATCTCCAACATGGTTATTTAGCACCATAGTTGTACCATTTGAGCTAATCTAGGGAAGAACATGCTACGCTCCTAAATATCCTATCGGACACACAAAATTTCAATATATAATGGGTTGCCGAGAAATAGTCTGGTGTTTTGTTTTCTATCAATGTAAAAAGGTCACCTTCGAACCTATGTTACCTACAAAGGCATGAGTATAGAAATGGATCAAAGTATGATATTATTATCTCAATCAAGAGAACATATAGGTCTATTAGGAAGAATTTCAGCCTTCTTTGTTTTCTTTGGCCTCCCACGTTTCCTTGGCCTATTAGCCATCCTTTCCTTCATCCTATTTCAACTTGTATCTACAACTCTAGTGGCCACTACACTGTAATTTGAGATGAAAGTGATTAAGACACTAATAAATTGAGATTAAAAACAAGCATTGCATTAAACTGCGTGAAGATGTATACCTGTGAGAAGCAAGACTCACAACATTTGATTCTACATTTGTACAGATGGACACTTGAGATGATGGAATGAGTTGGCCTAGTTGTGATTGACGGTTAATTGGGCCTTGGCAAGTGTTCTTATGGTGTCCATAACCCTCGCATCTAGTGCACCTATGTGGTTACTTCACAGTAACTATTTCGTCCTTAGATCAAATTCAATTTTTTCTTGGTCTTTCCGGAGGTCTCTTCGCATGAGGTGCACTAACAACATATCCAACATCCACATCAGTCCAAAACTCTTTTGCTAGAAAAGATCCAATTCCACCTGCATAGGCTACCAAATAGCTTTCTACAGTATAATATTTGCTACAGCACAATTCCCATCTAGTGTCTCATTTGCTTTTGATTGTAGCTACTGCATGTGTCCATACACGGCCACTAATCTATCGTCTATTACAACTGCATTCTTTTGCATTGATATCTAGAACATGTCTTCCTGATGGGCATTTAACTTCAAAAACATTGACAGATGATCTCCTAACAATAAAGCCTTGAAATCCTAGACTTACTAATCTATTGTACTCATAAGTAGAGGGCACCAACACTCCCTTCAATTTTGTAGCTCTTTTCCTTCTATCATCCATTGTCACCATCAGTTTCTGTTGAATGCAATCGACTAAATCACATAAAAGCCTCTGCCTAGCTTTTGATATCCAAGAATTGAAACTCTCACTAAGATTGTTCGTGATATAATGGCACTTAGTATTCCTTTTCAACAAGCATCTGACTTGAAGGTACATTAGCTTCATTTCTCTTTCGTGCAGTCGATCCACTTGAAAGCATGCATGTTTGTGTTTTGAATCTCCCTAATGTAATGAAGGAATTGGCTCTTCTCAAAAGACCAAGATGTAGACCATACCAAGCTCTCCAACTACTCACCCGGACAATCCTTCTTGAAGTTTTTATACAAGTGTTGCATACAACTTCTATGTTAAACTTATGGATACAATAACTGAATGGCACTTTGAAGCCCTTTTTGACCAACTGATATGATAGTCAAACTCTCCCCACTTTTAAAATCGATTGCCTCTTTTAAGTATTTGAGAAATCATTTCCAAGAGGCATGTGATTCTCCTTCTTCCACAATAAAGGCAATAGGAAATAATCCATTAGCACCATCAAGAGTAGTTGCCCCTAACAAAGGCCCCAAGTACTTCCCTTTTAAGTGACACCCATCCATGCCTAAGGATGACCTACAACCATTTACAAATCCATCACTGCATGCCTTGAAACATACAAAGAGGTGAAGAAAGGCATTGTCTTTCTCAGTTGTGTATGGATCACACTACTTGGATTTCTACTCTTGATCAACTCATGAACAAAAGATGGCACATTCTCATAGCTTTTTTCAACTGTGCTAAAAACATCAACTAATGCATAATTCCTCCCCCTATAAATTCTCATGTATGTGATGGTCATGCCATATATATTGAATATCTTATCTGATATATCTCTGACGGTCATAGAAATATTTTCCCTCATCTACTGATTTATGTGATTTAAAATCCATTCGTGGGTGCCCATTCGATGATAATATGTGTGTTCATAATTTAAACTTTTCACTCTAAATGTAACCCCGTCATTCAATTTAGAAGTATGGATTCTCCATTTACGATTAGTAGTCGCACACATAGCAGTCACACGAATTTTGTTGCTCTCAATCGTCTTCATGTTAAATTAATTTATTATGCAATGCTGTGTTAGAGTAAAACTTAAATGTTTTTTTAACAAACCCTCTAAAGTTTTTTTTTTTTTTTTATCAAAATGTCTCCACCTTCCACCCATCGAGTGAGATCGAGTTGAGGCTTATTAGAGGGTTGGTGTGTGCAAGGGAGTCAAAGGAGGAGGGATTGAAAGAGGAAGGCTCAAAGGAGGAGTGAAAGAAGGGGTTGAAGGGAGGCAGGGTGGAGGTGAGGGTAAGAGTAGAGAAAGCGGGGATCGGGGTTGCAATTGGAGGAGCAAGGGCATGAGGGTACAATTAAATTTAAACGAAATTGATTGTCTCCCACATATTAATGTAGAGGTAATGACTTGAACTTAATTTTTACCTATCAAAATCAAGAGTTTTCGTTGTTCTATCATATCCTGGTGTCAACACAAGGAATTGGAAGGCTCTTAACCTCGATTAATTGCTATATGCAACATTGTGCTTTCCAAATAAAATGGATTTCCCATGCCACCGACGTCATAGATGACATGGGCACTTAGCTAATCATCTCAGCGTCTGTGCTAAACCCTACACGGAGTCCAACAGTGCATGCAACGCATGTGATGCTAACAGTCGCCACACAGTAGTTCAATTGTACTTACGCCCAACCAGATCTTTCACGTTTACTTGGCACAAATAATTATGTCCTCGTGGCCCTCTGCCCAAGACTCGTTTCAATTTCACGCCCAAAAAATGGGAACATCATAATCCCTTATAATAATAATCAATCATTGATATGGTGTTGTTTGCATTAATATCAATAATCGCTCTTTGTTTTTTTTTTTTTGTTATATCAAAGATCTAATTTTGCTGTTATAGTATTGTATCCGCTGTCGAATTTTCAATTTTATCACCATTCAACGGTGCTCTCTCCCTCTCTCACCCCCTCTATCCTCTCAAATTTTTTCCTCCATAGGTGATATATCATCCATCATAATCAAATTGATGCAATTTAATTTTAAATTATTTTACACATATATAATTTGATTCTGAATCATACTTCATTTTACATTGGTGCAGTCAGAATCATTTTATACTATTACAAAATTATCTTACATCGTGTGATTTGATTACAAGTGTAAAATGTCATTTTTCACCTGTACAATTTAATTTTGAACCATTTTGTATCGATGTAAAATTATTTTACACTTGTGTAATTTGATTTTGAACAATACGTCATTTTATACATGTACAAAATTATTTTACACTTGTGAAATTTAATTATGAATATTTTACACTTGTATGAATTGACTCTCAATTATTTTATATCATTACAAGATTATTTTACACTTATATAATTTAATTGTAAACCATTTTATACTTGTACTTGATTTTAAATAAAAAATTACTTACTTCATTTTGCATACACATACATGATAATGTCCCGGTGCTTTACTCCTAAATGCTTTTAAAACGACATTTAATGTATTAAAATACTTGCTCTCATAAAGTTTGAGCTAGCGGACTTACATTAGTTTATATCAAGGGGTTGCGGCACTGGAATATCTTTGCTTATTTAATTAAGTCAGAAAAATTATCCTGAAAATTCAGTTATTCCATTTTCGGGTAGCAATGATTCTAATATGCTCACGTCTTTTACCCTCATCTGACCAAAAATATATTTACTTACTCCAGCACATGACATAAGACATACCTTATCATGTGATTATTATTGCTTATTCCTTGTACCCAGTATGGCACCTGAATTGTTCCCAACTCTTACACAAAAAGGGTTCCACATGTCAAGATATTTTTTATTTATTGATTTGTTCCCCTTAATTGGCTTCCCAAAACAACTTGAAAGGAGTGGCTTACTTGTGGGTGAAACTCTTAGCTGGATTTGTTCCATAGAACAATCTGCTTAATAAACATGGAAGATGAAAATCCAACCTAAGAAACTTGGACTTTTCACCTTAACCTAAAATGTTCAAACGCTTAGGGTAAATAGAAAATTTCCTTGGTTTTGAGGGATATTCGTCAACTTAAAGTAACTTTGAATGATTCAGTGCACAATTGGTTGCTTGATTAAGGTGAGTTAAATACTTAATTCATTACTTAACTCCTTGACATTTGTGTTGGGTTAAGGGCATGTTAATTTGAAGTAAAATTATTTTATTCTCTTTATAAAATAATTTTAAGCTATAAAAACTTTCAAACAGATTAATACACTTATTTCACTACTTCACTATTCTTCTATTTATGAAGTAGTTCTTTCTGTCTCTCCACAACTAGAATGAAAAATGAAAAATGTTATCCTAACTAAGCTAAGCAGGACTATCAATATCTTGGTATGGGCGAGGGATCAGATATTGTTGGATCACATCTAACAAATCGGAAAAGCATGACGAATTCCAAGAGACCTCCATTTAATTTTGTCATGTTGTCACCTTGATGGATTTCTCCCGAAAGCAAGAAATTGAAGCACATGTTGTGGAGCTGATTTTCTTCTGTTTGCAACTTTAGAAGTACATGGAGATCGAGTCAGACGTGATGCATCTTCGACTCATATATGCCAAACAAAGAGCTCTGATATCCTTAGAAATATATGTAAATTGCATACCAAACAAAACATAAAACAATGCACTTATACTTAATGCCCGCTATCTTTTAAGCTATTAGTCGCTTAAACTACACCAACAGGCTCACATCATATACGATAAATAGCAATAGAGTTATATATGACTATGGCAATCCTTGTGGATGATAAACGTCACAAGTATTCATTTTTTATTTTTAGGGCTAAAGGTCAATTACATCGGTAAGTTTTAAAATTGACAGGGAAGATTAACAATCATTTATAAATGAGAGGGACAAGAATTCAATTTTTTTTAGATTCCATGGTGCTGACGTGCGTTTCTAATAATATCGTGGGATTTGAACACCAAACCTCCCTTTTAATGGGAGGGAGTGCTCACCGATTATGCTTTATTAGATTTACATCACAAGCATTCCACAACCTCATATCGACAAGGCAAATCCCTCATCAAGGAGTCGTTGGATGTAGATCCAATAATGAAAGAGTTTGAAAGTTTGCTCCTCTTTTACACAAGTGAGTTAAGTAGCTAGGTTTTTATCTCCACAACCCAAACCATCATTTTTGTTCCCTTGGGATAGGCCACCGTTTCCTACCATAGATTAAAACCATTAGCTCCTCTCACGACCTCCTTCCTTCCCCACCCCATCCTAGACTGCACCTACCCCTTTCCCCTATCTCCCATTCCAAACAACATCTTCACCACATCTATTTTAATATAACTCCCATCAAGCTCTCCCTCCCTATGTATATATATCTACATGCATGCAACCAACACCATTACACCAAGCCCTTAAACACCTAAGTTGGTGTATATAACCAGATTAAGTAGATGGCTCTCTTTGCATCTAGTGCTCTTGCTCTCTTCCTCCTCTTCTTCATCCCTCTAGTACTTCTTGCCCGCCATAGGCAAGTGAACCTCCCCCTGAGGCCTATTGGCCTCCCATTGTTCGAGAACTGGCTACAAATCGGCAACGACCTCAACCACTGCTTCCTCACCTCCCTTGCTTCCAAATTCGGCTCCACCATCATCCTCTACCTTAGCCTCCACAACCTTATGGTCATCTCTGACCTGAAGCTCGCTCAGAGGTCCTGCATGGGCATGGTGTGGAGTTCAGCTCTCGCCCTTGTAGCATCGTCTTCGATATATTCATCGGCAATAGTCAGGACTTGGTGATTAGTCCACATTAATTGACCAAATTAAAGCCTAAGTACATCAATGTTGGGATATGGATTGAATTTTTAGCATGCATTGAGTTGATAAATGAATTAAGCTTCTAATTTATTGTTCCTTGCATTTCATTATTCTTGTTATGTAGAATAATCAATTATTCACCTTTGATGTAGGGTTATTTTAGGAATTACAATTTCAAAGAAAATCCCTTATTCTATGGACACCCCCATAAGTTTGCCTCCACCATCCCAAACTCCCACCGTCTCACCATTTGAATTTTTCCTATCACTAGCCAAATCCAGAAAAGGAATTGACAACAAATCTCAGTGGATCTCACTAAATGCCACCAAATTTCCCTCGCTCTCTCTTTCTGTAACGTCTCAAAATCTAGGCCCCGAGTCATTTCAATGTGATTTAGGTCACTTCGAACTCATAGACATACTCGTGGTTCGGTGCAAGTACAAGCACATCTTAAAACATGTCAAAAATGCATATTTTGAGTCAACCCTAAATCAAACCTCATCAAAAGGATACCATATATGGTATTGTTAGATTCCTCTCATCACAATCTTTCCAATGATGATTATTTCGTGCGAATTCGGGGTGTATAGCTCAAGTATGACCAAAATAAGTCAAAACAGACCTAATTGTAAGGTGAATCAAACCTAGGGGTAAATTAGGTAATTTTCCTAACTAAACCTAAACCTACCCTGGGGTCTATAAAAGACCCACCTAAGGTTTGGAGTTGTCATTTGTCTTCTAAGGTCTTCAAAACCCAAGAGAGAGAGAGAGATTAGGGAATTAGGATATCAATTAGAAATCCTAATTCAAATTACTAGGGACCTAATCACGATAGTGGAAAACTCGGGACTCCCATCCACAATTTTCGCAAGGACAGTGGCGGCGGCAAGCACGGCCTATTGGATTTGGTTGCCCGCGTTGGATTGGTGACACATGTCGCACGGAGATATGCGAAGGGTGTGCACTCGCGAGCGCGTTCGCGCGTAGGGGAGTAGCGAGCGATCATTCAATGCGTGCCGCGTGGTGACACAGATGGCAAGCAAAATCACGGGAGAGGCGATCTGCGAGTGCGTGTTGTTGGAAAATAGGGATGTGACACGTGTCCCACGCATGGATCACGTGGGCCGACAACTGGTTCACTTGAATTGGTTTGTTCAGTTACCCCCTTGCGTTGTTTCGAGCGGTTAGATGCCTTCCCGACCTTGGAATTCAACAAATAAGGTGCCGTTAGAATTGTCTAGATGCATACTACGCGCTGGTATAATTTATTTTCATTTTTGAATCCTTTTTCCTTAGTGAAAAATCAGAAACGTGCTTAAGTGATACTAATCCTATTTTTAGTGCGTGGAAACTAGGATTTTTCCACGATGCATGCACAGGTTACAAGGCGATCATGGTGATTGTTCCCATGTCCTTTGCGCATGATTCAGAGTCATCGTGACCCTCCAATGATGCTAGGTAAAGTAGACTATCTCGTTCCCTATTTTTCGGCCTACTTCGTGTAGTTTGGACCTGATTTCTACATTGTGCTTCGTACATACTGTCATTTGCACATGTTCTTATCCTCTTGCTGAGTATGGAACCTTATGATGTTTGGTTTCTAAATTGGGTACTTAAAATCACCCTAAGACAATGATTCATGAATAATTATTTCTTTAGAATAATTAGTCTGAACCAAGTTAAGACTCAGGAATTTGGGTGGAATTCGACACTGTTAAAACCTTGTTTTTGCCACTGGAAGTTACGAGAAGTTAATAGTGATTTTCAGGGTGAATTTAAAGGATTTTATCTTGTAATTATGTGAGTTGAATCAGTAAGGGTGAATAACAAGAGTATTCTATGACTGACTTGTTTCCAGTTTGATTTTGGGTATTGTGAACCCATCCCGCACGATTCTTCGTGTATGCCATGTTGATTAGCATGCGTTATTTACCCTTGTTGATTTTGAAACCCTTTTTGGGAGTTAACTTTGATCTAGCATACTTGGATATGAAATAGATTATACTACAGGAGTGATCAAGATTAAGAACCTTAAATGTGACCCTATTATCGCATGTATGAAACGAACTCTATTTTTCATGGAATAAGTATCATTGTGATCGTTAATTAGTATATTACTTGGGACCACTGTTGTAAATTAAAGGAATTGATTACCGGTTGATTATGGGTATGATGCAAATGCTTCATAATCTTAAATAATGAACGTAATGGTTGGGATCATGGCATGGATAAGGACTGTTATCAACTTAATAATTTGGGAATAATCATGAGATCAATACGACAGAATTGTCGAGATTGTAGAGACTGGATAACTGGATTTAGCCTTGTTACTTGCCAGATATGGCTGTAGTTTTGATCTTTTAATTGGTTTGGGCTAGTTTAGGGAGTTGTTTGCCTCCCTACAACTATTTCGTTAAGCTTAGCGGCCAACTGGGATAGTGGGATGACTGGCTTGAGGGTTGGAGTTGGTCTTTCTGGCCAGTGGGTGGGTCATTAATTATCTGTGGTTTAGCGTGCCTAGCACTTGCATGTGTTCATGCCACACGATGTAGCCGCTACCCCTTTCCGCTATGACCCTAGGGTGATAGATTGAGGCGACTTGATGGCTACAAGCTGCCTTCTGAGCCAAGAAGTTGGCTTATAACTGTCTCGCATCTTAGGAAGTTACACAAAATCACCTCATGCCTCGAGGCATTGATTAATGGGTTATGGACTGTAATAACTTGGGCTTCCAATATATGTAAAATGGAATGGAATAACGAGATGTCTAAAAAGTGGATTAATTAAAGATATAGTACCCATTTTCCCTTGCTTTAGGTTACTATTGTGCTCAGTTGTTGTTGCTCTACTCAGTTTTTACTAATGTGGTTCTTAGGTTTCGTACTCAGGTGTTCTCAGCAGCTAGCAAGGAGACTACCGTTTGTGCATCTCAATTGGCTTACATATTTACGTTCTATGGTAAACCCTTTGGTCAATACTTTATTTACTTTCATTTTCATTATTGATTTTCGTGTTGTTTGATTGGTTATTGTTGTTTATGATTTCATATTGAGTGACTGTGATCTTGTGGTTGGTTGGTTAGCACAAGACTACTTGGGTTGTGTTAATTGGTGGGACTCAACTCATCACACTCTCTCTCACTCGTTTCCTCTCTCTTCCGATAACTCTCTCTACCTTTTACGAAAATCTCTATCTGTGACTCACGTAACTCCCTCCGATATTAAACTTGAGGAGGGGTAGGGGAATGTAGACGGTGACTCCCACTCCCACCACGTCCACTGCCCTCATGATCTCCCTCTATTCTTGCTTCATCTCTCACCGCTCTCGCCACTGGACGCACGACACTCGATCACGACCTCTCTGGCTCCTCACCATCCATTAACCATCACTACCGACCACCTCCAAGTGTGGGAAGCTTCACCGCTACTACCCCTTCACTCAACAGAGGCCCGCCCCTCGTGCGTACTGCTCTGCACCAGCTCTCCACCCTCACCGATACATGTGGTGATAGAACATGGATCACCGCATCGCATCCAGATGGCATTGCCATCATCCGTTATATCTAACCTAATTTGTCTAAGATCTAAGGTTAAATTAACCTAATTTAACATATTAAAAGGGTATAACTCAATTAGGGCTAAAGAGAGAGGAATTGATAAAAATAGGGGATAATTCGACAATTTTCACTAATAATTATAAATGTAGAATATCTGGAGGGTAAAATTTATGATTAAGTAAAGGTTAATTGAGCTTAAATGTCCTAAAAGTGGGTTGATATTGAGTAATTTAGGATTTTCATTCAAATTGAGTGTTAATTCTTAATTAAATTGGCTAATTGACCTCGCTTCAATTAAAACAATTCTGATGAAAATAAATGTAATATAAATCTTCTAAAAATTAATTAAAATATTTTATAAGGTTTGGCATAGTCAATTTGATATCGAAACTCGTTTTGATTTAAAACAGAATTGTAGGCAGGTATTTGGTACATTTTAGGTCAAATTGTACATTGACTAGGAAAATGACATCAAAACCAAAAATTGAAGTCACCATTAAATTTCTTATTCCTAAATTAGGTTACCATAAACATTTGAGCTTATTTGGACTTCATCTTGGTCAGCTTTGCAATTTGGCCCTTAATTCCTGATTCTTTGCAAATACTCCCTTAACTTTTGATTTCCTTACAAATATGCCCCTGCTAGCAACGCCTCCACCTTCCACCTCCATGTCCTCTAGTCGCAAACTCTAGCAAGGCATTTCACGCAACCTCCGGCCCTCTCCTCGCATGCCAACAAGCGATAAATATCCCTAAGCCTATGCTATTTCTTGTCGTCGTGTTTTGGTGCGCCATTACCCCCTCTTCTTCCTCCTCGACATCACCATTAACAACCTTGGAGCTCCTCCATCTCCAAATTGGTTGAGGGCTTCTCCTCTCATCGTCGCCGAGCTTCCCATCAAAGAAGCAGCCTTCGATACCCTTTCGTTCGCTCCAAATCCTTCACCGCCCCTTCTTCTCTAACTCCGGTGTCCACTCCGATCCCCCTTCTCTCTCGACAATCGACCTCCTTTCCTCCTCCTAAGTACCTCACTCTCTTCTTTTTCCCCTCTAGATTATTTTAGGCTTCTTCACACCAAGATTCAACCTCTCCAACGTCCTCCTGCATCATCTTCTCCATCACAGCCAATTTCCAACCACAACTCCGGTGACACGTCCTCGCCATTCCACTCACTGCCACCCATCCTCGACCACCATGGAAGCTTCAATAGGTTGAGGGGAACAAAACCCCTCAACCAATTTGGAGTTTCGACCACTCTAGACATCCACCAAACAAACCCATCAACCACTGCCTTTGTCACATCCATCGGCCGCTTCTGAGCATCCTCGCACCAATCAAACACCGCCTCTATCTTCAGTGGATCACGTGGAAGCTTCTTGACTCCTTGGATTGGAGTTTCCAATCCTCCAAGCTCCAACTGTCATTCCCGCAGCCGTCCTCATTGCCGACGTCAGTGCTCCTCTAGCCACCTCAAAGCTGGCAAACATCACAGGAAGATTCGTGCCACCCCCACAGACAATTCTCGTAGAGGTTTTGTGTTCAACCAAGCCCCAATGACCTTCATCGAATGCATGTCGATCACGTTAAAGCTTCATGTCCTCCTCCTGTTGTTAATGTAGAGAGAAAAAGAAAAAAGAAAAAAAAGGAAGAAGATCCAAGGACTGTTTTGCAAGAAAAGAAAACTTTCAGGGGTAAAATTGCTGAGATTGAAGGCCTAAAGCACAAGAAAATTAGTCTTTTCAAAGACTGATTGGCAATTCATATTAATGTAGTTTGTTATTAAATGATTTTTATTGCAATTTCGTGTCCAAGCATTATTGATATTGATTAGTTAGTGCTTAAATCTTATTACAATTGATTATTCCTGATTATTATTTCTTGCACTAGATGATTTAAATTTAATCACTTTATTACGGAGAAATAAGTGAGAATTTGGACTTGCTAAATTCTTTTGTGTAAAAATTAGATGTGGTATTATTGTAACTTTTTGTTCCCTACCAACAACCTTGGGATTCTTTTATTTCGAGTTTATAAATTTTAAATGTTAAATGTGTTTTTATCGTTTATACTACAATGGGATTTTTAAAATATGGTAGAAGCCATTAAACACGTCCTCGACACATCGATTCCCATCAATCACCATCGCCCCTCTGCCTTTTCATTGACATCTCATGCATCTGGGTGCATCAGTGTGCACCTCCCCATCGAAGGCAGTATCTTGTTTCATTGCTATATTGTTATTGTGTATTGCCTATTTTATTTCATTCCTGAATTCTTCGATTTGCTTTATAACACACTTTCCTCCCTGTGGAGGCGACTCTCTTTTATTTGTTGTTGATTGTCCATGGTACATGTATGTGGTGAATAATTATGCATCTAATTAAATAAAAGTTATTTTGTTTCCATTCATCATTTATGGTTTTATCGACATTTTTGCCACCATGCCTCATATCACATGATATATTTATTCATTATTTTCAAAGAGAAAATCTTTGATCACCCAGTCTTCACTATCTATGACGACCACTGGCGCAATATGCGTTGCATCATGACCCTCCCCTTCTTCACCAACAAGGTTGTCCAATACCACGACATGTGGGCCAAGAGATGGATGGCGTTGTTGCTGACCTCCGCTCCACGCCCCTTGAGGGCCTCCTCGTCCACCATTACCTCCATCTCATGCTCTAGAAGGTCATGTTTAGCATGATGTTTGACGCCCGGTTCGAGTCCACCGATGACCTGTTGTACAAGGAGGCAAAATTCTACAACTCCGAGCCTAGCCGCCTCTCCCAGTGCTTCGAGTACAACTTTGGTGACTTCATCCCATTCCTCCACCCCTTCATCAATGGCTACCTTAACTGCTGTTGCGACCTCCAGAAGTGGCGGCTGGATTTCTTCAACACCTACTTTGTGGAGCACACAAGGAGGGTGTGATGATAACATCATCATGAGCCCTAACTAACTTTAATTAATTAGAATCAAGTAACAAAAGCTTCTACATAATCACCTGAGAGTCGTAATTCCCTACACACCCATTCTGGGAGAAATATATTAAATCAGGGTTAATTCTACAGTTTTAACATCATATCATGAAAGCAGAGTAACCACGGGGTTTGCCAGGGGTTAATCTAAGGTCTAATGAGCATTAAATTCTAATAAGAGGGTCCACATAGATAGAAACAGGGTTTCATACTTTTCGAGAATTGAATCAACACCCAAAACCTTAATTTTAGACCTGCTTGAATTACTGAGGTTCTGATCAGGATAAAATTCATCTAAATCTTCTAAAATTCATAAAAAAATATTTCTTGAGGTTTTGTAACCTTGGTTTGACCTTTGGAACCTACTTTAACCTTCAATAAAGTCACAGACAGAGTTTTGCCTTAATTTGGGTTTCTGTGTAAATTGTCCAGTCAAACTTGGTCAAAATAGAAATTCAACTTCACCACTAGATTCCTTGGATCCAAATTAGGTTTTTACCAAAATTTGGGCCCAATCAGAGTTCATCTTGACCTGGTTTGCATTTTAGTTTAGTTAGACTCTTTATCTATCAATTAGCCCCTCAGCTTTCGAAATCCTTGCGGATTGATCCCTAAGTTCTTTGTCTTCTTCGCAATAGGTCCCTACAACCATTGGAGGTCAACCAACCTCCAGGAAGCCTTTGACCAAGCCTAAACACATTCAACTCATCATCAAATCCCACCAATTTTGGTGGGATTGATGTTCACACTTTGGAGAATCCATTGGGACAAATCTTGGCTCTTGATTCACCCTAGGAAGCTCGTACAAACACATGTGTTCACACTATGGGTTCTTCTTGACCATGCTAATGCCACCAACACACATCTCCCTGCGATACTTGTGAACTTGTTTGATTGGGGCTATAAGCCTGTATTCTGATTTTCAGGTTTCGCTGTTCACCGCCATCGCCACCGTCTTCCTCGACCACGATCATCGTGCTCCGAGCAGCTCTAACCCTACTACTACCTCCAAACACCATGGCCCAATCCTAGGAACCTATCAGGGGTTTCAATCGTAGCAGCAAGTTTCCGCGACTATCTCAATTGGAGAAGCATCCTCTGCTACATTTGCACGAAGGAAGGGACATATAGTCCCACATCGTGGAGCTACCACCAACCAATGTGTTTACATGCTATCGAGGAGTTTTAAGTTTTTTCGTTGTAGCAAAGCCTCAATTGCTCGAAAATAATTAAATTTATAACTCAGAATCAAAGAAGAGTCTGAGGTATGGAATCACAACACTAATCTTTAGTTGAAATCAATGAGCACAATTAATTGATCACAATAATAAATATGTAATGAATACAATTTGTCAGATTGTAATTCAAATAATGATGAGATAAAAAGAATAGAGAGAATCTAAAAAGTGGTGATTTAGATCACCAATTAGGTTCTCAAATTAAGCATGCATCTTATATCCAAATTATTCAACAATACTCAATCAGGATTCAATATTAACTATAGTACTTAAATCATTCAACAGTAACATTCAAATAATGCCACGGTGTTCACAACCAAATCAGACGTCGGGTCTAATGACCAGATGACTTAAGTGTCTCAGGCACAAGGCTCTTCAGAGCCTTCTTCTTTTCTTCTTCTTCAAAGCTTCCCTTCTTCTTCAGAGTCCTTCAGACCTTCTTCTCTTTCTCACACACAGAGCATAGCCTTTCCTCAACGACTAAGTGTTGCACAGGGGCTAAACCTGCAAAGAGCAAAACCCTCCCTTGCTCTCTCACAAATCATCCTCTTCTCTCTCAAAGACCCAGGTATAATTGGGTAACCAGTCAGGTAAACGGGTCTAGAACAGTGTCCAGGCCTGCGGGCGTGGGTCGTAGGTGAGAAGTGAGTAGGCGGGTTATCGGGTGTGAGGGGGTATGAGGGACCCAACCCCTCGTGACTTGGGTGATAAGGCCATGTCACAAAATCGTATTATACAGCTCAAGTGGTCCTTCATCCACTGATGTGGCACTAAAGAGCCTGCTTTCTTCTTCGCGCAAGACAGTGGCAGTTGCTGAAGTTGCTTCGTTCAATTGGAGCTACACCAGTCCTTCCTTACTTAATTAAGTGCCTGGGTTGCTTTGTGATTCACTTCCACAGTGCCTGGGTGTGGTCGCATGGTTGGAACAGGTCAGAGCACTGCAGTTGAAACTGGAGATGAGGACGGCGACGGTGGAGGACGGTGATGACCTAAAACATGAGATATGTCCTTACAACCACATTAAAACATCTTAAGAGACTCACCAAGTGTTGGCGAAGGTGGTCGTGTTGTTTGCGTGGCGTGAGTGTGTGTGTGGTGGCCGGACGAAGGCGGAAGGGGTGAGAGGCGAGGGGTGTGTTCAGTAGAGTGTTTGGCAGTCCAATTCCCTCAATTTCTTGAGGGGTTTTGGTCAGTGGGGCACGGAAGATGTTTTGGATGTGGAGTGAAGGTGTTTGGTGCGGAGTGGTGAGTGATAGGACTCACTGGAGCATTGTCGGACGTGGGGAAGATGGAGGCGTGGAGGGCATATCAGCGGTCGAAAGAGGGAAAGAAACGGCTTGGGAGATTGAGGATGAGAGGTGACGGAGAGAGTTTCACTTATTTATGATAGCAACAGAAGGATATGTCGTAATTAATGTGGTGGAAATCTCTCAATCAAAGATTAACATACATATGAATTTAAACCACAAAAAGGATGTCGTATCCACAAGGAGGAACAAATTAATAAGTTCACAAAATATTTTTCCTTTGTACTTTTTCAATCACGTGTGCAATCCATGTTCAAATCTAATGCGAAACAAGGCGAAAAGAAGGATCACGTAATAATTTAGAAATGCAGGGATATGAATGTAATTTTCCTTTCATGAAATAACTTGTAATGGCATGTAACATAGTCGTATTTCAAGACATGGGGCTTTCTCTTTTAGGTCATGTGATTGTATGGATGAGATTTTATGCATTTATCAACATCACCATTGAAGAGTTAAGTGCATGAAAGAAATACTATAACACGTAAGGGCATGCATGCAATTTCACTCAAATATAATAATCAACTAAATATTGCAATAGGGTTTTTGGCAATGGCATAAATGGTAAATTTAATGTCACCAAAAATAGAGGAAAATTCCTCTCTCCTCCTTGTGTTCGTGAAGGCTTGGTGGCTGGCCGACTGAGGCCTGCCAGTAGTGCGTGGGAGAGAGGTGATCGCGACGACGGGGGAAGCACGGCCGGAGGTGGTGGGTGGCGGTCAGCCAGAGGGCTTGACGCCGGCAGAGCTTGCTGCAGGGGGTTGTCGCCGCTGCTGCTGCCGCGTGCGTGCGTGGGTTGGCATCGCGATGGTCGCACAAGGGGTGCACCGCGCAAGGCCGCTATTGGGCAGGTTGGAGGCTCGCGCTGCTGCTGAAGGTTGACGTGCAAGGGCGCTGGAGGGGCGCGGTGAGAGCACTGGAGGGGGTGTGGTGAGAGCACTGTGCGGGTGCAGGGAGGCGTGCACCTGCAGAGGGGGCAAGTGAGCGGTGGGCCTGCGCCTGCGATGTAGGGTGGATGAGGGTGATGGCATGGCTTGCTGCTGCCTACGGTGCAGCACCTATGGGCTTGTGGTTGCAGGGTGCGGTGGAAGGTGCTTGGTGCAGAAGTGTGATGGCGGTGGAAGGTGGCACGTAAGGGCGTTGGTGGGGGCACGCCTGTAGTAAGGGCAAGAGGGCGATGGTGTAAGGCACCTACGGGCGTGTGGTGCAACGCCTGCAGGCGCTTGGGCTGCAGTGCGCGTGGTTGGGACGTGGGGGTAGTGCCTACAGGGTAACAAGGGGCGGTGACGCGCGCTACTGCTAGGAGCGTTGCTTGGCGCGATGAGGCTTTGGTGCAAGGCGCAGAGGCAGGGCACGCAAGGGCAGGCCGGGGGTGGCGTTGGTGCATAGTGCACGCAGTCTTCCATAGTGTCCACCCCCTACATTGTGGGGAAGGTGGAGAAGAAGGATATCCCCTCAAGGGGAGGAAGAAGAATCGACCCTCCAACCCTTTGCCAAGCCTCCTTTTTTTATCTCCTCTCCCCGCATGAGTTAAGGGATTTTCAAATCCCTTACTAATTTTGGCCAGCAGCTGTTGGGGGGTGTTGAGGCCGGCCGGAGATTGGGTGAGGTGAAGTTGAGGCGGTTGTTTGGGGGAAATTTCTTTCACCCCCCTATTCTTTTTCAACCTTATTCCTACAACAACAAAACATAAAATCATTACATATTAAGTTATAGAATGCGATAAAATAGATGTAAACTTAAATAATGATGCATGCAAACATTCTATAACTTAATGTAGTTATTAACAAACCTAAAAGGTAAGAATAAAGTTAACTTAGGCATAACAATAGTCCATTAAAATGGACTCATCAAGAGGAAGGAAATGATCTAGCTATAGGATGAAGAGGAAGTAGATTCCCATGCCGGTGTGATGGCCGAACATGGGGAAGATGAAACCTCCATTGAGGGGGACGACGGTGAGAAGGGAAGGCAGCCTTGGCTTTGGCCCACCAGGCGTAGACGAGTGTGAGGAAGAAGAGGGATGGGCCAATTTGGCCGTTGGCCTTCCGTCGGATGATGGGGAGGGAGGCCGCTGGAGCGTAGATCGGAGGAGGCCAGAGATAGGGAAAGAAGAGAGATTTTGGCCTTGTTCCTAGCTCAGGAAGAGCGAAATTGCATCCTGGGTCTTTTTATAAGCTTTAGGGGGTGTTTCTAAGCAAGAAAAGAAGCTTTCAAACTTCGAAAGCTTTGCACAAAAAAGGTATCCGAATCTTTCATGCGTTCGCATGAGAGATTGGGAAAGAGTTAGGGTCCATGGCCAGGTTCATTTGTAAGGGAATTCCTCAAGGAATCTCCCTTCCAATTTTGGGAGTGTTTGATTGAGAATCGAGTGAGAAATCCTTGCTCGAATCTCAACGGTGAAGCTTCTGTTCACACTAATGGCGACAGGGGCCTAACTACAAAGATGACAAGAAACCTAGGGATTGATTGCGTAGCAATCATAGGTCTTAATTGACCTAAATTAGGCTAGGACTTAGCATAAGTTAGGGTAATTCATGCATGCATACGCATTATCTGCATCTTTACTGCTCTTCCTTAGCTATGCATAAAATAATATTATAATGTGCTGATTAAGTGCATTATGTCGATTGCAGGTAATAAGCAGATCTGGAGCCGGATCTGGAGCAGGATTTGAAGCTAGATCAGGAATAACGGGAGTTGCAACAGAGCTAGAGCAGAAGGCTTAGATTAGATGTAGGAATAATGATGTAAGGGAGTTAAAGGTTTGCTATTCTATTAAGTAGGAATAAAGCATTAAAATGTGAAGAGCTTAGGTCCATTCTTGCCCTAGGATAGCCTAGAGACCTCCCCAAGCCTTAGCCACCCTTAGATTAGGTCACCGTACCCTAGGAAACCCTAAAACCCTAGTTCCAACCCTTATTTGGACGTCCAGATAAGTTATAGGACGTCCAGGACCCTTAGCCAACTCATGCACACTTCAAACCCACTTCTACAGTGTTATTGGACATCTAGATACTTTGTCAGATGTCTAATTTCTGCAGAATACCCAAACCAAAACCCGAAATCCTTCCTGACTCTAATTGGACGTCCAGACAACAAGTCTGGACTTCTGATTTTTTAGTATAAGACATCTGATTCTATTATTAGACGTCTGATACTGCTCTCCAGTTCCTGTTTTGAGATTCAAGCCTTGATTTTGGATCTCTAAGTCCCTAAACCCAATTCCAAACCAGTAGGAACCTAAATTGAGGTGCCCTAACCCTAGTACATCACCTCTAGACCTCCCTAAGGACCTAATTAGGTCCTCATTAAACCTAATTGACTTGGATCTTAGTCGATTCCATCAGCCTATTCAATTGGACTCATTGAGTCCAATTGAGCCCTGATCTCAGCACACACTATCCAATTGGACTCAGTGAGAGTCCAATTGACCTAGACCTAAATTAATTGAGTTTTTTTACTCTCAATTAAGTTTCCACACACCCAATTAAACTTGTATTAAGTTTAATTGCACTTTACCTTAGTGAATTAGGGTTTATAACCCCAATTTGAGACATACCTTGACCTAAACCCACTAGAACCTAACTTAATCAACCTAGCCACCTAAGTTTCGACCCAAACACACCCACACACACCCACACACACCATCCACACGAAAATACCTAGCCTAGAATTCTCTAGAACTCTCAACCATGTGTGGTTGCCTTGGTTGCCAAAATTAGCAACCAAGAGCCATTCAATTTTCAGATCCACATTTGGTGGATCTGAAAACCACCATCCACCCTCTCTCTCTCACTCTCCCATGAGCTCCCACCATAGGCCTCTCTAGAGAATTCCATAATTCTCTAGAGAGCTTCCCTTAGGTCTATAAAAAGACCCAATGGGTGGCCATTTGCACCCATTCACTTCCTTGGCATCCATTCTACTTAGGCTAGCCACTTCCATCTCCACTCCACCTCCACGAGTTGAGCACCACCATGAAGGCCACCATCTCCACGCCAGGAAGCTGGATCAGCTACCCAACCTCTCTCCAAGGGCCAGCCTAAGCTCCATTGGCCACCCCTCCTTCTCTCAGCCACTCAAAGGCCATCAAAGACCACCTCCGAATGCCCTTCCTTCTGCTAGATTAGTAACTTAGCTCTTCGTATATTTATTGCTTTTAATTATTGCTTAGTAGCATAGCTCTTATTCTCCTCCAATGATGCATGCAAAATCCCCCCGTAGATTCTTGTATGCGATCATTTTCTGTTAGCTAGGTTTGTGTTTTTTTTAAGCTTTCATGTATAAGCTTTCCTCTACATCCATGTTGCAAACATCCTCTGAATGAATGAATGAAAAATATATTTTCTATATATATATGTCTATGTGTTGAGAATCACCATGAGCTCATTGCAATATCTTTTGTGTGATTAATGTTGCCTGTTTTTAATTCCTGATATACTTGTAACTAAGCATGTCGTACTTCAATACATAATAATCATAAACTGGTGTGTAATTCTAAATAAAGTAGAGTGATAAAGATCGATTTCAGAACTAAACAAACACCTCCTAGAGACGAAGGACCGGGACTCAAAATCTCGTTATCTTTAGAAATCATTTTTTGATGAACGTTTTTGCGCGACTATACTACGATTTCCGACGACTTTCAAAATGCGCGAGAATGGATTCTGTCAAATGGCGCCGTTGCCGGGGAGGTAACGTCATTTTTCTTAATTTCGATCTTTTAATCTATCATTGACGAATTTGCCGCTGCTTTGTTTTTGATGTGCAGGACAACACGGAAGAAAAATGGGATCTGCACACACAATGAGCGCAAAAAAGAAATCAGGTGCACATCACATTCTCTTAGATTAGGTTTATTTTTTATTTGAACCCTAGGACTAGATCTACTTCCTGCAATTTCTTTTGTGAAAAAAAAAGAAAGAAAGATTTTTCTCATTTTCGTGAAAAAAAATAAAAAAAGAAAAATTTTGAAAAAAAAATCTAGATTAGGTTTCCTTTTGAATCTAGGTTAGTTGGAAAAAAAAAGAGATATTTTCGTTGAATCTTTTGAAAAATTCTTTTTGAAAAAAAAATCTTTTTGGTGGAAAGCATAGATTTCAAATTCAAACCTCTTTAAAATGATTTTCCACCATCTTCTGATTTTCAGCCAGATTTCAAGCTTGATTTAAAAATTTGATGGCCGAAAAATTAGTAAGCGAAAAATTCTGAAATTCGGGCTAAACCTTCATTTTCAAATCGACTTTCAAACACCACCATTTGTTTGAAAAAAATTTCCAGTATACGATTTTTAAAAATTCATGAACTGTATGGGGGTCAGACTAACCCAGATTCAAAATTTTTCAAATTTCAAAAAGTGATTTCGAGCAATCCGCGATTCTGTTTTGACTAAAAATAGTGGGGTTTGAAAGATGATCTCATTGGCTTTATTTTCCATATTTTTCCTACATTTTTGAAGTCATTTAATACTGTTTCAAAGCGAAAAATCGACCAGGGGTCAAAATTCCAGATCTGAACCCCCAATATTCAAAATTCCCTAAAAATTCGGTTGAAACATTAAAAATTCCAAAAAAAGTCTCTGAAAAACTAATTGAAAAAGGAATCTACTCACAAAATTTCAAATTAATTGGATTCCAATTATCATCAGAGAACCAACTTTACTTTTGTGGTCTGCTGAAAAAAAAAATCCTAGAACTGCATGTAACTTAGGTTGAATCTTTAGGGTTATAACTAGAGACCACACTTTGGGCTAACCTAGACTTAATCAAGTCTAGTTAGCCGGTGAGCTTGGTCACCTTGTGGGTCACTCACCACAAACCCCACTAAAGAAAACGGGTTAAAATTAATTTTAAAATACGAAATTAACTCGAGTTCGTTGTCATACTACTGGGTGTTTTTAATCTCTTTTGCCAAACCTGGTGACTAAGTCTACGAGGTAGTGTCAAACGACCGCGGCTCGGGGGTTAACAAAATCGGAGGCGTAAGCCAAAGGAAGAACCTTCCCCTTAGTCCCCCCGTAACCAGACTAGCTGGGTTAGCTTGAGAGGCGGGAATCACCTTCAGTCGGTTGAACGACGAACTTATCTTCAGGAATTCAAACTTCTAACGAAAAATCTGGTCACCTGATCCATAAGGACCATTTGATTGACAGGGCCTTAGCCTTGTCCTACTTGGCTACACCAACCCAGGGGTTGGGTGGTGTATGCAAGGAAGGAGGTCGCTTAGACCTCAACTGATTGGACCTTGGAAGTCGCTCCCAAGACGGCAAGTCACTTCTTCTATCTGCTGAGCCGCGATGGCTAACCCTGGATCTGGACTTAATCAGGATCCAGAAGAGCTGGACCCACGAGCTTATCTGAGAGCCCAGGTCACTGAATCAGCTCAACCTTGGGATCAGAACCCAAGGTGGCGAAGATGACTTTTCGCTTCGCCTGATCCTTCTACTCGGGTTACCGAAATGGTTAACCCATATCCTAACCCTGGATATTATGATCCATACCAGCCGGTCCCTCAAAGGACCGCATCTTATAACCCAGGATATGGATTTCATACTCCTGCTTCTCACTCGTGGAATATGGGTAGACCTGATTCACCCCTTGGAACCCCTGAAGAGCTACCAGTGCACATGCGGCCGCATTATAGAATACAGAGAGCTATGTGAGTGCTAAGGAAAAGGCTGCATCCTATCTACATGAAATCCAGGCTATCATTGAGCCGAACCAAAGACAAAGCTGGATTCCACATCAACAAGCTGTGATGGAGCTCCTTCGGGAAACAACGGAGATAACAAGGCTAATGGGACAAAATCGGGAAACTCAAGAACTACTACTTTTGAGATATCAAGTGGAAAATAGCCTTGAAGACCTCGAAGAATCTGAAACGACTACGCCGGAAGGACACACAGAAGATTCTCGGGAGCAGATGCTGGAAAATCATGCAGGGGAAGAAGAACCTAGCTTGGATATGAGACAGAAGCAGGAAGTATGCCAAATGGGTCCATCTGAAATTGGGGAGGAAAGGACTGATATCTCCAGGACTGAGCTGTAATCAGATTATCCTGAATCCTGGGAGACACCCCTTGGGTTAAATAACCCAATCGAGATAAGGGAAGCAGATCCAATTGAGGATATGGATCTTGAGGCAAACATTACATGCGACACTACTGATCAGCCTAAGCCAACATCAAACGAGCCTGTGATGCTAACATCTTCCCATTATAGGTGAACCTATGCTAGAGCCAACATCTTTTGATCAGCACTCTTCTTCTTTCACCTACATCCCTAATTCGAATGCTAGAGACTCTGAGACGACACTTTCTATCCCTGATCCTGACATCCGAAGACCAAAAGTAGCTATGGATAACTCGAACGAAGAAATAAATACGCTACCTGAGGCAGGAATTACTGAGGAGCCCAATGCATATGAGGGTGAAGCGTTGAGCAGAATGAGCTAGGGACGCACCTATCAATGGCTCGACCCCGAGCCTAAAGAGTCAGCCTCCGATGAATCAGAGATGAATACTAATGAGGACGAAGTAATTTCTGATGAGGATTTCAGTGACTTCCCCACAGATTTTCTACTTTCACGGATACCCCCATATGACCGAGAGCCTGGAGAGGGCATGATCTTTGATGTCAATTATCATTATGAGGATCCCTATGACTCAGATTCTGGTTCTGAGATACATTTTGATCTACTCCCCCAGCAACTTCTTGCTGAATTGTGGGACATGATAAATCAGCTGAATCAACATCATGATCCCCCCTATGATTATCCTCTATTTTCCACTACCACTCCACACTTTCTTATAGCTAGACTTTTTGGAGTAGGGGTGCACAATCAGCTGGTTCGCATCTCTAGACCACTGATTCTGAGAGCATACGAGCATATCTTTCTCTTAATCTTAGCAGGCTCCTATGCTAGAAATGACACATCTGATTGAGTTTTTGCCCAGTCGGAGGCGTTAAACTCAGCATGTATAGATACCATTCACTCCACATTTCACCATCATCTATACATAAACATTTTTATACATAGCATATTCTTGTTCTAGCATATTCCCTTTGTTTATATTGCATATTAGCAGGTTGGCCGGTGCTGAATATAATTTTAGGAGCAATTACAGGTGATTACTACCCATTCTCTCCCTGCAGCATTTATTTTCTTTTACATTCATGCATGAGGACATGCAAGAACTTAGGCATGGGGGGGGGGGGGGGGTAGATATAGAAAAACTGAAAAAATTTTATGCCAACATTTAGGTAAACCTCAAAGCTACATGTGAAATGTACTTTAGGACCTTAAATAAAAGAACAACCGACTCCACCTCCAATGCTCGCATTGGAGCTAGAAATCGTTCGCAACAGCCACTTTCGACTCACCCGCTCACCTTTTATTCTAAATTTATGGTCAAGCTGATTGTAACCCGATACGGGAAATTCATGAAGTACAAATTATATGAGGTTACTTGTTCATAGCACATATACATATTGCATTCATGAATAAGATTATTTTATTATGAGAATGCATTAGGGACTTTATCCTCTAGTTGATTCCTGTAATCTGGAATCCAATACAACTTTTCACACACACGTAGAATTTGCAATGAATTCACGGTGAAGGCTGATAAACATCTTCAGTCTGTCGTGAAGAAGCAGTGCTTCTTTTCCTGAACCCCTGTACAGTATTTTGGGAGTCAGGCAGATTTTCTTCCAAAAATCCACCAAATAGTGTGAGATGAGAGTGGAGTGTACTAGTGCTCTAAGATTAGTGCAAGGATCTGGCATCCTAGATAATTAGGTGATGATACTTTGAGTTTAGACATAGTTTTCGCTCTCGGTTCCCGTGTATACATTTTTGTGCGAAATTTTGAGAGTCACCGAATAAGGCAAATACGCGGGGAGCGAGTTTTCATAAAACTAGGGCTAAGGTGGATGGTTACGACCATTCTTCACGAAATCCTCGGCTGAAGGAGGGTATTGATGCTAAGGTCAAAAATACGCCATCCTATCCGTCTCTCCCGGTGCCATGAGTAGGCACTTCCACCAAATAAGCCACCCAATGTCTCTTGAGTACCACCAATCCTTAATAATGCCTTCTCAATAAAGTTCATGGATGTGTGCTAGTTGTGTTATGTTGAAAAAAAGAAAGAAAAAAAAAGAAAAAAAATGATGAAAGGAAAGAAAAATTGAAAAAAATAGAAAAAGAAGAACAAGCAAAGAAAAGAATGAATATTTAGTGTTTATTTCATCGAGGCATTACCACCAAATAAAATTGAGATCCACCAAATATGGCCCTAACCTATTTTTCCTGTGTTTCTGACTACTCGAATACTGGCTGAGGAATTCTGACTTAGTGTGAGGGTTATGAGAACTCAATTGAAGTGTTAATGCCTAGTGAGACCACCAAATACAAATCGTATATGTGAATCTGGTGAGGTTGTGAGCTCTAAGAAAAAGAAGAGAAAGAGAGAATGAATACAAAGGAATCAGAAGAGAGAATAGTTTTTGTCATCTTTCTCTGAGTTGAGTTACTTAGTAATCTGGGAATCTAGATTCTGTAGTACTAGTCTCTATGTAGCACCAAGTGAGAATGAGACACCAAATATATAATCCTTTCCCTCAAAGATTCTCTACCTAAGCCTAAAGCTGAGGTCATAGAATATCTTGAGTACCTTGAGGGAAGAAGTTCACCTATCCTGCTAGAATTTTTACTAAGGGTTAAGTACAGGCTTTAGAGGTGTATTAGTTTTTCACTCGAATCCGTTGCAAAACCTACATAGCTGTACTTTCACAATTGTCTGGATTTCTAGAGTATAGGATGAAAACAAAAAGGGAAAAATCTCTACGCATACACTTGATAAAATAATCAGTCCCTTAGGGACCCTTGCTGTAAATAATTTAGTCTTGCATTTGCTAGGGACTAGCAAGATTTAGGCATGGGGGTATGATTGCGCAGCAATCATAGGTCTTAATTGACCTAAATTAGGCTAGGACTTAGCATAAGTTAGGGTAATTCATGCATGCATACGCATTATCTGCATCTTTACTGCTCTTCCTTAGCTATGCATAAAATAATGTTATAATGTGCTGATTAAGTGCATTATGTCGATTGCAGGTAATAAGCAGATCTGGAGCTGGATCTGAAGTAGGATCTGAAGCTGGATCAGGAATAACGAGAGTTGCAGCAGAGCTAAAGCAGAAGGCTTAGATTAGATGTAGGAATAATGATGTAAGGGCGTTAAAGGTTTGCTATTCTATTAAGAAGGAATAAAGTAGTAAAATGTGAAGAGCTTAGATCCATCCTAGCCCTAGGATAGCCTAGAGACCGCCCCAAGCCTTAGCCACCCTTAGATTAGGTCACCGTACCTTAGGAAACCCTAAAACCCTAGTTCCAACCCTTATCTGGACGTCCAGATAAGTTATAGGACGTCCAGGACCCTTAGCCAACTCCCACACACTTCAAACCCACTTCTGCAGTGTTATTGGACATCCAGACACTTTGTCAGACATCTCATTTCTGCAAAATACCCAAACCAGAACCTAAAATCCTTCCTAACTCTGATTGGACGTCCAGACAACAATTCTGGACTTCTGATTTTTTAGTATAAGATGTCTGATTCTATTATTAGACGTCTGATACTGCTCTCCAGTTCTTGTTTTGAGATTCAAGCCTTGATTTTAGATCTTTAAGTCCCTAAACCCAATTCCAACCTAATAGGAACCTAAATTGAGGTGCCTTAACCATAGTACATCACCTCTAGACCTCCCTAAGGATCTAATTAGGTCCTCATTAAACCTAATTGACTTGGATCTTAGTTGATTCCATCAGCCTATTCAATTGGACTCATTGAGTCCAATTGAGCCCTGATCTCAGCACACACTGTCCAATTGGACTCAGTGAGAGTACAATTGACCTAGACCTAAATTAATTGAGTTGTTTTACTCTCAATTAAGTTTCCACACACCCAATTAAACTTGTATTAAGTTTAATTTCACTTTACCTTAGTGAATTAGGGTTTATAACCCCAATTTGAGACATACCTTGACCTAAACCCACTAGAACCTAACCTAATCAACCTAACCACCTAAGTTTCGACCCAAACACACCCACACACACCATCCACACGAAAATACTTAGCCTAGAGTTCTCTAGAACTCTCTACCATGTGTGGTTGCCTTGGTTGCCAAAATTAGCAACTAAGAGCCATTCAATTTTTAGATCCACATTTGGTGGATCTAAAAACCACCATCCACCTTCTCTCTCTCACTCTCCCACGAGATCCCACCATAGGCATCTCTAGAGAATTCCATTATTCTGTAGAGAGCTTCCCTTAGGTCTATAAAAAGACCCCATTGGTGGCCATTTGCACCCATTCACTTCCTTGGCATTCATTTCACTTAGGCTAGCCACTTCCATCTCCACTCCACCTCCACGAGTTGAGCACCACCATGGAGGCCACCATCTCCACACCAAGAAGCTGGATCAACTACCCAGCCTCTCTCCAAGGGCTGGCCTAAGCTCCATTGTCCGCCTCTCCTTCTTCTCTCAGCCACTCAAAGGCCATCGGAGACCACCTCTGAATGCCCTTCCTTCTGCTAGATTAGTAACTTAGCTCTTCGTATATTTACTACTTTTAATTACTGCTTAGAGCATTGTTCTTATTCTCCCCCAATGATGCATACAAAATCCCCCGTAGATTCCTATATGCGATCATTTTCTGTTAGCTAGGTTTATTTTTTTTTAAGCTTTCATGTATAAGCTTTCCTCTACATCGATGTTGCAAACATCCTCTGAATGAATGAATGAAAAATATATTTTCTATATATATGTCTATGTGTTGAGAATCACCATAAGCTCATTGCAATGTCTTTTGTGTGATTAATGTTGCCTGCTTTTAATTCCTGATATACTTGCAAGTAAGCATGTCGTACTTCAATACGTAATAATCATAAACTGGCGTGTAATTCTAAATAAAGTAGAGCGATAAAGATTGATTTCAGAACTAAATAAATGCCTCCCAGAGACGAATGATCGAGACTCAAAGTCTCGTTATCTTTAGAAATCATTTTTTGACGAACGTTTTTGCGTGACTATACTACGATTTTCAACGACTTTTAAAATGCACGAGAATGGATTCTGTCAAATAGTGTCGTTGCCGGGGAGGCAATGTCATTTTTCTTGATTTCGATCTTTTAATCTATCACTGACGAATTTGCCTCTACTGTGTTTTTAATGTGCATGACAACACAGAAGAAAAACGGGATCTGCGTACCCAACGAGCGCGGAAAAGAAATCAGGTGCACATCACATTCTCTTAGATTAGGTTTTTTTTTTTTTTGAACCGTAGGACTAGATGTACTTCCTGCAATTTCTTTTGTGAAAAAAAAGAAAGATTTTTCTCATTTTTGTGGAAAAAATAAAAAAGAAAAATTTTAAAAAAAAATCTAGATTAGGTTTCCTTTTGAATCTAGGTTAGTTGGAAAAAAAAAAGATATTTTCGTTGAATCTTTTGAAAAATTCTTTTTGAAAAAAAAAACATGCAAAAGTTTTGAAAAAAAAATCTTTTTGGTGGAAAGCTTAGATTTCAAATTCAAACCTCTTTAAAAAGCTTTTCCACCATCTTCTGATTTTTAGCCAGATTTTAAGCTTGATTTAAAAATTCGATGGCCGAAAAATTAGTAAGCGAAAAATTTTGAAATTCAGGCTAAACCTTTATTTTCAAACCATCTTTCAAACGCCACCATTCGTTTGAAAAAAATTCCAAGTATACGATTTTTAAAAATTCGCAAACTACATGGGGGTCAGACTAACCCAGATTCAAAAATTTTCGAATTCAAAAAGCAATTTCGAGCAATCCACGACTCTATTTTGACTAAAAATGGTGAGGTTTGAAAGATGATCTCATTGGCTTTATTTTCCATATTTTTCCTGAATTTTTGAAGGTCATTTAGTACTGTTTCAAAGTGAAAAACTGACCAGGGGTCAAAATTCCAAATCTGACCCCCTAATATTCAAAATTCCCTAAAAATTTGGTTGAAATAGTAAAAATTCCAAAAAAATAGTCTCTGAAAAACTAATTGAAAAAGGAATCTACTCGCAAAATTTAAAATTAATTGGATTCCAATTATCATCAGAGAACCAACTTTACTTTTGTGGTCTACTAAAAAAAAAACCCTAGAAGTGCATGCAACTTAAGTTGAATCTTTAGGATTATAACTAGAGACCACACTTTGGGCTAACCTAGACTTAATCAAGTCTAGTTAGCCGGTGAGCTTGGTCACCTTATGGGCCACTCACCACAAATCCCACTGAAGAAAACGGGTTAAAATTAATTTTAAAACATGAAATCAATCCGAGTTCGTTGTGATGCTACTGGGTGTTTTTAATCTCTTTTGCCAAACCTGGTGACTAAGTCTGCGGCGTAGTGTCAAACGACCACGGCTCGGGGGTCAACGGAACCGGAGGCGTAAGCCAAAGGAAGAACCTTCCCCTTAGTCCCCCCGTAACCAGACAAGCTGGGTTAGCTTGAGAGGCGGGAATCACCTTCAGTCGGTTGAACGACGAACTTATCTTCAGGAATTCAAACTTCTAACAAAAAATCTGATCACCCGATCCATAAGGACCATTTGATTGACAGGGCCTTAGCCTTGTCCTACTTGGCTACACTAACCCAAGGGTTGGGTGGTGTATGCAAGGAAGGAGGTCGCTTAGACCTCAACTGATTGGACCTTGGAAGTCGCTCCCAAGACGGCAAGTCACTTCTTCTATCTGCTGAGCCGCGATGGCTAACCCTGGATCTGGACTTAATCAGGATCCAGAAGAGCTGGACCCACGAGCTTATCTGAGAGCCCAGGTCACTGAATCAGCTCAACCTTGGGATCAGAACCCAAGGTGGCGAAGATGACTTTTCGCTTCGCCTGATCCTTCTACTCGGGTTACCGAAATGGTTAACCCATATCCTAACCCTGGATATTATGATCCATACCAGCCGGTCCCTCAAAGGACCGCATCTTATAACCCAGGATATGGATTTCATACTCCTGCTTCTCACTCGTGGAATATGGGTAGACCTGATTCACCCCTTGGAACCCTTGAAGAGCTACCGGTGCATATGCGGCCGCATTATAGAATACAGAGAGCTATAGCGAGCGCTAAGGAAAAGCCTGCATCCTATCTACATGAAATCTAGGCTATCATTGAGCCAAACCAAAGACAAAGCTGGATTCCGCATCAACAAGCTGTGATGGAACTCCTTCGGGAAACAGCGGAGATAACAAGGCTAATGGGACAAAATTGGGAAACTCAAGAACTACTACTTTTGAGATATCAAGTGGAAAATAGCCTTGAAGACCTCGAAGAATCTGAAACGACTACGTCGGAAGGACACACAGAAGATTCTCGGGAGCAGATGCTGGAAAATCATGCAGGGGAAGAAGAACCTAGCTTGGATATGAGACAGGAGTAGGAAGTATGCCAAATGGGTCCATCTAAAATTGGGGAGGAAAGGACTGATATCTCCAGGACTGAGCTGCAATCAGATTATCCTGAATCTTGGGAGACACCCCTTGGGTTAAATAACCCAATTGAGACAAGGGAAGCAGATCCAATTGAGGATATGGATCTTGAGGCAAACATTACATGCGACACTAATGATCAGCCTAAGCCACTTCCCATTGTAGGTGAACCTGTGCTAGAACCAACATCTTCTGATCAACACTCTTCGTCTTTCACCTACATCCCTAATTCAGATGCTAGAGACTCTGAGATGACACTTTCTATCCCTGATCCTGACATCCGAAGACCAGATGTAGCTATGGATAACTCGAACAAAGAAATAAATATGCTACTTGAGGTAGGAATTATGAGGAGCCCAATGCATATGAGGGTGAAGTGTTGAGCAGAATGAGCCGGGGATGCACCTATCAATGGCTAAACCCCGAGCCTGAAGAGTCAGCCTCCGATGAATCAGAGATGAATACTGATGAGGATGAAGTAATTTCTAACGAGGATTTCAGTGACCTCCCCACAGATTTTCTACTTTCACGGATACCCCCATATGACCTAGAGCCTGGAGAGGGCATGATCTTTATTACAACTGCAGAATTAACTCTATTTTAATGTATTCCTCTTAGAAAGGATATTCAATGAGTTATGGCTCTCAGGCGATTATGTAGGAGCTTTTGTCAATTGATTATGATTAATTAAAACTAGTTATGGCTCATGATGATGTTATCATCACAATGCGGCTTAAATTGATTTTGTGATCTTATTCAACTACCTAAGATACCGGGGTAGGGTCCCCGCTCACCCAACTACGCACACCTCGCCTGCGATCACACGCCCGTAGGCCTGGTCCCTATTCACCACCCGATAACCCGACCACATACCCCATTACACCTAGGTCTGTGAGAGAGAAGAGAGGAGAGACTTCTGAGAGAGAGGGGGGAGGGTTTTGTTGCGTTGCCCTTTGCCGTGCCCTTGTGCTGAGGAAGGGAGGTTTCGACACTTAGTCTCTGAAGCTTTGAAGAAGAAGAAAAGAAGGTTCTCTTAAGAGCCTTGTGCTTGTGTGCCTTCTGTGAGGCACTATGTTCTGTTGAAAGTTAGGTTGTCTGATACAGATAAGGCCACATCTGATCTGATTTGATTCTAGCACTATTGAGTTATTTGAGTACCTAAGTTAACATTGATTATTTGATTGAAGATACTGTTGAATAATTTGAGTAATTGAATGCATGCTTAATTAAAGAGAATAGGTGGTGATTCAAATCACCATTGTTTTTATTCTTTCCTTTTTTATTCCATGATTTCTTGAACTATATTGGTAATCATTGAATAGCAATTTGACCATTTTTATTCATTGAATATTTATTTGATGCTTAATTTATTGTGCTCATCTATTTTAAATGAAGATTAATGTGTGAGTTCCACATTTGCTCCCTGCGAACGACCTCGGACTCCAATTAGAATATGAGTTTATAAATTTAAATGTCTTGTTATGCAATTTAGGAGTATACTACAACGAACGCATTTTAAAACTCCCCTATTGTCCATCAACATTTTGGCGCCGTTGCCAGGGAGCAATGTGCAATTCACCATTAATCTTATCTTTCGTGATTTATCTGAGCACTAACTTGCCCTATTTGCTTTGTTTGTGATTTTGCCAGGTACCTCACGAAGAGATCTTCCGCGCAATCAACCACTCCAGGGGTAGGTGAATTTCTCTTCTTCCCTAAATCAACCTCCTAATCTTGGGAAGAGAAAAAAAGGAGACAAATCAATTTTGATTCATCTGCCTTATTTTCTTAGTAATCATCATTTAAAGGCAAGTTTTTTGATTTGCGAATTCAACTTGATATCTGATTGAGGTTGAGACGATTCCGTTTAGAGATCTCTACCCTGATTTCCAGTACCTACTAGGGATTTACACTTAATTTCTGATCATCTTGGACTACACACTTCTTGTTTGAAGTCTAAGGTATACATTTTGAGATCAAATTGGACTTGGAATAGAGCCAATTAGGGTTTCTACTCTAGGGTTTTGAAGTATTAGTTCACACTTGCCTGAATTAAAGGAAATTGACCCTCCCACATTTGTGTGCTACCCAAATTCTTGCTTGAAAAGATCTAATAAGAAGAACCCTAAAATCAAACTCTAAATTCACTTGAATCCTAAACTTTTGGACCTAATAACCTGAGAGTTAATTCAGGGTGATCTTTGGGTCTTGATTCAGATTTCATTCTTCATCTTTTAGGCAAGGTTAGGTAAAGTCGGTCTACTTTGTGGACTAATCAACCTACAAATTTGGTCACATATTGAATCAATTTCTAATCAAGTGAAATCCAAGGCACAAACTAGGCTAAAATTGGTAGACTTAAGGCCTCAATTCATACATTCTGGTCTACTTGGAAGCGCAGTGACAAGAAAGGTCGAGTGGGGGAACTCTGTAACCTGTGGGGATACTCTACCATGTAGGGATCTTTGTGGGGCTCTCCCATCCTAGCTGCTCAAGTACTTCTCAGGTGTGTGGATTTCTGATTCAAAGGTATCATCTGCCTCGAAACAGCCTTAGTCATCCAAAAAAAACTTTGGGTGCCTTGATTGGGTCCAATTCACATCTAGTGCCTCATCTATTCTTTAGAGCACATATATAGGAAAGGTCCCTAGGTTGTTAACCTAGAGGCCTCATTAGATCTTCTTGGGGATTTTTGATCTAATCCAATTACTTCAATCTGAACCTGAATTTGATTAGACATCTTGATTCACCCACCTGATTTGAAAATGCAACCTGACAATTTAGAAAGAATTTCTAGAAAACCTGAAATCCAAATGACCATGAAAGAGAAAATGATTGAGGTTGTCCTTAAACATTGAAGATTATGACACGACCTCAAATCCAGTTAGCAAGATTCAGGTTAATGTATTAGCAACAACAACCTTCATTACAAATCGTGTCCAATTGATATTGACATAAATGACAAATGGTTCAACCTGGGATATTCTCATGACAGGGTACATTGAAATGAAAAGATAGCATAATTTCGAATATCTTCAATGTATGACAAATCCACGGCTTTGGGAAAAACACCAAGATGACCTTGAGAAACAGGAGAACTTTATAACTATGTTGAAATAAGTCATCAATCAAATTTACCCATATTGACAATCAAAAATTGATGAGAATAATGTTGAAAATCAAAATGATCTCCCAAATCCCAGGTTTGAAAATCAAGGTTATTGTGAACCCCCAACCCAAATGGAATCTGATCCGAATTATGTGCAGAATGGCATACCTGATCTTGATATGAGTTGGGAGGATCCAATTGCAAGTGTTCCCGATTCTGAACCAGCCTTAGAGAGCTATGAAGCTGGTCCATCATGCCTTGATTGCCTAAACACCTGTAGTAAGCTTGAAACAGAACCTCTCGAGGATGTAATTCCCGAACCTTATCTTGTTAAGGTAATTCTCAAGAATGATTCTGACATCCCAATTAAACCTAGCCTAGATTCTAGTGACCCAATTCCTACTTTTGACTTAGAATCTAGATTCAAGCCTATTTGGGATGATCAAGGGGCCAAATTTAATAGGAATCAAATTTTAGATCTGGACTATAATTCTGGGCCTATATTTGATGATTACACCTCTCCAACCTCCTCAAAAATACAAATTGATTTTTCGGAAGTCAAACCAATTTATGATACAGAAACAAAGGACTTGGAAGAGCTGGGATTTGATTGGGTCTATCTTAGGAGCCAATAACATGAGCCTAGGCCTAATTCGAACACCTCTTTGAGCTCGGAATTTGAGATTAGGTTAGATCCAAGTCAGGTTGTTGATTCTACAAATAATGATTCATTCTATGGTGGAAATCCCTATCTGGAATCAGGTTCAGAAATTGATTTTCATAAATTCTTCGACGACTTTGAATCTTACTCTGATTTTGGAGACCCATTGTTTCCTGAAGATTATAAACCAATTTACAACCTCAGCATCCATGATTCATTCTTTGATTCTGATGCTGAGGCCGATGATTTAGATCTTAAAGAAGCCACATCTTCTGATACATATACAAAGGCTTCCAAAATCCGATCCCAACCCTACCCTACCACCAGAATCAACTTTTACTCTGATTCACCTCTCTCTTATCCAGTCGCATATGATTCTCCCCAATCTTTTGATCGGGTTTCAGACATTGATCAGACTGTTAATCACTTCTTATCCTTCTCTGATCTTACCTGTAGGGTTCCTACATCCTCCACAGAGCCATTTTCGTTTGAGGATCCCTACTCTCACCAGGCTGAGCCGACTCAGCCAAACCCACAATCTGCATTTCCATATCTATCTGAGCAACAAAATATTTAGTGGGCTCCATATCTTTTGATTCACATCCATCAACCTACCAGACTGATTGGGTTTGGGCTTCATCACCAGCCTATCAATCTGAACAAGCACCTGGTTGCACCAACCAGGCTATTGATCAAGGTACTTCTACAAAATTCATTTGATTTGACCACTCCACCTTCTACTCAGCTAAAAGCATTGAATTTAGCGCTTTATGGGAGGCAACCCGTCATTCCAAAAACATGAGACCCTTCTGATCATCCTTTTGAGCTACACTCCTACTGCACTTTTTGAGTTCAACTTTAGAACAATTGGCTCCACCTTTGGTACTTGTATCAAAGTTTGAAATCGTTCGCAATAGTCATCCCGACTCGTTCACCCACCCTTTAATCTTGTTCTAAACTTTGAGCCAAACTGAATTTGTACCCTCCTACTTTATAATGAGGACATTGCAAAACTTAGGCATGGGGGAGGTGTTAAAGTGCAAACATATGGAAATTCAATTCTTTGAGGTGTTCTCACAAAAAAAATATTAAAAAATGATAGAAATTAAAAAAATGAGAAAAAAGAAAAAATATTGAAGGAAGGGGAGGAAATTTTGAAAATTAATTGAAAATCTCTCTTGAGGAGGAAAAGAGGAGAAAATTTAAATGTAAAAAAGGAGCAAAAAGCAAGAAAAAATGATAGTCATAGCACTTGATTATGGAAGTTACTTAAGTTCTAGACCTAATCAAAAGAAAAAATTAAGTTCTGAAATGATAGAGACAAGAAGATTAGTATAGTACTGATCTTAGGCCTCTTGGGCTTATTTTAGAGCTTAAACATTCACGTATCCATTAAGCTTCGGATTAATCCTCAAGAGGTTGAGGAAAGTCCGAGGCTGATGTAGTAGGTCTAAGGCTTAAGGATTATTCAGCCCTGTTGCCTGCCCTTTGGTTTGCGGGACTTGGTAACTTAAGCACCCAAAAATCACACACTAAGTTTGGTTCAATGCGCTTAATAAAGAAAAACCTGCCAAAAGTGTTCTGTTCTGAAAAGTATCTCAAAGATCAAGCTTAGGAGTAGCTCGACAACACAAGTTGATTGGACGAGTTCCCGGTGTGGAGAGGTGGAAAATTCCCCTCGAAGATGCATAATAACATATCGTCTCCTCGGTGCTTATCTCTTAGGATATCTAAATATCCTACCGGGGGCATGTAAGCACCTTGTGCTGGTTCAGGTACTGTGGTGGGATTATCTCGAAATGTCGATTGCTAGGGTCAGAATTTAGCTATAGAACACCTTGGGTTGTACTATCTCGAAGTGTCAAAAGCCAAGAGTTCTGGGGGTTGCCATGGGTGGTGATATCCTAAAGCATCGAAAGCTAGGGACTCTTCGAGGATTGATGGTGGAGACAAGAAATCCGATACAGACCGTGTTTAGGGCCAATTTGAGGCTGGATTTAGGGAAAAATAAGAAGAAAAAGAGAGAAAACTCTATAAATGAAAAAACCTTCTCCATCCCTCTCTTACAAAGATGCACTGGCAAACTGAACCTAGACATGCCACATTCTAAGCACAGGTGCTTTAACCTTTGGGTTCAACAGACCTTTGGGTAGTTTTTGCGGGTCTTAAAAACCTTCGCGGCAAACTCAGGCTGAAGCTGGTCAGGTTTGGATCTTGATTGATACTTGAGTACCTCTAGACCTATTGTTGGCATTCTGACCTAATTTCTAAAGAGTAATAAAAATCAGCCATCTGAACATCAATGCCTGGTCTAGAAATCTAGTTCTTTACATAAGATTTTGCTAAGGGACTAGCGAAAGTTAGGCATGGGGTTATGATGATAACATCATCATGAGCCATAACTAACTTTAATTAATCAGAATCAAGTGACAAAAGCTCCTACACAATCACTTGAAAGTCCCTACACATCCATTCTGAGAGAAATACATTAAATCATGGTTAATTCTACAGTTTTAACATCATATCATGAAAGTAGAGTAACCACGGGATTTTCCAAGGTTTAATCTAAGGTCTAATGAGCATTAAAGTCTAATAAGAGGGTCCACATAGATAGAAACAAGGTTTCATACTTTTCGAGAACTGAATCAGCGCCCAAAGCTCTAATTTCAGATTTGCTTGAATTACTGAGGTTTTTCTTAGAAAAAAATTCATCTAAACCTTCTAAAATTCATAAAAAAAAATTCCTTGAGGTTTGGTGACCTTGGTTTGACCTTTGGAACCTACTTTGACCTTAAATAGAGTCATAGATAGAGTTCTACCCTAATTTGGATTTCTGTGCAAATTACCCAGTCAAACCTAGTCAAAACTAAACTCTGACTTCACCACTAGTTTCCTTAGATCAAAATTAGGTTACAACCAAAATTTGGGCTCAATCAGAGTTCATCTTGACTTAGTTTACATTTTAGTTCAGTCAGACTCTTTCTCTCTCAATTAGCCCCTTAGCTTTCGAAATCCTTGCAGATTGGTCCCTAAGTTCTTTGTCTTCTTTGTAAACAGGTCCTTGCCACCATTGGAGGTCAACCGACCTCCAGGCAGCCTTTGACCAAGCCTAAACCCATTTAAATCATCATCAAATCCCACCAAATTTGGTGGGATTAATGTTCGCACTATGGAGAATCCATTGGAACGGATATTGGCTCTTGATTCGCCCCAGGAGGCTCGTGTGAATGCACGAGATTCATGGGTTCTTCTTAATTCCTTGTTCAGAGCTTGCCCGAAGCTCTATAAAAGCTTCCTCATTGCAAAACCTTGTTCTTTAGCTTTGGTTTGGCTGCATTTCCTCACGAAAATCTCTCCCTCCGACCTCCTCCAACTAGCTCCGGTGAGCTTCCTCCCCTGTCTTCCTATGGCCTCCCAATGGTCAAATTGGGAGTGCCACGACCTTCCTCGCATTCCTCTACTCCTTGCCAACCACAGCAGGAGCCGCCTTCCTCATCGTTGCCGCCGCCCTCCCTCAATGGAGACTTCATCATCCTCGGCGTCGGCCAATCATAGCCGGCGCCAACTTCCTCCCTTTCGTCCCTTAGACTAGGTCAATCTCTTTCTCTCCTTCTCTTGCTTAGAACCACTCCTTCCCCATTTCAAATCGATCGACTATCCACTATGTCCCCCTCCATTTTTCCTTCACTCTGGCCGAACTCCGGCAAGGCCAACTGACCTCCACAAGCCACCACATGCCACGCTACCGATCCCATAAGCTCCATCGAACCTCGACGAACAAAATCCCTCAAGAAATTGATGGGATTGCCCATCTAAACGGCCCACCGAACACAGTCACCTCCAAACTCCTTCTCCGACTTCGCCACCGCTCCATACACACTCCTATGCCATGCTAACACCACCAACACACTCCCAATCTCCCTGCGATACTTGTGAACTTGTTTGATTGGGGCTATAAGCTCGTATTCTGATTTTCAGGTTTCTCCATTCACCACCGTCGCCATCGTCTTCCTTGACCACAACCACCGTGCTCCGAGCAGCCCTGACCCTGCTACTACCTCCAGACACCATGGCCTAGTCCCGAGAACCTATCAAGGGTTTCAATTGCAGCAGCAAGCTTCCACAGCTGTGCCAATTGGAGAAGCATCCTCTACTGCATTTGCATGAAGGAAGGGACATATAGTCCCACATCATGTAGCTACCAACAGCCAACGCGGCTTAAATTGATTTTGTGATCTTATTCGGTTGCCCAAGACACCGAGGGTAGGGTCCCCGCTCACCCAAATACGCACACCTCGCCTGCAATCACACACCCGCAGGCCTACTCCCTGTTCACGACCCAATAACCCGACCGCATACCCAATTACACCTAGGTCTATGAGAGAGAAGAGAGGAGGAGAGACTTTTGAGAGAGGAGGGAGGGTTTTCTGCGTTGCCCTTTGTCGTGCCCTTATGTGTTGAAGTTGCGAGTTACTACGCTAATGTTTTGGTTTTGAAAAACCTGTCGTCGTAGTTTGAAAGCGAAGAACTCGTGTTCAACAAATAAAATTTGTACCAAAATAGAAATTCCGGGTCGAACTTAGGGAGGCTACGTCGATTTATATTCGCAGTTATACTTTTTTAGAGTTTTTGTTGAAAAGCGAAGCAACGTAATTACAATGAAGTAATATTAACAATTAGAATAAATGAGAGAGAGAGAGAGAAAACATGCACTCAATATTTCAAAATGTTTATACAATAAAACCAAAGAAGAATTACAGTAGAAAGCGGGAAATCAACCACACTAGAAAACAGGAAAATTCTACTCTAGAAAGCTGTAAAGAAGAATGGGAGAGAGAAGTTATCCTCCTCGACGATTGCTTGGAGAATGAGCTGGGCGAGACGCCTCCTGGAAGAAGGAGGACGGAGTGGGAAGGAGATCGAGGCAGGAGGAATGAGAACGGGGCAGCACGTCGTCATCGTCGCGGGATCCGCTTTCGAAATGAGGGCGAAAATTTGACTTTATCTCTCGAGAAGCATCCTAGGTGTATGACAAGCTTCTCTTGAGCTTTGGAGAGGGAGAGAAGAGAAGGGATGCCCATTTCATATGGAGGGGGTTTCCTTTTATAGTTGCAAGGAGTGAGGGCAATTTGGTCTTTACAATTTCAAAATATTAAATAAGGGGTCTTTAGTGATGGATAAAACTGTCACTAAAGCCCCAGTCGTGGGCGACGTGTGCTGCCCGCTCACCTCCCGCACCGCCCACGTCCATCAAGTCTCGGCTGTTTGATCATGAGATCGAACGGTTGAGATGCATCCTCGCCACGCCTCTTCAAGCTGCAATGCCCGCGTCTGATTCCGTGTCACGCATGAGCGTGCAATAGCACGTGGGCGCTATCGGGCGCTCGTAGCCGCTCGATCGTGATCAAGCAGTTGCTACACTCGCTCACCCGTGCCCCAGCAGCCGCTCCTGAAGGTTCGAACGTGTGCCCCTTCATCACGTAAGCGCTCTCACCCGCTGCGCTACAGAGGGGAAATAGGCGCGTGGATGTTTTGAGGTGCAGCTACCCATGGCTGTTGGATGGCGATCCAACGGCCAAGATCCAACATGTGGTGGAAGGGTGTGGTGGTCTCCAAGATTAGTTGGGCCAGTTTTGGCGGCTAAGATGGCACCACGTGGAGCCATCTTGGCCATCCATCTTCTGGATGATGTAGATGCTGCCACAGGTGTCTGATTGAGTCGATTTTCACGCTGTTAGGCTGCGATCATTGATCCGAATCCATCCATGCGGTCGGATTTGTCGTCTAAAGTGCGGATTCACACCATCTTGGCCCTTGATCTTCTAGGGTTCCCGATCTCTATCTAATGCTACAGATGTCTGATTAGGGTGATCTTAGAGTCGTTGAACTCCAATCATCGCCCTGATCAAATTTGTACGGTTGGATCTTCGATCCGAGGTCCCGTTAAAAATTTTTGCCCTGTCCCTGAACATAAAAGGAGACAATTAACCTTCATTTCATTCAAACTAATCTAAATGCAAGATGATGCATGCTATGCAATATTTATAGTATGTAATGCAATTCTATGCTTAACAACATGCATAAATAGACATTTTATGTAATATAAACATGTTTACATCATTATGCTGAGGAAGAGAGGTCTCGACACTTAGTCTCTGAAGGCTTTAAAGAAGAAGAAGAAAAGAAGGTTCTCTTATGAGCCTTGTGCTTGTGTGCCTTCTGTGAGGCACTATGTTCTGTTGAAAGTTAAGTCATCTGATACAGATAAAGCGACGTCTGATCTGATTTGATTCTAGCACTGTTGAGTTATTTAAGTATCTAAGTTAACATTGATTATCTGATTGAAGGTATTGTTGAATAATTTGAGTAATTGAATGCATGCTTAATTAAAGAGAATAAATGGTGATTTAAATCACCATTGCTTTTATTCATTCCTTTTTTATTCCATGATCTCTTAAGCTACATTGGTAATCATTGAACAATTTGACTATATTTATTCACTGCATATCTATTTGATGCTCAATTTATTGTGCTCATCTATTTTAAATGAAGATTAATGTGTGAGTTCCACATTTGCTCCCTGCGAATGACCTTAGACTCCAATTAGAATCTGAGTTTATAAATTTAAATGTTTATTGTGTGATTTTGTCGATTATATTACAACGCATGTATTTCTTAACACTCGACGAAACTATAGCAACAGGGTGCTAGTTGACCAGGAGGACCAGCCGACTAGGAGGAAGGATAAGAAGTCGAGCTGTGCCATGGACCACATAATAGAAGTGGAGAGATTTGGGGAGACAAACTCTGATAGTGTACTATATGTCGTCAAGAACATCAACGTGACCAAAATCGAGACAACGTTGGTGTCGATGGAGTGGGCAATGGCGGAGATAGTGAACCATAGGACAGTGAAACACAAAGTGAGGGAGGAGATTAGGGAGGTGGTAGGGGAGAAGTCGTTAAAGGAGGAGGATTTTGTTAAGTTGCCCTACTTGCAAGTAGTGGTGAAGGAGACATTGAGGTTGCACCCATCGATACCATTGTTGGTGCTCCATATGAACCTCGAGGAGGTGAGGCTTGGAGTTTACACCATCCCTAAGGAGTCCAAGGTGGTCATCAACGTGTGGTGTCTTGTGAACAACCCTAAGTGGTGGAACCAACCCGAGGAGTACCAGCGTGAGAAGTTCATGGAGGAGGTGGAAGCCACTTATGCCTATACCTTTTAACTTAATACATAGGTAGATAATTTGAAGTGGTGTCATTTACCGCACAAAATCCTCCATCCAACATCTCACTCATGAGACGTGGGCCTTTAAATGGTGGAACAAGATAAAGAATTGAGGAAAGTACAACTATAGAGATTTGTATCTTTATTTTTGATAGGGAGGGGGGATGAACTTGTTGCCGGATTTATTTATAGATCAAACAATTCTCATTTTGAAGTTTGCATTGCGCCAAAAAAGAGCAATGTATTGTGGGCCCAACTCACCCATGCACTTTGATTTAGGATGTAAAACTCTCAAGTGATTTAGTGTGTCACTGAAGACCATGTGGGTCATACGGTCAAATTTTAATTTACCAGACAATGGCCTTAGCCAATCCTAACTAAGTATACATATAATCAATAGGTCTAACTTTTCTTCTACTTTGTCCAAATAATTTTGAATTTGTTATGTCGAGTTTAAAAAAGGTGTATGGAATTATAACAATAATAATGTTTTGAATGTATAGGTACCTGCCATTTGCGGTTGGGAGGAGGAGCTACCGGGGATCATATTGGCATTACCGTTGCTTGGAATGGTGATAGGGAAATTGGTCACCAACTTCAAGATTTTGCCACCTCCGGGGGTGGAGAAGATTGACACTGTTGAGAAAGGAGGCCAATTTAGTCTTCGCCTCGCCAAGTACCCAACCGTGGTCTTCGAGCCCTTGGTCAAGGTTTGATTCATGATGAGACGATATTTCCTAGGACCCCAAATGCAATGTGACCATTAAAGAGACAAAGTTGGAAAATTATATAACATGTTGGCATTTGTTACTCTGCTTCATTGTGCTTTAGTCTTCTCTTTTTAATGAAACAAAGAAGGTTTGGGGTTGGTGTCACGAAGAAGACATCCGGAGTAGGCTGTTATTGATAAAAAGATGCATAGAAGTTCTATTACGCTTACGTCTTTATGCAAAGATGTGATTGGAATCTATACCTCTCATTATTTAAAGAAGTCGATCTTTTGACAAAATGGCATGAAGGCACTTTTTACATTTCTTTTCCTTGAACTTCGAGAGGGTAATGAATTCATCAAGAGAAAGTGATCCTATTGTCATCATTAAAAGGGACGAATTTGTTTCTCAAAGAAGAAATGGATGCTAACCCCTTATTTCAAGAACTTTTGCCCTGAGGAAGAGAAGTGGATTACAATAACATCTTCGAGCAGTAGCTCTTAAGGGTGACTTAAATAGCCCTTGAGAGCGAACATAATAATTTGAAAGAGTGAGATCCAAAGGGAAACAAGGGCATGTGGATAGAACACCAAAATAACAAAATAAAAGGAAAAAGGAAAACGAAAGAAAAAACTCCATAGTCCATTTAAGCATATATGTTCTTCAACAAATGCTCTATGCAAGGGATTACAACAGCACAAAACATTGAGCGATTTACAAATAGTGAGAACCAAGAAGAGGATTAGAACCTTTCTCCAAGGATTATATTTGAATCTTAATTGATATTTTTTAGGAGTAGATATATTACAATTACTCAAGAGTTAAGTTATTGAGTGTGACTTATGTGGTGTTCTCAAATAATGAGTGGTTAGGGTAAACTAATGGTCTTGTATAATTTATTTCTTGGTTATCCTAAGACGGAACATGATAATAGTTTGCAATTGATGGCACAACATATCATGAGGAATAAATAAATGTGTAATGGAAGTGTATGAAATGCATAAGATAACGAGGTTTGAACATTAACCGTATTCAAAGTTAGAGTCAAAGCTAAGGTCAACACCAATAGCTTCACCCATTCACCTAACAGTAGTGTTTAGGTTACCACAGGTATACCATAATAAATACTAACTTGTCTCAATGTCCGAATTAGTATCCACTAGCTTCAGCTAGTGAGATATCTTTAAGAAGTGGAAAAATTACTCAGGAGAACTCAAACCCACTAATGTGACTCTGTAATTAGCTGACTAAACCTTGACTACACCTAAAGGGATGTTGGAGGATGTGATTGTTAAAGTCAAAGAATTTTACTTCTCTATTGACTTCCTTGTTCTTGATATGAATGTGCCTGAAAAACTGGGCAACAGTCCAATTATTCTTAGTAGACTCTTTCTGGCAGCAGCAAAGGCATACATTGATTGTGAATAAGGGAAAGTTGAATTCTTTTGTGGAGATAGAAAAATGCAATTGGATGTATTCAAGGTGATTAAGAGTTTTGATAATTGTGGATAAATTGAAGATCTAGATGATCAGGATGATATTAAAGGGAACATGTCAATCAACTTCGTAAAAGATCACTTACTAGCTTGTCTGACTCAACCTAGAAAATTGATTGATTGTGATTCTAGAATTACGGAGAAGTACAAGTTCTTGACCCTAGTTTCTAACTTAAGACTCTGCTCAATGAACCAGGTGGAATGGCTACTTAAGCCAACTCCACCACGTCTGCTAGCTTCAACCATGGTCCCACCTCAATTAGAATTAAACCCCTTCTTGCTGATTTAAAGTATGTTCACATAGGACCTAATTAGACTCTCCCTGTGATTATCAAGTGTAATCTTACCTAGGATCAAGAGCTCAAATAACTCAAGTCCTAAGTAACCACAAGCAAGCCATAGGTTGGACCATAGTTGATTTTAGAGGAATCAATCCTACTTTTTGCACCCACAAGATCCATTTGGAAGAATGTGCAAGACCATCTCGTGAGCTGCAAAGACGTTTGAATTTGAACATGCGGCAGGTGGTCAAGAAAGAATCATCAAGTGGCTTGATGCAGGCATTATTTACCCCATTTCTAATAGTCTTTGAGTAAGCCCAATTCAAGTCGTACCTAAGAAAGCGGACTTATTATAATCACAAATGATCAAGGTGAAGCTATTGAGACTTGCACTACCACTAAATGGCAGGTCTGTATCGATTACAGAAAGCTTAACTCAGCCACTATGGAGGACTATTTTCCTTTACCCTTCATTGATCAAATCTTGGAAAAGCTGGCTCGGAACAAGTTTTTCTGCTTTTTGAATGGCTACTCAAGTTACAATCAGGTGGCAATCTACCCAAAAGATCAAGAGAAGATGACTTTCACGTGCCCCTATGAAACATTTGCATTTCGTAGGATGCCATTTGGGTTATGTAATGCACTAGCAATATTTTAGAGATGCGTGATGGCAATTTTCGCAGACATGCTTGGGGATTACTTAGAAGTCTTTATGGATGATTTTTCAATTTTTGGAGACTCATTTGATCAATGTCTGAGTCATTTGAAAGAGATATTGAAAAGGTGCATTGAAATGAATCTAGTCCTGAGTTGGGAAAAGAGCCATTTTATGGTTCAATAAGGGGTTGTCCTAAGACACAATTTCTGAAAAGGGTTTACAAGTGGACCAAGCCAAGATTGATTTGATTTCCAATCTTCCTCCAGAAGCAAGGTTAGACAAGTTCGCTCTTTCCTAGGACATGTAGGCTTTTACCACAGATTTATCGAGGACTTTTCCAAGATCTCTATACCTTTAACCAATTTATAGAATAAAGATGTCCCATTTGATTTTGATAATGACCACGTCCAAGACGATAACTCTTTAAGGGATGCAATGACCTAATCGATGGTAACACCATCATTAGTCATAACTAGCATGAATTAATCAGAATCAAGAGATAAATGCTCCTGAATGATCGCTTGAGGACAGTAATTCCACTCAGATCTATTTTGAGGAGAGAACAAATTAGGGTTAATTCTACTATTTTAACATCACATCATGAATGCAAAGTAACCACGAGGTCGCCCAAGGGTTAATTAGAGGTCAATTGAGCATTAAAGATCAAAGAGTGGGCCCACACTAATAGAAATAGTGTTTCACGCATTTCGAGAGAAGAAACGGTACATAAAACCCTAATTATCAACCTGCTTAAATTGAAGAGATTTTAGTCAGGATAAAATTCATCTAAACATTCTAAAATTCATATAAAAATATACTAAGAGGTTTGGTACCTTTAATTTGACCATCTGAACCCATTTGACCTAGAATTGAGTTTCAGATGGGATTTTGCCTTAATTTGGGCCTCTATATAATTTTTCAGTCAAACGTGGTCAAAAATCAAATACAACTTCACCAGTAGATTTCTTGGGTTAAAATTAGGTTAAAGCCAAAATTTGGGCCCAATCAGAGGTCCATCTTGACCAAGTTTGTAATTTAGCCCTTTAAAACTCTATTCTTACATTTACCCCTCAGGTTTCGAATTTATTGCAAACGGGTCCATAACTTCTCATCATTTCCTTCATTTTGGTCCCTACTACCATTGGTGTGAACCCGAGCTCAGCAGCGAGATTCGAGGGAGATTTTCTCCTTCAAATTAGGGCCAAACTTCTCCAAAATTGGAGAGAATGGTCGCAAGGATCATCCCAATCGATTGGACTAGATCTTGGATCCTGATTTGCTTCCTAGAGCTCAAGTAAGCTCGATGATTTTGGAGATTTTTTCTCCAAGAACAATGGCTAAATTAGGTCATTTTTGTTATTTAGAGCTCATTCTAGAGCTCTATAAAGGGCCCTCTACCCTTGACCATCCTCCTAAGCTTGATTTTAAGGCCTAAAACCCTCTTCCTCTGCTTCATCGGCCAACCTCGACCGTAGCTCCGATGGCCTCCCATCCTCCACTCTTTCGTACCTCCAATAGCCAAATTGGAGGCACCAAGCTTCTTCCCTCTTCGTCGTGACCAAGTCCAGCCAAAGACTGGGAGCTCTTTGCCTCTCTTTCCTCGTTGTTGTATCAATGTCGACTTCATCTCTTTCAGCGTCGGCCAACCAAAGACGGCCGCTTCTCACCTTCTTTCTCTCTCTAAGTCTCTCTTCTCACTTCCTCTCACTCCCCTAATTCTTCCTACCCCCTTAGACCTTAGGGTAAACCACAATATCACCTTCACCTCAGCATCTTCCCCAACGCCGGTGGGAACTCCACGAATTTGCACCAACACACCCACCCACCAAACCACCCGTTATCTGACCCAAATGCACTGCCACATGTCGGCGATCAAAAGCCCCAAAGAAATTTAGGGTTCTGATTACTCCACCATGCCACCAAGCACTACCTCCTCCGTTCACTCTCTATGACTTCGCTACACTCACACACTCACCCTCACAGCATGCCACTACCACCATTGCATTCGCCTCTTCACAGCAAAGCTCTTGAACGTTTTGACAAGGCTGCGAGGTTGTATTTCCTTTTGGTGCTCTCCAGATGCCGTCATTGCCACCGTCTTCTCCAGTTACATCCACCCATTTTTGACCTACAAACGACCTGCTGGCAGACTGTAATCAACATGGTCTCAGGTCCTCAAGCCCTCAGGTCTACAATCGAAGTAAGCGATGTCAGCAGCTGCTGCAATTTGCCTCGACATTTAACTGCAGTTCACACGAAGCTACGTAAAGAGGAAAGACCGTGGGATAGTCCTGCATCGTGCATTCACAAAGCTTCTGCAGCATATAATACGTAGTGGTGCCCATGGCTTATCGCCTCAGCACGCATGGGGATGAGGTCCCCTTCCATGCCCTCACGCACTCACGAACACACCCACTCACGTGCCCTCACCCATGATTCTACCTACGGGTCTAGGCTGGATCTGAACACCTGGATACCCAAGTCCGACTTGGTCCTAAACAAAGGGAATCTCAGGAGGAGGCGGGAGGGTTTTGCATCTTGGGAATCGTGCCCCCTCTTTCGTGCTTTCGAGGCCTTGGTGCCTTGTACATACGAGACCCTTGTGTCTCTCTCTGCTGCTACTGTGCCTTAGCATTGCTGAGGCTATTGAGGTTAAGGCATCTAAGCCATTAACCTGTCGTCTGAGGCCTTATTCTGATTCTACTGGTTACTGTGGTTATATTTGATTAAGGTTACTATTCATATATTTGAGATTTAATTGAGAGCTTAAACATTAGGGTTAAATTGGCAGTTCAAACCACCATTTTAACCCAATCTTTTTGCATTCTGATTCCTGATTATTCTTGAGATATTATTCTGATATACATTCAGCATTGTTTTGATTCTAATTGCATATTATTCTTGATATTGTGATTAGTGGATTGAATTGTTCTAACTGCTCCCTGTGAACGACCTTGAACTCACTTCTGTTTGCTGAGTTTTATAAATTTAAATGTTGTTGCGATTTTTGTCACTATACCATGACGCTACATTTTAAACGACAATTTTCGCCAACAACACTAATCTCCAATCTTACAACCACTTGACTAATCCTGCCCCATTGAAATCATGTGCGATGCATCGGTTTACACAGTTGACGCTATGTTGGGAAAGAAAATTGAGAAGAAACATATAGTGATGTATTACGCTAGCAAAACATTAGATGAGGCTCAAAGGAATCACACCATAACAGAAAAAAGTTGCTAGTGGTAGTCTTTGCATTGGAAAATTTTAAATCATATATCTTAGGTCCCTTGTGATAGTATATTCTAATTATATAGCCCTTTGGCATTTGTTGGTTAAAAAGGATGCCAAGCCTAGGTTAATAAAATGGATATTGTTGCTTCAAGAATTTGACCTAGAGATCAAAGACAAACCCAGATTTCAGAATGTCGTGGCTGGCCACTTATCTCTACTACCCTTGGGTAACACTGTCTTTGTTCCACCAATCAAAGATCATTTTCCTGATGAATAGATCATGACCATTGAACCTAGGGAAAGTCCTTGGCATGTAGACTTGGTTAATTATTTAGCCACTAGAAGAACTTCTATTGATTGGACCAAGCAACAAAAGGCTAAGTTCTCTTCAGAGGTTAAGTATTACTTTTGAGAGGACCCTTGTTGTTTAGGATCTATGTAGATCAAATTATCAAAAGATGTGTGCCTAAATCTGAGACTAAAAGCATCCTAACCTTATGCCATAATATTGCTTGTGGAGGCCATGTTTCTGGTAAGAAGACAGTAGCCAAGGTACTACAAAGTGGATTTTATTAGCCCTTCCTATTTAAGGATGCACATGATTTTTGTAAAGCCTGTACAAGTTGTCAATCCTTGGGAAATATGACCAAAAAAGACATGATGCCCCTTCAACCAATTCTGATTATTGAAGTTTTTGAGATTTGGAGCATAGACTTCATGGGTTCTTTTCCACCATCAACAGGATTTGAGTACATAGTGGTGGCTATTGATTACATATGTGTCAAAATGGATTGAGGTAATCCCAACTCGAATCAATGAACACAAGGTTGTGATCAACTTTGTCAAGAAAAATATTTTCTCAAGATTTGGGATGCCTCAAGCAATCATCAGTGATGGTGGAACCTGATGAGGTGTGGCTCATCATAGCTAAAGTTCCAAAGTTAAGCTAGAAACTAAGTTAAAACACAATCAATTAACACAAGAAAATGGTTAAGTGTGAGATTAATATAAAATGACCTAAAACATCAAAATTATGTTAAAAATTCAATATTAGGTCACTTCTAAGAGATTATATATCTAACTATATAAATAGATGTATTAAATGCCAATTAAACACAAAAATGAGCTCAAATTCACAAATCAATTATGGGAATAATTTCTAAAATGTTCAAAACACATGTAATAAAAACTTTATAGCATTTTGACATCATTAGGGCCTCAAGCACCATTGACCATCCATTCCATGATCCATCAGATCAACAGTGGATTTAGGTCCTACATGCTACCACCGGTTCCCAAATCTTGCCACCATTGCTTAGATCTCATCTAACGGTTGTGTTTCTTTCTAATCCTTTCCGTGTACCCTAGCAACCATCTTAACCATTAACTCTCAACAACCCTCTACCTATGATTACCAATCCTCCTAATGACGTCGTCGAAATGCGTTAAGTGAAATCCTTCGTTATTGCATGTGTTTGCGACATCAATTTTAAATGAAGATGTGGATTAGGTGAGTCCAAGTATCGAACATAAGGAGGTGTGAAATCAGATTAGTTTGTCGCTTTATGATGTCACAAAAATCTTTGCTTTGTTTGCTTGCGAGAAAATGAGAGAGAGAGAGAGAATAGGGTTAGAGACTTGAGACTATAACATAGTGATTACTTGTTCATGCATGAAACATGATATGATGAAACAAATGGAAATATGTTGCATATGTAAGATCGTTTCACAAGTACAATGCTAGAGGAAAGCTTTAAAACACATAAGCATTAAACTAGGGTAGAGAGGTGCGAAATGTAGAGGTGAGGCAATCACGGTAGTGGATGGGCTTCCGTCGATGCCTCTGCAACTCCGGGAGAGTGTGAAAGGCGTGCTAGGTAGAGCTAAGGAGAAGCTAGGAAGGAATGATCATAAATGGAGTGGGTGTGGGGGTTTTTATAGAGAATGAAGTGTTGCTAAATCAGGTAGGGGCCTCCTCCATTCGGTCCATCACGCATGTGCGTGCTTCCTCCACGCGATCTGTGTGCACATGCTGTGGGCCGTCCGATTAAATATCAGACTGCTGAGATTGTGCCTCACGCGTAGCTTCAAATCACAGCCCCCTGCACGTTGGATGGCATGAGTTGGGGTGCAATATCGCACACGTGTCGCTTGCCTCGAACCAGGGCGTAAGATGGTGCCACGTCGCGCTATCACACCCGTCCACGCCATATCAGCGGTCCAATTTTTTGTCATGCCTTTGTGAGGCGCGGATTTGGCACGCATGAGGTTTCGAACACTCGTCATGTGTTTGCGAGTGCTGTGCTCGCCCACTGCGCCAACTCCATGGTTGGTTGCAAAGATGAGCGGTGCGCATGTGACAACGATCGTTGGATGGAGATCCAACGGTCGTGATTGATCCTGAACGATGAAGAGGAAGTGGGGCACGTGATGAAGGCTGGGCTGCTACAGGTGCATAGATGTGTGACACATGGAATCTTTGGGTCGTTGATCACCAGATCAACAGGCAGGACTTCCCGGGCTTGTTGTGGGAGCTATGGAGGTCGGATTAAGGTGATTTTGAGTCTGTTGGACTCTGTTCGTCGATCTAGATCCATCTGTATGGTCCAATCACTCATCTGAGGTCTGTTTCAACATGCACTTGTATACATGGTCATTAAACATTGATTATAAGCAATCTCAACTCATTATGCATGCAATGCTCCCAAGCCTATTATGATGTATCATTAATGCACATGTGCCCTCAAAATTGACTTTAATTGATATAGTTAACGCTAATAATTGTAGAGTCATCATACCCCCATGCTCATCCCTTGCTAGTCCCTAGCAAGGTTATCCTAAATGTTATTTTCAGCTTATAATTAAGAACCAATTGCTCAGGCATGTGTTACTTGTCAACCGGAGGAAATTTATACTAAGGTCCTAATTCACAGAGACTACACAATGCCTGGGTGTCTGCCAAAATGTAGACCGCTCAAGTCCTCGCTTTAAATTTAAGCACACATATATCCATATTTTTTTCTTTTTCATCTTTTCAATTTATTTTGGATTTTTGGAGTTGAGAGTGTCTGGGTAATTTTTTACGGCTACCCAACCCACCCATAACTTGAAAAAGGACTCTAAGTGCTAAGCACCTTGGTGTGAAAATTGTGATAGACTCGATGGTAATTAAAACAAACTTCGGGTTTCTACGCCCCTAGGTGACCTAAAAAGAAGATGTTGCCTAAAGGTGTATCTGTTCGACCGGTAGCTTTCTCCCTACTTTTATTTTGTGTGGAGTCAACACAAGGGTGTTTCCAGTATATATCTCCCCAGATTGTTCTACTTCCCCGCTTCTTCCTTAAGTGTTTTGGATTTTTTTTTTGTGCATTTTGGGAGCTGGGATCTAGACAAATAGCCAATAGGCTGTTACCCATGACAACTTGCCAGCCATACTCGTGCGATGAAGTGTGACTTATTTCCTTTTTCATTTTCTTTTTTTTTTTGTAGGTGGCTTTCCTGATCTAAGATTTACTTAAAGGCAATCGTAAAAGAGAATGGTCATGTGGCTGGGTTCTGGACAACCGGCCAATGGGCTGTTACCCACGACAACTTGCCAGTCATATCACCCTAGAAGGTTTATTAGCTACCCAATTTCTGTTAGAATCGCAGAGTGAGTCAGTGCATAATGTGTGCAAATGCTTAGACTAAAAGTCCCCCCAAATCAGAGGGTGGGTTGATAAGTCGTATACTTATCACCCTACTTTATTGATTAGATTAATATAAATTGAGGTGGCAAGGACTCGAGATCAAATACATATTTTAGTGGACACCTACGCTGATTAAGCCTGACGACCTAAAGAGTCTAAGTGTTCAAGTCCTTAACGTATTATTTACTACAGTTGACAAGCTTCTAATGCCTAAGTTTTTTCTCCCAATTCTTTTTTTTTATCACACTATAATTCAAAAATTCAAGTTGATGGTATGAACTCAGAGAATACGAATTTACCACCCCCCATGCTTAAGTTGGACAATGTCTTCATTGGAAGATAAATGTATGCAAGGGAGTAAAGAAAGAAATCACCTGAGTTTATCTATGTGTCCAGTCAGGCTGAATCTTCTGGGTTGCCTCCCAGGAAGTGCTAAGTTTATTGCCTCCAGTTGGGCACAGCTCCGGTTTAACCCTCAATGAGGGTTACAACTTCCTTTGGGGGGACCTGGGCAAGAAAGTGTTTTAATCTTTAGCCATTGACTGTGAAGGTTTGCCTAGTTTTAGGATCCACAATTTCTACTACCCCGTTTGAGAATGGTCTGACCACCTAGTAATGTCCCGTCCACTTAGATCTTAACTCCCGAGGAAGAGTTTAAGTCATGCATCAAAGAGCCAGACTTGTTGATTTGGCTCAAAGGTTTTCCTAGTGATATGCTGATCATGGACAACTTTCATCTTCTCCTTGTAAAGTCTACTATTCTCATAAGCATCCTGATGAATTTCTTCAAGCTCAAAGAGTTGGAGCTTCCTTTGAGCTCCGGCCAAATGGGAATCCATATTGCATTGTTTGACAGCCCAGTATGCCCAGTGCTCTGACTCAACCGGAAGGTGGCAAGTGTTGAGGCTACGGGTTATTACGCTATCGTATTTGGTTTTGAAAACCTGTCGTTGTAGTTTGAAAACGAAGAACTCGTGTTCAACAAATAAAATTTATACCGGAATAGAAATCCCGAGTCAAACTCAAGGAGAAGGACGTTTGATTAAAAATACACGTTTGTTTTATTTGTCACAAAACAGAATACTGGTTGAAAACTATTTAACAAATAATAAATAGAAGAGAGAGAGAATATTACAAATAAAAGTAAAAGGGATGTAGAATAAACATGGATTTCATTATCAGAAATTTGTTCGTTACACTACTCATTACGACTAGAAAGTGGGAAATGATTACACTAGAAAGCAGTAAATCTACTCTAGAAAGCAGTAAAAAGAATGGAGAGAGAGATATCCTCCTCGACGATCGCTTGGAGGACGAGCTGGACGAGACGATGCCTGGAAGAAGGGGAACGGAGTGGAAAGAAGGAGGACGAAGCGGGAAGAACGGGAACGAAGTAGCACGTCGTCGTCGTGTGATCCGCTTCCGAAATAGGGGTGAAAATTTGACTTTATCTCTTGAGAAGCATCCCTGGTGTGTGACAAACTTCTCTTGAGCTTTGGAGAGGGAGAGAAGAGAAGGAAGGGATGGGAATTTCGTATGGAAGGGGTCTCCTTTTATAGTTGCAAGGAGTGAGGGCAATTTGTTCATTACAAGCTGAAAATCATTAATTCAGGACCTTTAATAATGGATAAATCCGTCACTAAAGGCCTGACCATGGCCGTAGTGGGCGGCTCGCGAGCACCCGCTCACCTCCCCACGCCTCAACGCGCGTTCACGTCCTCTAAATCTTGAACGTTCGATCGTGAGATCGAACGGCTGAGAGCGCTCCTCGCCGCGCCTCCTCTGCACGCGCATACGCGTGCGATCCCATGTCACGCGGGGGCACGCGATGGCGCATGGACGATATCAAGCGCGCACAGCCGCTGGATCTTCATCGGGCGGCCGATCATGCCCGCATGCCCGCTCCAATTGAGGCGTTTCATGCGGCTCGAACCCACGGCCGATTGCCTTATCCACTGCGCCACGTGCGTGGATGGGCCGACAGTGTGCATTAGTGGCACGCGATCTGGACCATTAGATTGAGATGCAACGGTCGAGGCTACATCTTCAATTGGGCTTCAGAGAATGAAGGCACCGATTGGGATCCACTCTCAGCCATTGGATCTTGATCCAACAGCAGAGAGGCGTGGACGCTAGAGGCTTCAGCAGTTGTGGGCGTTCGGTTGGGCAGCCAAGATGGCGCCACGTGGAGTCATCTTGGTCGTCCATCTTCTGGATGATGTAGATGATGCCACGGGTATCGGATTAAGTCGATTTTCACGCCGTTAGGCCGCGATCGTCAATCCGAATCCATCCATGTGGTTGGATTTGTCATCTGAAGTGCGGATTCACACCATCTTAGCCCTTGATCCTCTAGGGTTCCTCAGTCTCTGTCGGATGCTACGGATATCCGATTAAGGTGATCTTGGAGTCGTTGAACTCCAATTGTCGCCCTGATCAAATCCATACGGTTGAATCTTCAATCCGAGGCCCCAATAAAAAGTTGCCCTGTCCCTGAACATTAAAGGAGATAATTAACCTCCATTTTATTTAGACTAATCTAAATGCATGATGATGCATGCTATGCAATATCTATAGTATGTAATGCAATTCTATGCTTAAGAACATATATAAATAGACATTTTATGTAATATAAACATGTTTACATCACACCCCCATGCCTATCTTTTGCTAATTCCTAGCAAAAACTACATGCTATTTATAAAAGAATTAGGTTGGGTTATTTGGACATAAGTTATTTTCAACATTAAGAAAATGTTTACTTAGGATCTGAACTTTCAAAGACGCAACAGCGCCCGGGTATCTGCCAAAATGCAGACCGCCTTAAGCCCTCACCTTATTCAAAGAAAATTTTCTTTTTCTTTTTTTCTTCTTTTCAAATTTTTTTGGATTTTTGAGTTTAGGGTTAAAGAGTGGCTTTCTACTCCCATTCAGCTCACCCAAGATTTGATGAGAACCCTAAGTTCTAAGCATCTTATTGTGAATGTGATAGACTCATTGATCGATAATTAGAACAGACTTCGGATTTCTATGCCTCTAGGTGACCTTAAAAAGAAAGTTCTGCCTAAAGGTGTATCTTTACAACCGGTATCTTTCTCCCTACTTTTATTTTTATGGAGTCAACACAAGGGTGAATCCACTGTATATCTCCCCGGTTTATTCTACTTCTTCACTTTTTCCTAAGTGTTTTGGGAATTTTAAGTGAATTTCTTGAGCTAGGTTCTGGACAACCGGTCGATGAGCTCTTACCATCGACAACTTGCCAGCCGTACTCGTGCGGTGAAGTGTGGTTTATTTCTTTTGTTTTCTTTTTCTTTTCTCCTTTTCTTTTCCTTTTCTTTTTGACTTTTTCTCTTTTTTTTTAAGTAGGTGGCTTCCCTTGTCTAAGATTTACCTAAAGGCAGTAAGAAGAGAGTGGTCCAGTGACTGGGCTCTGGACAACCTACCTACGGGCTATTACCCACGATAACTTGCCAGCCATATCACCTTAGAAGGTTCATTAGCTACCCAATTTCCGTTAAAACTGCCGATCAACAAGTCAGTGAAAAGAAAGTGTGTAGATGCTTAAAACTCAAAGTTCCCTCAAATCAGAGGATGGGTTGATAAGTTGTGTACTTATCACCCAAACTTATTTACTCAAATTACAATAGAATTAAGATGGCGAGGACTCAAAAAATAAATCCACATTTTAGTGGATACACAGGCCGATTAAGTCCAATGACCTGAAGGGTCTTTGTGTTCAGATCATAATGTAATATTTCCTAAGATTGAAAAGTCCTAATGTCCAAGTATTTCTTCCTAATTCAAATTTCGTTTTAACTAAATAAAAGAAAATAAAACGAAACTACAGAGCTGACAAAATAATTCAGCGATGAATATCCACCCCCCATGCCTATCTAATGCAATGTCCTCATTATATTAAAAAGATATAAAACAGAGTGGAATAGAATAGAAAGCACCTGAATTGCGTGAATGTTGGGTCTGCTCTGAGATAAACAAAAAAAACTGTATACGTGCTGAATTTAGTGCCTTCGGCTAGGCACATTGTACAAAGAAGAGAAATAAAGAATTCACGGGTGCAAGTCAGAATCAGAATAAAAAAATTCACTTTAGGACCTGCCAGTAGATGTCCACAGATGTGGACCAGATTATGGTGCAAACCCATACCCCATGATCGAGAATATCTAAGGTTCTGGATAAAAATTACCCAAAACCTAAAATCAGTATTCAAGCAAGGTCGGACCTACGATTTATGAGGATGCAACCCAAGACCAAAAAGTCGAGTTACAAAGAAATCAAGCTCCAAAGGATAATCAATGAATGTGTGCTTGGGTTGGACATCCTCAGAACAAATGTTGTAAGGGTCCTGGTTTGATGATTTTAGCTTAATTGGAACCCTTAGACAAGGTCTTCTACTTCCTCCAGAGTTTGCTTCCCAAATCAAAATTTCCCAGCTCCTATCCTCCTTCAGAATGTCAAATTCCAGGATCTCCTACATATTAATCACCCCGTCCAAGTCTAAAAGATGTGACTGAATCAGAATTGACTTGGGTCTAATTATCTCAAAAACAGAATCGTCAGTAAGCTCAATGGGGTGTAACTGACAATCAGGGCATTGGATTGAATCCTCCAGAAAATGCGCTTCTGGATCCATCATGTGAGCCCCAATAAGATCAGTTCCTCAATTATTGGGTTATCAAATGATCTATCAGATCCCTCAAGCCCAATCGTCTCACAGAAATCGTGTTCTGTAAACTCACGTGAGACTTCGCAAACTGAATCTTCGCCATCAGAATCAAAGAAATCAAAATCCGTATTAATGTATGTCCCAAAATCATCTATCACTTTCTGATCCATGGAGACATATGTTTCCTCATACCCTGGCTCAAGGATCTTAGGTGAAGAAATCAGATCATCCTTAATTAGTTGCTCTAATTTAATCTGGTCAGCCTTGTAACGCGTGTCCCCCCCCAACAGGTGCCTTAGCAGGTTCTGACATTGGCTCTCCTGAAGGGGGTTCATCCTGGGAATCATCCCACGATTGAACTAAAGCAACCATAAATCTCATTCTCAATTTCGCTAACTTCCCAAGTAGAAACTCACTTGGGTTCTTATCCGTAACATCCTGGAGCCACTCCAACAAATACTTGTTCAAATCATTAATCATCTCAATCAGGGGCTCCAATTTTTCAATGCAAGGTATTGGCTGAACTTCTAAAGATTGTATGGTATTCCTCGAGTTAGCTAAAACCTTATCTTGAACCTGGTTGCCCTGAACCAAATGACTTGTTTCAGGGTTAGGAGGGTTTGGGATCAGAGCAGAGGAGTTCACGAATTGAGATTCGTTATACCCTTCCTGATAATAGGTCATTTCAGATTATTCAAAAGGTGGTGATGACCTAAAGGCAGTGTAATCAGAGGATGGGTAAGGATCAATATATCCTCCTTGATTGTAGATCATATTATGTTGTCGATGAAAGGGTGGAGATCTATAATCGATGTGGCCCTGAGAAGGATAGAAATCACAATTATGGTGTTCAGGGTTAGACCCTAAACACAGAGGTCCGGAACTGTATCCCCAATCCGAGTTATCCCAACTAACCAATGGTTGATTATAGTACGAGTTGGGATAATCATCATGTTAAGGATAACTCATAACATGGGGGAAAGAGCGAGAATGCGTATAAAATTAGGAAGGATTCATGATAGATGGGAGGAAGAAAGGTTCCCTGCAATACAAGCAATCAAACTTGTCCTTAAGTGGGCTAGCCTAAAGACCTACAGACTCCCAGAACCCATCTTGAGATAAAGAAACGATTTGATCTACTTCTGTCTGTTCAATCCAACTAGTTAGGAGGGACTGGGGAGAAGGCTCTTCCTTTGGCTTGCGCCTCCAGTTCGTAATGTATCCCCCAACCGCGATTGTTTGATTCTGCTCCCCTAGCTAGACATCATATTGAATAGTAGAAACAGACTAATCGAAAATAATCTCGTTCTGGGCTCCGAAGAGCGAGTCGAATCCTTAAGGCCAACGTCTACTCTATTTTATTTAGGGCTAGGTTTAAATGTGCTTTGAAATGTTATGGGCCCTTTATCTGGGTTGTGCCCTTAATGATTGATTGATGTGTGTGTGCGTGCACAACCGGTGGTTTTCAAGCAAGATTATTTTTGATGCGGTGAATTTTAGGGTTCAAATCTTGCTTAGTAGCTTTTAGGATTCAACTTTAGGTATTTTCAAACAAGTTTTGTTGACACACTAGGTTTTGAAAGCACAGGTGAAGATGTTTTCCTTTGAAACTTAAAAGAATGTGGAGTGCCTGGTAAATCCCTAAGAGTTGAACCTAAGCGGCAGCTACTTGATGAGTTGATTTTAATTGAAGTGGTGCGGCCCAATCAACTCAAACAATTGGCCTGTTGCACCACTTAATTAGGCACACAAGTGATTACCTAATCTGATTTCTACTCAATTATGTGTTTGAATGTGTGTACTGGTTCCAAAGATCGATTTACCGGTTGAGTTTGAAAATCAGATGAGGTTGTGTACCTTTGTGAGATTTTTTTTTTAATTTTCTTTTTAAATGTGGAGGTTGAGGTGGGTGTAGGTGTCAAACAAACAAACAAAACTAACCTTAGAGTTTATAAGAACACCTAGGTTGATTTATGTTTGTGTTATTATATGGTGGAATGAAAACTAATGAGTATGAGGTGGGGGAAAACTTATAAAACCTTCAACAGTACTTTGCTCCAATTTACCACTTTTGCTCGTCTCAAAAGAGTACTTGCAATCACAATAAGAAACAAGAGAAGTGAGGTAAATGATTCGTAAGTTGGAAAACGCGAGAAAAAAAAAATCAAAGAGCACCGCCTCCTCGGCAACGGTGCCAAAATATTGAAACTACGGGTTACTATGCTATCGTATTTGGTTTTAAAAACCTGTCGTTGTAGTTTGAAAGTGAAGAACTCGTGTTCAACAAATAAAATTTATACAGGAATAGAAATCCTGGGTCGAACTCAGGGAGAAGGACGTTTGATTAAAAATACGCGTTTGTTTTATTTGTCGCAAAACAGAATACTGGTTGAAAACTATTTAACAAATAATAAATAGAAGAGAGAGAGAGAATATTACAAATAAAAGTAAAAGGGATGTAGAATAAACATGGATTTCATTATCATAAATTTGTTCGTTACACTACTCATTACGACTAGAAAGCGGGAAATGATTACACTAGAATGCAGTAAATCTACTCTAGAAAGCAGTAAAAAGAATGGAGAGAGAGATATCCTCCTCAACGATCACTTGGAGGATGAGCTGGACGAGACGACGCCTGGAAGAAGGGGAACGGAGTGGGAAGAAGGAGGATGAAGCGGGAAGAATGGGAACGAAGCAGCATGTCGTCGTCATCGCGGGATCCGCTTCCGAGATGGGGGTGAAAATTTGACTTTATCTCTTGAGAAGCATCTCGGGTGTGGGACAAGCTTCTCTTGAGCTTTTGGAGAGGGAGAGAAGAGAAGGAAGGGATGAGAATTTCGTATGGAGGGGGTCTCCTTTTATAGTTGCAAGGAGTTAGGGCAATTGGTCATTACAAGTTGAAAATCATTAATTTAGGACCTTTAGTGACGGATAAATCCGTCACTAAAGGCCTGAATGTGGCCGTAGTGGGCGGTTCGCATGTGCCCGCTCACCTCCCCACGCCTCAACACGTGTTCACGTCCTCCAAATCTTGACTGTTCGATCGTGAGATCGAACGGCTGAGAGCGCTCCTCGCCGCGCCTCCTCTGTGCGTGCATACACGTGCGATCCCGTGTCACGCGGGGGCGTGCGATGGCATGTGGACGCTATCGGGTGCGCATAGCCACTGGATCTTCATCGGGCGGTCGATCGCGCCCGCACACCCACTCCAATTGAGGCGTTTCACGCAGCTCGAACCTGCGCACTATCGTGGCTGAACGCCTTATCCACTGTGCTGCCTGCGTGGTTGGGCGGGTAGTGTGCGTTAGTGGCGCACGATCTGGACCGTTGGATTGAGATCCAATGGTTGAGGCTACATCTTCAATTGGGCTTCAGAGAATGAAGGCATCGGTTGGGATCCACTCTCAGCCATTGGATCTTGATCCACGGCGAAGAGGCATGGACGCTAGAGGCTTCAGCGGTTGTGGGCGTCTAGTTGGGCAGCCGAGATGGCACCACGTGGAGCCATCTTGGCCATCCATCTTCTGGATGATGTAGATGGTGCCACGGGTATCGGATTGAGTCGATTTTCGCATTGTTAAGCTGCGGTCGTCGATCCGAATCCATCCGTGTGGTTGGATTTGTCATCTGAAGTGTGGATTCACACCATCTTAGCCCTTGATCCTCTAGGGTTCCTCAGTCTCTGTCTGATGCTATGGATATCCGATTAGGGAGATCTTGGAGTCGTTGAACTCCAATCGTCACCTGATCAGATCCGTATGGTTGGATCTTCGATCCAAGGCCCCGATAAAAAGTCACCCTGTCCTTGAACATAAAAGGAGACAATTAACCTCCATTTTATTCTGACTAATCTAAATGCAAGATGATGCATGCTATGCAATATCTATAGTATGTAATGCAATTCTATGCTTAAGAACATGCATAAATAGACATTTTATGTAATATAAACATGTTTACATCAGCAAGCTTTACTAAAGACCAATCGATATGATGGCATGCCAATCGGCATCTTAAAAGTGGTCCTATATGCCCATAGGGCATCATTCAATCGTGTGAACCAATCCTTCCGTTCAGCTCTTACAGTCTTTTGCAGAATATTCTTGACCTGTCTATTTGAGACCTCAGTTTGCCCATTCATTTGTGGGTGATACGGGGTAGCAATGCAATGAGTAACCCCATATTTCTTGAGCAAAGCACGAAACTGGGCATTGATGAAGTGGCTCCCACCATCGTTGATCATGGCCTCAGGTTTCCCAAATCGGGAAAAAATGTTCTTCTTCACAAAGTCCATGACGGCCTTATGATCACATTTCCGGGTAGGTACAACTTCAATCCATGTCAAGATGTAGTCAACGAGACCAATATATATTCAAAGCCGTTTGAGGGTGGGAAGGGACTCATGAAATCAATGTCCCAAACGTCGAATATTTTGATGACAAGAATGGGTTGTAGAAGCATCATATCCTTTCTGGTCATGATCCCTAAAGTTTGGCATCTAGCATAGGTTTTAGCAAAGCTATATGCGTCCTTAAATACTGATGGCCAGTAAAAACCAGACTGCAAAACCTTTGCAGCCATCCATTTCCTAGAGAAGTGGCCACCACAAGCTTGGTCATGATAGAAGGACAACACACTTTGGACCTCCTCCTCAGGTATGCATCTCTTAATGCTCTGATCAAAATAGAGTCTAAACAGCAAGGGGTCATCCCAAAGATAGTGTTTGGCTTCAGCCAAGAACTTGTCTTGTTACTGTCTAGACCAGCCGTGCGAAATCTGCCCTACCATAAGGTAATTAATCAAGTCGGCATACCAGGGGAGACTTTTGGCTTGCACGGCCAGGATTTGCTCATCGGGAAATGTATCAGTCAAAGGTAGTGAAGGTCTAATGTGTTCCAGGTGAAGTCGGGATAAGTGGTCGGCTACAACATTCTTGGATCCAGCCTTATCGCGTATTTCCAAGTTAAATTCCTGCAGGAGCAGGATCCATCTTATTAGCCTAGGTTTAGCATCCTTTTTGGCTAACAAGTGCCGGATAGCCGAGTGGTGAGTATAAATGAAGACGTGGGATCCCAACAAGTATGATCTGAACTTTTCTAGTCTGAAAACTACGGCGAGCAGCTCCTTCTCTATTATAGTGTAGTTCCGTTGAGCGTCATCCAAGGTTTTGCTCGCATAGTAGATCACCATGAGTTTCTTTTCCTACCTCTGTCCTAGGACAGCCCCAACGGCAAAGTCTGATGCATCACACATTATCTCAAAATCCTGGGACTAGTCTGGGGGTTGTAAGATAGGTGCAGTCGAGATTGTGTCCCTTAGAGTAGTGTAGGCTTTGATGCACTTAGGTGTCATGTTAAAGTGCACATTGTTGGCTAGAAGGTCAATTAAGGGCTTGGAGACCTTGGAGAAGTCTTTTATGAACCTTCTGTAGAAGCTAACATGTCCTAGGAAAGATCTGATTTGTTTAATCGAGCTCGGGGGTGGAAGTTTGGAGATTAAGTTAACTTTAGCTCGGTCGACTTCTATGCCCCGATGTGAGACGATGTGACCGAGGACAATCCCTTCTTGAACCATAAAATGGCTCTTTTCCCAGCTTAAAATAAGATTGACCTCGGTATATCACTTCAGGATCTTCTCTAGGTTGCTAAGGCAATGGTCGAATGAGTCTCCAAAGATGAAGAAATCATCCATAAAGACCTCTAAATATTCACCCACCATCTTTGAAAAGATGGCCAACATATAACGCTAAAAGGTAGCGGGTGCGTTACATAACTTGAATGGCATACGGCAGAATGCAAACGTGCCATACGGGTAGGTGAACGTGGTCTTCTCTTGATCCTCGGGTGCAATAGTAACCTGGTTATATCTTGAATATCCATCTAGGAAGCAGAAGTATTTCTTCCCTGCCAACCGTTTGAGAATCTGGTCAATTAATGGTAGAGGGAAATGGTTCTTCTTGGTGGCTTCATTGAGCTTCCTATAGCCAATGCATACCTGCCATGCGGTGGTGGTGTGTGTAGGGGTGGATTTGCTATGGTCATTTGTGATAACGGTGAGCCCAGCCTTCTTTGGTACCACTTGAGTAGGGCTCACCCAAGGGCTGTCAGAAATCGGGTAGATAATCCCCATGTTAAGCCATTTGATGATCTCATTTTTAACGACCTCCCTCATGGTTGGATTTAGTCTCCTTTGCATCTGGCGAGAAGGTCGAGTCCCATCTTCCACATAGATTTTGTGTGTAATAGCTAGGGCTAATGCCTCTTAGGTCAAAGATTGTCCACCCAATTGCTGCCCGATATTCAAAAAGAGTTGTAGTCAACCTAAGCTCTTGGTCCCTGGTCAGATGTGCATTGATAATCACAGGGAAGGTGTGATCGGGTCTTAGGAAGACATACTTGAGGTTGTTGGGCAGAGGTTTCAATTTAGGTGTAGGTGGTACAATATTTGATGGGTAAGGGAAAGGGGGGAGTTGAGTGACATCAATCTCCTCAAATGGGGGTTGCTAGTGGAAATCAGCTCGGCAAAGTTCTGCAATTTCCAGAGATTGGGGTGGGTCAGGGTAGTCTAAAGCTGGTTGAGTTAGATGGTCTTCTACAGAGCTTGCTATTAGGCATTCCTCAACCAGAGTTTCCATGAGATCGCATTCCTCGACCCAACCACAATCAAAAGACTTTGTTGCCTTGAAGATATCCAATTGCATCTTCCTATCTCCAAAGGCAATATCCATACATCCCGTGTCGCAATCGATGTTAGCCTTGGCCGTAGCCAAAAAAAGGTCTGCCTAGGATGATGGGTGTGTTTTGTAACTGTTCGGGGACCTCGATGTCAAGGACTAAGAAGTCAACTAGGAAGTAGAAGTCCTTAACCCGAACAATTACATCCTCAACTACCCCTTTCGGGGCTTTCACATATCGATCGGCCAGTTGGATATTCACAGGTGTAGGCTTTAGTTCTCTAAATCCAAATTGGTGGTAAAGAGTAGTCAGGATTAGGTTTATCAAAGCACCTAAATCCAGGAGTGCTTGATCAAAAGTCAAATCCCCAATATTACATGAGATCAAAGATACTCTAGAGTCAGTCCTTTTTGGAGGTAGGCTACTCAATATCACTGAACTAGCCTGCTTAGATAACACTACCTTCCTAGGTGCCTGTGTTCTTGGCTTACGCTTGGGTATGCAAACAACCTTCAGAAACTTTGCGTAAGCCGGGATATGTTTGATTGCATCGAGGAGGGGTATATTGATCTGTACCTATTCGAATATCTCTAACAACTCCTCATTCTCAGCCATGTTTCTTTTCTTCTTGGCCTTATCCAAGGTTTTAGGGTATGGGACTTGGATTTGAAGTGGGTCAGGTTCCTAATCCTTGGGTTCCTCTCGCTCGTTTTCATAATCAACTATCTTGGGTAGTGTAGTCATAGGAGGAGTCAGCCATTTGGGATCCTGGGTTTGGGTGCCACTTCTCAAGGTAACTGCATTGGCTAAGGTGTTAGGACCAAGGTTAGGTCCTTGAGAAGAACAAGAAGCAGCAAACCCAGGGAGTGTCTATGGGGCTTGTAGAATCACATGGGCTTGTCCCTGATTTTGTTGGAACCCTTAAGGATTGTGGCCTCTGTTCATGACATTCCTCGGGTTTGGTTGTGGCTGAGGTGGAAGGGATCACTGTTGTTTGTTATCCAACAGCTGACTCAATTGTCCCTTCACTAAAGCCATCTCCTCCTGATGTTTCTGATTCATATCAGCCATCATTTTGATCAGGGTGTCTAGTTGAATTTGTTGTGTAGGAGCCGCCCTATTCTGGTTGTAGGGTGGTCTAGTAGGTGGACCTTGCTGATAGGAGGGAGGGTTTGGCCTGGGTTGGTTCTGGAATTGGTTCAATTTTTTGTTTGTCCAGGCAAAATTTGGGTGATTGCACCATCCAACATTGTAAGTGTTAGAGAAAGGGTCAGGTTTGGAGTAACCTTGGATGTCATTGGCATCTTCCAAGGTAGGAGGTGCCGAAGGGGAGGGGAAAGAATAATGAAGGTATGAGGGAGCAAAGGTCCCTCCCTGGAACATAGGCAAGGGTTGTTGCAGGTGTGTTTGGTTCATAGACTGAACCAGGTCAACATTGTGATCTCCCTTTGCTAGGGAGAAGGTTTGCAAGGGTGTTTGGGATTGATTCAGAAGCTTGTCAATTTTCTTATCTACCATCTCAACTAGATCCAACTTCTTTGCTATGATGTCCATGTCAACCGTCACTGAATTAGTTTGCACTTCGTAAATCCCACCACGAGGTTGACTGGACCTATTGAATTGGGTCATGGAGGAGTTATTAAGCGAATTCTCACTCATGGACTCAAAGAGTTCGAACGTGCTTTCCTCATCTTTGTTCAAAAAATTGCCTCCACATAAGGCATCAACAAAATTCCTAAGGTTGTTATCCAGACCATGGTAGAAGATCTGGGCCCACTGCCATCTTGGACCTCGTGGTGTGGGCATTTCCCTAGTAATTCATTAAATCTTTTCCACGCCTCATGAAATTGTTCCCCACCTCGTAGTGTGAATGTGGTAATGGCTCTTCTAAGGGCATTGGTTTTACCTCTGGGGAAAAATTTCTTCAAGAATGCATGCCTCAGTTCCTCCCAGTGGAGATGGGTCTCCCTAAGGTTCTAAGCTAGTGAGAAGCTTTGTCTTTTAGGGAAAAAGGGAACATCTTAATTAAAACAATATCTAAGTTGATGTTCCTTGGTTTCACAGTCTGGGCGATCTGGTCTAGGTCCTCTAGGTGTTGGAAGGGATCCTCATTTGAGCTCCCATGAAAGTGGCTTTGAATTAAGCTAAGGACATTAGGTTTTTGCTCAAAATCATCTCCCCCTTCGGGGACCCTAAGATGTGACTCGATCCAGATAGCAAACGGATCGTAAAAATCACGGAGAGGCCTTGGTTGGCCCTCGGGAGGTTGTGGTGGGTTAGGTGGGTTCAGTGGGGGTTGCCCTTGAGGGTTTGCAATTGGTGTATGGCTTGCATGATGGTTTGGATCTGCTATTGTTGAGTTGGTGGTTGGCTGAGATTTGAGCCTAAATGTTGGCCATAGCGTCGAGTTGAGGTTGGTCCTCAATCTCCCCAATTCTTGGGTTAGCCATTTCCTCAATCCTATCCCTTGAAAAATCAAGTCTCCTCCTGATGTCCCTTTCTAAAACATACAACTCAGGATGAAGTGATCGTCTTCCATGCATACACTAGAGAAGAATAGGGAGGGGTGTGGAGAGAAACAGGTGCGAGAAAAGTGTGTGCTCAATCAAGCAAACAAGTTTAGTCCCTATAACGTAGACCTAGGTGACCTAAAAGCCTTGGAAAGAGTAATCAAGTCTGCAAGCACTTAAACCTCCCTTCTCAAAGTTAATCTGGCCAGGTTGATTACGAGGGGATTGAGGGGAAGGTTCTTCCTTTGGCTCGTGCCACCAGTTCCTTTGTACCCCACAACCGCGATCATTTGACACTTTCCTGCAGCCTAAACACCAGATTTCACGATGGGAATTAAGGCCAAGCACTTGACAAACCCAATCACTCTTCTAGGACGTAGATTAATCCTACCTAGGGCACGTCTGCTCCATTTTAATATGGGGCTAGGTTAGTGCTTGTGCTCAAGATATGTGATGAGGCGTTGTTGGGGGTTGTGCCTCTTAGTTAATCCAATTGAGCGTGTGTGTGCACTCAACAAAACATGATTTTCAAGCAAGGTTTTTTTAGGATGTGGTGTCTTTTAATGATTCATCCTTGCTTTGGTGATTTTTAGGGTTGAAATTTCTCAATGGATTCAAATAGTGTTTAAGTAGGCACACAATGTTTTGCACACAACGGATGATAGTCGATTTCCTTTTGAGAGAATGATGCGGCCCTAAAAAAAAAACAACCCTAATGTATTCACCCTAGAGTTCATGCAATTCTACCAGGTGAATTGATTTTAGTTGAAGTGATGCGGCCAAGTACAAAGCACGGATGGCTTCACAAATACCACTTGAAAAGAAAAGAACACTCCAAAAAGATTTTCTTCAAAAACATTAGAGTGTATTTTTTTTTGTTTGGGTGATGGATTTGAGATGTGGGTCAAATACTCATTCACCACGTCATTTTTTGAATTTATAATTTTTTTTTGGATTTTTAAGCAAGCAAACAATCAGCTAACTTAGGGTTTACGCATGAGCCTAGATGAATTTTTTTTTCTTTTTGTTTTTAGATAATGGTAAGATGAGACTACGCTAGGTCAAGCGATACTTACAAAAGCTCTTTGCCACTCTTTGCTCCAACTCTATCAATGTGAATTGCTCTCCTCTTGTTGCAGACGCACCGAGTTCCTGCAACCAAAGAACGAGAGAGAAAAGAGGGTTAGAAATGTGAATACCAATGCAAGGATAAAAGCGACAAAAAGATCCGTTGCCTCACTAGCAACTGCACCAAAAATTGACGTCGTCGAAATGTGTTAGTTAAATCTGTCATTATAGCATGTGTTTGCGACATTAATTTTAAATGAAGATGTGGATTAGGTGGGTCAAAGTGTTGAATACAAAGAGGCGTGAAATCGGATTAGTTTGTAGCTTTAGGTGTCACGAAAATCTTTGTTTTGTTTGCTTGCGAGAAAACAAGAGAGAGAGAGAGTAGGGTTAGAGACTTGAGATTATAGCATAGTGATTACTTGTTCATGCATGAAACATGATATGATGAAACAAATGGAAATATGTTGCATATGTAAGATCGTTTCACAAGTACAATGCTAGAGGAAAGCTTTAAAACACATAAGCATTAAACTAGGGTAGAGAGGTGCGAAATGAAGAGGCGAGGCAATCACGGTAGTGGATGGGCTTCCGTCGATGCCTCTGCAACTCCGGGAGAGTGTGAAAGGCGTGCTAGGTAGAGCTAAGGAGAAGCTAGGAAGGAATGATCATAAATGGAGTGGGTGTGGGGGCATTTATAGAGAATGAAGGGTTGTTAAATCAGGCAGGGGCTTTAACAATGTCCAGGATGTCGCTAAACCCATTCCAAAAGTGTCGGTGAAGGCCTCCTCCCACCGGTCCATCACACGCGCGCATGCTTCCTTCGTGTGATCCGTGTGGACGCGCTGTGGGCCTTCCAATCAAATATCGGACGGCTGAGATTTTGCTTCGCGCGTAGCTTCAAATCGCACCCCCCCCGCATGTTGGATGGCGTGAGCTAGGGCGCGTTATCGCATGCGTGTCGCCTGCCTCCAACCAACGTGTGAGAAGGTGCCATGTCGTGCTATCACGTCTGTTCCCACCATATCAGCGATTCAATGTTTGTCGTGCTTTCGCGAGGTACGAATTTGGCACGCGCGTGGTTCGAACACTCGTTGCGTGTTTGCGAGTGCTATGCTCGCCCACTGCGCCAACTTCGTGGTTGGTTGCAAAGACAAGCGGTGCGCGTGCGACAACGACAGTTGGATGGAGATCCAATGGCCGTGATTGATCCTACACGATGAAGAGGAAGCGAGGCATGTGACGAAGGCTGGGAGGCTGTGGGCGCATAGATGTGTGACACGTGGCTAGCTTTGGGCTGTTGATCATCATATCAACGGCCAGGACTTCCTAGGCTTGTTGTGGGAGCTACGGAGGTCGGATTGAGGTGATTTTGAGTCCGTTAGACTCCGTTCCTCGATTTGAATCCATCCGTACGGTCTGATCGCTCATCTAAAGCCTGTTTCAACATGCACATCTACACATGGCCATTAAACATTGATTATAAGCAATCTCAACTCATTTTGTATGCAATGCTTCCAAGCCCATTATAATATGTCATTAATGCACATGTGCCCTCAAAATTGACTCTAATTGATATAATTAATGCTAATAATTGTAGAGTTATCACCCAACTCCTGAAGCCTATATAAGGACCACCTCAGGTGTCCTACAATCTTTTACTAGCTCCCTCCAGTTCGTCCACATTCGATTTGCAATAAAAATGTTGTTTTATATGTTGTTATTGTAGTAAGGGTGTCACAAATGCAAACCGATATCATGTCAATTTTATTTAATTAAAATTTTTACTAGTTAGTTTCCAAGTCGTTCACTGGGAAACAGTTATTGATGTACATTACTCTCTAAGTTAAAAAATATTCTTTTATTCCAAAAATATTAGTTTTATTTACAAAAATGAATAAATGAATCAAACAATTAATGAATTGGTTAATTATTTACAAAAACAAATCAATTAATATACATTACAATGCCTAAAACATATATGCAACAAACAAGCATAAAAAATAATTTAATATAACACTATGTTCATTATATACAACTACAATAATTAATACTTAAGTATAGGTAAAAAAATAGCTATTAATATCTAATATACTAAATTATATTAACATACTAATATATATAGTAACATATATTCTATACATAGTAACATATATATACGTTGCCATAGCCTTAGTAACATATTTACATAACCGAAGGCAAAAAGACTACTTATATTAGCATATATACATATAGTGACATATATGTCTGTCGCTAAAGCTCTAGTTTACTTATATACATATAAGAGCTCAAACATAGTCTATACTATTCTACTTATATATATATATATATATATATATATATATATATACACACTATTATATACGTATACATTATTTACTTTATAGTTATACTACATATATACATATACACATGCGCACACACACAGGCAATACACTTAGCCGCATAACGGCTTCTCTTCTCTTCTTTCTCTTCCTTACTTCTGTTTTCTTCTCATCACTTAGAATTTTCTTAGGTTGCTCTCTCTTCACATAAGCACAAACACTGTTTACTCTGGACCAAAAATTGGTTTAATGGGCGAGCCAACCCATGCTTGGAGGATACACAACACCCAATAAGGTGGAACCAAACTCCTATTAATGGGCCTACCCTAATTTAATTAGGTGCATTTCTTTTCCAATTCCAAGCCCAATAACAGGCCCACCCACACTCACACACCCACACATGCACACACGTACGTACCCTCGAGGAACCAAGTAATGCTCAGTAGAGTTTCACCCTACGCTGACGACCGAGAGGCCATCAGTACAGTAACAACTTATATGGCAAAGAACAGTTGTTAACAACCGATGTGGCACTATTGTGAAGTACCCAATTAGCGTGATGCAACGTCTGAATGCATGGATTTTGGCCCTCGATTCGAGGGTCATAAATTATTTTAAATTAAAAATAAATTATATGAATACAAAGCCCTTATATAGGGTTACCGAATTGTAAAAATAATTTAGAGAAATAAGTTATTTAGATATATAATAAAATTAGTTAAAGTTATGAAATTATACACGTTAATTTAGAGGTTAATTGCTTAATTAAAGTATAAATTAGTTAATTAATTATATAATTGACTTAATATAGAATTAATTTATATAATAAATTATTTATTATACAATTTTATTGTATTTTTGAAACTTTATTTTAATTTATTTACATTTAAATACATGTTTTAGATAGTTATACACATAAATAATTTATAAATACCATAATACACAATAAATACTATAAAAATAGGTTGAAAATACTTAATATAATATAATACAATTGTACATTATAAATTACTTCATTTTTAACTTAAATCACTAATTTAGTTTATTTTAAGTTAATAAATTACTTAACTTAATAACTTAATTATTTACTATAAATACATAATTAAATTAAATTACAGGTACTATACAGTTCATATTACATAGTTAAATACGTATGCATAGTATTGATAAAATTATGTACATATCGATAGGTTTGTATAATTACTTAGGTTATTATTTTTTTTTTTTGAAACAAAAAGGAAAGCTATCGTCTTACGATATCAATCCAGGAGGACAATTTATTATATAAGGTTAAGAGGAGTTACAATTCAAACCCCCAAGTATATATGAGGGACCAACACTTTTTTACAATGTGCTCACAGCAAACCGGTCTCTCCTGAAAAAGCCTCTCATTTCTTACCCTCCACACACACCAGAGAGTTGCAGCCATGCGCAAATGCAACCTCTCCATCACATCAAAACCATGCCAAATGGAGTCCCACGATGGTAGTGGTTCCTAGCAAGTCCTCCTCCAAACTGCATCTGTGATCAGGCAAGATGAAAAAATGTGGCTGTTATAACCCAGGGCATCAAGCGTCGTTTAAGACGTCTGGAAAGTGGTCCAGACGTCTGGTCAAATGTCTGGAAGCCTTCCCAGATGTCTGGAATTAAATTTTTTCGGCGTACGGGTTTGCGTCTGCGCGCATGCGCGCGCAAACTGAACCCGCCGCCCTCCTTCTTCTCTTTCCTCCCTCCCTGCAGACAGCTTTTCTCTCTCTCTCCCTTAGGCAGCTTACAAATACACCTCTTTCTCCCTCACCCTCACTCCACCGCCTTCTTCTTCTTCCCCCTGTCAGCGAGAGAGCGAGCGGGTGAGAGCGGCAGCAGCGGTTGCTGCGTGAGGGAGAGGGAGCTCGACCGCGAGGGTGCGAGCTCGCCGGGGCAGCCAGAGCCGACCGGCGGGTGCGCAGCAAGCGTGTGGTGACGCGGAGGAGCTACTGCCGCTCAGGCAGCAGGCGGGCGCGGGACGGCACGGCCGTGCACTACGGGCGGAGGGCGAGGAGGTCCTAATTCTGGGAAAATTTTCCAGAATCAAACGTTTGGACTTACGGCCAGACAACGCAGGAGACGTCTGGAGGAAGGTCCAGACGCCTGAAAGGTACATTATTTTTACCTTCTTCTTTCGCATGTACGGTCATGCAGCCGTTCCGCCGAAGTCTTCTGCATCCTTTCGTGTTGAGAACGGCCGCGTGTGTGTGCAGGACTTATTCGGGAAGGCACAAGGGCACGCCATCCCACACAGATCAGATGTCTGGGCACAGCACCAGACGACGGAGAGGGTCTCCAGACATCCGGAGTGACAATCGGACGTCTGGAAACTAAGTCCAGACGGTTCAGCGGGCTTCTGGACGTCTGGGGGACCGCGCAGATCTAGGTATGACCTGAGCTACCATTTAAGACGTCTGGAAGAAGTTCCAGACGTCTGATTTTGGACAGACTTGTCATTTTTGACCCGTTTAGGGTCCGTTCGGAGTTTGTTTTCCACGTTTCAAGTTTCGTTCTTCCCAGATTTAGTTCCTCTACCTGTTTATAGTAATTGTATATTGTTCTGAGTAGCTCCTTGTATTGATCCTTGTGTTAGGACTCTATTCTGTTGTGGCTCTAGGGGTTGCGGGGCGTGCGGGCTTGCCGATTATGCCCCCAATACTCCGATTTTGCGGGTAGAGTGGCCCTTTAATTTATTTATCAAAAATTACACACTTGTGAAATAATTAATAGAGTCTAGGGCATTGCATGAACCCTAGGACTGAAAAAGTAGATTGAATGATAGATCCTAGGGTATTGCATAAATCCTAAGACTGGAAAACTAGATTGAATGATAGATCCTAGGGTATGGCATGAATCCTAGGACTGGAAAACTAGATTGAATATCTATACATTGCAGTCTTGGAAAAGTAGAAAGGAAACGATAACTGCCTGTAATTGGTTAACAGCTGCCTGTTTATGAATGAATAATTACTGTTGAGAACATGGGTTATATGAATATAAAGCTGAAACGATGAAACCTAAATTGGCTGAGTTAAAAGAGCATGAACCCTACAGGGAATTAGGAGTAGAACTCCTAGAAAGTGAATGGAATAAAATTGGGGAAGTGAGCTGGCCCTTGAGTACGGAGTACCAAGGAGAGCAACTGTCCCCCTATTTAGTGCAGAGCGGAGCTAGCCGCCCCAGGGACTTGGGGTTAGGCCTAGCCACTTTGTACCGACTTTTGGCCCTCGTGTACACAGTACTAAGGAGAGCTACTAGTGTAGGGAGAGCACTAGCTACCCCATGAGACCCGAGGTTCTGCTAGCCCTCCTACATCGACTTGTTAGGCCCACTAGGCAAACCAGGGTAGTCAGGCGAGGGTGCGCAGACTGTGGAGGGGCAAGACTCTTGTTTGGTTACTGTGGAGGGGCTGGACCCCTATTACTGAGAGGGCTCTGCCCTATACTGGTTCCGTGCTGTGCTTTGGGCTCACCCGTTAAAGAAAACGACTGACCGCGTGCCAGTGCAGGGTAGCTACCCGTGCGTTTATCGCACGTGCCATAGTCACCGTTACGTCTGTCAGCGACCTTGGGGTGGTTGACTGAGGGTGGGACCACCACGGGGGACTCTCCCGGCCAAGAGAGCACCACGTGTTACTTCTACTTTTCGGGAAAGACTGCAATCAAGATCGTTCCCACGAGGAACATTCAAGATCAAGAGAAAGATCTGAGAAATAATTCAATAGTAAATAAATGGAAAAAGTAAAGAAAGGAATTAAAAATATAATAGTTACTATCCACCTTACTGTTTTCTTAGCTTTTAGTTGCCACTCTACTCAGCGTTTCGCTGACGTGTCACCTTTGTTACCTTTTCAGGACTAGGTGTTGAGCAGCCAGAGTCGGCGGCTGCAGAGGGTGCTGGGCCTAGTAGAGCCCAGTAGTGTTACTTGTGTAGTACCCACTGTACTCTTCTTTCTGTTGTAGTGAGTAGTTTCTGTTACCTCTGTACTCTTTTATTGTAAGCTTCATGTTTATGTACATGTTTATTTCTTTACTGTTGTGGTGGTGTATATGTAGTATTTCTTTTCTTTACTGCTGTATTTTGTTACTGCTAGTTATATACATGGTGAATGTGGTTTATTTTACTACTCTTTTGGATTACTTTCTCGTTGGACGACTGGGTCTTGGGATCAGTCGAGTCGGTCCGATTCTTGTGTCTCATAGGGATTCGGGAATCGGGTCGTAACAGGATGGTATCAGAGCAAGGTCGTCCTGAGAAGTGAACCAACTGACTGGAAAATAACCAATTCACGTGTCTGTAACTAGAGTAGCCACCACAACGTTTCTTTTGACATAAGCTCTTTGACTTCTTCGTTAGATATCGTTTCATGTTGACGTGTTTCCGTTATGTTTTTGCGTCTCCTTGCAGGAGATGCCTCGACACGGGACTAGCGAGGCGAGCCGCGGGCGCGGTCGGGGACGAGGTCGGAGGGGCGGGCGTGTTGAGGTCGACGTTTCAGTAGACCAGCTACTGCTCCTGGGCATTTAGGCCCAGGACCTCGCCCAGCTGATATGGGACATCGTGCAAGAGGAGCTCACCTGCTGCCACGAGTGCCTCTCCCTGGGGCTGCGGAGGGGGAGTCCTCTGTGGGACTACACGATGGACGTGGCGCTGGATGCGGGGGAGGGGATGGGCCGCCACCGCCCCCACCTTCCTCCGACACTTCTGTGCACGAGGCTTCTTTACCTAGAGTTGCACCAGCATCTCCACTACAGCGCCACTTCGAGTTTTTCGGGCAGTTCCGGAAGTTGAAGCCCCCTCCTTCAAGGGGGATGAGGACCCGACCGAGGCGGAGGACTGGCTCGAGCAGATCGAGAAGGTTTTTGACACCCTTCGCCCCCCGGTAGAGTGCCGCGTGGCCTTTGCCACGTACCAGCTGGAGAGCGCGGCACATAGGTGGTGGAGGGCGGTCAAGGGACAGGAGAGGGATGAGCTAACCTGGGACCGGTTCATTATCCTCTTCTGTGAGCAGTACTTTCCCCAGACGTGGCAGGACCAGAGGAGGCAGGAGTTCCACACTCTCCGCCAAGGGACGATGACCGTGAGCGCGTACCGCACGTGTTTTTTGGAGCTGTCCCGCTTCGCAGCGACAGCAGTAACCACTGAGGAGGAGCGCCTTTGGAGGTTCACCGAGGGGATCCGGCCTGCGATTCGAGGGTATGTCAAACCCCTGAAGCTGCCAACGTTCTTGAGGGTGGTGGAGGCAGCTATGACATACGAAGAGACCAACCCGACCGCGCGAGATACTGACAGCGGGCGGAAGAGGCCCTATCAGCCAGACTTCTCACAGGGCTGGCGAGATAGGAGACACGTGGCGCCAGCAGGAGAACCGCCACATTTTGCAGGGCCATCAGTGGCCTTTGGAGGTCCTCGACAAGAACCAGCAGCTAGCACCGGACCCCCGCCCAGCCGACAGTAGAGACCCACTGAGGGCGGGAGTCGGGTTCCCCTCTGCTACCAGTGTGGCCGGCCGGGCCACATCAGGAGGGACTGCCCGTCTAGGGCAAGAGGTTAGCAGATGCTTCCCGTGTCGAGCACTGGAGGGTGAGCAGGAGGCCGCGGTTTCCAGGCGCGAGGAGGAGGACAGTAGACACGGGGAGGGTACCGGCCAGCAGCTACCCGTCCGACGCAGATTGTGGCTGCTTCGTCTGCACCTAGGGCTGAGGGGCGTATCAACGCCCTGACACACAGGGATGCCAAAGCTTCGGGATCAGTGGTGGCAGGTATGGTTTCAGTTTCCGATAGACTCGTTTACACGCTTTTTGATTCCGGCGCTTCTCACTCGTTTGTCGCTGCCAGTTTCGCAGTTAGTTTGGGCCAGGATTATATGCTGTTAGAGGATCCGTTCGTGATCAGAGGTCTGAGTGGTCAGCTATTTGTAGCTGAGGAGGTATACACGGGTTGCGAGGTCAGTGTTGGGGGACAAGACCTTCCCGCTGACTTGATTATGATACAGATGGAGGACTTTGGCGTAATTCTGAGGATGGACTAGCTGTCCGCTTACCACGCCTTGGTGGACTGTTTTGAGAGAAAGATCGTCTTCTCCAAACCGGAGTTGCCTTCTTTCGAGTTCCACGGTCAGCCTGTGGACGGAGGCTTCAAGTGCATTTCTGCACTTTGGGAGCGAGACTTTTGAGCCAGGGGTGTGAGGGCTTCCTAGCTTGTGTGGTGGCAGAGCCCAGCCCTGTGGCAGACTTCCAGAGTATCCCGGTGGTCAGAGAGTACCCCGACGTGTTCCCAGACGAGTTGCCAGGACTATCGCCCGAGCGTGAGATCGAGTTTGAGATCTCACTGGTACCAGGGACCAGCCCCATCTCCACAGCACCATACAGGATGGCACCACTTGAGCTGCGAGAGCTCAAGTCTTAGTTGCAGGATCTTTTGGAGAAGGGCTTTGTGAGGCCCATCGCATCTCCTTGGGGAGCCCCGGTACTATTTGTGAAGAAGAAGGATGGTACCCTACGCCTTTATGTGGACTACCGAAAGCTGAATAGGGTCAGCATCAAGAACAGATATCCACTGCCGAGGATCGATGACTTGTTTGACCAGCTGCGAGGTGCCACGGTATTCTCCAAGATCGACTTGAGGTCTGGATACCACCAGTTGAGGATCAAGGAGGCAGACGCCTCCAAGACAGCTTTCCGCACCCGGTACGGACACTACGAGTTTCTGGTCATGCCATTTGGGCTGACCAATGCCCCCACTGCCTTCATGGACTTGATGAACCGGGTGTTTAGACCGTACCTGGACCAGTTCATGGTGGTTTTCATTGATGATGTGCTCATTTATTCTCGAGATCAGACGCAGCACGGACAACACTTGTGGATGGTTTTGGACACACTGAGACGACGTAGGCTGTACGCCAAATACAGTAAGTGCGAGTTCTGGTTGAGGGAGGTGACCTTCTTAGGTCATGTGATCTCTGGGGATGGCTTGGCTGTGGACCCAGCCAAGGTCGAGGCAGTGCTCAGGTGGGAGAGACCGCGTACGGTTACTGAGATTCGCAGTTTCTTGGGACTGGCAGGCTACTACAGGCGATTTATCAGGGGCTTTTCACATATTGCATGTCCTATGACACAGTTGACCCGGAAGGACGTGCCCTTCAATTGGATCGACGCCTGTGAGGCGTGTTTTCAGGAGATGAAGGAGAGGCTGACTTCAACTCCCGTGCTCACCATCCCAGACAGTAGTGGCGGGTTCGTTGTGTACATGGACGCCTCTTTGCAGGGGTTAGGGGGTGTGCTCATGCAGAGGGGTCACGTTGTCGCCTACGCTTCGCGGCAACTAAAGCCCCATGAGCATAGCTACCCTACCCACGACCTGGAGCTGGCAGCTGTCATCTTCGCGCTGAAGACTTGGAGACACTACTTGTACGGTGAGACCTTCGAGATTTTCACAGATCACAAGAGCCTCAGATACCTGTTTGATCAGAAGGAGCTCAACATGAGACAGAGACGTTGGTTGGTGCTCCTGAAGGACTATGACTGCTGCATTTCCTACCACCCGGGAAAGGCCAACGTGGTGGCTGACGCCTTGAGCCGGAAGGCGCCTGCAGACTTGGCCAGTTTACAGGTGTAGAGTTGGAGCCTCTTGGAGGAGATGAGTAGTTGGCGACCCCTAGAGTTACGGGGGCACTGTGGGGCAATGAATGTGACACGACAGACGAGGCCAGAGCTGATAGATCGTATCATCACAGGAAAGATGGCCGACCCGTACTTGCAGTCCTTGCGTAACAGAGTACTGTCAAGAGACCCTGGAGACTTCTCTTTTACAGACCAGGTGCTGCGCATGAGGGGACATTTGTACGTTCCCAGAGACGAGGAGCTATTGAGAGAGCTCCTGACTGAGGCACACGATTCCAAATTCACCATACATCTCGGAAACACGAAGATGTACCATGACTTGAGACGCGAGTTTTGGTGGAGGGGGATGAAGCGGAATGTGTGTGAATTCGTGCAGCAGTGTTTAGTATGCCAGCAGGTGAAAGCCGAGCATCAGAGGCCTGCAGGGCCACTACAGCCACTTCTAGTGCCAGAGTAGAAGTGGGAGAGCATCACCATGGACTTGGTGGTGGGCTTACCTGTTACCCAGCGAGGACACGACGCAGTCTGGATAATCGTTGACAGATTAACGAAGATGGCGCATTTCTTGCCGATCCGAGTCACCTTGGGATCATCACAGTTGGCAGAGAGGTATATCTGTGACGTGGTATGTCTACACAGAGTTTCGCTGGAGATCGTATCCGACCGGGATACCTGCTTTACGTCCCAGTTTTAAGCTGAGTTTCAGCAGGCCCTGGGGATGCGGTTGAGGTTCAATACATCTTACCACCCCCAGACGAAGGGACAGTCTGAGCGCACGATACAGACACTTGAGGACCTTTTGCGTGCTTGCGTACTGGACTGGAGGGGCTCTTAGGAGGAGCACTTGCCCTGGCGGAGTTTGCATATAATAACAGTTATCACTCGAGCATCGGCATGGCACCCTACGAGGCTCTGTACGGACGGAGATGTACGGCACCCTTGAGTTGGGTTGAGGTGGGGACTAAGTGGGAGGTTGGCCCGAGGCTGATCTAGCAAAGTTAGGAGGAAGTCGAGCAGATTCACAAGCGACTCCGCACTGTCAGGAGCAGGAAGAAGAGCTATGCAGATCGGAAATGCAGAGAGGTGCAGTTTGAGGTTGGGGACCACGTCTCCCTTCGCGTTTCTCCAATGAAGGGCCTGCAGCGGTTTGGGGTGAGAGGGAAGCTCGCGCCGAGGTTCGTGGGGCCCTTTGAGGTCCTGCAGCGGGTTGGACCCGTTGCTTACAGGCTTGCCCTTCCTCCCCAGCTTTCTGGTGTGCATGACATGTTCCACGTGTCCAACCTCAGGAAGTACGTCGCCGATCCCAGTCACGTCCTGAGTCACGAGAGCGTCGAGGTGGGCGACGACCTGACCTACCCCGAGTGGCTAGTGCAGATTCTCGACAGAGCCATCTGTAGTCTGAGACGGAAGCAAGTACCCCTGGTAAAGGTTTTGTGGAGGAGCCAGCGGTACGAGGAGGCTACCTGGGAGCCTGAGGCGGCGATGCGGGAGTGGTACCCGAAGCTTTTCGAGGGTACGTCTTTTCGGACCGGTTTCGATCCTCTTTGAGTTTGTTATGCATATATCGTCCTTTCCCGCACCCTAGTTAGCGCAAGTTTCGGGGACGAAACTTCCCTTGAGTTTGTTATATTGTTATAACCTGGGGCATCAAGCATCGTTTAAGATGTTTGGGAAGTGGTCCAGACGTCTGGAAGCCTTCCCAGATGTTTGAAATTAAATTTTTTCAGCGTACGGGTTCGCGTCTGCGTGCAGACTGAACTCGCCACCCTCCTTCTCTTTCCTCCCTCCCTGCAGACAGCTTTTTCTCTCTCTCTCCCCTCGGCAGCTTACAAATACACCTCTCTCTCCCTCACCCTCACTCCACCGCCTTCTTCTTCTTCTTTCCCTTGTCAGCGAGAGAGCGAGCGGGTGAGAGCGACAACAGCGGCTGCTGCGAGTGTGTGGGGAGGAGGGGCTGTTGCGAGAGGGAGAGGGAGCTCGACCGCGAGGGTGCGAGCTCGCTGGGGCAACCAGAGCTAACCGGCGGGTGCACAGCAAGCGTGTGGTACCGCGGAGGAGCTGCTGTAGCTCAGGCAGCAGGCGGGCGCGGTGCGGCACGGCCGTGCGCTGCGGGCGAAGGGTGAGGAGGTCCTGATTCTGGGAAAATTTCCCAGAATCAGACGTCTGGACTTACGTCCAGACGACGCAGGAGACGTCTGGAGGAAGGTCCAGATGTCTGAAAGGTACGTTATTTTTACCTTCTTCTTTCGCGTGTACGGTCATGTAGCCGTTCCGCCGAAGTCTTCTGCATCCTTTCGTGTTGAGAACGGCCACGTGTGTGTGCAGGACTTGTTCGGGAAGGCGCAAGGGCACGCCATCCCACACAGATCAAACATCTGGGCACATCACTAGACGACAGAGAGGGTCTCCAGACGTCCGGAGTGACAATCGGACGTCTGGAAACTAAGTTCAGACGGTTCAGCGGGCTTCTGGACGTCTGAGGGACTGCGCAGATCAAGGTATGACCTGAGCTACCATTTAAGAGTCTGGAAGAAGTTTCAGACGTCTGATTTTGGAAAGACTTGTCGTTTTTGACCCGTTTAGGGTTTGTTCAGAGTCCGTTTTCCACGTTTCAAGTTTCGTTTTTCCTAGATTTAGTTCCTCTACCTGTTTACAGTAATTGTATACTATTCTGAGTAGCTCCTTATATTGATCCTTATGTTAGGACCCCGTTCCATTGCGGCTCTAGGGGTTGCGGAGGTGCGCAGGCTTGCCGATTACGCCCCCAGTACTCCCGATTTTGCGGGTAGAGTGGCCCTTTAATTTATTTATCAAAAATTATACACTTGTGAAATAATTAATAGAGTTTAGGGCATTTCATGAACCCTAGGACTGAAAAATTAGATTGAATGATAGATCATAGGGTATTGTATAAATCCTAGGACTGGAAACTAGATTGAATGATAGATCCTAGGGTGTGGCATGAATCCTAGAACTGGAAAACTAGATTGAATATCTATACATTGCAGTCTTGGAAAAGTAGAAAGGAAACGATAACTGCCTATAATTGGTTAACAGCTGCCAGTTTATGAATGAATAATTACTGTTGAGAACATGGGTTATATGAATATAAAGCTGAAACGATGAAACCTAAATTGGCTGAGTTAAAAGAGCATGAACCCTACGGGGAATTAGGAGTAGAACTCCTGGAAAGTGAATGGAATAGAATTGGGGAAGTGAGCTGGCCCTTGAGTACGGAGTACTAAGGAGAGCAACTGTCCCCCGATTTAGTGCAGAGCGGAGCTAGCCGCCCCAGGGACCTGGGGTTATGCCTGGCCACTTTGTACCGACTTTTGGCCCAGTGTACGCAGTATCGAGGAGAGCTACTAGTGTAGGGAGAGCACTAGCTACCCCACAGGCCTCGGGGTTCTACTAGCCCTCCTACACCGACTTGTTAGGCCCACTAGGCAAACCTGGGTAGTCAAGCGGGGGTGCGCAGACTGTGGAGGGGCAAGACTCCTGTTTGGTTACTGTGGAGGGGCTGGACCCCTGTTACTGAGAGGGCTCTGCCCTATACTGGTTCCGTGCTGTGCTTTGGGCGCACCCGTTAACAGAAACGACTGACCGCGTGCCAATGTGGGGTAGCTACCCGTGCGTTTATCGCGCGTGCTGTAGTCACCGCTACGTCTGTCAGCGATCTTGGGGTGGTTGACTAAGGGTAGGACCACCACGGGAGACTCTCCCGATCAGGAGAGCACCACGTGTTACTTCTACTTTTCGAGAAAGACTGCAATCAAGATCGTTCCCACGAGGAACATTCAAGATCAAGAGAAAGATCTGAGAAATAATTCAATAGTGAATAAATGGAAAAAGTAAAAAAAGGAATTAAAAATATAACAGTTACCGTCCACCTTACTATTTTCTTAGCTTTTAGTTGCCACTCTACTCAGCGTTTCGCTGACGTGTCACCTTTGTTACCTTTTCAGGACCAGGTGTTGAGTAGCCAGAGTCGACGGTTGCAGAGGGTGCTGGGCCTAGTAGAGCCCAGTAGTGTTACTTGTGTAGTACCCATTGTACTCTTCTTTCTGTTGTAGTGAGTAGTTTCTGTTACCTCTATACTCTTTTATTGTAAGCTTCATGTTTATGTACATGTTTATTTCTTTACTGTTGTGGTGGTGTATACTGTAGTATTTCTTTTCTTTACTGTCGTATTTTGTTACTGCTAGTTATATACATGGTGCATGTGGTTTATTTTACTGCTCTTTTGGATTACTTTCTCGTTGGACGACTGGGTCTTGGGATCAGTCGAGTCGGTCCAATTCTCGTGTCTCGTAGGGATTCAGGAATCGGGTTGTAACAGTGGCTAAGATTATCGATGTGCATCCCACACAGGTGGCATTCATGAAGAGTAGCTCCCATTCTTCTATGTCGAAGATCACCAGTTATCAAGCCCTCCCTCCTACACAAACAAAGAAAAATTTGCACTTTGATGGGAATCTTCAAGAGCCAAATTTTTTTGTCAATGTGGTCATAGCCCCCACCTCTGTCACTCTCCATAATCTTTCTATATCCACATTGCACTGTGTAGATTCCATCCCATACATAATTACTTAGGTTATTATGCATTTAGGTTAATATAAATTAATAGATAATTATACAATAAAGTTATATATATATTAAATCATTCTAAATATTTAATTTAATATATAGAATACATATATAAGTTAATTTTAGGCTTTATTATCATATTATACAATATCTACATATGTCATAGGTTTAAGTTATATTTATAAGTATATACATAGTATACAAGGTATTTTAGGGTATTTTCAATATTTTTCTGATTTTTTTAGCCTTTACATGTATAAGAGAGGTAGGGGATGAGAGAGAAAGAATGAGATGAGAGATATGAAGTTCTTTTTGGTGTTTTTAATAGTAGGTCTTTTATTAAATTCTAAGGTATACTGAACTGTCTGCTAATATGTTCTACCAAGTCGGAGGTTCAGAATACCTTGAAACTTAGTACATACCTAAAGAAATACCTAATCTTACTCAAGATAGGTTTATTTTATTTTTCTTTATGATTTTTTAATGTATTTTATTTATATTACAACTTAACACAAGAAAAGCCTTTAATGAATGTTGGAAATGAAACCAAAGGCCTTAGATTTTAGTTTAAAAGCTGGAAAGGGTGTCAACACATTCACAAATGTCCAACACAACATATGAAAGATATTTGAAGTATTAAACAAGGTTTTCAACATTAATTTCATTAATAGACCAAATTGGATAGTTAAATCAATTACAAGTAGTTGACAATGGAATTAAAAATCATTACAAGCCATTCACAATCTGATTTTAAACTTCACAAATACAGGAATGCTTGTTACATGATATTCTAACCCTATATAGCATGTCAACCACTTGAATTCCTCAAAATCAACTCAAAAACCCAACTCTAATCTTTTCTTCCAGACATGCAACACAGCTGCTGTAAGATCTTAGCAGCTACTGCCTTTAACACTTAGCAATTGCCGATGTCTCATTTTAGATCAGATGATATAGTAGCTGATCAGATGACTTAACATACATAGTAGTTAATATTAGAATTTTGCTGCCACTCAAATTGGCAGCAATATATGCTGCAATTAACCAAGAAAACTGAAACTAGACCTTTCCAGGTCTGGTCTAATTGAATCCATACTCCATAAGAGCAAGTCAAAGCATTCGATACACATTTCAGATGTTTCAAACCTTCGTCAGAAAGTCTGAAAAACTCTGCGATTCAAATCTAAGATCCAAAGAAGATATAAGAGACCTCAATTAATCTATTTTCTTATGTTATAGACAACATAAGAGAAATAAGGTAACTTAGGTAGTCCAATCAGTATAAAATCTTCTCAGACACTCATGAAGCATTTCCTACCTCAACAAACTCATACATATCATATTAATGTTAGATTTGAGCTCAGGAAACCACTTGGAGTACAAAAATCAGATGTTGCTCAGTTAGGCCTTTGCTTTTGAATCACCCAAATGAATTGTTCATCTAGAGTTCCTGCACACCATTGATTGATGTACAAGAGTTCTAAGTGACTCATGAAAACCAGTTGGATCATTGCTTGAGCCTCGAATTAGTGCATCTGATTCTCATTGACTCAAGCTACCACACTTCCAGAGAATAATTATTGTGATTAAAAATTGGGCAAAATCATATTGAATGATAAATATTGAGTTAAAAACAACTTAAAACCATTGCATTCAAACCAATTAAACATAAGAAAACTCAATTTGATCATTTAAATAAGATCGGCTTCAATTTCAATCATAAATTCCCAAATCAGCAAAAACCAACAAATCTGATGTAAATATTCAAATTGATTCAATTCAAATTAGATCGGGGGGTCTTTGTGTATTTATGGAATGTGTGGGAGACCCTCCAGGTGAATTAGCGCTCAATCAGATCTAGATGCTATGGAGCATCAGATCTGATCGATGCTTCAATGGGTGGGTGAATTGCTTTTAAAACTTTGAGGGAAATCAGTGAATGTGGACGTGAGATGGTTAGGGAGCTATATGAATCAATGGAAATGTGTGCGAAAACCTCTCTAATCTGAATTGATCAGAGAGGTGCAGATCAGAGCTAAACTAGGCCTAATCTATCCTAGAGCTAATCCAAACAAATCCATCATCAAATTTGACATCTAACTACACCTAATTAATCTAAATTACACTAACTAACACTAAAGCTAATCTAGAAAGTGATTAAAATCCTAATCTAATCGGAGGAATGGGACCTGTGGAAAGTTACAACCCATGGTTGCAGCAAGGAAAGGGGGGAAATCTACAGTGGTCTGAAAGCTTGCTACTGAAGCTCGATGTTGCCCTTAGGTGCTATGTGGTCCTTAGCGATGAGGAAAGGTCATAGGAAGTGGAATTCCACTTCCATGGGCGACGAATAGGGATAGATGGGGAGAGGGAACTAGAGAGGATGAAGGGATTGCCTCAAGAAAGTAGGAGGGGAGGTCAATGCACATGCGAGGAGCTTTGAAGGTGTTTAAGTAGGTGCACGAGTTGATTAGATCACCGCTATGGTGGATTTAGGTGCGATTAGGGAAAATGGTGGTGATTGGTTAAGAGGAGGGTGGGAAGGTCTAATCCAAATCACAGCCGTCAGATGGGATCTGGAGAGGATGGTGATTCCATGCACAAAGGTGTGGGAAGCTTGGATGAGGATCGATCATAGGATCAAGGCGCACGAGAGCGACGGCTGTGATGGCTCGAGTTCATGTGAGTGAATAGTGACTCGCTGGCTCTATTAGGTGTGAATGTGATTTTGCACAAACACCCTTAAGGGTGAAGGGGTAGGAAATTTGCAGTAGGACCCATAAGTGGCTAAGAAAGAGTGCAGCGCAGTCCCTGTGGTTTACAAAGAGGCCCCTAGAGGCTTGCAAACAGGTCCTTGAGGGTTTTAAACATAGAAGAATGTGTATGACCTAAGGATCTTAGTGAAAAATCATTAATGCAAGGTCTTAACAATGTCCAAATGTAGCAAAGTTTTTATTGGAGCTTAATTGAACGTTTAAGAAGCTAATTCAACCCTTGATTTAAACTTTTGAGCTTAAAAATGTGTTCAATTAGCAATTGGATTGTCATTTTGCATTTGTAAATAGAATATCTAAATTTGTGACCTAATTTTGCATTTTCAACATAAATTTGCTATTTTAGGTCATTTCTGTTATTTCTTACACTTAATCTATTTCTTGTATTAATTATGTAGTGTTTAACCTAGTTTCTATCTTAACTTGAGCATTTTAACTATGATGAGCCACACCTCATCACCTCCCCCCTTGAGTTGGTCATTAGTCCCATTCCAGCTCCAATTCCTCTTCCTTCGCTACCTGTGATAGGGGTAGTGATCTCTCCCATCCTTCATCCCTTGCTGCTATGGATCGCGTAACTCCTGAGAGCAAGTCCAGAGCTCCCTTCCCTTCAAGGTTTCTTCACTAAAATCCTCTCTCCCTTCGTCGCCATAGGTCGATGGCTAGTGGATCCATTAGGCCACCTACATCCCTTAGAGTAGATTCAATGCTTTCGTAGTTAGATTTACCGCTTTCGTAGTTAGATTTAGATAGTTAGATTAGAATTTACTATTTGATTACTTATATTAGAATTGGAGTAACCTAGTTGTCTCTTAGCCACACTCCACCCTCTCTGATCGATTCCAATTAGAGAGAAAGAAGTCACTCTTCCATTTCGATCCAATATTCTTCCTCCTAACTCCGCAATCACGTTTTACTATTTTCCTCAATGTTTTGATCATCAGACCACTCCATCCATCAGAGCAGCCATTAGATCTGAAGCTCTCTAGCTTCCAAGTCTCATGGTGTGCCAAACCATCGAAGGGTCTCCCATTCTTTCCATGAGACCACACAAGTCCACTAATTGAAATTGAGTTCATTTTGGCTGACTGATCGCGATTTGGTTTTAGTGCTTGATCGATGGATTTCAAAAGCAATTTGGTTTTAATCCTATCTAATTGATGGAATTGAGTTCATAATAGTGTAGTTGAGCTGAAAGCGATTGGATTAGGCATTTATTTAGATTTCCATCGAGATTTGAGTTCGCGACTAATTTTGACTATTGGTACTATTTTGTTCTTCACGGTGGTTGCGTAGACCAAGGAAAATCCACACATGGATTTGAGACCCTCGCAGTGACCTAATTGATTCTAAAACACCACCCAAGCTTCCTGAACACCAATCAATGGTGTGCAGGAAGTATAGGTAATCAGATCAACTCAACAGAGAGAGGTTAAAAGCCCATCTAGGCGATAATAGATTTTTAACTCAACATGTTTTAATCTGCTGATTTAAATTTGAATGAGGTTTACAGGATCCTAAGGAAGGTCTTGGATTGGTTTGTAAAGGATTTGAGTGCCTAATTTATTCCCTCCTAACAGCACTGTCCAAGGCGAGATAGGAGGATCAATTAGGGTTTCTTCGATTTCTTTGAGTTTTGATTGGAGTTCCATGGAGTTTTAGACTCTTTTATGAACATTTGCGACATAACAGCATGATTTGAAGAATTTTGAGCTTTGACTTTAATCTGAGAAAAGTTTTGATGGCAGTAGTGGCTATTGCTTATCCTAAATGAAGTGAATGATGTGTTGATTTGGTTTTGAAATGGAGTTTGAATGATCTTGAGTTATAATAAATTTTTGAATGAATAAAGTATAAATCTACACTCCATATTCATTGGAAAGGACTTTGGAATGAAAACAATGCAACAAATTAGTTTGGATCTTTAGTAGACAGTGATAACTGAGTGAAGAATTATTAGGACTTGCAAGGGTGTCTTATCGGATACTTCAAGTGATTCCTGATCTTTTTTAAAGTTCATTTGAGTATTCTAAGAAAATGTGTTGATAGTAGAAGCATTCATGTATTGAAAGTGATGTTAGTTTGCATTAAAGAGTTGTAAATCTATGGCTGAGATCTGTTTGTCAGCAATCAAAGTTGATGTTAAATGTATAAACCACATTTTTATGAGGACTATGTTGTTTAAATCATAGTATGAGTGTGATTCTGATTTTCATTGATATATGGAAGTTTCTCATGATTGATCCTTCATTGCCATAATTTTTTTATAATTTTTTTGTCTTGATATCAATTTCTAACCTTTATTGGCCATTTTCTAGCATTTGTGATTAAAATTATGATGAAAAACACAAAAATATTGTAAATAAATAAATAAATAAAATGTGTAGTGAGTGACTGTTTGGTATATAGATTGTATGTGTGTAGTTGGATTTGATTTTTAATGTGTTTTGTATATAGAACTTATTCGAAGAAGTCTTTAACTCTTTTTAGTTTAGAAATAAAAGTCTTTAAACAAAAATACAAAAAGAGTGAGTTTCCTTCCTTAGCTTTCTTCTTATCCCTTTCTTCACAAAAAACAAAATAAAAATTTAAAAAATTCCATAAACTCTAAAATTTCCCTTTTATATATAATGTATATATGTAAAAACAATTATAATATAATATTGTATAATAGAATAACTTATATGTAAATATGTATACAAACTATTTATGTATTGTGTGTGTATATATATATATATATTTATATATGAGTTATATGTAAATAAGTTATAATATGTACTCTAACTAAGTTATAATGTATAGAACTATATATGTAAACTAAACTATATATATATATATACATAATTTATACCTATACATGACTTATGTATGTAGCTATATATTATATGTATTACGATAAGTAGTTTTAACTTAAAACCATAAGCTAAGTACGTATTATGTAAAGTATGTATAACTTATTTAACTTTTATATATATATATATATATATATATATATATATATTTAACTTAGTAATGTACATTTGTAATTTAATCTAATTTAAGTTAGTAACTTAGCTAATTATAGAACTAAGTTATATCGTATAATTATAACTTATACTTTAACCTATTTTAAACCTTTTTAAAACCACATATATATATTGTATAATAGTATGTATAACTTATATGTATATTATGTACATAGTAAGTATAACGTGTATAATTAGTAATAAACCTAATTAAATAACTTCAAATTCATAATTAAATACTTAAGTATGTAGACTATCTTAATTACACCTTAATTATAGAGTATGCATGGTATATATATTGTACATAAGCTTATTTAACCTTAAAATGTATATAAGTAAACCTATTATAAGTACATATTTATAACTGTAATTAACCTAATCTAACCTATGTAATTGACAACCCTATGTATTAATTTAATATTTATGACTTTAATTTGCAATTTTGATCCTTAATTAACCAAACCCCTAATTATCCAAATAAAACACAGCAAGTCTCAAGCGTATCGCAGCTAATTAGGGCACTACATTTAACGGCACATCGAATGTTGCAAGAGTGTTGCAACGGTATTTAAGTAATGGCCACCATAGCCCCGTCGAGCAACTTCAACGCGAATGCTACAATATGCCTTGCGTGACATTTGAATTCCCGTGCACTGCGCATGCCTGTGGGTGCGTATATGCATCCAGGTGCACACGTGCACTGTGCATGCATATGCATGTGTGTGCATGGGCCTACGTGTGGGCCTAATTGGGCCTAGTTTGAGCATATTGTCGCTTATTCCCTCCCCCATAAGGACAGTCATAGTAGTGGTACCAATCCGATCCTTAGGCCATTAATCCTACGAACGATGGCCCATTTTTTTTAGGCCAAATACCTAAGTGGGCTTAGATTAAGTTAAAAATGGCTAAGTGTTTGTGTGTAGGTGATGTAAACATGTTTATATCACATAAACTGTCTATTTATGCATGCTCTTAGGCGTAGAGTTGCATCATACATTATAAATATTGCATAACATGCATCATCTTGCATTTATGTTAGATTGTATAAAGTTTAAGTTAATTTTCTCTTTTTGTGGTCAGGTAATAGGGAAATATCATATCGAGGCCTCAGATTGAAGATCCAGCCGTACGAATTTGATCAGGACAATGATTAGAGTTCAATGACTCCAAGATTGCCCCAATCGGACTCCTGTAACATCAGATATAATCCGAGGAAGGTTAGAGATCAAGAGCCAAGATGGTGTCAATCCGCACTTCAGATGATAAATTCGACCACACGGATGGATTTGGATTGATGATCGCAGCCTAACAGTGCAAAAATTGGCCCAATCCGACATCGTGGCACCTTCCACAAGTCACAGAAGATGGACGGCCAAGATGACGCCACGTGGCACCATCTTGGCCACCCAAACTGGCCCAGCTAATACGCGAGGACCCGCCGCGCTCTCTCTTTCTCTCTCTCCTCAACACAAGATTAGATCTGGGTTGTTGGATCTTGATCCAACGGCCATGGGTGTGCACGCTTAAAACATGAGCGAGACAAAGTGGCAGCCGCAGCGTAGCGGTCGAGCACCTCTTCGCGAGCGAGAGGCGTGGGTTCGATCCCTACTGCGCCTCAAATCAAGGCGCGGGTGCGGAGTGGCTGATTTCAACCGTTGGATGCGACGCGAGGGGTCAGATGGCATGTAACGTGGCTGCACGGATGAGCGAGGATCGCGTTGCTGGCGAGCGCTTGCGTTGAAGAGGCACGGGCATGATGCGATCTAAGCCGTCGAATGCAAGATGGACAACTGAGAGTTGGTGTGCGCATGTGTTAAGGTGCTAAAGCAACGATGGGTGTGCACATCTTAAGTCGTCTGATCTTGTGATTGGACAGTCGAGAATCTGAGGACATGTGCGTGCGTTGAGGCGCAAGGATAAGAAGAGGTGCAGCGTGTGCGACAACTACACCCATGTTAAGCGTCACTAAAGGCCCTTGCATTAATGTTCTTAACGTAAAAGAACTTTTTGCACCCTCCAATCTACACCTATATATAGCCCTACAACCCTCACATATTTTTCATCCCTTCCTCTCTTCTCTCACCCCCTCCAAAGCTCTAAGAGCTTGTCCCAAACCCGGGATGCTCCATTAGAGTTAAAATTAAATTTTTTCCACCTTCTCCCTTCTTCGTGGAGCATCCCGCGGTTGACTTCTCACTCCATTCAGGAAGTGGATCCCACGACGACGACGTCCTACCTCGCCCTCGATTCTTGCCATTTCGTTCTCCTTCTTCCCGCTTCATCCTCCATCTTCCAGATGTCGCCCTATCCGACTCGTCCTCCAAGTAATCGTCGAGGAGGATACTTCTCTCTCCATTCTTTTTACCACTTTCTAGAGTAGATTTACTACTTTCTAGTTGTAATGATTAGTATAATGAATAGCATTTGATGATGAAATCCATGTTTATTCTACCTCTATTTTCTCTTTATTTGTAATATTCTCTCTTTATCTTCTATTCTTTATTCTTTAAGTAAATAGCCAATTTAGATTAAGTTCGATTAGCTAATATGCTTCGTGATAATTAAACAAATGAGATTTTGAATCAAACATCCGCCTCCTTGTTTTCAACCTGAAATTCTTAGAGTTTTGGTATAAATTTATCTGCTGGCGGATTTCTTCAGAAATCATACCACAACAACGGGTTTTTCAAAATCCAATCCTTTTTGCGTAGATCTTTCGCTTAAACAGTAGGTGTGTGTATACTATAGCTTAAGTTAAGTGTTATAGAGTGTTGTGTATATATTAGTTGTGTATAGTTTAACTAAGTGTTGTATTATATGTATAGTTTTAAGTTAAGGTTTTAGTTAAGTATGATATATATATATATATAACTTAGTACTAATAACATATATATATATATGATATGTATCTAGAGAGCACTGTGCTCAAAAAATCCAAATGAGCATATCATTTTAGCCGTTTGATACGCATAGCACTCTTGATGAAACCACTTAGTGGTTTTCAAAATATATCTCTTTGCTCTTTTGGTAACTTTTCATAATCGTGATAAGTAATTTGCGAAGTGTTTGTTACGTGCTTTCATAATCATCAATTTTGCATTTTTTATCGATTTGTTTCATTCTTGAACTTTGTTTTCTTCACCATTGGATTTCTCTCATTTTCATTTGTCGTCATTCTTCTAAATGAGATGTAATCATATTTTTACAACATATTTAAGGGGTATGTGGGAACTGACGGAAGGTGTATTACAAAGTTGCACAACGCCATAATGAGTTGAACAGCACCTAACAATCTTTTGTATTACACAGTACCCCTAGGTGAAATGCATGTTTTTTTTGTCTTTTAACAGGTAGGGGAATGTGTATTACATAGTTGCAAGTTACGAGACTACGGATATGTATCCAAGTGAAGTGTTGTATATATTTCAGTAGTATGTGGGAACTAATGGAAAGTGTATTACAGAGTTGCGCGATGCCATAATGAATTGCACAACACTTAACAGTCTTTTATATTACACAGTACCCCTTACGTGAAATGTACGTTTTTTTTATCTTTTAGCAAGCGATAGAATGTGTATTATGTAGTTGCAAGTTACAAGACTATGGATATATATCCAAGCGAATTGTTGTATTACAACATTTTTAATAGTATGTTGCAACTAACGGAAATTGTATTATAGAGATACAATTTATGAGGATGTGTATTTATGTCTCAAGATGAGATTTTGTATTACACCACTCTCACTAATCCATTTGTTACAACACACCCATATGTTTATTACAACTTTCATTCATTTTGTTACAACTGCATTGTATATTTGTTACAAATCTATATACTTTTAGTTACAATGTGATTACTAAGCCAATACAAAGATTTTGGTCAGTTGATGCTTATTTAATGCTTATTTCTAACTAATTACTATATCAACAGGTTGCGATCACATTCTAAATATAGTATTTAAGATTTTGTAGGATTTATTTTCATTTTGTTTAGATCGGAAATGTTTTCTTTTGGTAACTTCTCTTACTCGCCTCACCAAGAAACCGTCTTGGGTTCTTTTGGTGGTTTTTCTTTCCATCTTGAGATCTTAATCCTATGGTCAAAATTCTTGTGTTCATTTGGATTTTTTGAGTACAGTGCTCTCTAGATAAGACTTATATATATATACATAAAGGCTAATTATCTTTTTGCCTTAACTTGTATATATTATTGAGGTTTATGTATATACATATATTCCTCTTATTCTTTTTATATAGATTTGTTTATATGTAGTAATAATGTATATAGATATAAGTAACACTTAATTTAATTTAAATTTAATTAATGATTCTTTTTGTTTTGTCTTTGTAGATAGTTAATTTCTAAGGCAAAATTTATAATCAAGTTTTCTCATCGTCTCATTCATTTGTAGAGTTAGTTTAGTTGTATTAAGTCGATACTTAGCTTATATATAGAGATCAAATGTAATTAACAGAATTATTTTTTATCCTTTACCTTGTAAATATTTTTAAGGCATTTCTAACTTCAATTAGTTTGTTCTAATCAGGATATAATTGGCTTAGGTTAATTAATTCCTTGATTGTATAGATGTTAATTCATTCTTTCATAAATAAAACTAACATTTTTGAAATAAAAGATAAATTTTGGACCTTAAAGAGTGATGTATATTAATAACTGTTTCCTAGTAAATGACCTGAAATAAAATCAGAAAAAATTATATATAAATAAAATGACATCTATTTGAATTGCGATACTATATTACTACAATGATAATAAACCCTACTTAACTAGGGATCCGGATGGCATCATCAGAACCCATTTCACAAATGCCAAGTTCAGAGCTTTATTGGCTAAGTATGGGGTGCAACATTGGATTGCTACACCTTATCATCCCCAAACTAATGGGCCAACCAAAGTCTTCGATTGGGAAATTAAGAATATCTTATAAAAAATAATTTAACCTGATAGAAACGATTGATCCTCCAAATTTGATGATACATTATGGGCTTATAGGACTGCCTACAAAACATTGATTGGCATGTCACGTTCAGATTGATTTATGGAAAATCCTATCACCTTCCAATTGAGTTGAAACATAAAGCCTACTGGGCCATTAAGAAATGCAATATGGATTTGGATGTGTCTAAAAATCAAAGAAAACTTCAACTCACTAAGCTTGATGAAATCCTACTCGAGGCCTATGAGAATGCAAAGATCTACAAAGACAAGACTAAGGCCTTTCATGATAGACATATTATTCGAAAGAATTTGGAACTCAATCAGAAGGTCTGGCTTTTTGTAAACTCAAACTTTTCCTTTGTAAGCTAAGATCTAAGTAGATTGGCCCTTACATGGTGGTTAAATCATTTCAGAATGGGGTTGTGGAAATTTTGGACCCAAAATCTAGACAAAGTTTTGTGGTCAATGGGCAAAGAGTAAAACATTACTTTGAGGATTTGGCCCATGAACCACTGGTCCATAAGGTTGCACTTGTGGACATCTGAATCGCATTACATCTAGATGTAGACATAAAATTCAGCGCTTGTTGAGAAGCAACCCAACCTAATTTTGCTTATAAATATTATGATTTGCTTCTAGGTCTGGCTAGTTGAGTTTCACGGTTGCTATTTAGAGTTTTTCAGGTAATATCTTCCCTCGCCTACCTTTTCATATGTTTTACTTGATACAATGAGGACATTGCACGGGATAAGCATGTGGGATAGTATTTTGCTAAATATATTTCAGCTAGTCCAGACACTTTCTATAGTGTATTTCATATATAAAAAAACTTGTTTATAGCATAATTTGCATGATTTGAAGTTTCTCAAGAATTAGGGACTTAGGAGACATTGATCTAAAACTTAGGTAGTAAGATTTGGATGCTAAACTCTTCAGGCTGTAGTCAGCTTAATAAGCTAGGGGGATGGATCAGTTCAGGGTTTGTTGAGTCCTAAGGAATTCTATTAACCAAAGTTGAAGTTAATAGGATAGAATATTTGGCTCAATTGTCCACACTCTGGTTTAGAGGGCTTGGTAAACTAAGCATCCACATATTCATTCACTTGAATTGGCTTACTGTCATTCAAACCTTGAAAACAATGGGTTTCACCACGAATCGGGATTGCGGAACCTTTGCAATTAATTGGACTTAATTCATATCAAAACTAACAGTGGTCCTTGCAAGTATCGCTAGCAAGAATGTTGCACTAGGTATGTTCCCTAGTTGTAGGATGTCCAAATCCCAACCTAGCATCCCGAATTTCCCTTGATTTTTCTTAGGTGATGTTCATGAATGGATGAAGAAGAGCCACTCATCTAGAAAAGTAAGAGAAAAAGGAGAAAACCAAGAAACCAATAAAGTACTAGGAGGAAGAAAGTGTGTGACAAAAATAACCCAAAAATCCTCTACTTATCCTTAAAAAAAAGCCTAATAAAAATGTGTGCATTCAAATATCCAAAAAAAAAATCCCAGAAAGAGTGAGGTATTGCAATAAGAGATCAAATGGTTCAGTCAAGGAGATATACCTTCAAGGTTGACCTCAGGATAAAAAATGGTGAGAAAAAAGTTGCCAAAATTCAATAATGCAAAATCGAAGGTAAGCTTTAGGGAGATTAGGGATGGTCCCAGTTTGGGGAAATCTAATGGTTTCATAACCTGGGTGCCTATAAGACAAGTCACTGCACTAAGCACGGAGGCTTTAAACTCACGACATGGCTTAACAAACCTTGGTTGGACATTCTAAGCCTTAGAAACAATATTAGAAGCTAAAACTAAAGGAAATGGACAACTAAAGGACTAAACAACTTCAAAACCTTGGTACTGTTGAGTTTGATGATTGAATCTTATTGCATAAGAATTAAGTTTAATGTTTACTTAAACCTAATTACTTAAGACTTCAAAATTAGATTTCATGACATTTTACTCAGGACTAACAAAAGGTAGGCATGGGGGTGTAACGAGCAAGCTAACTGATATAATAATATGCTTAGTTTTGTTAGTGTTGGGACATTAGATGCATTAGAAATAGGTCTTTATGTAAATAATTGCATGTTTGCAAGTTAGAAATGAAATTGCAAGATTAAGCTTGTGTTTTACTGATATGGGATTTTGCTTCATGTAGGCACACATCCATCAAGCTAAGGAGGAAGAGAAAGAAGAGTCAAGTCCAGCTGAGCTCACCTAAAGAGGAGAAGAAATCATTTACGACCTAAAAGCCCAAATCCTATTCCTTCCTTATTTGCCTAACCTACCTTATTTGCCAAACATCTAACTCTAACATGCCATATATACAATACTCAAAACCCTAGTCCTAAACCCTTACCCAAACCCTAACCTACCTTATTTAGACTTCCTAATCATAATCATAGGCCTAAACCTTATCCTAAAACCTAGTCCTAAATATCCAGCTCACACACACTAGTGCACTCCTTATCCTATCCTATCCTCTAGGAGCCTCGTTAGTTATCCAAAGGGCCACATACTTTTTTAGAGTGAAAAATCTAGTAAATATCCTTTGGAAATCACTTCATTAATTGTGACATCCAGTCACCCTAAATTAGTGTCCAATCAAGATTCTAAATTTTCTATCAATCAAGCATAAATTGGACACCAACCTAATGTAGGCACAAAATCTTATGGAAGGGTATCCAAGATCCCACGCCCAATCTTCCTCCACCATATATGGACCATGCAAATTCCATCAAACCCTGTCAAATCCGACGCAAGATTGCCACCAAATTCCACCAAATCAAGTATCTAATCAAGTATCCAATCATGATCCTAATAAATCCCAATCACATCCTTTAGATCCTAAACCTAAGATTCCACATTTGCAAAACTAAATCCCACCAATTCCCTACGCAACTTATATTTCCAATATTCTAAAAAATCAATCCCAGTCCCAATTAGGATCCTTGCCTACCTAATTAGTCAAGCCTAAAACCTAAATTCCAAAAATTGCACCTACCTTCCTTATCCTCCAAGAAATACCAAAGAAAACCTAACCTACCCTTGGTTATAAATAAGAGAGGTCTTGTTGACAAATCATCATCTTCGTCCTCATATCTTCTAGCTTACTTCTCCACCATCTTGGACGTCTAGCATATCATCTTTAGCTTGGTCGTGGGTCTTCCCAAGGTCGACACTCCACCGGATCCACCTTTGCATCCTCGTTGCCAACAACTCCATCCCCTTGGCTACGCCTTCATAGCCAACTATTTTAACATTTTTTTCTTTTCCTACTGCTCAAGCTTTCCTCTGTATTTATAGTTGTATTTTTCTTTTCTAATCAACCTTTCTAATTAGTAACTAAAATATTTTTTTGGTTCTATCATCGTCTCTCTTTATATTTGCTTCTTAGTGGTAATTTTATCTTTGTTTTTGCTTACATCAAAAATCACAAAAATTATATATATAAATAGACAAAGACAAAAAATATATATAATCTTAGGAAGTGCAAATATCTGATTGCCTTCCTGTGAGACAACCTGAACTTCAACTTTCAACTTGGATTTTACGAGTTTGGTTACAAATATTTTGCAAAGTATCTTCGTGATTTTAAACTACAATGCACGTATTTCTACAAACTCGATTTCGCAACGATTAGTATGACATGTTACTTTTTTATATGTGGAAAACACCTTATATGTTCTATATATGTTATAAATGGTATGATCATTATATCGTTTGAATCTCATTGCAAACTAGCAATGAATCATATTATTGATTTTTTTGTTTCTTTGTTTGACTTTATTATGGGAATGGTTTGATTGTAAGATTCATTTATAAATGAGTACACGATGTGCTAACGAGTATCAAATGAGTAGATGGTTATAGATATGGGTTTGAATTTTTGTATTTCATGGATAAATGGATAAGATATGGATATGCACATGGATTTGTCCAAACCTAACTCAAATCTAACCCGTCTGCATCCCTACATGAGAGTGACATAGCTAAAAAAAGTGTTTCTTGTTTGGGTTTTATTCTAAACAACCATCAGAAATCCAAGATGGTGCAACATAAAAATAGCAGAAGAAGTCAGATGGGCTCTATGAAATCTTTACGGTGTCAATCGCAAAATCCCCCATCACAAAGGTTCGAATGAAGGCCTCTTGGTACTCCTTCACAACGATGTCCTTGTACTTTCTCGGCTTCCCTTCACCTAGTAGAGCTTTTGCAGGTCCTATCTTTAGCTCCATTTCCATGTGATAGAAAGATGCCACAGACAACCTATCCTTCTTGGCACTTGTCACCACCCTGTGGAAAGGACTCTTGTATATCCCATTGCTCATAATCTACAAAAATAGAACCGAATCATAAACTCCTTATATACGTATCTGACATAGCAAATTAGGATTGAGCATGAGATATCCAATCCATTCAACAAATTAGTACCTCTTTCAATTTCCAGTTTTCAGAATCAAACTTTATGCATGGAATTTCAATATAGCATAAATTAAACAACCCATCTATAGATTGTCTAGATCATATACATAAGGGCTTCTCACACAAAATCACAAACAAAACCACCATGCAAGCATATGCCATTTACATTCCTTTCAATTTAGTTTCCGAAATCCAACTTTATACATGAAGTTCTCATAACATGGAATCTCTGCAAGGGAGATCATTCATTCTATTTATTACCCATTATATCAATTTCAGAAACTCTTCTAATATCCCTTTTCCCAAGCAACAAGGCAAGACATCTCAAAAAAAAAAAAAAAAAAAAAGAGCAGCCCATTTGCCTTAAAAGGAAAGTTCATTCAGCCACCTAAGAACAGAAAACATCACTGAGAAGCTTCAAAAGCCCTTTGGGGGTGTTTGTTGGAGAAGTGGGGCTTAATTCACTTTCGGGGCTCTCAATTTCAGAACGGTGCAATCCGAAATTGGTGCCTCGATGTCGGAACAGCCCAATTCCTCACCCACTATGGGCTTGCACTAATTCCTCTGTTTCTTCCGCCTGCTCAGCCATTTTCTACTCTTTGACCAATAAAACTACCGTATTCCACGTACTTGTTCCACTAAAAGTAGAAAAGAATCATTCAATTCTTTGACAAGACGTAAAGGTCAACTAGACACCAAGAGCCCCTCAATTCCCATGTTTATTATTCCACATTTTCTTAGCCTTAAATTTTGTTTCAAGGCATTCTACATTTACAAAGCATCACTTCGATCCAATTTTTAGAATCCAACTCGGGCACTACTCAGGAAAGGGAAAAAAAAAAAAAAATCCAACTCTAGCACAAAACCCTCCTTAACTTGCACTAGAATTGACCCAACAGTCATCTACCCACTTGAGTGAATCCGGCAAGCTGTACCTTTGGATGCAGATCACATCCAAAGGTCTTCCAGTATGTACACACATGACCACTCCTCTAATCATAGTAACTTTAGAATCTCTTTCTTTAGTTTCCCTTTTCTTAAGCTACCAAAGCAAGACACACCCCAAAAAAGGAGCAGCCCATTTGCCTCGAAGGAAAGGACTTTCATCCACCTAAAAAGTAGAAAACAACAATAGGGATATTCCAGATTTACAAAAGCCCAAGAAGCTTTGCAATCCAAACATTCAAGATCTACGAAGCACCACTTCTATCCAGTGTCCAGAATCCAACTCCAAGTACATAATCCTCCTAACATGCACTTAAATCGGCCAAACAATCACCCACACACCGGAGTGGGTCCGGAGACCTGTACCTTTGGGTGCAGATCCAACGGTCAACCCTTTTCCCTCCCTTTCCAGATCCAACGGTGCCACTCTACTACTGGAGCAACACTGGATCCACTCACCTCTATGCAAAAACAAAAGTGAAAAAAAAAAAACAAACAAAAACAAAAGAAAAGAAAAACACCCCCCATCTATGATCCAAAGCAAGCAGCAGTAAGAATTAGTCACCTCAATCTGGTCTGCAACATTGACGAGGAGAGCACCAGGAACCACCGGAACTCCCAACCACTCTCCTCCGCCATCAAGAACTTGAAGCCCCCAATCCACCTCAGGGTCCTGCAGCACCAACGTGATGGCGGACGCGTCCTTATGTGGCTTCAACCCCACCACCAGATCCGGCCTCTCGCAACGTGGGTAGTGGTTAAATCTCTTATGTACCATCCCCTCCCTGGAACCCTCTAGGAAGTAGTTGTTTCCTAAACCCAGGGCCTGCCCCATCGCCATGAAGACCCTCTCGGCTGCCCACTTGCACCTCTCGCTGTATTCCAATAGTACGTCCTTCAGAACCGGAGGCCACAGGTGCACCTTCCTCTCCTCCTCAGGTTGCACAACCAGGCGGAGCATGTGGGACCAGTCGAGGACCTGGTCATCGCGGGCGATGTCGTCCACTCCGTACCCTTCACTGTACAAATCAAATTGTTGCTGAGGCGTTTGTGGGTTGGAGAAGAATTTGCGGGCGGCGGAGAGGAGGCGGTCGAGGAGCGGGGTGGGGATGCCGTGGTTGACCGCGTGGAAGAAGCCATAGGTGCGAAGGGCGGAATCAAGCTTCGCGGTCTCGGAGGGGGAGCTGAGGACGAGGCCAAGGTCGATGGTGGGGACTGGGAGGGTGGCGGGGAGTAGGTTGGAAGGGCGGTTGGTTGGCGGTTGGACGTAGCGCGAAGGCGGCTGCCCTCGAAGGCCGGCGGGGAGCTGCATCTCCGATTGAACGGTAGACATGTTCACTCGAGTGTATGCCTAGCTATGGTCGGCGGAGGAGAAGATGGATCTATTTTGCTTAGATTATTATATTTTCTTAAGCCAGAGCAAGAGTGGGACGATCTGGACTCTTGTCCAGGGGTGGAGGATAGCCGGAAGGTGGAGAGGAGGAGCCTAACTCTTAAATTTTCCTTACTTTCATATAGTGTTTTCTTGGGACAATGATACACCGTCATCACTTTACATATAAAATTTGATATTTATTTATAAAAAATTATGATATCATATATATATATATATATATATATATATATATATATATATATATCAAACATTGTTTGAACACATGATTCTTTCTTTTAATAAGAAAGGAATCATATGTATATAATTCTTTGATCTATACTAATTATTTTCCATTTTTTGATATGCTTACCAGAGTCTACATTTCGTCCCTTACCCTTACTTAAATTTAAAATTGGACTTCATTGTGGAGCCAAATTAGGATTTCAAAATTTTAGGATTTTGATTTGTAATACACATTTGTAATGTTATAAAGGAAAATAATTTCCTGCATTATGTGCTACCCCAAGCCTTTGTTTGAATTGATTTAAAAATTCAAATCCTAAAATACATGCTCTATAATCACTTGAACCTTAAAATTGAGACTTAATAACCTATTTGCGAACCAAATCAAGGGTGATTCGGGTAAGTTAACCTAGATTTTATTCTTTAATCATAGGACAGGTCAAGTAAAGTTGGTTCACATTGTGAATCAATCAACCTAAAATTAGATTACAACTTAGAATCAAACTCTAAATTAAGTGATAATTAAAGGCACATGCACAACTAAGCCTTAAAATTGGTAGACTTAGGGCTTAATTTGCAAGTATCCGGTCTACTTGGAATCACAGTGACAAGAAAGGTCCAGTGGGAGAAACCCTGTAACCCTTCTCAGGACTCTCCTTTTTTGACTGCCCAAGTATTTCTCAGGTGGTTGGATTTGTGATCAAGAGGTCCATTTGCCTCAAATCAGCCATAGTCATCCAATTGAATTGGGTGCCTTGACTGGGTCCTGTTCATTTCCAGTCCCTCTCATCTATTCTGTAGTACGCGTACAGAAGGGGGTCTTCAAGACTTACCTTAAGGCCCCAATTAGAGTCTAATCTGAATCAGGGTCAAGCCCCGATTGTCGTGTGTGTGTCTGATCCAATCAAATTCTCTTTTGATCAATCTGAATCTGCATTTGAACCTTCATTTTCTGATCCACCACCTTACCTGATTCAATCACCTGGAAATCAACCTGAAAAATTAAGGAAATGGCCACTAGTCCTGAACCCCGTATAAGTATGAAGGATCGAATGATTGAGGATGCTATCAGATGCAATGAAGAATTTTTCAGAACCTCAAAACCCGTTAGCGGAAATCAGGCTAATAAACCCAGTATTGTGAACCCAATTATGAACTACATTTAGATAATTGCAACCCAGATTTCATGTGGTTCGAACTAAAAGACCCTCTTTGAATAATTGAGGGTTATAAGAAAATTACATAAAACTGAGGGAATGAAATATCTTGCAAATCCGGAATTATGGGAAAAACCAAGATTTCTTTAAACAACGTGGGAATTTGTTGGATCAACTTGAAAAACTGATTAACGAAAAATATCCAGACCCCCACCTGGATCTTGATTATGAATCTTGGGATAATTTTGAGGATAACCCAGATTTTTCCAATCTCGAGTACCAAGAGGATGGGTTCTATGTTGAATCCCCAACCTGATTTGAATTAAATATTGATTATAAGGAATTACCAGATATCGAAAATCAACTTTTGGGCTGGAAGGATTCCATTACAGCTGTTTTTGATTTTGAACCAACAATCAAAGATTTTGAGGTTGATTTAACTCGAGCAGCATGCCCAAACACATGTAATGAACTGGATTCTGAATTCCTCAAGGATGTAACTCCCACACCTTAGCTTGGTAAGGTCTTCCTCAAGCAAAATTTTGATATCCCAATTGAGCTAAATGTCGATTCTAATGACCCAATTCCTATTTTTGACCTAGAATCTAGATTCGAACCTATTTGGGATAACGATAAGGCTCAATCTGAAGAAAATGAAATCTCAGAATTTAAATATCATGATTTTGATGAGCCTATTTTTGATGACGAAATCTCTCCAGATTCCTCGGACGAGCATAACGATTTATTCGAAGAGGAACCGATTTATGATGCAAAATCAAAGGAATTTGAAGAGTCAGGATTTAATTGGACTTTCCCTAGATTTTCAGAAACCAAACCTATACCTGATGATGAAATCTTTTTTAACTTGGCATTGAAAGCTAGGATAGACCAATTTCAGGTTGATAACTTTGTTGATTTTGATTTTCTTGTGGTGGTGATCATAATTCCAATTTAGGTTCAGAAAAATCTTATCGCCAGTATTATTCTGGATTCTCCTATGCTAATGTTGATTTTAAACCCTATTCTAATTCAGGAGAATCCTTGTTCCCAGAAAATTACAGTCTAATTTATGACCTCAATATTTATGACTCGTTCTTTGACTCTGATTCTGAGGCCATTGATTGTGAATTCAAAGTAGTTGCACCACTTGATCAGCAAACCTCTCAGGAAAGGTCTCTGAAGCTTCTCAGCAACTAGTCCCTGCCACATAACCCTACCGAAACCCATTCGTATCCTAAATCACTTCATTATGATCCGATGGGGGATGATTTTCCTCCTCAGTTTGACGATGAATGGGACATCGATCAAACTGAGAATCAATTACAAAGCATATCTGATCCCATCAGTAGGGTTCATATATTTTTCACTAATCCATTATCTTTTGAGGACCCCTACACTGAGCTGGCTGAGCCTGTGCAGCCAAATTATCGCTTTTTATTTCTAAATCTTTCTTAACCAAACAGCACCTGGTGGGCTCCACATCTTTTGATCTATATTTTCCAACCCACCAGACTCATTGGCTTTGGCCTGCACAATCGGTCAGTTGATCTAAACAAGCACCTGGTTGGACCAACCAGACTAATTATCAAGGTGCTTGTTTTACAAAATTCTTCCAATTTGATTACTTCATCACTTGACATCTTCCGCTCAACTGAAGGCATTAAATTCAGCGCTTAACGGGAGGCAACCCGTCATCTGAAAAAATCGAGACCTTTCTTATCTTTGTGCAAATCACTCCTACCGCACTTTTAAGTTCCTAATTTAAGAACAGTCATTTTTGATCCACCCACCCACCCTTAAACCTGTTCTAAAATTATGAACTAAGCTAAATGTGAACCCATCTTGTTTGCAATGAGGGTATTGCAAAACTTAGGCATAGGGGGCTATTAAAGTGCAATTATCTAAAATTCATGTTTGAAAGGTTCTCACAAAATATATATATATATAGTTAAAAAAGAAAAAAGAAAAAAAAAGAGATTTGAAGGAGAAAAAAAGGACTAAGGTTGTCATTATTTCTAAAAAGGTACACAAGGGATTTCATCTTTAACAGACTTAGGATTGAGTCTGAGGATCCTTTTGTTAGACTTTTCAGGTCTAAAAAATTTAGATTAGATCGGTTTATCTCTCAAAGAACTCCTTTTTGGACCCTTGACGGTTCTGAATTCTGAAATTTATTTAGCGACCAGAGTAGTACTTGGCTCGGTTCTCATTCAAAAGTTTGAATGACTTTTGGAAACCAAGTGTCAAAACTGCTACACACACAAAAGTCAACAATCTCAAAAAAAATAAATTACATAAGTAAATAATTTCCCACACTTTAATCTTGGTGAAAGACCGAGGCAGTTGATTGATTTGAGTTCCTGCCGACGAGAATGAAAAATTTCCTTTGATGACACGATGAAAATATGTCACCACCTCGGCACTCGCTCTGAATCTTAATCACATATTTTTATACAGAGCATATAGGGCGCATTTCGCAGCTTAGGTGTCTCGAACGATGCTATCCTAAAGCATCGAGGCGAGAACTTGAGCCCGCTAGGAGCGCCCCTTACAATGCTTTTTGTTTGGGGTTGTAAGCTTCTGGGATGTGTCTTGGACGTTGCTCTCATGAGTGCTAGCGCCAGAGCTCCCATCAAGGATATGGTGACAGGAATGATGATCCCGACACAACTGTATTAGGCTTGATCCGAATCTAGGTATGGGGGAGCAAAAAAAAATGCATTCATTCTATCATATTAGATAAGTCTTTCAAAGACACTACAAAAATGGGTTTTATGACTTGTAAGAACCAGAAAAGGATAGATTAGTTGAGTTCTTGAGTTGATACGCAGGTCCCGATTTTGCTAACCTAAGGATCCAAAATATTCATTCTAACATCTTATCTTTAACAAAATCCCGTACCTACTGGTCGTTTAAATCCTCAACATAGTTAATTAAGTTATTTAGGCTTAATTAATTGCATAAGAAAGTAACTTAGGTTAACTTGAATTAATGTCGTGGGTGTAGTATGAGGTCAAGTTAACCTAACATTTTAGATTTAAAATTTTTTTTAACTGGTTGAGTACAGGTCGTTTACTGAGAGGTATAACTTAATCTTAATTCACCATTAATTGCTAAGGAATAATTAAGATCTAATTAATTGACTAAATATTAAATTTAAAATACTTTAAGCCTATGAACATTGTACAAGAATTAATCAAATTATCACATGCAACATTCTATGAATAGATAACATATTTACACATGTGATTTGTCATTAAAAATCAAGTAAACATATTTATTACAACCATTACATTTAATTACAAAAGATTAAGGCAAGAAAAAGCTATACAAATGAGTACAAATGCCTTATTACATCAATTAAGCTTAAAATATTAAAAGGAGACATGTTATAGCAATAAAAGCACAAATCAGACGTCTAATAAGGAGATTGGATGTCTTAAAAGTAAAAGATTAGAAGACTAATTACAACAAGAGACGTTTGATTCTCTCTTTATTTTCACTCTTTTCTTCTTAATCTTCAGCCCTCTCTTCTTTTCTTTACTTCTTTGTTGTTACTCTCTCTCTCTCTCTCTCTCTCTCTGCCTTTATTCATCTTTTTCTCTTCTTCCTCTTCCTCTTCCAAACCCTCTCTATTCTCTTTACTTAGCTTTCTCCTTAGGTTCTCTCTCTTCTAAGTTTCCCTTAGTACTGTGCATATATGTTCAGACTTAACCAAACAAAAATTTAATTTTTTTAATTGGCAACTTAGACCGGTCAGGGATACACAGCACCCCCTAGAGGGTGGGACCAAACCCTACTAGGTCCGAGCCTAGTTTTACTTATGTGTTTTATTTCCAATTCAAGCCCATGCACAGTATCCGGCCTCCCAGGCCCACACATGTCCACTCGTGAGCCCACACTCATGCCCACAGGTGCACGCACACACACATGCGCAGACACGTGCAACGCACGCACCCGTACCCAAAGCTCATTTTCTTGCGCACTGCGCTGACGACTGAAGCGTCATGTGCACTTTTTGGTATTATACAAAGGCGGAGCTCCAAAACTACCGATGTGGGACTATCTATGTCCACTCCAAGCCAAACTTCACCTGAGGATTCCAGCCGGCTCCGTTCACCAAATCAATCGAGCAAAGGCTCGATCGAAAGCCCTTGAGAAACTCTTCAAGATTGTAACACCAATTTGGTGTTCAGATCTGGATTGGCCCTTCGATTTAAAGGGTGAAGATCAAGGGTTCGCACGGCTATTTAAGCCTGCAAAGGAGAAGACAAGTCTTTTGACTTGTGGGAGAGTTTTTGGCCTCCAAATGAGGTCCGGACCCTATTCAAGAAGGAATTCCGCTCCTAAAGGGAAAGGAACTCTAAACAGCTCTAGGAAATAGCAGAAGTCCATGAGCTTCGTTAAGGAGCTTCAGAGCTTCATTTTTAGCTCTGAACAGCTCGACAAAGAGCTAAAGATATTACAAAGAGAATTAAACAACCTTTGCAAGTTACAAAGATTCAATCTGGGTAGATTTGGCATTCAAATCTCGCCAAAAACATACTGAAAGTAGTTTGGGTTCAAAAATGACCCAAACTGGACAGTGATCTAATTCACACCAAATCCTCAATAAAACTCAATCAAAACAACTCCAACTCACTCTAAATTATTCCAGAAAGAATTTCATCCTTTTAATCCATAGAATTAAACACTTAATCCTCAAATTGAACTTGGGGTTTGACCAAGGTGAGCTCAGAGTTTACTTTCAGAATTAGAGCTTCTCTAACCTAATTAAGACCCTAGTTCAGTTCTATTTAACCTCAGGAATTTATCCTGAGCCTCAAAAATAGGGCTTGATTAAGTTCGTTAAGGTCTCAGGCTTCATCACCTGAGCACCAAAGTGGGTTTGTTCATCAAAAAAAGCCAGTGGCTCTCGAAGAAATCTGAGAGTACATAGAATATCAGTAGGTTGTGCACTTGCTTTTGGACCTAAAACCTAGGCCTGAAACCTATCGGAAAAACATCCCCAACTCCACCGGAGTTGGAGGAGACGGAGGTATACACTGAGCTCCTAAAGATAAAACAACAAAATAAACATCAAATCATGATCCTTAGGCCTCAATGATACAGTCTGGAACTCCACAGAGCCTATCAAGAGCTGAAGATCAATTTCGACTCGCCGGAGCTCATCGAAACTCCTGTGAGTCCAATTTTGATACACAGAAATGAATAACACAGTAATTCAGGCCATTACTGACTCGTGGAGATTCCTAGGACCTAAACAGATCCTAAGAACTCCCTAATTGTCTCAAAGAATGATCAGAACTTAGGATTCATCATGGAATTCGAAAATTGAGCATTTTGAGTTCGACAAAACTCAGAATGCTTCCTCTCACTTAATTGAGTGAGGAAAAGTATTCTAATGGGTAAGGTGATGCTAGTGGACTAATTAATTAGGTGATTAACTCATCTCTAAGCCGCCATTGACAGCGAGCTCAGAGAGAAGGAGGAATTTAGGTGTTTCTAATAGGAGGCTCTATAGGAGCAATTAAGCGATTGGCAAGGTTCCTAAGGTGTTAGGGAAGTAATGAAGAACCTCAATTGAAGGTGGAATAGGTTCTGGACACCTCACCACGGACAATGAGGTGTCCAGGTGAGCGTGACTAGGATTAGGCAAATAGATGAGTAATTGTGAGTGGAAGAAAGTGGAAATGGATCGAGGAGAGATAAGGAGAGTGAAACAATTCTAGAAATGGGAGCGAAGGCCCAACGAGGCCGGACTTGGCCTCGCCGAAGCTGAGGAAGGCAATACTGGAAGTATAACTAAACTAATCTAACTAAATTAATTACACTAATCTAAGCTACACTAAGTAATCTACGATTACCTGGACAAAAAGAGGGAGAAGAATCTCCGTTGAAAGGTGCGTAATGGAGGACAAAATTAGAGGTAGGGGATAGAGCTCCAGCGAGAAGTTGAAAGCAGTGATAGAGAGGAAGTGGCGCTCCTTGGCCCTATCACAGCCGTTCAGAGAGGAAGAGGAGGTGAGAGAGGCAAGTCCCTCACGCGGAGGAGCTCCGATAAGGGGATGAGAGGTCACTGGAGGTAGCGGGGGAATAGCCTATCATCAGCCGCAGCTGGGGAAGAAGGATAGGGGATCGACCTTTGAAATCGGAGGGGTCGAGGGGTATTTATAGGTTGCGGCAGCTGTGAAGGTGCCCAAATCTAGACGGAAATGTGTCTAGGTGCAAGGTAACCACCGGCATCTTCTCCGACGCTGGTGAGGTTACCCTCTAACCCTAAATAGGATTCAAGGATCATCCAGACCATGGGATGAAATGAAGAAGGTGAGCGCAAGCTCCAGGAACTTGGTGAGGGTGGAAAGGCATCAGATGAAAGGTGATCGTGAGGTGACATCACCGTCGAACGTCAGCCGTTCGAGCGACTGAAGAAGAAATGAAGAAGAAGGTGTTCGTAGGGACCTATGTGCAAGGAAAGCTAAAGACCTAGGTGAAAGGAAAGGACTCAAATGCAATGAATTATAGGGACTAAAATGTAAATAAAGGCCATTTAAGTTAATTTTAATTCAATTCTTTTCCAACTTTTTATATATAATTATAAATTAGCTAAATATTATATTAAAGCCTTGTGTTCATATTTTTGATCCATTTATTTATATTTATTAACTTATTAACTTACTTAAGTTATTTAAGACTTTAGGTCTTAAGTTATACTTAAGTTAAATAAGATATTAATTAGGTAACTATTTAATGATAATTTGAGTCCATTTATTAATTAAATTATTAATAATATTAATTGACTTATAATTTAGCATTTTTAACTTATTTTTAGGTCCTTTAATAGTTTGTCCCTTATACATAATTAACCCTTATAGATACATATTCCTAGCTAATTAACTAAGGAAACTAGTTAATTAGGGGTAATTAGAAGTCATGATGAGCCTCTCATCACCTACATTATTCTGAAAACACAACCAAAGTCCCACTTTTCTTTTAATCCGAAAAAAAAAGAAGCAATAAAGCTAGAAGAAGAAGAAGAGAGATAAATCTTTTTTAGCTAAATGTCAAAAATACCCTTACGCTGAAAATCTATGCCTAACTCTAGAATTTGCTAAGAGACTAGCAAATGGTAGGCATGGGGGTATGATGGCATTGCCATCATCCACTATAACTAACCTAATTTAGCTAGGTTCTAAGGTTAAATTCACTTAATTAACATATTAAAAGGGTATAACTCAATCAGAGTTGAAGATAGAGGAATTAATAGAAAAATGGGTTAATTCTACAGTTTTCACGAACGATTATGAATGTAGAATAGCTGGAGGGTGAACCTATGGCTAATGAAAGGTCAATTGGGCTTAAATATCTCAAAAGTGGGTTGGTATTGAGTAATTCAGGATTTACATTCAAATTGAATATTTAATTTTAATTAAAACCCTAATTTCAACCCCACTTCAATTAAAACAGTTTTGATGGAAATAAATGTAATATAAACCTTCTAAAAATCAATTAAAAATATTTTATAAGGTTTGGCATAGTTAATTTGACAATTGGAACTCGTTTTGACCTAAAATAAAATCAGAGACGGGTATTTGGTATAATTTACGTCTAAATGTAAATTAACCATGCAAACAACATCAAAACCGAAAATTAAAGTCACCATCAACTTTCTTATGTCAAAATTAGGTAACCATAAAAATTTAGCCTCATTTGGACTTCATCTTGGTTAACTTAGTATTTTGGTCCTTAATTCCTAATTTCCTTACAAATGCCCCCTCAACTTTCAATTTCTTTGCAAAAATGCCCCCACCAGCAACAACCTCACCTTCCATCTCCGCAACCGTCGACCACACAACTCTGGCGAGCCGTTCCCATAACCTCCAGCCCTTTCCTCGCGTGCCAACATGCTATAAGCCTTCCTCGCCTCACACCGTTACTGGTTGTCGCATTTTGGTGCGCCATTACCCCTCTTTTTCTTCCTCTTCAACAGCACCATTAATGACAACCTTGGAGCTTCTCCGTCGACCCTTCTTCGCTGCTCCTCACCGCCAACTGAAGCCACAGATCACTCCCTCACTTCGTCGTCGTGCTTCCCGTCAAAGAACTTGATATTCTACTCCCTTCGGCTCCAATGCTCCTCGCTGCCCCTCTTTCTTCTCCAACTCTGGCGGCCATGCCAGCTTCTTCCCTGTCCACCTCTCTTCTTCCTAGGTAACTCTTCCTCTCCCCCTCTTCTTCTAGATTAGTTTAGGCATTTTAGACCTAGGTTCGAACCCAAAAACAACACTCCACGCCATCTTCTCCATGCACGGCTACTCGCCGGCCACCACTCCGGTAACCATGCCGGCGAGCCCTCCACCTCGCTCCTCACCTCCTTCCACAACACTGTTCACCACACGACCTCCACCATGCCGACACGAGAAGAACCCCTCAAACAATTAGAGGGATTACTCGCCGTAGATAGCCACCGAACACCCACGTTCGCCGGCGTCTTCCTTGCCTCCATCAGCCACTTCCGGGCTTCATCGCACCAAATCAAGGCCACAACCACCTTTATTACATCACGGTGGAGCTTCCCAACTCCTTAGAAGCGAGCTTTGATGCCCCGATGTCTCCACCAGACGCATACACCGCTGCCCTCTTCGCTACCTCCATCTGGCAGCCACCGCCCTCCTTGCGTGGCCAAGCTTCACGGGAAGCTCTGTGAGAGTGTGTGGAATGCATTACCACCCTCGACGAAGAGTTTGTTGCTTGGGAGCTTCGCCGACCTCCTCCATTGCTGATGGCCTACAATGGGTTTCACGTAAAATAGAAGAAGAGGAAGAGAAGGACGAAGAAGGCCAGGGGCTTGACTACGAAGAAAATAAAGTTCCAGGGACCTAACTGTAAGAGCTCAAGGACCAAATTGCGAGTTCTCAGGTACCTATTTGTAAAGCTTAAGGGATTAATTTTAATCTGTGAAAGTAATCACTTAATCTCTCATATCTTTTGGTGGTTTACTGCTATAACTTGGCAAATATTCTTGTTAAAGCTCATGCGTGCCTAATTTAATGCATATATGATTATCATTGATTAATACTTTTTATTGAGCTTTAAGTAAATATTTCTTACGCTGTATACAATTTCTATCCTCTACAAATTAAGTGCATCAGTGAACTTGTCTTACTTTCTTAGAATTATCCATAAGTTCACTTAAATCATTGGAAAAAGATCAAATAGTGATATTCACACATTTCATTGCTCCCAAAAACGACCTTGGATTTCTTTCTAATTCGAGTTATAAATTTAAATGTAAACGCGCTTCTATCGACTATATTACGACGCAAACAAATTTTAAAACATGGTAGGAGCTCGTAAACAATTATGTGCATTTTTTTCCAATTTCAGGCCCAATAACAGGCCCACCCACACTCACGCACCCACACATGCACACACGCACGCCCGCAGGTGCACGCGGCATGCGAATCAAGGAACCAAGTAATGCTCGGTAGAGTTGCACCCTGCGCTGATGACCGAGAGGCCATCAGCGTAAGGACAACTTATATGGTGAAGAACGGTTGTTAACAACCAATGTGGCACTATTGTGAAATGCCCAATTAGCATGATGCAGCGTTTGAATGCATAGATTTTGGCCCTCGATTCGAGGGCCATAAATTATTTTAAATTAAAAATAAATTATATGAATACAAAGCCCTTATATAGGGTTACCTAATTGTACCAATAATTTAGAGAAATAAGTTATTTAGATATATAATAAAATTTGTTAAAGTTATGAAATTATACACATTAATTTAGAGGTTAATTGCTTAATTAAAGTATAAATTAGTTAATTAATTATACAATTGACTTAATATAGAATTAATTTATATAATAAATTATTTATTATACAATTTTATTGTATTTTAGAAACTTTATTTTAATTTATTTACATTTAAATACATGTTTTAGATAGTTATACACATAAATAATTTATAAATACCACAATACACAATAAATACAGTATAAATAGGTTGAAAATACTTAATATAATATAATACAAATGTACATTATAAATTACTTCATTTTTTAACTTAAATCACTAATTTAGTTTATTTTAAGTTAATAAATTACTTAACTTAATTATTTACTATAAATACATAATTAAATTAAATTACAGGTACTATACAGTTCATATTACATAGTTAAATACGTATGTATAGTATTGATAAAATTATGTACATATAGATAGGTTTGCATATTTACTTAGGTTATTATGCATTTAAATTAATATAAATTAATAGATAATTATACAATAAAGTTATATGTATATTAAATCATTCTAAATATTTAATTTAATATATAGAATACATATATAAGTTAATTTTAAGCTTTATTATCATATTCTACAATATCTACATATATCTTAAGTTTAAGTTATATTTACAAGTATATACATAGTATACAAGATATTTTAGGGTATTTTGAGTGTTTTTCTGATTTTTTTAGCTTTTACATGTATAAGAGAGGTAGGGAACGAGAGAGAGAATGAGATGAGAGATATGAAGTTCTTTTTGGTGTTTTTGATATTAGGTCTTTTATTAAATTCCAACGTATACTGAAACGACGGCTGATATGTCCTACCAAGTCAGGGGTTCAGAATACTTTGAAACTTGGCACATACCTAAAGAAATACCTGATCTTCTCAAGGCAGGTTTATTTTAATTTTTTTATGACTTTTTAATGTATTTTATTTATATTACAACTTAACACAAGAGAAGCCTTTAAGAATGTTGGAAGTGAAACCAAAGGCCTTAGCTTTTAGTTTAAAAGCTGGAAAGGGTGTCCACACATTCACAAATGTCCAACACAACATATGAAAGATATTTGAAGCATTAAACAAGGTTTTCAACATTAATTTCATTAAAAGACCAAATTAGACAGTTAAATCAATTACAAGTAGCTAACAATGGAATTAAAAATCATTACAAGCCATTCACAATCTAATTTTAAACTTCACAAATACAAGAATGCTTGTTACATGATATTCTAACCCTATACAGCATATCAACTACTTGAATTCCTCAAAATCAACTCAAAAACCCAACTCCAATCTTTTCTTCCAGATCTGCAACACAGCTGCTGTAAGATCTTAGTAGCTACTGCCTTCAACATTTAGCAATTGCTGATGTCCCATTTCAAAACAGATGATACAGTAGCTAATCAGACGACTTAACATACACAGCAGTTACTGTTAGATCTCTGCTGTCACTCAAATTGGCAGTAATATCTGCTGCAATTAACCAAGAAAACTGAAACTAGACCTTTCCAGGTTTGGTACGATTGAATCCATACTCCATAAGAGTAAGTCAAAGCATTCGATACACATTTCAGATGTTTCAAACCTTCGTCAGAAAGTATGAAAAACTCTACGATTCAAATCTGAGATCCAAAGAAGATATAAGAGACCTCAATTCATCTATTTTCTTATGTTATAGACAACATAAGAGAAATAGGGTAACTTAGGTAGTCAAATCAGCATAAAAATCTTCTCAGACACTCATTAAGCATTTCATACTTCAACAAACTCATACATACCATATTAATGTTAGATTTGAGATCAGGAAACCACTTGCAGTACAAAAATCAGATGTTGCTCAGTTAGGCCTTTGCTTTTGAATCACCGAAATGAATTGTTCATCTAGAGTTCCTGCACACCATCGATTGATGTACAAGAGTTCTAAGTGACTCATGAAAACCAATTGGATCATTGCTTGAGCCTCGAATCAGTGCATCTGATTCTCATTGACTCAAGCTACCACACTTCCAGAGAACAATCATTGTCATTAAAAATTGGGAGAAAGCATATTGAATGATAAAAATTGAGTTAAAAACAGCTTAAGCCCATTGCATTCAAACCAATTAAACATAAGAAAACTCAATTTGATCATTTAAATAAGATCAGCTTCAATTTCAATCACAAATTCCTAAATCAACAAAAAACCAACAAATTTGATGTAAATATTCAAATTGATTCAATTCAAATCAGATCGGGGGGTCTTTGTGTATTTATGGAATGTGTGGGAGACCCCCTAGGTGAAATTAGTGCTCAATCAGATCTAGATGCTATGGAGCATCAGATCTAATTGATGCTTCAATGGGTGGGTGAATTGCTTTTAAAAGTTCAAGGGAAATCAGTGACTGTGGACGTGAGATGGTTAGGGAGTTGTATGAATCAATGGAAATGTGTGTGAAAGCCTCTCTGATCTTAATTGATCAGAGAGGTGCGGATTGGAGCTAAACTAGGCCTAATCTATCCTAGAGCTAATCCAAACAAATCCATCATCAAATATGACATCTAACTACACCTAACTAATCTAAATTACACTAACAATAAAACTAATCTAGAAAGCAATTAAAATCCTAATCTAATAGGAGGAATGGGACCTGTGGAAAGCTACAACTGGTGGTTGCAGTGAGGAAAGGGGGGGAATCTCCAGCGGTCTGAAAGCTTGCTAGTGAAGCTCAATGTTGCCCTCAGGTGCTATGTGGTCCTTAGCGGCAAGGAGAGTTCGCAGGAAGTGGAATTCCACTACCATGGGCAGCGGACAGGGGTAGATGGGGAGAGGGAACTGGAGAGGACGAAGGGATCGCCTCAAGGAAGTAGGAGGGGAGGTCGATGTGCGTGCAAGGAGCTTTAAAGGTGTTTAAGTAGGTGCACGAGCTGATCATATCACCGCTATGATGTATTTAGGTGCGATTAGGGCAAACGATGGTGATGGGCTAAGAGGAGGGCAGGAAGGTCTAATCCAAATCACAGCCGTCGGATGGGATCTGGAGAGGATGGTGATTCCATGCACAAAGGCGTGGGAAGCTTGGATGAGGATCGATCATAGGATCATGGCACATGAGAGCGACAGCTGTGATGGCTCAAGTTCATGCGAGTGGACAATGACTCGCTGGCTCTATCAGGTGTGAAGGTGATTTTGCACAAACACCCTTAAGGACGAAGGGGTAGAAAATTTGTAGCAAGACCCATAAGTGGCTAAGAAAGAGTGCAGCACGGTCCCTGTGGTTTACAAAGAGGCCCCTAGAGACTTGCAAATAGGTCCTTGATGGTTTTAAATGTAGAAGAATGTGTATGACCTAAGGACCTTAGTGAAAAATCATTAATGCATGTTCTTAATAATATCTAAATGTAACCAAGTTTTTATTGGAGCTTAATTGAACATTTAAGAACTTAATTCAACCCTTGATTTAAACTTTTGAGCTCAAAAATGTGTTCAATTAGCAATTTGATCACCATTTTGCATTTATGGATAGAATATCTAAATTTGTGACCTAATTTTGCATTTTTAGAACAAATTTATTGTTTTAGGTCATTTCTATTAATTCTCACACTTAACCTATTTCTTGTGTTAATATGTAGTATTTAACCTAATTTCCAGCTTAAGTTGAGCATTTTAACTATAACAAGCCACTGTTAGTCGCTCTGAAATAGGTTTTAAAATCGTTGCTTTGCAGTATAAGTCTAATCAATGTGAAAACATATAATTTATTACTCGAATTTGAAGTCCGAGGTCGAACACAGGAAGTAATATGGCAATTTAAAACTCAAGATCACAATCAAAGAATTTGCAATCAATAAAGATAAATAAATGAGATCCAATGTCAATAATGCAAAAAGAAGAGAGGGTAAAATGGTGATTTGAATCACCAAATTACCCTACAATGTTAAGAAAGCTACTCAAAGTAACAGATCAGATAAGCCAAGCGCAACTCAATTTTAACTAGCAGAGCCAAGGTATCAGATATCAAACGACAGATTTAGGCTCAGACGCCTTAATAGAGGCAAAGGCCTCTTCTTCTTTCTTCTTCAAGCCTCAGGGAGAGGCTTCTCTCTTCTCTTCCTTCTCTTCTTCTTCTTCCCTTAGCTTTAGAGAAGGCGCAGCAAAGGACTTAGCACACCAACAGAGGCAAAGGCCTCTTCAGATCTCTCAAGAGTAAAGTGGAGGGCGGCAAAGCAAAACCCCCCCTCTCCTCTATTTTTCTCTTCTTCCTTTCTCAGACTAAATGAACCAGAACAAACCTGGGTATCCGAGTAAACGGACCAAGCCCAGACCAGCGGGGCGTGAGCACGGGCGAGGGCTAGTGTGGGCACGTGCGAGGGGACCTCACCCGTGCTACTAAGGCGAACAACCTATAGCACAAATTCAATTTAAGCACGTGCAATGCTTCATCAGCTACCCAGGTGGGACTAAAGTCCCACCCTTCTTCGTGCATCCACAGCTGCAGTGAAGAAGGCTCAAATTGGCGCTCCATGGAGGCTGATGGTCCCAGTTGAGGACCTGGGAAAGGTCCTCAAATCACTCCACGTGAACTAGGGCAGCAACCTAGAGCGGACGTGGTCGGAGGACCGAAGGCATGGTCGGTACAGCCGAGGCGGTGGCGGAGCTCCGGTGGGTAACCTGCAAGCACAAAAACAGCCTCACAGCCACAACAAATATGCTCAAGAGGATTGCCTGAGGACGGTGAACGTGACGGTGCCTTAGAGGTGCGCGGGAGTGAGTGAAGAGGTCGGACGACCTCAAGGTGTTAGTGCGATGAGGGTAGAGTTCGGTGGAGTTGTAGGGTAGAGAATAAGGTGAACGGTTAGAGGGCTTTTGTTGAGTGGAGCACGGTGGAGCTAATGAGGGTGGTAGTGGCAGGTTTTGAGTAGTGTAGCGGTGTGTAGGCATCGCCGGAGCGTCACCGGAGGCGGAGAAGATGACGGCGTTGAGGGAGAAATAGTGGTCATGTGTGTGTGTAGAGAGTGGGAAAGTGAAATAGGAAGAAAGAGAGAGCAAGAGAGGGACTTAGTGTTACGAACGCGGCTTCAAGACATTTTTTTAAGACGTCTAGGAGGTGACCTAGACGTCTGACGAGACGTCTGGAACCCCTTCCAGACGTCTGGGATTTATTTTCTGCGGCACACAAAATTGTGTCTGCGTGCCTGCGCGCGCAGACCTGCAACGCCACTCCTTTTTCCCTCTCTCCTCCTGCAGGCGTAGTGCTGCGCCCTCTCTCTCTCTCCTCGCGCGGCCTTATAAGGCCCTCGCCCCCTCCCTCACTCTCATCTCCTCCGCTCCCTTCTTCTCCTAACAGCCGGTGCGAGAGCGAGCGAGTGGCGGCAGCGGCAGCCGCGGCGAGTGTGCCGGAGGAGGGGTTGCGTGAGGGATGAGATGCTCGACCGTGAGGGCTCGAGCTTGCCGGGGCAACTAGAGTCGGCCGGCGGGGGAGCAACGGGCGTGGAGTGACGCGGGAGGGCTGCTGCAGCTCGAGCAGCAGGCGGACGAGGCACGATGCGGCCATGCGTCGCGGGTGAAGAGCGAGTCGAGCTCTAATTCTGGAAGTTTTTCCAGAATCAGACGTCTGGGATTCCAACCAGACGACGGTGAAGACGTCTGGAGGACTGTCCAGACGTATATTAAGTAAGTTATTTCCGTCCTTCTTCCTTTCTGCAACCCGTCGTACTGAGAGCGAGGAGTGGATACGTGCAGGCTCTGAGACTCGCCATCCAACGCGAATCGGACGTCTGGCCGAAGTGCCAGACAACGGAGAGGACTTCCAGACGTCCGGGTTGACCATCGGACATCTAGAAACTAGGCCAGACGCCCTCGCAGGCTTCTGGACGTCTGAGGGGCTACACAGAGCAAAGGTATCATCTAAACCACCTTTTAAGATGTCTGGAAGAGGTTCCAGACATCTGATTTTGGACAGTTTAGTCGTTTTCGACCCATTTAGGGCCCGTTCGGAGTCCGTTTTCCGCATTTTGAGTTGCGTTCTTTTCGGAATAAGATCCTCTACCCGTTTACAGTAATTGTATACTATTCTGAGAAACTCCTTGTGTTTGATCCTTGTGTTAGGATCCCGTTCCATTGCAGTCTCGGGGGTTGCGGAGGCACGCGGGATCTCCGACCACGCCCCCAGTACTCCCGTTGTAGCTGGTAAAGTGGCTTTTAAATTTGTTAGGATAATTTGTTAGGATAATTTGTTACAATTATGGAACAATTAATAGAACCTAGGGCATTGCATGAATCCTAGGAATGAGAAACTAGATTGAATGATAGATCCTAGGGTATTGTATGAATCCTAGGACTGGAAAACTAGTTTGTATGATAGATCCTAGGGTACGACATGAATCCTAGAACTGGAAAACTAGTGGAATATATACATATTGCAGTCTTGGAAAAGTGGAAAGGAACTAATAGCTGCCTATAAATTGATTTAACAGCTGCCTGTTATGAATAAATAAACATGATTGAGAACATGGGTGGTATAAACGGTGAAACCTAAATGTGCTGAGTTAGAAGAGCTAGAACCCTACGGGGAATTGGGAGTAGAACTCCTGGAAAGAGGATGGAATGGAACTGAGAAAGAAAGACGTGGAAGTGTGTTGTCTCTTGGGTACGTAGTACTAGGGGAAGCACCTGTTACTTGTTTAGTGCAGAGTGGAGCTAGCCGCCCCAAGGACCCGGGGTTAGGTCTGGCCACTTTGTACCTACTTTTTGGCCCTCGTGTACACAGTACTGAGGAGAGCTACTAGTGTAGAGCGAGTACTAGCTACCCCACGAGCCCCGGGGTTCTGCTAGCTCACCTACACCGACTTGTTAGGCCCACTGGGCAAACCAGAGTAGTCAAGCGAGGGTGCGCAGACTGTGGAGGGGTTGGACCCCTGTTACAGAGAGGTCTCTGCCCTGTACTGGTTCCGTGCTGTGCTTTGGGTGCACCCATTAACGGAAACGACTGATCGCGTGCTAGTGTGGGGTAGCTACCCGTGTGCTTATCGTGCGTGCCGTAGTCACCGTTACGTCTGTCAGCGACCTTGGGGGTGGTTGACTGAGAGTAGGATCACCACGGGGGACTTTCCCGGCCAGGAGAGCACCACGTGTTACTTCTACTTTTCTGAAAAGACTGCAATCAAGATCGTTCCCACGAGGACCATTCGAGATCAAGTGAAGGATCTGAGAAATAGATAAATTGTGAAACAATAGAAAGACGTAAATAAAGGAAGAAAGAAAATAAAACAGCTACTGTATACTTTACTGCTTTCTTAGTTTTAGCTGCCACTCTACTCAGTGTTTCGCTGATGTGTTACCCTCGTTACCTTTCAGGACCTGGTGTTGAGCAGCCAGGGTCAGCGGCTGCAGAGGACGCTGGGCCGAATAGGGTCCAGTAGAGTTACCGCAGTTCTTTTTGTACCCCTTTTGTTCCACTGTAGTGAGTAGTTCTTGTTACTCTCTGTACTTCTTTACTTGTAGCTTCATATTATGTTATAAATGTTGTTCTACTGTTGTGGTGGTACATGCTGTAGTAGTTCCTTTTTTTACTCTGTATTTTTGTTACTGCTAGTTATATTCATGCTGAATGTGGTTTATTTTACTGCTCTTTTGATTACTTCCTCGTTGGACGACTAGGTCTTGGGATTAGTCGAGTCGGTCCGGTTCTCGTGTCTCGTAGGGACTCGGGAATCGGGTCGTTACACTTAGCGAGGTGGTTGAGAGGTGGATGGCTCTAGTGTTGGTCGACTAGAGCCGGAGAAGGAGGAAGAAGCGGTGAGGCGGCGATGAAGACTCAGACGGAGGAACACCCTCCCTTTGGCTGAGGAGGGTTGCGACGAAGAAAGAAAGAGCTTAGGCCATCCAAGTTGATGGTTGGACGGCCGGAGGAGGGGGATCTAGGGAGGTCGCTGAAGCAGAGTCGTTTGGTGGCTGGAGAGGGTAGATTAGGGTGTTTTGGCTCCCAAAAACTTGCTGAAAAACACGGTCGTGCGATGGAGTTTCTTTTATAGGCCATAGGAAGTCCTTCCAAGCTTGGAAGGTATTTGCGAAATAGGATACTCGAACCTTTGAAAGGTTCACGTGGCCTTTTGGGAAAGACTTAGAGCCCAAGGAATGGCTCAAATGGAAGGTAACTTTCTAAGGAATCCCTGTATCAATTTTGGGAGAGATTGATTGAGAATCGAGCAAGAAATCGTCGCTCGAAACTCGACGATGAAGATTTAACCTTCTAAAAATGGAACGGGGACCTGCTTGTGAAGAAGACAAAGAAGTTGGGGGGCTATTTGTAAGAGAATTCAAAAGTTAAGGGTCTGGATGAGATAGAAAGAGTTTGACTGGACCAAAATGCAAACTTGGTCAAGATGATATCAGATTGGGCCAAAATTTTGGTACAACCCTAATTTGGACTCAAGGAATCCAATGGTGAAGTTAGATTTAGGTTTTGACTTTGTTTGACTAGGTAATTAATGTAAAAACCTAAATTAAGGCAAATATCAGTCTTAAACTCTGTTTTGGGTCAAGACGGGTTTTGATGGTCAAATTGAAGGTATTAAACCCTAGAGAATATTTTTCTATGAATTTTAGAAGGTTTAGATGAATTTTATCCATACCATAACCTCAGTTATTTAAGAAGGTCTATTTTTAAGGTTTCAGAAGTTATTTAATTCTCAAAACACACGAAAATCCTTTTCTGTTTGTTCTAACGCACTTGTTAGCCTTTTAGGATCATTTGACCCCTAATTAACCCCTAAGAAAACCCGTGGTTATTCTGCATTCAAGATATGATGGTAAAATTACCGTTTTAACACTATTTTCTTGTCTTTCTCTCAGAATGATTATGTAATGAATTACAGTCTTCCGGCAGTTATGTAGGAGCATTTAATAACTTAATTAGATCATTTTGAGCTAGTTATGGCACATGATGGTGTTCCCATCAGCCACACCTCATCACCTCCCCCCTTGAGTTGGTCATTCGTCCCATTCCAGCTCCAATTCCTCTTCCTCTACTACCTGTGACAGGGGTAGTGATCTCTCCCATCCTTCATCCCTTGCCGCTATGGATCGCATAACTCCCAAGAGCAAGCCCAGATCTCCCTTCCCTCCGAGGTTTCTTCGCTAGAATCCTCTCTCCCTTCGTCGCCATAGGTCGATAGCTAGTGGATCCATTAGGCCACTTACATCCCTTAGAGTAGATTCAATGCTTTTGTAGTTAGATTTACTGCTTTCATAGTTAGATTAGAATTTACTATTTGATTACTTTACATTAGAATTGGAGTAACCTAATTGTCTCTCAGCCACACTCCACACTCTCTGGTCAATTCTAATTAGAGAGAAAGAAGTCACTCTTCCATTTCGATCCAGTATTCTTCCTCCTCACTCCACAATCATGTTTTACTATTTTCCTCGATATTTTGATCATCAGACCACTCCATCCATCAGAGCAGCCATGAGGTCTGAAGCTCTCTAGCTTCCAGGTCTCATAGTGTGCCAAACCACCGAAGGGTCTCTCATTCTTTCCATGAGACCACACAAGTCCTTCACTGATCGAAATTGAGTTCAATTTGGCAGACTGATCATGATTTGGTTTTAGTGCTTGATCAATGGATTTCAAAATCAATTTGGATTTAATCCTATCCAATTGATGGAATTGAGTTCATAATAGTGTAATTGAGCTGAAAGCGATTGGATTAGGCTATTTTATTTAGATTTCCATCGAGATTTGAGTTCGCGCCTAATTTTGACTATTGGAATTGTTTTGTTCTTCATGGTGGTTGCGTGGACCAAGGAAAATTCATGCATGGATTTAAGACCCTCGCAGCAACCTAATTGATTCTAAAACACCGCCCAACCTTCCTGAACACCAATCAATGGTGTGCAGGAAGTATAGGTAATCAGATCAACTCAATAAAGAGAGATTAAAAGCCCATCTGGGTGCTAATGGATTTTTAACTCAATATGTTTTAATATGCTGATTTAAATTTGAGTGAGGTTTATAGGATCCTAAGGAAGGTCTAGGATTGGTTTGTAAAGGAATTGAGTGCCTAATTTGTTCCCTCCTAACAGCATTGTCCATGGCGAGATAGGAGGATCAATTAGGGTTTCTTCGAGTTCTTTGAGTTTTGATAGGAGTTCCATGGAGTTTTAGACTCTTTTATGAACATTTGCGACATATCAGAGTGATTTGAAGAATTTTGAGCTTTGACTTTAATCTGAGAAAAGTTTTGATGGTAGTAGCAACTGCTGTTTATCCTAGATGAAGTGAATGATGTGTTGATTTTGGTTTTGAAATCGAGTTTGAATGATCTTGATTTATAATAAATTTTTGAATGAATAAAGTATAAATCTACACTCCAGATTCATTGGAAAGGACTTTGGAATGAAAACAATACAACAAATTGGTTTGAATCTTTATTAGGTAGTGATAACTGAGTGAAGAACTATCAGGACTTGTAAGGGCGTCTTATCGGATACTTCAAGTGATTCCTGATCTTATTTAAAGTTCATTTGAGTATTCTAAGAAAATGTGTTGATAGTAGAAGCATTCATGTACTAAAAGTGATGTTAGTTTGCATTAAAGAGTTGTAAATCTATGGCTGAGATCCTTTTGTCAGCAATCAAAGTTGATGTTAAATGTATAAACCACATTTTGATGATGAATATGTTGTTTAAATCATAATATGAGTGTGATTCTGATTTTCATTGATATATGGAGGTTTCTCATGACTGATTCTTCATTGCCAGAATTTTTCTATAATTTTTATGGCTTGACATCAATTTCTAACCTTTATTGGCCATTTTCCAGCATCTGTGATTAAAAATATGATGAAAAACACAAAAATATTGTAAATAAATAAATAAATAAAATGTGTAGTGAGTGAGTGTTTGGTATATAGATTGTATGTGTGTAGTTAGATTTGATTTTTAATGTGTGTAGTGAGTGAGTGTTTTGTATATAGTCTTTGACTCTCTTTAATTTAGAAATAAAAGTCTTTAAACAAAAATACAAAAAGAGTGAGTTTCCTTCCTTAGCTTTCTTCTTATCCCTTTCCTCACAAAAACAAAATAAAAATTTTAAAAACTCCACAAACTCTAAAAATTCCCTTTTATATATAATGTATATATGTAAATACAATTATAATATAATATTGTATAATAGAATAACTTATATGTAAATATGTATAGAAACTGTTTATGTATTGTATATATATATTTAAGTTATATGTAAATAACTTATATTATGTACTCTAACTAAGTTATAATGTATATAACTATATATGTAAACTAAACTATATATATATATATATATAGGGGAATGATCCTATGAGAAGGATTCTTTGGTGAAAACATGAGAAAACTTAATCTCAATCATTGGATAGTGAAGAGAAAGTGTTTTAATCTCAACCATTCACTATCCAATGGTTGAGATTAAGTTTTCTCATATTCTTACCAAAGAATCATTCTTATAAGATCATTCTCCTATATATATATATATAGATAATTTATACCTGTACATGACTTATGTATGTAGCTATATATTATATGTATTACAGTAAGTAGTTTTAACTTAAAATCATAAGTTAAGTACTTATTATGTAAAGTATGTATAACTTATTTAACTTATGTATATATATATTTAACTTATTAATGTACATTAGTAATTTAATCTAATTTAAGTTAGTAACTTAGCTAATTATAGAACTAAGTTATACCGTATAATTATAACTTATACTTTAACATATTTTAAACCTTTTTAAAACCACATATATATATTGTATAATAGTATGTATAACTTATATGTATATTATGTACATAGTAAGTATAACGTGTATAATTAGTAATAAACCTAATTAAATAACTTCAAATTCATAATTAAATACTGAAGTATGTAGACTATCTTAATTACACCTTAATTATAGAGTATGCATAGTACATATATTGTACATAAGCTTATGTAACCTAAAAATGTATATAAGTAACATATTATAAGTACATATTTATAATTGTAATTAACCTAATCTAACCTATGTAATTTACAGCCTTATGCATTAATTTAATATTTATGACTTTAATTTGTAATTTTGATCTGTTACGACCCGATTCCCGGATCCCTACAGGACCCGAGATCGGCTCGCCTCGACTAATTCCAAGACTCAGTCGTCCAACAAGAAATAACCAAAAAGCAGGAAAGCAAACCACGTTCACATATGCAATATAACTAAGCAGAAGAAACGTACAAAGAAGTAAAGGAAAGTAAACCTACTGTTCCATTACATACTACCACAACAACAAAACAATGGAAACAGAAGTAAATAGTAGAGACAAATAGTAACTAAAGGTTTAATACTTACTACAACAGTAAAGGAACAACAAGGAAGTGCTGAAAACTACGGCTAGGCTCGACTGGGCCCAACACCCTCCGCAGCCAGAAGCTCGGGCTACTCAACACCTGGTCCTAAAGAGTATTATGAAACGACAGAGTCAGCGAACGCTGAGTAGAGTGGTATCTATACTATCTAAAACAATAAAAGCAACAGGTTTAATTCTCCTTTCTATTTATCTATTTTATGTGTATTTCCTTTTCACCTATTTTTCTCAAACATCTAGATATTATTGATCTTCCATGTTCCTCATGGGAATGATCCTGATTGCAATCTTTTCCGTAGAGTAGAAGGTACACGTGATGCTCTCCTGGCAGGGAGAATCCCCCGTGGTAGTCCTACACATAGTTAACCACCCCGAGGTCACTGTCGAGACGTAGCGGTGACTACGACACGTGTGATAAGCGCACAGGTAGCTACCCCGCACTGACACGCGGTCAGTTGTTTCCGCTAGCGGGTACACCCAAAGTACAGCACGGAACAATATATGGTCTTGCCCTCTTAGAATAGGGGTCTTGCCCCTCAAAACGAAATAGGGGTCTCGCCCCTCCACAGTCTGCGCACCCTCGTCTAACTACCCCAATTTGGCCAGAGGACCTAATAAGTCGGTGTAGGGAAACTAGCTTAACCCCGGGCCCGTGGGGTGGCTAGCTCTCTCCCTACACTAGTAGCTCGCCTCGGTACCACGTACACAAGGGCCAACAGAAGTCGGTGTAGAGTAGCCAATCCTAACCCCGGGTCTCAACCCAAGGGCGGTTAGCTCCGCTCTACACGAGAAGGGGATAGTTGCTCACCTTAGTACCACGTACTCAAGGGCCTGCACACTTCCCATCTACATTCCAGGTTTCCATCTAACCATAGGAGTTCTACTCCTAATTACCCATAGGGTTCATGCCCATGTTCACCCCATTTATTCCAATCCAAATTGCACATTCACAATTCATTTCTCATCCATATACAGGCATCTCGTATTTCCATAATTCGATACATGAAACTAATGATTTCACAGGTAATTGTTCATTAATTACAGGCAACTCATAACTATATTACAGGCAATTGCTAGCAGTTTAACTCAATCATGCATACAAATACGTCATACAGTACAAACGGTTCATTCATTTATCTATCCTAGGGTTCCATTTGGTTATTTCCACCGACACATTCTTATTTAAGTATCATTAATAGAATTAACCACTCTACCAGACAATTCGGGAGTACTGGGAGCGCGAACCGCAGACCTAGGCGTCTCTGTGAACCCCAAGCACACACCAGGCTGAAACCCTATACCATGGAATACATCACAAAATGAGGGTTCAGAACAGTGTACAAAGGTATCTAGTACGTAGAGAAACTCGCAAGGAAACTACAGGTACTTCGTTTGCGTAAAACGGACCTCGATCGGACCCCAAACAGGTCAAAAACATGCCTACTGTTCAAAATCAGACGTCTGGGAATAAGTAGAGACGTCTTAAAAGGTACCAGAACCATACCTTAAGCCCCTGCGGTGTCCTCAGACGTCCAGGCTTTCTCTGCGATATTCTGAAGGCAGTTCCAGACATCGGACAACACCTCCGGTTGTCTGGAAGCACCTCCGGACGTCTGGTAAGGTGATCAGAGCTCCAAAAGTGCGTGGAAAAGCATCCCACGTGCCTTCCCAAGGGCCTTTACCTGCGTACAAAACCCACAGGTCCAAATCAGGCTCGACCACCCTCCTACGGTGAGGCCTGCATGGCCATAACTGCGAAAAAGCACATACCTCAACACTGTGTGTACTTTCAGATGTCTGGACAACCCTCCAGACGTCTGATACTGGAAAAAATTCCAGTATCAGAACTTCCCCCGCGAGTTGTCTCCTTCGAAAGCTCGCCCACAAAAGCTCCCGACGTCCCTCCCGCTGTTGCAGAAGATAGAAAGCTGCCTCCTCGAGCTCTCTCCTCCTCCCGTACGTGCCTGCGGTGGCCGTGCGAGCTCCGCTAAGCTTCCACCGAAGCTCCTCTGACATCGGCCTCCTCCTCCTCCCGATCTCTCCTCCTTCTTCCTTCTCGCTCTCCCTCGCTTTCCCTCCACTCACCTCACTAAAGGTCTGAAGGGGATGGTGTGTGGAGAGGAGGAAGGGGGGGTGGAAGGGGTATAAATAGAAAGCGTAGGGTCTTAAGGTTCGGGGAAGGAAAGGAAAGGAGAGAGAAGAAGAGGGTCCCGTGTGTCACCCACGCGCAGGGCGCAGTGTGCGTACAAAAATTTCATTTTCAGATGTCCGGGAAAGGGTCCAGGCGTCTGACCAAGATTCCATACGTCTTAAAAGGCTAAAAGTGTGATGGATCTTTACATCATAACAAACTTAAAGGAAGTTTCATCCCTGAAACTTGAGCTAGCTAGGGTGAGAAAAAAGGAACATGAAACGCATAACTTAAAGAGGACCAAAGTAGGTCCGAAAGGACGTACCCTCAAAAAGCTCCGGGTACTGCTCTCGCATCACCGCCTCAGGCTCTCAGGCAGCCTCCTCGTACCGCTGGCTTCTCTGTAGGACCTTCACCAGTGGTACCTACTTCCATCTTAGACTTCGGACGGCTCTATCTAGTATCTGCATTGGTCTCTCGGGGTAGGTCAGGTCATCACCTACCTCGACGCTCTCGTGGCTCAGAATGTGACAGGGATTGACGACGTACTTCCTAAGGTTGGACACGTGGAGCACGTCATGCACTCCAGAAAGCTGGGGAGGAAGGGCAAGCCGGTAAGCAACGGGTCCCACCATCTCCAGAACCTCAAAGGGCCCCACAAACCTCGAAGCAAGCTTCCCTTTCACCACAAAACGCTGCAGGCCCTTCATGGGCGAAATGCGAAGAAAGACGTGATCCCCAACCTCGAACTGCACCTCTCTGCGTTTCCAGTCAGCATAACTCTTCTGCCTGCTCCTGACAGTGTGGAATAGTCTGTGAATCTACTCTATCACCTCCTGACTCTGCCGGATCAGCCTGGGGCCAACCTCCCACTTGGTCCCCACCTCAACCCAACTCAAGGGTGCAGTACACCTCCGTCCGTACAGAGCCTCGTAAGGTACCATGCCGATGCTCAAGTGGTAACTGTTATTATGTGCAAACTCTGCCAGGGGTAAATGCTCCTCCCAGGAGCCTCTCTAGTCTAGTACACAAGTGCGTAAAAGGTCCTCAATTGTCTGTATGGTGCGCTCTGACTATCCGTCCGTCTGGGGGTGGTACGCAGTACTGAACCTCAACCATATCCCTAAAGCCTGCTGAAACTCAGCCCAGAACTGGGAAGTAATACGAGTATCCTTGTCGGATACAATCTCACGTGAAACTCCATGCAGGAATACTACATCGCGAATGTACCTCTCTGCAAACTGTGCTGGTCCCATGGTGACTTGGATCGGCAGGAAATGTGCCGTCTTCGTCAACCTGTCCACTATCACCCAGACTGCATTGTGTCCCCGTTGGGTAATAGGTAGACCCACCACCAAGTCCATGGAGATGCTCTCCCACTTCCACTCTGGCACAGGAAGTGGCTGCAATGGCCCTACAGGCCTCTGGTGCTCAGCCTTCACCTGCTGGCACACTAAGCACTACTGCACAAACTCACTAACATCCTGCTTCATCCCTCTCCACCAAAAGACGCATCTCAGATCATGATACATCTTTGTGTTCCCGGGATGTTTGGTGAACCTGGACCCGTGCACCTCAGCCAGGAGCTCTCTCAATAACTCCTCGTCCCTATGAATGCACAAGCGTACCCTCAGCGCAGTACCTCATCTGAAAAGGAAAAGTCACCTGGGTTTGCTGTCAACACCCTGTCCTGCAGTGTCTATAAGTAAGGATCTGTCCTGCGATGATGCGGTCTATCAGCTTTGGTCGTGTCTACCACGTCACTATCACTGCCCCACAATACCCCTGTGTCTCCCGGGGTCACCAACTGCCCAACTCCTCCATAATCTCCAACTCTGTGCCTGTAGGCTGGCTAAGTGGGCGGGCGCCCTCGACTCAAGGCATCAGCCACCATATTGGCCTTCCTTGGATGGTAGGAGATGTTGCAGTCGTAGTCCTTCAGGAGCTCTAACCAACGTCTCTGTCTCATGTTAAGCTCCTTCTGGTCAAACAAGTACCTAAGGCTCTTATGATCCATGAAAATCTCAAAAGTCTCACCGTAAAGGTAGTGCCTCCATGTCTTCAATGCGAAGACAACAGCTGCTAGCTCTAAGTCATGGGTAGGGTAGCTATGCTCATGGGGCTTCAATTGCCGCGAAGCGTAAGCGACAACGTGACCCTGCTGCATGAGCACACCCCCTAACCCCTACAACAAAGAGTTTGTGTAAACTACAAAACCGCCACTGCTATCCGAGATGGTAAGCACAGGAGCTGAAGTCAGTCTCTCCTTCAACTTATGAAAAAATGCCTCACACTTATCTGTCCAGGCAAAGGACACGTCCTTCCGAGTCAGCTGGGTCATAGGACTCACAATCTGAGAGAATCCTCTAATAAACCACCGAGAGTAACCTGCCAGTCCCAAAAAAGCTGCTTATCTCTATCACTGTACGTGGCCTCTCCCACCTGAGTACGACCTCAAACTTGGCTGGGTTCACAGCCAAACCATCCCCTAAGATCACGTAGCCCAAGAAAGTCACCTACCTCAACCAAATCTTGCATTTGCTGTACTTGGCATACAGCCTGCGTCACCTCAAAGTGTCCAGAATCATCCATAGATGTTGTCCGTGCTGTGCTTGATCCCACGAGTAAACAAGTACGTCGTCAATGAACACCACCACAAACTTGTCCAAGTACGGTCTGAAAACCCAGTTCATCAAATCCATAAAAGCAGTGGGGGCGTTGGTCAACCTAAACGGCATGACCAAGAACTCGTAGTGCCCGTACCGAGTACGGAAAGCTATCTTGGAGACGTCGGTCTCCCTGATCCTCAACTGGTGGTAGCCTGACCTAAGATCTATCTCGGAGAATACTGTGGCATCTCACAACTGGTCAAAAAGGTCGTCAATCCTTGGCAGCGGATACTTGTTCTTGATGGTGACCCTATTCAGCTGTTAGTAGTCGACACAAAGTCACAGGGTACCATCCTTCTTCTTCACAAACAACATAGGGGCTCCCCACGGGGACGCACTGGGCCTCACAAAGCCCTTCTCCAATAGGTCCTGTAGCTGTGACTTGAGCTCTCGCAGCTTAAGTGGTGCCATCCAGTACGGTGCAGTAGAAATGGGGCTGGTCCCCGGTACCAGTGAGATCTCAAACTCGATCTCATGCTAGGGTGGTAGTCCTGGTAGCTCCTCTGGAAACACGTTGGGGTACTCGCAAACCACCGGAATACTCTGAAAGTCAGCCATAGGGCTAGGCTCTGCCACTACATAGGCTAAAAAGCCCTCACACCCCTGGCTCAAAAGCCTCGCTGCCCAAAGCGTAGAGATGCATCTGAAACCTCCGTCCACCGGTTGTCCATGAAACTCAAAGGGAGGCAACTCCAGTATGGAGAAGACGATTTTCCTCCCGAAACAGTCCACCAGGGCATGATAGGCGAACAGCCAATCCATCCCTAGAATCACGCCAAAATCCTCCATCGATATCATAATCAGGTCAGTGGGGAGGCTGTGTCCCCCTATACTGACCTCACAATCCGTATAGACCTCCTCAGCTACAAACAATTGGCCACCTGGGCCTCTGATCACAAATGGATCCTCTAATAGTACACTATCCTACCCTAAACTGATGGCAAAACTCAGCAACAAAAGAGTGTGTGGCGCCGGAATCAAAAAGTACGTACACTAATTTGCCAGAAATGGTAACCATACCTGCCACCACTGAAAAGGAAGCCCTGACATCTCTGTGTGTCAGGGTGCTGATATGCCCTTCAGTCCTTAGTGCAGACAAAGCAGCTACACTCTAGGTCAGGCAAGCAGCCGCTGGTCGGTACCCTCCTCGTGACTGCTGCCCTCCCCCACGCGCCTGGGAACCACGACAACCAGCTCGGCCTCCAGCGCTCAGTGCTCGGAGAATCTGCTGTGCTCTGGCCCTAGATGGGCAATCCCTCCTAATGTGGCCCAATTGGCCACATTGGTAGCAGAGGGGAACTCAACCTCCTCCCTCAGTAGGTCCCCGCTGGCAGCTGGGCTGGGGTCTAGTGTCGGCAGCTAGCCCCTGTCTGGGGCCCCCAAAGGCCACTGACGGCCTCGCAAAATGAGATGGCTCTCCTATGGGTGCCGCGTGCCTCCTCCCCTAACGGCCCTAAGAGTACTCTGGCTAATAGGGCCTCTTCCGTCCACTGTCGGTGTCTCGTGCGGCCGGGTTGGTTTCCTTGTAGGTCATGGCTGCCTCAACCACTCGTGAGAAGGTGGGCAACTTCAGGGGTTTGACATACCCTAGAATAGCAGGTCGGAGCCCCTCAGTAAACCTCCACAGGTGCTCCTCCTCCATAGCCATGGCTGTTGAGGCAAAATGTGACAGCTCCAGGAAACGCGTGCGATACGCGCTAACAATCATCGTCCCTTCGCGGAGAGTGTGGAACTCCCGCCTCCTCTGGTCCTACCAGGTCTGCGGAAAGTACTACTCGTAGAAGAGGGTCACGAACTGGTCCCACGTCGGCTCTCTCCTCTCCTAGCCCCGGACTGCCCTCCACCACCTGTGTGCCGCACTCTCTAGCTGGTATGTAGCAAAGACCACGCGGCACTCTGCGAGAGGGCGAAGGGTGTCGAACACCTTCTCTATCTGCTCCAGCCAGTCCTCTGCCTCAAACAGGTCCTCATCCCCCTTGGAGGGGCCTCAGCTTTCGGAATTGTCCGAAAAGCTCGCGGTGCAGCTGCAGTGGGGGAACGGGCACGCCTCCAGGCAAGGAGGTCTCCTGCTCGGAAGTGTCAGAGTGCGGTGGGGACAGTGGAGGACCACCCCCTCCCCCTTTTGCTCATCCGACGATGCGGTGATCTCTTTGTCCCACCGAGGACTCCCCCTGCACGTCCTCAGGGAGAGATGCCCGTGGAGACTGGTGGAGCTCCTCTCGCACAATATCACTGATCAGCTGGGCAAGATCTTGGGCCTGAACACCCGGGAGAAGAGGTGGGTCAACTGGTACCTCAGGCCTGGCACATCCGCCCCTTCGACCTCATCCACGGCCACAACCACGGTCTGCCTCGAGAACTCCTCGACGAGGCATCTCCTGCAAGGAGACGCGAAAGATAGAACAAAAGGGTCAACGATACTGAATTTCTTCGAGCAAAGACTCAGAACGAATATCAAGGCGATACGTTGTGGTGGCTACCTAGTGTAGACCCGGATAGGTTGTGTTAATATGGTGATTCAATCATTGAAATGCATATAGTGGTTAACCTAAATCGAGTCTAACCATTTTTTTACAAAAATTTTTAACCTGTCCTACTTGATTTTATCTTTGTCACTTTTAGGCCCAAGGTCGAACTCAGGGAAGCAGGATTAGAGGTGAGCAAGTTTCTACGCCTTTCCTACAACGAATCTCTTCCGTTCGCTTATTATGTTTTTGGTGTTTTTTTTTCTATTTAAGATTTTTTTCTGATAAACTTTGTCCTTGAGGTACACACTCAAAATCAGGTTCTTGGCTTTGAACCAAATTAGGGTTCTCAAAACTGGTCTTGCTATTCGCAAGACTAAGTACCTACAAGTCAAGGATTATCTTTTCTCTTTTGTATATTTTTTTATCTTTTTAATGGGAGGAAAGAGAAATAGAAATAAGGTAAATATAGTATATATATATATGTATATATTATATATGTATATAGGGGTGGAGGTGGAGGTGGAAATGGCATGTAACACGGTGTCGAGTTGATCATCGTTCTAGGAAGACGCAAACAACAAGACGAAGTGCCACATGGAGTGTAGGATGGATGGGTGGAAGATGTGTGCGAAAACGCTTTCTGTACGTGTTATCGGGGAATATCAGCAACTGGTATAGATATTCCCACGATACAACATGTGGAAGGTGATATGAAAAAAAAAAAAAATATATATATATATATATATATATATGTATGTATGTATGTATGTATGTATAAATATGTAAATATATATATATATAGGTAGATGTATGTGTATATGTATAATTAGATATATATGTATGTATATATAACTATATATAGATATAGATATATATATATATAGTAATATATGTATATAGTTATATATATGTGTATATGTGTATATATATATTAGTATAAGTATCTATGTATATTATGTAGATATATATATATGTATTTATAGTTATAGATATATGTAAGTATATTTGTATATATATATATATATATATGTATAAATATATGTGTATATATATGTATATATATACTTATACTTAGTTGTATAGGTACTAATATATGTATAGATATATGTATATATATATATATATGTATGTATATAAATATATATATGTGTATATATATATAAGTATATAGTAGTGTATAAGTGAGTGGGTGTGTGTACGAGAGTGTGTATGTGTGTATGTGTCTACAGGAGGGAGTGAGAGAGTGCTATGAGAGAGACCAAGAGAGAGAGAGCGTCTGTTGGAGTGAAAAAGGCGCGGGCGAGTTAAGTCGTCCGGATGCAGTGGCCGACGTTTGATGTCCACGCGCAGGCGCGTAGGCGAGTGAAGATGCGCGCACATGCTGGAGGGAGTGAGCGCGAGGGAGGGACCGCAGTGCACCGCGCTGTGCGCTGAGGGGAACGCGGGTGAAGAAGCGAGTGCTAAAGCGGGTGGGTGCAGACGCGAGCGCAGGCACTGGAGCGGGCGCAGGGAGAGATGCGGGCGCGGGCAGGTGACGGTTGCAGCGCGGAGAGAGAGTGCCTGGTGACCGAATAAGTGAGAAACTTTCCGGTCACCGCACTGTAGCAGCATGAGATCGCGGCTACAGTGCAAGGGCAAAAAGTTGACCAGCTAGCACAAGAGAAACCGGCTGGGCCGCAGCGGGGATTTGCAACAGGGCGCGCGGAGAGGGGCGAGGGCGACCTGTTGGTGCGCGCAGAACACGCGGAACAGGTGCCTGAGGCGCGTGGTGGCTTGCGATGCTGCTGGCTGCCGCTGCTTTTGCTTAAGCTTCCGAGCTTGAAGCTCCTATCAATGGCGGCGATGGGCTGGAACGACGAAACAGAGAGGTGAACCACCACGCCCACCGGCTTTTTGATGAGCTGGGCGATGGTGGGACTCACAGGTGTGGTTGTGTACCACTGTGAGCTACTCTTGCCCGTAGCGTAGCTCTTTATGAAGAAGAGAGGCTGCGTATGGGGAGAGGGGAGGAGACGGCCTGGAAGAAGAAGATGCTGTGTTATTCTTTGTGCGGACCAGGCTCCCGCAAAGGAGATAGTTGTGCCCATTTTAAAGAGGAAGGAGGCAAGCACAGCCATGCCCTGGCTATGCATGGTTGTGCATGAGGCTGGCAGGGCAAGCTATTTGCAAAGAATGGCGCGAGGAGGAAGCTTCCATGCCCTGTAGCCGCACGGAGAAATTCAAAGCCAAATAAAAATAAAAATAAAGATGATGAATTTGCGAGGAAGCACTTGGAGAATATGTTAATTTCAAGGCCATTTTATTCACTCTCCTCCCCTCTCAAATAGATGCATGCATGCGTTTATTTTCACAAATGCGACTATAGCTACCTAATATACACTGGCAATGCTTGGAAATAGCACAAGATGGCACAATTGTTGGTGCATTTTTGTTGTGCAAACATACCCCCATACTTATCTTTTGCTAGTCCCTAGCAAAACATTTTTGTATTGTATTTAGAAATGATCTTAAGCTGAAGATCTTCTTCAGAGGCGACATAGGTGTGTTTATTTGTTGGATATTGTGAGAACCAATTGCAGAGAAGACTACCAGTACTTTAAGTCTTATGTGACAGACCATCTCTCGACTAACCAGGACTTTTTATATTTAAACCTTAAGTACGATTTCCAAGATCCAGGAGGTTTTTGCCGTACTTGAGAGCTCAAGAGATTATGTCTTGTGCTTAGTGAAGGATCAAGACTGACCAGATGAACATTAAGACTCAAGCCCAGGGTTTCACGAATTTTTAAGTGCAGGTTGGTCCCAATTTCAGCTTATGTCTTCGGATTGACCCTTAAAAAGATGACGGAAAACTCGACTCCCATTCTATGACATTTGTGGCTCAAAGAAAACAGGATATTTGTAACTTGCCCTGAAGACTTTACAGATATTTGCGAGATATATTGACTTATTTGCATCTTTTTTTTTTTGAAACACGTGTCAGTATATCTCTTACAACTTTATTTGGAGGAGCACACTTTTCTTTCGGTGGGAGAGTTCCTTTTTGGTGGAAAGAGTCTCTCCTAAACACAAGACTAAAGCCTGGGATAAAAAGTCTACCTGCGCGCACAGGTAAGGACTCCACCTTCCCTAATGAACACTAGGGTTGGATCTCATGTTCACCTGGGCTTTCTTGATATGTGTAGTGTGAACCAAGATTACTTAGGCTCTCGAGTAGAAGCAAACCAACGGATCCTGTACTGGTGTCTCAGGTACAAGAATACGTCCTTAGGAGAGATTCCGATCTATCTTGTCAATGCTCAAGTGAATTAAGTCGAGCCTGAGCGAATCAAGCTTCTGTGGCCTGGAAAGTCTTCAAAACAGTGGTTGAATATCCATAAACACTTATTTTATTTTTGTTTCAGCCTTCAGATCATTACTAAACACCATTTTTTTTTACATATTTATAGATAAATGGAGACTGCATGATACGACAAAATACCTAGATCCTATGGATGCCTATCCACCCCCCCATGCCAAACGATGCTATGTCCTCATATGCATGCAGGGTAGGGTAGAGAAAGGACCAAAGATCGAGTAACGAGAGCTGAGGTGCAGGGTAAACAGCAAGGTGGTAGGGTGGGTGGATGGTGGGTGGTGAAGTGAAAAGTGAAGTGAGCGTGACAGTGGCGGAGTGTTGTTGGGGTGCCTCCCAACGAGCGCTGAATTTATCGTCCCCAGCTGGACTCAGAATGAGGCACAAAATTAGTTACCCTCCAGCAGGGCAACAGTTTCTCCAACGGGGGCAGGTTCATGAGTAAGATAGGGTTTCAAACGCTGCCCATTGACCGTAAATTTATGCCCAGATTTGGGATCTTCAATCTCAACGGCCCCGTTGGGAAATGATCTCGAGACCAGAAAAGGACCAATCCATTTGAACTTCAGTTTTCCAGGAAAGAATTTGAGCCAGGCATTGTAGAGCCAAACTTGCCGAGATGGCTCAAATTCCTTCCGTCGAATACGGCTGCCGTGAAAAGCCTTAGTGCGTTGCTTGAAAGTTAAGGCAGAATCATAGGCTTCACGACGGAGCTCTTCCAGCTCTTGGAGTTGGAGTTTGCTTTCTCGACCACATAGGTCTGGGTCGAGGTTATATTGGCAAACCACCCAATAAGCGCGGTGTTCTAACTCCACGACCAAATGACAAGGCTTCCCATAAATGATTCTATAAGGAGACATACCAAGGGGAGCCTTGAAGGCGGTCCGATAAGCCCAAAGTGCGTCAATCAACTTGTCAGACCAATCCTTACGGTCAAGCCGAACCATTTTCTGAAGAATTTGCTTGATTTGCCGGTTCGACACCTCTGCTTGACCGTTCGTCTGAGGATGATACGGAGATGCGATACGATGGTGAACTCCGTAGTTCCTCAGTAGTGCCCGAAAAGACGCATGGGTAAAGTGGCTTCCTCCATCCGAGATAATGGCTCGAGGGATCCCAAAGCGTGCAAAAATGTGGTCTTTGACAAATCGAGTGGATATAACATGGTCAACACAGCGCATGGAAATAGCCTCGATCCATTTCGAAACATAATCAACACCCACGAGAATGAATTCGAAGCCGTTAGGAGGAAAGGGACCCATGAAATCAATTCCCCAAATGTCGAAGATTTCCGCAGCTAGGATGGGTTGCAAGGGCATCATGTCACAACGTGACATTGATCCTAACGACTAGCACCTAGTGCAATGTTTGGCATAATTGTGTGCATCCTGGTGAAGGGAGGGCCAAAAGAAACCGCACTGCAACACCTTGGCTGCAGTTTTCCTCCTAGAGAAAAGGCCTCCGCAGGCCTGATCGTGGTAGAAGGATAGCACATTGGGGAATTCACTGTCAGGAATACAGCGACGGATGATTTGATCAGCACCTATTCGAAAAAGAAGTGGATTATCCCAGAAATAATACTTTGCTTCCGCCATGAGATGCTCGCGTTGGTTTTTAGACCAGCCAGGTGGAAGGCATCCAGAAGCAAGGTAATTGGCAATGTCGGCATACCAAGGTCCACTTGCCACATTAATTGCCAATAGGTGTTCATCGGGAAAAATCTCATTAATTGGCAGAGTAAGTCCAATATGGTCAGGGTCCAGTCTAGAAAGATGATCAGCCACAACATTCTGGACTCCGGCCTTATCGTGGATCTCAATGTCAAATTCTTAGAGTAGAAGGATCCAACGAATCAGTCTAGGCTTGGCATCCTTCTTGTGCATGAGATGGTGAATGGCCGCGTGATCAGTGAAAACAATAACATGTGAGCCTAGAAGGTAAGAGCGGAATTTCTCCAACCCAAAGACAACCGCCAGTAGTTCTTTCTCAGTGGTAGTATAATTACGCTGGGCCTCGTCCAATGTCTTACTGGCGTAGTACACCACGAAGGGGTGTCTATCACGTCTTTGTCCTAGGATGGCTCCGACTGCAAGGTTGGAAGCGTCACACATGAGTTCAAAGTCGAGGGACCAATCAAGTGGCTGGAGAACAGGGGCCTTGGTGATAGCATTATGCAGCTGCATGAATGCTCGTATACAATCGGCACCCATATCGAAGGGTATGTCAGTCGATAGGAGATGAGTCAAAGGTCGAGAAATCTTGGAGAAATCTTTGATGAATCTCCTATAGAAATCGACGTGTCCTAGGAAGGAGCGGATTTGCTTAACAGAGCCAGGCACAGGTAAATCAGCAATTACATCAAGCTTAGCTCTGTTAACCTCGATACCCCTATCGGAGATGATATGCCCGAGAACAATTCCCTCGTGTACCATAAAATGACTTTTTTCCCAGGAAAGCACGAGGTTTACATCAATACATCTCCTAAGGATACGGGTCAGGTTGGCAAGACAGTCATCAAAAGAGGGTCCAAAGATCGAAAAGTCATCCATGAAGACCTCGAGAAAGTCACCCACCATGTCATGAAATATCGCCAGCATACATCTTTGGAAAGTTGCTGGCGCATTACAAAGTCCGAACGGCATCCTTCTAAATGCAAAGGTGCCAAAGGGGCAGGTAAAAGTGGTTTTCTCCTAGTCTCGGGGGTCAATTGCCACCAGGTTATATCCTGAGAATCCATCCAAGAAATAGAAAAATTTATTTCCCACTAACTGCTCCAGGATTTGGTCAATGAAAGGTAGCGGAAAGTGATCTTTCTTAGTTGCAGCATTGAGTTTCCTATAATCTACACACACTCTCCAAGATGTAGGAGTGCGTGTAGGGATGGATTCGCCCCTGTCATTGACACGGATGGTGAGTCCCGCCTTTTTGGGCACGACGTGAATCGGACTCACCCAGGGGCTATCGCTGATCAGGTAGAGTATACCTGCATCCAGCCACTTAATAATTTCCATTTTAATGACCTCCCGCATGTTAGGGTTGAGACGTCGCTGCATCTCGTGGGAAGGTTGAGCCTCCTCCTCCGTATATATACGGTGAGTGCAGTAGGAGGGGCTAATGCTAGTTAAGTATGATAAAGACCATCCAATGGCTGCCTTGTGTTCCATAAGGACCTTCGTTAGTTTGCACAATTGCTCCTTGGTCAATTTTGAACTGATGATTACGGGGAGCATTTCATTTGGCCCCAAGAAAACATACTTAAGTGTACTAGGCAGCTCTTTCAGCTCGGGAGTTGATGGTGAAAGATCTGGCATTTCTTGGGACGAGAGTGTCCCAGGCGGATCAGAAAACAAGTCAGGAGGAAGAAGTTGGCCCTTAGATTGGCCAAAAAGAGGGGCTTCTTGGATAGATGGATCCAAAAAGGAATAGCCCCAGTGAGAAGCATGTGGGCTCAAGGTCCCAGTGTGGAGTTGCAAATCCGCCTGATTTGGTGGGAAAGAAAGGGAAATCCGGTCTTCAAGAGTGTGGACCGGCGATGAGTAGCCCAGATATGACTCAGACCATGAGGTATGGGAAGCGGAGAAAACCTCGTCAGAAGTCTGGTCAGGAGAAGGTACGGGAATAGGGAGGGACGGGGGAATGTCACAATATGTGTCGGTTAGGCAATCGTCAGTGTTTAAAGGCAGTCCGTAGCAGTCAGAATAAGTCTCAATTAGTCCGATACATGCACTGACGGCCATGTCCTCGTCAGACGTGTCATCCTCGATACAATCGCAATCAAAATTCTTGGCTGCCTTAAAGATATTAAGCTTGAGCTTCTCAGATCCAATGGCAATCTCAATACAGCCTGACTCGCAGTCAATATGGGTGCGGGCTGTGGCCAAGAAAGGTTGACCAAGGATGATCGGACAATCAGAAAGTGAGCTAGGAACTTCCATATCTAAAACAAGAAAGTCAACAGGAAAACAGAGACTGTTGACCATAACCACCACGTCTTCCACCACACCCTTTGGAATTTTGACAGAACGATCTGCCAACTGTAACGTGACAGGGGTGGGTTTCAGATTTCCCAAGGAAAATTTTTCGAGCATGATGGTTGGTATAAGATTGATGGAAGATCCTAGATCAAGCAAGGCACGGTTAAAATTGCAGCCTTGGATGCTACAGGAAATAAGCGGTGTGCCCGGATCTTTCTGCTTCGATGGTAGGTTTGACAGTATTGCACAACTCGCATGAGACGAGAGAACCACCGGATTCTTAGTTTTCTTTGACTGTCGCCTGGGTGTTGTGTAGTCTTTGAAAAATCGGGCGACAGTAGGTATGTGGTCGATAGCCTCTAGCAGGGGTACCTTGATTTCAACATCCCTAAACAAATTACGCAGGTTATCAAAGGCCTGCGTATCCTTCTTCTTGCCTTTTGGCTCCCTCAGTAGAGCCTCAGGGAATGGGACTGATTCTGGCATTAATTTGGCTGTATCATCCTCTCGCGAATGCGGTGCACATCTCGAATGAGAGGGCGACGAAGAAGACGGGCCAGGATCAGGTCGAGGCGGATCGACGATCTACTTATCGCTCCTCGTAGTGATCGCATTGGACGATGCGAGTCCAGTGGGATCATAAGGCGGAGGAGGGTTCACAATAGGGACATAAGAGTGAGGTGCTACAGCGGGATTAGCCTGAAATCCCGGTGGAATGTTCTGAGCCTGCAGAATCTGATGAACCTGCCCCTGAGAAGGTCGTACCTGTGGTTGAGGACCACGGGGTACGAAATTTTGCGGATTGGGAATAGGTTGGGCTGGAAGAGTGCCCTGAGATCGAGTCGCCATGCATAGTTGACTGATCTCAGCATTCTGCTGTGCCAATTGGTGCTGAAGAGAGGTCATGTTCTCTTCATGGTGCTTTGACATTTCCGTCATCATTCGCAACAATTTATCAAGAGGACTTGATGCGTGTTCTGTTTGCGGTACGCAAAGACCCGATGGTGGATTCGCCATAGGATTAGACTGGGCCCTTGGGATGACGGGTGCGGACGGTCGCATTGGTTCACCCGCGGGGTTTTGGCGCTGCGGGTTGCTGGACCATGCGAAGTTCGGATGATTTCACCACCATGGGTTATAAGTGGCAAAGAACAGGTTGTTCCCCAGGGCGCAAGCGTCTTCTATGCCAAAAGACGCATCCGCATGTAAATACGCTTCCGAGCACATGGAGGCTTAGTCCTCCGTGTCAAAATACTAGCTCGCAGAAGCCAGATCCACATGACTTATTGAATCGCTTGGTGCGACACTCGGTAAGAAGGTCTTACGGGGTTTCTTGGGATGAGCTTGGTGTTGGAAGAATTGAGATTGTGACGAAGTGGTGAGGTGGGGGTGTTTACCATAGAACGGGCGGGGTTGGCCAGAAGCTCGTCCAGCTTCTTGTGCACGACAGAGATTTCATCCAATTTCTGTGCGATAAGGCTGAGATCTGTGGATGAATGGGAGGGTCCCGTGTCAACTTCATGTACATTACGGGGCAGGTTGGTATGATTAAAGGCGACAATAGAGGCATTGTTCATTGAGTTTTCGCTCATATTTTCAAATAATTCGAATGCTCCATTCTTGTCTTTATTTATGAAATTCCCTCCACAGGAAGCGTTTGCAATCTGCTTCAAAGTCTCATTTAGCCCATAGTAGAAAATCTGGGCTATATGCCACTTAGGCAGACTGTGGTGCGGACACTTCCTGAGGAGGTCATTATATCTCTCCCATGCCTCATAAAACTATTCACCGTTTTTTTGCGTAAATGAAGTGATAGCACGGCGAAGTGCATTGGTTCGCCTGATTGGGAAGAACTTCTTGAGAAACACCGTTCACATCTCATCCCAAGAGTGGATGGTTCTCCCAATGGTGCGTAACCACTGCGACGCTTTGTTCTGCAATGAAAACGGGAACATTTTCATGAGGACTATTGATAACCCGATATTTCTCGGTTTAACTATTTCAGCCAATCAGGTTAAGTCTTCCAAGTGGAGAAAAGGATCTTCACTTGCAAGACAATGGAAGTGAAAATTTATTAGGCCAATTACATTAGGTTTTAATTCAAAGTCGTCCCCGCCCATGGGGACCCGAATTTATCCTATGGTCTCTGTAGCAGCAGGATTCTAATAGGAGCTAAGAGACCTAGGCTCCTCCCGTTCGGGAGGGTTCTACATTTCCTCCAATGTTTCCCTAATGGCTTCAATTTGTTCATTATACATTTCCATTTAGGCTTGGAGGCGGGTTATGGGATCCAAGGCTCCACCACCTGGTGGGTTTTAAGGGTGGTTTCCTCCCTCAGGATTTGGGGGTGAGCATGCAGCCATGTTTGTGGAGAAGGAGGACGATTCGGCTTCTTTGCTAAATTTATCAGACTATTCACATAGTTCAGGGTTTTGTGACCTCCTCCCAAACATGCACTACCGCAGGAAGAATTGGGGGGATACGAAGGGAAAAGAGATGAGAGAAATGACGCCACAAAGGTACACTTGATGACAAATCAATACACTCAAATTCCTAACCTCTACAGTGTGCCCTTAGACCTAAAGATCTAAGTTACCTACTATCACAACCTACAGAACCGAATGCGAGAACCGCGGAACCACCGGGCCAGATTGAAAGGCCGTTTACCCAAGTCTTAGACACCTGATAGCACGCGGGAACCCTCACCAGCACGTAGGCGCTACATGCAGGTAGTTAGACCTCCAATCCTTAATAAGGGTCAAGTTGCTACTAGTTTTAGTTAGAGGCTTAGGATCAAGTGCTTCTGGAATGTGAAGAGCGTTATTTACGGGTAATGCCCAAGTGATTGATTTTGTAAAGTGTGTAAACCAAGCATGCAATGGGGTAATCTCCCCGAATTGAAGTTTTAATCGGTCAATGGTTTTTAGAGTTTCAGCCTTAAGTAGTATGGATTTTAGGATTTCTCTAAATTACCAATTCAACCAATCTTCGAGTTTTGAGAGAATACAAGTTTTCTTCTAAGCCCAACAAACCCTTCTTCAATGTCAGTTGGTTAATGCATGCTAAAATGCAATGGGCTTCCCTAGATGGAGATTTCTATGTGTGGATGCACGAGTCAATTTTAGATTAGTGTGAAAGGGAGCTAAAGCACTTAAATTCAAGTGCTCCCAATCACCAAAATGATGTTCCACACACAAGGCTCAACCATAAGATAAAGAAAATTAAATTGTTGGGGTTGAAGTAATCGAGATAGAATCTTAGGCACGTGAAAGGTCGTGGTGGGTTTGGAATCAACTCAATTCCAAGTCTCCCCACCAAAAATGTGATCTCGAATTACAGATAAATGAGGCAAAGAGGGATGGCAATCAATCTTTTTATTTCTGCCTCAAAGAATACTTCACACGATGAAAGATTCAAGAATCGAGATTCTTGGACCTTCGCTATGCAAAGTTTGGCGGGAAATCCCGGGCCAGTGGGAGTGATGGCAAACAATCAAACAATTGATTTTTAATCCACTTGCCCCAAGAGATCCCAAGAAGTGTTTTTTAGTTTTTATTTATTATTATTATTATTATTAAGATGACAAGTTGACCTAAGTTGCTAAGAAAGAAAGACCTACCTGTTCAGCAACTTGTGCGAAGCTCCAGTGCGGTGCCGGTGACTTTACGCTCTCGTTCCCGCCTTGGATCTGCCCACATCTCTGACTTCGTCTGTCTGCCTTCTCCTTGCGACCGGTTCACCTGCATACCAACAAACAGAAACACCCGTGAAGAGAAGGGTGTGAGAAGAGAAAAATTAAAGGAATGGAGTAGAAACTTACTTGAATGCGCACTTCCCCAGCAACGGCGCCAGAAAAAGTTTGGTGTAGACTTGGATAGGTTGTGTTAATATGGTGATTTAATCGTTGAAATGCGTATAGTGGTTAACCTAAATCGAGTCTAACCATTTTCTTACAAAAATTTTTAACCTGGCCTACTTGATTTTATCTTGGTCACTTTTAGGCCCAGGGTCGAACTCAGGGAAGCGTGATTAAAGGTGAGCAGGTTTCTACGCCTTTCCTACAACGAATCTCTTCCGTTTGCTTATTATGTTTTTGGTGTTTTTTTTTCTATTTAAGATTTTGATCTGATAATTTTTGTCCTTGAGGTACACCCTCAAAATCAGGTTCTTGGCTTTGAGCCAAATTAGGGTTCCCAAAACTGGTCTTGCTATTCTCAAGACTGAGTACCTGCAAGTCAAGGATTATCTTTCCTCTTTTATATATATTTTTATCTTTTTAATGGCAGGAAAGAGAAATAGAAATAAGGTAAATATAGTATATATATATATGTATATATTATATATGTATATAGGGGTGGGGGTGGAGGTGGAAATGGCGTGTAACATGGTGTCGAGTTGATCGTCGTTCTAGGAAGACGCAACCAACAGGACGAAGTGCCGCGTGGAGTGTAGGATGGATGGGTGGAAGATGTGTGCGAAAATGCTTTCTGTACGTGTGTATCGGGGAATATCAGCAACTGGTGCAGATATTCCCGCGATACGTGTGGTAGGTGATATGAAAATATATATGTATATATGTATATATGTAAATATATATCTATATAGATATGGTTAAAATTATATAGGTGTGTATATATATATATATATGTGAATATATATATATATATATGTAAATATATATATATATATAGGTAGATGTATGTGTATATGCATAATTAGATATATATGTATGTATATATAACTATATATAGATATAGATATATATATATAGTAATATATGTATACAGTTATATATATGTGTATATGTATATATATATATATTAGTATAAGTATCTATGTATATTATGTAGATATATATATATATATGTATTTATAGTTATAGATATATGTATATATGTATGTATATTTGTATATATATATATGTATAAATATACGTGTATATATATGTATATATATATATGTATATATACCTATAGTTAGTTGTATGGGTACTAATATATGTATAGATATATGTATATATATATATAAGTATATAGTAGTGTATAAGTGAGTGGGTGTGTGTACGAGAGTGTGTGTATGTGTGTATGTGTCTGCAGGAGGGAGTGAGAGAGTGCTGTGAGAGAGAGCAAGAGACAGAGAGAGAGCGTCTGCTGGAGTGAAGAAGGCGCAGGCGAGTTAAGTCGTCCGGATGCAGTGGCCGACGTTTGATGTCCATGCGCAGGCGCAAACGCGTAGGCGCGCGAAGATGCGCGCGCACTCTGGAGGGAGTGAGCGCGAGGGAGGGACTGCAGTGCACCACACTGCACGCTGAGGGGAACGCAGGCGAAGAAGCGGGAGCTGAAGCGGGTAGGTGCAGATGCGAGCGCAGGCGCTGGAGCGAGCGCGGGGAGAGACGCAGGCGCGGGCTAGCAACAGTTGCAGCGCGGAGAGAGAGTGCCTGGTGACCGGATAAGTGAGAAACTTTCCAGTCACCACACTGTAGCAGCGTGAGATCACGGCTACAGTGCAAGGGCAAAAAGTTGACCGGCTGGCGCGTGAGAAACCGGCTGGGCCGCAGGCAGGGATTTGCAACAGGGCACGCGGAGAGGGGCGAGGGCGACCTGCTGGCACACGCAGAGCACACAGAACAGGTGCCTGAGGCACGTGGTGGCCTGCGCTGCTACTGGCTACCACTGCTTCTGCTTGAGCTTCCGAGCTTGAAGCTCCTGTCAATGGCGGCGATGGGCTGGAAAGACGAAATAGAGAGGTGAACCACCACGTCCACCGGCTCTTTGATGAGCTGGGCGGTGGTGGGACTCACAGTGGTTGTTGTGTACCACTGTGAGCTACTCCTGCCCGCAGCGTAGCTCTTCAAGAAGAAGAGAGGCTGCGTATGGAGGGGAGGAGATGACCTGGAAGAAGAAGATGCTGTGTTATTCTTTGTGTGGACCAGGCTCCCGCAAAGGAGACAACTGTGCCCATTTTAAAGAGGAAGGAGGCAAGCACAGCCATGCCCTGACTGTGCATGGCTGTGCATGCAGCTGGCAGGGTAAGGTGTTTGCAGAGAATGGCACGAGGAGGAAGCTACCATGCCCTGTAGCCGCGCGGAGAAATTCAAAGCCAAATAAAAATAAAAATAAAGATGGTGAATTTGCGAGGTAGCACTTGAGAAATATGTTAATTTCAAGGCAATTTTATTCACACTCCTCCCCTCTCAAATAGATGCATGCATGCGTTTATTTTCACAAATGCGACTATGGCTACCTAATATACACCGGCAATGCTTAGAAATAGCACAAGATGGCACAATTGTTGGTGCATTTTTGCTGTGCAAACGCTACCCCAGTTATATGCACGTGAACGGTTATTCTCAAGCCAATTGGTTCATTTCTAGGGACGACCTTGCTCTGATACCATCTTGTTACGACCCAATTCCCGTATCCCTACAGGACTCGAGACCGGCTCGCCTCGACTAATCCCAAGACCCAGTTGTCCAACAAGAAATAACCAAAAAGTAGGAAAGTAAATCACGTTCACATATGCAATATAACTAAGCAGAAGAAACGTACAAAGCAGTAAAGGAAAGTAAACCTACTGTTCCATTACATACCACCACAACAACAAAACAATGGAAACGGAAGTAAATAGTAGAGACAAATAGTAACTAAAGGTTTAATACTTACTACAATAGTAAAGGAACAACAAGGAAGTGCTGAAAACTACGGCTCGGCTCGACTGGGCCCAACACCCTCCGCAGCCGGAAGCTCGGGCTGCTCAACACTTAGTCCTAAACAGTACTATGAAAAGACAGAGTCAGCGAACGCTAAGTAGAGTGGTATCTATACTATCTAAAACAGTAAAAGCAACAGGTTTAATTCTCTTTTCTATTTATCTATTTTATGTGTATTTCCTTTTCACCCATTTTTCTCAAACATCCAGATATTATTGATCTTGCATATTCCTCATGGGAATGATCTTGATTGCAGTCTCTTCCGTAGAGTAGAAGATACACGTGGTTCTCTCCTGGCTGGGAGAGTCCCCCCATGGTAGTCCTACACCCAGTCAACTACCTCGAGGTCAATGTCGAGACGTAGTGGGGACTACAGCACGCGTGATAAGAGCATGAGTAGCTACCCCGCACTGACACGCGGTCAGTCGTTTCCGCCAACGGGTACGCCTAAAGTACAACACGAAACAGTATAGGGCCTTGCCCTCTAAGAACAGGGGTCTCGCCCCTCAGAACCAAACAGGGGTCTCGCCCCTCCACAGTCCACGCACCCTCATCTGACTACCCTGGTTTGCCCAGAGAGCCTAATAAGTCGGATAGACGCACTGAAGAAGAAGAGAAGGCCTGTGCTTGCCTTTTGTTAAGATGTCTGATTGCTAAGCTTGTCGTCTGAGGCACTGTAGTATTCAAGCTACTATTGGTTTATTTGAGATAATTGATGGTTGAATGCATGCTTAAACATTAGAGGATATAAGTGGTGATTCAAATCACCATTGTTTTCTTATTCTTTTTTCTTTTTATCCTCATATTCTTGAGATGCATTGGATTTCATTGAATAACTAATGTGACAGGTTATTATTCATTGAAAATCTATACTTTGCTCAATTTCTTGTGCTCATTTACATTATATGTTGAGATAAGCGCGTGAATGCAATACTTGCTCCCAGCGAATGACCTCAGACTTCATTTATAACATTCAAGTTATAAATCTTATCTATTGATCGAGCTATTTTTGAGGAATTATTACTACAACGAACGCATCTTTTAAAACCTCAATCTAGCCAATCAACATTTTGGCAATGTTGCCAGGGAGCAACGCGTAATCCACCGCATTCCTGATTTTGCGAGGTACTTCACGAGAATATCTTCCGCACAAAACAACCACGCCAGGGCAGGTAACTTCTCTATTCTTCCCTAATCAACCTCCTAAATTTGGGAAGATAAAAAGGAAACAATCAATTAGGAATCATCTGCCTTATTTTCTATAGTAACTATCATTTAAAAGGCAAGTTTCCTGATTTGTGAAATTTTTTTTCAAATATGATTGAAGATTGAGACGATTCTGTTTAGAATTCCCTAACCCAAATTTCCTATTCCTATTAGGGATCACGCTTAATTTCTTATCATCTTGGACAACTCACCTTCTTGTTTGAGTCCAAGGTGTACATGTTGAGATCAAATTAGATGCAGAATAGGGCCAATTAGGGTTTGACATTAGGGTTTGGACTGCTGGTACACATTTTTTCCTAAATTAAAGGGAAGTTACCCTCCTATATTTGTGTTCTACCCAAGCCCTTGATTGAGAAGATCTAATCAGAAAAATCCTAAAATCAGGCTCTAATTTCACTTGAACCCTTAAAATCTTGGACCTAATAACCTGGGAGTAAAATCAGGGTGATTTCCAGGTCTTGACCTAGATCTCATTATGCCATCTTTAGGGCAGGTCAGGTGAAGTTGGTCTACATTGTAGGCCAACCAACCTCCAAATTAGGTCACAAGTTGAATTAACTTCTAATCAAGTGAAATCAAAGGCATAAATCAGGACATAAAACTGGCAGACTTAAGGTCTTAAGTTCGTACATTCCAGTCTACCTAGACCCTCAGTGATAAGGAAGGTTGGGTTGGGAAATCCTGTAGCCCATGGGAACGCTCTACCGTGTAGGGGTCTTTGCGAGGCTCTCCTTTCCTGGTTGCAGAAAGAGTGATCTTCATTTTCGATAAAAACTTTAACATAAAATGACATGTCGTATTTAATCGCATGGTAGAAAATCGCTTTCCAAAACCTTTTAATTCTCAGAATCTAACCACAAAAATAGTTAGGTCGTCTCTACAGGGAGAAATCAGCCTATTGTACTAGTAAATGGTGCCTCAATTATTCAAAAAACTCAATGGGTACGCATATTACTTAGCACAACTCTCTTTCTCACATAAACTCTTATTGTAAATAATTAATCAGGAATGTAGGTGTTTATATGAAAAATCACCACAACCCAATATTCTATTAAATTGTGATCTTGGCAATGGATATCAATGGCAATATTAATTTTTAATAAAAGAGACCTTGTTCATTGTAATCAACATCCTATAGTTAATAACATTCATGAGAAGAATCTGACTTTAAGTCACCTAGAATAGGGGGATATTCGTGGAAAATTCTTTCAATATATTAATTAAAAAAAAATAAAAGAATGGTGAACCTCACAATGGCATAACCCGTAAATATTAATTGAAACCAAAACAGGGGTTTTCCCTTCTCTCCTCCACGCGTGCGTGAATGAGGGGTCGTCGACCGGCTGGAGCTCAGTGGAGGCACATGGGAGAGAGACGATCGCAATGGCAGTTGCTGCTCGGCCGATGATCGACGAACATGACCGGTGCACGTGGATGACCAGTGGCATGAACGATGGCGGAGGTGCTACGAAGGTCGCGTACGTGGGCCGCGTGTGGTTACACGTGGACCCCAGTGGTCGACGATGGTCATGTGGTGATTCCGGTGAGATTCGAGGAGGTTGGAGGAGTGTGGACAGCACGGGGTGGCGGCTGCGGTTTGGGTTCTTTCGTTTGGAGTTGCAGGTGGTAGTGGAAGGAAGAAGAGGATGAAGAAGAAAAAGAGGAAAGGGCAGGGGTGAGGAGTTTGGTTGCAGGTGTTGGTGGTGTTTGGATGGAGTTGGGTGGCGATGATGAGAGGATGGTCTGCGGTGAGGCGACGGGTTTGGGTACTTTGCTGTTGGCTGACGAGATGAAGAAGAGGATGAAGATGGAAGGCACGGGGAGTGTGGACATAGTGGTGCACACACTATCACCGTGTGTGCCTATGGGTCTGGAAGGTGGCGAGTGCGGTGGAGCAAGCTTTTGGCCACGGTGTACATCAGGGGTTCACGGTGCACGCTTGGTTCACAGGGTGCGCTTGTTCCACGGTGGTGGAGAGGGAGGACATCCCCGTTAGGGGAGAAGGAAGATATCTCCGTATGCATGCGGTGGGAGTCCTTTTATAAATCTTCTGCCGTCGACTCTCCTCTGATCTGTTGCATTTCTGGAGGACTCGGCCTTCTCCAACAGCTTAACAGCAGTAGCGAGGCGGCGGGGAAAATGATGTGTTGTGGCCAGCAAGGAGGTTGCGCACATGGAGGTAGATACGCCTAAGTTGTGGTGCATATTGTCAACATCAGCAAACGTCCAAAGTAAGATCCGTACATCTTAAAAATTAGATTTGGCTGTGCTTGATTCCTACAATGCGTATAATTATTTATAATATTAGATAAACTTTACAAATATAAATTATAATGCATGCATTTATTTTATAACCAAATGCAAATATTAATATACTCTAAAATGTAGTAACTAACCAACTTAGGCTAAAACTTAGTCCAATAAATTGGACTCATCAAATACCTATATTCCTAAGTTTTGCTAGTCCCTAGCAAAAGTGAAAATACAATGGAAGTAACCAAGAGATTTCTCCTTTCCTTATTCCAAAAATTTAGAGATTCAGAGAAATGTGAAGTGATAGTAGCCTACTGATGGCTCCTCGTTTGTGTTGACAATCGGGTTTTATTGTTATAGCGTCGTAGTACAGCCAGTTGTTGCCATCATTTCAAATATATAAATTTTTTTACTCGGAAAAGAGTTCCCGAGGTCGAACTCAGGGAGCAAGTTGTATTCTAGAGATATACATGTTTCTTTTACAAAAATAAAGAAAGAGAGAGAAAGAATTTGTTGTCTTCTTTTCTCTTTGTTTCTCCTCGTCTCAGATCTTCTTCTTCTTTGTCTGCAGAGGTGATGTTCTTCTTCTGCAGTGGTGATGCTCTTCTTCTTCTTCCAGCTGTTCCTGCTCTTCCTTTTTCTTCTGTCTTTCTTCAGATCTTCTTTCTTCTTTGTTTTTCTTCTTTCAGTTCTTCCCTTGTTCTTTTGTGTTCTCCTCTGCCTCGCCTTCTTCTGTTGTTCTTCAGATCTCCTTCTTTCTTCTTTTCCAGTCAGGACGTCGCCCCTCCTTCTTTCTTCTTTTCCCTTCAGGACGTCGTCTGATTTCCAAATCAGACGACTTAAACTGCCTGTTGCTACAGTGTCTCCCTCAGCTTCCTTCTTCTTCCGCGGTCCTTCTTCTTCACCTGTGCCTGCACACTTCAGAGCTTACGTCAGAGGACAAAACCTACTCTACCCTTTCCCCCCCCGCGTCTCTCTCTCTCTGAAACCACTCTTGGGAAAGCTCTCCCAGAGCTGCCGGGTAGTCGGGTACGGGTCGCGCCCGGGTCCAGGCCCACCGGCGTGCGTGGTGGGCGAGGAGTGCAGGTCAGTCTAAGTCGGGTCGGGTCAGGTCCGCGGGGCGTGAGCGCGGACGAGACCGGGTAACCGGGCGGGTGAAGGGGACCTCACCCCGTGTGCTGAGGCAGTAAGGCTAATGTACAAAATCAATTTAAGCGGTGAAAAGGTTGTGAGGCTTACCGATGTGGGACTAAACGGAGGCCTCTCCTCGCGTGCGCCTGCTGGAAGACCGTGGCCTTGCTTCTGCAGCTGCGGCTTCGATTTGCGTCGGTTGCTGGCTGGCTGCCCTCGCAGGACTCCCCGTAATCCGCAGCAGCTGGAGACCTGGAGTCCTCAAGCCTGGAGCGCGGGAGAAGCTGCTTCAATGTGCGTTAATGGCGGTCGAGCCTCAGAACCTGTCGGACACGAATACGGCCTCTCGGCCTGATCAAACTACTGGGGAACCTTCGCCGTGGCACGGCGAAGGTGCGGAGCTGTGCGGCAAGCCGCAAGGTGGTGTCTGGCGGCAGCCCTAGGTTGGACTGCAACCGGAGAAGTGGGTTTGTTTGGGGGAGCGTTACGGAGGTGTGGAGTGGCAGTGGAGGGGTGGGGGGTGCTCAGTGTGATGAGGCGGAGGTTCGGTGAGGGTCGGCGAGGCGTGTGAGGCTGTGGAACGATGGGGGCATCTCGCCGGAGGGTGGCTGGAGACGAAGGGGGTGACGATGGTCAGGGTCGGTCGAGGGCTTAATTGAACAAATTGAAAGCGGGGAAAGAAAGAGGAGAAGAAGGGAAGTAGTTCTAGCTTACTTGCAGGGACGAAGGGGGGGCAGCAGGGCGACAGTCGTATCGACTGTCGCCGGAGAAGAAGATGCTCAGGGAAAGGGGCGGCGGCGAGCAGAGAGCCGGAGAGACGCCAGCTGGGTGCGGCGTGGCGCGGGAAGAGCAGGGGAGGAAGTCTCTGTTGCTGGTATTGCGGCAGAGCGAAGAGGAGGAGGGGGAGGAACCGCCGGAGCTGGTGAGCGTCTGCCGGAGTGAGAAGAGAGGAAAGTTGGTGGTTTTCTCCGTCAGATCCGAGCTGCCCAGGTCGGTGGAGCAACGGGGGGTATTTATAGGGATCAAAACAGGGAGGAAGGCGGAGGGCGACGACGTGTCTCCCTCGCCGGAGGATGGCCGGAGACGAAAACCCATACCGTCCGTGCGTTCGCACGGCCGGTATGGTGGGCTACAGCGACCAGGGGGGTGTCCCTACGACGGCTGACGACGCAGGGCACCCCCGGTTTACTTGCCAGGCTTTCCCCCTCACCCTGCGCGGCGCCATGCTCCGCGCAAGGTCGCCGGAGCATGGTGCTGGCAGGTTTTGCAGGGGGGACCTGAATGCAAAGAACGAAGGAGAGTTAGGGGCCAAAATGCGACGGTTCAAAAGTTGAGGGCCAAAAAGTAAATATATGAGGACCAAAGTGTAAAGTCGGTCAAGGAGGTTTCTTCTTAGGCTCAAGTTTTTATACATGATTAATTAGGACCTAAGGAATCTGATGGTGAATTTCATTTCTATATTAAACCTTGTTTGACCGATCAATTTATGCAAAAACCCAAATTAAGTTATTAATTAGGCATGGTTCTCAATGTAGGTCAAAATGGGTTCTGAAGGCCAAATTGAAGGTTCTAAACCCTAGAGATTATTTTTCTATGAATTTTAGAGGGTTTATTCTATTTTTACTTTGCCTCGAACCTCGTGAATTGAAGTGGGTTGTTTTAGGGTTACAGATTATCATTTAGTTTCTTGGAATTGCTGTAGCCCTTGCTAGATCATCTCATCCCACTTTTATTCTTGTTAAGTTGCTTTGACCTATGTTTGGGCCCTGAATTACCCTGTATGCAGATTATACTGGTAAAATTGCATTTTTACCCCTTATGACTTGTTTTCTTCTTAAACTCAGAATTCTCTGAGTTAAGTCTTTCCTTGAGATATGTAGGAGCTTTTATCCTTTGTATTAGGTCAAAATGAGCTAGTTATGGCTCATGATGAGGTTCTCATCATACCCCCATGCCTAGCTTTTGCTAGTCCCTTAGCAAAAACTTAAGGTTTCAACCCTTATTCTAGACCATGAAGTTTTTAATAGTTTTAGATAAGTGCATTTTTTATTTGAGCATAGATTAGGTTAGAATGCTGACCATAGGCCTAAAAGGTACTCTAGTACCAATCAAGATCCAAATCTGTCTAGCCTTAGCCTCAGTCTTTAGCAAAGGTTTTTAAGGTCCACAAGAACTAACCTAGGGTTTATTGGACTTTGTGGTTAAAGCACCCGTGCTTGAAATGATTTTAGCCCTGGCTCAGTTCGCAGTGCGTTTTGTAAGAGAGAGATAGAAGGTTTTTCTGTTTGGAGAGTTTTCTCTCTCTTTTTCCTTTTAGTTCTAGCTTAGGATTGGCTTTTCAACACGATCTGTATCAGATTCCTTGCTCCCATCATCAATCCTCAAGGGTTCCTGGCGATCGATGCTTCGAGATAGCACCGCCCATGGCAACCCCCGGAACCCTGGCTATTGAGATTTCAAGATAATCCCATCCATGGTGTTCCGTGGCCGAATCCAGACCCTGGCAATTGACACTTCGAGATAATGCCATCCATGGAATCTGAACCAGTAGAGTGCTTACATGCCCCCAGTAGGATATGTAAATATCCTAAGAGACAAGCACCGAGGAGATGATATTTTGTTACGCATCTTCGAGGGGATTTCCCGCCTCTCCGCGCTGGGAACTCGTCCAAATCAACTTGTGTTGATCGGCCGCTCCTATTCTAGGTGTTCTTTTCAGAATTTTGCGACGCTTCTGCGTGATTCTGATTTTTACGCTTACTGAACCAGGCTGTGTGTGAGGTTAGGGTGCTTAGGTTACTGAGTCCCGTAAACCAAAAATTAGTTAATGAGGCCGAATACTCCCTAAGCCTTAGACCTAATACTTCAGCTTTTCATTTTCCTCAACCTCTTGAGGAGTGTCCAGATCTTAATGGGTACTAAGAGTCTATTCAAGAATGCCTAAGGTTTGCATTCTTACTAATCTCATTGTGCACTTTTCAGTTATTTTCTTGAATGAGGTCTAGAACTTAGGTTAATTCCTTAGTTCCTTACTAATGACTATCACCTTTTCTCATAATTTTGTGCTCCTTTTTCATTTTATTTTTTTTTTCTCCTTCACAAAATTTCCTTCTCCTCTTTTCCTCTTATTCTTTTTCGAAAATTTTTTAATTTTTATGGTGTTTTTGGCATATGTGAATTTTTTTGTTTGAAACCTTTTCTTACAAGTTTTGCACTTTCATACCCCCCCATGCCTAAGATTTGCAATGTCCTCATTGTAACCTAGGGGGTCTTAGTTCATTCCTTAAGACAGAAATTTGGATGAGTGGATGGGTCGGGTTGAATTTTTGCGGACGATTTCAAATCCCAGATGCAAGCATCTGAGTTGGGGTCGGCTGTCTACAAGGGTGAACTTCGAGTGCTAAAAGGTGTCAGAACAAGTTTCAGGCTTTCAAAGAGAATGACGGGCCGCCTCCCGTTAAGCGCTGAGTTTTACGCCATCGGCTGGGCGCAATAAGCTCAAGGGGAAAGGAGGATATAAGATGCCTCAGCCAAATCAGTAGAAGTTACATCAATGAACGGCTTGAGTCTCTGACCGTTCACGATGAAAGGTTCAGAATCGTGGCTGAGTGGACTGATTTCGATTGCTCCATTTCCAAAAACCTGTCGGACCAAATATGGTCCGACCCACTTGGATCTCAGTTTTCCTGGGAAGAGTTTTAGTCAGGCATCAAAGAGTAGGACCTTTTGACCAGGATGAAAGATCTTTCTCGAGATGTGTTTGTCGTGGAAGGCTTTAACCCGCTCCTTGTAGATTTGCGAGTTCTCGTACGCGTCTAGGCGTAATTCATCGATCTCGCTGATTTGGAGTTTTCTGTGGGTCCCAGCCTTGGAAAGATCTAGATTACAGTTCCGTACTGCCCAATAGGTTTTATGCTCCAGTTCTACGAGAAGGTGGCATGCCTTTCCGTACACCAGTCTAAAGGGAGACATGCCCAATTGGGTCTTGTGGGCGGTCCTATAGGCCCACAATGCTTCCGGAAGTCGGGACGACCAGTCCTTCCTGTCAGGTCGAACAGTGACTTGCAGGATTTTCTTGATCTCCCGATTAGACAGCTCAGCTAGACCATTAGTTTGGGGGTGGTAAGGAGTAGAGATTCGGTGAGACACCCCGTATTTGGTCATCAGTGACCTAAACTGAGCATTTGTGAAATGGGTCCCCCCATCAGAGATTATTGCACGAGGAATCCCGAACCTTGAGAAAATGTGTTGATGAATGAATTTGAGAACGATTTTGTGATCACAGGTTCGGGTCGGTATGGCCTCGATCCATTTGGACACGTAGTCCACAGCCAACAGAATGTATTCGAAACCATCCGAAACAGGAAAGGGGCCCATAAAATCAATCCCCCAAACATCAAAGATTTCGCATACTAGAATCGGTTGCATAGGCATCATGTCGCGATGGCTCATGTTGCCCAAAGTCTGGCAACGACTGCATGCCTTGCAGCGATTGTATGCGTCTTTGAACAGTGTGGGCCAGTAAAAGCCGCACTGGAGGACTTTTGATGCGGTTTTATGCCCGGCAAAATGGCCACCGCATGCCTGGTCATGGCAGAAAGAGAGAATATTGTTGAATTCCCCTTCCGGGACACATCTCCGGATGATCTGATCGGCACCTATGCGGAAGAGGTACGGTTCTTCCCAAATGTAATACTTGGCATCGGAGCGTAATTTGTCTTTCTTGGCCTTCGGCCAATCAGACGGGGTCTGATGAGATGCCAAGTAATTTACTATATTAGCAAACCATGGAAGGCTAGTACCAATAGTCAGCAGGTGCTCATCGGGAAAATGCTCAGTGATGGGTCCGGAAGGGTCAATTATTTCAGAAGGAAGACGGGACAAGTGATCAGCTACCACGTTTTGCTTTCCCGCTTTATCGCGAATCTCAAGGTCAAATTCTTGCAACAGCAAGATCCATCGGATTAATCGAGGTTTCGCGTCCTTCTTTGCAAGGAGATGCCTCACAGCTGTGTGATCCGAGTATATGATGACACGGGAACCCAGAAGGTACGATCTGAACTTTTCTAGGGCAAATACTACAGCTAGCAGCTCTTTCTCAGTAACCGTATAGTTACGCTGAGCCTCATCGAGTGTTTTGCTGGTGTAGTAAATGACCACAGGTTTCTTGTCAATTTTCTGTCCCAAAACCGCTCCTACAGCGAAGTCGGATGCATCACACATGATCTCAAAGGGTTGAGACCAATCAGGGGACTGTAGGATCGGGGCTTGGGTGACTCGGTCACGCAGGATTTCAAATGCTTGAGTGCATTCCTTGGAAATTTCGAAGGGAACATCCTTGGAGAGAAGAGTGGTCAGGGGACGTGCGATTTTTGAAAAATCAGGGATAAATCGTCGATAAAAACCGACATGCCCTAAAAAGGATCGGATGTCCCTGATCGAGCTAGGCATAGGAAGGTGAGAAATCAGATTAACCTTAGCTCGATCCACTTGGATACCTTTCTCCGAAATTGAGTGTCCCAGGACAATTCCCTCAGGCACCATGAAATGGCTCTTTTCCCAGGAAAGAACCAAATTCACATCGATGCACCGCCTGAGTATCTGGACCAAGTGTTGGAGGCAATCGTCGAATGATGCTCCGAAAACTGAAAAGTCATCCATGAAGACTTCCAGATAATCACCTACCATATCTGAGAATATGGCAAGCATGCATCGCTGAAAAGTAGCGGGTGCATTGCAAAGACCGAAAGGCATCCTTCGGAAAGCGTATGTTCCGAAGGGGCAGGTGAACGTGGTCTTTTCTTGGTCGTCAGGATGGATTGCCACCTGGTTATAACCGGAGTACCCGTCAAGAAAGCAGAAGAACCTATTTCCCGCTAGTTTTTCGAGAATTTGATCAATGAAGGGTAGTGGGAAATGATCCTTCTTCGTGGAGGAATTGAGTCGACGGTAATCTATACAGACTCTCCACGAGTTGGCTAATCGGGTAGGAATGATTTCTCCGGTCTCAGTCGTTATAGTGGTGAGTCCTGCCTTCTTGGGCACGACCTGAATTGGGCTCACCCAACGACTATCGGAGATCGGGTAGATGATTCCGGCATCTAACCATTTGATGATCTCCTTTTTCACGACCTCCTGCAGATTAGGGTTTGAGCGTCTCTGCATTTCACGAGAAGGTCGTGTGCCCTCTTCTGAATAGATATGATGAGTACAATAAGAGGGACTTATTCCAGTCAAATCATCGAGAGTCCATCCGATGGCTCTGCGATGTTGCTGGAGGACAATAATCAGACGGGATTCCTGTTCAGGACTGAGGTTGGAATTGATAATCACAGGAAGGGTCTGATTAGAACCCAAAAAGACGTATTTCAAGTGAGCAGGAAGGGGTTTCAGTTCGAGGATGGGGTTTTCAGCAGCAGCGGGTGGTTCAGTATAGATGTGAGGTTCAAGGGTGGGAGTTACTGGGTTGTTCATATCTGGATTCGACTCCTCTGTTTGCGGGTCAGGATCCTTCTGTGGTTGATGAGGCATAATCGAGTCATTCTGGAGGTGTGATTCATCAACCAAAGTCTTGATGTCACAAATTTGTTCGATGACGCCGCAATTAATTCCTTGTTGGGCCTTAAATATATCAATTTTTAGTGTTTGATCTCCAAACTTAAGCTCTATTTGGCCCTCCTCACAGCTGATGTTGGCTCTAGCAGTAGCCAAGAAAGGTCTCCCTAGAATGATTGGTGTATCCCTAGGGTTCTCAGGTGCATCCATATCTAAGACTATAAAGTCCACTGGAAAATAGAAATCCCGCACTCTCACGATAACATCCTCGAGAATCCCTTTTGGTGACTTTGTAGATCGATCTGCTAATTGTAATGTCACCTCGGTTGGTTTCAGCTCAGATTCTTCTAGATGGTCAAGTAAGGATGTGGGTATCAGGTTTATGGATGCACCCAAGTCTAACAATGCTCTATCAAATTGGGTACCACCTATCTTACAGGAAATCAGGGGAGTTCCAGGATCTTTTGCCTTGGGTGGGAGTCTACTAAGGATTACAGAGCTGGCTTGCTCTAACAGAACAATTGGGCTCCCTCCCTTGGTTCGCGGCTTACGCTGGGGTGTACATATATTCTTTAGAAATCGTGCGTAAGCTGGTACGTGGCGGATTGCATCCATCAAGGGGATGTTTATGTGGACCTGCTCAAAGAGCTTGACCAGGTCCTCCTCAGGGGCCACGGGTTTGGTGGTCTTCTTTCCCTTGGTCAGGGCCTCGGGAAACGGGATCTTGGTTGGTTCTTCTAGGATAGGTCCAGGTTGTGGATCTGGAACAGCGGTACCTTGGATAACTATCCTAGGGTCATGGTTATCAGGCTTGGAGTGGTTTGGATAATGCGGGTCTTGAGTTGTTTTACCACTACGTGTTGTTACAGAATTTAATCCGGCCTGATTTTGGTTTGGGTTTGGTAGGAGGGGTGGCTGCTGCTGAAATCCCGCATAAGAAGTTGAGGCTTCCATCTCGTCTGGAGATGGAGCAGTAGGAGCCTGATAAATCCATTGGGCGTGGCCTAAATTTGGATTCATAACGCGCTTCTGGGTTGGCACGTTATTTGGGTTAGGAAGAGGTTGGGAAGGGAGTGTGCCTGGTTGGCGAGAATTTGCCAACTGGGCCAGTTGAGTTTTAACTTCTGTAAGCTCGTCCTTGTGCTGTTTTTGAATAGCCGCATTCGTTTTTTGAATGTCAGCCAGAGTCTGAAGGATTAGGGACATTTGATCCTGATTTGGCCCTGATGGATAAGTAGGGTTGGGCCGAGGCTGAGGCGGCTGGTAGTGACGAGAGGGCTGTGGGCGGGACTGAAAAGGTGGTCTTTGGGTTTGGGAATTTCCCGCCCACTGAAAATTGGGATGGTTTCGCCATCCAGGGTTGTAAGTGTTTGAGAATGGGTCGTTCTGGATGGCGTTGAGGTCCTCGCAGGTCTGAGGAACCTCCTGAGAATCAGGGAAAGGAGGAATGGAGTTCCCCCGGCTGGTGTAGAAAGGATCGGATGATCCTCCGATCCAAGAATCAGATGGGGATGGATATGGATCCATCCCAGGGGAAGATCGGTGGAGGATGTTTTGCACAGTCTCCTGTGTGGAAGGAGGTTGTGCAAAGGAGTTACGCGCGGAGGTGGCTCGCTGCAAGTGCTGAGTCAGCTCATCCACCTTCTTTTCAATGATTGAGACCTTGTCCAATCGACTGGCCATTAATTCCAGGTCGACTGATGCGGACAGGCCCTGCGTCTCATGTGCTCCCTTAAGATTCGTCACTGCGCGGGTATTCGTCCTGTCGAATAATCCCATGGAGTCATTGTTGATGGAGTTCTCGCACATGTTTTCGAGAATCTCCCAAACGGTGTCTTCATGTTGACCCATGATGTTTCCTCCGCAAGTTGCATTGACGAAAAGGCGGATGTCCTCACGGAGTCCCTGGTAAAAAGATTGGACTTGTTCCCATTTAGGAACTCCGTGATGGGGGCACTTTCTCATGAGATCCTGAAAACGATCCCATGCCTCATGGAGAGGTTCTCCTGATTGTTGAGTGAAGTGTGTAATCTGATGGCGCAAGGCGTTGGTCCGACCAACGGGAAAGAACTTTTTCAAAAACTCGGATTGAAGTTCTTCCCAAGTGTTGATCGGTCGGGTCTGAGTTTGATACCAATGGGCGGCCTTGTCCATAAGAGAAAAGGAGAACATCTTCATGAGAAGAATATCCCGATTTTGCGCATCTGATCCAAAAGTGTGGGCCAGATGCTTTAGCTGTTTGATGTGCTGGAAGGGATCTTCAGAATTAAGCCCATGGAATTTAGGTATAGCATGAATCATGTTGGGCTTTAATTCGGAATCAGGTCCTCCAGTCGGGATTCTGACTCGAGGCTCAATGGCCACCGCAGCAGGATTGTAGTGGTCCCGCATCATAGGACGCTGTGGTGGGTGCACGAAGTTTTGGAAGAGGTCATTGAGTCGCTGGAGCTGGTGTTCCAGATTATTTTCTTCCTCAACTGGCTGAGCCATGATGGGGGAAGAAGAAGAACTTGGTTCTGAATCAGAAGAGAGAATAATGTGAGGGTGTTTCTGCACAAACACGGGCGCCGAGGCTTGGCCTTGACGAGAGCGAATTTCTAAAGGAGGTCTTAAGGGTGGTCTTAGGACCTCCTTCCGTACATGCACTATTGGAAGAGGTAAGTTTAGAAGGTGCTGGACCCAATCAAGGCACCCAAAAATGTGTTGGGTGACTATAGAGGTGCGGGGCAGATGGACCCCTTGATCAGAAAGATCGTCCACCTGAGAATTACCTGGGCAGCCAGAGAGGGAGAGTCCCGCGAAGACCCCTACACGGTAGAGCGTCCCCACGGGTTACAGGGTTTCCCCCACCCGACCTCTCTTGTCACTGCGGGTCCAGGTAGACCAGAATGGGGATCTTGACCTCTTAAGTCTACCAATTTTAAGATCAGGGTGCTTAAGGTTTCACTTGAACTTTAGTCTTTTAAGTGCAAAGAGTGACCTAATTTAAGGTTAGTTGACCCAAGGGGTCAACTTTACCTCTTATTTTCTTTGAGAGCTTTTAGGTCTTGTCTTTTAGGGTTCAAGTGTTTAGAGAGCCAATTGTTTTAGGTTTTCTTTTGAATAGGTATTTTCAATCAATGGTTTAGGCACACTTCTTTTGGATTTTCTCCATTCTTGATTTAAGTAGTGTGTCTCTAAAACCCTAATATTGAATCTTATGTTGGCTCTACTTGGTCCAGTTAGTTCTTTGTTGGGTAATTAGGGCTCAAGCAAGAATGTGTTAGCCCTTAAATACCCTTAATAGTGTGCAGGACTAATGAGTTGAAAACATGCAACTTTTATGGTTACTAAGTATGGAAGACAGGTTAGCCCTATATTGCTTGTTCTTTTCTTTTCTTCCTCTTTAGAGTTTAGGGGTTAATAGCGAGAGGAAAAATTTACCTGTCCTCGGAGTGGTTGTTGTGCGGTTGCTTGTCTTCTTGATTTCCTATAGTTTTCTGCACAAAAGAGAGGAGATTATCAGAAATTATAAAGAAACAGGAATGTTTACCTCTAGAATAGCCGTTGCTCCCCGGCAACGGCGCCAAAAATGATGGCTCCTCGTTTGTGTTGACAACCAGGTTTTATTGTTATAGCGTCGTAGTATAGCCATTTGTTGCCATCATTTCAAATATATAAATTTTTTTACTCGGAAAAGAGTTCCCGAGGTCGAACTCAGGGAGCAAGTTGTATTCTAGAGATATACATGTTTCTTTTACAAAAATAAAGAAAGAGAGAGAAAGAATTTGTTGTCTTCTTTTCTCTTTGTTTCTCCTCGTCTCAGATCTTCTTCTTCTTTGTCTGCAGAGGTGATGTTCTTCTTCTGCAGTGGTGATGCTCTTCTTCTTCTTCCAGCTGTTCCTGCTCTTCCTTTTTCTTCTGTCTTTCTTCAGATCTTCTTCTTTCTTCTTTGTTTTTCTTCTTTCAGTTCTTCCCTTGTTCTTTTGTGTTCTCCTCTGCCTCGCCTTCTTCTGTTGTTCTTCAGATCTCCTTCTTTCTTCTTTTCCAGTCAGGACGTCGCCCCTCCTTCTTTCTTCTTTTCCCTTCAGGACGTCGTCTGATTTCCAAATCAGACGACTTAAACTGCCTGTTGCTACAGTGTCTCCCTCAGCTTCCTTCTTCTTCCGCGGTCCTTCTTCTTCACCTGTGCCTGCACACTTCAGAGCTTACGTCAGAGGACAAAACCTACTCTACCCTCTCCCCCCCCGCATCTCTCTCTCTCTGAAACCACTCTTGGGAAAGCTCTCCCAGAGCTGCCGGGTAGTCGGGTACGGGTCGCGCCCGGGTCCAGGCCCACCGGCGTGCGTGGTGGGCGAGGAGTGCAGGTCAGTCTAAGTCGGGTCGGGTCAGGTCCGCGGGGCGTGAGCGCGGACGAGACCGGGTAACCGGACGGGTGAAGGGGACCTCACCCCGTGTGCTGAGGCAGTAAGGCTAATGCACAAAATCAATTTAAGCGGTGAAAAGGTTGTGAGGCTTACCGATGTGGGACTAAACGGAGGCCTCTCCTCGCGTGCGCCTGCTGGAAGACCGCGGCCTTGCTTCTGCAGCTGCGGCTTCGATTTGCGTCGGTTGCTGGCTGGCTGCCCTCGCAGGACTCCCCGTAATCCGCAGCAGCTGGAGACCTGGAGTCCTCAAGCCTGGAGCGCGGGAGAAGCTGCTTCAATGTGCGTTAATGGCGGTCGAGCCTCAGAACCTGTCGGACACGAATACGGCCTCTCGGCCTGATCAAACTACTGGGGAACCTTCGCCGTGGCACGGCGAAGGTGCGGAGCTGTGCGGCAAGCCGCAAGGTGGTGTCTGGCGGCAGCCCTAGGTTGGACTGCAACCGGAGAAGTGGGTTTGTTTGGGGGAGCGTTACGGAGGTGTGGAGTGGCAGTGGAGGGGTGGGGGGTGCTCAGTGTGATGAGGCGGAGGTTCGGTGAGGGTTGGCGAGGCGTGTGAGGCTGTGGAGCGATGGGGGCATCTCGCCGGAGGGTGGCTGGAGACGAAGGGGGTGACGATGGTCAGGGTCGGTCGAGGGCTTAATTGAACAAATTGAAAGCGGGGAAAGAAAGAGGAGAAGAAGGGAAGTAGTTCTAGCTTACTTGCAGGGACGAAGGGGGGGCAGCAGGGCGACAGTCGTATCGACTGTCGCCGGAGAAGAAGATGCTCAGGGAAAGGGGCGGCGGCGAGCAGAGAGCCGGAGAGACGCCAGCTGGGTGCGGCGTGGCGCGGGAAGAGCAGGGGAGGAAGTCTCTGCTGCTGGTATTGCGGCAGAGCGAAGAGGAGGAGGGGGAGGAACCGCCGGAGCTGGTCAGCGTCTGCCGGAGTGAGAAGAGAGGAAAGTTGGGGGTTTTCTCCGTCAGATCCGAGCTGCCCAGGTCGGTGGAGCAACGGGGGGTATTTATAGGGATCAAAACAGGGAGGAAGGCGGAGGGAGACGACGTGTCTCCCTCGCCGGAGGATGGCCGGAGACGAAAACCCATACCGTCCGTGCGTTCGCACGGCCGGTATGGTGGGCTACAGCGACCAGGGGGTGTCCCTGCGACGGCTGACGACGCAGGGCACCCCCGGTTTACTTGCCAGGCTTTCCCCCTCACCCTGCGTGGCGCCATGCTCCGCGCAAGGTCGCCGGAGCATGGTGCTGGCAGGTTTTGCAGGGGGGACCTGAATGCAAAGAACGAAGGAGAGTTAGGGGCCAAAATGCGACGGTTCAAAAGTTGAGGGCCAAAAAGTAAATATATGAGGACCAAAGTGTAAAGTCGGTCAAGGAGGTTTCTTCTTAGGCTCAAGTTTTTATACGTGATTAATTAGGACCTAAGGAATCTGATGGTGAATTTCATTTCTATATTAAACCTTGTTTGACCGGTCAATTTATGCAAAAACCCAAATTAAGTTATTAATTGGGCATGGTTCTCAATGTAGGTCAAAATGGGTTCTGAAGGCCAAATTGAAGGTTCTAAACCCTAGAGATTATTTTTCTATGAATTTTAGAAGGTTTATTCTATTTTTACTTTGCCTCGAACCTCGTGAATTGAAGTGGGTTGTTTTAGGGTTACAGATTATCATTTAGTTTCTTGGAATTGCTGTAGCCCTTGCTAGATCATCTCATCCCACTTTTATTCTTGTTAAGTTGCTTTGACCTATGTTTGGACCCTGAATTACCCTGTATGCAGATTATACTGGTAAAATTGCATTTTTACCCCTTATGACTTGTTTTCTTCTTAAACTCAGAATTCTCTGAGTTAAGCCTTTCCTTGAGATATGTAGGAGCTTTTATCCTTTGTATTAGGTCAAAATGAGCTAGTTATGGCTCATGATGAGGTTCTCATCACCTACGTAACGGATCACAGTGAAAAGCTAACTTACATTTAGAGTTCGTACTTAACCCTTAGTAAACATTTTACCAGGATAGACAACTACTTCCCTTGAGGATAAAGCAGAAAATAATGAGATTTGACCCTGGCTTTCAGGATAGGTAGGAGATGAAGAGTCAAATGGATTTATATTTGATGGCTCACACTCATCCGATGTTACATGTAGTCTAGTACTGCAGACTCTAGATTTCTATACTATCAAACAAGTCAACTCAGAGAAAGGCTAAACACTATACTCTCTTTGAATTCCCTTGTGCTCACTCACGCTCTTTTTCCTTCTTTTCTGAGATCACATATCTTGCCAGATTTTGTAACTGTACCCACTATTTGGTGGCCTCACATGGCATTCACACTTCAATTAAAATCATAATAACCCTACAACTAAGTTAGAAGTCCTCAGCCAATATTTGGGCAATCAGAAATATTGAAAAGTAGGTATGGGTCATATTTGGTGGATCGCGATGGGTGTTTTTGTTGCCTCAGAAACATCGACACATAATGAAACATAATAGGAAGATAAAATATAAACCTAAACTATTTTCTTTTGCACTCTTTTTTTTTAATATTTTTCTAAATATAAATGTTTCTCTTTTTTTCTTTTCAATGACTACAACGCATGCTTTTATTTATGAGGCATTACTAGGAATGATGATGGTCAAGAGGATATTGTGTGATTTATTTGATGAAAGTGCTTACTCTCAACACCAGGAATGAATGGATAGGACAATCATATTTCCGACCTTTGTCATTACTACCCTCCTTCAATCTATGACTCTATGAAGGACAGTCGTAACCATCCACCATAGTCATAGTTTTATTAGGACTCAATCTCTGTGAATCTGCCTTATTTGGTGACACACAGGAATTCACACAATGTTTGCATGCAGGAACAAAGAGCTAAAATTATGCCTAACTCTGAGGTATTATCATCTAATTATCCAGAACTTAACAGTCCTTGCACTAGACTTAGCGTACCAGTAATCTCTCTATTTTCTTCTCACAGATATTAGGTGAATCCTAATAGAAGATAGTTTACCTAACTCCTTATTAACTGTCCAAGGGCTTAGTAGACTAAAATGTTTATTGATTTTCTACAAAGATCCATTACCAAGTCTACGTACAAGTGAAGTAAATGTACTGGATTCTAAACTTAAGAAATAATTTAAGAAGAAAATCTTTAATGACACTTCCTTTATAACAATCTTCTGCTAGGGACTACCCAGCTCAACTCAAGAAATTTTTTTTTATATATACTAATGCACCTAACCTAAATGCATGAATACTGCCTAGAATGCAAAATGCACCCCCCAAGCCTAAATCCTACAATGTCCTCATTGTAAAATTAAAACAGGGGAGAAATGAAGGAAATCACCTGATGAGGCGTTATTGGGTTACCTCCCAACAAGCACTGCATTTTCTGTCGGTAGCCAGATTTATAGAGAACCTGTAAGTCTGGTTCCAAACAGAAGGAGCTAGGCCCTAAAAATATGTGTAACACCACGGACCTAGAAATAGGTAGCCACGAATGTTGGCGAGCTGATGATGCAACTTTATCCCAAATGCTCGCCGGAAGACATGGAAGCAGAGAACCTTGTAGGCTACCTGAGGAGGTCTACGAATAACAAAAGGAACATGAAAAGGGACCTCCCGAAACGGAAGAAGTGAAGGATAACAAGGGCCCTCCAAAGCAGGAAGGGTTTTAAAAGATATAAACATAATAATTTCAAACCCTTGAATGGCGAGACTAAAAATACAAGCATCAATCCACACTCCCCATTCTACTCGAGGATGTACTAGCCTGATATGCTCCCCAGAAAGAATGTATGTGAGCAGAGATCTGAGCCAAGGATCGGTTAGGGAGTGTAAGGGTTGTTTGTGGTGTTGGGCGGTAATGGTTAAGTCCAAGGAGGGCTTACTTTCTGTCAAGTCCAACAATTCAAATCATGTATTATTCTCCCTAACAGTTGCAGAAAAATTGACGTCACCTTTCCTATCATTAATGATCAGAGTCATATTTTCACCTTCCAGCATATGTGAATCAATGGTGGACTCCAAATCAAATTCCTTTGATGGCAGAGTCTTCCATTGATGGCAGAGTTGAAACAATAGAATCTTTTTCATTAATTTCATCACCGGATTCTTCTAGTTCACTTGAGTTTTTGTCGGGGTGTATATGTGATTCACCAGTAAAGAAAGGAGTTGAATCAGTATCCTCCATTATTTCTGAAGGAGGATCAGTCTTAATGTTTTGGAGTAAGCCTATATCACTCAATTCTTTGTTCTTCTCAGGGCATAAATCCTCAATTGATGTGTATTGTCCCCGAGAGTCTCTCCTAGGCTTCTCACTATTGTGTTCGTCCTCCTCCAATATCAACTCCTGATTTTGTGGAGGATGACTCTCAAAATCAAAAGAAGGGAGGAATCTGGATTTCACCAGATCATTAATATCCTCAAGGGGTAAGTACTCAAATAACACATAATCTCCTCGAGATTCACTCCAAACTCTCAGTCTGTGTTCCTCCATTAGGTCATCTTCATCCTCTAAAATAGACTCTTTATATCCCTGAGACCAAAATTGATCCAATTCTTCCTTCATTCCCTTAAGGTCACCTTCATTGGGCGCATTTAAATCCTCAGAATGCTGAATGGTAGGTGTTGATTCCCTAAGTGGAGGGTCAGGGTTAGGCTCACTAAGGGTAGAATGGGGTTCCACCAGATGATTAATAAAGGAAGTGACATGAACAATACGACCTTGACCCGAGTTAGGGGTAAGAAAAATACTGTCATCGGGATCAAGGTTTTCAAGTGGTACCATCTTCCCTTTCTTTTGACTCCAATATAACTCGGGTGGATAATTATTATGATAGTTATCCTCTAGTGGCCGTGTCTCATGGGAAGAGTCTAAGCAATAGCTACTCAAAATGGGATCCCTATTGTCCATTGTTTCCTCATAATCTTGTTGATGATCATGCTTGTACAAGTAGGGATCAGAATCATTAGTAAGGGAGTAGCTAAGCTGACGAATTTGCTTATTCAATTGTTGACTATTCCTCAACATCTCTACCATAGACTTCATCATTTCTTTTTGTTGATTTTGCATTTCTATCATAAAAGAGGAGAGGCTACTGCTATAAGATTGGAGAGGATAGTCAACCTCAAGCTCTGGTTGCCTACGGGTATCGGTCCAACCTCGATAAGGAAAATCATGAAGGGTAGGAGGGTTGGGTGTTTGCATAGTAGTGGGGATTCCAGGGGTGGAAAATCCCACTCCTAGGCTCTGCTCAAAAGTGGGAGTTATTGGGTCAGTACTCCCAGGATAGGAATATGATTGATCCCATGAATTGTCATTGTACCCATCAAAGGATGGATACGCTTGGGGCATGAGATCTTGCTTAAAATGATAGGAGTAAGGATAGTCCATTTCTTTTAATCAAGTGGTTTAACTCTCTTAGAACTTAGATAGATTAAAATAGAAACTTCCTAGAGAGCTCTATCATGCACACGCCAAACAAACACAAGGCAAGAGGTCTTTTGTTGAGTTAAAGTACTTTAAACCCTCTTCCACCCTTTCTAGCTTGGCCAAATGGAGTCAAGGCAGCATTTCTCCATTCCCACATAAGTGGTATAAGAGACGTGAGGCACTTGAGATTCCTAGTCAAAGGCTGTTAAGGAGGTTGAGGTTGCTTTTAGTTCTTTGTGGGTGACTAAACAAGTTGTCAATCAATTATGCATCCTAAATTGACCTTCACATGCCCTAGAGACGTACACTTTGTTGCAATGATATTCTCAAATGCTCAAGTAAAAAGATACTCCAAGGATGGAACCAAGGGATGCAAGTAGGGCGAACCATTCCTTTGAGGCGATGCATTAGCGGTGCCTCTTAACTACCATTGAATTCCTTTATCGGGTGTCCCCCTCCTTAGAGTATCAAATCACTCGGGCAAAAGTTAATACCACCGTCGTAAAGCGAGATAGGAGGGTTTACACCGATAAAGAGATCGATGCCTATAGCCTTAAGGGTCTAAGTCCTAGTGTAGTACCTATAGTGCATGCTTGGTGCAGGAAGTGTGCATCACATCATGAAAAATTATTTTTCTTTTGAAAATCACTGTCAAGTTATTCAAACACTTCCTATATCTTTTACTTTTCTTTTAAGAAGTAATGTGACCACTTAAATAATCATTTCAAATCAGCTTAAGTGGTCTTCTTTAATTATGTCCAAATGCAATGCATGTGTAGATAACTGATGCACAAGAAAAGACATACCTTACTTCAACTTTCTTTGTGAAAGGATGTATGCAATGCAGAAATATAAGCTAGATGTTGTTCATTCAATCCTAGATGGTCACCCTATTGATATGCAGCTTCTAGTAGGTAGTTCGAATATTTAATTTTTTTATTTTTTTTATTTTTTTATTTTCTATTTTTATAATAAGAAAGCAAACCGAATCTGACTAACTAACATACTAATATGCATTGCAAATAATTCAAATAAACCTATAATCTAAACAAAATGGGAAAATGCTCCCGAAAAGACGCTCCCGCAAATAAGAGCGATAAGAAATAAAAAGCACTAGGAACAAGTTCCCAAGAATGCCCAACACGGGTCCAAAAGACAGAAATTATATGTACTAATGAATGGCACCTCAATTATTTGAAAAACTCAATGGGTGCGCATATTACTTAGCACAACTCTCTTTCTCACATAAACTCTTATTCTAAATAATTAATCAGGAATGTAGGTGTTTATATGTAAAATCACCGCAACCCAATATTCCATTAAATAGTGATCTTGGCAATGGATATCAATGGAAATATTAATTTTCAATAAAAGAGACCTTGTTCATTGTAATCAACATCCCATAGTTAATAACATTCATGAGAAGAATCTGAGTTTAAGTACTTCACCTAGAATAGGGGGATATTCGTGGAAAATTCTTTCAATATATTAATTAAAAAAAATAAAAGAATAGTGAACCCCACAATGGCATAACCCGTAAATATTAATTGAAACCAAAACAGGGGTTTTCCCTTCTCTCCTCCACGTGCGAGTGAATGAGTGGTCACCGACCGACTGGAGCTTGGTGGAGGCACGTAGGAGAGAGATGGTTGCGATGGTAGTCGCTGCTCGGCCGATGATCGCCGGACGTGACCGGTGCACGTGGATGACCGGCGGCGTGAACGACGGCGGAGGTGATGTGGAGGTCGTGTACGTTGGTCGCTCGTGGTTGCGCATGGCCCCCAATGGTCGACGGTGGACGTGTGGTGATTCCGGTGAGAGTCGAGGAGGTTGGAGGAGCGTGGACGGCACGAGGTGGTGGCTGCAATTTGGGTTCTTTCGTTTGGAGTTGTAGGTGGCGGTGGAAGGAAGAAGAGGACGAAGAAGAAAAAGAGGAAGGGCCGGGGGTGAGGAGTTCGGCTACAAGTGTTGGTGGTGTTTGGCTAGAGGAGTTGGGTGGCGGTGATGAGAGGATGGTTTGCGGAGAGGGGACGGGTTTGGATACTTTGCTGTTGGCTGACGAGGATGAAGAAGAGGATGAAGATGGAAGGCAGGGGGAGCGTGGATGTAGTGGTGCACACGCTGTCACCGTGTGCACCTATGGGTCTGGAGGGCGGCGAGTGCGGTGGAGTAAGCTTTTGGCCACAATGTACGTCAGGGGTTCACGGTGCACGTTTGGTTCACAGGGTGCGCTTGTTCCACGATGGTGGAGAGGGAGGACATCCCCGCCAGGGGAGAAGGAAGATATCTCCGTCTGCATGCGGTGGGAATCCTTTTATAAATCTTCTGCCGTCGACTCTCCTCTGATCTGTTGCATTTCTAGAGGACTCGGCCTTCTCCAACAGCTTAACGGCAGTAGCGAGGCGGTGGGGAAAACGATGTGTTGAGGTCAGTGAGGAGGTTGCACACATGGAGGTAGATACGCCAAAGTTGTGGTGCATATTGTCAACACCATCAGACTTCCAGAGGAAGATCCAGATGTCTTAAAAATGAGATTTGGTTGCGCTTGATTCCTTCAATGCATATAATTATTTATAATATTAGATAAACTTTACAAATATAAATTATAATGCATGCATTTATTTTATAACCAACTGCAAATATTAATATATTCTAAAAGGTTGTAACTAACCAACTTAGGCTAAAACTTAATCCAATAAATTGGACTCATCAGTTGCCCACGTACTTCTCGAGTGTGCGAATTTCTAATTCAGAGGTATCATCCACCTCAAAAATGCCTTAGTCATCCAAAATTCTTTGGGTGCCTTGATTGGGTCAATTTCACATCCAGTCCCTCATCCCTTCTATTTAAAGCACATACACAGATCATCTTACGGATTTCTTTCAAATCTGATCAACTTCCAATCTAATCTTGAGTTTTGATTCTACATCTTGATTCCACCATCTAATTCAAAAATGCAACCTAGCTATATAGGAAGACTATTTAGAAAACCTGAATACCGAATGATCATGAAAGAAAAGATAATTGAGAATGCCTATAGAAATCATGAAGAATATTATAAAATGGACATTCAGGAAAAATTTGCAAAAACAACAGACCTCATCATGAACTGTATAGGGATAATATGGACACAAATGAAACACGGTTCAACCCGGGATCATCTATTAGCAAAACACAGTGAATTGGTGAAACTACACAGCAATGAGTGTCTGCAATGTTGGTCAAACCCTTCATTTCCGAAAAAACTCCAAGAATTTTTAGAAATACGGGGAGATTTGCCGAATAGGTATATAGAGTCATTGATCAAAAATACTCATCAAAAGTTAATAAAACATCTTGGAGTGAGTCTAATGATCAACACAGTTTCCCAAATCTCGGGTTCGAGAATCAAGGTTACAGTGGACACAAAATCCAAATGAATTCAGATTCAAATTTCATAGCAATTGACATTCCTGATCTTGATGAGGGTTGGGAGGAACCAATTGCAGGTGTTCCCGATCTCGAACCAACCCAAGAAAATCGAAATCCTGGTTCACCGAGCTTAGATTTCCCAGACACCTGTGATACTAAGATTGAATCAGAACCTCTCGAGAGTATAAATTCCGTCCCTTATTCTGATAAGGTGACTTTCGAGAGCAATTCTGACATCCCTGTAGAGCCCAACGTAGATTCTAGTGATCCAACCCACACCCTTAACCTAGAATCTGGATCTGAGCCTTATTGGGATGATTACAAGGCCCTGTTTGATGGAAATCAAATTTTGAATTTGGATTACGAATCTGGGCCTGTATTTGATGAGTGCACCTCTCCAACCTCCTCAGAGATACAGATTGATTTTTTGAAAGTCATACTGATCTACGATACAGAAATCGAGGAGCTGGAAGAGTTGGGTTTTGATTGGGTCTTCCCTACAAGCCAAGAAACCAAGCCCATGCTTAATAGGGACACCTTTTTGAGCTCGAAATCTAAGAAAAGGCTAGACCCAAGTCAGGTTGCTGCTTCTCCACATCTTGATTTACTCAGTGGTGGAACCTCTGATCCCGAATCAGGTTCAGAACATGATTCTCGCAAGTTCTCCAATGATTTCGAATCTTACCCTGATTTCGGAGAACTGTTGTTTCCTGATAACTCTAGGCCAATCTACGACCTTAGCATCCACAACCCATTCTTCGACTCTGACTTTGAGGCCCCCGATCCCGAGATCATCGATTCAAAATCAGGTTCCACTGAGATGGAATCATTCCTTTTTGATCCCCAGGAATCAAAAACAGTATTTGCTGAGAGTGTCTACAATCCAGAGTTTGAATCTTTCCTTAACTCAGATTTCCATAACCCTCTAAACACTCTTCAGGCATTTACATTTGATTTTGATGGCCATTATGAGGACTCTCTAGATGAACTTATCTTGGAATCCTTCCTAGAGAAGCCCTCACACACAATTCTTATTGATGCCACCTCTTCTACACATACAGAGCCTTCCAAAACCCGTTCTCAACCCCGACCTGCAACTGGACTCAATTTCTACTCTGATTCTCCTCTCGATAAGCCGGTTGCACATGATTCTCCTCCACATTTCAATTGGATTTTGGATTTCGATCAGACAACAAATCATGCTCTATCCTTCTCTGATCACCCTCGTAGGGATCTCATATCCTCCATTGATTCATTCTCTTTTGAGGATCCCTACTCTGATCAGGCTGATCCGACTCAGCCAAACCCTAGTTTTTCACTTCCATATTTTCTTGAGCTTTACAGTATATGGTGGGTTCTGCATCTATTGATTCAAATCTATCAACCAACCAGATTAATTGAGTTTGGGCTGCATCATCAGCCTGTTGACTTGAATAAGCAACTGGTTGCACCAACCAAGCTATTGATCAAGGTGCTTGTTCTACAAAACTCATCTGATTTGACCACCCCTTCTCCATATCATTTTTCGCTCGGCTAAAGGCATTGAATTTAGCGATTAACAGGAGGCAATCCATCATTCCAAAAGACTAAGATCCTTCTGATTATCCTTTTGTACTTCATGTCTAATGCACTTCGAGTTCAGTTTTAGAATAGTCGACTCCACCATTGGTACTCATACCAGAGCTTGAAATCATCCGCAACAATAATCCTGATCCATTAGCCCACCCATTTTCCTATTCTAATCCCTGAACCCTAACTGTTTCATACCCTCCGTTTACAATGAGGACATTGCAAAACTTACGCATGGGGGGTGTTAAAGTGCAAACACATAAAAATTCAAGTTTCTGAAGAGTTCTCACAAAAAAATACATATTCCAAAAAATTAAAAAAATAAATTAAAAAAAAAGAATTGAAAAGAACGAAAAAATGGAGAAGGGAGGAAATTTTGAGAATTAAATGCAAATCATTCTTAAGAGGAAAAGGGAGGTGATTTAAAATTTCAAAAAGGAGCAATAATTTAAAATAAAAAAAGTTAGTCATTAGTAAAAGATTATGGAATCTATTTAAGTTCTAGACCAAATTAAAAGATAGAAATAAAAGTCAAAAAAGTGCTAAGAGATACAGAGGTTAGTATGAGTGTTGATCATAGGCCTCTTGGGCTATGTTTTAGGCTTAAAAATTCACGTATCCGCTAAGATTTGGATAGTCCTCAAGAGGTTGAGGAAAATGCGAAACTTAAGTATTAGGTCTAAGGCTTAAGGATTATTCGGCCTCGTTAACTGACCTCTGGTTTGCGAGACTCGATAACCCAAGCACCCTAATCCACACACAGTCTGGTTTAGTGTACTTAATTATCAAAATCACACAAAGCATTAATTTTGTTCTGAAAAACCACCTAGATTAGGAGCGGCTTATCAACATAAGTTGATTTGGATGAGTTCTCAGTGCGGAGAGGTGGGAATTTCCCCTCGAAGATGCACAATAACATACTGTCTCCTCGGTTCTTGTCTCCTAGGATATCTAAATATCCTACTGGGGGCACGTAAGCACCTTGTGCTGATTTAGGTGCCATGGTTGGGACTATCTCGAAATGTCAATTACCAGGGCCTGAATTTAGCTATAGAACATCATGGGTGGCACTATCTCGAAGTGTCGAAAGCCAGAGTTCTGGGGGTTGCCATGGGCAGTGCTATCTCAAAGCATCGAAAGCCAGGGACCCTTCGAGGATTGATGATGGGAGCTAGGAATCTGATACAAACCGTGTTGTAAAGCCAATCCAAAGCTAGAAATAAAGAAGAAAAGAGAGAAAACTCTCCAAAAATGTAAAAATTCTTCTATCTCTCTCTTACAAAAATGCACCGCAAATTGAACCTAGACAAAACATGTTTTAAGCATGGGTGCTTTAATCGCAGAGTTCAACGAATCTTAGGTTAGTTCCTGTGGGACTTAGAAAGCTTCACGGCAGACTGACACTAAAGCTAGTTAAGTCCAGATCATGGTTGATACTTGAGTACCTCTAGGCCTACTATTGGCATTCTAAACTAATCTAACAAAAAAAGTACATATCAGAGATCTGAACACATGGTCTAGAATTTAAGTTAATTCCATGAGACTTTGCTAAGGGACTAGCAAAAGTTAGGCATGGGGGTATGATGATAACATCATCATCAGCCATATGTAGCTTTATTTAGTCATATTCCATCATTAAATGCTCTTACATAATAGCCAGAGGACCATAATTCACTGTAAATCCATTCTGAGATAATAATAAGAAAATAGGGGTAAAACTGTAGTTTTAACAGCATATCTCAATTGCAGTACAATCATGGGTTTTCTCAGGGGTCTATTAAAGGTCAAATGGTCTTAAATATCTAAAAAGAGGGTCCATGCAGACAGAAATGGGTTTTCGAGCATTTTGATAATTAAATGACATCTGAAACCCTAAAGCAAACCCACCTAATATGCTGAGGTTCTGGTCAGGATAAAATTTACATAAACCCTTTAAAAATCATATAAAAATATTCTATAGGATTTGGTACCTTCAATTTGACGATCAAAACCCGTCTTGACCTAAAGCAGAGCCATGGACAGACTTTTACCCTAATTTAGGTTTTTACATAAATTACATAGCCAAACTAGGTCAAAACTAAAATCCAACTTCACCATTGGATTCCTTAGGGCCAAATTAGATTTGTATCAAAATATAGGCCCAATCAGAGATCACCTTGACCTAGTTTGCATTTTAGTCCAGACAGACTCTTTATCACACAATGGCCCTTAACTTTTTGAATCCTTTACAAATAGGCCCCTAACTTCTTCATCATCTACACATTTAGGTCCCTGTAGCCATTAGTGTGAACACGTTGAGCTCCGACGAGATTTGAGCAAGATTTTCTCGCTCGATTCTTAATCAAACAATCCCAAATTTGAATAGGAGATTCTTTGTGAAATTCCCTACCAATTTAGACTTGTCTTGAGCTCTAATTCTTTCCCAAAAGGTCTTGCGAACCTTTCAAAGGTTCGAGTATCTTATTTTGTGAAGCCTTTCTGAGCATGGAAGCTTCTTTCCAAGCTTGGAAAGGCCTCCTATGGCCTATAAAAGACACCCTATTGCATATCGCACATCTCAACAAGGTTTTGGGCCAAAAACCTCTTCCTAACCCTACTCCGACCCCTCTCCAACCAAGCTTCGGCGAGCCTCCTTCCTTTGTCATCTCCAACCTCCCAACCACCAACTTGGGAGTGCCAATATCTTTGTCTCCTTCATCTGCGCCTGGTGTGCCAAAGCCAACGCCGTTCCTTCCCATTCTTCCTCGTCGTCCCCCACCGCAGAACTTCTCTTCCACGACGCGACCAATCAAAGCCAGCATCCTCCTACCCCTTTCGTCCAGTTAGTTTAGTTAGTTAAGTCCCTCTCCCCCTCTACTTCCTCTTCCTTTCTTCTATCATTCAATTCGACCTCCACTACCACCGTTCACCCTCATCTCCTCCATATCTAGCGACCACTCCGACAAGGGTTTCTTTCCACTACACATCTCCATCTCCCTTGCCGACAAGCCCACAACTCCACCGTGTGCCCACGACCAAAAGCCCTAACTCTATCGGGCCGCTCGACCACCCCAGTCACCTGTCGACCAACCCACAGTTCTCTGCCCAACTCCTTCACCGTCCGGCCACCACACACTTCCATCCACCATAAAACCACTGCGAAAGCACTTACCGTGCTCCGGTGACCATCTTAAGTGTTTTTAATGTGGTCGTAAGGTTGTGTTACTTGTTTGCAGGGTTCCTCCTCCGGCTGCCATTAACGAGCTTCTCCAACAAGTTTTGGAGCAAGTTATTGAAGGCACTGCCCCAGGTACCTGTCCCAGCCGAAGCGGTTTCACTCTAGGAGCGCAAGTGGACCAGCAATTGGGGGTGTTGACTGCCCCCCAAAGAGAATTGGACGAAGACTTCCACCTCTAGCTGCTGCTTGCTGTGCACGAAGGAAAGTGTGGGACTTTAGTCCCACATCGTTAACCACCGAGCAAACGTAGTGACATAAATTGGAAAAGTGACATAGGCTCTTCGCCTCAAGTCACACGGGGGTGAGGTCCCCCACTACCCACTCACGCCTCGCCCATGGTACCACCACGCGAGCTTGGTCTGACTTGTTTACCCACCTATGCCTGCGCACACCTCGGCTGCTACCCCACTGCAGGCAGCCCTGGTCTCGGGAGCGCTCTGATCTGATACCCGAATACCCAGTACTGTGCATGGCCTTGTGAAGGCGAGAAAGGAGGTGGAAACCCAGATAGAGAATAGGAGAGAGAGCGTAGGGTTGAGGGTTTTGCTCTTCAGTGTTCTCGACGTTAGTTGATTTCAGAGGAGAGTTCCCCCCTGTGCATCAGAAGGGCCAAAGAAGGAAGGAACAAAGAAGAGGAGAGGCTCTGAAGAAGAAGAAGAGAAGGCTTGTGCTTGCCTTTTGTTAAGATGTCTGATTGCTAAGCTTGTCATTTGAGGCATTGTAGCATTCAAGCTACTGTTGGTTTATTTGAGATAATTGATGGTTAAATGCATGCTTAAACTTTAGATGATATAAGTGGTGATTCAAATCACCATTATTTTTTTATTCTTTTTTCTTTTTATCCTCATATTCTTGAGATGCATTGGATTTCATTGAATAATTAATGTGACAGGTTATTATTCATTGAAAATCTATACTTTGCTCAATTTCTTGTGCTCATTTATATTATATGTTGAGATTAGCGCGTGAATGCAATACTTGCTCCCAGCAAACGAACTCAGACTTCATTTCTGACATTCGAGTTATAAATTTTATCTATTGTTCGAGCTATTTTTGAGAAATTATTACTATAATGAACGCATCTTTTAAAACCTCAATCTAGCCAATCAACACACACCCATACATGTGCTTCACCCCTCTAAGGTTCTAATTTCATTTTCCCAATTCATCCTTATCCATTGGGGTACTTGCTAGACTCCCAATTAAGTTTTAACATTTCACAGGATTTCTAATTATCAGAATCACAATTCAATATAATCATTACATTTAAAAAACTATCAACCATTAGGGACCTGGTCCCTATCATTAATACACTCAAATAGCATACATCTGTTATCAAGTAATCCTGACCTATTGCTAGGTCAAGATGATTGTCCAAACCAGGACTGCAAAACCCACCTTTCGTGCCCGAAACCTGGGTTTTGCACCACCAAGACCCTCTATAATCCAGACCACCAATACACGCTCACGCCTGTAATATGAACCCAAGAGATCCCTGATCTCAAAGTTCGTACTTCAGCTCTAAACCAAGTTAAACAAAATTTTATCCTTCTTTAGAGTTCAATGATGTAGAACGAGTACACCAATACCAATCCTAGTCTTAGGCACCGGTGCTTGGCACCTTCTTCACCCACCTGGCCATAGAGTACCAGTGCTGATCCTAAGCTTTAGTATCGGTACTGTGCACCTGCAACAGAGCCTCCAACAGGTCAGCCAGTACCGGTACTCGACCTTAGTACCGCCACTAGGCAACCCCAGTACAATTTCCAACCCCAGCTAGTACTGGTACCAAGCACCGATGTTGATACTAGGCACCAACCACACCTTTCCAAATGATCCAGCTCGTACCAGTACTAAGCATCAGTACCGGTATCGGGCACCCTCTGTCATGGCTACCGAACCCATCCAATATTGGTACAGGTCACTGATACCGATACTAGGTGCCCTCAGTACCTAAGTTAAGTTCCATCTCTAGCTCATGCTAAGCCAGCTAGTACCGACACAGGTTACCAGTATCGATACTAGGTGTCTCCAGCATCAAGTTCCAAACCTTAAATCCCCCATTCAATTCCTCATATTTTATTATTACCAAGGTTGCTGACAGAACCCACACTCTATTATCACAGAGTTATGCTTATTCGCCAATTACAGTTTCTATACCCTTTCCACGTTTTATATTTTACCTTGTTTAATATCAAGCATCTGGTCTCGCGGATATCCTAACAACATGGCTTCATGCATTATAGTTAGGTTCACTCCATTTCTCATCAGGACTAACCATCATAAGTCCCGATTATGCCCAAAATCGAAGCTTCTAACATTAGATGCTAACATGGATTAATTATCTTCCATTCTTGACACTAGACAGAGATTTAACTAATCATTTTAAGTTTCTGGCCCACGTAGCGAAATTCCACACACAACAAGACCACATGTATCTTATCAGATGCCCAGTACAAGTGTTAGACGTCCAATCGTTGGGGGGCTTAGTCCCTGGAACTACAATCGAGTTGCAGGGATGTCTAACCAAGAGATCAGACGTCAAAATTAAGGCTATTAGGCATCTAACGAATTTATCAAACGTCTAATAACCTACAGAACCTAACCACAAGTTACAACCAGTACCGGTATCGGACACCAATACCGGTACTACATGCCATCAGTTTTGTATCAACATAACCCAGCCAATACCGGTACAAAACACTAGTACCGATACTGGGCATCGCTGGCCTTGTACCAAAAACCCAGCCAGTACCAGTACTAAACACCAGTACCGGAACTGGCCAGCCCCAATTCACCGACCAGAATCATCCAGTACCAGTATTGATCACTAGTGCTGGTACTGGGTGCTCTCAATCCCCTTTTCAATACATTACATAGTGGTGCTAGGTCAACTAGTACCGGTACTGATCATTAGTACCGCTACTAGGTGCTCTCAGCACCTAGTTAAACATATCAAAACACCCCATTAACCCTAATCCAAACCACCATTTACGTCTACAACCCGGAATCGATGGTAAACACATAAAACCACATGAATTTCTAGACATCAACAGCAATTTCAACCCACAATGGAAACTCTCCATTTGTCATTCCTAAGATTTATCCCATAACTAGGGCACAACCCAACCATTATCGCAAGCAACATGGAAATTTTAACCAAAACAACCCTTTTTGGCTACTTCTATTTGTGGGAACAAGAGGATGAAACAAGAGAATAAATCGTACCTCAGTTGGAGTCTCCTTTCTCTTCTCCTTGTAGCAGCAGCAACAACCACATCAGCAATAGTAGCAGCTCTCCTCTTCCTTCCCTTCTCATAGCAGCAGCAACAGCAACACCAACAACAGCAGCAACTGGCAGGGAGGAAGGGGAACTAGCTGAGGGGAGAAGAAAATGTGATTTTTTCTTTTAAATTTTTAAATCTCTCTATCCTATATAAAGATTGTGAAATTTGCATCTAAGCCCTTCAACTTCTTTCTTGAGCCTTAAGAAAGGCCTCCAAACATGTTCTCCTTACAAAGGGCCCCTCAACTTTTCATTTGTTAACATTTTGTTAATGACTTAGGGGATTTGTTTTATTTCAAGGCTAATAATCACTAAATTAAGGTTCCTGAAGCCCTTAATCTCACATTAAGCAACCGATTATGGTTTTTAATTAGCCAATTAAGAGTATTACAAAATTGAGGCGTTACAGCACCTACCACCTGGATCTTGGAGACAACATTATGGTTCTGAAGAACATCCTTTATGCACTTGGCATGAGTTGGAACTTGCTTTCTGTTATGGCTCTTATGAAAAATGGCTTGGAAGTTCGTTGTTACTGTATTTCTATTATTAATGAAATGAATAATGCCAGTACTTCGTTTGATTATTACTCTTTGTCTCTTTTATTTGAATGTGATATGTGGCATTTTAGACTTGAACATCCTAATAAGTGTAAAATGGAATGAATGGTGAAATTAAATGTTTTTCCAAATATTAAAAAGATAGAATTATCCCAATGTCAACTTTGCTTAGTTGGAAAAATGATAAGAAAATCATTTGGAAAGGGACATAGATCAAATGAATTATTAAGCTTAATACATTCGCATGTATGTGATCCACTCAGTGTAAAAACATTCAATAATAAAGAATATTTTATGACATTTATAGATGATTATTCCAAATACGCCTGTCTACCTAATATCTCATAAAAATGAAGTTTTATCATGTTTTAAGAAATATAAGATGGAAATAGAAAGGTAACTTAGAAGGAATATCAAGGTGTTGAGGGCTGATAGAGGTGGAGAATATAATTCAAAAGAATTCGATTTATATTGCAAAGAGTATGGAATAAAAAGGCATACTACAATGTCTTATACACCACAACAAAATGGAGTGGTGGAAAGGAAAAACAGAACGTTATTGAATTCTGGTAGATGCATCCTATCACATTCTTGTCTCCCGAAAGAATTTTGGGGAGAAGCATTGGTTGCATCTAATTATACTCTAAATAGAATACCCACCAAATCTATCGAAAGCACACCTTATGAATTGTGGACTGGAAGAAAGATTAATTTAGATCATTTGAGCAAATGAGGTTCAATAGTACATGTATGGATTCCTGGTCAACTTAGAAATAAGTTAGCCTTTAAGACTCTAAAATGTAGGTTCATAGGCTATTGTAAAAACTCTTTTGGCTATAGATTCTATCACAAGGAAAAGGGGATCATTGAATATAGGGATGCAACATTCCTAGAAAATATAGAGGAAGATAAGAGTCAAGAAAAGGAAGATCCCTTATTAGTAATTGATGATAACTATTACAATGATACTCGAGAAAATGAAGGTGAATATATGCCCAACATGGAAAATATAAATGAATCCATGGAAATTATAGGTGATCACGAACATGTTTCACCTAACATGGAAGATATACATGAGTCTATGGACTTAGATGAGAATAGCCAACCAGATTTACTTATTATTAACAACAAAAAAATAAGAACCCAACTGTCATGGATGAATGATTATCATTTGTATTCTTGTGAGCCTTCGTGTTTGTTAGCTGATGTAGAAAAGGAAAATCACATGGAACCCATAACATATAATGATGTGATCAAGTCACATGAAAAAGATTTATGGCTTGAGGCCATGAAAGATGAAATAGATTCTATGAAAAAGAATAATGTTTGGGAATTATGTGATTTACTCGGTGATAGGAAGGCTATATGATGCAAATGGGTATTTAAGAAAAAGATGAGGGTTGATGGAATTGTTGAGAAATTTAAGGCTCGTTTAGTTGCTAAAGGGTACATACAAAAATCAGGAATTAATTTTCAAGAAACTTATTCACCAGTAGCTAAATTTGTGTCTATAAGAATGATATTAGCAATTGTGTTATACTTAGATTTAGAATTACATCAAATGGATGTAAAAACATCATTTCTCAATGGAGATTTGCAGGAAGACATATATATGTCTCAACCTGAAGGTTTTCAGGTGAAAGGATAAGAGGATAGAGTGTGCAAGTTGAATAAATTTATATATGGGTTAAAACAATCTTCTAGATAATTGTATCTCAAATTTCATGATGTAATTGTCAAAATGAGATTTATCTCAAATAGATTTGACAATTGTGTATATCTCCTAAAAAATGGGAGCAATTTTACAATATTGTCTTTATATGTGGATGATATTTTACTTGCTGGAAATGATATTGGTATGTTAAATAAAATGAAGATTGAACTCAGTTCAAAATTTGAAATGACAGACATGGGTGAGGCATTCTATGTTCTTAGAATACAAATCCTTAGAAATCGAAAGGATAGAATGCTAAGTAAAAATAAGGAAAAATACTTGCATACTACATTAAAATGATTCGAAATGAAAATTATAATTCGGTACCTACACCATATGTGTATGGGAAAAGATTAAGTAAGGACCAATGTCCTGGAAAAGGGAAGCAACCTTTAAAAATGCCATATGCCCAAGCGGTTGGAAGCCTAATGTATGCTATGTTAAGCACTAGACCGAACGTGGCACATTTAGTAAGCTTGGTTTAGTAGATATTAAAGTAATTCTGGACCAGCTCATTGGGAAGGGAACATTGCACCAAAAACTTGTATACCAAGTGGAAGATTTGGATGTGCTTGGCTATACAGATGCCAATTTTGGTGGTGACAAAGATGATGGGAGGTCCACTTCGAGACATTTATTTATCTTCGGAGGGGGTGCTATATCTTGGGGTAGTAAGAAGCAAGGGTGTATTGCAAGATACACACAGGAAGCCGAATACATAGTTTGTAGTGCATCAACTACCCATGTTGTTTGGATAAAAAGATTTTTTATTGATTTAAATCTTGGTTTGATATCAAGTACTATTCAATTGTATTGTGATAACCAAGCAATGATTGACTCATTAATAGTGGCACTAATAATTCAAAGGGAAAACACATTTAAATACAATATCATTACATTCGTGACATTGTGGAAAGAGGAGAAGTGAAAGTAAGTTATATTCCTACATCATATATGATTGCTAACCCTATGACCAAAGGGGTTCAAGCAGAAAAATTCATCAAGCACGTTGGCTTGATTGGATTAAGGAATATCTCCACAAGTAATGGAGATAAAGGTTCTTCTAACTAATAGTGGGAGTGAAAATATCATAGTAAGATTCTAAGCATGGAAGTTCGTGCTTGATCTTCTTGACCAAGTGGTAGATGTTGGAAGTAGTCAAAAAGATCACAGAAAAATCCAAAAAAAGGGGGAATAAACCACGTCAAACGTGATGAACATGAAATCGGTCCCCTCAAATCATGGAGGTGGTTAAGGGGCAGAGAAGGCGGTTGGAAGGGGTTGGCCTCCATCCATAAAGAGATGGGTTCCCCATCTATCAAAGAGATCGACGGAAAAACATTACCCTAAGAGCCCCAGATGCACACCTCGTTATTTTCCCAAAAGTTTGAATAATTTTGAACATGTTATGTTGAGTTTAGGAAAGGTATATGGAATTATAATGATAACAATCTTTTGGATGTAGGTACCTGCCATTTGGGGTTGGGAGGAGTTGCCCGGGGATCATATTGTCATTGCCATTGCCATTGCTTGGAATGTTGATAGAGAAATTGGTCACCAAGTTTGAGATTTTGCCACCTCCAGAGGTGGAGAAGATCGACATGGCTGAGAAAGGAGTCCAACTTAGTCTTCACCTTGCCAAGTACCCAGTCGTGGTCTTCGAGCCCTTAGTCAAGGCTTGATTCGTGATGAGAGGATATTTCTTAGGACCCCAAATGCAATTTGACCATTTCAGAGACAGTTGGAAAATTATATAACATGTTGGCATTTGTTACTTTGCTTCGTTGTGCTTTAGTCTTTTCTTTTTAATGAAATAAAGAAGGTTTGGGGTTGGTGTCGTGAAGAAGACATCCGGAGTAGGCTGTTATTGATAAAAAGATACATAGAAGTTCTATTATGCTTACATCTTTATGCAAAGATGTGATTGGAATCTATACCTCTCATTATTTAAAGAAGTCGATCTTTCGACAGAATGGCATGAAGGCACTTTTTACGTTTCTTTTCCTTGAACTTCGAGGGGGTAATGAATTAATCAAGAGAAAGTGATCCTATTGTCATCATTAAAAGGGACGAATTTGTTTCTCAAAGAAGAAATGGATGCTAACCCCCTTATTTCAAGAACTTTTGGCCTAAGGTAGAGAAGTGGATTACAAGAACATCTTTGAGCAGTAGCTCTTAAGGGTGAATTAAATAGCCCTTGAGAGTGAACATAGCAATTTGAAAGAGTGAGATCCAAAGGGAAACAAAGGCATGAGGATAGAACACCAAAATAACAAAATAAAAGGAAAAAGGATAAAGGAAAAAAAAAACTCGATAGTCCATTTAAGCATATATGTTCTTCAACAAATGCTATATACAAAGGATTACAACAGCATCAAACACTGAGTGATTTGCAAATAGTGAGAATCGAGAACAGGATTAGAACCTATCTCCAAGGATTATATTTGAATCTTAATTGATGTTTTTTAGGAGTAGATATATTACAATTACTCAAGAGTTAAGTTAATGAGTGTGACTTATGCGGTGTTTTCAAATAGCGAGTGGTCAAGGTTAACTAATGGTCTTGTATAATTTATTTCTTGGTTATCCTAAGATGGAACACGATAATAGTTTGCAATTGATGGCACAACATATCATGAGGAATAAATAAATGTGTAAAGGAAGTGTATGAAATGCATAAGATAATGAGGTTTGAACATTAACCGTATTTAGAGTTAGAGTCAAAGCTAAGGTCAACACCAATAGCTTCACCCATTCACCTAACAGTAGTGTTTAGGTTACCACAGGTATACCATAATACATACTAACTTGTCTCAATGTCTGAATTAGTATCCACTAGCTTCAGCTAGTGTCATATCTTTAAGAAGTGGAAAAACTACTTAGGATCCTACTAGACCTATCCATTCAGATCCTGTAAATCCTGGTGTATCTGATTTGACTAAGGAGCCAAAGAATAAAATAGATGAAGAAGAACAGACCCAGGTTCCCAACCCTCCGATTCATGATATCCCTGTTCCTTTCTTGGAGGCCCTGAATAAGCCTAGGAAAAAGAAATTAACCTTCGGTCAACAATGAGGCATGGCTTGATTTATTCAAACAAGTCCACATCAATATTCCACTCCTTGAGGTTGTTGAGCACATCCTAGCTTGTGCCAAGTTTTTGAAGGAACTGACTATACCAAAGTGCAAGCCTAAGACCAACACCCAAAGAAAGGTTGTTTTGACTTAATAAGATAGCTCAATTATCCTTAACAAGCTCCCCTCTAAGAAAAAGGATCCAGGAACTCATTTGATTTCATATGTTATTGGGGATATTACCTTGGATAGGGCCCTCCTAAATGTTGGTGCTGCTATCAATTTGATTTTTACTATGGTATATGAGAAATTCGAAGTCGGAGAACTCAAACCCACCAATGTGACTCTGTAATTAGCTGACCAAACCTTGACTACACCTAAAGGGATGTTGGAGGATGTGATTGTTAAAGTCAAAGATTTTTACTTCTCTATTGACTTCCTTGTTCTTGATATGAATGTGCCTGAAAAACTAAGCAACACTCCAATTATTCTTAGTAGACCCTTTCTGGCAGTAGCAAAGGCACACATTGATTGTGAATAAGGGAAAGTTGAATTCTTCTATGGAGGTAGAAAAATGCAATTGCATGTATTCAAGGTGATTAAGAGTTTTGATAATTGTGGATAAATTGAAGATCTAGATGATCAGGATGATATTAAAGGGACCATGTCAATCAACTTCGTAAAAGATCACTTACTAGCTTGTCTGACTCAACCTAGAAAATCGATTGATTGTGATCCCAGAATTATGGAGATGCACAAGTTCTTGACCTTAGTTTCTAACTTAAGACTCTACTCAATGAACCAGGTGGAATGGCTACTTAAGCCAACTCCACCATGTCTACTAGCTTCAACCATGGTCCCACCTCAATTAGAATTAAACCCCTTCTTGCTTATTTAAAGTATGTTCACATAGGACCTAATTAGACTCTCCCTGTGATTATCAAGTGTAATCTTACCTAGGATCAAGAGCTCAAATAAACTCAAGTCCTAAGTAACCACAAGCAATCCATAGGTTGGACCAAAGCTGATTTAAGAGGAATCGATCCTACTTTTTGCACCCACAAGATCCATTTGGAAGAAGGTATAAGACCATCTCGTGAGTTGCAAAGACATTTGAATTTGAACATGCAGCAGGTGGTCAAGAAAGAATCATCAAGTGGCTTGATGCAGGCATTATTTACCCCATTTCTAATAGTCTTTGAGTAAGCCCAATTCAAGTCGTACCTAAGAAAGCGGACTTATTATAATCACAAATGATCAAGGTGAAGCCATTGAGACTTGCACTACCACTACATGGCAGGTCTGCATCGATTACAGAAAGCTTAACTCAGCCACTAAGGAGGACTATTTTCCTTTACCCTTCATTAATCAAATCTTGGAAAAGCTAGCTCGGAACAAGTTTTTCTGCTTTTTGAATGGCTACTCAGGTTACAATCAGGTGGCAATCTGCCCAAAAGATCAAGAGAAGATGACTTTCACATGCCCCTATGGAACCTTTGCATTTCGTAGGATGTCATTTGGATTATGTAATGCACTAGCAATATTTTAGAGATGCGTGATAGTAATTTTCTCAGACATGCTTGGGGATTACTTAGAAGTCTTTATGGATGATTTTTTTTGGAGACTCATTTGATCAATGCCTGAGTCATTTGAAAGAGATATTGAAAAGGTGCATTGAAATGAATCTAGTCCTGAGTTGGGAAAAGAGTCATTTTATAGTTCAATAAGGAGTTGTCCTGAGACAATTTTTGAAAAGGATTTACAAGTGGACCGAGCCAAGATTGATTTAATTTCCAATCTTCCTCCACCTAGCAAGGTTAAACAAGTTCGCACTTTCTTAGGACATGTAAGCTTTTACCATAGATTCATCGAGGAATTTTCCAAGATCTCTAGACCTTTAACCAATTTACAGAATAAAGATGTCCCATTTATTTTTTGATAATGACCACATCCAAGCTGACAACTCTTTAAGGGATGTAATGACCTAATTGATGGTAACACAATCATTAACCATAACTAGCTTGAATTAATTAGAATCAAGAGATAAATGCTCCTGAATGATCGCTTAAGAATAGTAATTGCACTCAGATATATTTTAAGGGGAGAACACCAAATTAACATTAATTCTACTATTTTAACATCACATCACGAATGCAGAGTAACCACAGGGTCGTCTAGGGGTTAATTAGAGGTCAATATAGCATTAAAGACCAAAGAGTGGGCCCACAATGATAGAAACAGTGCTTCACGCATTTCGAGAGAATAAATAGTACATAAAACCCTAATTATCAACCCGCTTAAATTGAAGAGGTTCTAGTCAGGATAAAATTCATCCAAACCTTCTAAAATTCATATAAAAATATTCTAAGAGGTTTGGTACCTTTGGTTTGACCATTTGAACTCATTTTGACCTAGAATAGAGTTTCAGACAGGATTTTTCCCTAATTTGGGTCTCTATGTAATTTTTCCAGTCAAACATGGTCAAAAATCAAATCCAACTTCACTATTAGATTCCTTGGGTCCAAATTAGATTAAGGCCAAAATTTGGACCCAATCAGAGTCCATCTTGACCTAGTTTGTAATTTAACCCTTTAAAACTCTCTTTCTTACATTTACCCCTCAGGTTTCAAATTTATTGCAAATGGATACCTAACTTCTCATTGTTTTTTCCATTTTGGTCCCTATTGCCATTGGTTTGAACCCGAGCTTAGCAATGAGATTCGAGGGAGATTTTCTCCCTCAAATCAGGGCCAAACTTCTCCAAAATTAGAGAGAATGGTCGCAAGGATCACCCCAATCTATTGGATTAGATCTTGGACCCTGATTTGCTTCCTAGAGCTCGAGCGAGCTCGATGATTTTGGAGATAATTTTTCTCCAAGAACAACGGCCAAATCAGGCTGTTTCCCTCATTTAGAGCTCACTCTAGAGCTCTATAAAGAGCCCTCTACCCTTGACCATCCTCCTAAGCTCTGTTTTAAGGCCTAAAACCCTCTTCCTCTACTTCACCGGCCAACCTCGATTGTAGCTCTAGCGACCTCCTATCCTCTGCTTTTCCATTCCTCCAACAACCGAATTAGAGGCACCAAGCTTCTTCCCTCTTCGTCGTGACCAAGTCCAACCAAAGACTGGGAGCTCTCCACCTCTCTTTCCTCATTGTCGTATCACTGTCAACTTCATCTCCTCCAGCGTCGGCCAACCAAAGCCGGCTGCTTCTTGCCTTCTTTCTCTCTCTAAGTCGCTCTTCTCACTCCCTCTCACCCCCCTAGACCCTTAGATATTAGGATAAACCATGATATCACCTTCACCTCGTCATCTTCCCCAACGTCGGTGGGAACTCCATGAGTTTGCACCATCACACCCAGCCACCAAACCACCCGTTATCTAACCCAAAAGCGCCAACCACACGTTAGCGATCAAAAGCCCCAAAGAAATTTGGGGTTCTGATCGCTCCACCATGCCACAGAGCACTACCACCTCCGTTCACTCTCTCCGACTTTGTTACACACACACACACACACCCTCACAACATGCCACTACCACCATTGTGTTCGCCTCTTCACAACAAAGCTCTTGAACATTTCTGACAAGGCTGCAAGCTGTATTTCCTTTTTCATGTGCTCTCCAGATAGCCGTCGCCACCACCGTCTTCTCCAGTTACATCCACCTGTTTCCGACCTACAAATGACCTACTGGCAGCCTGCAATCAACGTGGTCTCAAGTCCTAAAGCCCTCAGGTCTGCAATCAAAGCAAGCGGTGTCAACAGCTGCTGCAATTTGCCCCAACATTCAACTGCAGTTCACGCGAAGCTACGCGAAGAGGAAAGACTGTGGGATAGTCCCACATCGTGCATTCACAAAGCTTCTGCAATGTATAATACGCAGAGGTGCCTGTGGCTTATCGCCTCAGCACACAGGGATGAGGTCCCCTTCCACGCACTCACTCATGCGCTAACGAACACGCCCGCTCACGCACCTTCACCCACGATTCTACCTGCGGGTCTAGGCTAGATCCGAATACCTGGATACCCAGGTCCAGCTTGGTTCTGAAGAAAGGGAATCTGAGGAGGCGGGAGGGTTTTGCAGCTCGGGAATCATACCCCCTCTCCCGCGCTTTCGAGGCCCTAGTGCCTTGTGCATACAAGACCCTTGTGTCTCTCTCTTTTGCTACTATGCCTTAGCATTGCTGAGGCTATTGAGGTTAAGGTGTTTGAGCCATTAACCTGTCGTCTGAGGCCTTATTCTGATTCTACTGGTTACTATGGTTACATTTGATTACGGTTATTGTTCATATATTTGAGATTTAATTGAGAGCTTAAACATTAGGGTTAAATTGGTGGTTCAAACCACATTTTAATCCAATCTTTTTACATTCCGATTCCTAATTATTCTTGAGATATTATTCTGATATACAATGAGCATTGTTTTGATTCTAATTGCATATTATTCTTAATATTGAGATTAGTGGATTGAATTGTTCTAATTGCTCCCTGTGAACGACCTCAGATTCACTTCTGTTTGTCGAGTTTTATAAATCTAAATGATGTTGCGATTTTTGTCACTAGAGGATACACAACACCTAATAAGGTGGGACCAAACCCCTACTAATGGGCCTACCATAGTTTAATTAGGTGCATTCTTTTTCCAATTCCAAGCCCAATAACAGGCCCACCCACACTTACACACCCACACACGCACGCACACATTCCCACAGGCGCACGCGGCATGCGAATCAAGGAACCAAGTAATGATCAATAGAGTTGCACCCTGCGCTGACTACCGAGAGGCCATCAATGCAGGAACTACTTATATGGCGAATAACGGTTGTTAACAGCCGATGTGTCACTATTGTGAAGTACCCACTTAGCGTGATGCAGCGTCTTAATGCATGGATTTTGGCCCTCAATTCGAGGGCCATAAATTATTTTAAATTAAAAATAAATTATATGAATACAAAGCCCTTATATAGGGTTACCTAATTGTACCAATAATTTAGAGAATAAGTTATTTAGATATATAATAAAATTTGTTAAAGTTATGAAATTATACACATTAATTTAGAGGTTAATTGCTTAATTAAAGTATGAATTAGTTAATTAATTATACAATTGACTTAATAGAGAATTAATTTATATAATAAATTATTTATTATACAATTTTATTGTATTTTAGAAGCTTTACTTTAATTTATTTACATTTAAATACGTGTTTCAGATAGTTATACACATAAATAATTTATAAATAACATAATACACAATAAATACAGCATAAATAGGTTGAAGATACTTAATATAATATAATACAAATGTACATTATAAATTACTTCATTTTTAACTTAAATCACTAATTTAGTTTATTTTAAGTTAATAAATTACTTACTTAACTTAATAACTTAATTATTTACTATAAATACATAATTAAATTAAATTACAGGTACTATACAATTTATATTACATAGTTAAATATGTATGTATAGTATTGATAAAATTATGTACATATAGATAGGTTTGTATAATTACTTAAGTTATTATGCATTTAAGTTAATATAAATTAATAGATAATTATACAATAAAGTTATATATATATATTAAATCATTATAAATATTTAATTTAATATATAGAATACATATATAAGTTAATTTTAGGCTTTATTATCATATTTTATAATGTCTACATATATCTTAGGTTTAAGTTATATTTACAAGAATATACATATTATACAAGGTATTTTAGGGTATTTTGAGTGTTTTTCTGATTTTTTTAGCTTTTACATGTATAAGAGAGGTAGGGGATGAGAGAGAAAGAATGAGATGAGAGATAAGAAGTTCTTTTTGGTGTTTTTGATATTAGGTCTTTTATTAAATTTCAAGGTATAATGAATCGTCGGCTAATTTGTTCTACCAAGCTGGGGGATCAGAATATCTTGAAACTTGGCACATACCCAAAGAAATACCTAATCTTACTTAAGACAGGTTTATTTTATTTTTTTATTATTTTTTAATGTATTTTATTTATATTACAACTTAACACAAGAGAAGCCTTTAATGAATGTTGGAAGTGAAACCAAAGGCCTTAGATTTTAGTTTAAAAGCTGGAAAGGGTGTCCACACATTCACAAATGTCCAACACAACATATGAAAGATATTTGAAGCATCAAACAAGGTTTTCAACATTAATTTCATTAATAGACCAAATTGGACAGTTAAATCAATTACAAGTAGCTGACAATGAAATTAAAAATCATTACAAGCCATTCACAATCTGATTTTAAACTTCACAAATACTGGAATGCTTGTCACATGATCTTCTAACCCTATACAGCATATCAACTACTTCAACTCCTCAAAATCAACTCAAAAGCCCAACTCCAATCTTTTCTTCCAGACCTACAACACAGCTACTGTAAGATCTTAGTAGCTACTACCTTCAACATTCAGAAATTGCTGATGTCTCATTTTAGATCAGGCAATACAATAGCTGATTAGACGACTTAACATACACAGCAGTTACTATTAGATTTCTGCTACCACTCAAATTGGCAACAATATTGCTGACTATTTGTTGGCAACCAGTATGTATATTTTATTACTCAAAAAATAGAAAATTTTCGAGGTCGAACTCAGGGAGCAATACTTGATTTTAGAAGCAAAGAAAATCATAATTCACAATAATATACTATTTTACAAAAAAGAAATTAGAGAAAGGGAATAGAATTTCTCTTCTCTTCTTTTCTTCTCTCTTTCTTCTTTCTTTCTTCAAACGTCTAATTTCATGAATCGAACACCTTAAGTAGCGGTTGCTACAGTGCTCGTCTCCTTTTTTCTTTCTCTTTGGCTACTGCTGCTTCTTCTCCTTGGCTTTTTCTTCTTCTCTTCTCTTGCTCGGACTTCTAGGTTTCTTCTTCTTCTTGCACTGTGCCTTCTCCTTCTTCAATTGGCTTCTCCTCTTCAGCTTCTGCTCCTGTCTTCTTCTTTTTCTTCCTTTCTTTCTCCTTCTTCCTCAGCTCCTGCTCTTTGATGCGGCTAAATCCTTAGCCGCTTCCTCTTCTTCTGCCTCTTCCTCCTCCTTCTGCTTCTTCTTCAGCATCCCTGCACAGGTACTCGGTTAAGCAAAACCTACCCCTACCCTTCCCGCTCTTCTCTCTCTGTTAAGACCCAAGACATCAAACGCTTTATAAGACGTCTGGGAGTTGGTCCAGACGTCTGGAATCAAATTTTTGTGGCGTACGATTGAGAGTCTGCGTGCATGCGTGCGCAGACTGAACCCGCCGCCCTCTTTTCTTCTCTCTCTTCCCTCCCCATCCTGTAAACACCTTTCCCCACCCCCGCCACGCCTTCAAATACCCTTCCCTCTCCCTCATCCATTTCCCCCCCACCGTCCCCTTCTTCTTCCAGCTTGAGTGCAAGAGAGAGAGAGCGTGGGCAGCAACTGCTGCCAGGCGCGTGCGGGGAGGAGGATGTGCAGCGAGAGGGAGAAGAGGCGGAGGGAATGAGGAAGAGAGAGCGAGCTCGCCGGAGCAACCTAGGGCCGGCCGGCGGGCGCACAGTGGGAGCGGGGTGCTGGGGAAGTTACCCCGGCGCTGCTGCAGCTCAGGTAGTAGGCAGACAGCGCGGCGCGGCCATGCGCAGCAAGCGGAAGGCGAGGAGGTCCTGATTCTGGGAAAATTTCCCAGAATCAGATGTCTAGACCTATGTCCAGACGGCGCAGGGGACGTCTGGAGTGAGATCCAGACGTCTGAAAGGTACGATATTTTCTTCCTTCTCTTTCTTGCGGACGCAAACATGCATGCCGTTCCGCCGAAAGTTCTGCCTCTTTGCCGTGTTGAGATCGTTGCATATGCATGCAGGTTTTGTTTCGGGAAGGCACAAGGGCACGCCCTCCCACACAGATCAGACGTCTGGGCACAGCACCAGACGGCGGAGAGAGTCTCCAGACGTCCGGAGTGATAGTCGGACGTCTGGAACTAGGTCTACACGGTTCAGCGGGATCCTGGACATCTGAAGAACAGCTCGGAGTAAGGCATGATCTAAACCATCGTTTAAGACGTCTGGAAGGTGTTCCAGATGTCTGATTTGGGGCAGAGTTGTCATTTTTGACCCGTTTAGGGTCCGTTCGAAGTCCGATTTCCGCGTTTAAAATTTCGTTCTTCTCAGAATTAGTTACTCTACTTGTTTAAAGTACTTGTATCCTATTCTGAGTGGTTCCTTGTGTTTGATCCTTGTGTTAGGACCTCGTTCTGTTGCAGATCTGGGGGTTGCGAAGGCACGTGGACCTACCGATCACGCCCCCATCACTCCCAATTTTGCGGGTAGAGTGGCTTCCCTTAGTTAATTACAAACATTAATGCTTATCTGAATTAAATGATAGATCCTAGGGTATGGCATGAATCCTAGGACCTGAAAACTAGATTGAATGTTAGATCCTAGGGCCTGGCATGAATCCTAGGGCTGAAAACTAGATTGAATGATAGATCCTAGGGTGTGGCATGAATCCTAGGAACAGAAACACTGAAACGAATGTCTTGAATGCCTGAATTGCAGTCTTGCAAAAGTAGATAGAACAATGATAATTGTCTGAAATGGGATAACAGCTACTTGTAAATGAATGGATATTAACTGTTGGAAATACGTACTATATGCAAATAAACCTGAAATGATGAAACCTAGTATGGCTTGGCCTAAGGAAACATGAGCACTAAAACTATGGGGAATTAGGAGTAGAACTCCTGGAAATAAATGGAATGGAACTGGAAAAGTAAAACAGGAAAGTGTGTTGTCTCTTGGGTACGTGGTACCAAAGAGAGCACATACTACCTCTTAGTGTAGAGGGGAGTTTGCCGCCCTCAAGTCGAGACCGGGGTGAGTTTCGCCACTTTGCACCAACTTTCTGGCCCTTGCGTACACTGTACCGGGGAGAGCTGCTAGTGTAGGGAGAGAGCTAGCCACCCCATGGGGCCCGGGTTCAGCTAGCCATCCTACACCGACTTGTTAGGCCCACTGGGCAAACCAGGGTAGTCAGGCGAGGGTGCGCAGACTGTGGAGGGGCAAGACCCCTGTTTGGTTACTGTGGAGGGGCTGGACCCCTGTTACTGAGAGGGCTCTGCCTTATACTATTTCCGTGCTGTACTTTGGGGCGCACCCGTCAACGGAAATGACTGATCGCGTGCTAGTGCGGGGTAGCTACCCGTGAGTTTATCGCATGTGCCGTAGTCACCGTTACGTCTATCAATGACCTTGGGGTGGTTGATTGAGGGTAGCACCACCACGGGGGACTCTCCCGGCCAGGAGAGCACCACGTGCTACTTCTACTTTTCGGAAAAGACTGCAATCAAGATCGTTCCCACGAGGAACATTTGAGATCAAGAGAAAGATCTGAGGAATAATTCAAGGATAAGTAAATAGAAAATAAAGAAAGAAATTAAAAATAACAGCTACTTGTCCACCTTACGATTTTTCTTAGCTAGTTGGTTGCCACTCTACTCAGCATTTCGCTGACGTGTCACCTTTCCAGGACCAGGTGTTGAGCAACCAGAGCCTATGGCTGTAGAGGGTGTTGGGCCTAGTAGAGCCCAGTAGTTTTACTTGTGTTGTATCTACTGTACAGTTTCTTCTGTTGTAGTGAGTATTTTCTGTTACAATTGTACTCTTTTATTGTAAGCATCATGTTTATGTACCTGTTTAATTCTCTACTGTTGTGGTGGTGTGTACTGTAGTAGTTCTTTTCTTTACTGCTGTACTTTTGTTGCTGTTAGTTACATGCATGATAAATGTGATTTATTTTACTGCTCTTTTGGTTACTTTCTCGTTGGACGACTGGGTCTTGGGATCAGTCGAGTCGGTCCAATTCTCGTGTCTCGTAGGGATTCGGGAATCGAGTCATAACACTCTATTACTCTCTCAGGTTCGCTCTCCCAGAGCCTTCGCAGGTATACGGGTCGGGTGTACGTGCCCAGGACTAGGCCCACCGGCGTGCGGTAGTGGGCGAGGAGTGCAGGTCGGGTATACGGGTTAGGCCAGGTCCGCGGGGGGTGGTCGCGGATGAGGCCGGGTGAAGTGGGTGAGAGGGACCTCACCCCGTGTTCTGAGGCGGTAAACTTAATTCACTTTTTCAAATTAAATGCCCCATCCTGTTTGTCAGCTCCGAGGTCGGACTAAACGTCCCACCTTCGTTTCGCAACCACCTGCAACAAATGGTTCCCCCAATTGGCGAGGCTCCAGAGTCCTTTGACGCTAATCAGCAGCCTGGATTCGTGCGCGACTCAATTCCGCACTGCCTGGGAGTTCAACCTGGGACTGTAGAGGCCTGGAGCTACTAGCAAGCTTGCTCCAAGCTCAGCAGCAATGGCGGCGAGCCCCTGAACCTGCAGTCACGCAAACAGCCTCGTGGCCATGTCAGAATGCTCAGCCAGCCTCGCCGGAGCACGGCGAAGGTAGCTCGGGGGTCAGCGAGGCGTGAAGATGCCTGTGCGCATGTGCCTAGGGCACACTGTGTACGTGCAGATGGGTTTGTTCAGGGGACGGTTTCAGTGGGTAGCGCAGTGAGTGAAAGGTTGAGAGGTGATCAGTGGGAGGTGGTGAAGCTCAGGGATCGGTTGGCAAGGCGGATGGAGGCGTGGAGCGGCAGGGACGCCTCGTCGGAGGTGGAGATGGCGATGGTGGACAGTGGAATCGAGGGGTAGTTTGTGAAATAAATTGAGGGGAATTGAAGAGGGGATAGAGAGGAGTGAGTCTAACCTGATTAAGTGGACGAAGGGGGAGAGAAGGCGACTGGTAATACTTGCTGTTGCCGGAGAAGACGATGTCCAATGGAGGGAGACAGTGGCGACGACGGGGCTAGAGATGCTCGCGCGGGTGCTGCGCGAAGTGGAGGAAGATGGTGAGGACAGCTCTGCCACTAGTATTGTGGCAGAGCGACGAGAAGGAGGAGGGTGGCTCGCCGGAGCTTGCTGGACCACTTGGCTGGAGGAGAAGAAGACGAAATTGGGGAGGAACTCTGGCCAAGACAAGCTTGGGAGAAGCGATAAAGCGTGCTGCTTCTTAAATAGGCGAGGGCAGGCCGGCAGTCGCGCGAGAGTGGGGGGAAAAACCCCATCGGAGACGTGGGCAATCGAAGACCCATACCTCTCGCGCGTTCGCACGAGAGGTATGGGTGTTGACAGGGCATGGGAGGTGGTCCAAGCGGAAGAGGACAACGCAAGGGATCCTCCTCTCGTTTCTAGGGCCGGCTCCCATGCCCTACGCGGCGCCATCCTCCTCGCAAAGTCGCCGGAGGTATGGCCTACTGCTGCGGGTGGCAGAGGGAACGATTCGCAGAAAACGACGGGAAAGTTGAGGGGGTAAGTGCAAGGGTTCCAAAAGTTAAGGGTCAAAAGTAATTATTGAGGACCAATTTGTAAAATGGGTCATGGCAACCTTTCCTTAGGTCTAAATTTTGGTATAACCCTAATTTGGACTTAAGGAATACAATGGTGAAGTTGGATTTTAGGTTTGACCACGTTTGACCAAATATTTTGCACAAAAACCCAAATTAGGTCAAAAATTGGGTATGGTTCTCACTCTAGATCAAGATAGGTTCCAATGGCTAAATTGAAGGTTCTAAACCCTAGGGGATGTTTTTTCATGAATTTTAGAGGGTTTAATTGATTTTTATCTTTCCTGGAACTTCGTGAATTAAAGTGGATTTGTTTTAGGGTTGTAGAATGTCATTTAATTCCTAGATGTCGCTATAACCCTTTTCAGACCAAATCATCCCACTTTCTCTCTTATTAAGCCCATTTGACCTGTGTTCAGACCCTTAAAAATCCCATTTATGTACTGCATTGGTAAAATTACAGTTTTACCCCTTGTGAATTGTTTTATACTCAAATTTGTAATTCTCTGATTTAGACTTTCCCTTAGGTTTTGTATAAGCTTTTGTACACTTATTTAGGTCAAAATGTGTTAGTTAGGGTTCATGATGATGTTCTCATCATACCCCATGCCTAGCTTTTCCTAGTCCCTTAGCAAAATTTTAAGATTTTAACCTCTGTTCTAGACCATGAATTTCTTTCATCAATTTTGATAAGTGCTTTTCCTCTTATATCTTTGATTAGGTCAGAATGGAAATCATAGGCCTAAAAGGTAATCTAGTACCAAATAAGATCCAGATCTGTCTAGCTTTAGCCTTAGTCTTTAGCAAAGGTTTTGAAGGCCTATAGGAACTGACCTAAAGTTTATTGGACTTTGTGGTTAAAGCACCTGTGCTTGAGATATTTTTAGCCTTGGTTTAGTTTGCAGTGCATTTTGTAAGAGAGAGACAGAAGGTTTATTTGTTTGGAGAGTTTTCTCTCCCTTTTCTTTTTAATTCCAGCTTAGGATTGACTTCACAACCCGGTCTGTATCGGATTCCTCGTCCCCATCATCAATCCTCAAAGGTTCCTAGCAATCGATGCTTCAAGATAGCACCGCCCATGGTAACCCCCAGAACCCTGGCTTTCAAGATTTCAAGATAATCCCGTCCCTGGTGTTCCGTGGCCGAATTCAGACCCCGGCAATTGACACTTCGTGATAATGCCATCCATGGAATCTGAACCAGTAGAGTGCTTACATGCCCCCAGTAGGATATGTAAATATCCTAAGAGACAAGCACCGAGGAGATGATATGTTGTTACGCATCTTCGAGGGGAATTTCCCACCTCTCCACACCGGGAACTCGTCCAAATCAACTTGTGTTGATCGGCCGCTCCTAATCTAGGTGACATTTTCAGAATATTTGAAACGCTTCTGCATGATTTTGATATTTATGCTCGCTGAACCAGACTGTGTGTGTGAATTTGGGTGCTTAGATTACTAAGTCTCGTAAATCGAAGGTCAGTTAACAAGGTCGAATACTCCCTAAGCCTTAGACTTAATACTTAAGCTTTTCATTTTCCTCCACCTCTTGAGGAATATCTAGATCTTAATGGGTACTAAGAGTCTATCCAAGAATGCCCAAGGTTTGCGTTCTTACTAATCTTGTTGTGCACTTTCGCTTTTCTTTTCCTTAATGTGGTCTAGAACTTTGGTTAATTTCTTAATTTCTTACTAATGACCATCCCTTTTCTCTTTCATTTTGTGCTCCTTTTTAGCATTCTACCCATTTTCTCCTCCTTCTATAAAGTTTACCAGCACTTTCTTCCTCCTTCAAAGTTTTTTTTTTCGTATATGCGGATTTTTTTGTTGAAACATTTTCTTGTTATGTCATTTCATTGCACTTTCATACCCCCCATGCCTAAGGTTTGCAATGTCCTCATTGTTCATTAGGTTGGTTTTTATTTGGTCAGGTTCAAGCATTAGGACAGAAATTTAGGCGAGTGGATGGGTCAAGGTGACTGTTGCAGACGATTTCTAATCTCAAGTACGAGTACCTGAGGTGAAGTTGGCTGTCCTAAGGAATGAACCTAAAGTGCAAAGAAATGTCAAAAAGGGTTTTGGTTTTTCAAAAAGAATGACGGGTTGTCTCTCGTTAAGCGCTAAGTTTTACGCCATCGGCTGGGCGCAATAAGCTCCGGGAGAATGGAGGATAAATGATGACTCAGCCAAATCTGTAATGGTTACGTCAATGAACGGTTTGAGTCTCTGACCGTTAACGACGAAAGGTTCAGAATCGTGGTTGAGTGAACTGATCTCGACGGCTCCATTTCCAAAAATCTGTCGGATAAGATATGGTCTGACCCACTTGGATCGCAGTTTCCCAGAGAAGAGTTTGAGTCGGGCATCGAAGAGTAGGACCTTCTGACAAGGGTGGAAGATCTTTCTAGATATGTGCTTGTCATGAAAGGCTTTAACCCACTCTTTGTAGATTCGCAAGTTCTCATACGCATCAAAGCGTAATTCATCAATCTCGCTTATCTGAAGCTTTCTGTGGGTTCCAGCCTTAGAAAGATCTAAGTTGCAGCTCCGTACTACCCAATAGGCTTTGTGCTCCAGTTCGATGGGAAGGTGACACGCCTTCCAGTACACTAGTCTAAAAGGAGACATGCCTAATTGGGTCTTGTGAGCGATCCTATGAGCCCACAAAGCTTCCGGAAGTCGGGACGACCAGTCCTTCATGTCAGGTCGAATAGTAACCTGCAAGATTTTCTTAATCTTCCGATTTGATAACTCAGCTAGACCATTAGTCTGGGGGTGGTAAAGAGTAGAGATTCTGTGAGACACCCCGTATTTGGTCATCAGTGACCTGAACTGAGCATTGGTAAAATAGGTCCCTCCATTAGAGATGATTGCACGAGGAATCCCAAACCATGAGAAGATATTCTGATAAATGAATTTGATGACGATCTTGTGATCACAGGTTCGGGTCGGAATGGCTTCGATCCATTTGGACACGTAATCCATAGCGAGCAAAATGTACTCGAAGCCATCCGAAATAGGGAAGGCACCCATAAAATCAATCTCCCAAATATCGAAAATCTCGCATACGAGAATCGGCTGTAAAGGCATCATGTCGCGATGGCTCATGTTGCCCAAAGTTTGGAAACAACTGCATGCCTTACAATGACTGTATGCGTCCTTGAAGATAGTGGGCCAGTAAAAGCCACACTGGAGGATTTTTTATGCGGATTTGTGCGCAGAAAAATGGCCACCGCATGCCTGGTCATGGTAGAAAGAGAGAATGTCAAGTATTTTGCCCTCCGGGACACATCGCCGAATGATTTGGTCAGCACCTATGCGGAATAGGTACGGGTCTTCCCAGATGTAATACTTGGCATCAGAGCGCAACTTGTCTTTCTTGGCCTTCGGCCAATCAGACGGGATCTGGTGTGATGCCAAGTAGTTTACTATATCAGCAAACCATGGAAGTCTGGTACCAATAGTCAAGAGGTGCTCATCAGGAAAATGCTCCATGATGGGTCCAGAAGGGTCGATGATCTCAGTAGGAAGGCAAGACAAGTGGTCAGCTACCACGTTCTGTCTTCCTACCTTGTCGCGAATCTCGAGGTCGAATGCTTGCAACAGCAAGATCCATCGGATTAATCGAGGCTTCGCGTCCTTCTTAGCAAGGAGATACCTCACAACTGTGTGATCCGAGTAGATTATGACATGGGAACTCAGGAGATAAGATCGAAATTTTTCGAGGGCAAATACTACGGCTAGCAGCTCTTTCTCCATAACTATGTAGTTACGCTGAGCCTCGTCAAGTGTCTTGCTAGTGTAGTAAATGACCACGGGTTTCCCGTCAATCTTCTGCCCCAAAATCGCTCCTACAGCGAAGTCAGATGCATCGCACATGATCTCAAAGGGTTGAGACCAATCAGGGGACTGTAGGATCAGGACTTGGGTGACTCGGTCATGAAGGATCTCAAAAGCTTGAGTGCATTCCTTGGAAATCTCAAAGGGTACATCCTTGGAGAGAAGAGTAGTCAGGGGGCACGCAATTTTTGAGAAATCAAGAATGAAACGACGGTAAAAACCGACGTGCCCTAGAAAAGATCGGATGTCCCTGATCGAGCTAGGCATAGGAAGCTTCGAAATCATATTAACCTTGGCTCGATCCACCTGGATGCCTCTCTCAGAAATTAAGTGTCCCAGGACGATCCCCTCAGGCACCATAAAGTGGCTCTTTTCCCAGGAAAGAACCAGATTTACGTCAATGCAATGCCTGAATATGTAACAAAGTGCTAGAGGCAGTCGTCAAATGATGCTCCGAAAACTGAGAAGTCATCCATGAAGACTTCCATATAATCACCTACCATATCAGTGAATATAGCAAGCATGCACCGCTAAAAAGTCGCGGGTGCATTGCAGAGACCGAAAGGCATCCTTCGAAACACATTCGTCCTGAAGGGGCAGGTGAATGTGGTCTTCTCTTGGTCCTCTGGATGAATCACCACTTGGTTGTAACCGGAGTACCCGTCAAGAAAGCAGAAGAATTTATTTCCCACTAACTTCTCGAGAATCTGATCAATAAATGGTAGTGGGAAATGATCCTTCTTCGTAGAGGAATTGAGTCTTCGGTAATCTATGCAGACTCTCCACGAGTTGGCTATACGGGTAGGTTTGACTTCTCCGGTTTTAGTCGTGATGGTGGTGAGCCCTGCCTTCTTAGGCACAACCTGGATTGGGCTCACCCAACGACTGTCGGAGATCGGGTAGATGATCCCTGCATCTAACCACTTAATGATCTCCTTCTTCACGACCTCCTACAAATTGGGATTCAGACGTCTCTGCATTTCACGTGAAGGTCGTGCGCCCTCTTCAGAATAGATGCAGTGTGTGCAATAAGAGGGACTTATTCCAGTCAAATCATCGAGAGTCCAACCAATGGCTCTGGGATGTTGCTGGAGAACAGCAATCAGACGAGATTCCTGATCAGGTGTGAGTTTGGAGTATATAATCACAGGAAGCGTCTAATTGGAACTCAAAAAGACGTACTTCAAATGATCGGGAAGGGGTTTGAGTTCAAGAATGGGGTTATCAGCAGCAGCGGGTAGTTCAGAGTGGATGTGGGGTACAAGGGTAGGAGTTATGGGTCTGTCTAAGTCAAGTTCTGATTCCTCTAATTGCGATTTTAGATCTTCTTGTAGTTGATGAGGGATAATCATGTTGTCCTCAATTTGTGGTTCCTCAACCACGGCTCTGATGTCACAAATTTGTTCAACGACACCACAATTGATCCCTTGTTGGGCCTTAAAGATATCAATTTTAAGAGTCTGATTCCCAAATTTCAGCTCTATTTGGCTCTCTTCACAACTTATGTTGGCCCTTGCGGTGGCCAAAAAAGGTCTCCCTAGTATGATTGGTGTATCCCTTGGGTTTTCAGGTGTATCCATATCTAAAACTATGAAATCTACAAGGAAGTAGAAATCCCGCACCCTAACAATAACATCCTCAAGAATTCCCTTAAGTGACTTGATAGATCGATCTGCTAACTGCAATGTCACCTCGGTCGGTTTCAGCTCAGATTCTTCTAGATGGTTAAGTAGGGATGTGGGTATCAAGTTTATGGAGGCACCTAGGTCTAATAATGCTCTATCAAACTAGGTTTCATCGATCTTACATGAAATCAGGGGAGTGCCTGGGCCTTTTGCCTTAGGTGGGAGTCTACTCAAGATTACAGAGCTGGCTTGCTCTGACAGTACAATTGGACTCCCACTCTTGGTTCGCGGCTTATGCTAAGGTGTACACACATTCTTCAAGAATCGTGCGTAAGCCGGTACGTGGCGAATTGCATCCATCAAGGGGATGTTTACTTGGACCTGCTCAAAGAGCTTGATCAGGTCCTCCTCAGGAGCCACGGGTTTAGTTGTTTTCTTTCCCTTGGTCAAGGCCTCGAGAAATGGAACCTTGGTTGGTTCCCCTAAGATAGGTCCAGGTTTTTGATCTGGGACAGGGATAGGAACATCCTGGATGACTGTACTAGGGATTGGGTCACTACCAGATTTGGAGTGGTCTGGATAAGGTGGATCTTGGGTTGCCTTACCACTACGGGTTGTTACAGGATTTATTCCTACCTGGTTCTAGTTAGGGGTTGGTAGGATGTGCTACTACTGTTGGTAACCCGCATAGGAGGTTGATGCTTCCATCCCGTCAGGTGATGGAACAGAAGGGGCCTGATAGATCAAGTGTGCTTGGCCCATGTTTGGGTTCATAACGCACCGCTGGGTCAGCACGCTATTCGGGTTAGAAAGAGATTGAGAAGGAAGAGTGCCAAGTTGGCGAGAATTTGCCAACTGGGCAAGTTGATTTCAGACCTCTATAATTTCATCCTTATGTTGCTTCTGGATAGCCACATTTGTTCTCTGAATGTCAGCCAGAGTCTGGAGGATAAGGGACATTTGATCTTAGTTGGGCCCAGATGGATAAGTGGAGTTGGGCTGACGCTGAGGTGGCTAATAAGGACGAGGGGCTTGTGAACGGGGCTGAAAGGGTGGTCTTGGATTCTGAGATTTTCCTACCCACTGGAAATTGGGATGGTTTCGCCATCCAGGGTTGTAGGTGTTGGAAAATGGGTCATTCTGGATGGCGTTGAGGTCCTCGCAGGTCTGAGGAGCCTCAAGAAAGTCAGAGAATGGTGGAGTAGGGTTCCCCCGACAAGGATAGAAAGGATCGAAGGTCCCTCCAATCCTGGAGTCAGATGGGGGTGGATAAGAGTCCATCCCAGGAGAAGGTCGGTGGAAAATGTTCTGCATAGTTTCCCGTGTGGGAGGGGGCTGTGTGAAGGGGTTCTACGCAGAGGTGGCTCGCTGCAAGTGCTGAGTCAGCTCATCCACCTTCTTCTCAATGATTGAGACCTTGTCCAATCGACTGACCATTAATTCCAGATCGACTGCTGCGGACAGGCCCTGCATCTCATGTGCTCCCCTAAGGTTCGTCGCTGCGCGAGTATTCGTCCGGTCGAATAATCCCATGGTGTCATTGTTGATGGAGTTCTCACACATATTCTCGAGAATCTCCCACACGGTGTCCTCATGTTGACCCATGATATTTTCTCCGCAAGTTGCATTGACGAATAGTCTAATATCTTCACAGAGTCCCTGGTAAAAAGACTAGACTTGTTCCCATTTAGGAACTCCGTGATGGGGGTACTTTCTCATGAGATCTTGAAAACGATCCCATGCCTCATGAAGAGGTTCTCCCGTCTGCTGCATGAAGTGAGTAATCTGATGGCGTAAGGCATTTGTCCGACCAACGAGGAAGAACTTCTTCAAAAACTCGAACTGGAGTTCTTCCCAAGTGTTGATCGAGCGGGTCTATGTCTGATACCAATAAGCCGCCTTGTCCATAAGGGAGAAAGAGAACATCTTCAAGAGTAAGATATCCCGATTCTGTGCATCTGAGCCAGATGCTTAAGCTGTTTGATATGCTGGAAGGGGTCTTCAGAGTTAAGCCCATAGAATTTAGGTATGACATGAATCATGTTGGGCTTCAATTCAGAATCAGGTCCTCCAGTCGGGATTCTGACTTGAGGCTCCATTTCCACCGCAGCAGGATTATAGTGATCTCGCATCATGGGACGCTGCGGTGGGTTCATAAAGTTTTGGAACAGATCATTAAGTCGTTGGAGCTGGTGCTCAAGATTATTCTCTTCTTCAACGGGCTGAACCATTGTGGAAGAAGAAGGGGAATTAGGTTCAGAATCAGAAGAGAGGTCTATGTGAAGTGGTTGTCATGCAAACAAGGGTACCAAGGCTTGGCCTCGGGGAGAGTGAATTTCTAGAGGAGGTTTCAAGGACCTCCTACTGAACATGCACTGATGGATTGGATGAGGTTAGAAGGTGCTGGACCCAATCGAGACACCCAAAATGTTGGGTAACTATAGAGGTTCGGGGCGGATGATACCCCTTAATCAGAAGGTCATCCACCTGAGAATTACCTGGGCAGCCAGAGAGGGTGAGTCCCACAAAGACCACTACACGGTAGAGCACCCCCACGAGTTACAGGGTTTCTCCCACCCAACCTCTCTTGTCACTGAGATTCCAAGTAGACCAGAATTGGGACCTTGACCTCTTAAGTCTACCACTTTTAATTAGGATCAAGGTGCTTAGGGTTTCACTTGAACTTTATCCTTTTGTGTACAAAAAGTGACCTAATTTAAAGGTTGGTTGATCCAAGGGATCAACTTCACCTATTAGTTCCTGTGAGAGCTTATTAGGTCCTTTCTTTTGTGGTTCAAGTGACTTAAGAGCCCGATTACTTAGGGTTTCTCTTTATTAGGTCTTTTCAAACAATGGCTTAGGCACACTTCTTTTGAGAATTTTCAATTCTTTGATTAGAAGGTGTGTCCCTAAAACCCTAGCTTTGAATCCGAGGTTGGCTCTAATTGGTCCAGTTAGTTGCCTCAGGATTAAGTAACTAGGGCTCAAGCAAGAAGGTTTTAGCCCTAATTACCTTTAGTGGATATATAGATAGAATATGTTGAAATTAAAAAGTAGGCAACTCTTGTGATTTACTATGTATAAAAGACAGGTAACCCAAGATTATTTTCTTTTTCTTCTTCCTCTTTAGAATTTAAGGGGCTTGCTTAAAAGAGAGGATAGAAGATTACCTGTCCCTTGATGTAGTTGTTGTGCAGCTGTTTGCTCCTTCTTGCCTTCCTGTGCCTGCACAATGAAAGAGAGATTAAGTCAGTAGTCAATCAAAAATTGTGATTTAATAGCTTCTAGAATGCCCATTGCACCCCAGCAACGGCGCCAAAACGCTTGTTGTTTGTTGGCAACAAGTATGTATATTTTATTACTCGAAAAATAGAAAATTTCCGAGGACGAACTCAGGGAGCAACACTTGATTTTAGAAGCAAAGAAAATCACAATCCACAACAATATATTGTTTTACAAAAAAAAAATAGAGAAAGGGAATAGAATTTCTCCTCTTCTTTTCTTCTCTCTTTCTTCTTTCTTTCTTCAGACATCTGATTTCATGAATCAGACGCCTTAAGTAGCGGTTGCTACAATGCTCGTCTCCTTTTTTCTTACTCTTTGGCTGTTGCTGCTTCTTCTCCTTGGCTTTTTCTTTTCCTCTTCTCTTCCTCGACCTTCTGGACTTCTTCTTCTTCTTGCACTGTGCCTTGTCCTTCAGTTGGCTTCTCCTCTTCAACTTCTGCTCATGCCTTCTTTTTCTTCCTTTCTTTCTCCTTCTTCCTCAGCTCCTACTCTTTGATGCGATTAAATCCTTAGCCGCTTCCTCTTCTTCAGCCTCTTCCTCCTCCTTCTTCTTCAGCTTCCCTGTACAGGTACCCGGTTAAGCAAAACCTACCCCTACCCTTCCCACGTCTCTCTCTCTATTTCTCTCTCAGGTTCGCTCTCCCAGAGCCTTCGCGAGTATACGAGTCGGGTGTACGTGCCCGGGACTAGGCCCACCGGCGTGCGATGGTGGGCGAGTGTAGGTCGGGTATACGGGTCAGGCCAGCTCCGCGGGGGGTGGTCGCGGACGAGGCCGGGTGAAGCGGGTGAGAGGGACCTCACCCCGTGTTCTGAAGCGGTAAGCTTAATTCACTTTTTCAATTTAAACACCCCCTCCTGTTTGTCAGCTTCTGAGGTGGGACTAAACATCCCACCTTCGTTTCGCGACCGCCTATAGCAGATGGTTCCCTCAATTGGCGAGGCTATAGAGCCCTTTGACGCTAATCAGTAGCCTAGATGCGTGCGAGACTTAATTCCGCACTGCCTGGGAGTTCAACCTGGGACTGTAGAGGCCTGGAGCTACTAGCAAGCTTGCTCCAAGCTCGGCAGCAATGGCGGCGAGCCCCTGAACCTGCAATCACGCAAACGGCCTCGTGGCCACGTCAGAATGCTTAGCCAGCCTCGCCGGAGCACGGCGAAGGTAACTCGGGGGTCAGCGAGGCGTGAAGATGCCTGCGCGCGTGTGCCTAGGGCACACTGTGTGCGTGCAGATGGGTTTGTTCAGGGGACGGTTTCAGTGGATGGCGCGGTGAGTGAAAGGGCGAGAGGTGATCAGTGGGAGGTGGTGAAGCTCAGGGATCGGTTGGCGAGGCAGATGGAGGTGTGGAGCGGCGGGAACGCCTCGCCGGAGGTCTACCCAGAGGTGGAGATGGCGATGGTGGACAGTGGAATCGAGGGGTACTTTGTGAAATAAATTGAGAGGAATTGAAGAGGGGATAGAGAGGAGAGAGTCTAACCTGATTAAGTGGATGAAGGGGGAGAGAATGCGACTGGCAGTACCTGCTGTCACCAGAGAAGACGATGTCCAGTGGAGGGAGACGACGGCGACGACGGGGCTAGAGATGCTTGCGCGGGTGCTGCGTGAAGCGGAGGAAGATGGTGAGAACTGCTCTGCCACTTGTATTGTGGCAGAAGGAGGAGGGCGGCTCGTCGGAGCTTACTGGACCACTTGGCCGGAGGAGAAGAAGATGAAATTGGGGAGGAACTCTGGCCAAGACAAGCTTGGGAGAAGCGGCAGAGCGTGCTGCTTCTTAAATAGGCGAGGGCAGGCCGGCAGTCGCGCGAGACTAGGGGGAAAAACCCCCTCGGAGACGTGGGCAGTCGGAGACCCATACCTCTCGGGCATTCGCATGAGAGGTATGGGTGTCGCCAGGGCATGGGAGGTGGTCCGTGCGGAAGAGGACAACACATGGGAACCTCCCCTCGTTTCTGGGGCCGGCTCCCATGCCCTGCGCGGTGCCATCCCCCGCACAAAGTCGCCGGAGGTATGGCCTACTGCTGCGGGTGGCACAGGGACCAGTTCGCAAAAATTATGAGAAAGTTGAGGGGGTAAGTGAAAGGGTTCAAAAAGTTAAGGGTCAGAAAGTAATTATTGAGGACCAATTTGTAAAGTGGGTCAAGGAAACCTTTCCTTAGGTCCAAATTTTGGTATAACCCTAATTTGGACCTAAGGAATCCAATGGTGAAGTTGGATTTTAGATTTGACCATGTTTGACCAGATATTTTAAATAAAAACCCAAATTAGGTCAAAAATTGAGTATGGTTCTCAATCTAGGTCAAGATAGGTTCCAATGGCCAAATTGAATGTTCTAAACCCTAGGGGATGTTTTTTCATGAATTTAAAAGCATTTAATTGATTTTTATCTTTCCTGAAACTTCATGAATTAAAGTAGATTTGTTTTAGGGTTGTAGAATGTCATTTAATTCCTAGATGCCGCTATAACCCTTTTTAGACCAAATCATCCCACTTTCTCTCTTATTAAGCCCATTTGACCTGTGTCTAGACCCTTATAAATCCCGTTTATGTACTGCATTGGTAAAATTATAGTTTTACCCCTTGTGAATTATTTTATACTCAAATTTGTAATTCTCTGATTTAGGCTTTCCTTTAGGTTTTGTAGGAGCTTTTGTACACTTATTTTGGTCAAAATGTGCTAGTTAGGATTTATGATGAGGTTCTCATCAAATATCTGCTGCAATTAACCAAGAAAACTAAAAATAGACCTTTCCAGGTCTGGTCTGATTGAATCCACACTCCATAAGAGCAAGTCAAAGCATTCGATACACATTTCATATGTTTCAAACCTTCGTAAGAAAGTCTAAAAAACTCTACGATTCAAATCTGTGATCCAAAGAAGATATAAGAGACCTTAATTAATCTATTTTCTTATGCTATAAACAACATAAGAGAAGTAGGGTAACCTAGGTACTCAAATCAGCGTAAAAATCTTCCTAGACACTCAAAGCATTTCATACCTCAACAAACTCATTCATATTAAATTAATGTCAGATTTGAGCTCAGGAAACCACTTGGAGTACAAAAATCAGATGTTTCTCAATTAGGCCTTTGCTTTTGAATCACCCAAATGAATTGTTCATCTAGAGTTCTGCACACCATTAATTGATGTACAGGAGTTCTAGGTGACACATGAAAACAAGTTGGATCATTACTTGAGCCTCGAATCATTGCATCTGATTCTCATTGACTTAAGCTACTACACTTCCGGAGAATAATCATTGTGACTAAAAATTGGGCAAAAGCATATTGAATGATAAAAATTGAGTTAAAAACAACTTAACCCCATTGCATTCAAACCAATTAAACATAATAAAACTCAATGTGATCATTTAAATAAGATCGGCTTCAATTTCAATCACAAATTCCCAAATCAACAAAAAACCAACAAATCTGATGTAAATATTCAAATTGATTCGATTCTAATTAGATCGGGAGGTCTTTGTGTATTTATGGAATGTGTGGGAGACCCCCCAGGTGAAATTAGCACTCAATCACATCTAGATGCTATGGAGCATCAGATCTAATCGATGCACCAATGGGTGGGTGAATTGCGTTTAAAACTTTGAGGGAAATCAGTGAATGTGGATGTGAGATGGTTAGGGAGTTGTATCAATCAATGGAAATGTGTGTGAAAACCTCTCTGATCTAAATTGGTTAGAGAGGTGCAGATCGGAGCTAAACTAGGCCTAATCTATCCTAGAGCTAATCCAAACAAATCCATCATCAAATTTGACATTTAACTACACCTAACTAATCTAAATTACACTAACTAACACTAAAACTAATCTAGAAAGCGATTAAAATCCTAATCTAATCGGAGGAATGGGACCTGTTGAAAGCTACAACTGGTGTTGCAGCGAGGAAAGGGGGGGAATCTCCAGCGGTCTGAAAGCTTGCTAGTGAAGCTCAATGTTGCCCTCAGGTGCTATGCGGTCCTTAGCGGAGAGGAGAGGTCATAGGAAATGGAATTCCACTACCATGGGCAACGGACATGGGTAGATGGGGAGAGGGAACTGAAGAGGACGAAGGGATTGCCTCAAGGAAGTAGAAGGGGTGGTCGATGCACGCGCGAGGAGCTTTGAAGGTGTTTAAGTAGGTGCGCGAGTTGATAAGATCACCGCTATGGTGGATTTAGATGCAATTAGGGCAAACAGTGGTGATTGGCTAAGAGGAGGACGGGAAGGTCTAATCCAAATCACAACCGTCAGATGGGATCTGGAGAGGATGGTGATTCCACGGACCAAGGCGTGGGAAGCTTAGATGAGGATCGATCATAGGATCAAGGCGCATGAGAGCGACGGCTGTGATGGCTCAAGTTCATGAGAGCAAATAGTGACTCGTTGGCTCTATCAGGTGTGAAGGTGATTTTGCACAAACACTCTTGAGGGCGAAGGGGTAGGAAATTTGCAGCAGGACCATTAATGGCTAAGAAAGAGTGCAACACGGTCCCTGTGGTTTACAAAGAGGCCCCTGGCGACTTGCAAATAGGCCCTTGAGGGTTTTAAACGTAGAAGAATGTGCATGACCTAAGGACCTTAGTGAAAAATTATTAATGTAAGGTCTTAACAATGTCCAAATGCAACAAAGTTTTTATTGGAGCTTAATTGAACGTTTAATAAGTTAATTCAACCCTTGATTTAACTTTTGAGCTCAAAAATGTGTTTAATTAGCAATTGAATCATCATTTTACATTTATGAATAGAATATCTAAATTTGTGACCTAATTTTGTGTTTTTAACACAAATTTACGGATTTAGGTCATTTCTGTTAATTCTCACACTTAACATATTTCTTATGTTAATTATGTAGTGTTTAACATAGTTTCTAGCTTAACTTCAGCATTTTAACTATGATGAGCCACACCTCATCAACTCCCCCCTTGAGTTGGTCATTCGTCCCATTCCAGCTCCAATTCCTCTTCCTACACTACTTGTGACAGGGGTAGTGATCTCTCCCATCCTTTATCCCTTGCTGCTATAGATTGCATAACTCCGGAGAGCAAGCCCAGAGCTCCTTTCCCTCCGATGTTTTGTCACTAGAATCCTCTCTCCCTTCGTCGCCATAGGTGATGAGTTGTGACTCATCATAGCTAAATCGACTAAGTTAAGCTAGAAACTAGGTTAAACACTATAGAATTAACACATAAAAAAGGTTTAGTGTGGGAAATAGAGAAAATACCTAAAACATCAATTTTGTGCTAAAAAAACATAATTAGGTCAATTATTGAGATAAATAGGTTGATGACTAATGGATCCATTAGGCCACCTACAGCCCTTAGAGTAGATTCAATGCTTTCGTAGTTAGATTTACTGCTTTCGTAGTTAGATTTAGTTAGTTAGATTAGAATTTACTGTTTAATTACTCTATATTAGAATTGGAGTAACCTAGTTGTCTCTCAGCCATACTCCACCCTCTCTGATTAATTCCAATTAGAGAGAAAGAAGTCACTCTTCCATTTTGATCCAGTATTCTTCCTCCTCACTCCACAATCACGTTTTACTCTTTTCCTCGATGTTTTGATCATCAGACCACTCCATCCATCAGAGCAACCATGAGGTCTGAAGCTCTCTAGCTTCCAGGTCTCATGGTGTGCCAAACAATCGAAGGGTCTCCCATTCTTTCCATGAGACCACACAAGTCCTTCACTGATCGAAATTGAGTTCAATTTGGCTGACTGATCGCAATTTGGTTTTAGTGCTTGATCGATGGATTTCAAAATCAATTTGGTTTTAATCCTATCTAATTGATGAAATTGAGTTCATAATAGTGTAATTGAGCTAAAAGCGATTAGATTAGGCTATTTTATTTAGATTTCCATCAAGATTTGAGTCCGTGCCTAATTTTGACTATTGGTACTGTTTTGTTCTTCATGGTGGTTGCGTGGACCAAGGTGTAAAGACCCATTCCATTCTGAGCCCTTTAGCACGTCTGGACTGTCGGTCTGGACCCCTTCCCAGACGTCTGAAAATTGAAATTTTGTACGTAGCTTCACGTCTATGCACTGGCTACGCGCAAACTGCCTTTTTCCTTCTTCTCTTTCTTTTTCTTCTCCCCCGCAAAACCCTAGCGCACCCTTATATACGACCCTCTCCCCCTTCCTTTCTTCCCCACTCCACCACAGCCACCTTCCTTCCTCCCTCTCCACTGCAGCGAAAGGGGCGAGCGCGAGAGCGAGCGACGAGGAGGAGAGGCAGCATAAGGAGAAGACGAAGAGCTTGACCTCGCGAGCTTGTGGGAGCTCGCCGGAGGACGCATGGCCGAAGCGACGCATGCGGGAGGAGCACATCGGGGGAGACATCCCTAACACTTGCTGCAGACAGAGCTACAGGCGAGGAGGCGAGGCCGTGGCCACGCGCGACAAGGAGGAGTAGACGGTAGTTCTGGTTCTGGGATTTTCCCAGAATCAAACGTCCGGCGTGTCGCCCAGATGGTCGCGCTTGGGACCGATTTGTATTTGTATTTTATTCCTCGAAAACAAAAAATCTTCGAGGTCGAACTCAGGGAGCAACACTTGATTCTAGAAGCGTAAAAAATTCACAATTTACAATATATAATGTTTTACAAAAAAAGATAAAAGAAAGGAAAATTGTCTCTTCCTTTCTTCTCTTTCTTTCTCCTTTCGTCTTCCTTTCTCTCTCTCTCTCTCTTCAGACATCTGACTCCAAGGGTTAGACGCCTTAAATGCTTCTTTCTACAGTGCTTTCGCTGCTGGTTCTTCTTCTTCCTTTCTTGGCTTCTTCTTTTTTTCTTCTCTGCTGTGCGCCTAATCCTTCTGACTTCTTCTTCTTTCTTCTCTGCTGCTTCTTTTTCTCTTCTTCTTTTCTGTTGCGCCAAGTCCTTCTTCTTTCTTTCTTCGCCTCAGCTTCTCTACGGCTACAGTGCCGTCTTCATCTTCCTCCTTTGCTTCTCTGTTGTGCAAGTCCTTCTCTCCTGATTTCTTCTTCCTTCTTTCTCCTTCTCTTCTCGCTGCTGCACTCCCTCCTCCTCCTCCTACTTTCCTGCACAGTGCACGGTTAGGCAAAACCTAACCCCTACCCTCCCCACGTCTCTCTCTCTCAAATTCACTCCAGGGTTCGCTCTCCCATAGCCTTAATCGGGTATACAAGTCGGGTGACGCGCCCGGGACCAGGCACACCGGCGTGGGTGGTGCGCGAGGTGTGCACAGCCAGGGTTAGTCAGATCCGGGTGCCAGGTCCGTGGGGAAAGTGTCACAGACGAGGCGTGTTGGGGGCGAGGGACCTCACCCCAGTGTGTTTCTAGGCGATAAGCCTGAAACACAAATTCAATTTATGCATGCGCGCAATCTTCTGAGGTGGGACTAAAGTCCTACCCGCTTCCGCGCTTGCGCCGGCAGCAGACGACTTCGCAATTGCAGTAGGTGTGGAGTCTCTTGACTCCACTTGAAGTCTGGATGCGTGCGTGCCTCAAACCCGCACCGCCTGAGGGTTTCTCCTGGAGCCGAGCATGACCTGGAGCGGAGAACAAGCAAGCTTGCTTGCTTGTTAATGGCGAACAGAGGCTTGACCCTGAAATCAATAGCACGGCCTTTCGGCCACATCAAATCGTTCGGGGAGGTTCGCCGAAGCACGGCGAAGATGGCCTGGTGGTCAGAGTGGTGCAGGGTGGCCTAGGCGTGCGTGCCTAGGTCACCCTGTGGCTGTGCAGGTGGGTTTGTTTGGGGGGTGTGTCGGGTGTGTGTGGCGGTGAATGGAAAGGGGGATTGTGATCAGTGAGTCATGGCGGAGCTCGTGGGGTGTCTGGCAAGGCGTGTGGAGGTGTGACGCGGTGGCTACACCTCACAGGTAGTATGCTGGAGGTGGAGAAGGTGATGGTGGTCGGCGTGTGGCAGTGAGTGATTTAGGAAATAGATAAGGGGGAAATGAAGAGGGGAAAAAAAAAGGGAATAGTTGTTACCTACTTAGCAGACGAAAGAGGGGGAGGAGGCGGCGACCGGCTGTGCTGCCGTCGTCGGAAGCACAGGGGAGAAGATGGCGACGAGGAAGAGGTGCTGGAGGGTGCCTGCTGGTACGGCCAGGCAAAGTGGACGACGGTGAGGGTAACCCTGCCACTGGTATGGTGGCAGGGCGACGAGTGCAGAAGAGGAGGGTCGCCGGAGCCTGCAGGCGAATGGCCGGAGGAGGAGGAGACGAATTTTGAGGGAATTCCTCGGCCAAGACAAGCTCGAAGGAAGCGGCAGGGGCTGTTGTTCCTTAAATAGGTGCTGGCTGGGAGGGAATTGCGAGGAGGCGTGGGCTCCTCGTCGGAGACATGGCTAGAAAAAGACCCATACCTCTCGAGCATTCACACGAGAGGTATGGTGACCGGCAGGGCATGGGAACAGATCCATGCAGAAGAGGACAACACAGGGAATCCTCCTTTCAAGTCTGGGGCCGGCTCCCCAGGTCTGTGCAGCGCCATCCTCTGCACAAAATTGCCGGAGGTATGGCCTGCGCAGTGCGGGGGCAGAGGAACCTGATTGAAGAAAGAGACGAGAAAGGTAGGGGGTGTCTGCAAGAGTCCAAAAAGCTAAGGGTTAGAAAGTAATTGTTGAGGACCATTTTGTAAAGTGGGTCAAGGTGGCCTTTCCTTAGGTATAAATCGTTGTATAACCCTAATTTGGACCTAAGGAATCCAATGGTGAGGTTGCATTTTAGGTTTGACTATGTTTGACTAGATATTTTGCACAAAAACTCAAATAAGGTCAAAAATTGGGTATGGTTCTCAATCTAGGTCAAGATAGGTTCCAATGGCCAAATTGGAGGTTCTAAACCGTAGGGGATATTTTTTCGTGAATTTTAGAGAGTTTAATTGATTTTTATCTTTCCGGGAACTTCGTGAATTCAAGCAGGTTTATTTTTGGGTTACAGAATGTCATTTAATTCCCAGATTTTGTCATAACCCTTTACTGATCGAATCATCCCACTTTTTCTCTTATTAAGCCCATTTGACCTGTGTCTAGACCCTTAGAAATCCCGTTTATGTACTGCAATGGTAAAATTACAGTTTTACCCCTTGTGAATTATTTTATTCTCAGAATTGTAATTCCCAGATTTAGGCCTTCCCTTCGATTTTGTAGGAGCTTTTGTTCAATTTATTAAGTCGAAAAGTGCTAGTTAGGGTTCATGATGAGGTGCTCATCACGTTGGACGTCTAGTAACGACACCAGACGTTTGAAAGCAGTGTTCCACGAAGGTATGTTCCACTTGCCGTTACGGCCATGTAGGCCGCATCGCAGTTTCGATCTGCATGGCTAAAAGTGGATGATTTGCCTATCGCGTGCAAAGATAGCTTCAGGAAGGTGCAAGCCACGCCCTCCCATGTGTCTCGGACGTCTGGACAGCTTGCTAGATAACCGGAAGCACTCCCAGACGACTGGAGGGGAGGTCGAACGTCTGGAGCTAGGTCCAGACGGTCAAGAAGGGGTTCAAACGTCTGAAGTCGACGCAGGAACCTGAGGTGAGAATCTAGTTACTTTTAAGATGTCTAGACCTTGTGCCAGACGTCTGATTTAGGTCTGCAGTCCTATTTTTGACCCATTTAGGGTCCGTTTGAGGTTCGTTTTTCACAAACGAGATATCTGTGGATTCCTTGTGAGTTCCTCTACATGTTAGAAATCCTTTTATATTGTTCTGAACTTTCCATTATGGTATGTTCCTTTGTATAGGACTTCGATCGGTTACAGGTTTGGGGCTTGCTGTGGCACGTGAGCCTGCCATTCAAGCCCCCAATACTCCCGGGTTATCTGGTAGAGTGGTTTCCCCTTATTTTAATTATAAAACCGAATGCATATATGAAACTGGATAACTAGAAACCTAGGATGTGGTATGAATCCTAGGACGAGAAGTACTTGCACTGTTTGTATGCGTGTTTGAAATTACAGTCTTAAATGAATGAATAGAAATGTGAATTGTCTGTTAATAAACAAGAGCTGCCTATGAAATATGAAATGCCTGTGCTAGTTAAATAGTTGCATGTGTCATTACTTGTTGTATATGTTAAATAATAGAAATACTAGCTGCATGTGTATAATATGAGAATGGAAATGTGAATGATGAAACCAGGTATGGAAAGACATGGGGAATACGAGCATGAACCCTATGGGGAATTAGGAGTAAAGCTCCTGTGGATAAATGGAATGGATCTGGAAATGTGAGTGGGAAGTGCCCTGGCCCTTGAGTACGTCGTACCAAAGAGAGCGACTATCCCCAATTTAGTGTAGAGTAGAGCTAGCTGCCCTTGGGTTGGGACCTTGGGTTAAGATTGACCAATCAACACCAACTTCTTTAGCCCTCGCGTACACAGTACCGAGGAGAGCTACTAGTGTAGGGAGAGAGCTAGCCACCCCACGGGACCCAGGGTTCAGTTAGTCACCCTACACCAACTTGTTAGGCCCACTGGGCAAACCAGGGTAGTCAGACGAGGGTGCGCAGACTGTGGAGGGGCGAGACCCCTGTTTGGTTTTGAGAGGCTAGATCCCATGTTACTAAGAGGGCTAGGCCCTATACTGTTTTGTACTATACTTTAGGCATGCCCGCTAGCGGAAACGACTGACCGTGTGCCAATGCGGTGTAGCTACCCGTGCACTTATCGCGTGTGTCGTAGTCACCGCTACATCTGTCTGTGACCTCGGGGTAGTTGACTGGGTGTAGGATTACCACGGGGGACTCTCCTGGCCAAGAGAGCACCACGTGTGCCTTCTACTCTTCGGAAAAGACTGCAGTCAAGATCGTTCCCACGAGGAACATGCGAGATCAAGAAAGAGATCTGAAACGTAAACCAATAAGTGAAAAGAAATGGCTTGTAAAATAAAATAATTGGAAAAGATAAATTACCTGTTAGCTTATACAGGTTTAGTTAGTTGGTTACCACTCTACTTAGCGTTTGCTGACTCCATTTTACTCGTACCCCTTTACAGGTCCAGGAGTAAAGGAGCCCGAGTTGCTGACTGCAAAAGGTGTTAGGCCCAGTCAAGCCCAACCGTAGTTCCTGTTGTTTTACTTCCCTTTTTTTTTGTTAGTGAGTTCAGACTCTTGTTACCATTTATGTTGCTGTACTTGTTCCGCTTTACTGTTGTGGTGGTGATATATACTGTTAGTAGCTTTTACTTCCTTTACTGCTGTACTCTTTTACTGTTAGTTACATAGCATAGCGAATGTGCTTTACTTTCCTACTTTTTGGTTATTTCTTGTTGGACGACTGAGTCTTGGGATTAGTCGAGTCAAGCCGATCTCGGGTCCTGTAAGGATTCGGGAACTGAGTCGTAACAAAATGGTATCAGAGCAAAGTCGTCCCGAGAAATAAACCAACTATTAACCAATTCACATGTATGTAACAAGAGTAACCACCACAACGTACCGCTTGACATCTATTCTGAGTTCTTTTGCTGAAATCCGTTAAAGTTGACTCCTTTTTGTTCTGTCTTCCGCGTCTCCTTGCAGGAGATGCCTCGACGTGGAGTCCTTGAGGTAGGCCACGGACGCAGACATGGACGAGGTTGGAGGGGCAGACATGCCGGGCCCGAGGTGCCAGTTGACAGCCACTTCTCCTGGGCATTCAGGCCCAGGACCTCGCTCATTTGATACGAGACATAGTACGAGAGGAGCTCCACCCACCTCCACGGGCGCCTCTCCCTGGGGACGTGGACGGGGAGTCCTCTGTGGGGCCGAGAGACCGACACAGCGCTGGACGAAGGGGAGGGGGTGGTCCTCCACCGCCCCCACTGCACTCTGACACTTCTGAACACAAGCCCTCCCTGCCTGGAGGCTTGCCCGTTCCCCCACTACAGCTGCACTACGAGCTTTTCGGACAATTCTGGAAGCTGAAGCCCCCTCCTTCAAGGGCGATGAGAACCCATCTGAGGCAGAGGACTAGCTGGAGCAGATTGAGAAGGTGTTTGACACCCTTTACCCCAATGCTGAGTGCCACGTGGCCTTTGCCAAGTACCAGCTGGAGAGTGCGGCACACAGGTGGTGGAGGGCAGTCAGAGGCCAGGAGAAGGGAGAGCCGACGTAGGACCAGTTCGTGACCCTCTTCTGTGAGTAGTGCTTCCCACAGACTTGGCTGGATAAGAGGAGGCGAGAGTTCCACACTCTCCGCCAGGGGACGATGACTGTTAGCGCGTACCGCACGCGCTTCCTGGAGCTGTCACGTTTTGCTGCGAACACTGTAGCTACTGAGGAGGAGCCCTTGTGGAGGTTCACTAAGGGGCTCCGACCTACCATTCGGGGGTATTGCAAACCCCTAAAGCTGCCCACTTTCTCAAGAGTGGTGGAGGTAGCTATGACGTACGAGGAGACTAACCCGGTAGCACGAGACACCGATAGCAGACGGAAGAGGCCCTATCAGCCAGAGTACTCACAGGGCCGACGAGAGAGGAAGCACGCGACGCCTGCGAGAGAGCCGTCTCATTTTGCGGGGCCGTCAGTGGCCTTTGGGGGCCCCCGACAGGGGCCAGCTATCAACACTGGACCCCCGCTCAGCCGTTAGCAGGGACCTACCGAGGGAGGGAGTTGAGTTCCCCTCTGCTGCCAGTGAGGCCAGCCGGGCCACATCAAGAGGGACTTCCCGTCTAAGGCTGGAGCGCAGCAGATGCTCCCCGCACCGAGCACTGGAGGCCGAGCAGGTGGTCGTGGTTCCCAGGCGTGAGGGGGAGGACAGTAGTCGTAGGGAGGGTACCGGTCAGTGGCTACCTGTCCGACGCAGAGTATGGCTGCTTCTTCTGCACCAAGAGCTAAGGGGCGTATCAACGCCCAGACACACAGAGACGCCAGGGCATCAGGTTCAGTGGTGGTAGGTATGGTTACAATTTCGAGTAGATTAGTTTACATACTTTTTTATTCTGGCGCCACGCACTCGTTTGTTGCTGCGAGTTTTGCTGTCAATCTGAGACATGACTGCATGTTGTTAAAGGATCCATTTGTGATCAGAGGTCCGAGTGATCAACTATTTGTAGCTGAGGAGGTCTACACAGACTGTGAGGTCAGTATTAGGGGACACAGCCTCCCTGCTGACCTGATTGTGATACCGATGGAGGATTTTGGCATTATTTTGGTGATGAATTGGTTGTCCACTTACCACGCCTTGGTGGACTGTTCTAAGAGGAAGATCGTCTTATCCATACCTGAGATGCCTTCCTTTGAATTTCACGGACAGCCGGTGGACGGAGGTTTCAAGTGCATTTCTGCACTTCAGGTAGCAAGACTTTTGAGCCAGGGGTGTGAGGGCTTTCTAGCCTGTGTAGTGGCAGAGTCCAGCCCCGTGGCAGACTTTCAGAGAATCCCGGTGGTCAAAGAGTACCCCGACGTGTTTCCAGAGGAGCTGCTAGGACTACCACCTGAGCGTGAGATCGAGTTTGAGATCTCACTGGTACAGGGGACCAGCCCCATTTCTACGGCACCGTACAGGATGGCACCACTTGAGCTACGAGAGCTCAAGTCACAGTTGCAAGACTTGTTGGAGAAGGGCTTTGTGAGGCCCAGTGCGTCCCCGTAGGGAGCCCCGATGTTATTTCTGAAGAAGAAAGATGGTACCATACTCCTTTGTGTCAACTACAGACAGCTGAATAGGGTCACCATCAAGAACAGGTATCCGCTACCGAGGATTGATGCTTTGTTTGACCAGTTACGAGGTGCCACGGTATTCTCCAAGATAGATATGAGATCAGGCTACCACCAGTTGAGGATCAGGGAGACCGACGTCTCCAAGACAGCTTTCCGCACCTGGTACGAACACTGAGTTTTTGGTCATGCCGTTTGGGCTGACTAACGCCCCCGCTGCCTTCATGGATTTGATGAACCGGGTGTTCAGACCGTATCTGGATCAGTTTGTGGTGGTATTTATTGATGACATGCTCATTTACTCATTAGATTAGGCACAGCACGGACAGCACTTGCGGATGGTTCTGGACACTTTGAGACGACGCAAGCTATATGCCAAATACAGCAAGTGCAAGTTTTGGTTGAGGCAAGTGACCTTGGGTCATGTGATTTCAGGGGATGGCTTGGCTGTGGATCCAGCCAAGGTAGAGGTAGTACTCAGGTGGGAGAGGCCACATACAGTGACTGAGACACGCAATTTCCTGGAACTAACAGGTTACTACCGGCGGTTTATCAGGGTTTCTCATAGATTGCGCGTCCTATGACTCAGTTGATCCTAAAGGACATGCTCTTTGCCTGGACAAACGCTTGTGAGGCGTGTTTTCAGGAGTTGAAGGAGAGGCTGACTTCGGATCCTATGCTTACCATCCCAGATAGCAGTGGCGGTTTTATTATCTACATGGACGCGTCATTGAAGGGGTTAGAGGATGTGCTCATGCAGCAGGGTCATATTGTCGCTTACGCTTCGCAGCAACTGAAGCCCCATGAGCATAGCTACCTTACCCATGACCTAGAGCTGGCAGCTGTTGTCTTCACACTGAAGACATGGAGGCACTACCTTTACTGTAAGACCTTTGAGATTTTCATGGATCAAAAGAGCCTCAGGTATTTGTTTGATCAGAAGGAGCTTAACATGAGACAGAGACGTTGTTTAGAGCTCCTGAAGGACTATGACTGCAGCATCTCCTACCATCTAGGGAAGGCCAACGTGGTGTCGGACGCCTTGAGCCGGAAGGTGCCCGCCCACTTGGCCAGTTTACAGGCATAGAGTTGGAGACATATGGAGGAGTTGGGCAGTTGGCGACCCCTAGAGTTACAAGGGCATTGTGGGGCAGTGATAGTGACACGACAGACGAGACCAAAGTTGATAGACTGTATCGTCATAGGACAGATGACAAATCCGTACAAGCATTAGTTGCGAGATAGAGTACTATCAGGGGACCCAGGAAACTTCTCTTTTACAGATAAGGTGCTGCACATGAGCGGACGTTTGCGCGTTCCCAGGGACGAGGAGTTTTTGAGAGAGCTCCTGACTGAGATGCACGGGTCCAGGTTTACCATACATCCCGGGAACACGAAGATGCATCATGATCTGAGATGTGACTTTTGGTGGAGAGGGATGAAGCGGGATGTAGGTGAGTTCGTGCAGCAGTATTTGGTGTGCCAATAGGTGAAGGCCGAGCATCAGAGGCCTGCAGGGCCATTGCAGCCACTTCCTGTGCCAGAGTGGAAGTGGGAGAGCATCACCACAGACTTGGAGGTGGGCTTACCCGTTACCCAGCGAGGACACGACACAATCTCGGTGATTGTAGACAGATTGACGAAGACGGCATGTTTCTTGCTGATCCGAGTCACCTTGGGACCAGTGCAGTTGGCAGAGAGGTATATTCATGACGTGGTATGTCTGCACGGAGTTCCGCGTGAGATTGTATCCGATCGGGATACCTGTTTTACTTCCCATTTTTGGGCTGAGTTTCAGCAGGCCTTGGGGACACGGTTGAGGTTCAGTACGGCGTACCACCCCCAGACGGACGGACAGTCAGAGCACACGATACAGACACTTGAGGACATTTTACGCGCCTGTGTACTGGATTGGAGGGGCTCTTGGGAGGAGCACTTACCCTTGGCAAAGTTCGCATATAATAACAGCTATCACTCAAGTATCGGCATGGCACCCTACGAGGCTCTTTACGAACGGAGGTATACTGCACCCTTGAGTTGGGTTGAGGTGGGGACCAAGTGGGAGGTTGGCCCCAAGCTGATCCGGCAGAGTCAGGAGGTGATAGAGCAGATTCACAGACGACTTCACACTGTCAGGAGCAGACAAAAGAGTTATGCCGATCAGAAGCGCAGAGAGGTGCAGTTCAAAGTTGGGGATCACGTCTTTCTTCGTGTTTCACCCATGAAGGGCCTACAGCGTTTTGGGGTGAAAGGGAAGCTTGCGCCGATATTTGTGGGGCCCTTTGAGGTCCTGGAGCAAATACGACCCATTACTTACAGGCTTACCCTACCTCCCTAGCTTTCTGGTGTGCACGACATGTTCCACATGTCCAACCTCAGGAAGTACGTCGCCGATCCCAGTCACATTCTGAGCCACGAGAGTGTCGAGGTGGGTGACGACCTGACCTACCTCGAGAGACCAGTGCAGAAACTAGACAGAGCCATCCGAAGTTTGAGACGGAAGTAGGTACCCCTGGTGAAGGTCTTGTGGAGGAGCCAAAGGTATGAGGAGGCTACCTGGGAGCCTGAGGAGGCGATGCAAGAACGGTACTCGGAGCTTTTTGAGGGTACGTCTTTTCGGACCGGCTTCGATCCTCTTTAAGTTTGTTATGCATATATAATTCCTTTTTCCGCACCTAGCTAGCTCAAGTTTCGGGGATGAAACTTCCTTTAAGTTTGTTATGATGTAAAGACTCGTTCTATTCTGAGCCCTTTAAGACGTCTGGACTGCCAGTTAGACGTCTGGTCAGACGTCTAAACCCCTTCCCAGACGTCTGGAAATTGAAATTTTGTATGTAGCTTCGCGTCTGCGCGCTGGCTACGTGCAGACTACCTTTTTCCCTCCTCTCTCTTTTTCTTCTCCCCCGCAGAACCCCAGCGCACCCTTATATAAGACCCTCTCCCCCTTCCTTTCTTCCCCACTCCACCACAGCCACCTTCCTTCCTCCCTCTCCACTACAGTGAGAGGGGCGAGTGCGAGAGAGAGTGCGAGAGCGAGCGACGAGGAGGAGAGGCGACGTGAGCAGAAGAGGAAGAGCTTGAGCTCACGAGCTCATGGGAGCTCGCCAGAAGAAACACGACCGAAGCGGCGCGTGTGGGAGGAGGGCGTCGGGGGAGACGTTCCCGACACTTGCTGCAGTCGGTGCTGTAGGAGACCAGGCGAGGTCGTAGCTACGCGCGGCGAGGAGCAGACAGTAGTTCTGGTTCTAGGATTTTCCCAGAATCAGACATCTGGCGTGCCGCCCAGACGACGGGTTGAACGTCTGGTGACGACACCAGATGTCTAAAAGCAATGTTCCGCGAAGGTATGTTTCTCTTGCGATTACGGCCATGCAGGCCGCACTGCAACTTCGATCTGCATGGCTAAAAGTGGATGATTTGCCTGTCGCGTGCAGAGATAGCTTCGGGAAGGAGTGGGGCATGCCCTCCCACGCATCTCAAATGTCTGGATAGCTTGCCAGACAACCAAAAGCACTCCCAGACGACTGAAGGGGAGGTCAGACGTCTGGAGCTGGGTTCAGACGGTCAAGAAGGGGTTCAAACGTCTGAAGTCGACGCAGGAACCTGAGGTAAGACTCTGGTTACTTTTAAGCCGTCTGGACCTTGTGCCAGACGTCTGATTTAGGTCTGCAATCCTATTTTTGACCCATTTAGGGTCCATTTGAGGTCTGTTTTTCGCAAACGAGATATCTATGGATTCCTTATGAGTTCCTCTACATGTTAGAAACCCTTTTATACTGTTTTGAACTTTCCGTTGTGGTATGTTCCTTTGTATACGACTTCGATTGGTTACGGGTTCGATGCCTGCTGAGGCATGTGAGCCTGCCATTTGAGCCCCCAATACTCCCGGGTTGTCTGGTAAAGTGGTTTCCCCCCTATTTTAATTATAAAACCTAAATGCATATGTGAAATTGGATAACTAGAAACCTAGGATGTAGCATGAATCCTAGGACGAGAAGTACTTGCACTGTTTGTATGCGTGTTTGAAATTGCAGTCTTAAATGAATGAATAGAAATGTGAACAACTGCCTGTAAAATACGAAATTCCTGTGCTAGTTAAACAGTTGCATGTGACATTACTTGTTGTATATGTTAAATGATAGAAATACAAGCTGTATGTGTATAATATGAGAATGGAAATGTGAATGATGAAACCGGGTATGGAATGACATGGGGAATACGAGCATGAACCCTACAGAGAATTAGGAGTAAAGCTCATGTGGATAAATGGAATGAATCTGGAAATGTGAGTGGAAAGTGTGCTGACCTTTGAGTATGTGGTACCAAGAAGAGCGGCTGTCCCCTATTTAGTGTAGAGCGAAGTTAACCGCCCTTGGGTTGGGACCCAGGGCTGGGATTGGCCAACCTACACTGACTTCTTTGGCCCTCGTGTACACTGTACCGGGGAGAGCTGCTAGTGTAGGGAGAGAACTGGCCACCCCACGGGGCCTGGGTTTCAGCTAGCCACCCTACATTGACTTGTTAGGCCCACTGGGCAAACCGGGCTAGTCAGACGAGTGTGCGTGAACTGTGGAGGGGTGAGACCCCTATTTGATTCTGAAGGGCTAGACCCCATGTTACTGAGAGGGCTAGGCCCTATACTGTTCCGTGTTGTACTTTGGGCGTACCCGCTAGTGGAAACGACTGACCGTGTGCCAGTGCGGGATAGCTACGTCTGTCTATGACCTCTATGTCTGTCTGTGACCTCGGGGTAGTTGATTGGGTGTAGGATTACCACGAGGGACTCTCCCAGCCAGAAGAGCACCACGTGTGCCTTCTACTCTTCAGAAAAGACTGCAATCAAGATCGTTCCCATGAGAAACATGCGAGATCAAGAAAGAGATCTGAAACGTAAACCAATGGGTGAAAAGAAATGGCTTGTAAAATAGAATAATTGGAAAAGATAAATTACCAATTAGCTTTTACTGCTTTAGTTAGTTGGTTACCACTCTACTCAGCGTTCGCTGACTCCGTTTTACTTGTACCCCTTTACAGGTCCAAGAGTTTAGCAGCCCGAGTCACCGGCTGTAGAGGGTGCTGGGCCTAGTCGAGCCCAGCCATAGTTCCTGTTGTTTTACTTACTTTTTTTTTTGTTAGTGAGTTCAGACTTTTGTTACTGTTTATGTTGCTGTATTTTGTTCCGCTTTACTATTATGGTGGTGATATGTACTGTTCGTAGCTTTTACTTCCTTTACTGTTGTACTATTTTACTGTTAGCTACTTAGCATAGCGAATGTGGTTTACTTTCCTTCTTTTTGGTTATTTCTTATTGGACGACTGGGTCTTGGGATTAGTCAAGTCGAGCCGATCACGGGTCCTATAGGAATTCAGGGATCGGGTCGTAACACAAGGAAAATCCACGCATGGATTTGAGACCCTCGTAGTGACCTAATTGATTCTAAAACACCGCCCAACCTTCCTGAACACCTATCAATGGTGTGCAGGAAGTATAGTTAGTCAGATCAACTCAACAGAGAGAGAGTAAAAGCCCATCTGGGCGATAATGGATTTTTAAGTCAACATGTTTTAATCTACTGATTTAAATTTGAATGAGGTTTATAGGATCCTAAGGAAGGTCTGGGATTGGTTTGTAAAGGAATTGAGTGCCTAATTTGTTCCCTCCTAACAGCACTGTCCATGGTGAGATGGGAGGATCAATTAGGGTTTCTTCGAGTTCTTTGAGTTTTGATTGGAGTTTCATGGAGTTTCAGACTCTTTATGAACATTTGTGACATATCGAAGTGATTTGAAGAATTCTGAGCTTTGACTTTAATCTGAGAAAAGTTTTGATGGTAGTAGCAACTGTTGTTTATCCTAGATGAAGTGGATGATGTGTTAATTTTGGTTTTGAAATGGAGTTTGAATGATCTTGATTTATAATAAATTTTTGAATGAATAAAGTATAAATCTACACTCCAGATTCATTGGAAAGGACTTTGAAATGAAAACAATACAACGAATTGGTTTGAATCTTTATTAGACAGTGATAACTGAGTGAATAATTATTAGGACTTGCAAGGGTGTCTTATCGGATACTTCAAGTGATTCCTGATCTTATTTAAAGTTCATTTGAGTATTCTAAGAAAATATGTTGATAGTAAAAGCATTCATGAATTAAAAGTGTTTTTAGTTTGCATTAAAGAGTTGTAAATCTATGGCTGAGATCCTTTTGTCAGCAATCAAAGTTGATGTTAAATGTATAAACCACATTTTGATGATGAATATGTTGTTTAAATCATAGTATGAATGTGATTCTGGTTTTCATTGATATATGGAAGTTTCTCATGATTGATTCTTCATTGTCAGAATGTTTCTATAATTTTTATGACTTGATATCAATTTCTAACCTTTATTGGCCATTTTCCAGTATTTGTGATTAAAAATATGATGAAAAACACAAAAATATTATAAATAAATAAATAAAATGTGTAGTGAGTGAGTGTTTCGTATATAGATTGTATGTGTGTAGTTAGATTTGATTTTTAATGTGTTTTGTATATAGAACTTACTTGAAGAAGTCTTTGACTCTCTTTAGTTTAGAAATAAAAATCTTTAAACAAAAATACAAAAAGAGTGAGTTTCCCTAGCTCTCTTCTTATCCCTTTCTTCACAAAAACAAAATAAAAATTTAAAAAACTCCACAAACTCTAAAAGTTCCCTTTTATATATAATGTATATATGTAAATACAATTATAATATAATATTGTATAATAGAATAACTTATATGTAAATATGTATAGAAACTATTTATGTATTGTATATGTATATATATAAGTAATATGTAAATAAGTTATAATATGTACTCTAACTAAGTTATAATTTATATAACTATATATGTAAACTAAACTATATATATATATATATATATATATATATATATATATATATATATATATATATATATATATATATATAATTAATACCCGTACATGACTAATGTATGTAGCTATATATTATATGTATTACAGTAAGTAGTTTTAAATTAAAATCATAAGTTGAGTACTTATTATGTAAAGTATGTATAACTTATTTAACTTATGTGTGTATATATATATATATATTTAACTTATTAATGTACATTAGTAATGTAATCTAATTTAAGTTAGTAACTTAGCTAATTATAGAACTAAGTTATACCGTATAATTATAACTTATACTTTAACATATTTTAAACCTTTTTAAAATCACACACACACACACACACACACACACACACACACACACACACACACATATATATATATATATATATATATATATATATATATATATATATATATTGTATAATAGTATGTATAACTTATATGTATATTATGTACATAGTAAGTATAACGTGTATAATTAGTAATAAACCTAATTAAATAACTTCAAATTCATAATTAAATGCTTAAGTATGTAAACTATCTTGATTACACCTTAATTATATATTGTACATAAGCTTGTTTAACCTTAAAATGTATATAAGTAAACCTATTATAAGTACATATTTATAATTGTAATTAACCTAATTTAACCTATGTAATTGACAGCCCTAAGTATTAATTAATATTTATGACTTTAATTTGTAATTCTTATCCTTAATTAATCAAACCCCTAATTATCCAAATAAAACACAATAAGTCTCAAGTGCATCACAGCTAATTAGGGCGTTGCATTTAACGCCACATCGGATGCTGCAAGAGTGTCGCAATGGTATTTAAGTAATGGCCACCATAGCCCCGTCGAATGCTACAACGTGCCTTGTGTGACATTTGAAATCCCGTGCAATGCGCGTGCCTGTGGGTGCGCATATGCATCCGGGTGCGCACGTGCGCAGTGCATGCATATGCATGTGTGTGCGTGGGCTTGCTTGTGGGCCTAACTGGGCCTAGTCTAAGCATATTATGGCCTATGCCCTCCCCCATAGGGACCGTCATAGTAGTGTACCAATCCAACCCTTGAGCCGTTGATCCTATGAATGATAGCCCACTTTTTTTTAGGCCAAATACCTAAGTAGGCTTAGATTAAGTTAAAAATGGATAAGTGTTTGTGCGTAGGTGTGTGTATACTATAGCTTAAGTTAAGTGTAATAGAGTGTTGTGTATATATTAGTTATATACAGTTTAACTAAGTGTTGTATTATATGTATAGTGTTAAGTTAAGGTTTTAGTTAAGTATGATATATATATATATAAAACTTAGTACTAATAACATATATATATATATAGGATATGTATCCAGAGAGCACTATGCTCAAAAAACCCAAATGAGCACATCATTTTAGCCGTTCAATACACACAGCACTCTTGATGAAACCACTCAGTGGTTTTCAAAATATATCTCTTAAAATATATCTCCTATGTTAGGGGTATGTGGGAACTGACGAAAGGTGTATTACAAAGTTGCACAACGCCATAATGAGTTGAGCAGCACCAGACAATCTTTTGTATTACACATACCCCCCAGGTGAATTGCATGTTTTTTTTGTCTTTAAACAGCCGAAGGAATGTGTATTACATAGTTGCAAGTTACGAGACTATGGATATGCATCCAAGAGAAGTGTTGTATATATTTCAGTAGTATGTGGGAACTAATGGAAAGTGTATTACAGAGTTGCACGATGCCATAATGAATTGCACAACGCTTGACAATCTTCTATATTATACAATACCTCTTACCTGAAATGTACGTTTTTTTGTCTTTTAGCAAGCGATAGAATGTGTATTACATAATTGCAAGTTACAAGACTATGGATATATATCCAAGTGAATTGTTGTATTACAACATTTTTGAAATGACCCGCTGCCCTTTTGGGTTGTTTAAGACGTCTGGATTAGCCATCAGATGTCTGTCCAGATGTCTAGATAAAGGGTCGGACGTCTGAAAGTAAAAGAACCGTACCTTCTATTCTTTTTCCGCACACACACACGCACACGCACACGCCTCTCTCTCTCCTCACCCCAAACCCTAACCCTTTCCTATTTAAACCCCACACCCACACCACTCTCCCCATCTCCACCAGCCACCACCTCCATCTTTCCCTCCTACCGGCCGCCACCTTCCTCCCAGCGTGGCGAGTGGAGAGGAAGAAGAGAGAGACGGGACGTAGAGGAGGAGAACGCAGCGAGAGCGTGGGAGGAGCTTGAGAGGAGGAGCTCGCGAGGGAGCCGCGGGAGCTCGAAGGAGCTTGTGCGGGAGGAGTAAAGGGCGCGGGTAAGGAGGAGAAGCTTGCGAGCAGAAGCCTTGGACTCCTACAACCTCTGGAGGCACTACTGTAGCTCCTGTGGGCAAGCTCACAAAGGAGATAGCTCGTGGGAGAGTTCTGCGTACAGGATATTTTCCAGTATCAGACATCTGGAGTAAATCCCAAACATCTGGAATAGCAGGGGGACGTCCGATGCTGAAGCCAAACATCTGAAAGCATGCATAACGCCAAGGTACGTGCTTCTGCACGGTTTCCGACCATGCAGGCCGTATCACAGGAGATTGTCCAGCCATTTCTAGGTCTGCACGTATGTACGCAGGGGGCAAGGCATTGGAAAGGCATGGGGTGCGTCCTTCAAGGTGTTTTTGGACGTCTACACACGTCACTGAACGTCTAACCATACCTCTAGATGACCGGAAGGAGTGTCCGACGTCTAGAACTCTCCTTAGATGATCGCAGAAGGATTCGGACGTTCGAGGAAGCTGCAGGAAACCTAGGGTTAGTAGTGACGTCTTTTAAGACGTTTGGGACTAGACCCAGACATCTGATTTTGGACAGTGTGTGTTTTTGGCCCGTTTAGGGTCCAAACGGAATCGGATCTCCGCAAACGAACTACCGTTGTTTTTCGCTTGAGTTTCTCTACAAGTTAGTGTCACTTGTATACAGTTTTGACCTCGTTTAATGTGGTTGGTCAATTGTATAGGTCTCCAGCCAGTCAAGTACGCGGGACCCACGGAGGCGACAGGATCTGTAATCCGAGCCCTCATTCCTCCCGTGCTTACCAGTAGAGTGGTTTACATTGATATTATGATTTAAACAAATGAACTGCATGTTTAGGATAACTTGAATGAACCCTAGGATGAGAATGAGCCCTAGGGCAGGAACAAATGAGTATGATTTGAACTACACTATTTACTTGAGATACATGTAGAACTTTAAATGCTAGCAAATGTATTGGTTATTTTAATGTGATGCCTTCTCAGTTAGAAAATCACAAGCTGCCTGTTTTAAGAATGGAACCGAAAATGTAAATAGAGAGATCTGAAAGTTTGGAATATGAAACGAAAGGAATAAAAGCATGAACCCTACGGGGAATTAGAAGGAGAACTCCTGTAGACAGAAAGTGAGCACGCCATTGTGTACGGGGTACCAAGGAGAGCCACTGTCCCTTTTGTGTAAAGGGGTACTAGCCGCCCGTTGGGTTGAGCTTTGGGGTCAAGCCTAGACACTCTACACCAACTCTGTTTGGCCCTCGTGTACGTGGTACCAAGGTGAGCTACTTAGTGTAAGGAGGAAGCTAGCCGCCTCAGGGTGCCCGGGGTTAGGACTGGCCGCCCTACACCAACTCTTGTTAGGCCCACTGGACAAACCGAGATAGTCGGATGAGGGTACACAAACTTTGGAGGGGCAAGACCCCTGTTCTATTCTGAGGGGCCAGACCCCTGTTCTAAGAGGGCAAGGCCCTGTACTATTCCGCACTATGCCTTTAGGCGTACCCACTAGCGAAAACGACTGACCACGTGCCAGTGCGGGATAGCTACCCATGCGCTTATCACGCTTGCCGTAGTCACTGTTACATCGCGACCGTGACCTCGAGGTGGTTGACTAGGTGTAGGACTACCACGGGGGACTCTCCTGGCTAGAAGAGCACCACGTGTACCTCCTAAATCATGGAAAAGACTACAATCAAGATCGTTCCCGTAAGGAACAGGCCAGATCAAGAAATGATTTAAGTGAATAAATGAACAAACTAGAAGTACTTAGTTGGACTAAATAAAAATGGATAGTTACTTAATTTTTCTAACCTTGTTCAAGTCAGGGAGTTGAGAAGCCAGCACCACCGGCTGCAGAGGGAGTTGGGCCCAGTCGAGCCCAACCTTGGCTGCGTTTCTTACTATTTCCCTAACTTCTGTTGTAGTAGTATTTTTGTTCCATGAAATACTGTTTCAGTTACTTTTTCGTTGTACTTCCCTCTGTCGTAGTTGTGATGGCCTGTAATAGTGATAGACTATTCGCTATACTTTTTTTACTGTCTCTTGCTATCTTTTTGTTTAGTTACATTGCATGTGTGGATGTGAATTATTTCCTACTTTTGGTTAATTCTCGTTAGACGATTAGGTCCTGGAATTAGTCGAGGCAGGCCGGTCTCGGGTCCTGTAGGGATCGGGAATCAAGTCATGACAAGATGGTATCAGAGCAAGGTCATCCCGAGAAATGAACCAAATGGTTTGAAAAATAGTCACCCCCATGCCTGTAACTAGGATAGCCACCACAACGTATCGCTTTGATCTTCGCTTCGAGTCTTATCTCTTCATGTAATCTACTATCATTGATAGTTACTACTCTTTTCCTGTGTCTCCTTGTAGGAGATGCCTCGTTGGGAAGTTCCCAATGCAGGCCGCGGACGTGGCCGTGAGCGGGGTCGGAGGGGCGAACGTGCCGGACCTAAGGCACCAGTCAACCCACCTCACCTTCCATGCATCCAGGCCTAGGATCTCGCCTAGATGATCTGAGATATCGTGCGGGAGGAGCTCCAGTAGCCTCCTCGGCCACCCCACCCTGAGGACGTGGAGGGAGAGTCCTCCGTGGGACAGGGGAACCGCCACAGCACCATACAAGCTGGAAGGGGAGGGGGTGATCCTCCACCACCCTCACCACCCTCAGACACTTCTGAGTTGAGCCCTCCTTGCCTGGAGGCGTACCTGTTCCCCAGTTGCTACTCCACCATGAGCTTTTTGGCCAGTTCCGGAAGCTGAAGCCCCTCTCCTTCAAGGGGGATGAGAGCTCATCTGAGGCAGAGGATTGGCTGGAGAAGATAGAGGAGTTTGGCACCCTCCACCCTCCTGCAAAGTGTCGCGTGCCCTTTGCCACTTACTAGCTGGAGAGCGCATCCCACAGGTGGTGGAGGGCAGTCAGAGGCCAAGAGAGGAGAGAGCCGACGTGGGACCAGTTCATGGCTCTCTTCTGCGAGCAGTACTTCCCGCAGACCTAGCAAGACCAGACGAGGTGGGAGTTCCATACTCTCCGTCAGGGGACGATGACAGTTAGCGCGTACTGTATGCGTTTCCTGGAGCTGTCACGCTTCGCCCCAACAGCTGCATCTACTGAGGAGAAGCACCTATGGAGGTTTACTGAGGGGCTTCGACCTACGATTCGGGGGTGTGTGAAACCACTGAAGTTGTCCACTTTCGCTCGTGTGGTTGAGGCAGCCATGACTTATGAGGAGACCAACCCGACTGCGCGAGACACTGACGGTGGACGGAAGAGGCCCTACCAGCCAGAGTACTGATGAGTGGCTACTCATCATAGCTAAAAAGCTGAAGTTAAGCTAGACACTGGGTTAAACAATATCAAATTAACAGATAAAAAGGGTTAAGTGTGGGAATCAAAGAAAAAGACCTAAAACCCTGATTCTTTGTTAAAATTGCATAATTAGGTCATAAAATCAGATATTTTGAAGGTAAAAGTCAAATGGTGATCCATGCGTTAATTGAACACATAAATAAGTTTAAAAGGTCAAATCAAAAGTATAATTAATTTCTTAAATGTTCAATTAGGCACATATAAAAATTTGAAGGCAATTGGACATCATTAAGGCCTTGTAATATAGAGTTTACACTTAGGTCCTTCATGCATCACATTCTCTTATTTAGAAATCCTTTTTGGACCTACTTGTAACCCGTAGGGACCCCTTTGAAAGCCCGCAGGGTCCGTCCTGTTACAATTCCCATCACTTATGGGCCTGCATACAATTTTTCTACCCCTTCATGAAGGGGTTCTTCCTGCAATTTTTCCAACATTTCCCTGCCACCTGCTGTTCTTCGCATGCATTGTAGCGTGTGAAGAACAGGGCAAATCTCGGTCATCCGTTCTCTCATGATTTTGATCTGTGACTCGATTTAAATCAAAGCTTCGCACGAAGCGGCGCGTGCACTCACCCTTCTTCCCAAACCCCATCCGACGGTCAGTTTTTGAGTTGACTCACCACGCGCCCCTCTCCTCTCATCCTTGCCGCCAGTTGCTTCTTCGACTATCTTCACCCGCGCGGTGATCTGAGCCACTGAGTTTGCTACTTAAGCACCTCAGTGGTCACACGCGCAAAGTATCGCTCTCTCCTACATCTCTTAGCGATCATTCGTCCACTCCAACCTCTCCTCCCCATCAATTCCTTGATTCACAGCCACCGGCTGTGAAATCACCGACTTCTCTACGACCTCCTCGTCGCTAAGGACCACGTAGCACCTGAGGACGACTCTAGAGCCTCACTAGAAGGCTCTTCCCTCCACTGGAGTCATCTCCCTCCCTTCGTCATCCTTAGCCACCGGCTAAGGACCCATAGGTCCCATTCTTCCTGTTAGAGTAGATTTAATATTCTGCAATTTAGTGGTAGGTGTAGTTAAGTAGGTTAGAAGTAGAATTAAAGTAATTTGTGGTATTTAATTTCACTATTCTGATAGTTTAGCTGTAGCAGCAGATTTAGATTAGATTCCCCCCCCCCCCCCCTCACCTCCTCTGATCATTCCAGATCAGAGGGGATGGTTTCATACAGTCACTGATCATGAATTTTCTCCCTTTTGATGTTTTCCATATTGCTTCTGATTCCCGCAATTTGTTTATCGCAATTCACCCACTCATTAGACCTAATTTCAGATCTGATTGGTTTCTAACCTCAGATATGAAATTAGCGTCAAAAATCACATTAGGGGCTTTCCATTCATCCCATTTTGCTCACAAAAGCCCCTGATCTAAGCTTAAAAGAGAACTAGTTTGCTAGATTTGTGTTGAATTTAGATTGTAAAGATTTTTAATTATTTGAGCTTTGAACATTTTGATCTAGCAAACTGAGACATTATTGATATGATTCACTGTTTGGCTGGGAATTTGAGGTGATTCTGATGTCAGAATTCACCTCAGAAGAGCCATAATCTGATTTGAGTTTTTGTAAGGATTTTAATGCCTTTAATACATGGTAGAGTCAATGAAAAAGTAATGTTGTTGATTTGAGGTTCTACCTTGTATTCATTAGTTGATTTTGAAGAGTGGTTCTGATTTTTCAACCAAAGGAATTCTTCATATTCCTTAAGGTTTCAGAATTCTGGGATTTGAATTTGTGTTCTAAATTGACTAATCTAACTCCTTCTGCATGCTGTCTATAGCATTAGAAAAAGCCAAATCAGCTCTCTTTTAGATCCAATTTGATAAGATGCTAATGACAAGGGATCTTGATCTTGATATGTATTCTCGAGTTTTTTTTTTATCCTTGTTAGAGTCCTTCTTTAGAGTGATTTTTGATTTTGCCTTTAAATCCCAGATGTATAGCAATTTGCTACAGAAGTAGCTACATTCCCTCCCCCTTAATTCTAGCCAAGTATTCCCTGGATTAGCTCTTTTAAATCCCTGATCAGGCTGTCCATGACCTGATCTGGGATGTAAGGAGTTAAATCAGGAGATACAAGTTGGAATTAGCCCTTTTCCTACTGCAAACCTATTCCCCTTTAGATGAACTAACTACAGCAGTAGTTAAGACGTCTGAAGAAGGATTTGGTTGGGTGATTGGGTCAGGTTCAGCAGCTTAGACTGTTATCTGTTGCAGCTTCTGCTGAGATTTACTTCTGTTGTTTCAGCAGAAGACTTCTAGATTCGAATAAACCATATGGACATTAGTTTGGGTTTTAAATAGCTGCCTGTTGTAGAAAGTTGTATTCAACTTCTGTACAAGCTTTCCTGTAAACTAAATGAACTAATTTCATATCCTTTGAATGCTTGTATTATTCTAAATGAATCTTTTGTCAGCTAGTTAATAAACCCAACTGATCACTGTTTTAATTAATTGTAATCCATGTGATCTGCATGCTAACTATTTTTTTTATCTTGTCCATATGTTGTGTTAGGTCTGTTAAGGCAGTTGATTGCCTTTTTAGACTCCTTAGGATCCATTCTAGACCTTAACACACTTAGAAAAACCTTCTTAGGCCTAGAATGTGCTTGATCTAAAATTACATAAAAACTATATAAAAATTCTAAAAAAATAAAATAAAGCTGTCTGACTGAAGATCAGATAGTTTTCTAACTACATACCAAGTTTCATGGTATGCCAAACCCTCGACTTGACATAATTTTCCAATCGACGGTTTTGTACACCATTAGCTTTAATAAAAGAACCTATTTACTCAAAACACCAAAAATATGTCCTCTTTCTCATCCATTTCTTCCATTCTCATCTCTTACCTCTATAACATGTATAAAAATCAGAAAAAGTGAACTCCAAAAATACCCAAAAATACTTTGTATATTAAGTATATTCATGTAAAAATAAGCTTTATACTAAGTTATATATGTAAAAAAGTAACATATGTATATAAACTCCACACATAACTTATGTATATATTGTATACTATAAATTAAGTATTTAAGTTAGATTATATTGTATATATCTTAATTATATAACTATTTATTAATTAAACTAACCTACATGTACTCTTAGACTATATAAATCAGTAAACATTATAAATAACAATATTAAGTTATAATACTATATATACATATTTATGTGTAGATTATAAACAAATTAAACCTTGTACCTTAATTTAATTTATTATACACAATAAATAATTAATTTATTAAGTTAATAGTTAAGTTATTAGATGAAATTAAAATAAATTAGTAATTTAAAGTTAGAACTAAATTAACTGATATTGTCTATTTAGACTAATGTATTTTAAGTAATTAAAGCTAATTGAAGTATATGTATATCGTATTATATTATTTAAACTTAATTTATAAATAAAATAGTTCAAAATCTGATATTTAAATGTAAATAAAATGGAAATCAAATCCGTAAAATATAATAAAAATGTTTATAAAATACTTTAATAAGTGTACTAATTCTGTATAAGGTCAATTTGACATATAATAACTAATTTATATGTAATTAAAGAATTAAAACTAAAAATCAGTATGTATAAACTGTATACTTTAGTTAATTTATTTATATAGTAAATATAATTAAAATTTCAAATTAAGTGTAAAATTGTATAGTATTATGTAAATACTTTATTTTTTCATAATTTATTTTTATTTTATAATAAATTATGACCCTCGAATTGTGGGCCAAAATCCCTAATACTACACAGCTGCAGCTCAATTCCAGCGCAAACGCAACGCTCAAATAGTGCCACATCGGTCGCTGCCGAGCGCGCACAGTGCTATTTATTGTTTTTTTTTTCTTAAGGCTCAGTTGTCACAGGCACTAGGCGCCCGAACAATCGAACCTTATATCCATCTTACCCAAGCATTGTGAGCATTGTGAACATGTGTGTGGGGCCGAGGGCCCGAGGGTGTGTGCGGGCTGTGAAGCCCACTGTTCGAGCATGTAAACTCGTAATTAAGCAACCTAATGAGAAATTAGGGCACGCTTAGTAGAGGTCTGATCCCATCCTCTGGGTGCTATGTATCCCTCGAAAAACGTGCCCGCAAATTAAATAAATTTTTGATTAATTAAGATGGGTAATGACAGTGGTTAATCACCCATGTATGTAATGCCTAAGTGTCGCTAAGAACTAACACAGAATAAGATTAAGAAGAAGAAGAAGAAAGGCAGAAGAGGAGTAAAATAAATAAAGAGAGAGCGAGAGTACAGATACATATAAGTATAAAGTAAAGACAGATTGAAAACTTGTATAAATAAAACTATATAAAATAACTATAATGTATATATATACACGTAGTACAGCTATTTACATTTATATATAACTTCATATCTTTCTAACAAAATAAAATGTCGTTGTATGTGAAATAATTATCGCTATAGACCCTGGTTTCCCTTGTATATAGTTTTTCTGGGGTCCAGCGACACTTATATCTGTCGCTGTAACTATTATATGTGTTACTGTATATATCAGTATAGTAAGTTAAGTTAGTATGCTATGAAATCTTAGTTGGTAGTGTATATTTATGTACGTATTAGTAATATAACTTATAAATAGATAGTTTAGAGTATAGTGATGAAGTGTTTGATGCTTGTTTATAATTAATTTTTACAAGCATTTTAATTGATTCTTTGTACACAATTAAACCAAGTATTCATTCATTCATTCTTTGTTGGGCATAAAATTTCTTTTTGGAATTAAAGGATAATTTTGGACTTAGAGAGTGATGTAAATCAATAACTACCTCCCAGTGAACGACCTGGAATAAAACCAGTAAAAATTACTTAATTAAATAATAATGATCGTAATGATGGTTGGTATTTTCTACAATTCACTACAACGATAACTATGATATTTTCATCACCATAACCAATCCATCAAAAATAGTCCATCAAGTACTCATAGGGTTGTCGGAAGAGGAGGCACACGGTGGTCGCAGGAGAGCAGTCTCATTCTGTGGGGCCAACAGTGGCCTTTTGGGGCCCCAGACAGGGACCAGCTGCCAACACCGGACCCCTACCCAGCCACCAGCAGAGACCGACTTAGGGAGGAGGCCGTGTTCCTCTCTGCTACCGGTGTGGCCAGCCGGGCCATATCAGGAGGGACTGCCCATCTAGGGCCGAAGCAAAGCAGATGCTCCCCGCACCGAGTGCTGGAGGCCGAGCTGGCGGCCGCAAGTCACCAGGCACGGGCAGGAGGACAGCAGTCATGAGGAGGGTACCAGCCAGCTGCTGCTCGCCCAACCCAAAGCGTGGCCACTTCGTCTGCACCTAGGACTGAGGAAGGCATCAATGCCCTAGCAGACAGAGACGCCAGGGCTTCAAGTTCTGTGGTGGCAGGTATGGTTACTGTTTCTGACAGATTAGTCTATGTTCTTTTTGATTCTAGTGCCACACATTCCTTTGTCTCCTCGAGTCTTGCCGTCAGTTTGGGACCGGACAATATACTGTTAGAGGTTCCGTTCCTGATTAGAGGGCTAGGTGGACAGTTGTTTGTAGCAGAGGAGGTATTTACAGACTGCGAGGTCGCTATAGGGGGATACAGCCTTCCCACCAACCTGATTGTAATCCCGATGGAGGACTTTGGCGTGATACTAAGGATGGACTAGCTATCTGCCTATCATGCTTTGGTAGACTGCTTTAGGAGGAAGATCATCTTTTCCATACCAGGGTTGCCTCCCTTTGAGTTTCACGGCTAGCCGGTGGATGAAGGTTTTAGGTGCATCTCCACGCTTCCAGTAGCGAAGCTTTTGGGCCAGGGGTGTAAAGGCTTCTTGGCTTGTGTTGTAACAGAGCCTAATTCCGTACTAGACTTTCAAAGTATTCTGGTGGTCTGCAAGTATCCCGACGATTTCCCAGAGGAGTTGCTAGGACTACCGCTTGAACGTGAGATCGAGTTTGAGATCTCGCTAATATTGGGGACTAGCCTCATTTCTACTGCACCGTACAGGATAGCACCACTTGAGCTGTGAGAGCTCAAGCCACAGTTACAGAACCTGTTGGAGAAGGGCTTTGTAAGGCCGAGTGCGTCCTCATGGGGAGCCCCTGTGTTGTTTGTGAAGAAGAAGGGCGGTACCCTACGACTTTGTGTCGACTACCGATAGCTGAATCGAGTCACCGTCAAGAACAAGTACCCACTGCCTCGTATCGACGACCTCTTTGACCAATTGAGAGATGCCATAGTGTTCTCTAAGATAGATTTGAGGTCATCTTACCACCAGTTGAGGATCAGGGAGATCGACATCTACAAGACAACTTTCCGTACACGGTACGGGCACTACAAGTTTTTGATTATGCCGTTCGGGCTAGCCAACGCCACCGCTGCTTTCATGGACATGATGAACCATGTTTTCAGACCGTACATAGACCAGTTTGTGATGGTGTTTATCAATGACATCCTAGTCTACTCACAGGATCAGGCGCAACATGGACAGCATTTACGTATGGTCCTGGATACCTTGAGATGACGCAGGTTGTATGTCAGGTACATCAAGTGTGAGTTTTGGCTGAGACAAGTGACTTTCTTGGGTCACGTGAAATCGAAAGATGGATTGGCTGTGGATCCAGCCAAAGTTGAGGCCGTGTTCAGGTGGGAGAGACCACGCACAGTGATAGCGGTACACAGTTTTCTAGGACAAATAAGATACTATCGACGGTTTATCGGAGGGTTCTCTCAGATCACGCGTCCTATGACTCAGTTGACCTGGAAGGACGTGCCCTTTTCCTCGACCGACAAGTGCGAGGCGTGCTTTCAGGAGTTGAAGGAGAGACTAACTTCAGCTCCTATACTTACAATTCCAAACAACAGTGGCGAGTTCGTGGTTTGCACCAATGCATCATTGCAGGGGTTGGGTGGTGTGCCCATGCAAAGGGGTCACGTTGTCGCTTACCCTACCCATGACTTAGAGCTGGCAGTAGTTGTCTTCGCGCTGAAGACATGGAGGCACTACCTGTATGGTGAGACATTCAAGATCTGCATTGATCACAAGAGCCTCAGGTACCTATTTGACCAGAAGGAGCTCAACCTGAGATAGAGACATTGGTTAGAACTTCTAAAGAATTACAACTGCAGCATCTCCTACCACCCAGGTGTTACGACCCGATCCCCGGATCCCTACAGGACCCAAGATCGACTCGCCTCGACTAATCCCAAGACCCAATCGTCTAACAAGAAATAACCAAAAAGCAGGAGAGTAAACCACCTTCACATATGCAATATAACTAAGTAGTAAAAACGTACAAAGCAGTAAAAGAAAGTAAAACTGTTGTTCCATTACATGCCACCACAACAATAAACAACGAAAAGCGGAAGTAAACGGTCGAGTCAAACAGTAACTACCAGTTCAATAACTACTACAATAGTAAGGGAACGAAAAAGAAGTGCTGAAAACTACGGCTGAGCTTGACTGGGCCCAGCACCCTCTACAGCCGGAAGCTCGGGCTACTCAACTCCTAGTCCTGAATAGTATTATGAAAAGACAGAGTCAGCGAACGCTAAGTAGAGTGGTATCTATACTATCTAAAATAGTAAAAGCAACAGGTTTAATTCCCTTTTCTATTTATTTGTTTTATGTGTATTTCCTTTTCACCAATTTTTCTCAAACATCTAGATGTTCTTGATCTTGCATGTTCCTCGTGGGAACGATCTTGATTGCAGTCTTTTCCTAAGAGTAGAAGGTACACGTGGTGCTCTCCTGGCCAGAGAGTCTCCCGTGGTAGTCCTACACCCAGCCAACCACCCCGAGGTCACTGTCGAGAATTAGCGGTGACTACGGTACGCGTGATAAGCGCATGGGTAGCTATCTCGCACTGACACGTGGTAAGTCATTTCCTCTAGCGGGTACACCCAAAGTACAGTACGGAACAATATAGGGCCTTGCCCTCTCAGAACAGGGGTCTCGCCCCTCCACAGTCCGCACCCCTCGTCTGACTACCCCAGTTTGCCTAGAGGGCCTAACAAGTCAGTGTAGGGTGGCTAGCTAAACCCCGAGCCCCATGAGGTGGCTAGCACTCTCCCTACACTAGTAGCTCGCCTCGATATCGCGTACACGAGGGCCAACAGGAGTCGGTGTAGAGTGGTCAATCCTAACCCCGGTCTCAACCCAAGGGAGGCTAGCTCCGCTCTATACGAAAAGGGGACAGTCGATCTCCTTGGTACCACGTACTCAAGGGCCAGCACACTTCCCGTCTGCATTCCAGGTTTCCATCTAACCACAGGAGTTCTACTCTTAATTCCCCGTAGGGTTCATACTCATGTTCACCCCATTTATTCCGATCTAGGTTTCATCATTCACAATTCAATTCTCGTCCATAAACAGGCAGCTTGTGTTTCCAAAAATCGATACATGCAACTGGTGATTTCACATGTAATTGTTCATAATTTACAGGCAGTTTATAATTATAATACAAGCAATTGCTAACAGCTTAACTCAATCATGCATGCGAGTACATTATACAGCACAAACGGTTCATTCATTTCTCTATCCTAAGGTTCATGCCACATCCTAGGGTTCCATTGGTTATTTAAATATCATTAACAGAATTAACCACTCTACCAGACAATTCGGGAATAATGGGGGCTCGAACCGCAGATCCAGGCATCTCTACGAACCCCAAACATGCAGCAGGCTGAAACCCTATACCAGGGAATACATCATAAAAGGAGGGCTCAGAACAGTGTACCAAGGTCTCTAGTACGTAGAGAAACTCGCAAGGAAACTACAGGTACTTCGTTTGCGTAAAACAGAACCCGATCGGACCCCAAACGGGTCAAAAACGTGCCTACTAAAAATCAGACGTTTGGGAACAAGTCCAAACGTCTTAAAAGGTACCAAAACCTTACCTTAAGTCCCTAAGGTGTTCTCAGTCGTCCAAGCCTTCTCTGCGATCGTCTGAAGGCAGTTCCAGAGGTCGGACAACACCTCCGGTCTAGAAGCATCTCCAGACGTCTGGTGATATAATCTGACGTCCAAAAGCACATGGGAAAGCGTTCCGCACTCCTTCCCAAGACTGCTCCTGCGTACGACAACCACAGGCCCCCAAATCAAACCAAACATGCGTCTGCGATGAGGCCTGCATGGCTGTAACCGCGAAAAAGAACGTACCTTCGCGATAAATGAGCTTTCAGACGTCTAGCCTTAACTCCAAACGTCCAAGAGCTCCTTCAGCCGTCTAGACTCCACTCCAGACATCTGATACTGGAAGTCTTCCAGTACCAGAACCTCCTCCCAGCGCTCTCCACTGCGCTCCACCTCGTGTCGCTGCAACTCCAGCCGCTGCAAATGGTCGGGAGGCTGCCTCCCCGAGTTCTCTCCTCCTCCTGCACACGCCCGCGATGGCTGTGCAAGCTCCGTCGAGCTTCCACCGAAGCTCTCCGACCTCGCCTCCTCCTCCTCCACCCGCACTCTCCTCCTCCCTCTCGCTCTCCCTCGCTCACCTCCTCTCGCTACTCCCACAAGCTCTGAAGGTGATGGTGGTGGTGTGTGGAGTGGAGAGAGGAGGGGAGGGGCTTAAATAGATGGCGTGGGGGGGTTTTAGGGTTCGGGGAAGGAAAGGAAAGGAGAGAGGAAGAAGGTCCTGCGCGTCGCCCGTGCGCAGGGCGTAGTGTGCGTAAAAAAATTTCATTTTTAGACATCCGGGAAAGGGTCTAGACATCTGGACAGACGTCCAACCAAGACTCCAGACGTCTTAAAAGGCTAAAAATGTGACGGGTCTTTACACCAGGGAAGGCCAATGTGGTGGACGACGCCTTAAGCTGGAAGGCGCCCGCCCACTTTGCCAGGCACAGAATTAGAGACTCATGGAGGAGGTGGGTAGTTGGCGACCCCGGAAGTCACGTAGGTACTACGGGGCAGTGACAATGACACAACAGGCACGACCAGAGCTGATAGACCACATCAATGCAGGATAGATGGCCGATCCATACTTATAGACACTGCGAGACAGGATGTTGATAGGGGACCCAGGAGACTTTTCCATCTCATATGAGATACTGCGCATGAGGGGACGCCTATGCGTTCCTAAAGACGATGAGTTGTTGAGAGAGCTCCTAACTAAGGCGCACAGGTCTCGATTCACCATACATCCCGGAAATACAAAGATGTGTCAAGATTTACGACGCGAATTCTGGTGGAGAGGGATGAAGCAGGATGTTGTGAGTTTGTCCAGCAGTGCTTGGTTTGCCAGCAGGTGAAGGTCGAGCACCAGAGGCCTGCAGGGCCGTTACAGCCACTTCCTGTACCAGAGTGGAAGTAGGAGAGCATCACTATGGACTTAGTGGTGGGTCTACCAGTTACCCAGCGAGGACACGACGCAATTTAGGTGATAGTAGACCGGTTGACGAAGACGGCACGGTTCCTACCGATCCGAGTCACTTTTGGGCAAGCACAGCTAGCAGAGAGATACGTCAGAGATGTGGTGCGTCCGCACGAAGTCCCTCGCGAGATCGTATCCGACAGGGATACTCGTTTCACTTCCTAGTTCTGGGAAGAGTTTCAGCAGGCATCAGGGACCTGTCTGAGGTTCAGTACTGCCTACCACCCCCAGACCGACGGGCAGTCAGAGCACACCATACAGACTCTCGAGGACCTCCTACACACTTGTGTACAAGACTGGAGAGGCTCCTGGGAGGAGCATTTGCCCCTAGCAGAGTTTGCGTACAATAACAACTATCATTCGAGCATCGGCATGGCACCTTACGAGGCTCTGTACAAACGGAGGTGTACCGCACCCCTGAGTTGGGTCGAGGTGGGGACCAAGTGGGATGTTGGCCCCAGGCTGATCCGGTAGAGTCAGGAGGTGATAGAGTAGATTTACAAGTGACTTCGCACTGTCAGGAGCAGGTAGAAGAGCTACACCGATAGGAAGCGCAGAGAGGTACAGTTTGAGGTTGGAGATTACATTTTCCTTCGTGTTTCGCCCATGAAGGGTTTGCAGTGTTTCGGGGTGAAGGGGAAGTTTGCGCCGAGGTTTGTGGGACCCTTTGACATCTTGGAGCAGGTTGCACCCGTTGCTTACCGGCTTGCCTTTCCTCCCTATCTCTCTGGAGTGTACAACATATTCCACGTGTCCAACCTCAGGAAGTACATCGCCGATCCCAGCCACGTTCTGAGCCATGAGAGTGTCGAGATGGGAGACGACCTGACCTATCCCGAGAGGCCACTACAGATATTAGACAGAGCCGCCCGGAGTCTAAGATAGAAGCAGGTATCACTGGTGAAAGTCCTATGGAGAAGCCAGCGATACGAGGAGGCCACTTGGGAGCCTGAGGTGGCAATGCGAGAACAGTACCCGAAGCTTTTTGAGGGTATATCTTCTTAGATCTACTTTGATTCTCTTTAAGTTTGTTATGCACTTTAACGCTACTTTTTCAGCACCCTACTTAGCTCAAGTCTCGGGGATGAAATGTCCTTTAAGTTTGTTATGTTGAAATGACCCACTGCCATTTTGGGTTGTTTAAGACATCTGGATTAGCCGTCATACGTCTATCCCGACGTCTAGATAGAGGGTTAGACGTCTGAAAGTAAAAGAACCGTACGTTGTACTCTTTTTCCGCGCACGCACACACCTCTCTCTCTCTCCTTACCCCAAACTCTAACCCTTTCCTAATTAAACCCCACACCCATGCCACTCTCCCCATCTCCACCAGCCACCACCTCCATCTTTCCCTCCTACCAGCCACCACCTTCCTCCCAGCACAGTGAGTGGAGAAGAAGAAGAGAGAGAGACGGGATGCGGAGGAGGAGAGCGCAGCGAGAGCATGGGAGGAGCTCGAGAGGAGGAGCTCGCGAGGGAGCTGTGGGAGCTCGAAGGAGCTCGTGCAGGAGAAATCGAGGGCGCGGCGAGGAGGAGGAGATTGCAAGCAGAAGCCTTGGCCTCCTGCAGCCGCTAAAGGCACTACTACAGCTCCTGCGGGCGAGCTCATGAAGGAGACAGCTCGCGTGTGAGTTCTGCGTACTAGATATTTTCCAGTATCAGACGTCTGGAGCACATCCCAAACGTCTAGAGTAGCAGGGGATATCCGGAGCTGAAGCCTGATGTCTGAAAGCAAACATAGTGCCAAGGTACGTGCTTCTGCACAACTTCCGACCATGCAAGCCGTATCGCAGGAGAATGTCCAGCCATTTCTAGGTCTGCGTGTACATACGCAGGGGGCAGGGCGTTGGAAAGGCACAGGGTGCGCCCTTCGAGGTGTTTTTGGACGTGTGCACACATCGCCAGACGTTTGACCATACCTCCAGACAACCGAAAGGAGATTTCGACGTCTGGAACTCTCCTCAGACGATTGCGAAAGGATCCGGATGTCCGAGGAAGTCGCAGGAAATCCAGGGTGAGTATTAACGTCTTTTATGACGTTTGGGACTAGACCCAGACGTCTGATTTTGGATAGTGTGAGTGTTTTTGGCCCGTTTAGGGCCCAAACGGAATCGGATTTCCACAAACGAACTACCGTTGTTTTTCGCTTGAGTTTCTCTACGAGCTAGTGTCACTTGTATATGGTTTTAGACTCGTTTGATGTGGTTGGTCAATTGTATAGGTCTCCATCCAATCAAATACGCGGGACCCGCAGAGGCGACGAGATCTGCTATCCGAGCCCCCATTCCTCTAGTGTTTTCTAGTATAGTAGTTTACATTGATATTATGATTTAAACAAATGAACTGCATGTTTAGGATAACTTGAATGAACCCTAGGGCAGGAACAAATGAGTATGATTTGAGCTACACTGTTTACTTGAGATACATGTAGAACTTTAAATGCTAGCAAATGTATTGGTTATTTTAATATGATGCCTTATCAGCTAGAAAATCACGAGCTACCTGTTTTAATAATGGAACCGAAAATGTAAATAGAGAGATCTGAAAGTTTGGAATGTGAAACGAAAGGAATACCAGCATGAACCCTACGGTGAATTAGGAGAACTCCTGTAAACGGAAAGTGAGCTGGCCTTTGTGTACGCGGTACCAAGGAGAGCCACTGTCCCTTTGGTATAGAGGGGTACTAGCCGACCGTTGGGTTGAGCCATAGGGTCAGGCCTAGACACTCTACAAGGACTCTATTTAGCCCTCGTGTACGTGGTACCGAGGTGAGCTACTTAGTATAGGAAAGGAGCTAGCCACCCCAAGGGGCCCGGGGTTAGGACTAGCTGCCCCACACCGACTCCTGTTAGGCCCACGCGACAAACCGGGATAGTCGGATAAAGGTACGCAGACTGTAGAGGGGCGAGACCCCTATTCTAAGAGGGCAAGGCCCTGTACTATTCCATGTTGTACCTTTAGGCGTACCCGCTAGCAGAAACGACTGACCACGTGCCAGTGCGGGATACCTACCCGTGTGCTTAACACGCGTGTCGTGGTCACCGTTACGTCGCTACCGTAACCTCGGGGTGGTTGACTGGGTGTAGGACTACCACAAGCGACTCTCCCGGCCAGGAGAGCACCACGTATACCTCCTAAATCATGGAAAAGACTACAATCAAGATCGTTCCCGTGAGAAACAGGCCAGATCAAAAAATGATTTAAGTGAATAAAGGAACAACAAACTAAAAGTACTTAGTTGGAATAAATGAAACGGATAGTTACTTAATTGCATTAATTAATTACTTGTATTAATTACATGTAAATGGTTAAATTACTACTCTACTCAGCGTTCGCTGATTCCGAAAATTTTTATAACCTTGTTCAGGTCAGGGAGTTGAGCAGCCAGCACCACCAGCTACAGAGGGAGCTGGGTCCAGTCGATCCCAGCCTTAGCTACGTTTCTTACTGTTTCCCTAACTTTTGTTGTAGAAGTGACTATTTTTGTTCTATGAAATACTGTTTCAGTTACTTTTCCGCTGTACTTCCCTCTGTCACAGTTGTAATGGCTTGTAATATTGATAGACTATTTGCTCTATTTCTTTTACTATCTCTTACTTTCTTTCTGCTTAGTTACATTGCATGTGTGAATGTGAATTATTTCCTATTTTTAGTTAATTCTCATTGGACGACTAGGTGATAGAATTAATCGAGGCGGGCCGGTCTCGGATCCTGTAGGGATCTGGGATCGAATCGTAACAATTTTCAATGGTATGTTTGAACTAACGAAAATTGTATTACAGAGATACAATTTATGAGAATGTGTATTTATATCTCAAGATGAGTTTTTGTGTTACAACAGTCTCACTAATCCGTTTGGTACAACACACCCATATGTTTGTTACAACTTTCATTCATTTTGTTACAAATGTATATACTTTTCGTTACAATGTGATTACTAATCCATTACAAAGATTTTGGTCAGTTGATGCTTATTTAATGCTTATTTCTAACTAATTACTATATCAACAGGTTATGATCAAAAAGAAAAGTTTTCTTTTGGTAACTTCCCTATTACTCACCTCACCAAGAAACCATCCTAAGTTCTTTTGGTGGTTTTACTTTTCATCTTGAGATCTTAATCCTATGGCCAAAATTCTAATGTTCATTTAGATTTTTTGAGCACAGTGTTCTCTGAATAAGGCCTATATATATATATATGTATATATAAAGATTAATTATCTTTTTGCGTCAACTTGTAGATATTTTTTAGGTTTATGTATATACATATATTCTTCTTATTCTTTTTATATAGATTTGTTTATAGATAGCAATAATGTATATAAATATAAGTAACACTTAATTTAATTTAAATTTAATTAATGATTCTTTTTATCTTGTCTTCGTAGATAGTTAATTTTTAAGACAATTTATAATCAAGTTTTCTCATCGTCTCATTCATTTGTAGAATTAGTCTAGTCATATTAAGTAGATACTCAACTTATATATAGAGATCAAATGTAATCAACATAATTATTTTTGATGCCTTTACCTTGTAAATATTTTTAAGGCATTTCTAACTACAATTAGTTTGTTCTAATCAGTGTATAATTGACTTAGGTCAATTAATTCCTTGATTGTATATATGTTAATTCATTCTTTTGTAAATAAAACTAATATTTTTGGAATAAAAGATAGATTTTGGACCTTAAAGAGTGATGCATATTAATAACTGTCTCCCAGTAAATGAACTGAAATAAAATCAGTAAAAATTTTATATAAATAAAATGACATCTATTTGAATTACGATACTATACTACTACAACGATAATAAACCCTAATTAACTAGGTATCCAGATGGCATCGTCAGAACTCATTTCACAAATGCCAAGTTTAGAGCTTTATTAGCTAAATACGAGGTGCAACATCGGATTGCTACACCTTATCATCTCCAAAATAATGGACCAACCAAAGTCTTCGATTAGGAAATTAAGAATATCTTATAAAAAATAATTTGACCTGATAGAAAGGATTGATCCTCCAGATTAGATGATACATCATGGGCTTATAAGACTACCTACAAAACACCAATTAACATGTCACCTTACATATTGATTTATGGAAAATCATGTCACCTTCCAATTGAGTTGGAACATAAAGCCTACTGGGCCATTAAGAAATGCAATATGGATTTGGATGTGTCCAAAAATAAAAGAAAACTTCAACTCACTGAGCTTGATGAACTCCTACTCGAGGCCTATGAGAACACAAAGATCTATAAAGACAAGATCTATGGATATGCACATGGATTTGTCCAAACCCACCTCAAATCTAACCCGTTTGCATCCCGACATGAGAGTGGCATAGCTAAAAAAGTGTTTCTTGTTTGGGTTTTATTCTAAACAACCATCGGAAATCCAAGATGTTGCAACATAAAAATAGCAGAAGAAAACAGACAGGCTCTATGAAATCTTTACGGTGTCAATCGCGGAATCCCCCGTGACAAAGGTTCGAATGAAGGCCTCTTGGTACTCCTTCACAACGATGTCCTTGTACATCCTTGGCTTGCCTTCACCTAGCAGAGCTTTTGCGGGTCCTATCTTTAGCTCCATTTCCATGTGATAGAAAGATGCCACAGACAACCTATCCTTCTCGGCACTCGTCACCACCCTGTGCATAGGACTCTTGTATATCCCATTGCTCATAATCTACAAAAATAGCACGGAATCATAAACTCTGTAAATACGTATATGACATAGCAAATTAGGATTGAGCATGAGATATCCAATCCATTCAACAAATTAGTACCTCTTTCAATTTCTAGTTTTTAGAATTGAACTTTATGCATGGAATTTCAATATAGCATAAATTACACAACCCATCCATAGACTACCTAGATCATATACATTAGGGCTTCGCACACAAAATCACAAACAAAACCACCATGCAAGCATATGCCATTTACATCCCTTTCAATTTAGTCCCGAAATCCATCTTTATACATGAAGTTCTCATAACATGGAATCTCTTCAAGGGAGATCATTCATTCTATTTATTATCCATTATATCAATTTCAGAATCTCTTCTAATATCCCTTTTCCCAAGCAACAAGGACGGACGTCTCAAAAAAAAAAAAAAAAAAGAGCAGCCCATTTGCCGTAAAGGAAAGGCCATTCAGCCACCTATGAACAGAAAACATCAATAAGAAGCTTAAAAAGCCCTTTGGGGGTGTTTGTTGGAGAAGTGGGGCTTATTTCACATTTGGGGCTCTCAATTTCGGAATGGTGCAATCCGAAATTGGTGCCTCGATGTCAGAACAGCCCAATTCACTCACCCACTATGGACTTGCACTAATTCCTCTGTTCTTCCGCCTGCTCAGACATTTTCTACTCTTTGACCAATAAAACTACCGTATTCCACGTACTTGTTCCACCCACCGAACAACAAAAGTAGAAAAGAACCACTCAATTCTTTGACAAGACGTCAAGGTCAACTAGACACCAAAAACCCCTCAATTCTCATGTTTATTATTCCACATTTTCTTAGCCTTAAATTTTGTTTCAAGACATTCTACATTTACAAAGCATCACTTCAATCCAATTTTTAGAATCCAACTCTAGGCACTACCCAGGAAAGGAAAAAAAAAAAATCCAACTCTAAGCACAAAACCCTCCTTAGCTTGCACTAGAATTGACCCAACGGTCATCTACCCACTTGAGTGAATCCGGCAAGCTGTACCTTTGGATGCAGATCACATCAAAAGGTCTTCCAGTATGTACACACCTGACCACCGCTCTAATCATAGTAATTTTAGAATCTATTTCTTTAGTTTCCCTTTTCTTAAGCTACCAAAGCAAGACACACCCCAAAAAAAGAGCAGCCCATTTGCCTCGAAGGAAAGGACTTTCATCCACCTAAAAAGTAGAAAACAACATTAGGGATATTCTAGATTTACAAAAGCCCAAGAAGCTTTGCAATCCAAATATTCAAGATCTACGAAGCACTTCTATCCAGTGTCCAGAATCCAACTCGAAGTACATAATCCTCCTAACATGCACAAAAATCGGCCAAACAATCACCCACACACTGGAGTGGATCCGGAGACCTGTACCTTTGGGTGCAGATCCAACGGCCAACCCTTTTTCCTCCCTTTCCAGATCCAACGGTGCCACTCTACTACTGGAGCAACACTGGATCCACTCACCTCTATGCAAAAACAAAAGTGAAAAAAAAAAAAAAAAACAAAAGAAAAGAAAAACACCCCCCATCTATGATCCAAAGCAAGCAGCAGTAAGAATTTGTCACCTCAATCTGGTCTGCAACATTGACGAGGAGAGCACCAGGAACCACCGGAACTCCCAACCACTCTCCTCCGCCATCAAGAACTTGAAGCCCCCAATCCACCTCGGGGTCCTGCAGCACCCGTCCTTATGTGGCTTCAACCCCACCACCAGATTCGGCCTCTCGCAACGTGGGTTGTGGTTAAATCTCTTATGCACCAACCCCTCCCTGGACCCCTCTAGGAAGTAGTTGTTTCCCAAACCCAGGGCCTGCCCCATCGCCATGAAGACCCTCTCGGCTGCCCACTTGCACCTCTCGCTGTATTCCAATAATACGTCCTTCAGAACCGGAGGCCACAGGTGCACCTTCCTCTCCTCCTCAGGTTGCACAACCAGGCGGAGCATGTGGGACCAGTCGAGGACCTGGTCGTCGCGGCCGATGTCGTCCACGCCGTACCCTTCGCTGTACAAATCAACTTGTTGCTGAGGGGGTGGCGGGTTGGAGAAGAATTCGCGGGTGGCGGAGAGGAGGCGGTCGAGGAGCGGGGTGGGGATGCCGTGGTTGACCGCGTGGAAGAAGCCATGGGTGCGAAGGGCGGAGTCAAGCTTCGCGGTCTCGGAGGGGGAGCTGAGGACGAGGCCATGGTCGATGGTGGGGACTGGGAGGGTGGCGGGGAGTAGGTTGGAAGGGCGGTTGGGTGGCGGTTGGACGTAGCGCGAAGGCGGCTGCCCTCGAAGGCCGGCGGGGAGCTGCATCTCCGACTGAACGGTGGACATGTTTACTCGAGTGTATGCCTAGCTATGGTCGGCAGAGGAGAAGATGGATCAACTTTGCTTAGATTATTATATTATCTTAAGCCAGAGCTAGAGTCAGACGATCTTGCGTGGCAAAGTTGGACTCTCGTCCAGGTGTGGAGGCTAGCCAGAAGGTGGAGAGGAGGGGCTAACTTTTAAATTTTCCTTACTTTCGTATAGTATTTTCTTTGGATAATTTGATACCAATTTATAGAAAATAAGACATACGTAATATTATTTGGATACATAATTATCTATTTTAATAAAAAAAAATTATATGTGTACAATTTTACATACACATATAGGGAACAAAAGGTGAGAAGAGAGACGATAAAATGAAATGATTGAGATTAACAAAATCAATCTAATCATTCGGAATTCTCATCCAATCATTCAAAAATCCCATCCGTTTATGATCCAGTTGAGAACAAAGAATTTAAATGGTTATGAATCCGTACTTCCTTCCCAATTCAGAAATCACATTGCTGCTTTATCCTTCAGAGACCTTTAAGCCTCTTCACATCCAATAAATAAAACAAACCCTCCTCCATTGATTTCCTTCCTTCGTTGATCCACCTTGTTGAGTTGCCAACATCCCCGTCATCAACGCCCATTAGTCCAGCACAAATCTCATCTCGATATTTGCAATTATAGCATTGCTAACACATTCATGATGGTCTCCATCACATTCAAAATATCATCATATCACTTTAATTTAAAATATACAGGTGAAAAATAACTTTATATCAGTGATAAATTATTTTACACCGGTGATAAATTATTCTGAATGATTTTACATCGATGCAGAAAGATTTTATACTGATGATAAATTATTTTAAGGTATCTTTACATCGATACAATTTTATTTTACAGCGGTGCAAAATTATTTCACTAGTAATTTCACCTGTCCAAAGTGATTTTACACACATACAAAGTGACTTTAACTTATGAGTTTAGGATTTAGGATTTAGAACTTAAGTTTATGGAAAGTGATTTCACGTATGAGAAATGACTTTCCACTTCAAAGGTGATTTTTTACCTTAGAGTTTAGGATTTAGGGTTTAAGGTTTAGTAAAGTTAAACCTTAAACACTAAAGACTAAACCCTAAACTCTACGGTAGAAAATATACTTTTTAAGTGTAAGATCACTTGTCATAAATGAAGAAATACTTGAAATTTAATTTTATACATATACAATCTTACTTTACACATGTGTAAAATTATTATAAAATTACACTCGTGTAAAGTAATTTTACACCAATACAAAATGATTCCAAAGTTAATTTTAATGATTTACACCTATATCAAAGTAATTTATTTTTTATTTCAATAATGATAGAGTGCCATCACTTTTTTATATTAAAAAAAATATAAATTAGAATCACATTTACAATATTACACATCAACTTTTATAGTTTCCAACACATCTTTAAAATAAACGGTAACAAGCGATCATTAAATTTTTTTTTTAATTCCATGGAGTATGTTATTTTAATTTATGTAAATTTACCACGTCCCTTTCGTCGAGAAATATATTAATAGCTTGTATATGAAATTCTAACGCATTCTTCTGTACTGGAAATTAGAATTCAGAAGATCTTCCTAACTTAGAATTTAGTTGTTTGGCAATATGTGAAAGACTAAGTCTTGTAATAAACATTTTATCACAAATAATAAATGGCAAGATCTGACCATACATAAGTTAGGTATAATATATTACTGCATAATAATAATACACATTAATAAAGTAAATTAATAAGTTCATTGATAAATTACATTCAATGAATATTTTTTAGAAGGTGAACCTATTGCGTAAATATCAATGAATGATTTGCCTTTTTTTACATATTCAAATATGATTAACAAAATCGTTGAGTCCTTTCTCAAGAAAGACTTCTCAAGAAGTTGATGATTCTCCCTCATCTTCAATACCAATTGATGAGATTCCACCTCTATTTGACTCTACCAAATGATCGACCAACTAAAGTGCTTAGAGTAGAATTTGATATATCTTCCTTGGAGCGTGACTCTGGATAACGTTAATCTATAGGGGAATATCCGATAGAACTAAGAGATGAAGTTTAACATCTTAACTCAACCTGAATCTTCATTTAGAACATCAATTAAGCAACGACCTATAACGAATGTTGTCGTCTCAACTCAGATCGGAAACATATGATTGAATCATATGATTAATTACTTAATATACTATTGGATCATTTAAATCGTTTAAATCTTTAAATCGACACACATCAATTTGTTCCATCTGATTAAATACACAACTTTAATTGTACTAAGGGACTCAAATCATTTAACTGGAAAATAATCAAATTCTTTATTCAGATAAAATGTAATCTCATTACAAAAAATTTGGATGGCTTGCTGAGGGCATACAAAATCCAACATTGATATGATCGAACCATTCAGTGGTATCAGAGCATAAAATGTTTGGCGCGTAAATCGTATTTTAAAAGATGATTTAGTTGTAGTATAGTGCAAAACACATCGAAAAATAAATTTATAAAATCCAGTGAGTACCGAGTCATTCGTAGGGAGGCAATCTCGATTTTAATGAAAGCTTTTCAATAAAATTAATTCTAAATAGACATATATATGTATATATGTATAGAGCAGATATCCAGAGAATCAAAATTTTATTACAATTAGATAGAGTTTTTCACAATAGAAAATGCTAATAGAGACAGATAAATAAATAGTTAGAAAGAGAGGGAGAAAGAGAGAGAGAGAGAGAGAAGGCAAAGAAACGACGTCGCTTGTAGGATGCTTGTGCGAGTTACGACAGCACCTCAGATCCAGAGTGTCGAGACGAAGGTCGAAGTTGCAGAGAGGCGGGAATCGTAGAAGGTGGAAGAGAGGCTAATAAGAGGTTGATATGAAGTTGATGATTCATAAAGGGGGGCCTTGGGTCTTCTTTTATAGTTTTTATGGAGGGCAAAGATGGTATTTTAGCGCTCCATCTTGTGCAACAACCTCTAAATAATCAGATCCGTCGATTGCAAGATCAACGGACCAGATTTGGCCTCAAAACACCTTCAAAATCTCCTTCTATAGTCGGATTCAACCTAATGGCGACACGTGGCACATTCTGGAGCTTTGGATCAAGATCAAATGGATCTGCTTTGCCCACGCGCACCAGTTCATTTCCTTCACTCATCGCTCACTCAATTTGAGTGCCTCAACCCCAGCCGTCCGATCTCACAATAGGACAATTTAACTCACGCTCGCATCTCCTTCACGATGAAGGAAATGCGTGAGTTCGTGTGTTACGCACATGTTGGATCCAACGTCCGGTCGCGGCACGCTCTGATCACGCCACGTGGTTGCATCTACATCCTCCGATCACCATCCGACAGCGCAATTTCACCTGCTCCTGACTTCACGCGTAGCGCCACTCGAACACGTGCCCTTTGCTTAACAACGAAGGCGCTGACCGTTGCGCTGCGCCTTTGGTTTGTTGCATTTTTATTTTAAGGCAACTTATTCTCAGCCATTGGATGAAGATCCAACGGTCGAGATCTTCTCCTTTGATGAGGCGCTGCTAGAGCTGCGACATGGCAGCTTGTGGACCATTGGATGGCCATCCAACGGTGGAGATCATACGAGGGATGCTCTTCAGAGATGGGCCAACAGTGAGGGGCAACCACGATGGCACCATCATGGCCGTCGATCTTCTTTTCTTTGTAACTGGTGATGTAGACCTCCGATCAAGTTGATTTTTGCACCGTTGGACTACGATCATTGGTTCGGATCCATCCGTGCGATTGAATCTTTCATCTGAGGCTCGGATCTTTGTCTTCTGGCTCTGTAGTTTCTGTTCTTCTATGGACTGCACAAAATGCTTTGGTTGTATGATCAAGATGATTTCGGAAGAGTTGGACTTTCATCGATGTTCTGATTAGATCTGTATGGTCTGATCTGTCATCCGCGACTTCGAAACATCTGCGACTAATTTTATCTCTCATGTAATGCATAAAATGACAATATTATCTCTATGACTCACAAACTAACTATTGTGCAAATTATGATGCTTATGCATGTTAGTTATGGTAGAATCTAACTTAACTCAGGTGATTTAGGTTGCATGATTGCTGTGCAATCACACCCCCATGCTTAAATCTTACTAGTCTCTAGCAAATGCAAGACTAAATGCAAAGTGATCCTATATGACTAATTTTTATCAAGAGTTTGACTAGAGATTTATTTCTTTTGTTTTCATCCAAAACTTTAGAAATCCAGGTAATCATAAAAGTGTTTTGTTGTAGCCTAGGCAACGAATCTAGGTAAAAAGACAATCCACATCTAAAGCTTGTACTTGATCCTCAGTAAAAATCTATTGGGATAGGCAAACTTCTTCCCTAGGGGTTATGAAGTAATATGTACTTTCAACTCCGATTTTTGGCTTAGGTGAAAGATAACTGAGTCAAGTAAATTTGTATTTGGTGGCTCACACTCATCTGGTGCTGCATATAAACTAGTACTTTAGAACTTAAATTTCCAGACTATTAAATAATTCAACTCAAAAAAAGGCAGAGAAACTGTGCTCTATTTAATTCCTTTGTACTCATTCTCTTTCTTTCTTTTTTCTTTCTTTTTCTTTTTCTTTTTCTTCTTATTTTATCTTTTCCTTTCTTTCTTTTTGAGCTCACAATCTCACCAGATTTGATGGTATATTTGGCAATCTATCTTGGCACTAACACTTTAATTAGGTTCTGATAACTCTACGATTAAGAATTCCTCAGCCCATATTCAAGTGGCCAGAAATACAGAAAAATAGGTCAAGGTTGTATTTACTGGATCGTGAGAGATAGATGTTGCCTTAATACACTTGAAATAAATTCTAAACTCATAAACTCATTTTTTTTCTGCTTTTTCTTTTTTTTCTAATTTTTTCTATGTATATTTTTTTTCTTTCTTTTCTTTTCTTTTTCCTCTATTTTTTTATAAATATATTTTTTCTTCTCTCTTTTTTTCTTTTTCTTTTTTTTTCTTTCTCAGCCAAATATCTACTAACGCAACGCAAGATAACATACGAACTTTTATTTTGGATTAGGGATGTTCAAAAGGATATCGGGTGACTTATTTGATGGACTGTATAGGACAGCGTATTTCTAACCTTGACATTAATACCCTCATTCAGTCGAGGATTCCGTAAAAAACAGTCATGACCATCTACCTTAGTCCTAGTTTTATCAGAACTCTCTCTCTGTGTATTTGCCTTATTTGGTGGCTCTCAAAATATTCGCACTAAAAATTTGTACGTAGAAATCGAGAGCGAAAACTATGCCTAACTCCAAGTATCATTATCTAATTATCCAGAAGTTAAAATTCCTCATACTAGCCTTACAGCACCAGTAGATTTTCTACTCTTACCTCACATTTATTTGATGGATCTGCTAGAAGATAATTTGCATAACTCTCTAATTATTGTCCAAGGGCTTAGGAGAAAAAGCAATGCTTCTTTTTGACAAACTAAAAATGTTTATCGGTCTTCACAGAGGATCCATTGCAAATTCTACATGTAAGTGTGAAATTGTACTGGATTCTAAACTCAAAAATTAGCTTAAGAATAAGTCCCTAATAAAACTTTAATAAAAAATTTTTATACCTAAATGTAATTTTTTTAACATAAAGTTAAGACATGCAATGTCCACCCCCTCATGCCTATTCATTACAATGTCCTCATTGAAATGTATGCATGAAAATCAAAATATAATAAGCAAGAGGAAGAGATATCACCTGACTATGCTTGTTGATCCAGGTCAGCATGGACGCAAAAGATGCAAACTACCTCTAAAGAATACTGGGTTGCCTCCCAGCCAGCCCTAAGTTTAACGACATTAGCTGAACCTAAACCCAAAAATGAATGATCAGATTAATGAGTTGAGTCAGGATTAAAATGAAGATATGATCATGTAACACAATGATCAGTGATCCGCAAATGCAGATCAATTGATGGTGAATACCAAGCCCAAAAGGTCAGAAAAATAAAGTGAATAGGCTTGAAACTATTTGCAGCCAAATGCTATAAAAAAGAGAAACATTAGTACTGGTGCCAGAGTGGAAAGTAGATAGTGGCAACCTTAAAAAGTGATGCATGATGAAGGTAGATGAGGTGGATACAAGGTGGTTCATGGGGAATAAATCATATGGGTCCTGAAAGTGATAGAAAATGAAAGGAGAAACCTGAGTGGTGTAGTCTGAAATGGTATAGGAAACCATTTCACAAGTCAAGTTAGGTATGGATGGATGTCGAGTAGGTGAGTCAAATAAGATCCAATCGTCCATCTCACTAGTTCTGGACTTATCAGAATCCTCAATCTTATCCCTGGGGTGATCAAAATTTTATTTGAGTTGCTCAAATCTTGTTTTAATTCATGATGTAAGTCTTCCAATGTAATGGACAAAAATTCATTATTCCTTAGAATCACAGCCCCAGGGGGGGTAAGATCGGGGTTTAGATTAGTCAACACCTCAACTCCTTTTTTGTTCTGTGGACTTCTAAATTTGATTTCAATTGTTTTTCTCTTGAATTACATCTTTTAAGGGAATGTTTTTATGTTCCTCATCAGTCAAATCAAACTCCTCAGGATTCCATAATTCAGCTAAATTCTTTGCTTCCTCAGATAGATCCTCATAAGTCATCCCCAGTAATTCTACAATTTCTTGGACATCTTTTTCATAAGGGGTTGTCTGTTTTGTTCAATCTCAAGATGTTGGGATAAGAGTCAAGGTTTCCCTCAGGACTCTGGTGGATGGGAAGAGAAGGGTGCGAATTAGCTGAAACAAAAGTGAAAGCTGATTCGGCTTCAATATGGGATATCTTAGAATGATTAGTATCGCCAAATTCAATTATCTAATCATTTAAGCACATCTAATCGAGGTAATCCTTAGACAAGATGACATGTTACGACCCGATTCCCGAATCCCTACGAGACACAAGAATCAGACCGACTCGACTGATCCCAAGACCCAGTCGCCCAACGAGAAAGTAACTAAAAAGCAGTAAAGTAACATACATTCATCATGCAAGTAACTAACAGTAACAAAAGTACAGTAGTAAAGAAAAGAACTTCTATAGCACACACCACCACAACAGTAGAGAAATTAAAACCGGTATAGAATATGAAGTTTACAATAAAAAAGTACAGGAGTGTAACAAAATACTCACTACTACAGAAAACGATACAACAAAAGTACAACTACTGGGCTCTACTAGGTCCAGCACCCTCAGCAGCCGTAGGCTCTTGCTGCTCAACACCTGGTTCTGAAAAAGGTGACAATTATGACACGTCAGCGAAACTCTGAGTAGAGTGGCAACCAGCTAACTAAGAAAAACAGTAAAGGTGGACAAGTAGTTGTTTTTAATTTCTTCCTTTATTTATCTATTTACTCTTTCTTGGTTTATTTCTCAGGTCTTTCTCTTGATCTCGAATGTTCCACGTGGGAACGATCTTGATTGCAATCTTTTCCGAAAAGTAGAAGTAGCACGTTGTGCTCTCCTGGCTGGGAGAGTCCCCCGTGGTGGTCCTAATCTCAATCAACCACCCCAAGGTCGCTGACAGACATAATGGTGACTACGGCACGCGCGATAAACGCACGAGTAGCTACCCCGCACTGGCACGCGGTCAGTCGTCTCCGTTAACGGGTGCGCCCAAATCACAGCATGGAACCAGTATAGGGCAGAGCCCTCTCAGTAACAGGGGTCTAGCCCCTCCACAGTAACCAAACAGGGGTCTTGCCCCTCCACAGTTCGCGCACCCTCGCCTGACTACCCTGGTTTGCCTAGTGGGCCTAACAAGTCGGTGTAGGACGGCTAGCTGAACCCCGGGCCCCGTGGGGTAGCTAGCTCTCTCCCTACATGATGAGAGCCCCATCATGAGCCATAACTAGCTCATTTTGACCCAATAAAGAAGATAAAAGCTCCTACATAACCTTAGAAAGGCTTGGCTCAGAGAGATTCTGAGCTTGCAAAGAAAATAGAAACTGAGGGGTAAAAATGCAATTTCACCAATCCAATCTGAAAACAGGGTAACTCAGGGTCCAAACATAGGTCAAAATAACGTAATAAGAAGGAAAGTGGGACAAGATGATTCAATGAGGGCAACAGCAATTCCAAGGAATTAAATGATCTCCTGTAACCCTAAAAACAAACCCACTTAAATACACGAGGTTCGAGGCAGAGAAAAAATCAAATAAACCCTCTAAAATTCATAGAAAAATAATCTCTAGGGTTTAGAAACTTTAATTTGACCTTAGGAACCCACTTTGACCTACATTGAGAACCATGCCCAATTAACAACTTAATTTGAGTTTTTGCATAAATTAACTGGTCAAACAAGGTTTAATCTAGAAATAAAATTCACCATCAAAATCCTTAGGTCCTAATTAGTCATGTATAAAAACTTGAGCCTAAGAAGAAACCTTCTTGACCAACTTTACACTTTGGTCCTCATATTTACTTTTTAGCCCTCAACTTTTGAACCCTCACATTTTGGCCCCTAACTCTCCTTCGTTCTTTACGTTTAGGTCCCTCCTGCAAAACCTGAGCAGCACCATGCTCCGGTGACCTTGCGCGGAGCATGGCGCCGCGCAGGGTGAGGGGGGGCCTGCCAAGTCAATTGGGGGTGCCCTGCGTCGTCAGCCGTCGCAGGAGGACCCCCTGAGTGCTGCAACCACCCATACCGACCGTGCGAATGCACGGACGGTATGGGTCTCCTTTCTCCGACGAGGGAGGCACATCGCCTCCCTCCACCCTCCTCTCCGTCTCTACCTCTATAAAAACCCCACAAGCTCTGCCGTTCTCCTCAGCTTGGATCTGAAGGAGATACCCCCTCACTTCCTCTCTTCCCACTCCGACAGACACCCCCTTGCTCCGGCGACTTCTCCTCCTCCTCGTCGCTCTGCTGCAATACCAGCAGCAGAGCCACCTTCCTGATTCTCCTCCGCGTCGCGCAATACCCGCGCGCGCTGCTTCAGCCCCGTCGTCGCCGCCATCCTCCCCCACTGGGCATCTTCTTCTCCGGCGACAGCAGGCACAGCTGTCCGCCACTTCGTCCCCTTCGTTCCTTTAGTTAGGTTAGAACTATTCCCCATCTCCCCTCTTTCTTTTCCTTACTGTAATTTGCATAACCACCCCTCGACCGCGCCTAATCGCCCTCACCTTCCCCATCTCCGGCCAAACTCCAGCGACCCGATCCCGTCACTCCAACACCCCACACGGCTCGCCGACCCTCACAGAACCTTCGCCTCCTCACCCTAATCAACCTCCGCCCTTCCACTTCCCACCAATCGCCCTCTGCAGACCCACCGACCAAACCCATCTCCCAACCTGTAGTTTGACCTAGGGCGGCCCTTAGGCTCCGCCCCGCCACCTGCAGACCCCCCGACCACCTTTGCCGTGCTACGACGAAGGTCCTCCGCGTATCTGATTAGGCCGAGAGGCCGTTTCCCTGTGAGCAGGTACTTCGCTCGCCGCCGCCATTGCTGAGTGAAGCAGCTTCTTCGACCTGCTCCTCCAGGCGCGCCACGCCCAGGTCAGACTCCCAGGCTGCGCGGGGCACCTCCGCAAAGAAGTCTCCGGCTGCAGTTGGGGCAAACCCTTCGCGTGGAGCCTCGATTGTGCGCTGCCTCCTCCGCGCGGGCGTCCAATTGGGGTGGGACATTTAGTCCCACCTCGGAAACTCACTGAGGCGAGCGGGCACTTAAAGGCAAAAAGTGCCTTAAGCTGTTTGCCTCAGATCACGGGGTGAGGTCCCCTTCACCCGCCCGATTACCCGACCTCGTCCGCGCTCACACCCCGCGGACCTGGCCCCGACCCGATTAGCCCGACCTGCACTCCTCGCCCACCACCACACGCCGGTGGGCCTAGACCCGGGCGTGACCTGTACCCGACTACCCGGCAGCTCTAGGAGAGCTATCCTACGAGTGAATTCTGAGAGAGAGAGATGCAGGGGAGGGTAGAGTAGGTTTTTGCCCTGACCAAACTGTGAGTGTGCAGGCACAGGAGAAGAAAGAACGAAGGACGCACTGTAGCAGCGGGTTACTTAAGTCGTCTGATTGAAAAATCAGACGACGCTCTGAGGACGAAGAAGGAGAAGAAAAGAAGAGCAGGACCACAAGGAAGAAGAAAAGAAGAATAGAAAAGAAGACAAAGAAAAGCAGAACACGAGGAAAAAGAAGAAGAGAAGCAAGAAAAGAAGAAGAACACGAGAAGATCTGAAGAAAGAAAGAGAAGCAAGCAAAAGAAAGAAAGATTCAAGAGCCAAGAAGAGAGAAGACAAGAAGAACAGGAAGAGAAGAAAGAAGAGACAAAGAGGAAGAAAGAAGAGAAGAAGAAGCCAAATTTCCATCTCTCTCTCTCTCTATTTTTGTAATAAAAACTTTGTACCCCTAGAATACGACTTGCTCCCTGAGTTCGACCTCGGGAGAACTTTATTTTCAGAGTAAAAAAATATATGTAATGATGGCAATAACTAGCTGTATTACAACGCTATTTCTATAACAAAACCTAGTTATCGGCCACTAATCACAACACTGGTAGCTCTCCCCGGTACTGTGTACGCGAGGGCCACAAAGTCAGTATAAAATGGCCAATCCTAATACCAAGTCCCAACCGTAGGGCGGCTAACTCCGCTCTGCACTAAACAGGGGGACAGTCGCTCTCCTCGGTACTCCGTGCTTAAGGGCCAGCCCACTTCCCCATTCACACTTCCAGTTCCATTCTATTTAATTCCAGGAGCTCTACTCCTAATTCCCCGTAGGGTTCATGCTCATGTTTCTCAGGCCAAGCTATACTATGTTTCATCATTTCAGGTTTATTTGCATATAATAAGTGTTTCCAACATTCCAACTTCTTTCCTTTCCAATTTATATGCAAGCAACTCATTTAATTTCAACCAATAGGGATTACATGTAGCAGTACTCTGTGTTTCACAGGCAACTGTTATCCAGTTACAGGCAGTTATTATTCCATCTACTCATTTCAAGACTGCATATCAGGCATTTAATACAATCGTTCCAGTGTTTCTAGTCCTAAGATTCATGCCATACCCTAGGATCTATCATTCAATCTAATTTTCGGGTCCTAGGATTCATGCCATACCCTAGGATCTATCATTCAATCTAGTTTTCAAGTCTTAGGATTCATGCCATACCCTAGGATCTATCATTCATTTCAAACATGCATTAATGTTTGTAATTAACTAAGGGAAGCCACTCTACCCACAAAATCGGGAGCAATGGGGGCGTGACCGGTAGGTCCACATGCCTCCACAACCTCCAAAGCTGCAACAGAACGAAGTCCTAACACAAGGATCAATCACAATGAACCACTCAGAATATGATAAAAGTATTTCAAACAAGTAAAGGAACTAATTCTGAGAAGAACGGAATCTTAAACGCAGAAATCGGACCTCAAACGGACCCTAAACAAGTCAAAAATGACAACTCTGACTTAGATCAAACGTCTGGAACATCTTCCAGACATCTTAAAAAGGGGTCCAGGTCATACCTCACTCTACGGTGCTCCTCAGACGTCCAGAGGTCCTGCTGAACCGTCTGGACCCAACTCCAGAAATCCGACCACCTCTCCGGACGTCTGGAGACGCTCTTCGCCGTCTGGTGACTCGCCCAGACGTCTGAATCGCATGGGAGGGCGTGTCCAGTGCCTTCCCGAAGTGAAACCTGCACGCATACGCAAAAATCTCTCAACACGGCAAGAGACAGAACTTCGGCGGAACGGCCTGCATGGCCGTATCCGCAAAAAGGGAGCACAGGAGGAAATACGTACCTCTCAGTCATCTGAAGCTCTCTCCAGACGTCGCCCACGTCGTCTGGATGTATGTCCAGACGTCTGATTCTGGGAAAAATCCCAGAATCAGAAGCTCCTTCGGCTTCTTCCCGCTGCGCGCGAGCTCGCCACGCAGCCACTCGTCTGCTGCTCGACCTGCAGCAGCACCAGGGGAGGTCTCCCCAGCACGACGCTCCTCCGCACGCACGCCGGCCGGCTTCGAGCTGCCCCGACGAGCTCTCTCTTTCTCGCGTGCTCTCTCTCTCTTCCCTCTCGCTGCACCTCTTCTCTCCGCACTGCACCCAGCAACAGCTGCTACCCTCGCTCTCGCGCTCACGCTGAAGGAGAAGACGGGTGGGGTGGTGAACGAGGGAGAGGGGAGAGGAGTATTTGTAGGCGTGGGGGAAGGCATCTGTAGGTCGGCGAGGGGAGAGAAAAAGAAGAGGGCGGTGGGTTTCCGTCTGCGTGCGGCACGCACGCAAATTCGCTTTCGTACGCACGCAAAAATTAATTTCCAGATGTCTGGAAAGGCGTCCAGACGCCTGACCAAACGTCTGAAACAACTCCCAAACGTCTTAAAGTGGTTTTGATGCCTCGAGTCTTAACATGACATCAGAGCCATCCAACCATGCTTAGTTGAGTGTCACAGTCCCCAATCTTTCTATCTTGCTTTGATCCTCCCAAATCATCCATGTAGTCCAATTATGTGTCTTTAAACATAAAAGACTCATACTCCAGCTTGCCATGAATTGGTTCCTTAAAATAGAATGGTTGCAATTCATGGCCTAAATCAAGATATAATTCCTCAAGTGAGCCTTCCTCCTCAAAGTTAGTTTTTGGGATATCAACATTAATTATTAGTTCAGCTGTAGGCCTAAGTAGGATCTGCTCTGCATAATCACAGGACTGGTGGATGGGCTCAGTGTATGTAGAGGTTGGGATTGGATAAGATGTCATACTTAAGGTTGAATCCTCAACCTTGAGTGGCTTACCACCAACTTGTGGCATACTCGGACCAGGTTTATCACCTTATGCTTTTCGAATTCTATTGAGTTGTTTTGTCAAATTATCTGTATTTCTTTTATTAGTTTCTTTCATCCCCAAGACTACTTGGAGTAATTGGGTGATCTCCGGATCATCGCTATGGTCAGGAATTTAAGCAGGCTGAGGATAATAATTTTCAAAATGTCTAACTTTAGTAAAATCATAATTGATTGCGCAGCAATCATAGGTCTTAATTGACCTAAATTAAGCTAGAACTTAGCATAAGTTAAGGAAATTCATGCATGCATAGGCATTATCTGCATCTTCACTACTTTACTTTAGCTATGTATAAAATAATGTTATAATGTGCAGATTAAGTGCATTATATTGATTGTAAGCAAAAAATAGATCTCGAGCTGGATCTTGAACAAGATCTGAAGCTGGATCTGAAAAAACGGAAGTTGTAGCAGAGCTAGAGCAGAAGGCCAAGTTTAGATGTAGGAATAATAATGTAAGGGGGTTAAAGGTTTTCTATTCTATTAAGTAGAAATAAAGCAGTAAAATGTGAAGAGCTTAGGTCCATCCTAGCTCTAGGATAGCCTAGAGACTTTCCCAAGCCTTAGCCACCCTTAGATTAGGTCACAACACCTTAGGAAGCCTTAAAACCCGAGTTCCAGCCCTTATCTGCACGTCCATGACCCTTAGCCATCTCCTGCACACCTCAAACCCACTTCTGCAGTGTTATTGGACGTCCAGACACTTTGTCAGACGTCCAATTTCTGCAGAGTACCCAAAACAGAACCTTGATTTCCCCCTGACTCAAATTGGACGTCCAGAACTGAAGTCTGGACTTCTGATTTTTGAGTATAAGTCATTTGATCCTATTTTTGGATGTCTAATACTGGTTTCCAGTCCCTGTTTTGATATTCAAGTCTTGATCTTGGATCTCTAGCTCCCTAGACCTAATCCCAACCCCATAGGAACATAAATTAAGGTATCATAACCCTAGTACATCACCTCTAGACCTACCTAAGGACCTAATTAGGTCCTTACCAAACCCAATTGACTTAGATCAAAGTCAATTACCTTCACCTAAGTCAATTGGACTCATTGAGTACAATTGAGCTTAGATCTCAACCCACACAAGTTTAATTGGACTTGGTGAGAGTCCAATTGACCTAAACTCAACCTAATTAAGTTATACCACTCTCAATTAGGCTCACACTCATTCAATTAAACTTAGGCTAAGTTTAATTGCATTTTCCCTTAGCAATTAGGGTTTGTAACCCTAATTCAAGACCTACACCTACCCAAACCCCTTAGGACCTAGCCTAAGCCACCTAGCCACATAGAGCACGACCACACACACACACACACACACCCATTCACACACACACACCTCTCGAGAATTCTCTAAAGACCTCTTGAGATGTCGCCACCTCTTGGTTGCCAAATTTAGTAACCAAGAGGAATTCAAATTGAGATCCACAATTCTTGGATCTCAAAGACTACATCCACCCACATGTGGCCGGCCGCTCTTGGACTCTCTCTAGAGAGTTCTGCACCACTCTAGAGAGAAGCCATTGGGTCTATAAAAAGACCCCATGGGCAACCAAACACACCCATTCTCTTCTTTGGCAATTGCACTCCAATGGTGCCATTCACGCCACTTCCACTTAGATAGTCACTCCACCTCCACGAGCTCACTACCATTACCATGGAAGACACCATGCCGGGATGGTGGATCAACCCTACCTCTCTCCAAGGGTCGGCCTAAGCTACATTGGCCGCCCCTCATTCTCCTCTCGACCACTCCAAGGCCATCGAAAACCACCCCTGAATACCCTCTATTCTTCTAGCTTTAAATCATGCTCTTCATAATCTTTATTACTTTCATTTACTGCTTAGTAGTGTAGTCTTACTTCTCCCCCAATGATGCATGCGAAATCCCCCCGTTGATTCTTGTATGCAATCGTTTTCTGGTAGCTAGGTTTAATTTTCAAGCATTCATGTATAAGCTTTCCTCCAGATTTCCTCGTGCAACAACTCTCCAATGAATGAATGAAATTGCATTTATATATGTCTCTTCATGTGTTTGAAATCACCGCGAGCTTAATAATTATCGTATTTGCGTGATTTAAGTGCCTGCTCTTTAATTATCTATATATTACGCACCAGCATGTCGTTTCCTGAGGATATTGAAAATCTGACAATAGATTCTTTCTCCATAACTAGTCACCACCTCACTAAAATCGTGCGTACAGAAACTCACACGTTCACCTTTATTATTTACTTGACGCATGCGCATGTGTAACGACCCGATTCCCAAATCCCTACGAGACACGAGAATCGGACCGACTCGACTAATCCCAAGACCTAGTCATCCAACGAGGAAGTAACCAAAAAAACAGTAAAATAAACCACATTCAGCATGAATATAACTAGCAGTAAGAAAAGGAACTACTACAGTATACACCACCACAACAGTAGAACAAATATGTACATAACATAAAGCTTACAATGAAGAAGTACAAGGAGTAACAAGGAACTACTCACTACAGTGGAAGAAAGGTACAAAAAGAACTGCGGCAACTCTACTGGGCCCTGGTAGGCCCAGCGTCCTCTACAGCAGCTGACCCTGGCTGCTCAATACCTGGTCCTGAAAAGTAACGAGTGTAACACGTCAGCGAAACGCTGAGTAGAGTGGCAGCTAAAAGCTAAAGAAACAGTAGAGTGTACAGTAGCTGTTATATTTTTCTACTTTCTTTAATTACGTCTTTCTATTATTTCACGATTTATTTATTTCTCAGATCCTTCACTTGATCTCGAATGTTCCTCGTGTGAACAATCTTGATTGCAGTCTTTTCCGAAAAGTAGAAGCAACAGGTGGTGCTCTCTTGGCCGGGAGAGTCCCCCGTGGTGGTCCTACCCTCGGTCAACCACCCCAAGGTCGCTGACAGACGTAACGGTGACTACAGCATGCGCGATAAGCGCACGGGTAGCTACCCCGCACTGGCACGCGATCAGTCCTTTCCGTTAACAGGTGCGCCCAAAGCACTGCACGAAACCAGTATAGGGCAGAGCCCTCTCAGTAACAGGGGTCCAGCCCCTCCACACTAACCAAACAGGGGTCTCGCCCATCCACAGTCCGCGCACCCTCGCCTGACTACCCTGGTTTGCCCAGTGGGCCTAACAAGTCGGTGTAGGAGAGCTAGCAGAACCCCAGGGCCCGTGGGGTAGCTAGTGCTCTCCCTACACTAGTAGCTCTCCTCGGTACTATGTACACGAGGGCCAAAAGTCAATACAAAGTGGCCAGTCCTAACCCCGGGTCCCTAGGACGGCTGGCTCCGCCCTGCACTAAGCAGGTAATGTGTGCTCTCTTTGGTACCACGTACCCAAGAGACAACACACTTCCACGTTTTACCTTCTCAGTTCCATTCTATTCTCTTACCAGGAGTTCTACTCCTAATTCCTCGTAGGGTTCGTATTCTTTTTGTTTGGCCATTGTAGGTCTCACTTTCCAGTCTTACATTCATACAACCCATATTCTTAATCATATTTATTCATTCATAACAGGCAGCTATTATTTCCTTTCCGCTTTTCCAAGACTGCAATATATATATACATTCCACTAGTTTTCCAGTCCTAGGATTCATGCCGTACCCTAGGATCTATCATTCAATCTAATTTTCCAGTACTAGGGTTCACGCAATACCCTAAGATCTATCATTCAATCTAGATTCTCAGTCCTAGGGTTCATGCAATGCCCTAGACTCTATTAATTGTTCCACAATTGTAACAAATTATGCTAAATAAATTAAAAGCCACTCTACCAGCTACAACGGGAGTACTGGGGGCATGGTCGGGAATCCCGCACGCCTCCGCAACCCCCAAGACTGCAATGGTACGGGGTCCTAACACAAGGATGAAACACAAGGAGTTCTCAGAACAATATACAATTACTGTAAACGGGTAGAGGATTTTATTCTGGAAAGAACGCAACTCGAAACGCGGAAAACGGACTCCGAACGGGCCCTAAACGGGTCGAAAACGACGAAACTGTCCAAAATCAAATGTCTGGAACCTCTTCCAGACGTCTTAAAAGGTGGGTCAGATTGTACCTTCGCTCTCTGTAGTCCTTCAGACGTCCAGAAGCCTACTGGAACGTCTGACCCCGGTTCCCAGACGTCCGATGGTCACCCCGGACGTCTTGAAGTCCACTCCGTCGTCTAGCACTTCGGCCAGATGTCCGATTCACGCGGGATGACGAGTCCTCGCGCCCTCCCGAGTAGAACCTGCACGCACCCACACCTGCTCTCAGCACGACGGATCGCAGACGAAGGCGCGACGGACAGCTACATGGCCGTACACGCAAGAAAGGAAGAAGATAGAAATATCTTACCTGCCAGACGTCTGGACAGTCCTCCAGACATCTTCCCCGTCGTCTGGTCGTAAGCCTAGACGTCTGATTCTGGAAAATTTTCCAGAATCAGAGCCCGACTCGCTCTCCACCCGCGACACACGGCCACGCCGTGCCCCGTCCGCCTGCTGCCCGAGCTGCAGCAGCCTCTCCGCGACACTCCACGCCCGCTGCTCCCCCATCGGCCGGCTCTAGCTGCCCCAGCAAGCTCGAGCCCTCACGGTCGAGCATCTTCTTCTTCTCGCAACACCCCCTCCCGCACATTCGCCGCGGCCGCTGCTGCCGCCGCTCGCTCACTCGCTCGCGCTCTCGCACTGGCAGGGAGAGAGAAGAGGAAGGCGGAGGAGATGAGGGTGAGGGAGAGGGCGAGGGCGTCCTTATAAGGCCACGCTGGGAGAGAGAGAAAAGAGCTGCGCGCCTGCAGGAGGAGAGAGAGAAAAAGAGGGGCGAGAGCGGCGGGTGCAGTCTGGTACGAGGCGTGGTCGGGAATCCCGCGCGCCTCCGCAACCCCCAAGACTGCAATGGTATGGGGTCCTAACACAAGGATCAAACACAAGGAGTTCTCAGAACGGTATACAATTACTGTAAACGGGTAGAGGATTTTATTCTGAAAAGAACGCAACTCGAAACGCGGAAAACGGAATCCGAACGGGCCCTAAACAGGTCGAAAACGACGAAACTGTCCAAAATCAGACGTCTGGAACCTCTTCCAGACGCCTTAAAAGGTGGGTCAAATTGTACCTTCGCTCTGTGTAGTCCTTCAGACGTCCAGAAGCCTACTGGAACGTCTGACCCCGGTTTCCAGACGTCCGATAGTCACCCCGGATGTCTTGAAGTCCTCTCTGTCGTCTGGCACTTCGGCCAGACATCTGATTCACGTGGGATGACGAGTCCTCGCGCCCTCCCGAGCAGAACCTGCACGCACCCACACCAGCTTTCAGCATGACGGATCGCAGACGAAGGCACGGCGGACGGCTGCATGGCCGTACACGTAAGAAAGGAAGAAGATAGAAATATCTTACCTGCCAGACGTCTAGACAGTCCTCCAGACATCTTCCCCGTCATCTGGTCGTAAGCCCAGACGTCTGATTCTGGAAAATTTTCCAGAATCAGAGAACGACTCGCTCTCCGCCCGCGACGCACGGCCGCGCCGTGCCCCGTCCGCCTGCTGCCCAAGCTGCAGTAGCCTCTCCGCGACACTCCACGCCCGCTGCTCCCCCGTCGGCCGACTCTAGCTGCCCCGGCAAGCTCGAGCCCTCAAAGTCGAGCGTCTTCTTCTCGCAACACCCCCTCCCGCACATTCGCCGCGGCCGCTGCTGCCGCTGCTCACTCGCTCGCGCTCTCGCACTGGCAGGGAGAAAGAGAAGAGGAAGGCGGAGGAAATGAGGGTGAGGGAGAGGGCGAGGGCGTCCTTATAAGGCCACGCGGGGAGAGAGAGAAAAGAGCTGCGCGCCTGCAGGAGGAGAGAGAGAAAAAGAGGGGCGATAGCGGCGGATGCAGTCTGTGCGCGCAGACGCAACCCCGTACGCCGCAAAAATTGATTACCAGACGTCTGGGAAGTGTTCCAGACGTCTGGCCAGACGGGTCTCAGACATCTTAAAAGCCCGTCTGATGCCTCGTTCTTAACAATATAACAAACTCAAAGGAAGTTTCGTCCCCGAAACTTGCGCTTAACTAGGGTGCGGGAAAGAGCAACATATACAAACATAACAAACTCAAAGAGGACCGAAGCCGGTCCGAAAAGACGTACCCGCGTAGAGCTCCAGGTACCGCTCCCACATTGCCGCCTCAGGCTCCCAAGTAGCCTCCTCGTACCGTTGGCTCCTCTACAAAACCTTCACCAGGGGTACTTGCTTCCGTCTCAAACTGCGGACGGCTAGGTCAAGAATCTATACTGGCCGCTCGGGGTAGGTCAGGTCATCGCCCATCTCGAAGCTCTCGTGACTCAGTACATGACTGGGATCGGCAACGTACTTCCTGAGGTTGGACACGTGGAACACGTCGTGCACACCAGAAAGCTGAGGGAGGGCAAGTCTGTAAGCAACGGGTCCAACCCGCTCCAGGACCTCAAAGGGCCCCACGAACCTCGACGCGAGCTTCCCTCTCACCCCAAACCACTGCAGGCCCTTCATGGGCGAAACACGAAGGAAGACGTGGTCCCCAACCTCAAATTGCACCTCTCTGCGTCTCCGATCCTCGTAGCTCTTCTGCCTGCTCCTGACAGTGCGGAGTCGCCTGTGGATCTGCTCGACTACCTCCTGACTCTGCCGGATCAACCTAGGGCCAACCTCCCACTTGGTCCCCACCTCAACCCAACTCAAGGGTGCCGTACACCTCCGTTCGTACAGAGCCTCGTAGGGGGCCATGCCGATGCTCGAGTGGTAACTGGTATTGTATGCAAACTCCGCCAGGGGCAAGTGCTCCTCCCAAGAGCCCCTCCAGTCCAGTACATAGGCACGTAAAAGGTCCTCAAGTGTCTGTATCGTGCGCTCAGACTGTCCGTCCGTCTGGGGGTGATAAGCTGTACTGAATCTCAACCGCGTCCCCAGGACTTGCTGAAACTCAGCCCAAAACTGGGACGTAAAGCGGGTATCCCGGTCGGATACGATCTCCTGCGGAACTCCGTGTAGTCATACCACGTCGCGGATATACCTCTCTGCCAACTGTGCTGGTCCCAAAGTAACTTGGATCGGCAAGAATCGTGCCGTCTTCGTCAGTCTATCCACAATTACCCAGACTGCGTCGTGTCCTCGATGGGTAACGGGTAAACCCACCACCAAGTCCATGGTGATGCTCTCCCACTTCCACTTTGGTACTGGAAGCGGCTGTAGCGGCCCTGCAGGCCTCTGATGCTTGGTTTTCACCTGCTGGCACGTTAAGCACTGCTGTACTAATTCACCCACATCCCGCTTCATCCCCCTCCACCAAAACTCGCGTCCCAAGTCGTGGTACATCTTTGTGTTTCCGGGATGTATGATGAATCTGGAACCGTGTGCCTCAGTCAGGAGCTCTCTTAACAGCTCCTCATCTCTGGGAACGCACAACCGTCCCCTCAGGCGCAGCACCTCGTCTGTGAAAGAGAAGTCCCCAGGGTCTCCTGACAGTACTCTGTCGCGCAAAGACTGCAAGTACAGATCGGCCATCTGTCCTGTGATGATGCGGTCTATCAGCTCTGGCCTAGTCTGTCGTGTCACAGTCACTGGCCCACAGTGCCCCCGTAACTCTAAGGGTCGCCAACTGCCCACCTCCTCCAAAAGGCTCCAACTCTGTAACTGTAAACTGGCCAAGTGTGCAGGCACCTTCCGGCTTAAGGCGTCAGCCACCACGTTGGCCTTTCCCGGGTGGTAGGAAATGCTGCAGTCCTAGTCCTTCAGGAGCTCCAACCAACGTCTCTGTCTCATGTTGAGCTCCTTCTGATCAAAAAGGTATCTGAGGCTCTTGTGATCTGTGAAAATCTCAAAATTCTCACCGTACAAGTAGTGCCTCCAGGTCTTCAGCGCGAAGACGACAGCTGCCAGCTCCAGGTCGTGGGTAGGGTAGGTATGCTCATGGGGCTTCAGTTGCCGCGAAGCATAAGCGACAACGTGACCCCTCTGCATGAGCACACCCCCTAACCCCTGCAAGGAGGCATTCGTGTACACAACGAACCCGCCACTACTGTCAGGGATGGTGAGCACGGGAGCCGAAGTCAACCTCTCCCTCAACTCCTGAAAACACGCCTCACAGGCGTCTGTCCAAGTGAAGGGCACGTCCTTCCGGGTCAACTGTGTCATAGGACGCGCAATCTGTGAAAAGCCTCTGATAAACCGTCTGTAGTAGCCTGCCAGTCCCAGGAAACTGCGAATCTCGGTGACTGAACGCGGTTTCTCCTACCTGAGCACTGCCTCGACCTTGGCTGGGTCTCCCGCCAGGTCGTCCCCAGAGATCACATGACCTAAGAAGGTCACCTCCCTCAACCAGAACTCGCACTTGCTGTATTTGGCGTACAGCCTACGTCGTCTCAGTGTGTCCAGAACCATCCGCAAGTGTTGTCCGTGCTGCGTCTGATCTCGAGAATAGATGAGTACGTCATCAATAAATACCACCATAAACTTGTCCAAGTACGGTCTAAACACCCGATTCATCAAGTCCATGAAAGCAGCGGGGGCATTGGTCAGCCCAAACGGCATGACCAAGAACTCGTAGTGTCCGTACCGAGTGCGGAAAGCTATCTTGGAGACGTTTGCATCCCTGATCCTCAACTGGTGGTATCCAGATCTCAAATCGATCTTAGAGAACACCGTGGCCCCTCGCAACTAGTCAAACAAGTCTTCGATCCTCGGCAGCGGATATCTGTTCTTGATGGTGACCCTATTCAGCTGTCGGTAGTCCACACAAAGGCGTAGGGTACCATCCTTCTTCACAAACAGTACCGGGGCTCCCCAGGGAGACGCACTGGGCCTCACAAAGCCCTTCTCCAAAAGGTCCTGCAACTGAGACTTGAGCTCTCGTAGCTCAAGCGGTGCCATCCTGTATGGTGCGGTGGAGATGAGGCTGGTCCCTGGTACTAGTGAGATCTCAAACTCGATCTCACGCTCGGGCGGTAATCCTGGTAACTCGTTTGGGAACACGTCAGGGTACTCTCTGACCACCAGGATACTCTGGAAGTCTGCCACAAGGTTGGGCTCTGCCACCACACAAGCTAAGAAGCCCTCACACCCCTGGCTCAAAAGTCTCGCCTCCCGAAGTGCCGAAATGCACTTGAAGCCTCCGTCCACTGGCTGCCCGTGAAACTCGAAAGAAGGTAACTCCGGTATGGAGAATACGACCTTCCTCTCAAAACAGTTCACCAAAGCGTGGTAAGCGAACAGCCAGTCCATCCCCAGGATTACGCCAAAGTCCTCCATCTGTATCATAATCAGGTCACCTGGCAGACTATGTCCCCCGGTACTGACCTCGCAACCCGTGTACACCCCCTCAGCTACAAACAGCTGACCACTCGAACCTCTGATTACGAACGGATTCTCTAACAGCATATAGTCCTGGCCCAAATTAACTGTGAAACTGGCTGCGACAAACGAGTGCGTAACGTCGGAATCGAAAAGTGTGTAAACGAGTCTGCCGGAAACTGAAACCATACCTGCCACCACCGATCCCGAAGCTCTGGCATCCCTGTGTGTCAGGGCGTCGATACGCCCCTCAGCTCTAGGTGCGGACGAAGTAGCCACACTCTGCGTCGGACGGGTAGGTGCTGGCCGGTACCCTCCTCGTGACTACTGTCCTCCTCGCGCCTGTGAACCGCGTCCTCCAGTGCTCGACGCGGGAAGTATCTGCTGACCTCCTACCCTAGACGGGCAGTCCCTCCTGATGTGGCCCGGCTGGCCACACTGGTAGCAGAGGGGAACCCGACTCCCACCCTCAATGTGTCCCTGTTGGCGGCTGGGTGGGGGTCCGGTGCTGGCGACTGGCCCCTATCGAGGGCCCCAAAGGCCACTGATGGCCCTGAAAATGTGACGGCCCTCTTGCGGACGCCACGTATCTCCTTTCTCGCCGGCCCTGTGAAAAGTCTGGCTGGAAGGGCCTCTTCCGCCCGCCATCAGTGTCTCGCGCGGACGGGTTGGTCTCCTCGTAGGTCATAGCTGCCTCCACCACCCTCGAAAACATAGGTAGCTTCAGGGATTTGACATACCCCCGAATCGCAGGCCGAAGCCCCTCGGTGAACCTCCAAAGGCGCTCCTCCTCAGTGGGTACCGCTGTCGCCGCAAAGTGGGATAGCTCCAGAAAACGTGTGCGGCGCGCGCTCACGGTCATCGTCCCCTAGCGGAGAGTGTGGAACTCCCGCCTCCTCTAGTCCTGCCACGTCCGGGGAAAGTACTGCTCGCAGAAAAGGGTGACGAACCGATACCAGGGCGGCTCGTCCCTCTCCTGTCCCCTGACCGCCCTCCACCACCTGTGTGCCGCACTCTCCAGCTGGTACGTGGCAAAGGCCACACGGCACTCCACCGGGGGGCGAAGGGTGTCGAAAACCTTCTCGAGCTGCTCGAGCCAATCCTCTGCCTTGGTCAGGTCCTCATCCCCCTTGAAGGAGGGGGGCTTCAGCTTCCAGAACTGCCCGAAGAGCTCGAAGTGGCGCTGCAGTAGAGATGCCGGTGCACCTCCAAGTAAAGGTGCCTCATGCATAGAAGTGTTGGAGGAAGGTGGGGGCGGTGGCGGCCCATCCCCTCCCCCGTGTCCAGCGCCGCGACCGTCGTGTGGTCCCACAGAGGACTCCCCCTCCGCAACCCCAGGGAGAGGTGCTCGGGGCGGTGGGTGGAGCTCCTCTCGCACAATATCCCATATCAGCTGGGCGAGGTCCTGGACCTGAATGTCCGGGCGCAGTGGCTGGTCCACTGAGGCGTCGACAGCAGCACGCCCACCTCGCCGACCTCGTCCTCGGCCGCGTCTGCGGCCCGCCTCGCTAGTCCCGCAAAGAGGCATCTCCCGCAAGGAGACGCGAAACAAAGCGGAAACACGTCAATACGGAATGATATCTAACGAAAACATCTAAAAGCTCATGTCAAAAGATATGTTGTAGTGGCTACTCTAGTTACAGACATGTGAATTGGTTATTTTCCAGTCAGTTGATTCACTTCTCGGGACGACCTTCCTCTGATACCATCTTGTAACGACCCGATTCCCGAGTCCCTACGAGACAAGAGAATCGGACCGACTCGAATAATCTCAAGACCTAGTCGTCCAACGAGGAAGTAACCAAAAGAACAGTAAAATAAACCACATTCAGTATGAATATAACTAGCAGTAACAAAATACAGCAGTAAAAAAAGGAACTACTACAGTATATACCACCACAACAGTAGAACAACAAATATGTACATAACATAAAGCTTACAATGAAGAAGTACAAGGAGTAACAAAGAACTACTCACTACAGTGGAAGAAAGGTACAAAAAGAACTACGGCAACTCTACTAGATCCTACTAGGCCCAGCGTCCTCTGCAACTGCTGATCCTGGCTACTCAACACCTGGTCCTGAAAGGTAACGAGTGTAACACGTCAGCGAAACGCTGAGTAGAGTGGCAGCTAAAACTAAAGAAACAGTAGAGTGTACAGTAGCTATCATATTTTCTTTCTTCCTTTATTTACGTCTTTTTATTATTTCACAATTTATCTATTTCTCAGATCCTTCACTTGATCTCGAATGTTCCTCGTAGGAACGATCTTAATTGCAGTCTTTTCCGAAAAGTAGAAGTAACACGTGGTGTTCTCCTAGCTGGGAGAGTCCCCCGTGGTGGTCCTACCCTCAGTCAACCACCCCAAGGTCGCTGACAGACGTAACGGTGACTATGGCACGCGCGACAAACGCACGGGTAGCTACCCCGCACTGGCACGCGATCAGTCCTTTCCGTTAACGGGTGCACCCCAAAGCACAGTACGGAACCAGTATAAGGCAGAGCCCTCTCAGTAACAGGGGTCCAGCCCCTCCACAGTAACCAAACTGGGGTCTCGCCCCTCCACAGTCCGCGCACCCTCTCCTGACTACCCTGGTTTGCCCAGTGAGCCTAACAAGTCGGTGTAGGAGAGCTAGCAGAACCTCGGGGCCCGTGGGGTAGCTAGTGCTCTCCTTACACTAGTAGCACTCCTCGGTACTGCGTACGCGAGGGCCAGCAAGTCGGTACAAAGTGGCCAAACCTAACCCCGGGTCCCTAGGGCGGCTAGCTCCGCTCTGCTCTAAGAGGTAATGTGTGCTCTCTTTGGTATCACGTACCTCGGAGACAACACACTTCCACGTCTTTTTCTCAGTTCCATCCATCCTCTTTCCAGGAGTTCTACTCCTAATTCCCCGTAGGGTTCCAGCTCTTTTAACTCAGCACATTTAGGTTTCACCGTTCCAGTTTTACGTTCATGCAACCCATGTTCTCAATCATGTTTATTTACTCATAACAGGCAGCGGTTAAATCAATTTACAGGCAGCTATTATTTCCTTTCCACTTTTCCAAGACTGCAATATTATATACATATCATTAGTTTTCCAGTCCTAGGATTCATGCCGTACCCTAGGATCTATCATTCAATCTAATTTCCAATCCTAAATTTTATGCAATACCCTAGGATCTATCAATCAATCTAGTTTCTCATTCCTAGGATTCATACAAATCCCTAGGTTCTATTAATTGTCCCATAATTGTAACAAATTATACTAATAATTTACAAGCCACCCTACCAGCTACAACGGGAGTACTGGGGGCGTGGTCGGAAATCCTGCGCGTCTCCGCAATCCCCGAGACTGAAATGGAACGGGGTCCTAACACAAGGATCAAATACGAGTTTCTCATAATAGTATATAATTACTGTAAACGGGTAGAGGATTTTATTCCGAAAAGAACGCAACTCGAAACGCGGAAAACGGACTCCGAACGGGCCCTAAACGGGTCGAAAACGACGAAACAGTCCAAAATCAGACGTCTGGAACCTCTTCCAGACGTCTTAAAAGGTGGTTCAGAGGATACCTTCGCTCTGTGTAGTCCCTCAGACGTCCAGAAGTCTGCGGGGGCGTCTGGTTTAATTCCCAGACGTCTGATGGTCAGCCCGGACGTCTGGAAGTCCTCTCCGTCGTCTGGCACTGCGGCCAGACGTCCGATTCGCGTTGGATGGCGAGTCCCGCGCCCTCCCGAGCAGAACCTGCACGCACCCATTCCCGTTCTCAGTACGACAGGTCGTAGACGAAGGCGCGGCGGACGGCTGCATGGCCGTACGCGCGAAAAAAGGAAGAAGGCGAAAAATCTTACCTGTCAAACGTCTGGACAATCCTCCAGACGTCTTCACCGTCGTCTGGTAGTAAGTCCAAACGTCTGATTCTGGAAAAATTTCCAGAATTAGAGCTCCTCTCGCTCTCCGCCCGCGACGCACGGCCACGCCCCGTTTGCCTGCTGCTCGAGCTGCAGCTGCCCCTCCGCGACACTCCACGCCCGCTGCTCCCCCGCCGGCCGGCTCTAGCTGCCCCGGCAAGCTCGAGCCCTTACGGTCAAGCGTCTCCACCCTCGCGCAACACCTCCTCCCGCACACTCGCCGCGACCGCTGCTGTCACCGCTCGCTCTCGCACCGGCTGGCAGAAGAAGAAGGAAGCGGAGGAGATGAGAGTGAGGGAGAGGGTGAGGGCCTTATAAGGCCGCGCGGGGAGAGAGAGAGAGAGAGAGAGAGAGAGCAGCACTGCGCCTACAAGAGGAGAGAGGGAAAAATAGGAAAGCGGGTGGCGGTTGCAAGTCTGCACGCGCATGCGCCCAGACGCAACCCCGTACACCGCAGAAATTGAATCCCAGACGTCCGGAAGGGGTTCCAGACGTCTGGTCAGACGTCTGGGCCACCTCCTAGATGTCTTAAAAATCGTCTTGAAACCGCGTTCGTAACAGCAACCGCTGACCCTGGCTGCTCAATACCTGATCCTGAAAAGTAACGAGTGTAACACGTCAGCGAAACGCTGAGTAGAGTGGCAGCTAAAAGCTAAAGAAACAGTAGAGTGTACAGTAGCTGTTATATTTTTTTACGTTCTTTAATTACGTCTTTCTATTATTTCACGATTTATTTATTTCTCAGATCCTTTCACTTGATCTCGAATGTTCCTCGTGGGAACGATCTTGATTGTAGTCTTTTCCGAAAAGTAGAAGTAACACGTGGTGCTCTCCTGGCCGGGAGAGTCTCCCGTGGTGGTCCTACCCTCGGCCAACCACCCCAAGGTCGCTGACAGACGTAACGGTGACTACGGCACGCGCGATAAGCACACGGGTAGCTACCCCGCACTGGCACGCGATCAGTCCTTTCCGTTAACGGGTGCGCCCAAAGCACAGCACGAAACCAGTATAGGGCAGAGCCCTCTCAGTAACAGGGGTCCAGCCCCTCCACACTAACTAAACAGGGGTCTCGCCCCTCCACAGTCCGCGCACCCTCGCCTGACTACCCTGGTTTGCCCAGTGGGCCTAACAAGTCGGTGTAGAAGGCTAGCAGAACCCCGGGGCCCGTGGGGTAGCTAGTGCTCTCCCTACACTAGTAGCTCCCCTCGGTACTGTGTACACGAGGGCCAAAAGTCGGTACAAAGTGGCCAGTCCTAACCCCGGGTCCCTAAGACGGCTGGCTCCGCTCTGCACTAAGCAAGTAATGTGTGCTCTCTTTGGTACCACGTACCCAAGAGACAACACACTTCCACGTTTCACCTTCTCAGTTCCATTCTATTCTCTTTCCAGGAGTTCTACTCCTAATTCCTCGTAGGGTTCGTATTCTTTTTGTTTGGCCATTGTAGGTCTCACTTTTCAGTCTTACATTCATACAACCCATATTCTTAATCATATTTATTCATTCATAACAGGCAGCTATTATTTCCTTTCCGCTTTTCCAAGACTGCAATATATATATACATTCCACTAGTTTTCCAGTCCTAGGATTCATGCCGTACCCTAGGATCTATCATTCAATCTAGTTTTCCAGTACTAGGGTTCACGCAATACCCTAAGATCTATCATTCAATCTAGTTTCTCAGTCCTAGGGTTCATGCAATGCCCTAGACTCTATTAATTGTTCCACAATTGTAACAAATTATGCTAAATAAATTAAAAGCCAATCTACCAGCTACAACGGGAGTATTGGGGGCGTGGTCAGGAATCCCGCACGCCTCCACAACCCCCAAGATTACAATGGCACGAGGTCCTAATACAAGGATCAAACACAAGGAGTTCTCAGAACAGTATACAATTACTGTAAACGGGTAGAGGATTTTATTTTGGAAAGAACGCAACTCGAAACGCGGAAAACGGACTCCGAACGGACCCTAAACGGGTCGAAAACGACGAAACTGTCCAAAATCAGACGTCTGGAACCTCTTCCAGACGTCTGGAACCTCTTCCAGACGTCTTAAAAGGTGGGTCAGATTGTACCTTCGCTCTCTGTAGTCCTTCAGACGTCCAGAAGCCTGCTGGAACGTCTGACCCCGGTTCCCAGACGTCCGATGGTCACCCCGGACGTCTTGAAGTCCTCTCCGTCGTCTGGCACTTCGGCCAGACGTCCGATTCACGTGGGATGACGAGTCCTCGCGCCCTCCTGAGTAGAACCTGCACGCACCCACACCTGCTCTCAGCACGACGGATCGCAGACGAAGGCGCGACGGACAGCTACATGGCCATACACGCAAGAAAGGAAGAAGATAGAAATATCTTACCTGCCAGACGTCTGGACAGTCCTCCAGACATCTTCCCCGTCGTCTGGCCGTAAGCCCAGACGTCTGATTCTGGAAAATTTTCCAGAATCAGAGCCCGACTCGCTCTCCACCCGCGACGCACGGCCACGCCGTGCCCCGTCCGCCTGCTGCCCAAGCTGCAGCAGCCTCTCCGCGACACTCCACGCCTGCTGCTTCCCCGTCGGCCGGCTCTAGCTGCCCCGGCAAGCTCGAGCCCTCACGGTCGAGTGTCTTCTTCTTCTCGCAACACCCCCTCCCGCACACTCGCCGCGGCCGCTGCTGCCACCGCTCGCTCACTCGCTCGCGCTCTCGCACTAGCAGGGAGAAAGAGAAGAGGAAGGCGGAGGAGATGAGGGTAAGGGAGAGGGCGAGGGCGTCCTTATAAGGCCACGCGGGGAGAGAGAGAAAAGAGCTGCGCGCCTGTAGGAGGAGAGAGAGAAAAAGAGGGGCGAGAGCGGCAGGTGCAGCGCGCGCAGACGCAACCCCGTACGCCGCAAAAATTGATTACCAGACGTCTGGGAAGTGTTCTAGACGTATGGGACACTTCCCAGACGTCTTAAAAGTCCGTCTGATGCCTCGTTCTTAACAGCATGTGATCCGAGTTAATAACAGGAGTGATGAAGTCTTAGTTAGGAGATTAAAAATCGGCGTGCGTCTTTAAATGAAGTAGAGTAGTAAAAAAAGATCGATTTCAAAAGCGAAAACAACGCCTCCCAGAGACGAACGACCGGGACTCAAGTCTCACAATTTTTGCAAAATAATATCTTTGTTGGATCGTACTTCGCGACTATACTACGACGCATTCCTTTTAAAAGCGCGATCTACGATGACCAAACAATAATATCTATCATTTAAATACCTAACGTAAGAATCATATCCTTGGTTGGGTGGTGTAGGGTTATCCCAATAAGAATGTGAAGTTGTTTGGGTGGAATTGGGATAATTTGCAAAGTGATTTCGAGGATAGGGTTGATATTCTAGGTATTGGGATTTTGAGCCATATCCCTGATCCGGGGCGAGATGAGTTTAGCTGAACCAATCAAGATAGTTGGTCATGCCAATCAGGTGTTGGTCATGCATGGAGAGTGTCTTTTGAGGTTGTAGAGATCCTTGATATCTAGTGATTCGTGTGGGATTCGAGGTAGGCCTAGCTATACCCAGGGAATATGAGGTGTAGGCAAGGGAATCAAGTCCCGGGTGTTAAGAAGAGTTCTCTCATCCTAAAGAAGTTGAAGTAAGGGAAAGGTTGGGAAAGGGAGAAAAGGAGGAATAGTGTGAGGCAAAAGAGTATGGGTCCATGGTTTCTCCCTAATTCAGTTCTTCTTCATGGCAATTGGCCATTGGAAATTATTCAGAAAAATTGGGTCTTCTCCTTAGTTTACTATCTAAAGGTGGTACCAAATCAGGGTTCAAAGACCTTTAGCATCCATGTACCAGAAGAAAGTTAATAGATGAGAGAGAGAAGACAGACGAGAGAATACCCCGCCCTCACAATATAAGCAATCAAACTAGACCTTAGAGTGTAAACCCTAAATAGACCTGATCCTGGCTCCCCAAAATACGACTGTGTTAGATCAACCTATAAATTACTTGGCTAGCCAGAAGGGTAGAATCCCCTGTGACACCCCGCACGGTGGGACACCACTAAGGGTTGACGCGGTTACCGCACCAACCTTTCTTGTCACCAGTGGATCCAAGTAGACAAGGCCTTGACCTTAATCCAATCTAATTTCAAGTCTCCAAGACTATTAATCCTACCTATGGCACGTCTACTCAATTTTAAGCTTGGGTTTCATGTGCTTTTGAAATATGATGGGCATTAGAGGGTGTTTGCCCTTAAAATTGACTTCAGATGTGTGAGTACACGAGCAAAGGGTTCACAAGCAATTTTTTGCATGATGAAGTGAATTTTAGGATTCAAATGCTTGTATTAGTACGTTTTAGGGTTCACTAGAGTTAATATCTTCAATCAAAGTTATGATCAGACACACAATAGTTTTGCAAATCTCAATTGTTGGATATATTTCCTTTAAGTATATAAATATAGATATACTCTATCCTTAATGTGAAATCCTAAAAGCAGATAGCGCTAAGATTATTCTTTTAAGTCTAAAAATCAGATGAGTGGTGCGACCCAAGCAAAGCAATCAAATAATCCTATTGCACCATTAACTAGGCACTTAGAAAATATTTCTTCAAGAATTTTAATGCATATTTTCTTTTTTTTTTCTTATTTAAAATGTACTGGAAGTTTTGTAATCTGTTTTGACCTCCAGTTCATGATTGAATAATTCGTGCAATAAAATGTGCAAGAAATATTTTTTTTGGATTTTTCCTAAATTCTTGATAATCTCAGAAATTCAAGTCAAATGGAGTTGTATAAAAATTCGTATGATATTTTGAACTCTGAAAAATCAGAAATAGTAACCAAATTGATAACAAATCAATGCGTGAATTTTCAAAATTTTTCTATAACTCCAATTTGCGCGAAATTTTGCTACGTTGTTCCTGACTTCAAAACTCACATCTAGTAAAAATTTGAGAATTTTTGGAGATGTGGATCTTCAGGAATTGAATTTATAAGTTAAGAGTTTCCTTCAACCCGAAAATCATTAACAAGAGAATTTTTTTTTTTAATAAGCAAGCAAATTTTAACTAATCCTAAGGTTCAAGCAAATCTTAAGATTCAATCTAACTAATCTAACCTACGAGTACTTACCTGAGATTCAAACCTACAATTTCTCCATTTGTTACGTCTTTCCCTTGGATTTCTGCGCTTCCTACACACGCAAATAGAATAGGTTAGTAATTTCAAGTAAGCACTACAAAGAAAGGCTTCAAAAATTTCCGTTGCCTCTCCGGCAACGGCGCCAACTCGTTCGGTGCGTAAATCACGTTTTAAAAAAAAAATTAGTTGTAGTATAGTGTGAAACACGCCGACAAATAAATTTATAAAATCCGATAAATACCAAGCCATTCGCATGGAGGCAATCTTGATTTTAACGAAAGCTTTTCAATAAAACTAATTCTAAATAGATATATATATGTATATATGTATAGAGCAGATATCCAGAGAATCAGAATTTTATTGCAATTAGATAGAGTTTTTCACAATAGAAAATGCTAATAGAGACAGATAGATAGTTAGAAAGAGAGAGGGGGAGAGAGAGAGAGAAGAAGAAGGTAGAGAGACGACGCCGCTTGTAGGATGCTTGTGTGAGATACGACAGCACCTCAGATCCAGAGCACCGAGACGAAGGTTGGAGTTGCAGAGAGAGGCGAGAACCGTAGAAGAATGTGGAAGAGAGGTTGACAAGAGGTTGATTTGAAGTCGATCCATAAAGGGGGGCCTTGAGTCTTCTTTTGTAGTTTTTATGGAGGGCAAAGAGGATATTTTAGCCCTCCATCTCGTGCAACAACCTCTGAATAATCAGATCCATCGATCGGGAGAACAACGAACCTGATTTGGCCTCAAAACACCTTCAAAATCTCCTTTTATACTCGAATTCAACCTCGTGGCGACACGTGGCATGTTCTAGAGCTTTGGATCAATATCAGACGGATCTGCTTCACCTGCGCACACCCATTCATTTCCTTCACTCGTCGCTCGCTCAATTTGAGAGCCTCAACCTCAGCCATCCGATCTCACGATCGAACTGCTTAACTCGCACTCGCATCTCCTTTGCAACGAAGGAAACGCGTGAGTTCGCACGTTACGTGCGTGTTTGATCCAACGTTCGGCCACGACGAGCTCTGATCACGCCACGTGGTTGCGTCTGCGTCCTCCGATCGCCATCGACAGTGCAAGTTCGCTCGCTCCTGATTTCACGCTCAGCGTCGCTTAAACGTGCACCCTTTTCTTAAGGGAGAAGGCGCTGACCGTTCCTCTGCGCCTTTGGTTTGTTGCATTTTTATTTTAAGGCAACTTATTCTCGGCTATTAAATGAAGATCCAACGGTCGAGATCTTCTCCTTCATTGATGAGGCACGACTGGAGCTGCGACGTGACGGCTTGTGGGCCATTGGATGGCCATCCAACAGTCGAGATCGTGCGAGGGATGGTCTTCAGAGATGGGCCGACGGTGAGGGGCGGCCACAATGGCACCACATGGCGCCATCGTGGTCATCCATCTTCTTTTCTTTGTAACTAGTTATGTAGAACTCCGATTGGGTTGATTTTTGCACCGTTGGACTGCGATCGTTGATCCAGATCCATTCGTGCAGTTGAATCTTTCATCTGAGACTCGGATCTTTGTCATCTAGCTCCGTGATCTCTATTCTTCTATGGACTGCACAAGATGCTCTAATTATCTGATCGAGACGATTTCGAAAGCGTTGAACTTCCATCATTGTTTTGATCAAATCTGCATGGTCTGATCTGTCATCCATGGCTTCGAAACATTTGCAATTAATTTCATCTCTTATTTAATGCATAAAATGACTATTATCTCTATAACTAATAAACTAACTATTGTGCAAATTATGATGCTTATGCATGTATTATTCCTAAGTTATGCTACAATCTAACTTAATTCAGGTGAGATTTAGGTTGCATGATTGCTGTGCAATCACAAGACAACTCGTGTTTTTATGAAAAATCATATATTTTAAGGTTTTTGTTCACACCATGACATGTATGCTCTAACCAATCGACCGACTATAGAGTAGTCAAACACTTGATTATAGAATCAGACATCCGGCTACTATGGTTGTATGCCCGACATTGGATCCTAGGTTTTTGAGCCAATTATTAAGAAGCAAATCAACAAGTTGGTGAACCTGCTAACTGGAACCTTAGGAGCCAATCAACCGGTCGCAAGGCCAAACGATCGACTGCAAAAGAATTAGTTACTAATGGGGCAATAGCATGTGATACTATACCTAGTCAACCAACCATGAAAATAAGTTGACTAGTCACTAAGTAACCCGTCAACTGGTTCACTGATCTGGCAATCAACTATTGCAAAATTGGATCATGAAGTCACCTTGTTATAGTTGATCGATGGTTAATCGACTAGGCAGTGCATTGAAATTGCTTTTTGGTGAGATTTTGACCCTTATTCGAATTTGATTCAATGCAACCTTTTGGGAAAAATCTAATACAGCAGTTAGAGAACTTTTGTTTGTTTTTCCAGGGTTTTTTGTGCACTACAATAGACAAGGCTTTCGGTGATCATTCAAAATCGTCGCGAAATGTGAAATAACCATTGCCGTTGACCGCTACCGAAGGTTGTGTCACAATTTACCTTCTACAATGGTTAAATGTGAGTGTTGATGCCATATCTTCTGGTACGAGCACTAAGGCTAGAGACATTTGCTGATAATTGTTACTAGCCTTTATTTGTTTTTGGCAATGGTTAGTTAAAACTGTCAAGAAATGTATAATGGGATAATTATAAACTACGTGTTTGCGACAGTGTTGGAACCATTGTGAAATGTTTTTACAAACAATCTGTAATTGGTGATGGTAATGCCATCATCCTCTATATCTAATTCAAATTGACTAATTTCAAAGGTTAAATTCACCTAATTGATATATTAAAGGGATAATTCAGTCATTGCTAAATCAAGAGGAATTACTCTAAAATTGATTAATTCTATTGTTTTAAATGAAAGATACAAGTGCAAATTAACTCAAGAGTAAACCTATACTTAATTAAAGGTCAATTAACCTAAAAATTCCAATAAGTAAGCTTACATGAACCGACTTAGGGTTTCTCTGAGAAATTAAAGCTAATTCACATTTAAAAATCTTAATTTCAACTTCACTTTAATTCAAGGGGTTCTAATTAAAATAAATACAATCTAAACATTCTAAAATTCATTAAAAAATATTCCCTGAGGTTTAGAATGATACAAAATGAACCCAAATTGACTTAAGTCAAAGACTAAGGTTAACACATAATACATTTTGGGTTAAAATGCAAATTAACCAAGCAAACTTCATCAAAACCCAAAATTGAAGTCACCATTAGATTCTTGGATCCTAATTAAATAACCTTAAAAACTTAAGACCTATTTGATTACATCTCGACCTACTTTGCAATTAGGTCCTTTGCTGACGTCAGCACTCCATCTTCTCCAGCTGGCAGCTGCTGCAAGCTATTCTTGGATACAATCTCTGGAGATCGATATCTCCTAAATTAAGCAATGGAATCCCACCAAAATTAGTAGGGATGTTCACCTTTCAATCCCGCACCCATTGACATTATTTCCATCCAATCATTCCTTCTATGGAGGCCGCAATCCTCACTTAAAGATCGCTCGAAATCAAGCTTTAACTCAACCATGTTAAGTCCGCATTCTCACCTCAAGCCTTGTGAACAACGATTTATAAAGCTTTACCATTCTTCACTGATTTATTTCATCAAGTTTTGGTGCATCATTACCCCTCCCTCCTTCCTCAACGTCACCATTAGCGAGATCATTAGAGCTTCTCCAACCACCTTCATCGCCGAGTCTAGCCATCAACCAAGGTCGTGGTCGTCTTCCTCGTTCCCTCGTCGAGCTTCCTGCCACGGACGTCGGCTTCCTCACCCCCTTCTTCACTCCAATCCTCCTCGCCGGAATCCCCTTCTTCCTCATGTCCGATCGGCCAACGTCAGACACTCTCCGTCCTCCTCGCCCATTCTAAGGTAGTCCCTCTCTTCCTCTCTCCCTATAGAGTAGTTTAAACTCTTTAGGTCTATACATTCCCCCAACTTTGCCTGCCTCCTCATCATCTTCTCCACGTCCGACGAAGCTCCAGCGACCCCTTCCACCTCACTCTGCTCATCGTCTCCGCCCGCCAACCACTCCATAAGCCTCACCAAGCTCTGAGGAGCAAAACCCCTCAATCTATTGAGGGTTTCAACGCCACTAGCCCTCTCCTGGACGCCTCCCTCTTCCGCAACCTTCTTCGAGTCTAGCAACCCACCTCCGACATCCCCACACCATACCACCACCGCCACTACCTTCGCCAAAGTCCGGCGAAAGCTTTGAGGCATTTAACTAGGGCCAAGGGTCCGTACTTGCTTGCGTAGGTGTTCACCGAAGCTCCTCTCCATCTCCATTTCCGTCGACCCTCCTCTGCCACCTCCGTTGCCCCGATCGACGATCGAACCACAATAATAGGTCAGTGAGTTTTCGACGACCCTCCTCAACCTCCGCACGACGTCATCCGACGACCGAATTGCACCCCCACCCTTCTGCTGGCCATGAAGAAGAAAAACTAACAGTGCCAATAGGGACCTATTTGTAAAAATAAAAAATTTAAAGGGACTTTATTGCAGATTTCCAGGGTCTTATGCCTGAGAAATTATCATTCTCAAGGATTGATTTGTAATTTTACTTGAATTGGTTAAGGATTTATCTCTATATGGATTTTTATTGCAATATTTTATTCAAACATTATTCACCTTGATTGCTTAATGCCTAATCACATTATTTTTTTATTAGCTTTAATTGAGCATTAAAAATAACCCCAAATCATTAGAATTAATCATGTAATTAATTTCTCGTTGATTTGCTTACAGATTTAGTCCAACATTGTGAGATTTCAAAACCCTCACGCACAATTTCCCAATTCTGCTCCCCTTATCTCTTAGCTTAGTAGGGAGAGGGCTCCCCACTATGCATATTTAAGCCTATTTTCTTAAGAGAAAAAGACAGAGAGAAAAGCCATTGAATTTCCTCTTACCAATTTTGAATTAGAACGGTTGAATTTAAAGACCTTATTTGCATTCCTAGACTTAAAAGTTTAGATGGTGCTAAGTTGCGAACTTTTTTGCTTCCTACGAATGACTTCAAAAGATACTCTTTGAGTTATAGATTTTAAAAGTTGATTGAACATATTCCAACTATACTATGACATGATTTTATCAAATCTCAATTTGCACTCATTAATTGGCGATGTTTATAAATATCATCGCCGTAGCAAAGAACTTGGTAGGACCATGAAAAGTGCCAATATTCCATATTCATCAATGATTTAAATACTATCCCTATTAGTCTTTTGACGATAGGTTTTGATAAAACCATTACTAAATATATGTGTATTTCTTTTTAGAAAAAAGAAATTAATTTTAATTGAAATTAATAACTAAGTTTCACAACACATAAGAAACAAACATAAATAAATAATTATATATTAAAAACATTTACATATAAAATAAGTTTGAACGTTATAAAAGATATAAATTGTTAATAAGTTTGAACGTTATAAAAGATATAAATTGTTCATAAATGTACACTATGCTGGGCACCTATGGTACAAGCTGTAAATCCACCAACATTGTTGTCATCTCTATGTCTCAATATTTGAAATGTTGAATGATCTAATTCAAATCCTCACAGATATGATAATAGCCCCATCCAATGTCCAAATTAAATAAAAAAATAATAATAGCTCCATCCATTGTCGGCTCTGCTACTCTAATAGGTCATCCTGCCGCTTCATTCTGTGAGTGGATGCTTGTATCTGTGAGATCAGCTCCTCCAACTTCTCCATTTCTTGACATTCCATTATCTCTATTTTCTTATTCAGTTGCTTGACTTGGGATGTCGACGAAGATGATCATTTCCTCCCATACCAAGAAGAGACTGCCACGCTCCTTCCACCGCTAAAGACAAAGCCTCCGTACTCCGAAGGCGGCATGGTCCTGAATGCCTCATGGAGTTGCCATCCATGACCTCAGGAGGATGGATCAAGTCCATCATATAACTCTGTAAATATATTTGTAACTAATTAAAAATGTAAATTAGTGTAATAAATTTAAAGTGCAATGATATGTGAAAACCACTATCGGTTAATTTTGTCATTGTAGCATGAAAACACACGATTGCTCAAATCAAAATTCTTAACTCGTAACAAAATAAAATCGTAATATATGACAGTTCAAGTCGTATCTCTGGGAGGCTTTTGGCTGGGTTACTTTCTATCTAATCGTAAGAATAAGCACTAACAAAATTGGGTGATTTTTTGAATGAGGAAAAGTTGTGATGAATTTCTAAAGATGGAATTGCGAAGCAGTGCGAAAATGCAAGAAATACGAAGTTGCAAAATACAATACACTTTTTTTTAGATTTTCAGAATAATAAAGCAAATAAGCAACTAGATAACAAATAAATAGAAAGAGAGATATATGCAAAACCAAGAATATATTACTAGTCAAAAGTTCACAACTACAACTAAAAAGAACAAGAAGAGGAAGGAGGAGGAGGATGAGGAAGAGAAAGAGAGCAAAGATGTAGTCGTAGAGATAACGAATGTGAGGAAGCTTGAGATGGTCGAAGGAGAGCACCGCCACAAGCCCCTGGAGACAGAGGAAAGATTCAGAAGATGATTGGAGAAGAAGTTGTGGAAGAAGTGGAAGAAGATCTCGATGAAGAACTTGAGGTAGAAGGTGGAGGCAAGGGAGAACATAACTAGAGAAGACAATTCCTAAGCAACCAAGTTAATATAGAAGCTAATTAGAAGGTTTAGGAAGAAAGTGGGATGGGGAGGGGAAGGAAAATGAAGGTAGAGGTAGGAAGAAGAGGCTAAGGAGGTAGAATATGATCTAAGAGGAAGGAGCAAGGAGGAGAGTTGTGTACAATTAATGGAGGCCATGTGGTGTTTATATAGGCACAAGGAAAGGAGGTGGACGTTCATAGGCTTGGAGGGCAAGGCTTGGGTCTTGGTTTTTTGGAAATTAGGATTAGGATCCGGTTTATCAAAAAGGGACAATAATTGTCTTCAATTTTCTACCTCTATATGTCCTGAGTTTGAAGTTGCACATAAAAGAAAAGTTGTTACCCTTGACATCAGCTTTCAAATACAACTTAAATCACTCAATATGGACTTAAAATGAGAAATATGTGGTCAAAATACTGAAGGTGTATTAGGTTGTCACAAATTTCGACATTAGGATTGGGATTTGAATCTTGATTGGCTAAAATCATGGGATGGAATTGAAACCTAATTAAATTATTCACCACATTTTATCAATTATTTTTAAATAATATTTTTGGCAATTTAGTATAGAAAAAACTATGTGGCACATGTGGATAAGGTGTAAAACTTCACATGATAAGATTAGGACTAGGATTGAGCTAGTGACACTAGGTGTGAGCTAAATTTTAGGAATAGGCTAGGAGTGTGGTGTAGAGTTAGGATTAGGACTAAATGAGCTGAGAGGAGCTGGTTAAGGTTAGGTTTGAGCATTAGGATTAGGTCTTAGGATTAAGGTTTTGGGCAAAGCTAAAATAGGTGGGCTCTGACTAGGGTTAAGGTTAAGGTTTTTATGGCCTGGAAAGGTTCTTCTCCACTCAATTGAAGCTCTGGTGATCTATATTTTTACTTCTTCTCGTCATGAACCTAAGTAAAGGATTCCCACACATAGCAAAACCTTAAATTAGCACAAAATAGGCTCAAAATTATAAATTTACCCCTAACATGCAAATATGCAATTATATACATAATGACCTAAATCTAATGTAACAAACACCCAAAACCAACAAAATCAAACATGTTAACATATAATTATGCTCACTTATCATTGAGCAATGAGAAGGTCTAAATGTATCACCTTAGTGGAATGGGTTACCTGATCTCTAGTTGAACCCACATATCAATAGGAGACTAAGCAGGAATGGTAGATAAAGGCTCATCCACGAAAATAGTGGTGGTTTCGCGATAAAATGTCCACAAGTAAAACTCGGGTGGCTTAGAGGTATCATGTGGTGGATGGTCTATATCTGATGGATGGGATGGCTTTGAGGATTTTCGAGGCAAGGCAGATGATATAGGAAAAGGGATATTCTAGCATAGGAGAATAGGAAGCATTTCCTTTCCCAAAGTAGTAGGGAATCCCCTCAAAGAATGTAACATCAACACTAACATTAAAACGGTGAACCGTAGGATCATAACAACGATATCCCTTCTTGGTCCTCAAGTACCCCAAGAAAATACACTTGACAGACTAGGAAGACAACTTGTCCACCTTGAATAGGTGGACAAAACAAACACACCTAAAGACCATGGGGGGAAGAGCAAATGCCTTATGGCCCAAAAACAAGACAGAATAGGATGTCTAACTATCTAAGACAAAAGAGGATACCCTATTGATGAGCATACTTAATTATGGTCTTGATGTTTAGTTTTGAATAGAAGAGTCCTCTACATCTATCCATCTCATTCCCCCCTTGTATTCTGTCACGCCCCACTAATCCTTCGATGGTTCAGGACTAGATTAGCGAGTAAGATGGTGCAAGGGTCCCAATTTTCAGGTTAGTTAGGGTTATAAGAATCCATTATAAAGGTACGAGTAGGGAATACTTATTTAATTAGAGGACTAAAATCTGTCGAAAATCCAATAGAATTTTCCCATTTTTTCTGTATTTTTCCCAAAATTTTGTGCCTGAAAAAGAGCCTGTGCATGCATACCAGAAAATAATATGGTGGGTACATCCCACAGTAACACCACGGAGCAACGAACAACGATAAAAAAAAAATACCAACGATCACGCCCTGCAACAAAAGCAATAAAAATATGGAAAAATATAAGAACAAAATTGAAATACCACAATACATCACCACCACACTAGCTTTTTCATCATTATCGTACACTCACCGTCTGTTATCATAACATATACAAAAGTCCACAATTATAAGTGTACACGTCATACAATGCCAGAAAATTATCCAACTACAAAGTACACAACAGAAGCTTAGTTATAATACTTATACTAAGCACCCAAGGGATATACCGAAGGAAAGAACAGGCTCACACTCTAATGATCTCCCTGATTCTCCTAGTCCTGAATCCAACATGACACACCATCTGCTTCGTGGCTACAGATCCTAAAATGGGTTACAAAGTAGGGATGAGCCAAGCAGCTCAGTAGGGGCAGAATATGTGTAATAATCGGAACAAGGGTAGTGTGCAAATTTTTGCCCTAGAGGTCAACCACAAGTCATTTCCCTTATATACTTATGCCTTGAATACGTAACAAGTTAACCACAAGTCTTTTCCCACTTCCCTTAATCCAATTTTGTTAGCGCTACAGACTTAACTACAAGCCCTTTGTCCCCAATTACCAAAATTTATTCACATGATTAATCAAGTTTATCATCAGATGATTTATTCTCTTGCTCGCCTCAGAAGTCAAATTTTGGGAAAATCATCCCTCTCTACTAGAGGAGATTGAGACGTATCCTTCACTTAGGTTCCAACCTGATAATCTCTCCCTGGCCAGGGGTGGGGCTAACAGGGTTGATAACCCTCACAAAAGGCATACCCGCTATCAATGTATCGAGGACGTTGCTGACTGCGATCAGAAGAGTCGAGCCTCTTGTGAGTTACCCAGGCCAATACCTTGCGACCGTGAAGAGCACGGCTCAGCACTTGTCCAACAAGGTCAAGTCTTAGATTATTCCAGATCATGTCGCAGGGTTGGTCAGAATTGTCGAGTCACACCAATGCTCCCTCTAGGAGCGCAGCCTTCGAGTGCACCCTCTCGATTCGTCGTTGCATGAGATCTCAACCGAACCTGTCACAGTACCCCAACAACTTCCGCACATGCGGGCACCTAACAAGCCTCTAGCTATGAGTACCAAGTACCCTGGCATCTTCCGCTGCGCATGCAGGCGCCCTCTCAACCTAGAACTACGAGTACCTCCACATCGAGTCAAATCACAATACTTTCAAGTACCTTAACCCGACAACAGCTCATAGCTCGTCGCCGTACCTGGGAATCATCCATGTTCCGAGGTAGATCTCCGGTAACCTCTAGCCACCACATATCCTCGGGTCTCTAACCTAAACAGTGAACTCGTGGTTCACGAAGTCAGTGGGAGTAACCCTACAAGCTCACCTAGTCAACCTACTCATCTTTTAATCCCTTCTGACCCTATACTCAAAACGGACTTTAGAGACCTAGTGGATCACCTAAGGTCTGACCCCAAGCCTTAGGATCCAAGTTTCCTTTTTAGACTCATAATAGAGTCACCAAGATTCAATATACCAGGTTTCACGTTGGGTTTGGTCGATTACTCTTCGACTTTTAATTCATTTCTTTAGGGGTTTCTATACACATAGCATACTTGGCCATTATTTACAAGGTTGGCATTTACATCTTCATGTTTTTAGTGCTCTTAATGAATTAAACCATTTTCCCTTATCTCTCCCCATTTCTCCTTGCAGGCTAAGGCAAAGTTCAATTATCGCATTATAATTTCCAAGGCACCAATACCGATGTTAATGTCCATACCGTCCTAGGTATCCACTGCTCATTGGCCATCAAGTAGTGCCAGTATCGATACTGATTCTCAGGACCAATACTTGGCACCCCTAGATTTCCATTCGTACACCCTTCAGCTTAGGAAAAGTGGCTAGTAGCGGTACTAATCGATTAGCACCGGTATTAGACGCTCCTAGCCCTAACAACTCACAAGCTCTTCAAGCTAGGGTTAGGAGCTTGTACCAATATGGATCAATTAGTATCAGTGTTAGATAGCTCTAAAGCTCAGTTATAACATGAATATCTTCATACGTCCATCTCAAAACCCTTCCGTGTCCCGAACAACTGGGTTCTCAATTTCGCATAATTCTTAGCATTCATGGAGGAATTCAATTTAGTTACCCACCAGCTAAAAGCATGGCTTCAAGCCAACCCCCTTGGCATGCCTGAACCATCCATATTACACCCGTTTGAGCCCTTCACCTTTCAACCCCGATCACATGGATCCATCCTCGTATATTAATTGACATCAAAGGGCAGTCTAGGCCCAAAAATCACTAATGAGGAGCTCATCTCGCGACCAAAACACTGGGGCGCAAGGGCAGCCCGTCGACACTTGCGATTACACGATGCATACACAATCAACACACATGAGCCCCATTCTCGTGGAAACCCATGATTTTATAGTTCGAACCTCCCTCTCTCCTCACTTATTCACCCATGAACTTAATAGAAAATAAATCATACAAGAGGAGAGGGATTCCTACCTGGTCTTGAGCATCTCGTCTTCCTCGAGGCTAAGCGGTTGCCCTTTCCAGATTACCTCGCAATCAAACAATGCATAAAAACTCGCATCAATATATTGTCTTCCCTCAAATCACTAATATCAAAAATACCAAGGCTAGGGATATAAATAAACGAGAGTTAAAGGGGTAGCACCATGGGCCATTGTGGCTTTGATAGGGAAACATGCTGTTGATTCGCGACCTCAACACCACCGTAGCAGCTACCACAGTAGTAGCAATGGACAACAGCAGCAGCAGCTGCCCCCTACCCCAGGCGCAGTCGCGGCTGCGGCAGCAAGCAGCCACGCGCGTGCAACCGTCTGCAGCAGCAGCAGCCCGCGCACACGCGTGAGGGGCTGCAGCGGCCAAAGCATGGCGCGGCGGCGGCAGCGGTAGGTCGGAGGAGAAGTGTGGTCGGTGGCGAAGGGAGGAAGGCCGGCAAGCATCGAAGAAGATGGAGGAGCAGTCGGTGGAGGAAGTGGTGGTGGTGACGCGGTGCTCATCCTCCCCCCCTTCCTCCTCTTCTCTCCCCTCGCGATGGCCACCACGGTCCCAACAGGAGCTGCAAAGCCTAGCCGTAGCTACCTCTTCATCAACGGCAACAGTAGCCGCCGGGAAGATGGGGGAGGAGAAGGGTTGCTTGGAGAAGAGGAGAGAGAGAGAAAATGGTCGGTGGTGGCTTGCAATGGAAGCCAATAAGGGAAGGAGATGCTCAACGCATGAAGAGGGGAAAAAAAAGAGAGAGAAGGGTAGGGTTGCTTAACACGGAAGAAAGGAAAGAAAAAAAAAAAAAACAGAGAGAGAGAGGGTCTTGAGCGTTGATGCAATTAGAGAGGAGATGCTAAATAAAAATGAGAATCTTGTGGAAAATCTTCTACCGAAACATACATTTAAAAAGAATTTTTACTTAAAAGTTCCCCATCAATAGCCTCGCAACATTTTTTTTTTTTTTTCTTAACAACCAATGCATGTGGGATCCACTTCAAAGGAAACTTCAACTCTTTCAACGACAGAAAGAAGTTTGATTTGCTTAATAGTTAGAATAATTAGGAAAGAAATTTTTGAATCCTTACATATTCTCCCTTTTATTTCAACTCTATTGGTACTTCCTTTCATAATTTACCATCCTTCTACCTTATGGTCCAAACCATAAAACCATCATTTCCATTTATTTCGGAGACTCTCAAAGGATGTATTGTCATGCAAAATCATCTTTCATGGATGAGGAATACGATAATGCAATTCTTCAAAATTCCTACTGTCCTTCTGTTTTTCATTGGAATTTAGTTTGAACGGAGAGAAATTCACTTCACTTTTGTAGAAACCTTATTGATGGGATAAAGGTAGAGAATTACATACAACCAAATGACTAAGCAACTATTTGAAATTCGGGATGTTACAACATATAACAATTGTAGGAGAAGAAAATAGATGGATTTTATGCAATCTTCACAACCTTGAGGTACTCCTTCACAACAATATCCTCGCACATCCTCAGCCTCCCTTCACCAACCAGAGCTTTTGCAGGTTCGATCTCCTTCCCGTTTCCCATCATATAGAAAGATGCCACGGACAACCTTTCCTTCTCAGCACTCGTCACCACCTTGTGCATAGGCCTCTTGTATACAAATATACCCAATGGTAGATTTAGAGTTTAGCATGAGAAAACAATCTGAGTTTATGCATGGAATTCAATATAGCATGAATTACAACCCATCCAAAGATTGTCCAGGTCAAATCCATCAAGAGCTTCCACTGTATACACATACGAACACCCCTCTAATTATAGCAACTTTAAAATCTCTTCTAGTTTCCCTTTTCTTAAGCAAGCAAGGCAAGGTACCCCATAAAAAGAGCAGCCCATTTTTTGCCTTAAAGGAAAGGCCTTTCATCCACCGAAGCAGGAAACAATAACAGGGATATTCCAGATTCACAAAGGCCTTTCATCCACCGTTCCAAACATTCAAGATTTACAAAGCATCACTTCTATCCAGTGTCCATAATCCAACTCTAGATACATAACCCTCCTAACAAGCACTAAATTCGACCCTAGTGGATCTGGTGAGCAATACCTTTGGATGCAAATCCAACCGTCAGCGGTCAAATCGACCGACAATAATACATGTTTACTTGGCTTTAATATATATATATATATATTCACTAAGATCGTACCAAGGATTGAGCGATCATTTCTCACGTACAGGAATTAAGGGGATGCAATTATGGAAAATCGACTGATAGGACAGGTGTGTCAACACCCGATCAATCTGGAAAAGGAAAGGCACCCATTGTAGCGCCAAATGTGGGGGACGAAGCTGGCCCTCAGATACTAGAAAGATGGAAGTTTGCACTGATGTAGAGGGCCAACCCAATCCACACGGTGCACCTCTTGTGATTAGGCCTCAATTGGAAGCTGTGGAGGCAAATAAAGAAAGAAATGTCAGTGATCAGATCAGTAATGGGGCCATAAATGTCAACATTGTGTAAAATGGCAACAAAGCTATGGATCTGACGCATCCACCTGTTATGGTTGCACATAATATGGAAGTAGGAAATATTCAGAACATGGTAAGAGCTCGATCAAGCAGTTAAGCAGGAAAGCAGACTTTTTATGAGACAACTGCAATTACGTGTCATTAAAGGTATCAAGGTTGCAGCCTCTGCACTTAATCTTGCAATATTATCCTATGCCGATGACACCGTTATAAGGGCGGAAGCCACTGAAAATGAAGCTGCAGGTATCATGTCAATTCTGGAATACTATTGTCAACACTCACGCCAAAAAATTAATTTCAAAAAATCATCAATAGTGTTCAGTCCCAATTGCACTCCAGAGCAACGGGGAACAATTAAAAATCTTCTCACTATTCAGGATGATTATGATAAAGATAAATACCTGGGTAACCCTATTCACGGACCATAGAATAAAAAGGTCATTGGTGATATTCTTCTATCGAAAGTAGAAAGCAAATTGAAAGGGTGGAAAATTCAAAATGTTTCTGAAGCTGGGAGATTGATGCTAGCCAAAGCGTCTTTGTCATCAATTCCCGCGTATCTCTTGTCAACCACTATACTAGATGATAAGACTTGCAACTCAATTGTTAAAAATATCAGAAGCTTCTTGTGGGGACGTAAACAAGAAGATGAAAAATCCATATTGTAGCTTGGAAAGATAATTGCAAACCAAAACACCTTGGTAGTTTAGGTCTAAGGCTTACCAAGCTAAACAATAAGGCCTTGATTATGAAGATTGCCTGGTGGCTTGCCCAAGGTGATGATTCCTTATTATTCAAAGTACTGAAAAGGCTGTACTTTCCTTAATGCAACTTCTGGGCTGCCTCATACAGAACTGAACAATCTTCTTTTTGGCATGATGTTATGGACAGAAGAGGGATTCTATTTAATGGCTGAAAATGGAAAATCGGAAATGGTTTGCTAACCAATTTTGGCACCATAACTGGGCTGATGGTCTGAATCGTTCTATTATGCCCAAGAACATCAGTGACACCTTGCCCTGTATGGTTGAAGACTAAATTGATCAAAACAATGGGTCATGGAATAACACAAAAATCCGTCACATCTTTCTTGCAGAGATTGCACAGCAGATTCTCAATACTAATTTCTCCTTTGATAGGCATATACAGTATGACATCATTTGGTCCCCAGATAAAAAAGGATTGTTCTCAATTGAATCTGCACATCACCATCCCTTGATGCTAAGCAACGATTCAGAAACTGTTCATAACCCCAATGTCAATACTCTAATTAAATGGGTTTGGAACTCCAAAGATCCTCCAAGATTGATTGAAACTCATCCTCTGGAATTCATCGTCTATGCTCTTCCCCCCAAGAAATGTATGCATTTGCAAATTATGCAATCTTGAGGTCAAGTCTAGCTCACACTTATTCAATATTGGATTACGGGTAGATAACTCGGATTCATAGGTTCATTCCTTTGTTCTCGTGCTAAAAGAAAGAGCTGATCCAATTTAGAGGTGTGGGCTTTTTATTACTTGCTATATTGGAGGCAAGATGCAATCAGTACTTCGTTGAAATTATTCCGGAAGTTCCAGAAGTGGTTCGTCATGCAACTCAATTAAGCATGTTTTATGGCAGCAATGTACAGCGGCATGTTCCAGAAACCAATGATGAGCTGTCCCTTTAACTCTAACATGGTTGAATGTCTCAAATCCTCTTTTGTTTTCAGGGTTCATACAGATGCTGCATGTCTTGAATCTTTTTGCTATGCAGTTGCAGTATGCATAGATGCTAACGATAATATAGTCTGGACCACAGCGAAAAAGCTTCCCAAAATCAGCCCTCTTGAGGCAGAAACACTCGCCATCAAGTATGCTTTGCTCACAGCTGCAGAGAAGACTCGTAGGTCAGTCGCCTTCCTCTCTAACTCCCTGCAAGCCATTCAGTTCCTGTGTTGAAGAACTCTACCAGAATGGAGAGTCGTTGACATCAGAGATGAATGCCATTTTCTATTGGGTACTTTAGATGATTGTGAGCGTATGTATATATCTAGAAACTGGAACTCTTGCACATTCTGTGGCTTATGTGTGTCATAGATCAATGTTAGAAGGGACCTGGAACGGCTGTGACCTTCCAGATTGCTTAAAGCACCTTTTGTACTACTTTGAGATTTTCTGATCAATGAATATGTGGTTATTGTCAAAAAAAATGGAGACAGGACACTCTCTCGCATATCAAATTGATATTACATGTTGACCAGAGACCACAATTTCATTATGCGTCTGTCCCAGACATTACCTCCTCAACTGTGTGCTGATCAAAGGGATTGATTGACAACTGAAGTGAGAAAGAGCACCAGTATGCACAATATATCAAGGGATGTTTGGTTATTAATATTCTTAGAGAAATTTTTTTACAATTTTATGGGAAGCGCAGTATATTAATTAGCAAGTAATAGACAAAAAAAGAAATGAGGAGAAAGGGAATGGTCCTCCATTATACTCCACAAGAAAAAAGAAAATCAATGACCAATCTGCAGTAAACCTTGAGACATGGCTGGATAAGCGAAACATCATAACATAATCGGATTGCTCTCACTCTCTTTTCCACATACTCCTGCAAACAAAATTCAGGAAACAAAATGGCTGTTATCCTTGTTGTACGTGTATATATTACCACGGATCAAGAAATGCAGTATTGAGAAAGACAGAATTCATTTGTGCTACTAGAGAAACCTTACACATCTATACATAGAGAGACATGAGGTAAATTGTAGAGGAGCACATAAAATAAAAAAATGCAAAAAGCTCTTATTATTTTTTCTTAAAGCACCCCCTCTCAAGCTGAAGTATAGATATTGGTTACGTTCAGCTTGGAATGATTAAACTCTACATGACAACATGAAAGAACTTTGGTGAATATGCCTACAAATTGTTCCTTTGTGGGTAATATGAGATGTAGAAATCTTCCCAGATAAAACAATCTCTCTCATAAAATAATAGTATACCTCTATGCTTCGCACATTCATGAAATGCCGCATTATTTGCAATAAAGGTTGTCGTTTATTGTCACAAAACGTGGATACAGGGAACAATACAGAGACACCAAATCATCGAGAATAGATGCCCAAAGAAGAGCTCACAAATAATGTGTTGTGGCTTTGTACTCTAACCCATCGTCAAAGTGAGAAACAACATTTTGCTCCTTACTTTCCTTCAAAAAAAATTTTGCTCCTTGTTAAGGTTGCAAAACTTAATATATTCAGCATATTAATCAATCGTATGGTTGTATGCAGTTGAGAACCAAACTGAGTATGCATACTCAGGCCTACAATCAGGTACGCCGATCACTCAGCTGATTATCCGATCAATCAACCAACTAAACTTTCAGGTTTTAAGTTCTTTTTGTTAATTATTTTTTTCGATTAATCGGCCAACTAAACTTTGGAGTTGTAAGTTCTTTTTTTTATTTTTTGGTCTACATTCACGCACCAACCCAAAACACCAAAATCATTGAGAATAGATACCCAAAGAAGAGCTCACAAATACTGTGTCAAGGCTTTGTACTCTAACCCATCGTCAAAGTGAGACAACATTTTGTTCCTTGCTTTCCTTAAAAAAAAATTTTGCTCCTTGTTAAGGTTGCAAAACTTGATCTATGCAGCATATTAATCAATCGTACGGTTGTATGCGATTGAGAACCAAACTAAGTATGTATATTCAGGCCTACAATCAGGTAGGCTCATCACTCGACTGATTATCCAATTAATCAGCCAACTAAACTTTGGGGTTTCAAGTTCTTTTTTTTATTTATTTTTTTCGATTAATCGGCCAACTAAACTTCAGGTTGTAAGTTCTTTTTTTTTTTTTGGTCTACATTCACGCACCAACCCAAAATAAGCAACCCCCGGCCCTCAATTTCTCCGTCCCTGTCCCCAACATCGACTCCCTAAACCCTAAACCTCTCGTCCTCTCCCTCATACAAGTCCTCCTCTCTTGTTCCCCCCAGAGGCCACCGCCCTGCGATGTTTTTGCACTTGTTGCCTTTTCACCACCACTCCTTTTGGTGGTAGCTACTCTCCCCAATACTCCTCCAGTAGTGTCTCATCACCAGTCAACCTCTCCAATGGTCAACTCCAATCTCTCCAACAGTTCCCTCTTCTCAACACCAGTGATCAATTCTCCTCCCCTCTCTTAGCTTTTTTTTTTTGTTTAATCTACCAATTTAGTGATTTAGCCTTTTATTTTATTTTTAGGAACTTGTTATGTTTTGTACTTTATGTGGCATTGGAACTAAAAACTTGTCTCATTTAGATTTATAATCCATCAATCTTAGTTTATTTGTCATGGTTTAGCTATTTATTAAAAGCACATATCAAAAAAATAATACTAATATATATGTATGTATGTATGTATGTATGTATATGTATATTTAATATGTATACTAATATAAATAATTATATCTAAATTTTGAAATATTAAAAAATACTTAACCGGTTAATCCCTCTGTATAAAAGACATTAGGGTTTGCTTTTAGAATGAGATATTTCATTTCCTTTCACATGGTATCAGAGCAATGAATCTACAAAAGTATTTGATACATTCTTGATTCCCATACCCCTTTCTTCTACATTAATCCTCCGTCACAAGTAGTCAATCTCGCTCTCTCTCGAAGCACAGCATCATCAAGAACATGAATGCGCATAGCAGCACAGCACACGTAGCACCGCACCACACAGCACTATGTACACCACGCGCAGAGCTGCAACACACAAAGTACAACGCAACATTGTGTGTACCATGCACAGTGCCATGCTACATACTGCGCATGCGTAGCGCTACTACATGTATTAGATCGTAATGTGTGCAGGCAAGCTCATGTGTTGAGGGTTGTGTAATAAGTCTCTTATTTTATGTTTTCTTTATTCTCTATGGACTTCTCCGTATCTTACTCACATCTCTACATAATGGGATGTAGGGTTTCATAATAAACAAGTTGCTCATTTCTTTCAATATGGTATTAGAGCAATACTCCTAGGCCGACGTCCGGTACCCTCCTTGATCCCCTTTTTTTTCTTCACCAAATAAAAATCGTAGTTTTTTTTCCTTTAAAAGTCTTCTTTCGAGGGAAGAAATCATCAATTGAATGTCCATCCCTATCAATCTTGCCACTACTAACCTCCGACGAGGTTGCCGAACCACTGCACACCCTCCCGTAACCCCCCGCCAGACCACTGTGCACGACATCGATGACTACTACTGCTGCCATCGGTCTCCACCAATGGTAGGCTATAGCCTAGCAATGCCTAGAAGTATTGTTGGGATCATCACCGATCGGGACCATCACAGAAGGCGTCACTTGATGCCACCCTACACCAACGATGGCCACCAAACTCTAGTGACCCACTAAAGGGCCGCCAGTTGGCCGATGGCTTGCTAGTTCGTCTCATTTTGATCTAAAATCGATTTTTTCTGATCCAATTTTAGGATCTAAGCTAATCTAGAAGGTTTTTTCTCATATCATGGGGCTCTAGTTCACATGAGAGATGGCATCTTTGGATTATTCGGATATCATTTCAAAGATGACAAAGATGTTTTTTGGTCCAATGATCAACTTAGACGAGACCAACCATACACGGTGGTCTCAAACTTTTCTCATGACTATAGAGGGTCATGATAAAGAGCATATTCTCACAGAACCAGAGCCCAATGAGAAGAAAGGCAAGAAAGCCACATGGAAGCACAATGCCATGGTCCGTGCTTAGATCATGAATTCTGTCATCTCGAGGATTGGGGATGAAATTATGCATTATAAGATTGCCAAGGAAACGTGAGACAGGCTGAAAGATACATGTATATGAGGAGTGTTGCTACTATTAAGCATCGTGCCTTTGCCACACCAGGATTGGCACATGATACTATGACTATTTCATGAGTGAGTATCAAATATTACTCCAAAGACTCCGTCAGAATGATACATCTCAAGCAGAAATTGAATGTCGATCTCAGGCAAAGAAAGCAAGCTTAGCTAGTTCATTCAGGTGCATCTCAACACATATATGGTGATACGAGACAGTTCTCTATACTTAGACCGATCCCATCACACAATACTATACTGGTAGCTGATGGACAGCATCCCTACATTGCTAATCAAGGGGAGGTTCATGTGGCTCCTCACATGAAATTGAAGAATGTCCTAACTCCATATTTTCCTCTGAGTTTGCCCTTCGTCAATCGAATCACGAAGAAATTGAATTGCAATGCGATATTTGATGTTGTATCCCTCGCATTGGAAGATGTTCTGGCAAGATGCACTATTAAGTGCAACTATAAAGAAGGTGGTGTTTACACGTTCTACAGTCACCCTACATAGCCCATGTCTCTCTTCCATCGAGAGGTGCTTCTAACTAGTGACACCTCTAGTTCGATCATCTCCCTCTGTGTAACCTTCGAAGGACACTACCGCAAGTTCCACAAGCAGCCACCTTCCAATGTGAGGTATGACAAATTAGAAAACATCACAGCAGTGCATTTCCAAGGAGCCAACATTGAAGTTCTGAAGCCATGTTTTAATTACTCCATCTGGACATCTAGGGACCTGGTCGAACCTCAGATCGTATGGGACAGATTTTATTTGGTAGCAATGGATGATTTCTCCCATCTTACTTTGATCTTTCTGTTGAAATCCGCGTTTGAAGCCGATGATATGATCAAAGCTTTCTAGGTAAAAATTAATTTGAGGCTAAGGTAAATATCATTCGATCAAACAATGCCCTGGAACTTTGCACCAACTCCCTTTGTGCCCTTTATCGAGAACATGGAATCAACCACCAAACAAGTTATCCCTACACATCACAGCAAAATAGCATGACAAAAAGGAAGCATCAGCATATCTTAGATGTTGCAAGGACTCGACTTAGAATAGTGTATCGGATAAGTACTGAGAAGTTGCAGTTTTGACTACTTGTTATTTAATCAATCAAATGCCATTTACAGCTCTTAACGAGTAGGTTCCTTAGTCCATTCTATTTCCCGACCACGAATTGTTCAGGCTATCTCCCAAGGTCTTCGATTGTGTGGCATTTATGCACCTTCATGATCCTAATAGAGATAAACTTACCCCTTGTGCAGTCAAGTGTATCTTTCTAGGATACTCAAAAACCCAAAAGGGGTACTAATGTTATGACCCAATTGGGAGACGCCACTATGTCAATGTTAATGTTAATTCCATAAGTCAATCCCTTACTATTCTACATTTGACTCCCACATTCACACTCCTACACCTAAGGATGTTGCTGTTATACCACTTCTTATACCCTCCGATACTCCACAAAGGAAGTCACCTGAGGATCCATCTCCTCTTAACAATCGTCCTAATAGCATGTTTGAGAGGATCCATTCTTACCGTCCTAGACAAGATCATCCTCCACCAGTGCCAGGGCTATAATCTTCTGATACTCCATCTCGTCATGGTGCATCCAATATTGTCCACGACATTCGAGCTTCTCAAGTCGATTCTCCATCACCAGTGATGGTTGAGACAGATGAGTCAATAGGTGGCCAGGGTGATGTTACCTTAAAGAAGAGGATCAAGGCATGCACCATTCACCCCATTTCCAAGCATATCTCTATGACCAATCTATTCCCTAAGTACAAGCAGTTTGGCATGGCACTTTCCAATGTACAAGTACTTTGCATCAGCAAGCTCGTCTTGATCCAAAGTGACAGCAAGCCATAGAGGATAAGATGCCTTCCCTTATCCGTCGTCATACCTAGGTTCTTTTAGAACTCCCTCCGAGAACCATTGTGGTTGGTTGCAAGTGGATATTTGTCAAATGTAATCCAAATGGTACTATTACCAAGTACGAGGCCCACCTGGTTACCAAAGGCTTCACACAGACATACCAGGTTGACTTCTTTGATAACTTCTCCCCAGTGGCATGCCTGCCAACTATTTGGATCCTTATCTCTGTTGTTGTTCGACAAGGCTGATCATTACAATAGTTGAATGCCAAAAATGCATTCTTGTATAGTGATCTACACGAAGTGGTTTATATGCAGCAGCAACCGAGTTATGAGTCTCAATGGGAGTGTTCCAAGGTCCATCATCTATGCAAGACAATTTATGGCCTGAAGTAAAACCCCAAGGCCTGGTTCTAGAAGTTGTAAGTTGCTAAGACATTGGAATTTCTTATATCATTGTCAGATCATTCTCTATTTGTACAGAAGATCGCACAGGGATTGATGGCCATGCTAGCGTATGTTGATGACATCATTCTTACAAGTGAAGATGAGCAAGGCATTATTGATCTAAAAAAGTCTTGCAGAAAATTGTCATCAAAGATTTAGGACCACTTTGCTATTTCCTTGAGATAAAGATTGCTCGCAACAAGCAAGGGATTGTTCTATGCCTAAGTATGCCACTGATTTGCTACAAGAGACGAGCATGTTTAGAGCTAAGCCAGTAAATATTCCCATAGATCTAAAGGCACACTTGTATGATGGGCAGCCCAAGCAAGTTGACACTAGTCAGTATAGAGGCCTAGTTGGAAAGTTCCTCTATTTGACAATCACACAACCTAATATTTCTTTAGCAATCAGGAAACTAAGTCAATTTATGGACAGGCCCACCAAGCAATACTGAGATGCTATGATGGTACTAAGGTACTTGTTAAAGTCCCCAAGGAAGGAGATTCTATTTACAAAAGGCACCTCCTTAGATATTGTGGTGTACACAAATGCAAACTACGCAGGTTGCATTGCCGACAGGAAATCTACCACAGGTTTTTGTACCTATGTGGCTGGGAACTTAGTAACATGGAAGAGTACGAAGCAAGTTGTCTCCAAGTCCAATACAGAGTTTGAATATTGGGCAATGGCCCAAACAGCTACTGAGATGATGTGAATAGAATCACTTTTGTCAGATCTACAGATTGTTGTTGAGTCTTCGATGGAGATGAGGTGCGACAACAAAACAACCACTTATATAGCAAATAATCCTATGTTTCACGAGATGACCAAGCAAGTGGAGGTTGACTGTTACTATACTCGTGATTTTTTTTAAGAAAACGAGTGGTTATCTAGTAGCTAACCACCCAAATTTAATTAATAGGGAAACAAAGTACAAGCACTGCTAAGTTGCATAAAAATTTCCCAAAAATGCACAAGGAAATGCTAGAAACAAAATTCTCAAAATAAGGTTGTTAGCCCTTAAACATCGCTACATTTCTTCCTAATGCAATGCCGCCAAGCATCGCAAAGGCTTTCGCTTTCTCCTTTTTTTTTGTCCTAAAAGCATTCAATCCCATATGTCCCCCCCCCCTCCTGAAAGAGGCCCAAAAGTCATCATTCAAAGAATGCAATATCCAGCCAAGGCTAAAGTGGCTCCACACTCACACCAATAGAGAGAAAGCAAAGAAGAGATGGTTTATATCATCATCCTCTTCTCCACAAAATAGACAAATCCTCTCTGCCTCTGGTGCCCATCTTACTCTCCACATCCTTGTCATTAGGCGATCCTTTATGAGCAACCATATGAAAACCTTAATCATCAACGGGCAAGCAGTCGTCCAAATCTATCTGCAATCTTTAATACGACCAATATCTTCCAATGACCTCATGGTTCTCAATCTGCTATACACCTCCCGCACTGAGAATCCTTCATCCCAAATGAATGAGTTAAGCCCTCCCCCCTCCAACTAGTAGCCCTCTAACTCTTGTAACATAGATTGTAGCTCTAATATTCTTTCGTCTAACAGATTACCAACAAACATGGGGCACCACCCACCCCCCTTCCCCCCACAACAACCACCCATAGTAACCTCATTATCATTTGGCAATGCAAAGAGTCTCGAAAATCTATCTTTCAACCTTCCTTAGCCCATCTAATCATAAATCCATAACCGAAATACATCTATTGTGCCAACATACGATGAGAAGAAGCGTTGTACCTTAGGCGCCATAGACCCCAAAACCCTAATAAAGTGAGAAGCACCAAGTGGCAACAATAACTAGAAAGACCAATCCAACCTCGACCCATACAACGCCTCTATGACTTGCCCCAAAAGATCCTTCCTACACTCAAGCAGCCTATTTATCTACTTTGCTAGGAAGCCGTCATTCATGGTAACCAAATCTCTGACCCCCAAGCCTCCCCATAGCATCAACTGAGGCATCCACCCAGGCCACCAATCTAGCACCCTTCCTTACAGAGCCAAAATTAGTCCAAAAGAAATCCCTCATCAGTCCAGAAATTTTTTTTCTACTTTTTGCGGCACTTTGAAGATAGATGTGAATATATCGACATGGAGGCAAAGACCACCTTCAAAAGCACCAACCTACCCTTTGTAGACAATACTTTCGAAGCCCATCCAACCAACCTCCTCTCCAACCTGCCAAGAAGGGGCAGCCACTCAGATGCAAAAATCCACTTATCAGACAGCGGGAGACCAAGATAAAAAATTGGCAAGTCTCCTTCCTGGGTACGGAGGGCAATCCTAGAGGAAAACACTTCTTCAAGCAACATATGAACAAGAACAAACGTGGATTTCAAGAAGTTATCTGTAATCCAAAAGCCTCTCCGAAAAGTTCAACCACCAAGCATAACCTTCTCGCTTCTAACCCGTATCCTTCTACAAAGAGAGTATCGTTTGCATATTGCATATTGTAGCACCAGGATGGTCACTCGATTTCCTGTAGAAAAGCCACTAGACAGACTCCTTATACAAGCATGTAATGTAGATCTCACCAAACCATCAGCCATTCGGACAATGAGTAACGGTGCAAGAGGACAACCTACCTCACACCCCTTCTAGGCTGAATCCATCCCCCTGCAGGATTTCCATTGACCAAAATTGAGAAAGGCATCACCCAACATTTCATCCACTCCACCTAACAAGGTAGGAAGCCCCTCTTCAATAAAGACGCCCACAGAAATGACCACTACATTGAGTCATAAGCCGTACTAAAGTCTACCTTCCACAAGAATGCTTTCCTTCTCACTTTTCTCCAATAGGGCAAGATCTCCGAAGCCATAACAAAGTCGTCCAGAATATTCCTCCCCAGTACAAAAGCCATCTGAATAGGCAAAATAACACCTCAGAGCACCCCTCGTAGTCCGTTAGCAAGCAACTTAGCCACAATAAGATAAATGGCGTTAGAAAGGGCAATAGGTCTATAGTCACCAATCTCTTCAACCACCTCTTTCTTAGGCAATAGGAACATATAGAATTTATTGAGTTTGTTGAAACCCAAGTTGTCATCTGCAAACTCCATCATTACCTACAAAACATCATCTTTAACCAAAAACCAGAAGTCCCTATAAAATTAAATTAGCAAGCCATTCAGACCCGGACACCTATCAACATTCATGTCATCTTCAGTGAACCTCTTGATCAAAATCTCTTCGTGGTGATCCCTAATGCACTGTGCCTCTACTCCAGTCCACCTCCAGTCCCCCCTCCTCCTGGTCGTGAAGTATCTATAGTACTTAGCAAGGGCTCTACCCACCTCCTCCCTACTAGTATAGGTCGTATCATCGACCACTAGCCTATCCAGTTCTTCCTCCTCCTTAATGCCACCATGTGGAAGTAACTCATGTTGAAGTCTCCTCTAAGACATTTTTGCCGCAACTTGACCTTCCACTCAACCTCCACTTTCCTATCCTCATCCTAGACCGCCAATAGATGTGCTGCTCTAATTGCTAAATCCTCCTCAGAAAGTACTCACTCATCCTCCAGCCTGTCCAACCTCATAATCTCTGCAAGGGCATCTATCCTCCGCATGCAAGGTGACGTTAAAGTCGCCTCTAACCAACCATGGCTAACTCCAAGCTTTTTCCACCACTTGAGCCAAGTCGTCCCACAAGCACACCCTCTCTACATTATCTGTCAGGCCATGCACCACAGAGACAGCCACCTTCAAGTTGTCGTTGTGCCTCACCAACATAATTGTCAGCGCATGGGAACCCGTCAAAGACGTCATCCTTCCAACCCATAAGAACACCTCTTGATCTTCCAACCGCATTGAGAGCAAGAAATCCTCTTAAGCAGCCACCACGTATCTCCCTCCACACTCCTTGATTGCATTCTTCCAGTTTGGTTTCCTAAAGCAACACTATAGCTGGTCCCCAAGATTGAAGGTACCTACTAAGTGTTATCCTTCTCGAGGGGTTGTTCAACCACCTCACATTCCACAAGAGGACTGAAATCATCAAGAATCAAGATGACATCCCTCAACCACGTGCTGGTAGCCCGACACCGACACCGACACCGCCACCACAAGCTCCTTGTCCTGGCATTCATCTTCTTCTAATGGTTGTGCAGCATTTTCCACTCGAACATCCACACCAACCTGTTGCATTAGCACATCCTCTCCACCACCGTTGTCGCTAGCTTTACTTCTCCCACAATCATTGTCACCATCGTCGAAGGATAATGCCTCTTTCTCATCGGTTACACGGCCAACATGCCTTTCCACGCCTTCAGAACCCACCCACACCATTGAGGTTGAGCGTTGTCACCTGGCATTCCCTCTAAAGGTCCATTTAGGCTAATAATAGAGCCTTCCCCTATGTTGAATCCCCGACTCTATTGAAGGCCTCCACGTTAAGGTTTTAGCATCGCAATGCTTGTCCCCCTCGCCACTCACTGCTACAATCTCCAACTGAAGAATCCACATCTCTCACATCCTTTCGGTCATCTTCCCTGACACGATCTTATCGTCACATCCTCGAAGCTCTACTCCTGCATCTGGTTGAAAGAAGGGGGTCGAGTTTGAGGAGAGATTAGGGAACCTGATTGCTCGAGTTCAAATTCAAATCCAAGTTCGAGTCCGTGTGAAGCCCTTAGAGGCGCATAAGTAGCAAAGGACTCCCCAACTACGATCTACCCTTCACCCGCCTCCACATCAAATCCCCCAGCATGGAAACCGCCTCTGCACACATCGCTGACCTCTTCACCTTCATCAACGTTCTTGAGCCTTGCGAATTGTGCCTCCACATCAACAAGATCACGCCCTAAAGCAACCAATGCTTTTGGTGGAGTCGTTCCAGATTCCACAACATGATACTTGGCTTTCCATATCCATCTTCTCGCCACCCACCCCAAGCTTCTTTCGACAACAATGCCACCACCCTCCTCCTATGCACCACCAGCCACCACCTGAGCAAAGGACCTCGGAGCATCTTCCACCACCCTAATCAAGACCACCCACGGTGCACCCCCAAGGCATAACGTAACCTTCTCCACCACCTTTTTCCCCGAGGTTACTCCACAACGGTGCACACCCTTGAGAAGTCGCCTTCCATCAAGCCGAGCCTCTACAAGACTTGACCTTCACGAAAGGCACCACCACCTCCAACTTGCACAAACGCAAGGAAATCCCTTCAACGTCCACTGTCAAAGCAGCCATCACTGGTGGGTGCTCCTTCAACACCCCATCATGAGCACCTAGCTACCACACAAGGCCCACTCCAAACCTCATCTCTAAGAAGACCAATGCCTCCTGTGCATCTAAGCATAGGCTAAAGATGAGGAACCTCCCCAAGTCAAACTTTGCAACCTTGAAGTCCATGTTCGACCACACCGCTTCTGCAACCCCACTCCTCACCTCCTCCAACTCCACTTGTTCCTCAACCACATCACCAACCAAAGCTAAGGCCAAGGTCTCCTCCAACACCTTGACATATGAAAACCAAGGTGCCTCGACCTCCTTCGTCGATGCACCCACCTGTGGTGGAGGTAGCGTACGAGCGTCAACAATCTTCACCAATCCCTCGCTCCTCCCAAAAACCACCTTGCGGTGAACAAAACAACCATGACACAAGCACCGAACCAAGTCCTTGCACTCCCTTGCTAGATGGTCTCTATCGTGGCACTTGAAGCACAGAACTCCAGCACCATCACCTCTCCGAGCCCTTTGACTAAAGACAATAGTCCACCCCTGACCCTACCATCATCCCCCTCGCTCCCCACCCCTCCTCTCTCCCTCATTGATAGATGGAGTTGGAAAGTGCTATTTCACTATACTCGTGACTTGATACAACAAAAGTTTATTCATACGACTCGTGACTTCCAAGGACCAGACCGCTGACATCTTCACCACGGAATTTCCACAAACCCTCTTCAACAGATGTTCCATGCTAAGCATGATTGATATTTGTTAGCCCCTATAGTTGGTAGTCAGGCCACAAGGGAAAAAGTATCAAAGAAGTCTACACTATAGGTTTACGTAAGCCCCTTCATTACAACGTTGGCCTTATGCCTGGCAACTGTCTCGTCAGGGTTGTACTTGATAGTAAACACCCATCAGTACCCAACAACTGAAACTCCTGCAGGCAGGTCAACAAGTTCCCATGTGCCACAAGAGTAAAGGGCAACCATCCCATCCTCCATGTCCTGATGCCACTTTGGATCATAACATCTGTATCCATTCTGTGTCCTTAGATAACTAAGAAGGATACACTTGACAACACAATGAGCAAGCTTATCCCTACTGGATACATGAATATGGACAAACGCAACATATTCAGTGACTCAAATAGACCACTGTCCGAAAACAAGATGGAATAAGGAACTTGCTCGTCAAGAATTATGGTAAGCATTTGATTAAGATAACATGCAGTCAACATTGCATCTCCCCAATATCTATCCGATACACTTCCGAATTCAGAGTGTCTGTGCAACATCTAGAATATGCCGATGCTTTCGTTCTACTACACCATTCTGCTGAGACACATGAGAACAACTCATCTAATAAATAATGCCACAATCCCAATAAAAGGCATGCAAAGAGATGTGTAGAACTCCAAAACATTGTCCGTTCTAATGACCTTCACCTTCGCCTCATACTGATTCTGGATCTCTTCCAGAAAGGCACGAATCATATCACTAGCTTCGGACTTGACCTTCTACAGAAATATCCAAGTGAGACGAGAAATCATCCACAATCGCCAGATAGTATCTATTCCCCAGACAATCCAGAGTCTCCTAAATCCCCAAATATCCATATGAAGTAGCTAAAACAAGGCTTGGGACACCCAATATTGACTTCTTGGAAAGGTACTCCTATGGTACTTCCCAAGTTGATACGCCTCACATTGAAAAGTAGGGTTGTGAAAGATGTCTAAACCAACGATGCCACAAGTAGTTGGAGGCACTCCCAGATGAGAGAGGAACATGATAGACTCTACCTTCTTCACAGCCACATCCAATGGTGCACCTTATGACAACATCCTCAAATGTAAGAGAAACTGCATCAAAGACTACGTGGCAGTTCAACTCTTTTATGATCCAACTAACTAAAAGCAGACTCAATGAAAAGTCAAGAGCCAAAAAAAATTACTGAAAGCAGACTCAACGGAAAATCAGGAGACAAAAAAAACATTCTCCAACTTCATCTATGGAGTCACATGAACCTCCCCCTGACTAGACCATAGGCGCTAACAATATTTATGCCCAACTCGAGGGAGAGTGTTGAGGGTTTGTAAAAAGTGTTCTTTTATGTTTTCTTTATTCTCTATAGACTTTTCTATACTTTACTTGCATCTATATATATTGGGATGTAGGGTTCCATAATAAACAAGTTGCTCATTTCTATCAACAGCATGTAATGCTCTCCTTGTCGAGTCGATGTTATTCTATTGTCTATGCACCTTGGAGATGGTTCAAGTCTCTCTGTAACATGTTTCTACTTAACCTCCCTCAATGCTATTTTTGGATGATCTTATCTCTCTCTACTATGATGATCAAGCCTTGCCCTTTTCTACTTGTTGGGATTATTTCCCAATTCCTACTTAGGATCAACTCCCACTATTGCTCAAGATTATTGTCCCTTGCTTTCTTCATCTTAGTATACTGCCTCCTTAAGAGGTTTCTGATCAAATGGATCTGCTATAAAGACTTGTTGACCACAAGTACTACAAGTCCATGTGCACTTGTTGCTCTCACCAATGCTAATGGGGCCCATGTGAATTTGACATCTGCTGCTATTAGTAAGTGTATAATTGACTCAGGTGCTTCCACTCACCTTACCGGTGATCCTAGTTCCCTATGCAAGACTCAACCAACCAGAGCAGCTACATCTGTGAAGTCAACTAATGGCTCTCACTCCCCAATGACAGCAATTAGGGATGTCTAGTTCTCCTCCAAGCTGCAGCTATTAGATGTTCATTGTGCCCCTTAGTTCCCTATGAGCTTCCTCTCAATAGCAAGTTGTACAAGGATCTAAGGTGTCATGTCATTTTTTTTATGAGCACCATTGCTACTTTCAAGAGAGGCAAACCAGTCAGATCACTGGTGGGGAATATGAGAGTCATGGGTTATATTACCTCGACATTCCCACTAACTTTGCAAGCGCTACCTCTATTTCTACGGATCCTCTATTCTAGCATCGTCACCCTAGTCATCACTCATCCCCTCATTTGGGAAGCTTCATCAGATGTTCCCAGATTTGCCTCTTTCTGTCAAGTTTGATTGTGAGGCTTGTCAATTAAGCAAGCACCACTAATCTACTTTTCCTCCACGAATAAGAAACACAACAAATCTGCCTTTCAGCTAATCCACTGTGATATTTGGGGATCGTCTCGCATAACTAGTACTATAGGTCACTGGTATTTTGCAATGTTTATTGATGATTACAGGAAATCCACCTAGGTATTCCTTATGAAGGATCGATTTGAGATCCTTCACATAGTAAAACGATTCTTTACTGAGGTACAAAATGTCTACTCTACTACCATCAAGAGATTTCATAATGATAATGTCCCAGAATTCATGCAAATGGAGCTAGAGTCATTTTCATTACAAATGGCACCTTACTTCAGACATCATGTACCTATACCTCTCAACAAAATGGCATTGCTAAAAGAAAACTAAGACACATACTGGCCATCGTTAGGACCCTCCTGGTGTTCATGAAGGTAACAAAATAGTTCTAGGGAGGTGTTGTACTTGTTGCCACTTATCTAATCAATGAGTCCCCTCATTAGTTTTGAATGGGGAAATCCCATTCCAACTGCTACACCCTAATGTGGATCAACCTTTTACTCTCCAACTACATGTATTCGAATGTAGATGCTTCGTGCATGTTGTTAGGCAACAAGACAAGTTGTCCCCACAAGCACTCAAGTGCATCTTTCTAGGCTACTCTTGCACTCAAAAAGGGTATCGCTACTACAATCCTAGTAGTCAACGATATGTAGTCACTGCAGATGTCACCTTCTTTAAAAAGGCCCCTTCTTAAAAAGGACAAACATCGAGCTTGTCCCCCGTCAGCTACAGACATATCACAAACATCTTAAGGAGCCTCCTATTCAATTACCTACTATGAGAGATCCTTCTCTTGATGGCATGTCTTTGCCAATGCTAAGCCAAAAAGAAGATGAAAAACCAATTGCTTTGAGGAAAGTCATCCACTCTTGCAGATTATATCCCATCTCTCACTTCATATCAACAACCCACCTGGATCCTTCTATTCAACCGCTTTCCAGTGCACTACTCAGCATTATCATCCTGCATGATTATTCAAATGCTTCTCGGGATCCTCAATGGAAGATGGCTAAGGATGTTGAGATGGAAGCCCTCACTACACGTGGCACATGGGAGTTTGTGCCATGTCCACAGGGAGCCAAGGTTGTTGATTGCAAATAGGTCTATATAGTAAAGTATCATGTGGATGGCAATATTGTGAGATTCAAGGCAAAATTGGTGACAGTGGTTCACACAGACCTATAGAGTCGACTGCTTCTAGACGTTTTCTCCTGTGGCTAAGGTTGCTTCTATTTGTGTCATCCTGTCCGTTGTTGTGAATAGAAACTGGTTGCTATATCAGCTTGACATCAAAAATGCATTCTTCTATGGTGATCTGAACGAGGTGTATATAAAGCAACCTCCTAATTATGAAGTTGAGGAGGTGCATGTATGTAAGTTGAGGAAAGCTCTACATGGCCTCAAGCAGAGTCCTCATGCTTGGTTTAAGAGGCTGACCAATGAGGTGATAAAGGTTGGGTTCAAACAATCCACATCTGATTACTCTATCTTCGTCAGGATGACTACCTCAGGCACTATTATTCTTGTTGTGTATGTTGATGACATGGTCCTAACATGAGATAACTGTAAAGGAGTTCAGGAGACTAAGGCATTCTTGCAAGAGGTCTTTGTGACAAAAGGCCTTAGAGAATTGCAATATTTCCTGAGGATAGTGGCAGCTAGAGACAAACATAATCCAGCACTCTCACAAAGGAAGTAAATCCTGGGGATACTTAAGGATGTTGGATTACTTGGCATAAAACCCTCAGCTATTCCTATCGAGTAGAAGAGATATGGGGAGACTGCGGATGCACCCTTTAAGGACGTTCATAGGTACATGAGCATTGTGGAAAATTTGTTGTATCTAACCGTTACACGCTCGAAAATTAATTTTGTAGTCAATAAAGCAAGCCAGTTTATCGACAAATCATGTTATAATCATCGGCATGATGTTTGTCTCATTCTGGATTATTTCAAGGGATCTCCTTGAAAAGGGTTGCACTACAAGAACAACGGGCATTTGGATCTTCATTCCTATTTTGATGCAAATTATACAAGATTTGTGGACAATAGAAAATCTACCAATAGCTATGCCATATTCCTTGAAGGAAATCTTGTTTCGTAGGATAGCAAGAAGCAAACTGTGGTAACCTACTCTAGTGCCAAGGTAGAGAATAGAACAATGGCTTACACTGCATGCGAGGTCATGTGAATCACTTCATGAATAATCTTGGAGTCCAAGTAAAGAGCCCAATTCCTATGTATTGTGACAACAAATCAACCACTTATATTGCCTATAATCATGTCTTTCATGAAAGGACGAAGCACATTGAAGTAGACTGTCACTTCATTCGAAATGCTATGTTGGAAGGGAAACTAATCACTTCTTATGTGTCCTTTAAGCTTCAACTTGTAGATATCCTAACAAAAACATTGACTAAGAAGAGACATTTGTTCCTTTATGACAAGTTGGGCTTGATAGACATTTATACTCCAACTTGAGGGGAGTGTTAGGATAGTGACATTTGTAGTTCTTTGATATTTTCTATTTCTTCGTGGGCATGTATGCAACTTTGTATTCCCTCCACTCTATATAAGAAAAGCTAAGGTTTACTTTTAGAACGAGATACCTCATTTCCTTCCACACCCCAATTAATCACCCGCATACCATATACTCCTTGGTCGATGACCTTACTGATTGAATACTGGCTACCAACTTTTGCAGCCTTACTCCTTATTGCACCAAGTGACCCAAATATTGCCTCTATTCATACAAGAGCTTATAATAGATCTATTTTGCCAATGGTAGGAGGAGAAACTAGATTGACTCGATGTCCTCATATCAACAGCCACACTTAGGGAGAAAGGTGGTTGACAAAGCCTTTGTTGACTTCTATCGACATGTCTTCGATCAAGAGTATGACAAAACGTGGCACTTGGAAGACTATTGTCCAAGGCAAATTCTTGAGGAAGGTGTCACTGCTTTGACCCAGCCATTCTCTCAAAAGGAAGTTTGGGATGCACTCCACTCCTTTAAGAGGGTTCTCCTGGCCCTAATGCCTTCCCTATCTTTTTCTTTAAGGAGTTATGGTTGATAGTTAAAGGAGAGGTTATCGCAATTTTTTATTTCTTACTATCAGATGACAACTTCTCCAGGATCAACCGCTTGTACTTGTTCCTTCTACCTAAGGGGGAGGCTACTAAGTTAATTGAGGATTATGGATGCATTGTCCTTTCAAACTCAATATACCTATTAATTGCCAAGACTTTGTCTCGTCGTCTTTCTAAGGCCCTAGATTACCTTGTTAGACTAGTGTTGTTTGCTTTTTATAAAGGGAAGGTTCATTATGGAGTTGCCTCTGAGATTCTAGTAGTGTGGAAGAAAGACAACATTGAGGCCTTCTGCTGAAAGGTAGACTTCTCAAAGGTATATGATAAACTTATTTCTTTGGTTTTCCTTGAGGGTGAGGGGTTTCCCTCTTTGGATTATATAGATAAAAATTTGCATCACATCTGCCTTTTACTCTATCTTGATTAATGGGAAGCCATAAAAAGGTTGTATTCAACCCCAAAGGGGGATCAGACAAGGATGTCCTTTAGCCCCTTTACTCTTCGTTCTAGCAGTGGATTTCCTGTCCGACGCTTGTTATGCCTTGTTTAATGCTAGTGAGATTCGTGGGTTTGGTACCCAAACAAGGGCACAGTTATTCCATTGTTTCAATATGCTAACGGCACAATCATCTTCATCAAGGGGTTTGCAACTAGGAAAAATCAACTTACTCTTGAAGGTTTTTGGCAAAGCCTTTAGTTTGCATGTCAACCTATAGAAATCAAGATTTCTTCCTTTTGGCATGCTTGAGGAAAGGGAAGCGCAATGTCATGACATCTTAGGGTTATAAAGGTTGCAAATGCCATTTAGATACCTTTATTTCCCTTTATCCTATGGTTATATTATTTCTAAGGACTAGATCCATGTCATTGAGAGATTGGAGAAGTGCCTTGAGGAATAGGGTTGACATCTCCTTTCCAGAGGTAGTCATCTGGTTCTGCTCTCTTCGATGCTTTTGGCTTTGCTCATCTATTATTTGTTGCTAGTAAAGATGTCAAGGGTGATCCTTATGAGGATTGATTCTATTAGGAGATTTCTACGATCTCTGGTTTTAGTGATATCTTCATCCTTTTGGCCTCTTAGGATGAGATCTGTCAACCTAAGGAGGTAGGAGGATTGGAGGTCCTCAATTTGCAAACAATGAAAGATGCCCTTCCATCCAAGTGGGTTCTTGAGCTTGTGGGCCTTGATTTATCTTTCCTCAAGTAGATCCTTTGTGATTCATATGGTCATTCTATCGATTGGGATGAGAAAAGAGCGCATTTTAGGGGTGCTTCCCATTTCTGGCAAGGTTTGCAGAAGATTCTGAGATTGGTAAAATCGCATTGTAGAGCCATCTGGGTGATGGGTCCATGTTCCGATTTTGGACTCATGAGTGGTCTTCAGAAAGTGTAATAGCTGACATTTATCTCTGTTTGGCAAGTCCCTCTGCCTCTCCACTACTGACTATATTGGATTGCTTCAGTCATGGTTGTTGAGTGCCTGCCTTGCCTACTTCCCAATCAAAGGCGAGGTTGAATGATCATATGCTTCAATTGCAGATGCTATATGAGATCAAACTGTGTTAAGGGTGTAATGGATGGATCTAGAGGCATGGTCGATTCTCTATTAAAAAGGTCAATCTATAGTTTTCTGGTGACTTGCACCATATAGATGAGAGCCTGGCAACAGATTGCAGGAAAATTTGAAAGTGTCATCTCCTAAAGGTTAAATTCTTTTTGTGGCTATTGAGGAGACAAAGGGTGCTCACCCGTACTTATAGGAGTCGTTGTGCTCCGATAGATGATGCATCATGTGGTTTTGCGGTCAAGAAATGGAGGATACGAATCACCTTTTCATTTCTTTCCCTTTCTCACCAGATATTTGGGCAAACTCAAGCATCTCTTCCATTAACTTCTCTTCAAAGGAAGATTTCTAGCATAGCAATCATGACGCCCTGATTCAGAGGATATATCCTCAATTGGAAGCATTAGCTCCAACTCAGATGATCTCAGTCGCAGATTGCTTTTGGGATGGTCAGTGGGGACTGCAGCTGCCTCAAGCCCTTTTTCGATGACAGAGTTGAAGAACTGCTCCTGCTTCAGACCATTGGGGAGATTATGCCCAATCAGACCAAGGGCAGTTGGATTTGGCGACATCAAGAATGCCTACATTTCCTTCCTGGGGAATTAGCAGGATAGTGCACCACCCCATTTGTTGGCAGATTGTAAGAAGATTTGGAGAGCTAAGATCCCTCTAAAGGTAGATTTTTCCTGTGGTTGCTACACAGGAGGCTTATCACCTAGGATTATAGAAGACGCCAGGTGACTCAGGACGACACTACTTGCGTTCTCTGTGGCAGTGGGATAGAAGACACCAAACCATTCACCCAGTGGGATAGATGAATATCATGTGATAGCAGCGAGAAATTCATTGTTCTTCAATCCTGGTATCCAAAAAACACCAAGTCATTGTACTCCTAATAACATCCATGAGGACCCTCTACTTCATGGGTTAACTCTTGTTCTAGGAGATTAACCCATGTTTACTTCACAGGTTAACACCCGCACCCCCAAGATCCAGGTTTTGCAAATTACAGGTTCGGATCCCCTGCACAACATTGCTGTAATTCGGCGGGATCCACGGATCAAGAATTAACCAGTGCTGCCTCCTGCGAATTTTCCCTCTTTCAGCAAGAGAGGGGTTTTGGTTGGCCTTCGAATGTTGGCACAAAGAACTAAAATTTAGTACAAAAATGCCATACTATTATACCATAGCATTGGTTAGAACTTTAACCAGCTCTTGTACCCTCTAATAGACGTCAGTCCCCACTGCAAACACAAAGGCAAGCAAACAGTCATACAGTGTCAACACCACCTCCATTTTCGACAATACGGATTTCCTACCCCGCAACAAATGGCCCAAATTACCTGTTAGGACAATTACCACGAAAATGAAGGAGAAGAAAAGAAAACCTCACCTCCTCTCAAGGAATCTGATCCGATCAGAGGAGCTTTCCCGCTCGAAAGACGGCAAATTTCGACGCCTGAGAGTACTCGTAGGGGATGCCGCGCTCCTTGAGGAACCCTTCCAGAAGTTCCCTCGCCCTCTCCGGATCCTTCGTCTCGCACTCGACCTCGTGGGTGGTCCCGAAGTCGTACCTCGTCTCGTCGACCTCGAGCGTGAGCCCTTCCACCCACCCGTACACCGTCCTCACGTTCCGGAACCCCCCGAGGGACGTGAGCTCCGCGAGGTCCACGCGGAAGTCCTCCGCCACGCGGCGCGCGATGCGGGAAGGGAGGGAGGGGAAGCGGCTCGAAGGGTCGGCGGCGCAGAGGCGTGCAGCGTGGGGGTCGAGGTCCTCCTCGTCCTCCTCGACGCGGATGACGCCGGAGGAGAGGTTTGGGCGGGACTTGAGGGAGAGGACGCAGCGAGAGTCGGACTCGTAGAAGCGGAGGCGGAGGGCGGAGAGGTGGGCGGCGAGGTCGCCGCGGGGGGTGTCGAAGAAGAGGTTCTCCTGGAGGTGGGTGCGGAGGTGGAAGGGGCGGAGGGCGTCGGAGACCGCCTGGTGGGCCTCCGCAGAGGGGAGCCGCAGCTTCACCTCCACCTCCATTTCTGTTGGTTGATAGATTGCGTGCTTGTTGGAGATTTTCCTTTGTGAGGTGATCTTGGTGGAGGGTCTCCCAATATCAAGCTTGAAGCAACTTCCCAATTGTGGTGGAGGTGGAGGTGGTGGTGGAAGGAACAAATGGGACGGGATGTGGTTGGAAATGTTCGGTATTTACGAATGTGTAGAGCTGCATACTTCTTACGCAATTTTTAGAAATTTAAATATTATTAAATTTTTTTATGTCATTTGATTAGTGGGAATCAGCTGACTCCTGATTGAATGGTTATTGTCATATGGATAAATTTATCCTAATAAGAGTGATTAATTTGTTCCATCATTTATTTAAAATAATTTTTTTTTCTTAATTTGATTCAAATGGAAAAGAATAACTTATTTATTAAAAGTTATCTCATTTTTTTTAATTTCATCTACTAAATAGTACCTAAATATCATCGATGTCATTTAATATCGTGAGAGATGTCTTGTGAGAGTCGACTAATAATTACATAATTAATTAAGGGTAATGATGAAATTATCCCTTTTAAACGTTAGTTAGAATCCCAATCACCTTATTCATGAAGTTAGGAGGGCTAAGCTTTGGTTTGTAGATGGCAATGCCCACATGTATGCCAAGTGATGATTTGGTTGGTTGGAAGGGGGCATCAGAGCATTATGTAACATGTCCTCGTAAGTAGAAATCCAAGAGCAGAAAGTGGAAGGGGCCACTTAATAAAATGTCCAAGGCATAAAAGCAGTAACCAAGATTCTTTTTGCCTTATGGATTATTGATGCGAAAAATGTATGATTTGTTAAAATGGGTGTTAATGTTGTTGTAACACGTAAAATCCGATCAACTTTTAAATTTATAATCTAGATAGAGCAAGTATCTAGGACAATCCAAAAAGGTCAATTTATTAGTTATCACGATAATATTCTCTCTCACACTCTTAAATCTTCATTTTGTATTTTTGGTCTTTGTGATCTTTTTAGGGTTTTAAATATGGGCAACTAGAAGTGAAAACGATTGAGTTGAAATGTGAGAATAAAACTAAAGAAAACCAACCTTCCTAAGCTCACCGTAGGCACGTGTGACCTAAAGTAATTAGAAAGGGAGTGTAGAAGATAAATGTCTACAACACTTGGGAAGCTCAATTGTGTGGAGGGGTTCCACAATTAATTCCCAAGTAGAGGAATGCTTCTCTACTACAAAATTACTTACAACAAAAGCTAAGAAGAATAGAAGAATCTCCCGAATTGAAGTAGGAATCAATCCTCACTCCAAGCCTGGATGTGTTCTAGACTTGAAGAAGATCTCTTCCTTTCTTCCTTGATGTTAATGCTCCTTCTCCTAGCTCCCCAAGGGTGGACCTCTGCCAAATTTATGCTCCTTAACTTGGGCACAAGGAAGGAGAAGAATGAAGTGTAGAGACTACAAGGGCATGGTAGAGGACTATTGTAATGTGCACGTCCAAGCTCCTTCCTCCTTAGCCTTTAGTGGTGATTTAGGTAGAAGAAATGGTGTAGTCAAGGATGAAGAAAATGTGGTGGTTATAGGTGATATATATAGAATAGGGGTGGTGGTGGTTATGGTATTTTTGGAGGGAAATGAAGAGGTGCCTTTGGGTGGTAGTTATGTGATTTTTGGAGGAAAAAAGGTGGCACCACTTTATGGTGGAGGTGAGTAGAGCAGGGAGCTAGGTGGAGGAGAGTAGGAGGTGAACTTTGGAGCTAAGGTTAGCTAGTAACTAGTTGACGTGCCGTAGTGCGTGTGTGTTAAGAGGTGTCATTATAGTTGTACTTGATACGTCAGTTTTAAAATAATTAAACGGAGGTGAGTCCGAGTGTCGGTCTCAGGGAGGCGTGAAAATCGGATTTTTGCTTATCATTTGTTGTCACGGAAAAGGTGGAGTTTTGCTTGCGAAAGATGCGGTTTTGAAAAGTGAGGGAGATAGAGAGAGAGAGTTTAGGGTTAGAAAGCTCTTGGTTTTGATCATGCAACTTGAACAGAAATTAAAATGGCAATTGAATGGAAAATAACTTCATTAATCATGCATTCGTAGTTCATAACTTACAACATTAAATACATGCTTCAACAAAAGTAATGGAAAGCTTAAAAGAGAGAGAGAGAGAGAGAAAGAGAGAGTGGAGAGCGACGAGGTAGCCACGGCGGTGGAGGAGGCTCCATCGGCGGCTCGTCGTCTCCGGCGATTACAAGAGTGCCTAAAGCTAGCTAAGAGAGGAGTGGAGTAGTTGCAAGGGGGAGTAAATGCCTTGAATGGTGGTAGGAGGGGGTTTAAATAGAGTTAAGGGCTTCCTAAAAGAAGAAAGGGCTTTAGCGACATCCAGAGCGTCGCTAAAACTGCTTCCAAAAGCGTCAGTGTAGCCCTCTCGCCGCCGGTCAACCGCGCGCCCCGTTCCTTCTCCCCGCACAATCCATGGCCGCTGAATGAGAGCCGTCCGATCAGAGCGTCGCTAAAACCGCTTCCAAAAGCGTCAGTGTAGCCCTCTCGCCGCCGGTCAACCGCGCGCCCCGTTCCTTCTCCCCGCACGATCCGTGGCCGCTGAACGAGAGCCGTCCGATCGAAGATCGGACGGCTGAGAATCTTCCTCGCCCGCGCTGAGATCGCGCCTCGGGCGCGCGTGTGCACGCATGTGCCCTCAAAATTCATCTCCTCGTCCTCCGGCCATTCGCCCGCAGGCTCCAGTGACCCTCCTCTTCCTTTCTCGTCGCCCTGCCACCATACCATTGGCAAGGTTACCTCTACCATCGTCCGTCGCGCCTGGCCGTACCAGCAGGCGCCCTCCAGCATCTCTTCCTCGTCGCCGCCCCTTCCCTTGGGCTCTTTCGTCTCCGGCGACGGCAATGCAGCCACTCACCACCTCCGCCTTCCTCCCTTTGTCCAGAGACTCATAGATAAGTTCTCTCTCTCCCCTCTTCATTTTCCCTCTCTTATTTTGCACTTTCGACCCTTCTACGCCACTGTCCACTGCCACCTTCTCCACCTCCGACAAACCACCGGCGAGGCGCAGCCACCGTGTCACACCTCCACACGCCTCGCCAGTCACCCCACGAGCTCCACCACAATCCACTAATCACCTTCCGCACATTCACTAATCGCCAACACTGCCCCACACTTCCACCGACCTAACCCACCTCCACGGCCATAGAGCGACCTAGGCACGCACGCCTAAGCCGCCCCGTGGCCAGCCAACCCCCGCCTCACCTTCGTTGTGATATGGCAAAGGTTCTCCTATGATCTGATAGGGCTGCAAGGCCATATCTGTGGTTTCAGGGTCGCGATGTTTTCCGCCATTAGCGCAGGAGCGGAAGCTTGCTTGAAGCAAGCGTGCTGAAGCTCCAAGTCCGCCCAGCCCAGGTGCAGCAGTCCCAGGTGTGCGGAATACTCTCGTGCATGCACTCAGGTCCTCAATTGGAGTCGAAGGCCTCAGTTGCAGCCACAATTGCTCGCGCCTTCCTCCTACAGGCGCACAAAGAAGCAGGTGGGACTTTAGTCCCACCTCTGAAGTGAAGGCACGCCCGCACCTGCATAAGAGGAAAAAGTGACTTAGGCTTATCGCCTCAAGTCACACAAAGGTGAGGTCCCTCGCCCTCACTCACCCGGTCTCATCCGCGGCACTGCCCACGCGAACCTGGCCCGACCCAAATGCCTTGCCTGTGCACACCTCACACACCACCCACGTCGGTGCACCTGGTCCCGAGCACGTCACCCGACCCGCATACCCGATTAAGGCTCTGGGAGAGCAAACGTTGGAGTGAATTTGAGAGAGAGACGCGGGGAGGGTAGGGGTTAGGTTTTGCCTAACCGGACGCCTGTGCAGGGAGCAGGAGGGGAAGCAAAGGAGGAGGAGAGGCGAGGACTTAGCGCAGGAAGAAAGCTGCGGCAAGAGAAGGACTTGGAGCCGCAGAAAAGCTGAGGCAGAAGGAGAAAGAAGAAGAAGAGACAAAGGAGCAGTTGAGAAGAAAGAAGAAGTCAGAAGAGAAGGTGTGCAGGAAGAAGAAGAAGAACCAGTAGTAGCAGAAGCACTGTACCAAGAAGCATTTAAGGCATCTGACCCTTGGAATCAAACGTCTGAAAAGAGAGAAAGGAAGACAAAAGAAGAAAGAGAGAAGACAAGAAGAGACATTTTTCCTTTCTTTAATCTTTTGTAAAATAATATATTGTAAATTGTGATTTCCTACGCTTCTAAAATCAAGTTTTGCTCCCTGAGTTCGACCTCGGAGAATTTTTATTTTCGAGTAATAAAACATAATCAAATCGATCGGTTTCACAAACCACGATCAGTTTTTGACGACATTGCCGGGGAGCAACGGGCATTCTAGAAGCTACTAAATCACAATTTCTGATTGAATATTGACTTAATCTCTCTTTTGTTGTGCAGGCACAGGAAGGCATGAAGGAATAAGCAGCTGCACAACAACCACACCAAGGGACAGGTAACTTTCTACCCTCTCTCTTAAGCCCCTTAAATTCTAAAGAAGAAAAAGAAAAGAAAAATCAATCTAAGGTTACCTGTCTTCGATACATAGTAATTCACAAAGTTGCCTGCTTTTAAATTTCAACACATTTTATCTGCATCTCCACTTAAGGTAACTAGGGCTAAAACCTTCCTGCTTGAGCCCTAGTTACCCAATTCTGAGGCAACTAATTGGACCAAGTAGAGCCAACCTAGGATTCAAAGATAGGGTTTTGGAGACACATCTTCTAATCAAGAACTGAAAATTTCGAACAGAGGTGTGCCTAAACCATTGCTTGAAAAGACCTATTAAGAAAAACCTTAAGCAATCCGGCTCTTAATTCACTTGAACCATAAAAGAAAGGATCTAATAAGCTCTCACAGGAACTAACAGGTGAAGTTGATCCCTTGGATCAACCAACCTACAAATTAGGTCACTTTTTGCACACAAAAGGCTTAAAGTTCAAGTGAAACCCTAAGCACCTTGATCTTAATTAAAAGTGGTAAACTTAAGAGGTCAAGGTCCACATTCTGATCTACTTAGAATCTCAGTGATAAGAGAGGTCGGGTGGGGGAAACCCTATACCCGTGGGGGCGCTCTACCGTGTAGGAGCCTTCGCGGGACTCACCCTCTCTGGCTGCCCAGGTAATTCTCAGGTGGACGACCTTCTGATCAAGGGGTATCATCCACCCCGAACATCTATAGTCACCCAACATATTTTAGGTGTCTTGGTTGGGTCCAACACCTTCTAACCTCGTCCAATCCGTCAGTGCATGGTCGGTAGAAGGTCCTTGAAACCTCATCTAGAAATCCACTCTCCCCGAGGCCAAGCTTCGGTGCCCTTGTTTGTGCAACCACCACTTCACATAGAACTCTCTTCTGACTCTGAACCTAATTCCCCTTCTTCCACCATGGCTCAGTCTGTTGAATAAGAGAATAATCTTGAGCACCAACTCCAGCGTCTTAATGATCACTTCCAAAACTTCATGAACCCACCGCAATGCCCCATAATTCGAGATCACATAATCCCACTGTGGTGGCAATTGAGCCTCGAGTCAGAATCCCGGCTGGAGGACCTGATTCCGAATTGAAGCCTAATATGGTTCATGCCATACCTAAATTATATGGGATTAACTCTGAAGATCCCTTCCAGCACATCAAACAGCTTAAGCATTTGGCCCACACCTTCGGGTCAGATGCGTAGAATCGGGATATCTTACTCATGAAGATGTTCTCTTTCTCCCTTATGGACAAGGCGGCTCATTAGTATCAAACACAGACCCACCCGATCAACACTTGGGAAGAACTTCAGTCCAAGTTTTTGAAGAAGTTCTTTCCCGTTGGTCGGACAAACGCCTTGCGCCATCAGATTACTCACTTCACGCAGCAGATGGGAGAACCTCTTCATGAGGCATGGGATTGATTCCAGGATCTCATGAGAAAGTGCCCCAATCACGGAGTTCCTAAATGGGAACAAGTTCAGTCTTTTTACCAGGGACTCCGTGAAGATATTAGATTGTTCGTCAATGTAACTTGCGGAGGGAATATCATGGGTCAACATGAAGACACCGTGTGGAAGATTCTCGAGAATATGTGAGAGAACTCCATCAACAATGACTCCATGAGATTATTCGACTGGACGAATACCTGCGCAGCAACGAACCTTAGGAGAGCACATGAGATGCATGGCCTGTTCACATTAGTCGACCTGGAATTAATGGCCAGTCGATTGGATAAGGTCTCAATTATTGAGAAGAAGGTGGATGAGCTGACGCAACACTTGAAGCGAGCCACCTCTGCGCAGAACTTTTTCGCACAGCCACCTCCCACACAGGAAATTGTGCAAAACATTTTCCACCAACCTTCTCCTGGGATGGACTCATATCCACCCCCATCTGACTCTAGGACCGGAGGGACTTCCAATTCTTTCTATTCCTACCGGGGGAACTCTACTCCCCCATTCTCCGACTTTCCTGAGGCTCCTCAGACCTGCAAGGACCTCAATGCCATCCAGAATGACCCATTTTCCAACACCTACAACCCTGGATGGCGAAACCATCCCAATTTCCAATGGACAAGAAATTCTTAGAACCCAAGACCACCCTTTCAACCCCGTCCACAAGCCCCTCATCCTTATCAACCACCTCAGCCTTAGCCCAACCCCACTTATCCATCTGGGCCCAACCAAGACCATATGTCCCTTATCCTCCAAACTCTGACTGACATTCAAAGAACGAATGCGGCCATCTAAAAACAACATAAGGACGAAATCACAGAGGTCCGCAACAAACTCACCCAGTTGGCAAATTCTCGCTAACCTGGCACACTTTCTTCTCAACCTCTGCCTAACCCGAATAGCGTGCCGACCCAGCGGCGTGTTATGAACCCAAACTTGGGCCAAGCACACTTGATCTATCAGGCCCCTTCTGTTCCATCACTTGATGGGATGGAAGCATCAACCTCCTATGCGGGTTACCAACAGCAGCAACCCATCTTACCAACCCCCAAGCAGAACCAAGCAGGACTAAATTCGGTAACAACCCGTAGTGGTAAAGCAACCCAAGATCCACCCTATCCAGACCATTCCAAGCCTGGTAGTGACCCAAACTTAGGATAGTTATCCAGGATGTTCCTATCCCTATCCCAGATCAAAAACCTGGACCTATCCTAAACGAACCAACCAAGGTTCCATTTCCCGAGGCCTTGACCAAGGGAAAGAGGATAGCTAAACCCGTGGCTCCTGAGGAGGACTTGATCAAGCTCTTTGAGCAAGTCCAAATAAACATCTCCTTGATGGATGCAATCCACCACGTACTGACTTACGCACGATTCTTGAAAAACGTGTGTACACCCCAATGTAAGCCGCGAACCAAGAGTGAGAGTCCGATTGTACTATCAGAGCAAGCCAGCTCTGTGATCCTAAGTAAACTCCCACCCAAGGCAAAAGACCCAGGCACTCCCCTGATTTCATGTAAGATTGGTGAAACCCAGTTTGATAGAACATTATTAGAGTTAGGTGCCTCCATAAACCTGATACCCACATCCCTGCTTAACCACCTAGAACAATCTGAACTGAAACCCACTGAGGTGACATTGCAGTTAGCCGATCGATCTATCAAGTCACCTAAGGGAATTCTTGAGGACGTTATTGTTAGGGTGTGGGATTTCTACTTCTCTGTAGATTTCATAGTTCTAGACATGGATGCATCTAAGAATCCAAGGGATACACCAATCATACTAGGGAGACCTTTTCTGGTCACTGCAAGGGCCAACATAAGTTGTGAAGAGGGCCAAATAGAGCTGAAATTTGGGAATCAGACTCTTAAGATTGATATCTTTAAGGCCCAACAAGGGATTAATTGCGGTGTCGTAGAGCAAATTTGTGACATCAAAACCATGGTTAAGGAACCACAAATTGAGGACATGATTATCCCTCATCAACCACAAGAAGATCTAAAACCACAATTAGAGGAGTCAGAACTTGATCTAGACAAACCCATAACTCCTACCCTTGTACCCTACACTCACTCTAAACCACCCGCTGCTACTGATAACCCCGCTTTTGAACTCAAGCCCCTTCCTGATTATTTGAAATATGTCTTTTTGAGTTCCAATCAGACACTTCCGGTGATTATAAATTCCAAACTCACACCTGACCAGGAATCCCGTCTGATTGTTGTTCTCCAGCAACATCGCGGGCCATTGGTTGGACTCTCGATGATTTGACTAGAATAAGTCCCTCTTACTGCACACACCGCATCTATTCTGAAGAGGGCGCACGGCCTTCACATGAGATGCAGAGACGTTTGAACCCCAATCTGCAAGAGGTCGTGAAAAAGGAGATCATTAAGTGGTTAGATGCAGGAATCATCTATGGTAACGCTAGTAAGGCTTGTTGTGTCTTTATGTTTAGTTACAGTTGTTATAGTATAAGACAACACGGCTACCAGATTACTGTTACAAAATTTTTTACTCGGAATACAAAGTTTTCCCGAGGTCGAACTCAGGGAGCAACTATGCTTCTAGAAGTCTAATTAAGTTCTCTATTATGTTACAAAAATGAGAGAGAGAGAGAGTTCTCTTGGCTTCTTCTTCTTCTCTCTTCCTCTTCTTTCCTTCCTTCTTCGCTTTCAGTTGATCTTCTTCTCTTTCTCTGCTTTCTCCTTTCTTTCTTTTCCTTTTCTTTCTTGCCGCTACAAAAGCTTCTGCCTTCTTTCTTCTTCTTCCTGCTTCTCTTTTCTTTTTCCTCTTCTCTGCTTTTGCTTTCTTTTCTTTTCCTTTTTCTTCTTCTTCTGGCCGCTGACTTCCCTTCCTCTTTTCTTCTTCTTCTTTCTTCTTTGCTTGCGGCTGTGGTGACCTTCTTCTTCTTTCTTTCCTCTCTTCTTTTCTTTTTCTTCTTCTTTCTGCTTCCTGCCTTCTTCTTTCTCCTTTAGTTGCGGCTGTGCTGATCTTCTTCTCCTTTCTATTTCTTCTTTCTCTTCTCTTCTTTTCTTTCTGTTCTAACCGCCGCTCTTCCGTCGTCTGACTTGATGCTCAGACGACTTAACCGTGGCTTTGCTACAGTGCCTCCCTTCTTATTTCTTCTTCTCCTCCTCTATTTCTCTCCTTCCTTCCTTCCTTCCTCTTCTTCTGCTGAGCGGCTGAGGCTTCGGCCACTTCCCTTCTTTCCTTCCCGCCTTCTTCTTTCTTTCTTCCTGCACGCTCACACAAGGGTCAGAGCAAAACCTACCCCTACCCTTCCCCGCGGCTCTCTCTTTCTCAGATTTCTCTCTTCGGATCGCTCTCCCAGAGCCAAGTAATCGGGTGCGGGTATCGCGCCCAGGACCAGGCCCACTAGCGTGCGGTGGTGGGCGAGGAGTGCGCGGTTTGGGTAATCGGATCCTGCCTAGACCCGCGAGGCGTGAGCGCAGGGGAGGGCGAGTGAGCGCGTGGCGTGCAGCGTGCGTGAGGGACCTAACCCCTGTGTTCGAAGGCGAATAGCCTTAGGCAGTTTTTCACTTAAGTGCGGGCACTTGGCCACGCACTTCCGAGGTGGGACTAAAGTTCCACCTCCCAAATTGGTGCCCGCAAGCGAGCTACCTGCTGCTAATTGAGGCAGCCCGCTGCGCCTTTGCCCCAGCTGCAGGCCTGGGTGCCTTCGCGGAGACAATCCGCGCAACCTGGGACGCGCACCTGGGCTAGAGGGCGCCTGCAGCTGCAAGTGAAGCAGCTGCAGCTCGTCGTCAATGGCGGCGAGGGGCGCGCACCTGAAATCACAACAACGGCCTCTCAACCCAGTCAGAATACGCAGGAAGCTTCGCCGGAGTGAGCGAAGCTTGTGCGGTGGTCGGCGGGGTGCGGGATTACGTGAGGAGGCTGACCTAGGTCAAACTGTGGCCGGAGAGGTGGGTTTGTCCGGGGGGTGGTCGGGTGGCGTTTAGCAGTGAATGGAGATGGGGAATCGATAGAGTGGAGTGTGAGGGAGCTTGTGGGGTGGTCGGCGAGGTACGGGAGTGTCTGTGGTCGTGAGATGGTCTCGTCGGAGGGGGTGATCGGAGGTGGTGAGGGTGGTCTGGACAGTGGCGGTCGAGTGGTCGAAAGGGCAGTTTAAAAAGGGGGAAATACAAGGGAAATAGAGAGGAAGCTATCCACCTAAGTATTAAACGAAGGGGGAGGGCGGAGCAACCGGCTCGTATCTGCTGGAGCTGGAGACGAAGAAGCCCTGGAGGAGGAGTTCGGCGACGAGGAAGCAGGCAGAGGGTGCCGGCGGGTACAGCCCGGCGCGGACGATAGAGCAAGGCAAACCCTGTTGCAGGTAAGGTAGCAGAGCGACGAGGAGGAAGAGGAGGAGTTCGCCGGAAGCTTCGGGCTCTCTGACCAAAGGAGGAAGGGATGAAGAGGGGGTGATTCTCCGTCAAAGGAAGCTTGCAGGAACCGGCAGGGTCTGCCGATCCTTATAAAGGGTTCGGCGTGCAGAGAGGGGCAAGTTGCGAAGGGGTCTGCCTCGCCGGAGTATGGCCGGAAGGGACACCCATACCTTTTGCGTGTTCGCACGAAAGGTATGGTGGTTGGCAGAGATCGTGAGCAGGTCCCTGCGACAAAGGACGTCGCAGGGAACCCCTCTTCGGTTCTAGAGGACGGTAAACCTACTCTACGCGGCGCCATGCTCCGCGTAACGTCGCCGGAGTATGGTGCTGCGCAGAAGTTGCAGGGAGGACCGTTCTGCAAAGAATGATGAAAAGATGGGGGCCTAAATGCAAGTGTTTCAAAAGATAATGGTCAAAAAGTAAATAAAAAGGACCAAATTGTAAAGTCGGTCAAGGAGGTCTCTTCTTATGCTCAAGTTTTTATATAAGACTAATTTGAACCTAAGGTTTTTAATGGTGAAATTTAATTCTAGGTTGGACCATGTTTGACCGGCCAATTTGTGCAAAAACCCAAATTAAGTTATTAATTGGGCATGGTTCTCTTTTTAGGTCAAAATAGGTTTCTAAGGTCAAATTGAAGGCTCTAAACCCTAGAGAATATTTTTCTATAAATTTTAGAGGGCTTAGTTGATTTTTATCCTGCCTCGAACCTCGTGAATTAAAGTGAATTTGTTTTAGGGTTACAGAATGTCATTTAATTCCTGGAAGTTGCTACAACCCTCTTTAGATCAGATCATCCCACTTCTCTCCTTATTAAGCTTGTTTGACCTGTGTTTGGATCATTAATTACCCTGTTTGCATACTGCAATGGTAAAATTACAGTTTTACCCCTTCTAATTTGTTTTATTCGTTAACTCAGAATTCTTTGAGTTAAGCCTCTCTTTGGCTTTTATAGGAGCTTTTTCATACATATTTGGATCAAATTGTGCTAGTTAGGATTCATGATGAAGTTCTCATCAATCTACCTGATCTCCGACAGTCGATGGGTGAGCCCAATCCAGGTTGTGCTTAAGAAGGCTGGGCTCACCACTATCACGACTGAAATCGGAGAGGTCATACTTACCCGTATAGCCAATTCATGGAGAGTCTGCATAGATTACCGAAGACTCAATGTCTCCACGAAGAAGGATCATTTTCCGCTACCATTCATTGATCAGATTCTCGAAAAACTAGCAGGAAATAGACTCTTCTGCTTTCTTGATGGGTACTCCGGTTACAACCAATTGGCGATTCATGCAGAGGACCAAGAGAAGACCACATTCACCTGCCCCTTCGGGACATACGTGTTCCAAAGGATGCCTTTCGGTCTCTGCAATGCACTCGCGACTTTTCAGCGGTACATGCTTGCCATATTCTCTGATATGGTAGGTGATTATCTGGAAGTCTTCATGGATGATTCTCAGTTTTTTGGGCATCATTTGATGATTGCCTCCAGCACTTGGTTCACATACTCAGGCATTGCATTGACGTAAATCTGGTTCTTTCCTGGGAAAAGAGCCTCTTTATGGTGCCTGAGGGGATCGTCCTGGGACACTTAATTTCTGAGAGAGGCATCCAAGTGGATCGAGCCAAGGTTAACCTGATCTCCAAACTTCCTATGCCTAGCTTGATGAGGGGCATCCGATCTTTCTTGGGGCATGTCGATTTTTACCGTCGTTTTATCCCTGATTTCTCTAAAATCGCGCGCCCCCTGACCACTCTTCTTTCCAAGGATGTACCCTTTGAGATTTCCAAAGAATGCACTCAAGCTTTTGAGATCCTTTGTGATCGAGTTACCCAAGGCCTGATCCTATAGTCCCCTGATTGGTCTCAACCCTTTGAGATCATGTGCGATGCATCTGACTTCACTGTAGGAGCAATGCTAGGGTAGAAGATTAACGGGAAACCTGTGGTCATCTACTACGCTAGCAAGACACTTGATGAGGCTTAGCGTAACTACACTATTACGGAGAAAGAGCTACTAGCTGTAGTATTTGCCCTCAAAAATTTCAGATCTTATCTCTTGAGTTCCCATGTCATCATCTACTCGGATCACACATCTGTGAGGCATCTTCTTACAAAGAAGGACGCGAAGCCTCGATTAATCCAATGGATCTTGTTGTTGCAAGAATTCGACCTCGAGATTCACGACAAGGCGGAAAGACAGAATGTGGTAACTGACCATTTGTCACGCCTTCCTTCTGAGATCATCAACCCTTCTGGACCCATCACGGAGCATTTTCCTGATGAGCACCTCTTGACTATTGGTACTGGGATTCCATGGTTTGTTGATATAGTGAACTACTTGGCATCACAAAAGATCCCGTCTGATTGGTCGAAGGCCAAGAAAGACAAGTTGCACTCCGATGCCAAGTACTACATCTGGGAAGACCCGTACTTGTTTCACATAGGTGCTAACCAAATTATCTGACGATATGTCCCGGAGGTCGAAAACAATGACATGCTCTCTTTCTTCCATGACCAAGCATGCGGTGGCCACTTTTCTGGGCATAAAACCGCATCAAAAATCCTCCAGTGTGGCTTTTACTGGCCCACTATCTTCAAGGATGTATACAGTCACTGTAAGGCATGCAGTCGTTGCCAAACTTTGGGCAACATGAGCCATCGCGACATGATGCCTTTACAGCCGATTCTCGTATGCGAGATTTTCAATATTTGGGGGATTGATTTTATGGGCCCCTTCGCTATCTCGGACGGCTTCGAGTACATTTTACTTGCGGTTGACAACGTGTCAAAATAGATCGAAGCCATTCTGACCCGAACCTGTGATCACAATATCGTCATCAAATTCATTCATCAGAATATCTTCTCACGGTTCAGGATTCCTCATGCTATCATCTCCGATGGAGGGACCCATTTTACCAATGCTCAGTTCAGGTCACTGATGACCAAATACGAGGCGTCACACCGAATCTCTACTCCTTATCACCCCCAGACTAATGGTCTAGCTGAGCTATCAAATCGGGAGATCAAGAAAATTCTGCAGGTTACTGTTCGACCTGACAGGAAGGACTGGTCATCCTAACTTCCGGAAGCTTTGTAGGCTTATAGGACCGCCCACAAAACCTAATCAGGTATGTGTTGAGCGCGAGAATCTACGCTAACGTGTTTGGTTTTTTTAAAAACCCGTCGTTGTAGTTCGAAAGCGAAGGATTCGTGTTCAACAAATAAAATTTATACCGAAATAAGAATTCCGGGTCGAACACAGGGAGGCGAACGTTTGATTTAAAAACTCCGCGTTTCTTTTTATTTTGTCACAAAGAAATTCAATTTAAACTATCTAAGTATCTACAACAAATAAAAGAGAGAGAGGGAGTAAGAGAGAGCGAAGGAATACTATACATGGAAATCAAAATGAGATGTAGAATAGACAAAAGAGTTCTTTCATTACAACTAGAAAACATAAAACAATTACTCTAGAAAGCATTAAAAGAATGGAGGGAGAAATGTCCTCCTCGACGATCGCTCGGAGGACGAATAGACTACTCTAGAAAGCAGTAAATCTATACTAGAAAGCAATAAAAAGAATAGGGAGAGAGAAATCCTCCTCGACGGTTGCTTGGAGGACGAGCCGGACGGGACGACGCCTGGACGAAGGAGAACGAAGCGGGATGAAGGAGGACGAAGCAGAAGAACGGGAACGAAGCAGCACGCCGTCGTCGTCGCGGGATCCACTTCCGAAGGGGGACGAAAATTTGGACTTTATCTCGCGAGAAGCATCCCGGGTGTGGGACAAGCTTCTCTTGAGCTTTGGAGAGGTAGAGAGGAGAAGGAAGGGATGAAAATTTCGTATGGAGGGGGTCTCCTTTTATAGTTGCAAGGAGTGGGGGCAAAATGGACATTACATCTTCAAAATAATAAATAAGGGGTCTTTAGTGACGGATAAAACCGTCGCTAAAGCCCCGCCGTCGCCGTCGCCGCCGCGCCACGCGCGCCCGCTCGGCTGGCCTGCGCGCGTAACGCAGACGCACGTCCGCATCGTCTCAGCCGTCCGATCGCGAGATCGGACGGCTTAGATCCCGCCCGCGCCCGCTGCGTAGCGCGCCGCCCGCGTGCGATCGCGCGCCCACCAGGGCGTCCAATTGCGCGTCGGCGCTATCGGGCGCGCGCGGCCGTTGGATCTTCATCCGACGCTCGTGCGCGCCCGCTCGCCCGCGCCTTCGACCCCCTCTCCGCGGCTCGAACCCGCGACCTCCGCTTCGCCCGCAGCTGCGTAGCCGCTGCGCTACGCGGCGAAATGGTCGCGCGGACGTTTTTAAACGCGCGCGACCGCAGCCGTTGGATCGAGATCCAACGGCGGAGAGGAGACGTTGCGTGGTCTTCACAGGACTCCTGCGGCCGATTGGGCGGCTGGGATGGCGCCACGTGGCGCTATCTTGGCCGTCCATCTTCTGGAAGTTGTAGATGGTGCCACGGATGTCGGATTGACTTGATTTTTGTGTCGTTCGGCTGCGATCGTCGATCCGAATTCATCCGTGTGGTCAGATTTTCCATCTGAAGTGCGGATTTACACCATCCTGGCCCTTGATCTTCTAGGGTTCCCCGGTCTCTATCTGATGCTACGGATGCCTGATTAGGGCGATCTTGGAGTCGTTGAACTCCAATCGTCGCCCTGATCATATCCATACGGTTGGATCTTTGATCCGAGGCCCCGATAAAATATTTGCCCTGTCCAAGCACATAAAAGGAGACAATTAACCTCCATTTTATTCAAACTACTCTAAATGCAAGATGATGCATGTAATGCAATATTTATATCATGAAATGCAATCCTATGCTTAAGAACATGCATAAATAGACATTTTAAGTAGTGTAAATGTGTTTACATCATACCCCCATGCCTATCTTTTGCTAGTCCCTAGCAAAAACTATATGCTATTTATAAAAGAATTAGGTTAGATTATTTGGACCTGAGTTATTTTCAATCATTAAGAAATTGTCTACTTAAGAACTGAACTTTCAAAGACACAACAGTGCCCGGGTATCAGCCAAAATGCAGACCGCCTCAAGCCTCGCCTTATTCAAAGAAAAATTCCTTTTTCTGTTTTTACTCTCTTTTTTAGATTTTCAAATTTTAGGGTTTAAGAGTGGCTTTCTACGGCCATTCAACTCACCCAAGATTTGATGAGAACCCTAAGTTTTAAGCATCTTATTGTGATTGTGATAGACTCGTTGACCGGCAATTAAAACGGACTTCGGATTTCTACGCCTCTAGGTGACCTCAAAAAGAATTCTGCCTAAAGGTGTATCTTTACAACCGGTAGCTTTCTCCCTACTTTTATTTTTTAACGGGGTCAACACAAGGGTGAATCCAGTGTATATCTCCCCGGTTTATTCTACTTCTCCGCTTCTTCCTAAGTGTTTTGGGAATTTTTAGTGCATTTTCTGAGCTGGGTTCTGGACAACCGGTCGATGAGCTGTTACCACCGACAACTTGCCAGCCATACTCGTGCGGCGAAGTGTGGCTTATTTCTTTTTGTTCTTTTCTCCTTTTTGATTTTTTTTTTTTTTTTTTTTTTTTTTTTTTTTTTTTTTAAGTAGGTGGCTTCCCTGGTCTAAGATTTACCTAAAGGCAGCAAAAAGAGAAAGGTCCAGTGACTGGGCTCTGGACAACCTACCTATGGGCTGTTACCCACGATAACTTGCCAGCCATATCACCCAAGAAGGTTCATTAGCTACCCAATTTCCGTTAAAATCGCCAAACAACGAGTCAGTGCAAAGAAAGTGTGTAGATGCTTAAGACTCAAAATTCCCTCACATCAGAGGGCGGGTTGATAAGTCGTGTACTTATCACCCAAACTTATTTACTCCAATTAAAATAAAATTCAAGTTGGCGAGAACTCGAAAAACAAATCCACATTTTAGTGGATACATAGGCTGATTAAGTCCAAAGACCTGAAGGGTCTTTGTGTTCAGAACATAATATAGTATTTCTTAAGATCGAAAATTTTCTGAAACCCAAATTCTCTTTCCTAATTTTGATTTTTTTTTTTTTTTTTTAAATAAAACAAATCTACGGAGCTGACGAATGAATTCAAAGATAAATATCCACCCCCCCATGCCTATCTAATGCAATGTCCTCATTGTATTAAAAAGACATAAAACAGAGTGGAAAAGCGTAGAAAGCACCTGAATTGCGTGGATATCGGGTCCGCTCCGAGATGAAAATGAAAAAGAACTGTATATGTGCTGAGTTTAGTGCCTTCAGCTAGGCACACTATACAAAGAAAAGAAATGAAGAATTCACATGTGCAGGTCAGAATTAGAATAAACAGAAGAATCCTCTGACCTGTCAGCAGAGGTCCACAGATGTGGACCAGATTGTGGTGCAGACCCACACCCCATAATCGAGAATATCTTAGGTTCTGGATAAAAATTACCCAAAACCTAAAATCAAAATGCAAGCGGGGTCGGGCCTGCGATTCGTGAGGATGCAACCCAAGGCCAAAATGTCGGGTTACAGAGAATTGAAGCTCAAAAGGATAATCGTTAAATGTGTGCTTGAGTTTGACATCCTCAAAACAAATGTCGTAAGGGTTCTGATTTGATGGTTTCAGTTTAAAAGGAACCCTTCGACTCAATCTTCCATTTCCTCCAAAACTGACTTCCCAAATCAGAATTTCCCAGCTCCTATCCTCCTCATTCGGCATATCAAATTCCATGACCTCTTGTATATTCATCACCCCGTCTGAAATCTCCAAGTCTAGATGATGTGGCAAAATCAAAATTGACTTGGGTCTAATTATCTCAGAATTAAAATCATCAATAAGCTCAACAGGGTGTAACTGATAATCAGGGCATTGAATTAATTCCTCCAGAAAATGCGATTCTGGATCTGTATCGTGTGCCCTAATAAGATCAGTTTCCTCAGTTATTGGGCTATCAAATGATCTATCAGATTCCTCAGGCCCAATTGTCTCACAAAAATCGTGATTTGAAAACTCGTGTGAGACTTCGCAACTTGAATCTTCACCATCAAAGAAATCAGGATCCGTATCAATGTATGTCCCAAAATCAGTTGTCACTTTGTGTTCCCAGGAGACATACGTTTTCTCGTAACCCGGCTCAGGGATCTCAGGTGAAGAAATCAGATCATCCTTAATTGGTTGCTTTAATTCAATCTGGTCAGCTTCGTAACACGTGTCCCCCCCAACAGGTGCCTGAGCGGGTTCTGTCATTGGCTTTCCTGAAGAGAGTTCATCCTGGGAATTATTCCAAGATTGAATCAAAGCAACCACGAATCTCATCCTCAATTTCGCTAATTTCCCAAGTAGAAACTCACCCGGGTTCTTATCCTTAACATCCTGGAGCCAATCCAACAAAGACTTGTTTAAATCATCAATCATTTCAATCAGGGGCTCCAATCTCTCAATGCAAGGTATTGGCTGAACTTCTAAAGATTGAATGATATTCCTCAAGTTAGCCAGAACCTTGTCTTGAACCTGATTAACCTGAACCAAATGAGTTGGTTCAGGGTTGGGCGGGTTTGACATCAATGTAGAGGAATTAACGAATTGAGATTCGTTATACCCATCCTGATAATAGATCATTTCAGATTGTTCATAAGATGGAGATGACCTAAAGGCAGTGAAATCAGAGGATGGGTAAGGATCAGTGTATCCTTCTTGATTGTAGATCGCATTAGGTTGTTCATGAAAGGAGGACGATCTATAATCGATGCAACTCTGAGAAGGATAGAATTGAGAATCAAAGTGTTCAGGGTTAGACCCTAAACACGGGGGTCCGGAATTGTATCCCCAATCCGAATTATCCCAACTAACTGATGGTCGATTACAATACGAGTTGGGATAATCGTCATGTTGAGGATAATTTACAACAGGAGGGAAAGAGTGGGAATGCGTGAAATATGTGGAAGGATTCATGAGACACGGGAGGAAGAAAGGTGCCCTGCAATACAAACAATCAAACCTTTCCTTAAATGGGTTAGCCTACAGACCTACAGACTCTCAAAACCCGTCTTGAGATAAAGGAACGATTTGATCTACTTCTGTCTGTTCAATCCAACCAGTTAGAAGGAGGGACTGGGGAGAAGGTTCTTCCTTCGGCTTGCGCCTCCGGTTCCTAGTGTACCCCCCAGCCGCGATCGTTTGACTCTGCTCCCCTAGCTAGACATCAGATTGAACAGTAGAAACAGACTAATCGAAAATAATCTCGTTCTGAGTTCTGAAGAGCGAGTCCAATCCTTAAGGCCAACGTCTACTCTGTTTTATTTAGGGCTAGGTTTGAATGTGCTTTGGAATGTGATGGGCCCTTTAAATGGGTTGTGCCCTTAATGATTGATTGCTTTGTGTGTGCGTGCACAACCAGTGGTTTTCAAGCAAGATTATTTTTGATGTGGTGAATTTTAAGGTTCAAATCTTGCTTAGTAGCTTTTAGGATTCAACTTTGGGTGTTTTCAATCAAGTTTCATTGGCACACCAGATTTTGCAAGCACAGGTGAAGATATTTTCCTTTAAAGTTTAAAAAGAATGTGGAGTGCCTGGTAGATCCCTAAGAGTTGAACCTAATTGGCAGCTACTTGATGAGTTGATTTTATTTGAAGTGGTGCGGCCCAAACAACTCAAACAACTGGCCTGATGCACCACCTAATTAGGCACACAAATGATTACCCAATCTGATTTCTACTCAATTATGTGTTTGGATGTGTGTACCGGCTCCTAAGATTGGTTTACCGGTTGAGTTAGAAAATCAGATGAGGTTGTGTACCTCTGTGAGATTTTTTTTTTTATTTTTATTTTTTTCTTTTTTTAATGTGGAGGTTGGAGTGAGTATGGATGTTAAACAAACAATCTAACCTTAGAGTTTATAAGAACACCTAGGTTGATTGATGTTTGAATTATTATGTGATGAAATGAAATCTAATGGGTGGGAGGTGGGGGGTAACTTACAAAACCTTCCACAGCACTTTACTCCGATCTACCGCTTTTGCCTGTCTCAAAAGAGTACCTGCAATTACAATAAGAAAGGAAAAAAAAATGAGGTAAATGATTTGTAAGTTACAAAATGCGAAGAGAAATCAAAGAGCGTTGCTTCCCCGGCAACGGCGCCAAAATGTTGAGCGCGAGAATCTACGCTAACGTGTTTGGTTTTTTTAAAAACCCGTCGTTGTAGTTCGAAAGCGAAGGATTCGTGTTCAACAAATAAAATTTATACCGAAATAAGAATTCCGGGTCGAACACAGGGAGGCGAACGTTTGATTTAAAAACTCCGCGTTTCTTTTTATTTTGTCACAAAGAAATTCAATTTAAACTATCTAAGTATCTACAACAAATAAAAGAGAGAGAGGGAGTAAGAGAGAGCGAAGGAATACTATACATGGAAATCAAAATGAGATGTAGAATAGACAAGGAATTTATCATAAAAGAGTTCTTTCATTACAACTAGAAAACATAAAACAATTACTCTAGAAAGCATTAAAAGAATGGAGGGAGAAATGTCCTCCTCGACGATCGCTCGGAGGACGAATAGACTACTCTAGAAAGCAGTAAATCTATACTAGAAAGCAATAAAAAGAATAGGGAGAGAGAAATCCTCCTCGACGGTTGCTTGGAGGACGAGCCGGACGGGACGACGCCTGGACGAAGGAGAACGAAGCGGGATGAAGGAGGACGAAGCAGAAGAACGGGAACGAAGCAGCACGCCGTCGTCGTCGCGGGATCCACTTCCGAAGGGGGACGAAAATTTGGACTTTATCTCGCGAGAAGCATCCCGGGTGTGGGACAAGCTTCTCTTGAGCTTTGGAGAGGTAGAGAGGAGAAGGAAGGGATGAAAATTTCGTATGGAGGGGGTCTCCTTTTATAGTTGCAAGGAGTGGGGGCAAAATGGACATTACATCTTCAAAATAATAAATAAGGGGTCTTTAGTGACGGATAAAACCGTCGCTAAAGCCCCGCCGTCGCCGTCGCCGCCGCGCCACGCGCGCCCGCTCGGCTGGCCTGCGCGCGTAACGCAGACGCACGTCCGCATCGTCTCAGCCGTCCGATCGCGAGATCGGACGGCTTAGATCCCGCCCGCGCCCGCTGCGTAGCGCGCCGCCCGCGTGCGATCGCGCGCCCACCAGGGCGTCCAATTGCGCGTCGGCGCTATCGGGCGCGCGCGGCCGTTGGATCTTCATCCGACGCTCGTGCGCGCCCGCTCGCCCGCGCCTTCGACCCCCTCTCCGCGGCTCGAACCCGCGACCTCCGCTTCGCCCGCAGCTGCGTAGCCGCTGCGCTACGCGGCGAAATGGTCGCGCGGACGTTTTTAAACGCGCGCGACCGCAGCCGTTGGATCGAGATCCAACGGCGGAGAGGAGACGTTGCGTGGTCTTCACAGGACTCCTGCGGCCGATTGGGCGGCTGGGATGGCGCCACGTGGCGCTATCTTGGCCGTCCATCTTCTGGAAGTTGTAGATGGTGCCACGGATGTCGGATTGACTTGATTTTTGTGTCGTTCGGCTGCGATCGTCGATCCGAATTCATCCGTGTGGTCAGATTTTCCATCTGAAGTGCGGATTTACACCATCCTGGCCCTTGATCTTCTAGGGTTCCCCGGTCTCTATCTGATGCTACGGATGCCTGATTAGGGCGATCTTGGAGTCGTTGAACTCCAATCGTCGCCCTGATCATATCCATACGGTTGGATCTTTGATCCGAGGCCCCGATAAAATATTTGCCCTGTCCAAGCACATAAAAGGAGACAATTAACCTCCATTTTATTCAAACTACTCTAAATGCAAGATGATGCATGTAATGCAATATTTATATCATGAAATGCAATCCTATGCTTAAGAACATGCATAAATAGACATTTTAAGTAGTGTAAATGTGTTTACATCAGTATGTCTCCTTTTAGACTGGAGTACGGGAAGGTGTGTCACCTTCCCGTCGAACTGGAGCACAAAGCCTATTGGGCAGTATGGAATTGCAACCTAGATCTTTCTAAGGCTGGAACCCACAGAAAGCTTCAGATAAGCGAGATTGATGAATTACGCTTTGATGCATATGAAAACTCACAAATCTACAAAGAACGGGTTAAAGCCTTTCATGACAAGCACATATCCAGAAAGATCTTCCACCCTGATCAGAAGGTCCTACTTTTCGATACCCAACTTAAATTGTTCCCTGGAAAATTTCGATCCAAGTATGTCGGACCATATCTTGTCCAACATATTTTTGGAAATGGAGCCATCGAGATCAGTCCGCTCAGCCACGATTCCGAACCTTTCATCATGAACGACCAGAGACTCAAACCGTTCATTGATGTAACCAATACAGATCTGGCTGAGTCATCTTTTATCCTCCATTCTCCCTGAGCTCATTTGCGCCCAGCCGATGGCGTAAAACTCAGCGCTTAACGAGAGGCAGCCCGTCATTCTTTCGAAAACCCAAAACCTTTTCTGACACTTCTTTGCACTTTAGGTTCATTCCTTAAGACAGCAGACTTCACCTCAGGTACTCGTACCTAAGATTAGAAATCGTCCGCAACAGCCGCCTTGACCTGTCCACTCACCCAATATCTGTCCTAATGCATGAACCAAGCCAAATAAAAACCCACATAATGAACAATGAGGACATTGCAAACCTTAGGCATGGGGGGGTATGAAGTGCAAAATAAACAAGAAAAGGTTTCAACAAAAAATCACATATGTCAAAAACACCAAAAAAAAAAAAACTAGAGGAGGGAAGAAATTTTTGGGCCTTACATAATCAAAAGGAGGAGGAGAAAAGAGCAAAATGATAAAAAGGAACACAAAATGAAAAAAGAAAGAGATAGACATTAGTAAAAAAATTAAGGAATTAACCAAAGTTCTATACCACATTAAAGAGAATAAAGTGAAAGTGTATAAAAAGATTAGTAAGAACGCTAACCTTAGGCCTTCTTCGCTAGACTCTTAGTACTCATTAAGATCTAGATATTCCTCAAGAGGTTGAGGAAAATGAAAAGCTGAAGTATTAGGTCTAAAGCTTAGGGAGTATTCAGCCTCGTTAACTGACCTTCGGTTTACGAGATTCGGTAACCTAAGCACCCAAATCCACGCACTGTCTGGTTCAGTTAGCATAAATATCAAAATCACGCAGAAGCATTTCAAATGTTCTGAAAATGTCACCTAGATTAGGAGCGGCCGATCAACACAAGTTGATTTGGACGAGTTCCTGGCACGGAGAGGTGGGAAATTCCCCTCGAAGATGCATAACATATCATCTCCTCGGTGCTTGTCTCCTAGGATATTTACATATCCTACTGGAGCATGTAAGCACTCTGCTAGTTCAGATTCCATGAATGGCATTATCACGAAATGTTAATTGCCAGGGTTTGAATTCGGCCACAGAACACCATGGACGAGATTATCTCGAAATCTTGAAAGCCAGGGTTTTGGGGGTTACCATGGCCGGTGCTATCTTGAAGCATCAATTGACAAGGACCTTTGAGGATTGATGATGGGGATAAGGAATCCGATACAGACCGTGTTGTAAAGCCAATCCTAAGCTAGAGTTAAAAAAGAAAAGAGAGAGAAAACTCTCCAAACAAATAAACCATCTGTCTCTCTCTCTTACAAAATGAGCTGCGAACTGAACCAAGGTTAAAAACATTTCAAGCACGGGTGCTTTAACCACGGAGTCCAATAAACTTTAGGGTAGTTCCTGTGGGCCCTAAAAACTTTGGCTAAGGACTGAAGCTAAGGCTAGACAGATCTGGATCTTGGTTGATACTAGAGTACCTTTTAGGCCCATAGTTGGCATTCTAACTAATCAAGGAGACAAGGGAAAAAGCACTTATCAAATTTGATGAAAGGAACTCATGGTCTAGAATAGAGGTTAAAACCTTAAGTTTTTGCTAAGGGACTAGCAAAAGCTAGGCATGGGGGTATGATGAGAACCTCATCATGAACCGTAACTAGTACATTTTGACTTAATAAATTGAACAAAAGCTCCTACATAACTTAAGGAAAAGCCTAAACCTGGGAATTGCAAATCTGAGAATAAAACAATACACAAAGGGTAAAATTATAATTTTACCATTGCAGCACATAAATGGGATTTCTAAGGGTCTAGATACAGGTCAAATGAGCTTAATAAGAGAAAAAGTGGGATAGTTTGATCAGGAAAGGGTTATGACAAAATTTGTGAATTAAATGGCATTCTTTAACCCTAAAACAAACCCACTTTAATTCGCAAAGTTCCAGGAAAGATAAAAATCAATTAAACCCTTTAAAATTCATGAAAAAATCTCCCCTAGGGTTTAGAACCTTCAATTTGACCATTGGAACCTATCTTGACCTAGATTGAGAACCATACCCAATTTTTGACATGTAACGACCCGATTCCCGAGTCCTTACGAGACACGAGAACCGGACCGACTCAACTAATCCCAAGACCTAGTCGTCCAACGAGGAAGTAACCAAAAGAGCAGTAAAATAAACCACATTTAGCATGAATATAACTAACAGTAAGAAAATACAGCAGTAAGGAAAGAAACCACTACAGTATATACCACCACAACAGTAGAACAACATTCTTAACAAAATATGAACTGCATGTAAAGAAAAGTACAGTGGTAACAAGAACTACTCACTACAGCGGAAACAAAAGGAAGTACAAGAGAACAGTGGTAACTCTACTGGACCCTACTCGGCCCAGCGTCCTCTGCAGCCGCTGACCCTGGCTGCTCAACACCTGGTCCTGAAAGGTAACGAGTATAACACGTCAGCAAAACGCTGAGTAGAGTGGCAACTAAAACAAAAGTAACAGTAGAATGTGCAGTAGCTGTTTTATTTTCTTTCTTTCTTTATTTACGTCTTTCTATTGTTTCTCCATTGTCTAATTCTCAGGTCCTTTACTTGATCTCGAATGTTCCTCGTGGGAACGATCTTGATTGCAGTCTCTCCGAAAAGTAGAACACGTGGTGCTCTCCTGGCCGGGAGAGTCCCCCGTGGTGGTCCTACCTTATCAGTCAACCACCCCAAGGTCACTGACAGACGTAACGGTGACTACGGTACGCGCGATAAACGCACGGGTAGCTAACCCGCACTGACACGCGGTCAGTCGTTTCCGTTAACGGGTGCGCCCAAAGCACAGCACAGAACCAGTACAGGGCAGAGCCCTCTCAGTAACAGGGGTCCAACCCCTCCACAGTAACCAAACCGAGGCCTTGCCCCTCCACAGTCCGCGCACCCTCGCCTGACTACCCTGGTTTTCCCAGTGGGCCTAAACAAGTCGGTGTAGGAGGCTAGCAGAACCCCGGGGCCCGTGGGGTAGCTAGTGCCCTCCTAACACGAGTAGCTCTCCTCGGTACTACGTACAAGAGGGCTAGCAAGTCGGTACAGAGCAGCCGGTCCTAACCCTGGGTCCCTGGGGCGGCTGGCCCCACTCTGCACTAAACAGGTACAGGTACTTCCCTTGGTACTATGTACCCAAGAGATAGCACACAACTACAACATTCTTTCTCGGTTCCATTCCTTTCTCTTTCCAGGAGTTCCACTCCTAATTCCCCGTAGGGTTCCAGCTCTTTAACTCAAAACATCCAGGTTTCACTTTCCAATTTCACGTTCTTACAATCCATGTTCTCAATCACGTTTATTCATAACAGGCAGCTGTTAATTCAAATTACAGGCAGCTTTTTGTTCCTTTCCATTTTTCCAAAACTGTAATATTCATACATTCCACTAGTTTTCCCGTCCTAGGATTCATGTCGTATCCTAGGATCTATCAAACAATCTAGTTTTCCAACCCTAGGATTCATGCAATGTCCTAGGTTCTAGTTATGGTTCCATACTTTAACAGATTATATTAATAACTTAAAAGCCACTCTATCAGGTACAACGGGAGTAATGGGGGAGTGGTCGGGAATCCCACGTGCCTCCGCGACCCTCAAGACTGCAACGGAACGGGGTCCTATCACAAGGATCAAACACAAGGAGTGTCTCAAAACAGTGTATAGCTACTGTAGACGGGTAGAGGATTTAATTTTGAAAAGAACGCAACTCGAAACGCGGAAAACGGAACCCGAACGGGCCCTAAACGGGTCGAAAACGACGAAACAATCCAAAATCAGACGTCTGGAACTCCTTCTAGACGTCTTAAAAAGTAGATCAGGGAATTACCTTGCTCTGCGTGGTCTCTCAGACGTCCAGAGGCCTGCGGGGGCATCTGGCCTAGTTCCCAGACGTCCGATGGTCACCCCGGACGTCTGGATGTCGCTCCCGTCGTCTGGTACTACCGCCAGACGTCTGATTCGAGTTGGATGGCGAATCACTGAACCTACGCGCACCCATCTCTCTCCCTCAGTACGGTTAGTCGACAGGAAGGAAGAAGAAGATGGAAAACTCACCTTTCAGACGTCTGGATGGTCTTCCAGACGTCACCCCCGCCGTCTGGCTATTAGCCCAGACGTCTGATTCTGGAGAAGTTCCCAGAACCAGGGCGCGACTCGCCCTCCGCTTGCGACGCCCGGCCGCGCCTCGTGCACCTGTTTCTCGAGCCGCAGCAGTCCCCCCGCGTCGCCCTGCGCCCCCTGCACCCTCCGCCGGCCGGCCCTAGCAGCCCCGGCGAGCTCGCCCTCATGGCAGAGCACCTCTCCCACGCGCCGCACCTCCTCCCACGCTCGCCGCGGCCGTCACTACCACTGCACCCTCGCGCTCGTGCTTGCGCTCGCTCTCGCGCTCGTTGGCTGAAGGAGAAGAGGAAGGAGGCGGTGGTGACGGAAGAGCGCGTGGCCTTTTAAGGCAGTGCGAGGAGGAGAGAGAGAGAGCGCGGCAGAGCGAATCTGCAGCCGCAGGAGAGAGGAAAAACGAATATCCGCAGGCCTGCGCGCTGAGGCACGCAGACGAAACTCGTGCCAAGATAATCGATTTCCCAGACGTCTGGAAACGATCCCAGACGTCTAGTCCGACATCTGGAGGTGATTCCAGACATCTGGTACGATGTCTGGGCCACCTCCCATGGGGCACACGTTCGTAACATGACCTAATTTAGATTTTTGTGTAAAATGTCCGATCAAACATGGTCAAACCTAAAATCCAACCTCACCATTGGATTCCCTAGGTCCAAATTAGGTTTATACCAAAATTTGGACCTAAGGAAAGGTCTCCTTGACCCACTTTACAAAACGATCCTCAACAATTACTTTTTGGCCCTTAACTTTTTGGACTCTTGGAGAGACCCCCCTACCTTTCTCGTCTCTTTCTTCATTCGGGTCCCTCTGCCACCTGCCTGCACAGGCCATACCTCCGGCGACTTTGCGTGGAGGATGGCACCGCGCAGACTTGGGGAGCCGACCCCAGATGTGAAAGGGAGACTCCTTGCGTTGTCCCCTACAGCATGGGCAGGTTCCCATGCCTTGTTGGCCACCATACCTCTCCTGCGAACGCTCGAGAGGTATGGGTCTTTTTCCGGCCATACCTCCAACGAGGTATCCCCGTCCCCTCCTCACGATTCCCTCTCGGCCAGCACCTATTTAAGGAACGGTAACACCTGCTGCTTCCTTCAAGCCTGATTTGGCTGAAGGAAACCCTCAAAATTCGTCTCCTCCTCCTCCGGCCATTCTCCTGCAAGCTCCGGTGACCCTCATCTTCCTCTCTCATCGCCCTGCCACCATACCAGTGGTAGGGTTACCTCTGCCGTCGTCCGCCATGCCTGGCCGTACTAGCAGGCGCCCTCCAGCATCTCTTCCTCGTCATCGCCCCTTCCCCTGGACTCTTTCGTCTCCAGCGACAGCAACACAGCCGCTCGCCACCTCCGCCTTCCCCCCTTTGTCCAGAGACTCGTAGATAAGTTCTCTCTCTCCCCTCTTCATTTTCCCTCTCTTATTTTGCACTTTCGACCCTTCTACGCCACTATCCACCGCCACCTTCTCCACCTCCGAAAGACCACCGGCGAGGCGCAGCCACCACATCGCACCTCCACACGCCTTGGTAGTCACCCCACGAGCTCCTCCGCAATCCACTGATCACCTTCCGCACGTTCACTAACTGCTAGCACCGCCCTACACTTCCACCGACCTAACCCACCTCCATGGCCATAGAGCGAACTAGGCACGCACGCCTAGGCCGCCCTGTGGCCAACCAACCCTCGCCTCACCTTCGTCGTGATACTGCGAAGGTTCTCCTATGATCTGACAGGGTCACAAGGCCATATCTGTGGTTTTAGGGTCGCGACATTTTTCACCATTAGCGCAGGAGCGGAAGCTTGCTTGAAGCAAGCATGTTGAAGCTCCAGGTCCGCCCAGCCCAGGTGCAGCAGTCCCAAGTGTGTGGAATACTCTCGTGCACGCACTTAGGTCCTCAATTGGAGTCGAAGGCCTCAGCTACAGCTGCAATTGCTCGTGCCTTCCTCCTACAGGCGCACAAAGAAGCAGGTGGGACTTTAGTCTCATCTCGGAAGTGAAGGCACGCCCGCACCTACATAAGAGGAAAAAGTGACTTATGCTTATTGCCTTAAGTCACACAGGGGTGAGGTCCCTCGCCCTCACTCACCCGGTCTCGTCCGCGGCATTGCCCACGCGGACCTGGCTTGACCCGAATACCCTACCTGTGCACACCTCGCGCACCACCCACGCCGGTGCGCCTGGTCCCGGGCGCGTCACCTGACCTGCATACCTGATTAAGGCTATGGGAGAGCGAACCTTGGAGTGAATTTGAGAGAGAGAGACGCGGGGAGGGTAGGGGTTAGGTTTTGCCTAACCGGGCGCCTGTGCAGGGAGCAGGAGGGGAAGCAAAGGAGGAGCGGCGAGGACTTAGCGTAGGAAGAAAGCTGCGGCAAGAGAAGGACTTGGAGTCACAGAAAAGCTGAGGCAGAAGGAGAAAGAAGAAGAAGAGACAAAGGAGCAGCTGAAAAGAAAGAAGAAGTCAGAAGAGAAGGCGTGCAAGAAGAAGAAGAACCAGCAACAGCAGAAGCACTGTAGCAAGAAGCATTTAAGGCATCTGACCCTTGGAATCAGAAGTCTGAAAAGAGAGAAAGGAAGACAAAAGAAGAAAGAGAGAAGACAAGAAGAGACATTTTTCCTTTCTTTAATCTTTTGTAAAACAATATATTGTAAATTGTGATTTCCTACGCTTCTAGAATCAAGTTTTGCTCCATGAGTTCAACCTCGGAGAATTTTTATTTTCTAGTAATAAAACATAATCAAACCGGTCGATTTCACAAATCGCGATTAGTAAGCTACCGAAGGTCAAGGTGCCCAAACCTCAAACCTCAAATAAAGAAGTCCACATACAAAATTTACCTTGAATCGCCGAGAGGAAATTATGATTTCTAGGTTGACCAGTGTGTCAACATACTGATTGACCAACAAGTCATGTCAAGAGTGTAGCGAAGGTAAACTATATATATACATGTATATATAAGAAAAGGGACGTGCACGTAACTTAGGTGAGGCTTAGCTAATATCTTCTACTACAAGTAATATTTTTGAATAAAAATTTGAGAATTAAGATCACTCTATAGGAACACATTATGTATAAAATTTCAAGCCAATCCAACGCTCCAACCTCCTACGTTGAAGGGGGCTCAATTTCGACAACCTAAGTATTATGAAATTTGGCTTTACTTAATAGAGGTGCTAGAGTCGTTTGTTTTTAATGAAATTTTATGCACATATGCTTTTGCTAAATGGTTTCAATCCTTATGTTTTTCATTTTGAAACATTAATTGTGTATAAGAATATACCTAAGCTGCACGTAACTTAAGTACAGATGAGCTGCACTCTCCCTACCCTCTCTATATATGTATGTATGTATATGTATATGTATGTGTATAGGCACATGTGCCTATATACTTAAGGGCATGGGTACAACACTAGCATATGTCTCTCGCACTTCATGTATTGTTCCTTAATGCCCTATGAGCCATTTGACTCATACTTACATCATGGTTCCATTTTTAGGATAGGATACCAAGAGCGCAAGTCCCCTATCGACTACACATCAAGGCCGTGCAACAACACACCCAACTGTTGAGAGAGAGCTTAGATTTAGCCAAGATCCTACTACCGATGCCTCGAGAGGAAGAGACCTACTTCGCGAGTAGAGGACACGAGGAGCTGCTCCATATGTGCTTCAAGGAGCTCATCAATGCAATGAGGAACTTAGTAGACTTACAAAAGTGGTTTGGCCTGGCATGAGGCGACGGACCTAGACAAGTGGCAGTCTTTTTGGGGTTTCTTTTGGTTAGCGAATAGGCAATCACTCTTTCTTTGCTTAGTTTTAGTAGTGACCACCTTTTGTATGATGTTAGACGTGGTCTTGCATGGCACGTAAATATTTAACTTATGTTATGGATAATGGTAACACTATCATTTATTATAACTAACTTAATTTAGTTAGAATCAAGAGATAAATGCTCCTAAATGATTACCTGAGAACCATAATTCCACTCTAATCTGTCTTGAGGAGAGGACAATAAAATATGGTTAATTTTGTTGTTTTAACAGAACATCACAAATGTAGATTAACCATGGGGCTAATCATGGGTTAATTAAAGGTCAATTGAGCATTAATGGCCAAGAAGTGGGCTTACACCGAATGAATCAAGGTTTTACACATTTCGATGACCAAACTAGGAGTAAAAATCCTAATTATCAATCTTACTTAAATTGAAGAGGTTCTGGTTAGAATAAAATTAATCTAAACCTTCTAAAATTCATAGAAAAATATTATAAGAGGTTTGGTACCTTTGGTTTGACCATCTGAACCCATTTTGACCTAAAACAGAAATTAAGACTGGGATTTGCCTTGATTTAGACTTCTATGCAATTTACCTATTCAAACATGGTCAAAACTCAAATACAAGTTTACCATTAGATTTCTTCAGTTTAAATTAAGTTAACACTAAAATTTGAGCCTAATCAGAGTCCATTTTGACCTAGTTTGCAAATTAGTCCTTAAAATCTCTATTTCTTACACTCAATCCCTAGGTTTCAAGTTTTTTATAAATGATCCCCTAACTTTCTCGCATCCTTGCATGTGGGTCCCTACCACCATTGATGAGTCAAACTGAGCAGCACCGACCTTTGACCTGAAATTGCACTAGAGGGGGGGTGAATAGTGAAATTATATAGTATTGTAATACAACAAATTCAATCACACAATTTACTCAATTATTTTTAGGTGGAAACCCAAGATGGGTGAAAACCACCACCTAAGCCAATCTCTTGACTTAGGATTTTCGATCACAAGGTGATCAATCCACTAACCACACTACTTAAACGAGGGTAGTGTACCTCAATTACAATTCCCACCTCCGATCCCTAAACGGAGGTTTCTCTCTTCAAGATGAAGAGACGGGGACCCGACAGGCCGGATACCCAAAATACAGAAATTAACAAGTAAAAATAACACCTATAGAGCACCCCAATAATTTAGTTGCTTTCTTATCTACTAAGCATGAAAAGAACTCCCTGATGATTTGCAGAACGGAGCGAGCCGGGAGTATGGATTTGCCCTTTGATCAGAGTATTAGCACAGCACAAGGGCAAGATGGAGCTTAGAGTAGTGAGCAAGAGATTTTTCTAATGGAATTGTATCTCAAGAGGTGTGTATTGCCAAAGAAGAGTTGTAGTCTATTTATAGGCAAGTTTGGAACCTTCAAGAACACTTGGGAGAGCTCTTCTAGCCGTTGGAGACAAATTCCAAGAGTTTAGGACGAAATCCACACAAAATCAGGGTAATGATGATTCTGACAGCAACATCAGACGTCTAATTATAGGATCAGACGTCTTATAGGACGTCTGATTTTTCCTATGGTCGTCTAATCTTGCAGGACATCCTTAACGGACTCTATTGGATCAAAAGAAGGACGTCTGATATTATGTCATAAGACGTCTGATTAGTTTACTGGACGTCTAATGAATGGTGCATTCGTTCCTGTTATCATCGGATCCAAACAGGGTTCTAGGTTTAAAGGATCAGACGTCATTACGGACGTCTGAGGACATTACCAGACGTCTGGAAACCTAAATACTCTTCCTTCCTACTTCTGCCAAAAGATTATGTGGCCGTAGAGAGATACGCACAGAAAATCATGGCCAACGGTTCAAAGACAGACGTCTGGAAGTGTGTCAAGACGTCTGGAAATTGTTTTTGCCTACGGAAAGTCTAACGGTTAGTATGAGGACGTCTGGGTAAAGAATTAGACGTCTGTGAACGGTTATCGACGTCTGAAAGTGAAGTCCTTCGACTGATGTTTATGAGGAGACGGACAAAGGCAGAGATATTTGAAATTAGACGTCTGATAAACATGTCAGACGTCTTATGATGGAAAATCAGACGTCTGGACTTTTTACTGGACGTCTGATAACAGTATAAGTGTTGGATTTTTTTGTTTCTAATTTATCCTAACTGTAGAGAGCCTAAGTTAGCTATTTATAGGTTATGTTTGGGGGCTCTTTACAATATTTCTAGACTCAAATAAGATGAAAATTACAACCTTTGAAAGTTTACATGAAAAAAGCCTAAGACCTAATACTTATGCTACTCGTCTTCACGCTTTTAATCTCCCATCTTGGAAAGCTTTTTGAAATCCTGCAAATATGTTATTATAGAGAGAAAACAATATGCTACGCTTTATTTATTATTTCATTTTCTACATTTTGTAAAATCATCAAAATATTATATATGAGTAGTTGAACTAACAATCTCCCCCTTTTTTATGATTTTCAAAATATAGCTGTAGGTTCCTCTTTCCTCCCCCTAAAGGTTGTACTTAATAGCCTTTATCTATTTAAGAAGGTTGTTTTTATATTATTCCTTAATATCTTACCTACATTCTTCTCCCCCTTTTTGAATATCATCATGAAGGGTTGTTAAAGGGAGTTGAATTCTATACTACAAGAGTGATATCTACAAAGTAGAGTGCATGAGTAAAACTGCATATTTAAAAGATGACAAGGCATTAAGGAAAATTTATTAGGAATAGAAATATTTAAGCATGGACTAGCTATTTGTTCCCAAAAATATTAAGTACAGGGTCAAGGCCCCTTAATACAAACTTAGAATAAAAGATAGAAAAATAGAAGTACTAAAACTATTCTTCTTGATCTTGGCGGCGGCGGCGACGAGCGGGTCCTTGTCCTATCTGCAAATTTTGAACATCTGATCTAAGTTCGTCGATGTCGCGTCGCATGCTTCCCATGTAGGTGTACATCTCGCCGGTTCGACGCAGCAAAAGGGAGATGCCGGAGGAGAGGGAATCTGTGGCTGGATCCCATGCTTCATCAAAGCTCGAGTGGGGAGCTTCTATTTGAAGGGGCCGTGGTTCATGGAAGTCTGGAAAGGGTGGAAGGGGCTCTTCTTCCATGGGTTCGTCGGCGGGCTCAAGATGTTCTCTAAGTATATGCATCTTGGCGGCTGTGGCCCGGTTGTAAGGCTCAATTTTCTTGTCAACTGCTTGGTCAGTTATGGAAATCCGATGGGATGAAAAGATTTTGGATAGAATAGACCCAAACGGAAGTGATGCCCCATGGTCCTCATTTATGACGCGAACAATGAGGCGGCAATAATTGAAAGGAATATGACGAACGGCCGCAAAAAGGAGAGCCTTGTGTTGGCGTGAGATGTAATCAAAACCTCCTGATTTGTTTAGGAGGTCCCACCCAAAAATGCGAGAGAGTAGACGTGGAAGGGGTTTGAGATTTTTGCACGGTAGAGTGCCAAGGTTTTCAACATATTTTTCCGGGAGAACTAACTCTTGATTGATGATTTCTGGGTCGTATTGCCTCAGAATGTCATTGAAATCATTTCCCTCATTGGGGATGGCTAGAAGGTCAGAGATAGTTTCGGATGTGATGTGTATTTCACGACCAAATAGGCGGGTATGGAGTTCAAGTTCATCGTTGCTGTAGTCCTCAACGATGTTGGCATAAAAGAGACGGCAAAGATCAGGGAACACACCAAGAGTTCCAATGCCGGAGTGGAATTGATGGTCAAAATATTGAAAAAGATGGAGAGTTTGGAAGTGTTCCCGAAGGTTCAAATGGGCAAAATCATTCCAAACAATAAAACGAGGGCATTTAACTTTGGCATTCGCGAAACGACGAAATCGCTGCCTAGCGATGTCACCCCGCAATTGATCTGCCAAATAAGTGGAAGAGGAACTGGAAGATCCCTCAACTTGCTTCCTACGGGGAGGCATATTTGGTGGAATGGGTGGTTAGGTTTAGGAAAAATGAGTGGTGCGTTGAGGATAGAATATCTGCAAAAAAGAAACAACCATTCAACCAAACAACATTCACCCAAAACATAGTTTCAAACACTGCAATCATCATGAAAAAATATGTGGCAGTATGCCTTGAGGCAATACAACCTGCCATGTAGTTGTGGCAATATACCTTTGGATGCAAGCCACTAAAATGTCGGCTTGATCCTCATGAGGTAATACCCTTGCCATGGAAGATGCAGCTAGGGCTAACAGGGTTTTCTTGACCGAGGGTTAGGGTTTTAAGGCTGACAATGATATGAAATGCACATGTAGGTCAAGTGAATCAAGAAGGAGAACTAGATGCTACAAGGCCGTGGGTAAAAGAGCATGAAAATGCCCTAGGAGTTGAGAGGGTATACCCACGGGAGGAGGGAAGCCTCCAAATGCGCGGTCGAGAGGCAGGGACGACGCGCGCAGAGGAGCAGCAGTTCCGTCAGTCGTCGAAGAGGCGCGACGGTCGTCTGGCTGCGAGCAGAACTTTGCCAACTGCTGCTGTGGGCCGTCGGGTGTGAGGGAGAGCGGCGCGCAGATCTTGTGTGGGGTAGGGATTTTGGACAGGAGAGTGGGACCTTTGCGAAGGGGATCTTATATCCCAAGGTCACCGAGCAAGTCTCCCCCTGAAGTTGGGGAGATTTGCATTTCAAACCGTCCAGAGAAAAGCCGCGATGCGCAGATTTTTCCCCGATTAGACGTCTGTCAACGATGTCAGACGTCGGGATTTGCCAGAGGGATTTTAGCTCATTTCAGGGAGACGTCTGTTTTATTCATCAGACGAATAATCAGACGACTAATTCTAATATAGACGTCTGATTTCTGCAGGAATCCTCCCCAGCAAAAAGATTTATTCTCCAGGTTGTCGTCTGATTTCTTACTCAGACGGCAATGAAGACGTCTAAATTTAATATTAGACGTCCGATTTCTGCAGACAGACCTTCCTGGATTTTCGTTTAAAGTTACAGGGTCGTCCGCTTTTCCTGTCAGACGATCCCTACGACGTCTAGCCATATATTCAGACGTCCGACAGGCAGTACATGTTCTGTCTCCGAGATAGACGTCTGTCAACACATTTGGACGACAATTCAGACGTCTGTGTGGTGTACCAGACGTCTGATATGACTGTTTTGTTATATAAAATCGTCGTCTGTCCCAGATGTTTAGACGATGAATTTTAATGTATAAGACGTCTGATTATTTAATCAGACGTCTGATATTGGACAGAGTGTGCATTTGGATGTTTGAATGAAGGCTTAGTGAAATCAAGGTTCAATCTATGCTCATGACAAAAGAGGTTCCATTAAATCACTAAATTCTTCAAATATCACTTAGCTTACATATGCCTAGTTTCCTACGTATATAATTAAAGCGATCATAATTCAAAGGTTTAGTGAAAATATCAGCTAATTGCAGTTCAGTACAAATAAATTCAACTTCGATTTCTCCCTTAAGTACATTGTCTCTTAGGAAGTGATGTCGAACATCAATATGTTTTGTGCGAGAGTGATGTACGGGATTTTTCGAGAGGTTGATAGCACTAGTATTGTCACATAATATTTTTATCTTATTAAATATCAAGTTAAAATCCTTCAAAGTACTTTTCATCCAAAGCACTTGGGAACATGCTAGTGCAGCGGCTATGTATTCAGCTTCTGTAGTTGATAAAGCTACACTAGATTGTTTCTTTGAGAACCAAGAGACTAGTGATTCGCCTAAGAATTGGCACGTCCCACTAGTACTCTTCCTATCAGTGCGGCTACCTGCGTAGTCTGCATCGCTATATGTAACTAAGTTGAATTGTGGACTCCTAGGGTAGAATAAGCCATAATCAGATGTGTCAACTAGATATCTAAATATTCGTTTTACAACATTTAGGTGTGATTGTTTAGGATTTGATTGAAACCTAGCGCATAAGCAGGTACTAAACAAAATATCAGGTCTACTGGAAGTTAAATACAGTAAAGATCCAATCATGCTACGATAGAGCTTTTGATCTATGGGCGTACCTGATTCGTCCAAGTCTAAGGAAGTTGTGACACTCATAGGAGTGTTCTTCCCTTTACTTTTGTTCATATCAAATCTCTTCAACATCTCCTTTGTGTATTTAGATTGACACACAAAGGTTCCAATTTCGAGCTGAGTGATTTGCAAGCCAAAGAAAAACTTGAGTTCACCCATCAAACTCATTTCGAGTTCTTCCTGCATAATTTCTGAAAACTTTCTACACATAGATTCATTAGTAGCACCAAATATAATATCATCTACATATATTTGAACTAATAAAATGTCTTTTCCTTTTCTTTTAATGAATAATGTGGAATCAGCTTCCCCTATAGAGAATTTTGCATTTAACAAGTAGTCTTTGAGCCTTTCATACCAAGCTCTAGGAGCTTGCTTTAGACCATATAGTGCCTTGTTTAATTTGTAGACAAAATGAGGCTTATCATGAGACTCAAAACTAGGAGGTTGTTTTACAAAAACTTTCTCCTTAATGAATCCGTTAAGAAACGCGCTCTTAACGTCCATTTGAAAGAGTTTAAAGCCAAGAAAGGCGGCATAAGCAAGAAGCATGCGAATTGATTCGAGTCGAGCTACGGGAGTGTAGGTCTCATCAAAATCAATTCCTTCTTCTTGGTTGTACCCTTGTGCTACCAACCGAGCCTTATTTCGAATAACTATACCGGATTCATTTAACTTGTTCCGGAATACCCATTTGGTACCTATTACCGTTTGCCCTTCAGGCTTAGGTACTAGATCCCAAACTTCATTCCTTTGGAATTGGTTGAGTTCCTCCTGCATGGCCATCATCCAAGTTTCTTCGGAGCATGCTTCCTCGACACTCTTCGGTTCAACTTGAGATACAAAGGCGGAGAGACCAAAGGTGCAACTAAAACGAGATCGGGTTTTAACGCCATCAGAAACACTTCCAATGACTTGACTTTCGGGATGATCCCTTTGATATATCCAATCTTTTGGAAGATTATGGATATTGGAGTTTGGAATGTTAGACACATCAATAGTAGAATCATCTTCATCATCCATATTGACTCGGTCAATGGAGGAATGAGGAGATTCATCGAAGGAGACATGAAGGGTTTCCTCCACTATTAATGTGGTCTTGTTAAAAACCCGATATGCCTTACTACGTGAGGAGTAACCAATAAAGATAGCTTCTTCACCTTTGGCATCAAATTTATCTAAATTAGAGCGGGTATTCAAGACAAAACATCGACATCCAAAAACTTTAAAATAACTAATTTTGGGTATTTTCCCATAGTATAGTTCAAAACAAGTTTTTCGCAATCCGGATCGAATTAAGGTGCGATTTAACACGTAACAAGCCGTGTTAACCGCCTCAGCCCAAAACTACTTCGGTAACCCCGAGTCTATGAGCAATGTTCGAGCACACTCTTGAAGAGTACGGTTCTTTCTCTCAACCACCCCATTTTGTTGAGGTGTTCGAGGAAAAGAGAACTCATGAGCAATACCATGCTCTTGACAAAAATCATCAAACAAGGAATTTTCAAACTCGCCCCCATGATCACTACGGATACGAGTGATTTGGTAGCCTTTTTCAGTTTGAATTTTCCTACAAAAAATAGAAAAGACGGAAAACACTCCTTCTTTAGATCTCAAGAAGGAGACCCATGAAAACCTCGAAAAATCATCTACAATTACAAGGCAATATTTGCATCCACTGAGGCTCTCATATTTTGTTGGTCCAAACAGATCTAGGTGAAGTAGTTCTAAAGGTCTTGATGTGGATATAACTTCTTTGCTTTTAAAACTAGATTTTATAATCTTACCTAATTTACATGAATCACAAACAAGCTCATTTAAAAATTTTCTTTTAGGAAGACCTCGGACTAGTTCATGTTTAGCTAATTTTTGAACCAGCTTCATATGAACATGTCCTAGTCTTTTATGCCATATACTTAACTCATCATTTGCTATAAGACATTCATAAGTGCCATTTTTATCAAATTTTACAACATAAATGTCTTTAAATCTAGTTCCCTTAAGAAGGGTTTCATTGGTTAATGCATGCATAATTTCAAACATTTTAGAAGTAAACACTACTTTAAAACCCTTATCACATATTTGACTTACACTTAAAAGATTATGTTTTAGTCCTTTAACTAGAGAAACATTTGAGATGGGAGAGAGAGGGTTACCTATTTTACCAAGGCCAATAATATGGCCCTTGTGGTTGTTGCCAAATGTAACTGTTCCTCCATCCGTAGGTTGGAGGTCCAAAAATAGGCGCTTGTCTCCTGTCATATGTTTGGAGCATCCGGAGTCCATCACCCATCGGCCTCCTTGGTGGTGGAGGTTTCCTTGTCTTCCTCCTTGTAGACCTTCTTCCTCCTCAGGTTCCTCAGATTCAGACTCGGAACCATCATTTGTTGCCATTAGTCCCAAGCATGCCGTTTCTTCATTTGTTTCCTCCTCCTCTTCTTCTTCGGAGGTGGAGTCATCCCACGTTGCTTGAAACGCCTTCTTCTTGAATCCTTTCGGTTTGGAGATCTTCTTGTAGTCAGAAGGCTTCTTGGGTTTCTTCTCATCATCCCTTTTGAGTAAGGGACAATCTTTCCTTATGTGACCTCTCTTTTTGCAATTATAGCAAATTAGAGGATCTTCTTCTCTTTTCCTTCCCTTGATCTCTCTTCTATTTCTGAGAAACTTTTTAAACTTTTTAGCTAATAAAACAAATTCTTCGTCATCGGTACTTACCTCATCATCCGAAGTAGCTTTGAAGGCTAAGGTCTTCTTCTTTGGCTCCGATGAGATTGATTTCTTCTTTTGCTCCATTTTTGATTCGTAAGCCATGAGATTCCCAAGTAGATTTTCCATGTCTAGATCCTCTACTTGGTTGGCTTCTTCTATTGCCGTTACCTTTTGCTCCCACTCAGGTCCAAGGGAGCGAAGGAGCTTCCCTTGAAGCTCCCCCTTTATAAATGTCTTTCCTAAAGACTTGAGGTTATTCACGATTAACGTGAATCGGGTGTACATGTCCCCAAGTCTTTCATTCTCCTTCATAGAGAAAGCTTCGAATTCCTGCGATAACAAGTTTATCTTTGAGGATTTAACTTTAGATGTACCTTCGTGAGTCACCTCCAAGGTTCTCCAGATCTCGTGGGCGGTTTCGCATTGGCTGATGCGGTTGAATTCCTCCGAGCTGAGAGCGCAGTAGAGTGAGTTCATTGCCTTGGCATTCAGTCCAAGGTGATGGATTTGCTCCACTGTGTAACCAGTTTCTGGTTTCTCGGGAATGACGTATGCGGATTCGCATTTCTCCCAAATGGAGAAATCGTTGGCTTGAAGCCACATCTTCATTCTCAGCTTCCAGTAAGTGTAGTTGGTTCCTTCAAAGAGTGGTGGTCGAGTGGTGGATTGCCCCTCCAATCTGCTTGTGGAAATCGTCTTCCCCTCCATGTGATCTTTCCGCGGATGTTACTCTTGTAGGCGGAAAACCTGCTCTGATACCAAATGAAATTGCACTAGAGGGGGGGTGAATAGTGAAATTATATAGTATTGTAATACAACAAATTCAATCACACAATTTACTCAATTATTTTTAGGTGGAAACCCAAGATAGGTGAAAACCACCACCTAAGCCAATCTCTTGACTTAGGATTTTCGATCACAAGGTGATCAATCCACTAACCACACTACTTAAACGAGGGTAGTGTACCTCAATTACAATTCCCACCTCCGATCCCTAAACGGAGGTTTCTCTCTTCAAGATGAAGAGACGGGGACCCGACAGGCCGGATACCCAAAATACAGAAATTAACAAGTAAAAATAACACCTATAGAGCACCCCAATAATTTAGTTGCTTTCTTATCTACTAAGCATGAAAAGAACTCCCTGATGATTTGCAGAACGGAGCGAGCCGGGAGTATGGATTTGCCCTTTGATCAGAGTATTAGCACAGCACAAGGGCAAGATGGAGCTTAGAGTAGTGAGCAAGAGATTTTTCTAATGGAATTGTATCTCAAGAGGTGTGTATTGCCAAAGAAGAGTTGTAGTCTATTTATAGGCAAGTTTGGAACCTTCAAGAACACTTGGGAGAGCTCTTCTAGCCGTTGGAGACAAATCCCAAGAGTTTAGGACGAAATCCACACAAAATCAGGGTAATGATGATTCTGACAGCAACATCAGACGTCTAATTATAGGATCAGACGTCTTATAGGACGTCTGATTTTTCCTATGGTCGTCTAATCTTGCAGGACATCCTTAACGGACTCTATTGGATCAAAAGAAGGACGTCTGATATTATGTCATAAGACGTCTGATTAGTTTACTGGACGTCTAATGAATGGTGCATTCGTTCCTGTTATCATCGGATCCAAATAGGGTTCTAGGTTTAAAGGATCAGACGTCATTACGGACGTCTGAGGACATTACCAGACGTCTGGAAACCTAAATACTCTTCCTTCCTACTTCTGCCAAAAGATTATGTGGCCGTAGAGAGATACGCACAGAAAATCATGGCCAACGGTTCAAAGACAGACGTCTGGAAGTGTGTCAAGACGTCTGGAAATTGTTTTTGCCTACGGAAAGTCTAACGGTTAGTATGAGGACGTCTGGGTAAAGAATTAGACGTCTGTGAACGGTTATCGACGTCTGAAAGTGAAGTCCTTCGACTGATGTTTATGAGGAGACGGACAAAGGCAGAGATATTTGAAATTAGACGTCTGATAAACATGTCAGACGTCTTATGATGGAAAATCAGACGTCTGGACTTTTTACTGGACGTCTGATAACAGTATAAGTGTTGGGTTTTTTTGTTTCTAATTTATCCTAAGTGTAGAGAGCCTAAGTTAGCTATTTATAGGTTATGTTTGGGGGCTCTTTACAATATTTCTAGACTCAAATAAGATGAAAATTACAACCTTTGAAAGTTTACATGAAAAAAGCCTAAGACCTAATACTTATGCTACTCGTCTTCACGCTTTTAATCTCCCGTCTTGGAAAGCTTTTTGAAATCCTGCAAATATGTTATTATAGAGAGAAAACAATATGCTACGCTTTATTTATTATTTCATTTTCTACATTTTGTAAAATCATCAAAATATTATATATGAGTAGTTGAACTAACATGACCATCTTGAAACTTCATCAAATCAACACCAAATCCCACCAAATTTATTGTGATTGGTGTTCAGACGATGGAGAACCATTTAAGCAAGGTTTTAAACCTTGATTGGGAGAAAAAAAAATCACGCGAATTCAAGAAAATCTTGGGTTCTCTTTTGATTCCTAATCCTACTCCCATGGCTCAAATCTCCCAAATAAAGCTCACAAAGTACTCTATTTAAGTTCCCCGACTTCCCACGTATTCCTAAGTCCGGTTTAGGCTGAAAACCCCCTTCCCTTCTTCGACCGTCTCCAATCGCGACTTCGACAAGCTTCTTGCACAGCTTCTTTAGGCCTCCCAACAATCAAATTGGGAGGTCCTCTATCTCCCTCAAGTTCGTTCGCTCCTCGCCAATTAAAGCAGGGATCTCCTCCACCTTCATCCTCTCCGCTTCTCATCGTCGGAGAGTTCTTCATCCACGATGTTGAAAAGTCACGCCACCATGGATTCCTCCCTCGTTCTTCTAATAGAGTAGGTCTTTATCCCCCCTATCTATCCCTAGATTAGGAATTAGCCCTTAGGAACCTAATTCGATCACCGCACACCTCTACCCCCCTTCATCTTCTCCAGCACTGGCCGCACCTCCGGCAGGGCCGTGCGACCACATCACGACACCAAACTCCACAACACTGACACCATAATCTTCCCAACGACTTGTAGGTCAAAAGCCCTCAAGATATTGAGGGTTTTGACCTGCAAATCTACCAGTCGACCAACCCATCCCGCCAACGTCGTCTCTGACTTCGACCGGCCACCACGACGCTCCAATCACCTCACCAGCATCGCTGTTGAACTCACCGTCCTCCGACAGCCCTATTGAGTGCTTTGATTTGGACTATTAGCCCGTATTCTTGTTTTTAGGTTGTTGCCGGACCTCCGCCCTCGCCATCAAATCACCGCCATCATACGCTGCTATCACTCATCCTCCGTCCTCGCAATCACTTCCAGCATATGCGGATTACATCCAGGGAGCTTTCCAGGCTCTCAATCAAAGGAGACACAGCAACTGTAGCTCCAATTGCTGCAAGTTTCTTCGGCTGTGCATGCAAGGAAGGAGATTGGGATTTAGTCCCACCTCATGTGCAACAAACTTGAAATAGTGTATAAAACGCTTTTGTGACATAGGCTATTCACCTCTACACGAGGGGTGAGGTCCCTCACTCTTACTCCTTTCCACTCCTCGCTCACCATCCACTACCGGTGAGCTTAGACACTGTTCACGACCTGATAACCTAGTTACTGTGCACTCGTATACCCAATTGAGGAAAAAGAGGAGAAATTCTGAGGAGGGTGGGGTGTGGTTTTGCACTGTTCTTGTCTCGAGATGCATGCTAGCGCACTCTATACTTAGCGAAATTATGTGGTGTTGAGGCTTTGAAAGTTAAGCCGTCTGACCTTAAGGTCCAACGTTTGACTTTGGATTGGTTCTGATTACTGTGGAGATATTGGCTCCTGTGTTGACGTGACTATTTATGGTTAAGTGGTTCAAGACCACTGTGTAAACATTTGATTGTGGATTACTGTTGAAACATTGGATTATGTGTTTAATTGTTGGATTAAATTGGTGATTCAAATTATGATTTTTAGGATTTGATTGTTCCTTTTATTCTATTGACTTTTGAGATACATTTTCTATTATTTAATATATTTTTGAGTAAATTCATTGCATATCATTCTTGTGCTTAATCATTGTGCTCATTATCTATAATTGCGGCTAGTGTTGTCAATTCCATATTTGTTCCCTTGGAATGACCTCGGAACTTAAGATTGTTTTTCGAGCACGTATAAATTTAAATGTCACATTGATTTTCGTCACTATACTACAACGCGATCTTTTTACGACGATTTTTGATGCAAGATATGGATATGATGGATGATGTTGTTACTGAAATAATGTACTATTGTGGGTGTTGAAGGGTTTCATTTCTAGCTTCTTTCCTTTCTATCGCACTTCTATTCGATTCTCTATGTGGATGTGTTGTGTAATGTGTACAAGTACAAGTGCAGGTAATCTACATGTTTATATGGTGTCACAGGTCATTGGATCCAGGGCACTACATGCATGAATAAGTATGTAGTGTTAATCTCCATTTTTGCATTAGGTCATTAAGGCGGACTCAGGTCTCTCTCCCATGTTGGAGCATCCTCTACCCAATGGAGATCTCTCACACTTTGGTGTGATTCTCTCGCATAACCTCTTACGCACTTCTCACTCTCCTATATTTCTATCTCTCTCTTGTACCTTCACTGCTTTTGCCTTGATCATCATCCTCTATCTCATCCTAGTTTCCTTCTTTTCTTTCTCATCTATTCTTCTAACTTTGTCCTCTATTGATTGCTAATAATGACCTTCCTTATCATGATTTTGGATTTTAGGAGATTCACACCTTCTTAACTCTTCTTTCACTTAAAGATTGGTGTTCCTTAGTGGTTAATAATTAGTTGAATATTTAACAACCGATGAGTAGCTTAAAATTAGGCAAGTGGGGGTTTGGCTCATTGGCCAAGACTAGTAATCATGCAACAATCTTGTAGGCTTCATAATAACACATATGACTCAAGATAAACTCCAATAAAAAGACCATTAAGTTTAATGAAAAATGTTAAGTAGACCCTCTTAACCACAAGTTGTTTGCCAACAATCTATTCTCTCCTCCTTCAACCTGCATTCCCTGACCTCTTACATCCTCTTCTTATAGTTAATCTCCTCCTCCTTTGGAGCTCCCTCCATGATGCTTCATGATGCTCTAATTGGTTGACTCAACCCCCTTTCTCAATCTCCTCTCTTCTATATTCCACATTTTTTCACTCGTTTCCTATTTTATGCCACAACTCTTAAGCTCATCCTCCAATTTGACCTCAACTGTCTCCTACTGTGCATGCTTCTTATCTCCCTCAATGCCTTTCATTTCCTTGATCTCAATGTTGTCACCAACCTATCCTCTCACTATGGCCACAGGTAGTGAAATGGAGGAAAGGGAGTCTAATGGGCCTCCCTCCTATGGCTTCAATGATAGAATCATGGACACAACTTCTATGATGTTTTGCATATAGGAAGGGACAATGGTGGTGACATGGCCCCACAAGCAAATGTGTTGTGGCAAACATGGATAGTGGTGCAAGGGCATAAGGTGCAAGTGGGTGGGGAAGAGAGGAGAAGCAATGGCGGTGGCTTAGTGGAGGTGTAGGTGTGTGTGGATGGGGCAAGGGAGAAGAAGATGGAGCTGACAAGGAGGTCCAAGTAGGTGAGGAAGAGGTGGGGCGATGGGTAGTGGAGTTGAAGTAGATCATTTTTTTAAACAAAGGTTTATGGACCCCAATTAATTCATCATAGACTAGGATTGACCCAACACTGAATTCCCAAATTAACAAAAAGTTTTACCTGCCAAATTGAGCAACTTTCTTAGGAGATTGCTTTAACTAAGATCTTTAAAGGGATTTTCATGAAATCGACAATACTTTTAGGGGCTATACGTAAAAATGGGCTAAAAATCTGCATTTTTTGTAGGAAAAATCTATCCAGACTTTTTTCCCATAGCAAGTAGTCAGAAAATTATTGATATTTTTAAATAAACATTGGCATAATGCAAAGCAAAATGCAATGAGTCTTTTAAGAGCAGACATCATCATCGATGACATTTGCTTCAGAACTCAATATTACGAGTGCCATCTTTAAAAATCACAAATGATATTTGATTTCTAATATCATGAGTGCAATCTAATTTACAATTAAAAAATCATTCATACAATTTAGTTCAAAATCAAAATATTACAGGTGCAAGTGCAATTTAATTCACAGCTAAAAGTCATCGGTATAATATATTTTGTGACTAAATATTACTGTTATAATTTAATTCGGAGGGGAGGGGTGGGGGGTGTGATGATTCATTTCGAATTCCCTCCATTCTGCCATAAACATATCATATACTTTCAAGTAGAGGTTCCTGATGAAAACGAAAATTCAAATTACTACAGGAAGCGGTGGCAGAGAGAACAGCAGCATGCAAAATGCACAAACTATTTTAACTTACCCGCCACGTTCTTCTTTTCCTTGTGAGATCGAGAGATCGAGATCAAGATCAAGAGAGGGACAGAGAGAGGAAAGCATAGTTCCAAATATACCAAACACCATAGGTTGCACAGGTCAGAGGCTTAGCCCCCAACGTGTGCCTACTCCAAATCTTGCACCTCCCTCACCCGCCAAAACCCACATTCATTTCTGATTCCAACTGCTCACCAAAACAAACTTGATTGCCTCACCAGAAGGTTTCCACCTTTCTCTCTGCGACACTGATCGATTCAGAACACAGCAACCACCTGTACCGCCTTCAAAGTCACGTGCATGTCCTGGTAAACTCGTTTGCTACCTTCTAACATCAGCTCGAGGCGTCAACCCATCTCGGGAATCCCCGCGAGATGGGCAATTTGGGTGCCCACCTTCGGGAGGTTTGCCTCTGGGTGTTGCTGTTTGTGGTTGGTGTGAGCTGTGGAGATATTGATGGGGGAGGGGGAGGAGCTGTTGAAGGAGTGGCCTTCGTGGATGTGAGGCGTGCGGTTGGTGTCACTGATGAGGACTATGTGTGCGCCACATTGGACTGGTGGCCGCCGGAGAAGTGTGACTACGGGGCGTGCAGCTGGGGGATGAGGCCTCTGCTTAATCTCGTGAGACCCTCTTCTCTCTGGGTCGACCAAATGGGAGTTGGTGCAATGTGATTTGATGTTTCAGCTTCATGTTGTTGATATGACATTTGTTACAACCTGAAGCGACCCTTCATAGAACTCGAGGATGGTCGGTCTTTATTAATTCTAAGATCTAGTCATCCATCGAGAAATAAATCAAATGCAAAAAAAAATACGACATTACACACAAGCAATATAGTTAGGTATTAAATAAAAAGGGATTAGAACGGTAGATTCCAAGCGAAAAGTAGAATTTGCTAACTAGCCATCACAACAAGAATAAAAAGGCGTAAAGCAACAACAGGTTCCAAAAGACTAAAAATACTCACTACCATTAAACAATGCCTTTGAAGCGGAAACGGAAAAGAAATAGACTATTGCTCGACTCGACTAGACCCAGCATCCTCTGCAGCCGGTAGTACTAACTGCTCACCTCCCTGACCTGAACATATATAATTGTTGTCAGCTAAATGCTGAGTAGAGAGGCAAACATAAGTACAAGCTATGCATTTAAAAGTTAAAAGCAGTAACCTGTTCGTGCAATTTTCAATTATTTATATAATTACCATCCGGTTCCATTCAAAATCACTACTTGTTTATTATCCAAGTATTCTAGTAAAGGTCAATATCATTACTTAATTTACATGCTCCCTAAGAAAACGATCTTGTTGCAGTTTTTCCACGATGCAGGACGTACACGTGGCACTCTTCTGGCCGGGAGATACCTCATGGTAGCCTACACCCTGTCTACCACCCCGTGGTCATGGTCATGACGTAGCGGTGACTACGGCATGCGCAATAAGCGCACAAGTAGCTACCCCGTACTGACACGAGGTCAGTTCTTTCCGTTAGCTGATACGCTCTAACGTACAACATAAAACAGAACATAGGCCACACCCCTCAACAGTCTGCGTACCCTCGCCCGACTATCCCAGTTTGCTCAATGGATTCAACAGAAGTCGGTGTAAAGAGGCCATTCCTAACCCCGGGTCTTAACTCAAGGGGAGGCTAGCTCTCTCCCTACACAACAGTGGCAATATCTCTCCTCAGTACCACATACACGAGGGCCAGCTCACTTTTTGTACCCAAGTCCAACCAATCATCATGCCTGTACAGGTGAACTATTCCATCACACATCCGAGTATCCATGTCACTGTACTTAAGCTATTTTCTCAGTTCGCCGTAAAGTTCGTGCATAATACTCGTCTCGTTCCATCAAGTTACATGTATCCCTATTTACACTCAGGTTTTTAATTATGGAAATAGATAGCTCGTGATACAACAATAAAAGCATCTAATTACATCAGTTGAGTTACCATTTACTCACAATATGGAATTTATCAGAATGCTCACTTAAATTGTGTCAAGCGGGTTCATGCACTGAACATAAACATACACATCTTTAATCCTAGGGTTCATTCCATAACCTAGGTTTCAAGCAGAGATCTATAGTTCAACATTCACTTAATAGGAACAAACATCAAGAGTAGAGAAAACCACTCTACCAAAGGGTACAGGTGATATGGGGGCACAGATGGCCGTCCCAATGCCCCCGCAAGTCCCGTATGCACTACGGATTGGAGGGCTACACCAAATGGTCGGTCAAAACAGGCATTAATGTTGTTGACTAACATTTCAGCACATCAAATAAGCTCAAAATAGTGTGGAAACGACTCTGACACGTAAGAAATTGAGAAAGGAAACCAATGATACCTTAATTGCGCGATTCCGACTTCGTTTAGGCCCTGAACCGGCCCAAACACTCCTCCCAGTTCACGATAACGAGATTTTCTCTTAATTAAGATAATTGCAATAAAAATGTGAAATTGTATTTTATGTGATAGAAATCTCATATCAAAAATTCATTAAATCTAACCACAAGGGATTAAGTTGTATCCACAAAAAGGAACTAAGCCAATAAACTTACAAATATTTCTATCATCTTATTATTCCATCATGATGTCAAAAATTTGCCACAATTACAATTTAGCATGCATCTCATATAGAGCTAATAAATTGAGGAGATAAGGATGCTATCAGATAATGAGAACTTTAAGGGCCTGACTACAAATTCATTCAAAAAATCAGAATTTTTTATTAAAAAAAAAAGTTCCCACAGTGGCATAGCAATGTAAATAGAAATTCCATACAAAACAGAGGATTCTTCCTCCTTCGTGCACACAAGGAGTAGCGTCAACCGGTTGGTGCTCGATGGAGGTTGGCCGTGACAAGAGCTTCATGATGGCGGTTGTGGCGTGGGGAACCGTGGCCGGAGCTCGCTGGTTGGAGGGACGGAGGGCACCGGTGGGGAAGCTTTTTGGCTAGCTAGACGATCATCGTTTCGTGCAATCAAAGGTGGGGTTTAGGTGGTGAGAGTGAGGTGAGTCTGGTGGAGGCAACGGGGTGTCGAACAAAGGGCGGAGGGGCCACTGCGTGTGGTGTCGACCGGTAGGTGATGGGTTCCTCTTCTTCTCTGTCAAAGGAGAAAAAGAAGAAGAAACTGTTGCGTGGCCACGGGTGCGTGAGGTGAGGTCTACGTGAGGGTGTTGTGGACACGGCACGTGGTTGCAGGTGCGTGAGGATGTGCGTGGCAATGCATAGCCGCATCTGAAGGTGGTCTGCGGCGAGGGGGAGGTGTTGGGTTCTTCTTATGGGTGGTAGGGGAGAGGAGCGGTGGCAGGAGGTTGAAGACGAAGAGGATAGGGAAGGCAGGAGCCGGTTGGTGGTGTTTGGTCACACATTGTCACCGTATGACCGGCGAGAGGCGAGGGCGATGTTGGGGAAGCTGGGGCCACCATGCACGCTTTGGAGTTCGCAGTGCAAGTCCTCTCTTTCCTCAGTGGTCATCAAGGAAGAAGATGATCCTGCTTTTAAAAGTTTCTTCATGTGTTTTCTTCCATCGAGATCTCCTCCAATCGCTTGTTGGAGGACATAACGAGCGATTAAGAGGAATGCGGTGAGACTCGACATCGACGGTATTGGCGATGGAGTTGGTTGGCGGTAAGGCGCGCGTGCTCAACAAATTTACTCAGTGTCTTGCCTGCATGCACTAATTATGTTATCATAAAAATATCTTATTAAATCTTAACTTTGACACATAAAAATGTATGTAGGTTAAGATAAATTATCATTTAAATCATGAATAATTAACAATTAGGAACATGTAATTAATAATTACTTGGGCTAATTAGCACTCCACTAAAGTGGACTGATAGTTCACCTGAACCGGACCAGGTGGGTTGGTCTAGCTGGACTAGCCACCTGCTAGCAACAGTAGTGTGCCCTGACTGAAATCAGACGTCCGGGGTGAGTCCTAGATGTCATAAACGTGCGCAGGAATCCCATCTAGCACTCCTGCTCCTTCCCCTATCGTATGCTACCCCTCACAGCCATCTAAGGGTGCTACCGGATGTCAACACTTTGCCCAGTCGTCTGGGAGTGAAGTCGAACGTCTGACACCACCTTCAAACATCCAAAAGCACCTCGATGGTTGCAGCAACACGCCTTCCCAATGTCCTTTGCCCCTGTGTAGGCCTACCAGGCTAATATCCACACTCTACAACCACTAAGGCAGCGTAAACTTGGTTTCCGCACCTGCACACCACGCAAACTCCTCAGGCAGAGTTTACCTCGACACTATGCACGTTCCCAGACGTCCGGAGCGTTCCCTGGATGTCCGCGGAGTCCTCCAACTGTCTGCAAGATGTCGCAGACGTCTGATAACCACAGGAGCTGCACCCAACTCCACTCGCAGGACCTGCTCGTAGCGGCTCTCCTCGTCTGCTGCGCCACTTCTCGATCCTTGCAACAGCAGCTTCTCCTCCTGCCGCTCTCTCTCTTCCTCCACACACACTCCTCTCTCCTCACGCTCTCCCTCTTCCTGCTGTTCTCACTCTCCTCCCTCACTCATGACTTGCAAGGGAAAGGAGGGAAGGTGTTGTGGGGTGCCATTGGAGAACAAAAATGGAGGAGGTGCGGAAATCAAGGTGAGATTTTAGGGGTTTTATAAGGGTGGAAATAGGGTTTGGGGGTGCATGGGAGGTGATGTGGGATCGGGAAAAATTGCACCTGGCCCCACAGAACAATTTTTGGGGGTGTTGGAATTGTGCAAACCCCTCCAAAAGCCAAAAACTCCGCACGGGGTCTCTTTTGGTACGTAGAAAATTATGAAAAGGCCCCTAAGGTTCAAGAAAAGCCTGGATGACCCTTAGGAAAGGTCATTTCAGCATTCACCTTATGCTCTGTTGGCAATCATTTCGCAGTTTTGGAAAGGTGCTTAATGTTGCTAATGATATGAGGTTTGAGAAGTTTTCCTGTCACTAGTCTTCTTTTGATTCTGTTTCTTTCCCTTTTTTCCTTATGACCTAGAATCTAACATGGGAAACTGGCCATCCCTCACATCTCTATCCCCCTAGGTGGACTCGAACCTACGGTTGTCCTTCCAAAGTTAAGAATCCTCATCGTTTGACCATCCCCAGGTGGACTTTTTGGTTCTAATTTTGCTTGCATCATTTTGTTCCTAAGGCTGCTTTACTTGGATGGTTAGTGAGTTAACCTCCATTTACTTGAGGTGTTAACCCAGATAACCTTAACACCTATTTTGAGAGGTTTAACTTCCGTTTTGCTAACACCGATTCTAAGGCATGTTAGCAAAACATGTGTTAACTTCGTAACTCTCACACACCTAAACCCTACTCTCTAAAAATGGTTAACACCGGTTCAAGTAAACATGAACTTATGTCAACATCACCCTGCAAGTAAACAGAAATTGCGGTTAACGTCAATTTCATATTTTTTAACATTGATTTCCTAATTCCTGAAGTAAACTAGCCCTAAGTGTCATTCCATTAATTAGCTTTTTCTTTTTTCTGTCTTTTCCGATTGATGCTTGAAATCATGAACGTGAATTTTGGTGAAAAGGTGCTTTGGATCCTTGATAAAAGTAAATATGTTCTAACAAGCTGAGCTTCATTCTTTTTGTCCCTGTATTAGCCAAAATTGGAGAGTAGAATCCACTTCTTATGTGGAGATAGGAATTGGACAGGAACATAGGAAACCCAAAAATCATGGTCAGTCTCAGTGCTTTTCTGGAATCTAGTGCTTTTCTGGAATCTATCCTTTTAGAAAATCAAAAAGCTTATAAAATCACCTTGAAGCGCATTCTAACGATCTTGGCTACACAAAACTGGGCCCCGGATCATGATGAATGAATAGCCTGATTAGAAAACATGATTTTAGATTTGCTGGAGTGATCTTAAAGTTCTACAACATATAACTTGTCAATAAAATAGATCAGTTGGTCCTTAAATCATTATCAAACACACTCCCAAGTAATCGTCTGTTAGGTTCATTCCTATATGTTGCTGTATGCTCTCTTCATGCAGATGAGAGATCTATAATTCCACGAACCTTTTCAATTTTTTCTATAATTAAAATTCAGATTGTCGTTTCCCAATTGTTTGACCTTTTTTCCATACAATAAATGGGGAGCCTATGACATTTTTTTTCCATCATTCCCAAACTATTTCGAAATATATTAGGCACATGGTGGCTTTGCATCTGGACACAGGATAGGTTCCGCAGTGCAGGAGTTGGTTCCCCTGCCCCATCTACAATTCAGGTTTCAAAGTAACAGTTTGAGATAGCTGCCTTTTTAATCTAAAATAGGGAGATGGAAAATGGCGTGCAAGCTCCTTAGAGCCCATTTCAAAATTTTCAAAGCATACTCTATCTTCAATATTGCCATTGTGTGGATATTTGATGCTCGGAATGCATTTTCTTTTTCCTATATATGTTTGTTAGTAGAACAAACTTTTGCTAAATAATCTTATGAAACCTCTTTTGAACCGTGTCTTATATGTACTGTCCTTTGTGTGCGCTTCACATACATAAATACGTGCACGCATGCTTGAATGGAGGACCCTTTCGATGAGCCTAGGGCTCAACTTCGTTAAATAAGCCAACATGATACTTGATCCATTTTGCACCTTATTTGAGAAATCCAACCATATGGGTCGAACATTTATTGCTTAAACATATTATGTGAAATTTTATCGAGAATAGAAAAACTTCTGGCACTCATATTAACGGAAGAAATTATCGTGATGTTGATTTTTAGAAAGCTAAAAGACATTTACAAAGAATTTCTAAATGTGTTGAGTCTGTAAAAATTTAAGACAAAGTCTTATAATATTTGTACGGTACTTTGAAAAAACTTGATAAGCTTTGGAGATTTCGAAGATGCATTTGCAAAAGATGTTTTGCACAAGTAAGTAATTTGAGCTTAAGGCTCATCTAAAAATTCTCATACAATAAATACATCCATTTATACTTGCATCTTGCCCGCGTGCGTGGATGTGTGCTTACATGTGTGCGCATGTGCATGTGCGTGTGCATAATTTCAATAATTCTTGTTGCCAACATTGTACTTGCCATATTCGTTGGTTACTCTGTCAACTAAAAATATAATATCATCTTATGCAGAATCTCTCAAAGTCCCATTCTTTTGAACGTGGTGAAAGGTACTAATTTGACAAACACATAAAAGAATAAATATGGGTTAGGAAAACAAAACATGGTCTAGTGCCTGATCCATCTGCGATAAAAATAAATCTCAGGTGTTATCATATTTTACATTATGGTATCATAGCAGCATTTTCTCCATTGAGACTGCGACTTGGAGGAACTTTGCAGGACAAGGTCATGTATGATGTGGGGAACCTACATCAGTCAAGCACATAATTTGTTCGAAGCACATGAGATGGGATGAACTTAACAGATTCTTCAGAAAATCAAGGTACTCCCCATTTGATACAGTTTATGGTCTTTATTGGTTTCATTCTTCTCCGAAGAAGAAAGAAACCAGATTTACTTTGTAACTTTGAAGAAAGTTCAACAACTAGATAAAAACCAATAAGTTCAAATCAAATGATCACATTTGTTTCATCATTTTTCAACTGGTTTGGCCCCCTGTAAAGGACTGCGCTTCGGGTCATAAAAATGAAGAATAAGCAATAATGTGCTGCTTTACTGGATGTAGCAAGCATGGCTCCATCCTTTCAATGCTTAGTACATAAATTTAAAATATTGATGTGAACGCCCGACCAATAGAAGAAAAGTGCTTGACATATTTTTAGCTGACAAGTTAACAGGAATGAAACGGTAAAACCTGGTTTCATCATAACAATTAGCTTGAAGATGCTAAAGGTGTGTGGTAAAAGGGAATGAGTTATCATGATTTGCCTTTAGGATATCTTATGGAGGGTGTAAATAGTAAAAAGAAAACAAAAAAGAAGACCAAAGTGGGGAAGGAGGACAAATGGAGGCTGCTTGAATGGAATCAAAGCTACTTCTGGCATACCATGCATGCAGAGGCTGTTTCCATCTAATGTCATTCAAGAAGAAAAGATACATGCCTAGTTATAAAGTTGACTTACTCCAGCATTTCTTTCTTTCGAGAACCCCATCCCATCTCCCAACCGACATTTGTGTTAAAGAATCTGTAATTTTTAGAATTTCTCATATGGACATCATCTTGACGTCTGTCTAATATATTCACTCGGGGGCTACTGTTATCTTTGGTTTGAACGCCCTGAATGGAAGGGTTCCCTTACCAGATGGATCATTGGTTGGGTCCTGGAATTCCAGCAATGCGGCTGCTTTAATTTGTTATACAGCTGACAAGGGATACCATGCCCATGGTTGGGAGCTTGGCAAGGAACCAAAGAGCTATCCAGGTTATTACATAGCTCACATGGACATCAACCACTTGCCAAATGATTGTATATTTCATTTTCTTTTTTAACCAAGTTTTCCAGATCCAGTTATCATGTTGGAGAAAAATGGCTGTCAAAAAAAAAAAAAAGATAAAAAGATAAACCAGTTGCTTTGTACTTTGGCAGGAACTGGAATAAAAAAAATTCATGGGGTGAAGCCCGGATGCTCACTCTAATATATCATTCAATTATTAGGTGCTTAGATTTTATGCCATCGTTGGTGCAGGAAATGAACTAAGTGGAAGGGGGATTGGAGCAAGGATAGCAGCAGATCAATATGCAGCCGATGTGATAAAATTGAAAAATATTGTAGATGACGCCTATCATGCCTTCCCTATCAAAACCCTAATATTAGCACCAGGTGGCTTCTTTTGATGCTGTATGGTATGAAAAACTTATCAACGGAACTAGGCCAAACTCTTTAGATGCCATAACACATCATATATATAATCTTGGTCCAGGTACTTACTATTGTCTGAGACCACTGCCTTGGCCAAATTTGGCTACAATATGTCTTTTATTTATCAATTTAAAACTTGAACTAATTCTTTTTTATTAAACAAATAGTTATTGAAAATTACTTAGTTGAAAGAAATGAAGGTATCTATTTCGTAAATGAAACCCTGCACCTGTTTTATATAGAGAGGTGGGGAAAAATATTACAGGACTCCAAATAGAAATAAAAAAAATACAAACACCCTCATAATATAATGTAACACTCCCCTTCAAGTTGAAGCATATATATCAACCATGTTCAGCTTATTTCTACACTTCTCAAACAAGAGGCGTGACAAAAACTTGGTGAACATGTATGTAGTCTACTTTGATGAGACTAAATAGGAAGTGCGGAGTAGATCCTACTGAATCAGTCTCCTAATATAATGGCAGTCTACCTCCACATACTTCATCCTTTCATGAACATAGGGTTATTAGCTATATACGTGGCAGCCCTATTATCACAATAAATGTCCATAGGCTCCTCAATAGTAACATGGAGATCCTTCAGTAATGATCGTATCCTGATCATCTCAGCAACAGTATGTGCTATAGCGTGATACTCTGACTCAGCACTAGAACGTGACACCACACTCTACTTCTTGCTCCTCTATGTCACCAAATTTCCTGCAACAAAGATCCAGAAACCTGTAGTAGACCTCCTGTCCCCAATATCACCTGCATGTTAACATTAGAGTATCCAATAATAGTCATAGGAGCTCTTATTTGGAAAATAAGTCCTCGGCCTGGAGACTCATTGATATACCTCAACACCTGAGTTACTGCCTATCAATGCTCATCTATAGGCCTGTCTAAAAACTGACTTAGCTTCCCTACTGCAAGATTGATATCTGGCTTAGTTATAATCATATAGAGTAATTTTCCCATAAGCTACCTATATGCCTTCAGTCGAGCAAACTCATCAAATAGATGAACTTTTGGATCCAAAGGGATATTTGCTCCCTTAGGCCCAAGCAGGCCAACTTCCTGAAGAATATCCAAGGCATACTTCCTCTGAGACATAACAATCCCCTAATTGCTAGTGGTAATCTCAATACCAAGGAAGTACCTGAGTCTCCCAAGATCCTTCATCATTAACTATTGTGCCAAGTACTTCTTGACCTGGGATATACCAGCCATGTCATCACCTGTGAGAATCAAAATCATCTACATACACAAGTAGAGCCACAACACCCCTACCAGTCTTCCTCACAAACAGAGAGTGATCAAACAAAGACCTCTGTAACCTAATCACAGACAATGCCTCTGATAGTCGCTAGAACCATGCTTTGGGGCTTTGCTTTTGGCCATAGATTGCCTTGCGCAGTCTACACACACACTCCCCCTAAACCTCGAAACATGGGGGTTATTGTATACATATCTCCTTCTGAAGATCACTATACAAAAATGCATTTTTGACATCCAATTATGAAGTGCCTAACCATAGTGAGCAACCACCAAGATAAGAATACGAACAACAGAGAGTCGAACCACTGACAAGAAGGTGTCAAAGAAATTCACTTTATAAGTCTAAGTGAATCCTTTAGCCATGAGACAGGTCTTGTACCGAGAAATAAACCCATCAGGGTTATATTTTAAGGCAAAGACCCACCTTGCTCCAATAAGATGTGCGTCAGAAGGTAACGAGGCCAACTCCCAGGTGCCCCTGTCGCGAAGAGCAACTATCTCCTCCTCCATTGCAGCCTTCCAATGCATTCTCAGAAGTGCCAGCTGATAGGATGTAAATATCTCAGAACTAGGCATAGCAGTTGTAAATGCATGAAACACGGCTCCTAAAAAATGAGTAGATGCAGCACTCCCTGTAGAAAACGGCAGCCCTACCAGGAGAGGGTAACGTAATAAAATGCGGAAATAAAATATAAACAATCTCACAAAAAATCAGTCGCACAATGTACACAATAAATTTTTAGGTGGAAACCCAAACTGAGTGAAAACCACCACCTAACCCTCTCGAATTAGGATTTTCCGATCAACCAAGTTGATCAAATCCACTAAACGAATCACTTAAACAAGAGTGATTCAACCTCAATTACAACCACGCAACAAGTGCGAGGGTAGCGTTCCTCAACCCCTTCTCTTCATGAGAAGGATTTTGTCCCATGAAGGAGACGGGAATTCGCAAAGCGAATACCCAACCAAATAACAAAGTAAAATAACAAATATAGTCCTATAGAGCCAACAAAGATTTAAACCTAGCTTCTATAGGAATTAGGAAACTCCCCTTTGCAAGGAGTGTGTCGAATCGATGACGCGAGTGCATGAGCCATGCGATGGCGCAATGTCGCTCTCGTGAACTACGGCGGGAGAGTGGGTGCGCAAAGGCTTGATGCTCTCAAGATGTAGAACTGGAGCTTGAAGAACAAGAGCTTGCTTCTTAGGATCAAGAGACACAAAATGGTGTGTAAGTGTATTACTAGGTGTCTTTTGGTGTCTTTAGGTGTGTCTTAATGTGTAAGAGGTTCTTCTCTATTTATAGAGGCCTTAGGAAGGCTTTGCAAGGCTTAGGAAAGCTTCCATAACCGTTGGGAGCAAAGCTCAAGAGAATCAGGTCGAAATTAGGAACAATGATTGCACTGACAGGGTTATCAGACGTCTGATCCTGGCATCAGACGTCTGGGAAGCCAGTTTAAGACGTCTAAAAATAAGTTCAAACGTCTGATTTTATGCGGGTTTCTTCCTCACTTGAATCAGATCTAAACAGAGTTCTAGTGCAAGTCCATCAGACGACATACAGGACGTCTGGCACTATGTCTGGACGTCTGGAAACCTACTTTTTCGTGGGAATGGATTTCCAAGAGAGTGCAACGGCTAGAAAATCTCTGAAAAGAGATTTTGGGTCAGTCGAGGCAAAACGGTCATTTATCAGACGTCTGGAAAGGCCTAAGGACGTCTGATAAGGCTCTAACGGTCATATCCTTGAGTGTTTGCTAAGCCAGCCAACGGTCCACTAATTGGATGTCTGGAAAAGTCATCAGACGTCTTCTAAGACATCTGGTCTAAGGTCTGGACGTCTGATTTCATCAGACAGAACTACCTAAGTCCAGGCTAATTGTTATCAGACGTCTGAATCAACAGTCAGACGTCTTAAAACATATTATCAGATGTCTGATTTTGGAATTAGACGTTTGGAAATGCTGTTTGAACCCTATATTGGTTTTCTAAGTTCTCCACAGAAAATCTAAGTATCCTAGGGTTGTGCAGGTGTTCCTAGGACTACTATTAGGGTACTTTGAGGCTCTTTAACATGATATTCTAATGAATAAAAAGAGCAACAAAAGAAACGAAAAATACAAAGAGTACACGAGAAGGAAATCTATCCTATTCTTCATCTCCTTCCTTCTTCAAGCCATCGCTCCTCGCGAATCTCCTCTGTTCTCCATCAAGCTCCTCCAATCCATCATGGATGCGAGCTTGAACTCCGTCTAATCATGTCTCCATTTGCAATTGACCTGAAATCTAATACTCCAAGTGCAAATATTAAATGACACGTGTTTTGTTATCATCAAAACAAATGATCGTGGTGCTCTAGCACCAACACTCCCAACCACACGATATTGAGCACATGACCGAGGGGCCTTCTAAATAGCAATAGGCATATCATCATCAGTGCTCATGGAAACAAGACCTGGAGAAACATCCACAGGCAACGTATTCTCAGTGGTCTTAACCTCCACACCTACTGGCACTGTATCTAAAGGAGTCTCCTCTGTGCGAATATTTGTACCTGTAGGAATCTCCTTAGTAGAAGTAGTCTCTAGGTTACCACCATTGTCCTGAAAGGACTATGGAATAGACAAAGGAGGCTTCTCCCTGTAGACAACTGGTAATTGATAGGTGTAACCCTTAAAGGTTCTTTCATCTACTAATATTGGCCTAAATGTGCTAGCAGATGGCCCCGTAGCCTGAGAAGAACTGCTACTATCTGTGAATACACCAAATGGGATAGGAGCAACTGGCATAGGAGGATACTCTAGCATACTTTGCACTTATCTGGCAGCAACAGAAAAATAAGGTACAATTTCATGAAAGATGATGTCTGCGCTAATATAATTCTTCTGGTGCAGGAGATCAAAACACTGATACCCCTTCTAAGTACGAGAGTAGCCAAGGAACACACACTTGACTGTTTTAGATGCTAATTTATCTCACCTAAGTCCAATAAGGTGTATAGAAGCCACACACCCAAATGTCTTAGGTGGAAGATCAAACAACTCAACATCTGGATATAGCACTGATGAGAATCTCATCATGAGTCCTAACTAGCATATTTTGACCTAACAAAGTAAACAAAAGCTCCTACATAGCCAAGAGAAAGGCTTAATTCAAGGGATCAATAATCTGGGAAGAAAACATGAAACAAGGGATAAAACTGTAATTTTACCATTGCAGTGCATCAACGGAATTTCTAAATTTTTAGATATAGGTCAATTGGACTTAACAAGAGAAAAAGTGGGATGGTTCAGTCAGAAGAGGGTTATTGAGAAATTTAAGAATTAAATGACATTCTATAACCTTAAAACAAATTCATTTTAATTTACAAGGTTCTAGGTAGGATAAAAATTAACTAAATCCTCTAAAATTCATGGAAAATATCCTCTAGGGTTTAGAACCTTCAATTTGGCCTTTGGAACCTGTTTTGACCTAGATTGGGGTCCATGCCCAATATTTGACCTAATTTAGGTTTGTGTGCAAAATGTCCATTCAAACGTGGTCAAACCTAAAATCCAACTTCACCATTGGATTCCTTAGGTCCAAATTAGGTTTGTACCAAAATTTGGACCTAAGGGAATGTCATCTTGACCTACTTTGCAATTTAGTCCACCAAATTACATTCTGACCCTTAACTTTTGGAAACCCTTGCAATTACACCCTCAACTTCTTCATCACTTTCCTCATTTTGGTCCCTCTGCCATCGAAACAGGGACCCATACCTCCAGCGACTTTGCACGGAGGTTTTCTCTGTAATTCCCTACTCGAAGGGGGTGAGATCAGCGTGACGTAAAAAATCCGGAATATAATCTAAAGCAATCTCACAAAAAATCAATCGCACAATGTACACAATAATTTTTAGGTGGAAACTCAAACCGGGTGAAAACCACCACCTAACCCTCTCGAGTTAGGATTTTCCGATCAACCAAGTTGATCAAATCCACTAACCGAATCACTTTAAACGAGGGTGATTCAACCTCAATTACAACCACGCTACAAGTGCAAGGGTAGCGTTCCTCAACCCCTTCTCTTCACGAGAAGGATTTTGTCCCTCGAAGGAGACGGAAATTCACAAAGCGAATACCCAACCAAATAACAAAGATAAAATAACAAATAATCCTATAGAGTCAACAAAGTAATTTTTAACCTAAGCTTCTATAAGAATTAGGATACTCCCCTTTGCAAGGAGTGCGTCGAATCGATGACGCGGGTACGTGAGCCACGCGATGGCGCAACGTCACTCTCGTGAACTACGGCGGGAGAGCGGGTGCGCAACAACTTGATGTTCTCAAGATGTAGAGCTTGAGCTTGGAGAGCAAGAGCTTTTCTTCTTGGGATCAAGAGACACAAAATGGTGTGAAAGTGTATTGCTTGGGTGTGTCTTGTGTATCTTAGTTTGCAAGAGGTTCCTCTCTATTTATAGAGGCCTTAGGAAAGCTTTGGAAGGCTCTGGAAAGCTTCCATAGCCGTTGGGTGCAAAGTCCAAGAGAATCAGGCTGAAATCAGGAAGAATGATTGCACTGATAGGTTTATCAGACGTCTGATCCTGGCATCAAACGTCTGGAAGATCACTTTAAGACGTCTGAAAATAAAGTCAAACGTCTGATTTTGGGCGAGTCTCTTCCTGACTTGAATCAGATCTAAACAGGGTTCTAGTGCAAGTCCATCAGACGACATACAGGACGTATGGCACTATGTCTGGACGTCTGAAAACCTATTTTTTCGTGGGAATGGATTTTCAAGAGAGTGCAATGGCTAGAAAATCTCTGAGAAGAGATTTTGGGTCAGCCGAGGCAAAACGGTCATTTATCAGATGTCTGGAAAGGCCTAAGGACATTTGATAAGGCTCTAACGGTCATATCCTTGAGTGTTTGCAAAGCCAGCCAACGGTCCACTAATTGGATGTCTGGCAAAGTCATCAGACATCTTCTAAGACGTCTGGTCTAAGGTCTGGACGTCTGATTTTCATCAGACAGAACTTCTACGTCCAGGCTAATTGTTATCAGACGTCTGAATCAACAGTCAGACGTCTTAAAGCACATTATCAGACGTCTGATCTTGGAATTAGACGTCTGGAAATGTTGTTTGAACCCTATATTGGTTTTCTAAGTTCTCTACAGAAAATCTAAGTATCCTAGGGTTGTGCTGGTGTTCCTAGGACTACTGTTAGGGTACTTTGAGGCTCTTTAACATGAATCTAAGTAACAAAAATAAAGAGCAACAAAAGAAACGAAAAATACAAGGAGTACAAGAGAAGGAAATCTATCCTATTCTTCATCTCCTTCCTTCTTCAATATATCGCTCCTCGCGAATCTCTTCTGTTCTCCATCAAGCTCCTTCAATCCGTCCTGGATGCGAGCTCGAACTCGGTCTAATCACGTCTCCATTTGCAATTGTCCTGAAATCTAAGATTCCAAGTGCAAATGTTAAATGACACGTGTTTTGTTATCATCAAAACAAATGATCGTGGTGCTCTGGCACCAACATTCTCCTCGTTTTCATGGGGAGCTGCTCCTAGATTTGAAAGGAGAGCTCCCTGCGAAGCCCCCTATCGTATGAGCAGCTCCCCATACCTTGAATCTCCCCATACCTCTCGTGCGAACGCTTGAGAGGTATGGGTCTCACTCCAGCCATACCTCTGGCATGGTGTTCCCGCCGCTTCCTTGTGATTCCTCCTCTACTGGTGCCTATTTAAGAAGCCTCAGATCCCTCTGCTTCTGGCAAACCTGTTTTGGCCAGAGAATACCCCCCAATTTCGTCTCCTCCTCCGGCCATCTGCTCGCAGGCTCCGGTGATTCTCACTCCCTCATTTCATCACTCTGCCACCATACCAGTGGCCGAGTCCTCTCCGCCGTGCTCCTCCGTGCCGCGCCGTACCAGCGTGCGCCCCTCCAACCCTCTTCCTCGTCGTCGTTCTTCACCCCAGGACGTTCGTCTCTGGCGACAGCAGACACGCGCCGCTCGCCCTCCGCCTCCCCCCTTCGCTCCAAGTCCCTCAGTTAAGTCCTCTTTCCCCCCTCTTCATTTCCCCTTATCAATTTCTATTTCCGACCCCTCGACTGCCACTACCACCACCATCGTTCCCACCTTCGACCAGATCACTGGCGAGGTGTGCCCACCGCTCCACGCCTCCATCCACCTCGCCAAACCCCTCAGAAGCTCCGTCACCTTCCACTGAGCACTTTCCCCATCTCCACTGCCCGCCACACACACTCCACACCTCCACCGAACAACCCCACACCCACGGTCACAGTCCGACCTAGGCACGCACGCCTAGGCCGTTCTGAGCCACACTAACCCCCGCCTCACCTTAGCCGTGACACGGTGAAGGTCTTCATGTGGTTTGACAAGGCCACAAGGCCATATTCGTGTTGACAGGTGTCGGCCCCCTCTTCGCCATTACAGCTCGAATGAGCTTGCTTGCTGCTTCGCCCCAGGCTGCTGCGCTCCAGGCAAATGAGTCCAGGCGGTGCGGGATGGTCTCGCGTACGCATCCAGACAAGTGAGAGCTTGGAAGAGCGATTGCAGCTGCAGCGATTAAGCGAAGTCCTCCTGCGCTGGCGCGAGAGAAGCGGGTGGGACATTTAGTCCCACCTCGTAAACTCAGAGGTACACTGCAACACTTAAATTGAATTTGTGAATTAGCCTCGTTGCCTCCTGACCACGGGGTGAGGTCCCCTCACCCACCATGCCTCATCCGCGACCCACACCTCTGCGGATCTAGCTGCCTAACCCGACTACTCGTGCACTCCTCACCCACCACTGCACGTCGGTGGGCCTGGTCCTGGGCATGCATACCCGACTCGATAACCCGAGAAGGCTCTGGGAGAGCTATCCTGAGAGCGAAATAGAGAGAGAAAGAGAGAGAGACGCGGGGAGGGTAGGGGTTAGGTTTTTCCTTTGTGTGTGCAGGGAAGAAGGAGCTGTGGAAGGAAGCTGAAGGTAGGAGCAGCTAAGGGAGAAGAAGGAGCTGCAGAAGAGAAGAAAGAAGAAGAAGGAGGAGGCGCGGCGAAAGAAAAGAAAAAGGAGAAGGAAGAACTTAGCCGCAGAAATCAGAAGAAGAAGAAAGAGGAAGGACACTGCAGAGGCCAAGGAAGAAAAGCTGAAGACGCAGCCAAAGCTCAAGGCAAAGGAAGAAGGAGGCAGCCGTAAAGAAGAAAGAGGAAGCTAAGGCCAAAGGAGGAAGGAAACTGTAGCAGCAAAGGAGCCAAGGAAGAAGAAGGCCAAAGACAGAGAAGCAGAAGCCAAGGAGAAGAAAGAAGAAGAAGGCTCGGCACTGTAGCAGTCGTCAGTTAAGGCGTCTGATTTACAGAATCAGACATCTGAGAAAGGAAAGACAGAGAAAGAAGAAGGAAAGCAAAGAAAAAGAAAGAGAGAAGAGAAGAAGGAAGAAAAGAAAAGAAAAGAATTTACTTCTTTTTACATTTTCCTCTAGCATTTATCTACATTGCATTATTACTGAACATCTTTTAAGTAAAATTTGAGATTGTAATTTTTTGCTTCTAAAACACCAATTTGCTCTCTAAGTTCGACCTTGGAATATTTTTGAATTTCGAGTAAATAAAATTGATAATCGTTTTCGCGGTATACTACAACGAATATCTTTTTAAACCGCGACCCCGAATTCGATTAAGCACCTTTCATGGTACCTACTCATGGATCACTAAAGAGGGCAATCTATTAATAAGATAGCAGGCTATGAGAACTACATCTCCTTAATACTTATGTGGCACATTGTTATCAATAAGAGCTCTGGCCTTATCAAGGATGTGTGTGTACTTCCTCTCTGCAGCCCCATTCTACTGAGAGGTGTGGGGACATGAGGTTTGATGAATTATGCCATGCAAACCATAGAAATCTGCCAGTTGACGAGTACAAAACTCTAATGCATTATCTAATTTGACAGTCATGATGCAGACATCAAATTGATTCTTTATCGTCAACACGAACTTCTCAATTAAGAGACCCACTTCAGACTTGTTCTTCATGAGAAACAACCAAGACAGTTGGGAAAAATCGTCAAACAGATAAAATAATATTGATGTTCTGCTCTATCAAGAGTCCTACTGGGGCTTCAAACATCAAGATGCACCAATTGAAAATATAAAGACGTATGTGGTCCAGTAGTAGTAGGAAAGGAAGATCTATGGTGCTTTCCAAGTTAACATGCACCACAAGTAAGCTATGTAGCAGGGGATATATATGGAATAAGTCTGCGTAACTTCTCCAAAGACAGATGGCCCAATCGTCTATGCCACTGTAAAGCACTCCTTGAAATGGTACTAATCTAACAAGCTACAACTATGGGACCTTGCACAAGTCGGTAAACACCTCCTTCTTAATATCCACTACCAGTAGTCTTCCCTGTCATTCTGTCTTGGAAAATACATCCAAGTTCATCAAAGATGACACACGATTCATTTGTTTGATGATTCCACTGACAGAGAGCAAGTTCATGAAGAAATTTGAAATAAACAAGACACGATTGAGCTGCATAGATGGGGTAGCATTAATTTTTCCCTGACCACTAAAAGGAGCGTGTCTCCTATCAGCTATCTGTATGGTGTGACCTTGAGAAACAAATTGAATCTGCACAAAACACTACAGATTACCAAATAAATGATTGGAGGCACTCGAATCAATCAACAAAGTCACACTAGTGGTTGGAGATGAATCACCCACGGTTGTTTGATGAGAGGCTCATCATGACTTCTAACTACCCCTAATTAACCAGTTTCCCTAGTTAATTAGCTAGGAATATGTATATATGAGAGTTATTATAGAATAAGGGATAAATCATTAAATGACCTTAAAATAAGTTAAAAATGCTAAATTATTAGTCAATTAATATTATTAATAATTTAATTAATAAATGGACCCAAAATATTATTAATTAGTTACCTAATTAATATCTAAATTAACTTAAGCATAATTTATACCTAAGTATGTAATAACTTAAGTAACTTTACTTAATTAAATAAATTAAGATAAAAAGGTCAAAAATGTAAATCCAACATTTATATACAATATTTACCTAATTTATAACCATATATAAAAAGTTGAAAAAGATTTAAATTAAAATAAGCCTTAAACACCTTAGTTTACGTTTTAGTCCTTAGGTTTCATTTTATCTGAGTCCTTTCTTTTCACTTAGGTCCTTATCTTTCCTCTCATTTAGGTCCCTGTGTACACTTTCTTCTTCGTTTCTTCTTCAGTCGTTTAAACGGCTGACGACATGCGGTGCTGTCACCCTCCGATCACCGTCCATCCTGTGTTCGTCCACCCTCGTCAAGCTTCTGGAGCTTGCGCTCAGCGCCACCTTTCCATCCATCGGTCTAGATGAAGCTGTAATCCTAATTAGGGTTCGAAGATGGTTACCTCGCTGACGTGCCTTCGTGCGTGTGTGTTAAGAGGTGTCGTTATAGTTGCACTTGATACGTCGGTTTTAAAAGAAGTAAACGGAGGTGAGTCCGAGTGTCGATCTCAGGGAGGCGTGGAAATCGGATTTTGTTTACCACTTGTTGTCACGAAAAAGGCGGAGTTTTGCTTGCGAAAGAGATGGTTTTGAAAAGCGAGAGATAGAGAGAGTTTAGGGTTAGAAAGCTCTTGGTTTTGATCATGCACTTTAAACAGAAATTAAAATGGCAACTAAATGGAAAATAATTTCATTAAACATGCATTCATAGTTCATGGTTTACAATATTAAATACATGCTTCAACAAAAGTAAATGAAAGCTTAAAAGAGAGAGAGAGAGAGGTAGAGAGAGAGTGGAGAGCGACAAGGCAGCCACGGCGGTGGAGGAGGCTCCGTCGGCGGCTCGTCGTCTCCGGCGATTACAAGAGTGCCTAAGACTAGCTAGGAGAGGAGTGGAGTAGTTGCAAGTGGGAGAGGATGCCTTGAATGGTGGTAGAAGGGGGTTTAAATAGAGTTAAGGGCTTCCTAAAAGAAGAATGTGCTTTAGCGACATCCAGAACGTCACTAAAACCGCTTCCAGATACGTCGGTGAAGCCCTCCTGCCGCCGGTCAGCCGCCCGCCCCTCTCTCTCTTCAGGCGCGATCCGTGGATGTCAAACGAGAGCCGTCCGATTGAAGATCGGACGGCTGAGATCCTCCCGCGCCTGCGCTAAGATCGCGCTTCGGGCGCGCGTGCGCGCGCGCGTTTCCGCCCGGCGTGCACGCGCGCGTGGGAGGTGGGGTGCTGTCGTCGCGCCGCGTGGCGCAATCCTAGCCGCTCGCTGCTGATCGCGCGGCTCAATTTTGCCGCGCCCTTCGATCGCAATTGATTTCCGCTCCGCGCGATTCGAACGCGCGTCGCCGCGACGCGGGCGTGCGCGCTAACCGTTGCGCCACGCCCGCGCTTTGTCGCGGCGACCGCGGGCGAGCGCGCGGATCTCGGCCGTTCGATCGAAGATCAACGGCCGAGATGCGTCCTTGGCTGGCTTGGGGGCGTGCGAGCGGCGGGGGCGGGGCGACGTGGCGCGTTCTGGGCCGTTGATCTCTAGATCAACGGTCAGGATTTCTTGGGCCCATTGTGGGAGCTCCGGATGTCGGATTTGGCTGATCTTGAGTCCGTTAGACTCCGTTCGTCGTCCTGAATCCATCAGTGCGGTCCGATTGCTCATCTGAGGCCTGCTTTGACAAATGCTTTACACAAATGGCCATTAATACAGTTTATAAGCAATCTTGGTACTTGATGCATGCAATGCTCCTATTCTACTTTATGTTGTGCCTTTTATTCTAAAGATGGGCCATATTCAACCTAATTACTACCCCCTTGCGTGGTGTTATCATACCCCCATGCTTACTCTTTGCTAGTCCCTAGCAAGGTTTATTCTAGCCTTTATTTCTTTGGCGAATTCAAGAAGTAATTGCTTAGGCACTTCGTTACTTGTCAATAAGAGGAACTATACGAAGATCTTAATCTACAAAGACTAAGCAGCGCCCGGGTGTCTGCCAAAATACGAATCGCCCGAATCCTTGCTTTGTATATATAACTATACTTATGTATACGTATATATCTATATATGTCTTTTTAGAATTTTTAGAATTCAGTGTGGGTTGGTAACTTTTTACGGCTACCCAACCCACCCAAAACTCGGTCAAAACCCTAAGTGCTAAGCATCTTGGTGTGAATGTTGTGATAGACTTACTTAACGGTAATTGAGACAGACTTCGAGTTTCTACGCCTCTAGGTGACCGGAAAAGAAAATAAATTTTTGCCTGAAGGTGTATTTGTTCGATTGGTAGCTTTCTCCCTGCGTTCATTTTACTTGGGGTCAACACAAGGATTTTCCAGTGTATATCTCCCCGGCTTGTACTACTTCCCCGCTTCTTCCTTAGGTGTTTTTGGTCTTCTTTTTTTGTGCAATTATTGAGCTGGGCTCTGGACAACCGACCAATGGGCTGTTACCCACGATCACTTGCCAGCCATACTTGTGCGGTGAAGTGTGGTTTATTTTCTTTTCTTCTTTTTCCTTTTTTTTTTTTAATTATTATTTTTTTTACGTAGGTGGCTTCCCTAATCTCAAATGTACCTAGAGGCAGTGAAAAAGAAATGGCCTGTGGCTGGGTTCTGGACAACCTGCCAATGGGCTGTTACCCACGACAACTTGCCAGCCATACCACCCTAGAGAGTTCATTAGCTACCCAATTTCTGTCAAAATCTCCGAGAAGTGAGTCTGTGCAGAAATGTGTGCAGATGCTTGGACTCAAAGTTTTCCTGAGTTAGAGGATGAGTTGATAAGTCGTATACTTATCACCTTATTTAGTAGGTGGATTAGAATAGCTTAAAGTTGCCAGGACTCACCGCTAAATCTATATTTTAACGGACACCAGGGCTGATTAAGCCTGAAGGCCTGAAAAGTCTAAGTGTTTAAGTTCTTTTTGTATTATTTCCCACTATTGACAAGTTTCTAATACCTAAGTTTTTCTTCCTAAATTCAAATTTTTTTTTTTTATTCATTCAGACTGATTAATTAAGCTCAGGATTATGCAATTTACCATCCCCCCCATGCTTAAGTTGGACAATGTCCTCATTGGCAAATTCATGGATGCAGAAGGGTTTAAAAAGATAGTACCTGAGTGACGTAGACTACCAGATCAGTCTGAATCCGCTGGGTTGCCTCCCAGGAAGCGCTGAGTTTAACGCCTCCAGCTGGGCGGTGCACAAACAGGAATGACTTGGGTCAAGAAGATATGTTCAAAATTAACCAGACCCAAAATCAGAAGTCCACAGATGCGAATAAGGTTGTGGTGGAGTCCCGTTCCTAAGGGGCGGGAATTCTGTAACAGATATATCATGCATGCCCGTGTCAGATCCTCTCTTAGTTTGTGGGCATGCAAACAAGTTGCTGTGGACGAACGCACCCCAAATATGACATGCCAAACACTAAAGATGTAGGTCTTATATTCAGCTTGTGTCCCCATAAAATTGTAATCCATCGAAAGTGTATCAATTCTAGTGCATTCGGGTTGCAGGATCTTTATTCTGGTAGGGCAAGTAACAAAGTCCAGAGTTTCATATTGAGCCCTACAACCAAGCATGAGTCTTCTCTTCAAAGACGAATCCATCTCTTCCGCAACTATGGTTTCATTGCTCATTCCCTCCAAGCCCTTGATCTCAAGAATATTTTCTTCAACCTCCTTTGTATCAGATTCACTGTTTGGGGTTGCATTAGAGGTAGGGTCAATTTCATCCTCTAGATCATATTCTTTCTCTCGGCCCTCCTCCAAATTTGTGATGGGGATTCTAACCAATTCATAATCAATTTCTTTGAAATTGTAAATCCATTCTCCATCTCCGACGTTGGCTGCTACTCCCACCGGATTACTTGTCTTGAGCTGATTAGATTCAGATTCCAAGGTCTCTCCCCTCACCTTCTCAGTTTCCTCCTGATGTTTGTTCTCAATGCTCCCCAAATTGTGCTCCAAGGAATCCTTACTTTCCTTATCCACTGAGCTATCCAACTCCTGAGGGGTATCAATGGTGGACTGAACCAAATCAGGATGACTAGGTGTAGTCCAATTGATCATGGTAGGTCCTTGCTTTATGAATTCCATGAATGGTGTTGTATGCAACAGCTTTCTCTGGCCTTCTTCCCCTAATTGTTGGAACAACTCCAACATGGCATGTTGCCCTTTAACCAATTCTTGATTCTGTCTGTGTAGTTCTAACTGGAGGTTATCAAGAATTGACATGGTGTCATTTGGTGTCCTTTGGATTTCCTCCTTGAAATCCAGGTTAAGAGAGTATGGTTGAGGTTGTGGATCAGAATCCATATTGGTGTTTAGGTTCTTGGGTGGGTCCTCTATTCTGTCATGTTCAGGGTCCAGTTCTTCAAGAGGAACCATTCTCTGTTTGGTCCTACTCCAGAATAGTTGAGGTTCTAAGTCCTCCTCCCAGTCAGATTCTTCATCAGGGGACCAAATCAGAGGTTGATGATCCTAGGCTTGCCTAGATTTCTGATCATTTTCTGATTTCCATTTGTCTAGAACTCCTTCTAATCCAAAGGTTAAGTAGGCAAGGTTGTTGAATTCAGATGACCTTTCTTGGTTATTATCTTGAGATGGGTAGGGTTCTTGGTGTTCTCCTAAAGTGTAGGTCCTATCACAGTAGAGCGGGTCGGACCTAAATGAGGAGGCATCGTGAGGACAATCGAGATATGGAGCCCCATGATTTGAATCGTACCCTTGGGTGGCTATGTTGGGTGTATTCCAATAAGAGGTTGGTGTGGTTTGGTCATAGTTGGGCCAAGAGGGATATTCCAGGTTGCATCCCCAACTTGGTGGTTGGTTAGCCCAAGTCGGCTGTGGGTATGGTCTACTTGGGTTAGCATACAAATCCTGTTGGGGGTAATTTGGGTAAGATGGATAGGCATTGAAATCCATGGAAGAAATGGAGGGATGCGGGAAGAACAGATGAGAGAGAGTTGTGCACTCAATCAAACAAACAAGCCTAATCCTTATGGTGTATTCCTTAGGAGACCTAGAAATCTCACAAAGGTTGATTAAGTCCGTAAACACTGGACTCCCCTTCCCAAGGCTAATCTAGCCAGGTTGATTACTAGGGGATTGCAGGGAAGGTTCTTCCTTTGGCTTGCGCCTCCGGTTCCATAGACCCCACAACCGCGGTCGTTTGACACTGCCCTGCAGCCTAGCCACCAGATTCTACCAAGGGAATGAAAGCCAAGTGCCTAGCGAACAAAACCTCACCTTTTGAGACTTAACTCAGTCCTGCCTAGGGCACGTCTACTCAGTTTTAACGGGTTAGGATAGTGCTTGTGCTTAGGGTAATGTGATGAGGCGTTGATTGGGGTGGTGCCTCTTAATTTTCCACTTTTCAAGGTGTGTGCTTCTATAAAACAGGGTTTTCAAGCAAGAATTTTTAGGGTGTGGTATCTTTTAATGTTTCATCCTTACTTTAGTATTTTTTAGGGTTGACATGTCTTAATGCTTTCAGACAAGTTTCAATGGGCACGTCAAGTTCTACACACAACTTGGTGAAAGTAGATTTTCTTTTTATCTTGTAGAGGCTCTAAAAACCCTAGTGTACTCATCCTAAAGATCGTGCAGCTTCTATTAAATGAGTTAGTTTTTAGGGTTGAGTGGTGCGGCCCAGGTCAACTCACGGTGGCTTCGCAAACACCACTCAAGAGAGAAAGAAAAGAACACTCCAAGAATTTGTCCAGCATATTAGAGTGTACATTTTTTTGTAGGGTGGTGTGTTAAGAATGTGGGTCAAGCAATCATTCGCCACGCCAATTTTTTTCAGTTTTTATGATTTTTTTAGCTTTTTCACGCAAGAAAACAATGAGAGAGAGAGTACTCACTATCGGTCCTCGAGGCGTCTACTTCCTTGCTACCATAGTGGAATGCGTCGCTTCGCCGTCCATGCGCCGAATTCCTGCAACCGTCAAGTAAAAAGGAAAATAGGGCATTAGACGATATGAGAATGAAGGTGGAATGGAGGTGATAAAACAAATCCGTTGCCTCCCCGGCAACGGCGCCAAAAACTGACGTGCCTTCGTGCGTGTGTGTTAAGAGGTGTCGTTATAGTTGCACTTGATACGTCGGTTTTAAAAGAAGTAAACGGAGGTGAGTCCGAGTGTCGATCTCAGGGAGGCGTGGAAATCGGATTTTGTTTACCACTTGTTGTCACGAAAAAGGCGGAGTTTTGCTTGCGAAAGAGACGGTTTTGAAAAGCGAGAGATAGAGAGAGTTTAGGGTTAGAAAGCTCTTGGTTTTGATCATGCACTTTAAACAGAAATTAAAATGGCAACTAAATGGAAAATAATTTCATTAAACATGCATTCATAGTTCATGGTTTACAATATTAAATACATGCTTCAACAAAAGTAAATGAAAGCTTAAAAGAGAGAGAGAGAGAGGTAGAGAGAGAGTGGAGAGCGACGAGGCAGCCACGGCGGTGGAGGAGGCTCCGTCGGCGGCTCGTCGTCTCCGGCGATTACAAGAGTGCCTAAGACTAGCTAGGAGAGGAGTGGAGTAGTTGCAAGTGGGAGAGGATGCCTTGAATGGTGGTAGAAGGGGGTTTAAATAGAGTTAAGGGCTTCCTAAAAGAAGAATGTGCTTTAGCGACATCCAGAACGTCGCTAAAACCGCTTCCAGATACGTCGGTGAAGCCCTCCTGCCGCCGGTCAGCCGCCCGCCCCTCTCTCTCTCTTCAGGCGCGATCCGTGGATGTCGAACGAGAGCAGTCCGATTGAAGATCAGACGGCTGAGATCCTCCCGCGCCTGCGCTAAGATCGCGCTTCGGGCGCGCGTGCGCGCGCGCGTTTCCGCCCGGCGTGCGCGCGCGCGTGGGAGGTGGGGCGCTGTCGTCGCGCCGCGTGGCGCAATCCTAGCCGCTCGCTGCTGATCGCGCGGCTCAATTTTGCCGCGCCCTTCGCTCGCAATTGATTTCCGCTCCGCGCGATTCGAACGCGCGTCGCCGCGACGCGGGCGTGCGCGCTAACCGTTGCGCCACGCCCGCGCTTTGTCGCGGCGACCGCGGGCGAGCGCGCGGATCTCGGCCGTTCGATCGAAGATCAACGGCCGAGATGCGTCCTTGGCTGGCTTGGAGGCGTGCGAGCGGCGGGGGCGGGGCGACGTGGCGCGTTCTGGGCCGTTGATCTCTAGATCAACGGTCAGGATTTCTTGGGCCCATTGTGGGAGCTCCGGATGTCGGATTTGGCCGATCTTGAGTCCGTTAGACTCCGTTCGTCGTCCTGAATCCATCAGTGCGGTCCGATTGCTCATCTGAGGCCTGCTTTGACAAATGCTTTACACAAATGGCCATTAATACAGTTTATAAGCAATCTTGGTACTTGATGCATGCAATGCTCCTATTCTACTTTATGTTGTGCCTTTTATTCTAAAGATGGGCCATATTCAACCTAATTACTACCCCCTTGCGTGGTGTTATCACTCGCACCTAGACACTATATCGTCTAGATTCAACCTCCTTCTCAGTTGCCGAAACCTATAAATACCCCTCCACCTCTCCAATTTGAGAGGTTGGCTCCCTTCCCTCTTCCCCCACTGTAGCTGATGATAGGCGATTCGTCACTCACCTTCGACGACCAATCATCCCCCTATCGGAGCTCCTCCGCACGAGGGATTCGTCTCTCTCACCTCCTCTTCCTCTTCGGACGGTCGTGACAAGACCTTAAAGCACCAATTCCTCTTTCTCACCGCCTTCAACTTCTCGCCGGAGCTCTTTCCAACATCCTTTGATTTCCTCCTCCGTTACGACCTTTGATGGAGACTTCTCTACCTCTTTCATCCAGGTAACAGTAGGATTAGCATCTTAGGTAAGCTTAGGTTAGCTAGATTAGTTGATTAGGTAGCTTAGATTAGTTTTTGTAATCGATTTTTCACCATCTTCTTCAGCTCCAATGAGCTCCTTGAGCTCGTCTGAAGCAATCTTTTGTCCTTTTAATTCACCAGACACGATGTAACGACCCGATTCATGAGTCCCTACGAGACATGAGAACCGGACCGACTCGACTAATCCCAAGACCTAGTCGTCTAACGAGGAAGTAACCAAAAGAGCAGTAAAATAAACCACATTTAGCATGAATATAACTAACAATAAGAAAATACAGTAGTAAGGAAAGAAACCACTACAGTATATACCACCACAACAGTAGAACAACATTCTTAACATAATATGAACTGCAGGTAAAGAAAAGTACAGTGGTAACAAGAACTACTCACTACAGCGGAAACAAAAAGGAGGTACAAGAGAACGGTGGTAACTCTACTGGACCCTACTCGGCCAGCATCCTCTGCAGCCGCTGACCCTAGCTGCTCAACACCTGGTCCTGAAAGGTAACGAGTGTAACACGTCAGCAAAATGCTGAGTAGAGTGGCAACTAAAACAAAGAAACAGTAGAGTGTACAGTAGCTGTTTTATTTTCTTTCTTTCTTTATTTACGTCTTTCTATTATTTCTCCATTGTCTAATTCTCAGATCCTTTACTTAATCTCGAATGTTCCTCGTGGGAACGATCTTGATTGTAGTCTTTTCCGAAAGGTAGAAGTAACACGTGGTGCTCTCTTGGCCAGGAGAGTCCCCCGTGGTGGTCCTATCTTCTCAGTCAACCACTCCAAGGTCACTGACAGACGTAACAGTGACTACGGCACGGGCGATAAACGCACGGGTAGCTAACCCGCACTGGCACGCGGTCAGTCGTTTCCGTTAACGGGTGCGCCCAAAGCACAGCACGGAACCAGTACAGGGCAGAACCCTCTCAGTAACAGGGGTCCAACCCCTCCACAGTAACCAAACAGGGGCCTTGCCCCTCCACAGTCCGCGCACCCTCTCCTGACTACCCTGGTTTGCCCCAGTGGGCCTAACAAGTCGGTGTAGGAGGCTAGCAGAACCCCGGGGCCCGTGGGGTAGTTAGTACCTCCCTACACTAGTAGCTCTCCTCGGTACTACGTACACGAGGGCCAGCAAGTCGGTACAGAGTGGCCAGTCCTAACCCCGGGTCCCTGGGGCGGCTGGCTCCGCTCTGCACTAAATAGGGGGATAGTCGCTCTCCTTGGTACTCCGTACTCAAGGGCCAGCTCACTTCCCCAATTCTATTCCGTCACTTTCCAGGAGTTCTACTCCTAATTCCTCGTAGGGTTCAAACTCTTTTAACTCAGCACATTCCGGTTTCACCTTTCTAGTTTCACGTTCATACATCCCATATTCTTAATCAAGTTCATTTATTCATAACAGGCAGCTGTTAAACCAATTTACAGGTAGCTATTATTTCCTTTCCACATTTTCCAAGACTGCAGTATTCATATATTCCACTAGTTTTCCCATCCTAGGATTCATGCCATATCCTAGGATCTATCATACAATCTAGTTTTCCATCCCTAGGATTCATGCAACACTTAGGATCTATCATTCAATCTATTTCTCATTCCTAGGATTCATACAATGTCCTAGGTTCTATTTATGGTTCCATAATTTTAACAGATTATACTTAAACTTAAAAGCCACTCTACCGGTTACAATAGGTGAACTGGGGGCGTGGTCGGGAATCCCGCGTGCCTTCGCAACCCCTGAGACTGCAACGGTACGGGGTCCTATCACAAGGATCAAATACAAGGAGTTTCTCAAAACAGTATATAGCTACTGTAGACGGGTAGAAGATTAAATTCCGAAAAGCACGCAACTCGAAACGCGGAAAACGGACTCCGAACGGGCCCTAAACGGGTCGAAACGACGAAACAGTGCAAAATCAGACGTCTGGAACTTCTTCCAGACGTCTTAAAAAGGTGGATCAAGGATTACCTTGCTCTGCGTGGGCTCTCAGACGTCCAGAAGCCTGCAGGGGCGTCTGGCCTAATTCCCAGACGTCCGATGGTCAACCCGGACGTCTGGATGTTGCTCCTGTCGTCTGGTGCTATAGTCAGACGTCTGATTCGCGTTGGATGCGAATCTCAGACCCTGCGCGTACCTATTTCCTCTCTCTCAGTACGGTCAGTCGAAGAAAAGGAAGAAAGCCGGAAATAACTCACCTTTCGGACGTCTGGACGGTCCTCCAGACGTCGCCCCCGCCGTCTGGCTAGAAGCCCAGACGTTTGATTCTGGAAAAGTTTCCAGAACCAGGGCACAACTCGCCCTCCGCTCACGACGCCTGGCCGTGCCGCGCCTCGTCCGCCTGCTGCTCGAGCTGCAGCAGGCCTCCCGCGTCACCCCACGTCCGCTGCGCCCCCGCCGACTGGCTCCCGCTGCCCCGGCAGGCTCGAGCCCTCACGGCCAACGCCTCCTCTTCTCGCGCAGCACCTCCCCCCCCGCACTCGCCGCGGCTGCCACCGTCGCCGCTCGCTCACTCGCGCTCGCACTCGCGCACCGACTGGAAGGAGGAGAAGCAGAGGTGGTGAGAGTGAGGGAGAGGGCGAGGCTTTTTAAATCCGCGCGGGGAGGAGAGAGAGCGGACTGAGGGTGCAGCCTGCGGCTGCAGGAGAGAGGGAAAAAGAGAGAGAGAAAGATGCGCTCGCAGGTCTGCGCGCTCAGGCGCGCAGACGAAACCGTTGTGTCGAAAAAAAACGAATCCCAGACGTCTGGAAGGGGTTACAGACGTCTGTTCAGACGTCTGGGCCACCTCCCAGATGTCTTAAAATACATCTGAAGCGTGCGTTCGTAACACACGATCCTTATCCTTCCAAGAACACTTTTATTTCACTCATCTTATATTGTATCAGCTTAAATGCTTAATCCATTTCCACCTTCACCAGTGACCTCCGCTGTCCATGGTAGAGGTCTCCGAGGTTAGAACACACACACTAGTGCCCTCCATCACCTATTCATAATCTAAGGGCCCCGATCTTATACGTAATTAGTATAATTAACTCATATAAACTAAACACCTAAATTTCACCTCATTTCTGAGCTCGCTGTCAATGGCGGCTTAGAGATGAGTTATTCATTTAAATAAATAGTCCATTACCATTGCCACACCCCATTAACTTGTTCCCTCTACTCAATTGAGTGAGAGAACTTGGTTTGAGTTCCAGCTAACTCAGATCGTTATCTTTCTGAATTCATTGCATATCTTCTGTTTTAATCTATCAATTTATCAATTGACAAGTTCTTGAGGTTCCTTGAGACCTCAGGAAGCTTTTCAGATCCTTAATGGCTTGTTTTAATGAATTTTATACATTGTCAGTCACTGTCTGGACTCATCAGAGCTCCGGTGGGCTCCGACGAACCGAAAATGTTCTTCAACCCATAGAACTCTATGAGAAGCTCCAGAATGATTCTGGAAGATCTCAGGATCACATTGATGTGGTAGTTATGATGGTTAGATGTCTGGAGCTCTGCATAGGCCTTTGTCTTCTCCAACTCCGGCGGAGTTGGAGATGATTGTTTGTTAGGGTTTAGTTTAATTTAAGAGGTCTAGAAGCATCAGGAAGGTGTGCTGAGGTTATTTTTATTGATTAATTGCTCAGAGAGTCACTGGTTTGTTCTGACAAACAAACCTACTTTGGTGTTCAGGCGATGAGGCCTGAGATCTTAGTGAACTCTATCAAATCTTGTTTTGACGTTAAGGATCAGTTCCTAAGGCAAAATAGAATTGATCTGAGGTGTTAATTTCATTTGAGTGAGCATAACTTAGAAAGTCAACTCTGAGCTCACCAAGGTCAATCTCAGGTTCAATTTGAGGGTTAAGCATTTAATTCTGTGAATTTAAAAATTGAAATTCTTTCTGGGATGATTTAGAGTATGTTGGAGTTGATTTAATTGAGTTTTGTTGAGGATTTAGTGTAAATTAGATCACTGTTCAGTTTGGGTCATTTTTAACCCAAACTGATTTCAGTGATTTTTTGCGAGAATTGGATGCAAAATTTGCCTAGTTAGAATCTTAACAACCTTTAGAGGTTGTTTGATCTGTTGCTGCTGATCTTTAGCTGTATGTTGAGCTGTTCAGAGTTCAGATTGAAGCTCTGAAGCCCCTGTCCGAAGTGTTTGAGTTTTTCTTCACTTCTAAAGCTTCGAAGTACCTATTCTCCTTCTTTCATGCGAAACGACTTCTTGAATCTGTTTAGACCTCACCTGGAGGTCCAAACCATCTCCTGCAGATCATATGACCTGAGTTTCCTTCGGCAGGCCATTAAGGTAATGCTGCAACCGTGAGAATCGTCGATATTCGCCCTTTAAATCAAAGGGCAAGATTTGTTTAGAACATCAAATTGATGTTGTAATCTGTTAGAGCACATCAAAGGCTCTCGATCGAGCCTTTGCTCGATCAGTTTCGTCCGGTGAGTCAACCGAAATTGCCGGTCGAAGTTTGGCTTGGAAGGAACATACATAGTCTCACATCGGATATTTGTGAAGCACCGCCTTAGTATAATACGATTTTGTGCATAGGGCTTACTGGTCGTCAGCGCTGGGCACACAATGAGCATATGTGTGTGTGTGGGTGCGTGCGTGAATGTGCCCGGGTGTGTGTGTGCGCCTGTGGGTGCGAACGTGAGCCCGTGAGCGGGTGTGTGTGGGCCTGGGAGGCCAGATATTGTGCCATTTGAACTAGAAATAAACCATCTAATAACCGAACTAGGCCCAGCTGAGTAGGGTCTAGTCCCACCCTGAGAGGGATGCTGTGTATCCTTGAAAGGTCAGGCCGCCCATTAAATAAATACAATTTTGGAGTAAAAAGAAATTAATGGGCTTAACTAAGAATGCTAACGTGGTTTAAGTGTGGATTAGTTTGCACAGTTAACGAACCGAAAGAGAAAGGAAGAAAGGAGAACTAAAGAGAAGTAAAAGAGAAGAGGAACTTAAGAAGAGATTTAAGATAAAAGAATAGAGAGGGCTTAGAGGAAGAAGACAGAAAGGAGAGAAGAACAAAAGGACTGAAGAGAAGAAGAAAGGAGATTTTGTATATTTTTTTTAACCTTACTTTTATACTTCCATTGTAATAGCATGTCTCCTTCTAACTTAGAATATCTTGAGCTTAAATAATGTAATAAGGCATTTACATTCATTTGTATTACTTGTTCTTGCCTTAAGTTTTTTGTAATTAGTTGTAATGGATGAAATAAACATGTTTACTTGAATTTTAATGAAAAAAATTACATGTGTAAATATGTTTTTCCTTATGGAATGTTGCATGTTCTTTTAAGTGAATATTTTTTATGCAAGATTCATGTACTTAAAGTAATCTAATTATAATTCTGATTGATTAAATAATTAGTAATTTATGTTTAGGAGTTAATGATGAATTAAGATAAGTTATGCCTCCCAGTGAACGACCTAGACTCAACCAGTTAAAAAGAACTTAAAATCTAAAATGTTAGGTTAACTTGAAACTATACTATACAACTGACATTAATTCGAGTTAACCTAAGTTACTTTCTCTTGCACTTAATCAAGCCTAAATAACTTAATTAACTGTGTTGAGAAGTTAAACGATCATTGTTCCAAGCACAATCTTTAACTAAGAAGTTGCCATGTTCACAAAATCACACTACCCAAATCTAATTGCAATGTCACACAGGGAATACACACTCTAGACTTCCTTCAATAACACGTATGGAACAGAGTAGATATCACAAAGGAGAATACATCCCAAAAACTAAATTATAAGGAAAAAACACACCCCGCAATGCACACACAATATCGTCAATACTTCAAAGGGGAATACACACCTCAAGAATCATCCAACAAGGGGAATACATACCCCAAAATCAGACCACAAATCTGGGAAAAATCATACCACAGTTCGTTGTTGCACCACTACACCAGTAGGAAAGTTTTTGATCTAGAACTCCATCACCAAGGCACCAAGAACCTTCCTAGAAACTGTCGGAAAGAGACTCACGACCTACTGCCCTCTTCCTACCTCAAGAAATGGCCCGACGGAGAGAAGGCGACGGCGCCGAGAGTCTAAACCTCCCCCTGCTCGTGCTACCCTACTGCTACAGCACTGGGCGGAGGCATAACACCTACTACAGCAGCATGGGAGGGCAATGCCAAGTGGTGGCACTACTGCTGCAGCACTTCGAGGCGGGGCCGAGCAGAGGTGCTACTATTGCAACACTTGGGTGGCAGTGCCAAACGGTGGTGCTACTGCTGTGACGACGGCAACGTCGAGTGGTGGCACTGCTGTTGCGGCTGCGACAATGCTATCGCCGGTGGCTGTGGTGGTGACGGTGATGGCGATGGGGGGGCTTGCGGTGGGGTTAGATTTTTTCTTGGAACCCTTAACTTGGCTCTGATACCAAGTTGAAAGGAATGAAGCAATCTATTTTGTAAGGGAAACCCTACACCTCTTTTATATAGAGAGGTAGGGAAAAATATTACAGGACTCCAAATAGAAATTAAAAAAAAGTACAAACACCCTCATAATATAATGTAACACACTAAGTCAACTCATCTTATCTGGATGGCTAGTTAAGAACATTTGGAAATCTCCAGAGGATACTAAGGCACATAAGAACTAAAGAAGTTGCATGGTTTAGTGAGGTAGGAGCTTACAATAGTGGTCGCAATCCCATGACAAACACGTTATCTTTAGCTTTTGGTAAGTGGTGTGTGTTTCCATGCAATCTTCTCTTGTCACACCTCGTTAAATCAATAAGAGGCCTCAAGAATATCCTTGTAGGTGCTTGGATTAGATTGGCATGGCTGCTTCATATGACACCAAGAGTTACTGCAAACAAAGCTTAATGGTGGGAATTATGGCCCACTTCATACCACCACCTATCTTCCAGATCCTAGTTATTATAGGTACTTGTATATCTATTCAATTTCATAAATCATTCATTGTGGGTGCTTATCCTTCGAAACATAGTGATTTGAAACTTTGGTTTTTTTTATATTCGTGTGTCATCTCTAGTGGTGTAAAACCAAAAAATGTAGGAATTATATTTCTAGTCGAATTTAATCATTATTACCATAAATGTTTGATTTGAGACATCTTGATTTCAGTGGAACAAATACATATATCAATTGTTGATACCTCTTTCTTGCAACGCCCTTCTATGGTACAAATTGATGGGAAAGAATGCATTTCTAACTGAAAGAGCGATCTTCATTTTCGTTGAAAACTTTAACATAAAATGATGTGTCGTTGTATTTAATCACGTGGTAGAAAATCGCTTTTCAAAAATATTTTAATTTTCAGAATCTAACCACGAATAGTTAGGTCGTCTCCACAGGGAGGAATTAGCCTATTTAAATTAGTAAATAGTGTCTTGTTTATTAGGGAATCTCAGTGGGTATGCATATTCCGTAGTGCAACTTGTTACCCTCATGAATTCTCATTCTAAGCAATTAATTAAAACTGAAGGGGTTTATATGCAAAATTATCGTAATATAATATTCTAATGATCTTGATAATGATAATCAAGGTAACTACTAATTTCCCGTAAAACATTCCTTATTTACGATAATCAATGTGGCATGCTATTATCTAATTCATGAAATACTCAATCAGAAGCAATTTATAAAGAATAGAGATATATGCATGCAAATTCACCTTAATATATTAATTTGGTAAATAAATGAATAGGAAGTTTCACAATGGCATTTTCCATAATTACTAATTGAATGAAAAATAGAGGTTTTTGCCTCTCCCTTCCGTGCGCAAGCGTGGGTCGATGGCTGATGGCGAGGTCGCACGTAGAGATGCATCTCGACGAGTGCTTCATAATGGCCGCAGCGGCACATCGCGAGGAGGTCGGTGGCAGCCGGCCGGCGGAGATGAACGTCGGCGACGTCGACGACAGGTGGCGCTTCGTGGAGAGTGGCTTCCGACCTTCAGATGGGGTGGTCGAACTTGTGAGGGTGCAGCGAGTCTGTTGGAGTCAATGGCGCGTCGAATGACGGACGGAGGGGTCGGCTGCTTGTGGGGATCTCCTGCCGATGATGGGTTCTTCTTCGTTGAGCAGTGGAAGAACGAGGAGGATGAAGAAGACGAAGTGGAAGAGGCACGCGTGCGGCTGTTGGCCGCGTAAGGGCGCGGCTGTGCTACGCGCGGTGAACGCGGATGCACGATGGGTGTGCGCACAAGGGCGCGCGAGGGCACTTGCTGCTGGCGGGCGTGCTGCCTACGGGCGGTCTTGACCACACACGGTGAAGGCGATGCGTGCGCTTGCAAGGGCTGCGGTGGGATGACGGTGCAGGCGCATGGAAGTTGTGGCAGTGGCGTGCTTGCGGAGTTGGAAGGGCGCACCTGCGGTTACTTGAAGGCGCGCCTGCAGTCTTGAAGAATGGCAAGCGCCTGCGGGCGCTTGAGGGGCACAGGCCTGGTGCTGTGATGGTGCTGTGCGGGTGTGCCTGCCGTGAGAGGACTGTGCCTGCGGGGCGCGATGCGCTGGTGCAGGCGCAGGTGGGGCGGCTGCAGGCTGGAAGGGTGCGGTGGACGCAGTGCAGAGAAGGGTGCTTGGTGCAGGCTGATGTAGCACTTGCTGTGCAGCAACGTGATAGTGGTGGAAGGTGACTTTAGTGCACGCTTGGTTCACAGGGTCAGCCCTCTCCACGGTGAAGAAGGTGGAGATAATTCCCCGCCAGGGGAAGGAAGAAGATGCCCTTCATCCAACTTTCCCCAACCTCTTTATCTCCTCTCCCTGCATGCATGAGTTAAGGGATTTTCAAATTCCTTTGCTATTTTTGGCAGGCGGTTGTTGAGGGAAGAGTTGCGGCTGGCCGAAGGATGGGGAAAAGATGGCGCCGTTTGTTTGAAAGGAAAATTTATCCTCCCTTCCTTGTTCTTTTCCCAATATTCTTCCTGCACATAAAAACATAAAATCATTACATATTAAGTTATAGAATACTATAAAATAGATGTAAACTTAAATCATGATGCATGCAAATATTCTATAACTTAATGTAGTTACTAACAAACCTAAAAGGTACGATTAAAGTTACTTAGATGTAATATTAGTCCATTAAAATGGACTCATTACTAACCAACTTCACAGGAGCAAAGAACATCCGTGCATATGAGCATTGCTCAAAAAGATGCGTAAGTGGATGCTTGAAAATTCCAAGGAGAATTTTGTTGTTATTACTCAGCTTATCCCTTTTCTATCTTGGATGGTCTTTGAAAATTATCAGAAAGACATCACTATATTGCTGATAAATCTCGATGCAAACACAACAGTCCACATAACAACGAAACTGCTACATCCAAAGCATCATAGAAGAAATACCAATCAAGAATTCCTTCAAGCTTCTACACCACAAAGGATCACTAGTGAATCCATATCATCTTATAGCTGAGAATGGGAATTTGCAGTCCCAAAAAATGTTGCTCAATGGGAGAGTACTGGTTGTGTATGCGCATAGCAAGATCCCAATTCTTGTGCCTATAACAACTAAAGCCTCAGAACCTATAGTCCTCTCTCCTTTTTCTATTGTGTTTGCCCACATATCCTACATTTATGCTGTTGGGAATAAAGCCAGCCATGTGGCAGCATCTTAGCAACCATAGGGACCATCGGTTTTGGTAGTCCAAAGGATCAATTTTAGAGTCTTTTCTTATTTGTTAAGTTTGCTATTTTTAGCAAATAAGTTTTAAAAAAATATATTGGGGATTTACTTTAATTAGGAAATAAGATCTTTTCAAATGAGATAGGAAAATTTTCTTAATAAGGATATAATATTTTACTATATTTAGAGGATATGTTCTCTCTATAAAAGAGAGCCTTCCTCTTGTAATTGTTTTTTAGTTGAGTTAATATAATATTTTATTCCAAACACATCAACTTCCTCTCTCTCCGTTTCTCCATCTCTCAACATGGGTTGCAGCCCCTCTCTGCCGTGAACAGTGGCTAGTGGCAGCACCCTGCAGTTACCTTTATTCCTCTCATGGAAGAGTGTCCACGCTCCTACTTGCGCAATTCTCAACATGCTGTTCACGGCAGAGACAGGTTGCGGTCCATGTTGAGAGATGAAGAAAGAGAGAGAGAGGGAGTTGATGTATTTGGAATCAAATTTTATATTAACTCAACTAAAAAATAATTACAAGAGGAAGACTCTCTTTTATAGAGAGAACATATCCTCTAAAAATAGTAAAAGATTCTATCCTTATAGAAAAAAAGATCTTATCTCACTTGAAAAGATCTTATGTCCTAATTAAAGCAAATGTTAAACATATTTTCCTAAAACCTATTTGTTAAAAATAGTGAACTTAACAAATAAGAAAAGACTCCAAATTTGATCCTTTTGACCACCAAAACCAATGGCCCTGATGGGCTCTGAGATGCTGCCATGTGGCACTTGCCACGTGACCTACTGGCTGCCACATGGCAGTGTTATGTGGCTGACTTTATTCCCAACATACGCCTCAGCTTGCAGGTAAAATGCCATTTTTGCATCGTTGCTTCTTGAACCTTAAGTCTTCCAGATGTGTTGTCACAATTGAAAATGTGAGATAAAAGAGACATGTAATTCTTTGAATTTGATGACATAAACAATGCGGTGTTTGAAAACAAATATGTAAGAAGTGTGTGTTCATCGCGTCTTAGTGGATGTGCTAGCGATTTCAAAATGGGCATCATTCGTGGTTCACAACTACAAGAGCTTGGAGAGAAAGTCGCCAAGTACAAATCATATTGAAAAACAAGGTATGAAAGAACAACATGGGATTATGCTATTAGTACATTCATCGCGTAGCAAATCCCCTCAATATGTTCTTAACAACGAGTCACATTGATGTGTTGTGTAAGGATTGCAGTTGTAATGGTCTTCTTGATATTGATAGAAACATGTGTACAAGTTGTAACTAAGCAATCTGCTAGGTCCATGAAGAGAAAAGTGATATCAATCTATTATTTTCCTTGTCATAGTTGATGAACTTGCTTTATTGAGGCAAAAGATGAGTAGATAAATGTTAGGGAAAGGTCCTAGTTTGGGCACTGAACAATTTCAAGCTATATCAACATTCTAAAAAAGATAAACATTAGTGAAGATTTTGTTTTAGTGCCACTAAAAGCAACATGTGATAAAGGGCATCTCAAACTTACTTGTCATTTTGAGTCCATGCCAAGTAAGCTTTGTCTTAATTTGCTTTAAGCTTGATCATTATTTTAAGCTTGGACTTCTTTGTGCTTGAACAAGAATATGTTGCTCGTCTTTGCACAAGTTAGCTTAAAGAAAAAGTGTAAAGCTATTTTATTAACACCAAAACACATGTAAAGCTTGGATTTACGACAACCCTCTCTCTCCTATTTCTTGTCAATCCATCAAGGGGAGGGCCTTTCCATGAGAGAAATCATTCTTTCAAGGCTCTATACAATTGGAAAAGGCTCTCAACAAGAGGGGCCACTCTTTTGAGGCTATCTACAACATAAAGACTCTCCAAGATTCCTTTAAATTCTAAAAATTTTCCCTCAGTTTCCTAAGATTTTACACATTAGGTGTATGTTTAATTAGCTTTAGCTTAGTCATAGATCAACCACTTTACCATCACCATTTATCACCTTACCTAGCTTTCGTGTATCTTTCATCACTCCCCTTTGTTGTCGATCATCATGTCCAAGTAAGTGAAACGGTGTGTTGCTTGAGAGAGGTACTTGTGTAACATCATCTCCTTTTTGGTGATCTCCTATCCTTTCCTCTTTTATTTTATGAACTTTTTATTCTTGCGATTGCCTTACAAAACATTGCAATTATCTTTTGTGACGATGGAATGTTATAATTTAGTCTTCTCCACTCATGTATTTCTATTTTCTTGCATTTCTTAGCTAGTTTTAAATTTATTCATTTTTGCTTGCATTCTCACTTAAGTTTAACATAATTCAACATATGTAAGCCCTCGCATTTCCTAAAGTTTGTGTAAGTTCAGCATAGTCACCTTAATTCAACTTAGTCCATCTTCCAATACATCAACTTGACTTTCCTCAATCTCCTTTCTTTCCAAATTTCACTTTGCTAAGAGTAAAGTGATCAAATCAATTTAAAAGAGCAATAGTTGAATATCCTCTCTTTGGATGGAACCCTTAATCTCGCTATAAATAAGTTTAAACTGAGTTATCCACCAACTCTGCATATATTTCAAGCTACAATATCACTTGCACTTCTTGTCATTTCCTCTCAATGCCTCTCTCACAACCTTAATTGAGCAAAATAAACCTTAATCCTCCATCTTGTTAGTCATCACTCAACTTCCATGATCAACAGCTCCTCCATCGCACAACTGCACATCATACCATCAATGATCTAAGTGGTCACCACCATTACTTTCATCACATCATCACACGTCGCACCAACAAAGCTCCCTCTCATCACATCATTGTGAATTGTCTTTTAGGAGCGAAAATGTTAATTTGACCCAAAGTTAACGGTCATAAAAGTTACAACTAATGGAAGTTAACTCAAAATTACCTCATGTAAATGTGAATAAGATTTCAGGGATATTTACATAATATCCAAGAACCTAAAAGTATGTAATATTAAAATATTACTGGGGTGTTTATATAAAAACTTTAAGTTAACATCCGTTAAAATTAAAATTAACGGAAGGATATATCTATTAATTAAGATAAAATTTTAAGGTATTTATATAATATCCAAAAGATCATATATATATATATATATATATATATATATAGCAAGCGAATCTCCTTGACAGAGGCGAGTACGTCACCAGATCCACCAAATACGGTTCCGTTGTGCCATCAATGAAGAATATCTTCTCGTAGTTCGTTGCAAGATCGCCCCTCTTGCGAGATATTTTGTGCACGTCACAAAGATTTCCATGCGGACATGAAATTACAGAAGGTTCACTTATTCCTCCAAGGCCACTTATCCGCTGCGGGGTTAAGGACATGGGTAAGCCCTCACAACCGTAGTTGATGGCCCTTCTCTGGACCAGAGCTGAACTTGTTCTTGTATGTGGTGATATTTGTTATGGTTGTTGGGCGGTTCTCACGGTTTACATCTGGTTTGAGGATTCGTGTGGAGCCCATGAGCCGTGATGTTGCTTAGATTAGTGTAGATGGAGATAACCGTCTGGGGGCCCTCACCCCGGTAGATTCCACCTTCGACTTTGGTCCCATTTAGGACGCACGCTAGCTGTTTGAAGAAATGCATGTGAAGGGTTTGCTTGCTCAAACTATGTTGTCATCAGCATATGCTCAATTTCCTAACTTCCGAGAGCATGCGCATTTGGATCTGCTGTGTTCATCCGGAGAAGGATTGGACGGGCTTTCGGCACATGTTGGTTCCAAGTAGTTTCATTTTCCTGCCCTTACCTGTCCTGTCATAACCGTGACTTACTCTTTCTTCAGTATTCATCACTGCTTTTAGGTTGATGCGTATGTATACTCTCGTTAGGCCTCTGTGGCTGGTGAGTTCGGCCTTGGGGGAAGAAGAATTAACTTTGACTGAAAATTTTCTGTGGGAGCAGAAAGGATGGGGATAAATTATTTGATGCACATATGTATTCTTTATTCTGTCACTGCAAGTTGTTTACCATTTTTATTAGTTGTCCTGACTTATATGTTTGAGATATAGATTTGATCACATTTAGAATCCCGTGGCAATTAAAATACATACTTGCCTTTTTGACCATGTGTTTGCCTCTTACGTTTAATATTGTCATTGCACAGGCTCGCAGGAAGTTTCTTGATTATTATATGGACTTGGATTCACGTCTGATTTACACAGAGGCGTTTGTAGTCCAACGGTTAGGATAATTGCCTTCCAAGCAATAGACCCGGGTTCAACTCCCGGCAAACGCATTGCATATTTTTTCCCCTCGTAGCTGCTTGAAAGCTCCCTCAGTATCTTTTTTTCCCCTTCTGAGAAAAGAACAGGATGACTCCTTGGGTTGATGATCATCTGATAAATTTCATCATTTCAAGTTAGAGGGTTCCTGCGTTGGTTGTCCACAACAGGTGAGTTTTTGTCAATACTTTCTTTATGTGGTGGCGGGTGTTTTACTCACATGTTACACCTTTCATTGCATCCTTCTCATTGGACACAACTTCATACAATATTCAGTGTTGGGGCAATGGGACTTCGGTAGAATTTGGTTCACATATTATGCATGATGCTCTCGGGGTTAATTGGATTACAATAATTTCTCAATCTCAAGTCAACTGTACAAACAATGGATATGAATTGTTTTCTACAGATACTGTATTTTTCTTCTTGGGCAGCCCTGATCTGATAAATTGATATTCACCAATTCTCATGTTCGCTACTAAAGCAGGATGGAGAAACTATTACTACTTTTGTTTATATGCATTTGTTGACCGAAAGGCATTTGTTGTTTAAATTTTTGGACCATGTGCAGTTAACATGGGGTGGTGGCGCAGTTGGCTAGCGCGTAGGTCTCATAGCTAAAAGAGTAATCCTGAGGTCGAGAGTTCAAGCCTCTCTCACCCCACAAAACTTTTATAGCCGACCCCACTTAGTGTGGGAAAAGGTTTGGTTGTTGTTGTTGTATGTGCAGTTATGCACATGACAATTAATGGTTAAAATTCCAGGTCATGTGCTTATGATGTTGCCAGCTTTAACTCATGTGACATGTCAAGACCAACCCATCAATAACTTACCATGATATCTAAAGACTCAATATGGGAGCGTTTGTAGTCCAACGGTTAGGATAATTGCCTTCCAAGCAATAGATCCGGGTTCAACTCCTGGCGAATGTAGATTGTGGTAGTTTATAAATAGGCATGTACCTTCACTCATTTCTTTGAGAAAAATAAATGGAAACACATGCCCATAAGGCTAAGATTTCTACCTAAACCCAAGTGTTAGCATTGTTTATGCTTTGATACTAAGATGCTTCCACATATTTATATTATTCAATTTGACATTAAAGCAATCCAATTCTTGATTTCATTTTATTATCACAATTATCATTATTTTGTTTAAGTTTCAATTTCTTTGATTCATCTGGAGGAGCCGATGATGGTAAAGAAGAAGGATGTAGGATCCGATCCTTGAAGGGGCAGATTCGATCCTCGCGGTGGATCTCGTGATAAAGTTGGCATCAAGGTCCCTTGCCATCGAGCATTGGAGAGGTGTTCACCACCGAGATTGGCCTATGTGGAGAAGGTGGTGAAGAAGGCGATGATCGTGGTGAGAATCTCGCAAGATCACGAGGAGACGACGTCAAGCTGGCACTTTGCAAGAGCTGGAGAAGGCAAGATCGCAGCGTTGATCTTGCAAAGAGGTTTATTTTCGCCTTTATGTTGGTCTCTTGTTTAGGTTTTTTTATAAAAAAATGAATGAAATGAGTTGGAGTAAATAAAAAGAAAGGGGGGAAAATATCAAAAAAAAGAAGGAAAAAATAAAAAAGGGAGGAAGAAAAAAAAAGAAAAAAAAAGAAATCTAGGAGAAGAGTTCACGCACAAAGAGAATTCTTCTCTCTTGTGCGTGAGGTCTGCATGCAACACCGAGGCTCCTAAAGTTCGAGGCATCCTCGCTTGACGTAGGGAGTTTTCTCATGAACTCCTTGAAGGACCTTGATGCTTTATGCAAGGCCTAAGGAGAAAAGGAGAGGACCCGGTGAATTATCTCTCTCACGTATTTGGCGCCTTACATGGAGTGTAGAAGTAGAGAGAGGCTCGTTTCTTGAAGACGAAGATGGCAGAGCTCGAGGCTTAGAAAAGGGAAGAGGATATTTATCAAGTTATGATACGATTGGTGATCTTCATGTTTTTCCAATGGATATTTCATATCCGATTTTTTACTCTCCTTCAAAAGATGATATTTTTCCAAAGAAAAATTATCAAATACTATGCATGAGATCGCTCATCTTTCTATCACTTGCAGAAAATTGGAGTAATGGCGTTAACTATTGAGGTTGCCAAAGAGGTAACGACTTCTGAGGGCACTTCTGGACTTGCGGTGGCTACCAAGACTCCAAGCAAGAAGAATGATCAAGTGATCATGGAAGAAGAAGAGGGTTGGTGCGAGGCAGATCCAGCGAGGAGGGGATCTTGTGTGCGATGATGCACACGATCTCCGCCTAAGATCACACGCATCATCGCATGTAAGATCTCATCGCTGGATCTGCCTTAGACGATGTTGTACTAAATAGCTACTTACACATAATTCTCTAAACATAATTGGCATGTACTCTTCACTTATTTCTTTGAAAAGAATAAACAGAAACACATGCCCATAGGGTGTTTCTCTCAATAGTTTTCTTCTCGCTCTTCGTGAGTGAGGTTCCCACATAAACTCAAATATTATCATTGTTTATGCTTTGATATTATTATGGTTCCACTTATTTATATTATTCAACTATAACATTTTTCTTTTATCATTGTTATGACATTTATCTCTACCTAACACCACTGGTTTTATACTAGTATCATGGGTGAACATTTTGACAGATAGGTCCATTGATTCTCACTATTGTGACCCTTCAGAAGTTTTTCGATCCCCATAGATTTGTTTTATTAGTTTAGTTTATGATTGGTTAGTTGCAGTGTTCTTGAGGACAAGTTCTTTCAAGAAAACAAAACATGGCACCATACATTGCTTTCTTATTTTTAAAAAGGATTTATTCAATTATTTTGGCCAAACTTTGTGAATATCAGCTGCTATTGATCATAGCATGGAAGCATGTGATAGTTTTCTTATATGCTGTAGATCGTTGCTTGCGGTGAGCAACAGAAGACTCAGACTTTTTCAAATCATTAAGATTTTGTTTGTTTTCTTATTATATTTGGCTGCCTTTTATTTGGGTGTTTTATGCAGATTTCTGTGAGATGCTCTCTTCATTGCTCACTCTTCTGGAGATCGCTTTGTATAAATTTTTCTTGGGTTGAGCGATTGGATCAGTGTGGGTACCACGACATGGTGGTCAACTAATCATTGGGCAATGAGGGCTGTTGGACATCAATTTTGTGCTTATGGGCCTAAGTCTCGCAGCTTGAATCAGGATTTAGGGAAAAATGGAGCAAAATGGGAAAATAAAATCTCCCGTCTTTTCCACTGACCCTATCTGTTCCAATGCTGTTGAAGAAGAATGGTTGGGCAGTGCTTTTTTTTTTAAAGGTTAGGTTTGTGTTTTCTTTAATTCTTTCTCTGCTCTATTCATTAATTGCAGCATGTTCACAGTTGCAAGACCTGTCTGAAGTTTTGGGATGTGAATTATTTACAAGCAGGATACATGTGGATGTCAGTAAACTATCGGTCCATGTTTGTATTTTTAATGTTGCATTGCACTGACTCACATGAAGTTTCTCAGATACTTTATAGATAGGAAGAGATATGTAATTTGCAAAAAGGCATTTGCAACCCAAAGTTAGATAATTGCCAACTAAGCAAGAGATAAGTTGAGGCAAAAACATGGAAATATTTGGTGCTATCTATAATGCCCCTAGACTTCTCGATATCTATAGAAGATGAATATTGCTTTTTTTTAATCTACCCAGGGTTGTACTGATATAAAACGCGTACTTTTAAGGATAAAGAAGCCCTTTGCTTGACCTCCTCTCTCCTTGAAGAGAGTCCTTTTTCTTGGATGCTTTTAGATAAATTTCGCAGTAGTACAAGAGATCAGATCTTTTGTTGGTGCAACTGTATCATTATTGGGCAATATGGTGTTGAAGCAACACGTCATGCAACCTGCTCGAGGGTTAATCAGGCAACATGAATTTTGTGATTCTTATAACAAGTAGCATAGAACAATACGTACATCTCACAGATTTATATGTACCATTTTCTTGTTTAAACGATCCTTGTATATTCATACTACAATCATCCAGTATCCTTACTCATGTCACTGAATAAAGGGATGGAAGGTTTACTGGTTATTGGTATCTGTTCTAGCCATTTATTGACTAGTATTTACTGTATCAATATATGCATAAGCTGTGCAAGTCTTCGCGGAAGCGTAGAGAGCCTAGGCGTGTCAACAATCCACCCGTGGAGAGAGATCGATCGATCGAGAGAGAGAGCTAGCAATGGAGAAGAGGTATGGAGGGAGTTGTAGAAGATGAAAAATGTTTTATTGCAACTCAAATAAACTAAGTAGGTGTTGATTGTTATCTAAAAAGAACCAAATTTAAACCTAATTGCAATCTTAACAAATAATATCTTAAATAAATTCAATCATAATTAATTAATTATTTTTATTTTTTATTCAATCTTAAAATAGACTCTAACAATCAATTAAACTAACTTGTTACATATGGCACAAAACTTGACATGTAAGTCAATTCCCAAAATCTTGAAGTGGCAATCGTCCTTGTTGGCTTATTGCCATGTGGATCGTCTGCATGGCAATTGTGCCAAGTGACAGTCCACGCGGCATTTACTATTTCACACTCCCTCTTAAGTTGAGGCTAGAGTAGGTTGTAGACTTACTTTTGATAAGGTCACAACTCCCACCATTCTTTATCATCTTCCATGCCCAAACTTCCTTTGTTTGAATCTTCAGAAGCCACAGAAAGTCCTTTAGCAACCTCAGAAGTCCTTGCCTTATGGGTAATCTCGATAGTCGTCGTGATGGCCGTTGTGGTCATAGTTCAGATCATGTAGGGAATTAGTCGTACCATGTGGTGGTCTCCCGCACTTGTCCCAACATTTGTCATATGTATGATTTGTGTGCTCGCAATGCTGACAAGGTGGGAAGACTCGGCCTAAGCCTTGACCTTATCCTTACCTACGATTAGTGCCACCATCAGTAGTGGCTAATGCGGTGTTCTTGGGCACCATAGTCAACTCCACCTTTGGTTCTCTAGGCTTTGCTAGATGATGTTAGTACATATTAGCTTTTTATTTTTCCTCTTATTGTAAGGGCTGTGATAGTTTTTGTCCCTTGGAAATATTTATGTACTTTTGACTTTACGATATCTCTCTATATAAAGAGGGCCTAGGGTTTCTAATGAGATTAACTTTTTTCATCCAATTTGGTATCAGAACACTGGTCTTAAACCGTGACTCTAGGTATCCCACCCCTCAAGGCCTCCTAAACCTTACCATTGAATCCCAATCTCTTCTCTTCCTTAGCGGCAGCAACGGCCTCTAGTGACCCTCCAATCGCACACAGTAGCCCCAGTGATGCCTTGTGGCACTCCAGAGCCACTCTTCAGCCCTTACAATGGGGTTCTGGCAGCGCGGGGGTCGCTGAACCACTGCAGCGGCGCTTCAGCAAGGGTCGGTCAACCTAGCAGCGACGCTGCGGTTGCGCTGTGACATGCTATAGCAGCTGGTGGAGGCGCTGCCGATCCAAGGACCCTCGGCGGCGCTCTACAGTAGGTGTTAATGCCAGCGACAAGCTTCAGATCGGCAGTGGCGACCTCTTCAGCATTGCGGTGGCCATCTGTGGCTGCAACTAGTGGTGATCAGCGGCACAACCACCTGCTCAAGCAGCGCACGGGGCTTCTGATCTCTGTGCAGCGATCGTGAGGGACACCTTGCCCTGATCTAGGGACTGCAGTCCCTATTCTTGTTGTGAGAAGGAGGCTAGATCTCTTTGGGGCTTCCTTGGGTGTTCTCTTTGCACCTAGGTGAAGCCAACATCTATCCAAGGAAGCCTTTTATCAACTATGCAGATCTAAGTCTGTTGGTTTTCAGATTATTTGATGGTTTCTTGGTCCTAGACGCTTAACCGAGGCTTCCGGATTGCAAAGATGGCTTCAGATGATCAGTCCGAGGTATTTTTGAGCTCTATTTCGGACACCGGGGCACTTAAGAACCTGTTCTTTGGTCCTATTGTTAAGTTGGATGATACCAACTACCCGCGGTGGTCCCAGACCTTTCTTATGACTGTTAGGGGTCATAAAAAGAGCCATATACTTACAGATTTGAAGCCTGAGAACAAGACTGGCACAAATGTCAACTGGGATAGTGATAACGCCATGGTTTGTGCATGGCTGGTGCAGACAGTTATTCCCCGAATAGGAGATGAGATCATGTATTATACTACAGCAAAAGGGATGTGGGAGTCTTTGCGTGATACCTATTCACACGCCAAGAACTTCGCATGAGTTTTCCAGATCTTTTACGACCTTTTCTATCTACGTCAGGAGGGACGCACACTGTCACAGTATTACTCCCTGATGAAGGGCATGTTGGAGAGGCACTACTCCCACCTACCAGGGTGTGCCTGTGAGTCCTGGAGGAGTTTCAGGAGATAGTTGGCTGTCTCCCTTTTCCTGGCTAGCCTTGGACCTAAATATGTTGCAGCCAGAGATTAGATTCCTATTGCTCCTGAGCTTCCTACCCTGGAGGAACCATATAGTAGACTCAGCAGAGTTGCAGTGCGCACTCCTGCTCCTGACTTTACTGCTCAGTCGTCTGCACTGGCTACAATTCCTGGACGTGGCAGGGGTACCACTTATCCTGCACGTGTTTGAGGCTACATGTTGGCAGAAGCATGGTAGACCACCTGTGGCCAATCAGGCAGTTGAGATCTCAAATTCAGCTCTTCCTACCTCTGATATTAGCTCATTGAGTACTAAGATTGAAACTTTGCGGCAGCAGATTGCTCAGTTGACTCAGTCTTCTTCCTCTCAGACTTCTGACACTACAGCTATGGCTACCTCTTCAGAGAAACCTGCGACTGATATGTCATCCCATTTGTCTTTTGGTGAGTGGCTGATTGATTCTAGTGAATCCAAGCACCTATGTGGCGACAAAGGCTCTTTCTCTCAGTTAGCACCTGTTACACCTGCCAGGATAGTACACGTGGCTGATGGGAGACACTTGCCACTTGTTGGCAAGGGAGATATGTCTTTATCTTTTACCTTGAGGCTAGCAAATGTTTATTATGTGCCTGATTTTCCTTTGAGTTTATTGTTTATTAGCAGTATCACTAGAGATCTGAACTGCCGAACTATTTTTGATGTGTCCTCTTGTGTCTTGCAGGACAAATTTACTAGGAAGACGATTGGTAGAAGGTGTGAGGAACATGGGGTGCATCGTCTGAGCCATACTACTTTTGCTGCCTCAGCTACTCAGGGCCTTACTTCTGATGGATCTCCTCTCCAGTGCACCGCCGCCTTAGCCATCTACCCATTCATCACATCAGATGTGTTCTACCGCACATCCGCTCCACTACTGCTCTCACCTGTGATGCTTGTCAGCTTGGCAAGCACCACAGGGCTAGTCTCTCCAGTTCTTCCTTTGTTTCATCTGTTGCTGCATTTGATTTGATTCATATGGACATGTGGGGTCCTAATCGTACTCCTAATCAACTTGGGAACAAATATTATCTTATTTTAGTTGATGACTTTTCTCGTGTTTCTTGGATGTTTCTCTTGAAAAATATGTTTGATGTGGGACAATTATTGAGAACTTTGTAAAGGAAATAAAAACTTAGCATTCATGTTTGGTGAAGTGCTTTTGTTTTGATAATGCCTTGGAGTTTTATGCTATGTGTTTGCGCAGTTTCTTTTCTAGTTGTGGCATTATCCATGAGACAACATGTCTTCATTCCTCTCAGCAACATGGTGTTGCTGGGAGGAAATATCGTCATATTTTTTATGTTGTCCACACTTTATTAATTCATCATTCGGTCCCATCTCTTTACTGGGGTGATCCGTTTTGATTGCATGTTTTCTGATTAATTGGATGCCCAATGCTGCATTACATGAATGGATTCCTCTTCAGGTCATGTATCATGATCGTCCCCTGTTTCACGTCACCCCTCGGACTTTTGGTTGTGTTGCCTTGTCCATTTGTTGGGACCAGGTCGGGATAAACTTGCACCGAGAGCAGTTAAGTGCGTCTTTCTAGGGTATACTCGAACGCAAAAAGGGTATCATTATTTTAATTCGCTTACTTCTCGGTACTATGTTTATGCGGATGTTACATTTCATGAGGCTATACCTTTTTTTTCTGTGACGGCTGCTGAAATGCCTCCTAAGGGTGATATGACACCTATGCCATATACTCTCATTCACTTTGGGAGCTTTCTTGAGATTTCTATCTCTACTACACCACCACTACCTCCTGCTACGCATCCCTTTCCCTTGACAGGGCCACTCCAGACATATGTTTGCCCTCGTAGTACCTATCAGGGACCCCCACTCTTACCTTTTCCATCGGCTTCTTAGGTGAGTCCTTTAGATACTAACGTATGTTTGCCATGTGATGGTCACAGGGACAAGACATGTGATGTGCCAGGCAATGATCTTGATCTTCCGATAGCCATTCGGAAGCGACCATGGACCTGCACCACTTATTCCACGATAGGAACACTTGCTACTGACAGTCTAGCTCCTAGATTTACTGGATTCACTCAAGCATTAGCTACTACGCAGATTCCAACTACTCACCATGAGGCCATGCTTGATCCAAAATGGAGGGCAACCATGGAGGATGAAATGGTCGCTCTTCGAGGCTGTGGGACTTGGGAGCTAACTCCACTTCCTTATGGTGCTGCACTCGTTGGTTGCCGGTGGGTATTAACTGTGAAATTCAATCCTGATGGTGGTGTTGCTAGGTACAAAGCCCATCTCGTGGAAAAGGGGTTCACCCAGACTTATGAGGTGGACTTCTTTGACACTTTCTCACTAGTTGCCAGGCTTCTCACGGTCCGGGTATTGGTTGTAGTGGCAGTTCAATTAGATCGGCCCTTACATCAACTAGATGTCAAGAATGCCTTCCTTTATGGTAATTTCCAAAAGGAAGTTTATATGCAGTAGCCACCTAACTTTGAGAGACAGGGGGAGTGTGTATGCTGATTATGGAAGGCTATATATAGCCTCAAACAGAGTCCCAGAGCCTGGTTTTAGAGGTTGTCACAGGTTGTTGAGGAGTTGAATTCAAGAGATCGACAATTGATTTTTCACTCTTTGTCAGGAGGACTACACAAGGTATTGTGGTACTTCTTGTTTATGTTGATGATTTGATTATCACAGGAGACGATGAACAGGGCATTGCTAAGGTTAAGCGCATCCTTGTAGAGCAGTTTGTCATGAAGGACTTGGGGACTCTATAGTATTTCCTTGGTATTGAGGTTGCTCACAGCAAGAAGGGTGTGGTCTTGTCTCAGAGGAAGTATGCTTTAGATATCCTGCAACTGGTTAGTATGCTTGGGGCCAAGGAGGCCAATATTCCTATAGACCCCAGGATGCTACTATATGATGAAGATGCACAGGTGGTGGACAGTAGACAATACAGATAACTTGTGGGTAAATTGTTGTATCTCACTATCACGAGGCCAGATATCTCCTTTGCAGTTGGGAGACTGAGTCAGTTCATGGCCAAACCAATACGTCAACATTGGGATGCCGCATTGATGTACTTAGATATTTTAAGAAGGCTCCTGGGAAGGGTCTTTTCTTCTCTAAGGGTTCTTCTATGACGTTGGTTGGCTACTCTGATGCAGATTACGCTGGATGTCATGTTGTCGCGACCTGCTGCCGGTTCCCTACAAGACCTGAGAATGGCTTGCCTCGACGATCCCAAGGCCTAGTCGTCCAGCGAGAAAGAATCAAATGCCATAATCATTCCACAACCACACGAGTAATGTAACTAAGCAGAAAAATATATGACTGAAATTAAAGGAAAGAAAACAACAAACCACTAGTATCTCACATTATATAGCGAAAAGTATGATTACAAGCATAGCCATCACAACATAAACTGGTACAGATATAACAAAATATAATTATGAGCAACAGGTACTCACTACTACACAACACTCTGTAAAAGAAACGGCAGGAAATTATAGCTGGGCTCGATTAGGCCCAGCGTCCTTAGCAGCTGGTGGTTCTAGTTGCTCAAGTCCCTTACCTGAACAAGGTAATAAAATTAATGATCAGCTAATGCTGAATAGAGTGATGGTTAAATTATATCATTTAAACAGGTAGCTAACTAAACATGCATTTAACAGTTTATTTATTATCATATGTTTCCCATTATCGTTTTCCTGATTCGAGTACTCTAATCAGGTTCCATAACATCTCTCAATCTTCTTGTTCCCTAAGGGAACGATATTGCTTATAGTTTTCCCGCTATGCAGGATGTACACGTAGCACTCTCCTGGCCGGGAGAGTCCCCCGCAGTAGTCCTACACCCGGTCTACTACCCCGAGGTCACGGTCGCGACGCAGCGGTGACTACGGCATGCATGATAAGCGCACGAGTAGCTACCCCGCACTGGCACGCGGTTGGTCGTTTCCGCTAACGGGTACGCCCAAACGTACAGCATGGAACAGCACAGGGCCTTGCCCTCTCAGAATAGGGGTCTCGCCCTTCACAGTCCACGTACCCTCGTTCGACTATCCCAGTTTGCCCAACTGGCTAACAAGAGTCGATGTAGGGTAGCTTGTCCTAACCTCGGGCCCCATGGGGCAGCTGGCTCCCTTCCTATACTAAGTAGCTCGCCTCGGTACTATATACACAAGGGCCGAACAAGAGTCGACGTAGAGTGGCCAAACCCACCCCGGGTCTCAACCCAAAGGATGGTAAGCTCTCCTCTACTCTAAAGGGATAGTTGCTCTCCACGGTACTACGTACACGAGGGCTAGCTCACTTCCCTTAACCAAGTCCGAACAACCACCCGTAGGCAACCTGTTTCAAAACCTGCAGGTTTTTCGTACTACAGTATTCCTAGTTTCTTTCTAAATTCCCCATAGGGTTCTTTCTTATTTCCATATCTGGTTCGTTGTATGTAGAACATGCAACTCAAATTCCACCATTACTTAGTACAAGCAGGCATGACGTATTTCATTACAGGCAGCTCATGGTTTATTTCATTTTAGGAAACAATAATTTAATCGCTTACCAAATGTACATTCATTTCTTTCAGCCCTATGATTCATTTCACAATCCTAGGGTTCAATTCTATAGCAGCATGCATTTACCTCTTTTAGTCCTAGGGTTCATCTCATAACCTAGGTTCAGTTAATTCTACGCATGCAATTTAATTACTAATTTCAAGATTAGTGTAAGAATCACTCTACCAGTTAACCAAGTGGAATGGGGGCTTGGACGGTAGCTCTCGACGTCTCCGCAGGTCCCGTATATGCTACGGACTGGAGACCTATGACATAGATTGACAGGTCAAATGAGCTCAAAATGGTATAGACAATGTATTACTATGTAGAGAAACTCGAATGGAGACCAACAACGTTTTGTTTACGGAAAATCGACTCCGTTTGAGCCCTGAACGGGCCCAAAAACACCAACCCTAATCAAAATCAGACATCTGGGAAGAGTCCCAGACGTCTTAAATGATCTCAGGGACTCACCTTGCTTGGGGCACCTTCTCCAGAAGTTTGGAACTCCGTGCGTACCAATGCCTGAAATACTTCCAGACGTCTGAAACTGCCTCAGTCCTTGTACCAATGTGCCTCCCCAACCTCTGACATACATACGTGTATGGTCAGAATTTTGGCAGGAAAATAAACAAAAATACGCGCTATGAGACATCTAAGATTTACCTTCGGATGTCCGACCCGATGTTTGGAGGTCACTTCGGACGTCTGATTTTGCGAAAAAATGATTCCGCAGAACCGTTTTCGACCCTTTTTCCTCCCCGCAGAAGCTGCAGCAGCTTCTCCACTCTCCCTCTCCTCTCGCTCAGCTGCAAGCTTGATCGTTGTTCGCAACAAGATCGTGGTTTTAAAGCGATATTCATTGCAGTATAGCTTGAAATCACCGCGAAAAACGATTATCAATTTTTCTATTACTCGAAATTCAAAAAATATTCCGAGGTCGAACTCAGGGAGCAAATTGGTATTTCAGAAGCAAAATCACAATCTCAAATTTTACTTCAAAGATGTTAAATAATAATGTAATGTAGATAAATGCTAGAGAGGAAAATGCAAAAAGAAATAAATTCTTTTTTTTTCTTTTCTTCCTTTTCTTCTCTCTTTCTTTTTCCTTGCTCTCTTTCTTCTTTCTCTTCTTTCTCTGTCTTTCCTTTCTCAGATGTCTGATTCTGTGAATCAGATGCCTTAACTAACGACTGCTACAGTGCCTTTACTTTGATTTTCTCTTCAGTCGAGCCTTCTTCTTTCTTCCTTCTCCTTGGCTTCTGCTTCTCTGTCTTTGGCCGTCTTCTTTCTTAGCTCCTTTGCTGCTACAGTTTCCTTCCTCATCTGGCCTTAGCTTCCTATTTCTTCTCTGCTTTTGGCTTCTTCTTCTTCTGCTTCTCTTTTTCTCTGCGGCTCCCTCCTTCCTTCTCTTCTTTTCTTCAGCTGAACCCTCTCCTTCAGCTGCTCCTCTTCTTCTCTTCCTCTTCCCCGCAGCTGCTTCCTCCTCTTTCTTCCCTGCACAGTACAGAGAAGCAAAACCTAGCCCTTACCCTTCCTGCGTCTCTCTCTTTCTCTATTTCGCTTGTAGGATAATCGGTTGATTCCGTAGTTTAAAAGATATGCGTTGTAGTATACCGTGAAAAACGATTATCAAATTTATTACTCGAAATTCAAAAATATCCCGAGGTCGAACTCAGGGGGCAAATTGGTATTTAAAAGCAAAAGATCACAATTCTCAACAATAATGTAGTGTTTATAAAAATCTAGAGAGTAAAAAGAAATAGAATTTTCTCTTCATTCTTTCTTCTCTTCTCTCTTTCTTTTTCTTTTCTCTCTTCCTTCTCTTCTTTCTCTGTCTTTTCTCTCTCAGACGTCTGATTCTTTGAATCAGACGCCTTAACTGGTGATCTGCTACAGTGCTTCTTTAGGCTTCTTCCTCTTTCTTCTCTACTGTAGTTCCTTCCTCTTTGCGGCATCTCCTTCTCTTTTCTTCTTTTCCTCTTTGGCTTCTTCTTCTCTTTTGCGCGGCTAAGTCTTCAGCTTCTTCCTTTAGTTGCTGCGCCTCCTCTTCTTCTATTTCTTTTTCACAGCTGCTTCCTCTTCCTCCTTCCCTGCACAACACAGAGAAGCAAAACCTACCCCCTACCCTCCCCGCGTCTCTCTCTCTATCTCTCTCTTCACTCTCTTAGAGCCAGCCGGGTAATCGGGTCGAGTTACGCACGCCCGGGACCAGGTGCACCAGCGTGGGTGGTGCACGAGAAGTGCAGGGTAAATGGGTCAACCAGGTCCACTTAGCATGGGTCGCGGACTAGGCAGGTATACTGGCGAGGGACCTCACCCCGTGAGTAGGAGGTGAAGAGCCTTATGCAGTTTTTCAATTTATATTGCTGTGCTCGCTCACCCACTTCCGAGGTGGGACTAAACGTCCCACATTCCTGTTGCGCGCACAACAGCAGATGGTGCGTCCAATTGGCTAAGCTGCAGAGGTTGGAGTCGTTGTGTGAGGGCCTGGACACGCGCGGGCTTCAAATCCGCATAGCCTGGGAGTTTCACCTGGAGATGCGCGAAGCCTGGGCCCGCTTGAAGCTTGCTTCAAGGTCGTCAGTAATGGCGGCCGGCGGATGGGTACCTGAATACACCAAAATGGCCTCGCGGCCCTGTCAAAACACTTGGGTAGCTTCGCCGTGTCGAGGCGAAGGTGGTGCAGTGGGTGGCGTGGTGCGGGAGCGCTTGTGCGAGCGTGCCTAGGGCACACTGTGTGCGTATGTGTGGGTGTGTTTGGGTGAGTAGAGTGGTGGTGTGAGTGAGGGGAAATGTTGAGTGGAGTGAGGAGATGCTTATGGACTTGTCGGCGAGGGGTGGGACGACCTGTGGAGGTGGAGCGGCCTCGTCGGAGTTGGTGGCCGGAGGTGGAAACGATGGTGGTGGTAGTGGCAGTCGATGGATCGAAACTAAAAATTGATAAGGGATAAATAAAGAGGGGAGGAAGAGGAACTTGACTGACAGGTTTGGAGCGAAGGGGGGAGGCGGAAGGCGAGCGGTGGTTGTCTGCTGTCGCCGAAGACGAAGACCCTGTGGGGAAGAAGCGGTGACGAGGAAGAGAGTCAGAGGAGCGCGCGCTGGTACGGTGCGGCGCGGAGTACGGCGGAGTTGTTCTACCACTGGTACTATGGCAGAGCGACAAGAAGAGGGAGGGAGAGTCACCGGAAGCTGTGGGCAGTTGGCCGGAGTGAGGAGGAGACGAATTTGGGGGGTGTTCTTTGGCCAATTCAAGCTTGAAGGAAGCAGCGGGGTCTGGGCTTCCTTAAATAGGCAAGGGCAGAGGGAAATTCACAAGGAGGAGGTGGGAAAAAACACGTCTGAGGTAAGGCCGGAGGGAGACCCATACCTCTCGAGCATTCGCGCGAGAGGTATGGGGTGTTTCAGGGCATGGGGAGCTGCCCATGCAGTAGGGGGCTTCGTAGGGAGCTCCCCTTTCAAATTTGGGAGAGGCTCCCCATGAGATCGAGTAGAGAACCTTTGCGCAAAGTCGCTGGAGGTATGGGTCCCTGCTACGATGGTAGAGGGACCGAAATGAAGAAAGAGATGAGAAAACTGAGGGGGTAATTGCAAGGGTTTTCAATAGTTAAGAGTTATAAAGTAATTGGGTGGACCAAATTGCAAAGTAGGCCAAGATGACCTTCCCTTAAGTCTAAATTTTGGTATAAACCTAATTTGGACCTAAGGAATCCAATGATGAAGTTGGATTTTAGGTTTGACAGGACATTTTGCATAAAAATCCAAATTAGGTCAAATATTAGGCTTGGTCCCTAATCTAGGTCAAAATAGGTTCCAAAGGGTAAATTGAAGGTTCTAAGCCCTTGGGGATATTTTTCCATGAATTTTAGAGGGTTTAGTTGATTTTTATCTTTCTTGTAACCTTGTGAATTAAAGTGGATTTGTTTTAGGGTTACAGAATACCATTTAATTCTTAAGTTTCACAATAACCCTTATCTGACTGAACCATCCCACTTTTTCTCTTATTAAGTTCAATTGACTTATGTTTAGATCCTTAGAAATCCCGTTGATGCACTACAATGGTAAAAAATTACAGTTTTATCCCTTGTTTCATGTTCTTTTCTTAGATTAGTAATCCCCTGAATTAGGCCTTCCTTTAGGTTATGTAGGAGCTTTTGTTCATTTTATTAGATCAAAGTAAGCTAGTTAGGGTTCGTGATGAGGTTCTCATCATACCCCAATGCCTAGCTTTTGCTAGTCCCTTAGTAAAATCTTAAGGTTTTAACTTCTGTTCTAGACCATGAATTTCTTTCACCAGTTATGATAAGTGCTTTTTCTTCTTTGATTAGGTAAGAATGCCAACAATGGGCCTAAAGGTACTCTAGTAGCAACCAAGATCTGGACCTGTCAAGCTTTAGCCTTGGTCCTCAGTAAAGGTTTTTAAGGCCTGCAGGAACTACCCTAAGGTTTATTGGACTCCGTGGTTAAAGCACCCATGCTTGAGACATAATTTTAGCCTTGGTTCAGTTTGCAGTGTGTTTTTGGAAGAGAGAGACAGAGGATTTATTTGTTTGGAGAGTTTTCTCTCTTTTCTTTTTATTTCTAGCTTTAGATTGGCTTCTCAACACGGTCTGCATCGGATTCCTCGTCCCCATCATCAATCCTCAAAGGTCCCTGGCAATCGATGCTTCATGATAGCATAGCCCATGGTAACCCCCAGAACCCTGGTTTTCGAGATTTTGAGATAATCCCGCCTATGGCGTTTCGTGGCCGAATCCAAAACCCTGGCGATTGACATTTCGTGATAATATCATCCATGGTATCTGAACCAGCAGAGTGCTTACATGCCCCCAGTAGGATATGTAAAAATCCTAAGAAACAAGCACCGAGGAGACGATATGTTGTTACGCCTCTTCGAGGGAAATTTCCCACCTCTCCGCTCCGGGAACTCGTCCAAATCAACTTGTGTTGATCGACCACTCTTAATCTAGGCAACCTTTTCAGAACATTAAAACTCTTCTACGTGATTTTGATTGTTATGCGCACTGAACCAGATTGTGTGTGAATTGGGGTGCTTAGGTTACCGAGTCCCGCAAATCGAAGGTCAGTTAACGAGGCCGAATACTCCCTAAGCCTTAGACTTAATACTTAAGCTTTGCATTTTCCTCAACCCCTTGAGGATTATCCAGATCTTAGCGGGTACTAGAACTTTCTCTTTACTTTTTTTGATGTGGTCTAGAACTTCGATTAATTCCTTAATCTCTTACTAATGACTATCCCTTTCTTTTTCTTTTTCTTTTTTCATTTTGTGCTCCTTTTTAGCATTTTGCTCTTTTTCTCCTCTTGTTTTGTATAGCCCAAAAAAAATTCTCTCCTCTTCTTAGTTTTTTTTTTTAGATGACAGGTGATTTTTTGTTGAAACCTTTTCTGGATATAAGTTTTCATTCATTTTGCACTTTCATACCCCCCCATGCCTAAGATTTGCAATGTCTCCATTGTAAATTAGGTAGGTTTGTATTCAGCTTGGTTCATTCATTAGGACAGGTGTTGGGTGAGTGGACGGGTCGAGGTGACTGTTGCGGACGATTTCTAATCTCAGGTACGGGTACTTGAGGTGGAGTCGGGTGTCCTAAAGGATGAACCCTAAAGTTTAAAGAAATGTCAAGAAAGGTTTTGGGTTTTTGAAAGAATGACAGGTTGCCTCCCATTAAGCGCTGACTTTTACGCCATCGACTGGGCACAATGAATTCAGGGAGAATGGAGAATGGAGGATAAAGGATGACTCGGCCAAATCTGTATTGGTCATGTCAATGAACGGTTTAAGTCTCTGACTATTCATAACAAAGGGTTCGGAATCGTGGCTGAGTGAACTGATCTCAACGGCTCCATTTCCAAAGATTTGTCAAACTAGATATGGTCCGATCCACTTGGATCGCAGCTTTCCAGGGAATAGTTTTAGTCGGGCATCAAAGAGTAGGACCTTTTGACCAGGATAGAAGATCTTTCTAGATATGTGCTTGTCATGAAAGGCTTTAACCCACTCTTTGTAGATTCACGAGTTTTCATACGCATCGAGGCGTAATTCATTGATCTCGCTTATCTGAAACTTTCTATGGGTTCCAGCCTTAAAAAGATCTAAGTTGCAGTTCTGTACTGCCCAATAGGCTTTATGCTCCAATTCGACGGGGAGTCGACACGCCTTCTCGTACACCAGTCTGAAAGGAGACATGCCTAATTGGGTCTTGTGGGCGGTCCTATAAGCCCATAAAGCTTCCGGAAGCCAAGATGACCAATCCTTCCTGTCAGGTCGAACAGTAACATGAAGGATTTTCTTGATCTCCCGATTTGATAACTTAGCTAGACCATTAGTTTGGGGATGGTAGGGAGTAGAGATTCGGTGTGACACCTTGTATTTGGTCATCAGTGACTTGAACTGAGCGTTTGTGAATTGGGTCCCTCTATCACAAATGATCGCTCGAGGAATCCCGAATCGTGAGAAGATGTTTTGGTGAATGAATTTGATAACGACTTTGTGATCATTGGTTCAAGTCAGAATGGCTTCGATCCATTTGGACATGTAGTCAACAGCGAGTAAAATGTACTCGAAGCCGTCCGAGATAGGGAAGGGGCTCATAAAATCAATCCCTTAAATGTCAAAAATCTCGCATTCGAGAATTGGCTGTAGAGGCATCATGTCATGATGGCTCATGTTGCCCAAAGTCTAGCAACGGTTGCATGCCTTACAGTGATTGTATGCATCCTTGAAGATTGTTGGCCAGTAAAAGCCACACTTGAGGACTTTTGATGCGGTTTTGTTCCCAGAAAAATGGCCACCGCATGCCTGGTCATGGCAGAAAGAGAGTATGTCTTTGATTTCAACTTCCGGGACACATCGCCGGATAATTTGATCAGCACCTATGTAGAATAGATATGGGTCTTCCCAAATGTAATACTTGGCATCGGAGCGCAAGTTGTCTTTCTTGGCCTTTGGCCAATCAGACGGGATCTGATGTGATGCCAAGTAGTTTACTATGTCAGCAAACCATGGAAGCCCTGTACCAATAGTCAGGAGGTGCTCATCAGGAAAATACTCCATGATGGGTTCGGAAGGGTCGATGATCTCAAAAGGAAGGCGGGACAAGTGGTCAGCTACCATGTTCTGTCTTCCCGCTTTGTCGCGAATCTTGAGGTCAAATTCTTGCAACAGCAAGATCCATCGGATTAATCGAGGTTTCGCATCCTTCTTCGCAAGGAGATGCCTCACAGCTGTGTAATCCGAGTAAATAATAACACGGGAACCCAGGAGATAGGATTTGAACTTTTCAAGGGCAAATACTACGGTTGGCAGCTCTTTCTCAGTAACAGTGTAGTTACGCTGAGCCTCGTCAAGTGTTTTGCTAGCGTAGTAGATGACCACGGGTTTCCCGTCAATTTTCTGCCCCAAAACTGCTCCTACAGCGAAGTTAGATGCATCGCACATGATCTCAAAGGGTTGAGACCAATCAGGGGACTGTAGAATCAGGGCTTGAGTAACTCGGTCACGAAGGATCTCAAATGCTTGAGCGCATTCCTTGGAAATTTCAAAAGGTACATCCTTGGAGAGAAGAGTGGTCAGGGGGCGCGTGATTTTCGAAAAATTAGAGACGAATCGACGGTAAAAATCGACATGCCCCAGAAATGATCGGATGTCCCTGATTGAGCTAGGCATAAGGAGCTTGGAAATCAAGTTGACCTTGGCTCAATCAACTTGGATGCCTCTCTCAGAAATTAGATGTCCCAGGACGATCCCCTTAGGCACCATGAAGTGGCTCTTTTCCCATGAAAGAACCAGATTCACGTCAATGCATCGCCTGAGTATTTGAACCAAGTGCTGGAGGCAATCGTCAAATGATGCCCCAAATACTGAGAAGTCATCCATGAAGACTTCCAGATAATCACCTACCATATCAGAGAATATGGCAAGCATGCACCACTGAAAAGTCGCGGGTGCATTGCAGAGACCGAAAGGCATCCTTTGGAACGCGTACGTCCCAAAGGGGTAGGTGAACGTGGTCTTCTCTTGGTCCTCTAGATGAATCGCCACTTGGTTATAGCTGGAGTACCTGTCAAGAAAGCAGAAGAATCTATTTCCTACTAGTTTTTCGAGGATCTGATCAATAAACGGTAGTGGGAAATGATCCTTCTTCATGGAGGAATTGAGTCTTTTGTAATCTATGCAGACTCTCCACGAGTTGGCTATACGGGTCGGTATGACCTCTCCAGTTTCAATCGTGATGATGGTGAGTCCTGCCTTCTTAGGCACAACCTGGATTGGACTCACCCATTGACTATCGGAGATCGGGTAGATGATCCCTGCATCTAACCACTTAATGATCTCCTTTTTCACGACCTCCTGCAGATTAGGGTTTAGACATCTCTGCATCTCACGTGAAGGTCGTGCACCCTCTTCGGAATAGATGTGGTGTGTGCAATAAGAGAGGCTTATTCCAGTCAAATCATCGAGAGTCCATCCAATGGCTTAAGATGTTGCTGGACAACAGTAATCAGACGGGATTCCTGATCAGGTGTGAGTCTGGAATTTATAATCACAGGAAATGTCTGATTGGAACCCAAAAAGACGTATTTCAGATGATTGAGAAGGGGCTTGAGTTCCAAGACGGGATTATCAGCAGCAGCAGGTGGTTCAGAGTGTGTGTGAGGAACAAGAGTAGGAGTTATGGGTGTATCTAGATCGGGTTCAAACTTCTCTAATTGCAGGTTTTGTTCTTCTTGTGGTTGATCGGGGTTAATCAGGTTGTCCTCAATATGCGGTTCATTAACCATGGCTTTGATATCACATATTTTCTCTACAACCCCGCAATTAATCCCTTGTTGGGCCTTAAAGATGTCAATCTTAAGAGTTTGATTCCCAAATTTCAACTCTATTTATCCCTCCTCATAGCTTATGTTGGTCCTAGCAGTGGCCAGAAAAGGTCTCCCTAGTATAATTGGTGTATCCCTTGGGTTCTCAGGTGCATCTATATCTAGAACTATGAAATCCACTGGGAAATAAAAGTCCTGTACCCTAACAATAACATCCTCAAGAACTCCCTTAGGTGACTTAATGGATCGATTAGCTAACTGCAATGTCACCTCAGTCGGTTTAAGCTCGGATTCTTCAAGATGGTTAAGCAGTGATGTGGGTATTAGGTTTATGGAGGTACCTAGGTCTAGTAATGCTCTATCGAATTGGGTTTCACCAATTTTACATGAGATCAGGGGAGTGTCAGGATCTTTTGCCTTGGGTGGGAGTATACTCAAGATTACAGAGCTGGCTTGCTCTGACAATATGATCGCACTCCCACTCTTGGTTCGCGGCTTATGCTGGGGTGTACACACGTCCTTCAAGAATTGTATGTAAGCCGGTACATAGCAGATTGCATCCATCAAGGGGATGTTTATTTGGACCTGTTCAAAGAGCTTGATTAGGTCCTCCTCAGGAGCCACGAGTTTGGTTATCCTTTTTCCCTTGGTTAAGGCCTTGGGAAATGGAACCTTGGTTGGTTCCTCTAGTATAGGTCCAGGTTTTTGATATGGGACAGGGACATCTTGGATAACTATCCTAGGGCTTGGGTCACTACCAAGCTTGGAGTTGTCTGGATAAGGTGGGTCATGGGTTGCTTTACCACTACGGGTTGTTACAGAGTTTAATCCTGCCTGGTTTTAGTTTGGGGTTGGTAAGATGGGTTGCTGTTGTTGATAACCTACGTAAGATGTTGAAGGTTCCATCCCATCAAGTGATGGAACAGAAGGGGCCTGATAAATCATGTGTGCATGGCCTGGATTTGGGTTCATAAGGTGCCTCTGGGTTGGCACGTTATTTGGGTTTAGCAGAGGTTGTGAAGGAAGTGTGCCTGGTTGGCGAGAATTCGCCATCTGGGCGAGTTGGTTGTGGACCTCTGTGATATCGTCCTTGTGTTGTTTTTGGATTGCCGCATTCGTACTCTGAATGTCAGCCAGTGTTTGGAGGATGAGAGACATTTGGTCTTGATTTGGCCCAGATTGATAAGTGGGGTTGGGCCAAGGCTGAGGCTGCTGATAAGGACGAGGGGCTTGTGGACGGGGTTGATAAGGTGGTCTTTGAGTCTAAGAATTTCCCGCCCATTTGAAATTGGGATGATTTCTCCATCCAGGGTTATAGGTGCTGGAAAATGGGTCATTCTGGATGGCGTTGAGGTCCTCGCAGGTCTGAGGAGCCTCAGGAAAGTCAGAGTATGGGGGATCAGAGTTCTCCCAACAAGAATAGAGAGGATCAGAGGTCCCTCCGGTCCTGGAGTCAGATTGGGGTGGATGCAGGTCCATCCATGGAGAAGATTGGTGGAAGATGTTTTGCAAAGTTTCCCTTGCGGGAGGTGGCTGTGCGAAGGAGTTCTGCGTAGAGGTGGCTCGCTGCAAATGCCGAGTCAGCTCGTCCACCTTCTTCTCGATAATAGAGACCTTGTCCACCCGATTGGCCATTAGTTCCAAGTCGACGGATGCAGACAAGCCCTGCGTCTCATGTGCTCCCCTAATATTCGTCGATGCGCAGGTATTTGTCCGGTCGAATAAGCCCATGGAGTCATTGTTGATGGAGTTCTCGCACATGTTTTCGAGAATCTCCCACACCGTGTCCTCATGCTGACCCATGATGTTTCCTCCGCAGGTTGCATTGACGAATAATCTAATGTCCTCACGGAGTCCCTGGTAAAAAGACTGGACTTGTTCCCATTTAGGAACTCCGTGATGGGGGTACTTTCTCATGAGATCCAAAAATCGGTCCCATGCCTCATGAAGAGGTTCTCCCGTCTGCTGGGTGAAATGAGTAATCTGATGGCGCAAGGTGTTTGTTCGACCAATGGGAAAGAACTTCTTTACAAGCTCGGATTGAAGTTCATCCCATGTGTTGATCAGATGGGTCTGAGTTTGGTACCAATGAGCCACCTTGTCCATGAGGGAGAAAGAGAACATCTTTATGAGTAAGATATCTTGATTTTGTGCATCTGACTCGAAGGTCTGGGCCAGATGCTTGAGCTGTTTGATAAGCTGGAATGGATCTTCAGAGTTAAGCCCATAGAATTTTGTTATAGCATGAATCATATTGGGTTTCAATTCAGAATCAGGTCCTCCAGCCGGGATTCAGACTCGAGGCTCGATTGCCACCGCAGCGGGATTATAGTGATCTCGCATCATGGGGCACTGTGGTGAGTTCATGAAGTTCTGGAAGAGGTCATTTAGATGTTGAAGCTGGTGCTCAAGATTGTTTTCTTCTTCAACAGGTTGTTCTATGATGGAAGAAGGAGAACTAGGTTCAGAATCGGAAGAAAGGTCTATGTGGAGGGGTTGTGATGAGAACCTCATCATGAACCATAACTAGCACAATCTAATCCAAATATTTGTGAAAAAGCTCCTACAAAACCCAAAGAGAGGCTTAACTCAGAGAATTCTGAGTTAAAGAATAAAATAAACCATCAGGGGTAAAACTGTAATTTTACCAATGAAGTTTGCGAACAAAGAAATTAAGGATCCAAACACTGGTCAAACAAGCTTAACAATGAGGAAAGTGGGATGATCTGATCTGAAAAGGGTTATAGCAACTCTTATGAATTAAATGACATTTTGTAACCCTAAAAATAAATCCACTTCAATTCACGAGGTTCGAGGCAGGATAAAAATCAACTAAACCCTCTAAAAATCATAGAAAAATATTTCCTAGGGTTTAGAACCTTCAATTTGACCTTTGGAACCTATTTTGACCTAAAATGAGAATCATGCCCAATTAATGACTTAATTTGGGTTTTTACGTAAATTGACCTTCCAAACATGGTTCAACCTAGAATTAAAATTCACCATTAAAATCCTTAGGTTCAAATTGGTCTGGTATAAAAACTTGAGCCTAAGAAAAGACCTCCTTGACCGACTTTACAATTTGGTCCTCTTTATTTACTTTTTGACCCTTATCTTTTGAAACCCTTGCATTTAGGCCCCTAACTTTTGATCATTCTTTGCAGAACGGTTCTCCCTGCCACTTCTGCGTAGCGCCATGCCTCCGGCGACCTTGCACGGAGGATGGCGCTGCGCAGGGCAGGGCTTCCGTCCTCTAGAACAGAAGGGGGTTCCCCTGCGACGTCCTCTGTCGCAGGGACCTGCCCACGACCTCTGGCAACCACCATACCCTTCGTGCGAACGCACGGAAGGTATGGGTGTCCCTTCCGGTCATGCTCCGGCGAGGCTGGCACGACGCCACCTCGCCCCTCTCTGCGCACCAAGCCCTTTATAAGGAGCGGCAGACCTTTCCGACTCCTTCAAGCTTTCTTTGACGGAGAAACACCTCCTCTTCATCCCTTCCTCCTCCGTCAGAGAGCCCGAAGCTTCCGGCGACCACTCTCCTCTTCCTCCTCGTCGCTCTGCTGCCCTACCTGCAGCAGGGTTTGCCCTGCTCTGTCGTCCGCGCTAGGCTGTACCCGCTGGTGCCCTCCGACTGCTTCTTCGTCGTCGAAATCCTCCTCCAGGGCGTCTTCATCTCCAGCTCCAGTAGGCACGAGCCGGCAGCTCCTCCCTCCCCCTTCGTCGAGTAATTAGGTAATTAGCTTCCTCTCTCTTTCCCTTGTATTTTCCCCTTTTTAAACTGCCATTTCGACCACCCGATTGCCACTGTCCAGACCCATCCTTTCCACCTCTGATCACCCTCTCCGACGAGTCCATCCCACATCCACAGAACCCTTCGCACCTCGCCGACCACCGCAGAAGCTCCCTCACACTCCACTCCATCAATTCCCCCTTTCCATTCACTGCCAAGTGCCACCCAACCACCCCCCGAACAAACCCACCTTTTCGCCCATAGTCTGACCTAGGTCAGCCTCTGCATGCACTCCCGCACCTCGCCGACCACCGCACGAGCTTCGCCACACTCCGGCGAAGCTTTCCACGTCTTTTGACTTGGCCAAGAGGCCGTCACTGTGATTTCAGGTTCACGCCCTCTCGCCGCCATTGTCGACGAGCTGCAGTAGCTTCACCTGTAGCTGCAGGCATCCTTCATCCCAGGTGCACTTCCCAAGTTGAGCGGGTAGGAGTCGCGAAGACACCCAGGCCTGCAGTTGGGGCGAAGGCCTTACGGGCTGCCTCAATTGGCCGCAGATTGCTTGCCTGCAGGCTCCAAATTGGGAGGTGGGACTTTAGTCCCACCTCGTAAGTGCGTGGCTGAGCGCCCGCACTTAAATTGAAAAAGTGCATAGGGCTGGCTGCCTTCGAACATAGGGGTCAGGTCCCTCTCCCGCACGCAGCGCGCCACGAGCTTGCTAGCCCTCGCCCGCGCTCACACCCCGCGGGTCTGGGTCGGATTCGACTACCCGAACCGCGCACTCTTTGCCCACCATCGCACGCCGGTGGGCCTGGTCCCGGGCGCGATACCCGCTCCCGATTACCCGGCTCTGGGAGAGCAGTCCTAAGAGAGAATTCTGAGAAAGAGAGAGATGCGGGGATGGGGTAGGGGTAGGTTTTGCTCTGACCCTTGTGTAAGCGTGCAGGAAGAAAAGAAGGCAGAAGTAACCGAAGCCTTAGCCGCTCAGGGCAGCTGAAGAAAAAGAAAGGAAAAGAAGAAGGAAGGAAGGAGAGAAACAGAAGAAGAAAAGAAGGAAGGAACTGTAACAAAGCCACAGATAAGTCGTCTAAGCACAGCATCAGACGTCGGAATCACCACAACCGCAGAAGGCAAGAAGGAAAAGAAGAAAGAAAGAAAAGAGAAGAAGCAAGCAGAGTAGGCAAGAAGAAAAGAAGCCTCTGTAGAAGAAATAAGAAAGAAAGAAAGAAAGAAAAGAAGAGAGAAGAAGAAGCCAAGAGAACTCTAGCCCCCCCCTCTCTCTCTCTCTTTCTCTTATTTTTTGTAACCTAATTGAGAATTTCTACTTCTAGAATTCTAGTTGCTCCCTGAGTTCGACCTCGGGAAAACTTTGTATTTCGAGTAAAAATTTGTAGTAATCTGGTACCTGTCTTGATACATACTATAACGACTGATTGTAAACTATAATAACGTAAAGACGAAACACAGAACAGCTATACCACCAATTACTAGGTTGCTGCACAAACAAAAGTACTGAGGCTTGGCCTCGGGGAGAGTGGATTTCTAAAGGTGGTTTCAAGGACCTCCTACCAAACATACACCGATGGATTGGATGAGATTAGAATGTGCTAGACCCAATCAAGACACCCAAAATATGTTGGGTGACTATAGAGGTTCGGGGCGGATGATACCCCATAGTCAGAAGGTCGTCCACCTGAGAATTACCTGGGCAACCAGAGAGGGAGAGTCCTCCGAAGACCCCTACACAGTAGAGCGCCCCCACGGGTTACAGGGTTTCCCTTACCCGACATCTCTTGTCACTGAGATTCTAGGTAGACCGGAATGGAGACCTTGACCTCTTAAGTTTACCACTTTTAGTTAAGATCAAGATGCTTAAGGTTCCACTTGAACTTTAAGTCTTTTGAGTGCAAAGTGACCTAATTTAAAGGTTGGTTGACCCAAAGGATCAACTTCACCTCTTTGTTCCTTTGAGAGCTTCTTAGGTCCTTTCTTTTAGGGTTCAAGTAGATTAAGAGCTTGATTTGCTTAGGGTTTCTCTTGAATAAGTCTCTTCAAACAAGGCTTAGGCACACATCTTTTTGGAATTTTTTGATTCTTTTTTAGAAGAAGATATATCTCTAAAACCCTAGCTTATAATCCTTAGGTTGGCTCTAGTTGGTCCAGTTTAATTGCCTCATAAATGGGCATCTAGGGCTCAATCACGAAGGTTTTAGCCCTAGTTACCTTAAGCAGATGTGCAATTAAAATGCGTTGAAATTAAAAACCAGGAAACTCTTGAGGATTGCTAAATATGGAAAACAGGTAGCCCTAGATTGATTTTTCTCTTTGTTTCTCCTTTTCAGATTTTGAGGGGATTAGGAGAGAGGGTTTATAAAAGGTTACCTGTTCCCTGGTGTGGCTATTGTGCGGCTGCTTTTCTCTCCTCAGATTTTCCTGAAACAAACACAATAAAAGAGAGAAATTAAGTCAGTAATGAATCAGAAATTGTGATAAATGCTTCTAAAATGCTCGTTGCTCCCCGACAACGGTGCCAAAAATAATCGGTTGATTTCGCAGTTTAAAAGATATGCATTGTAGTATACCGCGAAAAACGATTATCAAATTTATTACTTGGAATTCAAAAATATCCCAAGGTCTAACTCAGGGAGCAAATTGCTATTTAGAATTAAAAGATCACAATTCTCAACAATAATGTAGTGTTTATAAAAATCTAGAGAGTAAAAAGAAATAGAATTTTCTCTTCATTTTTTCTTCTCCTCTTCTCTCTTTCTTTTTCTTTTCTCTCTTCCTTCTCTTCTTTCTCTGTCTTTTCTCTCTCAGACGTCTGATTCTTTGAATCAAACGCCTTAACTGGTGATCTGCTACAGTGCTTCTTCAGGCTTCTTCTTCCTCTTTCTTCTCTGCTGTAGTTCCTTCCACTTTGCGGCAGCTCCTTCCTTCTCTTTTCTTCTTTTCCTCTTTAGCTTCTTCTTCTCTTTTGTGCGGCTATGTCTTCAGCTTCTTCCTTCAGCTGCTGCGCCTCCTCTTATTCTCTTTCTTTTTCGCAGCTGCTTCCTCTTCCTCCTTCCCTGCACAGCACAGAGAAGCAAAACCTACCCCCTACTCTCCCCACGTCACTCTCTCTCTATTTCGCTCTTCGCTCTCTCAGAGCTAGCCGGGTAATCGGGTCGGGTTACGCGCACCCGGGACTAGGCGCACCGGCGTCGGTGGTGCGCGAGGAGTGCAGGGTAAACAGGTCAGCCAGGTCCGCATAGTGTGGGTCGCGGACGAGGCGGGTATACGGGGGAGGGACCTCACCCCGTGAGTAGGAGGCGAAGAGCCTTATGCAGTTTTTCAATTTATATTGCTGTGCCCCCTCACCCACTTCCGAGGTGGGACTCAACGTCCCACCTTCCTGTTGCGCGCACGCAGCAGATTGTGCGTCAAATTGGCTAAGTTGCAGAGGCTGGAGTCGTTGCGTGAGGGCCTGGACACGCGCGGGCTTCAAATCCACACAGCCTGGGAGTTTCACCTGGAGCTGCGCGAAGCCTGGGCCTGCTTGAAGCTTGCTTCAAGGTCGTCAGTAATGGCGACCGACAGCTGGGTACTTGAATACACCAAAACGGCCTCGCGGCCCTGTTAAAACACTTGGGTATCTTCGCCATGTCGAGGCGAAGGTGGTGTTGTGGGTGGCGTGGCGCGAGGGCGCCTGTGCAAGCGTGCTTAGGGCACACTATGTGCGTATGTGTGGGTGTGTTCGGGGGTGTGTTTGGGTGAGTAGAGTGGTGGTGTGAGTGAGGGGAAATGTTGAGTGGAGTGAGGGGATGCTTATAGACTTGTTGGCGAGGGGTGGGATGGCCTGTGGAGGTGGAGCGGCCTCGCTGGAGTTGGTGGTCGGAAGTGGAAACGGTGGTGGTGGTAGTGGCAGTCGATGAATCGAAACTAAAAATTGATAAGGGGGAAATAAAGAGGGGAGGACGAGGAACTTAACTGACAGGTTTGGAGCGAAGGGGGGAGGCGGAAGGCGAGCAGCGGTTGTCTGCCGTCGCCGGAGATGAAGACCCTGTGGGGAAGAAGCGGCGACGAGGAAGAGAGTCAGAGGAGCACGCGTTGGTACAGCGCGGCGCGGAGGAGTACGACGAAGATGGCTTTGCCACTGGTACTGTGGCAGAGCGACGAGAAGAGGGAGGGAGAGTCGCCAGAAGCTGTGGGTAGTTGGCCGGAGTGAGGAGGAGGCGAATTTGGGGGGTGTTCTCTAGCCAATTCAAGCTTGAAGGAAGCTGTGGGGTCTGGGCTTCCTTAAATAGGCAAGGGCAGAGGAAATTCACAAGGAGGCGGCGGGAAAAAACACGCCTGATGTAAGGTCGGAGGGAGACCCATACCTCTCGAGCGTTCGCACGAGAGGTATGGGGTGTTTCAGGGCATGGGGAGCTACCCATGCAGTAGGGGGCTTCGCAGGGAGCTCCCCTTTCAAATCTAGGAGCAGCTCCCCATAAGATCGAGGAGAGAACCTATGCGCAAAGTTGCCGGAGGTATGGGTCCCTGCTGCAATGGCATAGGGACCGAAATGAAGAAAGAGATGAGAAAATTGAGGGGGTAATTGCAAGGGTTTTCAAAAGTTGAGGGCCAGAAAATAATTGGGTGAACCAAATTGCAAAGTAGATCAAGATGACCTTCCCTTAGATCCAAATTTTGGTATAAACCTAATTTTGACCTAAGGAATCCAATGGTGAAGTTGGAATTTAGGTTTGACCACGTTTGAATAGACATTTTGCATAAAGACCCAAATTAGGTCAATTATTGGGCTTGATCCCTAATCTAGGTCAAAATAGGTTCCAAAAGCCAAATTGAAGGTTCTAAACCCTAGGGGATATTTTTCCATGAATTTTAGAGGGTTTAGTTGATTTTTATCTTTCCTGGAACCTTGTGAATTAAAGTGGGTTTATTTTAAGGTTACAGAATGTCATTTAATTCTTAAGTTTTACAATAACCCTTATCTGACTGAACCATCCCACTTTTTCTCTTATTAAGTTCAATTGACCTATGTCTAGACCCTTAGAAATCCCGTTAACGCACTCCAATGGTAAAATTGCAGTTTTACCCCTTGTTTCATGTTCTCTTTTCAGATCAGTAATTCCCTTAATTAGGCCTTTCTTTAGGTTATGTAAGAGCTTTTGTTCATGATGAGGTTCTCATCACAGGATCGCTCTCCCAGAGCCTTTCTCGGGTAAACAGGTCGGCTTAGCGCGCCCGGGACCAGGTGCATCGACGTGGGTGGTGCGCGAGGAGTGCACGGGTAGTTGGGTCGAGAACCAGGTCCGCAGAGGTGTGGGTCGCGGACGAGGCGTGGTGGGCGAGGGGACCTCACCTCGTGTCAGGAGGCGATAAGCCCCTGACACTTTTTCACTTTATACCGCAACGCCTGCTTCAGAACTTCCGAGGTGGGACTAAATGTCCCACCCCCCTTGCGCGCATTGTAGCAACAGATGTTCCCTTTAATTGCGAAGCTGCAAGGGCTTGTGGCTTCAATTGGTGGACTGGAGTCGTGCGCGAAGATGTTTCGCACGACCTGGGATGGCAACTTGGGGCTGGTTAAGTTTGGAGCAGCTTGCAAGCTTGCTCAAAGCTTTTCTCCAATGGCGGAGGGACGTCAGAACCTGAAAGCACCAAAACGGCCTCACGGCCTTGTTAAAACACTCAGGGAGCTTCGCCAAGGCATGGCAAATAGGTGGCGGTGGTCGGCGTGGCGCGAGAACGGTTGTGGTGGCGTGCCTAGGGTTTACTATGGCTGTGTAAATGGGTGTGTTCGGGGGTACTTTTGGGTGGTTGATGGAGAGATTGGTGTGAGGTATTATGATCAGTGACTCGAGGCGGAGGTCGTAGGGTGGTTGGCAAGGTGTGTGGAGGTGCGGAGCAGCGGGGGCACCTCGCCGGAGGTCTAGCCGAAGATGAAGAAGGTGATGGTGGTCTGTGGTGGTCGGTGCGTGATTTGTGAAATTGATAAAGGAAAAATGAAGAGGGGAGAAAGAGGAACTTAATTGAGGGACTTGGAGCGAAGGGGGGAGGCGGAGGGCGAGCAGCGCGTGTCTGCCGTCGCCGGAGACGAAGGCCCGGAGGTGAGGATGACAGCAACAACGAGGAGGTCAGGGGGTCTCGCACAGGTACGGCGCGAAGCGGAGGAGTGAGGTGGAGATGGCTCTGCCACTGGTACGGTGGCAGAGCGACGAGTAGAGGGAGGGAGAGTCACCGAAGCTTGCGGGCAGATGGACGGAGGAGGAGGAGACGAATTTGGGGGGATTTCTTCGGCCAAAACAGGCTTGGAAGAAGCGGTCGGTCCTGAGGCTTCTTAAATAGGCACGGGCAAAGGGGGAATTGCAAGGAGGCGGCGGGAACACCACATCGAAGGTATGGTTGGAGTGAGACCCATACCTCTCGAGCGTTCGCACGAGAGGTATGGGGCGATTCAAGGTATGGGGAGCTGCTCATGCGGTAGGGGGTTTCGTAGAGAGCTCCCCTTTCAAATCTAGGAGCATCTCCCCATAGAAATGAGGAGAAAACCTCCTCACAAAGTCGCCGATGGTATGGGTCCTTACTGCAATGGCAGAGGGATCAAAATGAAGAAAGTGACGAAAAAGCTGATGGGGTCTTTGCAAGGATTTTCAAAAGTTAGGGGCCAAAATGTAATTGGGTGGATCAATTTGCAAAGTAGGTCAGGATGACCTTCCCTTTGGTCCAAATTTTGGTAAAAATATAATTTGGACCTAAAGAATCCAATGATGAAGTTGGATTTTAGGTTTGAACTCGTTTGATTGGACATTTTATGTAAAAACCCAAATTAGGTCAAATATTGGGCATGGACCCCAATCTAGGTCAAAACAGGTTCCAAAAGCCAAATAGAAGGTTATAAATCCTAGGGGATATTTTTCCATGAATTTTAGAGGGTTTAGTTGATTTTTATCTTACCTGGAACCTTGTAAATTTAAGTACATTTGTATTAGGGTTACAGAATGTCATTTAATTCTTAAATTTCTCAATAACCCTTTTTTGACTGAACCATCCCACTTTTTTCTCTTATTAAGTCCATTTGACCTATGTCTAGACCATTAGAAATCCCGTTGATGCACTCCAATGGTAAAATTACAGTTTTACCCCTTGTTTCATGTTCTCTTTTCAGATCAGTAATTCCTGAATTAGGCCTTCCTTTAGGTTATGTAGGAGCTTTTGTTCATTTTATTATTTCAAAGTAAGCTAGTTAGGGTTCATGATGAGGTTCTCATCATACCCCCATGCCTAGCTTTTGCTAGTCTCTTAGCAAAATTTAAAGGTTTTAACCTCTGTTCTAGACCATGAGTTTCTTTCACCAGTTATGATAAGTACTTTTTCTTCTTTTTCCTCTGTGATTTGGTCAAAATGTCGACAATGGGCCTATAGGTACTCTAGTACCAACCAAGATCCAGACCTGTCCAACTTTAGCCTCGGTCCTCCGCAAAGGTTTTTAAGGCCCGCAGGAACTACCCTAAGGATTATTAGACTTCATGGTTAAAGCAACCGTGCTTGAGACATTTTTAGCCTTGGTTTAGTTTGTAGTGCGTTTTGTAAGAGAGAAACGGAGGATTTATTTGTTTGGAGAGTTTTCTCTCTCTTTTCTTTTTAATTCTAGCTTTGGATTGGCTTCTCAACACAGTCTGTATCGGATTCCTTGTCCCCATCATCAATCCTCAAAGGTTCATGGCAATCGATGCTTCATGATAGCACCGCCCATGGTAACCCCCAGAACCCTGGTTTTCGAGATTTCAAGATAATCCTACCCATGGCGTTCCGTGGCCGAATCCAGACCCTAGCGATTGACATTTTGTGATAATGCTATCCATGGTATTTGAACCAGCAGAGTACTTACATGCCCCCGGTAGGATATGTAAATATCCTAAGAGACAAGCACCGAGGAGACGATATGTTGTTACACATATTCGAGGGGAATTTCCTGTCTCTCCACGTCGGGAACTCGTCTAAATCAACTTGTGTTGATCGGCCGCTCCTAATCTAGGCAACATTTTCAGAACATTAAAACACTTTTGCATGATTTTGATTATTATGCGCACTGAACCAGGCTGTGTGTGGATTGGGGTGCTTAGGTTACCGAGGCCCGCAAACCGAAGGTCAATTAACGAGGTCGAATGCTCCCTAAGCCTTAGACCTAATACTTAAGCTTTGCATTCTCCTCAACCTCTTGAGGATATCCAGATCTTAGCGGGTACTAAGAGTCTGGCCAAAAAGGCTTAAGGTCAGTGTTCTTACTAATCTTTTTGTGTCTCTTTAGCACTTTCTCTTTACTTTTCTTAATGTAGTCTAGAACTTTGGTTAATTCCTTAATTTCTTACTAATGACTATCTCTTTCTTTTTCATTTCTGCTCTTTTTTGTCTTTTTGCTCTTTTTCTCCTTCTCATCATTATGTGGCTCACAAAATTTGCTCTCCTCTCTCTCTCTCTCCTTTTCAGATACGTGATTTTTTTGTTGAAACCTTTTCTTGATATGAATTTTCATGCATTTTGCACTTTCATACCCCTCCATGCCTAAGATTTGCAATGTCCCCATTGTAAATTAGGTGGGTTCGAGTTCAACTTAGTTCATTCATTAGGACAGGTGTTTGGTGAGTGAACGGGTCGAGGTGACTGTTGCGGACGATTTCTATACTCAGGTACGGGTACCTGAGGTGGAGTCGACTGTCCTAAAGGGTGAACCCTAAAGTGTAATATGAATTTAACAAAAAAATGTCAGGAAAGGTTTCAGGTTTTTCAAAGAATGACGGGTTGCCTCCCGTTAAGTGCTGAGTTTTACGCCATCGGCTGGGCGCAATGAGCTCAAGGAGAATGGAGGATAAAGGATGACTCAACAAAATCTGTATTGGTCATGTCAATGAACGGTTTGAGTCTCTGACCGTTCACGACAAAGGGTTCGAAATTGTGGCTGAGTGGACTGATCTCAACGGCTCCATTTCTAAAGATTTATCAGACTAAATAAGGTCCGATCCACTTAGATTGCTGCTTCCTTAGGAACAGTTTTAATCAGGCATCAAAAAGTAGGACCTTTTGACCAGGATAGAAGACCTTTCTAGATATGTGCTTGTTATGAAAGGCTTTAATCCGCTATTTGTAGATTCACAAGTTTTCATACGCATCGAGGCGTAATCCATCGATCTCGCTTATCTGAAGCCTTCTGTGGGTTCCAGACTTAAAAAGATCTAAGTGGCAGTTCCGTACTGCCCAATAGGCTTTATGCTCTAATTCGATGAGGAGGTGACAAGCCTTCCCGTACACCAGTCTGAAAGGAGACATGCCTAATTGGGTCTTGTGGGCGATCCTATAAGCCCACAAAGCTTCCGGAAGCCGGGATGACCAATCCTTCCTGTCAGGTCGAACAGTAACCTAAAGGATTTTCTTGATCTCCCGGTTTGATAGCTCAGCTAGACCATTAGTTTGGGGGTGGTAGGGAGTAGAGATTTGGTGTAACACCCCGTATTTGGTCATCAGTGACCTGAACTGAGCGTTTGTGAAATGGGTCCCTCCATCAGAAATGATTGCACGTGGAATCTCGAACAGTGAAAAGATGTTTTGGTGAATGAACTTGATAATAACTTTGTGATCATTGGTTCGGGTCGGAATTGTAATTTTCCCTTACTCGGAGGGGGTGAGATCAGCGTGATGTAAAAATGCGGAATTAAAATATATAACAATCTCACAAAAAGAACAATCACAAAATAGACATAAGTATTTTTAGGTGGAAACCCAAACCGGGTGAACACCACCACCTAACCCTCTCGAGTTAGGATTTTCCGATCAACCAAGTTGATCGAATCCACTAACCGAATCACTTAAATGAGGGTGATTCAACCTCTTACAACAACACTACTTTGAACGAGAGTAGTGTGCCTCAAACCCCTTCTCTTCACGAGAAGGATTTTGTCTCACGAAGGAGACGGGAATTCGCAATGAGAAGACCCAACCCAATAATAAAGTAACAAATACAAGAATAGTCCTATAGAGCCAACAAAACAATTCTTAAACTTAGCTCCTATAGGTGTTAGGATGCTTCCCTTTGCTTGGAAGTGCGTCGACGACGCGGATGCGTGAACTACGCAATGGCACAACGGCGCTCTCGTGAACTACGGCAGGAGAGCAGGTGCGCAATTGGATTGAAGCTCTCTAGATGTGGAACAAGGCTTGGAGAGCAAGAGCTTTCTTCTTAGGATCAAAAGACACAAAATGATGTGAAAGTGTGTTGCTTGGTGTGTTTTGGTGTATCTTGGTGTGTCATTGAGTGGCAAGGGTTCTCCTCTATTTATAGAGGCCCTAGGAAGGCTTTGGAAGGCCTTGGAAGGCTTCCATAGCCGTTGGGTGCAACCTCCAAGAGAATCAAGTCGAAATCAAGATCAATCATGACTCTGACAGAGTTATCAGACGTCTTGTCCTGGCATCAGACGTCTGGAAAACTCGTTTAAGATGTCTGGGAACAAAGTCAGACATCTAATTTTAGGCGGGTTTCCTTCCTGACTTGAATCAGATCTAAACAGGGTTCTAGTGCATGTCCATCAGACGACACACAGGACGTCTAGCATAAGATCTGGACGTCTGGAAACCTATTTGTTCTGTAGGAATGGATTCCTAAGAAGGGTAACGGCTACAAGATCTGCCAAAGGCGATTTTGGGTCAGTCGAGGCAAAACGGTCACATATCAGACGTCTGGGATAACTTACGGACGTCTGATAATGTCTGATAAAAGCTAATGGTCAGATTCCTCAACGTCTGTGTGGGCAGCCAACGTTCCACTAATTGGACGTCTAACAAAGGCATCAGACGTCTCCTAAGACAACTGGACTAATGTCTGGACGTCTGATTTCATCAGACAGAACTAACTAAGTCTAGCCTAAACAATCGAACGTCTGAGTCAACAGTCAGACGTCTTAAAAGTTTTTATCAGATGTCTGAAACTCAGATTAGACTTCTGAAAAGGCTGTCTGAACCCTATTTTAATTTTTTAAGTTCTCTACAGAAAACCTAAATATCCTAGGGTTGTGCAAGTGTTCCTAGGACTACTGTTAGGGTTCTTTGAGGCTCTTTAACATTAATCTAAGAAACAAAAATAAAGAGCAACAAAAGAAACAAAAAATACATAGTACAAAAGAAAGGAAATCTATCATATTCTTCATCTCCTTCTTTAAGCTTTTGCCCCTCGCAAAGCTCCTTCAATCCGCCATGGATGCGAGCTCGAACTCCATCTAACCATGTCTCCATTTGCAATTTGACCTGAAAACTAAGACTCAAAAGCAAATGTTAAAAGACACATGTTTTGTTATCATCAAAATAAACGATCGTGGTGCTCTAGCACCAACAGGAATGGCTTCGATCCATTTAGACACATAGTCAACAATGAGCAAAATGAACTCAAAGCCGTCCGAGATAGGGAACAGACCGGAGACGAAGGCCCTGAGGTGAGGATGACAGCGACGACGAGGAGGTCAGGGGGCCTCGCGCGGGTACGGTGCGAAGCGGAGGAGTGAGGCAGAGATGGCTCTGCCACTGGTACGGTGGCAGAGAGACTAGCAGAGGGAGGGAGAGTCGTCGGAGCTTGCAGGCGGATGGCCGGAGGAGGAGACGAATTTGGGGGGATTTCTTCGGCCAAAATAGGCTTGGAAGAAGCGGTCGGTCTTGAGGCTTCTTAAATAGGCACGGGCAGAGGGGGAATCACAAGGAGGCGGTGGGAACACCATGCCGGAGGTATGGCCGGAGTGAAACCCATGCCTCTCAAGCGTTCGCACAAGATGTATGGAGCAATTCAGGGTATGGAGAGCTGCTAGGGGGCTTCGCAGAGAGCTCCTCTTTTAAATCTCTGAGCAGCTCCCCATGGAAATGAGGAGAAAACCTCCTCGCATAGTCGCCGGTGGTATGGGTCCCTACTGCAATGGTAGAGGGATCAAAATGAAGAAAGTAAAGAAAAAGTTGAGGGGGTCTTTGCAAGGGTTTTCAAAAGTTAGGGGCCAAAATATAATTGAGTGGACCAATTTGCAAAGTAGGTCAAGATGACCTTCCCTTAGGTCCAAATTTTGGTACAAACCTAATTTGGACCTAAGGAATCTAATGGTGAAATTGGATTTTAGGTTTGACCTCGTTTGACTAGACATTTTATGTAAAAACCTAAATTAGGTCAAATATTGGGCATGGACCCCAATCTAGGTCAAAATAGGTTCCAAAGGCCAAATCGAAGGTTCTAAACCTTAGGGGATATTTTTCCATGAATTTTAGAGGGTTTATTTGATTTTTATCTTGCTTAGAACCTTGTGAATTTAAGTGGGTTTGTTTTAGGTTTATAGAATGCTACTTAATTCTTAAATTTCTCAATAACCCTTTTCTGATTAAACCATCCCACTTTTTTCTCTTATTAAGTCCATTTGACCTATTTCTAGACCCTTAGAAATCCCGTTGACGCACTGCAATGGTAAAATTACAGTTTTACCCCTTGTTTCATGTTCTCTTTTCAGATCAATAATTCCCTGAATTAGGCCTTCCTTTAGGTTATGTAGGAGCTTTTGTTCATTTTATTAGATCAAAGTAAGCTAGTTAGGGTTCATGATGAGGTTCTCATTAGGGCTCCTGCAGCAGCTCCGCCCCTCTGGATCCTCCTGCTGTTGCTCCCCGCTCTCCGTTGCCTTCTCCTCTCAGCTGTGGTGTGGGGTGAATGGAGGAGGGGCGAGGGTTTATAAAGACTCAGGAGAGCATGGGGGAGGAGGGCGTGCGGCATGGAGGGGAGTGAGGGGAGAGGGTGCCGTAGGGGAATGGTGCTGGCGTGCAGGTGTGTGTAGGGGTGAAGGGGGAGGAGAAGGCGTGCGTGGGTAGGGAGATGGTGGTGGGGAAGATTGCAGGGATGCCCATGCAATTTTCCTTTTCCCCTCAAAAACCCCAAAACAAAACCTAAGGGGTTTAAAACTACATAAAAATCCCTACGAATCCCGGAAACACCAAACGATCCTAGGAAAGGGTCATTTCACATGTGGATCGCAAATCCACTATTGGGTTTTGCACCTTCTTAGCAGGGAATTTGATTACATGGAGGAGCAAGAAATAAGGCACAATTGCGAGATCCAGTGCCGAGTCTAAGTACAGAGCTATGGCTCAGACGACTGCTGAGATGATGTGGATCAGATCCTTGCTTATTGATCTACAGGTATAGTTTTCTAGCCCCATAGAGATGCGATGTGATAATAGAGTAGCCTCCTTCATTGCTAGCAACCCAGCATTTCACGAGAGGATGAAGCATGTTGAGATTGATTATCACTATACTAGGGACATTATTCAGAAGGGGCTGATATATACCACTTCGGTTGCATCTGAGGAGCAGACTGTAGATATTTTTACCAAGCCCTTGGCCAGATCTTCATTTGATTCTTGTATGTCTAAGCTGAGCATGATAGATATCTATGCTCCAACTTGAGAGGGAGTGTTAGTACATATTAGTTTTTCATTTTTCCTCTTATTGTAAGGGCTATGATAGTCTTTGTCCTTTAGGGATATTATTGTACCTTTGACTCTATGGTCTTTCTTTATATAAAAAGAGCCTAGGGTTTCTAATGAGATTGACTCTTTTCATCCAATTGATGACTATAAATTGTCTCAAGATCCATCTTTTTATAAAAAATGAGAATTTGATCATGCATCGGTTGATATTGGGGATGAAACCTTGATAGAAACTTTGCTACCTGCCGCCTCTCGCACGTGGTGGTAATTCTTAGATATAGAATCCACTCGACATTATGTAATTCCTCTCTAATGCTCTTCTATGCAAGGAGATCACATTCTTCAATGAATTTTAAGCATTCTACTTAGCATTAACCAATGAGCGTACATCAATTCCTGTAGATCCCATTTCTTCTTGAATAGACTAAGATTTGCATAATGATTATGAAGCAAGATGGACAAACATACATCTAAAATCCAATGGACATTTCCCCTTAGGAGTGCACACAACTGGAAACGAATTTGATTCTACAAAGTTTATAATCCAATTCGCCTTCCCTAGATTCAATCTAATCCAATTAATTTAAGATCTAATTTAATCTAATCCAATTTGTGAAATTTCATATTGGTTCAAATTTTCTTTTCATTTTTAAAGTAGTATATGATTTTATGCATTTTTCTAATGGTTATTTCAAAGTTTCAAAAATCAAGATATCTTAAAATTGAAATATGTAGTTACATTTTTTGCTTTCAAGGAGAACAGCATTGATTAGGTAGATTTGGAGAGAGAAAACTTATGAGCTACTAGTGGAAGGGCTTGTGTAGGTGATGCTTGGTGTTAATGGCTATTACGATCCATAAGCATTCAATGCTAACTAGTTTTTAACCTGTATTTTGCTATAGGAGTGTAATTTCTATGTTGAATCTTTTAAGAAGAGAGTATTGTGTGTACATTTTGGGAGGAATTATGATTTTGTCTCGTAAAAGGAAAAAAAATCAAGACACATAAAAGATAATAAACAAACAAAAGATACAAATAAAAAAGCATAAAATAGAGAAACACCTAGTAAATCAGTTCTTTCAAAGGTGATTGTACTTAAAATTTTAGATCCTAAAATTAATTCTTTATTTCCGAGGGGAAAAAAACCATGACTAAGAATGACTAAAAGCAATAGTAAGAATGACATACTTGTAAAATTAAGCATTCTGATGTTGCAAATAGATACCAACATACAAATTTATAGTAAAACCTTAATTGCACATGATTATGAAAGTTAGATTCAAGGTAAATGGATGGTAGGATGAAGTATCATGATGATGGAAAATATTGCTTTATTCCAACTTGTACTCAGAGGCCTCCAATGCTTGTTGGGATTGAGAATCCAGATGAAATCCACTCCAACTACAATCCCTGGGAGGTTGTGGTGCTTGACCCACAAAAATAAATATAAATTTCACGACTAAAATAAGGAGTTTTAAGTGCAACGAAGTAGAAATATCTACTAGCAATATAGAACCTCGAACTTTGGATGGAGCCCAAATTCTAATAGACGCATGTTAGTTTACAATCCATACTTCCTAGCAAGAGTCATATTTTCATTGCAAGAAAATAAATTACGTATAAAAAAATACAATCTGAAGATGAATAGAAGAAAAAGTCTAAAATAAAGCCTATTCTCAAACTCAAAATGAAGAATAATCTTTCAAATCACAATTTACAAAGCATAAGAAAATATGACGCTAATTACATTTTAATTTGCTCCAAAATGATAATTTAGTAGAGAAAGCATGACTAACTATATCATGAAAGGGAAATACATCAAAAGTTTAACTGATTTTTATGATATGAAAAGAACGAGTTCGACAATCTACAAATAACCCTTAGCCATTTGTGTTAGAAAATAACACTTGATTGTTAATCCTTGGAGGTTGTGGTGCTTGACCCACAAAAATAAATATAAATTTCATGACTAAAATAAGGAGTTTTAAGTGCAACGAAGTAGAAATATCTACTAGTAATATAGAACCTCAAACTTTGGATGGAGCCCAAATTCTAATAGACGCATGTTAGTTTACAATCCATACTTACTAGCAAGAGTCATATTTTCATTGCACGAAAATAAATTACATATAAAAAAATACAATCTGAAGATGAATAGAAAAAAAAGTCTAAAATAAAGCCTATTCTCAAACTCAAAATGAAGAATAATCTTTCAAATCACAATTTACAAAGCATAAGAAAATATGACGCTAATTACATTTTAATTTGCTCCAAAATGATAACTTAGTAGAGAAAGCATGACTAACTATATCATGAAAGGGAAATACATCAAAAGTTTAACTGATTTTTATGATATGAAAAGAACGAGTTCGACAATCTACAAATAACCCTTAGCTATTTGTGTTAGAAAATAACACTTGATTGTTAATCCTTGGAGGTTGTGGTGCTTGACCCACAAAAATAAATATAAATTTCATGACTAAAATAAGGAGTTTTAAGTGCAACGAAGTAGAAATATCTACTAGTAATATAGAACCTCAAACTTTGGATGGAGCCCAAATTCTAATAGACACATGTTAGTTTACAATCCATACTTCCTAGCAAGAGTCATATTTTCATTGCACAAAAATAAATTACATATAAAAAAATACAATCTGAAGATGAATAGAAGAAGAAGTCTAAAATAAAGCCGATTCTCAAACTCAAAATGAAGAATAATCTTTCAAATCACAATTTACAAAGCATAAGAAAATATGACGCTAATTACATTTTAATTTGCTCCAAAATGATAACTTAGTAGAGAAAGCATGACTAACTATATCATGAAAGGGAAATACATCAAAAGTTTAACTGATTTTTACGATATGAAAAGAACGAGTTCGACAATCTACAAATAACCCTTAGCCATTTGTGTTAGAAAATAACACTTGATTGTTACATCTCTAATTTCCGAATAAAAATTATTTCTTGCCTATTTTGAGAATCTAATGTTTTGGCACCTTTGTATCTCTTCATGTTCTAACTAGATGGAGTGGAATTGGTTCACAAATGACAAAGTATCAATTAATCAAAATATTAAATGATTTTCTTCATATTCACAACTATGAAAAATATTTGAGAATGGGTTCGAAGTCATGTAAAAGATGTTTGTCAACACCCTTTAATAATGAGAGGAAAGAAACCATACTACGTAGAAAGCAACGTTAAGTTATAATCAAAATATTTGTACTCGTGATTTTTGACAAAATCTCTTGTATATCCATGTTAAAAGGGAAGTATTGTTGCTTAAAAAAAAAAAAGGGAAGTATTGTCCAACCTTTTTTTAATTCACAAATACTAATTGTAGAACCACCATGATAACTTGATATATTTCCGATTAGTTTCCACTTTCTGGTGGGCATCAAGCTTGTTAAGCATACTTAATATAATAAGAAAGATTAGCACCACTTAAATGGTTAGTATATTGGAATTGTGCAAATTTTATCCAATTTTCCAACTTACTGGAGCCCGTTTCAATTTTGATTGAAAAATTTCAAAGCAAATCCTCAAGAGAGATGCAATAGCTTGAAGATGCACGGTACATAATGACACATCCTATGTTAGGTTGCAATTGCTACTTTGAAGCATTTGCCCAAATTATTGAGTGCATTAGATTATTTTGATTAGATAAGAAATATAAATCAAAGTAAAAGATAGTGAACATGACTTGAATATGTGCAGCCTAGAATAACTTACAGTGTAACCACTTGAATCAAGGCATCATTATACAACAGATCAACAATCTTTTTCCCTCTATGCTACCTATGCCTTAATTGTACATTGCCAAGTCGATCAACAACCTTTTCGTGTGCTCACCAACGTCGAGGGTTGACAGCGAGGGAGGTGGAGGCGAGCTAATGTGAGGGGGAGATTAGGGAGAGGGTTCGAGCGGGGGAGGGGGGAAGGGGGAGATAACATATGCAGGAGGAGAGCTGGCGGGAGAAGGAGCAGTGGTGGCCACTGGGGCCAAGGTCGTAGTTGCATTTCCACATGCCATGGTGGAGGTCAGGGAAGGGGGAGGGGGTGGTGGGAGGCCTTGATTGGCAGTGGTGTTAGAGGTAGAGGTGGTGGGTTAAGGAAATGGGAGAGGCCATGGCTCAATAAGGAAGAGGAGAGAAGCGGTAATAGAGACAGAGAGAGGGGGGGGGGGAAAGGCACGTTCTCAATATTAACATGCTGTGCCATTGGAACAATTTTCCTCCAATAACATGAACAATGGTCATTCCATGGACTTTCATGTATATTAAGGATATGGACCTTATTTTTAAGTACAAAAGGAAATGTTTAATTCTCTTCATAATAAAAACCTTTGAACATATTTGAAAATAAAAGTACGATAAAGGCCTTCAATTATCAAGAAAATGACCAAAACTCATTGTAACATACACAACATGTTTTACAAGCTTGTTCTAAAGCTTGAAATACCTAATGACATTTTAGAGGATTTACACTACATTTTAGCTTAATTAATAATCTTTTGCAAGATTTTGTCCAAAAAGGAAATGAATTTTTGAATTCAATTATGGATGCTACTATGAATGCACTCTTTATCTCTTAATAAAATTACCTAGGATTTAGGCATCTGTTTCTAGAAGTGGAATGTGTCCCTGTTTATAAGAGGGAGAGTATTTGGAGGTTTAAGGTGGATTCATTATTTCTTGCTGATTAAAAAAAAAATAAAACCAAAAGATTCTCATTTAACACTAGCTCAAAAGTATCATATAGTCTATTTGTTATTTTTAGTTTCAACAAATATCCTACGTGTGCTTTTTTTACTTATTTAGTTCTACACAAAATTGATATTTAGTGTAAGTTAATTATATCTTATACACATGTCACAAGATTTTTTTTTTTTTTTTGTGTAAAGACAATGATTAATGCTTTACTTGCCTTAAGTATAATCATACCTTTTAATCTACACCGTAAAACATGCAGGTTCTTTCCAATTGTGAGAAGGTTTGCGAAAATAATTTTCTTATGATAAGCTACTTGAATAAGAGAAGAGTGCCTTAAGCCTAGTTTACTTGGGGGTTAACTCTCCAAAAGGGAGTTAATATCTTTTGTTTAATTGACTACTTAATCTCCCATCTAGTAACTCGAGTTTATCCACTTTAACATGAATTTGTCTAACACCAGTTTCCATTGGTGTTAGTCAAATCCATGTCAAAATCGTACACTACTTAGACCTAACATTCCTCGTGTTTCATATTCCTAATACTACTATCAAGTAAACATCATAACAGTTAATACCACAACTTAACACCAATTCAAGTAAATACAAACTAATATTAATACCTCTCTATAAGTAAATATAATTAAAAGTTAACATCAATTTCACATTTTGTAATACTACTTTTTAACCCATAAAATAAACTATCCTTGTAAGAATATGTTAAAATGGAATAAGTGTGGATGGGTGGTAGAATAAGGATAGGATTACGTAGAGGGTTAGAATGATTGGTGTAATGATGTAATGTTAATAAATATTTATTTAATCGCATAAGTAGGAGTGAAAAATGTTAGTAGTGGATATTTGTTCAACATTAAAAGTAAAAGTGAAGAATACAGTATATATTTTTTAATAATAAAAATGAAAATTAATGTTATTGTGATTTAATTGACATGATTAGAAGTAATTATATAGGAATTTATGTTTAAATATAAAAAAAAAAATTAGACAAAAATAGCGGATCGGAAAAAAAAGCTCCCTTAATCTCTAATGTCAAGAGAGACGTTGATTTCATGGTCCATCCAAAGCAACACAGAGGCGTTCTCAGGAAAATGTTACCGGAGTAACAATCAAGGACTTTAGGGCTTGGGAGAAAGAGAACGACAGTTCCGAGAAGGGGAAAAGGCTCTGCTCTCCTTTCCTCTCCTCTTCTTCCGAGTCGAGTGGGACCATAGGACCACGATGGCGAGCGGGAAGAAGGGCGGGAGGGGGGACCTGATGGAGGACGAGGAGGGCGTCGCCAACTTCGCCCAGATACCCACCAGCTTCGGCCACCAGCTCAGGGCCTGCCTCCGTTGCCGCCTCGTCAAGACCTACGACCAAGTATAGATATATAACCTCCACCCTTCTCTCTTCTAGGGTTTACCCGGTTCGGTTTCTACCCGAAAAGGTCGTTCCTTTCCAAGAAAATGTGACGTTTTTAAGCCATCTGTTGGGAAAAAAAAATCGGTTTTTAGTTTAGATTATGAATGGCGTGTGATGAGAAGTTCCTTTGGTGTGACTGTGGCGGTCGGGTGAATGTAGTTTGGACGACGTTGTAGCCCCTTGTAACGATTTCTAACGGTTTTTTAGGTTATGAGAAAACTTGATGCTTTGGGTTGTCTGTTTTATACTTTAAGGTGTACTCTTTTAAGTCGATTGGAGGTTGAAGGGCAGCCATAGAAAGGATACCCATAATTCTAACGGGAGCCCCACTTGAAAAGATTGGATTTTTTTCCGTGAAGATCATGTCCGGTACTCGAGGATTGGATGGAGCTGATGGTGCTCTTGAAAATGATGTTTAACCTGGAAAATACTTCTTAAGCAAGTGGTGTGGATATGCGTGTTTCTGCATTTGGCACTTGTGTCTCGTAAAAAAATAAGAAATAAAAAAGTTCTCTAAATTAGATACATTTCAGTAGAAGTAGTTGAGGAGCTTTTTTTTGATATTAAACCTGTCTATCTTTCCTGTGATGACTTTCAGTTCAGAGAGTCGGGGTGTGAAAACTGCCCTTTTTTGGAGATGGAAAACGATAATGTGGCGAGTTGCACAACACCCAATTTTACAGGGTAAGTCTGCATGCAATCTTACAGTTTGTAGGAGCTCTCTTGCTCTTTATTTTCTGTAGAGGAGTTTAATGTACAAAAAAAGCCTCCATAATTGTGTAGAATAACCAATGTATCCTGCACAAGCCTTGGCTCTTAATATCTTTTTATAAGTAGAATGTTGGCTTCTGAGCAAGGGCTTGCTTTATTGCAGCATCATCTCTGTGATGGATCCTACCAGAAGTTGGGCTGCTCGTTGGTTAAGAATCGGTAAGCCACAATCATTTGTCATTTTATTTGCTGACTAATATCAACCAGTAGTGTTTGATCTGTTTGCAAATAGCATAAGAATTGTATAGGTTTAGCAATTACAAGGTAATTAGTAATATATGAATGGAGTTGTCTATAGGGGTGCACATAGGTTGAATTGGTTCGGATTTTAGTAAATCAATAATCCAATCTGTTCTTTTCAGATTGAGATTTTTTCAATTTAATCTAATCCGTTTTAAGGTATAATCCATTCCAATACAATCCATCAAATTTTGGATTGGACCGGACTTTTTAATTTTTCCTTTTAATTATATATGATTTTGTAGTTTGTACATGATTCCTATTAGTTGATGTAAACTCTCAAGTTAAAGTTTATTTTTTTCTCTATTGGGCTATTAATGCAATGATATTAACATCTAAAAAAATGAAAAAGATCTATACTAAAGATATACAAATTTATTTACTTCACTCATCTTATAATAAAATAAAGAAACTAATGGCAAAGATGATAAAGAAGTTGGAGAAAAGAAAGTGAAGTCTACCAGAAGTCAGGCCATGAAGTGAATAAGCCCAAGAAAGGAGTTGGCCCAACTCAAAGGCTCTCTGTCAGTCGAGATGGAGGGCCACCATCCCAGACAGATCGCCTAGAACTAACCGGCTGATTTGTCCACCAAAAGCACACAGAGTGGTTAGACTGCCCGTGTACCTGATACTTGGGTGGCCTTCGACTAAAGCCTCTCAGCTTGCCACTGTGCCAAGACTAACGACACTGAGCGAGAAAAGACACTGATGGCTCAAGGATTGAGGTGGTAGCGCAAGAATCAAGGTGATGGTATAGGAATCAAGACGATGGTCCAAAAGATGAGGCAACCCATGAGTTGATTGCACTCCACGAGAGCAAATAGTTATCAACCTTAATTACAATCATAAATCCCTTCTAAAGAGGGAATCGTGTACCTCAAAAAGATACACGATCCTAATATTATACTCGAAAAACTACTAGTGGATAATTCAGGGTTAGATCCCCTCCCCAAATGTACACCAATACGGTAGAACTAGGCTATTAAATTCTTGACTTCTCTTTCATTTTCCAGCAATGTTCCCTTTTCTCTTTTTTTGTTGGGCCCCTCGAGCTCAATCAGTTGGCGCTATTTGTGGGAAAATCGCTCTATTGACTAAAAAGTTAAGAGACATCAGCCATGGGAACATGTCTCCTAAAGCAAGGAAGCTTGATCTTAGCAGGGGGTGCAAGACATGACTAGCGCCCCTCTTAAGGATCTGGTAAAACACTTTGAGTAAGTGGTAGAATCCTCTTCTGCAGAGAGAGAGGACCCACTGGCTTAAAGGGTGGAAGACGAGGACTCGTCTCCTAAGCTTGAGACACCAAGCAAGGACGATCCTGACCCTCTCTGTTAGGTGAAGGAAGATGAGAGGAGGTGCTGGGTGATGTTGCACGCCATTGCGGAGGAAACTTGCACGCTAGTGGCATCACTCCGGGATGCCTAGACTCCAAGAGAAGCGACCCTCATGGCCACAAGAGATCTTGCAAATCGGGAGCACTCGCTTGAAAAATTAAGCGATCCTTAAATCCGCTAAGTCAAGAAAAAAAAACCCAACTTAGGAAGCAGTTGGAGGAACTGCGCCAGATAGTCCACTACCAAACCAAGCAGGACCCCGAGGAGCTGTCAAAGCCTCCGAGGTAAACTCTCAGTCCTCCCTCAACACATCCCACCCCTGCCCGGAGGACCAGATTCCCAACATCGTCTGACAGGTCACCTAGGTTATGTGGGGAATACACTGGAAGCCATTCATAGAGGTCATGGGCACGCCCCTCTTGGAACGTTTTGAACATCTCAACCTCCCTCAGTATGATGAAACGACCGATCCGACCATCTTCGTCGACAGCTAACGACAGTACATGCTAATTCAATACTGCCCAAACACCATCATGTGCTGGGTCTTCCTGTACCTCTTGATCGGTAGCACTCACAAATGGTTCAGTGACTTGTCGGCAGGACAGGTCGGGTCCTTTCAAGAATTGGAAAAGAAATTTTGCCAGCACTTCTTTGGCAACAATGAACCTAGGACAATCCTAAGAAGCTAGTGGAGGTCCGCTAGCGAAAAGGGGAGACATTTAGCTCTTACCTTGGCAGATACAAGACGCAGTATTTTTGCTGATGGAGGTCCCATGACCAAATAACCATCCAACTATTTAAGCAAGGACTCTTGGATTGGGAGTTCTGGAATAGCATGGAGGATCTTTTGCCATGCGACATGGCGAAGCCTGGGATCGTGTGAATCATCACGTGGACAAAGATGAATCTTTCTGCTTCCACTTAAGGATAATTGGCATACTTAAGGAAGTTTAGGCGGACGGTTCAACTGGCTAAGGCTATGAGCGTTGGGACAACCCAAAGTCTAGTTGGTAAGAAGATTGCCAACAAAATTGGTTCAATTGAGATAATTGGAACTATTATGACGATTGGATAGGTAGGCACCACCACAAGGACTGCGCAAACAAATAGTTGCAGCAGAGGAGAAAGGCGTACCAAGAGTGCATACGTCTTGCAACCAGGCGAACTTACTGGTGGAGGTCCTTAACATGGACTAAGTGAGCCTGCATTCGCCCATTTGCTGCATCGGTAACCTGCAAATGGCCCTTATTGCCACTACTATTGAGTAAAAGGCCACGCCACCGAAAATTGCAGGGATGTGTGAGACCAGATAGTCTTAGATCTAGGATGACAATCTGGCGTAGTATGTCTGCTGCAACGAGGTGGACAAAGAGAAGCACCCACTTGAGGACTTGAGGAGTTCCATCAAGCCCAGTTGCCATGGTTTAGGGGGGCGAATGTCGTCGAAATTGACGACCTCAAAGAAGGTGCTCCCCTGCCTTTTCTAGGAGATGATCTTGATAGGGACCTCCCTCCCAAAGAATACCACCAATGAGTGCTAGAAATCCTGTCTTGGCACATCAATAGGGCCCCCACCACCATTCCGCCAAGACCATCGGTTCCACTCAGCCTGGATAGCGAAATTGGAAGCCTGGTTGGTGTAATCTTTAGCGGTGAGCTCGAATCCTCTCAAGACTTAGGCACCAAGTAGACTCGGTCTAGGTGACGCTTGCCATCGCTGGATGGGGGTTTGGACCCCTCCACAAAGAGGTTAAGAGAGTTGCCTCAACCCTATTCTAACACCTTTCAAGCCTGACCACCACAATGACCCCCTGCTAATTACTTACCTGGTGGTTGGGAGGAACCAACCTCGCCTCCTGGTAGATGAAGGCAGTGCTGTCAACATCCTCTTTTCGAGGACCTTGTCCAAGCTAAGGTTTGAGGAAAAGGACCTCACCCTGTCTAGTTATCCGGTGGTGGGGTTAGTTAATCACAAAGTAATGCCAAAGTGAGAAATCATCCTCTCCATCACAATGCTAGACGACAATTGATATTTGAACCGGATAGCAACTTTTATGATAGTTTGGATCCAAGGTCGCAAATTTGCGATGCTATTTGGACGCATTTTCAATTCACTAAGAGGAGGGTGTTGGGGGAGTGGAGGTTGGGTTCTTCAGACATGTTGGTGCAAAGGAGTTGTCCTCTGTCATTTCAGAGGTGAAGGTCATTGCAACGATGTGTGGACTAAAGGCTGAGGGGTCACTGAGATCGGATGGGCTTCAGGTGCTTTTTTATAGGGAGATGTGGGATGTGGTTGGGTGGGATATCCTGGACATGATTCGGGAGGTGTTTGTGGCCAATCGTGGCTTTGAGAGACTCAATCTCTTCTATTTCTTCCTTCTCCCAAAGAAGTCTGGTGCAGAGATAGTGGATGATTATAGGCCGATTGCTTTGTCTAACGCAATCTATTTAATAGTGGCAAAGGTGTTTGTGTATAGACTGTGCATGGTTCTTCCACAATTGATTTCCTTGGTACAGTCAACTTTCATTTTTGGGAGGTGTCGTGTGACTCTTATGTCCTTACTGAGGAGATGGTTGTTGTTTGGAGGATATTTGGGATCTCATCCTTGTGGAAGGTGGACTTCTCCAAGGCATATGATTATGTTACTTAGAGTTATTTATGGGAGATTTTGCGAAGGAGGGGTTTTTCGAACGATTGAATTTGCCTTGTGAAGAGGTGTCACGATGATGTCTTTTTCAATGTTGGTAAATGGGCGACCTTATGGGTCTTGGATGTAACCCCAAAGGGGAGGGAGGTAGGGTTCTCTTCTGCCGCCTCTTTTATTCAACATAGCGGTGGATATATTAGCATGCTTAGCTTTTAAGGCATGCAGTGGTGGCTTTTTTCTGGCTTTACTTTAAAGGAGGATGGAGAGTTACTTTGACATTACAATATGCTGATGACACAATTTTCTTTATCTAGGGGTGCATTACTCAAGAAGAGAATTTGGCATCTTTGGTCAAGATCTTTGGTGAGATTTTGTACCTACGCATTAATGGGAGAAAGTCTGCTTTGGTGCCTTTTCACTTGCAAGGGGGCATGGAGGAGGTTATCTCTTATACTCTTGGCACTCTACTTGCCAGCCTGTTGATTGTTTATTTGGGCCTCCCGTTAAAGGGAAGGAGGTTGGTGGCGGCAGATTGGGTTTCCATTGTAGGGAGGGTGAGTAGGAGGTTGAATGGTTGGAGCGATTGGTTGTTGTCTAGATGGGGAAGGCAGTCATTTCTGCCATTTCGATTTTCTACTTTTCCATGTTTAGACTGCTAAAGAATGCTTTTTCGAAGTTGGAGGTGGCTTGGAAGAGGTTCTTTTGCAAAGGTTTGAATCATGAAGGCCGTTTCTTGTTGTTGGTGCCATGGAGAGAGGTTTATTGGCCCAAAAGAGAAGGTGGGTTGCATGTTAGATCTATGGATGAGGCAAATGTTGCTTTGCTTCTGAAGTGGGTGGTAAGATTGCTTCATGGTGGGATGGTCTTGTGGATAAGGTCTTGTGTGATTCCTATGGTTTGATGGTGGATATGGCTTTAAGAAGCTTGGTGATTGGTCAACCATCCACTTTTTGGAATTTCGTTAGCCCGATCGTTCAACAGGCTCTTCTTTCTTTCATCCAGAGTTGGGTGATGGTAGATCTTTTTAGTTTTGGAGAGATGATTGGACAAGGGTGGGTTCTTTCTTCGAGGTCTTTCCGCAGTTGGTTGGCTTGGTGGATGATAAGGATGCCTTGGTGTGTGAAATCTGGGACACCAATTCTGGTTCATGGACTCGTCTTGCAGTCGGGGTTGTCAGAGGCCTCTTTAGGTGTATTCCAGTGCTTGATGGGGCTGTTGGATGATTTGCGGCCGATTCTAGGATTGTGGGATAGTTTGCTGTGGAAAGAGGGTGCTTTTTTAGTTGGGAAACCGTAAAAGAAGCTGACTACTAGGGGTGAAGAGCTCCAACAGGTGGTCTGGATGGATTGTGCCTTTCTTTAGAAGATGCCTATGCCGTTGATGTGAAAATCTTTGTTTGGCTTTTCAAAAAGAGAGAAGTTGGTACTAAAGTTGTGAGAGTGAGGTGGGTTGAGAATCAAGATAAGAGTTGTTTTTGTCGGTATGCGGATAAGGATATGCGCCACTTGTTCTCTTGCCCCCTGTCAGTAGAGGTTTGGAGGGAGGTGCAGGCTATGGGAGTTGATATTTCCACCTTTGATGCCTGTGGGGATTTGATCCGAAGATTAGTGCATGTTGGTGCAAGTTGGTTGGGTTAGAATTTTTTCCACTCTTTGGTGCATCTGATTGCAAAAATCAGTCTATGCAATTGATTAATCAGGTGATTAATAGTATGCGGTTGGAGATCGAATTGTATATCAATTTTTAGGCATATAATCGGGTAGACCGATTAATCGATTGATTATTCGATTTATCGTGTGATCAAACATTGGGAGTTCAATTTTTTGCGTCTAAATTGGCACGATGAAAAGAAAAGAACTCCTCTTGACTTCTCCATCCCCCTCCCCCTACACTCGAATCCTAATGAAATCCTAAACCTGCGCCCCTCTCTGATTCTCCTCAGTCCTCCATCACCACCGCCTACCTTGTCACCTGTCGAGTCTCCTTAAGAGAATATGCATGACAGAAAAATAATACTAAGACATATGTGCATTCAATTTATATTTATGTATATATAATATGTATAATAATATATATATATATATCATTATATTTAAAATTTTAAATACTTAAAAATACTTAACTAATTAATCCCTGATTAATCACTCGTATATTGTATGCTCTTTAGTCGGTGACCTCACCGATTGAATACCGATTGCCAATTTTTGCAATCTTAGCTGTAGCAAAATGCTATGGTCTTTAAGAGGGAGTAGTCTTGGGTTGAGAACATTGTTTGGGAGAGTATTTTCTTTTAGAGTTGTGCCTCCAAAATTTGTAAGTTCGTTCTTTTTTGAAATTTAATTTCCTAGGATGGTTACCGACCTCCGGTAGTCTTCCTTTTTCTTTAAAAAAAAACTTTTATTGTGGCTAATTTTTCCACCACCTTTGATGAAATTATTGGACGACCATCTATGCATGCCTTCATGGCCATCACATCCTGCTTCCAAATGGTCCTCTTCAGCTCCCCAACAAGTGTAGGGATTGTTCATGGCGACCGGTCGGTTTGTTGGGAGCTGCCCCGCCTGGAAATAGTGTACAACCCAAGGGATGGGCTCAAAGCTGTAGAAGTGGGGGAAGTAGAGAATGTTAGTTGGTGCCCCTCTCCTAGATCAAGCCCTTGTAGAAGAACCATCAAGTGCAGTGCAACTGGGGTCCACCATGATAATAATGGAACTCTACCTCATAGATCCGCTGAAATGATTCAAGTGGGCGTTGACCTCGACGAGAGCCAAGTTAGAGACTTGCTCCATTTGCTCTGGTAAAACGCGGACGTCTTTGGTCCAACCAAGACCTACCAAGCGTTGACCCTTGGATCATTGAGCATTGCCTTAATATTCTCTCAGGTACCTCTCTAATAAAGCAAGTTTGTCGTTACAAATCTGTGACAAGCGGGATTCTGAATTCAATTACTAAATTAATTAATAATTACCGAACTTGGATCATTATCAAATTTGTATTGATATTTAAGTAATGAATAATCATCAGATTAATAAATCAAGACAAATTTTTAGATTTCAACCAAAATTGATATTGAATCCAATGTGAGTCATCTAGTTGAATTTGAATCTAAGTAGTTTCAATAAGATTCAATTCGACTAGCACACCTACATAAAGGAGCTATTGATTATTATGCAGGAAACAACTTCGTTTTAGAAAACTAAGAATAGATGTTGATTAGATTTTCTTGGTGGCTCCACACCTATTCACCTGAAATTCTTAAATTCATGTTACTTGGTTGTCTTGCATAGTCACATGTCGTGTCATTTCTTATTTTTTTTCCCTCTTTTTCAAAGGTGGTTTAGGCTGCAGTCTTATAGACATGACTTGTACAGGGAGTTTGGCAATCTTCCTTGCAGTTTCTATATCTGTCTCTCCTTTTTTGTGTGTGGGATATATTTGCTGTATCTGTCTCGTAAGTGGCTTATTCCCTTTTCTCTTGGTGCAATGGAGACCTAGATGCTCTTTGTAACATGTTTCTAAATCATTCCGTGGTCTGGCCTTTTTGCATGGGAGATATTTGTGGTGGATAGCAATAATGATCAAGGCCTTTCTAAGTATTTTAGTTTACTGGCCTTTAGAAGCTAGTTTGATTATGATCCCAGGAAATATAGCTACTAACTAGGCCAAATTCCCTGGAGGTATCTTCTACTTGATCAAAGTTTAAGTGGCATGATTCCTTCCTCTAAATTAAGAGAATTATTCTCATTATCTGTAGCTGAAGTTTAGTAGGAGATAAAAAGGAACTTTCTTGCAAAGTCTAAGGCTAGTTTGCGGATGAATAGAGGCAAGGGGCCGTAATTCATGCTCTTTTTTGTTGCATGAACTCTCAAAGAACAAAGATTCAAAGAACAAGTTCATATTTTTACCATTCGACGGTAGCTACTCTCCTTATGGTGACTCCGTGGGAGCTCCTGGGGTTCCACCTCTTTACATTTGTGATCCAAGTGGTATATTATGTTGACTTGAACATAAAGCCCCTTATATCCCCCATGGACAAGTTAGTTCTATTCACATCCATTTATCAAACCATGTTTCTTTGAGAAATTCAAACTTAATTTTTAATTCTAGCATCTTATCAGGAAAAAAAGAAGGATCTATCACCTGAAAATGTTCCAATATTTTTTTCTGAAAGCATTCTAGTCTGTATTCGAAGGCTGCAATGTATTGAGAGCTGGTTTTCTCCTTGTATTTATCAGCCACGTTAGCCATACTTTGTAATCAACAATGTGATTCCTGGATATTTTTTCTTTTGAAGTTTATTAAGTGAGAAATGACATGATTCACTTGCAGGACGTTTTATTCCCGGGTGCTATGCTCTTGCTGTCTCTGATGAGCTCCCCGAAGAATTTCAGGTATTTGTTGTTATTGTGAGATCAATAGCCTTTGAAGCAATAGTCATAATTAGTTCATGCTAACAATGGCCTCCAATTTCACCCAGAATATCTGCGCAGAGAACAATGTCCAATACGTACCACCCAAACGTATATAGCCACCATTCAAACCTCGTCACCTGCAACATGCACACAACAAGAAGCATCCTCAGTTGGATCTTGCTGGAAGATTTGTAGTTATTAGCTGCTAGATATTAACCTTTGCATTTGACAAAGTTATCTTGTACAATCAGAACCGTTTTTGGGGTAAAAGCATATGATGGTTTTGGACAGTTATCTGGTTTCTTGGGTGGAAGATTCCTCTTTGCTGTGGACACGAGGCAATGTCCTCGCACATTTGAAGAGACAGAAGAATTCATACACCGATCTTATGATGGTGGTCATTTACGGTAAACATTCGAAAATTGTAACTGCTTTATCCGGCCACAATTTATTCATGAAATCTTGATATATGGTTGACATGTTCAATTGAGCTGGACTTTGTTTGGATCATGCACTTTGGGATCAAAGGGGTAATGGTCTTGAGCAAATTACATTTCCTAGTTTCTTAATCTTGACTTCTTTTTGCACCCCCTCAAACTCTGCAGGTTCAAACTAAGCTTCATTCCTTTTTATTCTTCCACTCTACTGCACCCTTCCTCTAACATTCTATTGCATGGTTGGAATTGGTCAGACATTTGTGTTGCAACTTGGGTAATCGATTTTTGAAGCTTGGGTGAAACCAAGTGGAGGTCCAACTGATGTTGCGGAGCTATAGGGAATGGGTTGTGGTTAGGGGTGAAATGCCACCTGAACATGGAGCTAGCTGGTTCTTGTCGAAATGTTATGAGATGCATCAGTTGATTGGACATTTAGGTGTAAAGTGTTATTTTGTTGTGAGCTGCGAGAGTAGTACCAAATCGAGGCAAACTCAGAATATTGGCTATGATACAAGACATGGGTCAAAGTAGAATGGTAAGATGATGGGGGATGATTTTCATTGTTTTGTGGGAAACAACCTAAATCACCAGCAAAGGCCCTAACTGACTCCTGAGTGATGGAAGTAGGCATGTGGTGGGAACTAAAAAGTTTCCCTATGGTTGAAAGGATATAGGGGAGTTGATCCAGTGTTGGTATATGGTGATCAATGTTACATGGTACTTTAATTGCTTCCGGGGCAGAAGACCTACAATACAAGCGTGTGTGGTCATACTTAAAAGCAGTGATTTAGTCATAGCTGTGCTAATTGCTCATGGCATAAAGTTGGAAGGAACCAAAGCGATGCGTTGGTTCACAGGAAAAATTGGTTGATAAGAAAGTGAAAACATTGAAATGTCTTGTTAGTGACAAGTAGACATGTGCAACTTGTGTTTGGAATTCCATTGTTAGACCTTAAAGAGTGCTTTGATCCAAAAGGATATACCACTTTCAATTAATAGGGATTGATCAATTGATCTAAAGGACGACACTATGAAATGGTATTCCAAGGAATCCAGTGCAAATATTACACCGTTAAGTTGATATCCTAATCAAGTGACAGTTTCTTATTTAAAATCTTGAAAACTACTAAAAATATGTAAACTAATTTGTAATTAAAAAGATGTGCTTGCCTCCATACTTCAAATATTCAATGCAAATAATGGTAATCACAAAAATTTAATTAACAAATAACACCAAGATCTATAAAGGAAATCCCAATCTGGAAAAACATTTATCTAGTTGATCCCCAAGATTTTCCTCTTACCCTTCAAGTAAGAAATCCATTAAATTTCATTACCTCAACCGAGAGTGGTGAGCTTCTATCACAAGTCCCTTCTTGTATAATCCACAAGAAGGTATTTTGTTTTTCACTAACCAAAGGAAAGCCAACAATCCTAGTACTCAAATTACAACAAGTAGAAAGATAGTAAAAAAAATGATACAAGACTTATTGAGTCAATGTGTAAATATTTTAATCAAATGTATAGGACTAAAAAATATTCTTTTTCAATTTCCTTTGAATATATCTTAATGTAAGGGAAATAAAATTTTATGTAATTGATATACAAGTAGAATTTGATAAATATTTTCTCATAATTTCCTTTTGATAGAAAAATAAATTTTATGCTTAGGAAGTGTATTTGAGAATGTTTAGAATCAAAAATATGTTTAGAGATGTAAGCACAGGATTCTAATATCACAGATTTTGAATGATCAATTTTGCTTCTAAAGATAAAAAAAGATCAAAAGATAAAAAATAATACTCCCTTAAGCTTCCTTCTCAAAAGTATGAAGTAGGCGTGGAGGAAGTAGGGAAGAAGATTCCCTTCAAGGATCACCAGTGTTGGTGCACACAAGGAAGTAGAAGTTTGAAGACTTTTTGTTAAAGCACTAAGTTGGCGTAGAGTGTGCTTCAATTAAAGCACAAAATGACATGCAGGCTTGAAGCAATTTCTCAAGATTGTATTCACAAGTAAAGAGTATGTGCTTTTGATAATGAATGTTGTTATAAGAATGAATGAACTCATATAAGGTATATATAGGATAAAGATAGGAAGTTATGATCTTATGAAAGGGTGTGAATCCAAAAGGTGCCAAGTTAATAGCTGTTTGCACATGTTAGAATTCAAGTATAACTGTTTGGAATCAGTTTAGTTGATTAGTTGTTTGATTAATATGCTTAGATTTGACTTTAGAAAAATTATATAAAACTATCAGCCAAATTAATCGATTAACTAATTAATTAATTCTGTAGTCGGCAGAATCAAAAGAAGTAGTTATTTGGGTGAATTTTCTTTTCTAGAAAAGTGTAACTATACATGTAACCTCCCATATGAAATGATGCAATGTTTAAAATGGATAACTACCTTTCTAGAAAGTGTAACCACCTATTCTAGAAGAATAATTATTATTTTAAGATATATTTTAAATGCATTTTACACATGTATTAGTAATTTCAATATTCTAGAAGTTATAACTACCATTCTAGAAGATTGATTTAGTATTATAATATATTTTAGAACTTGTTACATGTATGAGATTAGTATCAAGTATTTTAGAATTTATTTATTTATTTTATGTGCATGTAATATATTGGAAATATTACAATTAGGCATTTGAATTAATTTATTCGTGTAAATAAATGTGTTTAGCTCTTAACAAAATATCTAATAAGTAATACAATATCAAATTGAATGTAGGAGAAGCTAGGAATCATAAAATTAAATCTTCTAATACCTTATTTTACTACAATTAACATCTTTAGATAACAATAAAGCTTCCTTTCATCATAATTGTAATTTTTAACTTAACACCTGCAAACAACTTTATGACATCATATGATAGTACATAAAACATCAAAATAAATGTAATTAAAACCTAAGTATTAACAACTAGGGGTGCACGTAGGACATATTTTAACTGGAAAGATTGGTCATGCCAGTAAATGGGTTTAAAAGAATAACTATACCAAACACATATGTGCACAGTTAAAGTCATGCTTATAATAGAGTTAATCACAAAAAGGATAACGTGCATATAAGGAATTGATACTTGGATGTGCATTATAATATGTAACACACATGCTATTATGTTGAATTCAAAAAATATTTTTTCTTTTGATTATGTGCTTACTAGCCTTGATGGTTATGAGCATAAACGCCTGTAGGGGTAGAAAACTCTTACACGAATAAAGGAAAAATTTTCCACACAAACTTGATCAACTTAACAAAATAAAACGCTCCAATTAATACCCTCTTTTTGAAAGTAAAAGATGACATAACAAGAAATGTCCTAGTAGTCCAACCATGGTAATAGGTGCCTGTGGATGACCATTGTCTAGTGTGCTTGATTATCAACAAGCACTTGGGAAACCTCACTTGGAGGAAGTGCCAAATTGATGCTTGATTAGCTAGGTGCCCTTCACAGAGGGGCTAACTGACATTGTAACATTCTAGTGGCTTGCCAAAGTTGTGGTTGTAATAGGGAGATCATGCATATTTGTAGGTGGTGCTTTGTTTTCCTCTCAAAGTAGCTCTTCTAATTAACCTCCTCAAAGAGCTAAGGAATTCCCCATGTGCTCACCTTGCACTAGGACCATACTCCAAAGAGATTAACATTAGAAAACACAAAGACATAAGAGCAATGGCAGAGCCAGGGATTTGAGTTAGGGAGGCGAACTAGTAAACATATCTTATGTTATATAACCAGTTATAATAAGCGCTAAAATATGGAACAACCTCATAAGTAGCTATATATATTGATACAAAAAAATAGTGAAAAATAACATTAATGGTGTTTAATGACATACATACTAAATTGAGTTTGACAAACTTTCATGGAATCAAACTCATCAATGATAGACTCAATAGTAAAAGTTTTTGCGATATCCTTCTCAATATATGTAATTGAGCAACTGGATAAAAATTCATCCTTCATTTTATTTTGCAGTGTTGTCTTCACAAGCTTCATCACAGAAAATGCTTGCTTTGTTGTTGCCATTGAAATAGGAAGGGTTTATATCAATTGCACCAACCTATCAACAAGAGGATGATTCAACGGCTTCCCGTCTGGGCCAAACTCTGACACATATATGAAATTGTTGTTGCCTTATGCCATTCTATATTTTGTGTAGCATCAAGATTGAAAACTTCCAATTAAATCTGTCTAAAAAGGTAGTTTCTCTTGATCACTAAAATCCTCAAGGTAATACTTGTCTACGAGTTTGCATTTATTTGAAATGTTGAAAGATGCAAAGTTATTCCTCGATTCTAATGCTGAACTAAGTATCAATAATTCCATATCATTTGAAAATCAACCATTCATCTCTGTCAATAATGAATCTAGAACAATGATAAAGATATCATATTTGTAATGATATTCCATTGTAATATTATCTCTTGCATCTACCATAACTGGCTTTATAAGATGCACTCATATTGGGAAGTTCAATCTAATGTCCTTGACAAAATGACTCAACTATTTTTATCAAAGATTCTCAACCATTCTCTCTAAATTTCAGTAGAAGTTGCTTTGTGACAGACACCAAATGCATGGTATTGAGAATATTTGAGATTTACATTGTAATGCCCGACAAAGATCGTCTGTAGTTTCTAAGAGATCTCTCATTGAATGTAAAATAAAAACAAATTTGAAAGATGTAAGTGTATCATATGCCCCATTAGCCTCACTTCTTTGGGTAATACAACATCCAATATCTATTATATTACTTCATCTACCATAACTGGCTTTATAAGATGCACTCATATTGGGAAGTTCAATCTAATGTCCTTGACAAAATGACTCAACTATTTTTATCAAAGATTCTCAACCATTCTCTCTAAATTTCAGTAGAAGTTGCTTTGTGACAGACACCAAATGCATTGTATTGAGAATATTTGAGATTTACATTGTAATGCCCGACAAAGATCGTCTGTAGTTTCTAAGAGATCTCTCATTGAATGTAAAATAAAAACAAATTTGAAAGATGTAAGTGTATCATATGCCCCATTAGCCTCACTTCTTTGGGTAATACAACATCCAATATCTATTATATTACTTAAAATTGAACAAATTGCATCAAACATAATTAGTATGGATCTTAAAGATTAAAGAGCTTAGATGAGAACCCCACCTAGTGTCTCCTGCACATTTAAGAGTGCCAATCTGATTTTTCCCACGACCACTTTGAAGATCATTAATGGCAATCATCTCTGCAATTTTTGTATCCTAGGCAAGTCATAATTCATCATTCCTCTTGCATGAAGAACTACTACATTGACGATAAGAGTTGAATATGTGAAAAATTGATTTACTAGAATAACTTCTTTGCAAGCTGCTACTAATGTCAGTTGGAGTATGTGAGCAAGGCAATGTACGTATTGTGCTAAATGACATTCATAAACAAGGCTTTCTCCATTCCATTTACACTGCATATTGCTTGTACCATCATATATCTGTGACCTTTGATTTTTGGAATCAATTGATTATGATGAGAAAGTACTTTGCTTATAGTATTTTTCAAATTTAACAAGCAACTATTTTCTACATGAACGAAATTGAAGAAGCATTCATGAATAAATCCTTCCTTGTCAACAAATCTTAAGACAAGTGCCAATTGCTCTTGCTTTGACTCATCATGAGTTTCATCAACAATAATGCAAAATTTTACATCACCAATCTTGTCACAAATATATTGCCGAACTTTTCATGAGAATATGGAAAGAATCTCCTTGTGATTTTGGGCAAGGTATAAGATGTATTTTTGGAGTACAAATACAAATATGAAGCCAAAAGCTTGAGAAAATTTCCTCGATTAATTGAATCATGACTTTCATCATGACCTCTAACGACACAAGCTTGGAACTTACGCTATAACAATTTCCACTTACCAATGGCAAAATGCTTTAACCAACGTCAAAAAGCAACGGTGTAAGTAGCGTCATTGTTTCTTTTTCCTGTTGGATACAAGGAAAATCCAATGTCAAAATATCGTTTGCCCAGCGGACGGATTGGATCTTTTGCCATCGTTTCACAACCGACGACAATTTGATTTGCCGTTGCTTATAAACAAAGCGACATCTTTTTTACATCACATTTTCCTTGCATTAATGCGCCATTTTTGAGTTATGCCGTCATTTAAAAGAAAGCGTCGTCATTTGTATAAGAGACGATAAAAATATTTTTGCCGTCACTTTTGAAAATAGGCGACGACAAAAACCTTTCATTTGCTAAAAAACTTACATTTTTTGTCGTTGGTTATTTTAAAAATCGATGGCAAATGTAGGAGTAATTTTTTTAAAATTCTGAAAATTAGGATCATCTCTCCTGTACCAACGGAAGGACATTATAAGATACAACGGATCGTCTCTCACATTTATCAAGCAACTAGAAATAGACAGAATCGAGTAATCAACATGGGCAATCCATAAAAAATAAATAAAATAGATGCAAAAATTACACAAAGAAAAGCAAGCCACATGCACAGGTAACCAACAAAATCATTAGAAATGATGGTTTGGGCTTCGGGTCACAAAAATGTTAGACATAGGATTTAATCTTACATCGATGAGTTGATCTTGCAAAAGATGGGAAAAAAGACATAAAGTCTACATAACCTACACACACACATTAACCACGATACATCATTAGATCAAGAATGGCCAACATTCCACTAACATAAGCTCTCTACTTTGACATGAATCAGTATCTAGCTTATGAGACACGTCCAGCTTTTATGCAGATTGAATATCCAATCCATTCGATGTGTTCAACTCCTCGGCCTCCCAACCAGCAAACTGCTACTCATAAAGAAGAAAAAAAAAAATAAAGGTAATAAACAAAATCAAAGATAATAACTCTAGAATAACATTGTCCATCTCATGCATCAATCAAACAAATGTGAAGCAATGATCTAAACAAAAAACTTTGTAAAAAATAATAATTTTCTAAACACAACACCACAGCCACAAAAATAAAAAAGATCTTTAGATGCCAAATAAGAAGACTGTCAAACAAGATTTTTGAATCACATGACAAAAGGAGACAAAAAAAAAAGGGTCTTGCCATTCATCATAATTCCATTTCTATTGCAAAACACTTGGGGGGGGGGGGGGGGGGTTGTTGTTGTGGGGTGACAAAGTAACATAAAACCCAAACACTTCCCATATGGTTCCCAAGAGAAGTGGTTGGGCTGCTATGTAATGGGCTCTTTTTTTTTTTTTTGAAAAGGCATGGGGTCAAATGAGCTATGTAAAGAAGCAAACAAGGATTGGTCACACATGAGCATGCATTGTGCCTTCACACAAGCACTTTGATTTATGATGGGGGTACGTTTGGAGTCTAATAATCAGAGCTGGTTGGAAATTTTGCTTTTTTCCGAATGATAACTTAAAAGAGGCTGGATACCAAGATTTTCTTCCATTTTATACAGTGCATGCTATGTGGCTACATCATTGAGATGTGGAAAAGAATGGATCACACTCAAACTCAATGGAAATACAAAATAGAGGAATTGAAATGGGTGGATTTTGTCAAAAGAACTCAAATCTGGGTAGACATGTTGGAATATTTGGTAAGCGACACCATTAAAATGGTAAGCCAAATTCTTAATCACCAGGAGCCAGGTTGGAATATATTTGTTTAGCATTAAGAAAAAGATGAGGAGACTCACTTAGTGTGTATTTGTTTCACAAAAAAGGAATGTGGATGGAATGGAATCAAGTATAGAATGGAATAGGTTAAGGAATGGAAAGGAATGATTGATTCTATCCCTTTGTTTGGATTAAGGTATGAATGGAATCATTAAAGATGGATCCAATTTCTTTCAGCTGTTTGGTAGAATTAGTTATTGACATGAATATAATCAAAACTTTTTTATATATTTGACCCAATACACTTAAAAAATTATGATAATTGTTAATTTTAATAAAAAATTTAAGTTATTTACAACTTAATATAATAATAAGAAATAAATATTATTAATCTATCAGTCCAAAACACAATTATCAACTTAATCTAATAATACTCATGATATTAGTTTCCTTGTTAGAAAAAACATTCTCCATAAAACATATCTATATATGCACTTCATTTTCTTTTTTTTCTAACAATTATAAGTCTTGCATTACAATTAAAATAAATATCAGAACAAAACATAATTATCAAGTTTGAAGTCGTAGTTGTCGTACGTGGAGAAGAGGCAGAGGTAGTAGTGGGATTTAGGAGGGGGAAGGGAAGGGGGGAAAGGGGAGGGAGTAGCAGGAGCGGCGACTGTAGGAGGTCGGGGGGAAGGAGTGGAGGGTGAGCTCTTGTGGTTGGTAGCTCCTTTCTCTCTACATCTTCTTCTCCACCTTTACTACAAGGTCCTTCTCCAAGTGCTACTCTATCTCTTTGGATTCTCCTCGAGCTTCTCTACACTTCTCCGCATCTTCGGTGATCATGGTGGAGCTCTTAACCGCCACCACGAGTTCCCTAGTCTCCTCCTCAACTCGTCTTTCTATGGCTACTTATCTCTCTTTTTCTTCTTCTCTTTCTTTTATTTTTAGTGCAATGGATTTATGCACTTGTGTTTTAATGCAAATATGATTTTTATGTGCAATCTTTAGCTTCATTAGTGTAATTATGATCGGGTGATTCTTATTGCTTTCATATATAAAAATCCCAAAAAATTAGAAAATAAAAAATCCAAAAAATGTGTTGTGTTCTTCAAGCTTTACACTCATTGTTTTATGCATAGAATCACTTTACTGATTTCCAAAAATCACCAAACTTTACCATTACCTTAGGATCAAGTAGGGAATCCTATAAAATTTTGGCAAAACAATTGATTCCCATAATTTTATAAAATTCACGCACTATCAAGGGGTCTTTTGCAAAACAAAATCTGATTTTTCAGTACTTTTGAATTTTTAGAAATTTCTACACACCCAAATTTACATGAAATAAATTTATGTTGTTTCCTTAGTTAGTCAAGCATCTTAGGAGAAATCGTAAAAATTTTAGGGCATTGTTATATCTAGGTTAGGCACTCACTTTATACAAGGCATCAGATCAGCCAGTCTACCCTGATTCTAAAGAAAAATTCCAAAAAATATCAAAACATCTTCAAAAATTCCCCCAAAAAAATTCATGCACACTTAACATTAGTTAGGAAGCAATCTAACCAAAACCTCCCTAAAATACAACCTAGACTCCCACTTATTATGATTTTAATTCAATTCGAGTTTAGAAATTTATTTAAGTGATTGTGTAATTTAGTGCTATGACACATTTAATCCATTATGGTTTGTGCGTATAAGTCTGCAAATGTAATTTCTCTTGATCACTAAAATCCTTAGGGTAATACTTATCTATGAGTTTGCATATATTTCAGATGTTGAAATATGTAATGTTATTCCTTGGTTCTCTTGCTAAACTAAGCATCAATGTTAAAATATCGCAGAAATCGATCATTCATCTTTGTCAATAATGAACCCACAATAGAGATAAACACATCATATCTATAATGGCATTCCATTGTAATATTATCTTTCTTGCATCTACCACAACCCGCTTTATAAGATGCACTCATAGTAGGAAGTTCAATCCCATGCCCTTGACAAAACAACTCAACCATTTTTATCAACCATTCTCACTAAATTTCAATAGAAGTTGCTTGTGAGAGACACCAAGTGCATTGCATGGAGAATATCTTGAGATTTATGTTGTAATGCCTAATAAAGATCATCTGTAATTTCCAAGGGATCTCTCATTGCATGTAAAGTTAAAACAAATTTGAAAGATGTATGTATATCATATCAGTCTCACTTCTTTAGGTAGTAGAGCATCGATCTTCCATTATATTACTCAAAACTAAACAAATTGCATGTAGGGATCTTAGAGAGCTTAGATGAGAACACTACCTAATGTCTCCTACTTGTTTGAGAGTGCCAATCTAATTTTTTCCATGATCACTTTCAAGATCATCAATGGCTACAATTTTTGTAGCCTAGGCAAGTCTTAATTCATCATTCCTCTTACATGAAGAACTAACTAAATTGATGATAAGATTTAAATATGTGAAAAATTGATTTATTGGAAGAACTTCTTTGCAAGTTACTACTAATGTTAGTTGGAGTATATGAGCAAGGCAATGTACGCTAAGTGATAAATGGCACTCATTTATGAACAAAGTTTTTACTCCATTCCATTCACCTTGCATATTTCTTGCACCATCAAATCCTTGACCCTTAATATTTTGAATAAATAGATTATGATGAGAAAGTACTTTGCCTATACCTTTTTTTAAATTTAATGAGCATGTATCTTCTACATGAAATAAATCAAAGAAACATTCACGCATAAATCTTCCTTGTCAATAAATCTTAATGCAAGCTTTGATTCATTATGAGCTTATCGACAATCATGCAAAATTTCGCATCACCAATCTCATCACAAATATATTTTTGAATTTTTCTTGCAAATATGGAAAGAATCTCCTTTTGAATTTGGGGCAAGGTATAACATGCATTTTTAAGGGAATTTTTCAATACAACAAAGTCAACCTCCTTATTATACGAAACCAAAAGCTTGAGTTGTAACGTCCTGAACTCGGATTTCTGAGTCATTTCAGACTAAGTGTGTCAAGACAAAGTCGTCGACACTTTTCGCATACAAATCGAAGCCTGCATGAATTTAAAATGCGTAATTAGATTGAAAACCCACGTATTTTTTGTTTTTGCAATCTGGATCTTAGATTGACGATCTGAAAGTATTGTTAATTTTCTGGTGTCACGAGAATTTCTACGATATGTTTCGTGAGGTGATCGGACCTCGGATGTACAAAATGTATGTAAACTACGAATAAACTCGCATGCGATCTGCCTTATGGATCACATTTTACAAATGTCCTACATTTGGAAATCCGTAAATATTATTAGGTTCCCTGTCTCGTAACGATTTCGATGGTATGTGTTCCGTGGAAATCGAAGTCCATTTGATCTTGTTATGAGAGTGCATGTAGTTACAAACACAAATAAAAATACCATTATTATCTTGTTTCCTAAATCAAAAATCATATGTAAGGTGTTTTTTTTTTTTTTAAAGAAAACAAATACCTTTCCTAATCCTAAACCCCACCGCCTCTCCCTCCTCTGTAAAAAAAAAAACCCAAACTCCTCCTGAATTCCCCAAAAGTGCAACGAAAGGGAGAAAGAAAGAGAGAGGGAGAGAGAGAGATGAAATAAAGAGAAGACAGAAGAAACGAGAGAGAGATCGAGAGAAAGGAAGAAAGAGAGATCGAGAGAAAGTGGGAAGCCAAAGGTAAGGCCTCTTCGTTTTCATTCTTCTTCCCGTGCGTGGAGTGCGTTGAGGTGGAGGAGAAGAAGAAGAGAGGAGGAGAGGGAGGCCGGCGAGGTTAGGAACAGCAGGTTCTTCCTCGCGCTCAAGGTCGCCGGAAGATGGACGCTCGGTCGGGAAGAGCAGCCGGTGGCCGATGGAAGCCGATGAACGACTGGCGAGGCTTGGGCGTAGGTGGGCTGGTGATGGATGTTGTGTTGCACCCATGCATGGTGGCAAGGAGGAGAGGAAGAAGGGCCAGTCGACGAGAGGAGAGCCCCTGGAGCGTCGGCGGGGCGCCGGCGGCGGTCGGTGTGGCCGGCAGCTACCGACGTGGCTGGTGTCTCGACCACGCACGCCCTGCGTGCATGGGTTCACCAACGTGAACAGTGCAACAAGGAAGAACGGACGAGAGAGAGAGCGAGGAGGAGAGAAGGAGGAGGAGGATCGTCGGACGATCAGCGGACGACCGGCGGCGGTATACGGCCGGTTGGTGGCCGGCTGGGTGGAGGATGCCGGCGAGGAGGTCGTTGTTGGGTCGTTGCAGACGCACGCGGGGGGGAGGTTCGAAGGAAGAAGAAGCGTGGAAGAAGAGAAAGGTTGAAGTGTTGACAAATTATATTTTTAAAATACAATTTTTTAATATTTCGTTTTGGTCCCTGTGAATGGTTTTTAGGTTACTTAACATCTGACGATCAGAATTAGTTTGCTTAGATCGAGGGCCTCCAATATAGGAATCAAATGATTCAAGACTCGATCTTGAGGTTCTTTAGGGTGCCAGACGCATCTGTATGGTTGGATCGGGAAGCTTTCGCTTCGATTTTCGAGGCACAAATTTGGGGGACACGTGTAGTGCTGAGAGTCTCCAACCTATTTTCGCGAAGTCGTCGTGGACTCCAACCTATTTTTGCGAAGTCGTCATGACCCCGCGACGATGTTAGGTAGAGTAGTCTCTTTCTTTTCCGTACAGTTTGTCTACATAGTCATTTTCTCCACGTATTGTACTGTTTAGTGTGTGTTCTTACCTCATGCTAGGATCGAACTTGTTTGCGTATTTCTTGCTATTTGGGTCCTTAAGTATTAAATCTTAATGCTGCGAATTTGATTGATGGCTTGAAATGTGAAAAATCAATTTGATATAGTTGATTGCCGGATCGAAAGGAGTTAACTACAATTAATTGGATAAAGGGGTTAACAACAATTTATTAAACCATGTTCATGAATTAACTGAATTATGATACACTTAGAATATGATATGTGGTCCTAACATCATATGTATGAAATGAATTCTATTTTAAGAAAAACTGGCATCATTAGGATGGTTAAATAATAAATTGATTGGAATTTCCTGGAAATGGATAAGTTGGATGATAATATGAATAATTGTTAATTCGAGAATTGATAATGTGAAATTATTAAGGATGGCTTGAATGGATGAAAATGAAAGATACAATTATCTAGAATAAATCAGTACAACGGATATATCGGGAAAACACAAGGAAATGATAACTAGTTTCAGCCCGCTACTCGTCAGATTTTGGCTGTAGCTTTAGTCTTTTCAAATCGATTTTGGGCTGGTTTAGGGAGTTCTTAGTCTCCCTACGACTCTTTGGTTAGGCTTAGCGGCCAACTGGGATAGTGGATTTGCAGGGCTCAAGGGTTGGAGTGGTTTCTTTCTCGACCGGTGGGTGGGTCATTGGCTGTCTGTGGTTTAGCGTACATAGCGCTTGTACGTGTTCATGCTACTCGACGTAGCCGCCACCTCTTTTCGCAATGACCTCAGGGTGATGGAGAGCAGCGACTTGGTAGGCATAAGCAATCTTTCCAGCCAGGAGGGTGGCTTATACTGGTCTTACAGTGCAGGAAGTTGCACGAAATCGTCTCATGCCCTGAGACGTCGATTGATAATTTGTAAACTGTAATAAATTAGGCTTTCAATGTACGAAACGGATGTCTAATAAATAAATTAATTAAAGCTATAGTATCCATTTTCTCTTGTGATTGGTTACTGTTCACTCTGCTATTGTTGTTTCTACTCTACTCAGTTTTTCGTATTTAGGTATACTTTGCAGTTCACAAGGAGAGTTCCGTTGTTCATCTTCTTGAACTTATATACTACAGTAAATCTTCTAGTTAGTATTCAATTTTTGTTCCTTTCAATTTTTGCAATATGAATTGTTTGTTGGCTATGTTTATCTTTTATGATTATGTATTGGGTGACTGTAATCTTGGGGGCGAGTTGTGCTGGTTGTTAGCACACGGCGACTCAGGTTTCGTTGGTTGACGGGACTTGGGTCGTCACATGAGTAATTCAAGAAAATTTTCTCAATTAATTGAATCATGACTTTCATCATGATCTTTAAGGGCATAAGCTTGGAATGTAAGTCACGTTACGACATGCTATGACCCGGTTCCTGAATCCTTATAGGACCCGAGACCGGCTCGACTCGACTAATCCCAAGACCTAAACGTCCAACAAGAAATAACCGAAAAGCAGGAAAATAAACAACATTCACTATGCAATGTAACTAACAGTAAAAGCGTACAAGTAGTAAAGGAAAGTAAAAGCTGTTAATCAATACATACCACAACAACAACAAGGAAATAGAACAAAAGTACAGTAACAGGAACAGTAAACAAAATCTGAAACTCACTAGCAGAAAAGAGAGTACAACAACAGTACAAAAACTACTGCTGGGCTCGACTGGGCCCAACACCCTCTACAGCTGGTAACTCGGGCTGCTCAACTCCTAGACCTGTACAGGGTTATGTAAAAACGAAGTCAGTGAACGCTGAGTAGAGTGGTAACCAAACTATCTAAAGCAGTAAAAACTAGCAATTATATTTATCCTTTTCCAGTTATGTACTTTAGAGGTAATTTCCTTTCATTTCATTGGTTTACTTTCAGGTTTCTTTCTTGATCTTGCATGTTCCTCGTGGGAACGATCTTGATTGCAGTCTTTTCCAAAGAGTAGAAGGTACACGTGGCGCTCTCCTGACCGGGAGAGACCTCGTGGTAGTCCTACACCCAGTCAACCACCCCGAGGTCACTGACAAACGTAGCAGTGATTACGGCACGTGCGATAGGTGCACGGGTAGCTACCCCGCACTGGCACGTGATCAATTGTTTTCACTAGCGGGTACGCCTAAAGTACAGCACGGAACAGTATAGTGCCTAGCCCTCTCAGAAACAGGGGTCTAGTCCCTCAGAACCAAACAGGGGGCATGCCCCTTCACAGTCCGCGCACCCTCGTTTGACTACCCTGGTTTACCTAGAGAGCCTAACAAGTCGGTATAAGGTGGCTAGCTGAACCTTGGGCCCTTGGGGTGCCTAGCTCCCTCCCTACACTAGTAGCTCGCCTCGATACTGTATACACGAGGGCCAACAGAAGTTAGTGTAGAGTGGCCAATCCTAACCCTTGGTCCCAACTCAAGGGTGGCTAGCTCCACTCTACACTAAAAGGGGATAGTCGCTCTCCTTAGTACCACGTACTCAAGGGCCAACACACTTCCCGTCTACCATTCCAGGTTTCCAACCAACCATAGGAGTTCTACTCCTAATTTCCTGTAGGGTTCATGCTCATGTTCACCATAATATTCCAATCCAGGTTTCATCATTCACCATTCATTTCTCGTTATACACAGGCAGCTCATATTTCCACAATTTAATACATGCAACAAGTGATATCACAGGTAACTGTTTAGTTCTCTCAGACAGCTCATATTCTGACAAGCAGCTCGTAGTCATTAATAGACAGTTGCTAACAATTTAGCTCATTCATTTATAAATACAATTTCAATTATGTAAACAATCAGTTCAACCATTTCTCGTCCTAGGGTTCATGCCACATCCTAGGTTTCCAGTTATCTAATTTTCATAGATGCATTCATATTTTATAAATATAACAGGGGTGGACCACTCTACCAGATAATACGGGAGTACTGGGGGCTCGAACTGCAGGCCCACGTGCCTCTGCAAGCCTTAGACACGCAACAGGTCAAAGTCCTATACCAAGGAACACATCACAACGGAAGGTTCAGAATAGTATACAAAGGTTTCTAATACGTAGAGGAATTTATAAGGAAACCACAGATACTTTTTTTCCATAAAACGGATCCCGATCGGACCCTAAATGGGTCAAAAATATATCTGCAGACCCAAATCAGACGTCTGGAAACAAGTTCAGATGTCTTAAAAGTCATCAGGGTCTCACCTCAAGCTCCTGTGATGATCTCAGACGTCCAGGACTCCTCCGCGACCATCTGGAAGCAGTTCCAAACGTCTGACGGCCTTTCATTATCAATATACTGTAAGGAATTCATTGGCTCATGGCATCTTCTCACGGCCTTCTTATGTAAGGAGTTGGGATCCTTCCCTACATGATTAAGAAATAACAATTTACACCACCATTTACTTTTTTCCCTTGATCGAAAACCATCCATGATAAAAGCATTTGCATTGGGATGGGTCAATGGCTTGTTGAAGAGAAAGCATGGAAGGCAGTATGTAGCTTGCTTCTATTTAGAGTACTCCAACCAATTGGGAAATAGCTTGTACCAAGAAGGACAAAATTTATGATCCTTCTTATTAGAGGCTTGGGTTGATAAGGTCCAAGCTTGATATATATGCTTTTTGAACTTCATCTCTTTCTTCTATCGGATATTTCAAATAGATTGACATTCTTCAGTCATGCTCCAAGGAAGACATATCAAATTCCGCTCTAAGCACTTTAGTTGGTTGATCATTTGGTGTCAACGAGATTGGTATAGAGTCAAACTGAGGTGGAATCTCATCAACTAGTATTGAAGATGAGGGAGAATCATCAACTTCTTAAGAAGTTATTTTCTTGAAAATGGGCTCAATAGTTTTGCTAACCATATCTTTATATGGTCAAAGAACCATTCATTGATATTTACTCAATAGGATCAACTTCTCAAAACTATGCATTGAATGTTAATTTATTGATGAACTTATTAATTTACTCTGTTAATCTGGGTGATTATTTTGCAATATATCTATTATACCCAACCTATCTATGGTGATTTGGAACTTGTCATTTATTATTTGTGATAAAATGTTTCTTGCAAGACTTAGTCTCTTACATGTCTATTGTGGCCAAACAACTAAATTCTAAGTCATTAGATATTCTCACTTCTAATTTCTTGTATAAAGTATGCATTAGAATTAGAATAAAAAAGTAGAATAAAATAAATATAATGTCGAAAGCATCACAATAAGGAATGTTTGGATTTGCGTGAAAATCTCTCATCAAGAAGGGGAAGAAAATCATGGGAGAAGTGTCGTTAGAGACATATCTCTCAATGTTTCTTCTTAAAGAGAAATGGAGGTAAGAGTCATTATATAGACTACCACAAACCTCTCTTTTTTCCACTCCACTGTATGGGACTAAAATTTGTGATTGAATCCCCCCTCGCCCCAGGGCCTCTCCTTCGTCAACGACGGGGACATGCGTGGAACCTTTTGGTGAGATGAGGCTAGTTTTGGGTGTGGTGACGGCATGTGCCGAGGTTGGCGACATGTTGCGGTCGTCGGTGTCGTGCGGCGGTTGGCGACATGCGTGGTGGTGTGTGCTACAGTAGCAGATACATCACCTTCGAGGCTTGGATGGCTAGCACTTCCGCTCGTCGATCGGTGTGGTGGTAGTGGAGCTTTGTCGATGCTTGTGTTGGCTACGGGGTCGGCGACGTGCATGGGAGCATTCGATGATCTAGGGGGTGTCACTGATGGTGTGGCTGACGTGTTGCGGCTGGCGTGCATTCAACCGGCTTCCTTTTGGTCCCTAGGGTAGGTTGTTAGTTGCATTAGTCATGACTCGCTTGTAGTTATTGTTCAGACATTTTGGTGTTTGTTTTAGTTTTGTTGTTGTTGGTTTGTTTTTCATCCTTTGAGGATGTACTTGTTCCCCTTGGGGATTTGGTTTAGAGATCATGCAAGATACCACGCTTCTTACGATCGAGAAGTATCCGAACTAGTTTTGGTGCTCGACTTTTGTTAGATTTCTTTTTAGCATTGATGGCTATAAATTTTTCTAATAGTGATGTCGTATCTATGAGCATGATACGACGGTTGGTCTCCGATCACTACTTAAATTTCATATTCGTGATACTTCCTTTATATTTGCTTTAGGTTTAGGCCGAAGTTTTGTGTTCTCCGAGGATGACGGTGATTCCTTTTCCATGTTATCTGGTCACTTATACGGTTTTCCCTTCGAGAAAAAAAAAAATAGAGGCCAAAGGGTATTAGCGAAGGAGATAACAAGATGGAACAGCGGATATGTTAGCATTGCTACGAGTGCAAAATTCGAGATGAGATATGTGATGGACCGATGGGAATTGATGATGGATACATTGGCAACTCGACAAGGTAGATCAACGAAGGAAAGAAGTGAATGGGCGGGGGTTAGTTTTACCGACGGCATACGAAGAGGCTTAAAGGGATCTGGAGGAGAAAGTAGTAATGTGATATTTAAATTGGGAAGGAAGAGCAGATTATGCAATCATTTGGATCTTTTGATCCCAACAAGTTTACAACAGGATCATAAAATAGATGGGATTTTTTGAACGGTATGATCTGATAGGAATTCCGAATGGCGTGATCGGCTCTGCTAATCTGAATTATTTCCTTTTTTTTGTTTGTCACTCCTTTATTTTTTGTCTCAGGCCCTTTCCCCTCCGGCACGGCCCCTGCACAAGAGTCCAACTTTGCCACGCAAGATCGTCTAACTCTAGCTTTGGCTTCATAGTAAATAAGGTAATGATTCACTCAAATTAGAACCATCCTCTCTCCTCCGCCGTCAACAAGGCATACCGTCAAGTGAACATGTCTACCGTTCAACCGGAGCTGCAGCTCGCCGCCGGCCTTCGCGAGTACCCGCCTTCACGCTACATCCAACTGCCATCCAACCGCCCTTCCAACCTACGACCCGCCAAGGTCCCTGTCCCCACCATCGACCTTGGCCTCCTCCCCGTCTCCCCCTCCGAGACCGAGAAGCTCAACTCCACCCTCCGCGCCCACGGCCTCTTCCACGCGGTCAACCATGGCATCCCCACCCCGCTCATCGACCGCCTCCTCTCCGCCACCCGCGAATTCTTCTCCAACCCCTGCCTCCTCTCCGCCCATGCCTAGATGTTTGATAAATTAGATTAGACGTCTGACTGAGCAAACTCAGACGTCTGAAGAAATTATAGGACATTTGAAAAACCAATCAGAAACAAAGTCTTGTATGCTGAGTTAGAAGAGTGAGGATAGAAAGGTTCTAATGGTATCCTGAGAGTAATTCAAGGCTCATTTATATTCTAAAAATGAAAAGAAACAAAACTAATTTAACTACATTTTCTATCTCCTTATCTCCTTGATGCTCATCTCATTCTATCTTCATCTTCTTATTTCCTTGATCTTAAGTTTTCATCAAACTTCATCCAACCTTAATACTGAAAAATTTATCTTCAAATGTAATATTAAATATAATATGTTTTGTTATCATCAAAATCAATAATCGTGATACTTTATCACCAACAATCTCCTTTTTGATGATGAAAAAATCAGATAAATCAAAAGGAATTTCTCTCCCTTTTTGACATTATCAAAAATATGTAATTATAAACTTTTTAATTTCCTGCTTAATCTATATTTCTTTATTAAAGAGAAATTAACTTCTAAATATTGAACTACGATCATTCTTCTTCTTTTAATTAAAAAATTAACTAGTCAATTTCAAATAACTCCCCCTATTTTTCTTAAAAAAATATATTTAATCTATATAAACTCCCCTATCAAAATCAATGACATAGACTAAAAATTTACCTTCAAACTTACTAAATGAAGGTGTCACCAAGTGTTTGAATTAGTGCCAATGATATGGATTCCACCCTCTATATCCATTTGGTTCTCCAAGTACCTTGATCCATCCTTTGTGAAGTCCATATAGATAACTACTTAGATCTACGCAATCATTTGCGAAACAAGAATAAACCAAAGTTCTAGGTACCCATATTTTCTTGCGTTCTTTAGGATTAGCATTTTTCATCCAAGAGTATTTATTTCTTGGATTCCATCCTCTTAGCTTTGGTGCACAAAAATCTTTCTTAATGTGTGTTAAATTATCATTTATTTTTTGCTTACCTTTAGAAATCTTAACAAGATCATTAACTGGCTTATGTGAATTCTCTTTAAGACTAGCTAGATCATTTTCAATAAGATCTATTTTATCTTTCAACAATGTAATATCTATTTTCAAAGAGCTATTCTCTTCAAGAAGTCAAGTTTTAGCTATAATAAGATTTATATTTTCTATTACAAGCTTATGCTTTTCATACTAAAAAAAATTACAATAACTTTTTAACAACCTACAAAGTTCATAAATTTTTTCTAAAGCATCTTGCAATTCTTCTATAGTGTAAGAAGGTGATACCTCTTTGTTGCTTTCGTCCTGAAGTGCCATGAATCCAAGACAAGCAGATTCTTATTTATTTGAATCGTTGTCATCTTATTTGCTTTCACTCGAGTCATCCTAAGTTGCTTGCATAGCTTTCTTCTTCTTGTACTTGTTAAATCATTTCTTTGTATCTTTCTCTTTTTTTATTTTGCTCCTTTCACAATCCTTCTTAAGAAGCGGACAATTCATTTTAATGTGTCCCTTCTTTTTACAATTGTAACAAATGATCGGTTCCCTTTTGGTTTCTTCCTTGTCTCTTTTTTTCTTGAAATCCATGTTACCCTTCAAAAATTTTCAAAACTTGTGAGAAACTCAAGATCTTCATCTTCTTCCTGATCACTTTCTTTTGAACCTGAATTTGCTCTCAGGGCTAGTTGTTTTTTCTTTCCTTTGTCAATTCCCTTCTTTTGATTTAGCGTTGTCTCATAGGCCATGAGATTCTTGAGAAGTTGATTGATGAGTTAGATTTGGTACACAAAAAGGTTGAGTTTGAAACCCATCGTTGTAGTTGCGTAAAAATCCGTTACCAAATAAAATTTATACCTCAAACTCTGGTGAGTCCCAGGTTGAACACAGGGAAGCGAACGTTTGATTAAAAATTACATTTGGAATTATTTTTGAAAAACATATTAGTTAATCGAATTAAATCTACACTAGCTATTTAACTTAAAGAATAAGCAATAGAAGAAAGAGAAGAATAGAGAGAGAATAATAAAGAGAAAAGAGAGAAAGAGAACCAATATTTGATAATCATCTGTTCATTACCATTAATTTCTATAATTAAAAAGCTGGAAATCTACACTAGAAAGTGATAAAGAGAGAAGGGGTGTGAGGTTATCCTCATTGACGGTTGCTTGGAGGATGAGCTGCATTGATGGAGTGCCCAGATGATGGGGATGAGATGTTGGATGAGGGAGAACGAAGCTGGAGGACGGAGGACGAAGTAGTGCGACATCATAGCGGGAAATGGTTCCCGAATGGCGGTGAGAGGACAACCGTAAGTTATCCACAAACGAGGATGAGAAGATAAAAAAATTATATTTAAGACTCTAGTGGAGCATCCCGGGTATGAGACTAGCTCTTTAGAGCTTTGGAGGAGGTGAGAGGAAAAGAGAAGGGATGAAGAAAAAATGGAGAAGGTCCCTTTTATAGGTGAAGAAGGGCAAAAGAGTCATTTTCAATGCCTTTAAAATGAATGCAAGGCTTTTAGTAATGCATGCAAGTGTTACTAAAGCCCCACATCGCTAAAGCTGCGTGGAACAAGGGTCCTTCATCATCGATCCGACGCTCCTCGTGTAGCCATGTCACCCGGCTGCTCACCTTCAATCGTTGAAGCTCCGATCGCGCCTCATCGCCATTAGCCATCCGATCGAATGATCGGACGGCTTAAAAGCCGCCTCATCCCACAGTGCCTTTGCGGTGTACCAGATATCGCGTGAGAAGCCACGTAATTGTGTGCATCCACCGAGCACTTGTGATCACGCCACGTCGACTCCTCAATCACCTCGATGTCGATCAGATGGTCCAATTCAATAGGAGCGGGCACACTATGGATTTGAGGTGCACAGAGACTCGAAAGCGCACCCTCGCTTGGATTGTAAGGCGCTTCACCAATGCACTGTCTCGTTGGATTGTCGAGAAGATGCACTCTGGTTCAATCGCTCATCCAATGGCCATGATCGCACGATGAAGTCTTCTTTGAGGATATGTGAAGGCAGGCGAGGCTTAGTCTCAACCGTTGGATTGAGATCCAACGACTGAGATTAAAGATGGCGCGGGTGTAGGAGAAGGCAGTGGTTGGTTTCAAGGGTCTGGATGGCATCATGTGGCTACTTCTAGACTGTCAGTCTTCTCTTGCTTGTAAGTGGTGCCACGGATGTCGGATTGGATCGATTTTCGCGCCTTTAGGGTGTGATGGTCGATCCGAATCCATCCGTGTGGTTGGATTTGTCATCTGAAGTATGGATTTACACCACCTTAATCCTTGACCTCTGATCTTCCTCGGATTGCATCTGATGCTACGGAGGTCTAATCAGGGCATTCTCAGAGGTGTTGGACTCCAATCATTGCCCTGATCAGATACGTACGGTTGGATCTTCAATATAAGGCACTGAAATGATATTACCCTGTCCCTTGGCCACAAAAAGAGGCAAATTAACTTATAATTTGTACAAACTAATCTAAATGCACAATGATGCATGTTATGTAATATTTATAATGCATGATGTAATTATATGCCTGAGAACATGCATTAATAGATAGTTTATGTAACATAGATGTGTCTACATCATTGATCCATGTCCAAGTTCTCAATTTCATTTGCTTCTTCTATAGGTGTAAACTTTGGCTCAAAAATATTTGTTAAAGAATGCAAAATCTTACCTTTAAGCTCACCTTTGATGAATGTTTTTCCAAGTGCCTTCAAGTTAATAAAAGTAAAGCAGGTGTACATGTCTTTTACTCTTTCATTCTCCTGCATTTCAAATTTCTCGAAATCTTGGGTTAGCATAATAATTTTTGAATTCTTTACCTTATCCGTTCCCTCATGAGTAACCTCAAGAGTTTTCCAGATTTCATATGCACATGTGCATTGAGAAATCCGATTAAACTTGTTGAGGCTGAGTGCACAATATAAGGCATTCATGGCCTTGGAGTTGAGTGAGAGCTTCTTCTTCTTGTCCTCCATCAAGGCTCCATTTTCCGATTTCTCCAGCTTCACAAATGGTGTTTCCACCATTTCCCAAAGTGAATAATCCACCGATTAGATTAAGACTTCCATCCTTTACTTCCGGTACGAATAATTTGTACCATCGAAGTAAGGAGGTTTCGTTGTTGAGAATCCGTAGTTTCCGTTTGTTGCGAATGCCCTTATGTCATCGGATCGTCTTGTAAAGGCTTTTGCACTTATGCACAAGAACAAATAAGTTTCTGATACCAAATGTTAGCGGCATAAGAAGAGGGGTTGAATTGTGAAATAATATTCAGTAAAAAAAACAATCTCAACAAATTACATAGGTATTTAGAGAGGAAACTCTTGTGGAAAAACCTTTACCTGGATCCTCCAATATAGGATTTTGCTTGTAATTCAATGAGAATTACTAAACCACATCACTAATTCGAGGGTAGTGTTCCTAAAAAATAATTCTCCTCTTTTAGACAACCCAAAAGGAGAGTTAGCCCTTCTACCAAGAGGAAACGGAAAATCCACAACTCGGGCACCCAAATAAACTAACAAAATGAAATAATATAAAAAATCCTATGATCCTTGAAAGATATAGAATATAAAGTGGGCTAAGATATTCCCTTTGCAAACCTATGTGATGCAGAAAATCAGAGTGGGGATGATGTTGCTCTCAAAAATCTCTAAAAACAAAATAACACAATGGAGCACAATAGTCAAAAGCAGGAGACGTCCACACATCACTAAAAATAATATCAGATGCTACTTTACATGTAGAATAAGTAGCATACAATGGAAATTTATGTGATTTTTCTTGCATACAATTACAACACAAGTGCTTACGAGCATCACCATCGGAAGCAATATTCTTAGAAGTAAGAATCCTCTTTATTAGAGGAATATTAGCATGACCAAGGCGAGAATGACATAAGGAAAGAGGAACCTTTATTGCTGATAGATCTTCTATACAGCTAGAAGACCGTAGAGAAACAGCAATGGTAGACACAATCGAGGAAGACTTGGGAATCCACATTTGATAGAGCCCATCTTTAACTCTGCCGTGAAATTGAACTTGATGCGAGACCTTGTCCTTATCAAGGAAAAAGTCAACATGCAACTCAAAGTAACAATTGTTGTCCTTTGCAAAACTTGCAAATCGAAAGAAAATTTTCATGAACATGTGGAATAGCGAGAACATTATTCAGCTAAAATCTTTTATTATTAATAAGATAGAGTTTGCTCCAATATGAGAAATATACTCACCCTCACCATTACCAAACTGCACTTCTGTCTGGAATAATTCGACACAATATCCAAATTAGCAATGGAATTGGTAACATGGTGAGTAGCATCCGAGTTTGGATGCCAAGACTGAAGAGAAGGCTAAGCAGACTCAAGCATTTGAACTTGTGGGGGCAATAGCATGATTGAATCGATGAGATTTAACAATTTAAGGTAATGTGATTCCAGCGCCCACATATCTGACACTGAGTAGAAGCATTAGAAAATGGGCTGAAAGGAAAACCACTAGAATTGAAACCTCGTCTGAGAAGTAGAGAAACCTCAACCATAATTTCCTCGACCAAAATTGAAACCACCACGCTCTCCATTCTAAAAGCATCTCTAGCAGAAAAACCTCCGTCTTCATGGCAGTTGGGGAGGCCCTGGGTTTGGGGCGCAAGTACTTATTAATTTACTTTATTTATTTGGGTGATTATTATGCAATATATCTATTATTCCCAACCTATGTGTGGTGATTTGGAACTTGTCATTTATTATTTGTGATAAAATATTTCCGGTAAGACTTAGTCTCTTACATGTCTACTGTAGCCATACAGCTAAATTCTTAGTCGTACGATATTCTCAATTCTAATTTCTTGTATAAAAGTATGCATTAGAATTAGAATAAAAAAATAGAATAAAATAAACGTAGTGTCAAAATCATCATAATAAGGAATATTTAGATTTACGTGAAAACTTCTCTTATCAAGGAGAAGAAGAAAATTATAGAAAAAATACCTTTATAAGCATAATTTTTTAATGTTTCTTCTTAAAGATAAATTAAGATAATAGCCTTTATATAGATTACCACAAACCTCTCTCTTTTCCACACTGTTATGTGGAATTACCATCCGTAAGTGAATCTCCCATTATCCAAATTACCCATCAACTACACTCACCTCTCACAACAATCACTTGTTAGTATTTTTGATGCATTGAGAAAATAGAGGCCAAAGGGATCGAAGGGTACGTATTAGCGAAGGAGATAACAAGATGGAACAACAACGGATATGTCAGCAATGCTACGAATGCAAAAATCGAGATGAGATATGTGATGGACCGATGGGCATTGATGATGGAGGCATTGGCAACTCGACAAGGTAGATCAACAAAGGAAGGAAGTCAATGGGCGGGGGTTAGTTTTTCCGACGGTATACGAAGAGGCTCAAAGGGATCTAAAGAAGAAAGTAGTAATGTGATTTTTAAATTAGGAAGGAAGAGCAGATTACGCAATCATTTGGATCTTTTGATCCCAACAAGTTTACAACAGGATCATAAAATAGATGGGATTTTTTGAACGGTATGATCTGATAGGAATTCCGAATGGCGTGATCGGCTCTGCTAATCTGAATTATTTCCTTTTTTTTGTTTGTCACTCCTTTATTTTTTGTCTCAGGCCCTTTCCCCTCCGGCACGGCCCCTGCACAAGAGTCCAACTTTGCCACGCAAGATCGTCTAACTCTAGCTTTGGCTTCATAGTAAATAAGGTAATGATTCACTCAAATTAGATCCATCCTCTCTCCTCCGCCGTCAACAAGGCATACCGTCAAGTGAACATGTCTACCGTTCAACCGGAGCTGCAGCTCGCCGCCGGCCTTCGCGAGTACCCGCCTTCACGCTACATCCAACTGCCATCCAACCGCCCTTCCAACCTACGACCCGCCAACCTCCCTGTCCCCACCATCGACCTTGGCCTCCTCCCCGTCTCCCCCTCCGAGACCGAGAAGCTCAACTCCACCCTCCGCGCCCACGGCCTCTTCCACGCGGTCAACCATGGCATCCCCACCCCGCTCATCGACCGCCTCCTCTCCGCCACCCGCGAATTCTTCTCCAACCCGCCACCGCCTCAGAAACACGCCGAAGTGTTCGTCCAAGGGTACGGCGTGGACGACGACGTCCGTGACGACCAGGTCCTCGACTGGTCCCACAGGCTCCTTATACTGGTGCAACCCGAGCAGGCAAGGAAGGTGCACCTGTGGCCTCCGGTTCTGAAGGACGTAATATTGGAATATAACGAGAGGTGCAATCGGGTAGCCGAGAGGGTCCTCATGGCGATGGGGGAGGCCCTGGGTTTGGGAAGCAACCACTTCCTGGAGGGGTTTGGGGAGGATTGGACGGTGCAGATGAGATTTAACCACTACCCACGTTGCGAGAGGCCGGATCTGGTGGTGGGGATGAAGCCGCACAGGGACGTGTCGACCATCACGTTGCTGTTGCAGGACCCTGAGGTGGATGGGGGGCTTCAAGTTCTTGATGGCGGAGGAGAGTGGTTGGTGGTTCCTGTGGTTCCCGGTGCTCTCCTTGTCATTGTTGGGGACCTGTTTGAGGTGACTGACTCTGACTGCTACTTGCTTGGGATCGTATCTGTTTCGTTGGTCTTCTGAGTTAATTTGATTTCGGGAAAATTGGATAGATGGGGGAGTGTTTTTCCTTTTTTCTTTCTTCTCCTTTCTTTTTTTTTCCCGTTTTGGTTTTGTGTAGGGATGAGTGGATCCAGTCTTGAGCTAGCAGTAGGGTGGCACTGTTGGATCTCCGGTCAGAAAGGCAGGTAAAAGGGTTCGGCGTTGGATCTGCCGTCAGAACGGGGGTAGAAATGGCTGACTGTCGGATCCAACAGTAACTTAGTAAGGTGATTGTTGGGTCGATTTTAGTGTCCGTCGAGAGGTTTATGCACTTAGGGTTAGTTACGGGATAAATTTTATGAGATAAATTTTTTTTTTGTAAAATTTATGTCGGTGATGATGAGTTAATATGTGATTATTTAAAAAATATTTAGATTAAATTGTGAAAATATATGAGATAATTTATAAAAAATATTTATTTCATATCAATTTCATAATAATTTATCTAAGATTAAATTTTTTTAATTTAGATCAAAATATTATCTCCATCAAATAAGATTAACTCTTAATTTGATAAGTTATGCCCGGTAAATCTTGAATGTCCCTATTGTTTTGTGCTTTTACGTGACTGAAAGGCCTTTCCATTTTAGATTTATTTTTTCCCTCTTATTGCTTGACAACTGCTTTGAGTCGTATTCTAGAAACAGAATAGAAGTGATGGTCTGTCAATGCATAGCTTCTTGAAACAAACGTTTGGTATGCAGAACAAAGCCTCTTAGCTTAGCTCCGGGCTTACGCCCATAATCCCGGAACAAGTCCCCTTGTTAATTTTGTCAGGATTTTGCTGCTCCTATCTTTTTGACATGACAACCAAATCCACCAAATACTAAAATTTCTTAATTTCCCTATTTCTTCTACTTTTATTTTTAATTCCTCTTTAAAAATTTTGGTGTTTGGAATTAACGGATGTGAAATAAACGAAGGAATTAGGGAAATGTGGAATCACAGGAAAAATAAAAATTTTTGGTGTTTGGTTGACCTTGATATCTTGTCAAAGAATTGAATAGGTCTATTCTACTTCTGTTGTTGGATTGGTGAAATAAATATATGGAATAAGGTAAATTTATTGGTTAAAAAGTAGGAAATGGCTGAGCTGGGGTGAGAAACAGGGGGATTAATGCAAGTCCACAATGGGTGAGGAATAGGCACCAATTTCAAATTGAATCATTCCAAAATTGATAGCCCCGAAGTGAGAACAAGGCCGACGATACCGGGAGAGGTCCTAATTTGCTGAATGGATTGGATATTCGATGTTGAATCTTAATTTTCTATGTCATACATGTGTAAGGAGTTTGTGATTTCGTGTTGGTTATGCAGATTATGAGCAATGGGATATACAAAAGCCGTATGCACAGGGTGATGACAAGCGTCGAGAAGGAAAGGTTGTCTGTCGTGTCTTTCTATTACATGGGAAACGAGAAGAAGATAGGACCTGCAAAAGCTCTGGTGGGTGAAGGGAGGCCGAGAATGTACAAGGACACCGTTGTAAAGAAGTACCTTGAGGACTTCCTTCGAACCTATTCAAAGGGGGAGACCGTGATCGACACCGTGAAGATTGCATAAAATCCATCTATTTTATTCTTCTGCTATTGCTATGTTGTAACATCTTGGATTTCTAATAATTGTTTAGAATAAAACCCAAACAAGAAACACTCTTTTTCGTTGTGTGACATTCATGGAAGGTCAACCACTTTCTATTTTTTGTTTGCAAATCAAAACTCCAATAATGGAAGCAAAGTTGTGACGGATTACAATGGGACAAAATACGAAGGGAGAGGGAATAATACGTCCCCTTGAAGGAGGAAAAATAAAAACACCCCTTGATAGGGGGACCTCCACGCCCTAAATTGGGGAAATTCAAAACATATCAAAGCGCAATAACCCAATTAAAAATAAAATAAGGGTTAATTTAATTACAGTGTCAAATAACATAGGTTTGGAAGAGTAAAAGTAGAGTTAACCTTTATTTTTATTTTTATTTACCTTGTATATCGATGTTAACATTAACTTTTATTTACTTTAACAGGTGTTAACATGTGGTGTTAATTTTTGTGTCATTTACTTTATAATAGTATTAGGGATTTAAATTGACCTTATTATTCTTACATTGATAGTTAAGTTTGTTAGTATAATATTCAAATAAGAAGGGTAGTTATAATATTAATTGTTTCTTTTAACTTGCTCCATATAAGTGTCAATTATTTATGTGATTCAAATTACCTTTGCATCTAAATTATTTATGTAATTGAGATTTTTTGTAAATTTGGAACATTTTATAAAAGAAGAACTAAACACTCTGGCATTAGTAAACACATAAATGTCGGAGAATTGCAATAATTTGTTGTTTCCTTTTAATGGAGAAAAAAGTAAGATCATTTTAAGCTCCTCATTAAAATGGACATCGTATCAAAGAAAGAACATTCTATCTCACGAATTCACAAATCAAGGCCTCTAAATTATGTTTATACAAGACCATTTAGGCTCAGCTCTAAAAGGAGAAATTACTTTTCAATCTCAAGAACTTAAGACCCAGGAAATAGAAGAGCTCTTAATAAAAATTACTCTCAAATTAAACATTTTGATTAACTTACTAAAGTTTTTAACTTCCCCATAGGAATATGGTACCACCTCCTTTGGATTTTGTTGAAAATAAAGTTTAACCAACACTAAGTGCACTATAACTAATGCCTCGTTAATGACAAGATTGAGGAAAATGATCATGCACATCTCCTTCAGAGATGATTTAGCAACGAGATTTACAATATTGGAAGATTTAGTAAATTTATCTATCCTGAATGGAATTCCCTTGCAATTAGTCTTCCACCTAGATTTTTTCCACCTTCGCATCTATATTTCGCGATGACTTATACTTTCATTTAAATCCAAACAAAAAAGGAAATCTTAATTGATGATTTATACTTTCACATCCATATTTGATATTTTAAGATCATCGCTCATTTCATTTCCTTCATAAATAAAATCACTATCTTTATGTTTCATATTTTCCATATCAAAATTTAGATAATGTATGATCTCTTTTTCTATTGAATTCTTGATGCAAAAGCTTTACATATATAAAGGAATAAAAAAATAATAAAATAGAACTAATCTTCTTGGGAGGAAAAAAAAGCAAATCATGAGATGCATAACAACTTTCTCACCTTTATTGCAAGGGTTTGAATTTTTAAATATCAAAATCCTGAAAATCAACTTTGTATATAGTGTAAATAGATGTATATATTCATAAGTTAGTAATAAAAATCATTTTGTAGTTACTGCTTATGTGTTGGTTCAGTTATTTTGGTATTTCTTTCAATTTGTTGTTGTTGGTTTGTTTTTCTTACTTTGAGAATGTACTTGTTCCCCCTTAGATATTTGATTTGGATATTATGTGAGACATCGTGTTTCTTACGATCGAGAAGTGTCCGAACTAGTTTTGATGCTCGGCTTTTGTTGGATTTCTATTTAGCGCTGATAGTTACAAATTTTCCTAATAGTGTTATCGTATCTATGAGCATGAAGCGATGGTTGGTCTCTCATCATCGCTTAAATTCCATGTTCGTGATACTTCTTTTTTATTTCCTCTATGTTTAGGCCAAAGTTTTGTGTTCTTCGAAAATGACGGTGATTCTTTTTCCATGTTTTCACGTCACTTATATGATTTTCCTTTTGAAAAAAAAAAAAATAGAGGCCAATGGGATCGAAGGGTACGTATTAGCGAAGGAGATAACAAGATGGAACAACAACGGATATGTCAGCAATGCTACGAATGCAAAAATCGAGATGAGATATGTGATGGACCGATGGGCATTGATGATGGAGGCATTGGCAACTCGACAAGGTAGATCAACAAAGGAAGGAAGTCAATGGGCGGGGGTTAGTTTTTCCGACGGTATACGAAGAGGCTCAAAGGGATCTAAAGGAGAAAGTAGTAATGTGATTTTTAAATTAGGAAGGAAGAGCAGATTACGCAATCATTTGGATCTTTTGATCCCAACAAGTTTACAACAGGATCATAAAATGGATGGGATTTTTTGAACGGTATGATCTGATAGGAATTCCGAATGGCGTGATCGGCTTTGCTAATCTGAATTATTACCTTTTTTTCTTGTCGTCTCTACTTTTTTTTTTGTCTCAGGCCACTTCCCCTCCGGCCGGGCCCCTGCACAAGAGTCCAACTTTGCCACGCAAGATCGTCTAACTCTAGCTTCGGCTTCAAAGTAAATAAGGTAATAATTCACTCCAATGAGATCCATCCTCTCTCCTCCGCCGACAACAAGGCACACCGTCAAGTGAACATGTCTACCGTTCAACCGGAGCTGCAGCTCTCCGCCGGCCTTCGCGAGTACCCGTCTTCACGCTACATCCAACTGCCATCCAACCGCCCTTCCAACCTACGACCCGCCAAGGTCCCTGTCCCCACCATCGACCTTGGCCTCCTCCCCGTCTCCCCCTCCGAGACCGCGAAGCTCAACTCCACCCTCCGCACCCACGGCCTCTTCCACGCGGTCAACCATGGCATCGCCACCCAGCTCATCGACCGCCTCCTCTCCGCCACCCGCGAATTCTTCTCCAACCCGCCACCGCCTCAGAAACACGCCGAAGTGTACGTCCAAGGGTACGGCGTGGACGACGTCCTCCGAGACGACCAGGTCCTCGACTGGTCCCACAGGCTCCTTATGCTGGTGCAACCGGAGCAGGCAAGGAATGTGCACCTGTGGCCTCCGGTTCTGAAGGACGTAATATTGGAATATAACGAGAGGTGCAATCGGGTAGCCGAGAGGGTCCTCATGGCGATGGGGGAGGCCCTGGGTTTGGGGAGCAACCACTTCCTGGAGGGGTTTGGGGAGGATTGGACGGTGCAGATGAGATTTAACCATTACCCACGTTGCCAGAGGCCGGATCTGGTGGTGGGGATGAAGCCGCACAGGGACGTGTCGACCATCACGTTGCTGTTGCAGGACCCTGAGGTGGATGGGGGCCTTCAAGTTCTTGATGGCGGCGGAGAGTGGTTGGTGGTTCCTGTGATTCCCGGTGCTCTCCTTGTCATGGTTGGGGACCTGTTTGAGGTGACTGACTCTGACTGCTACTTGCTTTGGATCGCATCTGTTTCGTTGGTCTTTTGATTTAATTTGATTTCGGGAAAATTGGATAGATGGGGAGTGTTTTTCTAATTTTTCTCTTTTTAGGTAGGGAACTGAAGGTAGACGTGGGATGTTGGTTTACGTAACAGCGAGGACGTGGATATATTTAATAATTGATATTTAATATAAAGAATAAAAAATATGAAACTTGTCATGTAATTATTTCATATTCATAAAAATTATTACCTTATTTTAATTTAAAATATATAAGTTATAAATAATTTTATATTAATGATAAATTATTATGGATGATTTTATACTGTTTGAAAATAATTTTACATCGGTGATAAATTATTTCAATATATTTTTATATCAGAGAAATTTTATTTTACATCCGTGTAAAATTATTTAAAAGGTAGTTTTACCTGTCTAAAGTGATTTTCCATCCGTAAAAATGATTTTGGTACATGAGTTTAGGATTTAGGTTAATGAAAATTAATTTTACGTATAAGAGGTCATTTTTCACTTGAAAGGTGATTTAATTATCTTATGGTTTAGGGTTTAATCTTTAGCCATAAGGTGGAAAAATCACTAAAGATTAAATCCTAAACCATAAGGTGGAAAAATCATATTTCAAGTGTAAAATCACTTTTCATAAGTGAAGACATAATTGAAATTTAATTTTGCATAAATGCAATCTTACTTTTACTTGTGTAATGCAAGATTGCACCGATGTAAAGTAAGATTGTGTAAAATAAGATTTCATCGGTGCAGGGTAAACTTATTTTGAAAATGCAAAGTGATCTTGCAAAATAAGAATGCATGTGTAAAGTGATTTTGAAGTTGATTTTAGTGGTTTGCATCCGTATCAAAGTGGTTTGTTGTTGATTTCAATAATGATGGATCCCACCATATATGAGCTTTTTTTGTACAAAAATGAGAAACATGGGTTGAGACTATATATATATTGCTATACATCAATTTTTACATCAACTTTTATATTTCCCAACTGGTGTCTTTTTTTTCTAGTGTTTTGATTTTGTGTGGGGATGAGTGGATCCAGTTTTGCGCTGGCAAGTAGAGTGACACTGTTTGGATCTCTGGTCAGAAAGGGAGGAAAAAGGGATGGCCGTTGGATCTCCTGTTAAAAAGGGAGGAGAAATGGTTGACTGTCGGATCCAATAGTAAGGTGATTGCTAGGGCGATTTTAGTGTCTGTTGGGAGAATTATGCACTTAAAGAGTTGGATTTTGGACACTGGATAGAAGTGGTGTTTTGTAAATCTTGTTTTTTGGGAATGGGAATCTTCTTTGGCTTTTGTAAATCTTGAATATCCCTGTTGCTATGTGCTTTTGCGTGGACGAAAGGCCTTTCCATTTTAGATTTTTCCCCCCTCTTCCTTCTTGAGAACTGCTTAGAGTTGTATCCTAGAAACAGAATAGAAGTGATGCTTTGTAAATGTATAGTGTCTTGAAACGAATTTTAAGGGCACGTTTGGTACGGAGAACAAGCCCCTTAGCTTAGTTCTGGGTTTGAGCCCATAATCCCGGAACAAGTGAATTTCACACCCAAAGTGGAATAAAATTATTCCCCTTGTTCATTTGCCAGGATTTTGCTACCCCTATCTTTTTGTACTTTGTTCCACCAACTAATTTTACCTAACAAACATTAAAGGTAAAATAAACTCTTCTAATTTTTTGACATGGCAATCAAATCAATCAAACACCAAAATTTCTTTATTTCTTTTACATTTATTTTTAATTTCTCTCAATAATTTCTCTTACCAAATGAGCTTAAGAGCCTCTTTGGTTAGTGGAATTATGGACTGTGGAATAAATAGGTGGAATAAGGTAGTTTTATTGGTTAAAAAGTAGGACATGGCTGAGCTTGGGGAGGAAATAGAGGAATTAATGAAAGTCTACAATGGATGATGTAACGATTCGATTTTCGAATCTCTACGAGATACGAGAATCGGATCGACTCAACTAATTTCAAGATCCAGTCGTCCAACGAGAAAGTAACCAAAAGAGTAGTAAAATAAATCACATTCACCATGAATATAACTAGCAGCAACAAAATACAACAGTAAGAAAAAGAAGTACTACAGTATACACCACAACAACAGAAGGGAAATAAACATATACATGAACATGAAGTTTACATTAAAGAGAGTACAAGGAGCAACAGAAAATTACTCACTACAGCGGAAAGAAGGTACAAAAGTACTATAGGTAACCCTACTGGACCCTACTAGGTCCAGCGCCCTCTGCAGCCGCTGACTCTGACTGCTCAACACCTGGTCCTGAAAAGGTAACAAGGGTGACACGTCAGCGAAACGCTGAGTAGAGTGGCAACTAAAAACTAAAGAAGCAGTAGAGTGTATAGTAGCTGTTGTATTTTTACTTTCTTTATTTACGTCTTTCTATTATTTCACTATTGATTTATTTCTCAGATCTTTCTCTTGATCTTGAATGTTCCTCGTGGGAACGATCTTGATTGCAGTCTTTTCAGAAAAGTAGAAGTAACACGTGGTGCTCTCCTGGCCAGGAGAGTCCCCTGTGATGGTCCTACCCTCAGTTAACCACCCCAAGGTCGTCGACAGACGTAATGGTGACTACGGCACGCGCGATAAACGTACGGGTAGCTACCCCGCATTGGCACGCGGTCAGTCGTTTCCGTTAACGGGTGCGTCCAAAGCACAGCACGGAACCAGTATAGGGCAGAGCCCTCTCAGTAACAGGGGTCCAACCCCTCCACAGTAACCAAACAGGGGTCTTGCCCCTCCACAGTCCGCGCACCTTTGCCTGACTACCCTGGTTTGCCCAGTGGGACTAACAAGTCGGTGTAGGAGGGCCAGCAGAATCCCGGGGCCCGTGAGGTAGCTAGTACTCTCCTTACACTAGTAGCTCTCCTCGGTACTGTGTAAACGAGGGTCAAAAGTAGGTACAAAGTGGCCAGACCTAACCCCGGGTCCCTGGGGAGGCTAGCTCCGCTTTGCACTAAACAGGGGGACAGTCGCTTTTCTTGGTACTTCGTACTCAAGGACCAGCTCACTTCCCCAATTTTATTCCATTCCCTTTCCAGGAGTTCTACTACTAATTCCCCGTAGGGTTCAAGCTCTTTTAACTCAGCCAATTTAGGTTTCACCGTTCCAGCTTTACATTCATACAACCCATGTTCTCAATCCTACTTATTCATTCATAACAGGCAGCTGTTAACCAATTTACAGGCAATTATCATTACCTTTTTACTATTCCAAGACTACAATATTTATATATTCAACTAGTTTTCCAGTCCTAGGATTCATGCCGCACCCTAGGATCTATCATTCAATTTAGTTTTCCAATCGTGGGATTCATGCAATACCCTAGGATCTATCATTCAATCTAATTTCTCAGTCCTAGGGTTCTTGCAATGCCCTAGGCTCTATTAATTGTTTCATAATTGTAACACATTTTGTTAAATAAATTAAAAAGTCACTCTACCAGCGAAACTGGAAGTACAGGGGGCGTGGTCGGTAATCCCGCGCGCCTCCGCAATTCCCAAGACTGCAACGGAATGGAGTCCTAGCACAAGGATCAATCACAATGAATTTCTTAGAACGGTATACAATTACTGTAAACGTATAGGGGAATTAATTCTGGAAAGAACGCAACTCGAAACGGGGGAAAACGGACTTCGAACGGGCCCTAAACGGGTTAAAAACGACGAAACTGTCCAAAATCAGACATCTGGAACATCTTCCAGACGTCTTAAAAGGTGGATTGGTCGTACCTCAGTTCTGCGCAGTCCTTCAGACGTCCAGAAGCTCGCTGGAACGTCTAGCCTTGGTTTCTAGATGTCCGATTGTCACCCTGGACATCTGGAGGTCCTCTCCGTCGTCTGGCACTACGGCCAGACGTCTGATTCACGTGGGATGGCGAGCCCTCTCGAGCAGGACCTGCACACAGATACACCTACTCTCAGCACGACGAAGCGCAGAAGAAAACGCGGCGGACGGCTGTATGGCCGTACACGCGCAAAAGGAGAAGGTAAGAAATATCTTACTTGTCAGACGTCTGGACCGTCCTTCAGACATCTTCGGCGTCGTCTGGACATAAGTCCAGACGTGTGATTCTGGAAAATTTTCCAGAACCAGAACCCGACTCGTTCTCCGCCCACGACGCACGGCCGCGCCGTGCCCCGTCCGCCTGCTGCCCGAGCTGCAGTAGCCTCTCCGCGACACCCCTCGCCTGCCGCTCACTCGCTCGCTCGCTCTCGCTGGTAGGGAGAAGGAGAAGAGAAAGGTGGAGGAGATGAGGGTGAGGGAGAGGGCGAGGGTTTATATAAGGCAGCGCGGGGAGAGAGAGAAGAGAGACGGCACGTCTGCAGGAAGAGAGAGAAAAAAGAAGATGAAGGCGGCGGGCGCAGTCTGCGTGCGCATGCGCGTAGACGCAACCCGGTACGTCGAAAAAATTTATTACCAGATGTCTGGGAAGGGTTCCAAACGTCTGGGCTACTTCCCAGATATCTTAAAATCCGTCTGATGCACGTTCGTAACAAGTGAGGAATTGGGCTATTCAGACATTGAGGCACCAATTAGAATTGCACCATTCCAAAGTTGAGAGCCCCAAATACAGGATGAGGCCATTGTTACAACAAACACCCCCTAAGGGCGTTTTTAGCTTCACATTGATGTTTTTCTATATTTAGGTGGCTGAAAGGCCTTTCCTTCGAGGCAAATGGGCTTCTCTTTTTATTTGAAGTGTCTTGACTTCTTGTTTAGGAAAAGGGATATTAGAAGAGATTCTAAAGTTCATATAATTGGTGGTAAATAGAATGATACCTCTTGTGGAGATTCTACGTTACAAGAATTCGGTGTATAAATTAAGTTGGATTTTTGGAACTAAACTGAAAGGGTTGTAATTGGCATATGCACGTATAGTGGTTTTGCTTGTGATTTTGTGTTGGAAGCACTTATGTATGTGATTTGGGCAATCTATGGATGGGTTGTATAATTTATTCTATATTGAAATTCTATGCATAAAGTCGGATTTTGAAAACTAAAAATTGAAAGAGGTCCTAATTTGCTGAATGGATTGGATATTTGATGCTGAATCCTAATTTTCCATGTCATACATGTATAAGGAGATTGTGATTTTGTGTTATTTTTGCAGATTATGAGCAATGGGATATACAAAAGTCGTATGCACAGGGTGGTGACAAGTGTTGAGGAGGAAAGGGTGTCTGTGACGTCGTTCTATTACATGGGAAATGAGAAGAAGATAGGACCCGCAAAAGCTTTGGTGGGTGAAGGGAGGCCAAGGATGTACAAGGACACCGTCGCAAGGAAGTACCATGAGGTTGGCCTTCAAACCTTTGCAAAGGGGGAGACTGCGATCGACACCATGAAGATTGCATAGAGTCCATCTATTTTCTTCTTCTGCTATTGCAATGTTGTAACCTCGTGGATTTCCAATGGTTGTTTAGAATACCCAAACAAGAAGCAACTTTTTTCCTTGTGTCACAGTCATGAAAGGCCAACTACTTTCTTTTTTTTTTTTTGTTATGCAAATCAAAACTCCATTAATGGAAACAAAGTTGTTACATATTACAATGGGACACAACGAAGGCACGGGGAATACTACGTCCGCTTGAAGGGGGAATAATAAAAACACCGCTTGATAAAGGAAACTCCACGCTCCAATGGGAGAAACTCAAAACATATCAAAACACAATAACACAACAAAGAAATAAAATAAGGGTTAATTTACTTGCAGAAGGAAAAGTAAAAGTAGGGTTAACCTTTATTTTTTTTATTTTACATGCCGGTGTTAATATTAATTTTTATTTACTTTAATGGGTGTTAGCTTGTAGTGTTAATCTTTGTGTCACTTACTTTATAGTACAGTTAAGGATTTAAAATATCCTTATTATCTTTTGAAATGACCTTTTCGAAGAGTCGTGGGGTTATTTTTAGAAATTTAGAAGGGTTGTTGCAATTTGTAACCCCCTGAATTTCCTATTTTGAGGGTTCTGTGGATAAATGACTCTTGCGAGGCATTTCTTGCAAAATACCCTGGCCTCACCCACACTCACGCACACCCACACCCCTAAACCCTAACCCCCTACTCTATTTAAACACCCCTACCTCGTTTTCTGAGCCACCCACCTCTCCCGTTTCTCCCTACGGCACACCACCACCCTCTCTTCCCCCTTCCTCTTTGTGTCCTCCCTATCGCACAAGGAGCCCCAGCTGTGGGAGCTCGAGTGCGCGAGGAGCCCGGGCGGGTTGACGACGGAGTTTGGAGGGAGGACGTGCGTGCGAAGTTTAGGGAGCGCCATTGCTGCTGCAGCTCCTGGTATGGGGTGCGGTGCTTTCGCGAGGAGAAAAGTTCGTGAACGGTTCTGCGGAGTCATTTTTCCGCAGAACCAGATGTCTGGGGAGTCCAACAGACGTCTGATCGGACGCTCGGAGCCATCACTGGACATTTGATACCACGTAGAATTTGAGGTAACACCCTGTTCGAGACTTGTACGTGATGTTTGGAGCATTTTTCTCTACACAGTCTAAGTGCCTTGGTATGTGTGCGCTGTGTAGGACGTGGACACCTTCCGCGAGGAGAGGAAGGCTCGCGAAGGGCTCTGGGGAGATTTTTCTCCGCAGATCGGATGTCTGTACCTCTCCACAGACGTCTGACTAGACGTCCTGAAGTAGCACTAAACATCTGATAAAGCAGATTCAAACGGTAAGGTCCTGTTCGCTTGTATTTTTCGTACGCGTAGTTTGCAAGTGACTGCACGTCACTATTCTGTGCAGGGCCGTTGGGAAGAGGCGTAGGCGCAGCTCCCCAAACACTTTAGGATGGTTGGATGTCTCTCTAGACGACTAATACTTGTCCCATACGTCCGAGTGCACCGCTAGATGTCTGGAAGGATCCCTGGACGACCGAAAGGTGTTCTAGACGTTCATTTTCAGCACAGAACGCAAGGTGAGTATTCTGGTATCGTTTAAGACGTCTGGAAGTTGTTCTAGACGTCTGATATCAGCTTGTTTGGAATATTCCAGGTATCAGGTGGTCGGTCCAACTAGACCAGCCTGCCTGGATAGGTTCAGGTGAACCGAGAAGTGTGTTTGGGTCAGTTCAGGGCCCAAATGAGGTCGGGTTTTCACAAACGAAGTACCGTTGGCTTCCTTTCGGATTTTCCAATGTGATGGAGATTGGTTCTAATTGTTTTGAGCACATTCCTATCATGTGAGTTGTTAGAATGTGTGTGTTGACCATTCGTAGGTTGTCCATTCGTGGTGTGCGCGGAATTAGCGGAGGTTGCGAGGTCCACCGTTTGTGCCCTCACATCTCCCGGTTACCCTGGTAGAATGGTTTCTGCTATACCTTGTGAATTACATAATTGAAGTGCATGTTACATTAGAACTATCGATTAAACCCTTAGGATGTGTAATGAACTCTAGGGATGAGATAGAGAAATATGCATGCTTAACCTGTTGTGATGTTTCCTGAATATGGTAAATCACGAGCTTCCTGTTATGATTATTGAACCACGACTTAAATTGAAATACATGTTAGATAATGTATAATTGATTGTTGAGATAATTGCCAGATTGTGAAACCATGAGTTACTTGCTATGTGTTTAAAGAAAGCTATATGCATGAACCTTACGAGGAATTTGACAGAAAACTGAAATTGAGATGTGGAAAATCTGTAGATGATGGAACATGTTGCCTATGGGCGGTCATTCGAACTTAGTAAAGAGAGTGAGCTGGCTCTCGTGTACATGGTATCGAGGAGATCAACTGTCCCTTGGTATGGAAATAAGCTAGCTCTCTGTATGTGGTATTGAGGAGAGCTACTGTTCCTTTTGTGTAGGGGGAGCTAGCCGCCCCATGGGGCCCGGGGTTAGGACTCTCCCCTCTACACCGACTCCTGTTGAGGCCCACTGGCAAACCGGGATAGTCGGGCAATGTAACGACCCGATTTTCTGAATCCCTACGAGACACGAGAATCGGACCGACTCGACTAATCCCAAGACCCAGTCATCCAACGAGAAAGTAACCAAAAGAGCAGTAAAATAAACCACATTCACCATGTATATAACTAGCAGTAACAAAATATAACAGTAAAGCAAAGAACCACTACAGTATGCACCACCACAACAGTAGAGAAATAAACATAAATATAAACATGAAGTTTACATTAAAGAGGATACAAGGAGCAACAAAAAACTACTCACTACAGCGGAAAGAAAGTACGGAAAGTACTACGGTAACCCTACTGGACCCTACTAGGCCCAGCGCCCTCTGCAGCCGCTGACTCTGGCTGCTCAACACCTGGTCCTGAAAAGGTAACAAGAGTGACATGTCAGCGAAACACTGAGTAAAGTGGCAACTATAAGCTAGAAGAAGCAGTAGAGTGGACAGTAGTTGTTATATTTTTACTTTCTTCTTTTATACTTTTCTATTTATTCACTATTAATTTACTTCTCAGATCTTTCTTTTGATCTTGAATGTTCCTCGTGGGAACGATCTTGATTGCAGTCTTTCCGAAAAGTAGAAGTAACACGTGGTGCTCTCCTGGCCGGGAGAGTCCCTCGTGGTGGTCCTACCCTTAGTCAACCACTCCAAGGTCGCTGTCAAATGTAACGGTGCCTACGGCACGCGCGATAAACGCACGGGTAGCTACCCCGCACTAGTACGCTGTCAGTCGTTTCCATTAACGGGTGCGCCCAAAGCACAGCACGGAACCAGTATAGGGCAGAGCCCTCTCAGTAACAGGGGTCCAGCCCATCCACAGTAACCAAACAGGGGTCTCGCCCCTCCACAGTCCGCGCACCCTCGCCTGACTACCCTGGTTTGCCCAGTGGGCCTAACAAGTCGGTGTAGGAGAGCTAGCAGAACCTCGAGGCCCGTGGGGCAGCTAGTGTTCTCCCTACACTAGTAGCTCTCCTCGGTACTGTGTACACGAGGGCCAAAAGTCGGTACAAAGTGGCCAGTCCTAACCCCGGGGTCCTTGGGGCTGCTAGCTCCGCTCTGCACTAAACAGGGGGACGGTCGCTCTCCTTGGTACTCCGTACTCAAGGACCAGCTCACTTCCCCAATTCTATTACATTCCCTTTCCAGGAGTTCTACTCCTAATTCCCCGTAGGGTTCAAGCTCTTTTAATTTAGCCAATTTAACTTTCACCGTTCCAACTTTTACGTTCATACAATCCATGTTCTCAGTCATACTTATTCATTCATAACAGGCAGCTGTTAACCAATTTACAGGCAGTTATCATTTCCTTTCTACTTTTCCAAGACTGCAATGGTTGTATATTCAACCAGTTTTCCAGTCCTAGGATTCATGCCATACCCTAGGATATATCATTCAATCTAGTTTTCCAGTCCTAGAATTCATGCAATGCCCTAGGATCTATCATTCAATCGAATTTCTCAGTCCTAGGATTCATGCAATGCCCTAGACTCTATTAATTATTTCATAATTATACAAATTTTGTTAAATAAATTAAAGGGCCACTCTACCAGCGAAACCGGGAGTACTGGGGGCGTGGTCGGTAATCCCGCGCGCCTCCGCAATTCCCAAGACTGCAACGGAACGGGATCCTAACGCAAGGATCAATCACAAGGAGTTTCTCAAAATAGTATACAATTACCGTAAACGGATAGGGGAATTAATTCTGGAAAGAACGCAACTCGAAACGCAGAAAACGGACTCCGAATGGGCCCTAAACGGGTCAAAAATGACGAATCTGTCCAAAATCAGACGTCTGGAACCTCTTCCAGACGTCTTAAAAGGTGGATCAAGTCGTACCTCAATCTGTGCAGTCCTTTAGACGTCCAGAAGCCTGCTGGAACGTCTGGCCTTGGCTTCCAGACGTCCGATTGTCACCCCGGACGTCTGGTGGTTCTCTCCGTCGTCTGGTACTGTAGCCAGACGTGTAATTCACGTGGGATGGTGAGCCCTCACGCCCTCCCGAGTAGAACCTGCGCACACACACACACTTGCACTCAGCACGACAAAGCGCAGAAGAACGTGGCGGACGGCTGCATGGCCGTACACGCGTAAAAAGGAGAAGGTAAATAAAATCGTACCTGTCAGACGTCTGGACCGTCCTCCAGTCGTCTTAGGCGTCGTCCGGGCGCAAGTCCAGACGTCTGATTCTGGGAAATTTTCCTAGAATCAGGACCCGATTCGCTCTCCGCCCGCAACGCACGGCCGCGCCGCGCCTCGTCCGCCTGTTGCCCGAGCTGCAGTAGCTCCGCGCTGCCCCACTCTCGCCATCCTCCTGCCAGCCGGCTCTAGCAGCCTCGGCAAGCTCGCACCTTCACGGTCGAGCTTGTACTTCCTCTCGCAGCAGCTTCTCTCCCCACAAGCTCGCAGCAGTCGCTCTGCCGCTCTCTCTCGCTCGCGCTCTCGCTAGCAGGGAGAAGGAGAAGATGGGTGGAAGGAAGTGGGGTGGCGTGAGGGAGAGGAGGGGTATATGTAGGCACGAGGGGGGCTCTGCAAGTCGGCGGGGGAAGAAAGAAAGAGAAGAGGGCAGCTGGGAAGTCAGTCTGCGCGTGCCTGCGTGCAGATTCTCTCCTGTACTCACACAAAATTAATTTCAAGACATCTGGGAAGGCATCCAGACGTCTGATCAGACGTCTGGGCCGACTCCCAGATGTCTTAAAGCGGTCTTGGTGCCTCGGGTCTTAACAACATAACAAACTCAAAGGAAGTTTCGTCCCCGAAACTTGCACTAACTAGGGTGTGGAAAGGAACAAGATATATAGATAACAAACTCAAAGAGGACCGAAGCCGGTCCGAAAAGACGTACCTGCGAAAAGCTCCGGGTACCGCTCCCGCATTGCCGCTCGGGGTAGGTCAGGTCGTCGCCCACCTCGACACTCTCGTGACTCAGGATGTGACTGGGATCGGTGACGTACTTCCTGAGGTTGGACACGTGGAACACGTCGTGCACACCAGAAAGCTGGGGAGGGAGGGCAAGCCTGTAAGCAACGGGTCCAACCCTCTCTAGGACCGCAAAGGGCCCCAGAAACCTCGACGCGAGCTTCCCTCTCACCCCAAACTGCTGCAGGCCCTTCATGGGCGAAACACGAAGGAAGACGTGGTCCCCAACCTCAAATTGCACCTCTCTGCGTTTCTGATCCGCGTAGCTCTTCTGCCTGCTCCTGACAGTGTGGAGTCGCCTGTGGATCTGCTCGACTACCTCCTGATTCTTCCAGATCAACCTGGGGCCAACCTCCCACTTGGTCCCCACCTCAACCCAACTCAAGGGTGCCGTACACCTCCGTCCGTACAAAGCCTCGTAGGGAGCCATGCCGATGTTCGAGTGATAACTGTTGTTGTATGCAAACTCCGCCAGGGGCAAGTGCTCCTCCCAAGAGCCCCTCCAGTCCAGTACACAGGTACGCAAAAGGTCCTTAAGTGTCTGTATCGTGTGCTCAGACTGTCCGTCCGTCTGGGGGTGGTAAGTTGTACTGAATCTCAACCGCGTCCCCAGGGCCTGCTGAAACTCAGCCCAAAACTGGGACGTAAAGCGGGTATCCCGGTCAGATACGATCTCCCGCGGAACTCCGTGTAGATGTACCACGTCGCGGATATACCTCTCTGCCAACTGTGCTGGTCCCAAAGTGACTCGGATTGGTAAGAGTCGTGCCGTCTTCGTCAGTCTATCCACAATTACCCAAACTGTGTCGTGTCCTCGCTGGGTAACAGGTAAGCCCACCACCAAGTCCATGGTGATGCTCTCCCACTTCCACTCTGGCACTGGAAGCGGCTGTAGCGGCCCTACAGGCCTCTGATGCTCGGCTTTCACCTGCTGGCACACTAAACACTGCTTCACAAATTCACCCACATCCCGCTTCATCCCCCTCCACCAAAACTCGCGTCTCAAGTCATGGTACATCTTCGTGTTTCCGGGATGGATGGTGAACCTGAAACCGTGTGCCTCGGTCAGGAGCTCTCTCAACAGCTCCTCGTCTCTGGGAATGCACAGACGTCCCCTCAGGCGCAGCACTTGGTCTGTGAAAGAGAAGTCCCTTGGGTCTCCTGACAGTACTCTGTCGCGTAAAAACTGCAAGTACGGGTCTGCCATCTGTCCTATGATGATGCGATCTATCAGCTCTGGCCTCGTCTGTCGTGTCATAGTCACTGCCCCACAGTGCCCCCGTAACTCTAGGGGTCGCCAACTGCCCATCTCCTCCAAAAGGCTCCAACTCTGCACCTGTAAACTGGCCAAGTGTGCAGGCGCCTTCCAGCTCAAGGCGTCAGCCACCACGTCGGCTTTTCCTGGGTGGTAGGAAATGTTGCAGTCATAGTCCTTCAGGAGCTCCAACCAACGTCTCTGTCTCATGTTGAGCTCCTTCTAATCAAATAGGTACCTGAGGCTCTTGTGATCTGTAAAAATCTCGAAGGTCTCACCGTACAAGTAGTGCCTCTAGGTCTTCAGCGCGAAGACAACAGCTGCCAGCTCCAGGTCGTGGGTAGGGTAGCTATGCTCATGGGGCTTCAGTTGCCGCGAAGCGTAGGCGACAACATGACCCCTCTGCATGAGCACACCCCCTAACCCCTGCAAGGAGGCGTCCGTGTACACAACGAACTCGCCACTAATGTCAGGGATGGTGAGCACGAGAGCCGAAGTAAGCCTCTCCTTCAGCTCCTGAAAACATGCCTCACAGGCGTCTGTCCAAGTGAAGGGTACGTCTTTCTGGGTCAACTGTGTCATAGGACGTGCGATCTGTGAAAAACCCCTGATGAATCGTCTGTAGTAGCCTGCCAATCCCAGGAAACTACGAATCTCAGTAACCGTACGCGGTCTCTCCCACCTGAGCACTGCCTCGACCTTGGCTGGGTCCACCACCAAGCCATCTCCAGAGATCACATGACCTAAGAAGGTCACCTCCCTCAACCAGAACTCGCACTTGCTGTATTTGGCGTACAGCCTACGTCGTCTCAGTGTGTCCAGGACCATCCGCAAGTGCTGTCCGTGCTGCGTCTGATCTCGAGAATAGATGAGTACATCATCGATGAATACCGCCACGAACTGGTTCAAGTACGGCCTAAACACCCGGTCCATCAGGTCCATGAAGGCAGCGGGGGCAGTGGTCAGCCCAAACGGCATGACCAAAAACTCGTAGTGTCCATACCGGGTGCGGAAAGCTGTCTTGGAGATGTCTGCCTCCCTGATCCTCAACTGGTGGTATCCAGATCTTAGGTCGATCTTGGAGAACACCGTGGCACCTCGCAACTGGTCAAACAAGTCGTCGATCCTCGGCAGCGGATATATGTTCTTGATGGTGACCCTATTCAGCTATCGGTAGTCCACACAAAGGAATAGGGTACCATCCTTCTTCACAAACAGTACCGGGGCTCCCCAGGGAGACGCACTGGGCCTCACAAAGCCCTTCTCCAAAAGATCCTGCAACTGAGACCTGAGCTCTCACAGCTCAAGTGGTGCCATCCTGTTTAGTGCGGTGGAGATGGGGTTGGTCCCTGGTACTAGTGAGATCTCAAACTCGATCTCACACTCGGGCGGTAGTCTTGGCAACTCATCTGGGAACACGTCAGGGTACTCTCTGACCACCTGGATGCTCTGGAAGTCTGCCACAGGGCTGGGCTCTGCCACCACACAAGCTAGGAAGCCCTCACACCTCTGCCTCAAAAGTCTTGCCGCCCGAAGTGCCAAAATGCACCTGAAGCCTCTGTCCACTTGCTGACCGTGGAACTCAAAAGAAGGCAACTCCGGTATGGAGAAGACGATCTTTCTCTCAAAACAGTCCACCAAAGTGTGGTAAGCGGACTGCCAGTCCATCCCCAGAATTACGCCAAAGTCCTCTATCTGTATCATAATCAGGTCAGCGGGAAGGCTATGTCCCCCAATACTGAACTCGCAACCCGTGTATGCCACCTCAGCTACAAACAGCTGACCACTCGGACCTCTGATCATGAACAGATCCTCTAACAGCATACAATCCTGGCCCAAACTAACTGCAAAACTGACTGCGACAAACGAGTGCGTAGCGCCGGAATCGAAAAGCGTGTAAGCTAGTTTGCTGAAAACTGAAACCATACCTGCCACCACTGATCCCGAAGCTCTGGCATCCCTGTGTGTTAGGGCATTGATACGCCCCTCGGCCCTAGGCGTGGACAAAGCAACCACACTCTGTGTCAGACGGATAGCTGCTGGCCAGTACCCTCATCGTGACTGCTGTCCTCCTCCTCGCGCCTGGAACCCGCGGCCCCCTGCTCGCCCTCCAGTGCTCGGTGCGGGAAGCGTTTGCTGACCTCCTGCCCTAGACGGCAGTCCCTCCTGATGTGGCCCGGCTGGCCACACTGGTAGTAGGGGGGAACCCGACTCCCGCCCTCGGTGGGTCCCTACTGTAGGCTGGGCGGGGGTTCGGTGCTGGCAACTGGCCCCCTGTTGAGGGCCCCCAAAGGCCACTGATGGCCTTGCAAAACGTGACGGCTCTCCTGCGTGTTGGTGCTAGAGCACCACGATCATTTATTTTGATGATAACAAAATACGTGTTATTTAACATTTGCAATTTGAGTCCTAGATTTCAGGTCAATTGCAAATGTAGACGTGCTTAAACGGAGTTCGAGCTCGCATCCAGGACGGATTGGAGGAGCTTGACGGAAAACAGAGGAGGATCGCGTGGAGCGACAGATTGAAGATAGAAGACAAGAAGAATAGGATAGATTCTTTTTAATCCTTTCTTGTATCTCTTGTCTTTATTTTCTTGCTCTTTTTATTTTCCTTAGAATATTATGTTAAAGAGCCTCAAAGTACCCTAACAGTAGTCCTAGGAACACCGGCACAACCCTAGGATACTTAGGTTTTCTGTAGAATACTTAGAAAACCAATATAGGGCTCAAACAGCATTTCCAGACGTCTAATTCCCAAATCAGACGTCTGATAAAGTATTTTAAGACGTCTGATTGTTGTTTCAGACGTTTGATAACTATTAGGCTGGAGTTAGTATTCTGTCTGATGAAATTAGACGTCCAGACCTTAGTCCAGACGTCTTAGAAGACGTCTGATGGACTTGCCAGACGTCCAGACAGTGGACCGTTGGCTAGCTTAGCAGGCACTGCAGATTATGACCGTTAGAGCCTTATCAGACATCCTTAGGCCTTTCCAGACGTCTGATAAATGACCGTTTTGCCTCGGCTGACCCAAAATCTCTTCTCAGAGATTTTCTAGCCGTTGCAACGTTTGGAAAATCCATTCCCACAGTAAAAGTAGGTATCCAGATGTCCAGACATAGTGCCAGACGTCCTATGTGTCGTCTGATGGACTTGAACAAGAACCCTATTTAGATCTGATTCAAGTCAGGAGGAAACCCGCATGAAATCAGACGTCTGACCTTTAAATCAGACGTCTTAAAGTGGCCTTCCAGACGTCTGATGCCAGAGTTAGACGTTTGATTACCCTGTCAAGTGCAATCATTGTCCTGATTTCGGCCTGATTCTCTTTGGCTTTGCACCCAACGGCTATGGAAGCTTTTCTAAGCCTTCCAAAGCCTTCCTAAGGCCTCTATAAATAGAGGGGAGCCTTTGACACACCAACACACACTTAGAGACACCAAGACACTTGGATACACTAAGAGAAACACAAGACACACTTAAGCAACATAGTTTCACTCTCTTGTGTCCTAGCTAGCTCTTGCTCTCCAAGCTCAAGCTCCATTCTCTTGAGAGCATCAAGCTTCGCGCACCCGCTCTCCCACCGTAGTTCACGAGAGCGAAGTTGCGCCATCGCGTGGCACACGCACCGCGTCATCAACTCGACGCACTCCTTGCAAAGGGGAGTTTCTTATTTCCTATAGAAGCTAGGTTTAAATTACTTTGTTGGCTCTATAGGATTACTTGTTTTATTTTATCTTTGTCTTTTGGTTGGGTATTCGCTTTGCGAATTCTTATCTCCTTCGTGGGACAAAATCCTTCTCGTGGAGAGAAGGGGTTGAGGAACGCTACCCTCGTACTTGTAGCGTGGTTGTATTGAGGTTGAATCACCCTCGTTTTAAGTGATTCGGTTTAGTGGATTTTGATCAACTTGGTTGATCGAAAAATCCTAACTTGAGAGGGTTAGGTGGTGGTTTTCACCCGGTTCGGGTTTCCACCTAAAAACAATTGTGTACATTGTGTGATTGGTTTTCTTTGGTGAGATTGCTTTATATTTTATTTCCGCATTTATTACGTCACCCCTCTTCGAAGGGAAAACTACATTTGGTATCAGAGCAGGTTCTTGCGAGTTCGGAGTAACACCCGGCAAGAAGATCATGGAGGGAAGCTGTTCCACAAGCAGGATTTCTGAGGGGCAGTCCACAACCCGTCCGCCGTTCTTCGACGGGAGCAACTACCCCTACTGGAAGTTGCGGATGAAGACCTGGCTTCAAGCCACTGACTTCACGATCTGGGCCAGATGTGAGATGCCATTTGAGATCCCAGAAAAACCCGTGAGAGGCTACTCGCAGCAACAAATCCGTGAGCTCTCTTTAAACGCAAAGACCATGAACGCCCTTTACTGCGCGCTCAGCTCGGAGGAGTTCAACAGAATCTCGCAATGCGCCACCGCATACGAGATCTGGCACACACTTGAGGTAACTCACGAAGGTACCTCTAAGGTAAAAACTTTTAAACTCAATTTACTTTCACAAGAATTTGAGGCTTTTTCTATGAAATCTAACGAAACTTTAAGTGAGATGAACACTAGGTTCACTCTCATAGTAAACAATTTAAAAGCTTTAGGGAAGACCTTCATCAAGGGGGAGCTTCAAGGGAAGCTTCTTCGTTCCCTTGGACCGGAGTGGGAACAGAAAGTCACCGCCATCGAGGAGGCGAACGAAGTAGAGGAGCTCAACATGGAAGATCTCCTAGGCAATCTAATGGCCTACGAGACAAAGTTGAAGCAGAAGAAGAAGGATACACCGGAGCCCAAACTGAAGAAGACTCTCGCCTTCAGAGCCGCGTCGGATAGCGAGGTAAGTTCCGACGACGAAGACTTTAGAATTTTACTTAAAAATTTTTCCAAGTTTTGTAGGGAATTAAAGAAAGAGAAAAAGGAGAAGAAGGAAAGCCCGAGACGTTGCTACCACTGCAACGAGAAAGGGCACCTACGACCAGAGTGCCCTCTTCTCAAAAAGGAGAAGAAAAGGGAAAAGGAAAAGAAATCTAAGAAGAAGGCGTTCCAAGCCACTTGGGACGATTCTAGCTCGGAGGAAGAAGAAGAAGAAAAAGAAGAAACCGCTTGCTTTGGTTTCATGGCCAGAGGAAGCAATAGCGACAGCGAAAGCGGAAGCGACTCAGACAATGAGATAAGTTATGATTTACAAGAAGCTTTTAATGAACTATTTGAGCCTAGTAAATCATTAAAAATAGAAAACAAAAGCATGAAAAAGAATCTTAGTTTTCTTAAAAATGAAAATGATAGGTTAGAAAAATAACTTAAGGATATAGAAGCTAGTCCTAGAATTGATAACCTATTATTAGAAAATCAAGACCTCATCAATGAAAATAATAAATTGATTAAGGAAAATGATAGTCTAAAGTTAGAAATCTCTAATTTAAAGACTAAGATGAGTATTATAGAAAAAGAAATTGCATGTCTTAGGAAAAACTCCAACAAATTAATCAATAAAGTAGATACTTTTTATAGCCCTAAGGTTGAGAAAGGATCTCCATCAAGGAGACCCGCTAACAGATCTGGATCCAAGCTCACTTGGATACCGAAGAAAAAATTAGAATCTTGTTTTGTAGGGTTCAGGGATAATTACAACACAAAGGACTGGACCTACAAACTCAAGGCTGGTCAACTCAAGTTGGGAGAACCAAGGAGTAGACCAAGGAGGAGAACAAGAAGACCGACGAGACGGTGAACAAACGACGGACCCGCCGCACCTCGACCACCAGATTGGAGATCGGCGCCAATGCCCGGGCCTCCAAGCTACGGATGGCAGCCCCATCCGATGTGGCATCCACCACCACCATTCGGGACATTTTATTGGCCATTGTAGGTGAGGTAAAAATCATTTACCCTATCTTTTTTATCATAAGCATTTAGATAGGGGGAGTTTAAAAAAAAAAAAATTATGAGCTAATTGTCATTTTTTTAAAGGGGAGATATAAGGTAGCTAAATTTCCTTTAGAAAGGGGGAGAAAAATAATAGCTATCTTGTTGTTATAAAAAAAAAATGGGGGGGGGGAGGACATTACCTTTGTTAAAAGAAACTCATAGAAGAGCATGTTTTAAGGGGGAGTTATAGGAAATGTAAAACCAATTAAACCTTTTTGATAATGTCAAAAAGGGGGAGGTTTTTTCTGCATTATTATTTATGATTTTGTCATCATCAAAAAGGGGGAGATTGTTGGTGCTAAAGCACCACGATCATTTATTTTGATGATAACAAAACACGTGTTATTTAACATTTGCAATTTGAGTCCTAGATTTCAGGTCAATTGCAAATGTAGACGTGCTTAAACGGAGTTCGAGCTCGCATCCAGGACGGATTGGAGGAGCTTGACGGAAAACAGAGGAGGTTCGCGTGGAGCGACAGATTGAAGATAGAAGACAAGAAGAATAGGATAGATTCTTTTTAATCCTTTCTTGTATCTCTTGTCTTTATTTTCTTGCTCTTTTTATTTTCCTTAGAATATTATGTTAAAGAGCCTCAAAGTACCCTAACAGTAGTCCTAGGAACACCGGCACAACGCTAGGATACTTAGGTTTTCTGTAGAATACTTAGAAAACCAATATAGGGCTCAAACAACATTTCCAGACGTCTAATTCCCAAATCAGACATCTGATAAAGTATTTTAAGACGTCTGATTGTTGTTTCAGACGTCTGATAACTATTAGGCTGGAGTTAGTATTCTGTCTGATGAAATCAGACGTCCAGACCTTAGTCCAGACGTCTTAGAAGACGTCTGATGGACTTGCCAGACGTCTAAAGAGTGGACCGTTGGCTAGCATAGCAGGCACTGCAGATTATGACCGTTAGAGCCTTATCAGACATCCTTAGGCCTTTCCAGACGTCTGATAAATGACCGTTTTGCCTCGGCTGACCCAAAATCTCTTCTCAGAGATTTTCTAGCCGTTGCAACGTTTGGAAAATCCATTCCCACAGTAAAAGTAGGTATCCAGATGTCCAGACATAGTGCCAGACGTCCTATGTGTCGTCTGATGGACTTGAACAAGAACCCTGTTTAGATCTGATTCAAGTCAGGAGGAAACCCGCATGAAATCAGACGTCTGACCTTTAAATCAGACGTCTTAAAGTGGCCTTCCAGACGTCTGATGCCAGAGTTAGACGTCTGATTACCCTGTCAAGTGCAATCATTGTCCTGATTTCGGCCTGATTCTCTTGGGCTTTGCACCCAACGGCTATGGAAGCTTTTCTAAGCCTTCCAAAGCCTTCCTAAGGCCTCTATAAATAGAGGGGAGCCTTTGACACACCAACACACACTTAGAGACACCAAGACACTTGGATACACTAAGAGAAACACAAGACACACTTAAGCAACATAGTTTCACTCTCTTGTGTCCTAGCTAGCTCTTGCTCTCCAAGCTCAAGCTCCATTCTCTTGAGAGCATCAAGCTTCGCGCACCCGCTCTCCCGCTGAAGTTCACGAGAGCGAAGTTGCGCCATCGCGTGGCACACGCACCGCGTCATCAACTCGACGCACTCCTTGCAAAGGGGAGTTTCCTATTTCCTATAGAAGCTAGGTTTAAATTACTTTGTTGGCTCTATAGGATTACTTGTTTTATTTTATCTTTGTCTTTTGGTTGGGTATTCGCTTTGCGAATTCCCGTCTCCTTCGTGGGACAAAATCCTTCTCGTGGAGAGAAGGGGTTGAGGAACGCTACCCTCGTACTTGTAGCGTGGTTGTATTGAGGTTGAATCACCCTCGTTTTAAGTGATTCGATTTAGTGGATTTTGATCAACTTGGTTGATCGGAAAATCCTAACTCGAGAGGGTTAGGTGGTGGTTTTCACCCGGTTCGAGTTTCCACCTAAAAACAATTGTGTACATTGTGTGATTAGTTTTCTTTGGTGAGATTGCTTTATATTTTATTTCCGCATTTATTACGTCACCCCTCTTCGAAGGGAAAACTACACTGCGGATGCCACATATCTCCTCTTTCGCCGGCCCTGGGAAAATCTGGCTGGTAGGGCCTCTTTCGCCCGCTGTAGTATCTCGCGCGGATGGGTTTGTCTCCTCGTAGGTCATAGCTGCCTCCGCCACCCTCGAGAACGTAGGCAGCTTCAAGGGTTTGACGTACCCCCGAATCGCAGGCCGGAGCCCCTCGGTGAACCTCCAAAGGCGCTCCTCCTCAGTGACTACTGCTGTCGCTGCAAAGCGGGACAGCTCCAGAAAACGCGTGCGGTACGTGCTCATGGTCATCGTCCCCTTGCGGAGAGTGTGGAACTCCCGCCTCCTATGGTCCTGCCACGTCTGGGGAAAGTACTGCTCGCAGAAGAGGGTGACGAACCGGTCCCAGGTCGGCTCGTCCCTTTCCTGTCCCCTGACCGCCCTCCACCACCTGTGTGCTGCACTCTCCAGCTGGTATGTGGCAAAGGCCACGCGGCACTCTGTCGGGGGCGAAGGGTGTCAAAAACCTTCTCGATCTGCTCGAGCCAGTCTTCCGCCTCAGTCGGGTCCTCATCCCCCTTGAAGGAGGGGGGCTTTAGCTTCCGGAACTGCCCGAAATGCTCGAAGTGGCGCTGCAGTGGAGATGCTCGTGCACCTCCAGGTAAAGGTGCCTCATGCACAGAAGTGTCGGAGGAAGGTGGGGGCGGTGGCTTCCCATCCCCTCCCCCGCGTCCAGTGCCGCGTACGTCTCGTGGTCCCACGGAGGACTCCCCCTCCGCAGCCCGAGGGGAAGGCGCTCGGGGCGGTGGGTGGAGCTCCTCTTGCACTATATCCTGTATCAGCTGGGCAAGGTCCTGGGCCTGAATGGCCAGGAGCAGTGGCTGGTCCACTGAGACGTCTGCCGCAACACGCCCACCTCGCCGACCTCGTCCTCGGCCGCGCCCGCGGCCCACCTCGCTAGTCCCTTGTCGAGGCATCTCCTGCAAGGAGACGCGAAACAGAACGGAAACGCGTCAATATGGAACGATATCTATCGAAGGAGTTTAAGAGCTAATACCAAAAGAAATGTTGTGGTAGCTACTCTAGTTACAGACATGTGAATTGGTTATTTTCCAGCCAGTTGATTCACTTCTCGGGACGACCTTGCTCTGATACCATCTTGTAACGACCCAATTTCCCAAATCCCTATGAGACACAAGAATCGGACCGACTCGACTAATCCAAAGACGCAGTCGTCCAACGAGAAAGTAACTAAAAGAGCAGTAAAATAAACCACATTCACCATGTATATAACTAGCAGTAACAAAATATAGCAGTAAAGGAAAGAACCACTACAGTATGCACCACCACAACAGTAGAGAAATAAACATAAATAGAAACATGAAGTTTACATTAAAGAGGATACAAGGAGTAACAGAAAACTACTCACAACAGCGGAAAGAAAGTACGGAAAGTACTACGGTAACCCTACTGGACCCTACTAGGCCCAGCGCCCTCTGCAGCCGCTGACTGTGGCTGCTCAACACCTGGTCCTGAAAAGGTAACAAGGGTGACACGTCAGCGAAACGCTAAGTAGAGTGGCAAATATAAGCTAGAAGAAGCAGTAGAGTGGACAGTAGTTGTTATATTTTTACTTTCTTCTTTTATACTTTTCCATTTATTCACTATTGATTTACTTCTCGGATCTTTCTCTTGATTTTGAATGTTCCTCGTGGGAACGATCTTGATTGCAGTCTTTCCCGAAAAGTAGAAGTAACACGTGGTGCTCTCCTGGCTGAGAGAGTCCCCCGTGGTGGTCCTACCCTCAGTCAACCACCCCAAGGTTGCTGTCAAACGTAACGGTGATTACGACACGCGCGATAAACGCACGGGTAGCTACCCCGGTCAGTCGTTTCCGTTAATAGGTACGCCCGAAGCATAGCACGGAACCAGTATAGGGCAGAGCCCTCTCAGTAACAGGGGTCCAGTCCCTCCACAGTAACCAAACAGGGGTCTCGCCCCTCCACAGTCCGCGCACCCTCGCCTGACTACCCTGGTTTGCCCAGTGGGCCTAACAAGTCGGTGTAAGAGAGCTAGCAGAACCCCGGGGTCCGTGGGGCAGCAAGTGCTCTCCCTACACTAGTAGCTTTCCTCGGTACTGTGTACACGAGGGCCAAAAGTCGGTACAAAGTGGCCAGTCCTAACCCTGGGTCCCTGGGGCAGCTAGCTCCTCTCTTCACTAAACAGGGGGACGGTCGCTCTCCTTGGTATTCCGTACTCAAGGGCCAGCTCACTTCCCCAATTCTATTCCATTCCCTTTCCAGGAGTTCTACTCCTAATTTCCCGTAGGGTTCAAGCTCTTTTAATTCAGCCAATTTAAGTTTCACCGTTCCAGCTTTTACGTTCATACAATCCATGTTCTCAGTCATACTTATTCATTCATAACAGGCAGCTGTTAACCAATTTACAGGTAGTTATCATTTCCTTTTTACTTTTCCAAGACTGCAATGGTTGTATATTCAACTAGTTTTCCAGTCCTAGGATTCATGCCGTACCCTAGGATCTATCATTCAATCTAGTTTTCCAGTCCTAGAATTCATACAATGCCCTAGGATCTATCATTCAATCTAATTTCTTAGTCCTAGTGTTCATGAAATGCCCTAGACTCTATTAATTGTTTCATAATTGTACAAATTTTGTTAAATAAATTAAAGGGCCACTCTACCAGTGAAACTGGGAGTACAGGGGGCGTGGTTGGTAATCCCGCGCGCCTCCGCAATTCCCAAGACTGCAATGGAATGGGATCCTAACACAAGGATCAATCATAAGGAGTTTCTCAAAATAGTATACAATTACCGTAAATGGATAGGGGAATTAATTCTGGAAAGAACGCAACTCGAAACGTGGAAAATGGACTCCAAACGGGCCCTAAACGGGTCAAAAATGACGAATCTATCCAAAATCAGACGTCTGGAACCTCTTCCTGGCGTCTTAAAAGGTGGATCAAGTCGTACCTTAGTCTGCACAGTCCTTCAGATGTCCAGAAGCCCGCTGGAACGTCTGGCCTTGGTTTCCAGACATCCGATTGTCACCCCGGACGTCTGAAGGTTCTCTCCGTCGTCTGGCACTGCAGCTAGACGTCTAGTTCACGTGGGATGGCGAGCCCTCGCGCCCTCCCGAGTAGAACCTGCACACACACACACACACACACCTGCTCTTAGCACGACGAAGCGCAGAAGAACGCGGCGGACGACTGCATGGCCGTACACGCGTAAAAAGAAGGTAAATAAAATCGTACCTGTCAGACGTCTGGATCGTCCTCCAGACGTCTTAGGTGTTGTCTGGGCGCAAGTCCAGACGTTTGATTCTGGGAAATTTTCCCAGAATCAGGACCCGGTTCGCTCTCCGCTCACCACGCATGGCCGCGCCGCGCCTCGTCCGCTTGCTGCCCGAGCTGCAGCAGCTCCGCGCTACCCCACGCTCGCCGTCCTCCCGCCGGCCGGCTTTAGCAGCCCCGGCAAGCTCGCACCTTCATGGCCGAGCTTGTACTTCCTCTCGCAGCAGCTTATCTCCCCACAAGCTCACAGCAGCCGCTCTACTGCTCTCTCTCGCTAGCAGGGAGAAGGAGAAGATGGGTGGAAGGGTGTGGGGTGGCGTGAGGGAGAGGAGGGCTATATGTAGGCACGAGGGGGGCTCTGCAAGTCGGCGAGGGAAGAAAGAAAGAGAAGAGGGTGGCTGGGAAGTCAGTCTGCGCGCGCCTGCGCGCAGATTCGCTCCAGTACGCACGCAAAATTAATTTCAAGACTTCTGGGAAGGCGTCCAGATGTCTGATTAGACGTCTAGGCCAACTCCCAGACGTCTTAAAGCGGTCTTGGTGCCTCGGGTCTTAACAGGCAAGGGTATGTGGACTGTTAAGGGGCGAGACCCCTGTTCTGTTCTGTGCTGTACGTTTGGGGGTACCTGCTAGCATAAATGATTGACTGCATGCCAATGCGAGGTAGCTACCCGTGTGCTTATTGTGCGTGCCATAGTCACCGCTACATCGCAACCGTGACCTCGGGGTGGTAGACTAGGTGTAGGACTACCACGTGGTGCTCTCCCAGCCAGGAGAGTGCCACGTGTACATCCTAAATCACGGAAAAACCTACAATCATGATTGTTCCCTTAGGGAATAGGAAGATTTAAGAGGCACTGTGGACCTTTGTTAGAGAAATGGCTCATGAACACTTAGTAGTAAATTAAATATATGATTGGATAATTGGGTAAATGCATGCACAAAACTACTTTTGTTTACTGTTTTAAATGCTATAACTACTTTAAATAACCACTCTACTTAACGTTAGCTGACCACCGTCATATACAACCGTGTACAGGTCAAGGAGTCGAGCAGCCAACACCACCGGCTGTAGAGAGTGCTGGGCCCAGTCGAGCTTAGCCATAGTTCTACTCATTCCTTTCCATTTCCACTACTTTTGTTGTTAGTGAGCATTTCTGTTTTTTGTTGAGAACTATTATCGTTATACCTTTTTGCCTTAGTTGTGATGGCTAGTGATGATGTTTCTGCTCTTGGCATGTTATCTTTCTGGAATCTCACTTAAAACTTCCGCTGTTGGCTTTATTTAAATTGCTTAGCTAGTTGCATGCGTGGTTTGTGGTTTGCTTGGTACGTTTGGGTTAATCTCTTGTTGGGCGGCTAGGTCTTGAGGTTAGTCGAGGCGAGTCGTATCCAAGCTCCCAAAGGGGTCGGATTTAGGTCGTAACATTCTTAGATTGGTAATTAAGTTAGTTGGTATAATATTCAAACAAGAAGGGTAGTTATAATAATTGTTTCTTTTGATTTGCTTCATATAAGTTCCAATCATTTATGTGATTATGTAATTGAGATTTTTGTAAACTTGGAAAATATTCTAAAAGAAGAACTAAACTTTATAGCACTAGTAAACAAATAAATATCAAAGAATCGCAATAATTTTTCTTTTCCTTTTAATGGAGAAAAAATTGCGACCGTTTTGAGTTCTTCATTAAAATGGATATTGTATAGAGGAAAGAACACTCCATCTCACGAATTCACAAATCATGGCCTCTAAATTCCATTTATATAAGATCATTTAGGTTCAACTCTAAAAGGAGAAATTACTTTTCAATCTCAAGAACCACTATTAATTAAGTTAAGGCCCAAGAAACACAAGAGCTCTTAATAAAAATTACTCTCAAATTAAACATTTTGATTAATTGACTAAAGTTTTTAACTTTCAATAGGAATATGGTACCACCCCCTTTGGATTTTGTTGAAAATAAAGTTTAACCAACACCAAGTGCACAGTACCTAATGCCTTATTAATGACAAGATTGAGGAAAATGATCATGCACATCTCCATCAGAGATGATTTAGCAACGAGATTTGCAATCTTGGAAGATTTAGTAAATTTATCTCTCCTTAATGTCATTCCTTTGCAATTAGTCTTCCACCTAGATTTTTTCTGCCTTTGCGTCTACATTTGGTGTTGATATCATTGCATGCTATGAAGCATCCAATCATGGAATATTGCTGCAGAATTTTATATCAAGACTGCGTATAGTAGATGGCATCGACAGGCCATTATAATTATTTTATGATAATCAATCCGCAGTCCTCTATTCCAATAACAACAGAAGCTCCTTCAAATAGAAATATATTGAGATTAAGTTCCTGATTGTTAAGGAAATGATACAGAATGGATAACTGTCTATTGAACACATTGGTACGAACTCCATGGTTGTAAATTCGTTTACTAAAAGAATAATACCCAAGATATTTCATGAATATGTAGCTACTATGAGTCTTATGTCCTTTCAGAAATTTCAACTTTAGTGAGAATTTATAAATTTTATAGTGCTTATTTATAATAGACATTCAATTTTTGATTTTAAAGTGCCACTGTGAGGAGAGCTTATGATACTTTCCTCCCTAGCCAGAATGAAGTACTTTTATTGAAACACCAAATTGCGTTGTCACATACACTACAAAAAAAAAAAATCCCTAAATCAACAGCTTGCATCCACCGACAATGAACATATGTCGCTATAGGTTAATTTATACGTTACTGATGTTTATTACTAATCTACCACGCAGACCGCTACCATTTAAGGAAAAAAGGAAAACCATTGGGGGCAAATGTGTCTCTAGCCCTTTCGCGAGCTGCCCATCCCCAATCCCCAATTTCAATTATCGCATAGCTTCTCCCGACTTCCTTCCGACCTCGGCGTCGACATTCCTGAAGATTGAGAGCTCCCAAGTCGACGCCATGTAGGTGATTCCTCCCGATCTCAGCGTCGACCTCTCGTCACTACCCCTACATCGCAGCTCCCACGTTCTTCTTGACTAGGGTAGTTTATAAATCACAACTGAGCTGCCTCACATTTGGATCAATCTCTCACTTTCTCAGTCACATCATCATGCACTTGAAATGTGATGTTCTCTTTTAGGGTTTCTCGAATCTATGCTCAAATCGATCCTTCTCTTTGACTATCTCTCTCACCATTCCATTTCATTGATGAAAACTTCTTCCACTCAATCCATCTCTCACTTAATTTTTCGCTTTATCGATCTCTCTCACTGTTCCTCCGATTAGATATATGTTTGATTGGATCTCTCCTCCCCGATCTCTCTCATTCGATCTATCATTCTTTATCAATGTCTCTTACTTGTTCCTTCGATTAGATCTATGTTTGATCAAATCGTTCGAGAGGAGGAGATAATCGAAATCTCTTCACCGTTCATATCATTGAAGCCATGAGTTTGTATTTGGAGTTTCTTTGATCCTTCGGAAGTGGCCCTTGCTGGCGGCAGAGGAATGTTAGTTCCTCTTCTTCACTTCTATCTCTTGCGTTTGTTCCTATGCTTCCAATTCTATGTTGATGTCCTGAAACCGTTCTTATTTGAGATTTCGCTCTCTTTGTGTTTTGTCTTGTTTTGTTTCAGGTTCTGCATCGTGCCGATTGCTGAAGGTGTGGTGAATGCCACTTTTGTGTTGGTATGCAGCAAAATTGTTTGCAAATTAAACACTGTTATTGAAGCCCACCCCATTGTGTTTGCTTGCTTAGATGAAGTTTGGAGATTATGCAATGACGTCCTGTGCATGTTAATAGATACAACAACCTCACATTTAGGTTCAGTTTTTCCATTCCTCTTTATTTTCTATACGTTGTTGTCAAATGATCATTTCATGTTTGAATTAGTTTCTCAATAGATTTGTTATTTTTACTAAAAGGCAAGATCTGGATAAGCTAATCTTAACTGAAATTGAGGTGAGGTTATTGCCCAAACCTCTGCTGAGTGTCCCCCTTCCTTTGGAAGTTCTCTCCCTTTACTTCTCCTCCTCCTTTTCACTAATCAGGGTTCCCACTTTTCTTCTCCTTGATTTCTAAGGTATTGGATTTGGCATAAGTATACCATGCCTTATTAAAAAAAGGAGTATCCAATGCCCACAAGCAGCAGTAGAAGAGCTGAAATATAATCATATACATAGAGATCTACAACTACAAATTTTCTTCCTTTCTAGAAACAATGCCAATACAGTACTGAAGATTGTTGGACTTGGGTTTGCAATCCCTTGCACCCTAAAGGCCCTGCCACAATTTATGGTCCTTACAAAAGTTTTACTTATTGTTTTTATTGAGTAGTCCCGTAGCAAATTGGCTAGTTGCTAATTTTCATCTTCTTTTGTTCCACCATGTTTTCCCTACTGCAAATTGGTTTTTCTGAAGCCCTTATTTTGGTGGTACTTACTGTTATGTAAATTGTGAAAAAAAAAGGTAACGGAGAGGAGGGATATTTGTAGTAGTTTTAAGCCAAAGAGTGGAATTGGAAAATTTCAGATACGTTGCTATTTGAGGCTTTCTTCTTTTCAATTGGAGATATTTGATTTCTATTTGTAGCACTCAAAATAAGGAGAAGCTGATGTTTAGGATATTTGTACTAACATCTTCTGAAGTTCATTTGCTTGGTGCTTCTCTAGTCGATCTTAGCTGGAAAAAGATTATCTTTTTGGTACCTAATCTAAATGCAGATGCCGAGGACATCTGAATAGGGCTTTAGTTAAACCACCTTTTTCGGTGTTCATTTCTTTGATACTAGGTGGAATAAGATGCCTTTTCAATAACCAAATGGAGAGGTGAGGATGTTTTAATTGGGTTTTTCAAGAGATATTAAAATTTGGAGACTTTGAATTTCTCTCCATGGCAGTGGTGTTCTTTGAAAAGAACATCCATGCATAGGTAAGCTCCTGTTGTAGAATTCAATAATGTTTCGATGAACAACAAGTCTTATTCCATTGAAAGGAACCCATTACCTTTTTATATAGAGAGAGGTATGGGTAAATAGCAGTACATATCCATAAAGAAATAACTAATAATAAAATATTAGATAAATAGAAGTATCAACACTCCCCCTCAAGTTGGAGCATAGATGTCAATCATGCTCAACTTGGAATAGCAGGAATCAAACGCCGAACAAGGTAGAGACTTCGTGAATACATCAGCTGTGTGATCCTCAGATGCCACATAAGTAATGTGCAACAAACCACGTTGTATAAGATCTCTGGTATAGTGGCAGCCCACTTTAACGTGTTTGGTGCGCTCGTGGAACATCGGGTTGTTAGCTATGTAGGTAGTTGCCCGATTGTCACATCGCATCTCCATGGACTCCTCAATCTGGATATGCAAATCACGCAAGAGCGACCGTATTCAGATCATCTTTGCAGTAGTCTGAGCCATTGCTTTGTACTCCGACACAGCACTAAAGCAAGAAACTGTCCCCTGTTTCTTGCTCTTCCAAGTAACCACATTACCAGCCATGAAGGTACATAAACCAGTGGTGGATTTCCTATCAAGCACACATCCCGCATAATCTGCATCAGAATATCCTTCCACTATCATAGGAGAATCTCTCTAGAAGAGAATACCACGACCTGGTGTCTTCTTCAAGTATCTTAGCACCTGCATAGCTGCTTGCCAGTGCAGCTTCGTCGACTTCTGCATAAATTGGCTAAGTTTGCCTACTGCCAAGGCAATATCTGGTTTGGTACTGGTCAAGTACAACAACTTGCCCACAAGCTGTCTGTATGCTATGCTATCAACTGCCTCTACCTCCTCATCATGTAGATGTGCCTTGGGGTCCATAGGAATATTGGCTGGCTTGGACTCTAGCATGCATGTCTCCTGAAGGACATCTAACACATACTTGTGTTGTAAAAGAACAATCTCATCTCTGCTCCTAGCGACCTCAATCCTCAGAAAGTATCTAAGTTGGCCCAGATCCTTCATAACAAATTGCTGTGCAAGAGACTCCTTGACCTGTCTTATCCCAGCCTCATCACTGCCAGTGATAATCAGGTTATCTACATAAATTAGTAGTGCTACAATGCCATTCTCTGTTTCCTGACAAACAGAGAATGATCTGAAGAGGACTTTTGCATCCCCATCCTCTGCAACACATTTGAGAGCTTCTAAAATCAAGCTCTCAGACTTTGCTTCAAGCCATAAATAGCCTTCCTGAGTTTGCACACACACTCCCCTTGAACCTCAAAACCTGGGGGCTGCTGCATGTAAACCTCCTCCTGAAGATCGCTGTAGAGAAAAGCGTTCTTCACATCAAGTTCGTGTAATTGCCAGTCTCTGTGGGCAGCAACAGAGATGAGTACCCGAATGGTGGCAAGCCGCATAACGGGAGAGAAAGTATCAAAGAAGTCCATTTCATATGTTTGAGTGAACCCCTTTGCCATCAGCTTGACCTTATACCTTGAAATAGACCCATTGGGGTTATATTTCAGGGTAAAAACCCATCTGGAACCAACAAGTCGTGTTCCTATAGGAAGCGAGGTAAGATCCCAAGTTTGTCTGTTCCAAAGTGTTGCCATACCGTCTTCCATGGGTTGACGTCACTTCGGATCAAGCATAGCCTGTTGATAGGTAGATGGAATGGGTGCAGCTGTAAGTGCCTGGCAGAAGCTGCTAAACTGAGAATCAGGACCATCTATAGCCAAACTGCCTGCAATCCGATATATGGATTCACACGTGCGAGGCGCATTCCTAATAGCAATAGGAAGATCATACTCATCTCGTATCTCTGACTGAGGGGGATCTGCACTGTCAAGGGGATCAGGTCTAACTAGACAATCTCTGTCATCAAAGCCCATCTCAACTGCTTGTGGAACATCGATCACTGGTGTAGGTAGAGGCCTCTGTAGTGTCACATGAGGTCTACTATATGTCTGCAGCGGACCATGCAATTTCTGGTAGTCATCCAAGAGGGTGGTAAACCCTGAAGAAGTTGGTAGAGGTGTGGAGATTGGAATCGCCTCAAGTGGAACTGGAGAAATAGGCATAGGAGCAGCATCATAATGAATACTTGTCTGTCTAGCAATAGAAAAATATGGTGTCGTCTCATGAAAAGTTACATTAGCGCTGACATAATGCCTGTGATGGATGTGATCATAACACCGGTACCTCTTTTGATTCCTAGAGTACCCTAAGAATACGCACTTAACAGTGCAAGGAGAAAGCTTATCACGACTTGGTGATGGCACATGAAAAAAAGCAACACATCCAAAGGTCCTGGGGAACACGTGAAAAAGTTCACCATCTGGATGTAACAGAAGAATCGGTATCTGCTCGTGACGAACTGAACTCGGCATCCTGTTAATAAGGTAGCATGCTGTCAAAACAACATCCCCCCAGTATTTCTGTGGAACACTATGGTGAATAAGTAGAGTGCGTGCAACCTCTACCAGGTGTCTGTGCTTTATCTCTGCAACCCCATTCTGCTATAAAGTATGGGGACAAGTAGTCTGGTGGATAATCCCATGAGTCCTGTAAAACTCAGTAAGTCTAGCAGTGCAGAATTCGAGGGCGTTATCTATCCATATAATCTTTATCGTGGCAGAATGCTGAGTCTTGATCTCTAAGAGAAGAGTTTCTATGATACGCTTAACATCTCCCTTGGTCTAAAGAAGGAAGACCCAAGATACTTTGGTGAAATCATCAATGACTACGAGATAATACCGATGTCCCATCATGTCTGGAACTCTACTTGGTCCCCAGACATCCATATGAAGTGACCCGAAAGCAGCGGTTGATCCAGGAGAAGTACTGGTAGGAAAGGAGGACCGATGATGCTTACCTAATTGGCAAGCATCACATCGAATAGTCGTGGCAGGTGAAATGTGTGGAATGACCCTCCTAAGGCGATCCAGAGGAAGATGACCTAGACGAGTGTGCCACTGTAAGGCACTTCCACAATCATATCTGCTGGCCCCAGCAAAAGTCTCCTAGTCAAGGTGATAAAGACCATTCTCCTGTGTACCTCTGGCAATAGTTTTCCCAGTACACTTATCCTGGACAATGCATCCTATCTCATCGAAGATAACCCTGCAATGAAGATCCTTCGTGATCCTGCTCACAGACAACAAGCTCATAGGAAACTTTGGTACTTGTAGTGTTCCTGGCAGCCGCAACATAGGGGTCACAGACACTTCCCCCTAGCCAACAACTGGAGCGTGCCTGCCATCAGCAACCTGTACTGTTCTCCTTAGTACAACGGAACTAAATGACCTGAAATAGGCCTGATCTCCATAAAGGTGCTGTGAAGCACTAGAATCAACCAACCATCCTACACCACGGGGACTTCTGTCATTCTCCTGCAGCATCACACCTGCATATTCTACTATCCCTACTGCAACAGCGATATCCAATGCCATCGAGACAGTAAAGACAACCGAATTATGATTTGAATTTTTTTTTTTTAGACCATACAAAGCATCCTTAGAAGGCAGGCAACCCTTTGTAAAGATCAACCAAGCAAAGCTACGTCCCTTGATATATCGATCACCAGCAGTGGCCGATGGGCATCAACAGTAGCAGCATCAATATTGCGATGAAGAGTAGCCCTATAGGGAGATGCTGCAGCAAAAATGAAGAGATCCTCTGAACAAGTCAAGGATGGGGGAGATGTTGCAGCCTTGCGATGAACAAGATCCTCAGGATGGACAAACGGCGATCAACAGGGGGTGCAGGTGGCGATCAGCAAATTGCTAGCGATCCATCAAAGGGCGGCGATCAACATGGGGGGGGGGGGTCTCCATGGTCATCACCTAACCTTGGTTGGCTCGGAGAACTGCTGCAGCAGTTGCTACAAGGGCCAACAGGGCCCCCACGACGCCGCTGCAACCTTTGGTTACCAGGTGACACTAATGGTGCTGGCGGTGCCTAGGTGGCACTGACAAGGTCTAGCGGTGCTTGCAACGCCTTAGGCAGCGCGGGCGACACCTTAGACGAAGCCCTAAGGCCTGCAGGTGAAGCCCTAGGGGATTGGCGAGGCTAGAGGCGGAGGTAGCAGTGCATAGCTGTGCTTACCGGTGGCTGGTGGCGCTAACGGAGTCTCCCGAGGCAGCGCGCACTGGTGGAGGTCAATTCGGGGCCTTCCAAGGTAGCACGATCGGCATCAGAGGCCGATGAGACTAGTTGGCCGCAGCGAGGGGCCGAACGGCGACCGGTAGAGACCGTTGGCCGGTGGTGGAGGCTCCTCCGGGTACCTCCAATGGAGATTAGGGTTTGGGTGAACAAGGTACATAGGCTTTATGAAGGTGGGATATCAGAGCATCGATCTAGGATTGCGGCTCTGGTACCAAATAGGAGAAAATAACAAGTCTTATTCCATCGAAAGGAATCCACTACTTCATTATATAGAGAGATGCATGGGTAAATAGCAGTACATATCCATAAAAAAATAACTAATAATAAAATACTAGATAAATAGGAATATCAACATTAAGTGTTATAGATATCATTGCAGCGGTACTGAAGTGTTGCAAATCCTCAGCTGACAAGCATAGCCATGTTCAACATACTTGAATTTGATAATTTCATGAAAAAATTCATATGTTTTCCTTGGTGCTTGGTGGTTGCAGAATTTGCCATACCATCCATCTGGAGGATTGGCCTTACATTGTGAAGGCAAGAAAGATATATAGTTGAGTGAAGGAGGGCATAAATATCGAAAATTATGCACACAAGGGTGAGGTAGGGCTAACTTAATCATCTGCTATCAAGCTTTGCTTATTTGGTTTCTTTTTAAGTTTTTTTGTTTTTCGCAACATCAGATCACTGAGGAACAACTTGTTGCTTCGTTTGTGACAAGCACGCATGATATTTACCTTCTCCAAAAATAAAAAACCTAAACAAGTACACATGAAATTAACAAATTTGATGTGGTAGTGTAACGATCTAGTCTGCATTTGGAGTTTCTGGTTTCCAAAAAGAGAAGGATCGAGGATTTTATTTATAATTATCAAGGTAGTTGAAGTGTTGGAGTTCAAGGCAGTAAATAATAAGAGGAAAATTGCAGATACACAAATCTTCTAAAATATTCAATAATATGGTGGACAGAGGACTAGTGTGGAGGGGGAATTCTAAGTGGAAAACAAGAAGGAAGTCTGGGAGAGAGGATATGGTGGACACAAAGGAGAGAGTGAGGAAAAAGGAGGAAATGAGGTTTAGTTCACTAAAAGATGAAGAATGAGGTTTAGTTCAAGCTGAAAATGATGGTCCACTTTTGGACACTACTATATGTAGTTAATTATCTTAAACCAACTGAATCAAAGCCACAGCATGTGTTCTTCAATTTAAGAAATGATGGCTTTGGTAAATCTAGTCCTCCCAATACTAACACAATGAATCACAAGTCATTCAGATATCCAAAATCTCGATTACTTAAATCTGCCAATGGTTAGATTATTCAAGGTTCTTTCTGGAAGTTGTTTCAAATAAAATCTCAAGAGAAATCAGATTTTGTCAACTCTGTGGAATCTTAATTATAAAATTCCTATCATTGTTGGATTGGTATGGAATTCGTCAAGAGTCCCAGGCTTTATAGCCTTTGAAGTTCAGTTTTGTTTCTGGTTCTCAAAGTATTACTAGTTGGATTTTGGATACGACAGCTGAAAAATTTGTAAATCTTTACAAAAGCAAATGTTAAGCAGTAATTAATCATAACATCTGAAAAATGGGTTACAAGCACATGTAAATGTGGAAATTGGGTTCAATTTGTAAATCTTGTCCGAACTTTATTCCAGTTCATCTTCGCTTCATAGAGATGTATCATTCACTGAATTTGCCAGCAAGATTCAATTCTTTTAGGTGAATGTGATTTAGCAGCTGGTATCTTTGTGCAATTTGTCCCTTTGTAACTTCAGACTTGCTGATGTGGGATCTACAGAGTCAAAGCCAGCTGCTTGCAATCGTCATGTGCATATCATTTGCTGTCCAAGGGACCGAGATGCATCAGACTGCCTGGTTGGCTTCCATGACTGCGAACACGTGTATAATCTCCCACACCATTCTTGGAGGGGAGGCAAATTGACACCTCCTATTAGGTATCCAGACGTATTCTTTAGAAAGTTCACCCAAGTGTTCCATAAATTTAATGGACACGTTTATCTAGCCAAGAGGGGATTCTTCCTTATCTGTGAATTCCAAAGTGGGGAAAGTGGCAGTGAACTTGAGTGAATGAGGATGTGAAACTTAGCCATAAAGATTAGCAGTGGAGGGTGATGACTGATCTTCCATATCACATGATCAATGGGAGGCTAGCGCCAACAGGGCATTGCTTATGGTAGTTGGAGTGGCTACAATTGATTTAGTGTGGATCAAGTGTCTTATGACCAATGATGTGGAAAATGAAAGAGTTAAGAGAAATAAGCAATCACATTATTCATCTAACCCTACCTCTCTTTATATAAAGAGTGAGGTGGGTGCAAATTACATACAATCTCATAAAGAAGACAAAATATAATAACACATCACACACACCACACATAACCACATAGTTGGCTGGATTCCATAACAGAAAGATGGTTCTCTAGGAGAGAAGGGAAGTTTGCTGTTGTGGGTGGGTTCCATCAGTAGCATTGTGGTGCACGGTTCACAGGTCTATGATGGAATGCACATGGTCTAAATGACTGGTTGCAAAGACTCAAACTTTATTATTGTGCACTTTGGGCTGTAATTGGTGGTTCTTTGTTTAATGGACTCATCTTGCTGGATGCTATGGAAAGGTCTGTGAATATGCTCATTGGCTGAAATAAGGAACTTTTTTCTTGGGGTGGTGTAAATGGTGTTGGTTTCTATTATCTGTTTTAGTGGACAAGGAGGCATGATGGTGCTGATTCTTATTTTTGTCAATTTATGGACTTAATGTAGAGGGGAAAGCAAAATCCTATTTTTTGAGGAACTTGTGGAAGTGGCCAGTGCTTGTCCAAGGATTCTGTGGATGATTAGAGGGATCACACTGTTATGCTACATCTGAAAGACAGGCCCTGACATAGAACAGGGTGGGATGTGGCGGTGAGTCTTTTGCAAACTTGATTACCTAGCATGTGACTTGGTGGAGTCAGTTGCAACAAAATTGGAATGTCTTCACCTGCAAGGCATCCCTTTTTGTTGGTTCAACATGTAGAAGCTGGTGGTGAGTTGTGCATTGTATTCTATGAATCAAATATTCAGGTCAGTGGGTGGCTTTTTCTTGTTTTTTATCCTAATAATATGTCTATTCTTTGACTGATCAGTTTGAATGCAGAATCGATATTACAACGAAGTTCCTGTAGTTTGATATGGAATTGAGGATGTCGACCAATTCATACATATTTCCAATGAGCTTAAGCCTCCAAGTCAAACTAGTTTGGAATGTGTATGAAATTCAGGCTTGATAAGGTTGTTGAGTCGAGCTTGAGTTGAGTGGCATGGATACAATGCATATTGACTCCAAAGCTAATTACCAGATGCAAAATTACATATAAGAGTTGTTGAAAGCATTTGAAATTACACATACCAGGCTGGAAATTCTGAATGGAAATAATTAGACTATGCTTTGGACATGTAGATAAAAACATACATGGATATTAGATGACTAAGAGGAGGCATGGGGCATGCCACTGTAGCTTTCTAGCTACTTTCATGCATGTGTAGCTAGGTTTAGGATAACAGAGCAGCTCATGCATAACATAATGCAGAATATATAGTTTTTAATTAAATCCCCAAAGTGGGATGACCACCTCATTTTTGAAGACATCTTTTCATGGTTGAAAACCTACAATGGCTGCTTAAACTGTTTGTTCGTGAATTTGGCTTATCCCATCCTATAGTTAAAGTTTGAGGCCTAGTTTTCATAATGCAATCTTGCTGTTGCTCCCAACAGTAGCTACCATCATGTGGCTTCTTCAGAATTTCTGTCCAAATTACCAGTAAGAAAATGGGAGGCTGGTTCTGATAGCTGGTCAAGTAGTGGGATGTCTCCTCCCATCCACGAGAGGATTCCGCATTTCCACGCTGACTCAACCATGTTTGGGTCAATGACTAGCTATGGAACTAAGAAGCCTCATGTCAGTCCCCATAGTGAACTATTCCCCAGTGATCAATACTTTGATAGGATGGACTTCCAGGGAATTTAGTGACTTACCAGGTTTCTTTCCTACTTCGTGAATATGCACATCTATTGGTTAACTTACCCTATAACATTGGAATTTTATGTGTAATTCAAGCACACCACATATTTTTATTTCTTTTGATGACAACGAGAGACTGATGATTGATGTTTTGTAATTAATTGTATAGTTGAAGCCTGAACATGGTAATATGCTCCAGAGTGAGTATAATGAATTTTAAAAATACAATTAGAAATGTGGACAAGTTTGTCTAACCACCCATTCATGTTCATCAGTGGCTGGTCTTTGGCTATGACTTGGAGTAGCAGTTGATGTACTTCAGATGCTTTCTCATAGAACTTTTCTTTCTTTCTTCTTTCTTTCTTTCTTTTTTATTTTTTTTTAAATTTGTAAATAAGAATCATAGTCCTTGTTTTTGTTTGCACTTCAACATGTTTATCCCCTTCAGCCAGATAGCTTAGCTTCCTTTCCTCTCTGCATGCAGGATACTGGCTTCCTCTTCACAGGGAGTGATGGACTTGGACTGTGAGGCCTCCTTCCTCCTCGTGTCATATCATTTGAAGAACAATATGATTGGTTTAGTCAGTAATGTTATGCTGATGTGCCATTTCTTACTTGCATTAATAAAAATTCAGGTAGTAATGTTCAGAAGACATTAAATATTTTCTATCAATGGAAATACATGGAAACCACAACATTACCAAGTATCTGAGTATAAAGAAGCAGGGAATTTGGTGGTTGTGGAAGGGATACGAGAAGACACTCTGAAGCTAAATACTCAAATTATCAAGGACACTGACATCGACGGTACTCCAAAGAAAGATGTAAGTATACAAATCTTTTTCCTAGGACTTGCTGCTAAAAACTAGCTAGAACAATGGCAACTAGTGTTCTTTCCTTTTCTTGTTTTTTTCTAAAAAGACAATGACAACTAGTACTAGTTCTGTAAATTGTAATATAAGTACAAAACTGTTGCTTGAGCTTAAGATTTTCCATAATAATGCCTGGTTCTCTCTGTATTGAACTAATGCATTATTACAGGTTCCTCCACTACTATCTAACCCACAGCACAATATTCAATCCATATTTGTACTCCTTTAATTGTAATATAAAATGTGTAGCATTTTTTATTTATTTATGCATTAATTGCCCTCAATTTGAAAAAAAAGTTTTAAGGTGAAAATTTTGCTAGAGAGCCACACTGTAGTGTGATTTTGTACAAACATAGTCTGACATCTGCCTCCTTAAGTGTTGTTTAAATCTTACGCCTAATGATTTTCTTTTATTTGATATAATACTTTTAAAAAAATGAAAAATTAGTGTTAACTATGGTATTGTGCATATCATGGGTATCACACTTCATGATGCTTCTTGGTGTAGTTGATATTTGCCCTAATGTTCTACCATCGGTTACATTTCAACAATGATTTTCCCTTCCTAGTAGATTCTATATATTTGGAGAGTAAATTGATGATAAAGTGTTAATTGATGGTGCCTCCCTTTGTAGATGTGTGGCTAAATCGAGCTTGGTTAGGTATGCAAAAATAGCTATGCAGCTGTGTGATAAAACAAGGGACGTAGCTCAATGATGCAGATGGATGATTGTATGTTCATCTTTCCCAAAAAAATTGCTTTTTATGACCTATGAAATGGTTCCATCTTTTACTTTTTTTTGTTTGGCTAGCTCAATTTATGATTTTGTTGTAGTGCAGTTTGTGTTAATTTAGGTTCATGAAACATGAATAGCACCAGTGATCTAGTGGTAGAATAGTACTCTTCCACAGTACAGACCCGAGTTCGTTCTCGGCTAGTGCATCTTTTCTTTGGTTCCAAGTTAAAGCATCTATTTTTTAATCTTTATGTTTTATGAATCTCTTTATTGCAAATACAAAAATGAAAGGTTGTTCAAGGATGCAGTCATGAAGTACAACAAAATTATAAATAATTACATGATGCTAATTTCTTGCATGTTGAATGATAGTCATGTAACTTATATTTTGAATTTTAGGGAAATGATGTGTTTGTCCTAAGATGTCCGGTTAACTATTTTTGGGACAAAATGACATGTAAGTGTATAAAGTGCAGAAAAAATATATAGAGAATAACATCCTTAGATTATGATATTTGTTCCTATTAAATCAAAATTAAGGAGTAGAGTCTTAAACTTTATAAAGAGGTGATTTTTTTATTGATATAATAATTATATCATGAAGTAGTACAAGGAAGGGTGACGATGAAAAGGCCAAGCCAATGTGAGTGTTAAGTGCAATGTATTATCACCCTTTTTTCTTTGGCCTGTTAATATTATTAGAATGCATATATAGTTCACATTTATGTTAGTTGTACCTAAGGTGTTGATTATCAAAATAGGGTATGAATTACATTTAACAACGTGAAAGGGAATCAAGCATAAGTTTTGTAGTAGGTATAAGACCTCAATCCTATTAGCGGCAGGAGAAGGGGGGTTGAATTGTGAAATAATACTTAGTAAAAAAAACAATCGCAACAAATTATACAAGTATTTAGAGAGGAAACCCTTGCAGGAAAAACCTCTACCTAGATCTTCCAATCTAGACTTTTACCCCTAATTCAATGGGAATTGCTAAATCACACCACTAATCCGAAGGTGATGTTCCTCAAAAACAATTCCCCTCTCCTAGACAACCTCCATGGAGAGTTTAGCCTCTTTACTAAGTGGAAATGAAAACCCACAGCTCAGACACCTAAATAAACTAACAAACTAAAATAATGTAAACAACCCTATGAGCCTTGAAAGATATAGAATATAAAGTAGGCTAAGATACTCCCTTTGGAAACCTATGTGATGTAGAAAATCAGAGTGAGAGTGATGTTGCTCTGAAGAATCTCTAAGAACAAAAGAGTATAATGGAGCACAATAGCTTTAGAAAGCTTAGAATAGGATAACAAAAAGTATTTAACACTAGAATATTTCTTTTGTTTATGTGTGTAGGCTTAAGGCAACCCTTGATGGATATATATAGGTGTAGGAGGTCAGATTTAAGCTTAGGTAGTTGTTAGAATTTGAATTGGAATGGAATAACTTAAGGAAGAACGACTACAAAGCAATCACTCAAAGTCTGATTGGATCAGACGTTTGAAAAAGCAAGATAGATGTTTGAAGGAGTCATTTCAGACATCTGAGAAAAAAGTCGAGTGTCTGAAAAGCTTCAGTGAGAAAGTAGTCGTTACTGGATTTCTCAAGATTGAGTGCAGGAACGTTTGAACAAAAAGATAGACATCCGAACAAATAGTTTCAAACGTTTGAGAATAAAATCGGACGTCTGAAAAAGCCCCAGGGTTAGAGTGATCGTTACTGGAATGAAGCTGGATCCAAACAGAGATCGAAAGACAAATGATTATAGACGTCAAAAGTGTAGACGTCTTAAAAAGAATGGTTAGATATCTGTATAAATGTAAGGACGTCTGAAGGCCTACAACATTCCAAAATCAAAGAGTAACGGATATAATCAATTATGGTCAAATTGAACATTAGATAAAAAATGAACGTTGGTCATTTTAGATGTCTCAAGAAGACAACAAACGTTTGAAAGGCAAGAAAAATTATGACTGTTCTTTTAAAGTTAAAGAGATACCAAGAGTTCGAGGAGGCATCTAAAAAAAAAAAATTAAACGTCTGAATATGAGCACAGACGTCTGAAATCTAAGGTGACATAGGTCGAGAATTCTGGATAGGAGCCTAGATGTCTAATAAATTAGATTAGACGTTTGACTGAGAAGACTCAGACATCTAAAGAAATCATAGGACATCTGAAAAATCAATCAGAAACAAAGTCTTGTATGCTGAATTAGAAGAGTGAGGATAGGAAGGTTCTAAAAAGGTATCCTAAGGATAATTCAAGGCTCATTTATATTCTAAAAATGAAATGAAACAAAACTAATCTAACTAAATCTCCTTCTATCTCCTTATCTTCTTGATGCTCATCTCCTATATTCATCTTCTAATTTCTTTGATCTTAAGTTTTCATCGAACTTCATCCAAACCTAAGCTTGAAATATTCATTTTCAAATACAATGTTAAATATAATATGTTTTGTTATCATCAAAATCAATAATCGTGGTGCTTTATCACCAACAATCTCCTCCTTTTTGATGATGACAAAATCATATGAATCAAAAGGAATTTCTCCCCCTTTTTGACATTATTAAAAATATGTAATTATAAACTTTTTAATTTCCCCCTTAATCTATATTTCTTTATTAAAGAGAAATTAACTTCTAAATATTGAACTACGGTCATTCTTCTTCTTCTAATTAAAAAATTAGCTAATCAATTTCAAATAACTCCCCCTAACAACAAGCATCTATTTTCCTTTTATTTTAAAAAAATATATTTAATCCATATAAACTCCCCTATCAAAATCAACGACGGACTAAAAATTTACTTTCAAACTTACTAAATGAATGTGTCATCAAGTGTTTGAATTAGTGCCAATGATATGGATTCCACCCTCTATATCCATGTGATTCTCCAAGTACCTTGATCCATCCTTTATGAAGTCCATATAGATAACTACTTAGATCTACGCAATCATCTGCGAAACAAGAATACACCAAAGATCTAGGTACCCATATTTTCTTGAGTCCTTTAGGATTAGCATTTCTCATCCAAGAGTTTATTTCTTGGATTCCATCCTCTTGGCTTTGGTGCACAAAAATCTTTCTTAATGTGTGCTAAATTATCATTTATTTTTTGCTTACCTTTAGAAATCTTAACAAGATCATTAACTAGCTTATGTGAATTCTCTTTAAGGCTAGTTAGATCATTTTCAATATGATCTATTTTATCTTTCAACAATGTAATATCTATTTTCAAAGAGCTATTCTCTTGAAGAAGTCGAGTTTTAGCTATAATAAGATTTGTATTTTCTATTACAAGTTCATGCTTTTCATACTTAAAAAAATCACAATTACGTTTTAACTTTTTTTTCTATTGTTAACAACCTACAAAATTCATAAATTTCTACTAAAGCATCTTGCAATTCTTCTATAGTGTAAGAAGGTGAAACCTCTTTGTTGCTTTTGTCCTCAAGTGCCATGAATCCAAGACAAGCAGATTCTTCTTTCTTTGAATCGTTGTCATCTTATTCGCTTTCGTTCGAGTTATCCCAAGTTGCTTGCATAGCTTTTTTCTTCTTGTACTTGTTAAACCATTTCTTTGTATCTTTCTCTTTTTTTTATTTCACTCCTTTCATCATCCTTCTTAAGAAGCGGATAATCTATTTTAATGTGTACCTTCTTTTTACAATTGTAACAAATGATTGGTTCCCTTTTGGTTTCTTCCTTGTCTCTTTTTTTCTTGAAATCCATGTTATTCTTCAAAAATTTTCGAAACTTGTGAAAAACTCAAGATCTTCATCTTCTTCCGGATTACTTTCTTTCGAATCTAAATTTGCTCTAAGGGCTAGTTGTTTTTTCTTTCCTTTGTCAATTCCCTTCTTCTTTTGATTTAGTGTTGTCTCATAGGCCATAAGATTCCCGAGAAGTTGATTGATGAGCTAGATTTGGTACACAAAAAGGTTAAGTTTGAAACCCATTGTTGTAGTTGCGTAAAAATCCACTATCAAATAAAATTTATACCCCAAACTCTGGTAAGTCTTGGGTCGAACACAAGGAGGTGAACGTTTGATTAAAAACTGTGTTTGGAATTATTTTTGGAAAGCAGATTAGTTGATCGAATTAAATCTACATTAGCTATTCTACTTAAAGAATAAGCAATAGAAGAAAGAAAAAGAATACTACAAAGAGAGAATAATACAGAGAAAAGAGAGAGAAAGAGAACCAATATTTGATAATCATTTGTTCATTACAACTAATTTCTATAACTAGAAAGCTTGAAATCTACATTAGAAAGTGATAAAAAGAGAAGGGGGTGTGAAGTTATCCTCCTCGACGGTTGCTTGGAGAATGAACCGCATTGATGGAGCACCCACATAATGGGGATGAGATGTTGGAGAGGGAGAACGAAGCTGGAGGACGGAGGACGAAGCAGGGCGGCGTCGTGGCGGGATCTGTTTCTCGAATGGCGGTGAGAGGACAACCGCAGGCGCTCCACGAACTGGGATGAGAAGATGAAAAAATTATATTTAAGACTTTAGTGGAGCATTGCGAGTATGGGACTAACTCTTTAGAGTTTTGGAGGAAGTGAGAGGAAAAGAGAAGGGATGAAGAAAAAATGGAATAAGGTCCCTTTTATAGGTGAAGAAGGGCAAAAGAGTTATTTTCAATACCTTTAAAATGAATGCAGGGCTTTTAGTAACGCATGCAAGTGTTACTAAAGCCCCACATGGCTAAAGCTACGTGGAACAAGGGCCCTTCATCGCCGATCCGACACTGCTCGTGCAGCCACGTCACCTGACTGCTCACCTTTAGCTGTTGAAGCTCCGATTGCGCCTCATCGACAGTAGTCATCTGATCGAATGATCGGATGGCTTAAAAGCCACATCATCCCACAGTGTCTCTACGGCACGCCAGATATCGCGTGAGAAGCCACGTGATTGTGCGCGTCCACCGAGCGCTCGCATCCAGCGCTCGCGATGGCGCCACGTCGCCTCCTCAATCACCTCGATGTCGATCAGATGGTCCAATTTCAGCATGAGCGGGCGCATTGTGGATTTGAGGCGCACAGAGACTTGAATGCGCACCCTCGCTTGGATTGTAAGGTGCTTCACCAATGCACTGTCTCACTGGATTGTTGAGAAGATGAACTCTGGCTCAATCGCTCTCGCACGATGTAGTCTTCTTGGAGGATATGTGAAGGTAGTTTAGGCTTAGTCTCAGCCATTGGATCGAGATCCAATGATTGAGATTAAAGATGGCGTGGGTGTAGGAGAAGGCAGCGGCTGGTTTGGAGGTCTGGATGGCACCACGTGGCTACTTCTAGACTGTCTGTCTTCTCTTGCTTGTAAGTGGTGCCATGGATGTTGGATTGAATCGATTTTCGCACCATTAGGGTGCGATCGTCGATTCGAATTTATCCGTGTGGTTGGATTTGTCATCTGAGGTATGGATTTACACCACCTTAACCCTTGACCTCTGATCTTCCTTGGATTACATCTGATGCTACGAAGGTCTAATCAGGGCATTCTCAGAGGCGTTGGATTCCGATCGTCGCCTTGATCAGATCCGTATGGTTGGATCTTCAATCCAATGCCCTAAAATGATATTGCCCTATCCTTTGGCCACTAAAAGAGGTAAATTAACTTATAATTTGTACAAACTAATCTAAATGCAAAATAATGCATGTTATGCAATATTTATAATACATGATGTAATTATATACCTAAGAACACACATTAATAGACAGTTAATGTAATATAGATGTGTCTACATCATTGATCCATATCCAAGTTCTCAACTTCATTTGCTTCTTCTATAGCTGTAACCTTTGGCTCAAAAATATTTGTTAAAGAACGTAAAATCTTACCTTCAAGTTCACTTTTGATGAATGTTTTTCCAAGTGCCTTCAAGTTAATAAAAGTAAAGCGGCGGGTGTACATGTCTTTTACTCTTTCATTCTCCTGCATTTCAAATTTCTTGAAATCTTAGGTTAGCATAACAGCTTTTGAATTCTTTAGCTTATCCGTTCTCTCATGAGTAACCTCAAGAGTTTTCCAGATTTCATATGCACATGTGCATTGAGAAATCCGATTAAACTCGTCGGGGTTGAGTGCACAATACAAGGCATTCATAGCCTTGGAGTTGAGTGAAAGCTTCTTCTTGTTGTCCCCCGTCAAGGCTCCATTTTCCGATTTCTCCAGCTTCATAAATGGTGTTTCCACTATTTCCCAAAGTGAATAATCCACCGATTAGATGAAGACTTCCATCTTTTGCTTCCGGTATGAATAATTCGTGCCATCGAAATAAGGAGGTTTCGTCGTTGAGAATCTGCAGTTTCCATTTGTTGCGAACTCTTATGTCATCGGATCATCTTGTAAAGGCTTTTGCACTTATTCACAAGAACAATTAAAGCTTTGATACCAAATGTTAGCGGTACAAGAAGAGGGGTTGAATTGTGAAATAATATTCAGTAAAAAAAACAATCGCAACAAATTACATAGGTATTTATAGAGAAAATCCTTGTGGAAAAAACCTCTATCTAGATCCTCTAATATAGGATTTGCCTCTAATTCAATGAGAATCACTAAACCACACCACTAATTCGAGGGTGGTGTTCCTAAAAAATAATTCCCCTTTCCTAGACAACCCTCAAGGAGAGTTAGCCCTTCTACTAAGAGGAAACAGGAAACCCACAATTCGGACACCCAAATAAACTAACAAAACGAAATAATATAAACAATCCTATGAGCCTTGAAAGATATAGAACATAAAGTGGATTAAGATATTTCCTTTGCAAACTTATGTGATACAGAAAATCAGAGTGGGGGTGATGTTACTCTAAAAAATCTCTAAGAATAAAAGAATATAATGGAACACAATAGCCAAGAGTAGGAGACAACCACACATCACTAAAAATTATATGAGATGCCACTTTACATGTGGAATAAGTAGCATACAATGGTAATTTGTGTGATTTTTCTTGCATGCAATTACAACACAAGTGCTTACGAGCATCACCATCGGAAGCAATATTCTTAGAAGTAAGAATCTTCTTTATTAGAGGAATATTAGCATGACCAAGGCGAGCATGACATAAGGAAAGAGGAACCTTTATTGCTGATAGATCTTCTATAAAGCTAGAAGACCGTAGAGAAACAGCAATAGTAGAGACAATCGACGAAGACTTGGGAATCCACATTTGATAGAGCCCATCTTTAACTCTGCCGTGAAATTGAACTTGATGCGAGACCTTGTCCTTATCAAGGAAAAAGTCAACATGCAACTCAAAGTAACAATTGTTGTCCTTTGCAAAACTTGCAAATCGAAAGAAAATTTTCATGAACATGTGGAATAGCGAGAACATTATTCAGCTAAAATCTTTTATTATTAATAAGATAGAGTTTGCTTCAATATGAGAAATATACTCACCCTCACCATTACCAAACTGCACTTCTGTCCGGAATAATTAGACACAATATCCAAATTAGCAATGGAATTTGTAACATGGTGAGTAGCACCCGAGTTTCGATGCCAAGACTGAAGAGAAGGCTATGCAGACTCAAGCATTTGAACTTGTGGGGGCAATAGCATGATTGAATCGATGATATATAACAATTTAAGGTAATGTGATTCTAGCGCCCACATATCTGACACTGAGTAGAAGCATTAGAAAATGGGCTGAAAGGAAAACCACTAGAATTGAAACCTCGTCTGAGAAGTAAAGAAACCTCAACCATAATTTCCTCGACCAAAATTGAAACTACCACGCCCTCTATTCTAAAAGCACCTCTAGCAGAAAAACCTCTAGTAAAGAAAAACCTCCGTCTTCATGGCAATGGAGGAGGCCCTGGGTTTGGGGCGCAAGTACTTATTAATGAACTTATTAATTTACTTTATTTATTTGATTATCATTATGCAATATGTCTATTATGCCCAACCTATGTACGGTGATTTGGAACTTGTGATTTATTATTTGTGATAAAATATTTCTTACAAGACTTAGTCTCTTACATGTCTACTGTAGCCATACAACTAAATTCTAAGTCGTACATATTCTCAATTCTAATTCCTTGTATAAAAGTATGCATTAGAATAAAATAAATACAAATGTCGAAATCATCGTAATACGAAATATTTGAATTTACGTGAAAATCTCTCTTGCAGGAGAAATACATCTATAAATTTGATCTCTTAATATTTTTTCTTAAAGGTAAATAAAGATAATAGTCTTTATATAGACTACAACAAACCTCTCTCTTTTCCACCCTACTCTGTGGAACTAAATTATCCGGCAACTACACTCACCTCTTACAACAATCACTTGTTACTATTTATTTTGATGCATTGAGAAAATATAGGCCAAAGGGATCGAAGGGTACGTATTAGCGAAGGAGATAACAAGATGGAACAACGGATATGTTAGCAGTGCTACGAATGCAAAAATCGAGATGAGATATGTGATGGACCGATGGGCATTGATGATGGAGACATTGGCAACTCGACAAGGTAGAAAACGAAGGAAGGAAGTCAATGGGCGGGGGTTGGTTTTTCCGACGGTATACGAAGAGGCTCAAAGGGATCTAAAGGAGAAAGTAGTAATGTGGTTTTTAAATTGGGAAGTAAGAGCAATCATTTGGATCTTTTGATCCCAACAAGTTTACAACAGGATCATAAAATAGATGGGATTTTTTGAACGGTATGATCCGATAGGAATTCCGAATGGCGTGATCGGCTTTGCTGATCTGAATTATTACCTTTTTTTTTTGTCTCAGGCCCCTTCCCCTCCGGCCGGGCCTCTGCACAAGAGTCCAACTTTGCCACGCAAGATCGTCTAACTCGAGCTTTGGCTTTATAGTAAATAAGGTAATAATTCACTCAAATTAGATCCATCCTCTCTCCTCCGCCGACGACAAGGCACACCGTCAAGTGAACATGTCTACCGTTCAACCGGAGCTGCAGCCCTCCGCCGGCCTTCGCGAGTACCCGTCTTCACGCTACATCCAACTGCCATCCAACCGCCCTTCCAACCTACGACCCGCCAAGGTCCCTGTCCCCACCATCGACCTTGGCCTCCTCCCCGTCTCCCCCTCCGAGACCGCGAAGCTCAACTCCACCCTCCGCACCCACGGCCTCTTCCACGCGGTCAACCATGGCATCCCCACCCCGCTCATCGACCGCCTCCTCTCCGCCACCCGCGAATTCTTCTCCAACCCGCCACCGCCTCAGAAACACGCCGAAGTGTACGTCAAGGGTACGGCGTGGACGACGTCCTCCGTGACGACCAGGTCCTCGACTGGTCCCACAGGCTCCTTATGCTGGTGCAACCGGAGCAGGCAAGGAAGGTGCACCTGTGGCCTCCGGTTCTGAAGGACGTAATATTGGAATATAACGAGAGGTGCAATCGGGTAGCCGAGAGGGTCCTCATGGCGATGGGGGAGGCCCTGGGTTTGGGGAGCAACCACTTCCTGGAGGGGTTTGGGGAGGATTGGACGGTGCAGATGAGATTTAACCACTACCCGCGTTGCGAGAGGCCGGATCTGGTGGTGGGGATGAAGCCGCACAGGGACGTGTCGACCATCACGTTGCTGTTGCAGGACCCTGAGGTGGATGGGGGGCTTCAAGTTCTTGATGGCGGAGGAGAGTGGTTGGTGGTTCCTGTGGTTCCCGGTTCTCTCCTTGTCATTGTTGGGTACCTGTTTGAGGTGACTGACTCTGACTGCTACTTGCTTAGGATCGTATCTGTTTCGTTGGTCTTCTGAGTTAATTGGGGGAGTGTTTTTCCTTTTTTTTCTTTCTTCTCCTTTTTTTTTTTTTTTCCCGTTTTGGTTTTGTGTAGGGATGAGTGGATCCAGTCTTGAGCTAGCAGTAAGGTGGCACTGTTGGATCTCCGGTCAGAAAAGCAGGAAAAAGGGTTTGCCGTCGGATCTCCCGTCAGAACGGGGGAAGAAATGGCTGACTGTCGGATCCAACAGTAACATAGTAATGTGATTTGTGGGTCGATTTTAGGGTTAGTTGGAATGGAGTGATATATTTTATAGGATAATTTTTTTATAGTTGATTTATCCTTTATTTTTATTTTAAAGTCATAAAAGTTATACTAATAAGTTAACATGTGATTATTTGAAAAATTTCTAAATTAACATGTGAAAATATATGGGATAATCTAAAAAAAAAAAACTTATCCCATATAAATCTTAAAATAACTTATCCTACGATAAATCTTCTTAAATTCAGGTTAAAATATCATTCCTATCAAATAAGATTAACTCCTAATTTGATAAATTATCTCCCTTACTAAATTAGACCTTAAGAGTTTGGATTTTGGACGCTAGATAGAAGTGGTGCCTTGTAAATACTGTTTGTTTGGAATGGGAGGCTTTCGTAAATCTTGAATATCCCTATTGTTTTGTGCTTTTACGTGAATGAAAGGCCTTTCCATTTTAGATTTATTTTTTCCCTCTTATTACTTGAGAACTGCTTTGAGTCTTATTCTGGAAACAGAGTAGAAGTGATGCTCTGTCAATGTATAGCGTCTTGAAACAGACGTTTGGTATGCGGAACAAGGCCTCTTAGCTTAGCTTCGGACTTACGCCCGTAATCCCGGAACAAGTCCCCTTGTTAATTTTGTCAGGATTTCGCTGCCCCTATCCTTTTGACATGACAACCAAATCAACCGAATACTAAAATTTCTTAATTTCTTTATTTCTTCTGCTTTTATTTTTAATTTCTCAAAATTTTTCTTACCAAATGAGACCTGAGAGCCTCTTTGGTTAGTGGAGTTACGGATGTAAAATAAACAAGAATTAAGGAAATGTGAAATCACAGGAAAAATAATAATTTTTGGTGTTTGGTTGACCTTGATATCTTGTCAAAGAATTGAATAGGTCTATTCTATTTTTGTTGTTGGATCAGTGAAATAAATATATGGAATAAGATAATTTTATCGGTTAAAAGGTAGGAAATGACTGAGCTGGGGTAAGAAATAGAGGGATTAATGCAAGTCCACAATGGGTGAGGAATAGGCACCAATTTCAAATTGCATCATTCCAAAGTTGATAGCCCCAAAGTTAGAACAAGGCCGACGATACAGCAAACACCCCCTTGGGCGTTTTTAGCTTCCCATTGATATTTTTAGGTGGCTGAAAGGCCTTTCCTTCAAGGCAAATGGGCTTCGCTATTTTTTTTTGAAGTGTCTTACCTTCTTGTTTAGGAAAAGGGATATTAGAGGAGATTCTAAAGTTCATATAATTGGTGGTAAATAGGATGATCCATCTTGTGAAGATTCTACGTCACAGGAACTCGGTGTATAAATAAAGTTGGATATTTGGAACTAAATTGAAAGGGTTGTAATTGGCATATGCACGTATAGTGGTTTTGCTTGTGATTTTGTGTGAGAAGCACTTATATATGTATGTGATTTGGACACTCTATGGATGGGTTGTATAATTTATTCTATGTTGAAATTCTATGCATAAAGTTGGATTCTGAAAACTAGATATTGAAAGAGATCCTAATTTGCTGAATGGATTGGATATTTGATGCTGAATCCTAATTTTCTATGTCATATATGTATAAGGAGCTTGTGATTTCGTGTTGGTTCTGCAGATTATGAGCAATGGGATATACCAAAGCCGTATGCACAGGGTGGTGACAAGTGTCGAGAAGGAAAGGGTGTCTGTGGCATCTTTCTATTACATGGGAAACGAGAAGAAGATAGGACCTGCAAAAGCTCTGGTGGGCGAAAGGAGGCCGAGAATGTATAAGGACATCGTCGCAAAGAAGTACCATGAGGCGTTCCTTCGAACCTATTCAAAGGGGGAGACCGCGATCGACACCGTGAAGATTGGGTAGAGTCCATCTATTTTCTTCTCCTGCTATTGCTATGTTAACATCTTGGATTTCCAATAATTGTTTAGAATAAAACCCAAACAAGAAACACTCTTTTTCGTTGTGTCACATTCATGGAAGGTCAAATACTTTCTATATTTTGTTTGCAAACCAAGAGTCCAATAATGAAAGCAAAGTTGTCACAGATTACGATGGGACACAATACGAAGGGAGAGGGAATACTGCGTCCCCTTGAAGGGGGAAAAATAAAAGCATCCTTTGATAGGGGGAACTCCACGCCCTAAATTGGGGAAATTCAAAACATATAGAAGCGTAATTACCCAACCAAAAATAAAATAAGGATTAATTTACATGCGGTGTCAAGGAACATAGGTTTGGAAAAGTGAAAGTAGGGTTAACTTTTATTTTTGTTTATCTTGCATATAGATGTTAACATTAATTTTTATTTACTTTAACAGGTGTTAGCATGTGATGTTAATTTTTGTGACATTTACTTTGCAGTATTGTTAGGAATTTAAAATGATCTTATTATCCTTAGATAGTTAAGTTAGTATAATATTTAAATAAGAAAGGTAGTTATAATATTAATTGTTTCTTTTGACTTGCTCCATATAAGTGTCAATTATTTATGTGATTCAAATTATCTACGCATCTAAATTATTTATGTAATTGAGATTTTTGTAAATTTGAAACATTTTATAAAAAAACTAAACATTCTGGTATTAGTAAAAAGATAAATGTCAAAGAATTGCAATAATTTTTCTTGTCCTTTTAACGAAGAAAAAAGTAAGATCATTTTGAGCTCCTCATTAAAATTGACATCGTATCAAAGAAAGAACATTCTATCTCATGAATTCACAAATCAAGGCCTCTAAATTACATTTATACAAGACCATTTAGGCTCAACTCTATAAGGAGAAATTACTTTTCAGTCTTAAGAACTAGTGTTAATTAAGTTAAGATCCAAGAAACACAAGAGCTCTTAATAAAAATTACTCTCAAATTAAACATTTTGATTAGCTGACTAAAGTTTTTAACTTCCCCATAGGAATATGGTACCACCCCTTTTGGATTTTGTTGAAAATAAAGTTTAACCAACACCAAGTGCATGGTAACTAATGCCTCATTAATGACAAGATTGAGGAAAATGATCATGCACATCTCCTTCAGAGATGATTTGGCAACGAGATTTGCAATCTTGGAAGATTTAGTAAATTTATCTATCTTGAATGGAGTTCCCTTGCAGTTAGTCTTCCACCTAGATTTTTTCTACCTTTGCATCTATATTTGGTGATGATTTATACTTTCATGTAAATCAAAACCAAAAAGGAAATCTTAATTGCTGATTTATACCTTCACATCGATATTTGATATTTTAAGATCATCACTTATTTCATTTCCTTAAGAAATAAAATCACTATCTTCATGTTTCATTTTTTCCATATCAAAATTTAGATAATGTATGATCTCTTTTTCCATTGAGTCAATGTTACTTCCATCTATTCTAGATGCAAAAGCTTTACATATATAAAGGAATAAAAAAATAATAAAATAGAACTAATCTTCATGGGAGGAAAAAAAGTAAATCATGAGATGCATGACAACTTTTTTCTCAACTTTATTGTAAGGGTTTGAATTTTTAAATATCAAAATCTTAAAAATCATCTTTGTATATAGTGTAAATATATGTATATACTCGTAAGTTAGTAATACATAGTAAGTTATATATATATATATATATACATATTTTGAGAAATTAATTATATATAACATATGTGTATGCTATATATATATATATATATATATATTACTTAACAAACTAATTATAGTATTTATTATGTAAAGTAGCATATCTATATTATTTATTTATTTAAGTATGTATTGCATGTATATATTTCTATATAAAAGTTAATGAAGTATATTAGTAAATTAAACTAATTAATAATTTAATTAACTAACATACTAATCTATACTATATTCTAATATTCTATATTTTAACTTATTTTAAATATATTTATTATGAGTATGTATATAATATATAATTAATTTATATGTATATAATACATACGTGTATATAAACCATGTAAATACCTTAATAAATCTCATTAAATTATTTAAAATTCTTAATTAGTCATGTAATATGTAAATTAACTAAATTAAACCTTAATTAAGTAATTTATACAATAATTTATAGTGTATATAAGTAATTATAGCTAATTATAATGTGTAAATGCACATGAGTTTAGCTAATTTAAAAACATATTTATATATTTATTTAACTTTATCTAATTATCCTAATAGATAGCCCTATGTATTAGCTTTAAGATTATATAATTTATTTGTAAATTAGATCACTAATTAAATCCTAATTAAGGCCCTAAACATTACAATAAATCACGCAATGCAGCGCTAATAAGCAGCTTTGTTTAGTGCCACATTGTGAGTGCCAAAAGCGCTGAGGCAACATATTTGCAATTGCGCATGGAGGCTATTTGAGCGATTGAGACGCGGATGCCCCATGAGTGCCTTGCGTGTTATGAGAAATCTTGTGCGTTGCACATGCTTGCAAGCGCGTTTATGCATCCGAGTGCTCGTGCGTAGCACATGCGTGTGTGTGGGCCTAAATTGAGCATATTATGGCATTGGCGGGTTGAGTAGCGATTGATCCGACACATTAAGCCGTTGATTTGCACAAACAGTTCATTCTTTTTGGGCCATGAGTTAAGTAGGCTTTGGGTTAAGAAAAAAAATGGTTAAGTGTTGTGTATTGTGTGTGTTTAGTGTGCGTGTATATATGTTAAGTATATATTGCATATAGTGTTAATACGTATTAAGTATAAGTTTCATATGTATTATATTATATTTATATATATAAGCTAGATGTGTATATTAGTATTAATCTCTAGATCATATGTAATTGTGTATCATATGTTTGTTAGTTAAGTAGTTAAGTATATATATGTTAAGTGTTATGTGCACATTATATACATGTCTATTATCATATGAATATATGTATTGTATGTATTAGTGTTGAGCTATATATTATTTTTGTCCTGTCTTTGTTTATAGTTTGTAAGACAAGTTTTGTGTACACAAGTTTGCTCTTTTCTTTTGATTCATTTGTATATAGTTTAGCTTGTAGAGAGAGAACAAACAAAATTAACATAGTTTAGTTTAGAATCCTTTTTGATACCTTCACTTTGTAAATATTTTTAGGACTTAACTTAGGAAATTAACCCATTTGTTCTATTTGTAAATAACTAACTGAGATTAATTGATTTTTTGATTGCACTAATTCTAATTCATTCTTTTGTAAATCAAAATTGACGTTTTGGAATAAAAGATTACAGACACGATAGTGACATTAAATAAACCCTAAATTAACCTGTAGTTCAGATGCATCATAGCCTTCCCTATAGCTGATTCGGAAAGAGAAGGGGGAAGGAGCTGTTGTGTGGTGTTTGGTGCAAGTTCGTCGTTGTTTAAGAGATGTGTCGTAGTATAGGACAAAATTGCTCAAAACAGATAAAATTTACACTCTAATATCAGAAATGAAGTCCGAGGTCATTCGCTAGGAGCAAATATCGAATTCACTTGCTAATCTCAACAATTAATGTAAATGAGTACAATTAATTACCCAAAATCTAATTTGCAATGAGTATATGAAGAGTTAAAAAGAATTTAAAAAAAAATAATGGTGAATTGAGATCACCAATTATAAGTCAACTACATAGAACAACTACTCAAATCAATCAATATGAAGGAGTATATGATTATACATCTGATTTTGCAATTAGACATCTTAAAAGACGTTTCTATAGTGCTCCTTTTATTCTTCTTCTCTGTGTGCCTCTTCTGCCTTGGCTTCTTCCTCCGCGGTTGCATTGCCTCTTCAGGTCTTCTCCTCTTCTTTCTTTCTTACCTTGGCCTTTGTTCTTCACGCATAGAGAGAGGCAATCCCTCCAACAGTTAAGTGTTTAGCTGTGTTTCTCTTTAGAGCAAAAATCCCCCAACCCCCGTGCTCTCTCTCTCCTCTCTTTGGGTTCCGCTCTCCTAGAGCCTTCCACAATAACGGGTAATCAAGTAAACAGGGATCCGCATACCCAGGACTAGGGCTGCGGGTGTGGGTTGTAGTCGAGGTGTGAGAATAGGCTTAGGCAGGTCGGGTGAGTGCAGGTGAGTGGGGACCTCACCCCCTGTGGTCTTGAAGCTATAAGCCCATGTGACTTTTGCAATTTATGTGGCTGCGTTGCTTTGAAGATCTACGATGTGAGACTAAATCGTCCAGCTGTTCTTCGCGTTAAGCCTGCAGCAGACTTCCTTGCTCAATTAGCACAGCTATTGTCGTTGTGGCTTGAAATTGAAGGACTGGAATGATGCCTGGGCGTTACCCGTGACTCCTGGGCGTAGCACCTTGGGTGTATGAGTCCTGGAGCAAGCTTGAAGCCTTACTCGAAGCTTCATTAATGGAAAATGTCCACGAACACCTGAAATCATACAAATGACCTTATGGCCACATTAAACCAGCTCAGGAGAGTCGTGAGGTGACAGCGAATGTGCTGGTGCTGGTTTTGTGGCGTGAAGGTGAGTGTGGTAGGTGGACGGTGACGGAGACGGTGTTTGAAAGATGGGTAGTTCGGTGGATGGTTAGAGCGGGCAAACCCCTCAATTTCTTAAGGGGTTTTGCCTGCATGGATGAGGTGAAGCTTTTGGGATAGGTGGCGAGGTTGATGGAGTGGCGTAGCGGACGAAGAGCCTCGCTGGAGTGGTTGCTAGAGATGGAGGAGATGAGGGTGAACGACGTAGTCGGTGATCAAAACAAAAGTTAAATGAGGGGGAAAGAGAGTAGAGAGGAAGAGGAAGCTAAGGACCTAGCTAAGGGATGACGAGGAAGGAGATCCGCGTCGGCTTTGATTGGCTGGCATCGAAGGGGATGAATTCTCTGGAGGGGGACGGCGAGGAAGAACGGGAAGGAACAGCTCCTGATTTGGTCGTCGAGAAGTGGACGAAGGAGACGAAGATATTGGCGCTCCCAAGTCGGCGGCTAGGAGGCCGGAGATGACGGAGGAAGAGTCTCGCTGCAGCTCTGTTGGAGAGGGGCCGAAGGTAGGTTTAGGAAGAGGTTTTTGGCCCTAAACCTTGCTAAAGATGTTGGCTTGACCTCTGGGATCCATTTATAGGCCACGGGGAGGGGTTTCAAGCTTGGAAACAAGCTTGCAAACTCCATGATTCTTGCACATGTTTGACATGAGTACCTTCAAAAGGTTCGCATGAGGATTTAGGAAAGACGTAAAGCCCAAGGAATGGCTCAAATGGAAGGTAACTTCCTAAGGAATCTTTGGTTTAAATTTAGGAGAGATTGATTGAGAATCGAGCGAGAAATCCTCACTCAAAACTTGATGGTGAAGGTTCAACCTTCCAAAAATGGAGTGAGGACCTTCTTGCAAAGAAGATGACAAAAGATAGGTGTAGAATCCTACTTGGAGGAGGTGAGATCAGCATGACATAAAAAATGCGGAATTGAAATATAAACAATCTCACAAAATAAGCAATCACACAATGTACACAATTATTTTTAGGTGGAAACCCAAACCGGGTGAAAACCACCACCTAACCCTCTCAAGTTAGGATTTTCCGATCAACCAAGTTGATCAAATCCACTAACCGAATCACTTTAAACGAGGGTGATTCAACCTCAATTACAACCACGCTACAAGTGCGAGGGTAGCATTCCTCAACCCCTTCTCTCCACGAGAAGGATTTTGTCCCACGAAGGAGACGTGAATTCGCAAAGCGAATACCCAACCAAATAACAAAGATAAAATAACAATAATCCTATAGAGCCAACAAAGTAATATTAAACCTAGGCTTCTATAGGAATTAGGATGTTTCCCTTTGAAAGGAGTGCGTCGGCGACGCGGATGCGTGAACAACACGACGGTGCTACGTCACTCTCGTGAACTACGGCGGGAGAGCGGGTGCGCAAAGCTTGATGCTCTCAAGATGTAGAACTTGAGCTTTGAGAGCAAGAGAGACACAAAATGGTAGAAAGTATGTTGCTTGGGTGTGTCTTGTGTTTTTTTTTTAAGTGTGTAAAGGCTCCCCTCCATTTATAGAGGCCTTAGGAAGGCTTTGGATGGCTTAGGAAAGGCTTCATAGCCGTTGGGTGCAAAGTCCAAGTGAATCAACCCGAAATCAGGAACAATTATTGCACTGACAGGGTTATCAGATGTCTGATTCTGGCATCAGACGTCTGAAAATAAGGTCAGACGTCTGATTTTGGGCGGGTCTCTTCCTGACTTGAATCAGATCTAAACAGGGTTCTAGCGCAAGTCCATCAGACGACATACAGGACGTCTGGCACTATGTCTGGACGTCTGGAAACCTACTTTTTCGTGGGAATGGATTTGCAACGGCTAGAAAATCTCTGAGAAGAGATTTTCGGGTCAGTCGAGGCAAAACGGTCAATTATCAGACGTCTGGAAGGGCTTAAGGACATCTGATAAGGCTCTAACGGTCATATCCTTGAGTGTATGCTAAGAGAGCCAATGGTCCACTAATTGGACGTCTGGCAAAGTCATCAGACGTTTCCTAAGACGTCTGGTCTAAGGTCTGGATGTCTAATTGCATCAGACAGAACTAACTATGTCTAGCCTAAATGTTATCAGACGTCTGAATCAACAGTTAGACGTCTTAAAACACATTATCAGACGTCTGATTTTGGAATTAGACATCTGGAAATGCTGTTTGAACCCTATATTGGTTTTCTAAGTTCTCTACAGAAAACCTAAGTATCCTACGGTTGTGCTGGTGTTCCTAGGACTACTGTTAGGGTACTTTGAGGCTCTTTAACATGAATCTAAGTAACAAAAATAAAGAGCAACAGAAGAAACGAAAAATACAAGTACAAGAGAAGGAAATCTATCATATTCTTCATCTCCTTCCTTCTTCAATCTATCGCTCCTCGCGAATCTCTTCTGTTTTCCATCAAGCTCCTCCAATACATCGTGGATGCGAGCTCGAACTCCGTCTGGTCACGTCTACATTTGCAATTGACCTGAAATCTAAGACTCCAAGTGCAAATGTTAAATAACACGTGTTTTGTTATCATCAAAACAAATGATCGTGGTGCTCTAGCACCAACAATCTCCCCTTTTTTGATGATGACAAAATCATAAATAATAATGCAAAAAATCCTCCCCCTTTTTGACATTATCAAAAAGGTTTGATTGATTTTAAATTTTCTATAACTCCCCCTTAAAATATGCTCTTCTATAAATTTCTTTTAACAAAGGTAATGTCCTCCCCCTTTTTTTTATAACAACAAGATAGCTATTATTTTTCTCCCCCTTTCTAAAGGAAATTTAGCTAATTTATAATTCCCTCTTAAAAATTGACAATTAGCTTATAATTTTTTGCTCCCCCTATCTAAATGCTTATAATAAAAAGATAAGGTAAATGATTTTTACCTCACCTACCATGGCCAATAAAATGGCCCAAATGGTGGTGGTGGATGCCACATCGGATGGGGCTCCCATCCGTAGCTTTGAGGCCCGGGCATCGGTGCCGGTCTCCAGTCTGGTGGTCGATGTGCGGCGGGATCATTGTTTGTTCGTCGTCTCGTCGGTCTTCTTGTTCTCCTCCTTGGTCTACTCCTTGGTTCTCCCAACTCGAGTTGACCAGCCTTGAGCTTGTAGGTCCAGTCCTTCATGTTGTAGTTATCTCTGAACCCTACAAAACAAGATTCCAAATTTTTCTTCGGTATCCAAGTGAGCTTGGATCCGGATCTGTTAGCGGGTCTCCTTGACGGAGATCCTTTCTCAACCTTAGGGCTATATAGGTTCTCTACCCTATTTATCAATTTATTTGATTTCTCCCTAAGACATGTGAGTTCATTTTCTATAATACTCATCTTAGTCTTTAAATCAGAAATTTTTATTTTTAGACTAACATTTTCCTCAATCAATTTAATATTTTCATTGATGAGGTTATGATTTTCTAATAATAGGTTATAATTTTTAGGACTAGCTTCTAGATCCTTAAGTTTTATTTCTAACCTATCATTTTCACTTCTAAAAAAACTAAGATTCTTTTTCATGCTTTTATTTTCTATCTTAAGTGCTTTACTAACTTCAAAAAGTTCATTAAAAGCTTCTTGTAAGTCGTAACTTACCTCGTTGTCTGAGTCGCTTCCTCTTTCGCTGTCGCTTCCTCTGGCCATGAAACCGAAGCAAGCGGTTTCTTCTTCTATGGACTTCTTCTTCTTCCTCCGACCTGGAATCGTCCCAAGTGGCTTGGAACGCCTTCTTCTTAGATCTCTTTTCCTTTTCCTTCTTCTCCTTTTTGAGAAGAGGGCACTCTGGTCGTAGGTGCCCTTTCTCGTTGCAGTGGTAGCAACGTCTCGGACTTTCCTTCTTCTCCTTTTTCTCTTTCTTTAATTCCCTACAAAACTTGGAAAATTTTTGAAGTAAAATTCTAAAGTCTTCGTCGTCGGAACTTACCTCGCTATCCGACGCGGCTCTAAAGGCAAGAATCTTTTTCGGTTTAGGCTCCGGTGTATCCTTCTTCTTCTGCTTCAACTTTGTCTCGTACGCCATTAGATTGACTAGGAGATCTTCCATGTTGAGCTCCTCCACTTCATTTGCCTCCTCGATGGCGGTGACTTTCTGTTCCCATTCCGGTCCAAGGGAACGAAGAAGCTTCCCTTGAAGCTCTCCCTTGATGAAAGTCTTCCCTAAAGCTTTCAAGTTATTTACAATGAGAGTGAACCTAGTGTTCATCTCACTTAGAGATTCGTTAGATTTCATTGAAAAAGATTCAAACTCTTGTGAAAGTAAATTTATTTTAGAAGTTTTTACCTTAGAGGTACCTTCGTGAGTTACCTCAAGTGTGTGCCAAATCTCGTATGTGGTGGCGCATTGCGAGATTCTGTTGAACTCCTCCGAGCTGAGCGCGCAATACAATGCGTTCATTGTTTTCGCGTTGAGCGAGAGCTCCCGAATCTGCTGCTGCGAGTATCCTGCGGCAGGTTTTTGTGGAATGTCGAAGGAGGTCTCGCACCTGGCCCAGACTGTGAAATCGGTGGCTTGAAGCCATGTCTTCATCCGCAGCTTCCAGTAAGGGTAGTTGCTCCCGTCGAAGAACGGCGGACGAGTCGTAGACTGGCCCTCGGAAATCCTACCCGCGGAACTACTTCCCTCCATAGATCTTCTTACTGGGTCGTTACGTCGAAACAGCAAGACCTGCTCTGATACCAATTGTAGAATCCTACTTGGAGGGGGTGAGATCAGCGTGACGTAAAAAATGCGGAATTGAAATATAAACAATCTCACAAAATAAGCAATCACACAATATACACAATTATTTTTAGGTGGAAACCCAAACCGGGTGAAAACCACCACCTAACCCTCTCGAGTTAGGATTTTCCGATCAACCCAGTTGATCAAATCCACTAACCGAATCACTTTAAACGAGGGTGATTCAACCTCAATTACAACCACGCTACAAGTGCGAGGGTAGCGTTCCTCAACCCCTTCTCTCCATGAGAAGGATTTTGTCCCACGAAGGAGACGTGAATTCGCAAAGCGAATATCCAACCAAATAATAAAGATAAAATAACAATAATCCTATAGAGCCAACAAAGTAATATTAAACCTAGGCTTCTATAGGAATTAGGATGCTTCCCTTTGAAAGGAGTGCGTCGGCGACGCGGATGCGTGAACAACACGACGGCGCTACGTCGCTCTCGTGAACTATGGCGGGAGAGCAGGTGCGCAAAGCTTGATGCTCTCAAGATGTAGAACTTGAGCTTTAAGAGCAAGAGAGACACAAAATGGTAGAAAGTATGTTGCTTAGGTGTGTCTTGTGTTTTTTTTTTTTTTAGGTGTGTAAAGGCTCCCCTCTATTTATAGAGGCCTTAGGAAGGCTTTGAATGGCTTAGGAAAGGCTCCATAGCCGTTGGGTGCAAAGTCCAAGTGAATCAACCTGAAATCAGGAACAATCATTGCACTGACAGGGTTATCAGACGTCTGATTCTAGCATCAGACGTCTGAAAATAAGGTCAAACGTCTGATTTTGGGCGGGTCTCTTCCTGACTTGAATCAGATCTAAACAGGGTTCTAGTGTAAGTCCATCAGATGACATACAGGACGTATGGCACTATGTCTGGACGTCTGGAAACCTACTTTTTCGTGGGAATGGATTTGCAACGGCTAGAAAATCTCTGAGAAGAGATTTTCGGGTCAGTCGAGGCAAAACGGTCAATTATCAGATGTCTGGAAGGGCTTAAGGACGTCTGATAAGGCTCTAACGGTCATATCCTTGAGTGTATGCTAAGAAAGCCAACGGTCCACTAATTGGACGTCTGACAAAGTCATCAGACGTCTGGTCTAAGGTCTGGACGTCTGATTGCATCAGACAGAACTAACTATGTCCAGCCTAAATGTTATTAGACGTCTGAATCAACAGTCAGACGTCTTAAAACAAATTATCAGACGTCTGATTTTGGAATTAGACGTCTGGAAATGCTGTTTGAACCCTATATTGATTTTCTAAGTTCTCTACAGAAAACGTAAGTATCCTAGGGTTGTGCCGGTATTCCCAGGACTACTGTTAGGGTACTTTGAGACTCTTTAACATGAATCTAAGTAACAAAAATAAAGAACAACAGAAGAAACGAAAAATACAAGGAGTACAAGAGAAGGAAATCTATCCTATTCTTCATCTCCTTCCTTCTTCAATCTATCGCTCCTCGCGAATCTCCTCTGTTTTCCATCAAGCTCCTCCAATCCATCCTGGATGCGAGCTCGAACTCCGTCTGATCACGTCTATATTTGCAATTGACCTGAAATCTAAGACTTCAAGTGCAAATGTTAAATAACACGTGTTTTGTTATCATTAAAACAAATGATCGTGGTGCTCTAGCGCCAACAATCTCCCCCTTTCTGAAAGGATTTTGAAAGTTAAGGTTATGTGTGAGATAAAAGATTCAGACAGAACCAAATTGCAAACTAGGTCAAGATGATCTCAGATTGGGTCCAAATTTTGGCAAAAATCTAATTTTGACCCAAGGAATCTAATGGTGAGGCTAGATTCAGGTTTTTACCAATTGCACAATTACCCAAATTAGGTTAAAAGTCTGTCTATGGCTCTATTCTAGGTCAAGACAGGTTCTGATGGTTAAATTGAAGGTACTAAACCCTAGAGCATATTTTTCTATGAAGGTTTAGGTGAATTTTATCCTGACCAGACCTCAGTAGATTAAGCAGGTCTATTTTTAAGGTTTCAGATGTCTTTTAATTTGTAAAATGTGCGAAAATCCATTTCTGTCTGCACGGACTCACTTGTTAGACATTTAAGACCACTTGACCTTTATTTAATCCCTTAGAAATCCCGTGATTGTACTATAATTGAGATACATTGTTAAAACTGCAGTTTTACCCCTATTTTACTGTTATTCTCTCAGAATGGATTTGCAGTGAATTAGGGCTCTCTGGCGATTATGTAGGAGCATTTAATGATGAGATATGACTAAATAAAGCTAGATATGGCTGATGATGATGTTATCATCATGTGGCAGAGGGAAGCTCGGTGTGGAGAAAAAGGAAAGAGAGAGCTACTAGAGGTGTTGATCAAAGCAAAAAGGAGCATCTCAACCTCAACACTCAAGGTAGGGACTTAACCTAAGACCTTTTGACTCACACATGACTCTTGTGAATAGAAGTGTGTAGAAATGTGGTTTAGGTTGTATTTCATCAGCTATTGTGTAAGTACATAGCTGCATGTCAAGATTTAGGAGTTTAAACATTCAATTTTAGGTTCAAACTCTACACTAAAACGCTTAGCAGATGTCTGACCATGAGGTTAGATGACCAACTCTACAAGAAGAGTCATCTGAGCATAGCATCAGTCGTACGTTATAGCCAGCAGAATTAAGAACCAAATTAATTAGTAATCTTCCACCATACATCTCATTGTCTGATCAAATGACACATACCAAAGTTATGTGATGTCCGATGATCCTTCTAGATGACCAATGATGATGTTGGACATCTGATTTCTGTGATATTAATTTGATTTCCCGAAACACCTTCAGGCAATGCTTGATAGAAATGCCAGACAACTTATTTGACAATATTGGACATCTAATGGCTTCACCATACGTCTAATATTGCCTATATAGTCTTGATCAAATTAGAAGCTCTCTTAAAGGACTAAAATGGGATTCAAATTGGCTAATCCGTGGCCTAATTTTGAAATAATGAAACATTGACTTTGTCAAAAGTTTAAGATTGGAATTTGTGGGATCTTAGGGTTTCATGTGAAACCTCAACAATCGCGTAGGTCCATAGGACTGAGTAATTCCCGTATTGGATGAGAAGTGAAACAAAATAGTGACTAGGTCATGATAGGTGGATCCATAAGGTTAAACACCTTGACCTCATGAATTGAGGATTCTGTACTTTTGCAGGTTGAAGGCTCGAGAACTTGGGGTAGCTAGCAGCTACCAGTAATCAACCCCAAAACTTGGACCTCCTTCTTCGAAGATGATGCCCTCTTAGTAGCCTTCGCTACACAATGATCCCCTCCTTCGAAGTAGAGAACATCAAGTTGACCCCAATATTAGGGAAAATTCGACAAATGGAGCCAAATTAGTGCCCATTGATTGGGTGAATGGAGCAAGTTTGGGGCAAAATCAAATTTGTTGCAAGAACAAGGTAAAGCATAAGGGGGGAGGGGGAATGGGATCTCGCAAGGGAGGAAGGGTAGAGCTTGTACAAAGACATGTCGTATCGTGAAAGGCAGGTAAGGTAAGGATCTAGCATGGGTTTGCTTGACACTTGCAGCTACTCATGTTTGTAAAACATGGGTTTAGGAGGCTTTAACATAGGTTTCTAAGTGGGGGTTAAGTTGCCAAGTAAATAGGGATTAACCCCCCAAGTAAACTAGCCACAAAAGAAAAGGGATTTTTGCATCCATGCCCCTAGAAAAGTACCTAATTATTTCGATATCTCTAAATACTTCATTATTACATCCATATGCCCCTACAAACTTGCATTGTTATACATATATGCCCCTCCCATTTCACTTAACGATAAATGGCTGTAACTACAATTAATATGTAAATTCACACCCAAGTTAATAGAAAAATTAAGATTCTTATATCCACGCCCCTCGAAAGTTTCCTAATTACATCCAAATCCCTAAAAAATAAATTTCTTCTCCTAGAAGGGGAGGGGGGGAGGGGGGGAGGAAGGATAGGGGCGATGATTGGGAGGAGGGAGGAGGTGGGGTGGCAATGGCTAGGGAGAAAGGCAAATGGCTAGAGAGGAGGAAGGGTGGTGGCTAGAGTGGAGGATGGGTTGATGAAACTACATTTGTACACTATAATTATTTATTTTTTAAGTAGTTTCATAGCTTAATGCATTCAATTAATAAGAAAATAGGGCTAAGAATCTAGTTGGCATACTTACATATATAGAAATTAATAGATGCTAATTTGCACATATATACGTATAATTACATAATTGTTTTATACGTGCAAGTAATACAAGTCGAATGAAGCCCTATTGCTATAAGTGCATGAAGAGGAGGAACCTAATGCATATAAATACCCTATTTGACTTCAATTAGATATTTGTTAAATTAATTAGATTTCCATGAAGAAATACATTATGAATGTCTGATTGACGCATTAACCATCCTTTTGAGACTACCAGAGCCAAAAGAAGACACAATGTAGTATGTTCTACAACTAGGCTAAAAGTATCAAAGTAATCCACCCCCTCAAATTGATTATATTCTTTTGCCACAAGTCTTGCTTTGAAGCATTCAATGCTCCCATCATATCTCCTTTTAATTCTCTATACCCATTTATTACCAAGTATATTCATATGCCTTTGATGTGGAACTAATTTTCAGGTTTGATTTTTGAAGAGCATTGATTTCCTCTCCCAATGCATTACGCTAGAACTTGGACTGTAAGGTCTCAGAAAAACATGTTAGTGTTAATGGCTCTGAAACGGGTTTTAACATCGCCGCATTATAGTACACTTCGAATCAATGCAAAAAATAAATAAAATTTATAACTCGAATGAAAGTCCGAGGTCATTCGCTGGGAGCAAATAAGAATTCATGCGCTAATCTTAATATATAATGTAAATGAGCACACAATTTGAGTCAAAGATATAAGAAATTGCAATCAGAATTAATTCAGAATGATATAGCAATAATGTCAAGTATCAATGTGTAAAAAGAATGGAGTAAAATGGTGATTTGAATCACTAATTACTCCTCACAATCATAGCAAGTAGATGTTCAATATTAATCAAGTTAATTAGCCTGAAACAGGAGAATTGGACGTCTCATGGTAGGATCAGACATCTTAAATGTCTGATTCTACAGTGCTTCTCTTTTCCTTTCTCTTCTCTGCTTCTTCTTCTTCGGTTCTCTACTTTGGCTTCTGCCTCTTCTCTTCTTGGGCCTTTCTTCTCCTCTGTCCAAGCCTTCTTCCTTCCTTCTTCTTTGACCTTCTGATGCACAGGGGGAAACTTACGAAATTGGCTAAGTGTTAGCCAATCCACAACAGAGCAAAACCCCCTGCCCCCACGCTCTCTCTCCTTCTCTCTCTGGGTTCTCCTCTTCCACCCCTTTCCAAGGCCATACACAGTACCGGGTAATCGAATTCGGGCAAGAGTGTACCCGGGACTAAGGCTGCCAGCAGTGAAGGGCAGCCGAGGAGTGCACGGGTTAGGCGGGTCGAGTTGGAGCCAGGCTCGCGTGCACGGTGTCTTGAGTGAGGCGCTTGCGAGGGTGTGGGGGACCTCACCTCCTGTGTGTCGAGGCGAATAGCCATAGACACAAATTCCTCTTATGCGGTACTGGAAGCTCAGTGATTTCCGAGGTGGGACTAAATGTCCCACCTTCCTCGCGCACACTGCTGCAGTGGATGATATGTCCAATTGAGGGAGCTGCTGATGGTAGAACTTCCAATAGAAGTTGTGGATCGCATCCTAGAATCTTTACGCTCTGCCTGGGACTTCCACCTGGGAATTGCAGGTGCTGGAACAAGCTTGAAGCAAGCTCAAAGCTCTTCGTTAATGGCGGAGTTGACCTGAGTACCTGAAACCAAAAAGATGGCCTCTCGGCCTCGTCAAAACAACTCAGGAAGCATCGCCAGACGTCGTGGAGTGCAACGGTGGTGGTGCGGAGGTGATTGGCGGAGTGAGGAGGTTTGACGACCTTGGAATGTGCGTGCAATGGTGGGTCTGTTCGGCAGAAGGTTTGGAGAGGCAATCGACCTAACTACATTAGGTCTTTTGCTCCTAGGGTCGGCGAGGCGGATGGAGGGGTGTAGTGATGGATACACCTCGCTGGAGGAGCAGTCGGAGACGGGGAAGACAAGGATGAACGGCAGCGTCGATGGTTATTTTTAGGATTTTTGGGTATAAAACTAACCTAAGGATCTAAACTAACTAAACTAACCCTAATCTAATAGAAGAATGGGGGAGAACGGTACCGGTGTTGGTAGGCCTATGCTGGGGAAGAAAGTACTCCGGTAGAGGGGGACAGCGACGATGACGGAGGGAGAGTAACGGTGGCTGGTATCGCACGATGCGGAGGAAGGTGAGGAAGAGGAATCTGCTGCCGGTATTACGGTCAGATGACGAGGATAGGCAGAGGGATTCATCGAAGCTCGAGGAGATATTCGGCCAAAATAGAAGAGAGGAATGTGGGGAATTTTCGGCCGAAATCGAGCTTAAAGGACTCAGCGAGGTTTGGGGGTCCTTTTATAGGGGTCAAGAGGTCGATTTGAGCTAGGAAAGTGGCTGAAGTAGGAAATCGAAAGATACCCGAATCTCTCATGCGTTCGTATGAGAGATTGGGAAGGTTGTTGGGCTTCGGATCTGATTCATTGGACAGAGGACTTCTCAAGGAATCTCCCTTCTAATTTTGAAAGGGATTGAGCGAGAAATCAGGAGGACCTTCCCATTTGAAGGTCGCTGGAGCTTTAGGATTCGGAGTTGAGGGAGGTAGGGACCTATTTGTGAAGAAGACGACAAAGTTTGGGGGCTATTTGTAAGAAATTCAAAAGTTAAGGGCATGAGTGTGAGATAAAAGAGCCAGATAGGATCAAATTGCAAACTAGGTCAAGATGATTTCAAATTGGGTCCAAATTTTGGTACAAACCTAATTTGGACGTAAGGAATCCAATGGTGAAGTTAGATTTTGGTTTTGACTTAGTTTGGCTAAGTAATTTATGCAAAAACTCAAATTAGGGCAAAAATCTGTCTAAGATTCTGTTTTGGGTCAATACGGGTTTTGATGGTCAAATTGAAGGTACCAAATACTAGAGAATATTTTCCATAAATTTTAGAGGGTTTAAGTGAATTTTATTCTGAACAAAACTTCAATTAATTAAGCGGGTCTGTTTTTACGATTTCGGAAGTCATTTAATTCCCGTAACGCGCGAAAACCCTTTTCTAGTTGTTCTAACCCACTTGTTAGACTCTTAAGATCATTTGACCCTTAATTAACTCTTAAAGAAACCCCGTGATTGTACTACAATTGAGATATATTGTTAAAACTGTAATTTTACCCCTGTTTTACTGTATTTCCCTCAGAATGGATTTGCAGTGAATTATGTCTCTTTGACGGTTATGTAGGAGCATTTATTCCTTGATTATGATTAATTAAAGTTAGATATAGCTGATGATAATGTTATCATCAGTTAGTTATAATGCTTCATATTGAGAATGTAAGGCTTGAGGTAATGGATATAAGGCAGCACCATAACCTTTCTTTTTGACAATGCCTCTCATGGATCTAGTTACTAGGGAGTGAGTTCTAGATGTGGCTAAATGCGGCATAGCCTCTAAAATACAATTTTTCGTAGCATGTAGCATAGGTGCTGGAGCTACATGGAAAGTATTTGTTGGATTATAATCCAATATATGGATTAATATATGTATTTACATATAGATATAATCATTCAACATAAAGATTATGGACTATCATGTTAATGCTGATAATTTAAAGTTATCAACTTATGTTAATTTTGGGTATGGGCATAAAATGCAAAAGGATGGTGTGCTATTTAAATGAAGTGTGCAGAGACTATTTAGTGGTTTACAATTCTTTGATGGGCGGGTTTGTAAATCACCACAATAGTAATTATTTTTACTAATTGCTAATTAAGGTCACTGAGAAACCTCTGATTTTTTGGATGCAGTCACCCCCATCGTGACTAAGCAGAGAAAACAAAGAAAGGGCTCTACCAGGGAAAAGGGTAGCAGGTGACCCTTTCGATACATTCTTGATCTAGATAGAGGTTCCCTTGGAACAGCATATCTGTAGCCCGGTTTGTCACTGCCAAGATGAACACGGGTATCTTTTGTATTACTCACTTGTGTCTATGTTTCTCTTAATTCTTTGTACCAAAGTTTTAGATATGTTTACAATCTTTAATCTTGTGATTATCTTTTATTGTTAGATTTGTTAGCAATCGTTAGGTATTGCATAAACTAGGTTTGAATGTTTAGTTGATTCATCTTTCCAAAAGACCAAGAAATCTTCTCATAACTGCTGCCAGTACCGATATCTCTCCATGAGTACCAATACTCAAGCGTTACAATTGGGGACTGTAGCTTACGAGTGCCCATACTCAGTATGAGTATCGATATCTGCAAGCTACAGATCGGGTTCAAGGACTCCAGATCTATGGACTGTAGCTTACCAGTATCGATACTCTTAAGGAGTACCAGTACATGTAAGCCACAAATCAATTTCTTGGGTTCTTTAAACCCAAAATCTGTGACTCATGTATACTAGTACTCATCATGAGTATCCGTACATTCGAGACACAGATCAGGTTCTGGGTCTAAAGTGACTAAGACCTGTAGCTCACCAGTATCGGTACTGACCTTCAGTACCGGTACCTGTTGGCTACAAGTTGAGGAACCAGTACTCGATAAGTACCGGTACCAGTTATAGGCACTAGTACTTGTTGAGACTAGTTTCACTCTGGAGTGATACCAGTATGTCATGAGTACCGATACTAGTTAATCTCTAATACCAATAAATGATGAGTACTAGACAACTACTCAATTGAACTTGAGTCCCAAGCTATAAGCCATAGGTACCGGTACTTGGCATCAGTACCGGTACTCCTTTGGATATGAGACTTATACCTGTAAGTCAGTGATACCGATACTGGTTCACCAATATCAATACTCAGTATATGGGATACCGGTACTGGTCCACCAGTACCGATACCCATTCAGTATAAAGGGATACCGGTACTAGTACTGGTACCAGTATCGGTACCCATTCAGTATGAAGTTCATGTGAGATTAGTTAATGTTCAAGTCCATTCTAAGTTAGAGGTGGGTTATTCATGGAATAACCCCAACAAGTGATATCAAAGCCAACCCACTTTCTACTTATTTAATAAGTTTAGTCTGATTAATAAAGTATACAATTCTAAGACATTTTAGTTGAAGCAGCATCTTGCCAAAGTAAGCTCTCCTGTGGATATTGATCTTGTCTTTGATTTGTAAAGGGTCAATGAGTGTTAGTAGATGAGTGTTGATGATAACATCATCATGCACCATAACTAGCTTTAATTAGTAATAATCAAGGGACAAATGCTCCTACATAATCACTAGAGAGTCATAACTCATTACATACCATTTCTGAGAAGAATGCATTAAAATAGGGTTAATTATGTAATTTTAATAGCAAATCATGAACACAAAATAACCAAGGGGTTGGCTAGGGGTGAATTAAAGGTCAAATGAGCATTAAAGTCTAATAAGTGGGTCCATGCAGACAGAAACGGGTTTTCGTGCACTTCAGGAGTCAAAATAGCACCCAAAATCCTAATTTCAGACCTACTTAGATAAAAGAGATTTTGGTCAAAATAAATTTCATATAAACCTTCTAGAAATCATACAAAAATATTCCATGAGTTTTGGTATCCTTGATTTGACCATTGGAACCTATTTCGACCTAAAATAGAGTCTTAGACAGAAAGTTACCCTAATTTGGGTAACTACGTAAATTACCCAATAAAAATTGGTCAAAACTAGAATTAAACTTTGCCATTAGATTTCTTTAATCCAAATTAGGTTTGTACCAAAATTTGGGCCCAATCAAAGATCATCTTGACCTAATTTGCATTTTAGTCCAGTCTAACTCTTTTTCTCTCAAATAGCCCCTCAACTTTCAAAATCCTTGCAAAGAGCCCCCTAACTTCGTTGTCTTCTTCACAAAAAGGTCCCCATCACCTTCGCATATGCAAAGTCCTAAAACCCACCATGCACCAACCTTCAATCAAGGATTTCTCCCTAATTTCGCGGTGAAACCCTTCCAAAATTGAAAGGGGGACTCTTGAAGAAATCTCCATCAATCTGACCTAATCTCACCTTCCAATTCACGCTCTAAAGCTCATGCGAACTCTTGGAAGTTTCAAATCCCAATCCTTGATTTCTCGAGCTTACAAGCTTGTTTCCAAGCTTGGAAGCTCGACTATTGCCTTATAAAAAGACCCTAATTGCAAACCTTGCTCCTTAACTTGGTTTCGGACCGGATTCCACCTTCTTCTCCTCTCTCCAGCCGAACTCTCCACAAGCTTCGGTGAGCTTCTCCGTCCACCTTCTTCGTTGGCCACCACAGACAATAGTCGGCCTGTTCCTCTTCCTCAAGCTCTTCCGTGTTTTGTAATACTAGCAGGAGTCTCCTTCCTCCGTCTTCCTCACTGTTCTTCCCCACCGGAGGTTTTTCCTTCTCCGGCGCCGGCCATACCACAACCGGCACCTTCCTTCCCTTTCATCCGATTAGATTAGGTTAATTAGGTTCCCCTGTCCTTCTACTTCCTTTTCGTCCCTTTAATCCCTCAATTCAACCCACGACGCCGACGTTTGCCCGTCATCGTCTCCACATCCGGTCGCACCTCCAACGAGTCCTCCACACCACCACAGACCACCGTTTGACTTGCCATCACCTCCATAAGCATTGCCTCATCCACCCGCACCAAACCCCTCAAGAAATTGAGGGAATTACCACCTCAATCACGCCCTCGAACACACCCACATTCGCTCACCTTCTCCGTCACCGTCTACCCACCACACGCACCTTCACGTCACACCACCGCCACCATCAGCTTCACTACATTCGTGCTATCATCTTGAGCATTTCTGACGTGGCCGCAAGGCCATTTTCATCTTTGCAGGTACTCGACCTTTGCTGCCATTGATGAGCTTCTCCGTGTGACCTTGGGTGCCCAACTTCAGCATGTTCTTCCTCACATCCACCTTCAGGTCACGCGGAAGACTTCCAGGAACACACTCAGGTCATCAATTGAAGGAGTCGCCCTCTCCTTCAACTACAATCAGGAACTTCAGAAGGTGATGCAACGTGTGGAGGACAGCAACAGAATTAGTCCCACATTGTAGGATTAGGAGCAGCATTTGTGGGATAAATTGATTTTGTGTTGTGGCTCTATTGCCCAAGCACTGAGGGGTTAGGTCCCTCCTCACTCCTACCTGCACACCTCGACTACCCGCACACCCGGTAGCCCTAGTCCCTATACTCGACCCGATAACCTGCCTATGCCACTCCTCGATCACCACCCACGCCGGTGTTCGAGAGCTATTTACCCGTGTACTCGGATCCGACTATTCTGGGTTTGTGAGAGAGAAGAAGAGGAAGAATTGTGAGAGAGAGCGGGGGAGGGTTTTGCTCTCTTGTGCTCTGTGAGACACTTAGTCGCTGAAGGAGTTGGGTCCCCTATGCTGTGAAAGAGAAGGCTTGAAAAGAAGGAAAGGTCTGAAGAAGAAGCTGAAGGAGAGAAGAGAAGACTCTAAAGAAGAAGAAAGGCTTAAGGCCTAAACTTTAAGCCGTCTGATTTGGGAAACTATCGTCTGAGGCATTGTAACATTCAAGCTACTATTCATTTATTTGATATAATTAAGATCTGATATGCATGTTTGATTAGGGCTAATAATTGGTGATTCAAATCACCATTATTTTGTCTTAACTCCTTTTTATCATTGTGAACTTTTGAACTACTCATGCCTATGATTGAATATTAATTTGAGTAGATTATTATTCATTGAATATCTATTTGAGTGCTCAATTAATTGTGCTCATTGATTCTGAATGTGATTAATGTTGTGAATTCCACATTTGCTTCCTATGTTTGACCTCGGACTTCATTGTAGATTCTGAGTTATAAATTTTATTTGTTTTCGAGCGATTGAGGCTTTACTACAATAATTACATATTTAAAATCTCCTTTCTTGTCCGATCTAAACAAGTGTTCACTGACCCAAACAAAAGTGCACACTTATTGTACTTTCACTCATTTACGTGAGAGTAAATGATGTGTTGGTTGTTAGGTTTTCTGGGTAGTCATTGAATCGGCTCAAAGGAAGGTTCATGATTAACTCAGATTTAAACCAACAATCATTACTCACCACACCATGTCTTTAATTACAGATCAATCTCTCATCTAAAGACGAGATCCTTGATGGAGTGAGTTAAGACATGTGATGGGGTTTATTTAAAATTAATCATACACTTTATGTTTTAAACAAACTAATCTTATGCCAATATTATTGCCACCTAAACTCCATTCCCATGTTAAGTGGTTCCAACTTTAAGTCTTGGAAGGAAAATCTTCTGATAGTCTTAAGGGTAATGGACCTTGATCTAGCAATTAGGGAAGCCTCTCCTATCTTTACAGACACTAGTACTCTCAAATAAAAGAGAGAAAAGGAAAGGTGGGAGAGGTCTAACCAAATCTCTGTGATGGTCATGAAAAGGGCCATTCCTGAGGCTTTCAGAAGCACTATGTTCAGTGATATAGCCACTGCTAAGGATTTTCTGGCTAAAATTGAGAAAAGATTTGTCAAGAATGAAAAGGCTGAAATTGGTACACTCTTGGCTAATCTTTCCTCAATGAAGTATAAGGAGAAGGGCAACATTAGGGAATACATTGTGGAAATGTCCCAACTTGCTTCTAAATTAAAAGCACTAAAGTTAGATCTTTCTGAGGATCTATTAGTGCAACTGGTCTTAATATCTCTCCCTCCTGCATTTAACCAATTAAAGTAAGCTATAACTGTCAGAAAGAGACTTGGTCTCTGAATGAGCTTATCTTACACTGCATTCAAGAGGAGAGAATGAAGCAAGATAAGATAGAAAGTGTTAATGCTGCCACTTCCTCTAAAGGCAAAGGCAAGGATAAAAAGAGGAAGCAGGAAGCTGCAGATACAGCTCCAAGCAAGAAACAACAGGGGAAGGTCGGAGAGTCTTCCAAATCAGGATGTTTCTTCTGTGGAGCTGAGGTGCACCAGGAGAAGCACTACACCAATTATCATGCTTAGCGTGCTAAGAAAGATACAACTCTCAGTTTGATTTGTTCTAAAATAAATTAGCTTTGGTACCTAGGCACACTTGGTGGATGGATTCAGGTTCTACCACTCACATAAGTGTGTCTATACAAGGTTGCTTGAGCTATCGAAGGCCAACTGAAGCTGAGAAATTCATTTATGTTAGAGATGGGAAGGCCGTAGAAGTTCAAGCTATTGGGCAATTTAAATTATTGATTAAAATTGGATTGTATTTAGAATTAAATGAAATATTTATTGTACCATCTTTTAGACGTAATCTGGTTTTTGTTTACGTGTTAGATAAGCGTGGTTTCACTTGTATGTTTGGTGTTGGAAAAGTTTCTTTGTTTCATGATTCCAAAATGATTAGTACTAGTCTTCTTTCTTGCTTTGATAATTTGTATTGCCTTGATACTGTAACTTTGTATAACAAGTCTTCTCTTTCGGATACACATGGTGTGAAAAGAAAATTAGATAATGAATCCTTAGCTTCACTATAGCACAAGAGATTTGGTCGCATCTTCAAAAGAAGAATAGAGAGACTTGTGTTAAACGGAATTCCAGACCCCTTAGATTTTTCTGATTTTGATCAGTGTGTAGAATATATTAAGGGGAAGTAAACGATTAATAGGAGGTTTGAAGCCAATAGGTAAAATGGTATCTTAGATGTGATTCATGCGGATATCTGTGGGTCATTTCTTACACCTGCATGGAATGGTCAATAGTACTTTATTACATTCATAGTCCAGATATGGCTTCATCTACCTAATTCATGAAAATGCACAGTCACTGGACACGTTCAAGAATTATAAAGTAGAAGTTAAGAATCAACTCGACAGAAGGATTAAATCTATTAGATTCGACCATGGTGGTGAATATACGACAGTATGACGAATCAGGTGAATAACGTCCAGGACCATTTGCCAAGTTCCTAAAGGAATGCGGTATTATTCCTCAGTACACCATGTCGGGTTCGCTCACTGTGAATGGTGTTGCTGAGAGACGAAACAGAATGCTTAAGAACATGGTAAGGAGTATGATTGCTCATTCTGCCGTATAAGATTCACTCTGGGGAGAGGCCTTAAAAACTGCAACATATATTCTGAATAGAGTTCCTAGTAAGCCAATTAACAAAACCCCATATGAGCTATGGACTAGGGGGAAGACCAGTCTTAAACATTTTCATGTGTAGGGATGTCCAGCTGTGGCAAGGCCTTATAGGCCTAATTAGAAGAAACTGGACACAAGGATAGTTGGTTGCTATTTTGTTGGGTACTTTAAAAGGTCAAGAGGATACAAGTTTTATGATCCCACATCTTAGGCGATATTTGAGTCTGGAACCGCCAAGTTCTTTAAGAATGTTGAGTCTAGTAGGGACAACAGGGTTAAAGACTTTGTCTTTGAAGAGGAGCATATAGATACTCCTCTTGAGGTTAATCAGATTGATGAGGATCATGTCTATGACATGCCTCTAGATAACTCCAATAAAGACAATGATATGGACTTAACTCCTGGTGAGCAGCCTCAAACACATACAGAACCCATGCCATTAAGGAGATCCACTAGGGAAAGGAGTGCCATATCTAATGATTATGTTGTATTCCTTCAGGCACATGAAATAGACATTGGGGTGATGGAAAATAATCCTATCAACTTCCGTTAGGTAATGGAAAGTCTGAATCATGAAAAGTGGATTGATGCAATGAAAGAGGAAATGAAGTCAATGAAAGACAATGACCTTTGGGATGTTCCACTATGAGAAGGTGCGAAACCCGTTGGTTGCAAAAGGATTTTTAAAACCAAACGAGATTTGGAAGGAAATGTGAAGCAATACAAAGTGCATCTTGTCACTAAGGATTTTACCCAAAAGGAGGGCATTGACTATAAGGAGACATTTTTGCATGTTTCTTCTAAGGATTCATTGAGGATTATAATGGCACTTGTGACTCACTTTGATCTTGAGTTGAATCAGATGGATGTTAAGACTGCATTTCTTAGTAGTGACATTGAGGAAACCATTTATATGAATCAGCCTGAAAATTTTATTACAGGTGATTATTCGTCGCAAAACACGTAAAAAGATTTTTACGCTATCGTTGTAGTTGCGAATCATGTAGAAGCAAAATAAATTTATAAATCAGAAAATGGTAAGTCCAGAGTCATTCGCAGGGAAGCAAAACAAGATCCTTAAAGCTTTCGTACTAACTAATCTAATCTAATGAAAGCACATAAAGAGAGAAGATATCCATTGAATCAAACTCTTTACTGCTACATGCAGAAAGTTTTACACATAAACTATGAATCAAAGAAAATAAACTAAAGAAAGAGTAGAGAGAGAGGGAGAGATATGAAGAGCGGAGCAGCTTGAGAGATGCTTGTAAGAAACTTAGCAAAGCTTCAGATCAAGGGTACCGGGAAGAAGACCGGAGGGAAGAAGACCGAAGAGAGACACTGCAGAGAGAGGGGGGCATGCACTATGGTGGTCATAAAATATACTAAGGTTAATTGGGTCCTAAGGGTTGGAGGCTAGGTCCTTTTATAAGAATCTAGGTGTCTTCCTATTGATTGATCTAGAGTGCCTAGGATCACCAATTTGGATGGCTTAGATTTCAACCTAGGATTAATTAAATAAGGACCTTAGGATCTAGATTGTAAGGCTAGGATAGGTTGGTGGATTTCTACAAATAGGATTTCCTAGTTGGGTTAGAGGATAAAATAGGAAAGGATAGGTTCTAGTGTTTAGAAATGATGTTTAGTGGTTTTTTGGGTTGTTACAAGAGGATAAAGCCATGCACGGAGGTTTGTGTGTGCAGGAGAAGACCTCTAGACGTCCAGAAAGGTCCTTGGACATCTTATACTATAGAATTAAATGTCCGGATGATTTTCTGGGTTATTTCAAGAGCATAAGGCCATATTTGGTGGTTTTGTTCGCTGGAGAAGGGTTCTGGACGTCCAGACACCTTTCTGGACGTCTTATACTGGATAATTAGAAGTCTAGTCAGTCTCTTGGATGTCCAAGCAAGGTTATGGCCTACGGGTGCATCTGAGGGTTATTTTGAGTCGGTTCTATCAAATTGGACGTCCAGGAGAGTGTCTGGACATCCAGACTGAGTATGGTCCAACTCGGAATGTGTGTGCATGTGTAATTGGGTTGGGGAAGCTTCGAAATAGGTTAGGGTGATCCTAATTAGGTTCCTAGGCTAAGGATAGGGTATAGGATAGGTAGACTAGGGGTATCCTAGGGTTCTAAGGATAAGGGTATCCTAGGGTTCTAAGGGGAAGGTTATCCTAGTGCCTTTCTCTCTTCTTCTTTACTTAGATTTTCATTTCTTCCTTGATCAAATCTTGGTCATCAAGCAGCTCGTAATTCTGCTCCAGCTTCTTTTCCCATTCAGCTCAATGCTCCCTACTTATTCCAAGTCCTTAACCTACATTATTCTCAAAAGACTAAAATTAGATAATTAGGTCTAAACTAAACATAATGCACAGAATATGCATGCATAGGTTTGCCTTTTGACCTAGTTTGCCTTTTGGCCCCTAAAAACTCTATTTCTCACATCCAGATCCCTAGATTTCAAATTTATTACCAATACCCAGCTACCTTTCTCATCTTCTTAACACATAGGTCCCTTCTGCTATTGTTGTTTGAAAGGAATCCCTAACCTAAAACATGCAAACTTTGTGAGAAGATTGTGTGCGCATCTCAAGATCAAGTCCCTCGAAATTTGGAGGGATTGATGTTAAGGTGATCCTCTACCAAACGCTGACTTGATCCCCACACCGCCAGCAAGCTCTCCAAAAAATCACGGATTGGGTTGCAAAAATCACGAGGAATTCGTGATGATTCCTCATAATTAAGGACCAAAACATCTTCTATTTAAGCTTCTCCAACTTCCCATTAGTTTTTTAGTCGAAATTGGCCGAAAAATCTCCCTAATTCATCCTCGTTGGCTATGAGCTCCACAACTCCGGCAACCTCCTCCGACCACCCTCTTTCGCGCATCCAAGGACCAAATTGAACGCGCCATCTTGCACACTTCCTCACGACCGTCGCCAACCATAGCTAGGTCCTCCTCCCCTTTCAATTGTCGTCATTCCCCCTCACCGGAGCACCTTCTTCCCCGCATCCGGTGAGGCAAACTAGATGTGGTTTTCTCCTCCATTTGTTCGCTAAGATAGCTCTTCTTCTTCACCTATTTTCCTAGGTTAGTTTTAGGTTCTTATCTCTAGCTTTTAGCCACTCCTCGTCACCATTCTCCTTTTTCTCCAACCTCGACATCAACTCCGACGAGTTTGCGCCACCACCACGCCTATAAACTCCACGCTACCTACACCACAAGCTTCCTCATAACTTGTAGATCAAAAGACCTCAAGAAATTGAGGGCCTTGGCCTATAAATCGACCGACCGACCGACCCACCTCACCACCGTCGTCTCCAACTTCATTTGACCATCTCGCACACTCTCGCACCAAATCACCACCACCAGCACACTCCTCACATCATGACGGAGCTTCCAACCTATCTATTGGAGCCAAAGGCTCGTATTTTGTTTTAGGGCTCTCCACTGTCGCCGGTGCCTTCTCTGACTCCGTTGAAGCATCTCCGACAAGAAAGCGGCCAAGGAACTTCCCCTCTCCACCCGAATTCACGTGGGGAAGCTTCCCACGCCATTGGATTCAAGATCTAACAACTAGAATCAGTCAATTGCACAAGAGCCTCCATGCCATTGGAAGCTGCTGGACACAAAGAGGAAGGAGGGAACAAAGTCCCACCTCGTTAAGGGAGAATTCAAATTTTGATACAAAATGGATTTTCTTCCTAAAGTGGCGCCCAAGACCATATGGGGTCGGGTCCCTTAAAGCTTATACACACATTCGCTCGCAAGCACGTGAGCACATGCCTGGGCACGAGCCTAGGCATGGTTTTGGACCTCGGGATTCGTGCCTGGGGGGATTTTTGACTTGAAAATTCAAAGGGATCTAAGGCTTGACTTTAAGTCGTCTGACCCTTGTGCCTAACGTCTGATGGTTGACTCTAATATTGGTTTGAGGCTACTATTGAAATATTGAGATTGAATTGGGAATTTTGCTGAATTATGGGACTTAATTGATGATTCCAACCACCATTTTTAGGCTTCAAATTATCTTTTTGTCACTAATTTTTGAAATACATTATTTGATTCTTATTGAATACAATTTTAGTGGATTATTTATTCATTGCATATCATTATTGTGCTCATTATTTATCATATTTGACTAGTGATTGAATTCTATATTTACTCCCTGACCTCGAAACTCACGTTTTTTCGAGCTTTATAAATTTAAATGCCGTATCAATTTTCGTTGCTATACTATGACATAATGTTTTCCTAAACTACGACGATTTTCGATTCAACAACAAGCCATTTCACAGAGATGGTAATTTTTGCTCTCTACACAACCGTTTTGTTCTAGAGTGCAAGGAGTACAAATTCTGTGAAGAATGCCTTGACATTGTGGCTATGAGGAGAGTTTCCAATACTCTCCTTCCCAGTCAAAATGAAACACTTTTATAGAAACACCAAATTGTGTTGTCACATACTTCTAAACCTAAATAAAGATAGAATAGACATATTTGGTATAATCATCTGACTTCTTTTGTGATGGATAAATCCACACATATTTAGTATAATCATCTATGAAAGTAATAGCGTATTTTGTGCCAACATAACTGCTGGGTCGCTTGTTGGCAACCAGCAAGTATAGTTTTTATTACCTGAAAAATAGGAAATTTTCAAGGTCGAATTCAGGGAGCAATACTAGATTTTAGAAGCGTACAAAATCATAATTTACAATTTGGATATATATTGTTTTACAAAAAAAATTTAGAGAAAGGGAATAAAATTTCTCCCCTTCTTTTCTTCTCTCTTTCTTCCTCTGTCTTTCTCTCTCCAAATGTCTGACTCCAATGTCAGACGACTTAAACTGCCATTTGCTATAGTGCTTCTGCTGGTTCTTCTTCCTCTTGGTTTTTTCTTCTTCTCTTCTTCTCTATGGCTTCTCTTTCTTCAGCTTTTGCTCCTGTCTTCTTTGCCTTGCATCTGCAGCTTCTTCTGCCTTTCCTCAAGCTTTGGCTATGGCGCCTTTCTTCTTCTTCTTCTGTTCTTTATTTCGCCTTGTCTTCTTCTTCTTCTGATCTTCTCTGTTGCACCGCCTCCTTTTCTTCCTTGGTTCCTTCCTCTGCCTTCTTTTTCTTTCCTTCTCCTTCAACTTCTGCCCTTAAGTCTTCAACTTTCTTCCCTTGGCTTCCTTCCTTGCCGCAACTTCTTCTTCAGCTTCCCTTCCTTAGCCGCTCCCTGCACACACGAGTGCAAAACCTACCCCTACCCTCCCCCGCATACGCTCTCTCTCTATTTCTCTCTTCGCTCTCCCAGAGCCAGCCAATCGGGTATTCAGGTCAGGTTACGTGCACCCGGGTCCAGGCGCACCGACGTGGGTGGTGCGCAAGGAGTGCAGGGTAAACGGGTCGGCCAGGTTCGTGTAGCATGGGTCGCGGACGAGGCGGGTGAGTGGGCGAGGGGACCTCACCTCATGTTCTGAGGCGGTAAGTAAGAAACACGAAAACAATTTATGTGCGGGTGCTCACCCGCACACTTCCGAGGTGGGACTAAAAGTCCCACCCGCTTTCGTGCCTTCGCCTCCAGCTGAAGTCTTCGCGATTGCAGCAACACGCGAGGCTTGCGTTGTGATTGGGGACCTGGGACCACGCGTGAGTCCTTTCCGCGCGGCCTGGGACTCCAGCCTGGTATTGCGGATGCCTGGAGCTACTAGCAATCTTTGCTCCAAGCTCGGCAGCAATGGCAGCGATCGCTCAGAACCTGAAAGCAAGAATACTGCCTCGCGGCTCTGTCAGACCATCAGAAAACCTTCGCCGTATCGCGACGAAGGTGAGGCGGGGGTTGGCTGGCCGCCCGGTGCGTGCCTAGGTCACTCTGTGGCCGTGAGGATAGGTTAGGTCGGGGGAATGCGACAGGGGTTGGCGCGGTCAATGGAGGGTCTTAGGGTGATCAGTGGGTGGTGGTGATGCTCAGGGATTGGTTGGCGAGGCGGATGGAGGCGTGGAGCAGTGGGGACGCTTCGCCGGAGGTCTGGCTGGAGGTGGAGATGGCGATGGTGGACAGTGGAATCGAGGGGTATTTTTTGTGAAATAAATTGAGGGGAATTGAAGAGGGGGTAGAGAGGAGTGTTTCTAACCTGATTAAGTGGGCTAAGGGGGAGAGACGGCGATTGACAGTACCTGTTGTCGCCAGAGGAGATGGTGTCCAGTGGAGGGAGACGGTGGCGATGACGGGGCAAGAAGTGCTCGCGCGGGTGCTGCACGAAGCGGAGGAAGAGGGAAAAGAAAGCTCTGCCACTGTTATTGTGGCAGAGCGATGAGGAGGGGGGCGGCTCGCTGGAGCTTGCCGGACCACTTGGCCGGAGGAGAAGACAAATTTGGGGTGGGACTCTGGCCAAGATAAGCTTGACCGAAGCGGCAGCCCCTGCTGTCCCTTAAATAGGTGCTGGCAGGGAGGGAAACACGAGGAGGAGACATGGGCTAGTCGCCGGAGATGTGGCCGGAAAAGAGACCCATACTTCTCACGTGTTCGCACGAGAAGTATGGGTGTCGGCTGGACATGGGAGGTGGTCCATGCGGAAGAGGACACCCTGCGTGGCACCATCCTCCGCGCAAAGTCGCCGGAGGTATGGTCTGCTGCTTTGGGTGGTAGAGGGACCGGTATGAAGAAAATGAAGGGAAAGTTGAGGGGGTAAATGCAAGAGTTCAAAAAGTTAAGGGTCAGAAAGTAATTATTGAGGACCAATTTGTAAAGTGGGTCAAGGCAACCTTGCCTTAGGTCCAAATTTTGGTATAACCATAATTTGGACCTAAGGAATCCTATGGTGAAGTTGGATTTTGGTTTGACCACGTTCGACTGGATATTTTGCATAAAAACCTAAATTAAGTCAAAAATTGGGTATGGTTCTCAATCTAGGTCAAGATAAGTTCCAATGGCCAAATTGAAGGTTCTAAACCCTAGGGGATGTTTTCTCATGAATTTTAGAGGATTTAATTGATTTTTATCTTTCCTGAAACTTCGTGAATTAAAGTGGGTTATTTTAGGGTTGTAGGATGTTTAATTTCTAGGTGTCGCTATAACCCTTTTCAGACCAAATCATCCCACTTTCTCTCTTATTAAGCCCATTTGACCTGTGTCTAGACCCTTGGAAATCCCGTTTATGTACTGCATTGGTAAAATTACAGTTGTACCCCTTCTGAATTATTTTGTACTCAAATTTGTAATTCTCTAATTTAGGCTTTCCCTTAGGTTTTGTAGGAGCTTTTGTACACTTATTTAGGTCAAAATGTGCTAGTTAGGGTTCATGATGAGATTCTCATCATACCCCCATGCTTAGCTTTTGCTAGTCCCTTAGCAAAATTTTAATGTTTTAACCTCTGTTCTAGACCATGAATTCCTTTCATCAATTTTGATAAGTGCTTCTCCTTGATTAGGTCAGAATGCCAATCATAGGCCTAAAAGGTACTCTAGTACCAACCAAGATCCAGATCTATCTAGCTTTAGCCTCAGTCTTTAGCAAAGGTTTTTAAGGCCTACAGAAACTAACCTAAAGTTTATTGGACTCTGTGGCTAAAGCACCCGTGCTTGAGATATTTTTAGCCTTGGTTCAGTTTGCAGTTCGTTTTGTAAGAGAGAGACAGAAGTTTTATTTGTTTGATATAGACTGGGTTGAGAAGCCAATCCTAAGATGGAATTAAAAAGAAAGGAGAGTTTTCACTCTCCTTTCTTTTTAATTCCATCTTAGGATTGGCTTCTCAACCCGGTCTATATCGGATTCCTCGTCCCCATCATCAATCCTCAAAGGTTCCTGGCAATCGCTGCTTTGAGATAGCACTGCCCATGGTAACCCCCAGAACCCTGGCTTTCGAGATTTCGAGATAATCCCGTCCCTGGTGTTTCGTGGCCAAATTCAGACCCTGCCAATTGACACTTCGTGATAATAACATCCATGAAATCTAAACCAGCAGAGTGCTTACATGCCCCCAGTAGGATATGTAAATATCCTAAGAGACAAGCACCGAGGAGATGATTTGTTGTTACGCATTTTCGAGGGGAATTTCCCACCTCTTCGCACCGGGAATTCGTCCAAATCTACTTGTGTTGATCGGCCGGTCCTAATCTAGGTGACATTTTCAGAATACTTGAAATGCTTTTGCGTGATTTTAATATTTATGCTTGCTGAACCAGACTTTGTATGTGAATTTGGGTGCTTAGGTTATTGAGTCCCGTAAATCGAAGGTCAGTTATCGAGGCTGAATACTCCCTAAGCTTTGGACCTAATACTTAAGCTTTTCATTTTCCTCAACCTCTTGTGGAATATCTAGATCTTAACGGGTACTAAGAGTCTAGCCAAGAATGCCTAAGGTTCGCGTTCTTACTAATCTTGTTGTGCACTTTTGCTTTACTTTTCCTTAATGTGGTCTAGAACTTTGGTTAATTCCTTAATTTCTTACTAATGACTATCCCTTTCCTTTTTCATTTTGTGTTCCTTTTTATCGTTTTGCTCTTTTTCTCCTCTTTCTGTAAAGTTTTCCAGCATTTTCTTCCTCCTTCAAAGTTTTTTTTTTTTGTATATGCGGAATTTTTTGTTGACACCTTTCCATGTTATGTCATTTCATTGCACTTTCATACCCTCCCCATGCCTAAGATTTGCAATGTCCTCATTGTACATTAGGTGGATTTTTTATTTAACTTGGTTCATGCATTAGGACAGGTATTTGGTGAGTGGATGGGTCGAGATGACTGTTGCAGACGATTTCTAATCTCAGGTGCGAGTACTTGAGGTGAAGTTGGCTATCCTAAAGGATGAACCTAACGTGCAAAGAAATGTCAGAAAAGGTTTCGGGTTTTTCAAAAAGAATGACAGGCTGCCTCCCATTAAGCGCTGAGTTTTACGCCATTGGCTGGGCGCAATAAGCTCAGGGAGAATGGAGGATAAATGATGAGTTAGCCAAATCTGTAATGGTTACGTTCATGAACGGTTTGAGTCTCTAACCGTTCATGATGAAAGGTTCGGAATCGTGGCTGAGTGGACTGATCTCGATTGCTCCATTTCCAAAGATTTGTCGGATAAGATATGGTCCGACCCACTTAGATCGCAGTTTCCCAGGGAAGAGTTTGAGTTGGGCATCGAAGAGTAGGACCCTCTGACCAAGGTGGAAGATCTTTCTAGATATGTGCTTGTCATGAAAGGCTTTAACCCGCTCTTTGTAGATTCACGAGTTCTCATACACATCAAGGCGTAATTCATCAATCTCGCTTATCTGAAGCTTTCTGTGGGTTCTAGCCTTAGAAAGATCTAAGTTGCAGCTTCGTACTGCCTAATAGGCTTTCTGCTCCAGTTCGACAGGAAGGTGACATGCCTTCTTGTACACCAGTTTAAAAGGAGACATGTCTAATTGGGTCTTGTAGGCTGTCCTATAAGCCCACAAAGCTTCCGGAAGTCACGACGACCAGTCCTTCCTATTAGATTAAACAGTAACCTGCAGGATTTTCTTGATCTCCCGATTTGATAGCTCAGCTAGACCATTAGTCTGGGGGTGGTAAGGAGCAAAGATTCGGTAAGACACCCCATATTTGGTCATCAGTGACCTGAACTGAGCATTGGTAAAATAGGTCCCTCCATCAGAGATGATCGCACGAGGAATCCCAAACCGTGAGAAGATATTTTGATGAATGAATTTGATGATGATCTTGTGATCACAGGTTCGGGTCAAAATGGCTTCGATCCATTTGGACACATAGTCCACAGCGAGTAAAATGTACTCGAAACCATCCGAAATAGGGAGGGGGCCCATAAACTCAATCCCCCAAATATTGAAAATCTCGCATACGAGAATCGGCTGCAAAGGCATCATGTCGTGATGGCTCATGTTGCCCAAAGTTTGGCAATGACTGCATGGCTTACAGTGACTGTATGCATCCTTGAAGATGGTGGGCCAATAAAAGCCACATTGAAGGATTTTTGATGCGATTTTGTACTTAGAAAAATGGCCACCGCATGCCTGGTCATGGCAGAAAGAGAGAATGTCATTGATTTCGCCCTCCGGGATACATCGCCAAATGATTTGGTCAGCACCTATGCGCAATTGGTATGGATCTTCTCAAATGTAGTACTTGGCATCGGAGCGCAACTTATCTTTCTTGGCCTTTGGTCAATCAGACGGGATCTAGTGTGATGCCAAGTAGTTTACTATATCAGCAAATCATGGAAGCCTGGTACCAATAGTCAGGAGGTGCTCATTAGGAAAATGCTCCATGATGGGTCCAGAAGGTTCGATGATCTCAGAAGGAAGTCAAGACAAGTGGTCAGCTACCACGTTCTGTCTTCCCGCCTTGTTGCGAATCTCGAGGTCGAATTCTTGCAACAGCAAGATCCATAGGATTAATTGAGGCTTCGCATCCTTCTTAACAAGGAGATGCCTCATAGCTATGTGATCCAAGTAGATTATGATGTGGGAACCCAAGAGATAAGATCGGAATTTTTCGAGGGAAAATACTACAGCTAGCAGCTCTTTCTCTGTAACCGTGTAGTTACGCTAAGCCTCGTCAAGCGTCTTGCTAGCGTAGTAAATGACCATGGGTTTCCCGTCAATCTTCTGCCCCAGAACTGCTCCTACAGTGAAGTCAAATGCATCACACATGATCTCAAAGGGTTGAGACCAATCAGGGGACTGTAGGATCGGAGCTTAGGTGACTCGGTCACGAAGGATCTCAAAAGCTTGAGTGCATTCCTTGAAAATCTCAAAGGGTACATGCTTGGAGAGAAGAGTAGTCAGGGGGCGCACGATTTTCGAGAAATCAGGAATGAAACGACGGTAAAAATCGATGTGTCCCAGAAAAGATCGGATGTCCCTGATCGAGCTAGGCATAGGAAGTCTAGAAATCAGATTACCTTGGCTCGATCCACCTGGATGCCTCGCTCAGAATTTAAGTGTCCCAGGACGATCCCCTTAGGCACCATAAAGTGGCTCTTTTCCCATGAAAGAACCAGATTTACGTCAATGCAATGCTTGAGTATGTGAACCAAGTGCTGGAGGCAATCGTCAAATGATGCCCTGAAAACTGAGAAGTCATCCATGAAGACTTTCAGATAATCACCTATCGTATTAGAGAATATGGCAAGCATGCACCGCTGAAAAGTTGCAGGTGCATTGTAGAGACCAAAAGGCATCCTTCGGAACGCATACATTCTAAAGGGGCAGGTGAATGTGGTCTTCTCTTGGTCCTCTGGACAAATCGCCACTTGGTTATAACCGGAGTACCCGTCAAGAAAGCAGAAGAATCTATTTCCCGCTAACTTCTCGAGAATTTGATCAATAAATGGTAGTGGGAAATGATCCTTCTTCGTGGAGGAATTGAGTCTTCGGTAATCTATGCAGACTCTCCACGAGTTGGCTATACGGGTTGGTATTACCTCTCCGGTTTCAGTCGTGATGGTGGTGAGCCCTGCCTTCTTAGGCACAACCTGGATAGGGCTCACCCAACGACTGTCGGAGATCGGGTAGATGATCCCTGCATCTAACCACTTAATGATCTCCTTCTTCATGACCTCCTACAGAATGGGATTCAGACGTCTCTGCATTTCACGTGAAGGTCGTGCGCCCTCTTCAGAATAGATGTGATGTGTGCAATAAGAGGGACTTATTCCAGTCAAATCATCGAGAGTCCAACCAATGGCTCTGCGATGTTGCTGGAGAACAGCAATCAGACAGGATTCCTAATCAGGTGTGAGGTTGGAGTTTATGATCACAGGAAGCGTCTGATTGGAACCCAAAAAGACGTATTTTAAATGATCGGGAAGGGGTTTGAGTTCAAGAATGGGGTTAACAGCAGCAGCAGGTGGTTCAGAGTGAATGTGGGGTACAAGGGTAGGAGTTATGGGTCTGTCTAGGTCAAGTTCTGACTCCTCTAATTGCGGTTCGAGATTTTCTTGTGGTTGATGAGGGATAATCATGATGTCCTCAAGTTGTGGATCATCAACCATGGTTCTGACATCACAAATTTGTTCAACGACACCGCAATTGATCCCTTGTTGGGCCTTGAAGATATCAATCTTGAGAGTTTGATTCCCAATTTTCAGCTCTATTTGGCCCTTTTCACAGCTTATGTTGGCCCTTGCAGTGGCCGGAAAAGTATAATTGGTGTATCCCTTGGATTTTCAGGTGCATCCATATCTAAGACTATGAAATCTATGGAGAAGTAGAAATCCCGCACCCTAACAATAACATCCTCAAGAATTCCCTTAGGTGATTTGATAGATCGATCTGCTATCTGCAATGTCACCTCAATCAATTTCAGTTCAGATTCTTCTAGATGGTTAAGTAGGGATGTGGGTATCAGGTTTATGGAGGCACTTAGGTCCAATAATGCTCTGTCAAACTGGGTTTCACCAATCTTACATGAAATCAGGGGAGTGCCTGGGTCTTTTGCCTTAGGTGGGAGTCTACTCAGGATTACAGAGTTGGCTTGTTCTGACAGTATAATTGGACTCCCACTCTTGGTTCGTGGCTTACGCTGAGGTGTACACACACTTTTCAAGAATCGCGCGTAAGCCGGCACGTGGTGGATTGCATCCATCAAGGGGATGTTTATTTGGACCTGCTCAAAGAGCTTGATCAGGTCCTCCTCAGGAGCCACGGGTTTAGTTGTTCGCTTTTCCTTGGTCAAGGCCTCGGGAAATGGAACCTTGGTTGGTTCCTCTAGGATAGGTCCAGGTTTTTGATCTGGGACAGGGATAGGAACATCCTGGATGACTGTCCTAGGGTTTCGGTCACTACTAGGCTTGGAGTGGTCTGGATAAGGTGGATCTTGGGTCGACTTACCACTACGGGTTGTTACAGAATTTATTCCTGCCTGGTTCTGGTTGGGGGTTGGTAGGATGGGCTGTTGCTGTTGGTAACCCGCATAGGAGGTTGAAGCTTCCATCCCGTCAGGTGAAGGAATAGAAGGGGCCTGATAGACCATGTGTGCTTGGCCTGGGTTTGGGTTCATAACGCGCCACTGGGTCAACACGCTATTAGGATTAGGAAGAGGCTGAGAAGGAAGAGTGCCAGGTTGGCGATAATTTGCCAACTGAGCAAATTGATTTCGGACCTCTGTGATTTCATCCTTTGTTGCTTCTGGATAGCCGCATTCGTTCTCTGAATGTCAGCCAGAGTCTGGAGGATAAGGGACATTTGATCTTGGTTTGGCCCAGATGGATAAGTGGGGTTGGGCCGAGGCTGAGGTGATTGATAAGGACGAGGTGCTTGTGGACGGGGCTGAAAGGGTGGTCTTGGATTCTAAGAATTTCCCGCCCACTGGAAATTGGGATGGTTTCACCATCCAAGATTGTAGGTGTTGGAAAATGGGTCATTCTGGATGGTGTTGAGGTCCTCGCAGGGCTAAAGAGCCTTACAAAAGTCGGAGAATGGGAGAGTAGGGCTCCCTCGGCAAGGGTAGAAAGGATCGGAGGTCCCTCCAGTTTGGGAGTCAGATGGGGGTGGATATGAGTCCATCCCAAGAGAAGGTCGGTGGAAAATGTTCTGCACAGTTTCCCATGCGGGAGGGGCTGTGCGAAGGAATTCTGCGCAGAGGTGGCTCGCTGCAAGTGCAGAGTCAACTCATCCATCTTCTTCTCAATGATTGAGACCTTATCCAATCGACTGGCCATTAATTCCAGGTCGACTGCTGCGGACAGGCCTTGCATCTCATGTGCCCCCCTAATGTTCGTCGTTGCGCAGGTATTCGTCCGATCGAATAATCCCATGGAGTCATTGTTGATGGAGTTCTCACACATATTCTCGAGAATCTCCCACACGATGTCCTCATGTTGACCCATGATATCTTCTCCGCAAGTTGCATTGACGAACAACCTAATATCTTCACAGAGTCCCTAGTAAAAAGATTGGACTTGTTCCCATTTATGAACTCCGTGATGGGGGCACTTTCTCATGAGATCCTGAAAACGATCCCACGCCTCATGAAGAGGTTCTCCCATCTGCTGTGTGAAGTGAGTAATCTGATGGCATAAAGCGTTTGTCCGACAACCAGGGAAGAACTTTTTCAAAAACTCGGACTGAAGTTCTTCCCAAGTGTTGATCGGGCAAGTCTGTGTTTGATACCAATGAGCCTCCTTGTCCATAAGGGAGAAAGAGAATATCTTCATGAGTAAGATATCCCGATTCTATGCATCTGACCCAAAAGTTTGAGCCAGATGCTTAAGCTGTTTAATGTGCGGGAAGGGGTCTTCAGAGTTAAGCCCATAGAATTTAGGTATGGCATGAATCATGTTGGGCTTCAATTCGGAATCAGGTCCTCCAGTCGGGATTCTGACTCGAAGCTCAATTGCCACCGCAGTGGGATTATAGTGATCTCGCATCATGGGGCGCTGCGGTGGGTTCATGAAGTTTTGGAAGAGATCATTGAGTCGCTGGAGCTGGTGCTCAAGATTATTCTCTTCTTCAACGGGTTGAGCCATTGTGGAAGATGAAGGGGAATTAGGTTTAGAGTCAGAAGAGAGGTCTATGTGAAGAGGTTGTTGTACAAACAAGGGTACCGAGGCTTGGCCTCGGGGAGAGTGAATTTCTAGAGGAGGTTTCAAGGACCTCCTACCGAACATGCACTGATGGATTGGATGAGGTTCGCAGGTGCTGGACCCAATCAAGACACCCAAAATGTTGGGTGACTATAGAGGTTCGAGGTAGATGATACCCCTTAATTAGAAGGTCATCCACCTGAGAATTACCTGGGCAGCCAAAGAGGGAGAGTCCCGCGAAGACCCCTACACGGTAGAGCGCCCCCACGGGTTACAGAGTTTCCCCCACCCGACCTCTCTTGTCATTGAGATTCCAGGTAGACCAGAATGGGAACCTTGACCTCTTAAGTCTACCACTTTTAATTAGGATCAAGGTACTTAGGGTTTCACTTGAACTTTTAACCTTTTGTGTGCAAAGAGTGACCTAATTTAAAGGTTGGTTGATCCAAGGGATCAACTTTACCTATTAGTTCCCGTGAGAGCTTATTAGGTCCTTTCTTTTATGGTTCAAGTGACTTAAGAGCCGGGTTGCTTAGGGTTTCTCTTTATTAGGTCTTTTCAAATAATGGCTTAGGCACACTTCTTTTAGGAATTTTTAGTTCTTGATTAGAAGGTGTCTCTAAATCCCTAGCTTTGAATCTTAGGTTGGCTCTAATTGGTCTAGTTAGTTGCCTCAGGATTAGGTAACTAGGGCTCAAGCAAGAAGGTTTTAGCCCTAATTACCTCTAGTAGATATGCAGATAGAATGTGTTGAAAAAAGCAGGCAACTTTTGTGATTTGCTATGTATGAGAGACGAGTAATTCCTAGATTGCTTTTCTTTTTCTTCTTCCTCTTCAGAATTTAAGGGGCTTAAAAGAGAGGATAGATGATTACCTATCCCTTGGTGTGGTTGTTGTGTGGCTGCTTGTTCCTTCTTGCCTTCCTGTGCCTGCAGAACAAAAGAGAGATTAAGTCAATAGCCAATCAGAAATTGTGATTTAATAGCTTCTAGAATACCCGTTGCTCTCCGGTAATGACGTCAAAAATTGCTGGGTCGCTTGTTGGATACCAGCAAGTATAGTTTTTATTACTCGAGAAATAGGAAATTTTCGAGGTCGAACTCAGGGAGCAACACTAGATTTTAGAAGCGTACAAAATCGCAATTTATAATCTGGATATATACTGTTTTACAAAAAAATTTAGAGAAAGGGAATAAAATTTCTCCTCTTCTTTTCTTCTATCTTTCTTCCTTTGTCTTTCTCTCTCCAGACGTCTGACTGCAATGTCAGACGACTTAAACTGCCATTTGCTATAGTGCTTCTACTGGTTCTTCTTCCTCTTGGCTTTTTCTTCTCTTCTTATCTGCGGCTTCTCTTTCTTCAGCTTTTGCTCATGTCTTCTTCTTTCCCTTGCATCTGCAGCTTCCTCCTTACCTCAAGCTTTGGCTGCGACACCTTTCTTCTTCTTCTGTTCTTCTATGTTTCGCCTTGTCTTCTTCTTCTTCTGATCTTCTTTGTTGCGCCGCCTCCTTTTCTTCCTTGGTTCCTTCCTCTGCGTTCTTCTTTTTCTTTCCTTCTTCTTCAACTTCTGCCCTTAAGTCTTCAGCTTTCTTCCCTTGGCTTCCTTCCTTGCCGCAACTTCTTCTTCAGCTTCCCTTCCTTAGCTGCTCCCTGCACACACGAGCGCAAAACCTACCCCTACCCTCCCCCGCGTACGCTCTCTCTATTTCTCTCTTCGCTCTCCCAGAGCCAGCCAATCGGGTATTCAGGTCGGGTTACGTGCACCTGGGTCCAAGCGCACCGGCGTGGGTGGTGCTTGAGGAGTGCAAGGTAAACGGGTTAGCCAGGTCCGCGTAGCATGGGTCGTGGACGAGGCAGGTGAGTGGGCGAGGGGACCTCACCCCGTGTTTTGAGGTGGTAAGCAAGAAACACAAAATTAATTTATGTGCGGGCGCTCACCCGCACAATTCCGAGGTGGGACTAAAAGTCCCGCCTGCTTTCGTGCCTTCTCCTACAGCTGAAGTCTTCGCGATTGCAGCGACACGCGAGGCTTGCGTCTGCGATTGGGGACCTGGGACCGCGCGTGAGTCCTTTTCGCGCGGCCTGGGACTCCAGCCTGGGACTGCGGATGCCTGGAGCTGCTAGCAAGCTTTGCTCCAAGCTCGGCAGCAATGGCAGCGATCGCTCAGAACCTGAAAGCAAGAATACTACCTCGCAGCTCTGTCAGACCATTAGAAAACCTTCACCGTATCGCGGCGAAGGTGAGGCGGGGTTGGCTGGCCGCGGGGCAGCCTAGGCATGCGTGCCTAGGTCGCTCTGTGGTCGTGCGGATGGGTTAGGTCGGGGGAAGGCGACAAGGGTTGGTGCGGTCAGTGGAGGGTTGTAGGGTAATCAGTGGGTGGTGGTGATGCTCAGGGATTGGTTGGCGAGGCGGATGGAGGCGTGGAGCGGCGGGGACACCTCGCCGGAGGTCTAGTTGGAGGTGGAGATGGTGGACAGTGGAATCGAGGAGTATTTTTTGTGAAATAAATTGAGGGGAATTGAAGAGGGGGTAGAGAGGAGTGTTTCTAACCTGATTAAGTGGACGAAGGGGGAGAGACTTCGACTGGCAGTACCTGCTGTCGTCGGAGGAGATGGTGTCTAGTGGAGGGAGACGGCGGCGATGACGGGGCGAGAAGTGCTCGTGCGGGTGCTGCGCGAAGCGGAGGAAGAGGGCGAGGATAGCTCTGCCACTGGTTTTGTGGCAGAGCGACGAGAAGGAGGAGGGCGGCTCGCCGGAGCTTGCTGGACCACTTGGCCGAAGGAGAAGAAGATGAATTTGGGGTGGGACTCTAGCCAAGACAAGCTTGACCGAAGCAGCAGCCCCTGCCGTCCCTTAAATAGGTGCTGGCAAGGAGGGAAACACGAGGAGGAGGCATGGGCTGGTTGCCGGAGACGTGGGCAGAAAAGAGACCCATTCTTCTCGTGTGTTTGCACGAGAAGTATGGGTGTCGGCAGGACATGGGAGGTGGTCCATGTGGAAGAGGACAACGTAGGGGACCCTCCTCTCGTTTCTGGGGCCAGTTCCCATACCCTGCGTGGCGCCATCATCCGCGCAAAGTCGCTGGAGGTATGGTCTGCTGCTACTAGTGGCAGAGGGACCGGTCTGAAGAAAATGAAGGGAAAGTTGAGGGGGTAAACGCAAGAGTTCAAAAAGTTAAGCGTCAGAAAGTAATTATTGAGGATCAATTTGTAAAGTGGCTTTCCTTAGGTCCAAATTTTGGTATAACCCTAATTTGGACCTAAGGAATCCAATAGTGAAGTTGGATTTTAGGTTTGACCACATTTGACCAGACATTTTGCTGAAAAACCCAAATTAGGTCAAAAATTGGGTATGGTTCTCAATCTAGGTCAAGATAAGTTCTAATGGCCAAATTAAAGGTTCTAAACCCTCGGGGATGTTTTTTCATGAATTTTAGAGGGTTTAATTGATTTTTATCTTACCTGAAACTTCGTGAATTACAGTGAATTTGTTTTAGGGTTGTAGGATGTCATTTAATTTTTAGGTGTCGCTATAACCCTTTTCAGACCTAATCATCTCACTTTCTCTCTTATTAAGCCCATTTGACCTGTGTCTAAACCCTTGGAAATCCCAATTATGTATTGCATTAGTAAAATTGCAGTTTTACCTCTTGTGAATTATTTTGTACTCAAATTTGTATTTCTCTGATTTAGGCTTCCCCTTAGTTTTTGTAGTAGCTTTTGTACATTTATTTAGGTCAAAATGTGCTAGTTAAGGTTAATGATGAGGTTCTCATCAATAACCAAGAATAGAAGACGTCCACACATCACTAAAAATTATATTAAGTGCTGCTTTACTTGTAGAATAAGTAGCATACAATGGTAATTTGTGTGATTTTTCTTGCATACAAATATCACATAAGTGCTTACAAGCATCTTTAATTCCCTACTTGGTGGGGGTGAGATGTGCGTGATGTAAAAAAATGCGGAATAAAAAGATAATAATCTCACAAACTAAGCAACCACACAAGACATAAGTAATTTTTAGGTGGAACCTCAAACCGGGTGAAAACCACCACCTAACCCTCTTGAGTTAGGATTTCCCAATCGACAAAGTCGATCAAATCCACTAAACCCAGTCACTTGAACGAGGGTGATTGAACCTCAATTACAACAAGACTACTTAAACCGAGGGTAGTGTACCTCAAAACCCCTTCTCTTCACAAGAAGGGTTTTGTCTCTCGAAGGAGACGGAAATTCGCAATGCGAATACCTAATACAAACAACAAAGATAAATTACAAAACAACCTATAGAGCTAACAAAGATGAACCTAGCTACTATAGGTAAAGATGCTTCCCTTTGCTTGGAAATGCGTTGGTGTGATGACATGGGTGCATGAACCACGCTTTGGCACAACAACACTCTCATAAAGGCGAAGGGAGAGCGGGTTCACAACTCAGATGAAGCTTTCTGGATGTAGAACTAGGCTTGGAAAGCTAGAGCATTCTTCTCAAGATCAAAAGACACAAATTGATATGAAAGTGTGTTGCTTGGTGTATCTTTGCAAGGCAAGGGTTCTCCTCTATTTATAGAGGGACTAGGAAGGCTTTGGAAGGCCTTAGAAGGCTTCCATAGCCGTTGGGTGCAAATCCAAGGCAAATCAAGTCAGAATCAGGATCAATCATGACTCTGATAGGGTTATTAAACGTTTTAACTTAAGGTCAGACGTCGGGTTGTTGTCTGATTTTAGAGTCAGTCGTCTGATCTAGGTAGGTTGATCTTCTTGGTCGATGTTGAATCAGACCAGACGTCAAAACAAGTCTTTTAAAACGTCTGGACATAAGGTCAAACGTCTAATTCTAGATGGGTACCCTTCCTATTTTTGTTCAGACCTAAACAGGGTTCTAGGTCTAAATGATCAGACGACAGATCGGTCGTCTGGCATAGGATCTGGACGTTTGGAAACTAGGTTAACTGCGAGTATAGATTTCCAAGAGAGTACAACGGCTATGAGATCTGACACAGGTGATTTGGCGACTAACGAGGCTCAACGTCTATTTATCAAATGTCTGGGAATCACTACGGATGTCTAGAAACTAATAAAATGTCAGACTAACGTTAACTTTCTAATAATAGGTTGCTAAGGCCAACGGTCGTCTTATTGGTCTTTTGGCAAAGGCATCAGACATCTCCTAAGACGTCTGATTCTAACAGACAGAACTTATTAAGTCCAGCCTAGATGTTTTGGACGTCTGATCAAACAGTCAGACGTCTTAAAAGTCACTATCAGAAGTCTGATTTTCAAATTGGATGTCTGATAAGGTTGTTCAAACCTTATTTTGGTTTTCTAAGTTCTCTACAGAAAACCTAAGTATCCTAGGGTTTGTGCAAGTGTTCCTAGGACCACTGTTAGGGTACTTTGAAGCTCTTTAACATGAATCTAAGAAATAAAATAAAGAGCAACAAAAGAAACAAAATATAAAGTACAATAGAAAGGAAATCTATCATATTCTTCATCTCGTTCCTTCTCCAAGCTTTCGCTCCTCATGAAGCTCCTCCGCCTTTGTCAAGCTCCTCTAATCCACCATGGATGTGAGCTCGAACTCCGTCTAAACACCTGTCTCCATTTGTAATTTGACCTAAAAACTAGGACTCAAAAGTAAATGTTAAAAGACACGTGTTTTGTTACCATCAAAATAAACGATCGTGGTACTGTAGCACCAACAATCTCCCCCTTTTTGATGATAATAAAATAATAAATAATACATAAAATTCTCCTCCTTTTTGACATTATCAAAAAGCTTTTTATCAATTTTAATTCTCCTAAACTCCCCCTTAAATCATGCTCTTCTAGTTTTTTGGTTAAATTTGTTTTAATCAAGAATAATATTCTCCCCTTTTTGTAATAACAAGATAGCTATATATTTTTCTCCCCCTTTCTAAAGGAAATATAGCTAACTTAACACCTCCCCCTAAATGATTGACAATAAGCTCATAATTTTAACTCCCCCTGTCTATATGCTAATGATAAAAAGATAAGGTTAAGGGTTTTACCTCACCTACCATGGCCAATAAAATGGCCCAAATGGAGGTCGATGCCAAATCGGATGGGGTTCCCATCCGTAGCTTGGAGGTCCGGGCATCAGCGCCGGTCTCCAATCTAGCGGTCGACGTGCGGCGGGTTCATCATTTGTTCACCGTCTTGTCGATCTTCTCGTTTTCCTCCTTGGTCTACTCCTTGGTCCTCCCAACTCGAGTTGACCATTCTTGAGCTTGTAGGTCGAGTCCATTACGTTGATATCTTCTTTGAAACCTACAAAACAAGATTCCAAATCTTTCTTCGGTATCCAAGTGAGCTTGGATCCGTATTTGTTAGTGGGTCTCCTTGACGGAGATCCTTTCTCAACCTTAGGACTAAATAAATTTTCTACTTTATTGATCAAATTATTTGATATCTCCCTAAGACATGCAAGTTCATCTTCAATAGCATGCATCTTAATTTTTAAGCTAGAAATTTTGATTTTTAAGTTTGCATTTTCTTCAATCAATTTACTATTTTCATTGATTAAGTCTTTATTTTCTAATAACAAGTTATTATCCTTAAGACTATCTTCTAGATCCTTAAGTTTTATTTGTAATCTTTCATTTACACTTTTAAGAAAATTAAGATTCCTTTTAATATTTCTATTTTCTACCTTAAGTGATTTACTAAGCTCAAATAATTCATCAAAAGCATCTTGTAAATTAGAATTTACCTCATTGTCGAAGTCACTTTCACTGTCGCCTGCTGTTGCCATGAAACCCATGCAGGCGATTTCATTCTTCTTCTCGGGATTTTCTTCTTCTTCCTCCTCCGAGCTCGAGTCGTCCCAAGTCGCTTGGAATGCCTTCTTCTTATACTTCTCCTCATTCTTCTTCTCCTTCATGAGAAGAGGGCACTCGGGTCAAAGATTACCCTTTTCGATGCAGTGGTAGCAACGTCTCAGGCTTTCTTTTTCCTTATTCTCCTTATTTTATTCCCTACAAAACTTGAAAAATTTTTTAAGAATTTAAAATCTTCGTCATCGAAACTTACCTCGCTATCTGACGCAGCTCTGAATGCGAGTGTCTTCTTCGGTTTTGGCTCTGGTGTATCCTTCTTCTTCTGCTTTAGCCTTGTCTTGTAGGCCATTAGATTGCCTAGGAGATCCTCCATGTTGAGCTCCTCCACTTCGTTCGCCTTTTCGATAGCGATGACCTTCTGCTCCCATTTTGGTCCAAGGGAGCAGAGAAGTTTCCCTTGAAGTTTCCCCTTATGAAGGTCTTTCCATGTTACGACCCGGTTCCCGAATCCCTATAGGACTCGAGACCGACTCGCCTCGACTAATCCTAAGACCCAGTCGTCCAACAAGAAATAACAGAAAAGTAGGAAAATAAACTACATTCACATATGCAATGTAACTAAGAAGTAAAAGCATACAAGCAGTAAAGGAAAGTAATAGCTGTTAATTCAGTACATACCATCACAACAACAGGGAAAACGGAACGAAAGCAACAGTAACTGAAACAGTAGTAAAAAGTTTGAAACTCACTATAGCAGTAAAGATAGTACAACAAAAAGTACTGAAAACTATGGCTGGACTCGACTGGGCCCAGCACCCTCCGTAGCCGGTAGCTCGAGCTGCTCAACTCCTGGACCAGAACGTGTGTGATGAAAAAGACGGAGTCAGCGAACGCTGAGTAGAGTGGTAACCATACTATCTAAAGCAATAAAAGTAGTAGGTATATTTATCTTTTTGAGTTATTTTATTTTATAAGTAATTCCTTTTCACCCAATTTGGTTAACATTCAGATTTCTTTCTTGATCTTGCATGTTCCTCATGGAAACGATCTTGATTGCAGTCTTTTTCGAAGAGTAGAAGGTACACGTGGTACTCTTCTGGCCGGGAGAGTCCCCCGTGATAGTCCTACACCTAGTCAACCACCTCGAGGTCACTGACAGACGTAGCGGTGACTACGGCATACGCGATAAGCACATGGGTAGCTACCTCGCACTGACACGCGGTCAGTCATTTCCACTAGCGGGTACGCCCAAAGTACAGCACGGAACAGTATAGGGCCTAGCCTTCTCAGAAACAGGGGTCTCGCCCCTCCACAATCCGCACACCCTCGTCTGACTACCCTGATTTGCCCAGAGGGTTTAACAAGTCGGTGTAAGGTGGCTAGTTGAACCTCAAGCCTCGTGGGGTGGCTAGCTCCCTCCCTACACTAATAGCTCGCCTCAGTACCGTATACGTGAGGGCCAACAGAAGTTGGTGTAGAGTGGCCAATCCTAACCCCGGGTCCCAACCCACGGGCAGCTAGCTCTGCTCTACACTAAACGGGGACAGTCGCTTTTCTTGGTACGATGTACTCAAGGGCCAGCACACTTCCCGTCCACATTCCATACTTTTCCATCTAACCACAGGAGCTCTACTCCTAACTCCCCGTAGGGTTCATGCTCATGTTCACCATATTATTCCAATCCAGGTTTCATCGTTCACAATTCAGCTCTTGTTTATACACAAGCAGCTCATATTTCCACAATTTAATGCATGTAACAAGTGACATCACAGATAACTGTTTAGTTATCTCAGGCAGCTCATATTTTAACAGGAAGCTCAAACTTATTTACAGCCAACGGCTAACAATTTAGTTCATTCATATATATATAATTACAATCACGCAGAACAATTGGTTCAACCATTTCTCTGTCCTAGGGTTCATGCCACATCCTAGGTTTCCAGCCAGCTAATTTTCATAGATGCATTTATATTTAATAAGAATAACAGGGGTGGACCACACTACTAGACAATCCGGGAGTACTGGGGGCTCGAATCGCAGACTCAGGCGCCTCTGCGAGCCCCCGACACGCAGCAGATCGAAGTCCTATACCAAGGAACACATCACAACGGAAGGATCAAAACAATGTATAAAGGTTTCTAATATGTAGGGGAACTCACAAGGAAACCACAAATACTTTGTTTGCGTAAAACGGATCTCGATCGAACCCTAAATGGGTCAAAAACGTGTCTGCAGACCAAAATCAGACGTCTGGAAACAAGTCCAGACGTCTCAAAAGTCACAGAGACTCACCTCAAGCTCCTGCAGTGACCTCAGATGTCCAGGACTCCCCCGCGACCGTCTGAGAACAGTTCTAGACGTCTGACCAATCCTCCGATCGTCTGGAAATGCCTCCAGTCATCTGATAAGCTGTCCAGACATCCGAAAGTGCATGGAAAGGCGTTCCGCGTACCTTCCCAAGGCTGCTCCTGCGCACGATAGAGCAGCACCCTATTTTAACCCAACAGGATCGTGTGCGGTGCGGGCTACATGGCCGTAACCACGAAGAAGTACCTTTGCAATACAGATGCTTTCAGACGTCTAGTGTTGACGCCAGACGTCCAGCCGGTCATCCGGAAGACACTCCGGATGTCTGATATTGGAAAAATTCCAGTATCAGACTGCGCTCCTACTCTTCTCGCCGCGCTTTGCGGCGTCTCCCCGCACACCGTCGCAACTCCAGCTGCTGCAGGTGGTCGAGGACGACGCTCCAACGCCCTCCTCCTTTCGCACATGCCGCGGTGGTCATGTGAGCTTCCCGTGAGCTTCCACAAAGCTCTCGACCTCGACCTTCTCCTTCTCACGCACCCTCCTCCTCCTCGCCCTCATGCTCTCTCTCTCTCTCGCTCACCCTCGCTCACAGCAGTGGAAGTGGGGTGAGGTGGTAGTGGTGGAGTGGAGAGGAGAGGAAGGGGGTGGCCCTTTATAAGGCTGCAACTAGGGTTCTGCAGGGGGAGGGAGGACGAAAGAGAAAGAGAGAAAAGAGTTTTGTGCACTGCCCGTGCGCAGAACACAGAAGGCGTACAAAAATTTAACTTCCAAACGTCTGGGAAAGAGTCTAGACGTCTGGACAGACGTCTGACTAACACTCCAGATGTCTTAAAAGGCTAAAACAGGATGGGTCTTTACATCATAACAAACTTAAAGGAAGTTTCATCCCCGAATCTTGAACTAGCTAGGGTGCGGAAAGAGGAATATAAAACGCATAACAAACTTAAGGAGGACCGAAGTTGGTCCGAAAAGACGTACCCTCGAAAAGCTCTGGGTATCGCTCTCGCATTGCCGCCTCAGGCTCCCAGGTAGCCTCCTCATACCGCTGGCTTCTCCACAAAACCTTCACCAGGGATACCTGCTTCTGTCTCAGACTCCGGACAACTCTATCTAGTATCTGCAGTGGTCTCTCGGGATAGGTCAGGTCATCACCCACCTTGACACTCTCGTGGCTCAGAACGTGATAGGGATCGGCAACGTACTTCCTGAGGTTGGACACATGGAACACGTCATGCACTCCAGAAAGCTAGGGTGGAAGGGCAAGCCGGTAAGTATCAGGTCCTACCCACTCCAGGACCTCAAAGGGCCCCACAAACCTCAACGCTAGCTTCCCCTTCAACCCAAAACGCTGCAGGCCCTTCATGGGGGAAACGCGAAGATGTGATCCCCAACCTCGAACTGCACCTCTCTACGTTTCCGGTCAGCATAACTCTTTTGCCTGCCCCTGACAGTGCGGAGTCGTCTATGGATTTGCTCCATCACCTCCTGACTCTACCGGATCAGCCTGGGGCCAACCTCCCACTTGGTCCTCACTTCAACCCAACTCTAGGGCACAGTATACCTCCGTCCGTACAGAGCCTCGTAAGGTGCCATGCTGATGTTCGAGTGATAACTGTTATTATATGCAAACTCTGTCAGGGCTAAATGCTCCTCCCAAGAGCCTCTCCAGTCTAGTACATAGGCACGCAAAAGGTTCTCAAGTGTCTATATAGTGCACTCTGACTGTCCGTCCGTCTGGGGGTGGTACGTGATACTGAACCTCAACCATGTCCCCAAAGCCTGCTGAAACTCAGCCCAAAACTGCGAAGTAAAATGGGTATCCCGGTCGATACAATCTCACGCGGAACTCCGTGCAGGCATACCACATCACGAATGTACCTCTCTGCCAACTGTGCTGGTCCCAAGGTGACTCGGATCGACAGGAAACGTGCCGTCTTCATCAATCTGTCCACTATCACCCAATCTACGTCGTGCCCCCGCTGGGTAACGGGTAGACCCACCACCAAGTCCATAGTGATGCTCTCCCACTTCCACTCTGGCACAGGAAGTGGTTGCAACTGCCCCACAGGCCTCTGGTGCTCGACCTTCACCTGCTGTCACACCAAACATTGCTGCATGAAACTCACCCACATCCTACTTCATCCCTCTCCACCAAAAGTTGCCCCTAAGATCATGATACATCTTTATGTTCCCAGGATGTATGGTAAACCTGGACCCGTGCACCTCCGTCAGGAGCTCTCTCAACAACTCCTCGTCCCTCATGCGCAGCACCTCGTCTGTAAAAGAAAAGTCTCCTGGGTCCCCTGACAGCACTCTATCTCGCAACGTCTGTAGGTACGGATCTGTCATCTATCCTACGATGATGCGGTCCATCAGCTCTGGTCGCATCTGTCGTGTCACCGTCAATGCCCCACAATACCCCTGTGACTCTCAGAGTCGCCAACTACTCAACTCCTCCATAAGTCTCCAACTCTGTGCCTGTAAACTGGCCAAGTGGGCGGGCGCCTTTCGGCTCAAGGCGTCAGCCACCACGTTGGCCTTCCTCGGATGGTAGGAGATGCTGTAGTCATAGTCCTTCAAGAGCTCTAACCAACGTCTCGGTCTCATGTTAAGCTCATTCTGGTCAAATAAGTACCTGAGGCTCTTATGATCTGTGAAAATCTTAAAGGTCTCACCGTAAAGGTAATCCTCAATGTCTTCAGCGCGAAGACAACAGCTGCCAGCTCTAAATCATGGGTAGGGTAGCTATGCTCATGGGCTTCAGTTGCTGCGAAGCATAAGCGACAACGTGACCCCGCTGCATGAGCACACCCCCTAATCCCTGCAACGAAGCGTCCATGTAGACCACAAAACTGCCACTGCTGTCCGAGATGGTGAACACAAGAGCTGAAGTCAGTCTCTCCTTCAACTCCTGAAAACAAGCCTCACATGCTTCTGTGAAGGAAAAGGGCGCATCTTTTCGGGTCAACTGAGTCTTAGGGCGAGCAATCTGCAAGAATCCCCTGATAAACCGTCGATGGTAACCTTCCAGTCCCAAAAAGTTGCGTATCTCTGTCACTGTACATGGCCTCTCCCACCTAAGTACGACCTCAACCTTAACTGGATCCATAGCTAAACCATCCCCTGAGATCACGTGGTCCAAGAAAGTCATCTGCCTCAACAAAAACTCACACTTGCTGTACTTGGAATACAACCTGCGTCATCTCAAAGTGTCCAAAATCATCCGTAGATGTTGCCGTGCTGTGCCTAATCCCGCAAGTAAACGAGCACGTCGTCGATGAATGCCACCACAAACTGGTCCAATTACGGTCTGAAAACCCGGTTCATCAAATCCATAAAAGCAACGGGTGCGTTGGTCAGCCCAAACGGCATGACCAGGAACTCGTAGTGTCCGTACCAGGTACGGAAAGCTATCTTGGAGACGTTCGTCTCCTTGATCCTCAACTGGTGGTAACCTGACCTCAAACCTTTCTTGGAGAATACTGTGGCATCTCGCAACTGGTCAAAAAGGTCATCAATCCTCGGCAGCAGGTACTTGTTCCTGATGGTGACCCTATTCAGCTGTTTGTAGTCAACACAAAGTCGCAGGGTACCATCGTTCTTCTTCACAAACAACACAGGGGCTCCCCATGGGGACGCACTGGGCCTCACAAAGCCCTTCTCCAACAGGTCCTATAACTGTGACTTGAGCTCTCGCAGCTCAAGTGGTGCCATCCAGTACGGTGTAGTAGAAATGGGGTTGGTCCCCAGTACTAATGAGATCTCAAACTCGATCTCACGCTCGGGCGGTAGTCCTGACAGCTCCTCTGGAAACACGTCGGGGTACTCACAAACCACCGAAATGCTCTAAAAGTCAGCCACGGGGTTAGGCTCTACCACTACACAGGCTAGGAAGCCCTCACACCCCTGGCTTAAAAGCCTCGCTCTCCCGAAGCGCAGATATGCACCTGAAACTTCCGTCCATAGGCTATCCGTGAAACTCAAAGGAAGACATCTCCGGTATGGAGAAGACGATCTTCCTTCCGAAACAGTCCACCAAGACGTGGTAGGCGGACAACCAATTCATCAGTAAAATCACGCCAAAATCCTCCATCGATATTACAATCAGGTCAGCGGTGAGGCGGTGCCCCCTATACTGACCTCACAGTCCATGTAGACCTCAGCTACAAACAACTGGGCACCTAGGCCTCTGATCACAAACGAATCCTTTAACAACATACTGTCCTATCCCAAACTGATAGCAAAACTCGCAGCAACAAAAGAGTATGTGGCGCCAGAATAAAAAAGTACGTATACTAATCTGCTGGAAACGATAACCATACCTGCCACCACTGAACCGGACGCCCTGGCGTCTCTGTATGTCAGGGTGTTGATACGCCCCTCAGCCCTCGGTGCAGAAGAAGCAGCTACACTCTGGGTCGGGCGAGCAGCTGTTTGTCAGTACCCTCCTCGTGACTGTTGCCCTCCCCCACGCGCCTGGGGACCACGACCACCAGCTCGGCCTTCAGCGCTCAGTGCAGGGAGCATCTGCTGTGCTCCAGCCTTAGATGGATAATCCCTCCTGGTGTGACTCGGCTAGCCACACTGGTAGCAGAGGGGAACTCGACTCCCTCCCTCGGTAGGTCCCTGCTAACGGCTGGGCGAGGGTCCAGTGCTGGCAGCTCGCCCCTGTCTGGGGCCCCCAAAGGCCATTGACGACCCTGCAAAACGAGGCGGCTCCCCTGCGGGTGCCGCGTGCCTCCTCTCTCGACGACCCTGGGAGTCCTCTGGCTGGTAGGGCCTCTTCCGTCCGCTGTCGGTGTCTCACATGGCCGGGTTGGTCTCCTCGTACATCATGGCTGCCTCCACCACTCTTGAGAAGGTGGGCAGCTTCAGGGGTTTGACATACCCCTGAATAACAGATCGGAGCCCCTCAGTGAACCTCCACAGGCGCTCCTCCTCTGTAGCTACGGCTTTCAAAGAAAAACGTGACAGCTCCAGGAAGCGCATGCGATACGTGCTAACAGTCATCGTCCCTTAGCAGAGAGTGTGGAACTTCCACCTCCTCTGGTCCTACCAAGTCTGCGGGAAGTACTGCTTGCAGAAGAGGGTCACGAACTGGTCCCACGTCGGCTCTCCCCTCTCTTGGCCTCTAACAACCCTCTACCACCTGTGTGCCGCACTCTCTAACTGGTACGTGGCAAAGGCCACGCGGCACTCGGCAGGGGGGCGAAGGGTGTCAAACACCTTCTCTATCTACTCCAGCCAGTCCTTTGCCTCAGACGAGTCCTCATTTCCCTTGAAGGAGGGGAGCTTCTGCTTCTGAAACTGTCCGTAAAGCTCGTGGTGTAGCTGTAGTGGGGGAACGGGCAGGCCTCCAGGCAAGGAGAGCTCGTGCTCGGAAGTGTCAGAGTGTGGCGGGGGCGGTGGAGGACCACCCCTTCCCCCTCCTGCTCGTCCGGCGCTGCGGCGGTCTCTCTATCCCACTGAGGTCTCCCCCTCCACGTCCTCAAGGAGAGGTGCCCGTGGAGGTTGGTGGAGCTCCTCTCGCACTGTCTCTGATCAACTAGGGGAGGTCCTGGGCCTGAACGCCTGGGAGAAGTAGCGGGTCAACTGGCACCTCGGGTCCGACATGTTCGCCCCTCCGACCTCATCCACAGCCACATCCGCGGCCCGCCTCGAGAACTCCCCGACGAGACATCTACTGTAAGGAGTCACAGAAGACCAAGCAAAAGAGGTCAACTCTATCGAACTTCTGCGAAAAGGGACTCAGAACAGATGTCAAGCGATACGTTGTGGTGGCTACCCTAGTTACATGCATGTGAATGGTTATTCTCAAGCTAGTTGGTTCATTTCTCGAGATGATCTTGCTCTAATACCATCTTGTTATGACCCGGTTCCCGAATCCCTACAAGACTCGAGACCAACTCGCCTCGACTAATCCCAAGACCCAGTCGTCCAACAAGAAATAACCAAAAAGCAGGAAAATAAATCACATTCACATATGCAATGTAACTAAGCAGTAAAAATGTACAGTTAATAAAGGAAAGTAATAGCTGCTAATTTAGTACATACTACCACAACAACAACGAAAATGGAACAAAAGCAACAGTAACAGAAATAGTAGCAAAAAGTCTGAAACTCACTATAGCAGTAAAGAGAGTACAACAAAAAGTACTGAAAACTATGGCTGGACTCGACTGGTGTTACGACCCGGTTCTCGAATCCCTACAAGACCCGAGATCGGGTCGACTCAACTAATTCCAAGACCTAGTCATCCAACAAGAAATAACTAAAAAGCAGGAAAGTAAACCACATTCACTATGCTAAGTAACTAACAGTAAAAAAGTACGAGCAGTAAAGGAAATAGAAGCTGCTAACAGTACATATCACCACCACAACAGTAATGTAGAATAAGATACAGAAACACAAACGGTAACAACAATCTAACTTACTAGCAAAAAGGAAGTACAACAACAACTGAAACTACTGCTGGGCTCGACTGGGCCCAGCACCCTCTGCAACCGGTGACTCGGGTTGCTCAACACCCAGACCTGAAAAAGGGTTATGAGTAAACCGAGTCAGCGAATGCTGAGTAGAGTGATAACCAACTAACTAAAGCAGTAAAGGCTAATAGGTAAATTATCTTTTCCAATTATTTTATTTTACTAGTCATTTCCTTTTACCCATTGGTTTACTTTTAGATGTCTTTCTTGATCTTGAATGTTCCTCGTGGGAACGATCTTGATTGCATTCTTTTCCGAAGAGTAGAAGGCGCACGTGGTGCTCTCCTAGCCGGGAGAGTCCTCCGTGATGATCCTACACCCAGTCAACCACCCCGAGGTCACGGATAAACATAGTGGTGACTATGGCACGTGCGATAAGCGCACGGGTAGCTACCCCGCACTAGCATGCGGTCAGTCGTTTCCGCGAGCGGGTACGCCCAAAGTACAGCACGAAACAGTATAGGGCCTAGCCCTCTCAGTAACAGGGGTCTTGCCCCTCAGAACCAAACAAGGGTCTCACCCCTCCACAGTCCGCGCACCATCATCTGACTACCCTGGTTTGCCCAGTGGGCCTAACAAGTCAGTGTAGGGAGGCTAGCTGAACCCTGGGCCCCGTGGGGTGGCTAGCTCTCTCCCTACACTGGTAGCTCTCCCCGGTAAAGTGTACGTGAGGGCCAAAGAAGTCGGTGTAAAGTCGCCAATCCTAACCCTGGGTCCCAACCCAAGGGCGGCTAGCTTCGCTCTACACTAAATAGGGGACAGTCGCTCTCCTTGGTACCACGTACTCAAGGGCCAGCACACTTCCCACTCACATTTCCGGATCCATTCCATTTATCCACAGGAGCTCTACTCCTATTTCCCCGTAGGGTTCACGCTCGTATTCACCATGTTGTCCCATACCAGATTTCATCATTCACATTTCCATTCTCATATTATACCCATGCAGCTTGTATTTCCATCATTTAACATATACAACAAGTAGTGTCACAGGTAACTATTTAACTAGCATAGGCATTTCATATTTCACAGGCAGCTCGTATTTATTAACAGGCAGTTATTTACATTTCTATTCATTTATTTATGACTGCAATCTCAAACACGCATACAAACAGTGCAAGTACTTCTTGTCCTAGGATTCATGCCACATCCTAAGTTTCTAGTTATCTAATTTCACATATGTAGTTATGATTTATAATTAAAATAAGGCAAACCACTCTACCAGATAATCCGGGAGTACTAGGGGCCGAACGGTAGGCTCACATGCCTCTGCAGGCCCTGAACACGCAACAGATCGAAGTCCTATACCAAGGAACATACCACAATAGAATGCTCAGAACAGTATATAAGGCTTTCTAACATGTAGAGGAACTCACAAGGAAACCATAGATATCTCGTTTGCGTAAAACGGACCCTAAACGGGTCAAAAACAGGACTGCAGAACTAAATCAGACGACTGGCACAAGGTCCAGACATCTTAAAAGTAACCAGGGTCTCACCTCAGGTTCCTGCGTCGACTTCAGATGTCCAAAACCCCTACTTGACCGAATAAACCCAGCTCCAAATGTCCGACCTCTTCTTCAATCGTCTGGGAGTGCTTCCGGTTGTCTGGTAAGCTGTTCAGATGTCCGAAACGCGTGGGAGGGTATGCCCCACGCCTTCCCGAAGCTATCCCTGCACACGACAGATGATATCTTCCTCTTTTAGCCACACAGATCAAAGCTGCAGTGCGGCCTGCATGGCCGTAACCACAAGAGGAATGTACCTTCGTGAAGCTCTGTTTTCAGACGTCCGATGTCGTCACCAGACGTCCAACCCATCGTCTAGATGACACGCCAGACGTCTGTTTCTAGGAAAAACCCATAACCAGACCGACCTCCTGCTCCTCTCACCGCATGCAGCCGCAGCATCTCCTCCTCGTCTGCAGCTCCAGCTGTAGCAAAGTGTTGGGGACGTCTCCCCCGACGCGCTCCTCCTCCCGCACGCGTCGCTCCGGTGGTGCGTCCTCCGGGGTGCTCCCACGAGCTCGCAAACACAAGCTCCTCCTCTCTTCACATTGCCTCTCCTCCTCGCTCTCGCACCCTCTCGCGCTCTCCCTCTCGCTGCAATGGAGAGGAAGAAGGAAGGTGGTGGTGGTGGAGTGGAGAAGAGAGGAAGGGGGGAGAGGGGCCTTATATAAGGGAGTAGCTAGGTGTTACGACCCAGTTCCCGAATCCCTACAAGACACGAGATCGGCCCAACTTGACTGATCCCAAGACTCAGCCGTCCAACAAGAAATAACCAAAAAGCAGAAAAGTAAACCACATTCACTATGCTATGTAACTAACAATAAAAAGAAGTACAAGCAGTAAGGAAAAAAAAGTTGCTACAGTATATATCACCACCACAACAGTAAAACAGAAATAAGGTACAGAAACACAAAGGTAACAAGTGTCTGAAACTCACTACAACAAGAAGGCTACTGCTACTGGGCTCTACTGGGCCCAGCACCCTCTGCAACCGGAGACTTGGGCTGCTCAACACCTGGACCTGAAAAGGGTTATGAGTAACAAAGTCAACGAACGCAAAGTAGAATGGCAACCAACTAACTAAAGCAGTAAAAGTGAACAGGTAACTGTCTATTCCAATTACTTTATTTTACAAATTATTCCTTTTCACCCATTGGTTTATTTTTCAGATCTCTTTCTTGATCTCGAGTGTTCCTCGTGGGAACGATCTTGTTTGTAGTCTTTTTCGAAGAGTAGAAGGCGCACGTGGTGCTTCCTGGCCGGAAGAGCTTCCCATGGTGATCCTACACCCAGTCAACCACCCCAAGGTCACGGACAAACGTAGCGGTGACTACAACACACGCGATAAGCGCACAGGTAGCTATCCCGCACTGGCATGCGGTCAATCGTTTCCACTAACGGGTATGCCCAAAGTATAGCACGGAACAGTATTAGGCCTAGCCCTCTCAGTAACAGGGGTCTCATCCCTCCACAGTCCGTGCACCCTCGTCTGACTACCCTAGTTTGCCCAGTGGGCCTAACAAGTCGGTGTAGGGTGGCTAGCTGAACCCCAGGTCTCGTGGGGTTGCTAGCTCTCCCCCTACACTAGTAGCTCTCCCCCTACACTAGTAGCTCTCCCCAGTACAATGTACGCGAGGGCCAAGAAGTCGGTGTAGAGTGGCCAATCCTAACCCCGGGTCTCAACCCAAGGGCGACTAGCTCTGCTCTACACTAAACAGGGGACAGTCGCTCTCCTTGGTATCACGTACTCAAGGGCCAGCACACTTCCCCACTCACATTTCCAAATCCATTTCATTTATTTCCAGGAGCTCTACTCCTAATTCCCCGTAGGGTTCATGCTTATATTTCTCATGCCATTTCATATCAGGTTTCATCATTCACATTTTCATTCTCAGGTTATACACATGCAGCTCGTATTTCTATCATTCACATTTCCGTTCTCAGGTTATACACATGCAGCTCGTATTTCATTCATTTAACATATACAACAGGTAATGTCACATGTAATTGTTTAACTAACACAGGTAATTCATATTTCACAGGCAGCTTTTGTTCATTAACAGGTAGTTGTTATCATTTCTATTTATTCATTCAAGACTGCAAATCAAAGACTCATACAGACATTTCAAGTAACTTCTCGTCCTAGGATTCATGACACAACCTAGGTTCTAGTTATTCAATCCGCATATGCATTCATATTTATAATTAAATTAGGGAAAGCCACTCTACCAAACAACCCAGGATTATTGGGGGCTCGGACGGTAGGCTCACGTGCCTCGGCAAGCCCCGAACCCGCAACGGAACGAAATCCTATAACAAGGAACAATCATAATGGAACATTTAGAACGGTATAAAATGCCTTCTAACAAGTAGAGGAACTCTCAAGGGAAACACCGATATCTTATTTGCATAAAACGGACCCTAAACAGGTCAAAAATAAAGTTACAGACCCAAATCAGGCGTCTGGCACAAGGTCCAGACGTCTTAAAAGTAGACAGGAACTCACCTCAGGTTCTGTGTCGGTCTCAGACGTCCAGAACCTCCTCCCGACCGTATGGACCCAGCTCCAGACGTCCGACCTCTCTCTCAGACGTCTGGGAGTGCTTCTGGTCGTCTGGTAAGCTGTCCAGATGTCCGAAACGCGTGGGAGGGCGTGTCCCGTGCCTTCCCGAAGCAATCCCTGCACGCGACAGCAAATCTCCTACAATAAGCCATGCAAAACGTAGCTGCAAAGCAGCCTGCATGGCCGTATCCGCAAAAGGAAATGTACCTTCACGAAGATATGCTTTCAGACGTCCAATGTAGTCACCAGACGTCCGCCCCGACGTCTGGACATCACGCCAGATGACTGATTCTGCAAAAATCCCAGAACCAAAACCTCTTCCTGCTCTCCCTCGCCGCGCGCAGCCGCGGCCTCGCCTCCTCGCCCGCAGCTCCGGCTGCAATAGTGTCGAGGACGACTCCCCCGACATACTCCTCCTCCCGCATGCACCACTCCGGCCATGCGCCCTCCGGTGAGCTCTCACAAGCTCGCGAGCTCAGCTCTTTCTCCTCTCCTCACTCTGCCTCTCCTCCTCGTCGCCGCTCTCGTGCTCTCTCTCTCACGCTAGCTCCTCTCACTGGGGTGGAGAGGAAGAGAAGAAGGTGGCTGGCTAGGTGAAGTAAGGAAGAAAGAAGAGGGGGAGAGGGGTTTTATAGAGGTGCATTAGGGTTCAGTGGAGGAAGGAAGAGGGAAAGAGAGAGGAGGGTACTGTCTGCGTGCAGCCCACACGTAGACGTGAAGCTCGTACCAAAAATTTTGATTTCCAGACGTCTGATCAGACGTCTGGCCGACAGTCCAGACGTCTTAAAAGGCTCAGGAGAGAACGGGTCTTTACATCATAACAAACTTAAAGGAAGTTTCGTCCCCGAAACTTGAGTTAATTAGGGTGTAGAAAAAGAACTATATACGCATAACAAACTTAAAGAGGACCGAAGTCGGTCCGAAAAGATGTACCCTCAAAAAGCTCTGGGTACCTCTCTCGCATCGCCACCTCAGGCTCCCAGGTAGCCTCCTCGTACCTCTGGCTCCTCCACAAGACCTTCACCAGGGGTACCTGCTTCCGTCTCAAACTCCGGATGGCTCTATCTAGTACCTGTACTAGTCACTCGGGGTAGGTCAGGTCGTCACCCACGTCGACACTCTCGTGGCTCAGCACGTGACTAGGATCGGCGACGTACTTCCTAAGGTTGGACACGTGGAACACGTCATGCACACCGGAAAGCTGAGGAATGGCAAGCCTATAAGCAACGGGTCCTACCCGCTCCAGGACCTCAAAGGGCCCCACAAAGCTCGGTGCGAGCTTCCCTTTCACCCCGAAACGCTGCAGGCCCTTCATGGGCGAAACACGAAGAAAGACGTGATCCCCAACCTCGAACTGCACCTCTCTGCTTTTTCGATCGGTATAACTCTTCTGTCTGCTCCTGACAGTGCGAAATCGTCTGTGAATCTGCTCTATCACCTCCTGACTCTGCTGGATCAACCTGGGGCCAACCTCCCACTTGGTCCCCACCTCAACCCAACTCAAGGGCGCAGCACACCATCCGTACAGAGCCTCATAGGGTGCCATGCCGATACTCGAGTGATAACTGTTATTATATGCAAACTCTGCCCGGGGTAAGTGCTCCTCCCAAGAACCCCTCCAGTCCAGTACACAGGCGCGTAAAAGGTCCTCAAGTGTCTATATCGTGCGCTCTGACTGTCCCTCCGTCTAGGGTGGTACGCCGTACGGAACCTCAACCGTGTCCTCAAAGCCTGCTAAAACTCAGCCCAAAATTGGGAAGTAAAATGGGTATCCCGATCGGATACAATCTCGTGCGGAACTTCGTGCAGACGTACCATGTCACGAATATACTTTTCCGCCAACTGCACTGGTCCCAAGGTGACTAGGATAGACAAGAAATGTGTTGTCTTCGTGAATCTGCCTACAATCACCCAGACTACGTCATGTCCTCGCTGGGTAACAGGCAAGCCCACCACCAAGTCCATGGTGATGTTCTCCCACTTCCACTCTGGCACAGGAAGTGGCTGCAACGGCCCTGTAGGCCTATAATGCTCGGCCTTCACCTACTGGCATGAACTCAACTACATCCCGCTTCATCTCTCTTCATCAAAAGTCATGTCTCAGATCATGATACATCTTCGTGTTTCCAAGATGTATCATGAACCTGGACCCATGTGCCTCAGTCAGGAGCTCTCTCAACAACTCCTCGTCTCTGGGAATGCATAAACGTCCCCTCATGCGCAGCACCTCGTCTGAAAAAGAGAAGTCTCTTGGGTCCCCTGACAGTACTCTGTCTCTCAACGACTGCAGATACGGATCTGTCATCTGTCCTGTGATGATGCGGTCTATCAGCTCTGATCTCGTCTGTCGTGTCACTGTCACTGCCCCACAATGCCCCTATAACTCTAGGGGTCGCCAACTGCCCAACTCCTCCATAAGCCTCCAACTCTATGCCTATAAACTGACCAAGTGGGTGGGTGCCTTCCGGCTCAAGGCATCAGCCACCACGTTGGCCTTCCCTGGATGGTAGGAGATGCTGCAGTCATAGTCCTTCAGGAGCTCTAACCAACGTCTTTATCTCATGTTAAGCTCCTTCTGATCAAACAAATACTTGAGGCTCTTATGATCCGTGAATATCTCAAAAGTCTCACCGTAAAGGTAGTGCCTCCATGTCTTCAGCGCGAAGACAACAGCTGCCAGCTCTAAGTCGTGGGTAAGGTAGCTATGCTCATGGGGCTTCAATTGTCGCGAAGCGTAAGCAACAGTGTGACCCCGCTGCATGAGCACACCCCCTAAACCCTGCAACGAAGCGTCCGTGTAGATAACGAAACCGCCGCTGCTATCTGGGATGGTGAGCACAGGAGCCGAAGTCAGCCTCTCCTTTAAGTCCTGAAAACACGCCTCACAAGCATCTGTCCAAGCAAAGGGCACGTCCTTTCGAGTCAACTGAGTCATAGGACGCGCAATCTGCGAGAAACCCCTAATAAACCGCCGGTAGTAACCTACCAGTCCCAATAAACTACAGATCTCTGTCACTGTACATGGCCTCTCCCACCTGAGTCCTACTTCTACCTTGGTTGGATCCACAGCCAAGCCATCCCTCAAAATCACATGACCTAAGAAGGTCACCTGCCTCAACCAAAACTCGCACTTGCTGTATTTGGCATACAGCCTACGTCGTCACAATGTGTCCAGAACCATCCGCAAGTGCTGTTCGTGCTGTGCCTGATCCCGTAAGTAAATGAGCACATCATCAATAAATACCACCACAAACTGATCTAGATACGGTCTGAACACCTGGTTCATCAAATCCATGAAGGCAGCGAGGGCGTTGGTCAGCCCAAACAGTATGACCAAAAACCCATAGTGTCCGTACCAGGTGCGAAAAGCTGTCTTGGAGACATCGGTCTCCCTGATCCTCAACTAGTGGTAGCCTAACCTCATATCTATCTTGGAGAATACCGTGGGACCTCGCAACTGGTCAAACAGATCATCAATCCTCGGCAGCGGATACTTGTTCTTGATGGTGACTCTATTCAGCTGTCTGTAGTCCACATAAAGGCGTAGGGTACCATCCTTCTTCACAAATAACACCAAGGCTCCCCACGGGGACGCACTAGGCCACACAAAGCCCTTCTCCAATAGGTCTTGCAACTGGGACTTAAGCTCTCGCAGCTCAAGTGGTGCCATCCTGTAAGGTGCTATAGAAATGGGGCTAGTCCTCGGTACCAATGAGATCTCAAACGCGATCTCACGCTTAAGCGGTAGTCTTGGCAGCTCCTCTAGAAATACGTCGGGGTACTCTCTGACCACCAGAATGCTCTAAAAGTCTGCCACGGGGCTGGGCCTTGCCACTACACAAGCCAGAAAACCCTCACACCCCTGGCCCAAAAGTCTCGCCGCCCGAAGTGCAGAAGTGCACCTGAAACCTTCGTCCAACGACTGTCCGTGAAACTCAAAAGAAGGCATGTCCGGTATGGAGAAGACGATCTTCCTCTCAAAGCAGTCCACCAAGGAGTGGTAAGCGGACAGCCAATCCATCCCCAGAATCACGCCAAAGTCCTCCATAGGTATCACAATCAGGTCAACGGGGAGGCTGTGTCCCCTAATACTGACCTCACAGTCTGTGTAGACCTCCTTAGCTATAAACAGCTGACCACCCGGACCTCTGATCACAAAAAGATCCTCTAACAACACACAGTCATGTCCCAAACTAACAACAAAACTCGCAACAACAAACAAGTGCGTGGCGCCGGAATCAAAAAGTACGTAAACTAATCTGTCAGAAACTGTAACCACACTTGCCACCACTGAACCCGATGCTCTGGCGTCTCTGTGTGTCAGGGCGTTGATACGCCCCTTAGTTCTCGGTGTAAAAGAAGCAGCCGCACTCTGTGTCGAAGGGGTAGCCGCTGGCCGGTACCCTCCCTGCGATTGCTGCCCTCCCCCACGCGCTTGGGAACCACGGCCACCTGCTCAGCCTCCAGTGCTCGGTGCGGGGAGCATCTGCTGCGCTCCAGCCCTAGACGAGCAGTCCCTCCTAATGTGGCCCAACTGGCCACACTGGAAGCAGAGGGGAACTCGATTCCCTCCCTCGGTAGGTCCCTTCTGACAGTTGGGTGGGGGTTTAGTGCTGGCAGCTAGCCCCTATCGGGGGCCCCCAAAGGCCACTGTCGGCCCCGCAAAATGAGACGACTCTCCTGCGGGTGCCGCGTGCCTCCTCTCTCGTCGACCCTGTGAGTACTCTAGTTGGTAGGGCCTCTTCCGTCCGCTGTCAGTGTCTCGTGCAGCCGGGATAGTCTCCTCTTACGTCATAGCTGCCTCCACCACTCTCAAGAAGGTGGGAAGCTTCAGGGGTTTGACAGACCCCCGAATGGCAGGTCGGAGCCCCTCAGTGAACCTCCACAGGCGCTCCTCCTCAGTATCCACAGCTATCGCAGCAAAATAGGATAGCTCCAGAAAACGCATACAAGATGCATTAACAGTCATCGTCCCCTGGCGGAGAGTGTGGAACTTCCGCCTCCTCTGATCCTGCCACGTCTGTGGGAAGTACTGCTCGCAGAAAAGGGTCACAAACTAGTCCCAAGTCGGCTCTGCCCTCTCCTAGCCTCTAACTGCCCTCCACCACCTGTGTGCCGCATTCTCCAACTGGTACGTGGCAAAGGCCACGCGGCACTCCGCAGGAGGGTGAAGGGTGTCAAACACCTTCTCGATCTGCTCGAACCAGTCCTCCGTCTCAGACGGGTCCTCATCCCCCTTGAAGGAGGGGGCTTTAGCTTCCGGAACTGTCCAAAAAGCTCGTAGTGCTACTGTAGTGGAGGAACGGGCACGAATCCAGGCAGGGAGGGCTCGTGCTCGGAAGTGTCAGAGTGCGGTGGGGGCGGTGGAGGACCACCCCATCCCCCTCGTCCAGCACTGCGACGGTCTCGCGGTCCCACAGAGGACTCCCCCTCCACGTCCCCAGGGAGAGGCGCTCGTGGAGGCGGGTGGAGCCCCTCTTGTACTATATCCCGTAACTGCACGAGGTCCTGGCCTGAACGCCCGGGAGAAGTGGCTGGTCCACTGATGCCTCGGGCTTGGCACGTCCACCCCTCCAACCTCATCCACAGTCGAATCTGCGGCCCGCCTCAAGGACTCCACGTCGAGGCATCCCATGCAAAGAGACGTAGAAACAGAACAAAAAGATGTCAACTCTAATAGACTTCAGCAAAGGAATCTCATAACAGATGTCAAGTGGTACGTTGTGGTGGTTACTTTAGTTACATGCACGTGAATTGGTTATTCTCAAGCTAGTTGATTCAGTTCTTGGGACGACCTTGCTCTGATACCATCTTGTTACGACTCGATTCCCGAATCCCTACAGGACACGAGATCGACCCGACTCGACTGATCCCAAGACCCAGCCATCCAACAAGAAATAATCAAAAAATAGGAAAGTAAACCGCATTCACTATGCTATGTAACTAACAGTAAAAAGAAGTACAAGCAGTAAGGAAAGAAAAGCTGCTACAGTATATATCACCACCACAACAGTAAAACAGAAATAAGGTACAGAAACGTAAAGGTAATAAGTGTTTGAAACTCACTATAACAAAAGTACTACAAGAAGAAGGCTACTGCTACTAGGCTCTACTGGGCCCAGCATCCTCTGCAGCCGGAGACTCGGGCTGCTCAACACCTGGACCTGAAAAGGGTTATGAGTAACAAAATCAGCGAACGCTGAGTAGAGTGGCAACCAACTAACTAAAGTGGTAAAAGTGAACAGGTAACTGTCTATTCCAATTACTTTATTTTACAAGTTATTCCTTTTCACCCATTGGTTTATTTTTCAAACCTCTTTCTTGATCTTGAGTGTTCATCGTGGGAACGATCTTGATTGCAGTCTTTTCCAAAGAGTAGAAGGCGCACGTAGTGCTCTTCTGGTCGGGAGAGTTACCCATGGTGATCCTACACCCAGTCAACCACCCCAAGGTCACGGACAGATGTGAGGTGACTACGACACACGCGATAAGCACACGGTAGCTATCCCACATTGGCACGCGGACAGTCGTTTCCCCTAACGGGTACGCTCAAAGTACAACACGGAACAGTATAGGGCCTAGCCCTCTCAGTAATAGGGGTCTAGCCCCTAAGAACCAAACAGGGGTCTCGCCACTCCATATTCCACGCATCCTCGTCTAACCCTGGTTTGCCCAGTGGGCCTAACAAGTCGGTGTAGGGTGACTAGCTAAACCCCGGGCCCCATGAGGTGGCTAGGTCTCCCCCTACACTAGTAGCTCTCCCCGGTACAGTGTACGTGAGGGCCAAGAAGTCAGTGCAGAGTGGCCAATCCTAACCCCGGGTCCCAACCCAAGGGCGGCTAGCTCCGCTCTACACTAAACAGGGGACAGTCGCTCTCCTTGGTACCACATACTCAAGCGCCAACACACTTCCCCACTCACATTTTCAGATCCATTCCATTTATTTCCAGGAGCTCTACTCCTAATTCCCCATAGGGTTCATGCTCATATTTCTCATGCCATTTCATACCAGGTTTCATCATTCACATTTCCATTCTCAAGTTATATACATGCAACTCGTATTTCTATCATTCACATTTCCGTTCTCAGGTTATACACATGTAACTCCTATTTCATTCATTTAATGTATACAACAGGTAATGTCACATGTAACTGTTTAACTAACACAGGTAACCCATATTTCACAGGCAGCTCTTGTTCATTAACAGGCAATTGTTATCATTTTTATTTATTCATTCAAGACTACAAATCAAACACGCATACAGACATTTCAAGTAACTTTTCTTCCTAGGATTCATGCCACAACCTAGGTTCTAGTTATTCAATCCGCATATGCATTCAGGTTTATAATTAAATTAGGGAAAGCCACTCTACCAGACAACCCAGGAGTATTGGGGGCTTGAACGGCAGGCTCACGTGCCTCAGCAAGCCCCGAACCTGCAACGGAACGAAATCTTATAACAAGGAACAATCACAATGGAATATTCAGAATCGTATAAAAGGCCTTCTAACAAGTAGAGGAACTTTCAAGGAAAACACCAATATCTTGTTTGTGTAAAACGGAGCCTAAACGAGTCAAAAACAGGGTTACAAACACAAATTAGACGTCTAGCACAAGGTCCAAACATCTTAAAAGTAGACAGGAACTCACCTTAGGTTCTGCGTCAGCCTCGAACGTCCAGAACCTCCTCCCGACCGTCTGGACCCAGCTCCAGACGTCCGACCTCTCTCTCAGATGTCTGGGAGTGCTTCCGGTCGTCTGGTAAGCTGCCCAGACATCTGAAACGCGTGGGAGGGCGTGTCCCGCGCCTTATCAAAGCAATCCCTACACGCGACAGCAAATCTTCTACAATAAGCCATGCAAAACGTAGCTGCGGAGCTGCTTGCATGGCCGTATTTGCAAAAGGAAACGTACCTTCGCGAAGATCTGCTTTCAGACATCCAGTGTAGTCACCAGACGTCTGCCCCGATGTTTGGACGTCACACAAAATGTCTGATTCTGGGAAAATCCCAGAACCAGAACCTCTTCCTGCTCTCCCTCGCCACGCGTAGCCGCAGCCTCGCCTCCTCGCCCGCAGCTCCGACTGCTGCAGTGTCGGGGACGACTCCCCCGACGTACTCCTCCTCCTCCCGCACGTGCCACTCTTCCTCCTCTCCTCACTCTGCCTCTCCTCCTCGTCGCCACTCTCGCGCTCTCTCTCTCTCTCTCGCGTTAGCTCCTCTCGCTGGGGTGGAGAGGAAGAGAAGAAGGTGGCCAACTGGGTGAGGTGAGGAAGAAAGAAGAGAGGGAGAGGGGTTTTATAGAGGCTCATTAGGGTTCGGTGGAGGAGAAAAGAGGGAAAGAGAGAGGAGGGTACTGTCTATGCGCAGCTTACCCGCAGACGCGAAGCTCGTACCAAAAATTTCAATTCCAGACTTCTGGGAAGGGTTCCAGACGTATGAACAGACGTCTGGCCGACAGTCCAAACGTCTTAAAAGGCTTAGGACAGAACGGGTCTTTACACTAAGGTTCGGTGGAGGAGAAAGAAGAGAGAGAGAAGAGACAAAAAGGTTGTCTGCGCGCAGCCAGTGCGCAGACACGACCCTGCGTACAAAATTTTCAATTTCCAGACGTCTGGGAAGGGGTCCAGACGTCTGACTGACTGTCTAAACGTCTTGAAAGGCTCAGAACAGAATGGGTCTTTACAAATGGACCCAGCACCCTCTGCAGCAGGTAGCTTGGGCTGCTCAACTCTTGAACCTGAACAGTGTTATTGTTACGACCTAGTTCCCGAATCCTTACAGGACACGAGACCGAACCGACTCAACTGATCCCAAGACCCAGTCGTCCAACGAGAAAGTAACCAAAAGTAGGAAAGTAAACCACATTCACTATGCTAAGCAATTAACAGTAACAAAAGTACAGCAGTAAAGAAGTAAAACTACTACAGTACACACCACCACAACAGTAAAAAGGTAAACAGGTACAATAATATAATGTACAGAATGTATGAGTACAGAGGTGCAAGAAACTACTCACTACAACAGAAAAGGAGTACAACAAGAAGCTACAACTACTGGGCTCTACTGGGCCCGGCACCCTCTGCAGCCGTAGGCTCTGGCTACTCAACACCTGGACCTGAAAAGGGTTATGAGTACACAAAATCAGCGAACGCTGAGTAGAGTGGCAACCAACTAACTAAAGCAGTAAAAGTGGACAGGTAGCTGTTGTTTTCCAATTTTCATTATTTCACAAGTTATTCCCTTTGTTTTCATTGGTTTATTTATCAGATCTCTTTCTCGATCTCGAATGTTCCTTGTGGGAACGATTTTGATTGCAGTCTTTTCTGAAGAGTAGAAGGCACACATGGTGCTCTCCTGGCTGGGAGAGTCCCCCGTGGTGATCATACACCCAGTCAACCACCCCAAGGTCACGGACAAACGTAACGGTGACTACAGCACACGCGATAAGCGCACGGGTAGCTACCTCGCACTGGCACGTGGTCAGTCGTTTCCATTAGCGGGTACGCCCAAAGCACAGCACGGAACCAGTATAGGGCCTAGCCCTCTCAGTAACAGAGGTCTAGCCCCTCTCAGTAACCAAACAGGGGTCTCGCCCCTCCACAGTCCGCGCACCCTCGCCTGACTACCCTGGTTTGCCCAGTGGACCTAACAAGTCGGTGTATGGTGGCTAGCTGAACCCCGAGCCTCATGGGGTGGCTAGCTCTCTCCCTACACTAGTAGCTCTCCCCAGTACAGTGTACACGAGGGCCACAGAGTCTGTGCAAAGTGGCCAAACCCACCCCAGGTCTCAACCCGAAGGTGGCAAGCACCCCTCTACACTAAGAGGTAACATGCGCTCCCCTTGGTACCACGTACTCAAGAGGTAGCACATTTTTCATCACATTTCCATATCCATTTCATATATTTCCAGGAGCTCAACTCCTATTCCCCCATGGGGTTCATGCTCATATTCCCCAGGCCATGCCATACCAGGTTTCATCATTTCTATTTCCATTCTCATGTTATACATATGCAACTTGCATTTCTATCGTTCACATTTCCGTACACGGTTATACACAGGTAGCTCGTATTTCCATCATTCACATTACCATTCTCAATTTATATACATGCAGCTCGTGTTATATCATTTAACATATACAACAGGAATTTACATGCAACATTTTGCTAGCACAAGTACTTTACATTTCACAGGTAGCTGTTATTCATTTACAGGCAATTGTTATTCTTCTAACTACTCACTCAAGACTGCAAATCAATCATCCATTCCAGACATTTCAAGTGTTTCTTGCCCTAGGATTCATGCCATATCCGAGGTTCTAATCATCCATTCCACACATGCATTTAGGTTTTAATTAAATTAAGGGGAAGCCACTCTACCAGTAAACCCAGGAATAGTGGGGCTTGAACGACAGGTCTACGTGCCTCAACAAGCCCCGAACCCGCAACGGAACGAGGTCCTATCACAAAGATCAATCACCAGAGAGTACTCAGAATAGTATAGAAAGTCTTCTAACAAGTAGAGGAATTCATATGGAAAGCATCGGTATCTTATTTGCGGAAAACGGACCCTAATGGGTCCAAAACAGTGTTTTTGACTCAAATCAGACGTCTAAAACAACTTCCAGACATCTTAAAAGTGTTCGGTACCATACCTCAAGTCCTGCGTCAATCCTCGAACATCCAGGAACTCCTCTGGATCATCTGGACCCAGTTCTAGATGTCCGACCACCTCTCCGGACGTCTGGAAGCGCTTCCCATCATTTGGTGCCTTGCCCAGACGTCTGACGTGCTTGGGAGGGCGTGTCCCACGCCTTCCTGAAGCCACTCCTACGCAAAATCCACCAAATCTCCTAAAAAAGGCATGCAACAGTGCCTCGACAGAGCGACCTGCATGGCCGTATCCGCAAAGAAGACGTACCTTCGCGAAGTCTACTCCTCAGTCATCCAAAACCTCCTTCAGACATCCGCTACGTCGTCTGGACGTCGCTCCAGACATCTGATTCTGGGAAAAACCCAGAACCAAAACCTACTTCCACCCTCTCGAGTCGCACCCTCTTGCCTGCTGCTCTGGCTGCAGTAGTGTCAGGGAGGACCTCCCCAACGCACTCCTCCACCTTGCACACGCGTTGTTCCGGCCGTGAGCTTACCGGCGAGCTCGCAAGCTAAACTCCTCCCCCTCTCATGCTACTCCTCTCCTTCTCACGCCACTCCCGCGCTCTCACTCACTCTGTTGCTCTCGTTGGAGGGAAGGAGGAAGGTGGCTGGGAAGTGGGGTGGAATGAGGGAGAGGAGGGGGGCTTTATATAAGGGTGTGGGTTTAGGGTTTCGTCGGGGCGGAAGGAGAGAGAAGAAGGAAAATGAGATGAGTGTACAGTCTGCGCGCAGCACATGCGCAGACGCGAGCTCGTACTTAAAATTTTCAATTTTCAGACGTCTGGGAAGGTGTCCAGACGTCTGACCCATATTCCAGACGTCTTAAAAGGCTCAAACAGCACGGGTCTTAACAGTTATAAAAAGACGGAGTCAGCGAACGCTGAGTAGAGTGGTAATCATACTATCTAAAGAAGTAAAAGTAGCAGGTATATTTATCTTTTCGAGTTATTTTATTTTACAAGTAATTTCTTTTCACCCCATTTGGTTAACATTCAGATTTCTTTCTTGATCTTGCACATTCCTTGTGGGAAAGATCTTGATTGCAGTCTTTTCCAAAGAGTAGAAGGTACACATGGTGCTTTTCTGGCCGAGAGAGTACCCTATGGTAGTCTTACACCCAGTCAACCACCCCGAGGTCACTAACAGATGTAGAGGTGACTACGGCACGCGCGATAAGCACACGGGTAGCTACCCCGCACTAACACTCGGTCAGTCGTTTCCACTAGTAGGTACGCCAAAAGTATAGCACGGAATAGTATAGGGTCTAGCCCTCTCAGAAACAGGGGTCTAGCCCCTCAAAACTAAACAGGGGTCTCGTCCCTCCACAGTCCGCGCACCCTTGTTTGACTACCACAGTTTGCCCAAAGGGCCTAACAAGTCGATGTAGGGTGGCTAGCTCCCTCCCTACACTAGTAGCTCGCCTCGGTACCGTATACACGAGGGCCAACAGAAGTCGATGTAGAGTGGCCAATCCTAACCCAGGTCCCAACTCAAGGGCGACTAGCTCCGCTCTACACTAAAAGGGGACAGTCTCTCTCCTTGGTACCACATACTCAAGGGCCAGCACACTTCCCATCCACATTCCATACTTTTCCATCTAACCATAGGAGCTCTACTCCTAACTCCCCATAGGATTCATGCTCATGTTCACCATATTATTCCAATCCAGGTTTCATCATTCACAATTCAGTTCTTGTTTATACACAGGCAGCTCGTATTTCCACAATTTAATGCATGTAACAAGTGATATCACAGGTAACTATTTAGTTATCTCAGGCAGCTCATATTCTAACAGACAGCTCATACTTATTTACAGGCAGTGGCTAACAATTTAGTTCATTCATATATATATAATTACAATCATGCAGAATAATTAGTTCAACCATTTCTCTGTCCTAAGGTTCATGCCACATCCTAGGTTTCCAGCCAGCTAATTTTCATAGATGCATTCATATTTAATAAGAATAACAAGGGTGGACCACTCTACCAGATAATCTGGGAGTACTGGGGGCTCGAACCGCAGACCTAGGTGCCTCTGCGAGCCCCCGACACGTAGCAGATTGAAGTCCTATGCCAAGGAACACATCACAATGGAAGGTTCAGAATAGTATATAAAGGCTTCTAATACGTAGAGGAGCTCACAAGGAAACCATATATACTTTGTTTGCGTAAAACGAATCCCGATCGGACCCCAAACTAGTAAAAACGTGTCTGCAGACCAAAATCAGACGTCTGGAAATAAGTCCAGACGTCTTAAAAGTCACAGAGACTCACCTCAAGCTCCTGCAGTGACCTCAGACGTCCAGGACTCCCCCGCGACCGTCTGAAAACAGTTCCAGATGTCTGACCAGTCCTCCAATCGTCCGGAAACACCTCCGATCGTCTAATAAGTTGTCCAGACATTCGAAAGTGCATGGAAAGGCATTCCACGCACCTTCCCAAGGCTGCTCCCACGTATAACAAAGCAGCACCCTATTTTAACCCAACAGGATCGTCTGCGATGTGGCCTGCATGGCCGTAACCGCGAAGAAGACGTACCTTCACGATACAGATGCTTTCAGACGTCTGGTGTTGACGCCAGACGTCCAACCAGCCATCCGGAAGATACTCCGGACGTCTGATACTGGAAAAATTCCAGTATCAGATCGCGCTCCTGCGCTTCTCTCCGTTCTCCGCTGCATCTCCCCGTGCTCCGCCGCAGCTCCAGCTACTGTAGGTGGTCGAGGACGACGCTCCAACGCCCTCCTCCCGCACATGCCGCAGTGGCCGTGCGAGCTTCCACGAAGCTCTCTACCTCGGCCTTCTCCTTCTCACGCACCCTCCTCCTCGCTCTCACGCTCTCTCTCTCGCTCACCCTCACTCACGGCAGTGGAAGTGGGGTGAGGTGGTAGTGGTGGAGTGGAGAGGAGAGGAAGGGGGTGGCCCTTTATAAGGTTGCGGCTAGGGTTCTGCAGGGGGAGGGAGGAGGAAAGAGAAAGAGAGAAAAGAGTTATGCGCGTCGCCCGCACGCAGAACGTAGAAGGCGTACAAAAATTTAACTTCCAGACGTCTAGGAAAGGATCCAGACGTATGGACAGACGTCTGATTGACACTCCAGACATCTTAAAAGGCTAAAATAGGATGGGTCTTTACATTCCAAGAGCTTTCAATCCATTTACGATGAGAGTGAACCTAGTGTTCATCTCACTCAAAGATTCATTAGACCTCATAGAAAAAGACTGAAAATCTTGCAATAAAATATTGATCTTAGAAGTCTTTACCTTAGAGGTACCCTCATGAGTTACCTCGAGTGTGTGCCAAATCTCGTATGTGGTGACGCATTGCGAGATTCTGTTGAATTCCTCTGGACTGAGCATGTAATACAACGTGTTCATCGTTTTCACATTGAGCGAGACTTCCCAGATTTGCTGTTGCGAGTAACCTCCCACGGGTTTATCAGGGATGTCAAACGGTGTCTCGCATTTAGCCCAAATCGTGAAGTCATTGGCTTGAAGCCACGTCTTCATCCGCAGCTTCCAGTAGGGGTAGTTGCTCCCGTCGAAGAATGGTGGACGGGTCGTGGACTACCCTTCGGAAATCCTAATCGCGGAACTACTCCCCTCCATAGATCTCTTGTCGGTTGTTACGCCAAATAAGCAAGAACCTGCTCTGATACCAATTGTAATTCCCTACTTGGAGGGGTTGAGATGTGTGTGACGTAAAAAAATGCGGAATAAAAAGATAACAATCTCATAAAATAAGCAATCACACAAGACACAAGTAATTTTTAGGTGGAAACCCAAATCGGGTGAAAACCACCACCTAACCCTCTCGAGTTAGGATTTCCCGATCGACAAAGTCGATCAAATCCACTAAACCTAGTCACTTGAACGAGGGTGACTGAACTTTAATTACAACACTACTTAGACTGAGGGTAGTGTAACTCAAAACCTCTTCTCTTCTCAAGAAGGATTTTATCTCTCGAAGGAGACGGGAATTCGCAATGCGAATACCCAATACATATAACAAAGATATATTACAAAATAACCCATAGAGCCAACAAAGACGAACCTAGTTACTATAGGTAAAGATGCTTCCCTTTGCTTGGAAGTGCGTCAGCGTGACGACGCGGATGCGTGAACCATGCTTTGGCACAACGACGCTCTCGTAAACGCGGAGGGAGAGCAGGTGCACAACTCAGCTGAAGCTTTCTGGATGTAGAACTAGGCTTGGAGAGCTAGAGCTTTCTTCTCAAGATCAAAAGACACAAATTGATATGAAAGTGTGTTGCTTAGTGTATCTTTGTAAAGCAAGGGTTCTCCTCTATTTATAGAGGGCCTAGGAAGGCTTTGGAAGGCCTTGGATGGCTTCCATAGCCGTTAGGTGTAAATCCAAGGCAAATCAAGTAGGAATCGAGATCAATCATGACTCTGACAGGGTTATCAGACGTTTTGACTTAAGGTCAGACGTCTGGGTTGTCGTATGATTTTAGAGTAAGTCATCTGATCTCGGTAGGTTGATCTTCTTGGACGATGTTGAATCAGATCGGACGTCAAAACAAGTCTTTTAAGACGTCTGGACATAAGGTCAGACGTCTAATTCTAGACGGGTATCCTTCCTATTTTTGTCCAGACCTAAGCAGGGTTCTAGGTCTAAATGATTAGACAATAGATCGGTCGTCTGGCACAGGATCTGGATGTCTGAAAACAAAGTTAACAGTGAGTATAGATTTCCAAGAGAGTACAACGGCTATGAGATCTGACACAGGTGATTTGGCGACTAACGAGGCTCAACGTGTATTTATCAGACGTCTGGGAATCACTACGGACGTCTGGAAATTAATAAAATGTCAGACTAACGTTAACTCTCTAATAATAGGTTGCTAAGGCCAACGGTCGTCTTATTGGCCATCTGGCAAAGGCATCAGACGTCTCCTAAGACGTCTAGACTAAGGTCTGGACGTCTGATTCTAACAGACAGAACCTATTAAATCCAACCTAGATGTTTTGGACGTCTGATCAAACAGTCAGACGTCTTAAAAGTCACTATCAGACGTCTGATTTCCAGATTTGACGTCTGATAAAGTTGTCTGAAACCTATTTTGATTTTCTAAGTTCTCTACAGAAAACTTAAGTATCCTAGGGTTTGTGTAAGTGTTCCTATGACTACTGTTAGGGTACTTTGAGGCTCTTTAACAAGAATCTAAGAAATAAAATAAAGAGCAATAAAAGAAACAAAATATAAAGTACAATAGAAAGAAAATCTATCATATTCTTCATTTCCTTCCTTTTTCAAGCTTTTGCTCCTTGCGAAGCTCCTCCGCCTCTGTCAAGCTCCTCCAATCCGCCATGGATGCGAGCTCGAACTCCATCTAAACATCTGTCTCCATTTGCAATTTGACCTGAAAACTAGAACTCAAAAGCAAATGTTAAAAGATACGTGTTTTGCTATCATCAAAATAAACAATCGTGGTGCTCTAGCACCAACAGCATCATCATCAAAAGCAATATTCTTAGAAGTAAGAATCTTCTTTATTAGAGGAATATTAGCATGACCAAGGCGAGCATGACACAAGGAAAGAGGAACCTTTATTGCTAATAGATCTTCTATAGAGCTAGAAGACTGTGAAGAAACAACAATAGTAGACACAATCGAGGAGGACTTGGGAATCTACATTTGATTTTTTTTTTTTTTTTGAAACTGAAAGGAAAGCTATCGTACTACTATAGCAATCCAGGGGGAATCCACATTTGATAGAGCCCATCTTTAACTCTGCTATGAAATTGAACTTGATGCGAGACCTTGTCCTTAACAAGGAAAAAGTCAGCATGCAACTCAAAGTAACAATTGTTGTCCTTTGCAAAACTTGTGAATGAAAGCAAATTTTCATGAACATGTGGAATAGCGAGAACATTATTCATCTAAAATCTTTTATTATTAATAAGATAGAGTTTGCTCCATGAGAAATATACTCGCCCTCACCGTTGCCAAACCACACTTCTGACCCAGAATAATTAGACACAATATCCAAATTACCAACATGGTGAGTAGCACCCGAGTTTGGATGCCAAGACTGAAGAGAAGGCTATGCAGACTCAAGCATTTGAACTTGTGGAGGCAATAGCATGATTGAATCGTTAACATAGAACAATTTAAGGTAATGTGATTCCAGCGGCACATATCTGACACTGAGTAGAAGCATTAGAAAATGGGCTGAAAGGAAAAACACTAGAATTGAAACCTCGTCTGAGAAGTAAAGAAACCTCAACCATAATTTCCTCGACCAAAATTGAAACCACCACGCCCTCCATTCTAAAAACACCTCTAGCAGAAAAACCTCCCCTGAATTTATTTCCACGTCTACCTCCTCAAGAGCCAGAAGAGGTTGAAGAAGAAGATATATTCTGTGTCTTTAGCCGATTTGCTGCAGCATCAAGATCTGGTTGGTTTCATAAAATGCCTTGTGCACGAGAGAGCAAGAGACCAGCAGCTTCTTCATAAGAGATATGACCAGATTTACTAGTTAAGGTAGCTACCAGAGGATCATAATCAGGTCCTAAGCCATTTAAAATAGCTAAGAGTAAATCTTCCTACTCAAGCATCTTTCCTGAGGCTGCAAGATTGATGTTGATGGTTTTTGCTTTGTTTACAAATCCAGAAATGCTCAAATCACCCTTCTTCAAAGATGTAAGCTCAGATTTATACTGAAACACCTTAGCTTTGGATTGGGTGGCCAAATAATTGTCAAGAAAGCCCTAAACAGATCTTGCTGCGGTTAGATTCAAAATTTGCGAGAAAATTTCCTCAACTTAATACCAACTAATCTTTCCTATGCCACAAGTTGCACTCCTCATTAACAATCTGGGACATAGCTTTTGGATCTTTAACAAACACGGGAGGGGCTTCGGCAGAGCCATCCAAAGGGAAATCAAATCATAAGCGGGCAAAATCGGCAGGAATTGAGCCTTGCATAAGGCATAGTTCGAAGAAGTCAATTTATAGGGAAAATTGTTATGAACTGCTACAGGAACCGAAGATTGAAATCTAAAGAGAATGGTAGACATATCAGAGGAGGAAATCGGAGCCGCAATACCCATAGACACGAAAACAGAGCACTTCAAGCAAGAACAATCGCAGAGAATAAGAGAGAGATGATCGAATCGGAGATAATACTCTAAAGATAAAACTGCACATTTGATCTCTCGTTGCTTTGGAGATATTGGGATGTTGCGTCAACAAAGACAGTTTAGCAATCTTTCATCTGATGCAAGAGGAGAACCTGTAATCACCTCCTACTTCTTCCTACCGTGCCTCGATTCTTTGCAAGAGATGTGAGATGATGAGAAGATAACAAGATGAAGCGACGACTGATGTGTTAGAAATGCTACGATTGCGAAAATCGAGATGAGATCTGTGATGGACTGATGGGTGTTGATGATGGAGACGTCAGCAAGTGATCGACAAGGTAGATCAACGAAGGAGAGAAAGGAAAGGAAGGAAATCAATGGAGGGGGATTTGTTTTTCTGATGGGGATGAAGAGGCTCAAAGGAGCTTTAAAGGAGGAAGTAGCAATGTGATTTTTGAATTGCGAAGGAAGAGCTGATTACGTAACCGTTTGGATTTTTTGAAATGACGGGGGCATAAACGGATGGGATTTTTCAACGGATGAGAATTCTGAATGGCATGATTGGCTTTGCTGATCTCGATCGTTTTCTTTTTTTTAGTTCTTTTGTACGCATTTTCCATGGCCCTCTTTCTTTCTTTTATTTATTATTCAATCAATAAAATCTTTATAATTTTTTTTTTTGTAAGTTTTACATTTATCATATTTTTTAGTTTATGCAAACTTCAACTTTTTTTTATCTTAAATTAAATTTCCTTAATTGAACTAAATATAAAAGTTAATACTATATTAAACTAAGGAAAATTTAAAAGTAATGCGTCCCGATCCCCGGCTCCACTGCTGCATCCGAGGTCCAACTTTGCCACGTGAAGTCGTCTTAACTCTACCTCTGTCTGAGAATAGCCAATCCCCAACAAGGCATAAGGTTGAGTGAACATGTCTACCGTTCAATCGCAGCGGCAGCACTCCGCCGGCCTCCACGGCCCCCCGCCTCCGCGCTACGTCCAACCGCCACCCAACCGCCCTTCCAACCTACGCCCCGCCACCCTCCCCATCCCTACCATTGACCTCAGCCTCCTCCTCGGCTCCCCCTCTGAGACCGCGAAGCTCGACTCCGCCCTCCGCACCCACGGCTGCTTCCACACGGTCAACCACGGCATCCCCACCCCACTCCTCGACCGCCTCCTCTCCAACACCCGCGAATTCTTCTCCAACCCACCGGTTCAGCAACAAGGCGAAGGGTATAGCGAGGACGACGTCGTCCGCGAGGACCAAGTCCTCGATTGGTCCCACAGGATCTACCTGGAGGTGCAACCCGAGCAGCAGAGGAAGGTACACCTGTGGCCTCCGATTCTGAAGGACGTACTGTTGGAATACCACGAGGGGTGCAAGTGGGTAGCCGAGAGAGTCTTCATGGCGATGGGGGAGGCCCTGGGTTTGGGAAACGACTACTTCCTAGAGGGGTCCAGGGAGGGGATGGTGCATAAGAGATTTAACCGCTACCCACGTTGCGAGAGGCCAGATCTAGTGATGGGGTTGAAGCCGCACATGGACGCGTCCGCCATCACGTTGGTGTTGCAGGACCCCGAGGTGAATGGGGGCCTTCACGTTCTTAACGGGGGAGGAGAGTGGTTGGGGGTTCCGGTGGTTCCCGGTGCTCTCCTTGTCAATATTGGGGACCAGATCGAGGTAACTTATTCTTACTTCTACTTGCTTTGGATCATATGTGCTTTGTCGTCTTTTGATTTTAGTGCATCCAAAGGTACAGCGTGTCGGACCCACTCCAGTGTGTAGGTGATCGTTTGGTCGATTTTTAGTGCATGTTAGGAGGATTATATACTAAGAGTTGGATCATGATGCTTTGTAAATATTAAAAGATTCCTATGGTTGCTTTTGTACTTTCAAGTGGAGAAAAGGTCGTTTCTTTAGGGTCGATGTATGTTGCAGTGTATTTTATAGGATAAAAATTTGCAAACAGAAGCTATCCTATGTTGGTGTCTACGTGTAATCCAAAATAATTCTATGGGGGTACTTAAGTGAATAAGGGATAAGGTGAGAATTTATGGAATTAAAATCGAATAAAATCAAAAATTAAACAATTTTATATAATCCTAAGAAAAATCTATTCCTCATACCATCAATTAGAATGAAAATGGAAAAGAAAATGATGGAGGGATACATGAACCTATCGCAGTGGAAGCGTTGAGATCACGAAGATCCTCTGGAGCTGTGGGTTTGCTTCTCCAACGAGAGACGGTGGTGTAACGACCCGGTTCCCGAGTCCCTACGAGACACGAGAACCGGACCGACTCGACTAATCCCAAGACCCAGTCGTCCAACGAGGAAGTAACCAAAAGACAGTAAAATAAACCACATTCAGCATGAATATAACTAACAGTAAGAAAGTACAGCAGTAAGGAAAGAAACTACTACAGTAGGCACCACCACAACAGTAAAACAACATTTATCATATAACAAAAACTGCAGGTAAAGAAGGTACAGCGAAAACAGAAACTACTCACTAGAACAGAAACAAAAAGGGGTACAAAGCTGGGGTAACTCTACTGGACCCTACTCGGCCCAGCGTCCTCTGCAGCCGCCGACCCTGGCTGCTCAACACCTGGTCCTGAAAAAGGTAACGAGTGTAACACGTCAGCAAAACGCTGAGTAGAGTGGCAAACTAACTAAAGGCAACAGTAGAGTGTACAGTAGCTGTTATGTTCTATTACTTCCTTTATTTACATCTTTCAATTTTTCTCACTATTTCATTTACTTCTCAGATCCTTTACTTGATCTCGGATGTCCTCGTGGGACGATCTTGATTGCAGTCTTTTCCAAAAGTAGAAGTAGCACGTGGTGCTCTCCTGGCCGGGAGAGTCCCCCGTGGTGATCCTACCCTCAGTCAACCACCCCAAGGTCACTGACAGACGTAACGGTGACTACGGCACGCGCGATAAACGCACAGGTAGCTAGCCCGCACTGGCACGCGGTCAGTCGTTTCCGTTAACGGGTGCGCCCAAAGCACAGCACGGAACCAGGGCAGAGCCCTCTCAGTAACAGGGGTCCAACCCCTCCACAGTAACCAAACCGGGGCCTTGCCCCTCCACAGTCCGCGCACCCTCGCCTGACTACCCTGGTTTGCCCTAGTGGGCCTAACAAGTCGGTGAAGGAGGCTAGCAGAACCCCGGGGCCCGTGGGGTAGCTAGTACTCTCCTAACACTACTAGCTCTCCTCGGTACTACGTACACGAGGGCCAACAAGTCGGTACAGAGCGGCCAAGCCTAACCCCGGGTCCCTGGGGCGGCTGGCCCCACTCTGGACTAAACAGGTACAGGTACTTCCCTTGGTACTGCGTACCCAAGAGACAGTACAACTACATATCAGTTCCATTCCCTTTTCCTTTCCAGGAGTTCCACTCCTAATTCCCCGTAGGGTTCCAGCTCTTTATCTCAGGACATCATATGTTTCACTTTCCAGATTCACGTTCTCAAATTCCATGATCTCAAACATGTTTCTTTGTTCATAACAGGCAGTTGTTAATTAAATTCACAGGCAGCTTTATATATTCCTTTCCATTTTTTTTCCAAGACTGCAGTAATATACATTCCACTAGTTTTTCCATCCTAGGATTCATGCCATATTCTAGGATCTATCATACAATCTAGTTTTCCGACCCTAGGATTCATGCAACACCTAGGAGCTATCATTCCATATATTTCTCATTCCTAGGATTCATGCAATGTCCTAGGTTCTAGTTATGGTTCCATACTTTAACAGATTTTATTAATACTTAAAGCCACTCTACCAGGTACAACGGGAGTAATGGGGGCGTGATCGGGAATCCCGCGCGCCTCCGCGACTCTCAAGACTGCAACCGAACGAGGTCCTATCACAAGGATCAAACACAAGGAGTGTCTCAAAACAGTGTATAGCTACTGTAGGCGAGTAGAGGAATTAATTCTGAAACGAACGCAACTCGAATCGCGGAAAACGGAGCCCAAACGGGCCCTAAACGGGTCGAGAAGGACAATACTGTGCAAAATCAGACGTCTGGAACTCCTTCCAGACGTCTTAAACGGTGGATCAGAGAATTACCTGTTCGGCTTGGTTCCCCGGACGTCCAGAAGTCTGTGGGGACGTCTGCCTAGATTCAAGACGTCTGATGGTCCCTCCGGACGTCTGGAGGTCACTCCCGCCGTCTGGTACAACTTCCAGACGTCTGATTCGCAAAGGATGACGAATCAGCGAACCTGCGCACAGCCAACCCCCCTCCCTCAGTACGGTCAGTCGACAAGAATGAAGAAGAAAGCGGAAACTCACCTTTCAGACGTCTGTATGATCTTACAGACGTCGTCCTTGCCGTCTGGCTATCAATCCAGACATCTGATTCTGGAAATTTTTCCAGAATCAAAACCTTGCTCGGCCTCCGCTCGCGACACCGCCCGCATCGCACCTCGCGCGTCCGCTGCTCCGCCCGCAGCAGGTCCCTCTCCGCGACGCTCTACGCCCCCTGCGCCCTCCGCCGGCCGGCCAAGCCGCTCCCGGCGAGCTCGCCCTCACGGCAGAGCCCCGCCCTCGCACACCGCAGCTCCTCCGCGCTTGCTGCAGCTGCCGCTGCCGCTGCGCCCTCGCGTCCGCTCGCTCTCGCGCACAGGCAGGAGAAGAAGGAGGAAGATGGTGGAGACGGGAGGGGAGGCGCGCCCCCCTTTTAACGCCGCGCGGAGAGGAGAGAGAAGGCGGTCGCAGTCGCCTGCAGCCGCAGAGAAAGAGGCAGGATCGCAGGTCTGCGCGCACAGGCGCGCAGAAGAATATCCCGTGCGAGCATAACTGTTCGCCAGACGTCTGTAAACTATCCCGGACGTCTGGTCAGACGTCTGGATGTGATCCCAGACGTCTTTACAGACGTCTGGGCCACCTCCCAGACGTCTTAAAAGACGTCTGGGGCACGCGCTCGTTACAGGTGGTAATGGTGTTTCCAAAGGGTTAAGAGAGCGAGAGAGGAAAAGAACTTAATGAAAGCGTACCCCTTGGGTTTTGTTATTGGCTCTATTTATAACTTTTCTGCAATGAGATACAGAAAATCGAATGCCTACCTCGCCTTCACCCCTCCAGGAACATAACTTCTTAAAATAAAATGACAATTCCACCGATCACGAAATTTCATTTACCCTTAAGGTTTCTATGCATTAAATCTCATATCCTAATGAGATGTAAATGATTAATTTATATAATTAAACCACTTTAATGACCTTAAATGTAATGTTTAAATATATATATATATTTAACGTATAATTCCGCAATAATAATATATATAGGTTCGCATTATGATTCTAACAATCTCCCACTCGAACCACATATATCATCCTTATAATCATACGTTCATATATACCTGTATTTTTGCTCATTAATACAACCTCACAATAAACTACATCTCCACCAATCTTGTTCATACTCAGTTAACATACGACCAAAGTTGATTTTCGTCATTTTAAAATCAACTATACCAAACAATGATCACATACATTAACACAAGTAATGACATAGATCTAATATAGATACATAACATGAAAATTGTATGCTAATGTGATATACACATGCCTATTTTTAACTGGTTCAAAAACCTTATCATACAAGAGATCACATGGTAAGGACTAATGAGTTCAAAGAATGGAAAACTTTATTATTATGCACATAATCTTAAATATGTCCATACATGAAACATCAAAATAAAACAAACTCCCACTGAATTGTTATATTACATAATATATACAATACTCATACAGATAACATGCTCATGAAAAACCTTTGGCGTTAGCCCTTAGTGAGCGGATTTACTACCATGGAGTTGGTCTCAATATGTTCAATGGATACCTGCCTACTTTGAACTCTTTTCTTAATCGCTAAATACTTAATATCAATGTGCTTTGACCTCGAAGAATTTTTGTTGCTGTTGGAGTACATCACCACTAAATTATTATCACAATAAAGCAGAAGTGGTCTTTCGACACCATCAATAATCTGTAGCACTGTGACAAAATTCCTAAGCCACACTCCATGATTTGAGGCCACGAAGCACACTATGAATTCTGCTTTCATAGTGGAGATAGCTATCAAGGTTTACTTTGTACTCCTCTACGAGATAGTTCCTCCAACAAACAAAAAAATGTATCTCAAAGTAGATCTTCGGGTATCCTGACATCCCACAAAGCCAAAGTCAGAATATCTGAGGACCTCCAAATGATCTGATCTCCTGTATGTGAGCATGAAATCCTTTGTTCTTTGTAGGTAGCGCATGACCTATTTGGCTGCCTTCCAATGGTTGAGTCTAGGCTTACTTAAATATCTACTTAACATGCCAACAATGTATGCTAAGACTGGCCACATATAGACTTGGACATACATCAAACTTCCCACTATTGATACATAGGGAATATTTTTCATCTCTTTAGCTTCAAACTCATTCGTCGGACATTGGTTAAGAGAGAATTTATCTCCCTTAGCCACTAAAGTATCTTTTGGTTTGCAATTCTCCATGCCAAATCGCCTTAGAATGGTATCAATATATCTCCTTTGCGATAATCCAAGGATACCCCGAAAACGATCTCGTTGTATCTGGATTCCTAATACAAAAGAAGCTTCACCAAGATCCTTCATTTCAAAATTACTAGAGAGATGTCTTAGTTTCCTGAAGCAAACCATTATCATTATAGTCGAGAAGGATGTCATCCACATACAAAACCAGGAAAATATATTTTCCCTTACAAAATTCGTGGTATACACAATAATCAATCAGATTTGTCTCAAAATCAAATGAGATAATTACTTGATAGAATTTATAATACCACTATCTTGAAGCTTGCTTTAGCCTATAAATGGCTTTCTTTAATTTGCAAACCATTTTCTTTATGTCTCCTAATGCAAAGTTTTATGGCTGCAACATGTAAATTGTTTCATTAATGTTTTCATTAAGAAACGTTGTCTTTACATCCATCTAATGTAGCTCCAAATCAAAATAAGCTACTAAAGCCATTATGGTTCTAAATGAATCCTTAGCGAAAATATCTCTTTTATAGTCTATGCCTTCCTTTTGTATAAATCCTTTAGCAACAAGACGAGCCTTATATATGTCCACATTGCCTTATGAATCCCGTTTGATTTTAAATATCCATTTACAACCAATGAGTTTCACACCTTCAGGTAATGTGACAACATCCCAAACCTCGTTGTCACTCAAGAATTTCATATCTTCATTCATGGCATTGATCAAGTCCTGAGAATTGTAACTCCTCATGACATGAGTGACTGAAATTGGATCTGTATCCATTTGGTTTGCCTCTAGTTCTTGAAGAAATACAACGTAATCACTAGATATTACACTTCTCCTTTCTCTACTAGATCTCCTAATGGGTGTAGGATCTAGAATGTTTTGAGATTATTCGGTTTGATTAATGGAAAGATTATCCACATTACCTTCTTCCCCTTATGTTGTTGGAACAACGTTTGAAATAAAAACTGGATCCTGTTCAATGATTTCCATAAGAACAAGATCTGGTTCTTCAAATGTAATGTGGCGACTATCACCCCTCAAACCAACATCCTCAAAGAAATGGGCATTCCTAATTTCAAAGAATGAGCGAGTCATCGGATCATAAAACTTATAATCCTTCGACCTCTCAGAGTACCCTGCAAAATAATAGGTGACCGTCTTAGAGTCAAATTTCCTTTCAGTAGGCTTGTATGGCATAGCCTCAGCTGAACACCCTCAGATATGAAAATGTTTCATACTAGACACCTTATTAGTCCACATTTCATATGAGGTTTTAGACACTGCTTTAATTGGTACTCGATTGAAAACATATACAGCTATCTTGAGCGCTTCCTCCCATAAAGACTCAGGTAAAGAAGTATAACTAATCATACTCCATACCATATTCTTAAGAGTCCTGTTGTGGCATTCAGCAACACCATTCGTGCATGGTGTCTCAGGCATGGTGTACTGAGGTACTATGCCGCACTCATCTAGAAAAGAAGCAAGTGGTCCTAGACGTTGTTCCCCAGATTCATCATATCTGCCGTAGTAGTTACCACCATGGTCAAATGTGACGGCTTTAATCCTTTTCCCGAGTTGGTTTTCCACCTCGGCCTTATAGGACTTAATCGCGTCCAAAGACTATGACTTTTCATGAAGGAGAAATAAATACCCGTATCTAGAATAGTCATCTATGAATGTAATAAAGTATTGTTGCTCATTCCTGGAAGCCGTAGAGAATGGATCATAAATATCAGTATGTATTAGTTCTAAGATATCTATAGCTCTAGTGTCACCTATACCTCTTTTGTTTGTTCTTTTCCCTTTTAAACAATCTACACAAACATCCAAATCCGTGTAATCAAAGGAATCAAGAATTCCATTCGAAATAAGTCTATCCATTATCTATTTACAGATATGACCTAAATACTTATGCCACAATAAAGCGGAATTCTCATGAGTTATTTTACACTTTGTACCACTCAAAGTTGCATTGAAGATTTCTAAATTGGAGGAAAACATATGCAGTATATATAATTTATCACAACGTATAAAGAACCAGAACCAACTAAATTTGAATTAAGAAACAACTGAAATTGTTTATCTCCAAATAAACAAGAATAACCAAATTTGTCCAATAGATAACAGAAACTAAATTCCGTCTAAACGACGATACAATGAATGTTTCTTTCAAACCTAATTGGTGACCAGTAGTCAGTGATAGCCTGAAATCCACAATGGCTTCTGATTGTACAGCAATTCACGTCTCTAATTAGGTTATCTTATGCTATTTCCTAACATTAAATCTTGTAAATACTGACATTTGTGCATTTTATGAAAAGGAAGATAGAGTGAGAGATTGAGCTTCCATTCATCCATTCCATTCCTTACATTTCCACCTTATTACCATTTAAATCCCACCACCTATTCCTCCTAATAACAAGCTACATTAATATCCATGATACTTCAAGTGCATACATGCAAAATTCCCACACACAATTCCCGCATCCCTACGGCCTCCCCTTGTCATCTTCTGCCCCCACTCATCTATATAACCCCCTTCACCTCACTCCGTACAGGTTGTCGGCACCCATACTTCCCATACCTTCAGCCACTTCCTCCACCTCCATATCCCTGAGACGCACACACACCATCGCAACACACAACACAAACAGCCAGCGACTCTTCCCTGGGCTCTCCTCTCTCCCTCTCTTCCCCTCCTCATTCTCAATATCCTCTCACAAGTTGAGAGAAACACTGAGAGCAGAGGAGACTCACCCGTGGATGCAACCAACACGGTGAGGGAGCACCACCGCCCAGCTCCATCGTGAGCAAGTGGGCGTGGTGTATTCTTTCTTTTTTTTTTGTTAGTTTCAATTTTTTTTTTTTTCATTTTTGTTCTCTTTTTTTGTTTTTTTTTGGCATCGCCATTAGTAAAGCTTCAAGCTCTGAAGCTCCACCTTCCCGCATGCCTGTGCGCTTCCGCTACACCTTGTCGTGCGCCTCTGCGCACGTTTCTAGCCGATCCAAGACCTCCGCACGCTGCCTGGTCATTATATTCCTCAACACAGTTAATTAAGTTATTTAGGCTTAATTAAATGCGTAAAAATGTAACTTAGGTTGACTCGAATTTAAGTCATGAATGCAGTATATGGTCAAGTTAACCTAACATTTTAGATTTTAAAGTTCTTTTTTAACTAGTTGAGTCCAGGTCGTGCACTGGGAGGTATAACTTAATCCTAATTCATCATTAAATCTCTAAGAATAATTAAAAGTCAATTAATTAATCAGATTATAATTACCAATACTTTAAACATATGAATAATTGCACGAAATATATGACAATAAAAGCATGCAATATTCCATTGAGAGAAAACACATTTACACATGTAATTTGTCATTAGAAACCAAGTAAACATATTTGTTACATCAAGTAATTCTAATTACAAAAGATCAAGGAAAGAAAATGTTAAACAAATGAGTACAAATGCCTTACTACATTTAGAGCTCAAAATAATGAAAGAGAACAAGATATTCCAATGGAATTACAAATCAGACGTCTAAAAGTAGAATTTGACGTCTTAAAAAAATGGAAATTAGAAGTCACGAGAGACGTCTGATTCTCTCTTTCATTCCTTCGTATAATGCCTTCATCCCTTCCTTCTCTTCTATAATTTATCGTTACTTTCTTCTTCTCTTAAGTTTTTCTCTTCATCTCTTCATCTTTAATTCTCTATACTGTGCATATAATCTTCCACATTTAGCCATTTTTTATGCAACACTTATCCCATAAATTTCCCTTATAAAAATTATTTTATTAATGGTCGGTCAAACCTCTCTCGAGGATACACAACACACCTAAGGGTGGAACCAGACCCTACTGGAGGTCCAACCTAATTTTCATTAGGTGAATTTCAGTATATTTTCATCAATGCACAGTATCAGCCTCCCAGGCCCACGCCCACTCTCGAGCCCACACTCATGCCCACAGGCGCACGCACACACCCATGTGCAGGCACATGCACATGCACGCACCCACGCCCCATGTTCATAAGCTGCGCCCGACGCTAACGACTGAAGAGGCATATGCGGAAAATCATTTTATACCATGTCGCATGCTCAAGGATTCCTGAGGTGGGACTATGTTCACCCATTCCATGCCAAACTTCAAGACTCGATTCCGACCAATTGGCTGGATGGTTTCGATCGAGCAAAGGCACGATCGAAAGCCCTTGATGTGCTCTATCAGGAAATAGCATCAATTTGATGCTCAGAGGAAGCTTGGCTCTTTGATTTGAAGGGCAAAGACAACAGTTTCACATGGCCAAAATGGCCTGCAGTGGGCCATTTCAGGTTATATGACCTACAGAAGCTACGCAGGTCTCAACTGAAGAGCCTGAATACCATCAGTAAGGTATTTCGCAGTGTTTAGGAGGAGAAGGAAGATTTGGAAATGCTTCTGTGAGCTTCAAAAGCTTGAAAGCTTCTTCGAGAGGTTAAGAGCTCAATTTTGAGCTCCAATTTATCTTACAGAGAGAAAAATCTCAAGAAGTGATCTGAATAGCTTCATAAAGTCAAAAATAATAAATCTGGGTGGAAATTGCAATCAAATCTCAACAAAAACTCCAAAAACAGCTATGGGTTAAAAAACAACCCATACAATGCAATGAATCAAATATCAATTAATCCTCTATAAAACACAATTAAATCAGTCTAAATTTATTCTAAATCATTCCAGAAATCTATTTGACCCATCAGATCAGAGATTTAACAATCTAATCCTTGAATTCACTTCAGGTTTGACCTATTGTAGTCAAATTTTGACTTTCAATTCAAAGACCTATTAAGTCCAATTCAAGTCATAGATTGACTAAATTCATCCTCAGGAATTTGATGCACCCATAAAAATTATGTTTTAATAAGCCTAAGGGTGCTCTCAGACATCACCACCTAAGATTTGATGGAGGTGAGTTCGGGAAAGAAATTTAGAAATTTTCAGACATAATCAAGACTGGAAGCAGCCTTCTTAGCTCCTGCTAATGCTTTCGAACATATTTAATAGCTTAAATCCTCAAAGATTTAGCTACTCTAACTCTGTTGGAGTTAGAGAAGACAAAGTTTATTCGTGAGATAGAATCAATTGAACACAATTTTAAACACAAAAATCTAATCCTTAGACTTCATTTAGGTGTTCTAGAGCTTCACTAGGAGTTCCAAGGGCTGAAACTCAAATACAACTTGCTGAAGCTCACCAAAGCTCCGGCGAACTCAAAAATGATGTGCTGGAATTCAAAACTCCAAGAATTAGCTCAAGAATAATGTAGAAAAGCTCCTGAGGTCACAAGGAACCTCAGGAGCTTAACAATTGACTCAAGTAAAAAGTAAATAAGAAGATAAGCTTGAATTCAACAAAATCAAAAGTTTGAGTTCACTGGAACTCAGAACAATTCTTCTCACTCAATTGAATGAGGAGAATTGTTCGGTGGTGTACAGCAATGATCTAGATGTGATTAATTAAGTGAAATAACTCCTCTGAGCTCGCCATGGACGGCGGCTCAAAGGTCGAGATGAAATTTAGGCGATTTTGATTTAGGCAGTTATCTATTAAATTAATGTGAAGATCAGGGCCCTTAGATGATGACAAGGTGATGGAGGGCCCCAGTGCGTGTGAAGTACCCTCGGTGACCTCCGCCATGGACAGCAGAGATCGCTGGTGACGATGGGGTGAACTAGGCATTTTAGGTGTTAACAGTGAGGGGAAGAAAGTGGAAATGAATCGTGGAAAGGATAAGAAAGTGGAATTGTGCTTGGATCAGTGAAAGAAGGCCCGACGAGGCCGGACGTGACCTTGCCGGATCTGAGGAAGGTGAAGCTAAACATACTAAAATCTAAGCTAAACCTACTCCTAACAATTATTAAACTACTCCTATGAGTTAGAACTACTTACCTTGACGAAAGGAGATGAGAAACTTTGTTGATGGCACATAACGGAGGATGAAATCAGAAGGTTGGAGGAAGAGCTCTGGTGAGAAAGGAAGTGGAGAGGAAGAAGAATGGTGTGCTCCCAAGCCCTGTCACGGCCGCGGGAGAGGAAGAGGGGCTGAGGGAGACGAGCATCTCTGGCGAAGGTGCTCCGATGGAGAGATGAGAGGTCACCGGAGGTGTTGGAAGAATAGCCTATCATCGACTGCTGTTGGGGAAGGGGAAAGGTAGCCAACCCTTCTAATCGAAGAGGTCCTAGGGTATTTATTGGCTACGGTGGGGGGTAAGGGGGATGTACCTAGACGGAAGGTCGTCTAGGTTCAGCTAAACCACCGGCATCATCTCCAACGTCGGTGAGGTTATCGCCATGACCTAAATAGGATTAAAGGTCAATCCAATCCGTCGGATGAAGAAGGGGAGGTGAGCGGAAGAGAAACGACCAAGGCGGTCGTCTTCTGTCGAGGGATGAAGGTGGATCAAGTGGTGTGGTGACCGGCTGATGATAGCTGTCCAATGGGAGGAAGAAGAAGAGGAAGAAGAAACACTACGCTCACAAGGACCTATTTGCAGGAAAAACTAAGGACGTATGTGCATGAAAAGGACTCAAGTGCAGTGAAACCTAAGGACTAAAACGTAAACTGAGGCTTTCAAGGCTTATTTTAATTTAATTCTTTTTCAAATTTTTATATATGATTCTAAAGTAGATAAATATTATATATATACCATGAATTTACATTTTTGACCTTGTTAGCTTAATTTATTTAAATGATTAAGTTACTTAAGTTATTACATACTTAAGTATAAATTATGCTTAAGTTAAATTAGATATTATTTGGTAACTAATTAATTATATTTTGAGTCCATTTATTAATTAAATGATTAATGATATTAATTGACTTATAATTAAGCATTTTTAACTTATTTTTAGGTCATTTATTTATTTATCCCTTGTTATATAATTAACCTCTATATATTCATATGTCTGGCTAATTAACTAGGGTCTCTAGTTAATTAGGGATAGTTAGAAGCCATAATGAGCCTCTCATCATTGCCCAGTTGGTGACCGCGAGCTCCAGCCAGTCTCATTTTTGCCCCTGCACTATAGCCGCGACCTCACGCGACAACAATGCGCGACCGGGGAGCTTCTCACTTAGCTGGTGCACACGACACTCTCTCTCCTCCGTGCAACCCTCGCCAGCCAGTTGCAACACCCAACGCTGCGCCTTTACACTCTGCGCTCCACTGCCCTCACCTCTCCTCACCATCAGGCGTCCGCACCCTCCATCAGACGACTTAAATCACACCACAAACACAGCCTCCACACACACATATACATATTCATATACACATGCACATATATATATGTATATAGACACACGTGTATATATATACCTATATACAAATATATTTGTATAGCAATATATACACACACATGTATATATATATACTCATATATTTCACTTCCTCCTTCACACATTTACACCCATCTCCCATTCACATTACCATGCACCTATCCATCTACCGCGCATCATATCCCAGGAATATTTACACCAGTTGCATATATTTCTAGATATTCACACATAGCAAGCTTTCTACCCACACTTCCACACATCCGCTCCACACCTGCACACGGCACATAGTTAGGTTAATCCCGTCTTGCTAGACATGGTTAGCCTAGTATTATGCTACATTTCTATTGAATCCTAGATTCAATATTCACTATCCTATTATCTAGTTATGTATACTTATACCTATATATCTGTATATCTATATTCTACATAAATATAAGGTAAGTATTTCCATTCTTTTCTTTTATTGTGTTGATAAAGAAAAGACAAAAAAAAAACCTAAAATAGAAAAGATAATTCTTGTCTTTGTAGGTACACGTTCTTGCGTGTAGCAAGATTCATTTTAAACCTGATTTTTGGCGAATCGCCAAGGACCAACTTTTAGCAGTAGCCAAGAACAAATTTTTGAGGGTGTGCCTCAAGGACAAAACTATCCAAACAAATTATAAAATCAAGAAAAATCCAAGAAAAACAATAAGCGAATGGAATTGATACAAGTCATAGGAATCATATAAAAACAGATTAACCCCAAACCCACCTCCTTGAGTTCGACCCTAGGCCTAAAATTGACAAGTTAAAATTTGATTTAGTCCAAGTAAATTAATTTTTGATAAACACGTGTAGATTTGCTTGTAGGTTAACCACTTTCACTATACACAATTTGACGCTAATATCACCATATTAAATAACTCTACCTACGTTCTAACAGCTTCTACCTCCACCTTCTTGCTGTCGCCCATATAGATATATCTTTCACCATCACTAGGCATTTGATAACTTAGGCAACCCTGCACAGACACACTAATGTAAATAGTAGTTTCCGAATCAATCCACCAAATGTTTGAGGATACAAAGGCATAATTAACTTTTGAACAAATCAAAGAGAGTGATGTACCTTTCTTTTCACGCCAAGTGTGATATTTGGTACAATCCTTCTTCACGTGTCCTTCTCTTGTAGAAGAAGCAAGATGCCTTAGGCTTCTTCTGACTCCCTTTGGAGGAGGATGAACTGGCAACAGTTGTATCCTTAGCCCGCTTCCTTTTGAGCCCAGAAACCAAATGAGCACTCTTTGGTTTGTCCTGTTTTAGCCTCTCTTCCTCTTGCACACAATGAGAAATGAGCTTGTTAAGAGTCAACTTCTCCTTTTGGTAGTTATAGCTGACCTTAAATTGCCCATATTGTGCAGGAAGGGAGATCAAAACTAAATGCATGAAGAGGTAATCTGACAACTCCAACTTAAGTGTCTTTAGTTTCGAGGCTAAATGGGACATTTCCATAATGTGCTCCCTAATGTTTCCAGTGCCTCTGTACTTAAGTGAGACAAGTTTGCTAAGGAGATTGCTTGTCTCAGCTTTCTCATTCTTAGCAAATCTTTTCTCAGTCTCATCAAGGAATTTCATAGCATTCAATTCCTCTAAGATAGCAACCCTAAAGTTTTCTGGGATAGCATACTTCATGATCATTAGACACATGCGATTTGATTGCTCCAACCTCTCAGAGTTCTTTATTTCATCAGAAGAACTCTTATCCATAAGAGGGGAGAGAGGATCAACCTGAAGTACATAGTCCAAATTCATGCATCCCAAATGATAAGGACACTTACTTTCCAGAACGTAAAATTAGATCCATTTAGTTCTAAAATAGAGTTTACATTGACAGTTATGGCAGATGTAAAGGAATTAACTGAAAAACAAAAGAAATGAACCAAATACATGCTCAAAATAAAGTAAACTAAATAATACAATCATTAATATTTAGTCTTTGGACAATAAATATTAATATTGTAAAGGACAGTCTTAGGAATGATAAATAACTATTGAAAAATAATCATGTAAGTAATCAAGCCATCTTTGGATTAACTTAACTACCCACATGAAACCTACTAATTCAATAGATAATTTATCGTTAAATGTGTACATATGTATTCAGTCATGAGGTGGTTCACCTTTAGGTTAAGTGCCCCATACAGGAATACAACATACACAGTCGCTTTAATGTTTTAAATAAACTGGCACCATTACTCACCATGTACTTTACATCCCACATGTACCGGTACTCACCATGAGTACCAGCACCGGACCTGTTATGGCCCAATTCCAGAGCAACGATCTGCAATCGAGATTTGGGGAAAAAACCCCTTAATCACGATTACGATCAAAAAAACTCGATTTAATGATCAAATATGGGATACCAATGAACAAGGAAACAAAAAATAAACATTAGTTGGCATGATTCATCAAGATAGGAATGAATAAATTCAAAAACTAATCGAATAACAATCCCCCAAAATCGAATGGAAAATTATTTTTCTAAAAATCCAAATCATTAAGACAATGATATAATAAATAAAAAGGGCTCTGATAACACTTGATAGAATTAAAATAAAATAAAATAAAAAACCAAATGATCTATAATCCCAAAAATAATATATTTCTCATACCATCAATCAAAATGAAAACAGAAAAGAAAACGATGGAGGGATACCTGAATTCATCGCAGCGGAAGCATTAAAGAGATCATGGAGATCCTCTGAAACCGTGAGTTTACTTCTCCAACGAGAGGCAGTAGCAATGGTACTTCTAGAGGGGCGAAAGAGCGAGAGAGGAAAAGAACTTAATGAGAGCGTACCCCTTAGGTTTTGTCATGGGCTCTATTTATAACTTTTCTTTCGATGAGATGTAGAAAATCGAATGTCCACTTCACTCTCACCCCTCCAAGGATCATAACCGCTTAAAATAAAATGAAAATTCCACCCATCACGAAATTGCATTTATCCTTAAGGTTTCTATGCATTAAATTACATATCCTAATGAGATGTGAATGGTAAATTTACATGCTTAGATCACTTTAATGACCTTAAATGTGATGTTTAAATAAATATATATATATATATTTAACATATAATTTCGAAATAATAAAATATGTAGGTTCGCATTGTAATTCTAAGAATAAGCTGAGCTTGTAAGGGATTTGGACATGCATGGATAACCCATCCCTCACTCATATCGAGGTTTGAGAAAACTCAAATTCAAGGTAAAACACATGTTCACTTATTCTTCTACATCAACATAAGATATCCTGTAAAAATGTAAAAGCCATTTAAGACATATGGGATGCTCTTTTTTCTGGGGGTGTCTTGCCACGCTTGCTTCAGGAAAGGGAAATTAGAAGAGAATTTTCTGAAGTTGCTATGATTAGAGGGGTGGTCATATGTGTAAATACTATAAGCCCTTATGGATGTGATCGGCATCCAAAGGTGAAGCTTGCCAAATTCACCCAAATGAGTTGGTGACTGATGGTTCAATTCTAGTGCAGGTTAGCGGGCCGGTTTTGTGCTTAGAGTTCGATTATCTTTGGTTTTTCTTTTCCCAAGAAGTACTTAGAGTTCGATTCTGGAAATTGGATAGAAGTGACACTTCGAAAATGTCGAATGTCTTGAGACAAACTTTAAGGGCCTATTTTTTTTTTGAAAAGAACTTTAAGGGCCTATTTGGTTCTTAGAATTAAGAATGTGGAATAAAGAAAGGAATTGGAGGGTTTTCGGTGACCTTGACATCTTGTCAAAGAATTGAATAGTTATATTTCAGTTTTGTTATTTGGTTAGTGGAATAATTACTTAGAGTAAGGTAGGTTTATTGGTTAAAAAGTAGGAAATGGGTTGCACTTTTTTTTTTTTTGTGATGTCATGACTTTCTTCCTTAGGAAAAGGGATATTTGAAGAGATTCTGAAGTTGATGGTATTAAAATAAATGTATAAAAGAATAAATAAATAAATATATATATGTATTTTTAATATTTTTATATATATCAAAAATATTAACTTAAATATGACAAATATTATTTGACAAGATTCAGAATAAAATAAATAACAAATAAAATGTAATAGTACAAAAAAATAAAATGAAGAAAAGTTAGAGATTACTTCGATCGAGGTATACATTAAGGATCTCCCTTAGAGAAGGTATCACCTCTCACAATACCGGTGTATTGGGATCTAATGAATTCCTTCAAAGATACAACAATCCACCTCCACGATTCAACGCACTCCGATCTTGAACATCCTCGAAACCACCTCAGGAGAACGAAGCCGAGACAATTTGATTTCCAACCAAATTCCATATTGATCTACCAATTTAATGGTTTGATCAATCAAAAACTTATCGTGGATCTCTCAATCTCCTTATGCAAGATCAACAAAAGGGATTGAAAATTTTTCTACTAATCTCACGTCGAACAAACGCATCAAGAAAGAGAGACAAGAACAAGAGAAGGGGAGAGAGTGGAGAGAGTTTTTCTACTCTTGTTGTGTGTCAAATGAAAGCTCCCTCGTGGCACTTATATAAAGCCCATGACCAGACATTTATGGAAATTCATGATTTATAGAAATACGACAATTGATCAATCAATTAAGTCTATTGATCGACCAGTGTAACGAGCGCGTGCCCCAGACGTCTTTTAAGACGTCTGGGAGGTGGCCCAGACGTCTGTAAAGACGTCTGGGATCACATCCGGACGTCTGACCAGACGTCCGGGATAGTTTACAGACGTCTGGCGAACAGTTATGCTCGCACGGGATATTCGTCTGCGCGCCTGTGCGCGCAGACCTGCGATCCTGCATCTCCTCTGCGGCTGCAGGCGACTGCGACCGTCTCTCTCTCCTCTCCGCGCGGCGTTAAAAGGGGGGGGGGGGGGCGCGCCTCCCCTCCCGTCTCCACCATCCTCCTCCTTCTCTCCTACCTGTGCGCGAGAGCGAGCGGACGCGAGGGCGCAGCGGCAGCGGCAGCCGCAGTAGGCGCGGAGGAGCTGCGGCGTGCGAGGGCGGGGCTCTGCCGTGAGGGCGAGCTCGCCGGGAGCGGCTTGGCCGGCCGGCGGAGGGCGCAGGGGGCGCAGAGCGTCGCGGAGAGGGACCTGCTGCGGGCGGAGCAGCGGACGCGCGAGGTGCGACGCGGGCGGCGTCGCGAGCGGAGGCCGAGCAAGGTTCTGATTCTGGAAAAATTTCCAGAATCAGACGTCTGGACTGATATCCAGACGGCAAGGTCGACGTCTGTGAGATCATACAGACGTCTGAAAGGTGAGTTTCCGCTTTCCCCTTCCTTTTGTCGACTGACCGTACTGAGGGAGGAGGGTTGGCTGTGCGCAGGTGTTCCGATTCGTCATCCTTTGCGAATCAGACGTCTGGAAGTTGTACCAGACGGCGGGAGCGACCTCCAGACGTCCGGAGTGACCATCGGACGTCTGGGATCTAGGAGAGACGTCCCCACAGACTGCTGGACGTCCGGCGAACCAAGCCGAACAGGTAATTCTCTGATCCACCATTTAAGACGTCTGGAAGGAGTTCCAGACGTCTGATTTTGCACAGTATCGTCTTTCTCAACCCGTTTAGGGCCCGTTTGGGCTCCGTTTTCCGCGATTCGAGTTGCGTTCGTTTCAGAATTTATTCCTCTACCCGCCTACAGTAGCTATACACTGTTTTGAGACTCTCCTTGTGTTTGATCCGTGTGATAGGACCTCGTTCGGTTGCAGTCTTGAGAGTCGCGGAGGCGCGCGGGATTCCCGACCACGCCCCCATTACTTCCGTTGTACCTGGTAGAGTGGTTTTAAGTATTAATAAAATCTGTTAAAGTATGGAACCATAACTAGAACCTAGGGCATTGCATGAATCTTAGGAATGAGAAATATATGGAATGATAGCTCCTAGGTGTTGCATGAATCCTAGGGCCGGAAAACTAGATTGTATGATAGATCCTAGGATATGGCATGAATCCTAGGATGGAAAAACTAGTGGAATGTATATTACTGCAGTCTTGGAAAAATGGAAAGGAATATATATAAAGCTGCCTGTAAATTTAATTAACAGCTGCCTGTTATGCATAAGGAATCATGTTGAGATCATGGAATGTGAGAACGTGAATCTGGAAAGAGAAACATATGATGTTCTGAGATAAAAGAGCTGGAACCCTACGGGGAATTAGGAGTGGAACTCCTGGAAAGAAAAGGAATGGAACTGAGATGTAGTTTGTACTGTCTCTTGGGTACGCAGTACCAAGGGAAGTACCTGTACCTGTTTTAGTGCAGAGTGGGGCCAGCCGCCCCAGGGACCCGGGGTTAGGTTTGGCCGCTCTGTACCGACTTGTTGGCCCTCGTGTACGTAGTACCGAGGAGAGCTAGTAGTGTTAGGAGAGTACTAGCTACCCCACGGGCCCCGGGGTTCTGCTAGCCTCCTTCACCGACTTGTTAGGCCCACTAGGGCAAACCAGGGTAGTCAGGCGAGGGTGCGCGGACTGTGGAGGGGCAAGGCCCCGGTTTGGTTACTGTGGAGGGGTTGGACCCCTGTTACTGAGAGGGCTCTGCCCTGGTTCCGTGCTGTGCTTTGGGCGCACCCGTTAACGGAAACGACTGACCGCGTGCCAGTGCGGGCTAGCTACCTGTGCGCTTATCGCGCGTGCCGTAGTCACCGTTACGTCTGTCAGTGACCTTGGGGTGGTTGACTGAGGGTAGGATCACCACGGGGGACTCTCCCGGCCAGGAGAGCACCACGTGCTACTTCTACTTTTGGAAAAGACTGCAATCAAGATCGTCCCACGAGGACATTCGAGATCAAGTAAAGGGTCTGAGAAGTAAATGAAATAGTGAGAAAAATTGAAAGATGTAACTAAAGGAAGTAATAGAACATAACAGCTACTGTACACTCTACTGTTGCCTTTAGTTAGTTTGCCACTCTACTCAGCGTTTTGCTGACGTGTTACACTCGTTACCTTTTTCAGGACCAGGTGTTGAGCAGCCAGGGTCGGCGGCTGCAGAGGACGCTGGGCCGAGTAGGGTCCAGTAGAGTTACCGCAGCTTTGTACCTTCTTTTGTTTCTGTTCTAGTGAGTAGTTTTGTTTCCGCTGTACCTTCTTTACCTGCAGTTTTTGTTATATGATAAATGTTATTTTACTGTTGTGGTGGTGCATACCGTAGTAGTTTCTTTCCTTACTGCTGTACTTTCTTACTGTTAGTTATATTCATGCTGAATGTGGTTTATTTTACTGTCTTTTGGTTACTTCCTCGTTGGACGACTAGGTCTTGGGATTAGTCGAGTCGGTCCGGTTCTCGTGTCTCGTAGGGACTCGGGAACCGGGTCGTTACAACCAGCATAAATTGGTCAATCAAACTTGACTTTTTAGTCGACAAAACTAATTAATTGACCAAAATTAACTCATTGATTGACAAAACAATTGGTCGACCAATTTTACCTTTTGATCGACCAATCCAGGTCAAAATCGTGAGATTAGAAGTCCATAGCAAAAAGAGTCTAAGTTCTAAATTGATTCTCACCTAAGCTCGAGTCAGAGCTGGGTCGGGGTAGGGCGGGGCGTGTGCGCGTGCGTGCATGCGTGGTCCCCAGCCCCACCTCTCACTCTTTAATTCATAAGCCATGACAAGCAAAAGCTTTTTACACCCACCAAGAGATTTATCCACTTCCAATATGAGACTAAAAACCTCTCCCAAATCTCACTGATTTTAACATAAATTTCACATCACCATATAACGATCGCATCCTAATTGATGTAATTAGATTCTCGAATCTAACTGAGAGTAAATAAAATGATCTCTCCTACGAAGATTTCAAGTTAGATCTGGACAATTTATGGATGGATTTATAATTTATGCTATATTTAAATTCCATTCATAAAGTTGGATTTTGAAAACTAGAAATTGAAAGAGGTACTAATTTGCTAAATGGATTGGATATCTCATGTTTGAATCCTAATTTTCTATGTCATATATGTGCATAAGGAGTTTGTGATGTGGTGTTGTTTTTGTAGATTATGAGCAATGGAATATACAAGAGCCCTGTGCACAGGGTGGTGACGAGTGCCGAGAAGGAAAGGGTGTCAGTGGCATCTTTCTATCACATGGGAAAGGAGAAGGAGATAGGACCTGCGAAAGCTCTAGTGGGTGAAGGGAGGCCGAGGATGTACAAGGACATCGTCGTGAAGGAGTACCTAGAGGCCTTCCTTCGAGCCTTTCCGATGGGGGAGACCGCGATCGACATCGTGAAGATTGCGTAAAATCCATCTGTTTTCTTCTCTTGCTACTATTATGTTGTAAGATCTCATATTTGCAATGGTTATTAAGAATAAAACCCAAACAACAAACACCTTTTTTTTTTAGCTGTGTCACTCTCATGGAAGGCCAACTACCTTTTGTTTTTGCAAATCAAAACTCTATTGATGGAAACAAAATTATTGCAAACTACCGTAGAACACAATCTCAAGGGTGAGGGAAGGAAGAGACAACAATACGTCCCCTTGAAGGCCGAAAAAATAAAACACACCTCTTGACAGAGGAAGCTCCACGTCTGAAGCAAAAACAAAATAAGGGTAAACATACTTGTAGTGTTAAGGAACACAGATTAAGAAAAGTGAAAGTAGGGTTAACTCTTATTTTTATTTACTTTGCATTGGAGAGTTAACACTAATTTTTGTTGAGTTCAACAAGTGTTAGCCTATGGTGTAAACCTTTATAGTGTTAACTTTGTAGTGGTTTTAACGATTTAAAATGACCTCATCACCCCTATATTGGTAGTTAAGTTCTTTGATATAATATTCTGGTAAGAGGGGTAGTTATAATAATTGTTTCTTTTGGTTTGCCTGGTATAAGTGGCAATTATTTATGTGATTCACATTATTTGTAAATTTAAATTATTTATGTGATTAATATTTTTGTAAACCAAAACTACATTGTAAACGAAGAGCTAAACACTAAGAAATTAGTAAACAGATAAATGTCAAAAAAAATTGCAATAATTTTTCCTTTCCTTTTAATTGAGAAAAAAGTACAATAATTTTGAGCTCCTCATTAAAGTGGATAGCATATTAAAGAAAGAACATTCCTTCTCATGAATTCACAAATCAGAGCTTCTAAGTCCCGATTATACAAGACCATTTAGGCTTAGCTCTGAAAGAAAAAATTACTTTTCACTCTGAAGAACCACTGTCAATCAAGTTATGACCCAAGAAACACAAGACATCTTGATAAAAATTACTCTAAAATTAAATATTTTAATTAATTAACTAAAGTTTTTAAGTTCCCATAGGAAAATGGTGGCGCCCCTCTCACTTCTGTTAAAAATAAAGTTTAACCAACTCCAAGTACACATTAACTAATGTCTCATGCATGACAAGATTGAGGAAAATGATTATATACACCTCCTTCACAAATGATTCATCAATGAGATTTGCAATCCTAGAAGATTTAGCAAACTTACCTATCTCAAACGAAGTTCCCTTGCAATTAGTCTTCCACCTAGATTTTTTTCAACTTCACATCTGTATTTGGTGATATTTATGCTTTCATATTGCAATAACCAAAGCCAAATTAAAAGGAGCTCTTAGTTGATGAGATGTTCCTCAGATCATCACTCATTTCATTTCCTTTAGAAATAAAATCACCAGCTTCATGTTTCAACTTTTCCATATCAGAATTTAGATAAGGTATGATCTCTTTTTCGATTGAATCAATGTTACTCCCGTCAATTCTAGATGCAAAAGCTTCAAATATTATAAAGGAATAAAAAGTAATAAACTAGAACTTCTCTACGACTTTTCAAGTATACATAAACTAATCTTCCGGGGGAGGAAAAAAAGCAAATCATGATTTGCATATCAACAACTTTCTCACCTTTTTTCTTCTCAACGGAAGCATATACTTTGATCTTCTTCTCGATCATGTTATTACTTCACACAGAATCCTCCTCCGTCAAAGATGATGCCCTCTTAGTAGCATCTACTGCATAGTGATCCCCTCCTTCTATGAATAGAAGTATTGGAGAAAATTGGATGAATAGAGCCAAATTAGGACCCATTCATTGGGTGAATGGAGCAAGTTGGGGGCGGAATCTAATTTATTACAAGGCCAAGGCAAAGCATGAAAGGGGAAGGGGAAAGGGCTCTTGTGAGGGAGGAAGGGAAACGCTCATACAAAGACTTGTCATACCATGAAGGGAGGCTTAGGGTAGTGATCTAGCATAGGTTTGCTTGACAACCACAACTACCTATGCTTGCAAAATAGAGGTTTGAGAGGCTCTAACACAAGTTTTTAAGTAGGGGGCTCATACAAAGACTTGTCATACCATGAAGGGAGGCTTAGGGTAGTGATCTAGCATAGGTTTGCTTGACAACCACAGCTACCTATGCTTGCAAAATAGAGGTTTGGGAGGCTCTAACACAAGTTTTTAAGTAGGGGGCTAAACTGTAAGTAATTAGGGGTTAATCATCAAGTAAACTAGCCCTAAAAGAAAAGGAATTTTTCATCCATGCTTCTGCAAACATATGTAATTACATCCATAACCTTGAATAGTTCATTATTACATCCATATCCCTATAAGCTTGCATCGTTATATATATATGCCCCTACCACTGCACTTAACGATAAATGGTAGTAATTATGATTAATATTTCACTCCCCACCAAAGCTAACAAAAAAATTAAGTTTTTTATATCCACGTCCCTCAAAACTTTCCTAATTACATCCGAATCCCTAAAAAATAAATTTCTTCTCTTGGAAAGGGAGAAGAGGAGGAAGGATGGGGGTGATGATTGGCGAGGAGGGAGGAGGTTGGGTGACAATGGCTAGGGAGGAGGGGCTATGGCTAGAGAGGAGGAGGACGAGTGGCAGTAGTAGCTAGGGAGGAGGAAGAAGGGTAGTGGAAACAGAAAAGGAAGGAGGGGCAACAACTGGGGAGGGAGGATGAAGGAAGAGGGTAGCCTTCAGCAATGATCTTGATGTCATCGTCACTCTGGTGGCCAATAACAAGAGGTGAAATCAAAGATTGATAAAAGAAAGATGGGAAGGAGAGAAGGAATGAGAAATAAGAGGAAAAAAAGAAAAATATATATATGGATAGGGATACTAATGCAATTTCAAAACATCGATATAGGCCCTGTTGTAATTTTCAAATGTTAGTCATTAAGTTTAATGGCCATTAGGGAATATTCAAGGAAACATTTTCTCGAGTGTAAAGGAGACAAACCTAGGGTATAACCATCATATTTGTAGGGCTATAGATGTAATAATGAAGTGTATAGGGGTGTAGATGTAATTAGGAATGTTTCTAGGGCTATGGATGTAAAAATCCCAAAAGAAAAGGAATGTATTCATTTTATAACAACTTTTTAGTAGTCTCAGCAACTACTTTACACCATAGAATTGCGATACCACTATCAAAGAGCCCTTCAGTGATCCATCAGATCTACACTAGTAAGTATTTATCACAAGCTAGATATCAAGGTCACTCGGCCAACTACTCCTCACTTGGTCCTATGAAGGTACGAAATTTAGCATGATCCTAAATATCTCAAAGGCATAGTTGGGATGAAAGGCAAGATTGAAGTCATTTAACCCCAGCAACAACTTCTTAAACCATGAATGATGTGAAATCACATGGCAGGAGCACCATCTTAGCCACCAAACTTATCCCCAAAGCTCGCACACTAGAACAATCTGATTCTGACATAAGAAGGGGGGTTGAATTGTGCAAATAATAACAATAACAATCGCATAAAAATAAACACTGAATTTAGAAAGGAAACTCTTGGAAGAAAAACAACTACCTAAATCTTTTAATCGAGGATTTTTCCCCAAAACCAATGGAAAAAACACTAATAAAAAGACTATTAGGATGTTTCTTCTCCTACATCTCCTCGGTAGGCTTCCATTCTCAAAGTCCATCCCCGCATTTTATTCCTGCATAAATTAAGATTATTATAATATATAGAAATTATGTATATAATGCCATTATAAGACTGATATTCCTAGGATGATTATGATGCACTATTTACAACCGAAATATGATGTGTTTACTTAGGAATTAGCCTAATTTAGATATACTAACTATATTAACTATGTAGTTATCACACTCACATGCCTACCTTTTGCTAGCCCCTTAGCAAAATATAGATGAATGCAAAGCTCTACACTAGGACTTGTGAAATGACTCAATACTTATTAGCCATCTATTTTAAGGAAGATATAAGAGTCATTATTCCATAAGGGCCCAATAGCACTAGAGGAAGACATCTAGAACTGGGTTTTCGACTAAACCTTTCGGTTTCGTCTTGACCTTGGTCTTTGGTCGCAAAGGTGGATTTCTTAAACTTAAGAGGTCCATTAAGGGTTTGTTAAAACGCGAGTTTACAGCATCTGTGCTTAGTGCGATAGACTCAACTTGTAAGCATCCAAAGTTAGGAAAACCCAAATTTCCTAGGCTAAGATTATCCCTAATTCTCCTAAGTCTCATGTTCGGTTCTTCGTTACTAGGATTTGGCAGCTTTCTCCTCACCCCTTTCTATCCTGAGGTCAACCTCGAAGGTGTATCTCCCGGCTGACCTTTTGGCCTCTTATTAATACCTCACTGTTTTTGTGTTTTTGGGTTTTCTTATTACACACACAATTTTTCTTTATTTGAATCTTTCTTTTCTTTCTTCCACCTCCTGCTACCTTATTGTAATTTTTTTGTCTTTCTTTTGTTTTCTCCTTTTTTTTCATTTTTCTAAGTGGGTAGCTCTCCTTTCTCCATTCACAAACATCACCTAGGCAAAACTCAAGAGACCTCAAGATGCTAGGCTGGGCTCAGCATTGGGGAGGTTGTCATAGTGCAATGTAACAAAAATACCCACATGGGCCTTTGTTAGTTCTGTATAAGTTAAGTCCAATTGATGCAAAGGCTCCCCAATCCTAGCCCTAATTAAACTCGTTGTTTTCAAGGTTATGATTGCTTTCAAGTCAAATTAAGTGCGTGAAATTTGGATACTTAGGTTACTGAAACGACCCGTCACCTTTCGGCCCTTTAAGATGTCTGGGATGTTCACCAGACGTCTGAAAATGCTTGTTCTTTTTGGCACGTACCGTGCGCACGCCACTCTCTCGCCCACGACTCACGCCTCACCCGCCCCTCGCACCACTCCCTGCGACAACAATCCCTCTCCCCTCACCTTCCCTCCTTTTATAATCCCCCTCCTCCTCTCCGTCTCACAGAACCATAGCCGAGCGGGAGAGAGAGAGAGAAAGCAGGGAGCCAGAGCGAGAGCGAGCGGAGAGCAGAGAGCTGATCGCGTCTAAGCGCCAGAGTAGAGGACGCTTTGCGGTTCTGCTACAGTGCCTGCGGCGAGGAAAGCCAGAGTGGTTCCACGGAAGTCATTTTTCCACGAAATCAGATGTCCGGGCAACATCCAGACATCTTACCGAACATCCAAAGGTAGTGAGATGCCTGGTAGAGATCTATTTTCCGTATTTCTCCTCTGCCAAAGTCCTGACAGTGTACATATATGTGTCAGAAAGTTGGAAGGCAGACGGAGGCAATTTCAGACGTCTGGGAGCACCTCCAGACATCTGACGAAACCCTTGGACATCGGCACTACGTTCCAGATGTCCGATAGAGGTGCCCCGAGAGAGGTATGCCTAAGAGTTGATTTAAGGCGTCTGGGATCTCCCCCAAACGTATGATTTCTGTCAGAACCCTTATTTTTGGGATCGTTTAAGGCCCAAATAATGTTAGTTTTCTGTAACGAAACATCGTTGTTTTCCGTACGAATATCTTCATGTAATGGTAGCTTGTCTATATCTTTTGGAATCCTTTTGACCTATCCATCCACGTCTTAGGTCTCCAGTCCGTCAAGCGTATGGGACCTACGGAGACATCAGGAGCTACTGTACGAGCCCCCATTCCCCCCGGTTATCCTGGTAGAGTGGTTCTAACTAATTCTCCAAGTTAATAAAATGAATGCAATTAGTTAAAACCTAGGATGTGAGATGAATCCTAGGAGGAAATAAATGCATGCTCTAGAATACAGCTATTCAAGTAAATCCTAGGTTATGATATGAACACTAGGGATAGAAAAGATGTACGTGTAGAAAGATGGATGATTAAATAAATCATAAGCTGCCTGTAATGAACTGCATTAATGTTAGAAAGAAAAAGAACTCGTACTATGAAAACAGAGATGCCTTTTCTATATGTAACAAACCAGATTTGGAACAAAGAAAAGTTCATGTATGATCCCTATGGGAAATGTAGAACAAGATAAGAACACTGCCGTACTAGAGAACCGGATGGTTCTGGAATTGCCACCCACAAGCAACCGTTAGGGGAAGTGAGCTGACCTTCGTGTACGAGAATGGGAAACTGCAAGCAAAATCGTTCTTTTAGGGAACAAGAACATTAATGAGATGAACCCTGATTAGAGATCTCTAGACAGAAAACCGTTATAAGATAATTTGGATCGAAAAGTAATATGTTAAACTACCTGTTAAATGCATTTTTATGTCAGCCACCACTCTACTCAGCGTTAGCTGACTCCAGTTATATAATTTTGTACAGTTTAGGGATTTGAGTAGCCCGAGTTACCGACTGCTGAGGACACTGGGCCTAGTCAAGCTCAGCTGTAGTTTCTACTGCTTGTTGTAGTGAGTTCCTGTAGTTATATTTTTCGGCACTTTCCGTTGTGTTCTTTATCCGTACTAGTTCTGTTGTGATGGCAGTATTCCTATTATTGAAGACATGTAATATTCTAGAATTACTGTTCTTTCATTGCCATTTTCTTTCTACTTAGCTACTCTACTTGTGTGGTTGTGGATTGATGCATGTTATTTGGTTATTTCTCGTTGGACGACTGGGTCTTAAGATTAGTCGAGGCGAGCCGATCTTGGATCCTGTAGGAATCTGCGTTCGGGTCGTGATAGTTACTCAGCCTCTCAAACTAGAGGGTGGACCAACGAACCTTATGCTTTCTTCCTTGTTGACTTTTGCTTTGATTAATAGAATTCTTCAATAATTCGGTCTCAACTCGAGTCCTAGAGGACTACTCTAGTTGATTATGCTGACCACAACCTGAAGGGCCTTATGGGGTAAGTTCCCTTATGACTTCTTAGACTTAGCAACTTCTAGATATCTAGATTTCAATAATCTTAGGTAGAGTTATGCAACCATCCTATTGACAAAATGATGTATCTTTTTTTCAATTTTAATTTTTTTCTCTCTTTTTTTAAATAGAAGATAAACAGAAAATTCTATGAAGCTGACAACTTAATTCAAGGATATAGATATTGAAGTCGGTTGGTTTGGTGACCGGGTTTTGGTTTGTTATAACGTTGTAGTATAGCCGGTTATTACCAACATTTCAAATACATAAATTTTTTTTACTCGGAAAATAAAAGAGTTCCCGAGGTCGAACTCAGGGAGCAAGTTGTATTCTAGAGATATACATGTTTCTTTTACAAAATAAAGAAAGAGAGAGGGAAAGAATTTGTTATTCTCTTTGTTGTCTCCTCGTGATGTTCTTCTTTCTTTCTTCAGATCTCCTTCTTCTTCTTCTTCGTTCTGCAGAGGTGATGCTCCTCTTCAGATCTCCTTCTTCTTCTTCCTTGGTTTCTGTCTTGGCCTCTCTTCTTCTTTTTCTGCAGTCTCTTCTGTGAAGGTTTCTTCTTCCTTGGCTCTGCTGCACTTCTTCTCTGCAGCCTTTCCTCTTCTTCTGCCTTGCTCAGCCTCTTCTTTAGAGTTTCTTCTTGTTTTTCCTCCCTGCGGTTAAGTGTCAGCTTCTTTTCTTTTTCAGCCAAGGACGTCACGCGAAGCTTTCTTCCTTAGCTGCTTCAGGCCGTCGTCTGATTTCCAAATCAAACGACTTAACTACCTGTTGCTACAGTTAGCTTCCTTCTTCTTCCGCGGGTCTTCTTCTTCTCCTGTGCCTGCACACTTCAGAGTTTTTCGTCAGAGGCAAAACCTACTCTACCCTCTCCCCCTCGCGTCTCTCTTTCTCTCTGAAACCACTCTTGGGAAAGCTCTCCCAGAGCTACCGGGTAACCGGGTTCGGGTCAGGCCCGGGTCCAGGCCCACCGGCGTGCGTGGTGGGCGAGGAGTGCAGGTCAGTCTTGAGTCGGGTCGGGTCGGTTCGGGTCAGATCCGCGGGGCGTGAGCGCGGACGAGACCGGGTAACCGGGCGGGTGAAGGGGACCTCACCCCGTGTGCTGAGGCAGTAAGCCTTCAGCACTTTTGCATCTTATGTCGCTGCGGCTCTTCAGGCGTTTCCGAGGTGGGACTAAATGGCCCACCTCAATTGCGCGCCCGCAGCGAGGAATTCAGCAGGAGATGGCGGCGTCACGCGAAGCTCTCTTCCTTAGCTGCGAACCTGGTGTTTTGCCAAACTCCTCGCAAGGCCTGGGAGTGAATCTGGGCTTGGCGCTGAGCGTGGCGCGCCTGTAGCTGCAGGCGGAAGCAGTTCCTCCTGCGCGTCAATGGCGGCGGAGGTCGGGTGGCCTGTTCACAAGAAAACGGCCTCTCGGCCTAATCAGAGAGTGCCAGGAGCTTCGCCAGGGTGCGGCGAAGCTCGTGTGGGTGGTGGCGAGGCGCGGGGCGGCGTGCGAGGGCTGCCCTAGGTCGGACTGTGGGTCGGAGGGTGGGTCTGTTCGGTGGGGTTGCAGAAGGTGATGTGGGGGGAGTGGCAGGGCGGAGGTTGATCAGGGTGAGGAGGCGGAGGTCCTGCGGTGGTCGGCGAGCCGTGTGGGTCGCTGAGGTGATGGGAGCGGCTCGCCGGAGGGTGGTCGGAGACGAAGGGGGTGACGATGGTCAGGGTCGGTCGAGGGCTTAATTGAATAAATTGAAAGCAGGGAAAGAAAGAGGGGGAGATGGGGAGGAGTTCTGACCTAGCTACGGAGACGAAAGGGGCCGGGGCAGGGCGACAGTCGTATCGACTGTCGCCGGAGAAGAAGATGCCCAGTGGGGGGAGGACGGCGGTGACGACGGGGCAGAGGCAGCGCGCGCCGGTATTGCGCGACGCGGGAAGAGCAGGGGAAGAAGTCTCTGCTGCTGGTATTGCGGCAGGGCGAAGAGGAGGAGGAGGAAGAACCGCCGGAGCTGGTGGGCGTCTGCCGGAGTGAGAAGAGAGGAAAGTTGGGGGTTTTCTCCGTCAGATCCGAGCTGGGAAGAACGGTGGAGCGACGGGGGGTATTTATAGGGATCAAACAGGGAGGAAGGCGGAGGGAGACGACGTGTCTCCCTCGCCGGAGGATGGCCGGAAGCAAGAACCCATACCGTCCGTGCGTTCGCACGGCCGGTATGGTGGGTTATAACGACCAGGGGGGTGTCCCTGCGACGGCTGACGACGCAGGGCACCCCCGGTTTACTTGCCAGGTCCCCCACCTCACCCTGCGCGGCGCCATGCTCCGCGCAAGGTCGCCGGAGCATGGTGCTGGCAGGTTTTGCAAGAGGGACCTGATTGCAAAGAACGAAGGAGAGTTAGGGGCCAAAATGCGAGGGTTCAAAAGTTGAGGGTCAAAGAGTAAATATATGAGGACCAAAGTGTAAAGTCGGTCAAGGAGGTTTCTTCTTAGGCTCAAGTTTTTATACATGACTAATTAGGACCTAAGGAATCTGATGGTGAATTTCATTTCCATATTAAACCTTGTTTGACCGGTCAATTTACGCAAAAACCCAAATTAAGTTATTAATTGGGCATGGTTCTCAATGTAGGTCAAAATGGGTTCTAAAGGCCAAATTGAAGGTTCTAAACCCTAGAGATTATTTTTCTATGAATTTTAGAGGGTTTATTCTATTTTTACTTTGCCTCGAACCTTGTGAATTGAAGTGGGTTGTTTTAGGGTTACAGATTATCATTTGGTTTCTTGGAAGTGCTGTAGCCCTTGCTAGATCATCTCATCCCACTTTTATTCTTATTAAGCTGCTTTGACCTATGTTTGGGCCCTGAATTACCCTGTATGCAGATTATACTGGTAAAATTGCACTTTTACCCCTTATGACTTGTTTTCTTCTCAAACTCAGAATTCTCTGAGTTAAGCCTTTCCTTGAGATATGTAGGAGCTTTTATCCTTTGTATTAGGTCAAAATGAGCTAGTTATGGCTCATGATGAGGTTCTCATCAGATATCTATCCCCTATTGCCTATCTAATGCAATGTCCTCACAATATTCCATTTGCATTCAAGAGTAGAGTGCAAAGATATAACTTGAATACCATATCGAATCTGGTCAGCCCATAAGTCAGTCTCAGGTCCTGTAGGGCTCTAGGTTCGGGTTGTGACAAGATGGTATTAGAGCAAGGTCGTCCCGAGAAATAAATCAAATAGTTCGAAAATCACCACACTTGTACATGTAGCTCGGATAGCCATCACAACGTTTTATCTTGATTGTCATTTCCAAGTCATACGTCTCCTTTGTAGCTAAACAACCACCGACAATCCCGTTCCTTTCCGATCTCCGTGCAGGAGATGCCTCACCAGGGAGCTCTTGAGGTGGGCCGCGGAAGTGGTCGTGGCCGAGGGCGTGGTCGCAGGGGAGGGCGAGCGATGGCCGAGAACAAAGCCACTCCACCTCTCCTTCTGAGCATTCAAGCCCCGAACCTCGCCCAGCTTATTCGGAATCTCATACAGGAGGAGCTCCATCAGCCTCCTCTTCCTGGGGATGCGGAGGGGGAGTCCTCCATGGGACAGGCGAGCCGCCACTACGCTGGACGAGCTGGAGGGGGAGGGGGTGATCCTCCACCGCCCCCACCTCCTTCAAACACTTTGGGGCACGAGTCCTCCTTGCCTGGAGGTGCACCCATTCCTCCGTTGCGGCTACACCACAGGGTCTTCAGCTAGTTCAAGAAGCTGAAGCCCCCCTCTTTCAAGGGGGAGGAGAGCCCGTCTGAGGCGGAGGATCGGATGGAATAGATGGAGAAGATCTTTGACACCCTCTGTCCTCATATAGAGTGCCGCGTGACCTTCGCCACGTATTAGCTGGAGAGTGCAACTCACAGGTGGTGAAGGGCGATTAGAAGACAGGAGGAGGGAGAGCTGACGTGGGACCGGTTCGTGGAGCTCTTCTGTGAGCAGTGCTTCCCTCAGACGTGGCATGATCAGAGGAGGCAGGAGTTCCACACTCTCCGCCAGGGGGCAATGACAGTTAACGCGTACCGTATGCGTTTCCTGGAGCTGTCACGCTTCGCCCCGACAGCCGCGTCCACCGAGGAGTGCCTGTGGAGATTCACCGAGGGTCTCCGACCTGCCATTTGGGGGTATGCAAAGCCCCTAAAGCTGCCTACCTTCTCCCGCGTAGTCGAGGCTGCCATGACCTACGAGGAGACCAACCTATCCGTGCGAGACATTGATGGAGGAGGACAGAAGAAGCCCTACCCGCAGGAGCACTCACAGGGCCGTCGAGAGAGGAGGCACCAGGCACCAGCAGGGGAGCTATCCCATTCTGTGGGTCCACCAGGGACCTTTGGGAGTCCCTGACAGGGACCAGCCGACTATAGAAGATCCCCACCCAGTCACTAGCAGGGACAGCAAACAGAGGGAGGAGGTCGCATACCCCTCAGCTATCAGTGTGTCCAGTCGGGCCACATACGGAGGAATTGTCCATCTAGGACCAGAGTGCAACTCACGCTCCCAGCACCAAGCACTGGAGGCTGATTTGGCGGCCGCGGTTACCAGGCTCGAGGAGGAGGACAACAGTCGCGAGGAGGGTACCGGCCCGCTGTTTCCTGCCCGACCCAGAGCACGAATGCTTCTTCCGTACCAAGGGCTGAGGGGCATGTTAACACCCTGACTCACAGAGATGCTAGAGCTTCAGGCTCCGTAGTGGCAGGTATGGTTACTGTTTCCGGCAGGCTCGTTTACACGCTTTTTTATTCCAGTGCCACACATTCGTTTGTTTCTGCGGAGTTTGCTATCAGCATGGGGTCGAGCGGTGTACTTTTAGAGGAGCCCTTCCTGATTAGAGGACCAGGTGGGCAGGTGTTTATTGCTGAGGAGGTTTTCACTGACTGTGAGGTCACGATAGGGGGATACAGTCTTCCGATAAACTTGATCATGATCCCGATGGAGGATTTTGGTGTGATCTTGGGGATGGACTGGTTAGCCGCATACCATGCCCCTGTAAACTGCTTCGGGAGAAAGATTGTTTTATCCATACCACAGTTGCCTCCCTTCGAGTTTCACGGCCAGCCAGCAGAGGGAGGATTCAGATGTATCTCCGCGCTTCAGGCAGCGAAGCTACTGAGCCAAGGGTGCGAGGGCTTCCTTGCTTGCATCCTAGCAGATCCCGACCCCGTTGTCAGCTTACAGAGTATTCTAGTGGTTCGTGTGTACCCCAACGTCTTTCCAGAGGAGCTTCCAGGACTACCACTTGAGCGTGAGATAGAATTTGAGATCTCACTAGTACCGGGCACCGGCCCCATTTCTACGACATCATACCGGATGGCCCTGCTTGAGCTGCGAGAGCTCAAGTCCCAGCTACAGGATCTGCTAGAGAAGGGCTTCGTGAGGCCCAGTTCCTCTCCTTGGGGAGCCTTCATCCTATTTGTGAAAAAGAAGAACGGTACTCTTCAGCTGTGCATCGACTACAGATAGCTGAATCGGGTCACTGTCAGGAACAAGTACCTGTTGCTACGCATAGATGACCTCTTCGACCAGCTGAGAGATGCCACGGTATTCTCCAAGATAGATCTGAGGTCAGGCTACCATCAGCTGAGGATTAGGGAGACCAACGTCTCCAAGATAGCCTTTCGCACACAGTATGGCCACTACGAGTTCTTGGTCATGCCGTTTGGGCTGACCAATGCCCTTGCCACTTTCATGGACCTGATGAACCATGTCTTTCGGCCGTATCTGGATCAATTCGTGGTTGTATTCATTGACGACGTACTCATTTATTCTCGAGATCAGACACAGCACGAGCAGCATCTTCACATGGTCTTGGATACCTTGCGACGGCACAGATTGTAAGCCAAGTACAGCAAGTGCGAGCTCTGGTTGAGACAGGTCACCTTCCTAGGCCATGTGATCTCAGAGGATGGGTTGGTTGTGGATCTAGCCAAAGTGGAGGCAGTGCTTAGTTGGGAGAGACCACATATGGTGATAGAGATTCGCAGTTTTCTGGGACTGGCTGGTTACTACAGACGGTTTATCCGAGGATTCTCGCAGATTGCATGTCCACTAACTCAGTTGACTCGGAAGGACGTACCTTTCACCTGGACAGACGAATGTGAGTCTTGCTTTCAGGAGCTGAAGGAGAGGCTGACCTCAGCTCCTGTACTCACCATCCCTGACAGCGGTGGCAGATTCATTATCTACACAGACGCCTTGTTGCAGGGAGTGGGGGGTGTGCTCATGCAGCGGGGTCACGTTGTCGCATATGCTTCGCGGAAACTGAAGTCCCACGAGCATAACTACCCCATCCATGACATAGATCTTGTAGTGGTCGTCCTCGCACTAAAGACCTGGAGGCACTACTTGTATGGAGAGACGTTCGAGATTTTCACAGACCATAAGAGCCTCAGATACTTGTTTGATCAGAAGGAGCTCAACATGAGGCAGAGACGTTGGTTGGAGCTCCTGAAGGACTACAATTACAGCATCTCCTACCACCCAGGAAAGGCCAATGTGGTGGCTGACGCCTTGAGCCAGAAGGCGCCCAACCACTTGACTTGCTTACGAGTGCAGAGTTGAAGACTCATGGAGGAGTTGAGTAGCTGGCGACCCCAGGAGTCACAGGTGTACTGCAGGGTAGTGACAGTGGCGAGGCGGACACAACCAAAGCTGATGGATTGTATCATGATTGGACAGATGACGGACCCATACCTATGAGCACAGCAAGACCGAGTATTGGCAGGGAGCCCGGGGGAATTCTTGTTCACTGACGAAGTCCTGCATATGAGGGGATGCTTGTGCATTCTTAGAGATGAGGAGCTGTTGAGGGAGCTCCTGACTGAGGCACGCGGATCCAGATTCACCATACATCTAGGAACACGAAGATGTATCACAACCTACGACATGATTTCTGGTGGAGGGGCATGAAGCGGGATGCCAGTCTTTTCGTTCAGCAGTATCTGATATGCTAGCAGGTGAAGGCCGAGCACCAGAGGCCTCCAGGGCCATTACAGCCACTTCCAATTCCAGAATGGAAGTGGGAGAGTGTCACTATGGACCAGGTAGTGGGATTACCTGTGACACAGCGGGGACACGATGAAGGCTAGGTGATTGTATACAAATTGACAAAAACTGCATGATTCCTATCGATCCGAGTCGCTTTTGGACCAACACAGTTGGCAGAGAAATACATCAGAGATGTAGTGCGCCTTCACGGGGTCCCCCGCGAGATTATTTCAGACAGAGACACTCGTTTCACCTCCCAGTTCTGGGCGGAATTTCAAAAGGCCTTAGGGACTCATCTGAGTTTCAGTATAACTTATCACCCCCAGACAGACAGATAGACAGACAGTCAGAGCGCACCATTCAGACCCTTGAGGACCTTCTACGCACTTGCGTACTGGACTGGAGAGGCTCTTGGGAGGAGCATTTGCCCCTGGCGGAGTTCGCATACAACAACAGTTACCACTCAAGCATCGGCATGGCACCATATGAGGCTCTGTACGGGAGGAAGTATACGACTCCCTTGAATTGGGTTGAGGTGGGGACCAAGTGGGAGGTTGGTCCCCGGCTGATACACCAGAGTCAGGAGGTGATCGAGCAGATCCATCGATGACTGCGTACTGTCTGTGGCAGGAAAAAGAGCTACGCTGATCTGAAGCGTAGGGAGGTACAATTTGAGGTTGGAGATCATATTTTCCTCCATGTTTCTCCCATGAAGGGATTACAGCTATTTGGGGTGAGAGGGAAGCTTGCACCGAGATTTATAAGGCCTTTTGAGGTCTTAGAACGGGTAGGACCCGTCGCTTACCGACTTGCCCTTCCTCCCCATCTCTCTGGAGTGCATGGCGTATTTCACATTTCCAACCTCAGGAGATATATCGCCGATCCCAGCCATGTCCTTGGCCACGAGAGCATCGAGGTGGGAGACAACTTGACCTATCCTGAGAAGCTGGTAAAGATACTAGACAGATCCGTCCGGAGTCTGAGACGAAAGGAGGTACCCCTAGTGAAAGTCCTATGGAGAAGCCAGCGGTACGAGGAGGTGACTTGGGACCCTGAGGCGGCAATGCGAGAGAAGTACCCGGAGCTTTTCAAGGGTATGTCTCTTCGGACCTACTTCGGTCCTCTTTAAGTTTGTTATACGCCGCTATGTTTTTTTTTTCCTCACCCTAGTTAGATCAAGTTTCATGGACGAAACATCATTTAAGTTTGTTATATTGAAATGACCCATCACCGTTCGATCCTTTAAGACGTCTGGGACATTCACCAGACATCTGTCCATACATCTAGAGAGAGAGCCAGACGTCAGAAAATGCTTTTTTTTTCGATGCGTACCATACGCACGCCACTCTCTCGCCCACGCCTCACGCCTCACCCTGCAAAGGCCTCACCTACACCTCGCACCACTCCCTGCGATAGCCATCCCTCTCCCCTCACCTTCCCTCCTTTTATAATCCCCCTCCTCCGCCTCTCTGTCTCACACAACCACAGCTGAGCGAGAGAGAGAGAGAGAAAGTAGGGAGCCAGAGCAAGAGCGAGCGGAGAGCGGAGAGCTGATCGCATCTGAGCGCAAGAGCAGAGTGCACTATGCTATTCTGCTGCAGTGCCTGCAGCGAGGAAAGCTAGAGCGGTTCCACGGAAGTCATTTTTCCGCGAAATCAAACATCCGGGGCGACATCTAGACGTCTTACCGGACATCCGAAGGTAGAGTGAGATGCCTGGTAGAGATCTATTTTCCATATTTCTCCTCTGCCAAAGTCCTAACAGTGTACGTATATGTGTCAGAAAGTTGGAAGGCGGACGGAGGCAGTTTTAGATGTCCGAGAGCACCTCCAGACGTCTGACGAAACCCTTGGACGCCGGCACTGCGTTCTAGATGTCCGATAGAGGTCCCTAAGAGAGGTATGCCTGAGAGTTGATTTAAGACGTCTGGGATCTCTCCCAGACGTCAGATTTCTGTCAGAACCCTTATTTTTGGGCTTGATCAAGGCCCAAATAAAGTTAGTTTTCTGTAACGAAACATCGTTGTTTTCCGTACGAATTTCTTCACGTAATGGTAGCTTGTCTATATCTTTTGAAATCCTTTTGACCTATCCATCCACGTCTTAGGTCTCCAGTTCGTCGAGTGTATGAAACCTACGAAGACGTCGGGAGCTGCTGTACGAGCCCCCATTCCCCCCGGTCATCCTGGTAGAGTGGTTCTAACTAATTCTCCAAGTTAATAAAATGCATGCAATTAGTTAAAACCTAGGATGTGAGATGAATCCTTGGAGGAAATAAATGCATGCTCTAGAATACAGCTATTCAAGTAAATCCTAGGTTATGACATGAACACTAAGGATAGAAAAGACGCATGTGTAGAAAGATGGATGATTAAATAAATCATAAGCTGCCTGTAATGAACTGCATTAATGATAGAAAGAAAAAGAACTCGTACTATGAAAACAGAGATGCCTGTTCTATATGTAACAAACCAGATATGGAACAAAGAAAAGTTCATGTATGAACCCTATGGGAAATGTAGAACGGGATAAGAACATTGCCGTACTAGAGAACCGAATGGTTCTAGAATTGCCACCCACAGGCGGCCATTAGGGGAAGTGAGCTGACCTTCGTGTACATGGTACCGAAGAGAGCAACTATCCCTTGTAGTGTAGAGGGGAGCTTGCCGCCCTTGGGTTGAGACCCGGGGTGGGTTTGGACACTCCACGTCGACTCTTGCTGGCCCTCGTGTACGTGGTACTGAGGTGAGCTACTTAGTGTTGGGGGGAGCTACCCACCCCAAGGGGCCAGGGTTAGGAATGGCCACCCTACACCAACTCTTGTTAGCTCGTTGGGCAAACCTGGATAGTCGGACGAGGGTACGCAGACTGAGGAGGGGCGAGACCCCTGTTCTATTCTGTTCTGAGAGGGCAGGGCCCTATACTGTTCTGTGCTGTACGATGAGGCGTACACGCTAGTGGAAACGACTGACTGCGTGCCAGTGCAGGATAGCTACCCGCGAGTTTATCACGTGTGCCGAAGTCACCGCTACGTCACGACCATGACCTCGGGGTGGTAGACCGGGTGCAGGACTACCACGGAGGGACTCTCCCAGCCAGGAGAGTGCCACATGTGCATCCTACATCACAGTAAACTGCAAGCAAAATCGTTCCTTTAGGGAACAAGAAGATTAATGAGATGAACCCTGATTAGAGATATCTACACAGAAAAATCATTATAGGATAGTTTTGATCGGAAAGAAATATGTTAAGCTACTTGTTAAATGTATTTTTATGTTAGCCACCACTCTACTCAGCGTTAGCTGACTCCAGTTATATAATTTTGTACAAGTCAGGGATTAGAGCAGCCCGAGCTACCGGCTGCTGACACTGGGCCTAGTCAAGCTCAGCTGTAGTTTCTACTGCTTGTTGTAGTGAGTTCCTATAGTTATATTTTTTGACACTTTCCGTTGTGTTCTCTATCTGTACTAGTTCTGTTGTGATGGCAGTATTCCTATTCTTCAAGGCATATAATATTCTAGAATTACTGTACTTTCATTGCTATTTTCTTTCTGCATAGGTACTGTACTTGTATGATTGTGGATTGATGCATGTTATTTGGTTATTTCTCGCTGGACGACTAGGTCTTGAAGTTAGTCGAGGCGAGCCAGACTCAGGTCCTATAGGAATCTGGGTTCCTGTTGTGACAGTTACTCAGCCTCTCAAACCAAAGGGTTGACCAATGAACCTTATACTTTCTTCCTTGTTGAGTTCTGACTTTGATTAATAGAATTCTTCAATAATTCGGTCTCAACTCGAGTCCTAGAAGATTCCTCTAGTTGATTACGCTGACCACAATCTGAAGGGCCTTATGGGGTAAGTTCCCTTATGACTTCTTAGAATTAGCAACTTCTAGATATCTAGATTTCAATAATTTTAGGTAGAGTTATTCAACCATCCTATTTACAAAATGATGTATCTTTTTTTCAATTTTAATTTTTTTCTCTCTTTTCTTAAATAGAAGATAAACAGAAAATTCTAAGAAGTTGACAACTTAATTCAGGGATATAGATATCTATCCCCTATTGCCTATCCAATGCAATGTCCTCACTATATTGCATATGCATTCAAGAGTAGAGTGCAAAGATAGAACCTGAATAACATATCGAATCTGGTCAGCCCATAAGTCGGAGAAGAGTCTGTACAACTACAATAACACTGGGTTGCCTTCCAGGAAGTGTTAAGTTTATTGCCTTCAATTGGGCACAGTCCACAAATACTAACTCCAAAAATTTAGGTTACTATAGTTGAGTTTCTGGGCCCATCATATGGGTCCTACTGGATTAGATCGGTCTTGTCAAAAAGATAATCTAGAAAGATAGCAAGTTGATGGTGCAAGGAGATTCCAAAAGGTCGCCAATAAATGTTTTCTTGGGTATTCATATAGGAGGCTTGGGCGCGGGTGCAAAAGGTATGTTATGGTTGGGAGGGTGAGGATCGTCAAGCTTTTTGAAGATATCAGGTGTTCTTAAAGGTATTACAGATGTAGACCCTAGGATGCTTAAGTTGATTTCAGTAATTAGATCAAGCATCTATTATTCGGGAGTGGCAGGTATAAATGTGAAATTCATTCGTTCACATTTATAACAATTATAATCGATTTATATATTATTGAATATAAGGCACTTTTGATTTGGGCGATAATTCCAATGCACACAAGGCTATCCTCCAACATTCAGACAAGATGCATCGTGGAAGGAGGGAGAAAATGAAGAGTACGGTATGAAATTATTTCAAATTCTAAATTTATTAAATTATTTACATATAATTAAAATTTTCTAATAAAATTTTGTAAAATTATTTTAATTTTTTAAAAATAAGTTATTCGAGGTGGCATAGAGAAACGTGTCTCCTACAATTGCATCTCCCATTTGGAGGGAGTGTTGCGAGCATTGGAAGGATCCAGTGGTAGAGGTAAATAAATAGTTTCTAATTTTATTTTTATATTTAGTTTCTAACTAATAATTACATAATCTTTTAGTAATAAAATTTATATTTCTTACAAGAGCAAATTAAGAAAAATAAGGCCAACAGGGCCGAGCTCCTTCCTAGACCCACTGCTTGAGTCGAATGAGTATTGACTCATTACAAGATAGATATGTAAGTTTATTAATTTTGTATTTGAAATAAAATTAAAATAATTATATTAAATTAAAATAAGTTAAAAATATTACTTCATTTTTAGGCGGAGGCACACGAGGGTGCTCAGTTAGATCGAGTGAGAATCTATGAGCAGACTCATAGTAAAGAAACATTGGGCGACCCACGTGCATGGATACATCCGACATACTAAAAGACACATGTAAGTAAATAAAAGTCAGTTACGTTAATTTCAATTATAGAAAAACTAATTGCAAATATATGTTTTTTTTTTTTTTACAGGGTCGTATGACAAATTTGATCCATCCTCCAGAGGTCACGGAAGAGACCTACGGGAATGTTCCACTGACCCCTCTCACACCAGAGGAGGCCTTTAAGACCATGATGCCTCTAGAGCACGGAGACTTCGTCCGTAGCGCTGAGAGGAGTGCGATGATCTCCTCCTGGTATGATAGGAAAGGATCCTCCACGTCCACCCACGACGACAATCTACGCACTGAAGTTCAAACCTTACAGTGTTGAGATGTGGAGCAAGAGAAAAGGTTGGAGGAGGTCACAGCCCAACTGTAGGCTGCCACTCGCAAGATGGAGCACCAAGAGGAGTTGTTAGAGCGGCATAACAAGTAGTGGGAGGAGGTCTTATCCCATCGTTGAGGGGGGGGGGGGGGGCAGTGGACTTGATCACTCGTCATTCCACATTCCGAGGCGTGGCGAGGACAACGATGGTGGTTCTAGGGCTGGTGGCGTAGGTGCCCTAGCATAGTTTATATATGTGTGTTTATATTCTTCGCATCTTTATTATTGTTGTAATATTCGAACCTCGTTTATATATATATATATATATTACTTTCATTCTATAATCCATTTCTATTGAATGTTTTGAACAATTTACGTTATTTTTGGGCATTTTTATTTATTATGTGTAATTGCATTAAAAAAAAGTAAAGCATTATTAGCGATGGTTATCAATAACAACCTTTGCGTAATACATTAGGCGACGGTTATATAACCATCACCATAGGTCCTTTTGGTCACCACAACAATTAACGCAAGGTCATACCTGTCATTTAGCAATGGTTATTAAACCATCCCTATTGTAAATAGGGGACGGTGGACAGTTTTCGTGAAAATCGTCACTAAAAGTACGAAAATTTTTGACGCGTAAATTAGGTTCCTTCCAAGAAAACTGGCAACAGTTTAATTAATAATTGTTAGTAGTTTATTTTAGGGACGATTTTAAAATTGTTGTCAAATCCCACTTCCATGTTCGCCTGCACGCACTCAGAAGGCGACGATAAGGGATTGTAACTGTCACCAAAATAAAACAGCGATGTAATATACTGCAATGGTCATTGCAGACAATTTATAGGGTTTTGGCGATGGTTTAGAAATGTCGCAAAACCCGCATACTGTTGTAGTGAACAAAGAACATGCAATAGCATAAATAAACAAAATGAGAAGGGATTAGATTTTACTCCCATCGAAGCACCAATTAAGGACTTCCCTTAGAGAAAGTATCACCCCCCTACAATACCGGTGCATCGGGGTCTGATGAACTCCTCCAAAGATACAATGATCCACCTCTAAGATTCGATGTACTCCGATCTTGGACGTCCTCAAAAACCACCTCAGGAGAACGAATCCAGGGCAATTTGGTTGGTAAACCAAACTTCCAATTGATCTACCAATTAATTGGTTTGATTTATCAAAAACCTCTCGTGGATCACTCTCAAACTTGTGCAAGATTGACAAAATCGATTGGAGATTTTTTCTACCAATCTCATGTTGAACGAATGCACCAAGAAAGAGAGATAAGAATGAAAGGAGAGAAAGTGTGGAGAGAGCTTTTCAACTATTGTTGTGTGTCAAATGAGAGCCCCCTCGTGACCCTTATATAGAGCCCACGACCCGACGTTTATGAAAATTCTCATTTTATGGAAATATGGGAATTAATCGACCAACTAGGTCCCGTTGATAAATAAAAATAATTTAATCGCTCAAACTTGATTTTTTGGTCGATCAAACCAATTGATCAACCAAGCTTAACTCATTGATCAAGCAAAATAATTGATCGACCAATATTACCTTTTGATCGACCAATTCAAGTCAAAATCATGAGATTAACAAATCGTAGCAAAAAAGTCCAAGTTCTAAGTTCCAAATTAATTCTCACCCGAGCCCAAGCCAGATCAGGGTGGGGCAGGATGCACATGCATGCGTGTGTGGTCTCCAGCCCCACTCTCACTCTTTGCTACATAAGTCATGAGAGGCAAAAGTCTTTTACACCCACCAGAAGGTTTGTCTACTTCCAATATGGGACTAAAAACATCTCCCAAATTTCACTGATTTCAACATGTATTCCTACGTCACCATATAACAATTGTATCCCTATTGATGCAATTAGGGTCTCAAATCCAACACTCGGTTTAGGGAGTAAGTACCTCCTGGAGAGGGTTGGGGAGGAGGGGGTGGTACACACACGACATTTAACCACTACCCACGTTGCAAGAGGCTAGATCTAGTGATGGGGTTTAAGCTACACAAGGATGGGTCTGCCATCACATTAGTGATGTAGGACCCCAAGGTGGATGGGGGCCTTCACGTTCTTAACTACAGAGGAGAGTGGTTGGGGGTTCTAGTGGTTCCTGGTGCTCTCCTTGTCAATATTGGAGACCATATTGAGGTGACTAATTCCTACTACTGCTTGCTTTGGATCATATGTGCTTCGTTGTCTTGTGACTTTAGTTCATCGAAAGGTACAACTCGCCGGATCGACTCCTGTGTGTAGGTGATTGTTTGGTCGATTTTAGTACATGTTAGGAGGATTATGTGGTGGATTTTAACAAAAGAAAACCCCTGAATCTGATATAAATAAATCATGATAGAAGGTGTTCATAAATCCTAGAATCATGGATTCTATTATATTGAGAATCCAAAACCAATGAGATAGAAGTCATACATGAATCCATCGCCTCAGTTGGTGATTAGAGGACACGTAAACAATCCTCTAAATTCCTGTAGAGATTCCTACGGCTTCAGCGATGGAGCTTCCAGAGGTTTAGAGAGTGAGTGCAGAAGAGAAGAAAATGACATGGTGATCTTTCAGTTCTCTCCTTAGGCCCTTATATTTCCCGCGTGGGCCCAAAGGAAGTTATAAGAGTCATTATTCCATCAGGGCCCAATAGCACTAGAGGAAGACATCTAGAACTGGGTTTTCAACTAAACCTTTCTGTTTCCTCTTGACCTTGGTCTTTGGTCGCAAAGGTGGATTTCTTAAACTCAAGAGGTCCACCAAGGGTTTGTTAAACCACAAGTTTACAGCATCTGTGCTTAGTGTGATAGACTCAACTTGTAAGCATCCAAAGTTAGGAAAACCCAAATTTCCTAGGCTGAGATTATCCCTAATTCTCCTAAGTCTCATGTTCGGTTCTGCCTTACTAGAATTTGGCAGCTTTCTCCTCACCCCTTTCTATCCTGAGGTCAACCTCGAAGGTGTATCTCCCGGCTGACCTTTTGGCCTCTTATTAATACCTCACTCTTTTTGTGTTTTTGTGTTTTTTTATTACACACACAATTTTTCTTTATTTGAATTTTTCTTTTCTTTTTTCCACCTCCTGCTACCTTATTGTAATTTTTTTGTCTTTCTTTTGTTTTCTCCTTTTTTTTCATTTTTCTAAGTGGGTAGCTCTCCTTTCTCCATTCAAAAACATCGCCTAGGCAAAACTCAAGAGACCTCAAGATGCTAGGCTGGGCTCAGCACTGGGGAGGTTGTCATAGTGCAATGTAACAAAAATACCCACATGGGCCTTTGTTAGTTCTGTATAAGTTAAGTCCAATTGATGCAAAGGCTCCCCAATCCTAGCCCTAATGAAACTCATTGTTTTCAAGGTTATGATTGCTTTCAAGTCAAATTAAGTGCGTGAAATATGGATACTTAGGTTACTGAAACAACCCGTCACCTTTCGATCCTTTAAGACGTCTAGGATGTTCACCAGACATCTGTCCAAACATCTGGAGAGAGAACCAGACGTCCGAAAATGCTTTTTCTTTCGGCACGTATCGTGCGCACGCCACTCTCTTGCCCGCGCCTCACGCCTCACCCTACAACGGCCTCACCTGCACCTCACACCACTCCCTGCGACAGCCATCCCTCTCCCCTCACCTTCCCTCCCTTTATAATCCCTCTCCTCCTCCTCTCCGTCTCACACTACCACAGCTAAGCGGGAGAGAGAGAGAGAGAGAGTGAGCAAGGAGCCAGAGCGAGCAGAGAGCGGAGAGCTGATCGCATCTAAGCGCAAAAGCAGAGGACGATGTGCTATTCTACTACAGCGTCTGCGGCAAGGAAAGCCAGAGCAGTTCTGCTGAAGTCATTTTTCCGCGAAATCAGACGTCCGGGGCGACATCCAGACGTCTTACTGGACGTCCGAAGGTAGAGTGAGATGTCTAGTAGAGATCTATTTTCCGTATTTCTCCTCTGCCAAAGTTCCAACAGTGTATGCATATGTGTCAGAAAGTTGGAAGGAGGACGGAGGCAATTTCAGACGTCCAAGAGCACCTCCAGACGTCTGACGAAACCCTTGGACGTCGGCACTACGTTCCAAACGTCCAATAGAGCCACCCCGAGAGAGGTATGCCTGAGAGTTGATTTAAGATGTCTGGGATCTCTCCCAGACGTCTGATTTCTGTCAGAACCCTTGTTTTTGGGCTCATTCAAGGCCCAAACGATGTCAATTTTCTGTAAACGAAACATCGTTGTTTTTCATACGAATTTCTTTATGTAATGGAAGCTTGTCTGTATCTTTTGGAATCCTTTTGACCTATCCATCCACGTCTTAGGTCTCCAGTCCGTCGAACGTACGGGACCTACGGAGACGTCGGGAGCTACTGTACGAGCCCCCATTCTCCCCAGTTATCCTGGTAGAGTAGTTCTAACTAATTCTCCAAGTTAATAAAATGCATGCAATTAGTTAAAACATAGGATGTGAGATGAATCCTAGGAAAAAATAGACGCATGCTCTAGAATATAGCTATTCAAGTAAACCCTAGGTTATGACATGAACGCTAGGGATAGAAAAGACACATCTGTAGAAAGATGGATGATTAAATAAATCATAAGCTGCCTGTAATGAACTACATTAATGATAGAAAGCAAAACAACTCGTACTACGAAAATAGAGATGCATGTTCTGTATCTAACAAACCAGATATGGAACAAAGAAAATTTCATGTACAAACCCTATGGGGAATGTAGAACGAGATAAGAACACGGCCGTAGTAGAGAACCGAATGGTTGTGGAATTGCTGCCCACAGGTGGCCGTTAGGGGAAGTGAGCTGACCTTTGTGTACATGGTACCGAAGAGAGCAACTATCCCTTGTAGTGTAGAGGGGAGCTTGCCGCCCTTGGGTTAAGACCCGAGGTGGGTTTGGCCACTCTACGTCGACTCTTGCTGGCCCTCGTGTACGTGGTACCGAAGTGAGCTACTTAGTGTAGGGGGAGCTAGCTGCCCCAGGGGGCTTGGGGTTAGGTATGGCCACCCTACACCGACTCTTGTTAGCCCGTTGGGCAAACTGGGATAGTCAGACGAGGGTACGCGGACTGAGGAGGGGCGAGACCCCTGTTCTATTCTGTTTTGAGAGGGCAACGACCTATATTATAACACGTTGTACGTTGAGGCGTACCCGCTAGCGAAAATGACTGACCGCGTGCCAGCACGGGGTAGCTACCTGCACGCTTATCACGTGTGCCGAAGTCACCGCTACGTCACAACCGTGACCTGGGGGTGGTAGACCGAGTGTAGGACTACCACGGAGGGACTCTCCTGGCCACGAGAGTGCCACGTGTGCATCCTACATCACGGGAAACTGCAAGCAAAATCGTTCCTTCAGGGAACAAGAAGATTAATGAGATGAACCCTGATTAGAGATCTCTACACAGAAAACCGTTATAGGATAATTTGGATCGGAAAGTAATATGTTAAACTACCTATTAAATGCATTTTTATGTTAGCCACCACTCTACTCAGCATTAGTTGACTCCAATTATATAATTTTGTACAGGTCAGGGATTTGAGCAGCCCGAGCTACCAGCTACTGAGGACGCTGGGCCTAGTCAAGCTCAGCTGTAGTTTCTATTGCTTGTTGTAGTGAGTTCCTATAGTTATATTTTTCAGCACTTTCCGTTGTGTTCTCTATTTGTACTAGTTCTGTTGTGATGGCAGTATTCTTGTTCTTGAAGGCATGTAATATTCTAGAATTACTGTTCTTTCGTTGCCATTTTCTTTCTGCTTAGCTACTGTACTTGTGTGGTTGTGGATTGATGAATGTTATTTGGTTATTTCTCGTTGGACGACTGGGTCTTAAGAGTAGTCGAGGCGAGCCGATCTTGGATCCTGTAGGGATCTGGGTTCGGGTCGTGATAGTTACACAGCCTCTCAAACTAGAGGGTGGACCAACGAACCTTATACTTTCTTCCTTGTTGACTTTTGACTTTGATTAATAGAATTCTTCAATAATTCGGTCTCAACTCGAGTCCTAGAGGACTACTCTAGTTGATTATGCTGACCACAACCTCAAGGGCCTTATGGCGTAAGTTCCCTTACGACTTCTTAGACTTAGCAACTTCTAGATATCTAGATTTCAATAATCTTAGGTAGAGTTATGCAACCATCCTATTGACAAAATGATGTATCTTTTTTTCAATTTTAATTTTTTTCTCTCTTTTTTAAATAGAAGATAAACAGAAAATTCTATGAAGCTGACAACTTAATTCAAGGATATAGATATCTATCCCCTATTGCCTATCTAATGCAATGTCCTCACTATATTCCATTTGCATTCAAGAGTAGAGTGCAAAGATAGAACTTGAATACCATATCGAATCTAGTCAGCCCATAAGTCAGAGAAGAAGAGTCTGTACAACTACAATAACACTGGGTTGCCTTCCAGGAAGTGCTAAGTTTATTGCCTTCAACTGGGCACAGTCCACAGATATTAACTCCAAAAATTTAGGCTACTATAGTTGAGTTTCTGGGCCCAACATATGGGTCCTAGTGGATCATATCGGTCTTGTCAAAAAGATAATCTAGAAAGCTAGCAAGTTGATGGTGCAAGGTGATTCCAAAAGGTCGCCAATAAATGTTCTCTTGGGTATTCATATAGGAGGCTTGGGCGTGGGTGCAAAAGGTATGTTATGGTTCGGAGGGTGAGGATCGTCAAGCTTTTCAAAGATATCGAGAATTCTTAAAGGTATTACAGGTGTAGACCCTAGGATGCTTAAGTTGATTTCAGTAATCAGATCAAGCATCTATTATTCGCGAGTTGCAGGTATAAATGTGAAATTCATTCGTTCACATTTATAACAATTATAATCGATTTATATATTATTGAATATAAGTCACTTTTGATTTGGATGATAATTCCAATGCACACAAGGCTATCCTGCAACATTCAAACAAGATGCATCGTGGAAGGAGAGAGGAGATGAAGAGTACGGTATGAAATTATTTCAAATTCTAAATTTATTTAATTATCTATATATAATAAAAAATTTATAATAAAATTTTGTAAAATTATTTTAATTTTTTAAAAATAAGTCGTACAAGGTGGCATAGAGAAACGTGTCTCCTACAATTGTGTCTCCCATTTGGAGGGAGTGTTGCGAGCATTGGAAGGATTCAGCGGTAGAGGTAAATAAATAGTTTCTAATTTTATTTTTATATTCAGTTTCTAACGAATAATTACACAATCTTTTAATAATAAAATTTATATTTCTTACAAGAGCAAATTAGGAAAAATAAGGCCAACAAGGCCGAGCTCCTTCCTAGGCCCACTGCTTGAGTCGAATGAGTATTGACTCATTACAAGATAGATATGTAAGTTTATTAATTTTGTCTTTGAAATAAAATTAAAATAATTATATTAAATTAAATAAGTTAAAAATATTACTACATTTTCAGGCAGAGACACACAAGGGTACTCAGTTAGATCGAGTGAGAGTCTATGAGCAGACTCATAGTAAAGAAACACTGGGCGACCCACGTGCATGAATACATCCGACATACTAAAAGACACATGTAAGTAAATAAAAGTCGGTTACGTTAATTTCAATTATAAAAAAATTAATTGCAAATATATATATATATATATTTACAGGGTCGTATGATAGATTTAATCCATCCTCCTGAAGTCGCGGAAGAGACCTACAGGAATGTTCCACGGACCCCTCTCACACCAGAGGAGGCCTTCAGGACCATGATGCCTCCAGAGCACAGAGGCTTCGTCTGTAGCACTGAAAGGAGTGCAACGATCTCCTCCTGGTATGGTAGGAAAGGATCCTCCATGTCTGCCCAAACCATACAGTGTTGAGATGTGGAGCAGAAGAAAAGGTTGGAGGAGGTCACAGCCCAACTGCAAGCTGCCACTCACAAGATGGAGTGCCAGGAGGAGTTGTTAGAGCGGCATAACAAGCAGTGGGAGGAGGTCTTATCCCATCTCTGAGGGGAGGTGCCGGTGGACTTGATCACTCGTCCTTCCACATTCCAAGGCATGGCGACGACAACGATGGTGGTTCTAGGGCTGGTGGCGTAGGTGCCCCAGCATAGTTTATATATGTGTGTTTATATTCTTCACATCTTTATTATTGTTGTAAAATTCGAAGCTTGTTTATATATATTACTTTCATTCTATAATTCATTTCTATTAAATATTTTGAACAATTTACGTTATTTTTATGTATTTTTATTTATTATGTGCAATTGCATTAAAAAAAAGTAAAGCATTATTAGCGACAGTTATCAATAACAACCGTTGCATGATACATTAGGCAATGGTTATATAACCATCGCCATAGGTCCTTTTGGTCACCTCAATAATTAACGCAAGGCCTCACCTGTCATTTAGCAACAGTTATTAAACCGTCCCTATTGTAAATAGGGGATGGTGGACAGCTTTTGTGAAAATCGTCACAAAAGTACGAAAATTTTTGACGCGTAAATTGGGTTCCCTCCAAGAAAATTGGCAACAGTTTAATTAATAATCGTTAGTAATTTATTTTAGGGATGATTTTAAAATCGTTGTCAAATCCCACTTCCATGTTCACCTGCACGCACTCAAAAGGCGACGATAAGGGATTGTAACTGTCACCAAAATAAAACAGCGATGCAATATACTGCAATGGTCATTGGAGATAGTTTATAGGGTTTTGGCGACGGTTTAGAAATGTCGCAAAACCCGCATACTATTGTAGTGAACAAAGAACATGCAATAGCATAAATAAACAAAACGAGATGAGATTAGATTTTACTCCCATCGAAGCACCAATTAAGGACTTCCCTTAAAGAAAGTATTGCCCCCCTACATTACCGGTACATCGGGGTCTGACGAACACCTCAAAAGATACGATCATCCACCTCAAAGATTCGACGCACTCCGATCTTGGACGTCCTCGAAAATCACCTCAGGCGAACGAATCCAAGGCAATTTGGTTGATAAACCAAATTTCCAATTAATCTACCAATTAATTGGTTTGATCTATCAAAAACCTCTCGTGGATCACTCTCAAACTTGTGTAAGATTGACAAAATAGATTGGAGATTTTTTCTACCAATCTCACGTTGAACGAATGCACCAAGAAAGAGAGATGAGAATGAAAGGAAAGAAAGAGTGGAGAAAACTTTTCAACTCTTGTTGTGTGTCAAATGGGAGCCCCCTCGTGGCCCTTATATAGAGCCCACGACTTGACGTTTATGGAAATTCTCATTTTATGGAAATACGGTAATTGATCGACCAACTAGGTCCCGTTGATCAATAAAAATAATTTAATCGATCAAACTTGACTTTTTGGTCAACCAAACCAATTGATCAACCAAGCTTAACTCATTGATCAAGCAAAATAATTGATCGACCAATATTACCTTTTGATCGACCAATTCAGATCAAAATCGTGAGATTAACAAATTGTAGCAAAAAAGTCCAAGTTCCAAATTCCAAATTAATTTTCACCCGAGCCCGAGCCAGATCAAGACGCACATGCATGCGTGCGTGATCTCCAGTCCCACTCTCACTCTTTGCTACATAAGCCATGAGAGGCAAAAGTCTTTTACACCCACCAAAAGGTTTGTCTACTTCCAATATGGGACTAAAAACATCTCCCAAATCTCACTGATTTCAACATGTATTCCTATGTTACCATATAACAATTGTATCCCGATTGATGCAATTAGGCTCTCAAATCCAACACTCGATTTAGGGAGTAAGTACCTCCTGGAGGGGCTTGGGGAGGAGGGGGTGGTACACACACGACATTTAACCACTACCCACATTGCAAGAGGCTCGATCCGGTGATGGGGTTTAAGCTGCACAAGGATGGGTCTGCCATCACATTTGTGCTGCAAGACCCCAAGGTGGATGGGGGCCTTCACATTCTTGACGGCAAAGGAGAGTGGTTGGGGGTTTCGGTGGTTCCTGGTGCTCTCCTTGTCAATATTGGAGACCATATTGAGGTGACGGATTCCTACTACTGCTTGCTTTGGATCATATGTGCTTCGTTGTCTTCTAACTTTAGTTCATCGAAAGGTACAACTCACCCGATCGACTCCTGTGTGTAGGTGATTGTTTGGTCGATTTTCGTACATGTTAGGAGGATTATGTGGTGGATTTTAACGAAGGAAAACCCCTGAATCTGATATAAATAAATCATGAAAGAAGGTGTTCATAAATCCTATCGTAAATCCTAGAATCACTGATTCTATTGTATTGAGAATCCAAAACCAATGAGATAGAAGTCATACATGAATCCATCACCTCAGTTGGTGATTAGAGGACACGTACAACAATCCTCTAAATTCCTGTAGAGATTCCTACGGCTTCAACAATGGAGCTTCCAGAGGTTTAAAGAGTGAGTGCAGAAGAGAAGAAAATGATGTGGTAACCTTTCAGTTCTCTCCTTATGTTACGACCCGGTTCCCGAATCCCTACAGGACAAGAGAATTAGACCGACTCGACTGATCCCAAGACCCAATCGTCCAACGAGAAAGTAACCAAAAAGCAGTAAAATAAACCACATTCACCATGCAAGCAACTAACAGTAACAAAAGTACAGCAGTAAATAAAGGAACTACTACAGTACACACCACCACAACAGTAGAGAATTAAAAACAGGTACAGAAATATGAAGTTTACAATAAAAGAGTACAAAAGTGTAACAAAATACTCACTACTACAGAAATGGGTACAACACAAGTACAACTACTGGGCTCTACTAGGCCCAGCATCCTCCGCAGCCGTAGGCTCTGGCTGCTCAACACCTGGACCTGAAAAAGGTGGTAAGTACGACACGTCAACGAAACGCTGAGTAGAGTGGCAACCAGCTAGCTAAGAGAAATAGTAAATGTGGACAGGTAGCTGTTGCTTTTAATTTCTTTCTTTATTTCACTAACTATCTTTCTTTCATCACTTGGTTTATTTATCAGGTCTTTTTCTTGATCTCGAATGTTCCTCGTGGGAACGATCTTGATTGCAGTCTTTTCCGAAAAGTAGAAGTAGCACGTGGTGCTCTCCTGGTCGGGAGAGTCCCCCGTAGTGATCCTACCCTCAGTCAACCACCCCAAGGTCGTTGACAGGCGTAACGGTGACTACAACACGCACGATAAACGCACGGGTAGCTACCCCGCACTGGCACACGGTCAGTCGTTTCCGTTAACGGGTGCACCCAAAGCACAACACGAAACTAGTATAGGGCAATGCCCTCTCAGTAACAGTGGTCTAACCCCTCCACAGTAACCAAACAGGGGTCTCGCCCCTCCACAATCCGCGCACCCTCGCCTAACTACCCTGGTTTGCCCAGTGGGCCTAACAAGTCGGTGTAGGACAGCTAGTTGAACCCCGGGCCCCGTGGGGTGGCCAGCTCCCTTCCTACACTAGTAGCTCTCCCCGATACTGTGTACGTGAGGGCCAAAAGTCGGTACAAAGTGGCCAGACCTAACCCTGGGTCTCAACCCTAGGACGCCTGGCTCCGCTCTGCACTAAGAGGTAACATGTGCTTCCCTTGGTACCACGTACCCAAAGGATGGCACACTTTCCCATTCACTTCTCCAGTTCCACTCTATTTATTTCCAGGAGCTCTACTCCTAATTCCCCGGAGGGTTCATGCTCATGTTACTTAGGCCAAGCCATACTAAGTTTCATCATTCAGGTTTATTCGCATATAGCATGTGTTTTCAACATTCAATCTTTCTTTTCCAATTTATATACAAGCAGCTGAAATTACATGTAGCAGTTACTAACAACAGTACTCTTTATTTCACAGGTAGCTGTTATCCAATTACAGGCAATCATTATCTACACATTCCAAGACTGCATTTCAGGCATTTAATACAATCGTTCCAGGGTTTCTATTCCTAGGATTCATGCCATACCCTACGATCTATCATTCAATCTAGTTTTTCTGTTCCTAGGATTCATGCCATACCCTAGGATCTATCATTCAATCTAGCTTTTTTCTGGTCCTAGGATTCATGCCATACCCTAGGATCTATCATTTATTCCAGACATGCAGTTAAGTTTATAATTAACTAAGGGAAGCCACTCTACCCGCAAAATCGGGAGTAATGGGGGCGTGATCGGCAGGTCCATGTGCCTCTGCAACCCTCAAGCCCGCAACAGAATAAGGTCCTAACACAAGGATCGACCGCAAGAAACCACTCAGAACAGGATAAAAGTATTTCAAACAAGTAGAGGAACTTATTCAAAGAAGAACGGAATCTTAAACGTGGAGATCAGACCTCGAATGGACCCTAAACGGGTCAAAAACGACAACTCTGATTCAAATCAGACGTCTGAAGCATCTTCCAGACGTCTTAAAATGGGTCCAGGTCTATACCTTACTCTGTGCTGCTCCTCAGACGTCCAGAGATCCTGCTGAACCGTCTGGACATAGTTCCAGACGTCCGACTATCCCTCCGGACGTCTAGAGACGCTCTCCGTCGTCTGGTGCCTCGCCCAGATCCCTGAACCACGTGGGAGGGCGTGTCCTGTGCCTTCCCAAAGCGAATCCTACACGCGTACACAAAAACTCTTAAACACGGCATGCTACAGAGTTTCAGCGGAACGGCCTGCATGGCCGTATCCACAAAAAGGAAGGTATAGGCGCAATACGTACCTCTCAGTCGTCTGGAGCTCCCTCCAGACGTTGTCCACGTTGTCTGGATGTAGGTCCAGACATCTAATTCTAGGAAAAACTTGGTCCCCAGGCTAATCCGGCAGAGTCAGGAGGCGATCGAGCAGATTCACAGGTGACTCCGCACTGTCAAGAGCAAGATCGTCCTGAGAAGTGAACCAACTAGCTGGAAAAATAACCAATTCACGTGCTTGTAACTAGAGTAATTACCACAACGTACCTTTTGACTTCTGTTCTATGGTTCCTTCGTTGAGTGTCAGTTAGTATTGACGTCTTCCTGTTTTGTGTTTGCATCTCCTTACAGGAGATGCCTCGATGTGGAACCAGAAGGGTGGGCCGCGAGCGCAGCCGAGGTCGAGGCCCGAGGAGCAGATGTGTCGAGCTTGGAATACATGCTACCCCTTCTCTTCTCTTGAGCATACCATCTCCGGACCTCGTCCATCTGATCCGAGAGGTGGTTCGAGAAGAATTTTAGCTTCCACCCGGGGAAGGCCAACGTGGTGGCTGACACCTTGAGCCAGAAGGCGCCCGCCCACTTGGCCAGTTTGCAGGCTTAGAGTTGGAGTCTCATGAAGGATATGGGCAGTTGGCGGCCCTTAGAGTACTGGGACACTGTGGGGCAGTGACCGTGACACGACAGACAAGGCCAGAGCTAATAGACCGCATCATCACAGGACAGATGGCCGACCCGTACTTGCAGTCGTTGCGTGATAGAGTACTGTCAGGAGACCCTGGGGACTTCTCCTTTACAGATGAGGTGCTGCACATAAGGGGACAGTTGTGCGTTCCCAAGGGCGGGGAGCTGTTGATAGAGCTCCTGACTGAGGCACACTGCTCCAGGTTCACCATACATCCCGGAAACACTAAGATGTACTATGATCTGAGACGCGACTTTTGGTGGAAGGGAATGAAGTGGGATGTAGGTGAATTCGTACAACAGTGTTTAGTGTGCCAGCAGGTGAAGGCCGAGCATCAGAGGCCTGCAGGACCATTACAGCCACTCTTCCAGTGTCAAGGTGGAAGTGGGAGAGCATCACCATGGACTTGGTGGTGGGCTTGCCTGTTACCTAGCGATGACACGACGTAGTCTGGGTGATCGTAGTGAGTATTTTGTTACACTTTTATACTCTTTTATTGTAAACTTCGTATTTCTGTACCTGTTTTTAATTATCTACTGTTGTGGTGGTGTGTACTGTAGTAGTTCCTTTCTTTACTGGTGTACTTTTGTTACTGTTAGTTGCTTGCATGGTTAATGTGGCTTATTTTACTGCTTTTTGGTTGCTTTCTCGTTGGACGATTGGGACTTAGGATCAGTCGAGTCGGTCCGATTCTCGTGTCCTGTATGGATTCGGGAACCGAATCGTAACACCTTAGGCCCTTACATTTCCTGCAATGGGGTGCAGAAAACTAAAACCACCCACTACTCACATACTCTCGGGGGCCATAACCGTTAAATTGGAATTGGCAATTCTACCCATCAACAAATCGTAATTTACTAAATGATTTCTATGTAATTAATCCCATATTATTAGAAATATAATATGTCTAATTTTTATTGGATCATATAAGAGATATATAAACAGATATATGCATATCTAATATGTATTAATGTATGTTTTCTTATAATAATATATGTATGACCAGGTAATAATTCTAACATTATGAACTTAGAGTTGGATTCTAGAAATCTAGATAGAAGTGATGCTTTGTAAATCTTCAAAGATCCATGTTCTGCCTTTAGGTGGAGGAAAGGCCTCACCTTTAAGGCAAATGAACTTCTCTTCTTTTAGGGTTTCTTAACTTGATTGCTTAAGAAAAGGGAAATTAGAAGAGATTCTAAAGTTGCCATAATCAGAGGGCTGGTCATATGTGTATATGCTGGCAAGTGAATGCCCTTTGGATGTGATCCGCATCCAAAAATATACCTTTCCGGATCTGCTCCTATAACGACCCGGTTCCCGAGTCCCTACGAGACACGAGAACCGGACCGACTCGACTAATCCCAAGACCCAGTCGTCCAACGAGGAAGTAACCAAAAGACAGTAAAATAAACCACATTCAGCATGAATATAACTAACAGTAAGAAAGTACAGCAGTAAGGAAAGAAACTACTACAGTAGGCACCACCACAACAGTAAAACAACATTTATCATATAACAAAAACTGCGGGTAAAGAAGGTACAGCGGAAACAAAACTACTCACTAGAACAGAAACAAAAAGGGGTACAAAGCTGGGGTAACTCTACTGGACCCTACTCGGCCCAGCGTCCTCTGCAGCCGCCGACCCTGGCTGCTCAACACCTGGTCCTGAAAAAGGTAACGAGTGTAACACGTCAGCAAAACGCTGAGTAGAGTGGCAAACTAACTAAAGGCAACAGTAGAGTGTACAGTAGCTGTTATGTTCTATTACTTCCTTTATTCACATCTTTCAATTTTTCTCACTATTTCATTTATTTCTCAGATCCTTTACTTGATCTCGAATGTCCTCGTGGGAACGATCTTGATTGCAGTCTTTTCCAAAAGTAGAAGTAGCACGTGGTGCTCTCCTGGCCGGGAGAGTCCCCCGTGGTGATCCTACCCTCAGTCAACCACCCCAAGGTCACTGACAGACGTAACGGTGACTACGGCATGCGCGATAAACGCACAGGTAGCTAGCCCGCACTGGCACGCGGTCAGTCGTTTCCGTTAACGGGTGCGCCCAAAGGACAGCACGGAACCAGGGCAGAGCCCTCTCAGTAACAGGGGTCCAACCCCTCCACAGTAACCAAACCGGGGCCTTGCCCCTCCACAGTCCGCGCACCCTCGCCTGACTACCCTGGTTTACCCTAATGGGCCTAACAAGTCGGTGAAGGAGGCTAGCAGAACCCCGGGGCCCGTGGGGTAGCTAGTACTCTCCTAACACTACTAGCTCTCCTCGGTACTACGTACACGAGGGCCAACAAGTCGGTACAGAGCGGCCAATCCTAACCCCGGGTCCCTGGGGCGGCTGGCCCCACTCTGCACTAAACAGGTACAGGTACTTCCCTTGGTACTGCGTACCCAAGAGACAGTACAAACTACATCTCAGTTCCATTCCTTTTTCTTTCCAGGAGTTCCACTCCTAATTCCCCGTAGGGTTCCAGCTCTTTATCTCAGAACATCATATGTTTCACTTTCCAGATTCACATTCTCAAAATCCATGATCTCAAACATGTTTCTTTATTCATAACAGGCAGTTGTTAATTCAAATTACAGGCAGCTTTATATTCCTTTCCATTTTTCCAAGACTGCAGTATTATACATTCCACTAGTTTTTCCATCCTAAGATTCATGCCACATCCTAGGATCTAGCATACAACTAGTTTTCCAGCCCTAGGATTCATGCATCACCTAGGAGCTATCATTCCATACATTTCTCATTCCTAGGATTCATGCAATGTCCTAGATTCTAGTTATGGTTTCATACTTTAACAGATTTTATTAATAACTTAAGCCACTCTACCAGGTACAACGGGAGTAATGGGGGCGTGATCGGGAATCCCGCGTGCCTCCGCGACTCTCAAGACTGCAACCGAACGAGGTCCTATCCAATGATCAAACACAAGGAGTGTCTCAAAACAGTGTATAGCTACTGTAGACGAGTAGAGGAATTAATTCTGAAAAGAACGCAACTCGAATCGCGGAAAACGGAGCCCAAACGGGCCCTAAACGGGTCGAAAAAGATGATACTGTGCAAAATCAGACGTCTGGAACTCCTTCCAGACGTCTTAAACGGTGGATCAGAGAATTACCTGTTCAGCTTGGTTCCCCGGACGTCCAGAAGTCTGCGGGGACGTCTGTCCTATACCCCAGACGTCCGATGGTCCACACGGACGTCTGTAGGTCACTCCCGCCGTCTGGTACAACTTACAGACGTCTGATTCGCAAAGGATGGCGAATCAGCGAACCTGCGCACGGCCAACCCCCCCTCCCTCAGTACGGTCAGTCGACAAGAAGGAAGAAGAAAGCGGAAACTCACCTTTCAGACGTCTGTATGATCTTACAGACGTCGACCTTGCCGTCTGGCTATCAACCCAGACGTCTGATTCTGGAAATTTTTCCAGAATCAGAACCCTGCTCGGCCTCCGCTCGCGACGCCGCCCGCGTCGCACCTCGCGCGTCCGCTGCTCCGACCGCAGCAGGTCCCTCTCCGCGACGCTCCGCGCCCCCTGCGCCCACCGCCGGCCGGCCAAGCCGCTCCGGCGAGCTCGCCCTCACGGCAGAGCCCCGCCCTCGCATGCCGTACCTCCTCCGCGCTCACTGCGGCTGCCGCTGCCGCCCTCGCGTCCGCTCGCTCTCGCGCACAGGAAGGAGAAGAAGGAGGAGACGGTGGAGACGGGAGGGGAGGCACGCCCTTTTAAGGCCGCGCGAGGAGGAGAGAGAAGGTGGTCGCAGCGCGCCTGCAGCCGAAGAGAGAGAGAGAGAGGAATCGCAGGTCTGCGCGCACAGGCGCGCAGACGAATCTCCCGTGCGAACATAACTGTTCTCCAGACGTCTGTAAACGATCCCGGACGTCTGGTCAGACGTCTGGATGTGATCCCAGACGTCTGGTCTGACGTCTGGGCCACCTCCCAGACGTCTTAAAGGCGTCTGGGGCACGCGTTCGTTACAATATAACAAACTCAAAGGAAGTTTCGTCCCCGAAACTTGCGCCAACTAGGGTGCGGGAAAAAGATGTCCAAATAACCATAACAAACTCAAAGAGGACCGAAGCCGGTCCGAAAAGACGTACCCGCGAAAAGCTCCGGGTACCGCTCCCGCATTGTCGCCTCAGGCTCCCAGGTAGCCTCCTCGTACCGCTGGCTCCTCCACAAAACCTTTACCAGGGGTACTTGCTTTCGTCTCAACCTGCGGACGGCTCGGTCTAGGATCTGCACTGGCCGCTCGGGGTAGGTCAGGTCGTCGCTCACCTCGACGCTCTCGTGACTCAGTACGTGGCTGGGATCGGCTACGTACTTCCTGAGGTTGGACACGTGGAACACGTCGTGCACACCAGAAAGCTGCGGGGGAAGGGCAAGTCTGTAAGCAACAAGTCCAACCCGCTCCAGGACCTCAAAGGGCCCCACGAACCTCGGCGCGAGCTTCCCTCTCACCCCAAACCGCTGTAAGCCCTTCATGGGCGAAACACGAAGGAAGACGTGGTCCCCAACCTCGAATTGCACCTCTCTGCGTCTGCGATCTGCGTAGCTCTTCTGTCTGCTCCTGACAGTGTGGAGTCGTCTGTGGATCTGCTCGACTACCTCCTGACTCTGCCGGATCAACCTGGGGCCAACCTCCCACTTGGTCCCCACCTCAACCCAACTCAAGGGTGCCGTGCATTTCCTTCCGTACAGAGCCTCGTAGGGAGCCATGCCGATGCTCGAGTGATAACTGTTGTTGTATGCAAACTCCGCCAGGGGCAGGTGCTCCTCCCAAGAGCCCCTCCAGTCTAGTACACAGGCACGCAAAAGGTCCTCAAGTGTCTGTATCGTGCGTTCCGACTGTCCGTCCGTCTGGGGGTGGTAAGCCGTGCTAAACCTCAACCTCGTCCCCAAAGCCTGCTGAAACTCAGCCCAAAACTGGGACGTAAAGCGGGTATCCCGGTCGGATACGATCTCCCGCGGAACTCCGTGTAGTCGCACCACATCACGGATATACCTCTCTGCCAACTGTGCTGGTCCCAAAGTGACTCGGATCGGCAAGAATCGTGCCATCTTCGTCAATCTATCCACTATTACCCAGACTACGTCGTGTCCTCGCTGGGTAACAGGTAAGCCCACCACCAAGTCCATGGTGATGCTCTCCCACTTCCACTCTGGCACTGGAAGCGGCTGAAGCGGCCCTGCAGGCCTCTGATGCTCGGCTTTCACCTGCTGGCACACTAAGCACTGCTGCACGAACTCACCCACATCCCGCTTCATCCCTCTCCACCAGAACTCGCGTCTCAAGTCATGGTACATTTTCGTGTTTCCGGGATGTATGGTGAATCTGGAACCGTGTGCCTCAGTCAGGAGCTCTCTCAACAGCTCCTCGTCTCTGGGGACGCACAACCGTCCCCTCAAGCGTAACACCTGGTCTGTGAAAGAGAAGTCCCCTGGGTCCCCTGATAGTACTCTGTCGCGCAAAGACTGCAAGTACGGATCGGCCATCTGTCCCGTGATGATGCGGTCTATCAACTCTGGCCTGGTCTGCCGTGTCACCGTCACTGCCCCACAATACCCTCGTAACTCTAGAGGTCGCCAACTGCCCACCTCCTCCAAAAGGCTCCAACTCTGTAACTGTAGACTGGCCAAGCGTGCGGGCGCCTTACGGCTCAAGGCGTCAGCCACCACATTGGCCTTTCCCGGGTGGTAGGAGATGCTGCAGTCGTAGTCCTTCAGGAGCTCCAACCAACGTCTCTGTCTCATGTTGAGCTCCTTCTGGTCAAAAAGATATCTGAGGCTCTTGTGATCTGTAAAAATCTCGAAGGTCTCACCGTACAAGTAGTGCCTCCATGTCTTCAGCGCGAAGACAACAGCTGCCAACTCTAGATCGTGGGTAGGGTAGGTATGCTCATGGGGCTTCAGTTGCCGCGAAGCGTAAGCGACCACGTGACCCCTCTGCATGAGCACACCTCCTAACCCCTGCAATGAAGCGTCCGTGTACACAACGAACCCGCCACTACTGTCAGGGATGGTGAGCACGGGAGCCGAGGTCAACCTCTCCTTCAGCTCCAGAAAACACGCCTCACAGGCGTCTGTCCAAGCGAAAGGCACATCCTTCCGGGTCAACTGTGTCATAGGACGTGCAATCTGCGAAAACCCTCTGATGAACCGTCTGTAGTAACCTGCCAGTCCCAGGAAACTGCGAATCTCAGTGACTGAACGCGGTCTCTCCCACCTGAGCACTGCCTCGACCTTGGCGGGGTCCATCGCCAGGCCATCTCCAGAGATCACATGACCCAAAAAGGTCACCTCCCTCAACCAGAACTCGCACTTGCTGTATTTGGCGTACAGCCTGCGTCGTCTCAGAGTGTCCAGAACCATCCGCAAGTGCTGTCCGTGCTGCGTCCGATCTCTAGAATAGATGAGTACATCATCTATGAAAACCACCACAAACTGGTCCAAGTACGGTCTAAACACCCGGTTCATCAGGTCCATGAAAGCAGCGGGGGCATTAGTCAGTCCAAACGGCATGACCAAAAACTCGTAGTGTCCGTAGCGGGTGCGGAAAGCTGTCTTGGAGACGTCGGTCTCCCTAATCCTCAACTGGTGGTATCCAGACCTCAAGTCGATCTTGGAAAACACCGTGGCACCCCGCAACTGGTCAAACAAATCGTCGATCCTCGGCAGCGGATATCTGTTCTTGATGGTGACCCTATTCAGCTGTCGGTAGTCCACACAAAGGCGTAGGGTCCCATCCTTCTTCTTCACAAACAGTACCGGGGCTCCCCAGGGAGACGCACTGGGCCTCACGAAACCTTTCTCCAAAAGGTCCTGCAACTGGGACTTGAGCTCTCGCAGCTCAAGCGGTGCCATTCTGTATGGCGCGGTGGAGATGGGGCTGGTCCCTGGTACTAGTGAGATCTCAAACTCGATCTCACGCTCGGGCGGTAGTCCTGGTAACTCGTCTGGAAACACGTCCGGGTACTCTCTGACCACCGGGATGCTCTGGAAGTCTGCCACGGGGTTGTGCTCTGCCACCACACAAGCTAGGAAGCCCTCACACCCCTGGCTCAAAAGTCTCGCCGCCCGAAGTGCCGAAATGCACCTGAAACCTCCATCCACTGGCTGCCCGTAAAACTCGAAAGAAGGCAGCTCCGGAATGGAGAAGACAATCTTCCTCTCAAAACAGTCTACCAAGGCATGGTAAGCGGACAGCCAATCCATCCCCAGAATCACTCCAAAGTCCTCCATCTGTATCATAATCAGGTCAGCTGGCAGGCTATGTCCCCCGATGCTGACCCCGCAACCCGTGTACACCTCCTCAGCTACAAACAGCTGACCACTCGGACCTCTGATTACGAACGGATTCTCTAACAGTGTATAATCCTGGTCCAAACTAACTGCGAAACTGGCTGCGACAAACGAGTGCGTAGCGCCGGAATCGAAAAGCGTGTAAACGAGTCTGCCAGAAACTGAAACCATACCTGCTACCACGGATCCCGATGCTCTGGCGTCCCTGTGTGTTAGGGCGTTGATACGCCCCTCAGCCCTAGGTGCGGACGAAGCAGCCACACTCTGCGTCGGACGGGCAGGTGCTGGCCGGTACCCTCCTCGCGACTGCTGTCCTCCTCCTCGTGCCTGGGGACCGCGGCCTCCTGCGCGCCCTCCAGTGCTCTGCGCGGGAAGTATCTGCTGACCTCCTACCCTAGATGGGCAGTCCCTCCTGACGTGGCCCGGCTGGCCACACTGGTAGCAGAGGGGAACCCGACTCCCGCCCTCAGTGAGTCCCTGCTGTCGGCTAGGCGGGGGTCCGGTGCTGGCGACTGGCCCCTGTCGAGGGCCCCCAAAGGCCACTGATGGCCCTGCACAACGTGATGGCTCTCCTGCGGACGTCACGTGTCTCCGTTCTCGTCGGCAATGTGAGAAGTCTGGCTGAAAGGGCCTCCTCCGCCCGCCGTCGGTCTCTCGCGCGGACGGGTTGGTCTCCTCGTAAGTCATAGCTGCCTCTACCACCCTCGAAAACGTCGGCAGCTTCAGGGGTTTGACATACCCCCGGATCGCAGGCCGGAGCCCCTCGGTGAACCTCCAAAGGCGCTCCTCCTCAGTGGCTACCGCTGTCGCTGCAAAGCGGGACAGCTCCAAGAAACGCGTGCGGTACGCGCTCACGGTCATCGTCCCTTGGCGGAGAGTGTGGAACTCCCGCCTCCTCTGGTCCTGCCACGTCTGGGGAAAGTACTGCTCGCAGAAGAGGGTGACGAACTGGTCCCACGTCGGCTCGTCCCTCTCCTGTCCCCGGACCGCCCTCCACCACCGGTGTGCCGCACTCTCCAGCTGGTACGTGGCAAAGGCCACGCGGCACTCCACCGGGGGGCGAAGGGTGTCGAAGATCTTCTCCAGCTGCTCAAGCCAGTCCTCTGCCTCGGTCGGGTCCTCATCCCCCTTGAAGGAGGGGGGCTTCAGCTTCCGGAACTGTCCGAAAAGCTCGAAGTGGCGCTGTAGGGGAGGTGCTGGTGCACCTCCAGGCGAAGGTGCCTCGTGTACAGAAGTGTCGGAGGAAGGTGGGGGCGGCAGGGGCCCATCCCCTCCCTCGTGTCCAGCGCCGCGTCTGTCGCGTGGTCCCACAGAGGACTCCCCCTCTGCAACCCCAGGAGGAGGTGCTCGGGGCGGTGGGTGGAGCTCCTCTCGTACAATATCCCGTATCAGTCTGGCGAGGTCCTAGGCTTGGACGCCAGGGAGTGGTGGCTGGTCCACCGAGACGTCAACGACAACACGTCCACCTCGCCGACCTCGCCCTCGGCCGCGCCCGCGGCCAGTCTCGCCAGTCCCGCGACGAGGCATCTCCTGCAAGGAGACGCGAAACAAAACGGAAACGTCAAAACAAACGGTACCTAACAAAACTTCTAAGAGCTCATGTCAAGAGATATGTTGTGGTGGCTACTCTAGCTATAAACATGTGAATTGGTTATTTTCCAGTCAGTTGATTCACTTCTCGGGACGACCTTGCTCTGATACCATCTTGTAACGACCCGGTTCCCGAGTCCCTACGAGACACGAGAACCGGACCGACTCGACTAATCCCAAGACCTAGTCGTCCAACGAGGAAGTAACCAAAAGACAGTAAAATAAACCACATTCAGCATGAATATAACTAACAGTAAGAAAGTACAGCAGTAAGGAAAGAAACTACTACAGTAGGTACCACCACAACAGTAAAACAGCATTTATCATATAACAAGAACTGCAGGTAAAGAAGGTACAGCGGAAACAAAAACTACTCACTAGAACAGAAAAAAAAGGGGTACAAAAGGCTGTGGTAACTCTACTGGACCCTACTCGACCCAGCGTCCTCTGCAGCCGCCGACCCTGGCTGCTCAACACCTGGTCCTGAAAAAGATAACGAGTGTAACACGTCAGCAAAACGTTGAGTAGAGTGGCAAACTAACTAAAGGCAACAGTAGAGTGTACAGTAGCTGTTATGTTCTATTACTTCCTTTATTCACATCTTTCAATTTTTCTCACTATTTCATTTATTTCTCAGATCCTTTACTTGATCTCGAATGTCCTCGTGGGAACGATCTTGATTGCAATCTTTTCCAAAAGTAGAAGTAGCACGTGGTGCTCTCCTGGCCGGGAGAGTCCCCCGTGGTGATCCTACCCTCAGTCAACCACCCCAAGGTCACTGACAGACGTAACGGTGACTACGGCATGCGCGATAAACGCACAGGTAGCTAGCCCGCACTGGCACGCGGTCAGTCGTTTCCGTAAACGGGTGCGCCCAAAGCACAGCACGGAACCAGGGCAGAGCCCTCTCAGTAACAGGGGTCCAACCCCTCCACAGTAACCAAACCGGGGCCTTGCCCCTCCACAGTCCGCGCACCCTCGCCTGACTACCCTGGTTTACCCTAATGGGCCTAACAAGTCGGTGAAGGAGGCTAGCAGAACCCCGGGGCCCGTGGGGTAGCTAGTACTCTCCTAACACTACTAGCTCTCCTCGGTACTACGTACACGAGGGCCAACAAGTCGGTACAGAGCGGCCAATCCTAACCCCGGGTCCCTGGGGCGGCTGGCCCCACTCTGCACTAAACAGGTACAGGTACTTCCCTTGGTACTGCGTACCCAAGAGACAGTACAAACTACATCTCAGTTCCATTCCTTTTTCTTTCCAGGAGTTCCACTCCTAATTCCCTGTAGGGTTCCAGCTCTTTATCTCAGAACATCATATGTTTCACTTTCCAGATTCACATTCTCAAAATCCATGATCTCAAACATGTTTCTTTATTCATAACAGGCAGCTGTTAATTCAAATTACAGGCAGCTTTATATTCCTTTCCATTTTTCCAAGACTGCAGTATTATACATTCCACTAGTTTTTCCATCCTAAGATTCATGCCACATCCTAGGATCTAGCATACAACTAGTTTTCCAGCCCTAGGATTCATGCATCACCTAGGAGCTATCATTCCATACATTTCTCATTCCTAGGATTCATGCAATGTCCTAGATTCTAGTTATGGTTTCATACTTTAACAGATTTTATTAATAACTTAAGCCACTCTACCAGGTACAACGGGAGTAATGGGGGCGTGATCGGGAATCCCGCGTGCCTCCGCGACTCTCAAGACTGCAACCGAACGAGGTCATATCCAAGGATCAAACACAAGGAGTGTCTCAAAACAGTGTATAGCTACTGTAGACGAGTAGAGGAATTAATTCTGAAAAGAACGCAACTCGAATCGCGGAAAACGGAGCCCAAACGGGCCCTAAACAGGTCGAAAAAGACGATACTGTGCAAAATCAGACGTCTGGAACTCCTTCCAGACGTCTTAAACGGTGGATCAGAGAATTACCTGTTCAGCTTGGTTCCCCGGACGTCCAGAAGTCTGCGGGGACGTCTGTCCTATACCCCAGACGTCCGATGGTCCACACGGACGTCTGTAGGTCACTCCCGCCGTCTGGTACAACTTACAGACGTCTGATTCGCAAAGGATGGCGAATCAGCGAACCTGCGCACGGCCAACCCCCCCTCCCTCAGTACGGTCAGTCGACAAGAAGGAAGAAGAAAGCGGAAACTCACCTTTCAGACGTCTGTATGATCTTACAGACGTCGACCTTGCCGTCTGGCTATCAACCCAGACATCTGATTCTGGAAATTTTTCCAGAATCAGAACCCTGCTCGGCCTCCGCTCGCGACGCCGCCCGCGTCGCACCTCGCGCGTCCGCTGCTCCGACCGCAGCAGGTCCCTCTCCGCGACGCTCCGCGCCCCCTGCGCCCTCCGCCGGCCGGCCAAGCCGCTCTGGCGAGCTCGCCCTCACGGCAGAGCCCCGCCCTCGCACGCCGCACCTCCTCCGCGCTCACTGCGGCTGCCGCTGCCGCCCTCGCATCCGCTCGCTCTCGCGCACAGGAAGGAGAAGAAGGAGGAGACGGTGGAGACGGGAGGGGAGGCGCGCCCTTTTAAGGCCGCGCGAGGAGGAGAGAGAAGGTGGTCGCAGCGCGCCTGCAGCCGCAGAGAGAGAGAGAGAGGAATCGCAGGTCTGCGCGCACAGGCGCGCAGACAAATCTCCCGTGCGAACATAACTGTTCTCCAGACGTCTGTAAACGATCCCGGACGTCTGGTCAGACGTCTGGATGTGATCCCAGACGTCTGGTCCGACGTCTGGGCCACCTCCCAGACGTCTTAAAAGGCATCTGGGGCACGCGTTCGTTACATCTTCTAAGTGGGTGGGCAATCTCGGGTGACCGCCAACGCCCCTTTCTACCTCCATCCTCCATCTCTATCCATCTCGATTACCACAACATTGCCCTACTCTTCTTCTTCTTTATTTTCTTAGTTTTGCATTTTAGTTCTTAGTTTAGTTTTATAATTCAAATGGAAATCTTCAATTAGTGTGTAGGTCCCTCTTGACATTTAGTTCATTAATACAAGCTTATTTTTATTCATTCTATTTTCCACCTCCTTGCATGTTTATTTTGAAATCCTTAATTATTTTGTTCCATTCCCTCTTACGTTACACAAAAAATTATCATAGGTTTACGTATATTATTTTGAATTTTCATCCAAATTTCATTATCAAAATCACTATAGAAAAAAGTTAAGAATTCGTTAACCTTCTAGTCCTTTCATTATTGCAATTTAACCCTATATTTTCTTTCTGAATTTACTGTACACATTTAAGATGTTATTTTTGCATGTAATTTGATATAATTATTATTTAGGTAGTTATATTTAACATTTATGAAAATTATTTATTCATAAATTTCATTTAAGTCCCTATTCTGCATTTTAGTCTCGATCTTTAGGATTTGTTATCTTGCTCTATTTTAAAAATGTCAAAAAAAATATAAATATTCAAAAATAAAAAATACATAGTTTAATATGGTAGGAAGTAACTTGAACATTTGCCTCCTTGTGAAGATTCAAACTCTTGTTTTACCCAATTTTAACCCCTTAGGAGTTCAAGTTTGGAGAAACTAATTTTCACTTGTTCTACATTGTCATGAGTATGGAGGATTAGACCTTCACAAGTAGGGTAGTTTAGCACCCCACATGGGGTGCCTCCTACAATAAGTCTCGTCATGCCTAAAACCCTCTTCCTCGACAAGTGGATAATGCCCTTTGGGTCGAAGAAGTCCAATCATGATCAAATCCCACGAATCAAATCCCGTGAACTCCTTTACGGGGATTGAGGATGATAATTGCCATCCTCCTTCCTCGTCACTGTTGGTGCTAGAGCACCACGATCATTTATTTTGATGATAACAAAACACGTGTTATTTAACATTTGCAATTTGAGTCCTAGATTTCAGGTCAATTGCAAATGTGGACGTGTTTAAACGGAGTTCGAGCTCGCATCCAGGACAGATTGGAGGAGCTTGACGGAAAACAGAGGAGGTTCGCGTGGAGCGACAGATTGAAGATGGAAGGAAATGAAGAATAGGATAGATTTCCTTCTTTTGTACTTGTTGTATTTTTCGTTTCTTTTGTTGCTCTTTATTTCCTTAGATATTTTATGTTAAAGAGCCTCAAAGAACCCTAACAGTAGTCCTAGGAACACCGGCACGACCCTAGGATACTTAGATTTTCTGTAGAATACTTAGAAAACCAATATAGGGTTCAAACAGCACTTCCAGACGTCTAATTCCCAAATCAGACGTCTGATAAAGTATTTTAAGACGTCTGACTGTTGTTTCAGACGTCTGATATCTGTTAGGCTGGAGATAGCCAGTTCTGTCTGATGAAATTAGACGTCCAGACCTAATACCAGACGTCTTAGGAGACGTCTGATGGACTTGCCATACGTCCAGATAGTGGACCGTTGGCTAGCTTAGAAGGCACTCAAGGATATGATCGTTAGAGCCTTATCAGACGTCCATAGGACTGTCCAGACGTCTGATAATTGACCGTTTTGCCTCGGCTGACCCAAAATCTCTTCTCAGAGATTTTCTTGCCGTTGCAACGGTTGGAAAATCCATTCCGTAGGAAAAGTTGGTTTCCAGACGTCCGGGCATAGTGCCAGACGTCCTGTATGTCGTCTGGTCAAATTGAACAAAAACCCTGTTTAGATTTGATCCAAGTCAGGGAGAAACCCGCATAGAATCAGACGTATGACAATTAAATCAGACGTCTTAAAGTGGCCTTCCAGACGCCTGATGCCAGAGTTAGACGTCTGATAACCCTGTCAAATGTAATCATTGTCCTGATTTCGGCCTGATTCTCTTGGACTTTATTCCCAACGGCTATAGAACCTTTCCTAAGCCTTCCAAAGCCTTCCTAAGGCCTCTATAAATAGAGGGGAGCCTTTACACACCAAGACACAACAAGAGAAACACAAGACACACTTAAGCAACATAGTTCCACTCTCTTGTGTCCTAGCTAACTCTTGCTCTCCAAGCTCAAGCTCCATTCTCTTGAGAGCATCAAGCCTTCGCGCACCCGCTCTCCCGTCGTTGTTCACGAGAGCGACATTGCGCCGTTGCGTGGCTCACGCACCCGCGTCATCGTCGACGCACTCCTTGCAAAGGGGAGTTTCCTAAATCCTATAGAAGCTTAGGTTTATTACTTTGTTGGCTCTATAGGTTTGTTGTTTTATTTTATCTTTGTCTTTTGGTTGGGTATTCGCCTTGCGAATTCCCGTCTCCTTCGTGGGACAAAATCCTTCTCGTGGAGAGAAGGGGTTGAGGAACGCTACCCTCGTACTTGTAGCGTGGTTGTACTGAGGTTGAATCACCCTCGTTTTAAAGTGATTCGGTTAGTGGATTTGATCAACTAGGTTGATCGGAAAATCCTAACTTGAGAGGGTTAGGTGGTGGTTTTCACCCGGTTTGGGTTTCCACCTAAAAATTTCTTGTGTACTTGTGCGATTGATTTTTGTGAGATTGCTTTACATTTCAATTCCGCATTTTTTACGTTACGCTAATCTCACCCCCTCCAAGTAGGAACTTTCAGTTGGTATCAGAGCAGGTTTTCCGCCGACAGGAGTAACATCCGCGGAAAGATCACATGGAGGGAAGCTGTTCCACAAGCAGGATTTCCTAGGGGCAGTCCACAACCCGTCCGCCGTTCTTCGACGGGAGCAACTACCCCTACTGGAAGTTGCGGATGAAGACGTGGCTTCAAGCCACCGACTTCACAGTTTGGGCCAGGTGCGAGACCCCCTTCGACATCCCAGAGAAACCCGCCGGAGGATACTCGCAGCAGCAGATCCGGGAGCTCTCTCTCAACGCGAAAACAATGAACGCGTTGTATTGCGTGCTCAACCCAGAGGAGTTCAACAGAATCTCGCAATGCGCCACCGCATACGAGATTTGGCACACACTTGAGGTAACTCACGAAGGTACCTCTAAGGTAAAAACTTCTAAAATTAATTTACTTTCTCAAGAATTTGAATCTTTTTCTATGAAACCTAACGAGTCTTTAAGTGAGATGAACACTAGGTTCACTCTCATTGTAAATAATTTGAAAGCATTAGGGAAGACCTTCATCAAGGGGGAGCTTCAAGGGAAGCTTCTTCGTTCCCTTGGACCGGAGTGGGAACAGAAAGTCACCGCCATCGAGGAGGAGAACGAAGTAGAGGAGCTCAACATGGAAGATCTCCTAGGCAATCTAATGGCCTACGAGACAAAGTTGAAGCAGAAGAAGAAGGATACACCGGAGCCAAAACTGAAGAAGACTCTTGCCTTCAGAGCCGCGTCGGATAGCGAGGTAAGTTCCGACGACGAAGACTTTAGAATTTTACTTAAAAATTTTTCCAAGTTTTGTAGGGAATTAAAGAAAGAGAAAAAGGAGAAGGAAAGCCCGAGACGTTGCTACCATTGCAACGAGAAAGGGCACCTACGACCAGAGTGTCCTCTTCTCAAAAAGGAGAAGAAAAAGGAAAAGAAATCTAAGAAGAAGGCGTTCCAAGCCACTTGGGACGATTCCAGCTCGGAGGAAGAAGAAGAAGAAAAGGAAGAAACCGTTTGCTTTGGTTTCATGGCCAGAGGAAGCAACAGCGACAGCGAAAGCGGAAGCGACGACAGCAACAACGAGGTAAATTTCGATTTATAAGAAGCTTTTAATGAACTATTTGAGATTAGTAAATCACTTAAAATAGAAAACAAAAGTATTAAAAAGAACCTTAGTTTTCTTAAAAATGAAAATGATAGGTTAGAAAAATAACTTAAGGACATAGAAGCTAATCCTAGAATTGATAACCTATTATTAGAAAATCAAGACCTCATCAATGAAAATAATAAATTGATTGAGGAAAATGATAGTCTAAAAATAGAAATTTCTGATTTAAAGACTAAGATGAATACTATAGAAAAAGAAATTGCATGTCTTAGGGAAAGCTCTAACAAACTAATCAACAAAGTAGATGATTTATATAGCCCTAAAATTGAGAAAGGATCTCCATCAAGGAGACCCGCTAACAGACCCGGATCCAAGCTCACTTGGATACCGAAGAAAAAATTAGAATCTTGTTTTGTAGGGTTCAGGGATGACTACAACATAAAGGACTGGACCTACAAACTCAAGTCTGGTCAACTCGAGTTGGGAGAACCAAGGAGTAGACCAAGGAGGAGAACAAGAAGACCGACGAGACGGCGAACAAACGACGGACCCGCCGCACGTCGACCACCAGATTGGAGACCGGCGCCGATGCCCGGGCCTCCAAGCTACGGATGGGAGCCCCATCCGATGTGGCATCCACCACCACCATTTGGGCCATTTTATTGGCCATGGTAGGTGAGGTAAAATTCTTAACCCTATCTTTTTATAAGCATTTAGATAGGGGGAGTTAAAATTAATGAGATAATTGTCAATTTTTAAGGGGGAGATATAAGGTAGCTAAATTTTCTTTAGTAAGGGGGAGAAAAATAATAGCTATCTCATTGTTACAAAAAGGGGGAGGACATTACTTTGTCAAAAGAAATTTATAGAAGAGCATGTTTTAAGGGGGAGTTATATGAAATATAAAATCAATTAAACCTTTTTGATAATGTCAAAAAGGGGGAGGATTTTCTGCATTATTATTTATGATTTTCTCATCATCAAAAAGGGGGAGATTGTTGGTGCTAGAGCACCACGATCATTTGTTTTGATGATAACAAAACACGTGTTATTTAACATTTGCAATTTGAGTCCTAGATTTCAGGTCAATTGCAAATGTGGACGTGTTTAGACGTAGTTCGAGCTCGCATCCAGGACGGATTGGAGGAGCTTGACGGAAAACAGAGGAGGTTCGCGTGGAGCGACAGATTGAAGATGGGAGGAAATGAAGAATATGATAGATTTCCTTCTTTTGTACTTGTTGTATTTTTCGTTTCTTTTGTTGTTCTTTATTTCCTTAGATATTTTATGTTAAAGAGCCTCAAAGAACCCTAACAGTAGTCCTAGGAACACCGGCACGACCCTAGGATACTTAGGTTTTCTGTAGAATACTTAGAAAACCAATATAAGGTTCAAACAGTACTTCCAGACGTCTAATTCCCAAATCAAACGTCTGATAAAGTATTTTAAGACGTCTGACTGTTGTTTCAGACGTCTGATATCTATTAGGCTGGAGATAGCCAGTTCTGTCTGATGAAATCAGACGTCCAGAACTAATACCAGACGTCTTAGGAGACGTCTGATGGACTTGCCAGACGTCCAGATAGTGGACCGTTGGCTAGCTTAGAAGGCACTCAAGGATATGACCGTTAGAGCCTTATCAGACGTCTATAGGACTGTCCAGACGTCTGATAATTGACCGTTTTGCCTCGGCTGACCCAAAATCTCTTTTCAGAGATTTTCTAGCCGTTGCAACGGTTGGAAAATCCATTCCGTAGGAAAAGTTGGTTTCCATACGTCCGGGCATAGTGCCAGACATCCTGTATGTCGTCTGATCAACTTGAACAAAAACCCTGTTTAGATCTGATCCAAGTCAGGGAGAAACCCGCATAGAATCAGACGTATGACAATTAAATCAGACGTCTTAAAGTGGCCTTCCAGACGCCTGATGCCAGAGTTAGACGTCTGATAACCCTGTCAAATGTAATCATTGTCCTGATTTCGGCCTGATTCTCTTGGACTTTGTTCCCAACGGCTATAGAACCTTTCCTAAGCCTTCCAAAGCCTTCCTAAGGCCTCTATAAATAGAGGGGAGCCTTTACACACCAAGACACAACAAGAGAAACACAAGACACACTTAAGCAACATAGTTCCACTCTCTTGTGTCCTAGCTAACTCTTGCTCTCCAAGCTCAAGCTCCATTCTCTTGAGAGCATCAAGCCTTCGCGCACCCGCTCTCCCGCCGTTGTTCACGAGAGCGATATTGCGTCGTTGCGTGGCTCACGCACCCGCGTCATCGTCGACGCACTCCTTGCAAAGGGGAGTTTCCTAAATCCTATAGAAGCTTAGGTTTATTACTTTGTTGGCTCTATAGGTTTGTTGTTTTATTTTATCTTTGTCTTTTGGTTGGGTATTCGCCTTGCGAATTCCCGTCTCCTTCGTGGGACAAAATCCTTCTCGTGGAGAGAAGGGGTTGAGGAACGCTACCCTCGTACTTGTAGCGTGGTTGTACTGAGGTTGAATCACCCTCGTTTTAAAGTGATTCGGTTAGTGGATTTGATCAACTAGGTTGATCGGAAAATCCTAACTCGAGAGGGTTAGGTGGTGGTTTTCACCCGGTTTGGGTTTCCACCTAAAAATTTCTTGTGTACTTGTGCGATTGATTTTTGTGAGATTGATTTACATTTCAATTCCGCATTTTTTACGTTACGCTAATCTCACCCCCTCCAAGTAGGAACTTTCAGTCACAATTCTCTAGACATTCAAGACCACAAGAGATTTACAGAATCAGACGTCTAGGACGATTGATCTCTTCTCCCGTGGACCTCCAACAAAGCTTCCGAACATTTGGGATAGCCTCCATACTTTTGATGGAACGTCTGGATGTCTGGAATTTGAGAGAATAGAGAGAGCCAGCGACGCTCTCTTTCTCTCATCTTCTCTCTCTTCTGGTGATGGAGGGATTTGGTGATTAATTGTGATTGAATTAGGGTTAGGGTTTGTCACTTAGAAATATTTGTAGGAATCCAAACCTAATCTTAATTTGATGACAAAGCTTGGATCTCCATCCAAGGGTAACGATCAAATCCTACTTAATTTTTATATATTGACCCCATAACAACTTATGGAATATTTAATTTTAATATCAAAACATAAAGTAATAGCAATCCAACCCTTAAATTTTCTACCTGTGCAATTAATCCCCAAATCAAGTACGACTCGACTCTTTAAATTAAATTGACTTATCCTACAAGTAATAATCCATGAAAATTCATTATCACTTTCACCATGCCAATAATGCGTTGGGATTCGTGAATTCATAGAACTGCACCTTCCAAACACCCGTTCACACATGGAAGACAATATCACGTCCCGAAGTCTGATCCCTTTAGGTTACCTTTATTTCTCGTTGGATAATATTATTTCCAACATTTATTTATATCATTCGGACGATGGCCGTCTGATGATATCCAAAGATGGGCCAATGATCGTTGATGATGGGGAGGTCGAGAACTAAACAACGTAGATCAACGAAGGGTGAAAAACGAAACGAAGGAAATCAATGGAGGGAGGTTCGTTTTTCCGATGGGATGTGAAGAGGTTAAAGGGGGCTCTGAAGGTGATTTCTGAAGAGAAGAGTAGATTACGTAACCATTGGAATTTTTTTGATCCCAACGAATCAATGATGAGATCATAAACTGGTGGGACTTTCGAATCGTGTCATCGTGTGTGCGTGTGGTGGGCGGGATGAGATAATAATATAGTTCATGTAAATTAGATCGATCCTGTCCGATCTTGTCCTCAGCCGACCACAGCAAACAGTTCAGTGAAGATGTCTACCGGTCAACCGGAGCCGCAGCTCCTAAGCTGGTCCCCGCCTTTCGCGCTACGTCCAACCACCACCACCACCCAACCGCCCTTCCAAACTACGGCCCGCCACCGTCCCCATCCCCACCGTCGACCTCAGCCTCCTCCTCGGTTCCCCCTCCGAGACCGCGAAGCTTGACTCCGCCATCCGCACCCACGGCTTCTTCCACGCGATCAACCGCGTACGGCATCCCTTCCCGGCTGCTCGACCGCCTTCTCTTCTCCACCACCGCCTCGGCAAGACGGCGAATCGTACGTCGACGGGTACGGCGCGGACGACGTCGTCCGTGACTACCAGGTCCTCGAGTGGTCCCACAGGCTCCTCCCGGTGGCGAAACCCGAGCAGAGGAGGAAGGTGCACACTGTGGCCTCCGGTTCTAAAGGACGTAGCATCGGAATACGACGAGAGGTGCAAGTGGGTAGCCGGGAGTGTCTTCGTGGAGATGGGGGATGCCCTGGGTTTGGGGAGTAAGTACGTACTTCTTGGAGGGGTTTGGGGAGGAGGCCACAGGGGCGGTGCGCCTGAGATTTAACCACTACCCACGTTGCGAGAGGTAGGATCTGGTGATGGGGTTGAAGCCGCACGAGGACGGCTCCGCCATCACGTTGGTGCTGCAGGACACCGAGGTAGATGGGGGGCTTCACGTTCTTGATGGCGGAGGAGGGTGGTTTGCGGGTTCCGGTGGTTCCTGGTGCTCTCCTTGTCAACATTGGAGACCAGATTGAGGTGACCGATTCTTACTGCTGCTTGCTTTGGATCCTTCGTGCTCAGCTGTCTTCTGATTTTGGTGCATCCAAAGGTACAGCTCGCCGGATCCACTCCAGTGTGCAGGTGATTGTTTGGTCGATTTTATTGCATGTTAGGAGGATTATGTGGTTATCGTTGGACCACGTAAACCAGGACAGAAGTGATGTCTCGTAAATCTTGAAAGATGCCTATTTCGCTTTTAGGTGGATAAAAGGCCTTTCCTTCGGCCCAGTTTGGTTTGAGGAATATGGTGGGGCTATGCTCCGTTTGGTCTTCAAAGACCCGAAGGAAAGAAAACCCGAAAGAGCCCCCATTTATGCCCTCCTAAATTTAAGTCTTTTGCGGTCATAGTTTTTTTTTTTTTTTTTTTTTTGTTGCGACGATATCCTGAAGTGATAGATCATTTGCGGCTACCTATTTTCATCGAGTAATTGATATTGGAATGTTTAGAGTATTGAAATATTTTTTTTTAGTAATAATATTTTATGATTGTTTTGCTTGCTGCCAGGATATTTCACATAATTCTTTAATATGAATAACTTTACGAGATAATTTATAATTTAAACTTGTTAACTTTCAAGTAACCAATAGCAAAGATAAGTAATAAAAAGTACGATAATAATATTTTCACAGTACTTCACATATAATATTACTTCAATTACAATCCAATCAATTACAACATGTACTTAACATCATAACAAGAAAAACATAAAAATTAATTTAAAAAAGTTTGTAAACACCCCCAAACTTTCATTTCAAGGGACATGAATTCCATAACTCATGCTATCATACACTGTTAACGTAATTGTTAATAATCACAAAATATGTCGTTGCATTTCAATATCAACTTATCTTATTAAATCAAATATTTTCAATCTAAAATTCCTACTTTCCCATCCTACCACTCCCACTAACACCCAACTCAAGCATACTTTGGTCCAATACCACTCCCACTAACACCCAACTCAAGCGTACTTTGGTCCAATTCCAAATTTTTCCCTCCAAAACTTCTTAAACAATACATGACATATCCACTTATTCATCCTTTTTATTCCACAAATCAAACAATGTAATTCCTCCAAACAAAACCATCTTCCACTTACTCCTCCTTAACTTTAATATGAAAGCTAAACACTAAAACTTTTTTATTCTCCCACTTATTTTAATGAATGTCTGTTCCATGTATAATTTTATAAAAATCTATTTCTCAAAACAAACATACCCTCTAAGGCAAACGGACTTCTCTATTTTAAGAAACAGAGAATTAGAAGAGATTCCAGAGTTGGTATAATTGCGGGATTCTCTCCAATGGTTAGCTGACTATTGGATCAATTCTGGTGCACGTTAGGAGTGTTTTGTGCTTGGAGTTGGATTTTTTTTAAGGAAACATGGAATAAACAGGGGAATCAAGGGGTTTTGGTATTTAGTTGACCTTGACGTCCCGTCAAAGAATTGAATAGTTTTTTTTTTTTTTTTTTTTGCACTTGTTGTTTGATTAGTGGAATAAGAATGTGAAATAAGATAAATTTATTAGTTAAAGAGTAGAAATGGCTGAGCTGGCTGAAGAAACGAAGGAATTAACGGAAGTTCACAGTGGGCAAGGAATTGGGCTACTTTGGATTGCATCATTCCGGAATTAAGAACCCCAACGCAGAATAAGCCCCACTTTTCCAAAAAACACTCCCCACAGGCTTTTTAAGTTTTCCATTGATGTTTTCTATTTTTAAGTGGCCGAAAGGCCTTTCCCAAGGCAAATAGGCTGCTCCTTTTTTTTGAGATGTCTTGCCTTCTTGCTTAGAAATGGCTATATTAGAAGGGATTATGAAGTTGATATAATTGGTGGTAAATAGAATGATCTCTCCCACAGAGATTCCAAGTTACAAGAGCTCTGTGTATAAAGTTAGGTTTCGGGAACTAAATTGAAAGGGTTGTAAGTGGCATATGCATGTATGGTGATTTTGTCTGTGATTTTGTGTCAGAAGCCCTTATCTATGTGATCTGGACAATCTGCGGATGGGTTGTATAAATTATGCTATATTGAAATTCGTACTAATTTCCTGAATGGATTGGATATCTCGTGCTAAATCCTAATATGCTATGTCGTATATGTATATAAGGAGTTTGTGATTTCGTGTTGATTTTGAGGATTATGGGCAATGAGTGCTGGAAAGGAAAGGGTGTCTCTGGTGTCTTTCTATCTGATGGGAAAGGAGAAGATAGGACCTGCGAAAGCGCTAATGGGTGAAGGGAGGCCGAGGATGTACAAGGACATCGTCGCGAAGGAGCACATGGAGGGCTTCTTTCGGGCCTTTTTGATGGGGGAGACCGCGATCGACACCGTGAAAGATTGCATAGGGTCCATCTGTTTTCTTCTCTCCTGCATCTGTTATGTTGTAGCATCCCAAATTTCTAATAGTTGCTTAGAGTCATTCGATCATATCTAGTTCTCTACCTATATGCCATCATCAAAAAGGTTCCTGCTAGAGTAATGTGAATTTTTCTTTGTTCAAACCAAATTCCAATGAAAAACAACAGAAGGGCAATTGGAATTTCGAAGAACTTCAGTATCATATTCCTGATCCATGAAAGACCATTCTGCATGACAATACATCTTTTGAGAGCCTCCAAAATAAAAATGGCAATGGTGGTTTTATGGTTTGGACCGGAAGGCATAAGGATGTTACATTATGAAGGTACCAACCGAGTTGAAATAAAAAGGAGAACACACGGGGGGGGGGGGGGGGGGGGGGGAAGGAACATAGTCCTTCTCTTGGTACCATGCACTCAATCTTTTTAGAAGATCTTGAACAGCAAGCCTCCATGGGTAGCGAAGAACGGCGCGAACACGAGGGACTCCACGGCCATGAGCTTGATCAGAATGTTGAGGGATGGCCCGGATGTGTCCTTGAGGGGGTCCCCGATCGTGTCACCGATCACAGCGGCCTTGTGCGGATCAGACCCTTTGGGACCAAGTGTTCTGGCATGCACAGAAGCACCAGCCTGCTTGCATACAAGAGAAAATTGTATTTTCAGCCCGTGTTTGAATGATTAAAAAAAGCATATATTTCACCATCATAATTGAAATTGATGCATGTAGGCTTCCATTGAGCATTCTGCTAAACATAGTTTAGCTAAGAAGTGGTTTCACCTCAATATACTTCTTGGCATTGTCCCATGCCCCTCCAGTGTTTGATGCAGAGATGGCAATCTTCAGAAAATAAGGACATACTTCAGGAATATTTTTTTTTGTATACAAAGAGAACCATCCAGAGAAGATTGACAAATAGGAAATTGCATAACTAAAGATAAGAAACGATTTAAATTACACAAACCTGAACTCCAGAGACTAGTGCACCAGCCAAAACACCAGAGAGAGTCTCCACACCAAAGAGAGTTCCAACAATGAGAGGTGTAAGCATGACAAGAGCACCAGGAGGAATCATCTCCTTGATCGAGGCATCGGTCGAGATCTTGACGCAGGTGGCGTAATCTGGCCTGGCTGCACCTTCCAAGAGTCCGGGGATCGTATTGAATTGCCTGCGGACTTCCTCCACCATCTTTAGCGCCGCGCTGCCCACGCTCTTCATGGTCATGGCTGAGAACCAATATGGAAGCATGGCACCAACAAGCAGACCGATGAACACCTTCGGAGTGAGGACATCCACCGTCGAGATAGCTGCGCGGCTCACGAAGGCCCCAAAGAGTGCAAGGGACACCAGAGCAGCTGAACCAATAGCAAACCCCTGGTAATTACATGAAGCAAGAAACCAGCATCAGAAACTGAAAATTGCCCACGTAAAATGAATAGTAAATAGAGCCTAAATTAGCACGAGAGGTAGCCATATTACATGCATAAATGCCAGGGCAGAACATAAGCTATTACCAAATGGAAATTTTCATTATTAAGCAAAGGAAACTTTCAAGGCTTCATTTGGATGGTAACAGAAGCTTGGAATAAGGAGATATTCTATGAAAGTTCCATATGCTGTTTGGATGTGGGAATAAGTCGCATCATGTAATAAGGTTGTCACATCATATAATGAATGGAGGTTGCCTCAGATCCAATAGTTAATAAGTATGAATTAAATCAAAGGAGTAAGTATGGAATAACCTTACTCCATGAAGGGTGGAGAGAGGTGGAACAAGCTATTCTTAGTTTATTCCTAGAATAGCTATTTCAGGGACTTCCAAGCTAAACAACCCCCTATCATATCTTGGAATTGCTATTCCAGGTGGAAAACCTTCCCCAAACACGACATCCCTCTTAAATGAGACTAGCGAATAACTAGAATAATTATATCCAAGAGATGTCTCCATCTACAGAGAACCCCACAGTAGAAATTACATAGAGGTCTACAAACATGTCTAAAAGGAACCTTATGGATTTTCCTTGGCATCTAGGGAAATCAAGATGAAGGAATTGGATAATGGTTGTGGTGTTTGTTGGATTCAACGGCTGGCATTCTTGATTCTGTAAGCTTTAATTCGAATGGGGTTCGTAACAGAACATAATTCCATGTCACTCTGCAATATTATTTGTTGCTGGTACTAACAACATTCGTCTATTGGAGGCCCTTTGACTCATTCTATTAATATACTTAGCAGATAAGAAACAAGAGCAAATGTTTCTGGGATATTTTACCTTTCCAATAGCCGCAGTTGTGTTTCCTGCAGCATCTAGAGCATCAGTCCTCTCACGGATCCTGTGGCTCATGCCAGCCATTTCAGCAATTCCTCCAGCATTGTCACTAATCGGTCCATACGCGTCAATAGCCAGGCCAGTGGCAATGGTGCTGAGCATTCCTAGAGCAGCCACCGCTATACCATACATGGCAGCAAGGCTGAAGCTAACGAAAATGCTGACAGCAATAGCGAAGATCGGAATGATGACGGATTTGTATCCCAAAGCAAGACCGAAGATCACATTCGTTGCAGCTCCAGTCCTGCATGCATCTGCAACATCCTGCACAGGGCTGCAAAATTTTTTTTGAAGAAATTGCTACTTGCTGATATAATGTTTAATGACGTCAGAATTAGCCATATTATACCTGTAGGCATTGCTTGTGTAGTACTCTGTCACAAAGCCAATAACAAGACCAGCCCATAAACCAATGGCAACACAAAAGAAGAGCTCCCTGAAAACATTGTTCACAGAGAGTAAGGGACCGTAGTATTCCAATAGGGTAGAGATATTTCAGTAAGATCTAGAAAAGAACTTGATCTTACCAATTTTTCACTAGCTTCTGCTCACCAAAGTTGAAGATTGTGAAAGATGGAGGAAGGGCAACCCAGCTGAGGACTGCAATACCGACGGTCATAAGAATGGTAGAGATGATGAGCTGCCTTTTCAAAGTTGGCTCAATGTCCTTTACCGCCTTTATTTCAAAGAAGTCCGTCGCAAATAAGGTGGTGAGCAAGCAAACAAGGATGCCCATTGAGCTTATAAGCAAGGGGTAGAACATGGCAGTCAACTCATGGTTGATTCCAAAGGAAGAAATGGAGGCAACGACGAGGGCGGCACAGGAGGATTCGGCATATGATCCAAAGAGATCAGAGCCCATTCCTGCAATGTCACCCACATTGTCGCCAACATTGTCGGCAATGACCTGTTACAACAATTTCCACACAACAATTCTCTTGCTAAGAACAGGTCTAAAAGAGTAACAAATCTATTGAGATATGAATTGTAATTTAGTCCCACATGGTATAAGTGGGACTCCGAGAGGTGTCCAGTAGCCTATATAAAGGCTTGCGGACACCCATTTGTCTCTTGAAAAGAATAACAGAAAAACACGCCCATAGGGGCATTTTTCCCGTGGTTTTTTACTCTCTCCTCGTGAGAGAAGTTTCTACATAATTCAACTTTTCTTGTGAGATGATCTTGATACTTTGTTTATCTTCTTTGGTATTTTATTGTTCAACAAAAATAAACCATGCGGAAAGAAGGCCAAGGAAGATGTCCATACAGCTGGGTTTCTGGGGTCATCCTCAGGTATGTTTCTCTCGACTTTGCCAACAAGATCTGCTCCAACGTCGGCCGCTTTCGTGTAGATGCCTCCTCCAACTCTTCCAAAGAGGGCCATGGAGGACCCACCAAGGCCATAGCCAGTGATGGCCTCAAATAGGCCTTCCCAGTCATCTCCATAATACAACTTGAACAAGTTGATGGCAATGTAGAGCACCAAGAGCCCATTGGCAGCCAGAAGGAAGCCCATCACTGCACCAGACCTGAATGCAGCGATGAAGGCCTTTCCAACGCCCTTCCTTGCCTCTAGAGTGGTCCTGGCATTCGCAAAGGTGGCGATCTTCATCCCAAGATAACCAGAGAACAAGGAGGTGGCGGCACCGAGTAGGAATGAAACAGTGCTGAATATGGCATTTGCGAGAGCGGGTTTGCAGATCTTGTCCTTGTCGTAGGTGCATGGCATGCTCTTCGTGCTGAAGTTCTCGACCGAGCCGAGGAAGAGGAAGATCAAGACCGCGAATGCGGTCATGAACAATCCAACGTATTTGTACTCGGTGAAGAGGAAAGAAGTGGCACCTGTTCAAACAAGTATACATGCTTGAATTAGAGAACTGATAATAGCATGAACATGAGAATGGTTAGCATGATTTAAACTTAGTAATGACTAATGAGTGCCCTGCATTTGATGCTTCACAAATCAAAATCTATATGTGGAGCCTCCATGCAACTATCTAAGTGATCGCGCTATAACGACAGTTTTGGACAAATAAACTTGGTGGAATAATGGAAGAAAGGACTTGCTAAAATAGTGCCACTACTTAATATGGATGGGTCGTTCATCTTTAGGAATTAGGCATTAGGATAAGCTTGTTTGAAATGGCTTGACATTGAGCATCAATGTGTGGCTCTATCCTTCTTGTTCTTTTCATTTAGGATGTTCATGGTGTTTATAGCTCCTGATTGCTGCAGGGCAAGTAGGTACGACAACTAGCTTAATGGTCTGGATTGGCATCCAGACTGCACTCCAAACTACAAATAAGCGTCCAAATCTTATCCCTGCATTGTTGACCGACTTGCCAATAGTTGGATTGTGCCAAGCTGGTGAAATTGGTATAAAATAGATGGAGGACAGGTTCTATCACAAATGGTGCATTTGACTGGCAAACAAACTTCGGAAATGGTTTATAACATTACTGTTTGAGCTCTTACTGGGATCCTTCATAATTCAATTTAATCAGGTACTGAACATGAGAACAATGTTGTCTAAGAAATAGAAAGAATACAAAAAAATAATATACAAATTAACATAAACCTAAGAAGTAATGCATACAAACGCAAACTGTCATACAGAATAATGTGACAGATTAATCCCCTTCAAAGGGTACAAATGGCTTGATATATTGCTAGCAAGTCCATCTTTTTAAGCTTGGGATTTCATCTAGGTGTTGTATTTACATAAGTAGTTCTGTGCCAAATGAATGAAGAAAATTGATGTCAGATGGATGAGTGAGGAAAACCGTTTGCCATCCAAGAGGTTAGCTAACATCACATAAAACTTTATGTACAATACAAAATGCCCAACATCAAAAGTTACAAAAGATTAAAAAAAAAAAAAAGCATAACTCTCAACAACGAGGGAATCACTCGGAAAAGGATGAGGACTTGAAAAGAAATAACCCGAAAAACATATAGTTGGAAGGGACCATGTCGAAGAGCACTGGAACAAACAAGTAAAAATTGAAACAGAACTTTTGTTACTTGTCAAACTAGTAAGTGCAACTTGAATTTCAGATGAATGGGTAGCAACATATATTTCATTTGTGGGTCATTAAAATACAAATCAAGCATAGCAATTTTCTAGCTTTGCAATCAAAATTCCCAGATTCACCATAATTAGTTCACAACTAACCCTGTTATGAAGACTGCCTCCTTCCCCTTTTATTCCCCTAAAACCACAAAGATACTAACCAGAAGCTTACAGATCATAGTAATTGGCCAAACAATTTGGACACAAAACATGAAGAGTACTACTGAACCGGACAATCCAAGAGCACGTAGTATACAAGTACCACCCCTTGGTTTTTTTCCAAGAGGAAAACAATAGCAGAATGTTTAGCTTTCAAAGAGATCTTTGTAAGTTTCAGTAATTCTAAAATCACTATTGCAGGGTAATTCGCTCGATTGGATAGCCTGGAAAGGAGCTTTGGCTTATTCTAAAACTTCTACATAAGTGAGATATCCCAAAGCATCCATGAAAGCAAAGGATATCTGACATGGTTAATCCACAAAAAGGATGAATAACAACCGAAGGGAAAGATCTGCGCATTAAATTATACAAGTACTTTTTGCTAGGCATTTTTATGTTAAAGTAAAAATTAAAACAGTATAAGCTTTGGCCAACCTCTAAGTGCCACAATTGTCAAATAATTTCGGAGTACTGAAAAGAACAGGGGAAAAAACACATGTGGCAGCTCAGAGTATCAGCTGGCAGAGCCCAATCTCTACCGACAAAATCAAATTTGCAGCCGATTTCTCTTCAAATTTTAAAATACATTCTAATTCCATGTTTCCCCTCAAGGAGAAATAAACAAGAGTCAAAAAAGAATGGTGAGATTCATCTAAAATCGAATAACCACTTAATTGTACGATTAATTAATACACTTGGTTACCATTTTATCGTGGCCCAAAAGTCAAAGTAAAAATGCAAAGAAATTGCTTATGCAATGCATTTCAACACACGCTACAATAGCAGAAAGGACACATGATCACTCACTCTCCTTAAATTATGAGCTAGCCCTAAGTCAACACTCACCCTCCAAGAATCAAATATCACCTAAGATTTTTACATCTAAATCAAATATCACATGTGATCCTTTCATCCAAATCAAATATTATAAGTAATTTTTAAAATATTATCAATAATTTTTATATTTAAATCAAATATCATCGATGATCTTTATAGTCGAATCAAATATATTATTGGTGGTTCTTGTATTTGAATCAAATATCATCCGTGATTCTTACATTTAAATCAAATTTCATCGGTGATTTTTAAAATATTATGGGTGATTCTTGCATTTAAATCAAATATCACCGATAATTTTTAAAATATCACCGATGATTTTTAATTTTGAACCAAATATCACCAATGATTTTTCATTTAAATTAAATGTCATCAATAATTTTTAAAATGAAACCATTGATTTTTAGTTCAATATCATCTATAATTTTCAGTTATAAGTAAAAATCATCGATGAGTTCTTGATCTTTGGTGAGCATTGAGCCCCACCACAAGTTATAAGAGATGCTTGAGTTTTTATATGACAATGACAAATAACATCAATGATATTTAAATATAATGTTATGTTATTTCAAATATATATATATATATAATGTTATGTTCCACTGATGGGGCTCTTAATCTTTGGTGGGTGATAAATTCCACCCAAATATGAAAAATGTACGCATGGGTCTCTTAATCCTCCTTTCTACGTTACAAAATGTCTATTAATGAACTTCCCCCTGAAAGGGCCCACCAAACAATAACCCAGAACCACCACTTTTTACCGAAACGCTCTTAATCAGAATCTTTCCAAAACCGCACGCGTTACCAATTATGCTTCACGTGGTGCAGCATAAAAATCGATGCTTATCTGCGTTTTCCCAATCCAACCTCACCAGGACACTTGTAGTGTAGACCTGCTTTAAAAACCATATATCTTGCAGCCTTGCAGGCACACTTACAAACGCAAGAGCACAAAACTCTCCTTCCAAGACTCCTCGGAGAACTCAAAACCAAAAAGAAAAAACAAAATTGATGAACTCTTCGATGGCAAGGTCAGAAAATACATTTACTGTAATTTCCGAAACATATCAAAAACCATGGAATCACGAAAAGGGTTGCCATTCTCCAAAGATGCACCATCATCCACAAATATTTGCATCCTCCACGAGTGGCAACAATTTTTTTGCCGCCATCCAACCAACCGGATCTCGTTTAGTACGGTCCATCTGACAACACCATAAGCCAAACCATATCAAAACAAGCTTGGTGTCGATCCCCAACAAACTTATTTTTTTTCTTTTCCTAGAAAGGTAAATATGGTCCTGAAAAACCAGATTTTTCAAAGAAATTTCATCTAACCATCCCAACCGATCTGTGTTGGATTGAGGGAAAAAAAAAAACGTGACTCCCGGAAGAAAAAATAGCGTTGTTTAACCCACGCCGTTCTCCGCTTCACATCTCAACCAACTCATCCCCGCCATCTATTTCACAGAAGACGACGGAGGCGTTGTTTTTAGGATTCCATTTACTGCATACGAGATTTTACGCAAGATCTCACGTAAGGGATCACAGTCGTTGGATGTTGAGAAAAGTGACAAAGTTTCGACCGATTAACATTTCTGGCAACAGGATCCGTTTTTGGTAGGAAGAGAGATAGTTGACATGTGTCTTTTTGTGAGATTTGACGTACAAACCTTTGTAGATCAAACATGTTCGTTATTTTTATTAAGGGAGAGGACGTCGAATTTGTCATGGAAACGAGCGTTCGTTTTCCATTTCTCCGAAAAGAAACTGCACGGCATTACACCTTACAATACATGAAAGGCCATTGCAGAGGATCCGAATCCCAAAGTCGTTTTTTTTAATTTTCACCTTCGGAGATGGCGCCTTGTATCTCCGCGCACCTCACCGCGACGCCGTGGTCGTTGATCCCCTCCTCCTCCTCCAGGAGGTAGTCGTTGGGCCCCTCCCCATTCCTCTCCACCCCGCGTCGCTCCGGCGCAACCCTCACCTGCGCCACGAGGTACCACTGGAGGAGAGAGAACCCGATCCCGACCATCGCAGCGGCCGGGATCAGGATCTCCGCCCCGAGATCGGGGAGAATTGTCCCTGCCATCGTCGCCGCCTAGGGAAGCCTCAAGCTCTCTCTCTCTCTCTCTCTCTCTCTCTCTCTCTCTCTTTCTGTGTATCTACGTATATATATATATATATATAGAGAGAGAGAGAGAGAGATGTGTGGGTGGATATATTTATATAGGGAGCTCCCCTTGACCTTAACGTCCTCTTTTCCGCGGTTCTCTCTCCCGCAAAGAGGGAGGGGAGAGTTTTGTAAAGTGGGTGGAGGGAAACTAACGAGGAGGGGAGTGGCGGTATAGTAAATTGTGTGGAAGTGTGGGGGTGGTCGTACCTGTGGGGTTATTTATTTTTGGTATGGTGGCGTGCGAGGGGTGAGGAGCACCCTCGGATGAGACGGGGTTCGTTCGGGGTGGGCCCCACCAGGTCCAACCTTTATCCGTTATCGTGCTGTACCGGCTGGTCCTCGCTGTGCCCTTCCCGTGATTTTACAAAAATGCCCCTGTGCTGCACGCATATATGGGTTTGTGGAATACGGTGAGTTTCTCATATTATGGATGGTTGTGACGTAGGTAATTAGTCAAGATAAAAAAAAAAAAAAACCATCGAATAACATACGACAGTTATGGCTTCTTGGTTGAAGAGCAGATAATCTGCCAATATGATGATATAATTGCATTGTAATTCGATTCATCTCCTGGTAAAAAGTCTTCTACCGTGGTTACGTTCCTTGGATTTTTTGAAACTTTTTTTTTTCTTTTTTTTGGTGTGTGAAGATAAACTTCATTCACAAAAAGAGCAGCTTACGTCACAACATCACGCACTCCAAAGAAGAATAACGCACATCCCGAGAAATGGAGTAACAATTCAACCAAGAGGCAAAGAAATTAATAAGGAATCCAATCCTATCTAGCCTGAATTGTAATGTGACATATAGACGAGAAACCAAACAACAAAGATATAGAAGGGAGAGAGAGAGAAGTATAATCACAAAATGACTGAGGACTCCATAATTGATCGTGGGAATGACGATGGGAGCAACTTGATCTAGAATTACCAATAGGTAATATCTACAATGGCATGAGCAATAGAAATCATAAGACAACCAACTCAAAGGGGGTTGTGGATGCCACTGCCATTATAGGGGTAGTCGCATCCACAAACCCCTTCCAAGGAACCAAAAAGGGGGGGGGGGGGGTGTAACCATAGGTCAATGTTGATGCCAACAGGAGGAGAGCCCTCAAATAGAGGAGAATCATCCCACAAAAAGAGCAACCAAGCAAGAGCGCACCCTCGAACCCCGACTGTCAAAAGACGTAACAAGGGAAACATCAACCGTAAGGGTAAAGGGACGATGGAAAGAGTTGACAAGCACAAGAAAGGGGAGCGAGCTGATGCGATGACCTGCCAAGACCTCACCCAACGGACACTTAGGTTAGGGTCCGCTAAAATTTTGTCTTTTTTGACTAGATTGATGCTAAATCTGATTCAACATTTAGTGCCAAAGGCATTTATTTCAATAGATAAGTATTTGCCAAGGTGTTTAGATCATAAATAAATATGAACGTTTGAAAGGCATGCATTTGGTTTGAAGGGGCAAGTATATTAATTAATGCCCTTTATTTTATTGATAAGAGTTGCCTTTGTGCATAGGTATATGCAGTGAGGAACGGAAATGTTCAAAATTTGGTTTTACCCATTATTGATGACACCCGTTGGTTGATATACATCTGCCCTTCCTAAAATCGACTTTACCCCTTTTTGTGAGGCTCCAAGGCTTAATTACATTAGAAAGCCTCAAACCTAGATTTAGCACTTACTCATAGGTAGGGAACATCATGTTCATGTAGGGGGGGATACAAACTGCTAGCTGCATGCACACAAGCAAAGGATACTAAGCGACACCTACTGCTAAACAAGAGACACTAACTATTGCACACAAGTTGGAAACGGTAGCACGTGTTCATGGATGGGGACATGAACTTGGCAGACTCATTTGACGTTCTTAATGATACACCATGACTGCGGTCCACCTCTTAATTTTAAAGAGCAGGTCCTTGATGACCATGCGATTAGTCATTTCTAATGCGTCCTTCAATTAATAGTATTTTTCCTCTCACTTTCACTAATGGGTTCTGAACATTGTACCTCTTCTTTAAGAGAAGGGAATGCTTACCAATTGTATTACAGTCAATTTACTTATCACCTGCAGTGAATTGATAATGGCTTTTTTGTACTTCAAATACATCGTCAAGATTAATGTTTCTCTCCCATTTTTTGGACGTTGATGACATTCGCTTTGTCACATGCTAGTTAATCAAAATATGCCTTATATGAGATTTGTCATACTTGGTTACTTAAAGAATCTGTGATCTATGAGATTTGTCATGCTAGTTAATATTGTCTTTAAAGAATCAATAATCTATGTTTTATATTTAAATACATTAGGAAAGATTAATATTTCTAGGAAATAGCTCGAGCCCATTTGTCCACCAACCCAGATTCTAGGTAATGGCTACCAAGGTTATGCGCAGGCTCAACCATTAATCAAGATACTTTTACAACATTATAAGTTGGAGAATCCTTCAATAAATATATAATGAGCAACAAATTTGATTCATTCTATTCATTACTTAATTTTTTAGGAGTATTTGGCGTACCAAATTAATGGAAATATTATAGACCACCAAATACTTAGCCTATCTCCCTTTATATAGATGATAAAGAGAAAGGGAGAGAAAGAGGAGGGATAGGGAACAGATACAATGTAACATCCTAAAATTTAGACTTTCGAGCCATTCTATACATGAACACATCAAAACAAATGTTTTGGTACCTGTAGAATATGGGTTAGATTAGTACACCTCAAATAACGAGAAAACTTGTGTTTCAGTCAAACATTGATCAACCTGCAATTAAATAGACTTGAATTATGCCGCATAGAGTGGACTAGATTCCTCTTATCCTAAGCTTTCCAAGGAATCTTCTCTCATGAAAATATGAGATTTGTAGCCAAAGATGTACATGAACCAAAATTAAGGACATTTCAGTCCCAATCTATGCTTTCCCAAACTCTAACTTGACCTAAAGCCTAATAAAAGGTTATCTAGATAATGAATATAAACTAATGATTCATTGGCAATTGGCATCTATTAGTTACAATTGGTGCACAAATAAATTCATTTCGTGCTTTGGATTGGTTTATGTCAACTGACACTGGCATCATCACCAAACACGAATTATATTATGGTAGTAAAATGCATTGGCTAATGTGAATCGACTTTAATATCAAAATGTACTAATAATGTATCGAGAACATGATCTTGAACCCAAATGGATTAAAACAAGTGGAATGTCATCTTTGATTATGATAAAATAAAGAAAACTACTTGATATTGAATGTATAAATGGCTATGTGATTGCAATAATGGAATACGATGTGCAAGTTATGACATTGATAAATGAGAATATGCATATCCTATGGTTACAATTAACTGGTTTAGTCTTGTGTAGGCTAGAATGTGGTGCAACCCCAGGCTACTAAATTGTGTATGTTAATTTGAGATTGGTTAAGGGAGTGAGCTAATCTCTCTATGACTTTTTAGTTAAATTTCTTGGTTAGCTTAGTGAATTAGGTACATATTATATGATATGAGACGATAGTTGGTATCATTTCTTCTATACACTATAGTAAAGAGAACCATCCATGTGCCAATATATATAGCGTAATGCCCAACATGCATATGACACGAGTTTGTAGTCACCACTTCACCAATGCTGAAACTTAGGAGTGATGGATCGAGTTGTACAACGGGTGTGGGTTATTCTCTTGGTCAAAAGAGTGCTTCACATCCATTTTACAGCTCGGAATATTAGAACGATATCTCCTCTACATTCAAAGGAATTTGATCAAGAATCAATAAGAATTAGAGCATAAGGAGGCAGTAGATAATTGGATAACTAAATAATAATTAATAATCATATAATTAAAGGAATAAGGCTTCTCGTGTATCCGTTTCCTATTCTCTAGTCCTCCATTTACTTTGTTTCATGTATCATTTTCTTAACTTAGCTTCACTCTGTACTTGGGATTTGGTAAGCATTGGTCGAGGTTGGCAGTTGTGATGGTAGAGCATTGTGCTTGCTTGAGTTTTACACCACTAGCTGACTTGTAAGAATAATGTACCATTGATTTCCATTATCTGTTTTCTTAGTTATTACTGTAGTCTAGATCATTCAGTTGCTTTTACTCCCTTTTCCCTTGTGGCTATGGACCATATATAATTGGTATCTCTACTCGGGATTTCTCATCACTTATGAATGATGTAATCTTCTATCGTTGTGGATATTGATGTGTTTTATAATACCATGCCAGACAACCAGAGGTCACAAGGTTAGTTATTGGAAATCAATCATCTAGCCTTCTACTAGGTCGGAGTCTCGGGTCAGAACATACAGCCTAACTTGTTCTCTTCAATTAATCCTTTCCCCTGTATTGTATAATTAAAAAATAGATCCTTAATGGAGATCCTAGTAAAACTGTGACACATGACTAGGAAGAAAAAAACTGTTACATTGGGCAAGGAACATTTTTACCTTGGTAATTTGTATATTAGTTTCCACATATTTTAGTATGACAAATATTTTTATATGCCTAAGTATTTTATTTTTAAAATATAAAATATAAGTTAACATTAAGTAAATTATATAAATGCAAGTGTAAAGACCATTCTTGATGTAGCAAAATAATTCATGAAATGAACCTATTGAGTTCAATTAAGTAACTACAAAAGAATTCTAAAATGTTAGGATGATGCCAACCAACAGAGAATTCAATTGAAAACTTTTTAAAATCCAACCTAAAAATTTTAAAATCTTGAAATGCAATAAAAATGAAAAAAAGTAAAATATAAGCTACAAAATTCTATCAATTTTGACCTACCATTTGAAATGACACAAAAGGAGGGGGTGATTTGCTTTTAAAGGAAAAATATAAGTAAAAATAATTAACCACAACTAATGGATATAAGTATTAAGAGAGAAAATCCTTCAAGAAAAGAATCTTTACCTATATATTTTTAATTTAAGATTTTACCTCTACCACCATAGAAATCACCACCTGCGTCACTAAGAACAAGGGTAATGTTCCTCTAATACATTAACTCTTCTGCATGCATGTTTATGCACGCGCCCCACCTATTAATTCAAGGTGCATTGGTATATGATGTTATTACACATACTTTCTAGTGAAAAATACGCTGGTGACCAGAGGATTGAGATATCGTCTGCATGTTACAAGGAAATTAATTTTCGTGCTCGATAAACGAATTACTAATTCTACAGGAAACACTACAACTTATACATATGATTAGTCTGTACCAGGAAGTTGAGTTGATTGTGCTAATTACCCAAGCATTTTTTCCCTTTTGAAAGGAAAATTTTCACTTAGATCATAAAGAATCTCTCCCTCTCTCTCTCTCTCTCTCTCTCAAAACAGCTCGCTAGCATCTGAATGGAAGGAATACCAGTAAAACCCATGAAAACAACATTCCCATGTACTTGGTTGCGGTCAAGTCGGAATGCTTTGAAGTGGCCATGTATTTAAAATGGCACCAAGGATGGATATTCCCAAGCACATGAAGTTCAATTGGCCCCACAGCAATAATGCAACATTTTCCATGAATGGTGACGATAGATATCACATAAATAATCAGATTTCTAGAGTTGCACTTATTGGATGCAAAGTGCATCTTGTTCCCTCTTGTTATTGCATCCAGTTGGTCGTATTCGTCCTGACTGTTCATCCAAGAATAAGGTACCTATTGTCGTTCATCTTTTGATCTTAAATGAACTGTTTTATAAAAGAGAACATGGCAAGTGAGTCATCACCATATGTTGGGACCTCTAAATTTGCTCAATTAGGCATGACCAAGCATCTTGGTTGTGGAATTTCAATGAACATCATAAACAGTAGCTATATTCCTTGTCTCCCAGAGGTCGAAAAGCTCCGAGGCAGGTGACGATAGCTTGAAGCCTAAAGAGCCAAAGCAGACATACGACGTACCTGCATAAGGTTGTGGAGGTGATCACTTTCGCTCTCCCATGCCAAAGTCAGCGAATTGTGTATAGCAAACAAGATTGTAACAGATGCCATAGTAGCAATCCATCCAATGAAACAAAACAAACTAAAAGGATAGTTCTATCAAGTAGTATTCCACGTGATCAAGTATGCAATGCCTTAACTTTTCTGTGGGAAAGTGATTAATGGAATTAATCTTGCCGCCTCTACCATGACCATAGCAATATCATAGGCAGCAAATTTCAGAACAAGCCAGTTGTATCGACCAAATTTGATGCGTGGGAAGGACATTCATTGGTGATTAACTCTTTATCTTTTTCTACCCAATTATTCTGGAGGCCGCAGAGAAAGCCTGTCAATTTCCTTTGAAGGATTAGCGTTTCAAATCCAGATTCCCCAAAGATCCTTGGGCATGGACTTTAAAAAAATTCTTCTGTTTGTATCTAACTATGATTCTGGTAAGATGATTTTGTCTATTACAATGAAGTTCAGCTACCCAACGTCAGCATTGGAGACAATGTTCAACACCATCAAGAAGGTGTTTCTAATCCCTCCGAGAATAAAATTTTCCAAGATAATATTACATTACGCAGAAACAAGATTAAGCATGTGGTATCGCTTTCTGAATTTGTAAGATTTCAATATCTTCTTGCAGTCCTGAAGTCCAACATGGACCATCAACTGCATCTTGAACTAACTTATCAAGGATGCTATAAGATTTCAATACCTTCTTGCAGTCCTGAAGTCCAACATGGACCATCAACTGCATCTTGAACTAACTTATCAAGGATGCTATACACCTCATTCACATTATGTATACATGGCCACCATAAAAACACAAGAAGAATGGAAGACTAGATCAATTGCATCTCGAATTAACTTATTAAGGATGATATAAGTTTCGTTCACATCGTGCATACATAACCACCAAAAAAACACAAAAAGAATGGAAAATTAAAAGGATCATCACCTGCAAGGCAGCTCCAAGCTGACTCAATTTTTTTCGACAACACAACTTCAACAAGCATTTCGTTCATCTTGTTGTGGGAGGATTTTAGGTCCAAAGCTGCTTTGGGGGCTGACCTGCACTCCAAGGTTCAGAACCGAATAAAGGATGAGATTATAGACCAAGATTAAGAACTGAATAAGGGATAAGAATGTAGTATTGGACAAGTTATTTTCTGATTGTCATTTAGGAAAACAAGTGAGCATTGCCCTTCTGTGCTATTGATGATCGTTGATTTCCATACTTTTTTTCTAAAATAAAAATATTGAGTTGGTTCTGCTACATACTCAGACAGCAGCTGGCTTCATGGCAAGGAGATCAGCAATTCTATCAGCATAGAAATCAGGTTGTATCTCGTTGCTAGGATCTTTAAGCCGCTGAAGGCTTGTTACGCCTGTCAGATCAAGCATCTGGTCAAAGTCAGTTGAATGTAATAGATTATTAAGAATTATTTGATTGACATTTACAACCAATTTGTGTTATGGGATAGCCTCAAACGTGATACATCAGGGAACTTCACACATAAGCCTAAAGAAGTGCAGAGCCAGAAAACCTGAAAGGACAAGAAGGGTTTTGCAGCCACCATTTTGACCGAAAAGTATATCTGTATCTAATCTATCACCAACCATGCATATCTGAGATTTGAGTATGCCAAACCTGAAATCAATGCCCAAGAATTAATATTAATAATAATAATAATAATAATAATAATAATAATAATAAAAGCAGCAACATTTTCTTAGAGGATTAAGTAGAATTTCATTCAAAATCAATCATCTTCCTGTGCCCACAGCCCTTCGTCTGTTCATCATGCCATTAAAGCACAAAAACCGATGGTTCTCATTACTCATTAACAAGGTTAAAAGGCAAATTACACAATTCAATAGTTTGTGAAAGCTTCCAATATAGGTAGATATGTGTTGTAAAAGAAAAGAACGACTTGTCTTATTCCAAGAAACCCCAACGTCTTTATATAGATGCTAATGGGTAAATTGCAGGAAAGACCAATAAGAAAATAAAAAAATATCAAAATATCCCAATAGTAATACACTCTAACATTCCCCCTCAAGCTAGAGCATATATGTCAATTATGCCCAAATATTACATAGATAATCATAATGCTTCCGTAGAAGTGCCTTTACGAAGATATCAACCACCTACTACTCAGATGTAGTAGTAGGAGTGCTAATCTTCCCTCCAATAACCAAGTTTCTGATAAAATGATAACCAACCTCAATATGCTTGATGCACTCATAGAACACTGGATTCGAGGAATGTAGCAAATCGATTATCACAAAACATAGGAACAAGTAGGCAAACTTTGATCCCTACATCAGCTAAAAAGTGGACTATCCACATAATCTCACACCTCGTATGGGCCATGGCTCAATAATCAACTTCAATACTAGACTAGGCAATCACAATTTGTTTTTTACTCCTCCAGGTGATAAAATTAGCACCAAGGAAAGTGACATATCCAGTAATAAACTTCATGTCCTCTGTAGATCCTACATAGTCTACATCAGAATAAGCATGCAAATCCACATGCTCATTATTCTTTATATACAATCCCTTTCCAGGATTACCTTCAAGATATTTCAAAATTAAAGACACTGCATGTCATTAACTTTCCCATAACTAGCTTTTCCTATTAACTTTAAAACTAATATCCAACCTAGTAATTGTGACATATACTAACTTCCCAACAATGCTCCTATATTTTTTTCTGTCCTCAAACAAAGTGTCATCTTCCTCCTTTATGCACCCTTGTGACTCGATTTGTCTCCTTCAAAACCTCTGTAACATATTTTCTCCGCGAAAGAACATTGCCACTAGAATTTCTTGTTACCTCAATACCCAGAAAATACCTCAAGCTGCCCAAATCCTTTGTAACGGACATTGTCCACAAGAAATCCTTGGTTTCGTAAATTCCTCTGACATCATCAGTACCGAGAATCATGTTGTCAACATACACAGCTAAAATGACAACACCTAACTCCCTGCACCTAATAAAAATGGAATGATCTGAAGTGTATCTCAAGAAGCCAAAGTTTTGAACTTCACCACTAAGCCCCTCGAACCACGCTCTAGGACTTTGCTTCAAGTCATATATCACCTTCCATAGGTGGCAAACCTTCTCCCCCTTAACCACATAACCAAGTGGTTGGTGCATATAAACTTCATCCTGCAAGTTGCCATAAGAAGGCATTCTTGGCATCAAGCTAATGTAAGGGCCACTATTTATTTCATGCCACTGGTAGAACAAAACGAATAGAATTGAACCAAGCCACCAGCAAAAAAGTATCAAAATAATCAACCCCATAGGTTTATGTGTAGCCCTTTGCAACCAACCTCACCTTCAATCTCTCAAAAATCCCTTTTGGTTTATACTTTATTGTATAAACCCATCTATAATAGACCATTGTTGCCTCATTAGGGAGATTAGTCAACTCCCATGCCCTGCATAGTAAGAGTCGTCATCTCATTCATGGCCAGTAGCCAACCTGGATCTTGCACAGCTTTATGATAATTCTTAGGAACTACCATGGCAGAGAAAACGACAGAAAACTTCTTCAAAGCAAGACTAAAATGATCAACAATAATGTAATGTGACATATGATGAAGAGTACAACTCTTTACTACCTTCCATAAAGCAATGGACAGATCCATTAACTGCTGAGGTGGAGGAACAACCATATCAGACGTTGATGGGGAAGATGAATCAGATGGTCTCTCCTCAAGAACTTCAACCTGCATAGAAGGCAAGGGAACAAACACAGGATCCTTGAGATGACGCTCATAGTTATGGATGACCCATCCAAGTAAGGAGCCTTCATCAGAGAAAAAAGACACCCTCTCAAAAAAGGACACATTTGCAAAAACATAGTATATGTTCCCTACAGAATCAAACTAACGATACCTCCTCGGAGAGGAGTATCCCAACAATACACACTTGACCAACCTAAGGGAAAGCTTATTAGTGACCCTAAAGAGGTGGACAAAGCAAGAACAACAAAAACTCCATAGTAATAAAGTAAAGAGGTCAGCATCAAGCTGCAAAATCCAAAAAAGAATATTCCCATAAAGTACAGAAGAAGGAACCTGATTTATAAGATATGTGGTAATAAGAATGGCATCCCCCAGAAATACTTTGGCACTTTCCTCATGAAATAAAGGTTCTTACCACATCAAGAATATGACGAAGCTTGCTTTCAGCCACACAACCAATCCTTCATTAGAAATACCCAAGAAAAACAACTATAATCATCCACAAAAACTATAAAATATCAAAAATCAAACCAATAGTTTATTCGACAAGAACCCCTAATATCAAAGGACTCTGATTATTGTCTGTGGGAGGAAAAGAAACTCGATGATGTTTCCCGAGTTGGTAAACTTTACAATCAAGAGAAACCATAATAAAGAAGTCCGGAAACATTTGTCTAAACCTATCAGTAGATGGATAACCAAAGATGACGATTGCAAAGATCAAGATAGCCAAAGATAGATAAAACACCAACAAAAATCTAAGGAACATTTAGAGGGGGTGATTAGTGCAATTGAAATAAGTATAAAATTTTAAAAATTAAAATGCACAAAATCAATCAAACTACAAGGAACACAATTTTAGGTGGAAAACCCCCAAGAGTAAAAATAACCACCTAAATCTGCCCAACTTAAAATTAACTTGATCGCAAAGGTGATCAAAAACACTAACCACACCACTTAAAAGTATTGATACTCCTATTGTTTATGTTTATTGCAAACTATTTTGTTATCTTTATATTTTGTCTAGTTCTTTTATGTATTTTTCCCAACATCTCTCTCTATATAGAGAGGTGTAAGGTTTTCTCAATAATTAAGATTGGTCATCTCTTCCCACTTGGTATCAGAACACCGGTCCTAGAACATTGTTCTAGGTATCCCACCCAACACAGCCTCCAAAACCCTAACCACCAAAACCCTAATCCTCCTTTCTCCCTCAAGAGCAACAGAAGCTCTCGGTGGAGCTCCAACGGTGCGCTGCAGCACGTGCGGCGGTGCTGCAGCGGCACTGGTGAGCCAGCAACACCCTCAAGAAGCGCTTGCAGCGACGCAACAGCGTGTTTCGAGGCCTTCTTGGCTTCCAGCGGCGGCGTAGCAGTCACCACACTGATTGTGGTGGCTCTGCGATGCTCACGACTCTTAGCGACAGCGCAGCAGCATCAAGAGGCACTCGCGGCGGCACTGTGACCTCTTGGAGGTTGATCTGGTCACCAACGACACATTTGAGGCTGATGCTGGGCCGATGCTTCGCCTTAGCACCACCACAGCAGCCACCAAAGGCCGCTGCGATGGGCAGCGGCACACCCCATCGCAGCGGCACACCTAGGGTTGTTGCGCCGCTAGCAGCGGGACACTTGAGGCCGCAGCAGGCTGCGGCGATGCCTCTAGGGCTGCTGTGCCACTGATGCTTCGCCGAAGCACCTCCTCAAAGATCGCCTGAGGACTGACCAGAGGCTACGATGCTTCTCGTGTTAATTTCAGGGGTTAGTGCCATTCTAGAGTCCACCCATGATTTGAAAACTTAATGTCAGGTCATGGTTTGGTGCTTCCAGATCAAATTTTGCATCTAGAGTGATGCTTTTGTGAGTTTACATCTATGATGGCGAGTTCTAGCTCTTGGTGATCTACTTCATCGCTACTATGGCAGGGGTGGTTGAGTATGGAGGCTTGATACCGCAGAAGCATGACAAGAGTCACCATGGTACAGAATGGCTAGTCGATTCCGATGCTTCATAGCATCTCTGTGGAGATCAGAGATATTTTCGGTCACTCAATTCTATAGCATCAGGGAGAACGATACAGGTTGCTGATGGCAGACATGCACCCATTGTTGGCGAGGGGGGAGTATCTGTGACCCCCACATTGCGGCTGCCGAGAACACTACATGTACCAAAGTTTCCCATGAACTTGTCCGTGAGCAAGATCACGAAGGATCTTCATTGTAGGGTAATTTTTGATGAGGTCGGATGTATTGTCCAGGATAAGCTCACTGGGAAGACCATCGCCAGAGGTACAGAGGAGAATGGTCTTTATCATTTTGGTCAGGAGCCATTTGCAGGTGTCAGTAGACATGATGGTGGGATTGTCATACAATGGCACGTTCGTCTAGGACATTTGCCTCTGGATCACCTCAGAAGGGTGATTCCGCATATTTCACCTATTGTTACTAGGAGTGATGCTTGCCAATTGGGTAAGCATCATCGGTCTTCATTCCCTGCCAGTATTTCTCCTGGATCAGCTGCTCTCTTTGAGTTACCCTAAATGGATATTTGGGGACCGAGTAGAGTTCCAAACAGGACAGGACACCGTTACTATCTCGTTGTTGTCGATTTCACCAGAGTATCCTGGGTGTTTCTTATGAAGAACAAGGCAAAGGTTGGAGGTATTATAAAGACTCTTCTCTTGGAGATTGGGACTCAGTATTCTACTACAGTGAAGATTGTACAGACAGATAATGCCATCAAGTTCTGCACTACTAAACACGCAAAGTTTTACAGGACTCCTGGGATTATTTATCAGACTTCTTGTCCCCATACCTCACAGCAGAATGGAGTTGCCGAGCAACAGCACAGACACCTATTAGAGGTTGCCCGCACTCTTCTTATCCACCACAATGTTCCACAAAGATACTAGGGGATGTTGCTTTGACGTCGACCTACCTCATTAACAGGATGCCGAGTTCAATTCTTCATGAGCAAATACCGATTCTCCTGTTACACCCAGATGATGAGCTTTTCCACATGTCTCCTAGGAGTTTTGGATGTATTGCTTTTGTTCATGTGCCATCACCAAGACGTGACAAGCTTGCTCCTCACGCTGTTAAGTACATCTTCTTAAGGTACTCCAGGAGACAGAAAGGGTACCAATACTATGATCCCATCTACCACAGGCATTATATCAGTGCTGATGTACTTCATGAGACGACACCATATTTTTCTGTTGGACAGACAAGTGTTCATGATGATGCAGCTCCCATGCCTATTCCTCCGATTTCACTTGAGGATATTCCGATCACCATACCTCAACCGACCTTTTCAGGCTCCACTACCCCGTAGATGACTACCAGAGATTGCAGATTGCATGGTCCTCTACGCACATATAGTAGACCTCATGCGACACTACAGAGGACACCAGCAACACCAGTGACTAATGTGTCACAAGCAGTTGAGATTAACTTTAGTGGCAGTGATAGTCTAGTTAAACTTGATCCCCCTAACAATACAGATCACTACAGTAGTGAGGCTCCTACAGCGACTCAATCAGAGATACCAGATGATTCTGACCTTCATATTTCTATTAGGAAGGCACCCCGTACATGTGAGTTCAGATATCGTGTTGCAAGCAATTTGGCTACCGATGATCTTGCTCCTCAGTTTAGCAACTTCTTTCAGGTACTTACAGCGTCACACATTCCGTCTACCTACCAGCAAGCCATGCTTGATCCTAAGTGGCGTTAAGCCATGGAGGATGAGATGGCCACACTTCAGAGCAGACAGACTTGGGATCTCACCTCGTTTCCTATAGGTGTGCGACTTGTTAGCTCCAGATGGGTCTTTGCCTTGAAATACAATCCTGATGGGTCTATTTCAAGGTATAAGGCCAGGTTGGTTGCAAAGGGGTTCACCTAGACTTATGGGATGTACTTCTTTGATATTTTCTCTCCTGTTGCACGTCTTGCCACTGTTCGAGTACTCATCTCTGTTGCTGCCCACAAAGATTGGAGGTTACACCAGATTGATGTGAAGAACGCTTTTCTCTACGGTGATCTTCAGGAGGAGGTTTACATCCAGCAGCCCCCAGGTTTTGAGGTTCAGGGGGAGTGTGTGTGCAGACTCAGGAAAGCCATTTATGGCCTGAAGCAGAGCTCGAGAGCCTGGTTTCAGAAGCTGTCAGATGTGTTGCAAAGGATGGGGATGCAGAGGATCTCTTCAGATCATTCTCTGTTTGTCAGGAAAATAAAGAATGGCATTGTAGCACTACTGGTTTATGTAAATGATCTGATTATCTCCGGCAGTTATGAGGCTAGAATAAGACATGTCAAGGAGTCTCTTGCATAGAAGTTTGTTATGAAGGATCTGGGCCAGCTTAAATACTTTTTGGGGATTGAGGTTGCTAGGAGTAAAGATGGGATTGTTCTTTCTCAACGCAAGTATGCATTGAATGTCCTTCAGGAGACAGACGTGCTAAGGTCCAAACCAGGCAATATTCCTATGGACCCCAAGGCACATCTACATGATGCGGAGGCAGAGGTAGCTGATAGCAGAGCGTACAGACAGCTTGTAGGCAAGTTGTTGTATCTAACCATTACCAGACCGAATATTGCCTTGGTAGTAGGAAAACTCAGCCAGTTTATGGAGAAGCCAACGAAGCTGCACTGGCGGGCAGCTATGCAGGTGTTTAGATACTTGAAGAAAGCACCAGGTCATGGTATTCTCTTCCAGAGATGCTCTCCTATGATAGTGGTAGGATATTCTGATGCAGATTATGCAAGATATGTGTTTGACAGGAAATCTACCACTGGTTTCTGTACCTTTGTAGCTGGTAATCTGGTTACTTGAAGAAGCAAGAAACAGGAGGTAGTTTCTCGCTCCAGTGCAGAGTCAGAGTATAGGGTGATGCATTGATTTAAATGCCGACAGCATGCCGTCGGCAAAGCCATTTCCGAGCAAGGGTCGTGCCGACATGAAGAAAACGTCGATTTACAGGAATTTTGTCGGTATGCTGTCGGCATGCCCTCGGCACGGTCGGCATGGTCGGCATGCTGGCGAAATTGGTGCCCATGTCGAAGTTGCTATTGATTTTTTTAATTACTTTTGCTATTTTTGTTGGTATGCATCGGCATGCTCATCGGCATGCCCATCGAAAAACGGACATTTCCACAGCATGCCCACGAAATGCACACTTAGAATTTCATCGGCACGGCATCGAAATCAGCATTTTGAACCTTGGGGCAGAGATGGTTTAGATACAGTCTCTACTGCATGATTTACACATCCAAATTAAGGAACCTATGGAGATGCGATGCGACAATCAAGCTGCTACATATATAGCCAACAACCCGATGTTCCATAAACGCACCAAACACGTTGAGGTTGATTGCCACTATACCAGAGATCTCATATAGCGTGGTTTGCTACATACTACTTATGTTGCATCTAAGGACCAGATTGCTTATGTGTTCACAAAGCCTCTACCTCGATCGGCATTTGATTATTGCTGTTCCAAGCTGAGCATAATTGACATCTATGCTCCAGCTTGAGGGGGAGTGTTGATACTCCTATTGTTTATGTTTACTGAGGACTATTTTGTTATCTTTATATTTTGCCTAGTTCTTTTATGTATTTTTCCCAACATCTCTCTCTATATAGAGAGGTGTAGGGTTTTCTCAATAATTAAGATTAATCATTTCTTCCCACTATTGAGGGTGGTGTAACCTCAAATTACTGCATGCATTGGTCCAACCAACACAATTTTGTCTCCAAGAGACGAAAATCCACAGATCAGATACCTTACAACAAAATAAAGGAAAAACTACAAATACCCTATAAAGCTCAAGTTGGAAATTAAATGAAATAGCTTATATAGAAATGTACTTCCCTTAAGTACGTAGAAAGCATATGGAAGCAATGGAATAGAGGTCTCTCGTGAATTAGATGGGAATTGCAAAGAGGAGCATATTGGAGTGTTTGAGTGTAGATAAATGCTCTTATGTTGTTTGTGTTTAGGACGATTAAGGGATATTTATAAAACCCATGACATGACTTAAGAAGGCTTAGAAATGGTCTTGTAGCCATTGGAGGTAATTAGGACTGATATCTCTCAAAATTGGAAAAGATTCCAAAAGATTTGTAACACAAAGTATTCAACCAGACATTTGACTGAGGCTTCAATCCTTTGATATAGTATAGAACAAAATGTGTGTCGACTAATATATTAGCCAGTGAAAATAGGCTTAAATCCAAGGCATATTATCAAGCATCTAGAAAAGCATCATGTTTGACAAAAGGGACGTCTAATTATTAAATTAATTGTCCGATGAAGCGGCCAGAAGTTACTTAGACTTGGAATAGGAGATAGGAAGGTCTACGGGGATCATTGGCCAGGGGATCACTTGACTTAAACGACGTCTGAAGGAAGCATCAGATGTCTTATAAGTCATCTAAGAAGTAGGTTAAACATTTGGAATTGTAATCAAGTTGGATTCGCGATCCAAACACAAACCTTCGGATTTTAGGTTTCCAAGTAATGATTAACTTCTAATGTTAACCTATAGGTTAACTGAAGAGACCATAGGACATATGGAAGGTAATTCAGTCAATTGATGAAGAGTTTGGTTGACATATATCAAGAGGTGATCGTTTGGAGTATAACTGCTGGATTAGGCATCGGCTAATGAAGAGATGGGACAACTTATTAGTAATCTACTCGTCACATGTCTAATTAAGATATATGTTTTCTCTACGGTTTGGATTTAGGTTCCAAACTTGGATTAACTTAGTTTCCTAGGGTTCAAGTCACCAAGGTGACCTTGGGCTCTTTTCCGTATGTATCTTGGGAAGAATAAAATAAAGAAATGATACAACAACCGATTTAATCATAACTTTTACAAGATAAAGAATCTGCAAGGTCTTCTCGATTTGGTTTTGATTCCTTTCTTTTTCTTCTTCAACAGGAATGTCAATTCCTGCAAGTGAAGGCTATGTACAAAGAATATTTTCTAATTTATTTTTTATTTATTCCCTTTTTGTAATTTTATCAAAATCATATTATTAGGTTTAGCATCAACATCGATATAGTAGAGATCATCTTTCTCATTCCTCCCATCAATCATCTTCCCCGTCTAGATGTCCCAAAAGAACACATTTCATCAAATATCACCCCACAATGGAGATCCTCACATAATATATAAACAGAAAAGAGACTCAATGGAGAGTCAAGGACACAGTGAACATCATATATTTGTATGAGTAGCAGTAAAATGGACATCGCCAATAGCAATAATTGAGGAATAGGAACCATTCGCTGCTCGAACAATAACAACACTGGGAAACCTCCGTAAAGTAAAAGCATCCAACTTACTAGTGAGGTGATTGGATGCACCAGAATCCACCACCTAGGAGGTGGATGAGGTCGTGGCCAAGTTGGATGTAGTACCTACTGAATTAGCAAAGGAACCGGAAGTAGCCTGAGACTCTGTGGGTAGAGCAGTCTGTCTAAGAAGCAAGATTCAAAATGTCGATTTCGATGTCATTTCAATAAATTTCCATATGTGCATTTCGTTGACACACTGAGGGCACATCATGGAAGCACCCACGTTTTGATGTCAGATTTCAATACCTCGAAATAGTTAATTTCAAAGGCATTTGAAAGCACACCAAAACTGTTGAGATAATTGTGTAGTGGTGTTTAGTCCCACATAGTGGAGTGAGATTTTATTATGTGTGTGGTGGCCTATAAATAAACGCGTACCCCCTACTTATCCTTTTGAGAAGAAATAAAGATAAACACACCCATAGAGGCACTTCTCCCATGATTTTCTCCCTGCTCTTCGTGAGTGGCATTTCCACCTAAATCCAAGCCATTCTATTATTTTAAGTCGGAGAAAATAAAGTCTTATTCTCAAATGAAACCCTATATAGTGAAAAGTGTTAGAAAAATTACATCATAAGTCCAATAGGATAAAAAAACATAACATAAAACTCCAACAATAATAAAAGATAACTAGAGTGCTCTACCAACACTACCCCTCAAGATGAAGCATATATATCAATGATGCTTAGCTTGGAACAACACTTATCAAAAGCGGATGTTGCAAGGGGCTTTGTGAATATATCTGCAATCTAATCTTCAGAAGGTACAGATGTCGTGTAAATGATTTCACGCTATATCAAGTCTCTAGCATAGTGGCAATCAACCTCAACATGCTTTCTCCGCTCTTGGAACACTAAGTTGTTTGCAATATATGTAGCAGTGCGATTATCACACCTCATCTCCATTGGTCCCTCTATCTGAACATGGAGATCATGTAGTTCTGATCTGATCCAGACCATCTCTATAGCTGTCTAAGCCATAGCTCTATATTTTAACTCTGCACTGGACCTGGATACCACCTACTGCTTCTTGCTTCTTCAGGTCACTAAGTTGCCTAGCACATAAGTGCAGAACTCAGTGTTGACTTCCTGTCTGTCATGCACCTACATAGTCGACATCAGAATAGCTAACACTCATAGTTGTGCCCCTCTAAAATAAGACACCTCTGTCAAGTGCTTTCTTCACGTACCTAAGCACCTGTATAGCAGCATCCCAATGCTGCCTGATCAATTTGTCCATGAACTAGCTGAGTTTCCCCATTGCAAGGGAAAGATCTGGACGTACAATGATAAGATACAATAACTTACCAACCAACTACCTATAAGATCTGCTATCTACAGGCGGAGACTCAACATCATAGAGGTATCCTTTGGGATCCATAAGTAATATTAGCAGATGTGGACCCCATCATTCATGTTTCCTGCAAGATATCAAGGGCATATTTGTGCTGACTCGGAACAATGCCCTCTCTGCTGTGTGCCACTTCAATCACAAGAAAGTATCTGATCCTTCATCACAAAGGCATCAGCCAACTTCCTTTTCACCTCAGCTATCCCAGCAAAGTCATCTCCAGTAAAGATCAGGTCATCCACATAGACAAAGAGTGCAACCACTCCCCCTTTGCTCTTCTTGACAAATAAAGAATGATCAGCAGAAGATCTTATAAATCCCATGATCTGTACTTCCTCTGAGAGTCTCTGGAACCAGGCTCTCGGGCTTTGCTTCAAGCCATAGATGGCTTTCTTCGATCTGCATACACACTCCCCCTAAGTCTCAAACCCAGGAGGTTGTTGCATATAGATCTCCTCTTGAAGATCTCCATACAAAAAGACGTTCTTCACGTCCAACTGATGGAGAGGCCAGTCGTAGTGAGCAACTACAAACATCAAAATCCGAACAGTAGATAGTCAAGCAACAGGAGAGAATGTATCAAAGAAATCTACCCCATATGTTTAGGTTAATCCCTTTGTCACCAGTCTTGCCTTGTAGCAAGATATCGTGTCATCCAGGTTGTATTTGACAGCAAAGACCCAACAGCACCCTACTATTCTGGCATGAGGCAAGGTGGTCAGGTCCGACGTCCCTCTAGAGCATAGAGCAACCATCTCATCCTCCATGGCCCGATGCCATTTTGGATCCAGCATGGCCTATAAATGGGAGGTAGGAACGTGCGTTAAAGAGAGAGCAACTATGAAAGTGGCAAATGAGCTACCAAGATTGGCAGTAGACTATCTGTACGATATGGTACTGGGCACAGCTGTATGGGGCCTTCCGAATAGCAATCGGAAGATCGAGATCCTCCTCAATATGCTCAGTAACAACAGGAGTAGAAGACTCACCAGAGGAACCTGCACAAGCACCACTAGGACAACTCACGTCAATATCAACCCATACCTGATCAAGGGAGGAGACAGGTGGCAGAGGTGGTAGGGGGTGCATTCTTCTCGCCATGCATACGGTCTGTATGTCACAGGTAACTTATAAACCTAAGTGATCTCAGCCTTCTGCCTCATAGGAGCCTCTGCGGTAGTGATATCCTCACTATGTAACAGGGATTTGTTCAAGGGGAACTGATGGAACAGGCATAAGAGCCAAGCCTCCTTCAAATGTCACCTGATGACCATCTGTAGAAACATAAGGAATGGGCTTATAAAATGTGACATCTGCAATCACATAATGCTTCTTACCACGGGGGTCATAACATATGTATCCTTTCCGAATGCTACTGTAACCCAAAAAGACACTTCACTGCTCTTGAAGCTAACTTGTCCCTACCAGGTCCAAGAATGTGAACAAAGGCTACACAGCTAAACACCTGAGGTGGTACAGTAAATAAGTCCTCAGGACAGAGGACTTGCCAAGAAACTTGTTCTTGTATAGCTACGTTGGGCAACCTATTAATCAAATAACATGCAGTTAACACTACATCTCCCTAATACACCCATAGCACATTATGCTGTATCCAGTGTCTTAGCCACATCAAGTACATAACAATGCTTTCTTTCCACTACACCATTCTATTGTGATGTATGGGGACAGGATGTCTGGTGAACAATCCTAAGAGATCTGTAGAAGGCCGCCAACTTAGATGTACAAAACTTTAGAGCATTATCAGACCGTACAATCTTCACAACAATTGAAAACTGAGCCTTTATTTGTAAAATAAATGTTGCAATCACAGACCCAACATCAGATTTATTTTTCAAAAGAACTAACCATGACATCCTGGAAAAACCATCCACAATAAGTAGATAAAATCTATGACCAAGTTTGTTTAAGACTCGACTAGGACCTTATACATCCATATGCAGTAAATCAAAGATAGCAGCAGAACTCTGAGAAAAACTGGAAGGAAAACTGGCTCTGTGATACTTTCTCAACTAGCATGCATCACACAAAATCTCCGTAGCTAGCGAGATATGAGGAATGACACGTAAAAGCCTATCTAGTGAGGGGTGCCCAAGACAACAATGCCACTGAAGAGTTGTACCAGCACTAATCGCAACCTCGCCCTGACACATAGCAGCAAATGGAGTCTGGATCAAGCGATACACACCCCCTCCTCATATCCGCCACCAATCATCCTCCCCGTGAGTTTGTCCTGAAAAATACAGCCCAACTCATCAAATATTGCACAACAGTGTAAGTCTTTTATAATCCTACTGACAGACAAAAGACCAATCAAAAACTCTGGAACATAAAGAACATTAGTTATAATCAGTGCAGGAGTCACTGCCACATCTCCTCTGCCATGAACCCTGCATTGCCTACCATCTGCTACCTACACAGATCTCCCCAAGGAAATATCATGAACCTATCTAAAACATGTCACATCCCCACTGAAATGTTGAGATACACTTGAAACCACCAACCACAAGGCACTGTCAGTGCTAGCAAACCTATAAGCATAAGGTCTACCTAAGGTGGCCAAGGCAGCAATATCAACAGCAGTAGTGGTCTCCTAGGTCAACTAGGAGAGGCGCTGGACCACAACATCATAGTCTGCACGAGACACCATGCCTCTCACCTCCTCTGAAGAAACAACCTGGATGGCCATGGGAGGTCGACCATGCTTCGTCCAGCAAGAAGCCTCTAAATGGCCAATCTTCCTGCAATGCAAGCAGATGGTGCGAGGTCTACCACTCATACCCCGACCACCACACCCTCTCCCCCTAGTGGATGGAACACCACATCCTCCACTTGCAGTGGCAACAAGAACAGGAGTCTTTCCAACCTCTGGCATGGATGGCTTGACAACCACCCTACTCACACGACTGTAAGCTTCCTCAAGTAATGGAAGCTCAACAAACGTCAGGATCTGGGCCCTTGCAGCCTCATAGTTTGGTCCAAGTCCATCAAGAAACTGAAGGACGACATATTCCTTCCTGTATGCCCTCTGAGTATCACAGGTGCAAACAGGGCGACATGCGTTGTACTTCTCAAGTAACCCCTTCAGGGTGGCATAGTACTGAGAAAGAGACTGGCCCTCTTGTTTGAGACTACCAATAACATGGTGAATCTAAAATACCTTACTAGAATTCTTCTCGTGAGAGTACGTGTCACACAGGGAATCCCATATATCCTTAGCCGTCTTGTAGTACATAATTCCATCACTGATCTGGGGCTCCACAAAGTTCATGATCCAAGCCCGAACCATAACATTATCCTTTTTCCATGTTATCTTCTTCCCAGTCTTGTCCTATGGCTCTAGCTCCAATAAAATGTGTTCCTTATCATGTCCCTCAACAGTCATGAAGAATGTTTGAGACCATCTGGCATAATTAGTCTCGTTCAGTTTGGCAATAGGAACAAAAAAAGGGTTTTGTAACCCCTGATGTCTGTGGCGGTAACCGACACCTCTGAACTGCTTAAGGTAGCCATCATGACTTAAAACAGCCACAAGACACTTCAAATTTGATCTGAAATCACTATTCAGACCATAGATCACTAGAAATCAAAGAGCAGTCGCACCCCGTAGATCAAAGTTAAATAGTCTAAACAATGCGGAAGCAATAATATCAAAGCATATAAACAATCACAAAACACTTGGGTTTACGTGGAAACCCCACTCACAAGGAGCGGGGAGAAAACCACGGGAGAAGCGCCCTATGGGCGTGATTTCTCTGTATTTCTTCTCAAAGTAAAATGAGTACACGCCTATTTATAGGCCATTACACACACACAAGGTGCACACTTTCCAATGTGGCACTAAATAACCACATAATACTTTCAACACTCCACCTCAAGCTGGAGAATGAAATGCTCAGCTTGTAACACAAAGAAACCCACTCTACACTGGTGGGAACATAGGCTAGAGTTGTTGAAGAAATTGTGGTTGTCTCTGAAGATCTAGTGCTGATGGCTCCCCGTTCAGTATCCCTGAAAATGGATCTTCCTCTGAAGACCTCGAAGGTGGATCTCCCTCTCTGGAGTCCACGAAACTGAATCTCTTACATAGAAACCTGAAATGAGTCCTTCCTCTGAGAATCTCGAAACTCTGGACCTCTCAGAGTGGTTTCTCATGTGGAGTCCATGAACAAAAGGGACTCCCAAGCGGGGGTGACTACAACAAGCTTCCACACTCCCCCTTTCTCCCATACTGGTATGGGAGAAGATAATAATAACGACGAGAAGAAAATAAAACATTAAAAACTTGGAGAAGACTTCTCCACATCTTCTCTCAAACATGAACTCTCTTTTTTTATCATTTTTTTATTTTTTTTCAATTTTTCTCTCTATCTTTTTCCCTTTTTTTTCTTTTTTTCTCCTTTTTTTTAAATCTCTCTCTTCTCTCTTTTTCCTTTTCTTCTCTTTTATTTCTTCTCTTCTCTACTTCCTTTTTTTTTCTCTTCAATGTCTCCCTTTTTAAAAACAAAAGAGCTCATTTAGGGTACGGGAGAACCAACAACCGCACTTTCAACTCCATTGACTCCTCCACAGGGGGCCGCCGATCACCGCTTGATCGCCTCCTCGGCCTTTGCCGTTAAATCGCCATCACCTCTATTGTTAGTGGCACAAGGATTGCGCGGAATCTCCACCGAGATCCACGTCGTTCTTGCTTGATCTCATCACCATCTTTGACTTGTTGCGGCCCATCATCGTGAAACCACCTTGCCATCTTCATCGCCTCCATCTTTGTTGTTAATGCGGGGATCTCGCAACCACACCATTGTCGAGATCCTCTACCAACTGCAGCTGCTAACTCCATCGCCAAGATCATTGATCTCACGAGATCTTCACCGAGATCCTCACCGTGATCCTCGCCTAAGATCTCGCGCTGCTTCACACCGCAATCTCGTGAGAGATCTCCGCAGTGATCTCGTCTCACGATATCGCCTCCTCTGGCACCGTTAATGCTGCTGCTACTGCTCCTGCGAGTCTGCCTGCAGCTGCACAAGGCTGCTCTCCTTCCTCCCTGCGATAACAACCACATGGGACACCTCGGCGTGGCACCCCTCTTCCGCATCGTAACCACAGGGTGAGGGTTTGGAAAATCACCTCCAGACCTCCACTCTCCGATTTGACATCCAGGCGATGCCACCAAACCTCGCGTACCACGCCACAGACATGGGGGTGACGCCACCTGCTGTGGTCTCCGCCTGCAATCAAGTGAGATCATCGCTGCGATCTTACCCTCATAGCGATCAGCCCTAAGATCCACCTCGTGATAGTGCCTATAGCGCCATCGTGGCCCCGACTCCGCCTCGCAACAAGACCTTCATCGCCTACGACAGGGCCACGATCCTATCCAAGTGATGCTACTGTGCAGGGGCCACCTCCATATCGCATCTCCTCTTCTGTTGCAGGGTTCAATGGAACCCATCACATGCTCTTTGACCCCAGAAGCTCTCATGATCGAATTTCATCTCTAGGATGAATGGAATTCAAAGAATAAAATGATAAAACGTGATAGCGAGATAACAAGATAACCCAAGAAAGAACTGCTCTGATACCAAGTTAAATAGTCTAAACAATGCGGAAGCAATAATATCGAAGCATATAAACAATCACAAAACACTTGGGTTTACATAGAAACCCCACTCACAAGGAGCGGGGAGAAAACCACGAGAGAAGCACCCTATGGGCATGATTTCTCTATATTTTTTCTCAAAGTAAAATGGGAGTACACACCTATTTATAGACCATCACACACACACAAGGTGCACACTTTCCAATGTGGCACTAAATAATCACAATACTCTCAACAATCAATTTAGCGCATGTTAGGGTACAAGGAAGATGCCAACACCACCTCAAAGGAGCGTTACTGTTTCTGGGTAATAGAACCACCCCCTACAGACCACAACAACCAGCAGCAAGTGCTGCAGGATGACGGTGGCCTTAGAGGAGGCAGCGGCGGCTACAAGCCACGCTGCAAGCGGTGGCACGGCCTGCAATGGGGGCTGCGACCATCAGAGGAGTCGGAGAAGACCAACAGCCACGCCGCTCAAGCAAGCCGTAGCGGTGGTGACAATGATCCTGACGACCGCCGGAGGGCAGCGACGGTGCTGCTCATGCTTAAGCGACCTACAGTGGGGGTTGCGACCATCAGGGGAGCTAGAGAAGACCAGCAGCCACACCGCTCAAGCAAGCAGCGACGGTGGCGACGGTCTTGATGACCGACGAAGGTCAGCGACGGCGCTACTCAAGCGAGCAACAACACTGCTCATGCGAGCAGCAGCGACAGTGGAGGATGGGGAGGGGCCGGCGAGTGGCTTGCAGGCAGTGACCTCCTGTGGGTCCCAAAAAAGAAATTAGGGTTTTAGTGGTGTACGGAGGCTTATGTGGGTGGGATACCCGAACGCCGATCTAAGATCGCCACTCTGATACCAAGTTGGAGAAAATAACAAATCTTATTCTCAAATAAAACCCTACACCTCTTTATATAGTGCGAGGTGTTCGGAAAATTACAACATAAGTCCAATAAAACAAAAAACATAAAATACAACTCCAACAATAAGAAAAGATAACTAGAATGCTCTACCAACATTTTATGCTTTGATATTTTTACTTCTGCATTATTTAGATTTATCAACTTGGTATCAGAGCAAGTCATTTCTTGGGTTTGTCCTTCAAGTTGATCATTGTATTATTCTTGAATGTTATCATTATTCATGAGTTTTTTGGTTGAGGCAGCACGATGGTGGCGCTCTCGTGTTAGGTTCTTGGAACCCTATCAAGAGAAAGGAGGAACTTCTTCAAGGGGCTGTATGAGAATTGCCTATTCGTCAAAGACAATGACACTGCAGGTGGTGATGGTGGAGGCATTGTGGAGGTTTGCTAGGACGAAGAAGAAATTGGAGATGGTGACGACGCCTGTCGTCTCCGTGGCCGCAACAGCACCCACTGGTCTTCTTGCTGGCAACGAGATCGGGCAGCATCGTCAAGCGGTGGCTGTTTGCAAGGCCGAGGATCGAAGGTGGCAACGATGCTTTACGCATGACACGTTGGATTGAGGAGATGAAGATCTGGTGGGCGCTAGGCGATGCTGCTAAGGCCTACGGAAGATGGAGTAGTGATGCGTGCCGCCATTCTCGAGTCCACACAATTGGCATGGTCGTACTCCTCGACGAGGTCGGCGAGGTCCTCATCGGAGGTGACGAAAACGAGGGCATCAAGGTCCTAGGTCAGGATCTAGCACCGGAGGCTCACGCGACCACCCCAACTACACAAATCCCCCATCTTCTCCATCGGATCTAAAAAGATGGAGCGAGGTACAACGAGGATGCAGGTGTCGCCGCCAACATGGCGGAGGAGACCATTGGGGAAGTGTGGATTTGGGTTCTTTGAACCCTAATAAAGGAGAGGTTTTTTTTGGGTCTTTTGCATGAATAGCCCTCTTATTTCCTTCTTTTTTATTTTGAGTCCCTTTGTAATGTTACAAAGGAGAGAGGCAGAAAGACTGTGTTGAGTAAAAAATAGAGGGAAAAGGAAGAAGAGTGCAATAAAAAAAAAGGAAGAAAAGAAAAAAAAAAGGAAAGAAAAAAATTTTAAATGATAATGATTATGAGAAGAAGGGGGGAGGCTCTTCTCTAGTTTTTATTGCCTTTCTTCTCGTTATTTTCTTCTCCCATACGACTATGAGAGAAAAGGAGAGTGTGGAAACCTGTTATAGTCACCTCCACTCAGGAGTCTCTTTTATTCCTGGACTACACATAAGAAACCATAATTCTAGGAGATGCAGAGTTTCGAGGTCTCCAAAGAGAAAGATCCTATTTCAAGGACCTAAGGGGAAGAACCCATTTCAGGTTTCTATGTCGAAGATCCAATTTCATAAACTCTAAAGAGGGAGATCCATTTTCCGAGGTCTTCAGAGGAAGACCCTTTTCAAGGATATTGAATGGGAAGCCACCAGCATCATGTCTCCAAAGGAGAGGCCTCTTTTCAGAGCCAACTACAGTTCGTCCAGCAGCTCCAACCTGTGTTCCCGCCTACAAGCAAGAAATAATCAGAGGTTATGTTCTGTTGTGTAGAGTGGGTTTCTTTGTGTTACAAGCTGAGCATTCTATGCTCCAACTTGAGAGGGAGTGTTGAGAGAATTGTGTAGTGGTATTTAGTCCCACATAGTGGAGTGGAATTTTGTTATGTGTGTGGTGGCCTATAAATAGGCATGTACCCCCAACTTATTCTTTTGAAAAGAAATAAAGAGACGCCCATTAAGGGCACTTCTTTCGTTATTTTCTCGTTCTTCGTGACTGGGGTTTCCACGTAAACCCAAGCGCTTCTATTATTTTATGCTTTGATATTTTTGCTTCCACATTATTTAAATCTGTCAACTATATCAACAAAAATGACAGATGTAGTCAAAATTATTAGAATTTTAAGGATAACTATTTCCATTTAAGCTTCAAACCCTAATCCTAGCTTATAATCCCTATTTAAATGAATAACTATTTTCAAAATTGACAACCAGAAACACGCTAATGTTAACACAAACTTAGGAATTAATTTTTGGGAATTAAACATAGGTTTTCACAATTCTAAATTGTGATTAGACCTAAATGTTTATAATAATAATAGATCTAGTGTAGATTTATTCAATAATTAGGGATAGATGTGAAATGAAATCAAATCTTAAGAGAACATGCTACAAAGTAGCAGTTGTACTTGCCTCATGCCAACGACAACAAAAAATCCTTCCCGTGAGGAGAAAATATAATTAAGGCAAGGCATTCAAGTAAGTAAAAAGGGGAAGAGTATGATGCGTAGTTCCTCTACTAGTTATCAGAGTTGTTGGCATCAACTAAGCATCAGTTAAAGTTTTAATATAATCTTTTTTTAAGGCAGGTGCAAAAAAAAATTCAATTTTCAATACAGATCGACAACAATAGGTGGTTCAGAACATAGCAGCAACTTCAACAACGAAGAATAAGAGCAATTCTAGCAACAACTATCAAAATATCGAGTGCATTTCATCACTTATCAACCATTACAACAAAATTTCTTCAAAACCCTTGTGTCTCGACATAGTAATGATGTCAACATGGCCTTCTCCCATAAATAGCTATTTTGACGACATGTCGACGAAATTTAAATTACTGCTGTAAAAGACACGCATAGTCATCTAAAGAGAAATCCAACACGTGAGGATGCTTGAATCACTACAGAATTGGCTCGACTTTGTCGTCCAAATTTTGCCCAACAATGCTCAGAAGTGTGATTGGTCCATCTAAAGTGAATACATGGCTCATAAGTGCATCGTCGACCACATCAACATCCTTGGCCTACTACTGGACCTCCACAGTCATTGGGAACTACAAAAGCTGCCATCTCTATGGGAGGTACAGCAAGCTAGGTAGAAGTCTAAGTGGTTGCACTCACATCAATAGCGAATCTAGAGATTTGTAGCCTCCCATAAACCATTTCAAGGTTTAGAATGTCATCCAGAGCAAGTACCTGATCTCTGGCAATGTGGTATCTAGAACTTAAACCGTTTAGAAACCTACAAATAGTGATTTGGGGTTTTCGGAGCAGGGCCATGTCGACAAAAGGATGGTGTCGGTTTACAGGTAAACCATCAGCATGCCGAGGATTTCGCCGACATGCCAACAGTTGCTGATGAAACCGGCGACATGCCGACCGTCTGCTGGGCGGGAATGTTGGAGGGAAACTTTTTTGGAAGAATGGAGCGCAGCCACACACACGCTGGGGAATTGGAGCGGCTGAAAAGTTGGAGGAAAGGAATTGGAGCGGCTGAAAACACACACACGTTGATTTTTTTTGGCGTATAGGCTTAAATAACGATTATTTTTTGTTAAATATGTTTTTAATATCATGATTTACTTGTCTTTCAAATTTTAATCATTTCTGTCATTTCTGTCGGAATGCATCGGGGTGCCCTCAGCGTGCCTCGAAATTTCATTTTTTCGAGCCGTCGAAATCGTCGAAATCTGCCATCGAAAAACGGGCATTTCCATGGCATGCCTTCGGCATGCCCACAAAATGCATACCTACAATTTCATCGGCACGACGTCGAAATCGGCATTTCGAACCTTGCCTACAAACTTGCCACACATGACACTGCCCAGGCTAAGTATCGTAGCCCAAGGGCTCAACCACATTTAATTCCTCAAATAATCCTTCCATCTCAATACAGTAATCAACTAGTGAGCACTCCCCTTGAGTAGACCATATCCAAGAATAAATATTGGCCAGATGGGCATGATTGGATTTCTAAGAAAACTTCTTCACCAAGCTATCCCGTATCTCCATGGTGGTATTCTTATATAAGAAATTTCCAGAAATATGTAGCTCTATACTATTCATCATCCAATTCATGACTAGATAGTTATCCTGCTCCGATTTCTCAAAGTATGATGATTGAGTCTCAAGGGCAGGCATTGTCAAAATATAGAGCTTCTTCTGTCCTACAAAATCCTTGAATGACTGGGACCATAGAAGATAGTTTTGGATACCATTAAGTTTTACAGGTGTGCCCTAAATCACCAAAGAGGTGAAGCCACAGGCTTGCCTTCATAAGTATTTGAGGGTTCCAATGTCGTCATATAGGAGTCAAAGAAGCAAGGGCAGACTCACAATAGTCCAGAACTTGACATAGATCATCAATCAAGCATCAGCAGTAGCAAAGAATAACTATCAGAGATGGAACAGGGCAAAAAACATATTCCAACAATAAATCAGAACCCAAGGAAACAGCCTCAAGCCATGATAATTGACCTACACAACTCGAGGTACAAGAGAATCATCTAGTTCGCTAAGAACAGACCTAAAAGGCCACCAGCAACACAAGAAAGCGATGCTGACAACACAGCAGCACCCTCCGGTGACATTGTTGGAGGTGCTAGCAGCATTACCAGCACTGCTGGATGACCTAGCAACGCTGGCAGTGCAGCTGGGGCTGCAGCAATGCTGGTGGGACAGTGGGCGAGGTGCCTTAGGAGGCAGTGCTGGTGGTACCAGCAGCAGTGCCGAAGCCAACAGGGCCCCCTACACGTAAAGTCATGGGCGTGAAGCCAGCCCCAATACACGAGATTTCAAGGAGAAGGTTGAGATTCTCCCCCTAATTCCTATGTATTTAGTGGAAGATACCAACGCATGAAGAGTCTAGGATCCACACTGCTCTAATACCATGTTGAAAATAAAAAGAACTCTTATCCTGAGAAACCCTAGCCTCTTTATATAAAGAGAGGCTAATGGGTAAATTACAGGGAAAACCAATAAGAAAATAAAAAAATATCAAAGCACCCCAATAGGTGTAGACTCTTAGCACTATGTCTTCAAATTGGACAACTCTGTTAAAAAGGATAAGATGTTGACATTTAAGAACAAACGAGCATTATAGGATATGACCTGTCATCATGAATCACTTTATTAATGAGAACCAGACATAATGGAATAACATACAACATGAACAAAAGATTAAGTTGAAAAATAAATTAACCAAGAAAAGAAAAGAGAAGGGTGGTTATAGGTATTTTAGCAGCAGGAATATGTTAAAACTGAACATACACATACAAAGTCCGCAAAAAGAAACAGGATTTTGGAATAAAAAAGTATGACTTCAGAGATGTTTTTTTGAGAGAGAGAAAAAAGGGGGTTCTTGTCTCAAGGTTAGGATCTCATCCCCAGGTGATGCAGACGTATGGTTTTCTGACAGGCATCTCATAACACATACAAAGTCCACAAAAAGGAACGGAATTTAGGAATAAAAAAGTATGACTGCAGAGAAGATTTTTTAAGAGAGAAAAACGGGAGGTCTTGTCTCAAGGTTAGGATCTCATCCCCAGGTGATGCAGACAAATGGTTTTCTGACAGGCATCTCATAGGTCTTTCAAATTTGCTAGTAATCCAATTATTGTTCTTTTTAGGTGTAACAATCACTGAATTTGAAGGACTCAACAAAAGGCTAGGTATAAACAGTAAACACCCTTTCAAAAGAAGGGGGTTAGATAGAAACATGTGTGCTGCTATCACCAAACACCTGTAAACAAAAAATGCAGGTTAAAAATTCATTTGGTAGTGCTATATTCCTTCCAAGAATCTTGTGGACAGATATAAACATATCATGGGATGATAAAGGCCTTATCCTGTTGTATGATTTCTAGTTCTAATAAATGAAAATAATGAGTTTTGAAAAGTAACAAAATAATGGGTTGAAGACCGACCTACCTGGTTATTTTATCAACTAACTATATCTCTGCTCATATGAAGCATGCTTCATTCACTCAACCCTTCCTGATTTTAACTAGTTTTCAGATACAGCATTTAGGGGTTCAACAATATCATGTTTCCTTGGAAGAAAAGATTGTTATGCCAACAGCTTAAATTCCTTTCTATAAAGCTGCAGAAAAGTATATTATGCATTTTTCAGGATATAAAAAGGAAAAAAAAAAAGAAAAGAGTCATACTTATTTGATAAGTAGTCCATCATAAAAGTTGAGGGCTTTCCCACAACATGAGGTTCCTTCTGGGTCGAGCCACGAATGGCACCCACCATAGATCCACCACCTGAATTTCCGATGTCATTTCAGTAAGTACAATAGAAATCATTAGTGATAGAAAGGGTTATAAATTTTGGAAGTTGTTGAAATGAAAGCAGGTAGTTAGATTGATTGTGTTTCCACCAGCACCAGAACTCATCAACTTCTTAGTAAGTAGGCAGAGAGGGCACAACAATTGTGTTTTTTTATGAGAAAAAGGATGGTCACATACGGTTACTGGGTTAACGACCATTCATACAAGGACCTATGGAGGCAGGATCACAAAGATTTATGTGACCAAGTCATGTGCTGGCCTCCACTTGGAAAGGACTCCTATATAGCTTCAATTGTGTGTTTTTTAAGCAAAAACCTACCTCCATGCGCTACACAAAGAGAGGGTGTCTGGTGACCACGTCCATTGATCAAGCCATGTGCTGCTTGAAGGATCGAAGGTTGATAATTTCAATCCAACAAAAACCCTCGCCATCTTGACAGCCTCCTTCCTACTCCAGTACGTAGAACTTCCTGAGCTAGTTGCCTTTCCTCATTTCTAGGTTCCTAATTATAGCTGCTCCTAAGCTTTCTAGTACACCCCTTTTACTTAATTGCACTCAAAGATTCTCTAATTGCAATGGTCTAGTTGCCTCGCCCATTTGCTAGCTTGCAACTGCTCATATGGACACTGAAACCAGCTTTGTCAGACAAAAAAGGAGAATCCAAAGCCCCATTCAGTTCTTTGGATGTGAGTATTTTTGTCCAGAGGAGAAAGGAAGAGCTGAGAGATATCTATTACGACATTTCAGATTGTGTTTTTTCTTAGTTGTTGGTTCAGCATGTGATATAAAAGCTGTGTCACACATAGACTGGTATTATACTCAACTGCAACAAGGTTATGATAGCACGTATAAAGAAGAAAGTTAATGCTGCAATCACTATATATTTTTTCACTGGCATATAAAAGTCAAACCAGAAGTTTGATCAATACCGGCCCATTCCTGAGCATCTGTTAGATGAGTTACAGCATCCCGATTTGTGGCAATAAACAGGCACCCGGGATTCTCTCGTATACATAGCGTTCCATATCTGTATCAAAAATGAAAAAGACAAATAGAATTAGTTATAAACAACATATCAACATGTCACATGTTAAAAATTAGATATACAGATTACAGTGGCAAAAATTATAGAAAATGAGAAGGGGAAAAATTCTTGCATTTCAGCACCTAAGCCATGTTCAATTCTCATCAAATATTGACCATAAGAATAAGGATCGACACTAAACAAATAAATCTACTCCTGATCAACTTGAGAACTTTTTTGTTTTTGGAAAAGGGAAAGGAGGTTCACATCAAGTAATAGATGCACAACCACTAACATTAATACAGCGTATCAACTTATTGAATGTCAAGGTCATTACATGCTTCCACCGACAATTAGGGAATTAAGAAATGTAAAGGAAATAACAAGTTAGAAACTGCAGTACTTACTGAAGCTTGTAGTAATTGATGTAACGGTCAAAGCCAACCACAACAGCCCCAACCTGAACCATAGTCCAGGTTTTATCATGCAATAATCATTAAGTGCTATGATTATCCCATATACTAACCAAGGGGAGCAAAAGAAGAAAAGCCAAAAAGCACATGATAAACTTCTTAGACACTAAAAGATAAATAAAAAGGAGTCATACACTCTTATCATGTTCCATGAAAAAGCCAGGTTTCAATTCAATGGTCTTTTTGCCATCTTCCTGAAAGAATGGAAAGCAAATCTCATGCGTTATGCATCCCCTTAACTTAAGAATTACCAAGAGGAACATATAAGAAATAAAAAGCACAAATTTATGGTACAATTATTTAACACACTATGCATAAAGCACTGCAAGGCATTCACACTCATATAGATGGCATGTGCAAACATACACCTGGACAAGTTCACCTAAGCCCCATTGGCAGTGGCATGCTCCTATAAACTATTGCAATTACACAAATATCCCGTAACATTATATATCTATCCCACCAAAGCTGCTATATTAACATTGTTCCTTCCCTTAGCTCCCAGCAACTGTTGGTTGCATTTGGTTGCGAATTAACTTCTACACCAGTTAACTTTCAGAAATGGTCAAGTGGAAAGGAGATGTTTGTATTGGTGGTGAAATAAGTAATGGGTTAAATGCAAATTGCAGTACTTATATTTGATGATTGATTTATTATTTTTCTGATGATAATAAAGTATCATATGAGTTTCTTTGAACTGTTATAAATGAGAATTGTAGCTTATTTGTTTTATAATTGATGTTGAATCAAGGCTTTACTTGAAGTTGTAATGCATTGGAAACTGTTGGAGATTGACGTGATTGCCATGTTAGAGGTTGTGCAGATCCTCCACGTTAAATATAGGAGAAGAAAACTTTCCTTTCCTATTATCTACTTTCCATGTTTTACGATGTTTTGTTATAGGATTATCTCTTTAGGAAAATACCGGTTAGGAGATGTTTTACTATTTTTAGAAAATTGTGTGAGATTTGTAAAGTGGGATTGGTCTCTATATATAAAGAGGCTAAATTCCCTCATTTGTCTTTGAGTTTCAATACTAAAGAACTCCAAGTTTCTACTCACGGAAACAATACTTACCCCATCTTAAGACATGTATGGTAAGGACCCGTTTGGAGGTGGGGTTAGCAAGGGATTATCCCCTCTAGGGTTTTTGTTGGAGTTTCTTCGGAAGTTTTTTCCATCACATCACAATAACCCCTGCTCTTACTTTTAATATTAAATAAATACCCACTAACATCCTCCACTCACTTTTAATATTAAACAAATACCCACTACATCCTCCACCCCTACTTTTAATATTAAACAAATACCTACTAACAACACATCAATACACCAATCATTTTATCCCCCCACTTATTCCACCACCCAAACAAACACCCCTAATGGATTTTATCTCAACTTATTCCAAACTAACCTATCGCTAAAGTATTTTATCCCACATCCAAACGGAGCCTAATAGCTACAAACCCACCTCATGTGGGCTTAACCTACCACCAAATGAAACCTTAGGGCCTATTTGGTTAGTAGGTTAAGTGGAGTTGCGTCGGGTTAAATACTTAACCAGTCACTTAATCCAACCCTCACCTAGGGTAAAGTTATTATGCTCTCTCTATGTAATAATTTTAACCTACTAAAACATCCAAATATGTTAACTCACTTATTCTACCATTTATTTCACTCATTTCATATTCCTCTACTTATTTCCCCTACTAAACGAGGCCATAAAGTTCAAATATTTGCATCTTACACCTTAGATCTACCGTATCAAGAATGTATAATTGTTGTCATAACATCTCGAACAATTAGGACAAGATTGGTTTTACTAAAGTAAGTTTTGTGGGCTTGCTAAATTATTTTCCTTCCATCTTTCACTTGCCTTTGAAGATAGAAAAGAGGCTTGTGGGCCTCATGAGAGACTTCTTTTGGACCATAGTTCATAGTTGAAGGAAATAAGCAACTTGATTAATTCTCAAATCTTACCTCTCTTTATATAAAGAGAGAGGTGGGAAAAATACAACACAACCCAGCATAAACTAATAGATGACAAATAAAGGACTCCACACAATAATAAACTGCCAAATAATAATAAATAATCGAAGGGGCTCAACACTCGCTGTCAAGCTAGACTATAGATATCAATCATACTTAACTTGAAACATCAGACATCAAATAATGAGCGAGCCAAAGGTTTAGTAAAAATATCTATTGTCTGATCATCTGAAGAAACCTAAGTGGTGTAGATAAGTCCTCCCTGTATCAAGTCACGTGTAGTGACAATCAACTTCCACGTGTTTGGTCTTCTCATAAAACATTGGGTTGTTGGCACTATAGGTAGCCGCCATGTTGTCACACCTCATCTCCATAGGATTATTCACCTATAGATGCAAATGTGCCAAAAGTTATTGTTATGGAGTCTAGGTTATGTGGTTGTGTTATGGGGTGTATTATTTTTTGTTTTCTTCCTAGGGTTGTATGTAATTTACACCCACCTCTCTCTCTCTATAAAGAGAGGTAGGGTTAGAGAAATTGATTAATGGCTCATTTCTCCTAACGTGGTATCAGAGCGACAATCCTAAATCAACGTTTTGATATCCCACCAAATACCTAGCCTTCGATCACCTCTACCAAAAACCCTCCTCTCGATCTGCACACCACCTTGATCGGCACTTGAGAGGGTGCAACGCCCCCCCTTCTCTCTCTTCCTTGCACAGAGGGGCTCCTCATCAGCGGCGGCAGTCCCCGTCGATGGGTCTGCTGCCGATGGGCGCTGCCTCCTCCCATCAGCAGCGACGGCAAGGACTGTCCAGACCAACTAGGCAACAGCCTTGAGGGCTTCTCTACTTTAACGCACGCCCCTATTTAATCCTTGTCCTTGTAGTGCAGGATCATGCCCCTAACATGACTTCTGGAACTTCATTTGTCCAGATCGTGTTAGAACCCGTTCATGTGAGATTTGGTGTTCCGCATGATCTAAAAACTATTTTTCAAATCTGATGATCAGGACCGCCTGCTGCCGCAGCCATCTAATCTGTTCACCTAATCAAGTTGTTGCCTATGACCGTCACAGGCTAAAGGTTGTTGTCAACTGTAGGTTGCACTAGGACGGATGGTTGCAAACTAAATTGGTGATGGTGGTCTGAAGTTTTTTACATTGGTTTGATCTACCCCAATTTGTATGGCTCCCTATGATGTTGGTCCAAGCACCTGTACCATACAAAGGTTGGCAGAAGCTTTGATGACCATTACCAGGAGTGAGTATGAGAGATTACTCCATGGTTGTAGCCATCATGATGGGCTCCAAGGAGCTATCGAGTTAAGTTCTATTGCACACGACAGGAATCAGAGTAGTACGGAGTGGCTGGTTGCCACAGGAGCTTCACAGCATCTCAGTGGAGATCGGGATCGTTTTACCCATCTCAAATCTGTACCTGCAGGAAGGACAGTGCAAGTTGCAAATGATAGGCACTCTAGGATAGAAGGTCAGGGGGGTACCTATGACTCCTACTTTGAAGTTGCCTGATGTTTCTTATGTGCCAGACTTTCCTATGAACTTACTCTCAGTGAGTACAATTACCAAGGAGCTTAATTGTCATACTATCTTTGATTATGTGGGATGCATCATTCAAGATAAATTGACAGGGAGGACGATTGGCAGTGGAAATGTGGAGGGTGGGGGATGGAGACTATCGCCTTGCTCAGACTCCACTCACTTCTGCATGTCGAGGAGAGGTATCTTCTGCTTCAGGGAGTGTATTTCAATGGCATCTCAGGCTTGGACACCTTCCTCTAGATAGTCTTCATAGAGTCATTCCGCATATATCTCCTGCAGCCAGGATATGCTGTGATGCTTGTCAGGTGGGCAAACATAGTCGTTCCTCTTATCCTGTGAGTACCCATCCTGGATCCACAACCTTGTTTGAGTTGTTGCACATGAATGTATGGGGGCTAAGCAGGATACCAAATAGGCAGGGTCATCGTTACTATTTAGTAGTTGATTTTTCCCACCTATCTTGGATATTTTCAGATGTTGGATCTATCATTCAAGATTTTATGATGGAGATTAAGCTATTATCTGATAATGCACTTGAGCTATGCACCACCAGGTTGTCTGCATTCTACAGGTCCCATAGGATAGTACACCAGACTACATGTGTTCACACTTCTCAGCAGAATGGGGCAGCCGAGAGGAAGCATAGACATCTTTTAGATGTGACTCGTACCTTGTTAATCCATCATAGTGTACCTCTGTTACATTGGAGAGATGCAATTCTTACAGCTTGCTATTTGATCAACAGGATGCCCAGTTCAATACTTCATGAGTAGATATCATGGCATCTATTGCATCCCGAGCAGGAGCTCTTTCACGTACCGCCACGTGTGTATAGCTGTGCAGCATTTGTTTACCTTTTTTTCTCCAGGACAAGACAACCACAAGCAGTCAAGTGTATGTTCTTAGGATATTCATAGACTCAAAAAGAATATAGATGCTTTGATCCTCTCTCTGGTAGGCACTATATGAGTGCTGATGTTACCTTTCATGAGTCTATTCCATATTTTTCTACTGTTGTCCAAAGTTTATCCCATGAGGTTACAGAAGCTCCCATGCATATACTTCCTGTTCTCTTGAAGGAGATACCTATTTCTTCTCCTCCACCTACTACGACTAGGGTTGTAAACAAATCGAACCTAAGCGAACCTACCTAGGTTTGGTTCGATTCGATAACAGTTTTTTAAGGTTCGGGTTCGATTCAGGTTAGATAAGAAAAAATAAGAGTGAGGTTCGATTCAATTCCTTTTTGTTATCGAAGGTTCGGTTTGATTCGTTTATGGTTCGTTTAAGTGTACAATTTTAAATGTTAATTTAGCTTCGATTTGCTTTGTTAAAAATGCAAACATAATAAATCATAATTAAAAAAAACATGGAGAAAAAATTTCAAAAATATTTAAAAAAAAAAATTTGAAAAGCCAAAAGGTCGTTATCCAAGTGATAACCACCTACATTCATTTCATTTCACAAAAATGAATTACATAAGATGTTACAAAATAGATCCCCAAAACTCCACCTGGAAAGAAATGGATGAGACAATTTTCGACATAGGGCCTCCCCCCCTAAAGAGCACCCCATTTCTTCCCAGTCAAACATCGCATAAGGCTACCAAGACCTTAGCCCTATACTTCTTGGATCTAAAGGAGGTTCCTCCATCTTAGGCATTTCCCCTGCAAAATGAAGACCAGAAGCTAGCCGTGTCTCGATGGGCAATCAAGTCAATCTCATCCTCTGCCACACCTGCACCATAAGCAGACACTGGAAAAAGAGATGTTGGATGTCTTCCCCCGCTCCTTCACAAAGGAGACAACTCAAATCATCCGTCTGGGCCCATCTCGCCCTCCACCACTTCGTCATAATCCTCCCCCTTCTCACCGAGTAGGCGAAGATCTTCACCTTCAACGGGTACTCCGCCGCCCAGAGCAGTCTACAGTCTCTCAAGAAATCGACGTCTAGGTTGACCATGTCGTTACCTAATCTACGGAAGACCTTCGCCACAAAGAATTCTCCCTCTTGCCAAGAGTATGAGTCACCACCCTCCTCCGACTCCCATCCTTCCAGCTCCTGCAGCAACCACTAGAAATCTTCACACCTCTGGTCGGAGAGGCCCCCTTGAAAGATTGGGCACCAGGCCCCAGTCCAACAATCTCCCACTGAGGTTGATGGGTCCACCATTCCCCCATAAAGACAGAGATATCTATCGCTGAAGGTTGAGCCAACCCCCTGCCAGTCATCCTATTAGAATCGGAAAGCATCTCCTTCCCCTAGTGTAGGGGAAAAGAAAGCTTGCACCTTCCCCTCCACCATAGCCAACCCCCTAAGAAAGGAGGCCCCGGGAGAAGGGGACTCCAAGGACCCCCCAGAAAGGAAGGGCCCATAGTAGCTCCGCATGACGTCACCAAACAGCCCTTGGTCACGGCCCACCAATCTGGCAATCCACTTCACAAAGAGACTGACATTCACCTTGTGCACATCACTAACCCCCAAGCCCCCCTCATACACCGGCCTACAGACCTCCTCCCAAGCCACCAACCTCGCCCCCTTTCCTGCCATCCCCATATTAGACCAAAAAAAATCTCTCATCAACCCAGAGATTTTCTTCTCAACCTGTCACAGTATACTAAAAACTGAGAGGAAATACGACGGTATGGATGCCAAAACAACCTTTACCAGAGTTAATCTCCCTCATCTAGACAACAGTCTAGATGACCACCCTGCCAATCTTTTTTCCATCCTCTCCAGCAAAGGAAGCCAATCCTGCAACCTAAGGTGCCGATTTGACAGCAGGAGGCCCAGATATACCAGCTGTAAGGAACCCACGTCTATCCCTAATGCACCACCCACCGTCTCCACCTCCTCAACCACCATGTTCACCGGGATAAATGTTAACTTCTGATAATTAATTTGCAACCCTAATGTTGCGCTAAAGAGCGCTCTAGTATGATTCTCATCGTCCTAGCCTCCAGACCCGCTCCTTCAATTAGAAACAGAGTATCAAGGGTATCATCAGCATACTATAGGATTACCGTCTCTCTATCCTCCCTAGCTAGAAAGCCTTTAATCAGAAGCCCTGTCACAAGCCCTGTGAACTGCCCTCACCAAAGCATCTGCCGCAAGCACAAATAGCATAGGTGCAAAAGGACACCCCTATCTGACCCCCTTCTTAGGTTGCACCCATCCTCCCGATCTGTTCCCATTGATCAGGACCGAGAAGGATGTCACACACCTCTTCATCTAATCAATCCACACTGTGGGAAAGCCCCTCCTCAGTAAGGAAGCCCATAGGAAATCCCATTGCATCGAGTCATATGCTTTGCTAAAGTCCACATTCCACAGAAACGGCTATTTCTTCTCCCTGTTCCAAGTGGCCAACACATCCATAGCGATGACAAAACCGTCCAGGATTCATCTCCCTAGAACAAAGGCCATCTGGACAAGGGATATCAAGTCTCCAAGAAGGTCCCTGAACTTGTTCGCTAAGACTTTAGCGACAATAAGGTACACGGCATTCGACAACGCAATTGAACGGAAGTCTTGAATCGATTTCGCACATTCCTTCTTAGGTAACAAAAACATGTAATATATATTCAGCTTGTCAAAACCTCTATTCCCGACTTCGAACTCCTCCATCATCTGCATCACATCGCCCCACCAGGGACCAGAACTCACTAAAGAAGAAAACAGGGAAACCATCTAGACCAGGGCACCCCTCCGCATTTAATCCCCAGACCGCTTGCCTCACCTCGTCCTCCGAGAAGCCAACCGTGAGGCCCTCTGCCTGATCCTCAGTGATACATTGCACATCCTCTCCCCTCCACATCCAACATCACCTGTTGCGCCTCCCTATGAAAACTCTGAAGTAATCAGCCACAGCTCGCCCCACCTCCTCCCTACTAGAGGTCTCCCCGTGAACCAGCATCTTCTCTATCAAGTATCTCCTCCTCCTAGCAAATGCCATTTGGTGGAAGAACTTGTTATTAGAGTCACATTCCTTTAGCCACTTCTTCCTCAACCTCGTTTTCCACTCCACCTCTGCTTTCCTGTCCTCCTGCACCACTTGTGTCATCCTCATCCTGATCTCCCCTATCCTCTGGCGAAATAGGGGCTTGGTCCTCCTATCTGTCGATCCTAGTAATCTCTGCCAATGCTTCCTCTTTTCTACCCCACCTGGATGCTCTGATCTCCCTCTTATGTAAGCCCTTATATGGTCCCGCAACACACTCAGTTTCTTTGCCAGGAGAATCGTGGATGATCCCTCCGTCTCTATACAACTCCACTTCTCCATACTCCGAAACCTCTTTTCCATCAGCCAAGATCTACCAAACTTGAAATAGCTGCCAAAATGTGCTCCCTCATTAAGCCGCCACATAAGGGGTGTATGATCTAAGAAAGGTCTCTCCAAAGGAGACACATCCGCCAAAGGGAACGCCTCTACCATCTCCACATTGGAGAGATATCTGTCAATCCTGGACATTTGACTGCAGTTGTTCCTCCAGGTGTATGCACAAGATGTTGGGATCAAATCCACGAGGCCATGCATGGCAACAAATTCTACAAAAAGATCCGATCCGCGATCTTGCCTCCCCCGCGCGCCAGGTTTATCCTCCGTCTGTAAGGTGATATTAAAATCCCCTCTAAGTAGCCAAGAACATCCATGGCACTCCACGACCACTGACATGAGCTCCTCCCACATCGCTCCCCTTGTCTGGGCATCTGAAGGTCCGTACACCCCCGTGATCGTCATCCTGGCACCTCCCACCTTCCTTATCAATCTAACAAAGATGACTTACTCTCCACTGAAGCAAATCTTCCAAAGAGAAAACATCTTCTCGTCACCCCAAGATCAGCCCTCCTGAGCTACCAACTACTCCAAGAGACTGAAACCCTTCCATCCATGAGCCCCCGATCTCCCGCCCAGTCCTAACATCACAGTCGGACTTCATTTCCTGTAGCAACACGTCTGCTCTCTACAGGCAAATGTAATGCCCCAACAACTCCATCCTCGATGGGTCGTTGAGACCTCGCACGTTCCACGTAATTACCCCATTCAACTAAAACAGGTGGAGGCCTCACTTATAGTTGGTCGGAAGCCACACGCCTCTGTGGTCCGACGGACCTCTTCATCATTCTGATCTAGCACCGCTGCCAGCTGTGAGGGTTGTGGCGTCCTACCACTACCGTCCACCACCACTCTTGGTCCTCGATCGGTTCCACAAAACCCGTTTATATCGAAGGGCACCACCTCGACCTCCATTCACCATTCGCAACCTCCATCCAATCAAAGGGATCCCTACTCAATCACCGGATGCCGAGGAGATGCCCTCCGACCGCTGCTGCAGCGAAGCTCCATCAACTCGGATCTCTGGAGTCTCTACCGCCACCTGCAAGACCTCGGTCTCCTCCACATCAACCACAAGACAACCGGTAGCCCCTCCTCCCCTTGAGAGCACACCTACTACCGCTGTGCCCCTTGATCATCTGCCCGCCACAGGGAAGACGCAGCGGGGCCCTTCAAGTCTTCTACGTCGAAAGGGGTTGGGGACCACTCTCCTCCGACGTCGTCCAGCTCCAGTGCTTCTCCTTCAGTTGGCCTCGCGTGCAAAGTCGAAGGGAGGCACGAATCATCCTCCTTGGACGAAAGCCCAACCGACATCTGCAGCTCAAGCCTTGCCCCATCCAGATCCACGAAGTGGGGCTAATAGGGTTGGGCTATCGGATCGGGATTCACCTCCCTACTGTGTCCAGATCATGAGTCGTAGGAGTCCAGATCCCTAAGCCCACGAAATAAAGGTGCCTCCGGCTGGCCTTCCAAAGGCACCTCCTTAAATATCTCCTCCGCCCTTTCAGCTCCCACAATCAGTGGGTGCGCCCTAATCTCGAGATGCCCTGGTTGTCATGCAAGATCCACGCAGATCTCTCGGGGATCGAAGCCACGTCGACGACCGCTCGCCTCCTCCACACCTTCATCAGACATCACTCCACCTTCCTCCGCACCAGGGCAATAGCTCCGTCCACCGATGGGATTGTCTAACCTCCTTCACGACGGGAGCAAGACACCACCCAAGATGAGCTCCCAAGTCAGAGCAAGATCATCTCCATCACAACTGCCCTGATCTTTGGCTCAACCACCGCCACCGGTGGACCCTCGGAAAGACCCATCATCTTGCACTCCTTCAGCCGAGCAAAAGGCGACACCTCAGCCTTCAACACCTCCACAGATCTCAACCACCAAGGGATCCCCTCAATGGACACCTCAAACAACGACCTCTCCGGTGGGCGCTCCGAAGATGCTCCATCGCGAGGGCAAGGTCGTCGCCATCTCCACCTCCCCATCTCCGATCCGACCTCCTTGAAGCAAAGCGCCTCCCTCCTCGAAGCGAGGAGGCCGACAACCAGGATCTTCCTCTCGTCCAGAACTAAGATCCTCACCCCCTCGCGTGCGATGTCCCAACCCAGCACTTTCTTCACCTCCGTCTGAGTGGTCCAGCCCCCCAACATCTCCTCCACCAGCCCGTTCTCGACCTACGCCTATAAGCCCCTCACCTCCTCCGACCAAGGAGCCTCGACCTCTGCCCGCAGCATCCTCCTCGGAGGCAGTGGCGGTAGACATCCAGCACTACAACCACGACCACCACAGCATCTCATGCTCCTGTGCCCGAGACAACCGCATTTCCACAGCTCACGGCAGTCTCAAGCCCAATGGTCGTTGCCCAAACATTTGAAGCATCTCCCCTTCCCCACCACGTCGCCTCCCGAACCGACTACCCCCGGTGGATCGCCCAAGGCCCTACGTGACCCCCTCCTCGTCACCAACAACAATCACAACACCTCGCCAGTCTCCACGCCCTCCCAGAGTCTCTCCCCTCCTCCCTCTCCATGCTGACTATCCTCACACTCTTCGTCTCCCCCCCCCCCCCCACTCTCTCTCTCTCTCTCGATCGCACTCCATTTCAAAGTCCACCAGATCTACAAATTATATCATAAACAATCCAAGACATCTCTCTCTCTCTCTCTCTCTCTCTCTCTCTCTCTCTCTCTCTCTCTCTCTCCTTCGCATATTTCCTTCTGGTATGTGCTTTCAATCATAGAGCATCGATGTATTAAATGACATCTGTGTTATTTAGTTGTAAAATACTAGTGTGTTTTGTAAGCCCACTATATAAATGAATATCATGATATCATCATTTTTTTCAATACATCAATGCTATATACTTAGAGATTTTGTGTGTATATGTGCGTATATCGAACCTTTAACAAATCAAACTTAAACGAACCTCCCTTATTCAGGTTCGATTCATTTAACAAAATGAACTTAAAATTAAGTTCATGTTCAATTCGTTTATTTACGAATCAAATATAAACCAAAATTTTAACGAATTAAACCTAAACGAATATCGAATCTAAAATTTTTTTGACAGCCTTAGCTACGACTGGTCATGTGAAGTTTCTAAGCCTGTAATTACATATCAGTGACCTAATAATACTTTCCAGATGCCATCTTCTATAGCAACCATAGAGATACCATCTTCCCTGCAACAGGTGACCACAGACAGGTTGCACAGTGATGGTGTGCTACCCGATGTTGATGCTATATGTTCAGATAAGGATATTTCTACTTCCCAACCGGTACAGGAGGGTCATATGGATGGTCCTGACCTTCCGATTGTTATTCAGAAGGCACCACGAAATTGTGCCAGATATCTAGTTACAAGGAATTTGACCACTGAGGGACTTGGTTCTACCTTTGGGAGCTTCTATCGTGCTTTGTCTGCTACACGGATTCCTGCCACCTACCAGCAGACCATGCCTGATTCAAAGTGGAGTCAAGCCATGGAAAGATGAGATGGCTACTCTTACTTCGTGACGTACCTGGGAGCTCACACCTTTACCAAAGAGTGCTACAGTTGTTGGTTGTAAATGGGTGTTTCCACTCAACTACAATCCAGATGGTTCTGTTGCACGTTATAAGACACGACTTATTGTCAAAGGATTTACCTAGACATATGAGATAAATTTTTTTGACACATTCTCTCAGGTAGCTCGGCTCTCTACAGTGAGGATCCTCATTTCTCTTGCAATTCAATGAGATTGGAATTTTCATCTGCTTGATATGAAGAATGCCTCTCTGTGGAGATTTTACAAGAGGTCAATATGCAGAAGCCCCCAATTACGAGGTTCAGGGGGAGTGTATGCAAGTTGCAAAAGACCATTTATGGCCTCAAGCAGAACCCGAGAGCTTAATTCCATAAGCTTTCTCAGGTGGTAGAGTCTGTGAGGTTTCTCAAATCATCTACAGATCATTCCCTGTTTGTTAGAAAGATAGGGAAAGGTGGTGTTGTTTTATTGGTATATGTTGATGACTTTATTGTCACTGGTGATGACACAGCAGGTGTGGCTGAGATCAAACAAACTTTGGCAGATCAATTTGTGATGAAGAATTTAGGGCCCTTATGATACTTCCTTTGGATAAAAGTTGCTCGTAGTAGACGTGATATTGTTCTATCTCAACGGAAATATGCCCTAGATATGCTGCAAGAGACAGGTATGCTGGGAGCCAAGCCAACAAATATTCCCATAGACCTTAAGGTGCGACTATATAACTGTGATGCAAAGTCAGTTGATAGTAGACAGTATCGCCAGTTGGTGAAGCTGTTTTACTTGACGATTACTAGGCCAGACATTTCCTTTGCCGTAGAGAAGTTTGAGTCAATTTATGGAGAGGCCTACTAAACAGCACTGAGATGCAGCCATGATGGTGCTCAGGTACTTGAAGAGAGTACCAGGACAGGGTCTTCTCTTCACTAGAGGAACATCTATGATGGTAGTTGGATACTCTGACACAGATTATGCAGGCAACCATGATGATAAGTGTTGAAGAAAATGAAAGTCTCTATTCAAAATAGAAACTCTAGCCTCTCTTTATATTAGAAAGGTTTATGAAAATTACAAAGATACCCCAAAGATAGTAAAATAGGCAAAAAAGTACCTATGCCCAACACTCCCCCTTAAGTTGAGGCATAGATATCTACAAGACCCAACTTGTCACACATTAAGTCTAGACGCTTCTTCTTGAAAGCCTTGGTAAATATATCAGCTAGCTGAAACTCTAAGGAGACACATGGGGTACTAATCTTGCCACTGAGTACAGCATCACGAACAAAATGACAATCAACCTCGATGTGCTTGGCCCTCTCATGAAAGATTGGATTCGAGGTAATATAAGTGGCAGATGAAAATAGTAATCTGAATACTAAGAACCTGCAACAAGGATACAATCCACATAACCTCACAAGCAGCCTGGGCCATGGCTCTATACTCTACCTCAACACTCGAACAGGCTACAACACTCTACTTCTTGCTCCTCCAAAAGACAAGATTTCCCCCAATATAAACTGCAAAGCCTGAAGTAGAGCGACGATCCTCCACAGATCTAGCATAATCCGCAGCAGAGTAAGCAAGTATGTCTAGGCTGCCACTGTCTCTGTAATACAACCCTCTACCTGGTGTCCCTTTGAAGTATCTCAAGATGAGGCAAACTTTATACCAGTGGCTATAACGTAGAGCCTATGTATGCTGACTAGTCTTACTGCAAAACTGATATCAGGCCTCGTAATGGTAAGATAGAGTAAGCAACTCATTATACTACAGTATTGAGTAACATCATCATATAAGGGATCCTTCTAATCAGAATGTCGTGCAGGCGATGACTCCACAGGTGTACCAAAGGGCTTAGCCCCAAGCAAACTAGTTTCCTAAAGAATCTAAAGTGTATATTGCCTCTGTAACAAGGATAAGTCTGACTCTCGTCGTACAACCTCAATACCCAAAAACTATCTTAGTTTGCCCAAGTCCTTGGTGATGAATGTAGCCTGTAAGAAAGACTTGGTCTAGGCAATGCCAACATCATCATCTCCTGTAAGGATCATATCATCCACATACACGGCTAAAAGAACAATACGTGTATGTCCTCCATACTCTGTCTTCCTAATGAAAACTGAATGATCAGAAGGAGATCGTTGGAACCCAATCTTCATAATATCAGTACTAAGCCTCTCAAACCAGGCACGAGAACTCTGTTTCGATCCATATATTGCCTTCTTCAGAGGAAAAACATGCTCCCCCTTGGTGCTATAACCTAGTGGCTGTCGCATATATACTTCCTCAAATAAGTCACCATACAAAAAGGTATTCTTAATGTCAAGCTGATGTAGGGGCCATCTCCTACATGGATCACCTGGAAAGGAATCTACCCTCGAAGTACTAACAAAGCACTCAGTTGATCGATAGGTCACAGCGAAGATAGCATCTCTCCAAAATTGCTTAGGAACCTTGATGTTGATCCTTAGGATCCTAGCAATGTCCAAGAGAAGGCGAAGCTTGCGCTCAGCCATACCATTCTACTAAAATGTGTGAACACAAGATGTCTGGTGAATGATGCCTCCGGAAAAAAAGATATCATGCACACCTCGCTGCATAAACTTCAAGGCATTATCGCTGCAGAAGACTTTAACTGTACCATTATACTGAGTCTAAACCTCTGTTAAGAACTGCTGAATAATATGTGGAATCTCTGCACGTGTCTCCATCAAGAAAACCCAAGTGAGGCGACTATGATCATCCACAATAACCGCATAATATCAATGTCCTGAAGTAGGCACTCTAGATGGTCCCCATGAATTACAATGTACCAAGGCAAAGGGGGTAGCACTCACCCTAATGTCCCTCTATGAATACGTACTCCTGTGCAAGGTTTTAAATATCGATATCGATATCATATCGACAAGTCAAAAAAGAGATATATCGGGGATATATCGCTGATATCGATGAATTTTGGGGAAATCGTTCAGAAAAGTTCAAAATGTCATTTTATCAAAATTAACATTTTAATAATTAATACATAATAAAGAAATGTCTAGAATACAAAAATCATAAATTTTGAATGAAAACATAATAGAAATGCACTAGTCACATATCGACAAAGTCATATATTAAAAAGAAAGTGTACATAATATGATAATAATTGAAAAATATTCATAGATATGCTACTCAAAAAAAAATGAAATACAAATAGTCAGAGTATCAATTAACCACACTAAGCACGTAAGCACCAGTCAATGCCACCAAATCAGGTTTTACTAATACAACTTAAAATTTTTAAGTTAGATGGAATCATTTTGGAGTACCATCAATATGTCATTATACTCTATTATCTTTCGATTGCTTTTAAAGGTATCTAGCGTCAATCCTTCATTAAGGAGGTGTGCAACAAATCTAAAATAAAAATTATGTTAAATTCTTTGTGTCTTAATTTTAAGTTTGTTACCCCAGCTGTTTGCAACTTAGGTTCTCTCAAGTTAATATTTACATGTATAAATACTTATCTATATTTTGCTAACACAAATCGAACATGTGTTTCAAGGTTCCAACTATCTCTCTCTTTTCATATTAGTAAAACCTAGGTGGAAGACACTTTTAAAGGAGTGTTTAAATCAATTTTGGTGCGAATTTTTACATACATGTCCATAGATATATATCTAATTACATTTATACCCATCTATACTTCATTATTACATCCATATCCCTATAAACTTACACCTTATGGCAGTTATTATTAGTGTACACACCATGATCACTAATTTTGATGATAGTAAAACATTTATAGATAAGCATTTCATTTAGAGATTAAACATTTCAAGTTTAGCTTTGGATAAAGCTGGGAAGCTCAAGCTCCATGAAAGGTTGTAGGAGCTCATAAAGAAAAGCATCAAGGAGTAATGGGAGAAAGCTTGAACAAAGAAAAATAGGATTAGATTTATTTTATTGTATTTGATGTAATTTTTGTTGCATTTTATCTTTGCTTAGATATGTGTTAAATAGCCTTAAAATAAAGTTCAAACATAGCCATTAAGAAGCCTTGGAAACCAAATCCTACACTTAAAGTTCATGATATCGGCGAAATATCGTCGATATCTCGTTATATCGGCAATATCGGCGAAATATCATCGATTATCACCAATATATTGGCAATATATCAAACCTTGCTCATGTGCTGCTTCCCAAGCTGACAATCATCGCACTGTAACGTCAGAGTCTGGCAAGCTGGGATACATCTGGCGCATCTTCTTGAGCGAGGGATGCCCAAGTCTCCTGTGACATAGTGATGGGTAAGATGCCATGGATGCAGCTCCTATAAATAATGTAGGTGTATCAAGGTAAAAGAGTCCATCCCGCTCTATACCCCCACCTATAATGTCTCCTGTCTGCATGTCTTAAAAGTAGCAATAGCCCTCATCAAAGATAACACAGCACCCCAAGTCCTTACAAATGCAACTAACTGATAGCAGACTCATCAGAAACTCGGGAGCACAATGAACTCCTATCAGTATCTTCTGAGAAGCACATACCTGCCCCACTGTAGTAATAGATGACGTGGCCCCATTAGCCACCCTAACTCCCTTGATCCCATATGGAGCCTTGGGATCTACAAGACGTTGCACATCTCCTGTAAGGTGGACAGAAGCACCTAAATCAATTATCCACCGACCTCTGATCTTATTCTTCTATCTTGTGTTGTATTGGGTTACAACTGCAAGCCCCTTCACTTATGAGATAGAGCCTCTTGGTGAGTGCACCACCTCCTTATTAAGCGAGAGAAGACTCATCGCTGCAGTCAATGGTAAGAAAAGGCTCACCACCATGATTCAAACGTGTGACACCCACGTCATCACATACATGAGGGCATCAGAAATGGAGAACCAGAATGGTATGCGCCCTGGCTGGACCACTGATAGACCCATAGTGAATCTGCAGGTGACGAGGGAAGGGTCGGTGGTCTGCAACATGTGTCTAGCAAAGCCATCGACCACCATCGTTTTAAATGCCGTCAGCATGCCCTCGGCATACCATCAGCAAGGCCATTTTCGAGCAGGGGCTGTGCCGACACAGATAAAGTGTCGATTTACAGGGATATCGTCGGCATGCCGGCGAAATAGGTGCCCATGCCGAGGTTGCTACTGATTTTTTTGACTACTGTTATTTTTGTCGGTATGCATCGGCATGCCCTCGGCATGCCATGCACACGTAGAATTTCATCGGCACAACATCGAAATCGGTATTTCGAACCTTGCCAACCACCTCACCGGTTGCTAGGGTTTGGGAGACCACCACGCCCTCTGCAGCAGTGATGGGGCCCACCGCAGCGCTTCCAGCAATGGTGGTGCCTTCTGTGATGACATCAGCAACAGTAGCAGGGGCTATCATAGCCCTTGCGATGGCTAGGAGGCCCCCATCGTAGGCGATGGGAGCGAGAGAGCCCCCCATGGGGGCGGTGAAGGCAGTGATCGGGGCCACCACTGCCCCAATGTCGCCGAAGGAGCCCTTGTCGGGGGTGATGGAAGCGATGGCAGCAGTGGCGCGGTGGCAGCAATGGCATGGTGGCGAAGGGGCAGAGCGTGCTACCACTACTGTTGCTCCTCCCAATCTGCGAGATCGTCAATTAAATCTTCATGATCTTGAAGATTCAATCATCTTGTGATGGGATATTTAGTGAGATACTAAAACACCAGCCTAGGACCGCTACTCTGATACCATGTTGAAAAAAATGAAAAGTCTCTATTCAAAGTAGAAACCCTAGCCTCTCTTTTATATTAGAGAGATTTGGGAAAATTACAAAGATACCCGAAAGATAGTAAAATAGACAAAAGTCCCTATGCTCAACAATAGGAAATCTACCACAGGTTTTTGTACGTATATTGCAGGAATCTGGTCACCTAGAAGAGCAAGAAACAGACTGTGGTGTCCAGATCCAATGTTGAGTCTGAGTATCGTGCTATGGCTCAGACCTCAGCAGAATTGATGTGGGTGAGATCCTTACTGTGTGATCTACATATACAAATTGATGGGCTTATGGAACTGCGATGTGACAATAGGGTTGCCACTTATATTGCCAACAACCCCATGTTTCATGAACGTACCAAACATGTGGAGATAGATTGCCATTACACCAAAGATTTGATTCAGAAAGAATTCATCTTTACCTACCAGGCTACTTCAGAAGCTTAGACAACTAGTATCTTTACCAAGCCACTAGCTAGATCCGCATTTGATACATGTATATCCAAGCTGAGCATGATTAACATCTATGCTCCAGCTTGAGGGGGAGTGTTACGGAGTCCAGGTTATGTGGTTGTGTGTTATAGGATGTGTTATTTTTTGTTTTCTTCATGGGGTTGTATGTAATTTGCACCCACCTCTATAGATAAAGATAGGTAGGGTTAGAGAAACTGATTGATGGCTCATTTCTCCTAACTGGTATCTCACCTACATCAACTCTCCTGCAATCTGGGCCACAGCTCTGTACTCTAACTCAGCACTAGATCTGGAGACTACAGCCTACTTTTTACTCTTCCACGTCACAAAGTTCCCAGCAACTTAAGTGCAGAAACCCGTAATGGATGTCCTATCAACTAAACACCCTGCATAATCAACACCTAAGTAGCCAACTATAGCTATAGATGTCACCCTACTAAATAAGATCCCCTAACCAGGTGCTTCAACTATCTCAACACTATCATTGCAACATCCCATGCTGCTTAGTTGACTTATCCATAAACTAACTCAACTTGCCCACTGCAGGTGAGATATCTAGCCTAGTGATGGTCAAGTACAGAAGCTTACCAACCATCTACCTATATTGCCTGTCGTCCATGATCTCTGTCTCTCTGTCATACAAGCGTACCTTGGGATCCATCGGAATAATTATTGGTTTGGCACCCAACACACTTGTCTCCTTCAAGGCATCAAGTGCATGCATCCTCTGGGATAATACTATGCCTCTCCTACTACGTGCAACTGCTATCCCAAGGAAGTATCTTAGAGGCCCAAGGTCTTTCATAACAAACTGATATGCTAAGAACTGCCTGATCTCAGTAATACCTGATGTGTCAACATCTGTGACAATCAAGTCATCTACATAAGCCAGGAGTACAACCACCCCTTTCCTTGTCTTCCTGACAAACAAGGAATGGTCAGATGATGATATCTAGAAACGAGTTGCCTCAACCACTTGAGAAAGCTTGTGAAACCAAGCTCTCAGACTCTACTTCAAGTCATATATAGCTTTTTTTAATCTGCACACATACTCCCCCTAACTCTCATATCCTGGGAGGTGTTGCATGTATACTTCCTCTTACATATCTCCATAGAGAAAGACATTCTTCACGTCAAGCTAATGAAATTGCCAATCTCGTTGCACTGCCACGGAAACCAGAATCCGTACTGTAGAAAACCGAGCCATCAGTGAGAACATGTTGAAGTCCACTACATATGTCTAAGTAAACCCTTTGGCAACAAGTTAGGCCTTGTACTTAGCAACCAACCCATCTAGGTTGTATTTGAGTGCAAACACCCATCTACAACCAACACTGTAACACCCTCTGGTAACAGTGTAAGCCCCCATGTACCACGTAAAGTAAAAGCAGCCATCTCATCCTCCATGGCCTGACGTCATTTTGGATTAAGCATGACCTGCTGGTAGGTGGTAGGAATCGGGGTGGCAGAAAGAGCATGGCAGAAACTCCTAAAGGCAAACCTCAGTCCCTCAATAAACAAACTTCCTATAACTAGATATCTAGCACAACTGCGAGGTGCCTTCCGAATAGCAATTGAAAAGTCCAGATCATCTAGCAGATCCTCCTGTACTAGCTTAGAGGCAAAGATATCCACACCTGGACCGATAGCATCAAAACTAGTCATTATATCATCAGTATGCAAACTATCTACACTCACTTAAACTAGGCAAGATGGTGTCGGTGAAGAAGGGGGTATCTGCAAAGTAATATAAGGGAGCCTAGGGTAACAGGAGGCATAAAATACCTCTTAGGTCCAGTAATAGCAAGCAAGAGAGCACGAATAGGTATCTCCTCCAAGAGACGAAGAGGAATAGACATGGAAACCTCGGTAGCCTTAGCTAAAAAAGCACACCCAATGGAGGAAAAATAAGAGATGAACTCATGAAATGTAACATCAGCACTCACAAAATGGCGTCCAGTGATAGGATCAAAACACCAATATCCTTTCTAAGTCCTATAATATCCCAAGAAAACACACTTCACTACCCTCGATGCCAGTTTATCCTACCAGGAGTAAGAGCACAACAAGTTGAATGCACCCAAAAACTCTCGACATGACATGAAACAATTCCCTCTCAGGATACAACACCTTCCATGGTATATGCTCATGGATAGCTGGCATCTTATTGATCAAAAAACACATGGTCTAAACAGCATCACCCCAATACAGAGAAGGAACACTGTGATGTATCAACAAGATGCGTGCCACATCAAGCAAGTGGCGATGCTTCCTCTCAGCAACAACATTCTATTGAGAAGAGTGAGTACAGGTACTCGGGTGGATAATACCATGAGATTTGTAAAAAGAATACAAGCGATGAGTACAAAATTCAAGTGTATTTTCAGACAATAGAAAACTGGGCCTTTATTTCTAATTTAAAGTGCTCGATAAAAAAATCTACATCAAATTTATTTTTTGTCAAGAATATCCATGACAATTTGGAAAAATCATCAATAATAACCAGAAAATATCAGTGGCCTTGCCAATCTGGAATCTAGCTCGAGCCCCACATGTCCATATGAATCAACTAAAATAAAGAGGTAGACCCAACACTGTGACTAGAGAGGAAATTGACACGGTGGTGTTTGCCCAGTTAACAAGCATCGCAAATAATTGCAGTGGTAGGAGAAATGTGGGGCATGACCAACCTGAGCCTACCTAGAGACAAGTGACCAAGGCGAAGGTGCCACAAAAATGATGTACCAAAGGCAACCTTTCCATGGCAAGCAACAACGACAGGTGCCTGACTCATACGGTAAACCCCCTTCTTCACATCCTCCATCAATCGTCCTTCCCGTGAGTTTGTCCTGTAACACACAAGACTAGACATCAAAAATAGCTCTGCAGTTCAACTCCCTGGTAATACAACTGAGTGATAGTAAACTCATAGGAAAATCAGGTACAAATAAAATATTAGATAGCCTTAAAGTAGAGGTGATGGGAACCTCCCCCTATCCTGCAACCTGGGATGCCTCCCATTAGCAACCTGAACAGTCTTCCCTGGTGGTACAGGAATAATCTATTGAAATGACCTTTGATCTCCACATAAATAGCGTGAAACTCCAAAATCTACCAGCCAATCACCACTGTATGGAAGTACTAAAGAGAAAACTAAATCTGTACCTAAAGAAAAGGCAAGTGCAATAGTCTTCAGAGTAGTTGAGGACTGAGACAACTGAGAGAAGCATTGTAGCAAATCATTGAACCATGCTCGGGAACTGTGTCAAAAGGAGCCTCGAATAACTCATAAGCCCGATTGGTCACCGAGGGTTGACCATGCTTAGTCCAACAAATAGCCTCAATATGTCCCGGTCGACCACAGTAAGAGTAGGGAGGACAACCACGACCCCCAGGTACACAGCCACAACCATGACCTCATGAAAAAGGAGACACTCTATCACATCCAGGAGTGGCAACCAAGGTAGATGTCTAACCAGTAGTCTCAACAATAGGTAACTGAACTGCAATGCTGCTCAACTTACTGTATGTCTTCTCCGGTGAAGGTTAGCTCTAACAAGGTCAAAATCTGAGACTATATGGCAGTGAGCTCTGGTCCAAGGCTAGACAAGAACAACATAACAGCTATCTCCTTCCTGTACTCCCTCTGAGATGGGCAAATACACACTGGTTTGCTGGCATTGTGTTTCTTTAGTAGATCCTTCATGGTAGAATAGTATTGGGCTAGTGATATGCCCTCCTGATGCAACTATGTGAGCTCATGAAAAGTCAAACACACAAGCAAAATTATTCTCGTGGGAATAAGTCTCTCACAATGTATCCCACATCTCCCAGGCAGTCTTGTAGTACATAATCGCGTCGCCTATCTTGGGAATAATACAATTCATAATCCAAGCACTCACCATTGTATTATCCTTATTCCAGGTGGCATATTTCTTAATCTTCTGTGCAAGCTCTAAGTAAAACAAGATATGTTCCTTGTCATGACCCCTCACTGTCATGAAAAAGGTATGTAACCATCTGGGGTAGTTGGTCTCGTCCAACTTCACCATGGGACCCAAAAATGAGTTTTTATAGGTCCCCGTCTCCAACATGGACTCTAACATCACCTTAGAAGAGCTAGAGGGTGCCATCTTGCGTTCACCCAATATACTAGAATGCCCCGAGCAAAACTAGAGCATCCAAACTGTCATAAAGCACATGAATCAGGATCTAAAATTACAATTTCAGACCATGTGCCCCACAATGAAGCACAAAAGGTAGCCTAAGATGAAGATCCCAAGCCTTCCTAGGCGAAGCAATGACTGTTGGAGACTGGAAAACCCCCAAACAAATCTACCTCTCCCTCCTGGAGGTCAGAAAACGAAGGAGGGAGAAGGGTGCACCACAACCCTACCCAAAGAGAGAAGGCCCCACGATGTGATTGCCAGACCCATAGGCGACACTGCAACCTACGATGGGCAATGGCAAGCAATGGCGATGGTGGTAGGCACCAGCCAGCAACGTTGCACTGCTGAGAGGCAATGCGGCAACGCTAGTGCCCCCCCGGCAATGATGAGGTCGATAAAGGGGTAGACTGGCGAGGAAGAGGAGAGGGAGATTGGTGGAGGGGTTGGCGACTTACTTAGGTGGGATATCTAAGGCACCAATCTAGGGCAGCTATTCTCATACCTCTTTTTATATAGAGAAAGGTGGGAAAAATATAACACAACCTCAACAAAAACTACTAGATGACAAACAAAGGACTCCACACAAAAATAAACTGCCAAATAATAATAAATAATCGAAGGGGCTCAACATTCATCAAGAAGAGGCATGCAATTGGTAGCTTGGAACAGTTTGTAATAGTGTTGTTAAGGCAAGGTAAGGGACCAGAACCTTGCCTAACCCAAGGCAAGGTGTTTTTGCTTAGGCATTGTCAAGGCAAGCACCTCAATCTCAAGCAACAAGCGCTCGGGCAAGCGTCTGAGTGCATCGATTGGATTTATGTTCTTTTTGTATGAAATTTTTGGTTGGATTTCATGATTTTTTCCCTTGTGGCTTTATGGTTGGGTTTATCTTGTGTTTTTTTGAAAAGGCTTTATCTTACTATATTTTATATATTTTATATGCTTTACATATATTTTATATACTTTATATATATTTTATAAAATATATAAAATACATATAAGATATGTAGCACATCACCTATCTTGGTTGAGCACCTAAAACCCCAGGCATTTTGTACCATGTCGCCTTTTGGTGCCATTCACCTTTGACAGCACTGGTTTGAAGACCTATTTAGGAGGGTAATCTAGGGTCCAGGCACCTGTGAACTATGAATGATATACTGCTAGACAAAATGGGCAGCTAAATTAATGAGGCAAGTAGATGATTTGTGATGCAGAGCATTCTATGCTTATTATGGTTGGGTTCTCAACTACGGTCGCAGGTTTGAGTTGCCTAGCGGAGCCTCTGCTTTTTGGAATGGAGTGGCAAGTGTCATATATTTCTAACTGCAAGGCTTGGTACAAGGTGTGGATTTATCCTCTTGGAGGGATGGTTGGTGGGGCAAGGAATGCTTGGAATACTGCGATCTTCGCCTGTTCACACTGGCAGCAGATAGACGATTTCACTGGCCAAGTGTTCGTAAGAAGGAGCTAATGCACATGCCGGTTGTTGGATGCCCACTATTATAGCCCTACTTCCTGACCAGAGGGTCTCAGAGTTGGCACAGTTGCTTGAGGACATTAGTATCACCTAGGGGGCAACCAGAATGCTTTGTTCTAGGATTGAAGAAAGTTCTCAGTTTGTGGCACCCACATGAGGTTGAGAGGTATCTCAATTGATTTGGATATTACTTTTTATAAGGACTGCAAGCTTACATTCACCATCAAATATCCTTTGAAGACTAGAATTTTTCTCCAGCTGTTGAGACAGGGATGACTCTTATAAAGGAGTTCAGATCGAAGCCAGACATGAATACCTCATCTGTCATGAGACAAAATGGAGAACATTCCACAACTTTTCTTTTCTTTTGCTTGTGCGTTTGCTCAGGAGGTGTAGCATCAGAATCCTGGATGGGATTGACCACTCCAACATGAAGTGAAGATCCTAGAAATCCTATGAGCTATTTAACTAGGGAGGAATGGGTTATGTTCTGGAGAATGTTTTCCTTGTTGTGGCCTCCTTGGCATCAAGTTAGGGTGATTTTTTGTATTTTGATGCTGCCTGCATTGCCAGTTTGGAGATTTACAAGAAGTTGGTGACAACTGGCAATGGATAGTCACCCTTTATCTCCTCAAGGAAAAGGATCATGAATAACGTCAGTATCAACCGTAAGATACCCTATTCTATTTTTTTTAGCATTTGATGAGCCATGCTATTATTTTACGCAGAAACATCAATTTCAGTTGACTCATGTTTATAGCACCAGCTATTTTTCAGCAATATGGTAACAGACAAATTCCAGCTCATCTGAAGCTCATTTTTTGAAGAGGTCATCTGAAGTTCATGCTACTTGGAAATTTTGTCAATTCTAGATCAAAATCAGGACAATTGCCACATGAACTGTGATAACCCAAGTCCAACCCAAGTCTGAGAAAAATCACCCTACTGATACCAAAATGTCAGTCTATTTCCAAGTGAACCCACAGCAACTACCCAAAATCCAATCCATCCAAGAACCCTATACCTAATTAGCAAACAAGAAGCAACTCTCTGTGCGCTTATGTCTATCCTTGAAAACCAGAATCAGGACAACCACAAAAAAATACATTAAATTGCAAAGCAACAGGATCCCATACCGGTCCTCCAAGATGCTGAAAACCTGCAAGTTCCATCTCCTTTAAAATCCCATCCTCTCCAATTACATAAACCTAATGTGAAGGAGCAAAGAGTAAATTAATGTGTATAAAGAGGCCAATGTGAAGGTCTGAATCATAATTCATGAATATGGTCAGATTGCATCTAAACAAAACTGAAAAATATAAAAGAGAAAACATGCAAATGTCCGCTTATTTATACTTGCTAATCAGATACAAGAGGTACCCAGAAGGTTCTAGTAAGGACACATTTTTCCCATGATTAACTTCATAGTGTTAGTCATAACGATAATAAGTAAATGCATTCAAGGTAGTGATATGTTTTCAAAGTAATAGTGTTCCTGACAATGTCGAGAGAGAAAAAATTAAAAATCAGATTGCAGGTTGTCAAGGGGCATGCTGAAGGTGAAGGGAGAAGAGATCAAAGGTGGGTATGAGGCAGCATTAAGAAAATTGGGGTTTTTACATATATACCCTTATAATAATTAGATATTATGTCTATACCTCCATAATCTTTGCAATTACGTAAATACCCCATCAATCTTCCCTCCGTTAACAAAACTACCTTCCATTAGTCTGTTATTTGGTTAAATTACAACGGCCATTATGTCAGGAATATTTTTGTTAATTGAGGGAAGATTGAGGGGTATTTAAGTAATTACAAAGAATACATATAATTTAGGGTTTAGGGTCAGAAAAACACCTCATTCAAAATACTCACTCTCGACTTCAAAATCCGAGCTCGCATTCAAATGAGCGGTCGAGGAGGAGGGAGTGGAGGTGGGGGATGTAAGGGAGGAGGGAGTTCGGGCAGTGCTGCGTGAGGTGGGAGAGGACAAGGAGGCAGGACTCCTGGAGGTGAGAAAGGGAGGCATTGGGGGTTTTGGACAAAGAAGAAGAGAGGGAGTGGAAGAGGAAAGGAAGGAGGTCGGGCCACGTGTTCTCCGAGAGGAGGCGGGAGGCGAGCTCAGAGACGGCGTCACAGAGCTTCTTAGAGACAAAACGGGACTACTCGCGGTGGAGGGCGGAGAGGAGGAGGGGGTGGGGGTGGGAGGGGGAGAGGCGGGGCCAGAGTTGGGGGAGGAGCTTGCGGAGGAGGATGGCGGACATGGAACGGAGGTTGGGAAGTGGGGAGGAGAGGAGGCCCGTGAGGGAGAGGGAGAGGTGGTCCGGGTGCAGGTCACGGAGGAGGTTGAAGAGGGACTCAGCGGCAGAGCAGTCCTCGTTGGAGGGGGACATGAGGCAGGTCACCAGGGACTCCAGCACGTCAAGGTCCCCGACGAGGATCGTGGACATCTACTGCTGCTGCAGCGTGGGGGTTGGGTCCATGGCAGGTAAGGGAGTTGGACGGTTGGGTTAGGGTTGGTGGTCGTGGTGGTGGATTGGGGGAGGATGGTAGGGAAGGGGGTGGAAGAGGTTTTGTGGGTTTTGGGGTTTGGTGTCGAAGGATGGCGGTGGCTTCCTGGTGGGAGTGCTGGTCGCGGATGGGATGCTGCTTGGAGATGCGCTTGGATTCTGTTTCCCTTCTTTGTTTCCATTTTTTGCTTTAATTATGTGTGAACTTGCCGATGCACCTTAGTTGTCTGTATTTTGAATCTAGATTGGGATATTACTTGATTTGGATGAGAGAAACGGTAACAGGTTGCACCTTGTTGTCAATATTCTGAATCTAGATTGGGATATTATTTGATTTAGAGGATGCAAGATTTCGAGGTCGAGAGTGAGTATTTTGAATGAGAGGTTTTGCTGACCCTAAACCCTAAATTTTCCATATTCTTTGTAATTACGTAAATACCCCCTCAATCTTTTCACTATTAACAAAAATACCCCTGACATAATGGTCGTTATAGTTTAACCCAACGGCAGACTAACAAAAGGGTAGTTTTGTTACCGGATGAAAGATTGAGGGGTATTTACGTAATTACAAATATTACAGGGGTATACATGTAATATCCAATGATTATAAGGATATATATGTTAAAACCCCAAGAAAACTTTGTTGCACCAAAGATGTAAGGAGTCTGGAAATATGGAAGTTTAGGGAGGTGTGAGTGAACAATTTTTCAATGGATAAGGTGCAAATACAGGATTAGAAATGAAGGTCAAGCTCTTCTTTGTCCTGACTCCTGACCATCATTGTTAGACATGTAATTACAAAAGATGTGTGGGATATTTGTAGTCCTGCTTGGACTATTGAACTATAATTAGATTTACATGAGAAGCACATCCAACAGAATGAAACAACATACAGATTGAAAATCTAATATATGCAGCAGAGGATTGGCAACAACGAAAAAAATTTGAAAACTCTACTAAAAATTTTTTTCTAAATGCCATACTCCCACTTAGCCTAGGCTCCAATTTGCCAGACAATTGCACTTAACATACTGTATACAGTAATGAACGACAATTACATGTGCACGAAGAAGCATGCTTTACTGGAAATAGTATAAATCCAACAGAAATTATCAATCCGAAATTCCTCAGGACAGAAGTGATCATTAATATACAAAAAGATCTTGGTAAGCTGGGTAATTCACGTATTGAATTCGTGAATAGATTAGTTCCACTTTAAGTATCTAAAGCTCCAAGCCATTTAAAGCACTTGTCTCATGGAACCAAGCAATGATCCAAACTAAATAAAGGGTTAGAGTTACCTTTTTATCTTTAGGGAAATCAATGGATTGCAGGTAGGCCGCTGCAGCAAAAGATGACGCAAAAATTTCCTCCTAGAAAGTGCAACATATAAGCCACAGGGAAAAATATAACCAGAAGAAAACAAAAATAAGTGAAGTTACTAAAAAATAAAGTAAACCTCATTGACATTTAAACCAAGTGTTTCAAACTTCTTGCCATATTGCTTCCTAGATTTTGTTGAGTTGTTCGTGACAAAGACCAACCTTTTGCCCTGACATGAAAGAAATCCAGATTCTTTATCCAGGGAGAAATTAATCTTGCAATCACTCTTTATATACAACTTTGACAAAAAGAGGACTGCTACACCACACTGTATCTTGCCTTGGAACGGAGCATGTCAAGTGTCTCAGGCACCCCATCAATCAAACTGTCCCCCTTCCATATAACTCCTGCAATATGGAATAAAAATACGATGAATAATTTGTGGAGATTAAAGGAACTAGAAACTTTTTATTATGAAATCTCCAAAAGGAATACATGGAGTTGGTCCCCTTTATATAGAGAGGGCCAATCCTATTTCTAATCCTAATAGAATCAAATCTAATCTAATCAAGTCTCTAATAACCTAAAAACATATCTCTATAATTAAAAAAGAAACAAACCAGGAAAGCAATAATTCTAATTCCTAATTTTTACTAACACTTCCCCCCCCCTAATGTAGACATCTGGAGGAGTACACAGCAGACTAGAGGAGCAGGTTGCAGCCGTAGCAAAAGTAGCAACCATAGTAGACAAACAGTATTAGCAAGTAGGCAATAGGATATAATCCCAAGTAGCATCAGGTAGTAGGCAGAGATAGGAGATGATCCCAAACTGTAATAGGTAATAGGCAAAGACAGGAGAAGCTCCCAAGTAGGAGTAGCAGTAGTTAAGAGACAATCTCAAGTAACTATAGAAGCAGCAACAACAACAAACAGTAGAAGACTGTAGCAGAAGTAGCAGTGGTATAACTGTAGTAGAAGTAGCAGTAGTAGTAGGCAATAGTAGGCTATAATGGTAGTAGCAACAGTAGATGAGAGATGATGTCAAGCAGTGGTGGAACGGGAGATGATCCCAAGCAATAATAGTACAAAAGGCCATCCCAAGCAATAGCAGTATGGGAGACGATCCCAAGTAGCAATATTAGCCATGCGATTTAAGGTACCAGCAACAATTCCCATTGAAAAAAAAAAATCTTTTTTTTTTGAAAAAGTGAAAAAAAAAATCTTGATTTTCAAATGGGAAGCTTGAGGTGTTCGAGGACTACCCAAGGGAGTGTGGGGGGCTCTGCCCCCTAAGATACGAATCAGCAACAATAACCACAGCAGCAGCAACAGTTGCAAAGGCAACAATAACCGCAACAGGGATACACGTGCAAGGGTCATGTATGCTAAGGCCTCACACGCGCAGATCCGCACGGAGGACTGACCAAGAAAACAATAGGAATGTACGCAAACCCAACAAAGGTGCAAGCAAACCTTCAGTGTAGAGTCACTAGAGTGCATGACCTTAGCGCATAGAACCTTCAGCGCAGGCAGAACTTTCCACGATGGCACGAGCAAGCAATGTAGGCGAAGTGCGTAGATCCAATGAGCGCAAGGAGTAGTGGGTTTGCAACTAAGCATAGAGAATGGTGTGCACAACATGCCAACAAAGACCATGCGTAGCAAATCTGGAGGACGACGTGTGGTATGCATGCATGAGGCAAGCAGTAGTGCTGCACACTCATGCACATAGCTAGGGCAGGTGTGCACATGGACTTGCGTATGAGAGAGGGGGGGTATGAGCATGATGGCTGCCACTCCCCTCCTCCACATGTGTGCAAAGAGGCTATGCTCACGTAAAGGATGGCAGCGGCAATGGGATTACCCTAGGGTCATTCTCGCTCTAATACCATGTGGAGATTCAAGGAACTAGAAACTTTTTATTATGAAATCTCTAAAAAGAATACATGAAGTTGGTTCCTTTATACAGAAAGGGTCAATCAAACTTCTAATCCTAATAGAATCTAATCAAATCTTTAACAGCCTAAAACATATCTCTATACTTAAGAAAGAAATAAAATGGGAAAGAGAATTCTAATTCCTAATTTCCTAATTTTCTCTAGCATAATTAATAAAAGAATATGCCCTCATTTTCTACCAAAAAAAGAAAAGGTACCCTCAAGATGTCATAAGATTCATCATTTACATTTTCAGAATTTTGAACTCTACGATGTACTTTTTTTTTTAAAGAAAATGATGGCTACCAAATACCAGTAGCCGTCCACTTTAATTAATTAAAAATTTCACATTACATGCACTATAACCATAACTTAGAGCCTGAGCCCCATATGCAATATTTTCAACCCACACTCTTTCCCTGCTGAAAATGGTAGTGTTACGCTAGGTCCAAATAGACCAAAGAAGGGTTACTACTATCACCCAAGTAAGAGTGTTTGTCTCCGCTTTGCAAGGAAATCCAGAACTTCAAAACTCACCCCAACCCCAACAAGATTCAACACCTCCCAGACGAAGGCAAAGAAGTCACATAGCCAAAAAAGATGGGAGACATCTTCTTTGTCACGACTACACAAGTAGCATCATAGTTTTCCATCCACCATCATCTTCACTTCTTAGTAACAAGACCATTCCTCCTTAGAAGCCAAAGGAATATCCTAACCTTCAAAGGCATCTTCAGGTGCCAAAATGAATGACAATCCTCAACCAAGTCATCTGCAAGCAGCCCATAACCCCTCAACACTTTGCAAGCCTTAGCAAAGGTAAAACGTCCTTCAATCCAAACAAGATGATCAATAAAATTGGGGCATGGATGGATGTCATGTAGTATAGAAAGCAGTAACTACAAATCTTGTATATGAGCCTTACAAAGAACTCCACCAATAGTTAGCAACCAATATCCGGAGCCTTCATCCCAAACGTCTGTCACTGTGCGTCATTTGTCATCCACTAAACCAAAGAGTCTAAGTGCCAAGGTAGCAAATCAACCAGCCTTCGTCCAATCGTCCATACAGAACCTAAACATTCTCCCACTCCCCAAGCATGGATGGAAGAAAGATGACACCCTTTGCCTAACCAGAACAAGGGCTCTCCAAAATGCAAAAACACTACACGGAATGACTACCCTTTCTGACATAGCTAAAATCATGCCATAGGCATCCAACAAAACACGTCACTAAAGGCAGCCGCCTCCCCCAAATAGCTTGACGACCCACTTCACAACCAACACATCACAAAAGTTGGCAAGATCACGAATGCCAAGGCCACCCTCTCCTTCTTGGGGGAACAAACCATGTCCAAAGGCACTAGTTGATAGAAGCACCCAGTATGGTCAACACCCTTCCAAAATCACTTCCTCAGATTCTCTGACACACGAATCACCTTCTTCGGTGACCTAAAAAAGAATAAGTAGAAAACAAGGGTAGCTGACAAAATCTCTTTGAGCAAGACAAGGCAACCTCCTCTAGACAATAGCCACCTACTACGCTCCAACATAGGCTCCCAATCACATGAAGGAAGCTATTTACCCATCAAAGGCAAACCCAAGTAAATAAAAGGCAGATGGCTTGTATCCGTGTGGAGGGCTTAAGATGAAGCCACGATCTCATCCTACATCATGTGAAAAGGGACAAAAGCAAACTTGTTGTGATTAACCACTAGATCAAATATCTCACCAAAGATGGTAACAAGTGCATCAACATTCTCAGCCTCCCTGCTACCCCCCTCAATCAAAAACAGAGTGTCATCGGTGTACTGCAAAATCAGTGTCAAAAGTGATCCATCCCCCTATAACGCTAAATCAGAAAAGAGGCCCCCACGACAAGCCTTAAAGACCATTGCTGCCAAAGTATCAACCACGATGTTGAAGAGAAGTGATGCAAAAGGGCAACCCTGGCTGACTCTGCATTGCAGCTGATTCCAAAATCTGCTCGACTTGCCATTGATCAACACTAAAACGAATGTTGTCGTGATACACCTCTTCATCCATTGAATCCACTTCTCCGGAAAGCGACGTTGACTTAGAATCTCCCATAAATACGTCTAAGAAATAGAATCCTAAGCCTTAGAGAAATCCGCCTTCCATAAAAAGCCAATCTTCCTAAACCTCTGTCATAACACAACCATTCCCTCTACTAGAATGAACGACTCCTGTAGAGATCTTCCACCAATGAAAGTAGACTGTATTGGACTGATCAGCTGCGGAAAGGCAATCCTCAACTTATTTGCCAAAACTTTGGTCACAATCAAATAAGCTGCATTGGACAAAGCAATAGATCTATAACCATCTATCCCCTCTATTCCAAGCTTCTTCAAAAGCAGGAAGAAGTAAAACTTCTTCAAACTCTTGAAGCCCCTGTTCTCGATGAAAATTTCTCAAATCATCGCCATGAAATCATCTTTGATCACATCCAAAAATAGCCTAAAAGCCGTCTGATCTTGATCCCCCTTCTTCCTTCAACCCACACATAGCATCAACCACCTCATTTTCTGAGACCTCCCTAATGAGAGAAACTTACATATCTTCATCAAGCGATGCCAAGTCTAATGTAGCTAATCTGCACCTCCCCATGGCCTGTCTCCTTGTAAAATCACGGAAATGCACATCAAGTGCCTCCACAATCCACCTCCTGTCAGTGACAACCTCCTCCCCAAGTTGTAAGGATGTGATAAGATTTATCCTCTATCTAGCATTGGCCGTCAAATGGAAATATCAAGTGTTGGCATCCCCCTCCTTCAACCATAATTGTCTAGTCTCAATCTTGTGGTCCTCAACCTGGACCATGGTTTGCAGCTGCCACCTCTCATCCAATTCTGTGTCAGTAAGAGGCCTACTACCCTCTACCCTATCCAATCAAGACTCCCTCTAATGCCTCCGCATGCATGCAGTCTCTCCTCACCTCAACTCCTTTCTTATAAACCGTCTGAGCCGCTCGAAGATGCTGAAACCAGGCTGCAAAAGTATGCGTGGCTGAAGAGGGGGGAGTCTCTCCCCACTTCTGTCTCACCAACTCCCTGAAGTCAAGCTCTAGCAGCCAAGACTTCTGGAATTTGAAATAGGATATGAACAAGGTCCCTTCATTTGAATTCCAAACCAAAGGCATGTGAACAGAGAAAGGCCTGAATCACAGGGTAACATCTGCCATCTCATAGTGTTCCACCAAACCCATGAAACAAAGGAATCTATCAATTATATGATGCACCTTAAAAATTACAGGTTTACTGAGTAAGTGTAACTTTTATTTTTTCCAACTTATAAATGTCACTTATTTGGAAGAACATGAAACTACCATCATCATAATCATGACTTCAACATAGAATGTCAATCCTTGCAACAATAGATGCCATGTGCAGCTTTTAATGTATTGATGCCAGCACAAGAACTAAGTAAGTAGGCCAAGCACCAGGACAAATCAACTGACCTGACTCATGAAATCTCCAGCACCCTACAAGTTTTCTTTTTAATGTAAAGGGAGTGCAGCAGTATAAGTTAGGCAAAAAAAAAGGTACATGAAGGCGATCTCATCATATAGCAAGCACATACTTTGATTTGTGCACTGTGACATTATGGTTCTCAGGACAACCTTGACATATCAAGCACATTCCTGGAGTTAAGAATAGGCATCATCTGATTTTCATGACAAAATTCAAATATCAAGCACATGCCACGGCCATAGCATTTTTTTTTTTTTTTTGGAAAAGTTTGTAGCAATTAATTTTGTCATCAGATGTCTCGATAACCTTGCAATACAAGGGGAGAAGTTGGCAATGAATGCTTCCCTGATTTTTTACCTAGAAAGTAGTCCACAACAAACCCACCCACCCAATCCCCTTCACTTGGAAACAGAAGCCAGCATCCCCAAACCTGACATCTTGCAGTCCACCCTCCCCTTCCTTCCCCAATCTGCTCTAACCAAACCCCCAAAAGAAACAGCCTGGCCATGCTGCGCTGCCTCATTGAGTGCTTGATGGCCCACTGTGTTAACGTTATCGGTTCTTTGTTTGGTTGTCCCGATCAGGAAAGGCAGTAGTGGCATAAGCTTGACCACAGTCAGCAAGTTTCATGGGCTGGAAAGAGTCTTGATCGGTGGTCCCAGAAAATCGAAAGTTATGTCCATGAGCAACTTACAGGGCAGTCTACACAACTATCAGTTGACTTCAAATGAAACCACGCAGTTGAAGTGAATTGAAGTGCAACCAACAAGGCAGGTTGGTGTTGATTACTCAAAAGTATATACATAGGACGGGCCCTCCTTCTTAAGAATCAATGCCTTCAGCCAATTAATCTAACCAGCACCATGTATCTCTACCACTAAATTAAGGATCCTACTGAAGATTGGGCCTTGGGGAAAATGTCAAGGCTATTGTGTGATTAAGCTCAAAGTGACCAAATTGATGCTATTTATTGGGGTTATATCTATTAAAAATCAACTAATAATACACATAACCACTATTTTGTCAGTTCTAAAACATTGTACTTTTAACTAATAAACCATTATGCATGGTAGATTTTCCAGTTCGATTTCATTCCAATCTGGCCCTTTACTTACAGAATTCATTTCATTTTCTTTAGCTCATAACATTCTTTCATATAAGACCAACAAAACAGTCATCACCAAATGGGAATCTAGAAAGTACTCAAATTAGCCCAATTGACCAAATTAAAATTTAAAAAAAAAAAAAGAAAAAAAACAAAGATTTAAGCACAAAAGATAGCACCAATGACCAAACTCCAAGACAAAGAACTCAATAAGCTCCTGTTCTATTCTCAACAATTCGTTGGGTTCAGTTTTTCCCAATTAAACTTGGGACTGGAAAGCCATGAACCCAACCAAAAAATTTGTCGAAGTAAGCCACAATCCAGTGATTGAAATGATCACACAAACCCTGAAAATGACATCAGCATTCCATTTGAGCCACCTAGCTAAGAATAACTTCTGAGTTGGAAGTATGCTTTAAAGTTTTAAACCTGAGCTTAAGCACTCCTTGCATCCGTATGGGCCAAAACATAACAAGCTCTAAGGGTCAGTCTTTATTTGTTCAACTTGGGTTAAACATGACCTTTTAAGAAATCCTTGCATCCATATGGGCCAAAACATAACAAGCTCTAAGGGTCAGTCTTTATTTGTTAGGCTTGGTTTTGGAGTCTTTGGACTCGAGTCATTCCCCCATGATCTCTCTTCAATCAAGCCCAAGTCTAATTGAGTAAAGCTTGTTCAAGAAAAAGTCTAACCAAGTAAAGCCGACCCCGTCCAGTTCAAACCAAACTAAGTACAATATGAAGTTGTGAATACAAGAGAACAGTTGGGTCTAACAGTCTTGGTATCTACTCATAAACTCCTGTAAAAACGAATCCCCCATTCACCACTACTAAATACCAACCCAACCTGTCCTCCCCAAGCTCTCGTTTTTCTTCGCATTTGAATTCCCACCTCCCCCCCCACACCCCCCCCTCCCCGCCCCCCTCGAACATATAACCAAAAATCTCAACCGATCGCCGCCCAGATCCAAACTTTAACTAAAATCCAGGCAGAAAAAACCCATCCAAACCCATCCACCCCAAGTCTCGCAGTTTTTCCGCATTCGCGATCTCTCCCTCAACCGGCACACCAAAACTCTCAATTGACCGCCGCCAAGATCCAAACTAACCGAAAACCAAGTAGAAACGACCATCAAGCTCCGACCCAACTCGAGATTTCATCGTCAGAGGCTGCAACCAACCATCGCAATCGAACATGAAGGTCTCCACGGAGTCGATAAGCTCCTGCGGGCTCTCCAATTTCTTGGCAGCAGTAGCAGCTGCGCGAACGGCAACCCCTCCCCTCTTCCCCCCGTCCATGATGACCCCACCAACGGCGCGACCTCTTCCCACCCTGAGGCTCCTCCCGAGGAAGGCGGGCACGAGGGAAGCAACGGAGCGCGAAGAGAGGCGGCAAGTGATGACAGCGGTGGTGGCAGTAGTGGTGGTGGTGATGGCGGTGGTCAGCATGGTGCGGTGGGTGGGGGGGATGAGTTCTCCTCGAGTGTGGGAAGAGATGGGGATGAGGTGGAGAGTGGGGGAAGGGACATCGTTTGACTGCTACTACTACTACTGGTGGGGAGGAGGTTGTGATGTGGAAGGGGATGGAGGGGAGATTAGTGGTGGAGAGCAAGGAAGAGGGGATGATGGTGGATGGGTGGGAGAGAGGAAGGACGGGGTTACTCTTCTTCGGCATCCTCCTCTCGTTGCGCTTTCTTTGGGGTACTCTTCTGGTGGCCGTGGAACGTTGGAAGGGGTGGAAGATGCGTGCAGTGCACGTGGCGGGACACGAGATGTGTTTGTGGGACATTATGGTTGAAGGGAGTTTGCTTAAGGTCATTTGTTTAGGAGAATAAATGAGGTTCCTTCACGTTTGTATAAAAAAAAAATACATTGGATTAGATTTAATATAAAATTATTTTAGAAGATACATAAAATAATTATATTTTATTTTTTTCTCTAAATATAAAATATCAATCTTTTATTTTTCATTAAGGTTAAAGTTAGACCTAAATATCAAAAGGAACTTATTTCTCCACTTATCTCACAAACTGCTAATTTCATATGCAGTTCCTAAAAATTTCATTTTTCAAACCAAACGTAACCTTAAGGATTTGTGCATGGTCATATATTGGAAAGAATACACAGATAATACACACCCCACGTGTCATTGTGTATTCCAGAAAAATTTTGAGGAAGGGACAGGAAACCTCACATAACGATAATTGAGAGCATATAATGAAGAGGATTAAAAATGAGAGCATGAATATCATATCATCCCAAGTTAACTTCTACCTCGTGAGAGATGGACTTGGCAAGCTTGTCCCCTCCCTCCCCCTCGCATCAATCATCAGGGACAAGCTTGCTAAGCCCACTCCCTCATGCTTGTCCCTCTCCGTCGTACGGATGTATCACAAGTGATGGAAGCTATTGCTGCTACTGGTGTTGAGGTCGAGGCTTTGTTGGTTGGGGCAATTTCTTTGATGTTGAAGGAAGTGGTCATGGTAATGGTAAGGGTATAGGAGGGCTTCGACAGCATAAGTGAGTAAAGGTAGAGGAGGTAGTAGGTGAGGAAGAGGAGGAAGGTGGCGAGGTCAATAATCAGGGATGGGCTTAGCAAGTCCATCCCTCTCCACCATGCAAATGTACCACACATGGTGGAAGCTACTGTTGTTATTGTTGTCGTGGTCGAAGTGTTCATGGGTTGAGGCAACTTCTTCGACGTTGAAGGGAGTGGTTGTGGTAGTAGTAGGGGTATGGGAGGGGTTTCAACAGTAGAAGTGGGAGCGAAAGCGAAGGTGGAGGTAGTAGGTGAGGAAGAGTAGGCAGGCGATAGGGCTAAAGGAGATGGTAAGGGTGAGGGCGAGGGGCAAGGATGGTGAAGTGTTAGGCCCATGGGACATCAAGTTGTCTATGGGGATGGTAATGGGTAAGGGTGGAGAATAAGAAGGGACAGAGGAGTTGCACCGTTCACCTGTTTTCAAAAAGGCAACTAATAGTGACTTCAAAAATGAGGTGTCAGAGAGAAAAGCCCATCAGGATCGGAGAGATGGAGAGGAATGGGTTTGAGGGACCTAATAGTTGGGGCAAGGGGGAGGGAGGGACGGGCTTGCCATGTTGGGGTTTTAGCGCAATTAACCTGCCTATAGCCTTATGATGGGACCTGTAAGCTAACCCAAGTGCAAATACACTTGCTCTAACGAGTACTGGTACTTGAAATAAGTACGAGTACCGTTGGAGTCAAGTATGTCTCATATATTCAAGCGGTACCTGTACTCATGTATGAGTACCGGTACACCTGAGTTACAAGTTAATATCCAGTATTTAAGGTGTACGGATACTCATGAAGAGTAATAGTATCTGACAGGTATTAGAAACTATTAAGAACTCATCTAATCTCAATAAATATCAGTACTCATCCTGAGTACCGATACTACATGAGTATTGGCTCTGAGTTTATGAATCTGGACTACCTTGATAGTACTCATGTTGTATCGATACTAATGAACAGTACCGATACCCATGATGTACTAGATAAGGTGACAGAAACATTTATCTTAAACCTGTGGTAGACATGTACCGGTACTAAAGGTCAGTACCGGTATTTGTAACCCACAGTCTTAGATCACTCAGAACAAAAAACCATATTCGTGACCAATGAGTACTAATACTAGTAATAAGTATCAGTACCTCATTGATACAGTATTAAGTCTTGTATCCATTATGTACCGGTACTAACAATCAGTACCAGTACTCCTTAATTACTGCCCATATTACAAAAATGTTTGTATGCAACTAGTACCGGTACTGATGAATAGTACCGGTATTAGTTGCAGTTACAAAAAATATTTTAAGTTTCCAGAAGTGCAAGGGTCAAGCATATAACCTGAGTTTATGTTGATCCTTGCAGGCTGAAGGAAATAATATTCGGCGTACAATATACATATAAACATGAAAAGCATGTCAATAGAACTATTGCATGAAACAAGATCAGATATAAGTTATACCAAAAGTTCCAACCATTGGGATCAAGGTAGAGACTGTGGTGATGAAGTAAGGTAGGTTAGAGATGGTCTTCTAACCTCTACATAACCTAAATAGAGGAGTACAAGCACTAATGGCAACCAGCAATCCCTAAAGTTCTCTGAGCCGCCTCCTTTCTCCTCTCTTCTCTTCTCAAAACTAATGGGTGGCTCTCTTGAGAATGAATGTGTGTATGTAGGGTTAGGGACCACAACCTCTTAGATTAATTGGTAACTCTCAATTAATTTCTGGTAAACTTCTATTCAACCCATCATAGAATAGAAATTACCACTATAGTTTTCTACACATTATTTCTATATCTTAATGATACATTAATGACCATTATAATAATAATGCCTCAATTAATCACTTTTAAATATGGGTCATACTGACGGTCATAATAAATGTGATTATACATACATATTAATCTATATTATTTTAAACTGAGATTAATATACCTCAAACTCATCTTATTCACAAAGAGAATCTTGTCTCATGATAAGATGAGAATTCGTCACGCGAACACCCAAACAAAATAACCTATAGAACCCAAAATAAAATATCAATTAAGCTCTTATAAGTGTAAAGAAACATCCCTTATGTGGAAGTAGATGGCCATAATTTGCGCAATATAATAATGCTCTCGAATGTAGAGTGTAGAATTTGGAGAGCAAGAACTATCTTATTCTTCTCATATTTCCTCTCAATGAATATAATGGTGGAAAGAATTATTTGTAGCGTATGCCTTACAAAGGAGAGCCTCTAGTTTATTTATAGATGTGTTGGGAAGGCTCTAGAATACTTAAGAGAAGCCTTTTAGTTGTTTGGAACAAATTCAAGGAAATTTTGTCAGAATCCTGTGTGTGTAGAATAATCAATATTTGACAACACAATATTAGACGTCTGGTAACTTTATCAAACATCTAATCAATGTGTATTGGACGTCTGATGGAAATATTAGATGTTTGGGCCACAAGAGTGAAGCTTCTTGGAATGTCCCTATTCCAAGGTTAAGATGTCTGGACATTTCATCAGACATCTAATCATGGAATAAGAATTCTTTGAAAATCTTTAGACTTGGCTCTGTTAGGGTGTAAGCCATTTGGTATTTTTGGCTAGACATCTTATACACAAGTTGGCGCTGACAATCAAATCTTTTATAAAGCACGAAGGTTGGATTTGGTTTGACAAGAAAAGGTTTGAAAATTTAAACTCAAATGATTATATATCAGACCTCTTAGATTAACACCAAACGTCTGAAATGGTCGTCTATGTAAGGTGTTATTTAGACGATCTAAATTAGTTGATTAGACGTTTATTAATGGCTTTGACGTCTGAAATTAGTCAGACAACTCATTTAGGCGGTTTAAGTCTAATTTGGGTCACATAATCAGTTGGTCAGACGTCTAACAAACTTATCAGACGTCTAATAAGGTAAGCTATTTATTGTTTTGCTTTCTAACTTGATTTTAAATTTTGTTTGAAAGTACTAAGATTAAGTGGGTGTATCCAGGACTTAGGTTACCATATTTTGGTCCCTTTGACAATTATATAAGGAAAGAAAAGAATAAAAATAAAAACAATAATTGCAACACAAGGAATAAAGAATCTATCATATTCTTTAAGTCTTTGATCGTTTAAGTCTTTAGCTCAAACTCCGTGCTCCTCAATGTTTTTATCTACCATCAAGGTCTTCTATCTCCATGGATCAAGAGCTCAAGGTCCTCCAACATCATTAACTTAATTACATTTAATTTGAAATCTCACAACTCAAATGTAATTATTAAATATAAAATTTTTTATTATCATAAAAATTAATAATTAAGTTGCACTTACAGCAATATACTTTTTCATGTGTCCTAACTTAAAATACTATATATTTAAACCTAAAAATCTGTATTAGCTCTTAAATATATTTCTGGATGGGGTAAAACACATAATATATTCCCAAATTTATCTAATATTTGTTTATATTAATTATATGTATGCTAACATCCAACTCATGTCCATATCCAAAATTTATCTGAAACTGAATTCGTATCCAATTTTCCTAAAATATGGAAATAAAAAAATTTATCCAATATAAATTTGAATTTGAATTTGTATTTGAATTTGGAAAAATAAATACGGACACGGAAATAGCCATATTTGACCCATATCCGATCTAATTTCATCTATACTCTCAAACACTACATAAGCCTTTATGACTTTATGTGGCTACAAGATTAGGCCATTAGGGTAAAAATATAATTTTTATGTGAGTAGGACTCAACCAAAAATATTTGACAATCTCCCTATTTTACCAAATTTTCTCGTATCTCACACATGATGATGTGTCGTGTCTCCTACTTAGATGTTCAAGGTTGGCACACTCTGCATGTCATGCATTACCACAAAACTAAAATATCAGTGGGCACACCCTAAGATCACCGCACACTGTCCAAAGTACAAAATTAAAGTCCAAATATCATGATATATTTGTTTACATACATAAGGCCCCTTTCATAATCATTAGTTGTTTTACAAAAAAGATGTACAAAATAAGAGATTAAGTTAAAAAGGGGATATGATATCAAGATAAGAATGAGGTCCAAATACCAAACTTCCTTAATCCAAACCACAACAAAATTAAGAGAGTTTCCTATGCCCTCACCAACCTAGATACCTGAGGTCACCAAAGCAGCCAATAGCCCAAATAGCCTCCTTCAATAGTGCGTGAAGGTAGGTCTCTTAGCTCTCCGATCTCCATTATGAGGGAATGAATTCTCTTAGGTATGCCATCTAGTGCAAGAGGTCAAACGTGAGCTCCAACTAGTCCACGATGTGCTGCACCCACAGTTGCAAGTCCACAAGGTGAGAACAAGGTAGGTGGTGATGGGTCGGCATAGCATTGTGGCCTTCAAAAAAATGGGTGAAAGCATAGCATGAGCCAAATGGATCATTAGGATATAACAAGGATATGTTTCACAAAAGGAAAATGGGAAGGAAGGAAGGAAAGGATGAGGCAAAATGATTTATTTTGGCGATTAAAGATTTATTCCTTATTGGTGTTGGCACTCACCCCTTTCCCCTAACCATCCATTTTCCTTTCTTTATATTCTCTTTCATGTCCTATTAACGTATAGAATCCATCTAATAATATAACGTGTCAACAAGCCACATTGTTCATCTATCTAGGAGTGTAATCATGTAACAATTCACATTTTTTTCCTATTTTACTTGCTTAGGTTTGCCCAAGATGGTGTTGGCTTAAGTTGTAGAAACCATAATTTTTGGGTCATAGCGAGATAATCATTACCCAGATAAATGAGCATTGTTGATGTGAATGCAAGGTGGAACTCACAATGCCAAATAATTTCTCCTTAAGCAAGAGACTCCTCGTCCTTTAGTCACCCAAGGTGTCATCTCCTATCCTCAACAACAAAGTACTATTAAGATGGCAATGTGAACTTGGTCTGCACAGAGAACATTCCAACACATAACCCAACTCATCTACACAACCCTAACCTCTATTACAAGGAGCGTTGGTATTAGAGTCAATCCAAGGAAGGTATGTGTGTGCATATGTGTGTGTATGGATATGTAGATAGAGAGAGAAAGAAATGATCCTATGAGAAGCCCCTCTTGGTGAGAAGTATGAGAAGAATTCATTTTGATTATTGGATTTATTTTGAAATAATTGATGTCTAGGATTGAAGACTTTACCATGCACGTTCCTCATAGTCCTTTCCCCTCTATATCAGTCTCTTTCATTTCTTGTTCATAGAGCTATTGCGTCATCAATCTACAACTTTTCTCCACCGACTCTCTCCCTTTGTTGTGTTTCTCTCTCATGCTCCACCAGTATACAACATCTCTCCATCGACTCTCTTTCTTTCTCTGTTGTACATCTGTCTCCTTTTATTTTCTCCATCTCATGTTCAGCTGCACTCTCCCTATTACAATCTCCCTTTCATCTCTTGATCTCTTACTCTTTGTTTCATCTCTCCCTCACTCTTGCTATCTCTCTCATCCCTCATGCTTCCTGATGTAAACACATTTACACTACTTAAGATGTCTATTTATGCATGTTCTTAAGTATAGGATTGCATTTCATGATATAAATATTGCATTACATGCATCATCTTGCATTTAGAATACTTTGAATAAAATGGAGGTTAATTGTCTCCTTTTATGTGCTTGGACAGGGTAAATATTTTATCAGGGCCTCAGATCAAAGATCCAACCGTATGTATGTGATCAGGGCCACGATTGGAGTTCAACGACTCCAAGATCGCCCCAATCAGGCATCCGTAGCATCAGATAGTGACCCGGAACCCTAGAAGATCAAGGGCCAGGATGGTGTAAATCCGCACTTTAGATGATAAATCCGACCGCACGGATGAATTCGGATCGACGATCGCAGCCCAACGACACAAAAATCAAGTCAATCCGACATCCGTGGCACCATCTACAACTTCCAGAAGATGGACGGCCAAGATAGCGCCACGTGGCGCCATCTCAGCTGCCCAAGCGGCCGCTTCATCTTGTGAAGGCCCCGCGCCCGATCGCTCTCCGCCGTTGGGTCTTAATCCAACGGCTGTGGGCGCTCGCATTTAAAAACGCCCACTCGACCATCCGCGCCCCATAGCGCAGTGGTCGAGCGCGGGGCGCGGGTTCGAGCCGTGGCGAGGAGCGGCGGGCGCGAGCAATTGGGCGTGGGTGGAGCGTCGGATGGACATTGGACGGCCGCGCGCGCCCGATAGAGTCGACGCGCAATTGGACGCGCGATTGAACGCACAATCAGACGCGCGCAGCGCGCGGGCGCAGACGCATCTTAAGCCATCCGATCTTGCGATCGAACGGCTGGAAATCAATGGACGTGCGCGGGCGTTGCGCACGCACGAGCCACCCACGTCGCCCACAAAGGGAGCTTTAGTGATGGATTTATCCGTCACTAAAGACCCCTCATTTACTATTTTGAAGTTGTAATGTCCATTTTGCCCCCACTCCTTGCAACTATAAAAGGAGACCCCTTCCATACGAAATTCTCATCCCTTCTTTCTCCTCTCTACCCCTCCAAAGCTCAAAAGAAGCTTGTCGCACACCCGGGATGTTTCTTGCGAGATAAAGTCCAATTTTCGTTCTCCTTCGGAAGTGGATCCCGCGACGACGACGGCGTGCTGCTCCGTTCCCGTTCTTCTGCTTCGTCCTCCTTTATCCTTCTTCGTTCTCCTTCGTCCAGGCGTCCTCCCGTCTGGCTCGTCTTCCAAGCAATCGTCGAGGAGGATAACTTCTCTCTCCCATTCTTATTTACAGCTTTTCTAGTGTAGAATTTTCCTGCTTTATAGTGTAATTGATTTTTCGCATTCTAATATAACTTTTATAAACAATTAGAATATTGAATGCATGTTCTCTTTCTCTCTCTCTCTTTCTCTCTCATAGTTTGATAGCTCAATTGTAATTATATCGCCTTGCTTAACAAAAAAAAAATCTTAAAAAAAATATAATTGCGAATATAGATCAACGTAGCCTCCCTGTGTTCGACCCAGGATTCTTTTCGGTATAAATTTTATTTGTTAAATACAAATTCTTCGCTTTTTGAACTACAACGACAGGTTTTCCAAAACCAATCTCGTAAGCGTAGCGATTCGCAAAACACGTTCAACACTTCCTCACCATCTCCCTATTACAATTTCTCTCTCTCTCTCATTTGTGCACTCTCACTATTTCCCTAAGATATATATTTGTAATTTTATTTCTGATATTTTGTTAAAAATAAAGATCAAACTTTGTTGGAAAAAAATAATGAAGCTTTAATTAATGCTGAGGATAAGACAACTTTAAAAATTTCAATTATAGTTTAATTACTTTGATAAACACTTATGCAAAGATTACCGTAAAGTCCTAGCAAAATGCTTAAAAAAATGAATGAATATACATCGCATAATCCTTGTGTTTCTCTTCCTCTATTTAATATCCTAAAAACTTATCATTCCTTGAGAAAATAAGAAAAGTGCTTTATATGTTATTCAGGGAAAAAAATAATCATTTCCCAAATATTCACATTCGGTAAAATTAGTTGAACCCCAATAAACATGTAATTGCAATACTCTATTTTTTTAAATACTAATAAAGTGACGGTTACGCCTCAAAACCCATATCCCCCAATGAGGGTTAGAGTCTCGAGGGACGTAAAAGAAAGAGGTGCTGATTTATTTAATTTGGGTTGTACCTAACTAAGTTGAGCTATAAAAGAGTTCCATTCACAGTATAAAATGGAAGAAAATTTGAAAAGAATGACACATAATTGATACAGGAAAACAATAACAAAACATAAACTTGTTGTAAACCAAAGCATAAAATGTACCTGTCAACAGAGCACGCACAAACTTGCATAGTGACAAATTCCGTTCGTCGACGACCCACGACGACAACCTGAAAGTAGGTCATAAAGCATGGATGAGCCAATCGGCTTAGCAAAGAACAATCATCTACTGTATCTCAACCAAACATGATAGTGTACAGTTTCATTTACTAGGTAGTTCCTAGTCCAAACCCACACTCTAGGTTCTAGTTTCTTAAACCCTACTTGGTACGACTAATCACCTTGGTCAAGTAACCCATTAACAAGTTACCCAAGTTCCTTCCTCAATTTGGTGTAATAATTTATTCCTTTACTTGCCTCAATTATTAGATTCTGGAAATTCATCCATCTATTAGAAAAGATTGAGACGCATCCTTTTCTTTGAGTCCTAGCCTGATAGTCTCACCCTGGCCAAAGGAGAGATTAGTAGTCTGTTAATCCTCTAGAAAGACATGCTGTTCTCGATGTATCGAGAATGTTGTTGACTTCAGTTAGAAGAGTCAAGACTCTTGGGAGCTACCCAGGGCTATGGCTTGTGATCACGAAACACGAGCCCAAACGGTGTCCAACAAGGACTAGTCACAGAACAACCAGATCATTATCACAGGATTGGCCAGAATTGTCCAGCCACACCAATGCTCCTGCTAAGAACAGCTCCCTGTAGGAGCGTGGTCCTCAGGTGTGCCCTCTCAATCCACCGTCGAGCGAGATCTCAACCAATCCATCTTAGTACCCCGTCCATCTCCACATATGCGGGCGCCTAGTGAGCCTCTTGCTCAAGTACCTCCACATTGAGTCAGATTCAGGTACATTCAAAAACCAAACACCAGTGACAGCCCCAAGGCTTGTCACTGAACCTAGGAACCTTCCTGTTCTGAGGCAAATCTCCTTGGTAGCCTCTTGCTATCGCAACAACTTGGGTCTTCTACCCGAGTAGTGAACCCGTGGTTCACCAAGTCTAAGGGGCAGCCTTACGAGCTCACCTAGTTGACTTACCATCTCATTGTTTTCATTTAGGTCCCGCGCCCAGAACGCAATCATAAGGACCTAGTGGATCTCCTGGGGTCATACTCAAGACCTTAGGATCCAAGCATTTTCTCTTATTAGACTCGAATCGAGTCATAAGTGTCATCTCGTGGAATTCAAGCCATTACTTAGTCAATTCAAATTGCTTTTAATGTGTTTAGGGAGCTTCATGGTCAAATTATAGGTGCACACATACACGCACACACCCATACATGTGCTTCACCCTTCTAGGGTTTAACTGCAATTTTTCCCCACTCATCTCTGTCCATCGGGGTTCCTACTGGACCCCTAATTAGGTTCTAACATTTCATGGGATTTCTAATTATTAGAATCACACAATTCAATACACTTATTACATTTAAAAACCATCAAATTTTAGGGACCTGCTCCCTATCATTAGTACACTAAAACATCATACATCTGTTATCAGGTAATCCTAACTCCTTGCTAGGTCAAGATACTTGTTCAAACCAAAATTGCAAAACCCGAGTTTTGCACCACCAAGACCCTCTGTAATCTAGACCACCAATACACGCACACGTCTATACCTAAAACCCAAGAGATCTTTGATCTCAATATTATGGTTTCACCCTTAACCCGATCTATTCAATTAATCTCTTCACAGGGTTCAACGATTTAGAACGAGCACACCAGTATCGGTCCTAGTCTTAGGTATCGGTGCTGGGCACCCTCGCAGCCATGGCTACTAAACTCACGCGTTATCGATACTGGCCACCAATATCGATACAAGGTGACTTCAGTGCCAGACTTAAGTCCCTTTTTAACTTATTTCGATTCAACAAGTACTGATAATTGTCATCGCTACAAGTATCGAGCGTTTGCCGCTCCCAAACCCCAGCTTAAATCCTTCGTTTGATTACGCAAATTATACAATTAACAGAGGGTTGAGTAAGTCCCGCAACCTCTCAAGATGGCTATCCCTGTGTAGGGGCAAAGATTCACATGAAACCCGTATTAGCAGCCCATTGCTAGAGTCGATCCTCTCCTCACCCAGGACCTACACTGGGTACAGGAGTACCTCCCGCGACATATAGTTAGGACCCAAAAACTTTATTGTTACAAAAGTTCCTAATGGAACTTACCTTCCACCATTACAAGATTGCACTTATCTAGCCCGTTAGGATTTCTATACCTTTTCCAAGACCCATTAGGTTTAGTTTATACCATGCATTTTGGCCTCACCAGTATTCTGGCGACATGGCCTCATACATTCACTTTAGAATCTTCTCTTTATTGTTTCCATATTAGGATTTGTACCACTAGAGGGTCTGTTTAATTTCCATTTAGGACCAACCACCCCGAGTCCTAATTATGCCCAAAACTCGAGTTTCCTGACATCAAATGCTAACCAAGGTTCTTAGCTTACATTTATGGTTACCAGGTTGGGGTTTAACTAATTAGATTAAGCTCCTGATTCCCATGGGAAAATTTCATGCGAAACGGAACGACAAGCCTCAAATTGTTTCAGACATCCGAGAATAACATCATACTTTTGGTGGCTACCGGTGATCGGCTAATTCCTTGGCTAGATACCCAAATCGAGCATATTGGGCACTTGATGTAATATCAGGCGTCCAATTGCTAGGACTTAGTCCCTGGAATGCCAATCTAGTTGCAGGGACGTCTAACAGAGGGATCAGACATTAGGATTAAGGGTATCAGATGCCTAATGGATTATCAGATGTCGGATAACCCACTCAAAATTGCATTTGAGTTTAGGATGAGTTCCTAACATCCAAAAGCCACGTACAATAACCTTTACCCGAAGAATTATTGTTTACAACCTGAATTCAGTTTATAACCGCATACAACCATATGTATTTGCACATTCTATCCTCAAACTCAACTCGGCCAACCAGTACCAGTACTAAGCTTTAGTACTGGTACTAGGCAGCCCTAGTACCAAATTCATAAGTTCCAACTAGTACCGGTACTGAACACCAATTCCGGTACTATGTGCCATTAGTTTTGTATCAACATAACCCAGCCAGTACTGGTACTAAACACTAGTACTGGTACTAGGCACCACTGGCCTTCTACCAAAAACCTAGCCAGTACTGATACTGAACACCAGTACCGGTACCAGACAACCCCAATTTACCGACTGGAATCATCTAATACCGGTATCAAGTGCTCTCAGTCCCCTTTTCAGTGTGTTACATTGTGGTGCTAGGTCAACTAGTATTGGTACTAATCATTAGTACCGGTACTAGGTGCTCTCAGCACCCAATTCACCCTGCTAAACACCCATCGTTTTATCCATAAGCCTTCCCGACTATTTAGATGGAAACCCTCCCTTTTATCACCCATAAACATGGAAACCAAAAAGGGAAAAATTCTCCATCATTTCACGTGCAACATGGTATTCTTTTATGCACAAACCACTCTTCTAATATCGTTAGGCATAGGAACAAAAGAAGGATTCACAGAGAGAGAAACCCTACCTCAATTGGAGCTCCTTTCTCTTCTCCAAATCACAGCAGTAATAGGAACAACAACACCACCTCCTTTCCCCTCTTCTTCTTCTTTCTTTCACGCAGCAGTAGCAGTAACAACACCAACAATAGCAGCTTCAACAACAATTGCAGTAGCAACTCTCCTCCTCTTCCTTCCCTTCTCCTCGTAGCAATAGCAGCAGCAACAGTAGCAACATCGATGCTAACAATAGTAGCAGCTGGCAGAGAGGAAGGGGCACCAGCTAAGGGGAAAGAAAATGAGATTTTTCTTTTAAATTTTTAAATCTCTCTCTTATATAAGGGTTGGATATTTTGCATCTAAACCCTTCAGCTTCTTTCTTGAGACTTAAAAAAGGCCTCCAAACATGTTCTCCTCACAAAGGGTCCCTCCACTTTTCATTTATTAATATTTTGTTAATAACTTAGGGGATTTGTTTAATTCCAAGGCTAATAATCACTAAATTAAGATTCCCGAAACCCTTAATCACACATTAAGCAACCAATTAAGCTTTTTAATTAGTCAATTAAGAGTATTACAAATTTGGGGCATTATAGTGACTTTATTATTTAGATTGTCTAAAAAAATATTGTCCAAACTAAACACGAAATTTACAACTATCTAATTTAAGCTCAAAATTCAGGATTTATTTACATACAAGCTTGACTTAATAATGACACTATCAAATTCAAATCTTACATATACATATATATACATCTACATATATGCATATGTATGCACACTAAGATACATATATATATATATATACATATATATATATATATATATATATATTTAACCATATCTCAAGTCATTTTAGACATACAAGATGTTTTTAAAAAACTTAATTTTATCCAATTAAAAAAAAAAAACTTACATCGAAAATTGTGTCTGACTTAGGCTGACCATCCACAAGCTGCTGGTTGGATCCGATCCTAGACTTCATAACCTTCACTTCAGCTCGACCCACAACAACTCGACCCACAACAACCTTATCTGAGCTTAATACCATACATGTTCAGACAATGCCAATTGAATTAATTCGCGCAACGTTCTCCCACTCTCTGCAGTCTCCCTCCAAGGCCCGAATGCAGATACACCCACATCTACTGCATTACCATCCCTCCCCTCGTCGCTTCTTCTCCCTCCTTTCCACTGCGCGCCTACGCGGGAAGACCTCCAACGCGAGGATGCCCATCACCAGATTGTCCACCAAGAAGGAGCCCTCTTCTTCCCCACCCTCATCGGGTTCACCTCCCCCTAAGCGAGGTGGGTTCTTCTCCAAACCCCTGTCTTTGCTACAGGACATCGTAGATTAGAAGCCACCACTCTCTTTTTGTCCTTGGCAAACCTTCTGGAACCCGTTAAAGAACGTACCTTTATGCGCCTAACGGGTGTTTCTTTAGTTTTCCATTGATGGGTTCTTCTTGTTTTATCCAAAGAGAGCAACTTTCGTGTTTTGGGTGTTCTGTTCTTTAAAAAAAATAAAGGGATTTGGGAAGCGAGGATGGTTTTCGGTGTTTGTGCTTTCGTGTTTGTGTTTACTTAAGTTCGAGTTTTTATTTGCTTGTGTTCTCTTCAGATGCTCGTGTTTACGCGAGGAAGAAGAGAAGCAGAAAGGTGATGGAGATGGCAGGGGGAGGGGAATCGGCTTCTGGTCGAGATGTAATTTCCCCGTTCTTTTGGTTGACGTATTGTTTCACCCGTTTCTTTTGTAAGACTTTAACTGCTCGGATGTTGCTCCTCCGATAGTTTTGGTAATAAGTGGACGTTTAAGCTCTTTGTTTTCGAAGTTTGTTGCATTCTTTGTTATAGTTTATGTTCTCCTTTTATGATCGAAGAACAACATAAACACACTTTGTTTTCCGTACATGTTTCATAAGCTTTTAATAAACAATTGACGAAGTTTGAAAAACATTGTTTAAAGGGCATCGCATAGAGTACTTTACAACCTTCTTGGAAGGTTGGGTTTCCTTGAGCCATAAATTTACTCACAAACTGAATGGAGAGCTACTTATTGGTGGGGTTTGGGTGAATGTGATAGTCTATTCCTAGCAGGTAGGAGATAGCTCTTTCCAACATTCAGCTATTGATTCATTATGCACATGCGAACCCATCACCGAGATGGCGGAGGTTTCATCCCCGAACTTTCAAGGTTTGATCTTGACATGAGCTTCCTTGTTGAGCAAGGCTTACATATGTTCTCTCACAGAAGGTATATGAATGTTGCTCTTAATAGAAACAATTTTGTCATGAGTCAAACAAATAGCTGCTCGAGTAATCACGCGAACTTGTACTTGTATAAAAAAGTTTCGACTAAGATAAGGTTGCACATGCAGACATGCACCACCTTTTGTCGTGGGAAGTGTATGGATGGTCGATCTTTTCCATGATCATGTGCTTGATGAATGGCATGCTTAATTGGAAGAGTTTTACAAGTGGGATTGAGCCATGATGCTGAGGCTTTTTATAAGTAATGCTAAGGGGAGGACTTTATTGAAAAGCATGATAAGTGGAAGCGTATGAACAAAATATCAAAGCATAATCAAGGAATGAACCTTAGGTTTACTTGAAAACCTTACTCATGAAGAGCGGAGAGAAATCAACGAGAGAAGCGCCCGACTCTATAGGCGTGATAGGAATGTATTCTTCTCAAGAAACAAGTGGGGGGGGGGGGGGTACAACGCCTATTTATAGGCCACCATGCACTCCAATTCTCCAAATTACACGATGTGGCACTATTCTCTTGTAATTAGATCTCTCATATCTAATTACCTAACTATACATTCTCTCAACATGAAATGCTCAGCTTGTAAAATAATGAAATCCTCACTTTACAGTAGAACACAACACTTTCAATTGGTGTGATCAAGTCATGGCTCTTTTGCAGGTGAATGGCGTTAGGTGTATCCTTATTCTTACTTGTAGGCAAGTATGCTAGACGAACTGTTGTAGTTGGCTTTGATGTGGGCCTCTCCTTTGGAGACCTCGACTAGTGCTACTACCTTCCCATTGGAGATCTCGGACATGGGTCTCTCCTCTGGAGACCTCAAAACCTTGGCCACTCCTATATGGGAACTCGACATGGGCCTCTCCTCTGGAGACCTTAAGACTAGCCTCTCCTATACGGAAATCTTGCTCTAGATTTGTCTCATATAGGGACTTGAAAAGTGTTCCTCTCATATAGGAATCAGATAGAATGTTTTCTCATGTGAGAACCTCGAACAATGAGTCTCTCATATGGGATCAATGATAATACTGGGCTAACACTAACACTCCCTCTTTCTTCCATACTCTATGGGAGAAGAAACAAAGAGAAGAAATTGAAACTAGAGAAGAGCTTCTCGTCTCTTTTCTTGAAACATCATTTTTTTCCCTCCTTTTTCCTTTTTTTTTTGTCTTTGTTTTTTCTTTTTTTTCTCTTTTCCCCTCCTTTTTCCTTCGTTGGCTTTTTTTTTTTTCTTTTTCATCATCCCTTCTCTCTTTTCTTTGTTTTCTTTTTATAGGACTAACAAGCAAACAATAGAAAGAATGGGATGTTAATGCACTTTTTACCTTAAAAGTTTCAGTGTTTTAAAACCCTAACCCACGGTGCAAGTGCAACAATTGCACTCGTTCCACGTCGTGGTGGCTTCTTTGCTGCACCTTTCCTCCTCGTGCCACCTACATTGATGCCTCTCCATCGACAGCTTCTCCTAGCATTGACGCAGTGGACGCGAGCTCGACTTACGTCGCCGCTCCGTCTTCTCCTTGCGTGTGCGCTTCCTTTCATTGATTAACACCATGAATCTGGTCGCCAATCTCGCAATCTCTCGATCATTGCCACCTATCATCGCGATCTTCATCGAAAGAGGTGCTTGCCTTGGATCGTGCTGCCTCACACACCACCTTGCCATTCACAAGATCAACGTCGCATGCATCTCCACCTCGATCTCTTTCGTCGCACGCATCGTGTCTTTCTCCTCCTTTATCTTCTTCCTCGTTGACTTTGCCATCGTGGTGCCTCCTTGAGGAGCACCACCTTGCCCTACTTGTTGCACGTTACCTCGCTCGATGCGCTCGCCTTGCCTCTGCGGCAAAACCTACTATTGTGCTTTCTCCTGCTCTGCCTTGCCTCAACGTGGCGTGGCATCGCCTCGACCATCAGCTTCCATTGACCCTGCCACACACCTCTATCGCATGTTAGGGTTCAAAGAACCCAACAAGCTATGGAGACGCATCTTAGACGCTCCACTGTTACCACATGCTCCTCCTTTTCAAACGATCGTGGAACAAAATAGAACTTTCAAGAACAAATGATAAAGATAATCTTAAGAACAAAAAAATAACCCAAGAATCGTTTGCTTTGATATCGTGTTGAAAAACATAATAAGCAGAAGCGTATTAACAAAATATTAAAGCATGACACTTGGGTTTACGTGGAAACTCCACTCACGAAAAACGGGGAAAAAATCACGGGAGAAGCACCTCTATGGGCGTGATATGAAGGTATTCTTCTCAAGAAATAAATGAGGGGTACAACGTTTGTTTATAGGCTACCACACACTCTAACTCTCCACATTACATGATGTGGTACTATTCTCTTGTAATTGGATCTCTCATATCCAATTACCCAACTGCACATTCTCTCAATAGGCTTCTAATAGGTTCAATGGAAAGTAGACCATAAATGCTTAGGGAGATAAATAGAAAGTCAGGGTGTTTCTGTCATGCTCAAGAAGGCAACGTTTTGATAAAATGGGCTAGAAATCATTGTTTGAGGTGTATATTTCTTGATATATTCACACCTTGCCATTGCATTTCTTTGTCTCTTCCTTGGAGAGCTATTCTATTGCTTTTGGTGGTTAGAGCCTTATGCCGATAGTGTACTGGGGAATGCAATGTTCTCACTAGATTGTGGGAGGCAACCCTCAAACTCTGCCCTCCACCCTTTCTGCTCTCTACTGCACTTCATATCTAGTTGCATTGTCTCGCCATTCTCTAATCTCCCACACTGCTTATGTGTGTGAGCTCGCGTGAGGCCCTCCTTTCCTTCTGCTGTACTTTGATTGCTAATCTCAGATTGATAAATATAGATTTTTGTCCCTAAATAGTTAAGAAAGATGGAACAAATTGGGATAAGATTGGAAGTTTAGCCACTCTATAAGTAGTCTTACAAAATAAAACTCTCTTCAAATGAAGATCCACATAAGCAAAATAACGATACATGCAGTGGTTACAGTGAAGTTTTGATAAGTACCTTGCATTTTTGGAATGTAATTGTAGAGCTTGGCAGAATCTCTCTTACTAAGTTATATGTCTTGATCCTTTTTGATCTCCCAAATATTTGTTCGTATTGTATATGTCATTTTTATACTTTGTATCCATGTTTTCCCGATAATTGGTGCTATTGTTGCTAGTTCTGGTACAAAATTCATTTGGCTATTTACTATACTCAGCTTAACAAAAAGCCATGTGCTTTGCCAGAGATTGAAGACTTTGCATATGGAAAAGGTGAGGTTTTAGAACTTTGATAAGGCCATTATGTCTCCTTGTTGAATCTTGTCTGCTTTTTCTATTGTACTGGGTCTTGAATAGTTGTATGTCATCCAGATCTATGTGCTTAGGGATGTTTATACCGATTACAAGCTTTAAGAGGAAAAAAAAGATACATTTTTGTGTTTTAATTTTTAAATTATGGGACAGAAGCTCTGATGGATTTTATTAAGCAGCAGATGAAGTGAATGCAATGTGGTTTGTGGCTTTTTATAGCATGACAAAGCGAGAATCACAAAATCTAATTCTAGAAAATTCAAGAAATGAGATCCCAACTGAAAGGAAATCTTAGTAGCCCATGCAATTGAGTGACACATGTTTTTTTCCACTTCATCATTCATGATGTGCATGCACCAATTCCACAGTTGCTGTTCCTATCTCTAGATGCAAATGGTACAAGCCCCTAGCCTTGTAATTAGTCTCTATTGTTGAGATTTTTGGGAGGATAAAATGATTTATGTTATTGATAAAAGAAGAGGCCCTAGCCCCCTTTATATAGAGAGAGGCAAGGGCATACATGGAAAATCAACTAAACATTTACTAAAGAATAGAGAAGACTAAATATGGAAAAACAACTAATAAAAATTCCTATGTGGAACCAATCCCCAAGAGATCCACGCGAATCTTGTATGCAGATATGGCGTGTCCGAGGGTTTCGAGAACTGAAAAGGCGAAAATGGTTTTTAACGAGGTGTGCACACCCTTCGAGAAACAATTGGAGGTGCTTATTAACTGTAGGGGCCACGCCATGAATGCAGTGCCTGGGGAGTTGGACCCTCATGACCCTTTGTGACCTGAACACAATGAGGTTGCGGATCCAGATCCGATAACTTGATCCACCGTGCCCCCTGTCATGGATCCGGGTAGCTTGGAGACCGATGAATTGGGATCGGGGCCTCGCAGGTGGTAGCAGAGTACTAGGAGATTGGTTTGGTGGTGCTTCTTTGCAGTAACAATCGGGGAGCATCACCTTGGCATCCGGAGCAACAGGTCGACTGGGCGAAGATCCCCCTAATTAGATGGCGGTCGCGCGTGGTGAACAGAGGCTGAGGCAGCACTCTCCGATATAGGCGGAGGTGGAGGTTTCGAGGAACCGGCCGTGGATCGAGATTGGTGGTTGATGGTTGTGGTAGGACACCACAACCCTCACAATATGCAATGGTGTTGGATCAAGGTGATGAAGAGGTGCGTCGGATTGCGGAGGCGTGTGGCTTCTAGCCGACTGTCAGGGAGGCCTCCAACAGTTCTAGATGAATGGGGTACTCACGTGGAATGTGCGGGGTTTCAATGACCCATCGAGGATAGCGTCGCTGGGGCACTACATTCGCTTGTGGAGAGCAGTGTCGTGCTGCTGCAAGAAACGAAGTTGTCCGATTGTGATGATAGGACCTAGAGGGAGATAGGGGGCTCATGGATGGAGGGATTTTGGTCTCTTGGCGCAGTTGGTTGCTCAGGAGGGCAGATCCTGGGATGGCGCGAAGATGTCTTCTCCATGGAAGATTGCTTTAGAGGAGAGCACATCATCTCTGTGAGACTGGTAAGGAAAGTGGGAGGTCTAGGATGACCGTCACGGGGGTGTACGGACCATCGGTTTCTCAAGCAAGGGGAGTCATGTGGGAAGAGCTCACGTCTGTGGCCGCGGAGTGTCATGGAAGTCTATGGCTGATTGGTGGGGATTTCAACATCACCTTACAGATGAAGGACAGAACTGGCTGGCGTAGGAGACAAGATCCCAGATCAGATCTTTTTGTAGAGTTTGTGGCTGTGCATGGCCTCATAGATTTAAATCTGGCATCCTGTGCATATACCTGGAGGAACAACAGTGGTCAAATGTCCAGGATTGACATATTTCTCTCCAATGTGGAGATGGCAGAGGCTTTCCCTTTGTCGGATGTGTCTCCATTAGAGAGACCATTTTCGGACCACACACCTCTTATATGGCGGCCTAATGAGGGGACACATTTCGTCATCTATTTTAAATTTGACAAATCCTGGCTGATGGAGGAGAGGTTCCAGAGTATGGTGGTGGAGAAGTGGGGTTCTATAGAGGTGGAGGGATCGGCCGCATATCGCCTGGCAAAGAAGCTGAGTGTGTTGCAGAACCACATGAGGGCATCTAGGAGGGGCAGGAAAGAAGAGGCATTGGCAGAGATTACCAGGATCGACAGGTAGGAAAACCAAAACCCTATCTCGACAGAAGATATGGAACTCAGGGTAAAGATAACACGAGTGGTGCAGGAGGAGGATAGGAAAGCAGAGGTGAAGTGGAAAATGAAGTCGAGGCATAAATAATTGAAGGAAGGTGACTCCAATACCAGGTTCTTCCACCACATGGCCTCTGCCAGGAGGAGGAGAAACTGGATAGAGAAGACGCTGATACATGGGGAGACCTCCGGTAGGGAGGAGGTTGGGCAAGTTGCAGTAGATTACTTCAGAGATTTCACAAGGAGGCGCATCAAGGGATGCTGAGATGGAGGGGGGAGGATGTGCAGTGTATCATTGAGGATCAGGCGGTGGGCCTCATGGCTGGCTTCTCAGAAGATGAGGCGAGGAAGGTGGTGTAGGGCCTCAATGCGGAGGGGTGCCCTGGCCTAAATGGTTTCCTTGTTTTCTTCTTCAGGGAGTTCTGGCCCTTGGTAGGTGCATATGTGATGCAGATGATGGAGGAGTTTGCGGTCGGGAACAGAGGTTTCGACAAGCTGAATAGATATTACATGTTTTTGTTACCTAAGAAGGAAGGTGTGGAAGCGATCCAAGACTTTCGACTGATTGCGTTGTCGAATGCTGTGTACCCTATTGTCACTAAAGTCTTAGCCAATAAACTCAAGGACCTCCTTAGAGACTTGATCTCCACCGTTCAGATGGCCTTCGTGCCAGGGAGAGGAATCCTGAATGGTTTTGTTGTTGCTATGGAGGCTCTGGTCACTTGGAGGGAAAAGAAACAAGCTTTTTTGTGGAAGGTCGACTTCAACAAGGTGTATGACTCGGTGCAATGGGATTTTCTGTGGGCTTCCTTGGTGAGGAGGGGCTTTCCCATGATTTGGATTGATTTGATGAAGAGGTGTGTGACGACGATATCTTTCTTAGTCTTGATTAATGAGAATCTAGTGGGAGCTTGGGTGCAACCTAGGAGGGGGGTCAAACAGGGTTGCCTTCTTGCACCTGTGCTGTTTGTGTTTGCAGCGGACGCCTTGGCAAAGGTACCACACAAGGCCTGTGCTAGGGGTCTGATTAAGGGCTTTCTGGCTGGCGAGGACAGGGAGATGGCGGTCCTGCAGTGTGTAGATGATACCTTGTTTCTTGTTGAGGGAGATGGTATGGAGGTTAAGAGGATGAGAATCCTTTTGGAGCTTTTTGGCAAAGCATTAGGGCTGTAGATCAATTATCAGAAATCGACCTTTGTCCCGATGAATCTATCTGTCGAAGAGGTGGAGATGGTTGGTGGTGCGCTGGGGACAGATGTGAGCTCTCTGCCGCTGGTGTATCTGGGTCCCCTTGTTAGATTGGCGCCTCATGATGCAAGATTGGGTTCCTCTATTGGAGAGGATGGAAAGGAGATTGACGGGGTGACCTTCCAGACTTTTGTCTAGAGGAGGGAGGTTGACCTTGTGAAGGTTGTTCTGGCATCCATACCACATACTTCCTCTCAGTGTTTAGATTACTGCGCCAAATTGAGAAGATCTCAGGGCTGATGAGGGACTTCTTCTGGTTTAATGCGGGGTCAGCAGGAGAGGGGGCGAGGCTGGTGGCCTGGGAGGAGATCTGTAGGACAGCACAGGAAGGGGGCTTGGGGGTTAGGGATGTAGACAAGGTGAACGTTAGCCTCCTTGCAAAGTGGATTACCAGATTGGTGGGGCGGGAGCAAGGACTCTTTGGAGACATCATGCGGCGTTGCTACAACCCCTTCCTTTCGTGGGGGCCTCTAGAGTCTCCCCCTCTCGGGGCCTCCCACTTCCTTAGAGGCTTGGCGGTAAAGGTGCGGGCTTTCTTTTCTCCTACCCTGGGGGGGGGGGGGGGGGGGGACGCCTTCCGATTCTGGCAGGACGAGGGGCAGGGGATCGGTTCTACCCTCAACGACAGATTTCCCCGCCTCTTTAGGGGAGTTGTGGACCCGTTGGTCACGGTGGGAATTTGTTGGGATGGAGCTTGGTGCTTGACTTTTTTTGGGAGGGGGCCTCTCCAACCAGAGGTGTGAGGATTTTTATTGATTACTGTAGGAGCTAGAGGGTTGGGCGTCAGAGGAGGGTGGTGATGCATATTCTTGGGAAGGAGAGTTCTCTGTGGTGAAGGTCTTCCGCAGATTGGGAAACGGCTTGGCCATCTTAGACATTGATTTCTTGAGAGATTGTAGGTTGCTTTGGATGGCGGAGTGCCCGTTGAAGGTGTAGATCTTCGCTTGGTTGGTGAGGAGGGGGAGGATTATGACAAAGCGATGAAGAGAGAGGTGGGTCCGGATGGATGATTTGAGATGTCCTCTTTGTGAAGGAGCGGATGAAGACATCTAGCACCTCTTTTTCCAATGTCCGTTAGTGGTGCAGGTTTAGCAGAGGATGGGGATCAACTGGAATGCTCATTTGGACACGGCTAGCTTTTGGTCCTCGTTTCGAAGAGGAAATGCCCACGATGGAGGGATCACCTTTAGATCCAAGAAGGATAGGGCCAAGGTTTTAGCGGTCTTGCGGTGTGTCTGGCCAGGGAGAACTTGGATGCTTTTTAGGGGGAAGAGATCCTATGTTGAAAATTTTGTTTTGTCCATTTTTTCTTAGGTGGTGTTATGAGATCTCTCTTGTAATCTGTGATGAAAATCGATTTTTTGGAATGAATTGAATGTGAATGGTTATCAATTTGGATAATAGTCCTTTGGCTTTTCAAAAGAATTCCTAATTTTATTTCCCAACAGTCCCTTGCAAGTCGAGACGTGGGAGACGGTGAAAACTTGGATCCTTAAGGTAGTGGAAATCAACTTTTGTCGACGTGGTAGTCTCTTCGTGGTGTCTTGAACCTTGGCTGTCTCTTCTTGTATACCTTCATAGAGTTGGTCAACGCTTGGTTTCTCTTGAGGTGAGTGAGAGTATTGCCCGTACAATTGACATCTTGAGGTGGTTCCCATCTTCTTGTTGACGTGGTAGTCCCTTCTCCATGTCTTCAACCCTGAGTGTCTCTTCTTGTACGCCCTCACAGAGCTAGTCCATACTTGGTTTCTCTTAAGGTGCGTGAGAGTACTACCCATACTCTTGACATCTTGAGGATGTTCTCGTCTTCATTGTTTGTCTTCTACTCAAACATATAAGCACCAAATAGAATAGACCTAGAGCTTGAAGGGACTACACACAAAGGCTCCAAAACTGACCCTAAAACATAAACTTGAACCTCAACTGGATCTAACACGCAGTAACCACCCTCCTTTTCTTTTTTCTTTTTGTTTCTCTAAACCCTAAATCAAGCAATCGTTCAAACTAAAGGAGCAGAGCGCCACTCCTTCACAGACTTCATCTTCCTCCTCTTTCTACTGGTGGCAGTGATGAGACTCACTGGGGGAAGTAGAGGTGGTCATCGGAGGCGGAGATGAGGAGGTTTGAGACTCGAGGAAGCTTCTAGCGGCGAGAAAAGATGATTGACGGTGATAGCGGAGTGTAGTAGCTCCGGTGGTGGCACTGTGGTGAAGTTGGAGGTTGCTTGGATCACATTGGTCCACTAGCTTGGCCTCCATGGAGTCGAGTGATGCCACTAGATACTCGAATAGACGAGATATGGTGGGCTAAAATGGAGAATTGGACTTCCCCCTCAAAGGGTGGCACCGGTCAAAGGAAGCTCCATTGGTGGTGTGTGGTTGGCCAGTTGGCCATCAGAGGTGGTTGGTTTGGTGGCTAGGGCCCCGACAACCACTCCATTAATGGTCCCTCGCCAGAAGATGGTCGGTAGCATCACCGGTAGGGGTTTTCCTATTGGCGGCGGTGATTGCAGCAGATGGAACAAAGAGGAAGACGAAACAGAAGAAGAGTAAGGGAAGGAGAAGAGGAGAGAGCCTCTCCGATGGCTCACTGGAGACTGGTGGCGCCGCCAGAGGGCCTTCCCCCTTCTAGGGTTTCTTCTTCCTTTTTCTCTTCTTTCCTACGGGATCAAACTTACTCTGATATCATGTTGAGATTTTTGGGAGGGTAAAATGATTTTTGTTATTGATAAAAGAAGAGGCTCTAGCCCATGCAATCTTAGTTTTTTTCCACTTCATCATTCGTGATGTGCATGCACCAATTCCACAGTTGCTGCTCTAGATGCAAATGGTACAAGCCCCTAGCCTTGTAATTAATGTCTATCATCACTTCCAACAATATGTAAGGGAAAAATGATCCAGAATGGTCCTGCCAATGCTATTTAAACAAGAGTCTAAACGTGTAGGTACCATTAAGTTTAGGAGTTTCAAGATGTATACGCCCTTGTTAATTTTTGAGATTGCATGCACAACCTTGCTGAATTGATATTCACATAGGTACCTTTATATCTATAGATTCTTCAGCATAGGAATCCTTTAGTTAAAATAGAATTTTATTTACTCCAGTGGATAATGGCTGATACTGATACCTTTCAAAAATAAAGTGGCTAATTGCTGATTTTTCGTTGAAGTAAAAAAAGAGTAAGAAATACTGTACCTTTTGCATAAACTTTTCCACCTATTTGCAGCATGAATCTGGATTGGGGCCAATAGGAGTAAATTGAGGGGTCAATCCCCGAACAAAACTAAAGGAAGAGCCCCTAACAAGATTCTTGTTTCCTTCTTACTCATTCAGCTGCCTTTGACCAGTGTTTCAAAAATGTTGCAAGTGGTTGGTATTAAGGCCCTGGCTTTCTCCCATCCTCTCTTTTTTGAGGGGTTCACCCCAAAGGTAAACTAGGCCGAGTTTCCCTTAAGTCATTCTGCAGTGGAATTGCCTCTCCACTGGGCACCTCATGTAATAAGCAGCTTGCCAATTTCGGGCTAAAGCTGTGGACTCCAGCAAGTTGTGGACTTTCCAATTTGCTATGATGAGTTGACAATTATGATCTGTGGTCCTGACAGACAAATTGAGCGAAGGACTTGATTGCATGAAAGTCTCTTTTGGGTTGAGCGACTCAATATGCCTGTACGTAAGTAACAACTTGATTGGCTTGACCAGTTGAAAAAATGAGCAAAATCTCTCTTTCTCTAACCCTACCTCTCTTTATATAGAGAGAGAGGTGGGTGCAAATTACATGTAACCCCATGAAAAAAAATAGGAACTAATAATGCACCACATGACACCATGAAACTAATTAGACTTCGTAACACTCCCCCTCAAGCTGGAACATAGATATCAATCATGCTCAGCTTGGATACACATGTATCAAATGTGAATCTAGCTAGTGGTTTGGTAAAGATATTAGCCGTCTGAGCCTCTGAAGTAACTTGGGAGGTAAAGATAAATCCCTCCTGAATTAAATCTCTTGTGTAATGGTAATTTACTTCCACATGTTTGGTGCGTTCATAAAACATGGGGTTGTTGGTAATATAAGTGGCAGCTCTGTTGTCACATCGCAACTCCATAAGCCTATTAATTTGTATATGTAGATCACTCAGCAAGGATCTCACCCACATCACTTCTGCTGAGGTTTGAGCCATAGCACGATACTCAGACTTAGCACTGGATTTGGACACCGCAGTTTGTTTCTTGCTTTTCCAGGTGACCAAATTCCCTGCAACATATGTACAAAAACCTGTGGTAGACTTCCTATCATCATGGCTACCTGCATAATCTACGTCAGAGTATCCAACAACCATCATAAACGTCCCTCTAGTGAAAAGAAGACCTTGTCCTGTGCTCTCTTCACGTACCTGAGCACCATTATGGTTGCATCCCAGTGTTGTCTAGTAGGCCTCTCCATAAATTGGCTTAGCTTTTCTATTGCAAAGGAAATATCCAGCCTAGTAATTGTCAAGTAGAGCAACTTCTTCACCAGTTGGCGATACTGTCTACTGTCAACTGGCTTTGCATCACTGTCATATAGTCGTGCCTTAGGATCCATGGGAATATTTGCTGGCTTGGCTCCCAGTATACCTGTTACCTTTAGCACATCAAGAGCATATTTCCGTTGAGATAGCACAATATTACGCTTACTACGGGCTACTTCTATCCCAAGGAAATATCTTAATGGCCCTAAATCATTCATCACAAATTGATCTGCCAAAGTCTGTCTGATCTCAGCCACGCCTATTGTATCATCACCAGTGACAATCAAGTCATTAATATAGACCAAAAGAGCAACAATACCTTTCCCCGTCTTCTTGATAAACAAAAAATGATTTGCAGACGATCTGGTGAACCCTACAGACTCTACCACCTGAGAGAGCTTCTGAAATCAAGCTCTTAGGCTCTGCTTGAGGCCATAAATGGCCTTTTGCAATCTGCATACACACTCCCCTTGAACCTCGTAACCGGAAGATTGCAGCATGTAAACTTCCTCCTGTAAATCTCCATAGAGAAAAGTATTCTTCACATCAAGCTGCTGAAGATGCTAATCTCGCTAAACTATCATTGAAATCAAAATCCTCACTATAGATAGCTGAGTCACCGGTGAGAAAGTGTCAAAGAAGTCCACCCCATATGTCTGGGTGAATCCTTTAGCAACAAGTCTAGCCTTGTATCGTGCAACAGACCCATCTGGATTGTACTTGATTGCAAACACCCATTTGCAGTTACTTACTGTAGCACCCTCTTGTAAAGGTGTAATCTCCCAAGTACCACAAGAAGTAAGAGCAATCATCTCATCCTCCATGGTCTAGCACCACTTGGGATCAAGTATAGCATGCTGGTAGGTGACAGGGATAGATATGGCAGAAAAAGCATGTCAAAAGCTTCCAAAAGCTGACCTAAGGCCATCGGTAGCCAAACTACTAGCAACACGGTATCTGGACTTACAGGTGTGGGGTGCCCTCCTAATAGCAATATGAAGGTTAAGATCAGCCATCTCATCATCCTCCTGTACTGACTGTGAAGCAGAAATATCCTCATCCGGACATCTATCATCAGGGGGTGCCGTATCATTACTCTGTAACCTGTCTGTGGACTCTTGAGGTGGAGAAAGTGGAGTTTCTGTGGATGTTGTAGGAGGTGGCAGGGGTCGCTGATATGTAACAACAGGCTCAAAGAACTTCATAGGATCCTTTGTGGTAGTAAGAGAGGTAGAGATAGGTATCTCCTCTAAGGGAGCATGAGGTATAGGCATTGGAGCCTCTGTAACCTCAGGGATAAACTCTGGGCAGCAGTGGAAAAATATGGGATAGACTCATGAAAGGTGACATCAGTACTCACATAGTGCCTATCAGTAAGAGGATCAAAGCATCTATATCCTTTTTGAATTCGTGAATATCTCAAGAACACGCACTTGACCGCTTGTGGTGCCAACTTGTCTTGCCTTGGAGAAAGAATATGAACAAATGCTGCACATCCAAACGCACGTGGTGGTACATGAAACAACTCCTGCTCTGGATGTAATATATGCCAAGGAATTTGCTGATGAAGCACTGAATTGGGCATTCTGTTGATTAAATAACATGCTGTGAGGATTGCATCACCCCAATATAGCGGAAGCACACTATGATGAATCAATAAATTGCGGGCCACATCCAAAAGATGTCGATGTTTCCTCTCAGCCACCCCATTTTGCTGAGAGGTATGAAAGCAAGTAGTCTGGTGCACTATCCCATGTGACCTGTAAAATACAGACAGCTTGGTGGTACATAACTCAAGTGTATTATCAGATTTAATTACTTTAATAACAGCTGAATACTGAGTCTTACTCTCCACCATGAACTGCTCAATGATAGAGCCAACATCTGACTTGTTCTTCAGCAAGAATACCCATGATAGGTGGGAAAAATCATTCACAATTACTAAATAATAGCGGTGAACCTGCCTATCTGATATTTGACTCGGCCCCCACACATCCATGTGTAGTAACTCAAACAAGGCTGTAGACCTAGAACGGGTATTCACCAGGTAGGAGGTACGATGGTGCCTGCCCATCTGGCATGCATTACAACATATCCGAGTTGCAGGAGAGATATGTGGAATGACTCGTCGGAGACTATCCAGGAAAAGATGTCCAAGTCGAAGATGCCACTGAACGACACTCCTAGCAACAAACAATACTTCTCGACATGTAGAGGCAAGTGGAGTTTGAATCAGACAATAGACTCCACCCTTTACATTTCCACTACTAATCGTCTTCCCTGTCAGTTTGTCTTGAATGATGCATCCCACGTCATCAAAGATAGCACGACAATTAAGTTCCTTAGTAATCTTACTAACTGAGAGTAAGTTTATAGGAAAGTCTGGCACATAACAAACATCAGGTAACCTCAAAGTAGGAGTCACCGGTACCTCCCCCTGACCCGCTATCCTGAAGTGTTTGCCATTTGCAACTGCACTGTCCTTCCTGCAGGTACAGATCTGAGATGGGTAAAATGACCCCGATCTCCATTGAGATGTCGTGAAGCCCTTGAATCAACAAGCCACTCCATACTACCCTAATTCTTGCTGTGTGCAATAGAACTCAACTTAGTGTTTCCTTGGAGCCCATCATAATGGCTACAACCTCGGAGTAATTTCTCATACTTATGCCGGGTGATGGTCACTATATCATCTACCAACCTAGGTCCAATATGAAAAGAAGCCATATTGATATCGTGAAATCACATATTTACTAAGAAACAAACCTTTAGAGCACAAGATCAGGGGTAAATCATACCAAAAAAGGAGACGGAGAATCGATCTGAAATTTTCAGATCATGATCATGAGCGGCAGAGGGCGGCATTTGCTTCATCTGGGGGGAGCAACAACAACCCCCTTTTGGGCGGCGGTGCCCCTGGGTGGAGCAGTAGCAAGAGGAGCAGTAGTAGCTCCCTCTGGGCGGTGTTGCGGCGGAAGAGTCCGGTAGACTCCTCTGCAGTGTGGGTGGTCGGTGAGTGCTGCCCCGCCGCCTCCTCTTCTCTTCATTGGACGGTGATGGCGGTGTTGAGCGAGGTGGCGATGGTGGCGGGGTTGTAAAAGGTGCCCCTTGGGTTAGGGTTAGGGTGGAGGTCTTGGAGGCTTGTTTGGGTGGGGTATTTAGGGCACCGGTCTAGGACCGTTGTTCTGATACAAAATTGGAAAAATGAGCAAAATCTATCTCTTTCTTTAATCCTACCTCTCTTTATATAGAGAGAGAGGTGGGTGCAAATTACATGTAACCCCATGAAGAAAACAAAAAATAATAACGCACCACATGACACCATGAAACTAATTAGACTTCGTAACATGACCTTTATAGATCACATCAGTTTGTTTAAAGCCTTCGTTGGGTTAAGTGCCACCCTGCTGGGTGGTTTGGGCTTAGATTCCTATACATTAGTGGAGGTTTAGTTTCCTTTGTTAAAGAGCGTGGAGGTTTCTGTTGATTTGGTTTGATGGTGTTTTTTTTTTTTTTTGGGAAGGGAAGACCTGTGTGGGTGCCAATGATATGCCCTTGGTGGTTTGTTTTTGTCAAGATTTACGCAATGCGTGGAGCATGGAGGCTCCTAGGCGTTGGAAAATAGTCCCACGTGGGGCTAGGTGCACGCAAATCAGGAGAAGCCTTGGTGGCTGACAACCCTATGTGGTTGGCTGATGTTGTCGGCGACCTTGTTGATGGTGGCCGACAGTGATGATGTGGAAGAAGAGAGAGGGAGTGGAGTAGAATAGGAAATATTATTATTGACTCAAGAGATTACAAAAAGAGAAGGCTCTCTTTTATAGAGAGTACATATCCTTATTCATCGTAACCAAAGATCTTATCTCATAAGGAAAGATCTTATCTATCTAATTAAATCAAATCACAAACTCTTTTCCTAAAACACATTTACTAAAAATAGAAACTTAACTTCTAAGCAAAAGACTCCAAACTTGGGTTTTAGAGCCCGTGACTAACTGCCCTATTGGGCTCTTCAGATGCTACCAGGTGGCTTGTCCACGCGGCTTGCTGACTGCCACGTGAATAATCCACGTGGCTCTTTATTCCACATTTCAATACTCCCCCTCAAGTCAAAGGTCGGGAGACCGATGACTTGGTCTTCAACTTGTGAGGCTAGATGCCTCACCACTCTTTTTCTTCGAGAGCTACGCTCTCGGTCTTCTTTGACATGTCGACGGTGAAGCCTTTTGCGACCTCTGAAGTTGTTGCCTCTGTGGCAACTTGATTAGTTGTCGCTATGGCGGCCGTCGTCTTGTCTTCTCGAAGTAAAGCTCGTAGCTTTTCGAGATCTCCATGAGTTAGGGAGTCCACTCGTGAGGTGCTAGTAGCCCTACGTGGTTTTTGCGCCTTGCCTGGATCTTTAGGAAATGAACTTCTTGGATCAACCACTAGTCTTTTCGCAACTTGGGAAGTCGTTGCTGTTTTTGACAACCTTGAAAGTCACCTGAATTGTGGTATCATTTCCTTGATATCTTTTCTCCGGGAAAATCTCTTCTTTTGAAGAAGAGTAAAAAATCGGATATAAAACGTTAATATGCAAATAACTTGATAGATCTCATTCTCTTGCTTCTTCTTGCTTTCTCCTCTTGATAATGTGGTGTTTCAACCGTCGTGATTGACTCCGCCATCTTTTTTAGTCTTTTCTCTCGGCGTAAAGCACTAAATTTGAGGACATATTCTTATTCTTGGAAATCAAAGATCTTATCTCATATGGAAATATCTTCTCTCTTTAATCAAATCAAATTACAAACTCTTTTCCTAAAACACATTTACTAAAAATAGAAAACTGCACTTCTAAGCAAAAGACTCAAAACTTAGGTTTTAGAATCCATGACTGACTGTCCTATTGGGCTCCTTAGACGCTGCCACGTGGACTGGCCACGCAGCCTGCTGACTGCCATGTGGACAATCCATGTGTCTCTTTATTCCACGTTTCAACAGTGTTGATGTTTGCCAGTCTAACTCTGAAAGCAGCCTGCACAAGTTTGGACCCGAAAACCTTGAACGATGTGACACCTGCAAAATGATGATCTATTGCTTTTAACAGCAAAAGTGACGGTACATATCATGGCAAATTACAGTGATCTTTGAATCTCTTATTCCACTCTTTTTCTACCTTGGATCTAAACTAGATATTGAGATGGATGGAAATTGGAATGGCAATGGTGCTTCTCCTCCTCGTCTTGGGGAAAGGTTTTCCATAGTTACATTTTCTTGTTTAATTCTTTCGTCCTTGAATAGCAGATGGCATTCTTTTCCATTATGGCTCCGTAGTTGAAGGCTTGCTCACTACCAGATTTCTTACTTAGGTTATTCTCTTGCTCTTGAGTCTAGGCAGGGATGCTGTCGATTGCTTGTCAGTTTCCCTGAAAGTGTTGGTTTCTTTTGCACTCTTCTGATTGGTTTGCTCTTTTGCATGAATGTACATATAACAGCTTGCAGCTTGTCTTGACTTGCATCTGGTTCTTCTGTTTTTTGCTGGTTTTGATTCCTTGGAATGGTTGTTGGTAGGGTGAAAGCAGCTTACAACCAAGAGGCCCTGCATCTCTTTGAGTGATGCTTTTGATATAGAATGTTGACTTAATCGGACAGCTAAAGACTGCTCAAAGTCCACTTCTTTTGGTGGTTATGCAATGAGAATATTTGACAAAGGCCTTAAGAGCAAATTGGGTTCCCAGATGAACACACTTGTTTCTTTAGCAATTCTGGGGCTGAAGATGTTGGTTGACTTTTATTCTGCTAACAAATAATGTTTTTATTTTGGGTCAAATCTACTGCATGACCTTTTTCTGCTTGTTCTTGAGGATGTTTGGATAAGTTTCTTGGGTACATTGATGGTATTCTCACGGTCTATTTGGGTAGATTAAGTTGAAAATTTGTAGAGCCCTTTTCACCTTACACGCAGTGAACTTAGATGAAACTCTCTCCTTTTTCACATAAATCATCCTACCTTGTTAGTGTATTTGGATGACCACTGATCACCCTTCTGTATGTCAAAGAAGAGGAAAAACAATCCTGTAGTTCCATATTTCCCAGTGGAGGGCAAGACAATTGGATCCACAAGGAGAACAATAATCCCATACCATGTAAAATGAGTTAAAATACCAAAAAAAAAAAAAAAACAAGAAGGCAAGATGCATTCCATTTTTTTTCTTTGGAAGAAGAAGAAGAAGAAGAAGAAGAAGAAGAAGAAGAAGAAGAAGAGAAGATGTAACATTGTTGGAGGAAGGCATATGGTCAACCTACTTCATGGCAGAACAGCCTAAACAACACAAAGGTCATAGGATTTCGTTTATAGCCAAACCATGGAGAGCACAGCCATGACAAGAGTGGATAGGCTGGATTTCCTCAAGATCGATATTGCCATTTATGAATCAGTCCTCACAATGGTTGTGAATCTTCTTCAAAAAAAAGGTTGTGAATGGGAAGTATTCATCTTACTCCATATGTGGATTCTTGTTAAACTAGCTCACTTAAATTTTGTTGCAATGGCTAACTGATATATCACGAACTTGCAGGATCTAAACTCTCAGATTTTTCCAAAATGCCAACTGCTTTGACTTCTGATAGCCGTGACAGTGCCCTCCTCACTTGTTCAAGAGGTACATACAGAGCTGCTATAAGCATCATGATGTGTTTTTGAAATCTATCCAGCGGTGTAGGCAAATTGCATAAATGATCGAGGCACATCTACTGCTGGTCTTACTTTATGCAATTGATGGAAAGTGCATTCTATGGGGATGAATTAGTTAGTAAAGCAAGCCCGATTATTGGGCCTTTTGTCTGTAAGTGAATCATTTTTAAGTTTTTAGCGTTATCAAGGCAAAGCTGCTGTTCTATGGTGCAAAGGGTCACTATTCATTACATTTGGGACTTCTGGAATTTTCATGCAATGTACATGCTATGTAGTCCTCTCATGCAGGGAGTCGGGAAATGGAACTGGATGTTTGCCATCCATCTTATGTTGCAGTGGGCTTAATGTTCACTGTGGTCCTGTGTGTTGATAGGTGGTAAATGGTGATCATACTGCATAATTGCACCATGCATGCTATGCATATTGTAATACGATTTAAGTATTCACATGCATCACTCTGTTTGCCTGTTTTCTAGTCAATCTACTGGCACCACTAGTATTTTGTCGCTTTATTTCATGTAGCCGGTCCTGACCGCTGGGGAGAAGTGCTTGAGGGCATTCAGAGTATGAGAGCTTCTGAAGATGCTCCTGTTGACTCTATGGGGTGTGAGAAAGCTGGTAGTTTTCTACCACCAAAGGTAATGTTAGATTCTCACTGAATACCCATATTTGTCTATTGAAAGAATTGCACACCTGTTCACTGACCAACAAAAACCTTGACGCACAGAGGAGGGAGAAACTAGTTCATATTTGTTGAGATTTCTTATTCTTGTTATTTATATTTTCTTTAGTGCTTGTTTACGTTTTCCCTACCAAATCCTTTATGTAAAGTGGATTAAGGTTTTGAAACAAATATCTTCCTTGTTTTTCTTGTCTTGGTATCAGTAAAATGGTCCTAGATTGAAGCCTGTATCTTCCTTGCCCCTCCTTTGTTCTCCACCAAATAAGTTTTCGTTATTAACCAATTCCTTATGAAACAATAAAAAAGGACACGATCAAGGACCAACCTACAGATCTTGACAACAAGCAAGCTTGCACTGGTTAGCAGCGAGCTTCCAATGGACTTAGTAACCTTTTTTTTTGGTAAAGGGAAAAAAGGGATTAACGGGTTGCTAGTCTCCCATCAATTCATTAATAAACGGGTTAATTGCACCAGGTGGTGCAGAAAGAGGTAAACGAAAGGAGAACACTTTCAACATGCAACCTCCCCCTTCTAAAAATAAACCCATTATGTTCTAGTCAAATTGACCACAACAGAGTGAAGGCCTTCCTCAATTGATACAGATATGCAATAATAACCCGAGAGCTCCTCCAGAATTCTCAATGCAAGCTGACATCTAAAGAACAAGCATGACAAAAGATGCAGGAATTGTCATTGTTTGAAGCTCAACATCATCTAAAATCGATTGCTAACTGACCTTTCCGTCCTTAGCCAGACACAGAATTTGACCTTCAAAGCAACATGGGTCCTCTGTAACCTCTTGCAGTCCTCCACAATTAAATGATCTCTAGGGGGTGTGACTTCATGAACATCTGATATCCTAATAGAGAAAGCACCATATCTCCAAATCCACCTATCCCTCCCAACTCCCAGCCTTATGTTAATGAGTGTCTATAGGGTGAGGGTGAGCTCCTTTAATCTGGCATCTGAAAGGGGGTGGTAGGACAGAGACCAAATGCTATCTCAAAAGTAGTCTACAACTATAAGGGGACTGGTGGCAGGGGCTGTGAGGCTTAGGTAAATCTCGGAAATGATCCTGAAAGAGGACCAGTTACTTGACCAAAAAGGGAATCTCTGACCATCTCCAAGCAGTAACTTTGTAGTGGGGGGTAACCTTAGGAGTTTCTTCAGGCCCTTAAAGATGTTGTAGGAGTTCAGGGTTGTCACCCATCTCTCCTCCCAATGTATCAAAGCACAATAAGATTCTCATAAACTCTTATTCTGAAAAGGCATCCGAGGACCCATAATATGTAAGACTCATTTGGCAGCAACACGTTGTTCATTTCTTACAAGTTAAGGATGCCTAGGCCACCCCACTCTTTGGCCTACATACCTCTGTCTGTACCACCAAAGGGAGTGAGGAATCCCCATTTCTTGAGGTCCATAAGGATCTTCTGATGTTATCAGTACGATTAAAAACACTACATGAAATCTTCAGGAGGGATAAGTAGTGGATAAGCATGCCCAAGAGATTGAAGGATAGAATTGGTTTCCCTCCTTTTATACAGTAACTTTGCCGCCCATCTTGCAAACTCTTCTCCATCCTGTCAATCACTGGCAACCAATCACGAGGTGTGAGCCTCCCTAGGGTAAGAGGGAAGCTCAAGCATTGAAAGTGAGCCTGCAACTACTAAGCACCCAAGCATGCCTTGCATTGATTGGCTCCCTCATCCTTCATCCCAAAGGCCAAAAAATTGGATTTCTGTAAGTTGACTTGCAATCATGATGCTTCACTTAATACTTCCTGTTGGAAAATTTAGGAAAGAGTATTTTAGGATTAGTTAAAAGTTATTTTTACCTCTTTCTATTTTTATAGTGATTTGATTTGATTAGGATTGATGAGATTGAGTTTTTTTCGATATTTAGTAAGATTAGGATTGTGATTACTTGTAATCCCCTCTTTATATAAAGAGGGGTTAAGGTCTTCGCTTATCATCAATTCTCATTCTAATAAAATTCCAATTTTAGAATTCTTCAACGTGGTATCAGAGTAGGTACGGTCCTAGGGAATTCCTTGGACCACCAACCCTCTCTCCTGCATGCGGCTTTCTTTGCATGCACCTTCCTCGCGGGCAAGCGCGTGCTCTGCTGTCGCTGCTTCCTATGCACACCACACGATCCCTCTTCATGCCTGCAGTGTGCACGTACACAAACTCTGCGTGCGATTAGTGTAGCCTTGCGTGCATCAGTGCATGCCATTGCCTTCTTCTGTATGCATTGGCGTGTAATATGATTTGCTTCTGTGCACATCTGCGTGCCTTCTATTCTGGATGCACACATCAAGCGTGCATATCTGTGCCTCCTTGTGTAGGATTGTGTAAACAACTTTGCAGATCAAGATGCCACCTTTAGGATCTTCCACCATTATTGAGGTCAAGACTCTAGTCTCTACCACTGCTGAGATTGGAACAGACCAGTCTCCTCTCCAGTTTATTTCCACAAAATTGGAGCGTTTGCAGTCTCTATTAAGAAGTGAGACCTGTTCTACTATTGCCATGGCTGCAACCCCTACTGCTTTTCCAAACCAAGGTGCTGGGACTTTTGATCCAATATTTGGCTTCTCGACTGAAGTTTACGATTGGTGGGGACTTTGATAAAGGCTCTCCCACCTTTACTACTATGTGCTTGGGAATGTTACCCTATGTGTGGTCGCTACTATTGCTACAACTATCGTGTGGCCACTATTTTTGTTATTGTCTTTGTGTCTTGCTACTACTCTGCTACAGTATTAGTTCTCTATGGAAATTGTTTCTTTTGCTACAGTTTGCACTACGTCGTGCTCCTCCAACTACTTACATTAGGGAGGAGTTCTCGTTTTGTTGTGCCTCCTTCAAGTTGGACGCTGTATGCTCCAACTTAAGGGAAGTGTTAGAGAATTTAGGAAAGAGTATGTTAGGAGTTATTGAGTGATATTGTGTTTCCTTGTATACCTAAGCCCAGGGCTAAGGCTTTCTTTCCAAATAACTAGAACTAAGTTGATCTTTTTCAACATGGTATCAGAGCGGGTTTGATCTTGTTTGAAAAAAAGGGAGAAACCCATTGAAAGCCTAAAGAGAGGGCCACTAGCGTGCCTCCGGTGGCCCTCCTCTTTGGGCAACTCCTCCGCGGTGTTTCCTCTCCCTCCTCGCTTGACCAAGGTTGAGATCGTCCTCTTTCTCTCTCCTACTCTTTATGCGGTAGCCAAAGCAGGCTATTGGCGCTGCCTCTGGCGCCTAAGGTTCCGGCAAATCTCCTGGGTTGCGTAGCCAGGCCCTATGGGACACTATGATGACCACACAACACCGCTTCTCTCTTTGTTGCGCTGGCTACGAGGTCATCTCCGATTTGCACCACCATAAAGGTCGGATCCTCCTTATCTTGCTATTGCAGTGTTGCCTTTCGTTGGCAACCCCATCTTGATGCATTGCCTGGCCTTGTGGGACTCTCAAGTATCCATGCATTGCCACCTCCTTCCCTACTGCGTCGACTATAGGTCCTTCTCCAACCTGCAGCGTCGTCTCATCCACTTGAACTTCTTGTGCTGCTCTCCTACAACATTGCCAACTCTTCTTTCAGCCACTATGACACTTCGGCAATGCTCTTTCTCTCTCTCATTCTCTCTTGCATGCTTTCTCTTGTTCACTCCTAGTTTCTCGTTTCAAGAGACGTTATTGGGTTCATCAAACCCTATCGAAAAAAGAAGAGGAAGGTGATTATGGGCCTTTCTTGCGTTGTTAGCCCCTGCTTTCTGGTTTTTTTTGTTAGCATTACAAAAAAAGAGGAAGAAAAAAAATGAGGGGGAAGGGGGGAGGGGGAACAAGAAAGAAGAAAATATGAGGATACTCATTCTTTTCTTTGAGGTCCCCACATGAGTGAAATTAACCTTTTGCTTTTTGGTCCCTATACGAGAGGAACATTTTCTTGGTCCCCATATAAGAGAAGTCTACAGAGAGATTTCCATATGGGAGAGGCCGGTCTCGAGGTCTCCAAGGGAGAGGCCCACTTTGAGTTCCCATATAAGAGAGATCAATCGCTTGGTCTCCAAGGAGAGGCCCAGTCTCTTAGTCTTGATGGAGCGACCCGCTATAGAGATCTTCCGTTCTACTGCGGTTGCTACTTCTGATATAGCCACCTCCTACTCCTCTGACCCACTGCCTGCTTCTGCTCTTAACTCACCCAAGCCACATAGAGAGAAGCATGCTTCAACAAAGAAATTACCAGCCACAACAAGAAGTGGAGCTAATGGGTAGCATCCCCCTTCTCAACTATATGCCACCTTTTTCAGGTTGACATCATTGATGAGAATAGAGGATAAGGTGAAGGGATGACCAACGGAACCCTCCAATCAAGACTATTATACGCCTAAGAGAAGTCTACCTTCTAGCAGAAAACCTTTGTTACCTTCCTCTTCCAAGAAAATAGAGTCTCTAAGGACATAATGAAGTTGCCATGATAGATTGCCCTAATAAAAGCTGACTTTATTGGGCTAACTTATTCATGACTGATGTCAAACGTAAGGCCAAGGTCTTTGCTACCAAGAGATAGATCGAGTTAGAGAGTGTGATTGGCTTGAAATCCTCCATTGATTCTGTTAACTCAACCTTAGGCAGCAAAAACCAATAAGATACATTCAGCTTAGGAAAGCCTCCCTCTCCTTGTTCTGGGAGCTGAAAATAGCCATAATGTCCTTAAGCAAATATCGGCACTCCAAAAATAAAATGAGAAACCCATCTTGGGGCTCCTTTCTGCTTTAAGGAGAATAAGAGCACCAAACCTCCTCCTCAGTGAAAGGGTGGATAAAAAATGCTGCCTCAATTTCAAAACTCACCTACGTTGATGCCCTCCAAGATGCCAAATCCTATCCGTCTCTCATAAAAGACGTTGGGATAAAAATTAACAGAAGTGGCCTGGTTGAAAAAACATAATAAGCGGAAATGTAATAACAAGATATCAATAGCATACAAGCAATAAAAATAACACTTAGGTTTACGTGGAAACCCCACTTATGAAGCGTGAGGAGAAAACCATGGCAGAAGGCCCTGATAGGGTTGAGATTTGTATTAATCTTCCTAAAAAAATAAGTGGAGGTTACATGCCTATTTATAGGCCACCACACACCCCAACAATCCACATTACTAGATGTGGCACTAAACACCACATACTCTTCTCAACACTTCCCCTCATGCTGGAGCATGGAATGCTTAGCTTGTATAAAAGCACAACCGTCACTTTACAATAGAGCACACTCTCAATTGCTTCTCGCTTGTAGGTAGGAACATGGGCTGGAGCTGTTGAAGGAATTGCTGATGTCTCTGACAAGGGCCTCTTCTCTGGAGACGTCAACTGGTGCTGGTGGCTCCCCATTTAGTATTTATGTAATGGGTCTTCCTTGAAGACATCGAAGCTAGATCTCCCCTTTGGAGTTTAAGAAATTGGATCTTTCACATAGAAACCGGCTAGGTCCTTCCTCTGAGGATCTCAAAATTCGATCTACCTCTTTGGAGACTTCGAAACTCTGGACCTCCAAGGGTTTGATTTCTCGTGTGATGATCTACAATAAAGGGACTCAAACGGGGGTGACAACAATAAGCATCCACACTCCCCTTAGTATGGGAGAAGAAAATAACAATGAGAATAAATCGCAATCAAAATAAAGAAGCTCTTCTCCCCCACTTTTCATCACCATCTCCTTTTTTTTTTTCTTTTTTTTCCCCTTTTTATTTTTCTTTCTTTTTTGCATCTTTTTTCTCGATTTTTCTGTCTATCCCTTTTTATATTTTCCCTCTTCTTTCCTCATTTCATTTTTTTTCTTTTTTTTCTTGATAAATTTTTTATTTTGTAAGTAACCAAAAAACAAGGATAAGGCACACCAGACCTTAGGGTTTAAATAAACCCAAACAAGACACGACATGCAAGAGGTGGCGGTGTCTTCCTTCTCGTGTAGATCTCCTTTGTCGATTGCCTCCTCTCTCCTTGTCCTCCTCCTCCTCTTGTACATCCCCGATCGAAGTCATAGATCACGCGCGAATGTTGAGGCGAGCGACGGATTGGATGCCTTGACGGACCCCCCTAAGGTCGAGAAGCTCGGGGCTATCCCCAACATCGTGGAGCTCCACGAGGTCCTCACCAGCCGCTCCCACACCTACCTCGCCATGGAGCTCGTTTACGGTAGAGAGCTCCTCTTGCATCACCTGCCACAACTGCTTTCGAGAGGACCAAGCCTACCCCTATTTCCGCCAGCTCGTCTCCGTTGTCGACTTCTACCACTCCCACAGTGTCTATCACTGCGACCTTAAGCTCGAGAACCTCCTCCTAGATGACAAGGGCAACCTTAAGGTCGTCGAGTTTGGGCTCTCGGCACTCGCGGACCTCCACCTGGATGGCCTCCTCCACACCACCTGCGGGATGCTGACCTACATGGCCCCTGAGGTGGTCTTCGTGAGGACTCGTGGTAGGTATTACAACGCGAAGGTGGAGCTGTGGTCCTGCGGGTTGTCCTCTACGTGATGCTCGCGGGGTCGCTCCCTTTCCAGGATGACAACCTCCTACTGAAGATTAATGATATCAAGATTAATGATAAAACATGAAAAAGAATGAATCGAAGAATGACTTGCTCTGATACCAGGTTGAAAAAGTATAATAAGCGGAAATGTAATTGTTGGGAATAAAGCAAGTCACGTGGGACAGCCACATGGTAGTCAGCAGGCCACGCGGTAGCATCTAGAAGGCTCAATAGGGATGGCGGCTAGAGGGTCCAAGGGACCAAGTTTGGGTCTTACTTTTGAGTTAAGTTTGCTATTTTTAGAATAATTGTTTTAAGAAATAGTTTGGGATTGGGTTTATTTTTAGAGATTTCTTTCTTATTTTAGAAGATAATGTTTGTTTCCAAATTTGTGGGATATGTTCTTTCTATAAAAGAGAGCCTTCTCTCTTTGTAATTCTTTGAGTCCATAATAATATTTCCCAATTATTCCAAGACTCCTCTCCTCTCTCTCTTCTTCTCCACATAGCCGGCTACCATCACTACCAATCCCGACCACCCTCGTCGGCCAACAGGGCCAGCTGGTGGTTGCTCTCCTCATTATTTTCTCAGCATGGACAGCCCACTGTTGGGGCTGTTTTCCCACACACAAGGGATACTCCATGCTCCACCTTGCGCAATCCTTGACATGGTATCAGAGCCACCGATATAGGCTCTCTTGCGTGTGTTGGTTTGTTAACCACACGGTGGTGGCCTACGTCTCTAGAGAAAGTATTCCTTGACAAATTCGGCACCTTATGTGGAGAAGGAAGGCCATAGAAGATTGTGGAAGCTTCCATGACTGTCGGTGACGCCACGTTATCAAGAGGAGAAGGCAAGAAGAAAAAGAAGCAAGAGGAGATCTATCAAGTTATTTATATATTGACGCTTTGTATCCGATGTTTTACTCTCCTTCAAAAGAGGAGATTTTTCCAAAGAAAAGATGTCAAGGAGAGGACACCACAGTCCACGCAATGACTGTTGAGGTAGCTCAAAGGAGCAACGACTTCCCAACTTGTAAAAAGACTAATGGTTGATCCAAGAAGTTCCTCTCCTGAAGATCCAGGCAAGGTGCAAAGATCACAACGTGGGGCTACCAGTACCTCACGCGTGGTTTCTCACATCTATCAATCTTGAGAAGACAAGTCAACGGCAACCGTTGTGACAACTATTTAGGTTGCCAAAGACACAATGACTTCAGAGGTTGCAAGATGCTACACCGTTGACTTGTCCAAGAAGAAGACTGAGAGCACGACTCTCGAGGAAGATGAATGGTGGGGCATCTAGCCTCACAAGTAGAAGATCAAGTCATTAGCCTCCCGGCCTTTGACTTGAGGGGGAGTGTTGGGAATAAAGCAAGCCACGTGAGACAGCCACATGGTAGCTAGTAGGTTATGTGGCAGCGTCTAGAAGGCCCAACAGGGTTGGCTGCTAGAGGGTCCAAGGGACCAAGTTTGGGTCTTGCTTTTGAGTCAAGTTTGCTATTTTTAGAATAATTATTTTAGGAAATAGTTTGTGATTTGGTTTGTTTTTAGAGATAAATTCTTTCTTATTTTAGAAGATAATGTTTGTTTCCAAATTAGTGGGATATGTTCTCCGTAAAAGAGAGCCTTCCTTCTTTGTAATTCTTTAAGTCCATAATAATATTTCCCAATTATTCCAAGACTCCTCTCTTCTCTCTCTTCTTCACCACATAGCTGACCACCATCACCACCAAGGCCGACCACCCTCACTGGCCAACAGGGGCAGTTGGTGGCTGCTCTCCTCCCTGATTTCTCGACGTGGATAGCCCACTGTTGGGGCTGTTTTCCCACGCACAAGGGAGCCTCCACGCTCTACCTTGCGTAATCCTTGATAGTAATAACGAGATATCAAAAGCATAAAAGCAATCAAAAGAACATTAGGTTTACGAGGAAACCCTGCTCACGAAAAGCGGGGAGAAAACTACGGGAGAAGGCCCTGATAGGGTTGAGATCTGTATTTATCTTCTCAAAAAATAAGTGGGGAGTACATGCTTATTTATAGGCCACCACATACTCCAACAATCCACATTACTAGATGTGACACTAAACACCATACAATCCTCTCAACAGCCTCGACTTGCTGTCTCCCTGAACAAACCTCTTGAAATGGATTTAGTAACTCTTGCACTACTTCCAATATAGTAAGGTCATTAATTCAAGACATATAACCATATTCTTCCTTTCAAAGTTTCCAAGATTTCCTGAGATCTACACTAATGCTTTTATTCAAGTATCTCTTCAAATGAGATATGGAAATACAGTGGGGTCATTAAATTGCAGCCAGTGACTTTGTATATCACAAATATTTTACCTAATAAGCCACTCAGGAAAGCACCTCGCCATGTTTAGCTTTTATCTATTGGATCATAATCAATCTTTGAAACTGTAGAGTTGATGGCTATCCTTGGTCCTGCAATAGTACAAGCATTACAAGCAATAAAGTGTTATTATCTCCTTAAGGTTCCTTTTGGACAATGAGGTCGACATGAACACTAGGATTACACTAGCGGTGCTTGCTCCCACAATCTTTTGCAAAGAACATGTTGGGAATAAAAGTGCGACGTGGTAGTGACACATGATAGTCATGTCAGGCCACGTGGCAATCCAGTGGGTGCCCAAAGAGGCATCGGCCTTATGAGATTTTTGGTATGTCTTGTGGTCCAATTTTGGTGGTTTTTAGTTTGGTAGATTTGATTTTAGAAAGTTTATTTTAGAGGATTTGATTAGATTAGGATATGTTTTGTTTCTTGTTTTAGAGGATTGTGATATGTTCTCTCTTTATAAAAGAGTCTTTATAATCCTTTTATCTTTGAGTTAAAGAAATAATCTTTTCAACAATACAACTCCCTCTCCTCTTTTTCTTCCTCTCAATCGACAGTTGCACTCTCTCTCTCTTCCCTGTCGTGAGAATAGGGACTACTGGTAGCACCTGTTGCTGCCCATTATCCTCATGTGGAAGAGCCTCCACACTTTCGGATAGAGCCAAACTCAACAGGGTATTAGAGCCTTTGATCTAGGCTCTTCTTAGAGGGTTCTCTACATGCATAGGAATGAGGAGAAGAAAAGAAAAGGTCACGTGCGTGATTTTTCCTGGAGGATCATCGACTTCACCTTCTTTTGGTGACCTTATACACGTCCGGAGAAATCGAGTGCCTTACGTTGCCTCATGGGGTGTAGGAGCAACGACACTGACTCAGATTGAGGGGGCGTGTCTGGCACGTCGGGGAACACCAAGTTCAAGTGTGTGGCTCTCGGGTGTAGAAAAAGAGGCACAGAGACACCTTTCAACCTTTTAGAATGAAGCGATGCCAGATTTAGAGATTCATGTTACTTAAAAAAGCGCCTGAGACAAAAGATGTAGCCAGGAAGAAGTTGGAGAAGAGAGCCCATCAATTTATATGAAGACAAGACAACTGTTCCAATAGCCACGACTTCATAGGTTGCCAAAAAGGCAACTACTACAAAGGTGGCAAGAGGATGGGTCTCAGGAGAAGATAGTGGAGTGTTTGGCCACATCATCATCGAGCCAAGTTCGGCAAGTCATCGTCCTTCCGGCTTCGACTTGAGGGGGAGTGTTGGGAATAAAAGTACCACGTGGTAGTCCAGTGGGCACCCAAAGGGGTGTCGACCCTATGGGATTTTTGGTATGTCTTGTGGTCCAAGTTTAGTGGTCCTTAGTTTGGTAGATTTGGTTTTAGAAAGTTTATTTTAGAAGATTTGATATTTCCTATTTTTAGAAGATTTGATTAGATTATGATAGGTTTTGTTTCTTGTTTTAGAGGGTTGTGATGTGTTCTCTCTATAAAAGAGAGTCTTTGTATTCCTTTTATCTTTGAGTTAAAGAAATAATTCTTCCAGCAATACAACTCCCTCTCCTCTCTTTCTTCCTTTCAATCGGTGGCTACAGAACAGGGACTGCTGGCAGCACTTGTTGTTGCCCATTAGCCTCACCTGGAAGAGCCTCACGCTTTTGGATCACGCCAAACTCAACAAAATATTATGACATTGAAGAACATCCTATTTAAATTCATGATGAGAATGAGGACACTTACATTTGTTGAGAGTAATATGGGGGTCACTCCAACGTATACCAACCACACGATGGAGATCTTTACTGTTATGATGTCAATTATTTGTACCCATTTTTCTTTCGAAAAATTGTTTGTACTCACTTGTGAAAAAGTAACCAATGCCTATTAGAATGCCTAAATGGGAAGCAGATTTAGAAGAGAAAATGATAGAAAATCTGTTAGATTTCATTGGAGCATGCGTGATACATCCTTGATCGATCAAGAATCTTGTGTTGCCTTATTGATACTAGAAAAGTGGTACATATTGTTTCCAATAGCTACTCTATAGTAAGGAAATAAAATATGCAAAATCAATTGGTTATATCGTTAGACTTCGTAGGGTTACCTATTTGAGAAAGTGGATCCTTGCACATGCTATAATATCTGCTACCATTTGGATGGCGCCAATCCTTGGTGGTTTCCGAGATTCCTTGCATGATTTGATATTGATTTTGTATGTGCAAATATAATGAGAAGCAGACATTATCATTTTTCATCATCCGGCTGAAGCAAGACCAAAATAAAAAAGACAAATGGATCCATCTCAAAAACCATTTCTTCATCCATATTCATGTGGGTAGAATGACTTTGTAAGAAAAGATTTCCTGCTATGGAGAGGAAAATGATGCATTGCATTCAAAAGAAATCCTAGCATTTCTTTTATACTAGAGAGATTTGGAAAAATTACAGTCATTTAAAAATAATATAAAATAGCAAATACATCCATAGGCTTAACACTCTCCCTTAGGTTGGGACGTAGATATCAACGAGACCCAACTTGTCACATAGAAAATCAAGATGTTTCTTCTTTAGAGCCTTGGTAAATATATCTACGAGTTGAAGCTCAGAGGAGATATAAAGAGTGCTAATCTTCCCTACAAGGATTGCATCAGGAACAAAGTGGCAATCTACCTCAATATGCTTGGTCTTCTCATGAAAGATCGGATTCGAAGCAAGATATGTGGTTGACTTGTTGTCACAAAGAAGTAGAACTGGCACAGTGATTTGAATGCCCAAATCTTGCAGAAAGGTGACAACCTACATAATCTCACAAGCAACCTGAGCCATCACTTGGTACTCAGCCTCTGCACTCGAGTGAGCAACAACACTTTGCTTCTTACTTCTCCAGGAGACTAGGTTCTCACCAAGATAAATTGCAAAACCTGAAGTAGAATGTCGACCATCTACAAACCCAGCATAGTCTGCATTAGAATAGGCTAGAATGTTCAGAGTCCAGACTGCTGCCATCTCTGTAGTAGAGTTCCCTACTTGGTGTCCCTTTGAGGTACCTAAGAATAATGCAAACCTCATGTCAATCACTGTATCGTGGAGTCTGCATATGCTGGTTGGCTTTGCTCATTGAGAAACTAATATCAGGTCTCGTGATAGTAAGGTAAAACAAATGTCCAACTGTTCTATGATATTTGGTGACATCTTCATATAGTGGATCCTCATTAGAAGAATGTGTAGGCAGAGGCTCAACAGGTATACTAGAGGGCTTGGTCCCAAGCAAACCAGCCTCCTCAAGGATTTGTAACGTATATTGCCTTTGTGACAAGGAAAGACACGATCCCTGTTGAATTACTTCGATCCACAGAAAATATCTAAGATCACCCATGTCCTTGGTAATAAAAATGGATTGTAAAAGGGACTTAGTCTGGATAATTCCATCCTTATCATCACCAGTAAGAATCATGATCACCATACCTAGTCTTCTTAATGAAGATAAAATGGCATGAACTAGAGTGTTAGAACCCAATCTTCTCAATCTCTGAGTTAAGTCTCTCAAATCAGGCACAAAGACTCTACTTTAACCCACATATAGCCTTCCTCAGGCGACACAAGCTCCCCTTGACATTGTACCTTGGTGGCTGTCAGCTATCTCATGTGCACCTCCTTAGATAAGTCATCATACAAGAAGACATTTTTAATGTCCAACTGATATAGAGGCCAACTCTTGACAACAACAACAGAGATGATAATTGTGACAGATGTAATACGGCCCATAGGAGAGACTGTCTCAAGATAGTATATCCCATGTCTAAGTAAAGCCCTTGGCAATAAGCCTGGCCTTATATCTATCCATAGTCCCATCATGGTATAAACCCATCTGCAATCAACAACTATAGCATCTGGAGGACATGGTACAAGATCCCATGTCTTCCAAGACTGTAAAGCTTGCATCTCTTCATCCATTGCTGCACACCACTTAGAGTCCTGAAATTCCTGAACAAAATCTCTGGGGATAATTGCTGTGATAATGGCTAAGGCAGACTGGTGAACCCCATCCTCTAGGTAGGAAACTCCTGTATAGTGAGATAGAGGATGGAGAGTACAAGCTCTACTGGACCTCCTTGGAACTGACTGCTCCTCAGTATTTGAACTACTCTCATCTGACATAATAGGACAAGGCATTGTATCAGGCGAAGTCTGTTGTCTCCGATGGTAGACCAAGATATCCTCTAAGGTGGCTTGTATAGAGGTTCCTTCCTTCGAGAAGTGTGGGATCTTCTAAAAAAAAGTAACGTTTGCAGTAACAATGTATCTCCTGCGGCTTGGGTTATAGCACCTGTATCCCTTCACCTGTATCTCTTCTGTGTCTTGAATACCCAAGGAAAACACATTTGACAGCTTGAGGAGAGAACTTGTCCTGGTTGCTATATGCTTGTACAAAGCAAGTACATCCAAAAATCCTCAAAGGAAGAGCAGAAGGCCTGGTACAATCTGGATAAATCATTTGATACAGAATTTATCCTTCAAGCACAGATGAAGGAACTCGATTAATCAAGTTGTAGTGAGTATAGCATCTCTCTAGAACTGCTTGGAACCTTCATGTGAATCATCAAGGTCCTAGCAATATCAAGAAGGTGTCGGAGTTTGCACTCGGCCACACCATTCTACTGGGATGTGTAAGCATAAGATGTCTGATGAATAATGCTTCTGGATGAGAAAATCTCCTGTCAATCTCACTGCATAAACTGTAATGCATTGTCACTGTGGAAAACTTTCACTGTGGTGTATACTGTCTGAACCTCTGAAAGAAACTTCTATATAATTTGAGGGATCTCTGAACGTGGCTTCATCAAGAAGACCCAAGTGAGGCAGTTGTGGTCATCCACAAAGACTGCGTAATATTGATGTCTTCCTGGAGTAGGCACCCTAGAGGGTCCCCACACATCACAGTGTACAAGGGAGAAGGGAACAACACTCACCCCATCGTCTTTCCATGGGTAACTACTCTTGTGGTGCTTCCCAAGTTGACAATCCTTGCATTGCAAAGTCAAAGACTCAAACAACTTAGGGTTCATCTGTTGCATCTTCTTGACAGATGGGCGACCAAGTCTCCTATGCCATAGCTAGGGATCGGTAGCTATGGGCATGACTTCAGCAAACAGAGTAGGTATGTCAAGGTAATAGAGACTATCTCGCTCTATGCCCCCACCTATGATTTCTCCAGTCTGTCGGTTCTGAAAGTAGCAATGATCTTGATCAAACATCATGTGACATCCAAGATCCTTGCAGACGCGGCTTACAGACAGTAGGTTCATTGGGAACTCTGGGGCACAATGAACCTCTTCAATCATTGTCTTTAGAGATGCGTGTACACTCCCAACTGTGGTGATGTGGCTCCATTAGCTACTCTGACATCCTTAATCCCACATGAGGCCCTGAGATTCACAAGCTGTTCCACATCTCCTGTAAGATGAATAGAGGGGGCATAGTCAATTACCCATGCTCATCCGACCCTTTTCTTCTTCGGGTCTTCTTGGGCTGTAAACGTAAGCCTCTTTAGATCTGAAATTGATCATTTTTTGGACCAATCACATCTTCTTTGCATGAAAGAAGGCTTATCATGCTTGAGGAAGAAAACTTCATTATTAATGGTGAGAGAGGGCTCATCACCACACATATAACACGTGAAAGGGGCTTCATTACACAAGAAGCACCACTAGGAACCAAGGACCGAGGCCATCTGTTGGCCAGTTGGGCCATCGACAGACACCCTGCAGTCCTTCGGCTGGTGGCAGACACACCGGTAGACATCTGGGAGGCAGCAGTAGGGTTGCTGGACCCTTGGCGGGGTGGCAGAATTGCTGGCAGTCCCTTGGCTGTTGGCGGAAGCAATGGGAGGGCTTTCTCCTGCGTTGCTGCCACCACCGCCATGCTCTTGCGATTTTCCCTCCATTAAATCACCTTTATGTTGGTGATTTGATCATCATTTGGGTAGGCATTTGGTGGGATATCAGAGCACCGGCCTAGGATACATGTGGAGAGAAAAATGATGCATTGCATTCAAAGGAAACCTTAGCTGCTCTTTTATACTAGAGAGGTTTGGAAAAATTACACAGTCATCTAAAAATAACATAAAATAGCACATACATCCTTAAGCTTAACACCTGCATTCTTTTTAATTTTTGGAGTCCATGGTGGTAAGTTGTATTGCACCTCCTCTAGGTACTTTGAGTATGTATCCTTCTACCAGTGGCTAGTAGAATTCAATTACTGTCTATTTGATGCCTTTTTGGACAATTCTTTTTTTCCCCAACAAACACATCAATGATTTTCACTCCAGTCTTCACCATGCATAATGCTTTGACTTCATGATTGAAAGGTATGACTCAGTGCAGATTTCAGTCACAGTCAGTACATTTGGGGTTGATACTATACACATGATAAAACAGAATTATTATTTTTCTTTGCTTTTAATTTGTTATCGAAGAGACAGAGAATTGGAGATAACATTTTACGGATGTTAAGTCACGAACTGGTGTCTCCGGCTTTTCTCTATGTGTTGGTATTCTTTATTAATATTTCCTGCTGATTTCTTTCTTCAAAAAAAATTTTCCTGTTGATTTTAGGAGAGAAGGTTTGCAGTTATGGTCTCTGCACTCCTTTCAAGCCAGACCAAGGACGAAGTCACTCATGGCATGTGAATGCGACATGTTAAACTTGCCTTTCTTATCTATTAGTTTTTTCTTAAATTTCAATCAGGATTCATAATTCATACAGAAATGATTATTGTAATCTCTATTTCGACAATTCTACTAGAAGAGCAGGTGCAGTGCAGCGCCTTACTCAAAAAGGACTATTGTCCCCTGAAACTCTGGTCATGACTGATGAAGCAAGCATTGCAAGCTTGATATATCCGGTAGAAGTCTTGTTCATGCTTATTCTCGGCTGGAGATTAGAATGCTTTTTCTTTAAGCAACTGTCTGAATTGCAATCTGTTATTTTTATGGGAGAAATAAGTTCAAGTTTTTGTCCATCATTTTTTAAGTTTGAAAATATCCATTGCATCTACACATAACTTTGTTAGTGTTGTTCAATGTTTATGGTTTCAAACCCGTGGATATGGTGTTTTCTTTTCACGTGTGAATAAGGGATGGCACTGCAATTCAAGATCATCATATCGGCTTCCATGTTTTCATTTCAAACTGGGCACTCATGTGCTGCCTCCTTAATGAGAGGGTTTAAAGGATTTCATCACAGGAAATTTCTCATGCCATACTCCTTTCCCACTGCAAGGTCTCTTGAATTTTGTTTGTTGAGAATTATGTTATTTTTTCTTCTTTTCTTATTTTCTTATAGTTGTGGACCTCTTTGTATTTTACCCAAACCCTTTATATATCAAGGATTAAGGCTTCGTAATAAACTAAATTGCTCATTTTTTTTGACTTGGTATCAGAGCGGTGGTCTTAGGTTGACGTCTAGTACCCTCCTTATTCTCCCCCCCTTTTTTTTCTACACCAAATACAAAAGAAATCCTCAGTTTTTCCCCTTGAAAATCTACTTTGGAGGAAGAAATTGCTTGATCGGAGGCTCATCTCCAATTGATTTGCCGCCATCGACCTTTGGTAGGGTCATTGGACCACCACACATCCTCTGACGACCCCCTTTTGACCGACCGACCGACTTTGCCATCGGTGGGTGGAGAGTGGAGACAACCGTTCGGTTTCCACCGACAACAATAGTTAGCTTAGTAGCGCTAAAGGTTGTTATTGGGGCTATAGCTAGTCCAGAGGGGTTGCTCGATGTCGCACCTTGCGACGATCATTGTCGGACTCCGGTGACTCATCGGAGCACCACTAGTAAGCCGATGACTCACCAGTTACCCTTGTTTTGATGTGAAATCGGGTTTTTTGATTCGATTTCATGCTCTCAGCCGACCTAGAATATTTTTTTTCTTGCATCTTGCGGCTCTAGTTTGCATGAGAGATGGCTTCTTCAGATTCTTTGAATGCCACTTTGGAGGTGACGAAAATGGGAGTCTATAAGAACCCATTTTTTGGTCCAATGATCAAGTTGGACAAGACCAACTACCTACAGTGGTCTTAAACTTTTCACATGATTGTAGAGGGTCATGATAAAGAGCATATTCTCACGGAACCATAGCCCAATGAGAAGGGAGGCAAGTATGCTATGTGGAAGAATGATAACGTGACGGTGCATTGCGTGCTTGGACATGAACAGTGTTATTTCCCGGATTGACGATGAGATCATGTACTACAGGACAACAAAAGAGATGTGGGATAGCCTATAAGATACATATTCCCATCAGAAGAATTCGAGCCAAGTCTTCTAAATTTATAGCGAGATGATGGGTCTTCGATAGGAAGGGAAGACATTATAGTACTATTCCAAACATAAGGCATTGTTTGAGAAATGTAATGTCGGTCGTCCTATATGCACTTGTGAGCCTCGAAGAGCATATAGAAAGAGGCGGTAGTCCTTTAGTTTCTTGCAGGCTTAGGGCCTGATCTCGTCTGTACAGGCTCGGATGCTGACGATGGTAGATTTACCCACTCCGAAGGAAGCTTACAGTCGTATGAGTTGTTTTGCAGTACCCTCGCCACTGAGGTGACCAATTCTTAGATGTTTGCATTGGCAGTGAATTATGGCAGAGGTCGGGGTAGCCCTTTTACGAGAAGATGTGGATGTGGTCACACCTCACAGGATAGAGGTCGCCTATCTTGCACTTTTTGTGAGAATGTTGCTGGACAAAGCATGAGAAGCCTCTTTTTGCTTATAAAGTTTTTGTAGCAGTTTCTTCTGCGGAGATGGTGACAGTTGCATGTGTTCACTACGATGATCTTCTGCAGTGAGTATCTTGGATGTCAGCTACATTATCTGCTAATTCACAACCCAACACTACTGCATTTGCTAGCCTATCAGGTACTATGGTTGCAATGCCTGTACAGTCTCCTAGTTGTGACCCTAACTGATTAGTGGACTTTGGAGCATCTCAACATTTATGTGGTGATTGGGATAGTTTTTCCACTATCAGACTTGTTTTGTGAGGACGGACAATTCAGGTGGCTGATGGTCAATAGTTACCGATTACTAGCCAGGGAGATGTCCACCTTACCCCAAACATAAGATTGATAGATGTTTTCTTAGTTCTTGATTTTTCTATTAACCTACTTTTTGTTAGTAGGATAATAGAGGAAATTAATTGTAGAGCTGTGTTTGATGCTGCCTAATGTGTTTTTTAGGATGTTCTGACTGGGAAGACGATTGGTGGAGGCCGTGAGGAAGGGGGAGTGTATCGGGTACTCCAGTCTTCATATGCTGGTCTTGTTGTTGTGTCCTCTACCACCTCATCAAGTCACTTACGACACCTCTGGTTGAGTCATCTCCCGTTAGTCAAACTCAAGTGTGTGATTCCCTAGCTTTCACCTACAGTTAGAGTTGATTGTGAAGCATGTCAGCTTAGGAAGTATCATAGGAGTTCTTATCCGTCCAATTAGAGTCCTAGGTTGAAGTCCTTGTTTGAATCACTTAACATGGATGTGTAGGGCCCAGTCGTACTACTGATAGATTAGGACATCATTATTATTTGGTTGTTATCGATAATTTCTTCTGTTTGTCATGGGTCTTCCTTTTGAAGTCCCAAGTCTAGTGTTGGAGTTGTTATAAAAAATTTCATAGTGGAAATAATGACTCCATTGGTGCCAATGTGAAAATTGTTTGGTATGATAATGCTTTAGAGTTTGTACTCATTTTTTATGCAACTTTTACCTCTCCCAGGGCATTATCCATCAGATGACTTACCCTCACATGTTGTTGAATGCAAGCACCAACATATCTGGTTGCCCGATGGTTGAATATTTAATTTTGCTTTCATGAATTTCATCTTTTTATATGTTGGGATTAGGCTTTCACAATGGTTCATGCTCAAGATATGCGGTTTTAAGTTTTCTTGAAATTATGCTTTGCCTTCAATATTGATGCTATACAAAGATGAGAGCCTTCATGATGCTTGTGTTGTATTATTTCTTTACAATTGAGCAAGATGTTTATTTCTTCGAGGGCTTAAAGTGTGTTCTTTAGAACAATGGTAAAGTTTCATGATTGGGTGGATTGGAAGATAATGGTGCTTTCAGATATCATGTTTTGCATGGAAGGATCAAGTGGAAATCATTTGAGTTGTCTAGAGTTTGTTGCTAAATGTTTTTTGTGATAATTATTGATCTGGAATCTTAAAAGAAAAGGCTTCAAGTTGTCTCAAATCCATTGTTAGAGATTCAGAGAAATTAGGAAATATTATTGTAGGTCTCAAGAAACAAATGATGGAAGTTAGTCCCTTTATATAGAGAAGGCTACTCCTATTTTAAATCCTAACATAATTTTCTAGAAAGAAACAAATATCTAACAAACCAAATCTAATCATATCCCTAAAAATAGAAAGTGATAAATCAAAAATAGAATTTTCTAATGTCCTAATTCTATAATATCTTTGACACTCCCCCACAATGTAGACTTCTTAAGAAGCAAATAGTAGATCAGAAGAGCAAGTGGTGGCTGAAGCAGAAGTAGCAACTGCAATAGTAGGCAAATAGTGGGAGACGATTCCAAGCAGGTGAGGGTCAATCTCAAGTAGGCATTTGTAGCACCATAAAAGTCGTAGAACGGGAGACAATCTCAAGCAAGAAGTAGCAGTAGTAGGTAGAAGTAGCAGCAAAAAAAAGGTAGATGATTATAGCAGAAGTAGCAATCATGGATGACAGTAGTAAGGCTATAGTAGTAGTAGCAGTAGTTGCTAGCAACAATAGACAGTGGTAGGCTGTAACAGTAGTAGCAGTAAGCTGCAGTAGTAGTAGAGCACGGTTTGCGTGCAGAGATAGCAGGAGGGCACATAGTGGCTTGTGAGAATAGAGAGACCCATGCAAGGTGGTGCGGTGGGTAGGGCAAGCACTACGTGCAGTACACGCGGCATAGTAGAAGCTACGCATGATGGTGTGTAGTAGCAGGGAGACGCATGTGTGCGCTGCAAGCAGGAGGGCACACAGAGGAGATTGTGTGCAGGAGGTTAGTGCAGTAGTCATGTGCGAGTGCCCATAGGGGATTGGTGCAGTAGCACACTATTGCATGTAGGAAGTGGCTGCGCACACGTGTAGCGCGCGAGGAGAGGAGGGGCCATTAGAGGCTCGCGGGTGGCCATGAGGCCTGACGGTGCCGCGCTGGTGGCCCTATTTTAGCGTTTTTGGTGGTGTTTTCTCTCTTTTTCAAATGGAATCAAAGCTGATCTGATACTATGTTGGCGATTTAGAGGAGATAGGAAATATTATCATAGATCTCAAGAAACAAATGATGGGAGTTGGTCCTTTTATATAGAGAGGGTTGGTCTTATTTCAAATCCGAATATAATCTTCTAGAATAAAAAAGAAACAAATCTCTAACGAATCAAATCAATCATATCCCTAAAAATAGAAAATGATAAATTAAAATTAGATTTTCCTAATTTTCTAATTCTATAATATCTCTAACATCCACATTTCTCTATATTCAAAGGTTCATCAGACCATCATGACCAGCAAACATTTGCTGCAACCCATGGTGCACGTGGTGGCGTGGTGCAACTGTGCAAGAGGTCTCCACTGCAACATTTCTTTGGTATTGCAGATTGAGATTTGGAGCATTACATTTCCTAGAGTAGCAAAAAGCATGTTATTTGGTTCTCTTTACTCCCAATATTATTGCAAAAAGAAAAAAGAAAATATTGCTGGACTCAGAAATCTCATGGTTTTGCCTAATTTGCAAAGAGTCATTACCGTATGGGTTCTCTATTGCCATAAAAGCAGAGGCTTACGTGGAGGGTGGGAGAAGATTGTGGGCTACAGACCCCATTCAAAGGCCTCATTTACTGATTTCCTTTAGTGCATATCGCCTGTCTTGATTTAAGAAAAAAGAGGCAAGAAAGGAATATGGAACAGAGAGCTAAAGGCATGCGGCTGAAATTTATGTTGAGATATTTTGCAACTTTCTTCTTTCGCTGTGGAAGTATTTTGAAAGTTGCATTTCTGTCCATACAATTTTTTGAAGCTTCAAAGCAGAGTAAAACGATCTGCAGCATTTTAAATTAGTCCGCCAGTTTCTTAAGTTTGCAAGACACCCTGAAAGTTCCTGATTATTTCAATCAGTCAAGTGTTCCTTGAATAGAAAAATAGCCAGCAAGTTCTAGTATTTACAAATCAGACCAAAAGCCTCAAAAATTGCAAATCAATCCAATATCTTGGATTTTTAAAGGGAGAACAGATGTTACATTTATTGACACTCAATCCCAACATAGTTGAAGTTTCCAATCACCTCAGAAATTATAGTTTTTTGTAGTCCGTTTTGTTTAAAGGTTGTGTTGATTTGAACTTTTTGGAAATGTTCTTATCTTAATTCAATCATGTTCTGCCCCTGGTTTGAGCCATCCTTTTTGGTTGAGTTTAAGCGGGATATTTCATGGGGTTCTTGTTGTTCTCATTTGAATTGGTGTTTGCTGACTGTATTGTCTTCTCGGAGTTTGAAAAAGAAAAAGGGGAAAAACAATAAAAAAAGGAGAAAAAAGGGAAAAAGAGAGATGGAGAGGAAGAGGAGAGGTCTATGAAATTTCTTCTCCCAACTTGGCTGAACAAGTATGGGAGAAAGGGAGAGTATTTGCGTATGAGCTTATTAAGGCCCTATATAAGAGTTTCTATGTGGGAGAAACCCATTCTCAAGGTCTGCATGGGAGAAACCTACTCTAAGATCTCCATACAGGAAAGGCACCTATCCTCGTTGAGGCCTTTGTTAGGAGAAAATGAGCATTCAAGTCTTATTCCAAAGTCCTAGGAGCATTTATATAGAGAGACTTTAAAAGGGCAATTTACAAGAGGAACCTTACATAATAAGAAAAAATATGGACACCAAAAATAGACAAAGACCAAATATAACAACCACTAACACTCTTAACACTCCCTCAAGCTGGAGCATAAACATCAGACATGCTCAGCTTAGAACGGAGATACTCCAACTGCTACTTCACTAGAGCCGTGGTAAATATATCAGCTATTTGGTCTTCACTAGAAACATATGGTGTAGAGATCTTCCCACTCATCACAACATCTCGCACAAAGTGGTAGTCAACTTCTATATCTTGGTCCGCTCATGGAAAGCAGGGTTGATCGCAATAAAGGTGGCAGCTTTATTGTCACACTACATAGGGATAAGTCCAGAAATATCAACACCAAAGTCATGTAGAATAGACCTGATCTAGAAGAGTTTATAGGTGGTATGGGCCATAGCTTGGTACTCGAACTCAACATTAAATTCGGATACATTTTTCTTCTTGCTTCACTAGGTGATTATTTTGCCTCCAACATAAGTGAAATGCCCTGTGGTAGATTGTCTGTCCTCATGAGCACCAACATAATCTGCATTAAAGTGATCACATACCTCTAGATGACCATGCTTATGGAAGAAAAGATCCTTTCTAGGAGCACTCTTCAAATACCTTAGGGCTTGGCATATGCCTGCTCAGTGCGCCTCTCCAGGTTCTTGCATAAACTGGCTCAGTTTACCAATTGCATAGGATATATTCGGCCTCGCCACTGTTAGATAAAGTAATTTCTCCACTATGGCTCTGAATCTAGTAACATCCTCCACGATTGGACTTTTAGTGCTTGCTAAGTGCAATGAAGGATCCAGTGGTATGCTAGCAGATTTGCAACCTAACATCCTTGCTTTATGAAGCATGTTCAGCACATACTTTTGTTGGGAAAGTACTATCCCTCTATCCAAATGATGTATCTCAATACCTAGAAAATAGTTGATCAGCCTAAGGTCTTTGGTAACGAACTGAGTATATAGAAAGACCTTGATTGCCTCCAAGCTTTCTTTGTCACTTCTTGTCACCAAGATATCATCAACATAAACTATCAAAATCACAGATCTTGCCTTAGTATGCTTAACAAATACTGAATGATTAGCAGTGGACCTCAAGAACCCAAAACTTTGAATAGTTGTGCTAAATTTGTCAAACCACGTTCTTGGGCTTTGTTCCAGCCCATATATAATCTTATGCAACTTACACACCTTCTGACACTCCCTTTAGCTAATAAAACCCGGAGGTTACTGCATGTATACTTCATCAAGATCACCATATAGGAAAGCGTTCTTGATGTTCAACTGATAAACATGCCACTCACGGTTGACTCCAAGAGAAAGGAGGTTCTTCACTAAATTAAGTCTAGCAACCGGGGAAAAAGTCTCAAAGTAATCCACACCAAAGGTTTGAGTATATCCTTTTGTAGCTAGCCTCACCTTGTAACGTTCAATAGAACTATCTGGGAGATATTTTAGGGTAAACACCCACTTACACCTACTACAGTAGCTCCTAGGGGTAGGTCAACCAACTCCCATGTTCCTCGGGACTAAAGTGTTGCCGTCTCTTCTTCCATAGCTTGTGTTCATAATGAAACCTGTGGGGCCTTTCTGTAGGTGTGTGGAACCTAATGCTTGTCAACTGCAGGAGATAATAGTTGCTTGTTGTAGGTAAATGGTCAAAAGAAATGTACCATGAAACATAATAGTGGGCACATGATTGTTGGGCCTTCCTTTGAGCAATGGGTAGGTCCAAGTTAGACCCTTTAGTAGGAGGAATTACCTGATCTCCATCCGAATTTGTAGGATCGGTAGAGTGTTGAGTAGGGATGGCAGACAATGGCTTGGTGGTAGGTATGGTACGAGGCTTGCAATGAAATGTCTGTGGGTAAAAGGTAGATGGCTCTGGTGGCATTATATTGGTGGATGGAATGGCTTAGAGGGCCCTAGAGGCGATGCAGATGGCATGGGAGAGGGATATGTTATGGCATTGGAGAAGTGGCTTTCCCTTTCTATGAGTAGAAGGGAATGTCCTCAAAAAATGTAACATCAACACTGACATAAAATCTATGAGCCACTAGATCAAAACAGTGATATCCCTTTTGGGTCCTAAAATGTACTCAGAAAATGCACTTTATTGACCAAGGAGCTAACTTCTCCATCTTGAATAAGTGGACAAAACAAACACACCAAAAAACCATAAGGGTAAGACTAAAAACATTTCAGGAAACAAAACAAAATATGGGATCTTACCCTCTAAGACAGAGGAAGATACCCGATTAATAAGTAGTTGTCGGAATAGCATCGGCCCAAAAATGGGAAGGCACATGCATATGAAACATCAAAATCTGTGCCACATCAAGTAAATGCTGCAATTTACGTTCATCCACACCATTCTATTGGGTATGAACGTAAGTTTGGTGAACAATGCCTAAAGAGACAAAAAATTGACAAAGTGGCATTCACAAACTTGAGTCCATTGTCACTCCTAAAAATATGAATAGTAGTAGAAAACTGATTTTTTATTTCATTGAAAAAAATTGTAATGAGTACACGAGTCTTCGACTTTTCTTTTATCATATAAATCCATGACACAGGTACAATCATCTACCAAAACAAGAAAATACCGAAAACCCCTAAGACTACGGACACGACATGGTCCCTATAATCAACATGTATAAGAGCAGGAGGTGACTTGGTTTTCCTATTTTGACAAGGGAAAGCAGACCTGTGATGCTTGCCTAATTGGCAGGCCTTACATTGAAATGACTCTGGAAACTATAACTTTGGGAATTGACGAGGCAAAATTGGGATACTAGGGTGACCAAAGCAAAGATGCCACTGTAAAGCAGTAGTGGCAAGGGTGGCAACGACAAAAAAGTGTGGGTGGTAGACTGAGGTAATATAGTTCATCCTACTCAAGTTCTCCACCAATCTGCTTCATAGTTTGAAGATCTTGTAGGAAGAAAAACTCATCATGAAAAATTGTTTGACAATTTAATGTCTTAGTAATCTGGCTAATAGATATTAAATTTAAGGCAAACTTGGGTGCATGTATCATGCCAGTCAAAGGCAAAGAACTAGATGAGGGAATATCTCCCAAGCCAATCACAGGGGACAAGGCACCATCAGCCACCCTGACATAAAAGTGTGGCGAGAGACCGCAATGAAGAAAATAATGTAGCATCACCTGTGATGTGGGAAGAAACACCTGAGTCTGCAATCCATGTTGGGGCATGGGTATTTGCAAACATAACAACAGTACCTGCAGGATGAGCTACAGATGCTTTAGCGGTAGACAATGATTGGGAAGTCCTGAGCTTGTCGTATTCCTCTCTAGAGATAAAAATCTAGGAATTGGCAAGATCCTCCTCTTGAAACTGACTCTACTCTCTTGTGGTAAATACCTAATGTGCCTGAGGCCCGCTGAGGTAAACCATGCTTGATCTAATAGCGATCAATAGTATGGTTTATCTTATGGCAGTGGTCACAGAAAAGTGGAGTGAGATCACGACCACGACCATTACCACCTCTTAATAGCACGACCTCTCCCCCTCATTGTAGGAGCCCCTCAACCATGGCCAAAGGATGCCATGGTAGAAGAGTCAGAAGATGGAACAATATCAGAAACCTCCAGGTGTGAAAGACGGGTATAAATCTGAGAAGGTGTAGGAATCTCGTCTAATGTCATAATATGATCTTTCACTGCCTTAAACTCAGGACCCAGGCCTGCTAACAATTGCACAGATCTAATGGCTTCCTAGTGCTTAGCCATCAAAGAAATATCTGAAGAAAGGGGTTGATGAATGTCCTGCTCATCCCAAAGGTTCTTCATGTTCCCATAATATTTAGTTAAACTCAAAGTGCCCTTTAGAGATTTGTGTATTTCCTCAATGACCTTGTAAAGACAAACAATGTTACTCTGATGAGAATGAATCTCATGGAGTACTTCCTATATCTTCTTGGCAGACAAATAGGACATGACTTGCTTTGCTATGGATTCTTCCATACTATTCAAAATACAAGTTGCAACCGAGTCATTATTGACCTCCCAGTCATCTATCTTGACTTTTGGTTCATCCCTTGTTAATATGCATTTCTTCCGATGAGAGCCTATGAAGCGAGAAAAAGAGGTCGACCATAAAGTTGGTGCCATCTAACTTGATAGAAGTGCCCTACATATGAGATGGTGTACTCGTGGTAGATGACTTCCTTGCCGAGTCACCGAGGGTCATCTTTCGGTTGCTCAAGATGCCTCGAATAATAAGAAATATAGGGGAAGATCTTTTAGCATAGGAATCAGATCATAAAGTTTGAAAAATTGGACTTTCATACCACAAAAGGGAGAGCAGTCCCTCATGATCCAAAAAATAGGACTTTTTAGATCATATGGTGGTTGCACAAGCAATCAAAAGGACTACAGCCGGTCCTTGAGGTAGGAGATCAACCACAACTGGCATTGGCTGCTATAGAGCATACCACAGGTTGCAGTCGGTGAGAGGAGGCTTGTTTAGGCCATCGCAACACCTATTAGCAGGTGTAGTAGGCGGCATTGAGGCAAAGGGAGACCAACAGTGCTAGTTTAGACCACTACTGCCCCGACTAGGAGGCATAGAGGTTGAGGAAGACTGGCGATGCCGATCTAGGTGGCCACGCTGCCAGTAGTGCCGGTGATTGGCCTGAAGGTGACTGGCAGGGACGCTAGAGAGAGGGGTTTGGTGGTGGGATATCGAAGCCCCGGTCTAGGACCGTTGCTATGATACCATGTTAGGAGATAATGAGCATTCAAGTCTTATTCCAAAGCCTTAGGAGCCTTTATATAAAGAGGCTCTAAAAGGGCAAATTACAAGAGGACCCTTACTTAAGAAGAGAAAATATAATGGACACCAAAAATAACAAAACATAACAACTACCAAGACTGTAATAATCTTTATGAGAGAGACTTGGTAAAGCTTAACTTTGTCACATGTAGATAATGTATCATCGTCAATATCTAAAGTTTTGCCATCAGCATCCCTCCGACAAGCGAGAATGAGGATGTAGCTTTGTTGTCATTCATCAAAAGGAAATCAGTTACTAAGGTTGCATCATTTGTCAATGCCACAATTGCTACTGTTAGTGATGACTTTAATTTGTAACAAGTTGAGCATTCCATGCTCCATCTTGGGAGAGATTAATCTTGGTTGTTTGGTTATTGGATCTTGCAAAGATCTAATTTTGTTGATTAATCCCACATAATGGAGTGGGAGCTTGAGAAGTTTGTAGTGGCCTTTATATAAAGGGTCTTCTATTTCTTTTTTCTTTGAGAAGTTCTAACGCATCATCAAGCCCCCTTTAAGGCTCCTCTTGTGATTTTTCTCTTTAGGGTTTTTCGTGCACATTTGGGCTTTTATGGTTGAATATTCGTTCTTGCTCCAATGCATTTCATCGTTTTGTATATTTCAATAAATGGCCTTCGAGGGCAATATGTTGAAGTTGGGTTTAGTTCAACATTTGGTGTCCTATCTCATTAGTATGCAGATGATTTTTTTCCCTATACTTGGAGATGCTGATGTTTCCTCTTTCACAAATTGGGAGGCTTAGCCCATCAGCTCTTGACATAACATCATTTAGCAAGGCAGAGATAGCAACTTAACTTCACTAGTGTTGTGTACAGTGAAGTTGACGCCTTGAGCAAGAGGCACCAAGACAAAGTGGATAAATTTGCCAAGCAATTGGGTTTGATAATGGCCTTGTGATAATATTCGTCAAGTGTTCGAAGGCAAGAAAAATAAAGGATGTGGTTGTGGTGAGATCATGCTAGTGGCCTTGTTGACTCTATGGAGCTCGTCATTTCACTAGTGCTTGCTTAGGCAATTTGACAAAAGCATCACAAAATGGTCTATGGTTAAAATGGAGGTTTATAAGACCTGCTGGTATGCATTGGGTGCTTGGATGTTTTTGAATGCCATGGTTGATGGTTGATGATGCTAGGTTGCTTCACTATTAACAGGGCACAATTTGTGACTTGTATGTGTTAAGAGTTTGGAGTTAGCCATGTGGTAGTCAAGGATGTGTCCACGTGTCAGTCTATGGGGCCCATGTTGGGTGTGTGATATGTGTGCGTGTGTTTAGGGTTTGGTGAGGCATTTACCAAGTTTATTTTGCGCCACATGTGGCAACTTTGTTTTAGTGATTAATTGAGTCCAAATTTAGGATTGAGTAATTTTAGCAGTAGTCAAGTGATTGAGTTTGTTTAGGAAATAGGATTTGCGATTCCTAAATTAGTTAGGATTGTGATTGGATTTGTAATTGAGATTGGTTCTCTTTAAATAGAGATCAAATCTCCTTATTTTCCTTTGACTTGCAATAAACTATTTTCCACATTCAAGAACTCCCTCTTCTCTTGCTCTTCCACATCGCCAACCTCTCTCTCTCTTCCTCCTCTCTCCACGTGCCAACATCTAGGAAAAGAAGGGCTCCGCCACGCATTCCAATTCTTCACATGGTATTAAAGCGAGTCTTTTAGGCCTATTAATCTTGCGTGTGTAGAGGAGAGAAGGATATCTCTCTCCATGCGTGACACATGGAGTCGTGCTTAAGGTCGAGCGCAAGCCAAGTTCAAGTTTGAGGCATGTGAATCTGTCACGCACCCGGGAAGGCCAAGTAGAGGACATTGGCTTTAGGGCATACAAGAAGAGGTGTAAAGGCCTCAAATTTCAAGTTTAAGGGACGCGTGAACCTATTATGCACCAGGAAACGCCAAATTATAGCATTTGATTCCTGGGCGTACAAGAAGTGGCACAGAGACCACCCAAGTTGTAGTTATGGCTGATGCAGGGGCCCCAATCATGAAGCCCATGTTATCCTAGAGAGCACACTTGAAAATCGCGAGGGAGCCAAGGAAAAGAAGTGGGAGAAGGAGAATTGCATGGTTTCGTTTACATCTGTAGATTTAGAGGAGCTTTGGGTGTTAATCGAGGAAAAAAAGAAGACAAATGCGGCCATAACGACATAATGACTTTCGAGGTTGCTAAAGAAGCAACGAATACTGAGGTTGCAAAGGACTTGCAATTGCACCAGAAGATGTGTTCAATGAAGATCCGAGAGCATACGTGTCAGTCTGTGGGGCCCATGTTGGGCGCGTGATATGTGTGCGTGTGTTTAGGGTTTGGTGAGGTATTTTCTAGGTTTGTTTTGTGCCACATGTGGCAACTTATTTTGGTGATTGTTTGAGTCCAAATTTAGGATTGAGTAATTTTAGGAGTAAAGTGATTGAGTTTGTTTAGGAAATAGGATTTGCAATTCCTAAATTAGTTAGGATTGTGATTGGGTTTGTAATTGATATTGGTTCTCTTTAAATAGACCAATCTCCTTACTTTACTTTGAGTTGCAATAAACTATTTTCCACATTCAAGAACTCTCTCCTTTCTTCCTCTTCCATGCCACTGGCCTCGCTTTCTCTTCCTCCTCTCTCCACGAGCCAACATCTAGAAGAAGAAGGGCTTATGCATCCCAATTTTTCACAGTATGAATTGCAATGTTTTCAGAACAACTTGGACAGCTTGCTTAGATGTGTTTCCCATGGTTGTGTGGGAGGTGACAAAGGCACATAGGAGGTAAGGAGAGAGGGAGGCATGCCATTCTACACAAAACATGTCGGCAAGTGTAGGGTGAGGCTGGTTTTAGTTTAGGACGACTGAGCTACACCATTTAGGTCCCAAAAACATGGAATCTTGGTTCTCTCAGATCTTGAAATTCCTTCTATTGCCTTTAGTAAAATTTGAGGCCAATTCTGCTACGTACATCACTGCCATTACATTTTGCAATAATATACAATTTATTCATACACTTTTGAACTCCAAAATCACTTGAAGCTCTGAAAGACCCTTGGCAAATTAAAACATACGGACCAAACAAAATGATATGGCATTTTATCTAACTTAATTGCTCCTTATATTACCAATATGTAGCAAATACAAGGTTGACAAACATTTGAATTGCATGCCTTACCAATATTTATGGGTTATTACCAAGGTTTAAAAAAATGTAAGGCACAACGGGACATTTCGCTGCTAGTGAGGCAAGGTGTAAGCCTTAAGACTCTTGAGGCATATGCCTCAGATTTTAGGAAGAAAAAAAAATAAGATTTGGCCTAATTGTGTGTTATTGATGTGGAAAAAAGCAAATAACACATTTCTATGACAATTCACTTCACCAAAATATTTCAAGAATGAAATTATAGATAAATAGAGTCCAATTCTCCAGCACAAGGTAGATTGAAACACAAAATAAAAATATATCAAATAGAAATGTCCAAGACCTCGAAAGGACATTCAAAACATAAAATAGAAGTGCATATACTTTATTCATTATTTTATGTGCACTGAAAATATCATGTCATTATCGTACGTTCATCTTTTTTTGCTAAAAAATCTTTTTTAATCAAAAACTTTAGAATGATGTTCACATTTAACATGCAGTGGAGAGTTAAATACAAACAATGAAACAATTAACCTGACAATGGTATACTATCCAAGACAAACAAAAGAGGGGGGAGGTACGGGCAGCAAGGATGGACAAGTGATTGGTTGTTTGGCAATGGGGGATGTGCAGTCAATGAGTAAGTGAAGGACAGCTGCAACAGTGAGCAGCTACTGCATCGAGCATCTGTAATGATGAGATGGGGGCAACAAGCAGCAAATAACAGAGCAAGATGGGTTGTTTGGTACGTGGTGAGCTGTGGCGAGTTGCTGAAGAACATTGGCAGCAACTAGCAAGTGACAGCATGGTGGGGAGCTCTACTGCCACAGTAGGGAGCTCCAACAGTGGTGGGAAGTTTGATGAGGGCTTTCTTAGGGCTCAAGGAGGGGATGGATAGGGGTTTAGAGAGCACGTAGGGATGTTAGGGAAGTTGTATTCATGAATAACATCCAAGAAAAGTTGTATTTCATGCAAGAATCTTATTCTGGACCCTATTAGTGTTACTTATTTTCTCCTATCTGAGGTGGCACCTCAGTTTCGCCTCACTGCCTCGACACCAACTGAGGCATATGCCTCACTAGCTATCTACTAAGGTGTACGCCTCAAGGCAAAAATTGGCCGCCTCGCCTTGAGGAGTGTTTTTTTAAACTATGGTTATTACATAGTCTACATCTTGTTCCGGAAGTCATCAGAAGTTGTTTCCAGACTGAACATTCACCCTTCTTGAAAAAAGATTACTAATGAAATTGTTGAATTTGGTGGTCCACATGATGATATAATTTTGACCGGGGATGATTGACAGGGTATTGGTGATTAAGAGCTGCATATTATGAAAAATTCGTCACCAACAAGTTGGGACAACTTGGCATTTAGGTAGCCAGCATAAGGGAGCTGCACTATTAAGATTGGAGAAATATGTCACCAACTTGTTTTGTGAGATAGGCATCTTGGGATCCTAGTCATCTGTGTTATCTCAATGGATTCAAACGTGCATATTTATGAAAAGTGCAGATTATGGTTAGGAATGTGGTCTATCTTACTGTAACTAGATTATATATGTATCACCTGCTGCAAGCAACAGTAGTCATTTCATGGATAAGCTTCCTGAGGCTTATTGGTAAGTTGGCTGACATCAATACAAGGAAAGACGATCTTTTAAAGTGTACAAATGGGGTCCCAATGTTTGATGTCACTAACAAATAGAAGCCTCTGTCAGGTAAATTTTTATGTATAATGATAGCCCTTTTTCTGTGAAGAAGAGGCATATAAAGTGGAATAAAATGAATTGCATTGCATTATTCAGTAGCCCTACCTCTCAATATGTAGAGAGGTGGGAAAAGTACAACCAGCCTCATATAGAAAGATAAGAAAATACAACTAAGGACAATAATATAAAAATACAACTAAAAGATCAAAAGGGTATAACACTCTCCCTTAAGCTGAAGCATAGATATCAACCATGCTCAACTTGGAACAAGAGACATCGAAAGCTGATCGTGCCAATGACTTGGTAAATGTCTGCTGTTTGGTCCTTAGAAGATACTGAAGTAGTGTAGATAAGTCCCCTCTGTATCAAGTCACGAATATAATGACAATCTCTACATGCTTGGTCCTCTCATAAAATATGGGGTTGTTAGCTATGTATGTAATAGCTTGGTTGTCATATCTCATCTCCATAGGCATGCCAACAGATATGTGCAAGTCCATAAAGGGTGACCTCGCCCACATCATATCAGCTGTAGCTTGATCCATGGCATTGTACTCGACTTTGCACTGGATTTAGACACAACAGCTTCCTTCTTGCTTTTCCACGTCACAAGATTCCCTACCACATACGTATAGAAGCCTGTAATGGACTTTCTATCAGCCAAGCATCCTGCATAATCTGCATCCGAATAGCCCACTATACTCATGGATGTCTCCTTGCTAAATAGAATCCTATGTCCTGGTGCTTTCTTCAAATATCTCAACACTATCATTGCAACACCCTAGTGGTGCTTGGTCGGCTTGTCTATAAATTGGCTCAACTTCATAACTGCAAGGGAAATATCAGACCTGATGATGATGAGGTATAGGCGCTTGCCCATTAGCCACCTGTATTGTCTATTGTTAGCTGCCTTTGACTTCTCATCACACAGATGAGTCTTGGGATCCATGGAAATGTTGGTTGGTTTGGCTCCTAACAAGCTAGTCTCCTGAAGTAGATCAAGTGCATACTTCCTTTGGGAAAGAACTATGCCTTTCTTGCTGCGAGCAATTTCTATGTCCAGGAATTACCTCAATGGTCAAAGGTCCTTCATCACAAAGCTCCCTAACAAACACTCCTTGACCTTTGTAATGCCTGCACTGCCATCACCAGTAATAATCAGGTCATTAACATAAAGTGGGAGCACAATTGTACCGCTCCTCGTCTTCCTGATGAAACAGGGAATGATCAGATGAGGACTTTTTGAAGCTTGTGGCCTCCACTACCTCTGAGAGCTTTTGGAACCAAGCACTAGGACTCTACTTTAAGTCATACATGGCCTTCCTCAATCTGTATACACACTCTCCCTGAACCTCATAACCTGGGGGCTGTTGCATATATACCTCTTCCTAAAGAGCACCGTAAAGAAATGCATTCTTGACATCTAGCTAATAAAGTGGCCAATTACGCTGAAGTGTCACAAAAATCAGAATGCGCACAGTAGATAGGCGTGCGACCATAGAGAATGTATCAAAGAAGTCCATGCCATATGTCTGCGTGAACCCCTTTGCAACCAGGCGAGCCTTGTATGTAGCAAATGACCCATTTGGATTATATTCGACTGCAAATACGCATCGGCATTCAACCACTGCTGTGTCCTCAGGTAAAGTATACCACGAGAACGAAGAGCAGCCATCTCATCCTCCATGGCCTGATGCCACTTTGGATCGAGCTTGTCCTGCTGATACGTGGTAGGAATCTGCACCGTTGATAATGCACAAAAAAATTGCCAAAAGGTAGTCCCAAGTCCCTTTGTAGATAAGGCCCCTGCAACTAGATATTTGGCATAACTCCAGGGAGCCTTCCAAAAAGCTATCAGAAGGTTAAAATCAGCTGGCACTACATCTAGCAATTGCTCTGACTCTCTCTTAGCACCGGGTATAGATCCGTCATTATCGTCCTGGGAACTCCTTGCATCATCACTATGAATGTCTTTTGTAGGCATATGAAACTAGGGTGGAGCAAGATCAGACGAAGGGGATACTTGTCGATATGTAACAGGAAGCTTGTATGTGACTGGAGGCTCACGAATCTCTTAGGTTCAGAAAGTGATGGCTCTGACAGTGAGGACCCAGTCTCAGTGATAGAAATCAGTGGTATATGATGAATAGGCATGGGTGCCTAAGTAAGCTTAGGAGAAAGACGACTTCCGACAGTAGAGAAGTACGGAACGGACTTGTGAAAGGTGACATCTGCACCGACGTAGTGACGTCCTCCAATAGGATCATAGCATCGATATCCTTTCTGAGTTCGTGAATACTCAAGAAAAACACACTTGACCATGCGAGGAGCTAGTTTATCCTTGTTGAACCCATGGATATGCACAAATGCAACGCATCCAAAGACTCGAGGAGGCACTTCAAATAGATCACTATCATGAAACAAGATGGAGTAGGGAACTTACTCATCAAGAATAGTGGAGGGCATTCGATCAATGAGATAACAAGCAGTTAATATCGCATCTCCCCAGTATCTGTCAAGCTCACTGTTCTGAATCAAGAGTCTATGCAACATCAAGAATGTGCCTATGCTTTCATTCTGCCACACCATTTTGCTGAGATGTGTGGGGGCACGTCATTCGATGAATGATGCCATGCTTACGATAAAAATTGTGTAGTGAAGTAGTGTAGAACTTTAATGCATTGTTTGATCTAATGATTTTCACCTTCGACTCATATTGACTCCCGAGCTTTGCTAAAAAGGTACGAATCATGTCACCTGTCTCAGATTTGGCCTTCAATAGAAATATTCAAGTAAAACGAGAAAGTCATCCACAATAGCCAGATAGTATCTGTGTTCCAGATGATCAAGAGTTTGGTTGGGTCCCCAAATATCTATATGGAACAACTGAAATAAGGCTTGGGATCCCTGATGTTGACTTTTAGGGGAGGTACTCCTGTGGTGCTTCCCAAGTTGACACGACTCACATTGAAATGTAGCAGTAGGAGAAATTTGTGGTAGCATACGTCTAAGCTTTGGCAAGGGGAGATGACTAAACCTGAGATGCCACATGTGATTAATAGCACCCTGTGATGAGAGTGAAACATGTCCTGCATATGACAACTGCAGAAGACGATAAACACCACCTTCCTCACGACCACACCCAATAATATTGCTAGTGAGAATTCCTCAAAAGTGAGACATAACATTGAAAATTGCCTTGCAATTCAATTCCTTCGTAATCCTGCTTATTAACAGCATACCTAGTGGGAAGTCAGGCGTTAAAAGAACATTCTCCAACTTCATGTGCAGGGCTACACCAACCTCCCCCTGACCAGATGTGGGAAACTGTCTCCCATCAGCAACTTTCACAGTTCTGCTTGGTGGAACTAGACGGATGGTGATGAACTGCCTCTCATCGCCACAGATATGCTAAGAAGTTCCTGAATCAACAAGCCAATTTGCATCTCCAGCTTAAGGCGAACAAGCTATTCCCACTTGGAAAGCACCATACTGCCTATACACCTGGAGCAATGCCTCATACTTGCTCCTAGAAATAATGATAGTGTCAGGTGTCTCTCCTGTCATCATAGAAGCCTTCTCCCGGGAACTGAGGGGGCTTGCACACGCCCTAGATTAAGAAGACATCACACCACCTCCAGCCACTAAAGCTGATGAAGAGACACTAAATCATCGAATCTGACATAAACAACTCCAAGATCTAAAATTATTCAAGACATCTTCCTTGAATTGTAGATCATATTTGAATACTCCATTTCAGATCATGTGTGTTTCAAAATATGTTATTATAGGTGTAGCAATCACTTCCAGGGAATTAGGGACCCACGGAAGTGACTGCCTCTCACTTTTAGAGCTTGTTGATACCTAGGATAGAAGAGAGGGCCATACACTTGGCCCTACCAACAAGAAGCCTCCACGCATAGGTACACATGTAGAGGAACCCCTGCGCAAGGCCATAGGGGCCCCTCGTAGACAACGTGAGACCTATAGTAGTCGCAGCAAGCATTGTTGTAGTGGTGCATGGGGACATGCAGTCCCTATAGCAGCGCTGGGACCCTGCTGTAGGGGCTGCAGCGGCATCATGGAAGAGTAGGAGGTCCTGCGACAGTGCTAGGGCCCTGTTGGGTGTTGGTGGCACTGTTGTAGGGCCATCAGAGATGAGGAAGAGGGTCGACGGTGGGGGGTTTAGGTGGAGGGTGTGTCAAGACTTATTTATCTTGTCCTTTCTTTCTATTAGTAGCTATTTGTAGTTTGTTATTTCTTTATGGACATGCACTGTATTTTACCCACATCTTTCTCTCTATATAAAGAGATGTAGAGTTTCTAAGGAATATAGATTGAACATTTCTTCCCACTTGGCATGAGAACGCGATCCTAGATCGGGTTTTGGTATCCCATCCTCACAAACCGCCAAAACCCATCCATGAAAAACCCTAGCCTCCCCGTCGGAATAGTAGCCACCGGATCGCCCCTGCCCTGGCGTCTAGCGGCTGCAGCAGAGGCTGCTAGCCTCCCCGCTGGACAGAAGGTGCGCACAGCGCCAGTAGCGCATGGTGGCGCGTGCAGTAGCGCTCTAAGCAAGCGTGCGGCAGCGTGTACGACAGCGCTCTGAGCGAGCGCGCGTCGGTATGCTGCAAGGGCAGTAGCGCGCAACGGCGCATGTAGTGACGCTCGAAGAGGGTGTGTACCAGCGTGGTGCAGGGGTAGCAGCGCGCGGTGGTGCGTGCGTGAAGTAACGGTGCTCAATGAAGGTGTGTGCAACACCAAATCTAAGTTGTACCTGACAGAGCAACGGTGGCAGTAGCAACGTTGTTGCCTGTTGTTGCTGTGTAGGCAGCAGCGGCAAGCATAGCCTCCTCCCTCGTGGTTTGAGGGCCGCTAGGGATCTCTCCTGACCCTAGCGTGTCCCTCCTATCATCCGGAGGGATCTCATGATCTAAAAAAAAAACATGGTCTCCGAGGATCTATTTACTTGGATTTCATTTTCGATCACGTAATTTGTGATCAGATCGTGATTCTCCAGATCTGAACGAGATATTTCAGATCTGATTTATGTGGATTCCCAGTGGATTTGACAGCAATGGCCGCTTCCTCATCATCTAGTTTGTGAAGTGATCAAGATGATGGCATATGCAGGCATGGTGCAACGAGAGCATGACAAGAGTCATCATAGTACAGGATGGCTAGTTGACTCCGGTGCCTCACAGCATCCTTGTGGTGATGATCGTAGTTATTTTCGGTCACTCAGTTCTGTTGTACCAGGGAGAACGGTGTAGGTAGTTGATGGTAGACACGCTTCAGTTGTTGGCGAGGGGGAGGTGTCTGTTACCCCTATGTTGCAGCTGTCGAGAGCACTACATGTACCAGAGTTCCCCATGAGTCTGTTGTCTGTGAGCAGAATTACAAAGGATCTTCATTGTAGGATTATCTTTGATGACATTGGATGTATTGTTCAGGATAAGTTCACTGGGAAGACCGTCGCCAGAGGTACAAAGGAAAATAGGCTTTATCACCTTGGCTAGGAGCCATTTGCAAGAGCTAGTAGTTACGATGCTGGGAGTGCCTTACAGTGGCATGTTCATCTTGGTCACATGCCTCTGGATCGCCTAAGGAGGGTGATCCCACATGTTTCACATGCTACTACTATTAGATGTGATGCTTGCCAATTAGATAAGTACCATCATCTTCCTTTTCTGCCAGTACTTCTCCTGGATCAACAGTTACTTTTGAGTTACTCCATATGGATGTCTAGGGACCGAGTAGAGTTCTAGACAGGATGGGACATCGGTATTATCTTGTTGTTGTTGATGACTTCACCAGAGTATCTTGGGTGTTCCTTCTGAAGACTACAGGAGATGTTGGATGTGCTATAGAGACTCTTATTTTGGAGATCAGGATTCGGTATTCTGCTACAATGAAGATTGTACGGACAGATAATGCCCTTGAGTTTTGCACTAGTAGACTTACTGATTTCTATAGGACTCATGGGATTATTCACGAGACCACTTGTCCCCATACTTCACAGCAAAATGGGGTTGCAGAGAGGAAGCACAGACACCTGGTAGAGATTGCTCGCACTCTACTTATTCACCACAGTGTTCTACAGAGATACTAGGGGGATGCTGTTTTGACGGTGTGTTACCAGGATGCCGAGTTCAGTTTGTCACGAGCAGATATCGAGTCTTCTGTTACATCCAAATGGCGAGCTTTTTCATGTCTCCCAGGATCTTTGGTTGTGTTGCTTTTGTTCATGTGCCATCATTAGGCCGTGACAAGCTTGCTCCTCGTGCTGTCAAGTGCGTCTTCTTAGGGTACTCCAGGAGTCAGAACCGATGTTATAATCCCATCCACCACAGGCATTACGTCAGCGTTGATGTGACTTTTCATGAGACGACACCATACTTTTTTGTTGCTGGACAGATAAGTGTTCACGATGATGCTGCTCCCATGCCTATTCCTCCAGTTCCACTTGAGGCGATTCCGATCTCCACACCTTTGCTGACTTTTTCAGAGTCTACTACCCCGTGGATGACTGCCAGAGATTGCATGGTCCGCTGCAGATATATAGTAGGCCTCATGCAACACTATAGAGGCATCTGCCTACCCTAGGGACTGATCTTCCACAGGCAGTCAAGATGGGTTTTGATGACAGTGATCGTCTAGTTAGACCTGATCCCCTTGACAGTGTAAATCACCATAGTAGTGAGGTTTCCTCTATAGAGACTCAGGCAGAGATACCAGATGAGTCTATCTTCATATTACCATTAGGAAGGCACTCTGCACGTGTGAGTCCAGATATCAGGTTGCAGGCAGTTTAGCTATAGATGGTCTTGGTTCTCAGTTTTGTAGCATCTGTCATGCTCTTATAGCTTCACCCATTCCTTTGACCTACCAGTAGGCTATGCTTGATCCAAAGTGGCGTCAAGCCATGGAGGATGAGATGGCAGCATTTTGGAGCAGACAGACTTGGGATCTCACCTCACTTCCTATAAGCGCGCGACTAGTTGGCTCTAGATGGGTCTTTGCCTTGAAGTACAACCCTGATGGGTCTATTTCAAGGTATAAGGTTAGGTTGGTGGCAAAGGGGTTCACCCAGACATATGGGGTAGACTTCTTTAATACTTTCTCTCCCGTTGCTCGGCTTGCCACTGTTCGGATACTCATTTTTGTTGCTGCCTACAGAGATTGGTGGTTACATCAACTTGATGTGAAGAATGCTTTTCTTTACGACGATCTTTAGGAGGAAGTTTACATGCAGTAGCCCCTATGTTTTGAGGTCCAGAGGGAGTGTGTGTGTAGACTTAGGAAGGCCATCTATGGCCTAAAGCAGAGCCCGAGAGACTGGTTTCAGAAGCTCTTAGATGTGTTGCAGAGGCCTTCCTTAGGTCATTCTCTGTTTGTTAAGAAAACAGAGAATGGTGTGGTAGCTCACTAGTTTATGTGGATGACTTGATTGTCACAGGTGATGATGAGACTAGGATAAGACAAGTCAAGGAATCTCTTGCACAGGAATTTGTTATGAAGGGTCAGGGTCAGTTTAGATATTTCTTAGTGATCGAGGTTGCTAGGAGCAGAGATGGGATTGTTCTTTCTCAACGCAAGTATGCGTTGGATGTTCTTTAGGAGACAGGTTTGTTGGGGTCCAATCCAGCCAATATTCCTATGGACCCCAAGGCACATCTTCATGATGAGGAGACAGAGGCAACTGATAGCAGAGCATACAAACAGCTTGTGGGCAAGCTGTTGTACCTGACTATCACCAGACCAGATATTGCCTTGGCAGTAGGCAAACTCAACTAATTTATGGAGAGGCAGACGAAGCTGCACTGGCAGGTAGCTATGCAGGTGCTGAGATACTTGAAGAAAGTACCAGGTTGTGGTATTCTCTTTCAGAGAGGCTTCCTATGATAGTGGTAGGGTATTTCGACACTAATTATGCAGGATGTGTGCTCGATGGGAAATCCACCACTAGTTTCTATACCTTTGTGGCAGATAATTTGGTTACCTGGAGAAGCAAGAAATAGGGGGCAGTTTCTTGCTCCAGTGCATAGTTAGAGTATAGGGCAATGGCCTAGACTGCTGCAGAGATGGTCTGGATACGATCTCTCTTGCATGATTTGCATGTCCAGATTGAAGAGCCCATGGAGATGTGATGTGACAATCGGGCAGCTAGCTACATAGCTAACAACCCGATGTTCCATGAGTGCACCAAACATGTTGAGATGGTCTGTCACTACACCAGAGATCTTATACAGCGTGGTTTGTTGCGCACTACTTATGTGGCATCTGAGGATCAGACAACCGATGTGTTCACGAAGTTTCTATCTCGTTCAGCATTTAATTTCTGTTGTTTCAAGTTGAGCATGATTGACATCTGTACTCCAGCTTGAGGAGGAGTGTTGAGACTCCTATTTATCCTGTCCTTTCTTTTTATTAGTAGCTATTTGTAATTGGTTATTTCTTTATAGATATGTATTGTATTTTACCCACATCTCTCTCTCTATATAAAGAGATGTAGGCTTTCCAAGGAATATAGATTGAACGTTTCTTCCCACTGGGTGAGGAAAGCTAGGGTTTTGGTGGGATATCAGGTCCCGATCTAGGATTGTTGCTATGATATCAAGTGGAATAAAATGAATTGCATCACGTTATTCAGAAGCCACAAGAAAATACAACCAATGACAATAATATAAAAACACAACTAAAAGACCAAAGTGGTACAACATATAATGCTTGTTACTCTCATCTATGGTACCGTGACGAAGATAGTCTTATGGATTTTAGGCTTTTGTGGGGAGCAAAAGCACCTTTGGAGGTTTGTTTCTTTGCATGGGAGTTGCACCGTGGGAGGCTTCTGACGAAGGTTAGGAGATAGAATTTGGATCAAGAATTGGGATCAAGAATTGGGATCAAGAATTGGATCCCAAATATGTGAGTCAATTGATTTTTTTGTCCTGATGGGATTGAGGATATAGAACATCTTTTCTGCACCTGCCCTTTTTCTCAAAGAGTTTGGGAGGACTTCCATTATGTGTGGGTCTCTACTACTTCTTTCCAAGATTATCTAGACTTCCTTCAGACAGGCAACTGCAGGGGCAGTGCAGTTTCGGTTCAAGTTTGAGCAGGCTGCCCGTTAGCTGTTTTATGGGCAGTGTGGCAGGAACAAAACGGATCTGTCTTTGAAAGGAGTATTCCTTATTGTGAAAATGTAAATTTTGGTCACATTCTTTGGTGGCTGACTGGGTGAATATCCCTTGATTGGAACCATGTACGAAAATTATACTTTGGAGGGTTACTGACCTCGGGTAACTCTCCTTTTACTTTTCAAAAAAAAAGTACACTACATCTTCTCATATAACAAAAAGACTGATGTGGAACCAAGCTCTCCCACAGTCGAAGGATCTGTCCATTGTTATTATTATTTTTTGAAATAAAGGATCGGTGCATTTGCTCTACCCCTCAGGCCCATTTACTCTATGGCACCACGAGGTAGTTGAATCCTTATCATCAACTTTGCAAATGGAAAGCACACATTCCACGTCCTGTGCTTTTTTATCTGATTTTGTATTATTGGTTATTTCTATTTGAGAAATAGATGATAACTCGCTTTGAAGAAAACAAATACATTACTTAGGGATTGACAAATGGGGTGAAGAATGGAGCAAAAGGTTTGTGATTTGCTTCTACATGGAGTTCTTAATTATGTAATGGGGCATTTTAGGCATAAGAAATTGTTTTGCTTGATGGAGGCTTCTATATGTCACCAATGTCAAATATTGGGGACCCTGTTTGTGCTTTTTTGAAGTTTAGGATCCTATTGGAATCCCACCTCAAAGATTCTGGCCCTATCCATAATTTAGTCTTCCACATAATAGCATTAAATTTGTCAAAAATCAGATAGCCTTTTCTAGAAAAAAAGGAAAGAAAGAACATGGTCTTTTGCTTTGTTATAAAAATTAGCTAGGCAATTGGGTCATGAGGGGTTATTGACCTCTAAGGTTATTGTTGTTGCATTGGTGTGAATTTGGCCATCCTGCAACAAATTTATTCTCCCTGTCTAAAGCTCTCTTGTGGACATTTTTCATGAAAAAGTATTGGTGCATGCATGCAATTACTTGTAAGAAAGCTTAGCAATAGGGCTTGAAGGTGTGTGAGCCCTCAATAGAAACACAAAATTGTTATAAATTCCAATGAGATGCACTTGAATTTTGCAATTTGGTTGTATGTATTTTCAGTAACATTCAAGGAATCTTTTATACTGTTAAATTGTAGAAGTAAAGGGAGATGTCTTTAAAAAAAAAGAAGAAGAAGATGTATGCAGAATTATGATAATGTGAGATAATTTGGACCAGCACATGTCAGCTTAACATCCTCACCTGCATGTGCACACATCACCTCTATGCATGAGGTGAAATTGCAAAATTCTGTTACATTCGTTTTTTATTAAATATCATTATATTCCTTCTTGAGTTTGGTTGTCACTCACGGTTTGAAGCCTTTATTTGTGCTGAGATTTGTGCTTTTCTTACAAAGGGCACAGGCATCTTTTATGTGTTTTATAACATATTGGTTTCAAGTATCTCAACATCCAGGTTTAGCACCTTTAGCCCATGGATAGACTATTGGAAATCCTGCTTAATATCCACCTAGCACACCCTCACAATTACAAAACTCCCAGTTCCCCTTTTCATCACACATTTGACAAATTTCACCAAAATAAACTTGTCACCTGTTTAGGTTGGGTTTTATGCGCGAAAGGCCCATTACCTGAAGAAAGTTGCAGAGATATGTGTAAAGAAATATGCTGGAGACATTCCAAATTCATTGGAGAAGCTGCTTTCCCTTCCAGGAATTGGGCCTAAGATGGCTCATTTGGTAGGTCTCTTGTATTTAATATTCTTATGGGAAAAGCATTTTGTTTCTGAGATCTGTTTTATCGACACAGGTCATGAATATTGCATGGGAAGATGTTCAAGGGATATGTGTAGATACACATGTACATCGCATATGTAATCGCCTTGGATGGGTATCAAAACCAGGAAGGAAACAAGTACCTTTTTGGATGATCTTATTTTTGGTTAATGCCTTTTGCCATTTACGATTTGCCTTTTATTCTGTTGTAACTGTGTTTTGTTGACCACCGCAGGGAACATCATCTCCTGAAGAAACTAGACTGGCCCTGGAAACATGGCTTCCAAAAGAGGAATGGGTTGCAATAAATCCACTGTTGGTATGCATGAGTTGGTATCCTTTTCCTTCTAGAACTTAACTTGTTTATATTATCTTATTAGCAATGAGAAAAACTACCATTTCCATCACTGGTTGAGATACTCTGGCATAATGGAGGTTGCTTTTCTTTTCACCAGTTATTCCATGGACCATACTGTTGTGAGTGTATTACCGAATTGTAGACAAAGTAGTTATGTTCGGGGCATTTGAATCCCTATAGATTCAAACAAGCAAGATACTGTCTAATGGCTTCCTCTTAGTACCTCTTTAGTCTTCTTTGATCATTCCTATGTGTCTTGACATCCAACTCATCTTACCTTAGTTACTGGCAGTTATGTAGAGGGTAAAACCTTCATGAAAATCCACTACAAAAAATAAAATAACTTATTTATTTGTGTTTCCTGAACTCAAGAGTTCTGGCCATGCTTGGTTGCTTTGGCTCGACTTGATTGGAAGTTATTAAGATTGAGTGTTTCAAAAACATCATGGAAACTGGAAAACTAGACTTGCATTATGATAGAGATATTTGAAAATGCTCAATGCTATGCCACCGTTTGTCCCCTTGTCACGACTTACTGTGGAATTGAGAAATTCAAGAATAAGTTTAGGTGGAATATACTTTATTCCATTTCTCTCTTCCTTCATGTGATACAAAAGAACACTTAAATTATTTATTGATGTGATATTAAATATAATCATCTAATACTAAAAAACACTACTCATCTCTTCCATACAAATAACAAACTTGTTTGTCTATGTGGCCCCGAATAACAACCAAAGTTATTCCAGAACAACTTTTTTTTTCTCTCATGTAATTCTTCAAATTTTATTCCTCTTTCCAAATAGTGCCAATGAAAATTACAAGAAAATCCATTGATTCCTTTTATTATTGCTAATTCTTATACCTAATAAGAGAGGATGCAAATTACTTGAACAATGTGATTCCACACAACTCTGAACTTTAAATTAAATAAAAAATATATAAAATGCTTAGAGAATTGGGAAAATGATTATTTTGTTATATTTTCTGAACATCCAAAGCTGATAGAATTGATATTATTAAAAAAAGCCACTACCATCTGATAGACGTGAACATTACTTGGTAACATAAAATAGAGGATGGCAGTTAAAGATTCAGAGCAAACAAGATGTGTCTAGCATATGTGCATTCAATATCCTAGGGTCAACTTGTCGATAAGTGATCCATTTTTTTTCCTCCTAGGGATGCTCCTCCCTACTCCTTTGCTCTCATTCCTTCACTTTCCTTGCTCTAAAAAATTGATATGTGATGCTATAGACAGGGAAAGACCTTTTTTCATTCCCACTTAAACTCTTCTTGGGTTGCTATTTTGAGGATAAAATCGTCCCTTCACTGTTGAGAGAGATGTAGTATGGTTATTTAGTCCCACATAGTGGAGCGGGACTTTTCGTTGTGTGATGGGCTATAAATAGACATGTACTCATCTCATCTTCCTTTGAGAAGAAATATAGAAATTAGAGCTCTATCAGGGTCTTCTTCCGTGGCTTTCTCCCCGCTCTTCATGAGTGGGGTTTTCACGTAAACCCAAGCGTTCTATTATTGTTTGTGCTTTGATTATGCTTCCGCTTGTTATATTTTTCAACTTGGTATTAGAGCATGTTCGTTCCTTAGGTTTTGTTTTTTATTGCACATATTTTTCTCTATCCTTTGATATGAAGTTATTTTTCCATGGAAAATGTTCTCTTCCTGATCTGGAGGTTTTGATCTTGCGCAAGGAAGAGGGTGTGGTCCTGTTGGCATAGGAAACGCTTAGGCGATTGTTGGTGGCTGAGGAGGGCGACCCCCTTGAGGGCATAGTCATGCAGATCAAGAGAGGAGGAGAAGAGATGGTGACGGCCTGGACGGGGGGACGTTATGTGGTGCCTCCTTGTCTGCGACATGTAGCGTGCCTTCAAGATCCACCTGGATCCCTACATCGAGGAGATCCGATGGCCGTCATCCACACTGCAGGCAAAGGAGTAGGACTGCGGCTTGGGTGGTGATGGAGAGGCATGTGCTGAAGGAGATGATCTCGGTGCTGTGCGAGGCCTGGCCCTCTTCGGCATGGGGGATGCGAGGCGCGGTGTTGGTGGCATTGTTTGGACTGAACCAAAGGAGATCGCGGTGTAAAGGCAGGATCAAGCGACGCATTGATGGAGTCGAGGTTGCAAGATGAAGGTGCATGACGGTGGCGCAGGCACTGAAGGATGATCGGGTGAGGGTCACTCGGTGGTGGAACTCCGTGGGCGGCGCGATCGGAGCGAACGCGGCAGCGGCAACTGCACGAAAGGAGTGCGAGGGCACTGCGGAGGATGTTGGGTTCCTTTTGAACCCTACGATGAAGATCAATGTCTTTTAGGGGGACAGCCATTTGAAGGTCTTATATCCTTTGTTATGTTATAAAAACAAAATGAAAAATGATGAAGAAAAAAAAAGATTAAGAAAAGGAGGTTTATGTAAGAGAAGAGATGGAAAAGTCTTCTCTTGCCTTTATTGTTTTAGTTTCTTCTCATTATTATCATTTTTCTCTCATACGAATATGGGAGAAAGGGGGAGTGTGGAAGCTTGTTGTAGTAACCCTTGTTTGGGAGTTCCTTTTATTCTTGGACTACACATGAGAAACTCAACTCTGGGACGTCTAAAGTTTCGAGGTCCTAAAAGGAAGAGCCCATTTCAGGTTTTTATGTGGGAGATCCAATTTTGTGGACTCCAGAGAGGGAGATCCACCTTGGAGGTCTTCAGAGGAAGACCTCATTTCAGGGATATTGAATGGGGAGCCACCGGCACTAGATCTCCAGAGCCAACTATAGTTCGTCCAGCAGCTCCAGCTCGTGTTCTTGCTTACAAGCAAGAACCACTCTAGAGTGTTATTTGTTCTGCTGTGTAGAGTGGGTTTATTTATGTTACAAGCTGAGCATTTCATTCTTCAGCTTAAGGGGGAGTGTTGAGAGAGATATAGTGTGGTTATTTAGTCTCACATAGTAGAGTGAGACTTTTTGTTGTATGTGATGGTTTATAAATAGGCGTGTACTCCCATTTTCCTTTAAGAAGAAATATAGAGATCAGAGTCTTATCGGGGTCTTCTCCCGTGATTTTTTCCTCGCTCTTCGTGAGTGAGGTTTCCACATAAACCCAAGCGTTTTATTATTTTTTATGCTTTAATTATGCTTTCTCTTGTTATATTTCTCAACTTTCACTGTTGCACTTCTAGTTGCCACCAAAAAAAATGCTACCACGTTTAGATTCCCTTGGGAGAGGTGAGGATACTGCGGTGAAACTAGTGTCTTGAGATGGAAAAATTTCAAATTCAGCAGTTTGAAATCCTAAATGCTGCAAATTGCAGTAAGTCACCCAAACAAATGGACACTCTTTAGTAAAGAAGTTTTCTAGCAGCTTTTCCGTAGATAGATGTAGCTAAGTTTCTTGATGGGAATGTGGTTACACTTCTATCCATGCATAACTAAATAACAGAGAATGGAAATCAACCTTGACATGCTTCATGCGTTAACAGAATGGAATCCATGCAGGGTTACTAGCAAATGAAGGTGGCTGCCTATCATCAATAAGTGTTAAAATTGAGTGTTCTACTTCTACCCAAAAATGATAATTACATGAGGCCTGCCTATCCAAATAGAAACACAAGGCTTATCCATGTAAGCTTTGGAATTGTCTGGGCCATAGCTATGACACCATTCAGGCTTTTTGCTTCTCAAGTAGCCAAATTGTCTCTGATGAAAACACAATAAACAAGGGATTTTTACGTAAATATCTGTGTTCATTTGAATTTACACTCGTATCTCTTTCTTCCTGATATTCACATGGAATCCTTTACTTGTATGCCCTTAATGAAGAACAAGTGCTAAACACTATACACTAAAGAATTTTCATGAAAAAGCCTTTTATTTTTTTTTCTTTTAAGTTTTTGTCCTCCCTCTTCCCTTCTTCATGGCTCTCCTCCACCTGCTTCTAGAGGAGGATGAGGACAGGCTCTTCACCACACTTGGCAATAAGGTCTGCCAGTCAGACCTCCAACGCAAGCCCTCGGTATGGGGCAGAACCACCTACCTCTTCTCCCTCATTAGGGACAAGGACTCCAGAATAGTCGACGCCTCTGAGGGGGTAACCTACTCCTTCCAAGACTAGGTCAGGGAGAACATGAAAGAGGGTGCGAGGAAGGCCCTTGGGGTCATAAGGGCCATGAAGGTCAGGACAGGCAGGAGTGTTCCTCTCACTCAACATCACCGCCCACACCCAAAGTCGTTCCAATGTAGATGGCCAATCCCAACAGAAGACACAAACTTCTGTTCCCAACCTCGAAAACGATCCCTCTGCACAGAGCCCTGTGGCTCTATCCACAGAAAAGTGCTGCTACTGGCGTAAAGATGACATCTTTGACCAACAACGAGTTACCCCTCGACCCAATTCTTCACCACAAGCTTCAACCTTTGGTCTAAAGACTCAATCTTTATGCAAAATGGTGACTACCCATTTTGTGTAAGTTGAGGAGAAGCACAGGTCCTTACATGCTTAGGGGAGATCCCCGAGATTCTGCAACTTGGGTGGGGATTTCAGAGCCTCAGATGAGAATAAGTTTTTTTAGAGTTGGCAGAAGGGAAAGGGTGCTTGCGGCTGCCCCACCACCTTAAAATGGATGCATAGGATAGAAGACACCAGACTAATTGACACCGGTTACAGATGACATTCTTTACAATCATCCTTGTATTCTTAAATTAAAGCATCTCTTTTACAAAATAAGATAATATCCACTCGCATTCAAAGGCGGTGGAGTAGTTCCTTGGAGGGGTGGCAGCACTGTCCCTCTCCGATACCCTAGACCCTTCCACCTTCTGCATCCTCTTCAACCACCTCTCCACTACCCACCTCGTCCCTGACATCCTCTCCACCTTCTCTGACTTCTCCCTTTGGAATGAACCCAACAACCACCTCCTCCTCAACACCCTCTATGACCACCACCATGTCATTGAAGCCCAGGACTGCTTCTTCTCCCCTTCTGCCCCCTTCACCACCATCACCAAGGTCTGAAACATCCTCCTCTGTGGCTGGCTCAAGATGCACCAGTGGCGCAGGTATCGGGATTTCTGGATCAGATTGGACAAGGGTGACATCCACACGGACCTCCATGTAAGGGAAGGGGAATGGTGAGGGAAAGGGAAGAGCAAGGGGGGTAGGAGAGAGAAGTAAGTTATAAAAATAAAAAGAAGAAAACATTAAGGAATTTAGAAAAAAAACTTTAATTTTTAGTACCCATTCTTTATAAGGGCATGCACGTAAAGAATTTAGTGTTTTCAATGGCATCTATTAAAATATTGGGGAGGTAGGGGTATAGGTGTAAATTCAATAGAACACAGGGCCATCTATTAAATTTATTTTCCTCATTGTTGTTGCATAATTTGAAATGGAGAAAGCATGGACCTCCTGACATATCCCCTGCTAAGAGGTTACTCCAAGCACTTTAAGATGTGCAAGCAAACCAATTTGTATTTGTCCATGAACTGGTTCAGGAGCCTACCTGCGAAATAGATATCTGGATGAGGAACAGCTAGAGACAACTTTCTCCGCTGTATCTAGTACCAGCTAAAAATCAGCACTCCACAGGCAACTTGTGATCCATGGTTGTATAGTTTCTTGAACCATGGCATATTGCTGTTGAGAGCATATCCACTACATGCTTCCTCTTGGGAAAAATGATACTTCACTAGCACGTGTGACCTCAATGGTGATAAATTTATCTTCAGTAGCAGTTTATCAGTAATATGTTGGTTCCCTCAAGTACTTGCTTTCCTTTCTGGTATAGAATTTGCAACAAGTTCATATAGGATCTTGTTAACATTGAGGGAGCAAGCAGCCAATTTCTTACAAGAAACTGGAATGCTGGGTACCAAACCCATTCCTTTCCCATGGATCCCATGAGTCACACTTATGTTGATGAGACACAACATGTTGACCCTAGGAGCTTTAAGATGTCTTGTTGGAAAGTCCCTGTAGTCACTATGTTTAGGCACGATGGGATGTAGCTTTGAGGATATTTAATTATAAAAAATCTTCTATAAGTTATTCTGGAATATTGTGAGCTATTCTGGGCTAGATGCTGATTACCCTGGTTTACCAAATGATCCGACATCAAATACCATTTAGCCTATATTTACGGAAGAAAAATTAGTCACTTTGAGAAGGAAGAAACAAACTACTATTTCCCATTGTTTAATTCAAATGTTGTGCGATGGCTTAGACTGCTCCTCTGATGATATGGTTGAGGTCTGTTCTCGTTGAATGGACTTATTCCAATAACATTGACATGAAATAATAGTTCCATGTGCTTTACATAAGGGATATGGTCCAAAAGGGAAAATTTTAAAGCACAAGTCTATATTGAGGATCGAATTGCAGATGGCTTGGGCCCTGTCTTGTCAGTATTTTCCAGATATTTTCCTTAGTTGTGCATGATAATTATTTATACTCCAAATTGAGCGTGATTGGTGGAGAGAATTTTTGTTTTTTCTTTACTTTTTATTGTCTTCTTACTATTTCGGCATCTGTCGTGTAGTTTGCCTTCTTGACACTCCATATGATGATAATCAGAGCTTTCCACTAGTATGAGCCTTTCGATTTCAAGAATTGTCATTGTTCCATGATTCCACAGTTTCAGCAACTCAGGTGCAAACCTAAGACAGTTGATTTTGGACCTAAACGAATCTTCACATTCACTTGAAATGCATAATCTCAAGTTAGGAGATAGTAAGCCTCGACTTTTGAAGCCTACTCTCAGTTTAGAGTTTAGCTAGAGTGACTAAAGTTGAGAATGGGTTTTTGGGAAATGTGGGATGATCAGGAGTTGTTGACTCATTTCTTTTCCATGCCGAAAGGAGTGAAATCCTAAAATTAGTCCCTGTCATCCCCTTCCATGTCCATCAATTGTTGAATCTAACATCCTGCTCTCTTGAAGTTGTCTGGCGCCCTGCTCTTAGTGATATGATACCATCCATGTGGTGTTTTCTTGACACATCGCTGCTGGAGAGAATTTCCCATCATTTACTGATTCCAAATACCCTTTTTTCTTTTACGTCTTAGCACGAGTCTATGCTATGGTTCTCCCATACTGTTTCAACAATCTAGTGCTTCATATGCAGCCATTTTAAACCTACATCTCTCCTAAACAGGTTTCTGCATGTCTAGATGAACTCAGTTTTTTGCATTTATGCTCCATGATCTTGGATCTGTGCTCTGCATTGTCATCCTTCTGTCTTTGGTGATTTCATAAGACCATATTGCCATCATATTCTGAGGTATCCTACTTGATAATTTGGGTACTTGAAAATGCATGTTCATACATTGTGATAAGTTTAAAAGAACAACTTCTGAACAAAACTATAATCTTGCCAAGGCTTTGTGATCAAGCTTCTCAAATGGGTTGACTATTATCAGTGAATTTATACTACAGATTCCTGATTCACATCCTCATTTCTAACGTTAACAAAAATTTCTAAAGATGTACCTTTCATGAAAAAAAAAAACTAAAGATGTAAAATGATAAGTCTTCCAAAGCCATGGGGAAGTTAAGTGGCTCTAGTTATTCACATCGGAGAAGAAAATTTGTTTGATCTCCTTTGTTCATAATACCTCAGATATGTTTTGTGCCTTCTGGCAGATTTGCTAACCATAAAGGTAAAAGAACATTTGCTGCCCTTTTACAATATTGATTTTGTTTCCAATGACATATCTTGGCAGGTTGGATTTGGGCAGACCATCTGCACTCCTCTCAGACCTCGATGCGATATCTGTGCCATAAATAAACTATGCCCATCTGCTTTTATGGAGTCTGTAACCCCGATGGCAAAGGTTGGAAGTCAGCCTCCAGCAAAGCATGATTGAAGATAAGCGAGAGAGCTGTTCATGGGTGGCTTAATTTTTTGAACCCCTTCTTTTTCACAATTTTGAGAAGGGAGAAAATACAAGACTTTGACCCGACGGCGTCCAGTTTTTTGGAGGTGCCTCTGATTCATGCAGTGAATACAAGGATTTTAATCTGTTTTTGGGCTTTTGAAGTTCTGGTTGCGCAAAAAGTATTTACTGGGACAGGTGAAAGACCTATGAATGGGCAAACTATATTTTGTTTAGAATCAGAACAAAGGTTCTCAAGCAATTAAAGAGGCTTCGCATTTGGATGTGAGAGTGCAGTTACACATATGGTTGCAGTATTGATCCTTGTGTTATTAACAAACTAAAAATTCAAGGCGGCTGTGTAACCTATGTTCATGTCTGCTGATCTCTCTAACATATTACGTTGCTGGATATTTGTTAACTGATGTTTTTCTTTGATGTGTCTTCTGAATGCTTTTGCTCATATCTTTTTTGCATCTAAACATTGAGAGAGTTGCCAAGAGGTTGTTGGATGGTCATGGCTTGGCATCCCATTGGTGATGGAATCAAATGTCATGACTACCATATTTTCTACAAAATGGAGAGCCATTTAGATTGAGGGGACCATCTAGTGGCGGGTGTTGCTTTTCCTAGAATATGAGTTCTCTGCTTCCCTTAATTACATTATGTGGTGTCAATATACAAAAATGTTGCATCCTTTCTTTATGTGTATTTAAGGTTGCATTTGGCAGTGGTATCGAGGAGGGAATATCCCACCTGAAGCAATGTAGCATTAGAGGAATAGGTCATTTAAATCAATATATATTAAAATATATCTACTCCAACGGAATATTTTCATTAAAATATGCTTACTATACGATTGGAGCCTACTTCTGATGGATCCTATTATGGTTCTTAATAGGAAAAGGATCATTCACAATCAACAATTGCACGGAGAGATAATAGGATTTAGTTATCCAATTTCACTATATTAGTTGTAAATATGAGGATCTCTCTTCTTGTTCTATCAATGTGTGTGATCTTTTTAAGATCACCACCTATTAAGTGCTAGACATCTTACAACATGTAGCATTTATCAGGTGAGATTTTTGGATCGTGATGATTAAGGTAAGATGCTCAAGTTGTCGGGTGACGATTATTGTCTTGAGTGTGGGTTATGTTTTTCAATAAATGTGGGGACATGGTCCTTAATTGGTTGTAACTCATTTTTTGCTTGGTCAATTAGGTGGACATGGAGTCTTTGAGCTTGCGATTCCTTTTAGTTGGTTGTGCTTTTCGCCTGTCTACATTAGGCAGGTAATAGGATGTTGCTTGCTTGATGGGCTTTGTTTTGCTTGTTGGGCTTTGAACTTATCCTTGGACCTCTATGAGGCCTTTAGTGATTAGGCTTAATCGAGGATTTACCTTTCCTCGTAACTATATAATAGTAATCAACTAATTTTATCACCTAAGCAAATACCTCTCTCCAAGTGCTAGAAGCAAATGTCATGACTACCACATTTTCTACAAAATGGAGAGCCATTGAGATTGAGGGCATCATTTAGTGGTTAGTGTTGCTTTTCCTGGAATATGGGTTCTCTTTATCCCATAGTTTCATCATGAGGCATCAAGGTACAAAATTGTTGCATCCTTTCTTTATGAGGCTGCGTTTAGCAGCGGTGGGGAGTGGATGCTTTACCTGGGAGTGATTGTAGCACCGTAGCAAATAGGATTGAGTAGTGGAAGGGTAAATTCGGGGAATAAGTCACTTCAATTAGTATTAACATTAAATTATTTCATTATATTACATCAATATTAATATATATTAAAATATACTTACTTCAATATAATATTTTCATTAAATTATACTTACAATATCACATCTTAATATTAAATAAAAATTTCCTAATATTACGTAAATATACAAATTATTTTATCGTACTGCTTAAATGTATATATCTCTCTCTGCCTATTCTTATAATATTTTATTCTAATATGACCCTTATTATGCTAAACACGGCCTAAGTTGCTTGCTCCCAGTCACTGATATACCTGTCACCTTACGAGGTCAGATGGAGCAGTAGCCGGGTATACAGGCAACATTCAATGTTGGGTTTTTAACGTATGTGCCCCATTAATATTTGATATTATGCTTCTGTCCTTTAAGGTTATCATATTTAGATGGATGCCAGATAAAGTTGCTGGTTTTCAGACTTGCACCCATCTAGCAATGAGTTTAAAACTTGTGCGTATGAGGTTGTTGATCACGATCTTAGTGTTCATCTAAAAATTGGTATCCAATCGAAATGCAAGACCTTGCAATGGTAATTGAGGTGATGGGAAAAAACTTGACACTAGTTCGAGTATGATATTTGGTGGTAGAATAGTCATTTCGTCAGAAGTAGTAAATTCTCCTTTTGGAGCTTATTTTTGGGGGCATTTAGTACAATATCGACTTTTTAGAGGCATGTTTGTAAATACAAACTCAATGATATAGTTTAAATCAAGGACAAACATCGGGACAACCTAGTCCGATTGGGTTAGCCTCAGTTCGAACATGAAATTAACTTAGGTTGGATTTGTATCGTAAATATCACTCATTTATTAAATGAGTTAAGCTTTAGATTGAGGTGATCCAAACCCAACTTAATTCACGTGACTCATTTATAGGGTTGACTTAATGTCTGACATATTAGTCCAATTATATCAATATATATCATATATGTATATATATTCATATTATAGATCAAAATATATATTATATATGTATGATGTATTAAACACTAAATAAAGGTGAATTGCTCTTGTTATTGTTTCACTGACAAAACCTCGAAACCTTTGTGTTCTTTGCAATTGCAAGTTATGCAATCCTACAATCTCGTTTGAATTAGATATGAATCGTCGACTTTTTTGTCATAGAAAAGTGTGGACATCTAAGTTCGAATTAAATGCAGACATATAAGATGAATATTTTTATTTTTTATTGTAATTTTTCTTAGATAATTATATTTGGTTGACTTAACATATGTTATATATGTAAAATATTTAACGTAAATATTTACAATGCAAGTAACATATTCATTTTAATTGCATGTATATCCATGAAAACTCAAAGATCATTTAATCTATATAAAAAAATAAATATAACAACCTTGTTATTTACTTAAAAATGTTAATTATCCTTTATACTTTTTTATTTTTACTTATATCAAATCATATCACTGCCGATACTTTTAAATAAATTAATAATATAAATCCTTCATTTATATATTATCTTACAAATATCGATCAAATAAATAATGAAACTATAAATAAATGAGTCAACTCAAACCGACCGGAGTACATTTTGTTTTAAGCCGGGCCAGACTTAAACTTTTCACTCTACCTATTAAATAAATTTGGATCAGACCAAGTCCAACCTACAAAAAATCCAACCCAATGCTCATGTAACGTCAAACATTCTTGCAATAACTGCTGAAAATAATGACATATACATCGACAGGATCACGATAGTGTAAGAACCTGGATTTCTTTGTCTTTAAGCTGTCAAAGATCTGTCGGCTTTACAAACACAGTGATCTATCTACAGCAGTCAATAAATGAGACTTTGTCAGTTTGTTCCAAAAACCTGCATTATCTAGGGCCTGATGTCGTAGAATTGATAATTCCCTTAATTTACCTACAAAGAAATTCTAAGCTATAGAAAAAAGAACAAAAAACTTTACCATTCCAATTCAACGCTTCTTGCCTCTCCTTCTGCACGCATATGACCTCATAACCTTTATCAAACACGATTAAAGAAAAGGAATTTTTATGTATGCATTTTACCTATGTATCCTAATAAACTATTAATATACCTCTAAGCCCACATTTAAACATATATCCCCGCAAAGTTGATACACTTTTGCACAGACACCCTTAGAAACCAAGATATAAAGTGAAATTTCTGTTTGAATGCAAGAAGGGAAAAAAAATTAGTTCAGTTCATTTACCCTCTTTTTCCATCGCGAAATTTAGACTATCGCCATTTTATTTGTAAGTGGATCTCAACACTCATTTGCATGCTAAGATCTTAACTAATTTCGATCGCGGAGAAAACAAGCTCATGCGTGATTAATTTTAAAGCTCATACCGATAAGAGGGACATATATCCGTGAAGTCGACCAACTTCTCAAGGGCATCTATGTTAATACAATCAACATAGGGATACGCTTGTAACACCAAGTATTTTCAGAGACGTCAGTTTAAGAATCCCACAAACATGGACGCGGATTCCGTTCGTGATGTTCTGCGCCACCACTACCCACGTCCATATTTGTAGAGTCCGTCGTTCCTCTGCGTAGAGACACAAGAGGGATCACGGTACTAGTATATAATTACCGACGAATGCCCATAGAAATTCCCGAAACGTCGGTAAAAGCGGGGATGGAGAGCGAGCTGACCACCCTCCTCTCCACGAGCTCCGCCGTAGCTGCGGCTCTCAGCTACAGCTACTTCCTCGCCTCCTCGACCCGCTCGGGCACGTGGCGCGCCCTCAGCCTCCTCCCCGTCGTCTGCCTCTTCGCGCGTCTCCCCTTCCTCTTCTCCACCATCCACCTTCGCTCCTTCCTCTTCTTCTTCCTGTGGCTCTCCACCTTCAAGCTCCTCCTCCTCGCCTTCCACAAGGGCCCCCTCTCCCATCCCCACCTCCCCCTCCCCACCTTCCTCCTCCTCGGCTTCTTACCCATAGAGATCCAGAAAGACCAGACAAAGCAAAGGCCGCCGTCGCCACCACCACCGGCACCACTGATCCCACCCCTTGTTGGATACACTGCAAAGGCAGCTCTCCTCTCCATGCTTGTCTCCTCCTACCCCAACAGGAATAGGTACCCACGTTGTTTAGTTGTCGCTCTGTATGCGGTCCACACGTACCTCGCCCTTGACCTCGTGCTCGCCGCATGCGCCGGCATGGCTCGCCTCGTGCTCGGGCCGAAGGTTGCCCTCGTGCCCCAGTTCAGCGCACCGTACCTGAGCTCGTCCCTGCAGGACTTCTGGAGCAAAAGGTAGGTATCATGCATCACAACCTTTAATTTTAACCAATCATCTCACGCTTCATCTCTCCTTAACTACGGGGCTCGCATTTATGAACATAACCTCTTTTCACCTTGTTCAAGTAAGAGTAGTACATAACAAATTTTTAATTTTACCCGATTATCTCATGGTTTGCTCTGACTATAAAATTCGTATTGATAATAAATATAACCTCTTTTGATTTTATTCACGTGAGAGTTCTATATAACAACTTTTAATTTTAGTCGATTATCTCTCATTTCCTTCTTAATTTCTAACCATCGAGCTGAGTTCGTATTGATGAACATAACCCCTTTTCATTTCGTCCAAGTAAGTACTGATAAACATAATCTCTTTTGTTCTGGCTTTGCCCCTCCTCATGACATGATATATATCCTCAGGTGGAACATCATGGTAAGTCGCCTGCTCCACCTCCTCGTGTACGCACCCGTCCGTGCGCGGTTTGGGCGGCACATGGGGGTGGTCGCGTCGTTCTTCATATCGGGGTTGGTGCACGAGGGGCTCTTCTACTGCGCGACGCTGGAGAGGCAGACGGGGGAGGCCACCTGCTTCTTCGTGCTGCATGGGCTGTGCGTTGCGGTGGAGATAGAAGCGAAGGCGAGGCTAAGCAGGAGGGGGTGGAGGCCGCTACCGAGGGCCGCGGCGACGCCGCTGACGGTGGGGTTCGTGATGGCGACGGCCATGATGCTCCTGTACCTGCCGCTCCTGAGGGGGAACGCAGAGGAGAGGGGTATTGCCGAGTGGGTGGCGGTGCTACAAGCGGTCAAGGGGACCGTGGGGAGGGCATCGTACACATTACGTTCAATTTGAATCGTCCCCTTTGTATGTACGATGTCATTTTCCACGAAAAAAAACTCAGCCAACTCAACTTCTCACCTGTTAAACTCTTTTTAACTGTCACAGACGGCGTGAAGGTCGATCATTTCAAAAATGTAAAAGTCAACGAAAACCTAATATGATTTTCAATTATTATATTTTAATTTTTGATCGGTGAAAAATTAACGCATCGTAAGTTGCAACATACATCACCAACGGATGCACGTTTCAAAATATATTATCTGTTGTATCTTGGTTTTCGTTCGGTGGAAAAAATGAAGTACCAATCGAAAATCAAAACACACCGCGTGTTGAAAAGTGTATTAATCGATTCATTTCGATTTCCAATCGTTGTCTTAGATTGGATTTATACCGCCTGATTTTATATCGTATTCTCGTAGAAACATATTCAATATTGGTCTCTAATAAAAAAAAGTATAAGATGAGAAGGTTGATGGTAAATATGAAATTTAAAACAATGTACGTGTTAAAAAATAGGTAAGAAACGAAATAAGAGGAAAAAAAAGAAAAGAGAGAAGAAGAGAGCCCAAGAGAGAGATGAGAAAGAGTTTGCAAAGGAAAATAAATGAATAGGGGTAGTCATAGCTGCGATACTTAGAATCGATAGTATGAAAGATGTGGGCTTTTATATGAGAGAAATAAGATAAAATTGAGGACTAACGTTATTATGGGGGTTTGAGCCTTATTTTTGGTAGGGATGGTAAAATTTTTTTATATGTTAAACATTTCTTTAGTAAATATACATTGTGGTTAAAATTGAGGATTTTAAATTTCCTTATTTTTGAAAGGGAAAAATTCTTCTTTTCCTTTCAAAATGTGAACACTTTTTTTTTTGCCTTCCTAGGGGGGAAATTGTTCCCTCTCTTGGCCATTCTTCTTTTGATTTTTCCAGCTAGAATGGCTTAACTTCTTTTCTTCAAATTGGATGGGAGGATATTGGTGGTTCTTCTTCGTTTAGGAGGATTCTCACTTCTGATTTGCAAAAATGAACCTTGAAATTCTCAATAAAATGCAAAGACACATTTATGGTCATTGGGAGATAGTCTTGAAGATCATCCTACAATAGATGATTGATACTTTCGTAATGCATCTTAAATCTTATAATACATCAACATAGGGATTTTGCTTTCTTCCTAATTCGCAATGAGAAGGATATTAGGGATCTCTCTTCACCTTCAAGTGTTTGCGAAATGCTCACAAAATGGAGGGAGGCTACCAATCCATGGATGGGTCAATCTAGTTAATTCCTTTATTGCTATAAGAAAAGAAGGAAAGATCCTACAAATAATAGCATTCGACTATAATAACTTGTTTACCATGTGAAATAAAATCATCCAAGTTTGTGTATCCATTGTAGAGCAACATGGTAGACATCTTGATCGTGAGAGAGGTTCCTCCATGATCTCATTGCTGGAAGGGTAAATGTTATCATTGATTACCAGAGATTGATATTTGCTCTTCTTCTTCATGTGTGCCTCTACAATCTTGACTTATTGGAGTTGAATAAGGTTGTTATTGGCAAGGGCTGTATAGTCTCCCCTTGTCTCTCCATCTTTATAGAAATTGAAGAGTGGTGGGAGCTTTGTTTGCTCTAAAGGCTGACTTCGAGCTTTCTTCTCAACCGTGAAGTACATGCACTCATTTAGATAGTGGTAAAAGCCTTTTATGGTAATAGATAAGGTTTAAGTGTCGATATTGACGTTGTGTCGATAAATATCTAGGTGCACATATCAGAGGAATGTCGAGGGTACGTCGTGAAAATACTCATGTATCGTCATCAAGTTATCGAAATTATCGATACTCCAATGCATGCCAACAAATTCACTTAGATGATTAAAATTGTTAGTAAATCACAAACTACTAACTTAAATTGCTAATTTCATTTACATGTAGTAACTTAATTTTATATGTACATGTGTTACTACTAGTACTAAGTTACTAACTACTAAATTACTAAGTACTAACTACTAAGTACCAATTACCAAGTCCTAACTCCTAAGGACCTAAACTGCTAATTTTATTTTTAATTTACATTATAAATTACATCTAAAATACATTTAATTTCATTTTTTACTTTTCATGTAGAAAACGTAAATTAATTTCACACTATAAAATATGAATACATAAATACATACCTCAATGCATCTAATACATATACATCTAATGCATACCTAAATACATACCTAAATGTATCTACACATCTAATACATACTTAAAATTACATCTAAATTATCTAATACACCTAATACATACCTAAATGAATCTATACACAACAAAAATACATACAATAGAGGAAGAAAAGATAATAATATACCTTCCTGGTGTGTGGATAAACTTAAGAAAGTTGATGGAGTTGGAGATCTAGAGGTTTGAATGGAGTATGGCTTGGAGATTTGAAGATAGAGCTTGAGGAAGCGATAGTAGCAACTAGTAGTGGCAACGGCAGTGACAGCAACAAGAAGCACTTTAGACTATAGAGAGTAACAGCGCAAAGAGCATTCGTCGAAATGAGGATGCATGCCGCTACCATACTGATAAATATATATCGACGAGCAATGTACAATTTATGAAGATGATTGTCGATATGGATTAGCATTACTGGCATAGCATCGACACATGGTGATATTTCGCTGATGCACCTGGGTTTTGACATAAATTGTGTCAATATGGTGATTCTCCAAAAAAAACCTATGTGGTTGACACACCGTCAGCATTTGAAACGCTAGTAATAGATTAAGGACTTGGTCTCACTACCTTCCAATGTGGAAGGAAAGCAATGGTATGCATTAAGGAAGGATTAGCCTATCCTAATGCAACCTGCTTGAGCTGACGCAACTGTACCTCCAAATTTGCAGATATGCTCATTAGGAGGATTCGAGGGGTTAGCAGTTAACTACTTCCCCTTGCCAAGCCTTTACCTCCTCCTTAATGCTCCAACATTAGAAGAGGTAAGGCTTGGCCATTGTGAATGATAATTTGTATTGAAGGCTTAATGGTAGGATCACTTCCTTGATCTGCATCCATCTTACCTGCTGAGGGATGTTTCTACTGTCAGCAATGCTTGCGGGATGATGTCTTGGCAACATTTTTACTATCAGCTAAAACAAGCACTTTGAGTGGATTCTTGAGAGAGAGTTTGGATAGAGGGATAGATTTCATGTGATAACTTTTTTGCAGCTAGGTTATCCTCCATTTTTGTTTGGAAGTCATAAAGGTTATCCTGGTGTGATAACTTGAGGGAGGTGTTGAAACTAGGTGTGTGGTGCTTGTTTCAATCCATAAAGGGATTTGTTTAATTTACAAACATGTGTAGGAAAATCAAGGTGAACAAACCCTTGAGGTTGCAGCATAAAAATTTCCTCAGATAAATGTCCATGTGAGAATGTATTTTGAATGTCAAGCTGCTGAATGTGCCAATTGTTTGTCATAGAGCCAAGGCGAGAAGAAGACAAATAGTGGTTTGCTTCACAACAGGACTGAACATGTCGTAATCCAATCCTTGTTGATGAAATCCTTTGGCAACTAAGTGTGCTTTGTAACGAGTAATTATACCATGCTGACTACGTACGCTTGATACAATAAATCCAACGATTTCCTACAACATTCATATGAGGTAGTCGAGGAACTAATTGCCATGTTTGGTTTTGTAGTAAGACATCAAATTCTTGAGTCATAGCTTCATTCCATTGGGCAGACTTGGTAGCTTCAGTATAGCAGGAAGATTCATATTCTGTATAGGTTGTAGTGAGACACAGTGTAGCAGGAAGGTTCACTATGATCTGTCAAGGTGTTGGCTCCCAATCTCCCACTCCTTGCATCCCTTTATGGCTATGCCTCAAGGAATCAAAGCAATTTCTTCCTCGTGTGATCAACCATAAGTTTCGAAGAGGCAATATATTTGCTTGAACTGCTTCTCTCTTCTTTGTTTTGAAAAATTGAAACCAATGTTGGTTCATCTCTCCAACTCAGTACTTTTCTTTCAAAAATACTGAGTTGAATGCATGCCCTATATAATATTTATTTCGGATTTTCTAAATTCAGAAAACTCTCCTATTTTCAGTAGGGCTCTGTAAAGCGCGTAAAATCACTAGCTATTTTACAGCCCAAGGTGGCATTTGGAAGTGTCTGTCTCGATGGTATGGAAACAAAGAACTGAACTTCTGACGTTAAACACTATGATTTATATAATTTATCCACCTCTAACATTTAATACTTTAAGTAGAATGAGGTGGACCCAAGTGGGAATGCGAGGGCCATGGATACTTGGGATGATCCAACGTCGGCATGGTCAAATAAGAAAGGATCCACAACACCAACCCTCGGATAATACAAGTTCAGGACTTAAACTCGAGTCTCCTCTACCGTATTCAGTAGTTACTACCAGCTGAGTTATCAGATTATATTGTACATTTTGTGTTAGATAAAGTTCCATCCCCTAACATTCCTACGATAAGGATCATTTCAATACATGCATGACGTTGTGACTTGTGATAAAGGAGGAAAGATTGCAGCAAACGCGTTAAGCCACCTTGGATAAATCCTAACGGCTGGGCTCCAAACATTTTGTTAAAAATGAAAGAAATCAAAAAATCCATCCATAGTTGTAGATTTCCCAAGGAAGAATCCTAATTCAGAAGGATCAACAGGCAGTAGTCTTTGACTTACTAGAATAAAAATACAAATCAAATATCAAGTAGGAGTATCCATGCAAATTTAGAAAAAGAATATGTACAATGAGTTTTTTGCTCTTTTTGACGACGCAAAAAATCTTTGTAAGGAAAGGCATGAAACCACAGTTTCGAATCTAGCTAATGTATCGATGACCATTGCATGTATCTTGATGGCAAGACATCTCCACGTTATAAAAATCCATTAGTCATGAGAATTGATGTCAAGGCCAATAAGATGCCAAGCGAGAGATTTGTCTTAAATGTCAACGCAGCCGTTTTGTTGATTAAAAAAGAAAATGGCATACCAGTTGATGGTTAATAGAGAATAAATATAATTAATTTTCTTCCTCTTGTATTCTTTACTTCTTTTTTTTTTTTCTTTACTCTTATGTATATGCCAACTTTATGATATATTCAAATCATCCACGTGGGGTGTCCTTAGCTCACGTGAACACCATTTGAAATGTTATTTGATTTGTCACTATTAAACGGTATAGACGTAACGGAGAAATTCCTTGAAAAAAAAAAAAAACTGTAACTAAGAAATCGGATGGGACGTGGGATTTTATTTTGAGAAAATAAGACATAAAATAACATATTTTAATATCTAGATAGATGGAACGTGACATCAGTAATCACTACAGTATCTATTCGACGGTCTATCATATATATTAAGATTAGAATACCTGATATTTTTCTGCCTTTTAATAGGCATTTTACCAATCAAATTAGGGTTGTTTTTTTTTTTTTTTTTTTTGGAAAGGAATCTAGGTTTGTTATTCATCCTCAGCCATCAAGAGCAAGAGCTGCAAGGTTTTTTTAACCAATTAAGTCTTATCGACGTATGGGAATACATTTTCACCAATGAAATCATGGTATCCGCTTACTTGCATATTTTATAGGTGGCTTACGTATTGTTTTTTCAAGAAAGATAAATTCATACAAACATGGAAAAATGCACCTTTTGAACAACAAAAGGGTATGCTTAAGATTTTGCCCTTCTTAACAATTTTCTTGTCTTCACCCTTTATCCATGTGAATTTGATTTGATACAATCAGGACGCATGATCCAAGGTTGTTTTCTTGTACAATGTTGTCAAGAAATCACTTGAATTCACAAATGACATGAAAAAAAGCATTGAGAAGCACACAAACCACCTCGGCAATCAAACTAAATCAAGGATAGGAAAAATAGAAGTTTCAAAAATGAAGATATCTTCAGGTTAGATGGCCTATCTGGCCATCTGATCGCCCAAATTAATTTATGTGTTCTAGTCCAAGCGAGGTCCTTTCTGGTTACATTTGCCCTGATTGTAGACTTTAAGTGTTATCTTTGCTGATTCAACCTCTATTTACCTACGAAAAGCAGTTATTATTAGACGAACACTTTGCAAAGAGAAGCCCATTAACCTAAGTCTTTTCTTTTTATGCTTGCAAGCATGATGAACAAATGCCTCTTTCAGTGAAGCATCACCTTGGCGAGAAACTCAAGTTCTCACCTTATACCATACTGAAGACTTACAAGAGAAGATGGAGATCCTGCAGATACCCTTTTTCGAAAGGAGCTAGATAGAAGGGGTGAAAGGGAATAAGCAGTTGCTAACTCCAGATGGAACATTGTGACCAGTCCTAGCTCTTATAAATCCTCAGGAATATTTATTATTTCTTTATTGTTTTACTTGAAAATTTCCCCCCATCGCCTTTTGAAAAATATTTCCCACTAACCAACACTTGCCATGAAGTTTCCTTCCAAGAAGCTATCTCTATCCCTCCATCTCAACTTAATCAAAATGTACAAGCAGACCAGTTTCTATGAATGCAAAAAAAATATTGTCCAAGTTTGCTGAATTGCATAAAAGAAGCAATAAAGTATACAGGCCCCTAAAAAAACAGAAAAAAAAGAGTATACAGGCCCCTATTACCTGTAGACCATCTGCACGGCGTTCTACTTGCAAAATGAATTTTACATTCGAACAGGAAAACAACAATCAATTGCAGCCTCTGTCACTTAGGTGAATGTGATTCGGTTAGGAGGAATCACAATTATGTACAATCAAGAGTAACATTACTGAAAGCTAATGCTTGAGTAAGATGAAGCTTCACCAATTGTATCTTCAGGGAACTACGAAACTTCATAACCCTTGGCAGAAATACACCCGTAAAATTCAACAAGGCAATTGAGGCAATGCATATGGAAGAAAGTTGATCAGGCATCGTGTTCTTGTTAGTTTACGCACGAAAGTGCACTCCATTGCACACAAGAAAACAATGTTGTTACAAATGCAAAAAACCGAGCCGTGCTAACAAACCGAAAAGCACCAAATCAAATTGATTATATCCTCAAGGTGTCAACTATGATGGTTATATCGATGTTTCATAGGTACTACACAACAAAGAGCATTGCTAGTATGCATGGGAATTGCTGGATCCTTTAGAACCTCCAGAAACTAGAGCATGCAATGCTGTTACACAATTTATCATCAACAAATATGTGATGGAAGGTTGTCTCTCCGCCAAGTCCAGTAGTTGGATCTCATTGGATCAATGGCATGTAATATGGAACAAACCATATTCGCAAGGCTAGCATCTGAAGGCTCTGATTCCACATTTCTCAAACCTCTAACAGTAGCTTTGAGCTCTTCTGAAGGATGGTGGCCAAAGCAGAGGAGATCAAGGACAAGGCCCAGAGCAAATGTGCAGTTGGGATTGCCCTGCAAAACCTTGACGCAAGTTTGTAGCACCGAATCATTACTTACTAGCAGGATCATTTGTCCCTTGTATAAACCACGAAGGTACCTCCAAGGACTCTCATTGTTGGGGTCATATAAGATTGCATTTATGGCATATTCTGTTTCAGAGTCTCTCATTGTATCCAACCCACCTAGCAGTGGAGATCTGGTGATTACAAAATATCTCTGTTTCAAGTTAGCACCAACTACTGGTATTAGAGGTTACAAATCAATACTAAGAGCACATAATTTTTATACAAACTAACGAGAAACAAACATTTCAAACAGCAATAGATAGACAGATAATAATCAAACCACAGGTATATGGCATGTGGTTTTCTTGTCCTTACGGCTAGGAGAACAATAGCATATTGCATGCATAATCCCTGCAGTAAAATGTGGAAAAGAAACTAGGGATGTCAAGAGGCCTAGTTTGAGATGGGTATTGTGCTTCCCAACCATAATCTCATTTTATAACATCATTACCATCCCCATCTAATCCATGTCTTTGTTACATTCCCTTCCTACTATAGTATTTGATGACTAGCCATTGGAATTCCCACGGGATCATCAATCCTCCTTTCATGACTTGTAGCATACAAAGGCATACACTGATTGCACATAAAGCATCTTCGATATTGTTTTATAAATTAAAAAATGGGATGGCAGTGATGCTCATAGTTTCACATGACATACATGAAACTTGTCAAGAAAAGAGAAACCGCACTCCTCATATCCACCCCACATCTGTATTGGACTTTGGGATTAACACTGTGCCCCATCTCATCCCCACATAAAACTGGGAAGGTGAACTATTATTTTTCTTGGGAAGAATCAACAAATGATACGACTCTTCAAGGCAGTTCACTTGTGGTTTTCCCCTTCAAGGTGCTTCACATAGTGTTCTTGTAAGTTATAACACTGCAATTCTGTATCTATTAGCATCAATACTGTTAATGACATGAAAGTTAAAGGGGAAAAATGTTTACAATATTATAGATATAAATATATTTTCACAAAATAATTTGTATTGTATTGGCAAGCGAGGGAGGTAGAGAACCTACAAAAAGATTGTGAGAGGAGAAAGGAGATGGAAAAAAAATGAGAGACAGTGGTATCCACTCCATAGCCTCATGCCATGGAACTTATGATTGGAAGTTTCAACAAGGAAAAACACCTTAAGGAAAAGAGATAGATATTCATCATTTCTTAGCACTTTGTGGAAAAGCCACTCGGTGTAAATAACCCACATTGAAACTGACCAACGTGTTACATGCACTAGACTTTCCTTCGAGTATTCTTTCTATTGGTAGAATCACAGAGTCAGTTGACGTGTATTTGACTATATGCTTTTTGTGTTTCACAACTTACAATAAGGAGAAGGATTGGATATGGCTGTTTTGTAGGAGGTGTCTAGTATTTGCGCTTGTCTCCTTTTTTGGCTCAGTCTGCACATCTTCCTTCCAAGTACCCTGGTCCATAAGAATGGCATCTTAGTTTGGGAGTCTGGGACATCTAAATCTTTCCAAGTTGTGTTGTGTTGAGTTATCCCTTGGTTCTCATCAACAACTACTAAGTGTGAGGTATGTCAACTGGGGGAGTATGACAAATACTTTCAACAAGTCAAAGTCCTAGTAAAGCTAATCCTTTTCAAGCTACTCCCTATATGGAGTCCAAGTCAGGCAACAAGTAATCAAGGGTTTCACTAGTATATCATTATCATCGATGATCATAAAAAGTAGTCATGGCTATTCTTGCTTAGAGAAAGAATAAAGCTGGCAATGTACTATTGTCCCCTTAGACAACTTAGATGCCCACAATAAAGACTAATGAAACTCTTTTGAATTCTGACTTTGGTGTAATGTAGAGCTAGGAGATAAACATGTTGTGAAGATCTTTCAATTGCTACAAGGAAAGGGAAAGACACATACTACTCATTCTATTTCTAACCATGTTTGACTCCAGCATCTTGATTCCTTCCTTTTCCAGGTAACTAGGGTTGAGCTTGTCAACTATTTTTATTCCAGGGATACATCAACAAAGTGGTAACAAATGATGCATGGGAACAGGACGGATGCTCTATTTGGTAATGCTGCATGAAACTCACCAGACGCTCCTACAGATGTAGATATACCAGAAAATGGGTCTTCACTATCAAATACAAGGTAAATGGAACATTGGCAAGCACAAGGCTCTTCTTGTAGCAAAAAGATATACTCAAACATACAGTGTTGACTCCTTTGGTGCTTTCTCTTCCGTGACACCAATGAATTCTATTTGTATGCCCATTGTCCATTGTAATTGGGTCTATCCAGCTAGATGTTGTTAAGAATATTTTCATGTATTTTGATTTGCCTGAAGAGGTTTATGCACAGAAGCCTCTTGGATATGAGGTTCAGGAACATAGTAAAGTCTGTAGGTTGAAAAGGACAATCTGTGGCCTAAGAAAAATCCATGAGCATTGTTTCAGAAGCTAGCAGAGGTCGTTGCGTTAAGGCTTCAAGAGATCCTCTTCAGATCTCTTACTATTTGTCAAAATGACTGAGCATATACGTGTTGCTGTGGTGCTCTATGTGGATAATATCGTCTTTACAAGAGATGATATTCAAGACAAATCTAATACTACAGTACATCTTGATGAGGGGTAAAAATTACTAAACTTTCGAAAGATATATTTTTGGAAAAATAAGTTTGGAAGAGAAGCAAGCTACCAAAATAATTAGCTTCTAACCAGTCTGCCCAAGTTCCAGTTTAAATTGCAGCCTAAGTTGCGGCCTGAGTTGCAGTCTGAGTTGCTTCTGACTCCCAATCCAACTTAAAGCCTGAGTTCTAGCCCAACTTGCAGTCCGACCTGCCGTTGACTTGCAATCCAACTTGCTATCTAACTTGTGCCTGACTTGTTGTCCAAGTCCCAGCCCAACTTCCAGTCTGACTGCCAATCTGAGTATTGCAGTTCTACTACCAAACAAAGAGCTCTGGTTGGCAAAGCTAGAATGAAGCTTGAAGTCAAAGAAATAAGTTTGATCAGTCAAAGATGAATCTAGACAGTTGCATGCCTAGATACATTTTAACTGACACACTGGTTCAAGTGGTGACCCGATCCAAATGGTGGTGATCGGAACTCTTATCACTCAAAGTCTATAAATAGATGGTTAAGCTCCCTGCAAAGAGTCATCTTTTTGGACATTTTGTATACTTCTCATTCTAGCATGTATTCTTTTATTCTTCCAATGGAAGCCCATGTATTAACCATTACTCTCTAATGGATCATGATCGTTTGATCAACAAATCATGCATCAGTAATGTGAATGATAACTTTTTATATATAATAGATGATTTTTCTGATGGCTTTTTTTGTGATCTCGTGGATTTCATGCCCAATCCTTGTCTCCCACCAATATCACCTCGATTCCTGCAAATTAAATAAATTCTGATGGTGGCACTACACATCTACGACTACGGATCATGTAGCATTCATCAATGGCACCATCTATGGGAATTTGTGACAAGAAGTCATTTCTCCTTCGGACATTCGAGCTCAAGGTGCTCAATGAAATACCAAAAGCACATTGGACATCAAAATCTAAAAGATAAGCTTTGGTCTACTCTTTTTCCAGTCGAAATCTTACGAATAATATTTTCTTGATAAGGTTGTTAAGTTTAATATGTTTGTTGCATGTTGATTGAAGAGTAACACTTTTAAAAGGAGATAAGTAGAAACATCTTGATTGATAAAATGCCTCTTATCTCCATGAAGAGTTTGTTTATCAATGGCACTTCCACCAACTATTCGATGAACTGACCACGTTGTTATGTGTTATGACTTCTAGACTCCATTTTCCTAAAACAGGATGGAAAAGCAAACTTTATTTGCTATTTTTCTTTTTCGTTTCTACTATAATTAGATTAATGGTTTGAGTAAGAAATCACAAGAAGTTAATTGACTTTTCTTTTTAGATCATGAGCAAGTGGTTAATTTCGTTATTGGTTTTTACTGTTATATGGATACAATTATTATCAGAGTTAATGACTGAAATTGTTTAGGGAGGTTTCATTGTGGAACAGCGGGAAGGATAATGGGAAGCCTAATATAAATTCTCAGTTTCTACTGATTTATCAGATGTTTTGCTATGAAATCTTTTTTTCTTCTGGAAGGAAGGGAATGAAATTTCATATTTTAAGACCGTTCAGAAACTCAAATGTAGCTATAAAATGGCAAGGATAGACTTGCTTGTGAATCAAAGTAGACAGATATGTCACTGACAAGTTGATGGTTTCAATAAATCTTAAGTGTGGACAACAAGGGGACATGGCACTTGATAGGATGTTGAAAGTATTGCAGAGATGTTGTAAGATTTTTTAATTAATTGTTGAGTCCCATTTGTTATCAATTTTGGCTTTCATAGTCAGGGCCTTTTCCTCGTTTCATTGACTTTATCACTAATCTTAAATCAGGCAAACGATATTTACCTGTTGATGCTTATTCCTTATTGTAGTTGTTAAGAATGAGGGAAGGATTTTTCTTATTCAAATAAGCAAGCCATATCCCTCTTTATATAAAGAGAAGGTTTGGTACAATAAGGAAATATAACAATTAAATTATTAAAAATAACACGGACTAAAATAAGAAAGGCAATCAAATTCTTAACTAATTGAATCTTAATTTATTTCCTGACACTCCCCCCCAAGTTGGAACATGCAACGTCTAACTTGAAGGAGTCACGACAAACGAAAGGCTCTCCCCTAATCCAAGCATTCAAAGGAGTGACAATGGTAGACGAGAGTCAAAGATCAATTGTAAATGACGAAGTAACTAGCATCTGCATCCACAACTATTAGTAATGTGTCTACTTGTACGTCCCACGTAAGGCACTAGATACATAAGAAATCATGACAACTTGGGTGTTGGTGCTCCAACGTACAAGAGTATGAAGACGATGAGGCTTGGTCATCTTGAGTGCGCATAAAGTCACACGGGTGCCATTGTTCCTACACCCCGCGAGCCAGCGTACCGTGCTTGATTTCTCTAAGCGTGCATAAGATCACCTTATTGCTATTGCTCCTACACCTAAAGAGCCAGCCAAAACACTCTAAGTGCATGAAAGTGCATCCCATCTACGTGACGATGTGGAGGTCGATTATGATTGGAGCAACAATTGGTGGCAGTAGTGATGATCTTCGATTGTCGTTGCAACTGCTGTTGGTGGATTCCAACGCTGAGAAAAAGAAGAAAAGGAGATCAATGGGAGAGAAGAGAGGAGATTGACCTAGAGAGGAGAAGCTTCCTCGATGCCTCGTTGTAGGCTGACAGTGCCGTTGGAGACCCCCCTCTAAGATTTTTTCTCTCCTAACCCTAAGCCACAAAGATTGGTGGCTTTGATACCATGCTAAGAATGAGGGAAGGAAATATAACAACTAAGCTATATCCTCTTTATATAGAGAAAGGATTTGATACGATAAGGAAATATAACAACCATGTTACCAAAACTAACATGGACTAAATTAAGAAAAACAACCAAATTCTTAACTAATTGAATCCTAATTTATTTCTACTATTATTTTGATAATTGAGTTATTAATTCTCTACATGAAGCATGCTTAAGATTTAGGACATATTTACCATTATTTGCTTTGAGTCTCATCTTTCAAGATGGCAGATTAGGAGCTCCTTTATCTTTTAAAAATTGGTTGGTAGGGTATTTGAGTCATTCTAGTTAAGGGACTCCATGAATTAGAAGTTTTTCCAGCTACAAAAAAACGTATCTAGTAAGATTGAGGACCATTTAATTGTGGATTGAAAGCAAAGATTATTAGATAAATTTGTTCGTCCCCTGTTTCTGTTGTTGTCTGACGGAATGAGTTGTTTGTTATCTACAATGAGGATAGATCATTTAGACTTCGAAAATAGCTCCTTGGATTTCATAGGAGAAGGTCACGTGTTCAACAACATGCAGCCATCTCAACTAACTCAGCAATTTAAAATTGCTGGCCCTAATTGTTCCAACAATCTATGATCTCAAAGATGTACAGTTACAATGGGAATTCACCTTGGTTATAGACTTTCGAACAGCCAAAGAGCATTCTGGGATTTTATCTTAATGGTCCAATCTTGGCAATATACTTTATCATCAGCATATATCGTCATCACCATATATTTTATCATCAGTAAGTCTTGTTCAACAAGTTGGCAGCTATGAGTATCGGCTATCTAACTCAGATGACTCTCTCGGAATATCATCAGATGATTGTCGGTCTTGACTCTTGGTTACGCTAAACTTCACATATCCTGACAATAACTCCGCAAGCAATTGCTCTCAATCAATCTCAACCATGGTGACCTCATCTTTGACTATACCAGATATCTTCTAAGTCTGAGCACGTATCTTTAGGAATCTCATTGTGAAACTCATTATAAATCTGAAATGGTATTCATATACAATTTATTCCCTGGTTAGCTTGGTATTCCTTGTGAAATGTTGTGTGGAACTAGGATCCTTTGAAGCTCCTATATATTGGCTTTTTATCTCAGACATATTCATCCCAAGCTCCATATTGCAAACTCAATGTCAATCTCCTTTGGATTATTGGCATGAGCTCACCAAATATTTTGGTCTTTATTTTCAATCCCAAACTCTACCACAGGAACTCAGCTACACAAGGGTATCTTAGCTTTTTTTTTTGAAAAGAAAAAGGGTGGTTATCCAATTAATAACCACCCAGAAATTATATTAAAAAATAAGAAGGCACAAGGCCAAAATACAAATTAGAACTCCAAATTCCAACCAAAGAGGAAACAGATTAAACAAAATTATCTACATAAGGCCGTTGTCCCTAAAAATAACCCCATTCATCCCCAACCAAATGCCCCATAGAACTGCCAAAGGTTTCACCCTTGCCTTTTTTGTCCGAAAGACATTTCGCCCAACATTTCTAACCCCACTCCTGAAGGATCTCTAGAACTCATCAAAAGTAAAGTACATCCACCACACTGCATCAAGATGGCTCCAAATATGAGTAGTAAAGGGACATCGAAAAAACAAGTGCTCAACATCTTCATCCACCCCAAGACGAAGGGGACATCATTTCTCAGCCTCGAGCACCCACCTAGCCCTCCACACTCGTCATGAGTCTACCTCTCCTGAGCAGCCAGACAAAGACCTTCACCTTCAAAGGACAAACCACCGACCAAATTTGATTGTAATCTGTAATCAAATCTTTATCCATCAACATACCTACATTTCCCAGCCCTCTATATGCATCTCTAGCTGGGAAATCCCCCCCATCTCAAGAGAAAGCATCAACATCACCCTCCAATTGAAAGCCCTCCAGCTCCAGCAACAAAGCTTGAGCTTCCTGTACCTATGGTCCAACAAATTTCCTACAAAAGAAGGGCACCAGTAGCTCTCCCAAACATCAACCACCAAGGCTCCTCTATTTATGGCCATCGCAAAGAGACTAGGAAACCGCTCGCACAATCTCCCCTAACTTGTCTAGTTATCCAACCAAAATTTGAACACATCACTCAAACCAACAACCGGAACAACAAAACTCTGCACTCTAGTCGCCACTGATGAGAGAGATTTTCGTTGCAAAAAGTTTGAGTTTGGAAAAAGTCGAGTTGTCGTAAAATTCACAAAAAAATCCGCTACCAAATAATATTTATAACCAAAACTCTGGTGAGTCCTCGGTCGAATACTGGGAGGCGAACATTTGATTAAAAATCACGTTTGAAATTATTGTCACAAAGCAATAGCTTGTTGAAATTAATCTACGCTAGTTATTCTACTTAAAGAATAAATAATAGAAAAGAAAGAGAATAATATAGAGAAAAGAGAGACAGAGTGAACAATTATTTCATACCCATCTGTTCATTACAACTACTTACAAAAATAAAATATACACTAAAAGGGGATAAAAAAAAAAGGATGAGAAAATCCTCCTCGATGACTGCTTGAAGGGCAAACCGCGTTGACGAAGTGCCTGGAAGAGGGTAGTGAGATGCTGGATGAGGGAGAACAGGGTTGGAGGACAGAGGACGAAGCAAGGCGGTGTCGCAGTGGGATCCACTTCTAGAATGGTGGCAAGAAGGTAACCACAGGATCCTCCACGAAGGAGGTGAGAGACTGGACAAAATTATTTTGCTCTAGCTCTAGTGGAGCATCCCGGGTATAGGACCAACTCTTAGAGCTTTAGAGAGGGTGAGAGAAGAAGAGAAGGGAAGAAGAGAAGGGATGAAGAAATGTGTAGGAGGGATAGACTATTTATAGGTGTAGTTGTGGGGGTAATTTGGTCATTTGAAGGCTTAGAATTTAATGTTGGGGTCTTTAGTGACTTTTATGATCGTCACTGTGAGTTCACGTCGCTGAAGGCATGTGAGTCGTCCATTGCACATTTGACACCTCTTGTCGCGCCACGAATACACTGCCTCGCCTTCAGCCATTCACACACCTCATCGCACCCGATCAATCTTAGTCGTCCAATCACACAATTGGACTTAGAATCACGCACACTACACCTTCGCAACGCACGCCGCACCCACGTACGATTGCACGTGCGATCACGCATGATCGCGTGTGTTTCTGGAGCTCTCATCCAACGCACGAGAGGGCGCCACATAGCCGCCGCTGCTGCCACTCGATCACGATCACGCAGTTGAATTTCGTCACGCGCCTCTCGCGGATTAATCCGCTCGCGTGAATTCGAGCAAATGTCACCTCTTCACAAAAGCAGCGCACTACCGCTGCGCTGAGGGGGCGCTTGTGTCGAGATTCTGATTTAAGGCCTCAGCGCTCATGACCGTTGGATAAAGATCCAACAATCATGAGCACACGATGAGAGCCCCTTTGCAGGTGTAAGGGTGCGACATGGCTTGATCTCAGCCATTGGATGCAAATCCAACGGCTGATATCACTCGTTGATTGCGCCTTCAAAGGTTAGGCGGGGATGCTGGGGCATTTTTGATGGCTGGGATGGCCCCATGTGGCACCATCCTGGACATCCATCTTCCAATGCTTGTAGATGATGCCACAGGTGTTGGATTGGATCGATTCTCACACCGTTGGGCTGCAATCGTTAATCCGAACCCATCCGTGTAGTTGGATTTATCATCTAAAGTTTGTAATTTCACCACCTTGCCCCTTTTGCCTCTGATCTTCCTCGGACTGCATCTGATGCTACGGAGATTTGATCGAGGCGATCTCAGAGGCGTTGGACTCTGATCGTCACCCTGATCAAATCTGTATAGTTGGATCTTCAATTTGAGGCCCCAATAAATATCGTCATGTCCCCTTACCACAAAAAAGATAAATTAACCTATAATTTGTACAAACTAATCTAAATGCATGATGATGTATGTTATGCAATATTTATAATGCATGATGCTTCTATAATACTAGGAATATGCATAAAAAAATATTTTAGGGTAATTGATGTGTGCACATCAGCTACCAAAGAGAGACCTCTAAAGAAGTGAGAGGCACCCCTCGGGGGGGAATGTAGGAGGTCCGAATGCACTGGGCCAGCATAACATGTCCGGAAGACCTTTCCCACAAGGCACACTCCGTTCTCCAGCAACCTCCCAGTCCACTTGGTCAAAAAACTATCATGCAACCTTTCCAACTCTTTTAACACCCAAACCCCCCTCTTTCAAGGGCTTACACACCTCCCAGGTCACCAACCTCGCCCATTTCCAACCTGTGCCATAATTGGTCCAGAAAAAGTCTCATCAGGCCCAAAATCTTCTTCCTAATCTGTTGTGGCATCTTGAAGACGGATGTAAAATAGGATGACATAGATGACAACATCACCTTGAGGATCACCAACCTCCCTCTAGAAAGAATCCTGGACACCCATCCTGCCAACCACCCCTCAATCCTCTAAACCAAAGAGGTCCAATCATGCATGGAGACCTTCCTATCTGTTATCTGTTAAGGGAAGGCCAAAATAAGAAATAGGTAGAGCTCCTTACTGCATGCCTAGAGCCACATTGCACTTGTTTGCCTCAACCTTCGACAAATGGAAGGGGACAAAAGTTGACTTGGAAAATTTATTTTGCAACCCAGATGCCTCCCTAAACAGCTCCAGCAAGATACGCATTGTCCTCACCTTTGTATCAGAACCCTTGACAAAGAATAAAGTGTCATTAGCATACTAGCGCATCGAAATTGTAGACCCGTCATCCAAGGAGAATCCCTTAATTAAATTCTTCTCATAGGATCTAATTGACACCCTTGCCAAAGCATTCAGTGCTAACACAAAAAGCATCGATGCCAGCAGGCAACCCTATCTAACCCCCATCCTCGGCTGAATCCAACCCCCAAACGAGTTGCCATTGATAAGTATGGAGAAAGGTTGTAGTGACACAACGCTTAATCCAATTAACCCATAGGGGTGGGAAACCCCTCTTAATCAAGGATGCCAAAAGGAAAGACCACTGGAGCAAGTCATATGCCTTCCTGAAATCAACCTACTACATAAACACTTTCTTCTTCTCCCTCCTCCGGAAAGCAAAGGGCTCTGAAGCTGTGACATATCCATCCAAAATGTTCTTACATGGGACAAAACTTGTCTGCACCTGAGAGACCACTTTCACCAGTACCCGCCTCAACCTATCCGCTAAAATCTTCACCATAATCAAAAAGATGGCATTGGATAAGGCAATGGGCCTAAAGTTGTCAATGGCCTCCACCCTATCCCTCTTTGGCAGCAAAAACATGAACTTGTTAAGCTTGTTGAATCCTTAATTTCCATCTCTGAATTCATCCAGCACCTACAAGACATCATCCTTAAGCATTGTCCAAAACTCCTTAAGAAGAACACCAGGAAGCCATCGGGGCCAGGGCATCCATCTGCATTCAACCCCCATATTGCCTTCTGAACCTCCTCTATGAAAGGCCCGATAAGCCCCCTAGCCTACTCCTCATCGATGCGCAGGATGCCTGACCCCAACCATCTCCACCTTTCCCCTGCCTCTTCCAAGTGAAATCCCTATAGAAGTCAGCAACAACCTCGCCAATCGCCTCTCTGCCTACGAACTTTGTACCATTAATCCCCTTTTCTAAGCCATTTTTGCCTGGACCTTGTCCTCCACTCCACCTCAACCTTTTGATCCTCTGCCTAAACCACTTGCATGTGTTCCGCTCTGACCGCTCGGTCCTCCTCAGACAGAAGACCCATATCATTAGCTCTGTCCAACCTTGCAATCTCTTCCAGCACCTCATTTTTCTTTTCATTACATTCCTCTTTAATTTATCTCCTACACTCCCAAAGAAACGATTGAAGCTCTCAAAGCTTGGCCTCTAGTCTCGTTGCTACCAATCCACCTGGATTTAGCGACCTCCACTTTTCCTCAACTCTCCCCCTGAACTCATCCTCCAGCAACCAAGCCCTATCAAACTTGAAATAAGTCCCATATTGCCATCCCTCATTTGACGACCAAATCAACGATGTATGATCTAAAAGCGGTCTCTCAAAAGGCCAAACCTCTACCAAAGGGAAGGCCTCTGCAAACACCATCAAGGAGAAGAATCTGTCAATCCTAAATCTCTATCCCGCAGAACTCCTCCAAGTAAAGGCATAAGAGCACGAAGGCATATCCACCAAACCATGCATAGCAACAAACTCTAAAAAGTCCTTTGAGCCTTGATCCCTCTCCCCTCTTCCACCTAGTTTATCATCCACCACCAGCAGAACATTGAAATCTCCTCTTATCAGCCATGGACAACCCTGAGATCTCACAGCTACCTGATTCAACTCTACCTACAGCCCATGCCTCAGCACATCATCATTCGGCTCATATACCACCTAGAACACAACAGAAGTTGTCTCGACGCCTCCTTAGTTACACAATCACCACAAAAGAACCCACTACGGAATCAACCAAAGAGAAAACATCCTCTTTCCATTCAACAATTACATCGCCCAAGCGCCCAGCCACATTTAATGCCATAAACTCTCCCAGACCCTCCCCCACCAATCTCCCTCCAAACCTACTACTCACAACAGTCCAATTTACTTCTTTGGAGTAGCACCACCTCAGGGCCCCATGCTTGCAAATAACGCCTCAACGTTGCATGCCTAAAAGGGTCATTTAGCCCCCTAACGTTCCATGTGAGGACCTTCACCATGGAAAAACACTAAAACCCCCCTCTCCTAAAGTGCATATGAATCCCACTGCCTCAGCAACACAATCTGCCTCCATAGATGTCAACCCATCCTCAGGATCTACTCCCCCAAACCCTTGCACCATGCCCTCCCCACACACCTCCATGCCAGCCACCACAACAGCCTCCTCAACGATTTGTATATCAACAGCCATGAAGCCTAACCCCTCAACAGCAACAACCGCCTACCCCTCCACACCTCGGGCTCCAACATCAGAATCCACATCCACCACCACACTACCATCGCCCAAGGCGCCTCCTACTTGCAAACCTCTTTCGCCCAAGCTCACCACCTCCATTGCAGACATGCCCCCACCTCGAGCACTAACCTCCCTCGCTGCAGAAGCAAAAGAGTTGCCTTCGAGCATCCTCAAAGCTCCGTGCCTCTCCCCCAGATCATTACGGGTTGCAGCCGATCCACAACCTCTCCCTTCACACGAGGAAGCCCTTCTCTGCCACCTCTGGTAGCTCCACTTCGGTCTGTAGGAGTGTCGCATCGTCGACACTCTCCTTGGCCTCCACTACCGGAGTCGCAAGCCACCTGCGTCGCTCCGCCACTCCCCAACCAGGTCTATCCTACCAACAAGACCCACCCCCGAGCTCAAGGGACGAGTTACTATAGGAGTTGGGTTCGAAAAGGACCAAAAGGAACATAGCTTTCTTTGCACAATGACAAGCACCCAAACTATTGTCGAATTCGGGTCCCCTAAGTCGGATCCAAGTCCCTCACAAGCAAGAGCCTTCGCCATGTCCACAACAACACCCTCCTTAAGGCACACCTTTAAAGTGGCTACGAAAGTTTCAAAGAGTCCCCGCCAATAGCCACCCCCTCCGCCTCCATCCCCTCCGCGAACTACGCTTCGCATTGATGAGGCACCGCCATCAACTGTGCAGATTTCGCAGCCACCTCAGCACGCACGTGCCCCGAAGACCGCGACAGGGGACCACAACTGCCGCGTAATCATTACCGTGACCCTTCAGTTTCCAAACCAAGCCTCTTATCAAGCTCCCCAAGAGCCCTACCACTGTACTGCCGCCATCGCCATTAACCTCCACCAAACCACTGATCACCACCTCCGCAAATGACCACGACACCTCCTTCACGACCTTGATGAGAACGATCCACGAGGCTCCCCCAAGACTCAACGTGGCCTTATCTACAAGTCTCCTCCCTAGCACCAACTCCACCATCGTGTGCACCACAAAAAGATCTTCTCCAAGGCTAAGTCCCCTACACCATCGAATCTTAGCAAACGAGAAGACCACAATCATTATCAACTTCAACGTGTGCAAAAACAACAGCACCACATCAATATCGACTAGCATCCCAACCTTGATTGACGAACACTCCACCGCGCCATCAAACTTCATTAGCCACCTCCATCGAACCACGCCCGCTCCACACTGCAGGTCTGTGAAGACCTCATCAGCTTCGAGTAGAGGCCAAACACCACAAACTTCCCCAATCCAAGCACCACCACCTTGACCTCCCCCCTCCTCCCCAAAGCCCTTGAGATCCCACTCCACAGATCATCTAGGGCCACCCAACCTTCAACAATATCACCAACCAACACCGTTGCTAAGACCCTCTCGAGAACTCTGACCTCCTCTGACCAAGGCGTACCTCAACCTCCACCAGCAACGCACACCTCGATGACAAGGGCAAGGGGGCAGCACCATTAGTACGGACCCAATGTTGAACCACACCTTCAACATTCCCACTCCTCACCACCCCTCCTCACTCGCACGATGCCCTTCAATGATCGAGACCGCCACAGCAAAGACACCTAACCGAGTCTCTGCACTTTGCTAAATGGCCTCTCCCAACACTTGAAGCACAAGACCTCAAGCGCCAACCTCCTCTGCGTCGACTGTCTCGCAACAACAGTCTACCCCCGCTCCTCGCTCACGCTCTCTCTCCCTCTCAGACTCTCCATCTAATCAACCCTTCATGATAGTTCGAAAGCCTACACTTTAGGGGATCCTTATACTGCAAACCCCCCACTCAAGTGCTCTGTAGTTGAAAAACCCTAATTTGGGGAGCTATCTTGCAAACATTTGGCTATCAACCTCCAAGTTTTATGACAACTGGATATATTGGGCATGTATTCGTTGAAGATATACCTTGGCAAAGCTATTTCCTGGCAAAAGATTTTACTCCACTTGCTACACTTTCTCAGCTTTCTTTGCAGAAAATTCAACCAACTCACCAGAAATTTCAAGGAATTGGATATGTACCTCAGTGACCAATTTCATCCTCTACAATATATGATGAATATCATATATTCATTATTACAATCATTACAACCTTAACTTTATTAACTTGGCATCTTTAACAATCTTGACTATCGCGATTCCACTTATTTGGCCAACCTCGACACCTAATTTGATCAACCATGTCCATTAACTCAACTCCAGATATGTCTACTTCACCTTTCAAACTTGGCATTGGATACAAAACCTTTAGAAGGGAAGTTGGTGATATCATCTCGGCAATCTTCATTACAGCCAAATTGGCCTTTAAAAAGTCTCAAGTATGACATTTATGTCAGCCTTGATAAATTTCAGTTCTGAAAGACTATCTATTCTCAGAACTCAGTTGATTTCTCAATTCAAGCTATATTCAACTATCTTTGCATTAGCTTCCATTTGGCATTACAAGACAAATGTCTTTTATGGCAATGGTGGAAAAAGTCCCTGAGAACAAAAGATAAGTTTGGCTTAAATCTTCTTCCTTTCGATTCTTCGCATTGATCCTTTCTTTTAGGATTTTGTTTTTACATATTACACGCAAAATGATATATTTTTCATACCAAGTTTTACGTATCCAAGCTCCAATAACTAGACTCTAGTGAAGATAAATACAATAATGCAAATTAAAATAGACTTCCCTGCATTACAATTATTTGGCATTTAATTCAACATTGCATTAGAAACTACATTTCTTGTAATTTCAATTTTCCATCCAAAGGTAAGTCTGCTAACCCATCTTCAAAATAGCCATCTCGGTAATTCGGAATTCTAAACTAAGTTGGTTGTTTCAACCTACATTTCAGCCTTCAGCTCCCTTACACATCTCAGTTGTTGCTCGATACTTGTTCTCTTGGTCATTCCCAAAAGTTTAAATTTAGTTTTCGTGAAAAAAAAAAAAAGCCCCATTTTGGATATAACCACATTTGTCGACCACTAGATCACTACCCCAATTATGCTGCATCGGCCTTCATATTGTTTATCTCAAATAAGGTTATATCAAAAGAAATGCATCACCCACCTACATGCTATCTCAAACACATCCTCGGTTCCTTGATAGCCAACCTAGATCTCAACAACCAAGTCAGAACTCGGACACTATGTTAGAATCTTGGATGAGCATAGTGTCAATTGTTTTAGTCGGATCATACATTTTCAATGAGTTTTTTTTTTTTTTTAAAGCAAAAGGGTGGTCATCCCATTGATAACCACCCAAACATTTTCAATGAGTTTTGATTAGAGTTTTTTATTTTCGAGGCCCCAACTGAGTCCTGCTTCAACTAATCCAACTTGCATTTAGAAAGATTTCGATGAGGAATGTTTTGGGAACTCCGCTATCAAACTCAGCTCTAGTAGGAGCTCGGCAACCTTAATGTCCCCAGCAACCTCAAAGTCAATTCTGACTAACATCGCTTCCTGTTATACCATCTCAGATGTTGCTCATTTCAACTTCAAAGCCCAACCATGTTTCCAGCAATCTCAGCCTTGGGAGAAGACTCCCTGCTCCAACACCTGCGTATAAGCCTACCACTGTTTGGTCTTCTGATTAGCCAGTTGACCGCCATCTAATCAAACCTGGCTACTTCAGAATCTAAATTTCAACATGCTCCGACTTATTAATGAGGACTACCACAAAACAGCGTGGCTTGGAAAAATAGATGCAAATAAGGGATGACATGGCATTTTAATATGTGTGTGTGTGTGTGTGTGTGTGTGTGTGTGTGTCATTTATTCTGCAAGGCAAAGAGACAGATACGTATACGTTATACCTTTTCCCATTGAAAGAATGTTTGTTTTGGCACTTGCATATGGTCATTACTTCTTTAACACATTATACATGATACATAACTTATGTGAAGAAAATTTGATTCAAGTTAGACTTATCTTTGTTTGCCACACAGATATGTATACTCTATGATTAGGCTTTTGTTTCTAACTTTTGATTAGTTTTTACTAGATATTGTTGAACAGAAAGAATTTTATAAGTGATGGAGGACTTTTTGGTGGATGTTCTTGATCCCAACAAACACATGTCTCAGTGAGGGCATCCCTTCTTTAGTCTCAACTTGGACAATCTTGGAGGGCCTACATTTCATGTATCTCAATGATGGTTCACAATTTCAACTGTCTTGAACATCTTAATCTTTCTTAAGAAGGTGGTGGAAACCCATATATTCAAATTGCTGGAACAACCAACATGAAAGCTCTTATATAGAGATTCCCACAAAAAGGCTTTATGCAATTCCTAAAGCATCCTCAGCTTTTGACAAGTTTTTTTGAAAAGGTAAAGGGTGGTTATCCCAAATTCATTCCATGCCAAAAAAGTGGATTACATCATATATTACATGATAGATTTGTAGAACACCACTTGGGAGGAAATTGAGGAAACAAAATTCTCAACATAAGACCTCCCTCCACTAAAAAGCACTCCATTCCTCCCCAGCCAAACACCCCACAGGATTGCCAGAATCTTGGCTCTGTCCTTCTTGGATCTAAAGGTGATCCCTCCGCCACATGCATCACCTCTGCAAAATGAGGACCAGAAGGCAGCCTCATCCCGATAAGCGATCCAGTCGATCCCCAATCTTTGGTAAACCTGTACCACAAAAGGGCATTGGAGGAAGAGATGTTGGATGTCCTCATCGACTCCGCCATAGAGAGGACACTTCAGGTCATCCGTGTGGTTTCATCTCGCTCTCCATCGCTTCGTTATGATTCTCCCCCTTCTCACCAACCACGCAAAGATTTTCACCTTCAAAGGACACTCTGCCGCCTAGAGCAACCTGCAGTCCCGCAAGAGATCAATGTCTGAGTTGGCCGTGTCACCCCACAATCTGAGGAAGACTTTCGCCATTGAAAAGTCTCCTTCCCAGGAGCAAGCATCTCGGCCATCCTTCGGTGCCCAACCTTCCAGCTCCTGCAACATCTGCTGAAACTCCTCACATCTCTGGTTCGAGAGCCCCCCCTAAAAGCAAGACACCAAGCTCCATCCCAACAACTTCCCACCAAGGCCGACGAGTCGACAACACTCCCAAAAAGGTGAGGGAACCTGTCGCCAAGGGTATAGCCAACCCCTTGACCATCGTCCTGCTAGAAACGAAATGCATCCCCCTCCCCCAAAGTGGGAGAGAAAAAACCACGCACCTCCCCTATCACCGTGCCCAGACCCCTGAGAAAGTGAGAAGCTCCTAAGGGAGGGGAGACCAGCGGCCCCCACGATAGAAAGGGGTCGTTCCATCGCCGCATAACATCACCGAACAACCCCTGCTCCTGCCCCACCAACCTGGCTATCCACTTCGTGAGGAGACTGATGTTCACCTTGCCCACATCTCTAACCCCCAAACCTCCATCCTGCACTGGTCTACAGACCTCCTCCCAGGCCACCAACCTCGTCCCCCTACCTGTCGACCCCACATTGGCCCAGAAGAAATCCCTCATCAGTCCCGAGATCTTCCTCTCAATCTGGCGTAGTAGTCTGAATACCGAGAGGAAGTACGACGGCATGGATGCCAGAACCGCTTTCACCAAGGTCAGTCTTCCACCTCTAGAAAGGAGCTTGGAAGACCACCCCGCCAACCTCCCCTCCATCCTCTCCAACAAAGGAAGCCAATCCTACACCCTGAGACACCGATCTGATAAAGGATGACCTAAATATACCAATGGCAAGGAACCCAAATCTGTCCCCAAGGCATCGTCCACCCTTTCTGTATCTGTGGCCAACAAGCTAAACAGAACAAAACTTGACTTTCGATAGTTTATCTGTAGCCCGAACACCTCACCAAAAAGCACCAGAAGAATTCTCATCCTTCTAGCCTCCAGCACTGTACCCTCGACCAAAAATAGTATATCATCAGCATATTGCAGGACCGCTATCTCCCTGTCTTCACCAACCGTAAAACCTCTAATCAGACCCCTATCACAGGCCTTATGTGTTGCACATGCCAAAGCATCTGCTGCAAGAACAAATAACATAGGCGCCAAGGGGCAACCCTATCTAACCCCCCCTCCTGGGTTGTATCCATCCCCCTACCGGGTTCCCATTGATTAAGATCGAAAAGGATGTCGTCGCCACACACCTCTTCATCCAATCAATCCAAACCACAGGAAAACCTCTCCTCAACAAGGAAATCCATAGAAAATCCCATTATATCGAATCATATGCCTTACTGAAGTCCACCTTCCACAGAAAAGCCGGTCTTTTTTCCCTCTTCCAAGCTGCCAGAGCCTCTAATGCAACCACAAAACCATCCAAAATTCCTCTCCCTGGAATGAAGGTCGTTTACACCAGGGATATCAAGTCACCAAGAAGATCCTTAAGCCAATTAGCCAGGACCTTAGCAACAATAAGGTATACAGCATTCGACAGCACAATCGGTCTGAAATCCTAAATCGCCTCCGTCCCTTCCTTCTTGGGTAGCAAGAACAAATAATATCTATTTAATTTATCGAAACCCCTGTTTCCAGCTGCAAACTCCTCTATCATCTGCATCACCTTTTCCCCCACCAAGGGCCAAAACTCTCTTAAAAAGAAAACTGGAAAACCATCTGGGCCAAGACACCCTTCCGCATTCAGACTCCAAACCGCCTATCTCACCTCATCCTCTGAGAAACCAGCAATGAGACTCTCAGCCTGAGCCTCCATAATATGCTGTACATTCTCCCCTCTCCACCTACAACACCCCCTGACACGCCTCCCTGAAAAGTCTCTAAAGTAATATGCCGCTACCCAACCCATCTCCTCCCTGCCTACGAAAGAATCCCCATGTATCATCTTCTCTATCCAATTTCTCCTCCTCCTAGCTGAAGCCATTTGGTGGAAGAACCTGATGTTGGAGTCGCCTTCTTTCAACCATCTCTGTCATGACTTCGTCTTCCACTCCACCTCTTCCTTCATGTCCTCCTCCTATACTAACTGTGCCATCCTCCCCCAGACCTCCCCATCCTCTATCGAGATAGGGGCCTACTCCTCCTGTCTATCAATCCTGGTAATCTCTACCAGAGCTTCCTCCTTCCTACCCCTCCTGGATGCCTTGATTTCTCTCCTGTACACCCTTAAGTGGTCTTGTAGCACACAGTTTTTTCACCAGGCGACATGCTGCCGAACCCTCCACCTCTATCAACTCATTTCTCCTCCACCATACTCCTGAATCCCTCCTCCATCAGCCAGGATCTGTCAAATTTGAAATAAGTGCCAAACTGTACTCCCATATTTAGCCTCCAGATGAGAGGCGTATGGTCCAAAAAAGGTCTCTCCAGAGCAGACACATCCGCCACAGGGAGGGCCTCTGCCAACTCTACGTTGGAGAGGAATCTGTCAATCCTAGACATCAGACCACTACTATTCCTCTATGTGTAAACACAGGATGACAGAGCCCAATCCACAAGACCATGAGTTGAAATAAAGTCCACAAAATTATCCAACCCGAGATCCTATCTCCCCTGACCTCCAAGCCTATCCTCCATCTGCAGGGTAACGTTGAAATCACCTCCAATCAACCAAGGGCTTCCATGGCACGCCACAGCCACGCAGTGAGTTCCTCCCACATGACTCCCCTCGCCTGCGTTTTTGTTGGCCCATACACTCCTGTGACAGTGACGCTGGCCCCTCCCTCCTTCATAACCAACCTCACAGAGATTACATGTTCTCCACAATAGCAATCTTCCAGGGAAAAAACATCTTCCCGCCATCCAAGGATCTGTCCACTTAAGCGGCCAGATGCATTAAGGGACCGAAAACCTTCCATCCAAGAACCCCCTACCTCCTTCCATACCCTGGCATCACAACCGGGCAGCTTTGTTTCCTGCAACACAACATCCGCTCTGCATCTCCTAATATGCTACCCCAAAATCGCCCTCCTCGAAGAGTCATTGAGACCCCTCATGTTCCATGTAAGCACACCATTCATTTACAAAACATTGGGCATCACCTTCACTGCTTGCCGAAAGCCACCTGCCTCCGCCGTCTTACGCACCTCCTCATCCTCATAATCCAATGCTGTTATCTGTTGTGAACCTTGTGGCATCCTTCCATGGCCATCCACCACCACCCTCAGCCTCTATCTTCCACAGAAACTCCACTTCCTCCTATACTGGAGGGAGCCACATCGACCATTGTGCACCAAGCGTGGCCTCCACCTGGTCAAAGGGACCTCTGCCACGCCACCTCTATCCGACCGCTACAACTGCGAGGAAGCCTTAGGTTGGTTCTTGGTGATCAAGTTCTCGTCTAGTGTGGGCTTCCTCTCAGCCTCGCCGGCCGAAGGGCAACCAGAGAGACCTCCCGAAGTCGTCGCAACCGTGTCTGTCATCGTCGCCGCCTCTCTCCCCTCCTCTCCCAACAAGAGAGATGCAAAGGGGGATCGCACGTCACCCGCATCGAGGCAGGTCAAGGGTCGGTCTCCTCCCTAGCCGCCTCCACGCTCCAGCCCTCCCTCCGCCATCCTCGAAGGCGAGAACGAAGAGGTGAAGATCTTCTCAAGCGAAGCCCTGCGAGGGGGTTCAACCTGAGGACTTCTCACGCCCGGGTCTGACTGAACCGAAGCTTCGGGTCTCCCACTCGGATCTAGATCCACCGCAACTCCACCGAAGGCAGCCTTCGCACGTGCCTCACACGAGGGCACGTTTAAACCCTCCGCCAGCTCCACCTCAGGACAGACTGTCCTCGAAAATGCGTCGCCTTCGTTTTCCTCTCCTGAGATCAACGGGAGCACTCCATTCTCGGGTGACGATTGCAGCTCGTCACATGAGATCTGCCCGGATCTCCCATGGATTCAGGCCACGTCAACACCCGATCGTCTCCCCTACGCTCTTGTCGGTCATCGCTTCGCCTTCCACCGCATCAGAATGGCCACTCCGACCACCGCTGATGCACCATGGCATGCTCCAGTAGGCGACAAGGACACCACCCACGATGAGCCTCCTAGCCGCAACACCACCTTGTCCATCATCGCCGCATCGATCTTCATCTCTAACCTCGCCATCACCGACCCTTCGAACAAGCCAACGACGTTGCAGCTCCTGAGGCGTGCAAACGGGGACACCACTGCATCCACAACCTCAACCACCATGGGATCCCTGCGATGGCCACCCCGATCGACTGCCGCTCTGGTGGTCTCTCCGAGGAAGCCCCATCGTGCGAGGAGGGACGACGCCATCTCCATCCTCCGCCCTTGGCAAAAGACTCCAAGAGAAGGAGCTCTTTCCTCTGCAAAGCGGGGAAGTCGAGGATGAGAAGACTCCGACCGTCCAGCGATAGCACCTTAATCCCCTTCTTCGACAGATCTCCGCCCAATACCTCCTCCACCATCACCCTCATCACCTCCCCCTCCAGAACCTCGACCACTAAATCATTCTCCACCTCCCTCCACAAGCCATGTAATCCTTCCGACCATGGCACCTCCACCTCCGCTTGCGGTGCACCCTTCGACGGTGGTGGTGGAACTACCTGATCGCCACCAAATCGACCACCGCGACATCGTCCTCTCCTGTGCCCGAGTCCCCCACACTTCCAGCAATGCCATGGCTCACGACAATCCCGCACTCAATGATCTCAGCCGAGACATTTAAAGCACCTCCCCCTTCTCTCCACGCTGCTTCCCCTACAAACAGACCTCTAAGGTGCATCCGCCACTCGAGAAACCCTCCTCCGACTCGCCACGAACAACCATCCCAGATCCTCCACCAACAAATGGAGCCCCTCGCCCTCCCCCTCTCCCTGGTACCCTCTCTTCCCTCCTGCCCTCTCTCCATCGCCTTCCTTCCCTCCTCTCTCGCCCTCTCTCTCGCATTCGAGTCCCAACTTCCAACCCTCCCTTGGCACCAATGTTCTTCAAATCAAACAATTACCTAATCAACACGGTGAAGTAGTCATGTATGTTTGACCAATCAAATCCTCTAACTAATCTTGCAATTCCATTTCTTATCCAATATAGTTTGCAAAGAGTTGACTTCAAATTCGATGGATCATGCCCTCAGCTTTTGACAGATAACTAAGGAAGATTATTTCAGCGGAGAAAACAATAGGCCCTGTGGCACCATTGCCACCTAGACCCCCATCTGCATCCAATGAGGTCATACGGCCATTAGGGTTTGTGATTTTTTTATGTCAAATTATTTTGTGCTATATGTGGCAAGTTATTTTAATTAGTTGTTAGAGTCCAAATTAGGATTGAGTCAACTTCAGAATAGTTGATTTGATTGAATTTGTTTTAAGAAATAGGATTGGCAAATCCTAAATTTATTAAGATTGCAATTAGATTTGATCCTCTTTAAATAGAGACCAATGCTCTATTTTGTTTCTTGAGTTTCAATAAACAAGATTTCATCTTCTACAACTCCTCTTCCAACTTCTCTCTCTCTCTCTCTCTCTCTCTCTCTCTCAGAAGGAGAAGCAATAGCGTATGCAATTACTGCACATGAGGGGAGGAGGCACATGGGTAAGGCTATGCGCAACTGATAAAGGGTCAGCAATTTGAGGAATCTGCAAAGACCGTCCTCGCTTGAATACCATGTTAGAACATTCTAGAGCTAGAATTTGATTAGAATGAGAATTAAAGAAAAGAGAATATCCCAACCCCTCTTTATGTAGAGATGGAATTTCAAGCAATCCCAATCTCAATCCTAATCCTAATCCTACTAACTAAATATAGAAACAAACTCAATCTTATCAATCTTAATTAAATCAAATCATATATCTAAAAATAGAAAGAAATAAAACACAACTTTTAACTAATTCTAAATTGCTCTTTCCTAAATTCTCTAAAAATTACATTTAAAGAACTTTTTTCTATAATGGTTATCCTACCACCAAATTAATTCAATAAATAGGCACATCATTCTCTAAAAAGTATGATGAAAAAAAAACATGGCTTATGGTGAATACCAAAAGATGGCAGATATATATGTTATGCCTAAAACGAAAGTGACTATAGAAACTAAACTGAAAATGCAAGTACCTGATTCCAGGCAGAGTTGTTGAAAATATCATCTTCCAGAAGCCTGTTGCAATATTCAAGCTCTTCCTCCCAACCACCTGATGCTTGAAGAACCCACTATACCCAAAACTCTTGATTCAATATTTTATTTTAAACTGAGATGATGCTGGATACAAGAAAGTTTCAGGTGCATTGAATGAACAAAAGATCATAGAGAAACAAAAGGGCCTCAAATATTCTCCAAAAGGGAAAAGGTTAACCACGTAACAGACCTACTATGCAAAAAAAAAAAAGGTAACAGACCTGTCTGTGAGACCAGGTATGATAATTCTTTGCATCAAGCTTTAGTATTCTTTCAGTAAACTGCAGTTCCTTATTTTTAGCATCACTTCCCAGCTTCTCTGCTGCCCAACGTCTGTGATGCCTGCTTAAAGTGAAATGATTATTAAAAGAAAAGGAGAATTTGCTGCTGTTAGAAATATAGAATAGAATTTCCTGATAAAGAAATGATAATGCTCTAAAAATCATCATAATCCACTCCTAAATGCATTTCCAACAAATTAGATGCATCTATATGGATTGGAGGAGCTAGGTCAGCTTTAAAAGCTCAAATTATATGTGTTTCTTATTTAAAGGGTAAGGACAGTTATCGGAGGTCAGTAGCCATCCACTTTATTTCACCTTAAAGAAAAAAAAAACAGTTACAAATGAGTCATCCAAAAATCAGAGACCCAAAGACTCCCTCAAGACATTTTCCACCCAGGCTCTCTCTACCCAAAAAACCATGGCATTATGTTGCAGAAAAATCGACCACAACGCAGTATTCAACTGGATATTGTTCCTGAAAGAGATCCAAAAGTCCAAATTGTAAATGTTGTGAGATGAAAGTAGTTTGTTTTCGTTGTGTTTGTCTACGTGTGTTGCCGATGAATGCATGATGGAGAGTAAGATCACCATTAGGGGCTCTTCACAGTTTAGAAGGGGTTGAGAAGATTCTTAGAAAAGACCACCATTGCAGAAGCCTCTTGGGCAATGATACTCAATTCTGCATCTGGATGCATGAGCAGTCCAACCCTGAAATACTTGATGAGATTTACCCCAAACTGGCTGCACTTGCTGCTGATCTGTCGGCTTTGTGGCAGATTGTTATATGGATGATTGCTCTGTTCTACCTCAATCCCTGTCTAGCACCAGAATGAAGGACCTCGCTCTCCTGTTGCAGACTTTGCATGAGATTAGACCTGGAGAAGGTGGAGACAGATGGATCTGGAGATATGGTGACTTTTTTTATCAAGAAGACCGATTTACGCTATATTGAAAGTACTCCAACAGATTTGCATGTGGCTACTGACTGCAAGAAAAATCTGGACAAACTCGTTCCCCTGAAAGTAAATTTTTTCATGTCACTGTTGAGGAGACAGAGTAATTACCCATGATTACAAGAGATATTGGACATCAAAGGCCAACCCCCTCACTAATGCTTGCTAGTTGGGCACATCATATTGACCAATAGAATTGATTTCTCAAACTGATTTCTGGAGAAGCATTCATGGAGACACTATCGATGGAGATACGACAAGGAGAGATTCTATCCTGATATAGTATATTTGGTTAGAATGTAAGGGTGTTATCTCCATAAGGGAGAGCTCATTTACAGATGGTGTACTACATCATTTTCGATCTCTTTGTAACTACTGGTATAAATACCTCCAGTCTCCTTGTTAAGGGGAGGAAATCTACAGTTGTCTCATTCCACTTTGTTGGAGTATGTGTAGTTTAGTCCTACATTGGTTAGTGGGAGACTATGTGATGTATAGTGACCTATAAATAGGTAGTGTACCTCTTCATTCTTCTTTGAGAAATTACAGACATACATGCCCTATCGAGGCCTTCTCCCATGATTTTCACCCTACTCTTAATGAGTTGAGTTTCCACGTAAACCCAAGTATTCTTATTCTTCACCCTACTCTTAATGAGTTGAGTTTCCACGTAAACCCAAGTATTCTTATTCTTTTATGCTTTGATATCATCGCTTCCGCATTGTTTAGATTATTTAACTTGATATCAGAGCAATTCTTTCTTAGGTTTACTTTATTTTTCCTCTCGAATCTTCAGCTCGTTTAACTCTTGCTAGAGTTTTTTGTTCTGATGTGTGTGGATCCACATCATGGAGGACCACGACACGAAGGAGAGGTTAAGCCTCAGAGATGATGGAGATCAGAGGGAGATCAGAGAAGGCGCCCAATGGCCCCTCGTGCATGGCAGACAGGTCGCACAGGGAGGGCCTCCGTGATCATGCCACAGCATGGTGGTCACTAGCGACTGCATTTGCGTCAGCAACCTCCAAGGGCAAGGTGGAGACGATCCGGCGGCTTGTATGGCCACATCAGGCGACGCAGCGACATTGAGGCTGCAAAGGTGACGCGCCGAAGATACGGAGGCCACACCAGGCGACGCTGCAGCGCCCTCACACGCCTGAGCGTCAACGGCGGCATCGTTCTCGATGGAGGCTGCGCACCCAACCACAAAGACGACGAGGAAGAGGTCGCAACACTATGCTTCTCCTCCGACGAGGTGCTGATGGTCGAGGAGCATTCGGTGGAAGACACTTGGTGGTGGAGCTCTGTGGGCAATGCAACCTCGCAGGACAGTGTTGGCGGCGACGAAGGAAATGGAGACAGAGTCGATCGCGCTAAGATCTCCTGCGAGATGGAGATGAAGTGGTGCGTGGAGCACGCGATGCCCGAAGACCACGGCCAAAGGTGGCCGCCGGAGCGGATGCGGTCGGAGGTGGCGACCGGTGCGACTGCAGGAGTTGGCAGCAGGAGGAGCCACCGTGCCTCATTGATTTGGTTCCCCCGAACCCTAAGGGGGTGGTCAAGGGTGCTTTAAAGGAAAAATGAAGAGAAGAAAAAAAAAGTGAAAAAAAAAAAGGAGGAAAGGAAAGAGGAAAAAAAAAAAAAAAAGGAGAGAAGAAAAAAAATGAGAAAACAAAAAAAGGGAGAAGGTAGACAAAAAAAATGGGGGGGGGGGGGGGGGGGGGGGGGGGAGGGAGGAGGAGGAAAAGAAGAGCATTTGAATTCAAGAGAAGAGACTCTTCTCTGTATATGTATTTCTCTAATTTTTATTTTTTCTCCTATACGAGTATAGGAGAAAGGGAGAGTGTAGGCCTATTAGAGTTATCCTCCGGAGGGAGTCCCTTGTTCGAGATCATCGCGTGAGGATCCACAACTCTGGGAGGTCCAAAGTTTCAATATCTCTAAGAGGGACATCCAACTTTGAGGTCCTCAGAGGAAGAGCCCATTTCAAATTCCACGTGGGAGATCCAATTTTGTGGACTCCAAGAGGGAGATCTACCATTCGAAGTCTTCAGAAGAAGGTCCTTTTACAGGGATACTGAATGGGGAGCCACCAGCACGTGTTGAGATCTCTAGAGGAGAGGCCATTTGTCACCTACAGCATCTAGCAGCTTCAGTCGTCGCTGATGTGTCAACATCAGCATACCCACCTGCAGACGAGGATCAGCCAAGAGTGTATGTTTCATTGTGTAGAGTGGGATTTAAGTGTTGTACAAGCTGAGCATTACATGCTCCAACTTGAGGGGAAGTGTTGGAGTGTGTGTAGTTTAGTCTCACATTGGTTAGTATGGGATTGTGTGGTGTGTGGTGGCCTATAAATAGGCAGTGTACCTCTTCATTCTTCTTTGAGAAATTACAAACATACATGCCTTATCGAGGCCTTCTCCTGTGGTTTTCTCCTCACTCTTCGTGAGTGGGGTTTCCACGTAAACCTAGGTATTCTTATTCTTTTATGCTTTGATATTATTGCTTCCGCATTGTTTAAACTATTTAACTTAGATGGGTGAGAGAGGATGCTATTTATGTGACTCTCAACACGCATGTCGTTCGACTTCCTATTATTTATTTGGGTCTTCCTTTTAAGGGAAGTGGTTGGTGGCAACTAACTGAAGGGTAATAGAGGAGAGGATGAATAGAAAGTTAGTTGGCTGTGGGAGGCTTTTATCTAGGGAAGGAGGCTAGTGTTAATAAAGGCAGTGTTGTCGACAGTCTCGATTTTTTATCTTTCTATATTTAGACTGCCTGAAAAGCTTGTTTCCAAGCGATGTTTTTGAAAAGGTCTAAATCATGACGATCGCTTCTTGTAGTTAGTTCCTTGGAGGGAAATTTGTAAGCCAAAGAAGAGAGGCAGGCTTGGGATAGATTGTTTGAAAAGTAATGAGTCGAAATGTATGGTTAGATTTTTGCTTGCCAGTGATAGCCTTCTTGATAAATTGTTGAGGGATTCTTATGGTGATCCTGTTGATGTGGTGCACAGGTGGTCACGAGTAGTTCAGCCGTCTACTTTTTAGAGCTCTATGGAGCCTTCTATATAGCGGGGTATGGCCTCAAATCTGTTTACTCCGAAGATTTGTAAAGGATGCACTTTTCAACTTTGGAAGGACGATTGGACAGGGTGTGGTGTTCTTTCGTATCTTTTTCCTTGTTTGTTTGAATTGACGCTTGCCAAGGACGCTTCTATTTCGGATGTTTAGGATGCTGCCTCTGATTCTTGGTTACTTGTATTACATCTAGGTCTTTCTGAGACCTCTTTGATGGAGTTCCAAGGTAGTGTTCAACATGTTGACAGCACACTACTGACATGCTATCGATATGGTCAATTTTGGGCAAAGGACATCAACACGGAAAAGTTGTCGATATGCAAGTGTATTGCCAATATATTGCCTATGTCGACACTTGTGCCAACATGCCATGCCGATGCCTACTCGTAGCTACTGTTGCTGCTATTGCTCTCAAGGAATTAAATATCTAATTTTCATACTTTCCCATTGAAAATTTAAAATTTTTTTTACACTTAGCTCAAATAAGATTCAATTAAAGCTTCAACCCATGTTTAATTAATTTCAACAACTCTAATGACGGCTAAAAAAACTAAGCATTATGGTCTCTCTCCCCTTCACTTAAATATCCTATCCCAAATTTATCTTATCCTCAAGAGAGATTTTTCATTAACATGAGCCAACTACAACTACTTACGATCGTTTCACGTAGCCAAGTAAACACCACTAGTAACGTATTTACATTATGTTTTCATTCAAATTTTATAATTTTGATCTTCTACTTCATGTATGTATTGGTTGTTAAACCATTAATTTTAGTAGATTCGTGACATTTTGAGTCACTTTAGGTCATTTTAAGCAATTTCCTCAAAATTTCCCAATATCAGCATTATATACCCTTTTTGACTTACGATATCAGTATTTAAAACCTTGATGTCAAGGACTCCTTTAGAGTCTTTTTGTAGTTTATATCACTTATTTGGTTATTCCTTTATCATCTATGTCAACTAAGGCACGGTTGGACCTTGATGCTTGAAACGTAGTAAAGGAGGTTGAAAGGATGAAGCTTTAAGCTATTATTCAATGGTAGTCGAATGATTGTTGTATTATTTAGTTTAAATATGTATTACATGCTTTATTTGAGTATATATTGATTTAAGGCTTGTATTTTCACATGTATACCATTCTTATATAACATTTTAAAGTTTTTAGTTAGTAATTTGTAATTTACGTGCAATTTTAATCATTTTAAGTCAATTTAGTCGGCATTTGTCGACATGTCGATACAGATAATTTTAAGTCATCGATAACGTCGATAACCCAAAGTTGATACACGGGTGTTTCCACAGCATGGCCTCAACATGCCGATAATATGCACACTTGAAAATTTATCGACACAACATCTATATTAGCACTTCAAACCTTGTTCCAAGGTTTTAAGGATGCTGCATGGGCTATCTATCAGTGACGACCTTGTGGATGGTTTTTCCTAGGAGGGGAGGTCAATTTCTAAGGCTTTTTTTTTTAAAAGCCAAAGGGCGGTTATCCAAATGATAACCACCCACATTCATTCCATATCAAAAAATCGATCGACATCACAAATTACAAGACATCCCTAGAACACCACCTAAGAAAAAATGGGCGAAACAAAATTTTCAACATAGGGTCTCTCCCCCCAAAAAAGCACCCTATTTCTCCCTAGCAAGCCCCCCACAATACCGCCAAAACCTTAGCCCTATCCTTCTTGGATCTAAGGTGATCCCTCCATCGTGGGTGGTTCCTCTGCGGAAAGAGGACCAGAAGCTAGCTATGTTGATTTCTAAGGCATTTAAGATGCTTTCTTTTGAGGTGGGTCCTGCTTTGTTGGTGTGGGAGGATTGTTCTTTGTTTTAGAAGATGCCTCTACGTTTGAAAGTCAAGATTTTTTTGTGGTTATTTAAAAGAGAAAAGTTGGTTACGAGGGTGCTTCGATCAAGATGGGCTCCAAATCTGGATTTGGCTTGCGTCTTTTGTGGAGCTACATAGGTGAGCTTAGATCATCTTTTCTTCTCTTTTCATTTGTCCATGGAGGTTTGGTGGAGTGCATGTGTTCGGTGAGCTAATGTCACATCTTCTAGGCTTTGTTCCGTTATTTGGTTCATGTGGACACGGTTGGTTGGGTCAAAGCGATTGCTACTTTGTAGTCTATTTGGCTAGAAAGGAATGCTACAATTTTTCGAAAGGAGCGGGTGTGTGTTGAGAGCATTGTAAGGGAAGTGTGTGGCCTGTCGGGGTTGTGACTTGACATTCTATAAGTCTATTACTTTTCTTTAGTTATTAATGATATTTGGATGGTTACCGAGCTCTAGTAATCTTCCTTTCTTCTCTAAAAAAGAAACATCAAATTACATTGACAAGCATTCACACATTCCAATTATTACATAAACATGAAAATTAGCATTACAAAAAATCAACGATGGTGGCAAGACATCTTCAATTGGAGTCATTTGAAATGGAAACCTCCAAAATAATTAAAGGCTCATAAGGGCATGATGGAGAGAGAGCGGAAGAGAGAGCAAGAGAAGGAGAGAGGGAAGGAGGTCGAATGAGGATAGGAGAATGGGTGGACCTGTGTAGTAGGGAGGAGTGCAAGGAGGGCTCCAAAGGGACCAGTTTGCTTCAAGTGTTGCAATTTTAGGCACTTTGCTCATGAGTGTTGCAACTCTATTCGTTACGTCAGGTGTGGAGGACTTGGGCATCGGCACTCCATCTACGATAGGATGCAACAACCTCCTATCTTGCTTCCGCCAGCACCCTCGGTCCCTATTCCAAAGATGCAGATCTCGGCTCCCAAGGCTTCGAAGGGAGATGCACTCGCTTATTCCTTGGGAGCGATTGTCGTGGGGATCTTTGAGCGGGGGAAGGTGTCACTGGAGACCTTGAAGCGAGATCTTTCCTTGTGGTTGAGGAGGGAGGAGGCAAGGGTAGCTTGTTTCACTTTGCGGATATTATTGTTGCTCAATATTATGAAGCCAAAGCTAGAATCATTGTACTTCAAAGTTTTGGTGGATGGTGTGAGGATTTCGTGGAGGCTTCCATCGATCCATGATGGTGCTAGGAACACCCTTCGAAGAGGGAGCAAATGGAGATATCCACTTATAGGATCACTCTGAGGCTGAGAACGGTTGGGACAATTAAGGCTCTTGTCTCTCCCTTTGTAAGGCTAAGACTATGCGTGGGACGCAGTCTCATCGCTGGGGACATTTCTACAATCACTGCTGAGGTGATCTCCGTGGATCGGAGTGTGCCGAAGAAGATTATCCTTCAACATTGGGGGAGTTTGTGGGTGACCTTGATCAAGGTAAGGCCCTCGGCGTGGAGGGAGGCGATGACAAGGGGAGCTTCCTACGCTCAAGTGATCACGGTGGGGTCTTACCACTGCTGAAGTCGATGGATCCACCGCCACCACTGCCAAGGAAGATTTGGAAGGTAAGCAGCTCCACGATTCGCATGCACCCACACCGAAATCCTCGCCAATGGGAATGCCATTTGCAAGAACAGCAGGGACCCTTCCAATTCGGGGGAGGCCATTTCGAATAGAGTGGATGACGTGGTCACATCCGTTTACGCGATTCGTAGGAGTAGTTCAGATCCACTTGCGGATCTGGAGCCAATACGTTTTCACCCGATCTTTCTTCTTACCCGCGAGACCCTTTCCCTACCACTTTTCCTCCCTTTCTTTGCTCCCCTTCTGTCGCGCTTCTTTGCTCACAGATGAAGGAAGCTTTGCCGCCTCTAGAGGAGCTGCAACCGGTGGCTGATGCAATGGTGGTTGAGGAAGCTAGCGCAACTACGGTAAGCTCGATGTCACTACCTTTGGAGGAGGGGCTACATCCGATAGCCGATGCATTGTCGGCAACTGCAGAGGCGACATCAATTGGGGATGAGCATCAAGCTACAAGTATGGCACCTTCTGCAGCTCCACTGATGGTAGCGTTGAAAAGAGACAACACCAACCCCTTTGAAGAACTACGCATCACAAGGTGGAGGTTGCCGCGAAAGCAACAACAATGGCAATGCCTATTTTATCAACCTCAACGCACATTCAGGGGCTGGGTCAGTGACGGAGGTGGCTTAATGTCCAAAGGGCAATTCTACTAGAGATAAGGAAGATAAAGCGGCAAGGTTAGAGGTAGCTAAGGCTTCTAATTTTCGATGTGTCCGCAAGGGGAATCGCTTTGTTACTCCATGACATCAACCCTTTCGTGGAATGTCTGGGGCCTAAATGATCCTACCTGAAGGGCAACTTTAGGGAGATACATCTATTCCTAGGGTGCTAACATTGTAATGTTGCAAGAGACAAAACTTGTGTCCTGTACACAAATGATCTAGAATGAGATAGGTAGAGGCTTTATGGAGGGCTTTGCCACTGTTAATGCCACGGGCAAATCGGGGGGGATCTCGTTGGGGTGGAAGGAAGATTTGTTCATCATGCAAGACCTTATTGTAGGTAGACATTCGATATCAGCAACGGTGGTAAGACAGAGTGATAATAAGGAGACGATCCTATCCACGACATACAACCCTACAAAGGATATTGCTAGAGTGAAATTGTGAGAGGAATTGATAGAAGTGGCTAAGAGGTTCAAGGGAACTCCTTGGTTGATAGATGGTGACTTTAACGTCACTCTGTCGATGGAAGATAGACTGAGGGATGGGAGAAGGGGTTGTGGTTTGAACGCATTTGCAGATTTTATCGCCCTTCATGGTCTAATTGATATTCCACCTAAGTCTTGTGCATTCACATGGAGGAGAATGGTAGGCCTGAAATCTAGAAGTCCTTTGGCAAAGTTGAGCCTCTTGGAGAGATCCTTTTCTGACCATACCCCCCATTTATATGGCACACTAATGAAGGAAAATATTTTGGGACCTACTTTAAGTCTGATAATACGTGGCTCATGGAGGAGGGATTCAAGGAGATGATTGAGCAAAAATGACTCTCCTCTCATGCAAAAGGATCGGCAGCAACTAGGCTTGTGGCAAAGTTGTCAGAGCACCGAGGTTTCCTACAAACATATAGGAAGCACATTAGAGATGAATGTAATAGAAAGAAGTCTGAGGCTTTGGCACAAATTGAAAGACTAAATCGTGTGGAGGATGGAAGAGACACCACACTTGAGGAGCAAGTAGAGAGAACCAAGAAACTTCAAATAGTCCATGAGGAGGATAAGAAAGCATAGGTAGAGTGGAGGATAAAGTCTAGATAGAGATGGTTAAAGGAAGGGGATTTCAACACGTGCTTCTTTCATTTGGCGACTTCTAATAGACAGAGGAGGAACATGTTACTAGGTAACTGTGAATGTGAATGAATATAAAGGGAGGGACAATGTTAATCAAGCAATCGCCAATTCTTATAGAGATTTCACAACTAGGAGGGGGGTGGGAAATAGAAGTGGAGACGTACAAATGCTTAATTGATCATGATAGATCAATCTGCGACCCTTATTGAGGATTTTTCGAAGGACGAGGTTTAGAAGGCTATTTAGGGGCTTAACGCTGAAGGCTCTCCTGTATCAGATGGCTTCCCAGTCTACTTTTGTAATGAATTTCAGTTTGTGATTAAGGCGATGTCATGGCGGTCATGGAAGAACTTTCACATGGTAATTTTGGCTTTAATAGAATCGATAAGTTTTTTATGTTCCTCCTATCTAAGAAAGAGGGGGGAAGCAATAGAGTATTATAGACCCATTGCCCTATCAAATGCTATATACATTATCCTTGTTAGGGTCCTGGCAAACAAATAGAGAAGTGTACTTCATGACATTATCTTCTCGAAAACAAAGGCTTTCATATGGAAGGTGGATTTAGTAAAGCCTATGATTCTGTACAGTGGTCTTTCTTGTGGGCCTCCATGGTAAAAAGGGGATTCACACCCCTTTGGCTAGACTAGATGAAGCATTGTGTAACAACAACCTTCTCGGTTCTGGTCAACAAAAATCCTGTAGGCAGTTGGGTCCAACCATGGAGAGAGTTTAGGCAGGGTGCCCTTTAGCTCCAATGTTATTTGTCATTGCAATGGATGCTCTAGCAAGGGCAACTTTTAGTGTCTATTTGACGGGAATTTTGACGGGATTTACACTTGGTTCTGAAGGGGGAGTTTAGTTCCTTTGCTATAGTATGCAAATGACACCATTTTCCTGATTGAGGGCTTGGGCAAGCATGCGAGGAAATTAAAATTGCAACAAGAGAATTTTGGAGACACTTCGAGTTTGAAGATAAATTATTCCAAGTGCACTTTTGTTCTCATGCAAATGACAGAGGTAGAGTCTCAAACTTAAACGGATTTGCTTCTCACGACCAGAGGTGAGCTTCCTCTTAATTATCTTGGTCTTCCCCTATTGGATAAATTAATATCCTTCCATGATTGGATGACTTTGCTTGAGAGGGTGGAGCGAAGGCTTTCAAGGTGGGCCCCCTACACTCTATCAAGAGGGGGTTGCTTGATACTGCTCAAGTCGGTGTTATCATCCATACTATCTATTTTTTAGGAAGCATTGTTGCATGAGAGATTTCTTTTGAACAAATTATGAAACTAATGAAAGGGGCACTAGACTTGTAGCATAGGAGGTGTGTAAACCACTCAAAGAAGGAGGTCTAGGAGTGAAAGATTTATGGTTGATGAATGATAGTCTGCTTGCAAAATGGGTTCTAATGTCCCCAGGGAGGGAACGATCTATTTTCCTCCATTATCTCTGAATACTATGGCTCTTCCTTGAATTGGGATAGGTAGATGTCACCAATGAATGGTTTGTCTCATTTATTTAAAGGCTTGGCCACGGTTTCTCAACAATTGTGGCAATATTATTCACCCTTCATTGGAATAGGTGATCATTTTAGGTTCTGAAAAGATGATTGGATGAGGCAAGGGCAATTACGTGTAATTTTCCCTAAATTGTTCGCACTTGTTGTGGATAAAGATGTATCAAGTGGCTGGATGTTGGGATGGAAGCTAGGCTCCTACTTTTGTTAGCAATTTCTCAGAGCAAAGGTTGTTGGATTTGATTGAATTGTTGGGAATGATTTGGGTGTTTCAACCAAAGGTGGGAGCTGATGCCTATGGATGGGGTAGTGGTACTCTCTTTGTTAAGGAGGCCTACACTAGATTGAGGGGGCCAATGCAGTTGGTTGATATTGATCTCATTAAGGACTACACGTTGTTGTGAGCAACGGCATGTCCCATCAAAATCCGAATATTTGCATGGTTGTTGAAAAGGGGAAGACTCATGATGTGTTGTTGGAGAGCTAACTGGGTGGGTGATGCGAACATTGTTTGCATTATTTATGGGTCTGGACACGAGGGCATCAACCATCTTTTTTTCCAATGCAATCTTTCAAATTGACTATAGACATCTCAGAATAGATTGGATCGATTTTTCCTCCGATGCTAGCTTCTAGGCTTCATACAGGAGAGGAGGAACAGATCGAGGAACCAACATATTCTGTTCAAAATCTGAGAAGGCCAAGGTCCTTGCTATACTATGGGGCATTTGGTTGGGAAGAAATGCAGTCATTTTTAAGGAAGAACCACCTTCGTTTGAGAATTATGTTTCTTTGATTTCTTCTTTAATCTATGCTTGGGATAAAACTTTGTAATGTAGCCTATTATGGTGATCAATGAAAATCTTAGGTGGTCATCATGTGGATAACGACCCTTATACCTTTCAAAAAAAAAAAAAAGATCTACATTCAAATACCAAGCATGATATCAACAAAAACTACTAGCTATACATCAAAACTGGCATTTCAAGTGAATGTCCATAACCAACTGTGTTTTGACGTACAACTAGCATTTTTTCTATCAAATTTGGCATTTCAAGTGTTATTTTTTAGTGTTATACAAGAAATGTGTTAATTTTTATTGTTAAAAGAATAGATTTATGGTTATAATTGGAAGAACAAGTTCATGGACATAGCAGATCATGGTTAGACAATCATTCAAATTTGGCATTAAAAACTAAAGTTGAGTCTTGAAGATTCGACTTTCGAATCTTCAAGATTCAACTTTGGTTTTTATACCACTTTGGTTTTTTATCAAAGTCACATCTTAAAGAGTAAACTTTGGGTTTCTATACCAAAGGTGAATCTTTAAGACTACCCTTCAAAATTTGACTTTGCCACAATTAACAATTTATTTTTTTTTTATAGGGATAATTGATGATATAAGTTTTTTATTAGCCATCCCTAGGAAAATTTTTCGCCTAACCCTCATTTTAGGATCTGCCAATTGGCCATTGCACATAGATCTCCATTAAACCCAATTTTGAAACTAGCCAATTGAAATTGCTAAATTTGACTTATAATGGCAAAGCCATTTAGAGGGATCTTCTTTGAAAAGCAAAAGGGCGGTTATCCGAGCGACAACCACCCACAATCATTTCATTCCATCATGAACGGGTTACAACATGGCTACGCAGTAGATCCCCAAAACATCACTTGAGAAGAAATGGTCGAAACAAAATTCTCTACATACAGCCTTTCCCCCCTAAAGATCACCCTGTTTCTTCCCAACCACACACCCCACATGATCGCCAACACCTTCGCCCTATCCCTCTTGGATCGAAAAGCAAAATCGCCTTCGTGTGCATTCCCCCTGCAGAAAGATTCCCAGAAGCTATCCACACCGTGGATATCGATCCAGTCAACTCCCATCTGCCGCCAAACCTACATCACAAAAGGGCACTGAAGGAAAAGGTGTTGGAAATCTTCCTCAGCTCCACCACAAAGAGAGCACGTGAAATCCTCTGACTAGGCCCATATAGATCTCCATTGTTTCGTCATCACTCTCCCCTCCTCACCAACCATGCAAAGATCTTTACCTTCAAAGGACATTCTGCTTTCCATATAAGACTGCAGTCCCGCAAGAAATCAACATCCAAGCTAATCATACCACTCCCCAGCCGACGGAAGACCTTGCCACCGAAAAGTCTCCTTCCCAATGGAAACCGTCTTCACCCTCCTCCGGGGCCCAACCTTCTAGTTCTAGCATCACTGAAACTCTTCACAACTCTGATCCGACAGTCCTCCTTGAAAGGTCGGGCACCACGTCCCATCCCAACAGCTTTCCACCATTGCTGAAGGATCCGTCACACCCCCAAGAAGATGAGGGAACCTCTCAATAAGGGTTGAACCACTCCCCTGTCAGTCATCCAACCAAAAGCAGAAGGCCTCTCCCTTCCCTAGAGAGGGGGAGAAGAAGTCACATACCTTCGCTGCCATCATCACCCATTTAGAGGGATCCTAATGGGCATACAGATGCCGATCTTCTTACAGGCCTCCTGAAATTAGGAGCATAGGAATCTAGTCCCTTCCACTTTCTTTTTCAATCAAGCTACAGCTTGTAAATCTAACGAATTCACCGTGATTGGCATTCCTTTGTAGTAGTAAGAATCCATCATTGCCTTGTTGAAATTAGACCTCAATTTCATTGACCCTTAATGTAAAAACCGGTGATTGTGATTTCTGCTTTTATTGCCTCCCTCTACCCTTATCATTTGCAGGCCCATGAAAAGCAGGGACATTGCTCAGTTTCAAAAACAAAAATCTCAATGTTGGAAGCATCATCACGACAGGCCCTACTTTTTCCCTCTAATTGACCTCCAATATCAGACCTGTCTTTAAAAGGCTGTACATTATGGTATCTGTGACAATTGAGACTATGGATTTTGATGATGAGGTCATGACGGTGGCAATGCTTCTAAAGCAGGTTCTCAAGTCCTTCGCCCTGAAATGCAAGGAAGACCGTGCCTCCTAATTGCTTGGCTCATTGTGTTTCATGGAACTAGGAGCACTAACTTGTTTCTCTTGTGACAGAATTTATTTTATTTCTTTTTCAATGTCTTATCTGAAGTGTAAAAGTGATGACCTATTCTTTTGTAGATTAGGCGGGATTTATATTCATGTACTTGTGATGAAAGGCTTGTAACTGCAGCTGCAGCCTTCTTTTTGAATAAAATCTATAAAGATGGTACTCTTACTCTTGAGGTAGCCATCCAAGACTGCCAGTATTGAGACAAGGAGATCATTGGCTGAGCATGCCATATACAGGAGAATACCTGGGGATTACTCAACTTTGCACTTCTCACAATAACCAAGTGCCTCAAGTTTCCCCTGCAGGATCTGAAGGGTCAACCACTTTCTGCATCCAGCATACTTATACAGACATTCCATGCTTTCCATAAAGGGGTTCCCACTATTGGAACCTCTGACCTCCAGACAACTACTTTTACCATTGAATCAAGGACGCCCAATGATTCCCCCCCCCCTCCCCCCCGCCACACACAAAACCCCCACCCCCCAACCAAAAAAAAGGATAAAGGATGACAAGTGGTGGTAAGTAGTCATCCACTTCATTGGCAAGAATAAAAAAAACTACAGAAAATGAGTTCAAATAAGTACAGCTTCCCCAACCAGATTTTCCACCCAGGCACGCTCCTCACAAAAAATCTTAAAATAATTAATATAAAAATATCAATAAAGATTTGAAATAGGGATATTAATGAATACAGAATTGAAATAAGTAATTGTCTTCGTACAATGTACTTATACACTTAGCTAATCAGAAATGAGTTATTGTGGTGTGATGCATAATCATTTGGAAATTTAGCAATGAAAATTGCAACCATTAACTTTGTAACATTATTATATTGCAACTTAATACATAGCCTCTTAAATTTTTTGGATATAATTCCAAACATTCTGACTTCTAAATAATTCAAGATATTTCAATTAATTCTCAACAGAGTTCCTGGCGCATTCTCCATGGAAAGGTCATGTGGATGCAAGTAACATAAAAAATAATACACATTCAGCCCAATTAGGACATGATTATTTCAGCAATACCTTCCTGCTTAGGCCACCTATGTATAAGTTGGACTGTGACAGTCAGTAACACTCCCTGTTCCATTCTACCCTCTTCTGAGAATTAGATATTGGCAAAGGATGGGCATTAGATACCAGAAATATCTCAAAAATCTTCACAATCTACAGGTAATGTAGCCTATAATGCTACCCTCAAGATAGAGAATATAAACTTGGAAACAATTTCAAGCACACTTGCTTAAGAAAATGCTTGGTTGCTCATGTCCTCCAACAGCTCCCTAGATGAAAAAATATGGGGTGTGGTAAAAGGTCTATTACTTGCACAGAATCTTGCAATTTTCCCTGCTTTGCTGCTAACTGCCATTATACCTCTATATTATAAGAGGGCATATCGGATATGTCCTATATCACAACATTTATCCTAATACAGTAACGAGGTGGTTGGCCCCAAGATATCAGAACATTTATCCCGATACGGTATTAAGATGGTTGGCCCTAGGTATTCTTCTAGTTGTGTAAAACCTCCTGATGTTTGATCCACTGGCAGCCATACCTACTTGGCACACGTCCTGGCAGAGTCAGGTCCAGAAAGCAATCGACATAAAACAGTCTGGTTAATCAATTAAACTTTATTCCCATTGTTGAAAACAGCCACATAAACACAAATCCTACTTCAAAATATTTCTTCGATCAACCAAACTTTACTTGTGATTGAGCAAAATATGACCAAAAGTTTAAAATATATTTTCTTCGCATTTGATCAATTAAACCTGTTTGAAAATGACTGTTTGAGTTTGAGTTTGAATTCCAATGGCTAGTACAACTGTTCCCACACTTAAAACTCTATAAATAGAACCTATTTAACCTAGTTGAAGACCAAAAAACAAAATAGGTTATATTCTTTCATATTTTCCACTATTTCAAGCAAGAAAAAGGCATCTAAGCTCTTTGTACATGCACTTCCGCTTCCAATCCACTGTGCCATTCCAATTCCCTTCCTTCCACAAATTAACCAGCTAATTTATAATCTCTGGGAGGCATAGGACATTTGTAAGAGCATTCATTTATTTTGTGTTTAATTGTATTATACCATTTGTACTTCATTTAGTATATTTTCTTCTTTTATATTTTCGATAAGATGACACGTTACACTACTCAATATTGTATTGGGCTAAGGTGACCGTACTTCAAATTGGGGGTATTGCAAGGTTGAGATAGCCCATTGACGATCTCGGTATCATGGATTTGATCAGCATGTATTAAGTGGGGGTTTTTACTCAAAAAAAGTTTTCCATTTGTTGATGGGAAAGGAATGGTTTGTCTTATTATGAAAATCCTAGCCTCTATTATATAGAGAGGCTCTGGATAAATTACATAAAGAGTCCAACAAGAAATAGAAAATAACAGCTAAGACAACATAAGCAACAAAATAGAAATAAATAACTCAACATCTAACACTCCCCCTCAAATTGAAGCATAGATATCCTTCAAGCCCAACTTGTCGCAAAGGAAGTAATGTCGCTTTCTAGAAAGTGCCTTAGTGAAAATATCAACCAACTGGAGCTCAGACAAGATGTAAGGTGTAGCCATCTAACACTCCCCCTCAAATTGGAGCGTAGATATCCTTCAAGCCCAACTTGTCGCAGAGGAAGTAATGTCGCTTTCTAGAAAGTGCCTTAGTGAAAATATCAACCAATTGGAGCTCAGACAAGATGTAAGGTGTAGCTATCTTGCCCCCCATCATAACATTGTATATGAAATGACAGTCCACCTCAATATACTTTCTCCTCTCATGGAAAACAAGATTTGAGGTAATATAGGTGGTTGATTTATTATCACAATACATAGGAGTAGGACTCTTCATTAAGATACCTAGGTCACTAAGAAACACAGTAATCCACATCACTTCGCAGACCATATTAGCCAATGCACTATACTCAACCTCTGCACTAGAGCGTGCCACAATAGTTTCTTGTTGTGCCAAGAAATAATATTCCCTCCAAGAAAGACAGCAAATCCAATGGTGGACCTCCTGTCATCATAAGAACCAACAGAATCTGCATTAGAATAGGAGGATAACTCAAGATAACCATTTTTCTTGTAGTAGAGGCATTTGCTAGGAGACCCCTTTAAATACTTCAGAGTGAGGCAGACATCATTCCAGTGGCCATATTGAGGCTTATCCATGTATTGACTATCCCAACTCACAGCAACTAATATCTAGACGAGTAATGGTCAGATATAATAACTTCCTCACAATACTCCTGTACCTATGTACATCCTCAAACATAGCATCTCTGGAGTGACTATACTTGCCTTTCTAGAATACCATAAGGCTTAGCACCGAGCAGCCCAACATCCTCCAAAATCTCAAGGCTTAGCATTGACAACCTCAATTCCCAGAAAATAATGTAGCTCGCCCAAGTCTTTAGTCACAAAAGGCTACTGCAAGAAATCCTTGACCTCATCAATCCTAATAGTGTCATCTCCGATAAGGATCATGTCATCCACATAAACAGCAAGCATCACAGTGTTAGACACCATCTTTCTGATAAATATAGAACGATCAAATGTAGATCTATGAAACCAATCTTCAAAACCTCAGTGTTGAGTCCGTCAAACCATGCTCGAAGGCTCTATTTGAGGCCATAGATAGTCTTCTTTAGTCTGCGGACAAAATCCCCCTCAACCTCGTATCCTGGAGGTTGACGCATATAGGCCTCTTCATTGAAATCACCATTTAGAAAGGCATTCTTAATGTCAAGCTGATAAAAAGACCAGTCTAAATTCACAGCAATAGGAAAAATGGTTCTAATAGAGCTCTCGCTACTAGAAAAAACATCTCAAAGAAATCCACCACATAGATTTGGGTGAAACCTTTCACAACCAACCTGGCCATGAACCTATCAATTGTCCCATATGCATGGTACCTAACTGTATAGACCCATTTGTAATCCACAACCTTTGCCCCCTGAGAAGCATGGACAATGTCCCATGTGCCCCGAGTGGTAAAAGCCTCCATCTCTGCATGCATAGCAACCACCTACTTTGGCTCTTCGATTGCCTCATGATGTGATCTGGGCAAAACAATACTGGTGTGAGTAAAGGGAGTGCCTGTACGATCTTAATTGTCTACACTAGAGGGGCGTGAATGGTGTAACAAGGAAAATAATATAAATTCAAAAAATAATGCAATCCACGCAAATACAGCAGATCACAACTAAATTTTAGAGCAGAAATCCTTTAAAGTAAAAATCACTACCTAAACCTCTTAACTTAGGGTTTCACGACTAGCCGATGCTAGTCAATCCAATAAAGTGTCACTTCAATAAGGGTGACAACCACTTACAAAGCCTTCTCTTTTACACCTAATAAGAGAAGAACAATGGGACTCCCAACAACTGGGTCTAAAATCAAAGCAACAGGAATATGAAATATACAAAATATCCTACGGAACCTCAGAAAATATGCAAACTGTGGATTTTAAGGCCGCAGAAAGACATGCTTTAGAAAGCGTTGAAAGCAAGCGTAGGGGCACGAAAGCACACGAGGGGTTGAGCACTTTTTGCTTGAGAGAGGGTCTGAAAGGTGTTTAGAAATGAGGGTCAAGGGATCCTATTTATAAGTGTTTTTAGGATGATTTAAAAAGTTTGTAAAAATGTCATTGGTTGATCAAAAGTACATATTGGTCAATCAAAATTAACTTTGGTCAATTAAAATAATATTTTGATCGATTACATGTTGATCGATTAAATTTTGAATTTGATCAACCTTTTTTTTTTTAAAGGAAAAGGGTGTTGATCCTTTAGATCTCACCCAAAATTTTATTAAAATAAAACGCTAGAATTACATCATTAAACGGCATTCCAACTCAACACCAAAGATTTTGCAGTCCCAACAAAATTATCTACATAGGGACGCTGCCCCTAAACACCATGGCATTTCTCCCCAACCAGAGTGCCCAAAGAACCGCCAGCGGCCTGACCCGTTCTCTCCTCGACCGGAACACTTGATGCTCCCCATTGACCCCACCACACCTGAAAGACTGCCAGAACTCCGCATGGGAACCAATTGCCCACCATCAATCCCCCATTTGCTCCCATGTTTGTATCGCCACCAGGCATGTGAAGAAAAGATTATCAATATCCTCCTCTGCTTGGCCGCAGAGCAAGCAAGACCTATCCGCGTCCGGCATCCAACGGGCTCTCCATGTCCTGGTCACCAATCGATCTCTCCTAAGGAGCCAAGCGAAGATTCTGACCTTCAAAGGGCAAGAGGCCTCCCAGAGTTGCCTACAGTCCCTGACTAACTCAATGTCCCCAAATGTGGCCGGGCCGCCGAGCCTTCTATACGCCTCACGCACCGAGAAGTCTCCCTCCTCCCACCCGAATCAATCCGTCCCATCTTCGGGTTGCCAACCCTAGAGCTCTTGCAAGAGCACTTGCATCTCACCATATCTCTGTTATGATGATTGCCCACAAAAGACGGGCACCACGCGCCACTCCAAACATCCACCACTGATGCCCCTCTGTCAACCACCAGTGTTGCAAGCCTAGGGAATCGCTCCGCCAGCACCTCGGTACCCTTCCAGTCATTCGTCCAAAATCTAAAATCCTCGCCCGAACCTAACACTGAGGTGAAGAAAGATCGGACCTTTAGTGCTACCAACGACAAACTCCTCAAGAAGTGGGATGCTCCTCTTAGGGGCGAGGTAAAGAGTTCCCAACTCACTGGCCTGTCATAGCAGGAGCACAGGATCCTGCCAACCAAAGAGACCTCCCCCCTAGCAACCTGTTAATCCATTTTGTCAGAAGGCTATCATTCATCCTCTCCACTTCCATAACTCCCAAACCCCCTTCCCTGAAAGGCAGACAAACCTCGTTCCAAGCCACCAACCTCACCCCCTTCCCCTTCGCCCCATAGTTGTCCAGAAGAAGCTTCTCAGATAGCTAGCAATCCTGTCCTCAACCTTCCATGGCATTTTGATCACCGAGGAGAAATGTCGGTATCGCTGAGAGAACTGCCTTAAGAAGGATCAGCCCCCTCCTCTGGATAACATCTTTGACCCCCATCCCGAGAGCCGACCCTTAATCCTCTCTAACATCGGGGTCCAGTCCTGTGCTAAAATCCTTCTATCTGCAAGGGGCAACCCCAAATACTGGAGTGGAAGGGTCCCCTCTCCTGTCCCCAGCGCTTCTGAGCACCTTCCTGCCTCCCAGACTCCAAGTTGAAGTGAACGAAAGAGGACTTAGAGTAGTTTATCCGTATACCTGATGCCTCGCAGAACATCTCTAGAATGATGTGGCACTGCCTCGCCTCTGCCACCAACCCCTCAACAAAGAAGAGGGTATCGTCTGTGTACTGCATGACTGAGATACCGTCCCCACCCTCCAAAAGGAAACCCTGTAGCATCCCGTCCGCTCGTGCTCTGTCGATCGCCCTGGCCAAAGCATCTGCTGCCAACACAAAGAGCAAAGGTGCCAGGGGGCAACGCTACCTCATGCCTCTCCTCGGTTGAATCCGACCTCCCGCCGAGTTCCCGTTAATAAGAACCGAGAAAGATACCGTAGTGACACACTGTTTCATCCATCTAATCCAGACCTACGGAAAGCCCCTCTTAGCCAGGGCTGCCCATAGGAAGGACCACTCCACCGAGTCATAAGCCTTCACGAAGTCCACCTTCCACAGAAAGGCCTTTCTTCAGCTTCTTCTCCAATGCGCTAGGATCTCTGTTGCCGCCACATAGCCATCTAGAATGTACCTCCCTGGGATGAAGGCAGACTACACCTCCAAAACCACCTCGCCAATCACCTTCCTGAGTCTGTTTGCTAGAATCTTTGCTATGATCAGATATGCCGCATTTGATAGCACTATCGGCCTGTAATCCTCAACCATCTCCGCCCCATCTCTCTTCGGCAAGAGGAACATGTAGAATCTGTTCAATCTGTCGAAACCGCTGTTGCCTTCCCTGAATTCTGCCAAAACCTGCATGATTTCTTCCTTCAGCAGCGACCAGAATTCTTTGAAGAAGAGCACTGGGAAACCGTCCGACCCCGAACACCCCTCGGCATTCAACCCCCAAACCGCATCCCGAGCTTCGTCCTCCATGAAAGGTACAATCAATTGCTCCACTTCCTCAGCCCCTAAGGCTGGAGCCCCCAGCCCCCTCCATCTCCATCTCCCTCCTCTCCTCCGACCCGTAAAGTCCCTAAAATAACCCGCCACCGCCCTCCCCACAGACTCCCTGTCTAAGAACTCCATCCCGCCCACCTGCAATTTCTCAATCCAGTTCCTCCTACACCTGGCTGAAGCCGTCAAATGGAAGAACCTGGTGTTTTGAGTCTCCCTCTTTGACCCACTTCTGCCTAGACCTGGTTCTCCATTCCACTTCGGCTTTCCTGTCCTCCTGAATGACTCTCATGCAGACCGCCCTGTCTTGCCTTTCTGAGCCCGTCATCCGTCCTAGGTCCACTCCATCTAATCTTTGAATCTCCGCGAGGGCCTCGTCCCGCAACCTTGTCCGTTCCTCCTTCAGCTGCTTCCTATATTCCTTCAGAAATCGCTTCAACTCCAGAAGCTTTGCCTCCAGCTTCGCGGTCGCCGACCTGTCCGGATGTATGTCCTTCCATTTAGCCTACACCAAGCTCCCGAATCTCTCTTCCAGCAGCCATGCCCTCTCAAACTTGAAGTATGTGCCATACCGGGCTCCTTCGCCAGACTCCCACATCAGCAGAGTGTGATCCGAGAAAGGCCTCTCCATAGCACGGGCCCTAGCCATCGAAAACACCTCAGCTAATTCCACCAAGCAAAAGAAGCAGTCCAGCCTCGACATCCGACCCCCTGAATCTCTCCATGTGAAAGCGCAAGCGGTAGGGGGTATGTCTTGCCACCCATGCTCTGCTACGAGGCCAGCAAGCTCTTCCGAGCCCTGGTCCCTGCCCCCCCCGGCCCCCCGACTTGTCTTTCGACAGCAGTGTGGCGTTGAGGTGCCCAACAATGAGTCACGGACTCCCCTGAAAGCTCCTCGCCGCCTGGCGAAGACCTTCCCACAAGGAACTCCTCCCCACTTCATCCGTAGGCCCATAAACCGAGGAGAATGTTTGAACAAGCCCATCGCTCCTCAGCTGCACCGTGACCAGACCCACCCCCACTTCCGAACCCACTACCGAGAACAGGTCTTCCTTCCAGCCCACAATCACCCCACCAGACCTCCCCACCGCATCAAGAGCCAAAAAACCCCGCATCGTGCTACACCCAATCTCTCCCCACCTTCTCTGGTCACACTCCTGCAACTTCGTCTCTTGAAGAAAGGCCACATCCGGGTTCCATCTAGATAGATATGACCTCAACGTCCCCCTACGGGTGGGGTCGCAGAGGCCCCTCATGTTCCATGCGAGGACTTTCACCATGGGGCCCCGACTGCACCGCCCCCTCTCACACGACCAAAGCCAGCCCCCTCTGCTACCTGCTCCAACTCCCCTTCGTCAAAAGCGTTAGCCCATCCTCCCTCCAAACCCTCAACTTTCCCGCCCCCACTCCCTGCCCCAAAGCCCACACCCTCCTTCCCCATACCGCTGCTCTCCCTGCCTGCATCGTCCCATCCTCCCCCAACACCGACAGACCCTCTCCCTCAACCCTCACCATAGCAGCCTCCCTACTGCGCCCCCCAAACCCAGGGGGGACCTTCCCCTCCTCCAGCACTTGCCAAAGACCACTCGCATCAAGAACGGCGCCGCCATCGTCGAGCCCACACTTTCCAGCTCCCTGCCCTTCTCCACCAGACAGGGGCTCCCTCGTTGATGGGTGAGCCCCACCTAGGCCCCCGGGTGCTCCGTTGCTCTCCCCGCTTCGGCGAGGTTCCCCAAGCCCCAACCCACCTCCATCGTCCGACGAGGAGCACGCCTGCGTTGGAGGGTCAAGGGCCGACTTCCTACCCTTATCTCTGCACGAAGGCAGGCCCTTCATCGTAGATGCCTCCTCCGAACCCCCCCCCCCCCCCCCCCCCCCCCCGTGCCTTAGGGGGTCCCCGAGCTGCCGCCCACATCCTCTCAATCCTTCGGTGGAGCAGCCTAGTTGGACCACCCGCGCCCTCGCTCCCTCCGAGGATCGGCTCCTCTGCCCGAGTGGGCTCTAGCTCCCCTTGCTCCCCAGGGCTCAACACGCTACGTCCGAGCTTCAACAGGACCCTCCGCAATCTATTTAAGAATGAGCCATGAAGCAGAATAGGATCCGGGTTCGGGTTCGAACCTGAACCCGAACCCAGATCCGACTCCATGCCTGCCCTAAAAAACCCCCCGCGCTGCCTCGAGCCTTCCCCTACATCCTTCAACGCCTTTAATGCAACGTTCTCCTCCCTCGCTTCCTCCCCTGAGGCCTTCAATGCGCCTCCTTCGATCGATGCGGCCTCCTCCTCCTGCCGCAATCCCTCGGAACCGCCACCCAGAGCCTCGCAATCCCTCGCCTATTCCTCGAGATCCGGGCCAACCCACGTTACTGCAATCCTCGAGAGATGCACTTCGAAAGGCGCACCCTTCGGAACGACCGACTTGATCAACTTAAAATACAATTTTAGGATTTGACCATTGGGTGATTGGTCGATTAAAAATATAGGTTTGGTTGATCAAATATAATTGTATTGAAAACTTATCACCTAACTAAAGTTTGTTATCAATCAATAGTCTAAATGAAATGGATGATATTTTTAAGATTCCTTACATATTTCTAGACTCAATAAAAGTAAAATACCAACTCTAAAAAGACTTCTTGAATCCAATCTTCCTTGATTCTTAATTACCCTAAAATGATTAATCTACAATAAAACATAATTTTGTTACATCAAAATAAGAATATCAACAATAAGTGCTTGTAAGAACTACTGCACAGAAGAATCCAAGTAAGCAATAGAAGTATAATAAGACATAAAGATGCAATGTAAAAGATCAAACCAGTTTCTTCAGAGCAATAGGCCAATCATCACCACCTCCACTGTGGCCCTCGGCCTGGGAAGGAGGAGCATCCGGAGTAGCACTGGGAGGGGGCATAGACCTAGTGGACAAGTACCTGCATCAAAAACAGGAGTAACGAAAACAGGAAGGGGCACAGATATATTTGGTGGTAGACCCCTTCTGTGTTACACATGAGGCTAAAACTAAGCATCATGACCCTTAGGAGAGAAGTAGGAAACTCTCTCAAAGAAGGTAACAACTGCAAAAACATGGTATTGTCTGCCAACTTGGTTAAAGCATCTATAGCCCTTCTAGGTGTGGGAATGACCAAGAAAGACACACTTAGTAGGTTTGGGCAACAGCTTCTCAGGATTATTAAAATTATAGACAAAACAAAAACACCGAAAGGTACACAAGGATAAAGGAAACAACTCTCTGTCAAAATAAAGAAGCTTAAAGGGAAAATCACCCCCAAGCACAAACGAAGGAAGTCGATTAATGAGATGTGCAGCAATGAGCGCATCACCCCAAAAGGATTTTGGAACACTCATAGAAAAGTGTCCTAGCAATATCAAGCAAATGCCTCAACTTCCTTTCAGCAATCCTATTCTGTTGTGACGTATGGGGGCAATGTTTGAGGTGCTATTGAAGAGTTTTAAGTCGTTTCGTTGTAGCAAAGACTCAATCGCTTGAAAACATTTAAATTTATAACTCAGAATCACAAAAGAGTCCGAGGTCGAACACAGGGAGCAAATAATGGAATTCACACATCAATCTTCATTCAGAATTAATGAGTACAATTAATTAATCACAAAATAGATATGCAATGAATAAAACTGATTAGAATTAATATTCAAATATAAATCAATGTATCTCAAAATTGCATGGAATCAAAAAACAAAGAGAATCAAAACAATGGTGATTTGAATCACCACTTATTCTCTTAATTAAGGATGCATTCAATTACTCAATTCATTCAACTCAGAATTTAATCTTAACATAGGTTCTCAAATTATTCAACAGTGCTCAAAATCAACTCCATCATACGTCTTAACAGAACACAAGACTCTTCAAAGAGCCTTCCTCTTCTTTCTCAAAGCCTTCAGGGACAAAGGCTTCTTCTTCCTTCTTCAGAGTTTTCCTTCTTCACAAAGCCTTCCTTCTTTCCTTAAGTGGCTAAGTGTCGCACAGGGGACAAGGCCAAGCCCTCAGAAGCAAAACCCTCCCCTTCTCTCTCACAAATCCTTCTCTCCTCCCTCAACCCAAAGCTATTCGGATCCAGATATGGGTTATCAGGTCGAAAGCATGGACCAGGGTCACAAGACGTGGGTGATGACCGAGGAGTGCACATCGGTCGAGTAAGCGGGTGTGAGGTGTATGAGGACCCGACCTGCAGTGCTTGGTCGATAAGGCCTGATCACAAAAACAATGTGTCTGCGCGAGTCTATATCTGCACGATGTGGGACTATAGCGCCAGCTCTTTCTCGCATGCAATTGCAGGAAGAAGCTTCGTCCAATTGGAGCTACGCTGGAGCTTTGTTCTCTAATTGCCGCTGTAGGTAGATAGGTGAAGTAGTTCCACGACTTCAGGAGCTGGAGTTGAGGTCTGAAAGCATCTGACGACGGCAGATGGCGGCGTGCGGAACGTTGACGGCGATCGAGACCTGAAACACGAGATACGACCTCATGGCCACATTAAAACATCTAAGGAGACTCACCAAGTGTTGGGGAAGGTGGTCGTGGTGTTTGCACGATGTGGGAGTGGGCATGGAGGTCGGGCAAGGTCGTGGACGAAGTGCGATGGAGGTCGGGCAAGGTCGTGGACGAAGTGCGATGGAGGTTGTGTCCGGTGGGACGTTCGAGCGGTGAATCGAGGAATTAGGTGAGGGGTTTTGTGCGGTAAGGTGAGGTGGAGCTTTTGGAGGTGGAGCGACGGCATTTGCTAGTGTGTGGCGTCGGGGAGGCCACGCCAGAGGTACGTCGGACGCACGGAAGACGGAGATGGAACGGGCAAGTTGGCGATCAATTTAAGAGGTAGAAGGGTTAGGGAGATTAAGGAGACGAAGAGGAAGATGCTAGACCTATCTATGGGACGAAGAAGTAAGGGTTTGCGTCGGCTTTGATTGGCAGTCACGGGGAAGAGGAAGTCTCTGACGGGGGAGAACGGTGAGGACAAAGGGGTAGGGTGGCTCCTGCTGGTGGCGGAGGAAGGAGGGGATGTGTTTCCCTCTGCCTATGGTATGTAGCAAAAGGCGAGGAAGTCGAGAAAGAGGACGTCGCCGGAGCTGGTCGGAGGAGGCCAGAGGGAGAGGATTTTGGCAAAGAAGTGCAGCCAAACCAAGCTAATTTGGAGCATTCGTGCATGAGGGAGTTTTATAGAGCTTCCAGGCGAGCTCTAGAACAGGAAACAAGCCTAATTAGCTTGCTTAGGATTCAAGAAGAACCCACTGATCTCGTGGGTTCACACGGCCAATCAGGTGCGATTTGGGATCCAAGGATGTTCCCAAACGATTCTCCATGGTGTAAACATCAATCCCACCAAATTTGGATTTGGTATAGATTTGAGTGGGTTTAGGAGTAGTCAAACCTTGCTTGGAGGTCGGGTTTGACCTTAATGGCGGTAGGGACCTACTTGCGAAGAAGATGACAAGCCTAAGGGGCTCTTTGCAAAGATTTCAAAAGCTAAGGGCGTATGTGAGAGAAAAAGAGTTAAACTGTACCAAAATACAAAGTAGGTCGAGATAATCTCTAATTAGGCTCAAATTTTGGTACAAATCTAATTTGAACCCAAGGAATCTAATGGTGAAGTCGGATTTCAATTTTGACCAAGTTTGACTGGGCAATTTGCGTAGAAATCCAAATTATGGTAACTTTCTGTCTAAAACTCTGTTTAAGGTCAAAATGGGTTCAAATGGTCAAATCAATGGTACCAAACCTTATAGAATATTTTTCTATGAATTTTAGAAGTTTAGATGAATTTTATCCTGACCAAAACCTCTGTTATTTAAGCGAGACTGAAATTAGAGTTTCGGGTTACTATTAATTCTCGAAATGTGCGAAAACCTATTTATATCTATGTGGACCCTTTTATTAGACTTTAATGCTCATTAGACCTTAGATTAACTCCTGAGAAACCCCGTGATTATTCTTCATTCATAATATGCTGTTAAAACTGTAAAATTAACCCTTATTTAATGTTTTCTTCTCAGAAATGATATGCAGTGAATTACGACTCTCCGTCGATTATGTAGGAGCATTTCTCTTGATTGTGACTAATTAAAGCTAGTTATGGCTCATGATAATGTTATCATCAGGTAGGAAGTCTAATGGATAGTCCCATTGTCCTCAAGGAAAAGCTGTAGAGGGCACTGAACAAACTCAAAGGCATTGTCAGACCTAAAACATTTAATTTTGGTGGAAAAGAAATTTCGCCCTTCATAGAAGAATTTCTCTATTAATACTAAAAATAACTCAGATCTATCTTTCAAAAAAGAAAAAAATCCAAGAAGTATGGCTAAAGTCATCAACAAAAATAGGAAAATACTTATGCCCAGACATAGAACTAACAGGACAACGATCCTAAACATCACAATGAATCAACTCAAGGACACTATGACTTAGTCTCTCAACACGAGGACGAAAAGAAAGACGATGATGCCTTCCTTGCTGGCACACGTCACACTTAAAGCTCATGGAAGGAGGAATATCAGGAACCATCTAGGAAGCTTAGTCAAAGAAGGATGATCAAGTCTGGTATGCCATAACAAAGGATTGGAAAAAATGGAGGTGGCTCCAACAAAGACAAAGGCCAGGTCTAAGTAGTAAAGTCTACGACGCTCATAGCCCCCACCAATCGTCTCCATCTGGATGTCCTGAAAATAACAATGATGTTCATCAAATATAGTACGACATGTTAGTTACTTGCAAATTTGACTATTAGATAGTAAACTAAGAGAAAAGTCAAGGGCACAACAAACATTTGACAATTGCAAACAAGGAGAGAATTGCACGGTGTCCACAGAAGCAATAGGATACATACTCCCATTTCCCAATCGAACAGATGTAACAATATCAAAATCTCTGGAGGAAGACAACCAGTGGCTCTACTTGTCAGATGAGTAGAAGCCCCAAAATTAATAATCCAGTCAGTCATAATTGTATAAGCAATGCACGCCACAATAACTATGGCAAGAACAGTAGTGGAGGAACTCTTATTAGACCCTAGAAACTATCATAAGCAGTCCTATTGATCAGCAGTAAACGGGAATCTAGTCAAGTTAGTAGCAACCTCAGTCTCAAGAGAAGACATAGTATTAATGGAAGTCTGATTGGCCCAGGCAGGCCTCCCAAACTTCTCTCAACACCGATCAGAGGGATGGTTGGTCTTCTGGCTGTGTACACAAGGGAGGTAAGTACGTCTACCACGACCCCCATTACGGCCACATCCATGTCCACCAGAACAACCACCTCTCCCCCTTAATGCTGCAAAAGCAACAACCTTGAGCATAGTAACTGCAGATGATGAGGTATGTATTAGTGTCAAGCTTTTGGAGGCAACCATAAACCATCTCCAAACTAGGAATAAACTCAACTGCTAAAATCTGATCCCGGACTGACTAATATCTGACAGATAGCCCATCAAGGAATCTGTATGTCTGCCACTCTGATCTCTCAGTAACCTACTTATAATAGTAAGCAAGCTGAAGCATAGCAAGCTCCACAAACAACCCCTCAAGAGTAGTAAAGTAATCTGCCACAGTCATATCACCCTAGTTAATGCTCCAAATCCTCCTATAAATATCTATCCATCGTGAACTACTAGTTTGCATGAAATATCTACGCTCCAGGGCCACCCAAATATCCTTGGTAGTCTTCTTATATAACATATTTGCTGCAATATTAGAATCCACACTATTCATGAACCAATTCATGACAAGATAATTATCTTTCTCCCATTTTCATAACTTCTCATCCTTGGTGTCCAAGGTGACATCTGCCAGCACATGCAAGCACTCATGCCCTCCAACAAAAATACAGAACATTGTCAACCAAAGTACATAGTTCTAGGATACTATTAACTTGATAGTGCTCCCTTCAACAAAAGCAGAGGCAGAGATCTTAACCTCTAAGGTAAGGGTCTAGACTACCGTGTCAACCATAAGGAACACAAGCACAAATCACATGTAAACATTGCTAGTCATCAACTTATGCACTCAAAGGTTCATCAATATGTATGCAAAGGCACACACAGAATAGGCAGTAAATGCCTAGTGCCTACTACATACATGCACAAGAAGAAGGGTCACGTACAGGGGTTGTGCAAACCAAATAGGAACAACATAGCCCTCAAGGGGACTGGGTGGCATTGTCCCTAATCAAAAAACCCCTTTAGGCAACAGCAAATGGGCTTGCTAATTGAATAAAGGTCGTAGTAGTGGCCTAAAGGGTGCTGGCAATGGCAAAAGGGTGTTGTTGGCGACGATAAGGGGCCATTAAGGGCCTAGCAGCATCAAGGAGGGAGAATTGTGCCCCGGTGAGGCCCTAGTGGCAACAGCGATGGCCTTAGAGGGCAGTGGCGGCAACAATAGCCCTACCTAGGCTAACAGCGATGACGAAGAAGCCACGCAAGGTGGTAGTGATGACGAGACCACCCCTCCCCCCTCCCCGAGGGGATCGAATCATCGGAGAACCCTCAGGATCAAGGATTTGATGATTAAACAAGAAAAGAAAAAATGTGTGGTATTTAGTGGGATTTAGAGCACCGGCTTAGGACCACTGCTTTGATACCATGTTGATGGGAAAGGAATGATTCATCTTATTATGAAAACCCTGGCCTCTCTTATATAAAAAAGGGTTATGGGTAAATTACATGAAGAGTCCAACAAGAGTAAGGCAACATAAGCAATAAAATAGAAATAAATAACTCAACATCTAACACCATTACAAATCGTTGCATACGTTGTGTAAGTGATTTTATTGTGCCATATTTTTTATTACACTTAAACTCATGCTTAACCTTTTTATTGTGGGGAAGTAAGATTTGTGTACATCTTCCAGCACTTCCCAAATCCATCTTTGAGAGATGTTCCAAGCTCAACACGATTGGCATCCATGCTCCAACTTAAGGGGGAGCATTGAGATTGTGGAGTTTTTTGGGGGAATAATTTTTCTTATTCAATAACCAAGCCAAGCCCCTCTTTATCTAGAGAAAGGGTTTGGTACAATAAGGGAAAACACACGAAGTTCTAAAAATAACACAAACTAAAATAAGTAAGACAACTAACTAATTGGATTCTCATTTATTTCCTAACATTCCCCTGCAAGTCAAGACGCAGGAGATGGCGAAGACTTAGATCCTATAAACGTTCATAATGGTGGGGATTAATGGTAGTTGACGTAGTAGTCCCTTCTTAGTGTCTTAAAACTCAGGTGCCTCTTCTTATATGCCTTAGAGTCAAGGTCTAGTGCTTGGCGTTCCCATGGTGCGTGAGAGTGTTGTCCATCAACTTGACATCTTGAATAGACTCCCGTCTTCCCCACTTCTCTCACTCATTCACACATAAAGACAAAAGGAGGAAATCAAGGCTCTAGAAGGGTCCACACGTAAATCCCCTACAAGGAGAAAAAAAAAACATCAACTTTAAAAATAGCAAACTCACATTTGGACTACGCACAAATAACTCCTCTCTTTTTTTTTAACCAATCGATTGAAAGGGGGGCTTCTCCCCTACAGGCGATGGAGATGGTGCTGGTGGCTTCAGTGACCACGCTCCGGTGAGCCGAAGATCACTCGAACCACCTCGATTTGGTAACCTGACTTTCAAGCAGTCGTGTGGTCCCCTTGGATCCTCGATTGAGCAAGGTTTAAAGAGCCAAACAAAAGATTCAGACTTCCATTATTGGGGGCAGTGCCAGTCGAAGATGTGGCTGTCGATGTCGCTTGGCCAGTCTGACGACCACCGAAGATGATTGGGGTGAAGGCCAAGGTTCCAAAGACCACCCCCATGGTGGTCCCTCGTCGGTGGTGGGCCAATGGCACCTTTTTCCCTAAGACATTGGTGAGAGCAGCAACAACGGAAGAAGAACAAGAGAAGAAAAGGAAAGAAGAGAGAGGTTGGGAGAGGAAATAGCCTCTCTGGTGTCATGTCGAGGGCTAGCGATGCCACCGAAGAGCCTTTCCCCTCTAAAACTTCAACCCTAAACCTTAGACCATCAAAATCGATGGCTCTAATACCATGTGGAGATTTTTAAGGAATAATTTTTCTTATTCAATAACCAAGCCAAGCCCCACTTTATACAGAGGGTTTGGTATAATAAGGAAAAATACACCAAGTTACTAAAAATAACACAAATCAAAAGAAGTAAGATAACTAACTATTTGAATTCTCATTTATTTCCTAACAGAGCTACCATTGCTTTTTACATATATCTTTAGATGCTTTTGTGCAACTTTTCCCTTACTCATCCATATAATGAGAGTAAAAAGTTTCCTTATAATGGATATCAACTATTCCTCTGCTGTAACAAAGTAAATAAAGAGAAGCGATGTGATATGAAAATTGCATGAAAAGCATCCGCATTACACAGACAGCAATAAAATCTTAATTGCTGAATGTAACGTAAAGAAGACCTGAGAACAATTTGCTTCAATACTATGTTGCAGCAAGCAAAATAAACATCACACCTAACAGGACACCTACCTTGCAAAAAAAAAAAATACAGGACACCTGGGAAAGCATTCTTAAAAGGAAGGGAAAAAATATAGGAGAAAAATCCTAAGGGCTGAGATGTTACATAATCCTTCTTGCTCAAACAATAGGGTACATGTGCCTCTATATAGGCTGCCACACTTCTCTCCCACTTTGACAAGGTAGTACTAAATATTATGTATCTTGATAAAGTTCATTCATCTAACAACTAAACACTCATATCTCTCAACAACTTACTTGGTCTGCAAAGTAATGGCAGTATCATTGAAGTTCAGATTATACAAAGGTGATGGCATGAAGCTAACAAGGCAAATCAGGGATAGCGTGATTCCATTTAAAGGGAAGAAGCACAAGGAAAATAAAGTGGCACTGATACATGGATGTGGAAGCATGGAAAGCAAAGGTTGTTCTACACGGTGAATAAAAGCATCTAAGAAATGGAGTTTGATCAAATCAATCTGACAAAAAAAATAGCAATTCCGGAAAAACAAGTTCGTCAATACTGCATAGTGAACAAAATATAAAAGCTTACTATTTTTTCACATATTTTGGCTCCTCGGACTAGGAACTTTTAACCGTTCCCTGCTCAAGTGGCCTTTTCTTTGATGGAATTGATTTGACTTTTTTTTTCTTTTGAGAAGTGGAATTGATTTGACTATTATCTTAGCTTGAGCACCACATCCTAAGTGTTCCACAAGTAACAGTGTGGTAATTTACAAAATAGTGCCCCTTACCAGATGAATAGCACTTCTTACCAGATCTGATAATTTTTGGAGTTCTCCTTAGCTATCTCCTCAATAAATTGCAGCTCATCCCATAAGTCCATGCCTAGTGTCTCAAGAATTAGGCGTCTAAAATGCCACACCTATCAAGCCAAAGAGAACTAATCAATGAAATAAAAGAGTACATATGGAACTGAGAAATCAGGTCAATGACAAACCACATATCGTATGCCTCATACAATCATGTAAATTTCACAAATAAGTTTATATTGCAGCACATCCCAAAAGCAACTATGGCAATATAGTGTGCTGTAATTTCACCTGGGAGGTACTTGATCAGGCATTTCTTGAGTTTCATCTCCTTAAAAAAAATGCAGAACAAAAGAAAATATTGGATTTCAGTTTGGCCGTTGATGTTGGGAGCTTAAACAAACTGGGTTGGATATTTCCTATGCAAAAATTGTAGTTATTATGACCTCTTTGCAATAAAGCGTAAGATGACTAATTTTGACTAGCCAACCTTCTTCTCACAAAAATAAAAGTACAATCGTTAGGCACAGCACTTTCACTTCAAAAGTGTTGGAGAAAATAGAGAATTTTTTAATTATCATTGAAATCAGGATTCAGGAATAGGAAACTAACAAACATAAATAGGAAAATAATCAAGACTCTTAAACTTACTAAAATAGACAAACCCAATAAAGTAAGACTATTTACCAACCAATCCTAATACTCTAACAATCCCCCTAAGTTGGAGCGTGGATAACAATCACATCCAACTTGTTATAGACAAAGTTTGACTTCCCTTCAATGAAGACATCTTCTAACTGGAGGAGCTGGCATGCAGCAGATCAAAGGAGCAAGTAGGTAGGCAAGCAGTAGGCAACGATCCCAACCAGAAAATAGTAGTAGTAAAGCAAGAGGCAATCCCAAGTAGTACCAACAGTAGACGAGAGACAAATCTCAAGCAGGTTGGGAGACAATCCCAAGTAGGCAGGAGCAGGAGATGAAGACCTCACTCAAATCCTCCACCAATACAAAAAAAAGGGCAGTCATGCAGTCTTCAAAGATGCACGATCCTGTGCACAGGAGCATGCACCATGCAGATTCACACACAGGTAGAGTCACCACCATGCACACAACAAGCAGGCAGGGCCATGCATTACGCATATGGCAAAGGGCAGGAACCACGCACTATGCGTGTAGGGCAGGGGCAGCACTACGCACTTTGTGAGCAAAAGAGGCAGGCATCCGCGGTGGTGCCCGATGAGCAAGGACAGGTGTGCATGGTGGCACGCCATACGCGCAGGGCACGCACTATGTGCACACAACAGAGCGAGGAGGCATGTTGGAGCATCAAACTTATAACCAACTAGCTTGAGGGAAGAGACCTAATATTTACGGTCTCATATTAACCACTAGGTTGATTATTCGCCCAGCATAATATATTCCAAGGCAATAAACTAGCAGAAATTCTGTTATAGCAACTCATTTTGTGAACATTTCGGAAGTCTTTCATGCAGGTGCCTAGGTGATCCTACCTCTAGCAGCCGGTGCTTCACTTAGGACCTAGGCAACAGCTGGGGCATTTTGTCACAAATCATGTGCCTAGACAAACAACAGGCAGGCACTTAGGCAGTTCCTTCTATGTAGGGTCTCAGCAAGCACCTACTTGGTCTGGCATGCCCTAGGAAGGTTCTTTGTTAGGATACTACATTTCCCTTTGGCTTTCATTAATTGTCATCGCATTTTGTTATGTCTTTTAGTTGATTGCATAATTACGTTTCTCTGAAACTGCAAGTGTTAAAATACATTATCTACATTTAAGATATGTTGTCTACCTAACTTTTTATGCTTCAAGGATATTTTAACTACTTTTAAATGTATCGTGTCTCAACATGTGAATTATTTGGTTGTGTAGCTAGCATAACATTTAAAATACAAACTCCTATCTTGTAAAAAATTGTAGGTGGTTTTATTGATTCTTTATTCTGGGCAACTTAGATATTAAACTGCCCACCCATCACTTGGCTGGCATATGATCTATGGCTGCCCACTCATCCCTAGCATGTTATTAAGCTATCAAAGACTTTGATTACCACTCTGATTTTAAAACTTATCCCTTAATTATTGGAAAGAAATATTCAGAATTGTTGTACAAGAATATACAAAGATAAGAAAAAATTTTAAAGGAGAGTTAGGTCACCCTTTAGCAGCTCCAACAAATGAAGATATTTATTATCTGGGAGCACCAATGATCAGCTACCTCACATTCATTGGTTGTTTCAAGAAACCAAATGCACATCTACGTGCAGACTAAAGTTGGCAATGTATTTAAAAATATCCTACCAAATATGCTGTCAATAAGAAAAATTTATATAGAGAGAAAATTAGTTGAAGTCAACAGAGAGATGTATATCACAGACCAACTTAATTTATGGTGGATCCTTTCAAAAAAACTTAATTTATGGTGGAACCGTAAAAAAGGACTTTACAAAATCACAGGACCAGGTGAAGGGTTTAATGACATGATACATACTGTGATGCATCTAGATGATCATTCCATGGGATTGAGCACAAGGTTCCTATAGAACATATAAGGATGAAGCACATTTCTACAAGAACAAATCATGTGACATTTGGGGGATGCATAAAACTTCAAGTATCAAATTGCATCAATCTTTATGGAAGCATAAAGGCAAATGTCTCAATAGGGCTTCGCTCATGATAGAAAGTTTGCACAGTTATGCAGGATATGGCCTCAAAATGAGTAGAAATTTTATCTCACAAAAATTCCAGTTGGCAACTCCGTTTATGGTGAGGTTTTTGCCTTTGCATTACTGATCCCAAATCCAAATAAACAAGAGTTGAACTAGGTAGCCAACAATCGGGATAAAACTTATAAGATTTTTTAGACATGGATTCGATCACTCATTCAAATTTCAATGAGGCATTCCCTAGCTGCAACCTGCTGCATCTATGTCCAAATGTAATGAAAAATGAACAAGAGTTCTTCACATGAGGGATGCATGCATGAAAAGAGGATAGTTCCACTACATCAACACCAAGGCGTAGTCCAAAATGTGCAAGGGTTCTCGCATGGGAGACACATGCAAGTAAAGAACCTAATTCCACCATGTCACCATCAAAGTGTAGCCTAGAAGAATCTGAGATTGGGTACTTGGAATGTAATGTCAGCACTTTGGTGGGCAAAGTCATGGAGATTGTGGATATGATGATTAAGAGAAAGATTTAAATTTTTTTGCCTTTAAAAGACATTTTGGGTAGGAGAAAAAGCCAATGATTTAAAAAAAAAAAGGAAAAGGGAAGAGTAGTGGAGGTCCGTAATCATCCACTTCATTACTACCAAAAGGTAATTAGCAGATACCAGTTATGATGCTACAAGTTAAATAGCAAGAACTCCCTCACAACATTTTCCATCCATGCCCTTCATTACTAAAGACACCTTGTTCCACTACAGCCAGATACACCACAAAACAGTCATTACTTTCACCCACAGAAGGGAATCTGTCCGATAACCCACCCAAAAAGCACGCCAAAAATCCGCAAAGGAGTCAATCTTTGTACCCAAGACAGCCACATGCTCCCAAGCCGTCTTTTCAAACCCACGCATAGGACAAGATGTGAAAGATCTTCATTTGAACTACCGCACAAGTCGTAGGTGGCAGGTGGCATCATCATTGTAACCAACCTACATCCCACCTCTGTGACTAGCCTCCCCCTTGATGAAGGTAACATAACATTTTTACATAAGGACATGAATACAAATAGCCAAATTTTATTATTTTTCTTTTAAGAAAAGTTTGATTTGTTGAGAGTCTTCAGTTATCACCTTGTTTAAGATTTTCTTTCCTTTTTATTTGTAGATTATCTCTTTTATCTTTTCTTTATTTAGGTTGTTATAGCAAATTATCCCTTGTTTAGGATAAAAGTTGAGTCTTTTTGTATCTTTTCGATTGTTAAAGCCCTTCTATGAAAGGGGCAAACATGTGACATGGAAAGATAAGTTTTAATAAAAAAATTTGGAAACCCTTGTGGAGTACCCTCCTCCTTTACCTTCATCTCCAACTGCAACTCGGCACCTTTCCTTCCAAAATCCCACATGGCTTGGCATGTTTCCCTTCTTCTTCTTACCCTCTATCGTTTTCTCAATCCCCATTCTTCCTCGTGTTGCATCAATTTGGTATTAAAGCCAAAAGATCCACGTCGCCATGAATGATGACTCTTACACTGGCTCAACATCTCGCCTTTTGCCACAATGCCCCCTCCTCCATCTTCCATCACCACAATACGCTATCCTTTTACATTGTCTGCCAGGACTTCATGGCTGCCCATCCTCGCTCCACCAACACTACCTCTTTCCTGCTCGCCTCGCTTATAACATGCCTCCTTTGCTCTAGACTTCTCTGTTACATTATTATTATCTCACCACCAATCTATTGGCACCAAACTTCATGTCTACCCCATACATCAACAATAGCACCTATGCCACCGCCATTACATCATCGACTTGTCACGCCACTGCAACTTCGACTACCTCAGCCCACAACTAGCAGAGCCACCATAACCATTATATCATCCATCGAAGTCGTTAAAACCACCACCACCACCTTCATGCTCTACCATTGAACAACAGTTGCTTGAAATCCAAAACTTTGAAGATATCATATTTGCTCAACTCATCGAGAATCGAGTTTTTCAAGGGAAAAACTGATGCAGGCAACACGACATTTTTACTTCAAGACATAGATGCAAATAGCCAATTTTATTATTTTTCCTTTAGGATAAGTCTGGCTTGTTGAGAATCTTTAGCTATCACCTTGTATAGGATTTCTCTTTCTTTTTTATTTGCATATTATCTCTTTTATTTTTTCTTTATTTAGGTTGTTATAGCAAATTAACCATTTGTTTAGGATAAGTTGACATTTTTATCTTTTGGGTTGTTAAAGCCCTTTTATAAAAGGGGCAAACATGTAATGTAGAAAGATAGAGTTGGGGAAAAAAAATAAAAAGCCCTTGTAGTGTATCCTCCTCCTTTCTCTTCTTCATCTCCAAGTGCATCTTCGCGCCTTCCCTTCCAAAATCCCACGTGGCTTGGCATGTTTTCCTTCTTCTTCTTACCCTCTGTCACTTTCTCAATCCTTATTCTGCCTTCGACTGCATCACCCTTGTAAGAAACCAAAGGAACATTTTATCTTTAATGAGATCTTCAATTTCCAAAAGACATAACCAAGTGCTAGCTTTGAGTTATTCGTTCCAACCCCTTCCCAGAGAACACAACAAGCTTTCTTTGCGAAGAACCTCCCTCGATCACACTCTAAGGTATTTGGCTCACCAACTAAAAGATGGGAGCCTTTAATGGAGTCCATTAAAGTTTGCAATGACATCCAAAAAAATTTCCCCCAAAAGAAAGCATCCACACACCCACCACAGGTTGTACCTGCCAATTCCAACACACCTCCACATGTTGAAACTTGTTTGTTGCCAAGGCATATAGTCTTGGTAACCTCTCCACGAAAGGATCACCCAATCATCCTCCCAGAACATGAAAGCCTTCCTATACCCTAGATGAAGGGCTAAATATAACTAAAGACCCAATGCATGATCGGCCCCCAACCTCTCCAAAATACAGAGAGGCTAACAGGGGCAACAACTCACTCGAGCAAGTTTAAGGTGGCCCTATAAGAGTCCACAATCAGATGTTGCCACATGCAATCTTCACTATGGAAAAGCTTTGACAACCCACTTCAATAGGAGATCATCGCAAGAATCATTAAAATTTAGAACCCTAAGGCCCCCTGCTTTACCAACTTGCAAACATCTTGTCAAGCAACCAAATGAAGAAAGCGATCAACCTACTCAACACCCTTCCAAAAAAATCCCTTCTTAGTTATCTCCATCTTCTCGAAAATCTTTTTTGGGGATGTAAACACAAACAAGTGAAAAGTTCTACTGTTGATAGTACGAAATTCAAGAGCTCCAAACAACCACTTTGGAAAGCAATTTTTCTCTTCAAGTAACCAACCTCTCTACCGGTGGTACCTAGTCTATAGTAGTCAAATGCTTCCCCTTCAAAGTCAAACCAAGACAAGCGAGTAGTAACTGTGGGTACATTTATGGGAAGTGAGTGCAAGTCTCCACCACATTTGTCTCCAAATTGAAAGGTAGAAAAGTTAACTTCACATGTTTCACTCCCAACTAGGAAATGGCCCCAAAGATCCTCATCAAGGCTACTAAATTTTCAACCACCCAACTACTACCCTCAATAAAGAATATGGTGTCATCAGCATCCTACAATATGGGGTCAATAGAGATCCATCAAAAGCAATCTTGAAACCAAAAAAAAGGCATGCCCTGCATGCCTTAAATGCCATTCCTAGCAATATATCTGCCATGATAATGAAGAGTAATGGCGCTAATGGACACTCATGTCTGACACCCCTCTATGGTTGCATCCACTCCCCTACTAATCTCCCATTTACCAAAACAAAGAAGAGTGGTTGTGATGCGCCATTTCATCCATGAAATCCATAACTCTAGGAAACCTCTCCTTCTCAAGACCTGCCAAAGATACGATCAACTAACCAAGTCACGTGCCTTCGTGAAGTCCACCTTCCAAAGGAAGCTCTTTGTTTTTCTCCTATAACAAGTTGCAAGCATCTCATCATCCATAACAAAGCACTCCGAAAGCAATCTCCCACACACAATGGCACAAAAGCCAACTGAACTAGGCTACGCAGTTGAGGCAAAACCAGACATAATATATTGCCAATTACTTTTGCAACAATCAAATAAGCAACATTTGATGGATGAACCATGTAGTGATCATCTATCTCAAGCTGGGCTTTTTGGCAAAAGGAAAAAATATAACTTATTCAGCATCTCAAATCCCTTATTTTCTAGCATGAATTCACACATCATTACCATAAAATTAGATTTCGCCAAGTTCCAAAATTCCTTAAAGAATAAAACATGGAAATCATCCAAGCCTAAGGAGCCTTCAGCCTTAAGTCCACGCAATGCAGGCCCTACCTCCTCTTCTGAAAGCTCCTACACCAAGTGCTTTCAACAACATCATCCATGACTGGTAAGCCCATGTTGGTCAATAACCATCGGCCTAGCCCCCGCCTCCTTGTGAAGTCACAAAAATGCTTCTTAAAAGCATTGGCCACCCTCTCTCTTCCAAAAAGCAACTTTTTCCCAACTTTCAACTGCCAATCGAATTTTATCACCTTCTACAACTAGCCGCCATGTGAAAGAATCTTGTGTTTGCATCTCCTTCCTTAAACCACGACTGTCTAGATTTTTACCTCCAATCCATCTCCCTTTTGACATCTTCCAGCTGCACCACCACTTGAAGCCTCCAACACTCAAGCTCCAAGGTAGTCAAGTTCCTACTGTCCTCTGTCCAGTCAAGCTCAGCCACAGCCTACAAGGCCTCCACTCTAGTGTCTTCCCTCCGGGCTCTAACTTACTTCTTGCTGGCAATTAGGACAGTCCTGAAGTTCTGAAGCCAAGAAACCGAGGTGTGGACAGCAGAGAAGAGTTCAAATTATGGTATCATGTAAGGAAAAAGCTCGAAATGGGGTTAGCATTATCATCCATAAGGATTTCAAGGAGTGTGTAGTTGGAAGGTCATGTTCTTTTTGTAAAATCAATCTTGGAAGAAGAGATTCTGAATGTCATTTCGATTTGTTGGTGGAGGAACCATCCGTTTAATTTATCACGGAAAAAAAAAAAGTGTGTCATTTCGACTTATGCACCTCAAATAGACTCAGATGGAAGGATGAAGAAGGAATGCTGTGGAAATGAAGGGGGAAATACTTTTTTCTCGACGAGATTTTCGTCGTCCCAAAAAAAAAAAGATTTGAATCGGAATTGTAAATGTTCCTATGGAGCAAGGCGGGAGTGAGGGGGGGGAGGAGGGGTTTTACGGTGTAGTTGGCGGGGTTGAGACGGATGGCCTCCGCGGTGAGGTGGAGGGCGCGGGGGCTCCTCTCGTCGGAGGAGTAGACGGCGCGGAAGTAGTCCATGGTCTCTCGGAACTCCTCCGTGTAGGCGATCGATACAACGGGGTTGGGGCCGTCATCCTGCGGCAGCGGTCTCACGTCCGACCACTCCGCACGCAATCGAATCGGGATCGATAAGAAGGTGTCCTCTTCGCCGGTCTCAGCCATTGCCACTTGCAGGGATCGATAAGAAGGTGTCCTCTTCATGCTGCTGCTCCTGGATTGTGCTCGATGTGTCGTCTCTGGCATCGCTCCCGCTGTCGAGAAAGAAAAAGGAGAAGTCTGGATTTTTGCGTGAGCGCTCTCGTAAGGAACTGATATTCGCAAATCTCGTTAGGTGTTTTATAATTATGTTGGTGTCCCGTGAGGTTCCCTTGATTGGGTTTCATAAAAAAAACAAGTTTGTTTATAAGTTGCGTCGTCAGAACACTTGGAATACGTAATTTTGGTAGAAATCTTATATGTTTATCATTGATGTAGGTTATTACTGATATTTACGGATTATATCAAATTAATAAATTTAAATACACTACAATCACATCATAAATATTAATTAAATTATTTAGAGATTAAAGAGAATTTTTGTGAAATATAAATTTCAATAAAAAGTTAAAAATATATTACAATATATTTTCAAATTGATATCTATATATAAAAATAAATGTTCCCATTACATGTTTACAGTTAAATATTGATAAAAAAATAAAAAAAATTAGTTCTTTCTTTTTCTTCTCTTATAACGAGTGGAAGTCTCTTTTTTGATATGTACTTGATGTAAGATTATGAATCAATTATCAATGAGTAAACTTGTCATAAATAAAGGGTTTGCGATAGTGTAAGTGGAATCTACAATGGAACCTATGTAAGCCCCCGTAAGTGTTCATCTTGGGTATGCATCTTCTAAGGTACCCTTGGAGTGATCAACTCCTCATCGGTCATAACAATTAATGGAGTAAGGAAATCTATCCCAATTATAGCATTTGATGACGATGCTCCAGGTTGTTCTTAGTGCACCTTCATTGTTGACTGCTCCTAGTGTATCTCTGGCTCCTCTTACGCATCCATCGTCGGCTATTTCTGGTGGTGCTCCTCGTACACCTCTTATTAGTACAAAGACACCTTAATCGTTAATTTTGATGATAACAATACACATATAATTTAACATTTGCATTAAGTTTATAGTTTCAGGATATATGCAAATGATATCAAGTGTGAAGGAAGTCGAGCTCATGTCTATGGAGGAATGAAAGAGTTTGATTTATGGAGGAAAGCATCAAAGAGCACGTTGTAAGAGCTAAAGCTTAAAGAAGAAGAATAGGACGTAGAAAAGTATTATTGTAATTTTTATTTTGTTGCCCTTTTTATTTCTTTTAATTTCTTTCTTAAATGGCCCAAAATATATCACCTTTAGTCCTACAAACACATATGCATTCTTATAACAATTAAGGAAAATCTAAAGTTGAATTAGAAGGCTAAAATAGGAATCAGACAAACAGATCAGACATCCAACTTGATTACGAGACGTCCAATCAGACATCTGACAACCTTGATAGACGTCCAATAATAGAACCGTTAGCTTGTCAAAGCAATATCTTCGTAAATCCACGCAAAAATATGTTATTATTATTTCCAGACATCCATAAAGACCCCTAAACATCTGACAAAAAGACCTTAGACCTAAATCATGATTTGTCAAACCAAATCCAATCGTTGGCTCATAGGGAATCAATTTTCGCAAAGTATCTTTATCATCAAACATCCAATAGTCTTTCCAGATGTCCAATAAGACGTCTGACCCTTAAACACTATATCCCTATTTGGATTTGATTGATTCCATAAACAACCGCCCATATAATTAGACATCCAATAATAAGCTCAAACATCTTAAAAACATAACTTAGATGTCTGACTAGATCCCTATCCAGATCCAAACAAATCCAGAGAGATCATTCTTCAGGATTAGACGTCCAGAACCTTCATCAGATGAAGTACCAAACGTCTAATACAAAAATTAGTTGTTTGATTTAGCTGTAAGAGTCATCATGACCCTGATTTCAATTTGATTCTCTTAAGATTTATTCCCAACGGCTATGAGGCCTCTCTAAGGCCTTCTTGAAGGTTCCTAACACACCTATCAATAGATGAGAACCTCTCTTTTGTTGAACACACTTTAGAGATAATTCTTTCCACTAAAAAGGTCATCTTGTGACAAATCAAAAGAAGAAAGGTACCCTTTCTCTCCAAGCCTTCTAGCTCACATTAGAGATCATCATTTTGTTGTGCACTCACGTGCAATCTACTTCTACATCACGGAAGTTTCTCAACCTATAGAACCTTAAGGTTAACCATTATATTTCGGGCTCTATAGGTCATTTGTATTTCATTTTTCTTTGGTTGGGTATTCGCATGGTAAATTTCTGTATTCTTCGTGAGACAAAATTCTCTTCATGAAGAAGAGAGATTGAGATACACTACTCTCGATTGTAAAGGAGTGTGGATTGTATTAAGGTTGTACTATCCTCGTTTTAAGTAGTACGATTAGTGGATTTGATCGACTCAGTCGATCTGGAAATCCCAAGTCGAGGAATTTAAGTAGTGGTTTTTACTCGGGCTGGATTCTCATCAAAAAATAATATCTTGTGGTGAATGCTATTTTTTGTGATTGAATTTTTATTTCACGCACTATCCGCACCCTCTCTAGTGCACCTGCACCTCCATCGCCAACTACTAGTGTAATTCTAGCTCCTCCTACACATTCATCGTCGACTAGTCTTGATAGTGCTCCTAATGGTGGTCCATACCATCTTGTCAATCGTTCTCCATCTGTATCACCAGTTCTCCACAAGCTCTCTCTCATCCTTGACCTCGACCTCATCCTACTCCCCGACCTCGACGTCAAGGTCGCAGTAGAGGGTGAATAACCTCTTCATCACTATCAACATTTCAAGGAGCCTCAACCTTAACAAATTGGCAATCAATATCATCTCACAAGTTTCACCTTGTGTCATTGATAAGTAGTCTACATAGCCTACGATCTCCATTGTTATAGTCGTCGAAAATCTATGTACTATCTTAATATATTGTATTAGAGGATCAATTTGTGGGATCTTCACTATCTTCTCTTTGAACATGTAAAAGTCTCCCTCATATCTGAAAACCCTTATATTCTTGTAAAAGGACTTATCATATCCGACTCTATCTTCTCCATTAATAATATTCTCATGTGCTTATAACAAGCAAAAAAAACTTGGTGTTATTTCAACTAACCTAAAACATCATTATTAAAACTAATTATATCAACCATTCTCAAATAATGCACACCAAATCAACTTTTCTAAATGAATGAAACATTCTTCTATTTTAATCGTTTATTACTCTTTAACTAATTAAAGCCTTAATAAGATATTTACTTCTATTCACAACTCCTAACTTTAAAAAATATATTCTTCAATAACTATTTAAGTCCAACTCACATAATTATACACTCCAAATCAACTCTTCCAATTAAATCATTCACTGTTGTTTAACAGAGTAAAGCTCTAACAAGAACTTCACTTCCTACATGCCAACTACTCTTCGCGTCACATAATCTAACAAGATATTGATCACCTATAGGACAAACCAATGTTTTGGAGAGGGATTGTAGTTATGTGATCTTCATCTAAACATTTTATTTCTACTAACATTGACTTTGGACCTAATTAATTAAGGTTCTCAAATTTGCCAAAGAGGTCAATAAGCACTTTTAGACTATACCAAATGAGGCCCAAATTTCATTTCGACCAAATTAGTTGATGAGCTTATAATAATTTGTATCAATTGAAAGTTAGATAATTATCCCTAAATCTCATAAGGAAATAAGAGAAAAATTGGAATGTATTAGGACATGCAAAATGTGCATTCATTACGAAATCACAATATAAATTCTATAGACAATAAAATTTCAATGTAATTTCCATGAAACGAAAAAGAGAAAAAGAAAAAACATGTGTATTGGTGGATTAAGCGTTACCTTGGCGGATACACCAAGTAAGAGGTGGCTTCAACGTGAGGAGGGAGGAGGGGGGACAGTAATATCGAGGAGGAAAGGGGGGGAGTATTAGCGAAGGGAGGAGGGGGAGTATTTACAAGAGGAAGAAGGAAAAGGGAGTAATAGCAGCAAGGATGCAGGAGGTGGTGCAAACTGGTAAAGAAAGGGAGAGTAGAGTTGAGGGGGTGAGAGTTGAGTAAGGCAGAGGGAGGAAGAGAACCTTGGGTATTAAAAATATATTTGCCAAAGTGCTGTCTTGAAGACACAACTTTAGGAGGTTGATTTCTCCCTTTGGTATAACTATGTGGTTGTCAAATTATACTAGTGGAAAGTACGACAAGTTGAAATCTTTCTCTTCAAACCCAAGCTAGGTGATGGTTTTCATGGAGAGAACGTCGAAGGTGCTACTTCGTCAACGAGAAGATGAGACTGATTCCGCTCAACCACCATGAGGGTAACCAATAGGGGGTCATTATGCCGATTGGGGTTTAAGAGGTGCTAGAACATGACCATAGTGACTTTCTTGACCTATTGGTGGAAGGCCCCGATACTCTACTTCAAAATGACTAGGGTGGCCTGGACAAGGTCAACTAGCTAGCCGATTGACGAATGGGCTTGGGCATCCTCCATGAAGATCACGTCCATCACTCTTTCTTGCCTGGCTATTGGGTGGAGTGTCGTTGGTAGGGTAGTTGGTCGAGTTGGATCGTCCTTCCTCGTTGGCGAGCAAGGAGGTTTAGTGCTCGAAGGTGGTATTCCTTAGGCAAGAGGTCTTGGGTGAGCCCTTCTTCCTCTTGAGTTAGGAGGTGTCCTTACTCTCTCGGGAGTTTTCCACTAGCACCATGTTTGCGCCTGGGAATTGTTGAAGGTGCGACTAGTGAAATTCCTTTGAGTCTTCGAGTGACCTCTTCCCTTTATCCACTTTGTTCCCGCAGATGTACTAAGTGAGGTTACCCTCTTGGATTTGGGACTCAATTTGGTCTCATAGGTCTTGCTAGTTCTCCATAGAGTGGCCCTTTTACCCTGTGGTAGCAATGGTATGGATCGTTTCTGGGAGAGCGACGCAACAATGACGAAGGTGGGAGGAGCACCGCTTGGTTGGGGTTGAGAACCTCCTCCAAGATATTCCCCGGGTTACGGATTAAGAGGTGTACTCTTGGTACGCATCTCTCCTTGGCTGTTGCGAATGGTGGTCATGTTTGTCCTTGCGGTCAAAGCGGCCCTACCGACGGTTGCCTAACTTGATAGGTTCTGTGTTAGGTCGATGCTTCACTTTCTGTTTGGCAACCTGGCCCGATTAAGGCTCTTTGAGGACCCCGATTGCTCTCAGGCAGGAGCGGAAAGACTCATCGCGATCCACGTGGTTATTCCTGCAGTCCTACAGCTCCATCATGTCACATGGCAGGAGATCCTTCATTTTGTTCCAGAAAATCTGGTCTTGGAGGCCCTATTTGAACAGCTGAATAGCTATCTGGTTGTGGGCCTTTCAATAACAGAAGTATTAATTCTTGTACTAGGTAGAGTAAGTTCGAAAAGTCTCCTTTTTTGGCAAACCTCCCCCAACTTCTCGAGATTCTTTTGGATCCACTACTACCTCGAGAAGTATTGGCAAAACTTATCCACAAACTCCTAGAATGTGTTAATTTGTCTTGCGGGTGGGTTACTAAACCACTCATGGGTGTTGTCAATCAAGAACGAGGAAAACACCCGACACATAATGGCATTAGGGCAACCATGGATGGGCATGTGTTGCTAATAGTTCTGATGTAGTCCATCGGGGTGGAGGTCCCATCCTACTGGGGCAACGAGGGGTCTTGAAGCACTACAGGAGGGGGGTGTTCATCACTTTCTTCGTGAAGGGGAAGGCAATGATATATGGCCTCTTGTGGAACCCCCTCATTGCTTGAGTGACCTGTCAAACGAGATCTAGGACTTGGACCTTCGGGTGAGGGTTGATGGGTTGAGGGAAGATTGGGAATTTCCCTTTGAGGTCTTGGGTAGCTCCTCCAGCTCTCTCTTCGCCCAATGGTGGACCAACTAGCACAACTCATCTAGCTGCTATTAGAGGCAGGTGTTCTCCGCCTCGACCCATCGAACATAGTGCTCCTTAAGCAGGGCTTCCTTTAGCTTTAGTTGCCATGCCCTTCTGAGCCTAGGCATCCCCAAAAGTCTCTGCTGGTTTGCATGCCTCATTCGTAAGAGACTGAAGGTGCACTCGACAACGCTTCTCCTCCTCCTCCTTGCAAGGGGGGTCGAGGCCCCTTTGACTTAGGGATTGGAGCTTGGGAGGATCTTCAATCTCTTTCCCCTCCATGCGACAGGGGCACTTCTCTCTTTATGGAGGAGGAGTCAGGTTCCTTTTTAAAGTCCTTACCAGGTCCCTTGAGGGGACGATAGTTTCATTGAGCTTCTTACACTTAGAGGCCATTATTGCCTAGGTGTGGTCATTAGTCTTTCAATAGATAAAGCGGTTTTTCCTCACAAAATGACGCCAACTGATTGAGGTTAGAGGATTTGGTAAAAAACAATATGCCATATAGTGGAAAGAACCAAGTCACACCAACACTCAGGAATTGGTTACTTAAATCCACCACGATGGGTGTACATGTGGAGAGGGTTTGCAACGCTCATAATTTGCACTATCTTAATATTTATAAGAATTTTTTTAATATAATATCACCTAATTGACCTGAGCTTCTTTCAAATACAATGCTAGTTTTTATAGGGTGCGAGGAGCGTATCCCCTAGGGAGGCCTCTTAACCTGCCTCCTCTAGGGGGAACGTGCGACATGTGTAAAGTTTGGGGGGACAACCTGTGCTCAATTGTAAGCCCTTTTCAATTCTCTCCCACCATTGAAGGTGCAATCTTTGTAGAAGTGACACAGAGCATGTCGTACATCATGCTTAGCACGCAAGCCATAACAAAATGACAAAATAAATTTAAAAAAAGGCCAAAGGGGGGGGGGGGGGGGCTTGACCAGGCAGACTTAGGTACTGCTACTTTAGTTCTTCTGTCACTGCTTTACTCTGCTGCCTTATCTGGTCTCTCATCGCTTAGGTGCTTGACAGGCCAGGTAGGTGGTTCAAATGATCGAGTTAAGTGGCTTGAGAGGAGATGTCACCTAAGAGGTTTTGACTGTTATTTGACATATCCCAGCTGGTCGCTTAGGTGAGTCTCTGTCTCATCTGGAAAACTTAATTGGAGGCTCGCTTAGGGATCCACCTGGCGAAAGTTAGACAATCATGTTAGCTGCTCGTGCTCAGTTCACATAGCTAAGTTTCCTTTGCAAGATTTTAAGCTATTGGCCTGCCTTTATTTGGACTGAAGGCTTTATGGGTCTTAGTTTAATGGATTAAAATTTTCTTCCTTAATCAATATGTAATTAGTAATTTAGATAATTTTACCTCCGTAAAGGTGACTCATACTATTACTATACTATTCTTATTCATTTTCATGAATGGTAAATATGTCTACATGGAAGTTATACGATAAGAGAATAAACTTCATATATGTAACGATTCGTTGGAACCACATGACAAATATAATAAATGAAATACAATTTTATAGCTTTCCTATCCCAATCATTACTCATAAACTGTGGCTTGCTGCAACATTCATGAGACATACTAATTATATGCTTATCACAGGCTTTCAAGTATCAGAACTTGACCTATAAATTGTGCAACAACTTCAACGAAGTCGACAAAAGTGGCCAATAAACACTAAAGCTTATCTTATTTGGTGGGTTATCCCTTTAAAATGAGGATAATCCTATTTTATTGCCAGGTTGAATTAACCTAGGTTGAAGCGATTAACCTGAGATAACTTATCTTTGACTTCATGTAGGATAAATTATTCCGCAAGTTAACATGTCATTTCATCTCACAAAAAATAATTAAGTTGTAATTATTTTAATACACAAAATAAGATAACTTTCTAAATTATCGTATTATATTTCAAATAGGCATAGAGAATCTTTTTAAATTTTTAAAAATTATGATAATCTTCATAATAAATATCTTATCCACGAAATTCTATTATCATTTGACTCAAATTAGGTCGGACAAAGGACCACAATGGATGAAGTACATTCTAGACGCGATTAGATCATCAATTCTCTTCAAACAAAAAGGAGAGGACAAAAAAATGCCACATTTCCTTCGAAAAGGCAGGAAGAAAGTGGGGGCAAAAAAAGAAAGGTAAACTTCCGTCTGCAGCTGCACCCAGTAGTCACCGCCGAGAAGGCGATCAACAGCAAAAAAAAGCGGGAGGAAGAAGAGGAGTGGAGAGGAGACATGACGTTGGCGGCGGGCGTTGGGTACGCTCTGGTAGCCCTCGGCCCCGCCCTCGCCATCTTCGTCGGCGCCATCTCCAAGAAGCCCTTCCTCGTCCTCGCCGTCCTGTCCAGGTCACACTTCCTTGCTCTTCCATTCGTCGAATTCCGTATGCCCATTCGATCGGAGAGCCCACGTGGCAACGTCTGATTGGATGCAACCGCATCCTTCCCTTTGGAAGTTGTTGGGCAAGTGCCGGTACGGTGAAGAAGTCTTTGCAATTCGAGGTTTGGAGCTTGGTATTTTGAAGATTTAGATTTGTTTAGGGAATTAGGGTTTGTGATCGGTAGAGGAAGCCGTTCTAAAGACGGTTCACTGGAAGGGGAGAATTATTGAAGTATTCTGTTATTTTCTTCTTCCAGGTGAAGAAATAGTAAAATCAGAAGATTTGGGTAGAGGAATTAAAAAAATGGAATTGCGGGAGGAATAAGAGGAAAATGGAATGAGGAGAGGAATTGGGCACTTGTTTGCTTTAGGTTAAAAGCTGGAATTAAATTCGCTGTTTGGGAGAAAAGAGTGTCACATCATGGAATTATAAGAGATAAAAAAGGAGGAATAAAATAATTCTACCTTAGAAGTGGAATTGTTTTCTTCCAGAATCAAACACCTAATTCCGAAATAAAATAATTTCGGAATTAAGAGTTACCAAACAACCTATAGAGATGGGAAGCCATTGTATTTCTGAGGGTAAAAAAAGAAAAGAAAAAAGATTTAGGTCCATGACATCCTAGTTTGTCTTCTTATTTTCTTTTTAGAAGATCCCTCCAGAAAGAGAGGGTTTGGGATTATATGAATCGAGTTTATCTGGTTACTTTGGAAGGGAGGGAAGCTTATTTTTTAATAAATCACACGTAGAGATAAGAGAAGGCGCATGCGATGTCTTGTTTGGGAACTTATTGATTTGAATGGTCCTAGGACACGGTTGTACTGGAGTCAGTTTCCTTGATTTTCTAATTGCACGTGCAGCAATTGTCTTAATAAATCCGTTTAAATTCAATGAAAAGAAAAGGATGGTAGTGAATAAGAAGCTGGGTCCCTTTTTTCTCTTTTTTGCTAGCGTGATTATGCAGGCTCGGAGAGCTGGGAAAAGGAACGGGGGTGAAGTACTAAAGATGGTTCTAATGTAACAAGCACCTTCTACAATAGGAAACTCAAGCAGGTGGATTCACGTATTTGGCCTCTTTAAGCGAAAAATAAGCAGGCGCTGTTAGGAGATCATATTTTTCAGTGGACGTGAACTAGTTGGATGCCTTCTGATAGATGCATGCACATAAATTTAATAGAGATATTTCCTTTTTGGAAAATTTACAACTATGGAATTCTTATGTCATTGAATGTTTGTAAGAAAACAAACTACAAGGATGTTCAAGGCTACAATCTTAATGATTACATGTGTAAAACAAGGAATATAGCTTGTCAAAGTCTTATTATTGATTCACAATCAACACATTGGATTGCATACATTTTTCTAAGGAGCAGTCCACATTATAAGAATGAGATGCATGGCATGTGCTAAAATTTAAATAGGATTTTTTTTTTTTTAAATGAGTATTTTATAAACCATTTTCGAGAGCAAGAATGTGATTGTAGTATTGCAGGATATGATGTCTGTTTCCTTTTTTTTGTTTCTGGAATTGTCTTGATGTTTGCTATTTATCTCCAGCACCCTATTTTGGCTCATTACTCTCATTGTTCTTTCGGGGATATGGAGGGCATTTCTTCCTTTTGATCCAGCAGTCTGGTGGCCATATATGGTGCTTCTCCTAACATCCGTGTGCTTTCAAGAAGGAAGCAGAATTGTATTCTGGAAATTGTATAAGTACGTATACTGTCCTTTCAAGGAAGTATTCTTTGCTCTCTCTCAGACTCTCTCTCTCTCTCTCTCATATAGGAAAGATGCCCCTCACCTGAAGTTGTGAACGGTTCCCCTTAAGCAACTTCTTTCTTCTATATTAAAAAAAGGAACGCTAGTCTTCTGTTAAGTTCTACCATTATATCCAGTAATGAGGTCTGTCTTTTCTGTAGAAAATTAGAGGCTACATTGGATCCTCCTACTTCTCGAGCTTCAAGACCCCGCCTCTTGTTGACAGACAAAATGCAAATTGCTCTCGGTAAGACTCACCTTTTTTAAGCAATCAAGTCAATAATCTGTTTTAAGCGGCGAGACAACTGGCATTGTATGTAATTTTTAAATCACTATTGTCATATTGGGGTTGACGTTACTTCTCAAAAAGAAGAAGAAGCTGAAATGACGATGGGGATGTTGTCAGGACAATTAACATTGATGTTGATATCCACTTTTACAAATGAATAGTTATCAGACACTTTCTGGAGATTACTACATTTTTTGGTGCACTCTAAACTGATGAGTTCACATGGTAGGAGAAGAAAATTGGAAAGTTGACTGACTGATGTGGGAGGAGAAGAAGGTTGGAAAAATTGACCGATAAATTAGTATTCTGATGTGCAAGAACAAGGTTGGAAAAACTGGCTGAAGCTATGTCATTATTTTTGTTTGCATTTGTAACCATTATATTAGTTACATATATAGATGTACATATCAAAATTATGAGAAGAAAACCATTCCCCAATTCCACCCGTGGAATTGCGGATCTTCCCCAAAACCATTCCCCAAGATACACATATGGATTGAAAAAACCTTTGTTTTGAAGAATGGTTTATCTTATTTAATAATGAAATATCTCTTGCTCTCTCTCTCATAGGATTCAACAGTGAAATCACTCTTCATTATATAGAGGATCACTGGTAAATTACAAGACACCCTCAAGAAAATATGAATTAATGTGCAAATGTATAAGCCTCTCAGAACTCCCCCACAAGTTAGAGCATCTATATCTGGGGTTGGAGCTAGGAAATCCCATGGACGTGGCTAAGAACCACACCAGGCATGGAGTCCACATGAATAGCAGAGCTTGGGCCTGCACCCAATAAGAGAAGCTACTGCTGATATGACTTTACATATCGTGTAGCTTCTACAATCGATCTTTGAGATTTGGTGCAGAAGTTGAAGATCAGGAAGGATACAAAGTGGGACAACTGAGATGACACCATATCATAGACCTAGGGTACCACTCTCTTACGATGCTGAGGAGATTGCCTTATTTGGTCATGAAACGTTGATCATTGTTACATGGAGGATTAATGGTGACTACAAATAGACCCGCAGAAAAATATGAATTAATAGAGAGATACATACAAGCCTCTTAATCTTTTGACTATGTTAATATGAAAGAGTTTCCACTTGAACTTAAAAAAAAAGGATGGCAAGGTTCCTGCAAGTCCAAGCCTGTGCATTGATGGCTTTCCATCCAACTGGGACACTATAAAGATACATGTATGGAGAACTACCTAAGCAGTAGAGTTGCAGGGATTAATATTTACGTGTAAACTTAATATTTCATTCATGATATTCTTGGCTTTTGGATGGACTCATATGAAGATTTGAATTGCAAAATTGGCAATCTTCTTAGTTCCTGCAAAAAAAAAAAAAGATATTCTGCTCAAAGTATATGAAGTTGCTGTCTATGGGGTGGATGCCTCCTAAAGAGTAACAGAGGTGTGTGAAAGTAGACTCAAGTCGATTCTGCTTGTGAGCATAATGGTATAAGCTGAAGTTGCTGTCTGTTCTTTGTAGTTTGTGGGCTTAGATGGTATGGTCTACAAGCATGATGTAGTAGGATATACCAATCCTAGGAGGTCTAGGAACCATGTCCAGAGAGAATATTTAGTTTGTTATGAATCTTGGATGTATGTGTCCATCCTAGTTCCTTATTTGCAATACATGGATATTGGTGAAGCATCAAGAGATGCCAAATTTGGCAGTCAGGCAAACTGATGACTTACAGTATTTATTAAAACATCAACTTTAATTTTATGTTTGCTGGTCTACTACATTGATTGAACACTCAATTTGCCTCCATATGTATTTTGATATGTTGATCTTTCACTTTCTAGCATAGATCAACCAACTGAATTGCAATCAGCGTCAAGATCAGGAAACTTGCAGTGGAAATAAGCAAGTCATGCCACTTTACCTGTTACGACATAAGAGCTTCCTATAATTACACTTGTAAGAGATAAGTTAGAAATATGAATAATTAAAAATATGTTTCTGGAAAGTTAAGTTAGGATTTCTTATTTTGTTATTTTTAGGAAATAAAATCAAAGAGATATTGTTGAGTTGTTTTCTATTTAGGTTATTGTTACTTTTAGTAAGTGTTTAGTTGTGTTTCCATGTATGCCAAGGCCCTTTTTCTATATAAAGAGGGTTAAGGCCTCTATTTTCAAATAAATAAAGCTTAGATTCTCCCCAAAATCCCAACATGCTCTGTGAAGATATTTGGGTAGAATATTTTGTTCTATGCCATAATAAAGCCAAGTCTCTCTTTATATAGAGAGAGGGTTTGTTACAATAAGGAAAACACACCAACTTGCTAAAAATAACATGGATTAAAATAAGTAAGACACTTAATTAATTAGATCATTGATAACTAACTAATTAGATCCTTATTTATTTATTTCCTAACACTCTCCCGCAAGTCGAGACGTCGGAGACGTCGGAGACTTGGATCAACAATACTCAACAGTGGTAGAAAAATAACCAGTTTCAGCATCTGCATCAACTTGTCATGTTTCTACTTGTGCGTCCTGCGTATGGTGCTGAGTACATGAAAAATCATGAGGTGTTGCTACTCCCACGTCTAAGAGTCTAAAGATGATGAGGCTTAGTTTTCTTGAGTGCGCATAAGGTCACACAGGTGCCATTGCTCCTACATCCCGTGAGCTAGCGTATTATGCTTGGTTTCTCCAGGCGTGCATAAGGTTACCTTCGCTGCCATTGCTCCTATGGCCTAAGAGCCAGCTGAAATGCTCTAGGTGTGTGAGTGCACCTCATCTATGTGTCTACGTCGATCTGTGTCTTTCTTCTTCGTCAAGTTACCTTGGGTTGCAAACGTAAGTCCTTCAAGTCCTAAAATTAACCCTCTTCGTAGGGTCCACTGGTGATCCTGAGATGTGGCTTCGGGCAATGCTCCGGTGATGCTTCGGCAATGTCTTGCTCTAGGGTTGGTCCCAAATCGAAGGTGACCACCCTAGGATTCTAACAAGTCCCGTAGGACCCCCTTCGATCTGAAGAAGTGGGTCAAAATGGGAATCAGAGCCCTTAGCAGAGGGGTGGAGCTCTGGCAAGGAACCAATGCTCGGATTGGCCCCAAACACGAGATGACTTCCCTAGGGTTCCAATGAAAACCCTAAGCTCTCTTAGATCAAGAAAAGAGGGGCAAAATAGGGTTTTGAACCCTTCCCCTGTCATCGGCGATGCTGCAGTGGGGGAGCAGTGCGATGACACTTCGACAAGGTCAAAGGAAGCTCGAACCACCTCGGTCCAGTAGCATGGCCTCTAAGGAGTCGATCGGTGCCTTCAAATCCTCGATCGAGCGATGTTTGAGAGGTTAAAACCTTGATTCGGACCAACCCCATCAAGGGCAGCGTCGATTGTGTTAGGCCCTCTTGCCGGCGAGTGGCTGGTCGAACGGTCATCGGAGAGGTTCGATTTGGTAGCATGGGTCTCGACGACTCCGACGTCGTTGGTAGAGGTTTGATAGCAGCGTCGACGATGTATTTTCCTTCGACGACGGGAAGAACAGCAACATGACAAGAATAACGGAAAAGGAGATAAGTTGGGAGGGGAAGGAGCCTCTCCAGTGGCTTATCGGAGGTTGCGACATCGCTGAAGGGCCTCCACCCTCTATGGTTTCTTTTTCTTCTAACTAGCCTTGAGAAATCGATGGCTCTGATACCATGTGAATATATTTGGGTAGAATATTTTGTTCTATGCCATAACAAAGCCAAGCCTCTCTTTATATAGAGAGAGGGTTTGTTATAATAAGGAAAACACACCAACTTGCTAAAAATAACACATATTAAAATAAGTAGGACACTTAACTAATTGGATCATTGACAACTAACTAATTAGATCATTATTTATTTTTTTCTTAACAATTATGTTATCATTAGGATTTGATTTGATTCCAGTTTGTTCCCAAATTAGTTAGGATTAGAATTACTTTGTTATTTCCTCTCTCTATATAAAGAGAGGTTGATTTCTTTTCATTAATTACAAGAATTGCTCATTATTCTTCCACAACTTTATTGGCCTTATTTTGTTGATTGATTTGGTCAATTCATGAAACCATATTCCATTTTATCAAAATAGATTTTGCGATAAAATACAACTCTAACATTGACAATCAAGATAACATGCTTTTTGCTTAGACTTTGTATGTTGACTTCCTTGGGTTGGTGCTAGCTCTTTTCTTAATCATTATTATACTTGGAATGCAGCTGGAGGCTTAGGGCATGGTGTTGCTCATGCGGTCTTCTTTTGCCTTAGTCTACTAACACCTGCTTTTGGTCGAGCGACGTTCTATGTTGACAAATGCTCTAACATGCCGTTCTTTCTTCTATCTGGTTCGCCATTCTCCTCCAAGATTTTTTTCTTGCAAAATTACAAAGTAAATTGATCCTCAACATTGAATGAAAAAAAATCATTCTTGGCTATTTGTTTATGAACTACTGTCCCTGCATAGAGATATTTTCATGGACAAGTGCCTTGCTTGCATTTTGTTGCAATCGCTCAGAGTTGTTGTTTACATGGATTTTTCATGTTATTTTTGAAATTTGGCTGTACTTCTAGCATTCTTTTTGAATAGTGAATGCATTTAATTGATAATTATTTCACGAAGTATATAATAAAGGGCAGTTAGGATGTAGAACTGAATTATATTCCCAGTTATGAGATTACTTGTCATACAGACAAATATCATTTCGAACTGGTTAACTGGTATTAATGAATTGGGTTGCAAAATCCAGTCAGCCAGCCCAAGAATGCCATTTTGGTTAATCACTTATCTATTAGTCAACACCAACGATTCCTACCAGTGACTGAGATCTTAAATGCTGATTCCAATGACATTTTAACAATTTGGAAAATATGCATATTGAAGGCATGCAAGGAGATCTCAGAATTTCGTGGGTTTTGACACCTTAAGAAATAGGCATTTCAAAGCAACAGAGGAAATCTCAGAATTTGGCAAAATGATCAACAATGAATAAATGGTAAAGCATATTGTTGATGGTTGCAAATATATGCGTGAATCTACCTGTCTAGTAGTTGAATATCCTTCCAAATCTGATTGGAATGCTTTATAATAAACTCTAAAGCATTTATCGTAAACAAATCGACAGATACAAAATAATGCATCAATGTTAAGAATATTTACCATCGCCTATTGTTTATAACATAGGAGTTGCTAGTGGCATCCATGTTGCAGTCACTACTGTTTTTGCTACCTCTGTGATGCTATTGTTGATGCTTGTAGTGGCACTATATGGATTGTTTTACATATACATGGTAGTCCTCCAAAATGGATAAGCATGAATACATGTATGGTAGCCAAAAGATATTGCTTGTAACATTTCAAAAAAAAAAACATTGCTTGTAAACCTTGGAGAGTAACAAAGATACAGGCCAGTATTGCTTAATACTAAGTAATAAGAGTAGAAATTCCTTAGTGTAATTAATTTAATAAGTATTTGCATAAATATTTAACAGTAAACCTACTGTGTACCTTAGATCCATGCTTCTGCAGCCATGTATAATTTAGATCTACCCAAGGGGAGTGTAGATTTAGATATCTAGCTAACTAAATGTAGGTATGAAGAATCAATTCTAGCTTAGATCTAGATACACGAGGCCTACATCTAACTATATGAGGTTTAGATTCCAGCCCGAGAGGAAGAACTTGGAATGATTAGAAAACAGCAAATGTCGTTGCAATTTCTTGGAACTGGCATAAAAATTACAAAACTTTGTTGACCCAATGTTGAAAAGGCAAAACATCACGGAAATGTGTTAGATCCCGAAGTTTTGATACATACTGTGTCAAGGTGGGCCATTTCAGTGAAAAATTATGCTGGTGTGCCGGCAAACTTCAGGTCATGCCGTTGACTGTTTCTTGCTTGCTTTGTTTCTTCCACTACCACATTGTGCTACATACCATATTCCACTTGCAAATAGTTCATTGTTGTTGACATGGGGCCGAATTGATGTGGCTCTGAGCTGCATTCAGCATGGCTGCTGTCTGTTTGCTCGTCTTTTTGTATTGAAATTAACAGTTTGACACCCTTGTTAAACATTTTTCTGTGATTCACAGTTTTTATTTCTTATTTTAGTTGCTGACACAATATTTTCACCTTATTTCACCCTCAAGATCTTCAAAAGCTCAAATCCTCCAAGATGCCATGCAAGCTTCCCAAATACCAGTGTTTCAAAACTTTGGAGTTCCAGACATGCACCAAACTGCCCCATAGTCTGCTTGCAAGCAGCAATTTCACTGAGCCTTCATTGTCTCTCCATATTGCCCGGATTACACATGATAAAGAATGTTCATGAAACCTTAATGGTATTCCGATATGGCTAGTTGCTTTTCAGGTTGATTCTACCTCGGGATTCCCAAATTTGTGATTTGAAAAGGCCTCCACGTGCATTCATGTGCTAGTTTCCAAGTTATCTACACACCAATTTTCTGAATTATGCAGGCATAATTGTTACCTCTCAAAAGATTTTCTGAATCTTTAATGCTGAAATTTTTGATGTCTTAGTGGCTTGCCTTACTCCATTTTTTCTGCTGATTGTAGTTTTATATGATCTTCTTAAGTATGCTTTCATTTGTTTTCTCGTTCATTTGAAACTGCTTATGCATGTGAACTATGTGACAGCTATGCCAATTTGGTTGACACATGTGCCTTTTTTCACAGCAATTATGGCACTTGGTTTTGTATTGATCCATACCTTTTCAATGGTCATTGCTTTTAATGGATATGCGGAGGGGCGAAAATCAGATCAGCTATTTGTTCCTGTTATTCATTGCCTTGCTGCTGCAATGGTAAGAATTTCAAGTTCATGAGAAGATTGAAATTTGATTTTTGTGTGTGCTGACTGATGATGACCGACTCTAGCATTTCATGTCACTGTGCTTGCGTGAATGGCATTTCTGTGTATCAAAATCCTGCTGATTTCCAAACATGGGGAAACCACCATCTTAGGAAACTACACCTTACCAAAAAAAACATGAAATGCATGAAATTGTCTGAATATTTAGGAAAATACCATGATAGATATCTTTTCAAAAAAAACAAAAACCCATGATAGATATGACATAAATAAATAGGTTTAGATTGTTTATGGGAAAAGGACAATTTAATGATGTTGAGTTGATGGATTGGGGAGACAACTTGTCCACTTTGAATAAGTAGACAAAACAGACAACCCCCAAAGACCATGGGAGGAAGAGCAAACCCTGCTCTCTCTCTCTCTCTCGTCACAAGGCCTCTCCTCATCTCCAGCTGCCACCTGAAGGACTTGTTGGTGGTGCTAGCAGCCCAGACCGGTGTCTATCAGCGCTGCCAGCCCCTGCTGTGCTCGCCGGTGCCTCCACCCTCTCTGATCGGCGGTAGTTGGTGCTGCCAGCCCCTGCTGTGCTCGCTGACACTGCCACCCTCTCTGATCAGCAGTAGTTGGCGCCACCAGCACCTTCTCTCACTGCAAAGCCTACTGCAGTAGGGTTTGGTTGTGCAGAGAGGCACCACTGGGGCTCCTCTGATGCCCTGGTGGATGTTCCTGCTCTCCTGGAATGTCCTTCAAGGGTTCTATGATCTGAAAAATAGGGTTCTATGATCACAAGGATTCTCTACGGTTATTTGGTGTGAAATTTCCTGTTTTTCAGATCGTGAAGGCTAGTTCTGCTGCATGTATGGTCTGAAATTGATGTTTTTCAGACCTTATTTCACCCTATGATTGGGATATGTTTTGATTTTTCTTTTTCTTTTTTGTGCAAGAAGGCCATACTCTTCTTCCTGCGGATTGAAGCATCATGAGTGACCAAAAGAAAGTCATTAGAGATTTGAGGGGGAAGTTATCTACCACAGATGCTTCATCTTATATGCAGGACACCTCTATCTAGTTGAATGTGACCAACTTTACTTTGTAGTTGACTTCTTTTTCTCGATTCATAGGCTTTCATTAGAAGAAATACATCCTCACTGTGAAGAATTATGGGCCTTTCTTCAAGGTGGCACACATGGTAGAGAGAGATGGCGTGTGGAGATGTAGAAGGGGAGAGAGGAGAGGGGCTTTTAGAGTAGGAAATGTTATTTATTGGAACTTAAAATGAAACAATGAGACTTGGTCTCTATTTAAAGGGAATTAATCCCAATTAATTTAAGATTTGCAAATCCTATTTCGTAAAACAAACTCAATTCAATCAAATAGACTATCCTAAATTCACTCAATCCAAAATTTGAACTATAACAACCAATAAAAAATAACTTGCCACACGTGGTACAAAACAAACTTGGTTTGCAAGTCAACCCACGCACACATGCATAGACTCACGAACACACACATGTGCCAAACATGGGCTCCACAGATTGCTGATCGAGTGCTGTGGCATTGCCACGTTGCTTAATCCAAACTCTACACTCACGAAGGATGAGTCGGTTGTCAAAATAGGTGATTGGGAGGTTGATAATGATTGAGTGGCAACTTGCATACTTAAGAGTACAAAGGAATCAATTTTCAAGCAGATGATGTCTTACTCATCTTCTAAGAAGATGTGGGAGGTGTTACATGAGATACACTCCCACAGGGGCAACATAGCCCATCTCTGTACTTAGATGATTGGGCATGCGAACACTGGAATAATGCTGACAAATTTTCAGGTAATCTCAGGTGATGAGTATCATTCATACAGATTGGATATGCGAACTTCTCCTTTGTACTCCATCTTGACAAATTAACATATGGTAGAAAGTTATTGATTGTCCATAGTAATGTTATGTGCAACTGGAAGAATTGTTTCTTCTGTACGTCATATGTTTGAACACCATTATACCACAGGACATTCAGTTTATTAATCAACGGTTGGAGATAAACATCTATCGCATTTCTTAGTTACTTGGGTCCTGGGATAATGAGGGTCAACACCATGAATGCGGATCGCATGCCTAGCTATGGAGGTAAGTTATAAGTTAACATGACCACCGGCTATATGGAATATGACGGATACATATTCTTGAATGTGTTGAACCCATCGCTTGCAAGCCCCAGTCTTACATTCCATGTCTCTTCTGCGAATAATGCATGATTCTCGTTAAATCTATTCCACTCATCAAAATCTGTTGGATGATGGATGCATCCGTCTTTGGATTTATTCTCCTATGCCACGCCATCAGTTTTGCTGTTTTACTGGAAATGAATAGGTGTTATAGCCTAGGGATCAGTGGAAAATAACGGAGAACCTTCTCTAGTTGTTTCTTCCCGCTTGTGTTTATTGATTTACCCATATTATACCTCTCCTCACCACATTCAAGATAGTTAGTCAACCCTGAATACTCATTTATGTACAGGATATAGTCATTACGACAGACATCAATCTTCTCACATTTCAGTCCAAGCTTGGTATCTGTTTCTTCGCATTATACCATGACCTAGGATACCCAGCAGGATTATTCAGCAGCTCCCCAATGAAGTCAAGGACTTCAAACATTAATTTCGCTGTGGCTCTATTTATAACTTTCATTTGAAACAATTTCAGAAGGAATGACAACTTCAACATTGACGTTATTTCAGGAGCAATAGGATAATCTACTTCCTTGACTACATCGTAAAACTCATTATAATCTTGTAATGTCTCATCCTCATTTGCATCCTTAGGGTCTGCTCCTCTCATATTATGTAACATTTCATTCAATTCATCTTCTTGATTATCATCACTTTCTTCAAAAGCGTCAATTCTCTTATTTGTGACATCTCTTGTGATTTGCTTACTGCCACACCATTATATATTACATGCTCAAAAATTGTATCCTAGTTATGGAAAAATCTATTCAAACAGTGTCTACATGGGCATAAAATCAGCTGAAGGGAGTCTTCTCATCTAAATATCTTCTTATCATCATTAAATGCCCACTCCAGAAATGAAATCATTATATTCTTGTATTTGTGGTAATTCGAATTTCTCAGACTAATCCATGACTTATCCATAATAATTAACGTAAACGTCAATAACAACCATTTATAAACTAAATTCGAATAAGAATAAAATGTGTATTTTAAGAAGATTTTCACTTGATAGCTTATCCTTGAAGATTTGATTGCAACGTTACTTCTTACATGCAATTAGTGTTTGGAGAATTTTCGACAACATTTCCCTATACTTCTCCGGTATACCCTCTAAGGCTAACCTTAATTGCATTCCCAGTAGCCTCCACTAAAGGACGCTTTGAGAACGGAGCTAAGATTAGTTGGCATACCAAAGAAGAGCGAGAAAATGCAACTAAAATTTCTTCAAACACTAGTTACATGCAAGAAGTAATCCTAAGTTGTGATCAAATTTTCAAGGATCCCCCTTAGTTCAAAATTTCTCTGAACTAAGGATGACGACTCTTATGGCATGCTATAAAGATAAAACATCGTGCATGTAAGTGAAGCATACACATACTCTACATTATCCGTATAACATGATCATAAGTCTCGATGAGCATGTATTTTGATACAATTATATCTCTCTCACAAAATATGCCTTAAGGGTTAAAACTTTTATTGTTTATCATCAGATGCATCTAAATTTGTACAAGTGTGTATATTATAAAGTAATAATAAAAATATCATAATGAAACATAAATATCAAATATCGTTCATTCATAAATTACTTTTCTACAGTAATTGCCTCCATCTCAACCTTCTCCTCCTCACCTTCTCAACCTCTAATCTTCTTCATATTCCTCTCACTCCCTCTCCATTCTCTTCCTTCCCTCATTTCTAAAACCCTAAACATTAAGTTTGTTAATTTAATCCCTAAACTCATAACCCTAACACTCAAATCCTCCTCTAGACCCTCCCCTTGCCTCCTCCCTCCTCCAATTCTCTCTAGTTCCTCCTCCTCAAGACCCTCCCCCTCCTACCTCCTCCCTCCTCTCACCTCCCCCTACCTCCTCTAGTGCTGTATGCCTCTTCCCACCTTGCACCTCTGGTACCCCCTCCTCTATCTTTCCTCCAGTACCACCCATAACCGCTACTCATTGTCCTCCTCCTCACATACACATTCATTGATACATTCAAAACATATAATTATTTCTAAATTTTCTTTGACAAACATTCACTAACACAATATACTATAATCAAATTAAATATATACGTGGGTACATTTGCTTAAGAATACTAATTAAAGCAATCTTATTAATTAAAACCCATAATCAAAACATACTAATTTTTTAAAAAATGGGGGATGGTGGTGGCAGGGAGGAGGTGGGAGGACTAGGAGGTGGTGTGTGTGAGAGGGAAGGGAGACTGAGGTGGTGGTGGTGGCGGTAGGGAAGGAGGACGACGTGGTGGCGGCGGCGGGCGGAGGGGTGGCTGATTATGGTGGCGACAGGCGGCTGGTGGCGATGGGCTGGTTGGTTGTGGGGGTGGTGGTCGCGATCACATTTTGCGAGGGAGGGAGGACGAGGATGAGGTGGTGGTGCTCGTAGTTGAGGATAAGATGGGGAGAGGGGAGGACGGTGAGGTCGGCCTTGCGACCTTCGTCCTCCACGCTAGCAAGGGGAGGCGAGCGGAGGTGGATGGCGAGAGGAGGTCCTACCTGAGGAGGAGGTGAACGTCAATGGGGGGTGCATGTAGGAGTCAGGCTGCACGATGAAGGGAGGAGCTCGGGCTTCGTCACGGAGGAGCAAGGCCTGGAGGAGAGGGAGTTTTGAGAGGAAGGGGGAGGGAGTCGAGGTCGCGCCAGGGATATAGGTCAACCTTTCTCGATCGTTTTCGAGAAAATGGTCGATGATTGAGTTTGAAAATTAACTTCTGAAGTTGACAGTTTCCAAAAAACCTATCATTGACTGTTTTATCATAAACGATCGACATATCTCGTATTCTCGACCATTAAAAATGATCGAGAATGACCGCAACCACATTGCCTTTGGGGTAGGTGGGAAAGTTAATGATACTTTTTGGCAACCGTTCTACCTTATAATGGTCGAGAATATTATTATTAGCGATTGTTGTATAACGATTGAAAATTCACTGTTGAAAACAATGTATTTTCTACTAGTGATGGAGTGTCAGTTACAGAGAACAATATAATTTTTTAATTGTAAGAAAAGACCTGGCTAAGCAAGAATCCATTTAGAAACCATGAAGGAGAATAAACATTTGTAGAGGCTTTGCTACATTATTAAGATTGAAAGGAAAGAAACCATGAAGGAAACTGCATTTAGTGGGTTCCTGGTTTAATCTCCCATGGTCACATGGTCCTTGAGTGATGTATGCAAGCCTGCATGGAGCTGCAAGTTTGGGTCGGGTAGTCATTAAGTTGGGTCAGATGTTTGGTAGTTGGGTAGGGTTTGGATGGGTTTCGTGTGTGTGGGGAACAAGTCACATATGGAGTTTGTTGTGGGAGCTATCTGTAGTGTGTATTAGGCTGAGACCTGCACAGGGGTAGGTTGTCAGGCTGGAAATGAAGGTGGCACTAAGCTGGCATCCTCCATCACGGGAACTTGACCTTGTAGAGCCTCGAACCAAGTATAGTACTTCACTCATGGAGGCAGTCTGCCAGAGTTGACAAACTTGCCCCAAAAGATCCTCATAAGCCCCCTTTCCAAAATGCACGAGGAGCTCCTTGCAGAATGTGCTCCAAGTTTGTAGCCTTCTACTTGCCTCGTCCCAATATAGCCACTGGATGGCCTCACCATCAAGATGGAGAGCCGCAACCTCACCCGCTCACCCTCCAGTATGCCATGGTATGTTAGGTAGTGCTTGACTCGTCGGAGCCACGTAAACGGGTCAGTGCTTCCATTGTACGGCTGAAATACTAGCTTCGCAGTTTGGGGAAGCATTGTGGCCCCTCCACTCTCCCCAGAGTCCGGCTACTTCAACTCCTTCAGTTGTTCCTTCATCAGGTTCTTCTCGTTCAACAAATGGATCAACTCCTTGAGGGCATTGGCTTGAAGCTAGAGCATGCTCACAAATTCCTGCTACAGCAGCACAGCTTTGTGATGGCATGAAGTTTCTCCACCAGAACAAGTGTCGATGATGTGCTTCAAGGATGCCTAGGCTTTGATACTAGATTGATAGATGGTTGAAGAGTTTGGAGTTGCAATGACCTCTGAATTGGTAATAGAGGACACAGGGATTGTCTCTTGCACCCTATGTTGTATATTTTGGGTGGGAAAACCGATGACCACAAGGCAAAAATAGGAAAGGAGTGATATCGTTCCATATCTCTTCGAATATGTCCTTCCAAATACATATAAGGGCTCTGCCAACAAAAGGACACCAACCATTCAGCCAAAACAGACAACATGGGCAGGAGGGGGCACAAACCACGCCCCTCGCCACCAATAGTAGTGCTAAGATGTGTGACCTACCCATGCATAGGCCTCAACCCTGCATATGCTACAGACGACTCCTACGACCGACTCCATACACAATTTGTTCCCCAAGTATGCGAAACCCATGCAAACCCTACCTGACTACTCGACTCGACTACCAGACATTTGACTTGTCTCGATGACTACCTGACTTGACCCTGTGGTTCCATGCAGGCTCGTGTGCATCATAGAGTGGCTCAGCTACACCTAGTTAGGGCACTAATGTATATGCCAATCCACGAGCAGATATGAAAGGTTGCATTTGTTGCATTTCTTGATGGTGTTTCACAAAGAATTTGCAGAGGTGAGATGATTGATGATAGTAGAGAGAAAAGGAACCATTATCATTAACAAGGCCTTCCTTTTATAGGGGAATCCATGCCGTTCTTTTACAACAACAAATAACAAGAACCATTTACTAATCTAACTAACATATGCCTAAGAATATTTGTATCTATTAGGGTGGACATCAATCTTTGTTTTCTCCATCTTCTTTGTATTTGATGTTGTTCTTGTGGCGATGGTGGCCTGGGTGTGCCATTTGTAGCTTCCAAGAAAAACAACATAGAAGCATAGAATATAAAAATTTTGAAAGCGTCTCCAATCAAATGCTATGTAAAACCTTTAAAAGATTCTCCTAATAAAATGAAATCAATCAAATCTAAACAAATCAATTCTAAAATAAGAGAATTTAGTTGATGCCTTTAAAGTTTCAACAACTAGCCACTAAATTTAGAGGAAAGAAATTCAGACATTAAACATTTGCAACAAGGCTTTTTAACTCGCGTTACTTCTAAATCATGGGTTAAAAAGTTGGTGGTTAAATAAGTTGATATTCTCTTGGGTTGTCCAATACTCTTCTCTTGTATCTTTCTTTTTTGGAGAAGGGTATGTACCGTGATTTCGAGTCAAAGGTGGAATACCAACTACTCTGGCACGAGGGCGTTCATTTTTTTTTTTTTTCAATTGTGGTTGCATTGGAAAACTAGAGGTTTGGTCCTTTGTTATATAACAATAACAACAACTAAGTCTTTTTCCACACTAAATGGGGTCGATTATATGGATTCTTTACCTCCACGCAGATTGATTTTCAGTCATTTCAGAACTGAAATTAAAGTAATTGAGGTCATGCCTATTAGTTTCCTTCTAACACTTGTTTGGTCTTCCTCACCTCCTTTTAGTAGGTTCAGCTTCCATCTTTTCTCGCATCTGTTAACTAGAGCATCTAATAATATTTTTTGTAAATGTCCAAACCACCTTAAACATGTCTATCTCATTTTATCTTCTATCCGTAACACCATAACCTTTTTTCTAATAATCTCATTTGAAATACGATTCTTTCTTATATGATCACACATCTATCTTAACATCTTCATTTCTGCCATAGACATCTTCTGTACCGATATTCTGGTCCCTTGTTATGTATTGAATTTTTTTTTTTTTGGAATGAAATTTATTGGATTTTTCGTTAATTTTGTATCCTTGTGCCTTCTTGACTTTTATATTACCTATCTGTCTTTTGACTTTATCTTCTTATATTTCAGACTCTGATTAATCTCGCACCAGGTGGTTGTGTAGTCGGTATCCCTCTGCTTGGTGTTATTGCCGTCCTAACCTTGCAGCATTGTTGGCGGATGGTTGTGAGGAGATTGACTGAGATGTCATCCCAGCGGTCAAGTTCAAATCGATAATTTTTACATTATGACGTGCTTACATACTTATAATTTGGTAATGTAGAACCTTTTCTAATTAAGTTGTCCTGAAAGGGATAAGGTAAAAAAATAGATATTTTGTGCATTTATTTTTTCAATCACAAAGGTTGACATTGCTCGGAGATGGAGAGAGAGGAGTGTTGATAAGTGTAGGATAACCATAGTTTGATATACGAAGGTGAACTGTTTGAGGCGAAAATAAAGAAAGTGGACCTCGTATGCCATTGCGAAAGATATTATATAATTTTTAAGTCATAGGGTGAAAAGAGAGTTACGATTAAAAATAACCATCGACATAAGTAATAACTGACTATCAATTAGAAAATTCGTGATTTCTAGTAGGTCTAAACATTGTTGAACACTGCGATTCACAAATCTCGATCAATGCATTGTCTCTCTCACTATTCTACGGGAGAGGAGCAGAGAACGAATAGAATAACTTGAAAAAGAATTCTTCTTCGAATACTTAGCCTATTCTCTATATGCGTGTCAAAGAGAGGGAGATAGAAACTGATCAATGATCTACAATTCATCATTTACCATATATATTATAGATAAACCTTTTCAGCAACTTAACGAGGGTCTCAGTGTTGTTCCTTTAACAACGTGAATGGATGACGTATTACAAGGAAAACTGTTGTCCTTGTCAAGTAGTAAGTTCCTATACATTTGAATGTGATGGATATATTTACATACCTAAGCATTCCATTTTTTTTAATTTAAAGTATAAATTAACTTTAAAGAAAATGCTTTAAATGATAGGTATAAAGAATGGTTTTAAGTGTAGCAAAGTATTTTATCGAATAAATGGACTCGGTTTATTAAGATTTTTCTAACATTCTAAGATGTCGAGAAGATATAAATCAAAGGCATTTCAATTGATTCTTTTTAGGTTTAACTTGAGAATATGAAATTCTTGAAATATAATAAAAATAAAAAAATGAATGCAATCTCACAGGGAAATTTTACGCAATGGGTGAAAGCCTTTTTTGCCCCCATACAAAGTTAAAAGATTCCGTTTCCACCATAATGCAAGTAATATTTTACAACCTGATGAAGAAATGATTCTACTGAATCTTTAGTCAAAATGTATCTCAACTATCCTTAGAGTTATTTTATACTCAACTCCTAGGATGCTAAATCTCATCTCCTTACCTAATTGCTAATACCTAGCTGCAAGAGTAATCACGTCCATGAATAGATAAAAAATAAATAGTAGAAATATGAATTATTCTAATAATAAAAAGATTGGCGAAATGCATACAATGATTTTTCTACTTGTATCTTAGACATGATCACTTGAGTTGAATAGTGTAAGAAAAGGAATAATTAATTACTTAATGAGGAATCAATTAGAAAACAATCAAGGTTCGTTTATCCTAATAAGTCTTTTTTTTTTTTTTATAGTTTATTTGCTAATCTAATTATATTAATTGACCACTGTAATTAGACTCTCCAATCTGATTGTATTAATTTCCTTTTGATGATATGCAATCACAATATTAATATCTTTTTGAGTTACATTGTTCATTCACTTTGTTAGATACCTATCATCTACCCTTTAGCTATTATGTTAACTCAAGTTAAGCCTCTAGCCTCCTCTAGGACTTCTCATTTTTAATCAATTTATAGATGATCTAAAAATGGCATTTCACATTTCACATCATTACTTATCTATTCTTGATCTAACCGGAACTTATGACCTAATGCTAATCCTTCTTTTGCCTTGTCATGTTCTATATATTAATTCAATGATTTAGTATAGAATTTACATCGCCATGTCCCATTAACCTATCTTGAAATCATAAATGTCTCGATTTGACCTTAGCATGTGTCAACTTGGCAACCTTCTGCATAAGTGACTCATCGAGTGCACTTGGTCTTGTCACTCCCAAGAAGATCCCAAAAGAATGCCCCTAACGTATTAGCACCTTGTCAAATTTTAAATGGTTGTAAGACAAAGGTAGTCACCTTCCAATCCTGAGATACCATCTTAAAACATCTTTCATCCTTTAGATCTTATCACATACCTAGCTACTAATTTGGTTGATTGGATTATTACTTAGCTAAGCTTATAGTGATTCATTCCATCACTTTCTCTTTTACCCATAATTGGAATAAATCGTAATACAATAACTTGTCCATGGCCTTTCCATAGTTCCACTTGATCTCCAACTTAAGGCCTATCTTAAGCTTAAGCTATGTACTTGGTCGATTGGACCACCATAATTTATGACACAATTATATTGCCTCTTCTAGGTTTTGGCAAAGGATTTTACATATGATGTATTACTGATGAGGGAAGAAATTGCCCTCGTAAAATAAACCCAATCGATTTATGATCAGATCAACAAAACCCTCTTGGACTTGGCCCACACGGGAATGCGTAGAGGCGCAGACTACCAAGCGGATATGAGTCAACGCGATAACTTCCATTATCTCTTCATAACTTCTCATTACTATGATGGTCACACCTTCAAATGTATAACCTCTCACGTTTGTATTCTATAAATTGATTCCTAATCCACATAGAAAGGGGGGAGATCGAATGAGAGTAACCAAAGGCTCTACAGCCTACCATTCCATGTATTATTTCAATATATAATGGATATTGGGGTTAGATTTCCTCTTTAAACGTACGCTAATCAAGACTGAAATTAGGTCAACAATTTCTTGTATTTGTGTGGTTGATTATTAAGTTCGATATTTTAAGACTATGTTACGTTTCTCACATTTACAACTTCTTTGATGACCATTGACGATCATAACGGTGGCCTCCGAGACTCATCATTTACTAATTACAAACTTACATTTCCATCAATAAGTTAATCCATACTAGCTAGTCCTAAACTCCTAAGTTTCTTAGCTAATTGTCTAAACACATTGCTAGTTGACTATGCCATACTCTAGATTGTTTTCAACCTACTAACTAGATAACTACCTTTTCAGCTTGTTTGCTAGGCAATGTCTCAAATTTCTACAAGCGAAGTTTCTAGGATCCAATTGCATCCATGACTTAGTTTTTATTCTATTTTATCTATTTTATAATAAGCTAATCTAATAATCTATTATGTCATCCCAACCTCTTACCCTAGTCTTACGGACCGTAAGTGTTGGAATTCCACGACACAAAACAATATAACTTAAAGAAATTACTATTTTGCCTAGCAAAATGGAAATAGTTTCAACTTTTAAGGTTATGAAACTTTTAGCTTCTAAGAATCATTTAAATCTTACATGCTTCGTTGTAATGTTTGATACTTTTGTATGTTAAATTTCACAAACTTCAAAATTATGTTTCAAAAACTACACCTTAACGAGAAATGGTTCCTTAATGCTATTCCTGGTGAGATCTTTTTCCCATCGAGAAGCTCTTACATCCTTCTTCACACTAATTCCTTTCAATTATTCATTACTTGCAAACTTAGCTAGTCATCTCGGGTGGCAAATTAGAACTATTTTGGAGTCAATTTGAGCTTCTTTTCTCTTTTTCCCCATCTTAACCTTAAGCACCATTTCAAGGTATTTTGGTCTTACCCAAATGAGTATGAGATTGGATCACAATTTGTGGTGGTATACAACGTGATTTCCTATGTTTTATGTTTTGAAATTTTTACCTACTTATGCTTCCTAGTTGGGTGGTTGCTTGACTAATCAAATAATCATTTCATCCTTACCTTCTTTCTTTACTAGCTCACTCAAAGTCAAGTAGGCAGTGGTTCAACCAATTTCCCTTACTCCTTTATTTAGTTCGTCAGCTTTCTCCTTTACCAATTAAATTCCTTGTTCCTAAACATTTCTCTTCATGCTTTGATATTTTGATGACCTAGAATCTCATTTAGACAAATTGGAGAGAAATTGACCATGTTCCACACACCAACTCCCTAGGTAATATAAGGATGGGAACTTTAATCTAGGTCTCTCTTGCCAAACTTAGGTGTCTCGACCATTCGACCATATGCTGACTGAACTTGTCCTTTGATATTATAGTTTAATTCTTTGATGGAATAATATTGAGCAAATTGTAAATGAGTGCTAATCCTTCATACATTTATGGGAATTTGTATTGTAATGGTCTTTGATGTTCTTTTTTAAATGATGAATAAAATGTCCTTCCAAATTGTTATCATGGTTCGATAGCTTTTCTTTCAATTTAAAAAAAAATGTTGATATTATTAATAGTATATATTTTTAATAATAACAAATTATTTTTATTGAAATTATTTCTCGAAGACTAACAAGTGTTGCACAAAGTTTAAGAACAAGGAAATGTTAAGAGGCTTTATCATATAAATCTTCGGATGTCTTAAAGCTATACTTGAAGATTATGCAAGAAAAAGAGACAAAAAGCTCAAAAAATTCCTTTTTATGAAATTTGTTGTTTATTTACTTTATTAGAATGTAAAAGAGCCCACGAGGAATTCCCTTGGAACTCTTGGGAACCTTCTTAGAGCTTTCAAATTTTAATATAAAATCACTAAAAAAATCCAGTATGCATGTTTTTCATATGTCTGATATTTTCCCCCATATGTCTACTTTTTTTTTTATAATGATTATTATCACCAAATCTATCTCTTATATACCCACTCTCCATTCACAGGATCAAAGCAACGGAAGGGTGGGCAACAAGTACCACAAGCCCTCTGTTCTACACATGCAGAAGTGATGTGTGGTTCACCGATTCCATTAGATGATCCTATGTCTCAGCAAAGATCCGTTCATGCTTTGTTTCACAAGTTCATTCGACAAGGAGGTGAACAATGATTTGATGTGCAACACGTTCCTTTTTCGAAAGAATTTTTAACTCTTAGGATGCATTTGGTAAGGGGATGGTACTATAATAGGATAGAATAAGAGTTGAATAAGTATAGAAGTTATTTGATTGGTGGAATTATAATGATTGGTGAGATTATTGATGATTGATATGTTAACTTTGTGAGAAAGAAGAAAGAGTCAGTAGATTTTGATAGGATAAAACTTTTTTTTTATTTTCCTCTCTCTCCATTCCTTTTCCTTCTCCCATCCTCACCCCCTCGATATTCCCCCTTACCTCGGAGCCCACAACGCCCCTCCCTAATTCCATCCTAAACCTACATGTTCACCCTTATCCCACCTACAGCAACAGTGCCAAACGTAGCCTTAGTCGAGATTAGGCCTAAAATGACCCTTTTCCTAGGGTAGTTTGGCATTTCGGAATTCATAGAGGTTTTTGTGTAGTTTTAAACCCCTTAGGTTTTTATTTTAGGATTTGTGAGGGGAAGAGGAAAATTACAAGGGCATCCTTGCAATTTCCCAACCACCATACCCCCCATATCCCATACACCTCCACCATACCCACCATGCCCACGTCACCCCCCCCCCCCAATACTCCACCTTACTCCACACCATCCTCTCCCCCTACCTCCCACACCCATAAAAACCCCCCTCCTCCTCCATTTGCTTGCCACCACCGCAGCCAAGAGAAGGAGAAGGAGAGGGAGAGGGAGAGAGAGAGGGAGAGCGGGGAGTAGTAGGGCTCGGGAGGAGGAGGTTGTAGGGTGGGACGCTGTGAGGAGAGACGAGGAGGTGTTGCAGTTGCTGTAGTTTTTGTGGTGAGGAGGAGCTCACAAATGGTTCTGCGGAATCATTTTTCCGCGAAATCAGACGTTTGGAGGGATCGCCAGACGTCTGGTCAGATGTCTGAAGGTAATCCCAGACATCTGATTGCACATAATTTTCAATTATTTTTCCTTGCCGAGTTCTCACCGTGCGTACGTATGTTAGAGGTTGGGGAAGCACGCCGGTGCAAGAACCGAGATAGTTTCAAACATCCGGGAGTGTCGCCAAACGTCTGAAGTCACCCTCAGACGTCTGCACGGAGTTCCAAACATCCGAAAGAGGCACCCCGAGCAAGGTAAGTCCCTGAGTTCATTTAAGACGTTTGATTTTGATTAGGATTGTGTTTTTAGGCTCGTTCAGGGCCCAAACGGAATCAGTTTTCCGCAAACGAGATATCGTTGGTTTCCGTTCAAGTTTCCCTACGTAATGGTATAAAGTCTATACAGTTTTGAGCTCATTTTGACATATGGGTCAATGTGATAGGTCGTTCGTTCGTGGTGTGCATGGGACTTGCGGGGGTTGCAAGCTCCGTCGACTGTGCCCCACATCTCCCGGTTATTTTGGTAGAGTGGTTCTCTCATTAATCTCAGATTTAATAATTAAATTACATGCTTTAGAATTAGTCGAACCTTAGGTTGTGAATTGAACTCTAGGGATGAAAGAGATAATTGTATGCTACTTTAGAAATATTCGATTGAACTCTAGGATGTGGAAAGAATCCTAGGGCTGAAAGAAATGAATGCACATTTAATGAATGATTAAATTATTATTTTCTGAAAGTAGTAAATCATGAGCTATCTGTAATAAACCTTGACATGAACAGAAACACATGCTATGTATTAAAAAATTGATGGACATGAATGTGAAATCGTGAGTTTCCTGCTATGCATTTATTGAACCAGATGTGGCAATGAGAAAGTGTATGTACGAACCCTACAGGGAATTTAGAAGAAAATCAAGAATACAGTAATACGGAAATATGACGGGTCATGGAACATGTTGCCTACGGGCTGCTGTTCAGACTTGGTAAATAGGAAGTGAACTGGCCCCCGTGTACGTTGTATCAAAGAGAGCGACTGTCCCACTAGTGTAGAGGGGAGCTAGCCACCCCCTTGGGTTAAGACCCGGGGTTAGGACTAGTCACTCTACATCGACTCCTGTTTGGCCTTCACGTACTTGGTACTGGGGTGAGCTACTTAGTGTAGGGAGGGAGCTAGCCACCCCATTGGGCTCAGGGTTAGGACTAGCCACCCTACACCGACTTTTTATTAGGTCCACTGGGTGAATCGGGATAGTCGGACGAGGATACGCGGACTGTGGAGGGGCGAGACCCCTGTTCTGAGAAAGTAAGGCCCTGTGCTATTTTGTACTGTACGTTTGGGCGTACCCGCTAGCGGAAACGACTGACCGCATGCTAGTGTAGGGTAGCTACCCGTGCACTTATCACGCGTGCCGGAGTCACCGCTACATTGCGATCGTGACCTCGGGATGGTAGACTAGGTGTAGGACTACCATAGGGGACTCCCTCGGCCAGGAGAGTGCCATGTGTACATCTCGCATCACGGGAAAACTGCAAGTAAGATCGTTCCCTTAGGGAACAAGAAGATTAAGCATTGTTATGGATCCTGATTAGAGATCTCGACTTAGAAACATGTAAATAAGACGAATGGAAATTGATGATAATAATAACCGACATATACATGTGTAGTTAGTTGCTTGTTTAATTGCATGTAAATGGCTTAACCACCTGTAATGAGCGCGTGCCCCAGACGTCTTTTAAGACGTCTGGGAGGTGGGCCAGACGTCTGACCAGACGTCTGGGATCGTTTTCAGACGTTTGGAAATCAGTTATTCTGGCACGAGTCTTCGTCTGCGCGCCTCAGCGTGCAGGCCCGCGAATATCCGATATTCTCTGCGGCAGCAGACGCTTTGCCGCGTCTCTCCCTCCTCCTCGCGTGGCCTTAAAAGGGCACGCCTCCCCTCACTCTGTCACCACCGTCTCCTTTCCCTTCTCCTTTAGCCAGAGCGTGAGCGCGAGGGCGGCAGCGGCTGCCGCAGTGAGCGCGGAGGAGGTGCGGCATGCGAGAGCGGAACTCTGCCGTGAGGGCGAGCTCGCCGGAGCGGCTTGGCCGGCCGGCGGAGGGCGCAGGGGCGCGGAACGACGCGGAGAGGGACCTGCTGCAGTCTGAGCAGCAGGCGCGCGAGGTGCGACGCGGGCGGCGTCGCGAGCGGAGGCCGAGTAGCGCCCTGATTCTGAAAAAATTTCCAGAATCAGACGTCTGGGTTGATAGGCAGACGGCGAGGACGACGTCTGGTAGCTCATACAGACGTCTGAAATGTGTGTATTCCGCTTTCTTCTTCCTTCCTGTCGACCGACCGTACTAAGGGAGGCAGTTGGCTGTGCACAGGCTCGCTGATTCGCCATCCTTTGCGAATCAGACGTCTGGAAGTTGTACTAGACGGCTGGAGTGACCTCCAGACGTCCGGGGTTATCATCGGACGTCTGGGAGATAGGACAGACGTCCCCGCAAACTTCTGGACGTCTGGGAAACCACGCTGGACAGGTAATTCTCTGATCCACTGTTTAAGACGTCTGGAATAAGTTCCAGACGTCTGATTTTGCACAGTATCGTCTTTTTCAACCCGTTTAGGGCCCGTTCGGGCTCCGTTTTCCGCGATTCGAGTTGCGTTCTTTTAAGAATAAATTCCTCTACCCGTCTACAGTAGCTATACACTGTTTTGAGACACTCCTTGTGTTTGATCCTTGTGATAGGACCTCGTTCAGTTGCAGTCTTGAGAGTCGCGGAGGCACGCGGGATTCCCGATCACGCCCCCATTACTCCCGTTGTACCTGGTAGAGTGGCTTAAGTTTATTATTAAAATCTGTTAAAGTATGGAACCATAACTAGAATCTAGGACATTGCATGAATCCTAGGAATGAGAAATGTATGGAATGATAGCTCCTAGGTGATGCATGAATCCTAGGGCTGGAAAACTAGTTGTATGCTAGATCCTAGGATGTGACATGAACCCTAGGATGGAAAAACTAGTGGAATGTATAATACTGCAGTCTTGGAAAAATGGAAAGGAATATAAAGCTGCCTGTAAATTGAATTAAGAGCTGCCTGTAAATTGAATTAAGAGCTGCCTGTTATGAATAAAGAAACATGATTGAGATCCTGGATTGTGAGAACGTGAAACTGGAAAGTGAAACATATGATGTTCTGAGATAAAGAGCTGGAACCCTACGGGGAATTAGGAGTGGAACTCCTGGAAAGAAAAAGGAATGGAACTGAGATGTAGTTTGTACTGTCTCTTGGGTACGCAGTACCAAGGGAAGTACCTGTACCTGTTTAGTGCAGAGTGGGGCCAGCCACCCCAGGGACCCGGGGTTAGGATTGGCCGCTTTGTACCGACTTATTGGCCCTCGTGTACGTAGTACCGAGGAGAGCTACTAGTGTTAGGAGAGTACCAGCTACCCCACGGGCCCCGGGGTTCTGCTAGCCTCCTTCACCGACTTGTTAGGCCCACTAGGGCAAACCAAGGTAGTCAGGCGAGGGTGCGCGGACTGTGGAGGGGCAAGGCCCCGGTTTGGTTACTGTGGAGGGGTTGGACCCCTGTTACTGAGAGGGCTCTGCCCTGGTTCCGTGCTGTGCTTTGGGCGCACCCGTTAACGGAAACGACTGACTGCGTGCCAGTGCGGGCTAGCTACCTGTGCGTTTATCGCGCGTGCCGTAGTCACCGTTACGTCTGTCAGTGACCTTGGGGTGGTTGACTGAGGGTAGGATCACCACGGGGGACTCTCCCGGCCAGGAGAGCACCACGTGCTACTTCTACTTTTGGAAAAGACTGCAATCAAGATCGTTCCCACGAGGACATTCGAGATCAAGTAAAGGATCTGAGAAATAAATGAAATAGTGAGAAAATTGAAAGATGTGAATAAAGGAAGTAATAGAACATAACAGCTACTGTACACTCTACTGTTGCCTTTAGTTAGTTTGCCACTCTACTCAGCGTTTTGCTGACGTGTTACACTCGTTACCTTTTTCAGGACCAGGTGTTGAGCAGCTAGGGTCGGCGGCTGCAGAGGATGCTGGGCCGAGTAGGGTCCAGTAGAGTTTACCACAGTCTTTTGTACCTCTTTTGTTTCTGTTCTAGTGAGTAGTTTTTGTTTCCGCTGTACTTTCTTTACCTGCAGTTCTTGTTATAAGATAAATGTTGTTCTACTGTTGTGGTGGTACCTACTGTAGTAGTTTCTTTCCTTACTACTGTACTTTCTTACTGCTAGTTATACTCATGCTGAATGTGGTTTATTTTACTGTCTTTTGGTTACTTCCTCGTTGGACGACTAGGTCTTGGGATTAGTCGAGTCGGTCCGGTTCTCGTGTCTCGTAGGGACTCGGGAACCGGGTCGTTACAAGATGGTATCAAAGCAAGGTCGTCCCGAGAAGTGAATCAACTGACTGGAAAATAACCAATTCACATGTTTATAGCTAGAGTAGCCACCACAACATATCTCTTGACATGAGCTCTTAGAAGTTTTGTTAGGTACCGTCTGTTTTGACGTTTCCGTTTTGTTTCGCGTCTCCTTGCAGGAGATGCCTCGTCACGGGACTGGCGAGACTGGCCGCGGGCGCGGCCGAGGGCGAGGTCGGCGAGGTGAACGTGCTGTCGTTGACGTCTCGGTGGACCAGCCACCACTCCCTGGCATCCAGGCCTAGGACCTCGCCAGACTGATACGGGATATTGTACGAGAGGAGCTCCACCCACTGCCCCGAGCACCTCCCCCTGGGGCTGCAGAGGGGGAGTCCTCTGTGGGACCACGCGACGGACACGGCGCTGGACATGAGGGAGGGGATGGGCCCCTGCCGCCCCCACCTTACTCCGACACTTCTGTACACGAGGCACCTTCGCCTGGAGGTGCACCAGCACCTCCCCTACAGCGCCACTTCGAGCTTTGCGGACAGTTCCGGAAGCTGAAGCCCCCCTCCTTCAAGGGGGATGAGGACTCGACCGAGGTAGAGGACTGGCTTGAGCAGCTGGAGAAGATCTTCGACACCCTTTGCCCCCCGGTGGAGTGCCGCGTGGCCTTTGCCACGTACCACCTGGAGAGTGCGGCACACCGGTGGTGGAGGGCGGTCCGGGGACAGGAGAGGGACGAGCCGACGTGGGACCAGTTCGTCACCCTCTTCTGCGAGCAGTACTTTCCCAAGACGTGGCAGGACCAGAGGAGGCGGGAGTTCCACACTCTCCGCCAAGGGACGATGACTGTGAGCGCGTACCGCACGCGTTTCTTGGAGTTGTCCCGCTTTGCAGCGACAGCGGTAGCCACTGAGGAGGAGCGCCTTTGGAGGTTCACCGAGGGGCTCCGACCTGCGTTCCGGGGGTATGTCAAACCCATGAAGCTGCCTACGTTTTTGAGGGTGGTAGAGGCAGCTATGACTTACGAGGAGACCAACCCGTCCGCGCGAGAGACCGACGGCGGGAGGAAGAGGCCCTTTCTGCCAGACTTCTCACAGGGCCGGCGAGAACGGAGACACGTGGCGTCCGCAGGAGAGCCGTCACGTTGTGCAGGGCCATCAGTGGCCTTTGGGGGCCCTCGACAGGGGCCAGTCGCCAGCACCGGACCCCCGCCTAGCCGACAGCAGGGACTCACTGAGGGCGGGAGTCGGGTTCCCCTCTGCTACCAGTGTGGCCAGCCGGGCCACGTCAGGAGGGACTGCTCATCTAGGGCAGGAGGTCAGCAGATACTTCCCGTGCAGAGCACTGGAGGGCGCGCAGGAGGCCGCGGTTCCCAGGCACGAGGAGGAGGACAGCAGTCGCGAGGAGGGTACCGGCTAGCACCTACCTGTCCGACGCAAAGTGTGGCTGCTTCGTCCGCACCTAGAGCTGAGGGGCGTATCAACACCCTAACACACAGGGACGCCAGAGCATCGGGATCCGTGGTAGCAGGTATGGTTTCAGTTTCTGGCAGACTCGTTTACACGCTTTTCGATTCCGGCGCTACGCACTCGTTTGTCGCAGCCAGTTTCGCAGTTAGTTTGGACCAGGATTATACACTGTTAGAGAATCCGTTCGTAATCAGAGGTCCGAGTGGTCAGCTGTTTGTAGCTGAGGAGGTGTACACGGGTTGCGAGGTCAACATCGGGGGACATAGCCTGCCAGCTGACCTGATTATGATACAGATGGAGGACTTTGGAGTGATTCTGGGGATGGATTGGCTGTCCGCTTACCACGCCTTGGTAGACTGTTTTGAGAGGAAGATTGTCTTCTCCATTCCGGAGTTGCCTTCTTTCGAGTTTCACGGGCAGCCAGTGGACGGAGGTTTCAGGTGCATTTCGGCACTTCGGGCGGCGAGACTTTTGAGCCAGGGGTGTGAGGGCTTCCTAGCCTGTGTGGTGGCAGAGCCCAGCCCTGTGGCAGACTTCCAGAGCATCCCGGTGGTCAGAGAGTTCCCCGACGTGTTTCCAGACGAGTTACCAGGACTACCGCCCGAGCGTGAGATCGAGTTTGAGATCTCACTAGTACCAGGGACCAGCCGCATCTCCACCGCGCCATACAGGATGGCACTGCTTGAGCTGCGAGAGCTCAAGTCCCAGTTGCAGGACCTTTTGGAGAAAGGTTTCGTGAGGCCCAGTGCGTCTCCCTGGGGAGCCCCGGTACTGTTTGTGAAGAAGACAGATGGGATCCTACGCCTTTGTGTGGACTACCGACAGCTGAATAGGGTCACCATCAAGAACAGACATCCGCTGCCGAGGATCGACGATTTGTTTGACTAGTTGCGGGGTGCCACGGTGTTTTCCAAGATAGACTTGAGGTCTGGATACCACCAGTTGAGGATCAGGGAGACCGACGTCTCCAAGACAGCTTTCCGCACCCGGTACGGACACTATGAGTTTTTGGTCATGCCGTTTGGGCTGACCAATGCCCCCGCTGCTTTCATGGACCTGATGAACAGGGTGTTTAGACCGTACTTGGATCAGTTCGTGGTGGTTTTCATAGATGATGTGCTCATCTATTCTAGAGATCGGACGCAGCACGGACAGCACTTGCGGATGGTTCTGGACACTTCGAGACGACGCAGGCTGTACGCCAAATACAGCAAGTTCGAGTTCTGGTTGAGGGAGGTGACCTTCTTGGGTCATGTGATCTCTGGTGACGGCCTGGCGGTGGACCCCGCCAAGGTCGAGGCAGTGCTCAGGTGGGAGAGACCGCGTTCAGTCACTGAGATTCGCAGTTTCCTGGGACTGGCAGGTTACTACAGACGGTTCATCAGAGGATTTTCGCAGATTGCGCGTCCTATGACACAGTTGACCCGGAAGGACGTGCCTTTCGCTTGGACAGACGCCTGTGAGGCGTGTTTTCTGGAGCTGAAGGAGAGGTTGACCTCGGCTCCCGTGCTCACCATCCTTGACAGTAGTGGCGGGTTCGTTGTGTACACGGACGCTTCCTTGCAGGGATTAGGAGGTGTGCTCATGCAGAGGGGTCATGTTGTCGCTTACGCTTCGCGGCAACTGAAGCCCCATGAGCATACCTACCCTACCCACGACCTAGAGTTGGCAGCTGTTGTCTTCGCGCTGAAGACCTGGAGGCACTACTTGTACGGTGAGACCTTCGAGATTTTTACATATCACAAGAGCCTCAGATATCTTTTTGACCAGAAGGAGCTCAACATGAGACAGAGACGTTGGTTGGAGCTCCTGAAGGACTACGATTGCAGCATCTCCTACCACCCGGGAAAGGCCAATGTGGTGGCTGACGCCTTGAGTCGTAAGGCGCCCGCACGCTTGGCCAGTCTACAGTTACAGAGTTGGAGCCTTTTGGAGGAGGTGGGCAGTTGGCGACCTCTAGAGTTACGAGGATACTGTGGGGCAGTGACGGTGACACGGCAGACCAGGCCAGAGCTGATAGACCGTATCATCACAGGACAGATGGCTGATCCGTACTTGCAGTCTTTGCGCGACAGAGTACTATCAGGGGACCCAGGGGACTTCTCTTTCACAGACCAGGTGTTACGCTTGAGGGGACGGTTGTGCGTTCCCAGAGACGAGGAGCTGTTGAGAGAGCTCCTGACTGAGGCACACGGTTCCAGATTCACCATACATCCCGGAAACACGAAAATGTACCATGACTTGAGACGCGAGTTTTGGTGGAGAGGGATGAAGCGGGATGTGGGTGAGTTCGTGCAGCAGTGCTTAGTGTGCCAGCAGGTGAAAACCGAGCATCAGAGGCCTGCAGGGCCGCTTCAGCCGCTTCCAGTGCCAGAGTGGAAGTGGGAGAGCATCACCATGGACTTGGTGGTGGGCCTACCTGTTACCTAACGGGGACACGACGCAGTCTGGGTAATAGTGGATAGATTGACGAAGACGGCGCGATTCCTGCCGATCCGAGTCACTTTGGGACCAGCACAGTTGGCAGAGAGGTATATCCGCGATGTGGTGCGACTACACGGAGTTCCACGGGAGATCGTATCCGACCGGGATACCCGCTTTACGTCCCAGTTTTGGGATGAGTTTCAGCAGGCCTTGGGGATGAGGTTGAGGTTTAGCACGGCTTACCACCCCCAGACGGACGGACAGTCTGAGCGCACGATACAGACACTTGAGGACCTTTTGCGTGCCTGTGTACTGGACTGGAGGGGCTCTTGGGAGGAGCACCTGCCCCTGGCGGAGTTTGCATACAACAATAGTTATCACTCGAGCATCGGCATGGCTCCCTACGAGGCTCTGTATGGACGGAAGTGTACGGCACCCTTGAGTTGGGTTGAGGTGGGGACCAAGTGGGAGGTTGGCCCCAGGTTGATCCGGCAGAGTCAGGAGGTAGTTGAGCAGATCCACAGACGACTCCGCACTATCAGGAGCAAACAAAAGAGCTACGCGGATCGCAGACGCAGAGAGGTGCAGTTCGAGGTTGGGGACCATGTCTTCCTTCGTATTTCGCCCATGAAGGGCTTACAGCGGTTTGGGGTGAGAGGGAAGCTCGCGCCGAGGTTCGTGGGGCCCTTTGAGGTCCTGGAGCGGGTTGGACCCGTTGCTTACAGACTTGCCCTTCCCCCGCAGCTTTCTGGTGTGCACGACGTGTTCCACGTGTCCAACCTCAGGAAGTACTTAGCCGATTCCAGTCACGTACTGAGTCACGAGAGCGTTGAGGTGAGCGACGACCTGACCTACCCCGAGCGGCCAGTGCAGATCCTAGACCGAGCCGTCCGCCGGTTAAGACAAAAGCAAGTACCCCTGGTAAAGGTTTTGTGGAGGAGCCAGCGGTACGAGGAAGCTACCTGGGAGCCTGAGGCGGCAATGCGGGAGCGGTACTCGGAGCTTTTCGCGGGTACGTATTTTCGGACCAGCTTCGGTCCTCTTTGTGTTTGTTATGGTTATTCGGACGCCTTTTCCCGCACCCTAGTTGGCGCAAGTTTCGGGGACGAAACTTCCTTTGAGTTTGTTATATTGTAATGAGCGCGTGCCCCAGACGTCTTTTAAGACGTCTGGGAGGTGGGCCAGACGTCTGACCAGACGTCTGGGATCGTTTCCAGACGTCTGGAAATCAGTTATTCTGGCACGAGTCTTCGTCTGCGCGCCTCAGCGTGCAGGCCCGCGAATATCCGATATTCTCTACGGCTGCAGACGCTCTGCCGCGTCTCTCCCTCCTCCTCGCGTGGCCTTAAAAGGGCACGCCTCCCCTCACTCCGTCACCACCGTCTCCTTTCCCTTCTCCTTCAGCCAGAGCGTGAGCGCGAGGGCAGCAGCGGCGGCTGCAGTGAGTGCGGAGGAGGTGCGGCGTGCGAGAGCGGAACTCTGCCGTGAGGGCTCGCCGGAGCGGCTTGGCCGGCCGGCGGAGGGCACAGGGGGCGCGGAACGACGCGGAGAGGGACCTGCTGCAGTCTGAGCAACAGGCGCGCGAGGTGCGACGCGGGCGGCGTCGCGAGCGAAGGCCGAGTAGTGCCCTGATTCTGGAAAAATTTCCAGAATTAGACGTCTGGGTTGATAGGTAGACGGCGAGGATGTCGTCTGGTAGCTCATACAGACGTCTGAAATGTGTGTATTTCGCTTTCTTCTTCCTTCCTGTCGACCGACCGTATTGAGGGAGGCAGTTGGCTGTGCGCAGGCTCGCTGATTCGCCATCCTTTGCGAATCAGACGTCTGGAAGTTGTACTAGACGGCTGGAGTGACCTCCAGACGTCCGGGGTTATCATCGGACGTCTGGGAGATAGGACAGACGTCCCCGCATACTTCTGGACGTCTGGGAAACCACGCTGGACAGGTAATTCTCTGATCCACTGTTTAAGACGTCTGGAATAAGTTCCAGACGTCTGATTTTGCACAGTATCGTCTTTTTCAACCCGTTTAGGGCCCGTTCGGGCTCCGTTTTCCGCGATTCGAGTTGCGTTCTTTTAAGAATAAATTCCTCTACCCGTCTACAGTAGCTATACACTGTTTTGAGACACTCCTTGTGTTTGATCCTTGTGATAGGACCTCGTTCAGTTGCAGTCTTGAGAGTCGCGGAGGCACGCGGGATTCCCGATCACGCCCCCATTACTCCCGTTGTACCTGGTAGAGTGGCTTAAGTTTATTATTAAAATCTGTTAAAGTATGGAACCATAACTAGAATCTAGGACATTGCATGAATCCTAGGAATGAGAAATGTATGGAATGATAGCTCCTAGGTGATGCATGAATCCTAGGGCTGGAAAACTAGTTGTATGCTAGATCCTAGGATGTGACATGAACCCTAGGATGGAAAAACTAGTGGAATATATAATACTGCAGTCTTGGAAAAATTGGAAGGAATATAAAGCTGCCTGTAAATTGAATTAATAGCTGCCTGTTATGAATAAAGAAACATGATTGAGATCCTGGATTGTGAGAACGTGAAACTGGAAAGTGAAACATATGATGTTCTGAGATAAAGAGCTGGAACCCTACGGGGAATTAGGAGTGGAACTCCTGGAAAGAAAAAGGAATGGAACTGAGATGTAGTTTGTACTGTCTCTTGGGTACGCAGTACCAAGGGAAGTACCTGTACCTGTTTAGTGCAGAGTGGGGCCAGCCACCCCAGGGACCCGGGGTTAGGATTGGCCGCTCTGTACCGACTTGTTAGCCCTCGTGTACGTAGTACCGAGGAGAGCTACTAGTGTTAGGAGAGTACTAGCTACTCCACGGGCCCCGAGGTTCTGCTAGCCTCATTCACCGACTTGTTAGGCCCACTAGGGCAAACCAGGGTAGTCAGGCGAGGGTGCGCGGACTGTGGAGGGGCAAGGCCCCGGTTTGGTTACTGTGGAGAGGTTGGACCCCTGTTACTGAGAGGGCTCTTCCCTGGTTCCGTGCTGTGCTTTGGGCGCACCCGTTAATGGAAACGACTGACTGCGTGCCAGTGCGGGCTAGCTACCTGTGCGTTTATCGCGCGTGCCGTAGTCACCGTTACGTCTGTCAGTGACCTTGGGGTGGTTGACTGAGGGTAGGATCACCTTGGGGGACTCTCCCGGCCAGGAGAGCACCACGTGCTACTTCTACTTTTGGAAAAGACTGCAATCAAGATCGTTCCCACGAGGACATTCGAGATCAAGTAAAGGATCTGAGAAATAAATGAAATAGTGAGAAAATTGAAAGATGTGAATAAAGGAAGTAATAGAACATAACAGCTACTGTACACTCTACTGTTGCCTTTAGTTAGTTTGCCACTCTACTCAGCGTTTTGCTGACGTGTTACACTCGTTACCTTTTTCAGGACCAGGTGTTGAGCAGCTAGGGTCGGCGGCTGCAGAGGACGCTGGGCCGAGTAGGGTCCAGTAGAGTTTACCACAGTCTTTTGTACCTCTTTTGTTTCTGTTCTAGTGAGTAGTTTTTGTTTCCGCTGTACTTTCTTTACCTGCAGTTCTTGTTATAAGATAAATGTTGTTCTACTGTTGTGGTGGTATCTACTGTAGTAGTTTCTTTCCTTACTACTGTACTTTCTTACTGTTAGTTATACTCATGCTGAATGTGGTTTATTTTACTGTCTTTTGGTTACTTCCTCGTTGGACGACTAGGTCTTGGGATTAGTCGAGTCGGTTCGGTTCTCGTGTCTCGTAGGGACTCGGGAACCGGGTCGTTACACCACCACTCTACTCAGCGTTAGCTGACCACGGAATTTGTAACCATGTTCAAGTCAAGGATCTGAGCAGCCAGTGCCACCAGCTGCTGAGAGTGCTGGGCCCAGTAGAGCTCTACCAGAGTCTTTCTCTTGTTTCTACTGCAGAGCACTTGTTAGTTGTGAGTACTGGTAGCCTGTAGTGATTGTTTCATACTGTTTTTGTTATAATTATACTGGTTTCTGTTGTGATGGCTATGTTCAGTAACCGTATCTTTCAATTGTATTATGTAATATCCTTGTGATTTCCTGTTCTGTTTCTTTTACTGTCTGTTGTATATTTTTCTGTTTAGTTACATTAATCGTGTGGTTGTGAAATGAGTATACATTTACTTGTTTCTTATTGGACAACTGAGTTTTGAAATTTGTTGAGACGAGCCATTCTTGAATTTTGTAATAAGTCAAAAATAGGGCGTGACAAGACCTAACTATGGAACCATAAACTTTGACTTGTCTCAATACTTAATCATGATGGTGCGCACATTGTATATGTTAATACGAGCATGTAAACGGGAATTGCACATTAGCTACGTAGGTGCAATTGACAGGGAAGACAACCATTTAACTCTCAACAACTTCCTTCTTCCAAAGAACTCCACTTTGGGTAATTTTACCTTTTGATTCCAAGTAATCCTAATGAATCTGAGTCCATGTAATTCTTTTGCCTATAATGCGATTTGATTTCAAATAATACAAAACATAACGATTGCCAAAGGAAATACCGTTTAAGTTAAAATCTAATCACAAATACTTGTAAAATGATACGAATTACAGAATCAAGTGTGGCACATTGAAATCCAATCGCTAGAATTCAATTGCATCTCAAAGAATAACATATTACGTGGAGAAAAATGAACAAGGCCTTCGTGTTTGGTTAAAAATTTTCCATGTTGCTTCATGGCAGAATAACCACGATCAGTGTCGACTAAAATCATAAACCAGATACAATTTTGAATCAAAATGAGAGTACTCATCCTAAAACTTATTGCATCTATTTCAAGGTAGATTTGGCGGTTAAGATGATAACATTCTAATTGGAATCCCAATCACCAACTATAAGAGCCATGAACATGGAAGACCATGATGACATGGTCTCATTCAGTTCTTCCCACTAGTTATGTGTGAATGAAGATTGCATATGCTGAAATCTCTGAATAGGCAGGAGCTTTTGCGCTTTTGGTTTGCTTAACAAGAACTTGTTCCTTCTTGTACGGTTGCTATCAGATTCCTAAGCTTTTTTTTTTTCAAAAGGAAAGTAAAGATGTTTATTAATTCATACATGGAGGCACTATAGCACCTTTGGGAAGTCATGATTCCCCTGACATTACCATTTGCTCAGCCCCCTTCCCAACATTTTCCTCTGCTGGTTTTGCCCGTAAATGTGCAACATTCAATCAGGCATGAAATCAACTACAAATGATGCACATTGATAGGCACCAAGGAAAATCAATGATCATGATGACAAATACCTTGCTTTCCATATCAGATAGCTATCTCTTTGAACCTTACAGAAAGTTGGCAACCAATGAAGGCAATAGCTCAGGAGTTGAGTTTTATAAAAAAGGAGAAGCCCATATCTACTGACAAGCATATGTCAGAATGAAAACAAGCATATGTCAGAATGAAAGAATCCTAGAACAAGTGATGAATGAAGGAGGAACGAGACTGAAAAAATATTCATGGCAGAGATTAATAGATCCATATGAAAAGAAGAGAAAACAACATATTTCCCTGGAGGGGCCCCACATTTCAAAAACAAAGGCTTCAGAGATTTTTCATAAACACATCCTCAGGATAATTCTATGTAAACAACCAAAGAATTACCACCAATGGGTTGGTAGAGTGGCAAAACCTCCCCATTGGCGCCTTGAGGTCATGGGCTCAGATCTTTTGACCACTATATTTACCCTCCAAAAGAAAGAAAAAGAACAAAAGAATTACACTGATGACAATGTTGTTGCTCCAGCAAGCTTTCAACATGTATGACAACATTATTACACAAAACCAACGAAAGAAAGAAATTAACGTTTCCTATATTTATATTTACATAATCAAGTGCAAAAGTAGATAACCTAAGCCCCAGCCTCTTCTTTGGATTTACTTGTGAAAGAACTTCCATATCTCTCTATCACCAATCTCAGTCAGAATACGGCCACCAAACATGCCTTCCTCATCTACCAGGTTTCTTAACTGCCGTGCCCCACTGTTGGAACTGATGAGATGCTTCTTCGCAGCAAGATACAAAACTCCGTATGGTGGCCTTAGGCACTGTCACATATAAAGCAAAACAAACAAAAATTTAAATCCTCAAATGTTAGATCGCAAAATCTTGAATTTTAACAAATCTTCTGCCAGCATGTTTTCCGACTTCCAGTTAATTTCCTTTTGTGTTTTACCAAGGCATACAAAGGACCAGAGTATCCCCTACAAACTGCTCAGTGTGCTCACCAGAAAACCTAACATGGACGGACTGCTATAGACAAATTTATCTGCCTAATGCTGTCTTCCAAAACTTTCCTATTTTACTCAAGTTGAGTAGACCAAAGGAAGTGATGGGGCAACCTATTGCTAGGAGCAAGGGTAAAGAGCTTCCCTAAGCAAGGTCATCACGTAGATTTTTTAAAGTTAAAACTATAGAAGCCCTTTTTTTCCTGAATTACTTATTGTGAAGGGTGAGCATAATGTAAATAACAACTATGTATGCCCAAATTTAGGTAGGGTAAGCTGTAATATGCCATGGTCACTACCTGCAAATAGTAAAAACATGTTCTTTCTCAAAAATAGCATGGACAGATGCATGCACAATGCAAATAATTTCTGCATAATCACAGCAAAACATTCAAAAGATATGGCATCCTACTGGATGTTCAACATCTTATTCCTTTATAATTAAATATTAAGCACCTTAGATAACAGAGATAATGAGACAGAGAACAAACCTTCTTAATAAGTGCGTAAAACTTCCGCAAAGAACTAGCTGAATATGGGATCTCAGAAATCAAGATGATATCATATCCTCCATCTGCTGAGTCTGTTTCAGTAGCTCTTTCCCATGCACGACTCCCAGAGAGCTTCCTTGAACGCCTAGAGCTTGACTCGTTAGCAACAATGCTCCCTTCCTGACTGCTACAGCCATCCATGAAATCATCCTCAGAGAAACTGAGGTGTAGGCCAACAGGTACCTCAGATGAATCTTTTTGGACAATTGAAAGAACTGTTGGGAGCTCATCCCAATCACCAGCATAAAAATGCACATCAGAAGATGATGCTTGCCAAGGTGGTGTAAAGGGACTCCCAGAGGGACGATTTTGTCGCTCACGGGCCTGTTCTAAGTTGGCAAGAACATTAGGAATAGTTGTGCATCGGACTGTTTCAGCATTTTGATCCTGGAAATGCACCATTGAAGCACCCTGCAAGGTTTCCCTTTGCATATTATTAAAAAACTCCATTTTATTTGCACCTTCTTGCTGGTGCAAAATATCAGTATTATGATATTAAAAAATTCAAGAGTTCTTATATATATATATATATATATATATATATATATATATATAAAGGAAATGCATCTATTCATAAGTACCCAAATATGTCCACCTTTATGGCCGTTGGATCACATTAATGAAATCATTGCCTTCAATAGGGAGTGGTTTTGGGTTATGTGCTCAAAATCACCTATTATTTATGGAATTATCCATTCAAATTTATTATAGGTTATTTACGAATAATATGTTTATGGAATATTCTCATCACTCAAACAAGAAATAAAATAATATTTCATATGTATTACAACCCATTTTTAACCAGAACGAATTTATATTACAATATTTCACATATATTGTAATTTAGTTTGTCATCTGTAATACAAAATTCTGCACTTCAATTATGATAGATAATTGTAATACAAATTTAATGCATATAGAAGTATATTTTTAATTATAATGCAAGTTATTGCACATCTTTTACGGTAAATAGTTGTAATACAAGATCATCTTATATGTTATTTTGCACTTGTAATATAAGATTTTACATTACAATGACAACAAAAATTTGTAATACAAGTTCGTAGCATGTATTAAAAGTTGGTTTTTCACTTTGTAATAGAAATTTTTGCATATATCACAAGTTAGTTTTCACTTGTAACATAAATTTTTACACTTATATTACAAAGAATACTTATAAAAGAAGTTTATATTAAAAGCAATTCTGGATTATTATCTGCATTATAACTACATGTGTGACACATTTTAGTTTGTTAATTATTATTTTCATATATTATTTTTTGAAATACAAACTTTCTTTTTGTATTACTAACTAATTCTCATATCTATTTATAGAAAGTATAATCTTGTATACAATGTCATGTGTTACACACATTCTACCATGTAAGTTTTTTAATCGAGTTAGTTGTTACAACATGTGTACTATCTTCTTACAAATGCTTACTCATTACATATGCATACAACTAACGTTACAACGACCATTCTTTATTGTTACAAGGTTTGTCCATTATTTTAACACATTTCCCTCCCTTATTTTGAATGCTCGAAAGTAGAGATTATTCGTATCTTTTTCAAGTATGTGAATTAGTACTTTCCATATTTCACTTTTGTATTACCAACATTACTAACCAAATCAACATCTATTTTTAAAATGCTCCCATAGATTACAGGTAATTGCTCCCATCTTTTTACGAATGTGTTATGATTGAAACGACATACACAGATTTTTTTATGACATATTGCATTAATATTGGTTTGTTGCAATAACAGGTAATTGCTCCCATCTTTTTACGAATGTGTTATGATTGAAACGACATACACAGATTTTTTTATGACATATTGCATTAATATTGGTTTGTTGCAATACTACTTTGGAATTGTAGGTGGTATTGGTATTGATCATGTGATGAGGATGCCATTAATATCAGTTTGTTGCAATACTACTTTCGGAATTGCAGGTGGTATTGGTATTGATCATGCGATCTTCATCACATGACGTTCAAGTGGTGCTCATTTTTATTTTTTTAGGCATCGTGCTTAGAGAATAGTGCCCCTACACACACACACACACACACACACACACACACAGAGACTCACACAACACATACACACACGACTTTCAAAACCAAAACGATAATTGGTAGGAACATATAAACTCATGAATACCTTCAAGCAAGCAACAATTCCCGGAAGGCCATATCCGCAGCCAAGCTGTGTCACATAATATAAAAATATTCATCACCAACAATTCCCCAGTAAATTGTAATGCTCAGCAAATGTTTCATAGAAAATTTTCTTAATATCTTGATACTAATGGAAAATAACCCTACAAAGAAGGTGATCTGTTGACTTACCTCGAGTACTTTTTTCCCTCTAAAGCTCAATTGCCCATCTCGAATTTCATGTTTAAGAACATTCACCAGATCAACAGAACTTTCCCAGAATTTGGAAGACCCTGAAAAACAGAAAGGTGAAAATGATAAATAAGTACCTCCAAGGTCACCTACCTAGCCTTGTAACTAGATTGAATATGCAGTATTTATTAACAGAATTTGCCACTAATGCCTATAAAAGAAAGAAAGAATTTGCAACAAACCATCAGATTTCAAAGAAACCCTTTCTGGGCTAGTTGTAAGTCCGATCATATCAGCAACACTTATTCTTGCCTACAACACAAACATGTCATTTTTCAATAACACAGAAGATGAGAGATTATGTCACAATGAACATAAACTTAATTCACATGGCAGACTTCATAACGAAACACAAGACAACTTGCTGTCTAAATTTCTAATTTTATGATCGTTAGCTTCATTTTAAGAATACTGCAAACCTTTTTTTTTCCTGAATGAAATAATAAGCTGCAGTTTTTTCTTTCCACTCGACACCTGACTTCTTCGGTAATTTCTCCTAAATGCGGTTCTCATATCCATGTATGTCAAGTGATCAAAAGATCATCGGCAACGAATCATTGGATGTTCTCTGCATTTTTCTTTGTTATTCCTAAATTTGTTTGGTTCAAAAATCTCCCCATGCCTCTCCCTCTCTCTCTAAGGTTATGCTAAGTCAAGTAACTAAACATCACCATTAGTGTGTTCCCTGCACTTTGTATGGTTCTTATACCATTACAGCAAAACTCTAGCTTCATCTTTCTTTTAAAATTGATGTAAGTTTTATTGTAATTAAGATTAATGGGAATTTCTGTAAAGACTGAATAATGAATAAAATGTCTGTAATTACATAATTTGCAAAGGGCTGTTCCATTAACTTTAAGTGCATGTCTGTGAGGAAATTCCTCTTGGACACCTGCAAGACACCTTGCATGGTCCAATTAAGGGTTGGGTTGGGGGGTGTGGGTGTGGAACAGAAAAGGTTCTTTACTAAGTAACTATTGTGCACAAATTCCCTCCATAAACATTACTTGCCATTTGACCTATACATGCTTGTTACAGAGGGATGATAGAAGAATTTTTTTGTTAATTTGACATTAATCAGAAGTAGTGATATTTTATCTTTAACAACTTCAAATATAAAACTTACATTTACATAAAAACTAAATACGAATTGATGACATCATTTTTTCAAATGCCTAAGAAAATGTATACCCATGTCTGTTTCAATCAAGTACACAATCTTGCAAATTATGCTAGAAACCATCTAACATTTACAAATTCTGTAGCATGTTTGATAAAAATCACTAAATCTTGGATGCACTTATATAAATATAGTATAATTTCTTTGCCAGAGCCTTTTATTAGTAGCTAAAGTAGGTTCTATCTATGAGTCATTTACAACAAGAAAGGATAATAGAATATAACTTCAGTTCGATGTAAACTTCCCAGCAACTGTCATATAAACCAAAGTTTCAATAGGGGGAATTTTGCAGCAAGGGAAGTTGTCATACCTTAAAGATGTTGACACCTTGCAGCTCTAAATTCTCACCTACATACATGTAAGGGTGTGCATTCTGTAAAAAGAACAAACAATTTATAACCTGCTAATTAGGCCAGGGGAAAGGAAATTCATTGTACTTACAACCCTAACCATGGCTTTTAAATTTAATACATAGGGTTCATGTGCTATCGATAAAATAAAAATCCAAAAATAATATAAAGCACATCTACACCTGAACTTTATCATGCTAAGATGAAAATTGCACGACATATGTTGCCAAGTTGCACTTGACTATCACAAGATAATACTTATAAATTATTGAAGAATGAAAAAATACACATGTACTTGAATCAAAATTATATTTACCAAATGAGCACGATTGGATGAATGTATGATAGAAGAGGTCCAATATCGATATTATGGTATTGATTTGTTTTATCGGAAGCTGCTCATCTAACAAGTATCTGGCTAGCTGAAAGAAACTGCAAACTAAAGGTATCTTTGAATTAGAGGAAGAATGGGACTGCTTATCTTCCCTTGGTTCCTTTCCCTTGTTTAAATGTAAAACTGCAATAGGATTAGTCAACCTCCCAGGTAACTTGTTCCTTCATTCATGGGTTTATCACAACCTCCCTTGGGACTTAAATCCATTCCTGTTGTAATGCCTCCCACCTCTTTGTGATTCCCCTCCATATGACACCCCATCCCTCACGCAATACCCCTGCTGCACTACCCTCTTACCTACAAACTCCTTGCTCCTGCCCAAGCTTCCTTGAATCCTTTACTGACCTCTCCTCTGCTCACCCCAACTCCTTTGCTCATAGTCTCCTCTGTCCTCCACAAGTTTCCATCAGCACTCATCCTCAATCCTCATCAGCCCAAATCTTCAACAGGCCTCTCCACTACTAATCACCAACTCCACTTGCAGCCTCCTCTACCCACCACGACTCTCTTAATCACCCCTGCCTCCTTTAGCGAACTCTCCTTCGCTCGCTCATACCCAACTCCTTCACTGGAAAGCCTCTTCTACCAGCTGCGAGTCCTCATCGCCTCCCCTTCCTGGTTGCCCTCACCTCCTCTATTGACCCTTCAATGTCCATCACCATCCTTGGCTTGAAACCTTCTTTATTGAGACTCCACATCATAGGGACAGAGATGCATACATTTGTATAGTCACATTGGGTTTTGCAATATAATTGCAGTGACCTAAGACTTCCTCCTTGCTATTTCAGAAAACCTGCAGCTATTGAGACCACACTTTGAAATTTTATAGTGATTTCATGTCAAGGTCCACTATTTAGTTGAATCTCAATCCTGTTATATTATTTATAATACCCTAATATAGGATTACTTAATCTCCTTTAGTATGAATGCTTGTTCTTTTTTAGTGGTTCGCAAGATTTCCTCTGTTGCATGGGCTAGTTATATTCTAGGAAATCTGCAGTGGTTTCAATGTTTTTACAAACCTTTTTTTTTTTGTACTTATACTTTGTTTCAATGACTAATGTAGTTTGTACTTGGAATATTTTATTTTTAATTTAAACATTGAAGATTTATGAAGATAGCATCTGCTTTCTGTTTTTAATTGGCACACTCTTTTATGTATAGCACGATTTTTTTGAATTCTAGGATCAAATCATGATTAATTTGTAATTTATAATCGAATACAAACTTATCATGTTTTGGTTAAAGTTCTGGATTATATCTGCATAAATATCCAATTCCATTCCTAGCGTTTGAAGTTCATGCCAAATGCTTTGGGTTCCTAAGTCCTTTCCGTACGCTAAACTACACAGTGGAATGGAAAACACCCTTTCCTTTCCATTCCTTACTCCTTTTTTTTTGAAAAGCTTTTATTCCTTATTTGATTCCATTCAGCCACAATTCCACTATTGCCAAATGAATACACAATAAGGAATATCGTACATATGTGGTCCCTTGGCACATCAAAAGGCTATAGAACCTCAAGCATATCATAAAGTTGAATGTTACTTGCAAGTTTATCTTGAGGAACTTTTAACGATGTGCACCCTCTGTCTATCGGGCCTGAAAATACAAAACTACCAGAAAGATAATTAAATTATTGTGTTTGGCACCTTGCACATTAGACTTCTAGTTGCATTTTTGGATAGTAATATTAGAACTATAGATAAAATAAAGAGGCAACCGAGCTACCCAGGCAATCAGGTATCTTTCTAAGGAATTAATCATCAACTTAGACCACAACTTTAATTGCAAAACAATGATCTCTGTGTGTTTTGAAGCCTAGTAAATAGATTCGAATTGCTCGTAATTCTGTCTAGAGGAGTGAATCCCCAATTGCAAAGAGAGGATGCCAGCAGAAACAAACCCAAAATCAATATTCGCCAAGCATATAAATTAAAAGATACTGTTCAAAATAATCATCTTCAGCATTATTTTCTTATTTCACTTTACGTTATTCATCCCACGACAAACTTCTGATCAGTATAAAGCTTGTATTGGATTTCACTGAAAACAATAGGCAATTATCATTTTAGCTACCACAAAGACCTTTATTCACCTTCATGGGAGACATGGTAAAAGAATTCTTGACTACTTGGAGCAATCAGGACCGTAATGGACTACTTAGAGCCTACATTTGCAAGAACTATTAAATAACTCGATATACATTGAACTCACAATCATTGATTGCTCGTGATGCAAAAACCATGAGTTCCAAGGGTACCTTTGTGGGAAGAATCTCAACTGCAGGTGAAGGAAGGCGTGGATCCTTATAAGAAGCAACCGAAAGCCCACTACTGGCCTTGTCATTGGGCAGTAGACCTGGTAAGCACTGAGCAAGCAACGGCGGGGCTCGCATTATGTAGAATATCAGGTGTATCCCTGTCCCAAAATGCCAACAAGAGAAGAACTTGAGAATTTTTTTTGCAGCAACGAGCCACAAAGAAAAATTCCAGCAGTACCCACCAAAATCGACTTCTAAATCATGAAGGCATGGCATTATTCAGCAACAATGTAATTGGCAGATATCAAAGTAACAAAAAAAAAAAAAAAAAAAAAACAGAATTTCTTTATCTAATCAACAGAGCATCCCCCTAAATCAAAATCAAGGCAGAGAAATGGCGAAAGATCGGGACTTTACCAACAAATCCCCGAAACCCAAACCAAACCCCATATCAAACAGGCAAAATTAGCACAAATCCTCGAAAAAGGCAGCCGTACCCACCAAAATTAGCCGGAAAAATCGGATCTTTTTTCTCCGGAAAGACTAGATCTTCCCCTTCTTCTTCGCCAAGCAACACCAGCTACGAAGCAGACGCGGTTAAAAGAGGCGGAAAGATGGGGGCTTCAAGGAAGAATCCGACGGGGGGAGGCGAATCCCAACAACCCAAGAAGAGTGGACGGACTTGGACAGGTCAAAAGGGCAGGGTGGAGGAGGGAAGGGCGAGAAGAAGCTTCCATGGATATTCCTCCACTGCTGGGGAACAACAAGGAACAGTTCAACGTGAACAACAGTATGTGTGCGTGTTAAAAGAGTAGAAAGGGTTGGGAGGAAGGAGAGCCCCATCGTGCAGGTTGGCATTTAGATTTCGCACGTACGATGGAGTGCTGCACGGATGGACAATCTCATCGATGATTCCCGTCATATCCCATGTCGAATTATGATTTTTTTTCGATAAAAAAAATAAAACTAAATGAAATTTCATTGCTGGACATAACTACAGCCATCGATAGAGTACGTAGGTCAACGGAAATGATGCAATCAAAGCTGTTTATTAATTGAGATAGGAGATTCGACGATCATTGATAGTGATTGGTTCATTTAAGTGAATTAAATTAGAGTTTAAATATATTATGATTGAAATAAATATAATGTAAAGCATATGTTGTATGAATAACGATGATGATATTAGCTGTTTTAGAGTCGCTGATCATGAGATGTGTTGATTAATAATATTTTCGATCATATACTTGTCATATAAATAAATATTGCATATTAGATATTTGTGCATTTAGATTATCATGAATGCATCCTGGGTTAATTAATTATGCATCATTTTATATATCAATCATTAACGAGAAATTTTCAATTTTGTAGGGAGAGTCATATCACCAACATTCCATGTTGTCATCTAATAAAAGAAAAATCTTAAGACTACCTATATATGATCATATCAATTAAATATTCCCCCTCCATATTTGTTCCCATCAAAATCCATCAAAAACCTAAACCTAACTATTCGCATGTCACAACCCTTCCCCATTTGCCACTAACGTAGACAACACCACCGTCACTTTCCTTGTTTTTCCTCTCCAACACACGCATGTACATAAAAGATCATGCTTCCGTCATATTCCTTTGAGCCTCAAGGATACACACTTAAGTAGACACATTTTAAGACGCGTATTTTGGATTGATAGTGTATTTGTTTGCGTCAAATCTATTTTCTGCGTATTCTAAGATTCTTCTTTTACTTTGAAAAGAAGAAAAACCTGCTTTTGCGCTGTTTTCTGGGTCTTATTTGTCGTTGTTTTACCGTAGTGGTGTGAGTGTGCCTTTGCATGTTTTTTCTGGTTTATGCACAGGAGCCGATCCCTGAAATTACATCTTGTATCTCCTTTGACAAGTTTACCTAGACCGGTTGCATCTAAGCAGCCAACTATTTTCCCATCTACTACATCTGCTTTTTCTGCATTTAATCCTATGGACCAAACGCAGAACCTAAATCCCAAGATCCTTTCTTCTTTTGGTCAAGGGGAGATGCCGCCTTTTGATATCCATGAGGTGCTCCTGAACCAGAATTTACAAATGCTTGAGCAGAACCGCCAAATCAATCTGTTGACGGCTACTCTTCAGAATCTACAGAACCTACAAACCCGTCCTCCTCGACCTGAGGCGGGTTTTGAAAACCCTGATTTCCCGAACCCTCGTCCCAGGCCTCTACTTCGAGATTACTATAATCCATCCAATGCACAAGTAGAGCCTAATGTTAGGATTCCCGTTGGGGAAAATGACCCAGAGTTAAAGCCAAATATTATAGGTCTAATTCCACACTTTCATGGGTATTATTCTGAGGATCCATTTTAGCATATAGAAGATCTGAAAAATTTATCTTAGACTCTTGATCCTCGAAATCAGAGCCAGGAAATCCTACACATGAAAATGTTTTCCTTTAGTCTAAAGGATAAGGTTGCCTATTGGTATCGAACGATCGCACGACCTATATCTACTTGGACTGAACTTAAATCAACATATTTGAAGAAATTCTTCCCTATAGGTCACACCCACACACTAAGGCGAGCCATCACGACTATTACTTAAAATCAAGGAGAACCAATTCATGAAGCGTGGGAGCACTTTCATTAATTGCAAAGGAAATGCCCACATCACGACATCCCTCGCTGGCAACTCATGCACACCTTTTATTATGGATTGTAAGAGAGCATTCGCAATCTTGTCGATGCCTCTTATGGAGGGAATTTCATGAATCGCAACGAAGAATCCACCTCAGAACTGTTTGAAGGGATGGCGGAAAACTCGATCAACAACGCATCCATTTCGCAATTCACGCAAGGAAACTTGAATCAAAATCCACATCAAAACTTGCATCAGAAGGGCATTCACAAGATTGGGAATCCGTCCAATTCAAAGGATTTGGAGATTATAGCTGAGAAACTGGACAAAGTCGATATCATAGTAAAGCATCTCGACGAGGTCAGAAATACTATGAAGACTCTTATGACCCTTCCTGCTATGCAAAATCCCGTGCGTTTACTTATTTCGCAAATTCTCACGGTGAGGGAATTTGTGAATAATCTGGATTCTAGAGATCCATCTTTCATAGGTTATTTCTCTACTCATGCACCAACCCAAGGAGGGACCTTTGTCCCACAATCCTTCCCACCTCTGTTCCCACCCTTTACTGTTGCAAAAAACACATCATATCTTTTTGATTTACACGCCATCCAGGAAAGCACTTCAATATCAAATCCTTATTCTAATACTTATAACCCTGGATGGAGAAGCCACCCAAATTTTTCTTGTGTTAACCAAAATCAAAGACCATCATATCAAAATCAGACCCATCAAAACCTACCTTCGTTGCCTTCTCAGAACCGAATGCGAGGCCCACTCACGCGAGTACGTAGAACTACTCAAGGTCAAATAGAGATTCGCAGCTCGACCAGATTTTATGAGCTGTGACAGAGAGTCAGTGGCAGAATGCTGAAGCTCTTGCTGAGATCCAAAGGCAATGTAAGGTAGAATTGGCTGATTTACGAAATCATATCATGCTTTTGGCTGAATCTCGTCAGCTAGGTACTCTTCCATCTCAGCCAGTTTCGAATCCTAGGAATCTGCAAAACCCTAGGCAACATCAGGGCCAAGTACAATTCATCAATCAAGCCTTTGATTCGAATCAAAACCTGCCCTTTGCACCTCCCGAAAGTGATCTACCAAACCTGCATCAACAACCTTTATTGTACCAAAATGATCCACCCATAATCCCGAATCAGAATTGACTCTGCTGATTGGTTAGACATCACTTATCTAATTGCCTCAATCTTCAATTTCTTCTACTCAACCCAAATCAGATCTATTTTCACGAGATCCACTCTAATCTTTCTAAAATTTTTCATGAGAATTTGATTTTGGTTCTACGAGATTTGTTTTAGGCAATTATCAAGGAGAGTTTCCCAGGTGGTTTTATCTATTTTCCTATTTATTGAGTTAATTCTTCCATAACTCCTTCGTTTTTACCATATCTATCTTTTATGAGAGTTCTCTACTAGGGTTTATGTTGGTGCTAGAGCACCACGATCATTTGTTTTGATGATAACAAAACATGTGTCATTTAACATTTGCACTTGGAGTCTTAGATTTCAGGATAATTGCAAATGGAGACGTGATTAGACGAAGTTCGAGCTCGCATCCAGGACGGATTGGAGGAGCTTAATGGAGAACATAAGAGATTCGCGAGGAGAAATATATTAAAGAAGGAAGGAGATGAAGAATAGGATAGATTTCCTTCTCTTGTACTCGTTGTATTTGTCGTTATTTTCTTGCTCTTTATTTCCTTAGAAAATTATGTTAAAGAGCCTCAAAGTACCCTAACAGTAGTCCTAGGAACACCGGCACAACCCTAGGATACTTAAGTTTTCTGTAGAGAACTTAGAAAACCAATATAAGGTTCAAACAGCATTTCCAGACCTCTAATTCCCAAATCAGACGTCTGATAAAGTGTTTTAAGACGTCTGACTGTTGATTCAGACGTCTGATAACACTTAGGCTGGACATAGTTAGTTCTATCTGATGAAATCAGACGTCCAGACCTTAGACCAGACATCTTAGGAGACGTCTGATGACTTTGCCAGACGTCCAATTAGTGGACCATTGGCTCTCTCAGCATACACTTAAGGATATGACCGTTAGAGCCTTATCAGACGTCCTTAAGCCCTTCCAGACATCTGATAATTGACTGTTTTGCCTCGACTGACTCGAAAATCTCTTCTTAGAGATTTTCTAGCCGTTGCAAATCCATTCCCACGAAAAGTAGGTTTCCAGACGTCCAGACAAAGTGCCAGACGTCCTGTATGTCGTCTGATGAACTTGTGTTAGAACCTTATTTAGATCTAATTCAAGTCAGGAAGAGACCCGCCCAAAATCAGACGTCTGACCTTATTTTCAGACCTCTTAAAGTGGTCTTCCAGACGTCTGATGCCAGAATCAAACGTCTGATAACCCTGTCAGTGCAATGATTGTTCCTGATTTCGGGTTGATTCACTTGGGCTTTGCACCCAACGGCTATGGAGCCTTTCCTAAGCCATCCAAAGCCTTCCTAAGGCCTCTATAAATAGAGGAGAACCTCTTGCACACAAGACACACACCTTGCAATACACTTTCAAACCATTTTGTGTCTCTCTTGCTCTCTAAGCTCTAGTTCTACATCTAGAGAGCATCAAGCTGTTTTGCGCACCCGCTCTCCCACCATAGTTCACGAGAGCAACGTTGCGCTGTCGCGTGGGTCACGCACCCGAGTCATCGACTCGACGCACTCCTTGTAAAGGGGAGTTTCTTAATTCCTATAGAAGCTTAGGTTTAAAATTACTTTGTTGGCTCTATAGGATTATTTGTTATTTTATCTTTGTTATTTGGTTGGGTATTTGCTTTGCGAATTTCCGTCTCCTTCGTGAGGCAAAATCCTTCTCGTGAAGAGAAGGGGTTGAGGAACGCTACCCTCGCACTTGTAGCGTGGTTGTAATTGAGGTTGAATCACCCTCGTTTAAAGTGATTCGTTTAGTGGATTTGATCAACTTGGTTGATCGGAAAATCCTAACTCGAGAGGGTTAGGTGGTGGTTTTCACCCGATTTGGGTTTCCACCTAAAAATTATTGTATACTTTGTGTGATTGTATTTTGTGAGATTGTTTTATATTTCAATTCCGCATTTTTTACGTCACGCTGATCTCACCCCCTCCAAGTGGGATTCTACAGTTTACGCCTAGCTGAAGGAGTAAAACTTAGCATCCACCATCCACATCTTGTACATATCTGTTTCCTGTTTTTCCACATTTTTCTCTACCTATACACTTGAGTCTGCATTTTATTTGTCACTTCTTTTTATCTGTCTTACTCTTCACTTAGTCCGACTGACCACTCTGACTTAGGTCAGAATAGAAATCGTTTGCATAAAGATCTTTGATCTCCTCTATCTGACTCCTTCCGTCACCCTACACTAAGTAAAGTGTATAATCTTTTCCACCATTCTTATAATGAGGACATTATAATATTTTGGCTTGGGGGGGTGTGAAGTGAATCTTAATACTTTAAGTGTATTGATAGATAAAAGTAAAAATATAAAAAGTAAAAAAAAAGAAATTCCCGAAAATAAAAAAATAGAAAAGCCAGAAATACCCTAAAAATTTGAAAATTTTGAAAAATTTATAAAAATTTGAAATTTTATAAAGCATAAAAATAAAAATATACAAATATAAAAATAAAATATGTATAAAATCATAAAAAATAATAATATGGTGTTACATATATTTTAAGAAGAAAAGAAGAAGCACCAAAAACATATATATACTTGTTTATACTAGTAATTAAAAGCTTAATTTTCTTTTAGGTTAGAAACCAAATATATATATATATATTGTAAATAATATTTATAAGAGCATTAAATTCTTACTTGGACTTTTGCTTAAATACCCTTTTCAAAACACGTATTTGTTTTGCGAATTTTGAACGAGATTTCTTTGAGTTAGAGTCTGAAACCCTAATGATCTGTTTTTCTACTCTTAACCCTGAAACAAAGTAACTAAGATGTATTATGTTTTAAGATTTAAATTTTGAAATTAAGTTGTAACTTTCTTGATCAATTAGACTAAGTTAAATCCTTCTACTTTTTGAACATCTATTTTTATCACCAAGTTAAAGTGAAAAGGCTAGATACCTAGAGTTAATTAGGTAAAGAGTTGGTAGAATTCTTAGTCATAAGGTCTATCAGGCTATAGGTAGCTTAATCACCTAGGGACATTAAGCTAGACTTGGCGAATTGTGTCTTGACAGATCCTGTAGGAGGATACTAATGGTTTAAGGGACCTGAGAGTGAATGGCTTTGCTTTCCAAGCTCTGGTTTGAGAGCTAAGTAACTTAAGTGTCCAAAATTCACACACATTGAGTTGTCTTGTTGGCATCTGAGATCGCGAAAACACAAAGGTTAAGAGATCGATTTTGAATCCTCTTTAGTCCAAGGATTTCCGTGGGGCAGCTCTTGAAAGGGTGAAGGATGTGTCACTCACCTAGAAAAAGGATATGGAGTATTATATTAGTAAGAAAAATGAGGAGAAAAAAAATTCACCCTGCAGTTAAACATCTCGCTACAAATGAGTGCTTATGCAGTTTTATCTACCAAATAAAGCGTCTCGGTACAAATGGATGCTACGTTTTCCTCCATCAAATAAAAAAATACCTCGTTACATATGGGTGTTTTATCCTATAGAAAAAGAAAAAAATATGGAGATAAAAATTAGGAATAAGAGACCCAGTGGTCCACCACGAGATATGCACAAAAAGTGTTGACCTTGAGATAGAAAATCGGTGAGGAGAAAGCAACCAAATCTGAGTAAGCCCAAGCCAAAGGCTTGAATTGGAATAAGCTGGATTGGAAATTGATGTCTTAAGATCTGGATTTTTGCAACTTTGGATACCTTTAGGACAATTCTACTCACGAGCACGGATGCTTTAAAATGATAGCTACTGAACCTTTGCATTGGGCAGTGAAGCCTAAGAAATGAGGTTTTAAGAACTAGCAGTTGAGGCCTAAAGGAGAAAGATTGATAAAACCATAGGTCTATAAGTCTGTCCTTGGTGCTGTAGGTTGGCTGGTTAGGGATTCTACCATCTCTGAGTTTGGTTAATAAAGGGTGTCTAGTTAATTTGCAAAAGCCAGGTTAGCAAAAATTAGATTTCACAAACTTAAGGATTAACTTAAGTCTGTTGAATTTTTGAGTTAGAATTTAAGTTCCAACCTCTAAGTTTTGTTTTCTTAAAGCATCTTGATCTCTTAGTTTTTAGGGTTGAGAACAAATACAGAGAATAAGCGAGTTTTCTGAATTCTAATCTTAAGAAAATTCCTGTCAAAAATTCTATTTTTAATGAATACGTACTTTTGAGAAATGTTTAAGTTTTTAAGTCTAAAGTAAGTCGATTCCTGTAAATACTCTACATATTTATGGATTTTATTTAAAAATATAAAAAAATTAAAAAAATTAAAAAAATTGAATTTTGAAAAATTCTGACCTAAGCATTCCTCTACTTAGATTTATTTATAATAATTTAAATACCCTGGTGTTTAACTCATCATATTTCTGATTAATTTTGCTAGGAATTAGCAAAACCTTGGCTTGGGGGTATGATGAGAGACTCATCATTGCTCTTAAATACCCCTAATTAACTAGTTTTCCTAGTTAATTAGCTAGGAATATGTTTATTTATGGTTTAATTATGATATAAGGGATAAATTAATAATGACCACATAAATAAGTCAATAATACTAAATTAAACATAAATTAATATTATTAGTAATTTAAATAATAATTTGGACTCGAATTATAAACATTTAGCTGCCTAATTAATATTTAATTTAACATTACTAATATTTACACCTAAGTATGAAATTAACTTAAGTAGCTTAATTAATTAAAATAAATAAAGCTAAATAGGTCAAAAATATAAATTCAATACATTTATATAATATTTATCTAATTTATAATTATATATAAAAAGTTGAAAAAGAATTAAACTAAAATAAGTCTTGAATGCCTTTGTTTATATTCTAGTCCTTAGAAATCATTTCAATTGAGTCCCTTTATGCATTTTTAGGTCCTTAAGTTCTCTTGCATATAGGTCCCTGTGAGCACAGCTTCTTCCTCCATCTTCATTTGCATAGACGGCTCTCGTCAGCTAATCACCGTCCGATCCACCTTCATCCCTCGACAGAACATCGTCGCCTTGGCTGTTTTTCTTTCGCTCACCTTCTCTGCAACTCCGGCATCTTCGTTCTCCTTCTCGAGCGCTGCCTCGCTCACCCCTTTTTCCTCTCTTTCGCCCTGCCAACGGCGATTGAGCATGCCACAACTTTGGAATCTCTCTGCTTCGATCAGCCGGAGCTTCTCTTCTCACCAATTCTAGATTTTGATCTCATTTTTGCCCTGCCAAGGGTGGATTCCCTCGCCTCCTTTGTCAGGTAAGTAGATCTAACTCTTAGGAGTAGATCTAGCTAGGTAATTAGGTAGGATTAGGTTAGATTAGCTTAATTTCAGTAGCTTCTTCTCCGGCGAAGCCAAATCCGGCTTCGTCGAACTTCTATTCATCTTTCCGTGAACCTGTCCACCTTCCTCTTCCCCTCATGATCATTTTACGCTTCTTTCCCCACTAATATATCAGCTTATGTGCCTAAACCATCTCCACACTCATCGGCGACCTCCGCTATCCATGGCAAAGGTCCCCGAGCTTAGACCGCATTCACTGGGGCCCTTTATCACCTTAATATCACTTAAGCGCCCCGTTTGATGTATTAATTTGATCAATTAAAGCTTATATCACAAACACCCAATTTCACCTCAACCTCCTGAGCTCGCTGTCAATGGTGGCTCAAGAGGAGTTCATCACCTAATCACCTACTCACAGAGCATCGCAAGACTCTCTTAAGTCTTTTCCCTCACTCAATTGAGTGAGAGATTGGTCTCTGAGTTCATATGAAATCAGAATTCAATTTCCTTGAATTAACTGATCAATCTTTAAATCAAGCAATAATTTCAACAATTAACTTGTTCTTGAGGTTTCGTGTGACCTCAGGAGTTTATCTGGATCATTCATGGTCTATTTTGCAAAGGAATTCACTTCTGCATCTACTTCTGAGTTCACCGGAGCTTTGGCGACCCTAGTTTGAGCTTCATCCCTTAGAACCTCTTGAGAAGCTTCAGATTGCTTCTCTTTAACTTAGAGATTAGATTCCAGTAATTGTAATGGTGTTTTATTGATTCTACACCTTTGTCGAATCTTGTTTTCTCCAACTCCAACAGAGTTGAAGAGGTAATTCTATTAGTGTTTAGACTTCTTATTCTGTTCCAAAAGCTTGAGAGATACCTGCTAAGTTCATCCATGGCCTTTATTGGTTCTGAAACCTTCTACGAATTTCTATCGAACAAACCTCCCTTTCTTCTCAGGCGGCGATGCCTGAGGGTGTCTCTAGAGTTGTCAGAACTTGATTTTGAAGTGTGGATTCACTTCCTGAGGCTGAATTAAGTCAGAGTAGGGTTATAAATTGAATCTGCGAGCCTTTATGTTAAAAGTCAAACTTCGAGTTGGTTGGGTCAAATTTAGGTTGAATCTGAGGAAGTTAGGCTTGATTTTATGATTAAATGGGTTGATTGAGTCCTTGATATGATTTAGAATATATTTGGAGTGAATTAATTGAGTTTCATTGAAGATTAATTGAGAATTGGATATTTTAGCAATTTGGGTTCAAACTGGAACCTAACATTGTTCTCAGTGCTTTTGGTGAGATTTAGACCTCAATTTCGCCCAAATTAGTCACTATCGATCTTCTGAGGATGTTTAAACCTCTTCTGGAGGTTAATCTCTCTCTGTTGAGAAAATTCGAGTTCAAATCCGAGCTCTGAACCCTGGGAACGAAGCTTTGAGCTTCTTCTTCCTGAGCCTTTTTCAGACCTTCTTTCCTTCTCCATTTGATGCGGAACACCTCACTGAAGTCATTCAGGCTTTCAGTTGAGGAAGTCTCTCCTGCAAGTCATAAAACCTGAAGACCTTCTCTACAGGTTTAAATTGTCGTGCGAAATAGCCATCTTCATCCTTCAAATCAATGGATCAATCATGTTCTTAGCATCAAATTGATGCTACAATCTGATAGAGCGTTTGATTAGCTCTCGATTGAGCCTTTGCTCGATCGAATCAAACAACTAAGTTAGCCAGAATCTTCATTTGAAGTCTAGCTTGGAACGTGTAAACATAATCCCACCTCGGGAACTCTTGGCCACACGACTTTGTATATCATGGAAATGCGCTACGACCTTCCCGGTCGTTAGCGCATGGCACAAAGGAATCTTACGAGCTTATGTGTGTGGGTGCGTGTGCACACATGTGCCTGTGCGTGGGTGTGTGCGCCTGTGTGCATGCATGGGCTTGAGTGTGGGTGTGGATATGAGTGGGCTTGATATGGCCCAGTACTATGAGATGCTAAATAAATGAAAATCCACCTAATATAAATTACAGTAAGCCTCAAGTAGGGTCTGGTCCCACCCTATGAGGTGCCGTGTATCCCCGAACGTGGCCCCCTTGTCCATTAAAATTATATATTTTCATAATTGAGAGAGATTAATGGGTTAAGATTGGTGAAAAATTGACTAAGAGTGGATAAGGAATGCACAGTATAAATGAAAATAAAGAGAGGAAAAGAGTTAAGGAATTAAGAAGTTAAAAGAAGAGAGAAATGGAAGAGGAGTTAAAGAGAGCTTAAGAAGCGATATCACAAGAGAGAAGCAAAAGAAGAGCTAAAGGAAAGAAGAGAAATAAAAGAAGACAGAACCTTAAGCAGAGAAATGAAAATAAATGTGTAGAGAATTTGGACGTCTGTATACTCTACCAGATGTCCAATTTTACCTTTTAAGTTATCTAACTTTCTTTTCAGACGTTTGATTTCAGGGCTGGAGTTACTTTTGTTATGTTTTTGAGCTTAAACTTGTTGTAAAGGCAATGATGCTTCTTGTAATACCATTTCTTACCTTATATTCTTGCCAAATTTGTAATAAACAATGTTTACTTGATTTTAAATGTTAGATATCTTTTGTAAACTTGCTTTTCTAATGGAATTTTGCTTGCTTTTATTTGATCCATCTTTTGTGCAAGATTCACATGCTTAAAGTATTTTAATTATAATATGATTAATTAAGTAGTTGTTAATTATCTCTTAGAAGTTAATGGTGAATTAGGATTCAATTATGCCTCCTACTGAATAACTTGAACTCAACCAGTTACAAAAGATCTTAAATTCTAAAATATTAGGTTAACTTGGCCCTATACTACAATTCCATTACTAATTCGAGTTAACCTAAGTTACTTTCTGTTGCAATTAATTAAGTCTAACTAACTTAATTAACTGTGTTAAGAATTAAAGCATCAACAAGCCTTAGGTTCTTTTATTTCTTTACATAAAATATCAATTATCAAGTGTGCCAACGTTGTATAAAGTACAAACACAGTACTTGCGTCACAGTCTGCGTTTCCCTACTTTTTGACTTTCGTTTATTATTATACTCTTAATTGCTTCAGCTAACTGCTCTCAAAAATTCTATCAACTAGAGAAGTTTTCCAGGTTTTGAAGTCTTGGTTTATTAAAACACCAACTTTAGTGATATCTATTGTCAGGTTCACTTTAGCTAAGAAAGGAGCCTTTAAGCCTGGTACCCAATTATCGAACCATGGGTTAATAGGGAGTCCATTTCCAATAACCCAATAATGACCATCATATAGGTAGGCCTTTGAAATGACCCGTTGCCTGTTTGGGGTGTTTAAGACATCTAGACTAACCGTCAGACTTCTATCTAGATGTCTGGATGAAGGGCCAGACGTCTGAAAGTAGGAAAATATCGTACGTTCTTTTCGCTCTCCACGCGAGCGGTGCGCAGAGTCTTTCTCTCTCCCCCATCCCCTCACTTGAACCCTAAATCCTTCCTATTTAAACCCCCCATCTACACTCCACCCCCCACCACTTGAGCCACCGCGACCTCCACCTTCTCCTTGCGTTTGACCACGCTCCACCAGCCTCCCGTCTCTGCTGCAGCCGCGGTGAGGAAGGAAAGGAGCCGGCAAGGGAGAACGGGGAAGAGCGAGAGAGTGTGAGGAAGTGAGAGGAGAGCGAGGGAGAGGGACAATGGCTGCGAAAGCTCGGTGGAGCTCGAGGAGTTCGTGGGAGAGAGGAGGATGCTGGCGAGGAGCTTCTCAAGCTCCTGTAGTTGCTGGAGTTGCCGTTACATCGTCTGAGGATGGAGGCGCGAGCGGGGCGAGCTGTGCAAGGGAGTTATGGATACTGGTTTTCCAGTATCATACGTTTAGGACATCGACCATACATCTGGAGAGGCATCAGGATGTTCGGAGTTGAAGTCGGACGTCTGAAAGCATATTATCGCGCAGAGGTACGTGTTCCATGCGCTACTTTCCGCCATGCAGATCGTGGCACAGGAATGTTTGGTTGAAAATAGGTCTGCGATTTCGTACGCAGGTGCAGGGCATTGGAAAGGCGTGCGGTGCACCTTTTCAGGCACTTTTGGATGTCTGACCACATCGCCAGACGTCCAACGGCCCTTCCAGATGACTAGAAGGAAGGTGAGACGTCTGGAACCCTCCTCAGACGGTTGTAGAGGAGTCTGGATGTCTGAAGCAGCCGCAGGAAATGAGAGGTAAGATCTGACATCTTTTAAGACGTCTGGGACTAGTCCCAGACGTTTGATTTTGGACAATAACAATGTTTTTGGCCCATTCAAGGCCCAAACGGAATCAGATTTCCACAAACGAAGTACCGTTGTTTTCTACTCGAGTTTCTCTACGTGTTAGTATTGAGTACATACTATTTTTGACCCATCTGATGTGAATTAGTCTGGTACACGATACCAGCTGGTGGCGTGTTCGGGCCCACGAAGACGAGATCTGCGGTGCAGGCCCCCATTCTTCCTGTGATACCCGGTAGAGTGGTTTAATCCAGTTGTTAATATTTAAATAAGAATGTGCTTGTTTGGAATAATTGGATCGAACTCTAGGATGTGGAATGAACCCTAGGGTAGAAATGTATGAGCCTATTTTGAGCTATACTATTTACTTGAGTGTATGTTTAAAATAAATAGCTAGCAATGGTATTAGTGTAATTATGAGATGTTGTTTTAGACATGAAAACTCGAGCTGCCTGTATGTGATGGAAAATTGAGAATTGGATAGTGTGACCCAGATATTGATAATGAGATGAATATGAGCATGAACCCTATGGGGAAGTAGGAGTAGAACTCCTGTGTATGAAAGGAATCTGGTATGTAGATGGGAAGTGAGCTGACCCTTGTGTACACAGTATCAAGGAGAGCAACTGTCCCTTTTAGTGTAGAGGGGGAGCCGGCCACCCATTGGGTTGAGACCCAGGGTAGGACTGGTCACTCTACACCGACTCCTGTTTGGCTCTCACATACGTAGTACTGAGGTGTGCTACTAGTGTAGGGAGGGAGCTAGCTGCCCCACGGGGCCCAGGGTTAGGACTAGCCAACCTACACCGACTTTTCGGCCCTTTGGGCAAATCGGGGTAGTCGGACGAGGGTATGCGGACTGTGGAGGGGCGAGACCCCTGTTTGGTTTTGAGGGGCAAGACCCCTATTTTGAGAGGGCAAGGCCCTATACTGTTCCATGCTGTACTTTAGGCATACCTGCTAGCGGAAATGACTGACCGCATGCCAATGCGGGGTAACTACCCGTGCGCTTATCACGCTTCTCGTAGTCACCGCTATGTCGCGACAGTGACCTCGAGGTGGTTGGCTAGGTGTAGGACTACCGCGAGGGACTCTCCTGGCCAGGAGAGAATCACGTGTACCTTCTACTCCACGGAAAAGACTGCAATAAGGATCGTTCCCACGATGAATAAGCAAGATCAAGAAATACTTGGATCCTTTGTGAAATAAATGAATTAGAAATACATAGATGAGATAAATAGAAATGAGAATAAAACTTGGTTGCTTGTTTTACTTTACTTGCATATAAATAATGTAAACACCACTCTACTCAGCGTTCGCTGACTTTGTCTTTTCGTAACCCTATTCAGGATCAAGAGTTGAGTAGCCCGAGTTTCCAGCTGTAGAGGGTGCTAGGCCTAGCCGAGCCTAGCCATAGTCGTTTCTTTCCAGCTCTTTAGTTTTCTGCTGTTCTAGTGAGTAATAGACATTTATTTTACTGTTCCTATTCCTTTCTGTCTTTTTTTCCGCTGTGTTGTTGTGATGACATGTATTACTTTGTTGAGACTTTTAGCTTTGTTGTTTCTTTTCATCTCATTTTTTTTCCTTATGCTTAGTTATATTGCATGTGTGAATGTGGTTTATTTCCTACTTTTGGTTATTTCTCGTTGGACGACTAGGTCTTGGGATTAGTCGAGGCAAGCCAGTTTCGGATCCTGTAGGGATCTGGGAACCGGGTTGTAACAGCCTTCATAGAACAGATTTCCTTCTAAAACTTATAGTGATTAAGGCGCTAAGAGCACTCACTTTTCTTTTTATTTTGGGTTCGAAACTTCTCGTTAGATTAATTAATAGAAATCTTGAAGTAGGTATGATAAATGGTGTTAGACTAGCTCCGTCAACCTCAACTATATGTTTGTTAGCTTATGCAGATGATACTTTATCATGCTTTAAGATGATAACCCTCATCTTAAGGAGTAGAAGTAAGGTGTCCACTTCTCCCTACTTCCACAGGTAACATCTAGAGACTCAAACCTGCAACTCTCACTAAAGTGATTTTGACACCTTACCAGCTAAGCTACCCTAGGTGAGCCCTTTATTATGCTTTAAAGCTTCTACTTATGATGCAAGGTCTATAAAGCACATTCTTAGTTATTATTGTGAAATTCCTCGTCAAAAGATAAATTATGTTAGAGCCTCTCTTCTCTTCAATACTAATTGCCCTGCCAAAAGTCAGAGAAGAGATAATGAGAATCCTAAATATTTGCAAACCTTTTGTTGATGATCCTTATCTTGGAGCCCCCCACGTAGAATTGTGATGATGCTTGTATGATATGTAATGTATCACTTGCTCCTTAATTATCCTCCACAATTGAATGAGATTACGATATGAGAGGAGTTTCTATGGTTGCATTTCGTAGTGGGATAAGCTTATCTTCTGAGATATCCCATGTAAGATGAGTTATGATGGGTGATTGTGGTGGGATAAGTGGTGGTTGTGTTTTTTTTAAGCAGGAGTTTTGGAAAAAGATACGGCAAGAGTAGTGGAGAGTCCTTTGTGGGAACCTAGAAGCCTATGGGATGTCTCGTGGGCTACTCTTTCCCATCCTTCGCCAGTAAGATATCCCATCTCTAATAGCCAAATGTAGTCGTATGTCAAAGAATTGAAAAATAGAATTAACAAAACTCTATTTGAAATTCACGGTACACACACCCTCCCCCCAAATCATATTCCCAAGAATTTGCTTTATTCTCAAGGAGCTGCATATCTAAAACCAATTACTCTAAAAGGTGAGTTGTTAGTTTGTAGAGATATGTGTGATGACTAGGTGAGGATGGAGATTACAAATATTTAGATGACAATGAGGATGCATTCCTAGAGTTCTCATTCTAAGCCTCCCCATTTGTTGTGGGACTTGTACTATTGCAAGTGGTCTTCTTTTTTGAGATACACTTTGAAGTGTAGAACATTGATGATTCCAATTCTACCTTTTCTTCTATCCACTTTGTAGTGTGCCTGGATTTCTCTAGGTAACCTAACATTCTCTTGTCCTTATGTCATTCACTCATTTTCTTTATGTCAACTTGCTTTTTGATTAGTGTTAAATTCCAAACTAATTGCACCTAATGCTTGTATCGTTACCGTTCTCTCCGAGTCTGCTACTAGAGTTAGTTTTACATTTATTTTCTCTCATTCTCATTAGTATGGGTGTTAGGACCTCATTCTATACCATCATTCTTTTTGTTAGCATTGTTGTCCTCTTCAAGAACCCATAATAAGCTCTAAAGGCACCATAAACTGGTGTGTATTTAATAGATGCTAAAAGGAGGAACTCATCAAATATTTGCATGGTATAGAAACAATGAATAAAGAGGATGAGTAGTGTCATGCGCTCAAAGGAAGATCGTACAAACATGGAGGCAAAGAAAAGATACATTTGTTTCAACATTCATTTGAAGAGATATTGAAAAGTCGAGGCTTAGTTGAGATGCTTACCGACAAAAGAGAATTTTAGTTCTAATAAAAACTAGCCCAAGAGGCCTATGGCCTTAGGTCCAAAAAGCTTATGAGTCTAGCAACTTGAGAGGTTGATTTAAAGGATTTGTTTGAGGATTCTGTTGAAACAAGCTTAAATGCGCCAACAAGGGATCTGTCTAACAATTAGACAAAGGACCCCGTTTATAGGGTCCCGTCGAACCCATGCCTAGGTGTAAGAAGGAGAGGGCAAGCACACTTGCCGCAATTTACCCGACTACCGAATGTTTGTCTGTGTCCCCCCACCAAAATCACAATGTTGAGGGCAAGCGACAAATCCTACCTAATAAGCTACCCACCAAAGATTCTGATCAGGAGTTGGGGTAGTGGTTATAGCAAGAAATATCTCTAAGATCCTTCAAGATCTCCACAGCAAACCAATAAGGAAAGTTCACGTGGCACAAGCCTGCAAAGGGGCCAAAATAGGAAGTGCATCCCCATGAGCCAAGCCATTATAGAAACTCCAAGATTTATGAGATCACACTCCTAATCCAGAATCCTAACGATCGTAGGATTCATTATATTATAAATATTGTCCCTTCTTAATATACAGAGCATTCTATCTACTAAACTCTACATAGAGAACTACTCTAATGGATTGATTACGGGTTAGACACCTCCTCAAACATACACCTTTGACAGAATTGGTTCACTAGTTCCTCGTGTTTTTTGTGTGATTTTGATCGAGACCTTTTTTATTGGATCTTGTTGGGCTCAAGACAAAGAAAAAGGATGATCAAAGAATATAAGCAAATCACAAGATAAGAAAGTTTAGTAACCCAGTTCCACCTGAAAGGTTTATGCTTAGGGAGAGTACAATAACTCTTAGAAATTTTACTATCACAACATTGCTAGACGAGAACTCTTTTCTCTCTCTGTAAGGGTGGTCCGCCGTGATGGGGATCACAACTTATTTATGAATGGACTCATAACGTCAAGAACTTCGTGATTCCGAGATTATTAGATCATGGGCGTTGTGGGTTGAAGTCAAATTGTCGATCAGTGACCATTATGTGCCACATAGACCATGCTTGCTGAAATTCGTAGAGGGCATCATTCAGCTAGCTGATCATGCACTCAGTTGGATATGATAGCCATCTGACTATGCTGACTATCTTTGTCAAGTTTGTCAGTTTATCCAACTCGAAGTCTATAGAGGATCTAGTTTGCTATGACTTGGTGGGGAATTGCAGCTAGTGGCTTATGCTTTTTCCACGTTCTTTATTAGTTAATTAGGTTGAGACTCGTTTGGTAGGTTTGTTCGTCTACTCTCGCAATCGAGTTCGTATCCGATTGGAAGCCTTCATGGGCTACTTGTTGGGCCTGTTTAAGGTGCCTCTATTACTTGGGCCTGCTACACTTGTTGGGCTTAGTTGAGGATTTTTCCTCCCTCATCATATTTCAATTTACTTTTTTATTGAAGAGTATGCGCTTCAATCTTTTGCGTCACCAGTGGGAAATTTCAAGCTTGACAAACTAAAAGCATGGTTTTCTAGAAACATTCATGAGTCCAATGACCTTCTCTAAGAACCCTCAGTTTTAATTGGAGGTTTGAGCAAAACCCAATGTCTAGTATGACTTACCGAAGAAACCAATTGACCCTTCTTCTATAGCTACTTCCATTAAGGAGGCCAAGGACATAATGACCAAAAAAACAAGGGTCTAGAGGATGAAGCCGTGACAAAGTCGTTGCTATCCCCTATTTACTAGGAAGAATCAAACAAGCAACAATACATAACCTGTCTAAACCAAATCCATGATGAGTAGGAGATGTACGTAAGTTACCTCTGAGTTCTTGGTGACTCAGACCCTAAGGCCAAGGGCAGTGAGAAGGAACAAGCAAATTGGCAACCAATCTTTGAAGAAGAGAACGTTCATTTGAGGCATGAGTTTGAGGAGGAGAAACACCGCCCAAACAGGGATGGGGGTCCTACACTTCCCTCACCTCCACCCCCACCTCCCCCTCTAAGAGATTCTAAGGCCTAGTCCATAGTGCCACAAAGGTTGCCTTAGGAAGGGGACCCCATCCTTGACATCAATTGTTGGGCAACCTGTGTGATGAAAGGCATTCATAGGTGGCCTTATGTCATCATTTCTCCCTTCACAAAAGAGGTAATGAATGAACCATTCCCCATGCAAAATATGCAACACTATATGCAACCTTGTTGGTGTAAGGGCATCACGATCGTTAATTTTGATGATAACAAAAAACTTGTTATTTAACATTTACATTTTTAGTGATTAAGTTTTAGGATTAATGCAAACGGAGGCAAGCTTGAGTAGCTTGCTCTTAGACAAAAGCATCAAGGAGCATGAAGAAATCCAAAGGAGTTTCATGGAGGTGATGGAGCTTTGCTTGGAGCGAGAGCTTGAAGCATGGAGAATAAGAATAGGATAGAAATCATATAAGTATCTTGTATTCTCATTACTTGTTATTTCTTCCTTTTTAGAATCTTTGTTAAAGAGCCAAAAGTATATCATCTTAGTTCTAGGAACACTTACACTCCCTGGGACAGCAAACATTAGAATAGAAATAAAAAGTCAAAATAAGAATTAGATAGACACATCGGACGTCTAACACTATTCCCAAATGTTTGATAACTCACTATAAGTCATCTTATATTTTACCGAGACGTCCAACTATCTAGGTTTCAAATTAACAATCTGTGCCTTCCAGTTATACGTTTTGTCTTAGTTCCAGACATCCTATAAGATGTCTAATGACATTGACAAATGTTCAATAATAGGATCAATGTACTGTCAGAGCATAATTTTCAAGAATCACGTTAGGATTATTTTAATGTTATTTTCAAACATCCGATAAAGAGATGTTAGACAAAATATGATCCAAATCTTGATTTATCAGACACATATGATCGTTGGCTTCTCGAGAAAACAATTCATGTAGAGCCCTTTAGTCTAAGACATCTTGACCATATGTCAGATGTGTAGATCGTCATCTGACCCTTAAAATCTAGAACCTTGTTTAGATCTAGACCAAAATAAAAACAAACTTGCCTACAACTAGACATCCAATACAATTAGCAGACGTCCTATAGTAGCACATCAGACGTCCATCTAGAACCTTGTTTCAATACAACAAAAACAGGAACTTTGACCCTTTAGATCAGATGTCCAAAGTTGTTATAAGACATTTGATAAGACATCTATCAGATGTCTGACCCAAAACTTAGACATCTAATTCTATTGTTAGACTCATAATGAGCCTGATTTGATTCGGATTTGGGCTTGATCTTTTGAGATTTATTTCCAGCGACTAAGAGCCTTATCCCATGCCTTTTTGAAGGTTCCTAAGGCCTCTGTAAATAGAGGAGGACCCCTCCTTGGCTTAGTTACACCACAATATACCTTGAGAAACTTCTTTCAACCATTTTGAGTGTTTTAGAGAAGAAATCATCAAGAAGAGAAGTTGTTGCTCTCCAAGATCCATACTCCAAATCTAAGAGCACAGAAACTCTGCTGTAATCCATGACTACTCTCTTCCGTATTAAGAAAGTCCTTTTTCCTATAGTAGCATAATTTAATATATACTTTGTGGCTCTATAGATTTTGCTGTATTTTATTTTCTTTGGTTGGGTATTCATGTGGTGAATCCTCATCTCCTTAGTGAGACAAAATTCTCTTCGTGAAGAAGAGTGGTTTGAGGTACGCTACCCTCAGGTTAAAGTAGCGTGATTGTATTGAGGTTGAACTACCCTCGTCTAAGTAGTTTGGTTAGTGGATTTGATTGATTTGATCGATTGGGAAATCGTAAGTGGAGAGGCTTAGTTGGTGGTTTTTACCCGAGTTGGGTTTCCACCTAAAAATACCTGTGCAATTTATGGTGAATGCTTTTGTGGGATTGATTGAACTTTTATTCCGCATATTTTTATTTTCCACACTATTCACCCCCCATCTACTATAATTTCAAACCTATCATCCTGCAATATGATAGGAGGATGGACCCAGACGTTTAGGGCAAGAATTATCGTCAGCATATGTTGATCCACGACTACCCAAATGGGGTAATGTGCCACGTATTTCCTTCCTTTTTTTGATAGAGATGGTGTATGAATGGTTTAATGACCTTCCACTCTATCAAATATATACTTTCCAAGAATGGGTAGATAGATTCTACCAATATTTTACAAGACAACAATAAGTAAAGAACCTAGAGAAACTGATGGAGTTCCTCCAGAGGAAAGGAGAGACTTTCTAGGTCAATACTTGAAATGCAAGAGGTCGCACGATCATACCACCATTCAAAATTTCAAGTCCTACCTCTTATCCTAGAAATTTTGGTTCAAGCTTGACCCCCTCCACCACAAGACACAGTAGAATTTAGGACAGAGCACATCATTTGGCAAAATGTGATGTTAGCAATTGCTGCTAACACATAGAATGATGACGAAGTCAACCCTTTAGGAGGACAAAATGGCATTCAGTAGGCCACCAATTCAAATAATCTAGGTCAAAACCAAGGAGGATGATTCTACAACAAGTGATAAAACTACTTAGTGGATTTCCACAACAATTGCCATGGAAATAACCACAAGGGAAGCAATAAGTAGATTAGGTAGGACCAATACCAAGACTATACCCACTTAATGTGCAATCAAGTGAACACCCTCGGTAAGGTTCTTGCCACGAACCAGAATTTGCTTTCCCCCACCACGTCCTCTTAGGCAATCAACCTCAGGCTGCCCTTACTACCACTACCATAAAACAAAGGGGCACGTCACAAAAAATCTTTAGGATCTATGGAATCAAATCAAGTACCAAATCCGTTGCAGGATCCTTGCCCAATACGAAATGGGCAAAGGAGCAATAGCTGACTGATGGGTTCACTTTAGCGAACTAATTATAGGCTTAAGTATATTTCGATTATACTTTCTTCGTACTTAATTTTAAATATCTTAGGTGATAATTGGTATAACCTGCATCAATGACTACTTTATATTTGTATGCTTAATTCATCTTTGATTACACCATCTTTTTAATATTTATTTTATATATGCAAAAGAGACTAAATCAGGTGGACATAGGAATCAATTAAAAGCATTGAGAGGATTACATTTGTAATTTAACCATGCAGGCCCACGTCAAATCTCCTTCCAAGTGACCGTCCAACGGCGGCCATACTAATTTTAGAAGGGATTTAAAATCCTTTAAATTTCGTCGACGAAGGAGAACATAAGGGAGGAGAATAAAGTCGCATGGGATCGTCATCCTAGAGCAATCTTCTCCCCCTGGAGGGGATCTTCTCCCTCTCCACCACCGTGGAGCAAGCGCACCCTGTGTTTCAAGCTTGCACTGTGGATCGAAGTCGCCCTCGACCTCCGCTCATCTTGATGAGGTGGTGCTTGGTGACAGAGAGCACCACCACCATCAGCCGCTCCCTCCACCATCACCACCTTCATCTTCTCAACTTTCTTCTTCAACCTCCTGCTACCGTTGTCACAGTCCGTTCCCAGCTCCCTACAGAACCCGAGGATGGGTTGCATCGACGAACCCCAAGACCCAGTCATCTAGCGAGAAATAACCGAATACACATTCATTCCACAACCACACAAGTATTGTAACTAAGCAGCAAATATAAAACTGACAGTAAAGTAAAAGAACGGTAATCACCGTAGTATTACTGGCCATCGCAACAGAACTAGTACAGAACACAGCCATCACAACAAAAATTTGTATACATATAGCTGGAAAAACATGAACTACTGGGACTCACTACAACAACTAATAGAAGGAAACTACAGTTGGGCTCGACTGGGCCCAGCGCCCTCAGTAGCCAGTGGATTTGGCTGCTCGAATCCCTGACCTGTACAAAGTTATAACATATGGAGTTAGCTAACGCTGAGTAGAGTGGTGGCTAAAACATGTAATGTAATTTAAACAAGCAACTTAAAATATTATCTTCCGATTCCAATTTTCTTTTTACGTGTTGCTGATCTGAATACTCTAATCGGGTTCCATGACATTGCTCAATCTTCCTGTTCCCTAAGGGAAATATCTTACTTGTAGTTTTCCTGCGATGCAGGATGTACACGTGGCACTCTCTTGGCTGGGAGAGTCCCCTATGGTAGTCCTACACTCGGTCTACTACCCCGAGGTCAAGGTCATAACGTAGCGGTGACTACGACATACGTGATACGCGCATAGGTGGCTACCCCACACTGGCACGTAGTCAGTCGTTTCCGTTAGCGGGTACACCTAAACGTACAACACGGAACTGCACAAGGCCTAGCCCTCTCAGAACAGGGATCTCGCCCCTCAGAAACAAGGCTCTCACCCCTCACAGTCCGCGTAACCTCGTCCGACTATCCCGGTTTGCCCATTGGGCCTAACAAGAGTTGATGTAGGGTGGCTAGTCCTAACCATGGACCCCCTGGGGCAGCTAGCTCCCCCCTACACTAAGTAGCTCCCCTCGATACCACGTACGCGAGGGCCAACAGGAGTTGACGTAGAGTGGCCAAACCCACCCCGGGTCTCCACCCAAGGGGCGGCAATTTCCCCTTTACTCTAAAAGGGATAGTTGCTCTTTTCGGTACTACGTACACGAAGGCCAACTCACCTCCCTGAACCAAGTCCGAACAGCCGCCCGTGGCGACGTATTCCAGAACCATCCGGTTCTCCGTACTACCGTATTCTTGTCTCGTTCTACATTGCCCGTAGGGTTCGTACATAAACTTTTCTTATTTCATACCCGGATTGTTACATACCGAACAGGCAGCTCAATTTCCATATTTATCACAGTACGAGTTTATTTTCCATTCATAACGTGGTTCCTTTCAAGTAGTACAGGCAGCTTATGGTTTATTCAATCACTCATCTCTTTATACATGCATTTCCTTTAATCCTAGTGTTCATGCCACAACCTAGGATTTAATCGAATAAATGTATTCTAAAGCATGCGTTTACTTCTTCCTTTGGTTCATCTCAAATCCTAGGTTCAACTAATTTTATGCATTCACTTTATTAATTTCGAAATTAAGGTAAGAACCACTCTACCAGGGTAACCGGGTGGAATGGGGGCTTGTACAGTAGCTCCCGACGTCTCCGCAGGTCCCGTATACTCGACGAACTGGAGACTTGTGACATGGGTCGGCAGTTCACAAGTGTTCAAAATGACACGGACAAAGTACCATTACATAAAGAAACTCACACGGAAACCAAAGATGTTTCGTTTGCAAAAAATTGACACCGTTTGGGCCCAAAAACACCAATCCTGACTAAAATCAAATGTCTGGGAAAGGTCCCAGACGTCCTAAATGAACTCACAGGCATACCTTACTCAGGGTGCCTTCCTCGAACGTCTGAGGCTCAGTGCAAACATCTGAGGGTGCCTTCAGAAGTCTGGAGATGATCCCAGACATCTGAAAGTGCCTCGGTCCTTGCGCCGATGAGCCTCCCAACCTCTGACACAAGCGCGTACTCAGTCAAGACTTTGGCAGGAAAATAATTAAAAAAAATACTCTACCAAATGTCTGAGGTTACCTTCGGACATCCTACCAGACGTCTAGAGGTCACTCCGGACGTCTGATTCTGCGGAAAAATTATTCCACAGAACCGTTTCTGGATCCATTCTAGCCGCGAAAGTCTGCAGCAGCATCACCACCACCTCGGCTCCTCTGCTCTCAGGCCCTCGCTCTCCCTTAGGCCCTCCTACTCTCCTCGCTCTCCCTCTCCTGCTTCCTCTCGACTGCCTGTGTGGGAACAGAAGGAGGACAGGGGTATATATGGAGAGTGGAGGTGAGGGGGATGGCATGGAGGAGGGGATGGTGGTCACCGTAGGGGGTGGGGGGGAGAGGTGAGGCATGAGAGGTGAGAGGGAGGGAATGGGGTGCGCACGGTGAGGAGAGGTGGTGGGGAAATTGCAGGGACATCCCTACAATTTTCCTCTCCCCCTCACAAACCCTCAAAACAAAAGATAAGGGGTTTAAAACTATGGGAAAACCCCTACGGATTCTGGAAATGCCAAACGACTCCAGGAAGGGTCATTTCAATCGCTCCTCCAGTCGAACCCATAAACACCACCACTCCTCGATGCCACGATCATCGCACACATGTAGCCACCCCCTTGTGCAATGCCCACCAGGCAGCAGCATCACCTTCATCCTCCTCGAGCACGCAAACCTCCAGTAGCCACGCACGGCCATTCTCATCGCACGCGTGTGCATGCGAGCTTTCCCACCAAGCACTGTTCATCTTCATCATCGCCAAAGAACCCAAACAAGTCGCCACTCCTCCACTAGCAGCCACCTCCACGCACCACGAAGCTTCGCTCCAACAACGCCATCCACTTCGTCTCACCCTCACAAGGCCGCCCACACCCGCGGCAGACCTTCCCGCCGTCCATGCGCACGCGTGCGTAAGCCACCACCGGCCATCATCTCCTCGTTGTCGGTGACACCTTCGACTGCCTCCTGCCGAGAGGCCAACGTTAATGCGAAGCTAGTAACGGCCGGTATCGCATGTTTCATCTTTATGTTTATTTATATTCGTTGTAGTATATGACAAAACAGCTACCAGATTACTATAAAATTTCTTTACTCGGAATAACATGTTTTCTCGAGGTCGAACTCAGGGAGCAACTATAGTTCTAGAAGTATAAAAGTTCTCAATTGTGTTACAAAAATAACAAGAGAGAGAGAGAGGGAGCAAAAGTTCTCTTGGCTTCTTCTTCTTCTCTCTTCCTCTTCTTTCTTTTCTTCTCTTTCAGCTGATGTTCCTCTTTTTTCTTCTTCTCTGCTTCCTTCTTTCTTCCAGCTGCAGAGTCTTCTTCTTCTCTGCTTCCTTCTTTCTTTCTTCTTTCTCTTTTCTTCTTCTTTTCTGCTTCTGCTTCTTTTCTTTTCTTCTTTCTGCTCTAGCTGTTGACCTTCCTTCCTCTTTTCCTCTTCTTTTGGCTGTTGCCCTTCCGATGTCTGATGTGGTACTCAGACGGCTTATCTGCGCATTTGCTATAGTACTTTCCTTCCTTCTTCTTCAGCTCCTCTCCTTCCTTTCTTCTTTCTTTCTTCCCTACGCTGATACACACCCATCAGTGCAAAACCTACCCTTACCCCTTCCCTGCGTCTCTCTTTCTCTCTGAACCTCTCTTATGAATGCTCTCCCAGAGTCGGGTATTCAGGTTCGGGTAGCATGCCCGGGACCAGGCCCATCGATGTGCGGTGCTGGGTGAGGAGTGCTTGGTCGGGTAGTCACATCCAGCCCACACTTGCGGAGCGTGAGCGCGGGCGAGGACGAGTGAGCGCGTGGCGCGCCGCGTGCGTGTGAGGGACCTGACCCCTGTGTATCGAAGGCAAACAGCCTGATACACTTTTGTAATTTAAGTGTGGGCACGCGGCCGCACACTTACGAGGTGGGACTAAAATCCCACCTCCAGATTGTGCGTCTGCAGGGGAGGGAGTTGTTGTCTATTGGGGCAGCTGTGAGGCTCGCGACCCAAATTGCAAGCCTGGACGCCTTTGTGGAGTTAGTCCGTGCTGCCTGGGACTCGCGCCTGGGCTGGAGACGGCCTGGAGCTGCGAGTGAAGGAGTTGCAACAGCTCAACAATGGCGGCGAGGGGGTGCTAACCTGAAAACACAGTGACGGCCTCTCGGCCAAGTCAGATAACGTGGGAAGCTTCGCCGGAGTGCGGCGAAGGCAGTGTGGTGGTCGGCGAGGCGCGAGAGTGCCTATGGAGGTGGACCTAGGTCAGACTGTGTGCGTGAAGATGGGTTTGTTCGGGGGGTGGTTGGGCAGTGATTGGCAGTGAATGGAGAGGGGGAAACGGTTGAGTGGAGTGAGGGGGAGCCTCTGGGCTGGTCGGCGAGGGAAGAGGTGGTCTATGGAAGTGGAATGGCCTCGCCGGAGAAGGTGATCGGAGACGGAGTAGATGGAGGTGGAAGTGGTAGTAGGGTGGTTGAAGTGGCAAATTAGGAGGGGGTAAATACAAGTGAGAGAGAGAGAGAGAGAAACTCCTACCTATTTAGTCGACGAAGAGGGGGAGAAAAGCATCCGGTTCGTGCCTGTCGGATCTGAGGACGAAGGTGCCTAGGAGGAGGGTATCGGCGACGAAGAAGGGATCTGAGGATGCCACCTGGTACGGCTAGGCGTGGGGAAGATGGGGTGGAGTAGACTGCTGCAGGTAGGGCAGCAGAGCGACGAGGAGGAGAGGAAGAGATCGCCGGAAGCTCGGGCGCTCTGACCGAAGAGGGAGGAGATGAAAAGTAGGGTTTTTCTCCGCCAGAGGAAGCTTGAAGGAATCGGCAGACCCTGCCACTCCTTATAAAGGCCTTGGCAAGGAGAGGGGACCGACGAGGCGACGTGCCTGCCTCGCCGGATAGTGGCCGGAAAGGATGCCCATGCCTTTCGTGCGTTCGCACGAGAGGCATGGTCAGTGGCAGAGGGCAGGGGAGGGTCCCTGCGACAGAGGACGTCGCAGGGAACCCCCCATCCGTTATAGAGGACGACCGCCCTGCCCTGCGCGGTGCCATGCTCCGCGCAAGGTCGCCGGTGGTATGGCGCTGTGCAGAAATGGCAGGGAGGACCGTTCTGGAAAGAATGATGAGAAGTTAGGGGGCTAAATGTAAGGGTTTCAAAAGATAAGGGTCTAAAAGTAAATTAAGAGGACTAATTTGTAAAGTCGGTCAAGATGGTCTTTTCTTAGGCCCAAATTTTTATACCAGACTAATTTGAACCTAAAGATTTTAATGGTTAAATTTGATTTTAGGTTGGACCATGTTTGACCAGTAAATTTGCGTAAAAACCTAAATTAAGTCATTAATTAGGCATGGTTCTCATTTTAGGTCAAAATAGGTTGCAAAGGCCAAATTGAAGGTTCTAAACCCTAGGAAATATTTTTATAAGAATTTTAGAGGGTTTAGTTGATTTTTATCCTACCTCGAACCTCGTGAATTAAAGTAGATTTGATTTAGGGTTACAGAATGTCATTTAATTCCTAGAAGTTGCTATAACCCTTTTCAGATCAGATCATCCCACTTCCTCCTTATTAAGCTCGTCTGACCTGTGTTTGGACCCTTAATTACCCTGTTTGCATACTGTATTGGTGAAATTGCAGTTTTATCCCTTATGGTTTGTTTTATTCTTTAACTCAGAATTCTCTGAGTTAAACCTCTCTTTAGGTCTTGTAGGAGCTTTTTCACACATATTTGGATTAGATTGTGCTAGTTAGGGTTCATGATGAGGTTTTCATCAGAAGCTCTTGTCGAGAAACACCTCCACCCGCATCCAACCGAACAACGGTCCTCTTCCATGCGCGTGAGGAGAGATAAAAAAAATGCTTTGTTTCTTCTTCAATTACAATTTACGATAAATGCCATTGCAAAACACTATTCAGTTATTTAATGCATTATTTTATTAACATGATTTTGCATATGAGCTCCTTATAGTTTTACTTAATTGCATGAAATGCCTTTTGATGATAAAAAATGAGTTGCGATGATTCGATTCTTTAACTATTGTAATTCCCGATTGGACTAGGTTCCATTACATAATTTAATAGGCTAGTTCCTCCCTGTGTAGATGACTTAACTATTTTCGTTGTTAGATTTTGAGAATTAAATGTTTTGAAAAGCGATTTTCTACCACGTGACTAAATACAATGACGTGACATTTTATGTTACAAATTTCATCAAAAATGAAGATCGCTCTTTTAAATGGCACCATTGTCGGGGAGGAAACACTCTTATTAATTTTTTCGGGAAATTTATATTATTTTTATGCTATTTTGAAAGCTTTTCTGCATTATTGGCATTGGTTTTTTTTGTGTACACGAATCGAACAACGAACATGACGAGCGTGCACGGTGGAGACAGTATTTTTGGTGGACCTTAATGCCACCTAGAGGGCAGCAACAAGAGCACGTGGGCCTTGATTCCACGGGCGTGGAAGGAGGATCGACGACCAGAGACATTTGTTTCCTTTAGATTTAGATCAGGCTAGATAGACATTAGACATTTAATTTCTATCTTGTGGACCCTTGTTGGGCATTTTTGGGAACGTGTTCCCAGTGCTTTTTATTTCTCATCGCTCTTGTATGCGGGAGCGTCTTTTCGGGAGCGTGTTCCCATTTTATTTAGACTATAGATTTATTGGAATTCTTTGAATTGCATGTTAGTTAATTAAATTAGATTAGGTTTGTTTGCTTATTATCATTAAAAAAAAATCTAATTGCCTATTTGAAGCTGCATATCTATAGGGCGACCATCTAGGATTGTTTGAGCAGCATCTAGTTTTTCTTTCTGCGTCACATACATCCCTGCATTGAAGAAAGCTAGAGTAAGGTACGTCTTTTCTTGAGCATCAATTATCTACACACGCATTGCATTTGGACATAATTAAAGAAGACCACTTAAGCTGATTTGAAAAGATTAATCAAGTGGTCACATTACTTCTTGAAAAGAAAGTAAAATATATAGGAAGTATTTGAATAACTTAATTGCAATTTTCAAAAGAAAAATCACTTTTCGCGATGTGATGCATACTTCCTGCACTGAGCACGCACTATGGGCAATGCACTAGGACTTGGACCTTAAGGCTATAGGCATCGATCTCTTTATCGGTGCAAACCCTCCTATCTCGCTTTGTGACAGTGGTATTAGCTTTTGCCCAAGTGATTTGATACTCTAAGAAGGGGGACATTCTATGAAGGAATTCAAGGGTTGTTAAGAGGCACCACTAACGCATTACCTCAAAGGAAGGGTTAGTCCTACTTACATTCCTTAGTTCCATCCTTGGAGTACCTTTTCACTTGAGCATCTGAGAATATCATTGCAGCAAAGTGTATGTCTCTAGGGCACTCGAATGTTTATTTAGGGTGCGTAATTGATTGACAACTTGATTGGTCACCCAAAGGAATTAAAAGCAATCTCAACCTCCTTAACAACCTCTGACCAGGAATCTCAAGTGCCTCACTAGAAGTTTCTATTTTTAATCTATCTAAGTACTAAGAGAGTTAAATCATTTGATTGAAAGAAATGGACTATCCTTAATCCTATCATTTTAACCAGAATCCCATGCCCCGAGTATATCCATCCTTTAATGGGTACAATGACAATTCATGGGATCAATCATATTCTTATCGTAGAAGTACTGGCCCGATAACTCCTACTTTTGAGCAGAGCCTAGGAGTGGAATTTTTCAGTTTGCAAACACCCAACCCTCCCACCATTCATGATTTCCTTATCGAGGTTGGGCCAATACCCCTAGGCAACCAGAGCCTGAGATTGACTATCCTCCCCAATCTGATAGCAGTAATCTCTCCTATTTTATGATAGAAATGAAAAACCAACAAAAAGAAATGATGGAGTCTATGGGAGAGATGTTGAGGAATAGTCAACAATTGAATAAGGAAATTAGACAGCTTAGCTACTCTCTTACTATTGATTCTGATCCATACAACCATGATCGTGAAAATAATTCTGAGGAAACCAATGACAATAGGGATTCCATTTTGAGTAGCTATCACTTAGACTCTCCCCATGAGATACGGCCACTAGAGGAGAACGATCCTAGCAATTATCCACCCAAGCTATATTGGAGTTAAAAGAAAGGGAAGATGGTACCTCTTGAGGACCTTGACCGCAATGACAATATTTTTCCTACCCTTGATAATCTGGGTCAAGGTCGTATTGTTTATGCCACTTCCCCTATTAATCATATGGTGGAACCCCATCCTACCCTTAGTGAGCCTAATCTCGACCCTCCACTTAAGGAATCAATAACTACCATTCAGCATTCTGAAGATTTACATGTGCCCAATGAAGGTGACACTAAGTAAATGGAGGATAAATTGAATCAATTTTGGTCTCAGGGATATAAAGACTCTATTTTAGAGGAGGATAATGACCCAATGGAGGACCCGGGCTTAGGATTTGGAGTGAATCTTAGGGGAATTATGTGTTATTTGAGGACTTACCCCCTGAGGATATAAATGATCTGGTGAAATCCAGACTCCTCCCTTCTTTTGATTTTGAAAGTCATCCTCCCCAAAATTGGGAAGATAAGGAGTTGGGGTTGGAGGAGGACGAACACAATAGTGAGAAGCCTAGGGGAGACTCTCGGAGACAATACACATCAATTGAGGATTTATGCTTTGAGGAGAACAAAGAATTAAGTGATCCATATAGGACCAGCCCCATCTCTACTACACCATATAGGATGGCCCTGCTTGAGCTGTGAGAGCTCAAGTCCCAGTTGCAGGACTTGTTGGAGAAGGGCATAGTGAGGCCCAGTGTGTCCCCGTGAGGAGCCCTTGTTCTATTCATGAAGAAGAAGGACGGTACCCTTCGGCTTTGTGTCAATTACAGATGCTGAACCGGGTCAGCGTCAAGAACAAGTAGCTGCTGCCTCGTATTGACGACCTCTTCGACCAGCTGAGAGACCCCACGGTCTTCTCCAAGATAGACTTGAGGTTGGGTTACCATCAGTTGAGGGTCAGGGAGACAGACGTCTCCAAGACAGCGTTCCGTACGTGGTATGGTCATTACGAGTTCCTGGTCATGCCGTTTGGGTTGACCAACGCCCCCGCTGCTTTCATTGACCTGATGAATCGCGTCTTCGGATCATACTTGGACCAATTTGTGGTAGTATTCATCGACGATGTGCTAGTTTACTCTCGGGATCAGGCGCAGCAAGAATAGCATCTACACATGGTTCTAGATACCCTGAGATGGCGCAAGCTGTACGCCAAGTACAGCAAGTGCGAGTTCTGGTTGAGACAGGTCACCTTTTTGGGCCATGTGATCTCAGGAGTCGGATTGGTTGTGGATCCGGCTAAGGTTGATGTAGGACTCAGGTGGGAGAGGCCACGTACAGTGACAAAGATACGTAGCTTTTTGGGATTGGCAGGCTATTACCGATGATTTATCAGGGGATTCTCTCAGATTACGCGTACTATGACTCAGTTGACCCGGAAGGACATGCTTTTCACCTAAACAGACGAGTGTGAGTTGTGCTTTCAAGAGTTGAAGGAGAGGCTAACATCAGCTCCTGTACTAACCATTCCATACAGGAGTGGCGGGTTTGTGGTCTACACTGACGCTTTGTTGCAGGGGTTGGGTGGTGTGCTAATGCAGCAGGGCCACGTTATCGCTTACGCCTCGCGGCAACTCAAGCCCCATGAGCATAACTATCCCACCCATGACTTGGAGCTGGCAGCAGTTATCTTCGCGCTGAAGACCTTGAGGCACTACCAGTATGGTGAGACTTTTGAGATCTTCACATACCGAAAGAGCCTCAAGTACCTGTTTGATCAGAAGAAGCTCAACATGAAATAGAGACGTTGGTTGGAGTTCCTGAAGGACTACGACTGCAGCATCTCCTACCACCCAGGAAAGGCCAATGTGGTGGCTGACGCCTTGAGCCGGAAGACGCCTGCCCACTTGTCTAGTTTACATGCACAGAGTTGGAGACTCATGGAGGAGTTGGGCAGTTGGCGACCTTTGGAGCCACGAGGGTACTACGGGGCTGTGACAGTGTCAAGGTAGACACGACTAGAGCTGTTGGACCACATCATTGATGGACAGATGGCCGACTCGTACCTACAGGCGCTACGAGACATAGCGATGACAGGAGACCCAGGAGACTTTACTTTCACTGACGGAGTCTTGTGTATAAGGGGACGTTTGTGCATTCTAAGAGACGAGGAGCTGTTGAGAGAGCTCATGACCAAGGCACACGGGTCCAGATTCACCATACATCCCGGGAACAAGAAGATATACCATGATTTGAGATGCGACTTCTGGTGGAGGGGGATGAAACAGGATGTTGGTAGATTTGTGCAGCAGTGCTTAGAATGCCAGTAGATGAAGGCCGAGCACCAGAGGCCTGCAGGGCCGCTACAACCACTTCCCATGCCAGAGTGAAAGTGGGAGAGTGTCACTATGAACCTGGTGGTGGGGTTGCCTGTTACACGGCAAGGACACGATGCAGTCTAGGTGATTGTGGACAGATTGACGAGGACGACATGATTTCTACCGATCCGAGTCTCTTTTGGACCAGCATAGTTGGTAGAGCATTACATCAGAGACATGGTGCGCCCACATGGAGTCCCTCGTGAGATTATTTCAGATAGAGACACTTGCTTCACTTCCCAGTTCTGGGCAGAGCTTCAGCGGGCTTTAGGGACCCATCTGAGGTTCAGTGCCGCCTACCACCCTCAGACCGATGGACAGTCGAAGCGCACCATTCAGACACTGGAAGACATCCTACGTGCTTGCGTGTTGGACTAGAAAGGCTTCTGGGAGGAGCACTTACCCCTGGTAGAGTTTACATACAGAAACAGCTACCACTCGATCATTGGCATGGCACCATATGAGGCTCTGTACCAGAGGAGGTGTACGGCACCCCTGAGTTGGGTTGAGGTGGGAACCAAGTGGGAGGTTGGTCCCAGGCTGATCCGTCAAAGTCAGAAAGTGATAGAGCAGATCCACAGGTGACTCCACACGGTCAAAAGCAGACAGAAGAGCTACGAAAACCTGAAGCATGAGAGGTACAGTTCAAGGTTGGGGATCACATCTTTCTCTGTGTTTCTCCTATAAAGGGCCTGCAGCATTTTGAGGTGAAGGGGAATCTCGTGCAGAGGTTTGTAGGACCTTTTGAGGTCTTGGAGTGGGTTGGACCCATTGCTTACCAGCTTGCCCTTCCTCCCTAGATTTCTAGAGTACACGACGTGTTCCATGTGTCCAACCTCAGGAGGTACGTCTCCAATCCCAGCCACGTTCTGAGCCACGAGAGCATCGAGGTGGGAGATAACTTGACCTACCCTGAAAGACCAGTTCAAATACTGGACAGAGCCGTTAGGAGTCTGAGACGGAAGGAGGTGCCACTAGTAAAGGTTCTGTGGAGAAGCCAGCGGCACGAGGAGGCGACTTGGGAGCCTGAGGCAGCAATGCGAGGACAGTACCCGAAGCTCTTTAAGGGTACATTATCTTTGACCTAGTTTGATCCTCTTTAAGTTTGCTATTCGCATGTTTTTACCTGCATCCTGGCCTGACCTAAGTTTCGGGGACGAAACTCCCTTTAAATTTATTATGTTGAAATGACCCTTCTCAAGGGTCATTGGGCCATTTTTTGAAATTTAGTGGGGGTATTGCTGTAATTTGTAACCCACTGGATTTCTTATTTTGGAGGATCTGCGGATAAAAGAGGCTCTTGCATGGCATTTCTTGCAAAATGCCCTGGCCCCACCCACACTCACGCACACCCACACCCCTAAACCCCCTACTTTATTTAAACCCCTTACCTCGATTTTCGAGCCACCTACCTTCTCCCATCTCCCTCTTCAAGCGACACACACCAACACCATCCTTTTCCCCCTTCCCTTCCATGTACTCCCTGCTCGCACAAGGAGCTCCAACTGCGGGAGCTTGAGTGCGCAAGGAGGAGCGTGGGCGAGCTGACGACGGGGCTTGGAGGGAGGGCATACATGTGAAGTTGAGGGAGCGCCATTACTGCTGCAGCTCCTGGTGCGATAGGGGTTATTTCGCGAGGAGAAAAGGCACGTGAACGATTCTGCGGAGTCATTTTTCCGCAGAACCAAATGTCTGTGTAGTTCAACAGACGTCTGATCGGACGTCTGGAGCTATCACCGGACATTTGATACCTCTCAAAATCTGAGGTAATGCCTTGTTTGAGACTTGTGCACGATTTTCGGTGTTTTCCTCTCTGCCCAGTAGGCATAAGTCTGAGCGCCTTGGTTTCTGTGTGTTGCACAAGGCATAAGCGCCTTCCGCGGGGAGAGGAAGGCTCGCAAAGGGCTCTGGGAGAGATTTTTCTCCATAGATTAGACGTCTGTATCTCTCAATAGACATTTGACCAAACGTCCGGAGGTAGCACCAGACGTCCCATAAAGCAGATTCAAACGATTAGGTCTTACCCGCCTTTATATTTCGGATGTGTTATCTGCGAGTGACTATACGTCACTATACGCATGCAGGGCCATTGGGAAGAGGCGCAAGCACGGTTCCCTAGACACTTTAGGATGTCTGGACGTCTCTTCAGACAACTGATACCCGTCCCAGACGTCCGAGTGCACCGCTAGATGTCTGGAAGAACCCCCGGACGACCGTGAGGGGTTCCAGACGCCCCATTTCAGCGTAAAACGCAAGGTGAGCATTCTGTTGTCGTTTAAGACATTTGAAAGCTGTTCCAGACGTCTGATATCAACCTATTTGGAATATTCTAGGTATCAGGCGGATGGTCCAGCTAGACCAGCCTGCCTAGTCTGGTTCAGTTGAACCGGGAGGTGTGTTTAGGCTGGTTCAAGGCCCAAACAAGGTCGATTTTTCTCAAACGAAGTACCATTGGCTTTCTGTCAGAGTTTCCAATGTGATGGAGCTTTGTTCTAATTATTTTGAGCGCATTCCTGTCATGTGAGATGTTAGTAATGTGTGGGTTGGCCATTCTTGTTAAATAGGTCGTCCATTTGTGGTGTGCACGGGACCTGCGGAGGCTGCGAGATCCGTTGTTTGTGCCCGACATCTCCCGATTACCCTGGTAGAGTAGTTTTGTTATGCCCTGTGAATTACATAATTGAAGTGTATGCTACATTGGAACCATTGATTGAACCCCTAGGATGTGCAATGAACCCTAGGGCTGAGATAGAGGAATGTGCATTATTTGAATGCTTAATCTGTTGTGATATTTCCTGAATGTGGTAAATCATGAGCTACCAGTTTATAATTATTGAACCATGACTTGAACTGAGATACATGTTGTATCCTGTATAATTGATTGCTGAGATAATTGCCAGATTGTGAAACCATGAGCTACCTGCTGTGTGTTTAATTAATCATGACATGAATAGAGATATATGGATGCTATGAAAATAAGGAAAACTATGCATGAACCCTATGGGGAATTTGAAAGGAAACTAAAATCGTGATGTGGAAAATTTGTGGAATGATGAAACATGTTGCCTATAGGCGGTTGTTCAGACTTAGTAAGGAAAGTGAAATGGCCCTCGTGTATGTGGTACCGAGGAGAGCAATTATTCCTTTTGTGTACGGGGGAGCTAGCCGCCCCATGGGGCCCAGGGTCGGGACTAGCCCCCTTATACCAACTCCTATTGAGGCCCACTAGGCCAATTGGGATAGTCGGGCGAGGGTACGCAAACTGTTGAGGGGCGGGACCCCTGTTCTGTTCTGTTTTGTTCTGTGCTATACATTTGGGCGTACCCGTTGGCAAAAACGACTGATCGAGTGCCAATGCAGGGTAGCTACATGTGCGCTCATCGCGGGTGCCGTTATCACCGTTACGTCGCGACCATGACCTCGAGGTGGTAGACCAAGTGTTGGACTACCACGGGGTGCTTTCCCAGCCAGGAGAGTGCCACGTGTACATCCTGCATCACAGGAAAAACTGCAATCAAGATCGTTCCCTTAAGGAACATGAAGATTAAGAGACATTGCGAATCCTTGTTAGAAGATCGGCTAATGAAAACTAGTAGTTAAATTAACTATATGATTAAATAATTGGATAAATGCTTGCATAAAACTACTATTCTTTATTGTCTTTAAATTCTTTAACTGTTTTAAATATACAACTCTACTCAGCGTTAGCTGACCACTGTCATATATAACCGTGTACAGGTCAGAAAGTCGAGCAACCAGCACTACCGACTGTAGAGGGTGCTGGGCCCAGTCGAGCCCAACCATAGTTCTATCTGTTCCTTTCCGTTTTCGCTATTTTCTGTCGTTAGTGAGTACTTCTGTTTTATGTTGAGAACTGTTATCGTTATGCCTTTTTGCCTTAATTGTGATGGCTAGTGACTATGTTTTCTGCCTACAGCATGATATCATTCTGGAATCCAATTTATATTTCCGTTGTTGGCTTTATTTAAATTGCTCAGCTGCTTGCATGCGTGATTTGTGGTTTGTTTTGTACGTTTGGGATGGTCTTTCAATGGACGACTAGGTCTTGGGGTTAATTGATGCGAACTGTTTTCGAGTTCCCAGAGGAGTCGGATTCGGGTCATAACAACCTAACTCTGGCACCCACTGATAAAAGCTCTGATACCACTTTGTAGGATCGATGGAATATGGCTATGCACAAATACTTAATCAAACAAATCAATAATAACAAGAAAGATATGCACCATCAATTCAAACCACAAATTGACACAAAATGTATAGTGGTTCCCCTCCCTTGGGTACTCCACTACCTAAGCCTCCCAGCTTAGGGTTTTTAACCTGATTCTCTCAACCCCGAGAGAATCAATTTACTAACCGAGGTAATTAACGGGTAACCTCAACCCAATCACAACAACAGGTTTGTTACAACCCAACGAGCAACAAGCTCAAATATAAAAGAAGTACAGGTGTAAGACAAAAAGAATATTACAACTAGAACCTAAGCCTCTCACAATAATTAAAAGATGATACCAATTTGAGAGCTTAGAAGAGCGTGAATCACTTCGTAGATTCGTGTTAAAAACACATCATTGAAGTGTTTGCAAAAGCGTAGCACGACGAAAAGTAGCAAACACGATTTCTTCTCTTGAATATGTGGTGGACAATATGAATTATAGCTCTAGAAATTTTCTTCTCTTTTCTCTTGTCTCTTGTATGCAAACAAAGAGTCCTAGGGTTATTTTATTGAGTTTAGGACCTATGTTACTCATCTACTAGACGTTGGGAATTAATTTCCAACATTCATATTGTTGGAATTAATTTTCTAGTCGTTCAGTTTTGAGCTAACGGCTACCTGGTACTGGTACTAAAGTACCTGTATCGGTACTCATTACTTCCAGATTTGAGTTTCAAACTCTTAACACAAATTTGTAATCCACTTGTACTGGTACTGATCATTAGTACCGATACTCGTTACCTCCAGTACCGGTACTAATCATGAGTATCGGTACTTGCAGGGTACAGGTTTATTTCTTGAAAAAATCCAAACCTGTAACTCACAAGTACCGGTACAAAACTTTAGTACCGGTACTTGTGGGTTAACGAGTACCTTTTTAAAGTGATTTAATCAATTATGTTCTTTGAAAATGATCGCAATATTAATCATAATTTATCTCTAATTATTTTTACGATCTAAGTTAAGTTCTCTTGTTAAGAGGCATATACAATCTATAAAAATAAAATCTAAACTAAATAAACTAAAGTCAAAGATGATCTTCTTTTCCTCGACTCATCCTTGTCATCTTGCCTCCTTCTTATCATGATCTTCTCCTTTTCATCAAGCCTCCTTCTTATCATGATCTTCTCCTCCATCATTTCCTGTTTGCCTTGCTTCTTCACCTAAATCTGAGAAACGCTTAATGCAAACATTAATTCATAATAATTTTGCTAACACCAAAATAAGATGTGGAACAAGTTTCCAACACCCACTACAGCCCACTAATCTTTTACTTTATTTATAGTTGAGAAAGAACAATCCCTTCTCTTGTTGGATAAGAGCAACACTGTTGACATCATTTCACCCCTTCACTTACCCTATAGTCAAGTTTGCTAACCACAAAGTATGCCGAAGGGGGAGATTGAACAACCAATGACCATCAGGGATGGAAATCACTTCGAACCTCTAGGTTTACTGTAGTCAATGTGCTAGCCTCCTTTGATGGCATCGTTGGCTAGCCAACCATGAGCAAATCGAAGACCTTGGCATCCTCTTTCAGATGGTCATCTTTAGGTCCCCAAGCGGGTTCGAAGTAGTAAATGGAGACCAGTCCACTGCCTAGAGGCTTCTCTATTTAAAACTTAAAAAGACCATCCAACAGGCCCTGCTTAAACCATAAAAGTGGGGAATGAAACAAGTCATCATCAATGCTATATCCTAGGCAGAAGAATAGAAGACCAAGCTCGCGAAAGAACCCTTGCCGTCTTAGCATGTGGTTCCTCTACAAAGATGATCCACCTATATGCAAATAATGTAAATAAGTTGGTCTAGATAAGCACTAACCTCACTGAAGATGCTGTTGATACCCTTGTTTTGATGTAACAAAATTATGTTTTATTGTGGACAAATCGTTTAAAAATGATGATTGATTAGAGAATTGGATTCAAGAAGATGTTTAACTTTTAATAATTGCACTATTTTACATTTCTTGCATCTAGAATTCTATGTAAGGAACCTCAATGTATCGACCTTTACGCTTTTTGTTCATTAGATAATAAACTTAGGCTAAAAATCAAGTCTTAGGCATTATTGATCGACCAATAAATAAGTCTTGATCAACCAATGCCTTTGATTGACCAAAAAATATAAATTAATCGATCAAAATCACCTAACGGCTAAATCCTGATTTCATGTAAGAAGTTGATCAAAATAGCTTTTTAATCGATCAACACATATGTGATCAAAATATAAAATTAATCGACCAAAGTACATTTTGATCAACCAAACTATAATTTTGATCGACCAACGTTGTTTTTATAAACTTTTCAAATCAACCAGAAAAACACCTATAAATAGGACACCTCAACCCTCATATAGCAAGACTAACCAAAAAGTGATATTTCTCTCTCGTGCTTTCGTGCCTTTACTCCTACGCTCAACGCTTTCTAAAGCATGGGTTCTGAGGCTCCAAAAAATATGGTTTGCATACTTTTAAGGATTCATAAGTTATCTGTTGTAACTTTATCTTCTAGTTATTTTGATTTGGGACCCAAGATGTTGGGATTCTCGTAGTTCTCCTCTTGTCAGGTGTCAAAAGAGAAAAAGGCTTTGTAAATAGGTTGTGCCACCCTTATTTTAAGTGATACATTGGTAGATTAACCGGCGTGAACTAGTTGGAAAAATCCTAAATTAGAAAACTTAGGTAGTGGTTTTTACCTAAAAGAGTTTCCACTATAAATCGAGGTGCAAGTCGTCTTACTTTCTGTTGTTTGAATTTTTAAATTTTATATACTTTGTTCATATACACTATTCATCCCCTCTCTAGTATATATGTATAGATCCTACAGGTACCCACATTTAGTGTCAGAGTGAGTTTTCAAGCACAAAACGATGTCAAAGTCTTCTGTCACTGATGTCTATGCTGAGGGCCAGTTAGCAGTAAGACCACCTCTATTTGATGGCACCAACTACGGTTACTAGAAAACACATATGCAAATATTTTTTGAGTCTATGGATTATGAGGTAGGGGATTGTTATTACATCTAAATATACTCATCCTGAGAAAAAAAAGGAAGGAGTGGTTGTCACAACTGATGAGAAGAAAAGAGCAACTGATGAGAGCCTTATCATGAGCACTAACTTACTCATTTTGACCTAAGAAAGAGAATAAGAGCTCCTACATAACCTAAAGAAGGGCTTAATTCAAGGAATAAGTGTTCTGAGAAGAAAACATGAAATAAAGGTTAAAACTACAATTTCACCATTACAAAACATAAACGGGATTTCTCAGAGGCAAAACATAGGTCAAATGATCTGAATAAGATAACAAGTGGGTTGGATAAGTCAGAAATGGGTTAATGTGCAGTCTAAGAATTAAACGACATTCTTTAACCCTAAAATAGATCCGCTTAATTCAACAAGGTTATGGTCAAGATAAAAATCAACTAAACCCTCTAAAATTCATGAAAAAATATCCCCTAGGGTTTAGAACCTTCAATTTGACCTTTGAAACCTATTTTGACCTAGATTGGGGTCTTAGCTCATTAATTGACCTAATTAGGGTTTTTGTTCAAAATATCCAGACAAACATGGTCAAACCTAAAATCCAACTTCACCATTGGAGTCCTTAGATTTAAATTAGGTTTGTAACAAAATTTGGATCTAAGGGGAGGTCATTTTGACCTACCTTGCAAAATAGTTCACCCAATTACATTTTAACCCCTATCTTTTGAAAATCATTGCACAGACCTCCTTTACTTCCTCGCCACTCTTACAAATAGGTCCCTTCGCCATTAATGGGGAGAAATCCTACTCCGGCGAGGAATGGAGGGGGAGTACTCCCTAATTCCTCAGAGATCTCCTCCCAAATTTGGAAGGGAGATTCTCTGAGGAATTCCCTTCCATCTGAGCTTGATTGCAATCTTTGAATTGCACCCAATCTCTCGTGCGAACGCACGTGAGATTTGGGTCTCCAACTGATTCATTCTCTAGCGAGGACTTGCGCGCTTGGAAGCTTAGCTTCCAAGCACAGGAGCCCCTGCCAGCATCTTTAAAAGGATCCTCAACCCCGGCTATACCTCTTCAGCTCAACTTGGCCAGAGATCCACCCCAATTTCATCTTCTTCTCCTCCGATCAGGAACTCCAGCGAGCTCCGATGAGCTTCCCTCCTCTTTCTTGTCGCTCTGCCACACTACTAGTGGCAGGGTTGTCCTCACCATCTTCCTCCGCGTCGTGCAACACCCGCACGCGCACCTCTAGACCCTTCGTCATCGCCATCTCCCTCCACTGGACACCGTCTTCTCCGGTGACAGCTGGTATAGCCAGCCGCCACCTCTCCCCCTTTGTCCACTTAATTAGGTTAGACTTACTCCTCTCTATCCCCTCTTCAATTCCCCTCTTCCTATTTCCCTTTTTGACCCCTCGAAGCCACTGTCCACCGCCATCTTCTCCATCTCCAGCCGCTCACCTGCAAGGTGCCTCCACCGCTCCACACCTCCACATGCCTCGCCAAACACCTCACTACCTCCGCCACAGTCCATTGATCATCTTCCACCCATCCATCGACTACCAACACCTCCCTAAACTCCTCCCGACCTAACCCATAAGCACAGCCACAGGGTGACCTAGGCAAGAACACCTAGGCTGCCCCGCGGCCTGCCACCTACCGTCTTGCCTTCGCCTTGACAAGGCAAAGCTTCCCATGTGTTTTAATGGGGCTGCAAGGCCGTGTTTGTGTGTATTAGATCTCACCACCTGTCGCCATTGAAGCACACAGCAAGAAGGTCACGACCTTCATCCCAGGTTGCGCTCTCCAGGCGTCAGAGTCCCAGAAGAAGCAGATGAGTGCACAAACACATACAGCCAAGCAACCTAGTAGCAGCAATTGAAGAAGGAGTTCTTGCGAGTGCGAGAGCCGAAGCAGGTGGGACATTTAGTCCCACCTTGTGAATGTAAGAGTGAGGCACGTAGGATAAATTGGATTTGTGTTTTATGTTGTCTGCCTTGAGAACACAGGGGTGAGGTCCCTCGCCCTCACTCGCCACTCCTCGTCCGTGACTTGCCCCTGCGGAGCTGGCACCTGACCCGTTAAACCTAAACCTAGCACTCCTCGCGCACCACACCCACGCAAGTGCGCCTGGACCCGAGCGCGCACCTGACCCGATTACCCGGCTCTACAAGAGCATACCGAAGAGAGAAATGGAGAGAGAGGTGTGGGGAGGGTAGGGGGGATAGGTTTTGCTTCTGTGTGTGTGCATGTGCAGGGAAGAAGCAAAGCTAAGGAAAGAAGAGGCGCATCAAGTAAGCCAAGGAAAAAGAAGAAGAAAGAGGAAGGCACAGCCGAGGTAAAAGTAAGGATGCTTAGCCGTAGAAAGGAAGAAGGAAGGAAGGCCAAAGAGAAGAGGAAGTCAGAGGAGAGCTAATGAGAAGGAAGAAGAAAGAAAGAAGAAGAAGACCCACAGAGGAAGAAGAAGGAGAAAGGCACTGTACCAAAGAGAAGGAAGAAAGCCAAAGCTAAGGACGGCTGAAGAAGACAAGCAAAGACAGAAAAAGGAGAAAGGCAAAAGCACAAGACTGAGGAGTAAGAAAGAAGAAGAAAGACAACAGACAGGAGAAGACTTAAGAAGGAGAAGGAAACAAAATCTTAAAGAGAAATATCTTTTTAAGATGTCCGATTCTATAATCAGGCGTCCAATTCTATTTTGCTACAATTTTAACTCTTACACTCTTGCATTTATATTCTGAATTAAGTTTTGAGTAATTCTAAGTGTTCAATTACATCATTGAGGTTAGCGAATAAATTCCATTTGCTCCCTGTGTTCGACCTCGGATACTTAGGTCTTCAAGTAATAAATTCTTATTTGTTATCAACGCTTGGTCACTTATACTACAACGCAACTAACTTATACTCATCTAAAAAGCTTGACAAAGCATTGTAACAGCAACTCATAATGCAAAGGCCGTGAACGTTATTTTTTGTGGCTTATCCAAAGAGGAATTCAACAATCTCTACGTGCAAAACAACACACGAGATTTTGAGCACCCTTGTGGTTACACATGAAGGCACATCAAAAGTCAAAAAGACTCACATCAACCTCCTCATTCAGAAGTACGAACCCTTCAGGATGAAGAAGGGAGAAACAATCAAGGAGATGTACACCTTATTTACACATATCATAGACCCTTTGAGAAATCTTGATCAAGAAATGAAGAACAAAGGTCTTGTGAGAAAGATTCTCCGATCACTTATAAGTGATAAAGAATAACAACGATCCAAGAATCGAAAGATCTTTCTTAACTTCAACTGGATGATTTCATAGGAAGCTTGATGGCATATGAAGTTTAGCTACAACACATGAAGGAACATGAAGGCGAAGGCAAGAAAAAGAAGGATATTGCAATTAAAGCTCAAGCTGAAACAAAAGAATCAAATGAAGATGAAGAGGACATTACTCCTCTCAAGGAAGTTCAGGAAATTCCTAAAGAGTAAAAGGAATTAGAGGAAGAAGAAAGGGGAATCAAAAGAAGATCAGGTCATCTGCTATAACTACAAAAAAGGGTCATATGAGGAAGGAATGCCCCTTGTTAAAGAAAGACTTAGATAAGAAGTCCAAAAGACAACCCAGAAGAGAAGGAAAGAAGAAGGCCTTACAAGTCACTTGGGATAACATTGATTCAAGCTCTTTAGAAGAAGATGATGCATCAAGTGACGGAGTTGTCTGCAGGCTCATGGTGCTTGAAGAAGAGGTATCTTCATTTACTTTCAATGAACGTTTAGAAGCGTCTTATGAACTGCATGATTTAGCTAAAGCACTAAAAGTTGAAAATAAGAATTTATCAAAAGATGTAGATATAGAAACAAATCTCAAACATAGATATGCCTCACAGAACTTACAACTGTCACAAGAAATTACTTCTTTAAAAAAGCGCATAAATTCTTTACAAGTAAATTTACAGAAGCTTAAACAAAAATTTATTACTCTTGTAAATGATTTAGCTAAGTTTACAAAAGATAAAGATAATGTGAAAAAATTATTTGGGACACATGATAATAGCTTAATTTATGTTCTCGGTATACTTAATCTTGGGTTAGTTCTTAAGTTAAAACATGCATTTAAGTTGTAAATAAAGTAATATACACATGCATGCATATATAGGACCTATGTATGTTTTACAAATAAATTTGGCTAATTATATGCTTTTGTTGTAGGTGGTAAGAATGTTGAATAAAGATTGAGGAACATGAAGGTCCACTTGGCAAAAGAGAAAGACCCATAGGAAGCCTAAATAAAGAAGAATAAAACAATTAAGAATAAGGAGACTTAAAGAAATAAAGACAACCAAAGAGGAGGACAAGGAAGGACACATGACACCACCTAAGCCCTACCTATGTTTAGACATTAGGACACCTAATTCTCTACAAAACCATGTCCTAAATCTAGTGTAGAGAAACGCCATCAACCCTTAGATTTCCATCCTAAGGTCACCCATAACACAACCTATTTCTAGTAACCCAAGCCTACAACCTAAGGACCTACATCCACCATCCAAAATCCATCATAGGGACCTAATTAAACTCTTAATCCCAAGCCTTATAGCCGGCCATAAGAGGTCTAAAACCTCCCCTCAACTTGCTCCCAAAATATCTCAACCATCAAGGCATCACCACCACCATTGATCCTGCATCCAAGGGCCATAAAGTCACACCCTTAGCCGCCCACTCTAGGTTGTTCTAGAGTATTCTAAAGGCTTGTAACCATGCTTCCACTCTCCACCCTTGGATCATTATCTAGTGGTTTAGTTTAAACCTAAATTGATGGTCACATCCTGGTCCTTAGTTAAATCCTATGGCCTATATTAATCTAACCTTCCTATAAAAACATGATGTGCATACATATAAATAGGCAAAAATGTCTATTAATGCATATTCTTAGTGTCATATTAGCATCATGCATTGTAAATATTACATAACATGCATAATCATTCATTTAGGTCAAATTGTATAGTAATTGCCTCCTTTTCTACTCAGGGACAGGACGACTTTTAATCAGGGCCTTGGATTGAAGATCCAATCGTACGGATCTAATCAGGGTGATGATTGGAGTTCAATGACTCCAAGATCGCCCTAATCGGACACCGTAGCACCAGATATAGTCCAAGGAAGCCTAGAGATCAAGGGCCAAGGTGGTGGCAAACCGCACTTCAGACGACAAATCTGACCGCACGAATGAGTTCAGATTGATAATTGCAGCCTAACGGCATAAAAATCGGTCCAATTCGATATATGTGGCACCATCTACAACAAACAGAAGATAGACGGCCAAGAAGGTGTCACGTGACACCATCTCAACCACCCAATCAGCCCTAAGACCCGCTGCTGCATCTCGAAGGGCTCTTCTTCGCGCGATCCTAGCCGTTGGATCTTGATCCAACGGCAAGGAATTACTCAGATGCGTCGCTCACATCTTCTTAAGGAATAAGGTGCGGACGATTTGGGCCGTTGGATCTTGATCCAGTGGCCACGAGCGCGCGCGCTTAAAACCTAAACGCGACATAAAGTTGGTCGTAGCGCAACGGTCAAGCGCTTTTTCGTGAGCGCGAGGCGCACGTTCGAAACACAGCACACCTAAAATTAGGCGCGGGCGAGGGAGCTGGTGCAATTCAGTCGTTAGATGGTGATCGAGCGGGCGAGGAGTGGAGACATGGAGCTCGGAGGAGCTTTGGATCGCGTACGTGCATGATGACGCGCTTCTGCACGCCCCATCGCACACACGGACGCGCGACTAGGCGAAGCTGAAATAGGCGAGGAACGATCTGAGTCGTCCAGTCACTGAGATTTCTTGGACGTGGGTAGGCATTGAGCGCGTAGCAGACGAGGAGGCGAGCGTGTGCGCGAGGTTGCAGCAATGTGGGGTCTTTAGTGACGCTTAAATTCATCACTAAAGACCCCTTCATTTAATGTTTCAACTATGTAATGACCAAATTGCCCCCTATCCTTACAACTATAAAAGGAGACCTCTACCTACGAAATTCTCATTCCTTCATTCACCTCTCTCCATCTCCAAAGCTCAAGAGAAGCTTGTCCCACACCTGGGATGTTATTCTAGAGCTAAATCCAATTTTCTCATCCCAGTTCCGGAAGTGGATTCCGCAATGACAACGATGTGATGCCTCATTCCTACTTCTTCTTGCTTCATCCTCCTTCCCACTCCATCCTTTCTTTTCTAGGCATCGCTCTATATGGCTCGTCTTCTAAGCATTCGTCGAGGAGGATAACATCTCTCTCTCTTCTTTTTAATCGTTTTCTAGAAGAGAATTTCCCACTTTCTAGTTGTAATCATTTCCCGCTTTCTAGTTATAAAAATATTATTATTTTATAAAGTGATTGTTCTCTCTCTCTCTCTTTCTTTCTCTCTTACTGTTTATATCAAATTCCATTGTAATTATCTCACTTTCAAACAAAAATAACAAAACATATATATATAATTGCGAATTTTAGATCGACGTAGCCTCCTTGTATTCGACCTAGAATTTTTAAAGTTTTGGTATAAATTTATCTGTTGATGAATTTCTTCGCAAATCGAACTACAACGACGGATTTTTCAAATCTAACTTCGATCACGTAGTTTTCCGCTCTCAACAAAACACTACCAACAACCCCCCTAACTCAAAATATACTTTTCTTGACCTTAGTTCCACCTCTCTAGAGTGCACGCCCACTACCTTAGTCCTTCTCCACAGCCAACCACCTTCCCATCTAGATTATCTCCTATCTCTATGCCACCTCTACCTTAGTTAGAAGCTTCCCTTTAGTGCCATTTTTCCTTCTTAGTCTCTTCTCCTCCATGCCACCTTGGTGGCCTTACTATAGCTCCTCCAATCCTCCTAGCTTCCTCCCAACACTCTGGATCTAAGGCCCTCAAAGCAATCTCCTACAAGCATCCAATAAGCAGCGTCGCAACCCTTCTTCTATTCTCCATTCCATCTCTCTCCTTTTATGTTTATGTTCATATATTTTTCTTATTATTCTTAGTTTGTATAAACTCCATGATAAAGTAATAGAAGCATTCTATGAGTTTTAATATTTGCAATCTCTTGTTTGATTTGAGTTTGATATCTATCTTGCCCTTGATTTCATTTCAAAAACAACCAAAAAAAACATTGCATATAAAAAATGGCCAAAAAAATATAACGAAAGGTATTTTTTTAACAAATGGGTGCATCTTCGAATTTGACTTGGACTCCATTTGTTTGATAAAATTTTAATTGATACTAGGTTTTCACGCTACAGTGATTTTGAACTTTAAAATTGTTATCATTTTTAGAACACCAACACACACTCAAACTACAACTAAATTTGGGTTAGACTATATCCCTAAAAGTGATCATGAAGCTTCAAGCTCATAAACCAACACACATAAGATTTATAGTCAAAAGGGTAAGCAAAGGTATATGCCTAATAACAAATGTTATTAGGCACCTACCAATAAGCGTGGACCCAAAAGAAAAGATGGTTATCAAAGAAAATTTTGCAATTTTATTTTGTAGGTCACCGTCAAGAAGGACGCATGGCTTATGCAAAATGGTTGTATAAAGAAAGAGATAGAAATCTCTAGGCTATTAAAAAGATCTTTGGACCTTACAGGATCCAACCAATAACAAGTCCAACACAAGGGAAGATGGGTTATTGTGAAGACTCGAGTCCCACCAATCGACGAAACCCGAGTCGTCATGTACTAACAATCAGCACAACTCGCCCACAAGATTGCAGTCACTCAACATATAATAATAAAATATCAACATAGCCAACAAGTAATTCATATTGCATAAATTAAATAAACATAGCTTGAATACTAACCAGAAGATTTACCATACTATATAATCCTAAGGGGATGTACAACTAAAATCCCCCTGCTGAGTACGAAACCCAAAAATAAATCAGTAAAAACCAAGTAGAGTAGAAACAACAACAGCAAAGTGCAACAGTAATTGAGTACAAGAGAAAATAGGTACTATAACTTTGACTAATTCATTTTTTAGACATCTTGTTATTCGATTTCGTTTTGTATATTGGAAGCCAAAATTGTTATGGTCTACAATTTGTCAATAGCGTCTCAAGACATAAGATAATTTCGTGTAACTTTTTACAGTGCAAGATCGGTATAAGCCACCCTCTTGGCTGGGAAAAACTCTTACACCCACAGAGTTGCTACTCTCCATTACCCTGGGTCATTGCGAAAAGGGGTGGCGGCTACATCGTATGGTGTAAACACGTACATGCGCTACGTACGCTAAGTCACAGGTAGCCAATGACCCATCCACTGGCCAAGAAAGAAACCACTCCAACCCTCAAGCCCCGCAATCCGATATCCCAGTTGGCCACTAAGCTTAACCAAAGAGTCTTAGGGAGGTCAACAACTTCCTAAACCAGCCCCTTGAACCAGTCTGAAAATACCAAAGCTACAGCTAAAATCTGGCGAGTAGCGAGGCTAAAAATCAATTATCTGATTTCTTTAATTCCCAACAATTCTATCGTACGGATTATTTAATCCATTTCCAATTACTGTATCTTTCATTTTCATCCATTCAAACCATTTTTAGTAATTTCACATTTTCAATTCTAGAATTAATTAATATTCACATTATCCTCCAATTTATTTATTTCCAGGAAATTCTCAATTTCTGATCGTGGTTCCGATCAAAGTGATATTTAACCATCCTGATGATGTCAGTTTTAATAAAATTAGAATTCCTTTTGTACATGCGATGATAAAGCCATATTGAATGAGCTTAAATGCTTTATAATTCAATTACTTCATGAAAATCATCAAATAAATTGTCGTCAACTCCTTTTAATCTAGCAGTTAACTATATCAATTTGATTATTCACTATGTAGATAAATTGTACGGAAAAGGAGAGAGACTACTCTGCTTAACATCGTCGGGGGGTCACGATAACTTCATGAAAATAGGTCAAAGACTCTCAATACTACACGTGTCTCCCAAATCTATGCCTCAGAAATTGGAGCAGAATCCGCCTAATCCAACTATACAGTTGTGTCTAGCACGCTCGAGAACCCCATGACCAACTCCTGGATCACCTAATTTCAATCTCAGAGACCCTCGATCTAAGCAAAACAAATATGATTGTCAGATGTTAAGTAACATAAAATCCGTACATAGGAACCAAAATGAAATATTAAAAAATTATTATTTTAAACTCACAATTTTTCCGATCACGCCAGCGACCATCAACCGTCCAGATGACCTCTCTAGACATCCACCGGTCACCGGCAACCTCCCTCTCCGGTCTCCTCCTTCCTCGCCTTCGGTACTTCGCTGACTCCTTTCCCTTCAACGCATTCAGGAACGACTCCCTGCCCTCGCTCTGTCCACTCCTCCAACCACCCGCCGGTCTTTCATCGGCCATAGCAAGTCCTTGCCGTCCTTCTCCTCTCCTCCAACCGCATGAACCCATGCAAGCGAGTGCAGGAGCTCACACTGGTGCCCCCCTTCCTGCCGATTTCACGTCGTCATCGCCTCTCCAACCACGCACTAGTCACCCTCTTCATTGTTGTCTCCTTCTCTCTCTTCTCCTTTTCCACACGCAGATTGCCTCCTCGTCCTTCAACTCCTCCATGCATGCGCCCATGGTGGCAGGTGCACCAGCAAACATGGTGCCACCGCTCCTTGGCCAACTAACACTCCCCGACCACGACCGTCCCTACTAGAATCCTGCCAATCCAACCATGGCTCCCCTCTCGTGCCCTTTCTTTCCTCTTTCTCTCTCTTTTTATTTCCTCTCTCTCCCAATCTCTTTCTTTTTCCCAACAACTTTCCCCTTCCTATCTATAAAGATGCGGTAACAAAACAAACAAAATCCTTTAAGTAATCCACCGACTTTATTTTAATTTTATAACAATAATTATTATTATTATTATCATTTACTTATTATTTTCTAAACCTTCATAAGGTAAATTCATATATATATATATATATATATATATATATATATATATATATATATATATATATATATATATATATATATATATATAACTTTTTTATTTAAAACTACAAGCAATTTCGTAACTCGAATGAATCTCGATTTTGGCAAAACACGTATCCTCGAAAACGTTACGAGACAAAGAATCCAACAAAATTCTCACATTTCCAAATGGAGGTCATTTGTATAATGTGATTCTTACAGTGGGTCGCACGGAGGTTTACTCATGGTTTACACATGTTTCACACATCCAAGGTCCGATCTCACAAAAAAGATACCATAGAAATTGTCGCAACACCAGAAAGTTAACAGTACTTTCGGATCGTCAATTCTCGATCCAGATTGCAAAAATGAAAAATATATAGGTTTTCAATCAGATTATGCATTTTTAATTCGTGTAGGATCCGATTTGCATATGAAAAGTGTTAACGGGTTTGTCTTGGCACACTTAGTCTGAAATGACTCAGAAATCCAGGTTCGGGCCTTTACAGTTATGGATAGCAATTGCTCTAAACATACGACTGGAGAAGAGAAACTGTTTTTCAAGCTCTATTTCAAGGAAGGTGGCATAGTCACCTTTAGCAACAATCACAAAGGTTGTATTATTGATACTGGCCAAATTAGTAATTCTCAAACCTCCTTTGATAATGTACATTTAGTTCAAGGCAAAAATATAACCTACTTAGTGTAAGCTAAATTTGTAATAGAGGTTATAAAGCAAATTTCACTTCTAAAGGGTTTAACATTAAAGATAAGAAGACCAAAGAAACTCTTCTAAAGGAAATAGATTTAAAGAATTTATACTATTGACTTTGACAATTGCAACACTTTAAATTACCTAGTTGCATCGGATGATGAGTCAATACTTTGGCACCGTTGACTAGGATGTGTTCACATGTGTAACATAAATAAGCTTCTGAAGCGTAACTTAGTAAGAGGACTACCTAAAATATCCTTTAAGAAAGAGAATATTTGTAAATCATGTGGGCTTGGTAAACTTCGCAAAACATCTTTTAAACTTAAAAACATGGTTAGCACATCAAAGCCACTAAAGTTACTTCACCTAGACCTCTTTGAACCAACCAAGTTCAAAAGCCTTAGTGAGTGCAGATATTGTTTAGTTATCATTGATTATTTCTCTATATTTACTTAGGTAGTATTCTTAAGAACTAAATATTCAACTTTTGAGAATTTAGTAAGATTGCGAAAAGAAGTCAAACTTTGAAAGGATACTCTATCTATAGAATTATGAGTGACCATGGAAGAGAATTTGAGAATCAAAATTTTCAAGATTTTTGCTCAAATTTTGGAATTAGACAAGAATTCGCATTTCTAGAGCAACTCCTTAGAATGGTGTAGTGGAAAAGAAAAATAGAACCCTAAAATAGTGTGCCTGCACAATGCTGTGTGAGTCAAAGCAACCTCGATATTTTTTGGCAAAGGTAGTAAACACAGCTTGCTGTGTACAAAATATAACCTCAATAAGACCTATTAAGAAGAAATCACCATTTGAATTATATTATGATAGATCACAAAAGATTACTTACTTTAGAGTTTTTGGCTATAAATGTTTTATCTTGAATACAAAGGAAAATCATGATAAAATTGATGCCAAAAGTGATGAAAGAATCTTTTTAGGATATTCTTCTTGAAGTAGGGCCTATAGGGTTTAAGATAGGGAGAACTATATTGTTGAGGAAACCTTACATGTTTCTCTTAACAAATCAATTGATAGGGATTGATCTTGAAGTAGAGTTGATGACTTAACATTAGAATATTCATCAAATGCTCCTAAGGATAGTATAAGTAGTGACTTACACATAAAGATCTAACTTATTTGAAAGATCATCCTAAAGATCTTGTAATTGGAGAGGTTACTAAAGATGTTCAAACTAGATTTTCAGTAAACATTATTGCTCTAAGTGTATTGGTGTTGAGGCGGAGAATATGTGCTAAAAGAGTTGAGTTTTGAAAACCCGTCGTTGTAGCACAATTTACGAGAAAATCCATCAACGGATAATTTTAACCAAAACTCAAAAGGAATTTCGAGTCGAACATAGGGAGGCAGACGTTTGATCAAAAATCACGTTTGATTTATTGTCATGAAGCAAATTAGCTAGTTGAATTGAATCGACACTAGCTATCTACTTAAAGAATAATTAATAGAAGAGAGAGAGAATGATACAAATAAAGAGAAAATATAGAGAGAATGAACATGTATTTCATAACCACAGAATCAGGTTCGTTGCAACTACTCGTTACACTAGCAAGCAAAAAATCTACGCTAGAAAGCAATAAAAGAGAAGGTGGAGAGAAGTTATCCTCCTCGACAGCTGCTTGGAGGATGAGCCGCGTTGACGTAGCGCCCAGAAGAATTTGGTGGGATGTTGGACGAAGGAGAACGACAACGGAGGATGGGGCAGGGCAACGTCGTAGCAGGATCCGCATCCCGAATGGCAGCCAGAAGACAACCACAGGCGCTCCACGAACAGGGATGAGAAGGTGGAAAAATTCTAATTTTAACTCTAATGGAGTATCCCGGGTTTAGGACATGCTCTTAGAGCTTTGAAGGTGGTGAGAGAAGAGAGGAAGGGATGAGAAATTTGAGTGGTAGGGGTCTCATTTTATAGTTGTAGGGATTGAGGGTAAAATTGACATTTCAATCTCAAACATTAAAAGTGGGGGTCATTAGTGACGAATTTATGTGATACTTAAGTCTTGAACGTAGGTGAAGGTCTGCGTGCGCCCGCCGCTTCTTCTCTCTTGGCTTCAACACTTATGCACGTCCGTGCATTCTCATGATTGGATGGCCCAAAATGCATCGCGCCCGCCTCATGCCACTTAGAAGGAGTGCGTATGATCGAGCGTTCAAGCGCGCGTGATATCATGCGTGTTCAATCGGCAACCCAAATCATGCCACATCGACACTTCCAAAAGCCGCTCATCTTGGATCAAACAGTCAATCGAGTCGCTCCCTGTGCTTACGCTCTATTTGAGACACGCGAGGCTTCGAACCTGCATCCTCTCACGCATTGAGCACTCAACTGCTGAGCTACACAGTCACTTGTGGCGTGTTTAAGAATTAAGGCACGAGCGTCCATGGTCGTTGGATCAAAATCCAACGGCCTAGATCTGATGGCTGGTTGAGGAGAGAGAAAGAGAGGGCGGGTGTCCTTGGCCAGTATGGGCGGCTAAGATGGCACCATGTGGCGCCATCTTGGCTGTCCGTCTTCTGTGTCTTGTAGATGATACCACGGATGTCGAATTGGACTGATTTTCACGTCGTTGGGCTGCGATCGTCGATCCGAACCCATCCGTGTGGTCGAATTTGTCTTCTGATATACAGATTTACACCACTTGACCCCTTGACCTCTGATCTTTCTCGGAATGCATTTGATGCTACAGAAGTCCAATTAGGGCAATCTTGGAGTCGTTGAACTCCGATTGTTGCCTTGATTAGATTCGTACAGTTGGATCTTCAATTCGAGTCTCTGATATAATATTGCCCTATTTCTTGACCACAAAAAGGAGAAATTAACCTAAAATTTATACAATATAATCTAAATGTATGATGATGTATGTTATGCAATATTTATAATGTATGATGCAACTTTACACCTAAAAACACACATCAATAGATGGTTTATGTAATATAAACGTGCTTACATTAGTTTGTATCTCAATTAGATCCAAAAACAATCAAAGAAGCTTTTACTGATGATTGTTGGATGGTAGCTATGTAGGAAGAATTGAATTAATTTAAGAGAAACAATGTTTGGGAGTTAGTTCCTAGACCTGAAACTTAATCAATAATTGGAACCAAATGGGTGTTTAGGAATAAGCTTCATGAGTTAGGAAAAGTAGTTAGAAAAAAAGCTAGACTTGCGGCTAAAGGCTATAATCAAGAAGAGGGGTTTGATTTTGACGAGACATATGCACATATGGCTTGCTTAGAATCCATTCGAAGGACACTGGCTTTTGCTCCTCATATGGGATTTAAATTATTCCAAACGGATGCCAAAAGTGTATTTCTCAATGGATTTATTAAGAAAGAGGTATATGTGAAACAACCCCTTCGATTTGAAGATTCAGAAAAACCTAACTATATATTTAGACTAAACAAAACACTTTGTGGACTAAAGTAAGCTTGTGGAGCTTGGTATGAAAAATTAAGATACTATCTATTAGATAATGACTTTAAAATTGGACAAATTGATCCAACCTTATTCACTAAAAGAAAAGATAATGAACTTATCTTAATTTAGATCTATGTCGATGATATGGTATTCGATGCTACTAATAATCTTCTATGCCATGAGTTTGCAAAGGTAATGCGGGATCAGTTTGAGAAAGCCTAATGGCAGAATTGAAGTTCTTTCTTGGGTAACAAATTGACCAACTGAAAGACGACATCTTCATCTCACAAACAAAGTATACAAAAGGGATATTAAACAAGTTTGTCATGGAAAATACAAAAGGAAAGGAAACATCGATGGTGACAACAACTCAACTAAAGGAAGATAAAAGAGGTAAGTTTATTGTTCAAAAGCTTTGTAGAAGCATGAAAAGATCTTTGTTATACTTGATAGCTAGTAGACCAGGCATTCTGTTTAATACCTACAAGTGTGCTAGGTTTCAAGTGAACCCTAAGGAGTCACACCTTAATGCTGTAAAAAGAATACATAGGTACCTACAGAAAACTATAGATCTTGGTTTGTTCTACGTTGAGTCAGCCACACTTGACTTATATTCCTATTATGATGCTAACTATGCAGGAAGTCAAAGAGATCGCAAGAGTATTAGTGGAATGTGTTAATTTTTAGGAAATCCACTAGTCTCTTGGGTCAGTAAGAATCGAACTATATCTCTTTATCCACAACTGAAGTGGAATACATTGCCACATCCTTAGTGTGTTTGTAGATCTTGTGAATGAAGCAAACACTTGTAGACTTTGGACTTAGCTTTAATAATGCTAGGATTCTATGCAACAATACCAGTGTAATTAACCTATCAAAGAACCTCATTCAATACTCTAGGACTAAATACATAGATATCAGACATCACTTTCTAAGGGACTCTGTCCTTAAAAAGAAAATTCTATTATAGTTTGTTGAAATAGTTAAACAATTAGTTGATAAATTTACAAAACTACTAGCAAAAGAAAGATTTGTTACAATTAGATGAGAGCCATGTCTCACAAGACAAAAAAACTTTAAAATTTTGCCTTAATTTAAGTCTTGTCTACCGTTGATCAATCAAAAATACCATCTCGATGGATCAAAACCTTTTGATCCATCAAAACTGGACTTTTGACTAATCAAAATTGGAGCGGGAAAACTCCCTCCAAAATTTTCAAAGACTGATCGATCAAAGGGTACCAAATTCTCAAACACTACCAATTAAAGTTATTAACTTAATCAATGACGCTAAAAATAACGCTTAAGCTACCTTAATTCATTTGTCGTTGTTAATTATAGTATAGGACATAAGGTAACCTAACATTTACAAAAATACTTTTAATTGGTTAAGTCTACGTCATTCATAGGGAGGCTTAATTAGCTAATCAATCACTATTCAGTCTAAACTAATCTTTATTATTAATTACTTAAGTTAACTAACTTATATACATACTTAATATAAAGAATAATCACTAATTACTTATAACTTAACTTAATACACTTCATAAGTTACACACTGTAAATATGTAAGATACATAAGTCTTAGTTACTTAGCTTAATACATATTACTCAATTACTCTATTAATTACTACTTACTTATCTTACTACTTAAGTTATACTACTTAGTTTATGCTCATAATACTATTACTTAACTAATATAGTTTATATTACTCCATAATAAAGATTATTACACTAACATTTACTTAATTAAACTAACTACTTAATTACTATATTAATTACCTATTACTATAATATGTTATCAACGTGATAATTGCATCAAAATGTACAAAGAATAACAAGCAATAATCTCATAAGCCAAAAAAAAATGATTTTCATGAATTATAGAGGAAAATCACAACAAAAGTGTTGTTTTATAACAACTATAATTAATATTAACATTTATTCAACACTTTAGGCATTTTTGTGATTTCAAACTAAGCTCAATTCTTTTTTAATAACCTTCATATCTCAACCTTCACGCCACTGCCTTGAGGCTCTCAAAGCACAACTAAGCTCAACACTTAGCCAATTTCCAACACTTAGGCATAAGCGCTTAGGCTTAATCTCTTTGTAACAAAAGGTAGGGAAAGGCCACCGATTTTCATAGGATCAACGGTTCAAGTGAATCGGATCAACCACTACTAGCCACATGGCACAATCCCTACCTTCCACCTTGCACCTTGAGGACGCTCTATAGAGCCGCACTACAGTGCACACACACACACGATATGGTCAATTGTGCGGCCTGCGCTGTCGACTGATTGGCATGCGTGCACAGTTCCTTTTATACTCTTGTAGTGCTTCACCAATTCACAATGTGGGACAATACAAGCCTCTTCTTTTCAGCACAGCGTTGATCTCAAGTCCGACTTCAACGTTGATTCCCAACAGCTCACAGATCCAAATCAGGCGAGTAAAGGCTTAATCGAAAGCCTAATGTGCCTACTTTCGATTGTTATAATCAATTAGATCAGAGGATTAGAGTTGATCCACTAAATCAGAGCTCGAATTTGGCTTGGACACAAAGTACTGCTGCGTTCCAGCAAAGAGGAAAATCCTCAATAAACCTAGGTAGACCTTTTATATCTATCAATCAAAGGCTCTAATAGCCACTGCAAGGTATTCCATGAGCAATGGAGTAGATTCGAAGGTCATGGAAGCTTCAAGAAGCTCCAGACCTTCAGAGCTTCTCGCTGAAGCTCAGAACTATTGAATCAGAAGATCAATTGGTCAAAAAGAGAGATTAGAACCCGTAGAAGTGATCTGAGTCATTTCAGATGATCGAATAGGATTGATCCCAAACATAAATCAATCCCAAAAGTTCAAATCTATAATTTAAACTAAATTCTAAAGTCTATAACCTCTAGAACAGGTCTGGTTGACCATCTAAAGCCTGAGAGTTGACTTTTTGTTCAAACACATTTCAAATCAAATAAACTATTAAAATACACTCAAATCAACCTCAGGAATTTATTCCTCAGATCAAAATCATGTTTGACCTACCTAAATCTAATTTCAGACATTTCCACCTGAGGTAGAAAGAGGTGTTGTTTGTTAGATCAAATCAAGGAATCTCGGACAATTTTGAGATCTTACTTAGAATCTCTAGGTCATGCTGAAGCTTATCAACCTACTACCATGAGTTGTAAGTACTTAAAGTTTCTCCTCAGAGCTGAGGAAGATAAAGGCTAATGAAGTTCTATGGATATTAAAACACAGGTTTAATATCAGAGGATCATCAATTGACGATCTGGAGCTTTACAGAAGCTTTCATAGGCTGTAGCTCTAATTGAGCTCGTCAGAGCTCACTGGAACTCTAGTGAAGGTTGAACATAAAGTCTGGAGATCAAATCTCCAAGAAAACTATCAAGAATTGACTCAAAAGTTTCCTGAGGTTCTACAGAACCTCAAGAACACAGTAATTATCTCAATTAAACAAAAGACCCAAGTTATGATCAAGAAACTCTTGTAGAATCACACTTGAGTTTGCTAGAACTCGGGGATAAGGATCTCACTCAATTTAGTGAGGGAAAAGGATCAATGGATATCTGCGATGGTGTACAAGTGTCTGATTAGGTGGAGGAACCCCTCTGGAATCGCCATGGGTAGCAAGCTCCAGAAGTTGAAGTAGAAATTAGGTGTTTTGTGTATAGGTGTTAATTGATGAAATCAAATTGTGAATCAGGGCCCTAATAATGCGATGGAAGTTTTGGAGGACCCAATTGGGTGTGAGGAGTGTTCTGAGACTCTGCCATGGACAACGGAATTCTCAGGCAGAGGTGCTGGTGGATTAGTTGGTGTAGATGATAAATCAGGAAATTAGAAGGCGAGATGAAGTCGTGGTGAGGTAGGAAGGGTGATTAAGTGATCAGATGGATGGAAGAAGGTCCAATGAGTTAGAATTTACTCGTCGGAGTCGGAGAAGGAGATGAGAGATCAGAGCTAACTACGACTACTCCTAAGAATTAAAAGCATAAAACTAAAGCTAAAGCTAGAGTCCATCTACTTTACCTGATGAAATGATGAGGGATCTCACCATAACTAGGCGAGAACAGGAAGCAGTCTAACATTAATCAGAGGAAACTCCAGCAAGAAGAGGAAAGCGTAGGGACTGGAGAGTGTTGCTCCTAAGTCCTGTCACGACTCCTGGAGAGGAAGAGGAGGTAAGAGAGACGAACTTTCCACCGGAGAAGCTCCGAAGGGATGATGAGGGGTTGCCGAGGGAGGATGAATAGCCTATTGTCGATCACAGTTTGGGGAAGAAGGATAGGGGATCGACCCTTGAAATCGGAGCCATAGGGGGCTATTTATAGGTAAAGAGGCGAGTCTGGAGCTAGGAATCCAGACGTAAACAAGTCCAGATACATGGGAATTTGGTATTTCTTCTTCGATGCTGGTGAACTCATCGCACAAGAGGTTGTTAGGATTTGGGTCATACGGTCCATTAGATGTGAAGTAAAGGTTAGCAGAGCTTTGACGGTAGCTGCAGTGGGCTGGTGGTTGTGCATTATCGCTACGACGGTGATCAAGAAGATGTTGTCACCCGAAGCTTCAGACCGTTGAATGTTGAGGAAGAAGGATTTGGGAAGAAGGTGAAGGACCAGAATGCAAATAGGCAAAGGAACCGATTGAAAGGAAAAGGACTTTATTGATATGAAAGCTAGGGGCATAAATGCAAGTAGTGGATTTAATGGCTAATTTTAATTTATTTATTTTTCAAATTTTTTATATATAATGGTAAATAATGTAAATAACATGTTTATGACATGAAATTACAATTTGCCCATTTTAGCTATATTTATTTAAGTACTTACATTATTAGATTAATTATTAACTATAATCTTAAGTTATATATATAAGGCTTTTTATATAGCTTTAGGGTTTTGATTTGAGTCCTATTAATTAATTAAACTTAAGTTAACATTAATTAAGCCTTAATTTAGCTATTTTAACTTATTTCCAAGGCCCTAGCTATTTTGTCTTTATTAAATAATTAACCCATAACTGATGCTATTTATTATTAATTAGCTAGGGAAACTAGCTAATAAAGGTAAATTAGGAGACATGATCAGTCTCTCATCAATCAATCGTAAATTTTGATCAGTCAATGTTTGGGACGAAAATTTTTCTCCATTGAAATTTCAAATTTATCGATCAAACCATAATCCTGATTAATCAAATTTGATTTTGATTGACCAATACTATTTTTTGATTGATCAAATCTAGGTGAAATCTACTCCATTGAGATTTGCTTTTTGGTTGTCTAATCAACTCATTTTCGATCCTAATCTCTTTCAAATCATTGATTTTAATTCCCAAAATAAGCCTACCTTATTTGATAACACTACTTATAAAAATGTTTTTTATCATCATTTTTATCTTCATTTACCTTCAATAACCCAACACCAACAAGGGTCCCATCGACCAAGACATCGACCAATGCCCCTCGCCGCCATCGACCACCCCTTAGTTGACCAATGTCGCTCCCCCCTCCTGCAACCACTCGTCCTCGCTACCAATCCTTTGATCATGGTACACCATTTCCTTCCCAATCTTCATTTTCTTTACCAAACATTAGATCGTGTTTTGATGTGTGATTCTTGTCCATTTTGATGTTTGATGATTTTTTCATCTTGGGATCCTGATGATCTTGCCCAATGTGAACCATATCATGTTTGTTGGATTGATTTCAATTATTTTTGATCTGTTTCAACTCTATTTTTTCGCATAGAACTTTTTTTTATAGATCAGTGTTTCCTTATGATGGACCAAAATCGCCAAATCTAGGAACTAAACTCCCCATATTTGATTGATCATTGCCTTCTTTTGATTGACCAATTGCCATTTTTTATTGACCAACCACCATAATCTGATAGATCAAAACTGCATAGAACATATTTCGTGGCTGCAAAACGCACACGCCACGCCTCTTCCTCTTTCTCTCACGATGATACCTTTGGTCGCTATTTCAATAATGATGATGCAAAAAGAGATTTCTCTCTTTACGCAAAACTTTGCCCTCATGTTGGGCACCCAATTAACTTCGACTATTTTGAGCACATATTTCTGGGACTTAGGGATAAGTTCATTTTTCACAAGATCGGACGTCTCTTCGACTGGAATTTTTACATTGGTGCTCGGGGTAGTAGGATTAAGGGTGTAAACCCTATGATGTGTCGCCTTTTTTATGCCAACCTTCGCAATAGTGATTAAGGGTTCGACTTCCAGCTCACATCAAACGTAGATGGCATCAAGTTCTGGTTAATTTAGATGTCTTGATGGAAGTTCTTGGTTGCCCCTCTTCTGGTCCCATGTACATTGAGATGCACCATGACACCTCATCTGAGATCATTCGACAGAGTCTCTTGACTCCTGAATTCTTTGACCTGTGCAAGCTCGCCAAGTCTCCTTATTTCCATCCCCTCTCGCGGCTTCTAAACCCATGTATTTCTTTGGAATTCTATTTCAAAGTCCACGTCTTTTGAAATTGCTTTGGTCCAATGCTTATGGCTTTATACGCCTACATAAAAACAAGGTGTTTAATTGAAGGGTTCTTATGGTGATGTATAGTTAAAGTTTTGTAAAGCTTCATTTATGTTGAAATAACAAAGCTTCAAGTTTAAAGTGCATTATGACAAGGCTTATGTTTAGTTTTGGTTGTGATCTCAATTCAGTGAACCAGTTGGAAATAGGCATATTAATGATCACATTGCATGCACATCCACAAGTATCTGGTTATCATTTTGCACTAGTGTACATGACCAAAGTTAGTTAAATTACTATAATTGTAACAAAGCTACTTTGATGATATAACTAGTGTAGTTGGTAGATCATATTGATTGCATTCCGGTTATAACAACAAAATTGAGTTCAAATTTAATATAGTATATTATTTGATTAACAGGTTACACATACAATCCAAGTGGGAGTATATATATTTCGTTACATTTAGATAGATTATTTCACACCTTTTGAAAACCCAGAAATCTTCTTGTAATTGCTATAAGTATCGGTATTCATCATGAGTACGGGTACATATACATTACAGATTTGGTTTCAAAAATTTTGAATAGAAACTATAGCTTATGTATACCGATACTCATCATGCGTACCGGTACCAATGAGTTATAGATTTGGCATTAAGTTCCAAATACTAAAAATTGTGACTTGTGAATACCGGTACATCAGTACCGGTACTCATAAGGCACAGATTTAGTTTTGGTTTGGAATGACTAAAATTTGTAAGTCACAAGTACCTGTACTAATCTTTTGATACTAGTATGTGTTGTCTACAGGTAGTGGTCTTAACTTGGGTACCTTGTCCTGTATTACACATGTACCGGTATCAATCATCAGTACCGATACATAATGAATATTGGAATTGTACTTCAATTTTAATGATTTAAACCGATACTCAACAAGTACCGGCACTTCTCATGATTACTGGTACTAGTTGAGATCAGCAGTATTCTAGAGGGATATCGATATTGATTAGGTACTAGTACTAGCCATTAGCACCGATATACCTTGTATACTGGACAAGTAAGATGATTGAACTTGTATCCCAAATAGTAAACTATAGGTACTGATACTTGAGATAAATGTCGGTACTACCTGGATATGGGATCAGGACCTGTAAATCAATAATATCGGTATTGGTCCATTAGTACGGGTACTCATTGAGTATGAGGTTCAGTCATATTTAGTTATTATTAAGGTCCATCCTAAGTTTGAGGTGGGTCATTTACAGTAAACCCTAAACCCCAACACTTGGAACCAAAAGAAATGAAATTAGGAAGGGAGATTGTGTTTAGTACCCTTTTTGTTTGAGCAAAGAACATGAAGAGGAGAAGTAGTTGGCGGGAGAGGAGGGGAGAAAAGTTAGTTGGTAGGATCTTTTGCTCTCCAAGTAATCCCATGCCACTTTTATGACAAATTGGTGTTTCTAAACTCATGCCGCTCCACCTAAAAACTTTAGTTAAGAAGAGATCCATAAACTTCTATTCATTTCAAATGTCCCCTCATCTCAATTTTGTTAATGATATAACTTGAACTTAGATTACGTTATTCATAGTGTTCACTTAGAGATTAATTCATAAAATTAATTGGCTTCTATTGATGCTAATTATGGTTCATAAGCTTGGTTAAAGCCTATTTTAAATTAAAGCCCTTACAAAAACTAGCTTTTATTTATGATGCATATGTACATTATACCTTGATATATTATATGGGCTTTAAACGAGCCAAACCCCTGAGTTGGGTCAGACCTAGTTCTTAGCCCTAGCCCATTTAATAGTGGAGCTTAACACTCGATCTAAGTTCAACTCTTGATGGTTATGGGCTTGGGTCGAGCTAGCTCAGCCTAATGCTTAACCCCAGATGTAGTTATGATGGCCCTAAGGTACCTAAAGTCCTCTCTAAGTTAAGATCTTTTATTTATCAACAACACAACCATTCTAGATTGTAGCTTACTTAGTTTTAGATGATGCTAGGTTCTGTAAGGATAGAAACTCCATGGTAGGCTTTTATATACACATAGTTGGAAGTTTTGTCAAATGGTTGCAGCTCTTGATCTGGGACTAAATCTAGATAGAAGGACATGGCAATGATAGCTACTAAAGTGATGTAGATGCACTTAGTATTTCATGATTTTCAAGTTGCAATTGAATCTTTCAACAAAATGTCTTGCAACAATAGAGTTGTATTTGCATTACCATTAGCTCTATGTCCTACATGAGAACTAAGTATGTGGAGATAGGTTATCATTCCATTAGAGATTCAATCTAGACGGGCATCCATACTATGCCCACTTACTTAGAAGATCAAACAATGTACATGTTTACAAAAGCTATTCTTGAAGGATATATGCTGATCTAAGCTAAGCATGATTGACATCTTTGCTCTACTTTAAGGTAAACTACCAAATTTTGACAAATTGAATTTCCTATCTTGCTTTATTCCTCTAACAAGTGTTCCTTATGGACATTCCCTATTTTGGCATACGTTGCATTTTCCTCTCTTTTTATCCATAAGTAGAGAGGGATTCTTCCTTGATGAAGTATCCATTTCTCCTATATTCAACAATGCTATATGTACTAAGGCCTATTTGTTTGAATTTTTGGGTTGGTTCCTAGTAATTTGACCAAGTGATTTGCAAAATTTTTACCATGATTTGGTTGCCACTAGTTAAAGTACTTACAGCTTAAAAATAGTTATCTTGCCTTTGTAAACTCACTTAACTAAAATACAATTATCAAGTGAAGTGACTAAAGTCTTAGATAATAACAAATTAATGGCTAAACCACCAATTTGCAACAAATCTACTTAGACAAAGATGCTTGAATGTATATGCATAATTGTAATTGAACCGACAACATTTGGATGGATCCATGTTTACATGCATTTGAACTCACACTTGGAAAGGGTGATTTGATCCCATTCTATAGTATAATGTTAGATTGGGTTGCAAACTCGTTATATGTGTGCATCGTTGCACGCCCACATTGAAGTCTCAATCAAGCACGAATAAGACTTCTTCGTCTTCCTAAAGGTTTGTTTAGAAATCTCATGCATGCATCTTCTAAGTTTGTGACTCGTTTAAGTCGGGTTTTTCAATTGGAATAGTAAACTCAAGTAAAGGATGAATATTTTATATTACCCTAACACAGTTGTATGCTTAGATACCAAAGCTTAGATGGTTTTAACTGGTTTGACAGTTTCTTGGAAGTAATGCTTCTATGACCTTTATATTGTTCCATTATGATTTGATATTTTGCCTTAATATATAAAATTGGTGATCTACTTGCTCAACCTCATTGATTGTTGGTTTAGATAGTGAAGGTTTTTTATCTTTCCTAACCCACAAGTGCTTCTTAACTTGTGTTATTACCTTTGTATTCCTATCAATAATTTCCATTTGCATTATTTTCACCCTAATAGTTTGATTCATTTCTTTTATATTGGAACATCTAAATCGATGAGTTCTTATAAGTTATAGTAACGTTAAAAATTGGAACCTAATGTCTAATTCACCCATTTCAAATAGTCACCATTGAATCATGGTCAAAATTTTATTTTACTTTCTAACATTGCCCGTAGAGTTATTGTAATTGCATTTTGTGAAAATTTGCCTAAAAGCACTTTGCTTTTGTTGTTATGCATGCACGATCAATTTTGAACTTTTTAGGAGGTTGGTCCGTGGCCACCCTATGGAAACACTTACTAGACATATTTTCTAGATCTATCTTGTTCAAAAAACTTTATGATCACTTAGCAATATTGAAATATTAGAAAGATTTAGATCATTCATCAGATATGAGAATGGACTTGGAGTGGAATGTGGAGGGTATGTATTGCAAGATGCGAGGGTTGTATAACTTCAAGTGATGTGGTTTGAGAATCATTAGTGTTTTTTTTCTTCTACTTTTTTTTCCTTCTATATATATTATTGTTATGTTTTTAAAAGATTATAGTGTTGATTTGAAGTTTGTGTTGGGCACGTTCTTGTATATAATATAAATTTTGTTGCTAGTATGTTTGTAAAGTATGTTACACATTCCTAATATTTTATATTATCTACAATGAATTTGAATTAATAGAGGAATTTGGAAGAACATTATTGGATTCACATGAGCCCTTTTAAGGCTATCACAAACATATCGACAATAAAATTTTTGATGTAATCTCATGTATGTGGTATTTATCTTTAAGATTTGGATAGATGGTTAACAATGGCTTTGAACATTTTTAGATTGTAATTATCACTTTTTATCGCTAAGAAATTAAGATTTTAGATTTTCCATGTTTGGATGATCGAATTTGTCTTGTAAAAGCAATCGTATAAGTATTTCTTAGACCTTTTTCTCAATCAAATAAATAATAAAAAATCTATATTGATTTAAGGGACTAAATTGATGACACAGTGTAGGTTGCTATGTAATGATTATATTTAATTTCTTAAATCTCATGAAATTTAATACTTCAATGGATGTAAAGGCAATTTTCATATGGAAGGATGTACCTAAGGTCTTTGATTGATGTTGTTCATAACTTTAATCTTTCTATGGAAGTTTCTATTAGTAGGATGCTTAAAACTATTTTTTCTAATCTTTACCAACCTACAAATCACAAAACATTAACATTGTACTAAATTGTCTCTTCCCTTGAAAATAAAAACATATGGCTGAGGATGATTTTTAAAAGTTGCAACAAAAAATTCTCCTTGAGAATTTTTAGAAACATACTCTTTGGTAAAAGTTTTAATAATGGAGAAGATTCTTTTTGCCTCTAGAATTTCATAAAATTTGATATTTAGGTAAGGAAGTTTTATAATAATTGTAGGAGTAATTTCTACACTACCATAGAAATGTATGCATTACCAACAACATTGTGATTTTATTAGAGAAAAAAGATACAGTCACATCTTAAGCAAAAGTAGCTCCATTCTTTATAATTTAAATTAAAAATCAATTTCTTGAATGACTTATTTAAGTCAAATTGCCTTCAAAACAACTCCCTCGTGTCATGAAAAAGATGGCATTACCCTTTCTCCAACCTATAAAACCTTTCACCATTATAGTTCTTTCAAGCAAATTTGCAACTATGGACATCCTCAAGGGTCAATGATCTCAATATTGGCATGTGTAGAAAATTTATTTTCTTTAGCATTTATGATTTCTTTGTAGGCTTGCAATTAAGTCTACCATGATTTCAAATATTAAATTTTGAAGCATGTTAATGCCCTTTTGATTGAACTGGTTATTTGGCCTAGTTGTTATCTCACACTTATAGTTTCACGCATGGAAGGTTATGTTGCGAACTTTTTTTATTAAAAAAAATGAAAATTTAAAATTTCTCTTTAATTCAACTAGCTTACTGTAAATCCCAACCAATAGCTCCCACTCTGAATCAAGTATCCAAACATGGCATTGGTAAAAAAGATAGTTTTTCTCATTTCACACTTAATTGTTCATCTTTATTTCATATTGTAGATGATAATATGCACCACAAAGTATCATTAGTGATCCACTCATGATAAGAAAATCAACAGACATCACAGCATAAATCTTAATCATATTGTATTAAACCAAGTTTAGATGTGGCTGTAGATGACAACATAAGAAGCTTAAAGGAAGAATGTTTAGCCACTGTTATAGAAGGCATAACTCAAGCAAGTCATACCCCAATAGTGTTCAAGTAAAACACCGTGTAATAGTATGTTGAACTTGGCTTGGTTGTAGATACTGCATTTGCCCCCTCCTAGATGGACTTATCCCCTTGTTGGATTTGGCTGATGTTTGGCTAGATCTGGCTACCCATGCTTGGATTTGAACCCTCATAGTCAAATTTGGGCATATTTTGGTCAAAGCAAGCCCCTTGTGACTCAATCATATTTGACTACTTGTGGATTGACTGGTAGAAGCAACACCCAAGTATTAAAGCCTGTTACGACCCGGTTTTCAAATCTCTACAGGACCCGAGATCGGCTCGCCTCGACTAATCCCAAGATCCAGTCGTCCAACAAGAAATAACCGAGAAGTAGGAAAATAAACCACATTCACATATGTAATGTAACTAAGCAGTAAAGGAAAGTAAAATCTGCTATTCCAACACATACCACCACAACAACAGGAAAAACGGAAACGAAAGCAACAGTAACAGAAATAGTAGCAAAAAGTCTGAAACTCACTATAACAGTAAAAAGAGTACAACAAAAAGTGTTGAAAACTACGGCTGGGCTCGACTGGGCCCAGCACCCTCTACAGCCGGAAGCTCAGGCTGCTCAACTCCTGGACCTGAACAGTGTTATGGAAAAGACGGAGTCAGCGAACACTGAGTAGAGTGGTAACTATACTATCTAAAACAGTAAAAGTAACAGGCATAATTATCTTTTCTAGTTATTTTATTTTACAGGTAATTCCTTTTTCACCCCTTTTTGTAATCTTTCCGATTTTTCTTGATCTTGCAAGTTCCTCATGGGAACGATCTTGATTGCAGTCTTTTCCGAAAAGTGGAAGGTACACGTGGTGCTCTTCTGGTCGAGAGAGTCCCCCGTGGTAGTCCTATACTCAGTCAACCACCCTGAGGTCACTGTCAGACGTAACGGTGACTACGGTACACGCGATAAGCGCACGGGTAGCTACCCCGCATTGACACGCGGTCAGTCATTTCCGCTAAAGGGTATGTTCAAAATATAGCATGGAACAGTATAAGGCCTAGTCCTCTCAGAAACAGGGGTCTAGCCCCTCGAAACCAAATAGGGGTCTCGCTCCTCCACAGTCCGCGTACCTTCGTCTGACTACCCCGGTTTGCCCAGTGGGCCTAACAAGTCGGTGTAGGGTGGCTAGCTGAACCGCGGACCCCGTGAGGTGGCTAGCTCCCTCCCTACACTAATAGCTCGCCTCGGTACCGTGTACACGAGGGCCAACAGAAGTCGGTGTAGAGTGGCCAATCTTAACCCCGGGTCCCAACCCAAGGGCGGCTAGCTCCGCTCTACACCAAAAGGGGACAGTCACTCTCCTTGATACCACGTACTTAAGGGCCAGCACACTTCCCATCCACATTCCAGATTTTCCATCTAACCACAGGATCTCTACTCCTAACTCCCCGTAGGGTTCATGCTCACGTTCACTATATTATTCCAATCCAGATTTCATCATTCACAATTCAATTCTTGTTTGTATACAGGCAGCTCGTATTTCCACAATTTAATGCATGCAACAAACGATTTCACTAGTAACTGTTCAGTTATCTTAGGCAGCCCATATTCTAACAGGTAGCTCATACTTATTTACAGGAAATGGTTAACAATTTAGTTTATTCATGTATACAAATACAACTATGCAGAATAATTGGTTCAATCATTTCTCTGTCCTAGGATTCGTGCCACATCCTAGGTTTCTAGTTGACTAAATTTCATAGATACATTCATATTTACTAAGAATAACAGGGGTGGACCACTCTACCAGACAATCCAACAGTACTGGGGGCTCGAACCGCAGATCCAGGCGCTTCTGCAAGCCTCAGACACGCAGCAGGTCGAAGTCCTATACCAAGGTATACATCACAAGGAAGATTCATAACAGTGTATAAAGGTTTCTAATATGTAGAGAAACTTACAAGGAAACCACAAATACTTCATTTGCGTAAAACGAATCCCGATCGGGTCCTAAACGGGTCAAAAACGTGTCTGTAGACCAAAATTAGACGTCTGGAAATAAGTCTAGACATCTTAAAAGTCACAGAGACTCACCTCATGCTCCTGCAGTAACCTTAGACATCCAGGATTCCCTCGCGACCGTCTGGAAACAGTTCCAGATGTCTGACCAGTCCTCCAGTCGTCTGGAAACGCCTCCGGTCGTCTGATGAGCTGTTCAGACGTCCGAAAGTGCATGGAAAGGCGTTCCACGCACCTTCCCAAGGCTGCTCCTACGCACGTTAGAGCAACCACCCTATTTTAGCTAAACCAAATCATCTGCGGTGCGGCCTACATGGCCGTAACCACAAAGAGAACGTACCTCCTCGATACAGATGCCTTCAAACATCCGGTGTTGACGCCAGATGTCTAGACGCGTAGTCGGTCGTCTGGACCGCACTCCAGACGTTTGATACTGGAAAAATTCCAGTATCAGACTGCGCTCCCAACTCTCCTCACCGCGCTCCGCCGCGTTTCTCCTCTCTCTACCACAGCTCCAGCTGCTGTAGGGGGTCGGGGACGACGCTCTAGACCTCTTCCTCCCGCACGTGCTGTGGTGGTCGTGCGAGCTCCAACGAGCTTCCAAGAAGCTCCCGACCTCGGCCTCCTCATGCACTCTCCTCCTCACTCTCACGCTCTCTCTTGCTCACATCCTCCGCTGCTTCGCCACGCACTCTGATGGTGGAGATGGTGGTGTGTGAAGTGGAGAGGAGAGGAGGAGAGGGTGGCCTTTTGTAAGGCCACGGGTTAGGGTTTTCCAGGAGGGAGGGAGGATGAAAAGGAGAGAGAGAAGAGTTCTGCACGCCGCCTACATGTAGAACGCAGAAGACGTACAAAAAATTAATTTCCAGACGTCCAAGAGAGGGTCAAGACATCAGGACAGACGTCTGACTGACACTCCAGACATCTTAAAAGGCTAAAAAATGGGACGGGTCTTTACAAAGCCAATCTTCAGGGAGTGGTAAAGACTGTGGAGCAAGTTGTGTTGTTAGAGATGTGGGAGTGGCAAACTTGAAGTGAGGGTGTGGGGGGACAACCATAGAAGAGGGTGGACACTCACCTCCTGCAAGAGAGGTAAATAGCAAGGAAGGCTAGTTTCTCTACGATCGAAGGCTGCAAAAAATGACGACGATAGAGCTTGTTTGAGAGGAAACTTTAACCACTCTTGAACAAATATCAAATTGACTCCTACAATATTATCCCTAGAATACCCTAGATCCTAAAATGGTCCCCTAAGAGGAAAAGGACACCTCCATGTCCCAAAAAAATTGACATCCTAGATCTCAAAATGGTCCCTAAAATAACACCTCCACTCCCAAAGAAAATTCAAATCCAAGTGGGGATGGGTGTTCGATCGATTTGGGTAGGTTTGGGTCATTTTTGGTTTGGGTTGACAAAATAGCAATTAGTGATCCGAACAAATTAGATCAGGTGAGGTTATTCGAGTCATTGATTTGAGTCAATCGGGTTAGGTGAAACCCAAATTTCTTATACATGTTTATTAACAAAATTAGCATGTTATATTCTTCGCAACCTTTTTTTTTACATTGGTTGGTTTGAAACAAACTAAACAATATCTAATGCCACCTATAAGCACTAAGGGTAAAATGAGGCTACTCCTAATGCTTTTAACTTCATCTATGGATCACATATCATCGTGAAACTTTGGGCATTGAAATCGATGAATACAAGAAAGATTTCTTTTAAATTTCATTTGAATCAAATATTCTTAATCCATTCATCAAGTGGGCCCAATTTTTCTCATTATTTTGGTTTTAAAAAATGTGCCATTGTTGATGGAGATGGAATTATCCAATTAGGTTGAAACTCTATACAACTCTCGGTTATATTTTGATAGTGAGACTTTTAAAGTTTTATAACGTTATATGATCTGTAAACGAAGTTAAAAGCATTAGGAGTAGCCAATTGGCTCCCCCCATTGAGCTATCAACAATTTACACGAGCAATAATTATCCTTTAAAACAACAAACAATTATTCTTGAAGTATTGATTCAGGTTAAGTGGGTGGATTTGACCCATGAGTTACTTGTAGTAAAATCTTAAATTATTTAGATGGATATTATACCCATAAATGAACTTGATATCCATATTAATTTTACTTAAATCAGGTGACCCATTTTTGGTGATTTTTGCGAATTACCTATACAATACCCACCCCCGTACAAGTTGGGGCATTTGTGGTATCATTCCACCAACCCACCACCACCCCCCGTGCCTATGCCCCAGTGGGCATGCCCCTATCCCCCTCCCCTCCATTCACCACCATCCACCATCACTGTCCCCCTTCTTCGTCTTCTCCTCGTACTCCCAGTAAACCCATCCCCTCCCCTCTTGAAAGAGTTCTCAACAAAGAAACGGATCACACGCGCAAACTTCTCAATCTCGCCTCCAAATCTCATCCCTCTCCTCACGTACTTCCGTTAGCAAACAACATTAATTATTCTTAGACGTTCCTTTCCATAGGTGACGACCCACGGACGTTATTATTAGGGATTGCCACCCTATACGCAGCCAAGTCTTGTTAGGCAGAGGATGTCATCTAAAGGTATAATTGCTCCCAATGGGACCTCCCTGTTGCTCCCACCTCAAGAAAGGAATTCATGACAAGATAAGTCACTTTGTCCATTTTTCCTTCCTAAAAAAAAGTGGCCGTAGCCCCTTTGCTATTTTCCTCTTAAAATAGGTGATGGATCAATAGTAGAGTACATACCATTTGGCCCTTTCACCCCTTGCTGGAGGGATGGGCACATGGTTGCTGCTTGTTGTCTATGTGGGCATCATCTATAGAGTGAAGCCAATGCTTGGAGAATGAAGGATCCTCCTTCATTGACAGAGTTACTCATTGCCCAACTCACTACCTGCCAGAGCTATGGGCAACAACAGTAGCTTTGAGCTCCTCCCACTTCAATTGGCCCCTAGATCAAGCCGCCAAAGGCTGGCCTCCATTAAGCCACCATCAGCTGGCCACCACTTCTTTCAGTCCCAACTAGATGCGAGGCAACTCCAATTGTTCCCCCTTGGATGAGAACTTTTCGAGCTCCTCCAACCACTTGAGCTCCTGCAGCTTCACCAAAGGAGGGACGGAACTCTCCTCGAGCCACTCAACTTGCCCTGAAATGACCCTCTCTAAGGGCCATTTAGGCATTTTCGTAAACTGTAGGGGTCATATCATAAATTTTACATCCCTACTTCTCACCTATTTGACCCCACAAGAACAAATCAAGGAAGCTATGACTATTTTCATAATTTTTACCCCCACAGATTTTGGTTCTACGGGGTCAGGTGTAATTTACCCCAACCCCACCTTACCCCATGCACCCCTAAAACCCTACCCACAACCCTTTAAAAACCCTCCCATGCAACCCCTGCATCCTCCTCACCACCTCGAGCGGCACGCCCTACACTCCCCCCACCACATTTCGTTTCTCCTCTACGAGTAGTGAGTGTTATGACCCCGGCATCAAACGTCGTTTAAGACGTCTGGAATTTAATTTTTTCGGCGTACGGTTTCGCATCTGCGCGCAGACTGAACCGTTGCCCTCCTTTCTTCCCTTTCTTCCTTCCTGCAGGCGCAGCCTTCCTTCTCTCTCTCCCCCACGGCACCTTCAAATACCCCCCTCTCCTCTCCCTCACCCTCACTCCACCGCCTTCTTCTCCTTCTTCCTGTTAGCGAGAGAGTGAGCGGGTGAGGGCAGCAGCAGCTGCTGCCGTGAGTGCGTGGGGAGGAGGGGTTGCTGCGAGAGGGAGAGAGCTAGATCGCGAGGTTGCGAGCTTGCCGGAGCAGCCAGGGTCGGCCGGTGGGTGCACAGCAGGAGCATGGTGTTGGGGAGGAGCTGCTGCAGCTCAGGCAACAGGCGAGCTCGGCACGGCCGTGTGCAGCGGGCGGAGGGCGAGGTCCTGATTCTGGGAAAATTTCCCAGAATCAGACGTCTGGACATATGTCCAGACGACGCAGGAGACATCTAGAGGAAGGTCCAGACGTCTGAAAGGTACGATATTTTTCCTTCCCTTCTTCTTTCGCGTGTACGGCCATGCAGCCGTTCCGCCGAAGGGTTCTGCTTCGTTCTGTGTTGCGGACGGTCGCATATGTGTGCAGGTGTCGTTCAGGAAGGCGCAAGGGCACGCCCTCCCACACAAATCGGACGTCTGGGCACAGCAGCAGACGACGGAGAGGGTCTCTAGTTGTCTGGAAACTAAGTCCAGACGGTTCAGCGGGATTCTGGACGTCTGAAGGACCGCGCAGGAGCAAGGTATGACCTGAGCCATCGTTTAAGACGTTTGGAAGATGTTCCAGATGTCTAATTATGGGCATACTTGTCGTTTTTGACTCGTTTAGGGTCCATTCGAAGTCTGTTTTCCGTGTTTCAGGTTTCGTTCTTCTCAGATTTAGTTCCTCTACCTATTTACAGTATTTATATCCTATTCTAAGTAGCTTCTTGTAATTGATCCTTGTGTTACGACCCCGTTCTGTTGCGGCGATGGGGGTTGCGGAGGCGTGCGGGCTTACCGATCACACCCCCAGTACTCCCGATTTTGCGGGTAGAGTGGCTCCCTTTAATTATTTACCAACATTTATGCACTTGTGAGATAATCAATAGATTCTAAGGTATGGCATGAACCCTAGGATTGGAAAACTAGATTGAACGATAGATCCTAGGGAATGGCATGAACCCTAGGATTGGAAAACTAGATTGAACGATAGATCCTAGGGAATGACATGAATCCTAGGACTGGAAAACTAGATTGAATGATAGATCCTAGGGTGTGGCAATAATCCTAGGAACAGAAACACCAAAACGAATGTCGTGAAATTATAAATTGCAGTTTTGGAAAAGTAGAAAGAAAAATGATAATTGCCTGTAATTGGATAATAGTTGCTTGTTATGAATGGCTATTAACCGTTGAGAACATGGGCTATATGAATATAAAGTTGAAATGATGAAACCTAAATTGGCTTAGTGAAATAAATATGAGCATGAACCCTACAGGGAATTAGAAATAGAGCTCCTGAGAGGTGAATGGAATAGAATTGGGGAAGTGAGCTAGCCCTTGAGTACGGAGTACCAAGAAGAGCGACTGTCCCCCTATTTAGTGCAGAGCGGAGCTAGCCGCCCCAGGGACCCAGGGTTAGGTTTGGCCACTTTGTACAGACTTTTGGCCCTCGTGTACACAATACCGAGGAGAGCTACTAGTGTAGGGAGAGCACTAGCTACCTCACGGGCCCCGGGGTTCTGCTAGCCCTCCTACACCGACTTGTTAGGCCCGCTGGGCAAACAAGGGTAGTCAGGCGAGGGTGCACGGACTGTGGAGGGGCAAGACCCCTGTTTGGTTACTGTGGAGGGGCTGGACCCCTATTACTGAGAGGGCTCTGCCCTATACTGGTTCCGTGATGTGCTTTGGGGCGCACCCATTAACGGAAACGATTGACCGCGTACCAGTGCGGGGTAGCTACCCGTGCGTTTATCGTGCGTGCCGTAGTTACCGTTACGTTTGTCAGTGACCTTGGGACGGTTTACTGAGGGTAGGACCACCACGGGGGACTCTCCCGGCCAGGAGAGCACCACGTGTTACTTCTACTTTTCGGAAAAGATTGCAATCAAGATCGTTCCCACGAGGAACATTCGAGATCAAGAAAAAGATCTGAGGAATAACTCAATAATGAGTAAACGGAAAATAAAGAAAGAGATTAAAAATACAACAGCTACTGTCCACCTTACTGTTTTTCTTAGCTTTTGGTTGACTCTCTACTCAGCATTTCGCTTACGTGTCACCTTTGTCACCTTTTCAGGACCAAGTGTTGAGCAGCCGAGCCGGCGGCTGCAGAGGGAGCTGGGCCTAGTAGAGCCCAGTAGTCTTACTTGTGTAGTACCTACTGTATCGTCTCTTTTGTGTAGTGAGTATTTTTCTGTTACCATTGTACTCTTTTATTGTAAGCATCATGTTATGTACCTGTTTATTTCCTTACTGTTGTGGTGGTGTATACTGTAGTAGTTCTTTTCTTTACTGTTGTATTTTGTTACTGCTAGTTATATACATGGTGAATGTGGTTTATTTTACTGCTCTTTTGGTTACTTTCTCGTTGGATGACTGGGTCTTGGGATCAGTCGAGTCGGTCAGATTCTCGTGTCTCGTAGGGATTTGGGAATCGGGTCGTAACAGTGAGTGAGGGAGAAGGAGAGAGGGCGAGGGAGAGAAGGGAGTGAGAGGAGGAGAGCTTGAGAAGTTGAGAGGGAGGGACGTTGCTGTTGTTGCATGTAGCGCGAGGCCGCAGCGGTACGCGGTGCGAGTCATTGAAGGCGCAGACTCCCACATTTGAAGTGCAGAGCAGAAGGCAAGCCATGCGTCCATCAGACGTCCAAGAAGGTCGGTAGACAGCTGGGAGGCTTCGTAGGCGTCCATAGCAAGCTTCGGACATCCGGGCGCATGCAGGACTCAAGGTGCAGTTTGCCCAAGGCATCTGCGCTGTGTGTGGGCTCGGGACTCAAGTTTGCATGGAGAAGTAAGCTGTGTAGGGAAGAAGGATGTTGGGTAAGCGCGCACACCCGGTGACCAAGGTGCTTTCGGACGTCTAGAGGTAGTGCCAGAGTCCGATTGCAACCCCAGACGACCGAGAGAGGTGTCAGACGTCTGGCTGCACCCTTAGACGACCGTGAGAGGTAGTAGACGACAGAAGAAGAAGCAGGAGTGCTAGGCAGGTTCCTACGTGCATTTAAGATGTCTGGGACTCACCCCAAACGTCTAATATCAATTAGTATGCACGTCTGCTGCAGGCAGGCGACCAGTCTAGCCAGACCAGCCTGCCTGGTTCGATTCAAGTAAACCAGGAGTGTTTGGGCTGATTCAAGGCCCAAACAAGGTCACAATTGCGCAAACAAGGTATCGTTGGAAAGCTCGTAGGATTTACTATGTTTTAGAATTGTTTTCACACTATTTTGAGCCTATTTTACGTACTAAAATGTTAGTCAACGAAATTAATGCTTGGTTTGACCGTTAAATTGGTGTAGGTCCCAAGTCCATAGTGCGTGAGGGACTTGCGGAGGCGTTGGGATCTGCCATTGGTGCCCCCATATCGCCCGTACCCCTTGGTAGAGTGGGCTTTCTCTACTACTTTGATTGATTTTGTTAAGTGAATGTTAAACTAGAGATCTCTGCTTGAAGCCTAAGTCATGAAATGAACCCTAGGATTGAGAATGATGTATGTTTACGTTTAGTATATGAACCCTGATTGATATAACTTAAATATGCTTGATGATCATTTCCACATTATGAGGAAATGGTAACTCGAATGATGTAGTTAAATGTTTTTACAGTTATATTACAAGTTGCTTATTTCCATGATTGAAACCTAAATATGAATAGAGATACATGCAACTTGTTGGTGTGAGACGAGTATTATGAATGAACCTTATGGGGAACTAGAAAAGTAGCTAAATTGATGTGACATGAAAATTCTGATGTATGATGGAACAATCTCGCCTATACAGGCATGACTATTGGTTGGACTTGGGTATAGAAAGTGAGCTGACCCTCGTGTACATGGTACCGAGGAGAGCTACTATCACTTTTGTGTAGGGAGAGAGCTAGCCTTCCCTTGGGTTGGGACCTGAGATAGGAATGGCCTCCCTACACAGACTCCTGTTGGGCCCACTGGGCAAACCGGGATAGTCGGACGAGAGTACGCAGACTGGTGAGGGGCGCGACCCCTGTTTTGTTTTGTGTTGTACGATAGAGCATACCCACTAGCGGAAATGATTGACCGCGTATCAATGCGGGATAGCTACCCATGCGTCTATCGAACGTGTCGTAGTCACCGCTACGTCACGATCGTGACCCCGGGGTGGTAGACCGGGTGTAGGACTACCATGGGGTACTTTCCCGACCAGGAGAGTGACACGTATACGTCCTGCATCGTGGGAAAACTGCAACAAGATCATTCCCATAGGGAACATGTGAATCAAGTGATGACATGGACCTTTACTAGAATGCCTAAATACTAAACAACTAATGATTATGAATAGAACCAGATGTTAACTGCATAAATAGTTTACTGCTTTTAACAGTTAAATGCATTAAATGTTTTTAAGTATGCCACTCTACTTAGCATTTATCTGACATCCGCTACTTATGTTTAGGTTAGAGAGGTGAGCAGCAATACCACTCGCTGCGGAGGGTGTTGGGCCTAGTCGAGCCCAGCCTTAGTCAGTTTTCAGCTTACTATCTTTGTAGTACTTTTCTTTCTTCATGTTGGAACTAGTAGCCATGTTTTCTACCTTCCAATTTTAGTTGTGATGGCTATGTTGTGAATTCTATTTTTCTCTTGTGACATGATGTCTATTTCAGATTATTGTTCTACTTTCTGGCTTTCATTGAATGCTTAGCTATATTGCATGTGTAGAATGCTATATAATATATATATAGTTTATTTCTCGATAGACGATTGGGTTTTTGGATTAGCCAAGTCGAATCATTCCTGGGTTCCATGAGGAGTCGAGTTCGGGTTGTAACAAAAGGCCACACACGAGGAAGGGAGAGTGGCTGCCGTTCACCACTCGAGCTCTACAACCTCACCAAAGGGGGGACTCAGCTCTCCTTAGGCCATCAGCTGGCCACCATCGCCACGCATGCGGGAAGGGAGCATGGCTACCTTCCCTATTTCTCCTCCCGTTGTGAGGAACCTCCATCGGAGTTCTTCTTTCAAGGGGATTCACCAAGCAAGCTCTCCATCCCTGGGTGCCGCCCAACTAGAAAAATAATCGGCCACCCATCAAGTTCGGTAAACGCCAGTCGACCACCGTCATTTAGCACCTCCCATCATCTACCGACTTTTCTCTCCATCAGCTGGTTGGCCTCTGCGCCCAATAGCCGGTCACTTAGGCCCTCAGTCGGCCTCTCAAACCAACGGTCGACCGCTCAAGCCTTCAGGTACCCACCGACCATGATGCGGCTCCAACGTGGCCTCATGTCTTAATGCCACTCTTACTCGTTTGGGCCCACCACTCGCCTCAACCCACGCTGCCCTAGGTGAAGGTCAGGAAAGAGGGTTGGATAATAATCCCTAGCTGAGGAGAGCCCCTTCAAATGGCCTGTAGCCCCTACACGAGGCTACCCTTCCTCCTCCCCCTGCAATGGGTTGAACTCGAAGTTGAAGGGCAGCAGGAGAAAGAATGATGCTGTGGATGGGCAAACGGAAGAGGAAGATGAAGATCTCTCCACTTGACCATGGCTGCCTGAACATGGTAGCCCTAAGCATGGCCACCTGGACAAGGCCACCGGAGTATAGCTACTTGGCTGCTGCATCATCAAGTTAGTGCCTGTGGATAAGCCCTCCCTTATGGTTGGCAAGCCCTCAAGTCCACCTGAAGGAGTCCTAGTTAGGTGCTCCTTTCCTTCATGTAACCACTCAAAGATCTCTCTCTACCAAATTGTGTCAAGCTTTAAATAAGGAATAATTACTCTATACTTAACAGGGTGATTTTCTTTCATTAAAAAATGGGGGCAAAAATCCTCATGAATTCAAGGATTGTTACGAGTAGGGCATCAGACGTAGTTTAAGATGTCTGGGAAGTGGCCCAGACGTCTGGCCAGACGTCTGGAACCCTTCCCAGACGTCTGGTATTAAATTTTTTTGGCGTACGGGTTTGCATCTGCACGCCTGCGTGCTCAGACTGAACCCGCCGCCTTCGTTCTTCTCTTTCTCTCCCTGCAGGCGTCATTTTTCCTCCTTCTCTCTCCCCGCGACTGCCTTATAAAAACGCTTCCCCTCTCCCTCACCCTCACTCCACCGCCTTCTTCTTCTTCTCCCTGTCTGCGAGAGAGCGCGCGGGCGAGAGCGGCCGCAGCGACTACTGCAAGTGTGTGGGGAGGAGGAGCCGTTGCGAGGGGAAGAAGGAGCTCGACCGCGAGGGTGCGAGCTTGCCGAGGCAGCTAGAGCCGACCGGCGGGAGAGTAGCGAGCGCGGGGTGTCGCAGAGGAGCTGCTGCAGCTTGGGCAGCAAGCGGACGCGACGCGGCACGGCCGTGCGCTGCGGACGGAGAGCGAGAAGAGTTCTGATTATGGGAAATTTTCCCAGAATCAGACGTCTGGACTTACGTCCAGACGACGCATAAGACGTCTGGAGGAAGGTCCAGACGTCTAAAAGGTACATATTTTCTTATCTTCTCCTTTTTACGCGTGTATGGCCATGCAGCCGTCTGCCGCGTTCTTCTGCACCCCTTCGTTATGAGAGCGAGTGTGTGTTTGTGTAGGAATCGTTCGGGAGGGCGGTAGGGCTCGCCATCCCACATAGATCAAACGTCTGGACACAGTACCAGACGACGGAGAGGACCTCCAGACGTTCGGGGTGACAATCGGACGTCTGGAAACTAAGTCCAGACAATCCAGCTGCCTTCTGGATGTCTGAAGGACTGCGCAGACCAAGGTATGGCGTGATCGACCTTTTAAGACGTCTGGAAGAAGTTCCAGACGTCCGATTTTGGACAGACTCGTCGTTTTTGACCCGTTTAGGGTCCGTTCGGAGTCCGTTTTCCGCGTTTCGAGTTTCGTTCTTTCCAGATTTATTTCCTCTACCTGTTTACAGTAATTGTATACTGTTCTGAGTAGCTCCTTGTCTTTGATCCTTGTATTAGGACCTCGTTCCGTTGCGGCTCTGGGGGTTGCGGAGGCGGGTGGGATTGCCGACCACGCCCCCAGTACTCCCGATTTTGCGGGTAGAGTGGCCCTTTAATTTCATTATCAAAAATTTTACATTTATGAAACAATTAATAGAGTCTAGGGCATTGCATGAACCCTACAGCTGAGGAATTAGATTGAATGATAGATCCTAGGGTATTACATGAATCCTAAGACTGGAAAACTAGATTGAATGATAGATCCTAGGGTATGGCATGAATCCTAGGACTGGAAAACTAGTTGAATATGTACAATGCAGTCTTGGAAAAGTGGAAAGGAAACGATAACTGCCTGTAAATTGGTTAATAGCTGCCTGTTATGAATGGATAAATACGGTTGAGAACATGAATTGTATGGATATAAAGCTGGAACGGTGAAACCTAAATTGGCTGAGTTAAAAGAGCATGAACCCTACGGGGAATTAAGAGTAGAACTCTTGGAAAGTGAATGGAATAGAATTGGGGAAGTGAGCTGGCCCTTGGGTATGGAGTACCAAGGAGAGTAACTGTCCCCCTGTTTAGTGCAAAGCGGAGCTAGTCGCCCCAAGGACCCGGGGTTAGGTCTGGCCACTTTGTACTGACTTTTGGCCCTCGTATACACAGTACTAAGGAGAGCTACTAGTGTAGGGAGAGCACTAGCTACTCCACGGGCCCCGGGGTTCTGCTAACTCTCCTACACCGACTTGTTAGGCCCACTGGGCAAATCAGGGTAGTCAAGCGAGGGTGCGCGGACTGTGGAGCGGCAAGACCCCTGTTTGGTTACTGTGGAGGGGGTGGACCCCTGTTACTGAGAGGGATTCGCCCTATAGTGGTTCCGTGCTGTGCTTTGGGCGCACCCGTTAACGGAAACAACTGACCGTGTGCCAGTGCTGGGTAGCTACCCATGCATTTATTACGCGTGCCGTAGTCACCGTTATGTCTGTCAGCGACCTTGGGGTGGTTGATTGAGGGTAGGACCACCACGGGGGACTCTCCCAGCCAGGAGAGCACCACGTGTTACTTCTACTTTTCGGAAAAGACTGCAATCAAGATCGTTCCCACGAGGAGCATTTAAGATCAAGAGAAGGATCTGAGAAATAAATCAATAGTGAATAAATGGGAAAAATATAAAGAAAGAAAGTAAAAATTTAACAGCTACTGTCCACTTTACTGCTTCTTCTAGCTTTTAGTTGCCACTCAACTCAGCGTTTCGCTGACGTGTCACCCTTGTTACTTTTCAGAACCAGGTGTTGAGTAGCCAGAGTCGACGGCTACAGAGGGCGCTGAGCCTAGTAGAGCCCAGTAGTGTCACTTGTAGTACCCACTGTACTTTTTTTGCTGTTGTTGTGAGTAGTTTCTGTTACCCCCTATACTCTCTTTATTGTAAACTTCATGTTTATGTATATGTTTATTTCTCTACTATTGTGGTGGCGTATATTGTAGTAATTCTTTTCTCTATTGCTGTATTTTGTTACTGCTAGTTATATACATGTTGAATGTGGTTTATTTTACTGCTCTTTTGGTTACTTTCTCGTTGAACGACTGGGTTTTGGGATCAGTCGAGTAGGTCCGATTCTCGTGTCTCGCAAGGATTCGAGAATCGGGTCTTTACATCTTGTCCAAGCATGTAAGGACATGTAACGTCCAAACATTAAATGGCTTTCTGAGGAAAAAATAGAGAGATTCAAAATGGTTTCATAAAATGGAGCCTTTCTTCTCATCTTGCTGTAGGCGTCAACTAACCCGGGGGTAGAGCAACTCCTCCCTTCTTTGCCTTAAATCATGATTGTACCATCAGTGCTAATAAAAAAAAGTAGAATATATGAAGCCGTCAACAGCCAAACAATGCTCCACGCATCCCTTCTCTTATGCAAATATAAGTAAATTTTTTTCTATTTCATAAAATAGATGTTTATCTTTACAAAATTTATATTATCTCTATACCACTTATCTCCCAAGTCGCCTGTGAATTGGTACACGTTGGGACTAGAAAACTCCCCTTTGTTCCCAACAAGTACGCACCACCTGCACGGGATAGGCTGCCAATGGGTACCCCAACTAAAGAGGACCCCGAACTCCTTGCGAGCGTCAGTTCTGTGTGATGAATCTTGGTGGGAGAGCCTAGGTACTTCAATCTCGCCAATATGGAAGGTGGGTTGAGATGAACTTTAAAGTCGGGAACTGAATTCCTTCACTTTCATTGAGAATTATATTTTACCATTCACCTATTTTATCAAGTGACAGTTCGCAAACAACCCCTCCCAAGAGCGCGAGCGGGAGCAATGAAGCCCCTATCCCCCGGCACTACCACAGCTGCTGAGGGCAAGGGTAACCTCTACGCGAGGGCAAAAAAGAGAAGAGAAATCTACTCTCGCAGACGGCATAGTTAGCTAGACTATGAGAGTGGGGGAAACTGATGAGGGAAGAAAATTGCTCTCACGAAATAAGTCCAATAGAATCGTGAATAAACTAGCCGAACCTACTTGGACTCAGTCCACATGGGAATGCGAAGAGGCGAGCAGTCCACTAAGTAGTTACAAGTGAATGCCATGACTCACCATGACTCCATTAACTCCCCACTGACTCTCCATTATCCTCCATTATGTCAGCGATTACACTTTCAAAAGTGTAACCTCCCATATTTTGTAATCTATAAATATCGATCCCCAATCCACAAGAGAGGTAGACCCAATGGGGGACCGAAGGAGAGCAAGCAGGTTTTACAGTCTACCACTTCTTGTATTTTCCTGGATATAGTGGATAGTGAGGGTTAGATCCTCTCCCTAGACATACACCCCTTAAGGTGGAACTGGGTCAGGTGTTACAACCCCTCTCCAAGAGGCAAGTGGGGGCAATGAAGCACCTATCTTTTAATACTACTAAGAGATAGCTACTAAGGGTAAGGGTGTACCTTCCGTTGGAGGGTAAGGAAAAAGAAGTCTATTCTTGCAGTTGACATAGTCAGACTACGAGAGTGGGGCCATTTGTTGTGGGATGAAAATTGCTTTCAAGGAGCTCAATTGGTTAGTGATCAAATTGGTAGAACCTACTTGGACTCGGTCCATGTGGGGATGCGAAGAGACACAGTTAACGGAGTGGTTACCAGTCAATGCCATAATCATCATTATTTTCCATTATCTCTAAATAATGACACATTGTTTATAAATAACTCTACATTATTGTAGCGGTTACACATTTCTAAAATGTAACCGGTAGCGTTTATGCTCTATAAATAGCTCCTACCTCCAGATGGAATGGAGGACATCCAATGAGAGACCCATGGGGGCAATCCAAAGAGTCTATAGCTCACAATTTCTTGTATCATTCCCATCAATAGTGGATATTGAGGGTTAGATATCTTCCCCAAACGTACACCTCTTGAGGTAGAACCAGGTGAACAATCTTTCTTGTTCATGTGGTTGATTGTCATTCTGTGGTTATGTTTTGTTTCCTACATTTGTAAATTCTTTAATGGCTATCGGTGACCTTGACGATGACTTCCAGGCCCATCAGAATCAAAGACTCTTAATCTATTCATCAAGTGAGGCCAATTTTTCTCATTATTTTTGTTGTAGAAAATGTACCATTGTTGACAAAAGGGATATAATTATCTAATTGAGTTAAAATTCTATATAATTCTTAATTATATTTTAACAATGAAATTTCCAAACTTTCATGACGATATATAATTTGTAAATAAAATTAAAAATATTAGAATTAACCAATTGACTCGTTCCATCAAACTAATCATATTTTACCTCGGCAATGATTATTCGTTAAAATAATATAACATTATTCTTAAAACATTAATTCGAATTGAGTGAGTCGATTTTATCGATAGGCCAGTAAAATTTTAAATTATTCTGATGGCTATTAAACCCACCCCTTGCAAGTGGGGGTATCTGTGGTATCACTCCACCAACACCCCCGTCACCCACCCACGCGCCTGTGCCCCCATGGGCGCGCCCCCGTCTCCCCTCCCCTCCATACACCACCATCCACCGTCACTCTACCCCTTCTTCACCTTCTCCTCGTGCTCCCGGTAAACCCATCCCATCCTCTCCTCCTGAAAGAGTTCTCCAAAAAAGAAACGGATCACACGCGCAATCATCTCAATCTCTCCTCCAAATCTCGTCCCTCTCCTCACGTACTTCCGTTGGCAAACAACATTAATTATTCTTAGACGTTCCTTTCCAGAGGTGACGACCCGCGGGCGTTATTATTAGGGATTGCCGCCCCACACGCTGCTACCAAAAACCCCTTCCCCCCTCCCCCATTCTCACCATCGCATCGCCTACACATTCCCTTCCAGATCCCACCACTTCCGATCAGCTGTTTGAAGCCCTCTCCTTTTTAGGGGCAATTCTCTTGGGGAGCCGTTGTTGCTGGTGATAGTTGAGGAAGGCATGGGGGTGATGTCGAGGCGGGTGCTGCCCGCCTGCGGGCAGCTGTGCGTTCTGTGCCCGTCGCTGCGGGCGCGGTCGCGGCAGCCCGTGAAGAGGTACAAGAAGATGCTCGGCGCAATATTCCCGAAGTCTCAGGTCGATCCCGCGCTCAATTACGTGTTTTTTTTTTTTTCTTCCCGGTTTTGGGCCATCTGGTGGTTCTCTTGTTTCTGGTTGGTGCTGTTTGGAGGTTTAGTTGGTGTGTCTGCTCGGTTGATGAATTGCTTGTTGTCAAAGGAACTTTGGTTGCATAACTTTTACTGCGGTGCGATTCCGCAGGGAAAATTGTAGGAGGAACGATGTTACTAGATGGATGCGGAGATTTGAATGATGTTCTTTTGTTGCTGGTCTTGTTGCTTTTTGACCTATTAAGCAAGTTGTGGATCTTGTGAAATGGAGACCGATAAGCTAAGTACTTGATTTTTGGTTCTGAGGTCGATAGGGAGATTTGAATTCGAGTATCAATTTGTCATTAGCAGTGCTTGTGTGTTTGCCATCCTGATGTGGTTTAGGATCATATTCAGCAATCTAACTTGCATGTTTTTCTTGGTGTTGGGCCATCTGGTGCTCTCATTTCTGATCGGTGTTGTTTGGAGGTTTGATTGGTGTATCTGCTCAGATGATGAATTGCTTGTTGACCAAGGAACTTTGGTTATGCAACTTATAATGTGATGTGAATCAGTGGGAGAAATGGAGAAGGGACAATGTGATTAGGGGGTGCGTGAGGATTTTTTTACGATGTTCTTTTGTTGTTGATCGTATTGCTTTCAACTTATTCAGCAAGTTGCAGATCTTGTGAAATGGAGTTCGTCAAGTACTTGATTTTTGGATGTGAGCTAGATAGGAACATTTGAATTGGAGTATCAACTTGTCCTTAGCAGCGCTTTCTGGTCTGCCATTTGATTCTGTATTTAAGATCAACTTCAGCTTACTGCGACCTAAGCATTCCCTTTTGAAAGAGAAGCTTGTTTTTGTAGTTTTCCAAGTGTTCACTCCTGAGGTTGATGCTTATCGTGTTTGGTAGAGGTTACCTGAGGTCATTATCAGTTAGGCTTTTAGGGTGGTAGGTAGAGGCTACTGGCGACATTTTGGAATCTCTTACCAAAACGAGTGTGATTTGGTTAGAAAGTGATATTCTGTTGTGTTGTTTTTCTTCGAATATGAATCTAAATGAAAAGAAGATTCCTTTGTGGAAAAATGGAAAGTAGATCAGTAATGCATTATCTCTCAAAGTTAAAATAGGACATTGATTCTGTTGGACTTTCTCACTGAATCTCACATGTTATAGAACAAGGTAAGGAAATTATCTCATTCAGTTTTCTCATTGATAGCTTTTCACTGGTGTCTCTCATGGATTATCTTGTTATTAATTGAATCAAGCTCCTTGTTCTATCGAAAATTGCATGGATTTTTTCTTTAGAACGTTAAGGGCTCTTAAAAGGAAAAAATGTTATGATCATAGATAGGCCAAATTTAATGCTTCCCTGCTGTTTTCATTCTTCCCACTCTGTCCTCTTTATTACCTTGTGATTCCAATTCTGATCAAATCAATGCAAATCTAGTAGGGATAAGTGGGGTGTTATGTAAAACTGAGGTAATGGCAACACTTTTTAGAAGTAAACTTTGATGGCTACCTCTTATACAGTCATCATTTTACCTTTGTAAAAAAATTTTATGGGGTACTTGCTCATATAACTCCGAGGATTGTATTTTTCATGTTAAAAAAAAAAGTGACAGCTAGAAGATCGTCTAGCTTTGCTGCCAAATAGCACTGACAAGCACCTTAGGCCCTCAACTGCATCGGCCATCACTTGGGGAATATCTATGGCTTTTGATAACTGAATACTCTGAAATAAAGTACTTCTGCTCCTCTCCTGTATGCTTTTGGAAACACATGGAGTACCCTATCTGCATTTCCATGAAAAACCCATCATGTTGCTTGTTATGTGAAGAAAGATATGTGGTTATCTTAAAAACATTCATTTTGAAGGTATAGAAGATGAGCAAAAGAACTTTGCTATAGCTTCCATCATCAAAAAATTAAATTGCCTAATATTTAACTTCATTTTTCTCAAGAGCTCTGAGAATTTATTTATTTTTTTTCAGCAAGAAAAAGGATGGATACATGAGGTTATCTGCTTCATTAATAAAAAATTATAGAATATACAATGTGAGCTTGCAACTCAACCCATAGCCTTTTAAAAGCCACCTCCTCCCTTAGCACATTCTCCACAAATTGTAGCTTACCTTGAAGATCACACCATTCATTGCAGCCAAATCATCCAAATGATCACAAAAGTATCTCCTCACTCCCTTTTGTCCTAAAATAGCCACTCCTAAAGCCCTCCAAAGGTTGGCGACGGAGGAATTGATCCAATTTGGGCGACATTGAGCCAAAGTCTCCTTGCAAAGCCAAGAGAAAAATAAATGGTACCCTTCTCTTACACACGTTATCAAAGGCTTTTCCTGGGTACCTAAATCGTGACCTGCTTGTGAAAGAGATCCTTATGATCCTCAGAAGTAGAAGAAAGCCCACTAAGTGAAAAGTAGTCTCATAGTTGGGTTGGTGGAGCAAATGGAAGAATATTGATAGTGTCACAACTTGGCGCAAATTGGAGTGTAGAGGCTCCTTGTGTGTGGGAAAAAACAATCCCAATAGGGGGCTGTCCATGTGTATGGATAGGGAGAGCAGTGGCTGCTGCTGTAGGAGGGTAGATGACCTCCTTGTGGCCAGTCAGGGATGGCCGACAGGAGGAGGAGGCTAGCTAGAAGGTGGTTGGCAGGTCTGGCCAGCAGGGTGAGGATCAGCTGCCCTTGGTGGATGGCCGGCTGCTATGTGGAAGAAGAGAGAAGGAGTGGAGTTTTTAGAGAATAGGAAATATCATTACTTTGACTCAGAGATTACAACAGAGGGAAGACTCTTTTATAGAGAGTACATATCCCTATTCTTGGAAACAAATCATGTTTCTAATAAGAAAAGATCTTATCTCTTAAGGAAAGACCTTATCTCTAATAAAGAAAACAAATATGTAATTATTTTCCTAAACATGTTTACTAAAAATAGCCAACTTGACATCTAAGAAAATCCAAAATTGGTACATAGGACCTTCTAGACTGCTGGCCCTCTTGGACCTTTATTGGATGCCATGTGGACTATTGATTGCCACGTGGTTGTCCACGTGGCTTTCTTCTTGCCGTCCTAATAGATAGTAAGTTGGAAAATTAGAAATGGCATTTGGAATATAGTATGTAGGAAGGTGAGTGGTCTTTAACTTAAAAAGCTGGGTATGAAGAAGGGGATGAAGGAAGACTAACTACTACCTGTTGTCATCTGCCCTTGTATGCTGCTATTTCCTACTCGCTTGGGTTGTACTGGCCCTTGGTTATTCTTCAAGTCGTGAGCTTGTTATAGTTGGTCCTAAAGGGGCATCACATCTAGTTGGCACCCTATTGGTCCTTGAGTGATTCATTCTTCCTCCCTCCTCTCTAGTTCCATATGGAGTATAGCCAAATGGTAGGGCACTAGTTTTTTGTATCGGTATGCAAAGGTTCAAATCCTTTGACTCCATCTTATTAGCAATCAGATTTGTTGACTAATGAGATGTCAACCACTTGACTTTCTTTAAAAGCGGCTGCCCTTTCCATCAATGGCCCCTAAGCCCCTATTTGAGTTAGGGGCAAGCCATAACTATGCCTCATCATTCATTATTCTTTCCTTTCCCTTGCTGCAAAGATGTCTTTCTTTCCTGAGGGGGTTGGCTCAAGTTTGAGATTGAGAACTAGCCTTAGTTGAAATGCAAAATGGGAAAGGGAAGCACATGAAAGGTCTCTTCCTTGTTGGAGGTAAGTAATGGAAGAAGTGGAATGGAGCAAAGTTTAGGAACTAATAGTTGCTCAACTATTTTAGCTCCACGAGTTGTGAAGTTAAGCTTTTCATAGCTCCACGAGGTACGGGTTAAGCAGAGTGGAGTGAGATCAACAAACTCCTTCACATCCAACTTGTTGCGGAGAGTATGACGTGCAATGTAGTGAAACAAAGCGGAATGAGGCATGCCTTTATCCTTTACGCTAGTAGATTCGCATTCTAAGGTTGAGCGAGTAAGACTCTACCATTATGATTGGGGTATGGGTTTAAGACAAAGATCAAGGCAACATATCAATTTTTCCAGAGAACTCTCTGGGGGCACTCCTACAACACTAGTAAAGTCACCTGCATGGTAGACATGATAGGTTTCTCTTCTACTATAGCTAATAGGGGAAAGCTACTCCATCCTAGATGAAGGGCAAAGAAAATGGGATGGGCTAGCTTAAGAGGCAACGGATGAGCAGGTAGGGTTGAAGAGGAAGGAGAGTTAGTCACCTTCCATTCCCAGCCATACTGTTGGTCCCTTCATGTCAGAAACATATTAGTTTTCCTCTCCTCAGAGTGTAGATTGAGCTCTTAGGTCATTTGTCCTCCTGACCCTTCTGATGGTAATTTCATCGATCAATGAATAGTGGATTGACGAAGCTTGCTTTGTTTTTCTCTCTTTTTCTATTAGGATGTCCCGTTCCCTTTGCGTGAAATTCCTTCATTTGTGCCGAATAGCTTGTAGACTTAAATCGTGTTCTACAAGATCCCATATTATCCATACATGCTCCTTGCATTTATGCTGGAGAGGTAGCCAGTGTTATGGTTTTGGGCTTATGTAGATAAAAAAAATTTCAATGGGATTTTGTTAAATCGACCTATGAGATATGCACAAAATACATGCAAAATCATCATTAGAACCATTTCATGTGGTGTCAAAATTTGGCACAATCTTCCAATGGTATGCCTTCATCGTTTCCCTTTCCCCTACAAAAACCATCCAATGATCTTTGTTTTCAATAGCTTATCAACCTTTTAGGCCAACCTATAATCTCTCAGAGCCATGTCTACCCCTTGTGATGGAGAGGGATATCCGTAAGCACATTTGATTGAGAATGGCCATAATCCCATGACTAGGAGTCCACATATCTAGTCGATGGAGTAACTGTAGATAGCCCCTCTTGTGTCAGATAAAATCATCCACAAAATACATGCAAAATCATCATTAGAACCATTTCATGTGGTGTCAAAATTTGGCACAATCTTCAAATGCTATGCCTTCATTGTTTCCCTTTCCCCTACAACAACCATCCAATGATCTTTGTTTTCAATAGCTTATCAACCTTCTAGGTCAACCTATAATCTTTTAGAGCCATGTCTACCCCTTGTGATGGAGAGAGATATTCGTAAGCACATTTGATTGAGAATGGCCATAATCCCATGACTAGGAGTCTACATATCTAGCCGATGGAGTAACTGTAGATAGCCCCGCTTGAGTCAGATAAAATCATCCATGAGTTGATCGGAAAGATTCCCCAAAATGATAGGTGTTGACGCCTTTCCTACAGGTCCTGTACTCCCAACAATTTGCCATTATAGCTTACAAGTTTGGAAGCCATACCAAACAATCTTGGGTACTTCACCTTTCAAAAAGCAATCTTGGGTACTTGTTAGCAAATGAGCCCCTCTGGTTCACTCTTTAATTGCATAATCGAAAGCGGGAAAGTGTGTTATCTCCTAACTCAATTGCAAAAAAGGAGTTACATAGGACTAGACATGCATGAGGCCTTTCCAAAAAGTAGAAGCATCCTTTAATGGTCTTAATCTATCAGCCTAGATCAAAATCCTACTATAGGAGGTCGTTATCACTATTGTGAACAAATATGTTCTCTTTGCTCGAAAGGCGAACAATCCACTTCATGAGCAAGCCTAAGTTCATTTTTTGTAGGTGTAGTACCCCCAAACCACCTTCATTTGCAAACCTACAAACTTCTTCCTACATCATTAAATCAGTCCCATGACCCTTTTCCCTAGCATCCTTTTAGAGAAACCTACGGATCATGTTGTCCAGCATAGGCTTAACTTTCTTAGGCATACAAAAAGTAGACAAGGAAAAGAGTCCCATGACCCTTTTCTCTAGCATCCTTCTAGAGAAACTTGCGGCTCATCTTGTCTAGCATAGGCTTAACTTTCATAGGCATCAAAAACGTAGACAAGAAAAAGGTGGGAATGGCAGAGATCACAAACTTTAGTAAAACCAACCTTCCTCCTTTAGAAAGTAGGTAGGCGTTCCATCCTTCCAATCTTTGCTTCACCTTTCACATCATTCTTTTTCACCTGGAAAAGTTTAATGGCATGTTAAATAAAAGTAACCCCAGATAAGTTAAAGGAAGCAACCTCTTAGTTATCCCAACTCCAAGAGTATTTGTGAACCTATCCACCTCATCTTCTGCCATGTCAAATGAGAGAAAAGCTGACTTTTCTTTGTCAACCTTTGAACTCGAGAACTTGCCAAAGACGTCAAGAAGTATATATATGTTGTCCATCACTTCCTCTGAACCTTCATTGAGAAAGATGGTATTATTTCATACTCTAAAACAAGGATGAGGTAGAAGTACCACTTGAAGTAAAAACCCATATAAAGTCATTGCAACATGTAGCAAAGATGCTGGCTTCAATTGCTAAAACAAATAAGTGCAGGGCAAGAGGGTACCCCTATAGTACTCCATGTTAAAGTTGAATCCAATCTCTTTTCGATCTCTTGTTTATTAAAAGCGGGAAGGAATCGGTTGTTACATAATGCTTCATCCAAGAAATCCAAAGATTTGGAACCCTCGAAGTCATAGGGACCTTCATAAGAATGCTTAGGATAAAGAATCATATGCTTTGGCAAAATCCACCTTCAATAAAAATCACTTTGTCCCTGATATGGTTTAATAATTGTCCCAGAAGCCAACACACTATCAGGAGCCTCTGATGAAGGATGACTACATTGGGTTGACCACTTCATATAGGTCATCCCCCAACTTGTTAGCAAGAATCTTTGCTATCGATAGATAAATTGCATTGAAGAGTGATTTTGGTTGTTTATCCTTTACTCTCTCCATTGGAGCCTTACTTAAGTTGTAAGAAAACGAGGGACTTGTTGAGTCTCGTAAAGCCCTTGCATCCTTCTCGAAAGTTATGTAAAACTTGCATAACATAAAACCCCTCCATTGTCTAGTATCATTTGAAGAAAAAGTATTGGAAAACCATATGTTCTTAGTTCTTCCTATGCATTTGGGCCATTCATTGCCTCCTTAACCTTAGACTCCAATAATGGTTGCACTAAAGCCTTTGTCTCTCTTGCCAAACTTGTAAAAGCCCCCTACCTATCCATCTCCATTTACCTCGAGGATATCTCATGGTGAAAACCTGCAAATGCTCTGTAGTTGTAGCCCCAGTCTCCTCCTTGCCCTTGAAATGGAGTCACGAGTTATGGTTTTAATATGATTAAATCTCCTCCAATTAGCCACCATGTGGAAGAAGTAGTTGTTAAGGTCCCCTTTTAATCAAAACTGCCTAGATTATTGGTGCCATTCAACTTTGACTTTCTTGCCCTCTTAGGTTACTACGTGCCAATATTCCTTTATTTCTTGCATATTTCATAATGTCCTAGCATCTTTTGCAATGCCTTGACCCACCTTCTCCTTTCCTTTAACACTTTTCTTGTAAGCCATCAAAATAAGCCTTGAGACCCTATGGTCTTCTAGCTAGTGTAATAATAGTAGAACAATGTGAAGGTGCCTATCTCCATTAATCCTTGATCATGCTCTTGAAATCTGACTCTAGAAACCATGAGCACTTAAACGTGAAGTGACTGACTTGAGTGATTTGTTTGATCTCCAAATAAGACGTGCATGGTCTGAGAAAGGCTTGCGTGCCTCCATATCTCCTAATGGAAACATCTTAGCAAAGCCCAACGATCCTAGAAACAATTTGATCTTTGGAATAATTTCCTTTGGTGCAAAAATGGAAGAAAGGCATTTCGTGGAAAGCTAATTTTTCCGAAGTTTGACTTGTTGCAATGGTCATTTATTTGGTCCTCTGATAAAGAGAGGATTCCACGTCTTTGGATCAGATGGATGACACGATGTGTGACTATTACTTCATTCTTGGTCCTTGTTAATGGAAATCTAGTAGGCAGATTGATACAATTGAGGAGAGGGGTTAGACAAGGGTTTTTGCTAGTACCAATGCTATTTGTCTTAGTTGTAGATGTGTTAACAAGAAGCACCTTGTCATCCTGCTCGACAATTATGTTCAAGTGCTTCTCAATGGGAGACGAGCTCATTGGTACCCATCATTCAATATGTGGATGATACAATATTTTTTGATAGAAGGGGCAACCTTGGAAGGAAGGACATTGAGGTGGCCTTTGCAATTATTTGGAGAAGCCTTTAGGCTTGGTGATAAACTTCCAGAAATCCACTTTTCTTCCTATAGAGAGATGAATGTTATTGTTGAGCAATTGGATAATGTGTGTGATTCAATTACAAGTGTTTTAGTTCCACTTAGTGATCTAGGTAAAAGAGAGGTGTGTGGTGGCCTATAAAAGGGCCTTGTACCCTCCATCTATCCTTGAAAAGGAATATTCAAAGATCATGCCTATAAGGGTATTACTCCCGTGTTTTTCTCCCCTCTCTTCGTGAGAGGGCTTTCCATGTAAATTCAAGTATTTTTATATGTGATGCTTTGATATTATGTTATTCTGTTTATTTATTTCAACATTTCCCATTAGGGATGGCTGAACTGGAAGCTGTGGAATGCCCCATATCCCATTTCTTATCTGGGCCTTCCTGTCTGATAAACCTTTATCCCTCATAGATGGGACACCATTGATTGAAAGGTTTGGAACAAGGTTGGCTGGTTGGACTTTGAAAATTCTTTCTTGAGAGGGTGATTGGTGCTCCTAAGATTTGTTCGCAATGCCCTACTAATGTACTTCCTCTCCATCTTTGGTATGCCTCAAAAGGTTGAGAAGAGGTTGACAGGTCTTATAAGGGATTTTTTGGTCCAATTTTGGATCCAATGAGAAAGGAGCCGAATTAGTGGCTTGGGATGGGGTGTCTTAACCAGCAAATGAAGGAGGCTTGGAGTCAGAGATTGAAGGACCCTCAATGATGCATTATTGGCCAAATGGCTTGCAAAATTGATGGGGCTAGGATAGGATTTATTGAATACTGTGATCTATGCATCCTATGGTGGGACACTAAATTGGGAGTGTAGGTAAATTATACAATATTGAGGCACGTGTCTTTCTTTTTCAGAGGAATTTTTGCACTTTGCCTGAAAAGCACATTTTTTTTTACTTCAAAACTTGGTATTGGAGATGACTTTTCCATCAGGAAAGATAATTGGACAGGAAATAGCAACCTCAAGGACCTTTATGCACAACTTTATGCTTTGTCATCAGACATGGACACTACTGTATCATCATGTTGGTCAGGAGCATTGTCTGTATTTTGTGAGCCCCCTCTATGAGCAGCATAGATGCCTTCAGTTAGAGATGCTTATAGAAGACTGCGGGGTTAATGATCGTTCATAAGTGCTGATTTGCTCAGAGATTAGAAGTTGATTTGGGCAGCAAAAGCGCAACTGAAGATCACAATTTCTGGCTAGCTTTATGACCAAAGTTTTAAGGTTAAAGTGGGTCACCGATGGTGATACAACTTGCATTTTGTGTTCAAGGGGCACGAGACTATTGGTCGTCTATTTTTTTGGGTGCACATTCGCTTAGATTTTAGATATCGATATTGACGTCGTATCGACGAGTAAAAAAGGGAGTATATTGGGGATATATCGTTGATATTCCATAATTTCATGGAAATGACTTAAAAGTAGCTTAGAATGATTCAAAATATCATAAATTTCATGAAATTATAATTTTAATTACTATTACATGCATGATGAAATATCTATGTTGGAAAAGAGAAGCGTATTATTTCTCATTGAATTCCTAGTCCTCTTTATATAGAGAGAGGTGTTTGGTGAAATACGGGGAAGTCCAACAATAGATAAAAAAATAACATAACCCCATTACTAACTACACTCTCCCTCAAGTCGGAGCATATATATCACGTATGCCAAGCCAGTGTTGTAAAAGTTGGTAGTCGGTTATGTCAACATTAAGGAGTATATGGCATGTGAGGGAGTAGTCAAGAAGTACTTGGTCAGGTATATTTTAAATACTTAAATATATATCAACAAGTAAAATATATCGTTAAATAAAAGTAAACCATTTTCAAACTTAAGATTATGAAAATAAGTTACAAACCATAAGTCCAACGAAATAAAAGCACAATTTCGAAGTGCTGAAGCAATTGAGCAAGAGAGGAGTAGAAGTAGTAGCAACGCTGGTGTTGTTGGAGCGGTGATCAAAGTAGCAACAAGGTTGGGTGATTCGAGTAGCAGTTAGGTTGGGCGATAGTAGCAATAGTAGCAAGGTTAGGGCCGATGTGTTTGATCAGAGGAGTAGCGACGACGTTAGCGATTAGCTCTCTTTAGAGAAATGGAGTGCATAGTTGATCAAGTAGACTGACTACGTGGCCGAGTAGTCAGGCCTATTGATTATGTGCCCGAGTATGGGTTGTTAAGTTGATTAAGGGTCTGACTAGGAGTAGTCGATCGACTTGATTGATTTTTACAACAGAGTGCCAAGCTTGGTACATAAGAAATTATGGTGCTTCCATGGAAGTGCCTTGGTGAAGATGTTTGCAATCTGCTATTATGAAGTTGAAGGGGTGTAAATCTTCCTTGTAGTAAACATGTTCCTAACAAAATGATAATCCACCTTAATGTGCTTAGTGTGCTCGTGAAAGATAGGATTGAAAGCAATAAATGTAGCTGAGCGATTATCACAAAACATCGGTGTCGGGAGTGAGACCTGGATCCCCAGATCATCCAGAAAATGGATTAGCCACATAACTTCACATGTAGTGTGAGCCATGGCATGGTACTCGACCTTTGCATTGGATCTAGCAACCACCGTCTATTTCTTTGCTAAGTAACAAGATTGCCACTAAGAAAGGTGGCATAACTCGTAGTTGACCTCTTGCCTTCCATTGATCCTACATAATCAACATCAAAGTAGGCATGCGAATCTACATGCCCATTATTCTTCATGTAAAAACCCTTTCTAGGATTTCCTTTAAGATACCTGAGAATAAGATACACAACCTGCCAATGATTGTAATGAGGATTCTCCATGGATTGACTCGCTCTGTTTACAACAAAATTGATATCAGGCTTGGTGACCGTCACAAAGGGAAGTTTGCCTACAATGTTTCAGTGGGAATAAATGTTCAATCTTAAATTCCTTGAAAACCCTACATCTCTTTATATATAAAGAGAGATGTGGGTAAAATACAGTGCATGTCCATAAAGAAATAACAAGCTACAAATAGCTAGTAACAGAAAGAAAAGACAAGATGAATAGGAGTTTCAACACTCCCCCTTAAGCTGGAGCATAGATGTCAATCGTGCTCAGCTTGGAACAACATAAATCAAATACCGAGTGCATAGAGGCTTCGTGAACACATCAGTTGTCTGATCCTCAGATGCCACATAACTAGTGCGCAACAAACCACGTTGTATAAGATCTCTGGTATAGTGACAATCTACCTCAACGTGTTTGGTGTGCTCATGGAACATCGGGTTGTTGGCTATGTAGGTAGCTGCCCGATTGTCACATTGCATCTCCATGGGCTCCTTAATTTGAACATACAAATCATGCAAGAGAGACAAACCGACTCCTGTTTCTTGCTCCTCCAGGTAACCAGATTACCTGCCACAAAGGTACAAAAACCAGTGGTGGATTTCCTATCATGCACATATCCCGCATAATCAGCGTCGGAATATCCTACCACTGTCATAGGCAAGCCTTTCTGAAAGAGAATATCACAACCTGGTGCTTTCTTTAAGTATCTCAGCACTTGCATAGCTGCCTGCCAGTGCAACTTCGTCGACCTCTTCATAAATTGGCTAAGTTTGCCTACTTCTAAGGTAATATTTGGTCTGGTGATAGTCAGGTACAACAGCTTGCCCACAAGTTGTCTGTATGCTCTGCTATCTGCTGCCTCTGTCTTCTCGTCATGAAGATGTGCCTTAGAGTCCATAGGAATATTGGTTGGCTTGTACCCCAGCATACTTGTCTCCTGAAGAACATCCAATGCATACTTATGTTGAGAAAGAACAATCTCATTTCTGTTCCTAGCGACCTTGATCCCCAAGAAATATCTAAAGTTGGCCCAGAACCTTCATAACAAATTCCTGTGCAAGAGATTCCTTGACTTGTCTTCTCCCAGCCTCATCATCGCCAGTGATAATTAAATCATCCACATAAACCAGTAGAGCTACTACCCCATTCTCTGTTTTCCTAACAAACAGAGAATGATATGAAGACCTCTGCATCATTATCCTTTGCAACACATCTGAGAGCTTCTGAAACCAGGCTCTCGGGCTTTGCTTTAGGCAATAGATGGCCTTCCGGAGTCTGCAGACACACTCCCCTTGAATCTCAAAACCTGGAGGTTGCTGCATGTAAACTTTCTCCTGAAGATCGCCGTAAAGAAAGACGTTCTTCACATCAAGCTAATGTAATTGCCAATCTCTGTGGGCAGCAATAGAGATGAGTACCCGAACAGTGGCAAGCCGTGCAATGGGAGAGAGTATCAATGAAGTCTACCCCATATGTCTGGGTGAACCTCTTTGCCACCAATCTGGCCTTATACCTTGAAATTGACCCATCAGGGTTGTACTTCAAGGCAAAGACCCATCTAAAGCCAACAAGTCACGTGCCTGTAGGATGTGAGGTGAGATCCCAAGTCTATCTGTTCCGGAGTGCTGCCATCTCATCCTCCATGGCTTGATGCTAGTTTGGAACAAGCATGGCTTACTGGTAGGTAGATGGAATGGATGAAGCTGTAAGAGCATGATAGAAGCTACTAAACTGAGAACCAAGATCATCTGTAGCCAAACTGCCTACAACCTAATATTTGGACTCACACGTGCGAGGCGCCTTCCTAATGGCAATAGGAAGATCGTACTCATTTAGTATCTCTGGCTGAGTCTCTGTAGAGGGAACCTCACTACTATTATGATTTGCACTGTTAGGGGGATCAGATCCAACTAAACAATCACTGTCACCAGAACCCATCTCGATTGCCTGTGGAAGATCAGTCACTAGGGCAGGTAGAGGCCTCTGTAGTGTCACATGAGGTCTACTATATGTCTACAGCGGATCATGCAATCTCTGGTAGTCATTCATGGGGATAGTAGACTCTGAAGAAGTCGGCAGAGGTGTGGAGATTGGAATCGCCTCAAGTGGAACTGGAGAAATAGGCATGGGAGCAGCATCATCATGAACATTCGTCTGTCTAGCAACGGAAAAGTATGGTGTCATCTCATGGAAAGTCACATTAGCGCTGATATAATGCCTGTGGTGGATGGGATCATAACATTGGTACCCTTTCTGACTCCTGGAGTAGCCTAAGAAGACGCACTTAGCAACACGAGGAGCAAGCTTATCATGACCTAATGATGGCACATGGACAAAGGCAACACACCCAAAGGTCCTGGGAAACACATGAAAAAGCTCATCATCTGGATGTAACAGAAGAATCGATATTTGCTCGTGACGAATTGAACTCGGCATCCTGTTAATGAGATAACATGTTGTCAAAACAACATCCTCGCAGTATCTCTGTGGAACACTGTGGTGAATAAGTAGAGTGCGGGCAATCTCTACCAAGTGTCTGTGCTTCCTCTCTGCAACCCCATTCTGCTGTGAAGTATGAGGACAAGTGGTTTGGTGGATAATCCCATGAGTCCTGTAGAACTCAGTAAGTCTACCAGTGTAGAACTCGAGGGCATTATATGTTCGTACAATCTTCACTGTAGCAGAATAGTCAGTCCGGATCTCGAAAAGAAGCATCTCTATGGCACGTCCAACATCTCCCTTGGTCTTCAGAAGGAATATCCAAGATACTCTGGTGAAGTCATCAACAACAATAAGATAATACCGATGTCCCATCTTGTCTAGAACTTTACTTGGTCCCTAGACATCCATATGGAGTAACTCAAAAGCAGCTACTGATCCTGGAGAAGCACTGGCAGGAAAGGAAGACCAATGATGCTTGCCTAATTGGCAAACATCACATCTAATGGTAGTAGCAGGTGAAATATGTGGAATCACCCTCTTGAGGCAATCCCAAGGCATGTGACCAAGACGAACATGCCACTGTAAGGCACTCCCACCATTGTACCTGCTAGCTCCTGCAAATGGCTCCTGGCCAAGGTGATAAAGTCCATTTTCCTCTGTACCTCTGGTGACGGTCTTCCCAGTGAACTTATCCTGAACAATACATCCAATGTTATCAAAAATAACCCTATAATGAAGGTCTTTTGTAATTCTACTCACGGATAACAGACTAATGGGAAACTCCGGTATATATAGTGCTCTCGACAACCACAACATAGGGGTAACAAACACCTCCCCCTGGCCAACTGGAGCGTGTTTGCCATCAGCAACCTGCACCGTTCTCCTTGGTGCAACAGAACTAAGTGATCGAAAATGACTACGATCACCACAAAGATGTTGTGAGGCACCAGAGTCCACTAGCCATCTTGTACCATGATGACTTCTGTCATGCTCTTGTTGCACCATGCCTGCGTATGTCTTCATCTTGATCACTTCATAAACTGGATGTTGCGGAAGCGGTTATTGCTCTCAAATCCACTGGGAATCCATATAAATTAGTTATGAAATATCTCCTTCAGATATGGAGAATCACGATTAGATCACGAATTATGTGATTGAACATGAAATCCAAGTGAATAGATCCTCGGAGATCACGTTTTTTTTTTTTAGATCATGAGATCCCTCCGGATGATAGGAGGGACACACTAGGGTCAGGAGGGACCCTTAGCAGCCCTTAAACCACGAGGGAGGATCCTGTGCTTGGTGCTGCTGCCCTACACAGCAGCAACAGGCAGCAACACTGCTGCTGTTGTCGCTGCTCTGTTAGGTACAACCTAGAGCCGATGCTGCACACACCTTCGCTGAGAGTCGTTGCTTCATGCATGCACCACTGTGCGCTACTGCCCCTGTAGCACGCTGGCACACACCCTGTTCGAGTGCCGCTGCACGCGCTGCCGTGCGTTGCTACCCCTGCAGCACACTGCCGCTCGCTTGCTCTAAGCGCTGCCGTTGGAGCCGTGGCAGGGGCGATCCGGTGGTTGCTATTTCGGCGGGGAGGCTAGGGTTTTTTGTGGACGAGTTTTGGCAGTTTTTGAGGTGGGATACCAGAACCCGATCTAGGATCGCGCTTTGATGCCAAGTGGGAATAAATGTTCAATCTTAAATTCCTTGGAAACCCTACATCTCTTTATATATAAAGAGAGATGTGGGTAAAATACAATGCATGTCTATAAAGAAATAACAAACTACAAATAGCTAGTAACAGAAAGAAAAGACAAGATGAATAAGAGTCTCAACAGTTTCTATATCTTCTCGTCTTCAAACACAGGGTCATCTTCTTCATTTAGTCGCCTCTGTGGTTCCATCGAAATGGAGGAAGGTTTGGATCCTAGTTGACCCATCTCCTCAAGAAGTTCCAAAACATGCTTCCTCGATGAAAGTACCATCTCGCTTGAGTTTCCAGCAACCTTAATGCCTAAAAGGTACCTCAAGGTCCCCAAGTCTTTGTAACAAAAGTGGTCTGCAAAAAGTCTTTGGCCTCCTATATCCTAGTGATGTCATCACTTGTAAGAATCATATCATTCACATAAACAACTAAAATTATCACACTTCACTTCTTGTGTCTCATAAAAATAGAGCGATTAGATGTGAATTTGAGAAATCCAATCTTTTGAATTTCTGAACTAAGCCTCTCCAACCATGTTCTTGGGCTTTATTTCAGACCATAGACAGCCTTTCATAGTCTACAAACATTCCCCCCTCAACCACATATCCTGTGGGTTGGACCATATAGACGTCCTCTTGAAGGTCGCTACAAAGGAATGCATTCTTTACATCAAGTTGGTATAATGGTCATGCCTTGTTAACTGCCACAGAAAGGATGACATGAACTGAGTTAAGGCATGCTATTGGAGGAAAAGCATCAAAGTAGTCAACGCCATAGGTTTTAGTATAGCCTTTTGCCACTAGTCGGACCTTCAACCTCTCAATAATCCCATCAGGTCTATACTTTACAGTATAAACCCATCTGCAATCAACCACCTTGATACCCTCAAGGAGATTAGTTAGCTCCCATGTGCTACGAGTAGTAAGAGCTGCCATCTCCTTATCTATAACATGCTACCAACTAGGATCCTGTGATGCTTCATAATGTCCTGGGAATAGCCATGGTCGATAAAACTATGGAAAACTTTTGTAATGCAAGACTGAGATGGTCAACAACAATGTAATGAGATATAGGATGTTAAGTGCAACTTCTTGTAGCCTTTCTCAGAGCAAGGGGCAATTCCTTGGCCTATTGAGTAGGGACATTTGAATCAGATGCTGGTGGGGTTGATTAATCAGGAAGTCTCTTCTCTGGAACCTTGACCTGCATGGAAGGTAAAGGAACAGACACAAGGTCCCTTTGACGATGCTCATAGGTGTAAGTAAACCAACTATGAGAGTGGCCCTTATCAAAGTAGAAGGGCACCTTCTTAAAGAATGAGACATTAGCAAAAACATAATACCTTTTCTCAGCAGGGTCAAAATAGTGATAACCTTTCTGATATTTAGAGTATCCCAGAAAAACACATTCAATAGATTGGAGGGCAAGCTTATCAGTGACCCTAAACATGTGAACAAAATACGTGCATTCAAAATCTGTAGTGGTAATGCAAAAGGGGTAGCATCTGGCTGTAGAAGGAGGAAGGGCATATCTCAATTGAGAACAGGGGAGGGGGCCTTGTTAATTAGGTAGGTAGTAGTAAGAATAGCGTTGCCCCCAAAATGCTTATTGATATTCATGGCAATCATTAATGTATACATTAAGAATATGGCATGGTTTGTGCCCAACAATACCATTTTGTTGGGAGGCATGGGCACTGGAAGTATGGTGGATGGTGTTGTTATTGGCCAAGAACTCCTAAAAATCTCTTTGCATGAATTCAGGGGCATTATTACTGAAAAAACTTTTGATGTTCATAGAATAAAAATTTTGAACTTCATTAAATAATTTTGGGAATGAAGAACTAATCTCGCATCGATCCTTCAATAAAAAGTTCAAGCTAAACGACTATAATCATTAATAAACACTGCAAAATATTGGTAAACAGAGCGATGACTTATTTGATAGGAACCCTAAATATTACAATGAACTAAATGAAAAAGTGACATACTCCTCTTATTTGGAACTCATGGATAGGGCCCTTCCTCTTGATGATGGCACATGGAGAGAGGAAAGAGAGGACCGGTGGCTATGGTGGAGAGAAAGGAGGGAGTTGTAGAAGACTAGAAATACCATTGTAAACTCAAGAATAAACTTGGTGCATTGCCCTCCTTTTATAGAGAGGCAACCATCATAGCGAACTTGCAAAACAAGAAACAAATCAAGACACCAAATTCAAGAGCCTTGACAGCTTTGGCTCTTGCCTGTGTGGTGTGTTGGTGGCCTCTCAAATGGTGCCATTTTAAAAAGTTAAGGATCTCTACTCTCCATCTCAACTCTACATTTTCATTATTTCACTAGATTCTCACCCTGTTCATTCTTCTCCTCCATTTCCTTACTCTCTTCACGTCCTTGATGGCATGGCTCTCTCCATCTTCACAAGCCTAGGCTACTTCCATACTATGACCATGACACATATTTTCTCAAATTCATGAATTCAATATCTTCATATATCCTCTCCTCCGCCTCATCCAAAGGAGTTCTCTCTCCAAATATGTAGCTAACTTCTCTTGTTAGCTACTCTCTTAGATATTTTAATGTCTACTTTTTCTTGGTTACATTTTTACTTGTTTTTGTGATTCACCACCTAAGTTTGTATTAGGCGCTACCTAAGCTTGCATTAAGCTTGGTCCTTTTGTTCTAACTTTATCAGGCTTTATGTAGATTAATTTAAGCTTATGTTAGTAGTTAGTAGTAGTAATAGACTAGTGTTAAGTACCGATAACTAACTTTGCTTATGCCATATCTTGGCTGACGGAAAATCAAATGGAATATCAAATGTGCAGATTAATGGACGGTTTGTGAATGGGACATTTAGGAGAAGGGCATGACATCAAGCAACTCAAGTGTATATGCCTGATTTCATGTGAATTGCACAACACAATAAGTTGAAAATGGAGGACATTGACTAAGATGTACTTTTAAATCCATTTTCTGCATCCTCTTCACGGATATTGGACAAAGAGTGTGATGTTGGGAACCTTATGCTCATGCATGAAAGTGGTCTGATAAAATGGTTTTTGGTGAGTGACATCTACATGTTATTCATTGTTAGAGGTTGAGAAATATAGATGGTTGGAGGTCTTGACTTCCCTCAAATTCACGTAATGCAGCATAGCATATTTGGGATCACATTGATGGCATGTAGCTCTAGTTATTGTAATGCTATCTGTGTATGTGATTAGATAGTTGGACGTTGTGTACTTTGTTGTTGGATGTATGTAAAGTTATTCAGTTGCTGACATTTGCTTTTACATATGGCTATTTGTAGATGATTGTTTAATCATGTATTTGGAAATCATTAGAGTCTTGATTCACGAAATTTTGCCTCAAGGTTATCATTGAGTCATTTTGAGATTCCATGATATATGTGATATATAGTTGCTGATGCTTTGACAACTTGAATGGATGGTTGTCTCTTACCTTCTCTTACACATCAACCTGAAATTTGTAATGCTTAACTATGGCATTGTTGACACCTAAAACTTTGGCTCTCAACATGTGTGGAAGCTATAACTTTTGCTCTTTAGTGGAGGATGATGCTCCTTTTTGGCTTGGCATTATAAATTTGTTTGTATGCTCCATTAGATCATGCTTGTGGACTATGGATATCTTTTAAATTTATGTTCATGAATAATATTTAAGAAATTTTGTATAAAAGTAATTTCACTTATCTACTCTCAAAGGTGCTTATAGGAAATTATGTTTTGCTTTTTTTCTTATAAGTTATATTTCTCTAAAGATATTTGTCTCATATTTATGAAAGCCATTATACGATTTACAGCGAGATTTGTGTATTTATTTTATTTGGTATTGTCAAGAAAATAGGTTGAAATGACTAAATAGTACTTTTAGATCAATTCTTCGGATCCTCATTAGTGATTAAATGTCGTCAGCATGTCGACGAAAAGGGCTTTTTTACAAGATGTAATATCGACACGACATACTTATCAAAATACAGGGATATCTGTGGCATGCCGACGGTATGCCGTCGAAATTGTTGACATGCTGATGATATGTCGGTTTGCATTGTTGCCTGCTGCTAGGTTACGCATGCGTGACGTATGCTGCACGCCATTGCTACTATTGGTTCTGGCTATTGTTGCATTGCATTGTTGCTATTATGGCATGAGTTATGTTTTGCATATCGCTAACTTAAAAGATATTGATGATCCGTATCGTGGGGGGCTCCTCAAAACATGATTTTGGTCTTCTAAAGCCTATGAATTTTTTCATATTGTAACATTTTTACCCATTTTAAGTCATTTTTAGTAATTTTCTCAAAATTTCCTAATATTAATAATATATCATCGATATATCGCCTTTTGAATTAGCATTAGTACTTTTCTTCTTGTAATCCTTAATTTTAAAAATAGTTATCCATTTAAATATGAAGTATAAGACAGGGTTTAGGGCTTAAATGGAACTATTTATCCATTTAAATAGTTATTATTAAAAATTTGATTATTTTGATGAGTTTTGTTAGTTTTATTGTCATGCATCGGTATACCTCCGGCATACTCTCGGCATGCCTCCGAAATAGACTATTTTTGGGGCATTGAAATTGTCGAAATTTGACGTTGAAATACGGGCATTTCCATGACATACCCTTGACGTGCCGGTGAAATGCGCACTTGAAAGTTTATCGAAATGGCGTTAGAATCGACATTTTAAACCTTGCTTCTCATTGATGAAGGATGAGAGTGGGATGTTGGGATCCATATGCTTGTGCATGAAAGTGGTCCAATATTATGGTATTTGTTACTGACGCTAGACCCAAATAAATTCTATTCATCCTTTTGGAGGGATATGGTTGGAGCTTTGGATTTCCCTCAAATTTGTCTAAGGGAGCACATCATATTTAGAAACAAAATAGGGAATCTAGCTTTAGTTATCATAATGCTATTTGGTACATTTGCTTAGTCAGTTGAGTGTCTTGTATTTTGTTGTTGAATATGAATTTATTTAGTAACCAACACTTGCTTTTACATATGACCATCTGCATATATAAATGTTAAATTATGCGTTTGGTGACTGTTAGAGTCTTGATTTTATGAAATTTGATCTCAAGGCGATCATTTGAGTCATTTAAAGTGATTCCACGATATTGGTGATCTATCAGCACCCACACACCCCCCCCCCCCCCCCCCGCTGCCCGACTTATTGTTATGGCTTTGATATCAATATTTAAAAACTCATTCTAATTGGAAAATTTTAAAGTGACTTCTTTTTACCTTATAAATTTATGCTAAATGACCTATGAAGTTATATTGCTGACGTATTCAAGTTCACTTACTTGCTAATCCTTGCAGGATGGAGAACCGAATGATAGAATGGTGGGGAAGCTTTGTGATTATGTCTCGAAAAATCCTCTGCGTGTTCCAAAGGTTATTTCATAGGCCCTACATTTGCATTTTGAAAAGTTGACATTTGTGGGTTTGCTCCCTAGTTAAAAGTCTAACCACCTGGGATGATTCCCATTTCCTTAAGTTGGCATTATGCTTTGTACTTCACCCATACAAAGATGAAAAATCTATGATTGATAGCACATCTCCGCTAGCATTAGTGCCAACCTAGATTCGGTTGTTGTGCTTGCTGCAAGTTGATAATTGAAGCACATCAAAGGAAAAGAGCTAGCATTATATTTTTTCTCTGAACTCATTGTAGGGTTCCATCTTTCTGGACTTTGTTAAACTAACAAAGCTCTTTGCAATTTCATGTAGATTACTCGATACTTAGAGCAGCGATGCTACAAAGAATTGAGAAACGGACACTTTGGTATGGCCAAAGTGGTGGCACATATTTATAGAAGATTCTTAGCTTCATGTAAGGAGCAGATGTAAGTTATATGTAAATGTTTTCCCTTTCATTTCATGTAATTGCATCTCTTGTATATCTACTTTTAGTAGGTGGCTCTGGCTTTTGCCTTTTCGCAACATCTATTCTCAAGCAATGTTTACTATTTCCTTTTTGAGTATGTTGTGTTAAGTATTTTCTTTTGGGTATAATTGTATTAAGTATTCTCCTTATTGAATGAAAGGTGACCTGCTTTTATTTAGCAAAACATTCTTTGATTAAGACTTGGATGATGCTGAACTAGATCGGTTATTGAGAGATGGGACAGTTATTTGTCTTTCAGTTTTCATCTTCCTCCTATCTTTTTGGCTTGCCTTAAAAGCCTCCCAGAACTTAGATATGCAATCATATGAATGCAGTCAATTTGGCTACGGTTGTAATCTTCCTGTGCTTTCCTATTGCTCATGTTTCTGGAACTCATATATCAATCTCCTCTCTATTTAAACTGAGATGCCTGCACTTATATACGGCCAGCTTTTTTCCTTTTCAAGCCTTTGCTCATCTTTGTAAATTCCCTGTTGATGTCATCAGCTTGCCTGTCTTGCTATTGTTGCTTGACCAGCATGGAGTAGTTGATCTGCAATTCCCATTCCAGGAACTTCTGTATATGACAGTGGGCTCTGTTTCTTCACCAAGTAATAGCTGCCTTTCTTTTCGAGATGGAAAAGGAAGATCATCTTAGTGATTCTCCAATAATAGCTTCTTATTCCCGGAGCCCAAGTCTCAAGTGTGGACTGCATGTTCAAACTGCAGGTGTTTGAATCAAGGTTCGAAATGTCGATTTCGATGCTATACCGATAAAATTATAGGTATGCATTTCGTGGGCATGCCGAATGCATGCCGTGGAAATGTCCGTTTTTCGATAGCAAATTTCGACGATTTCGACAGTCCGAAAAAATAACATTTCGAGGCACGTCGAGGGCATGCCGACAGAAATGATTAAGATTTAAAAGATAGCTAAATCAAGATATTAGAAACATATTTAAAGGTTTTTTTATATTAAAAACATATTTATAGGTTATTTTAGGCTGTGTAAAAAAAATCAACGTGTGTGTGTCCCAGATTTTTCCCTCCAGTCAGCCATCATCTTTCAGAGTTCTCGTCGCCCAGCCATTTCCGAACTTCCCGTCGCCGCTCAGCCTTTTCCAAGGTTCCCAGCCATTCCCGCCCAGCCATTCCCAGTGTCGCTCAACAACCGTCGGCATCTCGAGGTAACTGTCGGCATGCTGGCGAAATTCTCGGCATGTCGACGGTTTTCCTGCAAACCGACACTACCTTGGTGTCGATATGCCCTCCTTCCAAAAAACCCCTTACCGGCGGCATGCCGTCGGCATTTAAATCACACGTTTGAATATTAACGTGGGAAGTATAATGAATAGTGAAAAATACGATATATAGGTTATTTAAGAAACCTATATTTTTATTTGTATATGATTTGCTGTGTAGCATGTGCTCTAGTGTACTTGTATAAAAGGTAAAAGTTAGTACTCATTCTCTATTACTTAATGGAAAGCGAAATGTGCAACATTTCAATATTGGAACCAAATTTATATGTGACATGTATTTTTTTTTAATATATAGGGACATAAATGTAAGTAGAAGCCCTTTAGGGAATTAACTGCTCAAATTAGAAATAAGGGAGGGGTGTTGACGCAAAATTTTAGTATTACCATTGAAAGAAAAATAAACATAAAAGTTTTAAAAAAGAGGGGATTCCATTTGTAGCGGCTCGGGGACTCCGTAAGTCCCTATGTTGCAAATTAGGATTAGTAGGGAGGGGTTGCAACATATAAAGGAGTGTGACTTAGGATTTAACCAAGGTGTATAATGCTTTAGATCAGAGTTTTTGTGGAGCTCCCTCTAGAGACATGGCTTTCCTAACTAGTGATTGGCATGGATGAAGCCTTGTTTTCTGGCAATTTCATTCTCTATCATTCTCTATTTTGGTCAATAAGTTGTCCGAAGGAGGTTGGATATTGCCACGATAGGGGATTTGATAGGGTTGCTCCCTTGCCTTTGAATTTTTGTTCTCGCTGTGGACTTGCTAGTTATTTGCACATTTGTTAGTTGTGATTGGGGCTTCATCAGTGGATTCAATATAGGTGATGTGCTGAGCATTGCTCCTATTCTACAGTAAACTATGAGCATCTCAATGTGCCCTAAAGATAGTATCACATGGGGAACTTAAGTTTCAAATGATGTACGAGGCTGGAGGTATGCTATTAGTTAACATGAGCTTAAGTATTTTGAGCCAGTTTGTTTTAGGTCCATTGAAGGCTTGTGGCTCAATGATATTAACTAGGTAGCAGTTACGTGACGTGCTTACGGTGGGACCCTAGGCATTATGGAATTGTATCAGAGCATAACTCTCCTCTGGTAGGAGGCAAGGGCTACCTAAGAGTTGGAACCACCACTAGTAAGGAGGCTAGTAGGAAAGGGCTACCCTTGAGGTGGAGTCACCACTACTACTAGGGGAGGCAGATCTAGGCTAGTGGCAATGAGGACGCTGCCATCCCAAAGTGAGGGAGAATGTAAGCATCTCATTGTTTGAGCACCTCAATGTGTCTCCAAAGGTTGTATCATATGGGAAACTTAAGAGGGTTTCAAGTGGTATAAGGGTAGTGGTATGCTACTATTTAACATGGGCTTAAGCATTGGTGCTAGTTGGTGGCAGGCCTATCGAGGCTTGTGGCTCAATGATGTTAACTAGTTAGTAGCCAAGTGACATGCTCGGGGTGGGACCCTAGCCATCACATAAATAGATGAGATTATTTTCTTTATAAGGGGGCAAAGGAGGAAATAGAGAATATTTCTATTCTGTTGGAAATTTTTGGCGTGTTTTAGGGTTGAAGATGTAGGTAGAGGTCTTTTTTCGTACCCTACGACCTTTTTGACGTGGAGGTTGATTGTTGTAGCAATCGATTGTGGTTTCTCAGAATGACCTTTTGTTGCAGTACTTGGGTCTTCCTTTGATGGATCAACATTTGTGTATGTTAGATGAGAATTGGTCTGACATAAGGTGGAACGAAGGTTGGAGGGATGGAAGGGCAAGCTCCTATTAAAGGGTGGGAGGCTTACATTGTTGAAGTCAGTGTTGTCAGGCATTTCAATCTTTTATCCGTTAGTCTTCTCAATGCCTAATAAGGTGGAGAGCAAATTGGATAGCATTAGGCAGAGTTTTTTCTTTACTACCTAGGTTGTATGCTTTGGTCATTGATAAAGGGATGTTGTTAGGAGTGTTTAGGCTGATTCAGTTGAAGTGGAGCAGGGCCTGAACTCCACGGATGGAGAGTTTATTTGAGGTGCAGCTGGCATCTCTGCAGTCTCTATTGGGTTTGGTGCAAGATTTGTGTCTTGTTGACGCCACCCTTGACTCGATGGTTTGGTATAAGGGTAAACTTCCTACTCAATATGGCATAAAAAAACTCTGCTTGGGGATGTGGGTCTAGGAATCTTAGAGTTGGCTAAAGATTGCTCAACTTTTTGGAAGTTGAAAATCCTCCCTTAAGGTTAAGATCTTTCTATGGTTACGTAGGTGATGACTGGTCACAAATGTTGGAAGATTTGGGTCCCAGAGACAGGACAATTCATGTGCCTTTTGTGGAACAGAGGAAGAGGATGATAGACACCTTTTTATTAACTATGAGTTTGCCAGAGCAGTGTGGGAGCATTATTATATTCCAAGCAAACAAGTGGACTCCTTTGATGCTTTTTAGGTGTCATAGAAGAGTGGCATATAGAACTCTCTTATGTGGATGAAGGCCTGTGTGGCACTATGATGTATTTGGCTCTAAAGGAATGTGTGTTTTTCGAGGGTAAAGGGCTTGGCATGAAAATGTTGTAAGGGAAGTTCTCTCTTTTTTCTTCTTGAACGCATGTTATGTAATCTTGCTCCCTTTTGGAGGTGGTTAATATCCTTTTTCTTTTCAAAACAACAATGGATAGGTTCTCTCAAAAAAAAAAACAATGGATGGGATCCCTTTTGCTTCAAGGAGCAGAGGGCATAGCAAACATCCTCTTTATGAATGGCCTAGTCAAGAGGCATATCATTGTCATTGAGTCTTCTTGGGTGGTATTCCCCCAGGTGCCTAATCCTTTCTTGCTCTTGACAAAAAAGATTGTGAAAATGATCTGCAAAGGCTCTCTCAACCTCATCTTTTCCAAAATGAACCTGCTAGTTGTTATGAATGGAATCAATCCAGTTTCTTTGCCGTCTCCCATTGGTGAAAGAATGGAAGCACGTAGTGTTGGAATCACCTTCTTTTAACCACAGTTGTATGTACTTTTGCCTTTATTCGATCTCTTTTTTGTCTTCAAGTTCCACTTTTTGGCGTATATGATCCCTCTCTTTACCCTCCTTTGGCATTAAGTCCTTGGCATTTTCTAACCTATCCATCCTGGAGATTCTGGCGAAGGCCTATTCTTTACTTCTTTGTTCCTTTATCCTTTTCTTATACTGTCAGAAGAGCTTTCGATGGTAGACCTATGCAAGGCATCCATAGGCATTACACTCACACATCACTGCTTCACCTTTCCTTTTAAGCCATCTTCAAGCAGTTAGGATCTTTCAAACTTAAAATAAGTGCCTACATGGGTTTCTTCCCCAAAGTCCCATTCTAACTACATGTGGTTGGAGAGGGGCCTAGGGAGCACCTTAGCTAACCTAAGAGAAGTGCTCACGAGAGTTGATTGACTTGAAGAATCTGTCAAGCCTGGATTTGGACCCCCATGCTCAGAGCTTCTTCAAGAGTGTTTGCAATTTGGCACTTATAGTTCAATAGGACTTGTGGTAGGGCCCTAGTCGATGAAAGCCTCCGCACTTTTGTCTCTCCCTTTGAGACCATCAGGCCACCTGTCAAAGCTTAAGGTGGCATTAAAGTCTTTAGGGCACAACTGGAAGCTTTCAATCACCAACGCTAGCAATTCCTCCCTAAATGTTGGTTTGCCCTTGAAGGCATAGTGCCCATACACATTAATAACTTTGAAATTAAAGCCATCGTTTCTCCTAAGTCAATTGCTAAAGAATAGGAGCCTTTGGTGATTTCCACTAAATTGAAGGACTCCTTACTCTAGTCAATAAGAAGACTCCTAGATCTCTCAGAAGCATTGAAGGCATCAAACTCATCATGGTGTTGATCACCAATCTTGTGCCAGTGAAGTGGTCCACAATCCTCCAACTTTGTCTCTTGCAACAATGCTGTATCGACCTTCCAATCTTGAAGGTATTTGACATTTCTCAAGGATTCCTGTCCTATCCTCATTTCTCAAGCTCTTAACATTGTAGGTGGCTATTTTTATTGTAATGAAGAACCCTTCTTGATTGCCTTTGCCTTTGTGGTTTGACATGAGTAATGCTTTTGTCAATGGCACAAACACTAGCCACACCCACGACTTCACCTTTTGCTACCTTTGTCAAGGGAATAATTGGAGAACCCACAGAGGCACAACTTACTTGTCCACCCATAATGACCATTCCATCCTGAGGAACAACGACCTCCTTCCTTTCTTAGTAGAATGTCACAAGTAAACATGCTTGAGTTTTGCAGATGACGTAGGGACCTCTATATTGCTTTAATCATCATGATTCATTGGTGCAGAACCACGTGCCTTGTCTTCCTTGGGACTTGGGAACATTGGCATGCAAGAGGGAGTGAGATTAGATGTCGAGTCCAAGTAGTCATTATTAGGGGTCGAAGGGAGAAGGTGATTAGAATCCAAGAGACCATACCTAAAGTAATTCGAATTCGAGGTTGATTAGAATTTGAGAGACCATACCCAAGTAATCCGAATTTGGGGTTGATGTTGGGAGTCAGCAACAGTTTAGAGCAGAGCAATTGGGACTTCACATCCATCCATTTTCGGTCTTCCCACAATCTTAGTAAGAGGAATATTGTCAGGTTTTGAAGGTGTCACCAATGATAGAGACTATCCATCAACGTTAAAAGGGGGATAAGGATGGGGAGCCACCAAAAAGTAGAACAAGGAACCATCAGAAGGGTTGAAGTACCATACACATGTGAGTTGAATCTGCTAATGGTAGTGGGTGTTGGATTTGGTTGGGGGAAAGGCTTTGAGGAGCATCCTTAGCCCGTAAAGTAGGAATGATAGGATTCCATTTAATGCGTGATCGGGCTTGGATGTAGCCAATGTGACGACCCAAGTTTTGCCAAGTGACGGAACCTGGGTTGCCGTGTGCTACCAACTAGCATGAATACCCACAAGATTGTAGTCACCCAACACATAGCCATAAAACATCAATAGTCAACATTCATTCATGATGCATTAAATGAAAGAAAATTAAAATGCAGACAATATAATTAGAATTCACCATAAAATAGAAAGTAAAGAGAGTCTCTTATAATCACCAAAAGACAGGAAAATAAAATCTAATAGTGGAAGAACCTACTACTATGAACCATTGGCTCAGTGTGAACCGTCTCTTCAGGTAGGACCTAGTTCCATAGAAGTCTAATTGACTGCAGTTGCTGCACTCGACTACTCAGCAACACCTGAGTACGGAATTCGAAACTATACGGCAGTGAAAACTGAGTAGAGTAGGCAACGAAACAAGTGGTAACAGTAACAGGAGTACAGAAAAAGGGTATTATATCAATAGTTCATCCATTTATAATTTATCTCTTAGTTTATTCCGTACATATACCTTATCCATGTTCTTATAGTTCATAATTTGACAATCGATGTCTCGGGGCATGAGACGATCTCGTGTAACTTCCTACGACACAAGATCAGTATAAGCCATCCTCTTGGCCGGGAAGATTGCTTATACCCATCGAGTTTGCATACTCCATCACCCTGGGGTCATTGCGGAAAGGGGTGACAGCTACGTCGTTAGTGTGAACACGTACAAGCGTTACGTATGCTGAATCACAAACAGCTAATGATCCACCCTCTGGCGGAGAAAGAACCAAATCTCAAGCCCTGCATCCCGCTATCCCAGTTAACTGCTAAGCCTAACCAAAGAGTTGTGGGAAGGCCAGCAATTCCCCAAACCAGCCCTTGAAACAGGTCTGAAAGACCAAAGCTACAACCAAACTCCGGCAGTAGTGGGGCTAAAATCAGTTATCTTATTCTTTTAATTTTTGACATATCTGTCGTATTGATTATATAACCAATTTCGGATAACTATATCTTTTATTTTCATTAAATCAAGCCATACTTAATAATCCCACATTATTTAATCTAGGATTATCCAATATTCATGTTAACCTTCAAATGTATCAGTTTATAGAGAATTTCCAATGACAGTGATCCCATACTATTTATGAACCCAACGGAACTTGTTTCATGGAAATCAAGTTCGTTTTACACATGCGATAACAAGGATATTTATAATAATTAATTCTTAATCCTTCTCATAAAAAGAGTTTCTTATTTAAAGTGTCCATAAGTTAGGGAAACTACCAGAGGGGTTTGAAACTCAGCAACAAGGAGGGGCATATGCTAATCAAAGTAGTATACACGAAAAATCACCTCAGACGGGTCCATAGGTACCCGGATATTGGTTGGAGTCGAGAAAAGAAAAGATTAGTCCACCTAATGTCATTGGAGGGTCACGGTGACTCTGAACTGTGCGCACAGGGCCTGTGAACAGTCTCCATGCTTGCCTTAGAATTCGCGCATGTGCCGGAGGTAAGACTTGGTTCATACAGGTTAAAAATAGGGTCGAAGACTTCTTGTCACGTTTCCGACTTTTCACTAAAGGAACAATACTCAAAAGTGAAAATAATCTATACTAACGTGTAGTACGCATCGATACGATTCAAACGGTATCTTATTTGTTGAATTCCGAGGTCGGGAAGGCCTCGAACTGGATGAAACAATGCGAGGGGGCCTTGAACCGAACGTGTTCAACCAGACCAGCCCACCGGTCCATGCTAAACCGCACGCTACATGTGTTTCACGGTGATTAGCTGCTGTCGCGTACTCAGAGGATCACCCACGTCTGTGCGCCCCATTGCTCGATGCACGACATGCGACGCAAATCTCGTCGTTGTGCTTCCTGCTCCACACAAATGCGCGAGCATGCGCACGCTATGGTTCGCCACACGTCGCCCTCTACCCGAGTTGCTGTTGCCACTATGTGTCGTGCTCTCGACACCCGTCGCCACTGTTGTCGCGACTTTTGCGGTGGGAAGCTTAAGTTTTGTGGTTTTGCACCTGGGTCCCTGGGAAAAGTTTTTGGATTTAAATGAAGGAAAAGCCTCTCTTCCTCTCTTAATTTAAGAGACTTAGAGAAAGGTGACAACCTAAGGACCCAAAGGGGTTCTTATATAGGCCCAAGGGCTGTTGTAAATAGGTTTAGTATCATGAAGTACTCAAAATATCCTTAGGGTTGGATCTACTTTACATTTAGGTCCTTGTTGATTTATTTTGGCCATAACTAGAGCATACACCTCGGATTCACGCGAACAAGCGTTACCGGAAAGCTTGCAACGAGAGGAATCCAATGGTATCATATATGGCACCCTTTTGACAACATTTGGATAGGGGTTGACTCGAATACGTGTTTTTGGCAATTTAAGGAGGTACTGACACCACCACCGAACCACAACCGGGTTTCCGGGTTCATCTTGACTCGGATCACCTTGAACTGACTCGGAACTTGGATTTTGGGAATTTACAAGGGGCATATCAATGGAAGTCATCATCCAGGAAATGAGAGAAGGGAGAGTTCATAGAGAAGTTGTAGGGGATGTACCTACATGAGCTAGAGTCAAGGCGTAGGTCATGCACTTGATCTAGCTTGGAAAAGACCGTTGGCCTTTGTTCCCTTAAGCATAGAGGGTTCATCAGAGGGAGAGCCTCCACCTGCATGGGCACATTAAGGGTGGGGCTCTCGCTCTACCTTAAACACAATAGAAGCACATGCTGCAGCATTAGGATATAATTGATCACAAAAAGGAGGGTTTAGGCCTCATGAGAGAGGATTAGAGAAGTTTGAAAGATCGTAACCACTCGAGCCAAATTTATAGGTCGGGACCAAGGATGGATCTGACTAGGGGATATCAGTAATAGAGTAGATATCTTCTTTGACAAAGCAAAACATCGATTAAGGTAGGAGGTGGAGGGGTTCAGGGAGTCTGGCCTGGTAGTGTTGCTAAGGAAGGGCTTGCTGAATGTTTTGGAGGAAGATGGGCGAAAGGGAGGAGCACGGGATAAAGACAAGTTCCCAATTGGGCTAAGACATGGAGACTTGCGATTGGTTGGCGAGGATTAGTCGATGAGGATCGGTCAAAACAATTTGTGGAAGCAGTTGAGCCAACTGAAGGAAGTCCATAAGGGGGCATGATCTTTGGTTGGATGGGGTAGAGGTTGGTCGCAACTCGTTGGCGAGGTTTAATGGTGGGAGTGGTTGGTGTTGCTGGTTGGTCTAAGCAAAGTGAGTGTAGGGAGCAAGACTTCGCTTAAGAGATACAAAACGGAGAAATGGGGGTGATCCTAAGAGAGGGGTCGGTGGATCTTGGTCTGCTATAGGGGTTCAGGTTCAAATGATTCGAAGAGACTTGTGAGAAAGTCGACGCTTGTCAAGACTTGTAGTAATGGTCCTACCTTGGAAAGTAGGAAAGTAGCTGGTGCTTCCACTTCCACAATTTGGAGCTTGTTTAATGGCAAGATGATGGTTTTGACGATCGGGTTGCGGAGGCATCCCTATGGACAGTAACTGAGAGGAGGGTTATGTCGGAGAACTCAACCAAGCCACCATTAGGGAGGCATTGCACAATGTTAACAAGGCGATGAAAGAGGTTGTCGTCTATAAGGAGGAGAAAGGGGCCATTCCTCCTCGCCATCTTCAACATACTAAGGAGGGTCTCATTAGAGAACTTAACCAAGTCGCCGTGAGGGAGGTATCGCACGGTGTTAATAAGGCGATGAGAGAGGCTGTCTCCATAAGGAGAACGGGGTCATTCTTCCTCGCCATCTTCAACATACTGTCCTATACCTGTACGAGAGCATAGATGAACCGAGAAGCTTCGATGAACATTGCCTCTTGACCAATAAGCATAGCCTTGAGAGCACACCCCTTGTTTGTAGCAACTGAGTGGTGCTCATTGATCATGGGGTTACTCATAGTGTTGTAATCTTTCACAAGATGGCTTGAATCAAAGCATCGATGGCAGATGACGTTAGACTTGCACTCCCTCGCCAGGTGTCTAGTGTCTATGGCCAAGACATTTGAAGTAGAAGACTCCCTCGGCAACATTAGGGCTTCACCTCTATCAACAATGATGGGTAACCACGATTCGACCATATTCAATGGGTTGAATCGTTGGTTTACGAACATCTTGGTTAGAAGGGGGGCTGTTGGACTGGCCTAGTCTACCTTCCTTCACCAGCTGGTGATCTCGAGGATGAAGACAATGGTGTCATTGGGGAGGTTGCTGGTTGCAACAATGGTCGTGGATTGGAGGGATGGGCTTAGATTGGCTGGTTGGGACCTTTAAGGTGGAGGGGTTGATGGAAGAGGGGGGGAAGGGGTGGGTCGCTTATGGTCTCCTTAATAGTCAATCCCATCTCACCAACCATTTGCTATATCAATTGCTATATATTTGTATGGATCTAAGTGTAAACTTTTTTTTTGAAATGTTAAACAGGTTCCTGAACAACAACAGTGTTCAATTGGCAGAATGTTTCTGAGATAGGTCCCAAAAATGAACTTGGCGGTGATATTTATTGTGAAGAATAAAGTTGGCCACGTGGACTATCCATGTGGCAGTCTGTTCAGTTAAGAGGGCCATCGACCCTAGTGATCTTGGTTTAGGATTGTTTTGAGTCCAAGTTAGCCTATTTTAGTATGTTAGGTGTCAAATAATTAGAGTTGTCAGTGGGATATTTGCTTACTCATTTTAGCCAATCATTCATTTGTTAAAACATATTTAGAGTTAGGAATAATCTCTCTATGTAGAGAATATCTTGTGTTTTTTTGATTGAGTTGAATAAAACAACATTCAACTCACAATCTCTCTTAACTTCTCTCCTCTCTCTACCGCCAACTCTCTCTCTCTCTCTCTCTCTCTCTCGGTTCGTGTGCCACCAACAGTCCATGCAGGGGCCTTCCATGCATGAACCTCCATGCCAAGGAACCTCACCACATTGCACAAATCTCCACATTTATACAAACCTCAAAGGCTTATATGGACGCCTATATAAAAATCAAGTTTCATTGACAATAATATAAATCTCCTTTTCACATTTTTGAACCTCATTATCTCTGTAACTCCTTCGGCCATGCTTCAGCTCACTTCTCTGGCACTCAAGTTTGAGTGTGTTCTTTTGTTTCTTGTCAAATAAAGGGTTATCACCTAGGAAAATGCATTAGCTTGTTGTAAACTAGCTGCTGTCCATTCTGAATTTGATCTGCTCTTAGAGAGTCCTCAGTACCAGCTTGTTCCCTTCCACATCCAAGGCCTCGCCTAGGAATCCTATTCAGATTCACCAATTATAGAGCTTCTAGGATCATACATACATCTGTTCTATTCAGATACATCTTCCTTATTTGTTATTTTTTGATTTATTGTTTCTTGGTTATCTTTGTTGTGATCCATTGTATGGCAATTGCCTTTATAGTAGTTGCCTTATATGCCTCCCTTTCTCTTGTGAAGCACGCTACTCCACCTCTATATATTGAGAAGTTGGACAACGAAATAAGATGCTCATTCTTTTTAACCTGGTATCATTGCCTTGTCCTAGGTCGGATTCCCATACCTTTTTTTTTCTCCACCAAAAAGAAAACTTAGGAAGGGAAAGAGGCCATCCTCACATCGTAGTAGCCGTTGTTGGTCTCAAGGCCAGTCGGTGGAACCTCTAGCACTGTCTTCTTCTCCTTCGTGCGAGATCTCCTCTGGGCAAATCTTCTCATTGCTAGGTGTCGAAGTGTCACCAGTAGCACCTTGAATGACCCAGTAAAGTGCTATTAGCGCTCCTGTTTGGGCACTACTGGTCTCTCTTCTCCTTTGTCCAGCCCTACTGCCATCTCCCTTCCTTGCTACCGCTTGTGTGTGTGTCGGGGGAGGGGGGGGTCCTCTCCTCTCACCAATGGTTTGATTTGGTGCATTTGGGCACCAAATTAACTTGCTCGATCTATGTTTTGATGATCTGATTTCTTACTCTCCTATTGGTTTCATCTTGGATTGGCTTTGTTTGAAGAATAGATGGAGTCTTCAAATTCTTCCAAGGTGACATCAGAGCCTATGACTAAGATAGGGGCATGTGAGAGTCCTATTTTTGGTCTCATGATGTAGTTAGATGAGACCAAGTTGGCCTGATGGTCATAGATGTGTTTGGTGATCGAGGAAAGTCATGACAAAGAACTTTCTTTTCAGATAGAGCTAGGAGAGACAGTGAAAATTTCCAAGAGAGAGCATGAGATGCTCCAGGGTCTCCATCAGCATAATAGATCCCAAGGAAGTATTGCATGTCAGTCTCAGGCAAAGGAAACTAATTGGCTTGTAGATTCAAGGGCATTTAGACACATTTGCAGTGATGCGAGACAATTTTCCACACTTAGACTAGTTGTACCTAGAAGGATAGTACAAGTAGTAGGTGAACGACATTCCCTTATTGCTGGTCAGGGGGACATTCATGTGATTCCTCACATGAAGTTAGAGAATGTACTTCTCGCTTCGGATTTTCCCTCGAGTCTGCTTTTTGTTAGTAGGATAACAAAGAAGTTGAATTGTAGGGTGGTGTTTGATGCAATGTCACTTACATTTGAAGATGTCTTGACAGGATGCCCTATTGGATGTAGTCGAGGAGAAGGCGGTGTCTATCATTCTTTAGTCTCCTTATGCTGGTCATGACTTTCTTTAGGGAGTATTGTTGGAACCTAGTTCCACTTCTCTTTTATGCTTTGGTGTTAACAAAACTGTTTTAAAACTAATGAGTTTATGAAGTGTCATTTATAGGAAATCACAGGATTTAGGAAGTATGAAAGAAGTGGTGATGGCATGAAGCATGAAGATTGATTTCATATTGTTCTTGTATCTTGTAATCTAGATTTTGTATGTCTCTTAACAAGAAAAATGATTTAGGAGTTAAAAGCAAAATAGAGATAATTAGGAATCATACTCCTGTTCTATTATTCGTTTGAAAAACTGTCGGTTCATTGTCGTAGGAATCGTATATTTGCATTCAAATATTACTTAGATTGATGAATAAAACTTATTCAAGGTACTTGTTGCAAGTACCGGTACTGTTCACAAGTACTGGTACTTGTTAGGCATAGGTTTGGGTCCTAGTTCCAAACTGTGAACAAGTACCGGTACTCATCATGAGTACCCGTGCCAGGTGCTCACAGTTTGAAGACTTGGTTAGCGCTTGGACCTTGCAAGTACTGGTACTAATCACTAGTATTGGTACATGTAGGTCACAGTTTATATCATGACCCGAATTTGTAGGTCACAAGTACCGGTACTTATCATGATTACTGGTACCTAGTGACTCAGTTGGTACTCAATTGTAAGCACTGAGTACTAGCACCCACGATGAATACCGGTACCCAGGCTTTGTTGGGCTGGCTGCTGGTTAACTCTAAGCAGTCAGTATCGGTACAACTTTTGTACTGATACCAACTAACTGTTGAGCCTAATCTGAATGGTTATTTTGCAATTAAACCTATCTTTAGTCTTCCCTTTTTGCCCCTAATGGCTAATAATCGTAGGGAAGGTGTTTAGTGGTTTATATAAACACCTTGTGTATGTCATTTGCACACAAAATAATCATAAAAAATCTCCTTGCTCAAATTTCCATATTTCTCAATTCAAGTTGCAAGGGTGGTTGATTTGTTGCATTTTCTTCAAGGCAATTCACTCTTTGCAACAAGTCTTTTCAGGCAAATTCGTTCATTGTAAAATCTCTTTTTTTTTTCGCTTTAGTGTTTTTCGCTAGATTGGTATATAATCTTTCTATTAAGCTAATTCTTGTTAGAGACTTAAGAACTTAGTTGTAAGCTATATTGATTCTTGCTTACACCTGTATCTTTTTGTTCTTATCTTATTTTGTAATTGGGTTGAGGTAACCTGTTAATTACCTCTGTTTATAGTAAATTGATTCCCTTCGGGTTGAGGGAATCGGGTTAAAAATCCTAAGTCGGGAGACTTAGGTAGTAGAGTACCTAAGTGAGGTGAACCACTATACATCTGGTGTTATATTTTGTGACTTGCTCTATTTGCATAATTTTTGTTTACAACACTATTCATCCCCCCTTCTAGTGTACTTGTGCCTTTTAGATCCTACAGGTGCTATCAGAGCGGGTTGCGAGAAGAAGTAAAAAATCTCACTCGCGATGGCATCATCAACCAAGCACACCGAAGGCCAGTCATCCACACGTTCTCCCTATTTCGATGGGACAGATTATGGGTACTGGAAGAGGAGGATGCAAGTTTTTCTCAAGGCGATGGATGAGGAGTTGTGGACCCTCATTCAAGAGAGATACACTAATCCGGAGCTGCAAGGAGTAGCGTGGACGGCGGATCAGAAGAAAAAGATCTTGAGCAACACGAAGGTAATGAACGCACTATATTGTGCGTTATCAAAGGACTTTAACCATATCTCGGCTTGTGAATCCGTATACGAGATATGGAACACTCTGCAAGTCAGCTACGAAGGTACTAACAAGGTAAAAGAAACATGCATATCTATTCTAACAGAAAGCTGTGAGTGTTTCAGGATGGAGAAATGTGAAATAATCAAGGCGATGTACACGATATTTTGGGATATCGTCAACCCCATAAGAATTTGGGAGTGAAGTTCACTGAAGAACAACTTGTAAGAATGATTTTAAGATCTCTTACAAGTGATTGGTCTCCGAAGTCAGTGACGATTCAAGAGGGAAAGGACCTTCCAATCCTTTCTATTGATGATTTGATTGGAAACCTCATGGCCTATGAGGTCCAACTGGAGAATATGAAGAAAAACAAGGAGAAATTAGTAAGCAAAAATAAAGAGCCTTCTTTCAAAGCTCTAAAGGAAGGCTAAGATCTCGAAGACTTCGACTTCGACAAAGAAGAACTTGCTCTTATAACAAGAAGATTTTGACGATTCATCCGAAAGCAGGGTAAAAGGGTAATTAAATTTTCAAATGACAGTTTATTTTGAATGTAAGAAAATGGGACACGTACGAAAAGACTGTCCAATGATCAAGAAGAAAAAGGAAGAAAAGAAAGATAAAGAAGTTGATCGTAAGAAGAAGATTTCAAGAAAAGCGTACAAAGCTACTTGGGATGACAGTGATTCCAACACGGAATCCTCCTATGAAGATTCCGAGGAAAATGAAGTTGCTCATCGATGTTTGATGGCAAACGAAGATAGCTCGAAAAATGAGGTAGATTTTGAAGCTACTTTTAATGAATTATTACAAGTATACAAAGACTTTTATTATAAAGTTAGGTTAAGTAAAAAAGAAAATAAAGTTTTACATAATAATTATAGGACTTTGGAAATAGAAAAATCAAATAGAGTTAGATATATCAAAAGACACTAATTCACAATTGTATGCAAAGATAGTAGAATTAGAGGATATTTATGAACATTTGAGGGAACTTTAAACAATCTTAAAACTACTAGATTAACTACTGAATTTTGTAATGCATTAAAAGTAAAATTTCATGGTAAAAAGAACACACAATAAATCACATGCACCTAGGCATGCATGGATTCACCAAAAGGTCAAGAATGCCAAAAATTATAGATCTAACACAAAAGTGATAAATAAATCTAAGGATTTTAAGGGAACTAACCATCAAGGACCCAAAAGAAAATGGATATCTAAATCAGATTTATTAAATTATTTTGCATGTCAAGAAAGACAAGTGGATCTTAGACAGCGGGTGTTTCAAGCACATGATGGGACACTCTGATCTCTTTATCAAATGGACGAGAATTCAAGATGTAGGAGAGGTCAGGTTGGGCGGCAACAAACGTTGTCGCATTATTTGTAAAGGTACAATAAGTAATTCATCTAAGTAGGTACGAAATGTACTTTAAGTAGAGAATTTGAAACATAACCTTCTTAGTGCTAGTCAAATATGTGATAATGGTTGTAATGCATTGTTTACAAAAATTGGATTTAAAATATTAAAAGGAGCTAATATAATTTGAATTAAAGGTTTTAGATATGAAAATATCTATACTCTTCATTTGTCACAAGATAAATTTGTGAAATGTCTTCTTGCCACTCATGTTGAGGTGGATTTGTGGCACCGTAAGTTAGGTTACATAAATCACAAACACTTAAATAAGCTAGCAAAAAATGAGTTAGTAAAGGGCCTACCTAAACTAACTTATAAAAAAGATGCATTGTGCAAATCTTGTGAACTTGGAAAAATGCACAAGGCTTCTTTTAAACCAAAAGACTTTGTTTCAGCTACACGTCCTTTAGAGTTGTTACAACTTGGTCTATTTGGGTTAACACGATTTGAGAGCCTCAATGGATCAAAATTTTGCTTAGTTATTGTTGATGACTTCTCAAGGTTCACTTGGGTCATCTTCCTGAAAAATAAAGATGACTTATTTGATCACTTCCTAAGTCTTGCTCGAAGACTTCAAAAGGAAAAATCTAGGGTCAAGTCAAATCATGGACTGTATAGGTCACAGGTTTTACTTAGTAGTAGATGATTTCTCTCGCCTCACATGGGTATTTCTATTAAAGAACAAATTTGAAGCGAGATATAATCTGTGTTCTTAGCAGAGATCGGTAATCAGTTTGAGGCGAAGGTGAAAATTATTTGTTCAGATAATGCTATGGAGTTCTGCACTTGCTCATTACGGGCCTTCTATAGGGAACGTGGGATCATCTATCAAACAACATGTTCTTACACATCACAATAGAATGGTGTGGCATAGAGGAAGCACTGACACATCCTAGATGTTTCCAGGATGTTGTTGATATATAATAGTGTACCAAATAGGTATTAGGGTGATGTAGTACTAACAACATGTTACCTGCTATAGTTCTTGCTGAGTAGGTTACCTATTCTATTCTTTTTCGTGATAGCGAGCTTTTTGGGGTAGCACCCTAGATCTTTGACTGTGTTGCATTTGTACACCTTACCTTCATGGTCCGAACAGGAATAAACTAGCTCCACATGTAATCATGTGCCTCTTTCTTGGATATTCGAAGGCGTAGATGCAATATAGGTGTTATGACCTAGTTGGGAAGTGGCATTATGTCACTACCAATGTTACATTTCATGAGTTTATCCTGTACTTTTCTACAGTTGGGAGGCATCTTTCCTCTAGAGCTACTGAGGCTACGAAGGCACCTATGCCTATTCCTCTTACTCCATTGGAGGTTATTCCGATCACAGAGCGTGTGCCTCCTTGTAGTGAGCCAGAGAGGTTTTGTGATCCTTTAATCACCTACATGCTTCCGATTACTTATAGCCAACACCTCTCTTCCTTTGCATTGACTCCTCTCCTAGTTTAGGATGTACAGGAGGTATCTCCTAGCACTTAAGGGCAATCAGGAAAGAAACAGCCTTTGGATACAGTGCCAGATGATATTGACCTTCCAATTGCCATTTGAAAGATGCCATACAACTATGGTTCACCTAGACACCTCATCTCTAGTGCTGTCTCTACAAATTTTCTAGGGAATAAATTTGCCTAGTTTTGCAATGCCTTGTCCACTACACACATCCCTTCATCATATTAGCAAGCCATGCTTGATCCAAAGTGGTGATAGGCTACAGAGGATGAGATGGCTGCTCTCTGGACATGTGGTACATGGGAGCTTGTAGAGCTACCTGATGGAGTAGCTGTTGTAGGTTGTAGATGGGTGTTCACAATCAAGTACAATCCAGATTGGTCTGTTGCTGGACACAAGGCTCGTTTTGTGGTAAAAGGGTTCATGCAGACTTATGGTGTGGACTTCTTTGACACCTCCTTAGTTGCATGTCTTCCCACTATTTGAATTTTGATATCAGTTGTAGTATAGAAGAACTGACCTCTACATCAACTTGATGTCAAGAATGCCTTCTTGTATGGTGTCTTGCAGGAAGAGGTTTATATGCAGTAGCCTCCTGGCTATGAGGTTCAGGGGGAGTGTTTCAGAGTTTGTAGACTGCGGAAGGTAATTTATGGCCTGAAGTAGAGCCCAGGGTGTGGTTTCAAAAGTTGTCTAAGGTGGTGGAGGCCATTGGCTTTAAGAGGTCCTCGTTAGATCACTCCCTGTTTGTCAGGAAGACAAGGGGAGGAGTGGTTGCGCTCCTAGTTTATGTTGATGACTTGATTATTACTGGGGATGACAATGTTGGTATCGCAGAGGTCAAGAAGTGACTAGCAAGAAGTTTTGTTATGAAGGATCTCGGGCCACTGGGGTAGTTTCTTGGGATAGAGATAATTTGAAGTAGGAAGGATATAGTATTCTCTCAGAGGAAGTATGCTCTTGATTTGTTACAAGAGACTAGTATGATGGGAGCAAAGCTAGCCAATATTCCTATGGATCCCAAGACTCATCTGTACAATGAGAAAGTAGAGGCAGTTTCTATCCAGCAGTACAGGGGGCTAGTGGGCAAGCTCCTATACTTGACTATTACTAGGTCAGACATTTCCTTTGCAGTAGGAAAGCTTAGTTAGTTCATTGTGCTGAGGTACTTGAAGAAAGCACCAGGTAGGGGACTTTTCTTCACCAAAGGGACCTCATTGAGTGTGGTCGCCTATACTGATGCTGATTATGCTGGGTGCTTGTCAAACAAGAAGTCTCCTGCTGTTTTTTGCACTTATGTGACAGGAAATCTTGTGACCTAGAAGAGTAAGAAGTAGGCTGTCATCTTTAGGTCTAGTGTAAAGTCAAAGTACAGGGTCATGATACACACTGCTTTAGTGATGATGTGGGTGACGTCTCTCCTAGTAGACTTACATGTATTAGTTGACACGTCTATGGAGATGAGATGTGTTAACAATGCAACGACCTGCATGGCAAGCAACCCCATGTTTCACAAGATGACCAAGCATGTGGAGGTAGACTGTCACTACACACATGACTTAATCCAAAGAGGCCTCATTCACACAACTCATGTCTCCTTAGATGATCAAATAGTGGATATCTTCACCAAGGAACTACCTTGAGCTTCATTTGATATTTGCTGTTCCAAGTTGAGCATGATTGACATCGATGCTCCAACTTGAGGGGGAGTATTAGCCCCTACAGTTTTCTTTATTTGTTATTTCCTTTTTTATTGTTTCCTTGTATAATGGTTACCTTAGTTGTGGTCCCTTGTATGATAGTTATCTTTATAGCACTTGCCTTATTTGCCTCCCTTGTCTTGTAGAACACTTTACTCTACCTCTATATATTGAGAGATTGTATAACGGAATAAGATAACTTACTCATTCTTTCTAACTATGTGAACTAGTGTTTACCCTCATGCTTTGTGTAGGAGGGTTTTTTTTTTTAATCATTTTGGAACTTCTTGTTTAAAAGTGATTCTCTGTGGACAACAATTCATGGGAAGGCTCTTTGTTTCACAGAAAAAAAAAAAACTTATACTGAGAGTTTCTAAATGATATCTACTAACTTGGATGATCATGAGGTAGGAGCTACCTCTCTCGTAGTGGACATTGTAGTAAGTGGATGGTCAAGGCAATGTGTTGAAAGCCAAAGCCTACTGTTGGGAAATGAGAGAGCATACTTTATTCCAATAACCCCAGGTGCTCTTATATAGAGAAGTCATTTGGGAAAATAACATAATATGTCCTTACAAGAATAAACAATATAAAATAAGGAATAACTCTTTCAGCACCCTCTCTCAAGTTGGAGCGTAGACATCAGATAGGCTCAGCTTGAAACACAGGTACTCCAGTCTTTTTTTGATGAAAGGCTTAGTAAAAATATCAGCTATCTGATTCTCAGGAGAAACATATGGGGTGGATATCTTGCTAGTCATCATAGCATCTCTGATAAAATAGCAATCAACTTCAATGTGTGTTGTTCTCTCATAAAAAGTTGGATTGTTTGCAAGAAAAGTTGCTCCCTTATTGTCACAATACATGGAAATTGGCTTGAGATGTTTACTCCAAAGTTCTTTAGAATTGACTTCACCTAAAAGAACTTGCACGCAATATGAGCCCTAGCCTTGTATTCTGATTCTGCACTTAACCTGGATACCACATTTTGCTTTTTACTCTTCCAAGTGACCAAGTTTCGAACTACATGTACAATATCTAGTTGTGGATCTCCTATTCTCATGAGCACCAACATAGTCACATTAGAATATCCACACACATTAAGATGCCTATACTTCTGGAAAAAAAATCCTTTCCCGGTGAACTCTTCAAATACCTTAATATCTAGCAAACACTTGCCCAATGAACCCCTCTAGGCTCCTATATAAACTGACTTAATCTTCCTACAACATATGATTTATCTGGTTTTGTCACAGTGAGATATAATAATTTGCCTACCATGGCTTTGTATCGAGTCACATCCTCCAAGACAGGACTCTACAAATCTGCAAGATGGGTTGCTGGATCGAGAAGTATATTGGCAGGTTTGCAACCAAGCATCCCTGTTTCACGAAGCATATCCAGAACATACTTCCTTTGCGACACAACCATTCCACCCTTCATACTATGAATCTCAATACCAAGGAAGTAACCCAAGTCCTTAGTTACAAATTGTGTAGGCAGGAAAGCCTTGGTATCCTCCAAACCTTTCTCATCACTTCCAGTCGGAAGTATGTCATCAACATATACAAGCAGGATTACATAATTTGCCTCAGTGTGCCTAGTAAAAATTAAGTGATCAGTTGTAGACCTGGTAAATCCAAAACTCTAAACTGCCATGTTGAATCAATCAAACCAAGCTCTTGGACTTTGTTTCAATTCATATATAGTTTTGTGAAGTTTGCAGATCTTTTGACACTCCCCCTTACTGACAAAACTCGGAGGCTGATGCATGTAAACTCCATCAAGATCTCCATAAAGACATGTATTCTTAATATCAAGCTGATAAACTGGCTACTCATTTATTGTAATAGACGAGCATCTGGGAGAAAACGTCTCAAAATAATCTACACCAAATGTTTAGGTTTAGCCTCTAGCAACAAGCCTTGCCTTGAATTGTTGTATAGAACCATCAAGGAGATACTTTATAGTAAATACTAATCTACACTCCACAACAGCTACACAAGGGGGTAGATCCACAAGCTCCCATGTGCCTTGTGATTGGGGTGCTGCCATCTCTTCTGTGGCCAGCTTCCATGCGGGATCCTGTGGAGCCTCTACATGAGTTCGAGGTAGCTGACGGTTATCAACTGCAAGAGAGTAATTTTCCTTCTGTAGGTAGTTGATCAAAAGACATATTGTGACAAAGAATAACGAGCACCTGGTCTTGGAGCCTTCCTTTATGCTATAGGAAGATCTAAGTCTAAAACCTCAGAAGGTACTTGATCTCCAGACAAATCATTAGCATCTGCAGAAGACTGAGTAGGAATAGTAGAGAAATGCTTGTCTTCAAGAGTATTGGGTGAAGGTTTGTGTTGGAAATGTTTTGGAAAAGTATTAGTAACTTCTGGATGTCTAGGAAGAGTATCTTCCATAGGGTCATTTGTCATTTGTCGGAGGTAAGGTAGGCTCAGAGGGCACTAGTGGTCGTGCAGATGGTACAAGTAAGGGAATATCCTGTGGCACAGCAAGAGATAGGGAACTTCCTTTTCTTGGAAAAAAAGGAAGTTCCTCAAAGAAAGTTTTATCCGCACTAACATAAAATTTGTACGCCACTGGGTCATAGCACCGATATCCTCTCTGAGTACTTTCATATCCTACAAAGATGCACTTCATCGATCAAGGAGACAACTTGTCCAGTTTGAACAAGTGAACAAAGTAAATATACCCAAACACCATAGGTGGAAGACAAAAAACTTCATGGTCGAGACACAAAAAAGAGTAATAACTCCCATAGAGAAATGAAAGAAGACACCCTATTAATAAGGAATGCAACAGTAAGTACAACATCAACCCAAAAATTGGAAGGAACATTCAAATGAAACATCATAGACCGTGCGACATCAAGCAAGTGACGAAGTTTGCATTTAGCTTTCTCATTCTGTTGAGAGGTATGAATACAAGTAGTTTGATGAATAACTCCCATAGAGGTAAAAAACTAAGACAACGGATTATTAGCAGACTCAAGACTATTGTCACTTCGAAACACCTTAATAATAGTATCAAATTGAGTATTTATTTCATTGAACAAATTTTGAACAAGTACAAGAGTTTGCGATTTTTCCTTCATCATGAAAACCCATATAACACGGGTACAATCATCCACCAAAACAAGGAAGAAACGAAAACCCCTTATACTGCCGACCCTGCAAGGCCCCACAAATCTGCATGCACCAATGCAAAAGGAGACTCGAACCTTTTATTTTTGCTAGGAAAGGATGATCGGTGATGCTTGGCAAGTTGACAAGTATCACAATCAAATGAATATGGAAACTCCAACTTAGGAAATTGACGATAAAGCATGGTGATACTCGGGTGACCTAGGTGTAGGTGCCATTGTAAGGTAGTAGTGGCACAAGTAGCAGTAGAAGTGGTATGTGTAGAGGTAGGTGGAAGACTCAGATAATACAACCCATTCTGCTTAAGTCCTCCACCAATCCACTTCATTGTTTAAAGGTCTTGCAAAAAGAATTGATCATGAAAAATTACTCTGCATTCTAAGTCTTTGGTAATCTGGCTAATTGACATCAAATTCAAAGCAAATCGAGGTGCATGCATAACATTAAATAGATCAAGGGAAGAAGTTAAGGTAACATCTTCAAGATCAATAACGGGCGATAAGCCACCATCCGCCACCCTAACCTGGAAGGGTGTGGGAAGAGATCGAAGAGAAGAAGAAAGTGTGGCATCACCAGTAATGTGTCGGGAGGCACTTGAATCAGCAATTCACGTAGGGGCACAGGATCCAACAAATAATGCAGTGGTACCTATAGTACTAGAGGTAGATTCTCCTGCTGTTGTGGTGGTCTGTGATGTCATCAGCTTGTCATATTCAGCCATGGAGATAGTCACTTATCCCTCATCAACCTAGTATCGAGCACTTTCTTCATCTGTAGCAACTTGATTAATTTTAGGTCCCTGACCCTGAGGATAGCCATGTTTTAACCAGCATCTGTCTATAGTGTGGCTCTGTCTATGACAATGTTCACAAAATAAATTTCCTCCCTGGTCTTGACCTCTTTCTCTAAAGTTGCCACGACCATGGGCATTACATCCACTAGTGTCTCCTCGTGCATGCCCATGGCCAAACATAGCCATGGCAAATGATTCATGATTCTACTCCAGAAACATGATTAGGAATCTCCAAGTGTAACAATTGTGCATATATTTGTGCTGGAGTCGGTATCTCTTCAGAAGTCATCAGTTGGTCCTTGATTGCCTGGTACTCGGGACCAAGGGTGGCTAAAAAATTGTTAGGACCAAATAGCTTGTCTCTGCTTCACTATGACCATAGCATCTATTGTAATAGGCTTGATATGTATCCTACTCATCCCATAAGTTTTTCAGTCCTATAGCATTCAATAGGAGTCATAGTGCCCTTCTTGAAGGTGTGTATTTCTTCTATAGCTCTGAATAATCAAGCAATATTGTTATTTTAAGTGTGAATCTCATGTAGTACTTCCCACATCTTCTTGGTTGATGCATATGACATAACCTGCTTGGCTATGTGCTCCTTCATGCTGCTTAACATACATGTAGTACTTTTGCTCCGTATAATCAAGCAATATTGCTCTGTATAATCAAGAAATATTGTTCTTTTGACATTGAATCTCATGTAGTACTTTTCACATCTTCTTGGTTGATGCATATGACATAACCTGCTTGGCTATGTGCTCCTTCATGCTGCTTAACATACATATAGCTACCCAATCATTGTTAGCTTCCCAATCTTTTGCCTTGTCTATAGCAGTAGGCCCTTCTTGTAGCAGGATATATTTCTTTCTATGAGACCCCACAAATTGTGTAAAAGAGGTAGACCATAACAAGAAATTGGTTTCATCTAATTTAATATTTGTGCCTTGCATATGAGGCAAAGGATTTGTTGTAGAAATCTTTACAACTGAATCACTCACATCTTTTTGGTCTCTCATGATGCACGTAAAGATAAGATTAAATGTGGTGATCTCAAGAAAGGGCTAAAAACAGGACAAGAAATCACCAAGGAAGCAACATTAACCTGGCAAGCACCTTTAGATCATAGAATCAATTGAAGAAAAAAATCGCGTGGAGAAATTAGATATGCTAAGGCATCGAAGGGTCCCAATCATGCCTACTCACCACCACAGGCCCACTAGACGTGGATTGGCAGTGCTGTAGAAGATCGGCAATGCTGTAGGTTGCCGACTAGGGACCTGGCGACGCTGAAGGACACTTGCTGCGGGCTCTTGCTATTGCAGAGAGTGGCGATGCCTAGGAGTTGTTGCTGAAGAGAAGAACAGGGTCGGTGGGCCTTGCCTCAGGTGGCAGCAACAAAGAGGACCGACAGGAGGCTAGGGCTTCGGTAGGATACTAGCAAGGTTTTAAATATCGATATTTATGACGTATCGACAAGTCAAAAAAGGGATATATTAGGGATATATCGTTAATATCGGTGAATTTTGGGGAAATCACTAAAAAAGGCCTAAAATATCCCAAAATGTCACAAATTTGATGAAAATTAATATTTTAATAATTAATACATTATATAGAAATGCCTAGAAGACGAAAATCATCAATTTTGTATGAAAATATGATAGAAATGCACTAGTTGCATATCGATAAAGTCATATATTGAAAAGAAAGTACACATAACATGATAATAATTGAAAAATGTTCATAGTAATGCTACTCACTAGAAGAAATGAAATATCAATAGTGTCAGAGTATTAATAAACTACACTAAGCACGGAAGTACCGATCAATGCCACCAAATCAATATCAGGTTGAGCTTCGACCTAGCTTGATACTTCTCCCCCGATTATCTTCCTCTATTCGTAGCACTCTAACATATTCACAGTTTGACTCCCACGTTATGTAGCTGTATCGAGTATTGTATTTATTGATGTATTGTTGATGGCCTTCATCATTGCAATACCGAAGTATTCCAAGACGTGGATATTGACTATGACTGTCGAACAAGCTACTCCTGCTTCTAGTTCTAGATCTATCTTAAGTAGACTTATCTCGATGCCCTCTTGAATCTGTTGTCCAGGTAGAACTACCTCGTTTCAATGTAGAATACGACGATTCACAAGGGTCACGCTGTCTCATCGATGAATTTTATGGTGGTTGAGGAAGTGGTGTAACAGAGTGGGAAGGTTGATAAGAAAATGGTTGAGGACCTTGAAATGCAAAATACTTAGGGACTATCCCATAGCCATAACTTGCAGATGTAGGATCACTTTGGATACTATCACTTTCGTGGGTACCATCATACCCATAAGAGGAACCATAATAAGATGGAGGGCTGGTGTAGTTAGGGAAGTAATTAAATGAACTTTCTGCCTCATCTTGGTGTTGGTACTGAGGGCTAGTATAATGAAATCCGTAGTCACCATAGTAACTTGATGATGATGATCTTAGGTCACCTCCAAATATTGATTCTGCCGCTAGATTAAGGGATCCCACTGATAAACTTAAATAATTGATGGACATCATAGATTGGCCTGAGGCATACCCATACCGTGTTCCTATGTCATAGCCACAAGGTGGACTTGGCACGGGATTTTCATGTATGTTTGTATATCTTTACGTTTATTCATGTTGGGCATCATCTCTAGTCTTTACTAGGACGTTGATGATGATGTCCCTCATCTCCTTTATTACTTTCTGCCAGTGGCTCGTCAACCATCACTGCATCTGTGCATCGTCATCTCCATCATCATCATCATTATTTTGTTTTCCTCTTGAAGGTGGCGAATATCGATTAATTCATCGATTAATATTTTTTGGCTTTTTATAATTTAGTCTGGCAACAAATCATTTATCCATGTGAGTGGCATAGGGTAGGGGAGAAGAAAAGAAATGGAAAGAATGCATGTCCATGTGAATTGCATAAGTAGATAAAGATATTCGACTGACATATCTCTATCGGTCACATATCACCAACTTAACGGAAAAACTCAACTTCAATCCTTTGATATCGGTGATATGGGCGATATATCAACAATATAGGTAATATATCGATGATATCATGAAAAAAAGAGATGGCATGTGATATCGATATGGAGATATCCATCGATATCGATATATCGGCGATATATCACCGATATGTCAAACCTTGGGTACCAGAGCCCTGATCTAGGATCGTTGCTTTGATATTATGTTAGGAAATGAGAGAGCATACTTTATTCCAATAATCCTAGGTGCTCTTATGGAGAGGACTCCTTTGGGAACCATTAAGGGAGAACAACCTACTTGGAGAGCAAAGTTTGTAGAGCCCTGTTATTAAGTAATCTGAGTATTTTGCTTATGCATGTCCTTCGTGGTGAGGCTCAAAAGGCTTTTAGGCTTGCAAACTTTTGTGTCCAAGGGGGTTGGATTTGGCCTTATTTTCCTTGTGCCTTGTAATGGTTGCTTTCCCTTTGAAAGAAGAAGTTTTTTACCTCAAAAGAAACTTGCATTTGCTAGACTAAGTATGTAATATAGATAGAGCCTTGAGGAAAGTTTACATATAGCTGATTCGAAACAAATGTATATCATATTGTCTCATTTACTAAATTCACTATCTATTGTGAATATAAATAAAATTCTCATGTGTAATTAGGCAAAAGTGGTATTATCTAGGTATATAAGAAGATTCTTGAAAAAAAACACAAAATAAGAAAATTTTAAGAAAAAGGTATATAGTAACTTTCTTTTCCAAAAAAAAAAAGATACATGTTAACTTTGACATTGCTCCATTATCCAAATAATGTAATATGTACAATGATAAAGATCCTCAGAGAAGCTTCACAAGTAGTCGATTTCAAGTGTCCATTTATCTATGCGTGTGTTTGTCTACATATATATACACACATACATACACACATGCATGCAGAGATTGTATATATGTATTTACATATACAAACATGTATATACATATGTACATAATATAGAATTAGGAAAGAGATATTTTAAGATTAGGCAAAATAGGTAAAAGTTGTTTTATCTCTTTTTATTTTTTTGTAGGGTTTTGATTTGATTTGATTTGAATTGATGTGATTGAGTTTGTTTGTAAATTTAATTAGTAGAATTAGGATTGCCTTTGTAATTCTCTCTCTATATAAAGAAAGGTTTTGAATTATTTTTGTCATTCTATCTTATTTCAATAAAATCTATTATCCAATTCTACAATAATATGTATGCATGTTTGTGTGTATATGCATAGACCAAAAACAAGTGTTGCATGACATGAAGATGTGATATAAGACATTGCAAGTAACATATTGCCATTAATGTACAACATGTATATGTTTTATGTAAAGTGAACTTTACCATAACAGACTTGGCATTTTAGATATGTTATATCCTGTTTTCCAAGTACGAATGCATTTTGGATATCTATTTCAATATATTGCCATCAACGTACAACACATGTATGTTTTATGTAAAGAAAATTTAACTGTAACAAACTTAGCATTGTAGATATGATATATCCTGTTTACTAAGTACGTTGTCCATTTTGGATATCTGTCTTACCTTCCTCAAAAAGAAAGAAAAGTTAGTACCTACAAAAGCAAAAAAATAACTCAATAAAATAAATGAAACAAAAATGTCTATCACACGTATGGAATAACCGAAATAAACTCACTTTTGAGACATACTAGACTGCACTTACATATATCTTGTGTCATGGTTGAATGGATAATAGCTATAAGATCATTAGGGACATTATGTTTATAAGCCTAAATATATCTATCTATCAATAGTATATATTTCATATATTATATATATATATATATATATGTTTTATGGGAAAGAATTTACTTTGATGATAAAAAAAAATGAGTAAAAGATTTATTTATTAATAGCTTTCTGAGAATGCCAACATCGGTTTAAATATAATTTCTGTAGAAAAAATACAAAAAAGTCACCTTACCTCTTTAAGGGTCATATAAGTCTCTCGACATATCCATATAACTTTCAAACTGATAGCCTAAACTCATATTTATGGTTGGGTAGTATCTGCGCATCAAATAATATTTCAAATTAATTAAGAAAAGATAAAAAACGTACCAAATAAAAACTACCTATGAGGGGGAATTGAACTTACGCTAAGACTGCACCAATACCACGATGGCAATTATAGCTTTTGTTTTGGAATTAAGCTGAGAATTTATTGATTTCCACATGAAAGTCCGTGTGTGAACACTAACAGTGCCATATCCATTCCACAATGCTTGATGTGTTAACGATTATAATGAACAGATAATTAAATGCTCTGAACAGTACTCTCTACAGTGTAGCCTCCACAAGCTTTATATGGCATTATAAATTGGCTTTCAATTGTCCTCTGTCAGTGATATCCTCAGCAGTATGCTAGTTATAATCGACACATCTACATCCTAACTTTTGTGTTCCTCTTGAAAGATCTGGGTTCTAGGAAATTTTTAAGTGGACGTGTTTGTCTTCTTGGTAATTAGCAATCATGTTTAGGGGATAGTGGTGACTTGTAATGATGGATGGCAACCAAACGACCTGGTTAACAAGTGAAATTTTGTCTGTCAGTTAATTTTGTGTCTATCATATTCAAGCATCAAAATATTCTTTCCTCAACTACATTTTCACTCCTTTTGCTACTTTTTCTTCTTATAGGCCACTTTATGCCACCAGCTTATTGAGCATCATACGAACTCTACTTGATCAATCCCAACAGCATGAAATGCAGGTTCTTGGTTGTTGTACTCTTGTTGACTTCTTGAACTGCCAGGTAAGCTCAAACATTTACTATATCTTCGTTCTGGTTTTCTAGGGACATATTATATGGCAGAAGAACCATCTATATTCAGTGAATGCCTCTATCTTCTTCAGTATCAATTAAAGTCCTTGCCTATTGTTGGGTTAGACGGATGGCACGTACATTTTCAACTTGGAGGGTCTTGTGCCAAAGCTCTGCCAACTAGCTCAAGGAGTAGGAGAAGACGACAGAGGACTTCGGCTGCGTTCTGCAGGGTTGCAAGCTCTTGCCTCCATGGTACACTTATTGTTTTTGGTCTATTCTTTTCTCTTTCATCTGTTGTGTTAGTTGCATTGGTGTCTTTCTTTGGTACAATGTGTTTTCTCCAGGATAATATAGATTTATTATTATTATTATTATTATTGAGAAAACCCTACATGAGTATTTCAGTTTATGTAATACTTAGTGCATCTTTTCTTGTTTCTTCAGATCTTGCTAGTTCATTTTGGAGATTGACTTTTTGGTGTAGTTGTTGATACTTGCAACGTGTCTTTTCTGATTTTTCTTAGGATTTTTGTTATCGTACATCTTCATTTCTAAAAGATTTATCTACACAGGGATGCTTTGCTGCTCTCTGATAGTTATTGTACCATCTTCAACTGATGCAGGTTTTCTTCATGGGCGAGCACTCTCATATAATAGTGGACTTTGACGATGTAAGTCATTGTTTTTCCTGTTACCATTTTTGTTGTTTGTGATGACCTTATTGTTTATTTCTTCTTTGTTCTTCTGGGAAAACTTTTGGTTGGTCTTAGATAACCTTTCACAGTGGGAATTGCAATCCTTAGAAGCTAATTTTCTCTTCATTCATTTTTTTCTTATTTTTGGATATGGACATACCTGAATAAAAATATGGTAAAAGTTTGGAATGATTTTGTCTTATTGGGTAAGATTGATAATGGTATACAGAGATCACATAATCAGTCCAGATGACTTCACAAGAGGTAAGGATGGAGATGTGCAAGAGCATGAAGATATCTTGTAAGACCACAAGTCGTGCTGGATGCTTAGATGCCGACACCAATCCACCCACTTACCAACCTGTGTACACATACGTACATGCAGATATATACATGAATTTGAATGTCTTATGACCCACTTGTTGTGCAAAGCCAAAGGAGATAAGAACAGAAAAAGGAAAAAAAAGAGAGAAAGAAAACTTTATCCTTGGAAAAATATTGGTAATTTGATCATTAAGTTTCTTATGCATCTTCTCATAACAGTATTTTTGAAAAACTGATGGTTCTCTTGCCACTATAAAAGAGTGATGAGATTGGACATTCATGTAGGAGGAGATAGAGACAAACTTCAAGCTTAGCTCTTTTATCACTTCCCCGAGTTGGAATACATGAAAAAAGGTTCAAACCTGCTTGACTTGGATACTTGGATATCTCAAACCCTAAACAATGCATGACTTTTCTCTGTGAAGCCGAAAAACTAAAAATAAGTTACTCAAAAAAGAAGTACCTCATCACCTATTAATTTCATGCTCTTGGGACCCTATCTTCTGGAAATGCATGGCACTGCTGATATGGGTGTTTACATTATTACCTGATTTCCTCTTTTAATACTTTTAAAACATGTTGAAATTATAAATACAAGTTTGATGATTAGCCCAACGTTTGTTACTGTGAAACAGATAGTTTCAGCCACATTACTGAATTTTGAGGTTGTTGAGGGAAATACAGAGGACGACAGGCAAGGCTCACTACCAGAAACCCAGGGGCACTTAGTTCAACATATTCTGAAAGCAGAAAATCCTTCATTGGACAACAATGACAAAAGTCACATGTTGCACAAAGATATGTTAAATGGATCTAATGTTTCTGGGTAAGCCCTACACTAATTTATGTTCTTCCAAGTTATATACCATTTTGGTTGCTTTGATTCAAATTAGCTTTCTGTGGTTGCTATCTTTAACAGAGGAAGTCTGAAAAACCCTGCTTATTGGTCTCATGTCTGCCTGCAAAATATGTCCAATTTGGCCAAAGAGGCAACAACTATGAGGCGTGTTTTTGAGCCAATATTTTGTCATTTTGATAATTACCATCTTTGGGCACTTGAGAGAGGATTTGCCTACTCAGTTCTGTATCAAATGATGAGCTTGATGGAGAAGTCAGGTAGTGAATTTGGATACTTTCACATTAATTTATTCTTGTGTAGTAACATATTGCAGTTCAATGTTCATCATTCAGCACAAAGCAGTCATCTCTTGTTGTCAATGTTGGTAAAGCATCTAGATCACAAGAGTGTTGCTAGACAACCCGGTCTGCAGGTTGACATTGTTAAAGTGACTGCTCGTCTTGCAAAGCATATCAAGTCTCAGCAATCTGCTGCTATGATGACTGCAATATCTGATCTTTTAAAGCATTTGCGGAAATGTCTACAATATTCAGTTGAAATCACAGATTTGACAACCGATGAGAATAAGCGTAATATTCAGCTTTCTTCTGCAATAGAACGCTGCCTTGTTCAGTTAGCAAATAAGGTGATGTTCTTTTCTATACCTGCCAGCCATTACAAAAAGCTATAAACATTAATTATGCTTGTTAGTATATCTTATTTGGCAGAGCTTTTCTCGTTGCAGTTTTAGCAGCAAATATATCCAAAAAATTATACGTGCTCCTAGTAGGGAACAACTGCTTACACCTCTAAGAAAATGGGCTTGCAAAATTGGGCAATCCATTTACTATGATATCGTGGGGGATGTTTTGTTTATTGTTCCCTGTCTATTTCCTAATTGGTTTCTAATCTAGACCTCCTACGTGAATCTCATTACTAATCCTCTATTTGAGAAGATTGTGTTTGCTAAGAATACTAAGATCATTCTACCACTTGCTATTGGAGCAAGGTGAGCTGTAGGCTCTTGGTGCTTGATACCTTAGCTTTGTTGCCCCTTTGCCTTTCTCCTCCTTTGGCATTGAAGTTTCCTGGCCTAAATTGCTACCTTATACAGCACAATGCTGCATGCAACCCCCGGTGTGGTGCAACCAGTTCTACTCACATCTAGGGCTTGATAGCTAGCATTGTCGTTATGCATAAACAGTATGGTGCACAATGCTGCCTCTTCTATCAATCTTTTTTTATGTGTGGCTGACTACTGAATGTGACCTACTGACCGCTGGGGCATGGAGTTTTTTTCTTGATTCCTTACGCTTTATTGTTGTCATCATTGTTGTGACTATGGGTTGCTGAAGGTTCATTATGCGTTTTCCCCATTCTTGGAGTTTTTCACAGGTTGTTGGGCAATCCCTTCACATGTGGATGTACTGTCACGTTAGAGAATGAGCTATAGTTGTTGGTGGAGGATGTTTATGTTTTCTGTCAGCAGTTATGATAAAGGGTATGCTCTTTCATTGACACCAGGGACCTTTAATGGGAGAAGGATGACAACATTGTTCATAGTTATTGAATGTATGGTTTCTTGAATTGTAGATGAAATGGGTTACTATGATATAACTAAGGAAATCTGGAACAACTTGAGAGAGATATTTGCAGGATCAAAAAGTCCATCACTATTAGGAGTCCTTCACTTTGTCTTAGGGAAAAAGGTCATCACTGAACGAAGTACTATGTTTTTTGTGAAGGTTTTGTTTGAGATGTTGAATTCTTAATTGTCTTGACAAACAATGATCAAGGATAGAAGTTGTGAGTTGCCAAGTTCATCTCAGTGCTGATTATACTTCTATGAGAGATAAAGAGGTTTCGGTTACAGCAGGGGGGCACTGAAATCCCTGTCTTACAATATGCTGACGAGTTAATGACACCATCCTCTTTGTCGAGGGTTTTGTTGAGGAGGCACATAAGGTTAAAATGCTTTTGGAGGTGTTCAGGGAGGCTTCTGGATTAAGAGTTAATTTGCAGAAATCTGCCTTCTTGCCTTTCGGAATGGTGCCAGAGGTCGTGGTGCAGGTCAGTGATATTTTGGGGTGCAACTTTTGCAGACATCGTTCACTTACATGGGCTTTCTGTTCTCCACCGGTTGTATCAGGGCTAAAGACTGGACATCAGTTATTGAACGAATGGAGAAATGGCTACATGGATAGGCGGCCCACCTTCTTTCTAAGGGAGCAGATTGGTTTTTCTTTCCTTGGTGCTCTCCACCCTGTCTTTATATTTTTTATCTGTATTTAAAATTCCGGTGGTGATTCTGAAGCATATAGATTGCATAAGAAGACACTTTCTCTGATCCTCTGGTAGTGGAGGTAGCTTCTTGTCCTTGGCATCCTAGGATGAGGTGGGCAGGCCTAAGGAGGGTGGCGGCTTTGGAGTGCTTGATTTAGGGGTCATGAATGAAGCATTGCTCATAAAATGGGTTCTTTGCTTGTTGAGCCCCAATCTTCCCTTCTGGAAGAGGATCATTAAAGAATTGGGAGGAAAGGAGATTATCCACCCGTGGAGCATGTCAGTTCTGGTATGGGTTATAGACGATTCCTGGGTTGGTCAGGCCTCATTGTAGAAGTCTATTGGGAGACACCACCAGAGTCAGATTCTGGTTTCATGATTGGTTGCCGGCAGGTGTTTTTTTTTTTTGAGAAAGGAAAAGGAAGATTACAAGTTGTTCAGCCAGGACTCAGACATGCTACCAGCTTCTCCCACAACATTTTCTGTCCAACAACGCTCCCCTCTAAAGACATTGCCATTCCTTTGGTTCCAGATACACCAAATAATAGCAAAACATTTGACCCATCCTGAACATCCAAATCATAATTTTCTCTGAAAGACTTTCAAAAATTGTTCCCATCCGTAGAAGCCACTGTGGAGAGGCAGAACTGATGCCATATCTGCTTGGAGAAGTTGCACTCAAAGAAAAGATGGTGTATGTTGTCTTCATGATGTTGGAAGAAAGGGCAACATGTATTAATATCATTGAACCATCTTGTTCTAAACACTTTCGTAACAATGCGTTCTCTTCTAAAAAGCCACAAGAGCAGCTTGACTTTCAGTGGAATCTTTACTCTCCAAAGCAGCTTTGAGTCCCCATTGATTTCATCTAGAAGTGCAACAGTGGAAGTGATTTTTCTGTAGGCACTTTTGACAGAAAACACCATTCATCCAGCAGAAATGATCTACAGACCCTGCAATGGGAGCCCCTGGCAGGTCTTATTGTAGATCTATATGTTAGGATTCCTCTCTTGACAACCAATCCTTTGGCTATTGTTGCTGAGTGTTACTCTGAGGGGAGTTGGTTGCCTGTGCGGCCTGCTTTGCTGTCTGATGCTAGGACTGAAAAGATGACTTGTTTACTTCAGACCTTGCATGATTTTAGGCCAGGTTAGGGCAATGATGGCTGGATCTGGAGGCATGGCACTTTCTCCATTAGGAAGTCTTACTTGTGGTTTATGGATAATCATCAGGTGGAGCAAGCCTTGGCAATGGATTGTAGGAAAATCTGGAAGTGCAAATTCCCCTTAAAATTAAATTCTTCTTGTGGCTTTTAAGGAGAGGAAGGCTCGTAACTTGGTCTTACAGAAGTTATGAGGCACCTGATGCTGATATGACCTGTCCTCTTTGTGGCAAGTGGGTGAAAGTTGTGGATCACATTTTTTTCTCACTCTCTTTTGCAGCTTCAGTTTGGTCAGGCTCTAGAGATTGGTCTGTTAAGTATGCTTCTCTCCTGGATTTCTTGTCCATCCTACATGGGACCTTTGCAATGGAGATACCATCAAGGGAGCTTTCCTTCTCTTATGGTGCATTTGGTTAGAATAGAATGGGATGGTCTTCAAGGGGGAAAGGGTGTTTGTTGATGCGGTCTCTTTTCTTTGTAATCACCGGTGTATAGATGCCTTTTTTTTTAAATGAATTCTGGGGGTTAACAACATCTGTTAACTCTCCTTTTACATTTCAAAAAAAAAAAAGGAGATGAGATTTTGGTATGAGGAGGTGATTCCTACAAATGAGGTGGCTTGCAATTGTCAACGTAGGTTGACTCTGTCGTTGATTCCTACCAAAACTACCTCTTCCTTTGCCTTGGTTCTATCCTATATGACGAATGAGAAATCATGCACAACGTTATTATGCAATTCCCCATCATATTTTGTTTAATCATAGAAAGTAGAATAAGAATGAAAACAACATGCATATCGTGAGAAATGAGATTTCTACGAGGTTCCCCCTGCAGAGTGGGACTAGTCTATGATTGATCAAATGATCTAACACCCAAGTTGCTTGCTTCCAGTTTGCATCCTGCCTTGCCTCCATATATTTTTTGTTGAGTATTCTTTATTATTGTAGTGGTGTGTTTGTTATATTTATTTTTTATATGGGGTTACGTAATTTTTGCACCCACCTCTCTCTATACATAAAGAGAGGCAGGGCTTGAAAATAAGGCAAGAAGTTTCTTTCTCTCAACTTGGTATCAGAGCATGGTGCTAGATTGGGGGCTAATACCCTTCTTGTTCCTCATCTCTTTCTTTCTTCCACCGAAAAAAAGAAAAACTGTAGAGGTTCCTTTGGGCCTTTCTTTGCCACCGCCGACCACCAGGCTGGTTGGTAGGCCTCTCTCTGTCTCATCATCTCCTTTCCCTATCGAGAGACCTCATCGGTACCCCATGGGATTGTTGCGCTTCTCCCTTGTTGCCCCTCTCCTCTTTGCAGTGCCACGTGAAGCACCACAACACTACTAGGGGGGTTTGCTAGCTGCAATGCTACTGGGGGCCATCAGCTGCAGCGTCGCTCACCATAGTACCGCCTAGCCTTGCCTTGCACTGCTGTGGTGTTTGTTGTGGCGAGGAATAACACCAGGGACTACAGTGGTGCCTACGATAGCATTTAGTGATTGAATTTGGGGTCTTGGTGCCCTGATCTACCTTTGGTGACCCTAGATCTACTCGTCATGATCGAAAATATTTATTTTATGATTCGATCTACATCCCATTGTTCTGAATGCCCACGATGTGCCCATGAAATGGCCTTTGTCTGATGTAGGGCGATATCGACACATATGTATTGTTGAAAGACATGAGTGTTAGCAATTTTTTGCCAAATATGAATGATATATCGATAACTTCGGAGCAATGGGTGGCATTAAGTACAATTTTTAAATCGTTACCATATTTTAAGGTCAATATAGGTGTCTCAATAACCAGTTTTTACCCATTACTATTGTTGTAAGTGATTTAAATTTCTACGGCATGTCATTGGTATGTTGTCGAAAAGGCTATTTTTAGGGTTAGGCCATGTTGACGTCAATATAATGTAGAAATACAGGGGCTTCAACAAAATGTTGGCAATTGACGAAATGCACTTGACATTTTGACATGTTGCTGTTGCTATTCTATTCTTGTACGAACGGAATCCCCATTGATGCTGGTCTTCTCTATAAATATGCTATCATTACAAACATATAGATCTTATCACAATTTAGAATTGTGGAATCATTTATTTAATTCTTAAAAATATAATCCTAAGTTTAGGTTAGCATTAGAGAATAAAAAACTCGCATGCATCCATAATAGAATAAAACCTAAAAATTGCAATTACTAAGGGTTTGTTTACTTCATGAATTAATCATCATTTATTTCAAGGATAATATCTAACCTAGAAATTCATGATCCCATGTTTGAAGGTGACAATTTATATTTTTCATACATAAATATGATACAACAGATCTAAACTTGATTCATAAAGGGTGGCATAAATAAAAATGGCCAACACAATATCTATAGTTATGTTAATCTAGATCTATTCAAATTGATTAATTTGTGAGCATAGTGAAAGACCCCAAACTAATTGATATTTAAATTAGCTTTTAAATTTTTATTTTAGTTTATTGCAAATTATATATTTGAATCTTTTATATTTGCATGACTTAATTCAATTCGCACAGTAATTATTTGATATTTGATTCTTGAAGTTGAACTTGGTATAGTAAACTACATGTTGCATATGAATATTAGGATATAACATTATTATTCTTACATAAACATGTTTAAGCTTGTGGTTTCCTTGAAATTCTAATTGTTGGGACGTGGAGGAGATGCCACATGGCAGCAGCAGCAGCCATCTGGCCCCCATCAGGGCCAGCTGCAAGGGGTCCTCTTGGATCAGATTTGGTGCACCAATATTGGTGCTTTTCTATTTTTAGTAAATTAGTTTTGTTAGGAATTAAGTTGTAGGATATGGTTTTGTTAAGAGAGAATTTTTCCAATTGAGGGAAAATTTTATCTCTTTAGGAAACATGATTATTTATTGGGATATGTTCTCTCTATAAATAGAGAGTCTTCCCAAGTTATTTCTTTGAATCAATGAATTAATTTTTTCCATCAACTCAAAGACTCCAACTCTTTCCTCTCCTCTCTATGTTACTGTTCACGTGGACAGTAATAGCTAGCCACCAACAGATCTGTCGGCCATTGCATGCTGGTCTTCTCCCACTGCCGACCACACTGTTGTCCCCTTGAGGAGGCTATCGTACACCCTGTTCTCTCTCCCACATGGGAGAACAGTCCTTGCAACCACTGCTAGACTTCTCCACGTTTCGCTTCCGCGCCAATTCTCAACATGGTATCAGAGCAGTAATGCTCTGGGCAATTATTCTCTAGGCTGATGTTCTTCCTAGCCCCAATCCAAGTTCTTTCTGGTTTCCTCATCATCCTTCACTCAGGTCGAAGTTCTTCCCGACCTTTTCTAGAGTTTACGTTCTTTCTAGCTAAGTCGAAGTTGTTCTCAGTCACAACTAAAACTGAAGTTCTTTCTGGTTCAAATTATCTTGGAGGATGATGATGAAATTAGAGATACAAGTTTCCAGTGAAGAAGAAAAGAAGAATGATGGCGCATAGCCTCCCACCTAAAGAGCAAGTCATTGGCCTCCCGACCTCCGACTTGAGGGGGAGTGCTGGGATGTGGAGAAAATGCCTTGTGGACACTGCCATGTGGCACATTAGGCCACGTGGCAGTAGCAGCAGTCGCCATTTGACCCCCATTAGGGCAAGCTACAAGGGGTCCTCTTGGACTAGATTTGGTGCACTAATATTGGTGCTTATCTATTTTTATGAAATTAATTTTGTTAGGAATTAAGTTGTAGGATTTGGTTTTGTTAAGAGAAAATCTTTCCAACTGAGAGAAGATTTTATCTCTTTAGGAAACATGATTATTTGTTGCTTTATTTGTTGGGATATGTTCTTTCTATAAATAAAGAGTTTTCCCAGGTTATTTCTTTGAGCCAATGAATTAATTCTTACCATCAACTCCAAGACTCCAACTCTTTCCTCTCCTCTCTATGTTATTGTTCACGCGAACGGTACCCATCCTCTTCAACGTGAACAGTAATAGCAAGCCACCAACAGATCTGTCAGTCATTGCAGGTCGGTCTTCTCCCATTGTCGGCCACGCTACTGTCCCCTTGAGGAGGCTATCGTACTCCCTGTTCTCTCTCCCATGTGGGAGAACAATTCTTGCAACCTCTGTTAGACTCCTCCATGCTCCGCTTCCGTGCCAAATCTCAACACTAATCATTTTGAATACTTCTGCCATTTTTGTTGGCATATGTCGGGCACAGCTGACCATTTTTGGGGCATTAAAATCGTCGAAATTTGACATCAAAATATGGGCATTTTCACGTCATGCCCTTGCGTGCCTCCGAATGTGCATTTAGAAATGTATCAAAATGGTGTTGAAATCGGCATTTAAAACTTTGCTACATCCTTATGATCTAAAGTTGATTCTAAGTTGGTTTGTGTGGGCTTGTGGTTGTGTGAGCTTCCTCTTATAGTCAGGTGGCCTCTTCTTCTTCCTTAGAATCGACACTAGATGCATCGATGGAGATAGGGACCTATAAGGGCCCGTTCTTTGGTCTAATGATCAAATTAGATGAGATCAATTATCCACAATGGTCACAAACCTTTTTGATGACAGTAAAACACCACGAGGAGTACATATTGACTCAACTAGAGCCTACACCTAGTACAAATGCCTAGGAGAAGGATAACACAATTGTTATTGCTTGGATTTAAATTGCATGTTACCTAAAATTAGGGATGAGATCATGTACTATTCAACTGTGAAGGCAATGTGGGAGAGTCTTCGCGAGACATTCGCCTAGGCGATGAATTTTGCTCTTGTTTTCCAAATCTATCATGATTTGTTTTAGATTCGATAGGAAGGGAAGCCTCTTGCTCAGTGATACTCAGACATAAAGGGCCTTTTGGAGAAGCATAATGCCTGCCAACCTATTTGTACTTGTTCTTCTCAGAGAGATTACAAGACAGAGTTGGCACTGTCTCTCTTTCTATCGGGACTTGGTCCTGATTATAGTGCTGCTTGTTCTCATATTTTGACCATGTCTAAGCTTTCGTCCTTGGAGGATATGCATAATCGTTTGAGCCATATTGCAATGCAGCTTCTTCCACTTGATATTATCGGGCAAACCTCTGCCCTTGTTGCTGTTCCAGGCCATGGTAGAGGTTCCCTCTACTCGTGAACGAGTTCGTGGTCATGGATCTGGTGGTCGCCCTCATACTACCTGCACCTATTGTGGGAAGCTGGGTCATTCTGAGGACAGAAAGCTGGAGTCCCTTTAAAAGAACAAGAAAGCTAAAAGATAGCAAGCTTCTCGTAAAATGACTCCTTAGTCGTGTAGTAGTCTACTAGGGACATCTCCTAGGGACATCTCCCCTTGATTGGTAGACCATTTACATCCATAGATACCTACTGGTTGAGAGTCATTGGACTTCCGAGAATTTTTTTTTTTTTTGCAAGGCTTTCCTTAATCTCTTTGACATTCTTCTTGTATAAAATGTTTGTCGCTTTGCCTCAACATGTAATTATCCTCTCCTATTTATCATAATTTTCTGCCTTGGTGTTGGGAACATACTTCATGAGGATGTAGAGCTTGTTTTGCTCTCCAGAATCTTGAATGCCTGCAACCATACATGTAGTTCTGGACTATTAAACTTGATAAAGGTCCTTTAAAAAATGATAGCAAATGGAGGCCAATGACTTGACCTCAGTAGCAGAGGATGATACAAGTGCAGTCATGAGTGTGCAACAGGAATCTATGCCTCAGAGGTAATGACAACACATCCTTTGGGATGCACAAAAATATGTAGTGCTCACAGCTGCACTGGAGAAGTGGGCCAGCAACTCACAATACATGCATGATGCATCTCAGGGATAATGGGGTTCAAGGCTCAAGCGAAATTCTAGTGATGGTAAGAAAAAGGGGAAACTCGTGGACCAAGAATCTTAAACCAACCCAGAAATGACCTAATTTGGATTTTTTGAACCGCATGACAGTAAGTTGTAGATGGAGGATAGTTTGGCGATGCTCCGACGAGAGGAGATAGGCTGCTGCTACCTTTTGGAGGCCAAAAACTGTCAATGGGTCCCTTCAGTGGCATCGCTTGGGGTAGCACTAACCATGGGTGGACCCGAGATGGTCATGGTTAGACCCAACTATGGTCCTGTGATGCAGCCAGAGGGCCCTTGTGGCCTTAAACAGTCAATTAACATAGTAGATCGACTGGTTGATTAGATCTGACCGATTTCAGTCAAAGCAATGGTTAGTGATGAGGTAGGAAGGTTGTCAATCCAAGTGGAGGTAGCTGACAGCAACTCAAGGCCAAACTGGAGCAGGAGACAAGTAGTGGTGTCCTTTACAACCTGGGCAGAGGCATGATTTGCCGGATACGATCACCAACTGATCAAATACGGTCAGCGGTGACCAATAACATTCGACGGAGGGGTTGTCGGTAGGAATGTAAATGGGTCGGGTTTAGCTAAATCTATATCCATACTTATTTACAAAATCCATATCCATACCCTACCCATTTATCCATTAGGTATAAAAATCTAAATTCATACCCATAGCCATCTATCCATCGACTACCCATTTATAAGTTGATCTTGCAATCAAATCCTGTCCAAATTGAAGTTAAAAGAAGAAGAAAAATCTATAACATGATTCATTAATTGTTTAGTTTTAACAAGCTCGAAACATAAGGGTTTGGGCTATTCTATTTTTACTGATCCCCATTAAAATTGTTACAAAAAGAACCCTTCAGGAGAATCAAAAATGAAAAACAAAAAATATAAGGAAAAACAAAATACAAGTACATTTCAAACAAAAGATCCCCTTCATTGAAATAAATGTTCGATGGAAGCTTCAGAAGCACTTCCAACCTTCAAAAGCATGAAGGAAATCATGAGGGAAATTAGAGTTGGGGAAATGAAGGACTTAGGGTGGGACTTATATATCTTGAGTAAATAGAGATTGTATTTGGGTATTTGGGTCGGGTAATCAGGTATAGATTTATACCCATACCGATACCTATATCCAAACTCAATTGGGTTTTTTGCATAAAACCCATACCTGAACCCAATCGGGTTTAGGTTAGGTTTACAGAAACTTACATTCCTAGTTGTTGGCTAACCAATGACCTAGTGGTGGCGCGGAACCCTCGTGAAGGGCCTTAGGGTTAGGGTTTTTTCTTCGTTTCTTTCCTTTTATCTTTCCTTTTTTCCTTATATTATTATTTGATTGAGAGAAAAAGAAATGAAAATTAAGAGGGTATCGATCACTAGCCTAGAAACGCTACTCATATACCATTGTAGACAAGAAACAATGGATTATTTCCATTCAAGAAACCCTAGCCTCTCTTATATGGTGGAGTCTAATGGGTAAATTACATGGTAGTACTCAAAGAAATCTTTTCAAAAGAAGTACTCAAAGAAATAAAAGGTACACAGAATAAGCATACAGAGAAAATAAAAGATTTGGACAAGTTCATTGGGTGCTCATTACTATCTCAAGCATTCACTAGGATAGGGTTTAGTCTCCAGGAAAGTGGCTACTCTTGAAGCCTTGAAGTTTAGGTTACTAATGTGCATATTATCTTGTTAGGCTATTATTAGAGTGGCAGAATATAAGGGAGTAAATTCATGAGTTTTCATTGCTGAATCTGCATGTAAAGCGAGGATTTGCCTACTTCTGGTCTTATCTGGTGAAGACATCCACCTTATTGTGGACAAGCTTGTCTTCTAAGACAAATTATAGAGGTTGATTGCCATTTCCTTAGTCATTCAGCAAATCTCAAGATCACAGGTGCAAACGATAATAATTTGCTAATATTCTTGCAAAGAAACCACACCCCAACACACCCCCCCCCCCCCCCCCCCCCGGCTTAGACTTTCATAAAGCATGATAGGTATATGTAGTTTTTGCGACACCTTTAAGAGGGAGTCGGCAGAATATAATATGTTCGTTTTTCTCTATTTTTTTCCTTGGGATTTCCTATTTAATTTTTTCCACCTCATCATGATACACATAATCATCTTTCCAGCTGTTCCTGGTAAATTTGAGAGATTTGGGCAGGTTAAAGCCTAACATGGTAATATGCAGGTTGGAGATGTTGGCCCCATTCTTGATACCATGGCTGTTGTGTTGGAGAATATTTCAATGATTACAGCTGTGGCTAGGAGTACATTTTCTGCTATTTATCTTATGGCAAGATTATCAGCCTCTCTTCCCAACACAATATATCATAAAAAGGCATGTCATGCTTTCCATTTTAGTTAGCTACCTGGGGTCTCATTGGTCAGGCATGGGGTCTGTAGTCGTCCTACTGATGCTATATTAACTCATAGTGAGTGCCTACTTGTATTTCAGGCTTTTCCAGAGGCTTTGCTTCATCAGTTGCTCTCAGCAATGAATCATCCAGATCATGAAACAAGAGTTGGTTCGCATCGTGTTTTGTCTGCTATACTTGATCCAAAATTTACTTTTCCTTGGTCATTCCCATCGTTGTCCATGTCTGGGAAAGCATACAGTCAGCAGGGTGCACTTTTGGTTGCTCTTTCATGTTTACCCTCATCTATGGCTATATTTAAAAAGATGAGGTATGCTCTATCACAAATGTCCGATGAATATAGTGAATACCGGAGCAGTCTACCAGAACAAATGATTGAAAGGTGTGTAGTTTTTTGCAGATATGATGAACAGTGTGCAGAAACTGCATGTACTGGTCCACAACAGCTAGTTTCTTCTTCCCCTTGGCATTCTGATCAAGGATCCACTGAATGGGTAAAAGATGTACGAATAATATCAGCACGTATGCTTTACGCATGTGCACACACACACATTCACACATGCATACATATATTTTGTGCTAAGTTGCTTCATGCTGCTTTCTCCAGGATCCAAGTACTTTTCGGTTAAGTAGTCACCAAGTGGGTCTTTTACTTTCTTCAATTTGGACACAGGCAATGTTTCCAGGAAATAGTCCTTCAAATTATGAAGCCATTGCGCAGACGTTCTACATTGTTCTTCTTTTCTCGCAATCTAAAGTATGTAAGAAGCATAATGTGGCTTTTTAGTTAGATCTATTTCCGTTTTTCTGTTGCAATTGTTATCCTTGCTTTTGAGACTTTTTCTTAAGATAAAATCATTTATTGAAAAAGCACAGCCAACTTAAAAGAGGCCAATGTTTTGTTATTTTGGACTAATTGTGCAAGTAATACTTGCATTTGCTATTTTTCACTTTAATTTTTTCCTTTTCTATAGGAATGCAAATTACTTTGAGACCATGTGACTTCTTGATGTGCTTGTAACAGGCTTCAAGTCATGTGGCATTAGTACGGTGCTTTCAAGTTGCGTTCTCATTGAGGAGGCTCTCCCTTGACTCTGAAAGTAAGTTCAGTTAATAATACTTTTCAGAGAGAGAAGGTAATTAGTGATATGTGGTTGACATGGGTACTCACGTTTCAAATAAAAGATCCTTGAGTAGCTAGAATGGAAGAGGTGTATATCTGATAGAGTAGGCTTAAATTGTGTAAAAAGACTCACTGAACAAGAACAATATTTTTACATTGAGAACGTAATACAATTGGCTAGGACAATAGGAGACGGCCTTTGAGGGGCTCTTCTCAGTTTTGGGTGGGGCTGCAGAAAACTCCGAGAAAAATTAGATGTCATTGTTTTGGTTCCTTATGTGATGGCTCTAGGTTCATATTTTGGTCATATGAATTGTCCTTGGCATGCGTGATTGCTGATTTTTTTCCTAGACTTACAGCCCTTGCAATGGATCTCGTAGCCTTAGTTGCAGATTGTTTCGCTGACAATGCTTGGTCCCTCTCCTTGCCTTTATCATTATCAGAGGCTAGACTGGAAGATCTGACCATGCTGTTGGAGACAATAAATGAGTTCAGACCAGGAATTGGTATAGATGGTTGGGTTTGGAGGGATTGTGCCTTCTCTGTTAAGCTTACTGACTTTTTATGGAGGGCATTTACTGAGTTAACTAGTCAGCCTGTGATTATAAGAAGATTTGGAAGTCAAAAATTCCCTTAAAGGTAAGTCTTTTTGCATCCCTTGAGAAGGAAAAGAGTGATAACCTGTCAACATAGGCAAAGATGGGCATTGGATGCTAACAACTCTTGTGTCTTGTGCGGTGAACATGTTGAAGACACTAACCACCTTTTCTCCACCTTCCCTTAAGGTGTGTTGGTCCAACATGAGAAACTGGTCGATCCATCATACCTCTAAGGTGGATTTTTGGTCTAGCATCCAGAGTTTTGGCCAATGGTGATACAATAAGGAGAGCCTTCATGAGTGTAATGCTATCATCTTTAGAAGGGAGCATACATCTGTGGAGGGAGTTTTGCATTTTTACAATTCCTTTGTAACTCTTGGAATTTTTAGCTCTTCTTTTAATGAATTTTTGAGAGGTTAACATCCTTTATTAGCCTCTCTTTCCCTTTCAGAAAAAAAAAAAAAAAAACAGTTTACATTCAGAATTCTTTTGAAGTAGATGGGAAAACTATGGGGAAGCAAACTCTATCGACCTTAGGCTATGTTTGATTTGAGGGATAACCCCTTGGGTTATTCATTGAAAGGATTATCTTCCATAATGCCAGTGGGTTATCGTAGGGTGGCAAGGTTAGCTTTGTTGTTTCCAATGAGATCTTCTCTACCACGACTTCCTAAGTTCCAATTTAAAAAAACCATTGTAATCACTTTCACTATAATAACCATCCCATTCAATTTACTACTTATCCTGTGACACAACCAAACATCCTAACATTACTTATTCCACCCATCGCCTTATCCCAATTACAACTTCTTTAGCTGACAAACATAGCCTTAAGGTTGTATTTCTTTTTTGATAGATGAGAAAAAGGTTCTTGGTACAATATCAATGGGAATTTTATGAAAACTATCACTTCATATATGAGGATATCCACCCCATAAGCCATTTACATATTTACAATGCACTTAGGCACTCCCTCTCAGGCAAGTCATAAATACCAAGGATGTCCAACTTGCAAATTCGAGTTTCTTTCTTTCTCTCTTTTTTGTTTTTTGGAAGGTAAAAGGATGGTTACCAATTAATTCTAACCCTCCAACTTCATTAGATTAATAAGTATATAACATTAGGACATGATACACATCACCACTCAGACACCAAAGACTTAGCCCAAAGTACAACATTTTCCCTGTAGAAACACTGCCCCTCAAATATAGAAGCATCTCTCATTCCATAGCTACCATAGTATAGCCATAGGTGTAGCCTGCTCTGCTTTGGTCTTGAATTGGGACCCCCTAGGAATAAGGTGCCCATTTCTAAATGATTGCCAGAACAAATCAAAAGAACGGCAATCGAAATTGAATTCCTTCCAAACAGCTTGTGAGAAAAGGCACACAAAAAACAAGTGATCATCGTCTTCATCAGCCTCCTCACAAAAAGAACATGTTGCCATGAAATCAGGAATCCAGGATTTTCTTTGTACTTTTGTGACAAGCTTCCTCCTTCTCAGCTTCCACATAACAAATCTGATTTTGAAAGGCACTTTTGTGGACCAAAGTAGATGGCAATCAGTAAGGAAGTTGTCGTAGCCATCTTCCAAGGGAGGATGCAAAGCATTATATGCCTTGGAGGTGGAAAAAGATCCATTCGTCCAATCCCAGCCATTATCGAGATTTTGCTGCAATGAAACTAGTGTAGCATGTTGAAGAAGATCCATGAACTCGCCTTCCTGTGCATGCGATTGAGCACTCTAAAAAATGGGAATCCAACCGCCAACACATTCTCCATTGGTAGCAGCAGTCCAGCAATCTGCAGGGTTTGCGTTAGGCATTCGAGCCAAACCATGCAAACAAGGGCAAGCAACAGCCAAGGGACCTATAGGAAGCCATGAATCCGTCCAAAAATGGAAACTATGACCGGAACCCACCCTTGGAGAGAAAAATTCATTTAGGCATGGGAAGATCCGGGCAACATCTTGCCAAAAAGGTTATTCACCACCTGTAAGAACCTTGCGACGCTCCTAATCGAGGACGTTACCATACAAGCTCTAAATATTCTTAAACATAAGTAGTCATCAGCATGGTTTTAAAAATCGTGCCTTGAGGCACTTTAGGCGTAAGTCTTGAGGTGAGGTGCAAGGAAATAGCCTTGAGGTTATAGCCTTAGGATTGAAGCTTGAAGCATGCGCTTCACTTTGTTGAGGAGGCATTGAGGTGCTGAGGTAGAGGTAAGGTGTTGCCCCAATGGAGAACTCTAATTCTAATATCTAAAATTCATCCCTAAAACCCCAAGTCTCTCACCTAACTTTATATTGTTATTTTTCTTAGGTTAAAGTGGGGTTATTTTTGTTTGTTATATATGCTTTATTGTGGTACTATTATGCTTTGTTGGATGCTTTGTTACTGGTAATCGACTCTTGACTTTTTCTTTTCCCTAGACATAAGAAGAATATAAGCTTGCTTTTTTGGTTTATTTATAAGTTTATGTTAGTGATTTGCTTTGTTTTCTTTTGTGTATTTGTTTTTACTTACAAATTAGTGTGGTTACTAACTAGGCTTTTTTGTTATTCGTATTTATTTTTTGTTCGTAGTACAAATTATTTAGTTACCATTTAGGATATATTTGGTCCCTTTTTTGTGTAGTTACTGATTATGCAATATGTGTGTATATTTTGAGTGTTTATCATTACTGTTACATGTTTATATGTGGTATGGTTGTTGTTTATAGTGTGGTTTGAATGTTTTGCATGTCTTTTTCATAACTATTTGCATTGTGTTGGGAATAAAGGTAGCCATGTGGCACTGCTGCGTGGTAGCCAGCAAGCCACGTGGCAGCATCTTAGTCCCCATAGGGGCCATCGGTTTTGGTGGTCCAAAGGATCCAATTTGGAGTCTTTTCTCATTTGTTAAGTTTGCTATTTTTAGTAAATATGTTTTTGGAAAATATGTTTGGGATTTGCTTTAATTATGAGATAAGATCTTTCCAAATGAGATAAGATATTTTTCTCAATAGGGATAGAATCTTTTACTATTTTTAGATGATATGTTCTCTCTATAAAAAGAAGCCTTCCTCTTGAAATTGTTTTTGAGTTGAGTTAATATGATATTTGATTCCAAGCACATCAACTCCCTCTCTCTCCCTTTCTTCATCTCTCAACGTGTACTACAGCTCCTCTCTACTGTGAACAGTGGCGGGTGGCAGCACCCTGCTGCTGCCTTTCTCCCTCTCATGGAAGAGTCTCTACACTCCTACTTGCGTGATTTTCAACACATTGGTAATCATTACTCAATCATCATTGTTGAATTAGGTTTTGATCCTTTTTTTTATCATTATTTAGAGGTTTGTCTTTTATCTAAATGGTACTTCTTGTCTAATTCCGCTTTTTGAATATTGTAATAAAGGAAAATGGCATATAAGCCTATTTTTATGTTATTTTTTCGTCATCAGCACTTAAAAAGTTTACATTTACGTCATTATTTCTTTTCTTTTTTTTCCCATCCAAAATGTAAGGCTTATGCCTTAATCGCTTCAAGGCTTATGCCTTGCCTCGATGAAGTAAAATCACCTCGATATTGCCTCACATTTTTAAAACCTTGGTCATCACCACCCATAATATTTGCACACCATTGAGAGAGCAATGCTTCATTCATATTTCGTTGGCATTTGACACCTAACCCCCTTCATGAAAAGGCCTACAAACAAGCATCTCTCCTTGTGACCAAATAGCCACCCCTTCCATGCTTGAAGCTACCTTTCTACAAGAAGCACCGACAAAGAATGTCAATTTGGGCAGCAACCTCAACGGGTAACCAAAAAATGGATGTGAAAAATTGGAATAGCAACTAGTATCACCTTAAGCAACACCAACCAACCTTGGAGGGTAGCTTAGCCCTCTAAGAGGCAAGCCTCTTCTTAAGCTTCTCCATTAGCGTATCAAAGTCCCTGATATAATGATCAAAATCTAAAAGCTTTCCAAGGGTCAATTTCAGTTTGAAAATATGGAAGTCCTATAAGATGACACAAGGCATTCTTTGAGTAAATTAGGGTCTTGATCAATATATGTTGGAGAATGTGTGGTTGGTTTAGTACTATATCATGAGATGTGGAGTGGAGTGTGTGATGGCCTATAAATAGGCATATATCCCCCACTTATTTCTTTGAGAAGATCAATATAGAAATCAGCCTTATTAAGGCCTTCTCCTGTGGTTTTCTCCTTGTTCTTCGTGAGTAGGATTTCAACGTAAACCTAAGCATCTATCATTGTTTATGCTTTAATATCTTTTATGCTTCTGCTTATTATGTCATTCAACTTGGTATCAAAGCAGTTCATTCTTGGATTTCTCCTTAGATTTTATCTTGCTATTGTTATAAGATTTTATCAAAAGTCATATTATTCAACTTGGAGGAGGCACATCTGTTGTACGAGGAGGAGAAACCCTGATTGGAAGCAGTAGCTATGGCACGAGGCAGCTTGATTTCCCCTGTGATCTCGTCAACTTTGAGAGGTCGTCGCTATCGAGGTGATGCCAGAGGCAAAGAGGTGGAAGCCCTCGTGGGAGTCGTTTGACCACGACGGAGGCAAAAGCCGATCATAGGGCGAAGGCAATGCCATTGGAGTGGCACTGAGACCTTAGCCATCTCTAGGGTGGTGCTGCTAGGCACAGTGCCTTGTAGCGATGCTATTAGGCATCATTGGTTCTGCATAGAGATGGAGAGATCACATGAGCAGCTCGACGATGAAGGCGGTGGTGATTTGGTGGAGATGTAGTTGATCACGTTGAAGATCTCGCATGATCGGAGGAGCGAGCAATCTCTGGTGACATGCGTAGGCGTGAGGAAGAGGACGATGAAGGTGACTAAGGTCTCACGAGTTAGGAGGTGAAGAGCGTGGAGAGGTAGCGTGAATCTCAGTGGGGATCTTGTGAGGATAGCATTGGCATTGGCAATGAAGACAATGGTGCCTCCAGTGGTGCTGAATCTGCTTCGTACAGTTTCTTTTGGGCACTTTAGTTCCCCCCCCCCCCCCCCCCCCCCCCCTGTTAAGGTTTCTTTTATGTCATCTTGTATTACCAAGGAGGGGGGTGCATAGGAGAAAAAGACAAAAAAAAAAAAGAAACAAGGTAAAGTGAAAAAAAAAGAGGGGAGGAAAATAAAAGGAAAAAAAGAAGAGAGAAAAAAAAGAAAAAAGAGAGAAAAATAAAAATAAAGGGTTTGAATTAAAAAGAAGGGAAGAAGCTCTTCTCTAGTCTTATTTGTTATTTTCTTTGTTATTTTCTTCTCCCACAGAGTTTGGGAGAAAGGGAGAGTGTGGATGTCATTATAGTTACTCCCATTTGGGAGTCCTTTTGTTGTAGATTGCCACCTGAGAAACCAAACTCCATGAGGTCCAATGTTTCGAGATCTCTAGAGCAAGGAGTGTTGGTGCTAGAGTACCACGATCGTTTATTTTGATGATAACAAAATACGTGTCTTTTAACATTTATTTTTGAGTCCTAGTTTTCAGGTCAAATTGCATATGGAGACAGGTGTTTAGACGGAGTTCTAGCTTGCATCCATGGCAGATTGGAGGAGCTGGACATAGGCGGAGGTGCTTTGCGAGGAGCGAAAGCTTGAAGACGGAAGGACAAGAAGAATATGATAGATTTCTGTTTGTCTTTTTCTATGTACTTTTGTCATTATATTCTTACTCTTTTTATTTCTTAGAATATTTATTAAAGAGTCTCAAAAGATCCTTAAAGTAGTCCTAGAAACACCTGCACTACCCTATGATACTTAGGTTTTCTATAGAGATCTTAGAAAGCCAAATAGGGATCAGGCAGTCTTTTCAGATGTTTAATCTAAATTTCAGACGTCTGATAAAAATTTTTAAGACGTTTGACTGTTGACTCAGATGTCTGATTATTTAGGCTGGATTTCGTTAGTTCTGTCTGATGAAATCAGACGTCCAAACCTTAGTCCAAACGTCTTAAGAGACGTCTGATGCCTTTGCCAGACGTCCAATTAGTGGACCGTTGGCCTCCGTAGTAGACGTTGAGGAAATAACCGTTAGCCTCGTATCAGATGTCCGGAGAGGATCCCAGACGTCTGATACATGATCATTTTGCCTCGACTGATCCAAAATCTTCCTTCAGAGATTTTATAGTCGTTAGACTTGTTGGGAATCCATTTCCAGATACCAAATAGGTTTCCATACGTCCAGACCTTGTGCCAGACGTCCTGTGTGTCGTCTGATGAATATACACTAGAACCTTGTTTAGATCTTATTCAAGTCAGGAAGGAAACCCGCCTAAAATCAGACGTTTGACTTAGTTCCCAGACGTCTGATGCCAGGACCAAACGTCTGATGACCCTGTCAGAATCATGATTATTTTTTACTACAGCTTAATTCTCTTTGGCTTTGCACTCAACGGCTATGGAAGCCTTCCAAGGCCTTCCAAAGCCTTCCCAGGGCCTCTATAAATAGAAGAGGACCTCTTGGCTTGCAACGCACACCAAGTAACACACTTTCACATCATTTTGTATCTTTTGATCTTAAGAAGAAAGTTGTAGCTCTCTAAGCCTAGTTCTACATCTAGAGAGCTTGATTCCTATGCACCCGCTCTCCCGCCGACATTACGAGAGCGTTGCTGTGCCAAAACGTGGTTCACGCACTCGCGTCAATCCGATGCACTTCCACCAAAGGGAAGTTTCCTAACTCCTATAGAAGCTAGGTTTAAATATTTGAGGCTCTATAGGATTGTTGTACTTTTTATATTGTCTTTGGTTGGGTGTTCGCTTTGCGAATTCCTATCTCCTTTGCGAGACAAATTCCTTCTTGTGAAGAGAAGGGGTGTTGAGGTACACTATCCTCGGTCTAAGTAGTGTGGTTGTAATTGAGGTTCAATCACCATCGTTTAAGTGACTAGGTTTAGTGGTTTTGATCGACTAGGCCGATCGGGAAATCTTAACTCGAGAGGGTTAGGTGGTGGTTTTCACCCGGTTTGGGTTTCCACCTAAAAATTCTTGTGCTCATTGTGATATTGTTCATTTTGTGAGATTGCTTATTTTAATTCTGCAATTTCTTTTTATTACGTCACGCATATCTCACCCTCTCCAACCAGGAAACTACAGGGAGATCCAATTTTGAGGTCCTCAGAGAAAGATCGCATGTCAGATTTCTATGTTGGAGATCCAGTTCTGTTAACTCTAGAGAGGAAGATCCAGTTTGGAGGTCTTCAAAGGAAGATCCATGTCAAGGATATCAAATGGGGAGCCACTAACACCAGTTGAGGTCTCCAGATGAGAGGCCCTTGTTAGAGCCATCTACAATAGTTTGTTGAGCAACTCCAGATCTCGCTTATGTGCCGTCATCAGCACACTTTCCTACAAGCAAGAACCAGTTGAGATAGTTGCGTTCTAGTGTGTAAAGTGCGATTTCGTTGTACAAGCTGAGCATTCCATGCTCCAGCTTGAGGGGGAGTGTTGGAGAATGCGTAGTTGGTTTAGTACAACGTCGTGAGATGTGGAGTGTTCGAGTGTGTGGTGACCTATTAATAGACATGTACCCCCTACTTGTTTCTTTGAGAAGATTAATATAGAAATCATCCCTATCAGAGCCTTCTCCCGTGATTTTCTCCTCGCTCTTTTTGAGTGGGATTTTTATGTAAACCCAAGCATTTATCATTGTTTATACTTTGATATCTTTTATGCTTCCGTGTATTATATCATTCAACTATACAATAATCCCAAGGATCAAGAGAGGTCTGATGTATGAGCATATCTATTTAGCCACTAGCACTCATCATAAAGCCTATGTGAAGAGTTATTGCCATTAGATTGTCAAGGCATTACCATCTCGAGATACCCCATATATCCCATATGTACTGCATATAAGGAGAAATATGTCACTAGTTTGAGGTTTGGGATGAATAAATGGAGTTCACAAAAGACTCTTATTAAGGATATAAGTTATATGGTTTGTTCTATGGGAGGCATAGGTATTTAACATCAAGGTTCGAAATACCGATTTCGATGTCGTGCTGATGAATTCCAAGTGTGCATTTCGTGGACATGCCGAGGGCATGTCGTAGAAATGTCCGTTTTTCGATGGGCATGCTGATGAGCATGTCGAGGGTATGCTGTGGGCATGCCGATGCATATCAACAAAATAGTAAAAGTAATTAAAAAAAATCAATAGCAACCTCGACATGGGTACCAATTTCGCCAGCATGCCGACCATGCCGACGACATGCCGACCGTGCCGAGGGCATGCCGACAATGCCGACGGCTTGCCGACAAAATCCCTGTAAATCGACGTTTTCTTCATGTCGGCACAACCGTTGCTCAGAAATGGCCATGCCGTCGGCATTTAAATCAGTGTCTAACATGATATCCCTAAAATAGTGGGTTATAATAAGTTAAGAATTACTATTTAATAGCTTAGGTTTAAGCATTTTTGATGATTATCTTGGCTCCATTGGAATCATACCTAATAGTTGTCATGACCAAATTTTCTTATTTATGCTCATGTCTAGGTTAAGTCAAACTCCCTTTTAGTAGGAGGAAAGGGTTATCCTTGGCATGACCAAAGAATGCATCATTATGAGGTGGAGTTTCCTTTACCATTAGGAGTCTAATGTCTCCAAAAATAGTACCACATCGTGGACTTAGGAAATTGAGTAGTGGGTTGCAAAGGATTGAGAATTACTACTTAGTAATTTAGGCTTAAGCATTTTGGACGATTGTCTTAGGTCCGTTGCTCTCATACTTAAATTTTGAAATGTAAAAGGTTAGCTGCCCATTAACAACCTCTAAATTACTTAATTATAAAGCAATAATTACAGTGAACATTACACCACTCCTCTCCAACCAAATTGACCATAACACTACAAGAACCTTTCCTTGCTCCACCTTTGATTGAAAGATAGAAGAGCCACTGAAAAGATAACTGAAAGGTAGTAGGAGAGGAGGGATCAACTCCTAGCATGTCATAGGCACACCAAACCTACTATGCAAAAATTACATGAAAATATGCTCCATTAAGTCATCACCCAATGTACATAAGTAGTAGCTAGTATCACTGCTACCTCCATTAGACCATCCAAAATGATACCTTTTGCAATATACCCAATAAGTTGTTGGGGTCAGCTTTTTCCAATGAGGTTGGAGACTAGACATGGCTAATTAATTACAAATGGTATCAAAGCTAAGTCTCCTTTAGTAAGAGGAAAGGGTTGTTATTTGGATGGCCCAAGAATGCTCCATAAGGTGGAGCTGCCACTATTATTTGTAGTACATGGATTAAGTTGGACATTGCAAATTTAAGTAGGGAAGATTGTAAACTCCCCCCCCCCCCCAATAGCACCACATCGTAGACTCGAAAGACTGAAGAGATTATAAAAGATTAGGAATTACTATTTGAGAACTTGAGCTTAAGTATTTTAGGTGGTTGCTTTAGGTCCATTGGGCCAATACCTAATAAGTTATTTAGGCCAATTTTCTCATGAATGAAATATCTTCTTCCCTTTTTTTTTATGATTAGAGATTATAATAAAAAAGGGTAGGTTAGAGCATGAAGCTCCTACTATGTACAAGGTTTGTGGAAGGATCGGACCACTCTCGGTCTATTGTATGTAGCCTTACCCTATTTTTTAGCAAGTTGTTTCACAATTCGAACCTCATGACCTCTAGGTTACATGAGGACAACTTTTACTGTTGCACCAAGGCCCCCCTTTTGATTAGAAATTACAATGATTTGGAAAAAAATCCTTCTAACATTTGCTTGACGAGGAATCAAGTATCATGATCCTAGGTGAGCTATAATTAAGATGTCACTATCAAATCATTCAATGTGGGATCGAATTTTGAAAACTCACCTAAGGACCTCTATACCAAATTTCCAACCCATGGGATATCATACCAATGACATGTCTCCAGTATTTGCAATTTTGACCAAATTGCATACATAGGGGTTATATTGAAATTAGAGAAAATAAACTACATATTGGTGAGACTTCACCAATATGATGTTAAAATGATGAAGATCCATTCATGGTATAGGGCTAGGTGTTGACATATGTTATTATGAATATTTTTGTATTTTTTCTTACCTTTTGGCCTATAAAAGTGTTGTAGGTACCGCATTTCCATCAAATGGGAATAAAAGACGAAAGAGCTTAGTAAACGTTCACAGGTTTTATTTGACTAGAATGGAGGTATTAAGGTCGGTTTTCTTCTTCTCTGTTGTGGAATATGGGTTGGTGTCTACTGCCACATCTTAAGATGTGGTTTGTTGGACTTTGTGCGGGCCTATAAATAGGCATGCACTCCCCACTTATTCCTTTGAAAAGAAATACAGAGATACACACCTTATCAGGGCACTTCTCCCATGGTTTTCTCCCCGCTCTTCGTGAGTGGGGTTTCCACGTAAAACCCAAGCATTCCTTGATTTCTTATACTTTGATATTTTTGTTTCCGCTTATTATCAAATTCAACTTGGTATCAGAGCAATCGATTCTTAGGATTATCTATTTGATTTAGAAATATTTTCTTTGGAGTTCTATTTTCTGGAGAAGATCAATCAGTGATCCTGTGTGCAATGGCATGTCAGAGGGCATCACCCTCTCTCCCTGATGTGACTCAAAGATGAAGAAGATGAAGTTAAGACGTCCTCACGCACGCACACACACATAGAGGAAAGCATCTATGCCCTCTTGTGGTGCCTGAAGAATGTGGTGACGGTGGAGTGTCCTTGGGACACCATCGTCCTCTACACGGTGCCCCACGGCGCCATCTACACGCTGATGGACGACATTGGGTACCACTTCTTGGAGGAGATCGTGGAGAGCATAAAGAGCTACAGCAACGACGTCACCAATGCCGCCATCCAGAACGCCAAGGCCACCTGTGAGGATGCTGCCAGGAGAAATGTCAAGGTCAAGGCGAAGGTGCACAGGGGGGACGCTAGGGACGTCATCTGCGAGGCCATTGAGGAGATCCACGCTGACCTCGTCATGGGTAGCCGCGACTACGACATCCTCAAGTGGGTGTTCTCTGGGAGCGTGAGCAACTACTATGCCCAGAATGTCAGGTGCCCCGTTCTCATTGTGAAGAGGTCGAAGCCCAGGTAGGCCTTGGTGGAGCCGCTAGGGCTTAGCGACGACACGGTAGAGTTATTGCTGTTGTGTTGTTTACTAGAGGAAGGAGGCCGTGCAGGCGCCTCTAGGGCTAGTGCACCCCCTCTGGCTATTGGAGGTCATGGTGGCGATCAAAAGGAAGGTAATGGCGTCGTGATGTGCTTGTTGCCATGGGCCAAATGCGTAGCGGCCGGTGGAGTGAGAGGCTTTTGACGGACTCAGAGGATTTGGGGGGCAGCACCAGACTGCGTAGCGGCGAATGGTGTCGACCTCGCATGGAGACCTATCTCGATCCTCGTCTTGTGGCAGCCATACCAAGGCATTGATGGCAGTGACGGGCCATGATTTTTGGTGAAGAAGGCCACAATGATGTTGACGATGATGAAGTCGTGTGGCCGAGATATCAGAGAGGGTTTGGTTGATTTTTTTTTTTATTTTGTTGCCCTCAGAGTTGTGAAGAAAAAAATAAAGAGAAGAAAAAAAATAGAGAGAGGAAGATTTGTAGGGAATTAAAAATCAAGAAAAAAAATAAAAAAAAAGAAGGGGAGAGAAGATCTTTTCAAAAGAAAAATGAAAAAAAGAAAGAAAAGAAAAAAAATGGTGATGAGTATGTTTATGAGAAGAGGTGGAGAAGCTCTTCTGTATTATTATGATCGTTATTTATTTTTTATTGTATTTCTTTTCGTTGTTATTTTCTTCTTCCATATAAGTATTGGAAAGAGTATTAGGCCTATTATAGTCACCCCTTTTAGGAGTCCCTTTGTTGCAATGCTATGGCACGATGGATGATATTGGATACCATTACAAACTTTTGGAGTAGCTGATAATCACATGAGAAACTAAACTTTGGGAGATCTAGAGTTTCGAGGTTTTCAGAGAGAGGGAGATCCATTTTCAAGGTCCTCGGAGGAAGTGCCCAGTTGGTTTCTGTATGAGAGATCCAGCTTCGAGGCCTTCAGAGGAAGACCCATTTCAGGGATACTGAATGGAGAGCCACCAGTACCAGTTCTCTAGTGGAGAAGCCATTGTCAGAGCTAGCTATAGTTCGCCCAACAACTCTAGATAATGCTGATATGTCGCCATCAACACACCCGCCTACAAGCAAGAACCAATTTTGAGAGTTGCATTCTATTGTATAGAGTGGGTTTCGTTTTTATACAAGCTAAGTATTTCATGCTCCAGCTTGAGGGAGAGTGTTAGAGAATGTGGGTTGGTGTTTAGTACCACATCTTAAGATGTAGTTTGTTGGAGTGTGTAGTGGCCTATAAATAGGCGTGTACCCCCTACCTATTCCTTTGAGAAGAAATATAGACATACACGCCCTATTGGGGCTCTTCTCCCGTGGTTTTCTCCTCACTCTTCGGGATTGCGATTTCCACGTAAAACCCAAGCGTTCCTTGATTTCTTATGCTTTGATATTTTTGCTTCCGCTTATTATCAAATTCAACTTTCTCTAAAAACAAAGGTTGGTTTTCTTCAATTCGTGCTCAATTTAGTTGGCAAGTACTAGCGACTTGAGGTGAAACAAAGTAGTTACATGTTGGATTGTAATTATATATTATCATTGTAGGAGTTTCTCTAGAATATGGAGCACATTTATTTTTGGAAAACTCAAAGGAAAACAAGGGGAGCTGGTCTTTTTATATAAAGAGAGATTCTACTTCAAATCCCAATACAATCTTCTAAATAAAAAAAAAAAACATATCTCAAATCAAATCACATTAAATCCTAAACAAATTTCCAAAAGGGATAGTGCCAAAATAGAAAACATAAAATAGAAAAGGGATAAGTTGGCAAGTTGATTTCCTCTTCTTCACTCAACGTGGAGATCTCGTAGAATCTCCAACACTCCCTCTAAAGTTGGACATGAACGATCCAACTTAAAGTACTTTGCATATGCTCCCCCCTTTTGATGTAGTTTAGGCTAGAGCACACATGCAGATCATGCACATACTTTGACTTCAACAAGAGTTAATCTCAAGTACAAACATAAACTAGAACTAAATTGGGTACTTCAACTGAGGCACATTCCCAAGCACTAGAAGTCGCCTATCTCCAGAGAAAAAACTCTTCATGCTAAGAAAAGAGGAGAGAAGTTGCCTTCTCCACTCAACTGGGTTTGGGCATTTATGGATGGGGCTAAGCCTATGGCTCAGTTTCCCTACCACTCATTGAGGCTTTCTGCGTCGATGACACGATCCGAAGCTTTAAAGCTTTCTTTTGGGCCAGGCAAAGGTTACACAACATGTCTTTGGCGACCTTTGTAGCGGTCACAATGGTAGCAATAGAGGGTCACAATGGCAGCAATAGAGGATGAAGATCGTAGCAGAAGTAGTGGTTACAAATGGGAGACGTTCCCAAGTGATAGTAGAGGAGGCCTCGCTTCTCAGTTAGCAGCAGCATGGGGACCCCATAGTCCCTTGAACTAGTACGGTGGCCGAAATATTGTACTCAAAAGTCATCGTAGTTCAATCATCTTCAACCATAGCACTACACATAAAGATGCTTCACATGCACAAAGGACGAGTAAAAAAAATCGACATGAAATTGATCTTGGTGGTACGTGTGGGATCTCCAACCACTCTCGAGGTGCTGATTCTGGTTGGAGGAGACACACGAAGGAGGCTTGGAAGACCTACACGATCAACGATGGAGAGAAAGAGACCAAGGACACGCCTCAGCTTTTACGGTAGCTACTGGTGACACGGTGTCACCAACACAAGTCAAGGGATCGATTACTCTTCCTACGGCACAGAGGAGACCAGTGGCGCTCCTCTAAGGTATGGTGGAGTACATGGCCTTACCAAGAAAGACCTACTCTGATACGATGTGGGAGTTTCTTTAGAACATTAATCACTTATTGAAAAACTCAAAGAGAAACAAAAGGAGTTAGTTTTTTTATATAGAGAGATCAATCCTACTTCAAATCCTAATACAATCTTCTAAATAAAGGAAAACATGTCTAAAACCAAATTACATCAAATCCTAAACAAATTTCCTAAAGGGACAATGCCAAAATAGAAAACATAAACATAAGAAAGGGATAAGTTGGAAAGTGAATTTCTTCTTCTCCACTCAACGTGGAGATTACGTGAGATCTCCAATGTGGAGATCTCGTAGAATCTCCAACAAACATAAACATTTCAATCATTGTCCATACTTTATAGCCATAACTACCAATTGCTAGTACTAACTACTCCCAAGTGTTAATTAAGTGTTACTAAGCATGGAATTATGAAGTGAATACTTTGTATTGTAGTAGCTACTGACTAGTCTAATACTAATTAGTAAATAGTAAATAATAAATTCTTAGTTTTAAAAAGTGGTGATGTACTTTTTATGCCATATATGTGAATTTGTAAACAAACTTGGTTGGTTGTCAGTAGGAGGTACTAATTAAGTGTTTTTATGTTACTCCAAACATTTCAAGTTCTAGTTTTTTTTGGGCAAATTGCTAAGTTTTCTAGGCAAGGCATCCAACATGTCTTGGTTTTCGATCTTCTAAATCATAGAGATGGTGGCATTGATTTACATCCATTTCTTCGGGATGCCTGCAAAATGTGCACTTTTACGACCACCGCAATGGCATCAAAATTGAACCTTGTTCCAAAGAAGTTACAATGTATCTTTATAGGAATCTTAGTGTCACACCTTGAGTGACAAACCTTAAACCACTGGTGCTTATCTGGGTGGTAAACTGAAAGGTACAGTAAATCCTATCTTATCATCATTTTTAGACAAAAACTTATGACCACAATCATCATTATTCTTTACCTTCACCCTGTAAATGAAAATTAAAGGAGAACATTTAAGCTCCAATTTACTGGGCAATCCTTATCAAAAGGAGTACCTTATCAAAAAGAAAAAAATCTTTTAGAATGCTTACCTTATCTTTTATCATCTCATATTTTCTTTTCCTTTTTGAATGGGCTCTATGGAATTTTCCCATTTGCCCTTAATATCTAAGGGGCTAAGGTTGTCTATAAGAAGCTTACTCTTTTTCTCCTTAATCCAAGAATAAAAAGGGCTTACCTCTCAAACTGAGATTCCATATGGAACATCAGGAAATTTTGTACATTTATCTTAATTTGCATCAAAAACCAAAATGTCACATTGAAGGCTAATTTCTCATTTATCCTTATCTTCAACTTATCCCTTATAACTTTCTACAATACAAATGCAGCCTAACTCCCCCCTAACTTCTGAAGCATCGAATTTGGATATAGGTTGCATCATTTCTCCTCCTCCTATTACTACTAGGACACCTCTCTCTCTCTCTCTCTCTCTCTCTGAGATTGCGTCATTTCTGTCGTAATAGCGAAAAGTCCAGATTAACCTTTGCTTGCGTCTAGGGCATCAGCCTGCACTCCTCATTTTGATTAAACTCTTTTCAAGATGTAATTCAGCAAACCCCTGTTTAGACAAACATATCGTGCATGTCATCCACTCATGGCATTCAGTGTTAAGTATTGAAGCTCTATGATCTTTGATCTACTTGCAATTCGATTTGAACATAATCTTTCTTGATCTGTAATTGGTGCCTGCGGCAGCATCTGAAATAGGTTGATGTTGAAAAATAGTTGTCAACTACATTGATGTACGCTACTTCTTGTTTAGAATGTATAATATAAGTCTTTGTTCACTATTGTTCACCGTCTTCACAGATACTGTATATCTTGTTTTCTAGTTTCTTCTTTCAAAAATCAGATGGCCATGCTTTTGCCATAGATATTGTGGGTCCAGCATGATAACTTGTTTTGACGCTGTTTTCTTTCCTTTTATGTGAAGGCTGCTTGTTGCCATTCTGCCGCAGATCTTTATTCACTTTATCATCCTCTATGCTTATAGTGTGTGCGAAATCTGGCAATCTGATGGACCTGGTTCCCACAGTGAAGTCAATGAATACAACTGTGGTGGTCTGTGCTTTATTCTCTGTCCATGTCCGTGGCAGATGCCCTTGATTTTTATATGTTCTTTACATATCTTCCAACTTCCTTTGCAGGACGATCCACACCTGTTTTTGGGTGAAGATGGTAGGTTGCAGACCATCCAAGAAATGGCCGCTGGTGCAAAAATAATCTATGGTTCTGATGAAGACTCTGTCACTGCAACAAAGTTTCTCTCTGCATTAAAAATAGATGATTGGGAACTGAAAGAAGCAGTTTCTTCTCATGTTTCAAAGAAGTACAAATATTTATCAGAGGTAAGCACTTCTTTAGGTTTTCCTTTTCCTTTTGGTGTATAGACAAAAACTTGTTTGTTTGTATATTTATTCGAGATTGAAATTGCCACTATTTCCCTTTGAAGTGGTGTTCTAGAAATGAGGAAGAATTGTGCCTATGATGTAAATTTACGTTTTTAAAAGATCTTTCTAAAAGATCTGTCCTTAACAGAGAAATGCCTTCTAGTATGTAGTCATATTTCTTTGTACGAGTCTTCTTATGTCTCAATGGAGCCTTCTTTATGTAGGATGCATGTTAAGATTGTGGAAGAAAATGAAATGCCATAACTCGAAAAGAAAAAGAAACCTAGCCTATCTTATATGGAGAGGAGGGATAGAAAGATTGCAAGCAAGTCGACCAAGGAAATAAAAATAGCAAAAGATAAAGACAGCCTATAGAACTTAACACTCTCTCTCAAGTTGAAGCATAGATATCCATCAAGCCCAACTTGTCACACAACAACCAATGTCTCTTCTTTGTCAATGCATTTATGAGGATGTCAGCAAACTCGAGCTCAAAGGAGATATGACTGGCAATCTTCCCTTCCATCACCGTATTCCTTATAAAGTGAAAATACTCCTCAATATCTTTCATGCTCTTATGAAAAATTGGATTTGAGGTAATATAGGTAGCAAACTTATTGTCACAAAATATAGGAACATGAGTATGTACTTGGATCGTAAGATCTATAAGGAAAGAGGTGATGTACATCACGTCACATGTCATGTGAGCCATTGCTCTATACTTGCTCTTGACATTGGAATGGGCAACAGCTATCTACTTCTTGTCGTGCCATGAAACAAGGTTGCCTTCCAAGAATATAGCGTAGCCAATAGTACACTTTCTATCTTCAATAGATCTTGCATAGTCTACATCAAAGTCGGAACATACGTTAAGACACCCATTGTCTCTACAATAGAGTCCTTTACTAGGGGTCCCCTTTAAATACTTCAGAATAAGACACACATTATGTCAATGACTATGGTTTGTCCATAAACTAACGAGCTCCGCTAATTGCAAAATTGATATTTGGCTATGTAATAGTGAGATACAATAGCTTGTCGATTGTGCTCTATATTTGTGAAGATCCTTGAATGGGGGATCATCAATCTCTATATGTCTCCCTTTCTGCTCAACAGGTACACAGATGGCTTTGTCCCTAGAAGTCCTGCATCCTCAAGAATCTCCAGGGCGTACTTCCTCTGAGAAAGTGTCAAGCCATGCTCCTAACTACCTCTATACCCAAAAAGTATCTCAGCTCTTCCTAATCTTTGGTAACAAAGCCCTTCTACAAGAAGGCATTTGCCTCTTGAATACTAGCACTATCATCTCATGTTAGGATCATAACATCAACATACATGGTTAAGATAACAACGCCAATGGTGACCTACCTAATGAAAATGGAATGGTCAGATGCAGATCTCCTAAAACCAGTCTTTGTGATCTCTTCTCTCAGCTTGTCAAACCAAGCCTGAGGATTCTACTTGAGAGCATATATAACCTTCTTCAACCTGCATACATGCTCCCCCTCAACCTCATAATATACACCTCCTCAGTCAAGTGTTTACATAGGAAAGCATTCTTGTTGTCCAACGAAAATAAGGACTAATTCTTGTTGACTACAATAGATTAGATAATTCGTATCAACGAGACTTGTGCCACAAGAGAGAATGTCTCAAAATAATCAATGCCATACGTCTAGGTAAATCCCTTGGCCACTAGTTTGGCCTTGAACTTGTCAATAGTACATTTGCAAGATACTTTACAGTGTGCACCTACTTGTAGTCAACAAGCTTAGCTCCAGGAAGGCATGGCATAAGCTCACATGTGCCTTGAGTTGTCAGGGCCTCCATTGTTGTATCCATAACAGCCTGGCATTGCAGATCTTGAGACATCTCCGACGAGTGATGTGGTATCATGGTACTTATTAGGGCCTAGGAGAACTGTTGTGGTGGACATTCCAAATGCATACTGGTGGTATAGTGAGACATAGGATGCAACATACAAGAGGACACAAACTTCCTTGGAGCAATTGCTCTATCATCAGCACCATTGTGTCTCTGTTCCTGTGGTGCTTTGGTAGGACTATGCACTAGTGGAGGAACAAGCATAATAGGTAGTGGAAGGAGATATGGCTTTTGATCTCATTTGTGGTATAACTTTGGTTGACAAGGTACTAGCTTGATATCGATTCCTTTGAAGAAGAAGAAGAATGGGACCTTGAAAAAGGTATGATTTGCTGTAATGATGTATTGGCGGTTGCTCGGATCATAGCACCGGTAGCCCTTCTAAGTTCATGAACAACCAAGAAAGATGCATTTGATGGCATGTAAAGAAAACTTGTCATGCTGCTTAAAGGCATGTACAAAACAAGTACAACCAAACATTCATAGTAGTAGGGCAAATAGACGATGAGAATCGAGATGCAGGAGTTGAAAAGGATCTCCTCATGTAGAATAGAATAAGGGACCCGGTTAATCAAGTAGGTTGTAGTGAATACTGCATCTCCCCAAAACTACTTGGACACCTTCATGAAGATTAGAAGTGTCCGTGCAATGCCTAGTATGTACCTTAATTTCCCCTTAGCAACCTCGTTTTACTGAGAGGTATATGCGCATAAGGTCTAATGCAAAGTGTTGTTAGTGATGGATTATAGCTCTTTCTGCATGAACTCAAGAGCATTATCACTGCGAAAGATTTGAATAGAAAAGGAGCATACATTTTGCACCTCTACCAAGAAATGTCTTACTATATAAAGGATCTTCAATCGATCATAAGAAAGACCCATGTAGATCGACTGTAATCATCCATAAAGACAACAAAGTATCTGTGACTTGTACTAACAACACGAGGGGCCCCAAACATTACAATGTATTAGATGAAATAGAGATATGCTCCATGCCTCAACTCATTGAGAAAAGGTAGAGCAATGGTACTTGCCCAGCTTGCAAGCTTCATAGTTAAATTTGGCAGATTTAGGCAACTTTGGGAACATCTAACACATCTTCTCAAAGGAAGGGTGACCAAGATAGTAATGCCAAAGTAAGGGGTCAGTGGAGATAGAGGCAGCCTCAGCAAAGTGAGATGATATGTTAAGATAATAAAGACCATTTTCTCATGTCCACCACTAATAATCTATTTGGTCTTATGTTGAATGTGGCAGCAACACTCATCAAATACCAAGCTTCTAAATGTTGATTTCAATGTCGTTTTGGTAAATTTTTAAGTACGCATTTTGAAGGCATGCCGAGGGCATGACGTGGAAACACTCGTATTTTGACAATATCGATGCACCAAAAATATTCCATTTCAATGGCATGTTGACAAAAATGGCATCTCTTTATCTTTTTTCCTTTGCTTACCTCACCTCATCTCATTCTCTATCGTAACCCACCCCCTTACTCCACCACCAATAGACCCTCCACCTTGAACCTTCCCCCTTCTCCTTTGTGAGACCCTACCCACCACCTCTCCTCCCTTTTCCCCATGAGGCGTGACTCACAGTGCCACCACCATCCAAGTAATCGAACTCGCTACTCTGGATATTGTAGCAACAAGCAGCAGCTACACCTACATCCAGGAGTAGCGTAGCAGCCAATAGGTAGTAGCATGTCTTGGAACGATCATGCTGACCGACATATCATCAAAAGAGTCAACATGGTTGAAATTGTCAACATACCACCAACACCCTTGTATTTAGATATCCCTTTTGCGTTAATATGTTCCTTTACCCAAAATCCACCATTTTGTTGGCATGCTGATGGCATCTTGATCGCTACTATTAGAATTATTGGAATTGTATTGAATTCATATAATTGAGTTGGAAAAAGTTGATAAACACTTAAATATTAATCCTATTAAAAAAATATTTAAACATTGAATCTTATGATCTAAGAATCTATCTCTATAAAATATGTAGATCAAACAATCATGGAACTAGTTAATCTACCAAAAACTCATAGATCTACAAATGTAATCGTTAAAACTCACAATAAGATCTAAATCTAATGATTGTAGATTAAATCTAGCTTAGAGAATTATTTAACTTTGGAGAAGTTAAATTACCTTAAATATCTATCTAACAAATAGAGAGAGAAAGCACCTGTAAGAGTTCTTATCACTTTAACAAGCATCCAACAACAGTAATGGTCAGAAATAGGTTGCTGAGTCTCCTATATTAACCTTAAAATATGGTAATAGCCTAAGAATCGTACCTAGTATCAACCATTTTGCCAATATCATCAACATGTTATTTTGATATTTGGTAAAATATCGATGGCACTCTTGCATTTCGACATTACATGTATGTCAATATGGCCTTACATCAAAAATAGGCCATTTCATAGGCATGTCGTGGGCATTCAGAACATTGTCAAATACAATATGGCACTTCAAGTCCTTGTATAGTCTACTAACTGATAGGAGACTCACGAGGAACTCTGGCACACATTAGACCTCTAACAGTTGCAATCAAGACGAGAATTAGATCTAATCAATTGTGGTCACTAGGGAAGTAGTACCATCATTGGCTACTTTTATCAAAGTGACTCGTCAAGCAAATCTAGTCTAACAGAGAATCAACATCCTTAGCAAGATGGGTAGCGACATAAGATCCTATTACCCACTATTCGGGAACAACATGCATCAAATGTATGTGTATATCAGAGGGCTCAGCAATACAGGCAATATAACTACCAGGTGTATCCTCATCAAACTAAAGAAAAGGGATCCATCTAAGGCAGTGGCAAATAGAGAAAATCACTATGAGGATAATTATCAGAAGATAGGAAAGTAGGTAGTGGGAAGCAATCCTAAACAGTAGCAACAACAATACATGAGACATAGTAGTCGAGACATGGGGATCAGTGCATGGGAGAGGCAATCAAAATCGACAAGAATCACGCATGGATGGAAGTGACAGGCACGTGTGATTACTTGCACGCCAGGGTATGTCGCACAGCACTGGGACGTGTGTTAAGGCTTGATAGCTCGCAACAAGTAGCTAAATGCCAAGGCACAAGGTTGCGTCAAAGTTGCTGCAACGAGCACACCGGTCAAGTGACACTGTTAGTGCTATTGCTGATTGGGCAGCACTGCTGGTCAATGGTGGTTCCAATCGACGATGCTGTCGATCAGCAATGGTGGTAGGGGGCTGATGCACGTCATGATCTTTAGTGTGAGATCCAATGCACAAACAACAATTGATCCTCTAAATCAAGGATAAAAAAATATTGGCAATATTTGGTGGGATATCGGAATGTCGATTTAGGATCACCACTTTAATACCATATGGAAGGAAATGAAATGTCATAACTTGAAACGAAACCCTAGCCTCTATTATATAGAGGAGGGACTGAAAGATGACAAGCAAATCCACTAAGGAAATAATGATTACAAGCAAATCCACTAAGGAAGTAAAAATAACAAAAGACAAAGACTACCTATAGAACTCTAACAAAGACAATACATAGGTGATAATGAATGTCCATCTCCATATTCATCTCTTTCGGAATGACTGCCATGGCTCCAAATCAATAATCTTAAATCTCCTGGAGGACTCGCAACCTACACATTGGACTTTGCTTGTGGGTTCCTAACTTTTCTTATTCCATTTAATTTTTCTTGATTGATTTGGATTGAAAGGTAAGTTGGCCTTATGCACTTATCATGGTATATGATCTAGCATGACAAGTACTCACCATTTCTAGAAAGAATGATAGGGTCCATAGTCTTCTGATACTCTTTCTTGGAAAGTATCAGTGTCTTCATAGTTCTCTTACTATGAACTCTCTTGCTAGTTTGCTCTCAGAGGATAAATATTCCTACATTGTCACTACAAGTAGTGATGGTTGCAAATAGATAAAAATAACAGCATGACCATATTTGCTAAACACCTAATAAGGAGTGAATAGCATGCTTTTCGCTCAATCACATTCACATCATTGCACTTGTTAGAGTTATATATTTCTATCTTTTTGCTATTTTTGATGTACTTAGTAGACTTGCTTGTAATTTCTCAATCCCACCTCTTTATATAAGAGGTGCTAGGGTTACTCCTTCAAGTTATGACATTTCATTTCTCTTTACATAGTATCAATTGGCATTTCGATATCCGACCAAATATTTTCTTCTCTCTTTTTTGATCCTTGATCTAGAGGATCAATCTCTGTGACCTCGACACCATTGGTACCACCACCGACTAGCAGCACCACTGAACAACAATGTTGCCAATTGGCAGTAGCATCAATAGTGTCGCCTGCCAGCAGTAGTACCGACCTTGCTAGCCAAGTCGGGTGCAACTTTGTACTGTAGCGTACGGCCTCGAGTCTCATCTCGTGTATCCTAGAGTCTTGTAACATGCCTTGGCACGCAGGTAGATGCATATGCATGTCGTTTCCCTGTGTGTGAGATTTTTGTTGCTGATGGTTGACTCTCATGCATCGATTTCCACATCTTGATGACTATGTCTCCTACAATGTTGTTCCTAGTGCTTGGGATTGCTTCCCCTCACCTGCCTATGTGTCTTCCCGTGGTTATTTCCATTATGATCTTCTCTACCAACTGCCATCTACAAAGGATTCTTTTTTCCTAATTCAATGAGGATACACTTGCTATTACCCACATGGTTGGTTGTTCTAATGTACATGTACACTTGACATCTGCTGTTCCCGGACAGTGGGTCATAAATTCGAGTGCTTCTACTCGTCTTATGAGAGAGGTTGATTCTCTCAGTTAAACTAGACGTGCCAAATGAGTCATTTCAATAAAAGTGGCGAATGGTACTAGTTCTCCAATGACCACAGTTGGTGACATCTAGTTGTCATCTCGATTACAACTGTCCGAGGTCCACTATGCGCCCGAGTTTCGCATGAGTCTCCTGTTAGCTGATTTTGAAGGACCTGAGTTACCATGTTGTATTTAATGAGCATTACTGCTATATTTAGGATAAGAATACCAGTTAGATTGTTGGTGGTTGGTAGGAGAAAAATGAGTTTTATTATCTTGGCATACCATCCCACTTTACTGGAGCTGTGGCCATGTTCACTAACCCATTACTTTGGCATTGTCGCCTCAGTCACCTTTTCTTTGGAAAGATGCATTAGATGTTCTGCCAAATTTGAGTGAAGCTTGCAATTGAGCAAGCACCATCACTCTACCTTCTGTCAACAAGTTGAAGCGTGGAGCACATCCCCATTTCATTTGATTCATTGCAATATTTAGGGGCCTTCGTGAGTTAGTAGTATGGAAGGTCACAAATATTTTGTGGTTTTTGTGGATGACTACAATCGATACACTTGGGTCTTCCTTGTGAAGAATTGATTAGAGATCCTTCATATAGGGAGACAATTCTTCGTAGAGGTGTAGAACATCTACTCTTCCATTTAGATCTTTCGCAACAACAATGCTCTAGAGGAGCGAACTCTTGGGAGGGTCATGAGGGGACGGTGGGAGGAGGTGAGAGGGAGACGTAGGAGAGGGGTGATAGGTGCCTTTAGCCTCTCGAAGGTGGTATGCTTTGAGTATAGAGGTCAAGGACATTTGTTTAAGGATTGTCGCGATCCAGTTCTTTGCTTGCTGTGTCAAGGGAGGGGTCATAGGATATGGAGTTGCCCCAGGAGAGATCTCGCTGGTCGACGGGCTGGGAATTGTCATCATCTTCCTTCGCCTCCCCCTGGTGTGGCGCCAGAGTCAGGGGTGGTGGTTGTTTGGTCTCCAAAGGTTGAAGAATTGGATTCCATGCTTAGATGCTCCTTGATTGGCATTTCCTTACGTGTAGTGGTCAATGTTGATGAGGTTAGATCTTTTTTATCTCGATGTGATTTGAAATCGAGGGCCTAGAAGATTATGATTTTGTCGGAGACGAGGTTTTTACTATTTGGTCCTGAGGATGTGGATGTTGCACTTATTTGTTTTAATGAATTTTTTATTGGTGCTGGTTTGATTGGGTGGTCTAATCCGAGTATTTACGAAGGAGCTTTTATTGAACAGATTCCTTTACTGCCGATTGTTCGTTTTCAAATTTTTGGGATCCCTTTGAGGTTGCTAACTGCTGTTGATGTTTGTTCATCCTTTGCGAGAGTCCGTCGATGCTTTGGTATTGAATTGCATGAAGGAGGTGCTTCCTTGGTGGAGGTGGAGGGCGAGTTTTTGGTTGGGAAATCTCTCCCCTTGCAGGAGATATTGCGGTTCGGTGGTTGTGCTTGCATCCTTACCTTTAAAGATTTGGAATTTGTGGGAATAAAAATATGTCCTATGCAGAGATTGTGTCGACAGGGGGCCATTGCGCGATGGGAGAGTTTCCAATGGCCTTTTGGTGTTGCAACTGATTCGAAGAAGGCCACAATCGAGCTTAGAGCTTCTTCTGGCAGCCATGGCATCATTGGTATGAATTCCAAGGTGCCGATTTTGGTAAGGCGAGATCTAGGCAGAAAATTAAGAGAATGGAGGCCTAAATAGGTGGCAACGCATGCTGATTCGGATGTTCAAATTTTGAATCCAAAATCTGGCAATGAGACTGTTTGCTTGATTAATGGGCAATCAACAGCTGGTCGTGGGGACTGCAGAATGGTTGGACTTCCATTTTTGGGCCCTTTTTCAAAATCATTTGCTGATTTGGAAGGTTTTTTACAAGGCTTCACACATGGCATCCGGATCCAATTTTGGATCCGGAGTTGGTGAGTTTCCTAATCTGTTATTTGATTCCTGTCTGCCCAATTTTGGCAATGAAAACTGGGCCTCTGGGGCTGCCAAGTGTCCTCATTTGCAGGACTTGATGCACTGCGAGATCTAGGCGCAACGAAATTGAGGCATGCTGTTGGACTCGTTAAAGCAGCAGCATCGTGGGGTGGCTCCTGATCATGACGGCCTGCGGGGGCCTTCCCAATTGGAGCAACATCGTGAATCGCATAGGATGTTGCAGTTGGCGGTCCTGTGCGCGTGGAGCGATCTGATGGGGATTGGAAACCTGCAGTGGGACATTCTCCTGCTGTTGGTGAGGCTGCCAAGTCAGATCACCATCCATAAGAGGATATCGGACCCTTTTCAAGGTCCCATTGTGGTAAGCATGTCCACAACGATTAATTGATCATCTGTTGTGCTTTGCAAAGCCGGTGGGTGCTGTTGGCACGGTTTGTGTGCAAGAGAATGAGAGGTTGGTGGCTTTTGGATTGATATTTAAAGGGGCTTCGACTGATCTACATCAAGGGACCTCTAAAAATTTGAATGATGAGGAGTCAAACGCTTTCAGCCATTCACAGGTGGCTGTTGGGCCCATGAATGAGTCCGGTTGTGATGAGTTCACTTATGATGCACCTATGATTGATGTTTCTCATTATGCTTTTGCTGCGTTTGCTGCTGCTACGATTTCATTGCAGGATGAAGTGATGGGTGTTGGTCATGGAGTAGAGGTGGATCTGGTGGATGTAGGGTCAGATGCTATTAACAAGAGCCATTTGGAGATCAATTCAGGGATAAAATCAAGATCCAGTCATAGGAAAACATCTTCACATAGATCTAGTAAGTCCTCTGGTCATTTTACTACTCTGGCATAGAGACATAGGTTGGTTATCAACGCCTACTACAAGAGGAAGAGAACAACTTCAAGTTTAGCTATAAGTTCTCAAAGGGATGAAGTGAATGACGTTGTGACCAAGCTGATTGGTGCCAAAAGGGTACATAAGGGGGGAATGGAAATTAAGATTAATGATTACTGTTCTGACTTGGATTGTGAGGGGCCTCAGGGATGATAAGAGAAGGTAAATTATAAAGAGGTATTTGGCAGATTGGAGGGTTAATGTCGTTTATCTTCAGGAAACTCATTTAGAGGAGATGAAAGTTTACTTAAGAAAAAACATTTGTGGTGATCAGGACATGAAGTGTTCGGAGTTAGCAGCCACCGGTAGATCGGGATTTCTTATCATGTGGAATGGTGATTTGCTGGAATTGACTTCTTATTATAGAAAGGGCAAAACTTTGACGGCTTTATTGTGTAGAAAACAGGATGGCTTTTTGTTTGCACTTACTACGGTCTATGGGGCGTGTGATAATAATGAAAGGGAATTATTTTGGGAGGAGCTCAAACAAACCTTGTCATCTATTGATGGAATGCCTTGGTTGATTTGTGGGGATTCTAATGCTATTCTTTGGTCGTCAGATAGATCGGATGGCAGGGTTGATAGTTCAACTATTCTGTTTCAGTAGGTGGTTCAAGATCTAGAACTTATTGATTTGCTGATTTCTGGTGCTCGTTATACTTAGAGGATTGGAAATGGAGCTATGTCCTGTATAGGCAGATTTTTTATGTAGCATTGGAATGGCAGAGCTGGCAGATGTGGTGGTCTGTGACAGACCTTTCTCAGATCATTCCCTTTTGTTCTGCAGTAGCAATGATAATGTGAGATTTTTTTTATTTTAAATTCCATAAATCTTGGCTTAAGGAACCTGGCTTCAAGGATATGATACGGGAAGCGTGGAGTTCCACTTCAAAATCTTCCGCTGCCACTCGTACTTCATTTGATAGAATAGTGCTGTTAGATTGACTATGATTAATTTCAATCGTGATTTGAAGAAACGTAGGGAAGAGAAAAGATGTGATGCCCTTGCCCAGATTTCAAATTTTGACAAAAAAAGGAGATTGCACCACTTTCTTCGGAGGATGGTAATGAGAGAAGAAAATATCAAGCTATTGTTTTAGAAGAGGATCACAAGGAGATGGACTGGAGGCAAAAATTTAGATAGCTTTGGCTTAAAGAAGGTGATGCGAATACGAGATTTTTTCACTTATCAGCCAGTGCGAGAAGAAGGCGCAACATGATTAATTGTATTAAGGTCAGGAATGAGATCTTGAAGAAAAGAGAAGATATATGTGTTGCTTTTAAGAATTACTTTTAAGATTTCACTAGGAAGAAGTAGTGTGGGTTGTGGCGTTTGGCCTCTCTGGAGATGGAGCATGTTGGTGAGGATACAAAATAGGTCCTTGTTAAAGAAGCTGATGAAGAGGAAGTTCTATCTGCTTTGCGTGGGATGAAGGTGGAAGGAGCCCCTCGTCCGGATGGTCTGTAGATTGTTTTCTACAAGAAATTATGGGATATTGTTGGTACGGATGTCATTGCTATGATTAAGGTCTTCTCAAGATGAAGGTTTTGAGAGGTTGAACAAATTTTATTTGTTGTTACTTCCAAAGAAAGGCAATCTGAAACTGTTGGAGGATTTTAGACCTATTGCCTTGTCAAGTAGTATCTATCTTTTAGTTGCTAAGATCCTGGCTAATCGATTATGGTCTTCTCTCCCTAATATTATTTCTCCTGTCCAGATAGCTTTTATTAAAGGGAGGTCCCTTCAGAATTCTTATGTTTTGGCTGAAGAATTCTTAACATTGTGGAAAAGAAGGGGTGTTTCTTCATTTCTTTGGAAAGTGGACTTTGCAAAGTCTTACGACCCGATTGCCTAGAGATATTTGTGGGATATTCTTAAGAAAAGGGGTTTTCCTGACACCTGGATCTCTTTGATGAAGAGGTGTGTTACTACGTCTTCTTTTTCAATGTTAATTAATGGAAAGGCTAATGGATCTTGGATTCAACCACAGAGAGGAGTACGTCAGGGTTGTCCGTTAGCGCTAATGCTTTTCAATATTGCAGTTGATACCCTCGCTATCATGGTTTTTAGAGCTTGCAGTGGTGGTCTTTTTAAAAGCTTCTCACTTTCTGGTGACGAGAGGGTTCTAACTCCCATTCTTCAGTATGCAGATGATACCTCTTTTTTCATTGGAGGTGGGAGAGATGCAAAGCATGTGTCTTCCTTGGTGATGATATTTTCAAAAATTTCAGGATTGAATATCAACAATCGCAAATCAAGTTTTATTCATTTTAACATGGGGTCTGTGGAGGAGGATAGTGTGGCTTTGAAATTAGATACAACGGTGGTAAGATTACCTATCACCTATCTTGGTCTTCCTTTAAGAGGAAGAAAGCTGTCTTCTTTGGATTGGAAGGTTTTAATTGAGAAATTCTCTAATAGACTTTCTTCCTAGAGTGGTAGACTTTTTTGAGGGGTTGTCGGTTGGTATTCCTTAAATCAGTCCTCAACTCAATTCTGGTGTTCTTTTTGTTGGTCTTTTCACCTACAAAAAAGATTTTAAAGCAAATTGATATGATCCAGAAGAGATTTGCTCAACTTGTCAAATGGAATGAAATTTGTAAATCAAAAAATGAGGGAGGTCTGGGTGTGCGTAATTTATCGCATTTTAATAAGGTTTTATTGTTGAAATGGGTGATTAGATTTCTATCAAATGATGATTCTATGGTGAATTCTATCTCGAGGGATTCATATGGTGATTGTATGAAGTTGATGCAACAGGCTGCGGTTGTTTCCAATGATCATTCTACTTTTTGGCACTCCATTAGACCTCTTTTCTTGTAGTTTGCAAGTTACTTTTTCCCATCTTTGGGAGATGGGGGTTCTTTCATATTTTGGTGTGATAATTGGTAAGAATTTGGATCCTTTTCCGAGGTTTTTCCGAAGTTATTTCAACATGTTGATGATAAAGAAGCCAAGGTAAGAGATTTATGGGATGAAGCTCATGGTTGTTGGGACATCAAATTGCCAGCAGGCCTATCAGAGGCTACTTTTAATGAATTTCAGCATTTATTGCAATATATTCATGACTTCTCTCCTACAGCCACAGAGACAGATGGTTTCTTTTGGAAGCACGGAACATTCTTGGTTGGTTGTGCTTGTAAATTGCTGTTTAATGGTGGCACTATTGATAATCAGGTTGATGGAGATTCAAGATTGATTATGAAAAGCAAATTTCATCTCAAAATCATAATGTTCCTTTGGTTCCTTAGAAGGAAGCATATTGTAACTCGAATGTATAAAGCAAGATAGGCTCCTTGTGAGGATACGAAATGTCCTTTTTGTCAGAATGAGGATGAAGATGTGCAGCATTTGCTCTTCGGCTGCATTTTTGCTAGAAATGTTTGGTCAAGCTTTTGTCAAACACAGTGGATAAGACAGATTTCAAAGATTTTGAACAAACTTCGGAGATCGTGTTCTTCTTGACATAGCGGGTTGGTGTCAGGGTATCGCCATTATCTGGTGTATATGGCTTCAAAGGAATGGTACTGTGTTTCGTAATGAAGAGGTGTTGGGTGGATAATGTGATTAGAGAGGCAAGAGTTATTTCTGATTTTTGGCTGCAGAATTTGTAAGTCCGTTCCTTTTTTCTCTTTTTACTGCAATTTACGGATGATTACCAAACTCAGGTAATCTTCCACTTTTACATTAAAAAAAAAACAAACAATACTCTAGAGTTCATGCAGAAAGAGTTACAGCTGTTCATCTCCTCCAATGGCACTGTGCATCAAACATTATGTTCATATACTTCTCAATAGAACATTAATGAAAGGAAATCAAGGTACATAGTGGGCGTTGCAAGGATATTTCTGGTCTTCATGAAGGTGCTCAATAGCAACATGTACTTATTGCTACATGTTTGATCAACTGGGTCCCCTTCTCGGTTCTACATGTGGAGATACGCTTTCAACTTCGACATTACGAGTATTTAGCTGTGCTTGTTTTGTACATGTCTTTACTCAGTATGATAAGTTCTCTCAAAGGGTTAAATGCATTTTTCTTGACTATTTACGTACTCAAAGAGGGTACCAAACCTATGATCCGCATAGTCACCAATACATAATTACAATCAATGTTTTAAAAAATGCATGGTGGTATCGAGGCGGTTTGCCTTCATTGAGGTAAGTCGTAAGCCTCGAGGCACTCGAGGCGCAAGCCTTAGTTTTTGGATGGAAATACGAAAAAATGATACAACTATATGCTAGTAAGTGTTAATAATGAAAAAGCAATGTAAAAATACTCTTTCATGCTATTTTTGCTCTATCACAATATTTAAATGTCCTTTACTAAATGTTATTACCATACAGAAGACACACAATATTCACATATAAACTGATATAACAAGATTTAAATACACATAAATGCCACATAACATGGAAACTCTTCAAAAATCAAAACACTAATCACATAATAGTGCTCAAAGAAAATCAAAACAATAATAAAAAACATTTGATAAACAATGATCATGTAATCTTTTCAAAAAGACCCAAATTAGTGATCACATAACATGTAAACTAATCACATAAAGCATTCAAACATACCTTAACATAACTAAATAATAAAATAAATCTTATAAAAAATAGTAAAATGAATGAATAAGCAACAAGAAAAAAATTGTAATGCATAACGCAAGAGAGGTTGACTCTTCCCAACAACAACAATAAGCGTGGTTTTAACTTCAAAGGGGAAGAGGGTAGAGATAGGCAATGGAGGGGACAAACTACAAAGGGGCGACATGTAAGGGAGGTGACTGGTGACTAGCGATTGGTGATGCAATAGTAGAGATTGACAACGGCAAGGGCAGAGTTTGAAGATGGAGAACAACTCACAACAGCTAAGAGTGATGGGCTTTTGAAGGCTTTGAGAGGTTAAAGTGATTGTTTAGGGTCGAGTGATGGGTTTGGGAATTTAGAAAAGTACTTTATTTGCATTATTAGGTTATATGCAACTCACGTGATCCTTAAATGTGGCCTTTCAACCAAGACTCCTCAACAAATTGACGCGAACATCTCGCATTACGACCCTGAGGCTATAGCCTCATGGCAATTTTCTTTTGCCTCAGGTACCTCGAGGCACGATTTTTAAAACTATGGTTACAGTAGATGCTACTTTCTTCGAAAAGATCTCGTTCTTCTCAGAAGAAGGAACTAATATCGAGTTAGTACCTCATTAGCCACAAATATACCATAGACAAGACTGGGAGCCCTTTCTTCTTACATTACCATGCCAACTTCTCCACCAGAAGATAATTTAACAAGGCACCACACACAGACAATCATGATGCTACCGATAATATACCAATTGCTCTACAGAAATTTGTTCGATATTGCACATTGCATCCTATTTCTTACCATGCATCCACTACGCATCTAAACCATCCTTTACAACATTTTCCCAAGCCTTTCTCAATCCTATGATACCTCGTGAGTCTGTGACTACTTGTAAGCATCTCAGGATCCATGGTAGAAGGCTGCAATGGATGTAGCAATGAAGGCCCTCGCTACTTGAGGCACATCAAAGCTTGTGCCATGTCCCCTTGGAGCTAGGCGTGTTGACTGCAAGTGGGTATACACTGTGAAGTATCTTGTAGATGGCATGATTGATAGGTTCAAAGACAAACTAGTGGCCAAGGGATTCACCCAAACGTATGGCATTGATTATTTTAAGATATTCTCTCATGTGACACGTTTTTTTTATACATATTATCTTATTCATTTTTGTCAATAGGAATTGGCCTCTATTTCAACTGGACATCAGGAATGCTTTCTTATATGGCGACTTAACTGAGGAGATGAACATGCGGCAACCTCTTGGTTATGAGGTTGAGGGAGAGCTTGTATATAGGTTGAAAAAAGCTATACACAGGCTCAAATAGAGCCCTCGAGCATGGTTTGATTGGCTGAATATACAGGTCATGAAGATTGGATTTAGGAAATCTACATCCGACCACTTCATTTTCCTTAGGCAAACCATCACTAGGGTTGTTATCTTAGTTGTGTATGTTGATGATATGACCCCGACATGAGACATCAAATTCATGAGGCCAAGAGCTTGCAAAAGGGAGAGTTGACATACTTTCTAAGAATAAAGGCAGTTAGACAGGACAATAGCCTAGCACTTTCTCAAAGAAAGTACACACTAGAAATTCTTCAGGACGTAGGACTCCTAGGCACCAAGCCATCTACTATACCTATTGAGCAAAGGAGACTTAAAGAGATTGAGGATCCCCCCTTTGAGGATGTTCATAAGTGCACAATTGGCAAGCTATTATATCCCACTATTACATGGCTAGATATTGGTTGTGCAAGTAGTAGAGCAAGTCGATTCGTGGATAGACCACACTACAGTCATTAGCACGATGTCTGTCGCATTCTGAAGTACTTGAAGGGGACTCTTGGCAAAAGACTCTACCATAGAGACAATGGGCATCTTGATATATCTTCCTACTCTGATGCTGACTATGTCAAGTTGATTGAAGATAGGAATCTACTACAATATATGCTACACTCTTGGGAGGCAATCTTGTTTCTTGGTGCAGCAAGAAACAGAATGTTGTTGCCCACTCTAGAGACAGACTATAGAGCGATGGCTCACACTGCTTGAACTCTAGCTTGTTGACGTCCTCACGAAGGCATTGCCAAAGAAGAGACATTTATTTTTGTGCAACAAGTTGGGGTTGATAGATATCTACATTTTAACTTGAGGAGGAGTGTTAGAATTATACATTTCCTTGGCTTTTTGCTATTTTTGATATTCTTAGTGGACTTGCTTGTAATTTTTGCATCCCACCTCTCTATACAAGAGGTTAGGATTTCTTTTTCAAGTTATGACATTTCATTTCTCTTCACAACACCTAATTGCAAGGAAACCATTCCATCAAAAAATGTTTCAATCCTCGACTCGCAACAACGTTTTGGTTTCATTTTTTAGAAGGAAAAGGAGGATTAACAAGTCCTCTTAACCTCTAAATTTTATTAAGAAAAAATCTAGGTGCTCCTGGGATTTGTATATTGATTTTTTTTAAAAATAACACCCTCTACAAAGCGGCTCTCCCCTCTAAAAATACATGATATTGCTCCAATCAAATGCACCAAAGCATTGCAACATCTTCCTAAACCCTTTGCCACCACTGTCCAAAGTGCAGGACCAGAAATCGCTCCAGAAGGAATCCTCTAAATCAGTGTGGACAAGCCAGGGCCAACTCCATCCTAGCACACTCTGGCAGAGGGGCACATGGAAAACAGGTGCTTAGTGCTGTCTGAGGAATCACCACAAATAAGGCAAAATCACCACATCTAGCTGCCATTGTTGCCTGAAGACACAAGTGACAACTCCTTAGGAGCTAGCGGAAAAATCCAACCTTCAAAGGTGTCCTCAGCTTCCAAATAAAGTGGCAGTCACTTGCCAAATTAGGATTGTGAGGTGGATGAGCTTCTTCTTAACTGAGAAATATCCATGTTTCCAGATGCATCCCTATCAAAGCCCAAGCTAATAATCTTAAGCAATAATGAGTGCCTCTACCAATCCAGAAAGAGAACGGTAGGCAAAACGGGCATCCATTGTCCATCGGACTCCATCCTATAGGGGGAGCTTGGGCCCACACCAACCAAGCCTGGACCCCCCACCAACCAAGCCCGCCTTGGACAATCAGGCTGGTTGTTAGCTTGCCTTCCTCTCTACTTGGGTCTGGTGCAACTCTTTGCTTCTACAAGAACCTGAAGCCCACTTCTGATTTTTCATCAAATTAGGGTGTTGTGCCCCCTGTATTTACTCCCCTAGCCTTGATGTACCTTGTTTCACTTTGATGTCCAATTTGGAGCTTGGCAACACACTACTTGGCTGCAAAGAAATGTGTGGTCTTCAAACATGAGAGCTTGGGTTGACATTGTAGTTAGGGAAGCCACCTCTTTATTTTCTTTCTGGATGTAGCTTATGTATTCTCCTTGTGCTTTGACTGTATATCTTTTTTTGGTAGTAATGAAGCAGATGAGTATCAATCTCTAGTAGTGATCATTTTTCCTTTTCAACAAAAAAACCAAGAAATGAATATTCGTTCTCGATCCTTCCAACTTGTTCCTTTAAGATACTTGCCTTTCCTTGCAGGAAGAACTGTCCACAATGAAAAAGCAACTGATGCAGCAATTTTCACCTGATGATGCACTTCCCCATGGATTCCCATTGTTCATGGAAACCCCAAAACCATCTTCTCCCATTGTTTCAAAGGAAAATGAAGCTTTCGATGATGTAATGCCTTTTTCTTGGTTTTTGTCCAGTACCATTGAAAGCTATATTTGCACATGCTCTTTCCTAATTTGGTATGTTCCAGGTGGCTCCATTCGGCTCATTCATTGATGATGCATTTCTTGAGAGCAATACAATTCAATCTGACGAAAAACTGTCAGAGTCTGCCAATGCCTCTGATATTTTGAATGTTAATCAGCTAATGGAATCAGTTAAGTATCTTCTAAAAAGGCCAGCATTTGTATGTTCAAACTTCTAGCTTTTGAATCTTAAGAAAAGGAACTAAGTTGAATGCTTCAATTAATCTTTGTCGTCATTATTTGAACATCTTGCCCATATATGGGGAAAAAAAGGTATCAGCCTAAGCCGCAAGAAATGGTCTTCAAGCTTTCTGCAGAGATGGCCATGCTTTTTTTTTTTTTTTTTTTTGAAAGGTTAAAAGGTAAGGATGACCGTGACCAATCTTAGTTGGCCTTAATTGAATTTATCCCAAAATTTTCCAGTTTAGTGGTTCGTAGGTAGAGTAATTTCTCCGAAGCTTCTCAGTTATCTCCCAAGTCACTGATGAATTTCACTGGCTACTTTGCTTCTCCTATTTCTATTTAATTGTCAGGCCTCCATCTGATGGTATTTGTAGGTTCTTGAGACTGCTCGACAAGTTGCTAGTTTGCCTGTTCCCACTGCACCTGTTCCGTATGACCAGATGAAAAGCCAATGTGAGGCGCTTGTGATGGGAAAACAACAGAAAATGTCGGTGCTTTTGAGTTTCAAGAACCATTCGGAAGCATCACAAAATGGCATCTCACCAGGAGAAAGTGAACGAGGTTTGATCTCAAAAAAGGTGTGTTAACAAACTGTTGTCCTGGCATTCAGCCTTAGGGAAGCTACTAATTTATTGATGTAGGCATCAATGCATTCTTTTTTACCATCTTTGAATTCTTAACAGCTATCCACTTGTGATTTAGTTTATAATGCTGCAACTCTCTTAATGCAGCCAACGCAGCATCCGGAGAAAGAGCTGCAAGTGGTTGGAAGCCGTCTGGTCTCTAATGAGCTTGAGAAGCCCTTCAGGTTACCTCCTTCGAGTCCATACGATAAATTCATGAAAGCAGCTGGTTGCTGAAGTTTTGATACAAATATTTAATACAAATGATGGAGAGGGGTCTCAGATAGATCACCCCACATTGTGCCATCTCCACGATCAATAAGCAGAGTTTCCCTGATTAGCTATATTGCTTATCATTCTTTCATTTATACATAAGCCGAGCATGCTGTATGCATCCACGTGTCAGCAGTTACGAGAAGCATTCCATCACCATTTCCATTAATTGTATTCATATTGGGTGCGGAGATTTTTTTTTTTCCCTAAGATTGAGTCAGATGTCAAAATGGAAATGGCGTCCATCGATTGTAGAGAGAAGATTACACAATTCGATGTAAAGGGAAAACCATTTATGCTTGTTTGGTGGTGTCTCCCTATCCTCTTGGCTTATTGACCTTCGCTTGTTAAATTATGCAAAAGCTGGCTTGATGAGAATTTGTCTTGGAGAAGTCTCAGACCCGCAGGACACAGGCACTGTGGTCGTGACCTTGTAACATGAACGGACTGACTTGAGGCCTTGCGTTGCTCTTTTTTACAGGTCTGGACAGGATCCGACCAGGCTTCTTGTGTGACTTGACTTTTTCACTACATTGAGGCCTTTATGGTGAGAAAGTTTCCAATGAGGTCCAACGGAGTTAATGCCATTGCAAATGGTGTTCTTGTGATTATTTGCCCCTAGATGTGTTTTGAGAAATGGTTCACTTGTTTCTCTCTCATTTTTTCCCTGATTTTTGGGAGAGTAGATGGGACTTTTCCTTGGGTAGGGTAAATTCGTGTCTTATCCGCAATCTAAACGAGCAGGCAAGCAAAAAAAGAATAAAAAAAAGAAGGAATTCGTTATTCAAATCTCCATGGATCCAGGCTCTACGTAAAACACATTCATCATCAGCATCTGCTCCCGGATCTCTCTTTTTCTCTTCGTCAATAACCTAACTCTGCACGGCATGCCACCTGGGATTCTGGGAACGTTGTTCTTGCACGATAGGTAGCACCTATTTTCCCTTTTTTTTTCCCTAATCTTCTTGGAACTGGGCCTTCCATCTGATCAGATAGCGAAATTTGCAATTTATTCCTCAACTAATGCAATCTCTTCCGTCGAATCCGGTGGATGCGGGCTCCCCTTGAGAATATACCCCATATTTCTCCATCATCCAAGAAAAACCTGCAAAGATTTCTCTCCATAACCTCTTCCATATGGTAATAAGCTCCAATTTCTTTGGATGCTTAAATTCAGATCCTCCCTCTTCTTGTCGTCTACATATCTCTTATCTACTTTGAGTAAGATAAGATTTAAACCCTGGTCATTTAAATATATCATTTAAGTGGATTCTAAATCTTATCAACTTCTAAGGCTTCTTGTCCCAAACAAAACAACCATCATTTTCATTTTAGATTTAATTGCTACACTTCCAATGACATTGGACCCTCGTTGCCCATCAATTTCTAAAAGTCAAGCAATTAACAAAAATAATCTCTCTCTTTTTTTTTCCCGACAAATAAAATGTGTCCAACATATTGTAAAGCATCATAAAAGACATTTTGGACAGTTAAAAGTTCAAGGCAAACTGGAACGGTCAATAATTTAATATTCAAGAGATAAGATATATGTCAAGTTCCTTCAACTAGGATTTATAGTTAACCCTACTTGTGGAATCACACATACATATTTGCATTCTTATGCTTTTTAACATTGGTGAATACAATTTGTCCCCAAAAAGCCAAAATAGTGGCAAGATATTTGCAAAATAAGGCTTCTTCAGTTTCATAAGAGCAATCCTTTTGATGCTCTACCATGTAGAGTGTCTCTGTTCCACCTAAAATTAATCAACCAACTACACGAGAATAAGACACAAGAATTGATTACCCTCCCTTACGAGGTGTAGGTATAGGGAGGGAGTGAGAATCCTTTGGGCTCATTTGAATGCGGGATAAAATGTCATAGGGATATGTTATTATAGAATCAGTAGAAAAAAGTGTTTGCTTGGGTAGTGAAATAAGTGGTAGGATAAAATGATTAGTATATTGATATAATATTAGTGAGTATTTGTTTAATATCAAAAGTGTTAATGAAGGATATAATGAGTATTTATTTAATATTAAAAGTAGAAATAAAAGATATTAGTGAATATTTATTTAATATTAAAAGTTTGAGTTGAGGTTATTGTAATTTGATAGGAAAGACTTTTGAAAAAACTCTAAAAGGATATAACCACGTAGCTCGTACTAATCCACCTCCAAACGGGCCTTACAATATGTAGTATGTCGCCAATGAAAATTAAGTACAAAGTATAAGTATCCCTCTTTTTTTTTCTCCCAGGTTGTATTCTCGCAGGCAGGAGTGGCCATAGCAGTTGTCTTCTTTTCTAATTGACTAGGATATTATGGTCGAGTTACGTGCATTACCCACGTCACCTGGTTTCGTGGGGGATTGGGGGTAATAATTTACTTGTTAGCCCAACCGTTCACTGGCAAATGTTTGTCGAAAAGGTGTGCTGAAGCAAATAGTTGATTACTTTGCTGGTCAGTCGATATTGACAGACTGATTATTTTTCTAGCAAGGTCTCTAAAGTTGAGTACTAAGTTTGTCTACTGGTGCGAAGTAGACAGATCAATGATAGATGAGCGTATGTCCATTTGGCTTGCTTGTTTTAGAGTTTATTCTTTGAACCTCTGTAGGCCTTTGTAAGTTGGACTTGGAAGGGATTTTTTCCCATCTTTACTTGATTTATGGATTAAAATAATTTATTTAATAAAGATATCACTCATAATATTTAGTGTATAACAAAATATCACCAATTGTATATATATAAAAAGTCTCATATATATATATATATATATATATATATATATATATATATATATATATATATTTGATTTTATATGAAAAAGTGAGTTACTACGTATTTGGGCACCAAAATATGTTTAAAGATTTGAGTACTCAAATTTATTCGTTGGAGTAACTGATTATAAAGATAAATTTCATTTCTACGCAAACTAGGACGTGCCCATTATATATCAGAAATTCATATTACATTGTAATGTTAGAAAATGCATGTCTAATATATTAGTGATTTGGTCAAGGGTAAAAAATATCTTATCGCTGTACGTAAAAATTTTTTCCATTCTTAAATCAAATTAAATTAAAAATTATATAAAGCACAATTGACTTTTTAAAATATTAAATGTCGGGGATGTATTTGATATTTTTAATTTTTTTTTATGATACTTATGTAATTTACATAGTATTCTTTTATATAAAAGAAGAGCTAGGTTTTTTCTTTTAGGTTAATATATTTTATTTAGTCTCATATGGTGTCAATGCAATGGTCCTAGACTGTTACTTTAATATCCTATCGAAAAAAATTACCCACAAGATGATCAAATCATTAACAACACCGCAGAAGGCAATAGCAGCACAGGTTGCATCGTTGATGGGGGGCGGGGGGGTTGGCATCATTGGCAATGGCCACCGTTGCTAATAGTCATCAATCTCTTATTGTTGGAACCATGGTTTGCGTGATGAGCCTTGATGAGCATATATTTGTGGGTTATTTGTATATTTTAATGCCTAGATATTAAGATAATTGTAACATTTATTTAATATGCATTAGAATGTAAATGCATTAATTATATATTTTCTTCATGCATCGCATTCATATCTAGATTAGATTTTTAATTAAGATAGCATGTAAGTTTGCATTTTAATTTAGTGCGCATTCTATACATTACATGCATTTTAGGTATCTAATGAGGTTTTGTGCATAAATAAATCGACCATTTAATTATTTATTTTTTCTTTTGTTTCTATAGGGAATTCACAGCTCTCTTCGCAACAGCTGCTCGGCCATTGAAGATCGACATGCAAGGAGCGATCTTCTCATCCTAGCAAGGAAGGAGAGGGCGAAGTGGATCTGGTTGGTCGCATGCTCCGATGTTTCTTCTTCCGATGCTCCAAATTCAAAATCACTCCAGCAACTATAAAGGGAAAGAGGAGACTGCATGCTAGAGGAGAACTCCACCTTGACCCAATTCTATACTTCACCTTCATCACCACTGCCTCAACCACAGCATCATGACTCCTCCACCGTGGGGGTGTGGTGTGACAGCCCACACGGCCAACCGGAGTCCCTGCATCACCGTGCTTCACTTGGAACTCCACCATCACCAACTCAACATCACTATTCACCTTCTTCCCCATCTTTTTCTTCCTCTGTTTCTCTTCCACCGAAAAGAATGCAAACATCATCCCCTCGCCTCACCTACAGCAACAACAACATCAACACCACCACCACCGCTCCTTGGCCACACCTAGCAGCACCCCGCCACAAGCAGCCCTCAGCCATGTGCTTCGCCCTCAACCCACGTGCACTAAGAGCGTGCCCAGCTGTAGCAAGAGAGCCACGCCTGTAGTAGCAGCATGGGCACTCCTCGCGCCTCCACCGCGTACGTGCACCCCTCCGATGCACCCTTTGCTCCAACCGCACGCGACCTCCACGAGCGAGCCCCTTGCTGCAAACTGCTCCAGCGTGCAGCCCCAGTCACATGTGCACCCCTCTGGCACACCCTCTACTCCAACAACAATAGAAACCCATCGCTATCCTCTCCTCCGTCCGGTTGGCTCCAGCCATGCCACGACCTGTCTCGACCACCGCAGCAAAGCCTTCGGTCCATAGATCCTTCTCCGAGCATCTCAACGCCGACGACGCCCTCCTCCACATGCGCAAGGGGAAAGTTTTCCCTTGTTTTTGCCTCAATTACTTATTACCACCCATGTCATTGCCACTTTCATTTTTCTCATTTCATTATTCTAGTGAATTTATGAGAACCCCCTTCATTGTTTACCTTATTTGGCAAATTAATCTCTTAACCTTAATCTAGGTGAGTTTTCATTCAATTCTTGGAAGAATCTTATTATAAGAGAAGCTTCATTTGTATTTACATTCAAGTGCCATTGTGAGGATTTTATTCTTATTTTATTATAGTGCACATTACATTGAACTCCCTCCTATTTTGAATAAATGTGATTTCAACTTACGCTATCATTTAAACTCATATCTAATGCGATTTTCGACATAATTTTTGTGGAAAATCAATAGCGAACATTGGATTTCAATAGTAACAAAGTTTAATAGGCCATTGCCTCCCCGTGAACATGACCTGCTCCATTTGTGAGTGGTTTATTTACTCTTGTTTTGATTGCGTCTTTTGCCACTATACATTCAAATTACGAGTCTTATAGCTATTTCTAAAAAATCATTTTAGCGCTCGATCAAGTCTCCTCTCACACCTAGTTTGGTTGGCGATGAGTGTTCTCTCACCCTTGATAGAGAAGTTTAATCCAAGAAGAAGGTCAACTTCAGATTCTACTGGACTTGCATATGCAGCCTAAGAAGTTGTGGAGAAAAAAAAGAGGATCAGGAGCGCATGAGTGATCGATTCTAATGCCTCTATTCATCTCACAGGAGACAAAGATTGATTGATAGACCTTATAGTTCCAAAGGGGATCCGAGATGTGAGGGTAGCCAATGGGGCTACTTCCTCAATCACTGCAGTTGGGCAAGTAGATGCAAATCCCAAGATGAAAATTGAGAAGATATATTACACTCTCAAGTTCCTTATAAATCTCTTGTCTGTAAGGTATATTTGCAGGGATCTTAGATGCTTAGTTGTCTTTGATGAGAAGCAAGATCGTTAGACAGGAGAGATTGTGTTACAACCCGATTCTCGGACCCCTACAGGACCCAAGACCGGCTCACCTCAACTAATCACAAGACCCAGTTGTCCAACAAGAAATAAAAAAAGCAGGAAAGTAAACCACATTCACATATGCAATATAACTAAGTAGAAGAAACGTACAATGCAGTAAAGGAAAGTAAACTGCTGTTCCATTACATACAACCACAACAACAGAACAATAAAAACGAAAGTAAACAATAGAGACAACAGTATCTACAAGTCTGATACTTACTACAACAGGAAAGGAAACAACAAGGAAATGTTGAAAACTACGGCTGGGCTCGACTGGGCTCAGCACCCTTCGCAGCCGGAAGCTCGAGTTGCTCAACTTCTGGTCCTGAACAATATTATGAAAAAACAGAGTCAGCGAACACTGAGTAGAGTGGTATCTATACTATCTAAAAGAGTAAAAGCAACATGTTTAATTCTCTTTTCTATTTATTTGTTTTATGTGTGTTTCCTTTTAACCCATTTTTTTTCTCAAACATCTAGGTATTCTTGATCTAGCATGTTCCTCGTGGGAACGATTTTGATTATAGTCTCTTCTAAAGAGTAGAAGGTACACGTGGTGCTCTCCTGGCCGAGAGAGCCTCCTGTGGTAGTCTTACACCCAGTCAACCACCCTGAGATCACTGTCGAGACGTAGCAGTGACTACGGCATGCGTAATAAGCGCACGGGTAGCTACCCCGCACTGACACGCAATCAGTCGTTTTCGCTAGCGTGTACACCTAAAGTACAGCACAGAATAGTATAGGGCCTTGCCCTCTCAGAACAAGGGTCTCGCCTCTCAGAACCAAATAGGGATCTCGTCCCTCCACAGTCCGCACACCCTCGTCTGACTACCCCGGTTTGCCTAGAGGGCCTAACAAGTCGGTGTAGGGTGACTAGCTGAACCTGGAGTCCCGTGGGATGGCTGGCTCCCCCCTACACTAGTAGCTTGCCTCGATACCGCATACACGAGGGCCAACAGGAGTCAGTGTAAAGTGGTCAATCCTAGCCCGGGTCTCAACCCAAGGGTGGGTAGCTCCGCTTTACACGAAAAAGGAGATAGTTGCTCTCCTTGGTACCACGTACTCAAGGGCCAGCACACTTCTCGTCTACATTCCAGGTTTTCATCTAACCATAGGAGTTCTACTCCTAATTCCAGGTATGGTTCATGCTCATATTCACCATTCACAATTCATTTCTCATCCATACACAGGCAACTTGTGTTTCCATAATTCGATACATGCAACTGATGATTTTATAGGTAATTGTTCATAAATTACAGGCAACTCATAATTATAATACAGGCAATTGCTAACAGTTTAGCTAAATCATGCATACAAGTATATCATACAGCACAAACGATTCATTCATTTCTCTATCCTAGGGTTCATGCCACATCCTAGGGTTCCATTCAGATATTTCCACAAGCACATTCTTATTAAACATTATTAATAGAATTTTTGTTTCAAAAAAAATTATTATTAACAGAATTAAACTACTCTACCAGACAATTCGAGAGTAATGGGGGCTCGAACCGCAGACCCAAGCGTCTCTACGAGCCCAAACACGCAGTAGACTGAAACTCTATACCAGGGAATACATCACAAAAGGAGGGTTCAGAACAGTGTACAATGGTCTCTAGTACGTAGAGAAACTCGCAAGGAAACTACAGGTACTTCGTTTGCGGAAAATGGACCCCGATCGGACCCAAAACGGGTAGAAAACGTACCTACTGTTCAAAACTAGATGTCTGGGAACAAGTTCAGACGTCTTAAAAGGTACCAGAACCTTACCTTAAGTCCCTGCGATGTCCTCAGACGTCCAAGCCTTCTCTGTGATCGTCTGAAGGCAGTTCTAGATGTCGAGCAACGCCTCCAATCGTCTGGAAGCACCTCCGGACATTTGGTGATCTGATCAAACGTCCAAAAGTGTGTGGGAGAGCGTTCCGCGCTCCTTCCCAAGGCTGCTCCTGCGTATGACACCCGCAACCCCCAAATCAAACTCGACATGCGTTCTGCGGTGAGGCCTGCATGGTCGTAACCGCGAAAAAGAACGTACTTTCGCGATAAATGAGCTTTCAGATGTTTGGCTTTAACTCCAAACATCCAGGTGCTCCGCCAGCCATCTGGACTCCACTCCAGACGTCTGATACTGGAAAATTTCCAGTACCAGAACCTCCTCCCAACGCTCTTTGCGGCGCTCCGCCTCGCGCCGCAGCTCTAGTCGCTGCAGATGGTTAGGAGGCTGTCTTCTCGGGTTCTCTCCTTCTCCCGCACACGCTCGCGGTGGCCATGCGAGTTCCGCCAAGCTTCCACCGAAGCTCTTCGACCTCGGCCTCCTCCTCCTTCCACCCTCTCCTCTCCCTCTCGCTCTCCCTCTTGCTCTCCCTCGCTCGCCTCCTCTCGCCACTCCCGCAAGCTCTGAAAGTGGTGGTGGTGGTGTGTGGAGTGGAGAAGAGAGGAGGGGAGGAGCTTAAATAGGTGGCGTGGGGGGTTTTAGGGTTCAAGGAAAGAAGGGAAAGGAGATAGAGGAAGAAGGCCCTGCATGCCGCGCACGCAAAGGGTGCAGTGCGCGTACAAAAATTTCATTTCCAGACGTCCGGGAAAGAGTCCAGACGTTTGGACAGACGTCTTAAAAGGCTAAAAGTGTGACGGGTCTTTACAGATTGTAGGGGGAGGCATAGAAAGAGGTGGGTTGTACTACTTAAACACATCCACCTTATTTGCTACAACAGTGTCCACCCATGATCCAATGTTGTGGCACAGGAGGCTCGGGCATCTCTCAATGAAGAAGATGCGACAAATATACTCAGAGTTGTTAGATTCCGTAAAGGGACGAAAAAGAGAGACTTTTGAGCTTGACCATAACTGAATCTAATCTTCTTGAGGGTATTGCCACCACTGAGAAGTGAAAGAAAGGTGATGAAGACATCATGCTTCTCTTTCACTAACCACTCCATCATGTCTCTTCGTCGTGAATGTCATACACTCCATCTTTCTTATCTTAAATTTATTCTCTTTCAACTGTCTCTCTGCCTTCTTGCCTCACAAGGTTACACATCTCATATGCAAGAGTTCAAGGGGTGAGAAAAATATGGTGGGTGGAAAGGAGTCTAACTACGGTGCTAATGTAGATACAGAGGATTATGTCTTTTGGAGGTGAGCTTTGGGGATATCCTTAAAGTAGAAGCAAGGAGTGCATTGGAATATGTCCCTTGACTTACGAAGAAAATGACCTGACATAAAAAAGAAAGGCTACTTAAAACACTCTTTCGATTTTGTAGCTTGATATAAATATATAAATGTAATTTTTTTTAAAATTTGAAAATAAGCATCGATTTAAATTAATGCATTTATTAGAGAAATCTCAAAATAATATTAATAGTAGTTAACTTAGAATTAGATCATACTGGGACATCTTCTAAATATAAGAGAATGAATCTTTAAATTTATTGTAGATATTAAATATGTACCTATATATATGTTTTTGCAAATAAGATAAATTTTTTTTGATATTTTTACATAAATACTTCAAGAAATTTTGATATCATATAATTATCATAATAAGTTCCTATTTTACCTAAATTTCACCGTAAAGTTGATTATAAAACTTAGGAGCGATACGATCTAATATCAAAAGCTTTTTACGACATTTACGAAAATTACGTAATATATACCCACGTTTTTTCGTTTGTCTGTTTGTTTGGGTGGGTCCCGGGAAGGTGCACGGCTACCGCCACCACCACCACCTCCATTTCCCTTCGAGAAATCGATCGTGTGACCATTACGATGAGCTGAGAGGAGGAATGGCGAGATCATCCCCCTCTCGCTTCTTCTTACCCCGGGAGGCGACGACGCCCTCCCCGCTCTTCTTCTCGATCCTCCTCGTATTCCTCTCGATTCCCGTTTCCGGCATCCGGTAGGTACCACATTCCTCCCCTCCGATCCGTCCTTTCCTTTGTTACGAATCCTTGAGCTTGTCTGCTTGATTCTGTTCATTCTCTCTATAATCATCTCCATACTTCGAATCCTTTAGCCGTTGTTAGATGTCTGCTGCTTGTGATCTCCGTCTCGGGGATGCCCTAACGATCATCGATACCGGTGGCTGATGCGATCTTGTTGTCATCAGGGATGTGGTCTTGAGAGAGAAGTTCTGCAGAAACAGCGTTCAAGGCCGCCATTTAATTGCGGACGACAACGGTATATCGATGTGTTGCCTTTAGTTATGGTGTGTTGTAGCAACTTCTTGTTTTCGGGGTTTTAGGAAAAGAACGCTGCCTTCACCCCCTAATTCACATACCTTTTCAGGCACCTCTCAAAAAGCTAAGTATCACTGGTGTTTTTTTTTTTTTAGGCAGATCTCCGGTGATAAGCAGCGGTCATATTTAGTTGTACACTAAGTATCACCGGTGATGTTTAGGTTTGAGAGGAGGGTGCGTGAAAAAGTGCTTAAGTGAGTTACTGTACGTTTGTGCATTAGAAAAGCTTGTTGTTCTTTGTACTCTGGTTCTGACTTGTCTGGAAACCTTTGGATTAATAATGCATTTGGTGTAATTTCCTGGATTTGGTGTACCTGCGCAGGAAGTGTTATTTTTTTATAAGAAGCGAGTATGTTTGGTTGGGGTACATTTACACTTGCTTTTTGGCAAAAGAAAAATATATTCAGGTTTTGGGAAGCGTTCGGTGTTAAGTGGGCAGCTAAGGTTTACATCTGAATTTCTATGCTTTTTTGGAATCTAGATGATCTCAAGGTGGGGTGTCATAATATCAGTTATTTGTATGACATTTAATGGGTGTATGGGTTTTCTTTTTTATAATTTTTTTTTCCAGAACAGCTGAAGTTAACATAACATTGGACCAATTTTCTCACGAAAAAAATATAGAAGAATGATATTGAACAATAGGAGGTTGCTATAGGTTGACTCAGTGGATCGGCTTTATTTGCTGAAGGCTAAACTGGCTTGTTATCTGCTCAGGGCCCAAGGGGAAATGGTTAATGTTGGAGACAACCTAGACTCTGTTGTTTAGGAACCGTGGAGACAAAGATGAAAAATCATCAGCCAAGAGAATTCTGAAAATTCATGGAATTTCATAAAATGGGTTTTTGATGGATATGGGATTTTAGGTCATCAGCAAAAATGCACGTAATGGAGTATTTTAACCTTGTGGCAGTACGTAGAGGCCAAGGGACAATCTTGAATAGATGTTTCCATGTGATTCTCTATGGAAATCTTCATTCTTAATCAGATATTGACATAATTTGGAACCTACAAAAATCCCATGTCGAGGAAAGCAATACACAAGTATGTTAAACTGTAATTAGCGTGCTGATAATTCCTTAAACATTCCAATGCTTTTTCAAGGAAAGGAGATCTCTATGTTCAACTGTAGTCCTGTTAGGGAAGGGAATGGCATCTCAACTTGACCCGTGAATTTTACCAGAACAACATGCGGCTGCGACCTCCCCTGGAAACTGTAGAGAAAACACCCTTGAGCAAGGTGATGATTCAGACAGAGAAACCATTTCATTGCTGACTTCACATTTATTAAGATAGAACAATATTGTCATCATGGTCCTCAGTCAGTTGGTTAGATGCAAAGTTGGATAGATCAGGTAACTCCCCACACAAAACTACCTTCCACATTTGGGATCGAATCGACCATGGATCCATCTGCTTTCTCTGTTGGAGGGATGAAGACTCTACTTCCCACTTATTACAAACCTGCCCCTTTACGATTGAAACCATTTGTCAAGCAAAAGCGTGACTCGATTCAAACACGACAACAACAAATCAAAAACACAAAAGACTGATGACAAACCTCCTCTACCCTTGTACTTACTGGCAGAATGGTTTGGAAAGAAAGATGTAATCGCCTCTTCCAAAATAAACACTCCTCATCAGTAGCTACTCCTTACTACAAAAAAACTACGGCTTCTATTCATTATGTTTGCGACTACTTAATATATCATCAAAGCCATTTTTGCTCTAGCAACTTTTGGCACAAAAAATGTAGGAGTTTTGCCTCTAGTCCATGTAGGGTTGGAAAATGAAATCTTTCGTCAACCTTGACACGTGTTTGTTGAGCCCTGCATTTTTTGATTGTGGAGATCCAAAGTAAAAAGACCTCCAAACCACCCATTAAACTCATAATTGGGTCAACTTGTATCATCTTTCTGGTTGAACATGAAGAGAACACATCCAATGATTTTTCTGCATGATCTTTGGCTAGAAAGGCATGCGCTTGTTTTTGGGTTTTAGTCTTTTGAAGAGTGTTTTTGGGTTTTAGGGGATGGCACCTTTGGACCTGTACCTTCTTTGATCTGTGTTCTCAATTTTCAGGGGTGACTACCACTTGAACTCATTCTTTACCCCCTGATAAATAGAGGGTTCATATTTATATTGCTTATTCAAAATTTCTCTTGGAATATTTTCTGGAAGCTAAGATCATCTAAAGTAAGGCACAGTCTCTACATCTCTTGGAAAAGACTGGATGCTCAGTAATCTTCCTTTTGGCTCAACCATAGCTAAAAACCTAAACGGTGTACAAATATGAAACCTGACATTCTACCCTGCAAACCACTTGCCCATCACTTTTAGCATGTTAAAAGACCCTGCAAAGTTCTATTTATTTATTTTTTTTGAAAAGGACCCTACAAAATCTTAGCATGGCATTTCACTTTGGTATTGTGTTTACCTATCCATAGTCTAAAAAGTGACTTGTGAATTTGGTTCCTCAGACATATATTTGCTTAGCAATAGCTGCATCTGACTAGAGCAACAAACTGCATGTGAAACAAGCATGTTAAAAGACCCTGCAAAGTTCTTTTTATTTATTTTTTTTGAAAAGGACCCTACAAAATCTTAGCATGGCATTTCACTTTGGTATTGTGTTTACCTGTTCATAGTCTAAAAAGTGACTTGTGAATTTTGATTCCTCAGACATGTTTTTGCTTAGCAATAGCTGCATCTGACTAGAGCAACAAACTGCATGCGAAATAAGAAATGAACTGTTGAAGCACCTCCTCTCGTCTTGATGCAAAATAAGGATTTGGTAGTTGTCATTTAAACAATCACTTGATATCTGCAATACATCATGCTGCCTAAAATGTTCAGTCCATAACTTTATGGATGGTATCTTTTCGATTCCCAAAGCTGTTTTCCATTTTTATGGGCCCAAACTATGCTCATGGTAGTTTGAATTGCAGGGACTCTGAGGGTTACCTTATATATATATATATATATATATATATATATATATATATATATATATATATATATATATATGAGGGTTGGGAGTGTGCAAGTGACCTTTATGTAAGTTTCGTGTAGGTGCGGCAATATTTCCCATTATGAGTAATGTTTTGGACTGAAAATTTTGGAATTGAAATCACTTAATGCGAACATATTATGTATCAAATTTGAAGCCAATCCGAGCTCCTATCACCTACATCCAAGGGGGCTCATTTTTTATGGCCTAAGTACTACAAAATTTGGCTCTACTGGATGTAGATGCTAGGTGTCGAATTGGCTTCAAGTTTGGCACATAACAAGTTCAAATAGAGTGATCTCAATTCCTAATTTTTTTGTCCAAAACATTACTCATAGTAAGAGATATTGCTGCACATACACGTAACTTGCGTGTAGGTCACCTGCACACTCCCTTTTCTCTACACACACAGACAAATTGTATGTATTTTAATATCACAATGATGATAAATGAGATGTCTTGAAGGGCTCACCACCAAGTACAGCCCCTCCTCATAATTGGGTTTGAGGTACAATTTGTTGTAGTGGAAACATAATTTCTACCATTTGGTCATGTCCCAAGACTCCCAACTTGTGGCAATTCTTTGTTGGACAGTTGGCCTTAAAAGAACATCATAACTAAATCCCTCTTTTTTTTAAAAAAACATCCCTCTTCTTCACTGAACTTCAACCTTTCACCCACCTTACATCCCTCTTTTCTTTTTGAGGGGACTTGGCAATATAGGAAAAATGATCAGGTAGGTTGTGTAAATAGGGTACTTGGATTATGGGTATTTGTTCATTTTTGTGATGCTGTTGTGGATGGAACTCTTTGTATCTGAGCGTTCTCACACAAATGTATGTGAGCATTCTTCCACAAAGATAGCTATGAGGCTGGATATAACCTCACAATAAATTATTCTAAAAAACAAAAAAAAAAAAACTCAAAGTAAAGCATGCTTCTATGTATTGCCTTCAGAAGCCACTGGGACAATTGAACCATTCTGCTCTAACTCCCCTCAGCCCCACCCCACCACAACAACCAAAAAAAGGGTAGCAAAGAAGCTGAAAATAAAAGAATGAAAAAGAAGTTACAGCTTGATTATTGGTCTTGTTCGCATTCTCAGGGGTAACCATTATCTTTTCAACTCTGAAGAAGCTCAGGATTTGTGACGTTAGTTCATCCATTCCAAATGTGTTTTATTAAAGAAATTCAGCAGAAGTAAATGTTCTCCAAGATCGTAATTGAAATTGCTATTGTTTTTTTTTGATAACTGACTAGCATGTTGTTTTCTGATCTAGATTCTTGGAGATTACTTCTTTCTTTCTTTCTTTTTGTTGGAAAGAATTGGAGATTATTAATTAAGCACAATGATTACGTTGTATTGGAACAGGTTTGACTTGAAAAACACTGAAAAGATATCCTAAGGCCGTTTTTAATATAAAGTTGTGCAGATAATGATTGGAGGACCTATTCTTAATTTTCTTTTCTATTGCCTAGGATATGTTTGTACTGCTCTTATAGTTGGCCCTCGTTCTAGATGCTGTCCTGAATCTGGAGAGCAATTTTCTTGTCAGTGAGTTTCTTCTGGATCTCTTTTTGTAGATGAAAACCCAAAAGAGGCAATAATCACCAAATATTTGTCTTCATTTTAGGGGATGCAACCTTGTTTCGCAGTGTTGTGATTCTTATGAATATTGTGTATCATGCTGCCTCAACCCCAAATGGGTATTTTCAAAAACTTATCTTTTTTTTCTGCAGCGTATTTTTTCTTCAATATGTTGCTGACTTTACTTTTTCAGACTGTGAAGGAGCTAGCTGTAAAGATGAAGATTGCCAAGCCTTTAACAGCAGGTAAAATAAAGCTTCTGTTTGGAAGATTTGAACTGGAGGACTTATATTGTTAATAGCTTGGTGGTTGATGTTGTAGTTGGTTTCTGTTTTTTTTTTTTTTTTATTATTATTTACTCTATTTTTGTATGGACAGGAACATATGCTAGTGTGTTTGATTTCTGTGTGGGAAAATGCCGCCACAGTTCTGCAAGTGTGGTATTTAGCGTTGGACAAACACTCATAACTTACCTGTTCATGCATATGAAGTTATTTCTGTTATTTTTGTAGGAAATAAGTTGGTGTTATTGCCTTTACTATTAATATCACGATAAGCAACTTGCATGCACTCTCTAGTCTCTATAAACCAAAATATATTGCTATAAGATTTCTGTCTCAACCCTGACATTTTTTTCCTCATGCATACCTATGTATTGCTTTCTGTTAGACGTAAAAGGTGCCTGCCCATTATCAGCAGCCCCCAAATTCATTAATCAAAAGGCAGCAATTACATCTATTTGGAGAGAAAGTTCTACAACTTGACATCAAAGACAAGGCACAATGGGAGACATTCTCCACATCAGGTGCTAAACCCCTGAAGAGTGCACCATTTCTCTCTAACTAAATTAACCATAATATGGCAAGAACCTTTTCTTGCTCCATTTTGGACTGAAAGATAAATGGTCCAAGTTGTTGCTGGCCGTGCCAAAAGGAACTCCAGAAGACAGAAAAAGAGAAGTCCACCCATTGAATGTCACAGGCACTCCAAGCCTGCTGTAAAAGCACACACTGGATCATTTCCCTGAGGAGACAAACTGTAGCATCTCCACCGCCATTCGTCCATCCAGAGTGGTAGACCTTATTGAGTAGATGCTCCTTGCATAGCAACCAATTAAAAATTTTGATTTTTAAGGGGCATTAAGAGTGCCAAATCTGCCTGCAATCTTGCAGAAAATCTCCTTCATGCTGTGGCTGGCTTCCATTCAACTTGTTGTATGCATTTTCTCACCGAAAAATGTGACCATCAGTTCTCGCCCAATGATCAACACCATTCGCATGTTGATAGTTATTCAATACATCCATCAAATGCAGAAATTCCATTAGGCATGTATCTGATAGAGGAGAAACAAAGGTGTCCATGCATCACCCAACCAATACTTGGACACTGTGGCATCCTTGTTTGCTGCCAAAGCAAATAGGCAATGGTAGAGACAAGGCACCCAAGACTTGTCCAATTATCCTTCCTAAAACAGGACTCTGCTGGAACCAAGAAATGATGAGAAGAGCCCACTTTTCTACACAACCCTGCCACACCCTTCCAAAAATAAGAGGATACTCTAGGGGCAGGACATCTCCTGTCCCAGTCCATAAAGTGGCCATAGAAAGATTTTAGAACTGCCTTCACAAGACTATCACTCTTCCCCATCAACTGTACTAGCCACTTTGACAAAAGAGCCTCAGAACTCAAATTGATGTCCAAAATGCCCAAGCCTGCATCTCGTGGAGGTCTACACACCTCAGTCCAACCAACCAAAGCCACTCCTCTTGATTTACAAAACTTTTCCAGAAAAAGCCCCTTATCAAGCCATCCAATCTCCTCCCAACCTTTGCAGGAATTTTTAAAATAGACATAAAATAGGTAGGGGGAGATGACAATATGGATTTGACGAGCACAAGGCGACCCCCACTAGAGAAAATTTGGTGCCTACTCCATCCTTTCAATCAATGGTGTCTAATCTTTGCTTGCAAATGGCTTATCCCAAAGAGGCAAACCAAGGTAAGACAACAGAAGAGAACTCTAGTCCATATGTAAAAGATGGCCAACCTCCAAAACCTCCATTTCATTCATTCCGAAGAAATGAAAGTGTATTTTTCTAAGTTAATTTCAAGCCCCGATGCTGCACCAAAAAATTCAAGAAGCCACTCCAGCTGCCTTGCCTCTAAGGGAAGCCTTCCATAAAAAAGAAATAGTGTCATCTATGTATTAAAAGATTGGTGCTTCCAGTGAAACCAGCCAAATAGCTGTGGGAGCATGCAGCAAATGTAGAAGCAGTCAAAACCATCAATAGCATGTACAAAGAGTAGTATCGATGACCTTTAAAAAAAAATAGCAGTATCTATGGAAACATTATATTCAATAATATAAAATTGTTTTTTCATTGCACATAGCTTCAATAGATGGTAACCTTGGGTGGTTATGGTCTTAGCTTCTTATACTGGCAATTCAACAGATGTAGAAAATATCATTCCATGCTCATACATCCCGGTTCCATAACATAGAGAAGTATTTCTTACATAGATAATGAAAGAGAAGGGAATTAGTAGTATTGCATGTGCCGCACTTTGTAAAACAGAGCATTGGATGCAGGAAACGTACATTGAATAAGTATCATAGTCAAGAATTCTCAATAATTCTTCTCAAATTCCCTTTCTTGCTTTCCAAAAAATAAAAAAAACTCTACATAGAGCAGACACATTTAGTTCAACTTGGTACGAAGAAAATTAGGCATTGGCATTACCTTCAGAAAATGCAAATTGAAGTTGAATCAAACACAAGGAGATATCTTGTCATTTTTGACGTGTTTGTATGAAATAAGATTCCATCTTAGTGTGCAAATAGATAAAAATTGTCTAGATGGAAAAAGAAAAATTAGTTACATTAATGGTGGTGAAACATAATTAGGTAGATATGGTTGCAAAGTACTTTTTCACAAGGCAACAATGAGATTTGGCTATTTTTGTGCCAAAGTTGCCCTAAAAAGGTGACTTTCATGTACCATGAGTTATGAAAAGGTTGTGGTGGCTTGGTGGTAAAGAGAGTAGCTATGATGTAAAGGATGTGTACTTTGCAAAAAAGGATGTAGATGATGTGAGTCAAAACTTGTTGCGGCATAATTTTTTGCGCACCCTAACACTGATTAAGGTAGATTTACCTAGTAATGTTAAAAAAAAGAAAGAAACACTGAAATTGTAACCTTTAAGTTGCTTAGTGGCTTGATGTACAAAGATAATCATAAAAGTACCATAGTCTCTGCTTTAAAAAAAGCACGACAATATGAAAATAGAAATAGGAAATCTTCCTAAAAAAAATGGAAATAGAAATGGTGACAAATGTACCATGTTGTCTTTTACCTTTAAAAAGTAAGTGTACCATGTAAAAATATTGTACACCAACAAGACTTGAACATGCATTCTTTCTGTGATCACCACTTCTAACTACCAAAACCACCATTATTTGGTTAGAATGGTTCTATTGGCTTTACCTAAATAGGTAAAAATTCAGAATAGGCAACTTTGGAACAAAAATATTTGAGAACGTTGTTCATTGTCCTTTATACTCAGTCCAGATTTGTGGTAAACATGATAAGGTATTGATGTAACCTTTGTGTTTTATTAATAAAAATGGCTAACTACTGGCCATATGTAGTCATATATTTACCATTTTCAAAAGAATGTATCTGCCCTTTCAGGAAAATTATGGATCTTAAATCACAGGTCCAGGATGATATCTATGCAATAGTGGAGGTTGCCTCTGCATATTTGATTCCATAAAGTGTTTGATTGAGGTGTGAAGGTTGCATCGGAATCTCCATCAAGAAGAGTAAAGGAAGTCAGGATCAATAGCTTGTCATAGGTAGTGGTCACCAAGCTCCTTTGATGGAGAAAGAAAAGATGAATAAAACTCCAAGGGAGATGACTTAAATGCTTCTTAAGAAACCATGGTTGTAGCATGTGTTATTTCTTCCATAGCATGTAATGCTTCAATTCCCCTTGATAAGGGGATTAGGGTGGCTATGAAAGACAGTAGCAATAAGTGTGCCTCTCCACCCTTGCAAAACTCTCGATTTCAAGAATTCATAAATGAGAGAGGCCAATTTGGGTTCCAACGTTTTCCTTGACATGGATTGAGTAGTTGGTAAAGAGGGTAGAGACTATCCTACATGCTTGACATGTGTCCTAGCCCACACCCAACAAGCTATGTAATTATGATCGCCAACTCGTTGGTAAACCATATTCTCTTGACTCCATTGTCTTCACTCAGATTTCGTTTAGGGAGGCCACCTAATTTCGATGCCCTTAAGAGGGTTGCTTCCATGACGCTAAGGTCTGGCTGTTTGATGCCCCCTTGCCAGCTTTTATCAGCCAACCTAGTAGGATAGTTGACATCCAATACTTCCTTAACCAATAGAGTAGCCATCCAAAGAACCACAACACCAACACGAGTAGTAGGCACCATAGCAACCTTTTTGTTTGGAAGGTGGAAGGGTGGTTATCCGGATGATAACCACCCAAATTCACCATAGCATCCTTTTATGCTAACCTTAACCTCCACGCTGAGGGTTTTGGAGCAAACAATTGATCTCAACGACGATGATGGTCACATTACCACTTTGAGGGGGACAACCATGATCCTCATCCATAACATCCTCAGAGTAGCTTCCTAAAACTTAAACAACTCATCTTTTCAAAAAACTTAAACAGCTCTTCATTACCATCTTCTCTCCATTTGGAACGATTGGCAAGGCTTTCAACCACCTACAACTACTCCAAGCCATCCTAACTTGAGCATGCATCCACTTTCCATGTAAGCTCTATGTCTACACAAAGGATGAAAAAACCTTTTTAAGCTAACCAAGAGGAAAGTTTCCAAGCTCCACCTATTGCAGTTAGCAAAGGATGATCCTTAGATTGTTGTAGGCATACCAAAATGGGTGTTGGCCACATATGAGGGCTGATATCAGGGAACCTTTTAGGGTGCCCGGGGGGGGATGGGTTGGTCATGATAGAGCTCCACTGGATCATAACTTGGGCTCCAAGCTTCAATCTATGTTAATTTGATTGTTGTGGAGATTACTAGAACTAGAACTTTATTATTATGAATCTTAAAAGGAAAACATGTAGTTTGGTCCCTTTGTATAGAGAGGGTACCAATACGAGGAAACAAATTCAATCTCTCCAAATCTAATCAAATCCCTTAAAATCCTAATATATCTCTAATCAACTAAAACATATCTCTAGTAACTTACTAAAAACTAAAAATAGAAAACACAAAATAGGAAAACATAAAATAGGATTATCTACTTCCAAATGTTGATTTCCTCCAACAACCCCCCCCCCCAGGTTGGACATGCATGCTCCAACTTGACTTTGGCAGATGCTCCCCCCTTTTGATATAGTCGTGGTTGGAGCACGCACGTAGACTTCTTCATGCACAATTTTTGTCTTCAATGGGAGTCAATCCCAAGCATGAACTTGAATTGAAACTTGAACATGAAAATACTTTAACTTGAACTTGAACTAAACTAAATACTTTAACCGGGGCATGTTCCCAAGCACTAAAAGTTGCCCATCTCCAGAGAAAAAACTCTTCATGCTAAAAGAAGAGGAGAATTGGGTTTGGGCATTTACGGATGGGGTTGAGCCCATGGCCTAGTTTCCCCACCACTTATCAGTGTCTTTTGCGTTGATGGCACAATCCAAAACTTCATAGCTTTCTTTTGGGCCAAGCACGAGCTACGCAAACATGACTTTGGTGACCTCTACAACAATCACAATGGCAACAGTAGAAGACGAAGATCGTAGCAAAAGTAGCGGTCCATATGGGAAATGTTCCCAAGCAGTAGTAGAGGAGGCCTTGCTCCTTAGTCAGCAACAACATGGGGACTCTGTGGTCCCTTGAACTAGTGCGAAGGTTGAAATCTTGGCCTCAGAAGTCACCATAGTCGAATCCCCTTCAGCTATGGCACTGTCCATGTATGTACTTCACACAAACGAAGCACAAGTTGGACCAAACCGAGAAACCCGGTTTGCAATTTGGTTTAGAGGCCTAGCATGAAATCGTCAATCCACGCAACGAAGATGCTGCTCATTGGAGAGGCCCCACGTAGTGAGGAAGAAGGCCAACAAGGCCTTCTTGGATCAACGATGGAGAGAGATAGGGCTAAGGGACACACCTTGGCCTTCTTTGACGGCTACTGGCAATGCATGGTGTTGCCAACACAAGCCAAGGTATCAATCACATTTCCTAAGGCACAGAGGAGGCCGGTGGCACTCCTTTAGGGTATGGTGGAGTACATGGTCTTCCCAAGAAAGACATGCTCTGATACCATGTGGAGATTTATAGAACTAGAACTTTATTATTATGAATCTCAAGAAGAAAACATGTAATTTGGTTCCTTTATATAGAGAGGGTACTAATACAAGAAAGGAAACAAATTCAATCTCTCCAAATCTAATCAAATCCCTTAAAATCCTAGCATATCTCTAATCAACTAAAACATATCTCTAATAACATAATAAAAACTAAAAATAGAAAATGCAAAATAGAAAAGCACATTAAGTATGAAAATATAAAATAGGATTATCTACTTTTTAACGTGGATTTTCTCCAACAATTGTAATGAATTAGCCTCCTTGACTTATAATAAACGGGAGAAGCTCGTAGAGAAAGCCATCAAATCAAGGGAATCCTCACCTGTTGTAAGACCTTTTTCTTTGGATAAAACCTGATGTAAGCTTATTAATTCTCCTACTGTGCCCAACTTACTACTGAAAGACAACCTGGAGAGAGATTAGTGTAATCTACCTTAGTTCATTTGGAGGTCAGGTACCTCACCAGGATGTACACTTGCTTAAAGTGGAATGTGGCGAAACTGCTTTGACTTGTGTGATTGTCCTTTTCTCATCCTCTCCTCTAGTCTTTAAGCCTTTCACGGCCTAGCCCACTAGAGAAGTATATATGGGCCTTCCTCAATTGGGTGTGTGGATCCTTTACATCTGTCTCTGAACTGCAAATCAGGGCCCTCTATACAAAGATTTAGGGAACCTGTTTCTTGGCATCTTCATGTTCTCTTGCTATGTTGCTCATTTTAAAAAAGGTCCAATTGATACAGTTCTTAGATTCAAATCCTTCCACAGGAGATAGTCACATGCCTCCAAGTCATGCTAAGTAGATGGGTTCCACTGATCATTCATTTGATACTTTTGATCACAATGGGCAAGCGAATTATACTCCTATTCAGGTTCTTTTGATGCTCGAGTTGACAATTAGATGGATGTTATGGATCCTGAAATGGGATTTTTCCATTGGAGAAAGGAACAAAACTAGATCATTTAAAAACAGTGTTCGCAGTTGACTTAGATGCTTAGGTTCTGGTGAGGGCAAACCTTTTCTTTTAGGATTTCAGCTGCTTCAGTTTTCATGGGATTTTGTTACAGGCATGGACTGTTTTGCTGTGCATTTGATTATAAGCTTGGGGATCTTTAGTTTGTATTCAGATAAAAGCAGGGCACTTAAGCCTCTTTGCAATAATTTCTGTACTTTTCCCTCACAAAGGAGAAAAAATCACAAAGAGGACCTGCCATAGGAGCCCATCCTTCAATCTTTAGAAAAGCACTATCCTTTTTATAACAAGCACAGAGGTTCAGGGGTATTATGTACCTGTCAAATTTAGCCACATCTGTTTAACTTTTGAAACTAGAGTCTAGGATCTATTGCTTACATGCTACTCTCTTTTGCCTGCATGCTTCCCAATAGTCTTGTAAGTGAGGGAGAGGTAGTTGGGCCACTAGAAGCAAATACTCGTGGATAAAATGTATTCTTTTGGCAACAAAAAACATGATGATGCCAATTGAGATTGACATGGCTTTAGGGGATGAAGTTTCAAAGTGGTCAATGCCAAAAATCTAGGTGAATCTTTTAGCAGCCAGTGACCCACACAATCTCTAGAAAGTTGTGTTTCATTTGGAGTAGATGGGCTGTTGATGGGGTTTTATACCATTTTAATATCCTCTATAATTATCGATGTACTTACCTCATCTTCTTAATGAACAAGAGGGTTAACAACCCTTGTTAACCTCTTTTTTTCTTTTTAAACAAAAATGTTCATTGTGTAGATCTAGTTCATCAATTGATACTAGATCTTTTTTGTCTAGTCCTACTGTTTATCGTGAAAGTTTGTGTGAAGGGTTGGGTATGACCTTGATAAGAGATTGCTGGAGAAAATGAAGGGTCTTATTGAAAACATGAACTAAACCTCTCTTATATAGAGAATAGGGATGGAAATATTACATGAAAAGTCCAACAATATTTACAAACGTAAGATAAATAAACTCTAAGGACTCTAATATTCTAACACTCCCTCTTAAGTTGAACCATAGATGACAATCAAGTCCAACTAGCTACAAAAGATAAAAGAAAACTCCCCCTCACATAGGACATCTTTTGGTTGGAGTAGGAAGTAGTGGTAGGAGATGATCCCAAGTAATTTCGAGAGATGATCGTAAGCAGGCAGTAGACGAGAGATGATCTCAACAATGTTGTTAATGTGAAAGGCGACACCAAGGCGACAAGCCCCATAATCGCCCAAGGCGAAAGGTGACAACCTGATTGAATTGAGGCAACCCATTTTTTTTTATTTTTAAATATATGTGCCTTAGTAACTCATAATAATGACATCAACTTTCAATACAACATTTCTAATAACAGTATTTATGTAAAAGAAAAAGATAAGAATATACATATTGTATATATAATTTATAGTATATATGTATTGTATATATAATATATAGTATATACTAATATGCATATTATGTAATAATACATATTGTATATAATAAAGTTTATAATAAATTATCTATACTGTATAAAATATGTACTAATTTATATACATACATTGTATGTAACTTTAAAATTAATATTATTTATACTCTGGTTTATATAAAACATACTTTCTATACATGTTGTAGATAATATCTACTAATTTATAATATTATATACATATATTGTATTCTACCTAACAATATTTGTAATATTATTTTATTATTTATTATATGATTTACATTATATACATATTCTGATTTATATCATTTATTTACACTATTTATATTACATACTTTATAAACATTGTTTATACATATTAATCTGTCAACATAATTGTAACTTAATAAAATAATTTGTAAAAAGTACCTTAACTTATAAGTTTATAGCATAAACATAAAAGTAAGTTTAGGTTGAGAAGCCAAATAAAAAAGTAGCTATCTTTAAAATAAAAGAAGCAATCAATAGCGAAGATTCCAAGTCTACCATAAGGACAGTAGAACTGGCAGTCAAGCAGTCAAGCAAGAATGCACGATCTCACGCACAGGAGCGTGCATCACGCATGCAAACGACAAAGAAGCGAACTCAGATCATGCGTAGGGCAGTCGAAGATCACCAATAGGGTGTGCAACTAAAGCATGCAGTAGGTGTGCACGATACACGTAGGAAATCTCACAACACTGAGTTCATGTGCACATGCAAATCCACGTAATATTAGATCGGAAGGGGTCACCTTGCAAAGGCAAAGGGATAACTTGGTGCCAACCCTACAACCGTAGGAGGGGCTGCAACCACTCAGACTTGGGTCTGGGCGGCAATACGAGCCAAGAAGCACAAAGGGCCACGACCCTCAGAGGAGTCACAGCAAGGGCCCAAAAAACTGGATCAAAGGGCTCGGCTCAAGTCTTAGATGAGAAGAGGCGGCAGCATATGAACAAGACTGGTCCACGAAACTGGTCAGGAGTCACTACAGAGGTCAGGGTGGTGTTGGGCAGCAATTAACACCCCCCCCCCCCCCCCCCCCCCCCCCAACAAAAAAAAAAAAATCACGGCTGACCGATGATCAGGGAGATGGATTGGGCAGGCTTGGCAACCCGGCTGTAAGGCAATCGAACTTGGCAGAAGATCGAACAGGGGTAGGCTTTCAGATGGATTTGGCAACCAATCAAGCAGTGATCACTGCCCCCAAGGACCAGCTAGACCGATCAGCTGCAACGATGCTAGAGCAGCAATCTGGTGGCCAGGGGAAAGGCAACGACGGCGGCAGCAGTAACAACCTTGGGGATAGTTGTATCGCAACTAGAGGCTGTCAGAGGGTATGTGACAGTGGTTAGAGGGTTGTTGGGGTTGGCTGACTCCAGTGGCTGGCCACTAGGGTCCTCTCTGATCAGCTAGAGGTTGATGATGGAGACCTTTCTTGGGGCTGACTGAGGTTGGCGGCCACCAAAAAGGAAGGGGGGGAAAGAAAAGGAAAAGAAGGATTAGGGTTTTGGTTTTCTAACCTTAAACCCGCTCTGATATCATGTTGAAGAAAATAAAGAATCTTATTGAAAGTAGGAACCCTGACCTCTCTTATATAAAAAGTAGGGATGGAAAAATTACATGAAAAGTCCTACAAGAAATATGAAACTGATTAATACTCTTAAACCTGAGATAAATTGACTCTAAGGACTCTAATACTCTAACAGAGACAATAGAATCATCTGGCTATTAGGCTGCTTCACCTGTGCAGTAGGATTGCTTCTTGCCATCATGAACCACATGTCCGGTTTCTTTTAGTGTATTCTGTTCTTCAACTCTGTATCAAAGCGGGCTTGGTGCTATATATCTGGAAGTGACATTTCATGTTGTAATTGGATAATTGTACTTCACAAACTCTGATTTTCTTGAAATTCTTTCTTGATCTCTGCTACAAAGTCTTGTATTAGGAGCCCTATGTACATGTGTATCTTAGCATATGGGTATCGGTATCTCTGTTGGTGTCTGTTTCTTCTATATACTTATTTTAGTACTTATTTATGCTCAGACGATAATTACTATGACATAGGTGGACAAAGGTGATATATGTTTTCATTCTTAATTATATCAGATAGTATAATATTCTATATAGTATTTGCAGCCTGTGTAACACATCTTTTATCACCTTAGAGTGTTATAATGTGTGTTAGATGTAGCTTATGGCAATATTCAAATATACATATATGTGGTGCTAGTTGTAAATGGATCACTTTTAGATTCACAGCTGAACTAAGTGGGTTATAACTTCTGTTCCACATCAGCAGTTTTTGTTTGAGGGTTTGGTCGTGGCTTTGGACAGCTTGATCTCCTCCTTTGTTGATTGCCTGAGTGTCCAAGCCATGTGGTTTGTAGCCAGCATCTTTTTATGCAAGTTGGTTGAGATAGTAGACCTACAATTGTAACTGCAACTGCTCTCATAAGCACAGTTTGGCAGTGATCAATCTCAAGGCCAAGCTGCGAAGTTGCTTTAAGCAAACAGACGCTGCATAAATGGTTTTGCTACAGCTTAGTGAGAAAAAATGATATGACTCAGGCTTTTACAAGTGTATTTTCCATGGAGTAGGATACGGGCTAAATTTACAAAAAGCTTTGTCTTTCATTGCTAACATTTCAGTCTACATCATGCTATGTCCTTTTTTTCACAATGTTATATTTTCTTCCAACTAGGTCCATGAGAATGCTTATGCAAGTGATTTTCACCATTGCTTCTCAATGCAGCTAAATTCTTCTGGTAAATACTCAATGCTTTTGTAAAGCAGTTCTCATTTTGATGAGCTCATAAAATAATTGTAAAGTGGCATTTTAATAGTGCATGATAATGAACTCGAGCTTGCTCTTCACATGTAAATGCCAGCTTGTCAGTGTTTGTCATGCTTTCCTTTTATTCCTTGATACTAAGTTCTATATCATTCCTAGCATAACTATTCTTCATGGATGTTGTTACATAAATCTCTACTACACCTGCTGCACTTTTACTTACTCTTCAGAGGTAATTTAAGATACATACCTATTCTTCAGGTTGAGGGCCATCTTCACAACTGCTAGAGCATTTAAGTGGTTTCCTTTACTTTCAGTCATGTTAACTTTTCACTCAGGCAAAAAAGGCCAACTCTATAATTTCCAACGTTTTTGACTGGCTCATACTATTGGTAAGTTTTTAGGTCATAACTGGAAATCATCTTTTCCTTCTTTATACATTTTTTCACTAGGTGATCATAAACCATAGTCAATTATCTAGATCAACCCTTCTGGGCCTCGAGAGAAAAAAGTGCATGTCTAGGTGCTCTCAGGGTCCTATTACATATTGGTCCACCGTGGTTGGCCTAAAAGGTGAATCTCAAACTAATGTTAAATGAAGTATTATATATTTCTGTGAGGACTGAAATAAAATTTTAATGGAAGATTGATTAAAAGATTTTGTTGTATATTGTATTGATGATGGACATGGACATTTATTATTTAATGAAATGTTGCCAGGAGAATATCCAGTTAGGTAGTGCATTGAAAAGAAACATATAAAGACCCTTAAAGCAAAATCCTTTTTCCTTTTGAGGACAGAAATAAAAGTTTTATGATTAAAAAACTTGCATATTATAATGATAATGGGCATTTATCATTTAATAAAATGTTGCCAAGAGAGTATCCGGCTTAATCAGTGCTTTGTGAAGAAATGTGTAAAGTCTCATGAAGGAAAACCCTTTTTGTTTTTGGTGGTGATATCTAGGTACATAGGGTTGAAAGCAAACCTTGTTGCCTTTTGCAATGATGGGGATGAAGATATTGGGCACCTTTTTTTTTTGTTGCTCTCTTTCTTTGAGTGTCTGGGTGGAGGTCAATGTGAGGTGAATCAATCACAAGTCTTTTGATGATTGCTGGAGATGTGACAAACATCTGGTTTTCCACAATTCATATTAAGAATGATTGGATGACCCCTATTTTTATTCTTTTGTCAATCTATTTAGAGAAAGGGGTGGTGTTTGATCCTCTAGGCCATATGTAGAAAACATGGCTTTTCATGTAAGGGCCTTTGTTGAGAGAGATGAATGTTAGTTGTTGGGTAATTAGATAATGTGAATATCTACTTGCATGTTGTTTAGTCCCACATAGTGGAAGTGAGAACTAGAGAGGTGTGTGGTAGCCTATATAAAGGCCTTTGTACCCCCTCCATTTGTCTTTGAGAAGAAATATTACAAGATTACACTCATAAGGGTGTTTCTGTGGTTTTCTCCCCTCTTCATGAGAGGGGTTTCCATGTAAATTGTAGTATTCATGTGTTGCTCTTGATGTTGTGCTTATTTTATTATCCAGTTTCATTATTCAACATGGTATCAGAGGCACTCGATTCTACGGGGATTTTGATGAAGGTTCATTCTATATTTGTTCTATGTGATTTATGGTGGAGGTGCTTGTTGAGCATTGTGCCTCTCGACCTGGGTGTCGAAGGAGAGGTTGTGGCTGCTTCAAGAAAGCCGAGAGATTTTGGTCTCTGTCAAGCACCAGTAAGGATTCGTGATAGCAGTGTGTTCCAACGGTGCTCCATCATCGAGATCCAATAGTGCCACTGCATGGTAGAGGCTTTGCTTGTAGGAGTCAATTGCAAAGGCAACATCTTTTTGGATTTTTGATGACTCTACAAATGGTAGTGTTAATTATATCAATTAGAGTTAATTTCGAGGGCGCATGTGCATTAATATCATGTTACAGTGGGTTTGGGGAGCAATGCATGCATATCATGCAATATCTACATTTAGATGGCTTATAATTAATTTTTAATGACCATGTGTGCAAGTGCATATTGAAACAGATCTCAAATGAGCAATCGGATCGTACGGATGGATCTAGATCGACGAACGAAGTCCAATGGACTCAAAATCACCTCAATCCGACCTTCGTAGCTCCTACAATAAGCCAAAGAAGTTTTGGTCATTGATCTGAAGATCAACGGCCCATATTACGCTACGTGTTGCCCACAGTGACCTCCAGCAATGCCTACCTCTCATCTTCATCGCGCGACACACGCAATCTTGACCACCCGATCACCATCAGACGTTCCACGCCTCGCCTCAACAGCAACCGCACAATCGCCATCCTTCGATTGAGACCGTGAGGTGCTCGAGCCATCAGCTCATCAATCCAAGCACGTGGCTCAGCGGTCGGGAGAAGCGCTCGCAACTTAGGGTTGCAAGTTCGAGCCCTCATGAAGGCTCAACTCTGCAGCACTCGAGGGGCGGGCGAAATTGGACCGCCCAATTAAAGATGAACGGCGGGGATAGTGGCTATGTGGAGAACCTGAATTCCCGTGATGTGTGCACTCACGATCGTACGTGCGACGCTAGGGGCCATCCAGAGCACGATCTCGACACAATCTCAGCCCTCCACGTGCGATCTGACGGCTGTGGTTTCTTTGTGCACGATGGGCGCATCCTGAGGCGTCTGATGGCGATCCGCGGTATGCATCCAATAGCTAGCAGCTCTCCTCGCATGTGCCAGCTACGAATAGTGCAAGCCAGTGCATGCGCACGTTGTGTGTGTGTTGGCGGGCAATTTTGTGTGCAAGTTGTGCGTGTGATGGCTGGGACGAGCGCGCGAGAGCGTGAATCTTGAGCCAAATGATTTGGCCTGAAGCCTATAAAAGGTCCTATGGATCTCCATTTGCAAGCATCTCTTCCTATCATCTAGCAAGCACGTCGCCACCTCCATAAAGCTTCAAAGTGTGTTCCCGGAGTCCCCGAGCTGTCAACGGAAGTCCCTCCACCGCTGTGGCTGCCTCGAGACCCCTTGTTTTCGCCTTTGATTTCTAGTTTTCCTTTAGCTTGTAGTTATTTGTTAAGCATTCCTCTAATTTCTATGCTCATATATGTAGTGCATTGGCTATATAATCTAGAAAAGTGATTGGCTTTATTTTATGTTGTTTTAAGGCTTTCCAAGTGATTTTCTACCTAGCTCATCTTATGCTTTATCATGTCTTCGTTTCATGCGTAGTTAGTGATTTTTGTTCTACTTCGGATTTCTAACCTTACTCTCTCTCTCTCTCCCCCCCCCCCCCCCCCCCCCCCCCCCCGTGTTTTCTCTTTTCGCAAGCAAATCAAAATAGCTGTCATGTGGAAATAAAAAATAAGCGACTAATTGATTCAATTTTCGCCTCCCTGAGATCGATACTTGTACTCACGTTTTCATATTCATCTTTAAAATTGATGTTGTAAATGCTTGCTGCAACGAGCGAATTATCCTTACGTATTTTTCGATGTCGGTTCTGTGGAACTCAAATGAAGGGAATTATTCTTTGGTCCAAATCATGCACAATCTAGACCCAGTATGGCCACCAATCTGGATTCATCTACAATGATTGTGGGCTTCAGTGCACTTCCTAACTGCAAGCATGGCCATCTACTATATTTCAGCCGTGATGATCAAGTGTGGTTCTCGGATTGCGATCTCCAATGCCAACCATGATTTGGATGTTGTCCAAATTTATTGTCTACATTGTGAGTATCATCTAAATAAAATTTCCAGTGCCATCTAAATTTATTTGCGATGATCAGTATGCACCATCTGATTTTTTTATGGTGGATGATTTTATGACCTGAATAGTATCACCGAGAATAGTATCTAGCAATGAAAGAGATGGAAAACACAAATCCCTCATGTCCATAGATTGATTTTGGTCTATTGGAATTATTGTTGAGGACCCCTGTGCATCTTGGTGGGGTTACGATCTCCAACAAGAAGAGGCTCCACTTGATTGCTAAAGCTGACATCTGTGCTGAGCAGCAGCCTCCTATCGATGAGCATGAAGGGATTCATTGAAGCAGCATTGAGCAGAAATGATTGCTAGACGAAGGAAGGTTGAGGAGGCCTCCAAGGCAATGATCATGGTGGCCAAGGGGGCAATGTGGATCTCGGAAAAATCATTGCAAGTCGATCTTGCATGAGATCATAGCCTACCCATGATTTGTTGCTGCAAAGAAGAAAGTCCCCAGGAGATCTGGTGGGGGTTGTGATCTCGCACGACAATGATAGAGAAGTTTTTAATGCGATTCTATGGCAAACAACAGTTGGGGTCGATGGAATTTCTACCGTGATTGTTGAGTATTTGGCCTATTTTTATCCTGTCCTTTTATTTTGCATGTTTGGTTGGTTGTGAGGCTAGAAAAAATACAGAGAATAGGAGAAATGAAAGAAAAGACAATGTTAGTTGGGCTTCCAAGATTTTTTTTTATAAAAAGTTGGTGATAAAAGCGAGAAAAAGCTAGAAAGAAATGAAAAGGGGTAAAAAAAATTATGAATGAAAAAAATAAACAAGAGGAAGCGGAGAGGGAGATGAGTGCTTCTCTATTTATTTTCTTCTATGTAGTTTCTTCTTCTATATGAGAATGGGAGAAAGGGGGAGTGTAAGCGTATAAGAACTTGTTGTCTATCCCATACAAGGGAGACTCATTTTTTGAGATCCCCGCATGAGAGAAGTTGAAGAAAAGAAGGATTCTTATTATTATCAAGTCATCCCTACACCTCTTTATATAGAGAGAGGTGGAGGAAAATAGTAACATAAGTCCATTAAGGAAAAATAAAATAGTAAATAGTCCCTCAACAAGAAGCGTAACTTAACACTCTCCCTTAAGTTGGAGCATATATATCCATCATGTTCAGCTTGTTTCTACAGTTTTCAAACTGAGGGTGAGACAATGGCTTGGTAAACATGTCAGCAATTTAGTTTGCGGAGGCAAGACAAGTAGTACAAAGCAAACCTTGCTAAATCAAACAACTGGTGTAATGACAATTCACTTCCACATGTTTTGTTTTCTCGTGGAATATAGAATTGTTTGCAATATAAGTGGCAGCCCGGTTGTCACAGTACATCTCCATAAGCTCCCGAACATTAACATGAAGATTCTGTAACAGAGACCTGATCCATATCATCTCAACTGCAGTATGTGTCATGGCTCTGTACTCAGACTCAACACTAAAGCATGAAACAACACTCTGTTTCTTGCTCATCCAGGTCACCAAGTTCCCAGCTACAAAGGTACAGAAGTCAGTAGTAGACCACCTGTCACCAACATCACCTGCATAATCTACATCCGAGTAGGCAACAACAGACATAAGTGCCTTATTATAAAAAAGAATGCCTCTACCTAGACATCTCTTAATATGCCTCAACACCTACATCACATTCTGCCAATGAACATCAGTGGACTTATCTAAGAATTGACTTAGCTTACCCACGGCAAGGCTAATATCAGCCTAGTGATGGTCAGATATAACAGCTTCCCCACCAGTTGTTAATATGCCTTCTTGTCTTTTAGCTTCACAGCATCCTCAAAAAGGTGAATTTTATGATCCATAGGAATATTAGCATCTTTGGATCCGAGCATGCCTGTCTCCTGAAGAATATTAAGGGCTTACTTCCTCTACAACATAATTGTCCCTTGCTTACTTGTAGCAAACTTAATGCCCCAAAAGTAGCTTAACTTCCTAAGATCTTCCATGATAAACTGGCATGCCAAGTATTCCTTCACCTTAGATATACCCTCTGCATCATCACCTGTGAGAATAAGGTCATCTATATACACAAGTAAAGCCACTATACCCCTGCTGGTCTTCCTCACAAATAGTGAATGGTCAAATGAAGATTTCTGTATCCAAATAACAGACAACGCCTTAAATAGGTGTTGAAATCAAGTTTGGGGATTCTGCTTAAGACCATAAATGGCCTTACGAAACTTACATACACACTCTCCCTAAACCTCAAAGTCAGGCAGCTACTGCATATAGATCTCTTCCTCCAAGCCTCTGTACAAAAATATATTTTTGACATCCAGCTGATGTAATTACCATCCATAATGAGCTGCAACAGAGATAAGAATGTGAACAGTGGAGAGTCGTGCAACAGGGGAGAAGGTGTCAAAGAAATTCACCCCATAAGTCTAGGTAAATCCTTTGGCCATAAGGCAGGCCTTATACCTTAAAATAGAGCCATCGGGTTGTATCAAGGTAAAGACCCAACTGGCTCTAACAAGGTGCACGCCGATGGTAGAGGTGACAACTTGCAGGTATCTCTAGTAGTAAGTGCAAGCATCTCTTTCATAGCTGTTTTCCAGTGTGGATGTAGTAGAGCATGCTGGTACGAGATAGGTGTGACCCTTGAAGGTCCTTTCATCTGCTGGTACTGGCCTGAATGTGCTGGCAAATGGGCCAGTAGCTCGAGAAGAGCTACTACTATCTGTGAATACACCAAATGGTATAGTAGCAACTGGTACAAGAGCACACTCCGGCACACTCTGCACCTACCTCGCAGCAACAGAAAAATAGGGTGCAGCTTCATGAAAGGTGACATCTGCACTGATGTAATGTCTTTGGTGTTGGGGATCAAAACACCGATATCCTTTCTGAGTACGAGAGTAGCTAAGAGACACACTTGATTGCTCTAGGTGCTAATTTATCTCTCCTAGGTCCAAGAAGATGTACAAAAGCCACGTACCCAAAAGTCTTGGGTGGAAGATCAAACAACTCATCATCTGGATAGAGCACCTGCCACGGTATCTACTCGTGAATCACAGAGGAGGGCAATCTATCAATAAGATAGCAAGCTGTGAGAATTGCATCTCCCCAGTAGTTTTGTAGCACACTGTTATGGATAAAAAGGGTTCTGGCCATATCAAGGATATGTCTGTGCTTTCTCTCTGCAACTCCATTTTGCTGAGAGGTGTGAAGACACGGGGTCTGATGAGTTATGCCGTGTAAACCATAGAATTCTGTCAGTCGACAAGTACAAAACTTCAATGCATTATCAGATCTAAGAGTTTTGATGTGGACTTCAAACTAATTCTTTATCATTAATACACTTCTCAATCAGCGGACCCACTTCTTAATCAGCGGACCCACTTCAGACTTATTCTTCATGAGAAATAGCCAGGATAATCGGGAAAAATCATCTACCACAATCAAATAGTACCGATGTCCTGCTTTATCAAGAGTCCTACTGGGACCCCAAACATCAAGATGCACTAACTGAAAACACGAAGACGAACGTGGTCCAATAGCAGCTAGAAAGGAAGATCTATGGTGCTTCCCAAGTTGACATGCATCGCAGGTGAGTTGTGTAGTTGGGGTTACATGAGGAATAAGCCTGCATAATTTCTCCAAAGAAGGATAGCCCAACTGTCTATGCCAGTGTAAAGCACTCCTTAACGTGGTACTAACCTGACACGCTACAGCCATGGGACCCGACTGAAGTCGGTAAACACTTCATATTCACTACCAATAGTCTTCCCTGTCATTCGATCTTGGAAAATACATTTACGCTCATCAAAGATGACACAACAATTCATCTGCTTAATGATTTCACTAATAGAGAGCAAAGTCATGGATAAATCTGGAACAAATTGGACATGATTAAGCTGCATAGAAGGGGTAACATTAATTTCCACCTGACCACTAATAGGAGCAAGTCGCTCATCAACAACCTGTACTATACGACCTTGAGAAACAGGTTGAATCTGCCCGAAACACTACAGATTACCGGATAAATGATTGGAGGCGCCTGAGTCAATCAACTACATTACACCAGTAGTTGAAAGAGTATCACCCATGGCAGTTCCTAGCACTCTCTGACTGGGATACTGCCATGTTTACTAAAACACACTGCCACAAATTGATTTCAATGCACCACAAAAAGGGTACACACCCCTGAACTTCTTCACAATCAGATCTGAAAACTGACACAAAATGGGAAGTACACACCCTAACAAATGTGTCAAACGGGGAATATACACCCCAAAAATCTCCGCTCACACACAATCAATACTCAAGGGAAAAATACACGCCAAAAACATGCATCAAAGGGGAATACACACCCCGAAAATCATAAACCAAGGGGAATACACTCTCCAAATCAAACCATAAGATCACAGAGAATCATACCATACGTAGGAAGGTTCTTGATTCAAAACTCCATCTCCACACCACTCAAGAACCTCCCTACAACATGTTGGTGGCCAGCGACTTGCTCTCCGGTGACCTAGGTGGCGATTAGGAGAGAAGGCGACAGTGGTGTGCTACTCTGGAGCTGCGCTGATGGCCTACAGGGCTGCAGCGACTACCTGTTGGAGCTCAGCAATGTGAGGCGGTGCTGCAAGAGGCATGGTGGCGTTGCAACAGCGGTCTGCCAGAGCGTAGTAGCATGAGGCGACACTGCGAGAGGTTGCTCAACCCTCGTCAATGGCTGCAGAGTAGTGGCGGTGGCTACAACCCTAGGTAGCACTACTGCAGCACATCGATAGCAGCTACAACAGCTCAAGGAGGTGCTGCGGCAATAGGATGCAATAATGACAACGATGAGCGATGCTGCTGCTACGACGGTGGTGGAGCGCCAGCTCTATCGCCGATGGTGGTGGTGGCCTTAGCGGTGGTGTGGCTTGATGGTAGGGCTAGGGTTTATTTGATGGTATCCTCAACCTGGTGTTCTAATACCAAGTTGAAGAAAAGAATGATTCTTATTATTACAAAATCGTCCCTACATCTCTTTATATAGAAAGATATGGGGGAAAATAGCAACGTAAGTCCATTAAAGAAAAATAAAATAGTAAATAGCCTCTCAACAAGAAGTGTAACTCAACAAGAGAAGCTCAATATTGGTCCTTATATAAAAGAAATATATTCCTGGTTCCTTCATGAGGGGAGTCTACTAAGAGATTTCCATATGGAAGAGGCTTGGTTCTTAGTTCTTATATGGGAGAAGACTACTTTGAGTTTTCATGTGATAGAGGCTTAATCTCGAGATCTCCAAGGGAGAGACCTAGTTCTAAGTTCTCCAATAGAGAAGTCAGTAGCACCATTTGAGATCTCTACGTGATAGATCAATTAGAATCAAGCTTCAGCAGTTCATCTACCAAACTTTGGCTTAAGTTAATGTCCCGTCATCAGCATACCTGCATACAAGCAAGAATGAGGATGCAATTGCTACTATTTTCTTGGAGGAGAGCCATTACTCGGTTGCACCAGTTGAGAGTTGTGTTCTACTTGTAAGAGTGAGAAATTATATACAAGCTGAGCATTTCATGCTCCATCTTGAGGGGTAGTGTTGAGATAGATGGATGTTACTTATTGGGTAATTAGATAATATGGAGATCCAATTACATGTTATTTAGTCTCACATAGTGGAAGTAGTAACTATAGAGGTGTGTGATAGCCTAAATAAAGGTTCTTATACCCTCCCTTTGTCTTTGAAAAGAAATATTACAGGATCATGCTCATAGGGGTGCAATGTGGTTTTCTTTCCTTGCCTCGTGAGAGGGGTTTCCGTGTAAACCCTAATTTTCATGTGTTGCTCTTGAAATGATATTTTATTCTCTTATGTTATTATTCAACAGCCTTGGTAGAGGAGTGACGATTTGTGCTTGCTTGATTAATGACCTAAGCCCGTTTTTGTTACATGATAGAGCAGGAGGGGTACTGATTTTGAGTGTTTTTTTTTACTTAAAGGAAAGGCTTTAATATGTAAAAAATTACCCCTATAAGTCATGAACAATATTGACTGTTTAATGAATTTGTTTGTCTGGTTCTGAAAGAATTCATTATCATTTATCTTGATACTTGATATCATGTTGGATCTTGTTTGAAGATTATAACATTTTCAGGAATATTTGGTTAGAATTATAGCTGCAATGTAAAAGATAAAGTGTTCCCAAAACTATTTTGGATAGCAAGTCTAAGGAAATTGGAATGCATAAGATTGAACCTAATTTTTGGAGATTTGAGCATCTAGACTCTGTTGCGACCCTTGTTTTGATGGAACAAAATTACACTTTATTGATGGACTAACATTTCATGATCCAATTGCAATTAACAAAGAAGTACAGGACTTAATTGCAAATGATAAGGAAAATTGGTACCTTGCAAGGAGCGAAGTGAAAGATTCTTTTGTGTCAAAATCTTATGTAACTTGTATCTAGTTGTTTAGAATCTAGAAATATTTGTAAGAAACTTCAAAGTAATATTTCGTAAAACTTGAGTGTCGAAAATTTATTTCAAATCACTTTGCGATGATCATTTAAGTATCAAATGGCTGAAGAGGCAACTATATTTTCCATGCAAATTGATTAACCAAAATATCCTTTTAATTAAATAGCAATTGATCAATCAATCACTTAAATTGGTTGACCAATTTTTTCTAAAGTTTCACCTATGAATAGGCCTTGAAGCAACCTTTTCAAACACAACAATCAAAGCAATCTCTAGAAGAAAGACAGCTCTTACGCTCTCTTTTATTATTTCAAAAGCTTTTGTGCTTCCATATTCTCTCCAACAATCATCTTCCAAAGTACGTCATTTACCACACCTCGAGAAAACTCAATTTGGAAATTTTACTTTTGAGGTTCCATAGGCTTACATTTTATATTATATTTATATCTTCGAGTTTATTTGATTGAGACCCTGGGATTCCTGAGATTTTTTTTTTTAAACTTAGTAGGTATAAGAGAAGTGGATAGTAAGAGGTTGTGCTACCTTTATTCAAGTTGTGCAATAGTGGATTGACTAGTTTTCATCTAGTCGGAAAAATCCTAAGCTGAGAGATTTAAGTAGTGATTTTTATTCGAAAGAGTTTCCGATACAAATCAAATGTACTTGTATCATTTTGTGGTTTGTTAAATATTTATATTGTACATTATTTACCTCCCTTTAGTGTAGACTTCTAGATCTACAGGTTCTTTCAGACTCTTCCTTTGGATCATTGCTTACTGTTGGGTTCCAAAAGTTTATTGATGTTGGCAATGTTTGTTTTGTTGTAAGACATGTTTATAAATCAAAAGGATCAAAACCATGATGTATTTAGTATAAGCTTGAGGATTTTTACAATGGGGTAGCGAAAAACTTATTTTCAAGGTTGCCCTCCAGGAGAGTGAGGGGGCCATCTAGTGCTTTTGAAGTCAATTCTAATGGCCCTTCGAACACTCCTTCTAGTCCTCAAGGCGGCAAGCAAGGTGTTGACAAACATTGATGCTATTAGGAAGAGATTCTTCTACAAAAGGGCACAATATGGAGTAATGAAGGGTGGTTTCTACATTTGGTAAAGTATAAGGGTATTTGCAGAAGCAGGGTGGTCTTGGAGTTTTGTAGTTGTTGAATTTTGATGACCCCTTGTTGACAAAATGGGTGGTAACGCTTGTGCAGAATGTTCATACTATGTGGTAAAAATTATGCTAGACTAGTATGGATCCTCCCTTAATTGGAGTGTTACAGATGTGTTACCCATGCATTCGCTTTTTAGAGAGGATTATTGTGCTACTTGGAGCAGGGTTTCATAGTTTTTTGGCCTGGTCCTTGGTGATGGAGAACATTTAGATTTTGGGCGGATGAGTGAATGGGATTGGTACTTTAACAGGGTATTTGCCTAGATTATATTCTTTGGCGATTGATAACTTGCGACTAGTTGTGGGAGTTCTAGGACAGGCTTATGGGTTCTTGGCTCTTACAGGGTTGGTGGAGGCCCTTCTGAGGCAAGGCTAGTGGATTTCCAAGAGTTGTTGGCTACAATTCAGCTTTTTGTCTTAGAGAAGGTATCCTTGATTCCTTGGTGTAAGGGATGGGGAAATTCTTCATTTAGAAAGTGTATGGATTACTTAGAGGGGGGATTTATGGCAACAATACAGACATGGGCCTTGATTGTTCCATCATTTGGAAGCTAAAAGCCCCTTTAAAGGTTAAAATTTTCTTGTGGTTACTTAGAAGAGGCCGTTGGTCACCAAAACAAGAAGGCAGGGGACCAGGATATAGAGTCTCCTTGTGCCTTGTAGGGAACCAAGGATGAGGACTTGGGGCATCCTTTCTTCACATGTGGCTTTGCAAGGGATATATGGGCGTACTTGGCCACCACGACCATTGGGATAGAGGAGATGGAGGATTTCTGGATGGCTTTTTGCAATGGCCCTTGGACAGATCCTTTGATTCATATGAAGGTGGTTGCAAGCCTTTGGTCCCTTTGACTACAGAGAAACATGATGGTATTTAGGGGGTGATAGAGCGTGGGTTGAAAATGCAACAAGGAAGATTGTCCTTTTTTGAGTTCCGGTCCTAACTTTTGTAGTTGTACTCTGTTCACCTTTTTGGAAGTTGTATTGAAGCAAATGACTATTGACCTCAGGTAGTCATCGCTTTTCCTCTCTAAAAAGAATTTTGATTGATGTCATTTTTTTCTTTTGATTGTTAAAAGGGAGGTTGCATGATTGATTGATGTGATTTAAAACCTATATTCTTGGACTTTATTGTTATTTAAGTCTATAAACGTTCTTTTTTAAGTGGTAAAAGGAAGGATACTTAAGGTCAATAGCCCGTCTATTTCATTAACCTTCAAAAATCAATACATTAAGAGTTCAAATCATTCAATACCCCTACTCCATACCACAAGTCATCGTATAAAATCATTTTTCAATGTAAGGATGTGAAGCCTCAAAGACCACTCCATGCCCCGCTCCCATCAGATAGATCAGAGAATTGTCAAGGCTGTGACACTTGCGTTCTTAGATCTAAGTTGTGTAGGCCCAAGCAAATTGTGATCACATCTAATCTCTAAAAGTGGTCAAAGGAACCATTACCGATCCACTGTACTCCATCCTCCTTCCACACCTGCTTTACCAGAGGTTAGGAGAAAAGGTGGTCAACATCTTTGTCTACAACAAACACAAAAGGCAAGCAGTAGGCATACCCAAATCTCATCTCCTCGATCTCTCCTTTGTTACATTCTTCGTTGACAACTCCCATGCAATGAATGAAACACACCTTTGTCTTATAGCAACTTACAATCCTATAGAAAATCTCTATTAAGATCACTCATGCGATCACACAAAACAACATAGGCCTTCTCTACTGAGAAGTCCCCATCTTCAATTCTAACCATCTTTCACATCATGACAATGAAACCAGGCTGCCAATGGCCTCATGTAGTTCAAATCAACCTCACCATAGGAGCCTCTATCATGCCTGACCAAAAGTAGTCTATCCGCCTTGGAAAATCAGTCAACAACAAGACCAGGGGAACCATGCATCCTTCCAAATGGAAACCTTGATCCATTTCCTATTCTAGGTAGAAAGCAATTCTCAAGTTCCACCATGGCCTTCAATAGACTCTTCCAAGAAGCAGACTTTCTGATTGTCAATGAGCACTAATCCTCCCAATTAAGAACTCCACCATAAAGAGCAAGCAATAATCTAGTGGATAGTTTTCCATCTTCCCTAATGAGTAATGATCCAAGAACATCATGTTCCCAAACAAGCCTCATTCGTTGTATGCACATGATGAATCCCTAAGCCTCCTTCACCAAGCAGACTCCTTGTCCCACGCCACCAAGTATCCACCTCTACCATCTCCATCCGAGTCTTTCCACAAGAACTAGCTACAAATGCCTCAACCATGCAGACAGCATCAAAAACTGGAATAGTAACCAGGATAAATCTTAGGGAGACAGGTTTTCCACCCTTTGACAGTAGTTTAGCATGTCACCCTGCCAATTCCTACCCGATCTTCTCCGATACATGGGGCACTAGATTTGAGCAGCAGCCCCAAGGTATATCTAGATAAGAAATACACTCTACATGGTATATGCTGCTTATCTTATTGTTGCTAAGGTCTTGGCCAACAGGCTCAAGGATATTCTTGGTGACATGATTTCCTCGATTCAGACGGCTTTCATCCCAGGAAGAGGGATCCTGGATGGTTTTGTGGTTGCTTTGGAGGCTTTGGCCTCTTAGAGGAGAGAGAAGAAACAAGCATTTTTGTGGAAGGTGGACTTCAGCAAGGCATACGACTTGATTCAGTGGGATTTCCTATGGGCTTCCTTGTTAAGGAGAGGTTTTCTCGCAGTCTGGATTGATTGGATGAAGAAGTGTGTGATGGCAACATCCTTTTCAATCTTGATTAATGGGAACCCGACAAGTGGATGGATACAGCCTACGAGAGGGATCAGACAGGGTTGCTCTCTGGCACCTATGCTCTTTGTACTTGTGGCAGATGCTTTAGTGCAGGCAGTGCATAGGGCTTGCGCTAGGGGTCTCTTCAGAGGTTTTGTGGTTGGTGAGGACAGGGAGACAATAGTCCTGTAGTATGCCGCTGATACACTGTTTCTGACTGAGGGTACAGATCTAAAGGTCAGAAGGATTAGAATCCTTCTGGAGTTTTTTGGCGAGGCATTAGGGCTGTAAATATATTTTTTTTTTTGAAAAAAGGAAGGGTGATTATCAAAGGGATAACCACCCACAATCAATTTCATTCATAAGAGGAAACGGTTACAACGGATTTACAAATTAGCTCTCCAGAACACCTGGGATTGAATGGAGTAGAAAAGTTCTCCACATAAGGTCTCTCACCCCTAAAAACCACTCTATTCCTACCCAACCACACACCCCATAAGACAGCCAAAACTCTTGCTCGATCCTTCTTGGATCTGAACGAAACCATCCCTCCACTCGCACTTCCCCTGCGGAAAGAAGACCAGAGGCTAGGTGCATCCCGACAGTCAATCCAATCGATCCCCAGTTTGTGCCATACCTACACCACAAACGAACACTGGAAAAACAGGTGCTGAATGTCTTCCTCCGCTCCAGCACAGAGAGGACATCTCACGTCGTCCATCTGGACCCATCTCGATCTCCACTTCCTCGTCATAATCCTCCCCCTCCTCAGCAGCCAAGCAAAGACCTTCACCTTCAGTGGGCATTCTGCCTCCAAGAGAAGCCTGCAGTCTCTCCTGAAGTCGATGTCTCGGATGTCCGTCCTACAGCTCACCTTACAGAAAACCTCTGCCACTGAGAAATCCCCCTCCTCCTAGGAGAAGTCCTCCCCCTCTTCTGGTTCCCAACCCTCCAACTCCTGTAGCAACATCTGGAACTCGCCCAAAAGAAGTCTCTCATCAACCCAGAGATCTTCTTTTCAACCTGCCTCGGCATCCCAAAGATTGATAGGAAATAAGAAGGTATGGATGCCAAGACCGCTTTCACCAGCACCAGCCTCCCTCCTCTGGACAGGAGTCTAAAAGACCACAGGGCTGTAGATAAATTATCAAAAGTTAACTTTTGTTCCCTTTAATTTGTCAACTGCAGAGGCAGGGAGGGTGGGTGAGGCTTTGGGGATAGATTTGGGCTCCTTACCATTGATATATTTGGGACTTCCACTATCAGATCGACGGCTCAGGGTACAAGATTGGCTTCCTCTGCTGGAGAGGATGGAGGGGAGGCTGGCGGGGTGGTCTTCCAGACTCCTTTTTAGAGGTGGAAGATTGACCTTGGTGAAGGCGGTTCTAGCATATATACCGTCGTATTTCCTGTCTTTAGGTTGCTGCGCCAGATTGAGAAGATCTCAGGCTTGATGAGCGATTTCTTTTGGTCAAATGTGGGGTCAGCAAGCAGGGGCGAGGTTGGTAGCCTGGGAGGAGGTATGTCGACCGATACAGGAAGGGGGTCTGAGGGTTAGGGATGTAGATATGGTAAACATCAACCTCCTCACGAAGTGGATTGCCAAGTTGATGGGTAGGAACAGGGGCTCTTCGGCGATGTTATGCGGCGGTGTTATGGCCCTTTCCTGTAATGAGGGCCATTGGTTTCCCCTCCTCTAGGAGCCTCCCACTTTCGTAGGAGCTTGGCGACAGTGGCAAGGAAGGTGCGTGTTTTCTTTTGCTGTACGTTGGGGTAAGGTGATGCTTTTTGTTTCTGGCAAGACGACTGGCAGGGGGCTGGCTATACCCTTGGTGATAGGTTCCCCCGCCTCTTTGGGAGTGTTGTAGACTAGGAAGCCACGGTGGGAAGTTGTTGGGATGGTGCTTGGTGCCCGATTTTTCGAAGGGGTCTCTCGAACCAGAGGTGTAAGGAGTTCCAGCAGTTGTTACAGGAGCTGGAAGGTTGGGCACCGGAGGATGGTTACGATGCTTTCTCCTAGGAGGAAGGAGACTTTTCGGTGGCAAAGGTTTTCCACATATTGGGGAGTGGCACGGTCAACATGGACGTTGATTTCTTGCGGGACTACAGATTGCTCTGGACGGTGGAATGCCCTTTGAAGGTGAAGATCTTCACTTGGTTGGTGAGAAGGGGGAGAACTATGACCAAGAGATGGAGAGCGAGGTGGAGCCAGACGGATGACCTAAATTGTTCTCTATTTGGTGGAGCTGAGGAGGACATCCAGCACCTATTTTTCCAATGTCCTTTTGTGTTGCAGGTTTGGCAAAGAATGTGGATCGTTTGGATCGCCCATCGGGATGTCGCTGCTTTCTGGTCCTCATTCCGTAGAGGCAATATATGTGATGGAGGGATCACTTTCAGATCCAAGAAGGATAGAGCCAAGGTTCTGGCAGTCCTGTGGGGAGTTTGGGTAGGGAGGAATGGAGTGATTTTCAGGGGAGAGAGACCCTATATTGAGAATTTTGTTTCTTCAATTTCCTCCCAGGTGATTTTCTGGAGATCTATTTTGTAATACGTAATGTAATCCGATTTCTTGGAATGAAATGAATTTGGGTGGTTATCGCTTAGATAACCGCCCTTTGGCTTTTCAAAAAGAAAAAAAAAAAAGATACATTCTGCAACCTTAAATAAAGTTAGGATTGAGTAACATATGGCCAAATTCTAGGTGGGCTCTATATTCTTAGCATTACCCTACATTGTTTTCTATGGATGATGGAGAATCAAGATGTCTTCCCTACAGGGTAGGATGCAACGTCAACAAGTCAATCCTTCACTAGATAGGGTGAGGAGTGGAGAGGTATTACCTGAGGCACTAGGGGGAACAGTATCCACTACATGCAGCATTATGCACACAAAGTAGCTGCATATGGTGATCGCACAATGGGACTGTGCAGGGGCTACTATGGCTACAAGGTGCACCTGTTAGGTGGGAGAAAGAAGATGCACAAGGGGTTGGAATTGGGATTAGCCTTAGAATGAAAAGTATTGCTACTATGTTGGATGAGAGGATAATCTCATTGGCATGAGTGCCATCATAATATTGAGGAGCACATAGGGGAAAATTACATAAAGGACCAATAAGAGAGGCAAAATAATCTAGTCACTACAGAATGGTACAAGAATCTACTTCAATACCTGGTTACGCTTTCTCTGGTGTTCAACTCTAGGACTTCCTTAATGAAAACACATCTTTGGGGCTATACTAAATCTTGGCATTCACATCCAGGAATTCCAGAAGTGAATTCGCAGATAAGCTTGGTGGGAGTTGATATCATCACTGGAAGGTAATGATTTGTCATTTCAGGTCAAGTCACATTTTTTTCAAAAGAAATTCTATTTTATCATATATGGCTGAAGTGTCCTCAAGTATTTGTTGCCTTGGCAGTCTAGGGGAGTCATGCAATTCAGTGTGCAATGCAAAGGGAAAGACATGTGTTCCTAAGAAGCTCTCAATCCTGAACAAGTGTGATATGTAAGTGTAATTAAATGCATACCAGACATTAACATTTATTTAAGCAGAGTTCTCTATAATAATATGGAACATGCCATCTCATGCAATTTTTTCATTTTCCTTGCCAAACCAACAAAAGTTTATCAAAATTTGCATGAGGACCACTACTAGCATTTTGTGCCTTCATTCCATCTAATATTGGGTTATATGTGGATTTGACTCCAATTAAGTGAGGTTGTTACAAGTTATTATTCTTTTGCGGTGTGTTTGTTTATTTTGTCTCTTATCTGGGGTCTACTATGTAATTTTCCCTTGGTGTCTCTTAATCTCCTTGGGTTTCTCTAAGAAATAGAACTTTTGTTTCACTCGTAACATGGTATTAGAGCGGCAACCCAAGGTCAGTAGTCCAATATCCCACTAAGAAAAAACAACTAGATCTAGGCTTTCTTGACAAGGATCAAAGCCAAGCAGCAATCTCTCCTCACCGGAGCCCTCCGACGTCCAGCCTTCGACATTGCCCTGCCCCGACGGTCTCCTTGCCAGTGCCACTTGATCTCCAGTGGTCCCTAGCTGAGGCGATAAGGGCCTATCACTGCTGCAACGGGGTCTCTAGCCCCTTTTCTGCTCACTATAAAGCTTCTCTGCTCCCGGGATCACCACCACCGATGTCTCCAGGCTATTGGCCACTGGCAACACCATTTTCAATGGTTAGGAAAGCTCTTGCTATGTCGACTAGGTCTCTGATGACCCTACTAGCACCTCCTCTCACCCCCTAGTCGCTTCTTATTGCGTGGTGGCAATTGGTTTGGCCGATAAAATATCTTCTTTCTAAGTTTTGTCTCGGTAAAATCCCTAATGTGGATGTTTTGACATTGCTCTTTGTTCCCACTAAACTATTACCTCTAATCATATAAAATCAAGCTAGTATGGTTGAATGCAAAGACATTCTTAGCGACTCGTTGGGGAAGATGTCTACCACGAGTGAACCATCTCATATGCAAGGGACCTTGATTAAATTGGATGGTATCAACTTCCTCTTATGGTCAACTTCTTTTGCTCGATTTATATGATCACACCAAAAAAATATATATTCTCCTCAACAATGTACTTACAGATAAACAAAACTAATGATTGGGAGGTAAATAATGATTGGGTAGTTACATGTATGCTGAATAGTATGAAAGAATTTATTGCAAAGTAGGTCATGTCATATTCTTATGCAAAAAGAATGTGGGATGTTCTACGTTAAATTCATTCCCAACAGAGCAACATAGCCAATATATATCATGTTATTGAGGACATCCATTACCTTTAAGAAAGGTTCCATTTCTTTGGTTGAATGTTATGGTTCATTGAAGAACCTATGGAATGAATAGGATACCTATCAACCTATCTCTGCAAAAGCCACTATGATGGCAAAGTAGCAAGAAGCTATCCGATCAGTTTAGTTCTTGGCTACACTTGGCCTAGAGTATAGTGCTATCAAAGATCAATTGATGACACTTGAGGAAATTCTTACTCTTGCATAGATCTATGCGCATTTATCTAGGTTGGAGATATCTGAGCGTACACCTTTGACTGATTCTTCAACTATGCCCTCATAGGTAGATGAGGCCATGGTGGCTTCTTAGCCAGGGAGAGAGGATGTCCTCCTGCGAGATGTGGATGAGGTGGCTTATTCTGTGAACATTGCTATCGAACAAATCTACTATTGATAGGTGCTAAATCAAGCATGGCTATCCACAGGGTACTTACCCTCCAAGGGTCAACCAAGTCTCAAGTTCAAAAGATCCAGAATTTCAGACTGATGCAATGTCCTCTTCTTAGGTTACCATTTCAAAGGATGAATATGATTGGTTGCTTTTGAACTCCCAGTCCACCTCTTCTATTGGAGCATATTTTGTGAGATCAACAGGTATTGATACTCTCTCAACTAAATCTCACAACTTTGAATTGATTGCAGGCTCAAGTGCCTCTTCTCACATCATAGGCAATGCCGTTTTATTTTAGTTTTTGCAACCTCTCTCAAACCCCTTTAATGTATAGGTTGTAGATGGCTCACTTTCCTCTGTTATTGGCCTAGGAAATATTCATCTCACTGGATTAATGTCTTTTATCTATAAGCCAAAGAACCAAAGCATGAAAATGACGAGCAATTTTTTATGACTTCTTTTGTCTTACAAGATCTCCAGACGATGAAGTAAATTGGTGGAGGATTTGAGAGAGATGGCCTCTAGTACCTTAGCTTGCCTTCCCAGAACCATTCTACCTTTGCAACCCTTACTACTATAACCTTACAGTGGCATCTCTAGTTGGGTCATCCAAGTATCCATGTTCTTCGTTGCCAGTTTCTGAGGTGGCATTTCCAAAGCTCTTTCAATGTGATGCTTGTCAAACTTGGCAAGCGTCATCAACTATCTTTTCAATCTAAAAAAAATAAAAGGGAAGCATCTTCATTTACTTTAGTCCATGTTGATCTTTGGGGACCATGTTGTGTCAAAAGTTTGAAGGGTTTGTGGTATTTATTGTTTTAGTTGATGATAGTACCGAGGTCACTTAGGTGCATATGTTAAAAGAAAGTCTAAAACTCCTGTCGTTATTAAAAATTTCTTTTTCGAAATAAAGACACAATTCTCCAGTTCAATACATGTTTTCTGCAATAGTAATGGACTTGAGTTTGTCAACCATGATTTGTCGACTTTCTTTACTTCTTTGGGGTAATACATCAAACCTCCTGTTAACACTTCTTAGAAGAATGGGATTGCAGAACAGAAATTGTGTAATATGCTTGATGTTGCTCATGCTAGATGTTTCAAATGAATGTACCTTTTCACTACTAGGCCAATGTTACTGCGGCATTCCTCATAAATCAGGTCTCTTCCGCTGTTCTTAATAGACAAATACCATATCTTCAATTGTCCCTTGGACGAGATCTCTCTACCTCCCAGAGTCTTTAGGTGCATTTGTTTTGTTCATCTCTTCAAGGTGGACAAATTGACTCCTTGGTCGATCAAATGCATCCTTTTGGGATACTCAACTCAAAAAGGATGTCACTATTATGATCCATTGAAACATAAGTTATATATAAATGTTGATGTACACTTTTTTGAAGATGTCCCATACTTCTCCCCTACTGAGAAAGCCATGAAACCTTACATTGAAAATGAACTGCCCTTACCAATACCTTCTGAGTCACCACCTGCTCCCAATCAACCATCACCACCACCAGCCTTACCACCACCGCCATCATGTATTCCTCCACCTCCCATACGTACCCATCATCGTTGGCAGCCTCAACCCCAACAGCATCCCTTTCCCGCCATTACTAGTGAAGAACCATTAACTACTATTCTTCCTCCTGATCCTCCCATCAATCTTAACTGATCGGAAAGAGATTAGCATCAGGTGCTACCTCTATCCACTCTTTCTGATTTAGATCTTCCCATTGCTTTTCAAAAGTCACCTTGTTCATATGCCAAGTACCTCATTTCTAATTATATGGCTTTTAACAATCTTCCTATTATTACTTGACAATTTTCACTATCTATTGATAGTCATTAGATTCCCAAGAATCATACTGATGCATTAAAGCATCCTTCCTGAAAGGCCACGATGGGTGAGATGTCTGCTTGGCAATCCAGAAAGACGGAGTTGGTTGACCTACACCTAGGTGCCATTGTTGTGGAGTGTAGGCAGTGTTGTAAACGTCTGTAGTCGGTATTCAGTTGGCCAGGCCACTGACTAAGGAGTATACGATCTGTGGGGGAGTAGTCGGTGAGTACTCAATCAGGCATTTTTTAAATAAATAAATATATATACACAGGCACACAACCAAAGCAAGGACTAAGGAGAGAGAGGAGCAGCAATAGCTGCAGTTCTAGCAGCAGCAATAGGCTAAAGTGGCAGGGCATCGGCAATGGCGTGGTGCTTGAAGCAGCAACAACAGGGGTGTCGGTGAAGGTGAAAGGGTTGAAGGTCAAGGCGATGATCGGAGAGGGAGAGGAAGGGGCGATCGTGTGGAATCTCTAGGCGATGCTCTATCAGGTTGGAGTAGGGGGCTATCACAGCGTCACCTATAGGGAGAAGCTCTATCATTTGGAGGAGGGCGTCGCCTATTAGGTCTCATGTAGGTTTCGAATGAAAGGGGTGGGAGGCGCAAAGGGTGTTAGGGCAAGTGGGGATTAACTTTACCTAGGAAAATAATATCTAAATGAATCTATTTATATTAACCTCTATGCAAAAAGCGACCTATTACTTGGCCAACTACACCAACTACTCGACTGAGTAGTTGGTGTTGTCGACTATAGTACCGTATATAGCTTATTTAGTTGGAGGGAGGTGCGACTAGGATTACTCGATTGAGTACTCGGTTGAGTAGACTGATTTTTACATCAGAGGGTGTAGGTGGGTGTTTACCTTGAAGTATTTCCTTAATGGTTCTATTGAATGGTATAAGGATCACTCAGTGGCCAAAGGATTTACACAAGCATATGGTGTGGACTACTTTGAGACTTTCTCCCTGGTAGCTCAACTTAACTCGGTTCGCATTCTTCTATCTCTTGCTATCAATTACAACTATACTATTTTTCATCTTGACAAAAAATGCCTTTCTATATGGTGATCTTCATAGAGAGGTATATGTGGATCAACCCTAGGCTTTGCTGTTCGGGGGGGTGTTGCAAGGTGTGCAATCTTAATAAGGCCATTAATGGGTTAAAGCAGAGCCCACAAGCATGATTTGAAAGGTTCACCAGAGCTGTTCAAGATTTTGGGTTTACTTGTCATCTTCAAATCATTCAATCTTCACCATACATAGATCTACAGGGTCAGTTATACTAATTGTCTTTGTAGATGATATTCTACTGATTAGCTAATGGGTCTACTTTAGTGGACATTCAGTTATAAGATTAAATTGGACTTTAAGCATGCAGTACATTGTAGAAATTAATTGAGTTATGATTTATTCTTGCATAATTATTTGAGGAATAATTGGAAGGACATCTTGCAATCTCGAGAGAAGTTTTTATAGGAAAAATGAATGAGGGGTCTTTTTATTCCTTTTATGAAACTCTCGTTTATCTTTAGACTTATGGGAAAAGAGAGGCAAGAGAGAACAAAATCCACCGCCTACCCTCCCCTCAAATCATGCCTCCCCAACTTGTGATATTGTAGCGGTAAGAAAAGGAAAAGAGGCCATCACCTCCCCTTAATTTGTCTCGCTCTCTCAATTCCCTCACTAAAAAAACCCACCAAGACCCATGAAATCCATCATCTTCTGCTCCTCAGACGGAGAGAAACTCACCAACACCAGGAGCCACCACACCTTCGCTCCACCTCCTCGACTTCAACAACCGCATCGCGAGCCAACGCCAAGTAGCACCACCGCGACCTTTGCCGTGCACGACAGCAACAACCTCCACCACACCTTCCTCTGCTCGTCTCCTCATTGACGCCAGCCACCACCTCACCGTGACCTTCGCCCAAAGTTGCATCCCCTTGCCTCCTCTCACTAACAGAGATCGCCACCGTCTCCCACGACCACGCAACATCACCCTCTCCTCACTGGTTAGAACTGCGCCCTCTGTCGCTCGCCACCGTGCTCCACCACGCAGCAGCCCGCGCGCCTCATCCTCATCGCACCGCCCTCTGCATCATCTTCTTCATCACCACCGACAGTTCCGAAGAAACCCAACAACTTTCACTACGTAACCACCTCACCTCACCATCAACGACCCTCCGACGCCACCCATCCGCCCTGCGCGGCTACGCGCACGTGCAGCCACCCTCACGTGCGGCCAGCGTTGTCCGCAGCTACTCCAAGCATCAGCAATGCCAGCAACAGAGCACCATTGCCGTCGCCCTTCATGTCGCCAGCAGCCAGCTCCGACCACCGCAAGCCATCGTACCACCACGGCATGTTCCTCCCCTCTGACCCAACTCCTCCGACCAGCCACACCTCTAGTCGTCCCCTCCTTGACCTCACGACAGAGCGAGTGCTCTGTTTTGCAACAGGTGCATTAATATTTACATTGAGTGCCATTGCTACCTCTGAATTTTTTATTTTTATTATTTTATTGAGGTGAATTTGCGACATTACACTTATGCTTTCTTGCAACTATTCAACTCTTGTTGATCACTTTTGATTGCACTAAATTAGGACTCAGATTTGCACTATTAATACACATGCAAGTGAAAATTACATGAGATGCTACTACACATGCATTATTCACACATTTGGAGTTTTGATTTATTACGTGAAATTTGCATAAACAACCCTTCACTTCTTCGTAAATTGAGGGCGTACATTCAGAGCAGCATATCTATTGATTGATTTGACGAATATTTATAAGCAACCATTTTTCATCTCTGCGAACATGATTGTTACATATCTGTGATCTTATTGATTCTATACCTCCCTGTGGATATGACATAATCCACCGTGGTTAGTTTTCATTGATACATATTTTTGATGTAGGATTTTTCTTCCATGCGATTTTTTTACTGACATATTTTTCTGACAAGTAAAATCTCCCATTCACTGCCAGTGACCTAGATGGCATATTTGCTATAAAGAAGTTTTACACTCGATTTGGCACAAAGGATTTGGGACCTATCAGTTACTTCCTTGACCTTGAGGTTAGTTGACAAATATAAATAATGCAGAATCATGATATCAAAAGCATGAAAGAAATCAAATGAATGCTTGAGTTTGCGTGGAAACCTCACTCACAAAGAACGGGGAGAAAATCACGGGAGAAGCGCCCTATAGGCGTGTGTTTCTTTTTTATTCTTCTCAAAGAAATAGGTAGGGGGTACAAGCCTATTTATAGGCCACCACACTACATGAAGTCTCACTCCACCATGTGGGACTAAACCACTACACACATTTCTCCCAACACTCCCCCTCAAGCTGAAATATGGAATGCTTAACTTGTAACACAAAGAAACTCCTTTACACAACAAAACAAATAAAACTCTCAACATATACAATTGACTCTCCCTTGTAGACGACAGTTGCACTCTTGTTCATACCTGTAGGCAGTTATGTTGATGATGACACATCAAACCAGTTGGAGCTTGACGACGAATTGTTGTGGTTGGTTTTAACAAGGGCCTATCCTCTAAAGATCCCAACCGATGCTAGTGGCTCCCCATTCAGTATCCTTGACATGGGTCTTCCTTTAAAGGCCTCGAAATTGGATTTCCCTTTCTGGAGTCCATAAAACTAGATCTCCCACATGAAAACCTAAAATGAGCCCTTCCTCTGAGGACCTCGAAATTGGATCTCCCTCTCTAGAGACCTCAAAACTCTAGACTTCCCAGAGTTTGGTTTCTCATGTGGTGACCTTAAACAAAGGGATTCCCAAATGGGGGGACTATAATAGCATCCACACTCCCCCTTTCTTCCATACTCATATGAGAGAAGAATAATACAATGAGAAGAAAGATTATCACAAAGAAAAGAGCTTCTCCCCATCTTTTCTTTAATTCAAATTCATTTTTTTCTTTTTTTTTTTCATCTTCATTTTTTTTTCTTCCTTTTCTTTCCCCCTTGTTTTCTTCTTTCCTTCTTTTTTTGATTTTTTTCTTTCTATCCTATTCTTTTCCTCTCATTCTCTCCCTTCATCCCTTTTTTTTACTTTGCCCCCCTCCTTTTCATTTGCAATGCTACGGACCCAAAGAGAGCCCAAAAGAAAATAGAAAAGAGGGGTCCTAAGGGGAGAGGGCCTACAGGGAACGAACCATGCGCTAAAGCCACGGGGGTAGCAGGGACTCAGTCTCCTTGAAGGTGTCATCGTCACTACGGATGATCGAGTGTGAGATCGACACTGATAATCGCGGATGCGAGATCTTCTCGGAGATCGTTGTAGCGATCTTTGCCGCCATCAAGACCAATGTCCTCGCCCTCATCTTCTACCTCCAACTCTAGAAGGACTTTGGCTTGGAAGGAAGCGATTCCCCTCGTGGCTCTCCGCGACGTCCAGGATGGGCCTTGATGACCCCGTCGTCTTCGCCTCTTCCTTCTCTTCCTCTTCGTCCTCTTCCTCTTCTCCTTCCCTGTTGCTTGGGGGGGACTTCGAGATGGGTTTCGTCAAGCGGTCAGTGTTGGCCACGAGCATTGCCATCCTGTCACAAAGGCAAAGAGCTCCATCACGACACGACCCACAAGGGTGCCATCAGGGGTTGCAGCACCCTTTTTCTGTCGCCACGCTACCATTTCTTGCCATCGGAGGTGGGGGCTTTGGTGATCAGCAGCACTAGTGACACCACCCCAACCCTAAGGCCCTTATAGCGGTGGTGCGAGCCCGCTGTTAAGGCTCCCTTACTCTTCTTGATCTCAACGCTTCCACGAAGATGAAGTGATGCTGATCTCTTAGGGTTTGCGTCGCTGCTACTAGTATCGGTGTCAGAGAACAAACAAAGATTAGACAAAAAAGAACTAGAATGAACCAAACATCAAATAATAATAGATGGATAATTAACCCAAGAATAGACCAGCTCTGATACTAAGTTGACAAATATAAATAATGCGAAAGTATGATATCAAAAGCATAAAAGAAATCAAATGAATACTTTGGTTTACATGGAAACCCCACTCACGAAGAGCGAGGAGAAAATCACAGACCTTATGGACATGTGTTTCTCTATTATTCTTCTCAAATGAATAGGTAGGGGGTACAGGCCTATTTATAAGCCACCACACACTCCACAAAGTGCTACACTATGTGGGTCTAAACCACTACACATTTTTCTCAACAAGGAACATCATGTTGATGGAAGATTTATTCTATCTCAGAGTCAGAGAAAATATGTACTGGACTTAACTTCGAGAGGGGGATGACAGGGTGCAAACCAGCCACTATTCCATTAAATCCTAACACATACCTCGGTGATCTTGATACTCTAGAATTTGAAGATGTGACACGCTACGTGCGATTGTAGGAAAATTACTTTATCTCATTGTCACTTGACTTGACATTGCCTATGCAGTTGGTAGACTCAATCAATTTATGCAACAACCTACGGGGATACATTGGGTTGGTGTTTGTCAAGTTTTGAGATACCTAAAAACCTCTCCAAGAAAAGGACTTTCCTTTGTTAAACATGGTCACCTGAATGAATGGGAATACTCTGATGCTGATTATGTTGGTGCTCATGAAGATTGATGCTCCGCAACTAATTTCTGCACCTATGTTGGTGGTAATCTGATTAGCTGGTGAAGTAAAAAGCAACATATTATATCTAGGTCCAGTGCAGAATCTAAATATCAAGCTATGGCACATACTGTGTGAATTAGTCTGGGTGTTTTCTATTCTCAGAGATCTTGGTGTCTCCATCTCATTGTCGGTGGTAATGAATTCATTGTATTGTTATGACAAGGTAGCAACCTTTATTGCAAATAATTCAACCTTTCATGAGTGAACCAAGCACAGTGTGGCAGATTGCCATTTGTTAGAGATGTTGTGATGTCAAGCAAGATATCAAACCCCATACATTGCAAGTTGCAATAGGAGAACAAGCAGTCAACATCTTCACAAAAGCACTTCCTTACTGACTAGAGTATCTTTGTTCCAAGTTGAGCATGTCAGATATATGTGCTCTAACTTGAGTGGGAGTGTTACAAGTTATTGTTTTGTGGTGTCTTTGTTTCTTTTCTCTTATATACTGTCTACTATGTAATTTTCCCTTGGTGTCTCTCTATATAAAGACACTAGGATTTCTCTAAGAAATAGAACTTTTGTTTCCTCTAAACAGAGGTAATGTTGATGAGAAAGACATGCTTGGTTTTAACTAACCTCCCTTGTAATGCTCATTATCCACCTTCTAACATTATACCTTTATTGATTTTGCTCTTCAAATTTAAATGATGAGTTCTCTTTCCACTCTTAATCTAAAATGATTTTTTAATGTCACTATAAGCCTTTGATATTATTACATAATTAACATCACAATTTTTATATTTGCATAAATGTCACTACAAAGTTGATTGTCTTTACAACAATGCCACCAGATCATCCTCCGTCAGGATGATTCATCATTTTTAATAAGAAACATCAAAAGACAGTCATTTGAGTCCCCACACTACATCTTAATCCCAACTAGTGCCATTGCCTCCCTCCTTCCTTCCTCCCTTGGACTCACCAATATGTGATTAAGCCACCTTGCAAACTCATCAGGAACACTCAAGATAGACCATTTCCCTCCTCCCAGCTCCTCCGTTGCCTTTTTCATCTTCTCAACCACTCAAGTGTGGTTAATGTCTATCCTTACAATGGCCGATGGCATTTCTGCTAACAGAGGCATGCTTGCAATGATATTTATGCATATAAAGTTTGTAGGTGCTTTTGTATAATATCAAAAGTTTCTAGGAAGTTAAAAAAGATTGCCAAATGCCAAGTACAGAAAGTTTTTTTGATGGGATGCCAAATACAGAAAGTGTATAAAACCACAATCCCCCAGGCAAGAGTATGCATCTTGAAGTTTTCAGCTCAGCCTTTTGGTCTTTGTAAGGCAAATTACTCTTTTTTTTCCTGAAAGGCAAGGAGGGATTACCAAGGGATGCTAATCCCCCAAAATTTCATTAAGTGCAAAGCGAATTACTGGGATGTAAAGTTGTATATTCTGGAGACTTGTCTTACTGTGCATTAAGATGGCACTTCTAGGCATCTTGACCAGTTTTTTCTAGCAGAGTCCTTAGAGATAATTATGTTCCACTAACTTTTTGGGACTCATGAAGACTATGTATGAGTATCGATTGCATTATAATGTGTATTTCTTTCTACTAGGGGCCTTTCTTTTGACTTCGTTAGCAAATAAGCTGTTTACATAATATGCAACTTGCTATTTTTTGATGCACCAAGAGAATGTACTTTTTCTATTATAAAGTAAAGGGATAATTTAGCAGAAGTCGGTAAACATCCACTTCATTCCTCAAAAAAAGTTAAAGTTAGAACATACTTACAAATGTTGTGATCAAAAATCAGGGAAATAAACACTCTCTACCTACATTTCCGACAACACCCTTTCATTTTTAAAAATCGCCTAATTCCTCTGAAGCCAAACTGCCCATAAAGCCACCGCAATCTTTAGACGAGTACTTAGATAAGTCGCTTCACCATTGCGGATGGATTTCCAAAAGCTCTCCATTATTCCATCTGTCGGACGTAGTAAGCTCATAGACTTAAACACCTCGTACAAAACTACACCTCGACAGCAAATGCTTGAGATCGTTGACACTTGTACTGCATAAGGAACAAGTTGCATCACTATTTGGGAATCATCATTGAACTCTTATTTTTGTGTGTAACCGACCTCTCCTTAGGAGCCATAAAAATACTTTAACCTTCAGAGGCAACCTCATCTTCCATAGGATTGAACAATCCAAGCCTAAGGATCGGTAACTTCCCTCACATCTCTAAGTAACTTATATGCCTTCCTTGTAGAGTAGGTACGCTATGTCCAAATCGAATTGTTCGACCTACCATGATTCGAAACAAAAGCCTCCAAGAGAGTGAGTAACTCCTCCAGCTCTGTCTCTCGAGGGTTTGATAAAGCTCCGTCAAAAGTAAGGAGCCATGATCCGACGCCCCTTATCCTTTGGCTATCCCAAAGCTGGGCAACATATACATTCTTATCCTACGTTAATGCATAAAGCCTAGGAAACTTGGAACGAACCTCCTTGCTTCCCAATCAAATGTCTCAACGTATGCATCCTTGATGATGTTATTCCACATCGAGTCCTCATTGAGTAGCAACTTGACCACCCACTTAGAGAGGAGAGGAGCGAATGACCAAAATCCAAAAGATGGACTCCTGAGCCACCTTGGGTGATAGGCTTACAAATGTCCTCCCAACTGACAAGATGCCAAAATCTTCCAACGTAATTGGGCCCTTTCCAGAAGAGTCTTCTGATAAAATGTAGCTTCTAGATGATATTCTTTGGCGACTTAAAAATGGAAAGATGAAAGGTAAGGATTGTGGACAAGACAGATTTCAATAGCACTACCCACCCACCTCTAGACAGCACATGACCCTTCCAACTAGAAAGCCTCTTTTCAAGTTTCTCCACTAAAAGACCACTCGATCGAGGTAGCCTGTCTACCTTTCAAAGCCAAACCCAAATACACAATAGGAAACTAACCAATTGCGTGTTCAATGCCACTATACAAGACATGGTCACCTCATCACACAAGTTTCGAGGTATGAATGCTGATTTACCATGGTTCACACTTAGCCTCAAAATTTCTCCAAAAATACCAACAAAGGACTCCATATGAACAACCTCCATGCTACACTCTTCAATTAAAAAAGAGTGTGTCGTCTGCATACTGAAAAATTGGTGTTACCAATGAGCCATCAATCTTCATAGAAAATCCCTTAGTTAAGCTCCCAATGCATGCTTTGAAAGACATCAAAGCCAGGGTATCTGTAGCAAGGATATATAAAAGAGGTGCCAGCGGATAGCATTGTTCTACTCCTCTCTACGGTTGGATCCAACCCCATGTGCCTCTACCATTCACCGAGATGGAAAAAGACGTAATACATCTTTTCATCTAGGCCACTCACTACTCAAGGAATCATTGACGCCTTAGCACTTGCCAAAGATACAACCACAAGACAAGAGTCGTATGCTTTGGAAAAATCCACTTTCCATAAGAAGCTTCTTGTCCTCCTAGTCCAAGAAGCCAACATCTCTTCCACCATTATAAATGATTCTTGCAAAGATCTCCATCAAATAAATGCCAATTGAATCGGACTAATGAGGCCAGGCAACACATCCCTAAGTCTATTAGCAAAAACTTTCGCCATAATAAGATACATGAAATTGGAGAGGGCGATTGGTCGATAATGTTCAATCATCTCAACCCCAACCTTTTAGCAAGCAAAAACAAATATGATCTATGAAGCCTTTCAAAGCCAAAGTTTCTAGTAAGAAATTCTCTGCATAGCATTAGGAATTCAACCTTAATCACATCCCAAAATTCCTTATAGAACAACAGCAGAAGACCATTAGCTCCGAGTGAACCTTTAGTCTTCAACCCTCGAATTGCCACTACCACCTCATCCTTTGTTAGATCTATAATCAAGCTTGCAAAACACTCCCCATCAAGAGTTGGGATGATTGCATCAAACCACTCCCAGTTTCTCGGGCCCCTCATAGTGAATTCATGATAATAGGAGTGAAGGGCATGTGCTATTTATTCCCTTCGCAAGATTTGCTCGTCCCCCACTTGAAGCGAGGTTATTCAATTCGAACACCGCCTCGAACTCGCCATCAAGTGGAAGAAGCAAGTATTTGCATCCCCTTCTTTCGGCCACAACTGCCAAGATTTCTACCTCCAATCGATCCCTGAAATCTCCATTCACCACCACCTCATGTAACCTTTTCCTCTCGTCTTTTTCTGAAATTTTAAGCTCCCTTGAATCCTCAAGGTGATCTAAAGTGGTAATTCCCTAGAGAGCCTCTAGTCAAGTCTTCTGAATCCTTTCCCAAATCTCCTTCCTAAAGGCAATCGACTTCAATCAAACCTGTTGTATCCTAGCAGCAAAAGTCTTTGTAGTTGAGGCAGATGGCTGCACTTCAAGCCAAGAATCTCGAACCGACTCTTTGAGACCCAACTCCAAAAGCCACGATTTATGAAACTTGAAATAGGAGGAGAAATATGCTTCTTCATTTGACGCCCAAACTAAGGGCTTGTGGTCGGAAAAAGGTCTTGGTCTCGCGGAAACCTCTGCCAGCTAAAATCACCTAGCCATGGAGACAGAGGAAAGGAATCAATCAATTCTGAACTTCACCCAAGCTGAGCTTCTCCAGGTGTATCTAATACCAAAGGTGGGAAATCAAACAAAGTAGCGTTGAAATCACCGCCAATCAATGATGCCATATCATCAACAAAAGAAGCCAACTGTTGAAGCTCGTCCCAAAGGTGACATCTCATAGCATCCTCACACGAACCATAAATCGTGGTAATGACAAATTCCGTACCATTGAGATTCTCATGAAAGCCTTAGTCAGGCACCATTGCCTCGACTTGTTGAAAAGCAAGTTGAAGGCAATCCCCTTCTAACCAATAAGCATTCTTCCAGATCTACCAACGAAGGCAACATTGATGGAGTCAAGCATACAACCTTCGATATTCTTTTTCTCAGAAGGCTCAAGTGGCTCAAGCTTCGTTTCCTGTAACAACATGAAATTCGTGGCCCACTCAAGAGCATACCTCAACAAGGAGCCCCTCCAGTTAGGATTCCGAAGACCTCTGGCATTCCACGGCAGTACTTTAACCATCTAAAGATGGGGTACTCCCTTTCGTTGACGATGGAGCTATCCTCTTAGCTCCCACCATGGGTGCAACTGTCACATCAATGGCTATCAAATTTCTCCGCTTAGAGGGCACACCCTTCTTCTTGCTAGCTGATTGTCTCCTTCAAGATTTGCCCATGTACACAATTTTGAGCTTCGCAAGGAGAACTAATCTCCAAGGACTAGGTTGCTAAGATCATGGCCCAACCAAGGTGCTCAACAAGGACATGTTCCTCAAGCTCGAAGCCACTCCTACACCTTGGCAACCCTCGAAATTGATTTCACTGAGAATAGGCTCCATTCAAACATCTGCCCCATCAATCTGTTCCGGCTTTGCTCCATCCGACAAGGCTCTCTTGTGAGCCCCACCCCTAGCAACTTCACCAAACGGGGATGCATAATCCCCTTGTAGCCTCACCAGAGTCGCGTCTAGATCAAAAGCCATGGGATTGACTCGCTCCATCGGCGACCAAATAGGCAAGTGGCAAAAAGCTCAACCCAAGTCCATTAGAGTCCCCTGCAAAGAATAAAAGGACAGTAGCCCAACCAATCCAAATGACCTCTTTAGGCCTAAAGGAAAGGGCTCAAAGGCATTGGTCGAAAGTAAAGCAGAGGTAGACTTACCCACTTCGGATCCAAACCCTTCCTAAAACAAGCAAAGCAAATTGGATGTAATCACACCCCCTTCATCTGTACGTGCATCGTAAGCAGACACCAACTAATCCCACATGTGATCCATCGAGGCTGAGTTGGAAAGAAATTCAAAACACCCTGATTTATGACTGTACCTCCCAAAGAATCAAATTGGTTTCCGCATATGGCGATCAAATCCTTAGGTACCCATATCTAGCACATAACTACTAGTTTCCCCATCGTCGATGCAACCCTCTTTGTTGTCATCGATGCCACCACCACCCCTTGGGAAGCGATCGCCACCACCTTCACATATGATTGTGACCTCCTCATGAACTCCCAACAAATCGTGAGGAGCCAGGACAATCCTCCGACTATAAGAACCACCTCCATAATCGCATGACCATTAGCAACCTCAGCGAATGCAATCACCACCCTTAGATCAATGGATGACAGCAAAGCCTTCTTGCAAGCTCGCAACCTATCAAAAGAATCAACCACGGAGGCGACCATTTGAATCGCTCGTAAATGAAGCAAGATGCCTTTCACGACACCTACACCATAGCCTTGAACAGTGGTCGTTCCACAAGCACTCCATCGACGAAAGATGGATGCCTCCACCGAACTTGCCCCCTCTTGATTGACATTGTGTGAAAGCACAACAAATCAAGGAGACCCTTCTCCATCGAGGCAAGGAGGAGCTTGTAATCATCAACAATGGCCACGTGAACCTCCGTCGGATTTTGAAAGGCCTGAAAGAGCGCCTTCCTGATCTCCCTCAACACCGATTAGCCTTCTATGGCCTCCCCAACTGACATCGAATCGAGGAATGCTCCCTGGTCATGGCAGAATGAGAGTATGTCTTTGATTTCCACTTCCGTGACGCATCGTCGGATTTTCTGATCAGCACCAATGCGGAAGAGATACGGGTCTTCCCATAGGTAATACTTGGCATCGGAACGCAATTTGTCCTTTTTGGCCTTCGACCAATCGAGCGGAATCTGATGTGATGCCAGGTAATTAACAATATCGGCGAACCATGGAAGACTTGTACTGATAGTCAGGAGGTGCTCATCAGGGAAATGTTCTGTAATAGGTCCGGAAGGATCAATAATTTCAGAAGGAAGGCGGGATAAGTGATCAGCTACCACATTGTGCTTTCCCGCCTTTTCGCGAATCTCGAGGTCAAATTCTTGCAACAGCAAGATCCAGCGGATTAATCGAGGTTTCGCGTCCTTCTTGGCCAGGAGATACCTCACAGCTGTGTGATCCGAGTATATGATAACACGGGAACCCAGAAGGTATGATCTGAATTTTTCCAGGGCAAATACTACGGCCAGCAGCTCTTTCTCAGTAACCGTATAGTTACGCTGAGCCTCATCCAATGTTTTGCTGGCGTAGTAAATGACCACAGGTTTCCCGTCAATTTTCTGCCCCAAAACCGCTCCTACAGCGAAGTCAGATGCATCGCACATGATCTCAAAGGGTTGAGACCAATCAGGGGACTATAGGATTGGGGCTTGGGTGACTCGGTCACGTAGGATCTCAAATGCTTGAGTGCATTCCTTGGAAATTCCGAAAGGCACATCCTTGGAAAGCAGATTGGTCAGGGGGCGCGCGATTTTGGAGAAATCAGGGATGAATCGACGGTAGAAACCGACGTGCCCCAAAAAAGATCGGATGTCCTTAATCGAGCTAGGCATAGGGAGCTTGGAAATCAGGTTAACCTTAGCTCGATCCACTTGGATGCCTTTCTCTGAGATTAAATGTCCCAGGACAATTCCCTCAGGCACCATGAAATGGCTCTTTTCCCAGGAAAGAACCAAATTCACCTCGATGCACCGCCTGAGTATATGGACCAAGTGTTGGAGGCAATCGTCAAATGATTGTCCAAAAATTGAAAAGTCATCCATGAAGACTTCCAGATAATCACCTACCATATCTGAGAATATGGCAAGCATGCACCGCTGAAAAGTTGCAGGTGCATTGCAGAGGCCGAACGGCATCCTTCGAAACGCGTACGTCCCGAAGGGGCAGGTGAATGTGGTCTTTTCTTGGTCCTCTGGATGGATTGCCACCTGATTGTAACCGGAGTACCCGTCAAGAAAGCAGAAGAATCTATTTCCCGCTAGTTTCTCGAGGATCTGATCAATAAACGGTAGTGGGAAATGATCCTTCTTCGTGGAGGAATTTAGTCTTCTGTAATCAATGCAGACTCTCCACGAATTAGCTATTCGGGTAGGAATGACTTCCCCGGTTTCAGTCGTGATGATGGTAAGTCCTGCCTTCTTAGGTACCACTTGTGTTGGACTCACCCAACGACTGTCGGAGATCGGGTAGATGATCCCTGCATCTAACCACTTAATGATCTCCTTTTTCACGACCTCCTGTAGGTTAGGGTTTAGTCGCCTTTGCATTTCTCTTGAAGGTCGTGAGCCTTCTTCTGTGTAGATTCGATGCGTGCAGTATGAAGGGCTTATACCAGTCAAATCATCTAGAGTCCATCCAATGGCTCTACGATGTTGCTGGAGAACAGAAATCAAACGGAGTTCCTGGTCAGGTGTGAGTCGAGAATTGATAATCACAGGAAACGTTTGATTTGAATCCAAAAAGACATATTTTAGATGTTCGGGAAGGGGCTTGAGTTCCATGACAGGATTGTCAGCAGCAGCGGGTGGTTCAGGGTTTGTATCGGGAGCAATGGTAGGAGTCATAGGTGTGTCTAGATCGTGTTCGCACTCCTCTGTTAGCGGTTTTTGATTTTCTAGTGGTTGATCAGGAATAATCAGGTTGTCCTCTATATGCAGTTCATCAACCACGGCTTTGACATCACAAATTTCCTCTATAACCCCGCAATTAATCCCTTGTTGGGCTTTGAAAATGTCAATCTTCAGATTTTGATTCCCAAATTTTAATTCTATCTGGCCCTCTTCGCAGTTTATATTGGCCTTAGCAGTGGCCAAAAAGGGTCTCCCTAATATGATTGGTGTGTCCCTTGGGTTCTTAGGTGCATCCATGTCCAGTACTATGAAGTCCACTGGGAAATAAAAATCTCTACCCTAACAATGACATCCTCGAGTATTCCTTTGGGTGACTTGATGGATCGATCGGCTAACTACAATGTCACCTCAGTGGGTTTAAGTTCAGATTCTTCAAGGTGGTCAAGGAGGGATGTAGGTATTAAATTTATGGAGGCACCTAGGTCTAGTAGGGCTCTATCAAGTTGGGTTTCACCAATTTTACAAGAAATCAAGGGGGTTCCTGGGTCTTTAGCCTTGGGTGGGAGTTTGCTCAGGATGACAGAGCTGGCTTGCTCTGACAGTACGATCGGATTCCCATCCTTGGTTCGCGGCTTACGTTTAGGTGTACATATGTCTTTCAAGAATCTTGCGTAAGCCGGTATGTGGCGGATTGCATCCATCAACGGGATGTTTATCTGGACCTGTTCAAAGAGCTTGACCAGATCCTCCTCAGGAGCCACAGGTTTGGTTGTCCTTTTTCCTTTGGTCAAGGCCTCAGGAAATGGGATCCTAGCTAGTTCCTCTAGGATAGGTCCAGGTTCTTGATCTGGGACAGTAGTATCTTGGATGACTACCCTAGGGTCTTGGCGATTATCAGGCTTGGAGTGGTTCAGATAATGTGGGTCTTGTGTTGTTTTACCATTACGTGTTGTTACAGAGTTTAATCCAGCCTGACTTTGGTTTGGGTTAGGTAGGAGAGGTGGCTGCTGCTGAAATTCTGCATAAGATGTAGAAGCCTCCATCCCGTCTGGTGATGGAGTAGCAGGGGCCTGATAAATCGAATGTGCGTGGCTTGGATTTGGATTCATAATGCGCCTCTGGGTCGGCACATTATTTGGGTTGGGCAGAGGTTGCGAAGGAAGGGTGCCAGGTTGGCGAGAATTTGCCATCTGGGCCAGTTGGTTGCGAACCTCTGTGATCTCGTCCTTGTGCTGTTTTTGCATTGCCGCATTCGTCTTTTGAATGTCAGCCAGCGTTTGAAGGATAAGAGTCAGTTGATCCTGATTTTGCCCGGATTGGTAGGTGGGATTGGGCCGAGGCTGAGGCGGCTGATATGGACGAGGAGCTTGTGGGCGGGGTTGATATGGTGGTTTTTGAGAATTTCCCGCCCACTGAAAGTTAGGATGATTTCGCCATCCAGGGTTGTAGGTATTGGAGTATGGGTCATTCTGGATGGCGTTGAGGTCCTCGCAGTTCTGAGGAACCTCAGGAAAGTCAGAATACGAGGGTTCAGAGTTCCCCCAACTCGAGTAGAAGGGATCGGAGGTCACTCCGGTCCGGGAGGTAGACGGGGGTGGATAGGGGCCCATCCCTTTGACAGGTTGGTGATAGATGTTTTGCACTGTTTCCCTTGCCAGAGGAGGTCGTGCAAAAGAGTTTTGTGCAGAGGTGGCTTGCTGCAAATGTCGAGTTAGCTCGTCCACCTTCTTTTCTATGATAGAGACCTTGTCCAACCGACTGGCCATCAATTCCAGGTCAACAGAAGTGGACAGGTCCTGCGTCTCATGTGTCCCTCTTAGATTCGTCGATGCGCGGGCATTCGTCCTGTCGAATAAGCCCAAGGAGTCATTGTTTATGGAGTTCTCGCACATGTTTTCGAGAATCTCCCACACCGTGTCCTCGTGTTGGCCCATGATGTTTCCTCCACATGTTGCATTGACGATTAGACGAATATCCTCACGGAGTCCCTGGTAAAAAGACTGGACTTGTTCCCACTTAGGAACTCCGTGATGGGGACACTTTCGATGAGATCTAGGAATCGATCCCAAGCTTCGTGAAGAGGTTCTCCCTGTTGTTGAGTGAAATGAGTGATCTGGTGGCGCAAGGCATTCGTCCGGCCAACAGGGAAGAATTTTTTCAAAAATTCGGACTGTAATTCCTCCCAAGTGTTGATCGGGCGGGTCTGAGTCTGATACCAGTGCGCGGCCTTGTCCAAGAGGGAGAACGAAAACATTTTCATGAGTAGGATATCCCGGTTTTGTACATCTGACCCGAAAGTCTGGGCCAGATGCTTGAGTTGTTTAATGTGTTGGAATGGATCCTCAGAGTTAAGCCCATGGAACTTTGGTATGGCATGAATCATATTGGGCTTTAGATCAGAATCGGGTCCTCCAATTGGGATTCGTACTCGGGGTTCGATTGCCACCGCAGCGGGATTATAGTGATCTCGCATCATAGGTCGCTGTGGTGGGTTTACAAAGTTCTGAAAGAGATCGTTCAAGCGTTGAAGTTGGTGTTCAAGGTTATTCTCCTCTTCAATGGGTTGTGCCATGATGGGAGAAGGAGAATCAGGGTCTGAATCAGATGAAAGATTTATGTGGTGGGGTTGCTGCACAAACAAGGGCGTCGAGGCTTGGCCTCGGCGAGAATGAATTTCTAGAGGAGGTCTTAAAGGTGGTCTTAAGGACCTTCTACCAAACATGCACCGGAAGATGTGATGAGATTAGAAGGTGCTGGACCCAATCAAGACACCCAAGAATTGTTGGGTGACTATAGAGGTTCGGGGCAGATGGACCCCTGGATCAGAAGATCGTCCACCTGAGAAATACCTGGGCAGCCAGAGAGGAAGAGTCCCGCAAAGACCCCTACACGGTAGAGCGTCCCCACAGGTTACAGGGTTTCCCCCACCCGACCTCTCTTGTCACTGCGGTTCCAGGTAGACCAGAATGGGGATCTTGACCTCTTAAGTCTACCTTTTTTATTTTAAGATCAAGGTGCTTAATGTTCCACTTGAACTTTTAAGTATTTTGAGTGCAAAAAGTGACCTAATATTAAGGTTGGTTGACTCGAGGGATCAACTTCACCTCTTGTTCCTTTGAGAGCTTTTAGGTCCTTCCTTTTATGGTTCAAATGGATTATCAGCCTGATTTGCTTAGGGTTCCTCTTGTATAAATCTTTTCAAACACGGTTTAGGCACACTTCTTTTTGGAAAGTTTGTTTCTTTGTTTTAGAGAAGATGTGTCTCTAAAAACCCTAGCTTTGCAATCCTAACTTGGCTCTAATGGGTCCAATTTAGTTGCCTTAGAAATTAGCACCTAGGGCTCAATCAAGAAAGTTTTAGCCCTAGTTGCCTTAGTTGGATGACAGACAAAAATATGTTGAAATGAAAATCAGGCAACTTGATGAGTTACTAAATATAAGATAGGTAGCCCTAAGTTGATTTCTCTCCTTTTTTTTCTTTTTTTTTTTAGATTGTGCGAGGGTTAAGGGAGAGGGCTTATGGAAATTACCTGTTCCAGTCTGTTATGCAGTTGCTATTCTTTCCTTTTTGTTTTGCTTTCCCTGATTGAACACAACAAAAGAGAAGTTAAGTCAGATATTAGATAGAAAAGTTGTACTCAAAAGCTTTAAAAGTGCCCGTTGCTCCCCGGCAACGGCGCCAAAATGTTGTCAACGTTTTTGTGCGGATTTAAAGGTGTATTACGTTGCAGTAGAACCGACAAAACGTTTAAACAAATATAAATAATTTTATTACTCGAACAACTAGAGTATCCGAGGTCGAACACAGGGAGCAAACTCAGTACTTTGTAAAACCCAAGAATACAACTGTTAAATGCAAATATAATTGATTCAAAGAGTTTTTAAGAAAGATGTAAAAAAAATAGAATTAGACGTCTGATTTATGTATCAGACGTCTTAAATGTGATCCTTCTTTCTCTGTTCCTTCTTCTGCTTTGCCTTTCTGATCTCTTTGCAATCTTCCCTTGTCCTTCTTCTTCTTCTCCTCTGCGAAGACTTCTAATCTTTCTGCTTTCCTTCTTCTCCTGCGAAGACTTCTTTCTTTCTTCTTCTTCTGTCTTGCTCCTCCTTTCTTCGTTGCCTTCTTCTTCTTCTTTGGCTTGCTTTTCCTTCTTCTGCAGCGGCCAAGTCCTTCTCCTGCGATCAGCCTGCCTGCACAGGAGCAAAACCTAACCCTTCTCCCTCTACCCGCGCATCTCTCTCTCTCAAGCAATTCACTCAAACCGCTCTACCAGAGCCACAGTCTTAAATCGGGTCGGATCGTACCCGGGACCAGGCGCACCTGCAGGTGTGTGATGCGCGAGGAGTGCGTAGGTCTAGGTCGGGTCGGATCCGCCAGGTCCGCGTGGTCAGGCCGCGGACGAGGCGGGTGGGGTCAGTGAGGGACCTCACCCCTGTGCTTACTGAGGCGATAAGAGTAAAACGCAAAAACAACTTATATGGTACCTGACGGTTGCAATCCCACGATGTGGGACTATCTGGCCTCGCCTTCACGCGCGCCTGCAGAAGCCTCGTCGTGCGATTGCCCCGCAGCTGCTAGCTCTGCTAGCGCTCCTTGGCTGGACTCGTTCACCTCGCGACACTCGCGCTAGTATGCAGCACCTGTAGCCTGGAAGACCGGGTGCCTGGAGCTTCGTGGGAGCTTCATCAGAGGTCGTCCATGGCGGCAGCGGCTCAAATCCTGTCGTACACAAAACGTGCCTCTCGGCCAAATCAGAATAGCTAGAGACCTTCGCCGTGGCACGGCGAAGGCGGTGGGCAGTGCTGCAGGCCGCAGGTCGGCCTAGGCGTGCGTGCCGAGGTCAACCTGTGGCCGGAGATGGTGGGTTGGTCGGGGGGTGATTGTGGAGGGATGGAGTGGCAGTGGTAGGGTGGAGTGTGTTCCTGAAGGTGAGGCGGAGCTTTCGAGGTGGTTGGCGAGCCGTGTGGAGGGCTGGAGTGGTGTGGGCGGCTCGCCGGAGTGTGGTCGGAGGCGAAGATGATGGAGGTGGTTAGCGTCTGTCGAAGGTCGATCAAGGGAGATAACAGGGGGAAAAGAGAGAGGAGAAGGTGGAGAACGTATCTGGGGTTGTCTGGAGGGAAGGGAGGCGGCGGAGAGGACGGCTCGTAACTGCCGTCGTCGGGGAAGAAAGACCCTGGGGGAGGAAGCGGCGACGAAGATGAGGTCGGGAGCTTGCGCGCAGGGTACAGCGCGCCGCAGGAGGAAGAGGCGGAGAGGACTCTGCTGCTGGTATGGCAGCAGAGTGACGAGAAGGAGGGAAGGCGGTCGCCGGAGCTTGTGGGTCGTTTGGCCGGAGATGGGAGAGAAGAAATTTGGAGGGGATCTCCGTCAAAATCAAGCTTAAGATGAGCGGCCGGGTCCGAGGGGTGTTTTATAGGTGCTGGCCGCTCCTATCAGTGCGTGAAAAACGCGCAATTAGGTCAGCCGGCTCGCCGGAGTTGGAAGGAAGAAAGATACCCAAATCTCTCGTGCGTTCGCACGAGAGATTGGGTTCACGCCAGCGAATTTGATTGGCTTTAGAAGGAAGGGAATTCCTCAGAGAATCTCCCTTCCATTTCTGGGAGAGAATCTCTGAGGAATTAGAGAGCAATCTCTCTCGAAACTTCGTCGAAGTTCGGTTCTGCCCTGGCAATGGCGGCAGGACCGGTTTGCAAAGAAGGCGAAGAACCTAGGGGGCTCTCTGCAAGGATATTCAAAAGATAGGGACCTATTTGTGATTTGGGTGTACTAACTTGCAAAGTAGGTCAAGATGACCTCCCCTTAGGTCCAAATTTTGGTACAAACCTAATTTGGACCTAAAGAATCCAATGGTGAAGTTGGATTTTAGGTTTGACCTCATTTGACTGGACATTTTGCGTAAAAACCCAAATTAGGTTAATTGAAGAGCTAAGACCCTAATCTAGGTCAAACTAGGTTCCAAAGGCCAAATTAAGTGTTCTAAACCCTAGAGGATGTTTTTCTATGATTTTTAGAGGGTTTGCTTGATTTTTATTCTGACCGGAACCTTGTTAATTTAAGCGGGTCTGTTTTAGGGTTACCAAGTGTCATTTAATTCTTAGATTGCACATAAACCCATTTCTGATTAATTCAACCCACTTTTTATCTTATTTGGACCATTTGACCTATGTTTTGCTTCTGAGAAATCCCGTTTATGTACTGCAATGGTAAAATTGCAGTTTTAACCTTTATTTCATGTTTTCTTCTCAGAGCACTTGTTCCTTCAATTAAGCCTTCTTCTAGGTTATGTAGGAGCTTTTATCTTCTTTATTGGGTCAAAATGAGCTAGTTATGGCTCATGATGAGGCTCTCATCAGCTCTCAACTTTGTCTTTGAAAGAAATCACGGTGTAAACTCTTGCGACCTCCGGAGTCGTAACTTCTATGGCAACCTCAATAGTTGTCGCGACAATCATCGTCTTCTTCTCTTTTTGTATCTTCTCAAGATTGACAGATGTAAGCAAATTCTCGCAGGAGGTGCTAGTAGCCTCACGTGGAAACCTTTGTATCTTGCTTGGATCTTTAGGAAAGAAAATCCTTGGATCAACCGCTAGTCTTTAGGCAACCTAAGAAGTTGCTTTTTTTTCCAACCTCGAAAGTCGTTGCGTGTATTGCGGTGTCCTCTTTCTGGAGCGATAAACTAATGTGTAACACCATACATAATATTTGACATCTTTTCTTTGGGAAAATCTCATCTTTTGAAGGAATGTAAAAAATCAAATATAAAGTGTCAATTGGAAAAGTATGAAGATCACAAACCATATAACTTGATAGATATCCTCTTCCCTTTTCTGGGTCTCGAACCCCACCATCTTCGTCGACAACATGGTTTTGAAGGTGTTCGTCATCTCCATGATCTATGATCCTCCTACTCTGCGTAAGGCGCTGGATGCGGTGAGGAAGATTTGTCGAAGATGAAGACCACACGTGGCCAAGAGAACATGCACAATGCGTGGACTCTTCTTCTTGATGCATGCACACCAAGGAACCTAGACCGTTGGCTCTGATACCTTGTGAAGATTGGTACAACATGGAGGCGTGAAGGCTCTTCCACGTGGGGGAAATATGCGGTAGTAAGGTGCTACAGAGTCACCTTGTCCACGCGGAGGAGAGAGAAAAGGCTGCAGCCGGCCTTGAAGAAGAGAGAGAGGAGAGGAGTTGATGTGTTGAAGAATTATTGCATTAACTCAAAATAAGAAGGATTACAAAGACTTTTTTTTATAGAAGAGAGAACATTTCACAATCCTCTAAATCAAGTAACAAACTTAATCTAATCAAATCATATCTCCTAAATTAGAAATAACAAATCCTCTAAACAAACTTACTAAAAAAAAATCAATACACCAACTAAAGACCAACACTTGCAACTTAAGTAAACCCAAGATAGGACTCAAGGGACTCAGAATCGGCGCCCAAGTGGACGCCCAAACTACCTGCCACATGACACTGCCACATGGCTCTTCAATCTTCACACAGACAATGGCATGTCGCATTATTTCCTGCTATAGCATGCAAGGGGCATATAAAAATGACAGGGTTTGGAATCTATTCTTGATGTTTTTCTCAAAGTTACATGAGAGAAGTCAGTCAGTTTCCTGTATTGCACAACGAACAAATGACTCCACTGTTTAGTTGACTTTCTAGTGCACCAGGGTTTTCACATTGTGTGAGCAAAAAACGTCACATGTTTCACCTTGGCGAAGTGCGTGATGGTAAGATCTAGGGTTTAGGCTGCAGACATTGACGAAAAAGGGGTAGAGATTTCATGGAAGCATGGGATTTAGATTCTGAAGAAGGGGTTTCTTATTAGAAGCACTTTGGTATAGTTTGATTAACCAATACATCAGTTTGTTAACTTTTGCAAAGAACAGGTGCTGTATGTAACATGAGGCTCTTCTGAATCTCGAACGGGCACAAATAAATTTAAACTGCATTTTGGCTTCATGGTGTTGCCTCTGCTATCCTTTTCATGGTGATGGAGAATTAAGGTAGAAGTCTTAGGACCTTTCCAAAAAAAAAGGTAGAAGTCTTGGGTGTATTTGCAACAAATGGATGGTAAAGTGAGTTTCCAATTCGGTTCTATTTCACTTTTGTGACATTGGCTAGCTGAGTTTATATTTAGGATGAAGTGACGAATAGCAAGCGATGTTACTTGACTTGCACTTTCTCTCAGGATAAGTTTTCTTGCTATTTTAAAAGTGATTTATGATGTATTTGGCAAAAAAAAATTTGGTTTGTGATGTGATTTTGAATGAACGGAGGTTTCTAAAGATATTCAACCCAAACTTAGTGATATAATGTGAATTAGTGGGTTCTTTGAAATGGTTGATTGAAATCTAAGTATACTGTTTAAAAAATAGTCTGCAGAAATACATGAATTGCAAGGGCACTTGCTTGGCAAGTACTGGAGCAGACCAACCTGCAGAAGTTGCAGAAAATGCACCTAAAGATCTGGTAAGGTTTTCTTTCATCTCTCGCTTTCTATATATATTTTTTAACTTTGTTTTCATGATTGGCTAACCGAGTTCGTTTTAAGCAGGCATGAACATTTTGCCAGCATCAAAGAAATTGTTAAGTTATACTTTTCACTAGAATACCAGTCTTTGCAAAAAGCCTTTATGATTTTTTTAGACCAGAGATATCCAATAAAATGCCGTCTGTGAAATGTTAAAAATTAGAATCTTAAATAACCTAGGACGTCCAATTTTTTTTTAAGTCAAGATCTCTCTCTCCCTATGAGGGAAAAAGTTCAAAAAGAAAAGAGTAGGACTAAGCCAAAGCCCATTTACAAATCAAGCTTATGATCCATAGCATTTCAATTTTTCTTAGTCTTTGCATATTTTGAAATAATTTTTTGAAGTCCTCGCTTCCATGTTTTGGGATTCACTTAGTACAAATATTTAGTAGTGTTTTCTAGTCACACGCCTAGGCATGAAAACCAGTAAGCACGTACCCAATGCAAACAAACATGTCATAGGCAAGACGACTAGCTTTGGCGCAAGTTAGGCACACACTTTCCTTGTTGTAGGACACAAAACATTCCTGAGCCTTTTTTTTTTTTTGCTTATTGTTAAAGCAAATGCTTTCATTAGTCTTCAACTAGAAACCCTAATCCTCTTTTATATAAAGACGACTGGGTTAGTTACCTAAGTACCCCCTCAACATAAAGAACAAGACAAATACTCCCTTACAAATCAATACTCCCCCTCAAGTTGGGGTGTATATGTCAATAAGCCCTAACTTGTCGCTCAAGAACCTAAGTCGTTTTTTTCTTAAGGGGCTTGTTAAAAATGTCAGCTAATTGTATCTCAGAAGATATATACGGGGTACTTATCATGCCCTCCAAAATATGCTTTGTCCACTCATGAAAAATTGGATTGGAGGCAACAGACGTGGCAGATTTATTATCACAGTAAAGGGGCACTGGATCCTGTAGAAAATCAACCATCCATATAATCTCACATGCGGCCATGTCATGGATCTGTACTCTGCCTCTGCACTAGAGCGAGCAACAATGTTCTACTTGTTTCTCCATGAAACAAGATTTCCCCCAAAGTAGACAGCAAAATCTGACGTAAATCTCCTGTCCTCTATAGATCTAGCATAATCTGCATCAGAATAGGCCACAAGATTCAGAGTGTCACTTGCACGGTAGTACAAGCCTTGTCCTGGGGTGCCCTTCAGATATCTCAAGATGAGACATACATCATGCCAATGACTGTACCTGGAATTCTACATAAATTGGATAGTCCAACTGACTTCAAAGCTAATGTGTGAACGTGTAATTGTCAAGTATGGTAGGTGGCCAACAGTGCTACAATACCTGATAACATCCTCAAACAAAGGATCTGTATCAGTGACTAGGGAGTGCCTCTACCGACATCCCAGATGGCTTGGACTCAAGAAATCCAGCCTCCTCTAGGATCTGCAAAGTGTATTGTCTTTGAGATAAAGACAAACCTCTTTCCTGACGAATAGCCTCTATCCCCAGGAAGTAGTGAAAATCACTTAAATCTTTGGTGACAAAAGTAGACTAGAGAAAGGCTTTCGTTTTTGCTATACCATTAGTATCATCACCTGTAAGGATCATATCAACAACATATACTACCAAAACCACAACTCTCCATATCCCACCATGCACAGTCCTTCTGATGAATATAGAATGGTCCGTAATAGACCTTTGAAACCCTAGTTTCCTGATTTCTAGATTAAGCCTCTCAAAGTAGGCTTGTAGGCTCTACTTTAAGCCATAAATAGCCTTCCGCAAGCGGCAGACAAGCTCCCCCTAATTATTATAACTTGTTGGCTGTCTCATATATAATTCGTGACACAGGGGGCAAACTTATCTTGAATACCATGATTCTGAATAAAACATACACATCCAAATTCTCGTAGTAGCGCAGGAAAAATCCTACTAAAGTTAGGGTGTACAATCTGATATGAAATTTGAGCCTGAAGAACAGGGGATGGCTTCTTGTTAATCAAATATATCGCTGAGAGTATGGCATCACCCCAAAACTACCTAGGAACCTTCATATGAGACATCAAGGTCCTGAAGATATCAAGTAAATGTCGCAGCTTACACTATGCAACTCCATTTTGTTGGAAGGTATGAGCATAAGATGTCTGATGAATAATCCCCTTAGCCCTGAAAGTTTCTTGCAAGTCACTATGCATAAGCTCTAATACATTATCACTACGAAAGATCTGAACATTAATACCATACTGTGTATGTACCTCGGACAGAAAATGTTGTATAATAGTAGGAATCTCACTACGAGTCTTCATCAGAAACACCCATGTAAGTCTACTACTGTCATCCATTATAGTAGCAAAGTACCTATATCCACTAGTAGAGGCTACTCTAAAAGGTCCCCAAACATCACAATGTACTACGGAAAAAGGAATTAAACTCGCATCGATGTTTGTCCTAGGATAGCTGCTCCTGTGATGCTTCCCCAGTTGATAATCTTGACAATCCATAACTAAGGAATCTACTAACTCTGGATATATTGGGTGCATCTTCCTCACAAAAGGATGCCCAAGTCTCCTGTGCCAAAGTAGAGGGTCACAAGAAATAGACACTACCCTAGCAAACAATTTGGGCACATCTAAAGAGTAGATATCATCTCTCTCTATGCCACTTCTAATAATCTCATTTGTATTTCAATCTTAGAAGTAACAATGCTTCTCATAAAAAATAACACGACATCCAAGATCTCTACAAATCCTGCTCACCAACAAGAGATTCATAGGGAATTCAAGGAGGTAATATACCTCTTCCATCTTCATCTTGGGCGTAACATCTACACACCCAACCGCAGTCACAGGATAGGTCTTCCCATTGGCCACTCACACTTCTCGCAGTCCACATGGGATCACCGGGTTCTTCAAACGATCTCGGCCTCCAGTAAGATGTACAGAAGCTCCTGAATCTATCACCCATGGACCTCTATATCTTCTTCTCTTCTTTTCAACCTCTTGGACTGCACATGCAAGTCCTTCTATATCTAAGTTTGATTTTTCTATCGTATCAAACTCATCTTCTTGGCATGAGAGAGGACTCCTCATGCTTGAAAGAGATTTCTTCTTCATTAGTGGTGAGAGAAGGCTCATCACGACCTTTGCAATGTGTAAGATAGGCTCTAACACACGCAAGAAAGCATCTGTCCACACCGATCTTGCCCCCCATGGGCTGCAACCACCACCCATCAGTGGCAGCACACCCACTAGATGGTAAACATCCACCATCCACAACTGCAGGAGTGGCGGAGGAGGTGCTGACCAGTGTGCTGACCTGCAGCAAATGGCCGGCAGAGGCAGCACCCGGCTGGGGATGTTCCAGATCGGGCGGCGCCGGCCTTCTGCAGGGGCTACAGAGGGCTGCAGAGGCAGCAACCTGCTGGGAAGGCTCCAGACGGGTGCAGATCTGCTGGAAGGCTCCAGATCTGATGCAGCCTTTGGCAGAAGGCTCATATCTGCAGATCTGGCGGTGGCAGCAACCTGTGGAAGGCTCCAGATCTGCAGATCTGGTGGCGCAGATCTTCCACAGAGGCTGTAGAGGGCGAGCGGAGATGTCAACCGGCTGAAGAGGCTCCAGATCTGGCGGCACTCGCCGTCTGCAGAGGCTGCAGATCTGGTGGCCGGCGGCGACAGAGATCTGGCCATCAACGGACTGCCATTGGGAGAGAGATCTTCGTGATATTCCATGAAATTACCCCCTCTTGGGTGATATGATCATATTTTGGTGGTTTTTTCGGTGAGATATCGGAACACTAGCCTAGGGTTAAAGAGGATTGGGTTAATTGCATAAGTGCCCTCTCAAGATAAAGAAAAAGACAAATACCCCCTTACAACTTAACACTTATAAAATGGCTAAAAGTCCATTCCTTTTGATTCTTATATGGTACTTACTCTTTTTTGGTTATGTTTACTTATTTTTACTTATTCAAAAGAAGCTTGCATTTTTTTACTTTATAACATGGTAAATACTTGCATTTTTTTATGAATTAGTTTCATAATATTGCTTTTGTGTCCTTCAAAAAAGTATTGCTTGTGTGTATTTTATTCTTTGATTTTTTTATATATATGAAAATATGTGAATGGCTTAGCCTATAAATATGGTATGTATTTCCTCTTTACCTAGTACACCTTGCGCTTGGAGTTTTTTCAGGCATGTGTACAAGGTGTTAGCGATCCTTTGCAACTTTGAGCAGCTGATGTATTTGATGGTAGTTCCACAAGACTTGCTTTTACCTTGAAAACAATGGACGAAATTAAGATCCAAGTATCAAGATTGAATTGCCCAACATAGGTAGAAGCAATTGGCTTTGCTAATGAAGATTGGCATGTTTTTCTATAATACCCCCAGAGTGTAGTACTAAGTCATCGATTCAGGAGGGTAATGGGTGTTATATAAGGGTTAAAGGCATATTATTAGTTAACATGGGTTGAAGCATTTTGGACATGGTATCAAGTCCAAGCAACCTGTGGCTCAACATGTTCACTATGCTAGTTAGCCTTTATTCTTGGGATGGACCTATGGCATCACAAAATGGTAGCTCTCCCTAGGAGGAGAAAACAATTGTTTGAGAGGTGAGCAATTGCTACTATTAGGGGAGAGAGACTGGGTAGAGAAGCAATGAGGATGTTGTGAACCAAAGGGAGGATGTAAACAACCGACGAGAGATAAATCCACTTCTTGTGCTGCTTCCCATGGCTGAAGACAAGACGCCCAATCAAGGCCCAGTTTCCATTTTAAGGCCCAATTGAAGCCCCGTGAGGGCAATCATGTAATTGCAACTCTACCCCCCACTCCATACAAAGAGGGGTGGACCTTCCCATTTCCCTGATCTGATCTCATTCCATCTCCATTCCATCTACACCTAATGTAATCCCACCTTTTCCTCTCCTACAGAGATGCCCATGTATTATCCACTTGTAGTGCATTCCTTCTGGGGCATCGGATCCCCTTCACTAGCCGAGGACAATCCTCACAACTGGAAAGAAACCTTGTTAAATGGTGTGCATTTTATGTGGATTGATACAGTTACGAGCATAGGTAAATCTTGCTTCCCCCTCGTGCATCTTGCATTTTACAAATGTGTCGATGTGGGGATCATCGCCAATTGACCATGGGTGGCCTGGTCCTCCCATCAACAACCAAAGAAGACAGTGCCAACTCATTAACTTATGAGAGTGATTGGTGCCATATAAGGGTGAAAGGTATGCTAGTAATTAACATAGGCTTAAGCATTTGCGCTAGGTAACAGGTGCAACTAGCATGTGGCTCGGCATGTTTACTGGGCCAATTGGCCTTGTCATGATCAAGTGGATCCAAGATTTTTCTCTTGTTTAGGTAATGGATTTAGAAATAAAGATTGGCAGGCCTTTCCTTTTTGTTAAATAATTTGGTACTCATTCTCTTTGGACCATATGTGCTGGCACTGTCTTGTCCTCCCTTCAAGGACTATCCTCCCTTCTCTAGAATGAAAGTGAAAATTATTTCCTCCACTTCTTGTACACCACAATTTCCTAACATATTTTAGCTTATAGAGTTTCCTACATACCTTTACATCACAGAGAGCACATTCCACATTGATAGTATGTTGTGCATTACCACATCTTATCATTTCATTCTTTGAAGTTGGTTTAAAAGGACTTACCTAGAGGAGATAATAGAATCGAAATCGAGGAGGGCAATGATCTATCCAATTGTTTTATTAGCAAAACCAAAAAAAGGATATTGTCTGCCTCACATAGGCATGAACACAGAATCATTATATACTACACTATCCACAATATGTTGCTCCTATATAAAATAATTGCATTCTGTTGTAGCCAGAAAGCCCATAAAATGGCGAAAGGCTTTACCTATTTGTCTCTGTTCTAAAGCAATGTGTACCTTGCCCATTCCTCCTAGCCACAAAGCTCTCCCATAGAGCAAATGCAAATGAGAAGTCAACCAGTCATGTCACATTTCGTCCCATGCCCTTTCCATCATAATAGACTCGACAATGTTTGGCTGAAGTGTCGACTAGTACTCAATATAAGTCACCAGTCATCAAAGTGGGCAGACCTTTTATCCTTTGAAGCCAACTTTTTCAATATCATCATTCTTTTATTGTGCTTTTGCAATTTGAGTTCATTCAAATTAGGCAGAGGGACTTTGTGCTCATGTGGTTGGTGATATAAGCATAATGGAAATTCATCCTCGTTAGACCATACATCTCCTTTTGCACATCCAGATAATACTAGGAACATAAACTGGAACAAACTACAAAGATAGTTATGGAATTGTTATTGCTACATAAAAACACTTCTTTGCCTATCCAACTCGCAAGCTCTCTAGAAAGAACAAAAAAGACCAAACAATGTCTGGCAGTCCTTGTGGGATAGCTGAAAACCAAATATGCTTCAAGCTTAAGCATTGCAAGAGGGATTGGCATGCAAGACCAAGATCACCCCAATGGCAGCCAAAGAACAGATCACATTCCTCTATACCCTCTTAACAGAGAGAAGATATATCATCCTCAAGATGGAAGATCCTTTTCCAATAGGTCTTAGTCAATAGCCTTCCCCTTTGCAGCAGCCATGCAAAAATCCTTGTTTTCAATGACATCTTCACTTTCCAAACCAGCTTATATCTCATATCAAAACACGTCCAATTATCAGAAGGCTTACAAGCAACAGACTAAAAATTTCTTTCACCTAACAGTTTTATCTTCAAACTCACACCCATCCAACTCTCCGCTTGAAGGCTTGAAACCATGGATGTCCTATAAATCAAGACAACAGTCCACTCATTGATCCACAGGCATCCAGCTACCAGGATTGCAAGTGAGTTCCAATAAGACCTCCAAATCCAAACATAGGGAAAATAATCTCAAGTACCTATGAGATAAAAGCACCTTGGACAGAACTTGAAATATGAGCCACCACCAATCAATGCCATAAAAAGGCATTATCACCAGGGGCAAGTGATTTACCATCATCCAGAAAGGAGAGGAACCTGTAATCAGCACCATCCTCTTCTCTGAGTTAAATATCTACAATACCAGGGAAATAAGACAACCGTCACTAGAGCTCTTCTACCTTCCATCACCCTTGTCACCAACTTTATAGGAAGGCCTGATACATAATTCTCAAGTCCAGCAGACCAAACACTAACCCCAAAGTGAATTTCTCCCAGACCTTTTGCCAGTACTCTATCTTGTCACCCTGCATCTCTGATCATCCATGTGTATACTAATGATGTTGTTAAGAGTTCATTGCATAAATGTCTTGGCACAGTCTATGTCGTAGAGTATCCCTAATGTTTTTGCAGCCAGCAATCCCCAATTTTTACGACCATGCCCATCTCTCAACCTACAGTCTAGCTCGTATCCTAGTGGCTTGTGGCTAAATGAATTCGCCTCAACATTACCTCTAGTTGGCTTCTAGATGATGGTGAAGTCATAATGCTTAGGTAGATCCATACACCATTGTTGTATCTTGTTGAGCTCCTTTTGATTTACGCTTCTATGATCCATATGAATCTCATAGCTCTCAATATAAAGATGGTGTCTCTAGGTCTTCAATGCATGTAGTATAATAGTCACCTCAAAATCAATTGTGGAACATCTTCATGGTTCTTTAACTGCCTCAATGCATATCTCATGCCATGTCTGTGCTGGCTCAATGCACAGCACTAGTGCGACAGCACATCAGCATAGACAACCAAACCACCTTTTGTTGAGGGTATGGTGAGAATAGGAGCTATCATCAACCTTTCCTTCAAAATTTGAAAGCTCTTTTCACATCCATCGGTCTTGAGAAATGGGACTTCCTAAGGTTATCTGAGAGTTGCCTTTGATAAATCTTCTATGGTGTTTACCATACCAAGAAAGATACAAAATTTTTATCATTGATTTCGTCTGTTCTATTTTAGAACCATTGCAACGTTTGATGGATCAACAACAAAACCTTCTCTACAGATTACATGATCCAAGAATGCTACCATCTTTAGCCAAAACTAACACATGCTATATTTATGATATTTTGTGCCTCCACAAGGTCTCCAGCACTATTTGGAGGTGTTTGGCATGTTGCTCTCTGTCTTGAGTAGATTGTTAGATTTCTTTTTTATTATTTCTCAATTTTGACATTGATCATAAATCTCCATAGTTAGAAAATGAATTAGAAAGTGAGGAAGAAAAGTCTTTGTTGGTCTAGAAATTCTATTGTGGCAGTTCTTTTTCCTGTCCTATATGTTTCCTGGTATAAACTCCTATTCTTTTTATGCTTAGGGTCTGTTTGGACGTGAGATAAGTGGAGGGATATCCCTCCTAGGAGGGCTTAGGGCACTATTCATGAGGGATTGGGGTACTATTCATCACTTCCATCAACATCCAAATTAAATCATTCATTTACATCACATCAATATCAATATATATTAAAATATAACCACTTTAACATAAAATATTCAAAAATATATTTACTATATCACATCAACTCACCCACACCCATATCTTAATATTAAACAAATACCACTAACATCACATCAATACACCAATCATTTTATCCCACACTTATCCCACCACTTATTCTACCACTCAAACAAACACCCCTCTCCACTTATCCTATCCCAACAGTATTTTATCTTGCATCCAAACGCAAACTTAGTTTGCTTCTCGATGTAGAGAGCACACTTGTCAATAAAATTCATCCAGTTGGATGTTGCAGAAACAGGAAAGCCTTGTGCATTATAATGCAAAGGGCTGTGCAATTGGCCTGCAGTGTTCAAAAACCAGAATCAAGATGCAGCATGCACAAACTGCAGCAAAGGTGTTCCCTGCACCTGAAGGCCCCATACATGCAACAATGAAGCATTCCTAGTTTTGCAGCCACTCTAGGGCCATATATACTATGAATGTTTCCTATAGTTAAGAGAACTTATTGCTTTCTTTTATGTTTATTGGGTTACCCATGTAATTTTTCTGATCTCTTCTCGAGGCTAAGGTTTGTTTAGTTGAACAAGATGATTGATTTTTTTTCTTCACATGGTATCAATGCAGTGATCTAGATTAGTGGTATGATATCTCACCAAATATCCACCGAAAATCATGACCTTCAAATCACCAAATCCGTGGTGATTCACCAAGGATGGCTGAATCCTTGACGCAAACCCTGTAGCATGGCCAGAAAGGTCCAGTAGTGACACAACCAGCGGTAGCTGAGGTTGGGATGGCATCAGCGATGGTGTTGGCAGCAATGTTGGGCCCATGCGAGGTCAACGTGAGGCCAGTGAAGGTGACACACATGGGGCTTAGGGCTCTTTCGCACGTGCACAAGGTGGCTTCGATGCGTCTACTCGATGGTACCCTTCTTTGTTGGACATCTCTTGCAAGTTATGGCCATAAGTTTTTCCATATGTATTGTTGTTCAAGAACTATGGAACAAGTGCCTCAAAAAGGGGCGAGTTTCAAATGTATGTGGTCTAGGTTTTTCTGATCAAGAGAAGTTCGGAAAGTCCAGAGGGAGGTCCATAGTGGGTTATTGATTCTAGTGCATCAATTCACGTAACCAAGAACACAACGGAGTTGAAGAACCCTCGTATGCCACATTCAGTCAAAGAAGGTAGAGTGGCGAATGGCGTTACATTTCTGGTGACCATAATTGGAAAGGTCCATGTATCCCATGGATTTTGTGCCAGCGATGTACATTGCACACCTAATTTTTTGAAGAATCATATGTAAAGATCTTTAATGCCATGTGGTGTTTGATGACCACCACTCTTAGTTTCAAGACAAGAAGAGTAATGAGATTATTGGTGGAGGCATAGAGAGGGATGACCTTTACTTCCTAGACATCCCTACTACCTTTGCAACAGCAACATCCTTAGCTATGGAACAGACAACCGGAGCATCCGTTTGTTGGCAAGATGCATCAAATGTATCCAAAGCTATTAGATACCTCATCTTTGAAGTGTAAGGACTACCATAGAAGGCCTTTCCCGCGTTGACTTAATGGAGTTAGCATGACCCTGTTTGCTTTGGTTCACTGTGACGTATGGGAGCCAGCATGTTTGCCTAGTATTGATGGCCACAGATATTATGCAATCTTTATAGATGGCCACAATTGCTTGACTTGGGTCTTCTTGATGAAGACTAGATCAGAGATTCCCCAGATTGTTTAGCAGTTTTTTGTAGAGGTCCAGACACAGTACTCTACCAACATTCAAGTCTTCCAGAGCGATAATGCTCTAGAATTCGTCCAAAGGGAGATGCAGGAGTTTTTATAGTGCTTGCAGGACCATTCATCAGGTATCTTATGCTCACACGTCTCGATAGAATGGTGTGACCGCGTAAATGGAGGCACCTTTGGATATCAAATGAACTTTGATGATACATATGAAGGTGCCTAAATAATTCTAGAGGGATTCCATACTAACTGCAGCCTATTTGATTAATCGAGTCCTGTCCTCCATTCTTCAGGGGCGTGTTCCCTACCAGGTTTTGCATCTAGATTGTGACAAACCTTTTACACTATCGCTGCATGTGTTTAGGAGTACTTGCTTTATTTAGACATTTGGTCAATAGGATAAATTTTCCCCACAAGTAGTCAAGCGTGTCTTTCTAGGGTACTCTCAAACCCAGAAGGGTTATAGGTGTTACAATCCAATTCACAGGTGCCACATTGTGATCGTTGATGTCGCATTTTTTAAGAGGGTGTCATACTATTCAGAGGAAGGGGCTACCGTTGAGTTAGCTCCTAGGGAGAATCAAGTCTACCACTGTCGTCAAGCCACTCTTCCCACTACTCCATAGGTTAATGATCTGTCACCTTTACTTCTGCAACACCAGATGTGTCTAAGATAGATGATACTAGAACTATTGCTCTGCAGCAGCCTACTCGTTCCTGCACACTGCACCCACTATCCCATTACACTGGGACATCTCCCTTACAAGAGGAAGTTAAATAGTTTTACTCTACTATTACTGCCACAATTCTTCCTATGGACTATGCCCAGGCCTCGCAGGACCCCAAGTGGCATACTACCATGGATGAGGAGATGGAGGCACTTCAGTCTAGAGGGACATGGGAACCGGTTCCGTGTCCTCCCAATGCTATTGTGGTGGATTGTCGTTGGGTGTACTCCATTAAGTATCAGGCAGATAGGACAATTGACAGGTATAAGGCTCGCTAGCCAAAGGTTTTATATAAACCTACAACATTGACTACATGGAGACGTTCTCCCTAGTGGCACATATGTCCTCCATCCGGATTATTATCTCAAATGGTAGTGAATCGAGGGTAGCTGTTGTACCAGCTGGATAACAAGAATGCCTAACCTAGTAGAAGAAATACATATGAGACAACCACCTAGTTATGGCACATAGAGGAAGTGTGTTTGCCACCTGAAGAAGGCCATTTGTAGCCTAAAATAATGTCTCAGAGCTTGGTTTGAGTGCCTTAGTACTAAGATACAGAGGATCGATTCCATAGATCATCAACGAATCACTCTATCTTTATTCAAAGGACCGAAGTTATACCCACCAGTAGAGTTGTTGTGTTGGCTATCTATGTGGATGATATGGTCTTGACAAGAGATGATAAGGAAGGTATTCACCAAACCAAGGCTTTTTTGTAGTCTACCTTTGTGACTAGACCTTGGTGATCTAAGATACTCCCTTGGGATTGAAGTGGTTTGACAGGGATTGCATCTATCGCTATCCCAGAGCAGCGCACTCTACAAATACTGGAGGAGATTGGCCTTCATTGTGTCAAGCCGTCAGGAATACCTGTTGAGGCATAGCAACGAGGTGATAAAGATAAGGATAATACTCTATGTGAGGATGTCACAAGATATAGGAGCATGGTTGGGAGATTATTATACTTAACTATTACTAGACTGGACATCAATTTTGTTGTTAGCAGGGCTAGTCAGCGCATGCAAGCTTCTCACTATTGTCACTAGCATGAAGTGTGTCTTATCTTAAGATACCTCAAGGACAGTCCAGGCCTAAGACAACTATTGAGATGGTAGGTTGATAGACATTATGGCTTATTCTAACATAGATTACACTAGTTCCAATTGATCATTGTAGGTCCACTTCTAGATATTCTCTTCCTTGGAGGAAATCTTGTCTCATAGCAAAGCAAGAAGCAGAGTGTTGTTGCTCACTCTAGTGCAGAGGCGGAATATAGAGCCATGGCTCATGCTGCATGTGAGATCATGTGAGTTGGCTTCCTACATGACCTTGGTATTACTATTGATGCTCCAATCTCACTATATTGTGATAACAAATCTACAACCTACATCACCTCAAACCCTATTTTTCATGAGCGTACGAAGCACATTGAGATTGACTACCACTCTATTCGCAATGCCATTTTGGATGGGAAAATCAGCACTCCATATGTCACTTTAGGGTCGCAGTTAGCCAACATCCTTATGAAAGCCCTCAGGAGAAAGCGTCACAATTTTTTGTTTCCCTAGTTGGGACTGATTTATATTTATGTCCCGACTTGAGGGAGAGTGTGGACGTTTCCTATAGTTGAGGGTCTTTATTGTTATCTTTTATGTTTATTGGGTTACCTATATAAGTTTTCCAATCTCTTCTCTATAAAAAGAGGTTAGGGTTTCTTTAGTTGAACAAGATGATTGATTTTTTTTCGTTACATATACTGTGATTCTCCTTTACCTTGGCATCCAGGCTTCTCAATAGCACAAGAAACTGTTATGGAGGGGGTCACATTTCTTGAGATTCTAAATGAGACTATGCTAGACGAGAAGACCAATATGACTTGTATGGCTTAGAGATCGTCTCTAGGAACCACAGACACATCACCTATGTTCAAGGTATACCAATATTTTGGTATGATCTTTATTGTTCCACACATCTTTTAGTTCTTAGAAGAAGTGCCATATTTGATGGAAGATGAACCCAAGGAGAAGACAAGAATTAATGCTGAGAGGATTCCTAACAATCATATTGTCACTACATGGATGTTAAATGGCATGCAGCCTATTATAAGAAAACAAGTTCATATGATAGCTTCTGCCAAGCAAATACGGGAGACCCTCCATCAAATATTATATTGCTAGTCCATAATTGCATGCTTGTGTATCAGCTTATGAGCAAATGCAAAATTTTGCTAAGGGTACTTATCTCTTTCTAAGTAGTATGATTCTCTAAAAAATATGTTGGATGAGCATGAGGGCTGACTCGAATATTATGATGAAGCAATCCGAGGCATTCAGGTTGTACACTTTTGGACAGGATATTTTCAAAAAAAAAAAGAGTTTTGGACAGGATTGAGTGACAACTACAAAAATATCAGAGATCCATTGCCATGATGTAGAGTTACCATCCTAGATTTTGACACTATAGTAGGGTCCTCCTTTCAAAAAACAACAGTAGGGTTCTTAGAAAAAGCTGCATATGCCTGGTATTTAAACCACCAAACTGTAAGATCCTAAAATATACACCAAAGCTCCAAGTCATGTTCTACAAACGATTCTTAGACAATGAATCCTTGTCCACCGTTGATGATATTCAACCTCCCTCTTCACATTCATCAAAAGGAGATCCATCCTCATCTTGCAAGATGACCTAAATGAACCCCTTGCTGAAAGGAAAGGTACATGCTTACTGTACTTGGCATCAACTCTCTCTATATGTATGTTTCTTATCTTGACCTGGTTCTATACTTCTCCCTATCTCTTAATGGTGTAAAGATTCCTAAGTCCCGTTTAGAGGCTTTGTTGCACCCTCCGTGCAAGAGTGTGATGTGAGAGGAAATGTCATTTTTGCTTTCATGAGGTACAAGGGATGTAGTTGAGTTCCATCTGAGGCAGATATTTTGACTTGAAGTTGGGCATTTATTGTGAAATATCTTCCAGATGGAACTGTAGAATGGTTGAGGGCTAGATCAATAGAAAAGGATATATCCAAATGTATGGAGTTGATTATTTTGAAATTCTCTCAAATAACTTGTCTTAATTCTGTCAAGGTAGTTGTTTCTCTTATATGGCAGGTTCATCAACTAGATGCTAAAAATCTTATATGATGATTTTAATGAAGAAATGTATACGGAACAAAACCTGGATTCCTCATTGAGCTTGAGACTCATAAAGTGTGCAAATTAAAGATGATTTATGGATTAAAGCAAAGTTCAATTTGATAAGTTCAGCAAAGTGAATCTTGTGGCATTCACAGATCCACACCTGGTCAAGGTGTCTTCAAAATGAAGAGGCCCATAGGAGTGGTTATTCTTATAATATATGTTGATATACTTCTAGCTGGCAGTAGCAAATCAGGTATTGAGGAAACTAAAATCTTCATGTCTAAGTTTGTTGTCAAGGTTTTGGATGGAATAAATTATTTCCTTGTTGTTGAAGTTAACCATATCCCCAAAGGTATCTTTATGTCCTAAAGAACATGTGTCGTCGACATCTTACAACACGGTGGAATGTGGGTGTAAACCAGCTTATATTTCCATGGAACCAAATTTTTGCTTTAAGACTGATACAAGAAGCTTTCCTAGTCATAAATAATAATGAGCTTTGGTTGGAAAGTTTGATATCCTAATAACCTGGACAGATACATCTCTCATTGTGGGTTGTCTTGGTCAATTTATGGATTTTCCATCTATGGCCATCAGAAGGCATTTCTTCGTTTACTTAGATATCTGTGGTCTTCTAAGGAATGGACACATGAAAGTAGAAGAGTTTTCTGATTGCAAACTATGAAGGCTCACATAGAGAGCAACAATTCAACTATAGGCTAGCGCACCATTGTGGATGATAATCTCTTTACTTGGCAAGCAATAAATAGAATGTTGTTTCAACATCTATTGCTGAATCAAAAATATACAGATCCATGGCACACACCAGTTGTAAACTTAACTAGATTCATTTATTGGCAATTTCTGGTGTTTCAGTCAGCTTATGAATGCCTATGTGCTGCTACAATTGGATAGCCACCTTCCTTATTAATACTTCCACCTTTCATCAATGCACTAGATATAGAAGTGATTGACACTTTATTTGAGGTGCAGATATGCAGGCTCAGATTTGTACTCCCTTTCTTTAATCCTTAGATCAATCACCAGATGTATTTTACAAAGACTCCTCCCAAACCTCAAATAGCAGATTATGTATATGTGCTCCAACTTATCAGGGAGTATTAAAAGAATAGTTACTTTTTTCTATGGGGGTTAAAGGAATAGCTATATTTTCCCTTTTATGTTTTCTAACTTAGCGATCATGTTCCTTTTATGCTTTGCATGTTCCCATAATAGAGAGGTTACACCAAGCAATAAAATTCATTCATTTTCGTTTGCAATATGCTTAAATTGGCCCTTGAAGGTCAATTTGCTAAAACAATAGAGATGGAAAGACACCACTAAAGAGTGGGTAATGCGGGAACAATCTGCAATGACTGGAAGGGCCATCTTTTGTCAACATGCTCCCTCATGTATGACCTTTTTTCTGTCTAGTGCATGGACAGATTAGCAGGTTTCGTGGAGGGTTTTTTATTTTTTTGAAACGGTTCGTGGAGGTAAATTTCAGACCCTACTCTATTATGGCTTTGATATCATCTGATGGGATCCAACTCCAAGCTAATAACGAATGAAGAGAACAACCGTTTGCATTTTCCATGTTTAAGTATATGACTATCTCCTCAACTGGGAAATTGTGAATAATTTCTCTCTGTTTGGGGAGTGTAAGCCCTTTCAAAAGGATTGCTTTAAAGTAGGAATCCCAAATAAACAAAAAGGAAGCTTAAAGGAGAGAGAGGTTCGAGGAAGGAGGAAAGGAGAGGGCAAAGAAGGGTGAGGATGGAGACAGAGGAAGGAGCGGGGTGGGAGTGCAACAAGGGGTGTTGTTCCTAAGTGGTGGGGGGGGGGGGGGGGGGGGGGGGCAAGGGGATGGGAGAAGGTGAGAGACTTCAGAGGGAGGAGTATATGCTTTGCTGTTTCATCGAGCACGGTAATAGATGAGAGGATAGGATAAAGGATGGGACAGACAGGACAAAGGTAGAATGAGGTTGGGATTTCTTTAACCAGACCAAATTATCTTTCTATTTGGGATTTCTTTCCAAAAAGTGGGGCATTGATGTTTCCCCTTTTTTAAGAAAAGCATATTTTACAAGTTGTTACCTTATTCATCGGGGCCTCGATTCCTCTTTCTTTGGACCGGACTTGGCAGATGCGAGTCCTTTAGGTTCTGGAAGGATGATTGGATGGGGACTGGTCCTCTTCCCAATATTTTCTCGCATTTGTTCGGTTTGGCAGCCAACAAGGATGCTTTGGTCTCTGAGATTTGGGATCTGGCATCATCTTCTTGACCTCCTGTGTAAACACAGCTTGGTTTATCAAAGGCTTCCATGGAAGAATTCCAGGGCTTCCTGGGAATGTTAGATGGAGTGTCTCCCATTGTTGACTCACAGGACGGTTTTATTTGGAAGGAAGAGGGTTTTCTATTGGGAGAGCATACAAGAAGTTTTTTATTTGAGGGACCTGCCTCTCAGATCTCGGTAGATTGTTCTTTGGTGTGAAGACTACCACTGCCACAGAAAATAAAAAAATTTCTTTGGTTATTTAGAAGGAAGAAGTTGATTACTAAGGTGTTTAGAGCTAGATGGGTGGAGGATTAGGATTTGACATACTCGTTTCATGGGGTCGTGGATGAGGATTTGGATCATCTTTTCTTCTCATGTCAGTTTTCTGCAAAGATTTGGAGGGGCATTCAAGTGTGACGTGCAAATTTTGCTTCATTTGATGGTTGGTGGGCGTCATTCCAAAGCTATGTTCACTCTTACACGGTTGGCTGGGTTAAGGCCATTGTGGCTTTGTGGTCTATTTGGTTGCAACATAATGTTGTTATCTTTAGAGGGGAGCAAGTTTGGGTGGATAATATTGTGAGGAAAGCTATTTTCCTTTCAGACATGTGGCTCCAAAATTTGCAAGTCTTCCTTTTTTATGAATGAATTTACCTGGATGGTTACCGCCCCGGTAATTTTCCTTCTTTTTCTCAAAAAAACAAGTTGTTACTGAACATGAGGTCACTCAAAAGGTGTCATTGTCCTCCTTTTTCTTATTATCCTGCCACAATATAGTTCCTTGTGTCAAGTTTACTTATTTGCATTTGGCTTGTGAAAGAAATGAAATAAATCACACTCCCCTCAATCCAGGGTCTTGTTCTAAGAAAAGTTTGTTAAAGGTAGTTCCACTCTACGGCATTTGGCTGTTAGTTAGGGTAGTTTGGCTCGTTAAAAGTAAAAAAAACAACACATTTGTTTTGAGCTTGATACATAGAATCACTAGTCATTCTCTAGTACCAAGTAGTAGTAAGGGAGAAGGCCATACTACAAATTAGATGTTATGCATAAATTTTGTTGGAATTCAGAATAAGGTCTTTAATTGACATGCTAATTTAATGCCAGTAAAAATCCTTTGAGGTATGCTGGTTTTATTTGGTTTCATGGTACTTTCATGCGTTATACTGAATGTGATTTGCATCTGGTTGCAGAATCCTGGAGCCTGTTTGTACACGAAGGATGAAAGCTTGCTCTCATGTGAAGGATCCCATAGACATACAAGGAGACTCTGCCCATGCACTTGAAGAGGCAGCTTCCTAAACTTTTTCTGCTCCACCTTTCTTGTGTGCACAGAGATCACACTGGTGCTCGACAGACCACATATATTACACAAGGTTTGTTGGTACATCTCAAATCATGCTTGAGACATGCGTGCTCCACCTTGTTGAAAGCAAATTTTTTAAACTTCAGATATGAAGAATTACAGATTATTTCAGGTTGATCTTCAAAATTTTACTCACGAAACTCTATAATCGCTAGATAGTCACTCAATGATGGTAATGATAAGGACAACAAAGATGATGATATGATGGGCTTGTTTGTGCAAAAATATGCACTAAATTTATGGGACGTTTAGATTGTTGTACTTGCACTCCCTAAGGGAGATTTCTCCTCCTTGCATCTGGCTTTTAAGTTGGAATTCTTGACTTTCTTCACCGGGTTACGGTAATGAAGGGTGAAATACCAATCGGTGTCCTGATTTATGCTGAGGATTAACTCAAGTTTAAGTAATGATAGGTGATAGCCTAAGCATCAACTTGGGAAAAGAGTCTAATTTTCTCACCCTTGTCAAGATACATATTGGCTTGAGCTTTCAACTCATCATTCGTTAGAATTCCATTACCCGGGAAACTCTACGCATAACTGCAACCAAGAAGTAAAGTATGACACGGAACTAGATCCTGGCCATGAAGGCTCAGGTGCAAAAGCATGCGCTATGTCTGCTGACCTGGGATGTCACATCTACTTCGTGAAACATTAGAGAAGTTGAAAGTGTTTTGAGTGCTCGAACTCATCAACCTTGTGGTCATGTGGTCTAAGGATTTGAACACCATGGACCGAAATTGTCTCATCCCTACTGACATGCCCGCTGGTATCTCAGGATTTCATTTACTACAACTAAAATCCCAAGCCAATTATCTCACCAGGTACTGAGTTAGCTAAAATCAGACCAGGAATCAAAGCTAGTTTTGTTCACTTACATTTTAGACAAGTTGGCCTGCAGGTTAATACACGGGTAGAAAATTTAGATTCACAATTCAACCATAACCATCTCTTCATTTTACGATATCGCTGCTCCAGTTTATTCATCGGATGCTACGAAGATTTAGATGTTTCTGTTTACCGAAATGTGAAATCAAGGGAATGTATACAAACTTCAAAATTCCAATACACTAAAGGACCATCGTTATCGTTAATCCTTCTAATGCACAAGAAAGGAAGCCATGGCATTATTGCAATGTTAGTGGGAAACATCATGTGACACACGATTCTAAAAATTCGGCTCTATCCACGTATCACACTCTGCGCAACTTTCAGAAGTCGCATGGCAGATGACCATACCCATCTCCTCACTCGTACGGTCATGCATCACGATAGACATCCAAGCTCCATCAAATTTCAAACATCATTATTCTACACGATGATACAACGACCTTCCATAAACCTAATCAAAAGTGGGCCCCCTGTAAAAAGCTCGGTCGAGTAGTGTTGAATCTATACCACGACTTTAATAGTAAGAGATATTCATTCACCCTCCACATAAAGAGACCACGTGATGCAAAGGACAGACCTTCTACAATATAATTAACCAAAAACAAAAAAACAGCAGCACCAAAGACAGGAACTGCTACTCCAATCCATTCTCAGAAGGAATAGTCGGTCTTGAAGGTGGTGCCCATCTGCAGATTCTTGAACCCGCCGGCGGCGGGTGCGGCTTCCTCCGGCGGCTCGTCCCCGTCGTCCTCCGGTGCGAACGCGGGGTGCGTGAGGATACTCGCAAAAAGCTGCGTGCCACGCAGCGCGTTCGTGAGCGGGAGGTGCCCCTCGGGCACGCCGTCGGAGAGCTCCCACGTGAACTCGTCGGGGAACGACTGGTACGAGTACTGCTCGACCTCCGAGGAGTCGAGCCTCTTCATCCACCCGAGCTTGATGAAGAGCCTCGTGAAGTCCCTCCCTTGCTTATCCCACAGACGCCGCTGCACGCGGTAGCCGAAGCGCCCCCCGCTGTGCTCGCGCCAGAGGTCATCGATGGCGCGGAGGTCGGCTGCGGGGATGGAGCGGACCTCGGAGAAGAAGACGTACCCGCGCTTGAGGGCGGCGTCGCCCGCGAGGGCGATGAGGAGGCGACGGGTCTCCTCGTCGGCCCCGCGGAAGTCCCCCGAGGAGAGGCAAGCGGAGAGGGAGTCGAGGGAGGTGGAGGACGGGGAGGGGGCGGAGGTGACCGGGGACGAGTGGGAGGAGGAGGTTAGTGAGCAGGAGGAGAGCCTTGAAGAGGAGGGTTTGGTTGGAGAGGAGGAGGAAGAGGCCCGGGAGAGGAAGGAGAGGGAGGTGGTGGAAGAGGTGGAGCGAAAGGAGGACTTGGGGTGGGGGTGGGGGTGGGGGTGGCGGTGGAGGAGGGAGTGGAAGGAGGAGGAGGAGGAGGAGGAGGAGGCCATTGTGGTGAGTGGGGAAGGATGTGGTGGGGGAAAGTATTTAAGGGATGGGTGGGGGTGGGGATGGGGATGGGGGAGATCTGATGTGGAATCCATTGGGGCGTTGTGATTGGTGGAATAGTGCTTGGGTTGTGGTCTCTCTGGATTTCCTTCCCTTCTTAATCCCTTTCCCAGCTGGGGCTTGTTGGGGCTTCTTCTGGTTCTGCACCTGGGTGGTGTGGGTTTGTGGCGTTCGATGGGCCGACGTTGAAGGGTTTGCTGGGAAGCGTGTGGTTCGGGGGTTGTGCAAGTCTCTATTTTCTCTTCTTCTTTTTTCTCATTTTGGTGGGTGTTTTTCTGATTTTTTTTTTAAATGGCTTACAAATCAATCTTCTAGGTAATTGATTGTGCCCTCGACAGTCCTACAGTGAAAATAATAGCAGGAAAGTAGATGAGAAAAATTCACGACACAAAAACACCAACACGTTAGTTAGTTTCATGAATATGATGTACATCTAGGAAGATGATGATGTCATCAAATTTTTGCTATATGTCTCGCTTTATCGTAGTTCCACAACAGAAAGGGATATCTTCTTTTTTAATACAGCTCTTCCTTATATAGGGATTGAGGAGGGTGATCATTAGCTCCTTGAGGAGCAAAGCAGATTGTTTCGATTTTTGCCCTATCGCCTCGTTTCCAGCGACGTCACCTCATTCCTAGTGCCATCGCCTCGATTCTGGGGTTGTTGCCTTGACTTTCGTGTCGCTGTCTTGATGGGGATGGCAGCTCCTAGGTCACTCCTCTGGCAGTCATGATTTTGGCCATAAGGTGAAGCGGCAAATCGAGTGATGGTTGGTCTTACAAGTTCAATCTTATAAAACTATCTCATCATTACCAGTATATGTGAATAATTGTAAATAAAACTACCGATTAACCGTGCATCTTTGCAACAAGATTATTTATTGCCTTCCTCTTTGCAAAGTCCTTAAGAATGAGATCAATGCAATGGGCTGCACAATGAGTCAAAAAAATTGTATACTTGCTAGACTTCATCAATTTCTTACTAGCCTTCTTAAAATTGCTACCATTATCGGTAACAATTTGGACCACATGTTTGAGTCCAACCTCCTTAACAACGTTCACCATTAAACGATATATGTACTTGTAATCTTTGACTTCATTAGATGCATCTGCAGATTTCAAGAAGATCGTCTTCCCATCACAATAAAGAAGGAAACTTATTATTTGCCTTATGGTGAAACCGGTCCACCCATCGCACGTTAAGAACACACCATAATATACCCATATCATTTTCAACTCATTTATGTAGTTGTTAATGTCATCCTTGTACATATACAAGTACTTGCTCATGATCTCATGTGCAGTAGGAGCCTTTACCCTGTTCCTCCTTGGACAATCTTATCCACAACATACTGCAGAAATGGTTCATTTGCTACATTTGCTGGGATAGAATGTGTAAAAAAGAGTTCAGAAATGACCTTCCCACCCTTTCTCTAACATTCCCAAACATCCCCTTGACGGTCTTTTGCTTCCTATCCTGACTAAGAATATATTCCATACTAGTCAATCTCCCAAATTCTATACCCCTTTGTTTTTTTGTAGGATAGTCAGGGATGTTGATACGGGCACTTCCACCTCCTCTCTCATAAAAAGGCCTCTCACGGGCAAATTCCTCTTCTTTTCACACCTCATGTTCACTCCTTACGGATTCTCTAATAACATTCCTGTATGCCTGTTCCTGTCCAGGAGTTTCACAATCATTAGGATACTGAATATCTGAATCATCATCCAAGTCATCTATTTCAGTGTACTCTTTTCCCCACATTCTCTCTTGAAACATCTCCTCTCTCTTTGCTTTTTCCTTACCTTTTGTTTTCCTTCCCTCTAAATTGTCTAGCATTAATAGCCTATCTTGTTCAGGTACATTTCTGCACTTGGCTACATTTTTGTATTCAGCTACCAAGTGATGTTTCAACCTTGTGATGCCTCCTCTCATCATCCTTTTATCACAAAAGTTACATTGTGGCTTCAATTTGTCTCCATTTATGGGAGTAGCATAATTCCACCCAATTTCTCCAATATCCTCACGAGAGTGACCCAACAATCCCAACCCTGACATGATTGAACACCTACCATTGTAAAACAAAAAATCTATCACAATTTAACTAACATGAATAATCTCGAAATGAATAGTAATTGAGGTTAAAAGTTAAAACATGATCATTTGGAATTTAGTCCTAATCCAAGCAGTACTAGCCTCAATTGGATTACCCTGACCCTTGAATTACCTGGCCTACTAGATGGGTGGGACCCCTTAGGACACCCCACATGGTGGGATGCCACTAGAGGTTAATGCAATTACAGCACCGACCTGTCTTGTCACCGATTGGTCCATGTAAACAAGGTCCCGAAATGAGCCAATTAAATATATCTGACTTAGACAAGTATCCAAGTTCCAAACCTTCAACCTACTTCGTACATCTACTTTTTCTTAGGCTTGGGTAGTAGTAGTAGTCTAGTAGAATTGTGGTAAATTTTGAATTGAGGTTCTAAGTGTCTATTTCAAGTTTCAACATTATTTTAACAATTTTAAAAATGTGAATTTTCGAAGTATGTCGAAGAAAATTTGTAATTTTGATAGCAAATTTCAATGAGTGCGAGGAGTTACTCACATTAGTTGTTTTGGTGCAAAATAGCATATGTCTTTGTCGCCATCCATTTTGTGGCTCATGTGGATCATGAGAGCTTGTGCTACTTGTTAGAGTTGCGATGATACAATGGCAAAATTGGATTGCCAAGCTTATCATCTTAATTTTACCATTAGGTGCCCTTGGGATGATCACAATGAGACCTCGTGATTGTTGTCGTTATTGTTTAGTCATGTTACCCTTATTATAGGATAATTATACAAAACATGGGGAATATTATGCAACTATACAAGCATGGAGAGTATTATTATATACAAAGCATGAGTCATTGTATAGCTCTAAAGTTGACATATTTGATGGAGCAATAAAATGACGATCAACATATTATTATAAGCAAGTTGCATTCGCTTACATAAAACTTTTATGAGATTATTAAAATAATGAATATTATGTTTTATAAAACTTAATAATAATGATCTCATAAAGCAACTAGACGTCACATATTCTTGTGCATCATCATTACGTTGATGCTGCTACTAGAGATTAATGGATACTCACCTGAAAGTTGTAACCAACCTTGCGCTTATGGCTTTTGCAAAAAACGAACTCACCAAACACTAACTCACAAGTCTCACAATCTCGCAGTTACTGACTCACTGAGTTTTTGAGTTGTAAATTGTGAGTCGTGAGTCATGACTTCCATCGGATTTTATAAGCATTCTAAGATGCTTCGATTTGAATATTTTATGAGATTTTTATTATTAAATCAGTCAGTGGGTAAGTCGGTGACGACGTGAGTGCAAATCGTATGATTCGAGAGGTTTTTTATTGATTTTTTACAAATATATTCGTCGATGGATGATTTCATTCTATGATTAATATTATATGTGATTTTTGTAATTTAATCTGTTCGTCCGTCGTCGACTCGTGTGATACGCAAATCTTGTTATATCCATGATTTTTTATTGAATTTTTACAAAGATATATTTCGGTCAAAGAATTCATTCATCTAATAATATTTTATATGATTTGTAATTTAGTCAATTTCATCCATTGTTCACTCGTCGTTTATGTCGCACAATCACAGCGTCAAAATGTAAATCATTTTATTCGAATGATTTTTTATTAAATTTTTACAAACATATCGGTTGGTTCAAGAATTCTTTCATCAATTAATATTTTATATTTTTTATAATTTAGTATATCTTGTTTTTTATAATTTGCACGACTCACACAGTCGCACATATCACAAACAATTCAACGGGAAATCACGATACACTTTTGTCATGAACAGTGCATGATATCGGTGCTATATCGTCGATATCTCGTGATATCGACAATATATCACCAATATCATGGTAAAAAGATACTATCAATGATATCGATATGTTAAACCTCGGCGATGCCGATATATCGACAATATATCGCTGATATATCGCGATATTTCAAACCCTATTTTCAAGCGTGGAGTTGAGCCAACAGGCCTAGTTACTTTCTTGACTGACATTTCTTCCCATCAATAATGTAGGTATGAAAATTTGAACCCGAGTCTCTCCTGTTAAAGTCAGGAGTCTCCACCGTTCAATCATATCCCACGTGAGCATTTTTTTCCAAAATTGATTTCACGTGAGAAGTGACACGTGAGCAACCACAAGATTGGAAGGTGACTTGGAAACATGAACCATGCATGTAGAGTTTCTATCATCTCAGGGAATTGCCTACCTCTTATTGAATTTCGGTGCAGTACTCTTTGTGTGAGGGATTCTTTCCTGACGGACAGCACCACTGTGATCCTGTGAATTGGGGCTGAGTTTTCACCGTCTACGAGACCTTTCATGCTTAAAAGGACAGTGTTGCTTTGCATCAGAATCAATTAGTTGAAGCACTCTTCATAAGATTCAACGAGAGCTCCCAACTAGCAATCAGAATCGACATAAGACGAGGTGTAAACTCAAACACAAGGAATAGGGCAACGCCTATGCTTTGGAGCAAGACGGCTAACAAATTCGCTAGAATGCAAGCAAACATCGGAAAAGACCACATCTATCAGCTAGGAGACAACGGCATCAAAGGATCTTGTCAATCATTGTGATTGCCTACATGTAATAACATACCTATACATTCCAACAATTTGCACAAATGCATTTAATATATATATATATATATATATATATATATATATATATATATATATATATATATATATATCACTTTTCCCATCTTATGGGTCATCAAGGATGCATATGGCAAGCCCTTCAAGCACACTTGGGAGGGGCTTTCTATGTGCAATGATATAGTACATATTTCTCTTCCAAAACATGGTATCCTTCTATATGTGAGTTCAATCAACAACTCCTTTGTCTCTTATGCAATTGCCTTCACATTTTCTCCTACTCCCTAAGCTAGATCCTACATTTAGATGTAGAAGTCTTGGTGGTGGTTTGCTTGAACCATTCATAAGAACCATCGATCATTGGCTCACATGGCATTTTCTATTGATGATCTTTGAGCATGATTAGATTCAAACTCTACACAAATGAACCATCTTGATAACAATGCTTTGAAGTGAAATTTGCACTTTTTATGAGAAAGGTCCTACCTTTTGCCAATAAGGAAACAAGAAATACATAATCGAAACATGAATTTGCACAATTCTAAAGAGTCAAAATTATAGTAAAGAGAAACTAAAGAATACTCTCTCTAAGATTAAGATAAGATTGAGAAAGGTAGGATAAAATGCTCAAGGAAAAAAGAAAAGGGAATTGGCAATTGTAAGCCTATGAAATTAGAACTTTCTATATTCGGTGTGCTTATATACCTTTATGAGCCACCTTGATGTTTTTTGGTTGTCCAAACCTCAAGGGCTAAAGGAAGTCTACCTGATCTAGGGGATCTTGGGAGGTATATTGTTGACCACTAGGGTCCCTTGTGAGCTTATAACTGGATGGAGTAATGCTAGTTATAGCCATAGTGCCATCTTTGACTCATCGACTAGTTTTTAGCCTAGTCAACTAGCTAAACTCAGCAACAGGCTTCAAACTTATTTTGTGTTAGACTTTGTGCCGTTGAGGAATCATCTAAATAATGTAATGAGTTATATTAAATTAGATTCTCTCATATGAATAAAAGTTTCAATTTCCTTTAGTGCATAATTGATTCCTTAGTACGATTAGAGTAATGTACTTGGTCAAATCGAACATAATTAATATATGTTGACTCGAAGATCTAAATGATTTGGAGGATTCAAGAACATGTCAAGAAACCATTACGATATTCGATTATGTGTTTTCGATTTGAGTAAGGATAGCAATCTTTTCAAGAGACCGCAGCCTAGTAATACACTAATGAGGATTCAAAACAATGTTAACTCAAGGAGTTGACTTCATGAAATAGAAAACAATCAAAAACCATCTTGAATGTTGTTATGAAGAAGGCATAGCTTTTGACCTAAGATAGATATATATATCTCTTTTCTTGAATATACACATGTAACAAATCGACGATTAAGGCATCAATCTTGGTGATGACATTCAAAAGCTAGTGTATATGTGAGAAAGCAAGAGATATATGATCTCTCAAAGAGATCATACAAGTCTAATGTGCATAGTGGATCAAAGGAACAACTCACTCCGAATATTTTGGGATAAATAAATATTACACGTGATCATAAAATCCTGATTGGACTTGTATACAAAAGAAAAGAAAATAATCCTTTTTGTCCTCACCCTAATCATTAAAGAGGATTATATAAATACATAAGACTTGGTAGGGATGACAGCAACTTAATGAGATTAGAATTCCAGCTCATATTTTCTTCCAGTGCGAAGGACCTACAGATATTCAAAATTTCTAAGGGAGGCATAGTGCGAAAAGTCTAAGTTCCTGAATGCTTCCTATTAGCTTGATGAAATTAATAGTGATTCCTATGTAGTTCCACTTTAGAGGAAAATCATATGTTATTTAAAGAGTTAGATAATATTTACTTTAGCATTTGATTGAGCTAAAATAAGTTTAGCCTTGGTCCATAAGTGTTTCAATGGCGGTTAACGCATTATGGATATTGAAACCTAATTGGATCACTAATTATAAAGGCTTACATGGAATTTATCAAATGGGAATTAGTCCTAATAATTTGATCTAATGCAAAATATTTCTCAAGGGCTTGTAGGAGAACCCTAACCAAGCCATTTGTTAGGGGTTGAGCACATCAAGGCTATCTTCACCATATGGGAGAGAAATGTGGGTGTTGTTATGGCCAAAAGAGAGAAAAGTCTCCACCACTTAAACAGAGAGAGAATCATGGACCACCGCTACCATCTTCCTCTACTCTAGTTAGATGCTAATCATAGGGTCACACACGAACCACCAAGGCTAGGCGTTGACTACCAAGTCTAATTAACATCCACTCGAATAGTTATTTTCTCTAATTGATTGCAAGTTCGAGGTTGTGTTGGAAACTAAGATGATTGTTGTCTCTCTCATGAATCGCGAAGGGTTCATGATCCATACATATCTAGGTGTTCTCGACATCAATGTTCTTATCATTTTGCTATGAAAAAGGGAGTTCCATCAAACCGGTACTTAGGTATTCCATTGTAGTCCTTGTAGATCGCAAAATGGATAGAAATTAGTTTTTCCCATATAATTGTAATTATAGATTATTTATTATTCTTTCAAAATTTTGGGTATTGAATTGAATTGAAGTTTTAAATAACTAATTTTTTATGCTTTCGCAATGTCACTTATTTCCCAACATTTTGATCATAACTTCCACATCTGGAGTCTAATTAACCCTTATCTTTCCATACATGTTTCTTTTCTTGAGAAAATGCAAATATTTCTAAATTTCAATGGTCAGGTTTTAAGGGAACTCATGAAATAAGAAAGTGCCTTGAACTTTCTTTCAATGTACCAGTCACCTCTATCTAGTTGATTGTCTTGCTTGACTAGTTGATTCATCCATACCTTCCTTTATTGTCCCTGAATTGATCAACTATTATCTCAATTAGTCGAGTAGGTAGAACCAAAGTTGGTCCATTTTGCCTCTCCCTTGTTGTCGACTTCCTAACAATTAGCTGACTTCACAACATTCCTTATTTTATTTATCAATCTCTTCTTATTACTGCTAGAATTCTTTTAATTCTTCCAATTTACACTTTAATCCATTAGAGCTTTTAAGGTATTTTTTCTTTGTTATAATAAACCTAGCTAATTTCGTTACCATGGATAATTAACTCTCTCGTTTATAATGGCCACCAAAACTATGAACAAAATTCTAACGAAGGGGACCTATGTGCTAGAGTCTTTTATGCTACTCAAGGTCGAATCTAGAGAAGGGTTGATGAAATTCGCCACCAACAATTCTCCTCTCTTTGGTTATGCTTAGATGGAGTCTAGTTTGTGGATGGAAGGTTGGCAAGTTGGTCAAAAGTGGATAGTAGAGTTTATGAGAGATATCATCTCACATTTCTATTTATGGCATATTAACTTACTTATCACATTTGATCATTACTAACTCTACTTCTTAGCAAAATAACAAAAATAAAATCCATCATTAATATAAACTAAATAAACCACAATGTTGTCTTTATTTATATCACGTTAAATTTACTAGTTACCAATGAACTCAACACCTCCCATACTTTATCTCTTCTAATGTGAAACTAACACCTTCTATACTTTTTCACTTCCACCATGAAACTTGCAAAGACTTTATGAATTGCATTACTTGCCATTCACTACCACTATCTTGAAAGTTCCCCAACCACCACCCACCCCCCCAACACCCTTTTAGCAAACCCTACATAGCCGCCATCACTAGGCAAGGCCCCAACTAGTCATCGCATCAATTGATTCCGCATCAACCCCCCCCCCCGCTCTATTGATGACTTCTTGCACATATCAACCTTAGTGCAACTAGTGTTGCCGACTACTTGCTGTGGTTGTTGAATCCCCCTCTATTGGTGATGTTGGTGGCAGTCAGTTAACCCCCCCAATCACCCTTTTTGTTGCTGAGGGGTAATTGTCATCATTGCTACTTTCATCAGTGATCCGCAACTTTGTTACGTTTTCCAACTAGGTAGTAGTGACTTGTCTCACCCTCTCGTGATAACCTTTAATCATGATTCTAGACACTTATAATTTCGTTGTTACTGATTATTGGTGATTTCCAGTCATGTCACTTAATCTTTATTTTTAGAGATCATACTCATATTTTCCATTTATACTTTTCTTTATTTACTACTTTGTTCTTATTACATAATATTCAAGTTTATTTCAAACACCCCGTGTCCTTTTGACAAAATTGTATCCTATCTTTTGAGGATGTACTTTGTGAATACTGAACCAAATCATTTCCAAATTTTATGTTTATTTGATGCCTTGTGACGTCGCTACCCACCATGCGGATCATTTGTGGCTCGAATCTTCCGCACACGACCTTACGGCTAAGATCCGATTAGCCACTGCTGTTGACACCTCCTGTTTTATCTTTTATTCATTCCTTTTGATGTTTCGCATGTAGCAGGTCCCTTAGTATTGTAATCAAATATTTTCTCCTTTAATGTATTATTATTCTCCTATTGGAGAATGCATCAAAAACAAAAAAGGGCTACTTTATAAATTAGAAACAATGATGGATTTATTTTTGCTGAGTTGATCGATCACAAATATTAAAAAGTATATTGCAGGAAATTCTGATGTTAACTTTATAAATAAGTTCAACACTTTTCAAAACGTTGAACTCAATTTAGGATGTTAAAAAATGAATTCCACAATAAACATAGTTGATTTCACCTTTTTATCATATTTCGTATTAAGGTATGTGTGGCTACTTGTTAAACTATTTTAAGTGCAATGTAGAGCACATTATATTTGACTGTAACCGTAAATTCACTTCATCCTCTGGCTTGAAATCCTATAGCTCTGCCACTGGTTTTATCATCACTGCACCATTCCAGCTACTGAAAGGACTTCCGAAGGGGATTTTTACGTATAAGATGGTCTTTTAACGTTAAAACATTTTATGGACAAGAAAGCATGCGCTTCCTGAGAAAAAAGATACTGGAATGCTAAAATCCCTGTACCCATTGTCTATGGCAATCAAGACATTCCAATACTTAATACAGACGGTGCCTCTGCATTATCAGACGTTCTTTTACAATTTCTTATATTTGAAAGAATTTTTTTTCCCTAAAAGAGGGCTCTTCACTACTCATGGTTATATGTGCTTCGTAAATGAAGCCCCTAAATGGCATGGATGTGCAAGGTATATCAAGACTGAATGAACCGTTGCAAAGTTTTCACGCTGCTTCAGCCATCATCCGCCCAAACATCTCCATTCGTACGCTGTGCATCGACCAGCTTTCTGGAAAAACAATCTGTGTGCCTGATTGACAGGAAAGGGAAAACGATCACTCTGCATCTATGGTTTCACCTAGGCATTGTCAGGATTTCGCACATTTTGGCAGTCACCTAGGCATTATCTGGATTTTGCCCATTTTGGCGATCACCATTGGCCCCATAATCAACCCATGGTAGTAGAGATTCCAGAAAAACAATAGCCGGATTTCGCCCGACAACTTCCCGTATCTCCCGGGCTCTGGCATGTATATTCTCATTCCCAGGTTCATGTGCAATACGTTGGCCGACCATAAACTGCCTCACCACTTCTGGAGGAATTGAAGGCACCACGTCAGAGAAATCAGAAATCAGCAGATGAGCATACCTGCAAAATTTTGGAAAATGACAAGAAGCCTTAAACAGCGAAGAAAAGCATAAGCGCAGAGAACAAAAATAAAAAAGGCCATTGTGATGCTAACAGAAAGTATAGTGCAAAATCAGTCACATCAAATCCCTCTAACATCCAAGTCCAATCAACTGTCGACAAATTTGACTGAATTACAAAGTTTTCTCCATTTGGAAGAGAACTGAGTAACAAAGTTGACCATTGAAAGATTCTCAAATTCAAATCGTATTGAGCAGGATTCATATTTCAGACATTACACCACCTCCTCCAACTTGTGAATGCTCCGAGGTAATTTTCTTGTTCCGCTACTATCTAGTCAAATCATATCAAACTTTTGATTTAGCTTTGTTGTTTTACAATGTGCTTGCAAACACCCGTTATTAATAATGATGATTGCTCGATTTAATCAAATTCAAGATGTCGATAAAACTAATGATTGTTAGACCTTTTCCTAAATTTGCTAGATAACTTACTCAGTTAGAACCAAAGAAAGTTTTAAGAAGTGGAATGTATTTATTTAAAAAGTGCTTAATTTATTTCAAATTTTCTAATACAATGCAGATGATTGCTTTTGACCCAATACACGAGCACCCTTCACAAATGTATGGTAGGAAGGAACCCTTTTTCAAAGAAAGCAATGGTACCAACAAGTATATACCAGACTAGTGCTCTACAAGGAAATAATTGCAACCAACATCTACCGTTTCAAGAGAAAAAAAATTACAACCAACATATATGTTTGATTTGACCTGCAGCTACCTGTAATTTTAATTCAGCCTAAACAAGATGTAATAGAGCAATACGGATAGCTCTCCTTCCATGACAATAGATAGATAGATAGATAAAAGACAAGCAGGTAATAAGGCACGGAGGAACTTGACAATGTACAAAGAAGAGTATATGATCAAAATACCAGGGTACTTACTCATTCTTTTCTGATGAAAAAACCACTTTTCTAACACAAGCCCAGTTTTTGGTTTCACTGGCATAATGTTTCAAAGATTCAATGACATGCAAGGACGATTCTTTCAAAAAATTCTGCAACTCCGGAAACCTCCAGATAATGTAATTCCGCTCCACATAGATATCAATAAGATGATCCCATGTTGGACCTCCTGCCTTAGCAGAACCAAAATATGGATTCTTAAGTATCTGTGTCCATGCTGAATCTTGTAACGGTGCCTTGGAAACCAATTTCTTAAGAACTAAAGGATGAAGCATTAGGGCCTGTTTCATAAGATCACCCGAAGTGGCCCTATCATTTCTATCAGTCTCCTTACGAGTAGCATCTTGTTCAAGATAAAAGCGGGCAATAGCAAAAGAATATGAGAAGTTAGGATACAGCCAGACAGAGCAATCACTTTTATATTCCTCTGAGAACTGCTCTAGCCATGCATATTCTCGAGCCCTTATAGAAAAATAATCAATTAAAAACAATGCTCCAACTGGATCATCAGAATCAAGTGATAATAAAAGCTTGCAAACTTCAAGAGCTGAACGGTGACAACCACGCCTGTCCAAATTTTTCATATGACTGAAAAGAGCAGTGAAAATTGGTTTGTTCGTGTCATGACTATATTTTAGCTGACAATTACCTCGTATGGGATTACAAAGAGGATGCCATGCACATTCTAGTGCAAATAAACACTTCCCAATAGAATCTGCTGCAGACTGGTGCTCGCCTGAAAACTTAAAGACCTCTGCAAAAGTCAAGAGTGCTTCGACGTGGTAAGGATGATGGGCCAAAATGGTGGCAATAGCATTGAGATCATGGGAAGCCTTGGCATCCTCAAATAGTTCTTGCACATGTATGTATGCTTGGGAATATACGTACCTATGAAATAAGTGAATTCAAGGTTAGTTTCCTTTGATTATACCTTTTGCTTTATGTACACGTAGAGTGATATCTTGAATGAGGATGTACAATCTTAGGTAAAACCAACTAGCAGATTCAAATAAATAATACTCATCTTTAGGACTATCTTGTATACAGTAGAGAAGAGTTCTTTTCCAAATAAAAAAAAAAAGGAAAAGAAAATGAATGGATGACATGCATGCAACTAGAAGGTTGATAGCAAGGATAGCGGATAGCATGTATTCAGCATTGCAGTACTTCCTGCGCACTTTAAAAACTCTGAAGTAGAGTGACACAATGGCATGCATCTCTTAGCAAGTCATGCATTAAATATCTAGACTAAAATACATGGAACCCCCTATGCTTTAGGGCAGAAATCAGTTCCCTCCAGTAGTTGAAATCTGTTAAAAGCCAACCCCCCAGCCCCTCCCCACACCCCGGTATCATGTTCGATGTAAAGACACCCTCCAAATTTAAGACCAAACTAACCTTTACCTCCCACCTCTTCCACCACAACCACCACCACCTATTGGTGCCATCAGTCCCCTGTCCCCAATCACCTCCTACTCTGTTCCCTTCTCAACCACTCCACCTGACCACTCATCTTCCTCTACAACAAAGAACCTCCTGTTTGAAGGAGACATTCAGGACTTTCCAATAGATGGCAATGATCACCCAAGACCATCAGCAAGTGGCAAGAGGCCTTTCTTGCTAGTTGCCTTTGACAACAAAGAGGCTAGGCGAAGCCACCATGGTCGTTACCACCTGGCGGTGGCTCAAGGGCTCAGCATCGAAGCACCCCTTCAATGCCCTTGAACTCAAGAGGAATGCCTCTTCACCACCCTCACCCTACAGGTCCTCCACTACCTCGCGTGCTATGCTTCAACAGGGTTGTGCGCTCTATGATTTCGGTGATAGCAATGCTAATGTACAAGGTGGGCAGAGCAACGATCGTGTCTATGGTCGGGGAGATCAAAATCTCCATTGAGTTCGATACCTGCTACTGCTCACCAGTGGTGGCAGATGCGATTCTTCAGTGATGGTGGCTTTGGCTTCCTTATGGCATTTGGATTTTCCTTTGTCACCACGTCTCCTCGATGGCTTTGTTAAGGAAAAATGATGCATTTACTTTCCTACAAAACCCTAGGCCTTTATTTATAGAGGAGAGGCAAACGAAAAGCTAAATACAAACTAAATACAAAAAAGACAAAAAAAGTAACACTTATAACACCCTCCTCAAGTTGGAACATAGATGTTTATCATATTTAGCTTAGAACATCGGTCGAAGGAGGATAGTGGAAGCACCTTGGTGAACATGTTTGTTGCTTGGTCTTCATATGACACATGGAGCGTGTGGATGTATCCTTTCTAGATCATATCCCATGTATCATGACAATCCACTTCCACATGCTTTATTCGCTCATGGAAGATTGGATTGTTAGCAATGAATAATGCAGCTTTGTTGTCACACCTTATCTCCATGGTATCAGTCGTGAGAATTTGTAGATCTATAAGGGCAAACTGAATCCACATGAGTTCCATAATAACTTGAGCTATAGCCATGTATTTTGACCCCGTACTCGATTTAGCCACTACGATATGTTTCTTACTCCGTCATGTAACAAGATTTCCTCCAAGAAATATACAGAATCCCATAGTGGACTTCCTGTCCTTTAAGCACCTAGCATAGTCTACATCAGTATATGCCATCACTCCCAGTGAGTCACCTCGAGTAAATAATAGTCCTTTCCTTGGTGCAGACTTCAAGTATCTAAGAATCATGATTACTACATCCCAATGAGCTCTCCTTGGTTTGTCCATGAACTGGCTTACCTTGCTAACCGCAAGGGCAATTTCAAGTCATGTGACAGTCACATGCAACAGCTTACCCATAAGGCATCTAAACTGCCTTGCATCCACAAAAGCAAAGTTATTCTCATACAAATGCACATTCAGGTTCATAGAAATGGAGGCTAGCTTTGCACCAAGCATTCCCATCTCTTGAAAAAGGTCAAGTGCAATTTCCTCTGTGAAAAGGCAACTCCCTTTGCATACCGAGCAACTTCAATGCCAAGAAAGTATCAAAGTGGGCCCACATCCTTCGTAACGAAGTGTTTCACCAGAAACTCATTGGTAGTGATGATGCCTCTAATATCATCTCCAATCAAGATAAAGTCATCCATAAAGACTAGCATCGCAACTCTCCTCCTTTAGATCTTTCTTACAAACAAGGAATGATCTATCACAGACCTCTTGAAGCTAATGTCTTCAACAACTTTAGAGAATTTCTGAAACCATGCACGTGAGCTTTGCCTGAGGCCATAATGGCTTTATGTAATTTGCAGGCCTTGGAACACTCTCCTTCTACCTTAAATCCAGGAGGGTGCTACATGTAAACCTCCTCATAAAGATCCAAAAAAAATGTATTTTTGACATCTAACTGATGTAGCTTTCAATCAAGATGAACTACGACAAATATGAGAACCCGAAGAGTAGGGAGCCTTGCTACTAGGGAGAAAGTGTCAAAATAGTTGATCCCATTGGTCTGTGTATATCCTTTCACTACCAATCTCACCTTGTACCGCTCCTCTGATTCATTAGGCAAGTATTTAACCATAAAGACCCACTTACATCCTACTATAGTAACTTCTGATGGTAAATCAACAAGGCCCCAGGTCCCACATGAGAGCAGTGTTGACATCTCATCTTCCATGGCCTTTCGCCATTCTGGATCACTAAATGCCTGTTGATGCGTAGTAGGTGCCTACACACTAGAGAGAGCCATGGCAAACTTCTTATACTCAAGAGACAAGCTAGCCATAGACACATGCTTGGAAATGGGGTGAATGTTGCATTACTTGATCCCCTTCCGTAAGGCAATCGATATATCAAGATCAACATTCCCCTTGCCATCTATGGACTCATCTGTCTCAACCAACTATATTGCCAGAGAGTTATCCTGAGGTGCTGGAATGCCTTGGACAGTATCTAGTACACTAGAACTCAAGGTTCAAGGTGCCGATATTGATGTCGTGGAAATAAATTTCCAAGTGCGCGTACCATGGGCATGTCGTGGAAACGCCCGTGTATCGATGTCAGGTTATCAAGGTTATCAATGACCCAAAATTATCCGTATCAATATTTTCCATGTTGGAGATCTAATCCACTAGGCTGGTTGGCAGCAACAGTAGCAAAGTGTGCCAGCAGCAGCAACAGCAACACAATGAATCTTACCGACAACAGTTTCGCTAGCATGTCGAAACACCTACATATCGATAACTTTTCCATGTCGATATGTCTATTACTAAAAAATGGCCATATTGCTTGCATACCATTAGCATATAAAACATTGCTAGAACTAGCCGAAGTATCAATACTATTAGAAGGAGGGATTACCTCAGGAGTATATGATGACTCTAGCGTTGAAGGAAGGGGATCCTGTCTAAGGTGATGAGAATTGACAAGTCAAATGCATGTCCTGCCCAACATCAAGCATCGAACTCTGCTCAACATCAGGAGTCGGAATAGGTAGGGTCAGCTCACTCTTAAGGTAGATGTAACAATACAAGAACTCGCCAAGGAATAATATGGAACGGACTCAAAAGAGACACGGGCACTGGCAGTGGCATCTGCCAGTGGGATCATAGCACCTATACCCCTTCTAGGTTTGAGAATATCCCACAAATATACATTTTACAATCCTGGGTGATAACTTGTCCCCGTTGAAACCAGATAAATGAACTAAGGATACACATCCAAAGACCTTAGACTTCAACTTCCACAAGAAAGCCTAAGACAACCTAGAGAAACTATCAACAGCAACAAGATAAAACATGTGCCCCATACGATCAGGAGCATGACTCAGACCCTAAACATCTAAGTGAACTAACTAGAAAAGAGACTTTGCACAACAATGCCGACTAGGAAAAGAGCTCCCGTGGTGCTTCCCCCATTGATAGGTCTCCCACTGGAAAGTGGCGATGAAAGGAATCTACACTATGACTCGTCGTAGCTTAGTCAAAGGAAGATGTCAAAATCTCAAGTGTCAAAGATAACCGGAGGAACCTTTAGAGGAAATAATAGCTTCAACCCCCTTTTGCACGGCCACAATCAATCACATGCCCCGCCAATACATGCAGAAAGACAAAACATTGCGTCAAATATAGCCCTCAATTCTTTCATAATGCGACTAACTAAAAGAAGATTCAAAGGAAAATCTGAGGCATGAACATTTTGTAGCCATATATGAGGGGCTATCTGAACCTCCCCTTAACCCATGATAGGGGGAATTGCATCCATAGCCACAACAATAGTCCTCCCTAATGAGTCAAGTTGTACTGGTAAACTATTGAGCCTTCATGCGGATATGTCAAGAGTGCTAAAATCAACTAACCAACCTGCATCTTCAACGCTAGCATGACAAGGAGGACATATACCTAAAGACTTGGCAAGGGCAGCAGTATCTCCGAATCCCAATGGGGAGTTCTAAGTAGCAGTAGTAGGCATTGATAACCCATGATGAGAGAGCCTCTAGATCAACTCATCGTATTCTACCCTGGTAATAGGAGTAATTTCTGGACTAATCTCTGATCCAACAACCTAATGTACATTAATAGGTTTTCCATACTTAGCCCAGCAAGTATCCTCAGATGACTAAGTTTCCCGCAATGTGAACATTAGGGCCTAGGATGCCCCTAGTTTCCCTGTCCTCGTCCACAACCACGAGTGAACTTTCCAATGCCTCTGTCTCTTCCCTAAAAGGCCACCATAGCTGGCATGCGCTCAACACATGCAGAAGGTGAGTAGGAAACCACAAGTCTGCTTAGGCAATTGTATGTTTCTTCTATAGTGGTTATCTCTGGCAATTTCAACATCTAAGATCGGGTTGCCTCATAGACAAGGTCCAACTCAACTAGAAAATGCCCCACCTAGTATGTGCCCTGTAGAGTTTCTGTGACTCAAAGGAGCACGTAGGAGTATAGCTGTTAGCCTCTCAAAGGCTAACTTCAGTGCAGAATAGTAGTGAGCCAATGGCCTATCATCTCGCCTCATATGAGCTATCTTGTGAGGGAGTTGTAGGATGCGTATTGCATTCTTGTATTGAAAATATGTATGGCGAATTACTTTCCACATTTCCTTTACAGTCTTATAATACATAATCTCTATAGTGATTCGTTCTATGGTTGTATTCATGATCCACACCCTGACCAAGGTGTTGTCTTTCTTCTATGTGGCATACTTGCCAACTTTCTCAGTAGGCTCCAACTCGAGTAGTATAGGCTCCTTATCATGACCATCAACCACATTGAGGATTAATTGCGACCAAGGCACATAGTTGGACTAGTCAAACTTCGCGATCAGGCCAAAAAAGGAATTTTTGAATTCCCCATGACTTCCATCTCCTTGAGTAGAAGAATCAACCATTTCGGAGGCCATATCACCCACAATCGGAGTCCCACAACTGCTGAACAGTGAATAAACTTGGCTATTGATGGATGAAGATCACTATCTACTTAGTGTGTAGCCATATGGATGAAAAATAATAAAAAAAGTCAACTCTTTCTAGACAACTAAGTCGAGGCGATGCTTCAGTGATTGCAGCGACTCTTCACCGAGCTTAAAGGATGGCAAGAGGGTTGGAGCAACCCCCTTCAAGACCTATCTAGGCTAAATAGGGCCTCCAATCGACCCCCTTCCCTACAAGAGCAGGGGCAGTGCTAGTAGGCTTAAGCCCTACTGGCAGTGCTCCTACCAAAGGGGGCTCGGTCGATAGGCCACAGGCTAGCAACCCATCCGCTGGTGGGTCGAAGGTGGTTGCCGACGACGACGATAGCACTGGGCTCCTCCAAAGGTCGCTACGGCAATGGTGGTTTTGGTAAGGGTTCCTTAAGGCACAAACCCCATTGCAATCCGAAGAAAGGTTTCTTCTCTTGATGGGTTCAGAATCCCAATGCAAGAAAAGAGACCTTAATCTTTGTTTGGTGAAGAAAAAAAGGGATAAGAAATCAAGGAGGTATAGAGCTCTGGTCTAGAATCGCCGCTATAATACCATGTTAAGGAAAAATGATGCATTCACTTTACTACGAAACCCTGGGCCCTATTTATAGAGGAGAGGCTAGGGGAAAACTATAGATAAACCCCTCTACTATATGAAAATAGAAGAGACAAGCAACAGACTAAATATGAAAAATGTAAAAAAAGTAGAACTCTCGATAGGCTTCCTTTAGAAAATGGTTGGTACATCGAATAATCGCATCCGGTGCAACTTTCTTGGTTTCACGTACATGGGTGCCACGCTATGGTTGATGGTTGGCATTAGTGGTGTAGGAAAAGGAGGGAGGCAAAGGGCATTTTGATCTTAAAGATTCAAGGAATGAGATTTTTGCATTCATTCTATTCCTATAGACTAAAGCTGGATTTTGAGTTGGCCACGTGTCGATCTCCCCAACCCTCCCACTCCTCACACTCTCCCTCCTCCCCGCCCCTCCCACTCCCCCGCTCTCTCTCTTATATTAAATGCCCCCTATGCTTACCTCGCTCCCCCACTCTCTCTCTCTCCGTTCGATTGAACACTTACATATTACGTAATATCCCCTCCCCCTGCAAGGCCCACACACGCATACACACAAAATATATACATTATTAAATAAATTCACACACACACAAACAATATATACATTAATAAATAAATTCACATACATACAAACAATATTTACATTATTAAATAAATTATATTTAAAAATATTTATATATTTAAAATAATATATACCATAATCCTAAAATATAAATTATGCATTTTTTGTGACTTTTTTTGATAAGTTAGTCTAATATGTCTCAAACATAGATTTAATTACATTGCTCCATATGTGTGACGGTCATTCTTCATTTATTTATTTATATATTTATTTTATAGGCAAAACTACTTTTTTTCAAATAATTTGCTTTGCATGAAGTATTGTGCATTGTACATTAATGGCATTGGATATAAGGACGTAAATAGGGTTAGGTTTAGGTTGAGTTTACATATTTATTTCAAGTTCAATACCCATGAATGCATGGCCTACCCATTTACCCATCAAATTTCTAAATCACAAATATATATCTAGATCCATTTGCTCATACACGATGTATCTATTTAGTATTTACTCATAGCATTTAATCTCATTTAATCTCTCTCACCCTCTCTTCAACGTCATTTAATGTGGAAATAACTCTCAATTTATAAATTTTGTAGAAGCAAATCTGTATTTCATTGTAAAAATATTGAAGATTATTTATCAATCCTGTGTACTACTATAAAAGAGTAAATTTATGTTCATCTACATATTAAACGACATTTTTCTACCATCATATGAAGCATTTCTATATATACCTTCACATATAGTGTAGAGTTGTAGAGAGGTATTAGTATTTTTATTTTTCTTTATCTTGAGGGTATACTTATGTAATTAACCAAATCCTCTTTATATAAAAGAGGGTTAGGGTTTCTTTTGGAAACTAATAAAATCATTTGCTTCAACATGGTATCAAAGTAGTAGTCTTAGACTGGTGTTTCGACATCCCACCGGAAAAAAAACCACCAAAAATATGATCAGATCACCCAAGAGAGGGTGATTTCATGAGAGATCACGAAGATCTCTATCCCAACGTTGGCTCGTTGATGGCCAGGTCTTGGTCGCTGCCTCTGCTTGCCCGCTGCAGCCTCCGCGGTAGACCTACGCTGCCAAATTTGGAGCTTCTTCAGCCGGTCACCGCCTCCGCTCGCCCACTGCAATCTCTGCGGGAGACCCATGCCACCAGATCAGTAGGCCTAGAGTCTCCCAAACCAGTCGCCGCCTCCTACAGAAGCCTCTGACAGTCCCTGCAGCAAGCCAGCACCGCTTAATCTGGCACATCCCCAGCTGGGCCAATCACCGCCTCCTATAGAAGCCTCCGGCAGCCCCTACAGCAGGCCAGCATCGCCTGATCTGGCGCATCCCCAGTCGGATGCCGCCTCTACTAGTCGTCCACTGCCAGTGAACGCGTCAGTCAACGCCTCTTCAATCCCTCCTACAGTTGTGGCCACTGATGGGTGGTGGTGCAGTCTATGGGAGGTAAGGTCGATGTGGACAGATGTTATCTTGCGTATGTTAGAGCCTATCTCACACATTGCAAAGGTAGCGACGAGCCTTCTCTCACCACCAATGAAGGAATGTCTTTCACGTATGATGAGTCTTCTCTCATGCCAAGAAGATGAGTTTGATACATTAAAAAAATCAAACTCCGATATAGAAGAACTTGCATGTGCAGTCCAAGAGGTTGAAAACAAGGGAAGAAGATACAGAGGTCCATATGTGATAGATTCAGGAGCTTCTATACATCTCACTGGAGATCGAGATCATCTGAAGAACCCGGTGATCCCATGTGGACAATGAGAAGTGCAAGTGGCCAATGGGAAGACCTCTCATGTGACTATGGTTGGGTGTGTAGATGCGACGCCTAGGATGAAAATGGAAGAGGTATATTACGCCCCTGAATTCGCTATGAATCTCTTGTCGATGAGCAAGATTTGTAGGGATCTTGGATGTTGTGTTATTTTTAATGAGAAGCATTGTTTCCAAGATCGAAATACAAATGAGATTATTGGAAGTGGCATAGAAAGAGATGGTCTCTACTATTAGGATGTGCCCACGTTGTTTACTGGGGCGGTGTCTATTTCTCGTGACCATCTGCTTTGGCACAGGAGACTTAGGCATCCTTCTATAAAGAAGATGCGCCAAATGTATCCAAAGTTACTAAACTCCTTAACTCTGGACTGTAAAGATTGCCAATTGGGGAAGCATCACAAGAGCAGCTAGCCTGGAGAGACACCGATGTGAGTTCAGTTCCTTTTTCCCTAGTACATTGTGATGTTTGGGGACCTTCTAAAGTGACCACTACTGGTGGATACAGGTACTTTGTTGCTATAGTGGATGACAGTAGTAGACTCACTTGGGTGTTTCTGATGAAGGCACGTAGTAAGATTCCTACTATCATACAACATTTTCTATCCGAGATACAGACACTGTATGGTACTACTGTTCAAGTCATTCGTAGTGATAATGCATTAGAGTTTATGCATAGTTATTTGCAGGAAGCCTTCAGGGCTAAGGGGATTATCCATAAGACATCTTGTGCCCATACTTCCCAGTAGAATGGAATTACATAGTACAAGCTACGACATTTACTTGATATCACCAAAACCTTAGTGTCTCGTCTGAAGGTTCCTAAGCAGTTCTAGAATGATGCTATACTCACAGTGGCATATTTGATTAATAGGTAGCCATCCTCTATTCTTCAGGCTCAAATACCATATCAACTTGTACATCCTGATTGTAATAGGGCTTTTCCTATGCCACTACGTGTATTTGGATGTATATGTTTTGTTTAGAATCATGGTATCCAAGATAAGTTTGTCCCCCATGCCACAAAGTGTCTTTTTGGGCTATTCCAGGACTCAAAAAGGCTACAAGTGTTATGGTCCAGCATGTAAGAGATATCTTGCTTCTGCAGATGTGACATTTTTGAGAAGATTCCTTATTTCTCAGAAGAACGATCAACCATAGAGAATACTATTGGTGAGACACAGGTGTATCACAGGAGGCCACAAACATAAGACTTTGCATGTAAGGAGCCAACCTAGCTTGCTATCTTTTTAGACAGAGGTGAGTCAGATAAGGAAGAGGAGACTGTGCAAAGGAGATGTGATATTATTCTTCACCCTATTTCTCGATATACTATTGTTTGTCATCTCCAAGGAGAGGCCAGGCAGTTTGCATCTGTTATTACTACTACAGTGATTTCCAGAGATTTTGTGCAAGTACTTCATGATTAGAGGTGGAAAGCAGTTGATGAGCCCATATTTGTGGGCTAATTAGTTATTTAAATGGCTAGGAATTAGATTAATATTGGCATATAAATTGCATACAATAAGATGTAAATAGATTAGTCTAGGTATTCATTTATTTACATATTTCATGCATTGCATTCATACTTAGAATTCATTTAGAATAGCATGCATATAGTTAATCTTTTAGGTTGCATTACATGCATTATTTTATTTCACATTTCTTTTAAGAGTTTGCACATAAACAACCCTTTATTTCTTTTCTTTATTTTATTTATTTCTTCGCCAACGACTACATGAAGGAGAATGCGCGAGCTAAATGCACAGCGACAATTGTGGATCCCTACACCCCACGATATCGTCACTTCACCAACGTCCGCCTATATGTCTCCTGCAGCATAAAAGAAAATAGCCGCATCATCAGAAGGCAGGCCACTACCATTCCGACCCACCACTACGCAGAGCCTAGACTTCTTCATTCCACACCACCGGCCTCCCACCGCGAGCACAAGACCACTCCACCACAGGCAGGCGGGGTGACAGACCGCCGAGCCATCTATGGCTTGTGCATCACTGCGAGCGTATGCCTGAAGGCCACGCAACCACCGCCAGCAATCACCTTCAGTTCCTCACCCTCGCGCCAGCTAAGACGTCTGGGAATGATCCCAGACGTCTGACCTCCCATATCTTCTTCCGTCTTCTTCTGTTCTCTCCTTACTCTGTTTTCCCTCCACTTCAACAAAACCCATCACCCACCACACCAGCAGCAGCTGCCACCTGCGGCTGAGCCCACCATGCACCTACATGGCCAGTGCACCTCCGACCAGCATGCCTATTGCGTGCAGCAACAGCAGCTGCAACCTCCGCCCGCGCACCACAGCTTCCAGCACCTCCCCGCGTGCACCTATGCGCCTTCACCAACAGTGCCCGTGCGGCCACCAAAGCCCGCGAGCACCCAGCAGGCGCGCCTTCTCTTCCACGTGCTCATGTTCCCTCATCACCCTGCCAGCAGTTCCGTGCGCCCGGCTCTTTAGCGCGCGTCACCTCCGCTCTCCTCTGCGCGCCAGCACCTTCGCACGCACCTGCGCGCCACCTGCATCAGCACCGTTCCCGTGCGCTTGCCCCTTCAGCGCACATCGCCTCCAGCAGGTGCGCACCGCCCGCACGTACCCGTTTGTGCCCACACGAGCAGCGCCGCGCCACCGTCCTCAGCAGGTGCAGCCACGGCCGGAAACCACCCTTCGCCACAGCTCCATCCAGCCGATTCCGACCATCTCGCAACCTACCCCGCCACCACCGCGAAGCCCTCACTCAGGCCAACCTAATCCCAAAAGGGTTCCTCGAACGAACCTCTCTCCCGTGCGCGAGGAGGAGAGGTAAAATCCTCTATTTTAGTGGTATTAATATTTACATTTCATGCCATTGCCATAGAAACATTATTTATTTATTATTATTTTTATTATGGTGATTTTATGCAAAGAACCTCCTTTCTCGTAGATGCAAAATCAGCATGTTAAAGTCTTTTTATCTTGATTGAAAAGCGATTTTAGCTTGATTTCTTGACGAAATTAATAATGAACATTAGCTTTTGACCCTGGCGAGTTTAAATAGGCCATTGCCTCCCTGTGGATACGACCTGCTCCTAATTGAGTGGTTATTTTAATTATTGATTAATCGATTTTTCCACCACTTACATACTACAACAATGCGTTATTTCATTTGCGAAACTTAATCGAAAGCGGAAAATCAACTCGCCAAATGGCGCCATTGACAGGGATGCAACAAGCTTGTTAAACTCTCATTTATCTATTTATTTGTTCGCATTTTAATTGAGGCATATTTAACCTGTTTTATTTGATTTGGTGCGAGGTATGCATATTACACACGGGTTGTCGCATCGGCCTCAGCAACGCCATGGTGGACCTTGTTTCCACCACTTGGAGGAGGGATCGAGTTTCGCATATACGAGGAAGAGCTTGAACATTGGTGAACTTTGTTGTCACCAACTAGGAGGACATCTGGAGCGATCATCTTCATCGCCGTCGATTTGTCAAGTAGATAGAATTTAGGTTTTAGAACTTTACTTTTCTTTATTTTCTTGCACTTACATTTGGTTTGAGACCCTTGTTCTGGGGTATATTTTTAGGGGTTTGTTCCCCGATTTTGTTTTAGGCCCGTGTTGGGTAATTTTTGGGAGTTTGTTCCCTCTTTTCTTTAGAACTAAGTTTTCTTTTGTGGGTCGTTTATCCTCTATTTGTTTGCGCACAAGTAGGTAAAAAAAAAACAGAGAAAAAAAGACAAGCTACATGCTAGAAGCTGCCTGCCCTTATGACGAACTATTCAGGTTTGTATGAGCAGCCTCTAGATTTATTTCTCTGCATTGCGTGCATTCTTTCATTGTTGATTGCTGGAAGTAAGGTACAAATTTTCTTACTTTGTATCATATTCTTGATCACGCATTGCATTTGGACTTAATTCGAAGACCACATAATTTGTTTTGAAAAGAATTAACAAGTGGTCACATTTTCTGAAAAAAGGATTAATCAAAGGAGGAACATATAAAACCCAAGAAGTTGATTTGAGACATTGTGTTGCGGTTCAAAAATTCAAACTTTTACGGTGTATGCACACTTCTTTGCACCAAAGCACGCATTTAAACACTCCTAGTTTTTGAGCTGCTAGGAAAGAACTCTCCTATCATTGGATACGAAAGTGCTTGAAACTAAAGGTCAAAGGTTTTGTAACTCCAATGAGGGGGATACTCTGTCACGGATTTTTTAGGATAGTTAAGAAGCACCACGAAAACACAACTTCAAAGGAAGGCTTAGACCTACTTGCATCCCTTGATCTTCCGTCCTTGGAGTACTTTACCATTTAAACTTTAAGGCAGAGTACCTAAGTTCCAATTAGGTCTTCAATAAGGCATTTCGTAGGTCGACAATAGGCACGTAATTGTTTGGGCAATTTATATTGTCATCTACAACTGACTTAAATCTCAAAGGCCTTAATTGATTAAAGACATAAAAGTCCTTTGGAATTGTGTTTGTTTGTGTATGCTTGGTAGGCGATCTTTAAGGAGACAACTTGTGTTTAATTTAGAACCTGAAAGGATCCTTAGGAGAGCCAACCAAGAGAGAAAAGAGATGGCCGAGGAAAGAGAGAATAGAATTGTGGAAAACCAACGATCTTTGAAAGATTATTCTATCCCTATCAATCAACCTGGCCATACACTGAGAAGACCTGGGGGGGATAATCCATATGAAATCAAGAGTAGTACCATATCTTTGTTGCCCTCATTCTATTGTACTTCTAGGGAGGACCCCTACAGGCATCTGGAGGAATTCACCAAGGTCTGTTCCACGGTGAGATTGCAGGGTGTTACTGATGACGTCCAAATACGAACCCTCTTTCCTTTCTCCCTCAAAGATAAGGCGAAGCATTGGTATCACATTCTAGATGGTAGAGTGGATACTTGGGAAGCCTTGAAGGGAGAATTTTTGAAAAAATACTTCCCCATGAGCAAGACAATCACTACAGGAGGGAAATCATAGGTTTTGCTCAACAAGATGGAGAACAATTTCACGATGCATGGGAGCGCTTTAAAGATTTGTTATGCTTATGTCCCCATCATCAAGTGCCAAGATGGCAGCTTGTAGAAAGGTTCTACACTGGACTAAATGACAAGTACAGGCAAACAATGGATGGTCAATGGATGGTGCCAGGAACCTTTCTCGCAAAAATTGAAGATGAAGCTTGGGATCTTTTTGAGACTTTGAGCGAGAATTCTATCCATCTTAATTCTGCTTATTTGGATAGAAAACACACTCTTATGCAGCAAAAGATGGAGGCAAATGAGGCTAGGGATACCCAGAATTTGACCTTTCAGATTCAATTGTTGAACCAAAACATGGAAAGGCTTATGACAAACCCTAGCCAACTCATGCCAAATGCCTCTGCTTCCCAAGCTTCTGAATGCTCCATTTGCAATGGCAATATGCACGCTACTGTGGATTGTCATTTGGCCTCCCAATTCCTTGACCTACAAACCTGAATAGTTCGTCCTAAGGGCAGGCAGCTTCTAGCATGCAGCTCGTCTTTTTTTTTCTCTGCATTGCATGCATTCTTTCATTGTTGATTGCTGGAAGTAAGGTACAAATTCTCTTACTTTGTATCCTATTCTTGATCACACATTGCATTTGGACTTAATTCGAAGACCACATAATTTGTTTTGAAAAGAATTAACAAGTGGTCACATTTTCTGAAAAAAGGATTAATCAAAGGAGGAACATATAAAACCCAAGAAGTTGATTTGAGACATTGTGTTGCGGTTCAAAAATTCAAACTTTTACGGTGTATGCACACTTCTTTGCACCAAAGCATGCATTTAAACACTCCTAGTTTTTGAGCTGCTAGAAAAGAACTCTCCTATCATTGGATACGAAAGTGCTTGAAACTAAAGGTCAAAGGTTTTGTAACTCCAATGAGGGGGATACTCTGTCACGGATTTTTTAGGATAGTTAAGAAGCACCGCGAAAACACAACTTCAAAGGAAGGCTTAGACCTACTTGCATCCCTTGATCTTCCGTCCTTGGAGTACTTTACCATTTGAACTTTAGGGCAGAGTACCTAAGTTCCAATTAGGTCTTCAATAAGGCATTTCGTAGGTCGACAATAGGCACGTAATTGTTTGGGCAATTTATATTGTCATCTACAACTGACTTAAATCTCAAAGGCCTTAATTGATTAAAGACATAAAAGTCCTTTGGAATTGTGTTTGTTTGTGTATGCTTGGTAGGCGATCTTTAAGGAGACAACTTGTGTTTAATTTAGAACCTGAAAGGATCCTTAGGAGAGCCAACCAAGAGAGAAAAGAGATGGCCGAGGAAAGAGAGAATAGAATTGTGGAAAACCAACGATCTTTGAAAGATTATTCTATCCTTATCAATCAACCTGGCCATACACTGAGAAGACCTGGGGGGGATAATCCATATGAAATCAAGAGTAGTACCATATCTTTGTTGCCCTCATTCTATTGTACTTCTAGGGAGGACCCCTACAGGCATCTGGAGGAATTCACCAAGGTCTGTTCCACGGTGAGATTGCAGGGTGTTACTGATGACGTCCAAATACGAACCCTCTTTCCTTTCTCCCTCAAAGATAAGGCGAAGCATTGGTATCACATTCTAGATGGTAGAGTGGATACTTGGGAAGCCTTGAAGGGAGAATTTTTGAAAAAATACTTCCCCATGAGCAAGACAATCACTACAGGAGGGAAATCATAGGTTTTGCTCAACAAGATGGAGAACAATTTCACGATGCATGGGAGCGCTTTAAAGATTTGTTATGCTTATGTCCCCATCATCAAGTGCCAAGATGGCAGCTTGTAGAAAGGTTCTACACTGGACTAAATGACAAGTACAGGCAAACAATGGATGGTCAATGGATGGTGCCTATGCAGGAACCTTTCTCGCAAAAATTGAAGATGAGGCTTGGGATCTTTTTGAGACTTTGAGTGAGAATCCTATCCATCTTAATTCTGCTTATTTGGATAGAAAACACACTCTTATGCAGCAAAAGATGGAGGCAAATGAGGCTAGGGATACCCAGAATTTGGCCTTTCAGATTCAATTGTTGAACCAAAACATGGAAAGGCTTATGACAAACCCTAGCCAACTCATATGCCAAATGCCTCTGCTTCCCAAGCTTCTGAATGCTCCATTTGCAATGGCAATATGCACGCTACTGTGGATTGTCATTTGGCCTCCCAATTCCTTGACCTTGTACAGGCGAACCTGAATGCCGTCCAAGGGTTCCGACCCAGACCTCGTAATGACTCATTTTCAAACACTTATAACGAGGGATGGAAGAACCACCCCAATTTTTCATGGAGACAGGGGAATGTCTCTAATTCAGGGAATTACAGACCCCAACCCTTTCAGACTCAACAGTATAATCAACCTCCTATGACTTCCCAACCATCCAAAACTTCTGAGATGGATGAGCTTAAAGCTATGCTTAAAGCCATGCAGGAGAATCAAAGTAAGATCATCCAATCTCATGACAAGGCAATCAATGAGATGAAATCACAAATTAGATACCTTGTCGAGGCCATGAGTAAAAGAGAGACTGGGAAGCTTCCCAGTTCATCTGAGGAGAACCCTAAAGGGAAAGGGGTTATGTTTAAGGAGCAAGCCCAGGCGATGACTATTCTGAGGAGTGGGAAAGAAATTTCCAAATCTGATTCTCCTATAGTCCCACTTTCTGAAAAACCATCCACTCCGACTTTCGACCTCACTGGAGAAGAGCAGCCCAACTCTTCTCCGCTTGAAATCACCTCACCGGAAAGGGTTGTCCCCGTTCCCCCTCTTACCCAACATGACAACCCTTCCACCCAGAGACCGAGAGTGCCCTTTCCAGAGCGCTTATCTAACTCTAGGCAGACTTCTGCTGGCTCATCTGGAGCCATAGATAGGATGGATGAAATAATGGAGACTTTCAAACAAGTGCAAATTAATCTGCCCTTGCTTGAAGCTATCAGGCAGATTCCATCCTATGCCCGCTTTCTTAAGGACCTGTGCACGAAAAAGCGGCAATCAAGGAAACATGTCCAATCAAAGGTTGTCATGCATAATTCTGTTAGCTCAATTATACAACATGGGACACCCCCGAAACTTAAGGACCCAGGAACCCCATACATCTCAGTGGTCGTTGGCGACCTACAAATAGACGAGGCTTTGCTTGATCTGGGTGCGAGCGTGAACATCCTTCCGAGCTATGTATATGAACAACTTGGAGGAGGCAATCTGAAGCCTTCCCCTGTAATCCTCCAAGTTGCAGACCGTTCTTTGAAGACACCACGGGGCCTGTTGGAAGATGTCCTCGTGAGAGTGGAGGATTTCTTTTTCCCCGTTGACTTTCTAGTTCTAGACACTGACCCTACCAACAAACCAACCAAGCCCTCCATCATCTTGGGCCGCCCTTTTCTTGCGACTTCTAATGCTTCAATTAATTGTCACACTGGGGCATTAAAAATGGGCTTTGGGAACAGGAAAATTCGGCTGAATGTGTTCGATGCTTATAAACAAGTTGGATTTGAGAATTGTTCCCAAGTTGAGGTGGTAGATGATCTGATTGAAAAAACAACTCCTGCAATTTTATGTGATGACCCCCTTCAGCATGTCATGTTAAATGAGTATTCCCATCTCTTGGAGGAATGTGAAGGGGATGTGCTAGAACTTGAGGAATTGCTTGGAGTTTCTACTGAGTCTCTTTCCTCATCATGTCTGCCTATGGTAGATCTACTACCTGAGATGGGGACTTCTATTATGAAACCCTGAACCATACAAGCCCCTAACCTTGAACTGAAACCCCTCCCTGACTCTCTCAAGTATGTATTCCTTGGGCCAAATGATATGCTCCCTGTAATCATCTCATCTGCACTATCTGAAGTGCAAGAGGGAGCCTTGTTAGACTGTTTATCAAGGCACAAGGAAGTCATAACTTGGATGATTGCTGATAACAAGGGTATAGACTCTACACTCTGCATGCATCACATTTATACTGATGATTCCATCAAACCCTTTCGAGACATGCAGAGACGTCTTAACCCTAACATGAGGGAAGTGGTTAAAAAGGAGATTCTGAAGTGGTTGGACGCTGGGATCATTTATCTCATCGCAAATAGTAAATGGGTTAGTCCAATACATGTGGTCCCAAAGAAGGCAGGCTTTACGGTTGAAACAAATGACTAAGGTGAACAAGTGGTGACCAGACCCTCAACAGGTTGGAGGGTCTGCATTGACTACCGCAAGCTGAACACCACTACCCAGAAGGATCACTTTCCCTTGCCCTTTATTGATCAGATCCTTGAAAGATTGTCAGGGAAAAAGTATTTCTGCTTTTTAGATGGCTATTCTAGGTACAACCAGGTTGCAGTCTTCCCTGATGATCAGGATAAGACAACTTTCACTAGTCCTTGCAACACTTTTGCGTTCAGGCGTATGCCGTTTGGATTATGTAATGCACCTGCAACTTTCCAGCGGTGTATGATGTCCATTTTCTCGAACATAATTGACGAGTGCATCGAGGTTTTTATGAATGACTTCTCCATTTACGGCTCGTCTTTCGACCAATGTCACCTGCACTTAGAGAATGTGCTGAAGAGATGTAAGGAGACTGGTTTAGTCCTCAGCTGGGAGAAAAGCCACTTCATGGTACAGAAAGGTATTGTACTTGGGCATGTTGTGTTTAAAAGGGGCTTGAAAGTGGATAAGGCTAAAGTTGATTCTATTTCCAAACTTCCATTGCCCACGAATGTCAAATAGATTAGATCATTTCTGGGCCATGCGGGTTTTTATAGGCGATTCATTAAAAATTTCAGCAAAATTTCTAGACCACTTTGCGACTTACTAGCGAAAGAATCTTCCTTTGATTTTGATTCAAAGTGTGCCAAGGCTTTTCATACGCTAAAGGAGGACTTGACCTCTGCACCTATTCTCCGAGCTCCTGACTGGACACTCCCATTTGAGTTGATGTGTGATGCTTCGGATTATGCAGTGGGAGTTGTTCTTGGACAGAGGGTTTAGGGAAAACCACATGTGCTGCATTATATTAGCAAGACTTTAACTGAACCACAACAAAACTACACAGTCATTGAAAAGGAATTACTTGCTGTAGCTTTTGCTTTGGAGAAGTTTAGGTCTTACCTTCTTGGATCCAAGGTGGCCATTTTCACTGATCATACAGCAGTGAAACATCTCATTGCCAAGAAAGATTCTAAGCCACGTTTAATTAGATGGATTCTACTCCTTCAAGAGTTTGACTTGGAGATTCATGAAAAGAAAGAAGTGGAAAATGTAGTGGCTGACCACCTGTCTAGCCTGCCCATTGATAACTCTCAATCTCGAGACATCCGCGAGACATTTCCCGATGAAACCTTTGTGGTGGTAACACCGACTTCACCCTGGTATGAGGATACAGTTAACTACTTGGTAACTGGAGAAACCCCTGGCTCTTGGGATACGCAAAAACGGAAGCGATTCATCTACCATGCTAGATTCTTTCATTGGGAAGAACTAGAATTATTTCATATTGGACAAGACCAAGTTTGGAGACGATGTGTGCCTGAAGAAGAGCAACATAGTGTGTTGAGATTTTGCCATGAGCTTCATTGTGGAGGACATTTTGGTACTAAGAAAACAGCTTTTAAGGTTCTCCAGTCTGATTTTTGGTGGCCTTCTTTATTTAAGGATTCCCATTACTTTGTTAAAACCTATCTCAAATGTCAACGGACTGGAACGATTGGGAAGCGGAATGAGATGCCCCAACACCCTATCCAACCTGTGGAAATTTTGTATGTTTGGGGGATAGACTTCATGGGCCCCTTCCCTTCGTCCCATGGATTTGAATATATCTTGGTGACAGTGGATTACGTCTCCAAGTGGATAGAGGTCATTCCTATGCACACAAATAACCACTCTGTGGTCTTTAAATTTGTGAAGGCCAATATCATATCTCGCTTTGGCTGCACTAAGACGATTATAAGTGATGGGGGACCCCATTTCCGAAACCATCATTTCAATCGGCTACTCAGGAGTCTGGGAGTAACTCACAAGATTGCTAACCCTTATCACCTTCAGACAAGTGGCCAGGTTGAAGTCTCAAATAGGGAGCTCAAGAACATTTTAGAAAAGACTGTTAGACCAGATAGGAATGACTGGTCCCAAAAGCTCGATGATGCTTTATGGGCTTATCGAACAGCCTACAAAATCCCTTTTAGTATGTCTCCCTTCCGGATTGTGTACGGGAAAGCATGCCACTTACCCGTTGAACTTCAACACAGGACACTTTGGACTATCCGAAGTGTTAACATGGATTTAGAGCAAGCTGGTAAAGCACGTTTACTGGAGTTGACTGAGCTTGAAGAGCTGAGGAATGATGCTTATGACACCTCCCAAGCTTAGAAAGAGAGAACTAAGGTCTTGCATGACAAGTACATCCTTAGAAAGACCTTTGAGCCCAACCAACAAGTCTGGCTTTTCAATCCCAGACTTAAGTTGTTTCCCGGAAAATTGAAATCACGTTGGGATGGGCCTTATATTGTCACCAAAGTATTTCCGCATTGGGCTGTGGAGATCAAAAATCCTTCCTCTTCAGCACCTCCCTTCACTGTTAACAGCCAATGATTAAAACCTTATGTAACTTTGGATGGTCAGCTGGTTGACGAGCTCACTCTCGAGGAGCCTTAGATCCTTTCTTTTCCGTCTCAGGTAATATCTTCCCTTAGTCTTTCTACTTTCAAAGAGGACATTGTTTGAACAATGCATGGGGGGATAGGACCTGAGGCATCTGTACATAGCATTTATACATAGTGCATTCATGCATTTAATTTAAATATTCTGCATTGCATACATTTGATCGTAAAAAAAAAAACATTTTACATCATTGAGCTTAACTGGCTGAGTCCTGCATTCTTAGGCAGACCAGAACTTGAGGTTAGACTATGTTGACTCTAGGTGTCTGACTTTAGAAGCTAAGTTGAAGTACTAGCTCTGGACCTTTAGGGTTCTTCGTGGACTTAAAAACTCAAGTAGGAGTTAACTTACAGATCATTCCTCTAGAGGTTGAGGAAGGAAAGCTAGGGATTGAGTTAAAGGTTGGGTAGTATCTGGTGTCTTTTTTCTACCTTTTGGTTTATGGGTCCTCGTAACCAAAGCATCCACAATTCACACACACTTGGTCTTGTGTAAATAGTGATCACCTTAATTTCTTTCTTGGGAAAAAAAAATTTAGTTCTCTTAGTTCTGACTTAGGAGAAGTTTGAAAGCACAATTGGAAGAGTTCCTGCCATAGGAGAGGTAGAGTACATACTCACATTGAGGATGCGATGATAACATATCACCTCCTTGACGCTTGTCTCTTAGGATATCTATCCTACTGGGGGCATGTAAGTGCATTGTGCAGTTCAGGTACCATGGGCGACCCTATCTCGAAGAGCCGATTGCCACGGGCCTGAATTCGCTTTAGAAATCCATGGGCGATACTATCTCGAAGTGTCGATTGCCAGGAGTTCCTGGAGTCGCTATGGGCGACGCTATCTCGAAGCATCGAAAGCCAGGCACCCTTCGAGGTTTGGTGATGGCGACAATGAATCCGACACAGACCGTGCTGATAGCTTATCCAAGGATAGACTTAGAGGAATCAAACAAAAAAATTATATACAATAACAATAATCAAGCCTTTTCCCACACTAAATGGGGTCAGCTATATGGATTCTTTGCCTCCACACAGATCGATTTTCAGTCATTTCAGGACTTAAATTAAAGTAATTGAGGTCATACTTAATAGTTTCCTTCCAACACTTGTTTGATCTTCCTCGCCCCCTCTTAGTGGGTTCAGCCTCCAACTTCTCGCATCTCCTAACTGGAGCATCTAGTGGCCTTCTTTATAAATGTCCAAACCATCTTAGACGTGCCTCTCTCATTTTATCCTCTATCGGTGCCACCCTAACCCTTTTTTTAATAAACTCATTTGAAATACAGTCATTTTAAACAAAAAAATTATATATTAAAAAAAAAAGAAAAAAAAAGTCACTTTCTTACTCTCTTTCCTAGTTGACAATCAAACCAACCTTAAATAACTCCGACCAATGCACATGCACGGATGCTTTAATCTCTAGGACTAATAAACCCTTGGGTAGAGTTAGAAATCAGAGAAACCCATGCAGGTAACTCATCCCTGGCTGACCTAGTTTGTAATTTAGCAACTACTTGCGAACTTTAGGTCTAAAGTTTGAACTTAACATGTTTCTAAGGAAAGATCGATTGGGTTGGCTAAGTCCACTTGAAGAGTTGGGTTGTTGCTTGAATTTACTAGGGACTAGCAAAAACTAGGCATTGGGACATTTGATGTGCCCATATTTGTGGGCTAATTAGTTATTTAAATGCCTAGGAATTAGATTAATATTGGCATATAAATTGCATATAATAAGATGTAAATAGATTAATCTAGGTATTCATTTATTTACATATTTCATGCATTGCATTCATACTTAGAATTCATTTGGAATAGCATGCATATAGTTAATCTTTTAGGTTGCATTACATGCATTATTTTATTTCACATTTCCTTTAAGAGTTTGTGCATAAATAACCCTTTATTTCTTTTCATTATTTTATTTGTTTCTTCTCCAATGGCTGCATGCAGGAGAATGCGCGAGCTAAATGCACAGCGACAATTGTGGATCCCTGCACCCCACGATATTGTCGCTTTACCAACGTTCGCCTATATGTCTCCTCCTGCAGCATAAAAGAAGATAGCCGCATCATCAGAAGGCAGGCCACTACCATTCCGACCCACCACTGCGCAGAGCCTAGACTTCATTCCACACCACCGGCCTCCCACCGCGAGCACAAGACCACTCCACCGCAGGCAGGCGGGGTGACAGACCGCCGAGCCATCTGTGGCTTGTGCATCACTGCGAGCGTGTGCCTGAAGGCCACGCAACCACCGCCAGCAATCACCTTCAGTTCCTCACCCTCGCGCCAGCTAAGACGTCTTGGAATGATCCCAGACGTCTGACCTCCCATATCTTCTTCTGTCTTCTTCTGTTCTCTCCTTGCTCTGTTTCCCCTCCACTTCAACAAAACCCATCACCCACCACACCAGCAGCAGCTGCCACCTGCGGCCGAGCCCACCACGCACCTACATGGCCAGTGCACCTCCGGCCAGCACGCCTATTGCGTGCAACAACAGCAGCTGCAACCTCCGCCCACGCACCACAGCTTCCAGCACCTCCCCGCGTGCACCTACGCGACTTCAGCAACAGCGCTCGTGCGGCCACCAAAGCCCGCGAGCACCCAGCAGGCGCACCTTCTCTTCCACGCACGCGTGTTCCCTTCAGCACCCTGCCAGCAACTCCGCGCACCCGCCCCTTCAACGCACGTCGCCTCCGCTCTCCTCTGCACGCCAGCACCTTCGCACGCACCTGCGCGCCACCTGCAGCAGCGCCGTTCCCGTGCGCCTGCCCCTTCAGCGCGGGTCGCCTCCAGCAGGTGCGCTCCGCCTGCAAGCGCCCGCGCGAGCAGTGCCGCGCCACCGTCCTCAGTAGGTGCAGCAACCGCCAGAAACCACCCTTCGCCAAAGCTCCATCCGACCGACTCCGGCCATCTCGCAACCTACCATCGCCACCGCCGCGAAGCCCTCGCTCCAGCCAACCTAATCCCAAAAGGGTTCCTCGAACGAACCTCTCTCCCATGCGTGAGGAGAAAGGTAGAATCCTCTGTTTTGGTGGTATTAATTTTACATTTCATGACATTGCCACAAAAACATTTTTGATTTATTATTATTTTATTATGGTAATTTTATGCAAAGAACCTCCTTTCTCGTAAATGCAAAATCAGCATGTTAAAGTCTTTTTATCTTGATTGAAAAGCGATTTTGGTTTGATTTCTTGACGAAATTAATAGTGAACATTGGTTTTTGACCCTAGCGAGTTTAAATAGACCATTGCCCCTTGTGGATACGACCCGCTCCTAATTGAGTGATTATTTTTTTTAAAGGAAAATTGAGTAGTTATTTTAATTGTTGATTAGTTGATTTTTCCACCACTTACATACTACAACACGTTATTTCATTTGCGAAACTTAATCGAAAGCGGAAAATCGACTCGTCAGTTGCCATAGATGAGATTGAGGCTCTTCAGACCAGAGGAACGTGGGATCATGTTCCCTGTCCTGAAGGTGTCACTGTTGTTGGTTGTAGATGGGTGTACACCATCAAATACAAGTCTAACGAGATATTAGAGAGATACAAAGCCAGACTTGTGGCCAAAGGATTTACCCAGACATATAAAGTGGATTACCTTGACACATTTTCACCTATTGCACGCATTACTTCCATCAAGATTATTGTCACTTGTCGTGATTAAAGATTGGTCAATGCACCAACTTGATATAAAGAATGCCTTTTTATATGGGAATCTGGCAAAGAAAGTATATATGCGACAACCACCAGGTTATGATAATGAAGGGGAGCTTGTCTGCCACTTGTGGAAGGCTATTGATAGCCTAAAGCAGAGCCCACAAACTTGGTTTGAGAGGCTTAATCTAGAGATCAGGAAACTGGGGTTTCAAAGGTCTACCACGAACCATTCTATATTCATCAGGACTACAAATGGTGGGATATGGAGAGTTGTGGTTTTGGCAATGTATGTCGTTGATATGATCCTCACAGGTGATGATATTGATAGCATAACATAAATGAAAGCATTTCTCTAGTCCACCTTTGTCACCAAAGACTTAGGTGATTTTCACTACTTTACAAGGATAGAAGCTGTTCGTCAGGAAGGAGGTTTGTCTTTATCTCAGAGACAATATACTTTGCAGATCCTAGAGAAGCCTGGATTTCTTGGGTCCAAGCCATCTGGGATACTAGTAGAGACACTCCCCAATCACCATTTAGATGATACAGATCCTTTGTTTGAGGATGTTATCAGGTACCGTAGCACTATTGGCCGTCTGTTATACTTGACTATTACACGTCCAACATTACCTTTGCAGTTAGTCAGGCCAACTAGTTTATGCAGAATCCCAGGTACATTCATTGGCACGATGTACACCTCATCTTGGGATATCTGAAGGGCACCCCAGGACGAGGCTTATATTACCGTCCAAGTAACACTGGATCTTATGGCCTATTCTGATGCAAACTATGTTGGATCTATAGAAGACATGAGATCTATGTTAGGTTTTGCTGTCAATCTTAGGGGAAATCTTATTTCATGGAGAAGCAAGAAGCAGAGCGTTGTTGCTCGCTTTAGTGCAGAGGCAGAGTACAGATCCATGGCACAGGTCGTATGTAAGATCATGTAGATGATTGGTTTTCTGCAGGATCTGGGAGTACTTGTTGATACTCCAGTGCCTCTTTACTGTGATAATAAATCTGCCACGTATATTGCCTCCAATCTCATTTTTAATGAGTGAACGAAGCATATAGAAGTTGATTGTCATTTCATACTGGATGCTAGTTTGGAGGGCAGGATAAGTACCCCGTATATTCCTTCTGAGCTACAACTACCTAACATTTTTACCAAGTCTCTTAAGAAGAAACGACTTGAGTTCTTAAGTGACAAGTTAGGGTTTATTGACATATACGCCTCAACTTGAGGGGGAGTGTTGAGTTGTAATGGGGTATTGATATTTTTCTTTATCTTGAGGGGATACTTATATAATTAACCTAGTCCTCTTTATATAAAAGAGGGTTAGGGTTTCTTTTAGAAACTAATGAAATCATTTGCTTTTACATATAGACTGCTCGATAAAGTTTCAAGTTATAACCATGAATGTTGTTAATAGTCTTTTTAGTTTTTCCCCATACATATTGTACACATCACATATTCTTAGTGGATTCCGTCACTCACACAATCAGTGTTGTTCGATCGCCTGCGTGGATTCCCACCTCTCTCTTTCTCTTTGTTTTTTTCCCCTCATCAATCCTACAACAAAGCGCGGAGCCAAACACACTAGTGCAATACTAATGGGGGGTATTTCACTAATTTCAAACACCAGGTTCTAGCTCAAACCAAAAATATCTACCAAAAAGATGCCCTTCAGGTATGAGGTTCCGACTTGGGCTAAGTTATAGGAATATAAAATTAGAAGAATGCAAGGGAAAAGGAATCGAGACAAAGGTATTCACATAAGTGGCAAGTGACACAATTGCATGCATCTCTCAGCAAGTCATGCCTAAAATATCTACCAAAAATTTTGCCCTCAGGTACCAAGTTCAGACTTTGACCAGACTTATAGAAATATATAAAATTAGAGTAATGCAAGGAGAAAAGAATCCACACACATGACAAGATAAGAAAGGACCAAGAAAAATAAAAATTGCAAAAAGTTAGTTTACAAAACCACACTAAATTTATCTTTGGGCTTATACTGGGTGAAGAACGCCGAGAGACAAAAAAGTACCATAGTGATAGAAAAATACTCAAAAGAACTCCAAAACTAATAATCGTGTAAAAGTTAACTCATGCAAAAGCATAATGACTTGCATTCTTTTGGAATCAATCATGCTGCATACATCCACTTACAGCGGTTTAAACTTACCTGAAGTAGTTAATTCCACCCTTAGTTTCCAGAAGTTCCATGGAGAGTGACCCATCCCATTTAGGCCAGTAACCAGGTGGTGAAATAAGGATTCTCTTCCTTGGGTTGTATGCAGTAAGTCTTCCGCTGTGTGCCTGCCTTGAACTTCCACCACTGTGGCTATTCTCAAAGGAATTGACAACTTTAGAACCAAATATTTTTCTTAGCTCATTCTCAGCCTTCAGGAATTTTGGATCCACTGACAAAACAGTTGATATATTTTGCGTCCTAGAACATGGCTGATCCTCGGTGCTTCTGGATTTGGTGATTTCAGATAACTCCTGACTCTTGGATGTTAACGATAAATCTTCTAAAATAACATCAATTGATTTTTCTTTTTTTGTTTTAGCAGAAGCTGAATCATCCTCTTTTTTTTTCTTCTTTTTCTTCTTAGACTTGGTACTGGAAGATGAAATTCCATGAGAAAAATTCTTGACAGCAGCAAAATTTTGCTCTTCCTCATGCTTTACGAATCCCTCGACTTCTACCTCTTGTTCATCTTTCTCCTGCACAAAAACCAAGGACAAGCAGAAGTTCGCTCAGATCAAGTTCAATGAATGAGACCTAAAAATCAAACTGGGATGGCTTCAGATAATCCAAAGTGCCTGTTCTGGGCAATCCTTGTGCGTCAACCTTTGATAGGAAAACAAAACAATTATCATATAAAAACCCCTAAAAAGCTTTTAAAAAAAGAAAAATCATAAAAAACTATTGTTGAACAAGTGTATGAGTATTGGCCAGGGATTCAAACTCTAAGAATTTGTGACCACTAAAAAGCAACTAGCATTAATCACATCCTCCAAAACAAAAAGAGTACATTCACATGGCTTCTTTACAATGGAGAAAGAAATTTTGCACCTAAAATACAAATATCCCAACTACACTAACTAAAGAGTTCCATGAGATTGGGAGCAATTACTTCGAGTCCTGAACCTTTGACTCACACCAGAGTAGTTTGGTAAACCTTTGCTACATTGCTGTCTTCACATAATGACCTCAAAGATCTTGTGAAAACTCAAACAGACAGAATAGATAGCATAGACATTTGGCTGGTTCAGGTCACCTTGTTGAAACTAAAAACTGACGACAATGATGATGACGATGATAAAGGATTTTCCCCATGTTCAAATCTATCGTGAGCCATTCCAACCTACACATAAACAAGCAAAATTATGCCTCATTATTTCCTTCTAGCACTTTCAGTCTTGTCAAATCCAGTCAACTTCTCACACCTTGGACATCAAAAAGTCCCTCTACAGATGCCCAATCCACCTTGAACAAGCCTCTCCCATTTTGCATACAGCAGTGCAGCACTATTTTCTCCGATAGCGTCATTGCAAGATCCAATCTTCTTTTCCATGACCATATGTCGACCTTGGCATCTTCATTTCCCCTGCAGACCACCCCTGCAAAATGATTGATAGCCCAATATTTCGTATCTATACAACATGGAAAGTCTGCCTATTACTCTATAGTTTTGCTATTAACTTTTGAAACTAAACACAAGATAAAAATTAAAATATATCAATAAGCAGGTGAATGAAGATAAAGGCAAAGATGTGTTGAGGACTATTGTCCTAGACAACAAGGCAAATGAGACCCCAGGATACCCTTGGGGCTTTCTTTGTTCTTACTCCAAATTGTAAATATACATCTTGTTGGTGCATTCCTTTGCACTCTCTAATTTATTTCCATGTGCATACACCCTATCCTATGGAATATCTCCTTACCCTATATTCTCGATGAAAACACACAACTTTATATACTCTCCTGAAGCTAATCATCAAAGTTAACTCGTCACATAAGTAGTGTTGTAAAAGTCGATAGTCGACATTCAGTTAACCAAGTCACTAACTAAGGAGTATGCGATATGCATTAGGGAGTACTTTGTCGAGTGTATATATATACATATATAGGGGTCATATCTAAAGAGCACAGGCACAGTGCCTACAAAACAGGCCATCAGCATCAATTGTGATCTATTGGATGAACATCACACGAACGTAAATAATACCACCTATGTTAATGGAAGTGGTTTTGGAAACAACCGATAATAATGGCTATTGAAAACATTCCTAAAAAGTAGGACGCTATCAAAGTTAATCCGATTATACATTCCAAAAATAGATATGAGAATTAGTTGTTAATACAATAAGTTCGTATTACAAAAAATAATACATGGAAAATAATAATTAGCAAACTAAAATGTGCTACATATAGTTGCAATACAAGTAATAACTCAATTGGTTGTAATACAAACTTGTATTATAAGTATTCATTTTAATATAAGTGCGAAAATTTGTATAACAAGCAATTGTGGTGATGGCCAGTGGATCCAGGATCAGCAGGTCATTGGAAGCGTCACGACAGTCGAGATGGAGGAAAGAACTAGTAGAGTGGTGGCTAAGTAGTGGTGAGGAAGGAGGGGTTGAGTTGGGTTCGCAAGTTGTATGGGGTGAGAGAGAGAGAGTAAAGTGAGCAAGAAAGAGACTAATAGCAACTCATAGAACGAGAAACCCAAATCTTTCCATACCGTTCTCCAAAATACAACCATTCCCTATTTAAAGGGTTACAAACTCAAAAAAAAATAAAATAACACTTCGCATCCCTTGCTTGAATCAATGGGGACAATGCTCCTCTTAGGAGGGGACACATGAAACATTACCATAAAGCCCGCTAAAGATAATAACTATTATAAAAATTGTGGTAAAGCACTTGAGCTCTTTGTTAATCTATTTTAGGCTGCATCAATTGCCCTTAGTATTTCAACACAAAATTAAACAAGTAGCCACCATTAAGCTAATGGAGCAAGATGTGGTGTTCGAGTAGATGACTCATTTACAATATACACAACACATTAAACATAAATTCACAAATCACCTAGCAAGGTTGAGCACAAAGTACGTGTTGTTGTAAAAATCAACCAACTACACCGACTCCTTCGCCAAGCAATCCTAGTCAGCACCCCAACGACCCGAGTACCCATACGAAGTCAATAGTTGACCAATCCAACTACTCCGCTGAGCAATCAACCTAACTGACCTACTATAAGGGCAAGTTATCGAATACTTAGCCAAGTGGTCCTAGTTAGCACCCCAACAACCCAAGTACCCATACTGAGTCAATAGTCAGTCGGCCCAACTACTCCGACGAGCAATCAGCCTAATCGATTGACTATAAAGGCAATTTCTACACTATTGTAAAAATCAACCAAGTAGGACTACCACTCCTAGTCGCCCCCTGGCTAATCTGACTACCCATATTCGAGTACCTATTCAATAGCCCTGACTACTCAACCAAGTAGTCGGTCTACTCAACCGAGTACAGGGTTGAGTTTTACATAAAGATGTTGCAAATCCAAGTAAACATACCCAATCTGAATACGAGAAAAAACCCCCTCCCTACAACACGATCCCCTCCCCCCACACACACACCCCATTCCTTAACTCAACCTCAACCAAAGATGAAGACGAAAAGGATGTTCCCTTGTTTTTGGATGAGCAAGATGATTATTGACTTTAGATGTTCACTTTTGATGTGTCTTTTGTAGTTTGAACTTGTGTTTTTATTTCGTTTGGACTTATGATTTGTAGTTTATTTTCATAATCTTTAGCTTGAAAATGGTTCACTTTTATGTGATGGTATATTTTACTTGTTGAAATCATGAATTATGCAAGTGTGTGGATCTTAGTATATGAGTAAAATGCAGCTACCCCGAAAAGAGAGACAATTGATTACCCCCAACATTTTTAAGTTCGACCACAGATCACAATTCGCCATGAAATTTTGGGAATCTTATTATCCTAATTTAATGAAGAATCATATAAAATTTGAACTCGATGAGGCAATTCTATCCCTTCCATCAACAATGCTAAATTTACAATTGCCAAAATAGTGCCAAAAAATAAACCCCACTTGATGAAGGGGTTAAGGGTCTCCGATTCAAATTAAATTTGAAACACATCTTTCTTGTATTAATTGATTTCAATCCCCAAAATTTCATTGCAAATTATGATCCATTGACGAAATTAAAAGCTTAAGGAGTAGTCAATTGCCCCCCCCCCCCCCCCCCCCCCCCCTCTCCCCAACCTCTACGGGTAACTACCCCCCAACATATCAAATAATCCTTAGTCAATAACCTAACTGACTAAATACCAACTACCAACTTTTACAACACTACTTCTACATGTGGATCCATTACAAGATTCCCAACTTGACCCAGTTACAAGCTACAATGATTACAAACTTTGAGCTTATGTTATTTATCTCCTTTGGACTAATGATTTGTAACTTATTTTCATTATCTTGAGCTTAAAAATGATTTATCTTTATGTGATGGTATATTTTATTGAAATCTTGAATTTTTCAAGTAACTACATCTTACTATTTTTTTTTAATATATATAATTAAATATTAAAAGAAAAGCCAAACGAGTACTCTCCAACTACTCCCTCGCATACCGTATATTCCTCTATCAATGACCTGACTACAAACTTTTACAACACTATCCATCAGTCTATCAATTCAAGTATCTTATATGTGCCAAGAACTGTAAGCTTAGTTCTAATAAGAGTCAGCGAAAAAGGTAGCACAAGCACCATGCTCAGAAATTTACAAGGAAATGCCATCAACCTATGGCATATACTAGAAACGTCTCCATCTCCTAGGATTCACATGGTACACCAAAGTTCTACGAGATTGCTTGTCCCCTTCACATCCAACTCACATAGTCCAAGAGGATGGAATATAGCATAGGTAGGCAATGTTATGGCAGTTATGCGCAACGAAGGGACATGTCACATGAGAGCTTTGGAATCTTTTTTGGATCAAGAAGACAACTGGAGAAAAGGTGAAAGGCTTCAAGGAGAGGGCAAAGTTGAGGTCTTATGTAGTGAAGAATCATGGCTGCTACTTCTCGACATTATGTCAACTCTAGTTTCAAACTACTATAGATTTGTTTCATAGCTTTCAATTAATTGTCGACGCAATGCAATCGATGGATAAGCAAATATTAATAGTCGGTCATCAATTATGGGTGGCACAACCCATTGCAAAAGTCCCCAAACCCCATCGATGGACCAAGAAAGCATGGAGGCAACCAAGCATGGTGCTTCTTGTTCTTACACTCAAAAACTAATAAATAAAGGCCATCCATCTCATATAAGATAATCCATGAATTCAAGTCTAAGATGCAATAGGGATTTGCTACACAAAGATGAACTCTCCAACTTGACCTTATAAGTCCAACATGTGAAGCCTCTTTTTCATGATATAGCTATGTTTTTTATGTATATAAACGATGTTGAAGGATCAATAGTTGGTCTCTGTAAGATAACAAAAACAAACAATTTGCTCCTCAAAGTGTCATATTCAAAACACAATATATTTTAGAAGGCTGTCAAATTCCCAGGAATCATAAGATAAAATGCAATAAATAACTATCCATGCCCATAAAATATAGTATTGAAATTAATAGATTTTCTCTCAATGCTTAACCTCACAAACAAGGCCCACCAGGGCATGGTCAAATGGTAGCGGGCCCACATCCCCTAACTTTGGCAAGAAGGAGTGCCTGTTCAAACCCAGCCTTGCAAGTGCCCGGAAGGCATGTGATGTGAAGGGGGTTTACCCACAAGGGGTTCTAGGTTATCCGAAAAAAATACCCACAAACAAGACTCCATTAGTGTAGTTCCCTCAAATAAAGCTAAGGCTTCATTTTTCAAAGGACGTACCACTCATTGTTAACTCAACTTGCAAATGTTGTCTTAAGCAACAGCAAAGATTCTTGACATACCAATTCTTCTTTACTTCCACGAACATTGTAGACCACCTTACATGCTCAATCTTTTACTCCAACATAACACCCGATCACCTATTCCAGCAACAAGTACAATAAAAAAAGCCAATTTTATCGTGCCATCAAGGACAATGGTAGCAAGGATGATTATAACATTGCTTCAGTGCTTCTATTCTATATAAGAAGGTCATAGCCCAAAGGAAGTATAATCAATCACATGGTAATTTATCAGCACACTTGGAAATTTATTGGCACGACATCGATATCGACACTTAAAACCTTGATTATCACTACAACATTTAAGAAGCTCCATCTGTGTGGCATTGTTTCCCACTTTACTAGCCATCCAAGGCCTATAGTACCAGCAGAAAGAGACTAGAGTGCATACTTGTATGGTATGTTTCCTCCACAATTAGATAACAATATCTCAGAGGAATCAAAAAGATTCCGTTACTGAATTTGCCTTGGGAAGAAACTCGTCTCGTCTCTGGAAGAGTCAGTAACCTAAAGCTGTTGAGCGGTAAACCGAATAACGTATAGACTTGCTTCAGGATTTTCCTTTTTTTTTCTTTTTTTGTTTTGTGTCTGTGCTCGCGCGCGCGTGTGTTTTAACTTTGAAGGAGCACGATAACAATTATTGTCAGACGATGCCAACTAGCGAGAATCAACAACAACAAGCAGATGAGAAAACTCCCGATCGCTAATTGATGCATATTTCTAACTGCTCACGGGAGAGAAGCGGGTGGTGGGATTGAGGGGAATCGGCGACTACGTACCTCCTCGTCGAGGAGATCGAAGGGGTTCCGGTGGGGAGCGGCGGAGATTGGGGACTCTCCATCGTCATCGGCAGCCGCTTCTGCTGCTTCGAGATTGGGCGAGCCCTGCTGCCGCTCCTGCTCCACCAAGACCTTTCTTAGAAGCCTCGCGGACATCGTTGTTTGCCCCCGCTCTCTCTCTCCCTCTCTCTCTCTCTCTCTCAACACATCGGTCGGTGGCGGCGCGAAGGGGATCGGGAAAGCCGACAGGAGGAAGATGCGCTGGAGTGCAGGATGAGGAGAGGGAGGAGCCGATTTCTGGTTTTGTTTTCTTGAAAAAATTATGTAAATGTTCCTAATCGTTAATGGAATTTCGATGCAGTTCTTGTTTTTTGATGTTGTCAACAGAATCCTCAAACTTTTCCCTTCTTTCTATGTAGTCCCTCTGTTAAGAACTTCATAAGGATTTCGTTTAGTGATGGTGAAATGGGCAATTTTTGATCATATCTTTTCTATTATACCAAAAGAGGGTATGGAACGTGGCATCCTATACACATCGCTCTCCCTTAAACTCACCCACATCCTCTCTCCCTCCCTCTATCCACTAGTCCATCCTATCTCCTCCCATGTACTCCCACTTCGTCCCCAATCTCTCTTACTTTCTCTCTCTTGGTGTGACATACAATCTCTCAAAATCGATGGAATCACTCCTTCACCTGTCATCTTCTACCAACGTGTTATCCCCACCTCTCCCACCCCTTCTCATCCAACGTATGGGTTGAAGCAAATAAAGGATCATTCATTGTCGTTTCCGCTTTCAAAACTCTCCCTTCACACTCCATGACAAGTTGCAAACAAAAGATTATAGTATTATAAGTATCCCCCCCCCAAAAGTAGCGAATAAAAGATTATAATATATAAAATATACAACTTATATAAGTATAGATGTTTACATATTTAAAATAATATGTATCATAATCCTAAAATATAAATTGTGTATTTTTGTGTAACTTTTTTTTCGTAAGTTATTTTTTATCTCAAAAATAAATTTAATTTTGTTGCTACATATGTGTGACAAATATTCTTTATTTATTTATTTATATATTTAGTTTATAGGCAAGACAATTATTTTTTTTAATAATTTGATTTGCATGAAGTATGTACATTATACATTAATGGCATCAGATATAGGGATGTAAATTAAGTTAGGTTTGGGTTGAATTTACATATTTATTTTCAAATTTAATACTATGCGTGCATGCCCTACCTACTTATCAATCAAATTTCTAAATCACAAATCCATATCTAGGTCCATTTGCTCATACATGGTGTACCTACTTAATATTTACTCATAAGATAACTACTTAGTATTTACTAATAGGATACCTATTTAGTATTTACTTGTAATATTTAATTGCATTTAATCTCCATCTCCCTCCCTCCAACGACAATTAATATGAAAATAACTCTCAATTTACAAATTTTACAGTAGTAAATCTATATTTCCTTGCAAAAATAGTGAACATTATTTACCAATTATTTATTTGTGTTACTATAAAAAAGTAAATTTATGTTCATATATATATTAAACTAAAATTTTTTTAACATCATATGGAACATTTTTAACTATACATTCGCATATAGGTTACTCAATAAAGCTTCAAATCATAACCATGAATGTTGCTAGTATTCTTTTTAGTTTTTCACATATATATTATACATATCATATATTCTTAGTGGACCTTGTTGCTCACATGGTCAGTGCTATTTGATCGCCGTCGTGGATTCTCACATCTCTCTTCCTCTTTTTTTTTCCCTTCATCGATCCTACAACAAAGCACATGGCCAAACACACTAATTTAGATGAACATGCAGTTACCTTCTAGTTTTAATATCTTTGTTATATTTCTCGACTAAACCCATCCATCATCTCCCTCGTCCCCCAATTTGAAGGCGTATTCTTGTATCTTCAATGTTCACCAGTGGCCTCCTTGATCTTAGATCTCCATGATCAATGGGATATCAAATGTGTAAAGTGCAAGTAGAAGTACATGTTACTTCTATTTATCCTAACTCTTGTGGTGTTAAATAATTAATTTAATGATTGTATTAGTCATCTTCCCATGCTATGTCTATGATACAAACTCTCTTAGGTTATTTCTCCCTTAAAATATCTAGTTTACAACAGGTAGAGACTTATGTAAATCATCTCTTGACCACAAGGAGGTTGATGTGACCTTTGACTAATCGTGTGAGAAGCAAGGATTTGAATTAGAGAATAATGGTTGGAACAAAAGAGCCAGGTCTAATAATACGGCAATCCCACATTACCTTCATTTTTAAATCTAGAGACACATCTGTAAATTTTTAAATTTTCTCTTCAATTTTTCATAACAAGCTATCAACAACGACCTTTAAAAATGAAACAAATGAATTATAGAAGGGGTTCTCAACATTTACAATTGAAAGTATGCTTATTGGGTACCATGTAGCTATTTAAAGCCAACTACTAAATCTCCTTTGAAAGAAGTTTCTTCTTGAATAGTGGAATTAGTAACATTTTTAGCTGCTAAGTTCTCTTCATTACCCCATTTTTTATTTTATAAGAATGCATCCATCATTTCCACATCTTTGTTTGCACTTTCTCTGTCTCCCATTGCACCATGAATGAGTTCCTAAAATAGTTTGGATGGAATTTGCTAAGCATGGCCATTGGACTTTGGGAGTTTTTTTTTATATCAGTGAAGGAGGCTTAAACTCAACAGTGGTTGTTTACCAACTAAACGATTTTGAAATTATGGGAAATTAGGAACAATTTTAGCAGGTAGGCTAGAGTTACAATGAGTCCTTTTAGTAACTACACTTGATGATTTGCAAACAACCTTATGAGTTATATCAATTGGAATGGTGATAATGGGAGAGGCATTAGAGTTGATTGGTTTGAGAGCATGATTTTATTACTAGATGTTGCGTTATGTTTGTTATTGATGTCGTCAAGTGGTGGCCCAAGATGGTCTATTGTAGTGAGGTTGGTCATCTCCAACAATGGAGTATTAGGTACTAATAGGTTAAATATTTCCTAATTTAAGTTGAGGTAATTGTTGACGGGATAATTTGAGTCATTTGGCAAGAGATAAGTGGGATTGGATGTAGTTTTTCACTTGGGAATGTAAAGGCTCATTCTTGGAAAGGTGTTAAATGATTTTTGCATAATGAAAGTGCCTTTCCTGAAAAGAAAAAACATGGGTGGTGGAGAGAGACTTGCCTCCTTTCTATTTTAAAAAGATTAGTCTGCCATCTAAGATTTGTTTCTCTTAAGAAAATCAATTTGCACCACCCTCCCTTCATGGCTATTTTTTTTTAGTCACCCAAACTATCCCCTCTTGAGTTTTTTTAATGGTAGCGAAGGGAGCTCAATATTGAAAGAGGTGTGGTTGTTCACCGGCAAAATGATCTAGAAATTATGGGAAATTAGAAAAAAATTTAATAAGTAAGCTAGAGCTGCAATGAGTCCTTTGAGCAAGTGCACTTAATGATTTGCAATTAAACTTGTGCATTATGTCAATTGGAATGGTGATAATGGGGGAGGCATTCAAGTGAATTGGTTTGAGAGCATGATTTTGTTATTGGATGTTGCGATATGTTCATACACTTAGTAATATCGTCAAGTGGTGGGCCAAGATGGTTTATTGTGGTGAGGTTAGTCATCTTCAATGATGGACTATTGAGTATTAATAGGTTAACTTCTTCTTAATTTAAGTTGAGGTATTATTAAGGGAATAATTTGGATCATTTGCCTAGAAAAAAGTAGGAGTGGTTAGTAAAATAGCACCTCTTCACTTGGGAATGGAAGGACCCATTCTTAGAAAGGTGTTAGATGGTTTTTGCGTGACGGAAGTACTTTGGGTGAAAAAAAAATGGGGGTAGTAGAGAGAGACTTATCGCCTTTCTATTTTAAAAAGACATGGTTTTATGTCTAAGATTTGTTTCTTCACCTTGTTTGTTGTGCATTAACCGCTCAAACACCTTACCTACCCTTGGGCCAGTTGGCTCACCCTCCATTCACGTGCTATCTTTCTTTAGTCACTCGAATTCACCCCCTCCAAAGGTTTGCATCGACTTTCAAATCCTTAAATCTTGTATCATCTTTATAAGCTTTTTTAACTATCTTAGTGATGTAATCATATTTATATCGAATATCTTCTTAGGAACTGTCACAACCTGGGCATCAAGAGTTGTTTAAGATGTCTAGGAACCGCCCTAGACGTCTGGAAGCCTTCCCAGATGTCTGGTATTAAATTTTTTCGGCATACGGGTTCGCGTCTGCGTGCCTGCACGCGTATACTGAACCAGCCGTCTTCGTTATTCTCTTTCTCTCCCTGCAGGCGTCGCTTTTCCTCCTCTCTCCCGGTGGCTGCCTTATAAAAATGCTTCCCCTCTCCCTCACCCTCACTCCACCGCCTTCTTCTTCTTCTCCCTGTTTGCGAGAGAGTGCGCGGGCGAGAGCGGCAGCAGCGACTGCTTCGGGTGTGTGGGGAGGAGCCGTTGCGAGGGGAAGGAGCTCGACTGCGAGGGTGCGAGCTTGCCGAGGCAGCTAGAGCCGGCCAATGGGAGAGCAGCGAGCGTGGGGTGCCGCGGAGGAGTTGCTGCAGCTCAGGCAGCAGGCGGACGCGGCGCGGCACAACCGTGCGCTGCGGGTGGAGAGCGAGAAGGGTTTTGACGTCTGGACTTACATCCAGACGACGCATAAGACGTCTGGAGGAAGGTCCAGACATCTGATAGGTACAATATTTTTCTTATATTCTCCTTTTTACGCCTGTACGGTCATGCAACCGTCCGCCGCGTTCTTCTGTACCCCTTCGTGATGAGAGCGAGTGTGTGTGTGCAGGAATCGTTCGGGAGGGCGGTAGGGCTCGCCATCCCACACCGATCAGACGTCTGGACACAATACTAGACGATGGAGAGGACCTCTAGATGTCCGGGGTGACAATCGGACGTCTAAAAACTAAGTCCAGACGATCCAGCGGGCTTCTGGACGTCTGAAGGACTGCGCAGACCAAGGTATGGCATGATCAACCTTTTAAGACGTCTGGAAGAAGTTCCAGACGTCTGATTTTGGGTGGACTCGTCGTTTTTGACCTGTTTAGGGTCCGTTCGGAGTCCGTTTTCCGCGTTTTAAGTTTCATTCTTCCCAGATTTATTTTCTCTACTTGCTTACAGTAATTATATGCTGTTCTGAGTAGCTCCTTGTCTTTGATCCTTGTATTAGGATCCTATTCTGTTGCAGCTCTAGGGGTTGTGGAGGCACACGAGATTGCCGACCACGCCCCCAGTACTCCCGATTTTGCGGGTAGAGTGGCCCTTTAATTTAATTATCAAAATTATATACTTATGAAACAATTAATAGAGTCCAGGGCATTGCATGAGCCCTAGGGTTGAAGAATTAGATTGAATGATAGATCCGAGGGTATTGCATGAATCTTAGGACTGGAAAATTAGATTGAATGATAGATCGCAGGGTATGGCATAAATCCTAGGACTGGAAAACTAGTTGAATATATACATTGCAGTCTTGGAAAAGTGGAAAGGAAATGATAATTGCCTGTAAATTGGTTAACAGCTGCCTGTTATGAATAGATAAATACGGTTGAGAACATGAATTGTATGGATATAAAGCTGGAACGGTGAAACCTAAATTGGTTGAATTAAAAGAGCATGAACCCTACGGGGAATTAGGAGTAGAACTCCTGGATAGTGAATGGAATATAATTGGGGAAGTGAGCTGGCCCTTGAGTACGGAGTACCAAGGAGAACAACTGTCCCCCTGTTTAGTGCAGAGCGGAGCTAGCCGCCCCAGGGATCCGGGGTTAGGTCTGTCCACTTTGTACAGACTTTTGGCCCTTGTGTACACAGTACCGAGGAGAGCTACTAGTGTAGGGAGAGCACTAGCTACCCCACGGGCCACGGGATTCTGCTAACCCTCTTACACCGACTTGTTAGGCCCACTGGGCAAACTAGGGTAGTCAGGCAAGAGTGCGCAAACTATGGAGGGGCATGACCCCTGTTTGGTTACTGTGGAGGGGCTGGACCCCTGTTACTGAGAGGCCTCTGCCCTATACTGGTTCCGTACTGTGCTTTGGGCGCACCTGTTAACGGAAACAACTGACCGTGTGCCAGTGTGGGGTAGCTACCCGTGCGCTTATCGCATGTGCCGTAGTCACCGTTACGTCTGTCAGCGACCTTGGGGTGGTTGATTGAGGGTATGACCACCACAGGGGACTCTCTTGGCCAGGAGAGCACCACGTGTTACTTCTACTTTTCGGAAAAGACTGTAATCAAAATCGTTCCCACGAGGAACATTCAAGATCAAGAGAATGATATGAGAAATAAATCAATAGTGAATAAATGGAAAAAAAAATATAAAGAAAGAAAGTAAGAATATAATAGCTACTGTCCACTCTATTCCCTTTTCTAGCTTTTAGTTGCCACTTTACTCAGCGTTTCGCTGACGTGTCACCCTTGTTATTTTTCAGGACCAGGTGTTGAGGAGCCAGAGTCGGCGACTGTAGAGGACGCTGGGCCTAGTAGAGCCCAGTAGTGTCACTTGTAGTAACCACTGTACTTTTTTGCTGTTGTTGTGAGTAGTTTCTGTTACCCCCTGTACTCTCTTTGTTGTAAGTTTCATGTTTATGTATATGTTATTTCTCTACTGTTGTGGTGGTGTATACTGTAGTATTTCTTTCCTCTACTGCTGTATTTTGTTACTGCTAGTTATATACATGTTGAATGTAATTTATTTTACTGCTCTTTTGATTACTTTCTCGTTGGATGACTGGGTCTTGGAGTCAGTCGAGTCGATCCGATTCTCTTATCTTGTAGGGATTCGAGAATCGGGTTGTTACAGGAATATTTAATAGCATTCTAACAATTCACTTCTCCTATATTAACTTATTACTCTAAATAAAAACATAATAAATATTGGGCGCAATAAGTACAAATTTTGACAATGATATTTAATTAGGAGCTTCGATTGTTCTTTACTTTGGCTATTTACTAGTATTTAATTTTTTAGATGTTTGGCTAAGTTTAACTTACTACTCTAAATAAAAGCACGATCAATCTTGGTTGCAATATATGCAAAATTTTTGTAACATTATTTACTTAGAAGCTTCAATATTATCTACATTGGACATTTGTTGCTATTTACTTCTTTATATGTTTGAATATGTTTAACTTGACATTTGCAATGACATAATTCTTCTAATTTGTCTCTAGCTTTAGACCAACATCACCTACTTTTTATGTAGTTCTAGTTAACTTGAATTATATGATAATATGTTGGTATTGTATTTTCTAGTTATTTTTCTTGGCAATTACTTTCTAAGAATTCATGTGTACATTTAAATAAAAATATTTTCTAGTGCTGCCAAACTAATGAGGGGCATTCAGATCCTTGATTTTCATCTTGAGGGAAGAGGAGAGTGGTTGCAAGGGAAGAAATAAATTGTATGTATATCAATAAAGAATAGGATACCATTTTGTATAAAATCTCTATTAGTGTTAACAGGGTGATTTGCATAGGTAAATTTTAATTGTGTTGTAATTATAAATGTACATAAAATATATATTCATATTGTAGGCTACGTGAAAAGATGATTCTAACAGAAGAATAAGTACGGATGTTTACTCTTTATATCTTATTAAAATTTCATTATGTAAGTGAAATAGAAGTTAATTGAACAACCAAACGTAGAAAAGATTATATAAATAAAAATTTGATAAGAAAAGATTATCTTTGTGGATATTATTAATTTTTTTTATTGTAGTTACTTTCTTGCTTTTCTTATTGTTATAACTTATTTCTAAATCTCAATTACTTTTGTGCTTCTCTTATTGTTATAGCTTAGTTCTCCCATCATAATCATCCTCATGTATATTCATTTACAAAATTTTTGACCAATATATAGATTTCGAGAGGATAAAAGAAATTGAAAGTAGATTTGTAAGATTCAACTCATGTGAGTTGAAATATCTTTTAAAGGTACCTAGTGATTTCTAATTTGCATTAGATATTGGTATTCCATAACAAACTACACAACTTCATATAACCTCAGGTAATTCACCTAATCAATCTCGCACTATCTTCAATGAGAATTTTGTTTAGTTCAAAATTATGCATTAGAGTTCTCACCAACCTTTTGACAAATAAGGAACAAATACGTGTATCTTTTCTTTAGATAGCACGATTAACTTTATCGAAGTAAAATAATGATGAGTCACTTGAAAAGAATTAAATCCAAAGGTCATTAAGCATATAATAAAAATAATAAATGTATATAAGCTCAATTGCGGAAGTTAGCTTAAAGTGTAATTTGTTGTAAACGTAATGTAATAGTTATTCATTTCTTATTGATCAATATTGGGTTTAATCACGTAATTGTTTCTTTTCTAGCAAAATCAAATTTAGATGTTAGAATTGATTAAAAAATTACAAAAGATGCAAAAAAAAAACCCAAAGAACAAATGTTGTCCAAGAAAAGCTAATTCGATGACCAAGTTGGTCTTTCTTTTTTTTTTTCAAGTTACGACACGTTGCCTTTTAAGAAGGTAAGTAGTATTTATTGGTCAATCTGGTCAAGAGAAATATTTATAAAATCTGAAATTGTTGGCATCACTGCTTACTATTCTTCAGTTAATGGATAGCATTGACGATTAACAATATAAAGAAAGAATTAACAATGACATGCTAACTTTCAAGAATGCAGGTAATTTTCAAATGGATGGAAGTCAATTTGGTTCGAAGAAATACCAACAAAATCTTGAATTATTGGTGCTAATGTTATCTATTGTTTCAGTTAATAATATTGAATAAGATTTGACCATGACATGTTGCCTTTAAAAAAGATAGATAATTTTGTGATGGATGGAGAATAATTTTGTTAAGAAAATACCCATAAAATCTTAAATGTTGGTGTTGATGTTATCCATTATTTCAATAAAGGGTAAGATGGGTGGGCACCACTTCAACCTCGAAGCTCCTAACAACTTCTCTCTCTGAAGCGTTTTCCTCCTCGTCTCCGTTGGGGCCTTGATCAGCTGTACGAGGTCGATTGGGGCCCCTAAACTTCAGATCGTCTCTCCTTTATAGGACCTCTCCTCGACATTAATGGAACCTTCACGTCGACATGCGTGACGATCGGTCACTTCGTGCGGTGATGGCATGGTCGTGAGCGTCCGCGATGAGAGGTGGAGCTCATCGTGTGGCGGTGTGGGTGCGTGACGTTTGGTCTTAAAGTCTCGTCGATGAGCAGCATCGGGCTTCGTTCGAGCGATGTGGCATCCCAAGCTGGTGCTCCACGTTCATCGACGGTGTCAACCTCGAGCGATGTGACGACTTGGTGTCAAGCAGGGGCTGTGTGGCCGTCGGCATCCAGCCTCGACCTGTGGTCGTCGGCAAGCGGTGGTTCTTCGTCGCGATGCAGCGATTGGAAGTCATGGTCATGTGTTGGATCGATGGTCGAGGGTTGATGGTCTTTGGACGTTTCTATTGGTGTTGTTGTGTTTGGTCTTCTCTTTCTTTTTTTTAGTGTTAAATTTTGTTGGAAATACCCTAGGTTTTTATGGTCGAGTTCATTTTCGACTTTTTGGCCGATGTATTCGATCTCGTTGGCACGTTCTTTAAGATTCATCTTGTTGGTACATTGTCATATTTATGAGCGTGAGGCCACCCTTCTTTGGGATGTTGGTTTTCAATCTTAGGACATTCTTTTTCTTTTTTCTTTATTTTTTGTATCATTTTTTTGTTTCTAAATTTTCCCATTTTACAGAATGTATTTTTCCCTTTATTAGTGAGATTTCTCTATCTCTCTCTTCCTCTCTCGAGTGCATCTTTTGTACAGTATTCTTTCCTACGATGAAAAGTTTAAGGTAAACAAAAAAAAACAATAAGAGTAAGACGTGGTTTTTCTCTAGGCAAGCTTAAACAGAATAAATCTCAATGTACGTATCTGTAGAAATATATCCGAATTTCACGGCGAAGCTCCGACCAGCCCGCCACCACCTTTCCACCGCCTTCCCCGCAACATAAAAAGGGAAAAATCTCACACGGCAAAATACTCCCTTCTTCCATCCTATCGTAGCTCTCAGTACCAGTAGTAAGCTCCGATGGGGCAGAAGAAGAAGAAAAAGCGAGGCGGAGGTCGCAAGGGCAAAGGCAGGGCTCCTTCCAAGGATCACTCCACCTCCGACGACCAGGAACTCCTCTACGAGGAGCTCACCGCTCTGTAAGCCTCTCCTCCCCTCCACCCCGCTCCCCGCCTCGATCGACATCGCACCATCCGATCCCAATGTGCGCCTCGCTCATTCGTTGGATCCGCAGGTCGTCGATCTTCCAGGACGACTTCAAGGTCTTCTCGCAGCCCCCGCAGGGACATTTCTCCGTAAACCTCAGGTACCACGCAGCCGCCTCCGATCTCTTGGTGATCTGTTTCCTAATAGTGTGTTGAGGAACTTGTGATCTGATTCGAACTGCGGAACCGCAGGCCGCACACGGACGACGCCGGCAACGAGAACCCCGAGGTCGTCGCCGTCCTCTCTGTGAGGTTTGTTGCGGTGGAAGTTCGTTTGATGGGCGTTTTTGGTGAGGTTTTAGTTTGTGATGGTGGTGTTATTGTTGATTTATCAGGTGCTCGCCGGGGTACCCCTACAAGTGCCCGAAGCTGCAGGTCGAGCAGGCGGGGAAAGGGATCAAGAAGGAGGACGTGGAGCGGCTGCTTTCCCTTCTTCACGACCAGGTTTGGCTGAATGGCTCCTTGGAGACACTCGTTTGCATCATTCGTTTGTTCGACCTTTTTGTCTGTTCTCGCCGGGCCTGTGTGTAGACTTTAAGGCCCATTTAATTTTGGGCCATGGCCTGCTAAAATCCGGATTCAGCCCAACGGTCCAAGAACACAGACACATATTAAACACGTGCGCGCACAGATACACACATATTGCACCATCAAATATACATATACAGCGACATATATGTAATTGCAACTAATAAAAAAAAATCTAAAAGTTATTCTAGTATGCATGCACCACTGCCACCACCTTTAAGAAGTTAATGCATTGGACTACTTGGGTGTTATGACCTCATGGTCCTATTTGGTGAGGGGAATTATTTGGAGGAATAAAAAATGAAAGTGGAAGGAATGGATGAATTAAGGGATTTTTGTGTTTGAATGATTTACTTGTCTTGTCAAGGAATTAGGGGAGTTTATTCCATCTATGGTGTTTGTTAGGTGGAATTAGTTGGCAAAATAAAGATGAAAAAGTTAGTTAAAAAGTAATGAATAGATGATTTTGCCCCTAGGCTTGTTAGTTGGTCCCAAATTACTCTTGCCATGGACGACAATAGGCTTGATGCTCCATCTTGGCACAAATACTCTCCATCCTTGCATCCTTTTTCCCATCCTTGCATTCAATCCCTCAGTGGGTTCAAATTATCATTGGTGATATTTAGTTCAGAATTGAAATATTCAAATATCATGGGTGACATTTGAAATATCATTGGTGATATTTTGTTTATAACTGAAATATCATTGGTTCAATTTAATTTAAGACTCAATTATCACCGATCTATACTCAAATATCATCAATGCAATTTAGTTCAAAATCGAAATATTACGTGCCTAAATATCACCTCTTTGCCATCATTTGAAGGTGATTGAAGGAGAAGATGACGAGAAAAAGTGGAGGGTCCTGTAGAGGGTGGGAGAGGAGTAGAGGTACAATTGTTTTCATGCGAGGGGAGATGATTTAGGGCATTGAAGGGTAGCGGAATTGATGCTGAGTTGGCGGAATAAGGAGCGGAAGAAAATAATTTCCACTTGGGTTGGGAATTGTTTTATTTCGAGATTTGGGGTTTGACTCCAAAATCAAGAAATGTCGGCATTAAGTGGGCCAAACGCGGAATTGGGGCCCTTAGTCTGCCTTCCAAGTGGGGCCCATGTGATCCTCACATGAAAGGGGTTGTTTTGTTATTTTTCCTATAAGAAGGCTTTAATGTATTCATCTTTTATGGTGATGATGTTCCTATAGTAATATCTCCATTATATTACAATACTTTTGTTACTTTGAATTATCTATTTCCATTTTAAAAGATTGCTACAAAAAAAGCTTAAATTAGTTCTTAAACTCGATTTTTATTTAAAAAAGATCCTAAATCATTTATAAGAATGGCCCAAAATGATTTTTATAAAAGAATGACCATATCATTTAATATATGAAAGAAATTATCCAAATCAATTAATGCGTTTAACTTGGCCCGAACATGGGTTTAAGATAATGGGCCTTGGGTTGGGTCGGGGCATTGATTGATGGAGATTTTCGAGCCTCAAGCTTACCCATTGTCCCAAAAAAAAGCTCAAGCCTTAGTAGGCTTGGGTTGTATTGGGCTAGGTTAAGCCTAATGCTCCAACCTAGCTAGCCATGTTGCGAATATTCATCTTTTACTTGTATGCTGCTGTAAACATTTAATATGACATAAGTGCTCTTAGCTTTCTTCTATTTACGTAGCCCAAGGTTTAAAATGTCGATTTCGACGTCGTGCCGATAAAATTGTAGGTATGCATTTCGTGGGCATGCCGGCATGCTGTGGAAATGCTCGTTTTTCGATGGCAGATTTCGACGGCCCGAAAAAATGACATTTCGAGGCATGCCGAGGGCACACCGACAGAAATGATTAAGATTTGAAAGACAACTAAATCAAGATATTAGAAACGTGTTTACAGGTTAAAAAAATCAACGTGTGTGTGTGTGACCGGCCATTCCCAGGAAATGCTCTTCCCCTTCCCTTCAGACCGCCCGAAATCGAAATTCCCAGCCGCGCCCCCATTCCCTCCACTCAGCCATTTTCAAAAGCATCCCGCTCAGGCTTTTCAAGGTTCCTGCCGTGCTCCCATTCCTAGCGTCGCTCAGCCACCGTCGGCATGCCGACGTTTCGTCGGTAGCTGTCGGCATGCTAGCGAAATCCTCGGCATGCCGACGGTTTCCCTGCAAACCGACACTATCTTTGTGTTGATATGCCCTCCCTCCAAAAACCCCCCTTACCGACGGCATGCCGGCGACATATAAATCACAGACGTAGCCCTTAATGAACTATCTAGGATGGCGTGAAGAATTTTTGGTGGAAGGAGAAAATGGCATTGTTTTCGATCAGAATCGTTGTAGATCTACTACTTAAACATAATCCTATCAAAAAATATGCATTAAATCATTAGATCTAACAATTTAAGTTTGTAAAACATATGGATTAAACGATCATAGAACTACTAAACCTATCGTAAACTCATAGATTTACAAATATAATTCTTAAAACTCATAATAGGATCAATCAATCTAGAGATTATAGTTTAAATAGATATTATTTTGTTGAATACTAAATAATAAGTAAAATGATCACAATATTAAGAGCATCACACGAAGAACGTTTGATTTTACATGAACACCTCTCTTACGAGGAGAAGGGAGAAAACAATAAGAGAAGTGCCCCTATGGGTGTGATCATGTAATATTTCTTCTTAAAGACAAGTGAGGGTGCAAGGGCTTTTGCATAGGCTACCATACATTTCTCTAGTTTCCATTTCCACTATGTAGGACCGAACATGTAATTGGATCTACACAAATGATCCAATAACCCTACTATAACATTCATTTCTCTCAATATATTAACTCTAAAAAAGCTAAAATACCTAAAGATCTAACAAATACGAAGAGAAAACCCCTGAATGAGTTCTCATCACCCCAATAAACATGCAATGACGTAATGGATAGAATTGGGTTACTAAGCTGCCCATTTCAACTGTAAAATCTAGAAACCGACTAGGAATTGTACATGATGCCACCCATTCTGTAGAAATTATTAACATACTATCGAAATTTAGCAAAGTATTGCGGATGCTTCTTCATTTTTTCATTACATGTGTCAATATGGCTCCACATCACGAAAAGGCCATTTCGCTGGCACATCATGAGTATTTGGAATGTTGAATGTAACTTTATGCAATGTTGGTTGGTTTATGGATGCTATTAATTGGCCCTTTGGTGGCCACATGAAGTTGACATACCCTTTTTTTTGTACGTGCACACGGTTGAAATACTTTGTCAGAATTGTTTAACCTAAATGGGGAATTGTCCCACTTATCAAGATTCTACTTGATGGTTGTATTTAGTAAATAGAGTTTCATTCAGTAGTTGGATGACACATGCATGGTACCAGTTAACTCTTTTGTTTGAAGGATTTTTTTTTCCTTTCTTGCAGAGATTCTGATGAGCATAATTAAATAAACGACTTATCCTAAAGATGCATAAAAATACATCATACGCTCAATGTTTCTATTTATTTTATTGAGATAGTTCTAATTTAAATTATTTTTTGGGATTTTTACATCCATACTCTTAGAAACATATGTAATTATGTCTATATCGCTATGTAATTCATTATTACATCTATGCCCCTACAAACTCATGTCCCATGACGATTATACCCCCATGTTAAGTCTTTGTTAGATTTGAAAGAATATTTCCCCAAATATTTCCTAATGGCCGTTAAAATTAATGGCGTAAAATTTGGAAATTACATCAATACCCTATCAATGTTTTGAAATTACATCAGTACCCCTATTCACAATTTTTTTTTTTACATTTTTTTCTCTTCTTTCTTCTTCCTCCTTTCCTCACCATCTTCCTCCCCTTATCGTAGATTGCACCTCTTGCTAGAAGCCATGAGAGCGGCAGCGGCGTTGAGATCATCGTCGAAGGTCGCCTTCTTCCTCTTTCCTAACTATTGCCCCTCCTTCCTCTTCCTCTTCATTTGCAACCCTTCTCTAGCCATGACCACCCCACCTCCTCCGTCCTCCCTAGTCATCACTAGTGTTGTCAAGGCGCTCGCCTAGGTGCACCTAGGTGCTAGGTTGAGGTGAGGTCCTAGCACCTTAACAAGGCTCGCCTTTCCTAATTTGCATGAGGCGCTGCTTAGGCGAGTGCCTGGGCCAAGGTGCTAGGCACCCCAGGCGAGCGCTTGAACTAAGTTTGCTGGTTCTTCATTTTTTTAAATACTTTTAAGGATTTAATTTCTTTTTACCTAATTATTGACTACTCTCTTGTAGTTAAACACACACATGTGTATGTATGAGCACATATGCATAGATATATACATATACATGTGCTTAAATAGATATATACATATAGTAGATACATATATACATACAAATATACACATTTTGTATGTTTGTGTATGTATATAAATGTCAACTTATACATACAAATATATATGTACATATACACACGTGTATAAGCATAGCATATAAATATAATGTGTACATTTACATATGTGTGTATGTAAATGTATGAACTTGTATACACACACCTATCATATGTATCAATGCACATATGTATGTGCATTGCGCTTGTTTGTCTAATCATTTATATATCATGTATATTATGTATACGCAATCATAGCATATCATATTTTGGTTAGTGTGTGTATGTATGTATATTTGTATGTCGCATATATTAGCGCATCATTTTTCTCGGGCGAGTGCCCAACACCTCGGGCAGTTTGGACCTCGTCTCCTTTGATAGCCTTGACCATCATCCCCTCCTTCCTCCTCCTTCCCTCTTCCAGGAGAAAAAAAATTATTTTTTGGGGGATTTGGGATGTAATTAGGAAAGTTTTGGAGGGGCATGGATGTAAAAATCTCAATTTTTTTGGGTTAACTATGGTGGAAGTTACATATTAACCATAGTTCTGCCATTTATCTTTTAAGTGTAACGGTAGGTGCATATATGTATAACGGTGTAAGTTTGTAGGGGTATTGATGTGATAATGAAATATTCAGGGTATGGATGTAATTAGGTATGTTCTTAAGGACATGGATGCAAAAATCCTTTTTTTTTGTTGTAGCAATGCTTAGCTGATAATTACAAATATTGTGCATTTATGAGGCATTTCGCTGTTCTTTAATGTGAGATCATCTTTAATTTCATATTGATTCCCTATCTAGCTGTTTGGTAGCTTGTATGTTTCCTTCTATGCTTAAGAAGTGTCTGAATCTGTATTTGTTTTCATCAATGACATGTCATTAGGCCACTTTCAATGCACGGGAAGGACGGGTTATGATTTTCAATCTTGTTGAGGCAGCACAGGAATACCTTTCTGAGATTTCCTCTTTGCAGGAAGCACAAGAATGTGTATGGTTATATCTTTATTGCTAATCGTATTTCTTGTCACCATGGCTAGTTTTTGCTTATTGTCTTGGCTTCCGACTCATCTCATTGCAATTTATTAGTGACTATACAGTGACCAAATAATTTTCTATTTATTTATTTTTATTGTATTCATTTGGGTTGCTGATGGCATTCCAAGAGATTCCACCACATAGGATAAAATTCTCATGAGCTTATTCCGGCACAATGGTCCAACTTTATTGTAATGTAATAGTGGCATAGCTGTTTCAGGCATACTGAAGCACACGTCCCTGCACACATATGGATATACTCATCCATGGATGTGTACACATTCACATGCATGAACATGCATAGACATGTGTGCATACGCATGTAGGTACATGCACGTGCCTGCCCACCCCTCACATGCTTACATGGATGCTTACATGCATTACACCTTGTTCATGCATACACAAATGGACATGGACGTGCAGCTGCATGCTTTCATGCATACCACATCTGTTGCACATGCAGATTATGGGCCTGTTTGGAGGCGGGTTAAGTGAGTTAACCCGCGTTTGTTCACCACTTAACCGGCCTGCCACTTGCATTAGGTTAAGGGAAGTTAACCCGATGTAAAGTTATTCCATGTCCTCTGTGGAATAACTTTAACCTGCTTAAACACACAAACATCAAAACTAACTTATTCCACCACTCCTTCCCTATTCCTCTACTTATTCTACTAACTTATTCTCCTTACTACAAAGGCCCTATGCATAACATGGGAAAAGTATCTTACGAGCACTACACTCATTCCGTATATGGAGGCGTACAAATGCATATGTGTTATTTTGTGACTCAAGCTCTAACGTTACATATTTTATGTAGTTCACATTATTCATGTATGTTTCTTATGACAATACTATTGTAGGAGGAATTATTATTTTGCAAGGAATGCCAATGTGCGAGGCCTATATTGTGTTAGATGTCATAGATCCAATTATGAATTAGGCTCATTGATTCAAAGAATTTAGCATTCTTATGACTAATTTACTGCATAGTGTCTCTAAATACTCACATTGCCATAGCACTTAACAAAAAAGGGTAAATAAAGCATGGTGTCCGCCCCACTTAATATATGCAAGGCTTGGTGGTTGTTGTTGCTGTGTAACATGGTGCCCTATGATCTTCCCACTTGCAATAATAGTATTCGTGGCAAGGTTTATAAACAAGTGAAGCACCAGGTGGAAATTGTTATTGGTGAAGCAATGCATTTTTCCCGATGTTCACAGCAACTGATGTAATCTATCTTTTTATTGATGGACTTTTCCAATTAGCCTAGCCTCCCTATTGGCACTTCAACTTTCAGGTCCTCTTTGATTTGAGTGTTAGCCCGATTAGTATATGGTTTGGATGGATACCGACCTTCAGTAGCCATCATTTACTTCCTTAAGATGAAAAAGAACATTTACTGCACTGCTATATCCATCAGAGGATAATCCTTAGTATTTTCCTTTCAGGCATCAACATCACATGTGTGGTTGTCCACCGTGAATTTTTGGCAATAATCAAATGTAAATTGGTGGATTGCCCATCATGAATTCTTGAAAATAATCAGCTGCTACTTGGTGGAACCTTGAATTGCTGTTTGCAAGCTTTGATGCTTTTTTTTTTTTGGTTTCTGGAAAGGTATTATTCAGAGTTTATTACTGCAAGAATTGTGTAATCCATGTGTCAGTAGAGCCCATTGAACTCTTGTGGAACAAATACAGTCAAAGAATGGGGCCCCTTCCCCACTCAATAAATCCCCAATATAAAAAATGTGAACATGTCTAGTATTAGAATTACAGAGGTTTTGATTGCATTCACCCAGTAAATGTATGAGACGCCTTTGATTGCATTTTAATGAATGGGAAGTTTGTTTTATGTTTGATGGTGCAGGTTCTTAACCTAGCTTCTGGAGGTAACGCGGAACTTCTTCCTGGAGTGGTTTCAACTTTATGTAGTGAGGATGATTTTTCCGACAGGCTTTTTGTCTATGGACTATTCGACCTGTTTGGTGACCTCATTGGCAATGGTCAGTCATTTGAACAAAATGTTGTGGCAGATGCCTTGCTTGATGCAAATAATAAGATAGTTAAAAATTATGGGTCAGTCATTGGCAAAGTAAGGGATGGCAGTGCTGCTGTAAAAGAGTTTAGGATCACACATCATGAAAACATGCAATCAACTTTGAGTTCCAAACCTGCTTCTATTGGTGGTATAAAGAACAGCATTAGACTTCAGGACTCAAATTTAAATGTTCTTGATGAAGAGAATGAGGACAGTAGTCAAAGCACATCATCCAGGGAGATGTATTCATTCTCTGAAGAAGAGTCTTCTGGAAAGGTTTCTCATAGAACAGAGGCAGGGGATAGAACAACAAAGGTAACGAACTTCATCCACTTGTTTTCTGTAATCTGTTTCTCCATTTAGTTGTGCTCGTAATGGTCCAAGTTCCAAATGTGCTTGCAAATGTGCTCCCCCTGCCATATTAAATGTCTGGAGAAGAGTTTCTTATATGTAGGAGTCAGATCCATTTCATGTTAGGTTCCACATTTTTTTCCAGCTGCATATGAGGTTATATAGAATGGATGGCTGTCACCGTGAACCTATGTCTGCATGCAATCTCCAACTACTTGTACTATGGATACCTGCAACCTTCCTATCTTACATGCCATCTTAAGGTTCTTTCAGTACCTGCAAAGCTACTATTTTCCAGAGTTCACAAGTCCTATTGTACTTCATTTTAGGCTATTATTTATCAAGATAGCATAGGCTGATACGTGCTATAAGGTATCGGTACTTAGCCAAGTATTGGTATTGGTTGATTAATGCTAGGCAGGTGGCCTTGCCACACCGGGTATCTATACTTGGCTGGTCTGAATAAATGGTAACTTGGCCAAGTACTAGGCTATTTCACATGGAGATTTTACTAGGCTGATTTTATAATGAAACTCATTGTTTTGTTTTTGATTGATAATGTGACTAACAATCGTCTATATTGCAGAAAAATGCCCCTTTTCATGCTTTTTTCCTCACTAGTTGCATACACAATGATTAGTGTTACAAATTTATACTTGCAAAAACAGTTAAGAACGAGGCCGACTGCTTTCAAAAAGGAAACACACGAGAGGAGAGGAAAAATAAGGGTTGAAGCTTTTTAAGGGATTTCTGCTTTGGATAGAGTGGAGGATGTGAGGGAGCTTACAATTGAGGAAAAGGAAGAGAGGAAAAGGCTGTAAGGGATAGTTTTCAGAGAAGACTTTAAAAAGGAGATGGATTGGCGCTAGTAGTCCAACATATTGGTTAGATCCTTAACTCTCACTTCCACGACTTCACCAGGAAGCGCAATCCTGGCTGCTGGCAGTGGTTTGATGTGGACATTCCTGTGCTTGGGAATGACTCCTCCTAGGTCCTTTTGAGGGAGGTGTCTGAGCCTGGAGTCCTTGCTACTATCGGGGGTTTGAAGGTGGAGGGATCGTCGAGACTTGATGGTTTCCCTGTGTTCTTCTTCAAGGAGTTTTGGGATGCTGTGAAAGAGGATTTTATGGGTGCAGGGAATTCTTCCAAGGAAATTTTGGCTTTGAAAAATTGAATAAATTTTTTGTTTTTCTTCTGTTGAACAAGCCCGACGGCAAGTTGGTCAAGTAAGTTAGGCCCATAGCGCTCTCCAATTCTGTGTATCTTATTAGTGGCCAAGGTCTTTGCAAGTACATTGAGAGAGGTCATCCCTTTGCTTATAAGTTTGGTTCAATCGGCTTTCGTTAGGGGTAGGTCATTACCAGAGTCTTTCACCTTGGGAGAGGAGATGATATTCTCATAGAGATGGAGAAAAGCTTTTTATGGAAAGTTCTTTTTTTCCAAGGCATATGATTGAGTGGCGTGGACTTATTTGTGGCAAGCCTTGAAGTGTAGTTGGTTCCCCCCTCAGTGGATTGCATCAATGAAGAAATGCATCACAACAACTTCTTTCTCTATTTTAGTGAAAGGAAAACCTATGGGGAGATGGATTCAATTACAAAGGGGGGGCGAGGCAGGGTTGCCCCCTACACCTTGCCTCCCTTTACATTATTGCTGTGGACACTCGCCTTGATGGCGTTTAAGGCCTATAGGGCCAGTCTCTTGAGGGGCTTTACACTTGCTAACAATGGCTCTCTGATGACCCCTATCTTATAGTACATAGATGATACGCTATTTTTCATTGAAGGGGGAGGTACAAAAGTAGAGTACTTAAGTTGGTTCACATCTTTGGGGAAATCTCTGGTCTATCAGTTGATCATGCCAAGTCAGTTTTTGTGCCACTTAATGTCCACAATGAAGAAGTGACTGCCTGCTCCACAACGTTACATTCCCAACCTGCATGCCTTCTGGTGGTTTATCTTGGTTTCCCTTTGAAGGAAAAGTCTCTTACCTCTAGTGATTGGTTGCCCTTGGTTGAGAAATTGGAGAAAAGACTCTTCGGTTGGAGAGGACGAATCATGTCCAGAGGGAGACATTTGGTGCTTTTTGAAGTAAGTGCTGTTGGTGATCCCTATTTTTCACCTTTTTATTTTTAAGCCACCAAAGAAGATAGTTAAGAAGATTGATGCTATTAGGAGGGGGTTCTTGGAAAGGATTGAGTCATGAAGGAAGGCTCCTTCCTTGGTGAGATGGGAAGATATTTGCAGGTCAGTTGATCTAGGAGGCCTTGGGGATGTTGCACCTACAGGATTTTGGTGATTCCTTGTTGGCCAAATGGGTGGTTAAGCTGCTGTGTAACAAGCATGACTTGTGGAGCAAAGTCCTTTGGAACTCTTATGGTTGTTCGCTAAACTGGGGTGTAAGGATGGTAATCCCTCATGGAGCTTCAGGCTTTTGGTGGGGCCTGACTAAGGTTATGGCCCAGGTGTCCACCTTTGAGTTGGTCTTAGGGAATGGAGAGACATTTAGATTTTGGCAGGATGATTGGATGGGCACGGGGTTGCTCATGTCTAGGCTTCCTAGACTGTAGGCCTTGGCTATCGAGAAGCATTAGTTGGTGGGGCTATTTTTGGGATGGACCATTCATTAGTGGTAGGGGGTCTTAGCTACCAACTTTTATTGGTTCACTATTGAACACTAGAGCGACGTACCTTTAGGAGCTCTTGGTGACTTTGCAAGCTTTTTTCCCCATGCACAGCAAGAGTGATCGGTTGGTATGGGATCATGGCTATCTCTCTACCAAGAAGGCTTATAAAGTCCTCAGAGGAGATTTAATTGAGGATGACCCTCAATTAGGTGTTGATTGTAGGCTTTTTTTGGAAGATGAAGATGCCTTGAAAAATCAAAACTTTTATGTGGCTGGTGAGGAGGCAAAGGTTGACCACTAAGGTTCGGTTGTGTGGTGGCTATTGGAGGCTGACATTGCTTGTTTGTTGTGTGGCCATGATGGAGAAGATCTATAGGATAACCTACTTGGATGCGACTTCCTAAAGGAGTCAATGTAGGGCATGGGTACTCAAAGTTGGGAAGGAGACAATTTGCATGACTTTTGGTCCCAGTTTTGGAGTGGGTATTGGGCGGACCCAGCATGTAGGTTGAAGTTGGCTGCTACTTTATGGGCTATGTGGTTGTAAAGGAATCGGGGGTGTTTAAAGGGGAAAGGGTCTAGTTGGAGAACGCAATAAGAGATGCATTGTATTTTTACACTTTTTGGTCACAAAACCTGAATGTTATAATTTTTTTGGAGATGCAATGAAGTGGATGGTTAGCTGCCTTTGGCTGCATTTTGTTGGGGGATAGTTTGTCTTAGGATGGGATAGGTGAGGGATAAATTTTGTTGGGTGTTTGTTTGGGAGGTTGGGATAAGTATTGGGATAGAATTGATTGGTATGGTGATGTAATGTTAATGGGTGATATTTTAATATTAAAATATGAGTGTGGGATTATATTATGATAGATTAGGTATATTTTAATATATATTAATGTTGATGTGATTTAATAGGATAGTTTGAGAGGTATATTTTGATAGATGTTTATGTTGATTTGTTGGAGTGGGATAAGTTGAATCCCACTCTTTGTAAAATTTGTTCCACCCTTGTCCTTTTGATTGGGGGATATTCGGGGGATAACCCCCAACCAAATGGAGCCCGAATGGAGCCTTAAGTAACCATCCTTCCCCTTTTTGAAAATAAAAAAAAGCTCAAAACTTATGTAAAGTGTGGACTGGTTAATGATGACAGTCATTATTTGAATAATGTGGAAAAGAGTTTAACATAGGACCATATTGAGATGTTGGTCAAAAGTGACTTCTTTTTTCATTAGCCTTGTTCTCAATTTCAACTTTCAGATCTTTTTACCTTTCACCTCTGATAGACTTCTAAATAGTGTCATGCAACTGGATCTGCATCTTTTCATTGTTATGCCCTCTTAGGATTGTTATATTTCGCATTATGCTTGCCTACTTGGTTCCTGAATTAAGATTTAATTTGTAACTTGGTTTCACGAGAAATGCCTGGTTAGTCAGAGTCTCCATGTGAAAACATGTTTAACATGAGATCAACTTGGCTTTGATCAGCATAATTTCTGGTTCTGTTACATCAGGTTAAATGATTTTGAATTCAATTGTTTTCTCATGATTGTATCTTATGCAAATCAGATGCTGCTGATTAGGTCTTATCTAGGCATTTTTTGGAAATGTAAATTCTATTAAGTTGAAAAATATAATAAGCGGAAGCATAAGTCAAAGTAATAAACAATAATACAACATTTGGATTTACATGGAAACCCCACTCACGAAGAGTAGGGAGAAAACCATGGGAGAAGACCCTGATAGGACACTGATTTGTATTTCTTCTTTTCAAAGGAATATGGTAGGAGTACCACCTATTTATAGGCCACCACTCACATACAAAGTTCACATCTTCTGATGTGGCACTAAACCCATAACCCAATCCTCTTAACACTCCCCCTCAAGCTGGAGCATGGAATGCTCAGCTTGTAACACAAAGAAACTCACTTTACATAGGTGGGAACATAGGTTGGAGCTGTTGCAGCTGTGTCTGTCTCTGACGATGGCCTCTCCTCTGGAGATCTGGTGCTGGTGGCTCCTTATTCAGTATCTCTATAAAATGGATCTTCCTCTGAAGGCCTCAAAAGTGGATCTCCCTCTCTGGAGTTCACGGAATTGGATGTCCCACATAGAAACCTGAATGGGCTCTTCCTCTGAGGACCTGGAAACTGGATCTCCCTCTCTAGAGATCTCAAAACTCTGGATTTCCTAGAGTTGGATTTCTCATGTGTAATTCAAGAACAAAAGAGACTCCTAAATGGGGATGATTACAACAAGCTTCCATTCTCCCCCTTTCTTCCATACTCGTATGGGAGAAAAAATAACAAGAGAAGAAATAAAACAATAAAAACTAGAGAAGACTTCACCTCTTCTCTTAAACACGAACCTCAATCTTTTTTTTTTCTCTCTATCATTTTCTTTCCTTCTTTTGAAATTTTCTTCAACTCCTTTTTTTTATTTTTCATTTATTTTTCTTTTATTTTTCCCTTTTTTTTTTGTCTTTCTCCTCCTTTTTCCTTTTTTTTCTTCCCCTTCTCTCATCGTTTTCTTTTAAAACAACGCTTCGTCCCTTAAGGTTCAGAGAACCCAACGTGTCTCGCCTTCTCTCTCTCATAGAGAAGAGGACGCCTATCTCCGTCGTGATCGGGCCTAATGGAGCCACGCTCCACTGAGATCTCCTCCATGGACGTTGTCGTTGCCCTGCTTTGCGACGATCCTGCTGCCCTCAATGCCGTCGTGGAGCGCAGTTCACGTTGTCACCGCCTCCTTTGCTGCTCGCCGTCGCCACATCCTCGTCGCCGGTGTTGTCCACGCAGATCTCCGCCACGGGGGTGCGGCCATCGCTCTTCCTCATCGTCATTGTCGTCCGCGCAGGGAGCCACCCCTCGGACATGCTCGGTTAGGGGGCTCCTCTTCGGACAGCATCCTTTGGTGGGGCGCCTCGCAGCACTGTCGAGGCGAGTGCCTCAGGCGATGAGGCGCCAAGGCGAGGTGCTACAGGCTTCTGTTATCTCGATGAAGACCCAGGCGATGGCCTTCGATTAGGCGACGCGCCTCCTCGCCTCGCTGCCTCATCGCTTGAACCCTAGATAGATCGAAAGTTTTTTTTTTTTCAAAAAGCAACAAATCGACATACCATTCTTGCTCTCAACGACCTCTCACATTCCATACGAGACTCCTATTTACGTGTGTGAGGAGTTTTCTGATCTCCACGCCAACCCTTACACCATTATCGTTGGAGCGGCGAAGCAGCTCGAGCTTCTTCGACCACCATCGCCGCTTGAGCGTCGCCGCCTTCCATCTGCGCGCCACCTCCTCGACCTCGATTGCTCAGGTAGCTCCTCAACTTGCAGGTCTTGCACTGCCTGAGCGTCATCGACTTTCGTTTCTTCGTTTTGACTTTAACTTCTTCATTTTTCCTTTGATCAATGACGTTTGCCTGAGTTTATATATATATATATATATATGTGTGTGTGTATGTATGTATGTATGTAGGGTACAGTACCTTGGGTACTAAACATATATACTAATACTATATAGTATGTTACAACACAAGGGTATTACGTACTAAGTATATACATTTATTGTTATGTAATATATATCTATGTAATAAGTAATAACATTGTAACTACACACACGTAACATTGTAACTTTGTATATGTATAAGTAATATATACTGTTATATTTGTAGGTAACTATGTATATAGCTATATATATAACTATATATATAAGTACGTATATATACTGTTCTATATCTGTTAGTATATTATGTTTGTTTTTAACTTACATGATGTTAGATCAGTGTTTGCAACTTTGCATGTGTTTTGAATTATATAGATGGTTGAAATAAGGAGGAAGCACCTATGTTGGAAGTATGTCACATTGGAGGACCCAAAAAAGACTAATGATACGAAGTGTACTTTCTGCGGTAGGATAGTGAAAGGGGGGATTCATAGAGCTACTGGACATATTACTGGTGGTGATAAGAACACAACAATATGTCCAAAAGCTCCACAACATGTGAGAGAGGAGTTGAGAGAATATCGACAATCTAAAAATGAAGATAAAGAAAGGTTCATGAAAGATTTTGTTTACGATGAGCCACTTAACGATGATGATGATGATGGAGATGAAATAGTAGGAGTGAATGTCTTACGAGAACCTATGGATAGATTCACAACCAAAAAAATAGTAGAAAATCCTACACAGTCGCATACCAAGAAGGCTCGAATCATGATGGGTGCTGGTGGAAGTAGAAGTAGTGGACTTCCTCTAATGAAGAAGTTTCATGGACTAATAGATAAGTTTATGAAGGTGGCTTGGGAACGAAAAAGGAGATTGTTGACAAGACAAATTACAATTTTTGAGGTTTTCAAGAAGGAGGGAAGAGATGTAGTTGTATGAATCATTGCAAAATGGATGTACCGTAACAACATTGCATTCAATGCTGTTAAATGTATCTGGTTTGAGATAATGATTGAGGCAATTGGTTGTTTTGGCCCTAGATTGAAGCCTCCTTACCATGAAGTGAGAGTTCCTTTATTGAGATATCATGTGAACGAGACTCAGGATTTCATCACCAAACATTATGATGCTTGGAAGAAATATAGATGCACATTGATGACAGATGGTTGAACAGATAGGAAAAGTAGAACACTTATAAATTTTTTTGTCAATTTTCTCATGGGAACTATTTTCTTGGAGTCCATTGATGCCTCATCCTACGTAAAGACATGGGAGAAGCTTTGCGAGCTGATAAGTGGCATGATCGGTCACGTTGGGGAGGAATATGTGATTTAAGTCGCCAGTGACAACGCATCGAATTATGTTCTTGCTGGTAATAATTTTTATTTATTTTAACATACCTATTTTCTTTACTAATGTAAGCATTGTAAAATATAAAAAAGATGAATTTTCTCTTACATAGGCAAATTACTGGAGGCTAAGCATACTAAAGTTTATTGGACTCCTTGTGTTGCACACTGCATCGATTTGATGTTGGAAGATTTTGGGAAGTTAGAGGATGTAAAAAAGATACTCAAGCATGTAATGCAATTGAGTAGTTGTATATACATGGATCCTTCAGCCTTAAATTTGATGAGGCAGTTCACAAATAGGGAGTTATTGAGGCCTGCAGTTACAAGATTTGCTACATCTTTCCTTACCTTACAAAGCATTTATAGACAAAAGGCAAGTTTAAGGAAGATGTTCACTTCAGATAAATGGATCACTTCTAAAAATGCAAAAGAAGAGAAGGGAAAGAAGGTGGCAACAATCATTATGATGCCTTCATTTTGGAATAAGGTTGTATACATTCTCAAGGCTACGTCTCTTCTTGTGAGAGTGCTTCGTCTTGTTGACTTAGAGAAGAAGCCTGCAATGGGATACATATACGAAGCAATGGATAGAGAGTTAAGAAAGCTATCATGATGAAGTCTTTCAATAATAATGCTGAAAGGTTTGGACCTATTTGCGACATCATTGATAAGAGATGAGATTGCCAGCTTCATAGGCCTCTACATGCAGTAGGATATTACCTCAATCCTGAATTCTCTTATGAAAATCAGAATCTTGATTTTGATTTAGAGGTTATGAATGGATTCTATAATGTCTTGGTAAAATTAGAGCCTGATGATAGTGCGCAAGACAAAATAACACGAGAAATTTTCATTTATAGAAATGCACAAGGACTCTTTGGAACATCTATGGCTATTAGACAAAGGAAGACCATTGCCCTAGGTAGTCAAGTGGTATAAATTTTTTATAGTAACTTTCCATTTCCAGTTGCTTATTAATATTGTATAACTTGTTATCTTTTTACAGTGGAATTTTGGAATCTCTTTGGTGGGTCCGCACCTAACTTAGCAAAATTGGCACTGAAGGTGCTAGGTCTTACTTCTAGTGTCCCGGGATGTGAAAGAAATTGGAGTGTATTTGAAAATGTAAGTTACAAATCAATTCATAATATGCATTGCACTAATTTTATCAAGTAATTTTATATTAATCCTTTTATTTTGGAAATCTATATAGGTTCACTTAAAGAAAAGAAATTCGTTGGCACAACAAAAGTTGAATGATCTTGTGTTTGTTAAGCACAGCGAAGCTTTGAGGGATCAATATGAAGATAGGGATTATCTTGATCCCATTTCCCTTCAGGAAATTGATGATTCAAATGAATGGCTATTAGAGAGGAGGAAGATGAGGAAAATGCAGGTGATGCTGTTGTGTTTGGTGATGATGATCTTATTTGGGGCATGGTTAAGCTTGCATCGGGCATTAACAAGCAAGACACTTCTCGACGTTCTCGGGCTCGTGCTACTACAAAGGAAAATGATCCTAAGCAGGCTAAGGGAAAATGGAAAGCTCCAATAGTTATTGAAGAAGAGGAAGAGGAGATTGAAGTTGACGATGACGAATTGAATCTTGAAGATGATTTTGATTATTGTTGTGTTATATTATTTGAGAATTGAGAATTATTCACTTCAATGACAATTTTGGTTTTTATGTTTTTCACTTCAATGACAATTTTGATTTTTATGTTTTTCTACCGTAATTGTATAGAAGCTTTTCTTTCTTTACCATTTGAAATTATGTGAAACAGTTTTTGGCAATACAATTGTTATCCTTTTCTTCTACTTAAAGTCTCCAACATTATTGTTAGACATGTTTTTATAAACTTAGTGCTATTAAATTGAGTTAATAAGACGTATGTATGCAAATAAAAAACGATCGCCTCCATTCACTCGGGTTGTCGCCTTTTTGTCGCCTCTCGCCTCAGGCAATTTTGAGCCGTCGTCGTAGTATCACCTTTCGCATTGACAGCATTGGTGCCTCGGATCTCAACCTTGAGGTTGCCGTGCCCTTGCTTTAACGTGCCCTTCCGATGACGACGACGATGAGGAGGTACTTCGCTTGAGGTCGCTTACAGCTTGCGCCGCTCCTCCTTGCGGCCACCAGATGTGCCTCCGTGATGCCATCGCCATTAAGCACAACCACGAGGGTCGGCGCCAGCGTGCCCAAGCTCGACGTCACACCGTCGATGGCGTGCTCCATCTCCTCCATTGTGATGGTCTTCTGCCGACGCGGCCTCATCTTTAATGTCACGTGTGCGACCTCCTGTAGCGGCCTGCTGCCGCTACTCCATCCTCTGGCAACAAAGATATTCCAAGAACATAATATGATAATAATAAACTCAAGAATCTCTGATAATAAAACCCAAGAACAACTCGCTCTGATACCAAGTTGAAAAATATAATAAGCGGAAGCATAAGTCAAAGCAGTAAACAATAATAGAATGCTTGGGTTTACATGGAAACCCCACTCACGAAGAGCGGGAGAAAACCACGGGAGAAGGCCCTGATAGGGCACTGATTTATATTTCTTTCTCTCGAGGGAATATGGGAGGAATACAGGCCAGTTTAGGCCACCACTCACACACAAAGTCCACATCTTCTGATGTGGCACTAAACGCACAACCTAATTCTCTCAACATATTATAAGTGAAAAATTGACGTTGCTTTATACATTGATACTTTTCTTTTCTCAATTTTAAAATGACTATAGTTTCGAAAAGGTGTGATCACGTGGGTATTGAGAGGACAAAGCTATACAGGAAGCTTTGGGAGGAGCTTGCCTCAGTCGGGGTTGCCACTCATGGCTACCCTTAGCTGATGGGTGGCGACTTCAACTCCACGCTGTAGATTGAAGACAGGCCTGGTGGTCGCAAATGTCAGGACTTGGGCTTTGAGTAATTTGCTGAGCTGGTGGCAACCTTTGGCCTGGTTGACCTCGCTCCTACCTCTTGCTCATTCACATTGAGGAATGGTAGCGGCCAACAGTCACGCATTGATAGATTCCTCTGCAACATTGAGCTTGTGGAGGTCTTCCCGTTGGCGGCTGTCTCGCTAATGGAAAGGTCCTCCGATCACACCCTCCTCCTTTGGTAGACCAATGAAGGCTAAATGGTTGGCACCTACTTCAAATTTGAGAGATACTGGTTGATGGAGGTTGGATTCAGAGAGATGGTAGGATGCAAATGGAGGTCCTTAGAGGCGACTGGTATGGCGACCGCCTGCTTGGCCACGAAGCTGGCTTCCCTAAAGAGCTACCTTAGGGAGTACTGTAGAGCACTGAAATAAAGAGAGCAGAGAAAAACTGAGGTGCTAGCCGAGATCAGCAGACTAGACAGGTTGGAGGATGAGGGTCGGCTTTTTGAGGAAGGCATGGCTTGCAGGGCTACTAAGATGAAGGTGGTACAAGAAGAGGATGGGAAGGTGGATTGGAAAACCAGATCCCGACGGAAATGGTTGGAGGACGATTACAACACCAAGTTTTCCATCAAATGGCCTCAACCAGGCGGCGGATTAACTGGATTGACAACATGGTGGTGGAGGTTATGCGGTATCATGGGAGGGAGGATGTTGGGAGAGCGACAACTAACTACTACAAAAGCTTCTCCGGTAGGAGAGGAGTCGGTGACTGGCGCTGGATAGGGGAAGATGCCAAATGCATCTTGGAGTTGCAGGTAGAGGCCCTTGTTGGGGGGCTTCTCGGAGGGCGAAATTAGAGCGGTGGTTTGGGGCCTCAACGTAGACGGGTGCTCGGGGTCAGATGATTTCCTTGTTCACTTCTATAGGGAATTCTGGCCCTTGGTGAAGGAGGATGTGATGCAGATAGTGGTTAAATTCAAAGGAGGGAACGTTGGCTTCGACAAGCTGAATAGATCCTTCCTTTTCTTACTCCCGCAAAAAGGAAGGGGCTGAGTCAATTGAAGACTTTAGACTAATTGTGCTCTCCAATGCAGCATACCTTATTGTCACCACAACTCTCGCAAATAGGTTGAAAGAGCTTCTCCCTGACCTCATTTCCCAGGCACAGACGACTTTTATCCTTGGGAGGGGAATTTTGCATGGCTTTGTAGTCGCCTCGGAGGCCTTAGCTTGCTGGAGGAAGTAGAAGACCATGGCCTTCCTTTGGAAGGTGGACTTCTCCAAAGCCTTAGACACGGTGCAGTGGTCGTTTCTCTGGTCATCGCTGTCCAAGAGGGGCTTCCCAGGTAGATGGATTGAATGGGCGAGGGGTTGGGTTCAGCCACATAGGGGGTCAGGCAAGGCTACCCGCTAGCCCACATGCTCTTTGTCTTGGCGGTGGATGCCTTGGCTAGGGCTATGGTGAGGTCTTGCGCGCGAAGACTATTCAGGGGTTTCCGGGCAGGCGGGGACCGTGAAGTCTTGATTTTGCAATACATCGACGACACGTTGCTGCTCGTGGAGGGTGCCACCATGGAAGCACGGAGGATTCGCTTGGTGATGCATATGTTCGGGGAGGCATCCGGCCTGTAGATCAACTATACAAAGTCGACCTTCATCCCCCTTAATCTTTCCAGGCTGGAGCAAGAGGGTTGTGGGGCCTCCCTTGGTACAGAGATAGCTGAACTACCTTTTCTATACCTTGGACTGCCCCTCATTGACAAAAGGCTTAGGTTACAAGATTGGCTTCCACTATTGGAGCGGATGGAGGGGAGACTGGCGGGATGGGCATCCAGGTATCTCTCAGGGGGAGGTAGATTAACGCTTCTCAAGGCTATCCTCTCCTCTATGCTGATGCACCTCCTTTCGGTCTACAGGATGCCGCAACAGGTTGAGATCACTAGTATCATGCATGACTACCAACTTCGGCAATGCTGGTAGAGGTGCGAGCTTAGTCTCCTAGAAGGATGTTTGCAGGTCCCTACAGGTGGGAGGTCTTGCGGTTAGGTGCGTGGATGGTGCCAATTTGAGCCTCCTTACCAAGTGGGTCTCTAGGCTGGTGGGAGGTGAGGAAAGCCTCTTCGGGGAGGTCATGCAGGGTTGCTACGGCTCTTTTCTCTCTTGGGAGATGCTCACCACCCCAATGGTTAGGGCCTCGACCTTCATGAAAGGGTTGGCCACAGTGGTGCCAAAGGTTTGGGATTGTTCACCCCTATGCTTGGGGATGAAAATGGCTTCAGATTTTGGACAGACAACTGGCAGGGAGATGGCCGTTCTAGCAGCAGGTTCTCACGCCTTTTCTCTAGAGCGACAGACAAAAGGGCCTCGATCAGGAGTTGTTGGGAGGGGGGCTTGGTGCTCGACTTTCCAAGGGGCCCTCTCGAACTACCGATGTGCAGACTTGTAGTTGTTGTGGGCCCTAGAGGGTTGGGAACCAAAAAATGGCAGGGATGCGTTGGGGTGGGACGGTGGTACTTTCTCTATGAAGGGGGCCTATTGTAGGCTCACCTCCACCTCCCTGTTGGTAGACATTGACTTCTTGAGAGACTGCAAGTTTCTCTAGTTGGCGGATTGCCTGTTGAAAATCTAGTTCTTTGCTTGGCTCCTGAGGCATGAAAGGGTTACTTACGAAAGCTAGGAGAGCATGATGGTCAACTTTGGATGATCGCTTTTGCCCTTTTTGCAGGCAGGCGAAAGAGTGCAACGACCACCTTTTCTTCAGCTGCGCCTTTGCCTTAAAGGTGTGGCACGGTCTGGGACCCAGCTAGGTGGACCCAACCTCGGTAGCTAAGTTCTGGGCCTCCTTCTGGCGTTGAGCGGTGTAGGTGGGATGTAATACTTTTAGGTCCAAGAAGGAGAGGGCTAAAGTGTTGGCGATCCTTTGGGGTATTTGGTTGGAGAGGAACGGGGTGGTCTTTACGGGAGTTGCACCTTATGTTGAGAATGCTATCTCCTTCATTTCTTCTCAGTTGGTTTTTTGGGATGCCGCCTTGTGATGTAGCCTTGATGTAACACCCTTGTACTCTAACTTTGTTTTATAATACATTGTGGGTGGGTACCTTCAAGGTATCCTCCCTTTCTCGCCTTCAAATAAAAAAAGGTATAGGAAGATAGCTGTGTAGATTTGTTTTCAAGGAATATAGGCATAATCTATACTGCATACTAAAAGAAAGTTCCTTTATGACAACTGTCTTGCCAATGTTTTCCCCTTTATTTTATCTATCATTAACATTCTTTACTGTTGCTGCAGGGAGTCCTCGTGTAGATGCCCTTCTCTATCTCTTCTATTTTATCTCTACTTGTGCACATTTTGTTGAGAGATGCCCACTTTCTTTTCTATGCTATCCTTTTCAACTTCCCTTGAAAGATTCTTTTTTCCTTTTTCCCCCTTAACTTCACAATGGAAGTTGTAGTATGTAATAGAGACAAGCGAGATTTCTTTCTTATATTTTGTGCACATTTTGTCTCATTCAACTTCCAAGAGTTTTCCTTCTCTTTCCACCAATGTGAGGATTTTTTTTGGAAAACAAAAGGGATGATCACATGGGAATAATGATTATCCATGTTAGAAGTTTTAATGTGTTAAACTAATGTAATTTTTTTTGAAGGGCAAGGGTGGTTATAACCACCCAGCAAATATATTAATCATAAGCCAAGCAAAGTGGCACTATTTGGATTTTAACATTATGTAACATCTTTTCTCACATGATAGTTGGGTTGCATTAACCACCCAACTATCATGTGAGAAAAAAGGACAATGAGAGAGTATATGAATGCAAAAATACCTATTTGGATTTTAAGCTCCAGAGGCTGATGACTTGGGCTTCCTCATTCTCGTTAGGTTTCAAATGAACCCAACATTTCCTTCGTCGCTTCCTAACACATGAGCAATCTTCATCGAGATAGTCGCTAAGATCATTGTTGCTATTATGACCACGCCGATCTCGCCTCGATCAATGTCGCCTTCATTGTTGCTCATATCGCTAGGTGCACCACCTCCAACAGTGGCAATCTTGTCTCAATCTTCGCGTGATCTAATCATGTGCGAGATTGTGCTTGATTGACACCACGGGATCTTTCTTCTTGTTCTTCTATTGCCGCTGTTGTTGTCCATGCTTTGTTGCCTCGATTGATGCTGCTATGATCTCGCCGCCTCAACTGATGCTGCTCTGATCTCGCCACCTTCTCTCGACCACAGGCAGTGATGCCACTGTGTAGTGCCATTGCTTTCCTCGAGCAACTCTGCCTAGGTGCTTCATTGATGCTTTAGCACCCTTGTAGCGCCCCTTAGAGGGCTACCTTGATCTCTAGCATTGCCTGGTGGGCAGATTTGACCCCCAAGGGCACCTAGTGGTATGGTGGTGATCCATCGTCATCGCCATCATCATTCTTGTCATTGCTATCACCATAACCGCCAATCACAACCAAATGCTTCCATCGCATTGCTGTGATCGCACCCTAATGCTCCTTCAACTTCTTTAACTTGCCTCGTCTTCTTTTGAACTTGCGAATGGTGATAAACTCCAACAAAAAATAATGACATTCATGTTGAGTATCTTTGATCATAAGTGAGATAAAACCTAAGAAACGACTTGCTCTAATAATATGCTAAAAAATAAATAATGTGGAAATGAATAATCATATCAAAGCAAAACAACAAGAAATACTTGGGTTTACGTGGAAACCCTACTCACGAAGTAGGGAGAAAATCATGGGAGAAGGCCCTGAGGGCGAGATGTTTCTATTATTCTCAATGATAAATGAAGGGGTATAATAACCTATTTATAGTCTCCCACACACCACACTTTTCTTCTCTTCACTATTTGGGGCTAAACGTACCACTACATAGACCACATCTCTCAACATCCCTCATCAATGCAAATATCTTCTCAATATTCTGTTGTAACCTTAACACTAATGTAAAATAGGATGTCATTGCGACCAACATTGCCTTCAAAAGAACCAATCTCCTACCTCTACAAAGAATTTTAGATGCCTAGCTTTCTCTCCAATCTCTCAATCAAAGGCTTTTAATCACGTAAGGATATCCGTTTGTTTGATAGAGGCAAACCCAAATACGAGATTGGAAGAGAACCCTCCACAGTGTGCAATTGTAGGCTACAAGCACTGGTCTCCTGTAAGGACATCTGAAAAGGGTATAAAGATAGATTTAGAGAAGCTTATCTGCAACCCTGAGGCCTCTCCAAAAAGTTCCAAAAGAATTCTTACCCTTTTCACCTCAGTTTTAGAACCTTCCATAAAAAGGAGGGTGTTATTTATATACTGTAGCACTTGGATTTGACTTGCATTCCCCGTAGAGAATTTGCTAAATAGATTTCTTTCATAAGCTTTGGCTAAAGCTCTTGCTAAAGCATTTGTTGCTAGGACAAGTAACATTGGAGCCAAAGGGCATCCTTGCCTAACCCCTTTTCTTGGTTGAATCCACCCACCTGTCGGATTGCCATTGATAAGAATAGAGAAAGAAGTCATCGTTACACATTTTTTCATCCAGTCTACCCATCGAGGAGGGAATCCCCTTTTGATCAGGGAAGCCTATAAGAAAGACCACTGAATCGAATCATAAGCCATATTGAAATTGACTTTCCAAAGGAAGGCGTTCCTCATCCTTTTCCAGAGAGACAAGATCTTTGAGGCAACCACATATCTGTCAAGAATACTCGAACCAGGAGCAAACGCAATTTGCATAGGTGCAACAATCTCTTGCAATACTCTTAGTTTATTTGGAAGGACTTTTGCCACAATAAGATAGATTGCATTGGAAGCAGGAACATGTCGAATTTGTTAATTCTATTAAATCCCTTATTCCCATCAGCAAATTGGTGAAACACCTGCAACGCATCATCTTTGATTATTGACTGGAATTCCTTATAGAAGAGGACAGGAAAGCCATCGGAATCAGGACAAGCATCTGCATTTAATCCTTATATGGACCTCCTAACTTCCTCTTCTGTGAAAGGAACAGTAATCTCCGTGGCTTAGTCCTCAGTAATAGAAGGAATATCTGTGCCCAACCATCTCCGCCGCCTAACCCACCTTCTATCTGTAAACTCTTTGAAATGCTTAACAACTACCCTTCCCACCGATTGTCTACCATTGTAGTCACCTCTATTCACCCTTTTTTTTTCAATCAAGTTTTTCCTTCTTCTACCTGAAGCCATATGGTGGGAGAATTTTCTGTTGGCATCTCCCTCTTTCAACCATCTCTATCTGGATTTAGTCTTCCACTCAATATCTATCTTCCTATACTCTAGCTACACTGTGTGTAGATGTGCTAAACTGTTTTGCTGCCCTTCCTCCAAAAGGATCCCCAAATCATCTTTCTTATTGGGGTGAGTAATCTCTACTAAGGTTTCAGTCTTCTTGTTGCACCTCTTCTCTAACTTGTTTTCTATAAGACCTCAGGAATGCTCTTAAACCATGCAACTTGCCCTCAAGTTGAGCGGCCGCAGACCCCACAATCTGCAAAGATCTCCATTTATCTTCCACTTGTCTCCTGAACCCGTTCTAAAGAAGCCAATACCTATCAAATTTGAAATGACCCATATCTCAGCTCTCATTCGACTGCCACAACAATGGTGTGTGATATGAAAATGGCCTCTCCAACGATTGAATATTTGCTAATGTAACGGTCTGACAGTAGCCAAGAACCTGTCAATTTGAGACATTTGCTCGTGGAGCTCCTTTAGGTGTATGTGCATGAACTAGGCAGAAGATCTACCAGACCATGCATTGCAACGAACTTTGCAAAAGCCTCTGATCCCTGGTCTCTTCTCCCTTTACTGTCCGACCTGTCATCCACACACAATGTGACACTAAAATCCTCTCCTATGAGGCAAGGCCAACCTTGAAATTTCTTCGTCACTTGAGATAAATCCTCCCAAAGTCCTGCATGAGCGCCATCACTATTAGGGCTATACATTGTAGAAACAAGCACCTTCTCAGTTGCATCGAGATCACATGGTTACCCATTATAGATTCTTTCAGATTGAACTCATCCTTTACCCAACCCACATTGATTCCTTCTGATCTTCCAATTGTATTCAGTGCACAAACCCCCCCTAAAACGATCGTCGCCAATCTCCCTCTTGTGACACGTAAATCACGTTTTAAAAGATTATTTAGTTATAGTATAGCACGAAAACACATCGACAAATAAATTTATAAAACTCAGGTGAGTACCGGATTGTTAGCAGGGAGGTAATCTCGATTTTTGCATAAGCTTTTCAATAAAACTTGTTCTAAACAGATATTTATATATGTATATATGTATACGAATCAGATATCATACATTTAGAAGATCATAATTTTATTGCAATTAAATAGAGTTTTCACAATAGGGAATGCTACTAGAAATAAATGTATAGATAGAGAGATAGAGAGAGTGGCAGAGAGACGATACCGCTTGTAGGATGCTTGTGTGAGGTGCGGCAGCACCTCAGATCCAGAGCACCGGGATGAAGGTCAGAGTGGAGTTGCAAAGGGAGAGCTTTGGTCTGGAGGATGGTAGAAGAGATGTATCTAGAGATGCCTTCAACTGGAGGACCCTAGGCCTTCTTTTATAGCTTTAATGAGGGGCAATGTGGGCATTTTAGCCCTTAAAGCAGTGCAACTACTCTTATTTGATCAGATCCACCGATCAACAGACCTGATTAAGCCTCAGAACACCTTCAAAAGCCTTCTTATCGCTCGGATTTAACCTCGTGCTGACACGTGGCACGCCCAGAGCCGTTGATCCATGATTGCATGGCTCCTGCTCCTCCGCGCGCAACCACTTCTCTTCTTCGCGCTCGCCACTCGCTCAAAATGAGCGCCTAATCCTTAGCCGTCTGATCTCACGATCGGACGGCTTAAAGATTGCCCGCACTTTGCATCTAAGAAAATGCGTGGGATCACGCGTTAGCATTGGGTGCTCCTCGTCGCGCCACATGGTCGCGCTTGTGTGCGTTGATCTACATCCGACGGGCAATAGCACCCGTGCGCTACTCTTTCTTGATTTGAGCGTCACGCGGCTCGAACCCACGCGCTACGCGTTAGTTTTGTTAAAGTTTCCTCTGTGTCTATTTATTTTTAACCGTTGGATGGTCAACGTGGATGCATCGTGGACCGTTGGATGGCCATCCAACATTTGAGAGTGGGCGAGGGATGGTCTTCAGAGATGGGTTGGCGGTGAAGGGCGGTTGTGATGGTGCCTCGTGGCGCCATCATGGCCGTCCATCTTCTTGTCTTTATATCTGGTGATGTAGACCTCTGATTTGGTTGATTTTTGCGCCGTTGGACTGCGATCGTTGATCTAGATCTATCCGTGCGGTTGGATTTTTCATCTGGGGCTTAGATCTTTGTCCTCTAGCTTTGTGGCTTCTATTCTTCTCTAGACTGCACAAGATGTTCTAGTTGTTTGATCGAAACGATTTTGGAAGCATTGGATTCCCGTTGTCATCCTGATTAGATCTATACGGTCTGATTTGTCATCCGCGGCTTCGAAACATTTGCGATTAAAATCATCTCTATTAGTATATAAAATGATGATATTATCTATATTACTGATAAACTAGTGCTTATGAATGTATTATTCGTAAGTTATGCTAGAATCTAATTTAATTCAGTTGATTTAGGTTGCATGATTGCTGTGCAATCACCTCCAAATTTGGTTAGAAACTTGCTGTAGTTTAATTTCTTGAAGCAGAACCACCCTAGGTCTCCAATTATGGATTAAGGGTCATTGAGCCCCCTCACATTCCAAGAAATGATCTTCATCATAAAGCAACAACACGAGCACCCCTATCAGTGCACTTGAAGCTCGTAGCTTCAGCCACACGCACACGTTGAACCATCAATTCATCACAACCCTCCCTTGACAACCCACTCAAATGCTTGTTTGTAGCTGCAGTCACCTTTAGAGTTCGATTGAGGGCCTCCCCCTACTCCATTGATCCATACTCCATCTGTAGACGCCCGATGCCCTCTGCTTGGCTCCAATGAGGTGGTCATTATTGTAGTGCCCTCGCATTCATCCACACCAAACATCGACCCTTGGTATCCCCTCCCTTCCGCTCCACAGTGTCGCAGCGGTCCTGTAGGGGTTTGCGACCATCCCTCTATCAAGCTCAGTTGATGAAGCCTTCGTCAAAGTGCTTGTACCCCTCCTTGTCTTTCCTTAGAATGTCCATTAAGGTCGATAGGAAATTTTTTGCTGAGGGTGACGTGGCTTCCATTACACCAGTGACATAGAAGATGTCACATAATCCTCCCTGCTTGTAGATGCCCCCTCCGCAGCAACTTTGCCTTTGACCTAGCTTTTCCTTGACACCTCTTGCTTAATTGAAGTCATCGTTTTAAAAATCGTGCCTCAAGGTGCTAAAAAATTGGCCTAAGGCTATATCCTCAGGGTTGCAACATGAGGCGTGCGCCTCAGTTGGTCGAGGCACTAAGGCGAAGGTGAGGTTATGGCCTCAATTGAAAGGCCCTTTTAAATGTTCATGTGACTTGCACATGATCTTTTCCCATGAATAAATCCCCTTAAAAGCTTGATTTAGCCCCTCTTCCAAGTAGCAACAGGGGTTGAGACATGATGTTTTGAAAAGCAAAGACAAGAACATGATAAGGTTGATGCTGAATATTTAAAGAAAAATGAGCAGTACAATTTGAAGGTTGCTTTGGCGTTGAAAGACATAGAGGAACTAAGTTTAGAGTAGCAGCAACAACAGAAATATGATGAGTTTGATGCTGAATGTCGAAGAAAAATTAGTAGCAACAAGAGTTATGTTGGCAGTAGGTTAAAAATGGAAAGAAGGCTGTCCATTTAGCTATGCAAAGCCCACTTTCAGTTCAAAACTCTTTGAGATTTTACAAGATATGGGCCAAAATCAGAATCTTTAGGAGCAGGCACCCCACCAGCAGCAACATAAAGACGAAGATAGGGAAGCATGTATAGATCAAATTGAAACTGAAGGGGCAACGACATTATATAGTAAGAATATAGAATTTATGAAGGTGACCTTTGAAACACTGAGCAAAGATCTATAGGTTAGGAATGATGATATTGTTAAATGGAATGATGACGTCGAGGCAAATGAAGATGTGCTAGGCAGGTGGCAAGTTAAAACATCCTAGTTGGTTCGAGGATAAGATGGATGAATATAAAGAGAAATTTTAGATACCGACATAGATGATAATGTGGCTAATGTTGAAGGATCTCCTTCCTTTTCGAAACCTCTTTCAAGTTCTTTTTCGGGGAGGGGAGTGAAGTCAAAGAGCAATTCATTATAAATTTGAACCTTCAATGAAATATGCATCATTAAGATGGAGGTTGAAGTGATTGGAAGGGAAGGCAAGGCCAAACTAGACTCATCTCATCTAGTTTGGCTCTTTAAATGTTGTGATAGAGTAAAAATGGCATGGATGTGGATCGATTAGTGGCCTGGGAGGAGGTGTGTAGATTGATTCAGGAAGGGGGTCTGGGAGGTGGACAGGGTGAACATCAGCCTCCTCGCGAAGTGGATTGCTAGGTTGGTGAGTCGGGAGTGGGGTCTCTTTGGTGATGTTATGCGGCGATGTTACGGTCCTTTTCTTTCATGGGGGCCGTTGGATTCCCCTCTTCCTGGAGCCTTACATTTTTCTCAAAGGCTTGGCGGCGGTGACAGTGAAGGTGCGTAATTTCTTCTCCCCTATGCTAGGGGAGGGGGATGCTTTCCATTTCTTGCAAGATGACTGACAGGGAGCTGGCTATACCCTCGGCGACAAGTTTCCTCGCCTTTTTGGGAGTGTTGTGAACCCGTCGACTACGGTGGGAGGTTGTTGGGATTGGGCTTGGTGTCCAACTTTTCAGGGGGGCCTTTCCGATCAGAGATGCGAGGAGTTCCAGCGGTTGTTGTAGGATCCGGAGGGTTGGGCACTGGAGGAGGGTTATGATGCTTTGTCCTGGGAGGAAGGAGATTTCTCTGTGGCGAAGGTCGTCCGTAAATTGGGGAGTGGCACAGTTATCCCCGACATTGATTTCTTGAGGGATTGCAGGTTGCTCTGGATGGCGGAGTGCCCGCTGAAGGTGAAAATCTTTGCATGATTGGTGAGGGGGAGGATTATGACAAAGTGGTGGAGAGCAAGATGGGCCCAGTTCGATGACTTGACATGTCCCCTTTGTGATGGAGCCGAGGAAGACATCCAACACCTCTTCTTTCAATGTCCGTTTGTGATGTAGGCTTGGTAGAGGATGGGGATCGATTGGATTGCCCATCGGGATGCGGTTAGCTTCTGGTCTTCGTTCCGCAGAGGCAATGCCCACGGTGGAGGGATCATCTTTAGATCCAGGAAGGATAGGACCAAGGTTTTGGCGGTCTTGTGGGGTGTTTGGCTGGGGAGAAGTGAGGTGCTTTTTAGGGGGGAGAGATCTTATGTTGAAAACTTTGTTTCATCCATTTCTTCGCAGGTGGTGTTTTGGGAATCTATCTTGTGAACTCTGATGTAAATCGATTTTCTGGAATGAAATGAATTTGGGTGGTTATCATTTGGATAATGCTCTTTCGCTTTTCAAAAAAAAAAGGTATGGATGTGTGCTTTTTTACTTTTTTATTCATTATTAGTACTTAACAAGTATATATTTCTGTTATTTTTCTTTAGTTTCCATCCAAAACGTGAGGCTTACACCTCGACGCTTATGCCTCGACACTTACACCTTGTCTCAATGAAAGCAAACCGCCTCGGTACTACTGTGCATTTTTTAAAACCTTGATTGAAGTTGGACCTTGCGAAGGGGAATGGTCGAAGTGTTATGAACGTGGTCCTCCGCAATTGGACCCACTTTTTTATCGGATATGGTTAAGGATCCAAAATCCATCCGACTTGCACCTTCATGCATAAAGTTCGGGCTATCGAAGGAATCCCCATATTAAAAAAATCCATGTTCTTTGGACTGAGAAAAGCGGAATCGACGCGTGCCTCCCTGACTTCCTTGCCACCATCAACGCCACCTCCTTCCATCTTAAGCGCTACCAAGATTGGTGAAGAACTTGCCTTTTCCTTGCCATCATCGCAATGATGCTTGACCTTCCATATTTACATCTGTCGACTAGCGGTGGCGCTACCCTTCTCCCCAACATCCCTATTGGAGAGTTGTCTCTAACTACCCTTTGCAAGTGCCTGAGTATACGTTCTTGAGGCTCGTTCAACCACTTTGATTCCAAGCACTTACGTTGCCTTGCCAAGGCAGAGCGTAATCTTCTTGAGCACCTTCATCCCAGGGATTATTTAAGCCACCACCCTCGCCTTCGACATATTACCCTCCCCGAGATTGAGGTCGAAGCAATTCTTCAACAAAGAGAAGGGTGCGAGCAGTGCCTCTACCACCTTGAATGTCCTCAGGCGTAAAGGAACACTTGAGATGGCCACCTCAATATTTGTTTTCCGAGGTGGTCTCTTGGTGCTCGCACCATCATAAGTCGACGACCATTGCCATCGCATGCACCCTTCATTGATCTTGATCGCACAGAATACCATCCTCACCTCCACCCCCAAACCAAAATCAAGTAGCTTCTTCATTCCAATCGCTACCATCTTAAGCTCTAAGTTTAAGCCCAACATCTGCCCTATCGATTCCTTGGCCTTCGCTACTCCAACCTCTCCTCGGATTACTTCTGCAACCACAACCCCTGAAAGGACTATCTCTAAAGGCTTAGCTTATGGAGACCATGGCACCTCGACCTCGACCATAAGAGTGCTTGAAGGTGGTGTTCTCCATTTTATTTGTCTCCATCCAACTCTTCCTTGTACTTGCAAGGCACTAAGCTCGACGTTAATCGATGACTCCACACCACAAGCACCGCATAGGGTACCCGCAGTCCTTTGCACAATGGCCCCATCCAAGGCATTTGAAGCATTGGGGCTTCTCCTGCCCTCTTTGCCTCTCCCTCTGATGGGTGACAATCACCCAACCACCATCTCTCCCTTATGACTCGCCCCTTGCTCTCTCACCCATTTGTTTCGCTCTCTCCACCTTCCTTGTCTCCCCAAGAGTAAGTTGGAAATAACTAATGCAATTTTGAATTGTATGAAACCTACGATTGGGATCTTTTTTTTTGGAATGAACTAATTCTCTCTCCCATTGTCAAAGAGGGAAAAAATGAGACACATCTACAATCAAAATTAACTAAAATATGAGGACATTAGTTATGTTAATTATTAAAAATATGCATGCATTTTCTTAAAATATAGAAAATCTCATAGATGTGAAATAGATATTTGTTTCAAAAGGAAAAAAACATAATATTATTATTATACATAATGTTAAACTAACTTTAAAAGGAAAAAAATATAATATTACTGGTAGAGAATAAAATAGATTAGGATTAAATTTGTTAGGATAGGTTGTCTTTCCTAGTTTTTAGTTTTTCCTATTTTGGTAAAGACTTTTATTATTTTCTATTATCTCTAGGTCATTTCTCTATATAAAGAGGGTTAGGGCTTGCTTAATGGAATAATAATACAATTCATTTTCTTCAACATGGTATCAGAGTACGACCCATCCGTCGAACCCTTTTCTCTCTACTGTTAGCCCTGGGTTCCTCTTCCTTCTTGTGGCATGCGACAACGTATGCTTACTTGCGGGTACCCTATCGCGCATGCCGCATGCCTTCCCAGCACACACGTGCGCGGGCTTCGTGCCTCTACGCACCAATGTGTGAGGCGCCTCCTTGCTTGCTGTGCATCGCATAAGGGTTCCCTGCCCACCGCACGCTAACACATGTGGACTATTTTTGTTACATTGCATGATTGCGCATGTGGTGCCTTGGCTTACCATGTGCACAGGCATGCACTGTTCTGCTTGCTGTGTGTATAGTGTGTAGTGCTGTGCTACTCTCTTGCGATGTACCATTGTGAGTGTCTGCCCCTGTTGTGCTTGCAACATGCATTCTTTGCTTCCATGTGCGCGCCACCATGCGTGTACTTTTGCTTGCGTGTGCGTCATCGTGCGTGTACCTTTGCCTGTGTGTGTGCCACTGTGTGCACCTCCTTCGTGCCATCGCACGCAACTGTGCGTGCCTAGTGTGTGATTCCTATGTGCCTTGCACACGCCTGCTTGTGCGCTACAACACACATTACTTGCTCCTCGTGCGTGACAACGCGTGCATTACTGCCCTTACGCGCATAGCGTGCTCCTGCCATGTCGTTGCAGATGCTACTACTATTGTCGATATTGGTGCCCCTGTTGTTGCTAATTTGTACCATTGAAAATTGGGAAGTTTTTTCCATCGGAATTATAATGTTTGCAATCTCTACTAAGGAGTGAGTCCTTTATTGCTATTGTTGCCACAACTCTTGTGGCCAATATTATAGATATTACTTCTGATTGGATCACTGTGTCTAAAGCATTTGATCGTACTACTGCTCATTATGATGATGGTGATGATTGGTGGAGGATTTGAGCGAGGGTCCTCCTCTCCTACTCTTGATTACCTGCCTATTGGCTATTGCTGCTTGGGAACATTTCCTCGTCTATTGCAGCTACTTCTACTATAGCCTCCTACTATCTATTATTGCTGCTACTACTGCTACAGCCTACTACTACCTACATAATGATGGTGATGATTGGTGAGAGATCTGAGCAAAGGATCCTCATCTCCTACTTTTGGTTGCCTACCTACTATTGCTGCTCGAGAATGCTTCCTCGTCTACTGTTGCTACTTCTGGTACAATTTACTATTGTCTACTTTTGTTGCTACTACTACTACTATAGCCATGATACTGTCATTTACTCTTGCTACTACTGGTACAGCCATACTATTGTCATCTGTAAGTGCTACTTCTTGTTAGTATTGCTACTTATGCTATAGCATTTAGTATTGTTGCTACTGCCGTTTGCCTTCTATGGCTGCTACTTCTGCTATGATCGTCACCTGCTCCTCTGGTCTATTGCCTGGGCTTTTGGATGTCTACATTAGGGGGAAGTTCACTTTTGTTTCTTGTAACAAGTTGGGTGTTGCATGCTTCAATTGGGGATGAGTGTTAAAGAATAAAATAAATTAGGATTAAATTTGTTAGGATTGGTTGTCTTTCCTATTTTTAATTTTTCTTGTTTTGATATGGAGTTTTATTATCTCCTATTATCCCCAGGTCCTCTCTATATAAAGAGCGCTAAGGCTTGCTTAATGGAATAACAACACAATTCATTTTCTCCAACAATTACTATTATATGTAATATAATATTATTAGATATGTGAAATATAATATTATTATACATAATGTCCTCTCTCTATGTATAATGTTGTTGTAATACATATATATGTGAAATATAATATTATTATACATAATGTTAAACTAACTCAATGTTACTATTATACATACATGCACATCCACACACACACACACTATTATAACATATATGCCTATTCAAGTGCCTTATTTGTAGCTTGGTTAGTTTGGAGGATTTGTGCAAGCCTGCTATGCAAGTGGGTTTGGGGGTGTTGTAGCTTTCGGATTTTGGAGACTCCTTATTGTCGGTGATCAAGTTGTTGCTGAATGGGGATAACTTATGGGGTGGGTTGCTGAGAGACTCCTACAGCCAATCACTAAATCTTGATGAAAGATGCCTGGTCCTGCATGGAGCTTCTAGTTTCTAGCGCAGGGTTGCCAAGGTCTTGAGGCATATTTCACCTTTTTTAGAGCCTGTGTTGGGGGAAGGGCCAACTTTCAAATTTTGGGAGGACGATTGGACGAGATTAAGAAGATTCTACTCTAGGTTTCATAGATTATTCGGCTTGGGTTTGTATAAACTATCCTTGGTTTCGATGTTTGGGATAGCCTTATGCTTAGGGGCAATGGTATGTGGGTTTGTAGTTTTGGTGGTGTGCTCTTCAAGGCTAGAGCTATCAAGATCTAGGAACTTCTTGGAATTTTAGAAGCTTTCAGTTTGACTTAGGGTAGACTTGACAAGATGGAGTGGGCACATGGAAATTTCTCAATAAAGGTGTATAAGATGCTTAGACAGCAGGCACTTGGAAATAATGTGTATCTTGGGGTTGATTGCTCCATCTTATGGAATTTGAAATCCCTGTTATGGAAGTTGAAATACCTGTTGAAGGTAAAGCTTTTCCTATGGCTCCTCGGGAGAGGTAGGATGGCCACTGGAGATAGAATTCAACAGTGGTTGCCAATGGAGGGCACCTTTTGCCTCTTGTACGAACAGGAGATCGAGAGTATATATCATCTCTTTGTCACGGTGTGAGCTCGTGATCGACCTTCTTCTACGGATGGGTATGCTATGTGTTTACGGTGGGAGTGTTGATACCTTCTAGTTACATCGGGCCTTATGCGGATCCTTTAATGCGATTAAAGGTGCCTACTCTTTGTGGTCAATATGGTTGCAGAGGAATAGGTTGATCTTCAAAGGGGAAGGGTTTACCCAGAACATGTTGTTAGGGGGATCTTCTTTTTTGATTTCGACACTCAACATCTGAAAGTTTTCTCTAGAGTTTTGTATCTTTCCCTTTGATGTAATATATTGGATGGCTATCGACCTCTGGTAATCATCCTTGACCTATTGAAAAAAAAAAGCTCTAGGTTCATATTCTATTTTATTTTAAAGAAATAGAAAATTGGTTGCCTCAATTCAACTAGGTGATTACCTTTTTGTTGCCTCTTGTTTTGGGCGATTAGGGAGCTTTTTGCCTTGCCGTCGCCTATCGCCTTGATAGCTTCGCTTTGTGCCTCCACCAAATATCTCTTTCTCTTCTCTCACTTTCTAATTGATTGCATGAATCTGCTCTCTCGTCTCTCTCTTTTGTGTAGTATATCACAGGTAGCAACTGCACATCCTAGTGAGTTCCTGTGCTTGATAGCACAGTGCTACATGTGCTAGTTCATTTGTTTATTGTTGCAATGCTCATTTAAGAAGTGTGTGCTCCTAGGTGTAGCATGTGCCACAATATGCGGCAACACATATTGGACTTGTGTGTATTGTATGGATTAACACATGCTCAACACACATCTAGGTGTACTATCTTCATACTATACGATGACATGCAAGTTTGTGCATTTACTTCCATGTGATCTTTCATTTTTCATTTCTCTTTTGCAGCTGATGATCCTCTAAAAAGCTTCTTCTCCATCATGAGAGGAGCTGATGATCCTCTAAAAAGCTTCTTCTCCATCATGAGAGGACATGCATTAAGATTTGGGGACTTCTTTTGCATTCTTCTTCTTGGGAGTATTCTTTTATTACTATGGAATTAGAGAGAGCTTCTCAAACTAACTTTTACAACTTTTTCTTTTTGGAAAAGGAAAAAGGATGACTACCGAAGGTTGGTAGTCATGTGCTTCATTATTGCCAAAAGGATGGTACGATAAAGGCTCATGGAAAATTACAAAAGCTACATCCAAAATGTAGATAAAGAATTGGCTTCCCTTACTACATTCTCAATCAACACTTGCCTTTGAAGATGACTGCATTCCTTTGTAGCCAAATAGACCACAAGCCCACTGCAGCTTTCAATGTGATTGTTGGATCAGCCCGAGCATCCCATCTTAGAGCCCTCTATATGCCATTCATTGTGAGATCTTCCAAAGCAGGGATGGATAACACCTCAAAAGAATCCCGCATAAAGGGATGCCGAGCAAAAAGGTGATTGCAATCTTTGTCCTCCATACCGCACGACACACAAAGGGTGTCCACTTCAGGAATTTGTTGCTTACTCCTCACCTTGGTGACAATTCGCTCCCTCCTAAGGAGACAAAGGAAAATTTTAACCTTTAGAAGTATCTTCATCTTCTAAATAATACTGCAATCAACACCTAGATCAGTATCAACAACAATTGGGTCTCCCCAAAGCAACTTGTAAGCCTTGTTAACTGAGGAAATGCACCTGCTCCACACCAAAGAGTTGGCCAACCCCTTTCTTGGCCAGCAAATATGGATAGTAGCTAATAACTCCAAACCATGGACTCTAGCCTCTTAGTGCCCCTTCCACATGTGGAATTTGTAGATTCCCCTACTCGGAGGGGGTGAGATCAGCGTGACGTAAAAAATGCGGAATATAATGTAAAGCAATCTCACAAAATAGACAAACACAATGTACACAATTATTTTTAGGTGGAAATCCAAATTGGGTGAAAACCACCACCTAACCCTCTCGAGTTAGGATTTTTCGATCAACCAAGTTGATCAAATCCACTAAACGAATCACTTTAAACGAGGGTGATTCAACCTCAATTACAACCACGCTACAGGTGCGAGGGTAGCGTTCCTCAACCCCTTCTCTTCACGAGAAGGATTTTGTCCCTCGAAGGAGACGGGAATTCGCAAAGCGAATACCCAACCAAATAACAAAGATAAAATAACAAATAATCTTATAGAGCCAACAAAGTAATTTTTAACCTAAGCTTCTATAGGAATTAGGAAACTCCCCTTTGCAAGGAGTGCGCCGAATCGATGACGCGGGTGCGTGAGCCACGCGACGGCGCAACGTCGCTCTCGTGAACTACGGCGGGAGAGCGGATGCGCAACAGCTTGATGCTCTCAAGATGAAGAACTTGAGCTTGGAGAGCAAGAGCTTGCTTGGACACAAAAGAGTGTGAGAGTGTATTACAAAGTGTTTATTGTGTATCTAGGTGTGTCTTGGTGTGTAAAAGGTTTCCTTCTATTTATAGAGGCCTTAGGAAGGCTTTGGAAGGCTTAGGAATGGTTCCATAGCCGTTGGGTGCAAAGCCCAAGAGAATCAGGTTGAAAAAAGGAACAATGATTGCACTGACAGACTTATCAGATGTCTGGAAGATCACTTTAAGACGTCTGAAAATAAGGTCAGACGTCTGATTTTGGGCGGATCTCTTTCTGACTTGAATCAGATCTAAACAGGGTTCTAGCGCAAGTTCATCAGACGACACACAGGACGTCTGGCACTATTTCTGGACGTCTGGAAACCTACTTTTTCGTGGGAATGGATTTCCAAAAGAGTGCAACGGCTAGAAAATCTCTGACAAGAGATTCTGGGTCAGCAGAGGCGAAACGGTCATTTATCAGATGTCTGGAAAGGCCTAAGGACGTCTGATAAGGCTCTAACGGTCATATCCTGGAGTGTTTGCTAAGCAAGCCAACGGTCCACTAATTGGACGTCTGGCAAAGTCATCAGACGTCTTCTAAGACGTCTGGACATAGGTCTGGACGTCTTATTTCATCAGACAACTAACAAGTCCAGCCTAAATGTTATCAGACGTCTGAATCAACAGTCAGATGTCTTAAAACACATTATCAGACGTCTGATTTTGGAATTAGACATCTGGAAATGCTGTTTGAATCCTATATTGGTTTTCTAAGTTTTTTACAGAAAACCTAAGTATTTTAGGGTTGTGCAGGTGTTCGTAGGACTACTATTAGGGTACTTTGAGGCTATTTAACTAGAATCTAAGTAACAAAAATAAAGAGCAACAAAAGAAACGAAAAATACAAAGAGTACAAGAGAAGGAAATCTATCATATTCTTCATCTCCTTCCTTCTTCAATCCATTGCTCCTCGCGAATCTCCTCTGTTCTCTATCAAGCTCCTCCAATCCATCCTGGATGCGAGCTCGAACTCCGTTTGGTCACGTCTCCATTTGTAATTTGCTTGAAATCTAAGACTCTAAGTGCAAATGTTAAACGACACGTGTTTTGTTATCATTAAAACAAATGATCGTGGTGCTCTGGCACCAACAATCTCCCTCTTTTTGATGATGACAAAATCATAAATAATAATGCAAAAAATCCTCCCCCTTTTTGACATTATCAAAAAGGTTTAATTGATTTTACATTTCGTATAACTCCCCCATTAAAACATGCTCTTCTATGAATTTCTTTTAACAAAAGTAATGTCCTCCCTTTTTTTTGTAACAAGATAGCTGTTTTTCTTCTCCCCCTTACTAAAGGAAATTTAGCTAACTTGCATCTCCCCCTTAAAAATTGACAATTAGCTCATAATTTTTTTAACTCCCCCTATCTAAATGCTTATGATAAAAAGATAGGGTAAAGAATTTTTGCCTCACCTACCATGGCTAATAAAATGACCCAAATGGAGGTAGTGGATGCTACATCGGATGGGGCTCCCATCCATAGCTTGGAGCCCCGGGCATTGGCGCCGGTCTCCAGTCTGGTAGTCGACGTGTGGCGGATCCATCGTTTGTTCGCCGTCTCGTCGGTCTTCTTGTTCTCCTCCTTGGTCTACTCTTTGGTTCTCCCAGCTCGAGTTGACCAGCCTTGAGCTTGTAGGTCCAGTCCTTCGTGTTGTAGTTATCCCTGAAACCTACAAAACAAGATTCCAAATTTTTCTTCGGTATCCAAGTAAGCTTGGATCCGGATCGATTAGCGGGTCTCCTTGACGGAGATCCTTTCTCAACCTTTGGGCTATAAAAATTATCTACTTTATTGATTAATTTGTTAGAGTTTTCTCTATGACATGCGATTTTTTTTCCTATAGTATGCATCTTAGTCTTTAAATCACAGATTTCTAACTTTAGACAATCATTTTCCTCAATCAATTTATTATTTTCATTGATGAGGTTTTTATTTTCTAGAAACAAATTTTCATTTTTAGAAGTGTTAGAACTAGGGTTTATTTCTAGATCCTTAAGTTTATTTTCTAGCCTTTCATTTTCAGATTTAAGAAAACTAAGATTCTTTTTCATGCTTTTGTTTTCTATTTTTAGTGATTTACTAAGCTCATACAACTCATTAAAAGCATATTGTAAATTCGAGTTTACCTCATTGTTGTTGTCGTCGCTGTCGTTATCGGTGATGGCCATAAATCCAAGGCACGCGGTTTCCTTCTTCTCGAGATCTTCTTCCGAGCTCGTCTCCTCGTGAGTGCCTTCCAACCTCCTCCATATCTCGTGGGCGGTGGTGCACTCTTGGATTCGTTCGAATTCCTTCGGACTCAACGCGTAATACAAGGCATTCATTGCCTTTGCGTTGAGGTTGAGATTCCGAACCTGATCTTCTGAGTAACCTTTTGCGGGTTTCTTGGGAATCACAAATGCGCATTCGCATTTTTCCCACACCCGGAAGTTGTAGGCCTGCAACCACATAGTCATACGATTTTTCCAATAAACGAAATCTATACCTGCAAAGTATGGTGGTCGCAAGATATCGTGTCCTTCGGTGCACACGAACGCTTTTCCCTCCATATCTGGATCCTTGCCGGTTTGTAACGCTGATAACGCGAGACCTGCTCTGATATCAATTGTAGATTCCCCTACTTGGAGGGGGTGAGATCAATGTGACGTAAAAAATGCGGAATATAATGTAAAGCAATCTCACAAAATAGACAAACACAAGGTACGCAATTATTTTTAGGTGGAAATCCAAATCGGGTGAAAACCACCACCTAACCCTCTCGAGTTAGGATTTTCCGATCAACCAAGTTGATCAAATCCACTAAACGAATTACTTTAAACGAGGGTGATTCAACCTCAATTACAACCATGCTACAAGTGCGAGGGTAGCATTCCTCAACCCCTTCTCTTCACGAGAAGGATTTTGTCCCTCAAAGGAGATGGGAATTCGCAAAGCGAATACCCAACCAAATAATAAAGATAAAATAACAAATAATCCTATAGAGCCAACAAAGTAATTTTTAACCTAAGCTTCTATAGGAATTAGGAAACTCCCCTTTGCAAGGAGTGCGTCGAATCGATGACGCGGGTGCGTGAGTTACGCGACGGCGCAACGTCGCTCTCGTGAACTACGACGGGAGAGCGGATGCGCAACAGCTTGATGCTCTCAAGATGAACTTGAGCTTGGAGAGCAAGAGTTTGCTTGGACACAAAAGAGTGTGAGAGTGTATTACAAAGTGTTTCTTGTGTATCTAGGTGTGTAAATGGTTCCCCTCTATTTATAGAGGCCTTAGGAAGGCTTTAGAAAGCTTAGGAAAGGTTCCATAGCCGTTGGGTGCAAAGCCCAAGAGAATCAGGTTGAAATAAGGAACAATGATTGCACTGACAGGCTTATCAGACGTCTGATCCTGGCATCAGACGTCTGGAAGATCACTTTAAAACGTCTGAAAATAAGGTCAGACGTCTGATTTTGGGCGGATCTCTTCCTGACTTGAATCAGATTTAAACAAGGTTCTAACGCAAGTTCATCAGACGACACACAGGATGTCTAGCACTATGTCTGGACGTCTGGAAACCTACTTTTTCGTGGGAATGGATTTCCAAGAGAGTGCAACGGCTAGAAAATCTCTGAGAAGAGATTTTGGGTCAGCTGAGGCAAAACGATCATTTATCAGACGTCTGGAAAGGCCTAAGGACGTCTGATAAGGCTCTAACGGTCATATCCTGGAGTGTTTGCTAAGCCAGCCAACGGTCCACTAATTGGACGTCTGGTAAAGTCATCAGACGTCTGGACATAGGTCTGGACGTTTGATTTCATCAGACAACTAACAAGTCCAGCCTAAATGTTATCAGACGTCTGAATCAACAGTCAGACGTCTGATTTTGGAATTAGACATCTGGAAATGCTGTTTGAACCCTATATTGGTTTTCTAAGTTTTCTACAGAAAACCTAAGTATCCTAAGATTGTACAGATGTTCCTAGGACTACTATTAGGGTACTTTGAGGCTCTTTAACAAGAATCTAAGTAACAAAAATAAAGAGCAACAAAAGAAATGAAAAATACAAAGAGTACAAGAGAAGGAAATCTATCATATTCTTCATCTCTTTCCTTCTTCAATCCATCGCTCCTCGCGAATCTCCTCTGTTCTCCATCAAGCTCCTCCAATTCATCCTGGATGCGAGCTCGAACTCCGTTTGGTCATGTCTTCATTTGCAATTTGCCTAAAATCTAAGACTCAAAGTGCAAATGTTAAATGATACATATTTTGTTATCATCAAAATAAATGATCGTGATGCTCTGACACCAACAGAATCTACGTCCCCACATTTCTCTCTAACAGACCACGTATTAGCCACAAAAGTCATGTTTGTTTGTTGCAACTTTTACAACTTATGTGTCATATAGTTCTGCCCTACACCAAATCCAAGAATGTACTCTCAAATTGTATGCGATCAACTTCTTACTTATGTCTATTGTATTCCTCCAATTCATCACCTCCCAGTAGAGAGAGCATATTTTTATTCAGTGTGAGCCTGCGAGGAAGATTGGCCGTATTGTTGATTAGATTAGGTAATGTGCTTGTTGTGACATGGATGGTTGGTAGCAAAACCATAAGGTCGATTTCCATTTCCTTAGAGATGCTGCTCTTAGAGGCTGTATATTTGCGCTGCACCTAAGTATAGAGAATTAGCTGGTTGATATTTTCAGCAAATCTCTCTTGTAGTCATCTGTTTGCTATTCTTTCCAAGATGGGCATAATGGATCTGTATGAACCGATTTGATATGTAGTGTTGGAGATTTGTCTTTATACATATTCTCTTTGATTTGTTTTCTTGTTATGTATTTTCTATTATGTACTCTTGACTAGATGCCCATGCAAGTCCTCGGTTAACTCTCTATTTATTGAGGGCACATCCCATAGATAATAGACAAGCAATCTCGTCCATACTCTCATTAATTCTTCTTCCTTTAATAGAGTATGGAAGGTGTTTAAAAAAGTCATTGGGAATGCAGTGGACATTAGAGCCTGGGTGCTTGTGGTCCTTTTGGTCATTATACAACATCATCAAAGTCTTTTCCCACACTAAGTGAGGTTGGCTACATAGATTTTTTGCCGACACTCATATCCATCTTGAGTTATTTTCGGGTTTAAATCGAAGTAATCAAGATGATTGGGTTTCTTTTCAACATTTGATTGGCCTTCCCATCCCCTGCTAGGAAGCTCCATATCCAACTTCTCACATCTCATCATTGGGGCATTAATTAGCCTTTTTTTCCAATGTTCAAATCACCTTAAATACATCTCTCTCATTTTATCTTTTATCAGAACCACGTCATTTTTTACTTGATAATCTCATTGAGGATTTGATCATTCTTGTATGGCCACACATGTAGAGAGTAAAATTGGACAGAGACCTTACATGTAGAGAATGTGTTACACAATTTTGTGCTTTGCTAATAGCTTGAACCAAGTTATGTGTTCCCCCCCCCCCCCTCTTCTTCCTTTTTCTTTCGATGTTCTATGCAAGGTTGCAAAACTCGATCGACTAGCCCAATTAATCAGCGAGTAATCCTAGTCGATTCGAGTACCTATGCTCAAGGCATTACTTGGTCAGGCCAAGTAATTGGTCGTATAATCGGTTTAGTTGCCTGAGTAAGTGGGTCACTGTTGCAGGAGATTTACTGGATAAGTTCTTCATCTCTTAAACTTGATTACCCAAACCCAATTACCTGATGTTTGAAACTTTTTAAATTTTTTTTTGAAGTGAAAAGGTTGTTAACCTCCCGAATGTTTATTAATAAGGAAGGCTATATGCTCTAAGTGTTATAAAGGGAAGAGTGCATATGCTTTACAATGTTGATGGGAGTTCTGTTCCCTCTAAAGATAACATCATTACTCTCTACCCATAAACACCAAAGCAAGGTAGCAACCCTTCTTAGAGACTCCTCATCAACAAGGGGGGAGTGAATGTTGGACCAGAAGGTGTACTTCGTAGTGTAGTGGATGGGTTCCTCTATCGTAGAAGACCAACATTCCTGCGGGAAAGGACATGTGAAGAACATATGCTCCGTCCAATTTGTCCCATTGCCACAAAGAGCACAGGAATCATCAGAGTCGGGCCCAATATTGCCAGTAGTTGTGGGTGAGCAATCTCTTTCTCCTCAGTAGCCACATAAAGATCCCAAGTTTAAGTGGCATACAGATTTTGTAGATTTTTTGATAATTAGAAGCTAATGTTTGATCAACCTGGGAGATGCCTTCCAGAAAATCCAGATGTGCCTTCCTAACAGAGAAGGCTTCATATTTCCATATCCAACTGTCCTTGCTATTGGCCATCTTAAGATCATGAAGTGTCTAGAGGAGCAAAGCGAAGTTCTTTAGCCTTGCCTCAGAGAGGGACTCAGGTAGTGAAGGCATCCAACTATCATCTGCACAACAGTTTGGCAAGGGCTACCAACTTGGGGAATGGCCTTGGAAGTACGCTAGCTGGCAACTAGGCTCGTGTCCAGAATCTGGAACTAGAGCCATTACCCAACATTGCTTTACAATGAGGCTATACCCTTGTGAGGGTCTTCTGGAGCCCCTGCTAAAAATGTGAAGCGCCTCTGAAATTGATCCTCCTTTCCTCCCAATCTACCGTGCCCCCATGGGACTCATAAAGGATTATCTTTCAGAAGGGTCATTGTGGCCTCATAAGATGGAGGACCCACTTTGTGATGAAAGCTTCATTTGTCTTTTTTAAGTGTAAGGCTCACATTTCTCCCAGCTTCTTAGGTTTGTATGCCTCATCCCAAGCCACCAGGAGCATAAAATTGTTGCCAAAACCAGAGGTTTAAAGAAATTTTCTCTTAATCGAGTCAATTCTCTTCAGGACGGCTATTGGCACTTGCATCAAGGATAAGTAGTACATCAGTAGTGCAGAGAGGACTATAAATAGGAGGATGAGTCTTCTTACCTTGGATAGAAGATGAGTTGCCCATCCTAGTAAGTGTTTCTACATCCTTTCAAGAATCGGGGTTCAATCCTTAGCGGTAATGTGACCAAAGGTGAGAGAGAACCCAAGGTATTGAAAAGGTGTCTGTAGTTGCTATATCTTGAGAGTCTCCTTACACCGTGTTGTCTGGTCCATAGACATCCCAAAGGGCAAGAGGCCAAATTTTCATAGGTTCACTTTCAATCTTGATTCTTCTCCAAATGCTTCTGGGAGCAACCATGCTACTCTAGCTGTAGAGGTAGAACCTTCTACGGAGAAGATGGTGTCATCAATGTACCATAATAAAGGGACCATCGTGCCTCCTCGATGGAGCTAAAGCCCTTTATAAGTCTCGCATCACAAAGAGCATAACTCACATTTGCTAGAGAGTCAACCGTGAGGAGAAAAAACATAGGGGCTACATGGCAGCCTTGCCTAACTCCTGGGCTCATCCACCCTCCTTTACTTTCGCCATTGATCAGGATAGTGAAGGATTCAAAGGTAACACAAGCCTTCATCAAACAAATCCAAGTAGGCGGAAAATTGCTTAATTTGAGGTTAGACCACAAGAAATTTTGATCCAGGCAATCATAGGCCTTAGAAAAGTAAATCTTCTAATTGAAAGCTTTTGTTCCATCTCTCTTTCATGCAGAAAGGATTTCAGAAGCTAGAATATAATTCTCCATAATTGATCTGCTGTTATGTTACTTGTTTGCTTTGAAGATGTACTTTGTAGCTTATTTAATTAGTTTCGACCTCAAAATGATTGATTTTATGTGATAGGATATCTTGTTGGAATTTTAGTTTTATCTATGGCCTAGTAGTAATTTTTGCAAGCCATACATCTTATTAATATATTTTTTGAGTAGGTGTAGGGGTGTTGCAATGGTTGTTTCTTAAGTGCATACAACTTTTGGTCTAGGCAAAAATATTTTGGATGGTTGTCTTAGAGCTTTGGAGGTTCTCGTATACTGGAGGAGGGAGAAGAAGATGGCATTTTGTGGAAGGTTGATTTTAGGAAGGTTTATGACTCGATCCAGTGGTCTTTTTTTTGGGCATCTACTATTAAGAGGGGTTTTCCACCTTTTTGGGCCGAGTGGATGAAGCGATGCATTACGATGGCTTCTTTCTCCATTTATCAATGGCAAGTCGGTAGGTGGTTGGATACATCCAAGGAGGGGGGTTGGATAGGGCTATCCTTTGGCGTCGATGCTATTTCTTTTGGCAACTAATGCCCTGATGAGGTCGTCAAGTAGAGCTCGTGAGAGGAATCTAGTTAGGGGATTCTCTTTGGGTGGTGGATTTGTGGTACCTATTCTCCAGTATACTGATGACACTTTATTCTTTGTAGAGAGTTTTGAGACAGAGGTCAAGAGTATGCGTATTTTGTTAAAGTAGTTTGGAGAGGCATTAGGATTCCAAATGTTTGCTGTCGAGGCTATTGGATGTAGCTTAGCTTTGCAGGAGGGATCTCTACCTATTTCATATTTGGGCCTTCCCCTGACGGATAGGAAGATTTTCGTGTTGTAATGGACCCCCTTGGGAGAAAGGATTGAGGGGAGATTGGCAGGATGGGCATATAGGATTCTTTCCAGAGGATGGAGATTGGTAATCTTTAAGGTGGTGTTATCTTCTATGCCTTCCTACTTTACTTCTGCTTTGAAGTTGCCGGAGTGGATTGAAAATAAGATTTTGAACCTGGTGAGGAACTTTTTAGGACAAACTATGAGATGGTTGGGAAGGGGGTGAGGATGGTGGCTTGGTAGGAGGTGTGTAAGCCTGTGAAGGAAGGGGGCCTGGGAGTTAAAGAGTTGGGGAGAATGAATGGTAGCTTTTTAACTAAGTGGATTGGTAGATTGCTTGAACACAAAGAGGGCCTGCTGGGGAAGATCTTTTAAGCATGTTATGGTAGCCCGATGCACTAGGATCTCTTGTTGTCTCTTTCGCGGAGAGCTTCTCACATTCTTAGAGGTCTTTCTCTAGTGGCACCTAGGGTATAAAGCTTTTTTGTTTTTGTTTGGCTCAGGTGATGTGTTCAGATTTTGGCTGGATGATTGGATGGGTCAGGGGAGGTTGTGTGACCGGTTCCTCAGATTATTTGTGTTGGCCACGGGTAGGGAGGCCAAGGTGGCTAACGTTTGAGAGAGGAGTTGGTTCCCATCTTTTTTGGGAAACTTGTTGGATCAGAGGATATAGGAGGTTCATACACTATTGTAGGAGTTGGAGGCTTTTCGGTCGAAGCGTGGTGTGGATGGCTTCTTTTGGGAGGAAGGGGATTTCTTGATTAGAGATGCTTATAGAAGGCTAGGGAATGGAGGTTTGTGGATGGATATAGATTTCATTAGAGACTGCAGTCAGATTTCGTCAGCAACTTGTCCACTAAAAGTGAAGATCTTCACTTGGTTGCTCAGGAGAAATAGACTCATGACGAGGGTGTGGAGGGCCAGGTGGGTGCCTGAGGCGGATAAAGGATGCCCTCTTTGTCTCGGGGCAGATGAAGATGTCGATCACTTGTTTTTCTGTTTTCCCACTACTTGTCAGATTTGGAGTCATTTCAATGCAGGGTGGTGGATGCATTCTACTTTTGATGACTTTTGGAGGTCATTCAGGAGTGGGAACTGGAATGGTGGCCAGATTGTTTTTAGGTCAAAGAAGGAGAGGGCGAGACCTTTGTCTGTTCTTCGGGGCATTTGGTTGGGAAGAAATGCGGTTGTTTTCAAGGGGTAGCATCCTTAGGTTCAGAATTTTGTTGCTTTTGTCTCATTTGATTGGTTTTTGGAGTTCCAATTTGTAATCTGGTCTTGTGTTTTGTCCTTCTTGATTTTTATTAATATATTTGTTGGGTCCTTATCAACCAGATAACCACCTTTCCTCTTTCCAAAAAAAAAAATTTATGAATATATGTATGTAGTTAAATATTTAAATATGTAAAAAATACTAGACCAGGTAATCCCCGATTACTCCTCTCCATATTGTATACTCCTTAGTAAGTGTCCTCCTTTGACTGAATATCAAGTATTGAGTTTTGCAACCTTAGTTTTATGAATTGGATGCATGATTCCCTCCAGGGATTGTTAATAATTTTTACATTTCTGGATATATATATATATATATATATATATATATATATATATATATATATATATATATATATATATATATAGTGATTTTTTTACATGTATGCAATATCTTCATGAATAACATTACCCAGATAAGCAATTATGAGATTGAAGAATGGATCCTAAATTAGAGCTGTTAATTCTGATGCAGCTCAATTGCATTTCTTATCGAGGATCAGATGATTCAGGAGGTGGCTTGTTGGATTCCCAGCCTACCAAAGAAGGGTGGCATGATGAGAAGCTTTATGCTGAAAGGAATGACTTACTCATGGTATTTACTCCTAATTATTGGCTGACATTAACAATTATAGCCTTATTTTGTTTCCATCTTTTTAATCAGGCATATCTACTTCGCCTTGCTTGCTCCACAAAGGCATCCCTATCATCCTCTTTATTGGAAGTAGCAGCAGAGTTATATAATATGGGGGTATGACATCTGGTTTGTCTTTGTTAATATCTATCCTTTAGATCTTCTTCTCAGTGATGAAGAAGTTTTACTTTTCTATTTCTGATCAGCTGCTTTCTGGAAGGACAAGGGATCTGGTTGCAGAATCGCCCTTAGACTTCAACAAGCTTTTCAATCAATCTTTTCAGAAACATATGGTTTGTGCGACTCTTTGTTGATTCACCAGATTGATTTATAGTTCCTTGGTTTCTAGTAGATATCAATCTTTAGGTAGTAGACTAATATCATGATTGCATTTGATTAATGAGTGCAGGTTTCTTCTCCTGTTTCTCAATTTTGGAGAGCACATGTTGATTCCACTGAGAACAGTGGGTCTCTACTCAATTCTCGATACTTAAATGATTTTGAAGAAATTCGGTTCATAGGTAATAACTTATCTTTGGGTCTGTTACATCTGGTAAGGTGGTTCTTTTTCGTAGCATAGGCAATTTGTAAATTGCAATATTTTTATTTTACATGCCATATTTTTTTGTCATTACCTGCAAAGCCACCATTTTCTGGGGTCTGCCTGCCCTACTGTACATTATTTCAGGCTAGCATTCATCAGGACTAAAAATCCATAGAATTGGCCGATTCAGTGGATCTTTGACCGTGCTGTTGGTGCTTGAAGATCCAATTCCAGTGGAATTCATGCCCCTTTGAGCATTTATTCTCTGACTTTACAAAGTTCATGGATTTGAAACTGCCCTCACCAGCAAGCCCAAGCCTTCTCTTCCCTTGTTTTTCACTTTGGGCATCCAGTGTTGAGGATGCCGTCTCGAACAAAGTGTTACTTTGACAATCACTAGGCTAAATTTCATGGAACATTGCATGACATATCTTGTCTTTTTAGTTTGAAAAAATTCTCATTTTTCAAACTAGCTGTTTAGGAACTCCCTTCACCTGGAAGATGGTGTTGATCAATAACCACATTAGCTTAAGATTGGCAAATTGAGCCATACAAAGGTAAACATTTGCTAAGTCGATGAGCAATCTTGTTCCCTTACTTGCGGTCCAACATAGTGCTGCAGAATTGTGGACTCCATCTGAGGTGAAAGGCCAAATAGTTTTGGCACTTAGGCTACCAGAGTACCAAGCCCAATCTCGTAAATTTGAGCATATCTGACATCCCCAGATACAAACATGTTAGGGAAGTGGCAATGCTCAGCTTGACCATGCGTTAACACTCCCTAAAGGCTGAAGTCCTATGGACTAAACACCCTTTTTGCCAAAGTCAACACCACCCATTGCACGCTACAATCAGCTGGTTCTGCAGATCATACTCACCCTTCAATGGCTTGACCACTTTGGTGAAGACACCTCATTGAAATATGACCAGTGAATAACAAGCAAACCTCGCTGAATGCAGACCTTTATAGCTCATACGAAGCCATTGGACTGGTGAAATGCCTGATAAAATTGTCTCCCTTCTGAAAGAAACTATGCCTAATAGCATCCACATTCATGTCAACCTTCTCTGGCATTCGAAAAATCGACGTGTAGAACATTGGAATAGCAGAGAACACAAACTCTAGCAGAATCAGCTTTCCCTTTGGATAATAGTCACAACCTCCAGCTTGAAAGATGCTTCCATAGTCTCCCAATCTCAAATGTTAGCCCTTTTTGCCTTCAAAATCAACCTAAGTAAGTAATTAGCTATGGGAAAATCTGGATAGAGAGCACTCTCACAGTCATCTACTTCTACATCTAAATAAAGGGTTCAAAATCAGACTTTGAATGACTGTCCCACAAACCTAGAACAATTCCCATAAAAGCTTTACCATTGTAGTGACTTTCATGATCTCCAGAGTCTACACCAGACCCTTCAATGAAGTATGCACTGTTGTTTGCAAATTGCAATGGTGGGAGGATTCTGTCTGTGCACTGATTTGGACCAGAAAACTTGTGTTGCAAGCCTGGAAAGACCCAATCATTAAGGCACTATCCACTATCAAGAAGAGAATCTACATGGCCCAAATTATCTCCAAAGAGTGATGATTTCCTAAAATAGGATTTTTTATTTGCAAAAAGTGTAGTGAGTTATAGAAGTGCCCTTCCTTTGCCCAGATTCCACATTTGCTCATGCTACTTTAAACACCAAGCCATCAAAAAACCATGCCTGCATACATTGAATGATCCTACTTGTTGCCTGGAACTAATGGCAATGCATAAGCCTTCATGAGGAAGAAAGATTCTCGATGGGATATCCTTTGACAAAATACTACCCACCCCAACCTTAACACCAACAAATTTGTAACGGAAAAAGCTAGGTCATCACACCATTCCAAAACAACAAAGGATGAAATGAATGATTCCACCATCTCCAAGTACCTGCAGCCTAACAGAAGATCTTGCAGTTGCAGAAGGATTCTGGTGATAAAGTATTTTTGTCACGTATCTCACACCACTTAGGCCGATGAATCAGTTAATTGTACCCAGCCACTTGCTCATGTTGAGAAGCCTTCTTCTTAAATCATCATCTTCAGAAACTGCCAATGTCTTCAATTACAATATCCCTGCCAGTTAAAAGGCTTACTCATTATTCCACAAACCTAGCGCAACTCCCTTCTAATGAATTCCAGGGCCTAAGATGTGCTGGCACACTTGCCATTCTGCAATCTCACCAACACAACTTGAAGCCTATGACATTTCTTCAAAATATGTGCTTCAACAACACAGTAACTTCCCAAGGAAAGTGATCCAGCAATTGTACTTGTCTTGCACATAAAGGACGGTTGGCCCAACCCCCCGCATCACTGGCATACCAACACTGACAAACAGACAAGCATATGATGTTTTGACAGAGGGGCAGTGGAAGCACTGAGAGGAGCCAAGATGTAGCTGACCCCCAAAGCTCCTACCACGATCAACCCTGCATAACCTGCCTGCCTTATCAATCTCCTACGCTCCACCTGCATCCACCCCTTTGCGTCAACCACTCACTCTCTTACTCATCATCCCCTTCCAAGTTCCTCAAGCTATAGATTTCCTAATGATCCAACCTCTTCATCTTGTCTATGTCTGTTGTACTCCTTCAATCTGTTTAGTTAGTTTTATGGTTATTGTCCATGGTTGTATTTTCTTATTTCTTTATGGGGTTGTTTGGTACTTTTCCAATAGGTAGGGCTTCTGAATAAAAGTAATGTGATTCACTGCATCCCACTATGTCTATTGTGTTTATAGTTCTTTTACTTTGCATTGATTAGTTGTTAATATTTCTGATTTAATTTCAGGACATGGGGGCTTTGGTCATGTAGTTTTGTGTCGAAATAAATTGGATGGACGCCAGTATGCTGTGAAAAGAATTCGTCTCAAGAGTAAAAGTTCACCTTTCAATGAGAAAATATTGAGGTAATATTTTTTTTCTTGAAATCTTGCTGGACTTTTAATGAATTCCATTCTTGTACTGTGAGGTTTTGTTAGTGTTTTGGTAAGCATTGGTACATTCAATGTGTTTTTTATGGTCTGGGTATTTTTTGTAGTCAGTTTGTGAAAATAACGTGCCTTGGTCATTTGGCTGGATGAAAAAAAGGGAAATTCGATGCTAAAGTCACTGTTTTTGATTTTAAAGTGGACAATGGTCAAGAGAAGCAGGGAGGCTGGTCTACAACTTGGAAAAATTAGGATTTAGATGATGCTAGGAAACTTGTCCTTGCTTGGCATTGGTTTCCAGCATGGTGCTTAGGCCTGAGGAAACTGTTGATTTGGGCTAAGTTTCTGATTATGATTTACTCAATATCATAATTATTAACTTTCTTCATAAATATCGTTAGATCTAGATTGGTAAGCTGATGTTTCTTGCATTTTAGATTGTCATTGTTAGAGATAAATATAAATGCATTGCTAACAGTTTCAAGGGTAGGCTTGAAGTTAGATATCTTTTTGTTGTTATTGACAGTTTGAAGTGGTGGTAAATGCATTTCTAACAGTTTCAAAGGGTAGGCTTGAAGTTAGATATCTTCTTGTTGGTATTGACAGTTTGAAGTGGTGGTTTCTTGGTCACTGAATGGTATCGATGTGTAATGTTTCTTGCATTTTAGATTGTCATTGTTAGAGATAAATATAAATGCATTGCTAACAGCTTCAAGGGTAGGCTTGAAGTTAGATATCTTCTTGTTGGTATTGACAGTTTGAAGTGGTGGTTTCTTGGTCACTAAATGGTATCGATGTGTATATTTGCTTTTCGGCTAGAAGTGGCATATCCTCTTGATTTGCTCTCATTGGAATCAAAAGCTTATTGTCAGTCTTCTGCTTTCAATGGGGGACAGATTTTGAGGTCAGTCAGAAAAAGGTATAAAAGGTATCATGGAAGCAATCCAAAAACTGGGAGTGAGAGAAAGAATCCAAGTGATATTCGTTTTCAAGAACGTCAAGAGCAAGAAAAAGAATGCAGTGGAAAATGAAACTGTGGAGAATAAAAGATGCATTACTTTCAAAAGAAATCCTAGCCTTTCTTTTCTAATAGAGAGAATTAGGTAAATTATATAGTTACCAGAAAAGAAAGATAAAATAATAGATACATCCTTAGACTCAACAGTCTCCCTCAAATTGGGTTGTATATATCAACGAGATCTAACTTGTCGCATAGGAAATTAAGACACTTCTTCAATACCTTAGTGAAGATATTTGCCAACTGAAGCTCAGATGAGACATATGGAGTGCTAATCTTCCCTATAAGAATTGCATTACGCACAAAGTGACAGTCTACCTCAATATGTTTGAACCTCTCATGAGAGACTAGATTCAAAGCAATATACGTGGCAGACTTGTCACAAAAAAAGTGGAATCAGCATCATGGCCTGAATACCTAAGTCTTGTAGAAAGGTAACAATCCACATAATCTCACAAGCCGCCTATGCCATCACTTGGTATTCTGCCTCTGCACTTGAGTGAGTCACAACAACAACAACAACCAAGCCTTTTCCCACACCAAGTGGGGTCGGCTATATGGATTCTTTTCTTCCACACAGATCGATTTTCAGCCATTTTAGGACTTAAATTAAAATAATTGAGATCATACTTAATAGTTTCCTTCCAACACTTGTTTGGTCTTCCTCGCCCCCTCTTAGCGGGTTCAACCTCCAACTTCTCACATCTCCTAACTGGAGCATCTAGTGGCCTTCTTTGTAAATGTCCAAACCATCTTAGACGAGCCTCTCTCATTTTATCCTCTATTGATGCCACCCTACCCCTGTTTCTAATAAATTCATTTGAAATACGGTCCTTTTTTGTATGACCACACATCCATCTTAACATGTTCATTTCTGCCACATGCATCTTCTGTACATGCTTATAGTTTATAGCCCAGCATTTAGAACCGTACATGGCTGGTCTTACCACAGCTCGATAGTATTTTCCTTTAACTTTTAAAGGAAACCTCTTATCACAGAGAACACCAGAAGCACCCCTCCATTTCAACCACCTTGCATTAATTCTATGTGTAACATCTCCATTAATTCCACCATCATGTTGGAAAATGGATCCCAAGTACTTAAAAATATCTTTCATTGGAATGCACTCTTCTCCAATTTTTACATCAATCCCTTCGTTGTTCCCTCTACTACTAAACTTACATTCCATATACTCAGCCTTCGTCTTACTTATGCGTAATCCTTTATCTTCCAGGGCTTCTCTACAAAGCTCAAGTTTTCTGTTCACTCCATCTCTTGTCTCATCAACCAACACAATGTCATCAGCAAAAAGTATACACCACGGCACCTCAACTTGGATATGCTTCGTCAACTCATCCATAACCAAGGCAAAAAGATAAGGGCATAAAGTCGAACCTTGATGCAGACCAATGGTGATATCAAAGTAGTCTGTCAAATCATCCTTAGTCTTTACACAAGCTGCAGCTCCATGGTACATATCCTTTATGAGGTTGATATATATAATTGACACTTGTCTCTTCTCCAAAATTCTCTACAAGATATCTCTCGGGACAGAATCATAGGCCTTCTTCAAATCAATAAAAATCATATGTAAATCCTTTTTCTTCACTTTGTATGTTTCCATCATACGTCTCAAGAGGCGTATTGCCTCAATAGTAGACCTGCCTGGCATAAAGCCAAATTGATTTTCAGTTACCATAGAGACTTGCTTCACCCTTCTTTCAATTATTCTTTCTCAAAGTTTCATCGTATGACTCATCAACGTAATACCTCTATAGTTGGAATAATCTTGTATATCACCCTTGTTCTTGTATAAAGGTACCACAAAACTTTTCCTCCATTCCTCTGGCATCTTCTTGCCTCTCCACACAGTATTAAATATATTTGTGAGCCAAGTTATACCCCGTTCTCCCGTCATTCTCCAGACGTGTATAGGAATATCATCAGGTTCAACAACCCTCCCACTTTTTATCATCTTCAGAGCCTCCTCTACTTCTTTCTTTTGAATCCTTCGATAACATGATCGATTCACATACTCTTCTGAGTTAACTAACTCCCCTAAGATGATATCATTCTTTTGTTTTTCATTAAATAGCTTATGAAAATATCTTTTCCATCTTATTTTTATATCCTCACTTGTTATAAGCACCCTTCCTTCTTCATCCTTGATGCATCTTACATGCGTAAGGTCCTTTGCTTTTCGCTCTCTTGCTTTAGCTAACTTGAAAATATCTTTTTCACCTTCTTTAGAATCAAGTTTCTTATAAAAATGCTCCCAAGTTTTTGCTTTTGCTTCACTAATAATTTTCTTTGCTTCTTTTTTTGCTCTTTTGTAGTTTTCCATATTTTCATCGGTCTTATCTCGATATAAGGCTTTAAAACAGGCTCTTTTAATTTTAAGCTTCTCCTGCACTTCCTCATTCCACCACCAAGCCTCCTTTTGTCCTGGAACACCTCCTTTAGACACGCCTAACACCTCCTTTGCCACCTTTCTAATACAGTTTGCCATATTTAACTACATTTCATCAGCACTACCATCAAGATCCTAAGCCTTTTTTTGCATTATCTTCTCTTTAAATCTCACTTGTTCTTTCTTAAGATTTCACCATTTAATTCTCAAATTCTTAGACACTAATTTTCTCTTCTTTACTTTCTTCAAATGAACATCCAACACCAAAAGACAATGTTGAGCAGTTAAACTCTCCCCTGGAATAATCTTGCAATCCTTACAGGATAAACGATCTCTTCTTCTCAAAGCAAAGTAATCGATCTGCGTTGTTGTTAAGCCACCTTTATAGGTAATCAAATGCTCTTCCCGTTTTTTAAAGAAAGTATTTGCTATGAAAAGATCATAAGCCATAGCAAAATCAAGGAACGTCTTCCCTTCTTCATTCCTAATACCAAAACTATGATTTCCATGCACTCCTGCATACTTTAAAGCATCTTTTCCCACATGCCCATTTAAATCTCCATCCAAGTAAATCATTTCTGTCTGTGGGATTCCTTGAATTATCATATCAAGCTCTCCCCAAAATTTGTTCTTTATTCTTTCCTCTAGACCAACTTGAGGTACATAAACTGAAATGACATTCAAGATCTCTTCTTCTAAGATTAATTTTAGCAAAATAATTCGATCACCCAATCTCTTGACCTCAACCACGCTCTCCTTCAAATCCTTATGAATTATAATACCCACGCTGTTTCTACCTTTGTCCCTTCCTGAATACCAAAGTTTGAAACCTGTTCTCTCGATTTCCTTTGCTTTTTCACCAACCCACTTAGTCTCTTGAAGGTAAAGAATTTGAATCCTTCTCCTTACCATTGTATCCACAATCTCCATGAGCTTGCTGGTCAAGGTATCAATATTCCAACTACCGAATCTCAGCATTCTTTGTGACACACTTCGATGACGAAGTGGTGGAACTAGCTTCTTTACTCGCATGCGTTCCTCTTGCGAGAACCCTTGCTCATTTTGGACTACATCCGGGCGGCGATGTAGCGGAACTAACTTCTTTACTCGCATGCGTTCCTCATGCAAGAACCCTTGCTCATTTTGGACTACATCCTGGCGGCGATGTAGCGGAACTAACTTCTTTACTCGCATGCGTTCCTCATGCGAGAACCCTTGCTCATTTATCACTACACACGGGCGTCGATGCAGCGCGTCGCAAGTAGGAAACGCCCCAACAAAATCAGAGTGTTTGCTAGAATCCATGTTTAAAGATCCGACAAATTTTACGCTGGCTGTCGGCTATCTAACGCAACCCTCCTCCTTTACCCGGGCTTGGGACCGACAATGAAAAGGCACACGAACCTCAACATAGGCGAAGTTAGTGAGTCACAACATTTTACTTTTTTTTTTCTCCAGAAGACCAGATTCCCACCAAGATGGACTGCATAGCCTTAAGTAGAGTGTTTGACATCCACAGATTCTGCATAATTTACATTAGAATAAACTAAAATGTCCAGACTCCCTTCGTCTTTGTAGTATTCTACCTGGAGTCCCCTTGAGGTACCTTATAATAAGGCAAACCTCACACGAATGACTGTACTTAGGAGTTTGCATATATTGGCTGGCTTTGCTGATTGTAAAACTAATGTTAGGAGTTGAATAATTTAAATAATGTGGAAGCAACAATCAAAGCAAAAAGCCAATGAACGCTTGGATTTACGTGGAAACTCCACTCACGAAGAGTGGGGAGAAAACCACGGGAGAAGGCCCCGATAGGGCTCTAACTTCTATATTTCTTCTCGAAGGAATATGGGAGGAGTACATGCCTATTTATAGGCCGCCACTCACACATGAAGTCCACATCTTCCAATGTGGCACTAAACCAACAACTCAATTTTCTCAACATTCCCCCTCAAGCGGGAGTATGGAATGCTTAGCTTGTAACACAAAGAAACTCCTATACGCAGCAGAACAATCAACACTCTCAATAGGTACAACTGACTCTCCTCTACAGATGACAGTTGCATTCTTGTTCATGTTTGTAGGTAAGTATGCTGATGACGACACATCAGATCGGCTGAGCTTGACGACAAATTGCTGTAGCTGGCTTTAACAGGGGCTTCTCCTCTGGTGACCTCAACTGGTGCTGGTGGCTCCCTATTCAATATCCTTGAAAAGGGTCTTCCTCCGAAGACCTTGAAAGTGGATCTCCTTCTCTAGAGTCCACAAAATTGGATCTGCCACTTAGAAACCTGAAATAAGCCCTTCCTCCGAGTACCTTGAAATATGATTTCTCTCTGGAGACTTCAAAACTCTGGATCTCCTAGAGTTATGATTTCTCATGTGTAGTCCAAGAACAAAAGAGACTCCTAAACGAGGGATGATTAAAATAGGCTTCCACACTCCCCCTTTCTCCTATACTCGTATGGGAGAAAAAATAATAAGAGAAGAAATAAAACAATAAAAACTAGAGAAAACTTCTCCACCTCTTCTCTTAAACATAAACCTAATCATTTTTTTTTGATGTTTTTTCTTTTTTCTTTCCTTACCTCTTTTTCTTTTCTTTTCCTTTCTTTTTCATTTTTTTTTCTCCACGTCATTTTTCTCCTTGCTTTTTTTTCTCTGCATCTTTTTAAATTCCCTCTCCCCTTGGGGTTCGGGGAGGACCCAACAATATCACCAAATGATTTTAGGGCTCAACAAAACCCAAATGGCCATCATAGCTGCTGCCGTTGCCACTGCCAGGAAGGAGATTGAAAGGTTTGTACTACTTGCATTGACTTCACCGCCACGAGATCTCTGTCGCTTCCCTTTGATCTCCGTCCTGGCTAAAAAAAACCAAAATAGGCCTTATCGCCATCAACATAGCTGGCGCAAGGAGCTCACGTGAGATCATTGCCACGATTTCTGCTGAGATCCTTGCCATTGTCATCTTCGTAGGTGATCGGGGCTGTCATTGCCATTCGCACCTTGAGTCACGCGGGTCATCTCGAGCGAGATCTTTGCCGCAATCTTCTCCACCATCGTCGGCTAGATCGCGATGAAAGCATCGCTGCTGTGGCCCTTCGCGATGAAGCACTTTGCCAAGATTATCACTCCTCGATCCTCGTCGTATGATGTGCTGTCCTCGGACTCAACGCTGGCCTCGCCTTCTTCACTTCCATCATTTGCCGTGTGTGCACCACCACGTGCTTCTCGTTCTCGCGAGCACGAGACCTCCATACTCGCGATCACTGAAGACCTCAATCGCATGTCACTACAGCGCCACGATGTGATGCAAGAATGATGATCTCGCCATTGCCATCGTGTTCTTGTGATTGTGTGCCTCCTCACCTTGATCTTATCGTCTACACACCACTGGGAGCGGTGCTTGCTGCTGCTGCCAACAAGGGTGTAGTAAGCCTTTTCATCATTTCTTCCAGATGGACAACAAATTTCAAGAACAGAATAATGATTAAAATAATGATTCAAAGAATAAACCCAAGAATCGAACATGCTTTGATACAAAGTTGAATAATCTAAATAATGCGAAAGCAACAATTAAAGCATAAAATTAATCAAGAACGCTTGGGTTTACGTGGAAACCCTACTCACGAAGAGCGGGGAGAAAACCACGGGAGAAGGCCTTGATAGGGCTTTGACTTCTATATTTTTTCTCAAAGGAATATGTGAGGAGTATACACTTATTTATAGGCCATCACTTACACACAAAGTCCACATCTTCTAATGTGGCACTAAACCAACAACCCAATTCTCTCAACATTTGGCCTTGTAGGAGTAAGGTAGAGCAAGTGTCCAAGAGTTCTATGATATCTGGTGACATCCTTATACGATGGGTCCTTATTAGAGGGATGACTAGGCAGAGACTCTACTGGTATGTCAGAAGGCTTGGTCCCAAGCAAACCACCCTCTTCAAGAATCTGCAACGTGTATTGCCTCTGGGGCAAGGAAAGACTCGTACCATACTAAACTGCTTCAATCCCCAGGAAATATCGAAGATCACTCAAGTCCTTGGTAACAAACGTAGATTGCAGAAAAGACTTGGTCTGGATAATGCCATCATTATCATCACCAGATCATGTTATCTATGTAAACAACGAGAATAATAACTCGGTCATGATCATCATACTTAGTTCTCCTGATGAAGATAGAATGGTCTGAATGAGACCGTTGGAACCCAATCTTCTCAATCTCTGAGTTGAGCCTCTCAAACTAAGCATGTGGACTCTACTTCAACTGATAGATAGCATTTCATAGGTGACAAACAAGCTCTCCATGACTACTGTACCCTGGTGGCTGTCTTATATACACTTCCTCAGATAGATCATCATACAAGAATGTATTTTTAATGTCTAGCCGATATAAAGGCCATCTCCTGACTATTGCAACTGAAATGATAATCCTGGCAGATGTAATGTGGGCCACGGGAGAGAAAGTCTCAAGGTAATCTACCCCATATATATGGGTAAATCTCTTGGCAACAAGCCTGGCCTTGTACATATCCATGGTCCCATTAGCTCTATACTTTATGGTGTAAACCCATCTGTAGTCAACCACTGTACCATCCGAAGGACATGGTATTCGATCCCACATCTTCTGAGACTATAATGCCTGCATCTCTTTATCCATCACTGCACGCTACCCAGAGTTCTGCAAGGCCTGAGCAAAATTCCTGGGAATAACTGTTGTGGTGATGGTCGAGGCAAACTATCGAACTTCATCCTCTAGATGTGCAACTCCTGTATACTGACACATAGGATGAAGAGTACATGCTCTGCTAGACCTCTTCTGAACCGGTTTCTCCCCAGTGTCTGAGCCACTATCATTTGCTATGATAGGACAAGTCATAGTATCAAGTGAAGTCTGCGGTCTCATAAACCTAGGTCTCCTTTAAGGTAGCCTATATGGATGATCCTTCATCTAAGAAGTATGGAATTTTCTCAAAGAGGTGACATCTGCTATAACAATGTATTGCTTATGGATCGGATTATAGTGTCTATATCCCTTTTGTGTCCTGGAATTCCCATGAAAAAACACATTTGACAGCTGGGGGGGGGGAGCGAACTTTTCCTATTTGCCATATGCCTGCACAAAACAAGTACACCTAAAAATCCTCAATGGTAGAGTGAAAGGCCTGACACAATCTGGATAAATCACCTGATATAGAATTTGTCCTCCAAGCACAGATGAAGGCACTTGATTAATCAAGTATGTCACAATAAGTATAATATCTCCCTGAAATCTTCATGTGGGTTAGCATAGTCCTAGCAATATCAAGAAGATGTACCTTGCGCTTAGCTACACCATTCTGTTGGGATATGGGAGCACAAGATGTTTGGTAAATAATGCCTTTGGAAGAGAAAATCTCCTATAAGTCCCGCTGCATAAGCTCTGGGGCATTGTCACTGCAGAAGATTGACTGTGCTGGTGTATTATGTTTTAACCTCTGAAAGAAACTGTTGGACAATATGAGGAATCTCTAAACATACCTTCATTAGGAAGACCCAAGTAAGACGGTTGTGGTCATTCACAAAAATCGCATAAAACCGATGTCCTCCTGGAGTAGGAACCCTAGATGGCCCCTACACATCATAATGCATAGGAAAGGAACAACGCTTACCCCATCGTCTCTTCATAACTGCTCCTGTGATGCTTCTCTAGCTGACAATCCTTACATTGCAGAGTTAAGGAGTCTGGCAAGTCAAGGTACATCTGCCGCATCCTTTTAACTAACGGGTGTCTAAGTCTCTTGTGCCATAACCAAAGGTTAGTAGCTATGGACACGGCTCTAGCAAACAAATTAGGCGTGTCAAGGTAATAGAGGCCATCTCGCTCTATACCCCCACCTATAATTTCTTATCTAATGGTGTTGGAAGTAATAGTGATTCTCATGAAACACCACACGACATTCAAGGTCCTTGCAGATGCGGCTCATAGATAGTAGGTTCATTGGAAACTCAAGAGCACAATGAACCTGTTCAGTCATCATCTTCAGAGATGCATGTACGCCCCCAATTGTAGTGATCAGTGATGTGTACCCATTGGTCATTCTGACATCTCTAATTCCGCATGGAATCGTGGGATTGACCAACTGCTCTACATCTCCTGTAAGATGTATAAAGGCGCCAGAGTCAACTACCTATGCTCCTTTGGCCCTTATCTTCCTCTTGGAGTTTTCTTGGGTTGCACACGCACACCCTTGTAGATCTAAAACAATCTCTTCTAATGGCCCCATCATATCTTCTTTGCATGAGAGAAGGCTCATCATGCTTGAGGGGAGGAGCTTTGTAATATATGGTGAGATGAGACTCATCACTACATACACTAGGCGTAAGAGAAGCCTCACCATGCGAGCCATGATGTCAACGACAGGGAACCACGATGACCTGCCAGCTTGTTAGGCTGTCTGTAGACTGCCAGCACCCTTAATGGTGGTGCTGGGTTTGCTGGCGTCGTCGTCAGCGTGGCCAGTGGGCCTTGGAGTAGCGACGACATTGGGAAACCCTTCTCCCATGTTGCTGCTAAAATCCTACGGCCTTTCTTTCATTGAATCACCTTTATGTTGGTGATTCAGTCATCTTTTGGGTGGGTATTTGGTAGGATAGCAGAGCATCGGCGTAGGATTGCTACTTTGATACCATGTGGAGAAAAAAAAGGCATTCCTCCTCCCCTTTTTACTGCCCCTTTCCTGCCATCCCCTGCCAAAGATGGTATAACTTCCTTCTCAATTAGTTTTTTTGAAAAGCTTCTCTTTCCTTCTTCAATTATGACAACTTCCCTTTTCATTTCCTTCTGTGGCCACAAGTAAATTACCCAACTCCAATACAAAATACCTTAGTCATATTAAGGCAAAGTGCTGGCATCCCAGTTGTTCCTCAAGACCTTCTTGATCCCAATCTCCATTCTCATCGTACATGTCACCTCGACAAATCTTTCCTTCAGCCATTGCAGGGCAGCAATTGCCATCCTTGTTGACCAAGAGGAGGTGACTGATCTCAGCGAGCCATGGAAAAGTGAACCTGAGAAGCCTATAATATCTGCGAGCAAGGACGAGGTAAAGCATGATGACACTCCTACATTGTGATTATCATCTCTTTTGACAGTAGTCAGGATTGAAACTTATTCCTCAGTTTATGGAAACAAGCCTTCTTGTGTTGTTCTCAACCTTCTTCCTTGTCATTTGATGGAAAGCCCCTATATGCCCTTCTTTGCGAGGACAGTTGGACCTCTAAAAGGAGCTGGCAGAGTGACCATGGCCTGAGTGCTCTGTTAGTTGGGAGGAAATTGTTAAGATAGGTTTTGGCCTGTGTGCTTGAGTAGCAGCAGCCAAGGTGAACTTGTGCTTTTTGTGGATGGAGGATGTTGTCCACATTGTTGAGGAGGAGCTCTAGGCAGCTATGTGCCGTGGGAAGATATGAAGACAACGAAAAAGGGCTTCCTTGGCACACACATATAAGGGTTTGGATAAACTTGAGGTGTGAAGAGTAGGGATGGGGGCATAAGGGAGTCTCTTTTTTGAGAGGAGGATGAGTGGTAGAATCTAGAGGGCGTGAGGACTTGTCTTGGCCTTTGTTGTGAAAGAAAGTGGCGAACGTCATTGAAGGATGATGGAGGAAGATGAGGAGTCAGAGAAACGGGTTTGAAAGAGGGAGGTGAAAGAAGAGATTCCAGAGATTTTTCTAAGGAAAATTTGCTCGCTTAGGTCCAATTATGTTGAAGTTTACATATTATTTAATGGATGGTAATAGATGGACATATATATATGCTTTTGCAGACATATATATTGCCATGGTTTGTGCGGGAATATCTGTGTGTGTGAAGCTTTGCAGTTGCATATAAATAAAACGCTTTTTTGGTTGCTTTACCTGTGAAATTGCCACTTGTGCTCTCTTTGAATTTCTCTATTGTTTTTGACAAGGTACGCAGGGAAGTAGCTACACTCTCTCATTTGCAGCATCAGCATGTTGTTCGCTACTACCAGGTCATTGTATTATTATATTTACTTAATATTCTGCATTAGCATTGCCTCTTTTTTATGTTGCTTTCACAATTAATAGAAACATTTCTGAAATATTAAGCTGGTCATGTTTCTTTTTGGCTCTGCTTGATAGAAATATATACACCTTTAGAATCATCTCTTGTCTATTCACTTGCTAATTGTCAGCTTTGCTTCAAAAGGAGCATCCATGAGGTATTCTTATTCTTATAAAGGCTAAGCAAGAAGTGAGATGCCTTGGTTAGTCTTTATTTGTGAACTTAATTGTTTCATACTATCCAGTTTTAAGTATTAGTTGATGTTGAGAGAATTGTGGGTGGTGTTTAGTCCCGCATAGTATAGGGGGACTTTGTTATGTGTGTGGTGGCTTATAAATAGGCGTGTACCCCCCACCTATTCAAGAATAATAGAGAAACATGCCCATAGGGTGCTTTTCTTGTAGTTTTCTCCCTGCTCTTCGTGAGTAGGGTTTCCATATAATCCCAAGCGTTATTTGGATTGTTTTACTGTTTTGATATGTTGTTGATACGTTTTCGCTTATTATATTTTTCAACTTGGTATCAGAGCAAGTTTCGATTGTGGGTTCATTTCTTCTTTATATTTTTATTTCAATTTATTATATATGTTCTTGGAGGTAGATCTGCCATTATCATGGCATCTACTCCTTGATCGAAAGGAGGGGCACTGAGATCCTGATGGCCTTGTGAAAGCCCTGATATGCGGATGAGATCACTTGCACGAGATTGTGTAGGGGTGAGAAAGTTGGAGAAGAGAAGCCAGTGGGTCATGCTCTACAGTGGAGATGTTGCCCGCGATGCGAGAGGCGCGATTTTTGCGCAAGGTCTCACGTCGAGAACTTGACGAATCTCGCATCCCCTGATGGCACAAGCAGGCGATGCACTGGTGAGCGCACCACAAGATGGCACTGGTAGCGCTCAGACGAATGATGGTAGCGCACGCGGTCGGTGGCCTCTGAGGACAAGATGGAGGACGACAACGGCGTGGTGGAGGCGACCATGCGACATTGATCTTGCGACTCAGGCGAGCGAGATCACGGCCATGCGTGGTGGTTCCTCCTCACCAGCACCAGTAAGGTCTACGACGACCCCCTTGAGCACCCACAGAAGTTCTTCATAGCAGAGAACCTTATGCTGCTCCACAATAAGAGCAGTGGCTTCTCCACTGGAAGTGAAGGCGATTGAGAGCAACTGGAGATCATGTGCCCACATAGGTGTTGGCGGCCTCGATACTGCTCGCTGGCATTCTACCCGTCCGTGACCGCTAGGGCTCGCACGAGATGGAGCGGCGATGCGCGCACCGAAGATCTCATTGGAGATCACGAGGAAGGTGGCAGCAAGAGATCACGTGAACTCCGACGGCGAGGATCTCAGAATCGATCACCCGATGGAGGCAGAGATCTCGACGAAAATCTCACCTTTGAGGCCTTTCTTATCACTTTGTTAGGATATTTTGTGTTAGGTTAGTATAAATAAAGATGTGTCAAAAACAAAAAAAGAGGTGAAGGAAAAAAAAGGGAGAGAAAAGGAAAAAAAATAGAGAGCAAAAAAAAAGAAAAAAGGAAGGAAAATAAAAAAATAAAATAAAAGAAAGAAAATGATGATGATGATGAGAAGTGGGGGAGGGCCTCTTCTCTAATTCTTTATGGTTTCTTCTCGTTATTTTTCTCCCGTACGAGTATAGGAGAAAGGGATAGTGTGGAAGCCTGTTATAGTCATCCCCCATTCAGGAGTCTCTTTTGTTTCTGGACTACACATGAGAAACTATAGACTCTGGGAGGTCTAGAGTTTCGAGGTCTCCAGAGAGGGAGATTTAGTTTCGAGGTCTTCAGAGAGGGAGGATCAATTTCATGTTTCAATGTGGGAGATCTAGTTTTGTGGACTCCAGAAAGGGAGATCCAATTTCGAGGCCTTCAGAGGAAGACCCATTCTATAGGGATACTGAATGGGGAGCCACCAGCATTAGGTCTCCAGAAGAGAGGCCATTGTCAGAGACATCAACAGTTCCTTCAGCAGCTCCAGCTCGTGTTCCCGCCTACAAGTAAGAACCAGTCCAGAGAGTTGTATTATGTTATGTAGAGTGGATTGCTTTGTGTTACAAGCTATGCATTCTATGCTTCAGTTTGAGGAGGAGCGTTGAGAGAATTGTGGGTGATGTTTAGTCCCACATAGTGTATTGGGACTTTTTTATGTGTGTGGTGGTCTATCAATAGGCGTGTACCCCTCACTTATTCATTTGAAAAGAATAATAGAGAAACACACCCATAGGGTGTTCTTCCGTGGTTTTCTCCCCACTCTTCGTGAGTGGGGTTTCTGTGTAAATCCAAGTATTTTTTTTATTGCTTTACTGATTTTGATATCTTATTGATACGCTTCCGCTTATTATATTTTTCAACTGATGAAAAATAAATATGAGGATCACATGCGATATTCTGACATATGAAGCATCTCTGAGAAAACTTGTTTGCAACATGTATGAACATGGTGACCTTGGATGTGAGTTCACGTTATCTGAACCACAACGCTCCATTTTTTCATGAGTTTTTGTTTGTTTTTGTTAGGATGGAAGTAGGTCACGTGGACAGCCACGTGGCAGTCCACGTGGCAGTCCACAAGGTTGGTGGTAGAAGGTCCAAAGGGACCTATTTTGGGTCCTGATTTAGGTGGCAAGTTTTCTATTTTTAGTAAATGTATTTTAAGGAAAAATATGTAGGGATTTGATTTGTTTAGAGATAAGATCTTTCTTTGTTTAGAGATATGATTTGTTACTCCTTATTGGGATATGTTCTCTCTATAGAAAGAGTTTTCCCTTGTAATCTCTTTTGAGTATTAATAATATTTCCAACATATTCAACACTCCATTCCTCTCTCTCTTCTTCACCAAGGCCGTTGGTCACCAAGAGCAGCCGGCCAACCCAGTTGGCCACCCGAGCAGCCACCGGCTGCTCTCTCTCCCTGTTCAGCATGTGAACAGTCCCCTCACGTGAGGCTGTTTTTACCACGCACAAGGAGCCTCCATGCTCCTCTAGACGTCAAATCTCTACAGTTTTGAAAGAAAAAAGGATGATCACATGAGGTTAGTGATCATCCTGCCTGAGTTTTTTGTTTTACGTTTTACTTTCAAGGCTTTATTATGTGAAAGATTCTAAAATGCTCCCAGCACAACTTTTTTCCCTTGGTTGCGTATTCCAGATAAACCTACAAATCTTGTAGGGGTACCAGTTCAAATTTATCAATTTATTTGCCAAAACTTCTTATATAGATTTAGGCTGCAAATGAGGGATGGTTTACAATTTCATTAAAGCTTGAATTTCCTGAGCATAATTTTACTGCTAATTTTCTTAGCTTATTTACAAGTTTTCGTTCCTTCGGCAGGCATGGTTTGAGACCCAATCTGGTTTTAACGAAGAGAATACATATAGTTCTGTAACTGGTGAAAGCTTCAGCAGCTATTTTGGGACAAGCAAAGCTAGTGATGTTAGCAACCAAGCGATACATGAGTTTACATACCTCTACATACAGATGGAATACTGTCCACGGTAAATGACTTGTCATTGCTAAATTTTTTCTTGACTAAGATACTAACTTGGGGAAGTTTTGGTTTCAGTAGATATGTAGTTTTGTTCAAAACTTTTAGCTTTCCCGGGAAAACACACAATTTATAGGTAGTGTAAGGAATGTAGATGCATGAAGTTTTGTCTCTTGGCAATATCAAAAGAAGCATCCCTCCCTGTAACATGGAATTGAAGGATTTTAAACTTATATGATAATTGAGTTTGGTACACTAAATGCCATTTTGAAGATTTCTCTCTCTCTGTTTTTTTTTGTGGAACTTTGCTGCTTGATCTTGGAACACGAACAGAGTTGCTTCAATCTGATGTAGGATCTTTTTGTCGAGTTTCATGTGTTTTCTTTGTTTCCATTCTGAGCTAAATTCTGTTTGAATATTATTAAAGAGTATCTTAGTTGAAGATTTGCAGCTTGGGGTCTGCCCTTGTGAGGCCTTGATAGGGAAAGGATATTCTGGTCCTGTTCTTGCTTTGGTTACCTCTGTCACTATTTATTTTGTTGTTGTCCCTCTCAACGAGTATTACGTGTTGGATGCTGTTATAATAATACCGTCATGGTATGGAGCATTAGCCTATTGGAGATTGAAAATGAAGTTGAAGATGAAGATAGTAATAGCATCTTTAAAGATACACTGAAATGAAATAGTTTTGCCTTTGTTTTTTATGTTCTTGCTAGACACACACAGAAACATCTACTTTCCTTTCCCCACAAAATGTAGAAAGATTGAGATGGGGAGAAGTGTGGAGAGAATGCAAATCACACTGAGCTGTGTGGGGTCTTTGGTGGGTTGGGGGGGGGGGGGTGGGGTGTTGGTGTTAGGTTGTCACATGTGGTGATGCAGTTTGTGAGGAAAAGAGGTTTGCGGACGAAGTTGAGGGGGATAACATTATCATTGGAATCCTCTTGGTAGGAAGAAGGCTAAACGCCCTTTTGCAGACCGGTGGGGGAGGGGGGGCTTGGGGTGAGGGACCTGGGGAGGTCTAATGACAACCTGTTGGTGAAGTGGGTGGGAGTCTCTTGGAGTGTAGGGAGGATTTGGTGGGCAAGGTGTTCGGGACGGCTTATGGTGGCCCGATGCGTTGGGATCTCCTGATATTTCCGATGAGGGATGCTTCTCACTTCTTGAAAGGTTTGTCGGTGGTTGCTCCTAGGGTGCAGAATTGCTTTGTACCGGTGGTGGGAACGGGGGAGATTTTTAGGTTATGGCAGGATGATTGGACGGGGCAAGGTGTGCTTGCTAGAAGATTTTCGAGATTGTTTGCTTTATCCCAAAACAAAGAGGCGTTAGTGGCCGAGGTGTGGGAAGGTAGGTGGTGCCCATGCTTTGCAGGGAATCTTTCAGATGCGAGAACTCATGATTTCCAGAGATTGCTTGAAGAGTTAGAAGGGCTGCAGCCGGCTTCCGGTATTGATATGTTTGGCTGGGATGAAGGTGATTTCTCGGTGGGGGCTGCCTACAGGAGATTATCCAGCGGAGACTCCACAGGTGACTTGGATCTGGTGAGGGATTGCAGACATATTTGGAAGGCTGTGTCCTTTGAAGGTCAAGATTTTTGTTTGGCTACTTAGGAGGAGACTTGTGACTAAGGTTTGGAGGGCGAGGTGGGCTCCTGGAGAGAGTAAGGTGTGCCCTTTGTGCGGAGGTGAGGAGGAAGAGATTGACCACCTTTTTTTCACCTGCCCGTTTGTGGTACAGATATGGAGTCGGGTGGGAGTGGGGTGGTGGAAATGCCGGTCTTTTGATGGATTTTGGCACAGTTTCAGAGGTGGAGGGGGTGATGTTGGATAGAATGTCTTCCGTACGAAGAAGGAGAGGGCCAGGTCGTTGGCGGTGTTATGGGGCATATGGTTGGGCAGGAATGCTGTGGTCTTCAGAGGCCAGAGGCCTTATGTAGAGAATTTTGTGGAGTTTGTTACTTCTTTGTTTAATCTTTGGAGTGGATCCTTGTGAGTGGGGGACCTTGGGGTTTGCCCTTTGTATTGGCGGAAGCTGTTGATTCTATATTTAATATATTTGGGTAGTTATCACCATGGATAACTACCCTTTCCTTTTTCAAAAAAAAAAAAAGTATCCAAGGTATACACAGTTGGTGCTAGGGGACAGTGTGTCTGGAGTAGAAAATAAACAGATAGAGCAAATGCATCCAAAAACTTCCAAAGGAAAATGCTTCATAGGTCTTGGAATATAAGGGACATTCAGCGTGGAAGATGGTGCTCTTTTGACGAGATAACATGTCCTTGAAATGGCATGTCACAAGCATTGCTTGGAACAACAATAAAATCCTTAATGCCTGCTCAGCATCTCCATTTTGTTGCGGAATGTGAAGGCAAGATGTTTGATGCAATTTGCCAAGTACAGAAAAACTGTTCCAGTTCTCAAGGCATACTCTGATGTAATTTCAGAATGGGAGACTTCGTTTCCATAAAGAAATAACTCTTTAATTTATCAAGGAACTGAGAATGATTAAATTGAGTTGAGATCTATTTTCTAGAACCTAATATGAACTTGGCAGACACACAAATTGTCATATATGAAACCCATAAAGTTGTCCATTGTTGCTAGATTACCATATATACCCACATGTTCCCATGGTTACCGACTACACATATTGGACCACATAGGAGAAATTGCAGAATGGTTTTTTCTCAAGCGGCAGGACTCATACTAAATAACTTGATTACTTGAATGCTTGGAAAGCATTCTTTCGAGCTTCATATTTTGAGAGATGGCATAAAAAGTAATGTGGATAGTTGTGATCGGCAGTGGAACACGCCAGATTAGAAAAAACTATAGGAATATATCTAGGCACCATAGTCCTACATGTCCATGCAAACCCACAAATTAGTTTCATCATGTCGAGATCCTTAATGGACATTATCAAAAATGAGACATGGCATTTCAAGGTGGCGCATTCAACGATGAAACTAACTAACTGACAACATGATGTGAGGAAACTTAGGAATGAGGCATAAATCACTGATCTTCATGGTGACTGGTGGAAACATCAGAAGCTTCTTGATAGGGGAAAACTCTCATTAGTTAGATGAACTGATGAAAGCTCTCTATGGAGAGCATGCGAATGTTATTGGTTGTGTCATGGTGGTGGATGGTGGAGAACATTATCTGCGTAATTCTAGAGGACCATCTGCATGGAGCTTCGTCACTGTAGTAGAGAAGTGGTAGAGGTGTGGTTGATGGTGAAGACATAGTATGCTACACACCATATACTTGGAGAGGTTCTTTTCAAGGAAAAAGAAAAACTTGGAGTGGTTTGTGCCTAACGTAAGCAGCGGAAGCATGACCTCATAGATGGTTACATCAGCATGAGTATCCCTTTGCTTTTCAGTTGTGTTTAGAGAACTGATACTCTTGCTGGTCTTACAATAACCTTGACCTGACACCAAATGATGTCAAATATCAGCTTTTACAAAATGGATGAGAGTGAAAATCAGACTTAAGTAACAAGAAAGATTTCCTGTGGGGGAACATTATTGCTATCCATAGATGTAGACTATGGAACAACGTTGACAAGTTAAGAAGGCTAAGACAATCTACCTCAGAAGTCTCAAGATTTTTCACAGGGGAGATAAATGCCCTAGAAATTTCCAAAATATGATGTAATGTCCCCTCAATGTTCCTGTATCGCAAGAAGTGCGGGAATATATCTATTGTGTGATACCAATACGAGGTAAGAAGGGTTTTTTCCCCCAAAGATGATAACCCTCTGCCTCAATGTGCAACTTCACTTTATTTACCAGCATGCCGCTTCATCTTCTCAGGGGATATATGTTCCTTGGTCTGTAGAGGGGGATGTAGGTACTCAAGCACATTATGTGTCTGTTGCCTCTCCCCCTTCTGTGCCTACAACTTCTCTCATGGACAAAGCCACACTGGCTGAGTGAATCTAAGCTGGGAGATGTAATGCTAGGGATAGATTGCGTTGGGCGGTGGCTGGAAAGGTTGTTTACCTTGCCCAAGGTGATGAAGATAATTACATGGAACATTTAAGGGATTATGGGATGTGGATAGGAGGGGGTTTTAAAGAGATATTTAATGGAGTGCCAAGTGGTAGGCTGATATTGTCTTTTGCAAGAAACCAAGCTTGAGACTTCTGATGGCCACTTATGGGAACAGATTGAAGGGACTAAACTAGATTAATTCATGGCACTTAATGTTTTTGGATGTTCACGGGGCCTTCTTGTTAGGTGGAGTTTAAACATTTTCAATTGAGTAAATGTTCTTAGGGAGTCCTATCCTTTGGTGGTTAATCTTGTGTGTAAGACTGATGGTTTTAGATTTAGACTTATGAACGTATGCCAGTCTTATTCTCAAGTTGCTAGGGAGGCTTTTTGGATGGAGGTGTTGCAGTAAACCATGGAGGATGCTTGGTTTTGTCCTGGACCCTGGTGAGATGATTGGCCATGTACCTTTCTAGGTTTGGATATGGGAGCTATGCGTTTTGTGAATTGGGTTTCAGATGTTGGTGCTATGGAGTTTGAAGTCCTCAATAGCCACTATACTTGGTGGAGCTGTGATTGTTTTTTTTTATTTGTTTTGAAAAGGTAAGGGATGGCTACTAGAAGTCAGAACCATCCATTTCATTACTTCAAACCAAGAAAATTACAAATTTTGAGACGAGAAAGTGTACAACATCCCTGCCTCCCTTGCAACATTTTTTATGCAAGCTCGATCACCCTGAAAGATCGCCTTATAACTCTGCAATCAAATAGACCACAAGACTGCGGTAGCCTTGACTACTGCAGCCTTGGTCCAAGCTAGTCCATCCATTTCAAGTCCTCTGAAAGCCGCCTAAAACTCTTCCATAGACTCCACCAAGAATCCTGGGATGCCCATCTGTTGCCAGACTGCCTTGGAGAACCTGCATAACCAGAAGAGATGCTTCCAAATCCTCCCCTCCTGATTGACACAAACTGCAAGCTGCATCTACATCATGGACCCACTGCCTTCTAAGCTTTGTTACTGTGCTTTTATGCCTGCGAAGCCAAAGAAAAACTTTACTTTAGGAGGTAGTTTCATCTTCCACAACAAGGAGGAGTCAACCCCGAAATCAGAACTGGGTGCATCTTCCAAACTCGTGAGTCTGTACGCCTTCTTAACAGAAAACTGTGCTCTCCAACATTCCAAAGAGTCAAGGTGCCCATCACTTGCTCTGAAGTTGTCCATAATGCCAATCAGGGGCAGCAAGTCATTTAATCTTGCCTCCGACAGCCTTTGGCCTCCTTCAGGCATCCCCACCTTCACCCCGATGAGAACAGTCCTACAGGTCTGCCAGAGGTGCAAATTTGTCAGAAGCCATTGTATACAATCTAGGTACACGGTCCATCAATGCTCCGGAATCCATCCAATCATCCTAGAACTAGAAGGAACAGCTACCTCGTAAAGCCATAACAAAAAACTGTGCCACCCTATCCATTACCTCCACCATAGGGTGACAGATCGGAGCTTTGATTGTTACAACCTAAGGTCGTGGTGGAACATATTTTTTTTTCTCCATTACCTTTACGGAGCACTTTCCTTTAGGCTTGGCTTCTCCTTTGCTAAAACCTTTTTTATATTATACCCCACTTGTTGGGATTCAAGATAAGGGATTAGCTTTGGGACCTATTTCAAATTTGAATGGTCTTGGCTTCTTAAGGAGGGTTTTAAGGAGAAAGTGGAAGGGTGGCGTGAATGTCTCCTACTGGCCATTCAACAGTGATAACTACCGGAAGAAAATTGCTTACTTAAGAGACAAGCTCCATGACTTAAAGAAGGAAGGAACGCAAGGTTTCTCACACGAGGACTAGAGTGAAGGCCATAGATAGGTTTTCCTGGCTTGAACACATTGAAGATGATAGGGAACTCGCTTCAGAGGATGGTAGAGAGAGGGTGGACCTCAAACTTATGCTCCAATTGGAAGATAAGAAAGAAGAGGTTGCATGGCGATGGAGATACATCAACTCTGGTTAAAGGAGGATGATTCTACTTGTTCTGCAATAGAGAAAGAGAGAGAAAAAGAGTAATAGAACAAAGGGAGTTGAGCTTTGGGCTCCTCCTTTTTGGTCCATGGAAAATTTTATTATGATATTTCTCCTAGGGTGGGGTTGCACTCAATTCACACTTCAGCACTTCGCACTTCCAGGGATGGTTGTTTTGGAAGGGTCTTGTCAATATTGTACAAAATCTTAAGCCCACATTATAGATGCTTTCTAGGAGATGGTGCATGATTCTCCATTTAGTCCCATCCTTGCAGTTCCTTTTGGACAATTGCAAATATGTATCCTAGATTGCCTGCTTTGACTTGTTATCCTTTGGCTTGTGTGGCTAATTGCTTTCATGATGGCTTGTGGATACCATCCCTACTTGCCTCTTTGTTGGATGCCAGAGCCAAGGATTTGTCCTTGACCTTACAAGAATTACATGATTTCCATCTTGGGGAGGGCAGAGATGGTTGGATCTAGAGGTATGGAGCTTTTAAGGTCAAGGCTGCTTACCTACATTATATTGAAGGGCTATCATTGCTATATCGTCCGTTATTTAATGACTATGCCCTCTTTACCTCTTAAGGTGTGTTTCTTCTAATGGCTGCTAAGGCGGGGTAGACTCGTGACATGAGTCTTTAGGCAAAGGTGGTTAGCATATTTTGACACCTCTTGTGTCTTGTGCGGGTCTACTTCTGAAGATCTGGGGCCTCTTTTCTTCTTATGCCCATTTGTAGCTGATTGTTAGTAGCATTTCAAGATTTGACTTCTGGATTGCACATCTCACCATGGCTTTTAGGATAGTATCCATTTTCGCCATGGGTAGGATGTTTGCGACCTTCTTAGGAGGGTGTCCATATCCTACTTTTGTGTGTTGGTGATGATGGTGTCATTTTTAGTAGAGAGAGGGTTCATGTGGATGGTGCCGTTTACATCTTTAACTCTATAGTATTTATGAATTGCGGGGGTTAGCATCCCTTGTCTACCCCCTTTGTTTTTCTTTCAAAAAAAGAGAGAGATGAGACGATATGTGATTCTTTCTAGATTGGAATCTTTTTTTTTTTTTTGATAGAAAAGTTCAGCTACTGGAGATCAGTAGTCGTCCACATTTAATTAACTAAAAAAGGCTCATTACAATTGTTGCATCCGCAAATTTGACAAAGCCCAACCTCCATTAACAACATTCTCAACCCAAATTCTCTTCCCCCAAAAATTGTTGTATTTCGCTGGAGCCAAATAGACCAAACAATTGCCACAACTGTCACCCAAGAGTGTTGGTCTGGATCCCATTTCTAAAAGTGCTCTAGAAACCTTCTTTAGAACTACTCCAACAGGGTTCATAGCCTCCCAGACAGAGACAAAAAAATCACACATCCAGAAAATGTGGGGAACGTCTTCCTCATCATAACCACATAAGCAACAGGTAGTATCATGATTCGCCATCCATCGTCCCCTTCGTTTTTTAGTAACAAGACCATTCCTCCTCAAAAGCTGAAGGAAAATCCTCGACGAACTCATCTTCGAGGGAACCTTCAGGTGCTAGAATAGTTGACAATCCTCCACGAACTCATTTGTAGGCACAACATTACCCCTCAGTATTGTGTAGGCTTTAGCAACAGTACAACGTCCCTTAGTCCAAATGAGTTGATCAATTGAAGTGAGATTCGGGCGGAAATCACAGAGGATGTAAAGCAGGAATTGCAAATCTTGAACCTAGGCCTCGGAAAGCCCACCGACAAAAGTGAGTGACCAGGAATTAGAACATCCCAGACATCTTCCACCTTACACATTTTATCATCCAATAGTCTGAAAAGCTTAGGTGCCAGATTAGAAAAGCAACCAGCCTTTGTCTAGTCATCCATTCAGAACCTAAAAGTTCTTCCATTCCCCAAATTAGAGTGAAAGAAAGAAAACATCCTTTGCATTACAGTTACTGGAGCTCTCTAGAAAGCAGAAGCACCGTGGGGAATCACCACCCTTTCTGACATGACTAAGATTATGCCATAGGCATCACACCGAGCATGTTGCGAAAGGGAGTCCCCACCCCTAAACAACTTGACTATCCGTTTTACAAACAACGCATTACAAATGCTGGCAAGGTCACAGACACGGAGGCCACCTTCCTTTGGAGAATAAATCAAGTCCTAAGAATCTGACTGATAGAATTGGCCCCTTTCTAGAAGAAACCGCCTTTTAATATTATCTAATGTACATACCACCATGCCTGAAGATATATAAAAAATTGGAATAGCTAACAAAATCACGTTGAGCAGGTCAAGACGACCTTCTCTTGACAACAACCTCCCACTCCAAGAGCTTAACCTCTTCCTCACCCTCTCTAAGAGAGGCTCCCAGTCTTGTGAAGTAAGTTGTTTGCCTTTCAGAGGCAAACCCAAATACAGTAGAGGCAGACAACTCATATCTGTGTGAAGTGCCTACGAAGAAGTCAAAACTTCATCCTCCGACATGTGAACCGACATGTGAAGAGGTACAAATGCAGATTTGGTTAACTACCAAACCAGATATTTCTCCAATGATGCTAACAAGTGCACATTCAATGAATTACAATGTAAGATCTTAAATAAGCAAGCACTAGTTTCTTAAGAAAATGGTTAGGAGAAGCAATTCATTCTAGTCTTTGAACTCAAGAAAAGAAATCTTGTGAGGACCAAGGGCTTCTAAGTTGATCCAAGACTGACAGCAACAATTGAGTCTGATTTAGTAAAGTTGATCACCATCAAATTACTCTATATGGGCCTAGTGTTGTCAATGCCATGAACGAGCCGGAAGATATGGAATGCAACCAGTGATTAATGTGATTGAGCATATGAATCTTGATGTGAATTGAAATGAGGAAGTTGTAAAAGTTTTCATTCTAGTTCTACTTGCTAACATTGGAGTTAGGACTGACTGTATAAGACTTGGGAGTGAGGGGGGGGGGGGGGGGGGGGAGGGGATTATTCTTTGCTTGGGCTTAAGCCTTTCATTATGTAGTTGCCTTGGCATCTGGGTCTAACCCTATATCTAATAAGTTCTGAGTGCTAGTTTCTTCAATGAGGCTAATGTCTATATATGATTGTCGAAATGATCCTCCAAAAAAAAGCCTTGTCACCAAGGTATTGACATCAAATGAAGCCCTTAAATCATGATGGAACAATTGAAATCGACGCAGTGTCTTTCCCTTTTTTTTTTGTTTTTCATTTCGTTTTGATTCTTGAGCTGAATAAAAAAGGCATCCATTAAAGCCATGGCCCCATGTGGCAATACAACTGTCTCCATCTATGAGGTTTACAGTGTTTTTATTTTTTGGACAGAGTAAGAAGATGGTCAGGTGAGTGTGTGTCTATCCATTGATTTTATTAGTCAAAAAAGAAAGCACCTCATCACAAAACAGATCCCCACAACCCCGACATTACATTGTTATTGTACACTACACCATCTACACTTGGAGGCTCCCCTCTAAGGATGATAATGTTCCTTTGCAGCCACAGTGCCCATTCCACAGCATATGGTCTTGCTATTCAAACTTGAACTTGAAACATGTTGGCCCAGGACCCACCCTTTCCACAGGCATCGACCTCTGAAATGAAGGAAAGAAGAATCAATTCAACTTAAGCCCATTTTGTCCCAAACAACTGCTGCAATTGGACAAGAGAGAACAGATGCAAATTCCTTATTAGTTTCCCTGCAAGGAACACATCTAACATCCTCTAGGGCCGCAGTCACCAATATCTCCCTTCTCAGGTTCCAAGGCAATATTTTCACCTTTAATGGAATCTTTGTTTTCAAAGTAGCTGGATGTCACAACACAACTTAACTTCTTCCAGCTGTGGGGCAGTGGACAAAGCCCTCAAGATCTGCTTCATCATGCAACATCCACTTTCTAGCTCCTATCTATTTGCCTCATCATCAATCAGATGCAAGCCATTTAGGTCATCAAGCAAGTGAATTCCTGGAGTTGCTACTGAGACAAGTGAGAAAGAAAAAGCTGTGACCAAGTACCCCCTTTACCATCCACACGTGGATCTCAATATGAGGCAATTACAAGATTAAGATCAAGGGATACAACAGACAATCCCAGATATTGGGTAGAAAGAGGTCCATGACCTGTCCAATCATCATTCGAGAAAATGAAGCTTATCCCATCCCCTAGCCTCACCTCAAAAAGTGACAGAACCGATGGCATCAAGTGGATCAGGCCCTTCCAGAATGATGAAGACCCCCTAAGTGGTCTCATTCTCCTTTCCCTGTTCACTGCCCTACCAAAGCAGGCCAACAATACATTGAGAGCAAGACTCCCCCCTCATCCACCACCTTCACCACCTATTTTGTAAGCAAGGCTTGGTTCATAGTTTGCAAATCAAGTACTCCAAGGCCCCTGTTTGAGATAGGTGTGCACACCTCCTGCTTCTTCACCAGGTGCATTCCCTTGGCATTCATCCTTTCCCCCTTTCAGAAGATTATTTGCATCATTTTGTCAAGCATAAAACCCACATGAAAAATATCAAAATCACCTGCAAGGACTTATTGCAGCATTACAAGACAGCCCCCTTTAGTTAGCAACGGAGTTAATGGGGTTTGGGCATTGCTAATATTACGATACTTTTTGGCAAATGGTAAGAGGGGTTAACAAGGGATGTTTAATAAAAAGAGAGTTAATTACACTAGAAGTTACAAATATAGAAGTGCCAAATAACCTGAGTTAGCTCTTTACCCCTTAACAATGACTCCATTTTGCTCCAGCGATAAGCATTAAAGGAGTATGAATGTGCTCCTAATCCGCTTCATTTGTGTCTCATCCTGGGACAACGGGTCTACTTCAGAAAGCATCATGTGGGGAAAACTGCAGCGACCAATCATGAGAGTGCTCCCAATACTCAGTGAAATGGCTGGTAAAAGTGGAGATCTTTGACAGGCAATTCACATCAAATGCAAGAGGGGTCTTCCTCTGGTTTGTAGTGCATGCATTGCTTGGCGATAATTCTTATCCTCCTCCCCAGCCAACCAAAAAACCTAACCTTCAGGGGAAGCTTGGATCTCTAAATGCCTGTATAAGCTTCCACCAATAGAGGGTCCACTTTTGTATGAGCCCCAATATACTGTAAACAAGCCTTTTGAATAGTGAAACAACCATGCCTTCATATCTGGCCATCTTGCCTAATCCCAGGAGAGATATCTTGGAGAGACTGGAGAACCAGGGTTAGATGCTCCATATGTGAATCTGATAATGAAAGACAAAGAGCCAGAGCCAAGATCCTTCCTGGAAACAACCAGCAACCGCTGCAAGGGGTTCCAAAGTTAAAGAAGTGAAACATGCTGCAATTATCCCAAAAGCACACCGGTCATGCCTCCAGAAACATTAATCTTCTCCCATCCCCTAGAGAACTCCTTTCTGAAGTTTAAATTACTTGCCATTAAAAAACGGGAGCTAGCAGATTAGTTAAGAGGAGCATCAGAAAGTTTTCTGGTTATTCAACCTGTCAAGCTTCAAACTCAAAATGATGGGAAACTTGTGTTCTGGATTCCAAAAACATACGCTGAAATTTTATACTTCATTGTGGATGCGAACACAACAACAGTGACAGGAACAACATCTGTGAGAAGTAAGCCTTTTCCTGCTTTAAGTTTGGTTGGTTATGTGGAATCTTTGATGGCTTAAATGTTTCAGCAAATTTAGCCGATGGGCCTACATGGTAGCCTGGGCAAATGTGCTAAATGATGGTTTAAATGTTTGGGCAAATTGAGCTGATGTATCAATGTAGTAGCCCCTCTTCCTCTTGTTATTATCAGTCATCTAGATTGTTTGACAATTGTCAAAATGATAAGGGTTCAGGAAAATGACCACAGGGATTTAATTATGGCGCTGGCATCAATGTAAATTTTCATGCATGAAGAAAACTCTCCACATGAGAGTAGAGAATGATGTATCATCTCAATACTGAGGGGAGCCTGAAAACAATTGGCTAGATGGACCAAGGAGTTGCTAGTAGGTCTTTTGGAAGAAAGAAAACAAGCATTGGAAAATATAAAAGCTAGATTTGGAAGTCCAAGAAAACCAGCCAATAAGCAGATGAAAAAGTTAGATTAAGACGTCGACCTTTTTCCTAACCAAACAAAATAGATGGAATAGATGCTTCAAAAGACTTCCAAAGAGACATCTCTGGATGTTTTTTCCCTTTGGGGAGTTGAGACATGTTCAGAAACATGCTCATGTCATCCTTTTCCTGGATCAGAAGGCCACTTAAATCAATGTGTCATTTGTGGCCATTGTTAAAATCTCGTTAGTGCAATACTTTTTCTCATACCTGTGATGGATTTGAGCTAAAGTAAATAACCACACTTTCCCCTCAAGATTTTCCTGAGTAACCCTAGCATGCCACTTGTTGATATTGTTATCAACAAGTGGGATTTCTCAGCATCCTCTTGTTAGCTCATACAGTAGGGAACTTGGGTGGCTTGTTACAAGAGCAGAAGACAGATTTTCCTTTTTCTTTTTCTTCTTCCTCAGGATCTTTTGATAAATATGTTCGATTGTTATTTGTCTAATGTTGTTGCTTTTTCTGAAAAGGACATTACGCCAGGATTTTGAGACACCTAAACGCTCTGTTGACAAAGAGTTGACATGGCATCTTTTCCGTCAAATTGTTGATGGCCTCGGACATATACATGCGCAAGGAATCATACACCGAGACTTGACACCCAACAATATCTTTTTTGATGCTCGCAATGATATCAAAATAGGAGATTTTGGCCTTGGTATTGCTCTATTTTCTGGTCTTCTCTTTCTGTAGTTATTATGAATTTCTAGTTTGTTGTGCCATTTTTGCAATGAATTTTTTTTTTAATTTTAATCTGACTTCTGGCTTTGCTGTATCTTCTGTTATTCCCTATTTGGTTTCTGAATGGGAGCTTGAAAATAAATCTGTTTTCCTTTCCCTTAAAACTGAAAAGATCAGAGAGCTGACAGAATTAAATAAGAGCAGCACCCTTGCTCCTGCTTAGGAATAAGGAAAGGGTTGTGTGAGTTTTTTGGTGCAAGCTCTAGTGTGGTGCTTGGCAACTTTTATTCTGAATATGATGCCTTTGGTAACAAACTGCTTTAACTAATTGGGTCCATTTTTAAAGGCTGTACTCCTTATTGTGAGAATGTAATATTTTAGGCCCATTCTTTGATCTCTGATTGGGGACATATCTCTTGATCGGGAGTTGTACACACTTTTGCTTATATTTTAATGAAGTTGGAGGGTTACTACACCTGAGTGACCCTCCTTTTACCTTTCAAAGAAAAAAGTTAATGTGGATCAAAAAATTGACATTTTATGAATTGAATTTGGTTAACATTGGTTTCAATTTGGAAGGGGATGTGGAGGAGGTTATTTCTTCCTCCCTGCAGACTCCTGTGGTTAGGTTACCCATTATCTACCTAGGCCTCCCCTTAAAGGGGAGGAGGTTGATGGATGTAGATTGGAGGCATGTGGAGGAGAGGATAAGGCTGAACAAGTGGAGTGGGAAATTGCTATCTAGGGGAGGTAGACTTGTCTTGGTTAGGACTATGATCTCTGCTATCCCTGTTTTCTATCTTTCTTTGTTTAGACCATTGAAGAAGATACTTTCCAAGTTGGAGAGGCTAAGTAAGAGGCTGAACGAGTGGAGTGGAAAATTGCAGTCTAGGGGAGGTAGGCTTGTCTTGGTCAGGACTATGTTATCTGCTATCCTGGTTTTCTATCTTTCTCAGTTTAGATCGTCGAAGAAGATTCTTTCCAAGTTGGAGGTTGCTTGTAAAAGATTTTTCTGGAAGGGTCTGATTCACGAAGGATGCTTTCTTCAACTGGTGCCCTGGAAGGAGATCTGTAGATCTAAGTTGAGGGGAGTGTTGGGTGTCTAATCCTTGGAGGAATTCAATGCATCATTGCTTATGAATTGGGCACTCAGGTTCCTCAGTGGGCAAGATGGATTGGTGTAGAAGATGTTGAGGGACTCTTACGACCCTCCTGTTGATGTGGCGTATGGGTGTTCCACTACAGCCTGGCCATCTGCTTTCTTGAGTTTGGTCTCCTCCGTTGTCCAACATGGAATTAGTTCCTCCTTCTTTGGACCAGAGATGGGTACGAGCGAGTCTTTCTGTTTCTAAAAAGATGACTGGACTGGGATGGGTGCTTTCTCGACTATCTATCCGCGAGTGTTTGGCTTGGCAGCTAACAAAGATGTGTTGGTTTCTGAGGTCTAGGGCAACAACTCCTCTTCATGGTCTCCTATCTCACAGCTTGGTCTTTCGGAGGCAACGCTGGATGAGTTGCAGGACTTATTGGGTGTGCTTAATGAGATTAAGGCCAATCGTACATCTTTGGATAGATTCAGTTGGAGGGATGGGAGATTTTCAGTTGTGAGAGCTTACAAAAAATTATTCGTGGAGGAGGGGCTCGGCTTTAAGCATAGGACTGACTATGCCTTAGAAGCTGCCTGTATCGCAGAAGATAAAAATTTTCCTTTAGCTTTTTAGGAAGGAGAAGCTTGTTACCAAGAAGGCTAGAGCGAGATGGGTGGATCATGGATGGTCAGGATGTCTCTTGCTCGTTCTATGGTGGGGCGGAGGACATTCAACACTTATTCTTCTCTTGTCCTTTCACGGTGGAGGTCTGGCGGTTTATTTAGCTTCGGGGAGTTGTTTTTTCCTCTTTTGATGGCTGGTGGGCCTCCTTTTGAAGAATTGCGAACATCGACACAACCGGATGGGTGAAAGCCATTGTTGTTCTGTGGTCCATTTGGTTTCAGCGCAATGCTATCACCTTCAGAGGGAGTGTGATTGGGTGGAAAGTGTTGTAAGGGAGTCAGGTTTTATCTTTGATTTGTGGCTTCAAAATTTACAAGTTCGTTTCTTTTTTGGCAATGCGTTTCTTTGGATGATTACCAAATTCTACTTATCTTCCTTTTTCCTCTACATAAAAAAACATTGGTTTCAATGCCTCAAGTGCTTTCTTCATTTTGAAGCATTTTCTATGTAGGCATTTCTTGTAGAGAAAATATGGGCACATAATAGCTTGGTAAAATGCTTGAAGACCACATTTATGCTATCCGTTATTTTCTTGGAATAGTTGTCCGCAATCTGTTTCTTTTTTTCTTTTCTTTCTAAATTAAAAATGATGGCTATTCCAATTTTCTCATGAGACCAATTGGTAGTTGTAAGCCTTGTTTATATTTTCACTTGCCACTGTTCATTTTTCATAAATTTTTACTGGAGGGTACTTTATAGTATATATTCAGCTTAAGTGAATGGCCTTTTTATGATTATGGGCTATATTGGTTTTGTCTTTTGACTCTTCCTTTTTTTCTCCCTTTTGTGGTATTGCCTTCCTTCATCTTTGAAGCTATTTCATAATAGATTCTAGAATTACACAGTGGTTAAAAGGTGGGTGAGGAAAATGCCTAGCAGGACCTTGAGTTTGTTCTATCAATAGCCAACATATATGGCAATAGGCTATTTTGTATGCTCATTAGATTTTCACAATAAGCAACACTACCAAGGTCTTAACTCTCATTTCAAAAATAAAGCATAGGCTGAATCAAATGGAACTTATGTGGTTATTATGAGTGGTGGGAAGTTAGCTTTTTTTGTTATTTCTTATGCTCTCCTTGTTTAGAAACCTTTCTTGTTTCACATTCACTTCTTGTTTTATTGTTCTTTTCTTTTTCTTATATCTTATAATTTGCACTATTTTCTCACATCAGTTTTCTGATTTTGTGTCATTCCTTTTTTCTCAATTCAAATTTGTTGTGAATCTAAACAAGCAATTAATTGGTGGGAAAACATATAAAGTAGAGGAATTAACTTATGTGGTTTACAATTGTTCTTTGCCTTTTTAAGTATGAGATATTTCTATGGAAGGGGAACTAGGGAACTTCTGTTGCATTTCGTTTATCAACTTTGAGCAATTGGGACCATATTTGACATTGTGTTTCATGCTTTACTTGTAGCCATGTAGATGTGGAATGCAGCCCATACACCAAAAAGGTCCTTTCACTTTTTCAACCTGTTACTTAATAAAGATCCACATACACCCCTTTGCATCTTTCATTGCAACATATATTGGTGACTGCACTACTAACAAAGCAACATTAATGCTTGTAAAATTACCTTTTAGCACATTGTGATTGTTGCAATTAGGCAGACAAATCAACTCAGAGATGTCCTTTGAACAAAAATCAAGTCACCAATGTACACAAGGATTTACATGGAAAACTCTTGCAACCGACAAAAATGGACATGGGATGACATATCCCTAGATATTTATGCTTATTTTTTAGAATCTTTACTATAGTTTAAAAAGGTGGGGTTTGACAATTTTCAATAGCTCATGTGATCTACCCCTAAGATCCTTAATCCTTGACAACCATAAGAATTCCCCTCAAGTTGGGTGTAGATAAAGTTGCTGGTATTGTTCTCAAATTGGAAGCATGAAAGGTCCTTGGTGAAGGTGTCGACAGCTTGTTCTGGTGTTGTAACATATGGAAACACCTAGAAGAATTTTACCTAAGTGCAATTGATTTTTTTTTTTTCTTTTTGTGTTGAGAGTGTGTTTGTTTCTTTATGTCCTCTTTTGTAATTCTTTATTTTTTATGGACTGCTTGGTATTTTTCTCACATCTTTATATATTGAGATGTAGGGTAATAGAATAATATATTAACTAAAATTTTTCATCTTAGTATCAAAGCAGTAGTCCTATGCTGGTGGCTTGTACCATCCTTGATTCTCATACCCCTTGCTTTCTCCACCAACAAAAAAAGTCTTAACCTTAACATCGAGAGGGATCTTGGCCTACGGCTACTAGCCTCTCAGCCGGTTGGTGGCCTCCCCTTACAACTAAGGAAGCATCCTCTCCTTGCAATGAGCCTTTACTTTCTAGTTGCAGCATTGCCAAGGCCCTCCAATCACTTCTCTTGCTGCTGCTAAGAGGAGGCTTGCCCTCAATGATCCTCCTCGGCCTTGGTGCTCGGTGAGGGACTTCTGACAGCCCCTTCAGAAGTGTCTCTTGCCTCTGTGAGGGGCTACATTGCCCCATCACAGTAGCCTCTAGTCGAGTGATGCTCTACAGTGTTGCCCTTGCTTTAGCGTCGCCTCTTTGTGTTACGGGGTGGACTTTTGGTAGTCATTGTAGCCTCCTTAGGTCTAGTGTTGCTTCCTTGTGCAGCCTTAGATCTGCTGGTGGATCACAAGGGCTTTGTGGTTTGATCTGCAAGGCTCAAATCTTTGTGCATAGAATGTGGGTGGCTATTTTTTGTGATCTCTGATAAAATTATATATCATATCTATTGACTAGTTTGGATCCTAGCTGAAGAGATGATGGTGCTCGAAAGTTCTTTTGAGGTGACATTGGAGCATGCCGTAGAGGCTGAGGCATACAAGAACCTATTTTTGGTCTCATGGTGAAACTAGATGAGACCAACTATGCTCAATGGTTACAGACCTTCCCTATAACTGTGGAAGGCCATGATAAGGAGCACAGATTGCTTCAGTCAGAACTAAAGGTGAAGACGACAAGAATGTCACCTGGAAGAAAGACAATGCAATGGTCCGTGCATGAATTATGAATTTTGTCTACTTTAGGAGAGGGGATGAAATCGTGTACTATAGAACGACTAAGGAGATGTGGGATAGCTTGAGAGATACCTACTCACATGAGAAATTCTAGCTGCGTCTTCTAGATTTACAGTGAGATGTCACATATTAATAAGGAAGGATGAACCCTACCCCAGTACTACTTGATGCTTAAAGGCCTCTTTGAGAAAGGCAATGCATGCCGCCCTATTTGTACCTATCTGACACAGAAGGCATACCGCAGGGAAGCCGCAGTTTTACAATTCCTGGCTGGGTTGGGGCCCGAATACGCTATTGCTCATTCTAAATTGGTCACCCTGGCAGAGCTTCCTAGTCTTGAGGAAGCATACGACGAGATGAGTTGGATTGTTGTCTCCCTTACCTTGAGGAATCTACAGGATAGACATCCGCATTGGTAGTTGCCTAGGGCCGCGGATGTAGTGTGTTCTCTACCTAAGGGAGGGAGAGAGGGCATAGTACATTGGGGAGAGGACGTCTCTCCTGCACATATTATGGGAAGCTTGATCATGTTAAGAGTAATTGTTGTACTAAGCATGGCCAACCCCCATCTGCCAATTAGGCTATCACGATTGGAGAACAACCCAGTGAGATTGTTTCAGTCCCCAAGGTTGATTATGATGAGCTGCTTCAGTGTCTCTCCTAGCTATCTTAGGTTACCTTATCTGCATCTTATATTGCTGCCTTTAAAGCATCCTCAGGTATACTACTTGTACTTGCTACACAGGTCGATGATCTTTGTGACACAGATTGGCTTGTAGATTTGTGCGTTACGCCACCTGAGTGGAGATCGGAGATGGTTTTGTTGTCTTCTCTTAGTTCCTCTTGGACGTACAATGAGTGTTGGTGGTTGACGGGAGGCACTCTCCCATTATTGGTTAGGGGGAGGTGACGGTTGCCTTAAACAAGAGATTGACAGAAGTTCTACTTATTCTTGATTTCCCAATTAGTTTGCTTTTAGTTAGCAGAATTATAAAAAACCTTAATTATCAGGCTATATTTGACGCAGTCACTTGTTTTTTTCAGGATATTCTGAGGGGGAGGACGATTGGTGGTAGCTACGAAGAGGAGCAAGTCTTATCGCTTGATCCAGCTTCCCTTTGCTGCTACAAGTTTTGGTGGTGTCACTTCTTCTGTTGGTTCTTCTTTCTAGCGACACCTTCGTCTAGGACACCTTTCTCTGGATAGGATTTGTCATGTTATTCCCTACATCTCTCCTATTGCTGTTATCAACTATGATGCCTATTAACTTGGGAAGCATCATTGGAGTACCTATTTATGAGTCGGAGTCTTGGGTCACAAGAATTGTTTCAGTTGGTCTGTGTTGGTGTCTAGGGTCCCAGTTGAGTCCCTGATAGGATGGGTCATCGGTACTATCTTGTTATAGTTGATTTTTCGTGGTTGTCTTAGACATTTCTTTTGAACTTCTGATGTTAGTTCCATTCTAAAGAATTTTGTGTTGGAAATAAAGACTCAATTTGGTACTTTGGTTAAAATTATTTGGTCCGATAATGGTTTGGAATTTTGCAGCGTGAATTTTGTAAGTCTTTGGGTATCGTTCACCAAACCACTTGCCCCCATACTTCTCAATAGAACGGGGTTGCAGAGCCAAGCATTGTCATCTCCTGGACATTACTCACACTCTATTGATCCATAATAGTGTACCTTCCACTTATTGGGGTGATGCCATGTTAATTGCCTGCTATCTTGTTAATTGGATGTCCTTCTTTGTCCTTTATGAGCAAATTCCCTTACATATTTTGTATCTAGAGGGGAATTTGTTTCATGTTCAACCTTGTCTCTTTGGGTGCTTGGCTTTTGTCCACTTTCTGCTTTTGGATATGATAAGTTAGCCCCTCAGCCAGTTAAGTGTCTTCCTAGGATATTCTCGTACCTAGAAAGGGTATCAGTGTTATGATCCCATTAATTTGCATCACTATGTCAGTGCAAATGTCACCTTTCATGAGTTTGTTCCTTATTTTTTGACGGAAGGCAGGTTGCCAGGTTTATGATATTCTTGATGCGGCTCCTATGCTCATTCCTCATACTCTTTTGGAGGCCATTCTTATCTTTGAGCTGGTCAGGTTTCGTGATCCTCCTTTTGTGCATGGACTCTGACCTCCCTCCTCAGAGCCTGCACCTACCCCGCCTTAGGTGAACATAGATGCTTTACAGGCTCTGATGATGTGGTGGTACTCAACAGACGGATGATAATGCCTCTCATCTGGACCAATCTTAAGATACTTAGGCATAACCTTCTCATGATTTGGATCTACCCTTTGTTGTGCAAAAGGTACCTCGGAGTTGCACTTGGCATCCTCTCTCCAATGTGTATCTATCGTGTTCTTGGAGGATTCATATCAACAGTCTTGCCATGTATTCTCTGTCACTCAGATTCCTACTTTGCATTAGCAGGCACTTCTGGATCCGAAGTAACATCAAGTTATGGAGGATGAGATGTCTGTACTTGTTTCCCAGTACACTTGGGATCTTATTGATCTTCCCAAGGGAGCGACTATAGTTGGGTGCAAGTTGGTCTTTACTGTCACGTACGACCCTGATGGTATAGTTGCAAGGCACAAGGTTCTCCTGGTAGCTAAAGGCTTCACGTAGACTCATGGCATTGACTCTTTTGATATCTTCTCTCCAGTGGCACGCTTGCCTATTGTGCTGATCCTCATCTGCGTGGTTATTCAGTGCGATCAACCACTACATTAAATGGACGTGAAGAATGCCTCTTGTATGGTGATCTACTGGGGGTGGTTCACTTGCAGAGACCCTTTGGATATGAGTCTCAAGGGAAGTATTCCAAGGTTTGCCGTTTGCGCATGCTGATCTATGGCCTAAAGCAAAGCCTCGAGGTCTAGTTCCAAAAGTTTTCTGAGGTAGTAGAGATGCTGGGGTTTTGCGGATCCTCACCAGATCATTCCTTCTTTATAAAGAAGACTGTGCGGGAATTGGTGGTTTTACTTGTATATGTGGATGTCATTATTCTCATAGGAGATGATGGGCAAAGCTTCACTAACTTGAAAAAATGCCTTGTAGAGAACTTTGTCATCAAGGACTTAGGACCACTTTACTATTTCCTTAGGATAGAGGTTGCTCGCAACAAGCGACGAATTTTTCTATATCAAAGGAAGTACGCCACTGACTTGCTACAAGAGATGGGCATGCTGGGGGCCAAACCAGCAAATTTTCCCATGGATCCGAAGGTGCACCTGTATGATGAGCAGTCTAAGGTAGTAGACACTCGTCAGTATAAAGGACTGATTGGGAAACTACTCTATCAGACGATTACATTACTTAACATCTCTCTTGCAGTTGGGAAGCTCAGCTACTTTATGGACACACTCACCAAGCAGTACAGGGATGCTACTATGATGGTACCAAGGGACCTAAATAAGTCCCCAGGGAAGGGGATTCTGTTTACAAGAGGAACCTCCCTGGACATTGTGGCCTATACAGATGCTAACTATGCAGGTTGCATTGCTAATTGAGAGTCTACTATGGGGTTCTGCACCTATGTGGCTTGGAACTTAGTCATATTGAAGAGTAAGAAGCAGGCTCTTACTCAATATCCTGAGAAGCCATTTGATAGATAGTATGATGGCAAGGAATCAATTTTTGGAAGAGAACAAGTAGAAAGGCATTTGTTTGGAAAATGGATTTTGTACAGTCCTAGGGCTCTCTTGACTGGTCTTTCTTGTGGAACTCGCTACACAAATGAGGATTTCTTAATGTGGATTTCTTGGAGTAAAAGGTGCATTGTGACTAATTCCTTTCCAATTGGTGGCTGGATTTGGTTGGATGCTACCCTAGAGGTGGGTATGCTAGAAATGCCCACTTCATTTTTGTGTGTTCTAAGGGGTCCACACCAGGTGAGAATTAAGTAATATGATTCTGGCTTCACAATAGGCAGATTCACTATCTTGTTCTTGAAAGGGTTTACTTGACGCTCCACAGAACCTTTCCTTCCTTGTAGATTTCTTTGGTGATTTTTCTGGACTTGGGGTGAACAAAGATAAATCATCTTCTTGCCGTTTGGGATGGAGGTGGATCAGGCAAGTCAGCTGTGCTGTGATCCTTTACTCTCTGAGTTGTCCTTTGCCTTCCTGGTCCTGTGCCTTTTTGTCAAGAATCTGAGGATTGAGGAGGGAACATGTGGTGCGTGGAGTGGAGCGGAGACTAGAAGGTTGGCATTCATGGCTTCTTTCCAAGTGAAGGCAGCTTGTCCTGCTTCAGCTTGTGCTCTTGGCCATTCCCATTCTATAGGTCTGTTTTCTTGACATAGAGGAAGGTGGAGTACAGGTTTGTCAATCTGTAGAAGATTTTTTTGGAAAGGACTTGTCTCAATCGAATGGCTTTTGTAGCATGGGAGGTGGTTTTAGACCTACATCTGGTGGTGGATTTTGGTTGTTCATTATTGGACAATGAACTATGCACTCCTGATGAAGTGGATAGCCTGTGTTGTGAGGTCTGGAGAATGCTCAGTCAGGTCAATTTTGACAATGTGTTATGTATAGAAAATTTCATGGGATGAGAGCATCATACCCCTTGTGTCACCTTTTTCTTTTTGGAAAGGCTTGATTAGCGTTACACGCCTTGTGGTGCCATTCTTTGATACTATGTTTATGAACCCCTTATTTCATTGATGCTGTATTGGAGGACTTTATGAGAGAATATTAAGTCTACATTGTGCATTGTTTTCCACCTTGAGAAGTCTTGAACTTCTTACATGAATAGAACATGCTTTGTCTGGTTGTCATTTGCAACCTTTCAGAGTGGATGTTCTCAATGATTTATTGTAGTTTTGATAAATGGTCAATTTTTGGTAAAGCCTTGTAATTCTTCTATTGTAGTTATTGCTTGCTTGGTGTGCTTTGCTTTGATCACATGATGCATTCATTTTCACATGATTTTCCCTTGAAGTGATCTTGACATTTCCGTTTTCTTTTCAGCAAAGTTCCTGAAACTTGAAAAACTGGATCAGGACCACCTTCCTCCGGATGATACAGCAGGAACTTCTACCGAGGGCACTGGCCAAGTTGGAACTTACTATTATACAGCACCTGAAATTGAACAAGGCTGGCCTCAAATCAATGAGAAGGTATAGTGTATATGTTGTTATGCCTGTTTTTTTCTTGAGTAACATATCGGTTTTGTTTTGCTTGTAAATGAAGTAATGTGATTGCATTTGAAGTTGTAATCATGCATCAGTGTGTACACAGAGTTAGCATTCAAGAAACAATTTTCTTGAGAAGTGTTAAATATGACAAATTCAACCATGTATGATTAGTATTCATGGTTTGTGCATTATGGATGATTTAGATTGCAACTAGATTGTATTTGTTAGTATTATTATTATGTGTACATAAGGGTGCATATGTTATTTTCTGAAAGTATAAAGGCTGGTTTTGTAATTTACCTTGTGACTTTCTCTATATAAAGAGACCTAGGATTTTGAGTGTAATAGATTTCGATTTTCTCATCCCTCAACATGCTATTAGAGCAGGGTGGATCCTAGATCCTTTGTGCTTTGGTGCTCTTCTCACCAAATAGATCTCTCTCCTCTCCGACAGACACTTTAGCATTTAGCTCCCCTAGCAGTGCCTCTAGGAGGAACTAACAACACCACCAGGGGTGCTAGCGCCACTGGCAACGCAACCACCAGCTCCATCGGGCTTCTCCTACCGCTCGGTAGTGTCACCGGGTGCTGCCAATGACCTAGGGAGGTGACCTCCCCTCCTGTGGTGCCGCCTAGGGTTGTTTTGCTTTTGCTGGGTTGCTACACGCCTTTGATCGAAGGATCATGTTCTAAAACACCTTCGTAGGTGGCTTGGGTTATGATTTGTACTTCTTATAACCCATAAAGCATGTTCTATTGCTCTTATTATCGGATCGAAGTTCTAAATACTCAAAATCAGATCAGATTTTTTGATAACCTTTGCTTCTCGTGGTCACAATTGTGGCATCTACCTCGCCTGAATCAGTTGAAGCTATGCCGATTACCTCGGCTTCCCTGATGGTCCAAGGGACTGCTATTGAGCTCAATTGATCTCAGAACTATTTATTATGGGTACAGGTGGTCAAGATATCTGTGGGTGGCCACAAGAAGCTTTCGATTCTTAGTAATAATCCTCCTGAGTCAACTCATAAGGATTTCGAAAAATGGGAGCAAGATAATTATCTGGTGATGAACTGGATAATGAATAGTGTAGAGCGTCAGATAACATCGAATCTGTTGTATAAGAAGATGGTGAAAAATGGGCATTTCCACGGCATGCCCACGAAATGCACACTTAGAATTTCATCGGCACGGTGTCGAAATTGGCATTGCAAACCTTGCTTGATGGAGCCACATCATTACTATTGTTACAGCCAAATACCACATCTTTTGCATTGCCATTACAGATTTTTGGGTGCACGTGTTTTAGTCACCTCTTTGGAATCCCTGGCAAATTGTTTCCCTAGTTTGTTTAGTGTGTGTTATTGGGTTATTCCAGAACCCAGAAGGGGTATTGATGTTTTGATCCAGTTGGGAGATGATACTATGTGTTTGCAGATGTCTTCTTTATTGAGATGACTTCTTATTTCACTCACGAGGGGTCTAGCCTTGCGTGGTTTTCGCAGATTCATGAGTGTCGTCATAGTTCTTCTATTCCAATACCTTTACCTGCCATGCAAGTTGAAGATTAGGAGCCTCACATCCCCTCACCGTCATCAAATTCGGATGATCCATAGCAATAGCAAGATGAGCTTCCTATTGCTTTGAGAAAGCCGATGAGATCTTGTACCTTACACCCTATGTCACACTATACTGCTATTGATCACCTTAGTCTAGACTTGCAGAGTTTTACTACAACACTTGAAGCTATGGTGGTTCCTAGACACCATGATGAGGCCCTTTGAGATCCTACCTGGAGACAGGCTATGCAAGATGAGATGGACACACTTATGTCTCGTGGCACGTGGGACTTGACACATCTTTCACTCAAGGTTTGATATATTGCCGATATATCGGTATCGTCGGGTCTGGGCATATCGATATTATATGTGCGATAGATCGTCGATATATTGGGCGATATTTCTGAAATATCGACGATAGCGGCTATTGTTGGGTGGGAAAGCTGCTGACGTTGGGCAGGAAACTCGGAAAAACTCGCAGGCAGGAAAGGAAATCAAACTCGCGGCTGTCATACACAGAGTTTATTGTGATATGCACACTTTTTCTTCAATATATGACATTGTCGATATGTAACTAGTATATTTTTATTATGTTTTCATTTAAAATTCGTCTTCAAGGCATTTTTTAATGATATATTAGTTATTAAAATGTTAACTTTTAAATTTGGGACATTTTTTGACATTTCTTGCTTTTCTAAGCGATTTTCCCAAAATTCACCGATATCAGCGATATATGCCCAATATATCCCTTTTTTGACTTGTTAATACGATATTGATATTTAAAACCTTGCTTCCACTTGCAGCCAAGGTTGTGGGTTGCAGATGGCTTCTTATTGTAAAGTATCACCTGAATGGCACTGTTGAGTGGCTGAAAGTCAGACTTGTGTTGTCGGGTTATACCCAAATTTATGGGGTAAACTACTTTGATACGTTCTCCTCAGTGGCACATTTAAGCTCCATAAGGGTCATTTTCTCTCTTGCAGTAAATAAAATTGGCAAGTGTGTCAACTGGATGTGAAAAATGCTTTGTTATATGGTGATTTGCAAGAGAAAGTTTATATGTCCCGACCATTAAGTTTTGTTGTTGAGGGGGGGCAGGTATGTAGGCTCAGGAAGGCTATCTATGGCTTAAAGTAGAGCCCTCGAGCCTGGAGATCGACTTTGCTACTTTGGGAGGTCGCCTTCTTCGCCGTTGAGCCAAGGGTCTTGCTGCATCTCGCCCTCAAGAATTAGAAACCTTATAATTTGGGGATTTAGGAGCGGTGGCGGTTGTGGCGGGGAGAGGTGAGGTGTGGAAGACTGTAGAAAGGGAGAGGGAGAGTCAGAGAGGGACTAACTGATGTGAGGAGGTGCGACGGTGGTGAGGTCACTGGCGGTTGCCTTGTCGTGCTTCGGGAGGTGTCGGTGTCGCACAGTCATCGGAGGAGGTGGTGGTCATTCGTCGTAGCCTTGCAGAGTCGAAGTTGCAGTGTCGTAGCTGCCGTTGTCGGCACTGCTTTGGAGTTTGGAGGTTGGAGTGGAGTCGATGTTGTGGAGGGCTTGGAGTTTGGAGGAAGCGCCACAAGGGGAAAGGGAATGGGGAATCGGGGATGGGAGTGGTGGCCGAGTGGGTGGGTTAGGGTTTGTTTTATTTGTTAGGGTATGCGCGGAGGGGAGTGTTGCTAATCGGATGGGGGTGTGGCCGTGTAAGGGGGGAGGGGGGGACTCAGATCTGGAAAGCTTGAGAACAATCATCGGGTTAAGTGGGTACATGACCTTAAACCTAAACCTGACCCGTTTAAGAAATGGGTTAAACAGGTTTAAACCCGTTTATTGTTAGTGGGTTTGGGTCCATTAATTGGGTCGGGTTCAGGTCAGGTTAAATAGATTCGATTTTTTTACGGCCTTACTTACAAAGCATTTTTGTAACCTAAGATCTGGGAAAATTGTGTTATTTCTTGGGCATTGAGGCTGCCAGAAACTCCAAAGGAATGTCCCATTTCCAGAGAAAGTATGTGCTTGAAGTTCTTGATGAAACTGGACTACTTGGTGGACGCCCATCTATAGTACTTGTAAAGCCATTGTGTCGGTTGTTAGAAGAGGATAATCCATTGTTTGAGGACAAAGGCAGGTACAAGAGCATTGTTGGGAAACTTTTGTATGTTACTGTGACATGACTTGATATCAATTATGCAGTTAACAGGGCCAACCAGCATATGGAGAATCCAAGTTATAGTCACTGGAATGCTGTATATCTTATCCTTAGGTATCTCAAAGGAAGTCCAGGAAAAGGACTTTACATGAAGAACAATGGTCATTTAAATGTACATGCGTATTCTAATGCTGATTACGCAGGGAGAGGGCAGATGGTCTACCATTGGTTATGGTTCCTTTTTTGGGGGAAATTTACTAACATGGAAGAGTAAAAGGCAACTAGTGGTGTCTAGATCTAGTGCTGAGGCAGAGTGTTGGGCAATGGCACATGCTAGTTGTGAGATTATGCGGCTTATTAACTTCTTGGGAGATCTGGGAATTGAAGTTGAGAGACCTATCCCAATGTTTTGTGACAACAGATTGGGTCTGTTTATTGCCTCTAATTTGACGTTTATAAATGTACTAAACATATTGAGGTAGAGTGTCATTTTGTGCGGGAAATGATGACCTTTGGTAGGATATGTACCCCTACTAGTACATTAGAGCAACAAGTGGCGGATATCTTCACTAAGGTATTACCTCGAAAGCATCATGAATTTTTTTGTTTCAAGTTGGGCATACTAGATATATATGTTCCAGCTTGAGGGGGAGTGTTAGTATTATTATTATGTGTACGTAAGGGTGCATGTGTTATTTTCTGAAAGTATGAGGGCTACTTATGTAATATTTCCTATGACTCTATATAAAGATACTTTGGGTTTTGAGTCTAATAGATTTCGATTTTCTCTTCTCCCTCAACAATATTCATCTCACTAGAAAAAAACCATTTTTTCTTAATTGCTTCCTTGGATGTTCATATGCATTTTCTGATTGGGATGGCCACCTTGATTTAATAATTGTGCATATATTTAAGTAAAGTTCATTGTAATGTTTTGTGTTTTTACCTTTGATATTTTATGTCATGTATCAAGTAACATATTGTTGTGATGCTAGTGGATAATTACTTTTCTCATGTCATCGTCCTTTTCCTTTTCATAAAAAAAAAATTCATGGCACTTATCTTTGTGTTTGTTTACTCTCTCATGTTATGGAAATTCACGTGCATATTGTAGAAAACCAATTCAAAGATATGTATGATTTTTTCTTTTTCCTTTTTTTTTGTTGGGTGTTGGAGGGTGTAGGACACCTACTCCAGGTTAGATGTCCTAGTCTTGATAACTAACTTGTTTAGAAAATAGGGAATTCGTAGAAAGAAGGGCGACAATGCAACCCACTTGAGTGGTGATGGACTTCAGCTAGTAGTCAAACTTACAACACAACTTCTTTCATGGTCGCAGGTGGATCTAATTGGACCCTCCTGGGAGTTCCTTGGAAGTCTCTCATCGAGTATTCCCTTTTGGACGGAAAGGGCAAAGTGGGAAGACCCCCATTCTCCTGTACTGACAATCTCTCCCATACAAAGCACAATGGATTGGCAAAAGCCAAATTTGTGTCCATAAATTTGCGGGATACGCAGGACAGTTCTATATCTTAAATTGGAAGTAAAAATCAAAGTGTTCACTTGATGTGGCGTAGTATGCTTCATCTATAGGGTTTTCTGAAAATTTTTGCTATTTTTATTTGTAAAGGGTCATTTTGTAATTTCTGTCATGTGGGAAGAGTCCATGTTAGAAAGTTTGAAGTTTTTATTTGTTTTAGGATTTCTGTTTCATTTTTTGTAATCTTTGCTTCTTTATAAAAGGAGGCTTATGTATGCAATTAAGAGAAAAAAAGTTGCAGAGTAAAAAAAGTTGCCTTTTACCTTTTGTCTTCTTTCTTCACCCTTTCTTTTTCAAACATACAGGGGCCCTATCTTCCCCATGCTCCCCTCCCTCTTCTTTTCCTTTTTTGTTCCTTCCCTTTCTCCCCCCTACAAACCCCATGGGAACCCACCACCCTCCATCTCTTAATTGAGCAAGAACAATCGCCCAAAATCATTTATCACAATTGTATAAGAGATTCTTAGGTGGAAACCTAATGTGGTAAAAACCACCATTCAATTTTTCCAACTTAGGATTTTCGATCGGCTGAGTTTATTAAATATTAACATGCTACTTAAACGAGGGTAGTGCAATCTTAAGAATAAAGCACACTACTTAGGATGAGAGTAGTATACCTCAACAATCACTCTTTTTTGCCAAGAGTATTTTATCTCCGAATGAGACTAGAATTCGTAATGCGAATACTCAACAAAATAAAACCAAAATACAAGTCCTCTACACTTCAAAAATAAAGTATAAACTTAGCTTCTATAGGCAGTAAGAACTTCTCTGAAGTGGAAGTGGATCGGCGTGAGTACGCAGTGTATTGGTGCTCTTGGATGTGGAGTGCAGGGCTTGGAGAGCAAGAACTGAATTCCTCTTTTTGATTTCTCACTAAGTAAATATGCTGGAAAAATTGGCTCACAATTGATTTTATTTTCTTTCTAATGTCTCTATGTTTTATCTAACCAAGGAAGTGTTCATGGCTATTTATAGAACTTATAGGAACACTCTAGATGTGCTTAGGATAAAGATATACCCGTTAGAAATAAATAAGGCTATCAAACAATGCATCAAATTTATGAAAAGTGGTGTAGATCCGTTAGACAACAATAACTGGTTGATGCTAAGTTGATGCCCTTGAACGGGTGAGGGTAGCCAAAGGTTGTCTTCTATGGTTGGATGACTGATGGTTGATTGGTGCTATACTAGCAAGTCGGTGCTCTGTTGTTTGGATTCTAAGGTGTTATTGGTTCTAATTTCCTAGAACATGCTTCAAGTTGACTGGTGGTACAGTATTAGGCGACGCCTTACACTAGTGACTAGGATCGATCGGTTGATGGACGACTAGGAACTATAGTGTCTTGGGTAATTAACCAAGTTAATTAAGGTATTAAATGGGCACAAGTTCCAAGGATTTTGAACATTAAACAACTAATGTCTAGTCTATAGGTCGGCGGTTAGTTGGCACCCTAGAGTGTAGTTGGTTGGCAGGTTATGTAGCAAGTTGACTGGCTACATAAGGACCGATTGGTGCACATGTAAATTGGATGATGCCCTACCCTTTGATTGAGTTGTTTTGTTGGCTTTAGGTTGTGCGTTTGTTTTCCAAGGTGTTTTAATGGCTACCTAGGTTGCTTAACTCTATTTTGAGGCTCTTTTATAAGAATCTAGGAAATGAAAAAGAGCAAAATAAATTACATTGAATTTCACAGATAGAAACTATCATATTCTTCATTTTCCTCATCTTCAAGTTTTTAAGTCTTCATCCCAAAGATGTTTCCTCCAATGCTCCTTGATGCTTCTCTCCATCAAGCTTTTCCAATCCTCCATGCATCTTGAGCTTGAGCTTCCATCAACTCCTTCCAATTGCATTTAACTTGAAATCTTACATTCCAAATGCAATCGTTAAATGACATTTATCATGGTGCACTTGCACCAACACATCCTCTCTATTGCCTGATGTTATCTTGCTTTTCACTACCTAACACCAACTGTCGCTGTTATCACTTGTCCCACGCTTGCCAACACCACCCTCCTTTGACGTTCACACCCTCTCAGCCTCCTTTTCACTGAATGAGGACCTCTCACCGCTCCTCTGCTGGGCGTGCATGTGATGCTGTGTCTAAGCCACCCGTTTGATGCCCCCGCATTGACACACCACTGGTCCTCTTCCACCTGCGACTTGGCTTTCTCGCACTCATCTTTGCCTCCTCTGCCTTCTAGGGAACTCCATTGCTGTCTACTGTGCATTGCCCTTGTGTTACCCAACCTTTTGCAAGGTTTATCTACTGAACCCATCAAGACTTCTTCAATAGGAGATTAAATAAATATTCACATATATTTTAAGAACTCGGCAGGCCAGAGAACTTTCATTGAATTATTGCCTTCTTAAAAGCAGTATTAATCCAGCCAAGCCCTTCCATATATATTACTTAAACTAACTCCAGTAGGAGCTTCAAGTAATGTCATGCCCATTATATCAGGACTTATTTATTTAAGTCCTGTCCACATCAGCACTAATGCTGACTTTTAAGTCTGTTGCTTGATGTTCTTCACAAAGAAGAGACTCAAGGAGTTCACTCTTGGTGTGAAGGTCAACATCAACGTTTAGAAAGTCAGTATGTAGTATTCGATCAGTTGGGCTACTGCATGGTGAGTATGTGGATGAGTATGTGGTTTTGTATTTTTTATTTAAAAATATAAACTAATTAATAAACTTGCTAAAATTTGTCAAGTGTCTCAAATATATGAATTCTATCATAAATATACACATATGACACAACGTTAATACACAACAATGTGAACAATATAACAGTGTAATAAAATAATAATTAGACATTAACACATTACATAATATCGATTGCTTGCAAGACAAATAGCATTTAAATTCCTGTACTTCCACCTTAAATTGTACATCATAATTATCTTCTCAGCTTTATTCCAATTGCAATTAAAAAAAAAAAGGATTCTTGCTGAGTTGCTGGAATGTGCTGGAGTTCATAGGCAAAACTCTTTGAAGGTACAAGAGTAATCTCACTTTTGATTTTGTGAAAAGAACATCAACATTTCTTTGTTTAACCTTGAGAATGTGCTCCATAAACAGACAATAGTGGATGGGAGTACTATTATTCTTCACCTATTCTAAGTTTTTCATTTCTATTTTTTTGCCCCAACAGTATAGGTTGCTTTTTCAAACTTTTAGTAACACTTAGTTCGAGACATGTTTTAGAGATATGGCAACTCTGCTACATTGAAAAAGCGATTCTGCCACTGAGAAGAGGCCCTCCATAGTATCTTCTCATCTTCTTACATAGGGAGAAAGTAGCAGTTCGTTGGAGTGTTTGAGGAACATATTTTCTCTAAGCTTGGATTCCCAAGGGAGAAAAACAACATCAAAATAGTATCTAGTATCTTGTTGGTTTCATAACAATTACTAAAGTACTGGACATTCTTATTGAACTATTTCTTTTTACTTGTTTCTAGATGTGGTATCTTGATCCCATAATCAATCCAGTTTCCAATAAAGTGTCGCGACTCGTGATTCTGTGGAAAGGAAACTAGTTATGTATTGTGGGACACCCCAACGGGCAAAACTATGGGAGGAGAGCCCTAAATGGTAGATATTTTTACTTCTCAAGGGAAAACTGATAGTACGATGCTTTTCATATAGGTCCACACCCTTAATAGTAGTTCTACTCCTTTTCCTATTCTTTTTGTTAATGATAATATGTGTGGAATCCATTCTTGGGTGGTTATCAGCCGGTTAACCACCTTTTCATTCTCAAAAAAAAAAAGTGTGGAATCTAATTAACGACATGACTCTCAACACTCAAGTTGGAGCATGACAAGCTTCAGATTGTTATGTAAGAGATAGGTTTATGCTTCTTCAGATTGTTATATAAGAGATAGGTTTATGCTTCCCGTGACTTAGTAGATGTTCAAGAAGATGTGACAAGTATATTGGTTGGAGTGTTGATCCTTATGTAGCTTGGCAGATAGAACAGAGATTCTTTTAGGTGATAAGTCAAAGATGTCATCCAACGAAGTATTCAATTTGAAAAAGAGGAACTTTTGTTGAAGATGTCCTCCAGGAGAGTTCGTTGCTTCATGTAGAGTCTCAACATTGTCAAGTTTCTGCTAGATTGAGTCATAATATCGGTGAAGACCCTTATCTCCAGATAGATTGTCAGTAGCATCAAGTCTTAGTCTCTTCCTGGTTGAGGAGTTAGATAGGCATAGACATCTACCTCAAGTATGGTGTCTCTTTAACAGGAACCTTATGGAGAAAGTGGAGAAAACATTTTGACAATCAAGAGATAAGAGTGAGACATCTTGAAATAAAGAGACAAGTTGGGGAGACTATTGAAGATGATTGTCCGATGAATTTCTCCTCCATATAGAGAATGAGATGCGAAAAGGTACCGCTGCTAAGTATAGTATGAATAAGAGATCTAAAAGGACAACTACCTTTTGGTTATGTAGGGTCTTTTCTACAAGGAGCTTCAAGGAGAATGGTCCTCTCTTACAAGGAGACTCAGGGTGGGCCTTTTCCATACTATGACCTATCAAAGAGTTGGTCTGTCTCTTTTTTTTAAAAAAAGGGACTTGACTTGTCTGATATGGTTGTCCTTAAGTCTGATGTATGTACCTTAAAGTGGTTCTTTCCCATTTGTAGACCTCAACAATAGTGCATTTTTCTCATATAGGGATTTAGAGATGAGTAAAGTCTCTCTTGCATTAAGGACACTAATGGAAAATTGCCTCAAAAAATAATTAGAAACAATAGGAATCTAGTTCTCCTCCCTTTTTCCAAACTTGTTGAGTTTATTGGGATATCCAACTAAATTAAGATATGAAATACAAGATAGGTGATGCTTCAAAGAAAGATGATGCTTTGCATCTTCGTATTCAATGCTTCTTCCCCCACTGTTGCAAGAAATCTCCTTGAATTTAGTCGAGTGAGATTGAGGGCTCAAATCTTGAGCAGACTAAAACTGGAGTAAGAGAAGGCTTCTTTGGAAGATCTAGATTGGGATAGTTTTTGGAATCTCTGGATCAATTTCTTCAACTTCAAGGATTGAAATCAAATAATCAAATTCTTAGGATAAGAAGATATGGATTGCTTGATTTTTGTTAGCATATGCACCTGTTTTGTATGAGGGGTCTTTTGCTATTTTATTTCTTGTACTGGTGTTGTATCACAACTTTTCCACCTCCATTATATAAGGAGAGGCAGGGCTTAATAATAGATTTATCTCATTTTCTCTAATTTGGCATCAGAGCGGCGGTCTTAGACCAAGGCTTTAGGTATCCCACCCTTAAGGCCTTTAAACCCTAACCACCAAACCTCTCTCCCCCCTTCTCTCTCTCTCTCTCTCTCTCTCTCTCTCTCTCTCTCTCTCTACGCTGATGCACTGGTCTCCCCATAGCGGCGGCGAGTGTGCGGTAGCGAGGCGAGTGCCCCATAGTGTAGCGGTGGCGGCATCGATTTAGGTGTAGCGCTCATGTGCAGCGGTGAGGCAACGCGGCGTGGCGAGTCCAGCTGCTGCGAAGCGGCGGTGCCGATCTAGGCGTAGCACACACATGTAGTGGCAACAGTGACTGTGCGGGGTTTGTAGCCTTGTTCTAGGGCTGTGCCCCTTGTAGTTGCAGGGAGAGAGAGCTCTAGGTTCCCTTAGGCTTGTCTCGAGTGCTTTCCCCCGCACCCGTGGTAGGCCAACTCACGTCCAAGGGGGCTTTCCAATGAAGATGCAGATCTGAAACCAGACAATTTTAGATCTACTATTGTTTCTTTGATGTTGGAAGATTGACTGAGGCTCGTGGATTGTGAAGATGGCTTCTTCAGATTAGCCCGATCAGTCCAAGGTGACATCGGGCTCTTTGCTGGACACTGGGGTGCTCAAAAACCCGTTCTTTGGTACCATCATCAAACTAGTTGAGACCAGCTACCTACGGTGGTCCCAGACTTTCCTTATGATCGTCAGGGGTCATGGGAAAAGTCACATTCTTACGGATTCGGAGCCTACAGACAAGACTGGTATACATGCCAACTGGGATAGAGACAACGCCATGGTTTGTGCATGGCTTATGCAAATTGTCATTTCTCGGATTGGGGATGAGATCATATATTATTCGACAACGGAGGAGATGTGGGAGTCTTTGCGTGAGTCATACTCACACGCCAAGAACTCCACACGTGTTTTTCAGGTCTTTCACGACCTCTTTCACTTGCGTTAGAAGGGATGCACGCTGTTGCAGTATTACTCCCTTATGAAGGGAATGTTGGAGAGGCATCACTTCTACCTGTTGGGGTGTGCTTGTGACTCTTGGAGAAGCTTTCGGAGACAACTAGTAGTCTCTCTTTGCTTGTCAGGCCTTGGACCTGAGTACGTAGCAGCCAAAGATCAGATCCTCATCGCTCCTGAGCTTCCCACTCTGGAGGAAGCCTACAACAGACTTAGTAGAGTAGTAGTGTGCTCCTAACTTTGGTGCTCAGACGTCTGCATTGGTCGCGACCTCAGGACGTGGCAGGGGTGCTCCCCTTCCTGCACGTGGTCGTGGACATGGACGCTCTTCTGGTGCACGTGTTCGGTCTCCGTGTACCTACTATGGCAGGATGGGCCACTCTAAGGCTACATGTTGGTAGAAGCATGGTAGGCTACCTGTGGCCAATCAGGCAGCCGAGGTCATTGATGCCTCCTCGAGTCTTGATGTTAATTCCCTCAGTACAGAGATTGAGACTCTATGACAACAGATTGCCTAGTTAGCCCAGACATCCCCTTCTCAGCCTCCAGACATTGCAGCCATTGCCTCTTCTTCTGAGGCACCTGCGACTGGTATGTCGTCTCCTTTATCTCCTAGCGCTTGGTTGATTGACTCTGGTGCATCCAAGTACCTGTGTGGCAACAGATATTTTTCTCAGTTAACATCAGTTACCCCAACCAAGAGTGTACAGGTGGCAGATGAGAGATGCTTGCCACTTATTGGCAAGAGAGATATGTCTTTATCTCTAGCCTTGCGATTGATAGATGTTTTCTATGTTCCTGATTTTCCATTGAGTTTGTTGTCTGTCAGCAGTATTACTAGAGATCTGAACTGCCAAGCTATATTTAATGTGTCGTCTTATGTCTTGCAGAACAAGCTTACTGGGAAGACGATTAGTGGAGGGTGTGAGGAACGAGGGGGTATACCATCTGAGCCATACTGTTGTTGCTTCTGCTGCCCAGGGCCTTGGTCCTGTTGGGTCCCCTCTCCAGTGGCATTACCGCCTTGGTCACCTACTCATTGATCGTCTCAGACAAGTTCTGTCGTACATACCCTCCACAACTTGCTTTCACTTGTGGTGCCTGTCAGCTGGGCAAGCATCACATGGCTAATTTTTCCACTTCCGTTTCTATTACCTTTGTTGCTGTGTTTGATTTGGTTCACATGGATGTTTGGGGTCCCAGTCGTATTCCTGATCGGCTTGAAAATATATCACTTGGTGTTAGTAGATGATTTTTCTCATCTTTCTTGGTTGTTTCTTTTGAAAAATAAGTCCGATGTGGGACATATTGTTGAATATTGTCAAAGAAATATAAACTCAGCATTCATATTTTGTGAAACATTTTCAGTCTGATAATGCCTTAGATTTTTGTACCACTCGGTTGTGTACTTTCTTTTCCAATTGTGACATTATTCATGAGATCACTTGCCCTCACACCTCTCAGTAGAATGGTGTTGCTGAGTGGAAGCACCGCCACTTACTTGATGTTACTCATACCTTGTTGATTCACCACTCGGTCCCTCCTCTTTACTGGGGTGACGCTATTTTGATGGCTTATTTTTTGATCAATCAGATGCCTAACACTGCTTTACATGAGCAGATTCCTTTGCAGGTTATGTATCTCGATAGACCCCTGTTTCATGTCACCTCCCAGACCTTTGGTTGTGTTGCTTTTGTCCATTTGTTGGGATCAGGTCGGGATAAATTAGCACTGAGAGCATTTAAGTATGTTTTTCTTGGGTATATTCAGATTCAAAAGGGGTATCGATATTTTGATCTGATTACTTCTTGGTAATTTGTTTCGGCAGATGTTACCTTTCATGAGGCGATACCCTTCTTTTCTACGTCTACAGCTGAGCTACCTTCTGAGGGTGATTTATCACCTATGCCATTTACACCTATTCGCTTTGGGAGTTTTCTAGAGACTCGTCCCTACTGTCCCACCACCACCATCTGCTACGCTATCCTTTCCACGTCTGACTGAGCTGCTTCAGACATATACTCGTCCTCACATTGTCTTTCGGGGGCCCCCTCCCTCGTCTCCACCATCGGATTCTTAGGTGAGTCCCTTAGACACTGACGCTTGTTTGCCACCTGGGAGCTCACTCCACTTCCAGATGGAGCTACGATTGTTGGCTGTCAATGGATTTTCATAGTGAAGTTCAACCCAGATGGAGGCATTGCCAGATACAAAGCACGCCTCATGGCAAAAGGGTCTACCCAAACCTATGGGGTGGACTTCTTTGACACCTCACCAGTTGCTAGACTTCCTCCAGTACGGGTGTTGGTAGCAGTGGCGGTCCGGCTTGATTGGCCCTTACATCAGCTGGACATGAAGAATGCATTCCTCTACAGTGATCTCCAACAGGAAGTCTACATGCGGCAGGGACCATGCTTTGAGGTTTAGGGGAAGCATGTATGTAGACTGCGGAAGGCCATCTAAAGCCTCATGCAGAGTCCCAGAGCATGGATCTAGAGGTTGTCTCAGGTTGTGGAGGTAGCTAGGTTCAGGAGATCGACAGTTGATTTCTTTCTTTTTGTCAAGAGGACTAGACGAGGTACTGTGATGCTTCTCGTATACGTTGTTGACTTGATTGTTGCAGGGGATGATGTGTAGGGTGTTATTGAGATCAAGCACATTCTAGCAGAGCAGTTTGTCATGAAAGATTTGGGAGCTTTACGATATTTTCTTGATATCAAGGTTGCCCGGAGCAGGAAGGGTGTAGTTCTGTCCTAAAGGAGGTATGCATTGGATATTTTGCAGGAGGTGGGCGTAGTTAGGGCCAAGGCAGCCAACATTCCTATGGATCCTAAGATGTCACTTTATGATGAGGATGCACAGTTGGTGGACAACATGCAATACAGGTAGCTTGTGGGCAAGTTGCTATATCTGACTATCACAAGGCCTGATATCTCCTTTACGGTGGGGAAATTGAGCTATTTCATGGCCAAGCCAACATGACAGCATTGGGATGCAGCATTGATGGTGCTTAGATGCATCAAGAAGGCTGCTGGAAAAGGACTTCTCTTCTCCAAGGGATCTTCTCTGATTTTGGTTGGCTAATCTGATGCAGACTACACTGAATGTCATGTGGACTGAGAATCCACTACGGGGTTCTGCACCTTTTTGGTAGGGAATTTGATCACTTGGAGGAGCAAGAAATATGGCATAGTTGCTAAGTCGAGTGCTGATGGCTGCAGAGACTGCAGAGATGATGTGGATCAAGTCCCTACTCACTAATTTGGAGGTACAATTTTCTAGCCCGATGGAGGTGCGGTGTGATAACAGAGTAGCTACCTTCATTGCCAACAACCCAGCATTTTAGGAGAAAATGAAGCATGTAGAGGTTGATTGCCATTATACCAGAGATATTATTTAGAAGGGACTGCTATATACAACTCCAGTCATGTCTGAGCAGCAGATTGCAGACATTTTTATCATGCCCTTGGCTAGGTGTTTATTTGTTTTGTGTGTATCCAAGTTAAGTATGATAGATATCTATGCTCCAGCTTGAGGGGGAGTGTTAGCATATGCACCTATTTTGTATGAGGGGTATTTCGCTATTTTATTTCTTGTATTGGTGGTGTACTGCAACTTTTTCACCTCTCCATTATATAAGGAGAGGTAGGGCTCAATCATATATTTATCTCATTTCCTCCAATTATTTTATTTTGTGGTATATCGGATACTCTCAGGTTTATTTGAAAACATCAAAGTGTATAGATTGAATTATAATTTGCTGAATTATCGTTTACTTCAAGGGTTAAGCAATCTTAGCAACAATCTACCAAAAATTCAATGGATCTACAAATATAATCCTTAATAGCTCAATCAATCTGGGGGAGATGAGAGTCGTGGGGAGAGTGAAGCGTACGGGAGTGAGGAGGCTTGATTGGCATCGAATGGTGGTGTGCTATAAGCGTTGTGAGTGTGCATCTGTAGAGGTGTTGGTCACGGGAGGTGAAGTTGTTTGAAGGCAAGGTTTCTTCGTCCTTACTCTGCACTTCCTCTACCTCCTGCACCACTTGCCTTGGAGGTAGAGGTTGGGTTTGCTGGTAGGGGTGTGTGGTTTGAGACTCTACGAGGATCTCTTGTTGGTGTCTTGGTGCGAGGGAGTGCTTTGTTGGAGGTTAGGGTGCATCTCAAGTGCTTTTGTGCAGGATCTCCTACGTGGAAGTTATACTCCTCACGTGTTTTCTTCTTTTCGGTTTGGAAGGTGCGGATGTTGAGCGTTTGAGGTTCTTGGAGATGAAGGTTGGTTCTGTTGTTGTTCCTTGGGGATCACATGCTTTTTATGATGGTGCGATTGATGGGCACCCCTCGCTGAGACCACCTATCGAGTTTTCAGTTGTTGGGCTTCATTTACGGCTGTGAAGTTGGGGTGTGGTGGAGGTTATTTGTTAGAATTTTGCTTTGGTGAAGTTGTGTGCGGGGATTGGCATTTCTGAAGGTGATTTGTCTCGCTTTTTTATTCAAGGGGAGCTTCTTGAGGGGCGTTTGTTGCCATGTGAAGCTGTGGCGCGGTTCAATGGGTGCTCATGGATTTTTCGTTTTGAGATGATCTCTGCGATAGGTTCTTCGTATGTTGATGTGCTTTGTTCTGGTCGCTGGAGTAAGGCTGAGGGTGCTGATGCAACTGTGGCTCTGACAAAGAAGATGCACCAAGTTTGGAAACTGAAGTAGCAACTTTGATTTTCAAATTTTGAATTTTCCAGGTTTGTTGGGGATAGCATTTCCGTTTCAGTAGCTACCAATTTTGGCACCATGAATATAGGAAACAATTATGGTCTGAAAGTTGGCACAAAATCCGATGAAGACTTGGCGTTGAAGGTTGTGGGAGTTGATGCTACATTGCCTCATGATGTGTTGGATGTTGATGTGGATAGAGAGGCCCATATAGTGATGGCTGCAGCTGATGTGGATAGAGTGGGACCACAGGGCTTTTTATTTAGCACAGAGCAGGGTGCCTCCAGATCCGGAGTTGGTGAGTACCCAACTAAGCCTCTTTCTGATCGAATCTTATTTGGACCCGATAATCTGAGTCTTTTTTCTTCTACTATTGTGCTTGGCTTTGGGTGTTTGTTCTCTGCATGTAGGGATGATTTTAACCACGTTGCAGGGTTGATGTGGACTGTTGCTGCGTGGGTATGAAACGAGACAGGGTGCCTCTAGAACCGTTGAGTACTCGTTTAAGCCATTTTAAGACTGAATCTTGTTTGGGCCCGATATTCCGGATCTCTTTTCTACTTCTTCTGGGGCTGCTTCTGGGTTTGTGTTTTTTAGGTGTAGGGACAACTTTCACCATGCTGTGAGCCTGATGCAGACTGATTGCGTCGTTGCGGGCTTTTCCGTTGCAGTGAATTCTTCTTGGTGCAAGGTTGTTCTTCCTGTTGGAGTGTGTGGTGATCTCGGTGTTGCTGTACCTGTGGTTGGGGTTAGCAGACTCCAACGGTTTGCCGGTCAGGATGTGGTCAGGCCTGCCTCTATTAGGAGATGCAAGCTGGTTGCTTTATGTTCGAGAAGCTGCGATGCGAGTAAGTCGCTTTGTGTGAGAAGTGGGATCAGTGATAGTTCTTTTTACAAGAGAAAGGTTGTCAACAACAAGTCGGAAGTTGAGGATGGGGAGTCAGAGGTAGAGCTTTATGTTGTCAAAGTGCTTAATTTTAAGAAGGTTCCGCATCCTTGTGGAGGAGTGGGTGGCTTCTGCTTTCATGGTTTGAGTTCTTTCTTGGAATGTTAAGGGACTTCGTGATTCGGTATGGAGATCTCTTTTGAGGAGGTATTTGGCTTAGTAGAGGGTGGATGTGGCTTTAATTCAGGAGATGCATTTGGATGATGTTGATATGCTTGTTAGGCAAAGCCTGTGCAGGGACTATTTCTTTGATTTGTTAATAGTGAAGGCAGTTGGTAGATTTGGGGGTTAGCTACTCATGTGGAATGCAGATAAACTCTGGCTTGAAAATTCTTTGGTGTCCACTAGGATGATTAGAGGATGTTTCTCAAGATCTTCTGATGGCGCTTCTTTCACTTTTTCTGGGGTGTATGGGCCCTATGACATAGTAGAGGCCGATTTTATGGGATAAGATGAGTCTGGCTGCGACTATGGTTGATGGTATTTCTTGTATGTTGGAGGTGATTTTAATGTGGCGCTTACAACGGAGGATAGACTTGTTGGTAGATTGGATGCATCTTCTGTTGCTTTTTGTTTGGGTGTTGAACTTTAGCCGTTTGATCTTCAGGTATTGGTTGCACTTTTTACTTGGCGGAATGGGTCTAAGCAGGCTTCCCGTGTTGATCGCTTCTTTTTTGATCTGTTTATGGCTGAGTCCTTCCACAAGGCCTTGGTTATAGCTATGTCCAGGCCTTTTTCAGATCATACACCTCTGCTCTGGGACAGTGGGGAGGAGGTGGTCTACTCTACTTATTTTAAGTTCCAAAAGTCTTGGCTCTTGGAACCTAGGTTTAGATAGATGGTGAGGGATAAGTGGTTGAAGATCCTCGAGTCCTCTGCGATGTGCACTTTGGTAGAGAGGATTAAGCTTGTTAGGCTTCCTTTGATTGATTTTAGGAGGGAGGTCAGTAGAAGGTGAGAGGAGGTACAGAAGGAAGCTTTGGAGAAGTTGATGTAGCTGGACAGGAGAGAGGATTTGGGTAGGTTGGGGCAGGATGAGTAGTGGGAGAGGGTTATGGTTCAGAGCAAGATTTCTTGGAAGGATAGAAAGCAAGAAATGGATCGAAGGCAAAAGTCCAGACAACAATGTCTTCGGGAAAGGGATTCTAATACAAGATTTTTTCATCTCTTCGCTAGTGCAAGAGCAGAGCCAATATGATTTCTTGCATTTGTGTTGCTGATCAGGTTCTTCGGTAGAAGCAGGAGATTTGTGATGCTATTGGTAGACATTTCTAGGTCTTTACCAGGAGGAGATCAACGGGGAGGTGGAGGCTATGAGTCCTGAGTTCATGCAGGGTAATTTTGACTTTGAGAGGTTGAATAGATTATTCTTTTGCTTGCTTCCTGAGAAGACCGCTACAAAAATGATTGATGTCTACAGACCCATTGCCCTTTCGAATGCTATTTACCTGATTGTGACTAAGGTTTTTGCTAATAGGCTTTATCAGGTGCTCCTACGGTTGATTTCTCCGGTTTAGTTTGCTTTCATTTCTGGTAAGGCCCTTTGTGACTCCTATTATTGGCTGAGGAGATGGTGGCATCATGTTGTAAGTTGCGACCAAAGACTTTCTTGTGGAAGGTGGATTTTTCCAAAGCTTATGATTTTGTTGATTGGTCATATCTGTGGGAAATTATGAGGTGGAGAGGGTTCCCTGAGGCTTGGGCTAGGATCATGAAGAGGTGCATCACGACAACGTCCTTCTCTGGTTTGGTTAATGATAGGCCTTCATGGATGTGGATGTAGTTGCAGAGAGGTGTTAGGCAGGGTTGTCTGCTCACGTTGTTGCTTTTCAATTTGACAATAGATACACTTGCTTTTTTGGCTTTCAGAGCTTGTGAGGGAAGATTTTATTTTGGTTTTACCTTGAGATATGATGGGTTTTTGCTTACTCCAATTTTACAATATGTCGATGACATAATGTTCTTCATTCAAGGTGGGGTTTGTCAGGCAAAGCACGTGGCACAATTGGTTAGCCTTTTTTGGGGGATATCAGGACTTCTAACCAACAGCAACATGTCTATGGCTATTCCTTTTCACTTGTTGGCTAGGGAAGATGAGGCCATCTCTACCACTTTGGGTACACTAATCGCTTGGCTTCATATTGTTTATGTGGGTCTCCTCTAAAAGGGAGACGTTTGGTCGTTGCTGATTGGAGGTCAGTTGAGGAGAGGTTGGCTAGAAAACTAAATGGGTGGCGTAGGAACCTTCTTTCCAGGGGAGGTAGGCTGGTTTTGGTAGTGGTGCCAGTGTTTATCTTTCCTTGTTTAAGTTCCCTAAGAATGTTCCTGCGAGGCTTGATCTTGCTTAGAAAAGATTCTTTTGGAAGGGGGGTTTAAGGATTAAGCAACTTGAGGATTTCAATGTTTCCTTGCTCATTAAGTGGGCTGTTAGGTTCTTAATTGGTGGTGCAGGGTTGGTTGATAGGCTATTGTGAGATTCCTATTGTTCCACTGTTGATGTTGCTTGTAGGAGATCTTTTACTGTGCAACCTTCTATTTTCTGGAGTGCGGTTGAGCCTACCATTCGTACAGGGGTGGATGCAGGGTACTTTTGTCCCAAGCTTGGGTGTTGGAACTCTTTTTATTTTTGGAGAGATGACTAGAAGGGTAGTAGGCCTTTTTCTGCTTTGTTTCCTCGACTTTTTTGCATGTCTTTGCAGAAAGAGGCTCTGGTCTCTGAGGTATGGGATACTGTTTTCTCTTCTTGGTCTCCTATTTTTCAATCGGCGCTAAGGCTACATTGGAGGAGTTGCAGGTTTTTGGGCCTTTTGCATGGATTATCTTTTGGAGAGAATGTTATGGATGAGTTTTCTTGGTCTTGTGGTGCCTTCTCGGTGAGTAGGGCTTAAAAAAGATTAACCTTGGAGATTAGGCCATCTTTGTTGGTTTGGGAGGACTGTTTACTGGTTTGGAAATTACTTTTGCTGTTGAAGGTTAAAATTTTTTTGTGGATCTTTCATAGAGAAAAGTTAGTTACTAAGTGTGGAGAGGTGCGTAATGCGGTAGAGGTTCCTTGGCATGGAGGTTCCATGCATGGATTGGTTGGCAAGAGAACCAAGAGAGAGGAGAGGGTGTACTCGACAAGAGAAAGGAGTGGAGTTGAGAGAGATGATGAAAATAATTGCAATCAACTCAAAGCAAATAACATAAGAAAAGAGATTATACCTAATGCTAAATATAGAAAATAGAAAATCAAGACTCAATAATTGTCTAAAAACAGGAACTAAATATTCTCCTTACAACTCTAATTATCTTGACAACATACCAAACTTGACTAACTTGGACCTAAAGCAACCTAACTCAATCCTTAAGCAAAATCCAATAGGGTCGGTGCCCTCTTGATCGATAGAATTGCCACGTGGCCACTGTGCCATGTGGCCATCTAGTGGCCACGTGGCCATATTCTCCTTCACACTCCCCCTCAAGTTGAGATCAGAGTAGGTCGATGACTTGCGTAACTTGTGGTGAGGTTAGAGCCCCCACCAATCTTCTGATCATCTTTGAGCCTAGAGGTTGTAATTGTGGAACTGTTGGAAGTCACGGTGTAGTCTCTTGCGATCTTCAAAGTTGTTGCCTCTTGGGCAATCTCAATAGTCATCACAACTGCTGATGTGGTCATCTTCTCCTCTTCTTGGAGCATGGTTCGAATCTTCTCAATATCTGGTGGCGTAAGAGAGTCCACATGTGAGGTGCTAATAGCCCCACGTGGAAGCCTCCTGAACTTATCCCCCCAACATCTATCTTGTGGGTGATTGGTGCGCCTACAGTATTGAAGTAGGGGATGGACTCGGCTTGAGCCTCGGGCTCATCCTCTCCCACGCCCAGTGCCAACTTCATTTGTAGCAAGTGTGGAGTTGTCAATCTTTGTAGTAGCTTATACCGCTAGTGCCTTCATCTTTTCGAGACGGCTAAAGATGATCTTAAGATTTGTCCTTCCATTCGATGTAAGAATTTGGTCGCCTGCTGGTTGGTAGCAGGAATGTAATCCCAACAAGAACTTGGCTGCCTGTCACCTGGCATGTGTCTTTGCTTGTTTGTCGCAATAGACGGGCTCATAGATTTCCAACTTCTCGAATAGTGCCTCCATCTTCGCATTGTATTTGGTTAAGGAAAGATCTCCTTGAATGGATGTTCATATGCACATGTAAAGGTTGGTGATGCCCAAATTACTCGATTTCTGGGAGTACCCCTTCTCTAGGGCCTCCTAGATTTCGAATGCTCTTTTCTTGTATAACATGTTCGAGGCTATGGTAGGATCTACTGAATTCACGTTCCAGTTCATCACCATATAATTCTCATTCTCAAGCTTCTTCGTTGTTCCATCTGTAGTCTCGAGTGCTTCCTTGAGTAGAATATTGAGTTTGTTTTGACCCCCTATGAAAATCTTGAATACTCGGGCCTGCAAGACAATTTGAAGAAACTTGAGGCTTGATGGTTGTTCCTTGAATGACCACCTTGCCTTCTCTGGTTAACAATTGAGCCTCGGTATCCACCATCTTCTTTGATCTACGATTCTTCTCCTACTTCGATACTCTGCGTAAGGCACTGGATGTGGCAGGAAGAGAATTCGTCGAGAATCCCTCGCTTGATTCCTTGGCCTTGCGTATGGCGCTAAGATCTTCCAGGGAATTTGTTGAGCGAATTCTCATGCCAGAGAAGAAGGCCATGCATCGTGTGGCCTTGATGTCAACGTAGAGAACTCATGCGCAAGAGAGAAGAATTCTCTTTGTGTGTGAACTCTTCTCCCGAATGTCTTCTCGATTCCCGCATGCCCAAGAGTCTAGATCGAAGGCTCTGATACCATGTGAAGGGGTACGCAACATAGTGAAGACTCCTTGGCATGGAAGATCACACGTGGAAGTTATTTCTTTGGATTGGTTGGCACGAGAATCGAGAGAGAGGAGTGGAGAGAGAGATGATGAAAATAATTGCATTCAACTCAAAGCAAATAATGTGAAATACCCTCTATATATAGAGAGATTATACCTAATGCTAAATATAGAAACAGAAAATCGGGATTCAACAATTGACTAAAAATAGTAACCAAATATTCTCTTAGCAACTCTAGTTATCTTAACTAAAATACCAAACTCGACTAACTTGGACCCAAAGCAACCTAACTCAATCCCAGAGCAAAATCCATTAGGGCCGGCACCCTCTTGACCGGCAGAACTGCCACGCGGCCATCTTCTCATCCACACTAAGGAACGTAAATCTGTTTAGGCAAGTGACCAAGATGTTGAGTATATTTTTTGTAATGATGTAGTGGAATCTATTGGCCATCTATTTTTTGAGTGCACTTTGTCTGTGGAGGTTTGGAGAAGATTGTGCATCCATAGAGCAGATGTCTCCTCTTTTTGTTCTTGGTGGTCTTCTTTTCGATCCTTGGTTCACACTGATATGGCTGGCTGGGTTAGAGCTTTGGGTGCATTATGGGCTATTTGGTTGTAGTGGAATTCTACTGTCATTCAGGGGAAAGGGCATGGGTTGAGAATGTTGTAAGAGAAGCTGAGTGGTATGTTGAGTTGTGGCTCAATGTCCTGGAAGTCCATTCCATTTATTTCTCTCTTTCTAAAAAATAACTTCTAGGGCTAGTTTACTTGAGGGGCTAGGAAAGAAGTGTTAAGATATGTAAAACTGGTGTTAACCCGTAATTGTATTTACTTGTAGTGTGGTGTTAACACTAGTTTGTGTTTACTTGAATTGTTGTTAAGTTGTAGTGTTAACTTTTATGGTATTTACTTAGTAGTGGTGTTAGGTATATAAAACATGAGAGATGTCAGAAACATAAGTGGTGTAGAATTTTAATATGGGTTTAGCTAACACCAGTTGAAACTAGTGTTAGACAAACCCGTGTTAAAGTTGTTAAACCTGGGTTAGCAAATGAGGGGTTAAGTTGCCAAGTAAACTAGGCCCTAGAGGCATCTTGGAATAAGATGTTTGATGAAATTTTTGGGGAGAGATGCAAATTTAAACTTCTTGGACCACTTATGGAGCTTTTAGAATGGTCTGGACATTTGTTAAAACTTTTGAAATTGTGTTGATTTGCACAATATGGAGGTGTGGAGGCTCTTCCATGTGAGGAGAATATGCAGCAGATAGGTGCTGCATGCTATTGCTGTTCACACGATAGGGAGGAGAGAGAGAAGGCAGCAGTTGATGGTGAAGAAGAGGGAGAGAGGAGTTGATATTATTGGAAGTAGTATTGCATTAACTCAAGGAAACAAGTATATGAAGGTTCTCTTTTCATAAAGAGAACATATCTTCTAAACTAAGAAACAAACTCAATCAAATCAAATCTCCTAAAATTGGAAAGGAACAAATCCTCTAAAAACAACTTTCTAAAACCAAATATACCAACTAAAAAACACAAGACTTTGACCTAAAGCAAGAGCAAAGCAACCCTTATGGTCGGTGCCCCTTGGGTGCAAACCGGGACTGCCACGTGGCATTGTTACGTGGCACCTCATTCTCCACACTCCCCTTTAAGTTGAGACCGGGAGGATGATGACTTGCTGTACTTTGTCTCATTGATGGTGTGGCTAGATGCCCCACCACCTTCTTTTAATGTAACTGCGAATCCTCTTGTCACCTCTATAGTTGCTTCTTTGGCAACCTTTATAGTCGTGGCTATTGGAGTAGTCGTTTTGTCTTTACATAACTTGATAGACTCTCTTCTCCAACTTCTTAATTGCATCTTTTGTCTTAGATGCCTTCTCAAATAGTATGAATCTCGAAATCTACCGTTGCTTCATTTTAGAAGGTTGAGAGTGGTCTCAGTGCCTCTTTTTCTACACCCGAGAACCAAACACTTGATCTTGGCATTCCCTGGCATACTAGAGGATTCCACGCGCCCCCTCAATCCGAGTCGGTGTCATTGCTCCTACACCTCATGAGCCAGTGTATGGTGCTCGGTTTCTCTGGGCGTGTATAAGGTCAGAAGGTAAAGTCGATGGAGATAATGGGATTTCTTGTGCGTGATTTGATGAGAGGATAGGCTATGCATGTGGCTGCTGTATGCACAACAGGGCTTTTTTTCTTCTCTTCTCCTCCTTCCTACATGTGTAGAGAATCTCTCTGGAAGAGCTCTAATACCATGTGATGATTTGCGCAATATGGAAGTGTGGAAGCTCTTTCGTGTGAGGAGAATATGCAGTAGATAGGTGCTGTAGGATGTCCTTGTTCATGCAACAGGAAGGAGAGAGAGAGCAGTAGTTGGTGGTGAAGAGGGAGAGAGAGGGAGTTGATATTGTTAGTAGTATTGCATTAACTCAAGGAAACAAGTACAAGAAGGTTTTCTTTTTATAGAGAGAACATATCTTCTAAAGTAAGAAACAAACTCAATAAAAAATCTCCTAAAATTGGAAAGGAACAAATCCTCTTAAAAACACTTTCTAGAACCAAACATATCAACTAAGAAACACAAGACTTGGACCTAAAGCAAGACCAAAGCAACCCTTAGAGCCGGTGCCCCTTGGGTGCAAACTAAGACTGCCACATGGCACTGTCACGTGGCCAAACTGATCTGCCACGTGGCACTGCCATGTGGCACCTCATTCTCCACAGAAATAATAGGAGTTTTGGCCTAATTCTGTTTTTGGAAGTTGGATGTTATTGCTCCATTTTGTGAACTCTGTTCTATAGAAAATATTTATAAGGATGGCTCCATGAAGTACCCATAAGATGCCCGGACAGAAGCCTCCGTCAACAGCCTAGTCTTATAGAGAACCCATCCATAATCCATTGACCAATCCTAATGGTGACCTCTGCTTTTGTCATCATGGCCTTGCCAAATGTCATTGCCATGCTCTCTCATGGTAAGTGTTACATCAGACTCAATAATCATGAACTTGCACTAAATGATTTTGCTCATTGGATAGTGCAGATGCATCTTCCTGACCTTGATGTAGGCAATGCGATGTTGGCAATCCATTTGATGCTGCGAAAATTGAAGTTTATGGTGAGATTACGCCGGAGCCATTCTGGATCTCATTAGAATAATATGGAATGACCTTTAAGCAATCACAAAGCTTCTTAATCAGATAAGACTTGCTTGCTCTAATTATCTCCTTCAAGATCCTTTTGGACTTAGAAGCCTCACGATTGTGTAATAGAAGAATACATACTTTTATTTGCACAGTGGTTTTGCAGAGATAAAACCATATTTGAACAATTTCACCAAGATAAAGTTAAATTATAATTCTCTTGACAATCTTGCACAGATTGTGATAAGAAACCTTGATCAAACATTGCTTTCACGCCATGATAATAAATGTGAATGTAGATATGCAACATTGTAATAATCAAGACCACTACAAGAAATGGATGAAGACTTTTTTTATCTGATTGTCGACTGTAATGGTCGGCAAGCAAAGGCCCTGCTCAAGGTGAGATTTTTCATATGGGAGTTGTGTAGGAGATGTCTTGTGACTAAAGCCCAAAGAAAAGCTTGGATTCCTGATATGGTAGTTACTTGTTCTTTTTGTGATGGGGCAGATGAAGATGATGACCACATATTTTTTTGCTGTCCTTTCTCAAGATCAGTTTGGGAGGCCTTCCCCTTCGATTGGCTTTCAATGGATTCATTTTCAGAGTTTGAAAGAAGGGGGCGATGCAAACCTGGTTTCGCTATTTTTGGAACAAAGACTGAGCGAGCTGCTCCTCTATTTGTTCCTGGGCTCTTTGGTGTGAGAGAAATGGGACAGTCTTTCAGGGGTTGTGTTTTTATCGAGAGAATGTAGCGCAATGGACTAAATCTATGATGGCGGAGTGGCGTTCATCTTGATGTAGCACATTTACTATTTAAATGGAGTTGGACGGTTACTATATTGGGTATCCCTCCTTTTAGTTTTCAAAAAAAAAAAAAAAAATGTCAAGACCACTAGATGTAGTATGGAAAACCTTGGAGGGGAAAATGACGGATAAAGAGCCCCAGAGGGATGGATATTATATTTTGAAACTTCCCAAGGAAGAAATAGTAGAATAATGTTTTTATATACACCTACACCCTTACTGCTATTCCTTGTAATTCTATAACTATTACTAAAACTGATCATAATATGTGTGGAATGTAACTGCGAACATGATCCGCTCATCAAAAAAAGGAAAAAAGACCCTCAACATGATACGATTTATTTTCTAAGAAATTCTCATGTGATGTTGTAGGAGATACTTGACTTTTGTGATTTTTGGGGTAAGAACTTGTGCTTGACAGACGTAACCATGATGTGTTGAATGCGTATTTGAATTGGAATGTGTACTTGAGAAGTTCAAGATGTGTCGACCCATATTACAAAAAAAAAAGATGGAGTAGAGGGAGCAAATAAGAGTTGCTAAGTTCCTTGGTGGACTTGGACAATATTATGCCTTGTTTAGAGATTTGAGATCATTATTTTGACCCCTGAGGAAGCCATGGTTGCAAAAATCAATATGATATTCTATTCGGAAGACCACTTGGTCAGGAGTATATGATTTGTGGAGTAACAGAGGGTTGGTTAGTTTGGTATTTTGAATATTTAAATTCAATATAGTATGAGCATATTAATAAATATGGTAATAAAGTAAGAGGATACACTTTAATACGGAACTAATAATTTTTTCAAGTAGTATTTAAAGTGAAGAAAAACTGTTGCATATAACATTCATATTTGTATAAATTCAAACCCCCAATGAGATCCAATTGAGACTCTAGAAAATCCTTAGGGAAATACTTGGGAGCGCCTGCATCCTATAATCCACTAGCCATTGTGGTTATCTTCACTAAGATCAAATGAAAAGGTGGGATATATTTATAATATATAGGCATGTAAAGTATATCTGAGAAAAGGTTGGGGTGACATCGATAGAGGATAAAATGGGAAAGACATGTTTAAAGTGGTTTGAACATTTGTAGGAGTTGGGGGTTGAACTCTCTAGGAGGGGGCGAGGAAGATCAAAGAAGTGTTGGAAGGAAACTATCAAGTATGACCTTAATTACTTCAATTTAAGCCTAGAAATGGGTCAAAACAAATTTTTGTGGAGGCAAAGAATCAATGTAGTTGACCCCACTTAGTGTAGGAGAAGGTTTGGTGGTTGCTGTTGTATATAAAGTATATGAATACATACTCAATATCCACTTACCCTACTACAATACAACTTGACACTTTCCCTCTAGTTGGGAGCAAAGGTTGAACATGCCCAACTTGCTACTCATCATCTTAGATTCAATGTGTGCAAGCCTTTATTGAAAATTTCTGTGACGCGATAATCAAACTTTGTATAAGCTTAGTACAACAACCTAGCATCAATCAATATATATATATATATATATATATATATATATATATATATATATATATATATATATATATATATATATATATATTAGAAAGTAACAACGCAGCACCGATTTTGTCATCATGAAGAGTTGGGCTATTACTAAGATTGGTGGCAGAACATGGAAGTCCTTGGTTCAGGATCGTCATCAGGAAGATGAATTTTAACCTGTATCATCTCTTTAACTCTAAAGCCATTGCTCTAAATTCACCCTCAGCAATTGACCTTGTAACAACCTGCTGCTTTCTACTCCTTCAAATGATCAGATTTGCTCTAAGGTTTATACACATCAGCCAAAAGTGGAACATCTATACTCACTTGAACCTGCCCTGTTTGCATTAAAATAACCCTCGGTGTTAAGCTCGTCATTCTTGGCAGATACCAACCATGCTTTTAGGCTTTTTAAATAATGCAATTTCTTCCTTTCTTTTTTTTTTGGAAAAGGAAATAATGCATTTTCTTGTAGGCTACTCTAAGGTTGATGTCAGTGGGATCATGCATGAATTAACTTAAGACATTTATGCCTGGTGCTCAAGGGGAGATAGATTAGCTTCTCCACGAACCTTTAATACATGTTCTCGTGGAATCTGGATGATTTCCATCCTTCACACTTAGCTTATTAGGTTTTCTTTAGCTAGAGTATAAATTGGTTAGCATCCAAGCTTATCTATTTCTCTAATAGATCAAGCTGAATGAATTTTGCCATGAAAATCTTGCTTTATAATGTGGAGCAATGGCTTTAGCAATTATGGCTTTTAAGGAGTGTAGCGGTGGTTTGCTCTCCGAGTTCAGATTAAGGATAGATGGTTCCCTGTTAACACCCATCCTATAGCATGCAGATGACACACTTTTCTTCGTGGAGGTGGGAAGTTAGGAGGTTGAGAATGTTGCTGCCTTAGTCAGGATTTTTGGTGATATTTCTGGTTTGGGTGTTAGTCACTCAAAGTCTGCTTTTGTTCCTTTTCATATGGCACTTGAGGAGGTGGAGGCTGTTTCACAACATCTTCATATAACGAGTCATTTGCTGGTCCCTTACCTAGGTCTTCCTTTGAAGGGAAAGCGCTTGACAGTAGGAGATTGGCCGCCTTTGATTGAAAGAATGGGTAAAAGGTTGAACTCGTGGTGTAGAAAGCTGCTTTCTAGAGGGGGTCATCTTGTGTTCTTGACAGTAGTCCTATCAGCTATATCGGCTTTCTATTTATCTGTTTTCATGCCACCCAAGAAAGTGGTCAATAAATTGGAGATAATGAGGGAACAGTACATTTGGAAGGGAGCAGATCTTGTTGGGTGCTTTTTGCAGATGGTGCCTTCGAATGAGACTTGTTTATTAAAGAAAGAAAGGGTGTTGGGATCTGCTCTCTCACTGACTTTTGTGATGCCTTGCTATTGACGTGGGTGGTAAAGCTTTTTCTCAATGAAGACAGCTTGTGGTATACATTGGTGAAAGATTTTTATGGCTTGTGCTTGTCAATCCAGGAACAAGCCATTACCCACTTGGGGGATTCCACCTTTTGGAGAGTTTTGGTGCTGTTATGCAGAGAGTTGCTCCATTCCTCTACTCGATTTTAGGTGATGGGCAAACTTTTAGGTTCTGGGAAGATGATTGGTCTGAGAATGGGTGCTGGCTGATGTTATCCCTCGTCTCTATAGTCTTGCAGGTGACAAGCTTGCTCCTGTGTGTGGTGTTTGTGATGAAGCTTCCTCATTGTGGTCTCTAATGCTGAAGAGGGGTTTGTCTGATGCTCAGATATAGGATTTCTAATTCCTCCCATCTTTGATTAGAGATCTACATCCTGATGGCTCTATGCTTGATCAGTTGGCTTGGAAGGAAGTCCAATTTTTGGTATCATATTGCCTGTTGTGGGGGACGATTGATACTGCTAATGAGGTTGTGACTAATTACTGCCTTTTATGGAAGATGAGGGTTTCTCTCAAGGTTAAACTCTTCCTTTGGATGGTTAGACAGGAGAGGTTGGTTACAAAGGTCACTAGAAGATGGTGGATGGACTTGCACTTTGTGTGGTCAGGTTGACAAGGACATCCATAATCTCTTTTGCTTGTGTGACTTCTCTAAGCTGTTGTGGACCAGTTTGCACTTACATGAGGTTGACACTTCTTCGCTTGATGGGTTTCGGACTTCATTTAGGAATGACTTTTAGATGAATACCGGCACCTGGGTAATGGTGGCGGCTGCACTTTGGTCATTGTGGTTCCAATGCAATGCAAAGATTTTACGGATGAAAGAGCTTGGGTTGACGATGTAATAGGGGAAGCATCTTTTTTATCTGATCTTTGGACGCACCATTTGTAAGTATGTTCTGATTTTAGTAAGGAACGGAGTGGATGACTACAAACCTCTAGTAGTTGTCCTTTTACTTTTCCAAAAAAAAAAAAAAAGAAAATGGAGCAATGACTTGTAAGACATGGTTGACATTTTATGATGATAAGGGGGATGCTGCTTCCAGATTTTGGAAATTCAGAAGAGAACAACGAAATAAATAACCTAGAACCTTAAGATCTATGTGAATGATAATTAAATAATAGTGAATCAAACAATAACATGGCTTTCTTTATAGTTTCCATGAGAAGGTTCTCTAACAGGACCATGCAGAAAAGTAAGCAATATAAATAAGATAAGAAACAACGAAGAAGAATGCAATGGTTTAAGGGGTTTTGTCTTGGTAACCTAGATCAGACGTTGTTGAGACCTGTTACATCCATAGTTTTTACATATTTTTCTTCTCAAATTGTTTTGTTTGGTTACATAGACATGGGCACATGCTCTTTCAAACCCTACTACTTAATGATTTGAAACGCATGCTGCATATTTTCTTATTTTATGGAAAACATGGAATATGTTGGTTTTGGTCTCTATCCATTTATCCACCAGCCCATTTGCGTAATAGAATTGCAGATATTTGTGAACCTTGATGTCTGTGAATGAATATGTGTTGAGTGCATAAAATGCAAACATACACGTAGTTATCATCATTATCATGATCAGCATCTTCATCGTCATTGTCATTTTGACATATTGATTGGCTCATTTAGATTTGTTGGATTGGTGTAAAATTCTAATTTTTATGCCTGGTAGGTTGATATGTACAGCCTCGGAGTTGTCTTCTTTGAGTTGTGGCACCCATTTGAGACAGCTATGGAGAGGCATCATGTTCTTTCAGATCTGAAACTGAAAGGGTCACTTCCTTCAGCTTGGGTCATTGAATTTCCAGAGCAAGCATCCTTGGTACAGAGATTAATGTCTCCAAACCCTTTGGAAAGGCCATCCGTGAAAGAACTCCTACGCCATTCATTGCCTCCAAGAATGGAGGATGAGTGGTTAAATGGTATGTATTTTTTTCACGGTTGAGACTTTTGTAATTGTTGTTTTCATGAAAAATGTGATCTTTATTTTCTGATCCAAACACTTACCTTTTTTGGTGGTCTCATAATTCTTCAGATATACTGCGCACAATTCAAACTGCAGAGGATTCATATGTTTATGATCAGGTCATTGCAACCATTTTTGATGAGGAAAAGATAAATTTGAAAGCTCAACGGCAACATGGTGAAAGGGCGAAAACATCACGCAATGAGGCTTCCTTCATGCAACATACTGAAGTAGATACAGAGATCCGAGACATTGTTACTGATGTTGCAAAAGAAGTGTGTAAAACACATGGAGCCAGAAGGTTGGAGATCTCACCAATGCATGTTGTAGACAACTACCACCAGTTTAACAGGTCTGTTTCCTGTTTACTTTTGAGTTATCTTGTTCTATGCATTGGGTGGTATATATTTATAATTGCTAACTATCAGAAGTCCTTTTTTTTTCATTCTTACCTTAAGTAACATATTTTCAATTTATTGCATTAATATTGTTAAGGTGGAGGTCTGTCAAAGTTTTGAGTTCCGGAGGGGAATTGCTTGAGCTGTGTTATGAGTTGCGCTCTCCTTTTGTAAATTGGATTATCAACAACCAGGTATTATAAAATGTTCACGACTTTTTTTTAAGCATGTTTAATTTTATCAGATTATGTTTGACACTCAGAAAAAACTGTGGCTGAAGTTCTGCAGTTTGACGTTAGTTTATTATCAATGTAGGCCTTGTAAAGAGACTATTGAAGGAAATGAGCTTCACCTTTTTATTATGAGAATGAGCAAAGTCAAATTACAATAGGTTGTTGGCCTTGAAGTTTTCAAATGTAAAGAGCTAGCAACAAAAGCACTTTAGTGCTTTAAACTACAAATGGTTGCGAGTTATGTTGTATGGGATGACATGATAAAAGGAATCTGGTGGTCCAGAATGTAGTAATAGTTTGGAAATCAGGATAGATGTGTTATTGGATCTTTCACATGACCATTTTAACTTATCTGTACATGATATTGTCTGTGGTCTGATAATGCTTATGAAGCGAGCCTACGTAAGTGACTCACTTTGTGGGCCTTTATGGACCTAAATTCAAAAATCATGACTGACAATTCCTTGAATGAAGAATCTGAAATGTGTGGTCCACTTTCCATGAGTAAGTTTGTCAGCATGCCATCCTTTTTGTTTTTTGCTTCTAAAAGGGATTGTCAACATTGATCTTTTGGGTGTTAAAATTTTAATTTTGTTGTCAACGTCACTTTGGAGAATGTGCCTCTAACGTATGCCCATTTGCACATTTTTCTTAATGAAGATCATCTATTTGTTCTCCTAGCTTTCTTAACAAGAGCTGAAGAGATTCTGTTAACTTTCCCATCTGAGTTAGATGCTGACTCTCCATTGTAAAAATTACACCACAAGGAAATGGCAAGGTGGATCAGTTAAGGAAATGTGGTAGATGGTGAGCATGCTTTTATTTGTGTTTACGAATTTGGATGTGAGGTCTTGAGAGACTGCAGAAAAAATCATATTTAGCAAGGTTTGAAGGATTTACACATGATTTTTATTGATTTGGAGAAGGCCTATGATTTTGTCCCAACGGATATCTTGTGGAGAATTTTGGAGAAGAGACAGGTATCGATTTTATATATCAACCTCATAAAGGATATGTACTATGGAGCTATAGCTTGTGTAAGGACTAAAGATGATTTGACGGGCTACTTTGATATCACCATTGGTCTGCATCAAAGATCGGCTTTAAGCCCTTATCTCTTTGCTTTGGTGATGGATGAGTTGACGAAGCATATCCAAGCTGACGTGTCATGGTGTATGCTTTCTGCTAATGACACTGTGTTGGCTGATGAGACAAGAGATGGAGTGAACAGAAAACTTGAGTTTTGGAGGGAAGCCTTGGAAGTTAAAGGACTACGCCTAAGCAGGACAAAGACTGAGTATATGGAATGCAAGTTTAGTAGTAGATTGAACAATGAAGGGATTGATGTAAAAATCGGAGAAGAGTGTATTCTAATGAAAGATGCTTTTAAGTACTTGGGATTCATTTTCCAACAAGATGGTGGAATTGATGGAGATGTTACATATAGAATTAATGCAGGGTGGTTGAAATTGAGGGGTACATCTGGTGTTTTCTGTGATAAGTGGGTTCCTTTAAAAGTTAAAGGAAAGTACTATTGAGCTTCGGTAAGACCAACCATGCTGTATGGTTCTAAATGTTGAGCTATTTACTATAGGCATGTGCAGAAGATGTCTGTGGCAGAAATGAAGATGTTAAGATGGATGTGAAGTCATACAAGAAAGGATCATTTTTCAAATGAGATTATTTGAGAAAATGTTAGGGTGACATCGATAGAGGATAAAATGAGAGAGACACGCCTAAGATGGTTTGGACATTTGCAAAGAAGGCTACTAGATGCTCCAGCTGGGAGATGCGAGAAGTTTGAGGATGAACCTACTAAGAGGGGGTGAGGAAGATCAAACAAGTGTTGGAAGGAAACTATTAAGTATGGCCTCAATTACTTTAATTTAAGTCTTGAAACAGCTTCAAATCGATCTATGTGGAGGCAAAGAATCCATATAGTCGACCCTACTTAGTGTGTGAAAAGGCTTTGTTGTTGTTGTTGTAGCAAGGTTTGAAATGTCAGTTTCAATGCCACTCCGATAAATTTCCAAGTGTAAATTTTGCTGGTACGCTGAGACATGCCGTGGAAACAACCACCTATGTTTCGATGTTTGATTTCAACAATTTTAATGCCTTAAACATAGTCCATTTCGGAAGCACATTGATGTATGTTGACAAAAATGGTAAAAGTAGTTAAAATGATTATAATTGTAAGGATAATTATTTTCATTTAAGTCCCAAGTCTTAAACCCCGTCTTATACTCTCTATTTAAATGAATAATTATTTCCAAAATTGACTACATGAAGAAAGACGCTAATGTTAACACAAACTTAGGATTTAATTTTTGGGAATTAAACAAATATTTTCTCAAATCTACATAAAGGATTTACATATGGTTTTTATTGATTTGGAGAAGACCTATAATTCTGTCCCAAGAGATATCTTGTGGAGAATTTTGGAGAAGAGACAAGTGCCAATTATATATATCAACCTCATAAAGGATATGTACTATGGAGCTACAGCTTGTGTAAAGACTAAGGATGATTTGACAGACTACTTTGATATCACCATTGGTCTGCATCAAGGTTCGACTTGAAGCCCTTATCTTTTTGCCTTGGTTATGGAGGAGTTGACGAAGCATATCCAAGTTGAGGTGCCTTGGTGTATGCTTTTTGCTGATGACATTGTGTTGGTTGATGAGACAAGAGATGGAGTGAACAGAAAACTTGAGCTTTGGAGAGAAGCCCTGGAAGATAAAGGATTACGCATAAGTAGGACGAAGATTGAGTATATGGAATGTAAGTTTAGTAGTAGAGGGAACAACGAAGGGATTGATGTAAAAATGGGAGAAGAGTGCATTCCAATGAAAGATATTTTTAAGTACTTGAGATCCATTTTCCAACATGATGGTGGAATTGATGGAGTTGTTACACAGAATTAATGCAGGGTGGTTGAAATGGAGGGGTACTTCTGGTGTTCTCTGTGATAAGAGGGTTCCTTTAAAAGTCAAAGGAAAATACTATCGAGCTGTGGTAAGACCAGCCATGTTGTACGGTTCTGAATGCTGGGCTATAAACTATAGGCATGTATAGAAGATGTTTGTGGTAAAAATGAAGATGTTAAGATGGATGTGTGGTCATACAAGAAAGGACCGTATTTCAAATGAATTTATTAGAAACAGGGTTAGGGTGGCACTGATAGAGGATAAAATGAGAGAGGCCCGTTTAAGATAGTTTGGACATTTACAAAGAAGGCCACTAGATGCTCCAGTTAGGAGATGTAAGAAGTTGGAGGCTGAACCCGCTAAGAGGGGGCGAGGAAGACCAAACAAGTGTTGGAAGGAAACTATTAAGTATGACCTCAATTACTTTAATTTAAGTCCTAAAATGGTTGCAAATCGATCTGTGTGGAGGTAAAGAATCCATATAGCTGACCCCACTTAATGTGGGAAAGACTTGGTTGTTGTTGTTGTGGTAGTAGATTTATGTAGATTTACTCTATAATTAGGGATAGATGTGGAATGGAATCAAACCTTAAGAGAACAGACTACAGAGTAGTAGTTGTAATTGCCTTATGCCGACAACGAAAAATTCTTCTCTTGAGAAGATAAAATTGGAACAGGGCATTTTGGTTGGTCAAGGGGAGGGGAAGAGTATGATGCTTAGTTCCTTTTCTAGTCATTAGAGTTGTTGGTATCAACTAATGTGAGTTGAAGTGTAAGTATATTTTTTTTGAGGTAGGTGCAAAAAAAATCAATTTTCAGTGTGGGGTGCAGAGGAGTGTAGCCCCCTACGGTACAGATTGATGACAAGAGGGTTTAGAACATAACAATAATGGGAGCAATAACAACTACAACGATTAAAATGTCGAGTGTGTTTAACTAGTTATCTATCATTTCGATGAAGTAGGTGAAATGTTGGTGAAATTTCGTCGAAACCCCTTCATTTTGACATAATAGTAATGTTGACATGGCCTTCTCCTAGAAATAGCCAATTTGACAGCATGCCCACAGAATTTAAATCATTGATATTTAGTGAATAGATGGTTTTCATTCACGTGATTATGACAAAATTCATGACTTTTCCTCTAGTCATGATTTACTTATATTTTGATCTAGTAACTCTTGCTCTTATCTTTATGAATCAGTCACTTGTTTGAGATGGATACTCATTTCCATCCCTCAATGAGAGAATGCTGACCTTCTTACCTTGTGATAACTAGAGTCCTTTTGGAACGTTTTTAATTGTCCTAATATATATAAAATTGCAACATCAAGAGCTTTAAATTGAAGGCTTGATTTACGTGGAAAGCATTTCTCAAGAGAATGGAAAAACCACGGGGAAATGGCTTAGAGATCCTGATAATTAGTTGATTCTTCTTAGGGGAAAGTTGCACAGCATTCTATAAGTAGGACCTCGTGAGAGAGAATGGAAAATCTCATTCAAACTAAAACCCTAGCGTCTCTTATATAATGGGGAGGGATGAAAGAATTAACATGAAGAAGCCAAACTAAAATGAGAAATGACCAAAAAAAAGACAATGAAAGGGGCTCTAATACTCCTTGCAAGTTAAAGCATAGGTATCTTCTAAGCACAACTTGTTACATAGAAACACATGTCTCTTCTCTGTCACCACCTTTGTAAGAATGCTTGCAAGCTGAAGCTTAGAAGACAAATGAGGAGTAGCAATTCTCCATTCCATCATAGCATTCTGAATGAAATTGCAGTTCACCTTATGGAAGATAGGATTTGAGGCAATGTACGTAGTGGACTTGTCACAAAACGTTGGAACTGGACTCTTCGCTTGTACTCCAAAATCTATAAGGAAGGAGGTAACCCACATAACTTCACATGTAGTATGAGTCATTGCCCTATCATAGCCTTTGCACTAGAGCGGGCCAGTACTGTTTGCTTTTTATTGTGTCATGAGACACGATTGCCTCCAAGGAATATGGCGTATCCAGTGTTGGATCTTCTATCCTTAATAGACCTCGCATAGTCAGCATTGGAATAGGAACAAAGGTTTAGGTGACCATTGCTCCTATAGTATAGCCCTTTTACATGAGACCCTATTAGATCGTTTAGTATCAGACAAACATCATGCTAATGACTGTAGCATGGGTTGTCCATATACTGACTCACTCTTTTGACAAAGAAGTTAATATTTGGGTAAGTAATAGTTAAGTATGGTAATTTGCCCACGATGCTCTTGTATTTGTGGGCATCCTCAAAAGAGTCCAGCATTTCGCAAGGGTTACATTAGGTGCTTAAGCTAAACCATACAAATAAGGGTAAGCAATAGCGAAGGGACCTATAGGAAGCCATTAATCCATCCAAAAATGGAAACCATGATTGGAACCCACCTTTGGAGGGAAAAATTGTTTTAGACATGGGAAGATTCAAGCAAGACCTTTCTAAAAGGGTGTTTCACCACCTATAAGAACCCTGCAATGCTCCCAATCGAGGACGTTACCATATAGTGCTCTAGGTATTTTTAAACATAAGTGGTCATCACCACCCATAACATTGGCACACTATCAAGAGTGCAAAGCTTCATTCATAGTTCGTAGGTGTTTAACACCTGATCCCCCCTTTCATGAAAAGGCCTACAAACATCTCTCCAAGCGACCAAATAGCCACCCCTTCCATGCCTGGAGCCACCTTTTCATAAGAAGCACCGGCAAAGAACATAAATGCGAGAAACAACCTTAACGGGTAACTAAAAACAGAAACATGAAAAATTGGAATAGTAGCTAGTACCGCTTTAAGCAGCACAATTGAGCTCCCCTTGATAACATCTTAGCCCTCCAAGAGGCAAGCCTCTTCTCAAGCTTCTCCATTAGTGCATCAAAGTTGTTGATATGAGGTGATCCAGCCAGAAGGGGCAATCCAAAATAAGAAATCATTAAACAAGACTGAGGTGTAGATAACATGCTACAAATTGCTGTAGCTTCATCATCATCCATACCAAACGTGACGTAGGAAGATTTGTGGTAATTAATGGAAAGACCGCTTGCCTCCCCAAAGATATGCAATAAAGTAGCCACATTCTCAGCTTCAGCTATGGAGCCTTCAATAAAAATTATTGTATCGTCAGTGTATTGAAGCAAAGGAATCATTCCGACCATTGACCCCTACCAGAAAAGCCAAAGAAAAGACCAGCAAAAGAAGAGATTGCCAAAGTATTGATTACCAACACAAATAGCAATGATGGTAAGAGGCATCCTTGACACACCCCTCACTTGGGCTGAACCCATCCTTTAGCAGGATTGCCATTAAGCAAAATAGAGAATGAAGTAGTGGTGATGCATTGCTTCATCCACTGAATCCAAGTATCTGGAAAACCAAGGCGAAGCAAAGAGAGCCAAAGAAATTGCCCGGCAATGGAGCACATGCCTCCGCAAAATCCACCTTTCAACTTCTTAAAAAAAAATCCACCTTTCAAAGGAACCCTGTAGACCTAGTCCTCTTCTGGTGAGCCAAAATCTCTATAGCAGTAACAAAGTAGTCCGAGTGTCTTTGGCCCTTAACAAGAGCTCCTTACATTGGCAAGGTCAAAAAAATCCATCACTCGTTGAAAGTGATTAGCCAAAACCTTAGCCACAATCAAGTAGATGGCATTAGATAAGGCAATAGAAAGAAGGTCATCAACTGTCTCCATAATGCCCTTCTTGGGCAAGAGGAAGGGGAAGAACTTGTTTAGCTTTTCAAATCCTATCTTACCAACCATAAACTCCTTAATAACTGCAAGCATGTCTTCCTTGAGGAGACTCCAAAATTCAACAAAGAGGCAAATTGGAAATCCATCGAGACCAGGAGTCCGTATTCAAATCAGACACCGCCGCATGGACCTCCCCAGACACCTCTGCCACCAAACCATGCTACTATGTCCATTTCAAGGCCACGACATCTCTACCACGCCACCTTCACCTCCCCATCTGTTGTGTAGAATAAAACATGCGAAAGTGTGCAGTTAAATGTGCTTTGAGCTGTTCTTTAGATGTGAGCTTGTTCCCAGCGACAAGACAATGAATCTGATTCCTCCGATGCCTTCTTTTCCCACAGGCATGAAAATACTTTGTTTTGGCATCACCCTCTCGAACACAATGCTGGCAAGAACGCTGCTTCCAGGACACCTTGCGCTTTTTTTCTTCATCAATAACAAACAGCTGGTGCATCACTCTCTCAGCCACCTCAATAGGTGAAAGGGCTCAAGTGTCCTGCAAGCTATCTAAATGTGAAATTGCTTCAAGAGCCTCAGTCTTGTTCTTTACCTATTCCTCCTTAATTCTTCTATATCCACGAAGAAAAATGCGAAGGGTCTAAAGCCAGGCAACCATAGTATGGTTTGCCGAACTCAAGGGTTGAACTGCCAGCCATTGCTCCCTTACAATGTCCCAAAATTCAGGTTCTAAGAGCCATGCACTCTCAAACTTAAAATAGGTCCCACACCTCAAATCATCATTGGATCTCCAACAGATTGGAGTGTGAATGGACAAAGGATGGTGCAACGGTATAACATCGGAAAGAGGAAAGCACTCCATGAACTATATGGAGGTGAGAAGCTTGTCTAGGCAAGAACACAAGTCCACTGCCGAGCAGCTTCGCCAAGTGAATCTACGGTCCTACAGTTGGAAACAGGATAGACATCCACCTCCAAGTCAGAATTAAGATCACTAAACTTGATAACACCTCAGTCATGAACGAGTCGATCACCTGGCCAATCCAATAGCTGCAAAGTGACATTAAAATCACCTCCATTAAGCCAAGGGAAGCTAGCGCATGAGGCACGAACTTGGCGGTGATCTTCCCACAACTGAGCATGGTTTAAATCCAAATTAGGACCATAAATGGAAGATAGCAAAATCCGTAGACCATCAAACTTCTATGTTAGCACCACGGAAAGAACAAAATCCCCAAGAATATACTTCTCCAAGACGAAGAGATCAGAATCCCAGTCTACAATTTGGCCCCTAGAGAGTCCATTCAAGCTCTTAAAAACAAAATCTCTCCATTGAGAACCACCCACAAAACTCCAAATTTAGGCACAACAATTTTCAAGCTTGGTTTCCTGAAGCAAAATTAGTGAGGGTTGCCAATGCAAAAGATACTGACCTAGAGCATGCCTGCGAGAGGGAGCCCTCAACCCCCAAATGTTCAGACTTAGAACCGTCATTTGGCAAGGAAAGAACCCCCCTTGTAGAGTAGCCACCAGTAGCAGCAACACATTCAAGAGCATCAACAGTTGATTGCAGAACATGAGCCAAGGAAGTAGTTTTGTGACTAGCATCATTGTAGGATTATGGAGCAGCAGTAGATCCACAATGACGATGACGTGAATACTGCAGGAGATGCCACACAAGCGAAACCGGTGAGTTACCAACAGGCATTGCCGCCACATCTGGAACCAGGGAAGACTGCATTTGCAAAGACTCAGACTCCAAGGTAGCTCCATCCTCCCTCCGTAGTATCAAGGAGAGGCTTGGGAATTGCCTGACACATCGCCAACTCACAAGGAAGAGGGAAGGGTGGCAGAAGGAGGAGTTGTCAAAGGAATCCTCTGGAGATGGGCATAAAGGACCCTTGGGAGTTTGAGAGTCACGTGTGGTCCTTGTGGATGAGGCATCATAAGGGCCCATTGCAACCGAAGTGGTGGAGCCATGTGCCTCCACGATAGTCATGTGCCTCCATAAAAGCATGATAGCCCCCATGCTGTTTTGAAGCAACCGCTTGTTGCGAGATAGGTAGCACCAGAATTGGGGAAGTAATCATTGCCCCTTGAGCAACTGGCACTGTTGACTGCAACTGCTGTCGTCTCAAAGGTTGTCCATCGAAGATGCCCATTGGAGACGATGAAGACTGCAAAGAAACCCATTGCACGAAGATTGGAAAATTGTAGCCATTCCACTTAAAAGAAAATCTTGTCAGGAAGAACCTTCCCCACCTTCAACTAAATCTCCACAACAACCCAATGAAGATCACCACTCCAAAGCGTCAGGTCCTCGCATTGTTTTGGCCACCCAAAAGGAGAAGAACTTCCTCGACAACCTCGAGGCATCGCAATCATAGAGGGAGTCTAAAGGGATGAACCCAAAGAGATGGCGGTGGAGGAGTTCGTTCAGGCAACTATTGTCATAAGCAGAAGGAAGTCTCCATTATACTACACCCATAGTGCAAGGGACCTCCGAGAAGCAAAGCAACTTGTGGTCAGTCTCTGCCACATCCCACAGAAGGTACTTTCCCTCACCAATCAATGCCAAGGAATGTGTAACATGGCAACCCAAAATATATTGAAGATGGTGCCACAAATCATCCAAATCCACGGCTTCAGAAGGAGTCCCCCACCAGGGAATTCTCCAGAACCTTTACATTGGCCTTGATGGCTGGGGACCAAGGCATCGGCACCTTCGCTGCCAATGGGTAGGGCACCTTGAAACATCCTTCTCTGGACAAGGGTAACAGCGATGACCCACACCACTGCAAAGCAAGCACTTGATGGGATCCCTGCTGTTGGCTGAAAAATGGCCAAGGCCTCGACAACGGAAACACCGAACATGGCGACCATGCCATGCAAACCCAGTCGATCTCCTCTCCGTTGTCCTTGTTTACACCACTGCCCGGTCACCACCACCCAGCCATCCCCATTACCACCATCGCCAAACTTTTCCCCTTCTCTCTGCATCCCCTTTGCTAAAGTACATTTTTCAGAAGTGACAAACAAATCAAAGAAACACCACTATACTTGCAAACATAGAATCAATGGCGAGAACCTCGACATTGGTGACAAACAAATGTTTGCATGACAATGGTGGGCAAGTGACTGAAAGCAAGACTCCTGTAGCATTTGAACTGGTCTCTAGGGCTACAACGTCAGCCACAGTGCTTTCTCGCCACAGTCCGTCTTCATCCTGTTGAGATCATAGCGATCATCCTGAACACTCATAATGCTCCATAGAGGGTCCTAAAGGTTACCTTGACCTCCACAGGAGCACTCATCGATGTCATCATGTTCTTATGACCAAGGATGTTGCCTTCTGATTTTCAGCAATGGCCATCCCTTCTCTTTTTACCTTCTCTTACATTTTTCTCTCTCTAACTCCCTTGGCTTTGATGGCCTCTCCAGTTGCTTCCCTTGTCATTTTTTTCAAAGGAAGTATGGTGTCACTTGGATTGATTCAAGCTCGGATTCTTTTCAAACTCATTTTGGAAACTATATTTTATCATTTTAAAGGGGAAGAGCAGCTACTTTAGAGGTACCATGGGCCATATGGCAGTGGAGGAATCTAGTTTCTATAGAGGACAGATTGCGTTGAAAATGTTCTCATCTTATAGAGGGGTTGAGGAAGATGTGGATTTTTAGGGTTTTGATTTTCCATTTCTTTCAGCTTATTGTTTGATTGATGTATATTTAATTGGATGATCATTAATCTCGACTGATCATCCTTTTGTCTATCAAAAAGAAAAAAGCCTATGGTGACATAAGAATGTGTGGATGATGGATAGCTTAGCATTAATGTGTGGATGTTGGTGGGCTTCTTTCAATGAGTCAGTGCTTGAGTGGATATTTACATGCCCTGGCAGATGGATGCATGGGTTCATTGCTTTTGATTTCCTTCTATAAATGGAAAAGAGACGAAGAAGATGCTGGAAAAGGAAGCATTCCTTGTTTAGGCTCTAGTTTTGAGTGGAAGAAAATAGTTAATAATAGCTTTGTAAAATTGAGTTGTGAAAGGGAATATTAGAAGTCTTCATCATAGGTGGAAATGCAACTGAAGAACATTATATCTGACCTAGCATCAATACTGGTTGTAATCAAGGTGGCATGATGGTTACTCTCATGCTCAACTGTTGCTTTTAACTTTATGTGCTTGAGTGAGGCCAGGAATTGCCTCCTTCTGTCTCTTATGCATGGTTTACTGCTGAATGAATGAAGCATGGTTCTGTGATTTCAGTTCTTTGCAGGTACATATTGTTACTTTTTCTTTTAGGCTTCAAATATCTGTTGATCTGGATATTTTTGGCTCATTTGATCATTTTGTAATGGATTGTCAACTCAGACTGCTACTTTTTTTTGTTGGTATTGTTTCTTCTATATAAGGAGTACATTTATGAGGGGCACTGTTTATCACAATAGGAATTCTATAGGCTAGATATGCAAAGTTGTTTGAAGAGTTTGTTAGACCATTGATGTATGCTCCTTTTGCAATGCAGAAACTGTCTTTCAAGCGGTATGAAATATCTTGGATTCACCGGAAAGCCATTGGCCACTCAGCTCCAAATCGTTTTCTTCAGGTGTGTATTTCCTTCAATAATGTATGTGCTGAATGGGATAGTGCAGCATTTCTTCTCAAAGATTGAACTGTTATCTTTCATGTTTGAAGGACTTTTTTATTGTTTTAGGGGGACTTTGACATCATTGGAGGCACACCTACGGTTACCGTGGCTGAAATTATCAAGGTGCTGTAGATTTGACACAGTATTGTCACAATCCATTTTTTTTACTGCCTTTTCTTACAGGTCTATAATTGGTATCATCCTTTTGGCGACTAGGTTCCGTAGTCTTATCTATTTATGAATTCAATGCAAAGATATGCCTGATAAGGTCTGCTAGTGTTAAAAGATGGATAACCTATCAAAAAGAGTTGACAGATCTAAATAATGCAGAAGCAATAATATCAAAGTATAAAAGTAATTAAGAATGTTTAGATTTATGTGGAAACCTCACTCATGAAGAGAAGGGAGAACCATCGGAGAAGTGCCCTATGGGCATGTGTTTCTTTTTATTTCTTCTCAACAGAACAAGTGGGGGTACACGTCTATTTATAAGTCACCACACACTAACAAAAGTCTCACTCCAATATGTGGGATTAAACCACTACACATTTCTCTCAACACTCTCCTTTAAGCTGGAGCATGGAATGCTCAGCTTGTAACACAAAGAAACCCACTCTATATAATAGAACATAACCTCTGGACTGGTTCTTGCTTGTAGGCAGGAACACGGGTTGGAGCTGCTGCACAAACTGTAGCTGGTTCTAAAAAGAGGCCTCTCCTTTGGAGACTTGGTACCGGTGGTTCCTTATTCAGTATCTCTGAAATGGGTCTTTCTTTGAAGACCTCGAAATTGTATCTCTCACATAGAAACTTGAAATGAATCCTTCCTCTGAGGATCTCGAAACTGGATCTCCCTCTCTGGAGACCTTGAAACTTTGGACCTCCCAAAGTTATGGTTTCTCATGTAATGATTAACTACTCCAAAAGTCCGTAGCGGTATCCGATGTTACGCATCGTGTCTTGGAACTACAACAAAGGAGCTCCTAGATGGAGGTGACTATAACAGGCTTCCACACTCCCTCTTTCTCCCATACGAGTATGGGAGAATAAAATAACAACGAGAAGAAGATAAAATAAAAGTAGAGAAAAACCTTTCCTTCTTTTTTTTGTAAACATAATCATCCCTATTTTTTATGCTTGATTGTTTAAATTTTTCCTTTTTTTTCTCTTTTTTTTTATTTTCCTTTTTTCTCTTCTCTTTCCACCTTTTTTTTTTCTTCTCTCCCCTTTTTTTTCTTCTCTCTTCCCTTTTATTTTGAATTTTTCTTTTCCCTCTTCTTTTTTTTCCCTCTTTTTCCATATTTCTTTTTAAATCTTCCTCTTCCCTTAGGGTTTGGGAAAACCCAATGACAGCTCACAGTTGCGGCTCAGCCCCCCTAACATAGCTGCTCTCCACCTCCTCCAACGTAACTCCATTGATGGCGACAGCGTTGGACCACCGGGAGAGGGATTAGTGCCGATGTACGTCGGGGTCGTCGTCGGTGGATTTGGGCCTGAAGGGCCTGTGGGGGGATGAGGAGCTGTCGCGAAGCTGGGTAGCCATGCCCCCAGAGCTCCACTCACTGAAATGCACAGCTTAGGTCGTGCCCTGCATGCCGATGACGGCGGAGAGCCACGCAGGCCACCTGACGGCAACTTGCTCGTCGTGGGAGCCTTTGGAGAGGTTCCCGAGCGTCTGATCCATCGTGGCCCTAGAGCTTCTACTGCGATGGCGGCGGTGGCGGCTCTGGTCCCCGTCCTTCCCGTCGATTTGCCTCTTCTCGTTGACCCGATTAGCATCGGGGGCGCCGGTGCTGGTCTCTGTGCGGGCGACGGAGGACGCATGGAACCTCTTGCTGGCGAAGGACTGGCTCTCCGAGGGGTTGTTGTTGCTCTTCTTGGTCTTCCCAGAGGAGCGAGGGGGGGGGGGGGGGGGGGGGGGGGTGGGGGTGGGTTTGTTGCTGCTGTTGTTGGCTTCCCTTGCTTTGTGCTCAACCCATCGTGGTGGGGAAGATCGCTTGGCATTGTAGCCCTCATCCAAGCACCTCGTGTCGATCTCCTCCAGCCTTTTCAAACAATCCTGTTGGGTTTGAAGAACCCAAGTCACGCCATCACCTCCTTTGATCAGGTGGATGGAGATGTCTTGGCAGATCTTCCTCCAAAAACCCATGAATGATAAAACTCAAAAATAAAAACATAATGATAAACTTGAGAATAAATCCAAGAAGCAACTTGCTCTGATATCAAGTTGATAGATCTAAATAATGTGGAAGCAATAATATTAAAGCATAAAAGCAATCGAGAATGCTTAAGTTTACGTGGAAATTTCACTCAGAAGAGCGAGGAGAAAATCACAGGAGAAGTATCCTATGGGCATGTGTTTCTCTTTATTTCTTCTCAAAAGAAGAAGTGGGGGTACACGTCTATTTATAGGTCAACACATACTAACTAAAGTCCCACTCCACTATGTGGGACTAAACTACTACACATTTCTTTCAACAAAAAGGATAGTGCTGCTAGATCAACGCCTACTTCAATTGCTAAATCAAACTAAATTCATTTGGCAAAAAATAAGAAATGGCCATAACTTTCCATTCAAGAGAACATGCTGGTCCTCACCCAATTATCAATAAACTGAACTCCCTACAGCTGTCCAGCGCATGGCACAGTTGATTAGGTGCCTAATTACTGCAGGGCTCGTAAATCTGTAGTTTGAAATTGGAAGATAAGCATCAAAGTCAATGTAAATCAGGCAAATGTGCTTGCATATCCACGTGTTGCAGCAACTGCCATACTTGCCTGCATGCCATGCCTTGCTGCGTACATGTGCACCTGCATTCAGGCCTGGGAGCTGCAGTCTCAAGTTGTGTTGAATATAGGTATTTTCAAGGAATTTACACTACATTCTAGCTATTCAAATACTTCTCATCCAGATGCACATGGAATCAATAGAAATTCCATTTTAGACCTAACTAATCAAATTCTCCCACGTTTTGCTGTGGGAATTTATCATATTTGATTTTCTCTTAAACTGGAAATCCAAATTGTTTTGAGATTATTTTTTTTAGATCTATTATATATAATGGGATGAAATGAAAAGTCTTATTCCAATAGAAAATATTACATCTTTTTATATAGAGAGATGTGTTGGGTAACTTACATAAGAAAACTCGGTAAAAACATAAAATAAATAAACAGTAACTGACTTAACTTAAAACATAACTAGAGTGCTTAATACTTTCCCTCAAGCTGGAGCATAGATGTCTACCATACTTAACTTGTCACAACAAGTCTCAAATGTAGGTCTGGCAAGAGGCTTGGTAAACATATCTATTGTCTGGTTCTTTGAGGCAATTGATGTAGTGAAGAGAAATCTCCTCTAAATCAGATCTCTGGTGTGGTGATAATTAATTCTACATGTTTCGTGCGCTCATGAAACATAGGATTGTTGGCAATGTAAATAGTCGCCTTATTATTGCATCTCATCTCCATAGGCTCCTCAATCTTGACATGCAAGTCAAGTAAGATAGATCTAATCCACACAAACTCAGCTGCAATCTGTGCCATTGCTCTGTATTCTGACTTTGCACTCGAGTGAGACAACGCTCTGCTTTTTGCTCCTCCATATCACCAGATTACCAGCCACATAAGTACAAAATCCTGTAATGGATTTCCTATCAGAAAGACAACCTGCATAGTCTGCATTTGTGTAACCCACTATGGTCATAGACCTATCTTTCCTGAACAGTAGTCTACGTCCTAGTGTTCGTTTTAGGTACTTGAGCACCTCTATGGCAGCATCCCAGTGCTGCTAGGTTCACGTGTCTATAAACTGACTGAGTTTGCCAACTGTAAGCAAGATGTCTGGGCATGTAATAGTGAGGTAGGGTAATTTCCCAATCAACTGTCTGTAGCCTCTGGTCTTTACAACCTGTGATTTAGTCATATAAGTGCATCTTTGGATCTATGGGTATGTAGGCTGACTTAGATCCCAACATCCCAGTCTCCTGCAGTAAATAAGAGCATATGTCCTCTGGCTAAGGACAATACTGCTCTTTCCTCTCGCTACCTCTATGCCCAAGAAGTATTTGGAGGAGCCTAAATCCTTTATAATAAATTTCTCGGCCAACCTATGCTTGACCTCAACTATCTCAGTTTTATCATCACCAGTGATAATGAGGTTATCTACATAGACAAGGAGAGCAACAATCTCCTTGTCTGTCTTCTGCACAAATAATGAGTGATCAGAAGTAGATCCGATAAGCTCTATATCTTCAACAACCTCTAATAGCTTCTGAAATTAGGCCTTTGGACTCTACTTGAGACCATATATTGCTTTCTTCAACCTGCACACACACTCCCCCTTAGTCTTAAAGTCGAGGGGCTGTTGCATGTACACCTCTTCTTGCATATCACCATACAAGAAGACATTCTTGACATTCAACTGATATAACGGCCAATTAAGATGGGAAGCAACAGAAATGAAAATCTGCACTGTAGGAAGCTGGGCCATTGGGGAGGTGTCAAAGAAATCCATCCCATAGGTCTGGGCGAATCCCTTTGCTACAAGATGAGCCTTGTACCGAGAAATGAATCCATTTGGATTATATTTCACGGCAAAGATCCAACGACAGCCAACAATACGTGCATTAGGAGGTAACAGAGTCAGATCCCATGTTTACCGAGACTGTAATGCAGCCATCTCATCCTCTATGGCCTGATGTCATTTTGGATCGAGCATAGTTTGCTGCTAAGTAGTTGGTATCTGTGAAGAAGTAAGGGCATCTGTGAACAAGGCAAATAGGCGATTCAGACAATCAGTGGAAACTACCCCTGCCACCTAATAGTGCGCATAACTCCCAGGGGCCTTCCGAATAGCAATCGGAAAATCCATATCATAAGAGAAAGACTCGATCTCAACAGGTGGCTCAGACGGCGATGCTTTAGCATCAATAGGGGGAGGCTCAGAGGCAACTAGTATAACACCTATAGGATCATCACCAAACAACAACGGTCAGTAGTGTCAACACATACTTTCTCTGGGGAAGATGATGGTGTCGAAGAGGGTGGGTATGTTGTCGATATGTTACTGGTTTCCTAAATACTAGTGGAGGATCTCTGAACCAGGCAAGACTAGTATCCGTAGTATCTGGTGATGCAATTTGAGTAGTAAGAAAGTCTCCAAACTAAATGGAAGGAATAGGTATGGGAGCCCTCTCTGCCTCAAGTCTCAACTATTTGCCAATAATAGAAAAATATGGGACGACCTTATGAAAAGTAACATCGGCACTAACATAGTGCCTTATCTGTAGGGGATCATAGTATCTATAGCCTTTTTGGGCATGACGGTATCTTAGAAAGACACACTTGATTGCTGTGGGGGCAAGTTTATCTCTACTTGGCCCAGTAATATGCACAAAGGCTACATAGCCAAAGGCCTGAGGTGGCAATTGAAATAACTCTCGGTCTGGGTACAATATTTGCCATGGTACCTGCTCAGAGATAATAGAATTAGGTATCCTGTTAATCAAATAGCATGCAGTAAGCATTGCATCTCCCCAATATTGTGATGGAACATTATGATGAATCAACATAGTCCAGGCCACATCCAAAAGATGTCAGTATTTCCTCTCCGCAATCCCATTTTGCTGGGATGTATGGGGACATGTGGTCTGATGAATCACTTCATGGGGTCTGTAAAGTACTTTCATTCGTGTAGTACAAAACTCAAGTGCATTATCAATATGCGCAACTTTGTCGGTAGAAGCAAATTGATTTTTTATTTCAATAATAAAGGTCTTAATCACAGACCCAACATTTGACTTATTCTTTAAGAAAAATATCCAAGAAAGTCTGGAACAATCATCCACAATCACTAAGTAATATTTATGTCCTAGTCGATCTAGAATTCGACTAGAACCCCATGCATCTAAATGCAGCAAATCAAAGACAGACTCAGAAATAGTAGAACTAGTAGGATAAGTAGATTTGTGGTGCTTTACCATTTGGCACGAATCACAGTGAATCTTGGTGGCTGGTGAAAGATTAGGAATGATACGGTGAAGGCTGTCTAGAGATGGATGGCCAGGGCAATTGTACCACCATAAGGCACTCCCTGCAGCGAAACACTCATCCTCTTGGCACTGTGTAGCAACTGGTGTCTGAGACAGGTGATACATACCCCTCTCTTCAGGTCCGCCACCAATCATCCTCCCCATGAGCTTGTCTTGAAACACACAACCAACATCATAAAAAATCACCCTGCAATTAAGATCTTTCGTAATTCTGCTAACAGATAACAAGCTCATTGGGAAATCCGGAACAAATAGAACATTTGGCAATTTCATATTAAGGTTTACTGGCACCTCCCCTTAACCATCAACTCTGGTATGCCTCCCATCTACTACCTGAACTGTCCTACTAGGACGTATAGACTGAAAATACTAAAAGCTACTGTGATCGCCGCTCAAGTGCTGTGATGCACCTGAATCTACCAAGTTGACTTGCCAGAAACAAAAAAAACACACCCTGTACTTGAGGAGGCAATGGCAGCAGCATTTGAAGAGGACGGATTTTCCTGAGTAATTTGAGAAAGCCTTTGTACCACAGCATCATACTCAGCACGTGACACTGTGTTTGACTTTATCTCAGAAGAAGCAGCAACCTGATTGGCTACAAGAGGTCTCTTATGCTTAGACCACCAGGAAGCCTCCACGTGACTAATCCTATCACTGAAAGTGCACGTAGGACGTGGTTTGCCGATCTGTCCTCTGCCATGTCCATGCCTACGAGTAGAGGGAAAACCTCTAGTGCCTCGACCTCCACCAATAGCTAATGCGGAGGTCTGCCTAGTGATCTCAGGAGGAGTAGCCACTGTGATCCTACTAAGTCGGCTATAAGTCTCCTCAAGGGATGGAAGTTCCGATAATATCAAAATCTGAGAGTGTGCATAATCATATTCTGGGCCTAACCCAGAGAGGAGGTGCAAGGCTGCTGTCTCCTTGCGATATCCCTGCTGAGTACCACACATGCACACCGACTTGCACGCATTGTACTTCTGAAGCCATTTCAACGTGGCGTAGTATTGCATCAAGGGTTGTTCCTCCTATCTGGGAGAAAACATCTCATTGTAGATCTGATAGACCTTGCTGGAATTCTTAGGTAGGGAGATGGGTCGGGCAGCGGCAGATTGCTTTAGAGACTTCACTGGGAGGCGTGTCAGGGGTGCTAGAGGTGGAGAGGAGAGAATATACAGTGTGTCATGGAGGCTTCGCACTACTGGCTTTTTGGAGGATGAGGTGAGATGGGCGGTTTGGAGCTTGAATGCGGAAGGGTGTCCTGGCCTAGATAGTTTCCCAGTCCTCTTTTTCGGGGAGTTTTGACCCTTGGTGGGGGTGGATGTGATGCAGATGATGGAGGAGTTTGTGGTTGGGAACAAGGGTTTCGATAAACTAAATAGATATTATTTGTTTTTGCTACCTAAGAAGGAAGGGGCGGAGGTGATCCGGGATTTTAGACCAATTGCATTATCAAATGTTGTAGACCTTATTGTTGCTAAGGTCTTGGTCGATAGGCTCAAGGATCTTTTTGGTGACCTGATATCCCCAATACAGACGGCCCTCATTCGAGGGAGGGGAATCTTGGATGGTTTTGTGGTTGCATTGGAGGCTTTGGCCACTTGGAGGAGGGAGAAGAGACATGCTTTTCTGTGCAAGGTGGACTTCAGCAAGACATATGGCTTGGTACAGTGGGATTTTCTATGGGCTTCCTTGTTGAGGAGAGGTTTTCCGCGGTCTGGATTGATTGAATGAAGATGTGTGTGATGACGACATTCTTTTCAGTCCTGATCAATGGGAACCCAGCAGGATGATGGATATACCCTAGGAGGGGGGTTTGACAGGGTTGCCCGTTAGCACCTATGCTGTTTGTACTTGCGGCAGATGCTTTGGCACGAGCAGCACATAAGACCTATGATAGGGGTCTATTCATAGGCTTTATGGTTGGTGAGGATAGGGAGACAGCGGTCCTGCAGTATTGTGATGATACACTATTTTTGGTTGAGGGTACAGATCTAGAGGCCAGAAGGATTCTGGAGGTCTTTGGCGAGGCGTCGGGGTTACAGATAAATTATCAGAAGTCAACTTTTGTTCCATTTAACTTGTCGGTCACAGAGGCAGAGAGGGTGGGCGATGCCTTAAGGACAGATTTGGGATCCTTGCCATTGGTATACTTTGGACTTCCTTTATCAGATCGGCGTCTCGGGGTGCAGGATTGGCTTCCTCTGTTGGAGAGGATGGAGGGGAGGTTGGCGGGGTGGTCTTCCAGGTTCCTATCTAGAGGCAGAAGACTAACCTTGGTGAAGGCGGTTCTGGCGTCCATGTCGTCGTATTTCCTCTCGGTCTTTAGATTACCGCGTCGGATTGAGAAGATCTCAGGACTGATGAGGGGTTTCTTTTGGGCTAATGTGGAGTCGGTAGGTAGGGGGTTGAGGTTAGTGTCCTTGGAGGAGGTGTGTAGACCGGTACAGGAAGGGGGTCTGGGGGTTAGGGATGTGGGCAAGGTGAACATCAGCCTCCTCATGAAGTGGATTGCCAGGTTGGTGGGACAGGAGCAGGGGCTTTTCGGTAATGTTATGCGGCAATGTTACGGCCCCTTTCTCTCGTGGGGACCACTGGTTTCCCCTCCTTTAGGAGCCTCTCACTTTTTCAGGGGTTTGGCAACGGTGGCAGGGAAGGTGCGTGGTTTCTTCTCTCCCACGTTGGGGGAGGGGGATGCTTTTCGTTTCTGGCATGACGACTGATAGGGGACTAGCTGCACCCTTGGCGACCGGTTCCCCCACCATTTTGGGAGTGTTGTGGACCCGTCGGCTACGATGGGAAGTTGTTGGGATGGAGCTTGGTATCCTGCTTTTAGGGGGGCTCTCAGACCAGAGATGTGAGGAGTTCCAGCGGATTTTGCAAGAGCTAGAAGTTTAAGCACCAGAGGATGGCCTTGATGCTTTCTCCTGGGAAGGAGATTTTTTGGTGGCGAAGGTCTTCCGCAGATTGGGGAGTGACATGGTCAGCTTCGACGTCTACTTCTTGTGGGACTGCAGGTTGCTCTAGACGGCAGAGTGCCCTTTGAAGGTGAAAATCTTTGCCTGGTTGGTGAGAAGGGGAGAATCATGACGAAACGATGAAGAGCGAAATGGAACTAGACGGATGACCTGACTTGTCCTCTTTGTGGGCGAGCCGATGAGGACATCCAGCACCTCTTCTTCCAGTGTCCTTTTGTGGTACAGGTTTGGCGAAGGATTGGTATCGACTGGATCACCCATCGGCATGAGGTTGCATTCTAGTCCTCATTCCACAGAGGTGATGCATATGGCGGAGGGATAACCTTTAGATCCAAGAAGGATATGGCCAAGGTTCTGGCAGTCCTGTAGGGTGTTTGGTTGGGAAGGAATGGGGTGCTTTTAAGGGGAGAGAGGTCTTATGTTGAGAAATTTATTTTTTCGATTTCCTCCCAGGTGGTGTTTTGCAGATCTATTTTGTAATATCTGATGTAATCTGCCTTTTTGGTATGGAATGATTTTGGGTGGTTATCATTTGGGTAACTGCCCTTTGGCTTTTCAAAAAAAAAAAAAAAACAAATGATGCCATCTCCAATCCGTGGCGAGACGACATTCATAATCCACACTCTGACCATAGCATTGTCCTTCTACGAGGCATATTTCCTGGTCTTGTTCTGAGACTCTGGCTCAAGTAAGAGATGCTCCTTGTCATGACTCTCAATGGTCATCAAGAATGTTTGAGACCAACGAGTATAGTTGGTCTTATCCAACTTCACAATAGGGACGAATGACTGGTTTTTGTAGTTCCCGCTTTCCTGACTAGTCTCCAATGTCACCTCTGACGATGATGACGAGGCCATGATGCTCCGAAACTATGGGAAGATGCCGGAATCAAGTCTAAAATTTTATTTTTAGTCACTGAAGATCACAAAAGTGAGTGATCTGGCATGAAATCCAAGCGATTCCTTCCTTGGAAATCATGTTAGACAATCATGGTAGCTCTCCAACAGTTGAAAAGGCCCCACTAGGGTCCAAAGGCACCCCTAGTGGCCCTCGAAAGGAGGGCTACTACCCTCCTGCTCGCTGTGTCGGGTTGACAAGACCTACCGACGACTCTACTACTTGCCAGTGGATAGGTCACTGCCACCGCCTAACCACAATGCCGCCAGGCCCACTGGTGGTGCCTACAGCGCCACCACAGAGGCTGGTTGCCCTTGCAGCGCCGCCGCAAGGGTAGCGAGGCCCTTCAATGCTGCTGCTTGTCGCTGGTAGAAGCCCCTTCGCCGGCTATGCTGTCGCCGGTGAGGGTGATGGTGGCGATGAGCGACGTGGAGAGGGGATTAGGGTTTTGGTGGAACAGGTGGGCGACCTATTTTGGTGGGATACCTAAGCGTTGATTTAAGATCGCCACTCTAATATCAAGTGGGATGAAATAAAAAGTTTTATTCCAATACAAAATCCTACACCTCTGTATATAGAGAAAGGTGTTGGGTAAATTACATAAGAGAACTAGGCAAAAACATAAAATAAATAGTATCTGAGTTTACATAAAAGATAACTAGAGTGCTCAACATATACCATTAATACAAAAAATAGACCTTAGTTTCCATAGATTTGATTGATATCTAAAATTATTTCATGAATGCAACTTAAAATGTAAAGTAAACATGATATGTTTATCCAATTTCTATTCTTAATACGTCTTTCATGCTTATATACAATTAGTGTAACCTAGAGATCATCATTATATTTCATTATTAAAATATGCCATATCCAATATCCAACCTTAAGGTGGATGTTAGTTTCTTAGGATGTAGAGATATTCCTCATGTTCTTGTAAAGCTCCCAGTGGCATGTAGAACTTGTCAACATGCAAAAAGCATTAGGACTTGCAAGGTCGATGGAACCAAAAGATCTTGATTATGGACCAATAATAGGTGTGGATTGATTATTAGAGAAGGATTCAGAGGGCACTCTCCCACCCCAAATCCAGTGTTAATCCGCCCTTTTATGTATAAGGGACACAAATAGACCTGACTGTAGAAAGCCCGATGCAAACAATTTGATGTGAAGTAGGGAGCAAATGGTGTCTTTTGTTGACAATTGGGGGACAAATGCCCAACAAAAAGGGACCAGCACTTTGTTTTAGTGTATAGAATAGATTTTTCTGCAATCAAAGGGGAAAATCAAGAGGCATGCTATCTTGGCCTCCTCCACGGTCCTCTTTCCTTCTCTTTTTTGTGTTTCTCTTCCTCTTGTCCTTTCTCCACACGTGCGCACCTGTGCTTATACGCCACCAAAAAAGAAAGAAAGAAAAAAAATCACACACTCCCGTTCCTTTTTCGAGATGCATGCTCAATCATTTACATGAGAGGAAAGTGAAGAGCTAAAATCAGGGCAATATCAAGAAGAAAGATTGATAGAAATTACCCTGATGTGGTGGACAATCCACTGAGCTTCTCTTCTTCAAGATCTTCCTCTTCTACTACTTCAAGAATGCAATGGAGTTTAGTGTGGTGAAATGAAGGGGGAAGTGCTTCAAGATGAGAGCAAAATGGGGGAAATCAGCAAGTCAGCACGGGAGGGGATGATTCCATTTCTCTTCTCTCCCTGCCTTTACTTTTTTCTCCACATTCTCTCTACTTGTCACTCATCATGGGGGGAAATTGCTATCACTTCTTGGTTCCTTGCTCTTTAATCCCTACCATTTCATTTCATTTATCTTGTTATAACAATGTTTTTTTTGTTTCTTTTTTTTCTCCCTCCCTTCGGAAAAAGGTTACATCAATGCTCTTGACTTGGTATTTGTAACTAATTTCTTCCTTAAGGCTTTAATTAATGTTTAATTCAAGGTTGACTAATTGTTAATTACTTGGGTATGCCAAGTGGGGTCTTGGGGTGGAGAATTGCATGCTGGTTGAGGACCTGAGGTGGTGTCAAAAGTTGACGAGGGAGGTAGTGTAGAGGGCTAAGGGAGGTGGCAAGGTGGCAGTGATGCCTATGAAGACTGGTGTATTGGCTTGGTGCTTTTGGGATGTTTTGTTGTGTTCATGTTTTCTTTTCTTTCCCCTTTTTGTTTTTGTTTTTTTCCTTTGGGGGTGGGGTGGGGTGGTGGTTGCGAGGTTTGTTTATTTTATAAATGAAAAAAAAAAGATTTTATTAACTTGGACTGGTAAAAGCTATTGCAAAAGCAACATTAAAAGCTAATGAGATTTCAAGATTTGTGGGACTCTGGTGGTATTTCTCTGTCTATGCCCTATACATTGGGATCGATGCTAAGATATGGTTTTGGTAATCTTTGATCATAGTATACCCATGAAATTGTTTATTTCTATTACCGTTCTGAGGTCCTTCAGTATATTTATATCATTTGTCCTTCTCAAAAAGAATTATATCATTTGTCAGCTGAAGTTCATATTCAATGATGATCTTGTGTATTTGAAAGGTGACATGTATTTTGTTTGAAACTGCAATTTAGGTGGCTTTTGACATCCTGAGTCACTTTTTTCATTCTGATGGCTTTGACATTCGTTTGAATCATGGCCAAATATTAGCTGCTATCTGGTCTTGGGTGGGCATTGAGGGACCTCTTAGGCAAGATGTTGCTAATGTATAAACTCTGCTCCTAAGATTTTCTTGTATTATATTTTCTTTTGCTTTTATGATTCTTTTTGGTTTCAAAATCCATCCATAATGAAGGTATTGTCATCCTTGAATTTATATCCTCCACAATCATCAGAGCGGAGAGGACATTGGACTTTCATCCGACGCCAACTCTTGCAGGTAGGCAAATATGTCTTTTGCATTGTTGTGGTTAGCTGATTCTTAGCTAGTTTTTTAATTTGAATTTCCATGTAAAACAATTTGTCTTCTTTTTATGTGATTGAGCAATATATTACTATTGGTTTGATATGTTTGCTGTATTTGATCAGAAGCTCTAGTTTAATTGATGTATACTCTTTCATGCATGGTTTATGGCTTCTGGTGTATCATTACAATATCCTTTAACTAGTTATTTCTTTTGAAGCTTTTTGTTATCAATTGATAGATTTTTAAGAATGTCGAAAAAGCCAATAGAAACATTGTCACTATTTCAGTATCCATTTCCATGTTCTCTTGATGTTGAAGTCAAAGAAAGTAAGTTTCTTGTATTAATATATAGAGGGTGGAAAAGAAAAAAAGGAAAAATTATATGATTAGTCCAAAAGAATAAGAAAATACAAAATTATATATGGAAATAAGAAAGAACAATAAAAGATTGAAGGGGCTCAATACTCTCCCTCAACTTGGAACATAGACGTCAATCATGCTTAGCTTGGAACAACAAATATCAAAGGACGAATGTTGCAATAGCTTGGTAAAGATATATGTTGTCTGATCCTTTGAAGAAACAGTAGTAGTATAAATGAGGCCTTGCTGGATCAAGTCACGAGTATAGTGACAATCAACTTTCACATACTTGGCCATCTCATGAAGCATTGAGTTATTGGCTATTTATGTGGCGGCTCAATTATCACACCTCGTCTCCATAAGTGTGTCCACTGGTATATGCAAATCAGTAAGAAGTGACTTGACCCACATCATCTCAGAAGCTGTATCGGCCATGACTTTGTATTCTGACTCAGCACTCGACCGGGAGACCACAACCTGTTTCTTGCTCTTCCAAGTGACAAGATTCCCTGCAACATAGGTATAAAATCATATCGTTGACTTTTTATCAGTTCAACACCCTGCATAGTTTGCATCTGAATATACCACGACATTCATAGAAGTCCCTTTGCGAAACAAAATCTCTCTACTTGGAGCCTTCTTGAGGTACCTTAGTACCATCAGTGCAGCATCTCAATGTTGCCTTGTAGGTCGATCCATGAATCGACTCAGTTTCCTAATTGCAAGGGAAATGTCGGGTCTAGTAATAGTCAGGTATAAGAGCTTGCCTACCAGTCCCCTATACTGCGTGCTGTCCACTGTCTTTGCATTTTTATCGTAAAGATGAGCCTTGAGATCTATGGGAACATGAGTAGGTTTGGCTCCTAGTTTGCCAATTTCCTATAAAACATGAAGAGCATACTTCCTTTGGGATATCACTATGCCCTTCTTACTATGTACCACCTCAATCCTAAGGAAGTACCTCAAAGGGCCAAGATCCTTCACGACAAATTTACCTGCAAGGCATTTCTTAACCTCAGCTATACATGTGCCATCATCACCTATAATGATCAGATCATCTACATACACAATTAGCGTAACAACTCCCTTATCTTCCTAACAAATAGGGAATGATCAAAAGAGAACCTCTTTAGGCTAATGCCTTCTACTAACTTTGAGATCTTCTGGAACCGAGCTCAAGGTCTTTGCTTTAAGCCATATATGGTTTTCTGCAACTTGCATACTTGGGAACAGTCTCCCTAACTCTCGAATTGAGAAGGTTGTTACATATAGACTTCCTCTTGCAGGTCTCCGTAGAGGAAGACATTCTTCATGTCTAGTTGGTGAAGAGGCCAGTCAAAGGGAATTACAACAGCAAGAAGAATGTGCACCGTGGGAAGTTGAGCCACTGGTGAAAAAGTGTCAAAGAAGTTCACACCGTATGTTTGTGTGAACCTTTTTGCAACCAACTTAGCCTTGTATTTAACAACTGACCTATCTGGGTTGTACTTGATGGTAAACACCCATCTACAACCAACCACCGTTGCTCCATCAGGTACCTCTGCAAGCTCCCAAGTACCACGTAAACGAGGTGCATCCATCTCATCCTTTATAGCCTGCTACCATTTTGGATCAAGCATAACTTGGTGAGAGGAAGGAATCAGAGTAATAAACAAGGTGTGACAAAACTTCCCAAAATTAGTCCCCAAGCACTTTGTAGAAACAACTCCTAAAATAGGATAGCGAACACAATTGCGTGGTGCCTTTTGAATGGCAATCGAAAGATCAAGATCATCTGACACCATATTTGGAGGTTGTGTATCATCTGATTGCTCTGAGGAGGTAGTATCGTGTATAGTCCCTGTATTACCAGAATTGGGCAAAGTTTGTAACAAATCTGTGCTTACCTGAATGGAGGAAGATGATGGTGCTGAAGAAGGGGGGTGTTTCCTGGGAACTTGTGGGTGACAGGAGGATCACGAAACCTCTCAAGCCTACTCGTAGAAGGCACAGGATCAGTGATCAGAATAACTTCCAAGGGGGTAGGTGGTAGAGGCACGGGCACTATGGTGGGCTTAGGAGAAAGACTGCATCCAATCGTTGAGAAGTATGGAATAGACTTATGGAAGGTGACATTGACACTAACATAATGTTGAGCAGGTATAATGTCATAACATCAATATTCCTTCTGTGTGTGAGAGTATCCTAGGACACATTTCACCGCCTTTGGAGATAACTTATCCCAACTAAAAGAACTAAGGTGAACAGAGGCAACACACCCAAAAACACGTGGTGGAACATGAAACAATTTAGCATTAGAATGTAATACCTTTTTACATTATGTCTTGAGGGTCTATTTATCATGTTTTTATTTCTTTGGACTCTTTCTATATGTTTTCCTTACCTCTTTATATAAAGAGGTGTAGGACCGGCTTCCTAAATAAGAAAGCTTATTTTCTTCAACTTGGTATCAGAGCACCAAGTTGGGGACTCCGCCAAAGAAAAAACCCTACCTCAAACCCGCTTCCGCCATTACGGCTAGAAGCCACCACCACCATCGGCGGCAGCGCCGACGCCCCCGTAGCAGCAACAACACCACCACAGGGCGTAGCTGCTGCTACTCATCACCCACTGTCGTCGCGCTACAGTAGCAGCATCACCTGGTGCTGCCGTCGCGTGCTGTAGTCGTGCCTTTGCCTCTTTGAGCTGTCACTCGGGCCATTGGAAAGGGGGCTGCGTCGCCTCTAGAAGTCCGTAGGAAGGTTCTTGAGTGTCTTGGTGATGAAGTTTTAGATCAAGAACCTTCCTAGCTGTGGTATGATTTCCTTCAAATTTGTGGTCTGTTTTTGTGGTGTGTATTCCTCTTGGTTGATGGTTTTTTGGGTGTGTATTGCCCTTATTGCTTGATTATTGGGGTGTGTATTCCCCAGTGAAGTGTTGAAGATATTGTGTGTGGATTATGGGGCGTGTATTCTTGGATATTGGTGTTTGATACAGGATTTCAGATCTGCAGTTGGTGTCCTTTTCTATGTGTTTAGAGTTAGCATGGCTTCATCAGCAGAATCTGAGGTATCTTCAAGACAAAGTACAGAAAGTGGGGTGTACAAGAGCCCCTTCTCTCTGATTGCGAAACTGGGTGAGAACAATTACCCCCGTTGGTCTTAAACCTTCCTTGTTACTGTGAAAGGTCATGAGAAGAAACATGTGCTTATGGAAGCACCACCGGAGCAGAAAACAGGGAAGTATGCAACCTGGAATAGGGATGATGCTATGGTAAGAGCTTGGATCTTGAATGGTGTTATTCCTTGCATTGAAGATGAAATTATATATTTACACCTTGGCTAAGGAGATGTAGGATGGCTTGAAGATTGCTTATTCGCATGAGTTGAATTCAACTCATGATCTATGCCATCTTAAGTAGGAGGCAATGAGTTTGTTGCAGTATTACTCTATTATGAAGGGATTGTTGGAAAATATAATGCTTGCATGTCGATGTGTACATCTACCACATGCAAGGATCACAGAAAGGAGTTTGCAGCCTATATGTTCCTTGCAGGGGCGGAGTGATGATTATTCTGCAGCTCGCTCTCAGATTCTGACTCTTCCTAAGCTTTCTCCTATTGAGGAAATTTACAGGAGGCTAAACAGGTTGCAGATTCAGCCTACTCATGATACAGTTGTCACCAATACATCTTCTGCCCATGCAGTTGTTAGTAGCCGTGGTGGTCGGGGTGGCTTCTTTCGTGGGAAAGGCAGAGGACGTGGCGATGGTACACATAGCAAGCCGACATGCACCTATTGTGGGAGGATCGGCCATGTTGAGGCCAAGTGTTGGAACAAGCTTGGAAGGCCTACTATGGCCAACCAGGCTACCGTACCCCTACTCCTGTGCTTTCTATTGAGTCCCTTGCACTTGCAGATGCTGATTATGATGCAGTGGTACAACATCTGGCACAGTTGACTCATGATCAGCCACAGTCTTCAGGCACAACAGCTTATGCTTAAGCTTCAGGTATGAGCAATAGTTGGTTGATAGATTCAGGTGCTTCAGATCACTTACCTGGGAATCCTTAGTGCTTTAGAGGTATACAGGTGGTTCCACCAGGACATTTTGTTCAGCTTGCAGATGGTAGGCATGCCCCCATTTCTGGAAAAGGAGAGGTGTTTGTTTCTCCCACTCTACACTTGTCAGATGTATATTATGTTTCTGATATGGTATGCAGTTGCTTTTTATTAGTACTATTACAAAGGAATTGAATTACCGAGCCATTTTTGATGTTGTTGGTTGTGTTTTTCAGGATCACATGATGGGAAGGATGATTGGTAGTGGATATGAGGAGGGGGGTGTGTACCGGCTAGTGCAGAGTCCAGTTGCAGCAACCTGTTAGACGAGTCCTGCTGGGAGTGCCTTGCAGTGGCACAGACAACTAGGCCATCCATCCCTGGACAAGCTACACCGGCTCTTTCCACATCTGTCACCAGCCATGAAGATTCAGTGTGATGCCTGCTAGTTGGGGAAGCACCACAGATCCAATTTTCCAGTTTCCACGCATCCCAGTAGTTTTGCTTGTTTTGATTTGATAAATTTTGATGTTTGGGGTCTTAGCTGTGTGACAGACCGACAGGGCCATCATTATTATTTGATTCTAGTGGATGATTTTTCTCGCCTTTCATGGTATTTTTTGATGCATAATAAATCAGATGTTGGTACTATTACTTAGTATTTTGTGGTTTTTGCGAAGAGTCAGTTTAGTGTATGCATTCAAACTATTATAATTGACAATGCCTTAGAGTTTTGCACTAAGCAGTTGGTGGGATTTTACAGCTCTCTAGGCATTGTGCATCAGGCTTTCTACCCCCACACATCACAGTAGAATGGGGTTGCAGATCGCAAACATAGACATATTCTGGGTACTCGAGCGTTATTCAGAATAGTATACCACATACCTACTGGGGTGATGTAATACTTATTAAAAGGCTTCCTTCATTTGTTATCCATGAGCAGGTGCCATGGACAGTGTTGTATCCTGATGCTGAATTGTTTCCTATGCCTCCTAAGACATTTGGTTGTGTAGCTTTTGTCCACTTGCTTGGACCTGGTTGGGATAAACTTGCCCTTAGAGCAACCAAGTGTGTGTTTCTTGGCTATTCTCGCACTCAGAAAGGATATAGATGTTTTGATCTTATCTCTAGAAAACACTATATCAATGTGGACGTCACATTTTATAAGTCTATTCCTTTTTTCTCCACATCGGGGTATCGGTTACGGGATATGGAGACTGTTGTGCCTATGCCTGTGCCTCCTGTATCTATGGATGGCTTTGCCAGTACTAGCGGAGAGACTACCTCCTCAGAGCAACCTTTGAGCACATTCAGACTTGTACCACCAGATGAGAAGACATTCAAAGACACTATATATCAGATACCTATCAATTATAAAGAGAAGCATACACACGCAACCCCCCCTCCAGTGACCATTGGACCACCATTGTCCTCCCCTGTTCAGGTATATGTTGATCCATTTGATAGTGCTTCTCTTGTTGATGTTTCCTCAAGTCAGGTATCTGTGGATATTGATGATGATGTGCCTATTGCCATTTAGAAAGCTCCTCGCTCTTGCGCCCAGTACCGTGTTGCAGGGCATGTGGTCTCCATTGATACTCTGAGTACTGAATTTCATGCATTTACTGTTGCAGTTTCTAGCACGACGCTTCTTACTTCATATTAACAGGCTTTACTTGATCTGCACTGGAGGTCGGCTGTGGAGGAGATGTCTACTCTCTGGGACAGGGGCACTTGGGAGCTCACTCTGTGACCTGCTGGTGCCCATCTTGTTGGAGCTAGATGGATCTTTTCCTTGAAATACAACTCGGATGGGTCTATTTTTCGGCATAAGGCTTGTCTTGTGGCTAAAGGATTCACCCAAACCTATAAGATGGATTTCTTTATCACTCTCTCGTTGGTTGCTTGCCTCTCCATAGTCCGTGTACTTGTTTCTGTGGTAGCACACTATAGATGGGCTCTACACCAGGTGGATGTCAAGAATGCATTATTATATGGGGATCTTTAGCAGGAGATATACATGCAGTAGCCTCCAGGTTTTGAGGCTCAGGGGGAGTGTGTTTGCAAGCTTAAAAAGGCTATTTATGGCCTTAAGCAGAGTCTCCGAGGCTGGTTTCATCGCCTGATAGAGGCCTTGGATGTGATTGGGTTGCAGAGGTCATCTTCTGACCATTCCCTGTTTATGAGGACGATTAGTGGTAGTTCTGTGGCTTGACTTGTTTATGTGGATGACCTGATACTTACAGGTGATGATGCAGTTGGTATTTCTCAAGTAAAGGAGTACTTAGCTTGCTAGTTTGTCTTGAAAGACCTTGGGAGGCTTAGGTACTTTCTTGGCATTGAGATTGCTACGAGCTAGAAGGGTATTGTTATGTGCCATAAGATGTATGCTTCAGACCTTCTCCAGGAGGCAGGCATGCTTGGGTCCAGGGGTGCAAATATCCCCATGGATCCAAAGGCACATTTATTTAGTGGCATAGCGAAACTGATGGACAAGAAGGCTTTATAGAAACTAGTGGGAAAGCTGTTGTATTTGACCATCACAATGTCGGATATTATTCTTGCAGTAGGTAAACTAAGCTAGTTCTTAAACAAACCTACTACTGATCATTGGTAGGCAGTGATGCAGGTGTTGAGATATATCGAGTGTCCAGGTTGCGGTCTTTTGTTTCGGAGGACCGCTCCTATGAGTGTTGTGGCCTATTCTAGCACTATGTTGGTGACATTGGGGATAGAAAGTCTACTGCGGGTTTATGTACATTTGTAGTAGGAAACTTTATGACTTAGAGGAGTAAGAAATAAAGTGCTGAATCAAAGTACTGCACCGTGGCACACACAGCAACGGAGATGATCTGGATACGATCATTGTTGCATGACCTGCATGTTACAATTGATGAGCCTATGAAAATGTATTGTGATAATAGGGCTGCAACCTATAAAGCGAACAATCCCATGTTCCATGAGAGAACTAAGCTTGTGGAGGTGGATTGTCATTTCACCAGGAGCCTTATCCAGCAAGGGTTACTGCATACTGCTTGCCTTACGTCTTTAGATCAGACAACAGATATGTTTACGAAGCCATTATCTCGCCCTATGTTTGAGAAGTGCAGAGACAAGCTGAGCATGGTGGATATATATGCTCCATCTTGAGAAGGAGTATTACATTATGTCTTGAGGGCCTATTTGCCATGTTATTTCTTTGGACTCTTTCTATATTTTTTTCCCACTTCTCTCTATATAAAGAGGGGTGTAGGATCGACTTCCTAAATAAGAAAGTTCATTCTTCAACTTATTTGTATTCGCTCATGGATAGCAAAACTGGGCATCCTATTAATTAGAAAACAAGCTGTAAGCACAACATCACCCCAGTATAGGGAAGGGACATTATGGTGAATCAGTAAGGTGCGTGCCACATCCAACAAATGTCTATGTTTTTGCTTAGCAACCCTATTTTTTTGAGACGTGTGAGGACAAGTAGTTTGATGAACAATTCCTTAGGATTTATTAAAAGGAGACGATCTCTTGGTACAAAATTCCAGGACATTATCAGAACACACAATTTTAACACAAGTAAAAAATTGGGATAAAATTTTCAATAATAATGCCCACATGAGATTTATTTTTCGAAAGAAAAACTCAAGATAAACGTAAAAAGTCATATGCTAAAATAAGATAATAGCAATGGCCCAACATATCAGGAATGCAACTAAGGCTCCACAGTTCACTGGCCTTGCTTCACGCTGTCACCCTCTTTCTCTCACCGGTAAGGTCTTGCACCTATCCCTCCTTGCTGGTAGGGCAGCAGTGGTAGGGTGGGCACCCTCAACCCACCCTCGCACGCACCACCAAGGGCCCATCCAGTGCCGTTAAGGCCCTTGCGACCCTCCTTCAACCCCCAACAGTGTCATTTGCTACTGGTGGGTGCCTTTATTGCCTCCTAAGTTTGCTGTGTGGCCTTTAGTGGTGGTGCAGGTGACTTCCAGTGGCCATAATCTCCATCTACAGCATCTTGGGCTATGTGTATTCAACTCCATGGCCTAAGATGTGTGAAAGCTGCTGGAATTGAAAACAATGAAGGAATCTTTCATAGTTTCATATTTGAAACTATGAAGAACTTGCTTCACTCCCAACATTGGCAACATTAGGACCCTCTGCCTCTTTTGAAGTCGAACCCATGACTTCCTTGGCCTCTCTGGTGGTCCAAGACACCTCTATGAAATTCAATGGTGTCTAGAACTACCTACTTGGGCCTAGGCATTCAAGATTTTTGTTGGCTGCTAGAATAAGCTATACATATTGATTAAAGATCCTCCTAAGGCCAAATCTACTCTACAAGAAGGCTGGGAAAGCAATCTGGGATAGCTTGGCCAAGAAGTACTCCTAGAAATCTAATCATGCTCATATGGTAAATATTTATCATCATATCCGGTCTTGTTAGGGTGATCGTACGTTGGCTGAATACTAATTAAGATGAAGGGGCTTTTTGAAGAGATAAATGTCTCTCACCCTTCCTATTTTGAGTCACGAACTAGATAGAGACATGCCTGGGAGGTGTATAGGTTCTTGGATGGTCTTAATGCCTAGTACTCGTCTGCTCGAGATTAGATTCTTGCTCTCGAGGACATTCCTAATCTTGAGGCTGTTTACAGAAGACTTTAGAAGATCTCCTTTGACATTGGGATGGCCACTTCCTCTACTACTACGCTGCCACTCGCTACAGAGATGTCTGCCTGATGCTGATTATGTGGGCTCTAAGGAGGATAGATTTACAACTAGGTACTCCATCTTTTCTTGGTGGAAATCTGGTTACTTGGAGGAGCAAGAATCAGGGTGTGGTCTCTAGGTCCGGTGTAGAGACCGAGTACAGACCATAGCCCATGTGGCCTGTGAGATTGTGGCCGGTTTACTTTCTTGAGGATCTGGGTGCTTAAGTCAAACTTTCTGTGCCTATGTTCTGCGATAACCAGTTAGCCACTTTTTTTACATCTAACTCTTATCTTTCATGAGCACACTAAATATATTGAGGTCGACTGTCACTTTGTGCAGGACATGGTGTCTACGGGAAAAATATGCACTCCTACTTAATTAGAACAAGTTTTCAGATATCTTCACTGAGGCTCTCTCTAAGAAGTACCATGATTTCTTATGTTCCAAGGTGGGCATCTTAGACATATATGCTCCAGGTTGAGGGAGAGTGTTGCAACTACTTATTTGAGGGGTCGTTTTTGTTGTAGTTATTTATTTAGGGTCACTTATGTAATCTTCCCAAAGCCTTTCTCTATATAAAGTGGTTTATAGCTCTTTTTTCAATAAGACATTTTCATTCTCCTCTCTCAACAAGGGCCTATTCTCAAAAAGACTCCTTACGACCTTTACTACAAAAACTCTCCTAAGGTATCTTATTTCAAGGTGTTTGGTAGTGGGTGTTATGTTTTAAACACCCATGATAATCTTACTATATTTAATGCAAAGGGTGATGAAGGCATCGTTATTGGATACTCTATACAAAGTAAAGCTTACCGAGTTTTCAACAAAAGAACACTCACTAGTCTTCTTAGAGTCCATATGAATGTTACTTGCATTCGCAAGTGTAATGGACTTCAAGTTTTATCAAATGGATGTCAAGAGCGCCTTCTTTAATGGATATATATTTTTTTGAAGGTGTCTTTAATGAATATATTAAGGAAGTGGTCTATGTCCGTCAATCTCTTAGGTTTGGGAACCTAGAATACTCGGAGCATGTGTTTATTTGACAACACAAGTGTAATAAATCTATCCAAAAATTTGATATAGCACTTCTATGCCAAGCATATAGATATTCAACACCATTTTCTTAGAAACAATGTGTTTAAAGGTGTCATCACACTAAGATTAATAGACGTTGAAAATCAATTGGCAGACATTTTCACAAAATCACTGGCAATCGAAAGATCTTCAGATATCAGAAGAAAACTGGGACTTTGTTGTTTGAAAGAAGTATCTTTTGGGTAAAATTTGTAATTCGTTTGGATGTGGGGTAAATTTTACCCCACATGAATAGGATAATTTGTGGGATAAGGGAGATTTATCCCACATATGCAAATCCCCATGCAATTTGATTTGTACGTTCACTACACTCACTACATACGATCGTTACTTGCTCTATCCTTGTATACATTGTAACCCACTAGAAGCACGATCTCATCACTATTCATCGTACCCATGATACATCAGCCAAGGTTCGAAATGCCGATTTCGACGTTGTGCCGATGAAATTTTAAGTGTGCATTTCGTGGGCATGCCGTGGAAATGCTCATTTTTCGATGGCCATGTCGAGAGCACGCCGTGGGAATGCATGTCGATAACTTGCCGACAAAAAATCACATAAATACTTAAAATGATGTTAAAATACTCAACTGTGTGTGTGTTGCCTCTTGTTTTTCCCTCCAACCTCTCCCAATTTCGAATTTCAGGTCTGCCTGCCTCCCTTCTTTCAATTTCAGAACTGGTGCCGGTCTTTCTCGCCTTGCCAGCAGCAGTGTCAACCAGCATGTTGCCAAAATCATCGGCAACTATCGGCATGCCGGTGAAATCGTCGGCATGCCGGCGGCACACTTGTAAATCGACACTATTATCGTGTCAGCATGGCCTCCGCTGAGAAATAGCCTTGCCGTCGGCATTTAAATCACTGACATCAACTATCCCATCTACTTACCCTACATCCAAACGAAGATGATTTCTAAACACTGGTTCTAGCTTGAATTGGAGTGTTGGACTTATTTTTATTATTTACGATTAGTTTTTCATATTTTTTTATGCTTCTTGAGTAGCACTTTATAATTTTTCACCCGCATCTTCTATATAAGAGAGGGTGGGGTTTCTGAATGAAAGTTTACTCATCGCATTCTCTACACTTCTAATATTGTAGCCTCCTATGATGTTGACTAAGTTGGATGTTCAAAGGACAAAAAATCTGCTATTGGGCTTTACAGATAAGTAACAAGGAATCTAGTAACTTGGAGGAGTAAGCAGCAAGAACTTGTCTTTTAGGCTAGTGTACAATCCAACTATCATGGTACAACTTATATTGCTGTTGGGCTCGTCGGGACATAATCGGTCCTCGACAATTTTCATATACTTGTGTCATCCTCCATAAAGATGTAGTGTGATAATTGGTGGCTACTTTCATTGCAAATAATTTGATTTTCCATGAGTGGATGGAGCACATTGAGGTATATTGCTAGTACTACACTAGGGATCTCATTCAAAAAGAGCTAATACACGAGTGTCTTCAAACAGGCACTCTCATGTATCCTCTTTCAAATATGCTTTGAATATGGTTGATGTGTATGTTCCGGCCAGAGGAGTGTTGATTTTTGTTCTATCCCTTATTTATATGCCTTTTACTATTTTCCTGAGGGTGGTGTGGAAGTTCTCTCTCAAGCACTTTATCTTGTGAGAGCTAGGGTTTCTTAGGAATACAATTCACTCTATTTATCTGACTTTCTATGTTACATGAGGAACCACATTTTTTATGTAGTCTGATACCACTCTAAATTTGCATTAGGTGGTGACGTCTACTTAACTCTGGGAAAGGAAGTAAATTATTTGTCAAACCAGCATGGTAAATTAACCAACTTAATCACATCTTTTAAATAAATCTAATCATGGACCCTAACATTGATACTTTCTAATCACACAAAATTTTCATAAATAAGCAATTTTCATTTTTGTAAAAGTAAGGACTGATTATATAGTTAACCTACAAAACTTTAATAAGCAATTAATATCAAATTCATTTGCAATTTTAGATGACGACACATGGTCAGAGCATGTCATGCAATCATAAATTTGAAGCGTAGATAGATGTTCTCTTGGTAATCATGGTATGATGTCCATATGTGCAATTTGGCATATTGTAGAAGAGGGATTCTGATCCTTCATGAATATAAAAATGAAAGACCCATTTGAGAAGTGCTGAGTCAAGAGGAACGAGATTGGCTAATTACCTTCTTAGATAAATTTGCAATAAGTGCCAGCTAAGCCTGGATTTTTTGTATTTCTCAAGATGATAGGGCATGCATAACATGCTGCTAGAGGGTGACTAGTGAGTTTTATGATGACGTGTTTAAGAATTCTTAAGGAAAATTGTTTATTTTTTTAACTATTTTTACTTCTTAATGAGTGTGTGTGTGTAAAGTATTCTTTGAGCATTGTGCTCAAAAGACCTCAAAAAAGTTCACATTTGTGCCCGTTGGATGATATTCTCTGAAAATCACCGCACATGTTAAAAGTTGGTTTAGAAAATCATCTTTCGTATTTGAAATGCACTCAATTAATTATTATACAAATTTTAAAAAGTATCTTTTTACATAAATATTGAGTTGTATTACAACTTTGTTCATGAATCATATTTGGAATACAATCAATCAATCATTACATTATTATTGAAAAATAATTAGATCGTATTAACGCTTAGTCATATTGCTATACTCTTCTTTAACTAGAACGAAGTTGTATTACAATTATTAGAGTTTTATTACAAGTATTACAATTAAAAATTTATCTAATTGATGTATTACAACTTTTATATAGTTGTAATACAACTATATAGAACTTCTATATATTTGTATTACAATTATAAGAATTGTATTAGAAGTATCACGGTTAAAATTTTATCTAATCGATGTGTTACAACTTATGTATAGTTGTAATACAACTCTTTATGCGATTGTATTACAATTGTATTACAACTTTTTATGCGATTCTTGGGTGCATAAATGATTCTATTACATGGGGTGTTAACGCGCTCTTTTAAGGAATGTTTCAATTTCTTTATGCGACAATCTTTGTCATTGATGTGTTACGCTACTTTTTTTGGCATTTTCAGTTTTTCCTATGTGATGTAGAAGCCACTCAATTCAAATAAGGTGGTTTTATTAATGACCATCTAATTAAGATCCATCGGTTGAGGATTGGTGTTCAAAATAGCCCTTTTTGAGCACTGTGCGCAGAAGATAGGGGCCTTGTACACACACACACACAAATTGCATTTCACAATTCAAAAGAATTCTTAATGTATTAAATCAAACATCCTGATGGATCTCATTCTCTCAGGGCCTTAATCTTGCAAAATCAGTTGTTGACAGACTGCAAACGGTTGACTTAAGATTTTGTGGATCTGTGGAGCAGTCTCTGGCTAGGTTGAGGGGTGCTCTGTCTCCTGGTATGTATCTCTCTCTCTCTCTCTCTGATGTGCGTGTGTGTGCATGTTTCAGTTAGTAATATATATTGCTATGATAATTTTATTGGATGTGTATCTTGATTCATTTTTCAATGTCTCAGAGGCATTATATATATATCTATATATTTTTCCAGCTGATAAACTTACCAGAAACGCATTTGATGACATTTCTATGGTTCTGAAGTACCTAAGAGCTTGGAGAATTGAGAGGAATATCTCCATAGATGTACTCATGGCTCCCGAGGAAAGTTATTACAGAGGGATCCTTTTCCAGGTATTTTGGTTTCTACCCATATATCAATGTATTTTCTCAAAAAAGTTCCACCTAAACATGTATTTCCTAGTACCCAATTTCATTTCATGCTCATAAGTTTGTCTTTTCAGGATCCCAAGCATTTACATAATTCCAGGCCCATATTTTTCGTTAGGCTCTTCCAAATACTTATTAATACAAGAAGAAGACTATATGTAGAAGCAACAAACAGTTAATGCAGAAACCATTCAGGACTGGACAATGATCGATGATGCTTGAATGACAACAGCCAAACTCTCATTGGATGGTATCTATTGAGACTGAGGGTGCATATTTCACTGCACTAGATCTTGTTGTCTAGATGGTGGTGGTTCAAATGCTAGGAAAGGATAGTGTTACAAGTCTGTTACTTTTTAGTGTTTCTTGTTTTCTAGTTCCATTCCTGTTTGGTCTCCTTGAAAGTTACCCATAGTGTCTACTTTATAAAGCGCCTAAGATCTGGTGCACCAGTAGATCTATATTTTCTGCTAGCATGGTGTTAGTGCAATGATCATGGGTTCATGGTCCAATATCCCACTAAATATATAGATCTTAGGGCTTTCTTGTTTCCAATGTGAGAATCCATGTTTAGGAATTTAGATTGAAGCCCTAGCTGCGTGTCTTCACCTTCCGGAAACCCCTATCTGGAATTGGCTGCTTCTAGCAATCCTAATCAGCATCATCCTACCTCCATAGACTCACCTGTGAACACTGCAAGGGCTTTGAGGACCTCTAGTCAATGCCACCAAATGTTGAAAGGCCTTAGAGTGCGCCTTAGGAAGCATCCTAACATTTTGATGGCCTAGCCTCACTACCTGTTAGTGCTTCCTGGCCTTTAAGGAGCCTTCGATGGTATCTGCTAGACACCAAGTAGCTCATGATTGGCTATCAACATATCTAAAGTACTGTCTATAGGCAGCTGCTAATGCCTTCAGATGACATTAGTTTGCCATGTGGTGTCTTTTTGGGTTTCTGCTTACCTTATTGTTCATTCTTTTTTTTTTTTTTTTGACAAGAAAGAGGAAGATTACCCAAGGAAGGTAATCATCCAGAAATTATACAGGTGTTGTAGCCAAAAATCAGAAAAATAATTTGCCTCTCTTACAAGTGACAACATTTTCAACCCAACTCCGCCTATTTCTGAAAACCTTGCCATTCCTTTGTAGGCATAAACTCCATATCACTGCAATGGTCTGACACCAGCCAGCCATATCATGGTGAATGTGATCTCTGAAAGATGACCAGAACAACTCAAAATCAGTTATATCAACAGTCGAAATTTCGAACTGGTCCCACACGTCCTTTGTGAACACAATTATAGAAAAGATGTTGCAAATCCTCCTCAGCTTGCTGACACAGCGGGCATAAAATACCTTCATCATTTGACCAACTGGATCTAAAAACCTTTGTCACGAGTCACTTCCTTCTAAAAAAACCAAAGGAAGATTTTGACTTTTAAGGGGATTTTGCACGTCCAGATAATTCTTGAATCTCCACCCACCACATCAAGTTGATTGATTTCAGAAGTGATGATTTTGTAGGCCTTTTTCACTGTAAAACTACCATGTCTCCATTGAAAATGATCTAAAGTATTTGCAGATGGCTCAAAGTCTGTTATTTGCTGCAGCAATTGCTGGAATTCAGCAAGAGTTGTATCAGATAAACCACCAGGCAGATTGAAATTCCATGCTTTAGTTTCTTCATCCCACATCTCCTTAACATGCACTTCTTTTTCTGTGACATGCTAAAAAAGTCTCTGAAAAGCAGTTGAAAAGGTGCCTAAGTCAGTCCAATTATCAAGCCAAATTCTAAAATAGGCACCATCTCCTAATATCGGAGAGAATTGGTTTATAAATTCTCTCAAAACAGGGCGAGCAGACTGCCAGAAAGCCGATGCACTCCTCGGGCAAGTTTCAACTCTTTGAAACAAATCCATACCGTCCCCACACAAGTCTTTTAACATGGCAGCGACCAGCGATTTTTCCTCAGAAAGCAGTCTAACCACCCATTTTAAAAGAAGTGCCTTATTAAAAGGTATAAGTTGATGAACTCCGAGACCTCCCTCTTTCTTAGGCTTACAGATTTCATTCCAAGACACCAATTGTGCAAACCTTCCAACATGATTTGGTTCTTTCCAAAAAAAATCCCTTTCTAATCATATCCATCTGTCTCATGATCTTCTTGGTTGGCATAAAAATAGAGAGGAAGAAGATAGGTGTAGAAGACAATACTAATTTAAGTAGAATCAATCTTCCCTCTATGGACAATAATCTTGCACTCGAGGAGGATAACCTACAAGCAAAACGCTCAATCAAGATTTTCCAATCTGCAGATGCTAATTTTCTGCCTTTTAAAGGTAGACCAAGTTACTTAATCGGCAAATGCACCACTGTAGTTTCCAAAATCTCCAAAATATGTTCCTCTTCCGACCTCTACATAGAAAAAGGAATCAAAGTTGATTTACTTCTATTTATCTTCAAACATGAAATCTCTGCAAAGATCCGCACCAAGGAAGAGGCATGTGTAGCTGTAGTTCTAACCCCTTCAATCAAAAAAGTGGCGTCATCTGCATATTGTACAATAGGAGTAAGCAACCTGCCATCATTACTGGCTGTAAAGCCTGAAAATAGATTCCCATTACATGCCTTGAAGGCCATCCCTGCCAAAGTATCAACTGCTAAATTGAAAAACATAGGTGCCAACAAACATCCCTGGCGGACTCCCATTTGTGGTTGGATCGACGTGCCACCTAAGCGTCCATTAACCGGGATTGAAAAAGTGGAAGTAGTAACACATCTCTTCATCAAAGAAATCCAATGATCAGGAAAGCCTCTTTTTTTCAAGGTATTCCAGAGATGAGTCCAAGCAATGGGAGTCATATGCTTTGGAGAAATCAACTTTCCAAACGAAAGTTGAAGTCCCCCTTCTTTTCCAAGCAGCCAAAAACTTTGCTGTTAAGACATAAGAATCTTGTACATATCTTCCTTTTATGAATGCCAGGGGAATCAAATCAGGAAGGATATTGTGTAATCTATTTGCAAGCACCTTCGCAACCAGCACATAAATTGAATTGGACAAGACAATGAGCTTGAAGCCTTCTACTTTTTCTTCACCAGGCTTTTTGGGTAGTAAGAATAAATAAAATTTGTTTAGCCTTTCAAACCATCCGTTCCCCTTGAAAAATTCTTTGATTCATGGCCATCACGTTAGGTCGAACCACACCTCACATCTCCTTATAGAAAATAATTTGCAAGTTAGCAGGCCTAGGGAGCCTTCCGCCTTCAAGCCACGCAAAGCATGCAACACCTCCTCCTTGTCCACATAACTAGTAAGATCTATTTTTGCATATTCAACCTGTTCCAAATGCAAATTAGCCACACACCAATCACTATAAGGTTGTTTCCTATGAAAAGGGGATTTGAAGGCATCACAAATCTGATTCCTCCTTTGTAGAACCTCATCCCCTATTTTTAAGACACCAATCATATTCTTTCTTCTAGTACTGGCAGACATATGAAAAAGTCTTGTATTGGCATCACCGTTCTTAAGCCACAATTGACGAGATTTTTGTCTCCAATCCATTTCTTTCTTATGATCTTCTAACACAATGCCCTGACATAACTCTTCAGTCGAAAGTGATGCTACCTCTTCCTTCCAGTTGACACTAGAAATATTCACAAGAGCATCATTTCTTTTTTCCTCCCTACGCAATTTTAGATCATGTTTAAATCCATCATTACCTTTCTAACAGCATAAATTTTCGCAGCCAACGTGTGGGCAGCTGAACTAGAAGATAAAGTGGTGTTCCAAGTATCCTTATTCAACTCTTTAAGGTTCGGTTCATTATTTATGAAATTTGAAATAGATAGAAAATTTTGCTTCTTCATTACTTCGCCATAAAAGTGGTGTATGGTCGAATGGCTTATCAGAAGCCACCACTTCTGCCAGTTGAAAAGACTCAGCCAAGCTATGTTACATAAGTTTCTGTCAATACATGAAACCGCGCCATTGCCATTTCTCCAAGTAAATCGGGTTCCCGAAGTGGGCAAATCAATAAGATCAAGCTCCTGAACAATTGGAACTGGGTAGTGGAGGGGTCACTCCTCCCATCTGGTCTATCTTTCGAGTACAAAGTTGCATTAAAATCCCCACCAAGTAACCAAGGCATTCCTTTAGTAAAAGAAGATGCATGTGCAATCTCTTCCCAAAAGAGCGTTCTTGCCGAATCATCACAAGGACCATAAGCCGTAGAAATAGCAAAAGAAAGGCCATCAAACTTCCTGTTGAAAATTGTTATCACCCTGTTCAAAACCTCTGAATTTCACATCTCAAATAAATCATCATGCCACATCATAAGTATACCTCCAGATCTCCCATTAGCTCCAATCTCAATATAATTTGTGAATAAATCACCATACAAACTTCTCTTTAGATCTGGTGAAACAAGCTCCAAATGAATTTCCTGCACACAAGCAATATCAATTTTCCAATCTATCAAATAGCGCCTCCAGAGAGATCGTTGCCCATCATCTCAGAGACCTCGAACGTTCCAAGAAAGGACATTAACCATTAATACTTGTTTGCATACTCCCCTTATGAACATTTTTGGCTCCAATCATGTTGGCAACATGAGTATCAACCTCCTTTTCCCTTCTACTCCCAGTCGGCCCCTTCATGGTCTTCTTTTGCTTATAGTAGGCATTCAAAATAAACTTTTGTCTTTACGAGATGGCAGTAAGACAACTAGAGGATTTACTAGAAGAGGATCTAAACTGTCTAGCTATCTTCTTGTTTCCAGAGCTCTCAAGCACACTTGGAGCATCAATGCCTTTCACGTCTGATGCTGCATCATCTGGGATAGCAACCTGATCTCCCATCAATTCATTGACATGGAGATAGCTTCTAGCAGCAACACAAACTCCCTCATTAGGGATTTGGCGAAAGATAAAACCAAAGCAAAGGGGAGTGTAGACCTCCTGCAAGACACAAGGGGAGGTGGTAGCCAAATGGAGAGAAAGGGAAAGCGAAGGATAGTGCACAAGAGATGTATCCTCACCACGACTGGACCCATGACTGGGTCTGGCATCCACCTATGGCTCATAACATGCACACGTAGCAATAGGCACTCCCTGACCATTAGAGTTATTAGCATTGACGCCAAGATTCTTCACGGAGCGTTGAAAATCAAACCCTTTGGCTGCAACATCTTCCATAACTTGTAGTGCAGGAGAATAAAACCTCTTAACTTAATTATGGGGGCCCTACAACTCTTTATAAAAGAGGTGTAGGAAAATAACGACATGGTCCATAAGAAATAAAAGGCACATAAAAAAAACATAGGAAATAACATCCGTTATCTAACATTCCCCCTCAATGTGGAGCATGAATATCAATCATGCTCAGCTTGGAACAGCACGCCTCAAAGGTAGATCTCGCCAGGGGCTTTGTGAAGACATCTGTAGCCTGCTCCGTAGGGGTGACACTCATGGTATGTACCATCCCACGTTGAATGAGATCTCGAGTATAGTGGCAGTCAATCTCTACGTTCTTTGCCCTCAAATGGAACATAGGGTTATTAGCAATGTAGGTTGTTGCTCTATTGTTACACTGCATTTCCATAAAGCTATCCAGATGAACATTAAGATTTGACAGAACTGACTTGACCCAAACCATCTCAACAGCTATTTGGGCCATGGCCCTATACTCTGACTCTACACTGGATCTAGATACAACTGCTTGGTTCTTCTTCCTCCATGTAACAAGATTGCCCGCAACAAAAGTGTAAAACCCTGTGGTAGATTTTCTGTTCCCAGCACTGACAGCATAATCTGCATCAGAGTATGCTACAATCCCCATGAGCATTCCTTTACGGAATAATAATCCTCGTCCTGGTGCTTTCTTCACATACCTAAGCACCTGCATTGCAACCTCCCAGTGCTGCCTAGTTGGCTTATCCATAAACTAAGCCTACCAACAGACAAAGACAAGTCTGGATGAGTGATGGTGAGGTAAAGGAGCTTACCCATCAGCTGCCTATAAGCCTTACTATTAACCGCCTCAAATTTCTCTATCATATAAGTGGACCTTGGGATCCATGGGAATATTTGCAGCCTTAGCTGCTAACATGCCAGTCTCCTGAAAAACATCAAGAGCATAGTTCTTCTGTGAGAGCACCACTCCATCCCTGCTGCGCGCAACCTCAATGCCCAAGAAATTCCTTAACTATCCCAGATCCTTTATGACAAACTTCTTTGATAGGTGCCTCTTGACTTCGTCTATGCCATCTCTATCATCCCCGGTGATGACATGATCATCAACATATACTAGGAGTGCCACAATCCCCTTGTCAGTCTTCCTGGTAAATAAGGAATGATATGAAGTTGAGCACTTCAAACTAATCTGGTGGAGCACCTCTGATAACTTTTGGAACCAGACCCTGGGATTCTGCTTCAATCCATAGATTGCCTTCCTTAGTCTGCACACACACACTCCCCCTAAATCTCGAAACCTGGGGGTTGCTGCATATAAACCTCCTCCTGAAGATTGCCATAAAGAAATGTGTTCTTCACATCAAGTTGGTATAGCGATCAGTCCCTGTAAGCAGCAATAGAAATAAGTATCCAAACAGTGGCAAGCCTCGCAATGGGGGAGAAAGTATCAAAGAAGTCCACTCCATATGTCTGAGTGAACCCTTTTGCTATTGGCCTTATTCCTCAAAATAGACTCATCAGGGTTATATTTCAAGGAAAAGACCCATTGGGAGCTAACCAATCGTGCGCTAGTAGGAAGTGAGATGAGATCCCAAATCTGTGTACTCCAAAGTGCTGCCATCTCATCCTCCATGGTTTGACGCCACTTTGGATCAAGCATGGCCTGCTGGTAGGTAGACGGAATGTGTGACGTGCTAAATTGAGGAGCAAGACCATCGGTAGCCAAACTACCTACAACTCAGTATTTGGACTCACAAGTGTGCGGTGCCCTCCTAATGGCAATATGGAGATCTGAATCATCTGGTACCTTTGAGTGAGTCGCTGGAGAAGGAGCCTTACCACTGTGGTGATCTGCACTGTTTGGGAAGTCAGGTCTAACCAAAATATCACTAGCATCAGGCACCCTCTCAACTATCTGTGAACCATCAGCTGTTGATGAGGGAGGCCTCTTAAAGTAGTGTGATGCCTATGATAAGTACGTAATGACCTGTGTAATCTCTCAAAGTCATCCAAGGAGGAAGAGTTCATCTGTCTATTAGCTGGTGGTTTGGATTGAGAAATAGACACCTAAGTCTCTGCACACGGAGCAGGTGGGGGAAGAAAAGCAACATCATCACAAGAGCTCCTTTGTTTAGTGATTGAGAAATATGGTGTATCCTCATAAAAAGTCACATCGACGCTAACATAATATTTGTTTTGCAGTGGATTATAACAACGATACCCCTTTTTGTGTCCTAAAGTACCTCAAAAATACGCATTTGATAGTGCAAGGAGCCAACTTGTCACGACCAAGTGACGACACATGGACAAATGCAACACCTCCAAAGGTCCTAGGAGGCACATGAAATAACTCATCATCTGGATGCATAAGAAGAACCGGTATCTGCTTGTGAATAACTGAGCTAGGCATCCTGTTGATGAGATAAGTCACTGGCAGAACTGCGTCCCCCCAGTATCTCTGCGGCACATTGTGATGAATCAATAGTATACGGGCAACATCCAACAAGTGCCTATGCTTCCGCTCCGTGACCTCATTCTGCTGTGAAGTGTAAGGACAAGTGGTTTGGTGAATAATCCTACGGGTCCTGTATAACTCCTTGAGACTGGCAGTGCAGAACTCAAGAGCATTATCAGTCTGCACCATCTTTACTATGGCCGAATATGTGTGCTGATCTCCAAAAGAAGAGTCTCCATGCATCCTTCAACCTCTGCCTTACTCTTCAACAAGAACACCTACGTGGCTCTAGAGAAATCATCTACGATAACCAGGTAGTACCGGTATCCCATCCGGTCTAGGACTCTGCTTGGTACCTAAACATCTATATGAAGCAACTGAAATAATGGCGATGATCCAAGAGAGATGCTAGTTGGAAAAGAGGATCGATGGTGCTTACCCAATTGGCAAGCATCGCATTGTATGGTAGCAGCTGGAGAAATATGTGGTATTACCCTCCTGAGGCAATCCAGAGACAAGTGGTCAAGATAAACATGCCACTATAGAACACTCCTGCTACCATATCGAGTAACTTCAGGAAACGGCTCCTATCCCATACGGTAAATGCCATTCTCCGTGCCTCTGACCACAATCCTCCTAGTGAGCTTGTCCTGAACAACACATCCGACATCATCAAAGATCACTCTGCAGTTAAGATCTTTTGTGATTCTACACACTGACAATAGACTCAGTGGGAATGTCGGCACATGTAACGCATCAGACAAATGCAAACTGGGGGTCATAGACACCTCCCCCTTACCCTTAACTGGGGCGTACCTCCCATCCGCCACCGGTACAGTCCTCCTTGGGGGAACAAATTGTAATGAATGGAAATAGGTTTAATCATCACACAGATGTTGCGACGCACCTGAGTCAATCAGCCACCCTACTCCATGGTGGCTCCTATAATGCTCCTGGTGCACCAGACTCACTCTACCATTAGTGTCAAGTTGACCATATCCAAGTAAAGTAGACGAATGTAGAATCTGTTGTCCGTGTCAACTCATCCACCATAAGAGTGTAGATCTGATTTAACGCATTTGAGATCATGTGATAAAGAAAAGGATGGAGATTCAACCCCTAGACATGAATCCAAGGAGGAGGAACCCTGGATCCATGCCTAGACGTCGAACAGGACACCCCCCCGGGATCAGTGAGGAGCGAGCTAGGTCTGGACGGACCTAACTCACTTGCCTACGAGTGGTTGTCCTCCTCCGGCCAGTGGTTGCGGCGTGTGCAGGTGGTTGGCGGTGATCACCCACCAGCAGCACAGGGCATTGCCCCCGCTGCCAAGGATGCACGATGAGTTGCAGTAGAGGTGTGTGAGCCTAGTGTACGTTTGCTAGAGGCAGTGGCGGCGGCAGATCAGGCCGTGCGTGGTGGTGGCAGTGCTCTGTTGAGCTGCTACACGCGGTGTGCGCCCAACGACATCGACTAGGGCGATGGAGCTCATGGTGGCGGCGCTCTGCTAAGCCGCTGCACGCAGTGTGTGCACGGCAGCGTGGGCTAGGGCGATGGAGTGTGCGCCCTCCGGCCTGCAGGGAGGTCGGCGGCCCCTGCTGTAGCCGCTGGACATCAGGGTAGTAGTGGTCCGGTAGTTGTTGCACCTGGAGGACGACTAGGGTTTTTTGTGGACGGGGGTTGGCGACTTGTGGGGGGTGGGATACCAGAACCCAATCTAGGATCGCGCTCGGATACTAAGTAAGAGAATAAAACCTCTTAACTTAATTATGGGAGCCCTACACCTCTTTATAAATGGAGAGGTGTAGGAAATAACAACATGATCCATAAGAAATAAAAGGCACATAAAAGAAAGATAGGAAATAACATCCATTATCTAACATGTAGGCCATGCAAGCAAGGATCCATAGCAGCAGCCCCCAGCCCACCACCAAACTCACGGTCCAAAGGAGAGAAAGGATTATAACATAAAGAATTAAACTCACCACATCTAGATCCGTAGATGAATCCAGAAGCCACCTGTTTAGTGCATTGAAAATTCTCTGCCACCTCAACACCCATTTTTGGATCAAAGCCCAAAAAAGGAAAATGATCCACCTTAGGAAATGACTCATCAAGGGTGCCAATTGGACAATTGGAGATTTGATTCTCCAACACCGGTAACGAAACTTTTTGAATGGGTTTCCAAACTCAATGAGGGGTAGCGCTCCGCCCAGCACCATCACTCCAGCCAACCTCACCACTCCGACCAACAACAACACTCCACCAAGCACAACTGCTCCGTCCAGCGTCATTGCTTCGCCCAGCAACTTCACCATACACAATCTTCATGGTTGTATTGTTGGTTTGATGTGTTAGGACAACCTCCTACAACCTTCAGAACTCATCTCTTTGAAGGAGATAACACAAGCACAACCCGTAAAATGCAGAATTTCTTTTGATGGGAGCGACTTCCCAAGGGTTTACCTTCCACGATCAAGGAGGAAGCATCACCTTGCAGCCTAAGTCCAAAACATCTCCTTACCCGCGCAAAGGATTCACAAATAGACACCACCATTCCCATTGTCCTCAATCTCAACGAGATTCCAATAATCTGAAATCTGATTGCTGGTCGCAAAGGAATCCTCTCATCCATTGCACCTTTGTAAACACTCGGAGTGGACCATCGAATGCAAGCATCACCCAAGCAAAACTCCTTGAACTTGAGACGATCAACATCCGATCTCTCCAAGTCAAAAATCATCACCTTCTTCGAAATCAAAGACACCTTCCAACTGCTCGATTTCAAATTACACCATGATAAAAAAGACTTGACTTCATCCAATCTAACCACGCCATGTTCAAAAATACCAATAAGTGACAAACCAAGCCGAGAATCTAAAACTTTGACCTCTCGTGACCTTGAAATATCAATCCCTGACAAAGGAGGTTGAAGCGGTGGAGGAGGTAGTGGAACCTCTACCTTCTCTTCTCTCTTGGAATCTCGTTGGACAGTTTCTCCTCCTATGACCCAAGCCATGACTGAGAAGACAAACCAAAGCATCGCGACAATCCCTTGCCCAATGCCCTCTTCCTAGACATTGGAAACAGAGCACATCCTTGAGGAGGCGAGAAGGGAAGTCCCTCTCCTCCCCGCCCCTTTCTCTCACCCACCGCCTCCGCTCCTTCATCCCCCGACACGCTCCCAATTCGAGTAATGATAGTATTCTCGGAAAAGAAAAGATTACCATTGCATGCCTTAATGCCATCCCAACAAGAGTATCCACTGCTATATTAAATAACATTGGTGCCAAAGGACACCCCTGTTGTACACCCCTTTGAGGTTGAATCTGGGATCCATCAACCCTCCCATTGACTAAGACAGAGGAGGAAGTAGTAATACATCTCTTCATCAATTGTACCCAATGATCTCGAAATCCTCTCCTCTTCATAATATCCCATAGATAATTCCATGAAATTGAATCATAAGCGTTGGAAAAATTAACTTTCCAAAGGAAAGGCTGGACATGCCCTCTGTTTCCAAGCTGCCAAAAATTCATCTGCCTACATATGAATCATGTAAGGACCTCCCCCTGATAAACACAAATTGCACTGGAGATATAATGTCTTGTAAAATATTATGTAGCTTGTTTGCGAGAATCTTGGCGACCAACAAATAAATCGAGTTGGAAAGGCAATGGGTCTAAATTCCTCCACCTTCTCCGCTCCAAGCTCTTTGGAAGCAAAAATAAGTAAAATTTATTCAACCTTTCAAAGCCTTCATTTCCTCTGCCACCACATTGGGCCCCACAACATTCTAAAACTCCTTAAAGGAAATAATCTGCAGCCCATCTAGGCCAGGAGACCCTTCAAACTTCAACCCACGTACGGCATGAAGGACCTCTTCATCCACTTCCCTAGTAAGAACCACTTTCGCCTCATCCCTAACCTGATCCAATTCTAAATTTCCCAAGCGCCAATCACCACAAGATTGTCTTCGAGTAAAATCATGGAAGTTTTGAAAGCGTTGCAAATCTGATCTCTCCTGTTCAACACCTCATCACCCACCTTCAAAGTATTAATCATGTTTCTTCTCCTTCTAGCACTTGCAGCCAGATGAAAGAATTTAGTATTTGCATCCCCCTCTTTAAGCCATAACTGGCACGATTTTTGTCTCCAATCCATCTCTTTCTTATGGTCCTCTGAAACAATCATTTGGCTTTTTCGTCATTCCTGACATTCATTATTAGATAGCGGTGCAATCTCTTCCTTCCTTTCAAAAGTAGATATCTTCAAAAGGGCTTCATTCCTTCTTTCTTCCCTTCGTGATTTGAGGTCACGCTTGAACTCAATCATATCCAGTCTAATTGCATTTATTTTGTAGTCCCAAGTACGTGCAGCCAAAGTTGAAGGGGTAATGGTAGGCCATCTTTCTTTAATCAAATCTTTGAAGCCATCGTCCTTGAGCCATAAAAGAGGTGTATGGTCAGAAAATGGTCTATCACAAGTGATCACATCCACCAACTGAAAGATTCTGCTAAGGCAATATTACATAAAAACCTATTAATACAGGAGACCACACCATTCCCATTCTTCGAAGTGAATCGAGTGCCAACCATAGGCAAATCAATGAGCTCCAGATCCTGCACGACCTATTGAAACTGGCTTGCAATGACTCACATCTTCCATCAAGTCTATCATCAGACATAAGTGTCGCATTGAAGTCACCTCCTATCAACCAAGGCATCCCCTCAACAAAAGATGTGTCCAAACTCCTTCCAAGACGAGCTCTTGGCGGCATCATCACAAGGCCCACACATGGTGGAAATGTCCAAGGAAAAACCATGAGATTTCTTGAAAAAATTGCTGTCATCATTCTATCTGCCACCCTCGAGGAACATAGCTCTAGTAAATCATCATGCCACATCATAAATAAGCCTTCCATCAATTTCCAATTCAATAAAATTTGAGAAGATGTCTCCACAAAGGTGTGTCTTCAACTAAGTCAAACGCTCTAGATGTATCTCTTGTAAACATGCAACATCAATCTGCCAATTAGCTAAGTATTTCTTTAAAATAGATCGTCTCGTCATCCTAGAAATCCTGGATATTCTAAGCTAAAACGTTAACCATTAATAATCTTTTTACTTTGCCCTTTATGAACCTTTTTGGCACCAACTACCTTCGCCACCTGAACATCCACATATTGTAAAAAAGATTTGGAAGGCATGTGTTCCCCTAAAGGTGAAAATCTTGATATGGCTCATATGAAGAAAGCAGATCATGACTCATGATTATCGTTAGAGCTGGGTCCTTGATGCTGAAGGTATTAGTGTTCCTTGCAGTTGTGAAGGGGAGATATTTAGTCTCTCTTTTACCTGCTCTTTTGCAGAGTGTTAAGTGAATACGTCAAATTGGTCCCTACTTTCCTCCTTGAAGCTTGAGTTTTAGCCCAGCACCCATGGTGCTCTCGTTGATCCTAACACCATCAAGAGAGCTTTCATATTGATCTGGAGCATCTGGCTTGAGTGTAATAATGTGGTCTTTTGGAAGGAAACCTCAGTCATCTTTTTAATTCTCTTTACAATATATGTTGTAATTAGCTCTCTTTTTAATGAAGTTGTTAACAACCCTTCTTGACCTTTTTCTTCCTTTAAAAAAAAGGGATTTTTACATAATTGTCTCTATAATCTTTTGATATTACATATATACCCCCCAATTCTTAGATCTTACATAAATACCCATAAAATCTTATCTCCGTTGACAAATATATCCTTCCATTAGTTTTAACTTTAACGGCCGTTAATTGTGGGTGAAAGCTTTTACATAAATACCTCTGTAATCTTTTGATATTATATACATACCCTTAGGTTCTTAGATATTACATAAATACCCTTGAAATCTTGTTCCAATTTACATGAGATACCGAACTTTCATTAGCTTTAACCTTAACAACCATTAACTGTGACTTCATAGATATCACATAAATATCCCTTAATTCTTGTCTCCATTAATAGATATGATCCTCTGTTAGTATGTCATTAGGAACTTAATCGAAGTTTGTCTGAACTTAATTGTGGTATCATGGCCTTTGGTGAACTTTAATGGTCCATGCATAATCTTGGAATGCAGGAAAAATCATAGTCATCCACCAACTTTGTCTACATTTCAAGCCACAATACCACCCACACATCCTACCATGCCCTCTCAATGCCCTTCTCACAACCCTAATTGAGCAAAACAAACCCTAACCCTCCATTCTGTTAGTCATCACTCACCTTCCATAGTCAACGACTCCTCAATCGCACCACTGCGCATCATGCCATCAGTGATCCAAGTAGTCATCACCATTGCCCTCATCACATCGCCACACATCACACCAACAGAGCTCCCTCTCATCACACCGATGTGCATTACCCTTTAGGAGCAAAAATGTTAACTTGACCCAAAGTTAACGACCATTAAAGTTAAAACTAATGGAAGTTAACTCAAGGGTATCTTATGTAAATGGGAACAAGATGTTAGGGGCATTTATGTAATATCAAAGAACCTAGGAGTATGCATGTAATATCAAAAGATTACAGGGATATTTATGTAAAAACTTTCACCCACAGTTAACAGTCGTTAAAGTTAAAACTAACGAAATAGCATATCTGTTAATGGAGATAACATTTCAGCGATATTTATGTAATACCCAAGAACTCGGAGATATATATGTAATATCAAAAGATTATAGGGTTGTTTATGTAAAAATCCCTAAAAAAGGTCTTTAAAAATGGAACCACATCCAATAAACTCCTCCTTCCACTCTTCCCCTACTTTAGCTCTTTGATTGATGTGGAAAATGAAATTACTTGATTTCATTGAGAAATCCCGAGCTCTCTTATTTAGAGGTAGGTGCAAAACTTATTGAATACTCCTCAATAAATGCAAAAAATATTAAAATCACAAATAAAGTAATACCAATACAAGGATATCCTCAATACAAATACCACATAATCTAAGAATAGGAATGTTATATCTTAATATTCATTTGCAACATGTAGTCTACCATGTTCAAGTTCATGAATCATATATCAATAATTACTGTCCAAATTGAATTAAGGCATGCAAGATAAAAATTTAAAAGCTCAAATTTGAATACTTAACCAATTACTAGGATACATGCTTAGGATATCAAAAGAACCAAGAGAGTTTTGCTGAATCCATGTCCATGCTGCTTCCATCACCACTGTCGTCACTTGGTTAATGCCATTGTTGATGGCTATTCGCAGAAATCTTTCCATGACATATATGGATACATTGTTTGATAATTCATGATGTGGTGTCCGTACTTGTGTTCATTCGCACTAACCAAAAATCTCGAGATGAGGATACCTGCTATCTGTGTATGATTGCCTATCACGAGTACGAGTTGCACGTGTTTGGGAGGATCATGTTCTTGGAGCACTTTGTGATGTATGTGTATTGTTGGCACAAACTTAGCTGCCAAATCATCCCCATTACTCCTCCATGGACTTGACATCAATGATTGACAGTTGATAACAAACACGGCAACGTTGCACAACCTTGCCATGTGTTAGTGTCACCAATGTCATGTCATTTTGTGTCATCTCTTGTCATTTAATGGGGACATCGCAATCTTATTCCTTTGCATAATTCACAATGTCATCACTGGCATTAGAGTCATAGAAAGCATCAACTAACCTTTTTCTTTTGTGAATCAGGAAACATGGCAAAGATAGAGTAATATGTGATTCCTATTTCCTAATTGCTTACCTTTTTCTTTCGTACAACTAACCTTTTCACTTAGAGAAAAGAAAAATGAAAAGTTGGATGTTGAGGGTGCACGTGACTTGTATTAATCTTATAGTCATTTTGCATTTGTGTCCTCTTTTACACATAATTTCTATGATTTATAATTTTACGTGTATACTTTGCCAACTAACAAGAGAATCAAACCAAATTATGATCTTAATTTCACAAAATAAACTAGATATCAGGGTCAAGATCCAGCGATTAGAATCGTTGATCTGATATCATGTTAGAAGAACAAACAAAGCAACTTATATTTTTGAAAAACCCTTGCTCTCTTTATATAGAGGATTAAAGGGAAAATTGTAGACAGACACTTAAGAAATCATGTAAATATTAACTAACATAAAAGAAAAATGTCTAGTCTCAACATGTATTATGTATATGTGCTCTAGCCGGAGGGGATAGTATTCAAAGTGTTGAAGAAAAGAGATGCATTACTGCTCAAAGGAAACCCTAGCCTCTCTTTTATAATAGAGAGTACTAGGTTAATTACATAGACACCCACAAGGAAAGACAGAATAGGAAATACGTCCTTATACTCAACACTCCCCCTCAAGTTGGGGCGTAAATGTCGGCAAGGCCCAACTTGCTGCATAGGAAAGTTAAGACACTTCTTGAGTGGCTTAGTCAAGATATCTGCTAGCTGAAGTTCAGAAGAGACATATTGAGTGTTAATCTTTCTTGCTAGAACAACATTACACATAAAATGACAATCTACTTCAATATGTTTGGTCCTCTCATGAAAGACCATATTCGAGATAATGTACGTGGTAGACTTGTCACAGAAAAGTGGGATTGGCATGCCAGCCTAAATACCGAAGTCATGTAGAAAGCTGACAATCCACATGATCTCACACGTCGCCTGAGCCATTGCTCGGTATTCTGCCTCTGCACTTGAGCGAGCAACTACATTTGTTTCTTACTTTTCCATGAGACTAGATTTCCACTAAGATAGACTGCATATCCTGAAGTAGGTAGAGCGTCTGTCATCCACGGATCCAGCATAATCCACATTTGAATAAGCTATAATATCAAGATGCCCTTCATCTATGAAGTACAATCCTTTACCTGGGGTCCTCTTGAGGTACCTAAGAATGAGGCAAACCTCATGCCAATGACTGTACTGAGGGGCCTGCATATATTGGTTGGCTCTGCTCAATGCAAAATTAGTGTCAGGCCTCATAATGGTCAAGTAGAGCAAGCATCCAACTATGCTGTGATATCTGGTAACATCCTTATACAATGGGTCTTCCTCATCAGTGGTGTAAGTAGGCAAAGACTCTACTGGTACATCAAAGGGCTTGCACCTAAGCAATCCAGCCTCCTTAAGAATTTGCAACATATGCTGTCTCTAGGATAGTGAGAGACTCGTCCCGTCTAATTGCTTCTATCCCCAAGAAGTATTGAAGATCACCCAAATCCTTGGTAACAAACGTGGACTGTAGGAATGTCTTTGTTTAGATAATCCCATCTTTATCATCACTAGTAAGGATCATGTCATCTACATAAACAAGTATTACCACTCGATCAGTATCACCACACCTACTTCTCCTGATGAAAATAGAGTGGTCTGAAGTGGAACACTAGAATCCAATCTTCTTAAACTTCAAGCTCAGCTTCTCAAACCAGGCTCGTGGACTTTGCTTCAAGCCATAGATAGCCTTCCTTAGGCGACAAACAAGCTCCCCTTGAATACTGTACCCGAGTGGTTGTCTCATATACACCTCCTTAGATAATCTCTATATAAGAAGGTATTTTTAATGTCCAACTGATATAATGGCCATTTCCTAACTACTGCAACTGAGATACTAATCCTGACAGAAGTAATGCTGGCCACAAGTGAAAAGGTCTCACAGTAGTTTACCCCATATGTCTGGGTAAATCCTTTGGCAACAAGCCTGGCCTTATACCTATCTATTGTCCCATCAGCTCTATACTTGATGGTATACACTCATTTGTAGTCAACTATTGTAGCATCTGAAAGATGTGGCACAAGAGCCCATGTCTTTCTAGACTGTAATGTCTAAATCTCTTTATCCATGGTTGCACACCACCTGGAGTCCTGTGAGACCTAAACAAAATCTCTAAGAATAACTGTAGTGGTGATAGCTGAGGTAAACTGTCTATCTTCATAGTCAAGATGTGAGACTTGTATATTGGGACATAGGATGAAGAGTACATGCTCTATTAGGCCTTCTCTAAATAGGCTACTCCTTAGTATCTGAGCCACTCTCATCTGACATGGCAGGAAGGGGCGTAGTATCAAGTAGTGTCTGCAGTTTCCGGTGGTAAACTTAGGTCTCCTCCAAGGCAGCCTGTATGGATGTTCCTTTTTCTAAAGTATGGGATCTTCTCAAAGAAGGTCACATTTGTTGTGACACTGTACCACTTATGGATGGAATCATAGTATCTGTAGCCCTTCTATGTCCTGGAGTACTCAAGAATGACACATTTGACAGCCCAGGGGGAGAACTTGTCCTGATTCCTATATGCCTACACAAAATAGGTGCACCCAAAGATCCTAACGGTAGAGCAAATGGCCTGGTACAATATGGATAAATCACCTGATACAGAATCTGTCCTCCAAGCATAGACAAGGACACTCGATTAATCAAGTACATCGCAGTAAGTGCAGCATCTCCTCAGAATTGCTTAGGAATCTTCATGTGGATCATCAAGGTCCTAACAATATCAAGAAGATGTCGTAGCTTGCGCTCAGACACACCATTCTACTAGGATGTGTGTGCATAAGATGTCTAGTGAATAATGCCTCTAGAAGAAAAACCCATGTAAGCCCTACTACATAAACTCCAGGGCATTGTCACTGTAGAAGACTCTGACAATAGTGGCATACTGTGTTTGAACCTCTAACAGGAACTGCTGGATAATCTGAGGAATCTTTAAGCGTGCCTTCATCAAGTAGACCCAAGTAAGGTGGCTGTGTCCTCATCAAGTAAAGATTGCTTAATGAATATGCCTTCATCAAGTAAAGACTGCATAATACTGATGTCTTCTAGGAGTAAGAACTCTAGAGAGTCTCCACACATCACAATGCACAAGAGAGAGAGAGGAATGGCAGTTACCCCATCCTTTCTTGGTGGATAACTAGTCTTGTGGTGATTCCCAAGCTGATAATCCTCGCACTGTAAGATGAAGGAATCTGGCAACTTAGGGTACATCTACCGCATCTTCTTAACCGATGGGTGTCCAAGTCTCCTATGCCATAACCAAGGATCAGTGGCTATGGACATAGCTCTACCAAATAAGGTAGGCATGTCAAGGTAATGGAGACCATCTCGCTCTATACCTCCGCCTATAATCTCTTCTGTCTGCCGATCTCGGAAGTAACAATGGTCCTCATCAAAGACCACATGGCATCCAAGATCCTTGTAGATGCGGCTTATTGACAAAAGGTTCATTAGAAACTCTGGAGCACAATGAACCTCCTCAATCATCATCTTTGGCGATGTGCGTACACTCCCAACCACGATGATCGGTGATGTGGCCCCATTGGCCACTCTGACATCTCTAATCCTGCGTGGAATTGTGAGATTTACCAGTTGCTTTGCATCTCCTGTAAGATGGATAGAAGCATCGGAGTAGACAACCCATGCTCCTCCGGCCCTCTTCTTCTTCTTTGGGTCTTCTTGGGTTGCACACGCAAGCCCTTGTAGATCTAAATCATGCCCTTTTCTTGGACCCATCACATCTTCCTTGCAAGAGAGAAGGCTCATCATGCTTGAAGTAAGGATCTTCATCATCAACGATGAGAGAAGGCTCATCACCATAAATACCAGGCATGAGAAAAGCCTCATCACACGAGTTAAGTCACCACCGATCAGAAAACAAGGCCACCACCTGGCCTGTTGGTTTTCCGACAGATAGCTAGCACCCCTAGCGGTGGTACTAGGGCTATCGGCAGCACTGGGGGACCTCTCTCCTATGTCGATGTTGCTGCTGTTGGGGTTGGGTTGCCCTTCTTCCATCGAATTAACCTCGTATTGGTGATTCGATCATCTTTTTTCGGGTGGGTATTTGGTGGGATATTAGAGCATCGGCTTAGGATCGTTGCTCTGATACCATGTGAAAGAAAAGAAATGCATTACTGCTCAAAGAAAACCCTAACTTTTCTTATATAATAAAGAATATTGAATTAATTACATAGATAATATAGGAAATACAAACAGAAATTCATTGCCATTTATCACATTACAAACTCGTGTTCATTTTGATGTGGATTATGTTCATTTTGACGTGGATTGTAAATTTATTGTATTTCTCTATGTAAAAAAGTAACAAAGGGTATTCAAGTAATTCGATTTTCAGTAATTGATATCTGCATTTAAGATTCATAATTGAGAAATATGATTCAAACTTAGTTAGATAGTGCTTTCATTCTCTTTTTATGAGAAAAATATGTTCTTTCCGATACGCTCACTGTGGGCATCTTTCTCAAAATGTATGTAAAAAAGATAGTTCCTTTCTTGACTACTAGGATGGCCACTACTTCAACTTTTAAATGGATTGTTTTTGGCTAAAGAGAGCAATGTATTTTTCATTTTCTCATCATTTTTAAAATGATGTAGGTTTACTTGATCACTGAAAACAGTATAAGCTCGGTGTCTGAGAGGAATTTGCTTGCTCTTGGTGGTTCTTACGATCATCTACTTCATATTATGTGGGATCATGTATGTGGCTTTTATGTTCCTATTCCTTGTCATACCTTAAACTTTTGGATAGCTTGTTAATTATCTTTAAGTTTGAGAATCTTCTCAGTCTACTGTGAATTATTTGGCCAGCCTGTAGATTGTTTCCTTGAGAATCACTTTGATTTTTGTGGTTTGGAGCTTCTTTCAAGAAGCATGCATTGACATTTGTGCGAGTTTTTGTAATTGATATTCATTTTATTCAATGAAAATGGAGAGTATTCATCCTTCTTAATATAGAGGGGGATTATAAAAATAGAGTTATAATCTTAATCCTAAACAAGGAAACAAATCAAATATCTAACAAATCATAAACATATCCCCTAACTATAGGAAAGACATAAAATCTTAATCTTTTGTTTTCTAAATCTTATTCTTTAACACTCTCCCCCCCCCCCCCAAAGTTGGAGTGTATAACGCCCAACTTGTAGGAGTAGAGTAGCAGCAGAACTCCCCTCATCAGAAGTAACCCTCGGGTTGGAGCAGACAAGCAACCATGTAGACAGGTAGGTAGGCATGCAGGTAGTCTCTCATCAATGGAAAACTTAACTTGCTTGGAGTTAGGAAAAAAATTGATGGAGAGACCTTTAAGTAGAAGTAGTAGTAAGAAATGATCCCAAGCAAGAAATAGTCACCTCGCACCAGCCAAAAGCCCTTCTCGTAAGAAGGTAAAACTGTTGGTGCAAGGACACCACGATCGTTTATTTTGATGATAATAAAACACTTGTTATTTAACATTTGCTTTTGATTTCAAGATTTCAGGATAATTGCAAATGGATACAAGTGTAAAGACGAAGTTCAAGCTCACATCAATGGCGGATTGGAGGAGCTTGACGGAGGAGATGAAACTTCGTTAGAGATAGTTTAAAGAAGGCATGAAGACAAGAATATGATATATTTCGTTTTATCTTGTTCTATGTATCTTTCTTTTATTGCTCTTTATTTTTTCTTTCTTAGATTCATTTTAAAGAGCCTCAAAGTACTCTTACAATAGTCCTAGGAACACTTGCACAACCCTAGGATATTTAGATTTTCCGTAGAGAACTTAGAAAATCTAAATAGGCTTCAGCCAGTCTCATCAGACGTCTAATCTGATAATCAAACTTCTGAATGTTGAGTCAGATGTCCAATCATTTAGGGCTGGTCTTAGAACCTTCTGTTTGTTGATTGCAAATGACTGACCCTTAGTCTAAATGTCTTAGCAGACATCTGATGACTTTGCCAGATGTTCAATTAATAAAACGTTGGCTTAGAAAATAATCATTAAGGTTTTGACCTTTGATCTTCTATCAGACATCCATAGAGGACTCCAGACGTCTAATAAGTAGTCGTTTTGCCTCAATTGACCCTAAATCGCTTTCCTAGACGAATATAGTTGTTTGGACCTTGGGAAATCCATTTCCGCAGTAAATTAGGTTTCCAAACGTCCAGACCTAGTGCCAGACGTCTGATATGTTGTCTGACTGATTTACACCAGAACCCTATTTAGGTCTGATGAAAGTCAGTAAGGGAACTCGTTTAGTGTTAGACGTCTGTTCTAGTTTCTAGACGTCTTAAACATGACTTCTAGACGTCTGATCTTTTTTCCAGACGTCTGATGACTCTGTCAGAATCATTAATAATTCTGATTACGGCCTGTTCTGCCTTGGGATAATTCCCAACGGTTATGGAAGCCTTCCTAGGCCCTCTATAAATAGAGTACCCTTGCCTTTTAAGGACACACCTTGAGAAACTACTTTCCACTATATTGTGTCAAATTGATTATTAGAAGAGTTGTTGCTCTCCAAGCCTTAGTTCTACGTCAAGAGAGCATCATCCAGCCGCGCACCCGCTCTCCCGCCGTCGTTACGAGAGCACCGTCATGCCGTTGCATGGTTCACGCATCCGCGTCAAGCCGACGCACTTCCACCAAAGGAAAGTTTCCTAACTCCTATAGTAGCTAAGTTTTAATCTTTGTGGCATTATAGGATCATTGTATTTTATTGTCTTTGGTTGGGTTTTCGCCTTGCGAATTCCTATCTCCTTCACAAGACTAAATACTCTTCGTGAAGAGGAGGAATTTGAGGTACACTACCTTCGTATAAAGTAGTGTGATTGTAAGAGGTTGTACTACTCTCGTTTAAGCAGTACGTTAGTGGATTTGATCGACTCGGTTGGTTGGGAAATCCTAAGTCGAGAGACTTAGGTGGTGATTTTTACCCGAGTTTAGGTTTCCACCTAAAAATTCTTGTGTCTTGTGTGATTGTCTATTTGTGAGATTATTATTTATTTAATTCCACATTTTATATCACATCACGCAAATCTCACCCCCTGCAGTAGGAATCTTCAAAAACTAGGGAAGGGTATTTAGATGTGTGGTTGAACACGTGATTCAATTCCCCCACCAGTCATCAATGTCATATGCATCGATCAAGACATGGCTCAAGGCTTTAGTAGAGTCCTTTGAATTAGTTGTGGGTTAAGTTGAGAGTCCTATTGCAATATCAGTAGTAGTTGCAACTACAACAGTTGTAGTAGACGATTCTTCGCCCTTTAGAAGGTTCTGAAGACAATCCATCTGGGCAGGTGTGAAGGGACGAATAGTGGATGACTCAAGCATTGACTTGTTTAGAGCAGACAAGTGGTTAGCCAAAGCAGGTCTCCCAAAGTTCTCCTAGCATTTAATCGATGTGTGATTCGTTCACTTGTAGTATATACAAGGAGTAAAGGATCGATTGCATCCATGTCCATGACTTTATACAGAGAACGTTGAGTGATCTCATCAATGTAGTCGGCCTAGGAGAGGGAGACTCATCAATCTCAGTCTTCTAAAGATAATTGTAGATCATCTCCGAATCCAGTACCACATCAGAGGAGATAATTTGATCATGGGCCAAGTGATACCATGCACTAGGTCCACCTAAAAATTTATATGCCTGCCATTTAGAACATTCAATGATCAGCTTGTCACAACAAGCAGGTTGGTAGACAACTAACTACTCTAGTAGTCCTTCAAGGGTCGTGAAATACCTAACCAGGGTTATATCACCCTGATTGGTATTCTAGATCCTCCAAAATATGTTAGTTAGGTGTGGACTACTTGTTTTCTGGGAATACCTCTTCTCGAGGGTATCCCAGATCTCTTTCACCAATTCCTTATAAAGCATGTTGGCAGCGATGATTGGTCGATGTTGTCATTAAGCAATTCATGAGGAAGTTATCTTTGGAGTTTGGTACTTTCTCTATTAGAATATGTAGTTTGTCTTACCCTCACACAAAGATGAGGAAGGATGGGACCACAATATGTATTTCGAGGAACTTGATAATTTAGTTGTGCTTCCCTGAACAAGTATAGAGGTCGCGATCTTGGCCTCTGAAGTTGCTGTGGAGGTTTCTCTGTCTACCATCGCAGCAATTAGGATCTCGCCAACCAAGGCGATGGCAATACCTGGATGGAGAGGCGTAGCCAAATCCTTGAATCGGATCGAAATAGATTCGTCAATCCTATCGAACTTCTCATGTAGCACAACCCAACTGTTGAATGCTGCGAGTTGCTATGCTGACGTGTTTGGTTTTGAAAAACCTGTCGTAGTTTGAAAGCGAAGAACTCGTGTTCAACAAATAAAATTTATACCAGAATAGAAATCCCAGGTCGAACTCAGGGAAGCGGACGTTTGATTTAAAAATACATGTTTGTTTTATTTGTCACAAAGTAGAATAATTGATTAGAAACTATCTAACTATTTACAATAAATAGAAGAAAGAGAGAATAAGAGAGAGAATATTACAAAAACAAAAAGAGATGTAGAATGAACATGGAATTCATTATCAAAAAGATTGTTCATTACACTAAACATTATGACTAGAAAGCGGGAAAATGATTACACTAGAAAGCAGTAAATCTACTCTAGAAAGCAGTAAAAAGAATGGGGAGAGAGATATCCTCGACGGTCGCTTGGAGGATGACGCCTGGAAGACGAGGAGCCAAGTAGGATGAAAGAGGATGAAGCAGGAAGAACAGGAACAGGGCAGCATGTCGTCGTCGTCGAAGGGATCCGCTTCCGAAAGAGGGACGAAAATTTGACTTTATCTCGCGAGAAGCATCTCGGGTGTAGGACAAGCTTCTCTTGAGCTTTAGAGATGGAGAGAATGGAAGGAAGGGATGAGAATTTCGTGTGGAGGAGATCTCCTTTTATAGTTGCAAGGAGTGAGGACAATTTGGTCATTTAAATCTTAAAACATTAGATAAGGGGTCTTTAGTGACAGATAAAACCGTCGCTAAAGCCCCATCATGGGCGTAGTGGGGCGGCCGCTCGCGTACCCGCTCACCTCTGCGCGCAACACCTTCTCACGATCGGATGACTTAACTCGCCCCTCCACCCACCTCCTCTACGTGCAACGCCCGCGTGCGATCCCGCGTTACGCGCGAGCATGTGTGGGCGCGTCATCTTAATTGAGCGCACGTGGCCGTTGGATTACGATTGTGCGGTCGATCGGGCGCATACCTCCACTCCAATTGCTGCACGGCGAGGCTCGAACGCGCGCCTGCGCTTCGCGTTAAAGCGCTCGACCAACGCGTTGTGGGCGCGTTTGTGTCGAGCGCTTAACTTAAGCACAGGCTTGTCGTAGCCATTGAAGGGTTGATGCGGAGGCCTTCAGCTGATGCGTGCGGTCGATTGGGCGGCCGAGATGACGTCACGTGGTGTCATCTTGGCTGTCCATCTTCTGGATGTAGATGGTGCCATGGTTGTCGGATTGAGTCGACTTTGGCGTCGTTAGGCTGCGATCGTCAATGCGAATCCATCCGTGAGGTCGGATTTGTCGTTTGAAGTGCAGATTCGCACCATCTTGGCCCTTGATCTTCTAGGGTTCCCCGGTCTCCATCTGATGCTACAGATGTCTGATTAGGGCGATCTTGGAGTTGTTGAACTCCAATCGTCGCCCTGATCACATCTGTACAGTTGGATATTTGACCCGAGGCCCCGATAAAAATTTTACCCTGTCCTTGAACATAAAAGGAGACAATTAACCTCCATTTTATTCAAACTAATCTAAATGCAAGATGATGCATGCTATGCAATATTTATAGTATGTAATGCAATCGTATGCTTAAGAACATGCATAAATAGACATCTTAAGTAGTGTAAACATGTTTACATCACCAACCATACAGCAATCCTCCTCGCACGATAAGGCCTCACTGATCGATGCTGGACGAAGTTCGATCTTGATGGCCGGTGCAACAATGAAAAGGGACCGGGTGACGATGGTGGTGGTGCTTGGCGACACTCCGATCGATGAGGAACGACATAGCGATGAGGAGGATGGTTGAGATGATGATCTTGGCAATAGGGCGACGCTTAATGCCGCAAGTAGAGGCCAAGGGGGTGGTGCACGCACCCGAAGGTAATAGAGAGGGGTCGATGGCTCCTCTAGCTAAGGAGAGAGGGGTTGGCGACTCCTCTAGGTAGGGGGAGACCTCGTTTGGGTCCCAGGACTAGAGCCTTTCTAATATCATGTGCGAGTTTTTGTCGTTGGTTTTCATTCTATTCAATGAAAATAAAGAGATTACAAAAATAGAGCCCTAATCCTAGTCCCAAAAAAGGAAACAAATCAAATCTCTAACAAATAAAAAACATATCTACTAAATATAGAAAGATAGTAAATCCTAATCTTTTATTTCCTAAATACTATTGCTGGAATATTCGCTAACAACATTCATTTATGCTGGATATGAATTATGTGTAAAAATCAATAGCATTGTTGTCTTGTATAATTCTTTTCTGCTGTTGTCCAGACATCTGCTGTGTTAGAAACTTTTATCCAATTTTCTAAGCATCGACATTGACATGGTATCAACAAGCTCAAAAAAGGGGATGCCGGGGATAAGTCGATATTTCATTTATATTCCAGAATTGGCTGCAGAATAATTTAAAATGCTCAAAATGCCTTAAATTTTAAAATTTATTATTGTTTGGGGTTTTTACATATGTACCCGTATAATCTTTGGATATTACGTCTATACCCCTATATTCTTTGTAATTACATAACTATCCCTCACATCTTCTCTTTGTTAACAAAAATACCCCTCGGTTAGTCTACCGTTAGCAAGTTAACCTTAGTAAGAATTTAACTATGGTATAATACCTTGAGTTATCTTCAACGGGTTTAGGTGTATTTTCTCAAAACTCTATCTCTCTCCACATATTCCATTGCCGACAACCCTCACCACATCCATCTTCCACCAACCTTCCACCCTCTCCTCTTCCCCGATCTCATCTGCATCAACAACATCGACCCACCAATCTTTGGAAGGAGAAGGCTTCCTCCAGCTTCTCCCACTTGTCGGGGACTATCTCGAGGCTGTCCATGCCAGAGACGAGAAAGCCCATGTCCTGGTTGTCGTCGGTGATGCGTGGTGGTGGGTCATCAACGGTGGTCTGCTTGGCAGGGGTGAAGGTTGCAAAGGAGCTGTAAGTGGTGGACAAGAGGTAAGAGGACTTAAACTCGACTAACTTCTCCTTGATGTCGTCGGAGCACTTGCCGGAGTAGGGGCAGGAAGGTTGGTAGCGAAAGTGCCACCTGGGGGATCTCCTGGGAGTGGGAGTAGAGGAGTAGGAGGAGGGGAGGAGACCTGTATGGCTGTTCCAGCTGGCCTCGGAGGAGGCAACGATGGTGATGGCATTGATGAGGACATGGTGGGTTGGGGTTTCTTGAAGGGTGAGGGTGGGGGTGTCCTTTTGGAGGTCATCTCCTCGAAGCTTCCTCCACCTATGCACAACCCCTCCTCGCCTCCTGTTCCTCCTACTCCTCAACCTTTGCACCTTCCTCTCCTACTCCTCCACCCTCCTCGCCATCGCCGCACCCTCTTCCAACAGCCCCTCCACTACCCCCTTCAACCTCTCGTTCTCCTCCACCAACCTCCTTACCAAATCCTCCTCCTTTCTCCCAGGTTTATTTGGGAGTGGAGTGGGTTGGAAGGGGTGGAATTGTCTTCAATTAAGGATTTCTGGAGGAATTATGGAAGGATCCCTTATCGCTTGAAGACAAAGAAGGCTCTCCCTTTTCTTGTGCTTTGGACATTTGGTTGCAAAGAAACAAGATTGTATTCAATGGTAAACTGGCTCTTGCTAAAAATGTTTGCAGGGTGGCATTAGTTTTTTAGGGACCTGCAGGCATCCTTGTAATTGTTTCTTCTGAAATGCCATGGATCTGCACCAAGTTACTTTCGCTTTCTGAATGTTGTGAGTTTGACCCCTTTCTTTCCCCTTATGCTATTGTGAATGGAGGTGCATCTATAGACATGAAGGGCTAAAGAAGTGGTTGGACTGGGCTTTGAGGCTTTTGAGCTTGAATGCAAATGGAAGATTATGCACTGATGCAAACACCCTATGGGACACTTCAATTTGAACGTGGATTGTGCTTCAAAGGGAATTATTGATTACATTGTAATCATTTTTTCATTTGTTGGGTTGTAATAATCAAATGTACAAGAATGCTTGAAATGTGTTAGTGACAAGAATCATTTTTTCCTTTGTTGAGTTTTCATACCACAATGAAATATGCAAGTGACAAGTGATAGGAAAACTGCTTCAAATGTGCAGTTGGTTGGAAGAATGTTTGAAATTTAGAGTTGGTGGGGAGAATGCTTGAAATGTGCAATTGGCAGGTAACAGCCATCATTTAAATAGAGGAAAGGATCCCCTCCCAACAGTCCAAAAATTTGAATGTTGGGGATTCTTTGTAAGTATGAAAATACTCCTTATATCTTCTCTCAATTAACAAAAATGCCCTTGGCTTAATGGCCATTGTGGTTTAACCAAACGGCTCAAGGGTATTTTTGTTAATGGAGAGAATATGTGAGGGGCAGTTATGTAATTACAAAGAATATAAGGGTATAGACGTAATATCCAAATATTATATGGGCATATATGTAAAAAACCCATTATGATTTAAGTGGTTACAAATTTATAACATGCACTGTAAGGGGAAATTATAATTTTGAACAGAATTCAAGAGATATGCAAATGACATGTTACAAGAAGTCAAGCCACTTAATTGCTAATATTGTTAGTCGATTGTCATTTAATATATGGGTTACAAGCCTAGACTTGCACAAATGCTGACATCAAATTACAAGCTTAGCTAGACACTAGGTAATTCTTTAAATTGGTTGTATAGACCATTGTCTACATTGTAGAGTCTAAACTAAATCTAATTGGGAATCGGAGCTTACACTTACAAAACTGAAAAATATAAGCAATCAACTATGCTAAGTAGTGAGTAGCTCCTAGTTTAGGGATTATTATCATGTTGAGAAGTATAACAATCTAAATTATCAGCCTTGACATCTTTTCAATGATGATGCCTCGATTTCTCCTTATTGGGGTTTACATGACCAATGCCTTGTTTACCAAAAGTTATTGCAAGCTGTTGGTGTGACCTTGGAAGCTTACATAAAATTCTTCCTGGAGACAAATGGGTGACCTTCCATCTACAGGACCTTGGGTTGAAAGATCGATAATTGCAAATACTTACAGGGTCTTAGTGAGAGGGGATGAGGGTTTTCCTCCTGTGGAGAGCAGTGAGGTCCTTCAAGGTTCTCTATTCAGTGAAGAAGATGATTAGCAGATTGTTTGGAAGAAATGAGCATGGTTGGGTATCGTACTCACCTTCTCTAGGCACTATAGCTTGTACATCCACTCTGCTTATGCTCATCAACCTATCTCTTAGCCGCAATGTTTTTATTGTTTCTCCTTTGGCCATTTATGCTGCTATTGTTGTTTGAATGTGTTTTGTCGGGGATCTTGTAGTTGAGGCCACAGGGCCCATTAGATGGGAGGTGGTTGTCAATTTACTTTAGTTAACATGGAAGGGCCTTAGGGGGATCTCTGATTTGGAGGTTGCCGATTTGAAGGAAGGTGTTTTGACTTTCGGTCTCTGTTGGCAGGGGAAGAAAGTTCTCACATGAAGTTTCATCTTTTATCCGTGACACTGATGATGATGGATTCTATCAACTTGTGGGCTTGGTGTTTTGTTTTCCAAGCAAAGGGTTTACTCCTTGGGTGGAAGAATTGCTTTTGTTTGTTTCCTCAAGGTGGGGGCATGCTTTGTTGTCTAATGGAGATATCTTCCTAATGATGCTAGTGAAGGTCTGTTCTGGCAATGGAGTGATGTGGCCAACTTTGAGTCCATTGACCTCACCAATTATCTTGGGGATTCACATTTCCAATGAGTTTTTAGGGTTGCAGGTTTGTCAGTTGAACCCTTTAACCACGTCAAGATCTTCCATCGGACTTGCCAGTTGGTGGTTGGCCTAGTGGATACACAGGTTGGCTTCAGAGATCAAGATTGGATCCCATGACTCTGCAATGATGTGTAAGTTGTGTAATGGTCGGTCATTGTTGGGTTAACTCTTGGGTCACATCTCAGTCACCTAGGATTATTGGTGTAGTTGGGTAAGCACACAATGCTTCTATCGCTTCACCAACTTTGTCTACGGTTGGTTCGAGTGCTGAAGTTGATCTGAAACCACATGAGGACAAGAAGTTGCTTGTGGGAATTGTTAGACTATGGATAGTTGATAGATGCATTGCTTGTGACAAGTAGCAGAAGGTTGCAGCAAAGAGTTTGCAAGAATAAGTAAATGAAGATGTTACTTGGAATGTTAGAAGGTCAAGGGATGAGACAAAGAAGGTGTTAGCATTAGTTTAGTTGTAGTCCAGTTATTGGGGGATTGAGTTTGTCAGAGTTAGTTATGCAATTTTATGTTTCTAGTAGGACTCTTTATGTAACTTTTTATTCCCATCTCTCTATATAAGAGATGCTAGGGTTACGTTTTCTAATAACAAAGTTAATTTTCTCCAATAGAGGGGTCTTAGAGAGATAGTTGCGGAAGTGGCCACACACTGAATTTTGTATTGATATGATCATAGATAATGGATATGATCAACAATCAGTATCTTTCCATTTAGTTCCACATTGTTTTCATGAATACTTGAGCTTCTGGTGACTTGGTTAAATATGGTTGGCACAATCCTTGAATCATTACTATTCTACCTCTTGGATTAGTATTCACATTTTAGTTTAATCCTCAAAATACTGCATGATTAGTTAAGAACTACTAGTTACACCGATAGAATAGTTAGATGGGTAATTCCTTGATTAACATGTCATACATTTGATTACACAAGCCATACAGTGCAGAACTAATGAGTTTGCCTGGTGTTTATTGCTTGACCAAAACTTCTGTTCCAAATTTTTGGCTGAATAATATGTTCACTTGTCTGGAATCTGGTGTTTAATGTTCAGTTTTAACTTCCCAGCTCCAACTCTATGGTAACCAGTGAGCACTAGGATTATCTATAGATGCTAACTTTTGCATCATTTTCTTCTAAACTTAGTTTCCATTAACCTCAGTTCTCTTGCATGGATTAAACCTCCTTTGGATGATCATAAGCAATCATTTGAAGCAGCACTCTCAACTTCAAAGAGAAAAACAAGTATGAGGAGCAATTATGTACCACATGAAGAATTGTGATTGAAGTAAAGATGGAAACCTTAAGCTTATGAAGATAGAGAGCTTTAAGCTAGAAAGAACTTCAGTCATCTCAAAGAAATTGGGCATAGAATCCTACCGCGAGTGTGAGATATATCCAACCATAATTTCCATGTGCTCCTAATAGCAACCCTTATTCCCACAACTCTGGCACTTATGGACAGCAGGCACCACAAACCCAAGTGGCATCATAACCCCAGGGCCTTAACAATCTCCCCTGCCATCCACATTCTAATGTCACTCATAAGCATTTCCCGGGGTAAAAGGAACAATGTTACAGCGGTAGTTACATAGACATGAACTTATAGGGGTTTGAGTCTTATATCCACTCTTTATAGGGGTGTATATGTAATAGGTGAAGGTCATATTATACTATTTATTGTAATGTTAAAAAATTGGTTGATTGTCCCTTCAATCAAGATTACTTTTCTAAAATCTGCTTGTTGAATCTCATTATTGTCATTTTGGCTGGCCTTCTTGTAGAGTACTGGCTATGTAATTGTAATGGACATACATTTTGATTAGCAATTACTATACAATTGTCTTCATCCTCCTATATTTGAGCAGAAGTCAACTGCACCAAGTGGTGCCGGCATGAGTCTTGCTCTTGAGAAGATTCTTCATATTCATGCAGTAGACATAAAGCCTTCCAGGTTTTATTTAGTTCTTCGATTATAAGGAGTCAATCTTCATATCTTGTTGGATCTTTTGTACTTGCAAGAGTTTGTCTATTATGCTTACCCAAACCTGGTGCAGACACGAACCACATAATACCATAACCGTGCTTGTTTGCTCAAGAGGTGGTGGAGGTTTGCTGGAAGAACGCATGGATTTAGTTGCTGAACTATGGCAAGCAAACATCAAGGTAGCTGTCTTGAAAGGAACTTTGTCAAGCAAAAGGTTCTCTGGCCTAGGTTTTTCATAATTCATTGTTTTGTACATTTGCTGATAATTTGTCTCCTGACCTCAACCTCCTGAATGATCACTTTTAATCTCAAGCAAAACCTTTGCATACTACATGCATTTTCGTAGGAAGAGGTATCAATCCGAGTTTTGAACAAGAGAGTATATCCATAGAAGTTAGATGAGATTTGAGCAACTCCTGATGTTTATCCTCTCAATTTGGCTGAGATACAAATACTTTTTCTTGCTTTTCCATTTGATAAGACTAAAATAAGAGCAGAGGTGGAAGCATAGTTGATTTGAATTGGACATGGATATTTACCTTATCCATTTTCTCATAATTATGGATGTGGATATGGTTAGAAAGGTCATTCAAGTGTCGCATAAATAGATATTCAAGTGTGCATAAATAGACACTATGTTGAGGGAGTGAGGGAGGGAGGAAGGGACTTTCAGGTGTGCATTGGCTTCATTTAGGTTAAATAACCGGATGCCTTTTCAACCATTTGTACTTCATACATGAAATCTGGTCATTTGCTTAGAAAGCATACCGCAGCAAATAGCTACTCATCAACTATGTAATGTTGGACAGATCAACCAGCAAGCTCACAGCATCAATTAGCCAGCACGTACACCACCCTAGGCACACCCAGCACCTCTGCCATACTCAACCCCTGTTGTGGCACTGCACCACAACCACACCATCTTGCCTCTAGGCCTCACTGCCTATGCAACACCTGCACCTTGATCATGCACTGTGCCTGTGCAGTGCATGTCTCATCAACATGTCGAGCCACCTGTGCACCTCCCGTGCATACGTGCCACCTCTTTGAAATCTCGCAAGGTGATGATGCAACCTCGATGAAAACCCTACATGGCTCTGATACCATGTAGAATCCAATTTCAAATACAAGCTAATCACATAGATAATGATTTACATTGAAAACCTTTCACAACAAGAGTGAAAAGCTATGGAGCATGGATGGAGCCTTGGCAAACTTCTGGGAGGTTCCTTCCACTAAAGAAGAAATGACAATGGATGTTTACATCATGTAGTCGAATGAAGTACATGGATGTCCCAGGATGCATATACTCATTTATACACACACTTGACAGGGTACTACAAGTGCACAATTGAATGGTTGGCAGAGACTTCAATTCCAGCTGTTGATCCGGTAGCTTTCACTCCACAAGAGAACATTCAACTGAAAGCCAAATGGTTTAAATGAAAACAGACCCAACCATTAATATATGCCACTTATCAACCAGAGGGATTCTCTTTTCTTTGTTTATTTGTTATCAGTCAAATGAATTCTTGATCCATCTGAAAAATGCATGCCTGCAATATTTTTTTGTCATCTGCAACTCATTCTTAATTCAGATGAACCAAGCTTTCAGATAAACCATAATTCATGCCAAAATCCAAGTCTTTTGCCCTTCTTTCTCAATTCATTTGTACAATATGCATCATCAGCATGTCAAAATCCAAGTTATCAATGTTGTGATGTTTGCTGGTTAGAGGCTTTGCCCCCCTCCCTGTGCCCAAATGAATTTGGAGAAAGTTGTGAGGGCTGTCTGCACCTCAAATCTCCAGTCCATTGCAATCCAGACTGGTTTTTATCAGGTTCTCTCAGGTGATGTCTCGTGTCATTTTTGTTTGCTTCTACCAACTTATTATCAAACCATGAAGGAAGAAAGGATACAGTGATTGGAAGAGGAATATTTTGTTACACATTTGGCTAGAATTCTTTATATTTACCATTATTTCATTTTTTTGTAATAAAAAAGAAGTTATATATTTTCAAGAATTAATCCTGCTTCCTTAGAATTTATTGAAGGTGACATAAGAGGTGCTTAATAGGTCTTCATTACTGTTTTACATTAACCTGTATGGTGGCTGCAGGAAACCCAGCTGCCAAGACATCACTGTATTTGATGTCTTGTGGAAAATTATGGGTGCAAATAACCCAAAGAATTGTTGCTTAAATGCTTTTATATTTCCAGTTTATATTTTTTATATGAATGAGTAGGAATTTGATCATGAGTCTTAGGAGGAACATTGTGTCCTACTTCTGAAAATATTCTTATCTTTCAGGCAGATTTTGTTCCCCTTCCTGGTTGTAGTCTCACTACACAGTATGATTATGCAACCGAGCATGATATGAAGCTGCTTATAATAATAACTGAAGCTGGTCTGTCTCAAACTGGATTGGTCGAGGTAAATCCATAACCCCTTTCTGTAGTACAATTAAGTTGACAAAATTATCTATTTATTATTTAGTAGTTATTTTATTAGTTCTTATGATAGCTCTATGCTTTTTTCTTTAGCATTCTTGCATGTGGCAAGTTCTTTTTAGATGTAATTTTCTTTACAAATTCTTGAAGATTGCTTGTTTCCAGAAAACTCCTGATCAAGGTTTGAAAAAATGCAAGGTGGTACCAAGGCAATTTGCCTTCGTCGGGCAAGGCGTAAGCCTCAAACTTTGTGTGGAAAATAAGGAAAAATGATTGTTAGACCCTACGGTCTTATGTTTCTTATGTTATTTTTCTATTTCCTGAGTTATAGTACTTTTATTTCTTTGAAGAGAACTCTTGTAATATTTCCACCTCTATATATTGAGAGATACAGTTACGAAATAAATAACTTGATTAATTTGTTCTAACTTGGTATCAGAGTAGCGGTCTTAGACCATTGCTTGTACCTACTTTGATTTCCATATCCCCTTAAACAGCCTAACCGTAAGATGTGTCACCACCGCCAGCCCTCATTGGTTGGTCGGTGGACCACCGATCGCCTCCCTTCCTCACGTCAAGGAGACTCGTGACCACTAATCACCTCTCCTCATGTCGAGGAGCCTTGCATCGATGCAACATCACCCAGCCTCGCCCCTACGCTCCCTTTAGAATGTTGAGGTGACCTGAGTAGCACCGATCACCGCCCAACGCAACCTTGACAGCACTGCCCAATGCTGCAAGACCGTCCAACGGTGATCCAAGCGCTGCCCAATACTACGCAGCATCGCCTACAACGTTGCAGCGTTGCAAGGTGTTGACTTCAGCACCACCCAGCACTGTAGCATCGCCCAATGGTGATCTCAGCGCTACCCGACATTGTGCAACACCACCCAGCATCCCTGTAGCACCACCATTGTCTTCTCCCTGTCTGTAGCAGTGGTCTTTAGGGTAGTGCAAGCTTTGTGCTACCTCTAGAGACCCTATAGGTTGTTCTACGACCTCCTGTTGGTATTGTTCGGTCTGTGCTTTATCATCACAAAGTGAACAAAGATTGGCTCCTGATTTCATAGCACTCCTGATGGTCTAATTTTTTATTTTCTACCAGTGAAAATATTGTTTGTGGTCTTGTTGAGGCAGGATGGCATTTGAGAGTTTGTTTGAGTTGACATTAGTGCAAGTTTCTGAGATGGGGGTTTCAAGAGCCCTTTCTTTGGTCCCATGGTGAAGTTAGCTGAGACCAACTATGCCTAGTTTTCACAGACCTTTCTGATGGCAGTAGAAGGCCATGACAAGGAGCATGTTCTACTTTAACCAAAACCACAAGTCAAGACTGGGAAGAATGCTTCCTAGAAGAAAGATAACGTCATGGTCCGTTTATGGATCATGGGTTCAATGTTCCCTAGGATTGGGGATGAGATCATTTATTCCCTAACTGGTAAGGAAAGGTGGGATAGTTTGAGAGATATATACTCTTACAAGAAAAATTCCAATCGGGTATTCCATATATACAAGCTTTCTCAACTTCGTCAGGAGGGTCGCACATTATTCTAGTATTACTTGACCCTAAAGGGTCTTATGGAGAAATCTAATGCATGTAGCCCAATGTGCATGTGCGCCACTGAGAGTGCCTATTGCAAGGAAGTAGCAATCCTTTAGTTTCTAGCTGATCTTGGACCAAACTACGTGGTAGCTCGCTCATGACTTCTTCCTCTGTTAGAGCTTCCCACCTTGGAGGAAGCATACAGCAAGATGAGCAGGATCTCGATCGCTCTTACTGCTACTAAGCCTTCAAGTCGAACTTTGGCTCTTGCTGCTATTCAGGGCCATGGTTGAGGCACTCCAATGAGACAGGGTAGAGGTCGGGGTTGTGGACCCATTGGGAGAGGACAATTGACTTGCACTTGTTGTGGAAGTCAGGACATATGGAGAATAACTGTTGGACCAAGCATGGTCACCCCCCTATGGCTACAATAAAGCAGGCCACCGATACTATATCTATGCCCAAGGTAGATTATGGTGAACTCCTCTAGCGCCTAACTCAATTGTCATAGGAGGCATCATTCACTTCAAAGACTGCAAGTTTTGCCTCTTCGTTAGGTATAGAGTTTTACCTCTCTACTTATGCCGATACTTCGTGTGATACAGATCTAGATACAAATTGGTTAGTTGATTCTGGCACCTCGAGGCATCTTAGCAGATAGCGAAGGTGGTTCTGCTACATTAGACCTGTTTCTCCAAGAAAGGCAGTGCAAGTTACAGATGGGCGACATTCCAAGATTACTAGAGAAGGGAAGGTGTCAATTACTCCCAATATGAAATTGGCATATGTTCTTGTGCCTAATTTTCCTGTTAGCTTGTTATTTTTCAGTAGAATAACAAAGGAGCTAACTTATCGTGCTATATTTGATGACACCACTTGTACTTTTCAGGACATCCTAATGGGGACGATGATTGGTGATTGTCGTAAAGAGGAGGGTTTACTGCTCGTTCCAATTTCCAGTTGTTAGTTATCATGGAGATGTCACTTTTACTACTGGGTTCCCTTTCCAGTGGCACCTTCATCTAGGCCATCTACCCCTAGATAGACTTCGTCGAGTTATAATCCACATATCTCCGTCTGCTTGCATTACTTGTGATGCTTGTCATCTTGGCAAACACCACCGAAGTGCTTATACTGCTAATTAGAGTCTTGGTTCCACTGAGTTGTTTCAATTGGTTCATGCTGATGTGTGGAGCCCAAGTCGTATTCATAATTGGCTGGGTCATTGTTATTATTTATTACTAGTTGATTTGGCTTGTTTGTCTTAGTTGTTTCAATTGAAAAATAACCCAATGTTAAAGAACTAATTTGGCATGTTGGTACTATTTTAGAATAATTTATTCTTGAAATATAGAACTTAAGAATGCTTTGTTGTCAGGATTTGTTATCCTTTTATGTTCTTTCCATTCTTGTATGGAATTGTATGCAATATTCCCCCCATCCTCTCTCTATAAATAGAGCCAAAGGGTTTCCATAGTGGCATAGAAAACTTCATTCTTTCTACAATCAAGATGTACACTACAAAAAATGGAACATTATCAAGATGTAAAATCGTTCAAGAAGTTTCAGAAGTTGCAAATAAGCCCAATATTTTCCAGAAATTTCATATTAACTCCTCAACTATGGAATCATATTTCAATCTAGAAAAATCCAAAAAGCATGAGTTTAATCCAGAACTTTCCAATTATTCTTTTCTTGATTTATTTGTGGTCCTCCCCGGGTTTGAGCCTGATTCCAGTTGGTTGAGTTCAAGGGAGAGGAACTTGGATTGTTTAAGAAATGAGAAGGAAAAGAGAAGATTTTGGACATTGTCTTTTTTTGGCACACTGCATATTTCCTATTCTTCTTCTAATTTGTTGGATATTTCTACAAACAAAAAAAAAATGGTAGGAAGGGGGAGAACTAGGTTTCTATTTTCTCGTTGGCTTTTGAGGCAGCTGCCAACCGCTATCTTTGTCCAAGAGAACTTATTCTTGCTACTTGGGAGAGCCTCTATATGAAGTCATTACTTGTGAAAATCACTGTCCTTCTGTATCTTCCACTGCTCTTGAGGTCCCTATATGACCTAATACTTCTAATGTCTATGTGGAGATAAAGGTCTTTGCCTTTGTCACTATTCAACTTCTGAAACTTCTTGAATGATTCTAGATCTTCTGGAGAATTCTAGACTGATATCCAGTAACAAAAACTGACTTGAGAGACAAAAGTACCTCCAATTTCTTGGATTGACTGCAAAGGCGGAAATATTTTGCAGCGATTAAAAAATTTGTGAATCTATGGGAATGGATTAAAAACTCTCTGAAGTCCAAAACTGATTTGCAATACTGAAAATTCCAACCATGGGATATTGATGTGTAGAAAATATTAGGAGTTCTGGATTGATTTTTCTTGGTTGGAATTTTGCAATTTCTTCAAGTATTGCTTGCTGGAGTTCGCAATTGCTTCAAGTAGGGAATGCCTTTTAATTTCTGAGACTCCTTGGGTGGATTGGAGGCTTCTGACACAAATGGCCTGATTAGCAGCATCTGATAAAAGCTTCGACACTAAGTGCTGCACAATGCACTGTGCAAGCAGATCAACCAGGCCAGCTCCTTGCCCAGACCTCTGTCGCGCCTTCTGTATAGCACTTTAGGAAAGGATCAAGGGGGTGTCCAGATTTCATCGTGGAATAGAAATAATGCCAAGAATGTCCCATTAGAAATCTGCATGGTTTCTTGTAACTACTCTCTTAGTTGAAGTAAAGAAGAAATCTTATTTATCAAGCTGTCTCTATGCCTTTTTATATAGAGGGAGACAAGGAAAAATAACACAATAAGTCCAACAAGGAAAAACAAGATAAAAATAGTCCCTCATAATAAAACGTAACTCAACACTCCCCATCAAGTTAGAGTATATGTATCTACCATGGTTAGCTTGTTCCTACACTTCTCAAACTGGGGGCAACGCAGTGGCTTGGTAAATACATCAGCAGTCTGTCCGTGGAGGCAAGACGTAGTACGAAGTAGACCCTACTGAATCAGGCTCCTAGTATAATGACAGTCTACTTTCACATGTTTTGTCCTCTCATGAAACATGGGGTTATTAGCAAATATGTCACAACTCGGTTATCACAATGCATCACCATAGGCTCCTGACTTTCAATATGAAGATCTCATAGCAGAGATTTGATCCATATCATCTCAGCTGCAGTATGAGCTATAGTCTTGTATTCAGACTCAGCACTAGAGCGTGAAACAACATTCTATTTCTTGCTCTGCCAGGTTACCAAATTTCCAGCCATAAATGTGCAAAAATCAATAGTAAACCGCCTGTCTCCCACGTCTCCTGCATAATCTGCATCAGGGTAAGCCACTATAGACATAGGGCCCTTCTTCTTTTAGAATAGCATACCTCTGCCTGGACATCCCTTAATGTACCTCAACACTTGCATAACCGCCTGCCAGTGAACATCAGTGGGTTTGTCTAAGAACTGACTTAACTTACCCACTGCAAGGCTGATGTCTGGCCTGGTGATAGTTAGCTACAATAACTTCTCAACCAACTGCTGATTGACCTTTTTGCCCTTTAACTTCATTGTATCCTCAAATAGATGAACTTTAGGATCCATAGGAATGTTGGCTTCCTTGGATCCTAGCATGCCGTCTCCTGAAGAATATTAAGTGCACACTTCCTCTGAGACATCACTATGCCGTGCTTGCTTATGGCGATCTCAATACCCAGAAAATATCTCAGCTTCCCAAGATCTTTCATGACAAACTGGCGAGCCAAATACTCATTCACCTGAGTAATGCCATCTGCATCATCACCTGTAAGGATAAGATCATCAACATATACCAATAAAGCCGTAGTACTAGTACTAGTCTTCGTAACAAACAAGGAGTGATTAAAAGATCTTGGCATCCCAAACATAGAAAGTACCTCAGGGAAAAGCTAAAACCAGGCTTGAGAGCTCTGCTTAAGGTCATAAATAACCTTACGAAGTTTGCACACACACTCCTCCTGATCCTCAAAATCCGGTGACTGCTGCAAGTATATCTTCCCATCTAAGTCTCCATATAGAAAGGCATTTTTAACATCCAGCTGATAAAGATGCCATCCATAATGAGATGCAATAGAGACAAGAATACGGACCGTAGAGAGTCGTGCCACAGGAGAAAGTGTCAAAGAAATTCACCCCATAGGTTTGGGTGAATCCCTTGGCTACAAGGCGAGCCTTATATCAACAAATAGACCCATCAGAGTTGTATTTCAGGACAAAGACCCATCTGGCCCCAACCAAGTGCGCACCAGAAGGTAAAACAGACAACTCCCAAGTGCCTCTATCAGTAAGTGCAGACATCTCTTTCATAGCCGCCTTCCAATGTGGATGTAGGAGAGCCTGTTGGTAGGAAGTATCTCTGTACTAGAAACTGCAGCTGTAAAGGCATGAAACTCTGACCCAGGAGAACTTGCAGATGTAATACTACCGGTAACACGATACTGTGCACAGGATCTTGGAGCCTTCCCAATAGCAATGGAAATATCCTCATCTGTGGGTAGAGAAAGGGATCCTAAAGACACAAGCAGAAGAATCATCAGCATCTCTAATACATACCTGACCGAAGGAGGACAATGGTGGCTCAGTAGGAACTGAAGAAGAGGGGTGTGTCGTCTCTCTGTAATTGACAGTTGATATCTAGCACCCTTAAATATCTTCTCATTAGGTGGTACAGGTCTAAAAGTGCCCACATTATGATCTGTAGTAGATACACCGCTACTAAGAGAGATCCTCCAAGGTTATAGGAGGTACAGGCATAGGAGCAGCCACCTCTATCTCTCTCAACTGATGACCTGAGGTAGAAAAATAAGGGATATACTCATGAAAAGTCACATCCGCACTCACAGTATTTTTGGTGTATGGGATCAAAACACCTGTATCCCTTCTGCGTGCATGTCCCAGAAACACACTTAACCACCCTTGGTGCCAATTTGTCACAATCAGGCCCAAGGAGGTGTACAAATGCCACACACCCAAAGGTCTTTGTTAGCACAAGAAATAAGTCAGCATCAGGATATAAGATACTTCATGGAATCTACTCATGTAACATAGAGGAAGGGAGCTTGTTAATGAGATAGCAGGTAGTAAGAACCGCATCTACCTGGTAACTATTCGGAACATTATTCTGGATAAGTAAAGCTCTAGTTGTATTAAAAACATGCAGTGTTTCCTTTCAGATATCCCATTCTACTATGACGTATGAAGTCATGATGTATGATGCACAATGCCCACTGATCCATACAAATCAACCAGTTTCTTTGTGCAAAATTCTAATGCATTATTTGTTCCGATTTTCTTAAACATCACAAATTACTGAATCAAAGAACCAACTTCTGATTTATTCCTCATCAAAAAGGCCCATGATAAGCGTGAAAAATCATTCACAAATAATAGATATCTAAAATTCTGGCGGTCTGCTACATAGCTAGGACCCCAGACATCACAATGCAGCAAATCAAAACAAGCAGAACTGGTAAACTGGATAGATGTTAGAAAACTGGCACGGTGATGCTTTCCTAGCTGACATGCATCCCACTGAATCTTCATGGTAGGAGACAAGTGAGGGATGACACGGCGTAGCTTGTCTAGTGAAGGATGACCTAGTCTTTTGTGCCACTGCAAGGTACTCCCCGCAGTAGTTGTCTAACAAGTTGCAGCAACTGGACTCTGATACACACCCCCCTCCTCATGGCCACCATCAATCATCCTCCCCGTCATGCGATCCTGAAAAGTGCATTCGACAGCATCAAAAATAGTATGACAATTCAACTGCTTAGTAATATAACTAACATATAATAGTTATATTGACATGTCCAGCACATAATATACATCAGCAAGATGCATGGAGGGCGTAACAGATACCCCTCCCTTACCACAGATGGGGCATATCTACCATCTGCCAGTTCTACTGAATGTTCCTGTGGTGTCTTTTGCAATTCCCCAAAGCACTGGGAATTTCCTGTCAAATGATCAGATGCACCTGAATCAATCAACCATGACCCTTTCACTGATGCAAATGCATGGGCTACAGTGCTGGAGGATTAAGACTGCTCATGGGTCAACTATGCTAGCCGCTGCACAACTGCATCATAGTCTACCTCTGCAAGAGATACTGCCTCAATGCTAACACCTGGAGATACTGTAACAGAAGCTTGGCTGGTAACAGTAGGACGGCAAAGCTTATTCCAACACTTAGCCTCAACATGGCCAAGCCTGCATCAGTAAGAACATGTAGGCTTGCCACGACTGCCATCAGTTCGTCCCCTGCCTTTGCCACGAAAAAAGCCTCCACGGCCACCATGAGTGCCAACAACAGCATGAGCCGAAGACGTATTGGTAACAATTGCATCATGAGTAGGCTAAATTTGCATCCTACTTAGCCTCCTGTAAATTTCCTCAATAGAAGGAAGCTCAAAGAGTCTGAATCTATGAACGAGCTGCGGAATAGTGATTACTCAGCCCTGCAAGAAACATGTGGGCTACAAACGCTTTCCTGTGATCCCTGCATGTAGAAGTACACATCGGTCTACATGCATCATACTTCTCCAATAACCCCTTCATAGTGGAGGAATACTGAGATAGACTCATCTCCTCCTACTTGAGATGGCATAAATCATAGTGGATCTGAAAAACTTGAGTTGAATTCAAGTCATGTGAATAAGCCGTCTTCAAGCCACCCTGCATCTCTTTAGCAGAACTGTAGTATATAACTTTATCGCCAATTATTGGAATAATACTATTCAAGATTCAGGTTCTCACCATAGCATCATCCTGATTCCAAGTTGTGTATCTTCCTATTTTCTACTCCGGTGGTGCTTCCATAAGAACATGCTTCTTCTTATGACCTTCCACATTGACAAGGAAGGTTTGAGACTAACGAGGGTAATTGATCTCATCCAATTTTGTAATCGGAGCAAAGAAGAGACTCCTGTACACCCCGCTTTCTGTACTCTGTCATGAAGACACCTCGGAAGCATCTGATGCAAACATGATAACTTCAAACACACAAGAATAAGTCCAAACAGCAGATCTGAAATCCTGGATTAAACACTAACAAACTTGGGGAATAAACACCCCGCAATCCATAGACAAAATATCCAACACTTCACTGGGGACTACACACCCCAAGAATCAAGCAATCAAGGGAATACACAAAAAAAAAAAAAAAACATTCACAAAGAGGAATACACACCTCAAATTAGATCAAAAGATCAAATCATATCACCCATGGGAAGGTTCTTGATTCAAATCTTTATCCCTCAATATTCAAGAACCTTCCTACGGAGTTCTTAGAGACACCAATCCTTCTCTTCGGCGACCTGGGCAACGTCAAAACAAGGAGAGAATGGCGGTGGTTGTGCTACGGCTGCGACTCGCGCTACTGTAGCATGTGCACCAAGGTGTGGTGACGCGTTACATGGGCTTTAGGGCGAGGTGCAATAGCAGCAGAGGCCGGGAGTGACGCTCGGGCGGTGGTCTGGCTGCAGCAAGGCGGCGGCGAGCAGCTGCAGTAGCGCCACGATCAGGTGCAGCGACGATCGCTGTAGCAGGGCAGCAGCGAGGGGTGGCAGCAGTGCTGAGATCAGGCGCTGCAGCACGGTGACGATCCGGCTGCAGCAGCAGTGGCAGTTGGGGATGCTGCTGCTACTACGGCAGCAATCAGGCATTAGCGCTGCCGGCGGTGGTGGCTCCCAACGAAAGGGCTTAAGGTAGAGTTAGGATTCTTTTTGGTGGAGATCTCAACTTAGTGTTCTGATACCAAGTTGAAGTAAAGAAGAAATCTTATTTAACAAGTCATCCCTGTGTCTCTATATAAAAAGACACAAGAAAAAATAACACACCAAGTTCAATAAGGAAAAACAAGATAGAAGTAATCCCTAACAATAAAATGTAACTCAACAGCTTTAATATCAAATTCAAAATTGAAATCTGTGCAGATTAAGAATTAACTGCAACTTTTTATTTCTTATGAGATTGTCATGTAATTTTTTTATCTCTTTATATATTGAGAGGTATGGCTATTGAATATTTCAAATTTGATGAACTTCTCTCAAATGAAATATAACATCAAATCAATCTGGAGTAACGATTCCGAGATCATTTTGAATAAATAAGTAAATATGTTAATCGCAGCAGATGTTACCGAGAACAAAGATATGACTTGGAAAACCCAAGGGAAAGACCATACTGTTGATAACAAAGATTTTAATGATTGTATTTGTAGTTGCGTTTCTTGTTTAGCCCCAATGTCCTTATTTAATGCCGACATTTGTAGTTGCTTTTATGTTAGGAGAATTTATCTTATTGGCCTTTTAAAAAAAAAAAAATAATAATAATAATAAATTATCTGACTGGAATTAGCTTAAGAAGCCTTCTTTTGTATTAAAGAATTTGAATTTGATATAGCCTTGAATAAAATATGCATATTCTTGAACTGTTTCAGTTGCTCAATTCATGCCGACTGTGCTAGCATTGTGCTAGCATTCATCTTTATCTGTCATCAGTTTTTTCATCTTTATCTATCATCTATCTGTATTTTAATCTACTCTCACATATAGATTGGACCTATCTTTTTCTATGTTAACATCCAATACTCCAATGTAGGTCCGCAACCTCGAACTGAAGAGAGAGAAGAAAATTGAAAGAGGCTCCCTTGTACAGTTTGTATCACGGGCAGTCTCGACACAATTTAGAAGCCTCTCTATCTGGAACTAGCCAACAAAGATACGTAAAACGGGAATGCAGTATATTTTCCATTCCAAGTTGGGGCAATGGTAATTGCATATTATTCCTGCAGATGGCAGGCTTTCTTCACCGTCGCCGTCTGCATTTGGAGATTCAACTTGAAGTACGATCTTTTGATAAGGAGCATTTCAAGCTGACCTGACCAACCCCCTCCCCGCATATCATGCACACCTTCCAATTTTGCCCTGGTTAGCAGCCCGGATCTATTCTTTGCATGTATTTAGCGTTGCTTTTAAACAGATTGTATGTTCTTTATGAGAAATGTTCAATTCATGCAAGTTTGTAAGCTTGGCTTTGGTTAATCAACTCATTCTTGTTAGTAGAATATGTACTGTAGAGAGAGAAAAAGGGCAAAAGGATGTAATAAAAAAGTAAATAAATGCACATTACAATGTGTTTTGCGATACACAAAGTGAGTGATGTTTCAACTGATATATTTTAGATTTTCATCGGTAAAAATCACATTTCATAAATAAAAAATCACATTGGAAGTGAAAAATTATGTCACTAATAGAAAAATAAAATATATCGATGTATTTTTATTTTTAATTGATTGAAAATCATTTTCAACTGATGTATTTTGGTTAACTTAATTTTCAATCGGTTAATTCTTGATCGTGCGTTACAAAAGATGTTATAACATACATTTTCATACTCGTGTTCAAAGATATATCATGGTTTCAAGTCAATAACTGCTCCATTATTTTGTTCAAACCTGAGAACATATTTTCTGAAGTTGTAGCTGTTAGAAGATGTCCGATTTCTGTTTGTTTGTATAGCTTGATTTTTTAGAATAAATAAGAATGTTCTATATGATTTTTTAGAAGCTAGAAATCTTTCACGAAATTCCTGGGGTATACTGTGATACTGTGGAATGCTTTCAAGTCCCTGTACTAGTTGAATATAAGTGAAGCAAGCCCAACTAGTGTTACATAAGGTATGCTGAAATAGCAGATTTATACAAATGAATATAGGGGCCGTAAAGATTTGCATGCAGGAATATGCTTTTCTTTCTTTTATTTGTGCGCTTAAATATATCAACGAACAAAGTGGATCCTCGGCACGAGTTAAAGTTGTGACCTGGAGGTAATGGATTTGAGTCGTGGAATCAGCCTCCTATGGAAAAATAGGGTGAGGCCGCATGCAATAGATCCAAGCTGATCAGGATGACGTGCTTGGTACTTTAAGGTTTGGTTTGATGAGAGGGATAGAGTCTTGTGGAATAAGAAAAGGTTATCTTGCATTTGTATTTGAGGGTTAAAAAGATTATCTCGTTAACGTATAACTATTTAGAATATGATGGGACAACTTGAACAATTATCCTGCTTGTTAAGTGAGATACTCATGACTTACTTTATTTAACGTGGGATAAAGATGTTGAAGGTTAACCTGTGGAATAAATTATTTTGCATCAAGTTTGAGACAAGTTAATTTCTTAGGTTATGTTTGAATATAGGGTAGATGAATGGGTTAGCGGATATGTTATGATTAAAATGAATAGTAATGAGAATGGAAATGTTCTTGAGATATACGTTATATCTTTTCACTATTTCAATCAATGTTTGAGAACATCATTAATAGGTATGTCTTTTCACAAGTCAATTTATCTAAATCACGAAAAAATCATCAATGATTTCTTTTCTAATCATCATTCGTGTTTTTTTTCAATTTGCAAATATTTTTTCCAAATATGTTTTCACCACAACACCTAATCACCGATAATGTCCCACACATCACCGATGATTTTTGCCAACATATGGGAGTTGGGTGTTTTTTTTATATTTGATGGTATGGCTTACTCTGATCATGTGGCAATCGTATCACATTAAATGAGAATTCAAAATTTCATATGCTATCACATGCAACTTATCTATGCACATGAGATAAATCTTACCAAGAACCAAACGAAGTTATAATCCAAGTTAATCCAATATGATCTGATAATTAAGCTAGATTGTTTTTATTCTGAATGGATAATCGATCAAGTTAGGCTTAAGTTAGGTTGTTATCATTTGTTATTATATGTAATTGTTTTATGCATTTGATTGAGTGTCTATCCTAATGGGGGGAAGACCGATCCTTCTAGGTTCCATCCTGCAGATTCCTGAACCATCTACCAAATGTCCTACATCTCTTAGGTATTTCGGCAACGGATGGTCTGAACTTGAAAGCCAAGGGATACCTTTGGGTACCTTTGAGCCGTCTACCTTAACAGGATTGAGGCGTTACGCTATCCATTTACCTCTGGCTCTCTACGCTTGTAAAATGGTGCCACATCTCATATCATAGCGAATCCCATTTTTCAATGTTACAGCAACTACCACCTATAAATCAAGTGAATTTCTTTAACCATATTATTTCTGTAGGAATGAACAGACCTTGCTGTTGGGTACTGATAGACTCAGCACTTCGAACGCGCTGATGCGTACAACTAGAAAGCGATTATTAACGCGTGAATACGACAGTGCGTTGCTCGGTCAAACTCAGGAGTGAGGCATGACGCATCTTATGGTGCGTATTTGTCACCTTCCATTCGACGCCTTTTGACTGTCGTACACACGAAAATGAAAGAGCAATGATTTTTCCACGCTAAATTCCAAACCCAAATCCATTGGAGGCGGACATGTCTGCGGTACATTGGTTTTTGCAGCTTAAATTGCAGTGTGGTCAGATGCAATCCTGCCAAAAGACAAGATAAAAAAAGTTCCTCTCAAAGAAAAGTGGGAAAGCAGCCAGTAACAGGACTGGGCCTACCTTCTCTCTCTCTCTCTCTCTCTCCTTGTTTTTCAGGAGTTGAAATCATACAAGTGATGTAGGTACAGAGAAGAGAACCTTGACATTCCACAAGGAAAAGAAATCGAAACAAAACTTCGACTCAAGTTTAAAAACAAAACAAAAAGAAATATCACAAACATGGAGTTTAAATAGTGATCGAAAAATCAACCACCGCAACATGTTCGTAGATACGATCGTGCAACTTGAATAATCCCTAGCATCAGTGCATACGGGAAATCCGACCAAAGTTGAACACCAAAACACAATTCGACATTCTCAGTCATAAGAAGTATGGATTCTCGCATGTTCCCTAAATCAAACCATTAAGGGAAACATTGGCATCTCCCAAGAGGAGCAGCAAACCCAACAACCCTAAACCCCTCACATAGGGAAAACAATTACCTCCCCCAAGGGGAAACAAAACCAACAACTACATCATAGAAAATAAAACACAACCAAAATTGGTTGAACCCAAACTAAAACTCGAGGACGTCAAAGCATGGTGCGACCAAGACCATCTACCATCCGGACGAGGAGCATCCACAGCATGGACCCAAAGGAAGTAGCCTGCCCATGCAGATCCGCCACTTGCCTAGCCACCGCACCACCCAACCCCACTGGCCCTAACGCTGCAGCTACCGCCACCGCACTCCAAGCCCAACACCGCAGGACACTGCATGCCTATCCGCAACCCTCCATCCAAGTCTGAGCAACCGACCGTCGCAACGTCGCCAGATGCTACACCACCCACCGACATTAGATCCACGTTGATGCTGCCACCCATCCTATGCTGCGACAAAAGCACCACCACCTCCATCCACGGTAGAGAAATCCCACGACGAGCGGTCGATGAAGCAGCAAAATATGTTACCCTCGAAAAGAGGGCAGAATGGGGCCCCCAACCGACCCTGATCGACCACAAAAAAAACAAAAACAAATGAAAAAAAAAAAAAAGAACTTGACCTAACTTAAGATCATGTATTATTGCTTTGATACTTACTTGCAGACTCAGATATCAACTCACTAAAAGGATCGAATCTCCATGATCACCATATGTATTTGTCCCAGAGTCAGTATTTGCATGCATTAGAAGCTTAGCGTCGGCATTTTCATCCTTTCCCCCGATCGCTTGCAAGAGAAGCAATTTAGAAATCACCAAAGAATTGCACAAGTTGCCAAAGGGTCCCGTCGAGTTAAATTCTTTTTTACCTAATAATATCATGTTTGTCTTAAAAATTATCAAGGTCACAATTTCTTAACAAGATTCAAACAACAACGTAAACTTTCAAAATGCATAAATAGGGCCCCAAAAGCATTGGTCATGTGATGGAAAAAGATCTATGTTGTAAATTCATATCATGGTTCCCAAAAATGCAAAGTCAGAGTATACAACCGAAAGAACTTGACAAGGGAAGAAAAGAATAAGCTCAAAAAGACCTAACAAATTAGATACAAAAATAATTAATTAGATAGAGTCCGACTAAATGCCTACAAGGGTGACCCGACTAAAGAGTCTACAGTTACCCGCCTAAAGGGAATAGGCGGAGTAAAATAGCCGCCGACGAAATAAGCTCGGGCGAACAATCTCCCAATCAACCACAAGCTTTGCCAACCAGATCGGCTACTAAGGTCAACATATGAAGCATTAACCCGACTAGACAACATCGACGACACCCATTCAAGGTTGAAAAACATGACCCACATGTCATGTAACGATCAATGATCAAAGATCGAGTTTCAACCAATGATGCCCATGATCTAGAAATCCCACACGAATGAGACTCCAAACATTATGAGGCTTACGGCCCATAAACAGATTGTGCTCCAAGAGAAGAGGGATCACGTGCACCGAGAAGGAAAGAAAAATATTTCCTTGTACTGAAAAGCAATACAGTGAAATTTCTAATAGTGATAGTATTCTTCCATATGCACACCTTTTGGATGATACTGAGTAATTAATTCCTTTCATGTCTTTGTATGATTTCCAATTATGAATGGATTTTTTTTTCCTTATCGAGTACTGCACTAAAAGAACTCAAATCATAATTTAATTTCAAGCACCTTAAGTCAATGCTCTCTCATCCATCAAGTGCTGATTTGTTTTCCAAATGATATATATATATATATATATATATATATATATAAAGATTATGGACCGTCATGTTAATGCTTATAATTTAAAGTGATCAAATTAAGTTATATTAAGGACATGACCATAAAATGCAAAGGGATGGTGTGGTTTAGATTATAAATATGCAGAGATTTATTAGTGATTAACACATCTTCGATGGGTGAAAGTGAAAATCACCAATGCAATTAGTGTGAATAATTGCATGATTTTGGAGGGGATTATGGTCCCCAAGAGAACCATCATTTTTCTGTAGTCAAACCCATCGTGACTTAAGAGAAGAGGGTTGCAACTAAGGAGAACGACAAGAGGAGAAAGTCTGATCTTCCTAGCTTCATCCACGGTGCAAAGGTAGAGGTGGAATCTATTGGAAGAACTATTGTCATAGCCCCATTTACTTCTTTCAAGATGAATACAGGTATGCTCTATCTATAGCAAAAAGGAATCTACATGTAGATATAGCTATTTTGGTTTTGTATGTACAAATTAATATCATTTGTTTGCACCTCCTATTTCTTTTGTTAATTGACATGCTGTCATACTATTTAAATAGATTCATTAGTGAAAATAAGTGCTTTGCTTAAACTAGGATTGGAATGATCATTCATATTCTACTGAAAACTCAAAACTATTTTCATAATTGACATGAGTATTGGTATATGTGTCATACAGTTTTTGTTACAATCCGATTTCTAAATCCCTACAAGACCTGAGATCGATTCGACTCGACTAATCCCAAGACCCAGTCGTCCAACAAGAAATAACTAAAAAGCAGGAAAGTAAACAACATTCACTATACATGTAACTAACAGAAAAAGAGTACAAGCAGTAAAGGAAGTAAAAGCTGCTAACAGTATATATCACCACCACAACAGTAAAGTAGAACAAACATACAGAACAGTAACAGTAACAAAGCCTGAACTCACTAACAAAAAGAAGTACAATAACAGTAAGAACTACTGCTGAGCTCGACTGGGCCCAGCGTTCTCTGTAGCCGATAACTCGAGCTGCTCAACTCTTGGATCTAAAAAGAGTTATGAGTAAACGGAGTTAGCAAACGTTGAGTAGAGTGGTAATCAAACTAACTAAACTAGTAAAGGCTAACAGGTAAATTTATCTTTCCAATTATTTTATTTTACAAGTCATTTCTTTTCATCCATTGGTTTACTTTCAGATCTCTTTCTTGATCTCGTATGTTCCTCGTGGGAACGATCTTGATTGTAGTCTTTTCCGAAGAGTAGAAGGCACACGTGGAGCTCTCTTGGTCGGGAGAGTCCCCCGTGGTGATCCTACACCCAGTCAACCACCCCAAGGTCATGGACAGACGTAGCAGTGACTACGGCACGCGCGATAAACGCACGGGTAGTTACCTCGCACTGGCACACGGTCAGTTGTTTCCACTAGCAGGTACGCCCAAAGTACAGCACGGAAGAGTATAGGACCTAGCCCTCTCAGTAACAGGGGTCTAGCCCCTCAGAACCAAACAGGGGGCTCGCCTCTCCACAGTCCACGCACCCTCGTCTGATTACCTCGATTTGCCCAATGGACCTAACAAGTCAGTGTAGGGTGAGTAGCTGAACCCCGGGTCCCGTAGGGTGGCTAGTTCTCTCCCTATACTAGTATCTCTCTCAAGTATAGTGTACGCGAGGGCCAACAGAAATCGGTGTAGAGTGGCCAATCCTAACCCCGGGTCCCAACCCAAGGGCAGCTAGCTCTGCTCTACACTAAACAGGGGATAGTCGCTCTCCTTGGTACCACGTACTCAAGGGCCAGCATACTTCCCACACACATTTCCAGATCCATTCCATTCATCCACAGGAGCTCTACTCCTAATTCTCTGTATGGTTCATGCTCATATTCACATGTTGTTCCATACGAAGCTTCATCATTCACATTTTCATTCTCGTATTATACACGTGCAGCTCGTATTTCCACAATTTAACATATACAACAAGTAACGTTACAAGTAACTGTTTAACTAGCATAGGCATTTCATATTCCACAAGCAACTTGTATTTATTAACAGGCAATTGTTTACAATTCTATTCATTCATTTATGACTGCAATCTCAAACACGCATATAAATAGTGCAAGTATTTCTCGTCCTAGGATTCATGCCACATCCTAGGTTTCTAGTTATCTAAATTCACACATGCATTCATGTTTTATAATTAAACAAGGGGAAACCACTCTACCAGACAATTCGGGAGTACTGGGGGCTTGAGCGGCAGACTCACGTGCCTCTGCAAGCCCCGAACACGCAACAGATCGAAGTCCTATACCAAGGAACATACCACAATAGAACATTCAGAACAGTATATAAGGCTTTCTAACATGTAGAGGAACTCTCAAAGAAATCGTAGATATCTCGTTTACGTAAAACAGACCTCAAACAGATCCTAAACGGGTCAAAAATAGAACTGCAGACCTAAATCAGACGCCTTAAAAGTCACCATGGTCTCACCTCAGGTTCCTGCGTTGACTTCAGACGTCCAGAACCCCCACTTGACAGTCTGGACTCAACTCCAAACGTCCGACCTCTCCTCCAGTCGTCTGGGAATGCTTTCGGTCGTCTGGTAAGCTGTCCATACTCCGAAACGCGTGGGAGGGCATGCCCCGCGCATTCCCAAAGTTGTCCCTGCGTGCGACAGACCAAATCGCCCACTTTTAGCCACACAGATTGGCTCTGCGGTGCAGCCTGCATGGTCGTAACCGCAAGAGGAACGTACCTTTGCGAAACCTTACTTTCAGACGTCCGGTGTCGTCACCAGACGTTCAACCCGTCATCTGGACGGCATGCCAGACGTCTGATTCTGGGTAAAACCCAGAACCAGATCGAGCTCCCGCTCCTATCGCCACGCGCAGCCATGGCTCCTCCTCGTCTACAGCTTCGGCTGCAGCAAGGTGTCGGGGACAGCTCCCCCGACGCACTCCTCCCGCACGCGTTGCTCCGGCCGTGCATCCTCCGAAGAGCTCCCACAAACTCGCGAGATCAAGCTCCTCCTCCTCTCTTCACGCTACTCCTCCTCGCTCCTCGCTCTTGCTCCCTCTCTCTCACTCGTCCCTCTCGCTACATTGGAGAGGAAGAAGGAAGGTGGTGGTGGTGGAGTGGGGAAGGGAGGAAGGAGAAGAGGGCTCTTATATAGGGAGCAGCTAGGGTTCGGTGGAGAAAAGAAGAGAGAGAAGAGAGGAAGGCTGTCTGTGCGCAGCCAGCGCGCAGACCCGACCATGCGTACAAAATTTTCAATTTCCAGATGTCTAGGAGGGGGTCCAGACGCCTGACTGACAGTCCAGGCGCCTTAAAAGGCTCAGAATAGAACGGATCTTTACAATTTTGGACTCCAGAACTTAAGGTCTTGAACTGTAGGTTGCTAATACCAATACTCATCACGAGTACCAGTACATGCTAGCTATAGATTTGGCTTCAAGCCCTTTAAATCCAAAAACTGAGTTGTGTATACCGGTACTCATCCTTTAAATCCAAAAACTGAGTTGTGTATACCGGTACTCATCATGAGTACCGGTACATATGAGTCTCAGATTTAGTTTTGGACTTGAAGTGATCAGGACATGTAGCTTCCAAGTGTCAGTACCGGTCATCAATATCGGTACTGGTTAGCTACAGGCTAAGTATCCAGTACTCAACAAGTACCGGTACTGTTTATGAGTACTGGTACTCGTTGACATCAGATTACTGGAGTGATGCCAGTACGTGATGAGTACCAATACCGGTCTCTAGTACTGGTACATGATGAGTACTGGACAAGTACTCATCTGAGCTTGAGATCCAAACTGTAAGCTATGAGTACTCGTACCTGACATCAATATCAGTACTCATATTTGGAAATCAGGGATATTGATACTAGTGTTTACCAGTACCGATACTTAGTATATGGGATTCTAATACTAGTACACCAGTATTGATATCCAATCGATATTAAACTCAATTGAGATTAGTTAATATTTAGGTCCATCCTAAATTAAAGATAAATTATTTAATTTATGAGATTTAAACCCCAGCAGGGACAACTCATGCGAGTTTGAGGATGATGCAATGGATCGATGAGTAACTTGACATAAAAGTTTGCAGGAAAGTGACAAATGTAGGAGGAAGATTGGGGTTGCGATTTTAGTTCTTTCGTTGTATGAGAGAGGACCATGTAGGCATCTTTGGAGAAAAAATAATGGGTGCATGATTTGGTAATTTGGGAACTTATTAGTGTACTTGGAAAATCTGAGATCCAATTTGAATTTCACTTAGCATTTTGCATTCCGATTTAAAATTTATTATTTTCCTTGTAAATTAACTATGTTATGACATACTTCGTGACATATTGTCACCATAATGCCTACAGTGTGCAATTAAGCTACACTCCACATAAATACATGTCGACCCTAACATCAAATCTAGATCAACTAAAACACGACTCTTGTAATGGATCAACGGTTCTAATATTTATTTTACTATTTCCAATTGGACTTTATTTTTATTATGGATTTAGTAAATAGTCATCTTCTCTGAGGTGTTCACGGAATTGCACCCCTTATTCCTATGTTTACAAATTTCACCCCTCCACCACCACCACCACGACCACCCCCCACCCCCCCCTTACCCAAATGTAATTATGTAATATCTCTTGCTAATTCCACCTAACCTCTCTTTTCAACTAATTTTCTCCTTATTCCACTAATTTATTTGACAGAATAAGCACTCCAAGTAGAATAAACAACAGATCCAACCAAACATCAAAATTCCTCTGTTCCTTCTTCTTATAATTTTTATTCCTCATAATAATTTCCCTTACCAAACAAGGCCTACAGAAGTGGAAGTAATAGCGTACTCAGTCACTAGATTTTGGTTTGAATGTTGCTAAGGTGTTACTGACGTGGCCAATCTCCTCTGGTTGACATGGTTGGTTATGACTGTGATGGCAACTCTCACACGCAGGTGAGTGCCTTGGGTCCCTCCAGAAGTAGAAGGGAGTAAGTTGCAAACCTTTTTTTTGTGACCCAAAATCACTTGCAGGTAAATTGGGAGAATTGGCGGTCATGCAACACCAACCTCCAAATAATGCAGGGTCGAGGCTCAATCTTTGGTCTCCTCCACTATAGTCAATGGTTACCACCCGCTGAGATGTACCTTGACGGAAAACCTTTCTTCAAAGTTTCTGATAGGAAAACTATTTGCGTGGAATTTCCCATTCAAATGGCAAGAGAGCCCTTGAATGGGCTACAATCAATTGATGCATGAATAGATGTATCCTTAGGCTAAATCCAATGGTTGTAATCCATCGAGTTGCGAAGAAGAGTAGAAAAAGGGATGATGCAAGAGGCTAGCATTGCCCCAAGCCAAGAATTGACAAACATGAAATCTTGTTAGCAAGTATGTAGTTACATTAATAAAAAAAAAGTAGGAAAATACCCTCTCAATTTGTGATATTTACTACTTAGGTTGTTATACTTGTTCCTATATTCCATGTTTAGCCATCAGCGAGTTCTAGAACTCAATGAAAGGTAAGCAATCAATTTCAGTTACTAGATTACTTCTTGAGTGCAAGTACTTAAGAAAATAAATAATGAAGATATTTGATGAAAGCCTCCGTGTGTGAAATTTAATAATCAGTCTCATACACCATTGCAAAATATTTGAATTTTTTTAGCTAAAAGGGGTTACCTCTTGAAGGTTATATGGATCAATGCCTATTATCTAGTGTAATTAGCATAAATTTCTTCCTTCTCTATCTTTCATTAAATAATAAAAAATAAAATAAAATAAATAGAGTATTAAGAGCATCCCATAGTAAACTTGATTTTATGTAAAAACCCCTCTTATGAGAAGAGAGAAAATCACAAGAGAAGTATCCTAATTACTATTGTTCTTAGGAGTAAATGAGAGCACATGAGCATTTATATAGGCAACTAGGCATATCTCACACTTATACCATGTGGGAATAAATTACATACCAACCCATCATTCATAATTCATATCTGTTGATGCAGAAAATCTGTGCTGAAAAAATTTGAGTTTTAAAAATCCATCAGCAAATAATTTTAACCGAAACTCAAAAGGAATTTCGAATTAAACACAAGAAGGTGAACATTTCATCAAAAATCATGTTTGATTTATTGTCACGAAGTAAATTAGCTAGTTGAATTGAATATATACTAGTTATCTACTTAAAGAATAAAGAATAGAAGAGAGAGAAAGAATAATACAAATAAAAACAAAATAGAGAGAGAATGAATAGTTATTTCATAATCATTGAATCAAGTTTATTACATCTAATGACTAAACTAGAAAGTGGGAAATCTATACCAAAAAATAATAAAAGAGAAGGTGGAGAGAGGTTATCCCTCTCGACAGCTACTTGGAGGATGAGCTACGTTAACGGAGCGCTCGAAAGAACGTGGTGAGAAGCGAGACGAGGGAGAACGAAGACAGATGATAGAGGATGGGGCAAGGCGATGTTGCAACGGGATCTGCTTCCCAAATGGCGGTGAGAAGACAACCGCGAGCGCTTCACGAACGGGGACGAAAAGGTGAAAAAATTCTAATTTTAACTTTAATGGAGCATCCCAGTTTTGGGACATGCTCTTAGAGCTTTAGAGGGGGTGAAAGAAGAGAGGTAGGGATGAAGAAAGTGTGGGGGTCGTAGGGCCTTTTATAGGTGAGGATTAAGGGGCAATTAGGTCGTTTTATCCTTTAAAATATTAACTCAGGGTCTTTAGTGACAGATTTAATTGTCACTAAAGACCCAAACGTAGGTGTAGTGCTCGCCTACCCGCGCCTTCTCTTCTTCTGCGTTCTCAACACCTCATCATGATCAGACGATCTCGATCGGACGGCTTAAAGATGCATGCACCCGATCCTCTTCAACGCACCCAACGCCCGCACGTTTGATCGTGCGTGGACTTGGGCGTCGGATCGCTTGTGCGGCCTCGTCTTCATCTGAGTGTGCCATGTCTCGCCTCCTCACCCGCACGATCACCATCCTATGGCTGAATTTGGCCGCGCGCGATTGCCTCTTCAATTTGAGGCGAGGCAGGGCTTGAACCCGTGACTCCCTCTTCGCATGAAGGTGCACGACCAACACACTGCGGCTGCTGCTTTGTCGGGCTTTGGATTAAAGGCTCAAGCATCCTTGACCGTTGGATTAAAATCCAACAACTGAGGTTAATCGAGCAATTGAGGAGAGAGAGGGCCAGCGGGCGTTCATGGCTGGCTTGGGCAACTGAGATGGCGCTACGAGATGCTATCTTGGCCATCCATCTTCTGTGTCTTGTAGATGGTGCCACGAATGTCGGATTGGACCCATTTCCATGTTGTTGGGCTGCGATCGCCGATCTGAACCCATCCGTGCAGTTGAATTTGTCATCTGAAGTACAGATTTATAGCACCTGACCTTTTGACCTCTGATCTTCCTCGAACTGCATCTGATGCTATGGAAATCTGATCGGGACGATCTTGGAGTTGTTGAACTCCAACACTCGCCCTGATCAGATCTGTACGGTTAGGTCTTCAATTCAAGGCCCCAATTAAATATCGCCTTGTACCCTAACCACAAAAAGAGAAAATTAACCTAAAATGTATACAACCTAACCTACATGCAGGATGATCATGTTATGCAATATTTATAATGTATGATGCAACTTTACACCTAAGAACATTCATAAATAGACGGTTTATGTGAAATAAACATGTTTACATCACACCCCCATGCCTATCTTTTGCTAATCCCTAGCAAAACTACATGCCATTTATAAGAGAACTAGGTCAAATTTCTTGGGCAAAAGTTATTTTTCAACACTTAGGGATTTCAGCTAAGACCTAAGCTACAAAGACACATCAACGCTCAGGTATCTACTGAGAGAATCTCATCATGAACCCTAACTAGCTTGCTTTGATCTAACAAAATGAACAAAAGCCCCTACATAACCTAAACGAAGGCCTAATCCAGGGAATTACTAATCTGAGAAGAGAACATGAAACAAGGTGTAAAACTATAATTTTACCATTGTAGTCCATCAACAGAAATTCTAAGGGTCTAGGCAAAGGTCAAGTAGACTTAATAAGAGAAAAAGTGGGATGGTTTGGTCATAAATTACATTCTTTAATCCTAAAACAAATCCACTTTAATTTACAAGGTTACAGGAAAGATAAAAATCAACTAAACCCTCTAAAATTCATGAAAAAATATACCCTAGGGTTTAGAACCTTCAATTTGGCCTTTAGAACCTGTTTTGACCTAGATTGGGGTCCATACCCAATATTTGACCTAATTTAGATTTTTGTGCAAAATATCCAGTCAAACATGGTCAAACCTAAAATCCAACTTCACCATTGGATTTTTTAGGTCCAAATTAGGTTTACACCAAAATTTGGACCTAAGGGAAGGTCGTCTTGACACACTTTGCAAATTGGTCCTCAAAATTACTTTCTGACCCTCAACTTCTTGAAACCCTTGCAATTACCCCCTCAACTTTCTCGACTTTTTCTTCATTTCGATCCCTCTACCATTCGCAGCAAGGGCCATACCTCCAGCGACTTCGCGCGGAGGTATACGCCTCATCTGCATAGAGAGCCGCCCCCAGATTTGAAAGGGGAGCTCCCTACGGAGCCCACTACTGCATGGGCAGCTTCCCATGCCCTGAAACCCTCCATACCTCTCGTGCAAATGCTCGAGAGGTATAGGTATCTGATCGGCCTTACCTCCGACGTGACTTTCTCGCCGCCCTCGCACGCTTCCCACCCTGCCTGTGCCTATTTAGGGAAGGGTAGACCACGCCGCTTCCTCGAAGCTCAAATTGGCCAGAGATCTCCCTCAAATTCATCTCCTCCCAACTCCGGCCGACTGCCCGAAGCTTTCAGCGAGTCCTCCTCCTCTCTCTCGTCGCTCTGCCACCGTACCAGTGGCAGAGCCAGCTCCGCCGTTCTCTGCCGCGCCGCGCCGTACCAGCGCGCGCCCTCCGACCCCATTCCTCGTCGCCATCTTCTTCCCCTGGGCACCTTCGTCTCCGGCAACGGTAGTACTAGTTGCTCGCCATCCGCCTCCCCCCTTTCGCTCCAAACCTGTCAGATAAGTTCCTCTCACTCCCTTCTTCATTTCCCCTCTCCTAATTTGCACCTTCGACCCCTCCACACCATAGACCACCATCACCCTCTCCACCTCCAGCCACCAACTCCAGCGAGGCCGCTCCACCTCCACAGGCCACCACAACCCTCGCCGACAAGCCCATGAGCTCCACCATCACTCCCTGATCACTTTCCCCCACTCCATGCACCGCGCCACTCACTCAAATCACCCCTCGAACACACCCACCTGCACGCACACAGTGTGCCCTAGGCACACATGCATAAGTGCCCTCACGCTGCTCCGACCACCGGGCCACCTTCGCCGTGCTCTCGCGAACCTCCCCGAGTGATTTGACATGGCCGCAAGGCCATGTTCGTGTTTTCAGGTTCGCCACCCCTTCCGCCATTGTTGCTGAGCTTGAAGCAAGCTTCAAGCCACTCCAGGTTGCGCTCTGCTCCAGGAGACACCCCCAGGCAGTGCGGATTCGAGTCGCGCACGAATCCAGGCTTTTGATTGGCGTCGAAGGACCCTGCAGCCCCACCAATTGAGGAGTCCATTTGCTGCAGGCAATCGCAAAACGAAGGTGGGACATTTAGTCCCACCTCGGAAATAGGTGAGCGGGCACAGGTAAATAAATTGATTTTGGGTTTCCCTCTCTTTGCCTCAAAACACGGGGTAAGGTCCCCTCGCCCACTCACCCGCCACGTCCGCGCTCACTCCTCCGCGGACCTAGCTGACCTGACCTGATAACCCTGCACTCCTCGCGCATCACCCATGCCGGTGCGCCTGGACCCGGGTGCGCTTGACTTTGGGTTTCTACGTCCCTAGGTGACCTTGAAAGGAATTCTACCTAAAGGTGTATTTATTCGACCGGTAACTTTCTCCCTACTTTTATTTTTATGGGGTCAACACTAGGGCGAATCCAGTGTATATCTCCCCGGCTTATTGTACTTCTCTGCTTCTTCTTAAGTATTTGGAATTAAACATGCATTTTCAAGTTGGGATCTGAACAACCGGCCAATGAGCTGTTACCACCGACAACTTGCCCGCCATACTCATGCGGTAAAGTGTGGTTTATTTCTTTTACTTCCTTTCTTCTTTTCTATTTCTTTTTCGTTTCTTTTTAGATATTTTTCTAGTTTGTTTCTTTTTTTTTAAGTAGGTGGCTTCCCTAATCTAAGATTTACCTAAGGGCAGTAAGAAGAGAATGGTCATGTGGCTAGGCTCTGGACAACAGATAAATGGACTTTTACCCATGATAACTTGCCAGCCATACTGACGTGCCTTCGTGCGTGTGTGTTAAGAGGTGTCGTTATAGTTGCACTTGATACGTCGGTTTTAAAAGAAGTAAACGGAGGTAAGTCCGAGTGTCGATCTCAAGGAGGCGTGGAAATCGGATTTTGTTTATCACTTGTTGTCACGAAAAAGGCGGAGTTTTGCTTGCGAAAGAGACGATTTTGAAAAGCGAGAGATAGAGAGAGTTTAGGGTTAGAAAGCTCTTGGTTTTGATCATGCACTTTAAACAGAAATTAAAAAGGCAACTAAATGGAAAATAATTTCATTAAACATGCATTCATAGTTCATGGTTTACAATATTAAATACATGCTTCAACAAAAGTAAATGAAAGCTTAAAAGAGAGAGAGAGAGGTAGAGAGAGAGTGGAGAGCGACGAGGCAGCCACGGCGGTGGAGGAGGCTCCGTCGGCGGCTCGTCGTCTCCGACGATTACAAGAGTGCCTAAGACTAGCTAGGAGAGGAGTGGAGTAGTTGCAAGTGGGAGAGGATGCCTTGAATGGTGGTAGAAGGGGGTTTAAATAGAGTTAAGGGCTTCCTAAAATAAGAATGTGCTTTAGCGACATCCAGAACGTCGCTAAAACTGCTTCCAGATACGTCGGTGAAGGCCTTCTGCCGCCGGTCAGCCGCCCGCCCCTCTCTCTCTTCAGGCGCGATCCGTGGCTGTCGAACGAGAGCCGTCCGATTGATGATCGGACGGCTGAGATCCTCCCGCGCCTGCGCTAGGATCGCGCTTCGGGCGCGCGTGCGCGCGCGCGTTTCCGCCCGGCGTGCGTGCGCGCGTGGGAGGTGGGGCGCTGTCGTCGCGCCGCGTGGCGCAATCCTAGCCGCTCGCATCTGATCGCGCGGCTCAATTTTGCCGCGCCCTTCGCCCGCAAGTGATTTTCGCTCCGCGCGATTCGAACGCGCGTCGCCGCAACGCGGGCGTGCGCGCTAACCGTTGCGCCACGCCCGCGCTTTGTCGCGGCGACCGCGGGCGAGCGCGCGGATCTCGGCCGTTCGATCGAAGATCAACGGCCGAGATTCGTCCTTGGCTGGCTTGGGGGCGTGCGAGCGGCGGGGGCGGGGCGACGTGGCACGTTCTGGGCCGTTGATCTCCGGATCAACGGTCAGGATTTCTTGGGCCCATTGTGGGAGCTCCGGATGTCGGATTTGGCCGATCTTGAGTCCGTTAGACTCCGTTCGTCGTTCTGAATCCATCCGTGCGGTCCGATTGCTCATCTGAGGCCTGCTTTGACAAATGCTTTACACAAATGGCCATTAATACAGTTTATAAGCAATCTTGGTTCTTGATGCATGCAATGCTCCTATTCTACTTTATGTTGTGCCTTTTATTCTAAATATGGGCCATATTTAACCTAATTACTACCCCCTTGCGTGGTGTTATCATACCCCCATGCTTACTCCTTGCTAGTCCCTAGCAAGGTTTATTCTAGCCTTTATTTCTTTGGCGAATTCAAGAAGTAATTGCTCAGGCACTTCGTTACTTGTCAATAAGAGGAACTATACGAAGATCTTAATCTACAAAGACTAAGCAGTGCCCGGGTGTCTGCCAAAATACGAATCGCCTGAATCCTTGCTTTGTATATATAACTATACTTATGTATACGTATATATCTATATATGTCTTTTTAGAATTTTTAGAATTCAGTGTGGGTTGGTAACTTTTTACGGCTACCCAACCCACCCAAAACTTGGTCAAAACCCTAAGTGCTAAGCATCTTGGTGTGAATGTTGTGATAGACTTACTTAACGGTAATTGAGACAGACTTCGAGTTTCTACGCCTCTAGGTGACCGGAAAAGAAAATAAATTTTTGCCTGAAGGTGTATTTGTTCGATTGGTAGCTTTCTCCCTACGTTCATTTTACTTGGGGTCAACACAAGGATTTCCAGTGTATATCTCCCCGGCTTGTATTACTTCCCCGCTTCTTCCTTAGGTGTTTTTGGTCTTCTTTTTTTGTGCAATTATTGAGCTGGGCTCTGGACAACCGACCAATGGGCTGTTACCCACGATCACTTGCCAGCCATACTTGTGCGGTGAAGTGTGGTTTATTTTCTTTTCTTCTTTTTCCCTTTTTTTTTTTTTAATTATTATTATTATTTTTTTTTTTTTACGTAGGTGGCTTCCCTAATCTCAAATGTACCTAGAGGCAGCGAAAAAGAAATGGCCTGTGGCTGGGTTCTGGACAACCTGCCAATGGGCTGTTACCCACGACAACTTGCCAGCCATACCACCCTAGAGAGTTCATTAGCTACCCAATTTCTGTCAAAATCTCCGAGAAGTGAGTCCGTGCAGAAATGTGTGTAGATGCTTAGACTCAAAGTTTTCCTGAGTTAGAGGATGAGTTGATAAGTCGTATACTTATCACCTTATTTAGTAGGTGGATTAGAATAGCTTAAAGTTGCCAGGACTCATCGCTAAATCTATATTTTAACGGACACCAGGGCTGATTAAGCCTGAAGGCCTGAAAAGTCTAAGTGTTTAAGTTCTTTTTGTATTATTTCCCACTATTGACAAGTTTCTAATACCTAAGCTTTTCTTCCTAAATTCAATTTTTTTTTTTTTTTCATTCAGACTGATTAATAAAGCTCAGGATTATGCAATTTACCATCCCCCCCATGCTTAAGTTGGACAATGTCCTCATTGGCAGATTCATGGATGCAGAAGGGTTTAAAAAGATAGTACCTGAGTGACGTAGACTACCAGATCAGTCTGAATCCGCTGGGTTGCCTCCCAGGAAGCGCTGAGTTTAACGCCTCCAGCTAGGCGGTGCACAAACAGGAATGACTTGGGTCAAGAAGGTATGTTCAAAATTAACCAGACCCAAAATCAGAAGTCCACAGATGCGGATAAGGTTGTGGTGGAGTCCCGTTCCTAAGGGGCGGGAATTCTGTAACAGATATATCATGCATGCCCGTGTCAGATCCTCTCTTAGTTTGTGGGCATGCAAACAAGTTGCTGTGGACGAACGCACCCCAAATATGACATGCCAAACACTAAAGATGTAGGTCTTATATTCAGCTTGTGTCCCCATAAAATTGTAATCCATCGAAAGTGTATCAATTCTAGTGCATTCGGGTTGCGGGATCTTTATTCTGGTAGGGCAAGTAACAAAGTCCAGAGTTTCATACTGAGCCCTACAACCAAGCATCAGTCTTCTCTTCAAAGACGAATCCATCTCTTCCGCAACTATGATTTCATTGCTCATTCCCTCCAAGCCCTTGATCTCAAGAATATTTTCTTCAACCTCCTTTGTATCAGATTCACTGTTTGGGGTTGCATTAGAGGTAGGGTCAATTTCATCCTCTAGATCATATTCTTTCTCTCGGCCCTCCTCCAAATTTGTGATGGGGATTCTAACCAATTCATAATCAATTTCTTTGAAATTGTAACTCCATTCTCCATTTCCGACGTTGGCTGCTACTCCCACTGGATTACTTGTCTTGAGCTGATTAGATTCAGATTCCAAGGTCTCTCCCCTCACCTTCTCAGTTTCCTCCTGATGTTTGTTCTCAATGCTCCCCAAATTGTGCTCCAAGGAATCCTTACTTTCCTTATCCACTGAGCTATCCAACTCCTGAGGGGTATCAATGGTGGACTGAACCAAATCAGGATGATTAGGTGTAGTCCAATTGATCATGGTAGGTCCTTGCTTTATGAATTCCATGAATGGCGTTGTATGCAACAGCTTTCTTTGGCCTTCTTCCCCCAATTGTTGGAACAACTCCAACATGGCATGTTGCCCTTTAACCAATTCTTGATTCTGTCTGTGTAGTTCTAACTGGAGGTTATCAAGAATTGACATGGTGTCATTTGGTGTCCTTTGGATTTCCTCCTTGAAATCCAGGTTAAGAGAGTATGGTTGAGGTTGTGGATCAGAATCCATATTGGTGTTTAGGTTCTTGGGTGGGTCCTCTATTCTGTCATGTTCAGGGTCCAGTTCTTCAAGAGGAACCATTCTCTGTTTGGTCCTACTCCAGAATAGTTGAGGTTCTAAGTCTTCCTCCCAGTCAGATTCTTCATCAGGGGACCAAATCAGAGGTTGATGATCCTGGGCTTGCCTAGATTTCTGATCATTTTCTGATTTCCATTTGTCTAGAACTCCTTCTAATCCAAAGGTCAAGTAGGCAAGGTTGTTGAATTCAGATGACCTTTCTTGGTTATTATCTTGAGATGGGTAGGGTTCTTGGTGTTCTCCTAAAGTGTAGGTCCTATCACAGTAGAGCGGGTCGGACCTAAATGAGGAGGCATCGTGAGGACAATCGAGATATGGAGCCCCATGATTTGAATCGTACCCTTGGGTGGCTATGTTGGGTGTATTCCAATAAGAGGTTGGTGTGGTTTGGTCATAGTTGGGCCAAGAGGGATATTCCAGGTTGCATCCCCAACTTGGTGGTTGGTTAGCCCAAGTCGGCTGTGGGTATGGTCTACTTGGGTTAGCATACAAATCCTGTTGGGGGTAATTTGGGTAAGATGGATAGGCATTGAAATCCATGGAAGAAATGGAGGGATGCGGGAAGAACAGATGAGAGAGAGTTGTGCACTCAATCAAACAAACAAGCCTAATCCTTATGGTGTATTCCTTAGGAGACCTAGAAATCTCACAAAGGTTGATTAAGTCCGTAAGCACTGGACTTCCCTTCTCAAGGCTAATCTGGCCAGGTTGATTACGAGGGGATTGCAGGGAAGGTTCTTCCTTTGGCTTACGCCTCCGGTTCCATAGACCCCACAACCACGGTCGTTTGACACTGCCCCGCAGCCTAGTCACCAGATTCTACCAAGGGAATGAAAGCCAAGTGCCTAGCAGACAAAACCTCACCTTTTGAGACTTAACTCAGTCCTGCCTAGGGCACGTCTACTCAGTTTTAAAGGGCTAGGATAGTGCTTGTGCTTAGGGTGATGTGATGAGGCGTTGATTGGGGTGGTGCCTCTTAATGTTTTACTTTCAAAGTGTGTGCTTCGAGCAAAACATGATTTTCAAGCAAGGATTTGTTAAGATATAGTGTCTTTTTAGTGTTTCATCCTTACTTAAGTACTTTTTAGGGTTGACGTGTCTTAATTTTTTCAAACAAGTTTCAGTGGGCACGTCAAGTTCTGCACACAACTTAGTGAAAGTAGATTTCCTTTTATTTTGTAGAGGCTCTAAAACCCTAGTGTACTCATCCTGATAATCATGCAGCTTCTATTAGATGAGTCAGTTTTAGGGTTGAGTGGTGCGGCCCAGGTCAACTCACGGTGGCTTCGCAAACACCACTCAAGAGAGAAAGAAAAGAACACTCCAAGAATTTGTCCAATATATTAGAGTGTACATTTTTTTGTAGGGTGGTGTGTTAAGAATGTGGGTCAAGCAATCATTCGCCACGCCAATTTTTTTCAATTTTTATGATTTTTTTTAGCTTTTTCACGCAAGCAAACAATGAGAGAGAGAGAGTACTCACTATCGGTCCTCGAGGCGTCTACTTCCTTGCTACCATAGTGGAATGCGTCGCTTCGCCGTCCATGCGCCGAATTCCTGCATCCGTCAAGTAAAAAGGAAAATAGGGCATTAGACGATATGAGAATGAAGGTGGAATGGAGGTGATAAAACAAATCCGTTGCCTCCCCGGCAACGGCGCCAAAAACTGACGTGCCTTCGTGCGTGTGTGTTAAGAGGTGTCGTTATAGTTGCACTTGATACGTCGGTTTTAAAAGAAGTAAACGGAGGTGAGTCCGAGTGTCGATCTCAAGGAGGCGTGGAAATCGGATTTTGTTTACCACTTGTTGTCACGAAAAAGGCGGAGTTTTGCTTGCGAAAGAGACGGTTTTGAAAAGCGAGAGATAGAGAGAGTTTAGGGTTAGAAAGCTCTTGGTTTTGATCATGCACTTTAAACAGAAATTAAAAAGGCAACTAAATGGAAAATAATTTCATTAAACATGCATTCATAGTTCATGGTTTACAATATTAAATACATGCTTCAACAAAAGTAAATGAAAGCTTAAAAGAGAGAGAGAGGTAGAGAGAGAGTGGAGAGCGACGAGGCAGCCACGGCGGTGGAGGCTCCGTCGGCGGCTCGTCGTCTCCGGCGATTACAAGAGTGCCTAAGACTAGCTAGGAGAGGAGTGGAGTAGTTGCAAGTGGGAGAGGATGCCTTGAATGGTGGTAGAAGGGGGTTTAAATAGAGTTAAGGGCTTCCTAAAAGAAGAATGTGCTTTAGCGACATCCAGAACGTCGCTAAAACTGCTTCCAGATACGTCGGTGAAGGCCTTCTGCCGCCGGTCAGCCGCCCGCCCCTCTCTCTCTTCAGGCGCGATCCGTGGCTGTCGAACGAGAGCCGTCCGATTGATGATCGGACGGCTGAGATCCTCCCGCGCCTGCGCTAGGATCGCGCTTCGGGCGCGCGTGCGCGCGCGCGTGGGAGGTGGGGCGCTGTCGTCGCGCCGCGTGGCGCAATCCTAGCCGCTAGCATCTGATCGCGCGGCTCAATTTTGCCGCGCCCTTCGCCCGCAAGTGATTTTCGCTCCGCGCGATTCGAACGCGCGTCGCCGCAACGCGGGCGTGCGCGCTAACCGTTGCGCCACGCCCGCGCTTTGTCGCGGCGACCGCGGGCGAGCACGCGGATCTCGGCCGTTCGATCGAAGATCAACGGCCGAGATTCGTCCTTGGCTGGCTTGGGGGCGTGCGAGCGGCGGGGGCGGGGCGACGTGGCACGTTCTGGGCCGTTGATCTCCAGATCAACGGTCAGGATTTCTTGGGCCCATTGTGGGAGCTCCGGATGTCGGATTTGGCCGATCTTGAGTCCGTTAGACTCCGTTCGTCGTTCTGAATCCATCCGTGCGGTTCGATTGCTCATCTGAGGCCTGCTTTGACAAATGCTTTACACAAATGGCCATTAATACAGTTTATAAGCAATCTTGGTACTTGATACATGCAATGCTCCTATTCTACTTTATGTTGTGCCTTTTATTCTAAATATGGGCCATATTTAACCTAATTACTACCCCCTTGCGTGGTGTTATCACATACCACCCTAGAAGGTTCATTAGCTACCTAATTTTCATTAAAACTGTTGAAAAGCAAGTCAGTGTAAATACTGTGTAGATGCTTAGACTTAAAGTCTCCTCAAATCAAAGGGCGAGTTGAAAGTCATGTACTTATCACCCAACTTATTTAACCAATTTAAAATGAATTTTCAAATGGCAAGGACTCAAGAAACAAGTCCATATTTTAGTGGACACTCGGGCTGATTAAGCCCAAAGACCTAAAGGCTCTTAAGTGTTCAAGTCATACAGTATTATTCTCTAGGATTCAAAATTTTCTAAAGACCAAGTTCTCTTTCCTAATTCCACTTTTTTTAAAATAAAAAGAAAATTTAGAAAAAAATCTAGGAGTTAACAAAACGATTCAGAGATGAATATCCACCCCCATTCATATCTAATGCAATGTCCTCATTGTATTAAAACGACATGACAAAAAGCAGAATAGAAGAAAGCACTTGAATTTCGTGATTACCCAATCAGCTCCGAGATCAAAACAGACTGTATACGTGTTGAGTTTAGTGCCATCAGTTGGCACACTATACAAATAAAGAAGAAATAAAGAATTCACAGGTGCAGGTCAGAATCAAAATAAGAAAGTCTAATTTTGGACCTACCAGGAGAAGATGTACACAGATGTGGACTAGATTGTGGTGCAGACCCATGCCCCATGGTCAAGTATATCTAAGATTTTAGATAAAAATTATCCGAAACCTAAGATCAGCATGCAAGCGGGGTCGGGCCTGTGATTTGTGAGGATGCAACCCAAGTCTAAAAAGTCGAATAACAGAGAAATTAAGCTCAAAAGGATAATCAATGAATTTGTACTTGGGTTGCACATCCTCAGAATCAAAAATGTCGTAAGGGTCCTAGTAGAAGGTTGGGGGTTTCAGGTAAATCAAAACCCTTAGACTCGATATTCTATTTCCTTTGGAATTGGCTTCCCATATCATCATTTCCCACTTCCTATCCTCCGCAATCAAGATTTCAAATTTTGGGACCTCCTGCATATTCATCACCCTATCTGAAATTTATAAGTCTAAGATTTGTGAGTGAAGCAGAATTGACTTGGGTCGAATGATCTCAAGAACAAAATCCTCATTATGCTCAACGGGGTGTGATTGAGGAATGGGGCTTTGAATTGAATCCTTCATGAAATGAGGATTTGAATCCATCATGCGAGCCCCAATAGGATCAAGTTCCTCAATTTTAGGGCCATCAAATGATTCATCGAATTCCTCAGGCCCAATCGTCTCACTGAAATCATGTGTTGTAAACTCAGGTGAAACTTCACATAATGATTCTTCACCTTCAAAATCAAAGAATTCTAAATCCATATTAATGTATGTCTCAAAATCATCAATCACTTTCTGTTCCATGGAGACATATGTTTCCTCATACCTTGGCTCAAGGATCTCAAGTGAGGAAATCAATTCATCCTTATTTAATTGCTCTAGAACAACCTGGTCAACCCTGGTCTCGTAAAACGTGTCCCCCTACAGATGCTTGAGCGGATTTTGATATTGGCTCGCCTGATAGGGATTCATCCTAGGAATTATCCCAAGATTGGACTAAAGCAATCACAAATCTCATCCTCAATTTTGATAACTTCCCAAGTAAAACTTCACCCGAGTCCTTATCCTTAACATCTTTGAGCCAATCCAACAAATACTTGTTAAAATCGTAAATCATTTCAATCAGAGGCTCTAATTCTTCAGTGCAAGGTGTTGGCTGAGCTTCTAAAGATTGTATAGTATTTCATAAGTTAGCTAACACCTTTTCTTGGACCTCGTTCACCTGAACCAAATGGTTTTGTTCAGGGTTGTGTGGGTTTGGATTCAGTCCAGGGGAGTCAACGAATTAAGGTTCTTAATACCCTCCTTGATAATAGGTCATTTCATGTTGTCCATAAAGAGGTGATGGCCTATATGCAGTGTAATCTGGGAAAGGAAAAGGATCAGCATATCCTTCATAATTGTAGATAATATTTGGTTGTCCAAATGAGGCGGTGATCTATAATCAATGTAGCTCGAAGAAGGATAAGAATCAAGATCATGGTGTCAAGGGTTAAACCCTAAACATGGAGGTCAGGAACTATATCCCCAATCCGAGCTATCCCAACTAGTAGATGGATGAGAATAAATATGGTTGGGATAATAATCATTTTGGGAATAAGTAGTGGTAGGAGGATAGGAGTGAAAGTGTGAATCGGATGTGGAAGGATCCATGACAAAACGAGAAGAAGAAAGGTTCCATGCAATACAAACAATCAAATCTGTCCTTAAGTGGGCTGGCCTAAAGACTTACAGACTCTCAGAACCCGTCTTGAGATGAAGAAACGATTTAATCTACTTCTTTCTGGTTAATCCAACCAGTTAGAGGGTGGGGCTAGGAAGAAGCTTCTTCCCTTGGCTTTTGCCTCAAGTTCCTTTAATACCCAACAATTGCGATCGTTTGATTCTACTCCCCTAGCTAGACATTAGATTAAATAGTAGAAGCAAACTAATTGAAAATAATGTCAATCTGGGCTCCAAAAAGCGAGTTCAATCCTTAAGGCCAACGTCTACTCTGTTTTAATTAGGGTTAGGTTTGAAAATGCTTTGAAATGTGATGGGCCCTTTTATCTAAGTTGTGCCCTTAATGATCAGTTAATATGTGTGTGCGTGCACAACCAATGGTTTTCAAGCAAGATTATTTTTTGATGCAGTGAATTTTAGGGTTTAAATCTTGCTTAGTAGCTTTTAGGATTCAACTTTAGGTATATTCAATCAAGTTCAGTTGGCACACCAGGTTTTGAAAGCACAGGAGAAAATGTTTTCCTCTGAAATCAAACTAAAAATGTGGAGTGCCTCGTTTAATCCTAAAAGTTGAATCTATTTGACAGCTACTTGATGAGTTATTTTTAGTTGAAGGGGTGTGACCTAAATAGCTCAAACAATTGGCCTGATGCACCACTTAATTAGGCACACAAGTGATTACCTAATCTGATTTCTACTCAATTATGTGTTGATGAGTGTACCGATCCCAAAGATCGGGTTAACGGTTGAGTATGAAGAATTAGAAGAGGTTGTGTACCTTTGTAAGATTTTTAAAAAAATTTTCTTTTATATACGGAGGGTGAGGCGGGTGAAAGTGTCAAACAAACAATCAAAACTAACCTTAGAGTTTATACATGCTCCTAGGTTAATTAGGGTTTGTGTTATTAGGTGGTGGAATGAAATCTAGTGGGTGGGGAGGTAGGTGATCGGCCGATTTCGTAGTGTTTTAAAGATATGTTCGTTGTAGTATGTTGCGAAAAACAATGATCAATTTAATTTATTTATTACTCGAAATTTAGAATGTTCCGAGGTCGAACTCAGGGAGCAAACTTAGTTCTAGAAGCATAAAAATTCACAATTCACTACAATATACTGCTTTACAAAAATTAAAGAGAGAGGGAATAAAGATTTTTCTTCTCTTCTTTGCTTCTCTCTTCTTCTTCCTGTCTTCTGACGTCTGATTCCATGAATTAGATGTCTTAAGTAGCGTTTGCTACAGTGCTCATCGTCTTCTCTTGGCTTCTCCTTCTTTTCTTCTTCTCTGCGGCTTCTTCTTTTCTTCTTTTTTGCAACTTCTCTTTCTCTTCTTCTGTGCAAGGCCTTCTCTGTCTTCTTCTTTGCCTTAGGCTTTAGCTGCGTCTTCAGCTTCTTCCTTGGCCTCTCACTGCTCCAACTTCCTCTTCTGCTGTAACTCCTCCTTGGCTTCTTCTTTCTGCTGCGCTCCTTCCTCCTTCTTCTTCAGCTTCTACTCTGCTGTGCGGCTAAGTCCTCAGCCGCTCCTCCTCCTTCCTTCTCTTGCTTCCCCAGGTCCAGGCTCACCGGCGTGTGGTGGTGAGCGAGGAGTGCAAGTCGGGTTATCGGGTCGAACCAGGAGCGCAGGGGGTGGTCGCAGACAAGGCCAGGTGAGCGAGTGAGAGGGACCTCACCCCATGTGACTGAGGCAATAAGCCTCAGTCACTTTTTCAATTTATGCGCCGCGGGGTGCTTGAATACTTACGAGGTGGGACTAAACGCCCCACCCTCCTGCCTATGCGCCCGCAGTTGAAGGCGCGAGCAACTGCAGTGCCCGCCGAGGTCTTCATTGCTAATCGAAGACCTGGAGTTGTGCGCGGAGGTATTCCGCACAACCTGGAGCTGAGACTTGGGATTGCAGAGACTTAGAGCTGCTTGCGAGCTTGCTCCAAGCTCGACGTCAATGGCGGCGAAGGCTCAGGCCTGAAAGCACGCAAACGGCCTTGCAGCCCTGTCAGAATGCTGGGCAGGCCTCGCCAGAGCACGGCAAAGTTACTGTGGGGGTCGACGTGGCTCAGAACGGTCTAGGCATGAGTGCCCAGGTCGATCTGAGTCTGTGTGAGTAGGTTTGTTCGGGGGGAGGTTTCAGTGGGTGGCGTGGTGAGTAAAAGGGCGAGAGGTGATCAGTGGGTTGTGGCGAAGCTCAGGGACTAGTTGGCAAGGGGTGGAGTTGTCTGTTGTGGTGAAATGACCTCGCCGGAGTTGGTGGTCGGAGGTGGAGATGGTGAGGGTGGACAGTAGAGTCAAGGAGTCGAAACAACAAATTCACAGGGGGAAATAAGGGGAGAGTAAGGGAAACTTATCTACGAGTCCAAAGCGAAGGGGGAGGTGCGGAAGTGGCGAGCGGCCGGTGCTGCCATCACCGGAGTCGAAGGTGCCAGGGGAGAGAACGGCGACGAGGAAAAGGGGTTGGAGAGTGCCCGCTGGTATAGCGCGGCGCTGCAGAGGATGGCGGAACTAACCCTGCCACTGGTATGGTGGCAGGGTGACAAGAGAGGAGGGGGAGAGTCGCCAGAAGCTCTAGCAGTTAACCGGAGTTGGGAGGAGATGAAGAGGGGAGGAGATCTCAGGTCAAACGAAGCTTGGGAGAAGCAGCAGAGCGTGCTGCTTCTTAAATAGACGAGGGCAGGCCGGCAGGCGCGCTAGAGTGGGGGAAAAACCCTGTCAGAGACCCGTACCTCTCACGCATTCGCACGAGAGGTATGGGTGCCGACAGGGCATGGGAGGTGGTCCATGCTGAAGAGGACAACGCAGGGGATCCTCCTCTCATTTCTGGGGCCGCCTCCCACGTCTTGCATAGCGCCATCCTTCGCGCAAAGTCGCCGGAGGTATGACTTGCTGCTGCGGGTGGTAAAGGGACCAATCTGAAGAAAATGATGGGAAAGTTGAGGGGTAAATGCAAAAGTTTAAAAAGTTGAGGGTTAGAAAGTAATTTTGAGGACCAATTTGTAAAGTTGATCAAGACGACCTTCCCTTAGGTCCAAATTTTGGTATCAGCATAATTTGGACCTAAGGAATCCAATGGTGAAGTTGGATTTTAGGTTTGACCACGTTTGGCAGGCCTTTTACACAAAAATCCAATTTAGGTTAGAAATTGGGTATGGACCTCAATTTTGGTCAAAACCGGTTCCAAGGACCAAATTGAAGGTTCTAAATCCTAGGAGATATTTTTTTATGAATTTTAGAGGGTTTAGTTGATTTTTATCTTTCCTAAAAATTCGTGAATTAAAGTTGATTTATTTTAGGGTTGTAGAATGTCATTTAATTCCTAGATGTTACTATAACCCTTTTCAGACCAAATCATCCCACTTTCTCTCTTATTAAGCCCATTTGACCTGTGTCTAGACCCTTAGAAATCCCATTTATGTACTACATTGGTAAAATTACAGTTTTACCCCTTGTGAATTATTTTATACTCACATTTGTAATTTCCTGATTTAGGCTTTCCCTTAGGTTTTGTAGGAGCTTTTGTACACTTATTTAGGTCAAAATGTGCTAGTTAGGGTTCATGATGAGGTTCTCATCATACCCTCATGCCTAGCTTTTGCTAGTCCCTCAGCAAAATTTTAAGGTTTTAACCTCTGTTCTAGACCATGAATTTCTTTCATCAATTTTGATAAGTGTTTTTCCTCTTGTATCCTTGATTAGGTCAGAATGCCAATCATAGGCCTAAAATGTACTCTAGTACCATCCAAGATCAAGATCTGTCTAGTTTTAGCCTCAGTCTTTAGCAAAGGTTTTTAAGGCCTACAGGAACTTACCTAAAGTTTGTTAGACTCCATGGTTAAAGCATCCGTGCTTAAGATATTTTTAGCCTTGGTTCAGTTTGCAGTGCATTTTGTAAGAGAGAGACAGAAGGTTTATTTGTTTGGAGAGTTTTCACTCTCTTTTCTTTTTAATTCTGGCTTAGGATTGGCTTCACAACCCAGTCTGTATCGGATTCCTCGTCCCTATCATCAATCCTCAAGGGTCCCTGGCAATCGATGCTTCGAGATAGCACCGCCCATGGTAACCCCTAGAACCCTGGCTTTCGAGATTTCGAGATAATCCCGTCCATGTTGTTCCGTGGTTGAATTCAGACCCTGGCAACTGACACTTCGTGATAATGCCATCCATGGAATCTGAACCAACAGAGTGCTTACATGCCCCCAGTAGGATATGTAAATATCCTAAGAGACAAGCACCGAGGAGATGATATGTTGTTACGCATCTTCGAGGGGAATTTCCCACCTCCCCGCGTCGGGAACTCGTCCAAATCAACTTGTGTTGATTGGCCGCTCCTAATCTAGGTGACATTTTCAGAATATTTGAAATGCTTCTGCATGATTTTGATATTTATGCTCGCTGAACCAGACTGTGTGTGAATTTGGGTGCTTAGGTTATTGAGTGCCGTAAATCGAAGGTCAGTTAACGAGGTCGAATACTACCTAAGCCTTGGACCTAATACTTAAGCTTTTCATTTTCCTCAACCTCTTGAGGAATATCTAGATCTTAACGGGTACTAAGAGTCTAGCCAAGAATGACTAAGGTTCGCATTCTTACTAATTTTGTTGTGCACTTTCTCTTTACTTTTCTTTAATATGGTCTAAAATTTTGGTTAATTCCTTAATTTCTTACTAATAACTATCCCTTTCCTTTTTCATTTTGTGCTCCTTTTTAGCATTCTGCTCTTTTCCTCCTCCTCCTTTTACAAAGTTTACTGGCACTTTCTTCCTCCTTCAAAGTTTCTTTTTTTTTTCGTATATGTGGATTTTTTTTTTTGAAATCTTTTCTTGTTATGTCATTTCATTGCACTTTCATACCCCCCCATGCCTAATGTTTGCATTGTCCTCATTGTTCATTAGGTGGGTTTTTATTTGGTCAGGTTCAAGCATTAGGACAGGAATTCGGACGAGTGGATGGGTCAAGGTGACAGTTGCAGATGATTTCTAATCTTAGGTACGAGTACCTGAGGTGAAGTTGGTTATCCTAAGGAATGAACCTAAAGTGCAAAGAAAAGTCAGAAAGGGTTTTGGTTTTTTCAAAAAGAATGACGGGCTGCTTCCCGTTAAGCGCTGAGTTTTACGCCATCGGCTGGGTACAATAAGCTCAGGGAGAATGGAGGATAAATGATGACTCAGCCAAATCTGTAATGGTTACGTCAATGAATGGTTTAAGTCTCTGACCTTTCATGACGAAAGGTTCGAAATCATGGCTGAGTGGACTGATCTCAACGGCTCCATTTCCAAAAATTTGTCGGACAAGATATGGTCCAACCCACTTGATCGCAGTTTCCCAGGGAAGAGTTTAAGCCGGGCATCGAAGAGTAGGACCTTCTGACCAGGGTGGAAGATCTTTCTAGATATGTACTTGTCATAAAAGGTTTTAACTAGCTCTTTGTAGATTCGCGAGTTCTCATACGCATCAAGGTGTGATTCATCAATCTCGCTTATCTGAAGCTTTCTGTGGGTTACAGCATTAGAAAGATCTAAGTTGCAGCTTCGTACTGCCCAATAGGCTTTGTGCACCAATTCAACGAGAAGGTGACACGCCTTCCCGTACACCAGTCTAAAAGGAGACATGCCTAATTGGATCTTGTGGGCGGTCCTATAAGCCCACAAAGCTTCTGAAAGTCAGGACGACCAGTCCTTCCTGTCAGGTCGAACAATAACATGCAAGATTTTCTTGATCTCCCGATTTGAAAGCTCAGCTAGACCATTAGTCTGGGGGTGATAACGAGTAGAGATTCGATGCAACACCCCGTATTTGGTCATCAGTGACCTGAACTGAGCATTGGTAAAATGGGTCCCTCCATCAGAGACGATCGCATGAGGAATCCCGAATCGTGAGAAGATATTCTGATGAATGAATTTGATGACGATCTTGTGATCACAGGTTCGGGTCGGAATGATTTCGATCCATTTGGACACATAGTCCACAGCGAGTAAAATGTACTCGAAGCTGTCCGAAATAGGGAAGGGGCCCATAAAATCAATCCCCCAAATATCGAAAATCTCGCATACGAGAATCGGCTGTAAAGGCATCATGTCGCGATGGCTCATGTTGCTCAAAGTTTGGAAACAACTACATGCCTTACAATGACTGTATGAGCCCTTGAAGGTAGTGGGCCAGTAAAAGCCACACTGGAGGATTTTTGATGTGGTTTTATGCCTAGAAAAATGGCCACCGCATGCCTGATAATGGCAGAAAGAGAGAATGTCATTGATCTTGCCCTCCGGGACACATCGCCGGATGATTTGGTCAGCACCTATGCGGAATAGGTACGGGTCTTCCTAGATGTAGTACTTGGCATCGAAGCACAACTTGTCTTTCTTGGCCTTCGGCCAATCAGACGGGATCTGGTGTGATGACAAGTAGTTTACTATATCAGCAAACCATGGAAGCTTGGTACCAATTGTCAAGAGGTGCTCATCAGGAAAATGCTCCGTGATGGGTCCAGAAGGGTCGATGATCTCAGAAGGGAGGCGAGACAAGTGGTCAGCTACCACGTTCTTTCTTCCTGCCCAGTCGTGAATCTCGAGGTCAAATTCTTGCAACAGCAAGATCCATCGGATTAATCGAGGCTTCACATCCTTCTTAGCAAGGACATGCCTCACAGCTCTGTGATCTGAGTAGATTATGATGTGGGAACCCAGGAGATAAGATCTGAATTTTTTAAGGGCAAATACTACCGCTAGCAGCTCTTTCTCCATAACTGTGTAGTTACGCTAAGCCTCGTCAAGTGTCTTGCTAGCATAGTAGATGACCATGGGTTTCCCGTCAATCTTCTGCCCCAGAACTGCTCCTACAGCAAAGTCAGATGCATCGCACATGATCTCAAAGGATTGAGGCCAATCAGGGGACTGTAGGATCGGGGCTTGGGTGACTCGGTCATGAAGGATCTCAAAAGCTTGAGTGCATTCCTTGGAAATCTCAAAGGTTACATCCTTGGAGAGAAGAGTAGTCAAGGGGCACATGATTTTCGAGAAATCAGGGATGAAACGACGGTAAAAATCGACGTGCCCCAGAAAAGATAGGATGTCCCTGATCGAGCTAGGCATAGGAAGTCTAGAAATTAGATTAACCTTGTCTTGATCCACCTGGATGCCTCTCTCAGAAATTGTGTCCCAGGACGATCCCCTCAAGCACCATAAAGTGGCTCTTTTCCCAGGAAAGAACCAGATTTACGTCAATGCAACGCCTGAGTATGTGAACCAAGTGCTGGAGGCAATCGTCAAATGATGCCCTGAAAACTAAGAAGTCATCCATGAAGACTTCCAGATGATCACCTACCATATCAGAGAATATGACAAGCATGCACCGCTGAAAAATCGCAGGTGCATTGCAGAGACTAAAAGCATATGTCCCGAAGGGGCAGGTGAATGTGATCTTCTCTTGGTCCTCTGGATGAATCGCCACTTAGTTGTAACTGGAGTACCCATCAAGAAAGCAGAAGAATCTATTTCCCACTAACTTCTCTTTACTAGGTCTTTTCAAGCAATGGGCTAGGCACACTTCTATTGGGAATTTTCAATTCTTAATTAGAAGGTGTGTCTCTAAAACCCTAGCTTTGAATCCTAGGTTGGCTCTAATTGGTCCAGTTAGTTACCTCAGGATTAGGTAACTAGGGCTCAAGCAAGAAGGTTTTAGCCCTAATTACCTTTAGTGGATATGCAGATAGAATATGTTGAAATTAAAGAAAATAGGCAACTCGTGTGCTTTACTATGTATAAAAGACAGGTAATCTCTAGATTGCTTTTCTTTTTCTTCTTCCGCTTTAGAATTTAAGCGGCTTAAAAGAGAGGATAAAAGATTACCTGTCCCTTGGTGTGGTTGTTCTGCAACTACTTGTTCCTTCTTTGCCTTCCTGTGCTTGTTCTTTCTTTGCCTTCCTGTGCCTGCACAACAAAAGAGAGATTAAGTCAGTAGCCCATTAGAAATTGTGATTTAATAGCTTCTAGAATGCCCATTGCTCCCCGGCAACGGCGCCAAAAACTGATCGGTTGATTTCGCAGTGTTTTAAAGATATGTTCGTTGTAATAAGTTGCGAAAAACAACAATCAATTTAATTTATTTATTACTCGAAATTTAGAATGTTCCGAGGTCGAACTCAGGGAGCAAACTTAGTTCTAGAAGCATGCAAATTCACAATTCACTACAATATACTGCTTTACAAAAATTAAAGAGAGAGGGAATAAAAATTTTTCTTCTCTTCTTTGCTTCTCTCTTCTTCTTTCTGTCTTCAGACGTCTGATTCCATGAATCAGACGTCTTAACTAGCTTTTGCTACAGTGCTCGTCGTCTTCTCTTGGCTTCTCTTTCTTTTCTCCTTCTCTGCAGCTTCTTCTTTTCTTCTTTTCTGCGACTTCTCTTTCTCTTCTTCTTCTATGCAAGGCCTTCTATGTCTTCTTCTTTGCCTTAGACTTTAGCTGCATCTTCAGCTTCTTCTTCCTTAGCCTCTCTCCACTCCAGCTTCCTCTTCTGCTACAACTCCTCCTTGGCTTCTTCTTCTTTCTACCGCACTCCTTCCTCCTTCTTCTTCAGCTTCTGCTCTGCTGTGCGGCTAAGTCCTCAGCCGCTCCTCCTCCTTTCTTCTTCTCCTACTTCACCGGGTCCAGGCTCACCGGCATGTGGTGGTGAGCGAGGAGTGCAGGTCAGGTTATCGGGTCGAACCAGGTCCGCGGGGGGTGGTCGCGGACGAGGCTAAGTGAGCGGGTGAGAGGGTCCTCACCCCGTGTGACTGAGGTGATAAGCCTCAGTCACTTTTTCAATTTATGCGTCGAGGGCTCTTGAACACTTATGAGGTGGGACTAAACGGCCCACCCTCCTGCCTGTGCGCCCGCAGCTGAAGGAGTGAGCAACTGCAGCGCCCGCTGAGGTCTTCGCTGCTAATCGAAGACCTGGAGTTGTGCGCGGAGGTATTCCGCACGACCTAGAGCTGAGACCTGGGACTGCAGAGACTTGGAGCTGCTTGCGAGCTTGCTCCAAGCTCGGTGTCAATGGCGGCGAAGGCTCAGGACCTGAAAGCACGCAAACAACCTTGCGGCCCTGTCAGAATGCTGGGCAAGCTTTGCCAAAGCATGGTGAAGTTACTGTGGGGGTCGACGTGGCTCAGAATGGCCTAGGCGTGCGTGCCCAGGTCGGTCTAAGTCTGTGTGAGTGGGTTTGTTCGGGGGGAGGTTTCAGTGGGTGGCGCAGTGAGTGAAAGGGCGAGAGGTGATCAGTGGGTTGTGGCGAAGCTCCCGGACTGGTTGGCAACGGGTGGAGCTGTCTGTGGTGGTGAAATGGCCTCGCCGGAGTTGGTGGTCGGAGGTGGAGGTGGTGAGGGTGGACAGTAGAGTCAAGGGGTCGAAACAACAAATTCACAGGGGGAAATAAAGGGGAGAGTAAGGGAAACTTATATACGAGTCCAAAGCGAAGGGGGAGGTGCGGAAGTGGCGAGCGGCCGGTGCTGCCATCGCCGAAGATGAAGGTGCTAGGGGAGAGAACGGTAATGAGGAAAAGTGGTTGGAGAGTGCCCGCTCGTATAGCGCGACGCTGTAGAGGATGGCGGAGTTAACCTTGCCACTGGTATGGTGGCAGGGCGACAAGAGAGGAGGGGGAGAGTCGCCAGAAGCTCTGGTAGTTGGCCGGAGTTGGGAGGAGACAAAGAGGAAAGGAGATCTTGGGCCAAACGAAGCTTGGGAGAAGCGGCAGAGCATGCTGCTTCTTAAATAGGCATGGGCAGGCCGGCAGGCACGCAAGAGTGGGGGAAAAACCCAGCCGGAGACATGGGCAATTGGAGACCCATACCTCTCACACATTCGCACAAGAGGTATGGGTGCCGACAGGGCATGGGAGGTGGTCCATGCGGAAGAGGACAATGCAGGGGATCCTCCTCTCGTTTCTGGGGCCAGCTCCCATGCCCTACGCGGTGCCATCCTCCGCGCAAAGTCACCGGAGGTATGGCCTGCTGCTGCGGGTGGTAGAGGGACCGGTCTGAAGAAAATGATGGGAAAGTTGAGGGGGTAAATGCAAAATTTTAAAAAGTTAAGGGTCAGAAAGTAATTATTGAGGACCAATTTGTAAAGTGGGTCAAGACGACCTTCCCTTAGGTCCAAATTTTGGCATCAACCTAATTTGGATCTAAGGAACCCAGTGGTGAAGTTGGATTTTAGATTTGACCACGTTTGACCAGACATTTTGCACAAAAACTCAAATTAGGTTAGAAATTGGGTGTGGACCTCAATCTAGGCAAAATCGGTTCCAAGGACCAAATTGAAGGTTCTAAATCCTAGGAGATATTTTCTTATAAATTTTAGAGGGTTTAGTTTATTTTTATCTTGCCTGAAACTTCATGAATTAAAGTGGGTTTTTTTAGGGTTGTGGAATGTCATTTAATTCCTAGATGTTACTATAACCCTTTTCAGAATAAATCATCCCACTTTCTCTCTTATTAAGCCCATTTGACCTGTGTCTAGACCCTTAGAAATCCCATTTATGTACTGCATTGGTAAAATTACAGTTTTACCCCTTGTGAATTATTTTATACTCACATTTGTAATGTCCTGATTTAGGCTTTCCCTTAGGTTTTGTAGGAGCTTTTGTACACTTATTTAGGTCAAAATGTGCTAGTTAGGGTTCATGATGATGTTCTCATCAGTGGGGTTTCTAGCAGACCCTTCAACATACTTTACTCCAATCTACCAGTTTTGCCCGCCTCATAAGAGTACCTGCAATCACAATAAGAAAGGAGAGAAGTGAGGTAAATGATAAGTAAGTCGGAAAAAATGAAAAATCAAAGAACATTGCCTCCCCAGCAATGGTGCCAAAATGTTGATACGGAAAATCTGTGCTGAAAAGATTTGAGTTCTGAAATTCCATCATCGTAGCGTAATTTGCGAGAAAAATCCGTCAACAAATAATTTTAACCGAAACTCAAAAGAAATTCCAGGTCGAACATAGGGAGGCGGATGTTTGATCAAAAATCGCGTTTGATTTGTTGTCACGAAGTAGATTAGATGGTTGAATTGAATCTACACTAATTATCTACTTAAAGAATAAAGAATAAAAGAGAGAAAGAAAGAATAATACAAATAAAGATAAAATAAAGAGAGAATGAACAGGTATTTCATAATTATTGAATCAAGTTCATTACATCTAATGACTACACTAGAAAGTGGGAAATCTATACTAGAAAGCAATAAAAGAGAAGGTGGAGAGAGGTTATTCCCCTCGACGGCTGCTTAAAGGACAAGCCGCGTTGACGGAGCACCTGAAAGAACGTGGTGAGATGCAGGATGAAGGAGAACGAAGACAGATGACGGAAGACAGGGCAAGACGACGTCGCAGTAGGATCCGCTTCTCGAACGACGGTGAGAAGACAATCGTGGGAGCTCCACCAGTGGGGATGAGGTGAAAAAATTCTAATTTTAACTCTAATGGAGCATCCCGAGTTTGGGACAGCTCTTAGAGCTTTGGAAGGAGTGAGAGGAGATGAGAGAGGAAGGGATGAAGAAAGTGTAGGGGTCGTAGGGCCTTTTATAGGTGAGGATTAAGGGGCAATTAGGTCATTTTATCCTTTAAAACATTAACTCAGGGTCTTTAGTGATGGATTTAATTGTCACTAAAGACCTAAACGTGGGTGCAGTGCGTGCCAGCCCGCGCCTTCTCTTCTTCTATGCGCTCAACACCTCATCATGACCAGACGATCTCAAAATGTTGATCCCCGGCAACAGCGAAAAAATGTTGATGCGGAAAATCTGCACTTAAAAGATTTGAGTTTTGAAAACCCTTCATCGTAGTGTAATTTGTGAGAAAAATCCGTCAATAGATAATTTTAACCGAAACTTAAAAGGAATTCTAGGTCGCACACAGGGAGGCGGACGTTTGATAAAAACAGCGTTTGATTTGTTGTCACGAAGCAGATTAACTAGTTGTATTGAATCTACACTTGCTATCTACTTAAAGAATAAAGAATATAAGAAAGAGAAAGAATAATACAAATAAAAACAAAATAGAGAGAGAATGAACATGTACTTCATAATCATTGAATCAAGTTCAATACATCTAATGATTACACTAGAAAGCAGAAAATCTATACCAGAAAGCAATAAAAGAGAAGGTTGAGAGAGATTATCCTCCTCGATGATTACTTGGAGGATGAGCCGCGTTGACGGAGCTCCCGGAAGAATGTGGTGAGATGCAGGACAAGGGAGAACGAAGACGGACGACAGAGGACGGGGCAGGGCAACGTCGCAGCGGGATTCGCTTTCCGAACAGTGGTGAGAAGACAACTGTGGGTGCTCCACAAACAGGGATGAAAAGGTGAAAAAAATCTAATTTTAACTCTAATTGAGCATCCCAGGTTTAGGACAAGCTCTTAGAGCTTTGGAGAGGGCTAGAGAAGAAAGGAAGGGATGAAGAAAGTGTGGGGGTCATAGGGCCTTTTATAGGTGAGGATTAAGGGGCAATTAGGTCATTTTATCCTTTAAAACATTAACTCAGGATCTTTAGTGATGGATTTAATCATCACTAAAGACCCAAACGTGGGTGAGCTCGTGCCTGCCCGCAGCTTCTCTTCTTCTGCCCGCTCAACACCTCATCATGATCTCTATTGGATGGCTTAAAGATGCATACGCCCGCTCCTCTTCAACGTACCCAATGCCCGTGCATTTGATCGTGTGTGGCCTTGGGCGTCGGATCGTGCGTGGGGCCTCACCTTCATCTGAGCGCGCCACGTCTCGCCTCCTTACCCGCACGATCACCATCCTACGATTGAATTTGGCCACGCGCGATTGCCTCTTCAATTTGAGGCGAGGCGAGGCTCGAACCTGAGCCTCTCTCTTCGTGTGAAGGTGCGCAACCAACACGCTGTGACTGCTGCTTTGTCGCGCTTTGGATTAAAGGTTCAAGGGTCCTCGACCGCTGGACTAAGATCCAACGGCTGAGGTTGATGAGCAATTGAGGAGAGAGAGAGCCAACGAGTGTTCATGGCTGGCTTGGGTAGCTAAGATGGCGCCATCTTGGCTGTCCATCTTCTGTGTCTTGTAGATGGTGCCACGAACGTCGAATTGGACCAATTTTCGCGTCGTTGGGCTGCGATTGTCAATCCGAACCCATCCGTGCGGTCGGATTTGTCATTTGAAGTATGGATTTACACCACCAGTCCCTTGACCTCTAATCTTTCTCGAACTACATCTGATGCTACGGAAGTCTGATCGAAGCAATATTGGAGTCGTTGAACTGCAATCGTCACCCTGATCAAATCCGTAAAATTAGATCTTCAATCCGAGGCCTCAATTAAATATCACCCAATACCCTGACCACAAAAGGAGAAAATTAACTTAAAATTTATACAACCTAACTTAAATGCAAAATGATGCATGTTATGCAATATCTATAATGTATGATGCAACTTTACACCTAAGAACATGCATGAATAGATGGTTTATGTGTTCTAAACATGTTTACATCAATATCTTTCAATACTCTCCCTCAAGCTAAAGCATGACATACTCAACTTATAAAAAGAAATCTTCACCATTAAAAACTAAAAGAAAAAGTTGGGTGCAACTTGAGGATTCATCTCAACTTCCATGGCCTTACATCATCGAGATCCTTGTGAATATTGATGGGTGGATACCCCCTAGAGCATTTCCTTATAACATGAAATTGAAGGATATAGAGAAAAAGAATAAGATCCATAACAAGGCATAAACAAAGATAAAATTCAAAGAACAATAAAATAACAAACACAAGAACAACTTTCTTTAATGTCATGTTAAATAATAAGACATGTAGCTCCCTTCTCCTAATAGCTAGGCAACTACATGCACCCTTCTAGTGGCCCTTGAGTTTTCTACCCTATTACTTGTTCTACTATTTTAGAATTCATCCTTTGGACTTAAACGATAGTTACACATTAGTTAATTAAACCTACATTATAGAAATCCTAGAATTCCATTTGTTGTCCCTCATCTCTCTATGGTGTAATTGGCTACATTTCATTAGAAGCCACTCTAGCTCCAAGTTGACTTGCCCTATCTATTATAGCCAATGAATAGTCAGCTACTCAAAAATAATAGTCCACTATGGCAGAAAGTTCCTCTTGCTACAAAGGAATTTCTCACACGCAATTCACCCTCCAATGATCCAATGTGTCTTCCATCTTGTCTGCCAACCAATCTACTTTCTAAAACTAGTTTTATCATGATTTTAAACTTGATAAAACTAAATCAAGTCACTATGTTCCACTAGAAAGCGTAAACAAGGAAATTTCTGGGAAAATTCGTTCTACTTAGCAAAAGAAGGGTTTGTTGAGTTTTTCTTGCAACTCTCATGATTCTTTTAGACCCTAAATGCACCTGGTGGAGCAACCAAGTTTCTCAAAATTGAAGGCCTCAAGGTTTCGAATTCACCTTGTATCAAGATTATCAACGAAGGGTCATAAATCCTTAACATAACTTCTTTTTGTTGAGATGACACCATCCCTACATAGACCTTTCCATCTTCTCTAATATGCCACCTCTCAATCATCCATCACCCTCAGAAATCGTTGATAGCATGCATGCAACCCTTTAGTGGTAGTTGACTACTGTGGCACCTCTAATTTAATCTGACATGCAACCCTGTAGATTAATTGTATTACCTTCCACTTGCACTTGTTTGCATTCGCACACATCAAACAAATACAATGGAAGTGAGTCAATACACACACACACACACACACACACACACACACACATCACCACATAGTTATATCCACAAACTACCACCACTGACTACATCAGCCCAAGCAATTCGCAAAGTTCAGCGGTTATAGAACTTGAATTACAATACATACAGTTACAAAAGGTGATCCTATATCTAAAGAAGTGAGTGAGGTAAGAGTGAAAGCTAGTACTTGTTGTTCTGCAAAAGATGACTAAGCCACTATGTGATCATCACACTATGCCATGCTCCTCCAACACCTCCATGATGTCATGCAAAATCCACAACTCCTTGATGCACATATAGAAGACCTCCTCCTGCCCTGCATCGGAGAAGTACAACTCAACCTCCCTAGGCACTAGAAGCAAGGTCCTGGCCATCTCTAGACACTCCTTCAGGTGCTAGATGTGACATTGAAGCGCCCAAATCCAAAGGTGGGGCGGCACTCTCGCACTTGACATTGTGCTTGAAAGTGGAACGGAACATAAGTGGCTAAGTAGGGTATTAACTTAGTTTCTTGTTAGGTAGTTGGAGGTATACTAATGAATAGATGTCCATTGAGTTAATTAAGGTGGATTTTTCTTAAGCTTAGTTGGTGTGATTTTTCCTTATCCAATTTTAGGGTTGCCTTAACTTAAGTATACCCTCATGTGGCTAAAGCAAGTAGTCAACTCCAGTTGAGATCGTCCCTCGCATTTAATCAAGGTGGATATCGTTTGCACACTCCCATAACTGAGTTTTGAGGTTGAACTATCTTGGCCTTCAATAGTCCATACGCTTAGAGTCAAGTCTAAAAGCTACCTAGGATTAAGGTGGCCTGTTATTTCCTACTAGGCAGGGGATCACCACACTCCCTACCACGTAGGTGATTCCCCATGGAGACATTACCCAATGCCTTCAAACAAACTACCCTTGATAACCTAGATGTTCCCTAAACGGTGATGCTCCTTCGAGGTGCCATATATTTCCTTGGGTGTGGCTCATACCTCTGATATGATTCCTTGGTCACCCCATTCCGAAGTAGCAAGGGGGCTTACCCACTTATTAAACCCAGTCCATATTAACCCATGAGTTCCCTATCATTGATTCCAATTGTGGCAAAATTCCACAAGTTAACCTTCTTACATTCCTCATTGATTCTTTCCTTATGGAGGAGAAAAGTTCGTTGCCTTAGTATGACAAAATTTCCATTCTAAGAGCACCCAATCTGCATTTTTTCGATGAGCCATGCTCTTCTTCCACATGATGCTTGGAGGTTAAATTTGTAGTGTGCTTTGAAGCTACAACTCTAGGATTCCGATTGTGAAATTTTATCTCATAACTTAAGATTATCAACAACATAGCCAACCCGATGAGAATTTACTATGATAACTCTAAAGTCGTCTTCTTCGCAACGAATGACAAGTATTCTAAAGGTGCAAAGCACATAAAGATAAGGTACATGACAGTAAAGGAAGAAGTTCAGAAACAAAGGGTGTCAATTGAGCACATTAATACTGATCTAATGGTAGCAGATCCATTAACAAAAGGTTTGGCACCCAAGACATTCTCTGAGCATATTGTTAGGATGGTTGTCTTAGATAGGTCCTTGTTATGATGTTTGATTGGTGCGTTTATATATGGTGTTCATTATGGTATGACATTTTGGATTCCATTTATAACTATTGGTTTTTTATTTTTATTGTTTCATGTTATCATGATGTATTGCATATATGTTTGTACAGATAAGGTGATTTGTCTTCGTGACATCGTGATGGAGGTTAATGTTCTCCTCAATTAAACTTTGATTGGGTTGAGTTGGCAATGAGGTACATGAAAGGGATCATGTCAAGATGTGGGATATGTGACTTTCGTGATCCTACCAATCTTAATTCAATTCAAGTAAATGAACCATTAACATTATATAGTAAACTCAAGAAAAGACATGCTTAAACTTACTATTATTTAGTCATCAAGTGTCATATGAACTAAGTGAGAGATGTTGGAATTAGTACTATTAAGTGGTTCATAAAACATGAATTAAATAATAAATAAGTTTAATTTAATCAATGAATATAATCATATCAAATAAATGACCCACGTAAAATTATAGTGAAAAGGATATATAGAATCGATAATGACAGGAAATTTTAATGTGATTAGAATTCTCTCCGAACTTGCTCCTATAAAAAGATAGAAGAGCCTCCTCATTAGATACGTTTTCATTAGAGAAAAATCCTAAAGGGATTTGGACACGTCATTATCATCAAAGAATCCCATAATGTCTAAAGAAGGGAAGCAGACACTCCTGTGTGATCATAATCATGCTTCGTACGTGTGTGCACTCCAACGATTTACTTCTACTTCACCACGCACTCTGTTCCTCTCCACATGTAATGGAAAAAGATAATCCATGAACCTAAACATCTCTTTATATTAATACGATAATTGAATTAGCATCTATGAATGTGACATGACGAATAATTTCTCTATTATAATAATCGATATATAAAATAACGTGCTGCTTGCTTTAATAAAACTTGACATGTGATTCCGAATGGTAGTTGATTTAGATAAACAAATACTTTAATAATTAATCATAAAAGAGATGCTTTCATAACCTACCAAATTGTATTACCTTCCTAGAAAATTAACAATTAATAGGTAATTTGCAATAGACTGACTTAACCCACAATCTCTTAATCCAAGAGTCTCACTGACATTGCCATGGAGATTAGATTATCTATTACGTAAAGCTCTTCTTATGAATAGTACCATCTACAATCAGACCTTTATGGCTTTTATATACATATATATATATATATATATATATATGAAGATGAAAAGTTATCCACCTAAATATGATTAAGCAATAAAAAATCTTGATTTTAGTGGGAGAGATCTAGATTCAAGTCTTTATCCCTGCATTACTTAAAAAGATCAATGTGTGTGTGATGCTCAATTCTCTCCCGTTTGTCCAAATGGAAATCTAAATTACTGGGAGAAAGAAAAAAAAAAATCTGATTTAGCTAAAATTTTAGAACAAAGCAACTCTTCCCTTGATTTGCACTTTAATTCAAAGGATAATTACTCCCTCAGGTAACGGAGCTTGACCCTCTCGATAGGGTTGACCCCAACCACTTCTTCAAGCTAATCAGGTACATCAAGAATAGCTAGCTCGATCCATGAGCTCAATTACATTTGTCACCAAACTTAGCAAATTAAATGGATGCTTGCATCTGACTCCCGAAACCACGCCATGAATGTCCCAGAGATTAGGTCCAAATTAGTTCAACAGAAAAGAGGAGACCCCGTTGTTTCCACTGTAAGGAACACCGACACTTTCACAAGTTCGGGCATAACATTGAAAGTTGAGCGTAAAATGAGGGACTCTTTCGTAAATCGCACAAGGACATCAACTCTGCCATGGTGCAATTAAAGTGATTCTCGGTCAGATCAAAGGAAGCACGCGGAGACACGGCTGTCATTCGATTAAATTTATGCAATTAAGGACGCCTGCATAAGTAGAATATCTACCTGAACATAAAAGGTCGAAGGCCCACACCACACGTGGGGACCCAACTGATGGAGACACAGTGGAGCACCCAATTGACTTGGTCTACTCTATATATACACTCGAGTGCCAAAGCCACGGTTACCACTGCCACCAAGTGACACCACAAAACTCGATCGAATCACAACTAAGCACTAACCCATCCAAAAAGAACAATCATCCATCAGGTGCGCATCGATCGGGAGAAGAAGGAACCAAAAGCAACGTTCTTATCGTGGACATCGTGTGTTGATTAATAATAGACAACACTCCACGTACAGCACCAACAAACCAGTGAATCAAGCGAATCCCAAAAAGAAAGAAGAAGCAAAAAAAAAAACAAACACATACACGTAGTGAGACAAAAAGATAAGAATGGCAGAAAGAAAGAAAAGAGAGGCGATCAATGGGCACTCTATTGTATATACCACGGGAAGCATAGCAAAGCAAAGCAACCAATTAGGTCAGCAGCTAATTAATTAAGCTCAAAAGTTATGCTGCAGGAACATGTTCTCGTGGGGGGAGGCAGGGCCGATCTCCTCCTCGAGGCACCTCAGCCCGTCGCCGTTTCCTGCCGCGGAAGCGTTCGCGTTCCTCCCGCCGCCACCGCCCTCGGAGAATTTCCCGTCGCCCTCGCCGTCGGAGACGTCGGACTTCCTGCGCTGCGACGACGCCACGCTGGGGAAGGTGATCCACGACGGCGCGCGGAACTCGATCCGCTGGTCGACCTCCAACTCCGCCGCGTCGTAGGAGCGGTTGGACGACCTTTGGGACGCCTTCTTGTGGAGGCGGCTGCTCCCGAGCACGACCTCCGTGGGCAGTATGGGCTGGTCGTTGCACGGGCTCCCCATGAGCAGCGCCAGCGCCCTCTCCAACGCCGTCGTCACCTTGTCCATCGACGGCCTCTCCTTCCCGCGCATCCGCACGCACCTCGACGCCACGTTCGCGATCCTCCGCAGCGCCTCGAGGTCCGGGGGGGGCCTCAGCACAGGGTCGAGGATCGCCGTCACGTCCCCGCCCTTGATCAGCGGCACGGCCCACTCCACGATGTTGCTCCTCCCCTCCTCCAGCTGCATGTCTATCGCCTTCCTCCCGCTCAAAATCTCCAGGAGGAGGACTCCGAAGCTGTACACGTCGGATTTCGTGGTGAGATAGTGCAGCCGGTAGTACTCCGGGTCGAGGTAGCCGAAGGTGCCCGCGGGGGGCTCGGAGAGGGGGTTCCCGCTGTCGGCGGGGCCGAGGAGGGAGAGGCCGAAGTCGGAGACGCGGGCGTTGTGCTCCTCGTCGATGAGGATGTTGGAGGACTTGATGTCGCGGTGGATGACCGGTGGGCAGGCGTAGCCGTGGAGGTACTCGATCCCGCGGGCGGCCTGGACCGCGATGGTGACCCGGCGGACCCAGTCGAGCCGCTCCCTGGGCCGGGGGTCCTTCCCGTGGAGATGCTGGTGGAGGGACCCGTGGGCCATGAACTCGTACACCAGAAGCATCTCCCCGTGCTCCTCGCAGTACCCCAGGAGACTCAGCAGGTGCGCGTGGTTCAGCCTCGACAGGAGGTCGAGCTCCGTGTGGAACTCCTTCGAGTGCCTCTTGACGTCGGGCGACGCCACGATCGCTCGCTTCACCGCCACGACCGTCCCGTCCTTCAGCACGCCCTTGTACACGCACGAGAAGCTTCCCTTCCCCACCTGCGCGCGCGGGCGCGGTGGAGTCAAAATAATCGTTACGCGCAACGAACGCCTATATCTATCTATACCAAAAATAGAAAGTTTTGAGCGACTGCCCCTCCATACCTGAGACTGCTCGCTGAACCCGTCCGTGGCCCGTTCCAACTCCTCGTACGAGAACACCCTCGCACGCTGGATCTTCAGCTCCTCCAGGTCGGGCCGGACCCTCGCCGCCTCCCCTCCGGCGATGCCGCCACCCCTCTCGGACTCTATCTTCCCGCCGCCAGAGCACTCACATCTCCGGAGGCGGTAGCGGACATACGCACAGGAGACGAGGGAGACGGAGGCGACGAGGACGACGGCGAAGGCGAGCTCGGCGGCGAAGATGGCGATCTGGATCCCGGAGAACTTCCGGGTCTTCGTAGCGGCCTCCCGCGCGGAGCAGTACGCGGTGCATTCTGGCTGGGCGTCGCAGGGGATGGAGCAGTCGTAGTTGCACTGGCGGTCGGAGCGGGGGCCGCAGGGGGCGGTCTGGTACGTCCCCGCGGGGCAGCCATCGCTGCAGCGGAGGCACACGCGGGAGTTGGGGGACCGGCAGAGCTCCACCTTGTCGACGGTGGCTAACTCGTAGAACCCGGGGCCGCAGGGGTTGAGGATGCAGATCCCCGGGGACACCGCCATGGGGATCGACGTCGGGAACCCCGTCCCCCAGCAGAGCGGCCTCAACGAGCCCGCGGCGGAGACCGCGCACGTGAAGTAGTCCCCCGCGGCGATCGCGTAGACCCTCGCGCCCGCCGGGGGCGGCACGCTGTTGGAGGGGTGGAAGCCCCAGCAGCGCACGCCGCGGTCGACGCTGCGGATGCCGCAGGCGTGGAAGCGCCCCCCGACGACCGCGAGCATGCGGTCGGGCGGGGGCTGGTCGACGTCCCCCCCGCCGCCGCCGCCGCCTTCCTGCAACTGTTTGTCGACGGCCATGCTGAGGCTCCTCCCCCAGCAGGAGACGCGGTCGTCGTCCTCGAGGACGCCGCAGACGTGGTAGCCCCCGGCGGAGATGGAGCGGAAGCGGGTGGAGCGGGGGAGGAGGGTGACGATACGGCTGCCGGTCTCGTCGCCCCAGCAGGAGGCGGTGTGGTTGGAGGAGAGGAGGCCGCAGTTGAAGACGGACCCCGCGGTTAGGGAGGCGATCCTCCCTTGGAAGGTGTGGGAGGCGGTCATGTTGTAGCCCCAGCAGTCGACGAGGGAGGTGTTGGCGAGGGGCCCCTTGAGGGGCTTGCGGAGGGCGCAGAGGTGGTTGTCGCCCGCGCTGATCTCGGCGTACGTGGCGCCCTCCACCATGCGCTGCGGTACGCCCATGTTGACGTGCCCGTTGTTGCCCCAGCAGTAGGGCTGGGAGGTCTCCAGGAGGAGCCCGCACACGAAGCCGTCCCCCGCCGCCAGGCCCGAGAAGGAGAGCCGCGAGGGTGCGCCGTAGACCACCGAGGCGTCCGCGCCGTAGCACAACACCTGGTGGGACCCCTCCGGGGAGAGCCCGCAGAAGACCGCGCCGTTCTCGCCGTAGGACACCGCTATCGAGGACATGGAACCCATAGCTGTAACCAAACATGGCGTGCTTAAGAAGAGGAATATGGAGACTTGGAGGGGGATGGCAGCTTCGGTCGAGGTCATCTTGGTCAACCCAGGTGGAAAGGTCCCTCCTCCTTTGGTCGATCTGGGCCTCCAATTTCGATGGTGGGATGAAGCTGTTTGAGCTGAGCTCGAGCGAGTGGCTGGAGAGCTTCAGCTCCGTGGATTCTGTTCGAGACCCAAGATGGAAAGTTCCGCTGCTTTGGGAAGAACCGGAGTTTAATCTGGGGAAGATCCAGTTACCGACAGGTGTATGTGTGTTCACTAGCAACTAGATTCCGATCGAGTGGAATCCATGGGAAGAAGAACGCAACCTTTCTCCATCCCCAACTCTACATTGTAGCAGTACTCAACGTGAGATGATGGCAGGGGGAACCACAGCATTTTGCATGAAGAGGATCGAGCTCCTCCTCTAGTGGAGTAGGACTTAGCCGGAAAAGCCCATTTCGACCCACGTCAAAGCATCAAACACATCGAGCTTTCTTGCATGCATGCTGATCAATTAAAGCTCAGTGATCGAATTCCAGTGCAGGGGAAGGGTGATGGTGGAGAAGAGCGGGGGTTGGTTTGCTTACCGAGTTGGAGATTTGGGTACGTTGGGGGGGGTGGGAAGCACAGTGGATGAGGAGGAGGAGGGGAGGGTGAGCGGCGGTGGTGGAGGGAAAAGTGGGAGCCGCAGAGGGAGAGGAGCGGGGGGGGTAAGGGGTGGGTGGAGGGTTGTGGAGGGGAGTTGGGGGGGTCATTGAATGCCATTAAGTTGCAGCACCTATTGCCATGTGTATGGGTTGGTGGGAAGTGTAAATGTGCACTAAATGCGATTTCCCCCTCAACCCCCCATCTCTGCATATATTTGTCCTTCACTTCAAACACTCCCTCGCATGATCACGCCGATAACTTTTTCCCACCCTTTTGAGCAAGCAGTAATTTACTCAAGATTATTTAACAGGACTTCGGCCAAATAAAGCAGGGATTTGCTCTCATCCATCTCACTCTACAAATGCCAAACTTCATTGGTATCATCCATATATCATTTGCTATTCTCGAACATAACCCATTCATGCATGTTTGAAACTCCCCTTTATGCCCTTTGATTTCCCTCCATCCAGAGATACCAAACTGTTGGGCATGGTATTCATCTTCGTTCTTCCCCTATTGCAAGATGGTGTCGGCCATGCATCCCTCGCGAAGACCAACCTGTTAAAATCGCACCCAAAAAATAGGTGCTTAGAACCACTACAGGGAAGCTACAAATGAGGAGATAAAGGGGCTATACGTGCCCCATTTGACTCATCCACCCCAGGTTTAAAGCCTCCTCGTATGCTTTAACATGAGAGAAATAAAATCCTTCTAACCAAGCTAGAAGCGTTAGTTGAAGTGAATAACCAAGGGGTTGTTATGGAAGAATTAGCTTCTATTCCCACTCTTTTGTTTGTTAACCCCCAGATGGTGATTCAAATCCTTCTAACAAACTCAAAAGCCTTTGTTGAAGGTTCAAACTAGATTGAGATTAGGCTAATTGGATCCTAAAGTTCTCCAGTGAGGTATTGCAAAGTTCGACTGCGTAGAGAGTTTTACCCAAGTTCACCTCGACGATATCTCAGGTACCATACATGAGGTGGTTGTGTGACCGTAGGGAGGAGAAAGAGAGAGAGGATGGGCGTGCAGCATATGTGGGGGACATGGTGTTGTACGTGGAGAGGATAGTAATGGTGGTGGAGAGGGGTCTAGGTTTTCAAAGAAGAGCAACGATTAACCAAAGAGCTTTTCAAAGCTCTTTTCAACATTGATTCATCTCAACCACCCATTCCATAGCACAAGTGTAATCCAAGATTTGTGCCCCCCTTTTTGTAGGGGAGGTGGGTTTTAGCTTGGCTTTTTTACTTTATTTTTAACATTTGTCTTTAAAGAAGGGAGCACGAGGGAAGAGGAAGAGGAAAAAATGTGATTCACGGATAGAAAGAAGGCATTTTATATTGGGTAAGAGTCATTGTTTGATATATTCTTATATAAAGATAGTTAAAAAGCTAGTCCATTCCCAAGGAGAGAGTGAAAGATTCTAGCATCAAGAAAAAGAAGGATGATGATAAGTCCATGCCTCATCCTCTAATATCTCTCCTATCCTTTACTCTGGGGGTACTTCTTCTTATGCCAGTTCCATTGGCTCAGCCATTGCGTAGCTAATGGGGATTTATTCCTCTTGATTTTGATAGCCACTTCAACCAATGTAGATGAAGCTCATACCAATCCTTCTTCAACTAAATGTACTTCTAATTACATTAATAATTGGTAAGTAAAAATCCCATATGGAACATTGGACCTTTTGTGCACTTTAAAAGTAGTTTACAACACATGGCTCCAATTAATTACAGTTCGAGTCATAATCTAATAATTAATAAGCCATGGAAAGAAAGGGCTCAGCCATTAGGAAGTGGCTTTCTACTCAAGCCAAGATACCCAAAGATGAGAAGGTGATTAAACTTCATCATTCATGTGTTTCGTCTGAAGGCCCCTTGTAGTTTAAGGTGGTGATTGCTCCTCGAGCCATGTGAGGGAGTTGCGTTCAATCCCACCACTCAAATATGAAACAAATGCACCTGGGTGCTAGAGAACTAATCACAGTCCTTATCTATCCAGCTTTTATATCGAAACCTCGAAACCTATTCTCTTATTCAAAAGGAACCAATCTTAATTCAAGCTATAAACATAGAATAATTGTATTAAGTCTTGAGCTTACCCCTCAAATCTAGGACGAAAGAAGGCCTCTCGTTGTTCCCACCTCCTCTAGGTGCACTTGTTCCTCCTCAACCTCTCCTGTTGGCAGAGGGAGGGATGGAATTCTGTGTACTCTTCTGTGTATTAAATGATATCCACTTATCACCACCCTATTAAACAACAAGCACTGTGATGGAATCGGCAAATTGTTAATAATTAAGTAGCGGACGCTGCCAATTCAAACTGGAAATTTTATATTTAGGCAAAGTAGATTATTTATATATTTGAAGGCATTCGAAGGGCCTGATGTAATAGGCCTTTTATGGTTGTCACTCGACATCGGCTCACCTTCTCTTCGATGTGGGGGAAAGGTGTCTCGGGGACTATTCTAAAGACGCACCACATCTCTAGTTACGAGGACTCCACTGATATGTAAATCTCACCATGCACGTGCTTCCAACTCGGGAGACAGAACCTCTCACCCTCCTATTCATGGTGTCACCACGTACACACGTCTCCATCTGAAAACTAGAAAGCTGTAGGGCTCGAACGATTCATTTATCTTTCAGTATTATTCTGCAAGAACATGATTAAACCAATGCATAGCACAAAAATTGTACTCAAATTAAAATCAAGTCGAGCTGTCGTGCACATGATTATGTCCAGGAGTTTGATTCTTGGTTTCGACACATAGGTTGGACATCCAACTCAACCTTGATCATGTACACCTAAGCTAAAAAGTAAACAAACGTATATTGTAACATATTTTGTAACGTGTAGGGGGAGAGAGTGAAGTTTCAATCGGTATATTTTGATTTTTTATTTATAGAAACGACTTTCCACACGTGAAAAATTACTTTAAAGTAAAAAATCAATTTTCATATATTATTTATTTAGTTTCAACTAGTGAAAATTTTTTTTCAACCGATATCGATTGAGAGGTAAAATATATTATTATATTTTCATTTTCAATCGATGTATTTTTATTTCCAATCGATTTATTTAATTTTCAACCGGTAAATTTTACTTTCATATGTATTTTGCTTTTCACTTTGTTAATTTTGATTTTCAATTAATTTTTTTTTTTTTTAAACGAAGACATAAGTGAGGGTCATGTATTTTCATACTCATGTCCTACATCTAGACGCTCGCGAGCTCAACTCAAGTAACATATGAGCCAAGCTTAGTTTCTGACTCGATTTCCTTATCAAGTGAAGCTTGGCTGGAGAACCTAATTCATTGCCTCAATTAAGTTTTATGAATATATACAAGTGCTAAATATGGTTTATAGAAAAGTAGGTGTCTATCGTCACAAAAATCCATCCTAACTTAAGTTATATATTTATATGTTAGTTTGGTTGTATCTCGTCTTGATTATCACACCATATTAACCTCCTGAATTTTAACCAATGGGTTGCACAAATGCATAAGTTTTGACTCACAAACTCATCTCAAGCTGCCTCAAATTAGATCGATCGAGTGTGGGTTTGTTGAGCTCGAGCGTAAGTGTAGTTAGGCTTTGGCTTGTGTAGCTCAACATCCAGAATTTGAGTCTTCCAATATCCCTACTTGTAAATCTGAATGGCAACCCAAGGTAATTAGGCTCTCCGAATAAAATAATAAAAAGCCATGTCAAGCTGGTGTGTTTGATTCAAGATGGAAGACAATTGTTGAAATAATAAATTAACCTCCCTTTAATGTTATAAAATATCCTATATACTGATATTAAGGCTTAGTTTACTTGAGAAGTCAATCTCTCAAAAGGAAGGTTAACATTCATTTACCTGACTACTTAACTTCTCATCTAGTAACCTAGGTTTGGTCATTTTAATATGGGTTTGTCTAACACCAGTTTCAACTGATGCTAGTCAAACCCATGTTAAAATCGTATACCACTCATGTCTCTAGCAACCCTCATATTTCATATTCTTAATACTACTAGCAAGTAATGTAGACACATTTATTTAGGATAAACTGCCTATTTATGTATGCCCCTAAGTTTAGAGATGCATTCCATACTATAAATATTGACATCATTCTGCATTTACAATTGTAATGACCCGTTACACTTTTAACCATTTAAGATGTCTGAAGTTTCAGTCAAACGTTTGTCCAGATGTCTGTACCTGTTCTCAGACGTCTGAAAGTAGAATTTTCGTACTGCGCCTTGCGCTCTGCATGCGGGCGACGCGTAGAGATCGTTCTTTTCTCTCTATTCTTCATCTTCCCCGAACCCTAAGCCCTACACCCTCCTATTTATACCCCCCTTTCCCCTCCTCTCCTCACACCACCAGCCACCACCACCTTCAGATCTCCAGTGAGGCAATGGCGAGGGTGAACGAGAGAAGCGAGTGGAGGGCGAGTGAGGGAGAGCGAGAGGGAGGAAGGAGGAGAGCGTGGAAGGTCGGAGGACCTTCGAGAGCTTGGCAGAGCTCGCACGGCCAGCAGCGGGTGCGTGTGCGTGTGGAGGACGACAACAAGGAGCTGTCCAAGCTCCTGCAGCAGCTAGAGCTGCCACCGCAGGTGGAGGCGCATGCGGAGCAAGCTGCGAGAAGGTTCTGATACTGGAAGTTTTCCAGTATCAGACGTCTGACGTGACATCCAGATGACTGGCGAGGGATCTGGACGTCCAGAGCTAAGGCCGGACGTCTAAGAGCACGTATCGCACGAGGTACGTATATTCCTACACTGATTTCTCCCATGCAAAAGATCTCAGCGCAAGAGGCATTGTCGGCTGACCACGCCTACGTTTGCGTACGCAAATGCAGCTTTGGGAAGGAGCGCAGAATGCTTTCCCACGCGCTTTCAAATGTCTAAACACATCACCAGACGTCCGGAGGTGCTTCCAAACGACCAGAAACATTGTCCGACATCTGGAACTGTCTTCAGACTGTCATAGAGAAGGTCTGAACATCTAAGGATACCACAGGAGACACAAGGTAAGATCTGACGTCTTTTAAGACGTCTGGGATTATTCCCAGACGTTTGATTTTGAACAGTAGGTACGTTTTTGACCTGTTTAGGGTCCGATCGGGGCCCGTTTTACGCAAACGAAATACCTGCACTTTCCTCTCAAGTTCCTCTACGTACTAGAGTTTGTTATACACTGTTCTGAACTCTCCTTTTATGATGTATTCCCTGATATAGGGTTTCAGCCTGCTGCGTGTTTGGGGCTCGCAGAGACGTCTGAGTCTGTGATTTAAGCCCCCATTACTCCCGTGTTTCCTGGTAGAGTAGTTTAATCCAGTTATTAATATTTGAATAAGAATGTGCTTGGTTGAATTAGCCGAATGGAACTCTAGGATGTGGAATGAACCCTAGGGTAGAGAAATAAATAAACCTGTTTGTACTGTATGGTTTACTTGCATGCATGATTGAGATAAATTGCTAGCAAATGTCTATATTATAGTTGTGAGTTGCCTGTATTTAATGAATAATTACCTGTGAAACCACCAGTTGCATGTATTGAGAATTGAATTATGAAAATATGAGCTGCCTGTATATGGATGAGAAATGAATTATGAAAGATGAGATCTGGATCAAGATAAATGAGGTGAACATGAGCATGAACCCTAGAAGGAATTAGGAGTAGAACTCCTATGGACAGACGGAAACCTGGAATGTAAACGGGAACTGTGCTGGCCCTTGAGTACGGGGTACCAAGGAGAGCAACTATCTTCATTTGTGTAGAGTGGAGCTAGCCTCCCTTGGGTTGAGACCCGAGGTTAGGATTGGCTACCCTACACCGACTCCTATTGGCCCTCGCATACGTGGTAATGAGGCGAGCTACTAGTGTAGGGAGGGAGCTAGCCACCCTACAGGGCCCGGGGTTCAGCTAGCCACCCTACACCGACTTATAAGGCCCTCTGGGCAAACCGGGGTAGTCAAACGAGGGTACGCGGACTGTGGAGGGACGAGATCCCTATTTGGTTAGGAGGGGCGAGACCCCTATTCTGAGAGGGAAAGGTCCTATATTGTTCCGTGCTGTACTTTGGACATACCTATTAGCGGAAACGAACGACCGCGTGTCAGTGCGGGGTAGCTACCTGTACGCTTATCACGCATGCCGTAATCACCCCTACGTCTTGACAGTGACCTCGAGGTGGTTGACTGGGTGTAGGACTACCATGGGGGACTCTCCCGGCCAGGAGAGCACCACGTGTACCTTCTACTCTACGGAAAAGACTGCAATCAAGATCGTTCCCTCGAGGAACATACAAGATCAAGAAATATATGAATACTTTGATAAATGGGTGAAATGGAAACATATAAAACAGATAAATAGAAATAAGAAGTAAACATGTTGTTTTTACTGTTTTGTACTTAGATAATATAAACACCATTCTACTCAACGTTAGCTGACTTTGTGTTTTCATAACACTGTTTAGGATCATGAGTTGAGCAGCCCGAGTTTCTGACTGCAGAGGATGCCGGGCCCAGTCGAGTCAAGCCGTAGTCTTTCCTCAGCACTTTCTTTTTTCTCTACTGTTGTAGTAAGTAATGGACACTTAGTTACTGCTCTGCTATTTTAAATTTCCTTTCCGCTTTCCATTATTGTTGTTGTTATTGTTGTTGTGGTATGTATTGAGACAGCTGTTCTAGTTTCTTCACTACATTGTACGTTTCTTCTACTTAGTTATATTGCATATGTGAATGTGGTTTATTTTCCTGCTTTTGGTTATTTCTTGTTGGACGACTAGGTCTTAGGATTAGTCAAGGCGAGCCGATCTCGGGTCCTGTAGGGATCCGGGAACAGGGTCGTAACAACAATAGTGTGCATAAATTTTAGGTTAATTGCATCCATTTGTGGCTAGGAGAGAAGGAGATTTACTTCAAGGCCTCAGATTGACGATCCGCCTGTATGGATCTAATCAAAACGACAAACAAAGTCCAATGCCCCTGAAATCATCTTGATCGAAGTCCTGTAGCACACTGTGCAGTCCGAGAAAGATTAACGGCCAAGGAACTAGGTGACATAATTCAAAGGTTCAAATGACAAATCCAATCGCACGGATGGATCTGGATCGACGATCGCAGCTCAATGGCGCAAAAATTGAATCAATCCGATGTCCGTGGTGCCACTTACAAAGAAAGGAAGATAGACGACCTAGATGGTGCCACGTTGAGCCATCTCAACTGCCCAATATCGGCCATAGCCTCTGCCTCGCCTCCAAGAGAAATACCACCCATTGGATCCCAATCCAACGGCTGAGATCCATCCTCGGCCGTGCCTCATGAGCTAAAGGAGAGCACCACTCCAAATCACGACTGTTAGATCGAGATCCAACGGTCCATATCACATGCACACCCCATCATCTTCTCGACACTCCCACTCCCTTGGCGCAATGGTCACTGATGAAAACCTCATCATGAGCCCTAACTAGCATATTTTGACCTAATAAAGTGAACAAAAGCTCCTACATAACCAAGAGAAAGGCCTAATTTAAGGAATCACTAATCTAGGAGAACAAGAAACAAAGGGTAAAACTGTAATTTTACCATTTCAGTACATCAACGGGATTTCTCAGGGTCTAGACATTGGTCAATTGGACTTAATAAGAGAAAAGGTGAGATGGTTTAATCAGAAAAGGGCTATTGTAAAATTTAAGAATTAAATGACATTTTGTAACCTTAAAATAAACCCAATTAAATTCATAAGGTTTCAAGCAGGATAAAAATCAACTAAACCCTCTAAAATTCATGGAAAAATATCCCTTAGGGTTTAGAACCTTTAATTTGACCTTTGAACCTGTTTTGACCTAGATTGGGGTCTAAGCTCAATATTTGACCTAATTTAGGTTTTTGTGCAAAATATCTAGTCAAACATGGTCAAACCTAAAATCCAACTTCACCATTGGATTCCTTAGGTCCAAATTAGGTTTGTACCAAAATTTGGACCTAAGGGAAGATCATCTTGACTTACTTTGCAAAATAGTCCACACAATTATATTCTGGCCCCTAACTTTTGGAAACCCTTGCAAAAACCCCCTCAACTTTCACGTCACTTTCTACATTCAGGTCCCTCTACCATTGCAGCAGGGACCCATACCTGCAGTGAGGTTTCGAGGCGGTTTTCTCGTTTCCCCAGGGAGCTGCTCCCAGATTAGAAAGGGGAGTCCTCTGCGAAACCCCCTACCGCCTGAGCAGCTCCCCATGCCCCGAATCGCCCCATACCACTCGTGCGAACGCTCAAGAGGTATGGGTATCACCTCCGGCCATGCTTCCGACGAGGACTTTTGGCCGCCACCTTGCACCTGACCATCTGCACGTGCCTTTATAAGCAAGCCCAGATCCCTCCGCATCGAGCAAGCCTGTTTTGGCCGCAGATACCCCCCAAAATTCATCCTCCTTCGTCTCCGGTCATCTGCCCGCAAGCTCCGGCGACCTCTCCTCCCTCCTCTCGTCACTCTGCCACCATACCAGTGGCAGAGTCTTCTCCGTCGTGCTCCTCCGCGCCGCACCGTACCCGTGCCCACCCCTCCAACCCCTTCCCCGTCGCCGTCGTCCTCACCTTAGGGCTTTCATCTCCGACGACGGCTAATATGCGCCTCTCGCCCTCCACCTCCCCCCTTCGTCCAAAGACCCACAGATAAGTTCCTCCTCTCCCCTTCTTCATTTCCCCTCTCTTAATTCACACTTTCAACCCCTCGACTACCACTAACCACCACCATCATTCCCATCTCCGACCAACCACCAGCGAGGTGTCTACGTCACTTCCACACCTCCATCCACCTCGCCAGAACCCTCAAAACCTCTTCCACCATCCACTGAGCACTTTCCCCATCTCCACTGCCCACCACACATGCCCCACACCTCCACTGAACAACCCCACACCCACGGTCACAGTCTGACCTAGGCACGCACGCCTAGGCCGTTCTGAGCCACACAGACCCCCGCCTCACCTTCTCCGTGATACGGCGAAGGTTTTCTTGTGGTTTGACAAGGCCGTAAGGCCGTCTTTGTGTCGTACAGGTCCGAACCTCCGTCCTCCATTAACGCACCAGCAAGCTTGCTTGCTTTAAAGCTCCAGGCCACGCGCTCCAAGCTTCAGAGCTCCAGGCGACGCGCATTGAGTGTGCGAGTGAATCCAGCCTGAGATTGGACTTTGCAAGTCTTACAGCTGCTCCAATTAGGTGGAGTTCTCCTCCTGCGGGCTCCAGCAAAAGCGGGTGGGACATTTAGTCCCACCTCGTAAACTCAGGGGTAAGCTGTGACACATAAATTGAATTTGTCCTCTTATCTCATCGCCTCCAGTACACAGGGGTGAGGTCCCACTCACCCTTCACGCCTCATCTGCGCCCCATGCTCCACAGACCTGGTATCCGACCCGACTACCCGTGCACTCCTCGCCCACCACACACGCCAGTGGGCCTGGACCCAGGTGAGCTTGACCCGACACGATTACCCGGCTCTGGGAAAGCATTCCTAAGAGAAAAATAGAGAGAGAGAGACACGAGGAGGGTAGGGGATGGGTTTTCCTTCTGTGTGTGTGCGCAGGGGAAAAGAAGAAATCAAAGAAGAAGAAGGAAGGAGAAGGTGCAGCTGAAGAAGAAAATAGAAGGAAGAACTCAAGGCAAAGGAGCGGAAGAAAGAAGAAGAAGAAGCCAAGGAGGAAGCCACAGAGAAAGAAAGAGGAAGGAGGAGGCGCAGCAGAGAAGAGAAGAAGAAGAAGAAGACAAGGGAACACAAAGAACAGAAGAAGAAGGAGCCGCAGCCAAAGCTCAAGGCAAAAGGAAGAAGCAGAAGAAAGAAAGAGAAAGTATTGTAGCATTCGTCAGTTAAGATGTCTGATTCACAGAATCAGACGTCTAAGAAAAGAAAGAGAGAAGAGAAAGAAGAAGGAAGAAAAAAAGAGAAGAAAGACATTTATTTTTGCATTTTCTCTCTTTAGTTCTTATATACAATGGATTGCATTCATATCACCTTTTGAGAAATTTGAAATTGTGATTTAGTTTCTAAAATACCAATTTGCTCCCTGAGTTCGACCTCGGAATATTTTGAATTTCGAGTAAATAAAATTGTAAATTGTTCATACGACGATTTCAAACTATACTGCAACGAATGTCTTTTTAAACCACGATCTCATCGCGTAAACAGTCACCCGCACACCTCTCAAACCCACGACGCGGGTTCGACTCCTCCAACGCCTTTAATCAACAGCAGCAAAGTGGCACGCCCAAATTTGACCGATCGATCGTGATCAAGCAGTGCAAGACTCGCCATGCGACACAATGGATGAGCGCGAATACACCTGCATGCACACGTGCGATTCGACGCCCTATCTGATGCCCAGCTGAGTGCACGATCCTCACACAATCCTACCCATTCATCCTCGATCCAACGGTTATGCATCGACCATGCCTCTACAGCTGTGAGCCCGCAGGCGTGTGCGTTGGTTGCAGACCTTCAACGATGTTTGAGGCAGAGTTTTAGCGACGTTTTTGATGTCGCTGTTGACCCTTGAACAACCAAACCATTTCTCCTCCACTATAAAAGGACCCCTACCCCTCCCATTCTTCTTCAACTCTTCCTTTCTCTCCCTCACCACCTCCAAGGCTCTAGAGAGAGCTTGTCCCAAGCCCGGGATGCTCCTCTAGAGTAGAAAACAAAGATTTTTCCCACATCTCACCCCCATTCGTGGAGCATCCCGTGGTCGTCCTCTCACCACTTCGGGAAGTACATCCTTGCCGCGACGCCGTCCTGCCCCATCCTCCTTCCTCCATCGTCGTTCTCCTTCCTCTATCTCCACACCACTGTCTTCTAGGCAATGTCAGAGTGAGTCGTCCTCCAAGCAGCTGTCGAGGGGGATTCTTCTCACCTCTATCTATCTTTTACTGCTTTTTAGTGTAGTTTTCCGCTTTCTTATCTGTAGTTGTAGCAAACTATTTGAGAAATACATTGATGTTCTCTCTATCTCTCTCTGTCTTTCTCTCTCTTTGTCTTATTTTGCAAGTAGATTAGTTAATCTCTTGCCCTATTAAAATACCAAAAAAATCATAGAAGACAAAAACAACAAAAACAAATAAAATCTAAGCATAGATTTCAAACCAAACATTCACCTCCCTATGTTCGACCCGGGACTCCCTTGGAGTTTCGGTATAAATTTTATTTGATAGCGATTTTTGCGACTACGACGACGAGTTCTCCGAAACCCTGATTTTCCATCGCGAAAACACGCTCACTAGCAAGTAAATGCTACAATAGTTAACACCACAACTTAGCACCAATTTAAATAAACATAAATTAATGTTAACACTACTCTGTAAGTGATGAGAGACTCATCATGGCTCTTAATTACCCTTAATTAACTAATTTCCCTAGTTAATTAGCTAAGGATATACTAAATACAAGGTTAATTGAACTATAGGAGATTAAATAAGAAGGACCTTCAAAATAAGTTAAAAATACTAAATTAAATATCAATTAATCTTAATAATAATTTAATTAATTATTTGGACTCAAATATTAAACACTTAGCTACTTATTTAATATTTAAACTAACTTAATAAATTTTATGACCTAAGTACTTAATTAACTTAATTAAATTAATCATTTAATAAAACATAGCTAAGAAGGGAAAGAACATAAATTCAAGGCATGAATATAATATTTTCCTAATTTATAATTATATATAAAAATTTGAAAAATAAATAAATTAAAATAAGTCAAAAACCAGCTGTTTACGTTTAGGTCCTTAATTTCTATATCCATTGAGTCCTTTCCTACAACTAGGTCCTTAACTTTTATTGCATAGAGGCCACTGTTAAACTACCTTCGTCTTCTTCTTCCTCAGCCTTAGACGGTCGAGGAAATCTGCTCACCACACCGTTCGATCACCTTCCATCCGGTGTCAGAACGACGTCGCCACAGTCGCCAACCTTCCACTCACCTCCTCTTCATCTGACAGCTCGGATTTCCTTCTAATCCTATTTAGGATTAGCGAAGAAGCTCACCGGCGCCAGAGACAACGCCCGTGAGTTAGGATGCACCTAGCCGTGAATCCGTCCAAGTTCTTTCCCCTTAACCACCGCCACCACCTATAAATAGCCATGGCCACCTCCGATTTTAAGGGTCAACTCCCTTCCCACTTCCCCAACTGTAGACTGACGATAAGATGTTCCCTTCCCCTCCGACGACCTCTCACCCTTCCTTCAAAGCGCTTTCGACGGAGGCGTTCGTATCCCTTAACTCCTCTTCCTCTTCCACGGCTGTGACAGAGCCTAGAAGTGCCCCATCTTCCTCTCTATTCCGTTTCCTTTCTCGCCAGAGTCAAATCCGACCTCATCGGATTCTGTCCTCCGTTACGATCCATCGACGGATATCCCTTTCCCCCTTCATCCAGGTAATCGTAGATTAACATAGATTTTAGTTTAGAGTAGATTAGTTAATTAGTTAGTTGATTAGCTAGTGTTAGCTCACCTGTAAGCTTTTTCTTCCCCGACTCCGGTGAGGCCAAATCCAGCCTCACAGGACTTCGACTTATGATTTTATCCACTTTATCATCTTCCCCACCTCTTCATGAATCCAATCCACCTTCTTCTCTCTAAATTCTATCAACTTTTACACCTAATCCCACTTCACCTCCGCCGGAGACCTCCACTGTCCATGGCGGAGGTCCACGGCTTAGTGCACAGCCACAAGGGGCCCTCCATAACCTTTTCATAACTATAAGGCCCTGATCCACTTCTTAATTACTTTAATTAATGCCTACACAGTAAACTCCTAAATCACTTCAACCTCCTGAGCTCACTGTCAATGGTGGCTCAGGAGGAGTTCTTGCACCTAATCAATCACTCCTACACCTTTGCCTAACCCTAATTAATAGTTCCCCACAATTGAGAGGGAAAAGTGTTCCTGAGTTCATCCGAACTCAAGAATGGTTCCTACTGAATTCTTGACTAAGTCAAGTATAAGTTCAATAATTACAGCAATTGACGTATTCTCGAAGTTCATTGCAACCTCAAAAACCTTTTAAAACCATTCCTAGTTGGTTTCATGAAGATTTGACCTTCAATCACATATCTCAGCCTCCACCGAAGCTCCGGCAAACTCCGACAAGGCAAATTTGAGCTCCAACATTTGAAACTCCTTGAGAAGCTCCAGATCACTTCTCTGTGATCTTTAGATTAAGGATCACTAATTAGATTTGTGTACAATTGCTTACATATCTAGGTTGATCTCTGTCTTCTCCAAATTAGAGCTCAAAATTGGGTCAATGAGCATAACGAGATCTTCAAGAACCTATTCAAAGATCTGAGAAGTTGTGATTTGATCTGTCGAACAAGCCACCATTTGATTTCAAGTGGCAAGGCCTGAAACCACTACAGGAGTGCTCAAAACTCTAATATAATGAGATGTATAGTGATGAGAACCTCATCATGAGCCCTAACTAGCATATTTTGACCTAATAAAGTAAACAAAAGCTCCTACATAACCAAGAGAAAGGCCTAATTCAAGGGATCACTGATCAGGGAAGAGAACATGAAATAAAGGGTAAAACTGTAATTTTACCATTGCAGTGCATCAACGGGATTTCTAAGGGTCTAGACATAGGTCAATTGGACTTAATAGGAGAAAAAGTAGGATGGTTCAGTCAGAAAAGGGTTATTATGAAATTTAAGAAATTTGATATTCTATAACCCTAAAATAAATCCACTTAAATTCACAAGGTTCCAGGCAAGATAAAAATCAACTAAACCCTCTAAAATTCATGGAAAAATATCCCCTTGGGCTTAGAACCTTCAATTTGGCCTTTGGAACATGTTTTGACCTAGATTGGGGTCCAAGCCCAATATTTGACCTAATTTGGATTTTTATGCAAAATGTCCAGTCAAACGAAGTCAAACCTAAAATCCAACTTCACCATTGGATTCCTTAGGTCTAAATTAGATTTGTACCAAATTTTGGACCTAAGGGAAGATCATCTTGGCTTACTTTGCAAAATGATCCACCCAATTACATTCTAACCCTTAACTTTAGAAAATCCTTGCAAAAATCTGCTCAACCTTTTGTCACTTTCTTCATTCAGATCCCTCTACCATTGCAGCAGGGACCCATACCTCTGGCGAGGTCTCGAAGCAATTTTCTCCTCATTTCCCTAGGGAGCCGCTCCCAAATTTGAAAAGGGAGCTCTCTGCGATGCCCCCTACCGCATGAGCAGCTCCCCATTCCTTGAATCACCCCATACCACTCGTGCGAACGCTCGAGAGGTATGGGTCTCACTTCGGCCATACCTCTGGCGACGACTTCTGGCCGCTTCCTTGAGAGTCTCCCACTACCCGCGCCTATTTAAGCAAGCCCAGATCCCTCCACTAGAGGCAAGCCTGTTTTGGTCAAAGAATTCCCCCCAATTTCGTCTCCTCCTCCTCCGGCCATCTGCCCGCAGGCTCCGGCGTCTCTCCCTCCCTCTTCTCATCTCTCTACCACCGTACCAGTGGCAAAGTCATCTCCGCCGTGTTCCTCCGCGTTGTGCCACACCAGCGCACGTCTCTCCAACCTCCTCGTCGCCGTCTCACTCTCTCTGGGTCTTTGTCTCCGGCAATGACACATACGAGCCGTCCGCCTCCTCCACTCTCCCTTCGTCTGTCCACTTGCAGATAATTCCTCTTTCTCCCCTCTTCATTTGCCAATTATCAATTTCACAAATCACGCACCGACCACCGCAGACCACCACCATTGTTCCCATCTTCGACCAGACCACCGGCGAGGTGTTCCCGCCGCTCCACGCCTCCATCCACCTCGCCAACCACCCTACGACCTCCGCCACGCCTCACTGACCATAAACCCTCTTCCCATTCATCACAACACGCCCCCAAAAGTACCCCCGAACACACGTACTTACATGGCCACAGTAAGCCCTAGGCACGCTCACACAGGCGTTCCCACGCCACACCGACCACTGCAGCACACTCGCCATACCTCGGCGAAGCCTCCCATGTGTTCTAACGAGGCCGCATGGCCGTTTTCCTGTTGATAGGTGTTGAGGGTCTCCACCGCCATTGACGCAGTAAGGAGCTTGCTTAGGAGCTCCTCTAGGTCTCTCCGCTCTAGGTGAAGTGCCCCAGGTCACGTGAAATCCCTTCGTGCAATGCCCTGGCCAAGTAATTGGCACTGAAGACCCAGCAGCAGCTGCAATCAGAGGAGGATTTCTGGAGCGGGTGCTCGTAAAGAAAGGTGGGGCGTTTAGTCCCACCTCGGAAGCTGACGAGCAGGCGAAGCGATATAAATTGCAAAAGTGCCATAGGCTCGTTGCCTCCTAACATGGGGTGAGGTGCCCTCGCCCACCACACCTCGTCTGCGACCCATACCTCCGCGGACCTGGTATCCTATCCAACTAGTCGTGCACTCCTCGCCCACCACACACGCCGGTGGGCCTGGTCTCGGGCACGCAAACCCTACCCGATTACCCGGCTGTGGGAGAGCATTCCTAAGAGCGAAGTAAAGAGAGAGAGAGACGCGGGGGAAGGTAGGGGGTAGGTTTTGCTTCTCTGTGCTGTGCAGGGAAGGAGGAGGAAGCAGCTGCAGGGAAGAGGAAGAGAAGAGAAGAAGAGGAGCAGCTGAAGGAAGGAGAAGGCGCGGCTGAAGAAAAGAAAAAGAAGAAGAAAGAACTGACGAGCAAGCAGCCGTAGAAGAAGAAGAAAGAGGAAGGCAAAGAGGAAGGAGACTGCAGAGGCCAAGGAAGAAGAAGCTAAAGATGCAGCCAAAGCTCAAGGCACAGAAAGGAAGAGGAAGAAGGAACTGCAACAGAGAAGAAAGAAGAAGAAGCCAAAGAAGGCTGAAGAGGAAAGCCAAGAGAAGAAGAGGAAGAAGACAGAAGAGAAGTGAGCACTATAGCAATCGCCAGATAAGCCGTCTGATTCACACAATCAGACATCTAAGAAAAGAAAGACAGAGAAAGAAAGAAGGAAAAGGGTGTGGCCAAGAAGAGAAAGAAAAGCAAGAAAGAGAAGGGAGAAGCCTTTCAATTTCCTTCCATTGCTATTTTCTTTTTAGTTTTCTTATACATGAACTTTCACTTATATCCTTGTCAAATATCATATTTTGAGAATTGTGATTTTTGTTTCTAGAATACCAATTTGCTCCCTGAGTTCGACCTCGGAAGTTTTGAATTTTGAGTAATAAAATTGATAATCGTTTTCGCAGTAATTTCAAATATACTACAGCGAATATCTTTTTAAAATATGATCTCATCGCGAAGGACCATTATATAGATTCCTAGAGTTGATTTTAGACAAATTGGGTTAACAATTTGAATCTGTGAGTTTAAATTCTGGAAGTCAATTTTTAAGTTATTTTGGTCAACCGTGAGTTGATTCTACAGTTTTAATGATTGAATCTATGATTTAGCGATTAAATTAAGTTCTTGATGTGATTGAGGATCTTATGAAATTGAAATGAGAGAGTTTTATTGAGAGATGTAGGAGATTTAATCTTCTGAGCAATATGGGTTCAAGTTGGAACCCATAGGTGTTCAATAACTTTTTGTCGAATTGCAACATCAAATCTTACTCAGATTAGTTTCTCCTAACTCACTGAATGGATCTAAATCAATTCTTGAGGATTTGATCTTTCTGTTGAGCTGATTCAAGTTTGAATCAAAGCTCTATACTCTGAATCCACAGCTCTGAAGCTTCTAGAGCTTCTGAAGTCGTTCCTAAGCTTAAAGCCTCTCTCAATCCCTATGGAATACACTACTGAAGCACCTCAGACCCTCAATTGAGGGCATTAACTGATCTACAAGTCAAAAGAACTGAGATTGCACCCTCTGAAGCTTATTCTAGGGCATGGAGAAACAACCATGTTTCTCCTCCAAATATGTGGATCAAAGTGATCCAATCACCAAATTGGTGATAAAATCGTGTAGTTGAATCTTAGATCTTTCAATCGAGCCCTTGGTTGCTCAATTTGGTTCAGTGAATCAATCGGAATCTTTGTTTAGAGATTTGTTCTGACGCAACTGCGGCGAAGGAGGAGCGGCAAGTTTAGTCCCACCTCAGGAGTTGAAGGTGCGATGCTTTGGTATATTATGAAAAGGTGAACCCAGCACTTCAATCGTCAAGCGTTGGGCGCACCTAATCTATCTGACCATTCTGATCCAATTTGGACACATGCATACACGTGCATGTGTGTGTGCGCAGACGTGTGCCTTTGTGCGTGGGCCCGGGTGGGCGAGTGAGCGTACATGTGGGCCTATAATGGGCTAGAGGCTGTGCATGCTTAAATTGAGATGAATCCACCTAATAAAATCTAGGTTGGGCCTCGAGTAGGGTTTGATTCCACCCCTACGGGATGCTGTGTATCCCCGAAAGAAGCTCGACGGCCCATTAAGAAATTTCTGTTAAGTAAGAAAAGAATGTGCTTAAGTTGTGTGCAAATTGACTAAGTGTGGAGAATCAGAGAGCACAGTAAAGAGAGAAGTTAGAATTCAAAGAAGAAAGGAGCACAAGGAAGAAAGAAGACAGAGAAAAGAAAAGGAATGAAATAGAAAGGGTAAGACAAAGAGAATGATTTAACAGAGAGAATTAAATTAGAAGTTCAAATTTTTGTTAAGTCACCTGATAACAAACATCTTTGAAGGCTGAGAAGATGCTTGACTTTATTGATAAAGAAGGCAACATTATTTATTGTAATTTTGTTCTTATGCCTTACATTTTTTGTATTAACTTGTAAAAAACATTCCTCTACTTTGGTATTCATTGTAAAGCTTTCTTGTACATCTCTTTTTATTAACGAATAATTACATGTTTTTAGAGATTTAAATTTCTTGTGCAATTGTTCATATACTTAACATATATGCAATTATAGATCTGATTAATTAAGTAATTAGTAATTAAGCATTAAAATGAACTGATGAATTAGAATTATAATTATGCCTCCCAATGAACGACTTGGACTCAACCAATTAAAAAGAATTAAAACTAAAATGTTAGGTTAACTTGACCCTATACTACCTAAATGACAATGATTCGAGTTAACCTAAGTCACTTCTTACGTAATTAATTAAGACTTTTAACCTTAATTAACTGTGTTGAGAAATTACATATCAATAAGTAAACACTGTCAAATGTTTAAGGTGGAGAGAGTTGTAACTTCTTACTTTCTCAAATTGATTACAAGGTCAGTACAAGTATTTAGAATACATAGATCGTTACATTGGTTGAGAAAACAAGAAGTTGATTTTTTATTTAAAGTTTGAGCTTTAGTTGAGTTGCTATCGAGATATTGGATCCATCAGTTAGCCACCTAGTCTTCTGCACTTCTGGCGTTGAGCTTGTTATGATTGAGTACTGTTGAATCGTTGATAGCGCCCCCCACAATCGCTGGCACTACATGACGATAGATTGTAGTTTGAGGTGATGTCGTATGCAAAGAAACTGTGGTTTTGGTAGAGGCTTTGTCATAATGTCGTCTAGCTGATCTTTATTGGAGATGAAGCGCATGGCCAACAGCCTGTTGGCAACTTGATCATGAACAAAATGATAATCAACCTCAACGTGTTTTGTTCTTGCATGAAAGATTGGATTGGCAGTTAGATAGGTTGCGCCAATATTATAACACCATAGAATGGGTGATTGTGTGATGATGTTCAATTCTTGTAATAGGGAGCGTACCAGCAGAATTCAACTGTGGTGCCTGCTAAGCCTTTATATTAAGACTCCGTGGATGAGCGAGACACTATTTTCTGTTTACATGCTGACCAAGAGATAAGATTGTCCCCAAGATAGATAAGATAACCATTAAATGATTTTCTATCATCAAGAGACCCAGCCAATCAGCATCAGAGTATGCTTGCAATGTATTGGAGGGAGAGGTGAGAAGAGATAGGCCTTGAGGTATCGGAGAATTCTCTTAATATGGTCCCAATAAGCTTCAGTGGAAGTGCTCATAAACTGGCAAGCTTTGTTAACAGCAAGTGAAAGATCCGGTTGGGTCATTAGAAGATATTGTAGAGCCACAACTATTTGTCGATAAAGTGTTCAATCATGAAAGGGAACCCCTTGAGATGTAAGCTTAGAGGTGGCAGACATAGGCATTTGAATTGCCTTGCAGAATTCCATGCCTGATTGCTTAAACAGATCAACGATGTATTTGCATTGCGATAAGAAGAGGTCATTAAGTTTGCGTTGTACTTCAATTCTGAGACAATAATGCAAACTGCGAAGATCTCTCAGTTTGAATTCTTTATTCAATTTGGAGATGACTTGTTGTATGACTGTAGTATCATTGCTTGTGATATTTATGTTACCTACATAGACAAGAATGTAAATAGTAATGTTCTCGGTGTTGTAAATGAATAAGAAGAATCTGTTTTGGAGCCATGGAATTTTAGAGACAGAAGATACAAGCTGAGGCGATTAAACCATGCACAATCGAGGAGCTTGTTTTAGGCCATATAGTGACTTTTCCAGCTTGCATACATAATGGTGTTTATCTGGATCACTAAAGCCTGATGGTTGCATCATGTAGATATTTTCGATGAGATTCTTGTAGGAAGGGGTTGTTGACATCTAGTTGACGAATGTGCCAGTTGCTGGATACTATGAGAGCAAAAATAGTACGAATAGTTGTGGCTTTGACCACAAGGCTGAAGGTGTCATTATAGTCAACACCTTCAAGTTGATTATAACCTTTGGCAACCAACCGTGTTTTATATCTGTCAATAGTTCCATCGGGTTTATATTTTATCTAGAAGACCCATTTGCAGCCAATGCCATTCATGTCTGGTTGTTTTGTTACAAGTGACCAGGTACCATTATCAAGGAGGGTGTTGTATTCTAAATTCATGGCATCCCTCTAGCATTTGTCTTTGTTAGCCTGGGAAAAACAAGTTGGTTCAATTTGTGGAGACATAGTAGCTGCCAAAGCAGTAGGAAGAGGGTGACGCTGCTGATTAAGTGGCATACCAGCCAAGGCCCTGTAAGTGACACGGCTTCATGGGTGGAGTTGACAACGAGAGGTATCTTGCACTGGAGTAGTTGTGGGTGGCGTGTGGAGAGGCTAGGCAGGTGGTGACATCGATGCTGAGTTCATTGATGGAGATGTAGGAATTTGCACTACTAGCCATATATCATCAGGTGGTGTTGCATGAAGCCTTAAAATAGAATAAGTGCTGAATGGAAAAATAGATTCATTAAATTGAACGTGCCACGCAATGCAGAATCTTCTTGAGGTGGGATCATAGCACCTGTAATGCATATAGTCGGAAGCATAGCCTAAAAAGACGCATTTCGTGGATCGAAAAGAGAATTTGTAGGAATTATAGGATCTTAGTAAGGGGTATGTCGCATAGCCAAAGACTCGAAGAAAGTGGCATGCCGGTGGAGTGTTAAAGAGTACCTCATAGGGGGATTTTTGAGATAGAAGAGGGATTGTCATGCGATTGATTAGGTAGACCGCAGTTTCAGCAAAGATTTCCCAAAAATGTTTAGGTGTAAATGAGTGTGCTAGTAGGGTAAGGATAGTATTAACCACATGTCGTATTTTCCTTTCAGCAGCACCATTTTGTTCATGAGTGTGGGCTGCAGAGATGCGATGGTTTGTCCCTTCTTATAGAAAGTGAGACTTTAAGGCTTGGAATTTGCCACCACCATCAGACTAAAATGACTTTATTTTACAAGAGAATTGTCCTTCAACATTCTTTTGAAAATGAATAAAGGCATGAGAGACATCACATTTATTTTTTGGGGGAAAAAATCATATATATTTTGAGTAGTCATCAATGAATAGAACAAAATAACGATACCCAGAAAGGGAATAAACTGGAGCAGGGCCACAAACATCACTGAAAATGAGTTCTAAAGGTTGACTACTCCTTGTTCCAGTTTCAAGTAATGTAATGCCAGCATTTTTACCCAAAAGACAAGTGGAACATTTATTTGAAGCGTTAAAACTAGAAGAAACACTGAGATGTCGAAGAATTTTGTTGATGGTGGGTGATTGTGGATGCCCTATGGGACAACCCGAGTCCCGCCAACCGACGAAACCCGAGTCGCCGTGTGCTTACAACCAGCACAACTCACCCACAAGATTGCAGTCACCCAACACAATCATAAAATATAAACATAGCCAACAAGTAGTTCATATTGCAAAATTTAAAGGAACATAAATTGAATACTAACCAGAAGATTTACCATAGTACATATGTTCAAGGAGATGTACAATGAAAATCTCCTGGCGAACTGCCAAGTACACCTGAGTACGGAACTCAAAACACGTCAGTAAAAACTGATTAGAGTAGAAACAACAACAATAGAATGTAACAGTAACAAAGCACAAGAGAGGATGGGTACTATTAATTCATTTATTAACATCTCGTTATCTGATTATGTTTCGTCTATTGGAAACCCACTTTATTATAATTCAAAAATTATCAATCGACGTCTCAGGATAAGAGATGATTTCATGTAGCTTCCTACAGTGAAAAACCAGTATAAGCGACCCTCCTGGCCGAGAGGACTGTTAGTGCTAGAGCACCACGATCATTTGTTTTGATGATAACAAAACACGTGTTATTTAACATTTGCACTTGGAGTCTTAGATTTCAGGTCAAATTGCAAATGTAGACGTGTTTAGACGGAATTCCAGCTCGCATCCAAGACAGATTGGAGGAGCTTGATGGAGAACAGAGGAGATTCACGAGGAGCGCTAGATTGAAGATGGAAGGACAAGAAGAATAGGATAGAATTTTGTTTAATCATTTCATGTACTTTTATCTTTATTTTGCTTGCTCTTTTTATTTCCCTAGAACATTATGTTAAAGAGTCTCAAAGTACCCTAACAGTAGTCCTAGGAACACCTGCACAACCCTAGGATACTTAGGTTTTTTGTAGAATACTTAGAAAACCAATATAGGGTTCAAATAGAGTTTCCAGACATCTAATTCCCAAATCAGACGTCTGATAGAGTGTTTTAAGACGTCTGACTGTTGATTCAGACGTCTGATAACTATTAGGCTGGACATAGTTAGTTCTGTCTGATGAAATCAGACGTCCAGACCTTAGACCAGACGTCTTAGGAGACGTCTGATGACTTTGCCAGACGTCCAATTAGTGGACTGTTGGCTGGCTTAGCGAACAGTCAAGAATGTGACCGTTAGAGCCTTATCAGACGTCCATAGGACTTTCCAGACGTCTGATAATTGACCGTTTTGCCTCGGCTGACCCAAAATCTCTTCTTAGAGATTTTCTAGCCGTTGCAACGTTTGGAAATCCATTCCCACAGAAAAAGTAGGTTTCCAGACGTCCAGACATAGTGCCAGACGTCCTATATGTCGTCTGATGGACTTGCACAAGAATCCTGTTTAGATCTGATTCAAGTCAGGAAGGAACCCGCCCAAAATCAGACGTCTGACCTTGGAATCAGACGTCTTAAAGTGAACTTCCAGACGTCTGATGCCAGAATTAGACGTCTGATAAGCCTGTCAGTGCAATGATTGTTCCTGATTTCGGGCTGATTCTCTTGGGCTTTGCACCCATCGGCTATAGAACCTTTCCTAAGCCTTCCAAAGCCTTCCTAAGGCCTCTATAAATAGAGGGGAACCCTTGCAACCTAGAGACACCAAGATATACAAGAAACACTTGGTAATACACTTTCCACTCTCTTGTGTCCTAGCTAGCTCTTGCTCTCCAAGCTCAAGCTCCATTCTCTTGAGAGCATCAAGCTGTTGCGCACCCGCTCTCCCGCCGTTATTCACGAGAGCGACGTTGCGCCGTCGCGTGGCACACGCATCCGCGTCGTCGACGCACTCCTTTCAAAGGGAAGCATCCTATTTCCTATAGAAGCTTAGGTTAAATATTACTTTGTTGGCTCTATAGGATTACTTGTTTATTTTATCTTTGTTATTTGGTTGGGTATTCGCTTTGCGAATTCCCGCCTCCTTCGCGAGACAAAATCCTTCTCGTGAAGAGAAGGGGTTGAGGTACGCTACCCTCGTCTAAGTAGTGTGGTTGTAATTGAGGTTGATCACCCTCGTTTTAAAGTGATTCGGTTTAGTGGATTTTGATCAACTTGGTTGATCGGAAAATCCTAACTCGAGAGGGTTAGGTGGTGGTTTTCACCCGGTTTGGGTTTCCACCTAAAAATACTTTGTGTACTTTGTGTGATTGCATCTTGTGAGATTGTTTATATTTATTTCCACAATTATTACGTCACCCCCTCCTAGTAGGGAAATCTACAGTTGGTATCATAGCAGGTCTTGCTGTTTCGGCGTAACAACCCAGCAAGAAGATCTATGGAGGGAAGCAGTTCCGCGGGTAGGATTTCCGAGGGCCAGTCTACGACTCGTTCGCCGTTCTTCGACGAGAGCAACTACCCTTACTGGAAGCTGCGGATGAAGAAATGGCTTCAAGCCACCGACTTCACAATATGGGCTAGGTGCGAGACCCCCTTCGACATCCCAGAAAAACCCACCAGAGGATACTCGCAACAGCAAATCCAGGAGCTCTCTCTCAACGCGAAAACAATGAACGCGTTGTATTACACACTTAGCTCGGAGGAGTTCAACAGAATCTCGCAATGCGCCACTGCATACGAGATTTGGCACACACTTAAGGTAACTCACGAAGGTACCCCTAAGGTAAAAACCTCTAAAATTAATTTACTTTCTCAAGAATTTGAATCTTTTTCTATGAAGCCTAACGAATCTTTAAGTGAGATAAACACTAGGTTCACTCTCATTGTAAATAATTTGAAAGCATTAGGGAAGACCTTCATCAAGGGGGAGCTTCAAGGGAAGCTTTTTCGTTCCCTCGGACCGGAGTGGGAACAGAAAGTCACCGCCATCGAGGAGGCGAACGAGGTGGAGGATCTCAACATGGAAGATCTCCTAGACAATCTAATGGCCTACGAGACAAAGTTGAAGCAGAAGAAGAAGGATACACCGGAGCCTAAACCGAAGAAGACTCTCGCCTTCAAAGCCGCATCGGATGGCGAGGTAAGTTCCGACGACGAAGACTTTAGAATTTTACTTAAAAAATTTTCCAAGTTTTGTAGGGAATTAAAGAAAGAGAAAAAGGAGAAGAAGGAAAGCCCGAGACGTTGCTACCACTGCAACGAGAAAGGACGCCTACGACCAGAGTGCCTTCTTCTCAAAAAGGAGAAGAAGAAGGAAAAGGAAAAGAGATCTAAGAAGAAGGCGTTCCAAGCCACTTGGGACGATTCTAGCTCGGAGGAAGAAGAAGAAGAAGAAAAGTCCATAGAAGAAGAAACCACTTGCTTCGGTTTCATGGCCAGAGGAAGCGACAGCGAAAGCGGAAGTGACTCAGACAACGAGGTAAGCTACGATTTACAAGAAGCTTTTAATGAACTATTTGAGCTTAGTAAATCACTAAAAATAGAAAACAGAAGCATGAAAAAGAATCTTAGCTTTCTTAAATCTGAAAATGATAGGTTAGAAATAAAACTTAAGGATCTAGAAGCTTGTCCTAAAAATGATAACCTATTATTAGAAAATCATAACATCATCAATGAAAATAATAAATTGATTGAGGAAAATGATAGTTTAAAGTTAGAAATCTGTGATAAGAACTAAGATGCATACTATAGAAAAAGAAATCGCATGTCTTAGGGAAAACTCTAACAAACTAATCAACAAAGTAGATGATTTATATAGCCCTAAGATTGAGAAAGGATCTCCATCAAGGAAACCCGCTAACAGATCCGGATCCAAGCCCACTTGGATACCGAAAAAAGAATTGGAATCTTGTTTTGTAGGTTTCAGGGATAACTACAACACAAAGGACTGGACCTACAAACTCAAAGCTGGTCAACTCGAGTTGGGAGAACCAAGGAGGAGAACAAGAAGACCGACGAGACGGCGAACAAGCGACGGACCCGCCGCACGTCGACCACCAGATTGGAGACCGGCACCAATGCCCGGGCCTCCAAGCTACGGATGGGAGCCCCATCCGATGTGGCATCAACCACCATTCGGGTCATTTTATTGGCCATGGTAGGTGAGGTAAAAATTCTTCACCCTATCTTTTTATCATTATCATTTAGATAGGGGGAGTTAAAAAATTTTTATGAGCTATTTGTAAATTTTTAAGGAGGAGATATAAGGTAGCTAAATTTCCTTTAGAAAGGGGAAAAAATAATAATAGCTATCTTGTTGTTATAAAAAGTAAAAAAAAGGAGGACATCATCTTTGTTAAAATAAATTTATAGAAGAGCATGTCTTAAGGGGGAGTTATAGAAAATTTATAATCAATCAAACCTTTTTGATAATGTCAAAACGGGGGAGGATTTTTTGCATTATTATTTACGGTTTTGTCATCATCAAAAAGGGGGAGATTGTTGGTGCTAAAACACCACGATTATTAGTTTTGATGATAACAAAACATGTGTTATTTAACATTTGCACTTGGAGTCTTAGATTTCAGGTCAATTGCAAATGTAGACGTGTTTAGACGGAATTCAAGCTCGCATCCAGGACGGATTGGAGGAGCTTGATGGAGAACAGAGGAGATTCACGAGGAGCGCTAGATTGAAGATGGAAGGACAAGAAGAATAGGATAGAATTTTGTTTAATCCTTTCATGTACTTTAATCTTTATTTTGCTTGCTCTTTTTATTTCCTTAGAACATTATGTTAAAGAGCCTCAAAGTACCCTAACAGTAGTCCTAGGAACACCTGCACAACCCTAGGATACTTAGGTTTTCTGTATAATACTTAGAAAACCAATATAGGGTTCAAATAGAGTTTCCAGACATCTAATTCCCAAATCAGACGTCTGATAGTTTGTTTTAAGACGTCTGACTGTTGATTCAGACGTCTGATAACTATTAGGCTGGACATAGTTAGTTCTGTCTGATGAAATCAGACGTCCAGACCTTAGACCAGACGTCTTAGGAGACGTCGATGACTTTGCCAGACGTCCAATTAGTGGACCGTTGGCTGGCTTAGCGAACAGTCAAGAATGTGACCGTTAGAGCCTTATCAGACGTCCATAGGACTTTCCAGACGTCTGATAATTGACCGTTTTGCCTCGGCTGACCCAAAATCTCTTCTCAGAGATTTTATAGCCGTTGCAACGTTTGGAAATCCATTCCCACAGAAAAAGTAGGTTTCCATACGTCTAGACATAGTGCCAGACGTCCTATATGTCGTCTGATGGACTTGCACAAGAACCCTGTTTAGATCTGATTCAAGTCAGAAAGGAACCCGCCCAAAATCAGACGTCTGACCTTGGAATCAGACGTCTTAAAGTGAACTTCCAGATGTCTGATAAGCCTGTCAGTGCAATGATTGTTCCTGATTTCGGGCTGATTCTCTTGGACTTTGCACCCAACGGCTATAGAACCTTTCCTAAGCCTTCCAAAGCCTTCCTAAGGCCTCTATAAATAGAGGGGAACCTTTGCAACCTAGAGACACCAAGATACACAAGAAACACTTGGTAATACACTTTTCACTCTCTTATGTCCTAGCTAGCTCTTGCTCTTCAAGCTCAAGCTCCATTCTCTTGAGAGCATCAAGCTGTTGCGCACCCGCTCTCCCACCGTTATTCACGAGAGCGACGTTGCGCCGTCGTGTGGCACACGCATCCGCGTCGTCGACGCACTCCTTTCAAAGGGAAGCATCCTATTTCCTATAGAAGCTTAGGTTAAATATTACTTTGTTGGCTCTATAGGATTACTTGTTTATTTTATCTTTGTTATTTGGTTGGGTATTCGCTTTGCGAATTCCCGCCTCCTTCGCGAGACAAAATCCTTCTCGTGAAGAGAAGGGGTTGAGGTACGCTACCCTCGTCTAAGTAGTGTGGTTGTAATTGAGGTTGAATCACCCTCGTTTTAAAGTGATTCGGTTTAGTGGATTTTGATCAACTTGGTTGATCGGAAAATCCTAACTCGAGAGGGTTAGGTGGTGGTTTTCACCCGATTTGGGTTTCCACCTAAAAATAATTTGTGTACTTTGTGTGATTGCATCTTGTGAGATTGTTTATATTTATTTCCACAATTATTACGTCACCCCCTCCTAGTAGGGAAATCTACAAGGACCGCTTATACCCATCGAGTCGCTACTTTCCATCGCCCTAGGGTCATTGCGGAAAGGGGTGGCGACTACATCGTATAGTGTGAACACGTACACATGCTACATATGCTGAGCCACAGACAGCCAATGACCTACCCACCAACTGAAAGAACTACTCCAATCCTCGAGCCCTGCGAATCCGCTATCCCAGTTAGCCGCTAAGCTTAACCAACGAATCGTAGGGAAGCAGCAAGTCCCTAAACTAGCCCCTAAACCTAGTCTGAAAAGACCTAAAGCTACAGTCGAAATCCCAGCAAGTAGAGAGATTGAAAACCAGTTATCTATTCCTTTTATTTTTCCCGACATTTCCGTCATACTGATTGTTTAATCATTTTCAGATAACTGTATTATTTGTAGGTATCCAATCAACCATATTAATAATTGTACTTTTAGTTTCAGGATTAATATTCACATTATTTTCTATCTTATCCGTTTCCCAAAAATTTCCAATTTTCAATTGGGGTTCCAATCAATTTATTATTTACCCATCTTGATGATGCCAGTTTTACTCAAGCAGATATTCATTTCTCACATGCGATGTTAAGACCATATTCAACAAGCTTAATTATTTTATATGAAAATTATCAGATAATTTGTCATTAACTCTTTTTAATCTGCCAATTAACAATATTACTTTGGTTATTCATATTCCAAGTCAACTTGATTGTCATCAATATATTTAATATTCTAGTACCCAAAGTAGTAAGAAATACACAAACAGGTTCAATCTCAGCAAGAAGTAAGAACATACACTAAACGGTGCAATACGCAAAAAAAATCACTATACAGATAAATTACACGGAAAAGGAGAGAGACTACTCTACCTAACGTCGTCGGGAAGTCACGACGACTTCGCAAACATAGGTCGGAGACTCCCAACACTACACGTATCTCCTAAATCTGCACCTCAAAAATCGAAGCAAAAATCACCCAATCCAACCATACATATCAATCCGGCACCCTCGAGAATCCCAAGATTAAGTCTTGGGTCACCAAAATCTACCTCCGAAGCTAAATCAACATCAAGATACGTAGAAAATAAATAAAAAAATATCAAAGAATTTTACTAAAATTTTCCAGCAACAAGTAATTTTTAAAAATCAAATTTAAAATTTATCAATATATAATTTGTGAAGAGACAACTACAACAAATCATGGAACGTGAGAAATCAACGTCATTTGATTCGACTGTGGATCAAAATGGGATGCGACTTGTTAACAAAATTTCCGTACGTTCGTTGTGACGTCAACGTGGATGTCAGCGCCACTGCTGACGCGCCTCCTCTTTCTGTCTTTCCCGCGGTCCCTCTCTTTTCCTCTTTTCTTTCCCGCCGCGCGTGCAGAACAACTCTCCTCTTCCTCGCGTACGCACGATTCCTCTCTCTCTCTCTCTTTTTCCCTCTCTCCTGCACAGTCCTCCTCTCTCTCCCTCTCTCTCCCTCTCTCTCGATCTCATCTCTCAATCTCTCTCTCTCTCCTTTCGATATCTTGGACGATCCTTCCCTTATTTATAATTCAAAGCAAAAACGATGACAACAAAAACAACAGAAAAGTCGTGGTCCCTCATCCGAACCAATCCACCGACTTTTACTAATTTTTTTTTATAATAAGAATTATTATTCTTAACGTTATTATTATTAGTAATTACCTTTTATGTTATAAACATCCTTATGTAACTTTATATTTTCCATCTAACTTTCACAGTAAAATTTAGATTTTTACGAAATAGATATCATCCTAAATCTTGAGATGGAGAGAAATCTAACGATAGTAACTTCAACGTATATCAAGCACATTTTTCAAGGATGACTACGTTAGATAAAAATGTAATTTTTCAATTTTAAAATTTTATCAATTCGATTCACGCTCAAAGAGTATCGATAGATTTGTCTCGATGTACTTAACCTAAAAATGACATCGAAAAGTAGGTTCGAGTCTTTACACCCTAGGCGTTGATGCTAGAGTTCAGATGACCGGTAAGAGGAAGCAAGCACAACAGGGGACGAGGGATTGGGAAGGCGGCAAGTATCTCCTGCAGAAGTGTGTGTTTCATGCGACGATCCTTCACAACAAAAAAACTCATCAGTAAATTCAATAGAACATTTGTTGTCACGACAAAATTTATAGATTGAGACAAGTGACTTGGAGGAAGCGGGAGAGCATAGGATGTTATTTAAGTGAAAGCAAGTGGAGTGGTATTGAATGCTATGCTTACCGACACGGGTAATGGCAATATTCTGACCATTGCCTACCTAAATGCGGTCAATACACTACAAGAATAATGAGTATTCCCGATCGATAATAATGGTCAACAATGTTTAAATAACCGTCGAAAAAAAGGATCGAGGAATGTACAGTCGCAATTAGATTTTCTCGATCGTTCTTGAACAATACGGTCAACAAAAAGGCGCACCCCACTTGACGTTTGGTCAGTTCTCTCGTCAGTTTTCAACGGTCGGTAACGCACTTTTCCAACCATTCAATGTCCACGATCGGTGAAAGTATTTTCCTCAACCGTTATTTAGATAGTCGAGTAAAAGCGTATTTCCGACCGTTTGTTAATAACAGTCAAAAATAATAAAATTTTCGTCGATTTACAAACGGTCAATAATGTTAATTTTTTGCAACAGTTATTGAGTAACGGTCGAGAAAACTCGTTTTATAGACCGTTTTAAATAGTCGAGAATGTTAACTATTAGCGACGGTTATTTTATTACAGTCGGGAAAGTCAAATTAGCGACCATTTTAACGGTCGATAATATTAACAATTATCGACCATATTTAAATAACTGTCGAGAATAATAAGGAATTTTTTTAATATATATTTAATTTATGTGAAAGACCTGTAAATAATATCCTATTAAGAGTATAAATTAATCATACAACTTAAAATTTTATGCATTTAAAAAAAAATAGAAGAAATGAAAATTAAAATTTTATAAATAAAAGTAACGTATAGAAAGTTCATTACAAAGGGTAATATATATAAAAAATACAATTATGTTGTGGCACCGACGCCTCCAGCACCGCTACCACCTAAATCATCGTCATCACGACGATCTCTATATTGATGAAAGAATAGGTGATCAATTCCCCCCTTCTGAAGTAATGAAAGGAGCTCCTTGATGGTCTTGTTGATTTTCATCGCGTTGTCCCTAACCAATGTCGTCAACTCCTCGATCCGGTGGTCCTTCTCCTCGTCTTTACGGCGTAATGCCACAATCCCCTTCCTCATCTCCTACACCTCAGCTGAAGAGGATGATGCTCCCCTGCTCCCATACCACCCCGAGACGGTATCGCTCCTCTCTGCACTTCGGACGTACCCGCCATGCTCAGGTGGCATGACGGTCCGGTAGGCCTCCTCTGCTGTCAGTGGCTGCTGAAATGTATCAGAGTTTGTGTCTTAAGGAGGATGCATTAAGTCGATCATATTATCCTGAAAGATATTGAATTACGTTAAGTAATTTCATTTAATTATATAATTACGAAATAAAATAAAAGTATTGTATTTTTTTAACTTACGTGTCTCTATTGGTATGTGTCATGAAGCCACTCTCTATTTTCCTCTTCTGTCATCTTGCTATGAGTGGCCTCATATACTCCCACCCTATCAAGCTGGGCACCTTGATGCATTGCGGACTACAATAATTTGAAACAGTTAATTTTAATAAATTAGACATTTTTGTAAGGTTTAAAAGAAAATATTAATTAAAGATACTTACGTATATAGATTTCATCCCGTCTATACTCCTACCCAAGACATGGATCTTCGGTGGAGCCTTATCCCTATTTTCCTTATTTTCCTTGACTTGCTCCTGAAAATGAAGGTACAATTTATTAACTTATAAAATGTTTAAATAAATGATAATACATGAAATACTTTTACCTGCGTCACTAGATCATGCCAATGCTCACATGCTTCCTTCCAAATGTATGGTTGTATCAAAAGAGGCGCATTATGCAATGCCTCATCATGATTCTTGTTCTTATAATACTAAAAAATATAATTTTAATGTTAGAAATAATATTTGAATAGTGGTAAAGGAAATAAAGAAATATAGTTAAAATTTATCTTTTACCTTATTCTTCATCTCCAATCTTCAATCTTTTTGATTCTTCGCGGCGTGCTTAAGGATATATTTGGGGATGTTTGGATCATCGTCCCATTCGAATGTGGCCTACATTAAAAAGAGAACAGAAATTGTTACATAATTTACACTTATATAAAGCAATTTACAAAAGTTATTAGTTTTTACCAATTATCTCTAACTCTCGAATGAGCTGCCTTTTCAGCTCATTTGTCACCTTCCTCCAATCGAAGTGGGACAGTGGGATGATCACCTTCGTCACCGTACCTAGTCTGCTAACGAATGGAGGATTGTCCACTGCTTCCCCCACTAGTGTGATCTGCACTAAAATGCGGGCCCCATGCGAAATTCTCCCTAAGTCCCTGTTCTGCGTGGGACCTCTCCCCCGACATGCACCTATAAGACAAAATTATAACATAAAATTAAATAACAAAGAAAAAAATTTGAGAACATAACATTTACCAAACCTTAAATTCATACCTAAACCGCGAGCGGGTGGTGGTGGTGCAGAACATCCCATATGAGAAGGATTTAGGTCAATCGTCTGCTCTGGCTGATCATCCAATCTAGTGTTCTCCTTATCAAATGAAGTACTATCCTCCTCCTCCTCATCGGTGGGTACATCCTCCTTGTAGTCAGAATCCTCCGCTGGGAGATTCGTTGGAAGAGGCATCGGACTCTTCCCCTTCCCCTACCTCCCTTCCGCTGACTCTGGAAATATCAAGCTACATCTCCAGGCCTCAGAAACTACTGGCGAAGGTGCCTGGGGCTGAGACTCAGGATGAGGATGCTGGCGGTGAGCTTGAGGCTGAGGCTACTAGTGGGGGGCCTCAGGTTGCTGTGGGGGGGCCTCAGGTCGCTGTGGGGGAGCCTCAGGCTGCTGGGAGGCCCTCCCATTCTCTTTCTCCCTTTCTCCCTTACCTCCCCTTCTCTTTCTCTCTTCCTTCCTTAATTACCCTCCCCTTCTTATTTCCTCTCCTCTTTCTTCTCCTCTTTCTTCAACATAAAACATTCAAGATACAAAAAAAAAAACATCATTCCACACAAGAAATAAATCTAAGTGGACACACCCCACAAAAAAAAATAAATCTAAGTGAGCACATACCACACAAAAAATAAACCTAAGTGGGCACACCCACTCTTAAAATAAACCTAAATGGACACACCCAACATCTAACATGATAATAGCATTTTAAGAAAAAAGTAGTAAGAAACTCACCATAGTGACGAAATGGAAACAGTCGGTGCACAAACAATAGGAGAATGCGAAGAACTTATATGAGAAGGCAATAAAAAAAAAATCAGTTTTGATATATAAATGAACGTAAACTTTAATAAAAGATAAAACAATTTAAAGGTAATTTCAACAAAACAAACTAGGAATTTCATAATTTATTTATACTTATGGTTATGAATTAATACTTTTGACAATTTACCTTATATGTCAATGTCAGTTGCACCATGGGCAAGTTCTTCACTTTATGGGTTTTATTGATATACTTCAGATTCAACATCTGGGTGTAGATCTTTTCTCGCATTGTATTGTTCACGTGGCATAATCCACCCTTTTCTGCGATTATCACTCACGTAGAATACTTGTGCTACCTGACAAGCTAGTGTGAATGATTCTGATGATTGGAGGATGCGACGGTTTTTACTTAAGCTCAAGAATCCATGTTTCTTATCGATTTTGAATCAAATGCCTTCTTTACAAACATCAAACCAATCACACTTGAATAGAACCACCTTACGGTCAAACTTGAAACTCATTTCCACAATCTTTTCAATTTGACCGTAATACCCATCACAACAAGTGCTTAGGTCACTACTGACAAGAACTCCTGCTTATTGCGTGGCCTTCGAATTATCAATGGATCATACTCTGAATCTGAAATCGTTAATTATGTATCCTAAATGGTAACGTCCGTATGTCAAAGGTGTATCAGCAATTACATCAAAATCCTGTACCCACTGTGGATCCCCATTTTCTTTCAGCTTATTTACACGATCCTTTAACCAATTAAGGAACTGCAAGTCGTGTGTAGACGTATCAGATATTTCATTGAATTCATTGTAAAATTCATCCACTTCTGAAATTTGCTTCAGAATGTACAAGTGTGCCAAACGTCAGTCCATGTCCGATATGGGCTTAACCTCCGTTCGTAGGATCGGCATTCCTCCAATGTTAAATATGGACAGACAATCTTTGTCATTACCATTAAATTCTCCTTCATATTTTTGTTCAAGACGATTAAATCTATTTTCTATTTCATTCATGCACATGGCACAGAAGTCAATACATTCTTCTTCAAGACAACCTTCAACAATTAATCCTTCTGGTTTAGCCTTATTCAAGACATAATATTTCAATTTCTTCAAATATCGTTCAATTGGATGCATCCATCTGTATTGCACAAGTCCAGCAATTCTCGCATCATTTGAAAGACGAAGCGTGACATGAACGATAACGTTGAAAAATGAAGGCAGGAAAATCTGCTCCATTTTACAAAGTGTGACTACAATTTATTTATCCCAATAGTTTAGCAATTCGGTATATAATGTCTTTGAACAGATAACTTTAAAATATCTACTCATCTCCGTCAAAGAATCGACTACCGAATCAGGCATCACCCCACGTATCGCTAGTGGGAATAAGATTTGCATATACACATGAGAATCATGACTTTTTAACACAGAAATCTTCTTTTGCGCTTCATTTACGCAACATTGAAAGTTGTGATGAATACCTATCTAGAACCCGAATGTTTTTAAGGAACAAGAAAATCCTTTGCCTCTGCTCTCCAATAAGACTGTATATAGCTTCTAGAAAGTGAGACCCTCTTTCAACGTGCAACTCAGGACGAATACCCAAAATTTTCATATCATTCCTTGTTTTAACTATATCCTTTGGGCCGTCTGTTAGGTTTAACACATCAAGAATGTTGTTCATTACATTCTTTTCTATATGCATAACATCTAAATGGTGTTGCACTATCAAATCCTTCCAATATGGAAGCTCCATAAAAAATATGATTTTCTTCCTAAACACTGAGTGTCGCAAGGAAGCAAGTCATTCTTGAAAAGATGACCCAAACGTATTTCTCCAAGCTATTGCAATGTCTCCATGATTTTCATCCCCAACAGCATAATAGAATTTGTGTTGAGTTTATTCTTTAAATTCCTCAACGAATATCGACATGCTTTACCATCAAATCTGTCCTTGAATTGTGACGTTCACCATTTGTGTTCAATGGGCAAAAACCTTCGGTGCCCTAAGTAACAAAACTTCTTGCTTTCAGGCAATCTCAGGTGATGAGTATCATCCATACAGATTGGACAGGCGAACTTCCCCTTCGTACTCCATCCTGACAAATTCGCATATGCTAGAAAGTTATTGATTGTCCACACTAATGTTGCGTGCAACTGGAAGAATTGTTTCTTGTCTGCAATATATGTTTGAACACCACTATACCACAACACTTTCAGTTCATCAATCAATGGCTGAAGATAAACATCTATTGCATTTCCTGGTTGCTTAGGTCCTGGGATAAGGAGTGTCAACATCATGAATAAAGATTGCATGCATAGTCATGGGGATAAGTTGTAAGTTACCATGACCACCGACCATATGGAATATGATGGATACAAGCTTTGGAATGAACTGAATCCATCGCTTGCAAGACCTAGTTTCACATTCCGTGCCTCCTCTGCGAATAATGCGTGATTCTCATTAAATCTATTCCACTCATCAGAATATGTTGGATGACGGATGCGTCCATCTTTCGATTTATTATCCTGATGCCACGACATCAGTTTTGCTGTTTTATTGGAAATGAATAAGCATTGTAGCCTAGGGATCAATGAAAAATAACAGAGAACCTTCTCCGATTGTTTCTTCCCACCAGTGTTTATTAACTTACCCACCTTGTATCTCTCCTCACCACATTCAGGACAATTAGTCAACCATGAGTACTCATTTCTGTATAAGACGTAGTCATTATGACAGGCATCAATCTTCTCACATTTTAGTCCGAGCCCACGTATCTGCTTCTTCGCATCACACCATGACTTAGGATATCTACTAGGATTATTCAACAGATCTCCAATGAATTCTAGAACCTCATACATTAATTTTGTTGTGGCTTTATTCATCACTTTCATCTAAAATAATTTCAGAAGGAATGACAACTTCGACATTAATGTTATTCCATGAGCAATTGGATCATCTGCTGCCTTGACTGCATCGTACAACTCATTACAATCTAGTAATGTCTCATCATCATCTACATTCTCATGGTCTGCTGCTCTCAAATCATGTAACATTTCATCAAATTCATCTACTTGATTATCATCACTTCCTTCAAAGGCTTCAATTGTCTCATTCCTAACTTCTCTCATTTGTTCACCATGAGCTGTCCAATTTATGTAATGTTGCCACCAACTGTTACATATTACATGTTCCAAAACTGTGTCCCAATCATGGAAAAACCCATTCAAACACTGTCTATATGGGCATAAAATCAGCTGAAGAAATTCACCTCATCTAAATATCTTCCTATCATCATGAAATGCCCACTCCAGAAATAAAATCACTCCACTCTTGTAGTCGTGGTAATTCGAATTCCTCATACTGATCCATGACTTATCCATGATAATTATCCTAAATGTAAAAGACAACCACTCATAAGTTGGACTCGACTAATGCAAGAATGTGTATTTTTAGATCATTCATAAGTCATACTTGAATAAAGAAGAAATGCATATTTTAAGAAGATTTTCACTTGATAGCCCATCCTTGAAGATTTGATCACAACATTACTTCTTACATGCAACCAGTATTTGAAGAAATTTCGGCAGCATTTTCTCGCACTTCTCCAGTATATCCCCCAAGACTAACCTTAACAACATCCCCAATAGCCCTCACTAAAGGGTGCTTCAGGAACAGAGCTAAGATTAGTTGGTATACCTGAGAAGAGAGAGAATATGCAACCAAAATTTCACCAAACACTAGCTACATGCAAGAAGTAACCCTAAGTTGTGATGAAATCTTCAAGGACTCCACTTTGTTCTGAACTTCTCTGAACAAAGGACGACAACACTTATGGCATCTTATAAAGACAACACGTCGTGCATGTACATGAGGTATACACACACTCTGTATTGTCTATATAACATGATCATAAGTCTCGATGGGCTGATATTTTAACACAATTATATCCCACTCACAACATGTTGCCTAGGGGTTAAAATTCCTATTATTTGTCATTACCGTGCATCTAAATTTGTGCAAGTGTGTGTATCTACAAAGTTGTAATAAAAGTTGTAATAAAACATGTTTACAATCATGGATGTTAAACCTTAAAACCCTAAATTATAACCTGAAACCATAAAATAAAAACCCTAACCCTAACCCTAACCCTCTAAACCTAAACCTAAATCAAAGTTTGAGAAGAAATGGGGACACAAGAATATGCGCCCTAACCAGTTCTCATCTAAGTTAAGTAGGGTTAACCCATTTATGGCTAATGACATTTATGATTAACGCCCCCTTCCTTCCCTGTCCAATCTTTCCATCCAAATGGAGGATCTTATTTTTACGACGGTAACAACCCCCTTCTCCTTCCTTCCCCATCTCGACTCATGCACCCAACATCCTCATTTAAAGCATCCCACTGCAAAACCCTAAACCCAAATCAAACCATACCTAAATCAAACCTAAAACCTAAATCAAACCTAACCATAAAACCTAAACCCAAACTCTAAACCAAAACCTAAAACCTAAACCCTAATTATTTCAATCCAAACCTAAAACTTAAACCCTAACTCTAAACCAAATACCAAAACCTATGTTCTAACTCTTAAACCCTAAACTCATCCCACATCTTACTACTATAAATAAATCAAATTGACATGTGGGCATACCCCACATGTCACATTACATTCACATTTAATTCACACGAGAAATTTAACATCAAATTCAATTAACATACAATAATTTAGATCAAATTTTACATCAAATTAAACAACTATGAAATTATTTTATTATCAACAAAAATAATAAAAATAGACAAATAAAATTTTACAAAATTTAAGCAAGGGGTGTAGGAAGAGGAAGCAAGGGGTTGGCCATGGTAAGGGGGAGGAGGAGGGGGATGTGGCAGAGAGGGGAAGGTGGAGGAGGGTTGTGGGAAGGGGGAGGAGGAGGACGGGTGGGGGTAGGGGGATATATGGCGGCTACAAGGTGGTGGTGGTGTTGGTGGCAGGTAGTGGTGTTGCTGGTGGTCATGCTGCTATTGGGGGTGGGAGGTCATGCTGCTATTGGTGGTGGGTGGTGGTGCTGCTGCTGCTGTTGGTGGCGAGTGGTGGGGGTGGCGATAGGGGGTGGTGGAGGGGGGCGGCGACGAGGGGGAGGGGAAGGCCTACGACGAGGGGGAGGGGAAGGAGGAGACGGGCGAAGGAGGAAGAAGAGGAGGAGGAGGCCTACCTATAGCGATGTCATCCGCGAAGGAGGGGTGCTGTTGGTGCTAGGGGTCACGGAGGAGGAGTCGAGGCAGAGAAGGAGCCACAGCGACGGCTGCAGAGGAGCCGAGGCGGAGGAGCTCGCGCGAGTGTAGGAGGAGTCGCATGGATGCAGGAGGGGTGCGCGAGTGTAGGAGGGTTCAGGAGGAAGAAGAAATTTGGGAGGAAGGGGGAGGGAGGCAGGGTGGGCAAAGGGATTTTAGTCAACTTTCTCGACTGATCTTCATAAATGGTTGGCAATAACTCATTTGCCGACCGTTATGATCGAACGATCGACAATGAGTTTTGAAAATTTGCCGACCTGTGATGGCAGGTTATGAAAAGATTATCGTCGACCGTTAATATAAAAATGGTCAACTATATAGTTATTCTCGACTGTTATAAATGGTCAAAAATGCTGTCAACTAGACGTCTTAAAATTACTTTAATTTTATCGACCGTTATATATTGAACGATCGATAATTCCTTTTATTCTCGACCGGTTATATATAAACGGTTGAGTAAAGTCTTATTTTTGACCGTTTATAACAATCGAGATTGGTCTTAACCTCCTCAACTATTTTAAAGGTGGGAGAGTTAATGACTAGGATTTTCGCGGCCGTTTCTATTAAAATGGTCGAAAATAATGTTATTGCCGACCGTTACTTTAACGGTCGATAATTTCCGCCACGAACACAACTATTTCTATTAGTGATACCTTTGTAATCATCTGTTATAATGAGATTCATCATGTCATTTGTGACATGATGAGAAGCTCCAGAGTCCAACTACCAGTCACCTGTGAGAGGAGATGTTGGCTTGAGATAGTTTACTTCAGGAGGCATAATGACTGGAGCGGAGCGTCTAAATCGATAGCGATAGGGACTATGGTCGAAGACACTACAGACAGGGCAGCGTGACTATTTTTGAGGGCTGCGTCCACGTCCACGACCTCGTCCTTGTAGTGTCAAAGATTTCTACTCTAGGGAAGATGAGCGAGTAGCAACATTGACCGAAGCAAGTGCTATGATATTTTGCTGTAATCGTATCTCATGGCTCTCGAGAATGCTATATAACTCCTCATAGGGAATAGTAGTGCTTCATGTTGATGATGTTGCAACAATATCACTGTAGTCGGAGCCTAAATTAGAGAAGATAATTGCATTGAAGTCTCCTGGAGAAACGGTTTGACCCAAGGTAGTTAACTCATCAGAAAGATACTTTTCCTTCTGTAGAAAATTGGTGACAAACTCTTCTCCTTTGTGAAGGTTGTGAAGCTACATGCGAAGTTGGAGAAGTCTTGCATGAGATGGAGTGCCAAAGGTGGCATGGAGAGTCGACCAAACTTGATGGGCATGTTCAAGGCCAACGACGACTGGTAGTACTTCCTCAAAGAGTGAGGAAAGTAACCAACAAAGTACGACTTGGTCGCGCTTGAGCCACTCTGTAAGTGTAGCAGTTGAGGCAGAGTTGGTTGAATTCGTGCTGGAGGTGGAAGGGGAGGAAGTAGAGGAGAATGGCTCGGCACCAGCAGCAATGCCCAATAAGTCATGAGAACTTAGTAATGGAATTATCTGGGTCTTCCACAAGAGATAATAAGTTGGATTTAACTTAATAAACAAGAAATGATGTATACTCATTGTGGGTAGCATAGGGGCTGCTGAGGATGGACTTGTAATCGTCGAAGAGTAATGATAACATCATCACGAGTCATAACTAGCTTTAATTAATTAAAATCAAGTGACAAATACTCCAACATAACCGCCTAAGAGTCGTAATTCCCTGCACATCCATTTTGAGAGCAAGAACTAAAATAGGGTTAATTGTGCAGTTTTAACATCATATCATGAAAGCAGAGTAACCATGGGATTTCCCATGGGTTAATCTAAGGTATAATGAGCATTAAAATCTAATAAGAGGGTCCACACAGACAGAAATGAGTTTTCACGCATTTCGAGAACTGATACAGCACCTAAAACCCTAATTTAAGACTCGCTTGAATTACAGATGTTCTGGTTAGGACAAAATTCATTCAAGCATTCTAAGTTTCATAGAAAAATATTCTATGAGGTTTGTTATCCTTGATTTGACCACTGGAACCTATTTTAACCTTAAACAGAGCCAAAAACACAGTTCTGCCCGAATTTGGGTTTTTGCATAAATTATCCAGTAAAACTTGGTCAAAAATGAAATCCAACTTTACCATCAAATTTCTTGGGTCAAAATTAGGTTTGTACCAAAATTTGGGCCCAATCAGAATTCATCTAAACTTAGTTTGCAGTTTAGTCCAGTTAGACTCTTTCTCTCTCAATTAGCCCCTCAGCCTTTGAAATCCTTGCAAATTACCCCCTAGGTTTGTCATCTTCTTCACAAATCAGTCCTTGTCACCATTGGAGATCAACCGACCTCTAGGAAGTGTTTGACCACTCTTAATCCTACTCGAATCTTCATCAAATCCCACCAAATTTGGTGGGATTGATGTTCACACCATGGAGAATTGATTGGGACCAATCTTAGATCCCAAATCTCGCATGTTTGCCCTAGCTAACCCACAAGATTCGTGGGTCTCTTGTGCTTCAAGAATAAGCCAATTTAGGCCCGTTTCCTATTTAGATCTTTCTTTGAAGCGCTATGAAAGCTTCAAAATTGCAAAGCCCAACTCTTTAGCTTGGTTTGGCCGCACTTCCTCACTAAAATCTCTCCCTCCGGCCTCCTCCGGCCAGCTCTGGCGAGCTTCCACCCCCATCTTCCTACAGCCGCCCAACAGCCAAATTGGGAGCGCCACGAACTTCCTCGCATCCCTCCACTCCTCGCCAACCACAGTAGCAGACGCCTTCCTCATCATCGCCGCTGCCTTCCCTCAACGGAGAGTTCATCTTCTCCACGTTCGACCACCACACCGGTGTGGGAATCTTCTTGTCGTTCGTCTTTTAGCCAGGTCTAACATCTCCCCCTTCTCCTAAATCTCCCTAGCCGTTTCTTTCCCTATTTCGACTGACTGTTCGCCCTTCACCCCTCTGTCTTCTCCAAGTCCAGCCGAGCTCCGGCAAAGCCTCTCTGATGCCACACACCATCAAACGCTCCGATATCACCTCTAGAAGCTCCACCACACCACCGCGAACAAAACCCCTCTTCCAATTTCTCATTCCACCCACTCCAAAGCTCCATCGAACTCACCCACCTCCAAACACCTTCTCTGAGTTTGACCGACCACTGCACACCACCACACGCCACGCAAACACGACCACCACCTTCGCCATCACTTGACGACCCTCCTGAACTATTCTAATGCGGCCGTGAGGCCTTATTTCTTATTTCAGGCAGTCGCCGGACCTCCACTGTCGCCTTCATCATCTCCGATGTTGTCCACCTCTCTCCGGTTGCCAAACACCCTGCCACCTCTTCCAATAGCTACGGACGAGGATCACAAAGTCCTTCCAGTCCTTTATCAATGACTCCAGCGCCAGCAATTTCTCCAATTGACGAACCATCATCTCCAACTATGTGCGAGTGAAGAAGGAAGGGACATATAGTCCCACATCGTCAATTGAGAGGCTCCCACAAGCATATAAAACTATTTTGTGTTCTAAGCTATCTGCTCAAGATCACCAGGGGTCGGGTTTTACGACCCGATCCCGGCTCCCCACAGAACCCGAGAACGACCCGTTCGACTAACCCCAAAACCCAGTCATCCAACGAGAAACAAACCAAATGCAAGGATAAACATTTCCACAACCACACATGCAATGTAACTAAGAAAATTGATTAAAAGTTGGCAACGAAAAATAGGAATAGAGCTCAACAGAAGCGACATGCCACAAGCGAGAAATACAGGTACAGTTCACTAGCCATCACAACCAACAAAAATGTAATAATACAGGTTTCAACATAAGCCAAAACACTCACTAACAACAGAAAATCTCGAAAATGGAACAGGAGCAAGTACAACTACTGCAAGGCTCGATTGGGCCCAACACCCTCTGCAGCCGGTGGTGCTAGCTTCTTAACTCCCTGACCTAAACAAGTTACATAAATCTACGGTCAGCGAACGCTAAGTAAAGTGATGTATATGTCATTTACATGTAATTTAACATAAAGGAACAACAACCTAATTAATCATACAATTTTCAGTTATATATTATTATCTATTTTCGTTTAAATCATCAATATGTTTCTTATTCGGTTTCTAGTAAGTGTCCACAACTTTTCTTAATCCACTTGTTCCCCAAGGGAACGATCTTGATGCAATTTTCCCGCGATGCAGGATGTGCACATGGCGCTCTGAAATGACCCACTGCTCTCGGGTTGGAAAAGACATCTGGAGTATTCATCAGACGTTTGTCCAGACGTCTGGATTGATGGTCGGACGTCTGAAAGTAGGGAAGACCATACTTGTTTTTGCTTTTTGCGCGCATGCGACACAAATGCATTTTCCCTCTCCTCCGGCCTCCTCACTCGAAACCCTAAACACCTATGTAAACCCCCACACCCTTCATCCCTCTCCCCATCACCACAAGCCACCGCCCCCCATCTCCTTCCACTGCCGGCGACCACCTTCATCACCGCTCTCACCCCCCTGCCGCTAGTGAGGGCATGAAGGAGAGAGGCAGAGAGCATGAGCGAGTGCGTGAGAGGGAGAGGGTGTGAGCAAGGGCTCAAGCCGGAGGAGCTCGAAGGTACGAGGAGAGGAGTCGTGCTAGGAGGAGCTCGCAAAGGGGAGCTTCACGACCTCCTGAGGCTGCTGGCGCAGCAACTGCAGGCAACGCGGAGGAGTCCGCATGGAGAAGAAGCTCGCAGGAGAGTTCTAAGTACTGGATATTTTCCAGTATCAGACGTCTGAAGCATCTACCAGACATCTGGAGCAGCAGTGGGACGTCCGAAGCTGAGGCCGGACGTCTGAAAGCACGCTTAGTGCCAAGCTACATGTTTTTGCACGATTTCCGGCCATCCAGGCCTTACCGCAGGATGGCTTAGCCATTTTTGGCTCTGCGCATGCATACGCAGGTGCAGAGCGTTGGAAAGGCATGCAGAACATCCTTCGAGGTACTTTTGGACATCTAGGCACATTGCTAGATGTCTGACTATACTCCCAGACAATTGGAAAGAGAGTCCGGCATCTGGGACTCCCCTTAGACGATCGCAGAAGGATCCCGACATCCGAGAAAGTCACAGGAAAGAAAGGGTGAGTTCTGGTGTCTTTTAAGACGTCTGGGCCTAGTCCTAGACATCTAATTTTGGATAGTATGCATGTTTTTGGCATATTTAGGGCCCAAATGGAATCGGATTTTCGCAAACGAAATACCGTTGTTTTCCGCTTGAGTTTCTCTACAAGTTAGTGTCACTTGTATACACTTTTGGACACGTTTGATGTGGTTGGTCAATTGTATAGGTCTCCAGTCAGTTGAGTACGCAGGGCCCGTGGAGGCAACAGGACCTGCAGTTCTCGCCCCCATTCCTCCCGTGTTTCCTGGTAGAGTTGTTTGCTTTCATTATCAAGATTTAATAAAACTAGGTGCATGTTTAAAATAACTTAATTGAACCCTAGGGCATGAAGTGAACTCTAGGGCAAAAACGAACGAATGTCGCTTAAGCTACACTACCTTCCTTGAGATGCATGCTAAACCAAATTGCTAGCAAGTGTATTAGTTTATTGATGTGATGCTTTCTTTAGAAAACATGAGCTACCTGTTATACGAATGAAACCAATAATGTGAATAGTGAGATCTGAATGTTGGAAATTGGAATGAAAGGAATACAAGCATGAATCCTATGGGGAAATTAGGAGAACTCCTATATATGAAAAGAACTTAGTAAGTAGATGGGAAGTGAGCTGGCCCTTGTGTACACGGTACCAAGGAGAGCAACTATCCCTTTAGTGTAGAGGGGAGCTAGTCCCCCCTTTGGGTTGAGACCCGGGGTTAGGCCTAGTCACTCTACACCGACTTCTGTTTGGCCCTCCTGTACGTGGCACTCTACCGAGGTGAGCTCTAGCCACTCCACGGGGCCCAGGATTAGAACTAGCCGCCCTACACCGACTCTTGTTAGGCCCACTGGGCAAACCGGGATAGTTGGACGAGGGTATGCGGACTGTGGAGGGCCGAGACCCCTATTCTGAGAGGGCAAGGCCTTGTGTTGTTCCGTACTGTACCTTTATGCATACCCACTACCGGAAATGACTGACCGCGTGCCAGTGCAAGATAGCTACCAGTGTGCTTATCGTGTATGTCATAGTCACCGCTATGTCGCGATCGTGATCTCGGTGTGGTTGACTGGGTGTAGGATTACCATAGAGGACTCTCTGGGTCAAGAGAGCACCACATGTACATCCTACATCATGGAAAAGACTGCAATCAAGATTGTTCCCGTAAGGAACAGGCCAGATCAAAAAATGACTAGATGAATAAAGGAGCACACAAATTAGAACCATTTAGTTGAGCTAAATGGAACTGAATAATAATAAATTAGTTTCCTGTCTTAAATTAAATTGCACATAAATGGTTTAGCTACCTCTCTACTCAGTGTTAGCTGACTACAAAGTTTTATAACCTTGTTCAGGTCAGTGAGTTGAACAGCCAGCACCACCGACTACAGAGGGAGCTGGGCCCAATCGAGCCCAGCCTTAGCTGTTGATGTTTTCTGTTCTAGTGCGCTTCTCTCTATAGTAGTGAGTTCTTTTTTGTACTACTGTTTCAGTTACTTTTCTGCTGTACTTTCCGCTGATGTTGTGATGGTCTGTAATATTGTAAGATTGTTCGTTTTGTTTCCCTTACTATCTCTTATTATTCTCTAATTAGTTACATTGCATGTGTGATTGTGGAATATTATCTGCTTTTGGTTATTTTCTCGTCGGACGACTAGGTCTTGTGATTAGTCGAGGTGGGCCGGTCTCGGGTCCTGTAAGGATCAAGGATCGGGTTGTAACATGCTCTCCTGGTCGGGAGAGCACCCCGTGGTAGTCCTACACCCGGTCTACCACCCCAGGGGTCATGGTCGCAACGTAGCAGTGACTACGGCACGCACGATAAACGCATGTTTAGCTACCCCGCACTAGCACGCGGTCGGTCCTTTCCGTTAGCGGGTATGCCCAAACGTACAGCACAGAACAGAACAAGGACCTCACCCCTCAATAGCCTACGTACCCTCGCCTGACTATCCTAGTTTACCCAATGGGCCAAACAGAAGTCGGTGTAGGGTGGCATTCCTAAACCCAGGCCCCAACCCAAGGGGCAGCTAGCTCCCCCCTACACTAAAGGGACAGTAGCTCTCCTCGGTACCACGTACACGAGGGCCAGCTCACTTCCCAATATCTCCAATTTCTCCAACGCATAACTTTGAATATCTCCAATGTCTGACAAATCCTGTATTTTGGGAAAGACACCAAGATGACCTTGAGAAACGGGAAGAGATGATAAAATTGTTGAAACAGATTATCAATCAAAATTACCCATATATTCCCCAAGCGTTAGCGAAACATCATGTAATAAGACTGAGGATCAATTTGATTCCCTAAATCCTGGGTTCGAGAATCAAGGTTGTTGTGGATCCCCAACCCATATGGAATATGATCCAACTTATGAGTAGACTAATACGCCTGATCTTGAGTTGGGTTGGGAAGATCCAATTGCAGGTGTTCTCGATTTTGAGGCAGCCCTAAAGATACGAAAACCTGGTTCACCTAGCTTTGAATTCCCAGACACTTGTAATGATGAGCTTAAAACAGAACTCCTCGAGAATGTAAATCGTGAGCCTTATCGTGTTAAGGTAATTCTCGAGGATGATTCTTACATCCCAATAGAGTCCATCTTAGATTTTAGTAATCCAATCCCTACCCTTAACCTAGAATCTGGATTCGAGCCTATTTGGGATAATTATGACGCCCCATGTGATGAAACTCAGATTTTCGAGTTGAACTACAATTCTGGGCCCATGTTTGATGACTACACCTCTCCAGACTCCTCTAAGATACAGATCAATTTGTCAGAAATCACACCAACTTATGACACAGAAATCGAGGAGTTGGAAGAGTTGAGATTCGATTGGGTCTCTCCAAGGAGCCAAGAACCTGAGCCCATGCCGAATAGGGACACTTTTTTTAGTTCAGATTCTGAGTTTAGGTTAGATCCAAGTCAAGTTGCTGCTTCTCCACATCTCGATTCACTCTATGGTGGAATGTCTGATTCGGAATCAAGTTCAGAACACGATCTTTGCAAATTCTCCAACGATTTCAAATCTTACTCTGATTTTGGAGAATCTTTGTTTCCTGACGACTACAAGCCAATTTATGACTTCAGCATCCATGACCAATTCCTCGACTCTGACTCTGAGGTCCCTGATCCCGAGATCATCAATTCAAAATCAAGTTCCATTAACTTGGAATCATTCCTTTATGATCTACAGGATTCAGAAGCTACAAGTGCCAAGAGTGTATGCAATCCAGAGTTTGAATCTTTTCTTGACTCCAATTTTCATAATCCTATAAGCACTCTCCAGGCATTTACATTTGATTTTGATGGGCTCTATAAGGACTCTCTAGATACACCTACCTTTGAACCTTTTCTAGAGGAGCCCCCACACACAATTCTCTTGGAACCAACCTCTTCTATAGCACATATAGAACCTACTCAAATCCTATCCCACCCTCGACCCACAACCGAAATCAATTTCTATTCTAATTCTCCTCTCTCTGATCCGATTGCATCTGATTCTTATCCATTTTTTGATCGAGATTTAGACATCGATCAGACTACTAATCACATCCTATCCTTCTCTGATCACTCTTGTAGGGTTCCTACATCCTCCACAGACTCTTTTGCATTTAAGGATCCCTAATCTAACCAGGTTGATTAGACTCAACCAAACCCTAGATCTTTATTTCCACATCCTTCTGAGTCACAGAGTATCCAGTTGGTACCATATCTCTTGATCCACATCCATCAACCCACCATACTAATTGGGTTTGGGCTGCACCTGGTTAGACCAACCAGGCTTTTGATCAAGGTGCTTGTTCTACAACATTCGTCTGATTTGACCACTCCTTTCCCATGACAACTTTTTGCTCGGCTGAAGGCATTGAACTTAGCGCTTAACGGGAGACAACCTGTCATTTCAAAAACCCGAGATCCTTTTGATTATCCTTTTGACCTTCACGTCTACTGCACTCTGAGTTCAGTTTTAGAATAGCCGACTCCACCTCAAGTACCTGTACCAAAGCTTAAAATCATCTGTAACAGTCATCCCGACTCGTTCGCCCACCCTTTTGACCCTGTTTTAATCCTTGAACCCAAGATAATTTCATACCCTCCAGTTTACAATGAGGACATTTCAAAACTTAGGCATGGAGGGTGTTAAAGTGCAAACACAAAAAACTCAAGTTTCTGAAGGGTTCTCAAAAAAAAATTACATATTCCAAAAAATAAAAAAAATTGAAAAACAAAAAATGGAGAAAGGGGAGGAAATTTTAAGATTAATTGCATATCATTCGTGTGGAGGAAGAGAGGAGGTGGTTTAAATGTCAAAAAGGGGCACAATTTGAAACAAACAAGTGAGTCATTAGTAAATGATTATGGAATCTACTTAAGTTCTAGGCCAAATAAAAAGAAAAAAATTAAGTCCTAGAATGACAAAGAGATAAAAAGATTAGCATGAGTGCTAATCTTAAGCCTCTTGGGCTAGTTTTAGGGCTTAAAAATTCAAGTATCCATTAAGATCTAGATAATCCTCAAGAGGTTGAGGAAAATGCAAAGCTTATGTATTAGGTCAAAGGCTTAGGGATCATTTGACCTCATTAACTGACCTTTGGTTTGCAGGACTTGGTAACCTAAGCACCCTAATCCACACACAAGTATGGTTCAATACGCTTAATAATTAAAATCACGTAAACGCATTTAATTCTATTCTGAAAAGCTGCCTAGATTAGGAGCAGGTTATCAACATAAGTTGATTTGGACGAGTTCCCGAAGCGAAAAGGCAGGAAATTCCCCTCAAAGATGCATAATAACATACCATCTCCTCGGAGCTTCTCTCCTAGGATATCTAAATATCCTACCGGGGGTACATAAGCACCTTGTGCTGACCTAGGTTCCATGGGAGGGATTATCCTGAAATGTCGATTGCCAGGGCTTGAATTTAGCTACAGAATACCATGGGAGACACTATCTCGAAGTGTCGAAAGCCAGGATTCTGGGGGTTGCCATGGGCGATGCTATCTTGAAGCATCGATTGCCAGGGACCCTGCGAGGATTGATGGTAGGAGCTACGAATCCGATACAGACCGTATTTTTAAGCCAATTAGAAGCTAGAAATAATCAAGAAAAAGAGAGAGAAAACTCTCCAAAAATTCAAAAATTCCTCTATCTCTCACAAAAACGCACTGCAAACTGAACTTAGACTAACCTTGTTTCAAGCACAGGTGCTTTAACCACTGGGTCCAATGAACCTTAGAATAGTTCCTATGGGCCTTAGAAACCTTCGAATAAGATTGAAGCTAAAGATGCCCAGGTCCGAATCATGGTTGGAACTTGAATACCTCTAGGCCCATTATTGGAATTCTGACCTAATTTCTGAAAAGAAGAAAGAATCAGGATTTTGAGCATCAAAGGCATGTTCTAGAATTTGAGTTCATTTCAAAAGATTTTCCTAAAGACTAGCAAAAGTTAGGCATGGGGGTATGATGATAACTTCATCATCAGCCATATCTAGCTTTAATTAGTCAAAATCAACACATAAATGCTCCTATATAGCCACCAAAGGACCGTAATTCACTACACACCCTTTTCGAGAGTTTAACATGAAACCAGGGTTAAAACTATAATTCTACCATCATATTATGAATGTAAAACAATCGTGGGTTTTCTTCAGGGTATTCCAAGGGCTAATTGAAGGTCAAATAGTCATAAAAGTCCAAAAAGAAGGTCCATGCAGAAAGAAATGGGTTTTCACGCATTGCGAGAATTAAATGACATCTGAAATCCTAAAAACAGACCTGCTTAATTCACTGAGATTCTAGTTAGGATAAAATTCATCTAAACCTTCTATAAATCATAGAAAAATATTCTATAAGATTTGGTATCTATCATTTGATCATTGGAACCCATTTTAACTTAAAACAAGTCTTAGACAGACAGTTACCCTAATTTGGATTTCTGCATAGTTTCCCCAGTAAAACTTGGTCAAAACCTAAATCCAACTTCACCATTAGACTCCTTGGGTCTAAATTAGGTTTGTACCAAAATTTGGGCCCAATCAGAGATCACCTTGACCTAGTTTACATTTCAATCTTGTCTAACTCTTTTCTCTCAAACATATGCCCCTAATTTTAGAAATAATTGCAAATGGGGCCCTAAGTTTATCATCGTTCATTGCAAATAGGTCCCCACACCATTATTGGAAGGTCAGAACTTCACCATCGAGATTCAAGCGAGGATTTCTCGCTCGATTCTTAATCAAACAATCCCAAATTTGAACTAAAGATTCCTTGTGAATTTCCCTTCCAAATGAGACCATTCATAGATCCTAAAACCCTCTAGATTCCTCATGCGAACGATTTGAATGCACATGTATCATAAGTGTGAAAGAAGTTTGGAACTCCATCCTAAGCCCTATAAAAGCATACCCAATGCAAGGCCATTCTCCTTAGCTAGGTTTTGTGATTTGAAGAGGGTTTTCGGCCAAAACCCTCTTCAAATCGCTACCGCCAGCCCTTTTCCAACCTAGCGCCAGCGACCCTTCTTCCTCGTCTTCCTAGGGATGGCCAACGGCCAAATTGTCCCATCCATCATCTTCACCACCTTCCTTCGCACCTTGCCGGTCACAGCAGGCTCCATCCTCCCCTCTCCTCGTCGCCATCCTCCTCGACGGAGAATTCATCTTCCTCGCATCAGGCAAGGCACGCCAGTGCGAGGCCCTTCCCTTTTCTTCCTTAAATTAGGTCCTATCGCTTCCTTTTCTTTCCTTCTCCCTTTTTCGCTCTTTAACATCTCAATTCCACCGCTATTCCACCATCTCCCCCATCATCTTCTCCAACTCCGGTGCTATTTCTAGCGAGCCCATGCCACCACCACACACTAGAAAACATCACACCACCACCACCAAAGCTTCCGTCGTACTCCCTCCATCAAAAGCCCTCTCCTATTTTGCTCCATCGCACGCCCTAACTCCCCACCGAACAAACCCATCACCGACTTCCATCCCCGACTCCGTCCGACCACCTCACGACCTATCACGGCACGCCACCGCCATCAACATTTTTGCCGCATTTGCGCAAAGCTCTTGAGCGCTTCTGACGTGGCCTCTAGGCTCTCTTCATTGTTTCAGATGCTCGCCCTTCACCGCCATTAACGCAGAAGCTTGAAGCAAGCTTAAAGCTGTGTTCTTGCCACAACAGCTCCAGGTGAGACCTCTAGGCAACCCGGATGCATCCTAGGAAGGCGTTCAGGCCCTCAATTGAGGACCCTTCCTTTTGCAGCTGCTCCAATCACAAAGCATCTTCATAGCAGGCACACGTGAGGAACAAAAGGGACATTTAGTCCCACATCGGGTGTGGATAAGCAGTTGACTATGCATAAAGTGTTTTTCTCAATAGACCTTAATGCCTCAAGACGCACTGGGGGTGAAGTCTCCGCTCACCGACACACCCAACCCGCCTAACCTATACACTCCTCAGCTGCGACCCATGCCTGTAGCCCTACACCTGGGTGCGCATGCCTGTTAACCCAATAAGCTCGGATTTGAGAGATGTTACAACCCGGTTCCCAGATCCCTACAGGACCCGAGACCGGCTCGACTCGACTAATCCCAAGACCTAGTCGTCCAATGAGAAATAACCAAAAGCAGGAAATAAACCACATTCACTCATGCATTATAACTAACCAGAAGGAAAAAATGCAACAGGAAAGGAAAGCAGAGTAAACTGTCTCAAAATAGTACATACCACCACAACAACGGAAAAAAAATAGAAAGTAACAGGAACTGTAATTCAAAGGTCTAGTACTCACAACTACAGCATAAACAAAAGCGTCGGAAAGGAAACTACTACTGCGGCTGGGCTCGGTTGGGCCCAGCACCCATTGCAGCTGGAAACTCGGGCTATTCAACTCCTGGTTCTGAACAGGATTACGAAAAGACAGAGTCAGCGAACGCTGAGTAGAGTGGTGTTTACGTTATTTACATGCAAGTAAAGTAAGAAACAAATAAGGAGGTTTTAATCTCATTTCTATTTATCTCATCTATGTATTTCTGGTTCATCTATTTCACAAGGTATCCAAGTATTTCTTGATCTTGCTTGTTCCTCGTAGGAACGGTTTTGATTGCAGTCTTTTCCGTGGAGTAGAAGGTACACGTAGTGCTCTCCTGGCTGGAAGAGTCCCCCGAGGTCACTGTCCTGACATAGCAGTAACTACAGCACGCATGATAAGCGCACGGGTATCTACCCCGCACTAGCATGCGGTCAGTCATTTCCTCTAGCGGATACACCTAAGGTACAACACGGAACAGTATAGGGCCTTGCCCTCTTAGAACAGAGGTATCGCCCCTCATAACCAAACAGAGGTCTCATCCCTCCATAGTCCACGTACCCTCATCCGATAACCCCGGTTTGCCCAGTAAGCCTAACAAAGTCGGTGTAGGGTGGCTAGCTTAACCCCAGGCCAGGTGGGGTGGCTACCTCCCTCCCTACACTAGTAGCATGCCTCGGTACCACGTACGCGAGGGCCTACAAGAGTCAATGTAGAGTGGTCATTCCTAACCCCAAGTCTCAACCCAAGGGAGGCTAGCTCCGCTCTACATTAAAAGAACCACTGTGCTCCTTGCTACTACGTACACATGGGCCAACTCACTTCTCATCTGCATTCCAGATTCCTTTCATACATAGGAGTTCTACTCATACTTCCCTATAGGGTTCATGCTCATTATTCATCTCATTTATCCACATTCAGATCTCATGTATCATAACTCGTTCCTCATCCATATACAGGCAGCTTGTGTTTTCATAATTTAATCTCAATCATTTACATGCAACTTGTGGTTTCACCATTCACTTTCTCATTCATATACGGGCACTCGTATTCTAACATGCATCTCATAATTCATTCGCATACAGGAAACTCGTATTCTAACATGTATCTCATAATTCATTCGCATACAGGCAATTCATATTCTAACATGCATCTCATAATGACACTAACATCATTTGCTAGCAATTTATTTCAAACATGCATCAAACAAACAGTACTGCTCAAAACAGGCTCATACATTTCTACCCTAGGGTTCATTCCACATCCTAGAGTTAGATCCGATTATTCCAAGCAAGTACATTCTTATTTAAATATTAATAACTGAATTGAACCACCCTACCGGGTATCACGGGAGGATTGGGGGCCTGTGCCGCAGATCTCGTCGTCTCCGTAGGCCCTAAACACGCCACTGGCTAATAACCTGTACCAGCAACTAATTTACATCAGACGAGCTCAAAACGGTAGGTACTCAACACGAACACGTAAAGAAACTCAAGTGAAAAATAACGGTACTTCGTTTGCGGAAAATCGACTCCATTTGGGCCCTAAACAAGCCAAAAACACGATTACTGTCCAAAATCAAACGTCTAGGACTAGTCCCAGACATCTTAAAAGACGTCAGATCATACCACTCACTTCCTGTGGCTGCTTCAGACGTCCGGACTCCTCTACAATCCATCTGAGGGAAGTCCCAGACGTCGGATCCTCCTACCAAGCATCTGGAAGAGCTGTCGGATGTCTGGCGATGTGGTCAGACGTCCAAAAGTTTCCTGGAAAGGCGCACCACGCGCCTTTCCGACGCCCTGCACCTACGTACGAAGACGCAGACCCATTTTCAGCCAAAGGAAACCTGCATCACAGTCTGCATGGGTGGACCTATGCAGACAACACGTACCTCCGCGCGAGAAATGTGTTTTCAGGTGTCCGGCTTTGGCTTCGAACGTCCCGATACTTCTCCAAACGTCTAGTCGATGTCCCAGATGTCTGATACTGGAAATCCAGTATCCAGAGCTTCCTCTCGCGATCCTTCTCCTCCGCGCGAACTCCACCGCGCCGCCTGTAGCTACTATGCTAGCCGCCTCAGAAGGTCGTGAAGCTCCCTTCATGAGCTCCCCCTCCTCTCACGGCTCTGACTCCTCTAGTTCGAGCTCGCGAGCTCCGCGAACCTCTCTAGAGCTCTCCCCTTCAAGTTCCTACTCCTCGAGCTCACACCGCCGCACCCACAGCACGGCGCTCCCCACGCGCGAGCTCTTCCACCGCACCTCCTCTCCCACATGCTTTTCTCACTCCCTCACACTTGCTCTCCCCTTACTCCCCCCCCCCCCCCCCCCCCTCACTCCCTCGGTGTTGCTCTCCTCAACTCTCCCCCGCTCTCCCTCCTCGCCGAGAAGGAGGAGGTCACTAGTGCAAGGAAAAGGTGAAGGTGGCGGTGGCTGCAGTGGTGGGGATGGAGTGGCGATGGAGGGGTTTAAATAGAGGAGGAGGTTAGGGCTTGGGTGAGGAGAATGGAGGGGGGAAAAAAAAAGAAGGATGCGTGTGTGTCACCTGCACGCTGAAAGCAAGCGAACGTACAGTTTTCCCTCACTTTCAGACGTCCGACCCTCAATCCAGACATCTGGGCAATTTCTCTGGGCACAAAATCGCATCGAAAATCCTCCAGTGTGACTTTTATTGGCCCACTCTGTTCAAAGACGCATACAATCACTGCAAGGCATGCAGTCGTTGCCAAACTTTGGGCAATATGAGCCATCGCAACATGATGCCTTTGCAGCCGATTCTCGTATGCGAAATCTTTGATATTTGGGGGATTGATTTTATGGGCCCCTTTCCTGTTTCGGATGGCTTCGAGTACATTCTGTTAGCTATGGACTACGTGTCCAAATGGATTGAAGCCATACCGACACGAACTTGTGATCATAAAATCGTCCTTAAATTCATTCATCACAATATCTTCTCACGGTTCGGGATTCCTCGTGCTACCATCTCCGACGGGGGGACCCATTTCACGAATGCTCAGTTCAGGTCACTGATGACCAAATACGGGGTGTCTCACAGAATCTCAACTCCTTATCACCCCCAGACTAATGGTCTAGCTGAACTATCAAATCGGGAGATCAAGAAAATCATGTAGGTCACTGTTCGGCTTGACAGGAAGGACTGGTCGTCCCGACTTCCGGAAGCCTTGTGGGCCCATAGGACCGCCAACAAAACCTAATTAGGCATGTCTCCCTTTAGACTAGTGTACGGGAAGGCATGTCACCTTCCCGTCGAACTGGAGCACAAAGCCTATTGGGCAGTACGGAGCTGTAATCTAGATCTTTCTAAGGCTGGAACCCACAGAAAGCTTCAAATCAGCGAGATCGATGAATTATGCCTTGATGCGTATGAGAACTCGTGAATCTACAAGGAGCGGGTTAAATCCTTCCATGAATAGCACATCTCTAGAGAGATCTTTCATCCTGGTCAGAAGGTCCTATTCTTTGATGCCCAACTCAAACTTTTCCCTGGGAAACTGCGATCCAAGTGGGTCGGACCATACCTTGTCCGACAGGTTTTTGGAAATGGAGCCGTCGAAATCAGTCCGCTCAGCCATGATTCGAAACCTTTCATCGTGAACGATCAGAGACTCAAACCGTTCATTGATGTAACGTCTACTGATTTGGCTGAATCATCAATTATCCTCCATTTTCCCTGAGCATATTGCACCCAACCGATGGCGTAAAACTCAGCGCTCAACGTGAGGCAGCCCGTCATTCTCTTTGAAAAAAAACCTGAAACCTTTTCTGACACCATTTCGCACTTAAGGTTCACCCTTTAGGACAGCCGACTCTACCTCAGGTACTTGCATCTGAGATTAGAAATCGTCCGCAACTGTCACCCCGACCCATTCACTCATCAAAACATCTGTCCTAATGTATGAACTAAGTTGAATAAAAACCCTCCTAAGTTACAATAAGGACATTGCAAATCTTAGGCATGGGGGATATGAAAGGGCAAATCTTGTAAGAAAAGGTTTTAAACAAAAAAATTCACATATGTCAAAAACACCATAAAAATTAAAAATTTTTTGAAAAAGAATAATAAAATGAGAGGAGGAAAGAAATTTTGTGGACTCTACAAAGGAGGAGGAGAAAAAGGAACAAAATGAAAAGGAGCACAAAATGAAAGAAAAGTGATAGTCATTAGTAAGAAATTAAGGAATTAACCTAAGTTCTAGACCTCATTCAGGAAAAGGAATAGAAAGTGCATAGTGCGATTAGTAAGAACGCGAATCTTAGGTATTCTTAGATAGACTCTTAGTACCCATTAAGATTTAGACATTCCTCAAGAGGTTGAGGAAAATGTAAAGCTTAAATATTAGGTCCAAGGCTTAGGGAGTATTTGGCCTCGTTAACTAACTTTTGATTTACGAGACTCAGTAACCTAAGTACCCTAACTTCACACACAGTCTGGTTCAGTAAGCATAAAAATCAAAATCACGCAGAAGCTTTGCAAAAATTCTGAAAATGACACCTAGAGTAGGAGTGGCCGATCAACACAAGTTGATTTGGACGAGTTCCTAGTGCAGAGAGGTGGGAAATTCCTCTCGAAGATGCGTAACAAAATATCATCTCCTCGGTGCTTGTCTCCTAGGATATTTACATATCCTACTGGGGGCATGTAAGCACTCTGCTGGTTCAGATTCAATGGATGGCATTATCACGAAATGTCAATTGCCAGGATCTGAATTCGACCACGGAACACCATGGATGGGATTATCTCGAAATCTCAACAGCCAGGGTTCTGGGGGTTACCATGGGTGGTGCTATCTCAAAGCGTCGATTGCCAGGAACCCTTGAGAATTGATGATGGGGACAAGGAATCTGATACAGATCGTGTTGAAAAGCCAATCCTAAGCTAGAATTAAAAACAAAAAGAGAGAGAAAACTCTCCAAACATATAAATCTTCTACCTCTCTTTCTTACAAAACGCACTGCGAACTGAGCCATGGCTAAAATTATCCAAGCACGGGTGCTTTAAACACAAAGTCCAATAAACCTTAGGTTAGTTCTTGTAGGCCTTAAAAACCTTTGCTAAGGACTGAGGCTGAGCTAGACAGATCTGGATCTTGGTTGGTACTTGAGTACCTTTTAGGCCTATGGTTGGTATTCTGACCTAATCTAGGTTGCAAAAGAAAAAGCACTTATCCGAAATCATTAAGAATTTCATGGTCTAGAGCAAGGGTTGAAACCTTAATATTTTGCTAAGGAACTAGCAAAAGCTAGGCATGGGGGTATGATGAGAACCTCATCATGAACCCTAACTAGCACAATCTAATCCAAATATATGTGAAAAAGCTCCTACAAAACTCAAAGAGAGGCTTAACTCAGATAATTCTAACTTAAAGAATAAAGCAAATCATCAGGGATAAAACAGCAATTTCACCAATGTAGTATGTGAACAAGGTAATTAAGGGTCCAAACACGAGTCAAACAAGCTTAACAATGAGGGAAGTGGGATGATCTGATCTGAAAAGGATTATAGCAACTTCTACGAATTAAATGACATTCTGTAACCCTAAAACAAATTCACTTTAATTCACGAGGTTCGAGGTAGGATAAAAATCAACTAAATCCTCTAAAATTCATATAAAAATATCCCCTAGCGTTTAGAACCTTCAATTTGGCCTTTGAAACCTATTTTGACCTAAAATGAGAATCATGCCCAATTAATGACTTAATTTGGGTTTTTGCATAAATTGACCGATCAAACATGGTCCAACCTAAAATTAAAATTCACCATTAAAATTCTTAGGTTCAAATTAGTATATTATAAAAACTTGGGCCTAAGAAAAGACCATCTTGACCAACTTTAGAAATTGGTCCTATTAATTTACTTTTTGACACTTATCTTTTGAAACTCTTACATTTAGGCGCTCAACTTCTCGTCATTCTTTGCAGAACGGTCCTTCCTGCCACTTCTGTGCAGCGCCATACCTCCGACGACCTTGCGCGGAGGATGACGCCGCGCAGGGCAGGGCGGCTGTCCTCTAGAACAGACAAGGGGTTCCCTGCGACGTCCTTTGTTGCAGGGACCATCCCCTGCCCTCTGCCATCAACTATGCCTCTCGTGCGAATGCACGACAGGCATCGGTATCCTCTCCGGCCACTCTCCGGCGAGGCTGGCACGTCGCCACCTCGGTCCCCTCTCCGCGCCAAGGCCTTTATAAGGAGCGGCAAGGTCTACCGACTCCTTCAAGCTTCCTCTGGCGGAGAAATACCTCGCACTTCATCTCTTCCTCCCCCGGTTAGAGCGCCCGAGCTTTCGGCAAACTCCTCCCCCTCCTCCTCGTCTCTCTGCTGCCCTCTGTCGTCCGTGCCAGGCCGTACCAGCTGGCGCCCTCGGACTGCCTCCTCGTCACTGATACCCTCCTCCTGGGCATCTTCATCCTCAGCTCCGACTGGCACGAGCCGGATGCTTCTCCCTCCCTGTGACGACCCGATTCCTGAGTCCCTACAAGACACGAGAACCGGACCGACTCGACTAATCCCAAGACCTAGTCGTCCAACGAGGAAGTAACCAAAAGAGCAGTAAAATAAACCACATTCAACATGAAATATAACTAGCAGTAACAAAATACAGCAGTAAGAAAAAGAACTACTACAGCATGTACCACCACAACAGTAGAACAACATTTAACATAACATGAACTACAAATAAAGAAAAGTACAGAGAGTAACAGGAACTACTCACTATAGCGGAAAAAAAAGGGCACAAAAGAACAGTGGTAACTCTACTGGACCCTACTCGGCCCAGCGTCCTCTGCAGCCGCTGACCCTGGCTGCTCAACACCTGGTCCAGAAAAGTAACGAGTGTAATACGTCAATGAAACACTGAGTAGAGTGGCTGCTAAACTAAAGGAGCAGTAAAGTGTACAGTAGCTATTTTATTTTCTTTCTTCCTTTATTTACGTCTTTCTATTGTTTCACAATTTATCTATTTCTCAGATCCTTCACTTAATCTCGAATGTTCCTTGTGGGAACGATCTTGATTGTAGTCTTTTCCGAACAGTAGAAGTAACACGTGGTGCTCTCCTGGCCGGGAGAGTCCCCCGTGGTGATCCTACTCTCAGTCAACCACCCCAAGGTCACTGACAGACGTAACGGTAACTACGACACGCACGGTAAATGCACGGGTAGCTAACCCGCACTGGCACGCGGTCAGTCGTTTCCGTTAACGGGTGCGCCCAAAGTACAGCACGGAACCAGTATAGGGCAGAGACCTCTCAGTAATAGGGGTCCAACCCCTCCACAGTAACCAAACAGGGGTCTTTCCCCTCCACAGTCCGCGCACCCTCGCCTGACTACCCTGGTTGCCCAGTGGGCCTAACAAGTCGGTGTAGGAGGCTAGCAGAATCCCGGGACCCGTGGGGTAGCAAGTGCTCTCCCCACACTAGTAGCTCTCCTCGGTACTGCGTACACGAGGGCCAGCAAGTCGGTACAAAGTGGCCAGACCTAACCCTAGGTCCCTGGGGCGGCTAGCTCCGCTCTGCACTAAACAGGGGGACAGTCGCTCTCCTTGGTACTCCGTACTCAAGGGCCAGCTCTCTTCCCCAATTCTATTCCATTCACCTTCCAAGAGTTCTACTCCTAATTCCCCGAAGGGTTCCATCTCTTTTAACTCAGCACATTCCGGTTTCACCCCTTTCAGTTTCACGTTCATACAACCCATATTCTCAATCATGTTCATTTATTCATAACAGGCCGCTGTTAAACCAATTCACAGGCAGCTATTATTTCCTTTCCACATTTTCCAAGACTGCAATATCTATAATCATATCACTAGTTTTCCAGTCCTAGGAGTCATGCCATACCCTAGGATCTACCATTCAATCTAGTTTTCCATCCCTAGGATTCATGCAATACCCTAGGATCTATCATTCAATCTGGTTTCTTATTCCAAGGATTCATGAAATGCCCTGTGGTCCTATTAATCGTTCCATAATTGTAACAAATTATGTTAAAAACTTTAAAGCCACTCTACCAGCTATAACAGAAGTACTGGGGGCGTGGTCGGAAATCCCGCGCGCCTCCGCAACCCCCGAGACTGCAATGGAACGGGGTCCTCACACAAGGATCAAACACAAGGAGTTTCTTAGAATAGTATATAATTACTGTAAACGGGTAGAGGATCTTATTCCGAAGAGAACGCAACTTGAAACGCGGAAAACGGACTCCGAACGAGCCCTAAACGGGTCGAAAACGACGAAACAGTCCAAAATCAGACGTCTGGAACCTCTTCCAAACGTCTAAAAATGCGGGTCAGATGGTACCTTTGTTCTACGTAATCTCTCAGACGTCCAGAAGCCTGTGGGGGCGTCTGGCCTAGTTCCCAAACGTCCGATGGTCACCCCGGACGTCTGGAAATCCTTCCCGTCTCTGGCACTGCAGCCGGACGTCTGATTCGTGTTGGATGCGAATCTCCGAGCCTGCACGTACCACTCCTCGCTCTCAGTATGAACGGTCGCAGAAAAGGAAGAAGGACGAAAAATAACTTACTTGCCAGACGTCTGGACAGTCCTCCAGACGTCTTCACCGTCATCTAGTTGGAAGCCCAGACGTCTGATTCTGGAAAAATTTCCAGAATCAGAGCTTGACGCGCTCTCCGCCCGCGACGCACGGCCGCCCCGCACCTCGTCCGTCTGCTGCTCGAGCTGCAGCAGCCCTCCAGCAACGCTCCACGCCCGCGACTCCCCCGCCGGCCTGCTCTAGCTACCCCGGCGAGCTCGAGCCCTCACGGCCAAGCGTCTCCTCCCTCGGGCGACACATCCTCCCACACCCCCGTCGCAGCTGCCGCTGCCGCCGCTCTCTCACTCTCGCACCAGCTGGAAGGAGAAGAAGGGAACGGTGGAGATGAGAGTGAGGGAGAGGGCGAGGGCGAGGGCCCTTTTTAAAGCCGCTCGGAGAGAGAGAGAGAGAGAGAGAGAGAGAGGGGGGGGGCAGCGCCTGCGCCTGTGGAGGTGAGAGGGGAAAAGAGGGCATCTGCAGGTCTGCGCGCGCAGGCGCGCAGACGAAATCCACTGTGCCGCGGAAATTCAATCCCAGACGTCTGGAAGGGGTTCCAGACGTCTAGTCAGACGTCTAGGCCAGCTCCCAGACGTCTTAAAGGACATTTTGAAGCTGCATTCATAACACTCGCCCTTCGTCGAGTAAATAGGTAAAAAGTTTCCTCTCTCTCTCTCCCTTGTATTTTCCCCCTTCTAATTTGCCATTTCAACCACCCGACCGCCACTGTCAAACTCCATCTTCCCCATCTCTGGTCATGTTCTCCGGTGAGGCCATCCCACTTCCACAGACCTCCTCACCCCTCGCCGACCAGCCCAGAGGCTCCCCCTCACTCCACTCAACCGATCCCCCCTCTCCATTCACTGCCAATCACCGCCCAACCACCCCCCGAACAAACCCATCTTCACACACACAGTCTGACCTAAGTCCACCTCCACAGGCACCCTCGCGCCTCGCCGACCACCACACTGCCTTCGCCGCACTCCGGCGAAGCTTCCCATGTTATCTGACTTGGCCGAGAGGCCGTCACTATGTTTGCAGGTCAGCAGCCCCTCGCCGCCATTGTTGAGTTGCTGCAGCACCTTCACTCGTAGCTCCAGGTCTTCTCCAGCCCAGGTGCAAGTCCCAGGCAGCGCGGACTGACTCCGCGAAGGTGCCCAGGATTGCAATTGGGCGCGAGCCTCGCAGCTGCCCCAATTGGCGGCAAATCCCTCGCCTGCGGGCACGTAATCTGGAGGTGGGATTTTAGTCCCACCTCGTAAGTGTGCAGTCGAGCGCCCACACTTAAATTGCAAAAGTGCATCGGGCTGGTTGCCTTCGATACACAGGGGTCAGGTCCCTCTCACCCGCACGCAGCACGCCACGCGCTCGCTCGCCCTCACCCGTGCTCACGCCCCGCGGGTCTGGGCCGGATCCGCTACCCAACCAAGCACTCCTCGCCCACCACCGCACGCTGGTGGGCCTGGTCCCGGGCGCACTACCCGAACCTGATTACCCGGCTCTGGGAGAGCAGTCCTAAGAGAGATTCTGAGAAAGAGAGAGACGCAGGGAAGGGGTAGGGGTAGGTTTTGTACTGACCACTGTGTGTGCGCGTAGGAAAGAAAGAAAGAAGAAGAAGAAGCAAGCTAAGGAAGAAGAAGAGAGGAGGAGCAGCCGAAGCCTTAGCCGCACTGAGCAGCTGAAGAAGAAAGGAAGGAGAGGAGCTGAAGAAGAAGAGAAGAAGCCGCACTGTAGCAAACCCACAGTTAAGTCGTCTGAGCATCAAATCAGACGATGGAAGGGCAGCGGCCAAAGCAGAAAGAAGAGGAAAAGAAAAGGAGCAGAAGCATAGAAGAAGAAGGAAGAAAAAGAAGAAAGAAGACACAGCAGCAAGAAAAGAGAAGAAAAAAAAGAAGGAAGCAGAGGGGAAAGAACAAGGCAGGCTGAGAAGAAAGGAAGACTCTGTAGCTAAAAGAAAGAAAGAAAGAAAAAGAGAGGAGAAAGAAGAAGATCACCACAGCCACAGGCTAAAGAAGAAAGAAGAAGGCAGGAAGAAAAGAAGAAAGAAGAAGAAGAAGAAGAAGAACGGCCAAGAAGAAGAAAAGAGAGAAAAAGAAGAGAGAAGAAGAAGAAGCCAACAAAACTCTCTCTCTCTCTCTCTTATTATTTTTGTAACAAAATTGTGAATATTTATGCTTCTAGAATTTTAGTTGCTCCCTGAGTTCGACCTCGGAAAAACTTGTTATTCCGAGTAAAAATTTGTAGTAATCTGGTAGCTGTTTTGTCATATACTACAACAATTGTAAACTATAAATAACCATTACGACGAAACAAGGCAGCAACCAGCACTAATGCATCGATGTGAAAAGGAGAGGCAGGCGGCGAGGGCATGGATGAGATGTCGACCTCATGTGGGCCAATGTGTAGGTGCGCTATAGGTGGTCATAGTGCCCAGGAGGTGGACATGACGATGATGATGGGATGAAAGCGACGGTCGAAGTCAGATTCATAGACTTCGGTGAGGTTGTGATGTTGTATTATGGTGGGGCAAGGAGGAAGAAAGGCATACTCGTTGGGAGAGATCTGCCAAAGTAGAGGCATACGTGATGGATCTCCTCCAGCGACGCAAATTGACCGTGTAGCTTGGGAGGGTCGACGTTGGGAAGGGAACTGGAAGGGGTGATGGGCGGATAGCCAAAGACCTCACTGGCTCCGATACCATGTCAAACATTTAAGGTGAAGAGAGTTGTAGCTTCTTACTTTCTCAAATTGATTACAAGGTCAGTACATGTATTTATAATACATAGATCGTTACATTGGTTGAGAAAAATAGGGAGTTGGTTTTGATTTAATGTTTGAGACTATGGTCGAGTTGTTGTCGAGATATTGAGTCTTTCAATTGGCCATCAAGTCTTCTACACTTACGATATTGAGCTTGTTATGAGTGAGTACCGTTGATAATTATAGATTAATATTAATTTCACATTTATTAACTTTACCTTCCTAACCCCTCAATAAACTAACCATGAGGGAAAAGAAGCCTCTTGTATGCTAACATATATTATAAAGGTGCCAAAAATTGTGAAAATCTTGAGTGTGGTGTGGAGATAACATTGTGGGTGAAGAGCATCCTCTGAAATTTCTGTTAGAATAAATTACATATTTTGATTTTTCAAGTCACCCAACTTTTTTCTTCTCCAATTACACTCATACTTAAAAACATCACTCACCTATCACATCTAATCTAATGCTTATTTCACCACAACGAAATATCTTAACCTTATTTATTTCAGTTTCAACTCATCTTGGTTACAGTCAAACACACCCTACTTCTCATGGCATATTGGTATCTAGAGCTTTATGTTCGCAATTCTTCTGCACCTTTTTAAGTTATGTCGTAAGATATAGTTACCAAGTAGCATAAATTAGTCGGCACCTTCATATTTTTGGTGACTAAGGCACAATGTTTCTCTTCAATAGAATTAGTAGATGCAAAATCAAGTTGCAATTAGAGAGGTGAAAAATGAGTAGTAAAAGAGAACAATCAAAATTGAAGAGCAAATTATTGAATATACCGACTATCACACACTCATTGTATGTGTAACTTTTTCGGGTCTGAAGTCCATGGGAAACTACTAATTAAGAACCAATGTGAGAAAAATCAACCTTAGGAATTTCTTCTCGATCATCACATAAACGTACCCTTTTAGTTTCTTTCCTTATTTTACAAAAATATTCCTATCTTCTTTATATTTCTCTACATGCTTTTGTGTACGTTCGTCAATCTACTAGCCCGTCAATCCATTATGGCATATACAAATTAGGTGTCAGTTGTAAATTTCTTTACAAGTTCCTCTATTTTGGGTCATGTGTTCCTATTAACTTTTCTCATCAGATGCCAAAGTATGGAGAAACTCCCTATTCACCCCTTCTTCACTCATGACCAATAAGTTTACATGATGTTGGCTTTTATGGGGGGCGGGGCATGGCCCCTTCTTTCATCTCAAAATCCCCTTTACATGTAAGGGAAAAGTTTTGTTGACCCCTCCTTCCCACCATATATTTGGCCTAAAGAATAAGGATAAAAATAAAAGATTAGCTAAAAAGAATCCTAAAGTAAGCTCAACAAGGGAGACCACGGGTCTCTAATCCCTTGCCATTGCTTCTCCTTCTTCTTTCCCTGCATTCCCTTTTCCCTGTAGCTTGTTGTTCAATTCAACCTACTCTTCTCCCTATTGGTTCTCGCACCATAGTCCATGGCATTCTTTTTTCTTCTCCCTGTCGACTAATGCACCAATTCCATAGTATTCTTTTTTTCCCAACTTCAGATACGAGTCATTACCTATATTTTTTCTATTGCTAAGTCAATCATTATTTTTCTACACATAAGAAACTTCAATCTTGTATTCAATCTGAGATGCTATCATGTTATTTTCAAGAGAATTTTGGAATGTATTACACTATGATTAAAGGTGTTATATAAAGGAAGTGGGAGGAGTTGAGTGAGGATATAGATAGGAATTAAATATAAAAATTGGTATATCTTATTGGAGAACAGGAGGGAATGTTTGTGAGGTATAAAAGAGACATTTTTTTTTCTTTTTTTTTGTTGATAATTTGAAAAAGTGAAAATTTATTTTTAATTAATATAATGTAGTAGCTCAAAATTCTTATAGGTTATACTTTAGGTACTTTATTATCAAAAGTTTCTACTTCTTTATTAAGATTGTCAAAAATTTAATTTGTACGCTTTGATTTTCATTGTATTTTTAACAATGAAGTTTCTTATACAATTCACTCCCCTATTCAACAGCCCCTTGAAAATGATGTATATGGGAAATAAATAATTAATTAATTTTTTTTATATTTTTATGTAGAAAAAAATATTAAATCAAGTAAGTTAAATATAATTTAACAAGATCTAAAATAAAATAAAAACTAAATAACATGTAATAGTATAAATAAATTAAATGAGAAGAGATTAAATTTTATTCCGATAGAAGAACCTATTAAGGACTTCCTTTAGATAAGGTATCGTCCCCCATAATACCAGTGCGTCAGGATCTGACGAACTCCGCCCAGGATACGACGATCTACCTCCAAGATTCAACGTACTCCGATCTTAGACGTCCTCGAAAATCACCTCAGGAGAACGAAGTCGAGGTAATTTGGTTACCAACCAAATTTCTGATTGATCTACCAACTAAATGGTTCGATCAACCAAAAACTTCTTGTGGATCTCTCAATCTCCTTGTGCAAAATCAACAAAAGTGATTGGAGATTTTTCTACTAATCTCACGTCGAACGAACACACCAAGAAAGAGAGACAAGAATGAGAGAGAGAGAGAAGGAGAGAGTGGAGAGAGCTTTTCTGCTATTGTTGTATATCAAATGAGAGTCCCCTCGTGACCATTATATAGAGCTCATAACTAAGCGTTTAAAGAAATTCCCGTCTTATGGAAACACAGCAATTAGTCGACCAATTAAGTTTATTGATCGATCAAAATAATTTGGTCGATCAAACTTCATTAATTTTTCAACCAAACCAATTGATCGACCAAAATAATTGGTTGACCAATTTTACATTTTGATCGACAAATCCAGGTCAAGATCGTGAGATTAAAAATTCGTAGCAAAAGGAGTCCAAGTTCCAAGTTCCAAATTGATTTTCACCCAAAACCGAGCCCGAACCTGACCCGGGGCGAGGCGCGTGCACGTGCGTGCGTGGTACTCAGCCTCACCTCTCACTCTTTACTACATAAGCCATGAGAGACAAAAATCTTTTACACCTACCAAGAGATTTATCCACTTTCAGTATGTGACTAAAAACATCTCTCAAATCTCACTGACTTCAACATAAATTATCACGTCATCATATAACAATTATATCCCAATTAATATAATTAAACTCTCAAACCCAATGTAGTCTCAACATAAAATTAATATAGAAATAATCATCTAATTCAAAATAAGAATTTATTTTTTAGTACCGTAATATTAATCTGATTTCAAAATTAATTATCAGTGGTCTCGGCCCTTCACCAATTTTTTTGGTTCAGGTTGAAGGTTACCGCTCTCTCCTCTTTCCCCCATGTCTCCTCTCTCGTCTATTCGGCTTATTATAGTCTTGAATCATTAGAACTAAGATCAAAAGCTAAAAACGCTCAGAAAACATAATCTGAAGGCAGCAGCCCTCGTTCTACCATAGACCGACACAGGACAAATGTGCATGGATGTACTTTGACAAGAGTGTGGATGAGAAGAAGGCCCTTACGCTAAGGGCTTTCCAAGGGATGAGGGTTGACTATCGACATCAATGTTTTAGTAAATCGTTGTTTCTTGATGTATTAATGTACTGGACTTACCCTTCATCGATTGTTGTTTGTGTTTAATTTTAGGTTTTTGCGTCTAAAGAGATTCCTACATCTGGTACATCAGATGTTGATCAAGGTCAGCATTGTGGCAGTGGCGTATTTTTATTAGTTTTTCGTAGCACATTACTGTTGTCTAACACAAATGTAACCCTTACGTAAGCAATACATGCATACTATTATATCGTTCACTGATGCTGTGGGATTGATATTGTTGTATTATTTTAATACCGACGCTATTTAACTTATATAGCATATCTATCGTACTAATGTTAGGTTGGGGGTTTCAACCCCTACTCCATCTGACACGTATCCCCCTCGTGCTCGCGCCCAACTCCCATCTTAACAAATATTATCTACCTAACAAATAAAATATTACATTTACTTTACTTTAAAAGAAAATAAAATTCAAAAACAAAAATCTCTAAAAATTAAAAACAAAAAAAAAAAAAAAAAAAAATCAAGAATGCCTCTGACTTGCATCCCCACCCCTACCAATGCACCTTTTCTAACATTAAAATTGAACCCCTCACTCTCTTTGCCTCTCACTTTCTCTACGTTATAAAATTTGCCCACACGAATAATGTTCCAAGAATGCCTCGTGGCTTGCACTTGCCTATTCTGATTTACATTTTTGAGTACATGCCCCAACTCATGGAGATAATAAATAGCTGATTTTGTCATTATATACCCAACTTGATTTAGCCGTGGTTGAATTACGATAAAGCATACTCTCTAGTGAGGAGTACCTTAAAAATCATAATTAAATAGAATAAAATGAGATAACTATTATGCAAATAAATGACACTGGATTCTTCAAACGCCTGGAGTCGATTAGAAATAAAATTTAGAATGTGCATGAATCCTAAAGAAAATTAGAAAATGATGAATGGGACAAGTTCCAGAAGTTCTCAAAGAAAAGAAAATGATGGACGAGGGGGAAGCCAAGAATAACTTGGGACTTGGATATTGCGGACCCGTGGAGTTGAGTCGGCTCTCGTGTATACGGGTATCGAGGAGAATTAATTATCCTGTAGCGTAGAAAGAGAGTTGGCCTCCCTTAGTCGGAGCCTGGAGGAGAATCGACCTTTCTACACAGACTTTTGTTGGGCCCATGAGGTGCCAGCCGAGAGAGTCGAGTGAGGGTACGCAGTGTTGAGGAGGTGATTTGATTTTTTGATATTATTCTTGTGTATACTCATTAGTAGAAACAACTAATCATATGCAAATGCAGAGTAGCCCCTCGCATGTTTATCGTACGAGTCGTAGTCACCACTATACCACGATCAAGATTCCAAGGTGGTAGGCTATGTTGTAAGGTAGGTACGAGATGTTCTCTCGATCAAAAAAGCATCCCGTGATCACCTTGCGACCTAAGGACACTACAACAAGATCGTCTTAGTAGAAACCATGTAAGTTAAAACTAGTTTTGACCATACTTAGCAGGAAACAAGGAAAATAGAGAGAATTGAATCGCTAAACTAATATGGAACCAGCACAACTACTAAATCGTTTGAGATTACAAAAAACAAATAAAATTCCACCGCTTCCTTTGTTATAGTTGCGTGTTATTTTACCACTTTCTCTATGTTACACACACTTGCTTTTCTTTAGCCACCCTACTCAATTTTGTTGACGTCTACTCTGGTTTGTGTAATTAGGCCAGGTGAGAGAGCAGCTAGCTTTGGCGGCTGCCGAGGGTGATGGTGCAGGACCCAGCCACGCATCGCCGTAGTGGTAGACTCCTATCTATAGTGCTAGATTAGTTTCTTTCCTGCTGTGGTCTGTCTCTTGTTATGAAAATGAACTATTGTTTCCTTTCCGTTTCGTACTTTGGACCGTTGGCGTGATAGCTATATTTGCGAACTGCTTTTAACTTTTCTATTAGTAAGCCTGCATCTTGTTTCTTTCATCCTTATATCCTTCGTTACTATGAATGCATGTGTGGAATATTATGCTTTAAGTTTATTGCTTAATAGATGGCTAGATCTTAGGTAAGAAAGCGCGATCTATCCTGAATTGCATTCACGTTCAAGTCGGGTCATAATACCCAATAAATTGTAAGACTAGATTTTCATAGTTACACTCGGGTCTGACCGTAGATTGGTACAAACGCTCGCCTAAAAGCTTATAATATCTCTTAGCAGTCCCAATCACCCTAAGGGATCGATCGTACATCCCCTCCCCCGATACATCACCCTGCAGTTCACACATGGTGTCATGTGCACCATGTTTGAATGGCCCAGGGTTGAACCCGAGCCCCACCTCCTTGTTGGACAATGCCAAGGCCATAAGCATCCTATTGTGAGAACCATGAGATCTCCAGGAGCATCAACACGATCACAAGTAGCAAGGACTACAACGACAGGGATCAACGTTCCCAAGGTGGTATTCAGAATACTCTTGCAAATACCTCACTTCTTGTTTAAACCACTTTTAGATGGCTTAAATACTACCTTCAACCTTACGTGATTCCCAGACCATCCTTTAAAACACCTTATAGCGTAGGCCTTTTTGTCATCACACGCAAGCCTCTCTCTCTCTCTCGAAAAGCGCGAGATTTGGTTCATGCCCCGTAAATGAATGATCAGCTTCGACAGATGGACCATCCAGGTGGGTTTACCGGGTGATGTACAGACAACAGGACAGAGCAGCCCAATGTTGAGACAATAAAACGCACTGATGCAAATGTACCCCCAAAAACCATACCTTAGGTCAAATTTGCTCGGACGATCGATCAGAGAGTTAATTTTTATTTATTTGATTACTTAATTTTTCATTTGTTAACTTAGGTTTAGGAACTTTATTATGAATTTATCTATCAATTTCAACTGATGTTAGTTAAATTCATGTTAAAATTATACATCACTCGCTTCTTTGACATCCCTCATATTTTATATACCTAACACCACTATCAAGTAACTGTCACAAGAATTAATACTATAACTAACACCAATTCAAATAAATACAAACTGATACTAACACCACTCTACAAGTAAACACAACTGTAGGTTAACACTAATTTTACATTTCTTAATTCCACTTTCCTAACCCCCAAGTAAACTAGCTTTTGATCCTTGTTTACTTCACCTCCCTTTTATTTAACATCAGTTGCCACTGATGTTAATCAAACTCATGTCAAAGTCAAACGCAACCCTCTCTCTAACACCAGTCACCCTACTCTCTCTAACATCATTACCAAGTAAACGTCATAAAGATTAATAACATAACTTAACACTAATTCAAGTAAACACAAACTAACATTAACACCACTCTGCACGTAAATATAATTAAATATTAACACAAGTTTCATATTTCTTAACAATTTACTAACCTCCAAAGTAGATTAATTTTACATTTCTTCAAACTACTTTCATAACCCCTCAAGTAAACTAACCCTTAGGAAATTATGAAACTGATGTTAACAAATGTGAAATTGATATTAACACTTATTTCTGTTTGCTTACAAAGTAGTGTTAACAACAATTTATATTTACTTAAATTGATGTTAAATCGTAGTATTATTCCTTATGTTATTTACATGAATTAATATTAACATCAATTTCTTAATAGAATTTAAGTGTCAACAAGTTATGAATGTAACACTTATTTTATTAATATTTATCAAAACTAATGTTAGCAAAATCGATGGTAAAAACCCTCAACCTAAATTTTCACCATATATATTAACCCCTCAAGTAAATAGAAGTCAACTCCTCTTTTAACTTCTCTTTTAAACAGTTAACTCACCAAGTAAACTAACTCTTGTAAGGTCCATCTAAGGGGCAATCCACATGAAGAAGCACACCTTGGATTCCTCCAAAGGTAATCCACCCATTATAGCAAGAAAGACTCCCATTGGCCTCTCTCTCTCTCTCTCACACGCACGAACGCACCAAAGTAAAAGCAAAGTGGAGTCTGAGTAAGCTCGAATGATTTCACATTTGACGATTGGGATGCATTACGTGGGTCAAGTCCTGCCATTCCACGCGTCTTGTTGACTCATTAGAGTTGACATGCGAGTCGAATTGCCCTTTTCCTTGAAAGAGTAGGATTCCTAGGAGAAGAAATCATACTTTGAAAAAGCTATGGATAACGACAGTTCCGTGTATTATCTTGAAGCTTCCGCGGAATCTCTTCAAAAGTCGTAGACCATGACATATAATTAAACCACTGTCTTTAAGACCCTCGTTGAGAGCTGCTTTGTAATTTTGGAAAAATGAAAAGGGATAGAACAGAGTAACAACCTAGGGCACCTACCACCTACCATCAGGTACGAGATCAATAGATCTCAACCGGATCCTTATTGAAATCATCACAGTAAACTCGCATCACCATGCAAACATTATAAGATTTGCTGACCAGGCAGTAAAAGAGATGTAAGAGAAATCGGACGAAGCTAACCCTCTCAGGTTCACATCCTTGTCAGGTTCTAGATAAGCAATTCTTCCAACTGCAGCTGTTCGCCTCCTTATAAGTCCTGGTTCTATAAGCAGAAATTATAACCCCTCATAGATTTACGGATTTCATATCTGGTGCTGCACACAACTTTAACCTCCTAATGGTGAAATTCACATCAACCACCTTGATGGAATGAACATCATAAACATTTATCATTGATTGGACACCTGAGTATTAACTTTAAAAGAATTCCACATATGAAATGTAAGGACGAAAAGCATTTGCATTAAAAAGCTTCCTAAGTAATGAAAACTTTGAATACAAAGTAATATGTAGAAAGTTGAGGCCAGCTGCACCCATGCCAGTGAAGCACATGTTACGGCTGATGGAAGAACCACCCAAACTAAAAAGCAGCGCCCTACCGAGAGAGACTCAAATGGAAAGCAAGTTAACATTGTAGATTATGAAAGAATGAAGGAAGCTTAATGGACAGTTCCAATCAGGCCACCGTGTATGAAACCAAAAAGTCTGCAACCACAAATGAATCTCAAAAGTAAAATTATCAGATCACCCTCGAGTCTCTAGATCTCAACTTCTTGACCAAAACAGCATACAATTGGGGAGCGAAATTGTATAGATCAGTTAAACCGTCGAAAATAAGAATCAGGCTTGTGTTTCAGCTTCCAGTTGAACGTGCGAGAATACAACTCACCGAGAACCCCTTTTGGGGAATCTTTTGCTTGGTTCCATGCCTTGCACACTCAATCATGCATCCATTTCACTGCATCAGAGGCAATCATCAGTTAAAAGAACAAGGATTTTAGGAAGAGAAAACGAGATAACGAACTTGTAACTTGTAAGGAAGCTGAACATGCTCATATTAGGTTGTAATTTCTACAATGCCATTTTCCAGCAAAATGTTAATATGTTGACACAGCCACATCCATGTATGTATGGCTAAAAAGCTACATATGTGCACGTGGTGCATAAAAAGATACCTACATGTATGTACACAGACATGCATGCATGTATGCATATGAAATTGTGTACATACACAAGTCAATGTGTCATGTATCCATAACAAATCTTAGATGTTATTTTTGTATTTCATTTTTGTCAATATATATATATATGACGTGTGCATGCAGATGCATCTAGATACACATGGGTATGTACATGAGTAAATAGATATTTACAAGTATGTAAATATGCATATGTGCTGGTATGCATACATGTACATATACATAATTCTGTGTATATTCACACATGCTTATTCATAGACACACATGTCGATGCATTTACCTACATACACCTGTACATATATTGCACTTGTTCAAGCCATTATGCAACTCTGCAGCAATCTTGAACAAGCCTCGGGTTTATTTCAATGACCCGCAATATCTCGGCAGTGGGATTTGTATCCAATATTTTTATTAAAAACCACCTGGTGATTTGATTCATAGTTTTGTTTACAATTCCCAAGTCTTTCCTTCATAGTAACCCAATGGTTATTGGACAAATTCCTGAAATGATTTTAATAAAAAGCAGCATTGCTTCTCTAAAATCCAACCATTATCACCACTGTCACCAACACTGTGCACCAACACCACCACCACGATTAGGTGCAACACCACTGCACAGTGCACCATTGGCAGAAGCATCAAAAGCATATCTTAAATCAAGTAACGAGATGCATTCTTGAACAAGAAGATTCATCCAACAGAAGAGATGCTCTCTCTATGGTTTGCAGTGTAGTCATTTCTGCTGCAAAAGCTCTAAGAGGAGCATTCTTTCTTGTGCATCAGATTCAAGACATCCAGCAACAACCTAAATTGCACCTTAAAATATAAGGGGTACATAACAGCTGTGGAAAGCTACCCTCAAAGGTCATGTTGACACTTAGACATAGGAACAGGTGAGAGGACCTAACCTTGCCTAAAAGAGGTCTAGCAAATGGAAAAGGCTTTGGCTAACTGAGGCTTTTATCAGGCAATGCCCATATCCATATTTGAGTGAAGGCTCTCATACTGAGCCGAAACTTGGTTACAAGGGAGCTTTTAAGAGGCTCCATACAATGATCCTAGCCTTACTGCAGGTGAGAACAGGCAAAAATTGTTGCTCCATACCTATGTCAAGTATCAACTTAATAATGAGCTAAGTACTCCAGCATGCTCCCTTCACAAGGTTAATCACTTAGGCCCTGCTTGCAAGAGGTTTAAATTTTAACAGAGTAAATGGTGGATTTGTTGGCCGTAGATGTGATAATTGAGTTAGTATTATTAGAGTTACTAAGTTTAGTGAGTCATAGGTTTGCTTTATTTAGGGTAAGAATTCTAACTATTTTCTATTCATGTTTGCTATTTTTTATTTCTTGCAAAATTTAATATATAATTTTTTTGACATACTCTCTATATAAAGAGTTCAAGAGATTATATTTCCAATAATATAGTTTATTATTCTCTCCACGTGATATCAGAGTAAGTTTAGAGAAAAGAAAAACCTTAACCATGCCCCCCACCCAACCTGCCCAAGGAGCCTTGTCGCCGCTGCCTCTCCCTCCCTTGGCTGAGGAGCCTTACCACTGACCTCCCCTCTTCTACTCACGCATGCTACGTAGATAAGGAGCCCCCCCCTCTCTCTCTCTCTCATGCAAACTACATGGAGAAGATGGAGGGCTACTTCTGCCCTCCTACTCACTCTCTCGCCTACATGTACTACATAGAGGAGGTTATCGCCTCCCACCATCCTCTTTCTTGCATGTGCTACTAGCAAGACATCGCCCAACGTCCTCTTCCTCTCCGACACAACATACGCATCCTCACATGTGCATCTACCAATGATGCATGTGCACAACTGCAAGTGTTACCTCCCCGTGGATCAACATGTTAACATCTACATCACCTCACGCATACACAAGCGCATAGACTGCCCTATGACGCGAGAATGATTTTCTCATTAAACAATGGATTTTTTTTCAACAAGAACTGAGGACTCTAGTGATAATGTTGGTTTATGTTGACAACATCATACTTACCAATGACGATACTCAAGGGATTCATGATTTGAAGAAATGCCAACTTTGTCATCAAGGACTTAGGTTCACTTAGGTACTTCCTTGAAATCGAAGTTGCCCATAGCAAACAGGGTTTAGTGTTATCCCAAAAAAAGTATTCTATTGTTCTTTTAGAAGAGATTGGTATTTGGGGATGAAGCCAACACATACCCTATGGATCCAAAGTGTTCATCTTTAAGATAAGAATACAACACCTATTGATGCCTGCTAATTTAGGACTTTGGTTGGGAAGCTTCTATATTTAACCACAAGGCATCCTAACATCTCATTAGCAATTGGGAAGATAGCTCAATTCATGTACAAGCCAGCCAAAGTACATTAGGATGTAGCTATGATGATACTCTAGTACCTGAAATCATTGCCAGGAAAGGGACTTTCACAAAAGGCACCTCCTAACACAGATGTAAACTATGCAGGATGTCATGATGATAAAAAATCCATGACAGGTTCTTGTACGTATGTTGCTAGGAATCTAATGACTTGAAAGAGCTAGAAGGGAATTGTCTCAAGGTCGTATGCCAAGTCTAAGTATCGCATCATGGCTCATATTGCTGCAAAGAGAATGTGGATAAGATATGCTCTATGTGATCTACATAGCCCCCTTGATTCTTCCATGGTAATGCAATGTGACAACAAAGCTACTTCCTGAATCGTAAATAGTCCTATGTTCCATGATAGGACAAAGCACGTTGAGGTGGAGTATCATGACACAAGGGATCATTCAAAAGGGGCTTATACGAGACACCGATGTCACTTCCCGATATCATATGGTAGATATCTTTATCAAGGCTATTGATTTTGGTGCAATATAGAGGTGTGGAGGCTCTTCCACATAAGGATAACAAGCAGCACAAGGTGCTGCAAGCAGCCCCTGTCCACGTGATAGGGAAGAGAGAGAGGGTGCAACCACCGATGGTGAAGAAGAGAGGGAGAGAGAGGGAGTTGTTGAAGAGATTTTGCGGAAACAATTAATGCATTAACTCAAGGAAATAAACTACAAGAAGACTTTTTTTATAAAGAAAACATATCTTGCAAACTAAGAAACAAATCCAAATCAAATCATATCCCCTAATTTTATAAAGAACAAATCCTCAAAAAGACACTTTCCAAAAAACCAAACATACCAACTAAACCACCACAAAACCTAGACCAAAAGCAAACCTAAAAAACTGACGCCCCTGTAGGTACCTACTAGACTACCACGTGACACTACCACGTGGCCTGACAGGCCTACCACGTGGCACTAACACATGGCATTTTTATTTCTCACACTCCCCTTCAAGTCAAGGCTGGGAAGACGATGACTTGCTCTACTTATCTCGTTGATGGTGTGGCTAGATGCTCCACCATCTTCTTTTGATGTAACTACGAATCCTCTTGCCACCTTCGTAATCATTACTTCTTTGGCAACCTTTAAAGTCGTGGCTATTCGAGCAATTGTCTTGTCTCTGTATAACTTGATAGACTCTCTTCTCCAATTTTTTCTTCTCCATCACATCCTCAGACTCGGACTCCTCGAAAAAGAAATGCAACATGTCTTGTCCTCTTACGAAGATCTTGAATCCTCAAGCCCATACAATGTAGTTCAAGGCACACTAAAGTATAATCGTGGTGCCTTGAACTATAACATTTCTTTTCCTGGTATTGATCTAGTTCTCGCTCTCGGCCATCTCCGTCCTCAAGAAGCAAGCCTTCACCTTCTTGTACGCTACGCGTAAGGTGTTGGATGTGTAAGGGAAGCCACTTGTTGGAATCCTCTGCTTGACTCCTTAAGCCTTGTATAAGGCGCCAAGGACCTTCAAGGAGTTTTATGAGAGAACTCCAAAGTCGACAAAGATGCCTCGACACACGAGGCCTTGATACCCATGGGAATCAAGCACAAGATAGGATTTCTTGTGCATGATCTAACAAGAAGAAAGGTCCACACACGTGGCTGCTATCCACCAAGGAAAAGTCACGCACAACATGGCTTATCTTCTCTTCTCATTCTTCTCTTGTTTTATTGCATCTTTTGCTCCTTTAATGGCCAGCATTGCCTCATTCTCCGCCATCATCCTCGATCTGCCTCCTCCTCGGCTACACAAAGGCACTAGTAGCTCTAGGACTTGGATCTACGTCGAGAAGATGTGACAAAGGTGACGTGGCTATTGCCCATGTGGAGAAGTACATTGCAAAGGTGCTTCTCCCACAGAGAGTTCATGCACAGCACTTGTGCATAACTCCTCTCTCCTTTTCCTTTCACGGGCGTTGGATGTCCTCAAGGAGAGCCTAGATCGTTGGCTCTGATAGCATGTTGAGTTTGGCACAATATGAAGGCGTGGAGGATCTTCCACGTGAGGATAACAAGCAACGCAAGATGTTGTAGGCAACCCCTGTCCATGCAACAAGGAACAAAGAGAGGGTACAGCCACTGATGGTGAAGTGAGGGAGGGAGAGGGAGTTATTGAAGAGATTTTATGGAAACAATTAATGCATTAACTCAAGGAAAGAAACTACAAGAAGACTCTCTTTTTATAGAGAGAACATATCTTACAAACTAAGAAACAAACCCAAATCAAATCATATCCCCTAATTTTAGAAAGAACAAATCCTCAAAAAAAATACTTTCTAAGAAACCAAACATACCAACTAAACCACCACAAAACTTGGACCAAAAGCAAACCTAAAATGCCCCTAGAGCCGACACCCCTTTGGGTGCCTACTAGAATGCCACACGGCACTGCCACGTAGCACTTTTATTCCTCACAAAGGCAACTCCTAAATCTTTATTTGATAGATGTCTTTTCAACCTATGCATGATAGACATCTATGTTCCACCTTGAAGGAAAGCGTTGAGATTATGGTTAATTTTTATGTTTTCCATTCATTTTTTATTATTTTCATGTTTTATAAGGATCCCCTTGTAACTTTTCCCAATCCTCAATGTATTGGCAATCAAGGTCTTTCAATGAAATCAACTTTCTCATTTCCTTTAAACTTGTAGTTTTATGACCATTAACCCTCTGCATGAAAATATCACAATAAAACAAAAACTCATTTGTTCTACCTAAAACAAAACAAAGCCTCTATTAAAACAAAAGTTTTTTTTTGAAAGGATATTAAAACAAAAGATTATGGCATATCATTTTTAATTTACAAGGACAGGATTTTACGTTGCCATATTGACTCTTCATGGTATAAATCACACCCCAAGACAAAGATGGAGGGAAGGGACGGAAAGGAGCAGCCCCAATATAAATAACTTAAAGTATTAAGGTTTCCAAGGCAAAATGCCATAAAGAGAAAATCGACTCCAATGCTTTTCAAACAAAAAAGTCTCCAATGAGCTGCATCCACCCTTTTGTCAATATATACCCTCCCCATGTGCGCTTTCTCCCTCTCCCCCTTGAACGTTTTGGTTGTTTTACTTGTTGCTTCATTTGGTTACCTTTTTTTTACCTTATTTTAGATAGAATCACATTTTCTATATTTATGTTATTGCCTTATAGTAGCCAATATTATTTCGTAACAAATAATTGTGTTACATTTGTGTTGGAGAAAATCCAACATGCCCAATGTGGAGTGAAAAGTATCCACATCCTTATTTTATGTCTTTCCTATTTTTATATTTCCTATGCTTAGTTTTGAGTAAGTTGCCAAAGATATGTTTTAGTCTATTAGAAATATGTTAGGATTTTAAAGGATTTGATTAGATTTGGAAAGATTGAGTTTGTTTCCATTCTTGTATGAGTACCCTCTTTATATAAAGGGACCAAACTACATGTTTTCTTCTTGAAATTCATAATAATAAAGTTCTCCAAATTCTAGTAATCTCCGCATGGCGTCAAAGTAAGCCTTTCTTGAGAAGACCATATACTCCACCATATCATAGAGGAGTGCGACTAGACTCCTCTATGGCTTGGAAAGCATAATTGACCCTTGGCTTGTGTTAGCGACACCGTACGTCACCAGTAGCCACCGTAGAAGCGTGGCCTTGGTCTCTTCTCTCCCCATCACCAGTCATGTAGGAGGCCCTCCAAGCCTCCTTTGTGCATGTCCCCTCCAACCGACGACAACACCTCATACGTGGTTGGAGATTCGACGTGTACAACCAAAATCGATTTTTTTTAACCAATCATGAGAGAAGAAATTAGCCTTGAGAAATAAGCCTAAGAGGCCCATATAGACCCACCAATTACAAGCCCAAGTCCAAGAGGCTTACGAATAAACCAGCCCCTTTGAGTGGCAAGTAAGCAACCCAAGCTACCAAAACAAGCTAGCCTACTTGAACAGCCTAATTTGCCAATTCGCCTAATCTACCAATCCGCCTGATCTGTCTAGTCTAGCCAATCCGCATGATCTAGCCAACCCACCTAAATCAACTTGCCCAAGGTGACTAGTCTAACCAAGAGGATGAAGAGACACGAGTCCACACCACTTCCTTAAAAATTACACGAGTCAAAACTCCACTATGTTGGCGGTTACACTCCTCCAAAAGTGTAACCACCCATTTTTATACTTTATTAAAGTGCCCCCCACCTACATTGTGAAGGGAGGGCAATCCAAAGATATCCCAATAGAGAGAAAACTAGTATTTTTTCCATATATAGAAGACGTTGAGGGTTGGACATCCTCCCCGAATGTACACCCATCAAAGATGGAACTTGGTCAACATCCTCCTGTGTCTTGTGGATGCTTACATATTTTTCTATTTTTCTAACTCTTTTATGTTTCCTACACTATACAAATTCTTTGATAGCCTTTAAAGCCTCGACAATAGCCTCTGAGGGGCATCAAATGGCATCATCTGTGGGAAACGACAATAAGAAGCCTAACTCTATCTCTACCTCCACCCTCAACATAGAGTTTTTCTATATGACCTAAATGTTAGACTTAATCCTTGAAGATGGACTATCCAAGTGAAGAGGTGGAGGAAAAAGAGAGGGGCATCAAATTAATCGTGAGATTTGGGATGGTCTTGGGCGCTGGCTTGCCCTCTCATTGGCCAATCGTCCCATTCCCCTTATGGCCTTAGGCACCAGCCAACCCTTCCATTAGCCAGCTGGCCCCCTCCACACCTAAAGAAGGCCCCTTGATGTTGAGCACCAACCAGTAGTACCCATAGCCAACCGATCACCCCTCTGCCTAATGGAGGGCGTCAACCAGTTGGAGCAATGGCCAACTGATCTCCCCTTACCCACCTGCTATGGGCACCAACTAGCCCTCCAAATGGCCGACTCCCCCCATGCTTGAACAAAGGCACCGACTACCTTTATGTTCAGCGACTACTCCAACCTTTAGTCGACAATCACCACACAGAAAAAAAGATAAAGAGAGAGAGGAGACTACGAGGAGGAGAACCAACACCTCCCATGACCAGCTCCTTTGCCTAATACTGCAAGGTCCTGAGCAAGATTGCCTGCAACAAGCTCTAGAAGGAGCTCCTCGATTGACTTTCCACGTCAGAGAGCTCCACGCCATTCCCCCCATTTGCCAACCCCAACGGACCACCCCGCCTGAGCAACCCCTCAAGCGACGAGGACCCCCCTGCAAGGTCCCCTACTAGATCTCAAATGGCAAGGCCCCGCTAGACCTCCCTAGCACATAAGCATCCAGCAACTTGTGGAGAACGAGTGAACTGAGCATTAGCAATCATTTTTCCTTCGCTTCTACTCACACATAGCAGTTGGCCAGTATAAATAAAAGAAAAGTGCACATCAAGCAAAGGTGCACACACCAACAGTTACAAAGAAAGGGTACGAACGATAAGCCTTCCTATTACCATATCTTTTCCTTTCTAATTTGGCCATAAAGTTGAGGGCCCACAACCCCTTCATTTATTGCAATGTTACAATTAATGTAATTTGCCACAGACCCTTTATCATTTGATATTGATTTACTATCTTATAATCATTCTCACAACTCATCTCCCCATTCACTTGTGAACGGGTACACACCAGGCTTGAAAAACCCCTTCGCTCCCAAAAGTATGAACCACCTATAGAGACAGCTAGCAAAGGGTAACTCCTGCAAGAGTGGACCTCCACCAACCTCTTGCAAGCGTAGGCTCCATGTGAGAAACATTGGCATACTCATGTAAGCAACCTCTTAAAGAGGCCTTACTGAGAATCTGGGTACTTCAATATCTCCAGCACGGACAGTGGGTCGAAATCAAGTCTCAAATTGGGATGCGAACTCCCACACTTTGATTTTCCAATCATGACTTGTATTTTTTACCAACCACCTAATTTTTCAGAAAAACCTACAACCCCCTTCTCCCTTCCGAAAAGATAGGAGAGCATGGACAAGAGAGCACCTACCCCCTTGACTCGATCTCACAGCAGCTACTAAGGGCAAAGGGAATCCCCGAGTGAGGGCGAAAAGAAAAAGATAATTATATGCTCACAATCAACACAGCCAGACTACGAGAATGGGGGCAAGTAATGAGGAAAGAAATTATCCTCGCGAAATAAGCCCAAGATCCCCATAAAGACCCACCAATTACAAGCCCAAGTCCAAGAGGCTTATGAATAAACCAACCCATTGATTAGGAAGTAAGCAGCCTAAACTACCAAAATAGGCTAACCTACCTAAACAGCTTGATTTGCCAATCTACCTAATCTGTCGTCCACCTGATCTGCCAATCCACCTGATCTACCAATCCACCTGAACTAGCCGAACTGGCCAATCCACCTGAATCAGCCTGCCAAAGGTGACTGGCCCAACTAGGAAGATTAAGAGACGAGTTCATTCCACTTCCTTGGCGATAATGCAGGTCAAACTCCACTATGTTGGCAATTACACTCCTCCAAAGTGTAAATGTCCATTTTTATACTTTATAAAAGGACCCCCTACCTACATGGTAAATGGGGGGCAATCCAGAGAGATCCCAATAAAGAAAACCTTATTGTTCCATACAGGGTAGACGTTGAGAGTTAGACCCTCTCCCCCGACGTACACCCATCAAGGGTGGAAATGGGTCAACAACCTCCTATGTCTTGTGGATGCTTGCATATTTTTCTTTTTTTTTTGCCTCTTATATCTTCCACACTTTACAAATTCTTTAGTGGCCTTCAAGGCCTCGACAGCGGCCTCTGAGGCGCATCAACCAAGCATGTCAATTTTTTTTACCTTCATGCATATGAAGCATCTTTGTGCGTAAAGGTATGGTTGAGGGTGATCAAACTATGGTGACTTCTAAGGCCAAGATTTTGACCTCTGTACTAGTTCAAGGGAACACAGAATCCCCATGTTACTGTTAACGGAGAAGCGAGGCCTCTTGTACTACTTAGGAACATTTCCCATATGTGACTGTTACTTCTACTACAATCTTCATCTTCCACTACTATCATTGCGACCACTGCAAAGGTCACCAAAGTCATGTCTACACAGCATGTGCCTAACCTAAAAGAAAGTTTTGAGGCTTTAGATATTGTCATTGGCGTAAAAGACGCCAATGAGTGGTAAAGAAACTAAGCCACAAGCTCGATCCCATCCGTAAATGCCCAAACCCAATTCTCCTCTTCTCTTAGCATGAAGAGTTTTCTCTAGAGATAGGTGACTTCTAGTGCTTGGGAGCATGCCCCATTTTAAGTACTCAATTCAATTCAAGTTCTACTTGAAGTTTGTGCTTGTAATCGGCTCCAATTGAAGACAAAGTATGTGCATGAAGAAATCTACACGTGTGTTCCAACCTCGACGATATCAAAAGGGGGGAGCATCTCCCAACTACTCCTTCAAGTTGGATCATGTACATCCAACTTCGGGGGGAGTGTTAGAGAAAATCCAACATGTCCAATGTGTGGAGTGAAAAATATCCACTTATTTTGTCTTTCCTATTTCTATGTTTCCTATTTTTAATTTTGAATAAGTTGTTATAGATATGTTTTAGTTAATTAGATATACATTAAGATTTTAAGGGATTTGATTAAATATAGAGAGATTGAGTTTATTTTCATTCTTGTATTGGCACCCTATCTATATGAAGGGACCCAACTACATATTTTCTTCTTGAGATTCATAATAATAAAGTTTTCCAAATTCTAGTAATCTCCACAATTGGATTTAAGCATATTTTAAGATAGTTATTGTTTTCAATAATTCTATGTAAATATCTGTGCATGTTCGATGGCATTTGAGAAAATTAGAATATATGTATATTATTTTTACATCTGTTTCAATTTTTTATTCAACACAAATTACATGATGATTTTAAGTAGAGTGAAGATGGATGCAAAATCCATATGCAAAATTCATAGTTTTGTTTTAGCATATAGTCATGGCATGCTCATTTAAATATTAATGTGATATTGTATGTCTATATATGGACTTCAATTTGCAGCTGTGCCCCTCCTGATTTTTCTGGCTCCATCTCTCCCTAAGATTAAAGTTGGTTTAGATTTGCTAATCCCTATCTAGCACTTGACAGAAAGACCTGTTTCACTTGTGTTGATAAGCACAATGAACTAAATCAAATATAAGGGCCGGAGTTGCCTAACTAAAATCTTAGTAGCTGACAATTATTCTAACCACAAACAAGAGAGCACACAGTCCTCATTTGTTTGGATCATTGGTGTCAAAGGAAAGGGATTGTCTTAGAACATGCACGTTCTCTTTTCAGGGGAAAAGAATATACATGTTCAAAGCTATAAGACAAGAATCCAGGTTATTTGGTTTGAATTGTGAAAATTCAAAAAGTAAAACATTTGTAATGAACAAAACTTTAAAATTATAAATATACTAAAGTCCCTCTCAAAAAAATAGTATAGGTATACTAAAGTCCTCAGTATAAAACCTTTGATATCAGCCGCATCGACCTCCTAGGAAATGCTGCACCATAAACAGGCCCCCTGGCTAGAGTCTTTCTGCTTCTTAGGTTTATCGTTGATCGCTCACTTGCTTCAACAGAAGTACACCGCTTTTTATTCTCAGAAATATCTGATTTGGAATTTCTTTTGCAAGACTTCCCCATCAAATTGTTTAGTTTATTGTCCCTGAAGAAATGAAAGAACAAAATTATTTTTGATGTAATTGGAAATGACACTCAAACAATCAGCATATGGTAAGCATGAGAAAGGATTACCCTGAGCTCACTTTCTCCTTCACACATGAGTTATTACACTGCAAGAATGAAAAGCCTTAGCTTCTTTTTCTTATCAAGCAGGCCAGAGATACCGAGTCGAAAGGGGGAAAAAATGCATTTAATAGTTAGTAATATATTAAATTTTATAGCATGCAAGGAGCTCATGATTAGCTAGTTTACTAGTAAATTCAACCACTGCTAACTTAAAGAATGCAGAGTGTTGTGTAAATCATTAAGCATGAATCATCTTGCTTATTCGGAATGAATGGGTACAACCAAGATAGATATGAATCGAGACAAAGGAAACCATATAGCCAACCCCATTTAAAATTGGAAAAGGCTTACTTTTGGTTTTTGGGGTGTAAAACTGTCACATCATAACGAAAACATTCTGTCAAAAAGGGCAAGGAAAAACATGCGAGAAAAGTAATCAGATCTCGAGGAAAGTCAATATCATTGGTGGCTCTATTGCAATGATCAGCATTCTTCACAGGTAACTCAATGGAGTACACTATGCCAAATGGATTATCATAGTCCAACATTTATTCTAGTTCACCAAGTCAAGGGAACGGTTGATCATTTGCTTCACAGAAATAATTGCCCAAGAAGCCAGGGCCAGACCTATGCTTGGTTGTCCCTCTAATATCAGAATTCATGCCCCCAATTAAGTAAAGAATCAGTACTTAATTCTCCTGTCAGGCTGTCAGCAACCATCTCTTCCAAGAGGTAAAATTCCCTTCTGTTGGTTACCTTGTGGAGTTGCATTACCACCATCCACCCCATATAAGATAAAGTACTTCTGTAGTAGGAACCAAGAAGTTGATTGTTATATCTTTTCTTTGAAAGGGAGGTCGATTATCATTACTGTAACCTCAACCTTGCTTCGGACAAAATACATCTTAAGTGAGATGAAAATTACTTGAGAAAGAATATGTTTTACAGTTTTAGTTTGTTTTGTGTGCCTAGAATGTTTCAAGAATTTGACTTGGCAAGTTGTGATGATTAAATATGGAATCTCATATTGATTTAAAAATAACAATGAATACTTTTCAAAAACACACACACACAATGAATAGAATGTAATTTGAATTACCAACACCTTCTAATTTCTATTTTCCAAAACATGCATAATATACCATTTATTTTCTACGAGGTGATTGTAGGATAACAACAATCTTCTATGATCTTCACTCCCTAATGTGAAGGAAGATGGTTGGGATAATTCCTTCAGTATGCATTTATAGGGATTGCTAGTCTGATAGTCTAAGAATCCTATTCCAAAAGGAATGCTGACCTGGCCTTGCATGCGAAGAAGATAGATGACAAGAACACTATACATGAGAGTTGTTAAGAGGACGCCCTTCCCAAGTGCAATGGTGGTCACCTACTAGGACCTTCTTGATCACCCATTGATCCCATCCATACTCTACATGGGAGTGATGCTTGGGAGATTGATAAGGTAGCAAAGCAGCTACTTAAAAATTCCACGTAAATGATACCAACGAGCTTAAATATACCATGGACACTGTGGCCACTTAAATTAAAGATCCTTCACAAACTTGTTGAAAAAGGAATGGCTTGGCTTTCACCGAAGGACCTATGGGGCATGTTATTGACATTGTTACTTTCACTATTCCACCTGGTGTAATTTGCCAACCTAACCTCTCTATAAAAGTGAGGCTAGGGCTTTTCAATAAACTATTCCATTTTTATTCTTGGAGATGGTATTAAAGTAACATTCCTAAATCTATCCCGATAGCATCTTTGCCTCTCCCTTCTCTTCACCAAGAAAACTCATTACCTTCTCATCATCTCATTCTTGATCAAAGGGATCAGAGGGATGACACATCACTAATAGTGGTGCACACCAGCAGGGTGTGCAACCGCAGCATCATGCCTCCAGCAACAACACTTTCACCTCCTGCAGCACAGTGCTGCTTGAGCACAGTGCCATCAAGGCATTACTAACGCTTGGGTAACATTTCCAATTGCTGCCTATTGCAATCTATGCCAGGTCCACTCAGCAACTACACATCGAGGTCTGACCATGTGAATAATGTGCATTTCCAAGCACAATCTAACAAGCACCACTGCATAATTTGCATAACAACTTCAAACTTTGCACACATGATTCACGTAGTTTGTGAGCATTTTTTTCTCATGTAGGGTTACACATGTGGTTCTTTGCCAACTTATTTGTGAACCTGAAAGTGGTGAGGTGCAGTTGCAAATTTTGGGCCTTCCTATTTCTTATTCCTAGTGTGCGTGCAGTACTAGTCACTAATAAATTGTCCAGGAGAACAGTGGAGACCACATACCCTGCATGTTACTAGGAATGCTTTGTAGATCTTGACTATGATGTAGTTACATGGTGATTGTTACAATTTTACTCTCACACACTGTTATTGTCTTCTTTTGGCCCCAGCATGACAACTTTAGGGTAATCTCCTCCTGAGGTCAAACCATTGGCCTCCACTACTGATGTTACTTGAAGTTCAGGAACCCATAAACTCAATGGTGACCAAAAATACAATTTCTTTTAAATTTTCTACATATTTGTTGTAGGGCAGAAGAACCTATATATTCTGATTTTTTAACTGTTTGATAAAAAGGCATTCAAATATGAATAGGAAGGAGACAATTATTTGGTGACAAATTCAGTGGTGAATAGCATCACTTCAAGATGGCTGACAATACATATGGTACACAAGAAGTATGCCATGGAGATTTAGGGGAGCCTTGCAAAAAAAAATATTCTCAGAAATCCAATGACTCGCGATTACTGACATCTACACACGTATCTCTTCCACCAAAGCAGCCCCAGGTTAACTACTATGACATCATAGAAGTTACATATAAAGAGCTTGCCATCTTTCAGCCCTCATATTGTACTCAACAAAGTACTCAGCATCCACAGTGGCATGCATATGGATTTATTGATGGCCTCAATGCTTGCCATCAATCTGCCAAAGATCAATCATTGTACTTAAGTTCGATATATCATATATGAACTTCATACTGCCTATGGTATCCAAGTTTCCCTCGCTTCTCCTAAATAGATATTATGAAGAGCCTATAAAGAGTGAACTCTTCTGCCCCTGCATCTGAGGACGAGGGGAAAGGTAAAGCAACCACAACCCATCCTGTAAGCAATCCACCACGTAGGCCATAGGCTACAAAGCAAAGCAGCAAGGAAGGGATAAAGGTCCACAATAATCCCAAAGGAACTCCGCTGATGAGACCAGAAACAGAATTTCCACCCATTAGAAGAGAACTCCTGCAGTGAGACTAGGCCTTCCTTGAGAGCTCCATTAGGTCATGCCAAAAGAAAAAACCCCCAATAACAACCTTTCCTCCCAATCAATCAGGTCACTGCAAGAGTCACAAAAACTCTTTTTCCCGAGAGGATTAGTAGGGCCCATAACACACAGAATCCATTTAGTGAGAAAGGAATCATTTAGATTAAGAACACGTAATCCCCTATTCTTCTTACATTTGTGCACTTGATTCCAAGCAACAAAAGGCATGAACGAATCTCCAAAACCTGAAGCCCAAAGAAACTTCCTCCTGACTAAATCAATCCTGTCTAGCAACTAGGAGAATGGAATCAGTTAATTTCATTATGGGAGCCCTACACCTCTTTATAAACAGAAGAGATGTGAAAAAAATAACAACATAGTCGATAAGAAATAAAAGAAACACCTAGCTCTACTACAGCACTACAAAAAATACCATCATCTAACACTCCCACTCAAGTTGGAGTATGAATATCAATCATGCTTAGCTTGGAACAGTACGCCTCAAAAGTAGATCTCGCAAGGAGTTTTGTGAAGACATCTACAGCCTATTCCTCATAAGTGACACTCATGGTATGTAACGTCCTACACTGAATAAGGTCACGAATGTAGTGACAACCAATCTCTATGTGATTTGTCCTCTCGTGGAATATACGGTTATTGGCAATATAGGTTGTTGCTTTGTTGTCACACATCTCCATAAAGCTATCCACAGGAACATGAAGATCTAACAGAACTGACTTGATCCAGACCATCTCAGCAGCTATCTGGGCCATGGCCCTCTACTCTGACTCTACACTGTATATAGATACAACTGTTTACTTCTTGCTCCTCTATGTAACCAAATTGCCGGCAACAAAAGTGCAAAAACCTGCGGTAGATTTTCTGTCCCCAACACAAGCAGCATAATCAGCATCAGAGTATGCTACAATCCCCATGGACATTCCCTTACGGAGTAATAATCCTCATCCCAGTGCTTTTTTCACGTACCAAACCACCTACATTACAGCTTCCCAGTGTTGCCTTGTTGGCTTATTCATTGATATAAATGCCGCCGGCATGCCGTCGGCAAGGCCATTTCTGGAAGGGGGTCATGCCGACATGACTATGTTATCGATTTACAGGTGTGCCGCCGGCATGCCGAGGAATTTCGGCGGCATGCCGATCGACGCTGCAGGAGATTCGGAGGGACGTTTGCATGCCGATCAACGCTCTGTTTAAAATGCAGGTGCTAGAGATTCGGAGGGGCTGAAATCTGAAATAGGGGGGATTAGTCAATGGCAGAAATTCGAAAATTGGGGGACTGTCACACACTCAAACAGAGCGGTTTGAATGCAGGAGTGGGAGATTCGAAACTGGGAATGTGGGGGGGTTGAAATGACACACACACACACGATGATTAGCTCAACTAGAGACACTCAAGCTTTCCAAGTAGACACACACACACTTCATTTTGAGTATTTATGTGATTTTCTGTCGGCATGTTATCGGCATGCCCTCGGCATTCCCACGGCGTGCCCTCGGCATGCCCATCGGCATGGCCATCGAAAAATGGGCATTTCCACGGCATGCCTTCGGCATGCCCACGAAATGTACACTTAAAATTTTGTCGGCACGGCGTCGAAATCGGCATTTCGAACCTTGGGCTTATTCATAAACTAGCTAAGTCGCCCAACGGACAAAGACAAGTCTGGACAAGTGATGGTAAGGTAAAGAAGCTTACCCACCAACTGCCTGTAAGCCCTACTGTCAACGGCCTCAAATCCCTCATCATATAAATGGGCCTTGGGATCCATGGAAATATTTGTTGGCTTAACTGCTAACATGCCAATCTCCTGAAGGAGATCAAGAGCATTCTTCCTCTGCAAGAGTACCACTCCATCCCTACCACGTACAACCTCAATGCCCAAGAAATACCTCAGCTAGCCCAAATCCTTCATGACAAACTTTTCTAATAGGTACCTCTGGACTTCGTCTATCCCATCTCTATCATCCCCAGTAATGATAAGATCATCAGCATACACCAGGAGCGCCACAGTCCCTCTGTTAGTCCTCCTGGTAAATAAGGAGTGATCTGAAAAAGAGCATCTTAGACCAATTTGCTGAAGCACCTCTGATAACTTCTTAAATCAAACCCTTGGACTCTACTTCAGTCCATAGATCGCTTTCCTCAATCTACACGCACTCCCCCTTAACCTCAAAACCCAAGGGCTACTACATGTAAACCTTCTCCTAAATATCGCCGTAGAGAAAGGCATGCTTCACATCAAGCTGCTATAACGGCCAGTCCCAGTAAGCAACAACAGAAATAAGTATCCGAACAGTGGCAAGCCATGCAACGGGAAGAAAGTATTAAAGAAGTCCACCCCATATATCTAGATGAACCCCTTTACCACTAGCATATCCTTATACCTCGAAATAGACCCATCGGAGTTGTATTTCAAGACAAAGATCCATCTGGATCCAACTAGTTGTGTACCTGTAGGAAGTAAGGTGAGATCACTGATTTAAATGCCGACGGCATGCCGTCAGCAAGGCCGATTTTGAGAGGTGACCATGCCGATATGGTTGCAATGTCGAAAGTCAGGAGTTTCGCCGGCAAGCCGACCATACCGACGACATGCCGACATGCCGATGCCGATGATGTGTGCTTGCTGCAGACTGCCACTGCCATCTCTTCCACTCTACTAATGCCACTGCCATCTCTACCGCTGCTTCAGGCTGTAGCCTGCATCGTTACTTATGGAACTTCTCGCCTTCTTGGTGGACTTGTTACCTGCTAAGAAGGTGGGGGAGCGTCTCCCTGTATAGGGTGGCAGCCGCACGTTTAGGATTTCCTCCAATGATGACTCTTTTGGAGGGAAGGGGAAAGGGGACAAAGGTAACGGGAGGTCGTGCGGTGCCAGTGCCCGCACTAGCTGGTGGCATGATGCAATGGCCAATGTGAATGGGGTGGGAATTAAGGTGTGTGCACTGTGTGCATGGTAGAAGAGGATGAAGAACGACAGTTATCACAGTCTACTTCAACCGCAAAGGATGACTCAAATGATGGCTCAAATGCAGATGCATTTGTAATGGTAGAAGGATCTGGATCAGAAGGATCATCCGACAGAGGAAGACATGGTGGTCAAGTGCAAACTCAGGGTGCTAAAGAATATGACGAACGACACACCAATATCCATGGCGAACATATTCCAAATCCAAGTCCACCAGCCATGGATTACGAGGGATATCCAAGTCACGATGCCTACATGGAGGATTTGAGCTCCTCAATTGGTTCCATGAGCATTAATGATCAATTTTTTGGTTCTTCAGCACCTGGATCTGGATATGACATGGGATCATACGACACAACACATGAAACGGGATCTTCGTATGCTCAACCATTCTACCCGCAATCATTTGCACAACCACCGCCTTCATATAATTATCCATCATATTCATACGTTGAGTCCGAAAATGTTGACACTTCTGGGACTAAGACTGGGAGTGATTATTCTTACCCATATGAGTATGGTATGATCCAAAATTATTTTACTCAGCAGTTCCAACCCCAAGCTCCCCCTCAAATGCCAATATCAGAAACATCACAAGATGATTCTAGAACAGGATTCTCACAAACACGTGCAACTAATTATGCACGTGAGCAGCGTGACAGACCATACACAGATAGTAAATTTCCCCATCTTGGGATTTTTGTTAGTATGAATGAACATGAATACAGACAGCACATAATGGATTACCAGACAATGTATTCATATATGTCTTGGAAGGATTACCGTGAATACATTCAAAGTATTCATAGACACAATAGTCAACAATGGTATCAATCAAGTGGTGATAGTACCCATGATAAAGATATGAATCCAGCAAGACACTCTTGGTTCTGGTGAAATCTGTCTTTCAAGTTCCAAGTCCTGACTTCCGATACATCATACATCAAAACATTACAGTTTTAACTTTTACTTTGAAACTATACACTTTGATTCTTTCATTCTTAAATTCTTTGTATTCTTCTATTATTAAATTTTCTGTATTCTTAACATGGTAAGAATATTTGATCTCATTATTGAATTAACATTGTATGGTCATGTTGTATATGAATATTATGATGTAACATTCTTATTGTTACATAATCAACATTTGATTGTCTTGAAACTGATATCATTTTGACCACTACTACCATTCTTGTCGACATGCATCAGCATGCCCTCGACGTGCCTCCGAAATGGCATTTTTTCGAGCCATCGAAATCTTCGAAATCTACCATCGAAAAACAGGCATTTCTCCAGCATGCCCACGAAATGCACACTTGCAATTTTATTGGCACAGCGTCGAAATCAACATTTCGAACCTTGGGTGAGATCCCAAGTCTATCTACTCTGAAGTACTGCCATCTCATCCTCCATGACTTGACACCACTTTGGATCAAGTATGACCTGCTAATAGGTAGACGGAATGTGTGACGTAGTAAGTGCCTGACAGAAGCTACTAATCTGAGAGGCAAGACCATCGGCAGCCAAACTACCTGCAACACAATATCTCGACTCACATGTAGGGCGTCTTCCTAGTGACAATAGGAAGGTCAAAATCATCTAGTATCTTTGACTGAGTCGCTGCAGAAGAGGCCTCACCACTATGGTGATCTACACTGTCAAGGGGATCAAGTCTAACAAAACTATGACTGGCATCAGGGACAATCTCAACTACCTCTGAACCATCAACTACTAGTGAGGCAACTGAAATGTGGTGTGAGACTTGTGATAGATACACAATGACCCATGCAATCTCTCAAAGTCACTCAAGGAGGAGCTCATCTATCCAGCAACTGGAGATCCAGACTGAGAAGCAAACACCTTAATCTCTACAAACGAACACGCAAGGGAAAAAGGCAGCATCATGAAAAGAGCTCATCTGTCCAACTACTAAGAAATATGGTGTATCTTCATGGAAAGTCACATCAGCGCTAACATAATGTCTGTTCTCCAGAAGATCATAGCAACAGTACCCTTTCTATATCCTAGAGTATCCCAAAAATACACACTTAATAACAGGAGGAGCCAGCTTGTCATGACCAAGTAACGACACATGAGCGAAAGCAATGCATCCAAAAGTCTTGAGAGACACATGGAATAACTCACCATCTGGATGCAGTAGAAAAATAGGTATCTGCTCATGAAGAACTGAGTTGGGCATCCTATTGATAAGATAGGTCGCTGTCAGAACTGCATCCCCCAGTATCTCTGCAGCACATTGTGATGAATCAGAAGTGTATAGGCAACATCCAACAAGTGCCTATGCTTCCACTCTGCGACCCCGTTCTGCTGTGAAGTGTAAGGACAGATGGTCAAGTGGACAATCCCACGGGTCCTGTAGATCTCCTTAAGTCTTGCAGTGCAAAACTCAAGGGCGTTATCGATCCGCACCATTTTCACTGTGGCTGAATACTGTGTGCTAATCTCCAGAATAAATCTATGCATCCTCTAACCTTTGCCTTGTTCTTCAATAGGAACACCCAAGTTGCTCTAGAGAAATCATCTACGACAGCCAAATAGTATCTATATCCCATCCTGTCTAGGACTCTACTCGATCCACATACGTCTATGTTAAGTAGCTAAAATAATATTGAAGATCCATTAGAGGTGCCAACTGACAAGGAGGATCGATAGTGCTTACCCAATTGGCAAGCATCACACTATATGGTAGCAATTGGGGAAATATGTGGTATCACCCTCCTGAGGCGATCCAAAGACAAGTGGTCAAGATGAACATACCACTGTAGAACACTCCCGCTACCATATCGAGTAGCTCCTGCAAATGGCTCCTATCTTAAGCGATAAGCACCATTCTCTTCTCTACCTCTAACAACAATCCTCGCCGTGAGCTTATCCTGAACAACGCATCTGACATCATCGAAAATCACTCTGCAATTGGGATCCTTCGTGATTCTGATCACAGCCAATAGACTGAGCGGGAATTCTGGCACATGCAACGCGCTAGACAGCTGCAAACTGGGGGTCACAGACACCTCCCCCTTACCCCTAATTGGGGTGTATCTACCATCAGCTACCCATACAGTCTTCCCCGAGGGAATAGACTGTAGCGAACAAAAGTAGGTTTGATCACCGCATAGATGCTGTGACACCAGAGTCGATCAGCCAACCTACTCCATGGTGGCTCCCGTAATACTCCTGGTGCACCAGACACACTACCATTGGTGTCAAGCAGACCACATCCAAGGAAAAAGGAGACGAATGTAAAGTCTATTGTCCGTGTCAACTCATCCACAACCAGAGGAACAAGAACATAGATTTGAATTGCTGCATCAAACACCAATGTTCGAGGAATACACACCCCAAAAATCATCAATAAGGAGAATATACACCCCAAAATCAAACTGTAAATCTAGGAAAAATCATACCACTATACGACGTTGCACCACTACACCAATATAAAGGTTCTTGATCTAGAACTCCATCACCACGACACCAAGAACCTTCCTAGAATTGTCGAAGAGAGACCCATGACCTACTGTCATCTCCCTACTGCCGAAAACAACCTGGCAGGGAGAGAAGACGGCGAGAAGACAAGGTCGAAGCCCCCCTACACCCTCGCCACGCACTGGACAAGGACAGTGGCCCAACGGCGAGGCTGGGCAGTGCTACCTAACCTCGGACGGGGTTGAAAGGGGCGACACTAGCCTAACAACAGGGCAGCGACATGGCCTGGCCGCAGACGAGACTAGGTTGGGCAGAGCTAGCTTGACAACAGGGCCACGACGTGACCTGCCCCTAGGAGCAGAGGCACTATTGCAACGGGATGCTGCTACTGTGGCAACGGTGCTAGTACTGCTGCTGCAATGGCTAGCACAGCCGCCAATAGCTGCGATGGCAACGGTGAAGGGGTTAAGGTTTTCGTGGTTAGGGTTTTAGAGGCCTTAAGGGTAGAATACCTAGAGCCCCGATCTAGGACCACTGCTTTGATACAAAGTAGGAGAAAGAAATCGATTAATTTCATTATGGGAGCCCTATACCCCTTTATAAAGAAGAGAGGTGTGGGAAAAATAACAACATAGTCCATAAGAAATAAAAGAAACACTTGGCGCTACTACAACACTACAAAAAACACCATCATCATCTAACAAAGCATGCGCCCACTTCTCACTAAATGGATTCTATGTATAATGAGCTTCATCATGCACAGGAGAACGTTATTCGTGTCTTCCCCCTATATCCGAAAATCAAAACAAGTTGTAGCAAGGCACCGAATCAATTGATGTCATTCTCCGTACAATAAATTACTTCTTCGAATATGTTGTGATTTGAGTTTCACACCTACATTAAGCTACTCCATTGAGAAACTTGGTTTAGTTGTGAATAATGATTTAGAACTACGAAAACTCTAAGCTAAGAGGCTTAGGTACAAGACTAGCCATACTGAGAGATAAAACTGCATGAGTTGCTTGTGGAATTATGATTTGCTTTTTCTAGATTGATTGTTGTGGAGAATAAGGGTGGCCACGTGGCAACCAATCTGTCCGCCGGTGGGCCTGTGGCCTTTTGGGTTTAGTTGGTTGGCTTGCAAGCCAAGTTATGCCACATGTGACAACTTTGTTTAGGTAATAGGAGTCCAATATTTAGAAAGAGATAATTCAGGATTGTGATTAGTTGAGTTTGTTAGGATGTGATTTGATTGAGAGTTATTTTTAGAAGTAGGAATAGATCTTTTTATAAAAAGATAAACATTGCTTATTTGAGTTGAGTTGCAATAAATCAAGTTTTACTACAACTCCCCCTCTCTCTCCCTTTCTTCTCACTATTGGCCCCTCTCTCTCTCCATCACCTACTACATTCTACACATGGGATCTACCACTTTCCAAGGTCGTCACGCTTCCACGAATCTTCACAATTGTGATATCATAAATACCTCTTTTGAGAGTTATTTCTATAAACAAGTATTTAGATCCTTGGGTGGGGGTCCATCTACATTGTGTGTACTAAAAGTATTTTAACACCCTCCTTGTTTTGTTTGTATGAAACAATAAAACCCCAACTACTAGTGGGGACTAGGGCGTATAAGACTGGTGCTACCATGGTTTTTCTCTTCCTTCAAAAGGCTTTTCCATGTAACTTTGTCTCTTACATGTGATTGCAATTTAGCATGCTATCAAATAGGATTAACATCATTCTTGTGATCATTGAAGTCTACCACATAGATGCATGTTGAGGGCCTCTACGCATTGATTCGTCTATTTGTGCATGCTAGGGTCAATCCAACCCTCTCTCTACCAGATCTGACTATCTAGGGCTCTGACCGTAGTGGTACCGATGGCCATATCCAACCACTTAAGGCTTCAATGGTGACACTCCAGCTAGGTTTTCACCTATTATAGCCTTTAATGCTCTTCTTCATGCTAAAGAAGGCTCACTTATACATAACACAAACCTCTTTTAGGTTACACCTGAACTACATGGTTTAGGATCCCTCTAGATGGCATCACCAGCATTGATTCCAACACTGGCGACCATCTAATGAACAACAATTGGTGAAAGTGGTGCTTGTGGCTTAATCCGAATTCCAATCAGATTATTCTTCATTCAGAAATGTTTTTGAGTTATTTTCTTCCATTTTAAATCTTTCCAAATTCTTTCCAATGTTGCATCCTAGGTTTTAAGGATTTCTTTGTATCGTTGAAGCCCACCATTAGTCATTCTTGGCTTGAGGTAATTTCTTCCTTGTAAATGGTAGCTTCCGAAGAAAAAGTTGATCCAAAGATCATGAAGAGCCAAGAAAGTACCAATATTCTAAGGGATTTTTACATATATACCCCTATAAACTTTCAATCAGACGTATACACCCATATGTTTTAGGTATTGACATATATATCCCCACTAAATATGTTTCATCAGTATGGATACCCCTCCGTCAACCTTCGTTTATTTGGGTAAGTGAAGATGGGTTAAGATGCACCTACCGTGGTTACTTACCTTGGTTAATGATTAGGATAAAAAGGGATTGGCAGGAAAATCGCTTGGAGAGGATCCATCGTTTACTCTTTCTTCTCCTCCCTCTTCTCTTTCGATCTCCTTAGTCGCAGGAACATCGATCGATCAAGCTCCTCTACAATTACATCTTTGATCAATCGGCCTTCTCCCTCCCAGCAGACCTCTTCAACAATGTAAAAACCTCGTCGACCATCGCAGCTGCTCCTCGTCCGTTTATACTGAGTATGTAGGAAGCTCGTCAACCATCGCAGTTACTCATCCGTTTATACTGAGGTTAGTGTTTTCTTATTAGAGTTTTTATTGGGGATTCAAGTAGGGTTTTGCTTAGGGTTTAGGGATTTCATAGAGGGATGCATTTTAGAGTTTTTTTAGGGGTTAATGTTAAAGTTTTGATTAAGATTTTAATTAGAGGTTTGATTTGGGAAAGGAGTAAGGTTTTATTTAGGGTTTAGGAGTTTGATAGGTTTATTTAGGGATAAGTTTAGACTGTTTTGATGGATGATTTGGGATTTATGGTTAGGGGTTCAATAGTTTCTTGGGGGTTTATATTAGGGATGGTGTTAGCTTTGATTTAGGGTTTATTGTTGTTTTCGCGTGTTTTTCAATGACCCACAGGAGGTTATATTAAGGTTGCATTTAAGGATTTCTGAGAGCTTAGATTAGGGTTTTGATTTAGGGTTTAAAATTGATTTTTGAGAATTGATAGAGAGCTTATTACAATTTACATATGCTAATGTTTGCTCATGTGATTACAAGTGTATAGGAGGACAAGAAGGGTGGTTGTGAAGGGGTCGAAGTGGGACTTTTAATTGATAGTAAGAGGTTTTCAGGTAAGCTTTTACATGTCAAAAATTTTCCCATTGCATGGATGTGTTTCATGGATGCATTCTCAGCATACCTGAATCTAATGTGGCAGGATGGTTTGGTGGAGAGGACAAGGTATCCTCTCCATTTGTGTAAGGTATGGAGGATATTTCCAAGAGTTGAGAGGAGAAGGTGAAAAGTACAACTTGGGGAAGCAAAAGATGATTCCCATGGATCCAAATGAGACATGTTGTTCAACCTATGTAATGATTTGACGAAGATCTTGCCATGGAGTGTCCAATCAGCAATGTCATTGGGGTATAAGGATCCAGACTCAAGAATCTCTAAATATATTGATCTTACCAACGAGAAGGAAATGATGACAATGTTTAATCGACACATGGATGGCAAAAGTGTAGAATTGGTTATTACATTTTCTGACATAGAAGCACTTAGTTCTGGAAATAAGTTTAGTGAGATGTCGCAAGTAAAGAGGTTAGAGTATCCTGATTGTGGACCATTAAATGTTGTAAAGGAAGACAATGTTGGTGAAACTAAGATGCATGGTGCTTTAACAAAGAATCATGGTGGTGAAACAAAGTTGCATGGTACTGAAAATAAGGTTGATGGCGTTGAAACAAATATTCATGACGTTGAAACAGAGATGGCTAGTACTGAAACATAGGTGGATTGGGTTGAAACTGAGATGGCTAGTGCTGAAACTAAGGGTTGAAACAGAGATACATGATGTGGGGGAAGAGGGAGCAACGATATTATTAGATGATGAAAATATTGAAAGTAGTAATGTGGTGAATAGGAAGAAAACACAAGGAAATATTAACGAAATTGACAGTTCAAATGTGAAGAGTAGAGGTAGAAATAGAAGACAACAGAGAAGTACATCTACAAGGACGAGAATAGTAACTTATAAATCTTTTCCAATTAATGATGTAATGGGAGATCTAATAGATTCATCTAATGACACTGATTTTGTTGTTGGCGATGATGAATCTGAAGATGGGTCAAATTCTTAATTGTATAACTTGACATATAATCATCTTGATTCTGCTGTTGATGAGGTTTGTGGCTATGAAGATGAAAACTTAGAAATGGTTGAAACTACTGACATGTACATTGAAAAGGCATTTGATGATGTGAAAGGCTTCAAACATGCTTTAGCCACACATTGCATTAAGGGAGGGTTCAAGTTTAAGTAGATAAAGAGTGATCAAAGAAAAGTTACTGCTAGATGTTTTAACCTAGAATACAAATGGAGAATACATGCTTCTAATTTGGATGATAAGAGGTTTAAAGTGAGAACACTTAATTTCCATCACACATGCCCTTCTGTGAACATGGCTGGCAATGTGATGGCCTCCCAACACTCGATTGCATGCTTAGCTGGTAGATGGCTCAAAGAGCGACCTACAATGACTATGAAGGACATTTTTAAGAAAATTTTCGAGGAATTTTGCATCCATCCACCATACAAGAGGATTTACCAGGAAAAAAATGACTTGGAGAAGATTTTTGGGAAGGTGTAAGTTTCATATGAGACTTTACCAAGTATGGTGTATGAATTGAATAGTGTCACGCATTACATGACAGACCCAACTAATGCATTCTTAAGGCTCTTTGTATCATTCAAGTCATCCATAAGTGATTTTTGAGTGGTTGCAAGCCATTTATAGGCCTAGATGGTTGCCATTTGAAGGGGAAGTACTTTGGAACATTGCTAGCAGCTACTGCACTAGATGATACCAATGGACCATTTCCGGTGGCATTTGCAATAGTAGAAGATGAGTCTAGTGCATCTTGGACATGGTTTATGGATTGTTTACGTGAAGGGATTGGTTTTGGAGATGGCAATGGATTGACAATCATATCAAATGGTCAAAAGAGTTTGCTCGAAGCGATTCAAACAACATACCCAACAACTGAGCATAAGACTTGCATGAGACATCTTCACAAGAATTTGAAAAGGCTTTTCAAGGTGAAGATTTGGAGCACTTAGTTTGGAGTGTTACACGAGCATTTGACAAACAACAGTACATTCATCATATGAATGAGATTGTGGAGGTCAACACTGTTGTATTTGAATACTTTGATGACATTAAGAAGTGGGCTAGGCACACTTTTAGTACTGCTGCGAACTGCAATTATTTGACAAACAACTTGAGTGGGTCATTTAATGCATGGATTTTTGATGGAAGGTAGCTCCCTATTTGTGAGTTAATTGATTGGATTAGACAAACAATGATGACTACGATAGATGATTGAAGGAAAAGGGCAACCCAATTGAGAAGTATTTTGCTTCCAACAACCATAGAGTACATCAAAAATGTTTCAAGGGATTTACAAGGATTTATTATGAGGCAGTTAGATAACAATAATGTCGAGGTTGAGTATACCTCAGGTAGATTTGTTGTGAGGCTCAATGAAAGGCATTGCTCATGCAAGAAGTGGCAAATGAATGATCTTCCATGTACACATGCTGCGGCAACCATTGGTAGCATTAGAGGCCTCAAATGGGAGAATTATGTTAGCCATTACTACAAGATTAGTACCTACCAGTTGGCTTATAAAAAAGGAATTGTTCCAATGCCCAGTAAAGAACAATGGCATAAGGTTGAACTCCCATATATTGTGAAGGCTCCAAATTCTCTAAGGTCTCCGGGAAGGCCAAAAAAATATAGAATTCGTAGGAAGCAACAAGATGTCTACAGGTGAACTAAATCTAAGCAACAAGACTAATTGTCTACATGTAATCTTCGGCTCAATAATCACAGGCACATTCTTTAATTCCATCTCAATTTCTCATCCCTTCGTATGTACATCTTTAGTGCAATTTGAAAGGTTAAAAACATGATCAACACTTGGGAGTAGAGTATCAACTTCTTCATAAGCATCTTCACATGTGATAACTCATTCATCTTCTCTTTCAACATAGAAATTTCGTTTGCCAAATTTTGCAGTTGCTTGTCTCTCTTTTCTTCCATCTCATATTTCATTACATTTTTGTAGGACCGATCTACCAAATCAAAGTAATTGCAACTTCTAGATTTGCATGTGTAGAACTGCTGCCCTTTACTTCATGATTTGTTGAACGTCCTTACTGCAGCTAGAAGATTGCACCAGCACCTAATATGTGGACCTTTTGATGATCCTTGAGATGAAGAGTCCATGAAATCTATAGTTTGTATTACACAAAAAATTTATGTAAGCATTGTAACTTCTAAGTAAAAGAAGAAAATATCTGTAACTAAGCCTTCTATAAACCTTCATCATGTTCACATACCTGCTGAGATGTAGAAACTAACTTTGTACTCTTGAAAAGTTAAATAAAAGCCTTCCAAATTTATTTCCTATTTATTTTTATTCAAAGAATTGCTATAGGCACCATTAAATAGGTTTCCAACAACAAATAACCATTGAAAGCCCATTTCAAACTCTCCTCCAACGGCTACTGTCTCAGGGGCATATATGCATTTTCAATATTTCACTAACGGCGTGTTAACGGCTCTATCTAACGAAAAGTAACCGAAGGGCATGACATACCTAGATTAGCAACTTTTTAGGGGTATATATGTCAATACCTAAAACATAGGGGTATATATATATAGATGTAAAAACACCATATTCTAATTGTTATAGTTGAATTTTATAATAAGTAGAAGCAAAATATCAATGCAATAAAACCATGAAAGAACACTTGGGTTTACGTAAAAACCCCCTCACGAAGAGCAGAGAGAAAATCATGGGAGGCCCCAATAGGGCAGAGATCTGTATTGATCTTCTCAAAGAAATAAGTAGGGGATACATGCCTATTAATAGACCACCACACACTGCTCTCAACACTCCCCCTCAAGCTGAAGCATGGAATGCTTAGCTTGTAACAAAACACTATCCACATTCTATAACAAAACACATTCCTCTCAACTGGTTCTCGCTTATAGGTAGGAACACAGACTGGAGCTACTGAAGGAACTGTTGATGTCTCTGACAAGGGCCTCTCCTCTGGAGACTACAAGTAGTGCTGGTGGCTCCCCATTCAGTATCCTTGTAATGGGTCTTCCCTCTGAAGACCTCGAAGCTAGATCACTTGCATAGAAACCGACTAGGCCCTTCCTCTGATGACCTCAAAACTAGATATCCCTCTCTGGAGACCTCAAAACTCTGGACCTCCCAAAGTTAGGTTTCTTATGTGATGATCTGTAACTCACAACATCCGTAGCAATATCCGATGTCATCTTAGAACTATTGAAGGATGCCATCGTGGCTTAAGAAGAGAGAGACGCATATCTAAAAAACTGCAACAAAGAGACACCCAAATGAAGGTGACTACAATAGGTATCCACACTCTCCCTTTCTCCCATACTCAAATGAGAGAAGAAAATAATACCGAGAAGAAATAACAATTAAAATAAGGAAGACCTCCGCCTCTTCTCATCACCATCTCTTTTTTTTCTTTCCTTTTTTTGTTTTGAAAAATTTTCTTCCTTGTATATTTTTTCATTTTTCTCTTTTTTTTTTTTGGAAAGTTTTCCTCTTCTCCTTTCATTCCTATCCCCTAGTTTTATTTTATATATAAAGATGACAACAAAAAAAGGATAAAATAGGCAAAATACCCACACACACCTTCACAACTTAAGTTTAATGGAGCACAGCATTAACAACTGCCAAAGGAGAAGTAGGCACCACAGTGATCGCTCACCAAGGGAGAGCCCGCTCCACACGATCAATCACGAACCTCTCCTCCTACCCACGCACACGAGCCCACTACTCCTGCTGCTACTGTTGATGCTATCATCACCGTGGAGGAGCTCTTATGGACCAGTTGGAGACCACGGAGAAGTGCCAACGCCACCGTTGAGCCCTAGTGGCTCCACTAGTCGCCGCCCGAACCCAATAGCACCGCCAAGCCCCGCCTGGGCTTCCCACAACGTTGCAACGCCTCCAAGAACATCTTCCTTCCTCGTTGCAGCACCAACTTCGCCATGACTTTCGTCTTCTCCTTTGCCATCACTACCTCTTGCATCACCTTGACAACATCGGCCTCTCCGACGTAGATCGCGACCCATCGTCGCCTCCAGCAGTGGACTTCCTCACCCCTACGCGATCTAGCACACATTGAGCCCACACTACTGCTATTGTCCATCAAGCATGATAATGGAGTTTTCTCCTCCACCATGCGACGCTCGCATGGCCATCTCCACCTCGATGTTGCACACTCATCGCATAGTCCACCTTCTTCGACTTCCTGCAACCTCGCGAGAACTCTCCAAAAATAGAATGATAAACATAATCGAAAAAATAACCCAAGAATTGACTCGCTTTGATACCAAGTTGAATTTTATAATAAACAAAAGCAAAATATCAAAGCAATAAAATCATAAAAAATACTTGGATTTACGTGGAAACCCCACTCACGAAAAGCAGGGAGAAAAACACAGGAAAGGCCCTGATAGGGCATAGATCTATATTGATTTTCTCAAAGAAATAACTAAGGGGTACATGCCTATTTATAGACCACCACACAATCTACATTCCCACAACTTACGATGTGATACAAAACACCACACGCTCCTCTCAACGGTTATCATCAAGTTGACCAAAGATAACAACTTGTTGTGGTCAGCCATAACAAAGATGGCAATAACATGCCAAGGGTATATTAGCTACATCGATGGCATGAAGTAGAAGCCTACACCTACAAACAATCATGGGATAAATGGTACCAAAAGGACAGTGAAGTCAAGACATGGATAGTCAACTCCATGACCGCAGAGATTCAACCACTTTATCTTGAGAATGAAAATTGCTAGAGACATGTAGGTAGTACTAGAGGCCACATGTGTTCTAACATATCTATTATCTAATGCAAGATATCTATAATATGCAATAAGGTACCATGACCATGGCAACTACCATGATGCCCTGAAATCCAAGTCGAAGGACTTGGATTATCATGCAAAGGAGACCTAGGAACGTGCAAAAATATCATAAGCTTTTCCGGAGAGCAAATGGAAGAAACCCACCTTCACTTTGTTAGGAGAGATGCACCCAAAGTTTGAAGTTGTGAAAAGTCACATCCTCGATTCCAACAAGATTTCGAGCATTGAAGAAATGTACTTTCAGGTTGAGGCTAATTAGGAGCGGCAATGAATGATAAGCTCCAAGACTTCTAATGGTGGTGGTGACACCAAGATCTCATATCGCTCTGCTTTCGTTAGCCGAGGAACAAACGGAGGCAAAGGACCATATGATTGTGTTAAGGCCAACAAAAGTGCACCATGTGCCTCAAAAATGGACATATCATTGATTATCTTCGTGATTTCCACCTGGAGAAAAGGCAGGGATTTAGGAAAACTGGCCAGAAAAAAAAAGGTTGGAGTCAGAGTACTCAAAGTGGGAAGTTACTTGCAGTTATTGTAATAATGTTTTTACATATATCGAGGTCCTCCTGTAAAAGAAGATGGGAAGGGGGTACTGAGTTATTTCTATAAATAAGCAGTTGGTTCCTTGGATCTAGGTCCATATATAAATATTGCAACATCCCTCCTTGTTTTGTTAGTGAAAACAAAACCCTAGCTATTAGTATATGCTAAGGTGTAGAGCTAGTGCTCCTGTGATCTCTCCTTTTTCCAGGTATCGTCTTCTTGTGTGTGATTCCTATTCAACACTTTCATTTGCATGCTATTTGTTTAAATATCATTCAAGCATATTTCTTTAAGCACCATTCAACCCTCCCCCAATCCCCAGCGCACGAACCATAGAGTGCACTACTTCAAAACCAAGACAGTAAAGCCACGCAAATCATGCCTGACGCAATTTGAGCACAAACTAGCCACAACTCAATTCCCACGGAAAAGTTTGAATCCCGAAAATGTGATAACTAAAAGCATGATCTATGTTCTTTCACCTACGAAGGATAAGTCGATTACTCTAAAAGTGATAAGTACCTCATGTTTTTTTTATTATGAATAGGGCTTGATCGGGCTTCTCAGTAGAGGGAAGATCCGACCAAACAATCACACAAAAGATAATTACAAGAAAAACAAGGAGATCGGTGATCTAGTTCCACCGCAAGGGATGTACATCTAAGGGGAGAACAAGGCTCTCAGAAAATCCACTAGAAATAGCAATATTACAATATCTCGAAGTTCCTCTCTCTCGGATTGCATGAAGAGGTCCTTGTAAGGACCTTCTTCTCTATTTATAGCTACAGAGAGAGTCGTTATCGTCGAGAAATCTAACAAGATCTCCATGGTCTTGTCGTGTTCCTTGGTAAGCCTGTTATCGGGGCTCGTCCATTGTCAAAACACTAATTGCATCGGTAATCTCATGATTACTGCTGATATGGCATTATGGGCACTGTTACCGTGCTTTATTTATTTTGGAAGCGCTGGACCTTGAGGAGAGGCCATGTTTGCCCGAATCCGGATCCGCTAGAATGGAGGCGAGTCAAGCTAGATCGAGTCCGCTTATTTACTTCAAGTCTGGGGTGTCCGAATCCTTATATAGGCTACATGCGAAATTTTAAGTCTGATGCCACTTTTTGCCCCTCATCATATGCACTCTCTCTAGCGGGCAAATGCCGCTGAGAGAGTAGTAAGGATACTTAAAACTTCGCAATATAGAATGCTCCTAAATGTTGTCCTGTCTGTATGACAAGCGAGGGAAACATTTGTGATGAGGCAGAAAGTTTTAAGACATTTTCTTGTCGACCTTAAGAGGCGGTGTGTCAGCCTTAGGAGGCAGCAATGTTAAGGGACCATGGGCGCAAGGGCCCAATTTCCCCTCAGCCTTAAGAGGCGATTTGCCAGCCTTAAGAGGCGGCAATGTTAAGGGAACGTGGGCACAGAAGCCTGATTTCCCCTCAGCCTTAAGAGTGGCAATGTTAAGGGAACGTAAGGCACGCCAAACTAAGTTCTTGCAGACCTTGAGAGGCAGGTACCTAAGAAATGGTCTGATGTAAGAGTCACCTTCCGGGAGTGATGTCTAATCACTGTGGGAATTGGATTTTGTCCTCGGTGTGACAAGACCGGCATTAATTGCCGTTACGATGAAGCGAAAGCCTCAAGTATCATGCCTGTCATTAATGTGACTGCCTTCTTTGCTGCGATGGATATGCGCGCGTGGGATATTTAATGGCTGTAATGATAATCGAGATATTTTTCGCTTTTGACGGCATATTTGGAATTCGCATCGAATACGGCAGCATTTGATTTTTTTCGAAACGTGCACCCCACAAAGGGGGAATCACCTTCCGTGGGGGGTATATATAAGCGTGATGGGTCATAGTTAATGCCCCACCTACCTTGGAGAGCACTATGAGTGGTATTCGTTTTCGGTGGGGTGCTGTGAGAGTGTCCTTCGTCAGAGCATCCGTCTCAAGCTTTTTTAGAGAAAGCATCATCATGTCGGGACTTGCAAGCAAGGGTAAGTCCATTGCTTCACCTTTTGGTTCTTTTGACTGCAGCTTTTTGGTGATTCGCTTGGTCGAACATGCCCAAGCGTCAAGGCAATGGCTCGGCTCGTCGTGGGTCGTGACATGGCGAGGACAGACCAAAGGGGCAAGAGGAGAGGAGGCCCTTGGAGCAGGGCGAGGGGAGTCAACCCGCTTATCAAAATGGGCTAAAGTAGAAGGAGGCCCTTGAAGAGGCTGTGGAGAAGTCGAAAGTCCCCCTGAAGCATGCTAGGAGGGGTCGTCGTGTGGAGCTTCCACAGGAGTCGATGACGTCCTCTCTGCGGAGTCCTAACGAGGCTGAGGAAGGTGTGCCCTCTGCCCCCTTGGAGCCATCTGAGCCGCCTGAGGTGATCGCCTTAAGCGACTCCCCGCCGGAGGCACCTTTAGATGTGACTCGTGCAGGGGGTATTATTGGCTTCCCGGCCCTATCGACTTCCCCTTGAGCGTTTGCCCTGCTGACGCAAGAGGTGGGCACCACCGGTAGCATCTTCGACCAACCATACTATAGGTGAAGCTCCACAGGTGTGAGGGTCTTGGTGGATCCCCTTAGCCTGGGGGGGGCTCAGGGATGATTGACCATATAGTCAGGTCTGTTACTGTATCTGTGCTGGAGGGCACTCATAGTGGCCCCACACCCGATCAAGTGGTGCCGGTTTGGCTGGGGCATCAAGTAGTGCCCCTTACCTTAGAACAACAAGTGCTAAGACACCTGAATGATGCCCTATCTTGGGCAACTTATGAGCCTAGGGGCATGAATTTCAATCACGTCTTCTACTATATGCATGTGATAAGCTCTTGAGGCCTTTCTTCTGTCAATTTTTTCTCTGGCCAGAGCTTTTTTAACCTGACACGCTTGTGGGTTACAAGCTGAGACGCTTGGGACCTCCTTCATTTTGCACGATGATGCTCCTCTGGACCTCCCTAGTCCGGCTGCCAATGTTGACGCAACGGACATGGCCGCCAAATGGGCCGTCACAGCCAAGGCAGAGCAGAGGAGTTTGCTCTGCTAAGTGGTGGAGGCTATTACCGCCCATGAGAAGGCGGAGACGACAGCAGAGGAGGCCATGCGCAAGCTCCATTCGCAACAGCAAGCAGGCAGCCAACGATATGGCCCGCCTAGAGGATGAGCTGAAGAAGGCCCACCCTGGTCTAAAGAGGCCCCTGCATGTTGGTGGGGGGCTGGAGGAAAGCCTCATCAGAGCGCACAAGACTAAAGTCGTGGCTTTGGAGGGCTTGTCCGAGCGCCTCACGACCGCCTACACCAAAGTTCTTTCCTCGAAGGAGGAGACGCAAGTGCTCAGGGCTGAACACTCCTCATCCGTGAAGGGGTACGAGAGGGCTCTTGAGGAAGAGCACATCACCTGAGCACCTCAATTGATAAACTTGTTTCTATAAGATCAAGTCTGTAAAAGGCATAGGCGACTACAAGGGACTTGAGAGCAGCGAGTGGCGAAGTTGGAGGATGCTGCACAGCCAGAGCTAAATGCAAAGGCGATGATGGCGTTTTTCGCCGAAGATCTGTCTATAAAGGCAAGCCAAGAGGATCTCTCAAAGGAGATCGGAAAACATACCCTGGCTACCATGCAGTCCCTCCTTGCGGGGAAGCATACTCCCATGGAGGAGTTATGTAACTCATCTGTGAATCAATTTTTGTCAGAGTACGACCGTCAGAAAGCTACCGATCTTATTGCTAACAAAAAACCTGTGGAGCCGCCTGCAGGCCAGCAGGCTCCTGAAGAGGAGGCAAACCAGTCGGGTTCACTAGGGGCCATCGAGCTGCCTTCAGGGCTGATCAACCCACTCTGCCTCTCGCAAGCGCCTGAGGGGGGGACATTTTTGGGGCTTGGGAGAGGAGTCTGTGAGCTTTTCGTTGGTGTTGCTGTTTTTTTTTAATGTAATAAGCAACACTCTTTTAGAATGAAAAAGAAAAATTCCAACTTTATTGTTTGTCTATATTCATACATGATACAAACATAAATTGCTTGCATGCCAAATGCAAGGGATACTTTTGCTGCCTAGGGTCTATAACTCGTAAAAGTCATCTAGACTACCTTTGTGAACCTTGTAAGGTCCTTCCTAATGGACGTAAGGAAGCAAACAGGTCGGGTTCGAGTCGAGTTTGGCTGAACTCATACACATACCCATACCTATACCTATTTACAAAATCCATATCCATACCCTACCCATTTACCCATCGGAAACCCATTTCAAAATTGATCTTACAATCCAATCGTGTCAAATTAGAGTCAAAGAGGAAAAATCTATAACACAATTCATTAATTGTTTATTTTTAGCAAGCTCTCAACATAGGAACTCAGGTTACTCTAATTTTATTGATCACAAATTATTATAAAAAGGGCCTTTCAAGAGGAATACATATAAAATAAAAATACAAAGAAAAACTAAATACAAGTACATTTCAAACAAAAAATCCCCATCTCCAAAATAAATGTTCAATGGATGCTTCAGAAGCATTCCCAACCTTCAAAATCATGGAGGGAATCACGAAGAAGATTAAGGTTGAAGGAATGACGGACTTAAGGTGGGACTGATATATATCTCGGGTAAATGGAAATTTTATTCAGGTATTTGAGTAGGGTAATCAAGTATAGATTCATATCCATACCCATATCCAAACCTGATCGAGTTTTTTAGATAAAACTAAGGTTCGAAATGCCGATTTCGATGCGGTGCCGATGAAATTCTAAGTGTGCATTTCGTGGGCATGCCGTGGAAATGCTCGTTTTCCGATAGGTATGCCGATGAGTATGCCGAGAGCACGTTGTAGGCATGCCAAGGGCATGCCGATGCATACCGACAAAAATAGGAAAAGTAATTAAAAAAACCAACAGCAACCTTGGCATGGGCATCGATTTCGCCAGCATGCCGACCATGCCAAGGGCATGCCGATCGTGCCGAGCGCATGTCGACGATATCCCTGTAAATCGACATTTTATCCATGTCGACACGACCCTTGCTCGGAAATGACCTTGCCGTCGGCATTTAAATCCATGGATAAAACTCATACCCAAACCAGATCAGGTTCGGATCAGGTTTATTCATTCTTTTGGGTCGAGTTGGGTCGGGTTCAGGTCGAGTTTACCGAAACTTACATCCCTAAATGAGTATCCAGTTTCCCGCCTGACTTAGCATGGAGACTTCACACTTGCACAAGATTAAGTCTCCTTAAGAAAATGTCCACTTGCAGACCCGCATGTTATAAGCAACAGCAGTCGCTTTTTTATGCTTGAGCGACGCTTCTGAAGCCTTATCTAAGAATAGGCGAACTTGATCATCGTTGGTAGCGGGGTCATAAAGTTGTGTCCTGTAGGTAGGGAGAATTGCTTCGATAGGCAACCAAGCTTCCATGCCATATACCAAGCTAAATGGTGTGTGACCTGTGAAAATCCTCTGACAAGTCCTATAGCCTCACAACACAACCGACAGCTCGTCCACCCATCTCCCTTTGGCTAAATCTAGCTGGCATTTTAGCACTGAAATGATGATGCGATTTGTTACCTTCGCCTATCTATTTACTTGGGGATGTCCAATGGACATGAAGCATAGGCGAATACCGCAACAGGTGCAAAATTCCTTGAATTTTTTGTAGGCAAACTGGGTGCCATTATCTGTGACAATGACTGGAGTATCCCACAACGAGCTATAATGCCTTTGCAAACGAAGATGATAATTCCATCTATTGGGCTGGCTATAGCCTCAACTTCAACCCATTTGGAAAAGTAATCAACTGCCATCAGTATAAACTGCTTCTAAGTCGGAGTTAGCGGGAAGAGGCCAATGAAGTTCATACCCCATTTTGCAAAGGGGATGGGTGGTATCATAGGCACTAACTTTCCAGGCGAACCGCTGGCACTCATCACACTTACACACGAAGCCCTTGCATTGTTGCTTCATTTGAGGCCAGAAGTAGCCCGCCTGAAATAGCCGGGCCAAGAGTGCCTTGTGCTCTTCGTGATTCCTGCACACGCCTCCGTGGACTTCTTGAAGGTCCTACTCTGCTTCTTTTGCCAAGCAGCGCAACAGGGGGATGGAGTACCCCCACTTGTACAGTTGCCCTTCTATTAAGGTATACCTTGAGACTTTTAGGCCGAAGGCCTTGGGTCGTGGTTCCCTTGGGGGTAGCTCGCCAAAGTTCAGGTAAGTGATAATATGAGTCATCCAAGAGATAGACTGCTCTATCGTGAACATCTTGGGAGCGGTGCAGTTGGCTCTCTTAGGATCTGGAGGCAGATATCTTTCTCTTGCCCTAGCGGGATGGCAGCAGCGAGTCTGGCAAACGTGTTTGCCATGGGTTGTCGACTCTAGACACCCGCCTAATCAAGGCAATCTTAAAATTTGCCAGCTCTTCTCTAACCTTGTCAACATACAAAATCATGTTTGGATCCCGAGTTTGGTATTCGCCATTTATTTGGTTGGCTACCAACTGGAAATTCATGTAGGATTCCAGCGAGGTGACGCCCCTGGATTTGGCCACCCAGATGCCCGCCAGCATGACCTCGTACTCCACCTGGTTATTGGATGCAGGAAAATCCAATTTGATGGCGTACTTATAAGTAGCCCCATCTGAGGTGGTTAAGGCTATCCTGGCCCTAAACCTAGCTGTCATAGACGAGCCATCAACATAAAGCTGCAAGGGGAGCATGAAGGAGGCATCTGAGTCCGTGAATTCAGCCACAAAATCCACCAGGACTTGTCCTTCGATGACTCTTCTCGGTTAGTACCTGACATCAAACTCCGCCAGTTTGATAATTCATTTGATCTATCGTGCTGACCCCGTAGGCTTGTGCAGTATTCGTCACAGAGAGTAGTCTGACAGAACCATTACAGTGTAAGCTTGGAAGTAGGGGCATAGCTTCCTAGTTGCGACGACTAAAGCTAACTCTAGTTTCTCGACGACCGTATAAAGCTTCTACACCTTAATAAGTTTTGCTGATGAAGTATACGGGTCGCTGTGCTCCTTCCCAATCGCTGATTAAGACAGCGCTAATAGCGAATACAGAAGCCACCAGGTATAGGGGAAGGACCACCCTAGGCTTAGAAGCTGTTAAGACAAGAGGACTTTGGAGCATGGCTTTGATTTCCTCTAAAGCTTTCTAGCAGTGAGGAGTCCAATGGACGACAGTATAGCCTTTATCATTTTTATGCACTCGAAAAAAAGAAGCATTTGTCGGAGCATCGAGACAAGAACCGATCTAACGAGGCAATCTTGCCGACCACCGACAGCATCCCTTTCAAGGTACTTGGTGGTTGCAAGTCCATGATCACTTGGATCTTGTAGGGGTTGGTTTCGATCCCTCAGTTGGAGATCAAGAACCCTAAAAATTTACCAGCTGAGACCTCAAAGGTACACTTTTCGGGGTTTAGGCAAAGGCAAGTGTCCCTCAGAATTTGGAACACCTCAGCCAAATATTCTTAAGTGTTGAGGGAAATTGGTTCCCTTTACAAGCATATCATCTATGCACACCTCAAATGGTTTTCCTATTATTTTTTAGAAAATCATATTTACAAAGTGATAGTAAGTTGCTCCAGCATTTTTCAAACAAAAGGACATGACTTTATATTGAAACATACCCCTATCAGTGATGAAGGTGTGGGGTCAGTCTACTAAAGCAAAGCTGATATGGTGGTACCCACTATAAGGGTCCAGGAAAGACATTAGATTGTTTGCTACAGGAGTCCACCAAAGCGTCCACCCTTGGTAAGGGAAACTCATCCTTCGGGTAGGCTTCATTGAGGTTGGTGAAATCTACACACATGCACCATTTGTCGTTGGCTTTTTTCACCATCACCACGTTCAAAAGCCATGCCAAGTACAGAGATTCTTCGATAAATCCAGCTTCAAGGAGCTTTTGGACTTCAGCCTTAACCGCTTGCCATTGTTCGGCTGACTTGTACCGGCACGTCTGTTAGACCGTGTGGGTACCTGCCTAGATATTCAGGTGGTGCTAGATCAAGGACGGGTTGACTCTCGACAAGTTGTTGGCGGACCAAGCGAAAACATCCACATTGGCCCTAAGTAGGAGTAACTCCGGGACCTCGAAGGGATTAAGGTCCACTCCAACCTAGGCTTAGTCACGTCGTGAGGAACAAGCTGTATATCCATGGCTGAAGAGCCTGGCTATAGTCCCGAAGTCACTGGCGGATCAGCTGGGTTTTCCTCTTGCTAGATCACCTAAACTTGGTTTCTCTTACCCCATTTCTGTGATTTAGGGGGTTTTGGCACCATGGACTGTTCCAACTTGATCCTCAGGAGCTCTCGCCCGGACGTTTGACCCCCGTGTACTATTCCTACTCCTCGAGGGGAGTGGAAAAGCATGAATTGAAAGTACAATGAGGGGATTAGGCGAAAGGCTTAGGTTGATGGGCAACCAATGATGCCGTCAAATTTTGTCATCAACCCAACTACTATGAATGTAGCCGTTTGATTGAGGTGTATATCCCCATCGCAAACAGATAAGGGAAGGCTAATCTCCCTTTGGCATTACTTTGTGGTTGCCAAAGCCCACGACCAAGTGCGTCGATTGGGAGAGATGCTTTTCTCAGAAGCCTAGCTTGAGCAGCGTCTTTGTGAACAAGACGCCCATTATGCTACCTTCATCCACCAAGAGCCTAAGCTGTAGCTGCTCTGCCAGAAGGAGTGTCACTAAAAGCAGGTCCGTGTGTTCTGCCGGATCAAGGAGGCGAACAGCCGAGACGCCGCTTGCTTGACTGTGCCCCTCTCACCCCACTGAAGAGTGGGGAAGGCACTTAGACGGGCCGACTCAGAAGGAAAAGCTTCTTGGCCTAAGGAGACGTTAACCTTGAAGATTACCTTGACCCATGTACTGATATATTCAGGCAACAGAAGGTGAGCCTCCTAGGGTAACACGGGCATCACCGCCAGGACTAAGCGATGGTATTCTACTAAGGGTAGTGCCGGCTTGATCAGGCAGGCTGTCGACTTGTCTGTCTCTTGGTCCGTGAAGACCACATTGACTCCCTGAAGCTGCTGGAGCTTCTTCTGGTAGTCGTCCGAGCCCTTCATGGGCCCCTTGTCTCTGTCTTAGCTCTCATTTCGCTTAACTAAGTGAGCCAAGTTCCCGTGTCGGATTTGGGACTCAATCTGGTCACGCAACTCTCGGCAGTCTTCGGTGGTGTGACCGCGGGTCTTGTGGTACTTACAATAGGACTCGGAATCAGCCCTCATGGGCTTTGGCGGGAGCAACAGGTCTTTGTCCGTGGACCAAACTTCCACCAACACGTCCTCCTGGTTCATGGCCAGGGGAGTGTATTCCTCAAAAGGACTCGCGCCTTGTTTAGCAAGGTCCGCAATTGCAACCCTTGGCAGGTCGTTCGCTACTTTGATCGGGGAAGGGGGCCCTTCGCTTATGGAAGCAGCCACTTCCGCGGACAGGCATTAGAGCGTGCTAGCCAGAGGCCCTCCTTTCCTTTATGGGGCTGGCATCGTCGCCATGTCCCTCAGCCAGTCGGCTGCGAGAGCAAAAGGAGTCGTCCTGCTTTGGGAACCTCGTGGCTCTATCCCAAAGCTCCACCATGTCCCTTGGCGGAAAGTCGTCGATGTCATACCATAACCTTTGAGTCAGGAGGCCCGACTTGAAGTACTAAATGGTTATCGCATCATGGGACCTCTTACACTTGAAGTACTGAGCCTTGAACCAATCCAAGGAGGATCAGAAGGATTCAATTTTCCATTGTCTGACTTCTGACAGTCTCTCAGGGTTGTCTCTAACCCTTTGCTACCCGACAAAGTACTAGCAAAACTTGTTCGCCAAGTCTTGGAAGCAGGCAATCTGCCCGACTGGTAGGTCGTTGAACCACTCATGGGCCATACCGGACAAATACGACGGAAATACTTGGCAGAATACTCCGTCAGGGCAATCGTGCATCAGCATCATTTGGTGGTAACTCCCAACGAAACTATTGGGGTCCATCGTCCCGTCCTACGAGACCATGACTGGCTGCTTGAATTTCTCAAGTAAGGGGATTGTCATCATCTCCTCTGTGAATGAGTAAGTGGTAACGTACGTGCATGGACGTATGCCCCTCACTACTCAGGTGACTTGGCGGACGATCTCAGGGAAAGAGTTGAGCACCCGAATGCTCCCAAACAAAGGCGAGGGTGGAGCTTTTGGCAAGCTAGAGGAAACTTCGTCTCACTGGTTACTAAGCTCCTGCTTTAGCTTTTTGAGTTGTTCACGTAGGCGGGCGTTTTCTTCCTCTACCACACGCCGCCATTTCAATTGTTTGTCATTGGGGCTCAAACTCTAAGACTCCTCTGGCTGAGTCTTGCAAGACTCCCAAATCGGCTTCATCTCAAGGAGTTGGGCAGTGAGAAACTGATGTACTACCCTCAGGGCCGCCAACCTAGCTTCGTACTCCTCCCTCACTTGCACCTCGAGGAGGGGGTCTCGCTCGAGGGCCTTGAGCAGCCGTTCAGGTTGCATCGATTTCCCTTTATTAGGATCGACGTGCTGGTGGTGTCTCTTAGACACAGAGACGCTAGACTCCGCTTGGTCCTTCTCGGAGTGGTTGCGAGCGGAGTTGCGAGTGGTTGGGGCCATTACTAGGATTTTCGAACAAGGAAGGGTTTCAAAGGACAATCATCATTCCCACAAACGATGCCAATTGATCGGGCTCCACAGTAGAGGGAGGATCTGACCCAACAATCACACAAAAGGCAATCGCAAGACAAGGAGATTGGTAACCTAATTCCACTGTAAGGGGTGTACATCTGGAGGAAGGGCAAAGCTTCCATAAAATCCACTAAAACTAGAAGTATTACAATCTCTCAGAGTTCCTCTCAGTTGAAGAAAAGCAAACTTCCTTAGGTTGCCAAGAAGTCCCTACACCTCTACATAGGTATGGGAAAAGTACATCATAGACCCACCACACAAAATAAAATAACACAGCACCCCTTACAAACATAAATATAACCCAACACTCCCCCTCAAGCTGGAGTATATATATCCATCATGCTCAGCTTGTTTCTACACTTCTCAAACTGGGGGCGTGGCAACGGGTTGGTAAACATGTCAGCAGTCTGGTCTGAAGAGGCAAGATAAGTAATACAAAGTAAACCCTGTTGAATCAAACTCCTGGTGTCATAACAATCCACTTCCACATGTTTTGTTCTCTCATGGAATATAGGATTGTTTGCAGCCCAGTTGTCACAATGCATCTCCATAGGCTCCTAAACATCAACACGAAGATCTCGTAACAAAGATCTGATCCATATCATCTCAGCAGCAATATGTGCCATGACCCTATACTCAGACTCAGCACTAGAGCGTGAAACAACACTTTGTTTCTTACTCTTCCAAGTTACCAGCAACAAAGGTACAGAAACCAGTAGTAAATCACATATCCCCAACATCACCTACATAATCTGCATATGAGTATGCAACAACAGCCATAGATGCCTTTCTCTGAAAAAACTGCACCTACCTGAACATCCCTTGATGTACCTCAACATCTACATCACAGTCTATCAATGAACTCCAGTGGGTTTATCTAAGAACTGACTCAACTTCCCCACTGTAAGGCTAATATCTAGCCTAATGATAGATATAACAACTTCCCCACCAGCTGTTGATATGCCTTCTTGTCTTTTAACTTCACATTATCCTCAAACAGATGAATTTTAAGATCCATAGGAATATTTGCATCTTTGGATTCTAGAATGCCCGTCTCCTGAAGAATATCAACGACATATTTCCTCTGTGACATAATTGTCCCTTGCTTACTTGTAGCAAACTCAATGCCTAAAAAATATCTCAGCTTCCCAAGATCTTTCATGACAAACTGGTGTGCCAAGTATTTCTTCATCTGAAATACACCCTTTGCATCATCATTTATAAGAATAAGATCATCCACATACACAAGTAAAGCCACTGTACCCCTACTGATCTTCCTCACAAATAATGAATGATCCGATGAAGATCTCTGCATTCCAATAACAGACAATGCTTCACATAGGCACTGGAACCAAGCTCGGGGGCTCTGCTTAAGGTCATAAGTGACCTTACGAAGCCTGCATACACACTCCTAAATCTCAAAGTCAGGTAACTAACGCATATATATCTCTTCCTCCAAGTCTCCGTACAGAAATGCATTTTTAACATCCAACTGATGTAACTGCCATCCATAATGAGATGCGACAGATATAAGAATTCGAACAGTAGAGTCATGCAACAAGGGAGAACATGTCAAAGAAATTCACCCCATATGTCTGGGTGAATCCTTTGGCCACTAAGCGGGCCTTATACCTTAAAATAAACCCATCTGAGTTGTATTTCAAGGAAAAGACCCATCTGGCTCCAACAAGATGCGTGCCAGACGGTAAAGGTGACAGCTTCCAAGTACCTCTAGTAGTAAGTGTAGACATCTCCTCCATAGCTGCCTTCCAGCGTGAATATAATAGAGCCTGCTAGTACGAAGTAGGTAACTCAACACTAGATACAGCAGCTATGAATGCATGAAACTCTGAACATAGAGAATCATTAGTAACACCACTCCCAGCAACATGATGCTGGGCACAAGATCGCGGAGCCTTCCTAATAATAATGGGAATATCTTCATCAGTACTCATGGAATCAGGACCTGGAGAACTATTCTCAAGTGGCAGACTCCCACCTACTACATCTATTGACACTGTGCCTGAAACAGTCTCCTGAGTAGGAACCACCTCTAGGTTATCAACACTAACCTAAGGAGTTTGTGGAATAGATGGAGGAGGCTTTGCCCTATACAAAACTGGCAACTGATAGGTGTGACCCTTGAAGGTCCCTTCATCCACTAGTGCTAGTCTGAATGTGTTGGTAAGTGACTCATCAACCTGAGAAGGGCTACAAATATCTGTGAATATACCAAATGGTATAAGAGCAACTGGTACAAGCGCACTCTCCGGCGCACTTTGCACCTACCTGGCAACAACAGAAAAATAAGGCACTACTTCATGAAAGGCGACATCTGCACTGATATAATGCCTCTGATGTAGGGGATCAAAACACCGATACCCCTTTTGAGTACAAGAATAACCAAGAAACACACACTTGACTGCTCTATGTGCTAATTTATCACACCTAGGTCCAAAGAGATGTACAAAAACCACGCACCCAAATGTCTTGGGTGGAAGATCAAACAACTTATCATTTGGATAAAGCACCTACCATGGTATCAGCTCATGAATCACTAAGGAGGACAATCTATTAATAAGGTAGCAAACAGTGAGAACTGCATCTCTCCAATAGTTCTGTAACACACTGTTATGGATAAGAAGAGCTCTTGCCATATCAAGGATGTGTCTGTGCTTCCTCTCTGCGACTCCATTTTGCTGAGAAGCGTGAGGACATGAGGTCTGATGAATTATACCATGTATGCCACAGAATTCTGCCAACTGACGAGTACAAAACTCCAGTGCATTATCATATCTGAGAGTCATGATGCAAACATCAAACTGATTTTTTATCAACACAAACTTCTCAATCAGTGGACCTACTTCAGACTTACTCTTCATGAAAAATAGCCAGGACAATCTGAATAAATTATCAACCACAATCAAATAATACCAATGTCCTGCTCTATCAGAAGTCCTACTGGGACCCCAAACATCAAGATGCACAAACTGAAAACGTGAAGTTGAACGTGGTCCTGTAACAGCTGAAAAGGAAGATCTATGGTACTTCCCAAGTTAACATGCATCGCAGGAAAGTTGCGTAGTTGGGGACACATGAGGAATAAGCATGTGTAACTTTTCCAAAGAAGGAAGACCCAACTATCTATGCCACTATAGAGCACTCCCAAATGTGACACTAACCCGACATGCAACAGCCATAGGACCTCGCTGAAGTCGGTAAACTCCATATCCACTACCAATAATCTTCCCTGTCATTCTATCCTAGAAAATACATCCACGCTCATCAAAGATGATCCGACAATTCATCTACTTAATGATCTCACTGACAGAGAACAAGTTCATGGATAAATCTGGAACAAACTGAACATGATTAAGCTGCATGGTAATTTCCCCTTAACCACTAATAGAAGCAAGTCGCCCATCAGCCACCTGTACTATACAATCCCGAGAGACAGGTTAAATCTATCCAGAGCACTGCAGATTCCCGGATAAATGATTGGAGGCATCTGAATCAATCAACCACGTCACACCAATGGTTTGAGTATCACCTACGGCAGTTTCTAGTGCAATCTCTGACTGAGACACTGCCATGTTTACTAAACCACACTGTCTCAAACAAAGTTCGACATGCCACAGAGAAAAGTATACACCCTTGAACTTCATCACACTTCAAATTTGAAAATTGACAGAAAATGAAAACTATACACCCCAACAAATATACCAATTGGGGAATACACACCCCAAAAATCTCCGCTCACACGCGGTCAGTACTCAAGGGGATTACACACCCCAAAAACATGCATCAACGGGGAATACACACCCCAAAAGTCATCCACTATAGGGAATACACATCCCAAATTAGATCAAAAGATCAAGAAGTTCATACCACCCTGTTGAAAAATTTTTGCTTCACACCCTCATCTCCACGGTGAGTAACCAAGAGCAACTAGCACCAACGACGATCAGGGAGCTACGACAGGGCAACCGAGAGCAACACCAAGGGAGATGCACCCTGGTCAGGCTATTGGTGGCGCGAGTGTTGCCGTGACCAGGTGCTATGGCGCAAGGGAGGCGCTGAGGAACCGGTTGCGCCCCGGTCTGGCGCAAAGGGTTGGCTGCAGCAATGGCGGCAATCGACGCTGCTGCTACTGTTGGCGATGACGATGGCCCAGTGCTGTTGCTGAGTAGCTAGCAGCAGCAATCGATGCTGCTACCGCTGCGACAGTGGTCCGACGTTGACATGGCCGCCGATTGTGGCGGCGATAGCTCCGATGAGAAGGCTTAAGGTAGGATTAGGGTTTTGTTTTTTGTGGAGTCCTCAACCTTGGCTCTGATACCAAGTTAAAGAAAAACAAACTTCCTTAGGTTGCCAAGAAGTCCCTACACCTCTATATAGATGTGGGAAAAGTACACAATAGACCCACTACATAAAATAAAACAACACAGCATCCCTTACAAACATAAATATAACTCAACACTCTCTCAGATTGCATGAAGAAGTTCTTGTAAGGGCCTTCTCTATTTATAGTTACAAAGAGTGTCGTTACAGCTAGAAAATCCTACGAGATCTTTTTCGTGGTCTTGTCATATTCCTTGGTAAGCTTGTTGTCAGGGCTCATGCATTGTCAGAACATTAATTGCATCGGTAATCCCATGATTACAGCCGGCATGAGCATTATGAGCGCTGTTACTATGGTTTGTTGACTTTGAACATGCTAGGCCTTTAGGAGAGGCTGCATTTGCTCGGATCTGGATTCGGTAAAATGGAGGTGGGTCGGGCTAAGCCAGGTCCGCCTGTTTACTCTAAGTATAGGTGTCCAGATCCTTATATGAGCTGCGTGCAAAGTTTTAAATCCGAGTATACTTTTTACCCCTCATCAAAGGTAAAACAAGATAATAATTACAATTAAATGCAACACAATACACTGGAATTACTAACACCATTATAGCCCTCATCAAAGGCCTAAAATGTAATACAATAAAGTAATTAGATATCATTCAATAGGACACATCAAAAAAGAGAGCACAATTAAACACCAAAAGCTTTCTCTAAGCAGAATGTCTAAATTTTTCCCATGTAAGATTGAAGTGCAACGCCTAATTGGTTGCTAATACCAAGCGATAGAACGTTATTTTACCAAAGAAAGTGCAAAGTCGGTTATAAAGATTTGATAGATTTGTAAGTCTAAGAAGCAGACATAACCATGGCAGCAAATACCAAAGAAATCTATATTGAAGTCTGGTGAAATCTAGTTATTGCCCTTCTCCAAAAGATTTGGACATATATCATTGCCTATTTAGTTTAGATTAAAACAAGTGCTCTACAGTATAGTTGACCTAAATTAACTTTTCACAACAGCCATAAAATCAACATCGAAGAGAACCTTTGAAATTATTCTCGTGAACTTAACATAAGTACTAAAAGAAATAAACATGCCTAAAGAATAAAGAATAACCCAGTGAAAACTGTGAAAGACAGAAATGCATGTGCATAAAAAGTTTCATTCAAAAGGTACATGCAACAAAAGTTAACCACAGTAAGTTAGCTTGTACATACCATAACACAAGGTTTTAAGTGCTAATTTCAATATTATTTCAATAAATTTTTAAATGCACATTTAAAAGATCCCATGAAAATGCATGCATTTCAATGTCATTTTCAGCAATTTCGATACCCTAAAAATAATCTATTTCACAGACACACCAAAGACATACCGATACATGCCAACAAAAACGGCAAAGGTAGTTAAAAGATTACAACTTCAAGAAAATCACAAGTTGAAGTAGATTTATATAAAAACAAAAATGTTATATCTTGATTCAACATGTAGTCTACCACATTCAAGTTGAAGAACCAAACATCAAATAATTACAGTTCAAATGGAATTGAGGTATACAAAGATAAAAGATTCAAATATAATAGTTTACAAAATTCACATAACCATTCCTGGTGCTTGATTCCCAATGGTGCCATGGTCCAATTATTGTCCACGTTAAAATCTAGGCCTAACATCCTAGGATCTAAGCATCATCCACAATTATGGTAAACAATTCAACCATAGTCCAAATGGATCATATGGTAAAAATATGTGGCATTTCTTTTATTTATACATGGATGACTATGTGGCACTTACAACTACTGCATATAATTTCCATACTACTGGATATGTCATATCCTTCCATGGTGGGCCTTAAACGTAGTTTAATTATATCACTAATCACTATTGACCTGAAAGCATAGAAGCAATTCAATTGCTTACAAATCTCCAACAATCAAATGATCTACCAACAACAATTACTTGAATCCATAGAGCCGATTTAAACAAGCACACATCCTCTCAGCCTCCACAAAACCTAACCACATGACGCCCAATTCAACAAATCTAGACCTCATGATTCAATAAAATTCACATGGTAATGCATCAAATTCATAGGGCCATTCATCAAAATTTCATCGACATGGTCAAAATTTCGTCGAAATGGGCAAACTTTCATCGACGTACATGTAAATAGACACATGCACCATGTCAAAATGGTCCTATGTCCAAAATGTGGCATTTCACCGACATGCCAACGACATTTCAATCACTGCTATAACATGGTGTTCTATAATATTAAGTCAATAACACACTCTTTGAGGAATGGTGCTGCTCCATGTCACAACCCAACCCACCCACCCCATTTTATCTCATTTTTGTTGTTTGTTATTTATTCTGTTTGGATTTGATTATAGGCCACTCTTTGTTTGAAAGGAGATTATAGGCCATTCTATATGCAATTCCCTGAGCACCATCTCTCATTGCAAATTTATTAATTTTAGCATGTGAATTTTTCAGATAAAGACTTCTTTTTTACCAGCCCAAAACATTATTGGTTGGTCAAACCAATCTTTCATTAACTACAATTATTTATGTACAATAGCCCTAAGGCTTACACCTAAACGCCAACGGCTGCTTCATCCTTCACGCCATCACTACTACCACTCAAGATGGCCTACATGCCCTACATCACAATGGCCTCAAGCCAAAAAACACTGAAATAAAATTCAAAAAACACTAAAAGATAAAGACATTGCTATAGTAGCTTTCTGTAATATTCCAATCAATTCTGATAAACTTATGCATTAAGTTATCCTCTGATAGCACATAAATGAATCTCATTTAGGAAATGGCTACCAATACTTTTTCTGTTCTGAACGGGAAAAGGATTACAGCTACTAAAGTTGCCATCCAAACCACACAACCCATGCATTTTACAAATGCCTCAGGTCATATCAATACTTTCTTTCCTCTTTTGTACTCATTGCTTCTATTTCTTAATTCAATCTAATAATCAAACGATTTCTAAAGTTTTTACTGCCAAAATGTTAATTCTTGAAGTTTCTAGACCACTAGAAACAAGTGGTTAAAGCTGTTCCTAGATACTATAGGCCTATTTGCTTTGCACAATTTACCATACAAATTTTAGTGGAAACAACATATGCACTAAATTTGGCTGCTCGTAGGGTACAATGCCAATCTAAAAGTAAAATATCTCCCTGCCTTTGATTAAAGATATTACAGAAAGTTATCAGAATGGCATGCAAACGCTGTACCTGCTCTTCACTCGGCACTGGGGTCACATTCTCGGAAATGGAGCTTCCAAGGCTACCACATGTAAGTTCTTGGGGAAGATCATCTATTGGATCCCCTGCATCCAGATTCACTATATCTGCATGAGACTTGGAAATGACCTTCTCTGGACACTGTTGACTCGGATGCATGCTTTCCCCTGGACCGGACTCCTGTAAAATCACACTCCGTGAATCACTTCCTTGATACATCTGAATATCTTCACTATTTTGAACAGCTCCATCATGAGACATCTTAGGCACGATATTGCTTGTCTCAGACATGCTGATTGGAGATTTATCTGTGGAGTCTGATTCAGCATTACGACAATTCAAAGAGTTTACATTCAAAGTCAGATTAGCTTCTGTCAAAATCTCTGCATTTACTGTACGTGTATTTTTGGAGATGATTCGGTTCAAAGAATGGCCTGATGACAACGAGTTGTCACTTCGTACAAAATCTTTGCCTGGAACTTTAGGGCACGGCAGCGCAAGCACAGAGCAATTCGGATCAATGGAATGATTCCAGTACTCTACACCAGAAGAAATAGCATAGGATGGGGACAGCTGATTCCTCTCATTAAGGAACTCCATTGTTTCAGCACCTTTATCTTGAACAATGGAAGTCAAGGATGATTTGCTGCTCTCTTTGTTCTCATCAGATCTTGTGGTGGGAGGCCTGCCGCAATTCTTAGATGTACGAATATTCTCCTCCAATGACATATCCACACCCTTCATCCCCGTATCCCTGAGCTCGTGACAGATACTCCAAGACTTCTTGTGGGCCTTCTGATTTATGCTCACCTCATCGTTCAATCTCTTCACCCAATTCGACGGGCTGGAGTTCAGATCCACATACAAACTTATGCCCTCTTCAGCCCTCACAAAGAACTGGAACGCGGCAGGTGCATCCAAGAAGATCTCACTCGAAGTTGCAAGACCACTCCCACTGGAGATCTCGTTCGAGTTCCCGTTCCCTCTCCGCACAAGCGGCGAACTCCCAAACACGTTCCCAATCGCAAAACAATCCTGGCAATTCCCACCTGGCAATTCTCCGATAACTCAGCTACGATCATAGCAAGCAAATGTTCTACAAGTAGACAAAAACAGCAACCACAACTTACAATGATCCGAGTCATCCTTCCCACGCTGACACCGCTGCGAACAAACAGCCCCATCCACGGGTGCGACAGCCTTGAATACAGATAAAATGAAGTTTCAAACCGCATCTTAATCAATTCAAATCACGAATTACTCCTCCCAACAAACTCTCCGTACCTTAACACAATCCTGCTTCTCATTGCAAACATCACTCTCCTTCTTCCCAGACATCTGGGGATCACCACCTTACGATCCCAATCCACGAATTCATCAACACCAAACTGTCAAACAAACGAAAGGAAGCGAGAACGAAAAACCCGCGGGAACTCGAACAGAATACCTCTATAGATCTCCTTCATCTTCTCGCCGGCGAGACCCCGAAGCCGCGGCCGGCCGCGTTTCTTCTTCGCGTCCGCCTCCAAGGGTGCCCCCTTCCTCTGCAAAAGTAAAAAAAGAAGAAGAAGAAGAAGAGGAAAACCACCGACACCGCAACGGGTAGTTGGGTACAGGAGGAGCAAACAAACACACACGCACACACACGAGACGATGTATGTATAAAGAGGCAGAGAGAGAGAGAGAAAGGAGCATAGAGAATCGATTGGGAAGAGGCGGCATGTGCTCACGTTGAAGTGGTCGACGAGGAGCTTGGCGAGGCGGCCCTTGGTGGAGTTGGAAGAGGGGAGGCCGTGGGTCCTGCAGAGCTCCTGGAGCTCCTTCCTGGAGAGGGCGAGGTAGAGCTCCTCCCTCTCCTCGAACACCATCTCTCTCTCTCTCTCTCTCTCTGATCGATCGGAGTGAAGAAGGATCGAGAAGGCGAGATCGCAGAGAGGAAGCGGGGATTGCTTGCTGGTGGAAAGGAGCGATGGTGGTGGTGGAAGAGGAGAGTGACCGATGAGGTCGGGTGGGGGGAGACTGAGGTGCGGATGCTTGTGGAACCTGTTTTCTTTTTTTTTTTTTCTTTTTTTTTTTCTTTTTTTTTTTTGGGGTGGTTGGAGGTGGGGAACGGGAGGGAAGGTGAGAAGGGCGCGTGGAGCGGGGGAAGGAGGGGGAGCCCCAAATCTGAAACTGGAGGGAGGTGCAGATGCTGTCAGAAAATTGCCTCCGCCTTTTTTACTGGGACGGGTCGAGGGGGGGGGGGGAGGGTCAATATATATTACAGCTACATTAAAATCATGCAAAATCCTATACAAATGAGACGCTTGTCGATCTTTTTTTTCTTATAAAATATGAGCTTACGATCAAAACGTGGATCTATTTATTTTTTATCTTTTTCTTCAAGATCTGATGTCTTATGTTAGATGTGTAAGATATTAAATGAATTTTTTTTGTATGCAAAATAAAATCTGACCAAAAAAAATAGAGAGAAAGAGAGACAGTTTTTGATATGGAATCTACCCCGTGCTTTGGAAAGGTGGATATGATAAGTCAACAAATTAAGGTAAAGAAAAAAAAAAAAAGGAACCTCAAGGTGAATCATCTTCTATATCGAGTTGAAATTATCAACGGAATGTAATGGTGCATTTAAAATATCATCGGTAATATTTATCATTGCCATGTAAAAAATTATACGTCTCTTACAGTACATGCGGTGAAACTCACCACACACCAAAAATCAATAAATTATCAGCGATTTTCACCTAAAATTAAAGATCATCAATGATATTTCAAATATCACTAATGATATTAGTAATTAAATATCAACAAAAAAATCACCAATGTGTTTTGATTAGGAACTAAAAATCGTTAGTGTAAAATCAAAAATCACATGTGCATTTTCATTCAAAACAAAAAAATCACTTGTATTTACTCATTCAAAATTAAAAATCACCAATGATTTCTTCACTCACAAGTAGTGATGGTTGTTTGAGTGGTGATGGATCCCACACGTGATAGTACTGACATTGCTTTTTATGTGTGGAGATTCCAGCGTGTACGATGGGAATTACATTCGTTACATCTATGCATTGCAAAACACATCATTTTTTAAGTTTTTATATATTTTGATGTAATCTTTTATGTCGTTGTATGCATATATATATCGCCATCTCTCGTGCAGCTATCAATACTACATTAGTGCGTGAAGGGGGTAATGCTCAATAAGCGGCTTCATAAGTAAAAATTACCAAGATGCAAAGCGCGAAGCATCCTCCTATTAAAAGATTGGGACTAGCTCTCATTACTGTCATCAGAAAGCTGTGCCCTTATTTTCAAGCGTACACTATCATTATCCTCTTAGACCACTCGTTGAGGAGAACGTTACATAAGCTAATAAGGTTCAGCCATTAAATGAAATGGGCCTTGGAGTTAATAGAGTTTAATATTAAGTATCAATGTCAAATCTCTATCAAAGAACAGGCCCTAGTGAATTTCTTAGAAGAGGTCATCGTGGCAAACATTTTAGCCAAAGAACCCTGGCATCTCTTCGTAGATGGATCTTCTACGATGACTAGAGTAGACGTAGGGATCACCCTGACCTCTACGTTGAGGTACATATATAAATACTATATTAAGCTAACTTTTCCTTCCACAAACAATGTAGCACAATATGAAGCTCTATTAGAAGGATTCCGCTAAGCCAAGGCCGTGGGAGCTCAGCTTTAGAAGTATTTACTAACTCTCAATTGGTCGCAAACCAAATATATGGAGGTTATCAGGTGAAAGACCCAAGCATGACACTGTACACTAATAAGGTTAAGTTGGAAGCAGAATAATTCTAAAATGTTGTCATCAGCTGGATACCCAGAGTCGAAAACCCCTAAGCTGATGCTCTGGCTAGATTGGCATCTGCCATTTCTATCGGCAAGGATGACAACATGCATGCCTTGAGAAACCCTGCTTTCCATTTTTCAACTCCTCTCAGAGTTCATGGATGGCTCCTATTGTCAAATATTTGGCTAACAGTGAAGTCTTGCCAAATGCCCCTAAGCTTAAGGCATTTTGCCTCAAGGTAGCCCAATTCATTCTATTAGACGGCATCTTGTATAAGTGAGATTACTCTACCTCCTTATTGAGATGTCTCTCAAAAGAGAGGCTACCCAAGCCCTCGAAGATGCACATGAAGGCACTTGAGGGAATCATGAGGGCTACGGAGTATTAGTAGCCAAGCTCTTGCAGTACATCTACTTTCTAGCCCCAAATGAGGCAACAGGTTAAACACTCTGTCAAGAAGTGTGACAAGTACCAACACTTCACCAATGTGCCTTGCCTGCTACTAGGAGAAATGACTCCAATCTTATCTCCAATTCCTTTTGCAAGATGGGGGATGGATTTTATTTGCCCATTTTCTACTTGCCCCTGCTCAGAAGAAGTGCATTCTCGTGGTGGTGGACTACTTCTCAAAGTGGATAGAGGTGGATGGATTTTATTTGCCCATTTTCTACTTGCCCCTGCTCAGAAGAAGTGCATTCTCGTGGTGGTGGACTACTTCTCAAAGTGGATAGAGGTCGAGGTAATGGGAAGCCCCAATGCTTATCAAGTTATCAATTTTTCTCGCAAGAACATAATATATCAGTATGATATAACCCAAGTCATCATAACAAATAATGGTACACAATTTGTCTTTAAAAAGTTCAAAGAGTTTTGCATGAATTGGGGAATCCGCTCAAAGTTTTACTTCTGTTGCTACCCTTGCCCAAAAGAAGTACGTTCTTGTGGTGGTGATCTATTTTCCAAAGTGGGTAAAGGTCGAGGCCATGGCAAGCCCTAATGCAGACCAAGTTATTGATTTTGTCCGCAAGGACATAATTTGTTAGTATAATATAACCCAAAGTCATCATGGCGGATAATGGTACACAATTTGCCTCTAAAAAGTTTGAAGATTTTTGCATGAGTTAAGAATTTACTTAAAGTTTACTTCTGTGGCTCATCCATTAGCTAACAGACAAGTAGAAGTAACCAATTGCACCATCATTGCAGCCTTGAAACAAAAGCTTGATTCTGCTAAAGGCAAATGGTTGGAAAATTTGTCAAATTTATTGTGGGGATATAGAGTCGAGCAAAGAACATATAGTGGTCATACTCCAGACAATCTAGTGTATGAGACTAAGACACAAATCTCGTTAGACGTACTCCTATCCTCTTGTAGGATTCACTTGTATGATCCCGCCTCAAATGAATATCAACTATAGCTTGCCCTAAACTTAGTCGATGAGTCTAGTGGGGAAGCCCTGAATTCCACTTTTAAGTACAAAGAGGCGATGATATCAAACTATAATAGGAAAATTTATAAAAGAAAATTCCAGGAATGATATATTGTCCTAAGGTAAGACAAAACATCTAACCCAAAAAAACCTGGTAGCAAGTTGTCACTCACATGGGAAGGCCCTTGTTATGACCCATGCCATCAAAGCTCTTTAAGACGTCTGGGACTTGGGCCAGACGTCTGGTTAGACGTCTGGAAATAAACTTTTACATGCGTACGTTTTCGAGTCTGCGTGCATGCCGTGCGCAGACTGCACAGCTGCCTTCTTCTCTTTCTTCTTCCCTCGCCGACTTGCAGAGCCTGCCCCCCCATGCCTACATATATCCTCCTCTCCCTCACGCCACCCCACATCCATCCGTCGTCTCCTTCCTCCAGTGCGAGAGCAAGAGCAGCAGCTGCAGCCGAGTGCAGCGGCGGAGAGGAGAGGAGCAACGAGAGGGAAGAGAGGAGAGCGCGCGAGCTATGAGAGAGAGAGCTCGCTGGAGCAGTTCGACTCCGGTCGGCGTACGCGAGGCGGAGCATTGTGCTGGGGAGGTTTCCCCCGGCACTGCTGCAGCTAGAGCAACGGACACGCGACTGCGCAGCGTGGTCGCACGCAGTAGGAAGAAGACTAAGGAGGTCCTAATTCTGGGATTTTTCCCAAAATCAGACGTTTGGACCCACATCCAGGCGACGTCTGGAAGAAGCTTCAGATGATTGAGAGGTACGTACTACGGATATGGCCATGCGGGCCGTTCCGCCGATGCTCTGTTACGTGTCGTGTTTAAGAGATTTTGCGTGCACGTGTAGGATTCCCTTCGGGAAGGTGTGGGACATACCATCCTACGCAGTTCAGACGTCTAGGCGAGGCACCAGACGGCGGAGCGTCTCCAGACGTCCGGAGGGATAGTCGGATGTCTGGAACTAGGTCCAGACGGTTCACCAGGATCCCTGGACGTCTGAGGAGCAACGTAGAGTGAGGTATAGATCTGGACCCCTTTTAAGACGTCTGGAAGATGTTCTAGACGTCTGATTTGAGTCAGAGTTGTCATTTTGGACCTGTTTAGGGTCCGTTCGAGGTCCGATTTCCGCGTTTAAGATTTCGTTCTTCTTTGTATAAGTTCCTCTACTTGTTGGAATGCTTATTATCATGTTCTGAGTGGTTCCTTGTGGTTGATCCTTGTGTTAGGACCTCGTTCTGTTGCAGATTTGGGGGTTATGGAGGCACACGGATCCGGCGATCGAGCCCCCATTACTCCCGATTTTGCGGGTAAAGTGGCTTCCCTTAGTTAATTACAAATTCAACTGCATGTCTGGAATAAATGATAGATCCTAGGGTATGGCATGAATTCTAGGACTAGAAACACTGGAACGATTGTATTGAATGCCTAAATTGCAGTCTTGGATGAGTAGATAGAATAATAATAATTGCCTGTAATTGGATAACAGCTGCTCGTGAAATGTAGAGTACTGTTGTTAGTAACTTCTACATGTAATTTCTATTGTTTGAAATTAAATACGAGCTGCTTGTATATAAATTGGAAAAGAAGGATTGAATGTTGGAAACACGTGATATATGCGAATAAGCCTGAAATGATGAAACCTAGTATGGCTTGGCCTGAGAAACATGAGCATGAACCCTACGGGAAATTAAGAGTAGAGCTCTTGGAAATAAATGGAATGGAACTGAAAAAGTGAATGGGAAAGTGTGTTGTCTCTTGGGTACGTGGTACCAAAGGGAGCACATATTACCTCTTAGTGTAGAGGGGAGCTTGCCACCCTCAGGTCGAGACCGGGGTGAGTTTGGCCACTTTGTACTGACTTTCTGGCCCTCGCATACATAGTACCGGGGAGAGCTGCTAGTGTAGGGAGAGAGCTAACCACCCCACGGGGCCCGGGGTTTAGTTAGCCGTCTTACACCGACTTGTTAGGCCCACTGGGCAAACCAGGGTAGTCAGGCGAGGGTGCGCGGACTGTGGAGGGGCGAGACCCCTGTTTGGTTATTGTGGAGGGGCTAGACCCTTGTTACTGAGAGGGATATGCCCTATACTGGTTTTGTGCTGTGCTTTGGGCGCATCCGTTAACGGAAACGATTGACCGCGTGCCAATGCGGGGTAGCTACCCATACGTTTATCGCGCGTGCCGTAGTCACCGTTACGTCTGTCAGTGACCTTGGGGTGGTTGACTAAGGGTAGGACCACCATGGGGGACTCTCCCGGTCAGGAGAGCACCACGTGCTACTTCTACTCTTCGGAAAAGACTGCAATCAAGATCATTCCCACGAGAAACATTCAAGATCAAGAAAAAGGACCTGTTAAATAAACCAAGTAAAGAAAGAAAGAATAATTAGTTAAATAAAGAAAGAAATTGAAACAATAGCTACCTGTCCACCTTTACTGTTTTAGTTAGCTGGTTGCCACTCTACTCAGCGTTTCGCTGATGTGTCGTACTTACCACCTTTTTCAGGTCCAAGTGTTGAGCAACTAGAGCCTACGGCTGCAGAGGGTGATGGGCCCAGTAGAGCCCAGTAGTTATACTTTTGTTGTACCTCGTTTTCTGTAGTGGTGAGTTTTTGTTACACTTTTGTACTCTTGTTTTGTAACTTCATATTCCTGTACCTATTTTAAAATTCTCTACTGTTGTGATGGTGTGTACTGTGGTAGTTATTTCTTTACTGCTGTACTTTTGTTACTGTTAGTTGCTTGCATGGTGAATGTGGTTTATTTTACTGCTTTTTGGTTCCTTTCTCGTTGGACGACTGGATCTTGAGATCAATTGAATCGATCCGATTCTCGTGTCCTGTAGGGATTCGGGAACCGGGTCGTAACAGCCCTTACAAAGTGACTAAGGCAAGAGATATGGGCTATTGTAAGTTGCAAACCATGGAAGGTCAACAAATACCAAGGGCATGGCATGCAAATAACTTACAAGTGTATTATGACTAATTGTTAAATCACTTTGTACATTTCTTTTTAAAGTTACATTGAGCAAGAGAGTTGGTCAAACCTTCTTGCCATTCCACCAAAAGTTTCTTACAAGAAAAGAAAGGAGGGCATAATTTGCCTAGTTACATAAAAAAAGTAAAAAAAAGAGAAGGGAATCATTCAGACTTAGTTACAATGGACACAAGAGCATTTGGGTCAACCAGCAGCTCTAAAGTTGCCATCACTGGCAGAGCCTTGGCTATCTCTTTTTGTTCTTTTGTCGTTCTTGCCTCCACTGCTTGTCCTTCCATTGTTGGCTCCCCCTCGGTAAGCTCCTCCTCGTGAGCCTCTTCACTATCCGCAAGAGGGTTGAGATAGTGGTCATCTAGGGTAGGAGAAATGGGGTCCCTATCCTCTATTAATCCTTCCTTAAACATGTTGGTCGCACTCAAGGTTAAACTTCTTGAATGACAAGGTAAGAAAGTTCTCCACGGATGTCTACTTGCATCCTAGGACTCACTGTCAACAACCAACATGTACTTGCCGACGTTATCCATCAATATATCCCAACTCTCTTGTATAGACGGATCTTCAGCAAAAAATTTCATCACAGTGTCGGGTTTCATGTCCCGCCACCTTTCCTGCCTTAAGTTTTGGAGTTTCTTTTATTCATTATCTGTAAACTTGATTGTGCTATCTAACTCAAATGTTAGACGGGCAATTGTCACCTTCAACTCCTCATGGACAACCCAAGCTTTGGCCATCTCTTCTATGATTGATTTCATACGGTTCTACTCATTGGCCAAGGACAACTCATACACTTCAAAGGCATATCTTTTCCCCACCTTAAATAAGTCCCACTACTCTTTGGGTGAGGTGGTGTTGAGAGAGACAACCTTCCATTTCTTCTCTAAAATGGCCATCTTCTCGAGATGGCCTTCAAAAGAAGTGTGGACCTTCATCATCTCTCGATCGTTCACCTCCACTAACTTCCATAGAGCGGTGTAAGCCGACCGGCTTTTTTTTTCTCCACTTTGGGCAAATGCCAACTACTCGGTGAGGACATTGTTGAGAAGGATGTGGCTCTCCAACTCCGTCTTTTTTGCTTCTTGTTATGACTCGATTCCCGGATCCCTACAGGACCCGAGACCGGCTCACCTCAACTAATCCCAACACCTAGTCGTCCAACAAGAAATAACAAAAAAGCAGGAAAATAAACCACATTAAAACATACAATATAACTAAGTAGTAAAGGAAAGTAAAGCTGTTATTCCATTACATACCACCACAATTGTGTTTTTCCTACTTGGAGGGGTGAGATCAGCGTGACAAAAAAAATGCGGAATTGAAAATATAAACAATCTCACAAAAATAAGCAATCACAAAATGTACACAGGAATTTTTAGGTGGAAACCCAAACCGGGTGAAAACCACCACCTAACCCTCTCGAGTTAGGATTTTCCGATCAACCTAGTTGATCAAATCCACTAAACGAATCACTTTAAAACGAGGGTGATTCAACCTCAGTACAACCACGCTACAAGTACGAGGGTAGCGTTCCTCAACCCCTTCTCTCCACGAGAAGGATTTTGTCCCACGAAGGAGACGAGAATTCGCAAAGCGAATACCCAACCAAATAACAAAGATAAAATAAACAACAAACCTATAGAGCCAACAAAGTAATAAACCTAAGCTTCTATAGGATTTAGGAAACTCCCCTTTGCAAGGAGTGCGTCGACGATGACGCGGGTGCGTGAGCCATGCAACGGCGCAATGTCGCTCTCGTAGACAACGGCGGGAGAGCGGGTGCGCGAAGGGAATGATGCTCTCAAGATGATGGAGCTTGAGCTTAGAGAGCAAGTGCTTCTTGGACACAAGAGAGTGGAAATACTTGATCTTAGTGTATCTTGGTCTCTCTAGGTGTATATCTTGTGTGTTTTTGAGTTGCAAAGGCTCCCGTCTATTTATAGAGGCCTTAGGAAGGCTTTGGAAGGCTTAAGAAAGGTTCTATAGCCGTTGGGAACAAAGCCCAAGAGAATCAGGCCGAAATCAGGACAATGATTACACTTGACAGGGTTATCAGACGTCTAACTCTGGCATCAGACGTCTGGAAGGCCACTTTAAGACGTCTGATTCCAAGGTCAGACGTCTGATTTTATGCAGGTTTCTCCCTGACTTGAATCAGATCTAAACAGGGTTTTTGCGCAAGTCCATCAGACGACATACAGGACGTCTGGCACTATGTCTGGAAGTCTGGAAACCTACTTTTACTGTGGGAATTGATTTCCAAACGTTGCAACGGCTAAAAAATCTCTGAGAAGAGATTTTGGGTCAGCCGAGGCAAAACGGTCATTTATCAGACGTCTGGAAAGTCCTATGGACGTCTGATAAGGCTCTAACGGTCATAATCTTGGGTGTTTTCTAAGCCAGCCAACGGTCCACTAATTGGACGTTTGGAAAAGTCATCAGACGTCTCCTAAGACGTCTGGTCTAAGGTCTGGACGTCTGATTTCATCAGACATAACTAACTATGTCCAGCCTAACAGTTATCAGACGTCTGAAACAACAGTCAGACGTCTTAAAATTCTTTATCAGACGTCTGATTTGGGAATTAGACGTCTGGAAGTGCTGTTTGAACCCTATATTGGTTTTCTAAGTATTCTACAGAAAACCTAAGTATCCTAGGGTTGTGCCGGTGTTCCTAGGACTACTGTTAGGGTTCTTTGAGGCTCTTTAACATGAAATATCTAAGGAAATAAAGAGCAACAAAAGAAACAAAAAATACAACAAGTACAAAAGAAGGAAATCTATCCTATTCTTCTTGTCTTCCATCTTCAATCTTTCGCTCCACGCGAACCTCCTCTGTTTTCCGTCAAGCTCCTCCAATCCGTCCTGGATGCGAGCTCGAACTCCGTCTAAACATGTCCTCATTTGCAATTGACCTGAAATCTAGGACTCAAATTGCAAATGTTAAATAACACGTGTTTTGTTATCATCGAAACAAATGATCGTGGTGCTCTAGCACCAACAATCTCCCCCTTTTTGATGATGACAAAACCGTAAATAATAATGCATAAAAAATCCTCCCCCTTTTTGACATTATCAAAAAGGTTTAATTGATTTTATATTTCCTATAACTCCCCCTTAAAACATGCTCTTCTATGAGTTTCTTTTGACAAAGGTAATGTCCTCCCCCTTTTTGTAACAATGCGATAGCTATTATTTTTCTCCCCCTTTCTAAAGGAAATTTAGCTACCTTATATCTCCCCCTTGACAATTAGCTCATCCTTTTTTAACTCCCCCTATCTAAATGCTTATGATAAAAAGATAGGGTAAAGGGTTTTACCTCACCTACCATGGCCAATAAAATGGCCCGAATGGTGGTGGTGGATGCCACATCGGATGGGGCTCCCATCCGTAGCTTGGAGGCCCGGGCATCGGCGCCGGTCTCCAATCTGGTGGTCGACGTGCGGCGGGTCCGTCGTTTGTTCGCCGTCTCGTCGGTCTTCTTGTTCTCCTCCTTGGTCTACTCCTTGGTTCTCCCAACTCGAGTTGACCAGCCTTGAGCTTGTAGGTCCAGTCCCTTATGTTGTAATTATCCCTGAACCCTACAAAACAAGATTCTAATTCTTTTTTTGGTATCCAAGTGGGCTTGGATCCGGATTTGTTAGAAGGTCTCCTTGATGGAGATCCTTTCTCAACCTTAGGGCTATAAAAATCATCTACTTTATTGATTAGTTTGTTAGAGTTTTCCCTAAGACATGCAATTTCTTTTTTTATAGTATTCATCTTAGTCTTTAAATCAGAAATTTCTAACTTAAGACTATCATTTTCCTCAATCAACTTATTATTTTCATTGATGAGGTTATGATTTTCTAATAACAGGTTATTATCCTTAGCACTAGTTTCTATGTCCTTAAGTTATTTTTCTAACCTATCATTTTCAGATTTAAGAAAACTAAGGTTCTTTTTAATACTTTTGTTTTCTATTTTAAGTGATTTACTAATCTCAAAAAGTTCATTAAATGCTTCTTGAAGATCGAGATTTACCTCGTTGTCGCTGTCGTCGCTTCCACTTTCGCTGTCGCTGTTGGTTCCTCTGGCCATGAAACCAAAGCAAGCGGTTTCTTCTTCTTCTTCCTCCGAGCTTGTCTCCTCATGAGTGCCTTCCAACCTCCTCCATATCTCGTGGGCGGTGGTGCACTCTTGGATTTTCTCGAACTCTTCCGGACTCAACACGCAATACATGGCATTCATTGCCTTTGCGTTGAGTGAAAGCTCTCGAATATACTGCTGCGAGTATCCTCCCGCGGGTTTTTCTGGGATGTCGAAAGGCGTCTCGCATCTGGCCCAAACCGTGAAGTCGGTGGCTTGAAGCCAGGTCTTCATCCGCAACTTCCAGTAGGGGTAGTTGCTCCCGTCGAAGAACGGCGGACGGGTTGTGGACTGCCCCTCGGAGATCCTGATTGCTGATGTGCTTCCCTCCATTTGATCTCTTGCCGGGTTGTTACGCCGAAACAGCAAGACCCGCTCTGATACCAATTGTGATTCCCTACCAGGAGGGGTGACGTAATAAAATTGCGGAATTGAATATATAAAGCAATATCACAAAAATCAATCGCACAAGTACACAAGTAATTTTAGGTGGAAACCCAAACCGGGTAAAAACCACCACCTAACCCTCTCGAGTTAGGATTTTCCGATCAACCTAGTTGATCAAATCCACTAAACCGAATCACTTAAAACGAGGGTGATTCAACCTCAATACAACCACGCTACAAGTACGAGGGTAGCGTTCCTCAACCCCTTCTCTCCACGAGAAGGATTTTGTCCCACGAGGAGACGGGAATTCGCAAAGCGAATACCCAACCAAAAGATAAAGATAAAATAAACAATAGTCCTATAGAGCCAACAAAATGATTAAACCTAGCTTCTATAGGAAATAGGAAACTCCCCTTTGCAAGGAGTGCGTCGACGATGACGCGGTGCGTGTGCCACGCGATGGCGCTACGTCGCTCTCGTGAACAACAGCGGGAGAGCGGGTGCGCAAACTGAATTTAGCTCTCAAGATATAGAACTTGAGCTTAGAGAGCAAGAGCTTCTTGGACACAAGAGAGTGGAAGTATGTTGCTTAAGTGTGTCTTTTGTGTTTCTAAGTGTATATCTTGTGTGTTTTTGAGTTGCAAAGGCTCCCGTCTATTTATAGAGGCCTTAGGAAGGCTTTGGAAGGCTTAAGAAATGTTCTATAGCCGTTGGGAACAAAGCCCAAGAGAATCAGGCCGAAATCAGGACAATGATTACACTTGACAGGGTTATCAGACGTCTAACTCTGGCATCAGACGTCTGGAAGGCCACTTTAAGACGTCTGATTCCAAGGTCAGACGTCTGATTTTATGCAGGTTTCTCCCTGACTTGAATCAGATCTAAACAGGGTTTTTGCGCAAGTCCATCAGACGACATACAGGACGTCTGGCACTATGTCTGGAAGTCTGGAAACCTACTTTTACTGTGGGAATTGATTTCCAAACGTTGCAACGGCTAAAAAATCTCTGAGAAGAGATTTTGGGTCAGCCGAGGCAAAACGGTCATTTATCAGACGTCTGGAAAGTCCTATGGACGTCTGATAAGGCTCTAACGGTCATAATCTTGGGTGTTTTCTAAGCCAGCCAACGGTCCACTAATTGGACGTTTGGAAAAGTCATCAGACGTCTCCTAAGACGTCTGGTCTAAGGTCTGGACGTCTGATTTCATCAGACATAACTAACTATGTCCAGCCTAACAGTTATCAGACGTCTGAAACAACAGTCAGACGTCTTAAAATTCTTTATCAGACGTCTGATTTGGGAATTAGACGTCTGGAAGTGCTGTTTGAACCCTATATTGGTTTTCTAAGTATTCTACAGAAAACCTAAGTATCCTAGGGTTGTGCCGGTGTTCCTAGGACTACTGTTAGGGTTCTTTGAGGCTCTTTAACATGAAATATCTAAGGAAATAAAGAGCAACAAATGAAACAAAAAATACAACAAGTACAAAAGAAGGAAATCTATCCTATTCTTCTTGTCTTCCATCTTCAATCTTTCGCTCCACGCGAACCTCCTCTGTTTTCCGTCAAGCTCCTCCAATCCGTCCTGGATGCGAGCTCGAACTCCGTCTAAACATGTCCTCATTTGCAATTGACCTGAAATCTAGGACTCAAATTGCAAATGTTAAATAACACGTGTTTTGTTATCATCAAAACAAATGATCGTGGTGCTCTAGCACCAACAACAATAACAAAAATAACGAAAACGAAAGTAACAGTAACAACAATAGTAGCTAAAAGTCTGAAACTCACTACAACAGTAAGGGAGTACAACAAGGAAGTGTAGAAAACTACGGCTGGGCTCGACTGGGCCTAGCACCCTCCGTAGTAGAAAGCTCTAGCTGCTCAACTCTTGGTCCTGAACAGTGGTGAGGAAAGACAGAGTCAGCGAATGCTGAGTAGAGTGGTAACTACACTATTTAAAGCAGCAAATTTAATTCTCTTTTCTATTTATTTGTTTTATGTGCATTTCCTTTTCACCCATTTTCTCAAACTTTCAGATATTCTTGATCTTGCATGTTCCTCGTGGGAACGATCTTAATTGTAGTTTTTTCCGAAGAGTAGAAGGTACATGTGGTGCTCTCCTCACCGGGAGAGTCCCCCGTGGTAGTCCTACATCCAGTCAATCACCCCGAGGTCACTATCAAGACGTAGTGGTGACTACGGCATGCGTGATAAGCGCACGGGTAGCTATCCCACACTGACACGCGGTCAGTCGTTTCCGCTAGCGGGTACACCTAAAGTACAGCACGGAACAATATAGGGCCTAGCCCTCTCAGAAACAGGGGTCTCACCCCTCAAAACCAAACATGGGTCTCACCCCTCCACAGTCCGCACACCCCCGTCTTACTACCCTGGCTTGCCCAGAAGGCCAAAAAAAGTCAGTGTAGGTTGGCTAACTTAACCCCGGGCCCTGTAGGGTGGCTAGCTCCCTCCCTATACTAGTAGCTCGCTTCGGTACTGCGTACGCGAGGGCCGACAGGAGTCGATGTAGAGTGGCCAATCCTAACCCTGGGTCACAACCCAAGGGAGGCTAGCTCCACTCTACACTAAAAGGAGACAGTTATTTTCCTTGGTACCACATACACAAGGACCAGCACACTTGCCATCTACATTCCAAATTTTTCATCTAGCCACAGGAGCTCTACTCTTAATTCCCCGTAGGGTTCACGCTCATGTTCACCGCATTATTCCGATCCAGATTCCATCATTCACAATTTAGTTCTCGTTAACATACAGGTAGCTCATGCTTCCATAATTCAATACAGGCAACTGATGATTTCACAGGTAATTGTTCATTTATCTTAGGCAACTCATATTTTAACAGGCAGCTCATAACTATATTACAGGCAATTGCTAGCAGTTCAACTTAATCATGTATACAAACACAATCATGCAGTACAATTGGTTCATTCATTTCTCTGTCCTAGGATTCATGCCACAACCTAGGGGTTCCAGTTGGCTAATTCCACAGACACATTCGTATTTAATATGATCAACAAAAGTAGACCACTCTACCAGACAATCCGGGAGTAATGGGAGCTCAAACCGTAGACCCAAGCGTTTCTGGGGGCCCCAAACACGCAGCAAGTCGAAACCCTGTAACAGGGAATACATCACAAAAGGAAGGTTCAGAACAGTGTACAAAGGTTTCTAGTACGTAGAGAAACTTGCAAGGAAACTACAGATACTTCGTTTGTGTAAAACGGATCCCAACCGGACCCCAAACGTGTCAAAAACGTGTCTACTGACCAAAATCAATTGTCTGGAAACAAGTTCAGACGTCTTTAAAGATACAGAATCTCACCTCAAGTCCCTACAGTGTCCTCAAACGTCCAGTACTCCCCTGCAATTGTCTGAAGGCAATTCCAGACGTCAGACCACTCTCCAGTCGTCTGATGAGCTGATCAGACGTCCGAAAGTGCGTGAAAGGGCATTCCGTGCTCCTTCCCAAGGCTGCTCCTACGTATGACAGTGCAGCCATTCAAAATAGGCAGACAAATCTTTCTGCGGTGCGACTTGCATGGTTGTAACCGTGAAAAGAACGTACCTTCGCGATAAAGGAGTTTTCAGACGTCTGGTCTCGACTCCAGACGTCCAGATGCTCCCCTAGCCGTCTGGACTCCCCTCTAGACGTCTGATACTGGAAAATTTCCAGTATCAGAACTCGCTCCCTACGCTTCTCCTCGCTCCGCCGCAGCTCCAACTGCTGCAGGTGGTCGAGGCCGTCACTCCGAACTCCCTCCTCCTCCAGCACGCACCCACAGTGGCTGTGCGAGCTCTGACGTCCTCCTCCCGCACTCTCCTCGCGCCCTCACGCTCTCCCTCGCTCACCTCCCCTCACGGTTGCCACAACTTTGAAGGTGGAGATGGTGGCGGCAGTGTGGGGAGTGAAGAGGAGAGGAGGGGAGGGTTTAAATAGGTGGCTGGGGGAAGGAGGAAAAAGGAGAGAGAGAAGAAGGTCCTGCGCGCTGCGCGCATGCAGGGTGCAGTACGCGTACAGAAATTTCACTTTCAGACGTTTGGGAAAAGGTCCAGATGTCTGGACAAGCGTCTGACTGAGACTCCAGACATCTTAAACGGCTAAAAGTGGGATGGGTCTTTACAGTTCTACTTCCTCCTCTACTTTTCTCTTTGCTGTCACATTTTGCGGTCAGGGCCTCCTTGACTTGGAGGGACATCGCCTTAATGTTTGTCAACATAGTCTTTGCCCAGCTTGCCAACTACTTGGCAGAATAGCACCTCGACCACTCTAACGGCACAAAAGTGACCCAAAATGAGGTTGTGCCCGATTGTCTTCACTTGCAACAAATACATATGATAAGTAAACGAAAGATGACTCAAAATGATATATGTATGTTAATCACACTTACCACATGGAGACAGTATTAATACACATTCTTCAAGTCAATTGGGTCGTGTGGAGGCAACGGCCAATCAAGTGTGGAATTGAGCTGGGTCAAGACTTTCTACTCAATAGACACTTTGGTGTCTAAAAGAACATCCAGAGGGACATTGGAGGTCGGCTAAGTCCTAAATGGGCCAACCCTAGTTGCAAATGCTGTAGGTGGATGATCTTTTTCCGTTGTCTCTTCAGTTAGGGGGTTGCCTAGCTCCCCTTGCTAGTGCAATAAGTAAAGTCTCCCAAGGCTAGTAGGATTCACATTACAATCTCCCCTCCTCTTCTTCTCCAGCCTCCTCTAGCATGAAAAACCCCCATCTAAGTCCAATAAAAAAGGTCTTATAAAGGAACAAGAAAAAACCCATAGAGGCCCATCCAATAGAATAACTTGAGGTAAAAAGCCTAATATTGTGAGATGTGCCTGGACTAAGAGAAGAATTAAGCAGATATCCGCTCCAATAGATGGGTTTAAATTAGTGGTCCAACTAAAGAGATGTACGTTTAGCCGAACATTCCAGGCGAGTGGACTACACAAGTCTGCCATATCCAACTAAAGGTATAATTGGATAGACAGACTTCCTAGCCGATAAAAGGCCAGGCGGATTGACGGGTAAACTTATCCAATAGATGTTTACCGAATGATGGTTATTGCATTCGTTACTTCATTATCATGACCCTTGAGGATTGTGTGGGTCACGTGCACCAAAATGTGTGCGACCTGCCATTAATGTCACCGACTGGTACGATCAGATCCCAAGGATCACACACACCAGTGAATGCCCATGTTACAAAAAAAAAAGCTAAATAACATACCCTCATATGGGGGTATGCGTGAAAAAGGCAAGAGAGAGAAAAGAGAGTTATTGTATTCTCCTATTCTGCTAATTTAGTGAAAATTTAATTGTTAACATACCCTCCCCAAACATACACTCATTGCGGGTGAAACTGAGTCACTAAACCCTTGTCTTTTGTATGATTGTTTGTACTCTTTTAAACTTGAGTAAATTCTTTCCCTATTCACGAATTCATAGACCTTTAAGAAAAATGACTCCAATCCTAAGGATATTTCTTGGAGAATAGGTTGGAGAAGTTTGAAAAAGTAGAGAAAAATGTCCGTAAACACAACATTAAACGATCATGAGAAATATACATAGGAAATTTCTTGATATGAAAAGTTTCATGCAATTGGTTTTGAAATATAAGTTGTTATATCCTATGGTAGATGCTATTAGTGCAATCGTTTTGTCAGACTTTTGAACACTCAAAGTTGTGTAAGTTTAGTTACACAAGATGGTATAAGGAAACTGAAACTATCAAGGTAAATTTGGATAAGAAATGCAATATGCACATTCCAATATCTATATGCCTTGACTAAATTTACTCCCACTTTCGCCACTCATCCATCGAAATTTTTTCTCCTCTTTTAGTATCGCTTCTACAACATTATTGTCTTTTACATTTAATCACTGTCTCTCGACCCACACAATGTTATACTTGCACTCACATGCCATGTGTCGGTCAGTTTCTTTGTTTATGTCTCCATGTTGCTCCTCAAACAAACCTATGACATGTAAGTCATAGGCCAATGCCTCAAATCAAAGGATTCAAGTAAGAAAATATATATTGAAACATTTTCTACAATATATAGGTTTTCACTCATACCCCCACTTACGTAGGCACGAATGTCAAAAGTTATATGTTCACCGTTCACTAAAAAAAAGTAACCCAAGTATTATGAGGTTCACTATTACTAAAAAAAGTAACCCACTACATTGCAAGTGAAAAAATCAAAATATACGGGTTGAAATCAAAATATATTGGCTGAAAATTAAAATACGATGGGTGAAAATGATTTTCCATCGATGGAATATCAAAACACATCAACTAAAAACTAAAACATACTAGTGTATTTTGATTTTCACTTATGGGTGGAAAATCAAAATACACTTGTGGAAAATGAAAATGTGTTGATTTTCCATTGAAAAATAATTTTCCACATAGAAAGAGAGTTTTCAACTATAAAAAATAAATTTTCACCTAGAAAGTAATTTTTATATATGAAACGTAGTTTCCACTGGTTGAAACCTCCAACTTGAAAGAAAGTGTTTTTTTTAGATGCCTAGGTCTACCATTCTCTCACTACACCCATTGCAAAATACATCATACCACACATTTCTTCACCTTTTCACTAATCTAAACAAGATATGCTCATCATGACTTTCGAATAAATTTGTAAGTTGAACTTCTTCCTTCTGTTGCCTCGAACTTTTTAAAGTCCTCTATTTACATGAGGGAAGGAGGATATCAGTAGCCAATCATTTAAAGTCCTCAAACTTTCAGAAGTATGAATGCCAGACATTTACTTGATACTGCTGAACCTGATCCATTGAGAAAGGCTTTCCATGGAGAGAGAGATTTTGTAGGGCCTCACAAACATTAAGTAGTCTTGGGGGCAATTGTCATAAGAAAACTTAGAAACGAAATCCAAGCAGAGTGACAGAAATCACGACAACTGCATCGCTCGGCAATAAATGAACTTTGTCGTTGAGCAAATATTTGGTAAAGTGAGGCAAATATTTAATTGAAATTGTTATTTTCTAATGGCTTTTCTAAGTAAAGAATCTCATATAAAAGCTTTGAAATTGTTATTTAATTTATGAATGTGTATGATGCTCATCCTCTTTGCTCAAGTTTCAACTGACCTACCTCTACCCTCGTATATGCGTAACGTAATGTACATGCGTAATGTAATATGGCTTCTTTGCCATCTTTAGTTCAAGGTGGAATTCATTCAAATCACGATTGATATAGACAACCGCCTCTAAAAAATGTTGCTTATGATCACAGCCATGGAAAACAGAAGAACAACAATCAGGGAAGAAAAGGCTTCGCCTTATTGACAAGGAATGGTATTTTTAAATTTTAATTCTACCTTCAATTCTCTGGAAACGTTAAAGAAAAAGGTCCTGCACCTAAGTTTAAAACAAGATTTTTTTTTGAAGTGTTAATTAGTAGAAATATGCTTATAACTTTTATGTGGATAAATCCGTATGCAATATGAAGATTTTATACAACGGAAGGTGAAAATCTTTGTCGAAGTATAATATTGACGGAACTAATAGAATTATGCACAAGAATTCGTTACATAGGTCACTTCAGAGAACTATAAGCTAATACAAGCATAGTGCGATACTTAAGCGCTATCAAACGAAGCATACATGGCTGCTATGGCACCGTGGCAGTACCGTTATCAGTATTAAGAAAGTCGCTATACAATATAGCCCATTCCTACTACAAGGCAAGTGCAGCTGCTAAACAGAAGAAGCCTCAGCCACCATCTTCAAGATCGTTGACCAGCTCGAACCGAAGGCAAGCGCAGCTGCTAAAGAGATGCTTCACCCATCATCTTCAAGATTGTTAACCCGCTCGCATTCATCTATCCATTCGCTATATCTGCGAGAGGGAAACACAAGCATAATCAAAACGGCTCAAAATAATCCCCGCTGACTACGTAACAGTTTTAACGGAGGAAGAACTTACACGTCGATGGGTTCGGTAAGAGCTGCAAGAACAAGATAAAGAAAAAATTGTTAGGATTCTTACTTACCCATTCTAAAAAGAGGGGGGCTAGAACAGCAACGGGTATACCGGTGCAAGCGGATTCGGATATATCCGGATTTTATACGTTTTTAAAGATGATATGGAAATCAGTCTTACAGATTCGGACATGAATATTAAGATTTTTATTTTGTGGCTACACATGCAAATATCAAATTTTGAATTCTAACGGATGTAGATACAAAAACACACACACACACACACATTTGTGGATAGAGGTTTAGATATTCATTTTTTTGCAGACGCGTATACGGATTTAGATATCTGATTTTCCGAAGAGTTTTTCTTTTTTTACATAATATCTGTATATAGCATAAATATTTTAAATGATAAAGAGTTACGTGTATATTATCTAATATTTCTCAAAAGAAAAAAATTTAGTGTGCACGGAAGTATACACCGAGTTGTACGCATGCCTCTTCTATTAAAGACAGGTGTGATGGGCAATGACATCGTCATCGTCATGTGACCTGTCAAAACCCTTTCTCCTGATCTACTGTGCTTTCCGCATTCCCTCCTGCAATCACAACACTTTGACTTTCATCTCCGCTTTCATTTTTCATATAATAGATATGTTTATGTTTATTATTCGGTTATATTTTAATTTTATTATTAACATTTTTCTATGGATCATGGTTTGTTCAGTAACTAAATTTTCTACCTTTTGGATAATTAAGAGATGTATAATTTCTTCACACAGATCCGTATTCGAATCATGAATATCAATTTTATATCGATCTCTAGTTTTCACTCTGTATGCTATCTATCTTCGTATCCACAATCATTTTGTAACATGGATGTGGATATGGTATCACTTACATCTACATTCTCTCGAAGGACACCTATTTTCCAATCCCACAAAATATATATACATATGAGTTATGTAATGAGCCTAAGATACAAATTATTTATTTGAACTAAGCTCATCGAAACACACACGAATTTTTAAATAATAAATCCAACCATATGTATCGAAAGTTAATTGGTTGAATAATTTGTATAATAGATTTTATTTAAAATGAAAATAATTTTAAAGTTCATCTTAATTAAAAAGTTGTAAAAATATTACTTTATAAAATACGAGTTAACTTTATAATTTACAAATTTCATTTTATAAATTACAAGTCATAGTCATATTTTATAAGTTACAAGTTACTTTTAGTAAAATACATGAAAATTTTGTAATAATCTGCAACAGACTTAAACAAATTATTTGAGATTAGACTCACTGTAGTATTTTCACGTTCGCACACACGCACACGCTATATATATATATATATATATATATATATATATAATTTAGAGAATGAAATGATTTGATTTATTTTTAAGTCTTACCTCTTTTTATTGCGAGAGAGATGATGTAAAATTACATAACCTAATTAAGAAAAGAAGAATGACAGATTTACCAACATGATAATAGAGTACTTAACACTTACTCTTAAGTTAAAGTATAAATATCTATTATGTTTAGTTTGGTCACACGAGTATCAAAAGAGGATCTTCTCAATGGCTTGGTAAATATATCGACAATACCTTGGTACATATATAAGCGGTTTAAACCTCTGAAACCACTTGGAAGGTGAAGATGAATCCCTTCTAGATCAAATATCTGGTATAATGGTAATCTATCTCCACATGTTTAGTGTGTTTATGAAATATAGAATTGTTGGCAATATATGTCGTAGCTCAATTATTACACCATAGTTCGATGGGTCGATCAATCTATATATGCAGGTCAGTTAGTAGGGCTTTCACTCACATCATATCTATATAAGTCTGAGCCATAACTCTATACTCAAACTCTGCACTTGATTTGGAAACAACTATTTGCTTCTTACATTTCTAAGTCACCACGTTCCTTACAACATACATACAGAAATATGTAGTAAACTTCCTATCATCATGATTGCCTGCATAGTCTGCGTCAAAATATCCAACCACTGTCATAGATGCTCCTTTAGTGAAGTGTAGTCTCCTTCTTGATGTTCTTTTCAGGTGTTTGAGCACTACCATAGCAGCATCCCAATGCAGTCTCATAAGCCTCTCCATAAATTAGTAATTAAAATGCCATCGGCATACCCCCGGCATACCGACAAAATGAGGATTTTTGACAAAATGCCACATTGACACGACATACTTATCAAAATGCAGGGATGTCTCCAACATGCCAACGACATGCCACTGAAATTGTTGGCAAGTTGATGGTATGTCGATTTGCATTGTTGCCTGTTGCTAGGTTGCACGCGTGTGACGCATGCCGCACGCCATTACTATTGTCGGTTGTCACTAGCTGTTGTTGCATTGCACTGCTGTTACTGTTGCAGAAGTTATGTATCGCATATCGCTAACTTGAAAGATATTGATAATCTGTACCGTGGAAGGACTCTTTAAAATATGATTTTGGACTTCTAGAACATATGCATTTTTTCATATTGTAACATTTTTATCCATTTTAAGTTATTTTTAGTAATTTTCTCAAAATTTCCTAATATCAACAACATATCACCAATATATTCTCTTTTGAATTAACATTAGTACTTTTTTCTTGTAGTCCTTAATTTTAAAAATAGTTATCCATTTAAATATGAAGTATGAAGATGGTTTAGGGCTTATCCATTTAAATGGTTATTCTTAAAATTCTAATCATTTTAATTAGATTTGTCATTTTTGTCAACATGCGTCGGTGCGCCTCCGACATGCCCTCGACATACCTCCAAAATGGATTATTTTTGGAGCATCGAAATCATCGAAATCTGACGTCGAAATACGGGCATTTCCACAGCATGCTCTCAGTGTGCCGACAAAATGTGTACTTGAAATTTTATCAAAACAACGTTGAAATCGACATTTCAAACCTTAGCATAAATTGACTCAACTTACAAAAGAAATATCAAGCCTAATGATTGTCGGTATAACAGTTTCTCCACAAGCTATCAGTACTGCCTACTGTCAACCAGCTCTACATCACTATCATATAGCTGTGCCTTGGGATCCATGGGAATGTTTGTTAGTTTAGCTTCCAACATGCCTATCTTGTTGAGAACATCCAAGGCATATTTCCGTTTAGATAAAATAATGTCACACTTACTACAGGTCACTTCTATCCTAAGAAAATATCGCAACTGCCCTAAATCCTTTATCATAAACTGATCTGCCAAAGTCTGCTTAATATCAACTACACCTGTCATATCATCACTAGTGACAATCAAATCATTAACATATGCCAGAAGAACCACTACCTCTTTTCCTGTCCTTTTAATAAATATGGAATGATATATGGATGATTTGAGGAATCCCACTTATTCTACCACTGCCCCAAATCCTTCATCACAAACTGATTTGCCAAAGTCTACTTAATTTCAGCTACACCTATCATATCATCACCAGTGATAATCAAATCATTAACATATGCTAAAAAAACCACCACCTCTTTTCCTATCCTTCTGAGAAATAAAGAATGATCTACGGATGACCTGAGGAATCCCATTAACTCTACCACTTAAGAGACCTTCTGAAACCAAGATCTTAGACTCTACTTGAGGCCATAGATGGCCTTTTGCAATTTGCACACACTCCCCCTATATAGCATAGTCAGGGGCTACTGCATGTAAACCTCCTCTTATAAGTTACCATAGAGAAATGCATTCTTCACATCTAATTGATGAAAAGGCTAATCTCTATCTACTGCAACAAAGACAAGTATGCGGACTGTAGAAAGATGTGTCATTAGGAAGAAAGTGTCGAAGAAGTCGACTCTGTAACACCAGACGGGCCTTGTATCTCGCAACTGACCCATCTAAATTGTACTTAAGTGCGAACATCCAATGACAACTCACAATAGTAGCTCCTACAAGTAAGGGAGTGAGCTTCTAGGTCCCTCTAGCACGTAGTGTAGCCATCTCCTCCTCCATGGCTTGACGCCACTTTGAAGGAAGCATAACCTACTAATACATAGCAAATATCTTAGAGGTGGCAAGAGCTCGGCAAAACTTCCTAAAAGAGTTCCCCAGGCTATCAGTAGCTAAACTGCCGATAACATGATATTTGGCACAAGTCCGAGGGGCCTTCCGAATAGCAATCGAAAGATCAAAGTCTGCAATCATATTAGTTGAAGGATCATCCGTAGAAGAAAGCTCACCTGTTTGTACTCTACAATTACCACTAGATAATAATATATCATCAACGTCTAAAGTCTCAGAGCTCAGAGCTCAGAGCTCACTTGAACATGAGAGAAAGGTGTTAGTGAAGGGGAGGTATCTGCAAAATAATGTGTGGCCTCCTGTAAGTAACAATGTGGTCACTATATTTTGGTATAGTAATAGTGGTAATGGAAGGCATAGCAGTGGATATTGCTTCTATAGTAATAGGGGGAATTGACATAGAAGCATAACTCATCTCCATAAATAAGTCTCGCCCAAAAGTGGAGAAGTAGGCAATAGACTCATGAAAGTAATATTAACAGACACAATGTGATGCTAGGATACCCCTTTTGAGTTCTTGAATGCCCTAAGAAAACATATTTAATTGCCTTAGCCCTTAAGTGCTAGTTTATCCCTCCTTAGAGTAAAACCATGGACAAACGCTACACAGCCAAAGACTTTAGGAGTAACTGGAAACATCTCCTAATAGCAGAATCTGCTCATAGATAGCAGAATTGGACATCCTGTTAATCAGAAAACAAGCAATTAGAATTGCATCACCTCAATATAATGAGGGAATAAAATGATGTACTAGTAAAGTGTGAGCAACATCAAGGAAGTGGTGGCACTTCCCCTCAGCAACACCATTCTGCTAGAGGAGTAAGCACAAGTGGTTTGATGAATAATGCTATAACAAGAATAGAATGAACGTAGCCGCCGGATACACAACTCTAAAGTATTATCAGACCGAACAACTTTGATAATAGTGGAAATCTAGGTCTTTATTTCTTTCACAAAATTCTCAATAATCAATCCAACATCAGCTTTATTTCTCAACAAAAATATCCAAGAAACTCTAGAATAATGATAAGCAATAACAAGGAAATAACGGTAACCCAACCAATCAGGAATCCGACTAAGCCCTACACATCTATATCAAGTAATTGAAACAATGTAGATCCAGCACTTGACGAAAAAGGAAAACTGGCACGGTGGTGCTTACCAAGTTGGCAAGCATCGCAGGTAATGACGATAGTGGGAGAGATGTGGGGCACGACACGCCTGAGTTTGTCCAACGAGAGGTGGCCAAGGCAAAGGTGCCATTGGATCTCCCCCTAACCAACAACAGCAATAGTAGTGGAGATGGTCTGGCTTAGGCAAGATATCCCCCTTCATGTCCTCCACCAGCCATCCCCCCCATGAGCTTATCCTACAAGACAAGATTCTGCATCAAAATTGACTTTATAATTCATCTCCTTAGTGATGCGACTGACAGATAGCAAATTCATAGGAAAATCAAATAGAAAAGGAACATTAGACAAATGCAACGTAGATGATAATGGTATCTCCCCATGTCCAGCAACTCAGGAATGTCTCCCATCTAGAATATGCACCATGCACCCTAGAGGAACAAAGTGAATGTGTGGAAAAGATCTCTAATCTTCACACAAATGATGTAAAGTGGCAAATTGTACTAACCAGTCACCACATTGCTGAAACTAATAAGAGGAGCAAAACCAACTCCATACCTGAGGAGGAAGAGACAAGAGCAGACAAAAGTGGAGCATGAGATTGTGATAGCTATGAAATTTTTTGTACTAAATCATTGAACTCAACACGGGAGACAACATTGAGGGTATCCACAGCATCCATTGTCTGATTGGCAAAAGGAGGTTTGCTATACTTAGTCCAACATCTAGCCTTAGAATGACCCAGCTTCTCACATTAGGTGTAAATACTATGAGAGCGACCTCTAAATCCACGGCCACGACCTCGTCCTCGGGTAGAGGGAGCATCTCTACCATGATGTGGGACAACAGCGAGAGCAGAGGTCTACCCAGTAGAGTTAGGTGCAGGGAGTTGTACCACAATCCTACATAGACAGCTGTATGTATCCTCTAAAGATGGAAGCTTAGACATGGTCAAAATCTGAGAATGAGTAGCACTGTAATCAAGACCAAGCCTCGATAGGAAGAGAGATGCCGCCAACTCTCTCATGTAATCTCGTTGAAAAGAACAAGTGCAGACAGGTCGATAGATATTATGCTTCTCCAAAAGGCCCTCCATGGTCAAGTAGTACTGAGCTAGGGGCTTTCCTTCCTGACACATCTGAAATAATTCATGATAAATCTGAAAAATAAAAGTAGAATTCTTCTCCTGAGAGTATGTCTCGCGAAGGCTCTCCCACATCGTCTTCGCAGTAGGACAATACATGATATCATCCTCAATTCTATGTATAACGTAATTCATGATCCAAGCCATAACAATTGCATTATCCTTCTCCCAAGCATTTGTTGTAGGTGTGGGCTCCGACTGAGTTAAGATGTACTCCTTCCCATGCCCTTTCACTGTCATAAAAAATGTTTGAGACCATCGGGGATAGTTAGTCTCGTTTAACTTGATCATCGGACTAAAAAATGGGCTCTTATAGGCCTCCATCTCCATTGATGCATCTAACGTCGTTCCAGAGGAAGAAGAAGAAGCCATCTCATAACTTGAAGCCCACACAAAACCAACTTAAAACTGATTTCAAACCATAAACATGCAGATTAGATCTAAAAAAAATATTTCAGATTATGGCAAATAAATACAAGGTCATCAGAGGTAGATCAGGCCACTCGAACCCTAAATCTGATCACCAAGTACTACAGCAAGTGATGCTACAGCCCCTAGCGACGATGCTAAGGAGCATGGTGGCGCTCCTTACTGTAGCAAGCGGGCACTCCAGTGTAGGAAGGAGCGAGGCAGCGCTCCCGATAGGCACTATAGCATGGGAAGGGGCGAGGTTACGCTCCTGGCGACGTTGTGGCACCTTACGACAACATTGCAACGAATGGAAAAGGGAGGTGAGAGGCTACTGGCAACAATGGGTCCCTCACAACAGTGCTTGGCCTTTGTAATGAGGAGGAGGTCCTTCGAGAGTCCATCGACTGGCTTGGTGGTTAGCAACGGCAGCGAGAGTCCCAAGAGAATCTCTAGGATTTTTTTGTGGTAGAATGGAGATGTAAGAATCAAGAAGGATACTAACCTTTGATTTAGAACTGTACTCTGATACCAAGTTGAGATAATGAAATAACTTAACTTATTCTTAAGCCTTACCTTTCTTCATATAGAAAGAGGTGGGTGCAAAATTATAAAACAACCCCATTAAGAAAAGAAAAATAGCATGCACACCAACATAATAACAAAGAGTACTCAACAATATATATATATATATATATATATATATATATATATATGCTTTGACTACTTCAAAAGCATTAATTTGTTTGTGACTAAGGCAGCAAGCGTTAATGTTTAGAAATGATCAGGTATCCTCCGATTATAGGACGTCCATGGTTGGAAAAGTTGCTATATTTGCCCTCCATAAACATTAACATTCTCAGGATCACACAGGTTCTAGGCCATATACACAAAATAGCCCATTCTCCAAGTCATGCAAGGGTTTAGAGTACACAGAAGTGGCTTACTGAATCCTTGTAAAAACCAAGATTATTAAAATAAACTTTACAATGAACTAGCAAGCGATCCCTTATTTAGAAGCTTGCAACTTGAGAGGAGGCCCCGTTTAGAAAATTATTGACTATTTAGCACCCATGACTAGAAAAGCAATTTGCATAGTGCAGGAAATAGCTTCGCATGCATACATACCATTAGCAGTGGTGCTGAAATTCTCTTGGCATATCCTGCATGAGACCTCCCCGATTGAATTCTTCATGTCACTGTAGAGAATTTCGACGTAAGGAAGCCAAGATTTTTAGTACTTTAAATGCAAAATTTCCAACAAAGAAAATATTTCCAGGCATATAAAATGGCAAGATGCACCAAAAGGAGGATTGTCAATCAAGCATACATGCGGCACTCAACACTGCTCCCATGATTACAGAAGGGGCAGGAAAAAACAGTCTCAAGCTTATCCATCCGCTTCTTAGGTGGAGGCTTTGCCTTGGACTTTCTTTTACCCATCTTTCACGCAACTGTTTCACCCTTTACCTGTTATCATATAAGGGAAATAATGAACATACCAACAACCAAAATCAACAAATAAGCACAGTCGCAACTTGCAAACAGGAACATTGCCAGAAAAGTTGGGGGGGGCATCGGTTGAAGATGAAAATTTCAAAAATCAGAAGTTAATTTGATTAAAAAATACCACAGTAACAAACACAACTTGATAAAATAAAAATGAAACTCCTGGATACGCTTAAATATATTACAACACCCTTCCCCCAAAGGTCTTAAGCCAAGAAAATTCATTTTTTTTTTCCGGATGAAAGGAAGTTCCAATTTGAACTCTAGCACTTGAAGCACTGAAGTTCATTAAAAAAATTAACTTATGATCATGCTATTGTTGACTTACAAGTTTGCTGTTGATACAAAGACAACAATCAGAATTAGAATTCAAAACTTAAAGGAAATTAATTCTGATAAAAATAAATAAATCCAAAAACCAAGATCTACTAAGAATAGCAAAAATCTGGATACCATTACTATTTGGGGAAAACCATCTTGAACCAAAATGGAATCACGACACTAATCAGAATTGGAAGAGTCAATATAAGGCTCTATATATTGAACGGATGGAAATTTTCACTGATCTGTATAAAACAATCAAAGACCTGGCAAAAGCTTGGGCTCTAATAGGATATACACATGTCCACAGCAGATCAAGTTTAGCCTTTTACAAGACTATTGCTCTTAAGCCTACATACTAGTTTCAAATCCTACAACGTGCCAACCCAGGTTAGACAGAAATGCCAAAGATGTCCAACTAAATCAGCCGCAACAAGATCAATGCCACCAAACCACCAATACACCTTTTTTCTGGAAACAACTCACACCTCAATCCCAATCAAGCTTCCCACTCCCAAATCACACCCGAACATCTAGCCGCAGGCATATACGCACGCTCAAGACACCCAATCTTGTAATACAGCTACAGGCTCCCTTTCGGCACCCATTTACGTCCCTACACGTACGATACCAAATTCATCCCGTCGCAGGCGAGATCAAAAGCCCCTCATCGGGCCTCACTAGCGCAAACAAGAAGGACGACGAAGATAGACAACGGAGACAAAACCTTAATTTTCGACTAACGAAGGAGGCGCAACCCTAATTTTGATTCAAGGAATAAATCGGAACGGAACGATCGCAGCAGGGAACGGGTCAAGCAGAAGGAATCGCGCAATTGCACAAACAAGAGAAGGAGAAATTTACCTGCGGAGTTGTGATTGCGGCGACGGGGATCGATCGAGACAGCGAGAGCGGAGGGGAAGAGGGGAAAGGCCTCGTCGCGCTCCGCCGGGGGCTGAGGGGTGTCCGGTTGGTTGCGAACACGAGTTAAGTATTTTGGAGCATTCGAGGGAGGGGAGTGATGCCCCATATATAAAGGCAAGGGCCCAAGGAATCCCATTTCGAATACGACTGGGAATATAGAGTGCAGATAAAGGGGTCCTTACATAAATACCCCTAAAGCTATTTGATATTATGTATACGTCTTGTATTTTCCGTGTTTGTATGGGTGCCCTGGTGAAATTCCCTTGGTGTTACTCGTGCTATGTCCTTCCCCGGGCAAAAGAGAACAGGCTACCGATCTGGGGGTAGAGAGAAGGTCCATTCGAACAAGTGTCTACCAAACAATCATACATGCAACAATAGGTGAATTAGTAACTTAGTTCTACGCTTGTTGAGGTGTACATCCTGCGTGGGAGTGTAAAATCCTGAAAAATATACAAAGGAATCATTTAGAGGAGGGGTCAGCGGATGATTATCTTCCTTCCAAGTTTTTGTCGAAATTTTTCAAAAAAATTTTTCTATTAAATTACAATAATTTTTTATTTTACTTTTAATATTAAATAAATAACCACATATATATTCCACTCATTTTCACTTTTAACATTAAATAAATACTCATTACATCTTTCGCTCAATTTTAATATCAAATAAATACTAACTAATATTATATTAATACATTAATTATTTTATCCTTGCACTTATTCCAACACCCAAATACACACCTCTCTCCACTTATTTGATCCAATTTATCCCCACAATATTTTATCCTAAGTCCAAATGGGACCTAAGTATGGAACAATAGAGAATACAAGAACGCTCTTTCTTTATAACGACCCACGTCTACGTAGATTTTTTTCTTCAAAGCATCTATATTTATTAATTCACGCGACGTGGGGAACTACATATAATGATATAATAATAGTCAAAAGTATAGTTTCATTCGGTACAAATTAAGAAAAAAATTACATACCTCTATTTGTGTAGTTGACATCCCTCATATGTAAGTTAGATATTGTTCCAAATCTTATAGAAGCACTCACACATTGAGACTTGATTGAATTCTTCTTTTATGAGTGTACAGTAGTGGACATTATAGTCTTGGTGTTATTTAGATTCCTCTTTTTCTGGTTGTCAGTATAATATATTCATTCTCTTCTTTTGGTTTTATGTATTTTGATTTAATGATTTCCCAAATTCCTTTTCTCATGCATTTAAGAAAAACTTGTATTCTTTTCTTCCAAGAATTATAATTTAATCTACCAAATAGCGGTGGTCAAACAAATAATTACCCTTCCATGAAACTCATTGTTGTGACTGTGAAGGTGAGGTGTGATGTTGCTTTCACGATCTAACTCTAATACTAATTGATAGGAGAGTTCTTCACGAATCTTATTTGTCACAAACAAGAGATCAAGTGTGACATTGAATATAATAAAAAAATATGGTATAGTAAAATCAACTATACAAGATATGCAATAACTTACGGTAAAAAATCTCATTCGATAAAAATCACCACCCAAGTCTCCTAACATAAGATTTTTCTCGAGTGGTCTACACCGATTAAATCCATTATTTGAGACAATTAATGGATTGTTTCAATCTTTACAAAACCATCAAGGTGAAATGTGAGTTACCTTAGCCCAAGTCAATATTTGTCTCACCCAAGATATGAAAGAAAAAAATATAAAAGAGATAGTATAAATGATATCATACAACTTAAGCTAATGAAACCTCAAATGAATTAATACAAAAATCAAACTAAGGTTTAGAAGCTTGTTAGAGAAGCTTAGCATGTTGGTGCATGAAGAAGAGGGAGCGTGAAAGTATTGTAAGGCATGTGAAGAAAATTTTCTAGTTCCTTTAGAGTTTGAATATTTTTGAGTGTAAGAGAGAATGGTTTTATTGTTTTTATTATTTTTGACAAAATAGAGTTGTATTTATTTATATAGAATTATCTAAAAGTATTTTAGGATAATTATATATTAACGATACCCAACTGGTAAATGATGAGATTAGATTTGATTATGAACAAATTTGATTGATCAAAATTATATTTTATAGGTTAAAAGATTATTAATTAATTAATCAATTTTAAAAAATAATATAGTAATTTTTTTCCTAAAAAACATTTGAAATGCTATCGATCACAAATTATTTTGATTGGTTAAATATCTTAATTGGTCGATCAATATAATGGTTAGTCGATCAACATGCATAAACGTTGCAAGCTACTTCCTACGACAATAGTTGATCAAAAATATTTTTAATTGATCAATATTGGATCTATGATTAATCACTTTTTTATTTCGTTGAACAAAAAGAGTTTATTTATTTTTTTTGAAAAACTTCACATTTTCATCGGGCAATCATTTTGATCGACCAATTTGCGTAAGGGATAAGGAGGAAGAACATATTGGATTTAAAAGCCTAATTGTATAAATTAGGATGCAATTGTTATAGGGTGACGTGGAAATTTATGTTGAAATCAGTGAGATTTGAGAGAGGTTTTTAGTCTCATACTGAAAGTGGACAAACATCTTGGTAGGTGTAAAAAGCTTCTGACTTCAATGGCTTATGTAGCAAAGAGTGAGAGGTAAGGCTGAGGACCACGCTCGCACGCACACCTTGCCCTGCCCCGGCTCAAGCTCAGGCTTGGGTGAGAATCAATTTGGAACTTGGAACTTAGACTTTTTTGTTATGGATTTTAATCTCACGATTTTGACTTGGATTGGTCGATCAAAATGTAAAATTGGTCGACCAATTGTTTTGGTCGATCAATGAATTTAGTATGGTCGATCAATTGGTTTGGTCAACCAAACAGTGAAGTTTAACACACAACAAGAGTAGAAAAGTTCTCTCAACTCTCTCTCATTCTTGTTTCTCTTTTTTGGTGCATTTGTTCGACATGAGATTAGTAGAAAAATCTCCAATCACTTTTGTCGATTTTACACAAAGAGATTGAGAGATCCACAAGAAATTTTTTGTTGATTAACCCATTGAATTGGTAGATCAATCAGGAAGTTGGTTAGAAACTAAATTGCCTAGGTTTCGTTCTCTTGAGGTGGTTCTCGAGGACGTTTAAGATCGGAGTGTATCAAATCTTGGATGTGAATCATCGTATCCTGGGGGGAATTCGTTAGATCCCAATGTACCGGTATTGTGGGAGGCGATACATTTTCTAAGGGAAGTCCTTAATGGGTGCTTCGATCGAAATAAAATATAATCCATTCTCGTTTTGTTTATTTATGTTATTGCATGTTATTTGTTCTTTATTTTCTTCCGGTCCTTGCCAAATCATGTTTGACTTGCTTAATTTAATATTTTTGATATATACAAAAATATTGAAAAAGCATATGTTTTTATTTATTTATTTTTATATGCATTTATTTCAACAGAATCCTCGCAAATTGGTTGATTAGAACGCAATAAGGGTCGATTAATCTATATTTTGATCGATCAACCCACTATATTGGTTCATTAATGTTCTAAAAAAAATTATATTGATCGATTAATTTACGTGAAAATGAGAGTTATTTAAGTACACACAAATTGATCGATCAAAAGAATATTTAGTCAATCATTGATTGACTCTTACGTTATCCAATGAGTTAAAATTGATGTTTTTAAAGTATATTAAGATCAATTTTAATTTTAAGAGGTTCCTTATATATTTTAATAAAAAATCTTACCATATACGTAAGTCATCAAATAATACTTGGGAGGATTTCTTCTTCATTTCTTCAAATCTTCTTTCTTAATTTAGTCAATCTAATCTTCTCAGAAAGCTTTATTATTATCTTTGCCTATACACGCTCTCAATATCTTGAAATGTTTACTCTATGATTCACATAAATATATTAATTTTTTTTTATCATCAAAATTAAGGGTATCGTCCAAGATATTTACGTTAATGGTAAGATATGCAATGGGTCATGTATGATAAGTGAGTTAGTGCGTTACAAGCATAGAATTTAGCTATGATTTACTTTATTTATATTTGCCATATGTGTAGTTAATTTTATTATTATTTATGGTAGTAGTACTAACATTTGAGCAAATGAAGCTCAAATGAGCTAACTTGTTATAAACAGAAAAGTGAGAATCATAATATATTGGTTTTACACTTGTTGTTGTGCAGATTTTTTTTTATGAGGAGAATATTGCGTAATGGATAGGAGACCTCATTTGCCATTTAACCTCCCCTTTCAATTCCTATATATCATAACCATAAATCCATTTGAAATGGGATAATCTGTTGCTTGACGATCCACCATACATGACCTACTTGAAGGGCGATCATATTTTAATTACGAACATATCTTCCGATCCGAGTTGCTTAAGAGTTTATTCTATTATGTATTTACACTTTTTTATTATCTATTGGGATATAATATGGTGGAGAAAACATATGTGGATGCCATTCTTGCTTCAGTTTTGTCATTTTCAGGCGTCAAAGTCACATACACATCTTATGTGGATGGTAGAAACCCACTTTTTCGAAAAGAATTTGTATATCATTCAAACCGATCAATGTTGACTGGCTATCAAATTGATTATATAAGTAACATAACCGGGATAAGAATGAGATGAAAATGCTTGACACATTTCTTATTATAGATCCTTAGAAATTTATTTGATATTTTTTGGTAAAAGAAATTTATTTGATTAGATAGGACAAAAGGATGAAATCTTCTTTATATTGTTGAATATATAAATTATAAAAATTATTAATTCAATTCTAAGGAACAATAAGATCCTATAGCTATATCATGGCATTATATAAATAGACTTCTTGACTCAATCTCAGATCTTGTCCCTTGTTCACCATTTATAAACCAAAACATAAAATTACGTCCTTCATCGCATACGATTATTTTTCAAGTTGCCAAGGATCTCTATGGATTACTTAGATAGGCAGTTTCAATGGATTACTTGGTATCCACCTTTGTTAGACTATCATAATTATCAAGTCATATTCATCTGTTTGTTTTCATTTATCTTATTGATGGTCATTAATTTTTTATCTGACGCGATAGTCTGTACATTGAGTAATTAACTTTCCATCCACTGGGTCCAAGTTTATCCTACTCCTTTTTTGAAAAAGAAACAAGAACCAATATTATTGATTCCTTGAAATTTACATAGTTGGATGCTTAATACACTTTGTTACGATCCGAATTAGATTCCTATGGGAATTTGGAAATAGCTTATCTTAATTAATTCTAAAATCCAATCGTTTAACGAGAGATTATCTCAAACATATCAAATAACCTACAAATCACACATGCAAGTAGCTAAGCAATTTAATTAAAATCAACAGGGAAAATATAAATTAGATTCCAAAAAGATACCATATCATAGGTAAAAAACATAGTCACTAGCATCACAACTAGGACAAAAAGCATAACAATAACAGTTCTCAACATAAGATAGAAGTACTCACTAACAATAGAAAGTAGCGGAAACGGAAAAGAACAAGTAGAGCTATAGTTGGACTCGACTGGGCCCAGCAATCTCTGCAGCCGGTGGAGCTGACTGCTCAACTCCCTGACCTGTACACGATTATATATGACGCTGGTTAACTAATGCTGAGTAGAGTGGTATATTTAAAACAGTTATAGCATTTAAAGATAATAAAGAATAGTGGTTTTATGCATGCATTTAACTAATTATCCAAGCATATGGTTAATTTAACTACTAGTGTTCATTAGTCGATTTTTCTAAAAAGATTCCACAATGTCTCTTAATCTTCCTATTCCCTAAGAGAACGATCTTGATTGCAGTTTTTCCTGCGATACAAGATGTACACGTGACACTCTCCTGGCCGGGAGAGCACCCCGTGGTAGTCTTACACCCGGTCTACCACCCTAAGGTCACAGTTGCGACGTAGCGGTGACTACGACACGTGCGATAAGCGCACGGATAGCTACCCTGCATTGGTACCCGGTCAGTCGTTTTCGCTAACAGGTATGCCCAAACGTACAGCACATCACAAAACATAATAGGGGTCTCGCCCCTCAACAGTCTGCGTACCCTCGCCCGACTATCCCTGTTTGCCCAGTGGGCCTTAATAAGAGTCGGTGTAGGCGGGTCAGTCCTAACCCTGGGCCCCATGGGACGGCTAGCTCCCCCTTACACAAAAGGAACAGTAGCTCTCCTCGGTATCACGTACACGAGGACTAGCTCACTTCCATACTAAGGGAGAGTTGCTTTCCTCGATACTATGTACACGAGTGCCAGCTCACTTCCCTTACTAAGTCCGAATGACCACCCGTAGTTAACATGTTTCATCATTCCACAAATTTTCCACACCACGGTTTCAGTTTCCTTTCAAATTCCCCGTAGGGTTTATGCATAGATTTCCTTATTTCCGTAGCACCCCTATATCTTCCATTCATGTCATGATTCGTTAAACACATGACAGGCAGCTCATGATTTCACAATCCGGCAATTATCTCATCCATCAATTATATAGGGTACAACATGCATTTCAGTTCAAGTCATGGTTTAATAATTATAATAGGAAGCTCATGATTTACCACATTCAGGAAACATCACAACAGATTAAGCATTCAAATAATGTGTATTCCTCGATCCCAGCCCTAGGGTTCATTACACATCATAAGGGTTCAATCAATAGTTCTAATGTAACATGCACTTCAATTATGTAATTCACAAGGTATGGCAAAACGACTCTACCAGGGTAACTGGGAGATGTGGGGGTACAAATGGTGGATCTCGCAGCCTCTGCAGGTCCCATGCATACCACGAACGGACAACCTATTTAACACAAATGGTCAACCCACACATTACTAACATCTCACATGATAGGAATGCGCTCAAAATAATTAGAACAAAGCTCCATCACATTGGAAAATCCAACAGAAAGCCAACGATACTTCATTTGCAAAAAATCGACCTCGTTTGGGCTCTAAACCAGCCCAAACACACTTCCCGATTCACCTGAACTGGACTAGGCAGGTTGGTCCAGCTGGACCGTCCGCCTGATACCTGGAATATTCCAACTAGGTTGAAATCAGACGTCTGGAACGGCTTCTAGATGTCTTAAATGACACCAGGATGCCCACCTTGCATTCTACGCTGAAATCGAATGTCTGGAACCCCTTACGGTCGTCCAAATGTCCTTCTAGACGTCTGGCAGTGCACTCGAACCTTTGGAACGAGTATTAGTCCTCTTAAGAGGCATTTAGACGTCCTAAACTATCTAGGGAGCTGTGCATGAGCACAGTGACGTACAATCACTCACAGACAACACGTACGAAATATGCAGGCAGACAAGACCTTACCGTTTGAATTTGCTTGATCGGACGTCTGGTGCTACCTCCGAACACCCGGTTAGACATCTGATCTGTGGAGGAAAATCTCCTCTGAGCCCTTCATGAGCCTTCCTCTCCTCGTGGAAAACACCCACGGCCTGTGTAGCACACACACACACCAATGTGCTTAGATTGTGCAGAAAAGAATACGCCGAACACCACGTACAAGTCTCGAACAGGAAGTTACCTCAAATTTTGTGTGGTATCAGACGTCCGGTGACAGCTCCGGACGTCTGATCAAACGTCTGTTGGACTCCCCAGACATCTGGTTCTGCGGAAAAATGACTCCGCAGAACCGTTCGCAGGCCTTTTTCTTCTCTAAAACACCCCCCCTCACCAGGAGCTGCAACAGCAATGGCTCTCCCTCAACACCGCGCGGGCGCCCTCCCTCCAAGCTCCGTCGGCAGCTCGCCCAAGCTCCTCCTTGTGCCCTCAAACTCCCGCAGCAGGACCTCCTTGTGCAGGCAGGGGGGACACAGAGAGGAAGGGAGAAAGGGAGGGTGATGGTGTGTGCCGCAGGGAGAAAACGGGGGAGGGTGGATGGCTCAGGATTCAAGGCAAGGTGTTTAAATAGAGTAGGGGGATTAGGGTTTAGGGGTGTAGATGTGCGCGAGTATGGGTGGGGTCGGGACATTTTGCAAGAAATGCCTCACAAGAGCCTCTTTTATCCACAGAACCCCCAAAACAAGAAATCAAGGGGTTACAAATTACAGCAACCCTCCTAAATTTCAGAAAATGGCCCTACGACCCTTGAGAAGGGTCATTTCACACTTCAAGCATAATTATTTTAATCCCTAAAGTTTAAATTTGAAAGAACTTTGTATGAGGCGCCAAAAGAGTGGTGGGTAGGCACTTGGCTTCTAAATACCTAGTTCTTCCTAACAAAATCTTGGCTTCTAAATACTTAATTCTTGATAATAAAATTTATTCCTTGAAAGTACCCAAATAAAAGCAATACTTATACCCAAATTAACTATATCATAGTTGATGACAACTTCTTTCTTTTAACAAGAAGGTATATGCTTGAAGTCTTCGTAAAACCAAATATAAAACAAATACTATAGACGAAACCAATTTGATAATCTAGTTCAAGAGGCGGTGAGCCTCTCTATGATTTTCCCTTAATGATGAATAAAGGAAGCCCTAGGAATTTATTTATAAAAATTAGGTTTCTTGCTTTCCATATACAAATTTTTTGCTCTCCAAGCAACGGAGAAATTACAACACAAAGCTACATAAAATATTATTTATTTACAAGTGTACTCAACACACTTTTACTTTTATCACAACTTCTATCGACCTCTTGCTAACTGAGCATGTATTGGATAATTGCTCATTTTGTTCTTTATCTTGGTAAATACTTTAACAGCAATCTACATTGTTCGAATGTCGACAAGCTGTTGTTACGTGGAGATATGTTGAATGGCGACTTCCCCATTTTGAACTTTCTATCGTACAAAGTGATGATTAATTTGCATATGTGATAAATGCTAGTTTATCATCATTTTTATGTATTAAAACAAACCTAACTCTTAGGATTTTACTCCGCAAATGGGTTTTTGGGCGGCATTTAGGCATCAATTAGGTTCAGCATGAATTGCACTTTTTATTGTCATTCTAATGTGTTTTTGTAAGTGTTAGGGATATACTGATTGTCAGAACTCCAAAACCCTAGCACTCGGGAAGGCAACTGGTGAAGAAGAAGCTCAGACTAGCTAGAACTCAGCTTGATCCAGCTCACCATAGTTGGATTCCAGCTCACTTGAACTAGGGTTAGCTCATCTTAGCTCCATTCATCTCATCTTAGCTGAATGGCAGCTCAAGAGAGCTCATCTTAGCTCACCCTATCTCAGGTCAGCTCAGATCCAGCTCAACTTAGCTGAATCTAGCTCATCTCAGCTCCCATTAGTTCATAGGGAGATCTAGCTAGTTCAGTTGAGTTGACTGGAGTTCACCTCAGCTCAGGACCAGCTACATCCAGCTCCACTCAACTCCAGCCAGCTAAAGATGACTTCATCTTAGCTCAGGAAGCTCAAGTCCAACTCTCGGGGGCTCAGCTTAGCTCAACTTAGTTGACTTAAGCTACCCAACTAGCTAGGTCCTCCCCGGGAGCATTAGACCCAGCTCACCTCAACTCCTTTCAGCAGAAGCCAGCTTGCTTTAGCTTAGCTTAGCAGCTAGCAAAGAACTAGCAAGCTAAGCCAGCTAAGATAGCTCCTTGTAGCTCTCTTCAGCAGCCACCTGTTCCAGTGCAGCTCAAGATGACTACCTCCAGCTCTTCTCCTTGGAAACCCTAGCTCCAAATGCCTTCAAACCTATTCTCTACTAACCAAGAAAGCTAAGCTAGCTTAGCTTAGCTAGTCCACCTCCATGGCACCAAAACCTACTACCCTACTACCTAAGCTCCCGCAAAAAGACCACCTACTCCTACTTTATTTTGGTGCCAACTATCCCTTCCATCACCACCCTACATCCACCATCAAAACCCATCTCCACCCTCCATTTTTTCCCTCCAAAATCAATACCTTCTAGAAGGTATTTTTGCAAGGAAAACCAAGGCACCTCTTCATTTCCCTCCCATTTTTCCCTCCAAAAAAATCCAAGCACCCCTTCATTTTCCTCCAAAAAAACACCATAACCACCCCCTTCCCTTCCTATAAATACCCTACCCTACCACCACATAATTCCTATCCTCCATTAGTTTAGTCTACCATATACCCACCATAATTCAAGGCCAAGGAAGAAGAAGAAGAAAAGAAGATTAAGGGGGCATCCTACCTGCCCCCTTGGTGCCTTCTTCCCTTTTTTCTTCTCCCTTGTGCCACGCCAAGGAGGAGGAGCACTCCCCCACTAGGAGGACGGCCAATCAAGGAGGAGCAAGGGTGGTGCACGCCCACCCTTGGAGGAGGAAAGTTAAGGTGGAAGCTTCCACCTTGGAGGACACCATCTTGGAGGAGCATAGCAAGGAAAGAGTTGGAGGACTCTTTTCAAGCTCGGGAGCTACCAGGCTTGGAGCAAGAAGTCATCATCTTCTTCACCATTTCATTTAGAGGATTTGTGTTTTTATCTTCTTGCATTTCAAATAGATTAGAAGCTTTCCTTCATGTGTTTTGTGTAGAATAAGTTCAATTCAATTCAAGTTGCCTTCTTTTAAATTCTTGTTGCATTTTTTTTTTAATCTTGATCTAGCACTTTTTCACTCCCTCTCCATAATTACTCTAGGCCCCCACGTGCCTAAAGTGTGCTTAGGGAGAGGCCTTTCTTGTCACTCTAGAAATAGTTTAATGGATTAGGTTTAGATCACTTTTTTCTTTGTCAACAACTTTGAGAATGCTCGTTATTTCAAAACTCTAAAAAAAAAGATATAGTTGAAAAGACAAAAAAGAAAGGTGATTTCTATTTCCAAGCAAGAGACCGGAATTTTGCAAACATATTGCCTCATTAGACGACCCTTAATACCCCACTATCTAGGTTTATAAATTTAAGAGTTGATCGATTTTACACGTTACAACGACGTATTTTACAAATTGCGTAAAATTTGTTATTAATATGCTTTGAGCGGTCATGGAAAATTGGATTTAAAAACATGGTGTAAGCATTGCGATTATCACATAAATTAGTCATGCAAGTATTACATAGTCCCAGGTGACTTAGAATTGCACGAATCAAAATAACCTCACTGATTGTGGAGGCGAGAGTGTGGTATTTAGCTTATGTACTTGATTTGGCCATGCTTTTCCAAGATATCATATTCCTTCCTAGCTAGAAATGTGCAATATCCATTGATGGATCTTGAATTATTTGGATCTCCGAACCAATCAGAATCGGAATAACCGAGAATCTTTCTTGTGATGTTTTTGATGCTAGAGTATGTAGTGTAGATAAGGCCACTCAAGCTAGTGTCCTTAAGGTAACAGAAAATCTATTTCATTGCTTCCAAATGATTAATAGTATGTGGCACTTGTTTGACAGAAAAGATGATGTCAAAAGAAGTTATAATGAGATATTGTAGAATTTCCACCATGCTATGATACTCAGCAACATTTAAAGCAGGTTGACTATCGACTTTAAACAACTTATGTTGGGAAGGAGTTGGAGTAGAAACAGGCTTGCAAATAGAAAAGTTAAACCTCTTTAATAAATCAATGGTATATTTGTGTTGAGTCATAGTCATCTTGTCTTTTGTTCTGTCCACTTCTATTCCCAGAAAGTAATGAAGGTTTCCATGATCTTTAATGCTAAAGTGATGATCAAGTTCCTTCTTGATGAATAATTTCATTATCATTCAGGCATTTTTGAAAGGCATTGGACATGTATTCACCCCCACTGTCACTATAAAGACATTTAATTTTGCACTCAAAATGAATTTCAACAAAAATTTTGAAACTAATGAAGGTGTCATAAAGTTCAGATTTTTCTCTCAAAAGATAAATCCAAGTGTATTTGGAGAAATCATCAATGAAAATAGCATAGAACCGAGAGCGACATAGTGAAGCACAAGGACCTGGCCCCAAACATTACTATGAATAAGTTCTAGTCCACGCAAAGTAGTTGAAGTGCAGATTGAAAATGGTTGATGTGTATGTTTTCTATGCTGGCAACCAGAGTAAATAAAATTTTTATTCTGAGACTAACACAAAGATTAATCCAGAGTAATAATTTTATTCAAGGACTCAATTACAATGACCAAGATGATTACGCCATTGTTGAAATGTAGCTGAAATAGCTTTATTTTGATGAGAATTGTAAAAGGCATGAAAAGATGTGGGCAACTCTTGAGATAATGTAATGTTTCAAACCATCCAAAGGCGACCCCTCTTGTAGCCACTAATGCGAGGGTTCTATTGGACTCATGCTCCTTCAGGAAAAATAAGCATTAGTGAACAAACTATAAGCATCATAATCATCAATAAGTCACAATATGGATAAAAGTTGGTACTTCATAGTTGGGTTGCATGTTGAATAAGTCACTGATCTATTTTTTTGTATTTTGTAGTTTTTAGTGATGGTTATAGTTGTCTTTCTTAGGTATTTTTGTTAAAGGATTGGTTAGAGATTAGTTGTGTAATTCTAATGTTCTTTCATGAAGTCTAGAACTTTTATTCCACAAGCATCAAAATTTTCCGTAATTATAATGCACTTGAGTTTATGAAAAGGGACATCTAGAAGTTCTTAGACAATAATGACAGCATCCATTAGATATCTTGTGCCCATACGTCCCAACATAATGATGTTGCTGAGCACAACCTTCACCATATTCTTGATATAACCCATACCTTAATGATTGTTATGAATGCCCCCGAGAATTTGTAGGGGATGCCATGCTTACTACCACATATCTAATTAATATAGTGCCTTCCCCAATTCTAAATGGAGATATGAAATGACCCGCTGCCATTTGGGTTAGATATGGTGTCTAGATTATTCATCAGACATCTATCCAGACATCTGGATAGATGATCGGACATCTGAAAGAAGAACTGTACTCTTTTCCCTTTTTCCGCGCGCGCACGACACGTGCACACCTCCTCTCTCCTCACTCCAAACCCTAACCCTATCCTATTTAAACCCCACACCACGCCACTCCATCACCACCAGGCACCACCTCTACCTTTTCCCTCCTGCTAGCCGCCACCTTCCTTCCAGCCTCTAGCGCGGCGAGTGGAGAGGAAGAAGAGAGACAGGATGCGGAGGAGGAGGAGCGGGGAGCGAGAGCGTGGAAGGAGCTCGTGCGGGAGGAGTCGAGGACGCGTGCGAGGAGGAGCTCGCGAAGGTGAGCTTCGCAACCTCCTGAAGTTGCTGGCGTAGCAGCTGCAGGAGCATGGAGGGGTCCGCGCAGAGAAGAAGGCTCATAAGAGTTCTGCGTGCTGGATATTTTCCAATATCAGACGTTTAGAGCACATCTCAGATGTCTGGAGTAGCAGGGGGACGTTCGGAGTTGAAGTGGACGTCTGAAAGCACGCTAGTGCCAAGGTACGTGCTTTTGCATAGTTTCCGGCCATGCAGACCTTACCACAGGGGTTGTGTTTCGCCGCTTTTAGCTCTGTGTGTGCATACGCAGGGGTAGAGCGTTGGAAAGGCGTGGGATGCACCCTTTGAGGTATTTTGGACGTATGGACATGTCGACGGATGTCTGACTGCACTCCCAGACGAATGGAAGTAGAGTCTAACGTCTGGAACTCCCCTCAAACGATCGCAGAAGGATATAGACATCCGAGGAAGCTAGAGGAAACCCAGGGTGAGTACTGATGTCTTGTAAGACGTCTGGGACTAGTCCCAGACATCTGATTTTGGACAGTGTGCATGTTTTTGGCCCGTTTAAGGCCCAAACGGAATCAGATTTCCGCAAACGAACTACAGTTATTTTTCGCTTGAGTTTCTCTATGAGTTAGTGTCACTTGTATACAGTTTCGGACTTGTTTGATGTGGTTGGTTAATTGTATAGGTCTCCAACCAGTCGAGTACGCGGGACCTGCGAAGGCGATGGGATCTGTGATCTGAGCCCTCATTCGTCTCAGGTTTTCCGGTAGAGTCATTTACATTAATATTATGATTTAAACAAATAAACTGCATGTTTAGAATAACTTGAATGAACCCTAGGACATGAACAAATGAGTATGGTTTGAGCTACACTGTATACTTGAGATACATGTAAAACCCTAGGATGAGAATGAACCCTAGGGCAGGAACAAATGAGTATGGTTGAGCTACACTGTCTACTTGAGATTCATGTAAAACTTTAAATGCTAGCAAATGTATTGGTTTATTGATGTGATGCTTTCTCAGTTAGTAAATCACGAGCTGCCTGTTTTAAGAATGAAATCGGTAATGTAAATAGAGAGATCGGAAAGGTTGGAAAAAGAAACAAAAGGAATACCAACATGAACCCTACGGGGAATTTGGAGAAGAACTCCTGTAGACGAGAAGTGAGATGGCCCTTGTGTACGCAGTACCAAGGAGAGCAATTGCCCCTTTAGTGTAAAGGGGTGCTAGCTGCCAGTTGGGTTGAGCCCCGGGGTAGGCCTAGTCACTCTACACTGATTCTGTTTAGCCCTCGTGTATGTGGTACCGAGATGAGCTACTTAGTGTAGGGAGGGAGGTAGCCGCCCCATGGGGCCCGGGGTTAGGACTAGCCACCCTACACCGACTCTTATTAGGCCCATTGGGTAAACCGGGATAGTAAGACAAGGGTACGTGGACTGTGGAGAGGTGAGGCCCCTGTTCTGTTCTGACGGGAGAGACCCTTGTTCTGAGAGGGCAAAGCTATGTATTGTTTCGTGCTGTATCTTTAGGCGTACCTCGCCAGTGGAAATGACTGACCACGTGCCAGTGCGGGATAGCTACCCGCGCGCTTATCACGCGTGTCGTAGTCACTGCTACGTCGCAATCTTGATCTCGGGGTGGTTGATTAGGTGTAGGATTACCACGGGGGACTCTCCCGGCCAGGAGAGCACCACGTGCACATCCTACATCATGGAAAAGATTTCATCAAGATTGCTCCCGTGAGGAACAATCCAGATCAAGAAATGATTAGATGAATAAAGGAGCAACAAATTAGAACTACTTGGTTGAGCTAAATGAAAATGGATAGTTACTTAATTGCATTAATTAATTGCTTGTCTTAATTACATGTCAATGGCTGAATTGCCACTCTGCTCAGCATTCGCTGACTCCGAAAATTTTATAACCTTGTCCAGGTCAGGGGGTTGAGCAGCCAACACCATTATTTACAGAGGGAGCTAGGCCCAGTCGAGCCCAGCCTTAGCTACATTTTCTTACGGTTTCCCTAGCTTCTATTGTAGTAGTGAGTTTTTTTGTTCTATGTAATGCTGTTTTAGTTACTTTTCCGCTATACTTTCCTCTGTTGTAGTTGTGATGGCCTGTAATATTGATAAATTGTTTGCTCTGTTTCGTTTACTGTCTCTTGATTATTTTCTGCTTAGTTACATTGCATGTGTGGTTGTGAATTATTTCCTACTTTTGGTTATTTCTCGTTGGACGACTAGGTCTTGGGATTAGTCGAGGCGGGCCGGTCTCAGGTCCTATAGGGATCAGGGATCGGGTCATAACAAGATACGCCCTTCTTACTTTCACAATTTGATGCTACTCTCTTTGCCTTACCACTGTGGATTTTTGGATGCACATGTTTTGTCCACCTGTTTGGGGTTGTTGACAAGCTATCCCTTAGGTCTATCAAGTGTGTGTTTTTGGGATATTCTAGATCTCGGAGAGGTTATCACTATTTTGATCCTTTGGGGAATAGGTATTTTGTGTTTGCTGATGTCTCCTTCTTTAAGAAGGTGCCTTTCTACTCTAATGAAGGGTCTTCTCTTTCCTGGTTCACCCACACCTATGAGAGTGATTATAAGGACCTTGTGTTTGTTCCTTTACCATCTATGTAGGTTAAGGTTCTTGAGGAGAGACCATATGGTCTATCTTCTCCACCGACATCCGATTTGGATGCTCTTGCTCGGCATCTGCATAGTTGCCCATTTCTCTTCAAAAGGTAGAAAGAAGTTGTGCTTTACATCCTATGTCTCATTATACTGTTGTTGATCATTTGAGCCATACTTTACAGAAGTTCTCCATAGCTATATTTACCATGGTAGTTCCTAGAAACCATTATGAGGCTACACATTCAAGCTGAAGGCATGCCATGGATGAGGAAATGGTAGCCCTCGCTGCCCAAGGGACTTAGGAGTTAACTAATCTCCCTGATGGCTCAAAGTTGGTAGATTGCAGATGGGTTTATACAGTTAAGTATATACTGAGTGGGACTATTGAATGATTGAAAGCCAGGTTGGTTGCCAAGGGCTACACTCAGACTTATGGTGAAATGACCCTACCCAAGGGTCATTTGGCCTTTTTCTGGAACTTAGGTGGGTTGCTAAAAAATTTCTGTGCGCCTAGACGAAGTTTTGACTTTTGGAGGTGGTTTGTCGCACATGGTAACCCCCTTGGAACTTGCCTTGTGGACCCGAGGGGGAATGGGGTTATTTGGGGGAAAAACTACAAATACCCCAACCCCATGCACCCCCACGCACCCTAAACCCTTACCCTACCCCCTACCCTATTTAAGACCCTACACCCTCGAAACTCACACCCTACCCCACCCCCTCCAACCTCGAACGGTGCACCCACACACACCTCCCCTTTCCTTCCTTCCCTGTTGTCTCCCTGCTCGTGCAAGGAGCATGAGCTACTGGAGCGTGAGCTCGCGAGGAGGAGTTGCTAGAGAGTGCGGAGGAGAGGACGAGGGTATGCATGTGGAGAGCTTGCGAGGAGGAGGCAGAGGGTGTTGCGCGCTGTTACGAGCAGGGCATCAGACGTAGTTTAAGACGTCTGGGAAGTGACCTAGACATCTGGCCAGACATCTGGAACCCTTCCCAGACGTCTAGTATTAAATGTTTTCGACGTACGGGTTCACGTCTGTGCCCCTGCGCGCGCAGACTGAACCCGCCGCCTTCGTTTTTCTCTTTCTCTCCCTGCAGGCGCCGTTTTTCCTCCTTCTCTCTCCCCGTGGCTGCCTTATAAGAACGCTCCCCCTCTCCCTCACCTTTGAAGGTTCGTCCCTACCAGGAGGGGTGACGTAATAAAATTGCGGAAATAAAAATATAAAGCAATCTCACAAAAATAAGCAATCACACAATGTACACAAAGATTTTTAGGTGGAAACCCAAACCGGGTAAAAACCACCACCTAACCCTCTCGAGTTAGGATTTTCCGATCAACCTAGTTGATCAAATCCACTAACCGAATCACTTTGAACGAGGGTGATTCAACCTCAATACAACCACGCTACAAGTACGAGGGTAGCGTTCCTCAACCCCTTCTCTCCACGAGAAGGATTTTGTCCCACGAAGGAGACGGGAATTCGCAAAGCGAATACCCAACCAAAATACAAAGATAAAATAAAACAACAGTCCTATAGAGCCAACAAAATTAAACCTAGCTTCTATAGGAAATAGGAAACTCCCCTTTGCAAGGAGTGCGTCGACGATGACGCGGTGCGTGTGCCACGCGATGGCGCTACGTCGCTCTCGTTATCTACGGCGGGAGAGCGGGTGCGCAACGGTTGAATGATGCTCTCAAGATGATGGAGCTTGAGCTTGGAGAGCAAGAACTTCTTGGACACAAGAGTGTGAAAATGTGTAGCTAAGTGTATCCAAGTGTATTTCTAAGTGTCTCTTATGTTTCTCTTCTTGTATGTTTGTGTTACAAAGGTTCCCCTCTATTTATAGAGGCCTTAGGAAGGTTTTGGAAGGCTTGGAAAAGCTTCCATAGCCGTTGGGTGCAAAGCCCAAGAGAATCAGGCCGAAATCAGGACAATGATTGCATTTGACAGGGTTATCAGACGTCTAACTCTGGCATCAGACGTCTGGAAGGCCACTTTAAGACGTCTGATTTCAAGGTCAGACGTCTGATTCTATGCGGGTTTCTCCCTGACTTGAATCAGATCTAAACAGGGTTTTTGTGCAAGTCCATCAGACGACATACAGGACGTCTGGTACTATGTCTGGACGTCTGGAAACCTACTTTTACTGTGGGAATTGATTTCCAAACGTTGCAACGGCTAGAAAATCTCTGAGAAGAGATTTTGGGTCAGCCGAGGCAAAACGGTCATTTATCAGACGTCTGTGAAGCCCTATGGACGTCTGATAAGGCTCTAACGGTCATATTCTTGAGTGTCTTCTAAGTCAGCCAACGGTCCACTAACTGGACGTCTGGCAAAGTCATCAGACGTCTCCTAAGACGTCTGGTATAAGGTCTGGACGTCTGAATTCATCAGACAGAACTAACTATGTCCAGCCTAACAGTTATCAGACGTCTGAAACAACAGTCAGACGTCTTAAAATCCTTTATCAGACGTCTGATTCGTGAATTAGACGTCTGGAAAGTCAGTTTTAACCCTATATTGGTTTTCTAAGTGTTCTACAGAAAACCTACGTATCCTAGGGTTGTGCAGGTGTTCCTAGGACTACTGTTAGGGTTCTTTGAGGCTCTTTAACATAATGTCTAAGGAAAATAAAGAGCAAGAAAATAAATACAAGAGATACATGAAAGGATAAAAAAGAATCTATCATATTCTTCTTGTCTTCCATCTCCAATCTTTCGCTCCACGCGAACCTCCTCTATTTTCCGTCAAGCTCCTCCAATCCGTCCTGGATGCGAGCTCGAGTTCCGTCTAAACACGTCTTCATTTGCAATTGACCTGAAATCTAGGACTCAAATTGCAAATGTTAAATAACACGTGTTTTGTTATCATCAAAACAAATGATCGTGGTGCTCTAGCACCAACAATCTCCCCCTTTTTGATGATGACAAAACCGTAAATAATAATGCATAAAAATCCTCCCCCTTTTTGACATTATCAAAAAGGTTTGATTGATTTTATATTTCCTATTACTCCCCCTTAAAACATGCTCTTCTATTTATTTTTAACAGAGGTAATGTTCTCCCCCTTTTTATAACAACAAGATAGCTATTATTTTTCTCCCCCTTACTAAAGGAAATTTAGCTACCTTATTTCTCCCCCTTAAAAATTGACAATTAGCTCATCATTTTTTTTTTTTTTTTAACTCCCCCTATCTAAATGCTTATGATAAAAAGATAGGGTAAAGGGTTTTACCTCACCTACCATGGCCAATAAAATGGCCCGAATGGTGGTGGTGGATGCCACATCGGATGGGGCTCCCATCCGTAGCTTGGAGGCCCGGGCATCGGCGCCGGTCTCCAATCTGGTGGTCGACGTGCGGCGGGTCCGTCGTTTGTTCGCCGTCTCGTCGGTCTTCTTCTTCTCCTCCTTGGTCTACTCATTGGTTCTCCCAACTTAAGTTGACCAGCCTTGAGCTTGTAGGTCCAGTCCTTTATGTTGTAGTCATCCCTGAACCCTACAAAACAAGATTCTAATTTTTTCTTCGGTATCCAAGTGAGCTTGGATCCGGATTTGTTAGAAGGTCTCCTGGATGGAGATCCTTTCTCAACCTTAGGGCTATAAAACTTATCTACTTTGTTGATTAAATTGTTAGAATTTTCCCTAAGACATGCAATTTCTCTTTCTATAATTTGCATCTTAGTCTTTAAATCAAAAATTTCTAACTTTAGACTATTATTTTCCTCAATCAATTTATTATTTTCATTGATGAGGTCTTGATTTTCTAATAACAGGTTATTAATTCTAGGACTAGCTTCTATGTTCTTAAGTTGTTTTTCTAACCTATTATTTTCATTTTTAAGAAAACTAAGGTTCTTTTTAATGCTTTTATTTTCTACCCTAAGTGATTTACTAATCTCAAAAATTTCATTAAATGCTTCTTGAAGATCGAGATTTGCCTCGTTGTCGCTGTCGTCGCTTCCACTTTCGCTGTCGCTGTTGGTTCCTCTGGCCATGAAACCAAAGCAAGTGGTTTCTTCTTCTTTTTCTTCTTCTTCTTCCTTCGAGCTGGAATCCTCATGAGTGCCTTCCAACTTCCTCCATATCTCGTGGGCGGTGGTGCACTCTTGGATTCGTTCGAATTCCTTCAGACTCAATGCGCAGTACAAGGCATTCATTGCCTTTGTGTTGAGTGAGAGCTCTAGAATCTGCACCTGCGAGTACCCTCCTTGGGGTCGCTTCGGGATCTCGTATGGGGTTTCGCAACATCCCCATACCTCGAATTCAGTGGCTTGGAGCCATGTCTTCATCCTCAGCTTCCAGTAGCTGTAGTTGTTCCCGTCAAAGTAGGGCGGACAGGTTGTGGACTGCCCCTCAGAAATCCTACACGCGGAACTGCTTCCCTCCATCGATCTTCTTGCTTGGTTGTTACGCCGAAACAGCAAGACCTGCTCTGATACCAATTGAAGGTTCGTCCCTACCAGGAGGGGTGACGTAATAAAATTGCGGAAATAAAAATATAAAGCAATCTCACAAAAATAAGCAATCACACAATGTACACAAAGATTTTTAGGTGGAAACCCAAACCGGGTAAAAACCACCACCTAACCCTCTCGAGTTAGGATTTTCCGATCAACCTAGTTGATCAAATCCACTAACCGAATCACTTTGAACGAGGGTGATTCAACCTCAATACAACCACGCTACAAGTACGAGGGTAGCGTTCCTCAACCCCTTCTCTCCACGAGAAGGATTTTGTCCCACGAAGGAGACGGGAATTCGCAAAGCGAATACCCAACCAAAATACAAAGATAAAATAAAACAACAGTCCTATAGAGCCAACAAAATTAAACCTAGCTTCTATAGGAAATAGGAAACTCCCCTTTGCAAGGAGTGCGTCGACGATGACGCGGTGCGTGTGCCACGCGATGGCGCTACGTCGCTCTCGTTATCTACGGCGGGAGAGCGGGTGCGCAACGGTTGAATGATGCTCTCAAGATGATGGAGCTTGAGCTTGGAGAGCAAGAACTTCTTGGACACAAGAGTGTGAAAATGTGTAGCTAAGTGTATCCAAGTGTATTTCTAAGTGTCTCTTATGTTTCTCTTCTTGTATGTTTGTGTTACAAAGGTTCCCCTCTATTTATAGAGGCCTTAGGAAGGTTTTGGAAGGCTTGGAAAAGCTTCCATAGCCGTTGGGTGCAAAGCCCAAGAGAATCAGGCCGAAATCAGGACAATGATTGCATTTGACAGGGTTATCAGACGTCTAACTCTGGCATCAGACGTCTGGAAGGCCACTTTAAGACGTCTGATTTCAAGGTCAGACGTCTGATTCTATGCGGGTTTCTCCCTGACTTGAATCAGATCTAAACAGGGTTTTTGTGCAAGTCCATCAGACGACATACAGGACGTCTGGTACTATGTCTGGACGTCTGGAAACCTACTTTTACTGTGGGAATTGATTTCCAAACGTTGCAACGGCTAGAAAATCTCTGAGAAGAGATTTTGGGTCAGCCGAGGCAAAACGGTCATTTATCAGACGTCTGTGAAGCCCTATGGACGTCTGATAAGGCTCTAACGGTCATATTCTTGAGTGTCTTCTAAGTCAGCCAACGGTCCACTAACTGGACGTCTGGCAAAGTCATCAGACGTCTCCTAAGACGTCTGGTATAAGGTCTGGACGTCTGAATTCATCAGACAGAACTAACTATGTCCAGCCTAACAGTTATCAGACGTCTGAAACAACAGTCAGACGTCTTAAAATCCTTTATCAGACGTCTGATTCGTGAATTAGACGTCTGGAAAGTCAGTTTTAACCCTATATTGGTTTTCTAAGTGTTCTACAGAAAACCTACGTATCCTAGGGTTGTGCAGGTGTTCCTAGGACTACTGTTAGGGTTCTTTGAGGCTCTTTAACATAATGTCTAAGGAAAATAAAGAGCAAGAAAATAAATACAAGAGATACATGAAAGGATAAAAAAGAATCTATCATATTCTTCTTGTCTTCCATCTCCAATCTTTCGCTCCACGCGAACCTCCTCTATTTTCCGTCAAGCTCCTCCAATCCGTCCTGGATGCGAGCTCGAGTTCCGTCTAAACACGTCTTCATTTGCAATTGACCTGAAATCTAGGACTCAAATTGCAAATGTTAAATAACACGTGTTTTGTTATCATCAAAACAAATGATCGTGGTGCTCTAGCACCAACAATCTCCCCCTTTTTGATGATGACAAAACCGTAAATAATAATGCATAAAAATCCTCCCCCTTTTTGACATTATCAAAAAGGTTTGATTGATTTTATATTTCCTATTACTCCCCCTTAAAACATGCTCTTCTATTTATTTTTAACAGAGGTAATGTTCTCCCCCTTTTTATAACAACAAGATAGCTATTATTTTTCTCCCCCTTACTAAAGGAAATTTAGCTACCTTATTTCTCCCCCTTAAAAATTGACAATTAGCTCATCATTTTTTTTTTTTTTTTTAACTCCCCCTATCTAAATGCTTATGATAAAAAGATAGGGTAAAGGGTTTTACCTCACCTACCATGGCCAATAAAATGGCCCGAATGGTGGTGGTGGATGCCACATCGGATGGGGCTCCCATCCGTAGCTTGGAGGCCCGGGCATCGGCGCCGGTCTCCAATCTGGTGGTCGACGTGCGGCGGGTCCGTCGTTTGTTCGCCGTCTCGTCGGTCTTCTTCTTCTCCTCCTTGGTCTACTCATTGGTTCTCCCAACTTAAGTTGACCAGCCTTGAGCTTGTAGGTCCAGTCCTTTATGTTGTAGTCATCCCTGAACCCTACAAAACAAGATTCTAATTTTTTCTTCGGTATCCAAGTGAGCTTGGATCCGGATTTGTTAGAAGGTCTCCTGGATGGAGATCCTTTCTCAACCTTAGGGCTATAAAACTTATCTACTTTGTTGATTAAATTGTTAGAATTTTCCCTAAGACATGCAATTTCTCTTTCTATAATTTGCATCTTAGTCTTTAAATCAAAAATTTCTAACTTTAGACTATTATTTTCCTCAATCAATTTATTATTTTCATTGATGAGGTCTTGATTTTCTAATAACAGGTTATTAATTCTAGGACTAGCTTCTATGTTCTTAAGTTGTTTTTCTAACCTATTATTTTCATTTTTAAGAAAACTAAGGTTCTTTTTAATGCTTTTATTTTCTACCCTAAGTGATTTACTAATCTCAAAAATTTCATTAAATGCTTCTTGAAGATCGAGATTTGCCTCGTTGTCGCTGTCGTCGCTTCCACTTTCGCTGTCGCTGTTGGTTCCTCTGGCCATGAAACCAAAGCAAGTGGTTTCTTCTTCTTTTTCTTCTTCTTCTTCCTTCGAGCTGGAATCCTCATGAGTGCCTTCCAACTTCCTCCATATCTCGTGGGCGGTGGTGCACTCTTGGATTCGTTCGAATTCCTTCAGACTCAATGCGCAGTACAAGGCATTCATTGCCTTTGTGTTGAGTGAGAGCTCTAGAATCTGCACCTGCGAGTACCCTCCTTGGGGTCGCTTCGGGATCTCGTATGGGGTTTCGCAACATCCCCATACCTCGAATTCAGTGGCTTGGAGCCACGTCTTCATCCTCAGCTTCCAGTAGCTGTAGTTGTTCCCGTCAAAGTAGGGCGGACAGGTTGTGGACTGCCCCTCAGAAATCCTACACGCGGAACTGCTTCCCTCCATCGATCTTCTTGCTTGGTTGTTACGCCGAAACAGCAAGACCTGCTCTGATACCAATTGAAGGTTCGTCCCTACCAGGAGGGGTGACGTAATAAAATTGCGGAAATAAAAATATAAAGCAATCTCACAAAAATAAGCAATCACACAATGTACACAAAGATTTTTAGGTGGAAACCCAAACCGGGTAAAAACCACCACCTAACCCTCTCGAGTTAGGATTTTCCGATCAACCTAGTTGATCAAATCCACTAACCGAATCACTTTGAACGAGGGTGATTCAACCTCAATACAACCACGCTACAAGTACGAGGGTAGCGTTCCTCAACCCCTTCTCTCCACGAGAAGGATTTTGTCCCACGAAGGAGACGGGAATTCGCAAAGCGAATACCCAACCAAAATACAAAGATAAAATAAAACAACAGTCCTATAGAGCCAACAAAATTAAACCTAGCTTCTATAGGAAATAGGAAACTCCCCTTTGCAAGGAGTGCGTCGACGATGACGCGGTGCGTGTGCCACGCGATGGCGCTACGTCGCTCTCGTTATCTACGGCGGGAGAGCGGGTGCGCAACGGTTGAATGATGCTCTCAAGATGATGGAGCTTGAGCTTGGAGAGCAAGAACTTCTTGGACACAAGAGTGTGAAAATGTGTAGCTAAGTGTATCCAAGTGTATTTCTAAGTGTCTCTTATGTTTCTCTTCTTGTATGTTTGTGTTACAAAGGTTCCCCTCTATTTATAGAGGCCTTAGGAAGGTTTTGGAAGGCTTGGAAAAGCTTCCATAGCCGTTGGGTGCAAAGCCCAAGAGAATCAGGCCGAAATCAGGACAATGATTGCATTTGACAGGGTTATCAGACGTCTAACTCTGGCATCAGACGTCTGGAAGGCCACTTTAAGACGTCTGATTTCAAGGTCAGACGTCTGATTCTATGCGGGTTTCTCCCTGACTTGAATCAGATCTAAACAGGGTTTTTGTGCAAGTCCATCAGACGACATACAGGACGTCTGGTACTATGTCTGGACGTCTGGAAACCTACTTTTACTGTGGGAATTGATTTCCAAACGTTGCAACGGCTAGAAAATCTCTGAGAAGAGATTTTGGGTCAGCCGAGGCAAAACGGTCATTTATCAGACGTCTGTGAAGCCCTATGGACGTCTGATAAGGCTCTAACGGTCATATTCTTGAGTGTCTTCTAAGTCAGCCAACGGTCCACTAACTGGACGTCTGGCAAAGTCATCAGACGTCTCCTAAGACGTCTGGTATAAGGTCTGGACGTCTGAATTCATCAGACAGAACTAACTATGTCCAGCCTAACAGTTATCAGACGTCTGAAACAACAGTCAGACGTCTTAAAATCCTTTATCAGACGTCTGATTCGTGAATTAGACGTCTGGAAAGTCAGTTTTAACCCTATATTGGTTTTCTAAGTGTTCTACAGAAAACCTACGTATCCTAGGGTTGTGCAGGTGTTCCTAGGACTACTGTTAGGGTTCTTTGAGGCTCTTTAACATAATGTCTAAGGAAAATAAAGAGCAAGAAAATAAATACAAGAGATACATGAAAGGATAAAAAAGAATCTATCATATTCTTCTTGTCTTCCATCTCCAATCTTTCGCTCCACGCGAACCTCCTCTATTTTCCGTCAAGCTCCTCCAATCCGTCCTGGATGCGAGCTCGAGTTCCGTCTAAACACGTCTTCATTTGCAATTGACCTGAAATCTAGGACTCAAATTGCAAATGTTAAATAACACGTGTTTTGTTATCATCAAAACAAATGATCGTGGTGCTCTAGCACCAACAACCTTCACTCCATCGTCTTCTTCTTCTCCTTCTCCCTGCCAGCGAGAGCGCGAGCGAGCGAGTGAGCGAGTGCGGCAACAGCGGCTGCTGCGAGCGTGCGGGAAGGAGTGTTGCGAGTCGAAGAAGAAAGCTCGACCGCGAAGGTGCGAGCTTGCCGGGGCAGCTAGAGCCGGCCGGCGGGAGAGCAGCGAGTGTGGGGTGGCGCGGAGGAGCTGCTGTCGCTCGGACAGCAGGCGGACACGGCGCGGCGCGGTCGTGCGTCGCGGGCGGAGAGAGAAAAGGGTCTTGATTCTGGGAAAATTTCCCAGAATCAGACGTCTGGACTTACGTCCAAACAACGCCGAAGACATCCGGAGGAAGGTCCAGACGTCTGACAGGTACAATATTTTCCTACATTCTCCTTTTTACGCGTGTACGGCCATGCAGCCGTCCGCCGCGCTCTTCTGCGCCTCTTCGTGATGAGAGCGGGTGTGTGTGTGCGCAGGTTCTGCTCGGGAGGGCGCGAGGGTTCGCCATCCCACACGGATCAGACGACGGAGAGGACCTCCAGACGTCTGGGGTGACAATCGGACGTCTGGGAACTAGGACCAGATGATCCAACGGGCTTCTGGACGTCTGAAGGACTGCGCAGACCGAGGTATGACCAGATCGACCTTTTAAGACGTCTGGAAGAAGTTCCAGACATCTGATTTTGGGCAAATTCGTCGTTTTTGACCCGTTTAGAGTCCGTTCAGAGTCCGTTTTCCACGTTTCAAGTTTCGTTCTTTACATATTTATTTCCTCTACCTGTTTACAGTAATTGTATATGGTTCTGAGAAATTCCTTGTGATTGATCCTTGTTTTAGGACCTCGTTCCGTTGCGATTTTGGGGGTTGCAAAGGCGCGCGGTATTGCCGACCACGCCTCCAGTACTCCCGGTTTCGCGAGTAGAGTGGCCCTTTAATTTATTTAACAAAATTTGTACAATCATGAAACAATTAATAGAGTCTAGGGCATTGCATGAACCCTAGGGCTGAAGAATTAGATTGAATGATAGATCCTAGGGTATTGCATGAATCCTAGGACTGGAAAACTAGATTGAATGATAGATCCTAGGGTATGGCATGAATCCTAGGACTGGAAAATTAGTTGAATATATACATTGCAGTCTTGGAAAAGTGGAAAGGAAATGATAACTGCCTGTAAATTGGTTAACAGCTGCCTGTTATGAATGAATAAATACGGTTGAGAACATGGGTTATATAAATATAAAGCTGGAACGGTGAAACCTAAATTGGCTGAGTTAAAAGAGCATGAACCCTACGAGGAATTTGGAGTAGAACTCTTGGAAAGGGAATGGAATAGAATCGTGGAAGTGAGCTAGCCCTTGAGTACAGAGTACCAAGGAGAGCAACTATTCCCCTGTTTAGTGCAGAGCAGAGACAGCAGCCCCAGAGACCCGGGGTTAGGACTGGCTACTATGTACCAACTTTTGGCCCTCGTGTACATAGTACCGAGGAGAGCTACTAGTGTAGGGAGAGCACTAACTACCCCACGGGCCCTGGGGTTCTGCTAGCCCTCCTACACCGACTTGTTAGCCCACGGGGCAAACCAGGGTAGTCAGGAGAGGGTGCACGGACTGTAGAGGGGCAAGACCCCTGTTTGGTTACTGTGGAGGGGTTGGACCCCTGTTACTGAGAGGGCTCTGCCCTATACTGGTTCCGTGCTATGCTTTGGGTGCACCCGTTAACGGAAACGACTGACCGCGTGCAAGTGCGGGGTAGCTACCTGTGCGCTTATCGCGCGTGCCGTAGTCACCGTTACGTCTGTCAGCGACCTTGGGGTGGTTGACTGAGGGTAGGACCACCACGGGGGACTCTCCCGGCCAGAAGAGCACCACGTGTTACTTCTACTTTTCGGAAAAGACTGCAATCAAGATCGTTCCCACGAGGAACATTCAAGATCAGGAGAAGGATCTGAGAAATAAATAAATAGTGAATAAATGGAAAAATATAAAGAAAGAAAGTAAAAATATAACAGCTACTGTCCACTTTACTGTTTCTTCTAGCTTTTAGTTGCTACTCTACTCAGCGTTTCGCTAACGTGTCACCCTTTGTTACCTTTTCAGGACCAGGTGTTGAGCAGCCAGAGTCAGCGGCTGCAGAGGACGCTGGGCCTAGTAGAGCCCAGTAGTGTTACCTGTAGTACCTTCTGTACTTTTCTTTCCGTTGTAGTGAGTAGTTTTCTGTTACTCCTTATACTCTCTTTATTGTAAGCATCAGGTTATGTAAATGTTTATTTCTCTTCTGTTGTGGTGGTGTATACTGTAGTATTTCTTTTCTTTACTGTTGTATTTTGTTACTGCTAGTTATATACATGGTGAATGTGGTTTATTTTATTGCTCTTTTGGTTACTTTCTCGTTGGACGACTGGGTCTTGGGATCAGTCGAGTCGGTCCGATTCTCGTGTCTCGTAGGGATTCGGGAATCGGGTTGTTACACGCACCATTGCAGGAGTTACTATAGCTCTTGGTGCGAGAGGGAGGCTTTGCGAGGAGGAGCATCATGAAGGGTCATGCAGAGGCATTTTTCCATAGTTCCAGACGTCTGGAGGGGTCATCAGACGTCTGGAGGGAGCTTAGAACATCTGAAAGCACATGGATTTCAATGGTAATTTCCCTACCCGTGCTTTTGTTATTCGTACACCCTATTATAGTAGCCGTAGATGTTACCCTACTATTGTGCATGCCCGCACAAGTGTAAAAAGTTGGGAAGATGCGTGGCATGGCGATAGATGCACTTTAGGACATTTGGAAGCATCGTTAGACGTCTGACCTCCCTTCCAGATGTCTAGAGACACCCTCAGAGCTGTGAGGGGTTTCAAACGTCGGAAACAGATGCAGAGAGCAAGGTGAGGATTTTGCTCACTTTTAAGACATCTGGGACTCACCCCAGACGTCTGATTTCCCTATTTCAGGCATCAAGCAGATGGTCCTGCTGGACCAACCTGCCTGGTCAGGTTCAGGTGAACCGGGAAAGGTGTTTGGGCTGGTTCAGGGCATAAACGAAGTCGATTTTTTGCAAACGAAGTACCATTGGCCTTTTATCAAATTTTCCTATGTGCTGAGATAATTTACCCGCTATTTTGAGCTAGTTTTGACTTAATGAAACATTTGTCAAAGAATTAATGTCTGGTTTGACCAACAATTTTGAATAGGGCATCTGTCTGTGGTGTGCACGAGACCTGCGGGGGCTGTGAGGTCTGTCGTTCGTGCCCCCACATCTCCCATTTACCTTAGTAGAGTGGTTCTCTCTACTCTTGTGGTTTAAATTTCTTAAAGTGCATGTTAAATTAGAATTCTCTACTTGAAACCTAGGGCGTGGGATGAACCCTAGGACATAGAATGTGAATGCTAATTTTTGTCGCATGAACCTAGCCTGTTATAAATTGATAATGCATGTGGTTAAAGCCCTACTGTGAGAACTTGAATGTCTAATTGCTGTGATGAGTTCTTATTCTGTTGAATCACGAGTTGCCTGTTATGTGATTAAGAAATCAGATTGCGATTAGAGATACATCTTGTACAATGAAATGAGACGAATGCTATGCACGAACCCTACGGGAAACTAAGAAAGGAATTAAAATATGGTGATATGAAAATCAGATGTGTGATGGAACATGTTGCCTACGGGTTGGTTGGTTGTATGAACATGGGTATGGAAAGTGAGCTGGCTCTTGTGTATGTGGTATCAAGGAGAGCTAATGTCACTTTAGTGTAGGGGGAGCTAGCCGCCCCTTGGGTTGGGACCCGAGGTTAGGATTGAACACCCTACACTGACTCTTGTTAGGCCCATTGTGCAAACCAGGATAGCCGGGTGAGGGTATGCAAGCTGTTGAGGGGTGTGGCCCCTGGTTTGGTTCTGTGTTGTATGTTTGGGCGTACCTGCTAGCGGAAATGACTGACCGCGTGTCAGTGCGGGTAGCTACCCATGTGCTTATCGCGTGTGCCGAAGTCACTGCTACGTCGTGGCCATCTCCCCAGGGTGATAGACCGGGTGTAGGACTACCACGGAGTGCTATCTCGGCCAGGAGAGTGCCATGTATACATCCTACATTGCGGGAAAACTGCAATCAAGATCATTCCCTTAGGGAACAAGTGGATTAAGAAATGTTGTGGATCCTTATTAGAATAATCGAATCAGAAAACCAATTAATGAGATAAACGGAAACAGATGATAATAAATAACTGGCAAATGTATGATTAGTTGGTTGCTTATTCCTTTATGTTTAATTGCATGTAAATGACTTATCCACCACTCTACTCAGCATTAGCTGACCACAGATTTATATAACCATGTTCAGGTTAGGGAGTTCAACAGCCAGCACCACCCAGTCGAGCCCAGCCATAGTTGTATTTTCTTTGCTTTCTGTTTCAGAGCCCTTTTGTTGGTAGTATCTGTAGCCTGTAGTAACTGTTCTTGTTAGATCTCTAGTTGTGATGGCTATGTCTGTAATGGTACTTTCCGCTTGTGGCATGTGATATCTTTGAGATTTTCTATTCTATTTTCCATTGCTGTCTATTATCTATTCTTGCCTAGTTACATTGCATGTGTGGTTGTGGAATGATTTATGCATTTGGTTATTTCTCGTTGGACAACTAAGTATTGAAATCTAGTCGAGGTGGCCGTTCTAGGGTTCCATAGGGAGCCAGGATTGGGTCGTAACATAAGGAATTGACTATTTTGATACCTTCTCTCTAGTAGCATCCTCAACTCTGTTTGTGTTATTTTATCTTTGGTTGTTAATAAGGAGTGGCCTCTGTACTAGCTTGATGTGAAGAATGCCTTCCTTTATAGCGATTTGCAGAAGGAAGTCTATATGATCCAACCACTAGGCTACGTGGTTGAGGAGGAGAAGGTATGTCGTGTACGAAAGGTTATATATGGTTTGAAATAGAGCTTGAGAGCGTTGTTTGAGAGGCTCATCTTGAAAGTTTAGAAGATTGGCTTTCTCAGATCTATGTTTGATCACTCCATCTTTGTGAGGTGAAGAAAATTAGGTGTTGTAATTTTAGCAGTTTATGTTGATGGCATGGTGCTTATTGGTGATGTTGTCAAAGCAATTCAGGAGACTAAGGATTTTCTGCAGACAATCTTTGTTACCAAGGACTTAGGCACCTTGAGATGTTTTTGGGCATCGAGATTGCCAGAAACTCATGTGGTTCTTTCATAGAGGAAATATGTTTTGGAACTCCTCAAAGAGACAAGTTAACTTGGTGTGAAGCCTTCCGCCATTCCAGTGGAACCATAGGGGAAACTAAATGAGGAAGATGATCTGCTGTTTGAAGGTAAGAAGAGGTATGGAAGTATTGTTGGCAAGCTTCTGTATGTGACTGTCACCAAACCAGATATCAGCTTTGCTATAAAAAGAGCGAGTCAATTTATGGAGAATCCTCATAATAGTCATTGGCAGGTTGTCTATTTTATCCCTAAGTACCTTAAAGGGAATCCTAGGAAGGATCTCTACATGAAGAACAATGAGCATATGGATCTGCATTCGTATTGTGATATAGACTTTGCAGGGTATGTGGAGGATAAGAGATCTACTATTGGGTATGCTACTTTTCTTGGTGTCAATCTTGTTATCTGGCGGAATAAGAAGCAGACAGTTGTTGCCAGATCTAGAGTAGAGGCTGAGTGTCGTGCTATGGCCCATACATCATTCAAGATGGTGTGGCTTATTTATTTCTTGAAGGATCTGGGCAGTCAGGTTTCTCTTCATGTACCTATGTTTTGTCACAATCACTCAACTACCTTGAGAGCCTTTAATCTTGTCTTTCATGAGCGCACCAAGCACATTGAGGTGGATTTCCATTTTGTCAGAAATATGGTTTCTACACGAAAGATTTGAACTCCTACTACTACTTCAAAGTATCAGATTGCTGACATCTTTACTGATGTAAACACATTTACACTACTTAAGATGTCTATTTATGCATGTTCTTAAGCATAGGATTGCATTGCATGTTATAAATATTGCATAACATGCATCATCTTGCATTTAGAGTAGTTTGAATAAAATGGAGGTTAATTGTCTCCTTTTATGTGCTTGGACGGGGCAAACTTTTTATCAGGGCCTCGGATCGAAGATCCAACCATACAGATGTGATCAGGGCGACGATTGGAGTTCAATGACTCCAAAATCGGCCTAATCAAGCATCTGTAGCATCTGTAGCATCTGATAGTGATCGAGGAACCTTAGAAGTTCAAGGGCCAAGATGGTGTAAATCTGCACTTCAAACGACAAATCCAACCGCACGGATGGATTCGGATCAACGATCGCAGCCTAACGACATAAAAATCGAGTCAATCCGACACCCGTGGCACCATCCACAACATCCAGAAGATGGACGGCCAAGATGGCGTCACGTGGCTCCATCTCAGCCGTCCAACCACCCCCCAGCACCGCCACACATTCTCTTCTTCAATCAGAGTGCTGCTTCTCTGCCGTTGGATCAAGATCCAATGGCTGTGGATGCGGCACCTTGAATACGTCCGCGCGACCATCCACGCTCCGCAGCGTAGTGGGCGAGGGAGTTATCGTGAGCAGCCGACGCGCGATCAAATCGCGCGAGAGGGCGAGCGACGCGGAATTGCCGAGCGGGCGAGCATCAGATCTTGATTGGGCGGCTGCGGGCACTCAATAGCGCCCACGCGCTATCGCACGCTCGCACCTCACACAGGATCGCATGCGGGCGGGTGCGCAGCACAGCGGGCGAAGGCACGATTTAAGCCATCCAATCTCGCGATCGGACGGCTGAGGATCGCTAAACGTGCGCAAGCATTGCATGCGCGAGCAAATGAGCGGGAGTGAGCAGGCAGCGCCCACTATGCCCACGATGGGGCTTTAGTGACAGTTTTATCCGTCATTAAAGACCCCTTATTTAATGTTTTAAAGATGTAATGACCAATTTGCCCACACTCCTTGCAACTATAAAAGGAAACCCCCTCCACATGAAATTTTCATCCCTTCCTTCTCTTCTCTACCTCTCCAAAGCTCAAGAGAAGCTTGTCCCACACTCGGGATGCTTCTCGCGAGATAAAGTCTAATTTTCGTCCCCCTTCGGAACTGGATCTCGCGACAACGACGACGTGCTGCCCCGTTCCCGTTCTTCTGCTTTGTCCTCCTTCGTCCTACTTCGTCCTCCTTCGTCCAGGCGTCATCCCGTCCGGCTCGTCCTCCAAGCGACCGTCGAGGAGGATATCTCTCTCCCCATTCTTTTTACTGCTTTTTAGAATAGATTTACTGCTTTCTAAAGTAGTTCAACTCGTCCTCCAAGCACCGTCGAGGAGGATATTTCTCTCTCCATTCTTTTACTGCTTTCTAGAGTAGATTTAATGCTTTCTAGTGTAATCATTTTCCCGCTTTCTAGTCGTAATATTTAGTGTAATGAACAATCCCTTTTGATAATGAATTCCATGTGCATTCTATATCTCTTTTGATTTTTGTTTGTATTATTCTCTCTCTTATTCTCTCTCTCTCTTTTATTTATTGTAAGTAGTTTTAATCAATTGAATTATTTTGTGACAAATAAAAACAAACGCGTAGTTTCTAAATTAAACGTCCGCCTCCCTGTGTTTGACCCGGAATTTTCATTTCGGTATAAATTTTATTTGTTGAACACGAGTTCTTCGCTTTCAAACTACAACGACAGGTTTTTCAAAACCGAACATGTTAGCGTGGCAACCCGACGTTCAACATTTACCAAAGCACTCTCTTGAAAGCATCATGATTTTTTAAGTACCAAGTTGGGCATGAATTATATTTGCTTCAGCTTGAGGAGTGTTAGAGTTATTATGTATTAGGGGGCTTTTATATTATTTTTTATTTTCTAGTTGGGTCTTCTCTATATTTTATCTTAAACCTCTTTCTATATAAAGAGAGTTATAGTTTCTTTGATGAGTAAAACATCTAATTATTTTCCAACAAAGTACATCAGTGAGGCAAATACCACAACGAGAGTAAATAACAATGTCTCCAATGTGTGTGATTTGGTGAATAGTGCCATCACTAGTAATTACATGTCCTTTTCCCTTATATGGTCATAATGAAATGCATGTACCTTACATGTCAAACACATGGTTTCCGACTCCAGTGTATGTTATCCATTCATCAACATTCAATTGCAAATCGTCTAGTGCAGTCGATAAAGCATTGGCATCATAGTCAACATGTGCCTCACTATTGTAACGTCCCAAAATCTGAACTTCAAGTCATTTTAAAGTGGTTTAGGTCAATTTGGACCCGAAAACCCGGTTGTGGTTCGGTGCTGGTGTCAATACCTCCTTAAATTGCCAAAAAACGTATATTTCGAATCAACCCTTGGTCAAAAGTTGTCAAAAGGGTGCCATACATGGTACCATTGGTTTCCTCTCATCGCAAGATTTCCGACGACACTTGTTTCTACGATTCCGAGGTGTATAGCTCAAGTTATGGCCAAAACAAGTTAAAAAGGATCTAGATGTAAGGTGGACTCCTTAGGGGTATTTTAGGTATTTCACTCCACTAATCCTAATCCCAACAACCCTTGAGTCTATAAAAGGATCCCCTTGGGTCCTTGGGTAGTCATAGCCTTTAAGCCTCTCAAATTAAGAGAGGAAGAGAGGAGGAAAATTTTGGATTTTCCTTTTAAAAATTAAAATTTTTTTCATCTAGGGACCTTTTTGCAATAGTGAAAAGTTCAGGCTTCCCATTACAATTTTTGCAAAGGTGACGACGAGTAAGCGTCATGCGATTCGACAGCATGCAGCAAATGCGCGACACGTGTTGCTTGCGCAGTGGCGCTGGCGCGAGCGAACGACGCGTGGCACGGGAGAGTGTGACGCGTGCCATGCATCAAGTGGGCAAGCGGGCGTGGGACCGTGATCAGTGTGAAGTGCGTGGGCACGAATCCGGCGCCGACATGTGGTACGGGTGAGTGGGGTTGGTTCGAGTGAGCCGGCCAGTTTGGAGTGATTCAGGACCCCCTTGTGTTGTTTCAACTGGTTCAAAGCCTTTTTGATCTTGGATTTCAATAAATAAGGTACCGTTGGAATCATATCGACGCGTACTACGGTTGGTATAGTTTATTTTCATTTTTGAGTATGTTCTCCTTAGTGAAAAATAAAAAACGTGACTAAGTGTTTATGACCCTATTTTTGGTTCGTGTGAACTTAATCCTACCTCTAGTGCATGCGCAAATTCCAAGGCGGACGTGGATACTGCCCCAGGCCCTGTGCAGATGGTTTGGAATCACCGTGACCCTCCGATGACATTATGTAGAGTAGTCTCTCCCTCTTCCAAGTGGTTTGTCTATGTGGGGATTTTCTTAGCGTATTGCACCGTTTAGCATGGGTTCTTACCTCTTGTTGAGATTGGAACCCGTCTTCGTGTTTCTTGCTATTTAAAGGGTACTTGAATCTTAAATATAAATGTTGTAAATAAAGTCAGTGAGTTAATTTGTAAATAGTTAATTGGATTTAAAGAAATAACTGAATTTTATGTGAAGGATTAAAAATTAAGAATCATATGTACCTTGTTATTGCACATATGAAATCAGATCTGTTTTCTATAAAATAAGTTCCGTAATGTTCTTTATTAAACGGATATGGGACTATTGTTAAATACCTATAAATGAATGGGTGGAAGATAATGAGGATTTTGTTAATCCCGAAATTGGTAATATAAAATTTCTAAGGATTTTCGGATCTATGTGAAATCAGTTCCATCGAGATTGTAATTGGTAAATGGTATCGAATCACTATCATAATATGGAAATTATTTGTAGACTAATAATGTCAGAGGTGATATGAATACCTGAACATCTTGGACACAAGGGTGTGGAATTTTTAAATAAGATTAGATTTAATATGAACAAAAGATACAGTTATTTGGAAATGATCAAATAATTAATATGACAAAATTGTCGAAAAGTAAAGGAATTAGATAACTAGTTTCAGCACGCTACTTGTCGTATTTTGGTTATAGCTTTGGTCTTTTCAGATTGGTTTTGGGGTGATTTAGGGAGTTGCTGGCCTCCCTACGATGCTTTGGTTAGGCTTAGCAGCAAACTAGGATAGCGGATAGCAGGGCTCGAGGGTTGGAGTTGTTTCTTTCTTGGCTAGTGGGTGGGTTATTGGCTGTCTGTGGTTTAGCATACATAGCGCTTGTATGTGTTCACGCTATACGACGTAGCCATCACCCCTTTTCACAATGACCCTAAGGTGATGGATGACAGTGACTCGGTGGGTATAAGCAGTCTTCTCGACTAAGAGGGTGGCTTATACTGATCTTGCACTGCAAGAAGTTACATGAAATCATCTCATGCCTTGAGACGTCGATTGATAACTTGTTGATTATAATAAATTGGGCTTCCAATATATAAAATGGAATCGGATAACGAGATGCTTAATAAATAGATTAATTAAAGCTATAGCACCTATTTTCTCTTGTGCTCAGTTACTGTTACATTCTGTTGTTGTCATTTTTACTCTACTCAGTTTTTACTGACGTATTGTTGGGTTCCGTACTCAGGTATACTTGGCAGTTTGCAAGGGGATTTTCGTTATACATTTCCTTGGGATTATATACTTTGGTAAATCTTCTGGTTAGTATTCAATTTATGTTCCTTTAATTTTTGCAATATGAATTGTTTGTTGGTTATGTTTATATTTTATGATTATGTGTTGGGTGATTACGATCTTATGGGCGAGTTGTGCTGGTTGTGTTAGCACACAGCAACTCAGGTTTCGTTGGTTGGCGAGACTCAAGTCGTCACAGCTTTTGATGGTACAATTCTCAACACAGTTAATTAAGGTTATTAGTCTTAATTAATTGCATAAAAAATGGACTTAAGTTAACTTGATTTGTTAAATCGTTGTCATTGATTATAGTATAAGGTCAAGTTAACCTAATATTTTAGATTTTAATTCATTTAATTAGTTGAATTCAGGTCGTTCACTGGGAGACATAAACTTAGTTTAATCGTCCATTTTTATTATAATGCATAATCAACTAATAAATTGATTAATTTAGTCTATAGTTAAGTAATATGTTAAGCTCATGAACAATTGCACATGAAATTAAATAATTAAAACTTGCAACTATTCTATTAATGAAATGAAATGTACATGAAAGATTTTTACATTAATAGCAAAAAGAAACATTTATTACAAGTGTTTACAAAAGATAAAGGCATAAAAGAAATTAAATACAAATAGATGCCCTTGTTACAATGGAAAGCTTAAACACTAGATTATTAACTCTCATCTCTTCACTTTTCTCTCTCAATCATTTATCTTAATTTTCTTTTAAGCTCTCGTATTACAGTTCTCTCTCTCTCTTAGCTTTTCTTCATTTATTCTTAATTCTCTCTCTTTCTTCACTCTTCTCTCTGCTCGTGCATCTCTCTATCTCTCCCTCAGCCCTACTCTTTTAATTCTTCCTCTCTGTAACTCTCACTGTGCAGTCCTTCATTCCACACTTAGTCATTTTGAAATCCTTAACCCACGTTTTAACATTTAAACAAAAAATTTAGTTAATGGGTGGGCCAGGTCCTTTTCGCTGGATCAATGGTCCAAGTAGACCAGATTGACCACTACTAGAGGCTCAAGCCTAGTTTACTTAGGTGTGGATTTTAGCCATTTAGTTTAGCACAGTACCGAGCCCATTCCAGGCCCACATAGCTCACGCTCACCGGGCTCACTCTTACACACACACACACGTATATGCATGTGCTCAAGAGAATCGAATCAATGCTTAGTAAGTTGCACCCTACGTTGACGACCGATGCATCTCAATGCCTTATCCATTTTATATCCAAGCGGGTGCTCTTCACCTTCCAAGGTGGGACTAAGGTAGCAAGTTCTCCTTCATATAAGGTCCGTCGGCCATCAACTTCAGATGAAAATTCCGATCAACTTTGTGGACCAAATTGAACAAACAAAGGCTCGATCAAAAGCTTTTGATATCTTGTTTCTAATTTTAAAGTCAATTTAAACATTGGATCAGAATTAATCCATGTATTCAAAAGATGAACATGGTACCGTACCATGTTCTATTTCATGGGCTTCAGAGAGTATTTCAAGGCCAAATGACCTGTAGAGAAGATATAACTCTCATTTGAGAGTACTGAAATGCTTAGAATAGCATTTTGTGCAGATTAGAAGAGAGATTAAGGTTTGTGAAGGCTATAGAAGCTCTAGAAGCTTCAGGACTTCAATGTTGTAGCTCAGAACTTTGATTCAAACTTGAATCAGTCCAACAACTAGCTAAAAGCCTCAAGAAATGACTTAAATCGATTTTATGCATCAAAAGTAATAGATTTAGGCAAAGATTAGAGCCAAATCTCAACAAAAACTCATAGAATAGTTTTGGGTTCCAAAAACAATCCAAACTGGACAGAAGTTAAAATCTTCATCTAAACTCTACGACACTTCATCAAATTGATTCTAATCAGTTCTAAATCAAATAAGGAACTCAAACAATCCGTTTAATCTGAGTATCAGACCTAAATTCTTGAAGAACAGCTCTGCATTGACTTCTAAAGGTCGAAAATTGACTTCCTAAATTAGAGCTTACTGATTCAAATTAAAGTTCTCATCAGACCTAATTCAACTCAAGGAATTGATTCAACACTTCAAAATCACATTTTGAGCACTCTAGCAGTACTATCAGGCTTCGCCACCTGAGATCAAAAGGTGAGTTGTTCAACAAAACAAATCAGGAGTTCTAAGACTTAAGTGAAGATTAAAATAAGATCTGCAAGGACTGCTTAAGCTTTTAGACCTATTTCCAGGTTCTAATCCTCAACAATTACATCTCTCCAACTCTGTCAGAGTTGGAGAAGATGAAGTTCAATAGAGAGAAATTATCATTAAAATACAAATCCAATCATTGATTTCTGATCGTAAGGTCACAACGACTTGATCTGGAGCTTCTTAGAAAGTTCTGAAGGTTGTGGCTTACATTCGACTTGCCAGATCTCTGGTGAGTGCCATGAATCAAAGTCAGAGATCAAATCTCCATGAAACAGACCAAGAATGGTCTCAAAAGTTTTCTAAGGTTGCAAAGAACCTCAAGAACACGTCAATTGATGCAATTAAAGATGATTCATATGAATTAATTGACACACTCAGTAAAAGTGAATCCTGAGGTCGCAAGAGCTCAAGATTCACCCTCTCAATTAATTGAGGGGAAATGCTTAAAATGATTTGGTGATGGTTGATGTGTAGCTAATTAGGTGATTAATCCCTTCTTAACTCGCCATTGACAGCAAGTTAAGAAGTGAAGGTGGAATTAGGCATTTAAAATATGAACTATTATATATCTAATTGAAGAGTGGAATGAGGCCCTTGTGGTACGAAGAAGTGACAGAGGACCTCTGATGAGTGTGAAATAGCTCTGGGACCTCTGCCATTGACAGCAGAAGTTTCTCAATTGTGTGTACTGTGAATTAGGCGATTAAGTGATCAAATTGGTGGATTAGAAAGTGGAATGGATTCGCGGAGAGGTTAGGAGTGTGAACATGTGGTTGAAATCATGACATGATGTCCAGCGAGGTCGGATTTGACCTTGCTGGAGACGAGAATGACAAAGTAAAAACTACGGTTTACACTAAGTTAACTAACTAATTACCTAACTAGATCTACTCTATACTAAATCCTAAGGCTAATTATGATTACCTGGACGAAGAGGATGAGAGAAGCTTCGTCGATGGCTCTTAATGGAGGATGAAATTAGAGGGAGAGAGCAAAGCTCTAGCGGCGGAGAAATGAGACGTGAAGATGAGGTGGATGATGGCGCAGCTCCGTCTGTAGACGCGGCAGAGGATGATGGGGGAAGTATGGGAGGTCTAGTTCCTTGGAGAAGATCGAAGACGGGCAATTGAAGTCACCGGAGTTTGGGAAGAATAGCCTAGGAATGACTGCAGTTGGGGGAAGAGGGTAGGGGGTCGCTAATCAAAATCGGCGATGGCCGAGGGTATTTATAGGTGGAGCTGGAGGTTAGGGGGGAAGAATCTGGATGGAATATTGTCTAGGTTCAAGGAAACCATTGGCGTCGGTGAGGTTACTCACCTAATCTAAATAGGATTTGACATCCGGTCTGTCGGATGGAAAGGTGACGAAGAGCTTAGCATTGGTAGCAGCGACGATGGAGTTTAGACACATGATAAGCAGTGATCGAAGGGTGCGGAGTTCGGCTAGCCTCGGCCGTCCGAAGTGAAGAAGATGAAGAAGGACTGTATTCATGGGGGTATTTTTTAATAAAAGGACCTATTTGTAAATAAAAAGTACTCACCTGAAATGAAAGTTAGGGACTGAAACGTAAATAGTGAGTTTTAAGGTTTATTTTAATTTATTTATTTTTCATATTTTTATATATTATTATAAATTAGGTAAATATTATATTTATGCCTTGAAATTACATTTTTTCCCTTTTTAGCTATATTTATTTAAATGATATAATTAAATAGGTTAATTAAGTACTTAGGTCTTTAAATTAATTAAGTTAAATAAAATAATTTTTATATAGCCAATTATTATTATTTTGAGTCCTAATTATTAATTAAATTATTATTAATATTAAGTATTATTTAATTTTACATATTTAACTTATTTTACAGGTCATTAGTATTTTAACCCTTATAGTATAAGTAACCATGTATTTAACGTATTATTAATTAATTAACTAGGGAAACTAGCTAATTAATTATAATTAGGAGTTATGATGAGTCTCTCATTAGCTATAAACTTGTGAAGTACTCCCAACGATTTTGTAAAGACCATAGCAATTAATTGTAAAATGATTAGCTTATATACACAATTGACAGATAACACCAACTTGACTTTGGAATCCTCTACCTCTACTAGCCAAATAAGATGATCCACAATCAGAAGAACCTTGACCACATCCAAGTCGCCTAGCTTGCTGTCCACATCACATCCACGATTGCAGCCACGACCATGAGCATGATCAATGGTGTTGACATGTAGCACATCAATGGAGTCGTTGGGATCCTTAGAAGTGGCTTGGTCTTCATGCTGAACAGGAAAAAAACGTAACTCTTCAAATGTTGGTAATGGTGGCCTAGTGGTATCTATTGCGATGAACATCCTGTATTCTTCTTTGAGGCCAACTAAGCAGTGCATGACCTTGTTGGCATCGCTGATGATACGAACAACTAAAGCCAACTTGCTGCAAATCGTCTGAACCTTGTTGTAATAATCAACAACTCCCATCTTTCCTTGTTTTATATGAGCAAGTTCAGACTCAAGTTGGATAATCCTAGCTTCTTCCATCAGACTTTAACCAATGCTGAGGGAATCCCATAGTTCATTGTTTGGATATGCACAACTTGATTCACAACCTCCTCGAACAAGGTAGATTTGATCCAACCAATGAGTTGCTTCTTAAGAGCAAACCACTCCACATATTCAAGATTGGGGATAAAACGAATATCCTAGGTTAAAGCAGGATCCTCTTTTCGTTTCTTGTCAACTTGAAGGAATTTGGGCACCTTAGGTGAAGCACCATGGATATGACCAATGAGGCATTGGCCATGGATAAACAAAAGGATTAAACTCTTCTAGAGCAAATAATTCTCATTGCAAAGCTTGACAGATACAATTTGATTCAAGATGTTAGGAAATAAGAGGAAATTTTGACCACCTTTGTAAGAGGCCATATTCAAAAAATGACAAATTCAATCTTTCTTTTTTTTAGGAGAAAGAAAAGGAGAGATTTAAAACCCTAAAATAGTGTCGTAAGACCAAAGAGGCCTCATAGGAGTCTTGGCAGTAGCTAAGAACTTCTCGTGGGAAGGAAGGGCTTAGGCGATTGAAGCGACACGATTTTGGTGAGCAGAATCACATGAGGAAGTTGATGCGATGTGAGATCGGCAACCCATCAATGGGGATTGATGCTGAAAATGACAAAGGGTGATGCTGTGCAACATTGGAATGCACAAAGGTGTTTGATGTAGGCCTGTTGTGCTAGGTCAAGCGATGGTGTCACAAGATTTTAGCCTATGGTTATTGGAGAAGGTGGGGTGACGACTAGGACAGAGCGGTGGTGGTTAGATTTAGAGAAGAAGAGCTTGAACAAGGCCAGGAGTTGTCAAAACTTGGTTGGCTGCAATCAAATTTGGGTTGGTGATTGTTGAGTCAGAGTTGGTAAGGATCGAAGTGGCCCAACGATGGTCGAGACTGCCGTCAATGGTCGGATCAACGGTACAATAGCATAGTTGTTGATCTGAGTATCTAAGCATGAAGAACAAAACTCAATCCGTTTGGACAACGGATCTAAGCTCCAATACCATGTAATAACAAATATGAAACAAACACTAGAGGCATGAATGATCTGATAACCTAGTTCCAGAGGTGGTGTGCCTCTCTACATCTGGGTTTAGGGTTTTCCTTCACTCCATGATGAATAGAGGAGATCATAGGGATTCATTTATAAAGAGTAGTTTTCTCGCTCTCCAAGCAATGGGGAAATTATAACACAAAACCACACAAAATATTATTTATTTATAAGTGTACCTAACACACTTTTAGCTTTATCATAGCTTCTATTAGTCCTATCAATGAGATTATTAACTTATAAGAGATATAGATAATTGGGTTGCCATTTGTCAACAATGAATAAACATTTGAATGGAAGCATGATGATAATCATGCTCATTGTGCATAATAAATAACATTGGATGGCATTGTAGAATATTTAAAATTACAAGCTCATGTTGCAACCTATAAATAGGAATTTCCAAATTTGAATTCCATGTCTATGTAAGGATGCTAGTATTCCTACATTTTTATGAAGTCCTATGGTAGGTGGTATCATCAACATGTTTGATTTTTCCCAACTTAAATAAGCTTTGACCTTGCAAAGAAACTAACAGACCATACTTAAAAAAAACTCTCATGATCATACACTTGCTAATACATCAAAAATGACATGACAAAGGAAAACAAGAGAAAGAGAGGTGCAAGTGTATCTTATACCTTCTCGGGAAATGTTGATTCTATCAACAAGACCACTACCCAAAGCAAGGAAGTGGAGGATGAGGGAACAGGGATGATGGCATCGCTATCATCCTCTATATCTAACTTAATTTGACTAAATTCTAGAACTAAATTCACCTAATTAATACATTAAAAGGGTATAAAACAATTAGAGAGGAATAAGAATCAATGCAAAAAGGGTTAATTCTGTTGATTAAACATGCAATTACATTTAAGGATTAACCAATGAGGGAATCTATATTGAATAAAAGTCAAATAAGCGTAAAAGTCAAACTAGTGAGCCTAAACTGATCAATTTAGGGTTTCATTGATTAACAAATCAATTGATGATTAATTAACCCTAATTTTGGCCTCACTTAAATTAACAAGATTCTGGTGAAAATAAATGTAATATAAATCATCTAAGAATCATCTGAAAATAATCTATGAGGATTATAACAGTCAATTTGACAATTGGAACCTGCTTTGACACAAAATAGAGATCAAGGCGGGTGTTTAATACATTTTGGGTCAAATTGTAAATTGACCATGCAAACATCATCAAAAAAAAAAAATGAAGTAACCATTTAATTTCTTATATCAAAATTAGGTTACCATAAAAATTTGGGCTCATTTAGACTTCAACTTGGTCAAGTTTACAAGTTGGCACTTAATTCCTAATTTCTCTGCATACGGCCCCCTAACTTCTTCATCTTCCTCACCAAAAGGTCCCTGCTAGCAGTAGCAAGAATAGCTCGTCGCCGCAGCTCTGGGCGCGGATTGCAATCAATCCACGCGATGAAATCCTTCCAAACTTGGAAGGTTGATTGCCCTATGATAGCTCTTTAATCTTGTGCAATCTCTAGCCCACGTTGCCATCAATCGAGGCCGCTATCCATGGTTGAAACCCTCGTTGGAGTTCACGAGAAAACTTCATTTTGAGGCCACTAGACGCCCTCAGTCGTTGTGGCCGAGCTCTATTAATGTAAGGCCATGCCCTTGCGAATTGATTCATCGAGTTTTGGCACGAAATCCTCTCTCTTCTTCCCCAACATTGCCATTAACGCCTTTGACCACCTTCGTCGCCGTGCCTTGCCGTCAATCGAGGCTGCAAATCAACTCCCCTCGTCGTCACCGTGCCAACGAAGGCGGCTCTCCTAGCCTCTTCTTTGCTCCAACCACTTTGTTGGACCCTCCTTTCTCACGTCTAGCTAGCCAACGCCGTATGCCCTTCGTCATCTTCTTCGTCTATTAGGTAGCTAGCTCTCTTCCCTCAACTTCATAGTATAATTTAGGACCTTCAATCTCAAGAACCAACTCCACGTCGCTCCATGCACCATCTTCCTCGTTGTAGGCCATGATGTCGGCAACCTCCTCCACGTCGCTCCACGCACCGACTGACTCCATCAATCGCCCCATTAGCTCCGCCATGCATAAGGGAACGAAAGCCCTCAATCTATTTGGGGTTTCGCCGCCTCTAGGTACCTACTGATCACCACCCTCCGCCGACGTCTTCTTCGCCTTCAACTGGTCTCCTCTGACCTCATCGAATGAATTACCACCAACACCGCCTTCACCAACCTCCAACGAAGCTTCCCAACTCATTGGCTTCGAGTTTCGATGCAATCTGCACGTCACCGAAAAACCCACGTTCGTGGCCTCCGCGACATCAACACCGACGACCTCCACTTCTCGCCAAGCTCTCAAGCTTCTTGTGAAGCTCCGCTGTGGCACGAGGAGCGTTTTGCCCCCTCCATGAGGTTGTTTCGTGCATAGATGAGGTCCAACAAGCTCTGCTAGATCTGCGACCTTCAGCCACCCTTCGCTAGAGCTCCTTGCCTCATATCACCAATCCATTGCCGCCACAACTATGGCCACCCTCTGACGACCATACTCTGCCGCATGCCGGCGATGTTCAACGGTTGTTGGCCGATTTTGGCCGTGCTCCGGAGAGGTTCGCCGATGACCATGAAGGACAAGTCCCCTCCCACTGCTGAAGGGACCTCTTTGTAGAAGATGTAAAATCATAGGGACCATGATGTAAGGAAATCTATATTTCCTAATTCGACTAGGACTAATGTGTAGCATCTTTTAATTAATATATAATTTATCTTGATTATTGTGCATTTAAAGATTTCATTACATCACCTCATCCGTTAGGCATTATTGAATTATTTAGTGTTAGATGATGATAACTTTTATTTTGATTAAACATTAAGTATTCATAGCAATTCGCAACCATTAAAATTAAAGTAGGAAATTAATTTCTCGATGAATTATTTACATATTTAATTACATATTGGTGGATTGTAGAACTTGTATGAATGTTATACGAAAATTATGGTCTCAGTGATTATTCTCTTAACTTTATTAAACTAAAAGGCCCGTGACTGAAAGCTAGACTTTCTGCATCTAATTCATGAGTTTAAATTTTGTGACTTTAGATAGTGATAAGTTGCGCATTTCATTACTCCTAGCAAACAACCTTGCATTACTCAAATAATTCAAGAAGCTACAAATTTTAAGTGTTGATACACTTTTATCGTCTATATTACATTGCGATTTTGAAAATCTCGGTGGAATCATGCTCATTAAGGGAGGAGGTGCAAAAGAGGGTATTGATGGATGTGTGCCTTTTCAAGCAATTATGAATGAAGATGAAGCATTGTAACAATCAAATTTTATAGCAAAGTTACAAAGCTATAGTAATAGGGGATAGTATTAATGCGATGGCATTTGTATCATAAAACATAACATTACACCATTGTTGTAGCACCAATTTTATAGCATAGACATGAGTGTTCTAGTATTGGTGTTGCAACACCATGGCTATGCTGTGTATAAAACTGATGATGTATATTACTGTAACTGTAGAATTTAAATGTGTTTGTACATGCTTCTTTCCTTAACATTGTCAAGTCTCTAAAATCAAGAAGTTCTTTAAAAAAAAAATCACAAAAAAGTATATCTCCATGAAAGGCAAAATTTTTCGAATAAGTAGAAGCGGGTTATTTGAGAATAAAATAATATTTACTTATTGTAAAGTTCATCATCTCAAAATGAAAATCTTCCCTTCTCATCCAAGGATTGGTTGTGATGTGGACTCAAAGGTTCACTTATCCTATGCTCAAACAACTAAGCAAAAAAAGTATATCACATAAATGCCCCTCAACATCCAAATCCTCTTAAATGTGTTATTTTGCATTTAGTCCCTATACTTTGGTGGGACTCTAACAGGGAGTGGGACGGCAGATGGTCAACAATGAAAGGAGTGGGGATACCTACATGGTAGGTTTTTTCTTTCCCATCTCCGAGCAAGAGTCAATTTATATGATATGAATGTATAAGGAATTAATTGAGATATCTAAAAACATTAGGGGGCAAATGGAGCAAGATTGCATAATTGGGGGACCTTTGTGTAATCCACCCACAAGCAATGAAAATCATAAGAAATGAGAAAGGAAAACAACAATTGCATCTACACTCCCTCCATGCACAGTAGCATTTCTTCATCAATTAGGTAGAAAACTTATTATTTGGTTGCGAGATAATTCAAGAGTTTTCCATGAATCAAAGAATTACTAAATAAATGTTAAAAGAATTAATTTTAAAATTAAATAATATAATTTATTTCACCCATCGATCAATATCAAATTATCTCACTATATCATATCAATATCAATATATATTAAATATATCTACTTCTAATAAAACATATCCATTAATAAACGGTCACTGTATCATATCAAACAACTTATACTTATATTATAATATTAAAAAATTATATATCATATCAAAATATCAAAAATTTAACCTTAAAAAAAACTTATACTTATCTCTCGATCAAACACACTACTTAACTTATTCCTATGATATTTTATCCCAGCCAAACGCTGCCTTAGGTGAAAGGAGAAGGGAAGTCCACAGGAGGCAACAGAAGTGATCAGCTTTGATCATGGCCACCATCTTCATGGCCAAGCGCTTCTGCCTCTTGAGGCCAGTGCGACAGCCTTCCCCATGGCTGCTTCGGCAGTGCTCCTCTTCCTCCGCAGCGATGTCCGCGGCGGCGATCCAGTCGGAGAGGACGATAAGGGATGGGCCGAGGAACGACTGGAGCAGAGACGAGATACGCGCCATCTATGACTCCCCCGTACTTGATCTCCTTTTCCATGGAGTAAGCCTTTTCCTTTCCAATTGCCTTTGGCCATTGTTCTTGGCTTCTATATCCCTAGGTTGGAACCATTCTTTGGGTATTTCTGAGGAATAATAGAAAAGGTTGTTCATGATAAATATAAACAGAGAAAATCCTAATTAACCTGTTGAACTAATAAGACTACTAAAATAATTTATCTTCCATTTTTTTTTTTCATTAGTTGAGAACAAGTTGTAATACTGCAATTTTTCCAGGTAATTGCTTTCTCTTTGACGAATACAAGCTTTTTTGATGGTTACCCATCCATGGTTCCTTTAATTTAACGAGGGCATTCTTCTTGTATAGGCTCGAGTGCACAGGCATGCCCATAAGCTTGGAGAAGTCCAACAGTGCACCCTTCTCTCGATCAAAACCGGTGGTTGCAGCGAGGATTGTTCGTATTGCCCGCAATCATCAAGGTATGACACCGGCGTGAAAGGAGAAAGGATGCTGAAAAAGGATGTTGTTATAGAGGCAGCAAAGAAGGTATCATTTATGTGGCCTTACGTACAAAGTGCTTTGTTTAGTTTCTTCATTGCTAATCTCTATTTATCTTGTTTTCACGACCTTTGTCTTGGGGATCGATTTTTTAGCAAAAACAATTACAAATAGAAAGTGATGGATTCCAATGCTCACAAGTAGGTTGCGCAATGGCTAGACTGTATTAGCAGATTTAAATGACACAAAAACTAATTGTTTCATGAGGCTTTTGTTGAAAGGGGGATGAGGCTTATAAATTTTGCTCCAAAATCTTTGTAATTTGTTATTTTTATCTTCATGTAGATTCTGATTCAGCTTAACTTGGTAATAGGCTCACCTATTTAAAAGCCGTGAAATGTGGTTCTACTCATGTAAACAAAGATGCATGATTTTGGTGATCTCCCCATTTCCATCTAGGCCAAAGAAGGTGGCAGTACCCGTTTCTGCATGGGAGCTGCATGGAGGGATACATTGGGAAGAAAAACAAGCTTCAATCACATACTCGACTATGTTAAGGAAATAAGGTCTCCTATTTTTTACTGTAAATTTTTTTGTGTGTCAGTTTCATAAACTCATTGGTTTGTTTGCTACTAAAACTAAATTTGTGTTTCAAACCTGTCCTTTGATAATCTTCTAGAACTAGAGTTTGAACTTTTGCTCACAATATGGTTTTGTTATGTAGGAGTATGGGCATGGAGGTATGCTGCACCTTAGGCATGATAGAAAAGCAGCAAGCTCTAGAGCTGAAGAAAGCAGGACTTACTGCATACAATCATAATCTTGATACGTCTAGAGAATATTATCCTAATATAATCACCACAAGAACCTACGACGAGAGGTTGCAGACGATCCAATTTGCCAGGGAAGCAGGAATAAGTGTCTGCTCAGGTAAAGCTTTTCCCCTTGCAATTTGTCAGAACTTGACTATTCCAAATTCTGACAAAATGGAAATAGATCATCAAAGTATGTTTAGTTCAATAATCAACTATTCACATCTTGTAGGTAAAGCCACTATTTTGACTGACCAATCCGGTAACTGGCTACTAATTTTTGTAGTTGATGTCGCAAGCTGAAATACATGCAAATTATTCATGGGAACAGAACATCTGTATATACCTCCTCACTTATACCCATATAAATTTCATAAAGATACCACATTAAGAATTTCTCCAAAGTGAACAGCTGAGGTGAACTCACTTTGCCTGGCTAAATTTAATGCATGTATGCAAAATAAAGTATGCAATTTCCAAAGATTTTTTGCAATGTTGCAAAGATATTCAGTATATTTTTATGAATTATTTCCCCATTTGCAGTAAAATCCCTCTTCAATTGGTTGCCATGCTTTACTTGTTAGACTAAGAAGGTTATTTATGTCAATGTTCTAAATGATGCTGGCATGCCGCTGATACGGTCTTTTTTTGAGGCTGGTTATATTGACATGGAAATGATTTCGATACACAGGCATATCGCCGTTTATTGGCCTTGTCGACGGTATGCCAATCGTCGTGCCAATGACCGTGCTGAGTGCTAATGCCATTCCCTTGTGGCTAATGCTGCTCCTGCCGCCGTCCAATGTGTTCATGCTGCAACTCCTGCAGTTGTGATGTGCTACCTGATGGTAGCCTGGCTATGGTCGGTGGTGGTGTGACGGTGACGATGGGTCTTATTAAGTCTCAGTGGTGGTGTAGCATTGTAGCTCGTGATCGGGGAGGAGAGAGGTGGTGGATTTGTTGCTCACCTCACATACACACAAAGGAGAGGGGAGAATGTGAGGTTTGCTGGTGGGAGAAAGATGAAAAGATGAGGTGAGGAAGGAGATGGTGAGGAGATGAGGGGGTTATGTTACGAGTCTTATGATGGGGAATGAGATGAGGTGAGGAGAGGGGAGAAGATGAAGATATGGGAGGTTGTTCAGTTACTTCAGTGGAGAAGAAAGTGAGGGAGGGCCTTGTTTGGAAGGAAGTAGATAGGAAAATGATTTCTTTATAAAAAACGTGTAAAAAAGTAATTGCACATTTTGCACTGACGGATATTTTTATAAAAAAATCATAATCTTTTAAGGCTTTTAGTTAGTAATTTGTGATTTACTTGTAATTTTAATGATTTTAAGTGAATTCAGTCGGCATTTGTCGACATGCATTGGCATGTCGTCGTCGTACCCTCGATAGGGATAATTTTGGGCCATCGATAACTTGACATCGATACATGGGCGTTTTCACGGCATGCCCTCGGCATGCTCATGATACATGCACTTGGAAATTTATCCTCATGGCATCGATATTGGCACTTTAAACCTTGATTTATGTTATAAGATTGTCCCGGTAGTTGTCATGGATACATATCAAAGTCTTGACAAAAGTAGTGAGGGATAATTTTTAATTCTAAAAGGCCAAAAAGGTTAGCTCATATTTCTAGACAATCAGAAAGTTTGTTCTTCACTCATTGGTAGTGTTAATGTGTATGAACTTGGGGATTATTGTAACTTTTTTTATTTATTGGACTTCCTTGTAATTGGTCCAGTTTTGCTCTTCTATAAAAGGGAGGCTAGGGTGTCTTTGTTTAATGAGAAAGTCATTTCCCTTTTCACATGCTATTAGAGCGGCGATCCTATATCGGTGGTTTGATATCCCAATAAATAAAAATGTTTGGATCACTAACATGGTGATCCAGAGAATGATCAATGAAGAAAGCACCCACAGCTGCAATAATGGCACCAGCAATGCTGTCGCTGCCATGGTAGACAGCAGCATTGACAGCAATGCCACCGTCGGCTTACTCCAGACCGGCTACAATGCCGTTGATCGAGTTGCTACGCTTGCTATGGATCGGTCTACTATGCTTGCTGTGGTCTTCAACGTGGATTTGCGCATGCGTGGGGTGTTCAAAGAAGTTGGAGCAGGTGTTCGCTTTATGGTTTTCTACGTGATGGGCCTTCTCTTACGATCTCAAGTTTTTGTTGGTGATGTGTCTTCTCTCACAAGTGGTGATCATGTCTTTCTCTATTAGCATGATGAGCCTTCTCTCATGAAAATCAAGTTCTCTTTGCCCAATAATCATATCTAATAGGATCAACAAGATTCGGGTGCATCAGTTCTTACAGGGAATACCAGGGAGTATTGGTAAACATAGGTACTATGCAGTATTTGTTAATAACCATAGCTACCTCACCTCGATTTTCTTGATGAAGGCTAGATCAGAGATCCCTCAAGTTGTTTAGAAATTTTGTGCAGAGGTCTAGACATAGTTCTTTAGGATTTTTCGGAGCTATAATGCTCTGGAATTTATTCAGAGGGAGATGTAGGAGTTCTTCAGTGCTTGTTGCACTATCCACCAGACTTCTTGTACTCACACGTCTCAATAAAATGGCGTGGTAGAGTGTAAGTTGAGGTACCTTCTAGATATTGCACGAATCTTGATGATACATATGAAGGTGCCCAAGAATTTTTGGGGAGACGTCATACTTACCACTGCCTATTTCATCAACAGGGTTCCCTCTTCTGGTCTCCAAGGGTGTATTCCTTATCAGTCTTTACATCCAGACTGTGACAAATCGTTTACCTTACCACTGCAGGTGTTTGGGAGCACATGTTTTATCCGAGAGTATGTGTTTTGTTCGGGCACATGGAATCGAGATAAATTATCTCCGAGTGCAGTGAAGTGCATCTTTCTGAGCTATTCACGGACCCAGAATGGCTACAAATGTTATGATCCAGTCCAGAAGCATTATTTAGTGACTGTAATTGATTTAAATGCCGACGGCATGCCGTCGGCAAGGTCATTTCCGAGCAATGGTCGTGTCGACATGAAGAAAACGTCGATTTACAGGGATTTCGTTGGCACGGTCGGCATGCCGTCGGCATGGTCGGCATGTTGGCGAAATTGGTGCCCATGTCGAGGTTGCTATTGATTTTTTTAATTACTTTTGCTATTTTTGTTGGTATGCATCGGCATGCCCATCGAAAGACGAGCATTTCCTCAGCATGCCCACGAAATGCACACTTGGAATTTCATCGGCACGGCATCGAAATCGGCATTTCGAACCTTACTGTAGATGTGACCTTTGATAAGGTACCATACTACTTTGAAGAGAGTGCTAGTATTGAGTTGGCTCCCAGGGAAACCTAGGTCTATCACTGATGCTTGATTGCTCTTCCTATTGTTCCTCAGTTCCTAGTCCCACTCTTGCCTTTACTTCTATGGTTCCAGATAAGTCCAATTTTGATGATGAAAGGCCAATTGCATTGAGAAAGCCTAGTTGATCCTGCATTGCACCTGATGTCTCATTACACTGGGACTTCTCATCTGGAGGGGATGATCACATAGTTTGCCTTTGTCATCACTACTACAGTCATACCTAGAGACTTCTCTCAAGCCTCCCAGGATCCTAGATGGCGTGTCGCCATGGATGAAGAGATGTAAACACTTCAGTCTAGCAGGATGTGGGAACTAATGTTATGTCCTCCTAATGCTATAGTGGTGGATTGTCGTTGGATCTAGACCACTAAATATTAGGCGGATGGCACTGTTGATAGATATAAGGCCCGATTTGTTGCGAAAGGTTTTACTGAGACCTATGACATTGACTACATGGAGACATTTTCTCTGGTGGCGTCTATCTCATCTATTACGATATCATCTCTATGGCAGTTAATTGGGGATGACCATTGTATCAGTTGGATATCAAAAATGCCTTTTTTAATGGTGATCTAGCAAAGGAGGTTTATAGCCACCAGATATGACATGCAGGGGGAGCATGTTTGTCCTTTGAGGAAGGCCATTTATAGCTTGAAGCAAAGCCCGATGGCGTGGTTTGAGCGTCTTAGTTCAGAAATCCGAAAGATTGGTTCCAGAGGTCATCTTTAGATCATTTTATTTTTATTCGAAGGACTGGTGATGCATCCATGGGCAGAGTTGTAGTCTTGGTAGTTTATATAGATGATATGATCTTAACAGGTGATGATAAGGAAGGCATTAGTCAGACTAAGGCATTTTTGCAGTCCACCTTTATGAGTAAGGATCTTGGTGATTTATTATATTTCCTTAGGATTGAGGTCGTTCGACAAGGATCACATTTATCCTTGTCACAGAGGCACTACACATTGTAGATATCAGAGGAGGCTGGTCTTCTTGAAGCTAAGCCATCTGGCATTCCTGTTAAGGTACAACAATTCCATGGCATAGGTGAAGATGACCCCCCATATGAGGATGTTACTAAATATTGGAGCTTAGTGGGATGACTACTATACCTAACTGTGATTTGACTAGATATCAGTTTTGTAGTTAGTAAAGCTAGTTAGCATATGCAAGCTCCTTGCTATAGCCAATGGCATGAGGTATATCTCATCCTTAAATACCTCAAAGGTAGTCCTAGCCTAGGACTTTACTACAGAGATAACAGGTCCATGGACATTATGGCCTATTTAGATCAGACTATGCAGGATCTACTGATGATCTCAGCTCCACTTCAGGGTATGCTGTGTCCGTAGGAGGGAATATCGTTTCTTGGCGAAGCAAGTAGAGTGTAGTCGCCCACTCTAGTGCAGAGGTAGAGTATTGTGCCATGGCCCACACTGGATCTGAGATCTTGTGGGTTGTGGGATTTCTACACGATATGGGAGTGGAGATTGAGGCATCGGTTTCGCTCTGTTTACAACTTATATTGCCTATAATCCTATTTTTCATGAGTGGACGAAGCACATCAAAGTTGCTTGTCATTTCATTAGGAATGCAGTCATGGAAGGAAGGATTAACACCCCCTACGTTACCTTAGAGCTAAAACTTGCAGATATACTCACCAAGGCTCTTAAGAAGAAAAGACATGAGTTTTTGTGTGACATGTTGGGGCTAACAGATATATATGCCCCAACTTGAGGGGGAGTGTTAACATGTATGAACTTGAGGGAGGTTATTGTAGCTTTTTTTTCTATTTATTGGGCTTCCTTGTAATTTTCCTAGTATCTCTCTTCTATAAAAGAGAGGTTAGGGTTTCTTTGTTTAATAAGAAAGTCATTTCCCCTTTCATAGGTGGGATCTCTCTCTTTCCTCTTTTAGCAAAAGCAGTTTTAACAAAGTGGTGTTATATGCTTATTAGGGAGAACCCTTAACAGGAGGTTTGGGACAACAATCTCCATAAAAGAAGTTCGGAGGGACAAAAAAAAGAGGAAACGAAAGAAATGGACATCAGGTTTAGGACATCAACATTTGGGCTTTATCTGTTACCTATTGGATTAATAATATAGTATCTCCAGAGTACTTCACAAGCAGGCACTTGAAAAACTACGATCTGTGCATAATGTAAGATGCATTGTTGATATGGATTTTGTAAGCGTTGGGATTTGGAGTTGGCCACGTGGCACTGCCAGGTGGCAAGATCTAAGCCTCCATGGGGATTAGCGGTTCTTGGTCTCCAAGGACCAATTTTGGGTGCACCAAAATTAGTTGGTTTCTATATTTAGTAAAGTGGGTTTAGGAAATAAATTTTGGGATTTGTTAAAGAGATTAGATCTTTCTAAATGAGAGAAGATCTTTTCTCAAATAGGAATATGATCTTGTTTACTATTTTTAGGGGATATGCTCTCTCTATAAATAAAGAGCCTTCCCGACTATTTTCTTTTGAGTAATACAATTATTTTCCAACATCCAGGAAACTCCTCTCCTCTCTTTCTTCCTCTCCAATGCACGATCTCCTCTGGAGAAGCCCAGATCAGACGTCTAATCCAAATGTCTTAAATAAGCAACCTGCTACTGTGTGTTCCAGCGCCACATTTCCCTATCCACACGTGGATAGTTCCCTATTGGGACTATTTTCCCATGCACTTGGAGTCTCTACGCTCTAATATTATTTGTCAAATCTTGACATGGTATCAAAGTCTTCGATCTAGGCTCCTTGAGCGTGTGGGTATCCAGACCACATATTGGTGGTTCTCGCATCCAAAAAGTCCTTGACAAATCCGACACCTTACGTGGAGAACGAAGACTAGAGAAGATGGCGAAGTCAACCACGATGGTCGGAGATGCCACATTATCAAGAGAAGGCAAGGAGAAAAAAAAGAAAGAGAAGGAGATCTATCAAGTTCTATCGCTTGTGATCTTCATGCTCTTGACATGTTATATCCGATTTTTAGTCTCCTCCAAAAGAGGAGATTATCCCGGAGAAAAGATGTTATGGAGAGGACATCACGGCTCACACGACTTTCGAGGTTGCTAAAAGATGCAACGACTTTTTAGGTTGCAAAAAGACTAATAGTTGATCCAAGCTCCTTTCCTAAAGATTTAGGTAAGTTCGGGAGACCACCACGTGGAGCTACTAGCACCTCACATGTGGACTCTCTAACTTATGAAGATCTCGAGAAACTACGTGCTGTACTTTGAGAAGACAAGACAACGGCTGCCATAACGACGACTACTCATGTTGCCACAGAAGCAACGACTTCGGAAATCGCAAGAGGCTTCGCCGTCGACATGTTGAAGAAGAAGACCGAGTGCATGGCTCTCGTAGAAGAAGCTGAATGGTAGGGCAACTAATCTCACAAGTTGAAGACCAAGTCATCGGCCTCGCAGCCTTTGACTTGAGGAAGAGTGTTGGGATTTGGAGTTGGCCACGTGGCATTGCCATGTAGCAATTAACAAGCCACATGGCAGTGCCACGTGGCAAGATCCGAGGCTCCAAAGGGACCGGCGGTTCTTGGTCTCCAAGAACCAACTTTGGGTGCACCAAAATTAGTTGGTTTCTATTTTTAGTAAAGTGGGTTTAGGAAATAAGTTTTGGGATTTGTTAAAGAGATTAGATCTTTCCAAATGAGAGATCTTTTCTCAAATAAGAATAGGATCTTGTTTACTAGTTTTAAGGGATATGTTCTCTCTATAAATAGAGCTTTCTTAACTATTTTCTTTTGAGCAATACAATTATTTTCCAACACCCGAGAAGTTCCTCTCCTCTCTTTCTTCCTCTCCAACGCACGACCTCCTCTGGAGACGCCTAGATCAGATGTCTGACATCCAATCCGGACGTCTTAAATCAACAGCAACTTGCTGTTGCGTGTTCCAGCACCACATCTCCTTGTCCACATGTGGATAGTTCCCTATTGGGATTATTTTTCCACGAACTTGGAGTCTCCACGCTCCAATATTATTTGTCACATGGTATCAAAGCCTTCAATCTAGGCTCCTTGTGTATATGGGTATCTAGACCACTTGGTGGTCTCGCATCCAAAAAGTCCCCTACAAATCTAGCGCCTTACGTGGAGAAGAAAGACTAGAGAAGATGGCAGAGTCAACCGCGATGGTCGGAGATGCCATGCTATCAAGAGAAGGTAAGGAGAAAAAGAAGAAAGAGAAGGAGATCTATCAAGTTCTATCGCTTGCGATCTTCATACTCTTGACACCTTATATCCGATTTTTTATTCTCCTCCAAAAGAGGAGATTTTCCAGGAGAAAAGATGTCATGGAGAGGACACCACGGTCCACGCAACGACTTTCGAGGTTGGCAAAAGGGGCAACGACTTTCCAAGTTGCAAAAAGACTAATGGTTGATTCAAGCTCCTTAATTAAAGATCCAGGCGAGTTCGAGAGACCACCACATGAGGCTACTAACACCTCACATGTGGACTCAACTCATGAAGACCTCGAGAAGCTACGTGTTCTACTTTGAGAAGACAAGATGACCGTTGCCATAGCGACAACTACTTATGTTATGTTGAGAAAATTGAGTTGTTGGTTTAGTGTCACATTGGAAGATGTGGACTTTGTGTGGTGAGTGGTGGCATATTAATAGGCGTGTACTCCTACCATATTCCTTTGAGAAGAAAGAATAGAAACATCAGAGCCCTATCTGGGCCTTCTCCCGTGGTTTTCTCCCTGCTCTTTGTGAGTGGGGTTTCTACGTAAATCCAAGTTTTCTTAGATTGTCTTTATGATTTGATTCGTTTCCGCTTATTTTAGATTTCAACTTGGTATCAGAGCATGTTTGATTCTTGGGTCTATTTTATTACATTTATCATTAGATTGTTGGAGTTCCAATCTTTTGATTCATTTAGAGATCAAGGACCTCGTGGAGGATCCTGCGGAGGACTTGAGTAGTAGCTGCCACTGTTGCCATAGACGTTCATCCGTTGATGCAGAAAGCCTCCATCTTGTGAAGCTGGATTTCGGACCACGCATCCATCGTCACGGAGCCGATGAGGTCGACCCCCACCTCAGCCTCGTCAACGGTCGTGGTGGATCCTCCTTCGTGCGAAGATGATCGGTCCATCAGCCGCCACTTCGTCGTCATCGTGGACGAGTCGAAGCTCGTGGAGTGCCTTGGGGGCAACAACCAAGTCGTCTCTGTGGAGGTTGTGCCCTTTGCGTGGCATCTCACCCTCCGCAAGATCAAGGCTGTCTTCGACCCCTCGGGTGGCTGCGAGGCGTGCCTCAGTGTCGTTCAAAAGGGCCTCGAGCCGGTGCCACCAACGCGGTCGCTATAGACGGAGATGTCAATGGTGGAGTTCGAGAGGCGATGGGGGTTGTCGACCGTGAAGACAAGGGACTCGTTCCAGGAGGGTTGAGGTTGCGGGAGATGACGTAGGTGCGTTGGCACTGGTTGTTGAACTCCACCTCCACATAGGGGCTTGCGGAGCCGTGGCCGTCCTTGGGTTTGAGGTTGGAGGTGTCGAGGATCTCCACCACGAGCTTCATATCGGTGGCAATGGCAAGTAGGCCGAGGAGGCGGAGGAAAAGAAGAGGAAGCAGAGGAAGAAGGCACGATTGACCCCTAGGGACGGCGGACGGTGGTGTTGCTAGGGCTTGCGCGAGATGAAGGATCGGAGATCTCGTCAAAGATCACAAGGAAGATGGTCGTAGGAGAGGCTGATGAAGACGGAGAAACAATGAAGCATCCAACAACACCGTGCTTATGGGATTGTTTAAAGAGATTCATTTTTGGGTATGAGATTTTTTTGGGTCATTTATCTTTTAGCCCTCGATTTCTTCTCTTTTGTCATATTCCCTTGTTAGTCTTTGTTGGTAGAGCACATATTAGTTTTGTTTGGAGTTGTTTGTCTTGTTTCTTGTCCTATTGGACTTATGATGTAATTTTCCCAACACCTTTCTCTATATAAAGAGGTATAGGGTTTCATTTGAGAATAAGATAAGTTATTTTCTCCGACTTGATATCAGAGCAACGATCCTAGATTGACGGTATGGTATCCCACCCTCACGAGCCTTCGTACCCGTCCACCAAAATCCTAATCTCCTGTTTTACACCTGCGAAAGTCTCCGCTGATGAGCCACCTGCCGTCGACGACCCTAGGAGGCTACTGTCGCGGCCATAGCGGCTGTCGGTGCTCATTGTCGGTTGCTGTTGGCCTTAGTGGGCCCCCTTCGAGTGCCACAGGGGGTCACTGCCCCTTTGTATGTGGTGGTTCCTACTCCGAGAGGCCTTGCAGTGCCGCCTCTTATGCTACTCTCGTCGACTGGAGGTTGCAGCACCGCCCAGAGGTTGCTACGTTGCCCGAAGAGCAGCCCAGCACCTTGGAGCATTGCGCCTGCGCCACCCCTGACCTCGGGACAGCGTCGCTCGACGTTGGAGCACTGCCTCTGACCATGGAGGCGCTGCCACTGCTATCACCCATCACCTGCAGGTCGCGGTTGGTGGTTCTCGAGGTCGATTGTGCTTGCCCAAGCGTTGTTAGGATCCTTCCTAACATCCAAACATGCGCTAAAACCTGATCTACAGGGTCTCTGTGATTCTTGAAATGTTATCTAGGGTTTCTTCGCCTTAGATCTCATGTTCAAGAGATTACTTTTCTCTGATTGTGAAGTTTTCAAATCTGAATATTGATTTTAGATCGCATCGTGGCATCTTGTGGTAGTCTTAAAGCACGATGGCCTCAGATTTTTTGGAAGTGTCGTTGGTTACCGCTATGGACAACGGAGGTTATAAATCTCCTTTATTTGTTCATATCGCCAAGTTGAACGAGGCCAATTATGCTCGATGGTCTCAGATGTTTCTCATGACCGTTGAGGGGCATGATAAGGAACACCTACTGTTGGAGATGGAGCTACAAGATAAAACAGGGAAGAGTGCTATGTGGAAGAAGGATAATTCCACGGTTCATGCATGGATCATGAATTCTGTCGAGCCTCGGATCGGTGATGGGATCATGTACTACAAGACCGCCAAGGAGATGTGGGATTTTCTACATGATACATATTCTCATGAAAAGAATTCCAGCAAAGTGTTTGAGATTCACCATGCTCTTGGTAGTCTCAAATAAGAGGGTCAGTCATTGTCGCAGTACTATGCCACCCTAAAGGGGCTCCTTGAGAAATATAATGCCTGTCAACTTGTCTACACTTCTGCCACTCAGAGGGCACATAGGAAGGAGTATGCTGTTCTTTAGTTTCTTGACGGACTTGGTCTAGACTATGAGGCTGCTAGGTCCCAAATCCTTACTCTGTCTGAGCTTCCATCTTTGGAGGAGGCTTATAACTGCATGAGCAGAGTGGTTACTAGGCTACCCGTGTTAGAGAGTAGACAGACCACTGTGCTTGTTGCTGCCGCACGTGGAGGATGTGGTGCTCCATCCATTAGGGGGAGAAGGCATGGTAGTTGGGGTACGAGGGGTAGACCTCATACCATTTGCTTGCATTGTGGAAAGGTTGGTCATACAGAGGCTTCTTGCTAGATGAAGCATGGTTGACCTCCTATGGCCAACTAGGCTCTCTCTAGAGGAAGGGAGCGACATGGTATCTCGTGCAGACTATGATGTGATCCAGCATCTCTCTCAGCTGACCCAGGAGACTACTACTACCACTGCAGATACTGTTGCCTTGGCTACTTCAGGTATGACTTCTGCTTGCAGGTCTGGTAACGTTAACAGTACCTTGTGGTTGGTGGATTCTGGCGCATCTCAACATCTCAGTGGGGACAGGACATGTTTTGGATAGGTTCATAATGTTCCCTCAGGGAGATCTGTGCAGGTAGCAGATGGCAAGCAGTGTAGGATTTATGGCAGAGGAGATGTAGCAGTGACTTCTACTCTGGTGTTGCTTAACGTTTTTTATGTTCAAGAGTTTCCTATTAGTCTTTTGTCTGATAGTAGAATTATAAAAGACTTGCACTGTTGTGTAATATTTGATGAGTTAGGCTGTATTTTTCAGGATAAACTCACGGGGAGGACGATTGGTGATGGACATAAGGAAGGGGGTGTGTATTGCCTGGTCCAGAATCCAGTTGCTGCTGTGTCAGGGTGAAGTTGCATTTAGTACTAGTACAACTCTTCAGTGGCATCGTCAACTTGGGCACCCATCACTGGACATGCTTTGACGTATCATTCCTCACATTTCACCGGCTACGGAGATTTTACGTGATGCATGCCAGCTGGGAAAGCATCACAGGATCAGTTTTCCTCCTAGTTTATCTCACAGTTCTAATGCTATCTTTGATTTACTGCATATTGATGTATATTGGAACTGAGTCGTATCCCTGACAGACTAGGTCATAGGTTTTATCTACTTGTTGTGGATGATTTTTCTAGGATGTCATGGTTATTTCTTTTGAAAAATAAATCTGATGTTAGATTAGTAATTGAAACATTTATCTTACAAATAAAGACTATTATGTGGTTTCGAAGATTACGAAGATTGTGTGGTCCGAAGATTGTGTGGTCCGATAATGCTTTAGAATTTTGTACATCTAAGTTGGTAGCCTTTTAACTCTGCTTATGTTGAGGTTCGTGTGCCTTTTCATTGTCGGTCCCAAGCTCGGGTAAAGGAGGAGGGTTGCGTTAGGTAGTCGACAGCTAGCGTAAAATTTGTCGGATCTTTAAACATGGATTCTAGCAAACACTTTGATTTCGTTGGGGCGTTTCCTACTTGCGACGCGCTGCATCGACGCCCGGGTGTAGTGATAAATGAGCAAGGGTTCTCGCATGAGGAACGCATGCGAGTAAAGAAGTTAGTTCCGCTACATTGTCGCCCAGATGTAGTCCAAAATGAGCAAGGGTTCTTGCATGAGGAACGCATGCGAGTAAAGAAGTTAGTTCCGCTACATCACCGCCCGGATGTAGTCCAAAATGAACAAGGGTTCTCGCATGAGGAACGCATGCGAGCAAAGAAGCTAGTTCCACCACTTCGTCATCGAAGTGTGTCACAAAGAATGTTGAGATTCGGTAATTGGAATATTGGTACTTTGACTAGCAAGCTCATGGAGATTGTGGAACAATGGTAATGAGAAGGATTCAAATTCTTTACCTTCAAGAGACTAAGTGGGTTGGTGAAAAAGCAAAGGAAATCGAGAGAACATGTTTCAAATTTTGGTATTCAGGAAGGGACAAAGGTAGAAACGGCGTGGGCATTATAATTCATAAGGATTTGAAGGAGAGCGTGGTTGAGGTTAAGAGATTGGGTGATCGAATTATTTTGATAAAATTAATCTTAGAAGAAGAGATCTTGAATGTCATTTCAGTTTATGTACCTCAAGTTGGTTTAGAGGAAAGAATAAAGAACAAATTTTGGGGAGAGCTTGATATGATAATTCAAGGAATCCCACAGATAGAAATGATTTGCTTGGGTGGAGATTTAAATGGCATGTCGGAAAAAATGCTTTAGAGTATGCAGGAGTGCATGGAAATCATGGTTTTGGTGTTAGGAATGAAGAAGGGAAGACGTTCCTTGATTTTGCTATGGCTTATGATCTTTTCATAGCAAATACTTTCTTCAAAAATCGGAAGAGCATTTGATTACCTATAAAAGTGGCTTAACAAGAACGCAGATCGATTATTTTGCTTTGAGAAGAAGGGATCGTTTATCTTGTAAAGATTGCAAGATTATTCCAGGGGAGAGTTTAACTGCTCAATATCGTCTTTTAGTGTTGGATGTTCATTTGAAGAAGGCAAAGAAGAGAAAATTAGTGTCTAAGAATTTGAGAATTAAATGGAATCTTAAGAAAGAGCAAGTAAGATTTAAAGAGAAGATGCAACAAAAGGGTTGGGATCTTGATGGTAGTGCTGATGAAATGTGGTTAAATATGACAAACTGTATTAGGAAGGTGGCAAAGGAGGTGTTAGGCGTGTCTAAAGGAGGTGTTTCAGGACAAAAGGAGGCTTGGTGGTGGAGTGAGGAAGTGCAGGAGAAGCTTAAAATTAAAAGAGCTTGCTTTAAAGCCTTATATCGAGATAAGACCGATGAAAATATGAAAAACTACAAAAGAGCAAAGAAAGAAGCAAAGAAAATAGTTAGTGAAGCAAAAGCAAAAGCTTGGGAGCATTTTTATAAGAAACTTGATTCTAAAGAAGGTGAAAAAGATATTTTCAAGTTAGCTAAGGCAAGAGAGCGGAAAACAAAGGACCTTACGCATGTAAGATGCATCAAGGATGAAGAAGGAAGGGTGCTTATAGCTAATGAGGATATAAAGACAAGGTGGAAATGATATTTTCATAAGATATTTAATGAAAAACAAAAGAATGATATCATCTTAGGGGAATTAGTTAACTCAGAAGAGTATGTGAATCGATCATGTTATCGAAGGATACAAAAGAAAGACGTAGATGAGGCTTTGAAGATGATAAAAAGTGGGAGGGTTGTTGGGCCTAATGAGATTCCTATAGACGTTTGGAGAATGACGGGAGAACGGGGTATAACTTGGCTCACAAATTTATTTAATACTGTGTGGAGAGGCAAGAAGATGCCAGAGGAATGGAGGAAAAGTTTTGTGGTACCTTTATACAAGAGCAAGGGTGATATACAAGATTGTTCCAACTATAGAGGTATTAAGTTGATGAGTCATACGATGAAACTTTGGGAAAGAATAATTGAAAGAAAGGTGAGGCAAGTCTCTATGGTAACTGAAAATCAATTTGGTTTTATGCCAGGTAGGTCTACTATTGAGGCAATACATCTCTTGAGACGTATGATGGAGACATACAAAGTAAAGAAAAATGATTTACATATGATTTTTATTGATTTGGAGAAGGCCTATGATTCTGGCCCAAGAGATATCTTGTGGAGAATTTTGGAGAAGAGATAAGTGCCAGTTATATATATCAACTTCATAAAGGATATGTACTATGGAGCTGTAGCTTGTATAAAGACTAAGGATGATTTGACAGACTACTTTGATATCCCCATTGGTCTGCATCAAGGTTCGACTTTAAGCCCTTATCTTTTTGCCTTGGTCATGGATGAGTTGACGAAGCATAGTCAAGTTGAGGTGCCTTGGTGTATGCTTTTTGCTGATGACATTGTGTTGGTTGATGAGACAAGAGATGGAGTGAACAGAAAACTTGAGCTTTGGAGAGAAGCCCTGTAAGATAAAGGATTACGCACAAGTAGGACTAAGACTGAGTATATGGAATGCAAGTTTAGTAGTAGAGGGAACAACGAAGGGATTGATGTAAAAATTGGAGAAGAGTGCATTCCAATGAAAGATATTTTTAAGTACTTGGGATCCATTTTCCAACATGATGGTGGAATTGATGGAGATATTACACATAGAATTAATGCAGGGTGGTTGAAATAGAGGGGTGCTTCTGGTGTTCTCTGTGATAAGAGGGTTCCTTTAAAAGTCAAAGGAAAATACTATCGAACTGTGGTAAGATCAGCCATGTTGTACGGTTCTGAATGCTGGGCTATAAACTATAGGCATGTACAGAAGATGTCTGTGGCAGAAATGAAGATGCTAAGATGGATGTGTGGTCATACAAGAAAGGATCGTATTTCAAATGAGTTAATTAGAAACAGGGTTAGGGTGGCACCGATAGAGGATAAAATGAGAGAGGCCCGTCTAAGATGATTTGGACATTTACAAAGAAGGCCACTAGATGCTCCAGTTAGGAAATGCGAGAAGTTGGAGGCTGAACCCGTTAAGAGGGGGCGAGGAAGACCAAACAAGTGTTGGAAGGAAACTATTAAGTATGGCCTCAATTACTTTAATTTAAGTTCTAAAATGACTGAAAATCGATCTCTGTGGAGGCAAAGAATCCATATAGCCGACCCCACTTCGTGTGGGAAAAGGTTTGGTTGTTGTTGTAAGTTGGTAGCCTTTTACAGATCTCTTGGAGTTGTTCGTCAGACGTTTTGTACGCATACGTCGCAACAGAATGGTGTAGTGGAAAGAAAACATCGTTATGTGCTTGATGTGGCTAGAACATTATTGATCTAGCACAATATGCCACAGGTGTATTGGGGAGATGCGGTGTTGACTGCGTGTTATTTGATCAATAGATTACCTAACTTAGTCATACAAGAGCAAGTTATGTGGCTGGATCTCTATCCTGAGAAGGATCTATTCACTGTTCCACCTAAAGTGTTTGGTTGTATTGCCTTTGTTCACATTCTTGGACTTGGCAGAGACAAGTTGGCTTCAAGAGCAGTGAAGTGTGTGTTTCTGGGATACAGTAGCACCCAGAAAGGATACAGATGCTATGACCCCTGTGGTAAGAAACATTATGTGACTGCAGATGTCACATTTCATGAGCCTATTCCTTATTTCTCTACAGATGGTCAGTAGGTGACATTTGAGAGAGATTTGGCTCCTATGCCTGTTCCACTAGTTCCCTTGGAATAAATCCCTATTATACATCATGAGGATATACCTACCATAGGGACTTCTATGAGGCAGAAAGCAGAGACTACTCAGGTATATAGGCTACCCATGACATACGGACAGCATACATGGAGACAAAAACACACCCCCAGTACACAGCTACCTGTCTCCTCTCCTAGTCTGGTATGCGTTAATACGGACGTGAGTTTTCCTAGTGGTGCTTGTGCAGGTTCCTCTGATGAGTCACATACTCCGGTTGCTATTGAGCATAGTGAGGAGGATCTTGATCTTCTAATTGCTATTCGAAAGGCTCCATAGAGCTGTACCCAGTATCATAATGTACAAACAGTCTCCACTGCCAACCTTGGTAGTTCTTTTGCTATTTTCATAGCAGCTCTATCTGCAATGCATGTTCCTACCTCCCATCAGCAGGCCATGTTGAATCCAAAATGGCGTTAGGCTATGGAGGATGAGATGGCTAATCTACAATCTAGAGGGACGTGGGATTTGACCGCTTTGCCTCCTCATGCCAAAACAGTTGGGTGCTGTTGGGTATTTATGGTTAAATACAACCCAGTCGGCACGATCTCTAGCTACAAGGCGAGACTGGTGGCAAAGGGATTTACCTAAACATACGGGGTAGATTTCTTTGATACATTCTCTCCGGTTGTTCGATTGTCTATTGTTCGGATTTTGATGTCTGTTTTTTACTCACTGTGATTGGCCTCTTCATCAGTTGGATGTCAATAACACGTTTTTGTATGGAGATCTTCAGGAGGAGGTCTATATGCAACAACCCCTGGGTTTGAGGCTAAGGGGGAGAGTGTATGCAGATTGAAGAAAGCCATCTATGACTTGAAGAAGAGCTTAAGAGCATGGTTCCAGAGACTCTCGGAGGAGGTACATGTAATGGGACTTATAAGGTCCTCTGCTGATTACTCTTTGCTTGTCAGAAAGAGTAAAAGGGGAGTTGTTGTATTCCTTGTCTATGTGGATGACCTGATCCTCACTGGTGATGATTTTGTTGGGATAGGAAGGTAAAAAGAAAGTTGGCTGATGCCTTCGTGATGAAGGATCTGGGTGAGCTTAGATACCTTCTTGGGATTGAAGTGGCATGCAGCAGAAAGGGCATCGTTCTTAGTCGGCGGAAGTATGCCCTTAATATCTTACAGGAAACAGGAATGATGGGTTCCAAACCTGCTAATATACTTATGGATCCCAAAGGATATTTCTATGATACCGAGTCTCCGCCTATAGATAGCAGATCATATAAGCAGTTGGTCGGTAAATTACTGTATCTTACTATTACACGTCCGGATCTTTCCCTTGCAGTAGGAAAGCTCAGCCAGTTCATGGACAAACCAACCAGACATCATTTGGATGCTGCTATGCAGGTGCTTAGGTATGTGAAAAAAGCACTTGACAAAGGTGTCTTATTTCAGAGGGACACATTTATGAGTGTTGTTGGCTACTCTGATGCCAACTATGCACGGTGCATGACAGATAGGAAGTCAACAACTGGATTCTGTACTTATGTGGCAGGCAACTTAGTGACATGGAGAAGCAAGAAGCAGCAGGTGGTATCTAGGTCCAGCACAGAATCAGAATACAGGGCTATGGCTCAGACAGCTGTAGAGATGGTTTGGGTTAGATCTGTTCTACATGATCTCCATATTTAGGAAGAGGGACCAATGAAGATGAGATGTGATAATCGCGCTACTACCTATATTGCAAACAATGCAATGTTTCATGAGCGGATAAAGTATGTTAAGGTTGATTGCCACTACACTAGAAATTTGATACAATGTGGAATTATTTGCACTTCATTTGTATTGCCTGAAGATCAGATTGCAGACATATTCACGAAGCTCCTTTCTAGATCTGCTTTTGATAAATATTTCAAGCTGAGCATCATTGATATATATGGTCTAACTTGAGGGGGAGTGTTGGTAGAGCACGTATTAGTTTTGTTGGAATTATTTGTCTTATTGGACTTATGATGTAGTTTTCTCAATACCTCTTTCTATATAAACAGGTGTAGGGTTTCATTTGAGAATAAGATAGGTTATTTTCTTCGATTGTCTTCAACACAAAAAAAGGGGGAAAGAAATAAAAAAGGGCAGAACAAAGAAAATGGAAGTTGAATAAAAAAAAGGAGAAATGAAGAGAGAGAGAACAAAAAAAAGGATGAATAAAAAAAAAGGATGAAAAAAAGGAAAAAAAGGAGAAAAAAATAGAAGTTATTCTCTAGTATTGTCATTATTTATTTTTATTTTATGTCTTCTCAGTGTTATTTTCTTCCCCCACGAGCATGGGAGAAAGGGGGAGTGTGGAAGCCATTATAGTCACCCTCATTTGGGAGTCCCTTTTATTCCTGGACTATACATGAAAAATCATAATTTTGGGAGGTTTAAAGTTTCGAGGTCTCCAGAGAGGAAGATCCAGTTTCGAAGTCCTTAGAGGAAGGGCCCATTTCAGGTTTCTATGTGAGAGATTCAGTTTTATGAACTCTATTGGGAGATCCACTTTTCGAGGTTTTCAGAGGAAGATCCTTTTCAGGGATATTGAATGGGGAGTCACCAGCATTAGGTCTTTAAAGTAGAGGCCGTTGTCAGAAGCTAGCTACAATTCATCCAGTAGCTCTAACCCGTGTTCCCGCCTACAAGCAAGAATCATTCTAGAGTTGTGTTCTGTTGTGTGGATTGAACCTTTTTGTGTTACAAGCTGAGCATTTCATGCTCCAACCTGAGGGAAGTGTTGAGAAAATTGAATTGTCGGTTTAGTGCCATATTGGAAGATATGGACTTGGTGTGGTGGGTGGTGACCTATAAATAGGTGTGCACTCCTCCTATATTCCTTTGAGAAGAAAGAATAGAAATATTAGAGCCTTATCGGGGTTTTCTCCCGTGGTTTTCTCCCTTCTCTTTGTGAGTGGGGTTTCCATGTAAATCTAAGTGTTCTTTGATTGTCTTTATACTTTGATTCGTTTCCGCTTATTTTAGATTTCAACTACCACGAAGGCAACGACTTCGGAAGTTGCAAGAGGCTTCGTCGTCGACATGTTGAATAAGAAGATCGAGTGCATGGCTCTCGTAGAAGAAGCTGAATGGTAGGGTGTTTAGCCTTACAAGTTGAAGACCAAGTCGTCGGCCTCGCTGCCTTTGACTTGAGGAAGAGTGTTGGGATTTGGAGTTGGCCACGTGGCAATTAGTAGGCCACATGGTAGTGTCACTTGGCAAGATCTGAGGCTCCAAGGGGACCGACGGTTCTTCGTCTCTAAGGATCAATTTTGGGTGCACCAAAATTAGTTGGTTTCTATTTTTAGTATAGTGGGTTTAAGAAATAAGTTTTGGGATTTGTTAAAGCGATAAGATATTTCTAAATGAGAGGATCTTTTCTCAAATAGGAATAGGATCTTGTTTACTATTTTTAGGAGATATGTTCTCTCTATAAATAGAGAGCCTTTCCAACTATTTTCTTTTGAACAATACAATTATTTTCTTACATCCAAGAAGCTCCTCTTCTCTCTTTCTTCCTCTCCAACACACGACCTCCTCTGGAGACGCCAAGGTAAGACATTTGACATCCAATCCAGAAGTCTTAAATCAGCAGCAAGCTGCTGCTACGTGTTCCAGCGCCACATCTCCCTGTCCACACGTGGATGGTTTCTATTGGGACTATTTTCCCACGCACTTGAAGTCTCCACGCTCCAATATTATTTATCAAATCTTGAAAGTAAGATTGAGTGCTTAGTGTCTTGCAAAGATCATATCTGCTTGTAGAATGGGAATCACACAAACAAGCATGATTCATGAACTCAACACTGCTAAACTTTGTCTTGATGATGATACGGATGAGGTGAAAGCTCTTTCCAGTTCCTCCATCGTGTCTCCGTCTTTGTTATGATATATGAACATCTAGTAAAATTTTAAAAGATCACAAAGGAGATTGTTCTATGATAAGTGCTAAATATTTTATTTAGATACCACTGCTTGGAATAATTAAATAACGCTGGTGGTACACTCCCTCCTGCTACTTGACTTTTAGGATAATAATGTGCACAACTGGTGTAGTAAAGATTCTCAAAGCACAATGGGTTGCGGATTCAAGAAGGATGCTGTCATTCTTTGGTGCCTGTTAACTAGCTGGTTATTATGTTGCAGGGGGTTAATGATCCCTGAAAATTTTCTTTGCACTGAGACAGCATATAGAGTGACATAAAGATGAAAGTATCAACCATAACATAAGAGACCAATGCTATGATATAAACATTATGTTCTAGAGCCATGATTTAGTTATCGAAAGCTTTTTGATGAAGCTATTTGACATTTACAAGACGTGACCACCTAGAATGCAATTAATACAAGAAAGTCAAACTTGTACAAAAACTTGGAGATTATTCATGATCAGGGATTAGTGTTCTAAGAGAACTACAATAGGTAATTCATCCTATGCTAAGCTCATGGCTTAACTTGTCAGATCTTGCAACCAAGTTGTTTGAGTTTCCTAAGTCGTTACTGTTGTCAAAGAAGCACATGATCTAAAATTGTTTTTGATACTGTTTGATTATTTTTTTCTTGTTTAATTACTATGCTTTTGGACTGTTGTGATTGATGACTTCATGGATACTTGTTCTTACGTCCAAAGTCTATTACCTTCTTGAAAATGTAGGGGGAATTATTGGACTTGGGGAAGCTGAAGAAGATCGTGTAGGTCTTCTACATACGCTAGCGACTCTTCCCACACATCCTGAAAGTGTTCCTATAAATGCACTTGTAGCTGTGAAGGGCACACCTCTTCAAGACCAAAAGGTAAAAACTTTTTTTTTTAGTCACATCTTTTCCTCCCTTCTCTTTTGTCTGTGACTGATTCATGCCTTTTTGCACGAAGTATCAAACTTTTTTCTTGTAATGGGTACTTGGTAGACAAACGTAGAAATTTCAAGAGTGAACGGAACTGCATAGTTGATCACCTTCATAATTATTGTCCCTGAACTTACTAATTATGAACTTCAACATCATAACTTGAATGGACTGACCAAGTCTGGTTCCGTTAGCTCTCTCATCAACCTCTCTGTCATCATTTGTTCTCTCATCCAACGTCTATTTTCTCCATGCTGCATGCCTATAGCAGGAAAAAAAAATCATCATGGAAGAAATAAAAGCTTCAAACAAGGAAGTTGCTGACTTGACATTGTCAAAGAAAGGAGCCAAACAATTTGGCTGTCTCAAGAAATAGGAATGGGTCTAACTACAAGAAATTAAACATTGATTAATGTAAAAGTCACCAATCAACTATGATTACTAACTATTTGATTGGGATTAAAGATGAGTGTTCGGACATATCTCTAGTCACATGTAACTAAAGCAATTTTTCACCATCAGCACCGACATTTTCGATTAAACAGCGAAACCTGAAGATTGGATATTTTTTTATTTCAAAGCTTCATGACACTCACATTCCCTAGCAATTCTGACTTTCCTTTTACTGTTGCAGCCAGTGGAGATATGGGAGATCATCAGGATGATAGCCACGGCACGAATTGTCATGCCAAATGCAATGGTGAGGCTCTCTGCAGGCCGCATCAGGTTCTCCATTCCTGAACAGGCTCTGTGCTTCTTGGCTGGTGCTAACTCCATCTTCACTGGTGAGAAGCTGCTCACAACTCCCAACAACGACTCCGACACCGACATGTTAATGTTCAAGATCCTTGGTTTGACTCCTAAAGCTGCAAATGGTTCTGAGGAAGTGGAGTCTTCTCAGAATGAGAGATACCAACAGGTTGCAGCATCTGGTTCTGTGTAGAATCGATCAACTTCAGTAATATTGGCGGAGGACATGCAGTGCCTCAACAATTTATCAATGTTCTTGCATATATACATGCGTTATTAGTCTGCGAAATGTTGCCCAATTGTGGTAATTGAACTTCGTGAATATATCTGGAGAGGAGTAGATGGACATGAGAATGGTTGGAACTTGATTGGTGTAATGAAGTGGAAATATTTGTGAATCTTTATCACCTAATATGCTCCAAATTTCCTTTCTTATTTTTGCCTTGAAAGTTGAAGGATAACATGTTCCGAGGAGAATGAAACAACCGTTGCCCTGCTGCTAATCATTGAAGGTCAATGATTATTGCACAATCATCAAAATTCTATCTGGTTCTTTCTTGCACTCAGATTCGAGGAGTACGGGAAAAAAGGGTGATCAGTAAAAATCAATCAACTGTAAACATAGAGACTTGCATCTTGTAGAAAAGAAATCACACAAGAATCAATCATATCAACACATGAATTATATTGAAACTCTCCTCAATGGGAGAGAGAAAATCACGAGAACGAGTGCCCTAGTCTTCTTCCTCTTGGAGGCTAGGTTTTCTTAAGTTCAAAGAAAAAGAAGGGGGGGTGTTACAATTATGTAGTGATGGAATAAATGGGTCTGCTCCCAAAAATCTGATTACCTGTTTACATCTCTCAACGTTCCTTCCCAAGTTGGGCATAAATGTTGAACATGCCTTGCTGGCCTACACTCTCATCAAATTTGCTAAAGGGATGACCTTTGGTGAAGATCCTACTACTTGATTGTTAGACTTCATATGAGGGAGACAACTTGATAGTGTCAATTTTCTCTCTAATAAAATGTCGATCTAACTTTATGTGTTTGATCATGTGGTATTGGATTGTTGGTTAGGTTAATTGCTACTTTGTTGTCATAATACAATCTCATGGGAAGCTGGAGGGCTATATCCAAGTCTAACAACATAATCTTCAACCATAGCATCTTAGTAAGTCTTAGGGTAATGGCTTTACATTCAGCTTGTGCACTTGATCTCGCACACTCTGAATGCTTCTTACTCCTTCAAATAATAAGATTTTCTTCTAAAAAAATGGAATAGTAAATAGTTGATCTTCTTGTTGGGAAAAATCGTTAAGGGGTGGCAATCGAATGATTCGATCCCTGGATCCTGGTGGTACCATAGAAGTATGATAACATAGTCATTTTAATGTTTTTTTTAGGAATTGAAACTCGGATTGATGCTTGGAAAACTGATAAATTGAAATCGAGAAATGACAATGATCTATGTAATCAAAACCACATGAGAAAATCTAGTATATCCCTATTACGAATTCCTCACAAGTAACGAGATTCTCTAGGGTGGTGTAGCATAGCACTTTACATGTTGTGTCTTCTCAAATAAGTCCTGTCTCGAGGGACTCCCTTCTTCTTGGCAGGCGGGTGAAGCCCTTCATGCTAAGAACACTTGATCCCAAGTGCGCAACGTGAACTCCTTTACATTCCGTGAACCGGTTCGTAGTTCTTCAAGGCAACGTTCACCTTGAATCCACTAAGAATTCTATCATGTGGATCCAATTCTACAAGTCAAAGCATTGTCGAACGTCCAGAACTCTTTTTGGACATACAGAAGCCCCTTTGGACGTTCGACAGAGTGTTTATACGCCCAATATAAAGGGGAGGTGATGCCCAAGGATGCTCTTGGTTGTTGCCTGAGAACTAAAGAAGGAAGGGGGAGGCGGTAGTGACGCTATTGCTCTCTTTCACTTGTCTTCTTTCTTTCTTGGTGAAAAAGGATGCACACTTGTCTTCTTTCTTAGATGTCCGTCTTGATCCAACTCAGCTCAGATCTTTCACCCTTTTAGAGTAGACGTCCGACCCTCAGATCAGACGATGGCCCATACGTTTGATACTAGATCTAGACGTTTGATAACCTTGTCAGAATAATAAATGATCCTGATGTTGGCTTGATTTGTCTTGGATTTATTTCCAACAGCTACCTAAGCCTTTCAAGGCCTTCTAAACCCTTCTTAGGGCCTTTATAAATAGAGGGGCACTCTTCCTTTGTTAGAAACACCAAGAGATACTACTTTCCATCACATTTGTGTCAAAGAAGAGATTATCAAGTAGAGAAGTGTTGTTGCTCTCCAAGATCTTCTAGCATACACTAGAAAGCACCATCTTCATTGTGCACCCGCTCTCCTACCATTGCATACGAAAGTGCTGTTGTGCCTTGCATGGATCGCGCACTTAGCATCATTAGCTGATGCACTTCCATCACAGGAAAGTTTCTATTGCCTATAGTAGCTAGGTTTATTACTTACTTTGTTGCTCTATAAGATATTTGTATTATTATCTTTAGTTGGTATTCGCATTGCGAATTCTCATATCCATCGCGAGACAAAATACTCCTCGTGAAGAGGAGTTTGAGGAATGCTACCATCGTACATAGTAGTGTGGTTGTAAGAGGTTAAGTCACCCTCGTTTAAGTGACTTAGAAAGTGGATTTGATCGATTAAGTCGATCGGAAAATTCTAAGTTGAGAGGCTTAGGTGGTGGTTTTTAGTTAGGTTTGAGTTTCCACCTAAAAATATTTGTGTACTTGTGAGATTGTCTATTTTTATTTCCGCATTATTTCGTTTCACGTAAATCTCACCTCCTCCGTTAGAACCTACAGTAGATTCAATCGGTGATTCACCTCAATCGGAGTATGAGTGAGTCTACATCTCAGCTTCCCTATCTCCTTCAATAAATCAAGCATGTACTTTCCCTAAAATATAAACAAATTGTCACAAGAACGAGCAATTACAATGCCCAAAAGATACTTTAACTTTCCTAAATATTTAATCTCAAATTCCTCTACCAGTTTTTCCTTCAATCTTAGGATTTTCGGATCGTCATCACCTGTAACAATCATGTCATCCACATTAACCAGTAAGATTGTCACACCTATGCTACTCTGCTTCACAAATAAAGTATGATCCCCCTTGCCTTGTTTGTAGCCTTATTTTTGTATTGCAACCCAAAGTCATTCAAACCAAGCTTTTGGTGATTATTTTAGCCCATACAAGGATTTTTTAAGGTGACAACATTTTTCCTTATATTCATATCCAAGAGGCATATACATGTACACCTCCTCTTTGAGGTCTCCATTCAAGAAATCATTCTTTACATCTAATTGATGTAAAGACCAGTCAAGCTAGAGAACAAGGGCTAGAACAATACGTACCAAAATCATCTTTGTTGCCGGAAAGAAGGTCTTAGAATAATGTATACCATATTTTTGGGTGAAGCCCCTCGCCACTAGTCTCACCCACAATGTTCTTGTCTTTCGGCATATTAGCAACGTCCCATGTTTGATCTTTAATCAAGGCTTTCATTTTTTCATTCATGGCTTTCAACGACTTTGGATCCACCTAAGATTTCGCAACATTTCTAGGCACAACCGATAAGGAAAGTGAGGATAGAAAACATTTCTAAGTGGTAGTAAGATGGGAGAGATTCACATAGCTTCTTATGGGATAGCGAGTGCATTCAATGTATCACTTGGCTTCCTTATATCTCTTTCCTTAACTTGATCACCTCCTGCATTTACATCTTCAAGATCATCAATATAAAAAGCAGGGATAGGGATAATAATTGAACCTCCACTTTCTTGGGCAGATGTGTTGTCTGGATTCGAAGTAGGGGAGGAAGATATGTTGGGATTGGTCTTGTTGGTCTCAAGACTTCCTTCACTTCCACCAAACACCTGAAACACATGAAATCCTCTTCCTTCCAATGCTTCCCTTGAAGAGGATTTTTGAGGAAGCAACTAACATCTTCAACAAAAGTCACATTGATAGTAACATAACTCTTCCCTGTAGACGGATCCAAACACTTATATCCTTTTTGAGTTCCTGAATATCCAATTTTTTATGACTAAAAGAATGTTGTGAATAAAGTAGAGGCATCCAAACATAGAAGGTTATAAGATAAAAGGATGTTTATGTGACATGAGAATAGACAAAGGGGTCTTCCCCCTGAGAATTTGAGAAGGCATTCTATTGATCAAGAATGCACTCATTAAGACCACTTCACCCCAATAGCTCTTGGGCACATGCATATGAAGCAATAGGGCCCTTGTGGTATCAAGAAGATGTTGATTTTTTCTTTTGACAACTCCATTCTGTTGTGAAGTGTAGCTACAAGAGGTTTCATGAATAATACCTCTTTTGAAAAAATTGTTGTAGAGAATCAACCAAGTATTCCTCATCATTGTTGGAGCATATGACTTTCACACAAGTATCAAATTGAGTCTCAACCATTTCCACAAAAGAATGCACTATACTTGGAACTTCGTATAGACTTTTCAACAAATAAATGAAAGTATAACAAGACAAATCATCCAAAAAACTCAAAAAATACCGGTAACAATCCATTGCTTTAATTCTTGTTGGTCCCCAAACATCAGAATGAACTAAAGAAAAGGCACCTTTGTGTCTATTATTCAAAGTAGGATAAGAGGCTTAAATATGTTTCTCCATATGACAAACTTCGCACTTCAAAGAGTGTACATTTATTCCAAGAAATAATAAAGGAAAACATTTTTGCAAACTAGGAAAATTAACATGAGCAAGCATGTTGTGCCACTTGTAGACTTGCTCTAGACTTCCTTCTTCTCACGAGTAGTCAACATAGAGATCAAAGCAGTAGTAATCCTATAGTAGGGAGCCTATAGAGACCATTAGAGACAAAACCAACGCCAATCTTCCTTCTTGTCATCTGGTCCTATAGAATACACCGATCATCATCACATATCAGTTGACATTTTAATTCCTTTCCAATTTTATTGATAGAAAGTAAATTCAAAGGAAAATCCAAAACATAAAGAGCATATAAACTCATCAAGAAGGGAAATGCACCCCTTGCTCACTATTGTGACATTAGATTCATTTGCCAAGCCACTTGGTCTCTACTTGAGCCCAATTTATATTGATGAAAAAGTTTAGAATTACTTGTCATATGGTCAATAGCACCACTATTTATTATCCATTCATCATCTAATGTCTCAAGACGTGAATTACCTTTATTTCCTTGGGATATCGAAGCTTAATTAACTACCCTTGCCTCTGACGGTCCTTCCTTCACATTGATAGCTTTAGTGAACATCTCTTGCAACTTGTGAATTTGGTTTGTATTCAATTCTTTCAAAGATGGAAGAGCATTGTCCTCAGGAAATTTTGCATCCTAAATAGCAATGATAACCTACTTCCCCTTGATTTGACCTTTCTTAGAAGTTTTTTGTTATTGTAATGGATTTCGATAGCATTCAATCTTAGTTTTGATGCTTTACATTTAATATTTAATCTAGATATTGCAGTTGTCAAGTAGTTGTAGGAGACCCAATGTATTTGCGAATTGAATTTACTTGTGTCAAGAGACCAAGTCGAGATAGCTTATAGTTGATGGATGAAGGAGAAGACCCTATGAAAATCATTCCATTTTATCTCTTTCTAGTATTAAAGTCTGTAATTGTAATTCGTTGTAATCTTTCTTTTATCTTTTGTATATTTGATTAAGTGTAAAAGAGCCCCAAGGTTTAATGAATTAAGCTCCTAAATGTTAGAACTCCTCGGGGCTCCAAACCCACTCCTTAAAATTCTCAAATAAACCAAGTCACGTTTAAAGGTGCTGATCAATTCAATTATAGTTGGTCGCTTGAGACCTCAACTTGCCGTCCATTCCTATACACACCAATTGAGCAGTGGTCGACCAATTTAGGGAACGTTGGATTTGTTAACATTTTAAAATATTGGAAATAGTTAAGCATTAATTACCCTAATTAATTCACTAATTTCCCTCGAGAACAACATTAGGGAGTTGACTAGTGGTCGACCAACCCTTCTATAGGGCATTGCCTGATACTACGTATCCGATGACCAATAGACATTAAATCCCAAGTCCAGGGATTTTAGACCTAACAACCCTTCTATAAGTAGTCGACTAGGTGTCAACCAACTAGTATAGCATTAGATGACCTGCATTCATCCAACCATTGAACACCTGAGTGAACCTTTGCTACCATTCAAGGGTGCCAACCAAATATTATTTTTGGTTGACCAATGCCACTATAGGCCATTGACCAAGCGTCAAATGGCTCCTACTATCTGCTTAATCCAAATGTTCTAATTTATGGATGAACCCATTTACACATTTATGACCCTTAATGGGTAGATTAAGTCCTTACACATATCTAGTTCCTAAGCTCTTTATAAATATGATGGAACACTCCACTGTATACACATATAGATTGAGCTTACTACCACTAAAGAACACCAAATTACTCTCAAGCTCTCAAAGCTCTCAAGCACCTTTGCTTTCTAGATCTCAAGAGCTTTACTTCCACTTTGCTGCAATGTCCTACTCTCAAAGGGAAGCTCAATGATTCTATTACTCCTTAACTTATTTCATTATATTTCTGGGCTCTATAGGATCTTGTTTATTCTCTCTTTTGTTGTAATTGAGTATCTGGTTGGTGGATTCTTACTCTCTTGTAGGCAAAACTTGCATCAGCTATTCTTGGTGCATTATATATTTGAGATTGTGCCACCCTTGGTTTAATGTGGTATGATAGTAGTTTTTGATTAACTCAATTGTTTGGAAAAATCCAAAGTCAGGAAGATTACGTGGTGGTTTTTACCTATAAGTTTTTCACCTAAAATTATTTATGCATTGTATGGCTATTATTTTGTGCGATTGTTTTATTTGGTTACTCTTGTATGCTGCACTATTCAATGCCCCCCCTAGTGCAATTTCATTTTTGTCTACATCTTTCCCTCGTTAGGTCGCTTTTTGGGATGAAGCTTCTAATAGAATTCACCGGTGTGACCCAACTTATGGAAATGAGAGCATTGGCAAACACTCTTCTCAGTAGAACCCCTGGTTGCACCTATTATTATGGCTAACTAAGGCGATGTGTTCAGACCCTCGATTATCTATCACTTTCTTAGGGCTTGTTGTTCATAACACGACGTTGCTCCTCTGGCACAATTTGACAATAGACCTCTTAAATGCTAGGTATCCTCTTGGAGTTAAGAATCCAACTTCAAACACCTTTAAACTCTGAGTTGAGGCCTTAAAGGAAAATGTAGGTTCTAGTGTTCCATTCTCGCTCCCAAATCATCTGTTAATCTTCAGTGCATTTCCATGTTTCCTGAGTATAATAGTCTAGTTCTTCCCATTTTGACTTGAGAGCCCCATAGTAAGCAACCATTGACATGCTATCTTGAGACAACTTGCTAATCTCTCTGGAAAGATAATATATATGGACCTCCTTCTCCTTCTGTCTATACATTCCCTTAATAGTTACCCATATATTCCAAGTGACATGCTTCCGCATGATCAAGGATTGGATGTCAAGAGACATGTAATTCACAATCCAAAATTTTACGTGATCGTCTTCAAGAAACCACTTCTCCTAAGCCTTATCGGATTCGTCCAATTCAAGTTTTGTTCCATTTATGTGACCAAAGTGTTCTTTGCCTGCAATTCCTATCTTGGCTACCGCAACCCACAAAAGATAGTTACCTTGGTTAAGCTTTGTGGATGCAAGTTGAATATTGATCATGCCCTTATCAACCCTTTCATTGGACATATCCATCTTGAGCAAAAGATCACTTTATACTTAATGAAGAGAAGTAGTTACAATAGCAGTTGATTAGAAGGACCTTGAGACACCCCAAGAGATAAGTCAGATTGATCGGAGGAGATCCCAACAGGTCAAACAGAGTGTGACCAAGCTGGCTTAATCGGTCAAGGAGTAAACAAACTAGTGATCAACAAGAAGCTATGTTGAATCAGACTGAAGACCACACAGGCTAGACTAGTCAGTGGATGGTATGACTAGTCAACCAGAAGCTCATTGAGGGAGTGGATCTAGTTGATTGGTCGGGTTGAATCTGGACCAGTAAGATCTGTAGACCCTCCTCCTTGCGTAATGCTGCATGAGACAACCAATTGATGAGGCACCAAACTGGTCCATGGAGATCTTCCCTAACTCAAAGGTGACAACAATGACTCCACACCTCCTTCAATTACATGCGACCTCGTTAGACCACAAATAACCACAAGAAACCACAAGCACTACAGGTATGCCCAAGCCACGCATTGAAGCCTTGATGCTAAGTGGAGGCTCCTATACAAGTGTAGAATATCTCATGGGTGAACCTATACCTAATTGGAGGTCAATTGAGCTTAAAGTTCAAACAAGTGGGCTTGTGTGAAGTGATTTAAGGTTTTTTTGAAAATTGAAAGTCAATTCATATTTAAAAACCCTAATTTTACCCTCACTGAAATTAAAGGGGTTTTGGTTAAAATAAATGTAACCTAAACCTTCTAAAAATTATTAAAAAATATTTTATAAGGTTTATAACTTTTAATTTGACAAAATGAACCTATTTTGACTAAAAACATAGACCAAGGCAGGAAATTGAGATATTTTGGGTTAAAACATAAATTGACCAAGCAAACTCCATAAAAACCCAAATTGATGCCACTAATAGATTTCTTGGGTCTAAATTAGGTTACCCCTAAATTTTAAGCCTAATCGATTCCATCTTGACCAAGTTTGTAATTTACTCCATTAGTTTCTTATTATTGCAACGACCCCCCCTAAGTTTTGAAATCTTTTACAAAGGGGTCCCTGCAACCATCTTCTTCATCATCTTCTCCAGCCAATGCATGAGCTCACCGACACAATTTCGGGGAGCAAGATCTCTCAGATCTCGTGACGAAATCCCACCAAAATTGGTGGATTATTTACCAATCATAACTCTTCCAAATTGTGTAGTTTCCAGTCGTCTTTACCATCTTTGGAGGCTGTGTCTAACGCCTAAATACCTCACTGGAGTTTCCTCCAATCTACTATTTCAAGGTCATGAATCGGTCTCGATGGTCGTTGGCGTGCAACTATAAAGCTTGGCTGTCCCCTTGCAAGTGGATTCGTCAAGTTTTTGGCAAGCATACCCCTCTTTCCTACTCAAGCACAGCCATTAGCTGACCTTGGAGCTTCTTCCTCTCCCCTTGTCGCCGCGTCTCACTGCCAACCAAGACCGCAACTCCTCTCCCCTCGTCGTCACCGTTCTTCCCGCCAACGGAGACAATCCTTCTTGTTGTCGCTCCAAACGAGGCTGCCGAAGTCTTCATCTTCTCCACATCCGGCCGGCCAACGTCGGACGTGCTCCGACTTCCATCGTGTCTCTAAGGTATCTCTCTCTCTTCCTCTCCTTTTGTATTATATCTTAGGTACTTTAGATGTAGGATTAGCCCCAAACTCCACTCCCATCGTCGTCTACTCCACAACTGACCGCGCCCAACCATCATTCCGGTGACCCCACATCTCCACGCACATGCCCCCTTGCCGACCGTCGATCACCTCCAAAGCTTCACAACATCATCCCGAGCAAATGCCCTCTTCCAATTTGGGCTTGTGAACCTCCCGTTGCTCCACTGAGCACACCCACTGGCCACCATCTTCTTTGCCTCTGACCGGTCTCCTCTGACCTCATTGCAATGAATTATCGCCACCATCACCTCTGCCATCCTCAGGAAAAGCACCCCCACACTCGCCTGAGGTCAATGGTCGTTTTCACGCTGAGACCACATCCATCGGCCGCCACCTTCTTCAACGACACTAGCCTTCACCACACCTCTGGGTACATCCAAGCTTCGCGAGAAGCTTTCCGAGGTCACAAGGAGTCTTTTGACATCCCCAGCAGGGAGTTTTGACCTCCAAGGAGCTTTGTCCATCACCACTGGATCCACCATCTTCCATGATGTCGTCCACCGCCGTTCACCGTGCTAGCAACCACCCATCACTGCCAAAGGCTTCGTGGTGATCTCAGGAAGTCGTGTGACCTGTTTGTAAGGTCTCCCATTTGCTGGAACTCCTGGCTGACCTCCACCAAGAAGCTCCTGCAAGTTGCTCGCACGAAGAAGGAAGGAGCTCGAGGCTCCATTTGCTGACAGGGACGGTCTTGAAAGAAGAAGAAGACTTCAGGGACCTGACCACAAGATCCAAGGGCCTGTCTGAATGTTTTCAGGGACCCCTCTATGAAGAAGAAAAGTCACCAAGGGACTGATCTGAAAATATTATTTATTTTTGTTGAGCATTAATGTTGATTACCGACTTCTTATGGATGACTTGACCTTTTTAGTTTTTAATCACATTTAATTTCTTTTATTATTCTCAATTAATCATTTAGTGATCATCTTTGCACCCATAGATTTAAGTTGAAATGCTTTATTTCGTTGAAACAATTGCAAAATTGAATTCATTCCATTACTTTGTAAATAATTTTGTTAGTGATATTGTGCATTTTCTTGTCCACTTAAACAATCTTAGAACTCACATTTCGAGATTATAAATTTTAAATATTTATTTTGCTCTAGTCACTATATTACAACAGAATTTTCTTAAACCTCAACAAACATGACTAAACATCTAATGTGTGGAAAAGAAATCACACTAGAATCAATCACATCAATACATGAATTACATGGAAATTCTCCATGATAGAAGGGAGAAAATCATGGAAACGGCCCTAATTTCTTTTCTCCTGGAGGCCAAGGTTTCTTTACTTCAAAGAAAAACAAGAGGAGTATTACAATTACATATGATGAAATAAACGAGTTCACTAATTTACATGTATACATTTCTCTAACACATCTAACCATGTGGTGGGTGCTTTTGGGTTCGTGTGTTATTTTAAAGTTCTAGGCATTGTAGTATATCACGAAAAGCTATCACCAGTTTACAATTTATTACTCGGAATTAAAAGTTTTCCGAGGTCGAACTCAGGGAGCACATGTCATTATAGAAACATAATTTCACAATTCTGTTACAAAAAGAATAAGAGAGAGAGAGAGAGTGAGGAAAAGTTTTTTGGCTTTTTCTTCTTCTCTCTTCTTTTCTTTCAGCCGGTTCTCTTCTTCAGCCTGTCTTCTTTTTCTTTGCTGCAGCTGCCTCCTCTTTCTTTCTTTCTTTCTTCAGCTGCTGTGTCCTTCTTCTTCTTCCTCCTTCTCTTCTTCTCTGATATTCTTCTTTTCTTCTGTAGCTTCTTTACTACAGAGGCTCCCTCCTTCTCTTTTCTCTTTCTTTTTCTCTGGCCCGTCCTCCTCTCTTCTCTTCTACTCCGCTCCTTCCTTTCTTTCTGACGTTTGATTCAGAAATCAGGCACCTTAACTGATCAGCCTCTCCTTCTTCTTTTCTTTCCTCTTGGCTTCTCTGGCTTCTTCTGCTCCTCTCCTTCCTTCCTTCTCCTTTCTTCTTTTCTTTGCGGCTAAGTCCCAGCCGCTGCTCTTCCTCTTCTTCTTTCTTTCTTCCTTCCTTCTTCTCTTCAGCAGCTCCCTGCTTCTTCCTTCCTTACCTGTTCCCTGCACACACACACAAGCTCAGCGTAAAACCTACCCTACCCTCTTCCTGTCTCTCTCTCTCTCTCTGAATCTCTCTTTGGTACGCTCTCCCAGAGCCGGGTAATCGGGTCAGGTTGCGTGCTCGGGTCCAGGCGCACCGGCGTGGGTGGTGCGCGAGGAGTGCACATGAGTGGGGGTAGTCGGGTCGGGTCAGGTCCGTGCCGGAAGAGTCGCGGATGAGACTTGGGTGATAGGTGAGGAGGGACCTCACCCCAGTGATTTGAGGCGAAATGCCTCTGTGACTTTTCAATTTATGTGTGGGCATGTGCCCACACGCTTCCGAGGTGGGACTAAAGTCCCACCTCTGCTCCACGCGCCTGCAGGCAAGAAGCTATGAGCAATTGGGGCAGCAATGAAGGTGTGCGACCCCAATTGAGAACCTGGGCACACTCGCGGAAGTGTCCCGTGTTGCCTGGGGTCTGCACTTGGTGCTGAAGGGGCCTGGAGCTGAGGGGGGCGAGGGGGGTGAAGGGGCCACGCTCCTGCTGTTCGTCAATGGCGGCGAGGGGGGCGAGACCTGAAAGCACGAAAACGGCCTCACGGCCACATCAGACAGCTTAGGAAGCTTCGCCAGAGTACGGCGAAGGTGGTGCGGGGGTCGGCATGGCGGGAAAGTGCCTGTGGCTTTGTGCCTAGGGCACACTGCAGAGGTGCAGGTGGGTGTGTTCGAGGGGTGGTCTGGAGGTGTAGGGTGGTGAATGGAGTGGGGGAAATGCTTGAGTGGAGTGAGGGGAAGCTTATGGGCTTGTCGGCGAGGGGTGGGATGGCCTATGGAGGTGGAGCAACCTTGCTGGAGTTGGTGGCTGGAGGTGGAGCAGATGGAGGTGGTAGTGGCAGTTGAGGGGTTAAAAGTGTCAATTTAAGAGGGGAAAATAACAGAGAGAGAAAGGGGAAGGTTTTTACCTACTTAATTGACGAAGAGGGAAAGAGGGGGCGCCCGGTGCGTGCCTGCCGAAGCTGGGGACGAAGGCGCCTAGAAGGGGGGTAATGATGACGAGGAGGGGATCTGGAGGCGCCAGCAGGTGCGGCTTGGCGTGGGAAGACGAGGACGAGTAGACTCTGCTGCAGGTGTGGTAGCAGAGCGACGAGGAGGAGGAGGAAAGATCGTCGGAAGCTTGGGTTGTCTGATCGGAGTGAGAGGAGATAAAGTTTGGGGTGTTCTTCAGCCAAAACGAGCTTGCCAGAAACGGTTGCCCTTGCTGCTTCTTATAGAGGTGCTGGTGAGGAGAGGATCTCGAGGGGGCAACGTGGGGAGCTCGCCGGAGAATGGTCGGAGATGGAGACCCATGCCTTTCGTGCGTTCGCACGAGATGCATGGGCAGCCGCAAGTCAAAGGGGAGGGTCCCTGCGAAAGAGGACGACGCAAGGAACCCCCCGTTCGTTCCTGAGAGCAGCCCCCATACCTTGTGCGGCGCCATCCTCCGCGCAAGGTCGCCGGAGATATGGCGCCTGCGTGGGGTGGAAGGAGGGGCCGTTCTGCAAAGAATGAAAGAGAAGATAGGGGGCTAAATGCAATGATTTAAAAAGATAAGGGTAAAAAAGTAATTCAAGAGGACCAATTTGTAAAGTCGGTCAAAATGGTCTTCTCTTAGGCCCAAATTTTTGTATCAACCTAATTTGGACCTAAGAAATTCAATGGTGTAGTTTGATTTTAGGTTTGACCACGTTTGACCAGTTAATTTACGTAAAAACCTAAATTAGGTCATAAATTGGACATGGTTCTTAATTTAGGTCATAAATTGGACATGGTTCTCAATTTAGGTCAAGATAGATTTCAAAGGTAAAATTGAAGGTTCTAAACCCTAGGGAGTATTTTTCCATGAATTTTAGAGGATTTAGTTGATTTTTATCCTGCCTAGAACCTCATGAATTAAAGCAGATTTATTTTTAGGGTTACAGAATGTTATTTAATTTCTAGAAGTTGCTATAACCCTTTTCTGCTCAGGCTATCCCACTTTCTTTCTTATTAAGCCCATTTGACCTGTATTCAAACCCTTGACACCCTGATTGTGCACTGCATTGGTAAAATTACAGTTTTACCCTTATGACTTGTCTTATTCTTCAATTTAGAATTCTCTGAGTTAGACTTTTCTCTAGGTTTTGTAGAAGCTTTTTTATACTTATTTAGATCAAATTGTGTTAGTTAGGGTTCATGATGAAGTTCTTATCACCATATCTCTAGAAACGAAATGATTCCTCAAAGTTAAATTTTTGACGAGTTTCAATATTACTTATAATGTTGAAGGTGTATTTAAGATAAATGCTTAGAGATGAATTTTACTGGATCAACTATTAAATCTTGAATGAAAATTTCTTTTACCTATTTCTTTTGTTAATTTATTATTGACAACCTCTCGTCAAGTTATTTCACTCTAAATGTGAGAATACTATTGGAAACTTATATGGACCTATCGGAAACAAGAGAAAGAAACATCAACTTTTTCAATAGATATTTATGACATGCTACCTATGGTAACTAGACTCATGAATTATGGTTTAGTTTGCCTGTAACTGCAAGGTATATTGGTGAAAGTTTCATGATGATGTTATCTCATATAAATTGTTTGCCTGTAACTATTCTCATCCTTATGAACTCTTTATCCCGTCCAAATGTTTTCGTGGTGAAATTTATTTTGAATTTGACAAATATATTACTTGCAAAGTATTTGTTCTTACATGACGTAAAGATGTACCCGTTGTTGATTGGAGATTAATTGAACAAAGAAAAAATAAAGCAATTACTTAATTATAGTATCAATTTTAAAGTATATATATTTTGTGATTGCCAGGTCTATTTAGTATTGCCCAACAAACTCAATTGAGAGAAACACCCTCCCATACCCCCATGGGCCATCGCCTCCATTAATTAAAAAATACCCATCAATGTCATTAACGATTGGATTTTTATCACAAAAGATCCGGCAGTGACCTCATTTCACAATTGCCGCACGTCGAAACCCCACCCGAAGAGGAAACAACTTCGACTCATTCATCTTTGACGAATAGTTTACGAAGAAGGTTAATCTTTTTTTTAGAGGTTAACTTTTGTTTAACTTAGGGGATAACTCAACTTTTCTTTTGTTTGTTAACCCGTATTATCCTAACACCAATTTGATGTGGGATTCCCCTAACCCTCGACTTAACCCCTTATCTCTCTCTCCTCCGTGCTACTCCTTGCCATGTTTATTTCCTGAATTTGCCCTTTTTATAATGTGGTCTTCTTTGATGTAAGATATATATCTGGCGAAGACTCTTGATCCATGTTACACCCTTTGTTTATTTTCTAAAAATGCATACCGCATTTATTTTGAGTCTTGATACTTAATTTGTGCATAGATTAATATGAAAGGTCTTGATGGGATTCAAGGACCCATCTATGTTGGAACTGGATGTGTTTTCAGAAGGCAAGCACTTTATGGTTATGATGCAGCAAAAACCAAAAATTCGCCAAGTAGAGCATGCAATTGCTGGCCAAGGCGGTGCTTTTGTTGTTGTTGTTCTGAAAGGAGAAAGAAGGCTACAAAGCTGAAACCAGTAAAGAAGAAAACTCCAAGAAAGACAATAATTTACCTTATGCATACACTTTAGTTGGATTTGAAGAAGGCAGTGAAGGTGAGAGAGCTTCCCTTCAACTCTCTATTAATTATATGTGTTTTATTTGCCATTCTGCATTTGTGGTATGTCTTTGCTTCAAAACAAGCTAGATGTATCCTACATAAAAAAGGCCCTTGATTTTGTAATTCAACCATAAGATTCCTGCCATGAAAGTTCCTGTAGAAGAGCTTTGATCAATTTTGCGAAGACTACTACATGACCAGCACAGCCTACAACACTTTTTTTTTTAAATTCAAGTTCATGAACAACAATTGAGCTTTTTTTGCATGCATTCTTTTCCTGTTAAAAAAAAGTTGCATGCATTCTTTGATAGATTTAACTGTCATAAGAAAATCTAAATTAAATGAAGAAATTTCCCATCGAAGAGGTTTTTGATAAATCCTAAGAACCTTTCTATCATTGCATCATAAATCTCAAATCATAGGAATGGAAGTGTATTTGAATTCATCACTAGGAACCAACCACAAAGGACTTGTCTAATGATCCTCCTGTATGTAAAGATAAAGTCCAATCTTATATTTGTAACTACCAAGTTGTATGAACAAATATGACTTATATGGTTAAATTAATATGTCCATATAATTACTCATTACAATTAACCACTCAGATTTTTTTTCTTTCATTTCTTTACTTGATTTATGGACAATGACCAATTTTTTAATACAACTAACTCATAAGTTAATTAACTATTTTCCTACTATTATGCATACTTGTTTAAATTATTTAAACAAATAAACTACCTCAACTAACTTATCCACCATCTAAGGGTAAACATATGTCTTTTGTTACCTTAACCTCCATTCTAAACCCCATTCCTAGATAAACATCCCCTATCACATCATAAGATAACTTCTATTCCTAACTCTTATTCAGTAAACACAAATAGAGATTAACTCCTATTTGCAAGTAAATAGAAATAAAGATTAACCCCTATCACAACTTTACTAAGATAAGTTAACTAATCAGCACGATAAACTAACCCTAAATTGCCGACCACTACCCCTGACATCATTTTTCCTTACAACAGGAAGCTAAACAAATGGGAAAGATTTGTCGATTTGTAATCATGTTAGCTGCAGTTTGGCAATCACCATAGATGCGTGGGCTTAGATTGACAAATTTCCAAATTTCAATGCTCCATCCAAGTGTGTACTCATTTATTGTGAGATTTCTTGTGCTTCACTCCATGCTTCTTGTACCATGTATCTACCTTCTAAATATTTTCATATTTACTTCATTGGTGCTATTTATTTATTTTATATTTTTTTTATCTTGTTATTTTGATGGGTGATTTACTTTTATTTTCTTTAGTTTAGTAATTAGTTTAGTAGTTTGTAGCTCGTAATTAATCCGTAGATTAGTTTTTCATTTTTCGTGTAATTTTATTTTATTAATTGAGGATTAGTCTTTAGAATCAAGATTAATGTTTCTTTTTCATTCTAAAATCTCAAAAAAATTTTGCAAAAATCCAATAAAATTAATTTAGGTTAGTAGTTATTAATTTAAACAATTTTGACTCTTTGAGGACGACTCATACTCCTACCATATCTATTCTTAATTGTATCGAGAGTTTGGAAATTTCGTAAACAATCATGTTTTCAAGTACAACGACACTTCTTTATCATCTTATGAATTTCACGATGGTCACTTTGGGTGATCGATTGTTATTCGGTGATTGTGGCATAATCCTCTACCATGGCTCCAATAGGGATTTCACATGCCACCTTTGCTTGTTCCTATGGGTTCAATGTAGTTGTTAGCATTTGTTGCACCATTTCGTGGAAGAATTTAGAGAGCCACATTGTTATTTACCCCTTTGATGCAAGTAGCATGATTTGTTTGTTCATTTGTCAAGTGCAAATAGCGATAACTGCATACTCTATGCATATTAAAGGATGTGCTATCTTTGTCATTGAGACCTAATATGTGCTACGTGTCTCATGCTACTTTAGTTTGCTATTATGGTTGCACTTCATCTCCTCTGTTCTACTTGGGATAGTTCATTCCATTGCTACTTGGGAATGTCCCTTATAATGCTTGAGCTTCTTCTCTTCTACTCCTTTGGTTTATCTTTTGAGGATTACTTTAGCACAGTATAGTTCTTAAGGTCATCACATGCACCTGTTACAATTGGAGTCTCTGCCTTAGTCACTCTTACTAATGCTCCAGCTACTGTGGTGAACTTGGCATCTAGTAACGTTAAGGACTAGATGATAGATTAGTCCCATTTGGGTGTGTCTATTCACCTGACTAGTAGAAGTAGCTCTTTTTTTGAAGCCAAATCAGCCAAATGGATTACCTCATTAGATTAGCAAATGAAGCCCATTTCCCTATCACCGTAGTTGGTGATCTTTAGTTTTATGTTTATTATGCACTAGAGTTTCTTGTGGTTTTCTATTTGTTAGTAAATTATGAAAGTACCTCAAGTACCATGAGAGCAATAAGCTCTACTATCTTAATCTTCCTATTAGTTCACATGAGCTACTTCTATCTCAATCAATATAGTCACATGACACTGCCATCTTGGTTGTATATTAATCAAAAAGCTATGTTAGATGTTTCCAAATCTCCCTCTCTCTATTAGTCTTGATTATGAGCCTTTTTAATAGAGAAGCATGTATCATCATACTTCTTTTCCACCTCGTGATAAGAAGTTAAGTCTTTCTCCTTTCTTTGTGGCACATTGTGATGTTCAAGGAGCTTGCTGTGTGGGTAGTGTATCTAGATCATATATAGATATTTCCTTGTCTTCGTTCATGATTATGGTTGACTATCTTTGATGTCTTTGTCCACCTTGTGGTAACTAGCTAGGGCTTTTAGATTCTCTTTTTTTCTTTCTTTCCTTTTTGTCTTTTAAGAGAAGGTCTTTTGGATTGTACTAGTTTTTCTTTTAAAAGAAAGGTCTTTTAGATTGTATGTTAGACTTGTTAGTATCTCACTTCTTTCCTTTCCATCAAATAAGAAATCTAACACTTGGTATTATGTTTGGGAATTTTTCACTTGATTTTGCATTTGAGATTGATTAGCTTGAATCCAACCAGATTCAAAGTAAATCTAGCTAATCCTTGCTTAAGAAAAAACTTGTTAATTCTTGGAACCTTGAATTTTTCTAGGTTATTGAAGCATGTCTCAATTCAATTCAAACATGAATACCTTAACTTCCAACTTGCTACAAGGTTATTCATGTTCCTAAAGAAAATGTCTCGATGAGCAAATCATTTTGCTTATTGGTGCCATGATGTCTCCATTGACTGCAACCAGATGGGAGAGATTGATGGTAGTAGATGTGCATGAGGTTGGAAGAAGCTAGTGATGCTCTATTCTATGATTGTGAGACAAGTTTGCCGATGTTGATTTTTCATCATATTTGGTAAGTTTTTGATGGGAGCATTGATTTGAGGTGTATCTCTAATTGCCATGATCATTTCATGAGTGGTGAATTATTGTCGAAATGGTCTATGGAATGTAACATCCAATAAGTTTAAATGTAATGGCAGTGAGACTTTCAATTAAAATCTAAGATAGATGATAAAATGAAATCATAGATGACATTTCCACCAACAAGAGACAATCTTAGAAATTAAGAAAACAAGCAGTTGGCAATTTAAACAAGACCTGCATGTGCTTTCTTTGGATTTAGCACATTGGATGTGGAATCAATAATAGACTATCTAGACACGAATTATATTGGTTTTGGCAAAACTCTTGGTGTCACATTTATTTTATTTATTATTGGTGCATAACTTGCTCGCTACAAAATTAAGTTGCCCCAATAATAGAAAAAATTAGCATCCATGAGAAACAATCAAAATTTCAATTGTTTTCTTACTTTTCCAAATTTGATGATAACTCATATATACTATGTTATAAGTAAAGATATGCTTCAAATATGCAGGTAACAAATCATGCCTTTGTGAATCTAAATGGAAAATAAGAATTCTGAGATAAAAAAGGGAACAAATGTTTAGAACTATATTGGATGAAAACTTTAATCTAGGGCTCCAAAGACTTTCAGACTATGTAGAACTCAATAAAAAGATATTGACTTCGACTAACATGTGACTTTTTGAGACAAAGGGGGTTCCAAGAAATGATTATAGGCATGCAAATAACTTTGCATATTTCCACTTCAATGAAAAAAAGGTAGTAGATATTGTAGTTAGTCTCTACTGACATCCTTGGGCTAAATACTTAATACATAATTAATCATATGGCTTTTATTTAAATGTTGTGGTTTTTATTCTTTGCTAATGAGTCTAATTGCCAAAGTACGTAGTTGGGGAGAAACGTAAACAAAAAGTGGCAACCAGAAAGTGTGGAGAGCTTGAGAGTCCAAGGTGTATAGGTTGCATTAGTGGTAGCTCAGTCCATCTGGGAACATGAAGGACTTTTCTTTACTCACAATGCCATACACCAATGTTTAAAATTGAAGATGTATTGATGTACTACATCAGCTAATGCTCTTGGGAAGAGGCAATATCCATACTCAAAACTAGTTGATTGGAGACTTGATTATTGATATAACCATTTATCCCAATATGAAATATCACGTAAGTTGTTCTCCTTCCTCGTTGATACATAAGATCATTTAATTATTTCAAGTCACTCCTTGAATATTTATTTGGATGTAATAAACACACATGATTTGTTTTTATCTGAAATCATTTACTTAATTTACTCTATTACTTCATACAATTTTGCATACACTTTTTAATACCTTTTTTTCGTATTTGTTAGGGATTCTCGTGCAAAGCATGGGGGTGGCTAACGGTTAAAATCTAAATTTTGCCACCATCGATCAAAGTCTCCATATCCAGTAAGAGGAAGGCGAGGAGTAACGTCGGGGGGGGGGGGGGGTTGTGGGGCGAAGAAGAGAAAAGCCAAAACTAACTAACTTTCAAAAAGATGGAAAAGGAGTTCAAACAAAAAAAAACAAAGCAACATAAGCGAACATGGGTTCCTCGCCGAACCAACAAAGACAAGCCCACCCATAATGTACAATTCCATTGGGCTCTCCTCCATCGCCACCTTCCGATTCAAAGCCTAATCAACCAAGGGCGGCGAACCCGCCGCTCCTCATCATCTGCCTGAACTCGCTGTAATTCACCATCCCGTCGCCGTCCACGTCCACCATCTTTATCATCCGCTTGCAATCCTCCACCGTCCTCCCCTGCTTGAGCCCCAACGATGAGAGCACCGTCCTGAGCTCCTCCACCGTGATGAAGCCGTCGTCGTTCTGGTCGAAGACCTTGAAGGCCTCCCTCATGTCCTCCTCCTCGTCCCGCTCGCCCATGATGGTCCGGTAGGGCTCCCCGAACTCCTCCATGTCGATGTCGCCGTCGCCGTTGACGTCGATCTTCTCGATCATGGAGGCCAGCTCGTCTTCCGGTATGTGGATCCCGAGGTTCTGGAGGGAGTCGCTGAGCTCCTGTCTGGTGATGGACCCGTCGCCGTCGTGGTCGAACATCTGGAAGACGCGCTTAAGCTCGTGGGGGTCCATGGGGACGAGGAGGACGGTGGCGAAGGGTGGGGGCCGCGCGTTGTGGGGTTGGGGAGAAGTTGGGAGGTACGGCGGGGATTGGGCTTGGTTTGTTTTGTCGTGGTTGGATGAGGGGGTTTGGGAGGGGGAGCGGACATGTGGAGGGAAATAAAGGGGTGGTAGTTTGGATGACCGTCGGTGGTGCCCAACTACTGGGATGGTGACATGCGGGATGGTGGTGGTGGTGGAGCACCTTGATATAGAAAGTGGGGTGCAACGAAGCCAATGCAAAGGAAAATGAAACAAAATTATTTAAAAAATAAAAAATGGGTAAGGATGCGTTTGGTTTACAGGTTAATTATTTAATTCATCGTTTAATTCGTTTCTATTTACGCTGAATTAAGTGAATTTAATCTGCGATAAAATAATTTCATTATTTCTGTAGAATAATTTTAACTTGTCAAAACATCCAAACGATTTAACTTACTTATTCCACCATTTATTCAACTCCTTCAACTTATTCCACAAACTTGTTACCCTTACCAAACGAGGCCTAAAAGAATCTTCTGACCTTATTCTTTTCAAAGTATTTTCTAATGAAAAAGATTTGGGGTCACCGATTTGAACATTAATGTGCACATCAGGTTTCACTTGTCTCTTATCTTTCAAGGGTGGGTCTCACTACTTGTTCCTAATGAAGAAGTGAGGTTCGATGTAAGCTTTGGGTAGTGTTTGTTTGACATGTTAAGTATTTAACACGTCACTTAACTTATCTGGAATTTATGATAGGTTAACTAGACTTAATACGGGTTAAAGTTGTTCTACTTCCTATGTGGAATACCTTTTCTAGTTAAAACATCCAAACGCATTAATTCACTTATTTCATTATTTATTCTATTTTGTCCTTATTCCTCTACTTATTTCACAAACTTATTCCGCTTACTAAATGAGACCTTAATGTACAAATCGATGTCTAATGAGGAGTGACATATCCATTCAAAAGATTCTTCCATTTTGGGTCCAGTATGGTACTTTTGATTCGATACTCGATTAATCCAACTCTTCTGGCTGAGTCTGTGCATGGGAATTGTGGCACGCTAAAAAGGACGCTGGTATCTGCACCCGCATCTCCACCCAGATCTGCACCCAAGCTCATCCGAGCCATGCATCCAGGCACAACATGACAAAAACATTGTGGCATTTTTATCTTATGTGCCCCATGCACGGCTCAGATGAGTGTAGGTGCAGATGAGAGTGCAGAAGCAGGTGTGGCAATCTTTTTCCCGCTAAAAATCACCTCTGTGGTAATACATTAAATCTACATTTGATGGAAGTATTTGGAGGGGGAAGAGAAAGGATGGAAAGAGAAGGAGATGTTAAACAATGTCCTGTTGCAGATTATTAGAAGGGGAAGGAAAGTAAGGGAGATTAAAATATTATCGGTGATATTAAAAGATTACTTATGATATTTAATTTAAAATTAAAATATCACCGACGATACATACTTAAGTACTCAAATATCATTGTTACAATTTAATTTGTATTTAAATATCAGCGGTATAATTTACTTTAAGAGGTAGCGAATTTGTGCTGAAAGTAAAATAATTGAAAGGCCACTCATTTGATTGATAAAAAAAATCAATAAGAGGAAGGTCCGATGTCAATCAAAACCCTTTTTAGTTTAAGCATGACATACCAGACAAGAGTTCGATCCGAAATACAAAAACTTTAAGAACAATGATGGATACTATAAGAAGATGGGCTTTTAGCAACGGTTCTAGACTGTTGCCAATGCCTCGAACATCGTTGCCAAAAAAAAAAAAAAAAAAAAGCCGCGAAAACTTACCAAAAGTTTCAGTAAATACCTGGCGGAAAAAATAAATTCGGTTGGACACTTAGCAGTAAATATTTGGAGACTATAATATTGTACGTGCCATTAAGTTTCATAATTGCGTGATAACATGGTCCCTGTCACTCGTCTATCCTGCAATGTGCAGTGTTTGATGGATTTTGCTTCTGCACTCCACATCCCAGGTGTACCTTTCTGTGGGATTTAACGTACATGCTCTTGTTGACATTTCTATATCACACACATACTCTTAAATTTATCATATTTATGTTAATACCTTCGTGAGGTTACTTGAGTCCATACTAAATGTCTTTTCATATTTACGTTAATACCTTGGTAGTTCTCACCAATTTGATTGTGCCCTTGCAAACCAAGCAAGAGCTTTTTTTTCACCACTCACAAAGGGCATAGCTTAGTGGATGCAAATCTTCACCAAACTGCTCTTGGTACTGGATTTACTTGGGATTAAGGCATGTGAACCTTAGCATTCTGTTACATCCAAACCCATTTGAGTAGAAAAGAGAGAAGTTGAACACCAGGGATAGAAAATAAAGAGCCACCATTGGTGAATCAACTTACGAGAGAAATCTTCTTTTGAGCAAGAGGTCACCAAGGGAGTTTCATTCAAATGAAAACAAAGCTCGCAAGGCTACATAAGAGTATTTAAGGTGATGATGTTCGGAGGATAAATAGTCTTCAAATCTATCTCTCTAAGTAAGTCAAAATTTAAATTGGAGACCTGTCGCTACCATTAGGATGATATCTATCTATTCGTCAGCTGGGCTATCCGAAGGATTCCATAAAAATATTTAAGGCATAGAAAGGACAATACACACAATAAACAAGAAAAGAAATAAGAAAATCTGACATTTTAGCCCAATACAAGCACTCACCAAAAAGAGGTCCAATGCCTAATCATCCTTAAGCTTCCTAGGTACTTGGCCAATTATACAATACTCCCATGGAAAGACCTAAAATTTCCTTGAAGAAACATGCAACAACTTAAGTTGCATCGATGAAGTAATCCAATTAGAACATTTAAAAGGTTTCATCCGCAAAGTAGTTGAGTAATGGGTTCTTTTACAAGTTTCAAAGTTTAAAGTCAGTTACATTTTTTTATTATTACGAATCTTATATTACATCTCGCCTTCTAAATGAACCAAAATAAAATAACAAAAAAGAAAATCTGGTGTTTGCATTTTTCCTCGCATGAGACCTTTTCTACCGAATATAATAAAATTTGAGTGATGTACGAATAGGTTGAGGACAGATGAGCTGTATTTTCCTTGTTTGTTTTAGAAAGTCTATTTACAAGATTTAAGCCTCTCGTGTAAGTTTTTCAAGGTGGACGGTTTGTTTTCTAATAGCAACCAAATGTAATAAGATTTTTTAAGGGTTAGTTTACGATAGGTGATAGTTAATATGGGTTGATTTCTTTATAATATGGGATAACTCTTATTTTTGTTTACTTGAGAATATAGGTTAACGTCTATTTGTATTTACCAAATGAAAATTAGGAAATGAGAGTGTAAGTAAATTTGAGGTGATAAGTTAATCTCGTAATAAATACGAATTAACTTATCCTTGGATAAAAATGATGTCAGAGATTAAGTTATCCCATGAGATAAACATAGGCTATTCCTTAAGACCTAGTTTACGGTAGCGGATATCTCCTCTTTTTAAGGGATATCGCCCATTTGCTTAGGGGATAACTTATCCCCCGAGTTATCCTGCGTCACTGTTTCCATCCCCGCGCCCCTTATTTGCCCATTATGCCCTTGGTAGCGATTTGTCCCTCCCTTTCCCCCCGACTCCTCGTTACTCCCACGACCGTGGCTTCACATGTGCTGCTCCATCTGACGATGGTCTGCATCTGCTCGTCTCTGCTATCTGGCCCTTCTCCATCCCTTACGAAACCGTAGGTCGGTTGTGGCCCTTCTCCCTACCTCCGCAAACCCTAGATCGGCGACATGCAGGTAAGGTTGTGATTCTTCGTACATGTGGGTTGGCATCTTGCATGGCCGCATTGGGAGGTGGCCGTTGAGGTTCGTCCTGTGCTATGACCTGGGTGGGTGGCCTTTATTTCTCTCCTCTCTTTTTCTGCCCAGTCGTGAAAGTATGTGTGTGGACGTGATGTTTCTTCAGCTTTACGTTTTCCTTGGGTGAATCTTGCTGTGTCTTCTCGTGACCCATGGTGTGAGGTTGCTTTTATGATCTGTCGAACTGTTTTTGTTTGTTGTTGAATGCATTAATGGCTTTTGATTCATCCTCCTCTGTAAAAGGGGAGGTGCTTGCGCTTCCCCTCTTTATCATTTCCTTGAACCCTATCTGGTGCGTGGTTTCTTTCACTCTGTCTTTCAACCTAAATTCGATTCACATTGGGTTTTCTCTACTCTTGCGATTCCCTTGTTCACCATTTTGGGTGTTTCTCTGCATAGGTTGGCTAGATGGTCTTGGTGGAGTTTGTTTTACTTTTGTGTGAGTATATTTGCTCAGGTGAAACTCGGTTATCTTCTTGCTTACTTTGGTTGGAGTTTAGTTGTACCTGATCTTGTTTGGGCGTAGGTTGCCTGATATTCTCTGCATTGTTGATGCGATGCCTTGTAGTTTGTTTATATTTCTCAAAGATTTTTCATTTGTGATTAAGATGCTTTTCAGTGTTGATTGAGATGTCTTTCAGTTGCCTGATATTCTTTGTTTTGCATTTATATCATGTTATTTTTTCCTTTGCACTTGGGTTTTCAATAACCATTAATTTGACAAATATGAATCATTGCCATGTCTTGGTTGATTGAGAATGAATGACCATAAACTCCATAACCCAATCTTTTCCAATTCAATAACCCCTACCCTGATACAATGGCTTGCAGTGGTTTTGATAGGGGATGAGGCTTGCAGTGGTTTTGATAGCATGTTGCATGTGTCTTTTCTTAGATGTTTTACCATTGAACTCATCTTTCACAACATCATACCCTTTCTTAGCATAGTCTACAATCTTTGTATCCTTAATTTTCTGAAAAGCTTCAGATACTTTACGATAAACAGAGCTAGTAGCTGATTTCAACTTGGAAAATATTGTTGTAGAATATCCAGAAGATTCTTCCCTTCCAAGTCTAAATGATTGCCTAACCTAAATGATGTATTTAGACAGAAGAACCTGTGTCATAAAGTGAAGTTCTTTATTTGGAAAAGGAAAAAAAATCATGATTTACAATACATCTTCCTTTGTGGTAGAAATCTTCTCTTTTACATTGGCAGAAACCTACAGAAAGTCAGAAAACCAGCAAACAACTATATCAATTAAAATAAATGCAAATAGAATAGTGCTACCTCCAAATTTTTCTAATGGTTATTCCAAATAATACCAATTGATTCTTCCTGTATTTCAATTCATAGATGACCTCATATGGCTGTTATGGTAGAAATTACAGGACAATCTTTTTCAGTATGCATGATACCAATTACATGTCTTTATCGGATTTCCATTGAAGTCTCGTTTCCATTGAACAACTTATATTTTGTTTCTCGTTTCTATACTTCTTTTGCTTTTTTCTATTTCATACTGTTTTACATTGCGTTATGTGGGGATCGGTGGAGTCCATTACATGGAATTTGGCTTGATAATTTTGTACATGCATGCAGAACGAGGTATGGATATGACATTCCCCTGTTTCATTATCTGCTTGTTATGCTTCCTATTAACAAACAGATTATGCTTCATTGTGTCTCATAATCTGCTTGTTATGCTTCATTGTTTCTTTTCAATGTTACTGAAATTTCCAATATTTTTCCAAGTTCCTGTAAATATCGTCCTATCCATTTGAAAATTTAATAAATATGCTAATGTATATGCTATTGATTCCTTACCTCCATCATTATTTTGATTAAAAATCTTTCATATCTTCTTACCAATGAAAATAAGTTCTTCTTAGTAATAATTGTACCTATATAAGCCACACATGTTCAATGCGTCGGTGCTATATGACAACCAGGTGGAAATCAATTACGTTAAAACTCCTTTATCTTAAACGATAATCTTTACTGAAATATGAATGATGAGGTAATTGCCAACTAAGGTAGGAATTCATTTCCTAGGTGGTCTCAATGGATTTCGGTGATGAAATTTTGAGACGGGAAATACCTGACGCAAGTAGTCGTGTAAGCCATTGTGTATATCAACAGAGAAGGAGCTGGAGAGTTGGAAATGTACAAATTTTAGTCATCAAAATCATTGTAGCAATTGCTAAAATGATTTTTGAGTTGGAGATGGAAGATGATTATATGGATAATATCGACAAACAATTCTGGCAAGCAAAGTATAGACTAAACCATTGCTTGCAAGATTTATAAACGTTTCAATCACATAAACATTACATATTTGCCATAGCAACGTCGGATGAGTAATTAAGTTATGTGTGTAGGATGAATGGAGAGGGCTTGAGTCGGGGGATGGGTGCTCGATAAGGTAGTAAGAAGGGACTTCCACGCACAAGCTATTGGACAAGTGAAAAGATAAGTTATTAATAAGACTTCTCAGTGACCACTATAAGAATGACTTCATTAATGGGTTGTTCACTAGAACGGGATGGATTAACATTGTTCAGGAGTTCAACTCCGAGAGTGATTTCACTTACAATAAAGACCAGTTGCAAAATCGCTTCAAGACATTGAAGGGAGAGTACAACACTTTTGTTGCACTTACAAATAAGAGTGGGTGGGGTTGGGACAACCGAAAGAAATGTTCCATCCCTTACGATGACAGTGCTTGGGATGAGATTGGTAAAGTTTACAATTCAATTGTCATTTTTGTCAATCATGAAGGATGTTCTATATGAAACGTGTTATATAATTACAGCTTCCAGAGCATCTTAAGAAGCTTCGTGGACGGTCATTCCCTTACTACAAGGAATTGGAGATTATTGTTGGTAGAGATATTGCTAGGGGAGTGAATGCTACATCCAGTCTTAGGCAAGTAGACGAAGAGGATTTTGTTGATCACGAGGGTGAAGGTGAAGTGAATTTATTTCAAATGGATTTCTCCATGAAAGAAAATGCATCAATGTCCTCGCAGGCTGGCAACGTGAGGAACTATGCTTCCTTCCAACGAGCACCAACCAAACCAACCATGGCACAAGTTGTTGAAGAGGGAGTACGTGTTATGGCAAACTCATTGTCAGCGATAGGAAAGGGAAAGGCTACCAGATGCACATCTGAAAGCAGTGGGAAGCGACGTCGTAGCTTCACCTCCAATTCTGAGGGTGTTGAGAAAGTTTCACGATATTTTGATAGATCGTTTCACGAAGAATCCGTAGGATTTGCAACAACATTTGCCTTTATGTACTCTGAATAATTGGATACCTGAACATTTGATGGAGTAAATGTGTACACGTATGTATTGAAATGAAATGTCCTTACGTTGCAACAACTTCTTCTGCCGTGCCATTGAAATTATTTTTTAACAGTTCTAACAACTCTTTCAAATTTAGAATGACACAAAGGGCATGGATTGAGAAAGATGATGAATGCCTTCTGAGGACCTTGAGAAAACTTAAATTTAATGGAGAGTTCATTAATGGTTCCTTCACGATGACTGCTTAGTTCATCACTAAAGAACACATGGAATTTCATTTCGAGGAGGCCACTCCAATGCATCTAATTCAAAGTCGGTGGACGTTTCTTAGAAATATCTACAGGTTAATCATCAATCTGTTGGGAGATCCTAGTTGGCATTGGGACGACGCACGTAATGTCATTGTTCCAGCTGATTCTATCCAATGAGATTATGTACGATATCAACTAATTTTTTGTCATTTAATCAATATCATGTCAAGCTTCTAAATTCTTTTCATCTTGTAGGTTGGAGTGAAGTACAAAAGGTTGCGTGATTGTCAATTTCCTTTCATGGAATTATTTGAGGATTTGATAGATTAGGGAAATCATGGAGATGTCCTCTAAAACTACGGCGGGCCTTTCATGGAAATCTTCGAGGACCTGATTGATGAATGTTCTTGTCTATGTGTTATTCAGTAGTATGTCTGTTGGTAGTACTTCTCTATGTTGGTCGTTATTAGTATTATGTTGAACTGTACTTATTTCAGAACTATGTTGTAGTTGATGTCGGTAATTATTAACGTATGACGGTACTTATGAATAGTTATCTTAACTACTTAGATATTTATATTTTTGATTCTTCTGAATTTCCTTTATTATAACCATTTTTTAAGTTATTCTTTCCTACATGAAGATATTTGAATTCTTATGTAATTTTCTTTACTACTAATTACATGTATAGGATGCATTGCAAAGAGAGTTTAATTCATATAGGCAATGATGAAAGCTTTAAACGCTTGAGGGAAAAGATATTATTCACTTGTGTGGTCTTGGTTTGGCTGCCTAGTGAGTAAATAAGGCAGCACCAGGAAAATGTGTTCGCATAGTTAGGATAGCTATGTTATAGTAACCCTATGCAATACTATATTGGAGAGTAAATTATGTTTGTATGGCATGGACGGTTGCTACGCAGCAACCCTATGCAAACCAATTTTTGAGGGATAACTGATTTACACCATCTATTGTTAATAGACTTTACTCAATGATAAGCGTTGACTTTAAGCAACCTGAGCCTAACACATTACTCAATATACGTTGCGCTTTCATGGAATATTACATAACGAAATGTCACAGGTTATGCGAATTTTATTTGTTGATATTACCTTTTTAAAATCATTCATCATTACATAATGTCATTCAATTTTCAATGCAGTCTTACTTGAGGAATTTTAGCAATGGACAACCAAACCATCAAGCGGTACGTTAATTATTATATCTATATCCCTCAATTACTATTTTTATAATTGCCACTTTCCTCTTATTTGTTATATTTCATTACTATGATATTTCTTAATTTTATCATATATGCTGTGACAATGTCTTTCAACACATGTGATTATTATTAAAGTTTTCACGCAATTAGATATAATTTTTTACTCATAAAAAATTACTTGATACTTTAAATACATTTATTACTTCTAACTTGCTTAAAATAGATTAACAATAACTCATCAAATGAATTCAATGCCATCCTAAAATTAATACTTAATTATATTTGTAATCACTACAATGTCTAATCTTAATTTGCTATATTAACATATTTTACCTAATTTAATTATACTCACTATTTAATTATAAACTTCATTATCACATTAAATGAATATAATAAAAAATATTACAATCAACCAACTTACCTAAACCACAAAGGAGTAAAGTAGTCATCTCCTACCTTATTTCCCATTTTAACCCTGATTCCTAGGTAAACACTCCCTTATCCTATCACAGGATAATCCTCATTCTTATCCCTAACATAAACATAAATTATCCCTCTTCTAAAGTAAAGAACTTTGGAGATTATCCCCCGTCATAAATAAACTATCTCAAATTATCTATCTCTACGGTAAATTAGCTCTAAAGAAAGATGAAAAAGCCCTCCGCCAACCAACCATAAGTAATAGATATTTGCTTCATACAATGGGCGAGTGGAGAGAGGTGATTCCTCTGGACAGAACTAATCGATGGGAAAGCGACACCGAGAAAGGATACAGAGGAAATCGAGTGGAAAATACAACAAACAAAGCAATTAATAGAGCCCAAGGAAAGGTCGACCTAATAAAAGAAAGTGAAAGGAACCCACGTCATTGAAGGGTTCCATAAATAATTAATGATTTCCTTCGAAGTCAAAGTCTAACGCACGAAGGCTTTGATGTTTTAAATATTGATGGAAAAGAATCGCAGACTACGTGATTATTTCGTCATTATCAGATTCTTTTGATACTTAATTAAAGTCCTTATCTTAATTTGAATCTTGACGTTGAAAGGAAAACATGACAAGTTCTTCAAATTAGGATAATTTTGTTGTTACAAAATGCTCTCCTCTTCCTCCCTGGTATTAGAACACATTAAATCACAAAAACAACCCCTTTAAATGAAAACTTAAGCTCCGTTGACACGTTAAAATTATTCTATAAATGTATAAAATGACTTAGAATTTTTCTTTAGTTGTATCTTTTAAGTCACATTTCTTTTTAGTTGAATATATAACAATTCATTTCCTTTTATTATCATTGCCTTATGTTTTATCAACAAAAAAAAAAAGGGGAGAAAAGAAAAAGGAAATATGAATGAAGAAAAATCAGAAAAGGTTTGAACATGATTGGAATTAGATATTGATGAATAATTTTTCAATGATTGCTACTTAAAAAAAAAAGAAAAATTCCAATGATTGCAAGTAGAAATCGTAACCATTGTAATCAACTTATGTGCATCCAATCAGCCTAATATACACATAAGAATTCAAAAGAGCGATGGTTAACATACTCCCTCACCCATTATCTTGACAATTTTATCACAAATCCTTGTATTTTGTATTTCCTGACCTGATGGGCCACTAGATGAATGTGATCCTGACGCAGATCCCCCACTGCCCCTATGTCAGCTCTCTGTCCCGGCGAACCTCCGTAGTGTCTCCACCATTATTTTAAAGCTTCTTTACTACACATGAATGAGATGTGGTGCCATCCTCAGTAATGGCAGACGAGAAATTAGATTTAGTATGATGACTAAGCTCAGCATCTATGAACCACTTAAGCTTATCTAAGGGTAGTTTAGCACAAATCGAGTATACAATAGTTGTTGGAATTTTGTACTCCCTTGGTAAGTTATCCGAATAATGGAGTCACATTAGTTTAATCATGTCATTTGAACAAAAAAATTACCTTATTTTGGTGCATAAATTGGGTCTCTTTGAATGGTTGTAACGTGCTTGCCAGATTGAATGAAATTAATGTGCATTGATTTGATGATCTATATGATTTAGGAGATTCAATTTCACATTAAGAAATCATCAAAGATATTTGGTTACTAGTTTTCGATATGAGTTGTGATGGTAATCTTCTCTAAAGACTATTGGTCAATCGATGTTGTTGAATAGAGATTTAAAAGTATCATGCAAGTCGAGTCAAGGAGTTAACTTGATGAGATAGAAGATAAGCAAAATCCATCTCCAATTCTATCATAAAGAAGGCGTATCTATGAATCTAATACAGATATGTATCCTTGTTCACGAGCATACACATTTGCCAATGTAATGGTTGATACACCCACCTAGGTATTGGTACCGGAAAACTAGTATGTATGGAAGAGAATAGGCGACACATGATCTCTTAAAGGAAATACATAGATCTACTTCATAGGTGCATGAGATAGATTGGAGGAGTGAGCTTACTTTGATGTATATGAATTCCGCGTATGGTCACAGAGTCTTATTCATACTCAAGAATGAAAGAGAAGAAAATAGTTCTTTGAGAAATGAGTTTGTCTTCATTCTTATCCTAATGATATAAAGAGATTTTACAAATATATGACCTCTAGTAGGGATGATAACAATCTAACGAAACTAGATCTTGAGGTTGCACTCTCCTCTGGTGCGAAGGATTCATTGGTACTGGGAATATACCTAAAGAAGCATGCCATAAACTAGAAACTTTGAATGCTATGCTATTGAGGTGATAAAAATGATAGTGATTTCAGTGGGTTTCTACTCAAACATTATTTAAAAAGTTAAATAATATTTGATTTAGTATTTAATTAGAGACAAAAGAGTTTGTTCTTGACCCAAAATGATTTCAATGGAAACTAAATGCAATATTGATATTAAAACCTAAGTGGCTAAATAAATAAAAGGGCTAATGTGGAATTATCCAAATATGATTGATCCCAACCACTGGATTCGATTCAATGGTTCCCATAGGATGGGTTTGATTCCTTATAATCTCGAAGGCTTGGCAGTAAAACCTTAACCAATTAGTTTTCCTACCAAACTAACAATCGTGGATTTGAGAAAAGATGGATACTAAAAACCACATTGCAAACTTGTTTTGTAGGAAATGGTGATGTTGAATTCTCCAAGTGGACACATGCAATGACTAAGAATGGAATTATAGCCTTGAGAAAGAATCTAACGCAAACTCTCATTTCAAGAAAGGCTCCGACTGACTAAATATTTTGTAGGAGCACCAAGTCAAAGGGTGTTGGCTCATGGACAACGGATGCTCAAAGCACATGATAGGAGGTAAGGAGCTCTTCACCAACTTGGAATGCAAGGACGTAGGAATGGTGACCTTGACAACAACCATAAAGGAAAGACCATTGGGGTTGGCACCATTGGTAGAGTTAATCGATTCTTTAGTCATGTTGTTTTGGTTAAAGGAGTCAACAACAACCTTTTAAGTGTTAGCCAAATACGTGACAAAAGATTCGATATTCTATTAACTTCTAAATTTGTCATAATTATTGAGAAAAACAATGGTGAAATTATTTTGGAAGGAAAAAGATATAAAGACATACATAGTTGTTATTGATAGGGATAATGTTAATGATTGTTTAGTAGCTTTTGAAAATGAAACTTCTTTATGTCATGGAAGGTTAAGACATATCTACATGAAATATTTGAATGAGTTAGTTAAGCATTGATCATGTCAAAGGATTTATATTCTATTTGTGATGCATGCACACTAGGAAAAATACACAAGAGTTCTTTCAAGTGTAAAAAATGTAGTTTCTACATTTAGCTAGACCTCTTCAACTTTTACATTTAGATTTGTTTGGACCTACTAGATCTAAAAGTTTAAATGGATGTAGATTTTGCTTTGTCATGATTGATGATTTTTGTAGATTTACTTGAATTTATTTATTGTAACAAAAGGATCAAATCCTAGATTTCTTAAAAAAATTTACCAAGTTAGTACAAAATGAGAAAGGATATTTGATCAAGTACTTGAATTTTTTCCAACCATGGAGGTTAGCTTGAGAATCAACTATTGTCTTTTTTTTGTGAGGACGACGGTATTATATATAAGTTTTCATTTCTAAGGGTACGTCAAGAAAATTGTGCAGTGGAACGGAAAAACCTTATGCTACAAAAATATGCTCGTACTTGTTGAATCTAACCTACCAAAGTATTTTCGGGCCAAGGCTATAAATATCGATTGCTATGTTCTAAATAGGGCTCTAATTAAGCCAATACTTAACCAGGCTTCATATGAATTCCATTATGAAAAGAAGCTTAAAAATTAGTTATTTTAGAGATTTCATAGTAAATGCTACATCCTCAACACTAAAGAGCACTTCGATAAGTTTGATGCTAAGCGAGAAGAACACATTTTTATAGAATATTTTATGCGAAGCAAGCCATATAGAGTGTTTAATAAAAAATCACTAATTGTGGAAGAAACACTTTATATCACTTTTGATGAAAATCCACAAGTCATTAACCAAGAAGAAGGATTTGAAGAACAAGAAGAAGATCAACCTTTTCAAACATTAAAGAGACTAATGTTCATAATCTAACCAAAGATTGGCAATTCAACAAAAATCATCTAAAATAACTAATAATTGGTGAGATTAGTGAAAGTGTTAAAACAAGATCTTAATTGTCTAATTGTTGGTTCGAATTCGTCGAGTGTTAAGAGATGCGCGTTGTAGTCTACTCAACGAAAATGCAACAGACACTTAAATTTATAAGCTCGAAATCGATGTGAGTCCGAGATCGTTCGCAGGTAACAAATTGGCAATTTTAATCATTGATCACAATTATGAGAGAAGATATGCAAATATATTCAAAATGTTGTTTAATGTATATATCAGAATAATATAGCAATAAACTAGAAATGAGAGTGCAAAGTGTTATGACTCTGTTCTCGAATCCTTACAGGATCCGAGACCGGCTTGCTTCGACTAATCCCAAGACCCAGTCGTCTAACAAGAAATAACCGAAAAGTGGGAAAATAAACCACATTCACTATGCAATGTAACTAACAATAAAATCGTATATGCAGTAAAGGAAGGTAAAAGCTGCTAGTCAGTACATACCACAACAACAATATGAAAAGTAGAACGAAAGCAACAGTAACAGGAACAGTAAACAAAGTCTGAAACTCACTTTAGCAAAAAAGATAGTACAACAACAATACTGAAAACTACGGCTGGGCTCGACTGAGCCCAGCACCCTCTGCAGCTAGTAGCTCGGGCTGCTAAACTCCTGAACCTGAACAGTGTTATGAGAAAACAGAGTCAGCGAACGCTGAGTAGAGTGGTAACCAAACTATCTAAAGCAGTAAAAACTAGCAAGTATGTTTATTCTTTTCCAGTTATTTATTTTACAGTAATTTCCTTTCACCCTATTGGTTTACTTTCAGATTTCTTTCTTGATCTTACATGTTCCTCGTGGGAATGATCTTGATTGCAGTCTTTTCCGAAGAGTAAAAGGTACACGTGGTGCTCTCTTGGCCGGGAGAGTCCCCCGTGGTAGTCCTACACCTAGTCAACCACCTCAAGGTCACTGACAGACGTAGTGGTGACTACGGCAAACCCGATAAGCGCATGGGTAGTTACCCCACACTGACACGCGGTAAGTCGTTTCCGCTAACGAGTACGCCCAAAGTACAGCACGGAGCAGTATGGGGCCTAGCCCTCTCAGAACCAAACAGGGGTCCAGCCCCTCCACAATCTACGTGCCCTTGTCTGACTACCCCTGTTTGCCCAGAGGGCCTAAAAGGTCGGTATAGGGTGGCTAGCTGAATCCCGGGTCCCGTGGGGTAGCTAGCTCCCTCCCTACATTAGTAGCTCGCCTCGGTACTGTGTACGAGAGGACCAACAAAAGTTGATGTAGAGTGGCTAATCCTAACCCCGTGTCCCAACCCAAGGGCGGCTAGCTCCACTCTACACTAAAAGGGGATGATCGCTCTTCTTGGTACCACGTACTCAAGGGCCAGCACACTTCCCATTCACATTCCAGACTTTTCCATCTAACCATGGAGCTCTACTCCTAACTCCCCGTAGGGTTAATGCTCACGTTCACCATATCGTTCCATTCCAGGTTTCATCATTCACAATTCAGTTCTTGTTTATATACAGGCAGCTCGTATTTCCACAATTTAATACATGTCACAAGTAATATCACAGGTAACTGTTTAGTTATCTCAGGCAGCTCATATTCTAACAGGTAGCTCATACTTATTTACAGGCAGTTGCTAACAATTTAGCTCATTCAAGTATATACAATTACAGTTATGCAGAACAAGTGGTTCAACCATTTCTCTGTCCTAGGGTTCATGTCACATCCTAAGTTTCTAGTTGACTAGTTTTCATACATGCATTCATATTTATTAAATATAACAGGGGTGGACCACTCTACCAGACAATCCGGGAGTACTGGGGGCTTGAACTGCAGGCCCACACGCCTCTGCAAGCCCCAGACATGCAGCAGGTCGAAGTCCTATACCAAGGAACACATCACAACGGAAGGTTCAGAATAGTATATAAAGATTTCTAATACGTAGAGGAATTCACAAGGAAGCCACAGATACTTTGTTTGCGTAAAAAGGATCCCGAGCGGACCCTAAACGGGTCAAAAACGTGTCTGCAGACCCAAATCAGATGTCTGAAAACAAGTCCAGACATCTTAAAAGTCACAGAGACACCTCAAGTTACTGTGATGATCTCAAATGTTTAGGACTCCGCCGCAGCCGTCTGGAAGCAGTTCCAGACATCTAACCAATCCTCCGGTCGTCTGAGAACGTCTCCGGTCGTCTGGTAACCTGTCCAGACGTCCGAAAAGCGTGGAATGGTGTGTAGTGCACTTTCCTAAAGCTGCTCCTGCGCATGACAGAGCAGCACCTTCTTTTAGCCAAATAGATCACACCTGCGGTGCGGCCTGCATGGCCGTAACCACGAGGAAGACGTACCTTCGCGATACACCCACTTTCAGATGTCTGGTGTCGACGCCAGATGTCCAGCCAGTCGTTCGGAAGGCACTCCATATGTCTGATACTGGAAAACTCTAGTACCAGACCGCGCTCCTACTCTGCTTGTCGCACGCCGTCGCGGCTCCTTCCTCTCTGCTACAGCTCTGACTACTGCAGCATGTCGGGGATGACGCCCCAACGTCCTTCTCCTCCCGCACGCGACGCGGTGGCCGTGCAAACCTCCGACAAGCTTCCACGAAGCTTCGCGACTTCGGCCCTCTTCTTCTCCTCACGCCCGCTCCTCCTTGCTCTCACTCTCTCTCTCTCTCGCGCCTCAGCTCATGGCAGTGGAGTGAAAGGTGTTGGTAGTGGTGGAGTGGAGAGGAGAGGAAGGGGGTCTCTTTTATAGCCGAGGGGTTAGGGTTTGGAGGGGGGAAAAGAAGAAGGAAGGAGAGAGAGGAGAAGAGTCTGCGCGTCACCTACACGCAGATCGCAAGGTGCGTACAGATTTTTCAATTTCCAGACGTCCGGGAAGGGGTCCAGACGTCTGACCAGACATCTGACTGACACTCCAAATGTTTTAAAAGTCTCAAATCAGAACGGGTCATTACACAAAGAGATGGGATTAAAATGATGATTTGAATCATCTTATTAACCCTAATGTTAAGCTCAATAATCAACTCAAATAATTGAATAGTATCCTCAATTGAATATCCATAGTATCTAGTGTCATGCCAATCAAGTACCAAGTTAGATGACAGTGTAAGGCTTCAGATGCCTTCTCTGCACACCTCAGCAAGGGCTAAGGCACAACAGTAGTAGAGGAGCACAAGGCTCTCGCAAGAGCAAGGCGCAATGGCCTCACTAAGCCTTCAGAGGCTAAGTGTTGAGAGATGAGAGGGCGGGCATTAATCCCAAGGCAGCAAAGCAAAACCCATCCCCCTCCTCGATTCTCTTTCCTATTTCTCAAGTCATACCTGGGTGAATAGTACTAGGTATACGGGTATCCGGGTAAGCGGACCAAGGACTAAACCTACCTACGTGGTGTAGCAGGTGAGGAGTGCTAATGAAATCACCATCATTCTCTATAAATAACCTAATTTAGATAAGTTCTAAGGTTAAATTCACCTAATTAACACATTGAAGGGTATAACTCAGTCAGGGTAGAAGAAAGAGAAATTAATAAAAATTAGGGTTAATTTTTGCAATTTTCACGAACAAATATAAATAAAGAATAGCTGGAGGGTGAATTTATGGCTAATCAAAGGTCAATTGAGCTTAATTGTCCTAAAAGTGGGTTGGCACTAAATAATTTAAGATTTACATTCAATTTGCATATTAATCCTTAATCAAATTGACAAATTTCTAACTCACTTTAATTAAAATAGTTCCAATAGAAATAAATGTGATCTAAACCTTTTAAAAATCAATAAAAAATATTATATAAGGTTTGACACAATAAATTTGATGATCGGAACCTGTTTTGACCTAAAACAGAATCATAAACGGGAATTTGGTACATTTTTGGTCTAAGCGTAAATTGATCATGTAAACGACATCAAAATCTAAAATTGAAGTCACCATTAAATTCCTCATGTCCAAATTAGGTTACCATAAAAAGTTAAGCTCATTTGGACTTCATCTTGGTTAACTTTGCAATTTGGCCATCGATTCTTAATTTCCTTACAAATGCCCCCTTAACTTTCAATTAGGCCCACCTTCCACCTCCGACTTCGCCGGCCACGCAACTCCGGCAAGTCGTTCACGCAACCTCCGGCCCTCTCCTCGATCACCAACAAGCTATAAACCTTCCCTACCTCACAAGCGTTGCATTTTTGTCGCGTTTTGGTGCGCCATTACCCCTTTTCCTCTTCGGCGCCGCCATTAACGTCGACCTTGAAGCTTCTCAACCTCGTTCCTCTGCCTCTCCCCTGAAATTGGTTGAGGGCTTCGTCTCCCCTTGTCGTCGCCGTTCTCCTTATCAAAGGAGGCAGATCATCCACCTCTTCTTTGCTCCAAAATCCAATGCCTCCTCCTCCTTCTTCAAGTCCGACGACCACGCCAACGACCTCCTCCCTCATGCTTTGGCATCTTCCTCCACTCCTAGGTACCCCCTTTCTCATTCTCTCTCTTCCTAGAGTAGTGTAGCCTATTTAGTTCTAGGTTTAGACCCAAAACACCGCTCCACGCCATCTCCTTCCCCACGCATGGCATGTTCTCTGGCCAAACTCTAGCGAATAGGCCCTCACTGCTCCTCGCCCCCTCACGCACCGTTCACCCCACAACCTTCTCCTTGACACGAAGAACAAAAGCCCCTAACTAATTTGGGGTTTCGACACCTCCACACCTCTACCGGACGCACACCGCCAACGCAACCTTTGTCGCCTCCGTCCGGTCTCTACAGCCATCCTCTTGACGAATCACTACTGTCATCACCTTCAGCAACTCAAGACGAAGCTTTTCAACCCATTGGGCACAAGCTTCGAAGCAATCTTCTCGTCGGAAACCCACCGCCGCTGCCTTCTTCCCCGTCAATAGTTGACCACTCTGACAACCGCAAGCCTCCAAGCTTAGTGGGAAGCTTCCCCACGGCATGAGGAACATTTTGCCCCCTCCACAGAGTTGTTTGGCGCTCGAATGAGCTCCAACCAACTCACCGGATTCACGCAGTCGCCGCCCCCTTCGACGACGTCATCCACTGCCTTTGCTACCTTGGATCAACAAGCAAACAACGCCACCACGTTTCTGATCTCAAGCCGATCTTTCTCAGCTACTTGTCGGCCCTCGAAACCCGCAGGACCTCGACACCGACTCAGCTACGGCGTGGGTCATTAGAAACGAAGGAGCGGCCTTGCATGTGCGGAGGAGCTCAATCTCCTTTTCTTACAGGGACCTATACGCAGAAGAAGAAAGTAGGAAGGGACTTATTTGCAATATTACAGGGACCTAATTGCAGGAATCCAACGGCCTATTTGCAGCGATGAATATTTTGGTTTACACTTTTGCTTTAAATAAACTTCTCTTGCATAATCTTGCTCAAACATCAGTGATAGCAATTATTTAGTAACTTTCCCTAATATTTGATTAATTTCTTCACGTGTTGAATGATTGAAATCTATATGAGTAAATTGAAGTATTCAAATTATGTTTACTTTCTTGAACTAGATCGGATAGTTAGAAAATCAAATCCACTTGACCTAGTTCTTGGATTTAAAATTTTAGAATAGTGTATTCGCACATTCGATTGCTCCCAGAGATGACCTTGGATATTCTGATTAAATTTGAGTTATAAATTTTGACTGTAAACGCGCTTCTATCGACTATATTGCGATGCAAAAAGAATTTTAAAACATGGTAGGAGCACGTCAACAAGTGCGCACGTGTGGTGAGTAGGACCTCACCCTGTGCTGAGGCGACCAGCTACGAGCATTGATTCTTCTTATCTGCCGCATCGAGCCCCAAAATCCCTGATATGGGACTAAAGTAAGAAGCCTCTTCTTCACACAAGCTGCAGCTAGGTGGTGCTCAAATTGGAGTCGAAGCTGATGCCTATTGCCTCAATTGAGGACCTGGAATGAGTCACGAAGAGTTTCTGCGACACCTAGAGGTAGCAGCTAGGTTGGGGATGGATGGAGAACTACAGGCGAAGTCGGAGAAGAAGGCTACTGCAGTGGAGCTCCGGTCAGACTTGAAAACACGAATATGGCCTCACGGCCCAATCAAAACAGATCTAAAGCTTCGCCGTGTAGTGGCGAACGTGATGGTGGTGGATTTAAGGTGTGTGGTGGTCGATGGAGTGCTGTCGGTGACGGAGGAAGAGTGCGTGAGTGCGTGTGCTCGGTGGAGTGCGTGAGAGATCAAAATCCCAAATTTCTTTGGGGCTTTTGATCTGTGAGACGAGATGGAGCTCACGGACTCAGTGGTAGGCGGTTGGGTGGTCTATGGCACTCGCACAACATTGCTGGAGATTTGCTGGTATAATGGAAGATGAAGGTGGTGTGATGTGTGTGATGGTCGAAAGTAAAGTGTGGGTAGATAAATGTGAAGAGGAAAGAAAGAGGAAGAGATCTAGGGTATCTAGGAGACGAAATGGAGGGAGCTCGATGCCGGCTGTGATGGGCCAGCGTCGGGGAAGACGAACGCTCCGGTGAGGGAGAACGACAACATCGAAGGGAGAGAGGGCTCCTGTGGTGTATGGCGAGGAGAGAATGACGGAGGGAAGAAGGTTCTCTCTGCTTATCGTATGTGGTAGAGGGTGACGAAGGCAGAGTCATAGGGGTCACTGGAGCTTGGCCAGAGCAGGCCGAGGGAGAAGGAGAAGAGGGTTTTTTTTGCCCTAATTCGCGTTAAGGAGGAGCTCCAAGCTTGGGAAGGAGCTTGAATATCTCAAAATTTTAGGGAAAAGAATCCCTATAAATTTTGAGTTTGCTCGAGCTTAAGAGCTTGATTTGGAGGTCGAGATATGGTCAGGCAGATCAGGAAACTTCTGATGGATCTTCCCTCCAAGTTTGGAGGTGATTGGATCCGATTTGAGGGAGAAAACCTCCCTTGATCTTTGCTGTAGATGCGTTTCGATCGCAAATGGCAGAAGGGACCAAAGTGAAGAAAATGATGAGAAGTTAGGGGCCCTTTTGCAAATAATTCAAAACATGAGGGGGTGAATGTGAAAAATAGATTTTAAATGGCTAGATTGCAAACTTGATTAAGATGAACTCTGATTGGGCTCAAATTTTGGTATCAACCTAATTTGAACCTAAGGAATCTAATGGTGAAGTTAGATTTTAGTTTTGACCATGTTTGACTGAGTAATTTGTAAAAAATCTCAAATTAGGGTAAAATTCCGTGTGAGACTTTGTTCTAGGTCAAAATGGGTTCAGATAGTCAAACCAAAGGTACCAAACCTTTTAGAATATTTTTCTATGAATTTTAGGAGGTTTAAATGAATTTTATCCTGACCAGAACCTCTTTAATTTAAGTGGGTCTAAAATTAGTATTTTGTGTGTTGTGGTTCTCGAAACGCGTAAAACCTTATTTCTGTCTGTGTTGACCTAATTTTAGACTTTAAGCTCATTTGACCTTCATTTAACCTTTGGGTGACCCATGGTTAATCTGTGTTCCTGATGTGCTACTAAAATTACATAATTAACCATGATTTCCTACTCTTCTCTTAAATCGAAATAATATGGAATTACAACCCTCAGATGATTATGTAGGGGCCTTTATTAATCATACCTAACTAAAAGTGACTAGTTAGGACCTATGATGGTGTTCCCATCACTAATGTTTTTTCTTTTAATGCTTATGTATCCCAAATAGAGCTAAAAGATGTCAAAGAAGCCTTGAAAGATGAATCTTGGATAATGGTAATGGAAGAAGAACTAAATCAATTTGAAAGGAATGAGGTATAGGATTTAGTTCTCAAACTTGAAAATTACTCAATAATCAGCACAAAATGGGTTTTAGAAACAAAACTGATGGAAATGAAAATGTGACAAGAAATAAAGCAAGATTAGTTGCACAAGGTTATAACCAACAAGAAGAAATTGATTATGATGAAGCCTATACATCCGCATCAAGGCTTGAGTCGATATAGATGCTCTTAGCAGTTGTGTCGCACTTGGGCATAAAGCTACTCTAAATGGATGTAAAATATGCTTTTCATAATGGTTTCATAAAATAAGAAATATATGTTAAGCAACCTCGTATGTTCATAAATTTTGAACTTCCAAATCACGTGTCTAAGCTTAAAATGGCCTTATATAGACTTAAGCAAGTATTGAGGGCTTGATAAGAAAGATCAAGAGACTACATAATAAATTTTGGGTTTTTAATGGGAAAGGTTGATTCTACTCTTTTCATTAAAAAAAAAAATATTTGTTAGTTGTTTAAGTTTACATAGATGACATTATATTTGATGCTATTAATGAAACACTTTGTCAAGATTTTTCCAAAGTCATGCAGGTTATATTTGGAATGAGTCTCATAGGGGAACTAAAGTTCTTTTTGGGTCTCCAAATATATCAACTTGAGGTACGAATCTTTATAAATCAATCCAAGTATGCCTTGGATATGTTGAAGAATTTGGAATGGACTTCAAAGGGAAAGATACTCCAATGGGAACTCATATTAGTCTCAACATGGATCAACATGGTAAGGAGGAGATTGGCTCTTTACTTTATTTGATTGCTAGTAGTCCTCATATAATGTTTAGTACATGTTATTGTGCACATTTCCAAGTTTCTCCCAAAGAGTCACTTAGATATCTTAAAAACACTAGTATGGCTTATATTATCCTAAAACACCAATAGTAGAACTTCTAGCATACAACGATGCTGGTTGCGCACTAGAGCCATGAACTTCTCAAAATATCCCATTCCTCACTCTAAAACAAAGCACATTGAGGTATGACATCACTTCCTTTGGGATAATATTCTCAAGGGAGAAATTAGGTTAGAATTCATAAATACATCAGATCAATTAGTAAATATTTTTATCAAACCTTTAGCTCAAGATAGAGTCACCCACATTAAAAGATGCCCTAGTATTTTTACTTTGAATGATCTTGTGTGATTATTTTTAGAATATAATTTCTGAAATTAGTGGATTAGGTTAATCAATTAATCTCAGCTTGTTGTTTTTACATCAAGAAAATCCAAATGTTGATGTGCTTTCTTAGTGTCTTTCAGTCCCTATTGTATATCTACTCTACTCTACTTCATCTTAGTTGTTCTATGTTGTTGGAACTTTGGTATCCCAAGAATTTTCTCAAAAAATTCACAACTTTATACTTCATTTAATATAGGCTTGAAATCTCTGAAATCAATCAATCAATTGGATCGATTAATCGATTAATTTCTGGTGGTTGTGCATTGATGTCTTTGTTAGGGGTAGTTTGGTCGTTGTACTTCTTGCACTAGTCTTGAAGGTTGTCTTTGTTAGGGGTAGTTTGGCCCTTGTACTTCTTGCACTGGTCCTGAAGGGCTTCAAACCCTCCTTAAATGACTTATATGCCTCCTATTACTTCTCTACACCCATTTACTCTCTTCTCAACTCTCTACTCACAGAAGCCCTCCTTCAAACCCTATATTTCTCTACATTGCAATGCTAAGAAGAGCATGAAGGGTCTTGGTGGTGAAACTACAATTTCATTCCTGCACTTGCAAGAGATCCCTTTTTCATTTCTAGGGCCAATCTCTTGTTTGAGACTCTCTTTTCAGGGTACTTTTGCTTTTAGTTCTTTAGGTTCATTACTTAAGATCTATTGGGTTATTTTTTTGTTTTTTTATTTTGATTTTTATTTTAATGTTAGATACCTTATTTGAATGTGTTTTTACTCTAAAAAGGTGCAACAACTACTCCAAAGGAGTTTACCTTACATCTCTTTTTGAAAACCCATTTCTATTTCTTCACCATTATTGGAGTTTTGAGCTCTATCAGTCTCCTATTTTGCTATCTGCATACTTTAATCCTATGGCTCCTAAGAAATAAAAGAAGAGTGGTAAGGGTTCATCTAGAAAAACCCCAACCAAAGCAAATCCCATGTCTCCTTTTCTCTACTCTAAAAAAGTCAAACAAAACTACTACTCTAAGGTATTGTTTGTTTACCGGGTTTGTGGTGTGAGTCCCGTGTTTGGCATTTGGAAACCTGGGTTAGACGAAACTCAGGTTAGATCCCATGATTTCGGTATAGTCTTCAACTCACGGGGGGGGGGGGGGGATTGCCCTCTGGGTGCACCCTCTCAGTTCGCTATCTGTATTGAGACTTTGAATGATTCTCGCATCCACATATTTCAATTATCAAGTCCTACTCACGTACCCCTTGGCACCTTAGCTCGACGATAGCCACTTGGCATTTCATCATGACCGGGAACCCTCCAAGTTCCTAAGTCCACCATAAGTAGCCATTAGCTACCTCAGCTTCTCAGGCCTCCAACCCACAATAGTGAACCCTCGATTCACATGGTCGATGTGTTATTCCTTACAGGTCTACCTATTAGGACCTAATAACCATTTGTACTCAAATTCTTGTCTCATAACGGGTTCCTTAATCCTATAGACCTACTGGATCCTTTGAAGTCCCTTTAAATCAAATGACAGAGTCAACAAGTTCATTTGTTCAAAATTTGACCCTTTTTAAATTGCTTGTTTAGGTCACACTTTTAATTGGAATTTTAGGAGCTCTTAAGCCTTTCTCATGTTTTACTTATGAGGCCATATTCATTTCCCCATATAGATCACATTACTAAATAAAACCAGCATCATATACTTATACCCATTACCATTATAATCCTTCTATCATTGCTCATCTATAAGATGATTAGTGGGATAAAATCTCAACGAGACCTCTTATGTAATCATTCATCGGAAACCCCGAATAACCCTAATTATATGCTCACAAATCATTAGTCTATCATAACTTGCTAAATGCTACTACACATCAGATTTATGATACTTTAGATTTGAATTAAAATCTCCTTTTTGACCCAAAAACATCACAACTCACTAAAATAGAAAATGGTGCCCTAATCTCATCCTAACACATGCATTAAGCTTCCACCTTCATCATTTTCATGAAACTAAAAACCAATTTCAACAATATGATATTATAATAAAAAATTCACCAACCACAATATTTGGGTAACTAGAGGTGGTTCACAACAAGGAAGGAAAGTGTCCTTACCTCAAACCTTTGCAAGGCGGATGAAGGTCGAGTTGATGGTCCCTTTACTCCATCGAAGATCAACCAATAACAAGGCAACACCAAATAAGCTACTCAAACCTAGGCATTAAAGAAAACTCACTCCCTAAATGCCCCAAAATCAAATCCGGCAGCACACATAAGTACGAATTAAAAATCCCCTTTGATGACCATTGTATATCTTAAGATCTGGCATGGAAGTAGTGATTTCAAATAAAAATTCTTACCTTTGATATTTTCTAACCATAGGGAAAAAAGAAATATTTTTTAAGGGAAAATGAATATCTACCTTGGGTGGATGGAGCCCTCTTTCTTTCCTACTTTAGTAGTCGCAGCTATCGTAGCACGGCAGCAGTAATCATGGTTGAGCCAGTAGTAGTAGCAGTTGCAGCAATAGCAATCGGTAGAGGAGGTGGACCAGCAGTGAAGGAGATCAAATGGGGAGAAGGGTTGGTAGCGGTTGGGGAGGGGGGAAGAGTGACTAGTGAGGAGAGAAGAATATGATTTTTTTTTCATTATAACCCTTTAATTTGTTGGGTTAATTATGAAGGAGCTCTCCCGCCCTAAATACCATTTAATAAGGGGTCTATTAAATCAAATCCTCCTATAAAGAGCTCCTTAACTTCTATTTGTTTAAAACATTGATTGAAGACTAAGCCCTAAAGTCACAAGCCAAGAAGTTAAGACCCTATATAGTACTCCATAACTTAGTCATTACTAAATTAATGAGAGTTTAGTTAAGGGTAAGATTAAGTTATAAAATTTAAATTCTTATACTCTTTATATATATATCACATGGAAGGAAAAGTAGACCTCACAACCCACAGATGGAGGAAAATTGGATCCCACAACCCACATATGAAATCTTATCTTACCTTGAATCTATTGATATTACATATAATTCATTTCTTGATATTTTGTTCAATTTATCTAAAGATATACTTGGCATTTGTATGTGGAATTAGATAAGTGGAATCAATAAAGTAATCTAAAATAAATGAAATAAATAGGGGAATTAAAGAGTTTTGGTGTTGAAAAATTTGATTATATTGCTAAATATTTAGGATGATTTATTTCATATGTGATATTTGATAGATGAGTAAAAAATTAATTGAAAGAGTAATAATTTACGAAAGTAAAATCTTATATTAATTTTGATATTTTTTTTACATTAAATTTGAATGTAAAAATAAAATGATATTATGAATCTCGTCGAGACTAATATTTTTTTAATTAAAAAAAAAGGAGAGATTGAGTTGGGCAGAATAATTAAAAAAATAAAAGTAATTCTACTGATTTCCTTTATGCGAACGCAGAGTTAAACGGTCATCGGATCTCGCATCTCGTCCGTGGAAAGGTGCATTCCTCGCCCACTCGGCATTCTACTTCTCCCTTTTACCAGAGGATTTCAACGGGGAGCAGAGGCTATGATCCGGTCATGGCATCTCCTCGTCCTCCTCGTCCTCCTCCGTCTCCAGCTGCTCCCCTTGTCCCTCTACGGCACGGTAGGCGCCGCCTCCGTCCCACCAATCCACGGCGACATCCACAGGGTCGTGATGGACGTGGAGGGAGGGCCGAGGTCGGTGGTGTGGGTGGTGCAGCTCTCCGATCTCCACTTCAGCGTCCACCACCCCGACAGGGCCCTCGACTTCAGGAGGCTCATCGGCACTACCCTCGCCATGGTCAACCCCTCCCTCGTCCTCATCACCGGCGACCTCACTGGTGATCTTTCTCTGTTACCCACGTCTTCTTTTTGTCGCTTTTGGCTCTGATTTGCTCCATTTCTCCATTTTTTTTTGTTTGGCATGACTGTGTTACATACCGGGTGCCTTTTGGATCGTTTGGTGGATGATTTTATGGTTGATTTGTTCCCGTGTGATGGCGAGTTCGTGGCAAGTTGGTGGCAGCATAATCGACATCAGAAAACCCACTGATATTGGGATTCCTGTGATTTTGAAATAGCAGTTAATTACTAGGGGAAGACCTCAAACTTTGAAGTTTGAAGTATATGGTAAACCACAGGACCTGGTTCAATTCAACAAACCACAGGACTCTGCTTTCAAGTCCATCACTTCCCCCATATGACAATCCTTTTTCCTTGCGTAAACAAGCCCATACAGGCCTTCTTTAGTTTGCAAGCTCCGTTGTGCTTCCCTCTAATGACAAATTCAGATAGTTGATACATACATCTTCAGACAAACCTCTCTGAAGAATGGCATTTTTAGGATCAAACCGATCAATATGCCATCTAAAGTTCATGGTAATAGATATGAGAACTCCAACAGCATTAAATCTTGCAATAAACTATCTCGAAATAGTTTACACTGTATTTCTTGAATGTAAGCTTTGGCAACAAACTTGGCTTTGTATCGCTCAAGAGAACCATTGGGTGAATGCTTGCCAGTAAAAGCTCATCTGCAACCAACTATTTCTACACCTTTGGGAGTATTTGCATGGTAGGATGCAATTCATGATCTTGCAATGCCTTATCATTTTTCTTAGGAATTGAGAAAACCATCAAGAAAAAGAACAAGCTGTTGATGGTTACTGCTAATATCAAATAAAGATATAGTGAAATGGACCTAACTTTTTTGGTTTCTTGGGTGTAATTGGTGACTAAAGCTCGTTAACTAAGTTTGAGCAGAGGTGTCCATTCAACTCGAGCTCAATGAGTTGGGCTTGAGCTCGGCTTGACAAGGGCTCACGATCTTGGGTTATCAAGTTTTTGAGTTGAGCTCGAGCCTAGATCCTGGCTCATTTATTTTGTCAAGCTAAGAGCTCAAGCTAAGTTTGTTAGGTAGATTTATTATATATGTATATATAAACTAGAAACCCCATAAAACTTAATAGTGTAAATGCAAAATACCTCATCTTGTTAAAATTCTAAAAATTCAAATTGGACTCATTTAAGTGATAGGTGAGTCCATTTGGCTTACAAGCCAAATTGCACTCAATGAACCAAGCTTGAGGGCTCATTTAAGTGATAAACATCCTCATTTGGCTCATACGCCAACTCAAGCTCAAACGAGTCGAGTTCAAACTCATTTAAGCAAGGTAACTATGTGAGCTCGAGCTACCTTGTGGGTTAGTTCGAGCTCGAATGAGCCAAGCTCGAGCTGGCTCATTTGAGCTTGGTTGAGCCTGAGAATAGTTGGACTTGTCAAGCTTGAGCTCGAGCCAAACTCAACTAGGCTCATTAGGCTCAATAACCAAACCTATTTCGAAGGGGGGTATCTCTGTTAGATATAGTTGATAGGGTTGAACTTCCTCAATAGTGATAAGTGGTTCATCATTAATAAAAGGAAGAATGGACTTCTTGGGTCTTCATTGATTTTCTAGACTTAGTAGTAGGGGGTACATGAATAGGAGGATATGTGTACCTCATCAAGAGTAGTTGGTTCTAGACAATTACCCTTGGTAGTTGGTAGAATAGAAAGGTATGGCCTCAAAAAAAGTTACATCTATGTTCACATGGTAACATCTAGTTGTAGGGTTATAACATCAACAGGGAACTAGTGTGTAAAGCAAACACACCCAGAAATCAAGACATAAAATGGATAAAGGAAAATTTCCCCTAAGAGGTGTTAAAAAAACATGATTAATGAGAAAAGAACTAGTTAGGATAACATCAAGAGAAAGATACTAGGAACATGCATTTGAAACATAATAGAACAAGCTACATCCAATGGATGTCGACACCATCTTGGGAGGTACAAATACAAGGCATTTGTTGTAAACTCCCAACTTATTGAAGGACTCAAGAGTGGCATTCTAAGGTGAAAACTATATATGGCAAAAGAAAATTGCACCTTTGTTTGAATAAAAAAAATTGAATGACTTCATGAGTTTCAATCTTATCATGCAACATATATATCCATGTAACTCTAATAAGGCCATAGTTAAAAGAAATAAGCAAGTTGCTTTATTATAAAACCCTAATCCTCAATATATAGAGGATTTGGGTAAAGTACAGAGAGGCCCAAAACAAACGAAAAATAAGAGAAAATAACAAGAAAAGAATATAAATCTCAACACTTCTCCTTAAGTTGGAGTATAGATGTCAATCATACTTAGTTTAGAATAACATCTAGCAAAAGAGGTTTTCAAAAGCGCCTTGGTGAAAATATCTGCTATTTAATCCTTAGAACTAACATTGGTAGTGCATAGGAAGCCTATCTAAATTAAATTTTTAATGTAATGACAATCTACCTTGACATGTTTAGTCCTCTCATGGATCAAAGGCTTGTTTGTAATATACAAGACAACTCTGTTATTGCATCTCATTTCTATAGGCAGTGGCACTTGGATTTGTAGGTCGACAAGAACAGAACAAATCCACATCATCTCTGTGGAAGCTTGTGCCATAGCATGATACTCTGATTCTACATTAGTCCTTGCAACCATTGCTTGTTTCTTGTTGCACCAAGTTACTAGATTCTTAGAAAGATAAGTATAGAATCCTGTAGTAGATTTTTTTTCGTTAAGATACCAATATAATCTGCATTTACATGTGCAACAAGATCCAATGAGGACCCTTAGCTAAACAAGAGTTCCTTCCCAAGAGATGACTTGAAATATCTAAGAACCATCATAGTTTCATCCCAATGTATCTTTGTTAGTCTATTCATAAAATGACTAAGTTTTCCAACAACAAGTGAAATATGTGGATGTGCAATGGTTAAGTATAACAATTTGCCAATAAGTCCTTTGAATTGTTTAGTGTTAACTGGGTTGTTCTGTTGTCATGTAGGTGAATGACAGAATTCATAGAAATGCGGCTGGTTCAGCATCCAACATGCCATTTTTTTGCAGGAGGTCTATAGCATGTTTCCTTTGTGACAATAACATACCACGCTTACTTCTGGCAACTTTAATTTCTAGAAATTATCTGAGTGGTCCCAAATCTATAATAATAAAATGATTAATAAGACATTTCTTTAAATTTGAAATCCCCTTAACATCATCACTTGTAACAATAATATCATCAACATATACAAGCATCACATTCCGTTCATGAAAGGTATGCTGCACAAATAGAGAATGATTCATTGAGGGTCGTTTGAACCCGCGATTCCCAACCACCTCGGATAACTTCTCGAACCATACTTGAGGGCTCTACTTTAATTCGTATGTTGCCTTTCTCAATCTGCACCCATTGGAACCCTCCCCCTGAGACCCAAACCTAGGAAGTTGCTGCATATATACTACCTCCTGCAAATCTCCATACAGAGGCTAGCCATATTGTAAGACAACAAAGATAAGAATGCAGACTGTCAGCAACCTAGTCACTAAAGAAAATGTATCAAAGAAGTCCACTCTATAGGTTCGAGTGAACCCTTTTGTCACAAGTTGTGCCTTATAACGTTCAATAGATTAATTTGGGTAGTATTTCATTGTGAAAACATATTTAGAGCCAACGACAGTAGCACCTGTGGGCAACTCCGTAAGTTCCCAGGTGCCTCTAGGCTTCAAGGTAGACATCTCCTCCATTGCTTGCTTCCACTTCAGATCTAGGAGAACTTGCTGATGTAAGGTAGGAACCACCATTGCTGATGGAGCCACAGAGAATTACATGAAGGTAGGCTCAAGACATGCTAAAGAGACATGCTTGGAAATAGGATGCTTGGTGCCTTCCTTAATGTAATAGGAAGATTAAAATCCTCAGTAACTGTAGGTTGTCAATCATCTGATTGTACATTCACCTGCGATGGTACATCACCAAGATCTCTATTGTTAGTAGATATATGCTCATTGCTTACCTTAGGAGAGATGCATGGTATTGGCTTAGAAGGGGGAGGACGACGACCATATGTTAACTTGAATTTATCACTATTAGATGTAATAAGAACATTATTATAAACAAACACATTGTGGAGAATAAGGGTGGCCACGTGGCAGTGCCATGTGGTAGTCAATCTGTTGCTGGTAGGCTATGTGGCCCTTGAGTTTAGTTGGGTGGCTTGCAAGCTAAGTTATGCTATATGTGGCAATTTTGTTTTAGGTAATAGGAGTCTATATTAAGAAAGAGATAATTTGGTATTTGTGATTGATTGAGTTAGGATTTGATTTGATTGGGCATTATTTTTAGAAGTAGGAATAGATTTCTTTATAAAGAGATCAACATTGTTATTTTGGAGTTGAGTTGCAACACATCATTTTCTACCACAACTCCTCTCTCTCTTTCTTCTCACCGTCGACCTCTCTCTCTCTCTCTCCATTGCCTACTAAGCTCCATGCATAGAGTTCTTCCACATGCCAAGGTTCGCTCCGCTTTCATGAATCTCTACATGGTATTAGAGCCATCGGTCTTGGCCTCTTTGTTCTTCCATGCATGGACCAAGGAGTTACGAGGAGAGATCACGCACAAGAAAGCTTAGTCTTGTGTGTGAGTCTCCACGTGCATTGGAGCCTCAATTTTCGAGGCATCTTCGTTGACTTGAGAGTTCTCTCAAAGAACTCCTTGAAAGACCTTGGAGCCTTACGCAAGGCCCAAGGAGACAAGAAGAGGACTTCGGTGAGTTGCTTCTCTCACGAATCCAACACCTTATGCGGAGTATACAAGCAGAGGAAGGCTTGTTCTTTGAGGACTAGGATGGTTGAAAATGAGAATCAGATCAACACTGGAGAGGGAAAGGTTATAGTTTAAGGCACCATGATCAAGCTTTAGGGTGCTTCAAACTATATCCTATGGGCATGGGCATTCAAGATTTTTGTAGGTGGCCAGGACAAATTGCATGTCCTACTAGAGGAGGAGCTTGAGTCCAAGGACACGACGAAGAAGTTGGAGAAGAAAATTTATCAAGTTATACAAAGACAAAACGACTACTCCAATAGCTACGACTTCAGAGGTTGCTAAAGAAGCAACGATTACGGAGGTGACAAGAGGATTCACAGTCGTATCAAAAGAAGATAAAGCATCTGGCCGCACCATCAATGAGACAAGTTGAACAAGTCATCGTCCTCTTAGACTTGACTTGAGGTGAAGTGTGAAGAATAAGGATGGTCACGTGGTAGCTAGTTTGTTCGCCGGTGGGCCATGTGGCCCTTGGGTTTAGTTGGGTGATTTGCAAGTCAAGTTATGCTACATGTGGCAATTTTGTTTTAAGTAATAGGAGTCTATATTTAGGAAGAGATAATTTGGTATTTGTGATTGATTGGGTTTGTTAGGATTTGATTTGATTGAGAGTTATTTTTAGAAGTAGGAATAGATCTCTTTATAAAGAGATCAACATTTTTATTTTCGAGTTGAGTTGCAATGCATCATTTTCTACCACAATATGTCCCTTTCTCTCTCTTTCTTCTCACCACTGGCCTCTCTCCCTCTCTCTCTCCATCACCCACTAAGCTCCACGCGTGGGGGTCTTCCATGTGCCAAGGCCCACTCTGCTTCCACGAATCTCCACACATAGGAATATCCTCCAAGGCCTACGAGGAATGGGCATGGGAGCACTAGTCACCGTCCTTGCAACTTTGGACGGAGTAGAAAAGTAGGAATCGACTCATGGAAGGTGACATCAATGCTAACATAGTGACAACGATGAGTGGGATCATAGCACTGATATCCCTTTTGGTTCCTATAATATACCAAACAAATACACTTGACCGCCCTAGGTGTCAACTTGCCCCTACTTACACTTGGTACATGAATTAAAAGAGATGCAACCAAATACCCAAGGCAAAATAGCAAATAACTCTGCATTAGGTTATAACATTTGAATAGGAACTTGCTCATAGAGCATAGAACATAGCGTTCTATTAGTGAGGTAGGTAGCTATCAGGACCATATCACCCCAATATAAGGACGGGACAGTATGGTGTATCATCATAGCCCTTGTAACATCTAAAATATGGTAGTGTTTACGTTCAACAACACTGTTTTGCTCAAAAGTGTGGGGACAAGTTGTCTGATGGATAATGTCCTTGGAAAGATAAAAACTGCGCAAGAATTGAGTATAAAACTCTAAAGCATTATCAATATGAATAACTTACACACTGGCACCAAACCGAGTTTTTTATTTCCAAATGAAGCTTTTAGTAACATGACTAACATCAGACTTTGACTTCAACAAGAAGACTCCAAAATCATCAACAATGACAAGATAATAATGATGCCCTAGTTAGTCTATCAACAATACGACTAGGGCCCCAGACATCCATATGAAGTAATTCAAACAAGGATTTCGACTTAAGACTTTGACTAGATGGGTATGAACTCCAATAATGCTTCCTAAGCTGACACACTTCATAATCTGCTTTAGCTAGTGGAGAGAGCTGAGGAATCATACACCTGAGTTTGTCTAATGAGAGTTGACCCAAACAGAGGTGCTGCAAGTACCTTGATAAGGTGGTGGAAGGAATAGCAATATGACTGACATAAGGAGATTGAAGCAGCCTATACACTCCCCCTTCTTTATAGCCTCCACCAATTGTCTTTCCCATCATAATGTCTTGAAACACATATGAGATAGCATCAAATATGGTTCTGTAGTTAAGTTCCTTAGTTATTTTACTAATAGAAAGCAAGTTAATAGGAAAATCAAGAACTAAGATGTCTGTCAGTCTCATATTTGGGGTAATAGAGATCCCCTTGGCCAGTAATCGATGAATGTAGCCCGTTAGCAACCTGAATTGTTTGCTTCGATGGAACATATCTAGTAGTGGAAAATCAACTTTGAGCACCACGTGCCGTGATGCACTGGAGTCCACTAACCAGTTAGAGTCGTAACTAGAGGACTGAATAGACATTGCAGCATGTGTATCTGCCATGTTGGCAAGAGCAGTAGTCTCTAGCTGAGTAGATGATGTGGTTGACATTCGAGACTTGTTGTAGAAGCTCATCGTACTCGACCCATGCAACCGTCGACATCTTTATAGAGGAGTCTGCAGGAGTCGCCTTATTAGCAGAAGGACGACCTCGCCCTTGTGAAGCACGACTACGATTGCATCCTCTCGTAAAAGAGCTTCCTCGACCTCTACCATAATTCATTACTAACATAGATGTCTGAGAATCAGTCACCTTAGAGGTTAGGGGTACAGCCAGGCGACTCATGTGATTGTAAGCCTCTTCAAGAGTAGGCAATTTCGCCATCGTCAGCATCTTAGCCTGTGCAGAAGGTGTCAAAGAATAGTTAGGTCCTAAGCTCATAAGGAACTGAAGGACAACAACCTCCTGCTTGTACTCCTTTTGAGTCTCGCAAGTGTAGATCAGATGAAAACATTGTATTTTTCAAAGCATGCCTTGAGTGTGGAATAGTACTGAGATATGGTCTTCCCTTGCTTTTAGAGACTCATCATCTCATTATAGATTTGGAAAACTCGACTGGAGTTCTTCTCATGGGAATAAGTGTCTTATAAGCTATCCTAAATTTCCTTTGCTATCTTATAGTACATGCTTTTGTCACTAATTCGATGAATATTACTATTCATTATCCATGCTTGCACCATAGTATTATCTTTCTTCCAAGTAGCATATTTATTTGTCATAGTAGTGGGCTTTGGTTCTATGAGGACATGCTCTTTGTTATGAACCTCTACGGTTATAAGAAAAGTTTGTGATCATCTAGGCTACTTGGTCTTATCCATTTTGATTATCGAGCCAAAAAAGGCTTCTTGTAGACCCCTGGATTAGTCACCTTAGACGTGACCTTCGAGGAATCGGATGCAGCCATCCTACATACCAACGGAAAGTCTCAATATGCGGGAATGAATGTCCCAGACGTGATTAGGTCATGAAAATAGATTGAAAACCCCAATTCCCAACCGAAAAGAGGAGGTTGTTCCAGCCAACTACTGAAGCTTCGATGATTGGTGAGGGTTCTACAAGGGTCACGTGACTTGGGCGGTGCTGGTCGACCATAGTGGCTAGTCCTAGGCTGGTGGTAGCATTGGTAGCGGGCCTTGTAAGCCCTTGTTGCTCTTGTTGTCGACGTTGGGAGGCTCCTGCAATCGGCAAGTACTGGTGGTTGAAGGGAACCTCATTGGAGGTGGTGCGCTAGTGGGGTGACCCTCTAGTGGTTGGTGGCAGCAAGAAAAGTCGATGATGGGCTTGGATGAACCTTCTTCTTTGTTAAATAAGAATTAGGGTTTTCTTTTTGTTTTTTTTATTTGGTGTTGAGAAAAAAGGGGAGAAATCAAGGAGTACCAAATGTCGGCCTAGGATTGCCGCTCTGATATCAAGTTAGAAGAAATGAGCAATAGAGCAAGCTACTTTATTATGAAACCCTAATCCTTAATATATGGAGGATTTGGGTAAAGATCAAAAGGTCCAAAACAAAAGAAAAAAAAAGGAAAATAACAAGAAAAGAACATAAATCTCAGCAGTCATAAAGTAAGACTAAGAAATATCTGAAACCCTGAAATTATTTAATTTGGAAGGGCCTGTCAACGTGAACAACTTCAAATGGAACAAGTTCTTGTCTATTACTTTTTGAAGAAAGGCCGACCTATGATACTTGCCAAATTGACAAGTCTCACGTTCAAAGACTTGACCCACTCTAAATCAGGAAATTGTTGCTTCAAATCTGATAAATTCAAATAATCAGTTGCGATGCAGTTGTATAGGAGACACATGAATAGCAACCACTGAAAAGGCGATAGGAATGAGGAAGTCTAGAAAGAGAAATAAGGGTAATACTATAAAGGAAATAAATATTTATATATTTTTTGCTGAAGTAAAGGAGATAAATTTTGATCTCTAACAAATATTTCCTTGTTGTCTTCCGACAAATACATGAAGAACTTCAGCTGAGATCAGGTAACTATGACCATTGGACCTGATGAATGTTCCTTGGAGAATGATCACAACAGTTGAGACTGTCCGCTTGGTATTGTGGACAGATGTATCCAGTGAAGTAGACATGATCACTTGCTAGAATCACAAATTGAAGCAAAATAACAAAAGGATGGAATTTGGGAAATAGTCCCTAGAAAATTAGTAAGCCTTAGTCCAATGGGGCAGGATAAACACTAGATCTAGATATATTATGATCACCTTAGATAGCAACAAGAAAGATGAAGGGATTCACAAATAGTGCAAAATGAGAAGTAAAAGAGGGGATAAAACTTCAAAAAAAAAGTATAAACCCTCAAAAGGACCTTTTCCAGAAAAGAAAAAAGAAACTTCCTTTTCAGAAAAAAGAAAAACCTCAAAAGGTCCCCTGCTGGTTGCCTATAGTTCTCTCCCCGTTGGCACTCTATTCATGCACATTTGGCGAATCCAAGGTACCAGCTGCATGGAAGGCAGACGCTTGGGCAGTGCAGCTACTCACATCAGCCCTTTAGCGGTGCTGCTCAATTGGCATGGACATGAGCAACAGTGCTAGAAATTGTTGGAACTAACACCTCGTGAAGACTGATGAAACTAGCTGCTGGAGTGAGTAGATTTTGAAAAGAGAAAAACTGGGCACTATCAACAAGAAGAAACCCATACTCTCTTGTGTACGGTTTGTTTAGAGGGATACACGCCCTATTTCCTGATTGTGCAAACTTGTTATGGTATCCGGCTACATCAGACCGAGCCTGACAATTTCAGGTTTAAGTTATTAAACCTATGGGTAGGAATAGAGTCATCTCTTGAACTTATACCTTGACATGATGTGAACTATATTTGCTTATGGTGTGACTCAAAGTTTTCTTAAACTGTGATTATTTCTAATCACTTGAACTAAATTTCCATCGAATCTTTGTCCTTGATGTGACCCTAAGCTTTGTCCAAATGGAAAAAAAACTTAATGCAAAATAGTTATTCATTGAATTGCTTCCCTCCCGTATTCCGCTTCACAAATGCTACTTCAATGTCTAGGAACCATGTAGAAGGGAATGGTTTGGCCTCATTTTATTTCAGTACATAGAGAATTGTTGACCCTCAACATGTAAAATATTTAAAAGACACAATTGGGGATTAGCATACGATGAGGATAAACATTGACAAGATTAGAGGTGGCTTTGTAGGATTGGTTTTTTTTTTTTTGAAAGGGGGAAGGGTGGTTATCCAAGTGATAACCACCCAGGAAATATATTAATAAAAATCACCATTCACATTACATAGTTTTGACCAGAAGCTCATCAAAGAAGCAATACAAGAAATAAAATTTTCCTTTGAAGATAGTCGCATTCCTCCCAAGCCAAATACCCCATAGGATCGCCGGAGCTTTTGCCTTCTCCTTCTTCATCCTAAATGAGTTCTACGCTCCATTGTCATTGCCGGATCTAAAACACCTCCAAAATCACTGCTGCTAGTGTGCATTATGCAATTCAATTGGAAACGTTCCTAGACTTGCGTAGAGAAGGGGCATGCAAAGAAAAGATGTTCATCCTCGTCTGCTGCATGGCATAATGAGCATGCCGTATCCATGGTCACCCATCTGGCCTTTCAAACCTTTGTCATCGGTCTTTCTTTCCTAAGCATCCAAGAAAACATTTTTGCCTTCGGAGGAGAAGAGGATGAGCAAACCTGTTTGCAATCCTTATTAAAATCCAGGTCCGTTATTTGTCCTCCATTGCCCAACCTTTGATATGCCTCCCTGATCGTGAAATCTCCACCATCCCATGTGAAACCATCATGACCACCTTCTGATTGATAGCCTTGTAGTTCTTGCGACAACAATTGGAGCTCCTGGATTCTTTAATCTATCAAATTGCCCACAAACGTCGGGTTCCAAGTTCCTTCCCAGCAATCTAACACTCTTACCTCCTTATCTGCAGCCAACACAAATAGTCTTGGGAATTGATCCCTCAATTTGGCCTGCCCCATCCAATCATCCAACCAAAACATGAAAGCATCAACGACCCCTACATAAGGAGAAAGGAAGCTCTATACCTTTGGCATAATTGACGACAGAGCTTTAATGAATTGAGAGGCTCCATTTTGGGGTGAGGCAAGCAACTCCCAGCACCTAGAAGTCCTATAGCAAGATTCAATGAATCTCCCCAAAAAATCTTGTTTGTGTTCAATAATTTTAACAATCCACTTTATCAAGAAGCTATCATTCATCTTCCTGACGTCTCTAATGCCAAGACTTCCTTTTATCTGCCTGTACACATTATCCTAAGCCACCACTTAGCCCCTTTCCCATGCGATCCAAAATTACTTCAGAAGAAGTCTCATCAATCCACATCCCTTTCTCAATCTTCCGTGGCATCCTCAAGATAGATGTTGTAACGACCCGATTCCCGAGTCCCTACGAGACACGAGAACCGGACCGACTCGACTAATCCCAAGACCCAGTCGTCCAACGAGGAAGTAACCAAAAGACAGTAAAATAAACCACATTCAGCATGAATATAACTAACAGTAAGAAAGTACAGCAGTAAGGAAAGAAACTACTACAGTAGGCACCACCACAACAGTAAAACAACATTTATCATATAACAAAAACTGCAGGTAAAGAAGGTACAGCGGAAACAAAAACTACTCACTAGAACAGAAACAAAAAGGGGTACAAAGCTGTGGTAACTCTACTGGACCCTACTTGGCCCAGCGTCCTCTGCAGCCGCCGACCCTGGCTGCTCAACACCTGGTCCTGAAAAAGGTAACGAGTGTAACACGTCAGCAAAACGCTGAGTAGAGTGGCAAACTAACTAAAGGCAACAGTAGAGTGTACAGTAGCTGTTATGTTCTATTACTTCCTTTATTTACATCTTTCAATTTTTCCCACTATTTCATTTATTTCTCAGATCCTTTACTTGATCTCGAATGTCCTCGTGGGACGATCTTGATTGCAGTCTTTTCCAAAAGTAGAAGTAGCACGTGGTGCTCTCCTGGCCGGGAGAGTCCCCCGTGGTGATCCTACCCTCAGTCAACCACCCCAAGGTCACTGACAGACGTAACGGTGACTACGGCACACGCGATAAACGCACAGGTAGCTAGCCCGCACTGGCACGCGGTCAGTCGTTTCCGTTAACGGGTGCGCCCAAAGCACAGCACGGAACCAGGGCAGAGCCCTCTCAGTAACAGGGGTCCAACCCCTCCACAGTAACCAAACCGGGGCCTTGCCCCTCCACAGTCCGCGCACCCTCGCCTGACTACCCTGGTTTGCCCTAGTGGGCCTAACAAGTCGGTGAAGGAGGCTAGCAGAACCCCGGGGCCCGTGGGGTAGCTAGTACTCTCCTAACACTACTAGCTCTCCTCGGTACTACGTACACGAGGGCCAACAAGTCGGTACAGAGCGGCCAATCCTAACCCCGGGTCCCTGGGGCGGCTGGCCCCACTCTGCACTAAAACAGGTACAAGTACTTCCCTTGGTACTGCGTACCCAAGAGACAGTACAAACTACATCTCAGTTCCATTCCTTTTTCTTTCCAGGAGTTCCACTCCTAATTTCCCGTAGGGTTCCAGCTCTTTATTTCAGAACATCATATGTTTCACTTTCCAGATTCACGTTCTCAAATTCCATGATCTCAAACATGTTTCTTTGTTCATAACAGGCAGCTGTTAATTAAATTTACAGGCATCTTTATATATTCCTTTCCATTTTTCCAAGACTGCAGTGATATACATTCCACTGGTTTTTCCATCCTAGGATTCATGCCATATCCTAGGATCTATCATACAATCTAATTTCCGGCCCTAGGATTCATGCAACACCTAGGAGCTATCATTCCATATATTTCTCATTCCTAGGATTCATGCAATGCCCTAGGTTCTAGTTATGGTTCCATACTTTAACAGATTTTATTAATACTTAAAGCCACTCTACCAGGTACAACGGGAGTAATGGGGGCGTGATCGGGAATCCCGCGCGCCTCCGCGACTCTCAAGACTGCAACCGAACGAGGTCCTATCACAAGGATCAAACACAAGGAGAGTCTCAAAACAGTGTATAGCTACTGTAGGCGGGTAGAGAAATTAATTCTGAAACGAACGCAACTCGAATCGCGGAAAACGGAGCCCAAACGGGCCCCAAACGGGTCGAGAAAGACGATACTGTGCAAAATCAGACGTCTGGAACTCCTTCCAGACGTCTTAAACGGTGGATCAGAGAATTACCTGTTCGGCTTGGTTCCCCGGACGTCCAGAAGTCTGTGGGGACGTCTGCCTAGATCCAAGACGTCCGATGGTCCCTCCGGACGTCTGGAGGTCACTCCCGCCGTCTGGTACAACTTCCAGACGTCTGATTCGCAAAGGATGACGAATCAGCGAACCTGCGCAGAGCCAACCCCCCTCCCTCAGTACGGTCAGTCGACAAGAATGAAGAAGAAAGCGGAAACTCACCTTTCAGACGTCTGTATGATCTCACAGACGTCGACCTTGCCGTCTGGATATCAATCCAGACGTCTGATTCTGGAAATTTTTCCAGAATCAGAACCTTGCTCGGCCTCCGCTCGCGACGCCGCCCGCGTCGCACCTCGCGCGTCCGCTGCTCCGCCCGCAGCAGGTCCCTCTCCGCGACGCTCTGCGCCCCCTGCGCCCTCCGCCGGCCGGCCAAGCCGCTCCTGGCGAGCTCGCCCTCACGGCAGAGCCCTGCCCTCGCACGCCGCAGCTCCTCCGCGCTTACTGCAGCTGCCGCTGCCGCTGCGCCCTCGCGTCCGCTCGCTCTCGCGCACAGGCAGGAGAAGGAGGAAGATGGTGGAGACGGGAGGGGAGGCGTGCCCCCCCTTTTAACGCCGCGCGGAGAGGGGAGAGAAGGCGGTCGCAGCCGCCTGCAGCCGCAGAGAAAGAGGGCAGAATCGCAGGTCTGCGCGCACAGGCGCGCAGACGAATATCCCGTGCGAGCATAACTGTTCGCCAGACGTCTGTAAACTATCCCGGACGTCTGGTCAGACGTCTGGATGTGATCCCAGACGTCTTGACAGACGTCTGGGCCACCTCCCAGACGTCTTAAAAGGCGTCTGGGGCACGCGCTCGTTACAATATAACAAACTCAAAGGAAGTTTCGTCCCCGAAACTTGCGCCAACTAGGGTGCGGGAAAAGGATGTCCAAATAACCATAACAAACTCAAAGAGGACCGAAGCCGGTCCGAAAAGACGTACCCACGAAAAGCTCTGGGTACCGCTCCCGCATTGCCGCCTCAGGCTCCCAGGTAGCCTCCTCGTACCGCTGGCTCCTCCACAAAACCTTTACCAGGGGTACTTGCTTTCGTCTCAACCTGCGGACTGCTCGGTCTAGGATCTGCACTGGCCGCTCGGGGTAGGTCAGGTCGTCGCTCACCTCGACGCTCTCGTGACTCAGTACGTGGCTGGGATCGGCTACGTACTTCCTGAGGTTGGACACGTGGAACACGTCGTGCACACCAGAAAGCTGCGGGGGAAGGGCAAGTCTGTAAGCAACGGGTCCAACCCGCTCCAGGACCTCAAAGGGCCCTACGAACCTCGGCGCGAGCTTCCCTCTCACCCCAAACCGCTGTAAGCCCTTCATGGGCGAAACACGAAGAAAGACGTGGTCCCCAACCTCGAACTGCACCTCTCTGCGTCTGCGATCTGCGTAGCTCTTCTGTCTGCTCCTGACAGTGCGGAGTCGTCTATGGATCTGCTCAACTACCTCCTGACTCTGCCGGATCAACCTGGGGCCAACCTCCCACTTGGTCCCCACCTCAACCCAACTCAAGGGTGCCGTGCATTTCCGTCCGTACAGAGCCTCGTAGGGAGCCATGCCGATGCTCGAGTGATAACTGTTGTTGTATGCAAACTCCGCCAGGGGTAGGTGCTCCTCCCAAGAGCCCCTCCAGTCTAGTATACAGGCACGCAAAAGGTCCTCAAGTGTCTGTATCGTGTGTTCCGACTGTCCGTCCGTCTGGGGGTGGTAAGCCGTGCTAAACCTCAACCTCGTCCCCAAAGCCTGCTGAAACTCAGCCCAAAACTGGGACGTAAAGCGGGTATCCCGGTCGGATACGATCTCCCGCAAAACTCCGTGTAGTCGCACCACATCACGGATATACCTCTCTGCCAACTGTGCTGGTCCCAAAGTGACTCGGATCGGCAAGAATCGTGCCGTCTTCGTCAATCTATCCACTATTACCCAGACTGCGTCGTGTCCTCGCTGGGTAACAGGTAAGCCCACCACCAAGTCCATGGTGATGCTCTCCCACTTCCACTCTGGCACTGGAAGCGGCTGAAGCGGCCCTGCAGGCCTCTGATGCTCGGCTTTCACCTGCTGGCACACTAAGCACTGCTGCACGAACTCACCCACATCCCGCTTCATCCCTCTCCACCAGAACTCGCGTCTCAAGTCATGGTACATTTTCGTGTTTCCGGGATGTATGGTGAATCTGGAACCGTGTGCCTCAGTCAGGAGCTCTCTCAACAGCTCCTCGTCTCTGGGGACGCACAACCGTCCCCCCAAGCGTAACACCTGGTCTGTGAAAGAGAAGTCCCCTGGGTCCCCTGACAGTACTCTGTCGCGCAAAGACTGCAAGTACGGATCGGCCATCTGTCCCGTGATGATGCGGTCTATCAACTCTGGCCTGGTCTGCCGTGTCACCGTCACTGCCCCACAGTACCCTCGTAACTCTAGAGGTCGCCAACTGCCCACCTCCTCCAAAAGGCTCCAACTCTGTAACTGTAGACTGGCCAAGCGTGCGGGCACCTTACGGCTCAAGGCGTCAGCCACCACATTGGCCTTTCCCGGGTGGTAGGAGATGCTGCAGTCGTAGTCCTTCAGGAGCTCCAACCAACGTCTCTGTCTCATGTTGAGCTCCTTCTGGTCAAAAAGATATCTGAGGCTCTTGTGATCTGTAAAAATCTCGAAGGTCTCACCGTACAAGTAGTGCCTCCATGTCTTCAGCGCGAAGACAACAGCTGCCAACTCTAGATCGTGGGTAGGGTAGGTATGCTCATAGGGCTTCAGTTGTCGCGAAGTGTAAGCGACCACGTGACCCCTCTGCATGAGCACACCTCCTAACCCCTGCAAGGAAGCGTCCGTGTACACAACGAACCCGCCACTACTGTCAGGGATGGTGAGCACGGGAGCCGAGGTCAACCTCTCCTTCAGCTCCAGAAAACACGCCTCACAGGCGTCTGTCCAAGCGAAAGGCACATCCTTCCGAGTCAACTGTGTCATAGGACGTGCAATCTGCGAAAACCCTCTGATGAACCGTCTGTAGTAACCTGCCAGTCCCAGGAAACTGCGAATCTCAGTGACTGAACGCGGTCTCTCCCACCTGAGCACTGCCTCGACCTTGGCGGGATCCACCGCCAGGCCGTCTCCAGAGATCACATGACCCAAAAAGGTCACCTCCCTCAACCAGAACTCGCACTTGCTGTATTTGGCGTACAGCCTGCGTCGTCTCAGAGTGTCCAGAACCATCCGCAAGTGCTGTCCGTGCTGTGTCCGATCTCTAGAATAGATGAGTACATCATCTATGAAAACCACCACAAACTGGTCCAAGTACGGTCTGAACACCCGGTTCATCAGGTCCATGAAAGCAGCGGGGGCATTGGTCAGCCCAAACGGCATGACCAAAAACTCGTAGTGTCCGTACCGGGTGCGGAAAGCTGTCTTGGAGACGTCGGTCTCCCTGATCCTCAACTGGTGGTATCCAGACCTCAAGTCGATCTTGGAAAACACCGTGGCACCCCGCAACTGGTCAAACAAATCGTCGATCCTCGGCAGCGGATATCTGTTCTTGATGGTGACCCTATTCAGCTGTCGGTAGTCCACACAAAGGCGTAGGGTCCCATCCTTCTTCTTCACAAACAGTACCGGGGCTCCCCAGGGAGACGCACTGGGCCTCACGAAACCCTTCTCCAAAAGGTCCTGCAACTGAGACTTGAGCTCTCGCAGCTCAACCGGTGCCATTCTGTATGGCGCGGTGGAGATGGGGCTGGTCCCTGGTACTAGTGAGATCTCAAACTCGATCTCACGCTCGGGCGGTAGTCCTGGTAACTCGTCTGGAAACACGTCGGGGTACTCTCTGACCACCGGGATGCTCTGGAAGTCTGCCACGGGGCTGTGCTCTGCCACCACACAAGCTAAGAAGCCCTCACACCCCTGGCTCAAAAGTCTCGCCGCCCGAAGTGCCGAAATGCACCTGAAACCTCCATCCACTGGCTGCCCGTGAAACTCGAAGGAAGGCAACTCCGGAATGGAGAAGACAATCTTCCTCTCAAAACAGTCTACCAAGGCGTGGTAAGCGGACAGCCAATCCATCCCCAGAATCACTCCAAAGTCCTCCATCTGTATCATAATCAGGTCAGCTGGCAGGCTGTGTCCCCCGATGCTGACCCCGCAACCCGTGTACACCTCCTCAGCTACAAACAGCTGACCACTCGGACCTCTGATTACGAACGGATTCTCTAACAATGTATAATCCTGGTCCAAACTAACTGCGAAACTGGCTGCGACAAACGAGTGCGTAGCGCCGGAATCGAAAAGCGTGTAAACGAGTCTGCCAGAAACTGAAACCATACCTGCTACCACAGATCCCGAAGCTCTGGCGTCCCTGTGTGTTAGGGCGTTGATACGCCCCTCAGCTCTAGGTGCGGACGAAGCAGCCACACTCTGCGTCGGACGGGTAGGTGCTGGCCGGTACCCTCTTCGCGACTGCGGTCCTCCTCCTCGCGCCTGGGAACCGCGGCCTCCTGCGCGCCCTCCAGTGCTCTGCGCGGGAAGTATCTGCTGACCTCCTGCCCTAGATGGGCAGTCCCTCCTGACGTGGCCCGGCTGGCCACACTGGTAGTAGAGGGGAACCCGACTCCCGCCCTCAGTGAGTCCCTGCTGTCGGCTAGGCGGGGGTCCGGTGCTGGCGACTGGCCCCTGTCGAGGGCCCCCAAAGGCCACTGATGGCCCTGCACAACGTGACGGCTCTCCTGCGGACGCCACGTGTCTCCGTTCTCGCCGGCCCTGTGAGAAGTCTGGCTGAAAGGGCCTCTTTCGCCCGCCGTCGATCTCTCGCGCGGACGGGTTGGTCTCCTCGTAAGTCATAGCTGCCTCTACCACCCTCGAAAACGTCGGCAGCTTCAGGGGTTTGACATACCCCCGGATCGCAGGCTGGAGCCCCTCGGTGAACCTCCAAAGGCGCTCCTCCTCAGTGGCTACCGCTGTCGCTGCAAAGCGGGACAGCTCCAAGAAACGCGTGCGGTACGCGCTCACGGTCATCGTCCCTTGGCGGAGAGTGTGGAACTCCCGCCTCCTCTGGTCCTGCCACGTCTGGGGAAAGTACTGCTCGCAGAAGAGGGTGACGAACTGGTCCCACGTCGGCTCGTCCCTCTCCTGTCCCCGGACCGCCCTCCACCACCGGTGTGCCGCACTCTCCAGCTGGTACGTGGCAAAGGCCACGCGGCACTCCACCGGGGGGCGAAGGGTGTCGAAGATCTTCTCCAGCTGCTCAAGCCAGTCCTCTGCCTCGGTCGGGTCCTCATCCCCCTTGAAGGAGGGGGGCTTCAGCTTCCGGAACTGTCCGAAAAGCTCGAAGTGGTGCTGTAGGGGAGGTGCTGGTGCACCTCCAGGCGAAGGTGCCTCGTGTACAGAAGTGTCGGAGGAAGGTGGGGGCGGCAGGGGCCCATCCCCTCCCTCGTGTCCAGCGCCGCGTCCGTCGCGTGGTCCCACAGAGGACTCCCCCTCTGCAACCCCAGGAGGAGGTGCTCGGGGCGGTGGGTGGAGCTCCTCTCGTACAATATCCCGTATCAGTCTGGCGAGGTCCTGGGCCTGGATGCCAGGGAGTGGTGGCTGGTCTACCGAGACGTCAACGACAGCACGTCCACCTCGCCGACCTCGCCCTCGGCCGCGCCCGCGGCCAGTCTCGCCAGTCCCACGACGAGGCATCTCCTGCAAGGAGAGGCGAAACAAAACGGAAACGTCAAAACAGACGGTACCTAACAACACTTCTAAGAGCTCATGTCAAGAGATATGTTGTGGTGGCTACTCTAGCTATAAACATGTGAATTGGTTATTTTCCAGTCAGTTGATTCACTTCTCGGGACGACCTTGCTCTGATACCATCTTGTAACGACCCGATTCCCGAGTCCCTACGAGACACGAGAACCGGACCGACTCGACTAATCCCAAGACCCAGTCGTCCAACGAGGAAGTAACCAAAAGACAGTAAAATAAACCACATTCAGCATGAATATAACTAACAGTAAGAAAGTACAGCAGTAAGGAAAGAAACTACTACAGTAGGCACCACCACAACAGTAAAACAACATTTATCATATAACAAAAACTGCAGGTAAAGAAGGTACAACGGAAACAAAAACTACTCACTAGAACAGAAACAAAAAGGGGTACAAAGCTGTGGTAACTCTACTGGACCCTACTTGGCCCAGCGTCCTCTGCAGCCGCCGACCCTGGCTGCTCAACACCTGGTCCTGAAAAAGGTAACGAGTGTAACACGTCAGCAAAACGCTGAGTAGAGTGGCAAACTAACTAAAGGCAACAGTAGAGTGTACAGTAGCTGTTATGTTCTATTACTTCCTTTATTTACATCTTTCAATTTTTCCCACTATTTCATTTATTTCTCAGATCCTTTACTTGATCTCGAATGTCCTCGTGGGACGATCTTGATTGCAGTCTTTTCCAAAAGTAGAAGTAGCACGTGGTGCTCTCCTGGCCGGGAGAGTCCCCCGTGGTGATCCTACCCTCAGTCAACCACCCCAAGGTCACTGACAGACGTAACGGTGACTACGGCACGCGCGATAAACGCACAGGTAGCTAGCCCGCACTGGCACGCGGTCAGTCGTTTCCGTTAACGGGTGCGCCCAAAGCACAGCACGGAACCAGGGCAGAGCCCTCTCAGTAACAGGGGTCCAACCCCTCCACAGTAACCAAACCGGGGCCTTGCCCCTCCACAGTCCGCGCACCCTCGCCTGACTACCCTGGTTTGCCCTAGTGGGCCTAACAAGTCGGTGAAGGAGGCTAGCAGAACCCCGGGGCCCGTGGGGTAGCTAGTACTCTCCTAACACTACTAGCTCTCCTCGGTACTACGTACACGAGGGCCAACAAGTCGGTACAGAGCGGCCAATCCTAACCCCGGGTTCCTGGGGCGGCTGGCCCCACTCTGCACTAAAACAGGTACAGATACTTCCCTTGGTACTGCGTACCCAAGAGACAGTACAAACTACATCTCAGTTCCATTCCTTTTTCTTTCCAGGAGTTCCACTCCTAATTTCCCGTAGGGTTCCAGCTCTTTATTTCAGAACATCATATGTTTCACTTTCCAGATTCACGTTCTCAAATTCCATGATCTCAAACATGTTTCTTTGTTCATAACAGGCAGCTGTTAATTAAATTTACAGGCAGCTTTATATATTCCTTTCCATTTTTCCAAGACTGCAGTGATATACATTCCACTGGTTTTTCCATCCTAGGATTCATGCCATATCCTAGGATCTATCATACAATCTAGTTTCCGGCCCTAGGATTCATGCAACACCTAGGAGCTATCATTCCATATATTTCTCATTCCTAGGATTCATGCAATGTCCTAGGTTCTAGTTATGGTTCCATACTTTAACAGATTTTATTAATACTTAAAGCCACTCTACCAGGTACAACGGGAGTAATGGGGGCGTGATCGGGAATCCCGCGCGCCTCCGCGACTCTCAAGACTGCAACCGAACGAGGTCCTATCACAAGGATCAAACACAAGGAGAGTCTCAAAACAGTGTATAGCTACTGTAGGCGGGTAGAGAAATTAATTCTGAAACGAACGCAACTCGAATCGCGGAAAACGGAGCCCAAACGGGCCCCAAACGGGTCGAGAAAGACGATACTGTGCAAAATCAGACGTCTGGAACTCCTTCCAGACGTCTTAAACGGTGGATCAGAGAATTACCTGTTCGGCTTGGTTCCCCGGACGTCCAGAAGTCTGCGGGGACGTCTGCCTAGATCCAAGACGTCCGATGGTCCCTCCGGACGTCTGGAGGTCACTCCCGCCGTCTGGTACAACTTCCAGACGTCTGATTCGCAAAGGATGACGAATCAGCGAACCTGCGCAGAGCCAACCCCCCTCCCTCAGTACGGTCAGTCGACAAGAATGAAGAAGAAAGCGGAAACTCACCTTTCAGACGTCTGTATGATCTCACAGACGTCGACCTTGCCGTCTGGATATCAATCCAGACGTCTGATTCTGGAAATTTTTCCAGAATCAGAACCTTGCTCGGCCTCCGCTCGCGACGCCGCCCGCGTCGCACCTCGCGCGTCCGCTGCTCCGCCCGCAGCAGGTCCCTCTCCGCGACGCTCTGCGCCCCCTGCGCCCTCCGCCGGCCGGCCAAGCCGCTCTTGGCGAGCTCGCCCTCACGGCAGAGCCCCGCCCTCGCACGCCGCAGCTCCTCCGCGCTTACTGCGGCTGCCGCTGCCGCTGCGCCCTCGCCTCCGCTCGCTCTCGCGCACTGGCAGGAGAAGAAGGAGGAAGATGGTGGAGACGGGAGGGGAGGTGCGCCCCCCCTTTTAACGCCGCGCGGAGAGGAGAGAGAAGGCGGTTGCAGCCGCCTGCAGCCGCAGAGAAAGAGGGCAGAATCGCAGGTCTGCGCGCACAGGCGCGCAGACGAATATCCCGTGCGAGCATAACTGTTCGTCAGACGTCTGTAAACTATCCCGGACGTCTGGTCAGACGTTTGGATGTGATCCCAGACGTCTTGACAGACGTCTGGGCCACCTCCCAGACGTCTTAAAAGGCGTCTGGGGCACGCGCTCGTTACAGATGTACAATAAGAAGGCATAGAGGCTAAAACTACCTTTAGTAACACCAGTCTTCCTCCACTGGAAAGAACCTTAGAGGCCCAACTCGATTGCCTTTTCTCCAGTCTTCCAATCTGCTGCTGCCATTTCTGTAATGGAATTCTCTTATCTAATAGCGGTAAACCCAAGTATGCAATCGGTAGGGAACCCTCTACCATATGCAATGCTAGGCTACAAGAGCTTGCCTCCTGGGTAGTCATGTGGAAGGGGACAAACGTGGATTTGGAAAAATTAATCTTCAACCCCGATGCTTCCTTAAATATTTCTAGTAGGATACTGATGCTTCTTTCTCCTTCTTCAGATCCCTTTACAAAAAATAAAGTGTCATTTGCGTACCGAAGGATCGATGTTTGCATTCCATTCCCTGTTGAGAGACCCTTGAACAGGTTTCTCTTGCAGCATCTAGTTGCACATTTGGCCAACGTATCTACCGCCGAAACAAAGAGCATGGGGGCAGCGGACAACCTTGTCTTACCCCTCTCCTCGGTCGAATCCATCCACCTGCTGGATTTCCGTTAAGTAGGATGGAGAAAGACGTTGTTGCAACACGATGCTTCATCCACTCTACCCATCTAGTTGGAAACCCTCTTTTTGCCAAGGCTTCCCAAATAACCGTCCATTGGACAGAGTCATAAGCTTCACTAAAATCCACTTTCCAAAGGAAGGCCTTTTTCTTCTCCAGCAGGACAGAATCTCTGAAGCAATCACATATCCATCTAAGATGTTCCTTCCTGGAACAAAGGTCTTTTGCATAGGATGAACAATGTCACCTAATACTCCCCTTAGTCTATTTGCAAGGACCTTTGTCACTTTGAGATAAATAGCATTAGATAGCGCAATAGGTCTGAAATCTTCAATAGCCTCCACCCCCTCCTTATTGGGGAGTAAAAACATATAAAATTTGTTGATCCTATTAAACCCCTGATTTCCCATTGCAAACTCACTAACCACCTACGTCACATCTTCCTTCAGTAGCAATCAAAATTCCTTATAGAAATGGATTGAGAAACCATCAGGTCCAAGGCAAGCATCTGCATTCAACCCCATATGGCCTTCCTAACCTCATCTTCAGTGAACTCCCCAATAAGATCTGTTGTCCATATGGCCTTCCTAACCTCATCTTCAGTGAACTCCCCAATAAGATCTGTTGTCTGCCCCTTAGAGATAGAAGGGACATCTGATCTAGACCACCTCCAACACCCCATCCTCCTCCCTTTGAAATCGCTAAAGTAATCTACAGCTGCCTTACCAACTGCCTCCCTGTCCTCATAGTTAGTATCATCTATCCTCACTTTGTCTATCCGATTCCTTCTTCGCCTCCTTGAGGCCATCATGTGAAAAAATTATGTTAGAATCTCCTTCTTTAAGACATTCCTATCTAGATTTGCCCTTCCACTCAACCTCCGTTTTCTTGTCTTCCACTTGCACTCTGTAAATGAGTCAACCTAGCTGAGCGGTCCTCCTTTGAGAGGGTCCCTATGTCTTCCTCCCTATCCAACTGTGCAATCTCCGCTAGGGCAGTGCTCTTTTTCCTATATCTTTCTTCTCTGATTTGTTTTTATGCATCCTTAGGAAAGATCGTAGCTCTCTTAACTTATGTTGTAATCGAGCTGTTGCTGATCCAACTATTTGGAAGGATCTTCATTTATCCTCCACTAGCTCCTTGAACCCTTCTTCCATTAGCCAAGCTATGTCAAACTTAAAGTAGGTTCCAAAGTATCTCTCCTTATTTGATTGCCACATCAGTGGACTGTGGTTAGAAATGGCCTCTCTAAAGGGCACACATCAGCAAGTGGCATTGCCTTTGTCATCTCAACTTTGGCAAAAAATCTTTATTTGAGGGACCCCTTTTCCCCTCTCTGTGACCATTGAGGCGAAGCCAGAGCTGAAGAGGACTTACGCTCAGGCATTCTGTGGGCCTAACTGAGCTGCGGTGATTGGGGGAGACGAGGAGGGGGGTGGCACTGCTAGGTTGTCGACAAGGCACGCTTGCAAGGTCAAGGGCCACGTTAGCGATCTCGAGGATGGCGTGAAGAATGTCGCGGCGGTTGCGAAACATGACTTTTCGGGGATTTGTGGCATTGATTGCGAGGATTTTTCCACAGGGCTCGATGAACTCGCCATTTATAGTGATTTGAGAGGCAATATTTTGGGGCGCTCTTATGGCGCATCCCAACGCTTCAAACAGGGGGAGACTGGATCTGTTTACGGATCCGGGTTTGGTATGCCTCCATCGTAGGATTGGTTATTATCATTGAAAACTTTGGGTGTATGTATATCACTGCTAAGTAGTTTGCTTTCACTTGTTTGTTGTTAATGATTCTCTAACAATGGTTAATTCTAGATGGCACATCGAGCAATTTTAATGCAGTTATAGGAAAAAGACCATGCTGCCCTTCCTTGCAGATCTGGGATCTTGACAAAATGACGGATTGAGAAGGAAAATTTTGAGGCTATGGCTCTGTGACAAAGTGGCAGGTTGAGTGTGTGAAAAGGGAAGGAAAATGCTGAGTGTACTCACTTTGACAGCATGTGGAGATGGTCATTGTGTTAGAATAGGATATCTTTGTAGGGAGGTTATGAGATCTTTGGTCTTCTGTTATTAAAATGGCTATGCCTGGTTTTGGTCCATGATATGTTCTCTTTTTATATGTTTGGACCTTGTTGCTTGCAAAGGTGAAGGAAAATTACCAACTTAGGCTTTATTTCATGCAAATAGTATACTAAAATGGGATGTTTAGCCACATCTTAGGCATCTGCATTTAATCCTTGTGATCCAGTTTAGTTCTGCTGCCCTGTTATTTTCATGGTTCAACTTGCATTTCTCTACATTATGGCACATGCTCTGTTTTCTTAAAAATTGCCCAGAGAGGACAATAAATTTTGCTTTCAACCACAAACAACTTTCTTTTTCAGGGAGTTTGAAATTATGTCAAGTGCTTTGTTGGTTATTGCTGAATAAATTGGATCTTACTGAGCCATATGATATGTTTTTAAAATTGTTCAGTGGTGCGTATTCTTTGACACATTCTTTTACCATGTGATCAGATGGAAAGAGCAAAGATTTACTGACAATGAAACAGAATGAAGAGGAGTGGATAGAGTATCGAAATGTGATGGCCGATGTTATCAAAGAGAGTGGACTTGATCAGAAAATATTTTATGATCTTCGAGGGAATCATGATCAATTTGGTGTGCCAATGACTGGTGGAACATATGACTTCTACAGCAAATACAGCAATAATGCTCGTGCTGGACGATCTGGAAATGTTTTCAGTATAACACTAAAGGTAATTATGTATCAAATGGATGCAATTTGTAATGCTGATCGTTCTAGTCAATGTGCAGATGAATTGAGCTTGACTCGATCATGAAGAATTTACTAGAGCATGTCCTGTGGATCACAAATATCCATTCAATTCATATGACAGAAAAATCTTGATTTATTTTCAGATTCATATGTGCATTGTCTCTTAAAGAGAATATAGACAAATCCAAATTCCTCCCCATTTGATTTTAAGTCCTTGGTTACATGTGGCCGTCATTAGGCTTTTTGTAACTTGGAAATCAACTTGCTCCAGAAGGCATAGAAAGGATATAACAAGTGAAGTCAACTAAAACATTTAAGGAGCCTCATTTTTGCCCCACTCAAAATAAAAGTCAGTCTGTGAGGCACTTCTAAGCTAAGGCATTCTAAACCAAGGGGACATACTTCTAATTTCATCTCAATTTCTAACTCAAATATCAACGCACCATTTATTTCGTCAACCCAACGTGAATTTATCTCTGGAATCCAAACTTTAGTCCTAAACTGTCATCCAAAATTAATTAAGCTCAACTGGTGTCTGTACTTTAAGCTATCTAAGCATGAGCCAAAACAGAAATTCGTGGGCTTTTGTACCTCAAAATAACTAATAAGTTGCTTAAGTCTCATACTGTATCAATATGTATGCCTATGCTAGGGTAGGCCTTTTTCATCTTGTACCACTGTGAGTAGTTAGGAAAGAGGTGTTAAATGTCGGGGTGACCTTTTTTCCTGGAATGGGAGAGGATGAAACCAGCTATTAAATCAAACTAATAAGCCGTTGCAATCGTTACCTATACCTGTAGAAATGCACTATGTCAAGGACCATGTTTTTGACTCATAAATGAATCCCCTTGAAAATAGTCCATTTCAGTGCTAATGCCAACTCTAGACATTAAGGTGATATTTTTAGGCTGGCATGGACAATGTCCTCCAGACCCAATCTATAAAGTTATCATATCCAAATGGTCTGACATTCCTGCTCATATTATCTTTGAGACCACTTCATTCACCCAACTGGTGACCTGTCCTCTATTGAGCTTCTACTTATAAATGCCCATATATTGGTAAAATTCTATTTTAGATGACAAGAATGCCTTCAATGTCATGATGTAACATGCATGTGCATTGAATTAAACTCCCTATCTGCTTATCTCATGCCACACAATCCATTGTTGTGACATCCCCAATCCACAGATTCGCCCAAGAGATGAGGGCACCGACCAACAGGCTAACAAGACCTTTTCTGCCTAACAGCATATATGCATGCCCACCCAATACATTGAATATTTCTAAGCAAATAAGTAAGCAATAAAATGATAGTTCTAAATAAATGCAAGAAAAGTAGAGGTAATACAACTTGGAATGGCATGCTGCCGCCCTAATTTATTGAAAAGGAAAGAAAACCTAAAATAACAATAAAAGAACTAGCTGCACTGAAAACTGACATTGCCACACCTTTGGCACAACAATTGCAAACTGAACTCCTCGATGTAGGTCTACCTTGAGTCTCTTGTTTTCTGGCTTGAAGGTCAAATAAGGGATAATGAACAAATAATCCTGCAAGATAATAAAAGAGCATGATGCTGCATAAAATACAATGTATTCAAGTTGACAATTTAATGTAAATAAAACAACGATAATTTAATGTTAACCTTTCCTGATTATCTTATTTTATGTTGAGTAGGGACTATTTTGTTAGTTTATTATTCTGTCTGATTTTTTATGTAATCTTCCCAACACCTCTCTATATATAAAGAGGTGTAGGGTTTCTGTGATGAATAAGACTCTTCATTTCTTCCCACTTGGTATTAGAGTGGCGATCCTAGATCGACGCTCAGGTATCCCACCTAAACAAGCCTCCAAACTAAAACAACCAAAACCTTAATCTCCGTCCTCGAGTCAAGCGGCGACGCGGGCTTGTAGCATGAGGCAGGAGTGAGCGGTGCTCGTCTGCAGCGGTGGTGGTTGCATGCAGCAGTGGCACGGGCTTGTAGCACGTAGCAGGAGCGAGCAGTGCTCGTTTGCAGTGGCGGTAGAGGCACAGCAGGGTGGCGCATGTTGTGTAGCAGCATGTGTAGTGCAGCCCACCGGCCGGCAGGAGCGCTGCTGGTGGATCTGGGTTGGATCCTCCTCGCCTGCAACGCCTTCGTTGGTTCTTAAGGGTCATTAAGGGTCCCTCCTGACCCTAGTGTGCCCCTCCTACCATCTGGATGGATCTCATGATCATTTGACGTGATTTCTGAGGATCAAATCGCCCGGATTTCATGTTTGATCGTGTGATTTGTGATCTGATCGTGGTTCTACAGATCTGACGAAGACATTTCATATCTGATTTCTGCGGATTCCTAGCATATTCGAGAGTATGGCCGCTTCATCATCCGAAGTGTCTTCGGAGAATCCTCTGGAGAGTGGGAATTACAAAAACCCATTCTCCGTGCCTATCATGAAGCTAGATGAGACCAACTATGCTTGTTGGTCTCAAATGTTCCTGATGACCATGGAGGGTCATGACAAGGAAACACCTTCCACTTGAGCCAGAGCCTCAAAACAAAACTGGGAAGTACTCGTCTTGGAAGATGGATAATGCCTTAATGTGAGCTTGGATCATGAATGTTGTGTCACCTCAGATTGGAGATGGCATCATGTATTGCAAGACTGCAAAGGAGATGTGGGATACACTTCATGATACGTATTTCTATGAGAAGAATTCAAGCAAGGTCTATTAGATCTACAATTACATGTTCTCCCTCAGATAGGAGGGACAATCCTTGACTCTATTATGTCGCTCTGAAAGGACTTTTGGAGAAATATAATGCCTGCAGACTAGTATGCACATGCAGTACTCATCTGAAGTATCGCAAGGAGATGATAGTGCTTCACTTTCTCTTTAGACTAGGCCTAGAGTATGATGCTGCAGGGTCTTAGATTTTGACGCTGTCAGAGTTACCGACACTTGAGGAGACTTACAACAGACTGAGTCGGATTACTATGGCGGCTCTTGCTATTGAGATTATTGGACGACCTCTGCATTGGCTATTGGTGGAGGTCGAGGCATGAGAGGGGTATCTTCTACTCGTGGACGTGGTCGTGGCAGAGCACAGACAGGCAAACCATGACCCATGTGCACTTTCTGTGGCAGGATTGGTCATATGGAGGCTTCCTACTGGTCTAAGCATCGGAGACCTCTTGTTGCCAATTAGGTGGCTGCTTCTGAGACCAACTCTGACACAGTGTCACGTGTTGAGTATGATGCTGTGGTGTAGAGGCTGGCTCAGGTTACTTAAGTGGCCTCATTTTCTTCAGATACTGTTGCTGTTGTCGCCTTAGGTATAGAATCTGTTTTTACTGTATCTGATAGGTCTACTTGGCTAGTAGATTCAGGTGCATCCCAGCACTTGAGTGATGATCATAGAGATTTTTAGCACCTTCAGCCTGTATGTCTTGGTAGGACCGTTCAGGTAGCAGATGGAAGACATGCCAGGGTTGATGGTTAGGGGGAGGTGCCAGTCACTCCCCATATGAAGTTGCCAAATGTTCTGCTTGTCCCTGATTTCCCAATGAGCCTATTATTTGTTAGTTGGATTACAAAAGATCTCAATTGCAGGGTGATATTTGATGATATTGGTAGTTTGTTTCAGGACAAAGCTCACGAGACGGATGATTGCTGGCGGACATGAAGAGGGGGGTATGTATCACTTGTCTCAGATGCCATTTGCTGCACAGCGCCAGGGAGATGTGTGTTTTGCTGCTGGGAGTGTCTTGCAGTGGTATAATTGCCTTGGTCATCCTTCATTGGACAAGCTACGTCAGATCATGCCTCATATTTTGTCAGCCACGAGATTCACTGTGATGCGTGTTAGATGGGAAAGCACCACAGAGCTATTGTCCTGCTAGTTCTATGACTTCTGATTCCTTATTTACTTTGTTGCATTTAGATGTATGGGGTCCCAGTCGAATTCCAGATTGGCTAGGATATAAGTATTATTTGGTGATAGTGGATGATTGTTCCAAAGTTACTTGACTCTTTTTGTTAAAGAATAAGTCAGACGTTAGGTTTGTTATTGAAAATTTTATCATAGAAATAAAAAATCAGCTTTCTTCCACTGTCAAGATTGTACATACTGATAATGCATTAGAATTTTGTACGACGTATGAAAAATTTTTACAGATCTCATAGTGAGGTTCATCAAATCATGTGTCCCCATATATCGCAACAAAATGGAGTAGCAGAGCGGACACACAGACATATTTTCGATGTGACATGGACTCTTTTGATACATCATAATGTGCCTTCAAGTATTGGGGAGATGCAGTTGCTGACCGCATGTTACTTGATTAACCGAATGCTTAATTCTGTTATATCTGAGCAGGTGCCTTGGCAGATATTACTCCAAGAAAGTTGTTTCAGTTGCCACCTTGGATTTTTGGCTGTGTAGTCTTTGTACATGTTACTGGGCTAGACAGAGATAAATTGGCCACTAGGGAAGTCAAATATGTTTTTCTGGGTTACAGTCACACCCATAGGGGATATAGATGTTATAATCTTCTACAGAAGAGGCACTTTGTCAGTGTCGATGTCACTTTTCATGAGGTTGTCCTGTATTTTTCAGTTATTGGGAGGTAGTTAGTACTTGAGGTGGAGAGGGTTCCCATGCCCATTCCTTCAGTTCAGTTCGGTGACTTTCCAGCTATTCCGATAGGGTCATCAGATACTACAGTTATTGATAAGGATCGATTCAGAGATCCTCCACTGGTAGAGATCCTCCACTAGTTTTTAGTAAACTAGTCACACATTGGAAGCATGCCCCCCTTTTCAGCACTATCATCCTCCCTACAACAGGTATGTGTTGAGACTATTGACCTCTGTGTCTCTGGTGATGACTCTATGGGTGCTATACCAGTCACTTCTGAGGCCATATCTAGTGGCAAGGGAGCATTATCATCTGAGCTAGAGTCTGGTTTTGATGACATAGACCTTCTGATTGCTATTCGGAAGGCCCCTAGGAGTTGTGCACATTATCAGATGGTAGGAGTTGTTTCCTCTAATGGCCTGAGTTGGTCATTTGCCTTGTTTACAGATGCCCTCACTTCTACACAAATACCAGTTACATATCAGCAGGTCATACTCGATCTGAAATGGCATCATGCTATGGAGGATGAGATGGCTGCACTTCAATCTCGCCAGACTTGGGAGCTTACTTTGTTGCCACCTGGTGCGCGCATAGTTGGGTGTCGTTGGGTCTTTGCCATGAAATACAATCAAGATGGGTTAGTTTCTTGGTACAAGACTCGGCTTGTGGTAAAAGGGATTCACCCAGATATATGGGGTGGATTTCTTTGACACCTTCTCTTTTGTGGCTTGACTTCCTACAGTCCGGATTCTTATTTTTGTAGCTACTCATTTTGACTAGACTTTATTTCAGTTGGATGTAAAGAACGCCTTCTTGTATGGTGATTTACAAGAAGTGTATATGCAGCAGCCCCTGGGATTTGAGGCTTAGGGGGAGTGTGTGCAGGCTGAAGAAGGTGATATCTGGCCTTAAGTAAAGTTCGTGAACTTGGTTCCATAAGCTATTAGAGGTTGTTGAAGGCATGTGACTTATTCTCTCTACTGCTGATCATTCCTTATTTGTGAGGAACATGGACAAGGGGATTATGACTCTTCTTGTCTATGTAGATGACCATATCATCACTGGTGATGACTCCACTGGGATAGTTGAGGTCAAGCATAAGTTGGTAGAGAAATTCGTCATGAAGGATCTGGGTTCATTGAGATATTTCTTGGGCATAGAAGTAACAAGAGAAAAGAGTGGGATTGTCCTTAGCTAAAGGAAATACACTCTTGATTTACTGTAGGAGACTGGGATGGTGGGATTCAAGTCTGCCAACATATCCATGGATTTTAAGATACACCTGTATGATTATGAGTCCAAGCCTGTTGAGAGCAGAGGATACAGTCAGTTGATTAGGAAGTTGCTTTACCTTACTATCATACATCCATATATCTCGCTTGCAGTTGACAAGCTTAGCCAATTTATGGATAAACCGATTAAGCAGCACTGGGATGTTGCTTTGTAGGTGCTCAGGTACTTGAAATGAGCACCAGGATGTGGATTGCTATTCAGGAGAGACAGGACTATGAGTATAGTAGGATACTCTGATGTGACTATGTGGATGTCTCTCTAATAGGAAATCCACTACTGGATTTTGTACTTATGTGGATGGTAATCTGGTAACGTGGAGAAGCAAGAAAGAGTGTATTGTCTCGCTTTGGTGCAGAGTCAGAGTATAGAGCCATGGCACAGACAATTGTTGAGCTTCTGTGGGTCAGATCTGTGTTACTTGATTTACATGTCAAGGTTGAGGAGCCCATGGAGATGAGATGTGACAACAGCCCGGCTACCTACGTAGCCAACAATCCCATGTTTCATGAGCGTACAAAACATGTTGAGATCGACTGACACTATACCAGAGATCTGATCTAGAGAGGACTTCTTTTTACATCTGTTGCTTCAGAGAACCAAACTGCAGACATTTACCAATCCTCTTGCCAGATCTGCTTTCGAGGCTTACTGTGACAAGTTGAGCGTGATAGATATTTGTGCTTCAACTTGAGGGGGAGTGTTGAGCTTTCCTAGTTATCTTATTTTATGTTGAATATGGACTATCTTGTTAGTTTTTTTTTCTTTCTGGTTCTCTTGTGTATTTTTCTCAACACCTCTCTCTATATAAAGAGGTCTAGGATTTCCATGATGAATAAGACTCTTCATTTCTTCCCACAGGAATGGATAGGATGTGAGGAACACATGTAAAATTCAAAACAAAAAGGTGAGAAAATTGCATGAACAACCTTCAATCAATGCATCAAACAAGAGAAAGTAGAGTAAGAGGAGGATAGGAGAAGATTAAAAAGCGAAGGTTTTATACTAGAAGAATAGTAGAGAGATAAGTACTAGTGTTCTTTATTTTTTTGTTAAAATTTACATTATGGGGACTGTCGACCCAAATCTGAACGCAATATCATACAATTCAAACCCAAGTGAAGATGTTGTATAGTGCTTTATTAGTTGGATCCCCCCTCTCCACGTGCACAAGTCTAGATGGTATCTCCCAATTGTTGTGTATAAAACTCTATTCTTTGGTTGCCCCACCTGCCATGTAAGAACAAGATATCAATGCTTACAACTGCATACCACTTCACTTTTGAAAGCTTTCCTAGAATCCAAGGAAAATGCTACTTCTTGGTTTCATGTTTAATTTCAAGTGAAGAGGTTATGCAGTGCTTTATCAGTTGCAATTACTTCACAGTGGATCCCCCCTTGCCACTTGCATGTCTAGACAGTGTCTCCCAATTGTCATGTATAAAACTCTAGTCTTTGGTCGCCCCCATCTGCCATGTAAGAACAACAAGATATCAATGCTTACAACTGCATACAACCACTTCACTTTTGACTCTTTGAGGGTGTAGAAGCATTATAAAGTTTTCCTAGAATCCAAGGAAAATGCTACTTCTTGGTTTCATGTCTAATTTCATTAGCAATTAATCATGCATTTTGTTAGGAATAAGAGAGGTCACATGGCAGCCAATCAAGAGGTGCCTTGGGCACCGATTTTGGGTCCTAGGAGTCCAGTTTTGGTATTTGCTTAAGGTGTAGGTTTTGCTTATTTGTTATGTTTGATCTTAGAAAAGTTGTTTAAAGGATTTGATTTATTTTAGGATTTGTTTTTTCTTATTTTAGAGATAAGATTTGATTAGTTTGTTTCTTGTTTTAGAGGATATATTCTCTATATAAAAGAAAGCTTTCCTATTGCATTTGTTTTTTGAGTTAATGCAATAATATTTCCTACAATCTCCAACTCCTCTCCCTCTCTCTCAATATTGCCGGCCACTAGCCCACAGCAGTCGATGACTGCTGCTGCTGCTTTCTTTCTCCCTGTTCAACATGGAACAATACCCTTTGGATTGTTTTTCTACACGCCTAGGAGCCTCCACGCTCTAAGTTTGTGCCATTCTTGACATGGTGTCAAAGCCTACAATCTAGGCTCCTTGACGTGCGTGTTCTCTTGGCTACACACGTGTGGTTCCCATCTTTGACAAATCTTCCTCGACAAATCCAGTGCCTTACGCGGAGGATGATCTTAAAAGATGGCTGACACCACTGCTACAACCACCAAAGCCATGTTGTCAATGAAGATGATGGAGTTCGAAGCCTAGAAAAGAGAAGAGGAGATTTATTAAGTTATATGATTTGTGATCTTTATATTGACATTTTATATCTTATTTTTTACTCTCTTTCAAAAGAGGAGATTTTCCTGGAGAAAAGATGTCAAGTATTATGTATGGAGTCACATCAGTTTATCGCCCCAAGAAGAGGACACCATAGTCCATACAACGAATTTTGAGGTTGCTAAAAGAAGCAATGACTTCTTAGGTTGCGAAAAGACTAGAGGTTGATTCAAGAAGTTCTTTTCCTAAAGATCTAGACAAGGTGCAAAGGTTCCACGTGGGGCTACTAGCACCTTACGCGAGGATTTACTTACATCCGTTGATCTTAAGAAGATACAAATAGAAGAGAAGAATGCAATGGCAGTCGTCGTGATGACTATTAAGGTTACCACAGACGCAACGACTTTGGATGTCGTAAGAGGCTACACCGTCGCTTCTTCTAAAGATAAGGTCGAGAGCATGACTCTCAAAAAAGAAGAGTGGTAGAGCATTTAGCCTCACAAGTTTGAAGACCAAGTTATCGTCCTCTCAGCCTCGACTTAAGGGGGAGTGCTGGGAATAAGAGAGGACATGTGGCAGCCGATCAGGTGGTGCCTTGGGCACCGATTTTGGGTCATAGGAGTCTAGTTTTGGTATTTGCTTAAGGTGCAAGTTTTGCTTATTTGTTATGTTTGATTTTAGAAAAGTTGTTTAGAGGATTTGTTCTTTCTTATTTTAGAGATAAGATTTGGTTAGTTTGTTTCTTGTTTTAGAGGATATGTTTTCTCTATAAAAGAGAGCTTTTCTATTGTATTTATTTTTTGAGTTAATGCAATAATATTTGCTAATTTCCAACTCCTCTCCCTCTCTCAATGTCGCCGGCCACCATCACCACATGCCACCATCCCACAGCATCCGGTGGCTGCTGCTTTCTCTCTCCCCATTCAATGTGGAACAGTCCTCTTTGGACTATTTTTCCACATGCCTAGGAGCCTCCACACTCCAAGCTTGCGCTATTCTTGACACATTTATTCCACAAGAAAAGAGTATAATAATATCCGTGCTAGGTTTGATGGGCATATTAATTTTTGCAGTATTTCATTTATTCAGAGCTACCATATTAGGTATTTTCAGAGCTAACGTATTAGGTAATCTAACTAGAGTCCCATCACAGGATAAATAGTTTGTCAGCAGTTCTAGACGTCAATTTCATTAGAAGATTCGTCAACCATCCTTAACCATTCAGCAATATACATAATCACAACAATCACAAAACACCTATAAACAACATGAACACATCACTAAACAAAAGTGGGCATGTAGGTCTTTTATAATAGAATGCAATAACATATGATATGGTGAATTTCGATAAAAAACTTCCCATGGATGATGATTAGCAATCGAACTATTATTTATAATTATTGTTTGGTAACTACGTGTAAGTGGTTTCACAAGATATAAAAACAAATTTGAATCATTTTAGTCCACTATAAAACTTATGTGTGTGTGTATCACATATTAGCTTGTCCAATGGCATGCATGGTTTGTCCAAGTTGATTCAGATAGTACATGAAATAGCACAATTTAGTTAACATGACGACATCCTGAACCATTATATTGCACATGAAGTAATATGATCCAGCTAACATCAACAATCATTGTTAAGCGTATGCATTGATTAATGAATGCGTATTTAATCAAGTGTGGGCTTCCAACCAGTCAAGAGAATGGGGTAGGCTACCTACGATTACGTGTGGGTTGAGTTTTTACCTCATAAACACATTCCTAGGTGCATGTGGTGATGATTAAGCATGTGGGTACATTGATAAAGAAGGATGAATAGTGCACAAGCGTCACTGGCTTGGGAAAAGATTAGATGGCAACAACCACCTAAGGATGCTAATAGAAAAAGTGGCATGAGGAGTAGGAATGGGTGGTGGTTGTGAGATATCATGAGGAAAAATGGGGATTGGAAGGTAGTTGTGAGGTGATCACATGGGAGATGGGTGGTTGGGTGGGGAAAGGAGCATGGAAGGACCGACAGAGGGGTGGTGACGAGGTGTTGAGAAGCTATAGGGGATGGTTGGGTAGAGGGAAAAAGGAGAAAGGTAGGTGGTAGGGAAGAGGGGCTACCGGAGGAAGATGGAATGGAGACGAAGAGGGGTGGGGAAGGTGGTTGCGGCACATGATGGGTAGTGCCTAAGGCAGAGAGGCGATGGCGAGGAGATGCTATAAGGGAAGAGGAGGTGGTAGCTACACTAGCTGTAGGGGAAAAGGACAACGAGAAAAGAGGAGTGAAAGGTAGTCATGGCGATGTGAGGAAGAGAGAGAGGAGGCAGGGTTATTGGTCCACACTGGTGGGTAGTGGTGGTGGTTGGAAGGAGAAAAGGAGCAGAGAGGAGGTGGCGGCAATAGGGAAGGGGAGAGGAACTGGAGTGCATTTGGGTAAATAGGAATGAACACATACATGTGGATGGGGTATATTATTGAGGGGTGGGTTTAACATATATTATAATAATATATGTGTGGAGTTTCAGGTGCAAACTGGGTGTGGAGTCTCTTCCACGAGGGAGAAATATGCAGCAGCAGGCTGCTGCAGATGGATCCTGTTCACGCAACAGGGAGAGAAGAGAGATGACTGCAGTCAGTCTTGAAGAAGAAAGGGAGAGAGAGGGAGTTGTTGGTACTGATTTGTAAACCAATAATGCATTAACTTAACTTAAAACAATTACATAGGTTCTCTTTTATAGAGAGAACAAATTCTAATCTTCTAAAACACTCAATCCCAATCTAATCAAATCGCCTAAAAATATCCTTAATTGACTCAACTAATTGACACCTAAAAACATACCAAAAACCACAAAACTTGGACACAGGGACTGCCATGTGGCACTGCACGTGGCTTGATAGACCTGTCACGTGAAACTGCCACGTGGCCCTTTATTCCTCACACTCCCCCTCAAGTCGAGGCCAGGAGGACGATGACTTGCTGAACTTTGTGATGAGGCTAGAGTCTCCTCCACTCTTCAAGCGCCGTATCTTCAATCTTCTCTTTGATAGGAGTGACAGCGTAGCTTTTCACAATCTCAGAAGTTGTTGCTTCTTTGGCAACTTCGATAGTTGTCGTGATGGCTGTCGTTTTCTTCTCCGTCTCATCTTGAAACATAGCTTTGATCTTCTGAAAATCCGCAAGAGTAAGAGACTCCATGCGTGAAGTGCTAGAAGCCCCATGTATGGATCTTCTAAACTTGTCCCAACAATGGTCAGTTGAATGATTGATGCACCCACAATGCTGACAAGGAGGATCTACTTGACCTGAGCCTTTTCCCTGTCCTCTTCCACATCTGCGCCTCCATCAAGGGTTACTAGCATGATTTTTCTGACACCACCGCCGTGTTGGAATCCATTTAAGGTTTTCCAAGTTTTTCGAGACGACCATAGATCGTCTCGAGGTCCATCTCCTTATCAATAGCCAAGATTTGATCATGAGCCAGTTGATATCGGGGATTTAACCTCAATAAGAATTGCGTGGCTGGACACCTTTCTCATACTTTGGTTTGCTTGTCATAGTAGATGGGCTCGAAGATCTCTAATTCTTCAAATAACACGCCTCCATCCTCGAGTAGTATTTATTAAGGGGAAGATCCACTTGATTGCCTGTCCAAATATGGGTGTAGATATTGGCGGTGCAAGCATTGTTGGACTTCTTGGAGTATCTTTTCTTCAAGGAATCTCACATCTTGTGTGCCGTTGTCTTGTACAACATGTTGGAGGCAATCGATGAATTGACTGAGTTCACTGGCCAATTCATCATCATGCAGTTCTTTTCTCAAAAAAAAAAAAAAATCATTATGTAGTTCTCTTTCTCCCACTTCTTTGTGGAATCCTTGGACTTAGTCTCTTCTTCGAGGAGGACATGCAACATGTCTTGTCCTCCCATGAAGATTTTGAATGCTTGATCTCATAGGATATAGTTCGAGGCACCTTGAAGTTTGATTGTGGTGCCTTGAACTATCACCTTTCCTTCCCTAGCGTTGATCTGATTCTTGCCTTTGGCCATCCTCGTCTTAAAAATCGATTCTTCCTTCGCTTGTACGCACTGTGTAAGGCGTTGGATGCGTGAGAGAAACCACTCGCTAGAGCCCCCTGCTTGACTCTTTGGGCCTCGCGTAAGGTGCCAAGGACCTTCAAGGAGTTCGTTAAGAGAACTCTGAAGTCGACGAAGATGCCTCGACACACGAGGCTTTGCAACATGTGGGAATCACGCACAAGACAACCTTCTTGTGCGTGATCTGCTTGCAGCCGAACAGGAAGTCACGCACCCTGCTGTGCGTGGCTTTTCTTCTCTTCTCCTTCCTACATGTGTAGGAACTCCCCTGGAAAGAGCCTAGATTGCAGGCTCTGATACCATGTGGAGTTTCGGATGCAAACTAGGCATGAAGACTCTTCCACAAGGGAGAAATATCAAGCAGTAGGCTTCTGCAGATGGACACTGTTCACATGACAGGGAGAGAAGAGAGAGGGCTGCAGTCGATCTTGAAGAAGAAAGGGAGAGAGAGGGAGTTGTTGATACTGATTTGTAAACTAATAATGCATTAACTCAACTCAAAACAATTACATAGGTTTTCTTTTATAAACAGAACAAATCCTAATCTTCTAAAATAGGAAACAAACTCAATCCTAATCTAATAAAATCACCTAAAACATATCTCTAATTGACTCAACTAATTGACACCTAAAAACATACCAAAAACCACAAAACTTGGACACAAACCCAAAATAGCCCTTAGGGCCGGTGCCCCTTGGGTGCACATAGGGATTGCCACGTGGCCCTTTATTCCTCACAATATGTATTTCTTGAAAAATATATAATATATGTGGTAAATGGTTAGTGGATCAGAGAGTGTTCTCTCTTCTTTTTCTTTTTTTTCCTTTTCCTTTGAACTTGTAGATTTATTTAATTTTACATTTATTTGTAAGGGTGTGTTGTACATCTTTTTGTTCGTTGTTGGGTTGTATTACAATTTATCCTTTACTTATCTCTATATAAAGAGAGATAGGGTCCTCAATAAGAAATTTGAGTCTTTCATTACTTCCTACTGGACTAATTAAGGGAATAATTTAAAGGAAAAGAAAGGTGGATGTTTACTCAAAATACCTCAACTTACACGGAAATTGCAATTTTCGCTATAGAACTTTCATTAAAATAAAGCATTAGCCCCTAGAATTGGATTTATGTGAGGAATTCAACATTGACTTTGAAATTGGGCTTGGATTTGATGTTCGAGGTCATTAAAATGGTCACCCTGCTTGTTCGTGAAAAGAGCCTTCGAATCTAGTTCCACAAGCAAGTTATCAAGCATAGGTTGCTTGCTCAAGCCACCAGTGATAATGTGCCTTTGAATTCTGCTGGTTGTGGGGCTCAAAAGCTTGACCACATGTAGCTGAGATTTGCATTTTAGGGTTTGATTTAGATCCAGTTTTTCAAGCTTTGGTGAATTTGAGTTGGGCACTTGGTTAGACAATTTTCTACCCATGTTGTTGGGTATGGCTGGGACACAGACTGGTGGTCTGCCAAAATTTCTGGCGTTTCCTAGAAACATGATTCATCTCCTTGTGGTAGGCACATGGAGGCAAATTGCCCAACTCCTTGCGTGACATGTTGATGTGAACCTCTTTTACCACCAGCCTTGTGATACTTCTTGACAAAGTAATTGGTGAAGTGACGGGCTAGATCCAACTTCTCTAGTTGATTGCTGCTGATAATTTGGTTTTGATTGCTGCAACCCTTACGATTGGGACCACTTAAATACTTGGTTGTTTGTCATTATGCTTTGCTCTTAGTCTGGAATGTGCATGGAATGGTATTCAACTTCCTAGCTCTCAGTACTTTCACAGGTCCACATTTCCCTGTATGGCTGCAGATGTGGAACTTATTCGATGTAGGGCATTTTTTAAAGTAGGCAATCCCTTATGACCTGCATAGTTTTCTTATAAAACAGGTTTACTGCAAGCTTTGTATCTATACTGTTGGTCAACCAATTCCTCACCATGAAGGTGTCACATGGTTCTACTTCTTATGAACTCCTTCCTCTGGCACAATCACAATACAGAGTTCAACTTGGAACCAACGTAATGAATGCGAGCAATTTAGACTTGTGCCCATCTTCTACACACTGTGGTTTTGAGTCTCTTAGTAGAGTCTGAGTTGACAAAGGGGATAATTGGTGCATCTGATGCCTCCTTGCCTGTGATGAAGAACCTTGCAGGTGTCTGCATTAAAATGTAATGAGATGGTTGGACAAGATCAATGAGCTATTTAAACCTAATATCAGCGTCAATTATTCAATATGACCATCTCTCATTTGCTGTTCCATGTTATTTAACTTAGTCTGGAGGACATCTAGGTGCTTAATGGGGATAAAGGTGCATGCATGCTTGGGGAGTCAAGGGATGCATAGACACTTGAAAGGGACCCCATATTTCAGAGATTATATGTTGGTGAAGTGTGCTATGCTGCACCATGCGTATTCAATGTTTTGCTAAGGTGTTATTACCCCTGCTTGCTAAATAGCAACACTGTGTAAGTTTTTTAGCATTAGGGAAGTGATCAAGATGCATATTTTGTAGTGTTTATGTAGTGTAGCGAAGCCTGATGAGTAATGGTGCTAGGCATGGATCATGAGACTTGCATGGCAGTGCAGGAAGAAGACAAGGAATGGATAGAGTACAGCTGTGACCATGGCACAGTAGGAAGGTTGGCGTAGGTGTTCTGATAACCTTAGTTCCTGTTTGGTGCAATTTTAAACGGAATTTTTATCCTACGTGGCAGCCATAACTGCTATAGTAAGTAAATGAATAGTGCAAAAGTTTTATTTCCACCCATCACATCTACCACCATCCATCACATCCACCCCTCATCAATCATATATACCCCTACTAACTCACTTATTTACACCCATCACATCTACCTCCCACCAACCCACTCCATACAAATAAAAGCAAAAATCAATAATAATATATCAACTCAACTATCACATTCACACCCACTAACCTCCTCTAACTCATCCACTTATCCATCCTTAAGTCTTCCTAGACTTTACCCAATCTTAAACTTTAAACCTCTACCAAATGGGATCTTAAGGAATACCTTAGATACCATGTGGAATACAGAGATAGGCCATATCAATGAGATGCATCTATTATACGTAAAGGGTGAGAATGAAAACATTAGATAGTAGTCAATAAAGTTGTTGAGTTATATTTTGTGTATGCTTTTTATTTTTGTGTTATGCTAAGCAAGGGGTATACTTGTAACTCTACCCTTTGGTTGCCTGCCTATATAAAGGCACTTAGGGTTTTCTAATAGAATTATGGAATTTCAACCTAACATGGTATCAGAGCAACGGTCATAGACCGATGTTTGGGTATCCCATGCTGAAACTTAGCTGCCAAACCCTTGTACCCGATCCCTCTCCCTCTCTAGGGCATCATCGGCCCTTCTTCAACTCTGGTCGGCCCTCCCACTGATAGCAGTAGTGTCCCCACCGGCAGGAGGGCAACACCTCCGCCTGCAGGAGGCCCTAGCGGCACTCCCAGCGGCAACAGCGCTGCCACTAGGGCCATCGGACCTCCCAGCGCCACGTGCAGGAGGGCACCAACGCCTCCATCAGTAGCAGCGTCGTCGCCAAGGGCATTAGAGCCCTCCCAGCACCGCCATAGGAGGCCAGCAGTGCCCCCCACCGGCAGCGGCGCCACCGCTAGGGTTGCCTAAGCCCTTGGTGGCCATGTAGCAGCATTAGAGCAAGTGCTGCAGTGCCACAGGGGCCTTAGGTGGTCACCTATGATCTGATTTTGCGACTATTCGCGGATCAGTGAAATTTTTGGACCTCTATATGGTTTGATTTTTTTACTAAAATCTGTTGATCTTTGGTTTCCCACAAGTCAAATGATATGGAAGACAAGGAGGCTTTTGGCAACTCGGCGGGGAAGATATCTACCCCGAGCGCACCTCCTTTATGCAAGGAACTTTTGTCAAGTTGGATGGTACCAACTTCCTTCTGTGGTCTACCTCTTTTTCTCGATTTGTGGGATCACATTGAAAGAAATATATCTTGACGCAAGATGAACATGCTGTGAAGCCTATTGACTGGGAGGCAGACAATGATTGAGTGGCGACTTGCATGTTGAACACCATGAAGGAGCCTATCGCAAAGCGGGTTATGTCATATGCGTCTGCAAAGAAGATGTGGGAGGTTTTTCATGAGATTCATTCTCATAAGAGCAATATCAGCCGCCTCTATAGGGTGATTGAGGAGTTACATTCCTTTCGAAAGGGAACTATGTCCCTTGCCGAATATTATGGCTCTATGAAGAACCTCTGGGATGAGCAGGATACTTATCAGCCGATTTTCACAGATGTCACTGTTTTTGCAAAGCAACATGAGGCCTTTCGTTCTGTTCAATTGCTTGTAGGTCTTGGTCTTGAGTTTAAGTCCGTTAAAGATCAACTTATGACACTAGAGGAGATCCTACGCCCGCGCAGATCTATGCTTGTCTATCTAGACTTGAGATCTCTGACCCTGTCTCAGTCGCTAATTCCTCGACCATGGCAACTACAGGCCATGGTAAGGGAACCCTAGGAGGCAAGGGGAGAGGACGTGGAGTGAGAGCAGGAGGCCGTGGAAGAGGATGTGGTTTGTTCCGTGACCATTGTCAGAAGACAAATCACACAGTTGATAGGTGTCGGATAAAGCATGGGTTTCCTAAGGGCTATCAGGCCAATCAGGTCACTTATGGTGGAGATGAGAGTCTGCATTATCAGGAAGAAGAGCAAGTCAGTCCTCAGGTCACTATCTCCAAAGAGGAATATGACAGACTTGTTTCTATTTAGACTACTTCCACTGCAGGTGTTTCTGTGACTCAGAGGACAGGTACTGCTGCTAGCGCCATAGATATTTGTAAGCCATCTTGGCTTCTAGACTCAGGTGCATCTTTCCACATAACAGGCGATGTTACCCTTTTTACTTCTCTTAGACCACTTACTACTCCAGTACATGTCAAAGTATCTAATGGTGCTTTGTCCCCTGTGATAGGCTTGGGTGACATGTCTCTGTCCACTACTTTACCTCTTTCTGATGTCATGCATGCGCCCAAATTCACTTTGAATTTAATGTCTATTAGTCAGATAATTCAGGCATTAAATTGTAGAATAGTTTTTCATGACCATTTTTTCTTCTTGCAGGACCTCCTGATAATGAAGCAGATTGGTGGAGTTGAGCAGGACGGCCTCTACCATCTTGACCTTCCACAAGGGCATTATTCCATAGTTGTTGCCTCCACTTCTGCTTTACAGTGGCATCTGAGATTGGGACATCGTAGCGTGTTTGTCCTTTGCCGTTAGTTTAATTCTTTTGCTTGCGATGCTTGTCAGCTTGGTAAACATCATAGAGTTTCCTTTCCTAGTAGTTAATAAAAGAACTGAGTCCGTTTTTCTTTTATTCATGCCGATCTGTAGGACCCATGTCGGGTCGGGAGTCTTAGGGGTTTTAGGTATTTTCTCACTCTTGTGGATGATTGTAGCCGTGTCTGTTGGGTCTTTATGATGAAAGAAAAATCTGAAACTCCTATATTGATTAAAAATTTTGTGAATGAAATAAAGACTAAGATTTCTACTACCATGTCTCACAATGTCTTCCAATGTCTCACAAGGTGTTTTATTGCCTATGCCTATTGCTGCACCTCTAGGTCTCACTGAGCCAGCTTTACGTCATGATGTTCCTTCTATTTCCTATCCTAGACATCCTGAGGTGCCTACTATAGATACCTTCTCTCAGCATTTTTAGCACAAACCTCCCTTTACTACTCTACAAGTGGAGGAACCACTTTCTACTATTTCTGCTTAATCCTCTGCTGGTATTGCTGATTCAGATGGAGGCCCGGATTCTACATTACCTGAGATACCTAATGTGGATCTTCCTATTGCTCAGAGGAAGCTACAACGATCTTGTGCTAAATATTCTGTTTCCAGTTATATGTCACTTAATTATTTACCTGCAACAGAAATGCTTCTATCTTTTGTAGTTGACAGCAGAATATTTCCAGAAATCATGTTGAGGCGTCTCAGGACTCTTTCTGCCAGGGAGGAGGAGATTGGTTGCTCTTCAGTCCAGGGGTACTTGGGAACTTGTTGACCTACCTCTGGATGCTACTGTTGTGGGGTGTAGGTGGGTGTTCACCTTGAAATGCCATCTAGATGGTACAATAGAAAGATATAAAGCATGCCTGGTTGTTGAAGGTTAGACACGAACCTTTGGAGTTGCTATTTAGAGACCTTTTCTTCGGTAGCTAAACTTAATTCAGTGAGGATACTTTTCTCAGTGGTAGTCAATAGTGGATGGTCGGTTTCACAGCTTGATATTAAAAATGCTTTCCTCTGTGGTGATTTAGAAGAGGTCTATATGCACCAACCCCCTGGTTTCGTGGTTAAGGGAGTGTTAGAAAGTTTGCAGGTTGAAGAAGGCAATATATGGCCTTAAACAGAACTCCATGGCTTGGTTTAAAAGGTTTAGTAAAGCTGTGCAAGAGTTTGGCTTTACTAGATCCACTGCAGATCACTCTGTTTTTACGATGCATAGAGCTTCTGGATCTATTATCATTATTGCGTATGTAGATAATATACTACTCACGGGAAGTGATGAAAAAGGAATAGAGGATACCAAGAGGTTCTTGCATTCTCAGTTTGTTACTAAAGATCTAGGCATGATAAACTGCTTTTTGGGCATTGAAGTACATGTTGATGGTGGTCTAATGTTATCATAGCAGAAGTATGTTCTTGACATGCTAAAAGAGACAAGGATGCTAGGATGCAAGCCTGCCAGCATTCCTATGGACCCCTCCTTGCCACTTGCAGATTCTGAGAGTCCTTTGCTCGAGGATGTTACCAGGTACTGTGTTATGGTGGGAAAGTTGTTATATTTGACTGTCACGTGACCTGATATTTGCTTTGCTGCGGGGAGATTGAGTTAGTTTATGCAATCCTCTAGAGAAATCCATTAGGATGGTGTATGTTAGGTACTAAGATACCTCAAACAAGCTCCTGTGAAGGGGCTATCTTTTATGAAATATGGCTATCTTAATGTCTGGGGGTATTCAGATGCAGACTATGCAGGAGCACATGAAGACAAGAGATCTACTACTGGCTATTGTACCTATGTGAGTGGCAACCTTGTCACATGAAGAAGTAAGAAATAGAATGCTGTCTCTAGATCCAGTGCAGAATCAGAGTGTAGGGTTATGGCCCATACTACTTGTGAGCTCCTGTGGGTAAGATCTATCTTATGTGACTTGGGAGTATCGATTTTTGGTCCTACTCCCATGTGTTGTGATAACAAAGCAGTGGCATTTATTGTTAACAATCCTGCCTTTCATGAGAAAACCAAGTACATATAGGTGGATCGTCTTTATTAGAGATGCTATGATCACTGGAAAGATCACTAGACTGTACATTGCTACTGAGGATCAGGTTGTAGATGCCTTTACTAAAGTGCTCTCCAAGAAACATCTTGAGTTGTTATGTACTAAGTTGAGCATGCTCGATATCTATGTTCCAACTTGAGGGGGAGTGTTGAGTTATATTTTGTGTATGCCTTTTATTTTTGTGTTATGATAAGTGAGGGATATACTTGTAACTCTATCCTTTGGTTGCCTCTCTATATGAAGGCACCTAAGATTTTCTAGTAGTACTATGGACATTTCAACCTAACAAAAGTAATGATCACCACAGACTTTTTCGAACCATTCCAAGTTGAGATGGTAACGAAAGAACAATATAACACAATAAACAACTATACTCTAATTGGGAACATTTCTCAGAATACTGAAAAACCTGCTGCAATGTCGTTTGCCATGGGTGACTTTTTTTCCCTCTCTAACCGTGCTATTATCTTAAATGCGGTTGCTAATATACTCCTGTAAGTTTATCTAGTTTGAAGTTAAAAGCTTTTGTCTTTTGAGGATATTTCTTGCAGTTTTTAATTTCTTTGACCTATTTGATTTGTTTTTTTTTTTCCTTTAATGTAATAACCAGAGCAGTGGGTGGAAACATCTCTTGGTTGGTTTTGACAGTGCTATGGATATTGGCCTTCGTGGCCCCACAAATTTTTTGGGGCATCCTTCTGAGCAGCTACTTAATAACCTGGATATAGAACTTTCGCAATGGAATCTAAATACAAGTGAATTGCCTGTGACAAAAATATCATTTGGCCACTTTCCAATAACTTTTTCTGCACTGTCAGAAAAGGGCAGAAGCCTGAAGGATATTTTCTTGAAGCACTCGATTTCTGCTTACCTTTGTGGACATCTTCATTCTAGATTTGGCAAGAACCTGAAGTGCCATCATCATGGAGGCAGTCAGTTCCCTTTTGCAAGTGACTTTTACCAATTAAACATTCATTATGCACCAAGTAGTCTTGACAAAAATGATTGTTCTAAAGAGTCAGAATCCACCAAAGAATTCTGGGAGTGGGAGATGGGTGATTGGAGGAAGCGTAGGGCAATGAGAATACTGGCAATTGATTCTGGACATGTGTCCTTTCTAGATACCGATTTAAGTCTTGGAATTAGGAAGACAATCATATTGCCAACATTTCCTCTGGATTCACGCTTCATGCAAAGGTTGTCTTCCTACCATGATTATGAATGTCAATCCCTTGAAACTGCATCTTATGAGACTGTAAGGGCTCTGGTTTTTTCTGATGTTGATATTTACATAGTCTATGGGAAAATATATGACTCACGGTCTGGACATTTAAGTTTGGTGATGGAAATGACCATGAAAAAGCGTAGTACCGATGATAAATCCAGGGGAGACCTGTATGAAGCATCATGGCATTGGAGAGCATTTGTAGATCCTTCTCCAGATCGTTACTGGTTGCAGATAGAAGCAGTTGATATCATGGGAGATTCCACCTTCAGCCAACTAAGGCCATTCTCTGTTAATGGCCGTTTCGCGAAAGTGAATTGGACGTGGAAGGAGTTCCAAGTAATGGGAATCCACTGGGATTCAGTGTTCTACCCAATCCTTTATATGAGTCTTCTTGTCCTTTTCTCAATTCTTCTTATACCCCGAGCACTTATATATTTTAAGAAGTACCACACGTACTTTAGCAGCCCAACTTCAAATGGTAGAGGCATTTTGTATGTCTTAGTTTCATGGTTTGCTCAGATGTTATTGGAGTTCTCAAAGTTGACATCTGTATGGTCTTCTGTTCTTCTCTACTGTCTGTTTCTAACATTCCTTCCATGGTTCTCTGGAAATGTTTTTACCAAGATTGGTCAAGTTGGTTACATGACCCTTAAAGGATGGTCAATTTCTACAGAATCTAACTTGGGTGTGCCTGATATAATGGTTGTGGTTCTACCCCACATCTTTTTTGTGGTTTTTCCTGCAGTTTTAGTCATGTCTGCATTATCAGCTGATCTAGCTGCGCATAGAATGTACTGTAAGAAACGAGATGATGCCAATGGGCACGAGAAAAAGCACCAAAATTACGTTCGTGGCTTCAGGATTTTGCATGCATCTGGAAGCCGTTGGGTGAGGAAAGTCCTGCTGTTGACCTGCCTCCCTATTTTGTGGCAGCATTGGAAGGTATGTTTGCACATTTCATCCCCTTAGATGTATCCTTTATCAAACTTCTCTCTTAGTTGCCAAAACCAAATTTCTACCCAGTGCTCATAATGGAAATCTGCAATATGGCTTTACTTCTGATTGATTATTGTCATTCAACACAATTATCCACTTAAGTTTGTAATGAACTTCTGGATACGTGCTTACTAATGTCCATGCTTCTACTGACTCCATTTTGTCTTCGCAGCAATGCAGAGCATTGGTGAAAGCTTATGAGATGAACCCATTGATTCATGCACCCATTTATTGCTTTATGCTGCCCATTTTACTGGTGTATACCATCTATTTGACTGGAGGTTCTCAGAAAAGCTGATGAAGTGTGGCTACGAGAAAACTCTTGGTAAGTCAATTTCTTCCCCGTGGATGCAGATTCCATTGTTTTGCAACGCTGCTTGTTCACGTGTGGCTGCCACCATGCTGCCACCATAATTGATTGTCAGCTTGTAAGATGGATTTCAGCCTATTGTTGAACTACAATGAAATAGACGAAAGTTTCCAGTATTAGCAAATTGCAGAAATGCATGCTAACCGGGACAGGATATTATTCTCAGCTAGTGAGGAGTACATGGATACAGGCAAATTTTGTCCTCCCAAAATTGTCAGGGAACCTATTGTGCTCTTGTTACCTGCATAGTAGCATTCGTTGAGCTTTGTTAATGGGCTATTCAAAGTGTTCAGGAACTTAGCAAAAACTTAAAAAAAACACAATATTATGGTCTGCATATATTTTATTTCAAGGTGCTCATCGACTGGAATTGCAGGCAACTCAGAATTATGATACAATTCGCTTTTTCTTTAAAATTCCTCTTCAATGGCAATTGTCTTCCAATGTGGTGGTTGGGGAGGCTAAAGGACAATATCTATTTCGTTTGCTGCAGGCTCAAATAAGTTTGTTTGAAGTCGATTGATCTCGGGCTTATGGCTCAAGTAATTGGTATCGACGAGGGTCGAGCTTTATTAGAAGATTTGAGGAAAGAAGTGAGCAAAAGTAAGCACACGACAAAGTTGGGGATTTTTAGAGAAGAGAGCTGCAAGATGGCTTTTTTCAAATTGTTGCAAAAATCGGTGATGATGGATGGAATTGGACACACCAGCCATGGAGACCATTTGAACGGCAAGTTTGGAGGTCACCATCCAGCTAGAGGAGGATATTGGAAATATTAGTGGTGTTAAATTGATGCTTATTAGCATCATATAGACGATGGCGATATTGATTTGATGAAATTCTTCCATATTGATGATAGATACAGGGGCATCTAATCAAAACGAAATTTGGTCCATATTTTTAATCTACAGACATCCATTAGGAGCTGTATCTTCTAGTGTAGTGTGAGGTAAAGCCTGTCGTCGTAGATTTGCAGTGTTGCACCTTGTGATTGATGCTATTAACTTATTCTAAAGTAATTGAAAGCCCTAGCTACTAGAACTGGAGGTAGCTTACCACTCGGATGCAAATGTCACGGATCTCACCTAAGACACTATAATGTTAGATTAATTCTTCTTCGATATGATTTGAAAAGTCTATCGTGGCAAAGGATATAAAAAATTCAAAATGGGTTTGGGAACATTTTGTGGGGTCAAGAAGGTGCCCTATAAAATTGGGAATTTACGCATACCATGTTGGATTCAACATGGTTGTATACCAATTCAAATTTTTGCAAATTTACATCAACAAAAATAATTTATCTCATATATTAAAGTAGGGTTCTATCTTCCATATTCTACCACGTGTAATATTCATAGGGAAAGAATCTAAGGCGTTGTATAAAATCAAGATAAGCATCTTGATCTTTCCTTTTTCCTCTTATTTTATGATCAATGATTACCAAATCATGAGGGAAGAAAAGCCAACGTTTATAGGATAAATTCTACCAAAAACCAAGAGAAGACATAAATCCACGTGTGCATGAGAACGGGCGTGCACACACACATTTTTTCTTCCAAATGTGCGATACCAATATAATGTAATAAGCTTGGCTCTTGTAATAGATGCATAATAGATTCATTGTAGATATTCTAAATAAGCTTGCACCTTCTCTCTTCTAATATTTAAATCCAAGATACAGGAATTTTTTCCTACTTGTGGAACTATCACCAAAGGAGTCTTCTACCTATAGGGATTTTGGAACTATTATATATAAGCACATTGAACCTTAGGGGATACGTATCACATTTCCTAAAGGATTCTGGGAGAAGAAGAAATTATGGAGGATTTTTCTTGTGAAAATATTACACCAACTAGAGGGGCCTTGCAATACCTAGGTGTTTGCATGTGGGCTCCATTAGTTATCCCCCAATTTACTTGGTGCTTTGAATTATAAATGTGATTGTGAATCCTATGGTTCTAGTTTTTCAAAAAGGAGTTCTCTGCTGCACATCTAATAGTTGGGTAATCATGATCGTTGAGTAGGATATTGTTTAGATTTTGGCAAAAGGTTGCCTTTCACATTAAAGGAACTAGGTCCTAGTATGATAGCTACATTTAGATGGAGAGTTTAGGTGGAGATGGGAAGATTAGGAGACGAAGAAAAGGAAAGCAAATGGAAGGAATGCTCATCATTTGGATACTTAGATAAAGGTGAGAAAAGAAAGGAACTTATTGTGTTTACTTGTTCCCCTTTCCTTTTTTGCATAGTTTGCATTTGATTTTAATGACAAAGGTAAAATTATAACTTTAATGAAAACATCTTTTGCCAACCAATTTCTCTGATTTTGTATAGACATAGACATTTTGTTTCTCCTTCAAGTGTATTCTATCCTTATGGTCTGGTTACTCTTCTTTCTTTCTCGTCAACCCAATCAAACCTTTTGTATTCTTTCCGATCCTCTCTTTTCTAAAGTCCTGTACAATCAATGACAAGGTTATGAAACAAGTATCTTGAGTTTTTCATGGTTGTAACCATAGATACACTTTCTAGCAAGGATATGCCTAACAGTGTGCATTTACTTGTCACTGAAGCATAGAATCCATTCTTAAGTGAAAAACTATTGTGAACATTATTTATATTATGTGCATGCAATAATCACATGATGTTTACACACGAGCATATATACAAAATGTGAATTAGGTCTAATCCATTCATGACCCAGTCAAACAACAAAATAATTTAATATCTAATACATGCATCAAACATAATGTTCTAATGTCCTAGGTCTTAGGCTCTATTTGATTATTTCATCATTCAAGCAAAAATGAGGATATATACTATTATTTCTCTCCATGATGCATTGAATGAATGGAGATCCCAAATCACGTATGCGGAAGCTAATTGGAGCATTAATCATTCACTTTAACCACACCATAGATCTAAAGGAAACTTTTCACCTCTTGCCCCTTCTCCTTAATTAATGTTTTCTTTGATGATGAGGAACAACAATCTTACCTTTCTATCTCTTTGTTGATGTCCTTTGCATTTTCAACATGACATATAGAAACCTATATATAGAATAGTGGTGGAGGGAGTTTCTCCTTATGAATAACCTCTATTAGGGGTTTACCCTTGAGCATAATCTCTAATAGTTACTTCCATTGAATAACCCATTTATCATTAATGTGGATACTTTATAGGTTATGCAAACATTAATCTACTAACTTAATGAAACCCATCTTATTTTCATTTAATCTTTATCTCATGGACCACACATAAGAATGAACTCCAACAACTATTTTTATATGCAAGTATGTATGTAAAACTTCTAAATCCTTTATATGACTTATGACATGCAGTGTACTGAGAAATCAGTGATTTAGCCCCTCCCCCTCACCCCCCCTTCTAGTACCTAACACCATATTAACACAACAAATTTTTTCATTTTAAATGCACCACACCTAATATGCTATGTAGAGGATCCAAACATGTGCCTTTCTTAGATCTAATGTTTTTGTCGACATAGAAATCTGATGATAGTGATATCTTATTCTATCAAGGGGATGTGAGTTAGGGTTCTGATTTAGTTGTGTTTAGTTGGATTTTGGATTTAGATTGAAGAGTTCCACTTTCTTCAACTATATATCGATCATTATTATCTTTTTTATCACATCAACACTAATATAAATTAAATTATATCCAATCCAACATAATATATCCGTTAAAATATATTCATTATAGCACATCAACTCGTTCATACCTATATCATAATATTAGAAAGTTATCCGCTAATATTACATCACCATAACAATTATTATAAACCTATCAAATAAATATCTTATCCAACTTATCTTACTTTAATTATATTCCAAAATTAACTAAATCTTCGATCAAATATAATATTCACACGTTTGATCTTAGGTATATTCCTCCTTATCGATACGAAAAAGAGATAAATTTTTCCATAATCTAATAATATTTATCTAAGAAATAGAATGAAGGGTAACATCCAATTTCATCTAAATGGTTCCTTGTTTTCACGCTCCACTTCCTCTCCTCCCCGATGCTCTCCCGTCCTTCCCCACGAACGACCTCAATGGCGTCGCGCTTCCGCCTCCTACTCCACCAAATGGTGTCGAGATGGTCAACCACCAGATTCCCAATCTCCCCCTCCAGCCCCTTCCCCATCCTCCACAGGGCATCGCCATGGCAGCAGCGGCGGCCGCGTGAGGCTCGCGGCTACGCGCACGGGATCGTGAGCCTTGTGATAAGGGAGGGGAAGCCCAAGTTCGAGACGAGGGAGGTGGAGCCGCCGAAGAAGGCCAAGTGGATGAGCAAGAAGAGGCTCAAGAAGAAGCGGATGAGGGAGAAGGCGAGGAGGAAGGAGGCCAACAAGCGCGACCCCCGCCGCCTCCGCCCCAGGGGCCACCAGAAGAGGTCGAGGTTCGCCACCCCCGAGGAGAGGCTCAACTACAAGATCGAAAAGGTCACCCATCCCCAATCCTTCCTTCCTTCCTTCCGTTCAATGTTAGTTTGTTAACCTCGACGGTGTCTTCGTTTGTTGGGAGTGAGGGACCACATCTTCAAGCGGGGAGAAGTGAGCGGATTCAACTGTAAACAAGTCCTTTTGAGATGTGGCATGCATCCCTATGCATTCTTCGGCAATTGAAGGATTGGTCTTGAGTGTGAAGAATGTGGTTAGGTGTCTCCTCATCAAATGATCTGGCAATGTGCTCTCTGTACCATTACTCCCTGTTCCTTTATCAACTGGCCCGAGGCGAGGTGTAATCGAGGTAGTTTTATGTCATTGAAGCGATGTGTAGGCCTCAATTTTTGGGTGGGGGAAAAAAAAACAGAATGAATCTATGATTCTAACTCTGCCTATGGTGAAGCTTTTGCCTTTGCATTTCTAGTACCAAGCCTGGATAAAGGAGGCTTGCATTAGGTAGTTGACAATTGCCATGAAATTAGTTGGATCTTCCTTTTCCAAAAAAAAGAAAAAAACTACTTGGATCTTTTAAATGTGGATTCAGGCACTCATTCAGAATTGATAATGGAAGTGCGTATAAAGAAGTTGAAGAAGAGAAAATTCATGTTCAAAAATTTAAGAACTAATGATGGAATCTTAAAAAGGAGCATGAGGGTTCTAGGAGAAGATGTTGTGCAAGGGGGCTCGGGGACTTGATTGAAGTGTTGGTGACATGTAGGGGATTGTGGCAGTTTATATTAGAAGGTTGGCCAAGGAGGTATTAGGCATGTTTTAGAAGGAGCATGGGGCAAAAGAAATCTTGGTGGCAGAGTGCGCACAAGTGCAAGAGAAACTTAAATTTAAAAGAGCAATGCTTTAAAGCATTGTATCGAGACAAAATTGGTCAAAACTTGTAAGAAATATAAGAAGCTTGATTTAAGGAAGCTGAGAGAGATATCTTTAAGGTAGTTGAAGCAAGGGAGCGAAGAAACAAGGGATCTTACATAAGTAAGGTGTATCAAGGATGAAGGAAGGGTGTTTATAGCTAGTGAAAATATAGAGACAAGGTGGAAAACTATGTTCATAAGCTTTTTAGTGGAAATAAGACTGTTGATATCTCTCTATAGCAATTGGCCAATTCAGAAGCTTATTGAAATGGTGAAAGCTGTCAATGGATATAAAGGAGAGAAATAGTAAATGCTCCAAAAGTAATGAAACTTGGGAATGTTGTTTGTATCCAATGACATTCCTCTAGATGTTTCGAAAGTAATGAGAGAGGAAGGCATAACGTAACTTGCAAAGTTGTTTGAATTTGATTAGGCAAGAGAATGTTAAAGGAATAAAGGAAAAGTATTGTGATATCTCATACAAAAACAAATGAGACATTCAAAATCACCCAAAATAAGAGATCAAATTGATGAGTCATATGATGAAGCTCTGTGAGAGAGCACTTGAAAGAAGATTGATATAAGTTTTTAGAGTAAATGAAAACTAGAAGGTTTATGTCCGGCATGTCTATTATTAAAGCCATACATATTTTTGGGGCATATAATGGAGATCCACAAAATCAATAAGAATGATTTACGTGTGGTTTTCTATTGACTTGGGGAAGGGCTATGATATTGTTTCAAGGGATATTTTATGGAAACTTTTGTAGAAGAGACGTGTTGTTTTGTATGCCAACCCTATAAAAAAGCATGTATGATGGAGTTGCAGTGATAAGTCTATATTTGCATGCATGTTTCATGCCTAGAGCTACTATTTATGTATTATTTAATGCTAGTAAAGTTAGCATTTATAGCATTTTCATAACTCTGAATAGAGAACTAGATAAATAGTGCATAGAACCAAGCCAAGGCATTTGGAAGGATAAGAGGAGAACCTGTGTCTCATAGCCACTACAAATTAACGGAGACCTAAATGTGCACCTTGAATTTGTGTCAAGCAATTGCAAGCTCCATAAGATGTGCTGTTGTGTAAGCTTAGGATTGGATAAGATGGTTGTAATGGTTTTGGTTCACAAAACCCATGGAATAATTGATAATGGTAGGAGGTGTATTTATGAAAAAATATAACTCCAGGTGCAGGTTTAAGTCCAGGTTAAGGTTTAATGGCTTTAGGATATTGGTTTTTTATTCCCTCCAAATGCCTTGTCGTGGTTCATGCACCGTTTATTTAGTTCTTTATTTGCTATATTTAGTAAGAATGAGACGTTTTGAAAATGATGGCATGAAATAATGTAGAAACAATAGGACTAGGCATGAAACATGCATGCAAATATAGACTTATCATGTTGCTTGTATAAGAACTAAGGTTGCATTCGAATGTGGTTTAGTTTTTAAACCTGGGGTAAATTTTAAGAAGGGTTAAGTTGTAAATCATGTTGACTATAGTGGTGGAATAAGTTGTGGAATACGATGTGATGTTTGGTTTGATGTGTTTAAATAGAGAGTTGTACTTTATTTGTTTTATATTGGATGTTAGTTTGTTTTTATTATTATTTTGTTGGAAAGTGGAGTAAGTGGAGGTTGATGTGATAGGAGAATTAATATATTGTGAGTAGAGATTTGAGATGACATGTCTAGTAAACCATGCCTATACCATGGCACTATTCATCGTAACCTTGCCATGTCACCTAACCCATTGTTTTAGCCTTCATGCAAACATAGCTTGAGCTTGATACTATAATCGTTAAGGATTAGCTTTAAGCCCTTACTTTTTTACCTTGATTGTGGATGAGTTGACTTAGCATATTCAAGATGAGATGCTGTGGTGTTAATATATGCTTTTTGCTAATAAAGTTGTGTTGGTTGATGAAAAAAGAGATGGGTAAACAAAAAGTTTGAGCTTTAAAGGGAAACCATGAAAGCTAAACACTTTCGACTAGGTAGGATGAAGACTACTTTCGATCAAGTAGGATAAAGATTAGGTATATGGAATGTAAGTTTAGTAGCAGAAGGAGCAAAGATGAGAGAGATGTGAAAATTGGAGTAAATTACATTCTAAAGAAAGTTGTTCTTTGAAAATTGTTATATAGATGAAGAAATTGGCAAGAATGTTACACATAGAATTAATGTAGGTTAATCAAAATGGAGGAGAGCATCTAGTATTCTATATGACAAGAAGATTTCCTTAAAAGTTAAAGGAAAGTATTGTAGAGTAGTTGTAAGACTTATCGTGCTATATAGATCTAAGTATTGGGCTATTCATTGTAGGCATGTGTAGTGGATGTCTATTATAAAAATAAGATGTTAAGGTGGATGCGTGGACATATAAGGATTGGATTCATTATAAGATTATCAAGAAAGAAGTTGGGGTGGCACCAACAAAGGATGAGAACTGTATTTAAGGTGAATTGGAAACTTGCAAAGAAGGCTAATCAATGTTGCAATTGGGAGATCTGACAGGTTGGGTATAAGCCTTCCAAAAAGGGTTGAGGAAGGGCAAAAAAGTATTGAAAGGAAACCATCGGGCATGATCTTGATTATCACAATTTAAGCCTGTAAATGACTCAAGATATATTTGAGTGGAGGTAAACTACTCATGTAGTTGATCTCATGTACTTTGGGAAAATGCTTTATTGCTGTTGTAAACATATGCTTTTAAGGTGTACCAGTAATGAGAAAATGGTATTACACAATATACTTCTATGCCATTATATTATATCAAAACATTTAAAGAACAAAAATAGATAAGAAATACCTCCCCTTATTAATGACATTTTGGGGGGTTTGACATCCTTTGTTTATCCCTCTTTTGAAGTTAAAGGTTTCACTAAGGGCTACTTTACATAGGGAGTTAGCTAACTTGGGTTTCCAAGTTGGAAACATGAGCTGACTCCTGTTTGTGCTTACTTGCGGGGGGGGGGGGGGGGGGGGGGTGGTTAACCCCTATAGGTGTTTACTGAATGGGAGTTAACCTATATACAAAGGAAGCATGTAAGGAGAGGAAATAGGGGTTAACTTAACGCCTACTCGAACATGTGTTAAGGGAAACTCGAGTTTTGTCTCAAACTCGAGTTCAGTTAACCCAATTGGTAAACGAGGGTTAACCCCTATTTTTTAGGGGTTTACTCCTAAGGCAAACAAGGCTTGAAGGTTAAGCCATTAGATTTTTAGAAGGGAAGATTAGTAACTAAATCCTTATGGAAAAAGTGGAAGTATTAATTTTATGTCATTTGAGAGGATTGGATTTAAGAGGTCCTTTACAGATCACCCTTGTTTTCATAGAAATGACAAATAGGGGGACAATAGTGATGTTGGGATATGTAAGATGGCATCATATTTGATCGGGGAGGATGCACAGAGCATCAAGGCTAGCAAAGAGTTTTTGACTAAGCACTTTGTTTCAATAGTCTTGGGGTTACTTTGATACTTTCTTGGGATTGATGTTGCTAGAAATGCTTGTGGAGTTGTTCTATCTCAGAAAAAGTGCATGACAAACCTACTTCAAGAGATAAGCATGCTAGGTGCCGAGCTTGCCTCTATTCCAATGCACCTAAGTGTACACTTGTATGAATATGACTTAGGGTAGGTTGACACCAAGCAATTCAAGCACCTAATGCGAAAATTGTTGTACATCATAGGAACACATTTTGACATTTCTCTTTCAATGAGCAAAGTGGGCCAATTTAAAACCTAAGAGGTTACACTAGGATGAAGCCATGATGATCCTCAGATACCTGAAGTTTTCCCAAGGGAGAAGGGCATGTTGCTTGCTTGTGATAGGCCCTCTAATGTGGTTGCTTAGATTGATGTCGATTATGCGAGATGCCTTAAGAATAGGAAGTCTACCACTAGCTTTTCCAAATTTGTTGGAGGCAATCTAGTCACTTGGAAAAAATGGCTAGATTAGGTGTCGAATTTAAGTATAGGGCTATAGCCTAAGTTACCGCTTAGCTAATGTGGGTTCGCTTTGTTTTGGAGCTACACATTCCTTCGAAGATGACGTGTGATAAGAAGACAACTCTTTATCACCACCAGAGAAAGTGACAAGTGAAGCATGGGAAATGGATTGCCATTATACACAAAATGTGATCCACAAGGGATTTGTTTACACCTTGTATATGGCCTCAGAAGATTAGACTGTAGATATGTATATGGCCTCAGAAGGTTAGACTGTAGATAGGTTCACCAAGACTCTTATCCGTGCATCCTTGAGCCGGTGTTATTCAAAGCTGGGAATGATAGATACCTATGCTCTAGCTTAAGAGGGAGTGTAGAGGGATAAGTCCTATTTCTATTTTTGTTTTTCCCATTCATTTTGTTAATTTTATGTTTCTTTGAGGATGTCTCTATAATTTTTCCCTAGCTTCTCTCTTGTATAGCTTAGGGCTTCTTTGATGAATAGACCATTCTGTTCTCTTCTACAGTTTAGAAAACAAAATATTATTGAGAGTATGAGTCACTATCTTGTATCATAATAATTAGTCTTGGAGCTTCTTTTATTGGAGCGGATAAGATGCCTTCTTGTCCACTTAAATAAACACTCAACCAGCTATGCACAATGCTATTTAATTAAGAAAACCCCATCTTCATCCTTTTATACTTAGTCCCAACAATTGATTAATATTATAGTCCATTTAATTTTGCTACCAAAGTAAAGTTGACTATCTCTGATTATTGTTTTTTTTTTCTCTTTAAACAATGACTACATTGTAACTGAAGGAAGAGTTCCTGGGGTTTTCTTCTTTCATGGAGTAGGTACATAAAGGCCAAACCACATAAACCTTTGTGTAGCTTATGTTCATTACTTAAGGTACTTTTCCCCGTATTGTTTAAAAATATGATATTTGGTTTTTGTGTCTGCTATGACAAATACTCCAGTTTAAAAATAATTTCACCATTATATACTTTCTAATTATCACCTTTTTATATTGTGCTTCAGGCAAAAATTAAGGAAGCGTTATTGTTGGGAAGACTTAAAGCGTATGAGGTTCCAAAAGTTCAAGGACCTATGGTTAAGCCAGAGTCTTTGACCGGTGAGGAGCGTTTCTATATGAAAAAAATGGCTCAGAAACGGTCTAACTATGTACCAGTTGGGAGACGAGGTGTCTTTGGTGGTGTCATCCTTAACATGCATTTGCATTGGAAGAAACATGAAACTGTTAAGATTATCTGCAAGCCATGTAAACCAGGCCAAGTTCATGAATATGCAAGAGAAATAGCTAGGCTGAGCGGTGGAATACCAATCCAAGTGATTGGGGATAACACTATAATATTCTACAGGGGAAGAAATTATGTTCAGCCTGAAGTTATGTCACCAATCGATACATTGTCAAAGAAAAAGGTCATTTAGTTAGATTTTATAGCACATTTCTGTTTTACATTTTTTTGTCTTCTAGTTCATTTCTTCTTATCCTTTGTGTGTATTTAGTTAGACTATGGCTGAAGTGCTTTTGTAGTAATCTTGACTTTGTTATTTGACCCTTTTAATTGTGTGATATTTGGTCCTCTTTACAGGCTCTTGAAAAGTCAAAATATGAACAATCTCTGGAAACTGTTAGGCATTTTATTGCTGTGTCAGAGAAAGAGCTTGAACTTTATTACAGGCACAGTGCCCTTTATGGTAATCCAAGTCGTCAGTCTGCAGATAATTCAAGTTCTTTTGCCAAGAAGAAAGCTAGATCTGAAACATTAAGAGACGGAGAGGACAGTGAACATGGTAATCACTCTTCCAATACTGTTAAATATGAAGTGGATCCTGCTGAAGACAGTGATGATGATGATCATATACAAACGGTTGAGTTGGACCATGGAGGTTCATCAGGTGTTGCCAATGGCTTGGATATCAGAGAGGGAGAAGAATATATACCCTTAATTTATGATGAATTTGGCACCGATCTTTCTGATTCTGAAATTGATCTTGATGACAGTGAATACAAAGAGTATACAAGTGAATCTGAAGAACAGTCAGACAGTGAAAGTAATGAAATTTAAGTCTCAGAAGTGACAATGCCATGTGGATAAATTACATAATCAGATGCCATTAGCACATGGGTTTGATGGAGCTCAGATTTGTCATTCTCGGTGAGTCCGTCTGCATAGTTTACTCATTGCAATCAGAGGCTGTGGGCAGGTTCTTTCACTCTCCATATCTGTTGATGCACTTCATTTCTATTGCATTTTGTATCACCAGTGAATCAGAAATTTGAGGCCTTGTCAACATTGCCTCCCGTCAAATTGTTATCACTGGAGTAAACACTATACATGTGCATGTGCACACAAAAGTATGTATATGCATATAAATTATGTATGTACAGCCCCATGCCATGCCAAAGGACCTCCCACTTGCTTCATCCAACTGCCCAATGCCATACTGGGGGATTTGACTTGCTTCATCCAACCCAAGTTGGGACCCAGGCCGCATGTTTTGCTGAAAGTGGTGGACACTGCATCAGATCATTCTGAAAGGCATAAGGAGCCCAGACCATTTTGCCTTCCCTGGATGAAGGGTTAGATCTCCAATTTTCTTCAAGACACGAGGCTGAGTGAAATTCAGCTGATGGGACTACAAAGAAGATCCTGAGAATGATCAAAGATGGAAATGTCCAGATGACATATAGTACACAAACATACATGTGTACACATGCATTCACACCCACATGCACACATTCATGCAATGCAACCCCTTGCATGTGCGCGCAAAAAAATTTGAAATTCTGTTGTTGAGGCTTCGCATGGTCATAGCTGCAAGGTTGTGAAATGAGATTACAGATACACGTTTCCAACTCTCTTAGAGCCTTGTTTGTAGTGATGTAATTAAATTTGGCTCATGAAATTCTTTTCCAGATAATGCTTGTTGATATGAATTTTGAAGGGTTCTCTATATAAATCCAAGGTTCATAGAGGTAAATACGTAGGAAGACCCTTTTTAATCAGTTTTTTGCTGTCTTATAGTCATGGTAATGGTAAGTGGAAGATACGTGACCTCTATTTGCATATGATTGTAGTCCTATGTACCTTACATGCTTTTCCCCCTTTGTCTCCCCACTATGGAAAATGGACAGTTTGAGAAAGGTTGTCATTTTTATCTAGGGCATTTTATAATTTGATTTTAGTACTGTCTTGGGCTTCTCTTCTATCATCTTGATGTTCTTTCTTTGCTTCCTCGATTTCATGAAAGTTGTTGCACACTGTGATTTCTCCCTTCTTTGGAAGTGGGGACTAATCTGATCATAGAAGATATTCCTTATTTTACAGTTGGTTTGGCCATTTTCTTTGCCGACTCACAAACTTCATCTGAGGAGAAGGCTTGATTGTGGATGTGTACACTCCTTGGTGTATACTGTGCTGTATAAAGGTGATTGTACACACCGGCAGAGTCATTTTGGAACTGGGGCACATGCACACTGGTTTTATGAATTTACAGAGTAACAAAGTTTGACGTGGATTTTAAGCAGGTCAATTTGCCTCTATCGGGGGTCTTACAACTTACAACCCTTCCATGCAAAGGTTACAAAACATCATCAACTGTTTTCTATTTCAAGATGTTAGCCAATGGTTTACAGAAACTACTGACTTTTAAATAGGTAGATCCTTCTGAAATTCTCAGATGTCAGACTTTGCAAGTATTTTTTGTGTCTTTTCTCTCTTTTTCCGCCTTTGGCTTCTTTTGCACTGTTTTTTGAAGAAGAAAAGTCATTGCACTTAATTGTTTAAAACCTTGCTTTCACAATACACATGTATGTTCTTGGTGATGCATATTTTTTCATTATTCAATTCACAACCTTTTTAAATAATTTTTCCCACGAGATCATTTATGCCCTCTCTGCATTACTTATATAGCTTAATCTCTCTTATTTCACATGTTATTCAAATTTATGGATTGAAAGACCAAATTTATGGATATTCAATCTTGGATCAAGTGAAAATATATCTCATACCTTGTGCCCTCATATTGGATACCTAATCGAACGGCTGTCCTTGTGTCTCATTGCATATTTGGATACCTCTCGGGCCTTCATATCAACAATGCAAAGTCAGCTTTTATTCTTTTTAGCATGCAAACAGAGGAGGTGGAGAGCCATGCCAGTTTGTTGAATAAATGCCAGATCATTGCCTATTGATTATTTAGGTTTCCTGCTCATATCAAGGTATGTGTTAGAAACTAGGCATCTTTGGTAGGAAGGCTGGAGGAGTCGTTGGAGGGCTAGACTGCTTTTCACAGGGGAGGGTGGTTTTAGTGAAGTCAGTTTCATCGGCGATTCTTGTTTTCCACATTTCTGTTTTCAAGATGCCAGCATTTGGGAATTTTTCTTTGGAAGGGGGTGAACTGTCGAGCCATAAAGGCTCTTTTCTTTGTCTAGTGACTTGGGATGATGTCTACCTGCCTATTAAGCAGGTTGGTTTTGATGGTGATGCACCTGTCCTGATATGTGTTTGGTCTGATTTTGGAAAAAAGGCAAGTCTTACCTAATGGGGGTTTCATCTTTCTAGAGGGGTTCATGTGTGGTTGTGCCCTGTTTGGCTCCCTGCTTTTGGAAATGGTGATACATTCGGTTTTTTCTTAGGTGATCAGATTGGATCAGAGTTGTTTGATAGGTTTCTGAATTGCTATTTCTTCATATTGAAATGGTCTGATGGAGAAAGGTCAGGGGGTTTGGATGCCTACCATGGGAGAAAGCTTGTCAGATGTGAGAGCTAAAGAGTTGCAACACCTACTCTCTTATTGAGCAGCGGGCAGGGTCTTTAGTTGGGTAGGGGTTCTTTTTGTGGTGAGGCAGAGGAGCACTTGGAACATCTTTTTCTTTTGGTGTGGTTTCTCAAGGGAGGTCATGCAGCAGCTTGTTGGTTATTTGGATGTTCTCCTGTCATCGATGGAGTAATGGGGAGCCTTTAGAAGAGGAAAATCTCTGGATGGAATGTGCTGAGAGGACTTTTTTGGGCAAGCAGTTGGTACGGCTATAAAAAGGTAGGGTGTTTTTCAGTGGTAACAGAAGTTGGGTGCAAAATGCTGTTCTCCATTCCTTTTATTATGTAACGTTTGGAAGGAATTTTTGTAACTGATAATTGATATTCCCATTGAGAAGTTTTTGGATGGACACCTAGTTGAATAACAGGACTGTAGTCAGGAGGTTGTGTTCAAGTAAAAATTGAATAACAGGTTTCGTTAAATTTGAAGTACCAAATATAATGTGACATTACTGGTGAATTTTCATCACAATCTAAAAGAAAAACAGGTAGAATGGAAGAAGTGGGTGTCTCTTTGCGAGCTAGTCGTCATCTACAAAGGTTGCATCCACTGAGGAATGAAAGGTAATGAAAGCAGCACCCACTCCATCTGGCTGAGTCCTTTCTCGGTAAGCTCAAAGGTGGGAGTGGACAACTTTTACCATCACACTATAAATTTGAGCATCTGAGTCGCATTTGGCAATTCTTTTGGTGTATATAATAATGAGGGTTGCCTTTTTTCCCTTTTTATACGCATGGGGAAAAGGTTTAGCTCCAAAAAGCTCATCCAGATGTAGCTTGGGTACTGCATTGAACGACAAGCTTCTGGCAGTCGATTGTTTTTCCTTAGATGCATACCTTGATTTTAGGCAATCACCTGCTGAGATATTGCTTTTGCGAGGAAAAACGGGATTCAACCCTTGGCCCAACCACCTTGCTAATACTATAACCTAAAAGTTAACTTAGATGTGACCAAGGGGTTGCCTCAGTGGCGGAGTATTTCATCGGCATCCAAAAGGCTATGAGATCTAATTCCATGCTCATCATATTTACCTTATCAAAGATAAAGAAGGTTAACTTAGATGCCTTTCAAGAATGAAGTGAAAATTAACCCTACAAAATTATTGAGTCAAACAATGCAATACATTCTGTGCTCTGTGCTTATCAGCCTGTGATGCTCTATGTCCCAGCCTTCTAACTTGTGAGCAAGCTCCAGCCTTAGCTTGGATATTTAGAGCTTCGTCGAAAAACTAAATTGAGCCTTTGATGTGGTATCAAATTTGTTATTAAAAGGTAAAAAAATCATTTTCTATAGCAGCCGCCGGACATGCTATTGGCTATACCATTCCACTTCTTTGGTATGCTGCTTATGTGGCCAAAAAAACTTTCCAGCAAAAACAGAGAAATCGAATTCTTCAGTAAGCATTGGAGAATCATGCAACCAAATAAATGATTAAGCAATTAAGAAACAAGAGAGGAGAGGAAAGGAAAATAATCAAGTATTCACACGACATGAAGATCTGTGGAAAGCCCCTCCAAGTATAGAGTGCTTTTACGGTCTAACTGAACCAAGTTACTTCATGTCAGGTCGCATTGGCATTTGAACTCTTATTGTGCGGCTATGATTGATCCGAATCTATTTTTTCCAGGTTACACTCAGTATCTTGGGTCATTAGACTTTGTCTGATCTTAAAATCATGCATTTTGCACGTTCATGTTAGTCCAGGACATGATGAATATGGGTTCCCATGCATCCCCAAACTGGCTGGATTTGAAAGATTAGGGGGACATACATGCAAGCACTGCAATGAGAAGAACGAAGCTGAAGTTGCCATGCTTATCAAAGGTAGGCCATCCTACCATCTAAGAAAACTTCCATTTAAAGGGTGTAATCAAACAAGCTCATTTCACATCCACTTTCAATCCTGCAGAGCATATTGACATCTAATATGGTTAATGCCAAGAATACATAAACGTTAGCTTGAAATGTCCAAGATATGATCATAATATTAAAAGTCTCATGGCAAGATCATTTCAGATATTATCAACTTGTTTAGCCAAACATACAGAGAACTTCAATTTTGACTCCAACGTCTTCAATGCTACGACCACAAAGATCACCATACATCAAATTTGGGGTACCCCCAACCAGATTGGCATCATTACCAAGGTTATCATCGGTTAGGAAATGCCTGCAAGCTCAAGAAATTGAGCAAATGGCCTCTTTTCAAGGGACATAGACTCCAATTTTCAGGCTTTGAGAAACGAGAAATAACTAAGGTTTCACGATGGATGAAAGCTTCCTGGGTTCCTTGTAGGCAATCCAGATTGAGTCATGTATTCTCAAGGCCAGACGAAAAATTCAACTTTTATGAACCTTATAAATATAGCAAATAAAGATCTGGGCTGGCTGTGGAATTCCAGTAACTGCCTATGGTTTGGTAACTAAAGACTCATGTAAAGGTAACTACAATGCATGTAGTCTCAAGCACAGCAAGTGCAAACCTTTCCAGCAACCAACCATGATCATGCTGCATCTTTAACTCAAGCTGATATTTTTTCTACCAGAAATCTCCACAGGAACAAGATCCATTTTCAAAATGGTGGAACCGTCTCCGGTCCCTCACCACGATCTTCCTCCCCGTGACCTTCGCAATGAGCTTAATCATAGTATGGCAGTCATTGCAAACCCGCAGATTCTTCACTACCCTGATTGTGCTCCCTGGTTCTGTGGAGATGAGACCATAGCAGATTGCCAGCCTCTCGCTGTGGATAGACAATGCCCATTCTTTCCTCCTCTCGTCTATGTCCTGCAACACCACTTCCTTTGCGGGGGAATACCCTTCCTTTTTAAGAATCTCATTCACCTCTTCCAGCTTTCTGTATATCTTCTCACGTTCCGGGTGCCTGATGTCTCCTACAAGGAACTCGTGGATCTGGCTGTCCACTTCGATCGAGCTACAGCCAGGTTCCTTCTCTATTCCCTTCTTCCTCATTTGTGATCTCAGCCTTGCCGCTTCCTCCCATTTCCCAAGTGAAGCATACACATTTGACAGAACTACGTATGTACCCGAGTCGGCAAATTCTTGACCAATCATAGTCCTTGCCACTTCCTCAGCCAACTCCAAGTTACCATGTAACCTGCAAGCGCCAAGCAACGATGACCAAATTATATTATCTGGTTCAACTTCCATTTTTCGGATAAAATTGTATGCATCTTGTAGATGTCCAGCACGGCCCAGAAGATCAACCATACATCCATAATGCTCGATCATTGGCTCTACTCCATGCATCTTGTGCATATCGTGGAAGATCTCAAAACCCAAATCTACCATTCCACCATGACTACAAGCATTCAGAACACCTACAAAAGTTACCGGGCTCGGCCTCAAACCTCGTTGTATCATCCAATAAAACAACTGGATTGCCTCGTAGCTTTGCCCATTCAATGCAAGCCCTGAAATCATAGCATTGTACTCTACCACATCCCGATTGTGTGTCGCCTCAAACACGCTCCGTGCATCATCCAGGCTCCCACATCTTAGATACATGTCGATGAGAGCCGTCCTAACATAATTGTTTAGCTTGATATTATAGCTGCCAACATAGGAATGCACCCACCTCCCGAGCTCCAGCGCCCCTAGCTGTGAACAAGCTGACAACACACATGCGATCGTCACCTCATTGGGCCTCACGTTCACACTCTGCATCTCCCTAAAGAGCCTCAGTGCGTCGTTCATCTGACCATTTCTCACGAACCCGTCGATCATTGCAGTCCAGCAGATGGTATCCTTATCCTCGACGCCCACGAACATGCTGCACGCTTCCTTGACCAACCCACGATCGCAAAGGCTGGATATCAGGATGGTCGCCGGAACGGGGTCTCTCTCGGGCATTTCGTCGAACAACTTCCGTGCGTCCAGGAACTCGCCGCACCGGCCGTAGAACTCCACGAGCCTCATCCTCACGTGCCTCGTCGGGCCGAACCCGAGCTTGAGGAGGTGGCTGTGGACCTGCCTGCCCTCCTCGAGGGCCATCTGGAGGGCGCACGCCTGCAGGACGTGCGCGAACGTGAAGGGGGAGGGGTCGGCGTGCTCGCGGAGCATCCTCGAGAAGGTTCGGATTGCGTCGAGGGGGAATCGCGCGGCGATCTTGACGGCGATGAAGGCAGTGTAGTGGTGGACGTTGCGGCGGGGTATGCTCTCGAAGAGGTCCTCCGCGTAGCCCGCGGCGGAATCCCATCGGGAGAAGAGGCGGAGGAGCCGGAAGAGGAGGCGGTGGTCGTGGCGGTGGCGGCCGGACTTGACGATGTGCGCGTGGATGGGGGGGAAGTGGCGGATGGAGTGGCAGCTCTGGAGGAGGGGGAGGATGGGGTCTTGTGGCGAGGAGGGGGGAAGTGATGTGGTGGTGGTGGTCGTTGGGTTATGGCGGGAAGCGGTTGGGATGCAGTTTGAATGTGGGGGTAGAGTGCGGGTGGCGCCAAAGGCAAACAGTGGAGAAACGGCCATTTGTGTGTGTGTGTGTGTGCGCGCGCGCGCACCCGCACCTGTCTTGACGGATTGCCTTTGAAGGGGTGAAGGGTCAAATTGCAAGGGAGGGACTTTTTTTTGATTTTTTTTTGTTCTTGAAGAAGGTAAATGTGATGGATATGAGATGGATCTCATGACTTCTGGAATGTCAATGGAGCACACGAGTAGGCATGTCAGCGAGTCAGTCTATTGGGGTGATCTTTTTGAGGGGATTCTTACATGGGTGCACTTATAATCATTACAATTTTACATAGATAACCCCAAAAAAGCTTGGCCTATTTATATGAATCTCTCTTGTTGGTGAAGGTTGATGGAGTTGAACATAAAAGTAAGTGATGTTTTTGCACTTAAGATCCCATAAAGTTATTCCAACCTATCCTCTTCCTCCATTTCTATATTTTCTTTCCTTCTCCCCTAGCAATATATATTTTTATTCTACAGGAGCAATGATACCACTGATTGAGTCTAGGGTCATTTGAAAGTCCTTTGTATGTAGAAGTGAGAGGCTTAGGAGCACCAATAGAAAAAGCTCCTCACCTTTAAATCCAATTCATCCATTAAATTTGATGGAATGTGTAAATAGAGGTGCTTTGACATAAAAAAAATGGATTTCTAGGGACATCTATGCGAAAATAAGATATCAGGGTATGAATGTCATTGCAAATTATGCAAGGGGTATCTATCAAAAATCCCATTATTTTCTCCCTACGGAAAAGAACCTACGCATTGGTTTTTCACCCAAACGTTGAGTGGTGCCAATAACGATGGCCTTACGTAACATTTCATACTTAAATTTCAAATGCAAAAGAATCATGAAGAGCATAATATCTTATTTTATTCAAATAACCAAGGAAGAAAAGAGCGACAAGTTCCTATGCGCGTGGGAGTACTAAATTAATGTTGCGAAATTATTTATACACACATGAATGGTGACATGTGCGTCCATCACATGGCACATGAAGGTTAGTGGTTGTAAAGATATGGGCATCCTCGACCTCAGGGAACTCCAGATCAGCGTTCAGAAAAATGGTGTGCACAGAAGTCAATGAGATGGGATCAACGAGGCAGATCTCACCATCCATCACAGCGGAGTTGGAGAGAGGATTAGGAGGTGGCGGTCGTCCTTCTTAATTTTCTAATTATTTTAGGAATCATACGCCCACTTGATAAGTATAAATTCCTTTCATTTTGCTCCTCTTAATCTGATTAAATTGCTCTCAACATAAACCTTGCATGGTAAGACCAAAAACTTGAGATGGTTTCTGACTGTTTGAAGTCACTTACAGAAAAAAAAAATCATACAGGCGTAAATTAAAGAGTAAATATGAGAATGCAATTCTTTGATAAGGAAATGATACTCCATTTATTAAAGGACAAAATACAAAATAATTGAAATACTCACGTACAGGAATTTCAGTAATCTTAACAACTTAATGCAGCTATATATGTAAGTCATGTTTGGGGGTCTAAGCTAGAGTCAATTTTTGAACCATCACATACGAAGACCAATTGAAAATATAACAAACCAAGATTTGGTTGATAGTTGAATACACTCAATTAAGTGCAAATATCATATTAAAAGTATTTTTTATTAAAACAGCGACACCTACAGTGCCCACTCTTAGGTGCATACTATATATATTATGCTTTGTGGGTGAGATTTATATTGAAACCAAATTTGTGGACGATCATGAATCATACTAGGTTTTCAGGGTTCATCGTGGGTTAATATTGTCTTTGTAATATTAGAAATAATCTCACATCATAAACTCATGAAAGTGAATAGTTGATATAAGGATTAAGAATTATTAATTGATAACTTGAAATTAAACATTTTAAGCGATCGTTTAAATCTATCAGATTCATATCTAATAAGTTATCAATATTACTTTTTCTTGATTAGACTCGAATCATTACAATCTTCCAAACCTCTACCCACTTGTAGAACTCCTTTCCATCTTTGGGATCTCCTTTCCATCCATATCCCATGCTTTGCAGTGCCTGTGGTATTTGCCACATTTTTCCTTCTTTGAGAGTTGCCAATAAATCCATCAAACGTCGAGGAATGTAGAATGGCTGTGATAGATAACAGTTAATCTCCACAGTCCATGGATATGGACCAATCCTTCCCATATGATAAGAGGTTTTATGCGGCAAAAGCATATTTCATGTAGATATTTATATGCGACTATGGTTTTTTTTTGTACAATTGAAAATTTGTTGGCAATAAGCACAGGTCACTGAAGGAGATGTTACAATAGAGATGCTAACCAACAAAATAAAGACATAACAACTTGGAAGATCTCGACTAAGGCCATGTGGGAAAGGATTGAGTAGCAACAATACCTTAAAAAAGGACTCCCAAAGGAGGAAATTCTACTTAAAGATGTCGCCTGAAAGGGCAATTGACATTTTGTATGTACAAATACAAATGCATCTCTAATAGAAACATAGGAATATAAATGGTAACAAGCTCAACAAAGAATCACAACATATATACAACCATAGGCTAAACAACAACACCAACAAACTAAAAACTAAAACACAAAATGATCATGGACGGGGCAGGGTGAAGGTAAGATGAGACGAGACCAGAGTGTCCTCGATTAGAATTGGAATGGAGCCCATGAACATAGCAGCATCCACAACAATGATGACGAGCACCACACAAGGGATCAAGCAACTACAGCGAGACAAGCATCAACACCTCTGCCGTCAACAATAGTAGTACAAGGTTGGAGGGCAAGAGTAATAGTCGAATGGATTGTAGCCAAGCCTAGCACATTCACACCTGCCATGGCCGACCTAAGAGCTTCACCGTTCAAGGAGAGGAACCTCACAAACAGGCAGCCATAGCCAAGAGGGAGAGGGATGACATTGAGAGTAGCAACCATTGCCAAGCAATCTTGGCAGCACCGAGAGCAACATGGCCAAGTACTCTTAGCAAACCCCCAACCTTGATGAGGTGGTTGCTGTCACTGTAGATCCAAGTCAAAGAAGGAGCAATCTAAGGGGGAACGAACATGACATAGGAGATGGGAGTGGAAGCAGTGATGATGGAAGGGAGGGGGGCCCTAGCCAATTCCTAATGGTCGGTTGAAGCCCTTAGTGGTAGTGTAGTAGTATCCTAGGGTTTGGAGGGGGAATGAGACGATGCGACCATGGTGTTGGAAAAGAATTAAGACCCCAAGCTCGAATATTCTTGTCCCAAATAAATTCAATTAAATTTAAAACTCAAATCATACCTTGGTGGAAACCCTTACATTTTCTAGATTCTCATGTTTGACCAAATTATGAGTATATTAATCTCGACTTTGGAAAAAAAATGAAGGAGAAGGTTAATACATGTGGATGCTAGTTCATTATTTGTATACTTTTATTTATGGATTGCAATTCAGAAATACAATAGTTCATGGAAAATTTCATGCACCCTTTAAAAAGTATATATATTACTAGTTGTATTGCATATGTGATATTAAAAAATCACTAGTAATATTTTTTTCAAAATGGAAATATTCAAAAATCAAAGGTGATATTTCAAATCTCATTGGTAATATTTGATTTAGAACGAAATATCATGAGTGATATTTGATTTATAATTAAAATATCATCAATGTAATTTAATTCAAAACTTAAATGTCACTTGTTCATACCTAAATATCATCGCTATAGTTTAGTTCAGGAGGAGGTGCATGAACTTTTCCATGAACTTTCGTATTAATATACATTTGTTCTTTATTTATTTAGCTTGAAGTTAATCCATTGAATGAATGGGGTTGAGACATCAAGATGCAATCTAAATAAAATGGAGAGAGAGGAGGGGAATGCTGCATCTTATAAAGTGAGACTCAACATCCCAAAATGGGGAACTAGTGACCTTAGGAAGGGGGTGATCATGAAATTTGTGAAGGAATAAGTGTTATGACTCGGTTCCCGAATTTCTACAGGACATGAGACCAGACCGACTCGACTGATCCCAAGATCCAGTTGTCCAACGAAAAAGTAAATCAAAAAGTAGGAAAGTAAACCACATTCACTATGCTAAGCAACTAACAGTAACAAAAGTATAGTAGTAAAGAAGTAAAACTACTACAGTACACACCACCACAACAATATAAAGTAAACGAGTACAGGAATATAAAGTACAAAATGTCAGAGTACAGAGGTACAAGAACTACTCACTACATTGAAAAGGGAGTACAACAGAAAGCTACAACTACTAGACTCTACTGGGCCCAGCACCCTCTACAGCTATAGGCTCTGGCTACTCAACACCTGGACCTGAAAAGGGTTATGAGTACAAAACGTTAGCGAACGCTGAGTAGAGTGACAACCAACTAACTAAAGCAGTAAAGGTGGACAAGTAGTTGTTGTTTTTCAATTTCTTTCTTTCTTTAACTAATTATTCCTTCTTTCACCACTTGGTTTATTTATCAGTTCTCTTTTTTGATCTCGAATGTTTCTCATGGGAACGATCTTGATTGCAGTCTTTTACGAAGAGTAGAAGTCGCACGTGGTGCTCTCCTGGTCGGGAGAGTCCCTCGTGGTAGTCCTACACCTAGTCAACCACCTCAAGGTCACGGACAGACGTAACGGTGATTACGGCACGCGCGATAAGCGCACGAGTAGCTACCTCGCACTGGTACGCAGTCAGTCGTTTCCGTTAGCGGGTGCACCCAAAGCACAGCACGGAACCAGTATAAGGCATAACCCTCTCAGTAATAGGGGTCTAGCCCCTAAGAATCAAATAGGGGTCTCGCCCCTTCACAGTCCGCGCACCCTCGGCTGACTATCCTGGTTTGCCTAGTGGGCCTAATAAGTCGGTGTAGGGTGGCTAGCTGAACCTCGGACCCCATAGGGTGGCTAGCTCTCTCCCTACACTAGTAGCTCTACCTGGTACTGTGTACGTGAGGGCTAAAAAGTCGGTACAAAGTGGCCAATCCTAACCCCGGGTCCCAAACCAAGGGTGGCTAGCTCCGCTTTGCACTAAACAGGGGGGACAGTCACTCTCTTTAGTACTCCGTACTCAAGGGCCAGCTCACTTTCCCACTCACATTTCCAGTTCCATTCCATTTATTTCTAGGAGTTCTACTCCTAATTCCCCGTAGGGTTCATGCTCATATTTCTCATGTCATTCCATACCAGATTTCATCATTTCTATTTCCATTCTCAGGTTATACACATGCAACTGGTAATTCTATCGTTCACATTTCTATATCCAGTTTATTCACAGATAGCTTGTGTTTCCAACATTCACCTTTCCATTTTCAAATTATATACATGTAGTTCATATTATGTGTGTGACAGGAAAATTACATTCAACAATTAATTAGCACAAGTACTACATATTTTGTAGGCAACTGTTATTCAATTACAGACATTTGTTATTATTCTATCTACTCATTCAAGACTGCAATCCATTCATTCAATACAGACATTCCAGTATTTTTAATTCTATGATTCATGCCACATCCTAAGTTCTAATCATTCATTCCACACATGCATTTAGGTTTTAATTAAATTAAGGGGAAGCCACTCTACCAGTAAACCCAAGAGTAATGGGGACTTGAATGGCAGGCTCACGTGCCTTAGCAAGCCCCGAACCCGCAATGGAAACCAGTTCTATCACAAGGATAAATCACAAGAGAATACTCAGAACAGTATAGAAAGTCTTCTAACAAGTAGAGGAATTTATACGGGAAACATCGGTATCTTAATTGCGGAAATCGAACCTCGAACGGACCCTAAACGGGTCAAAAACAGTGTTTCTGACTCAAATCAAACGTCTGGAACAACTTCCAGACGTCTTAAAAGTGTCCAGTGCCATACCTTAAGTCCTGCGCCACTCCTCAGACGTTCAGGAACTCCGTTGGACCGTCTGGACCTAGTTCCATACGTCCGACCACCTCTCCGGACATCTAGAAGCGCTTCCCGTCGTCTAGTAGGTCACTCAGACGTCTGAAATTTGTGGGAGGGCGTGTCCTGTGCCTTCCCGAAGCGAATCCTACACGCGTAATCGAATCTTCTCAAATCGGGCATGAAATAGTACATCGGCGGAGCGGCCTGCATGGTCGTATCCGCAAAGAAGACATACCTTCACGAGGCCTTCTCCTTAGACGTCTGGCACCACCTCCAGACGTCTGCACCGTTGTCTGGAGGTCACTCCAGAAGTCTGATTCTGGGAAAATCTCAGAACCAGAACCTGCTTCCGCCCTCTCGCACCGCGTGTGGCCGCGCCGCATCCTCTCGCCTGCTGCTCCGGCTGCAGCAGTGTCGGGGAGGACCTCCCCAACGCACTCCTCCGCGTTGCACACGTGTCGCTCCGGCCGTAAGCTCATCGGCGAGCTCCCACGCGAGCTCGCAAGCTAACTCCCCTCCCTCTCACACTGCTCCTCCTCTCCTTCTCACGCCACTCCCGTGCTCTCACTCGCATTATTGCTGTCGTTGGAGGGAAGGAGGAAGGTGGCTGGGAAGTGGGGTGGAACGAGGGAGAGGTGGGGGGCTTCATAAGGGTGAGGGCTTAGGGTTTTCGTTGGGGCGGAAGGAGAGAGAAGAAGAAAACGAGGGAAGTGTACTGTCTACGCGCAGCACACGTGTAAACACGAGTTCGTACTCAAAATTTTCGATTTCCAGACGTCTGGAAAAGTATCTAGACGCCTGATCAGACGTTTGACCAGATGTCTGACCCACAATCCAGATACCTTAAAAAGCTCAAATAATACGGATCTTAACAATAAAAATATGATGTAACTTGAAATCACCATCGTCTAATTAATTTTTAAACTCTTAAAAGAATAAAATTAAGTAAATATAAGAATTTGAGTCATCTCATAAGGAGCTGTGACATTTAAGTCACATCCTACTAACTTAAATTAATATATTTTTGCTATTATTTAATATTGATAATTGTTTGGATATTGAGATTGAGATAAGAGAATGAAACTTAAAACTAAAGATTAGGATGTAAGATAGGAATCTAAACGTAATTCACATAAAATTAATTTTTAGAAAATAAAAATTTTTTTAATAAAAATCACGAACTCTTTTGTTCATCTAACTAATAACCCTAATCAGATTGTACATCCTTCATAAAATTTCTAGAATTTTTTATGTACAAATATTAATATAAAAATTCTAAAAGTAAGCATGGTTATTTAACAACTAAGTAAACATAAACAAGCAAGCAATCAATAAAAATGACTAATCGTAGCTAATAACTAAGAAATAAAAAGAAAAATTGCATTAAAAAAATTAATAAGTAGAGAAACGGTCATGAGAGTTAACTGTTACAAACAGAAGGATAAACAAAACACTGAAAAAGTAGAACTCGGGAGGGACGAGAAGAGGAGCGACGGCACAGGGGTGCACGACAAAAGGTCATCAAAGGCCGCCCGCTCGGAGGAGAAGCATTGGAAGGTGAGGGGCGGATGGAAAAGGAGACTTGAGATGGAATGAGAGATTGAATCCCTACGTTGCTCTTGAAGCCTATTTATTATTGTTATGGATATACTTTCTTTGTTTTTCTTTTTATCCTTTTTTTTTTTTCCAGCTTATAATATTGCAGGAGCTGATTAAACCTCTTTTTTATTTTCTTTTCTTTCTCTCCTTGCATTTCTTTTTCTTATATTTTCTTATTCCTTTCTCACCGTTCCACACACACATCTTTGTTTAATTTTATCTTCACTATTGACGTTTTCACATTGTATCCATTTTTTTGGTGACTAAAATTGATAGTGTTGCTTGTATAATCACGAAATAATGCACGAATGGATATAGGTACATAAATAACATATATAAAGTAGAAAAAGTACAGAAACATATATTGAAACACAGGCTACAACGAGTAGTAAGAGAAATATATTTTTCTACTGTATATGTTAAATTACTTTCTATTCATAGGTAAAAATTGAAATCATTTTTCACCTATAGGTGAAAGTAAAAATAATTTTTCACCGATTTAAAGATAAGTCACGGGTGATGTATATTTATTTTTTACTGATATATTTTAATTTTTTATTAGTAAAAATATTATTTTCAATTGATATATTTTATTTTTAATTATATTTTAAATTTTAACTGATGTATTATTATTTTTACATGATGTACTCTAATTTTTTCAACTGTGATGTAATAAAATTATTTTTTTGGATGATGATCGACGCCACAGTTATTATTATTTTTTTGATATCTTTACGTGGTGCATTAATCTGTGCATTAAATTTTAACATTTCCGTACATTAACTTTTGACTTTGAAAATGTGAGTGAGGACGTGTGTACTGAAAATGCGTCCCTACGTACATTATGTAACCCACGTCCTAATCTAAATTACGTGTTATAAAATATTATAAATACATAAATAATTGCCAACGACTAACAAATTTAGTGATAAGTTATAAAATAATGAAAACCTATTAGTGGGTGACGGTGGGATTTGTGAAAATATTATAGTGTCGTTGGAGTGTAAAATCACAATTGTCTAATTAATTTTTAAAGCCCTAAAGATATAAAATTAGGAAAAATGTGGAAGTCCATGTCGTTTAAATTGTTTTCTGCCATCCTAAGTTATGTAATTTTTTATGTTTTAATTTGCATATTTTTTTAGTATTTTTAGGAGGGATATATTATTGGAATGACGAATAGTGACTTAAATGTAATTTATGTTAAATTAATTTTTTAAAAATGTAAAAATTTTAAGAAAATTACTAAACAAACTTATGATCTTAAGTATGATTAATATCAATTTTCTTGCTATAATAAAATGTAAAATGTATGAAAAAATTTTGGAAAGAAATTTAAGGACTAATTTATAATAATACGAGGACATAAATATAAATAAATAAATTTTTTTGGTAAAAGATTTTGAACACAATCTAGCAAGTGTTATAAACTAACATGCATGGGCGTATCCTAAAATTTTTGTATTTTTTATGTAAAAAATAAATATAAAAAATTTACAATATAAGTATAATATCTAAACATAATCAAAATATGTAAATGTATAGATAAAATATTTAATAATAAACAAACATAAGCCAATCAAGCAAACAATTAAGTAAACATTTAATATTATTATTGACGAACTATTCAGGAATCTATACTACAATTAACTATTCAGGAATCTATACTACAATTAAGGATAAAATGCTATCACTAAAAATAAAAGAAATGTATATGGGAAAGAAAAGAGAAGGCGATGAATGGAGTGGTGGGACGATGTCGTGTCGTGACGATGGAGATGGAGGGTGAAGGCAGTTGGTGACATCAACGACCATTCACAAAGGGGATTAAGAGGAGTAGTAAGGTAAACTTGGAAGGAAGGAAGGAGAGGCCTTCTCAATGAAGCCCTGGATCTCTTGGATCAGAGGTTTAGATGGGATAAGGGACCACCCATTTACTTTGAAAAAGAGGAATTTCGACTTTCGAGACATTATAATGGTAAAATTTATTTCACATCAAAATTAGGCATATTCTTCGAATTCAGCCAAGAATTTTCTTTTTTATTATTCTCACTACGCATGAGACCAATTGGGCCGCTGCTGCCACAGGGAGGAGAGAGAATGGCGGGTGAAGGTTACGTAAGTGGGGAATTTTTTTTTTCCTTTTTTTTTAAAAATTTTATTTATTTTGCATCTTCTTGCACAGATATCTTTTTTGAATTTTACCTCCTTATCTAGTGTACTCTCAATTGAGATTAATATTAGTTATATATTTTTTGTATCCTCATACATTAATAATTAAAGAAGTTACATAGTTTAAAAATAAAATTTTAAAAATTTAAAAATAGATTAAAAAATCATAGAATTAAGAAGACTCGAAATTTATAAGAAATTAAAAGAAGGCTTATGATCCCTCTTGCTTCTCAAGTGACCGTCATGCTTTGATAATGAAGTGTGCCCATTGAAATGACATCAATGGTCTAGATAAGATGAGAAAATCGTGTCAAAGCGTGGTTCTTAGCATATGGCCCGGTGAGAGATGATATCAAGAATTTCATCTTCGAATCCCCTCTCTGAATGTTCTTTGAGCGGTGCTTCCCCCCCTCTCTCTGAGTGTTCTTTGAGTGGCGCTTCCTCCCCATCGGTAAGATGGCGTTTTAGTTTTTGTCGCCAATTACAACCATCCTTGTCTCTTTCCTGTCCAGCTACCTGCATTCATTAGATTGCATTAATTGCATTCATAGTACTCTCATGATGTATGCATTTAGTGAACTACATAGGATCATTTAGCGATAGCAATGGACGAAGTCGAAGCAGAGATCATATAGGGCATCCAAGGTCTCCTAAAAAAAGAAGCTACCTTAGTTGAAGTTAAGTTAGCCATAAATGAACTATCAGATCGTAACAGAAGGAAGAGGAACCTATTCTTTAGGATCCTTACTCGTAGGAAGATCAGACCACGTGTTGTAATAGAAGTTATTCGCAAAGCTTGGGTTGTTTCCTCATCTCTAGCAGTGACTGAAGTTGGAGAAGGCAAGTGGCTGGCCTCTTTTGAAAAGGAGTCAGATATGAGATTAGTTCTTAACAGAGCTCCATGGCACTTCCATGGAGAATTAATCCTTCTAGCGGTGGCAAAACAGAACACTCGACCGCCAGATCACAAGTTGGGCACAGCTTTGTTATGGGTACAATTTCATGATCTACCCCTTGAATGGAGATGCAGATCTGCTGTTGGTGAGCTTGGGAAACATATTGGAGATGTTAAAGACATTGATATTAATGATACAAAGGCAGGATTCTCTGTGAGAACTAGAGTAGAATTGCCGGTGAATAAGCCACTTATCAAAAATTTGGAAATCCCTCTGGATGCTGAAAACAGCTTGAAGATTCCACTAAAATATGAGAGACTTCCATCCTTTTGTGCTCTATGTGGATTAATCGACCATGATTTGGGAAATTGTGATGATTTGCTTAAGGTGAAAAGGCAGATTGAAGACAATCCGAGCCCCCTGGTGAGGAAGAGAGCCTTAAAGGCCATGGAAGATTTAAAGTACCCATATGGCCCAGGTATCAGGGCCTCTAGACTTTCGGAGAAGAAGAGAAGTGTTGAAGATCGCTTGCCTCCTGAAGAGCTTCTAGCTTGCCTCGGTGCGGAAGATCTCTTCGGAAACACTGTTGCAGCCCAGGCAGATTCAGAGCCGATCGCCCATATCTCACACTCCGTACCACTCGTACAACCCCTTACTCTGCAAACCGTACCCCCACCAAGAATTCAACGACCCAAACTTATAGTCGGTAAGTTCCCCCATACACCATTAAATGAGCCTGACATCCCCATCCTTACAACCATTACCTTCGAGGCCCCACCAAATATTGATAGCCCACCATTGACCTCTGACTCCCCCCATCTTCCTCAACTCATACCATAAAACAAAACTCCCTTCCCGCCACTTCCCTTCTCCCTCCAACTTCCTCATCTCAGACCAAAAAACAAAACTCCCTTCCCACCTCCTCCATCCAACAATCCCAAAAACAGCAAAATACTGACAACCTCTCCATTTCTTCTCACAATCATATCCCTATTACATCCACCCATGTCCAGCATACCGACTCCCCTCCACACCCAATGCTAACGCCTAATACAAAGCCTATTCACCCCTCCTCCACTGACCCTTCCTCCCCCAGCCCGCCCCTGTTCCTAACCGAAGGAGCTTCACATTGGGAACCCCCCACCCTTAACTTGGTTCCTCCTCAGAGCGAGTTGAAGTTGGTTCCCTCTACTGGCTCTCGGAATGAAGATCAGGGGCCTCAACTCATGTGTGAGGACTCTTAAGGGGATTTCTGTTGTGGATATATTGAAAAAAAGAGCACAAAAAGGAAAATTTTCAAACGATCAGCTAGGGGGCTATGTGGGTGTACAGGGTCTTAGGCAAATTACTTGGGAAAAAGGAAAATGGAAAATAGCAGTGTTCTGGAAACACAGATAGTTAAGGTAAAGAAATAGAAGCAGAGTTCTCCCGCTCCATGGCTTCAGGCAGCTGAGCCTAATCAGTTGCCATGGTCGAAATGAATATATTATCTTGGAATTGCAGAGCGTTGGGGATTCCCTCAGTAATTCTTCATCTCAAAAGTCTCATCCGAGCTACTTCACTAAACTTGGTCTTCATCTCAAAGACACATGCTAATAGCCTTCGAGTGGCCCGGATTATGGACCATTTTCGAGATTATAATTGCATAACTGAAGAGGCAGTTGGAAAATCTGGAGGCCTTTGTTTGCTTTATGATCAGGATCTTGCTGGCTCACATTCGATGCAAAGCTGAAAGTTGGATACTCTGTTGCATTTGTGGCATTCCTTCGCAAGGGGGCAAAAAGAACTTCTAGCAGAGACTGACAAGATTACTTGAACCTTGTGCTAAGAAATTGGTGTGTGTAGGGGATTTCAACACTATCCTTAGTAACGAGGACAAATTGGGGGGTTTGGTAGTTCCATCTACAGAGTTCAGTTACTTAAAAAATTTTGTGAGTGATTTAGCCCTCTTGGATTTGGGTTTTGTTAGCCAAGCCTTCACCTGGTCTAATAGAAGATGCCCACAATATTTAATCCAAGAAAAATTGGATAAAGTTCTTATTTGGTGGCTTGAACATCAAAAGTCTGGTGTCCTGTTGATGAGGTGTGGCTCATCATAACTAAAATGCTCAAGTTAAACTAGAAACTAGGTTAAACGCTACATAATTAACACATGAAAAGGATTAGTGTGAGAATTAACAGAAATGACTTAAAACATCCAATTTGTGTTAAAAATGTAAAATTAGGTCATAAAATGAGATATTTTATTCATTAATGTAAATTGATGATCTAATTGCAAATTGAACACACATTTGGGTTCAAATCTTCAAATCAAAAGTGAAATCACCTTCTTTAATGTTCAATTGGGTTTTAATAAAAACTTGGTTGCATTTGGACATCACTAGGATCTCGCATTATGGACATTACATATAGGTTCTTCATTCACATTTCTATAGGATAAAAACTTCCAGGGACTCAATTGCGAGCTGTCAGGGACCTTCTTGCAAAAGCTAGGGACCGCGCTGCAACACTTTTCAGTCACTTACGGGTTTTGTCCTAATTTTTGTACCGTTTTGCTCATAAGGGCTTCTTTGCAAAAGCCCCATTACACTTGTGTGCAGCGGGTCCACTGTAGCTCTCAAGAACATGTGAGATCTAGGTCGTTGATTCCTTGTACCCATCATCCAAGGGCAGATCCTCGATCAATCTTCCCGCGCGATTGTGCGTAGGTTCACCATCCTCCCCAAATCTGATCTAGCGACTAAGATTCAATTTGCACGCCCATGCCCTCCTCTGAACCAAGCATCCATCGTCTAAGTCATAGGAGCTTAATCGCACCTCCACGGTGATCATACTTACTCCAAAGGCTACTTAAGTAGCTACCCATTCACCTGCGTGCGCTATCCACTCCTCACTACACCTCTTGAGCCGATCCCTTCTTCCCTCTCTAGCACTCCTAACCCCTTCACTTGCCACGCCTGTGACAGGGGCATGGTTTTTCACCTCCAATTCCTCCTCGTAGCTAGGGATGACATATGCCTGAGGATGACCTTGGAGCTCCACTAGAGGGCTCTTCACTCGCTGGAGATCTCCCCCCTTCTTCCTCCTTAGCCGCCGGCTTTGGATCCACAGGTCCCGTTCGTCTGATTAGATTAGGATTTCCTACTTTCTAGAGTAGTTTAGATTAGCTTAGGAGTAGATCAGATACTTGGATTCATGGATATTGTAGTTTATCTTAGGAGTAGATTAGGATAATTCCTCACCTCCTCTAATCAATTCAAATCAGCGGAGATGAATCCACATCCATCAATTAGGTTGATTGTGATGATTATGAGCTGATTGGATGTGACTTTCTTTCTCAGATAAGTTTTTACTTGATTAGAATGATGCTTACTATTTTTTGGGTAGTAAGGACTAAGGAAAGTCCATTGCATGGATTTGAGGTCCTCACAATGACCTAAGAGTTTTTATAGGTTCGCTTGCTCTCTCTGAACACCAATTAATGGTGTGCAGAAAGAATAGATGATGATCATCTTAGTGAACCTAAATTGACAGTCACTTGAGAAACAATTTGATTTCATTGCCTACTTGCTTTAATTTGAGATTTGAAGGTTTAAATGTGATGGATCAATGTGAGTAAGATTTGATACAGGGATTGAGTGAAATTGGAATTTGGGTTTTTGACGTGATCTGAATTCAAAGTGATTATTAAACACCTTGAAGTTTATTTGTGAGGATAAGGAGTTATGTTTTCATGGTTTGAATGGCCTTCAAAGGTGTTTTGTTTTCAAACTCAGAATTTCAAATTTTGTTCGTTTTGATTTCTCATATTACAGTTTGAGGAAAAATAGATTAAAAGGATTGATCTAAGTGTATGTTACGACTCGGTTCCCGAATCCCTACAGGACAAGAGATCGGATTTACTCGATTGATCCCAAGACTCAGTCGTCCAATGAGAAAGTAACCAAAAAGCAGGAAAGTAAACCACATTCACTATGCTAAGTAATTAACAGTAACAGAAGTACACTAATAAAGAAGTAAAACTACTACAGTACACACCACCACAACAGTAGAAAAGTAAACGGGTACAGGAATATAATGTGCAGAACGAAAGAGTACTGAATATAAAGGTACAAGAAACTACACACTACTATAACGAGTACAAAAAGAGTTACAACTACTGGGCTCTACTGGGCTCAGCACCTTCTGCAGTCGTAGGCTCGGGCTGCTCAACACCTGGACCTGAGCAGGGTTATGAGTATATGAAATCAGCGAACGCTGAGTAGAGTTGCAACAACTAACTAAAGCAATAAAGGTGGACAGGTAGCTCTTTCTTTCATCACTTGGTTTATTTATCAGGTTTCTTTCTTGATCTCGAATGTTCCTCGTGGGAACGATCTTGATTGCAGTCTTTTCCGAAGAGTAGAAGTCGTACGTGGTGCTCTCTTGGCCGGGAGAGTCCATCGTGGTGGTCCTATACCCAGTCAACCACCTCAAGGTCACGGATAGACGTAACGGTGACTACGGCACGAGTGATAAGCGCACGGGTAGCTACCTCGCACTGGCATGCGGTCAGTTGTTTCCATTAGCGGATGCCCCCAAAGCATAGTATGGAACCAGTATAGGGCATAACCCTCCCAGTAACAGGGGTCTAGCCCCTAAGAACCAAACAGGGGTCTCGCCCTTCCACAGTCCACGCACCATCGCCTGACTACCCTGGTTTTTCCAGTGGGCCTAACAAGTCAGTGTAGGGTGGCTAGCTAAACCCCGGGTGCCGTGGGGTGGCTAGCTCTCCCTGGTACAGTGTACACGAGGGCCAAAAAGTCGGTACAGAGTAGCCAATCCTAGCCCCGGATCCCAACCCAAAGGCGACTAGCTCCACTCTGCACTAAACAGGGGGATAATCGCTCCCCTTGGTACTCCGTACTCAAGGGCCAGCTCACTTCCCCGCTCACATTCCCAGTTTCATTCCATTTATTTTTAGGAGCTCTACTCCTAATTCCCCGTAGGGTTCATGCTCATATTTCTCAGGCCAAGCCATACCAGGTTTCATCATTTCTATTTCCATTCTCAGGTTATACACATGCAATTTGTAACTCTATTCCATATTCAGTTTATTCACATATAGCTCGTGTTTCCAACATTCACCTTTCCATTTTCACATTATATACATGCAGCTCTTATTACGTTATTTCACGGGTACGATAGGAAAGTTACATTCAACAGTTAACTAACACAAATACTACATATTTCGCAGGCAACTATTATTCATTTACAGGAAATTGTTATCATTCTATCTACTCATTCAAGACTGCAATTTATTCTTTCAATACAGACATTCCAGTATTTCTAGTCCTATGATTCATGCCATATCCTAGGTTTTAATCATTCATTACACACAGGCATTTAAGTTGTAATTAAATTTAGGGGAAACCACTCTACCAGCAAACCCAGGAGTAGTAGGGGCTTGAACGGCAGGCTCACGTGCCTCAGCAAGCCCCGAACCCGCAACGGAAATCAATCCTATCACAAGGATCAATCACAAGAGAATACTCAGAACATTATAAAAAGTATTCTAACAAGTAGGGGAATTCATATGAAAAACATCGGTATCTTAATTGCGGAAATCGGACCTCAAACAGACCCTAAACGGGTCAAAAACAGGGATTCTGACTCAAATCAGATGTTTGGAACAACTTCCAGACGTCTTAAAAGTGTCTAGTGCCATACCTCAAGTTCTGCGCCACTCCTTAGACATCCAGGAACTCTGCTGGACTGTTTGGACCCAGTTTCAGATGTCCGACCACCTCTCCGGACGTCTGGAAACGCTTCCCGTCGTTTGATGCCTTGCCCAGACGTTTGAAGTGCGTGGGAGGGCATGTCCCGCACCTTCCCGAAGCAACTCCTGTGTGAATCAACCGAATCTCCATCAAAAAGGCAAGAAACAGTGTCTCGGCGGAGTGGCCTACATGGCCATATTTGCAAAGGAGACGTACCTTCGTGAAGCTTCCTCCTCAGATGTCTGGCACCACCTCCAGACGTCGACACTGTCGTCTGGCGATCACTCTAGACGTCTGATTCTAGGAAAATCCCAGAACCAGAACCTGCTTCCTCCTTCTCTCGCCGCGCCCTCTCGCTTACTGCTCCAGCTGCAGCAGTGTCGGGGAGGACCTCCCCGATGCACTCCTCTGCCTTGTGCACGTGCCGATCGGCCGTGAGCTCACCGGCGAGCTCCCACGTGAGCTCGCAAACTTGCTCTCCTCTCCTTCTCATGCTTCTCCTCCTCTCCTCTCACGCCGCTCCTGTTCTACTGCTCTCGCTGGAGAAAGGAGGAAGTTGCTGGGAAGTAGGGGTGGAATGAGGGAGAGGAGGGGCTTATATAAGGTCGTGGATTTCAGGTTTTCGTCGGGCGGAAGGAGAGAGAAGAAGAAGAAATGACGGACGTGTACTGTCTGCGCGCAGCATGCACGCAGACGCGAGCTCGAACATGAAAATTTTGATTTTCAGACGTCTGACCCACAGTCCAGACGTCTTAAAGGGCTCAGACAGTAGGGGTCTTAGCATCATAACAAACTTAAAGGAAGTTTTGTTCTCGAAACTTGAGCTAGTTAGGGTGCGGAAAATGAACAACATACGCATAACAAACTCAAAGAGAACCGAAGCCGGTCTGAAAAGACGTACCCTCAAAAAGCTCTGGGTATCGCTCTTGCATCGCCGCCTCAGGCTCCCAGGTAGCCTCTTCGTACCTCTAGCTCATCCACAAGACCTTCACCAGGGGTACCTGCTTCCATCTCAAACTCTGGATGGCTCTGTCTAGTATCTGCACTGGTCGCTCGAGGTAGGTCAGGTCGTTAGCCACCTCGACACTCTTGTGGCTCAGAACGTGACTGGGATCAACGACGTACTTCCTGAGGTTGGACACGTGGAACACGTCGTGCACACCAGAAAGCTGGGGAGGAAAGGTAAGCTTGTAAACAACGGGTCCAACTCGCTCCAAGACCTCAAAGGGCCCCACAAACCTTGGTGCGAACTTCCCTTTCACCCCAAAATGCTACAGGCCCTTCATGGGCGAAACACGAAGGAAGATGTGATCCCCAATCTCAAACTACACCTCTTCGCGCTTCCGATCGGCATAGCTCTTCTGTCTGCTCTTGACAGTGAGAAGCCATCTGTGAATCTGCTCAATCACCTCCTGACTCTACCGGATCAGCCTAGGGCCAACCTGCCACTTGGTCCCCACTTTAACCCAACTCAAGGGTGCAGTACACCTTCGTTCGTACAGAGACTCGTAGGGTGCCATGCCGATGCTCGAGTGATAGCTGTTATTATATGCAAACTCTACCAGGGGCAAGTGCTCCTCCCAAGAGCCCCTCCAGTCTAGTACGCAGGCACGCAAAAGGTCCTCAAGCGTCTGTATCGTGCATTCTGACTGTCCATCTGTCTGGGGGTGGTATGCTGTACTGAACCTCAACCATGTCCCCAAGGCCTGCTGAAACTCAGCCCAAAACTGGGACGTAAGGTGGGTATCCCGGTCGGATACAATTTCACGTAGAACTCTGTGCAGACGTACCACGTCTCAAATATACCTCTCTGCTAACTGTGCTGGTCCCAAGGTGACTCGAATTGGCAAGAAACGTGCCGTCTTTGACAATCTGTCCACAATCACCTAGACTGCGTCGTGTCCTTGCTGGGTAACGGGCCCACCACCAAGTCCATGGTGATGCTCTCCCACTTCCACTCTGGTACTGGAAGTGGCTGCAACGTCCCTGTAGGCCTCTGATGCTCGGCCTTCACCTGCTGGCACACCAAACACTGCTGCATGAATTCACCTACATCCCGCTTCATTCCCCTCTACCAAAAGTTGCATCTCAGATCAGGATACATCTTTGTGTTCCCGGGATGTATGATGAACCTGGAACTGTGTGCCTCATTCAGGAGATCTCTCAACAGCTCCTCGTCATTAGGAACTCACAAACATCCCCTGATGCGCAACTCCTCGTCAGTGAAGGAGAAGTCTCCAGGGTCCCCAGACAGTACTCTGTCACGCAATGACTGTAGGTACGGGTCTGCCATCTGTCCTGTGATGATATGGTCTATTAGCTTTGGCCTCATCTGTTGTGTCACAGTCATTGCCCTACAGTGCCCCAATAACTCTAGTGGTCACCAACTGCCCATCTTCTCCATGAGTCTCCAACTCTGTGCCTGTAAACTGGCCAAGTGGGCAGGCACCTTCCAGCTCAAGGAGTCAGCCGCCACGTTGGGCTTCCTCGAATGGTAGGAAATGCTGCAGTCATAGTCCTTCAGGAGCTCTAACCAACGTCTCTGTCTCATGTTAAGCTCCTTCTGATCAAATAAGTACCTGAGGCTCTTATGATCTGTGAAAATCTCAAAAGTCTCACCGTATAGGTAGTGCCTCCAAGTCTTTAACGCGAAGACGACAGTTGCCAGCTCTAGGTTGTGGGTAGGGTAGCTATGCTCATGGGGCTTCAGTTGCCGCGAAGCGTAAGCGACAACATGACCCTGCTGCATGAGCACACACCTTAACCCCTGCAAAGAGGCGTCCGTGTACACAACGAAACTGCCACTGCTGTCTGGGATGGTAAGCATGGGAGCCGAAGTCAACCTCTCCTTTAGCTCCTGAAAACACGCCTCACAAGCGTCTGTCCAAGAAAAGGGCACGTCCTTCCAAGTCAACTGTGTCATAGGACGTGAAATCTATGAGAAACCGCTGATAAACCGCCAGTAGTAGCCTGGCAGTCCCAAGAAATTGAGGATCTCTGTCAGTGTACGTGGTCTCTCCTACCTGAGCACTGCCTCAACCTTGGCTGGGTCCACAGCCAAGCCATTTCCTGAAATCACATGACCTAAGAAGGTCACCTCCCTCAACCGGAACTCGCACTTGCTGTACTTGGCATACAGCCTACGTCGTCTCAATGTGTCCAAAATCATCCGCAAGTGCTGTCTATGCTGCACCTGATCCCGCGAGTAGATGAGCACATCATTGATAAATACTACCATGAACTGATCCAGATATGGTCTGAACACTCAGTTCATCAGGTCCATGAAAGTAGCGGGGGCATTGGTCAGCCTAAACGGCATAACTAAAAACTCGTAGTGTCCGTATCGGGTGCGGAAAGCTGTCTTGGAGATGTCGGCCTCCTTGATCCTCAACTGGTGGTAGCTAGACCTCAAGTCTATCTTGGAGAAGATCGTGGCACCTCGTAACTGGTCAAACAAGTCGTTAATCCTTGGCAGCGGATACCTGTTCTTGATGGTGACCCTATTTAGCTGTCTGTAATCCAAACAAAGGCATAGGGTACCATCCTTCTTCTTCACAAATAATACTGGGGCTCCCCACGGAGACGCACTGGGCCTCACAAAGTCCTTCTGTAGAAGGTTCTGCAACGGGGACTTGAGCTCTCGCAACTCTAGTGGTGCCATCTTGTAAGATGCTGTAGAAATGGGGCTAGTCTCCGGTACCAGTGAGATCTCGAACTCGATCTCACGCTCAGGCAGTAGTCCTGTCAGCTTGTTACGACCTGGTTCCCGAATCCCTACAGGACACGAGAATCGGACCGACTTGACTGATCCCAAGACCCAGTCGTCCAACGGGAAAGTAAACAAAAAATAGTAAAATAAACCACATTCACCATGCAAGTAACTAATAGTAACAAAAGTACAGTAGTAAAGAAAAGAACTACTACAGTACATACCACCACATCAGTAGAGAATTAAGAACTGATACAGAAATATGAAGTTTATAATAAAAGAGTACAAGGTGAAACAGAAATACTCACTACTACGGAAAAACGGCTACAACAAAAGTACTACTGCTGGGCTCTACTAGGCCCAGCACCATTCGCAGCCGTAGGCTCTGGCTGCTCAACACCTGGTCTTGAAAAAGGTGACAAATATGACACGTCAGCGAAACGCTGAGTAGAGTGGCAACCAGCTAGCTACGAAAAACAATAAAGGTGGACAAGTAGCTGTTATTTTTAATTTCTTTCTTTATTTCTCTATTTACTATTTCTTGATTTGTTTCTTAGGTCTTTCTCTTGATCTCGAATGTTCCTCATGGGAACGATCTTGATTGCAGTCTTTTCTGAAAAGTAGAAGTAGCACGTGGTGCTCTCCAGGCCGGGAGAGTCCCCCGTCGTGGTCCTACCCTCAGTCAACTACCCCAAGGTCACTGACAGACGTAACGGTGACTACGGCACACGCGATAAACGCACGGGTAGCTACCCCGCACTGGCATGTGGTCAGTCGTTTCCGTTAACGGGTGTGCCCAAAGCACAACACGGAACCAGTATAGGGCATAGCCCTCACAGTAACAGGGGTCGAGCCCCTCCACAGTAACCAAACAGGGGACTCGCCCCTCCACAGTTTGCGCACCCTCGCCTGACTACCCTGGTTTGCCCAGTGGGCCTAACAAGTAGGTGTAGGACGGCTAGCTGAACCTCGGGCCCTGTGGGGTGGCTAGCTCTCTCCCTACATTAGCAGCTCTCCCCGGTACTGTGTACGCGAGGGCCAGAAAGTCGGTGCAAAGTGGCCAAATTCACCCCGGGCTCGACCTGAGGGAGGCAAGCTCCCCTCTACACTAAGAGATAATATGTGCTCTCTTTGATATCACGTACCCAAGAGACAACACACTTTCCCATCTACTTTTCCAGTTCCATTCCATTTATTTCCAGGAGCTCTACTCCTAATTCCCCGTAGGGTTAGTGCTCATGTTTTCTCAGGCCATGCCATACTAAGTTTCATCATTTCAGTTTTATTCGCATATAGCGCGTGTTTCCAACATTTAACCTTTCTTTTCCGATTTATATACAAGTAGCTCGAATTTAGTTTCCAAACAACAGGAATTACATCTAACAGTTACTAGCAACAATACTCTACATTTCACAGGCAGCTTTTATCCAAATACAGGCAATTATCATCATGCTATCTACTTATCAAGACTGCAATTCAGACATTCAAGACATTTGTTTCAGTATTTCTGTTCCTAGGTGGCAGCGGGGTTTCGTCTTTATGGTTTACAATCGTTGTAGTACATGACAAAACAGCTACCAGATTACTACAAGATTTTTACTCGGAATAACAAGTTTTCCCGAGGTCGAACTCAGGGAGCAACTAGAATTCTAGAAGCATAAATATTCACAATTTTGTTACAAAAATAAGGGAGAGAGTTTTGTTGGCTTCTTCTTCTTCTCTCTTCTTTTTCTCTCTTTTCTTCTTCTTTCTGCCTTGGCCGTTCCTTCTCTTCTTCTTTCTTCTTTTCCTGCCTTCTTTCTTCTTTAGCCTGCAGCTGTGGTGATCTTCTTCTTTCTCCTCTCTTTTTCTTTCTTTCAACTGCAGAGTCCTCCTTTCTTCTCAGCCTGCCTTGTTCTTTTCTTCTTTCTCTTTTCTGCTTCCTTCTTTCTTTTCTTTTCTTGCGGCTGTGTCTTCTTTCTTCTTTTTCTTCCTTCTTCTCTGCTTCTACTCCTTTTCTTTTCCTCTTCTTTCTGCTCTGGCCGCTGCCCTTCCGTCGTCTGACTTGATGCTCAGACGACTTAACTGTGGGTTTGCTACAGTGTGGCTTCTTCTTCTTCAGCTCCTCTCCTTCCTTTCTTCTTCAGCTGCTCAGTGCGGCAAGGCTTCGGCCGCTCCTCCTCTCTTTTTCTTCCTTAGCTGGCTTCTTCTTCTTTCTTTCTTTCTTTCCTGCACGCACACACAGTGGTTAGTGCAAAACCTACCCCTACCCCTTCCCCGCATCTCTCTCTTTCTCAGAATCTCTCTTAGGACTGCTCTCCCAGAGCCGGGTAATCGGGTTTGGGTAGTGCGCCCGAGACCAGGCCCACCGGCGTGCAGTGGTGGGTGATGGGTGCGTGGTCGGGTAGTCGGATCCGACCTAGACCCGTGGGGCGTGAGCACGGGCGAGGGCAAGCGAGCGCATGGCGCGCTGCGTGCAGGTGAGAGGGACCTGACCCCTGTGTATCGAAGGCAATAAGCCCGATGCACCTTTTCAATATAAGTGTGGGCGCACGGCCGCACACTTACGAGGTGGGACTAAAGTCCCACCTCTAAATCTCGCACTCGCGGCTGAGGAAGCTGCTACCAATTGGGGCAGCAACGAGGCTCGCCACCCAACTGGCAGGCCCGGGCGTATTCGTAGTAGCTTTCCGCGCTGCCTGAGACTTGCGCCTGGGCTGGAGAACGCCTGGAGCTGCGAGCGAAGGAGCTGCAGCAGCTCAGCAATGGTGGCGAGGGGGCTCTAACCTGAAAGCAAAAAGACAGCCTCCCGGCCACATCAGAAAACGTGGGAAGCTTCACCGGAGTGCGGCGAAGGCAGTGCGGTGGTCGGCGAGGCGCGAGAGCACGTGTGGAGGAAGACCTAGGTTAGACTGTGTGCGGGAAGATGGGTCTGTTCGGGGTGTGAGGTCAGATTGAGTAGCGGTGTATGGAGTGGGGGAAATGGTCGAGTGGAGTGAGGGGGAGCCTCTGGGCTGGTCGGCGAGGGAAGAGGAGGTCTGTGGAAGTGGGATGGACTCGCTGGAGAAGGTGATCGGAGGGAGGGAAGATGGAGTTGGACAGTGGCGGTCGGGTGGTTGAAATGGAAAATTAGAAGGGGGAAAATACAAGGGAGGGAGAGAGGAAACTCTGTACCTAGTTACTCGACGAAGGGGGAGAGAGCAGCGCCCGGCTCGTGCCTGCCGGAGCTAGGGACGAACATGCCCAGGAGGAGGGTATCGGCGACGAGGAGGCAGTCGGAGGGCGCCAGCTAGTATGGCCTAACGCGGACAATAGGGCAGAGTAAACTCTGCTGTAGGTAGGGCAGCAGAGCGACGATGAGGAGATCGCCGGAAGCTTCGGGAGCTTTGACCGGAGGGGAAAAGATGAGAGGTGGGGTATTTCTCCGCCAGAGGAAGCTTCCAGGAGTCGGCAGACCTTGCCACTGCTTATAAAGGCCTTGGCACGGAGAGGGAACCGAGGTGGCGATGTGCCAGCTTCGCTGCAAAATGGCCGGAGAGGATACCCATGCCTGTCGTGCGTTCGCACGAGAGGCATGGTTGATGGCAGAGGGCAGGGGAGGGTCCCTGCGACAGAGGACGTCGCAGGGAACCCCCCGTCTATTTTAGAGGACGGCCGCCCTGCCCTGCATGGCGCCATCCTCCGCGCAAGGTCGCCGGAGGCATGGCGCTGTGCAGAAGTGGCAGGGAGGACCGTTCTGCAAAGAATGATGAGAATTTGGGGGCCTAAACGCAAGGGTTTCAAATGATAATGGTCAAATATTAAATAAAGAGGACCAAATTGTAAAGTCAGTCAAGATGGCCTTTTTTTAGGCTCAATTTTTTATACCAGACTAATTTGAACCTAAGAATTTTAATGGTGAATTTTGATTTTAGGTTGGGCCATGTTTGACCGATCAATTTGCGTAAAAACCCAAATTAAGTTATTAATTGGGCATGGTTCTCATTTTAGGTCAAAATTGATTTCAAAGGCCAAATTGATGGTTATAAACCCTAGGAAATATTTTTCTATGAATATTAGAGAGTTTAGTTGATTTTTATCCTACCTCGAACCTCGTGAATTAAAGTGGATTTATTTTAGGGTTACAGAATATCATTTAATTCCTATAAGTTGCTATAACCTTTTTCAGATCAGATCATCCCACTTCCCTTCTCATTAAGCTTGTTTGACCTATGTTTGGACCCTTAATTACCCTGTTTGCATACTGCAATGGTGAAATTACAGTTTTACCCCTAATGATTTGTTTTATTCTTTAACTCAGAATTCTCTGAGTTAAGCCTCTCTTGGGGATTTATAGGAGCTTTTTCACACATATTTGGATTAGATTGTGCTAGTTAGGGTTCATGATGATGTTCTCATCATACCCCCATACCTAGCTTTTGCTAATCCCTTAGCAAAATTTTAAGGTTTCAACCCTGGTTCTCGACCATGAAGTTCTTAATGATTTCAGATAAGTGCTTTTTCTTTTGAAACCTAGATTAGGTCAGAATGCCAACCATAGGCCTAAAAGGTACTCTAGTACCAACCAAGATCCATATCTGTCTAGCCTCAACCTTAGTCCTTAACAAAGGTTTTTAAGGCCTACAAGAACTAACCTAAGGTTTATTGGACTTTATGGTTAAATCACCCGTGCTTGAGATAATTTTAGCCATGGTTCAGTTCGCAGCGCGTTTTGTAAGAGAGGTAGAAGATTTATATGTTTGGAGAGTTTTCTCTCTCTTTTTCTTTTTAATTCTAGCTTAGGATTGGCTTTTCAACACGGTCTGTATGAGATTCCTTGTCCCCATCATCAATCCTTAAGGGTTCCTGGCAGTCGATGCTTCGAGATAGCACCGCCCATGGTAACCCCCAGAACTCTTGCTGTTGAGATTTCGAGATAATCCCATCTATGGTGTTCCGTGGCCGAATTCAGACCCTGGCAATTGACATTTTGTGATAATGCCATCCATGAAATTTGAACCAGCCGAGTGCTTACATGCTCCCAGTAGGATATGTAAATATCCTAAGAGATAAGCACCGAGGAGATGATATTTTGTTACGCATCTTCGAGGGGAATTTCCCACCTCTCCACGCTGGGAACTCGTCCAAATCAACTTGTGTTGATCGGCTGCTCCTACTCTAGGTGTCATTTTCAGAATTTTTACAACGCTTCTACATGATTTTGATTTTTAAGCTTATTGAACCAGGCTGTGTGTGAAGTTAGGGTGCTTAGATTACTGAGTCCCGTAAACCAAAAGTTAGTTAACGAGGCCAAATACTCCCTAAGCCTTGGACCTAATACTTAGGCTTTTCATTTTCCTCAACCTCTTGAGGAATGTCTAGATCTTAATGGGTACTAAGAGTCTATCAAAGAATGCCTATGGTTTGCATTCTTTCTAATCTCACTGTGCACTTTCCATTTCTTTTCCTGAATGAGGTCTAGAACTTAGGTTAACTCCTTAATTTCTTACTAATGACAATCTCTTTTCTTTCATTTTGTGCTTCTTCTTTTCATTTTGTTCCTTTTTCTCTTTCTCCTTCGTAGAGTCCACAAAATTTCTTTCCTCCTCTCATTTTATTCTCCTTTTTCAAAATTTTTTAATTTTTATGGTGTTTTTGGTGTATGTGAATTTTTTTTTGTTTAAAACCTTTTCTTACAAGTTTTGCACTTTCATACCCCCGTGCTTAAGATTTGCAATGTCTTCATTGTAACTTAGGAGGGTTTTTATTCAACTTAGTTCATACATTAGGACAGATGTTTGATGAGTGAATGGGTCGGGGTGACAGTTGCGGACGATTTCTAATCTCAGGTGCAAGCACCTGAGGTGGAGTCGGCTGTCCTAAAGGGTAAACCTTAACTGCGAAAAGGTGTCAGAAGAGGTTTCAGGTTTTTTCAAAGAGAACGACGGGCTACCTCCCGTTGAGCGCTAAATTTGACGCCTTCAGCAGAGAGGGAAATGGGATGGTCAAATCAGCTGAGTTTTGTAAGACAAGCACCTTGATTAAGAGCCTGGTTGGTCCAACCAGGTGCTTGTTCAGATCAGTAGGCTGATGATGTAACCCAAACCCAATCAATCTGGTGAGTTGAAATATGCAGATCAAAAGGTGCGGAACCCACCATATACTGTGAAGCTCGGACGGATGTGGAAGTGTGAATGTGGGGTTTGGCTGAGTCGAATCAGCCTGGTCAGAGTAGGGATTCGTAAAATAATCAGTGAGTGACGCGGAAACCCTACAGGGGTGATCAGAAGATGATGGAGGATGGTCTTTAGTCTGATGAGTGTTCGCAACCCGATAAAGATGTGGAATTGCAATTGGCTCGATGAGAGGTGAATCTGAATAGAAATTGAGTTCGGTTGTGGGTCGGGCTTGAGAAGATGTTTTGAGCAGCTCTGTGAGTGTGGAAGAGGTGGCTTGAATGAGAACTGTGTATGAGAGCTCTTCTAGAAACGAATGACAGGTGGTCTCTTGTAGAGAGTCCTCTGGGTAACTATCAAATGCCTGAAGAGTGTCTATAGGATGCAGAAAATCTAAATTGAGAAAAGATTCGACTTTAGGGTTGCAATCACCCTTGTCATTTTGTGGTTTTGTTTTCTGAGGATCAAAAAGAATTGCTTCCATGTCATTGGAACTTGAACTTTCTTCAATGATCCCAGGAAGTGGGACCTCAAAGTCAGAGTCATAGAATGAGTCATGTGGGTTGAGGTCGTAGATTGGCTTGGTGTGTTTAGGAAGGAGAGTTTCTTCGAAATTATAATCAGATCCGAAGTCGTTGGAGAGTTTGCGAAGATCTAGTTCTAAATGAGATTCACGATCATGAATTCCACCGAAGCATAAATCACCTGTTGTGGAATCAGCAGCCTGACTGGGGTCTAGCCTATGTGTCAATTCTGGGTTTAAAAAGGTGTTCTGTCTATGCTCAAGTTCTAAGCTGGTAGAATAGACCCAATTGAAACCCCACTCATCCAACTCCTCGATTTCTGTATCGTAAATTGGCATATCTTCTGAAAAATCGATCAGATTTCCTGAGGATGTTGGAGAGGGATATTCATCAAATAAAGGCCCGGAATCATATTCTTTAAAAATTTGATCTTTATCATATGGGGCCTCATAATCTTCCCAATAAGTTTCGGATCTAGATTCTAGGTTTGGGATGTGGGTAAAATTACTAGAATCTAAGTCTGAATAACCTTCAAGGGTTACCTTATCAAAATAAGGGGCGGAATTTATACCCTCAAGAGGTTCTGTTCTGATCTCATTATTGCAAGAGTCTTGGAATTCTAAGCTTGGCGATTCATGGTCTAGGGTTGGCTCAGCATTGTGTTTTCCTGCAACTTCCTAGCCTATTTTAATGTTGTCTTCTATCTGGGTTGGGAATCCACAACCACCTTGTGCCTCAGTCTCGAGGTCTGGGAAACCGGATTGATCCTGACTATTGTTCCAAGATGGTTCATCCTCTGTTTCTGGTATGTACGGGTATTTCTAGTCGATAGTTTGTTCTAGTAATCTCATCATCTCTACCCGTTTTTCAAGAGCATCTTGGTGTTGTTTTCACAGTATAGGATTTATCGTACATTGAAGGTATTTAGATTTGTGTAATTTTTCTATCTCAATGTATCCTGTTAGGCGCATTTCTCGGGTTGATCTTTTTATGGCTTCTGTCAATAGAATTTGGGCACAGTCTGTGATAAAGGTTGTGGTTGTTGGGACATCAACCTGAATGTTTTCTATTGGTGTTGAGGGTTTATATTTGATTTCATAGAACTCAAGGGCATCCTCAATCATCCTATCTCTCATGGATCTTTGAGATTCAGGTTTCTTAAAGGGTGATGCTAAGTAATTAGGCTGCATATTTGGATCAGGCGGTGAAATCAAAATGTAGAATTAGAATTTCGATGTAGACTCACGTTGTGCCAAGATGGAAGAAGGGGGACTTGGTTCAGAATTAGAGGAAAGGGGCTATGTGGAAGGTTTCTGCATAAACAAGGGAACCGAGGCATAGCCTCAGGGAGAGGTCTACGTGAAGTGTTGTTTGCTCAAACAAGGGCACTGAGGCTCGACCTCGAGGAGAGTGAATTTTTAAAGGAGGTTTCAAGGACCTCCTACCAAACATACACTGATGGAGAAGATGAGTTTAGCAGCTGCTAGAGCCAATCAAGACACCCAAAATGTAGGGTGACTATAGAGGTGTGGGGCAGATGGACCCCTTGATCGAAAGATCATCCACCTGAGAATTACCTCGATGCTAGAGAGGGTGAGTCCCGCGAAGACCCCTACACGGTAGAGCGTCCCCACGGGTTATAGGGTTTCCCTCACCCGACCTCTCTTGTCACGGAGATTCCAGGTAGACCAGAATGGGGATCTTGACCTCTTAAGTCTACCACTTTTATTTTAAGATGAAGGTGCTTAGGTTTTCACTTGAACTTTAACCTTTTGAGTGTAGAGAGTGGCCTGAGTTGAAGGTTGGTTGACCCAAGGGGTCAACTTCACCTGCTAGTTCCTTTAAGAGCTTATTAGGTCTTGTCTTTTAGGGTTCAAGTGTTTTTAAGAGCCAAATTGCTTAGGGTTTTTGTGAATAAGTATTTTCAATCAATGGCTTAGGCACATTTCTTTTGGGATTTCTCAATTCTTGCTTAGGAAGTGTTTCTAAAACTCTAATGTTAAATCTTATGTTGGCTCTACTTGGTTCAGTTAGCTCCTGTTGGGTAATTTAGGGCTCAGGCAAGAAGGTGTTAGCCCTTAAATACCCTTAATAGTGTGTGCAGAAATAATGGGTTGGAATTGAAAAACATGCAGCATTGATGGTTTACTAGGTATGGAAGACAGGTTATACCTATATTGCTTATTCTTTCTTTTTTTTTCCTCATTAGAATTTTAGGGGTTAAAATGAGAGGATAGAAAATTACCTATCCTCGGAGTAGTTGTTGTGCGACTGCTTGTTGTCCTCTTGATTTCCTATATCTGCACACAAAAGAGAAGAGATTAGTAAAAACTCAAGAATAGAGATTTTATGGCTTCTAGAATAGTCGTTACTCCCCGGCAACAGCGCCAAAAACTGGTAGCGGGGGTTTCGTCTTTATGGTTTACAATCGTTGTAGTACATGACAAAACAGCTACCAGATTATTACAAGATTTTTACTCGGAATAACAAGTTTCCCGAGGTCGAACTCGGGGAGCAACTAGAATTCTAGAAGCATAAATATTAACAATTTTGTTACAAAAATAAGGGAGAGAGAGAGTGAGTTTTGTTGGCTTCTTCTTCTTCTCTCTTCTTTTTCTCTCTTTTCTTCTTCTTTCAGCCTTAGCCGTTCCTCCTCCTCCTCTTCTTCTTCTTTCTTCTTTTCCTGCCTTCTTCTTTCTTCTTTAGCCTGCAGCTGTGGTGATCTTCTTCTTCTTTCTCCTCTCTTTTTCTTTCTTTCAGCTGCAGAGTCCTCCTTTCTTCTCAGCCTGCTTTGTTTCTTTCTTCTTTCTCTTTTTTGCTTCCTTCTTTCTTTTCTTTTCTTGCGGCTGTTTCTTTCTTCTTTTTCTTCCTTCTTCATCTCTGCTTCTGCTCCTTTTCTTTTCCTCTTCTTTCTGCTCTGGCCGCTGCCCTTCCGTCATCTGACTTGATGCTCAGACTACTTAACTGTGGGTTTGCTACAGTGCGGCTTCTTCTTCTTCTTCAGCTCCTCTCCTTCCTTTCTTCTTCAGCTGCTCAGTGTGGCCAATGCTTCGGCCGCTCCTCCTCTCTTTTTCTTCCTTAGCTGGCTTCTTCTTCTTCTTTCTTTCTTTCCTGCACGCACACACAGTGGTCAGTGCAAAACCTACCCCTACCCCTTCCCCGTGTCTCTCTTTCTCAGAATCTCTCTTAGGACTGCTCTCCCAGAGTCGGGTAATCGGGTTCGGATAGCGCGCCTGGGACCAGGCCCACCAGCGTGCGGTGGTGGGCGAGGAGTGAGTGGTCGGGTAGTCGGATCCGGCCCAGACCTGCGGGGCGTGAGCGCGGGCGAGGGCGAGCGAGCGCGTGGCACGCTGCGTGCGGGTGAGAGGGACCTAACCCTTGTGTATCGAAGGCAATAGGCCCGATGCACTTTTTCAGTATAAGTGTGGGCACACGGCTGCACACTTACGAAGTGGGACTAAAGTCCCACCTCCAAATCTCGCACCCGCGGCTGAGGAAGCTGCTGCCAATTGGGGCAGCAGCGAGGCTCGCCACCAAACTGGCAAGCCCGGGCTCATGCGCAGCAGCTTTCCGCGCTGCCTGGGACTTGCGCCTAGGCTGGAGAATGCCTGGAGCTGCGAGCGAAGGAGCTGCGGCAGCTCAGCAATGGTGGCGAGGGGGCTCTGACCTGAAAGCAAAAAGACGGCCTCCCGGCCACATCAGAAAATGTGGGAAGCTTCGCCGGAGTGCGGCGAAGGCAGTGCGGTGGTCGGCAAGGCACGAGAGTGCGTGTAGAGGCAGACCTAGGTTAGATTGTGTGCGGGAAGATGGGTCTGTTCGGGGTGTGAGGTCAGACTGAGTGGCGGTGTAAGGAGTGGGGGAAATGGTCGAGTGGAGTGAGGGGGAGCCTCTGGGCTGGTCGGTGAGGGAAGAGGAGGTCTGCGGAAGTGGGATGGACTCACCGAAGAAGGTGATCGGAGGTGGGGAAGATGGAGTTGGACAGTGGCGGTCGGGTAGTTGAAATGGCAAATTAGAAGGGGGAAAATACAAGGGAGGGAGAGAGGAAACTGTGTACCTAGTTACTCGACGAAGGGGGAGAGAGCAGCGCTGGGCTCGTGCCTGCCGGAGCTGGGGACGAAGATGTCCAGGAGGAGGGTATCGGTGACGAGGAGGCAGTCGGAGGGCGTCACCTGGTACGGCCTAGCGCGGACGACAGGGCAGAGTAAACTCTGCTGCAGGTAGGGCAGCAGAGCGACGAGGAGGAGGAGGAGGAGATCGCCGGAAGCTTCGGACACTCTGACCGGAGGGGAAAAGATGAGAGGTGGGGTATTTCTCCGCCGGAGGAAGGTTGCAGGAGTCGGCAGACCTTGCCGCTCCTTATAAAGGCCTTGGCGCGGAGAGGGAATCGAGGTGGTGACGTGCCAGCCTCACCGGAAAATGGCCGGAGAGGATACCCATGCCTTTCATGCGTTCGCACGAGAGGCATGGTTGATGGCAGAGGGTAGGGGAGGGTCCCTGCGACAAAGGACGTCGTAGGGAACCCCCCGTTTGTTCTAGAGGACGGCCGCCCTACCCTACGCGGCGCCATCCTCCGCGCAAGGTCGCCGGAGGCATGGCGCTGTGCAGAAGTGGCAGGGAGGATCATTCTGCAAAGAACGACGAGAAGTTGGGGCCTAAATGTAAGGGTTTCAAAAGATAAGGGTCAAAAGGTAAATAAAGAGGACCAAATTGTAAAGTCGGTCAAGATGGTCTTTTCTTAGGCTCATGTTTTTATACCAGACTAATTTGAACCTAAGGATTTTAATGGTGAATTTTGATTTTAGGTTGGACTATGTTTGACTGGTTAATTTGCGTAGAAACTCAAATTAAGTTATTAATTGGGCATGGTTCTCATTTTAGGTCAAAATTGGTTTCAAATTCCAAATTGAAGGTTCTAAACCCTAGGGGATATTTTTATATGAATTTTAGAGGATTTAGTTGATTTTTATCCTACCTCGAACCTCGTGAATTAAAGTGGATTTATTTTAGGTTACAGAATGTCATTTAATTCCTATAAGTTGTTCTAACCCTTTTCAGATCAGATCATCCCACTTCCTTTCTCATTAAGCTTGTTTAACTTATGTTTGGACCCTTAATTACCCTGTTTGCATACTGCAATGGTGAAATTACAGTTTTACCCCTGATTTTTTATTTTATTCTTTAACTCAGAATTCTCTGAGTTACGCCTCTCTTGGGGATTTGTAGGAGCTTTTTCACATATATTTGGATTAGATTGTGCTAGTTAAGGTTCATGATGAGGTTCTCATCTCTAGGATTCATGCCACATCTTTGGATTAATCATTCAATCTAGTTTTCAGGTCGTAGGATTCATGCCATTCCCTAAGATATATCATTCAATCTAGTTTTCAGGTCCTAGGATTCATGCCATTCCCTAGGATCTATCATTCAATCTAGTTTTCAGGTCCTATGATTCATGCCATACCCTAGGATCTATCATTTATTTCATATATGCATTAATGTTTGTAATTAATTAAGGGAAGCCACTCTACCTGCAAAATCGGGAGTACTGGGAGCATGATCGGCAGGTCCACGTGCCTCCACAACCCCCAAAGCCGCAACAGAATGAGGTCTTAACACAAGGATCAATTACAAGGAACCACCTAGAATAGGATACAAGTATTTCAAACAAGTAGAGGAACTAATTCTGAGAAGAACGGAATTTTAAACGCGGAAATCAGACCTCGAACGGACCCTAAACGGGTCAAAAACAACAACTTTGACTCAAATCAGACGTCTGGAATACCTTCCAGACGTCTTAAAAAGTGGTCCAGGTCATACGTCACTCTGTGTTGCTCCTCAAACGTCCAGGGATCCTGCTGAACCGTTTGGACCCTGTTCCAGACGTCCGACCACCTCTCCGAATGTCTGGAGACGCTCTCCGTCGTCTGGTGCTGTGCCTAGACGTCTGAACTGCGTGGGAGGGCGTGTCCTCGCGCCTTCCCGAAACGAAACTTGCACGCGCGACGAAAACCTCCTCAACATGACACGTCTCAGCACTTCGGCGGAATGGCCTGCATGGCCGCATCTGCAAAAAAGGAGGTGGAGGAGAAATTTCGGACCTCTCAGTCATCTGGAGCTCCCTCTGGACGTCGCCCGCGTCGTCTGGATGTAGGTCCAGACGTCTGATTCTGGGAAATTTCCCAGAATGAGGACCTCCTCGCCTTCTTCCCGCTGCGCCGAGCTCGCTACGCAGCCGCTCGCCCGCTGCTTGAGCTGCAGCAGCGCCAGGGGAGATCTCCCCCGCACGACGCCCCTCTGCACGCACGTCGGCCGACCTCGAGTTGCTCTGGCGGGCTCTCTCTCTTCCTCGCGTGCTCTCCCTCTTTTTCCCTCTCGCTGCACCTCTTCCTCTCCGCACGCACCCGGCAGCAGCTGCTGCCCTCGCTCTCTCTCTCTCGTGATTACGTTGGAAGGAGGAGTCGGTGGGGTGGTGAACGAGGGAGTGGGGAGGGGTATTTGACGGCGTGGGGGAGGTGTCCGCAGGATGGGGAGGGAAGAGAGAGAAGAAAAGAGGGCGGCGGGTTGCAGTCTACGAGCATTACGTGCGCAGACTCACAATCGTACGCACGCCAAAATTTATTTCCAGACGTCTGGGAAGGCGTCCAGATGTCTGACCAGACGTCTGGACCAACTCCCAGACGTCTTAAAGTGGGTTTGATGTCTCGGGTCTTAACATAGCTCCTCTGGGAACACGTCGGGGTACTCTCTGATCACCGAGATACTCTGAAAGTCTACCACGGGGTTGGGCTCTGCCACTACACAAGCCAAAAAGCCCTCACACCCCTAACCCAAAAGTCTCGTCGCCTGAACTGCAAAAATGCACCTGAAGCCTCCGTCCACCCGCTGTCCGTGAAACTAAAAAGAAGGCATCTCCGGTATGGAGAAGACAATCTTCCTCTCAAAATAGTCCACCAAAGCGTGGTAAGCGGACTGCTAGTCCACCTCTAGAATCACACCCATGTCCTCCATCGGTATCACAATCAGATCAGCAGTGAGGCTGTGTCCCCCAACACTGACCTCACAGCCTGTGTAAACCTCCTTAGCTACATACAGCTGACCACCCGAACCTCTGATCACGAACAGATCCTCTAACGACACACAGTCCTGCCCCAAACTGACTGCAAAACTAGCAGGAACAAACGAGTGCGTGGCGTCGGAATCAAAAAGTGTGTAAACTAGTCTACCGGAAACTGTAACCATACCTGCCACCACTGAACCTGAAGTTCTGGCGTCTTTGTGTGTCAGGGCGTTAATACGCCCCTCAGCTCTCGGTGCGGAAGAAGCAGCCACACTTTGCATCGAATAGGTAGTCGATGGTCGGTACCCTCCCCGCGACTGCTGACTTCCCCCACGCGCCTGGGAACCACGACCTCCTGCTCGTCCTCCAATGCTCGGTGCAGGGAGCATCTGCTGACCCCCAGCCCTAGACGGGCAGTCCCTCCTGATGTGGCCCGGCTGGCCACACTGGTAGCAAAGGGGAACTTAACTCCCGCCTTCGGTAGGTCCCTGCTGGCGGTTGGGCGGGGGTCCAGTGCTGGCAGCTGGCCCTTGTCGGGGGCCCCCAAAGGCCACTGATGGCCCCGCAAAGCGTGACGGCTCTCCTGCAGGCGTCGCGTGCCTCGTCTCCCACCGGCCCTGTGAGTAGTCTGGCTGGTAGGGCCTCTTCCGTCCGTTGTCAGTGTCACGTGCGGTCGGGTTGGTCTCCTCATATGTCATAGCTGCCTCCACCACCCTCGAGAATGTAGGCAGCTTCAGGGGTTTGACATACCCCTGAATAGCAGGTCGGAGCCCCTCGGTGAACCTCCACTGACTCTCCTCCTCAGTAGCTATAGCTGTCACCGTAAAACGAGACAACTCCAGAAAACACGTGCGGTACGCGCTCACTGTCATCGTCCCCTAGCGGAGAGTGTGGAACTCCCGCCTCCTCCGATCCTGCCACGTCTGGGGAAAGTACTGCTCACAGAAGAGGGTGACAAACTGGTCCTGAGTCGGCTCGGCCCTCTCCTGACCTCTGACCGCCCTCCACCACTTGTGTGCCGCGCTCTCCATCTGGTACGTGGCAAAGGCCACGTGGCACTCCGCAGGGGGGCGAAGGGTGTCAAACACCTTCTCGATTTGCTCGAGCCAGTCCTCCGCCTTAATCGGGTCCTCATCCCCTTGAAGGAGGGAGGCTTTAGCTTCCGAAACTGTTCGAAAAGCTCGAAATGATGCTGAAGTGGGGAAACTGGTACGCCTCCAGGCAGGGAGGGCTCGTGCTCGGAAGTGTTAGAGGACGGTGGGGGTAGTGGAGGACCACCCCCTTCCCCACATCCAGCATTGTGTCTATCTCGTGGTCCCACAAAGGACTCCCCCTCCGCGGCCACAGGGAGAGGCGCCTGTGGAGGCGGGTGAACTCCTCTCGTACAATCTCCCATATCAGTTGGGCGAGGTCCTGGGCCAGAACGCCTGGAAGTACTGGCTGGTCCACTGAGACATCGGGCTCAACACATCCGCCCCTCCAACCTCGACCTCGGCCGCGTCCGCGACCCGCCTCAATGACTCCACGTCGAGGCATCTCTTGCAAGGAGACGCGAACATAGAACAGGAAGATGTCAATTCCAACTGACATTCGGCAAAAGAACCTCAGAACAAATATGAAAAGGTACATTGTGGTGGTTACTCTAGTTACAAGCACGTGAATTGATTATTTTTCAGCTAGTTGGTTCACTTCTCGGGACGACCTTGCTCTGATACCATCTTGTTATGACCCGGTTCCCAAATCCCTACAGGACACGAGACCAGACCGACTCGACTGATCCCAAGACTCAGTCGTCCAACGAGAGAGTAACCAAAAAGCAGGAAAGTAAACCACATTCACTATGCTAAGTAATTACTAGTAACAAAAGTACATCAGTAAAGAAGTAAAACTACTACAGTACACACCACAGCAACAGTAGAAAAGTAAACGGGTATAGGAATATAATATGCAGCACGAAAGAGTACTGAATATAAAGGTACAAGAGACTACTCACTACTACAACGAGTGCAAAAAGAGCTACAACTACTGGGCTCTTCTGGGCCTAGCACCCTCTGCAGCCGTAGGCTCGGGCTACTCAACACCTGAACCTGAAAGGGGTTATGAGTACACGAAATGAGCGAACGCTGAGGAGAGTGGCAACCAACTAACTAAGGCAGTAAAGGTGGACAGGTAGCTGTTGTTTTTCAATTTCTTTCCTTCTTTCTTTCTTTCTTTAACTAATTATTCTTTCTTTCACCACTTGGTTTATTTATCAGGTCTCTTTCTTGATCTCGAATGTTACTCGTGGGAACGATCTTGATTGCAGTTTTTTCCGAAGAGTAGAAGTCGCACGTGGTGATCTCCTAGCCGGGAGAGTCCCCTGTGGTGGTTCTACACCCAGTCAACCACCCCAAGGTAACGGATAGACGTAACGGTGACTACGGTACGCACAATAAGCGCATGGGTAGCTACCCTGCACTGGCACACAGTTAGTCGTTTCCGTTAGCGGGTGTGCCCAAAGCATAGCACGGAACCAGTATAGGGCATAGCCCTCTTAGTAACAGGGGTCTAGTCCCTAAGAGCCAAATAGGGGTCTCGCCCCTCCACAGTCCGCGCACCCTCGCCTGACTACCCTGGTTTGCCCAGTGGGCATAACAAGTCGGTGTAGGGCAGCTAGCTGAACCCTGGGCCCCGTGGGGTGGCTAGCTCTCCCTGGTACAGTGTACACGAGGGCCAAAAAGTCGGTACAAAGTGGCCAATCCTAACCCCGGGTCCCAACCCAAGGGCGACTAGCTCCACTCTGCACTAAACAGGAGGACAGTCGCTCCCCTTAGTACTCCGTACTCAAGGGCCAGCTCACCTCCCCACTCGCATTCCCAGTTCCATTCCATTTATTTCCACGAGCTCTACTCCTAATTCCTCATAGGGTTCATGCTTATATTTCTCAGGCCAAGCCATACCAGGTTTCATCATTTCTATTTCCATTCTCAGGTTATACACATGTAATTTGTAAGTCTATTCCATATTCAGTTTATTCACAGATAGCTCGTGTTTCTAACATTCATCTTGTTGGTGCTAGAGCACTACGATCATTTGTTTTGATGATAACAAAACATGTGTCATTTAACATTTGCACTTGGAGTCTTAGATTTCAGGCAAATTGCAAATGGAGACGTGACCAGACGAAGTTCAAACTCGCATCCAGGATGGATTGGAGGAGCTTGATGGAAAACAGAGGATATTCGTGAGGAGCGATAGATTGAAGAAGGAAGGAGATGAAGAATAAGATAGATTTCCTTCTCTTGTACTCCTTGTTTTTTTTCGTTTCTTTTGTTGCTCTTTATTTTTGTTACCTAGATTCATGTTAAAGAGCCTCAAAGTACCCTAACAGTAGTCGTAGGAACACCAGCACAACCCTAGGATACTTAGGTTTTCTGTAGAGAACTTAGAAAACCAATATAGGGTTCAAACAGTATTTCCAGACGTCTAATTCCAAGATCAGACGTCTGATAATGTGTTTTAAGACGTCTGACTGTTGATTCAGACGTTTGATAAACATTTAAGCTGGACTTGTTAGTTCTGTCTGATGAAATCAGACGTCCAGACCTTAGACCATATGTCTCATAAGACATCTGATGACTTTGCCAGACGTCCAATTAGTAGACCATTGGCTGGCTCAGCAAACACTCAAGGATATGACCGTTAGAGCCTTATCAGACGTCCTTAGGCCTTTCCAGACGTCTGATAAATGACCGTTTTACCTCGGCTGACCCAAAATCTCTTCTCAGAGATTTTCTAATCGTTGCACTCTCTTGGAAATCCATTCCCACGAAAAAGTAGGTTTCCAGACGTCTAGACATAGTGCCAGACGTCCTATATGTCGTCTGATGGACTTGCACTAGAACCCTGTTTAGATCTGATCCAAGTCAGGAAGAAACCCGCCTAAAATTAGACGTCTGATGTTGTTCCCAGACGTCTTAAAGTGATCTTCCAGACGTCTGATGCCAGGATCAGACGTCTGATAAGCCTGTCTGTGTAATCATTGTTCCTGATTTTGACCTGATTCTCCTGGGCTTTGCTCCCAATGGCTATGGAACCTTTCTTAAGCCTTCCAAAGCCTTCCTAAGGCCTCTATAAATAGAGAGGAACCTCTTGCACAAAAACATACACCTAGAGACACCAAAATACACTTTGTAATAAACTTTCAAACCTTTTTGTGTCTCTTGATCCTAAGAAGAAAAGCTCTTAGGTTCAAGCCTTCGCGCACCCGCTCTCCCGTCGTAGTTCACGAGAGCGACGTTACGCCGTCGCGTGGCTCACGACCCGCGTCATCGATCCGACGCATTTCTTGCAAAGGGGAGTTTCCTAATTCCTATAGAAGCTTAGGTTAAAAATTACTTTGTTGGCTCTATAGGATTATTTGCTATTTTATCTTTGTTGTTTGGTTGGGTATTCGCTTTGCGAATTCTCGGCTCCTTCGAGGGACAAAATCCTTCTCGTGAAGAGAAGGGGTTGAGGAATGCTACCCTCGCACTTGTAGCGTGGTTGTAATTGAGGTTGAATCACCCTCGTTTAAAGTGATTCGTTTACTGGATTTTGATCAACTTGGTTGATCGGAAAATCCTAACTCGAGAGGGTTAGTTGGTGGTTTTCACCCGGTTTGGGTTTCCACCTAAAAATTATTGTGTACATTGTGTGTTCGTCTATTTTGTGAGATCGGTATTTTTTCAATTCCGCACCCGCTCCGAGTAGGGAACCACAATTTGTATCAGAGCAGGTTTCGCATTATCGGCGTTGCACACCGACGAAGATCATGGAGGGGAGCAGTTTCGCAATTCGGATCTCCAAGGGGCAGTCCACAACCCGTTTGTCGTTCTTCAACGGGAGCAACTACCCCTACTGGAAGTTGCGGATGAAGACTTGGCTTCAAGCCAATGACTTCACGATTTAGGCCAGGTGCGAGACCCCCTTCGACATTCCAGAAAAGCCTGCCGCAGGATACTTGCAACAGCTGATCCGGGAACTCTCGCTCAACGCAAAAACAATGAATGCGTTGTATTGCGTGCTCAGCTCGGAGGAGTTCAACAGAATCTCGCAATGCACCACCGCATACGAGATTTGGCACACACTTGAGGTAACTCACGAAGGGACATCTAAGGTAAAAACATCTAAAATTAATTTACTTTCACAGGAATTTGAATTTTTTTCTATGAAACCTAACGAATCTTTAAGTGAGATAAACACTAGGTTCACTCTCATTGTAAATAATTTGAAAGCTTTTGGGAAGACTTTCATCAAGGGAGAGCTTCAAGGGAAGCTTCTTCGTTCCCTTGAACCGGAGTGGGAACAGAAAGTCACCGCCATCGAGGAGGCGAACGAAGTGGAGGAGCTCAACATGGAAGATCTCCTAGGCAATCTAATGGCCTACGAGACTAAGTTGAAGCAGAAGAAGAAGGATACATCGGAGCCTAAACTGAAGAAGACTCTCGCCTTCAAAGCTGCGTCGGATAGCGAGGTAAGTTTCGACGACGAAGACTTTAAATTTTTACTTAAAAAGTTTTCCAAGTTGTGTAGGGAATTGAAGAAGGAGAAGAAGGAGAGCCCTAGACATTGCTACCACTGCAACGAGAAAGGGCACCTACGACCAGAGTGCACTCTTCTCAAAAAGGAGAAGAAGAAGGAAAAGGAGAAGAAGTCTAAGAAGAAGGCGTTCCAAGCCACTTGGGACGATTTGAGCTTGGAGGAAGAGGAAGAAGAAATTCTGTAGAAGAAGAAACTGCTTGCTTTGGTTTCATGGCCAGAGGAAGTAACAGCGACAGCGAAAGCGGAAGAGACTCCGACAACGTGCTAAATCTCGATTTACAAGACGCTTTTAATGAGCTTTTTGAAGTTAGTAAATCACTAAAAATAGAAAATAATAGCATGAAAAAGAATCTTAGTTTTCTTAGAAATGAAAATGAAAGATTAGAAATTAAACTCAAGGATCTAGAAGCTAGTCCTAAAATTGATAACCTATTATTAGAAAATAAAGATTTAATCAATGAAAATACTAAATTGATTAAGGAAAATGCTAATCTAAAATTAGAAATTTCTGATTTAAAGGCTAAGATGAATATTATAGAAAATGAACTTGCATGTCTTAGGGAGAAATCAAATAAATTGATAAATAGGGTAGATAACCTATATAGCCCTAAGGTTGAGAAAGGATCTCCGTCACGGAGACCCGCTAATAGATCCGGATCCAAGCTCACTTGGATACCGAAGAAAGAATTAGAATCTTATTTTGTAGGTTTCAAGAATGACTACAACACAAAGGACTGGACCTACAAGCTCAAAGTTGGTCAACTTGAGTTGGGAGAACCAAAGAGTAGACCAAGGAGGAGAACAAGAAGACCGTCGAGACGGCGAACAAACAATGATCCCGCCGCACGTCGACCGCCAGACTGGAGACCGACGCCGATGCCCGGGCCTCCAAGTTACAGATGGGAACCCCATTCGATGTGGCATCCACCACCACCATTTGGGCCATTTTGTTGGCCATGGTAGGTGAGGCAAAACCCTTTACCCTATCCTCTTATTATTCGCATTTAGATAGGGGGAGTTAAAATTTATGAGCTTAATTGTCAGTTTTTAAGAGGGAGATGCAAGTTAGCTAAATTTCCTTTAGTAAGGGGGAGAAGAAAAACATCTATCTTGTTGTTACAAAAAAAAGGGGAGGACATTACTTTTGTTAAAATAAATTTATAGAAGAGCATGTTTTAAGTGGGAGTTATAGGTAATTTAAAATCAATCAAACCTTTTTGATAATGTCAAAAAGGGGGAGGATTTTTTGCATTATTATTTATGATTTTGTCATCATCAAAAAGGGGGAGATTGTTGGTGCTAGAGCACCACGATCATTTGTTTTGATGATAACAAAACACGTGTCATTTAACATTTGCACTTGGAGTCTTAGATTTCAGGCAAATTGCAAATGGAGACGTGACCAGACGAAGTTCGAGCTCGCATCCAGGATGGATTGGAGGAGCTTGATGGAAAACAGAGGAGATTCGCGATGAGCGATAGATTGAAGAAGGAAGGAGATGAAGAATAGGATAGATTTCCTTCTCTTGTACTCCTTGTTTTTTTTTGTTTCTTTTGTTGCTCTTTATTTTTGTTACATAGATTCATGTTAAAGAGCTTCAAAGTACCCTAACAGTAGTCCTAGGAAAACCAGCACAACCCTAGGATACTTAGGTTTTCTGTAGAGAACTTAGAAAACCAATGTAGGGTTCAAACAGTATTTCCAGACGTCTAATTCCAAGATCAGACGTCTGATAATGTATTTTAAGACGTTTGACTGTTGATTCAGACGTCTGATAAACATTTAAGCTGGACTTGTTAGTTCTGTCTGATGAAATCAGACATCTAGACCTTAGACCATATGTCTCATAAGACATCTGATGACTTTGCCAGACGTCCAATTAGTGGACCGTTGGCTGGCTCAGCAAACACTCAAGGATATGACCGTTAGAGCCTTATCAGACGTCCTTAGGCCTTTCCAGACGTCTGATAAATGACCGTTTTACCTCGGCTGACCCAAAATCTCTTCTCAAAGACTTTCTAGCCGTTGCACTCTCTTGGAAATCCATTCCCACGAAAAAGTCGGTTTCCAAACGTCCAGACATAGTACCAGACGTCCTGTATGTCGTCTGATGGACTTGCGCTAGAACCCTGTTTAGATCTAATCCAAGTCAGGAAGAAACCCGCCTAAAATCAAACGTCTGATGTTGTTCCTAGACGTCTTAAAGTGATCTTCCATACGTCTGATGCCAGGATCAGACGTCTGATAAGCTTGTCAGTGCAATCATTGTTCCTGATTTCGACCTGATTCTCTTGGGCTTTGCTCCCATCGGCTATGGAACCTTTCCTAAGCCTTCCAAAGCCTTCTTACGGCCTCTATAAATAGAGAGGAACCTCTTGCACAAAAACATACACCTAGAGACACCAAAATACACTTTGTAATACACTTTCAAACCTTTTTGTGTCTCTTGATCCTAAGAAGAAAAGCTCTTGCTCTCCAAGCTCAGGTTCTACATCTTGAGAGCATCAAGCCTTCGCGCACCCGCTCTCCCGTCGTAGTTCACGAGAGCGACGTTGCGCCGTCGCGTGGCTTACAACCTGCGTCATCGATCCGACGCACTCCTTGCAAAGGGGAGTTTCCTAATTCCTATAGAAGCTTAGGTTAAAAATTACTTTGTTGGCTCTATAGGATTATTTGCTATTTTATCTTTGTTATTTGGTTGGGTATTCGCTTTGCGAATTCCCGTCTCCTTCGAGGGACAAAATCCTACTCGTGAAGAGAAGGGGTTGAGGAATGCTACCCTTGCACTTATAGCGTGGTTGTAATTGAGGTTGAATCACTCTCGTTTAAAGTGATTCATTTAGTGAATTTTGATCAACTTCGTTGATCGGAAAATCCTAACTCGAGAGGGTTAGGTGGTGGTTTTCACCAGGTTTGGGTTTCCACCTAAAAATTATTGTGTACATTTTGTGTTCGTCTATTTTGTGAGATCGGTATTTTTTCAATTCCGTATTTTTTACGTCACGCTGATCTCACCCCCTCCGAGTAGGGAAACTACAAATCTTTCCATTTTCACATTATATACATGCAGCTCATATTACGTCGTTTCACGGGTACGACAGGAAAGTTACATTTAACAGTTAACTAACACAAATACTACATATTTCGCAGGCAACTGTTATTCATTTACAGGAAATTGTTATCATTCTATTTACTCATTCAAGACTGCAATTTATTCTTTCAATACAGACATTCCAGTATTTCTTGTCCTAGTGGGGGCTTGAATGGCAGGCTCACGTGCCTCAGCAAGCCCCGAACCCGCAACGGAAACTAATCCTATCACAAGGATCAATCACAAGAGAATACTCAGAACAGTATAGAAAGTATTCCAAGTAGGGGAATTTATACGGGAAACATCGGTATCTTAATTACGGAAATCGGACCTCAAACGGACCCTAAACGGGTCAAAAACAGGAATTCTGACTCAAATCAGACATTTGGAACAACTTCTAAACGTCTTAAAAGTGTCAAGTGCCATACCTCAAGTTCTGCGCCACTCCTAAGACGTCTAGGAACTCCGCTGGACCGTCTAGACCCAGTTTCAAACGTCCAACCACCTCTCCGGACGACTGGAAACGCTTCTCATTGTTTGGTGCCTCGCCCAGACATCTGAGGTGCGTGGGAGGGCGTGTCCCGCGCCTTCCCGAAGCAACTCCTGTGCAAATCAACCGAATCTCCATCAAAAAGGCAAGAAATACTGTCTCGGCGAAGCGGCCTGCATGGCCGTATCCACAAAGGAGACGTACCTTCGTGAAGGCTCCTCCTCAAACGTTTGGCACCACCTCTAGACGTTCTTACCATTTTCTGGCAGTCACTCCAGATGTCTGATTCAGGGAAAATCCCAGAACCAGAACCTGCTTCCGCCTTCTTGCGTCGTGCGTGGCCATGCCGCGCCCTCTCGCCTGCTGCTCTGGCTGCAGCAGTGTTGGGGAGGACCTCCCCATGCACTCCTCCGCCTTGCGCATGCGCCAACCGGCCGTGAGCTCACCAGCAAGCTCCCATGCGAGCTCGCAAACTTGCTCGGCTGCTCCTCCTCTCCTCTCACACCGCTCTCGCTCTGCTGCTCTCGCTGGAGAAAGGAGGAAGTTGCTGGGAAGTGGGGGTGGAATGAGTTAGAGGAGGGGCTTATATAAGGGCATGGGTTTAGGGTTTTTGTCGAGCGGAAGGAGAGAGAAGAAGAAATGAGGGACGTGTACTGTCTGCGCGCAGCACGCGCCCAGACGGGAGCTCGTACACGAAAATTTCGATTTTCGGACGTCTGGGAAGGTGTCCAGATGTCTGACTCACAGTTCAGACGTCTTAAAGGGCTCAGACAGCATGGGTCTTAACAATGTATTAATCCAACATTGAGGTAAATTTTCTGTCCTGATCAGATCTATGAGATCTAATCAGGATTGCAGCATAGCAATAGCAGCAGCTCATTTGAGCTACTGAGTTTTGTTTGAGCAGCTTCTAGCTGTTGGGTGTTTGCAACTGCTGAAGCAGCTGAGCTAAGACATCTGATCCATCATTTGAGAAGCCATTAGCCATTGAACCTGAATTGCAGCCACACTGAAATAGCAGCAATAGCCACTATTTTGGCTGATCTGAATTGGGATTTCAAGTGACTTTGAAGTTTAATGGAGAGATGATTTGTTGTATATCTTGTTAGGAATGTAGAATATAATGTGCAAGCATTCATGTATTTGAAATTGATTTAAATTCGATTTAGAATTGCCTATACATTTGATTCGAATCCAGTGTCAACATATTTATGTAATTTAACTGTCATATCTTTGAATTTGAATGAAATTGAGTGAAAATCAGGTTTATACGCTTCTATATCTTTCTTGGAATGTGCTGAAGATATCTGAATGCTTTACTAGCTGTTCAACCCCTTTGGACTTTTTCAGGCCTTAGGTTCATTGATAAAACACTCTTTGAGGCCTAGAATTAGGTTGCTTTGTTTATAAATAAAAATCATAAAAAAAATTCAAAAAAATAAAATAAAGGTATCTTGAGTAGGATTAGATATTTTTCGAGGTGCGTGCCAAGTTTCAAGGTAATATGAACCCCCAACTTGGTAGAATATACCAGTCGACGATTTAGTCTACTTTGGAACTTAATAAAGAACCAAAAACCAGAAACACCAAAACCAACTCTATCTCTCTCATCGTCTACCCCCCCTAAACCTATAAAAACTATAAAAATCAGAAGAATTCTAAAAATACCCAAAAATACCTTGTATATTATGTATATACTTGTATATATAAATGAAACTTAAGCTATATGTATAGATTGTATAATATGTATATAATATGTAAATATAATTTATACCTGTATTCTATATATTAAATTAAATATTTAGAATAACTTATTGTACATATAAGCTTATTGTATTATTGTCTATTAATTTATATTAACTTAAATGTATAATAAACTAAGTAATTCTCTAAACCTATTTAAATGTATATAATTATGCCTAATGCTGTACGTATATATTTATATATGTATTATGTACTATACAGTATCTGTAACTTAATTTAATTAAGTATTTACAGTAGCTAATTAGGTTATTAGGTTAATTAGGTATTTTATTAGCTTAAAATAAAATAAATTAGTAATTTAATGTAATAATTTAATGTAATACTGAAGTAAGTTATAATGTATACTTGTATTATATTACATTAAGTATTTTCAACTTATTTATATTGTATTTATACTATATTATAGTATTTATAAATTATTTATATATAAAACTATCTAAAACGTATATTTAATTGTAAATATATTAAAATAAAGTTCCTAAGATATAATAAAAATGTGTAATAAATAATTTATTATGTATATTAACTCTGTATAAAGTCAATTTTATAATTAACTCACTAATTTATATAATAATTAACAAATTAAACTCTAATTTAATGTGTATAATCAACCAACTTCAACTAATTTTATTATATATATAAATAACTTATTTATGTAAACTAATTATATAATTACGTAGCCGCATATAAGGGCTTTACAATGATATAAATTAATTTAAAATTAAACCTAAATTTGGCCCTCAAATCAAGGGTCAAACCCTCTGATTTTGTGCACGCCTGATGCAGCGACGGCGCTTAAATTGGGCGCTTGTTTAGCATCACATCAATAGTTTTAGAATCGGCGCAGCTGTATATATTGTTTTTGTTTCTCAACCGCTTCGGTTGTTAGGTGCAGGGCACCAAACATGAGCATGCAGATCTTTGGTCTCGGTGCACGTACCACATGCGCCTATGGGAGTGCGTGGGTGCTTACAAATGGGCGTGAATGCGCAGGTGTGTGCAGGCATGTGGGCTTGTTGTTGGGCCTAAAATCGGATATAAATACACTTAAATGTAACTAGGACTAACTCACTAGTAGTGGTCTGATCCCACCTTTCGAGGTGCTGTGTATCTCACGAAAATGAGCCGGCCCGCCTACTTTAAACCAAATTTTTAGAAGGTTGAACTGGTCTGAAAGTGAACTGCCATGACCAAGTGTGTGAGAGGAAAGGAGGAAGAGAGAATAGAAGAGAGCCGTGAAATTCAGGTAAGTGTTCAGCCTTCAGAGGCCCTGTGTGTTGTGTGCGTGTGTATATACGTATGTGTATGTATAGTATATATAGTATACGTATAAAATATATATGTATATAAATAATGTAAATAAGATATGTATATAGTGTGCATATATATATAAGTAATATATGTATATGTATACGTATAAGTAGTATAACGTGTTTGAGCTCTCTTATATATATAATACTTAGAGCTTTAGTGATAGTTAAATCTGTCGTTGTACATAGCTGTATACGTCAATATAGACAACTATTTTGCCTTATGTTATGTATATTTTTTACTAAGGTTCTAGCGACGCTTATATATGTCACTGTAAATATAATATATGTTACTATAGACATTAATATGTTAATATAACTTAGTATAGTAGATATTATTAACTATTTTTATACCTATACTTAGGTATTAATTATATTAGTTGTAAATAATTAACATAGAGTAATTATAGATAGTTTTTTTATGCTTATTTGTGTACATTATTTTTAAGCATTTCAATTGATTCTTTTGTAAATAATTACCTAATTCTTTCATTCATTGATTCATTCATTCATTTTGTAAATAAAATTAACATTTTTGGACTTAGAGAGTGATGTATATCAATAACTGCTTCCCAGTGAATGATTTAGAAACAAACTAGTAAAAATTGTAAATAAATAAAATTGACGCGACATCGATTTACATTTCGTGATATCTATACTACAATAACGACATTTAAATACCATTTTTATTGCAAATCGAAAGTTGATGTCTTGTCGGTCACCTGCATTTGCCGGCAATAGGTAGCGACCATAGCTCAATCCTACTTTGCACTAAAAGAAGTGCTAAGCCAGGGGGGTCACAATTGGAGATCGGAGGCGAATTGGTACCTTGAGGATAAATTTAAGGACACCCTCCTTAAAAGCTGGTCTGATGGAAACCAAAATTTGCCCATATATAAGAAGCTGAAGACCCTTTTCGCAGATATAAACACTTGGCACAAATCCTCCTCTACCAACTGGAAAACAAAAAAATGCACCATTGAAAAGGAAATTTCAGAACTTCAGAATTCAGTATACTCGGAATCTGCAAATAAAGAAACTGAACTCAAACGTAAATACGAAGAACTGCTGATTAAGGAAGAAATATACTGGCATCAGTGCTCTACGCATCGTTGGGTAGAAAGTGGAGACGGAAACACCAAATTTTATCATCTATACGCGTCAAACAGAAAGACGAAAAATCAAATAGTCTGGATGAAGCTCCCAAGTGGGGAGGAAACCGGAGACCAAGGAAAGATACAAAACTGTCACTACAACCACTTCTCTCTTCTTGTTCAATATGAAGAAGTTCAGACCAACCCCCCTTCTCTTTTTAATGATCAGGACAGGGTGTCAGAGGAAGAATATATATGGAGTAAGTCTCTGCCTCAGCATGAAGAGATTTAAAATGTACTCTTTCATATGTCCTCATCTAAAGGTCCAGGTCCAGATGGATTTCCAAATTTATTCTTCAAGAACAGCTGGAACCTTATTGAAAAAGACACTATAAATTTTGTTCAATCATGCTTTAGTAATGCTTCAATGCTAGCTGAAATGGGGTTAACATACCTGCTGCCTATTTCTAAGGTAAACAACCCTCTTGAACCCAAACACTATAGACCAATCAGTTTGACAAATACCCTTTACAAATTGGTTGCTAAATTGGCAGCAAGAAGAATCACTCCTGTGCTTCAAAGGCTGATTGCCCGTTCTCAATCTGGCTTTCTTTCGGGAAGACAAATTTCTGATAATGTCATTCTGGCAAAGGAGATATTCCATTTGCTCAAAACAAGGAAGAGGAAACATGCTTCGATGGCACTCAAATTAGATATGGAAAAAGCCTTCAATAGGCTGGAATCGAGTTTCATTCATTTTTGCTTGCTCCACATACATTTCCCTCCTTTGTTAATTAAACTCATTATGTCATGCATTTCTTCTACATCCTTTCAAGTAATTGTGAATGGTAACACTACTAAAATGTTCAAACCTTCCCGTGGGGTACGATAAGGATGCCTTCTCTCCCCTTACATTTTGATATTGTGTACTGAATTTCTATCAAGATTTCTTTCCTCTTCCTTGCATAGTAATCAGCTTTCATGTATCAAATTGGCTAACAATTCACCACCAATCACCCATCTCATGTTCGTGGACGATACTATTCTATTTGCGGCTGCTAATATGTCTAAAATGCTGCAGCTAAAGTGTATTCTTCAATATTATCAGGCCTGTTTAGGCCGGAGAGTGAATTTCCAAAAATCAAGATTATATTTTGGTTGTGGGGTCCTTGAAGATGTTAAGAAGTCCATACTGGAAGAATTCGATATGAAGACTATGACAACCTTGGAAATTTATTTGGGTAATCCCATATTAGATGTTAAAGGGCAAAAGGTACTAACTGAGCTAATCACCTCAAAATGCCATAGAAAACTGTCAGGTTGGAAAGGCAGATTTCTTTCCCAGGTAGGAAGGGGTGTATTAATTCAGACCTCCTTACTTGCAGTACCAAACTATTTAATGTTCACCCATTAATTTCCTATCAAATTATGCAAGAAGATTGATGCAATGGCTAGAGACTTTTGGTGGGGTCATGATGATGATGTGAAGCATTTCTAGCCTAAGGCATGGTCTGCTATCTGCTTACCGAAACATCTGGGAGGATTAGGCTATCGGGATTCTCACTTAACTAACTTGGCTTTTTTGATGAAAACGGTATGGAAGCTTTTAACCTAGGAAGGAGGATTTTGGCAATCCCAGCTGAAAGCTAAATATTTCCCTAATGCACCATTCTGGGACTACTGTCCTAAATCAACTGATTCTCCCATCATCAAAGATCTACATAGCGTGCAAGGTCTCCTCTTCTCTGGTTGTTCGTGGCTGGTGGGTAATGCTCAGTCCATTAACATTTGGAGAGACAAATGGATAAGAGATTTTGAAGGGGTCTTGTGCGCTCGTGAGAATCTTTCCTCTAATACCCTCTCTATCCGGGATCTGATGGACAAGGATAACAGATGCTAGAACACCCATCTTTTATATGAAAACTTCTTCCCTGCTCTTGCACGTCTCATTCAAAACACTCCCATTCACTGGGACCAAAACGACCATCTCATCTGGTCGGATCATCCTAAGGGTAACTTCACTATAAAATCTGCTTATCAATCCTTGCTGCATCAACTTGTGAGAACTCCATCACCCAAAAACAACCTCATATTAGCCTACAAACATTTATGGAAACTTAATTTGCCTCCTAGAATAAAGATCATTATATGGAAGGCTATTTCTCATGCACTCCCATTCAGAAACATGTTGGCAAGGAGAATTAATGGAATATCTGATCACTGCGAGTTATGCTGTCAGCAAATGGAGGATGCTCAACACTAATTCATCACATGCCCATTTTCAAAGGCGGTATGGTTCCTATTTGGCTATCGCCCACAGGACACTTCAGATTGGCTTGATCAATATAACAACATTTCCCTCCAACTAGCACAATCAGATACAAATCCTCTCCTCCCTTATTTTATTGCATATGCTCTATGGCTTAATAGGTGCAAAGTTAAGTTTGGCAATTTAGACCATGACCCTCATCTGCTTAAGTGTCAGATTCTAGCTTCTCTTCACTTCTATTACAAAGAGGGCAACCTTGAACTTTTGCAACTTACCTCTGAGGCTGCAGCGAGAAAAACTCACCGTGATCCCAATTTTTAGCAATCTCAGCATGACACACAACAGATTTTGGGTGATAATCCCATTTCAATAATTGTTGATGCAGCCATTGGGAAAACTCACTCTGTGGCAGCAACGATAATCCAGAATGTGGATTCCTCTGTTCTCGCTGTGCAGGGATCTCAGTTGTAATCTTGCAACAGCGAAGGAGCAAAATCTATGGCAATTCTGCTCGGATTTAAATTAGCGTTTTCTCTGAACTTCACAAAGGGTCAAATTCTAAGTGATGCTCTCTCTCCAGTTCACCAAATCTTCAACCTCAAGCAGCCGTTATGGCGTCCTCTTCATGCAATTACTTGTCAGAATTTACTGATGCAATTCCATTATTCTATGTATCACATGTCAAAAGATTGAGGGTACAGCGTGCACACTCGCTTGCAAAATTTTGTCTTGTGAAGGATGTGGTTGGCACTTGGGATTCTCAATCCATCCCTTGCCCACTTAATATCACTGTCCATGTGGGAAACTTATTGTAGCATGATTAATTATGGACAATATCCCTTTATCTACTAATTACAATATGAGAGATGCTCAGTCTACCTTTCTTTGAGGATACATATTCCCTGATTTAGCATCCTTGGAAAGTCAATTCACTTGTCTAAAGCAACTAGGTTGAAGTTGAAGAGCTGCACTTTCTCTTCTTTTAGAAACTTCTCCAGGTTTCTATCATCTCTTCAGTCTTCTTGTTTCTCTTTCTCTTGAGAGTTTTCAGTGCTCATGTTTTTCTTGCACTATAAGTTTCAGTCTGGGACTACAAACTCCTATGTGTATCACTCTTGTGGTTGCTTAATGAAGATTGCCTTTTAACCCTCAAAAAAAAAAAAAAAAAGCATATAGCTCGGTGAGCGAATAATGGAACGTGCACAGAGAAGAAAAGTTGGACACAATTATGGAAATGTGCGTTGCAATGCATTTTGCAACATGTTGTCAGAATGAATCAGTTAAAAATCAGAATCAATCGATTAAAAATCAAGCAAATCAAAAGATATCGGTTAAAAATGATTTTCTACCATTGAAATTCAAAATACATCGATTGGAAATTATTTTTAACCAAAACACATCGGTCTGAAATGATTTTTAATCGGTTGAAAATCAAAATACACCGATTGGAAATGATTTGTAATCGGTTAAAAATTAAAACATATCGGTTAAAAATGATTTTCAACTAAAACACTCCGGTCGGAAATAGTTTTCAATTGGTTAAAAATCAAAATATACCAGTTAGAAATGATTTTTAACTGATTGAAAATCAAAATACACTGATTGAAAATGAAAATAAATCGGTGTGTTTTGCCTTTCTATTGGTGGTAAATGATTTTTCAATTTAACTGTGAATTTTTACCTATAAAAATTGATTTTTCATTTACAAAGTGATTTTTCGCTTACAAAGTGATTTTTTATTTATGGAAAATAATTACACCAATAAAAAATTAAAATACATTGGGTGAAGCAATCTCTCTTACTTTGTACGTTGTAAAACGCATTGCAAACCTGTATTTATTTAACTTTTGGCAAAAAAATTAGCCATCAGCTACAAGTGTGGACAGTGATTCTTTTAAGCACGTTGAACCTTGAACCTTCATCAAAAACCCGTCAAACCAACTAGTTGCCTTGATCTGTAACTTCTGACATTGATTCCTCAGCGATGGTCCGGATCAAGATGACATGGAACATCCAAATAAAGATAATACACTTAGCCAGGTCATTGTCCTTGTGGGTTGGATAATCTTCATAGCTTTTTTTTTTTGCAAAGCAAGCCTTTTCATTAATTATCCTGAATATTATAGGGGATCTCCTTGGCATCCCAACATCCTTGCAAGTGAGCATGTAGACAAAATTGCGCCAAACAATGCACAAAATGAACAAAAACTCTTTGAACTTTCCTCAAGGAAAAACTTAGATTCTCCTTCATGATCTCAGCACAATTTTGGATAATAGATTTAATTCGTCAGAATGACTGTTGCAAGCTAAGAACCTACTTCATTGGATTAATAGCATCAGAGAGTACCACAACATCGGTTAATCCAGATTGAGTAGCCAATTGAAGGCCTTGAAAAATAGCCGATGCCTCAGCTTCCTTGCAGCACTTAGTTTGTAAGATGTAGGCAGTGGCACGGACCAAATTACCATTTTCGTCCTTCAAGACTGCTGCAGCTACCGCAAACGAGGAGACTGCTGCATCAACAAATATCATAGGAGCTGCACTATGAGGATCAGAATCTTGCATACTGATCTCATTACCCGATCCATCAATGCCCCCCATGGGAACATTAGAGGAGTTGATCAACTAGGGAATTCATTCAAATTGAGGTTATTCGAATAAAAATGCACCATATTTTGAGAAGATGAAATAACCTTGAAAGGATCAGGAGAGGCACCCTCCACTACTACAGAACAACAATGCAGCCAAATGCAATGCATAATATAATATACCAACAACCTCGGAAAACCGATAGACATAAATTGCTTATCAATGATACAACCAATGTCACACCAAGTGAAAGTACTAAACCCCAATATATTACTCCCCAACATAGCCATATAGCTCTAGAAAAAGTGCAACCAAAAATCAAATGATTCCAATCTTCATCAATAGCATAATAAAAAGGGCATAAGGTATCATGCAAGGATAATCTAGTAGAAATTTGGCCTTTTAGAGGCAATGCACGCACTACTCTTTCCAAAGCAAGAGCTTGGTTTTTGGTGCCAAGCCCTTGAGAGCCCAGATCCTGTTGCAAACTTTTATATCTCCATCGTCTACCACTGAGTGTAGCCCATTTTCTTGAAGCAAAGTCATATAAGCTGAGGCCAGAGAGAAATTACCTTTGGGGTGCGATTTCCAAATGAACATATCCTGGCCTTTGTAGATTGGCGTAGACGTAATAGCTTTTGCTAGATCAGGAGGGAAGTATGTATATACCAGATTCTCATTCCATGTATTGTTAGAGTTATCCATCAAATCCGCTACTGAGGAGATTTGCAATGCTGAATAATCAGCCGGATATACTGCCTCCTTCCATTGAGCAATGCACTGATCTGACCAAATATTAATATCCTCTCCATTTCCTACTAGCCATGTAGAGTTTTTTCTTAGCAGCTCTTTGATCTTCCCCAGTGCTTTGATGAACTCTGAATTAGATGGTTTGGGCAAGAACTCCCAAAAAGATCCATGCAGATAATTGTTAACGTGCGAAATTGATGTTTTAAAGGATGTAATCGTCGTAACAAGTCAAAATCACTCGAAAACACTTAAAATTTATAACTCGCAAGTACGAGGTCGTTCACTGGGAGCAATAATGGCAATTCATTCTCACAGATTACAATTATAAGCAAAATATGAGTAATTAAGATCAGAAGAACAATTCAGAATAATATATCAATAGATCTAAATACTAATGAGCAAAAAGATTAGGGTAAAATGGTGATTTGAATAACCAAATTACCCTTTAAGTTTAAACCTCACAAATACTCAAATATATGAATAGTAAGCTCAACCACAGAATCAAATGCCGGCCCCAGACGGCTTAAGTATTCAGGAGGAGCAGTGTAACGACCCGGTTCCCGAACCCCTACGAGACACGAGAACCGGACCGACTCAACTAATCCCAAGACCTAGTCGTCCAACGAGGAAGTAACCAAAAGAGCAGTAAAATAAACCACATTCAACATGAATATAACTAACAGTAAGAAAATACAGCAGCAAGGAAAGAAACTACTACAGTATATACCACCACAACAGTAGAACAACATTCATAACTAAATATGAACTGAAGGTAAAGAGAAGTGCAGCGGAAACAAGAACTACTCACTATAACGGAACAAAAAGAGGTACAAGAAACAGTGGTAACTCTACTGGACCCTACTCGGCCCAGCGTCCTCTGCAGCCGCTGACCCTTGCTGCTCAACACCTGGTCCTGAAAGGTAATGAGTGTAACACGTCAGCAAAACTGAGTAGAGTGGCAACTAAAACTAAAGAAACAGTAGAGTGTACAGTAGCTGTTAAGTTCTGTTACTTTCTTTATTTAAGTCTTTCAATTATCTCACGATTTATCTATTTCTCAGATCTTTCACTTGATCTCGAATGTTCCTCGTGGGAACGATCTTGATTGCAGTCTTTTCCGAACAGTAGAAGTAGCACGTGGTGCTTTCCTGGCCGGGAGAGTCCCCCGTGGTGATCCTACTCTCAGTCAACCACCCCAAGGTCACTGACAGACGTAACGGTGACTATGGCACGCACGGTAAACGCACGGGTAGCTAACCCGCACTGGCACGCGGTTAGTCGTTTCCATTAACGGGTGTGCCCAAAGCACAGCACGGAACCAGTACAGGGCAGGGCCCTCTCAGTAACAGGGGTCCAACCCTCCACAGTAACCAAACAGGGGCCTTGCCCCTCCACAGTCCACGCACCCTCGCCTGACTACCCTGGTTTGCCCCAGTGGGCCTAACAAGTCGGTGTGGGAGGATAGCAGAACCCCGGGGCCCGTGGGGTAGTTAGTACCTCCCTACACTAGTAGCTCTCCTCGGTACTACGTACACGAGGGCCAGCAAGTCGGTACAGAGTGGCCAGTCCTAACCCCGGGTCCCTGAGGCGGCTAGCTCAGCTCTGCACTAAACAGGGGGACAGTCGCTCTCCTTGGTACTCCGTACTCAAGGGCCAGCTCACTTCCCCAATTCTATTCCATTCACTTTCCAGGAGTTCTACTCCTACTTCCCCGTAGGGTTCCAGCTCAGAACGTCTAAGTTTCACCTTCCAGTTTCACGTTATCACAATCCATGTTCTCAAACACGTTATTTATTCAACAGGCAACTGTTAATTTAATTACAGGCAGCTATTTGTTCATTTCCATTTTTCCAAGACTGCAGTATTCATCTGTTCCACTAGTTTTCCCGTCCTAGGATTCATGCCGTATCCTAGGATCTATCATACAATCTAGTTTTCCAGCCCTAGGATTCATGCAACACCTAGGATCTATCATTCAATCTGTTTTTCATTCCTAGGATTCATGCAATGTCCTAGGTCCTATTTATGATTCCACAATTTAACAGGTTATACTTAAAAGCCACTCTACCAGGTACGACGAGAGTAATGGGGGCGTGATCGAGAATCCCGCGTGCCTCCGCGACTCCCAAGACTGCAATGGAACGAGGTCCTATCACAAGGATCAAACACAAGGAGTGTCTCAAAACAGTGTATAGCTACTGTAGACGGGTAGAGGATTTAATTCCGGAAAGAACGCAACTCAAAACGTGGAAAAAGGAACCCGAACGGGCCCTCAACGGGTCGAAAATGACGACACTGTGCAAAATCAGACGTCTGGAATTTCTTCCAGACGTCTTAAAAAGTGGATCAGAGAATTACCTTGTTCTGCGTGGTTTCTCAGACGTCCAGAAGCCTGCGGGGACGTCTGGCCTAGTTCCCAGACGTCCGATTGTCACCCCGGACGTCTGGAGGTCGCTCCCACCGTCTGGTACTACAGCCAGACGTCTGATTCGCGTGGGATGGTGAATCACCGAGCCTACGCGCACCCAACTCTCTCTCTCAGTACGGTCAGTCGACAGGAAGGAAGAAGACGGAAGAACTCACCTTTCAGATGTCTGGATGGTCTTCCAGACGTCGCCCCCGCCATCTGGCTATCATCCCAGACGTCTGATTCTGGAAATGTTTCCAGAATCAGGCCGCGACTCGCCCTCCGCTCGCGACGCCGTGCCTCGTCGCACCTCGTGCGCCTGCTGCTCGGACCGCAGCAGTCCCCCCTCGTCGCCCCGCGCCCGCTGCGCTCCTCGCCGACCGACCTTGGCAGCCCCGGCGAGCTCATCCTCACGGCTGAGCGCCGCTCTCGCACGCAAGACCTCCTCCGCGCTCACTGCGGCCGCTGCTGCCGCTGCAACCTCGCACTCGCTCTCGCACTCGCTCTCGCGCTCACTGGCTGAAGGAGAAGAGGAAGGAGGCAGTGGTGACGGAAGAGTGCGTGGCCTTTTAAGGCCACGCGAGGAGGAGAGAGAAGGAGCGCGGCAGGGGAATCTGCAGCCGCAGGAGGAAGGAATAAGCGAATATGCGGGTTTGTGCGCTCAGGCGCGCAGACGACCCGCGCGTGTCAAAGATAACAGATTTACAGATGTCTGGCAACGATCCCAGACGTCTGATACGACGTCTGGAAGTGATTCCAGACGTCTGGTCCAACGTCTGGCCCACCTCCCAGACGTCTTAAAAGACGTCTGGGGCACGCGTTCATAACAAGCAACTTCAACAGAGAGGCAAAGGCCTCTTCTTCCTTCCTTTAAGCCTCAAGAGAAGCAAGGCATAACACCAATTAGAGGGACGAAAGCCTCTTAGCAGCTATGTATAGAGAGCGCAGGAGCAAGGGCAAAACCCCACCACACTCTCTCTTTATTCTTGTTTTTCTCAGAAACCTGTGTAATCGGGTCTATATTCGGGTATCCAGGTAGGTATACAGATCTGGGCAAGGGACCAAGCCTACCAGGTGTGAGAGGTAGCCGAGGAGTGAGGAGAGCGTGAGGAGGAAGAAAATCAATTTATCCTGTGTGAAGGGCTCGTCAGGCATCGAGGTGGGACTAAAGTCCCTGCAGTTCTCCGCGTGAAGCTACTGCTGATGAACCTTTTGATTGCGGTCGAAGGAGAGGTAGACTCCTTTAATTGGAGACCTGGGCACACACCTGGAGCAAAACTACAACACCTGGAGGTGTTAGTGATGAAGAACACGGTTAGAACACGGCGGTCGAAGTCCATGAAGATGACTTGTAGTGGTGGAGAGCCGACGAGCACTTAAAAAGGAGAAAACAGCCTCTTGGACCTGTCAGAATAGCTCAGAAGCTTTGTGCGAGTGTTGCGAATGTGGTGGTGGCGATGTCATGCTATGAGAGTGGTTGTGGTGGGCTGGCGAAGGCAGAATGTGAGTGCGGAATTGGAGGTGTTTGGGGTGGTGATGGGTGCAGCAATCCCCTCAATTTCTTGAGGGGTTTCGCTTGCGTGGTCACGGTGAAGGTGTGCGAAGTGATAGTAGGTGAGTTGGTGGAGTGTGGCATGCTATCGTGATCTCCGTAGGTACGCCAACGATTTGGAAGATGATGGTGGAGCGGGTGGATTTCTGAGCGAACCTAAAGTCTAATGATGCTAGGAGGACCAGTGGACGAAGAGGAGTCGATGTGTGTAGCTAAAGGACAAAGGGGAGTCGGAGAAAGCGTCGGCCATGATGAGTCGGTCCGGAGAAGGAGAATGCTCCGAGAAAGGGGACGGTGACGAGGAGGGGACCAGAGAGCGTTGTGCCGATATTGCGCAATGCGGAATGAGGAGGGGAGTCAGAACCTACCGCATATTGTATGTGGCAGCCAGCGAGGGAATCAGAGGTAGAGGGTTGCCGGAGTGGAGCTTGGAGCAGGCCGGAGAGGGAGAAGAAGAAGGTTTTATTGCCCAGAAACTCGTTAAGGCGGTGAGGCAGCCCATGAAGGTCTTTTATAGGACTTCAAGCAAACTCCCAAGCTTGGAAACAAGCTTCAAAGGTTTGATTTTTCAGGAAGAAGGATTCTTGAAATCCTTGGGTTGTCATGAGCAACATAGATGAATTTGGAGTTTAAGATTAGGTTTAATCGATCAGGGATCTCCTCAGGGTTGTCTCTTCCAATTTTGGAAGGGATTGACCAAGTAATCAGAGACGAATCTCTAATTGAGAGCTCGGCTACGTGGGTTCACACCTACCATGGTGGTAAGGACCCAAATGTGAAGAATACAATGAAGTTAGGGGGGTCTTTGTAAGGATTTTCGAAAGTTAGGGGTGTATGTGAGAAAGAAATAGTATTAATGGATCAAAATGCAAACTAGGTCAAAATGATCTTTGATTGAGCCTAAATTTTGGTACAAACATAATTTGGACCCAAGGAATATAGTGGTGAAGTTGGATTTTTTTTTGACCAAGTTTTACTAGGTAATTTACGTATAAACCCAAATTAGGGTAACTTCTTGTCTAAGACTCTATTTTAGGTCAAAATGGGTTCCAATGGTCAAATCAAGCATACCAAACCTTATGGAATATTTTTTGTATGATTTTTAGAAGGTTTAGGTGAATTTTATTTTGACCAGAACCTTTTTTATTTAAGCGGATCTGAAATTAGGGTTTTGAGTTACTGTTTATTCTTGAAATGGGTAAAAACCCGTTTCTATCTGCATGAACCCACTTATTTGAATTTAATGCTCATTTGACCTTTGATTCACCCCTAGCCAACCCCTTGGTTATTCTGTGTTCATAATTTGCTGTTAAAATTATAGAATTAACCCTGATTTCTTATTCTTTTCTAAAAACCCAATGTGGTGGAAATATAACCCTCAAATGAATATGTAGGAGCTTTTATCTTTTATTCCAGACTAAAATAATCTAGTTAGGGCCTATGATGGTGTTCCCATCAATGATATTTGGCTTTCATATGTGCATGTAGCAGTCCCCTCTTATTTGTACATAAAGATTAAGCTATCTTCACTAAAAAAGTTAGATTAGATAGCTTTGTTGTTCTGAATCCAAGGCCACCCATATGTTTTGGTTTGCAAATCTTTTTCCATACTCTCTTGTACATATGTTTTTTTCCCCCACCAAAAATCACGCACCATTCTATCAAGCTGAGCACATAGCCTGCTAAATAGAAGGATTGTTGACATGAGATAATACGGAATAGATGATAGTGAAGACTTCAACAATACACCTCTCCTAGCTTGCGATAAAGCCTTTGCCTTCCATCCAAATAGCTTCTTTGAGTATTTAGTGAAAAGAAGCTCCTTCAACTTTGATTGATTAGCCGTATCCAATACAGAACATCCTGAATATAATTCATCTCGACTCATAACACCTACCTTGAGTATATCCATGATGTGACACTGCAAGTTAAATTTCAGACCTTGACTGAAGAAAATTCTAGATTTTCTATAGTTGATTTTCTAGCCCGAACATAATCCATAAGTTTGAAAAAAATATTGCAGCTGTGATGCTTCTGCAGAGGAAGCAAATGCAAATAATATAGTATCATCTGCAAACATTAAGTGTGTGAGCGGAATGGCATTTTTATGTAGTTTATATCCAGATATGATATTATTTCTCAAGGCAATATCTAAGGAACATGACAAATACTTAGAACATAATGTAAAAGTATAAGGTGAGAGAGGGCATCCCTATCTTATTCCCCTAAAAGGATATATAACCTTAGTAGGACAACCATTAACAAGAACTTGAAAAGAAGCTAATGATATACAAGACATGATTATATTAACTAAGGAAGGTGGAATATGTATTTGCATCAAACAAAACTTAACGAAATCCCATTCCAATCTGTCGAAGGCTTTCTCCATATCAAGCTTTATCATCATAGCACCCTGTTTTCGTCTGTTTTTTCTCATAGAGTGAACCACCTCCTTAGCAAGCACCATATTATATGTGATCTGTCTCTCATACAAGAAACCCACCAGATTGGGGGAGACAATTCTCTTCAAAATTGGCTTAAGTCTTCTAACTGCCATCTTAGCCACCAGTTTATACAGAGTATTTGTCAAGCTAATAGGTCGATAGTCTTTTGGCTCCAATCATGAGCAATAACTAGCAAATTTTGATCCAATTAAGTTAGTAAACTGCTCCTACATAATTGCCAGAGAGTCATATTTCACTGCAAATTCATTCTGAGGGAAAGACAAGAAAACAGGATTAAGACTGCAGTTTTACCATCATAGCATGAATGCAATACAATCACAGGTTTTCCCAGGGGTAATTAAGGGTCAAATTATCCTAAAAAGCTAACAAGTGGGTTAGATCAAATAGAAAAGGGTTTGCATGTGTTTTGAGAATTAAATGACTTTTGAAATCCTAAAAATAAACCTGCTTAATTAAATGAGGTTCTGATCATGATAAAATTCACCTAAACCCTCTAAAATTCATAGAAAAATATTCTCTAGGGTTTGGAACATTTAATTTGACCATCAAACCTGTCTTGACCCAAAATAGAGTCTCAGACAGATATTTACCGTAATTTAGATTTTTGTATAAATTACCCAATCAAACTTGGTCAAAACCTAAATCTAACTTTACCATTGGATTCCTTGGGTCCAAATTAGGTTTGTACCAAAATTTGGGCCCAATCTGAGACTCTTTCTATCTCATTTGGGCCCTTAACTTTTAAATTCTCTTACAAATAGCCCCTCAACTTCTTTGTATTCGTCACAAGCAGGTCCACACACCATTTTTGGAAGGTTAAACCTTCACCTTCGAGTTTCGAGTGAGGATTTCTCGCTCGATTCTCGATCAATCAATCCTAGATTTGAAACACATATTCCTTAGGAAATTTCCTTCCAAATGAGCCCATTCAAGGATCCCAACTCCTTCCCAAAAGCTCATGCGAACCTTTAAAAGGAATTGGTATCATTCGTTTATGTAAGCTTGAAGGTTTCCAAGCTTGGAACCTCCTCTTAAGCCCTATAAAAGCACCTTCGTGGCCTTTCACAATTTTTCAGTAAGTCCTGGCTCATCAAACGGCCTAAAAACCTATCTCCAACCACCGATGACCCCTGCTCTGGCGACCCCCATGGATCTCCCTCCTCCGACAGTCCAACCATCAAATTGGAGGGCCTAAACTCCTCTCTTCGTCGCGACCCTCCCCAGCTAAACGGAGGGCGTTCCTCCATCTACATCACCGTTGCCACCTCGCCGCTTCTTCCTCCTCCGGCTCCGGTCGACCAACATCGGAGCCCTCCGCCTCTCAACCACCTCGCTAAGTCCCTCTCTTACTCTCTCTCTCTCTTTCTATTTCGTTTTTCCACCCTCACAAACACACACAACCGCCAACCGCTGCCTCCCGCACTTCATCTTCTCTGCCTCCTGCGAAGCTCTGGCAATGCCTACACACTGCCTCACTGCTCGAAACTTGACGTTGTCACCTCCATCAGCTCCGCCGTGCTCCACAGACAAAAATCCCTCAAGAAATTGAGGGATTTGGTCCCTCACTCACTCCATCGAACACCGCACCTACACACTTCATTTTTTGACGTCGACTGGCTACTTCACACACGTTCACCCCTCACGGACACCGCCGTTGCATTCGCCTCATCAAAGCGAAACTCCTGAGTGTATTGACTGAGGCGTTTAGCCCGTATTCGTCTCTTTCAGGTCTCGAGCCACTGCACCATTGGAGGAGTTTCTTCGAAGACCTCCAGGTGCTGTTCTTGCGCCTTCAACTCCAGGCACTGTGCCCACGTCGAGTGGAACACTTCTAGGAGGGATCTTAGGGCAACAATTGATGTCGCCAGCACCTGCCACTACCTCAATTCGAGCCTTCAACCCAGCAGCTACGGACGCGCAAAGGAAAGGTGGGACTTTAGTCCCACCTCGAAAGCTGAAGAGCACCTACGGTCGCATAAATTGAAAAAGTGCTTGGGGCTTATCGCCTCAGACACTTAGGAGGTGAGGTCCCCCGCACCCTCACTTGGCCTTGTCCTCAACTCTGACCCCGCGGATCTAGCCGTAACCCGATAACCTGCCTATGCCTTACACTCCTCAGTTGCGACCCACGCCCGTAGCCCTGGACCCGGGTACGCTCCAGGTCCAAAAACCCAATAACCCGATACTATTGGAGGCTGTGGGAGAGTGTGACCTAAGGAGAGAGAGAGGATTGTGCGTAGGGGCAAGGGGGATTTTGCTCTGAGGAGGTTTGGTTGCACTTAGCCAAAATTGAGGAATCTTGCCCCTCTGCATGAAGAAGAAGAGTAGAAGAACAACAGAAGAGTAGAGAAAGAAAGAAGAAGAAAAGAAGAGAAGCTGCATAGGAAGAAGAGCAGAGAAAGAAAGTAGAAGAGAGAAGAGAAGAAAAAGAAAAGGAAGGAAGAAGGAAAGCAAGAATCAGACATTTAAGATGTCTCATTAAATATTCAGACGACTGAGATCATTTCATATATATCTATCGAGTTCTATTTGTCATTATTGTAGGGAGTAATTGGTGATTCAAATAACCATTTTACTCTATTCTTTTTACAGTCTGACACTTGATCTTATTGCTACATTACTCTCAATCAATTTCTGATTACATTGTCGTATCTCTATTGTTTTAAATTATAATTTTGAGAACTGAATTCTTATTTGCTCCCCCAGCGAACGACTTCAGACTTTTTCGAGTATAAATTTTATTTATTTGAGCACTATTTTGGTTATATTACAATGAGGTAATTCTAAAACACCGATTTATTACTCGAACACTTAGGAGCCAAAGCAAGATAGGTTTTGCTCATTTGGACTGGCATAACCTGGGTATGGAAATACTCCTGGACAAAATTAATGACTTCATTCTTAACTGTATTCCAACACTGCTGAAAGAATAATGTTGGAAAACCATCCGGTCTCGAGCTCTTACATGGTGGCATATTTGCAAGAACATTGTGAATCTCCTCCTCATCAGGCACTTGCAAGCACCACCTCATTTCAGTTCCTCTTGCCCAATCGTCTGCAGTAAATAGCTTGACTGGATCAACATCAGATAACTGTGATGTATATAAAGCGGTATAGAAGTTGAAGAAACAATCTCTAATTTTAAGACTGTCTCCTATCTCAACTAATCCATTCGATTGAATTTTTCCTTTTCCTATTTTATGCACAAAGGTGATAGTATTTGGTATCCCTATCTCCACATTTCACCCTTTTTTGTCTTGATCGCTGACACCAATGTATCTCTTCTTGGAGCAAAGTATCATCGTACTGTCTTTGAATTACTCTTTCACTGCTCCAATCAGCAACCTTGCGCACATTGCATTGCAAGTCATACATATCACAGACTCAAATTTCTCCTTCTTCTTCTTCGAATTAACCTTCGGCCTTGACTGCCACCTGGACAAATCTCTTGCCACACGTTTACATCCATCCCAAATTGGATACTGCCCGCTCCAACCGTTGCTAGCCACCGAATGGAATTGGATAAGCTTCATGGTTGACGGTGGTCAAAATCGCCCTGTCCCAATCAGATTCTTGACTCGTCGTTTGCAAAGAGTAAGAATGGAAAAGCTTAAGCTTGAAGGTGTTGGAATTTTAACAGGGGGTGTCGCCAATGTTAGCCCTCTGACTTGTTTAACCCTCTCATCGGATCTAGTCAAAGTTGATTAAGAGGAGGTGATGGCCAAGAAGGAGAGACCAATCATCATCCATGACCACGATTGCCCTTCCCCGATCCACACGCAGATTTGGTGCAACATGGGTCACACAAGAAAAGATAAGGGCAGATCAAGTTGGCACAATATCTCTGTATGATGGAAGGCAATTATAAGCTCATTTGGGCATCCAATATGAGCCAGAGGAATAGCTCTTTTTCTTATTACGTAGAATTAGAGCTTTTTCTTATCTTTTCTTTCACCGAATGCTCCAAATAAAAGAGAACCACTGTCGAATATGGTGATAAAATAATTTAAGGATTATTCTTGGATAAAAAAAATTAATTTATCACATCCTATCAATTTAATATCAGTTTCTATTAAAATATATTATTTTTAAATCATCTTATTACATCATATCAATACCAATAAATATTAAAATATATATATTCTAATATAATATATCAATTAAAATATAATCACTCTATCATATCAATCTACTTACATCCATATTATAATATTAAAAAATTATCCACTAACATTATATTATGATACTAATCATTTTTATCTCACTACTTTTCTTATTATCTTAAGCAAAAATCCTTCCCCACTTATCATTCTAGTGTTCTATCCTAGAATTAGAGTTATCCTTGATTAAGTAATGTAACAAAAATGATTGATACATTAATAGGATGTTAATGAATAATATTTTTAACATAATTGATATGTGAGTCTCGTAGGTTGATATAATGTACTAAGTACATATTAATGAGTTTTATGTTAGTATGTGTATTTTAATATTTGTTGATGTTTATGTAATATAATATGATAGGTTAATTAAGAGTAAGTATAATTTGATAGATATTTGCATTGGTGTGCTAGAGTGAAATAAATATATATTATTACATCCATTAGCATTGACTACTTCGTGAAATATTCGGATCAAAAAATATCCCACCTGATTATCCCTCGCGCACATGAGGCCTCTTAGCATTTTTGAATTTATGAAAATATTTAGTTATTAGATGTGGGTTATAAAATGTAAAAGCTGATGTAAAAATTGGTGTATAGTAATATAAATGTGATTCCAACCTATGTTTTTTTTTTTATGTAAAAAACGTGATATATATGATGAAATTTACTACTGTTGAAATCAACAACACATCATTTGGCACGGCTGTAAATCACTCAAATTACCTTCGGAATCACTTTACGCTGGTGCAAAATCACTTTACATGGGTACAATCTTATTTTGCACCTGTGTAAAATTACTTTACCTGTAAAGACCTATTTTGTTTTAAGCTTTTTAAGACGTCTGGAGTGCCAGTCAGACGTCTGGACTCCTTCCCGAACGTTTGGAAATTGAAAAATTTGTACGCACCTTGCGATCTGCACGCAGGCTCATCCTCTCTCTCCTTCCCTCTTCTTTCCCACCCCCCCCACCGAACCTTAACCCTCGGCTATAAGGGACCCCCCTTCCCTCTTCTCTCCACTCCACCACTCCACCACACCTCCCCACTCCACTATCATGAACAGAGACGCGCGAGAGAGGGAGCGAGAGCGAGGAGGACGAGTGGGCGTGAGGAGGAGGAGAGGGCTGAGGTCACGAGCTCGTGGAGGCTCGCTGGAGGTCCACACGGCCACCGCTACGCGTGCAGGAGGAGGAGAACGTCGGGGCGTCGTCCCCGACCTTCTACAGCAGTCGGAGCTGCAGCGGAGTGGAAGGAGCCGTGGCGGAGCGCGGTGAGAGAAGCAGAAGCGCGGTCTGGTACCAGAGTTTTTCCAGTATCAGACGTTTGGAGTGTCTTCCAGACGACTGGCTGGACGTCTGGCGTCGACACCAGACGTCTGAAAGTAAGTGTATCGCGAAGGTACGTCTTCCTCGCAGTTACGGCCATGCAAGCTGCACCGTAGAGGTGATCTGCTTGGCTAAAAATGGTGCGTTGCTTTGTCGTGCGCAGGAGCAACTTTGAGAAGGCACGCAGCATGCCCTCCCACGCTTTTTGGATGTCAGGACAACTTACCAGACGATCGGAGGCATTCCCAGACGACCGGAGGACTGATTGGACGTCTGGAACTGAGTCTAGACGGTCGCGAAGGAGTCATGGACGTCTGAGATCATCACAGGAGCTTGAGGTGAGTCTCTGATGACTTTTAAGACATCTGGACTTATTTCCAGAAGTCTGATTTGGGTTTGCAGACGCGTTTTTGACCCGTTTAGGGTCCGATTGGGATTCGTTTTACGCAAACGAAGTATCTGTGGTTTCCTTGTGAATTCCTCTACATAATAGAAACCTTTATATACTATTCTGAATCTTCCATTGTGATGTGTTCCATGGTATAGGACTTCAACCTGTTGCGTGTCTAGGGCTTACAGAGGCACATGGGCCTGCAGTTCGAGCCCTCAGTACTCTCGGATTGTTTGGTAGAGTGGTCCACCCCTGTTCTATTTATAAAATATGAATGCATCTATGAAAATTAGATAACTAGAAACCTAGGATGTTGTATGAACCCTAGGACGAGAAATGGTTGAACCACTTGCTTGTGTAATTGAAATTGTATTTATAAGTGAATAAGCTAAATTGTTAGCAGCTGCCTGTTAAGAAATACGAGCTGCCTATTAGAATATGAGCTGCTTGAGATAATTAAACAGTTACCTGTAATATCGCTTGTTGCATGTGTAAATTGTGGAAATACGAGCTGCATGTGTATAATATGAGAACAAAAATGTGAATGATGAAACCTGGTTTGAAATAATATGGTGAATATGAGCATAAACCCTATGGAGAGTTAGGAGTAGAGCTCCTGTGGTTAGATGGAAAAGCTTGGAATATGGATGGGAAGTGTGTTGGCCCTTGAGTACGTGGTACCAAAGAGTGCAACTATCCCCTTTTTAGTGTAGAGAGAGCTAGCCGCCTTTGGGTTGAGATCCAAAATTAGAATTGGCCACTCTACACCGACTTCTATTGGTCCTCGCGTACACGGTACCGGGGAGAGTTACTAGTGTAGGGAGGGAGCTAGCCACCCCACGGGACTCGGGGTTCAGCTAGCCACTCTACACCGACTTGTTAGGCCCTCTAGGTAAACCGGGGTAGTCAGACGAGGGTGTGCGGACCGTGGAGGGGCAATACCCTTATTTGGTTCTGAGGGGCTAGACCCCTATTTCTGAGAGGGCTAGGCCCTATACTGTTCCATGCTGTACTTTGGGCATACCCGCTAGCGGAAATGACTGACCGCGTGCCAGTGTAGGGTGGCTACCCGTGCACTTATCGTGCGTACTGTAGTCACCGCTACGTCTGTCTGTGACCTCAGGGTAGTTGACTGGGTGTAGGACTACCACGGGGGACTCTCCTAGCCAGGAGAGCACCACGTGTTCCTTCTACTCTTCGGAATAGACTGCAATCAAAATCATTCCCACGAGGAACATGCGAGATCAAGAAAGAAATCTGAAAGTAAACTAATGGGGTGAAAGGAAATTACTTGTAAAATAAATAATTGGAAAAGATAAATTTACATGCTAATTTTTACTACTTTAGATAGTCTGGTTACCGCTTTATTCAACGTTCGCTGACTTCGTTTTTACAAAACCCTTTATTGGTCAAGGAGTTGAGCAGCCCGAGTTACTGGCTGCAGAGGGTGTTGGACCCAGTCGAGCCCAATAATAGTTTTCGTACTGTTGTTGTACTATCTTTTCTGCTAGTGAGTTTAGGCTTTTGCTTACTGTTCTTGTTACTGTACTTTTGTTCTACTTTCCTGTTGTTTGTGGTGGCATGTACTGATTAGTAGCTTTTACTTTCCTTTACTGCTTGTACGCTTTTACTGTTAGTTACATTGCATAGTGAATGTGGTTTATTTTCTTGCTTTTCTGTTATTTCTTGTTGGACGACTGGGTCTTGGGATTAGTCGAGTCGAGCCGATCTCAGGTCCTATAGGGATTTGGGAACCGGGTCGTAACATTACCCCTTCAAAATAATTTTGCACGGGTGTAAAGCAAGATTGCATCAATGCAAAATTAAATCTCAAGTGTTTTTTCATCTATGACAAGTGATTTTATACTTGAAAGGTGATTTTTCACCTTAAGATTTAAACCTTAAATTCTAAATCCTAAACCCTAAATCCTACAGTGAAAAATCACTTCTCATATGTGAAATAAATTCCATAAATCTAAACCCTAAACCTTAAATCCTAAACTCATACGTCAAAATCACTTTGCATAGATGCAAAATAACTTAGAACAAATGAAACTACCCTTGGAATAATTTATCATAGGTGTAAAATGAGATTACAACGGTACAAAGACACCTTAAAATAATTTATCACCGATGCAAGGCTATTTGTCACCTATACATTTTATATTAAAATAATATGATACTTTTTTTAAATATGATAGGAATCACTATATAACAAATCTTAAATTTTTTTATTTCTTTATATTAAATTTTAATTATCAAATAGATCACATTATAAAATATAAAAATAATATCCTATATCACATTTTACGTGATAACTTACGTTTCTCTCTCTCTCTTTTTTTTTTAACTTAGTTATTTTCCCTCACTCTTTCCAAAAACATAGAAAGAATGTCCTCATTTGAGCATCAATTCGAAGAACAACCATTTTCTTTTTAATTTATCATTTTAATTGGCTGGCAATCCGTAGTTAACTAATCCCCTTTGTCTTGTGGTCGGAGATTATTACATTGAATCCTTCTGCCATGTATAACGCAAATTTTGACCTACCAATATGGTATAAGTTTGTAGGTGTGCATCAAATTTGACGCTATGCTATTATTGATCAGAAAATTGGCGGATAGCAGAAATCACATGTAAGGGACACCATACCCACATAAAATACAAACTCTTGCACATAAGCGAAGGCACTAACACCCGTTTACGAGTGGGGGAACACTACTCTTGCATGCAAGCGCAGAACATTAACAATTATTTAAAGACGAGAGAGGCACGAATTTTACTTATTTTTCGCTTCAAGTTTTAATTAGGGAGTGTGGGCAATGCAAGCACGTAGGGAAGCAACCATATATGCGAAAAAATTCATATCAATTCATCATTATATCCGATTTAAGGAGGATATCAGTATCATTTTTCAGACCCTATTGAATTGGATACCGACATGATTGATATAAATCAAATCGCAAAAATATATTTTGACTAACGTCGATGGGGATCTTTCGACGTAATAATCAATTCTCTCCGTACACGTTAATCTATAAAATAGTGCATGTTATTTTTCAAAATATAGTTCCAAAATCCCCAGAGAATATGTCTTTTACATAAAATACCCTGTGCCATATTGTTTTACATGAGAGTTTTACAGACCCAAGTAACCAAATGGATACCTTTTCCAATCATGATAAACATGCTATATGTATATTTCCTTTTATTCCTTTTACATTAATTATCATATTTTTCATATATTTATTTGCTTGGGAATTATTTCCAATTTCACATCCAACTCCTACTAACTTTGAAAGAGATGTATGTATCTCTATTATTTTTGTATATGCATATATATCTTTGTAATGACAAATATATTTCTTTAAATTTTAATATATTAACTTTCATGTTTTTGTGAAATATTTAGAGTAAAAATTAAAGATTTTTTACTTCAAATATCTTAATTTTTGTTTCTTTTATTATTTGGAGCCTTGGGCAAGGGTTGAGGTTGTTGGAGTCTGAGGTTGAAGGTGGTGGTTGTGGGTGATGGCCTTGTGGGTGTTGCGTTAATGGAAGACGTCAACGAGGGAAGTGGTGGATTTCAAAGGTGAGGTCGACCTTTTGTTGCTACTTGGAGTTGATGGGAAGAGAGGAGGAGGAGATAATAACAATACCTTGGTCTTGTTATTACTATGATAGCAAGTAGAGGTGATTGGGTTGTTGCTAACATTGGTGTAGGTGATGAAGGAGTTGACTATAGAAGTGGGGTGAGGCAACAGTAGGGGAGTTGGCAATGTCATTGACTTCGAAGGATGAGATGGAGGAGAGGAACAAGCTAGTATTCATGGCAGGCAACAAGGGGTACAACTTCAACGTGGAGGAGGGAGGTGATGGTGGGAGGAGGTACAGGGTGGAGGAAGGTGGTAGAGGTAGGTGTGATGAGGGGGCAATTGAAGGAGGGGGAAGAGGTGGGGGGAGGTAGGAGGAGGGAATCAGAGGAATGGAAATTGAGGAGGTTGAGCAGGAGGTGAAAATCGGAGGAAGGCGGTGAAGGATTTCTCATTGAAAGAGGGAGTAAATAAATAAGATCTATAGAAATGAAAGTTTATTTTAGCTCTCAAAGTTCGTAAAAGTATCTAAACAATCAAATAAATATCTACGAGGATATATATTCGTCCATAAGAAAACAACGGAGGCACGTACATCTCTTTTAAAATTTATAAGAATATATATGTCAAAACTCCCTTAAGATGCGATATTATCAGGAGTGGAGCTACGGGGCAGGAGTTGACTCACGTGGATTTTTATTTTCTTCAAAAAAAAAAAAAAAAAAAAAACTATATATCAAAATACTAATTCTAATAGATTGTTTCCTATTTCCTCCAACCATTAACTTACTTGCATTTTCACTTTGCTCCCCCCGTAATCTTAATTCCTGACTCTGCCCCCATATGCACCTCAACCGTGTCGTTAGCATCTCTAAACACGCCCAAACGCCGACCACTTTCGCCTGGAATGTAAACAAAGAAAACACGGCAATACCAACGTTCCACTTGATCATCGCATGTTTTCTCGCCGCTGGATTTGACCGAACTTTTCAACGCTATTTTTAATCATAATCCGGCTGCAACCCCTCTAGATTAATCCGCAACTAAGTTTTCGAAGCCAACTTTCCCTGCCACTTCTCCTCCTCCCCCCACCCACATATAGATATATGCACGTCGCACCTTCCCCTCATTCCATTCCCTCTCCCAAGCACCACCCAAATCAAATTCCCTTTGGTTCGATCCCCTCCCCTCCCCTCCCCACCCCTCCCCAGACATGGCGCCAACCGAGAAGACGGTGGTGTGCTTCGGCGAGATGCTCATCGACTTCGTCCCGACGGCGTCGGGCGTGTCGCTGGCGGAGGCCCCCGGGTTCCTGAAGGCCCCCGGGGGCGCGCCCGCCAACGTGGCCATCGCGGTATCGAGGCTCGGCGGCAAGTCCGCCTTCGTCGGGAAGCTCGGGGACGACGAGTTCGGGAGGATGCTCTCGGCGATCCTCGTGGAGAACGGCGTGTCGAACGCGGGCGTGCGGTTCGACTCCGGCGCGCGGACCGCCCTCGCCTTCGTCACGCTGAGGGCGGACGGCGAGAGGGAGTTCATGTTCTACCGGAACCCCAGCGCCGACATGCTCCTCACCGAGAACGAGCTCGACGTCGGCCTCATCCGATCGGTACTGATTCTATTGTAATTAATTAAATTAAATCGATCCTCATTTGTGGTAATAATTATTATTGTTGTCATCGACGGTGTAGCTGCGGCCTTGACTTCGTTTGGGTGTGAGGATAATTTGTGAAATAAAAGAAATTTATCTCGTGCATATAAATTTTCGGTTAATTTGATTTGACCAGTTATATCGATAACATTTATTATATATATCTCTACGTGATCGCAACTTAAAAGTATAATCTTTATCACTATTTATCATAATTCTTTAAAAAAAAATCACTATTTATCATATTATATATATATATACATATATATATATATATATATATATATAAACTATCTCATCTACTTGTCCCACGTCGCAGTGTAAGTCAAATCACAAATATTTTTTTATGTATATCCTAAATCTGTCATGTCTGTCATTTAGTGGGCAGCGTGCGTTGCGTGCGGGAGTGTTAGGACGAATAGCCAAAAAGGTATCTCCTTCTGGCTTAGTGTAAATTACGTAAACATCCTTTAACTTATACCTTAGATTCCAATCTCCTTCTTCGACTTTGATACACGTAAGTGTCGCCTCTGCCGCTTTTGCTTTTATCGGTGTAGTCTCTCCCTTGTCACTACCCAATTCTAATGTATCTGCCGTTTGCTAATGTTTTTTTAGACCAAACTAGGGTTAAGAAGATGTGATATATTAGTAAATAACAATGATAAAGGGAGAAAAATGAAATGATCTAAAGTTTGGAGATCAAATTGAAATATAGGTGTAAGTTTAGGAGCTTTTGTGTAGCTTACTCTGTTTTATTAATTAAAAAAAAAGAACATTTCTTTTGTGGTGGGGGGATGTTGAAAGTTTATCATGAAGTGAGATCCGGATTATACAGTGTCTTTTGCTTAGCCACCGGTTTCCTTCTCTTTTCCTTGGTGAAACTTTCCAGAATAAATCACGTGAAATTGCTTGAACTTTAAACACATTTTGATGATCTCTGCACTTGGTTTGGCAAATGTTATCGTTTGATCCCATCGCTTAATCTGATTGCAGAAGGATTAATTAATTAATTTGACGCATCGTGATCATGTTGGAAGATATACTTATTGCTTGCCTGCAATTTAGCAATCGTCAAGGCCCTATTAGCCACATTAGCTATTTGACCGTAACAAACTCGACCGGAACCCCGGCCGTGTCCTAAGGCGTCGGTTGTATCGCGGTAGAATAACGTGAGTCTTTGGGATTGTTTACCGTTGGATTGGACCTATAATTGGAATTTATAATGAGAGCCGTCTCGGATTATATTATAAGGCTACCATCAAGTAGACCTCTCCTTTAATTTTACGAGGATCAAGAAAAAAGAAAATATACATTAATACGAAAGTTAACTCAAAAGTTTGTCTCCCTTAAATTATTTTATAATTACAACGACAATATTTTTATATTGAATCAAATATCATTGATAATTTTTAATTTAAAATAAAATATTATTGATAATATTTAAATATTGGCTGCTATATTTTAACATCATCGGCGTAATATAATTAAATATTAACGGTGATGTCTACTTTTAAAAGGCAAGAAAACTTTTTCTCTTAGCTTCTGCATCTATGAACGGTGACCCTGTGACCAAAAATGCCTCCATTGTGTATTTTTAATAGAGCAGTATTGTCTACGCTTAGGTATCATATATTTTGAGAGGATAATTTTGAGAGTTTAATTTTATGATCGACAGGATTGTACGGTAAATATGAAGTTGTAAAAGTTTTTATATTTACGGTAAATATTTTTGAAATCATGAGATGTTTAGGGAGATAGTATTTGGAGTTTTCTTATAAAATTTTGAGATAAGTTCATCTCACCTTGGCTCCTGAAATTGGATAATTCTGAAAACTTTACCGTGGAATTAATATAACTCAAAATTGAAAGATTTAACACAATATACATTATTTAATCCCTGCAAATCTCATCCAAAATATCATTCATAAAATTTGAGTCATCCAAGGGAGAGAGTAGGACCAAAAAAAAAAAAAAAAGGGTGATGAGTTTTCATCTCATTCTCTTCCATAGATGCCAGGGTGTGCGGAACATTTTTCTTTTAATCATTTACCTCCGCATTTACTCTTTGACATAGAAGTTGCTAAATGTGATGGCAGGCGGCGGTGTTCCACTACGGGTCCATAAGCCTGATAACGGAGCCATGCAGGTCCGCCCACGTGAGGGCCATGGAGATTGCCAGGGAAGGTGGGGCTATCCTATCCTACGACCCCAACCTGCGGTTGCCTTTGTGGCCGTCGGCCGAGGAGGCCCGCAAGCAGATCATGAGCATATGGAAGCAGGCGGACATCATCAAGGTCAGCGACGTCGAGCTCGAGTTCCTCACAGGCTGCGAACCCGCCAAGGTGGAGAAGGAGGACGTCGCCATGTCCCTCTGGCACCCCAACCTCAAGCTCCTCCTCGTCACCCTGGGCGAGAAAGGCTGCATGTACTACGCCAAGGTATGTTAATTCATTAAAATGCTAAAACCACGTAGAAGCCCTCATTGATTGTACTTTTAACGTAGTCGACCCACGTAGAACATCGCACCACCATAAGAATATTGTTAATATGATAACTACTGGTTCCATACTGATGTGCATTACTCCTTTGATGGTGGTTGCCAAAACTTCTGAGTGAAGATGAAATGTTGATCACTTCAAATTAACATAAAGTGCACATTATATATCAATGTTCTGATCACTGCAACCCGTACCCTACTTCCCGTATTGCAGTCTCCTCAGTATGTTGGGGAAAACGAGGAATAGGAACACACCTAATTACATTTATATTTCTCTAAATTTCATTATTGCATCTATATCGGTATAAACTTTCACTTTATGATAGTTATATATACCTCGAGGTAAAGTCTCTACTAGATTTGAGAAAATATTTCCTAATGGCCTTTAAAGTTACATAAGTGTCTCTATCAATGTTTTGAATTTTGTCGGTACTCCTACCCGCATCCGCATTTGTTTTCTTTTTTCTCTCTTCTCTCTTCTCTCTTCTTCCTCCTCCCCTCCCCTTCTTGGATTGCACCTCTTGCCACCTCATAGGCAACAAGAGTGGCGGCAATGTCAAGATCTTCATTGGAGGCTACCCTCCCCCTCCCTTCTTCCTAGCCACCGCTAAGTTGGAGTCGGTCCAAACATTAAAATGTCAATATAATTTTTTGAAAAGGTCTGAGATCTTTACCAAATCAAAGCCTCAACCAGAGTCACAACCCATGTTTATGGGCCCTGAGCTAAGCTTGATTTCAGAGTTTGGATTGAGTTTTCGAGTTAGTCCGTTAAGGTTTATAAAATCTATTAAGATCCATTTTAATAGACTTTTAAATAAAACCTATCTAAGCCTATCATGACCTATTTTTTATTATTATCTAGATAAATCTTAGCCAGACATGTTAAGACCCAATTGAGAAATGGTAGGGGAGAATATTCTAAATAAAGTCTAAAGCCTAAAGCATTTTAAGTGAAGGAGAGGAATTTATATATAAATGAGCCCAACAGTCCCTTTGGGCCTTTTCAAGTTGAGGCTCGAAGTTGAAAATTTTTAAATATTAAGGCCTGAGGTTAGTTTATATAAAATTTGGCCTCAGATTAGGTCAGCTGTTTTTGGGTCAGATTTGGATTAAGCCTAGGCCAACTCTACCCAGTGCTCCACTCTGGTCATCGCCCCTCCTCCTTTCTCCTCCCCAATTGTTACCCCTCCTTGCACCACTTCCTCCCCCCTCCCCTTCCCACCACCTCCTCCTCCCTAGCTATCGGTCGTACTCCCCTTTTGGAGAAAAAATTTATTGTTGGAGATTTGGATATAATTAAGAAAATTTAAATGAACACGAATGTGAGAATCTCAATTTTTTTTACAGGGAGTTACGTAGTAACCATATTACCAGATTTAACGGCAAGAGCACATACCAATAACGGTACAAGTGTGTATATATATATATATATATATATATATATATATATATATATATATAAAAATGAATTATTTGGGAGTATAGATATAATTATGTATTTTCTTTGAAGATATAAATATAAAAATCCTATAGAAGTAATGGAAAGCTCTTTAAGTGTGTACAAAGAAGTGTACACGCATGACAATTGTCTCTTATCAAAAAGAGGAATTATGTAATCGGACGGTGTCATATTGGATCAGATGGTATCATAACTTCTATAAATAGGTGTATAATTCTGTGTACAATATTGTATACACCTATCATTGTTCAAAAGTAATACCTTTGTGATCTCATAACCACAGGATTTCCGAGGAACAGTAGAAGGGGCCCATGTGCAGGCAGTGGACACCACTGGGGCAGGCGATGCTTTCGTCGGTGCATTGCTACGCAAGATCATAGACGACCCATCTGCTTTACAGGTAATTTCTACGGCTCTTTCTTTTTTCTCACTTTATTATTATTTTTTTTCCTAGAAGTAAATAATGAATTCTTCAGCTGAATCGTAGTTGGCATCTCCCACGAATTGTAAAAATACAGTTGGTTGAATCACAGAGGCTCCAATTTTCTATACTTCTATTCATGCCTTATAATGGGAGTTCGAAGTACACGGGGTAAATTAATTTGGAGCCTATATCATGGAGATAAATGGCCCTTTTCCCTCTTAAACCGAAGTTTTCTGTTCCTCAGAACTTCTTCTTTTCAATTTCTGAGAAATTGTCTAATAATTGATGAGAAATTATATATGTATGAGGTGCCAATTGTTCTCTGATGTATCCGTGAATGGTGATTTGACTTGTAGGATGAGAAGAAGCTGAGGGAAGTACTTAAATATGCCAATGTATGCGGCGCCATCACCACGACCAAGAAAGGGGCCATCCCCGCTCTGCCCAACGAGTCCGAGATCTTCAAGATACTTGAGGATTCAGCTTGAAATATTCCTTTGGATTTTTGGGTTTTCGTTTCTTTTTTTTTTCCTTTTTAGTAAATTACCATAATTTTTTGGTCTTTTTGATTAGATTTCGTCTTTGGCATATTCCCTCTTTAGAGTCGCAGGTTCTTAAGTGGTCCTGAATAAAGGAACGTGCCATCACGTTGAGATTGGAAAGTACTTAAAGCCACGAGAAGCTTACCTAAGTTAGCTTTCATGGCATGTTTATTTGTATCTCTTTTCTTTTTTAAGTTTAAAAGAGAACCCTTTTGTGGATACCATTTTCTTTTTGTAACTTAAGGCTTACGGTTTTCAGTAAGAGAAAGATGTCATTCTCACCATGGCCAAGGTTTTTTCCTTTTAGAGCAAAGTCAAAGGAGCAAATTCATTCATCTAAAAAAAAAAAAAAAAGGAGATAATATAGTCCATCAACCTGATGAAGTCACCAAAATAAAGCATAATTACAAGTCCAGAAGTAACAACCAAAGGCAGAGGGCAGGAGCCAAAATTAGAACAAAGTGATATATGCAGTAAAGTGACAAGAGCGGCCATCATCAAAAGCCAAGAAGCCAGAGAAATAAAGAAACTCTTTGTGGGAGTTTGAACTTCCAAATGAGAAAGTGGTACGGGGAGATTGTGCCTCCTAGGAGATAATGTTATAAGTATCATATACAATCTTGTTGGGCCATGAAGGTGTTATCAATGAGAAGGTATTAGTTGTTGATGTCCCGAGTGCTTAGATTGAGTAGAAGCTCAGCATAGAGATTGTTCACCTGGTTATTGTTTCTTACCGGCTTACGCTTAGCATTTCACATTGTTTCATACATACCGTTTGCAGGAGTATGGAGTGATGGACAGAACCATTCAAAGCCGTGTGCCAAAAGAGGCAGTTGTGACTATTTCCAGCTGTCCAATTCATTAATGGAGAGAGGAGGTTTGAGTAAGATCTCTCCATAATTGAGGAGGAGAATAATTTACATGATTGTTCACCATATCCAAGGTTACTTGGTTTCTACTTAATTATTCCATGTTGCCAGCAGTAAGAACCTATTTTATTTGCAGTGAAGAAGGTCATAACTCAGTAAGTCCCTAAATCATATCCATCCGGTAGAAAAGCGACACATCACCAGATAGGAAAGTGACAAGAAGCTCACTATAGGTGGGGCTGGGTGTGTGCTCGTTTGATTGCACAAATTTGGACTTTGGTCCAATAGAACTGCAACTTTTTCTAACATAATAATCATGATTTGGAAAGATTAACATGAAGAATTTTTATTTGCAAGCTGCATGACTACGATACGTCTCTTTCAACGCCCACTCTCTCTTTCCTTCAAGCTTAGCCTCTCAATCTGGGGAACCTCTTGCAAGGGGAAGAAAGGTTAGTGGATGCCCTGTCACTTCGCTTCACTTCGAACACCCTTCTGAACTCTTATGGTAGTGAAAGCATATAAGGTCCTGAAGTCCTCCACACCAAGGAAAAAGATTGAACTCACGCCAGACACAAAACCTATTTCTTGTTCCTCATTTATAGAATAGAATGGAAGGAATGAAAGACGCGACTCCAGAAGTAGGTTGATAAGGGTTTTATCAGGCTGAGTACTTTACTATGGTACGATGTTGCTTCTCAAGAAAAAGGATGAGTCGTGACGACTCTATTTAGACCATCATCGACAGGTTAGGTGCATAGTGCTTTTCTTAATTCACTTCCACAAATCGAGTAAGTCAACTATATTTTTGAAGTAATAGTGACCAACCTTAGATGGAAACGTAGGGAAATATGGATGCAAAGATCGGAGAACTAAGGGAGAAGTCTGGCCCTCTCTCCTTTGTCTCGACATCGATTATGGCTTCTATCAATACCCCCTTAGAAGGCTCTTACTGTTCAAAATTTAAGAGGTTGTAGATGTTGAAATAAACGTACAAAGGAAATAGATAAATAAAAACATATCTATTCCTAATATTTTTGTATAAATAAAAAATATTAAATCAAATAAGTCATACATGATTTAGCAAGAGTTAGAATAAAATAAAAAATAAATAATATGCAATAGCACAAATAAACAAAATAAAAAAAGTTAGAGATTACTCCGATTGAAGTACCCATTAAGGACTTTCCTTAGAGAATGTATCGCCCGTCACAATACCGGTGCATTGGGGTCTGACGAACTTCTTCCAGGATACGATGATTCACCTCCAAGATTCAGTATACTCCGATCTTGAACGTTCTCGAAAATCACCTTAAGGGAATGAAGGCGAGGCAATTTGGTTTCCAACCAAATTCCTTATTGATCTAGCAATTTAATGATTTGATCAACAAAAAACTTCTTGTGGATCTCTCAATCTCCTTGTGCAAGATTGACAAAAGTGATTGAATAGTTTTCTACTAATCTTACGTCGAACGAACGTACCAAGAAAGAGAGACAAGAACGAGAGGGAGAGGTAGAGAATGGAGAGAGTTTTTCTGCTCTTGTTGTGTGTCAAATGAGAGTCCCCTCGTTGCCCTTATATAGAGCCCATGACCAGATGTTATGAAAATTCATGTTTTATGAAGATACGGTAATTGATGGACCAATTAAGTCCATTGATCGACCAAAATAAATTAGTCGATCAAACTTTACTTTTTTGTTGACCAAATCAATTGATCAACCAAACTTAATTCTTTGATCGACTAAAACAACTGGTCAACTAATTTTACGTTTTAATCGATCAATTCAAGTCAAAATCGTGAAATTTAAAGTTTGTAGCAAGGGAGTCTAAGTTCCAAGTTTCAAATTGATTTTCACCCGAGCCCAAGCCAAGCTGGGGTGGGGCAGGGTGCGTGCGTGCGCGTGCGTATATCCGTGGTCTCCAGCCCCACTTCTGACTCTTTGCTACATAAGCCTTGGGAGACAAAAGTCTTTTACACCGACCAACAGGTTTGTCCACTTCCAGTATAAGACTAAAAATCTCTCCCAAATCTCACTGATTTCAACATGAATTCCCACATCACCATATAATAATTGCATCCCGATTGATGTAATTGGTCTCTCAAATCTAACATTCCCCCACAAATTCATCGTTGAAATTCAATGATAAATTCCTCAGCTACCATACTTTGCTTTCAGTAAAGTATATTCTGATTTAAACCCTTACCTGAGTCATCCACTTTCACCACTATAGGAATAAAGTGAAATTAGTCTTAAACTCTAGACCTTTGATGTGGGGTGCATAGTGGTGACAACAGAATAAAGTTCTTGCTGATAATCTAATGGGTTGGTGCTCTTAAGGGCCATGCATCCTATCATGTTTTATGAGTGTAATCGGGAAAGATCCTATTCTCTTACCTACGACCCATAGTAACACTCACATAGGTGGCATTCTTCAAGAATGCACTGCTCACATCCTGCCATAAATGCTTAAACCCATTCAGAGCCTTTGCTCTTCTTAAATTTGCAGCTTAAGGCACTCAGGCTTCCACGGATTGGACAGGGATTGGACTCAGATGCAAAAACATCTAAGAGTGCCAACCAGTTCTCCATACAACTTGTTGTTGCTACATTGAACCTACTTTGTGCGATCTCCACTCAGTTAGGTTGGGTTGCTACTACGGATGAACTCCTAATGGATCTCAGTCTCATCCCAAGCCTAGACTCAAGGACTAAAGATCTATCAAGTTTTTTAGTAAACAGATCTGTTGTGTTATCCTTGGATCCTATAAATTTCATAGCAATCACTCCTTGAGATACTAAATCTCTTATAGACCTGAGTCTGATTTGGATGTCTTCTTGTTTTCTGATTAAATTTTGAACTCTTAATCTTTGCTATAGCAATTATGCTATCACAATGCAAAGATATCGCAGGAATTAGCTTACCCACCATAGGGATTTCTGTAAAAAGTCCCTTTAGCCATTCAGCTTCAATTCCAGTGGTGTCCGAAGTACATAGCTCAGCCTCAAAGGTAGACCGGGCTAAAATAGTCTATTTTGCAAACTGCCAGGAGAGTGCACCGCCTCCAAGGGTAAAGACATACCTTGTAATACCATTACTCCTGGAATCCTCCATTTGACCGATCTAACTTACATCATTATATCTTTCGAAAACTGAAGGATATTTGCCATAATACAAATTAAGGAATACAGTTCCCTTTAAGAACCTAAGTACTCGGTCTAAGGCATCCCAATGAGTATGGTCAGGACAGCTTATGTATCTGCTCAACTTAGACACGAAAAAAGAAATATCTAGTGTAGTACAGTTAGCTAAATATATCAAGCTTCCTATAATCTGTGAATATCTTAGTTGTGAAACAGGCATTTCGCTTTTGTTCTTATGAAGAGTTTTTTATGAATTAAAAAGAGTGCTTACAGCCTTGCAATCTTCATAGTCAAATTTCTCAAGAACCTTCTCAACATAATGAGATTGAAAAATAACTATCTCCTCTGCTGATCGAATGAGTTTGAGGCCTAGGATCACATGTGCAACACCCATATCCTTCATCTCAAACTTACTACTCAAGAACAATTTAGTTTCATTCACAATTCTAATGTCTGATCCAAACAATAATAGATCATCTACATATACGCATAAGACAATACACAAATCACCCTTAATCACATAGTGGACACACCTGTCAGATTTGTAACCTACAAAGTCAAAAGACTGTATAGTCTTATCAAACTTTTCATGCCATTGCTTAGGTGCTTGTTTCAAACCATAAAGAGACTTAACAAGCTTACAAACCTTTTTCTTATTCCTAGGTGCTACAAATCTCTCAAGTTGGTTCATATCCTCAAGATAGCCATGAAGAAATGAGGTCTTCACATCTACTTGGTGGATAATGAGATCATAGATAGAAGCCAATGCAATAAGCATCCGGATAGTAGTTATCCTAGTTACTGAGAATATGTATTGAAATAATCGATTCCTTTCATTTGCTTGAACCCCTTGGCAACAAATCTAACTTTCTATTTTTCAATAGATCCGTCAGGCCTGAGTTTTCTCTTAAACACTCACTTGCACCTAATAGTAAAATACCCTAGAGGTAAATTAACCAACTCCCAAGTGTCATTAGAGATTATTGAGTCAATCTCATTCTTAATGGCATCTTTCCAGTGCTCAGCTTCAGAAGAAGCCATAGCATCACGATAAGTGGGGAAATTGTTCTCGATTTGGTAAATAAAATCACTTCCCAAATCCTTGACAATTCTTGATTTTTTACTTCTGTAGGTTCAAACTCTTCTACTTGATTGGGTTTAGAACGGGAAGAGCTAGCCCTCACATTAGACATCCTTTCCACTTGACTAGGAATAGAACTAGATGTGGTGGCTAAATCATCTGAAATCATATTTTGAGGTAATACAGTCTTCATATGGAAGACATCCTAAAAAAATGTAGTATTGTGAAACTCAATAATAGTGTTGACATCTATGCCTGAAATCTCAGATTTTATAACAAAAGATCTATAGGCATAGCTACTATCTGATGTCAAGATTCTCTCTTATTTATGATAGCAATATAATGATATGTCATATTTTATGTGATGGAAAATCTCATAATCAAAACTAAATATCAAATTTAACCACAATAAAGATGTCACATTCATAGGGAGGAATAGACCAATAAATTTACGAGTAGAGGATGATGGTATTTGCAGACAACTTTGCAACTTAAATGCGAGGAATATACTATTCTGAATGGAGCTTGCAATTTCCTTAAAAGTTCAAGGTTATTTATGCAATTTTCACGTCAAGAATTAAGCTCCCAAAAATATGTATATGATGCATGTGTCATGGCATATCATGTAAATTTAACTTGCATGCAAATCTGATTTGAATTTCAATGTAGAATGATGGACATAACACAAGTGAAGTAAATTCAAAAGACTATAAGTGCATCCATGCAATGTGGCCTAAATAAAATAATAACATCTAATGGCAATGGTATGAAATGTAAATTTGCCGGACGGTGGGGAATAGCCGCCGGCCTATTGGCTCTGTTGGAGGAGGAGAACCGCGTGTGGAGAGGATGGTGCGGCTGCTGTAGCCTACGCGGATGCGTGCTGGGGTCGCGCGCGCAAGGGCGTGCTAGGGTGCGCCTACAGGGTTGGCTGCTGGCGTGAGCGTCTGCGGGCGGGTGCTGGCTGTGGGCGGTTGGGTTGCCTGCGGGTACTTGGTTGCTACCTGCGGGCACTGGTGGCAAGCGTAGGTGCCTGCGGGCGTTTGGTGCGACGCCTACGGTGGGGGCTGGAGGCTGCTTGGTGCATGGTGGGACTGTGGCAGTGCGCGCGGTTGCAGGCACGCAGTGGGAGGTGAACGCGCTGGTGGGTGGCTGAAGAGGTCTTGGTGAAGGTGCAGGTGGTAGTGCGCGCGGTTGCAGGCGCACAATGGAAGGTGACGGTGCGGCTGTGGCAGTGCGGTGGAACTGGAGGCTGCTTGGCGGGGTGAGGGAAGTGGCGCGGGTGATGGGGCACAGCTGCAAGCTTGAAAGGATGCTTGGCTGCCTGCAGGCGTGCGGTGGAATGGTGAAGGCAGTGCACCCTTGCGGTGGAAGCTGTTGATGTTTGCTTGGTTCCACAGTGCCCGCCCTCTCCACGGTGGGGAAGGTGGAGACGAAGAGATATCCCCTCAGGGGGAAAGAAGGCGAAGCCGAGCCAACCCCTCTCTTCCTCGCCAACAGCTCATTTTATCTCCTCCCCCATCCGCGAGTTAAGTGATTTTTAAATCCCTTACTAAATTTGGCCTTCGGCTGTTGGGGAGATATTGAGGCCGGTCGGAGGTTGAGGAAGGCTTAGTTGAGGCTGACGGCTGTTGGGGGAGGGGAAAATTTAATTCACCCCCCTCGTCTCTTGCAAATTATTCCTACAATAATGAAACATAAAATAATTACATAATAAGTTGTGGAATGAGATATAATGGATAAAAACTCAAGTAATGATGCATGTACTCATTCTATAACCTAATGTAGTTATTAACAAACATAAAATGTAAAAATAAAGTTAACTTAGGCGTAACGATAGTCTATTAAAATGGACTCATCACTATCAACATAACCTAAAAAGATCGCATCAACTGTCTTAGGTCCAAGCTTCTTCCTCTTGTGTTCTAAAACAATCACTTTTGCAAAGCTACCCCATACTTTGAGATATTTCAAGCTTGGTTTCCTTATGCTTGAGGGAAACTCTATTAAAAATATTGCATGCCGTATTCAAAAGTTCCCCCCACATGTAAGTAAGTAATCTTGAGCTTTGTAAGAGAGCATTGACTATGTCAGTTAATGTCCTATTCTTTCGCTCTACTATCCCACTAGATTGAGGGGAATATGGGGTTGTCATTTCATAAACTATACTAAAAGCTTGACACTATTCATTAAATAGGTTAGACGTATATTTTCCTCCTCTATCTAACCTCAGTCTCTTAAGAGTTTTCTCAGTTTGTGTTTTTGTTTCCTTTTTAAAGATAAGGAATTTACTTAATGCCTCATCCTTAGATTTAAGCAAATACATATAGCAGTATCTACTACTGTCATCTATAAAGGTGATAAAATACTTTTTACTGTTCCTAGTCAACACATCGTTAAACTCACAATATCCATGTGCACTAGATCTAGAACCTCGGTATCTCTAGTAATAGAGTGAAAATGCTTCCTAGTTTGTTTAGCCTGCACACATATCTCGCATTTTTTAGTTTTATCTATGGTGTGTTTATGAATCATATTTAATTTCATCATTCTTTTTAAAGAGTTGAAATTTACATAACCCAATCTACCATGCCATATATCACAAGATTCAATATTATTGCAAACAGATTGAATTGAATGAAAACTGACATTATTTAGAGCATTTCTAGATGATACATTCACATCACATCTTACTCTAAACAATAGATCAAAATTTGCCAAATACCTCTTTCCATAAAATATTCCATGTCTCAACATAATAACTTTATTATATTTAAAGTTTAACTTAAAACCCTCTTTAACTAACAAGGAACTAGAAAGAACATTCTTTTTCACAGCAGGAATGTGCAACACGCTGCCCAATGTCCAGACTAGCCCCGAGGAAACCTCAAGTCCACACATTCGAATTCCAGCACCTTGGCTACAGAGTCATTGCCCATCTTCACAGTTTCGCCACTGCAGTCCTGATAGGAAGAAAATAACGATCTATCAGTACAAATATGTACATTGGCTCCAGTATCTATGAGCCATTCGATAAGATTGTGAATAACATAGAGTTCGGGTTTTATTGAGACATATCCATTGCTAGGCTCGGCCTCCTCGGTAGTCACATTCACCTGAGGATTCCCATATGTGGTCTTCTGCTGAGCTTTATTAGAAGAACAATCCTTCTTTCAATGCCTAACTTGTTGGTGCTAGAGCACCACGATCATTTGTTTTGATGATAACAAAACACGTGTTATTTAACATTTGCAATTTGAGTCCTAGATTTCAGGTCAATTGCAAATGAAGACGTGTTTAGACGGAACTCGAGCTCGCATCCAGGACGGATTGGAGGAGCTTGACGGAAAACAGAGGAGGTTCACGTGGAGCGAAAGATTGAAGATGGAAGGAAATGAAGAATAGGATAGATTTCCTTCTTTTGTACTTGTTGTATTTTTCATTTCTTTTGTTGCTCTTTATTTCCTTAGATATTTCATGTTAAAGAGCCTCAAAGAATCCTAACAGTAGTCCTAGGAACACCGGCACAACCCTAGGATACTTAGGTTTTCTGTAGAATACTTAGAAAACCAATATAAGGTTCAAACAGCACTTCCAGACGTCTAATTCCCAAATCAGGCGTCTGATAAAGCATTTTAAGACGTCTGACTGTTGTTTCAGACGTCTGATAACTGTTAGGCTGGACATAGTTAGTTCTGTCTGATGAATTCAGACGTCCATACCTTAGACCAGACGTCTTAGAAGACGTCTGATGACTTTGCCAGACGTCCAATTAGTGGACCGTTGGCTAGCTTAGCAGGCACTCAAGATTATGACCGTTAGAGCCTTATCAGACGTCCTTAGGACTGTCCAGACGTCTGATAAATGATCGTTTTTCCTCGGCTGACCCAAAATCTCTTCTCAGAGATTTTCTAGCCGTTGTAACGTTTGGAAATCAATTCCCACGGAAAAAGTAGGTTTCCAGACGTCCAGACATAGTGCTAGACGTCCTGCATGTCGTCTGATGGACTTGCACAAAAACCCTGTTTAGATCTGATTCAAGTCAGGGAGAAACCCGCCCAAAATCAGACGTCTGACCTTTTAATCAGACGTCTTATAGTGAACTTCCAGACGTCTGATGATAGAATTAGACGTCTGATAAGCCTGTCAGAACATTGATTGTTCCTAATTTCGGGCTGATTCACTTGGGCTTTGTACCCAACGGCTATGGAAGCCTTTCCAAGCCTTCCAAAGCCTTCCTAAGGCCTCTATAAATAGAGGGGAGCCTTTGCAACACAAAAGCACACAAGATATACACTTATAAAAATAAGAAAAACACAAGACACACTTAAGCAACATACTTCCACTCTCTTGTGTCTAAGAAGCTCTTGCTCTCTAAGCTCAAGTTCTACATCTTGAGAGCATCATTCCTTTCGCGCACCCGCTCTCCTGCCGTTGTCTACGAGAGTGACATTGCGCCGTTGCGTGGCTCACGCACCCGCGTCATCGTCAACGCACTCCTTGCAAAGGGGAGTTTTCTAAATCCTATAGAAGCTTAGGTTTATTACTTTGTTGGCTCTATAGGTTTGTTGTTTATTTTACCTTTGTCTTTTGGTTGGGTATTCGCTTTGCGAATTCCCGTCTCCTTCGTGGGACAAAATCCTTCTCGTGGAGAGAAGGGGTTGAGGAACGCTACCCTCGTACTTGTAGCGTGGTTGTACTGAGGTTGAATCACCCTCGTTTAAAGTGATTCGGTTAGTGGATTTAATCAACTAGGTTGATCGGAAAATCCTAACTCGAGAGGGTTAGGTGGTGGTTTTCACCCGTTTTGGGTTTCCACCTAAAAACATTTGTGTACTTGTGCGATTGATTTTTTGTGAGATTGCTTTATATTTTATTTCCGCATTTATTACGTCACCCCTCCTAGTAGGGAAAACTTTCAATTGGTATCAGAGCAGGTCTTGCTGTTTCGGCGTAACAACCCGGCAAGAGATCAAATGGAGGGAAGCACATCAGCAATCAGGATCTCCGAGGGGCAGTCCACAACCCGTCCGCCGTTCTTCGACGGGAGCAACTACCCCTACTGGAAGTTGCGGATGAAGACCTGTCTTCAAGCCACCGACTTCACGGTCTGGGCCAGATGCGAGACGCCTTTCGACATCCCAGAAAAACCCGCGGGAGGATACTCGCAGCAGCATATTCGAGAGCTTTCACTCAACGCAAAGGCAATGAATGCCATGTATTGCGCGTTGAGTCCGGAAGAGTTCGAGAAAATCCAAGAGTGCACCACCGCCCACGAGATATGGAGGAGGTTGGAAGGCACTCATGTGGAGACAAGCTCGGAGGAAGAAGAAGAAGAAACCGCTTGCTTTGGTTTCATGGCCAGAGGAACCAACAGCGACAGCGAAAGTGGAAGCGACGACAGCGACAACGAGGTAAATCTCGATCTTCAAGAAGCATTTAATGAACTTTTTGAGATTAGTAAATCACTTAGGGTAGAAAATAAAAGCATTAAAAAGAACCTTAGTTTTCTTAGAAATGAAAATGATAGGTTAGAAAAACAACTTAAGGGCATAGAAGCTTGTCCTAAAAATAATAACCTGTTATTAGAAAATCATAACCTCATCAATGAAAATAATAAGTTGATTGAGGAAAATGATAGTCTTAAGTTAGAAATTTCTGATTTAAAGACTAAGATGAATACTATAGAAAAAGAAATTGCATGTCTTAGGGAAAACTCTAACAAACTAATCAATAAAGTAGATGATTTTTATAGCCCTAAGGTTGAGAAAGGATCTCCATCAAGGAGACCTTCTAACAAATCCGGATCCAAGCCCACTTGGATACCGAAAAAAGAATTAGAATCTTGTTTTGTAGGGTTCAGGGATAATTACAACATAAGGGACTGGACCTACAAGCTCAAGGCTGGTCAACTCAAGTTGGGAGAACCAAGGAGTAGACCAAGGAGGAGAACAAGAAGACTGACAAGACGGCGAACAAACGACGAACCCGCCGCACGTCGACCACCAGATTGGAGACCGGCGCCGATGCCCGGGCCTCCAAGCTACGGATGGGAGCCCCATCCGATGTGGCATCCACCACCACCATTCGGGCCATTTTATTGGCCATGGTAGGTGAGGTAAAATTCTTAACCCTATCTTTTTATAAGCTTTTAGATAGGGGGAGTTAAAAAATGATGAGCTAATTGTCAATTTTTAAGGGGGAGATGTAAGGTAGTTAAATTTCCTTTAGTAAGGGGGAGAAAAATAATAGCTATCGCATTGTTACAAAAAGGGGGAGGACATTACCTCTGTCAAAAGAAACTCATAGAAGAGCATGTTTTAAGGGGGAGTTATAGGAAATATAAAATCAATTAAACCTTTTTGATAATGTCAAAAAGGGGGAGGATTTTTATGCATTATTATTTACGGTTTTGTCATCATCAAAAAGGGGGAGATTGTTGGTGCTAGAGCACCACGATCATTTGTTTTGATGATAACAAAACACGTGTTATTTAACATTTGCAATTTAAGTCCTAGATTTCAGGTCAATTGCAAATGAAGACGTGTTTAGACGGAACTCGAGCTCGCATCCAGGACGGATTGGAGGAGCTTGACGGAAAACAGAGGAGGTTCACGTGGAGCGAAAGATTGAAGATAGAAGGAAATGAAGAATATGATAGATTTCCTTCTTTTGTACTTGTTGTATTTTTCATTTCTTTTGTTGCTCTTTATTTCCTTAGATATTTCATGTTAAAGAGCCTCAAAGAACCCTAACAGTAGTCCTAGGAACACCGGCACAACCCTATGATACTTAGGTTTTCTGTAGAATACTTAGAAAACCAATATAGGGTTCAAACAACACTTCCAGATGTCTAATTCCCAAATCAGACGTCTGATAAAGCATTTTAAGACGTCTGACTATTGTTTCAGACGTCTGATAACTGTTAGGCTGGACATAGTTAGTTCTGTCTGATGAATTCAGACGTCCAGACCTTAGACCAGACGTCTGATGACTTTGCCAGACGTCCAATTAGTGGACCGTTGGCTAGCTTAACAGGCACTCAAGATTATGACTGTTAGAGCCTTATCAGACGTCCTTAGGACTGTCCAGACGTCTGATAAATGACCGTTTTGCCTCGGCTGACCCAAAATCTCTTCTCAGAGATTTTCTAGCTGTTGCAACGTTTGGAAATCAATTCCCACGGAAAAAGTAGGTTTCCAGACGTCCAGACATAGTGCTAGACATCCTGCATGTCGTCTGATGGACTTGCACAAAAACCCTGTTTAGATCTGATTCAAGTCAGGGAGAAACCCGCCCAAAATCAGACGTCTGACCTTTTAATTAGACGTCTTATAGTGAACTTCCAGACGTCTGATGATAGAATTAGACGTCTGATAAGCCTGTCAGAACAATGATTGTTCCTGATTTCGGGCTGATTCACTTGGGCTTTGTACCCAACGGCTATGGAAGCCTTTCCAAGCCTTCCAAAGCCTTCCTAAGGCCTCTATAAATAGAGGGGAGCCTTTGCAACACAAAAACACACAAGATATACACTTATAAAAATAAGAAAAACACAAGACACACTTAAGCAACATACTTCCACTCTCTTGTGTCTAAGAAGCTCTTGCTCTCTAAGCTCAAGTTCTACATCTTGAGAGCATCATTCCCTTCGCGCACCCGCTCTCCCGCCGTTGTCTACGAGAGCGACATTGCGCCGTTGCGTGGCTCACGCACCCGCGTCATCGTCGACGCACTCCTTGCACAGGGGAGTTTTCTAAATCCTATAGAAGCTTAGGTTTATTACTTTGTTGGCTCTATAGGTTTGTTGTTTATTTTACCTTTGTCTTTTGGTTGGGTATTCGCTTTGCGAATTCCCATCTCCTTCGTGGGACAAAATCCTTCTCGTGGAGAGAAGGGGTTGAGGAACGCTACCCTCGTACTTGTAGCGTGGTTGTACTGAGGTTGAATCACCCTCGTTTTAAAGTGATTCGGTTAGTGGATTTGATCAACTAGGTTGATCGGAAAATCCTAACTCGAGAGGGTTAGGTGGTGGTTTTCACCCGTTTTGGGTTTCCACCTAAAAACATTTGTGTACTTGTGCGATTGATTTTTTGTGAGATTGCTTTATATTTTATTTCCGCATTTATTACGTCACCCCTCCTAGTAGGGAAAACTTTCATAACTTGCCTATAGTGCCAGCATGGTTTGTTCTTGGATTTTTTCTAGATCTTGGATTTGTCCTTCGTTTTGTTTTTATTATTCTTATTTTTATTCTTCTTACTCTTAGATGACATGACATTCTCCTTACACTCCACATGCATTTCGGGTTTCTATTTCCTATGATCTTCCTCAATAGCAATGGCTATTATCAAGTTATCTAGAGAAATCTTTTCTTTCCTATGCTTGAGAGTCATCCAAAAGTCCTAAGATTTAGGGAATTTCTTAATGATAGACATGACTTGAAACCTTTCAGGAAGTTTCATTTTAGCCTCTATTAAACCGTGGAGCAATAATAGAAATTTGTGTGCCTGCTCCGATATCAATTTACCCTCAACCATTTGGAACCTAAGGAATTTTACGACAGAGCATTTTTCAATACAAGAATCCTCGGTATTATACTTCTAGTCCAACTTCTCCCATAGCCTTTTGGCCTTCAGGATTGGATTTTTCCTTATCCAAAATTGGGCAATCAATTTCCAACGTCGAGATCCAAGCAATGGTGGTCAACCAAATTTTCATGTGTTGTTGTCAACACTTGAAATTTTGCCCACCAAATTTCTCGAGTATACCAGATAAATCTACATGTGATTTGAAAGTCATTTTCGACATTCCAAATATTTTAAATCTAAGTGATACCTTCTCTAAGATTGTTTAAATAAACACATAAAGGAAATAAATAAATAAAATCATATGTATTTTCAACATTTTCGCATAGATAAAAAAAATTTAATTAAGACAAACATGATTTAGCAAGATCTAGAATAAAATAAAAAACAAATAACATGCAATAGCACAAATAAATAAAACGAAGAAATGTTAGAGATTACTTTGATCGGAGCACCCATTAAGGACTTCCCTTAGAGAAGGTATCGCCCACCACAATATTGGTACATCGGGGTCTGACGAACTCCTCCCAAGATACGATAATCCACTTCCAAGATTTGGCGCACTCTAATCTTGGACATCCCTGAAAACTATCTTAGAAAAATGAAGCCGAGGCAATTTAGTTTCCAACCAAATTTCCAATTAATCTACCAATTTAATGATTTGATCAACTAAAAACTTCATGTGTATCTCTCAATTTCCTTGTGAAAGATCGACAAAAGTGATTGAATATTTTTCTACTAATCTTTCGTCGAATAAACGCACTAAGAAAGAGAGACAAAAACGAGAAAGAGAGTGGAGAGAGCTTTTCTGCTCTTGTTGTGTGAGAGCCCATGGATAGACGTTTATGGAAATTCCCATTTTATGAAAATATGGTAATTGATCGACCAATTAAGTCTATTGATCAACCAAAATAAATTGGTCAATCAAACTTGACTTTTTGGTCGACCAAACTTAACTTATGGATCGACCAATTTTTCCTTTTGATCGATCGATCAATCTAGGTCAAAATTGTGATATTAAAAGTTCGTAATAAAGGAGTCCAAGTTCCAAGTTCCAGATTGATTATCAGCTGAGCTCGAGCCCGAGTTGGGTAGGGGCGAGGTGCGCGTGCGCGCGTGCATGGTCATCAGTCTCACCTGTCACTCTTTACTATATAAGTCATGAGAGGTCAAAGTCATTTACACCTACCAAGAGATTTGTTCACTTCTAGTATGAGACTAAAAATCTCTTCCAAATCTCATTAATTTGAACATAAATTTCTACGTCACCATATAACAATTACTTCCTGATTGATGTAATTAGACTCTTAACTTTGACATTCTAATGAAGAGGTTGGGTGGATGGAACATGTGGAGTAGATATTTTGTTTATCCAAGTTCATATCCATGGACATTCGAATTATCCGATATCTTGCTTCTTATCCTTTGGAACATCCAAATCTGTAAGGGTGAAGGGTCATTAGGTTGGTTTGAAGTATAATCGAGGATAGGGAAATTAGATATTTAAATAGATTGGACATTTAATTAAATCTACATTATGATTTATTAAAAGAAATATAAATATACATTAACATAAAGGTGTAGGAAAAAATTTATGTTCCCCTCACGAACTAAATTGTAGATATGATGTTCAGTCATAAAATAAATTATATTAATGATTTTTAGTTATAAATTAACTTACATCTGAATAAATTATATTGATATTTTTTAATTATAAATTAAATTGTATCGATAATTGTTTAGTTATAAATTAAATTATATTTATGATATTTAATTGTAAATCAAATAAAATAGATGCAGTATAATAAATATCACCAGCGGTATTCGCTTTGTAAAGAATGTGTGATATTTTACGTAAACTTTTGCATTCCTCTACTCCTATTCTTTAAAAAACTCATTGGAAAAATGTCATCTGAGATATATTTGTCGGAGAATGGCAGATACACTTTTTTATTTTATCCGAAAGATAAAGACAAATAAACATCGGAGATTACCGAACATGATATTCTTAAAAAAGAAAGAGATGAATTTTGGATCTGAATCTGAAATTCATAAACGAACCAAATTGAAACAATGCCTTCGAGGAAAGGATGAAGCCTATAGGATTGTGTGGGGAGGGGTGGAAGTTGGTGTTTCAAAGAAATATCTCCAACTAAGAACACCAAACTGCCTCATGATTCTCCATTTTCGACCAATCAACTACCAAATCATGAATATTTTTTTGGAATGGGTCTTGTACGGTGCTTCCATGTGTCAAAATCAATGGTATTTAGGATGTCTAGAGTTAATTTACTTGAAGAGTTAAGAAAGTGATATTAAAAAATATAAAATTGGTGTTAATTTTTAATTATGTTTACTTGTATAATGGTGTTAACATCAATTTGTATTTACTTGAATTAATGTTAAGTTGCAGTGTTAACTCTTATGACGTTTACTTATGTGTAATGTTAAGAATTTGAATCAGAGATCGTGTGAGTACAACAAAATCATGGGATTTAAACACGGATCTGTTTAACACTAGTAGCAATTGGTGTTAGACAAACTAATGTTAAGAACTCTTAACCTGTGTTAACCAAAAGGAAGTTAACCCCTCAAGTAAATAAGGGTTAATCCCTTAAATAAACTAGCCCTTAAGTGCATTCAAAAAGTCTTTGGACTTTTGATCTCCTAGCCTCTTGAATGAGAAGTGCCCTACATGTAGAACATGAACAGGTGTTCAAGCACAACCAACCATGCTAGGGATGCACATGGGTCAGGATTTAATTCAAATTCAACCTACAATTTGTGAGTTAAGAATTTTTCAATCCATTACACTATTGAACAATGATCAATAGTTAAGTGTTGAGACAGTTAAGTGTTGAGTGAGGGGGCACGCTTCCCAATGCTCCACAATGCAAAACCCTCCTCCCCTCCTCTTCAGATCTCTCTCTCTCTCTCTCAATTTTAAACTCGAGTGAATAGTAGCCAGGTTAATCGGATCAGAAGGTATACGGGTAATTGGATCAGGGGCTCGGACCCACGAGGCATGAGCGTAAGCAAGGGCGTGCAATGCACATGCGTGGGGGACCTGACCCCCTGTGTACTGGGTGAGTAGCTTACTTCACGATTGCAATTTATGCGTTGCACCGAATTTTCCCCACACGATGTGGGATTATCTTCTACTGCTTGCTTCGCATGAAGCTACGCTGATTGGCTTGAGGAATTGAGGCAGTAGCTGCTGCTGGTGGCTTAGATTGAGGGCCTAGAGGTCTTCAAGATTTGGGCCTGCTTCTATTGAGGGCAGTAGCAGGTCAAATGAAGGTTGGAGATGGGCGGTCGGTGTCAAGGAAGATGAAGGAGGCGACGGAGCTTCGGCAGGTACCTGAGGAACAAAATATAGCCTTGCGGCCTTGTCAAATAAGCTCAAAAGCTTCGCCGGTGCTTGGTGAGTGCAGTGGTGGTCAGAATTTGGTGCGAGTGTGTGTATGGTAGTGTGGCAAAGTCGGAGAAGGTGTGCGAAGGATTTGGTGTTCGATAGAGAGATGGAAAGTGCAAAGCCCTAAACTTCTTTAGGGCTTGTACTTAGTGAGGTGTGGTGAAGGTGTAAGAGGTGGGGGCGGTGTGTTTGATGGTTTGTGGTGCTGGCGTGAGCTTGTCGGAGCTCGTATCGGACGTGGGGAAGATGACGGGGGAGTGCTTGATGTCGTGGTCTAACCTTAGGTCTAAGTGGGTAGAAGTTAAGTAGAGGAGTAGAGGAAGAGTTTAGAGGGACTTAGGAAGTGAGATGGAGGAGGGAGCGTCCGACGTTGGTTGGCCGGATGCAAAGAAGACGAGGTCGACGGCAAGGAAAGAAGGGCTAAGAGCGGACGGACTTTGGCCGATCACAGTCGCGAAGAAGGGGGGAAGATGATGGGTCGGTCAATTTGACCGTTGGTTGACCGAATGAAGGAGGCGGAGAGGCTCGCTGGAGCTCAAGTGCGGTGGTCGAATAAGGAGACAGAGGTTTCTTGGTCTATTCTTGGCTCAAAATGATCGTGAAGCATTGAGAAGCTTTTATAGAGCTCGAATATGAGCTTAAATTTGAGGATTTTGTGCATTTGAGTTGAGCTTTTTAGAAGCAAAACCCCTGATTTCCATGAGCTCACATGGGTTCTAGGATTCGAGTTCGGTCTTGGGATTAAGTCCAACGAATTTCCCATGATCTGATCATCAATCTCTCCAAATTTGGAGGGATTCGATGCTGATTGGAGAGAGAACTCCTCTCTTGAATCTCGACTTAAAGGTGTTCACACTTTTCATGGCATTAGGGACTTAAATGTAAAGATGACGAGAAAGTTAGGGGCTTTTTTATAAGAAACTTAAAACCTAGGGGCTTCATTGTAAGAAATAGAGATTTTAGGGACTAGAATACAAACTAGGTCAAGATGGACTTTGATTGGACCTAAATTTTGGTGTTAACCTAATTTTGATACAAGGAATCTAATAGTGAGTTTGGATTTGAGTTTTGACCATATTTGACTGGGTAAATTGCAGAAAAGCCTAAATTAGGGTAAATTCCCATCTAAATCTCTAGTCTAGATCAAAAAGGATTTAGATGGTTAAACTAAAGTTACCAAATCTCTTAGAATATTTTTTCTATAAAATTTAGGAGATTTAGATTGATTTTATCCTGATCAGAACCTTTCCAATTTAAGTGGAGATGAGAATCAGGGTTTTCAGTCCTGTTTTAGTCTTCGAAATGCGTAAAATCATGTTTTAGTCAATGTGGATCCATTTTTTAGACTTTTATGGTTAATTGATATATAATTAAATCCTAAGTGACCCTGTGGTTAATCTGTATTTGTGATATGCTGTTAAAATAGTATAATTAACTCTGTTTTCTTATCTTCTCAAAACATATCAAAATAGAATTATGGTCCTCAGGTGATCATTTAGGAGCATTTATCTCTTGGTTCCAACTAATTCAAGTTAATTATGATGAATGATGGCGTTACCATCAGGTATTATTTTGAAAAGTTTTAATACATGTCCTATGCATATTGAATTTTATCTTTCTATACCCATAACATGATATCTTTATCTATGTTCATTGAATCCTTAACAAATCAAACTTGAGCTAGCCTATCTTGTTCATATTTGATTCACTTATGTAAATGAGCCTAAATTCCAATTCATGTTCAATTAGTTCATTTCAAACTAAACCTAAATTGAAATTTTAATGAATTCAACCTAAGCAAATATTGAATCCAAAAGTTTTTTGACAACTTTATTCTCAAGAACCTTACCTCCAGTCCTTTTGAGGTGGAGTCGTGCATTCATGTCCTACTTAAGAATTTTTCATTTTAGGAGGTGAAAAGCAAGTGATGATTTAACACTTGGGAAGACTATTGTATTGGAAAGTAAAGAAATTGAGTAGTGGCTTATAATGGTTGAAGACTAATGCTTAATAACTTGAGATTTAGCATTTTAGGTGATGGGTTTGGTCCATTAAATCCAAGTTGAACAAATAATTAGTAGAAATGATTTATCAATTAGACTCAGGTTATTATAGATTGAGCTAGTAGTAGTCTTGTTTCTCTTGGTTGCTCTTGGAGTAACAATAGTATATACATGGCCTTTCACGTTATTTTAGGTAGGAATCAATCTTGTGTGCCAAAGTTAGCAAGCATACGATGGAATCTAATATATTGTATGAAATTTTATAGAAATACCTTGTAAACATGTGTAGTTACATGATATCCTTATAAAGTTTGTATTTACAAGTATGCACCTATTAAAGTCATTGTGGTTTATATCAAGTATCATTGTTTAACCATTAACAATGACTTCATTAATCAAAATAGGCTCAAACTTAGATGATATGAAATTTTTGCATTATAATACTTACAAAGATTTCTTTCTATTTTATTCATTCATTTGGTAGGGATTATCCCCTATAGTTATTTCACCATGTGACAAAGATTTGTAGGTCCATCTTGACCTAAATCTGTTATGTTTACTGAAGTTTCTATGTTATCAACCTTAGGTTCTTTGGCTTTACATTTAATTCCCATTCTAAAATCTAAATTTAGGGTTTTGAGCTAAACTAGTTGATTTGCACTTAACTAGTCGACTAGATCACTATTGATACCTACATAGTTTATCTTGATCATAATCTACCGACTTTTTGAATCCTGGTGGCATTATCAAGTAACAACAACATAAATGATAAATAGTAGAAAACATACGAATAGAAATTTAAAATTATAAAAAACTCTAAACTTATGGTTAGAAATTGTGCAATCTCTCTCCTAGGCCTAGTGTTTCACTCATACTTAAGTAAAAAGGTAAATCAAGACATGAGCAATTGCTAAGTAAGGAATCAACAAAGAAAATAGGGACTAAATCAACAATTGTTTTATTTAATCTCTCAATTGTTCATTTCCAATTTTCCATCTTGATTCATGTTAGTAATCTCTATTCATTTATTTTCATGTCTACTTTCATTTCGTTATCTTTATCTTATGTGTTACTATGCAAACTAACTACTATCCTTTACGAGTCATGGTCACTTACCTTCTAATGAGAAAACTCTTTATCATGCATTATCTAATCATATTTAATCATCTATTTATCTTCAATCCCCTCTTAGTAGGGCTTTTAATACCTTACATTTCAATTTTTACACCCCGCTTAGTGTAACTCATAATTTAGTTGACTTATCAATACCCACCAGCAACTTTGATGTGAAATATGCTTTCTTGGATTCATTAACATTTGTCTGTCACTAACGTGCTACAACAATATCCCAAACATGACCCTCTAGTCTTCCAACTAGATCCAGGTCTATATATTTCAACCTTCTAGGTTTGGTACTCAGTCTTTTTTTTATAATTATGATCTTATAGGAGTTTCATAGTGTATTATAGGTGAAGGCAACCCTAGATGATAAAAAAAACAAATAACATTTGGGGATAAATAACCTGCAAACCTATCCCTCCAAGTAAGTCGAGACTCGAACTATAAACCTACAATTCCCACTAAGGTAATATGAGCCTACTCACCAGCCAAGTTACCCGATAAACTCTCTAGATAATCAATTCAATTAACATTACACTAACTGACCTATAGGACCTCCACCACCCATTTACTCAAGTGCCTCACACAGTAGCTAGTGAGTGTAGTATGAAGGTTGTTTCCCTCAAAAGTGAAGTAATAACACTAAACAACTAGTTTGGCTAGTCATAAACTTTACTATAAGGTTCTAGGTTCACAAGCTGTGCTTGGCTAATGAGGGAAATTGCACCCCTATATATGATCCGGTTATACATAGATTTGGATTTCTCATCATAATCCTCAACACCAAAGCAAAGAGGAGAAACATAATCACTAGCTTGTTTCCCTTGTTTATTTTCCTTAACCAAAACTATATCATTCTAAAATAGCCATGTTGATTGTAATGGATCTTTTGTGATATCCTCCATGCCTTAAGCTTTGTTATCTACTTATTATACCCATGATCCTTAAAAGGTTGCAGGATATTTCATATTGTTCTCATCTTCTATGACAGAGTCTAACCTCTCACGAACTTATCCACTGGCACTTTGATATATAAAAAATAGGAATTTTTGCATAGATGTCGCTAAAAACCATTGAAATTATTATTTTATCACTAGATTGCAAATATTGTTATTAATGCCATTGTAAAACTTATATTGTTAACGTAAATGCCACCCATTATCTCTTCATTAGTCCACTAACTATGGTTAGGAAAAAGTTGACTTGAGTTAAGTTAAAAATGCTAATCTCAAAGAGAAATGGATGGTAGTGATTTAATCCATCTTTGGGGATGGATCAAATGGCTAGGATTCTCTAGGGATTGAAGCTCATCCTCCTTCCCCTTCGTCATTCTTCCTCCTTCCTCTCAACCTCACCATTGCCAATGCCATTTAGTCCCAAAAGCTCGCCGTTTGTGCCATCTCTTGCCTCTAAGCCCACCCCAATGGTGATGTCAAGCTTCTCTGTGACACCGTCATCAACTAAGTCTTTTTTCATCTCTTCCCCTTTTGATCACCCTCCTCCTCCCTGTCCATCACATCCTCCTCCTCCCACTCACTCTCCACCTTTGACCACCACTACTATGACCCCTCATCCACATGTCCTTCCCTCTACCCCACCATCACCTCCTCCCCCTCTTACCCGATCTCTGCCTCCTACCACCACGACCACTTCCAACCATCACCTCTTCCTCCCTTTTCCCCCACCTCCACCTTCGACCAACTCCTCGTCCTTTAGACCTTCTCCTTGCCCTGCTTTTGCTCCTCCTTCGACATCTTCCTCCTTCCTCTTCCGCCACCTCCAACCTACTCCCCCTCCTCCCTCTTCCAAACCTCTTCCCTATCCTCCTCTTCCCCTCACCACTATTAGACACCACCTCCACCTCCGATCCATGACTTAGGCCCTTGCCCACACGCCATAGGCCTCCCGCCTCCTCCCCACTCCACTACCACCATTACCACCTACTAGCTCCCCACCCCCCAACCCTACACACACTCCCCCCTCGTCACTGCCACCCCTACCTCCACTATCCCCCCCTCGTCCTCAGAGCTATTGTTGTTGTTGTGGTTTTTATTGCCATTACTGTTGTTGTTGTTGCTATCGCTGTTCTTGTGGCTGTTGTTGTTGCTGTTGCTGCTATTGTTGTCCCTGCTGTTGTTGTTGCAATTGTTGTAGCTGTTGTTTTGCTTTGGTGGTGGTCATGGTCATAGTGTCAAGAAGAGGGTGGAGGAGGAGGAGTAAGAGGAGTAGAGAAAGGGACATAACGTTTGGTAACCTAAATTAGATGGGAGTTAACCCAAGGGGCATTTCCTTAAAAGGGCTATAGTTTTCAATGGCATTAACAGTAATATTTGTAACTCAATGACAAAATAATAATTTCAATTGTTTCTAATGGCATCGTTGTAAAAATCCCTAAAAACTGCCTCCATGCATCCGATCCCTCCCCCATTTCTTCATCAACCTAAAGAACCTCTCTTATCCTTGAAGACTATTCACTTTGCTATTTCACCTCCTCTTTAAAGCTTTTTATGATAAACAACTAGCCAATGTAGTAAATTATCCTATGTTTAGTTCATGTTGGTAGGGCAGTGACGAGTGCGAAATGAGATTCGTTAAAATAGTGTCGTAGTATAGTCGAATCGTGTGAAATCACTTTGAAAAATTGTAATTCTTGAAACAATAGTATTCCGAGGTCATTCTTTGAGAGCAAAATCTTGCACAAATATCGCTATCAAGATTATTCACAAATTAATTTGGTAAACTTGTGTTAAATGTGGATCTTCAAAATGGTCAAGTTTCGAAATTGCACTTGTTTCTAAGAAATAAAGTGATTCAATTTAAATCTTCAAGTGCAAGAAATAATGATAAGAAAAATTGTTATTTAATGCTCAATTGAGAATAATCAAGTGTTAGTTGGATTGAGCAGTAAATGGTCAATAACAATAATGGTTAAGATATTGCAAATAAATCTCATTTGAAAACAAATCTTAAGTCCTTTGACACAAAAATTACAAATCAGTCCCTGGAGAACAAATTTGTTCGTGCTTGGATCCCTGATTCTTTGCGATTGGGTCCCGACAACAAATCTTTTCCTTTCGATGGGTCCCTACCAACAACAAGGGTCTTCCTCCTTGCACATGAAGAAGGTTGCATGGAAGGTGTTGGCTTCGAGGAAAGGGAAGCTTTAGGGGGCCTCAAGTTGGAAGGGAAGTTGGGAAGCCTCGCCAGAGTACTACGGAGCTTCTTGCGAAGCTTTCGAGCACAGAGGAGGTCGGTGGCCATGCGTGGAGGTTGGAGAAGGTGGCGACGGCAGCAATGGTCGACCGAACATGGGAGAGGGCCTCGGCCTCGAGAAAATGGCTGAGGGGCTTCGCTTGAGGTTGGGGAATGTGATGGCGGTGGTGATTTGTTGCGAGGACATCAGAGATGGGCCGTCGGATGCAAGGAAGTCACTGGCAAGTGGGTGTGTCTGGTGGGCAGTCGAGGCAGTGGAACCCCTCAATAAGTTGAGGGGTTTTGCTTGTGGCGATGAGGCGAAGGTGCTGAGATGGTTACCGACAAGCAAGGGGGCGAGGACGAGTGATTATGAGGATGACCAAGTCTTCGCCAAAGGCGAGGACAACAACGACGGAGGGGGGGGGTTGTGGGGTCGAAACCTACAACTAAGGAGCCTGAGATAATCTATGGGAAGAGAGAAGGAGAGAGAGAGAGAGATACCTGAGAGGCAACGAGCAAGCGAGGAGCGTGTCTGGCGTTGGCCGGTCGAACGTGAAGAAGAAGGTGACTTTGGGGAGGACACCGACAGCGAGGAAGGGGTCAAAGTGACCTTGCTTTGGCTGGAAATGGTCGAACAAAGATGGGGAAGATGGTGGTGCAGTTCTTATGGCTTAAACGTGCATAGAGGAGAAGATTGGAGAAGACCGCTGAGGTGGAAGAAGAAGAAGGCCGAGGCGTGGAAGTGGAGCGGAAACTCGACGTATTTCTCCACCCCCTCAATCCGCAGATGAAGGTAAAGCCTATAGCTCCTTAAAGCACAAAGAAAACGACGGAGATTGCGTGAATAAATGGCCAAGATTGGTGGCCGAAGATCTCGTGATGAAGGTGGTGGTGATGTTGAAGAAGGCGAGGATTGTGCACGTTGATGATTTTAATGCACGTGGATCTTCAAGCTGGACATGCCTTCCTGATTTGGCGTGGATCCTTGACAAACATCGCTAGATTCTCGCGGTCAAACATGTGATCAACGGTTGGATTGCCACAGGCCGCGAAGGAGAAGATAGTACAGGGGTCTGATTGCAAGGGAAATCGAAACCTAGGGGGGTTTTTGTAGGAAATCAAAAATTAAGGGAGCAAGTTGCAAACTTAGTCGAGATGGACTCTAATTGAGCTCAAAATTTTGGGTAACCTAATTTGGACCCAAGGAATGTGATGGTCACATCAATTTGACTTTTAATGAGGTTAGACTGGTCAAATTGCATTTTAACCCAAAATATATTGAATATTTGCCTAGGTCTCTATTCTGGGTCAAAGTAGGTTTCTTTGTCAAATTACCTTATAAAATATTTTTCAATGATTTTTAGAAGATTTAGATTACATTTATTTTTATTAGAATCCTTTGAATTAAAGTGAGCCTGAAATCAGGATTTTATTAATTGTAAATTTGACTTTTACTTCAAATAAACCCTAAATCAATTAATGTGAGCTTACTTATTGGACATTTGAGCTTTGTTGACCTTCAATTAGATATAGGTTTACCCTTGGGTTAATCTGCACTAGGATTGGTTGATTAAAACAACATTAACCTATTTTACAAAGATTCCTCTTAATTTAGCCCGATCAAATTATATACTTTCAATACATTAATTCGGTGAATTTAGCCTTAGAAATTAGTCAATTTTAGTTAGATAAAGAGGATGATGGTGTTACCATCAGGTAAGTATTAATAGAAGGTGAATGAGAATAAGATAATAGAAGGCTTGATGAATCAAATATGGATAGGAGGTAAAATGCTTGAAACAGAACAAGAAAGATTTGCTGATGATTTTTTTGAATATCTAATCGGTTAGTTGGCTAAAGTATGGGTGTACAATGGTCAAGTTCAACTCAAATATATATATAATATATATAAGGGGTGCTAAGCTACAAATCAAAATTTGAAACCTCATCTCGAGTCTCGACATCTTCTTACTCCTACATCCTAAATTACCAATTCTTAACCCTAACTCACCTACCTTTCATCTCTTCCATAGTTACCTCCATCAGCTCTAAGCTCCACTCTACCCTCACCTCACCTTTAAGCTCCATTGCAAGCAGTGCCGCACCTCAGCTTCAAGTTCTAGGTGGTGTCCTCTCCTCTTTTTGGTGGTAGCGACACCCCATACTCTTCAGACCCTCAACTTTCTATCCTCTCTAAGCCCCCCACTTCACCTAAGTCCTCAATGACCCACCTCTTCTCTCCTCTTTTCCATAGAAACCCCACCACCACCATCAAATGAGCCACCTCTCCTCCCTTCTTTCGTATAGGGTTCCCATTACCACCATCGAAGACCCCCTATATCTTTTCTCGTTACTTTTAGATCATATCTTTATTATTTTTTTGTTTGAAGTTTTTTTTACCTATTTTATTTGCTTTTTTTACAACATACAAGTTATTTATGAGTTTAATGTTTTTTGTTTTTAAGTATAAAAGACCTAGGAAGCATGTAGGAGATAAATATAAGCTTTGATTAATCAACAACCCGCTCAACCTGACCCAACCCGACCCGATTTTATGGGTTGGGTTGAGTTCAGTTCGATAGTGTAACGGATTGGCTTAGGTTAAAAAAATCCCAACTCGCAAATCGCGGGTTGGGTTGAGTCCTAACCCGATCAAACCAGACTGGCATACACCCCTAAGCTGAAGTGCTCGACTATTTAAGCTTAAAACCACTAGATTGATTGACTATGTGGGATGGTGGTGGCAGTAAAGGGCCTTACCCTTCAACATGCTCAACCATACCAGGATAGTTTGGTGAATGAGATCATTGGCTATGATGTGACTCCTACCAGTGATTGGGGCCTCATAAGATAGAGGAAAAAGACACTGAGTTAGTGGAGAGTTTTCCTTAACTAGGGAGTCGACATGACTCTATCAATAAGGAGACATCTAACATGGATAGTATAGAATCTCAAGAACCAAGAGCACTGCCCTACTAAGAGGTCAGTGGCTATCATAAGAAGATACCAAATGACAATGAAGTTGCTCCGATTGGTGTCAGGGAAAAAGGAACTTAGTTAGGGATTTTTGGGGGGCTTCCAGGACTCAATGGGTTCATGTGGCTTTCTCGATTTCGAGGTCACCTATTTATAAGGCTTACTTTGACCTATATGCCCCTCCAAATCCGCCCTGGATCTTATAAGCCAATCCTTTACAATCTTTCAAAAATATGGTCTTAATCATGATAATCATGACCATTAAACTCTGTGACCATTGAAGGTCATTTAAGCTTAATTTTGAATGTTTTTGCAACCATCCAACATGGTGAAGGGGACACCTGTTGGTGAAAGGGATTATCGTCAAGTGAAAAAAAAACATCAACTTACAACAGGGATGTCGACTAAGCGAGGAGATACTAGCTGGTGCGCGAAAAAATCAGTCTGGTTTTATTTTATTACTCGAATACAAAAATTCTCTGAGGTCGAACTCAGAGAGCAAACTTGATTCTAGAGGCGTAGAAAATCACAATTTATAATAATATACTATTTTACAAAAAGATTAGAGAGAGGAAGTAAAAATTTATCTTTTTTCTTTTCTTCTCTCTTTCTTCTTTTGTCCTCCTTTCTCTCTGTCTTCAGACGTCTGACTCCATGGATCAGATGCCTTAAGTAGCCACTTGCTATAGTGCTTGTGTTATCCTTCTTCTTCTTTCTTTCAGTTGCTATTTCTACTGCTTCTTCTTCTTCTTAGCTTCTTCTTTTTCTCTTCTTTCAGCTGCTTGGCCTTCCTCTCTGCAGTAGCTTCCTTTTCTTCTTTTCCCTTTCGCTCTGTCTCTGCCTTCTCCTTCTTCAATTGGCTTCCTGCTTGGTCTTCTTGGCTTCTTCTTCTTCTTTCTTGAGCTGCGTCTCCTTCTTCTTCAGCTTGCTTCTCCTCTTCCTCTTCTCTTGCCTCAGCTCCTCGATGCAGCTAAGTCCTCGGCTGATGAGAACCTCATCATGAGCCATAACTAGCTCATTTTGACCCAATACAAAGGATAAAAGCTCCTACATATCTCAAGGAAAGGCGTAACTCAGAGAATTCTGAGTTTGAGAAGAAAACAAGTCATAAGGGGTAAAAGTGCAATTTTACCAGTATAATCTGCATACAGGGTAATTCAGGGCCCAAACATAGGTCAAAACAGCTTAATAAGAATAAAAGTGGGATGAAATGATCTAGCAAGGGCTACAGCACTTCCAAGGAACCAAATGATAATCTGTAACCCTAAAACAACCCACTTCAATTCACAAGGTTCGAGGCAAAGTAAAAATAGAATAAACCCTCTAAAATTCATAGAAAAATAATCTCTAGGGTTTAGAACCTTCAATTTGGCCTTTAGAACCCATTTTGACCTACATTGAGAACCATGCCCAATTAATAACTTAATTTGGGTTTTTGCGCAAATTGACCGGTCAAACAAGGTTTAATATGAAAATAAAATTCACCATCAGATTCCTTAGGTCCTAATTAGTCATGTATAAAAACTTGAGCCTAAGAAGAAACCTCCTTGACCGACTTCACACTTTGGTCCTCATATATTTACTCTTTGGCCCTCAACTTTTGAACCCTCGCATTTTGGCCCCTAACTCTCCTTCGTTCTTTGCAATCAGGTCCCTCCTGCAAAACCCTGCCAGCACCATGCTCCGGCGACCTTGCGCGGAGCATGGCGCCGCGCAGGGTGAGGTAAGGGACCTGGCAAGTAAACCGGGGGTGCCCTGCGTCGTCAGCCGTCGCAGGAGCACCCCCCTGGTCATTGTAGGCCACCATACCGGCCGTGCGAACGCACGGACGGTATGGGTTCATGTTCCGACCATTCTCCGGCGAGGGAGACACGTCGTCTCCCTCCGCCTTCCTCCCTGCTTCATCCCTATAAATACCCCCCGCCGCTCCACCGACGAGGGCAGCTTGGATCTGACGGAGAAATCCCCAACTTCCTTCTCTTCTTTCTCCGGCAGACGCTCACCAGCTCCGGCGGCTTCCTCCCCCTCCACCTCTTCGCTCTGCCGCAATACCAGCAGCAGAGACTTCCTCCCCTGCTCTTCCCGCGCCACGCCGCACCCAGCTGGCGCCTCTCCGGCTCTCTGCTCGCCGCCGCCCCTCTCCCTGAGCATCGTCTTCTCCGGCGACAGTCGATACGACTGTCGCCCTGTTCCTCCCCCTTCGTCCCTGCAAGTAAGCTAGAGTTACTCCCCTTCTCCTCATCTTTCTTTTCCCGCTTTCAATTTAGTCAATTAAGCCCTCTACCGACCCTGTTCACCCTCACCCTCTTCGCCTCCGACCACCCTCCGGCGAGCCGCTCCCATCACCTCAGCGACCCACACGGCTCGCCGACCACCGCAGAACCTCCGCCTCCTCACCCTGATCCTCTTCCGCCCCTCCACTTCCCACCAAACACCCTCTGCAGATCCACCGAACACACCCACTTCTTCGCTCACAGTTTGACCTAGGACGACCTGTTGGCTCCATCACGCCCCCTGCAGACCCCCTGACCACCTTCGCCGTGCCACGGCGAAGGTCCCCCGCCTGTCTGATTTGGCCGAGAGGCCGTTCTTCTGTGACCAGGTGACTCGCCCGCCGTCGCCATTACTGCGCAGGCAGAGCTGCTTCACCTGCAGGTGCAGGCACGCCTTCGCCCAGGTTTGACTCCCAGGTTGCGCAGGGACTCTCCGCGAAACGTCACTGGTTCACAGATGGAGCGAAGGCCGCGCGGAAAGCCACGATCGCCCACTGCTCCATCCGCGACGCGCGCTCAATTGGGGTGGGACATTTAGTCCCACCTCGGAACTTCTCGCAGGCGCGCGGACGCATAAAGGCAAAAAGTGCCTTATGCTGTCTGCCTCCTGACCACGGGGTGAGGTCCCTCTCACCCGACCCGGCCTCGTCCGTGACCACGCTCCGCGGACCTGGCCCGACCCGATTAGACCGACCTGCACTCCTCGCCCACCACCGCACGCCGGTGGGCCTGGACCCGGGCCTGACCCGAACCCGATTACCCGGTAGCTCTGGGAGAGCTGTCCGAAGAGTGGTTTCAGAGAGAAAGAGAGACGCGGGGGGGGGAGGGTAGAGTAGGTTTTGCCTCTTGACGAAAAACTCTGAAGTGTGCAGGCCAAAGAAGAAGAAGAAGACCCGCGGAAGAAGAAGTGCAGGCGAAGACGAAGGAGCTGCACTGTAGCAAATGCTCAGTTAAGTCGTCGAAGCACCGGGCCAGACGACGGAAAGTCAGCAGCCAGAGCAACACAGAAGGCAGGCTGAAGAAGAAGGAAGGGAGACTTAGTAGTCGAAGGCAGAAGCACCACGATTGCAGAAGAAGAAGAAGAGAGGTCAAGGCAGAAAACCAAAGAAGAAGAACAAGGAGCTCTGAAGAAAGAAAAACATCACCAACGCAGGAACAGCAGGAAGAAGAAGAGCATCACCATTGCAGAAGAAGATTATCACCATAGCAGAAACCAAGGAAGAAGAAGAAGGAGATCTGAAGAAAGAGAAAGAAAGAAGAACATCACAACAAATTCTTTCCCTTTCTCTTTATTTTGTAAAAGAAACATGTATATTCTAGAATACGACTTGCTCCCTGAGTTCGACCTCGGGAACTCTTTCATTTTCCGAGTAAAAAAAATTTATATTTGAAATGTTGGTAATAACCGGCTTTACTACAACGTTATAACAAAACTCACAAACCCGGTAAAAAAAAAAAAACCAGACATTTCAATTTGGCGCCGCTGCCGGGGAGCAACGGCCATTCTAGAGGTAAACATTCCTGTATCTTTTAATTTCTGATAATCTCCTTTCTTTTGTGCAGCTACAAGAACTAGACAAGCAACCACACAACCACTCCGAAGACAGGTAAATCTTTTCTCTCACTATTAACCCCTACACTCTAAAGAGGAAGAAAAGAAAAGAACAAAGCAATATAGGGCTAACCTGTCTTCCATACTTAGTAACCATAAAAAGTTGCATGTTTTCAACTCATCACTCCTGCACACTATTAAGGGTATTTAAGGGCTAACACATTCTTGCTTGAGCCCTAATTGCCCAACAAAGAGTTAAATGGACCAAGTAGAGCCAACATAAGGTCAAACATTAGGATTTCAGTAGAGACACACCCCTTAATCAAGAATAGAGGAAATCCAAAAGAGGTGTGCCCAAGCCATTGATTGAAAATAATTAAAAAGAAAAATCCTAAACAATTGGCTCTCTCTAAACACTTGAACCCTAAAAGACAGGACCTAAAAGCTCTTAAAGAAAACAATAGGTAAAGTTGACCCCTTTGGGTTAACCAACCTTAAATTAGGTCACTCTTTGCACTTAAAAAGACTAAAGTTCAAGTGAAACCTTAAGCACCCTGATCTTAAAATTGGTAGACTTAAGAGGTCAAGATCCCCATTCTGGTCTACCTGGAACCGCAGTGACAAGAGAGGTCGGGTGGGGGAAACCCTGTAACCCGTGGGGACGCTCTACCGTGTAGGGGTCTTCGCGGGACTCTCCCTCTCTGGCTGCCCAGGTAATTCTCAGGTGGACGATCTTTCTGATCAAGGGGTCCATCTGCCCCGCACCTCTATAGTCACCCAACACATTTTTGGGTGTCTTGATTGGGTCCAGCACCTTCTAAACTTACCTCTCCCAACTGTGCATGTACGGAAGGAGGTCTCTAAGACCACCCTTAAGACCTCCATTAGAAATTCGCTCTCGTCAAGGCCACACCTCGACGCCCGTATTCGTGCAGCGACACCCTCACATTATTCTCTCTTCTGATTCAGAACCAAGTTCTTCTTCTTCCCCCATCATGGCTCAGCCAGTTGAGGAAGAAAATAATCTGGAACACCAGCTCCAGCGACTCAATGACCTCTTCCAAAACTTCGTGCACCCACCGCAGCGTCCTATGATGCGGGACCACTACAATCCTGCTGCGGTGGCCATTGAGCCTCGAGTCAGAATCCCGATTGGAGGTCCTGATTCCGAACTAAAGCCCAACATGATTCATGCTATACCTAAATTCCATGGGCTTAATTCTGAAGATCCCTTCCAGCACATCAAACAGCTTAAGCATCTGGCCCACACTTTTGGATCAGATGCGCAAAACCGGGATATTCTTCTCATGAAGATGTTCTCCTTTTCTCTTATGGACAAGGCCGCCCATTGGTATCAAACTCAGACCCGGCCGATCAACACTTGGGAAGAACTTCAATCCGAGTTTTTGAAAAAGTTCTTTCCCGTTGGTCGAACCAACGCCTTGCGCCATCAGATTACACACTTCACTCAACAATCAGGAGAACCTCTCCATGAGGCATGGGATCGTTTTCAGGATCTCATGAGGAAGTGCCCCCATCACGGAGTTCCTAAATGGGAACAAGTTCAATCTTTTTACCAGGGACTCCGTGAGGACATCCGCCTTTTCGTCAATGCAACCTGCGGAGGAAACATCATGGGTCAACATGAAGACACCGTATGGGAGATTCTCGAAAACATGTGCGAGAACTCCATCAACAATGACTCCATGGGATTATTCGACAGGACGAATACCCGCGCAGCGACGAATCTTAAGGGAGCACATGAGACGCAGGGCCTGTCCGCATCAGTCGACCTGGAATTAATGGCCAGTCGATTGGACAAGGTCTCAATCATTGAAAAGAAGGTGGATGAGCTGACTCAGCACTTGCAGCGAGCCACCTCTGCGCGTAACTCCTTTGCACAACCTCCTTCCACACAGGAGACTGTGCAAAACATCCTACACCGATCCTCCCCTGGGATGGATCCATATCCATCCCCATCTGATTCTTGGACTGGAAGATCAGGAACACCCGATCCTTTCTTCACCAGCCAGGGGAACTCCATTCCTCCTTTCCCTGATTCTCAGGAGGTTCCTCAGACCTGCGAGGACCTCAACGCCATCCAGAACGACCCATTCTCCAACACTTACAACCCTGGATGGCGAAACCATCCCAATTTTCAGTGGGCGGGAAATGCCCAAACCCAAAGACCACCTTTTCAGTCCCGCCCACAGCCCTCTCATCACTACCAGCCGCCTCAGCCTCGGCCCAACCCTACTTATCCATCAGGGCCAAATCAAGATCAAATGTCCTTAATCCTTCAGACTCTGGCTGACATTCAAAAATCGAATGCGGCCATTCAAAAACAGCACAAGGACGAGCTTACTGAAGTTAAAACTCAGCTGGCCCAGTTGGCAAATTCTCGCCAGCCAGGCACACTCCCTTCCCAACCTCTTCCTAACCCAAATAACGTGCCAACCCAGAAGCGCGTTATGAATCCAAATTTAGGCCACGCTCAATGGATTTATCAGGCCCCCACTGCTCCATCTCCAGACGAGATGGAAGCCTCTACTTCTCGTACGGGATTTCAGCAGCAGCCACCCCTCCTACCAAACCCAAACCAAAATCAGGCCGGATTAAATTCTGTAACAACACGTAGTGGTAAGACAACTCAGGACCCGCATTATCCAAACCACTCCCAGCCTGATAACCATGACCCTAGGATAGTTATCCAAGGTACCGCTGTTCCAGACCCACAACCTGGACCTATCCTAGAAGAACCAACCAAGATCCCGTTTCCCGAGGCCCTGACCAAGGGAAAGAAGACCACCAAACCCGTGGCCCCTGAGGAGGACCTGGTCAAGCTATTTGAGCAGGTCCACATAAACATCCCCTTGATGGATGCAATCCGCCACGTACCAGCTTACGCACGATTTCTAAAGAATATATGTACACCCTAGCGTAAGCCGCGAACCAAGGGAGGGAGCCCAATTGTTCTGTCAGAGCAAGCTAGCTCTGTAATCCTTAGTAGACTCCCACCCAAGGCAAAAGATCCTGGAACTCCCCTGATCTCCTGTAAGATAGGTGGTACCCAATTTGATAGAGCATTGTTAGACTTAGGTGCATCTATAAATCTGATACCCACATCCTTACTTGTCCATCTGGAAGAATCTGAGCTGAAACCAACCGAGGTGACATTACAATTAGCAGATCGATCTATAAAGTCACCAAAAGAGATTCTCGAGGATGTTATCGTGAGAGTGCGGGATTTCTATTTTCCAGTGGACTTTATAGTCTTAGACATGGATGCACCTGAGAACCCTAGGGATACACCAATCATCCTAGGGAGACCTTTCTTGGCTACTGCTAGAGCCAACATCAGCTGTGAGGAGGGCCAAATAGAGCTTAAGTTTGGAGATCAAACACTGAAAATTGATATATTTAAGGCCCAACAAGGAATTAATTGCGGCGTCATCGAGCAAATTTGTGACATCAAGACTTTGGTTGATGAATCACACCTCCAGAATGACTTGAGTATTCCTCATCAACCACAGAAGGATCTTGACCCGCAAACAGAGGAGTCAAATCCAGATGTGAACAACCCAGTAACTCCCACCCTTGAACCTCACATCTATACTGAACCACCCGCTGCTGCTGAAAACCCCATCCTTGAACTGAAACCCCTTCCTGCTCATTTGAAATACATCTTTTTGGGTTCTAATCAGACCCTTCCTGTGATCATCAATTCCAACCTCAGTCCTGAACAGGAATCCCGTCTGATTGTTGTCCTCCAGCAACATCGCAGAGCCATCGGATGGACTCTCGATGATTTGACTGGAATAAGTCCCTCTTATTGTACTCATCATATCTATTCAGAAGAGGGCACACGACCTTCTCGTGAAATGCAGAGACGCTTAAACCCCAATCTGCAGGAGGTCGTGAAAAAGGAGATCATCAAGTGGTTAGATGCCGGGATCATCTACCCGATCTCCGATAGTCGTTGGGTGAGCCCAATTCAGGTCGTGCCTAAGAAGGCAGGACTCACCACTATAACGACTGCGACCGGAGAAATCATTCCTACCCGATTAGCCAACTCGTGGAGAGTCTGTATAGATTACCGTCGACTCAATTCCTCCACGAAGAAGGATCATTTCCCACTACCCTTCATTGATCAAATTCTCGAAAAACTAGCGGGAAATAGGTTCTTCTGCTTTCTTGACGGGTACTCCGGTTATAACCAGGTGGCAATCCATCCTGAGGACCAAGAAAAGACCACGTTCACCTGCCCCTTCGGAACATACGCTTTCCGAAGGATGCCTTTCGGTCTTTGCAATGCACCCGCTACTTTTCAGCGATGCATGCTTGCCATATTCTCAGATATGGTAGGTGATTATCTGGAAGTCTTCATGGATGACTTTTCAGTTTTCGGAGCATCATTCGACGATTGCCTCCAACACTTGGTCCAGATACTCAGGCGGTGCATCGACGTGAATTTGGTTCTTTCCTGGGAAAAGAGCCATTTCATGGTGCCTGAGGGAATTGTCCTGGGACACTCAATTTCGGAGAAAGGTATCCAAGTGGATCGAGCTAAGGTTAATCTGATTTCTCACCTTCCTATGCCTAGCTCGATCAGGGACATCCGATCCTTTTTAGGGCATGTCGGTTTTTATCGACGATTTATCCCTGATTTTTCAAAAATCGCACGCCCCCTGACCACTCTTCTCTCCAAGGATGTTCCCTTCGAAATCTCCAAGGAATGCACTCAAGCATTTGAAATCCTGCGTGACCGAGTCACCCAAGCCCCGATCCTACAGTCCCCTGATTGGTCTCAACCCTTTGAGATCATGTGTGATGCATCCGACTTCGCTGTAGGAGCGGTTTTGGGGCAGAAAAATGACAAGAAACCTGTGGTCATTTACTACGCCAGCAAAACACTCGATGAGGCTCAGCGTAACTATACAGTTACTGAGAAAGAGCTGCTAGCTGTAGTATTTGCCCTAGAGAAGTTCAGATCGTACCTTCTGGGTTCCCATGTCATCATATACTCGGATCACACGGCTGTGAGGCATCTCCTTGCAAAGAAGGACGCGAAGCCTCGATTGATCCGATGGATCTTGCTGTTGCAAGAATTTGACCTCGAGATTCGCGATAAAGCGGGAAAACAAAACGTGGTAGCTGATCACTTGTCCCGTCTTCCTTCTGAAATGATAGACCCTTCCGGACCCATCACTGAGCATTTTCCCGATGAGCACCTGCTGACTATTGGTACTAGCCTTCCATGGTTTGCTAATATTGTAAATTACTTGGCATCTCATCAGACCCCGTCCGATTGGCCGAAGGCCAAGAAAGACAAACTACGCTCCGATGCCAAGTATTACATTTGGGAAGACCCGTACCTCTTCCGCATAGGTGCCGATCAGATCATCCGGAGATGTGTCCCGGAAGGGGAAATCAACAATATCCTCTCTTTCTGCCATGACCAGGCATGCGGTGGCCATTTTGCTGGGCATAAAACCGCATCAAAAGTCCTCCAGTGCGGCTTTTACTGGCCCACACTGTTCAAAGACGCATACAGTCATTGCAAGGCATGCAGTCGTTGCCAGACTTTGGGCAACATGAGCCATCGCGACATGATGCCTATGCAACCGATTCTAGTATGCGAAATCTTTGATGTTTGGGGGATTGATTTTATGGGCCCCTTTCCTGTTTCGGATGGTTTCGAATACATTCTGTTGGCTGTGGACTACGTGTCCAAATGGATCGAAGCCATACCGACCCGAACCTGTGATCACAAAATCGTTCTCAAATTTATTCATCAACACATTTTCTCAAGGTTCGGGATTCCTCGTGCAATAATCTCTGATGGGGGGACCCATTTCACAAATGCTCAGTTTAGGTCACTGATGACCAAATACGGGGTGTCTCACCGAATCTCTACTCCTTACCACCCCCAAACTAATGGTCTAGCTGAGCTGTCTAATCGGGAGATCAAGAAAATCCTGCAAGTCACTGTTCGACCTGACAGGAAGGACTGGTCGTCCCGACTTCCGGAAGCATTGTGGGCCCATAGGACCGCCCACAAGACCCAATTAGGCATGTCTCCCTTTAGACTGGTGTACGGAAAGGCATGCCACCTTCCCGTCGAACTGGAGCATAAAGCCTATTGGGCAGTACGGAACTGTAATCTGGATCTTTCTAAGGCTGGTACCCACAGAAAACTCCAAATCAGCGAGATCGATGAATTACGCATAGACGCGTACGAGAACTCGCAAATCTACAAGGAGCGGGTTAAAGCCTTCCACGACAAACACATCTCGAGAAAGATCTTTCATCCTGGTCAAAAGGTCCTACTCTTTGAGGCCCGACTCAAACTCTTCCCAGGAAAACTGAGATCTAAGTGGGTCGGACCATATTTGGTCCGACAGGTTTTTGGAAATGGAGCAATCGAAATCAGTCCACTCAGCCACGATTCTGAACCTTTCATCGTGAACGGTCAGAGACTCAAGCCGTTCATTGATGTAACTTCTATTGATTTGGCTGAGGCATCTTATATCCTCCTTTCCCCTTGAGCTTATTGCGCCCAGCCGATGGCGTAAAACTCAGCGCTTAACGGGAGGCAGCCCGTCATTCTCTTTGAAAACCTGAAACTTGTTCTGACACCTTTCAGCACTTGAAGTTCACCCTTGTAGACAGCCGACCCCAACTCAGATGTTCGCATCTGAGATTTGAAATCGTCCGCAAAAAATTCAACCCGACCCATCCACTCACCCAAATTTCTGTCTTAAGGAATGAACTAAGACCCCCTAGGTTACAATGAGGACATTGCAAATCTTAGGCATGGGGGGGTAGGAAAGTGCAAAAACTTGTAAGAAAATGTTTCAAACAAAAAATTCACATATGCCAAAAATACCATAAAAATTAAAAATTTTTTTTTTTCGAAAAAGAATAAGAGGAAAAGAGGAGAAGGAAAATTTTGTGAAGAAACAAAATGAAAAAGGAGCACAAAATTATGAGAAAAAGTGATAGTCATTAGTAAGGAACTAAGGAATTAACCTAAGTTCTAGACCTCATTCAAGAAAATAACTGAAAAGTGCACAATGAGATTAGTAAGAATGCAAACCTTAGGCATTCTTGAATAGACTCTTAGTACCCATTAAGATCTGGACACTCCTCAAGAGGTTGAGGAAAATGAAAAGCTGAAGTATTAGGTCCAAGGCTTAGGAAGTATTCGGCCTCGTTAACTAATTTTTGGTTTACGGGACTCAGTAACCTAAGCACCCTAATCTCACACACAGCCTGGTTCAGTAAGCGTAAAAATCAGAATCACGCAGAAGCGTCGCAAAAATCTGAAAAGAACACCTAGAATAGGAATGGCCGATCAACACAAGTTGATTTGGACGAGTTCCCAGCGCGGAGAGGCGGGAAATCCCCTCGAAGATGCGTAACAAAATATCATCTCCTCGGTGCTTGTCTCTTAGGATATTTACATATCCTACGGGGGGCATGTAAGCACTCTGCTGGTTCAGATTCCATGGATGGCATTATCTCGAAATGTCAATTGCCAGGGTCTGGATTCGGCCACGGAATACCATGGATGGGATTATCTCGAAATCTCAATAGCCAGGGTTCCGGGGGTTGCCATGGGCGGTGCTATCTCGAAGCATCGATCGCCAGGAACCCTTGAGGATTGATGATGGGAGCAAGGAATCTGATACAGACCGTGTTGAAAAGCCAATCCTAGGCTAGAACTAAAAAGAAAAAGAGAGAGAAAACTCTCCAAACAGAAAAACTTTCTATCTCTCTCTTACAAAACGCACTGCGAACCGAGCCAGGGCTAAAATCATTTTAAGCACGGGTGCTTTAACCACGAAGTCCAATAAACCTTAGGTTAGTTCTTGTGGGCCTTAAAAACCTTTGCTAAAAGACTGAGGCTAAGGCTAGACAGATTTGGATCTTGATTGGTACTAGAGTACCTTTTAGGCCTATGATCAGCATTCTAACCTAATCTATGAAGGCACTTATCTAAAACTATTGAAAACTTCATGGTCTAGAACAAGGGTTGAAACCTTAAGTTTTTTTGCTAAGGGACTAGCAAAAGCTAGGCATGGGGGTATGATGAGAACCTCATCATGAGCCATAACTAGCTCATTTTGACCCAATACAAAGGATAAAAGCTCCTACATATCTCAAGGAAAGGAGTAACTCAGAGAATTCTGAGTTTGAGAAGAAAACAAGTCATAAGGGGTAAAAGTGCAATTTTACCAGTATAATCTGCATACAGGGTAATTCAGGGCCCAAACATAGGTCAAAACAGCTTAATAAGAATAAAAGTGGGATGAAATGATCTAGCAAGGGCTACAGCACTTCCAAGGAACCAAATGATAATCTGTAACCCTAAAACAACCCACTTCAATTCACAAGGTTCGAGGCAAATTAAAAATAGAATAAACCCTCTAAAATTCATAGAAAAATAATCTCTAGGGTTTAGAACCTTCAATTTGGCCTTTAGAACCCATTTTGACCTACATTGAGAACCATGCCCAATTAATAACTTAATTTGGGTTTTTGCGCAAATTGACCGGTCAAACAAGGTTTAATATGAAAATAAAATTCACCATCAGATTCCTTAGGTCCTAATTAGTCATGTATAAAAACTTGAGCCTAAGAAGAAACCTCCTTGACCGACTTCACACTTTGGTCCTCATATATTTACTCTTTGGCCCTCAACTTTTGAACCCTCGCATTTTGGCCCCTAACTCTCCTTCGTTCTTTGCAATCAGGTCCCTCCTGCAAAACCCTGCCAGCACCATGCTCCGGCGACCTTGCGCGGAGCATGGCGTCGCGCAGGGTGAGGTAAGGGACCTGGCAAGTAAACCGGGGGTGCCCTGCGTCGTCAGCCGTCGCAGGAGCACCCCCTGGTCATTGTAGGCCACCATACCGGCCGTGCGAACGCACGGACGGTATGGGTTCATGTTCCGACCATTCTCCGGCGAGGGAGACACGTCGTCTCCCTCCGCCTTCCTCCCTGCTTCATCCCTATAAATACCCCCCGCCGCTCCACCGACGAGGGCAGCTTGGATCTGACGGAGAAATCCCCAACTTCCTTCTCTTCTTTCTCCGGCAGACGCTCACCAGCTCCGGCGGCTTCCTCCCCCTCCACCTCTTCGCTCTGCCGCAATACCAGCAGCAGAGACTTCCTCCCCTGCTCTTCCCGCGCCACGCCGCACCCAGCTGGCGCCTCTCCGGCTCTCTGCTCGCCGCCGCCCCTCTCCCTGAGCATCGTCTTCTCCGGCGACAGTCGATACGACTGTCGCCCTGTTCCTCCCCCTTCGTCCCTGCAAGTAAGCTAGAGTTACTCCCCTTCTCCTCATCTTTCTTTTCCCGCTTTCAATTTAGTCAATTAAGCCCTCTACCGACCCTGTTCACCCTCACCCTCTTCGCCTCCGACCACCCTCCGGCGAGCCGCTCCCATCACCTCAGCGACCCACACGGCTCGCCGACCACCGCAGAACCTCCGCCTCCTCACCCTGATCCTCTTCCGCCCCTCCACTTCCCACCAAACACCCTCTGCAGATCCACCGAACACACCCACTTCTTCGCTCACAGTTTGACCTAGGACGACCTGTTGGCTCCATCACGCCCCCTGCAGACCCCCTGACCACCTTCGCCGTGCCACGGCGAAGGTCCCCCGCCTGTCTGATTTGGCCGAGAGGCCGTTCTTCTGTGACCAGGTGACTCGCCCGCCGTCGCCATTACTGCGCAGGCAGAGCTGCTTCACCTGCAGGTGCAGGCACGCCTTCGCCCAGGTTTGACTCCCAGGTTGCGCAGGGACTCTCCGCGAAACGTCACTGGTTCACAGATGGAGCGAAGGCCGCGCGGAAAGCCACGATCGCCCACTGCTCCATCCGCGACGCGCGCTCAATTGGGGTGGGACATTTAGTCCCACCTCGGAACTTCTCGCAGGCGCGCGGACGCATAAAGGCAAAAAGTGCCTTATGCTGTCTGCCTCCTGACCACGGGGTGAGGTCCCTCTCACCCGACCCGGCCTCGTCCGTGACCACGCTCCGCGGACCTGGCCCGACCCGATTAGACCGACCTGCACTCCTCGCCCACCACCGCACGCCGGTGGGCCTGGACCCGGGCCTGACCCGAACCCGATTACCCGGTAGCTCTGGGAGAGCTGTCCGAAGAGTGGTTTCAGAGAGAAAGAGAGACGCGGGGGGGGGAGGGTAGAGTAGGTTTTGCCTCTTGACGAAAAACTCTGAAGTGTGCAGGCCAAAGAAGAAGAAGAAGACCCGCGGAAGAAGAAGTGCAGGCGAAGACGAAGGAGCTGCACTGTAGCAAATGCTCAGTTAAGTCGTCGAAGCACCGGGCCAGACGACGGAAAGTCAGCAGCCAGAGCAACACAGAAGGCAGGCTGAAGAAGAAGGAAGGGAGACTTAGTAGTCGAAGGCAGAAGCACCACGATTGCAGAAGAAGAAGAAGAGAGGTCAAGGCAGAAAACCAAAGAAGAAGAACAAGGAGCTCTGAAGAAAGAAAAACATCACCAACGCAGGAACAGCAGGAAGAAGAAGAGCATCACCATTGCAGAAGAAGATTATCACCATAGCAGAAACCAAGGAAGAAGAAGAAGGAGATCTGAAGAAAGAGAAAGAAAGAAGAACATCACAACAAATTCTTTCCCTTTCTCTTTATTTTGTAAAAGAAACATGTATATCTCTAGAATACGACTTGCTCCCTGAGTTCGACCTCGGGAACTCTTTCATTTTCCGAGTAAAAAAAATTTATATTTGAAATGTTGGTAATAACCGGCTTTACTACAACGTTATAACAAAACTCACAAACCCGGTAAAAAAAAAAAAACCAGACGTTTCATCGGCCTCTCCTTCTTTGCTTCTTCTGCTTCCTTCTTCTTCTTCAGTTCCCTGCACAGGCATATGGTTAGGCAAAACCTAACCCCTATCCTCCCCGTGTCTCTCTCTCTCTGTTTCCCTCCAGGGTTTGCTCTCCCAGAGCCTACTCGGGTATGCGGGTCGGGTAATGTGCCCGGGACTAGGCCCATTGGCGTGCGGTGGTGGGCGAGGTGTGCACAGTTTAGGTAAACGGATTGGGCCAGGTTTGCAGGGGGTGGTCGCGGACGAGGCCGGGTGAGCGGGTGAGAGGACCTCACCCCGTGTGACTGAGGCGAAAAGCCTTAATCACTTTTACAATTTATGTGTTGCGGGGCGCTTGAAAATGCCCGAGGTGGGACTGTCTGCGCCCCTCCTCTCTCGCATGCCCACAGTAGGGAGTGCAAGCAATAGCTACCCCAGCCGAGGTCTTCGCTGCCAATTGAAGATCTGGAGTTGTGCGTGGAAGTCTTCTGCGCAACCTGAGTGTGTCTCTTGTTGCTGGAAGGGCTTGGAGCTACTTGCGAGCTTGCTCCAAGCTCGGCGTTAATGGCAGCGGAGGCCAGAGACCTAAAATCAGCAAAACAGCCTCATGGCCATGTCAGAACATTTGGCAGGCTTCGCCAGAGCACGGCGAAGTTACTACAGTGGTCAGGGTGGCTCAGAGCGACCTAGGCGTGCGTGCCCAGGTCGATCTGAGTCCGTGTGAGTGGGTTTGTTCGGAGGAAGGCAACAGTGGTTGGCGCGGTGAATGAAGGGTCGCAGGGTGATCAGTGGGTGGAGGTGATGCTTAGGGATCGGTTGGCGAGGGGTGGATCTGTCTGTGGTGGTGAAATGGCCTCGCCGGAGTTGGTGGTCGGAGATGGAGATGGTGAGGGTGGACAGTAGTGTAGAGGGGTTGAAACAACAAATTGACAAAGGGGAATTAAAGAGAAGGGTAAGAGGGACTTAGTTGGTAGGTTAGGAGTGAACGGAGGAGGCGGAGGTGGCGAGCGGCTGGTACTGCCATCGCCAGAGATGAAGGTGCCCAGGGGAAGAGACGACGACGAGAAATAGGGGCTGGAGTGCGCCTGTGGGTATGGCACGGTGCGGCGGAAGACGGTGGAGGTAACCCTGCCACTGGTATGGTTGCAGGGCGACGAGAAAGGAGGAGGAGAGTCGCCGGAAGCTCTGGGTGAATGGCCGAAGTTGGGAGGAGAGGAATTTGAGGGGATTCTCAGGCCAAGTGGAGCTTGAAGGATGCGGCAGAGGGTGCCACTCCTTAAATAGGCGTCGGCTGACCGCGAAGTGTGCGAAAGCAACGGGAAAAAACCCTGCCAAAGACATGGCAGACGGAGACCCATACCTCTCGCACGTTCGCACGAGAGGTATAGCGGTCGACAGGGCATGAGAGCCAGCCCATGCGATAGGGGACAATGCAGGGAGTCTCCCTTTCAAATCTAGGGCCGGCTCCCCATGCATGCGCGGTGCCATCCTCCGCGCAAAGTCTCCGGAGGTATGGCCTACACAGTGGGTGGCATAGGGACCAGATTGAAGAAAATGATGGGAGAGATAGGGGATATTTGCAAGGTTTCAAAAAGCTAAGGGTCAAAAAGTAATTATTGAGGATCATTTTGTAAAGTGGGTCATGGAGACCTTCCTTTAGGTCCAAGTTTTGGTATAAACTTAATTTGGACCTAAGAAATCCAATGGTGAAGTTGGATTTTAGGTTTAACCATGTTTGACTGGATATTTTGCATAAAAACCTAAATTAGGTCAAAAATTGGGTATGATTCTCAATGTAGGTCAAGATAGGTTCCAACGGCCAAATTGAAGGTTCTAAACCTTAGGGGATATTTTTTCATGAATTTTAGAGGATTTAATTGATTTTTATCTTTCCTGAAACTTCGTGAATTAAAGTGGGTTTGTTTTAGGGTTACAGAATGTCATTTAATTCCCAGATTTTGTTATAACCCTTTTTTGACCAAACCATCCCACTTTTTCTCTTATTAAGTCCACTTGACCTGTGTCTAGACCCTTAGAAATCCTGTTCATGTACTGCAATGGTAAAATTACAGTTTTACCCCTTGTATAATATTTTATTCTCAGATTTGCAATTCCCTGATTTAGGCCTTTCCTTAGGTTATGTAGGAGCTTTTGTTCAATTTATTAGGTCAAAATATGCTAGTTAGGGTTTATGATGAGGTTCTCATCACTAGCTTTGATTGAAACTAAATCTAATCTATTTTGGTTTGTAAAGTCTCAACATATTTGTTCCATCATAGATCCATTCTTCCTTTCATGGAACTTCTCTACCTATTTTCTAAATTTTTAGAAGATTTATAGCTAATTATTTGCATTAAGAGGCTAAAAATGGCACGCTTTTAATTCTAAACTAGTTTTTAACCTGCACTTTGCTGTGAGAGTAAAAATGAACTTAGAAACCTTTGGAAGAAGACGACGTGTTACAACCCGGTTGCTGGACCCCTACAGGACCCGAGACCAGCTCACCTCAACTAGTCCCAAGACCTAGTCGTTCAACAAGAAATAACCAAAAGTAGGAAAAATAAACCACATTCACTCATGCAATATAACTAAGCAAAAGGAAAGTACGAAGCAGTAAAGAAAGTAGAACAACTATCTCAGTACATGCCACCGCAACAACAATAGAAAGCGGAAAGGAAACAGAAGTAGTAGAAATAGTGCTAAGTGTCCATTACTCACTACAACAGTAGGGTAAATAAAAGTGCTGAAGAATGACTACGGCTGGGCTCAGCTGGGCCCAGCACCCTCTACAGCCAGAAACTCGAGCTCCTCAACTCCTGGTCCTGAACAGTGTTATGAAAAGACAGAGTCAGCGAACGCTGACTAGAGTGGTGTTCATATTATTTAAGTACAAATATTGTAAAAGCAACAACAGATTTAATTCTCATTTCTATTTATCTCATTTATGCATTTCTGTTCCATCTATTTCTCAAAGTATCCACGTATTTCTTGATCTTGTATGTTCCTCATGGGAACGATCCTGATTGCAGTCTTTTCCGAAGAGTAGAAGGTACACCTGGTGCTCTCCTGGTCGGGAGAGTCTCTGACGTGGTCTTGTGCGTGTGTGTTAAGAGGTGTCGTTATAGTTGCACTTGATACGTCGGTTTTGAAAGAAGTAAACGGAGGTGAGTCCGAGTGTCGGTCTCAGGGAGGCGTGGAAATCGGATTTTGTTTACCACTTGTTGTCACGAAAAAGGCGGAGTTTTGCTTGCGAAAGAGACGATTTTGAAAAGCGAGAGATAGAGAGAGAGTTTAGGGTTAGAAAGCTCTTGGTTTTGATCATGCACTTTAAACAGAAATTAAAATGGCGACTAAATGGAAAATAATTTTATTAAACATGCATTCATAGTTCATGGTTGACAACATTAAATACGTGCTTCAACAAAAGTAAATGAAAGCTTAAAAGAGAGAGAGAGAGAGGTAGAGAGAGAGTCGAGAGCGACGAGGCAGCCACGGCGGTGGAGGAGGCTCCGTCGGCGGCTCGTCGTCTCCGACGATTACAAGAGTGCCTAAAGCTAGCTAGGAGAGGAGTGGAGTAGTTGCAAGTGGGAGAGTATGCCTTGAATGGTGGTAGAAGGGGGTTTAAATAGAGTTAAGGGCTTCCTAAAAGAAGAATGCGCTTTAGCGACATCTAGAACGTTGCTAAAACCGCTTCTAGAATGTCGGTGAAGCCCTCCTACCGCCGGTCAGCTGCCCGCCATGCTCTCTCCCCATGCGCGATCCGTGGACATTGAACGAGAGTCGTTCGATCGAAGATCGGACGGCTAAGATCCTCCTGCGCCCACGCTAAGATAGCTCCTCGGCCGCGCATGCGCGCGCGCGTTTCCGCCGAACGTACGCGTGCGCGTGGGCGCTCGGGAGCTGTCATCGCGCCGCGTGGCGCGATCCTGGCCGCCCGCTGCTGATCGGGCAGCCCAATTTTGTCGCGCCCTTCGCTCGCGCTTGATTTCTGCTCCGCGCGATTCGAACGCACGTCGCTGCAATGCGGGCGTGCGCGCTAGCCGTTGTGCCACGCCCGCGCTTTGTCGCGACGACCGCGGGCGAGCGCGCGGATCTCGGCCGTTCGATCGGAGATCAACGGCCGAGATTCGTCCTTGGCTGGCTTGAGGGCGTGCGAGCGGTGGGGGAGGGGCGACGTGGCGCTTTCTGGGCCGTTGATCTCCAGATCAACGGTCAGAATTTCTTGGGCCCATTGTGGGAGCTTTGGATGTCGGATTTGGCCGATCTTGAGTCCGTTGGACTCCGTTCGTCGTTCTGAATCCATCCGTGCGGTCCGATTGCTCATCTAGGGCCTGCTTTGACACATGCTTTACACAAATGGCCATTAATGCAGTTTATAAGCAATCTTGGTACTTGATGCATGCAATGCTCCTATTCTACTTTATGTTGTGCCTTTTATTCTAAAGATGGGCCATATTCAACCTAATTACTACCCCTTTGTGTGGTGTTATCATACCCCCATGCTTACTCCTTGATAGTCCCTAGCAAGGTTTATTCTAGCCTTTATTTCTTTGGAGAATTCAAGAAGTAATTGCTTAGGCACTTCGTTACTTGTCAATAAGAGGAAATATACGAAGATCTTAATCTACAAAGACTAAGCAGCGCCCGAGTGTCTGCCAAAATACGAATCGCCTGAATCCTTGCTTTGTATATATAACTATACATATGTATACGTATATATCTATATATGTCTTTTTAGAATTTTCGGAATTCAGTGTGGGTTGGTAACTTGTTACGACTACCCAACCCACCCAAAACTCGGTCAAAACCCTAAGTGCTAAGCATCTTGGTGTGAATGTTGTGATAGACTCACTTAACGGTAATTGAGACAGACTTCAAGTTTTTACGCCTCTAGGTGACCGGAAAAGAAAATAAATTTTTGCCTGAAGGTGTATTTGTTCGATTGGTAGCTTTCTCCCTACGTTCATTTTACTTGGGGTCAACACAAGGATTTTCCAGTGTATATCTCCCCGGCTTGTACTACTTCCCCGCTTCGTCCTTAGGTGTTTTGGTCTTTTTTGTGCAATTATTGAGCTCGGCTCTGGACAACCGACTAATGGGCTGTTACCCACGATCACTTGCCAGCCATACTTGTGCGGTGAAGTGTGGTTTATTTTCTTTTCTTCTCTCTTTTTTTTTCGTAGGTGGCTTCCCTAATCTCAAATGTACCTAGAGGCAGCGAAAAAGAAATGGCTTGTGGCTAGGTTCTGGACAACCTGCCAATGGGTTGTTACCCACGATAACTTGCCAGCCATACCACCCTAGAGAGTTCATTAGCTACCTAATTTCTGTCAAAATCTCCGAGAAGTGAGTTTGTGCAAAAATGTGTGTAGATGCTTAGACTCAAAGTTTTCCTGAGTTAGAGGATGAGTTGATAAGTCGTATACTTATTACCTTATTTATTAGGTGGATTAGAATAGCTTAAAGTTGCAAGGATTCACCGCTAAATCCATATTTTAACGGACACCAGGGCTGATTAAGCCTGAAAGCCTGAAAAGTCTAAGTGTTTAAGTTCTTTTTGTATTATTTCCCACTATTGACAAGTTTCTAATGCCTAAGTTTTTCTTCCTAAATTCAATTTTTTTTTAATCAATTAATTTATTCATTCAGACTGATTAATTAAGTTCAGGATTATGCAATTTACCATCCCCCCCATGCTTAAGTTGGACAATGTCCTCATTGGCAGATGCATGGATGCAGAAGGGTTCAAAAAGATAGTACATGAGTGACGTAAACTACCAGATCAGTCTGAATCCACTGGGTTGCCTCCCATGAAGCGCTGAGTTTAACGCCTCCAACTAGGCGGTGCACAAACAGGAATGGCTTGGGTCAAGAAGATATGTTCAAAATTAACCAGACCCAAAATCAGAAGTCTACAGATGCGAATAAGGTTGTGGTGGAGTCCCGTTCCTAAGGGGCGGGAATTCTATAACAGATATATCATGCATGCCCGTGTCAGATCCTCTCTTAGTTTGTGGGCATGCAAACAAGTTGCTGTGGACGAACGCACCCCAAATATGACATGCCAGACACTAAAGATGTTGGTTTTATATTCAACTTGTGTCCCCATAAAATTGTAATCCATCGAAAATGTATCAATTCCAGTGCATTTGGGTTGCGGGATTCTTATTCTGGTAGGGCAGGTAACAAAGTCCAGAGTTTCATACTGAGCCCTACAACCAAGCATGAGGCCTCTCTCCAAAGACGAATCCATCTCTCCCGCGACTATGTTTTCATTGCTCATTTCCTCCAAGCCCTTGATCTCAAGAATATTTTCTTCAACCTCCTCTGTATCAGATTCACTATTTGGGATTACATTAGAGGTAGGGTCAATTTCATCCTCTAGATCATATTCTTTCTCTCGGCCCTCCTCCAAATTTGTGATGGGGATTCTAACCGATTCATAATCAATTTCTTTGAAATTGTAACTCCATTCTCCATCTCCGACGTTGGCTGCTATTCCCACCGGATTACTTGTCTTGGGCCGATTAGATTCAGATTCCAAGGTCTCTCCCCTCACCTTCTCAGTTTCCTCCTGATGTTTGTTCTCAATGCTCCCCAAATTGTGTTCCAAGGAATCCTTACTGTCCTTATCCACTGAGCTATCCAACTCCTGAGGGGTATCAATGGTGGACTGAACCAAATCAGGATGATTGGGTGTAGTCCAATTGATCATGGTAGGTCCTTGCTTTATGAATTCCATGAATGGCGTTGTGTGCAACAGCTTTCTTTGGCCTTCTTCCCCCAATTGTTGGAACAACTCCAACATGGCATGTTGCCCTTTAACCAATTCTTGATTCTGTCTGTGTAGTTCTAACTGGAGGTTATCAAGAATTGACATGGTGTCATTTGGTGTCCTTTGGATTTCCTCCTTGAAATCCAGGTTAAGAGAGTATGGTTGAGGTTATGGATCATAATCCATATTGGTGTTTAGGTTCTTGGGTGGGTCCTCTATTCTATCATGTTCAGGGTCCAGTTCTTCAAGAGGAACCATTCTCTGTTTGGTCCTACTCCAGAATAGTTGAGGTTCTAAATTTTCCTCCCAGTCAGATTCTTCATCAGGGGACCAAATCAAAGGTTGATGATCCTGGGCTTGCCTAGATTTCTGATTATTTTCTGATTTCCATTTTTCTAGGACTCCTTCCAATCCAAAGGTCAAGTAGGAAAGGTTGTTGAATTCAGATGACCTTTCTTGGTTATTATCCTGAGAAGGGTAGGGTTCTTGGTGTTCTCCTGAAGTATAGGTCCTATCACAGTAGAGCGGCTCGGACCTAAATGAGGAGGCATCGTGAGGAGAATCGAGATATGGAGCCCCACAATTTGAATCATACCCTTGGGTGGCTATGTTGGGTGTATTCCAATAAGAGGTTGGTGTGGTTTGGTCATAGTTGGGCCAAGAGGGATATTCAAGGTTGTATCCCCAACTTGGTGGTTGGTTAGCCCAAGTAGGCTGCGAGTATGGTCCACTTGGGTTAACATACGAATCCTGTTGGGGGTAGTTTGGGTAAGATGTAAAGGCATTGAAATCCATGGTTTGGAAGAAATGGAGGGATGCGGGAAGAACAGATGAGAGAGTTGTGTACTCAACCAAGCAGACAAGCCTAGTCCTTATGGTGTATTCCTTAGGAGACCTAGAAATCTCACAAAGGTTGATTAAGTCCGTAAGCATTGGACTCCCCTTCCCAAGGTTAATCTGGCCAGGTTGATTACGAGGGGATTGCAGGGAAGGTTCTTCCTTTGGCTTGCACCTCCGGTTCCGTAGACCCCACAACCGCGGTCGTTTGACACTGCCCCGCAGCCTAGTCACCAGATTCTACCAAGGGATTGAAAGCCAAGTGCTTAGCGAACAAAACCTCTCCTTTTGAGACTTAACTCTGTCCTGCCTAGGGCACGTCTACTCAGTTTTAAAGGGTTAGGATAGTGCTTGTGCTTAGGGTGATGTGATGAGGCGTTGATTGGGGTGGTGCCTCTTAATTTTCCACTTTCAAAGTGTGTGCTTCTAGCAAAACATGGTTTTTAAGTAAGGATTTTTAAGGTGTGGTGTCTTTTAGTATTTCATCCTTACTTTAGTACTTTTTAGGGTTGACGTGTCTTAATGTTTTCAAACAAGTTTCAATGGGCACGTCAAGTTCTGCACACAATTTGATGAAAGTAGATTTCCTTTTTCTTCTGTAGAGGCTCTAAAACCCTAGTGTACTCATCCTAAAGATCGTGCAGCTTCTATTAGATGAGTCAGTTTTTAGGGTTGAGTGGTGCGGCCCAGGTTAACTCACGGTGGCTTTGCAAACACCACTCAAGAGAAAAAGAAAAGAACACTCCAAGAATTTATTTAGCATATTAGAGTGTACATTTTTTTTGTAGGGTGATGTGTTAAGAATGTGGGTCAATCAATCATTCACCACGCCAATTTTTTTTCAGTTTTTATGATTTTTTTTTTAGCTTTTTCACGCAAGCGAACAATGAGAGACAGGTTACTCACTATCGGTCCTCGAGGTGCCTACTCCCTTGCTACCATTGTGGAATGCGTCGCTTCGCCGTCCATGCGTCGAATTCTTACACCCGTCAAGTAAAAAGGAAAATAGGGCATTAGACGATATGAGAATGAAGGTGGAATGGAGGTGATAAAACAAATCCGTTGCCTCCCCGGCAACGGCGCCAAAAACTGACGTGGTCTCGTGCGTGTGTGTTAAGAGGTGTCGTTATAGTTGCACTTGATACGTCGATTTTGAAAGAAGTAAATGGAGGTGAGTCCGAGTGTCGGTCTCAGGGAGGCGTGGAAATCGGATTTTGTTTACCACTTGTTGTCACGAAAAAGGTGGAGTTTTGCTTGCGAAAGAGACGATTTTGAAAAGCGAGAGAAGAGAGAGAGAGTTTAGGGTTAGAAAGCTCTTGGTTTTGATCATACACTTTAAACAGAAATTAAAATGACGACTAAACGGAAAATAATTTCATTAAATATGCATTCATAGTTCATGGTTTACAACATTAAATACGTGCTTCAACAAAAGTAAATGAAAGCTTAAAAGAGAGAGAGAGAGAGAGGTAGAGAGAGAGTGGAGAGCGACGAGGCAGCCACGGCGGTGGAGGAGGCTCCGTCGGCGGCTCGTCGTCTCCGGTGATTACAAGAGTGCCTAAAGCTAGCTAGGAGAGGAGTGGAGTAGTTGCAAGTGGGAGAGTATCCCTTGAATGGTGGTAGAAGGGGGTTTAAATAGAGTTAAGGGCTTCCTAAAAGAAGAATGTGCTTTAGCGACATCCAGAACGTCGCTAAAATCGCTTCCAGATACGTCGGTGAAGCCCTCCTGTCGCCGGTCAGCTGCCCGCCCCGCTCTCTCTCCATGCGCGATCCGTGGACGTTGAACGAGAGCCATCCGATCGAAGATCGGACGGCTGAGATCCTCCTGCGCCCACGCTGAGATCGCACCTCGGGCGCGCGTGCGTTTCCGCACGGCGTGCGCGTGCGCGTGGGCGCTCGGGAGCTGTCATCGCGCCGCGTGGCTCGATCCTGGCCGCCTGCTGCTGATCGGGCGGCCCAATTTTGCCGCGCCCTTCGCTCGCGCTTGATTTCTGCTCCGTGCGGTTCGAACGCATGTCGCTGCGATGCGGGCGTGCGCGCTAGCCGTTGTGCCACGCCCGCGCTTTGTCGCGGTGACCGCAGGCGAGCGTGCGGATCTCGGCATTTCGATCGAAGATCAACGGTCGAGATTCGTCCTTGGCTGGCTTGAGGGCGTGCGAGCGGTGGGGGCGAGGCGATGTGGCACTTTCTGGGCCTTTGATCTCCAGATCAACGATCAGAATTTCTTGGGCCCATTGTAGGAGCTCCGGATGTCGGATTTGGCCGATCTTGAGTCCGTTGGACTCCGTTCGTCGTTCTGAATCCATCCGTGTGGTCCGATTGCTTATCTGGGGCCTGCTTTGACACATGCTTTACACAAATGGCCATTAATACAGTTTATAAGCAATCTTGGTACTTGATGCATGCAATGCTCCTATTCTACTTTATGTTGTGCCTTTTATTCTAAAGATGAGCCATATTCAACCTAATTACTACCCCTTTGCGTGGTGTTATCAGTCCCCCGTGGTAGTCCTACACCCATTCAACCACCCCGAGGTCACTGTTGAGACGGAGCGGTGACTACAGCATGTGTGATAAGCGCACGGGTAGCTACCCTGCAGTGACATGAGATCAATCATTTCAGCTAGCGGGTACCCCCAAAGTACAGCACTGAATAGTATAAGGCCTTTCCCTCTCAGAATAGGGGTCTCGCCCCTCAGAATCAAACAGGGGTCTCGCCCCTTCACAGTCCGTGCACCCTCGTTTGTCTACCCCGGTTTGCCGAGGGGGCCTAACAAAGTGGGTATAGGGTGGCTAGCTGAACCCCGAGCCCCATGGGGTGGCTAGCTCCCTCCCTACACTAGTAGCTTGCCTCGGTACCACGTATGCGAGGGCCAACAGCAGTCGGTGTAGAGTGGCCAATCCTAACCCTGGGTCTCAACCTAGGGGAGGCTAGCTCCGCTCTACACTAAATGGGGATAGTTGCTTTCCTTGGTACCTAGTACACAAGGGTCAGCACAGTTCCCGTCTATACTCCAGATTCCGTTTATCCACAGGAGTTCTACTCCTAATTCCCCGTAGGGTTCATGCTCATGTTCACCTCATTTATCCAGATCCAGATCTCATGTTTCATAATTTGTTCCTCATCCATATATAGGCAGCTCGTGTTTCCATAATTGAATTCTCAAAACATGCATCTGGTGGTTTCACAAGCAATTTCTCAATTATATACAGGCAGCTTGTATTTTAACATGCATCTCGTAATTATATTAAAGGCATTTGCTAGCAATTTATCTTAACCATGCATTCAAGTAAACAGTACAGCTCAAACAGGCTCATTCATTTTCTACCCTAGGATTTATTCCATATCCTAGAGTTCAATTCGATTATTTCAACCAAGTACATTCTTATTTAAATATTAACAAGTGAGTTAAACCACTCTACCGGGTATCACGGGAGGAATAGGGGCCTGTGCCGCAGATTTCGTCGTCTCCGCGGGCCCTGAACATGCCACTGGCTGGTAACCTGTACCAGCGACCAATGTACATTAGACGAGCTCAAAATAGTAGATACTCAACATGAACACGTAGAGGAACTCAAGTAGAGAACAACGATACTTCGTTTGCAGAAATCCGATTCCGTTTGGACCTTAAATAGGCCAAAAATGCGATTTCTAATCAAAATCAAAGTCCCAGACGTCTTAAAAGACGTCAAAACTCACTTTATGTTTCTTGCGGCTGATCAAACGTCCAGACTCCTTCTATGATCGTCTGGGGGCAGTTCCAGACGTCGGACGAGGTCTCCGGTCATCTGGAAGCACCTCCGGACGTCTGGTAATGTGATTCGATGTCTAAAAGTGCTTGGGAAAGTGTACCGCGTGCCTTCCCAAAGCCTGCACCTGCGTACGGTTGCCCATAGGCACAACGGTTAGCCAACATCCCCTCCGCTATGATATGCATGGCGCTGGAAGATATGTACCTGACGATATACGTGCTTTCAAATGTACGGCCTCAGCTCCGGACGTCCGGGTGCCTCGCCAGTCATATGGACTTCACTCCAAACGTATGATACTAGAAAACTTCCAGTATCAAAACCTCCTCGCAACTCGCTCCACTCGCACCTCCGCCCGCAGCAGCAGCTCCAACAGCTGTAGGAGCTTGAGCAGCTCCTCACTGACGTCCTCTCCTCTCCTACGAGCTCCTCTTTGAGCTCCACTGAGTTCCGTGGTCCTCTTCCTCCTCCCCCTGCTCTCACTCCCTCACTCTCTTGCTCTCGTTCCTCCCTGCTCTCCCCTCGTCGGTGGGTCTCCTTCCTTGCTGCGACTGCAGCGGAGGCAAAGGGGAACGTGGCTGGTAGGAGTAGGTGGAGGTGGCGGTGGCTGAGTGGTGTGAGGGGGAGAGGAGAGGAGAGGGGAGGGGGTTTATATAGGAGGAGGGTTAGGGTTCGGGGGGTGAAGAAGAGAGAGAAGGAGCGGCCTCTGTGCATCGCCCACGCGTAGAGCGCAAAGCGCAGTACGAAAAACTCACTTTCAGACATCCGAGAACATGTTCAAATGTCTGGACAGACATCTGATTGAAACTCCAGATGTCTTAAATGGCTAAAAAATGTAACAGGTCATAACACAGCGCAATGCACAAACGTTAAGAATCATAATGAAATTATTATGGTAATGAGAAAAAGAAGCAATCAAAGGTAACAATATAAGGAAAATTCGGCAGAACATCCCCTCTTTATTGAACTTTTGTCGATATAAGTTTGGGAAACCTACAACATATAAGTGCTACAATGCAAGAATCATTGATTGATGTTGTGTATGGATATGTATCTTAATCATATATTTAGTCTTATAAGGGGAAATAGAAAAAAAAAGTCTTCCCATCATGTTGTTCGAACAATAATTTCAAATAAAGTTAAATAGTAGTAGATAGTTACAATACAGCTAAAGACTAATTTTTTGTACAAAGATGACATATCATCTCAAAGAGATATTGATGATAACATCATCATCAGTCATATCTAGCTTTAATTAGTCATAATCAAGAAATAAATGCTCCTACATAATAGCCAGAGGACCATAATTCATTGCATAATCATTCTGGGAGAAATACAAGAAAACAGGGGTAAAAATGCAGTTTTAACAGCATATCTCAATTGCAGAATAATCGTGGGTTTTTTCAGGGGTTAATTAAAGGTCAAATGATCTTAAATGTCTAACAAGTGGGTCCGTGTAGATAGAAGTGGATTTTCGCATGTTTTGAGAATTAAATAACATCTGAAACCCTAAAAATAGACCCGCTTAATCTACTGAGGTTCTAGTTAGGATAAAATTCACATAAACCCTCTAAAAATTATAGAAAAATATTCTCTAGGGTTTGGTATGCTTAATTTGACCATCAAAACCCATTTTGACCCAAAATAGTCTCAGATAGACAGTTGCCCTAATTTAGGTTTTTGCATAAATTAACCAGTCAAACTTGGTCAAAACCTAAATCTAACTTCACCATTGCATTCCTTGGGTCCAAATTAGGTTTGTAACAAAATTTAGGCCTAATTTGAGACCTAGTCGACAATTTGGTCCAGTTTGAGTCTTTTCTCTGACACACATGCCCCTAACTTTTGAATTCCTTAAAAATAGGCCCCTATCTTTGTTGTTACTCTTTGCAAATAGGTCCCTCCACTATTATCGCGGAGAAATCATTCTCCGACAACCTTTGATTGAAGAGTACTTCTTTAATCAATGAATCGCTTCCATGGAAGAGAGATTCCTTGGGAAGTTCTCTTTCCAACGGATCAAGTTTCGATCTCCATAACCTTCCTAATCTCTCATGCGAACGCATGAGAGATTCGAGTATGTTTTGAGTTTCCAATTCGGTGAGCTTTCCAAGCTTGCAAAGCTTGATTCCCAAGCTAAACCGACTCCCTGAGACCTATATAAGGATCCCCAGGGCCTGCCCGTCCTCCCCACGCTCGAATTTGGTCGGAAAACCCTCAATTCTTCCCTCCTCTCCGGCCAAATAGCTCCTTGACGTCCAGCAATCTTCTCTGACCTCCCTCGTCGTCCGTCTGCAATACTGGCGGTGGATTCTCCTTCCTCGTCTTCCTTCGCGTCGTGCCGTATCAGCTGACGCCTCTCCCTTCGTCGTCCTTGCCGTCTTGCCCTCACCGGAGCCTTCGTCTTCCACGACGTCGGCCTACCAACATCAGTGCCAATTCTATCCCTTCGTCTATCAAATTAGGGTTAGTTTAGTTAGTTTAGCATCTTAGGTTAGTTTTACACCCTCAAAAACTAAAAATACCCCCTCGATGCCTACGTAAGCCACCTTCGTCCGCATCTCCGACGACCCCTCCAGTGAAATGTTTCCACCGCTACGCACCTCCATCCGCCTCGCTAACAAGTCTGTGACATCCGCCACATCCACCCGCACAAAGGCTCTAACATCTACCCTCCTGTTACTCATCCTAACACCCCGACAACCGACCCACTACTGCACCATCATCTTCAACCTTCGCACACCACCATATGCCCACTCACGGCATGCCACCGCCACCCACACATTTGTCGTGGTCCGGTGAAGGTCTTGAAGTATTTCAACTTGGCCGCAAGGCCATATTCATGCTTTTCAGGTCTTCAGTCGGAGCTCCACCACTGTTTTCCTCGCCGCCTTCGTTCTTCGTGTTCGAGGACAAGCGAGCCCCAGGTCATTGCTCCAGGTGGTGTGGAATCAGTCCAAGAATACGCCCAGGTCCTTGATTGAGAGTGTGAACCCCAGCTGCTGCTCCAATTGGGGAGACCTCCACCTGCTGCAGCACACGAAGGATGTGGGACATTTAGTCCCACATCGTTAATGGAGCACACGAGGTAGAACAAATTGATTTTGTCTCTATGCCTTACTGCCTCCTAACACAGGGTGAGGTCCCATTACCTTCACTCAAACCGGTTACCTACCTAACCCGAGCACACCTTGACTATGACACTCACGCACACAGCCCTGGTCCCGGGTGCGCTTATGCTTGATTACCCAAATTCCCGGTTGCCCTTGCGGAAGAGAAGAGAAGGGAAAGAGAGAGAGAGTGAGAGCGGGTGTTCTTCTATGCATTGGCTAACACTTAGCCGTTTGAGGAATTGTTTCCCCTGTGCGTGAAGTGAAGAAGAAGAGGAGGTTGAAGATGAAGGCCTGAAGAAGAAGAAACCAAAGGCAGAGAAGGAAGAAGAGGAGGCTGAAGAAGGAAAAAGGTAGAAAAGAGAAGGCAAGGAAGAAGAAGAAGAATGGTAGAAGAAAAAGATAGAAAGAACATTGTAGCAACGCACTTTAAGTGGTCTGATTGTAAAATCAGATGTCTAATTATCTATTCGTTCATTTGATTATATTCAGTAAATGCTATATATGTGTTAGGCTAATAATTGGTGATCCAAATCATCATTATTTTATCTAGAATTCATTTTATCCCCTCATGTACTCATGTTATACATTGCATATTAGTTTTGAGTAATTACTTGTGCTCATTTACATATTATTTGAGATTAGCACATGAATTCCATATTTGCCCCTGTGTTCGACCTCGAACTTTTCTAAGTTATTAATTTAAGTGTTTAACGCGATCTTGTCCTATATTATAGTGCATTTCTTAAACATCGACAATTTTGCGTTAACAGATATCTTGGCGGAGTGATTTTGGTTTAATGAAGATAGTTTGTGCAAAAGAAGAGAGAGGAGTAAACAACATGAGCAGAATGTAGTTCTAAATTTCTTTCCTGAAAAAGTTGGAATGTAAAAAGTTTAATTACTGTTGGAAGGTTAATAAATTAGAAATGAGAGTTTCCATTTTATGTAGGGTCGATAAATTAGAAATGAAAGCTCAAGAATGATGAAGAAGGGCAGATATGTAATGAAATTGATCAAAGCAGGCCTCTGAAGTAAGTTCCATGCTCGTAGAGACCTTTGTGCTATGTTCATTCCATTCAAGGAGCTTCTTGAAATTTTGATCAGAAAAAAATTAAAAAAGGAAGAGATATAGGATCTTCGTAATTTTTAGCACTTATGAGGGCTTGGATGTAATTTTTCACAATTCAATCTATTTAAGGAGCTTTCTGCAATTGTGATTAGAAAAAAATAAAAAAGGAAGAGACATATATCTTCTTTATAATTTTTAGCACTTATAAGGGCTTGGATGTAAATTTTCACAAGTGTTCATAAATATAGCCAATGCCATCAAATGCAGCTACAGTAGATGCTACAGTGCCTATATCATTCCATTCAAGGAGGTTCTTGCAATTTCGATCGGGAAAAAAATTTAAAAAGAGATAAGGTCTTATTTGTAAATTTTAGCACTTATGAGGACTTCGATGTATTTTTTCATAGACGTTCATAAATGTAGTCGATGCCATCAAGTGTATCTATAGTAGTTGCTATAATGAGAAGTTTTCAGAAAAAATAAAAAAAGAGACATAGGGCCTTATTTGCAGTTTTTAGCACTTATAAGGGCATAGATGTAATTTTTGCCATCAAATGTAGCTACGGTTGATGCTATAGTGTTTGCATCCACACTAGTTCATTATATATATAGACAAATGTTGCTACAGTAGTTGTTACAATACCTACATCCACACCGGTTCATTACATATAGAGTAATAGTATATAGAAGCATCTGCATATGCAAAAACGAACGGTCGCGAAAGAAAATAGGTCATCCTGGACCACACGAGTTTTGGTTCGTTCCCACGCTCCTGTCATGAGCAATCGATTCAGGTGCTGGGTGCTAGGTGCTGCGTGCTGTTCGGATGAGGATCGGTTGCGCGAGGTGGGTGTAGGTGCCCCGCTAGCGTACTGTGTCCCATGGTAGGTGTTGAACAAGAAGGCGCTGGGTAGCTGTAGGTTACCTACGAAGGTCCTAGGTGCTTGCCAGAGGTGCTTCCGTCGGGGGCTGGGTGCTGATGCTGTGACTGGGTGTATGTGTTGGTGTTGTGAAGGCACCACCTCGCATAACACCACCTCCACCCACGCAACCACACAACAATGGCCACATAGCAACACCTTCGATCTTGTAGCCGTGCACCCATGGCCACACACACCTCCGACCATGCACACCTCTAGCAATGCACCCATGCACATCTTAGATCGTGCAGCACCACCTTACTTCATCCCTCCTCTTTGTTCTCCTTCATCGGCAACTCACTAGACCACCACTGCACGAGCAACCACCATACATCACCATCAACACCCCTGTACACCACCATCAACACCTATGGACACAATTCATCCCTTTGGCCACTTACCTTCAACCCTCCTCTTCAACCTTGCTTCAACCAACCACTACACAGCATCCACCATTGTTACGACCCGGTTCCCGGATCCCTACAGGACCCGAGAACGGCTCACCTCGACTAATCCCGAGACCTAGTCGTCTAATGAGAAATAGCCAAAAGCAGGAAAATAAATCACATTCACACATGCAATATAACTAAGCAGAAGGAAAGAACGAAGCAGTAAACAAAAGTAGAACAACTGTCTCACAAATAGAATATGCCACCACAACAACAACAGCGGAAAGAAAAATAGGAAGTAACAGAATAGTAGCTCAAGGGTCTAGTACTCATGACTACAGCAAGAACTAAAGAGCTGGAAAGAAAAACAACTACGGCTGGTCTCGGCTGGGCCCGGCCCCTCTGTAGCTGGAAACTCAAGCTGCTTAACTCCTGGTCTCGAACAGGGTTACAAAAAAGGCGGAGTCAGCGAACGCTGAGTAGAGTGGTGTTTACATTATTTGTGTAAGTAAAGTAAAAACAACAAGCAGGTTTTATTCTCATTTCTATTTATCTCATTTACGTGTTTCTAGTTCATTTATTTCTCAAAGTATCTAGGTATTTCTTGATCTTGCTTTTTCATCGTGGGAACGATCTTGATTGCAGTCTTTTTCGTAGAGTAGAAGGTACACGTGGTGCTCTCCTGACAGGGAGAGTCCCTCGTGGTAGTCCTACACCCAATCAACCACCCTGAGGTCACTGTCGAGACGTAGTGGTGACTACGGCACGCGTGATAAGTGCATGGGTAGCTACCCTGCACTGACATGCGATCAGTCGTTTCGCTAGCGAGTACGCCCAAAGTACAGCACGGAACAGTATAGGGCATTGCCCTCTCAGAACAGGGGTCTCGCCCCTCAGAACCAAATAGGGGTCTTGCCCCTCCACAATCCACGTGCCCTCGTTCGACTACCCCGGTTTGCCCAGAGAGCTTAACAAAGTCGTTGTAGGGTGGCTAACTTAACCCCGAGCCTCGTGGGGTGGGTAGCTCCCTCCCTTCACTAGTAGCACTCCTCGGTACCATGTACACGAGGGCTAATAGGACTCGATGTAGAGTGGTTAATCCTAACCTCGGGTCTCAACCTAAGGGAGGCTAGCTCCGCTCTACACTAAAAAGGGACAGTTGCTCTCTTTGGTACCACGTACACAAGAGCCAACACACTGCCCATCTACATTCCAGATTCCTTTCATACACAGGAGTTCTACTCCTAATTCCCCGTAGGGTTCATGTTGATATTCACCTCATTTATCCATATTCAGATCTCATGTTTCACAACTCGTTCCTTATCCATATACAAGTAGCTCGTGTTTTCATAATTCAATTCTCAATCATAAACATGCAACTTATGGTTTCACAGTTCAATTTCTCATTTACATACAGGCAGCTCGTATTTTAACATGCATCTCAAGTAAACTAGAGTAATTTCATATCATGCTCATACATTTCTACCCTAGGGTTCATTCCACATCCTAGAGTTTCAATTAATTTAATCTAGGCAGGCATATTCTTTATTCATGTCTTAATAAATTCATTAAACCACTCTACTAGGTATCACGGGAGGAATGGGGGCCTGTGCCGCAGATCTCATCGTCTCCGCAGGCCCTGAACATGACACCGGCTAGTAACCTGTACCAGCGACTAATTACTTTAGATGAGGTCAAAACAGTAGATACTCAACACGAACACGTAGAGTAACTCGAGTGGAAAACAGTGGTACTTCATTTGCGGAAATCCGATTCCGTTTGGGCCTTAAACAGGCCAAAAACGCGGTTACTGACCAAAATCAGACGTTTGGGACTAGTCCTAGAAGTCTTAATAGACGTCAGATCTCACCTTGTGTTTCTTGCGGTGTGCTCAGACATCTGGATCCCTCTGCAACTGTCTGAGGGCAGCTCCAGATGTCTCACCCTCCTTCCAGTCATCTAGAAGGACCGTCGGACGTCTGGCGATGTGGTCAGACGTCCAAAATCACCTTGAAGTGCGCACCCCGCTCCTTCCCGACGTTCTACACCTGCATGCAGAGCACAGACCTATTTTTAACCCAACACCTCCTGCACTGAAATCTTCTGCATGGCGAAAAGCAGCAGGGGAAGGTACGTACCTCGCGATATTATGCTTTCAGACGTTCAACCTCACCTCCAGACGTCCTGATGCCTCGCCAGTCGTCTAGACGATAACCCAGACGTCTGATACTGGAAAACTTCCAGTACCAGAACCTGCTTCGTGATGCTTCTCACCTCGCACCGTCGCCCGCAGCGCACTGCAGCAGCTTCAGCAGCTGCAGAGGGTCGGGAGGTCGCCTCCTCGAGCCCTTCCTCCTTGCGCACACTCCCGCCGCTGGCCGTGCGAGCTTCGCCGAGCTCCCAAAGGTCCTCCGGCCTTCATGCTCTCTTCCTTCCTTTCTCTTCCTTTCCCCCTCTCGTTCTCCCTCGCTCGCCCCCTCTCTCGTCACTCATGTCCTCCCTCTCCACGGCCACAAGAGGGAGACGCTGAAGGTGGTGGTGGTGGTTAGAGAGTGGTGTGAGGGGGTGAGAGGATGGGAAGGGGGGTTTAAATAGGGTGAGTTAGGGTTTTGTGGTGGTGGGTGCGGTAGAGAGAGAGGGAGAGGCCTCTGCACGCTAGCCGCGCGCAGAGCGAAAAAGGTTGGTATGCAAATCTCACTTTCAGACGTCCGGGCATGTGTCCAGACGTCTACTCGAAACTTCAGACGTCTTATCCGACTAAAAAGGCAATGGATCATTACAACCACCCATCACATGGCACCACAGTACACCACATCACACACCACTGGTCACCACCTTCATCCCTCTTCTCACCAATAACCACAGCCATGACCATCATAGACTATAGCCACGACCACCACCGCCCATCGCCATTCCTCTTCATCTCTTAAATCGCCTCGTTTTGTCCTTACTCCCAGAGCTGTCGCAGGGCACTTGCCACCCATTCCACATCACCATCGTATTGCAACCAGCGCCAATACTCATTATTCATCACCCCTCAAGCACGTCTCCCCCTCCTCTTCGATGCAACACTACTACCACGTAGACCACCTCCTACAATGAAGGGAAGAACATTGAAAGAAAAATAAGATAATAAAGAGACAAAATGTGAAAGTACAACAAGAACTCAAAAGAATAAGAATAGAAAAACAAAATTTCAAAAAAATTGATCCTCTAAAATAGGAAATCAACAAATTGATAATACAAAGTTTAACGGCTTTCGTGCTGAGGTGTTGGCGCTGTGTGCGAGTGCACCGTGCCCACTAGGTACACCATACACGTGCCTCACTTTCTCCCTCACAAAATCTGACTTCGGAGACTGTGCCCTGCTGCCTCGGTATCAATGCACAAATCACTCAGCACATTCTCCAGCACACGCACATATCGCTTAGCCATCTCAGCCACTCGATCTTCCAAATGAAAATTAACTCAAAAAATCATAGCACAAACCGAAGACTGTGATGATAGATGAGCAGGCATGTGCACACCGGGTAATGTGCATCCCGCATCGGAAAGATACAAGCAGGATGAAACCCTATACCAGGGAATACGTCACAAAAGGAGGGTTTAGAACGATGTACAAAGGTCTCTAGTATGTAGAGAAACTCGCAAGGAAACTATAGGTACTTCATTTGCGTAAATCGAATCTCGATCGGACCCAAAAAGGGTCAAAAATGTGTCTACTGACCAAAATCAGACGTTTGGGAATAAGTCTAGACATCTTAAAAGATACAAGAACCTTACCTCAAGTCCCTGCAGTGTCCTCAGACGTCTAGGCCTCCTCTGCGACCGTCTGAAGGTAGTTCCAGACGTCGGATCACTCCTCCGACCGTCTGGAAGCACCTCCGGATGTCTGGTGATCTGATCAGACGTCTGAAAGTGCGTGGGAGAGCGTTCTGCGCTCCTTCCCAAGGCTGATTCTATGCACGACAGTCGCAGCCACCAAATCAGGCTCGACAACCATTTTTGCGGTGAGGGCTGCATGGTTGTAACCGCGAAAAGAACTTACCTTTGCGATAAAAGAGATTTCAGACGTCTGGTCCTAACTCCAGACGTCCAAATGCTCCACCAGCCGTCTGGACTCCACTCCAGATGTCTGATACTAGAAAATTTCCAGTACCAGAACCTGCTCCCAGCTCCTTCTGCCATGCACCTCTTCGCGCCGCTGAGCTCCAGCCACCGCAGATGGTCGAGGATGACTCTCCGAGATCTCTCCTCCTCCCGCACATGCCCGTGGTGGCCGTGCGAGCTCCGCTGAGCTTCCACTGGAGCTCTTCGACCTCGGCCTCCTTCTCCTCCCGCACTCTCCTCCTTGCCCTCTCGCTCTCCCTTGCTCACCTCCTCTTGCGGCTTTGAAGGTGGGGATGGTGGTGTGTGGAGTGGAGAGGAGAGGAGGAGAGGGGTTTAAATAGGTGGAGTGGGGACTTAGGATTCGGGGAAAAGGAGGAAAAAGGAGAGAGAGGAAGAAGGTCCTGCGCGCCACGCGTGCGCAGGGCGCAGTATATGTACAGAAATTTCATTTTTCAGATGTCCAGAAAAGGGTCCAGACGTCTGGACAAACGTCTAACTGAGACTCCAGACGTCTTAATAGGCTAAAAGTGACATGGGTCTTTACAACTACTCTTGATATGGTAGGTTGATACCTGGTCAAATTTCTGATTTAATATTTCAATTATTGATCAGTCTTTGGAGTGTGGTGTATCAATCTAATGTTTGTTGTGCTGATCAGATCACTGATGGTACTTGCCTATGTTGCTGGCGCTGCTTGCTTGCCTGTTGTTGCCGCTGTTGCTTGCTTGCCTCCTACTATTACTTGCCTGCTACGGGAAGCCTGACGTGCCTTCATGCGTGTGTGTTAAGAGGTGTCGTTATAGTTGCACTTGATACGTCGGTTTTAAAAGAAGTAAACGGAGGTGAGTCCGAGTGTCAATCTCAGGGAGGCATGGAAATCGGATTTTGTTTACCACTTGTCACGAAAAAGGCGGAGTTTTCCTTGCGAAAGAGACGGTTTTGAAAAGCGAGAGATAGAGAGAGAGTTTAGGGTTAGAAAGCTCTTGGTTTTGATCATGCACTTTAAACAGAAATTAAAATGGCAACTAAATGGAAAATAACTTCATTAAACATGCATTCATAGTTCATGGTTTACAATATTAAATACATGCTTCAACAAAAGTAAATGAAAGCTTAAAAGAGAGAGAGAGAGGTAGAGAGAGAGTGGAGAGCGACGAGGCAGCCACGGCGGTGGAGGAGGCTCCGTCGGCGGCTCGTCGTCTCCGGCGATTACAAGAGTGCCTAAGACTAGCTAGGAGAGGAGTGGAGTAGTTGCAAGTGGGAGAGGATGCCTTGAATGGTGGTAGAAGGGGGTTTAAATAGAGTTAAGGGCTTCCTAAAAGAAGAATGTGCTTTAGCGACATCCAGAACGTCGCTAAAATCGCTTCCAGATACGTCGGTGAAGGCCTTCTGCCGCCGGTCAACCGCCCGCCCCCTCTCTCTCTCCAAGCGCGATCCGTGGATGATGAACGAGAGTCGTCCGATCTGAGATCCTCCCGCGCCCGTGCTGTGATCGTGCTTCGGGCGCGCGTGCGCGCGTGTTTCCGCCCGGCGTGCGCGCGCGCGTGGGCGCTCGGGCGCTGTCGTCGCGCCGCGTGGCGCAATCTTGACCGCCCGCTGCTGATCGGGCGGCTCAATTTCGCCGCGCCCTTCGCTCGCGCTTGATTTCCGCTCCGCGCGATTCGAACGCGCGTCGCTGCGACGCAGGCGTGCGCGCTAACCGTTGCGCCACGCCCGCGCTTTATCGCGGCGACCGCGGGCGAGCGCGCGGATCTCGGCCGTTCGATCGAAGATCAACGGCCGAGATTCGTTCTTGGCTGGCTTGAGGGCGAGAGAGCGGCGGGGGCGGGGCGACGTGGCACGTTCTGGGCCGTTGATCTCCAGATCAACGGTCATGATTTCTTGGGCCCATTGTGGGAGCTCCGGATGTCGGATTTAGCTGATCTTGAGTCCGTTGGACTCCGTTCGTCGTCCTGAATCCATCCGTGCGGTCCGATTGCTCATCTGAGGCCTGCTTTGACAAATACTTTACACAAATGGCCATTAATATGGTTTATAAGCAATCTTGGTACCTGATGCATGCAACGCTCCTATTCTACTTTATGTTGTGCCTTTTATTCTAAAGATGGGCCATATTCAACCTAATTACTACCCCCTTGCGTGGTGTTATCAAAGCCATCATTCAATTTGATTTCTGAAGGTATAAGGGTGAAGTTGCCTCCTCTGTTTTTATATATTGTTTTTGAAAGGTCATTTTGGTACATCATTTTTGAAAGATTTTTTGGGAAGAATGACTGGTTTATGGAGGCATAGCCCTTACCAGCTATAATCTAAAGCAAGCACAGCGAAATTACTCATTGTCTGATTGGAAATGAGCAGCAATATGTGATTACAACATTTGTGACTGTAATTTAGTATACCTTACCAATGGAGGTGTTTTTTGGCATATCTATTGCAATATTTGCCACACCTTTTTTGTTTGTCATTCTTCAGAGGTTTTGTTTCAGGTAATTATTTCTCTTTTAAATGTCATCTTTGTTGTGTCTGAGGGTGGCTTCACAATAGTCTAGAATAATTTGAAAGCATGGAAGTTGCTCCAGATATACTCCTCCCCTCCTAACCATCCAAGGTGAATTTGGTTATTTGTGCATGTGTTCTTTTCTACTTTTCCTATCTTTGATGACATATGTGTCACTGTTGTCGATGGGTGTCATAGACTTCTGTTCACTAAGAGTGGCATTTGTCTCTCTGCTCTACAACTGGACTTCAATTGAATTATTCTTTGATTCCTTTTGTTTTTTTTTTGTTAGTCATTCATATCATAGCTCCTTGTTATTGGATTGGGAAAAATAGATTTCCTTTATTATTTTTCTTCTTTTATAATGTCAGATGCTTAAAAATCAGGTTGATTCTACTGAAGCTTCTATTCTCTTAGACATCACTTTCGATATCTGCTTGCTTTCTAAATATCAGGTCAAGTTGCTTATTGAGATGCTTGTGAGGAAATGCGGTCTTGATGCTGTCAAGGCTTTAATTCTTGAAGAGCACATGAAACTGCTCAGAAATATAAGAAAGGTAAGAGTTTTTTTTTTTTTAAAGGAGAAAGGTTAGAGTTATCAGGGAGATGTGTCTTTGAACTTGTGTATTTGCAGCTTATTGCAAAATTTTAACTTTTTACAGATGGCAGAGAGGAAAGAGCGGAAGGCCAAGTCAGATGGAGACAGTGAATCACTTCATTCTAAAACAAGCTCCTATAAGAAGTCAGAATCTCTTTTTACAAAATCTACTGGCTCAAGGTATAATACTTTAGGTCAACTTGCATTGTCGGTAAGTGTTCATTGCTGCTGCTACTACTACTGAACCATCTACTACTACTGGTGCTACTGAATGGCATGTCACCTCCATGTTCTTTGGGTGTAAGGCCATTATAGTTATGTGTCTTACTCATTTTTCTTCCAATTGACTTTTTCTCTCTTTCTGCATGGAAGAGGAATATCAATTGTTCTCACCATGAATATTAATCCTACCATGGTATGCATTTGCAGGTTGAAGGATGGCATTCAGATGATGTAGGAAACCATCGAGATCCACCAAATGATCTAGCAGCCAAGAGGCAAAAGGTATGGTTATGTACATCAGTCCAATTTTAATGTAGCTGCTAAATCTTGAACCATGGTCCTACATTTGAAAAAAAAAGGATCACTAGTTTCTACATTTGAAAAAACTATAGCGGGTTTTATTAGGATGCAACTTGCCTCTTTAAGAGGCGAGTTTGCCCTTAATTAAACGATGTTTCTGCTGTTGTTGCTGCTTGCCGATGATACTGGTGTTGCTTGCTTGGCTGCTGCTACTGCAACTGCTAATTGGAACAAGTTGCTGCTTAAAAGACAAGCAGCAGGAGCAGCAACTTGACTGATGCACATAGGAAGCAAGTTGTTCCAATTAGCAACTTGTTCAACTTTTAAGCAACTTGTCTTTTAATCTAGTGTTCCTGATTGCCCTTAGATGCTTGTGTTTTAAGCAGCAAGCATGTCTCCTTAGCAGTTGTTTCCTGAGAATCTGAGCAGCAACAGCAACTAATGAGCATAAATAACATATAAACATCTCCAACATGCTAGCAGCAGTAGATTACAATATCCATATTACTAAAGAGGGGAATATGCTAGCAACAGCAGCAGATTACAACTTGCAGCAGTAACTAGAAAGGTTGAATTGAATGCTTTATTCTGTTATAAGCTATATACATTATCAAAACATGATTATGGATGATGTTTAATTAGCATAAAATGCTAATACATTGCAGCAGCAACATAAAATGTTATATGCTGAAGCAGCAGCATAAAATGTTAAACAATCTGCAGCAACAACATAAAATGTTTAATTAGCATGGTATATGCCTGAAGCACCAACCACCTCTTCTTCACTTATCCCTTCACCTAAGCTTGTTAGAAGAGTGTTGGGAATTGGTCAATCAACTATAGCTTTAAGTTTTCATTTTGGAGCAGTATTCATAATGCCCTTGCAAATGCTAATACATTGGAGAAGGTATTCATCTTGTTATGGAGGAGCACAATAAGGTGATTATCTTTCAATGCGATAGATCATTTATTAAGGGATTTCTTCATCACCTTAATATACTTTGTACACATTAGAGGAGTTCAAGGATATACTTTCAAGCTTATGATTTATGCATCGTAAGTTGAATCAAAAATTTACTGCAAGGTTTATCTTCCAAATGCTCTCTGTATGGCTGAATTATTGGAAATAAATTGTGATTCTGGAGCTTAATGAATATGGAAAACTAGAGCAATTTGTTTATTAGCTTATCCTTATACTCAGGATCTTTTCCACAGTATGCATGTAGACATTGTTTTCTTATATCATGTTGCTTTATTATATTGTATTTCTCAACAGAATTGTTTTTGGCAGGAAGAAACCCATGCTTGCAGGAGGATTATGAAAATGGAAATGGTTTTCGACAGAAATCCTTGAAACTTGCAGCTGATCTTATTCTCATTCATGCTGGATAATGAGGAGTTCAAGGATATTAAGGGAGTTCTTTAGAATTTCAAGAGGAGTTCAAGGATATCAACCAAGGGGAGCAGATAGCAAATGTCAAATTACATGGCCATATTCAACCAAACGAAGATTGCAGGCTACGAAAGGGAAATGGGAAGGAGGCTAACAAGAGGGATGAGCTGCTTATGGAAGATATTCAGCAATTGGAAAGTTGGAATTCAATCCATAGAAGATACAATATGTCATGCGCAAACTCATTGTATTTTTATTTTTTTTGTATTTTTCTTTTCTCTTGTATCACCCTTGAGAGGGGAATATGTACTTTAATGATCTGGGAAGTTAATAAAAGGGACTTGTGCCAAGGCTTCTATGTTTTGTGCTTGTTAAAAAAAATTATGTCTTAGTAATGAATAAAATTAAATTATATAGATATCATTAAAGTGAATCAACAGTGTCAATTAAATTGCCACTGAAAGTGCCATTAAAGTAAATAATTAGTGACGATTTAGTGGTATAAGAAAGTGTCATTAAAGCAAATCAATAGTAGTGATTTAGAGACAAATAATTGCTACTAAATATCAAGAGAGGTAATTAAATGGAAAAATAAAGTGTCACTAAAGAAATCAATAGTGGCAATTTAGTGACAAAGAAAAGGCTATTAAACTAAGTATATAGCGACACAAATAGCGTCAATTAAATTGCCACTAATATAAATCAATAGTGACAAAATAGTGACAAATAAATGGTCACTAAAGAAGGTCATTAGTGACAATATTTGCGGTAATTAAAGTGCCACTAATACCATTGATTTAGTGGCGATTGTACAATTGCTGCTAACCTTTTAGTGACGCCAACAAAGGCGGCAATTAAGTGACAATTATTTTAAGTGTCACTAATTACATATAGCGGCAAATAAAAGGCCTATAGTGGTAAATATTAAATACCGCTAAAGGTTATTTTTTTGTAGTGTAGTAACAATAAGTTTCGATCTTCTTGATTGTCGTACCCAATCCTTGCGTATAAAAAATCATACCAATTATTGGTTTTTCATATACATTGTAAAAATTATGTGCGTCGTCTTCAGATTTAAACTCCATATTAATTGTTGGTTTATTTTCTCCAACATTGACTTTTTCAAATTTATCATCAATTAATGCTTCGGATTCTTTAACGTTAGCTTCTGCTTCGACTATGTTGTCATTTCGAACTTGAACTTTATTGTTCAATTCCTTTCTTCCAATGTTGACCTCATTAATCGATGTATGTTTATTGGCATTAACATCATCATTCAAGTTATACTTCTTTATTTTTACCTAATTTTATTTTAAAGTGAAATAAAATAAGTTGCATTATAATAGTTGGTGAACCGCTACGAAAATGATTATAAAAATAACTAACCATTATAAATATAATTAAATATCGCAAATTAAATATCGACACAAATTTATTGTGTAATCAACATCTAAAGATCAGTATGGATTATTAACAATCATTCTGAAAATGGTGGTTCTGGCTACATGAGAAGAATTACGAAGGTGCGGTGACAACAACCACAACATACCTTAGTGCGGTGGCATTTGAGTGGGGTGGATTAGCAGATGGAGACCTTTTCCACAAGGAGTCGGAGATGGAGATGGAGGAGAGAAGGAAAATCAAGCACTGTCCACGAAGACTGGAGACGGAAGGGAGGGAGGGATCGGATCGAGGGAGGGGTGCTCCAGGGGAGAGAGACAATCCAAGGGAGGGTACGATGGGAAGGGAGGCTGCACTCTTGTTGGGAGGGAAGGGGTTATGCAATAGGGAGGGTGTGATGGAAAGATGAGTCGAAGGGTTTGAAATGTCAGGTGGTGCGATAGATTGAGTCACATCTGTTGATTGAATCCAATGATAGAGAAATAATTGCCTATCCTCAACTTATATGTGGATGATCGGTATCATATTGATAAACAGTGGTAGATGGATAATCGTGATATTGAAAGCTCTTTATCGACCTCAACGGGAAGCCACAATCGGAGGATCCGACAAGGTCTGGCTGGGAAGCATATTTCCAAACCTGTCGACTCTTTTGGGTGCGGCAGCCGATCCGATCCGTTCCGTTCCGCGTCATCGCTCTCACCTCCGGTGGCCTCCGCGAGCGGCGCTGCTCTGGCAAGAAGGGAGCGATGGGGCGCCTCGTGCTTCTGGTGGCGTTCGCTCTCGCGTCGGCGGCAGCGGCGGGTGGCGAGAAGCTGAGCTCGAAGGAGTGCGAGGATCTAGGGTTCACCGGCCTCGCCCTCTGCTCCGACTGCAACACCTTCGCCGAGTACGTCAAGGACGAAGGTGTTCTTCCAATCCCTCCCCCAATCCGTTACCTGATTCCACTCTCCGCTGCGATTCGAGTATTAAGTCGGAGCATCATATTTTCCCCTTGATTTCTATCTTTACCGGCATAAAAGGAAAGATTTCTCTTCTGTATTTGTTTTCTTTCTTTCTTGCAGAGCTGGTTTCCGACTGTCGTAGATGCTGCACAGAGGAATCGGACGATTCCATAAGCAAGGTGTGCTTTTTAAAGATGGTGTTAACGGTTACTTCTTAAAACTTATGAATTAAGTTCTGCGTGTCATTATCGTATGCATGTTGCCATGCTGTTAAAGAATTAAGCTGTAAGCAAAAAGGTTTGGGAGATGGTGATGGAAGTATAGCCTCTGAATTTCTTGTCATACAATGGTACTTATGGTTGTTCTTAGCTACTTGCTCCTGATTATAGTAAAAAGTAGCGACTCTGTTTCCCATGCTGACTGGGTGCTGTGTGAAGGTGCCATATGCATCACCTATGTTTGTTTATTTTATGCTATTTGTTTCGTCTTCACTTTGACACTTTTACATTCGTGATAAACCAGATGTGATAAAAGATTCGAGTTTGAAGGGAGAACGTGGTCGAAAATTGGGATCGAAATATTCTTTGATTCTTCAATCTTCTAAGAAGTAACAAAGTTTCATCATTGAGTGGAAAATGGTCCCGGACCCATAGATGAAATTTTGACCTTGTATTGTATATAGTCTTTAGGTGGATAATCGACAAGGGGGGTTTGTTGGGATATATACTTGCTTATATCTTTCTACCATGGGAAGCATATCGTTTCATTCTTCGCCCAACTTCTATTTGCCTAGTTGTGATTCAAGTGGGTCGAAGTTCTTGAACAACACAATTTGGATCTTGGATGCAGAAAGTCGAAGCATAGGAAGGCGAATCCACTTTCTTCACTGAACCAAATGAATTTATGTGCTGCAAATGATTCAGTAACTATACTTGTATCTTAAGAATGCTTTAGTGTATATTTGTAACTGAGTCTCATGAAGTGTGCCTGGCTTTGGATGAATATTGGAGGTGCCTGCAACACATGACATGAGAGCCAAATGAATTCCATAAATTAAATAATTGAGCATTTCAGAAAAATGAGTCGAAAGATTCACATTTTTGTTAGGGAGAAGATCCTATATTAGGAAACCCTAATAGTTTTATTTACCAATTTATTCTTTCTACCTTTTCATTTGGTTCTTTTATGCATATCCATGTTATATATATATTTCATTTATCTTCTAATCTCTATTGCTCAATTTTGAATTCACCTCTGGCCATCAAGCAAGTGCCAATAGCTAGCCTTTCATCCTATGAAACCAAGAGTGGTTCGGGTTTTGCCTTTAGTTCCAAAATTTTTGTCTTTTCCATATTACCTAAAGTCAGCCTTCAACTCATGTGTGATATGTGGGAAAATGGAGGATGGAGAGGGTAAGGAGAGAGGGCGAGGAAGAGGAAGAAGGTTGGACTTTCGTGCTGAGGAGAAGAGATGAAGATAGAAAAGGAGGTTCTTGGGGCTTCTCTTGCTCTTAAGGAGGAGTCACTTCAATGACCGATGCTTCTCTACATGGTTTGGTATTTCCACTGGAAGGGACAGGGGCATATTGCTCATGCATGTCATGATCCTATTAGACATATCAATTGTGATGTGCTCAACCATCATCATTCCAAATGTTGGAGGATTGCAAAATAAGTTCCTAAAGGATAGGCTCTCCTATCTATGGTCACAAGGTCTTAACATTTCCTATAGAGGTGAATCCTTTGGGTTCCTAGAGATTCATGAGAATGAATAGTCTCTATAGGATTTTCTAGTTGTTGATACGGTTGCAGATGCATGCTTGAGAGGAGCTTAGGGAAGGGAATCCATTCATGTTTCATGTTTGTAGAAGACAAAGTTTGGTTTCGTCAATGTAACCCAATGGAGAAGGTAAACTGTTAGTTACTACAATTGCTTGCAGCAACAGTACCATTTGGATGGGGAGAGTACTTGGATTTCACTTCAATGAGGTGGCCCTTGCAAATCTTGTCCTTTAAGTCGAGGCAATCGGAATTATTTTGAAGCTAAGGTGTCTTGGAGTCTTTGATGTCAGGTTTCATCTCTTGGGTGGCTGCGTATGTGCAAGGGGAGCTTCAAAGGGGAAGACCTCTAGTGGGAAGTGACGTAGGTGAAGGCTGATTCCAAACCAACTCTTCCTGCCATGACATTAAAGGTGGATGGAGTCATTTTCATTGGTGAAATTAAATGTGTGTCAAGAGGGACCTCCTCATCAATCCTCGTCATTGGCTATAAGCAAAGGTAATTAAATAGCGACCTTTGGGAGTCCCCTATTTCTCTCCTTAGCTTGGAGATAGCTGTCTTTGGATCCTAGCAAGGTTTTAAATATCGATATCAATGTCGTATCGATAAGTTAAAAAAGGGATATATCGCTGATATTGGTGACTTTTAGGGAAATCGCTAAAAAAGGCCTAAAATATCACAAATTTGATGAAAATTAATATTTTAATAACTAGTACATCTCGTAGAAATGTCTAGAAGATAAAAATCATAAATTTTGAATGACATGATAATAGAAATACACCAGTCGCATACTGGCAAAGTCATATATGGAAAAAAAGTGTACATAGCATGATAATAATTGAAAAATATTCATAGTAATGCTATTCACCAGAAAAAATGAAATATCAATAGTATCAGAGTATCAGTAGACCACACCAAGCACGAAGCATCGGTCAATGCCACCAAATCAATACCAGGTTGAGCTTTGACCTAGTTTGATACATCTCCGATTATCTTCCTTTATTCGTAGCATTCTAACATATTCATAGTATGATTCCCATGTCATGTATCTGTATCGAGTATTGTATTCATTGATGTATTATTGATGGTCTTTATCACTGTAATACAGAAGTATTCCAAGATGTGGATATCAACTGTAATTGTTGAACAAGCTGTTCTTGCTTCTAGTTCTAGATCTAACTTAAGTAGACTCATCTCGATGTTTTCTTGAATCTGTGGACCTAGTAGAACCATCTCGTTTCAATGTAGAACCTAACGATTCACAAGGTTTACATTGTCTCATCGATGAATTTCATGGTGGTCAAGGAAGTGGTGCAGTAGAGTGGGAAGTTGATAAGAAAATGGCTGAGGACCTTGAAATGCAAAATATTCAAGGAATATCCCATAACCATAACTTGTAGATGCATGATCACTTTGGGTACTCACTTTCGTGGTGGCTATCATACCCATAGGAGGAATTATAATAAGATGGAGGTTGGTGTAATTGGGGAAGTAATTAAATGAACTTTGTGCCTCATTTTGGGTTGATACTGAGGGTTGGTATAATGAGATCCGTAGCCACCATGGTAACTTAATGATGATGATCCTGGGTCACCTTCAAAGATTGATTCTGCCACTAGATTAGGGGATCTCACTGATGAACTTAAATAATTGATAGACATCATAGAATGGCTTGAGGCATACCCATACCATGTTCCTGCGTCATAATCACAAGATGGACTTGGCACGGGATCTTCATGTATATTTGTATATCTTTGGGTGTATTCATATTGGGCATCCTCTTTAGTCTCTACTAGGACGTTGATGATAATATCCCTCATCTCCTCCATTACTACTTTTTCCATGTGGCTCGTTAACCATCACTGCATCCGTGCATCATCATCATCATCATTTTGTGTTCCTCTTGAAGGTGGCGAATCATCGATTAATTTATCGATTAATATTTTATGATTTTTTATAATTTAGTCCATTGCGAGTCACACAAGGTTGGGGAGAAGAAAAGAAATGGAAAGAATGCGTGTTAATGTGAGTTGCACAAGCAGACAAAGATATGTGATTGAAATATCTCCCATATCGGTCACATATCACCAATTTAATGAAAAAAACTCAACTGCAGTCCTTTGATATCGGCGATATATTAGTAATATCGGTGATATCATGAAAAGAAGAGATGACATGTGATATCGATATGGAGATATCCATCGGTATTGATATATCGACAATATATCGTCGATATGCCAAACCTTGGATCTTAGTGATGATTGGTTGGTGAGAGGTATTTTGGCAGTAGAGTTCCCAAGATCTTTTGCTTTAGTTGCAGATGTGGAGGCTATGGTGGTAGACTACTGGGATCTTGGGGAGGGACGTTCAATAGGAACTTGGATGCCCATTTTGGTGAGACACCTCTCTGAACAGAGGATGATTTGATTGAATTTCTATAGTCGCAGGATTTGTCATTGGTACAACTTTGGAGTGGACCACTAGATGGTTGGCTTTAGGAGAGGGATTTCTTTATGTGATCTGACAGATTTATATCTTAGACTTTGATGGACGAAGATGACAATATCATCAGGGGTTGTCAACTCATTTGAAAGATACAAATGCCTTTGAAGATCAAGATTTTTGGAGGGTTGTCGCAGAGACAAAGAATGAAAACTTATCATTTGAAGTTTGCAACCCTTTCTCCATGTACATCGTTTATAGGGGAGCTCAGGAGTATTTGAGCATCGATCCGTGTCATGCATGTTGCAAGGTCTGTTTGTGAACAGAGTTGGGTGTGCAGTGGGTAGACCATTCTTGTTTGCAGGTGTGCCATGGATAGAAAACATTTGTAGGGAGAAACTGAAGTCTATGGGCTTGTGGACGTTGTCATGATGGGCTTTTTGTATATTTGGCATGAAAATGTCATTCATTCTTTATTATTAAGTGGATGATCATTGGCTAATGGATGATCATTAGCTTTGAGTGACTACTTTTTTACCCATAAAAAAAAAGAAAACATAGACAAATGTGGATCAAGACCGGTCTTATATTTTCCATCCAAATCAAGATCTGAGGAGATGATTGAAGGGGGAGCCTAGACTGTGGTGACACAGAAAGGACGTTGGAGGGAGGCTATCTCCACTGCCTCGCATCACGAGGAGGGCTGCGGTGGTAGCATGGGTGGGGCATGATGCTTCAGGTGTCTCGGTGTAGACCATTGGTCGTGGGAGTGCCAAGAGCCATTTCAGTGTTGGAAGGGCAGAGGGCTCGGTCACAGGAGCGTGGTGTCGCTGAGGGCGGCCGTCTGCTTAGGGAGGAGCAGGTGGGGAGGGAGGTTAGGCGCTTTCGCCTCCACCGACAAAGAAGGTGCCCCTTGCGGAGGTGGACGCGCGATGGTTGGAGGGCGTAGCGCGGTTGGAAGTGGTGGTCGGTGAGGGTCTGGTTGGAGTGGTGGATGAGGGGAAGGTGCAATTGGAGGAGGTTGTTGAGGTATTGAGCAAGCGTTTCTCAGGAAGGAGGGTGGAGATTTGTGGCACTGTTGAAGGGAGCATCCTTGTGATGGGGCTGCAACAGTAGGAAGGCATGTGCTTTTTGGAGCTTCAGTTGAAGAGTAGTTGCCTGAGGTGGAAGTTACCTTGCATCCACGATGGCGTGTCCAAGGAACGACCTCCTGAGAGGGTCGTCGTCTCGTTGTCTATCGGAGGGACACCTTGGTGTCTGAGGACAGTGGAGTGGTGGAGGCCATCGTGGTCCCTTTCGCTTGGTTGCGGGAGAGTCGGGGAACGGAGGTGGTAGGTGGTCCGATCGAGGTTGCTGTGGAGCCCAAGATTGGCCTTCTATTGATGGAGAAGATACTACTTCGGCAGAAGGGGGGGCTTCTTGTGGGTGGTATCCTGCACACCCGTAAGACCTACGATGAAGGGGACCACCTATGTTGTGGTGGTTGGGGGTAAGGCGGTGCAGCAGGGGTGAAGCACTACAGCGGCGGTGGCAGAGGAAGCTGTCGGAGCTCTAGGGTTCAGTAACCCGCGAGCGGGAAGGCGAAGGGACGGAAGGTTGAAATGGCACCTTTAATGGTGTTGGCGGAGGGTGTGAGGGTTGGGGAAGTAAATGCGGAGTCGTGCATGGAGAGGGCGACGATCTTGAAGGAGAAGGCAGGGGTGTTGCTCGAAGGCGAGGAGGCTCCTCGGGTGAGTGAGGCAATGAGGGTGGCTGAAGTGGGCATTGAATCCCACTCCATGCATGGGGTTGAAGTCCGAGGAGGCGCATGCAGAGGATTTCTGGGGGGAATGGTCGAGGGTGACGAGGCGAAAGGCTGCCCCTCTTTATGTGGGGTAGGGATCGGATCAGAGGGGATCCATTTAACTCTCATTCAGATCCCTTGGTAAGTGGCATGATGCTACTGCTCGAGTGAGGAGTCTCGAGAGGGGCACCTCTCTTCCTGCTGCCCCCTTTGACTTCGGGGATGGCGCAAGGGAGGAGAACGTCGGACAAGGAGTCACCTCGCACCAAGCTTTGAGTTCGAAGAAGCCACCCTATGTTAAGGATTTCCCTAAGGAAGGCGATCTCTCCACGCCTTTCTTCGCAGATGGTGATGTTTTGGAGAAGGAGTCCTCTTGGCTGCGAGAGGCGGAGGCGTTGGTGACCTCCCCGCCCCTGGTTGTGATCCCCACCGACGACGAGGAATTCGGGGTTTCAATGGGGGCTCGAGGGGCACCTGATGGGGGGGGGGGACCCTGACCTGGTTGTCGATGGCGGAGGTAGCAAGGTGGAAGGTGGGGTTCCCCTAGCGTGGTGGCGATCGCGTATGGTGCGGAAGAAGGGCAGCGTGCGTTACATCAGGAGGTGGGGATATTGAGGCGGTAGGGATGCCCCGCAAGGTGAGGGTTGAGGGCGAGAGGTGGTCAATGTTCGCACTTAAGGGGTAGGGGAATGACCACGACTTTCACTGGAGATGACGGCTGATGATGAGGAGATCATGTGGCAAGTGGCGGACGTGGTGAGCTTCCATCGGTCCACGAGGAAGGGAGTCACATTTGACCAATGTTAGGCATCATAACTTGGAATGTTAGGGGTCTAAATGACCCCTCCAGAAGGGTAGCACTGGGGGGCTACATCAAGCAATGGAGAGCGGATGTCGTGTCTCTTCAGGAGATGAAGTTGGCGGCATGTGAAGGAGGTCTGTGGAGGAGATTGGAGGCACATGGCTAGAGGGTTTCAAAGCCCTCGATGCAGTTCGCAGATCGGGTGGGCATCTCTTGGGGTGGAAGGGGGATGTACTTACTGTGGAGGATGTTTTCACGGGAAGCTATGTGCTGTTTGCCACATTTGTCAAAAAGAGGGACAACTCCAAGCTGGTGGTGACAGGGGTGTACGGGCCTTTGGAGGCATGGGCGAGAGACGGCTTGTAGGAGGAGCTTGCTGCGGTTGTGGCAAACAACCAGGGTCTTCCCTGGCTGATTGGTGGCGACTTCAACGTCACTTTGCAAGTGGACGACAGGCCGAATGGACGAGGGAGACAGGACCCAGGTTCGGACCAGTTTGCGGAGTTTGTGGTTATGCATGGGTTGATTGACATGGCCTCGATCTCCTGTGCCCATACCTAGAGGAGCACCAATAGACAAAAATCTAGGATAGATAGATTTCTCTCCAATGTAGAGTCGGCTGAGGCATACTCTATGGCCGATGTCTCATCGATGGAGAGGCCTTTCTCCAACCATACACCATTGATGTGGCGACCGGATAAAGCAGGAGCATGCGGCACATATTTCAAGTTCGTTAGATCGTGGCTGCTGGAGTTGGGTTTTAGGGAGGTAGTGGAGGAGAAATGGAGGTTGTTTCAGGTGGATGGATTGGCGACAACTTGCTTGGTAGGGAAACTGAGAGCCTTACGAGACTTCCTGAGGGGGTACAGGAAGGAGCTCAGGGAATCGACGGCTAGAAGGAAGAAAGATGCACTAAATGAGGTGGATTGCTATCCGCGTAGGACAGGGACTGCATGGTGAGACACTTGAAGGTGATATAGGAGGACAAGAAGACAGAGGTAGAGTGGAAGCTGAGGTCCAGGCAGAAGTGGCTAAGGGAGGGAGACTCCAATACTACATTTTTTCACCTGATGGCGTTGGCTAGGAGAAGGAATTGGATTGACTGGCTGGTGATGGGTGGGGATTCCCATTCGGGCAGGGATGAGGTGGGGTGGGAAATGGCGGAATTCTTTAGAGAGTTCTATGGCGATCGCAGGAAAGGCAGATGGAGATGGACGAGGGAGGAGGCGTCGAGGGTGTCCACCTAAGAGGAGACACTCACGATTGCTTTTTTTCAGAACAAGATTAGGAGGGCGGTGTAGGGGCTCAATGTCGACGAGTGCCTAGGACCGGACGGGTTCCTGATTTTCTTCTATAGGGAGTTTTGGACGTTGGTGAAGGAGGTGTTGCAGATGATGGCAGAGTTTGCAGAGGGAAATAAGGGCTTTGACTGGCTCAATAGGTTCTACCTCTTCCTATTACCTAAAAAGGAGGGGGCGGAAGCTATTGAGGACCACAAGCCCATCGCATTATCAAATGCTGCATATGTCATCGTTTCCAAGGTCCTGGCTAACATGTTACGTGGGGTTTTGGAAGGCATTGTTTCGTTGGTGTAGATGGCTTTCGTCCTTAGGAGAGGTATACTTGATGGTTTTGTGTTGGCTACAGAGGCCTTGGCAGCTTGGAGGAGAACCGGGAAGAAAGCTTTCCTTTGGAAGGCTGACTTTAGCAAGGCTTACGATTCCATCCAATGGGAGTTCTTGTGGGCGGCACTTGTCAAGAGAGGGTTCTTGTGACAGTGGCTTGATTGGGTAAAGAGGTGTGTCACGACATCTTTCTCGATCCTAATTAATGGTAATCCAACATGCGGTTGGGTGCAACCTAGGAAGGGGGTCAGACATGGGTGCACGTTTGTGCCGATGCTGTTTGTCCTTACAGTGGACGCCCTTGCTAGGGTAGCATTCAGATCTTGTCAGAGGGGTTTGTTTAGAGGCTTCAGGGCATGGGCTGATAGAGAGATCCCGATGTTACAGTATGCAGATGACACTTTGTTCTTGGTAGAAGGTTCTTTGACGGAGGCTGTCAAGCTGCGTGTACTTCTAGAGCTATTTAGGGATGCCTCTGGTTTGCAGATTAGCTATGGAAAGTCCAGTTTGGTGCCTTGTAATATGTTGGAGGAGGGGGCGACTTGTAGGACAGCGCTTAGGACGAGCATGGGATCTTTACCCATGTCCTATCTTGGCCTGCCTCTCACATATAGGCGTCTTAGACTACAGGATTAGCTTCCACTTCTGGAGAGGATGGAGAAGAGATTGTTCGAATGGGCTTCCAGGTTGTTATTAAGGGGGGGCCAGATTGACATTGGCAAAGGCGGTCCTCTCCATTCTGGCCTATTTCTTGTCCGTCTTCAGACTACCTCGGCAGGTGGAAAGGAAGATCTTAGGATTGATGAGGGATTTCTTTTGGATGAACTTTGGGACAAGGAAGGGGGTAGGATTGCTGGCATGGGAGGAGGTCTGTCGGCTTACGATGGAGGGTGGACTCGGGGTTAGAGATGTTGAAGGTGTTAACCTGAGCTTTCTCATGAAGTTGATAGTGAGCTGGGAGCAGAGTCTTCTAGGTGATATACGTCATGACTGTTATGGCTCCCTTCTCTCTTGGGAGACCCTTGAGTCCCTAGTACCAGGGGCATCACACTTCTTGAGAGGACTGGCGTCAGTGATCCTGAAGGTCCGTGGTTTCTTCACCCTGTATGTGGGTGAGGGGCAGAGGTTTAAATTCTGGTTGGATGATTGGCAGGGAGGAGAAGGGGCGCTTTGCAATAGGTACCCCTACCTCTTCTCGAGAGCAACAAACAAGGAGGCGTCTATTGGGAGTTGTTGGGACAGTACTTGGTGTCCCACCTTTCATGGAGTGTTGTCGAAGTAGACATGTGCAGAGTTCCAGATGATGCTGTAGGACCTTCGGGGTTGGAAGCCTGAGGGAGGGAGGGACACTTTTTTCTGGGATGATGTGAGTTTCTTTGTCAAGAAGGCCTTCCACAAGTTGCATGGAAATGCTTCGACGGTGGACCTCGATCTCCTGCGAGATTGTAGGATGATTTGGTCCATGGATTGCCCTCTGAAGGTTAAGATTTTTATGTGGCTAGTGAAGAGAGGAAGAGTACTCACAAAATCTTAGAGGGTGAGGTGGGTGGTGATGGAGGACATTTGATGCTTCTTCTATGGCGAGGTGGATGAGGACATTCATTATCTTTTTGTTGGATGTACCTTCATTACACGTGTGGAGGGCTTTGGGTATTGATTGGATTGATCTTGGCACTCTCCACGTGTTTTGGGCCTCGTTCCAATGGGGGAATGTATGGGGCGGTGGAAATATCTTCAGGCCGAAGAAGGAAAAGGCGAGGGTGCTAGTGATGCTTTGGTGGGTGTGGATGGGTAGGAATGGGGTGGTATTTAGAGGCGAAATGCTTTATGTTGAAAATTTTGTTTCCTCCATTTCGTCTCAAGTGGTGTTTTGGGAGTCCAACTTGTAGCATCTAACATTGTATCTGTTTAATTTTATTAATGAATCTGCGTGGGTATCACACAGATAATCGCCCTTTCACTTTTCAAAAAAAAAAGTGGATCAAGACCATTAACTTAGGTGCTTCAAAGGAAATGGTGTGAGCAGCCGGAGAAATTTGTGAATCACAGCTTTGTTTATACTGCAGCTGGTGCATTGGTTTTGCAATATACTCATCCGATGGCACCTTTGACTATGAACTTACTTATAGATTATTTCCATCTTATGGTGGATCTGTCATTGCAATTAACATGTTGTGCTCTTTTTGAGCCTAGGTAAGCCTCATCTAGCTTTTAAACCGTTACATGTGAAATGACAACTGAATTTTAATATAAAATTCCAGGATTTCTTGCTAAGACAGGCTTTACTCTTCTTGATGTTGTTAGTCAACGAGTCTAGCGAACTTATCTAGGTGATTGGTATTGGGGGTATATTCTTGCTAGGTAACTAGCCCAGCTTTCATATTGCAATATGTGAGGATATTATTGCTATTATAATTAACAGCTCTTGCAGAAAACCAGATATCTGTGAAAACTTCTCTACAGGTTTGTTTGTTGACAAATTTATTTTAGCCCCCTTTTCTAGAGTGGTACTGGGGAGGCTGAGTGTAGAATATACTTGGTGCTTATTTTGTTGCAAATTAGATGCCAATTGGTGGTTGAAGCAGGTCCTTTGTTCCTGAAAATATGAGTTGACTTGTGAGATGATTTAAATTTCCCAATTTCATTCAGTCTACCCATGCTCATTCGACCACCTCACTGTTGCTTCTGTTCTCCAACAGGGTTGGGTGGGTGGGGCGAGGGGGGTGTACTGTTTTGATTGCTTCACCTTAATGTTCATATGGTTAAGTGCGGAGGGGGAGAATCTCAATGAAGATTACTGTTCAGGGAGCAGGGGGGAGACCTCAGGTTGAAGCGCCTTAAAAATTGGATGTCAGACATCTTTAATTTGTCTGTCCATCTTTGAATCAAAGTGGCATCTGGTTGGATTGGCTCTTCCAGCTTTGATTCCTTTTGCTGTAGTTTACATGTGGGTCACTCGAGCATGACTTTTATATCTAAATGTGATAAGACTTGAGCTATCACTTTTGTTTAGCCTATATGGCTGGAATGAAACGGTTGTTTGTTTTGAAGAGATATTCCATACATGAGAATGTTGTAGAGAGTATCCCATCCCTTTCCAGGTTTTGACTCGTGATTCTGGAAGCCCTGAATTGATTTTATCGTACATAAAACTAGATTGATCATAACGCTGGACAATCATCCCTTTTTCCTAAAAAATGGATGAATAATAGATATGCTCTGTGGTACATTTTTAAAGTGCTCTGCTTAGAAGATAAAATTGGTGGAATCTTGGTTGCTTGCTCTAAAAATGTGTATTACATTGTGTATGTCATTAATGATCAATTCTTTACTGCTTTATTGCAGATTACTTATTCTGGAGCAATATTAGAAGTCTGCATGAGGAAACTTGTCTTTTATCCTGAAATTGTGGGATTCATTGAGGAAGAGAAAGACCAATTTCCAGAAGTTAAAGTGCAATATGCGTATTCTTCTCCACCAAAACTGATCATGCTAGATGATGTTGGTAACCGTAAAGAAACAATAAGGTTAGCTTTTTATCTTACTTTTTTTTTTTCAGGTGTTGAGCTCATTGTTGGTATAGTTATTATTTGTAATAATTTGTCTTGTGTTACTGAGATCCAAGATTTGATGCAGTTTAGCACTGTACTAGTGTTTTTACTAGCATATTTTTATTCGATTATTAAGTCTGGATTTCTTTCCTTTTTATGAGAAGACCAACCTAGAATTCTGAAGGGGTTAGATAGGGTCCTTTCGGCCAACAGCATCGCACAGTGGAGCTCTCCCTTCCTGTAACATGCACATCATCTTTCTGTGTCTTGGACACCAGCATCTAAGTCAGTTTTTTTTTTAATCAAAATCTATGTTGATTTTTTTTGTCTCTATACATGAGATCAGTGATAAGGTACATATCTGACTTAATTCCCACAAGAACCATATCAATTTTTGTACCCATCTGGTTAGTTTTTCACATTGAATAATTCTATAAATATCAACAATATGCTTTTCGAAAAAAGGACTTTCATCAATATGTAATCTTATTGAAATCTGCAATTATAATGGAGGAGAGCCCTGTGGGGCATAGAACAGTGGTGGATTGTTGATCCTGAGCAGTGGAGGCCCCTGGTTTCTGCCTCCCTGATGTTAAAAGAAATTATAATGGAGGAGAGATAGTCTGGAAAGATCTCCCTTGGGGAAAACATGGGATGTCAGGAAGATGGTGGTCTGTGGTTGAGAGGAGTCTTCATAGGAAAGAGGCTTAATTGGGAGGTAAGAGGAATAGCATGCAGATGCTGTGCTTTTGTTGCGGTGGTTGTGGGCATCTTCCAAAGGATTGCAGGGACCCAATCTGTTGCCGATGATGTGGGGAGTTGGCCACTGTTGGGACTCCTGCAAGGATGGGTTGTCACAATGGACCTATCGAAGATAGTGCTATCAACTGTGATGGGTTCCATGTTGTTGCCAATGGCTTTAGAGAGGTGGGAGCTCCATGTTCTCTTGCTATCAAAGATAACTTGCACTGTTGGACTGCTATTTGGTTGGGTGATGCAATGGAGGATAGTTCGACATTGAGGGAGGGCGAGAGGAAGTTAGGGACTAGGGGGTGATCTTGGGGTGATGGTCTGTCTCATGTGGGTGCAAGGAAGTTCCCTTTTCACTTTTGTCTCACAGGAGGTCTTGCTGGCTTTGAAGTTATGGGTCTTGCACCTGAAGAGTGGCTTACCGTGACTTAGGCATTCGATGAGCTTTGATGGAGCTTCTGCAAAAGGTCTTTCTTTCTTTCTTTCTTTGGAAAAAAAAAAGCCTTCAAACTCAATATGCACGATTGGCTTAACAAAAACACTGTTTGCTCTGATTGCATATGTTTTGGCAGAGATATCTGTATTCCACATGTTTGCCTTCTGATTGCTGTAGGAAGTCATCCCCAGAATGGAAGGTCTCAGAATGGAAGGTCTATCTAGAAGATTCCTTTGGAAGGGAGTGAATGAGCAAGATAGAGGAAGCTATGTGGTGTCATTGAAAGATGTTTGCCATCCTTGGAAGGAAGGAGGACTAGTTATCTATAGATTGAGAGGCATGAATGAGAGGCCCTATTGCCCAAGTGGTGTGCCTTGCTGATGGATGTCAGTGGTAGGCTTCCTAGATGGATTTTGGAGGAGGTTTATGGTCATGTTTGACATTAGGAGGATTGTGGTGGCAGACTTCAATTTTTTTATAAGGGCTTTAACAAGATCTTTCCTAAGTTGGAGCAGTACTCCTAGGATTGTCAGAATTGTGGGTCTCAGGTTTTGGCATGATTCTTAGCATTGCCATGGTCCGTCTCAGGATGCTTTCTCCCATATGTTTTCTTTGGCATAGGACCAGGTGGCCCATATCTGAGATTGCTGGTCTGGACCAATGTCTATGGGTGGTAGGGGATGTTGGATGCCGACCTTTCTGTCAGGCTTTTCTGGTGCTTGTCTGGATGACTTGTTACGGATTCTTGATTTCACTGCTGGCACAGTCGTGAGGCCTGGTATTGAGGATGGATGTGAGTGGGAAGATGGTGATTTTACAGTCAAAAGTCTTTTGAAGTGTCACTACAGGATCAAGATGAAGACTTCATCAGGAACTGTGGAGACTTCATCAGGAATTATAGAATGCTATCATCTGTGAAGGCACCGTTGAAGACCCCTTTTTTCATTTGTGAGCTTTGATGATAGAGGCTTATTACTGAAGTGATATGTTTGAGGTGGGATCCACAGGCAGATGATAGATGCATATTGTATAGGGATGGGGCTGAGGATCTTAAGCATGTGTTCTTTAGTTGCCTGAAGACTTGCTTAATTTGTCTCAGATGGGCTTGAATTGGATCAACAATTCCTATTTAATGCCTTTTGGATTTCTTTCAGGAGGGTCATGCGGCAAATGGTTTGACATAATATAGATCAAAGGAGAGGGCAGTTCCCCTAGTGGTTAATGGGCTACTTGGTTGGAAAAAACTACGTTATTTTTAAAGGAGCAAGAGAATACATTGAGAATATTGTATTCTGAGCGAAAATGTGGATGGAGTGGGGTAGTGTACTCTTTCAACACCTGATATAACCTCGTCTGCTTATTGAAGCAAGCTAGAAGGCTATTTCTCTTGAGTAGTCTTCCTTTTACATTTCAAAAAAAAATTGTATTGTAATACATTGGAGACGAATGGTGTTAGTTTTTGTATATGCCTCCGTAGCAGCATAGCTATTTTTTGCAAAAATTAGACTGAGTCGAGCCCTCACAATAACAAAACCTTTTTTATGTATTCTTTAACACCACTTAGATCTGTCATGGACCTTTCTGGGGCTTAGATCTAAGTAGTTGGGATAATGTCTGACGGTTTCTTTCTAGCACTTCTTCTGTTTTCCTTGACTCCTCCTGGTGGCTCAACAACCAACCTTTCAACATATCCTGATTGGGAAATCAGCGGGCCTTTTCAGATGTTCGAACCACCTTAAACATCCTTTATTTCCCTCAATTGGTGCCACCCGAACATTTCCTTGTTAGGTTCATTGAGAATGTGATCTGTCCTTGTTTAGCTACACGTCAGAAAAACATCCCCCCACCTTTTGGCAAGGACATGGCTACAATTGATAACCCAACTCTTAGATCCATATGGCATGATGGATCTGCTATGATACTTTCCTTTAAACTTCTGAAAAGCATCTTCTTGTTACACAAAATACTAGAAGCTCCTTTCCAATCCAACTAACTTGCATTGATTCTATGCTTGAGTTATCCATCGATTTCTCCATTTTGTTAAAAAATTGACTTGAAATATTTAAAAACATCTTTCTACAGAATGCAGTCTTTGGCAGGAGGCCTTGGCTATGGTAACCATGACAGTTGCACAAACAAAGAAACTGGTTAAGAAATGGTACATTGCTAGGAGTCTGATTGGTGGATGCCGTTAGCAAGTAAGCAGGGCATTATACTCATTTCCAAGAGAATTCATTATGTGGGTGGAGAGGGTGGGAACGGAAAAATGAATGGGGAAGTTGGGGATAAGGTGGTCCAGATTACTGAGGTTCAAGAGTCCAACTCGTGTTTCACCTTGAGTCTGTTAATGAGCAGAGTTTGAGCTGAGATATTATACGTCTTAATGTTTGAAACTTGAGCCGACTGCTGTTTCATTTTTGCTAAGTCCATATTGATTTTTATGACCTATGCATGAGTACAGTAATAAATACATATTTGGCTTAATTCCTGCCAAAACAATATCGATTTTTGTACCCGTGTATTATTGCAGGGAGGGCGTGTCAATCTGAGTTCTTTATATGCCTCCTAGCTTTGTAGCAAATGTACCCTTATACATTACAAACGTAATCTTTTCTAGATTATTTTTCTTGTGTAAAGTGAAACTAGAATGAGACTGGGACATAGTCTGTGTGGGTAATAAACTAGAAAAGAAATAGGGGAACGCCATATGAGAAGGGGTTTGATGTAGTAGTGGTTATTCTATGGGAAAAGAAAATGAATGGTGAAGCTCTGTTGATGGAGGTGAGAGAAACATAGAAAATACCATGGAAGGTTTGATCAGTGGACAAAGACATGAGATGATAAAATTTAGGGTGTGAAAATAGCTACCCAACTTCTTTGGGATGAGGCCTTGGTTGTGGCAACAATGAAGGGGGGAGAAGTGTACTTGGTCAAGATATGGTGCATTACTGCGAGTTTTTTTTTGGTTGATCTTATAAGGGAGTAGGCTGGGGAGTACATTGGGTTCCGAGATGATGAGTTTATTTTGTGGGTGAAGAGGATGGGAGAGGGAAGGAAGTGGGGGAAAAGCTCAAGCACAAGAGCTCAGCTTTTGTTTTGCTTGTGCTGAGATATTGGGCTTTATATGATCCTTTATATGATCTCATACCGAACTATCTGCCTGCTTTGCTAACTTGGCTTAATGAAACATTTTGTGTATTTATTTTGCTTAATTAATGGCATAAGCTGTAGCTCTGTGGCTTGCTCCAGTTAAAGGTTGGGCATGGGGTGGATTCTGTGCCCTTGTCCATACTTATATGATAGAAGCCAAATTGGGCTGATTTTAGGGGTTTGGTCGAAGTCAAATCAGGTTGATCTTGGAGCTTGGTTTGACTTCTGGATGAATCTTTATATCACAATGGAGAAAAGCTGGTCGTCAAGGGTTTGGGAAGTTTTACCTCTCTTTATTTGATGCGGGACGCTTTACTATGGGGCCAGTTAGGAGTGGTTTTGCAGCCCCCTATCCATCAGTGGGAAGTGCTTCCATTTGGATACGAAATTTTGATGGATTATCCTTCTTTTTTTAGTAAAATTAACTAATAATTCATCATGCAGGACACACAGAAAAAAAAAAGGAGTATCAGTGGACATGAAATTGGGGTGTGAAAATCATGTTGAGCTCAAGTGTGGATCTCTCCAGCTTGTTGGAGTTTTGAGTTCAGCTCAAACATGCCTGATTTGGGTCAGCCAGGCTTGTTTGGCACTGATATACCACCCTGAGTCTTCTTAGTTCTCCATCTTTTATTGCTTGTTTTCTCATTGTTTTTTTTATTTTTCCTTTTGGGTGTAGCATTTACTCAAACTTATTGGCACTTCTCTTGACATCAGAATTGATAATTGGAAGAGGGAACACATTCGGCAATTTCTGAAAGGAAAGGTGAAACCTCGTTCGGCTGCAATATGAAGACTTCTTGTGCTCCCTGTAGAGAAACTGTTTTCTTTCTTTTCTCTTTTTCTTGCAACTTGTGCTTATTTGAGAACAAACATATGATGCCCTTACGATATTGGTTTCTGGAAAAATCTCCCGTCTTATGGGACCTCTGATAATGCTCACCCCCTTGTGGCAAGTAAGCTTCAGAAAATAGCAAATGTATTGAGATTCGAAGTCTTGATATGTGAAACAAGTTTTACGGGATAATTTTGATTAGGATGAAGGACACTAAATTGTTTAGTCTTGTCAACATGTGATGATTTCGATAATATCTGGTAGTTCTTCTCTATGGGCCTGTTTTGATGTTGTGGGTTTGGGAGGAGGGGAAAAGTTGTGGAGGAATAAATGTGGGGATATCGCCTATTTGTTGTTATGGAACCAGGGCTGGATAGTTGGAGGAATACCCTTGACCTTTTGGTTAATGCTTATGTTTGGAAGAAAGAATTTGTGGTGGGATATTCCTTTCGATAAGAAGCTAGTTGAATTAATGTGTAATATCAGAATGCCCTTGCCTATTTAATTGTATATATATAAAACAATATAGGCTGATTATATTTATGTTAAGTGCTTGGGAATTGCACACGCAAAATTCGCTAGATTCAACATGGAATTAGAAGGGGAGGTTTCCGGCATTGATAAACTGACTAGAATAGGAGGTTTCCTTTCCCCTTTTCTGTAAACTTGGAGGTTTGCTTTTCCATGTGCTGGAGAAATCGTTGCTTCAACGATTAAAACAGCCTTGCCAAGCACACATGGGAGGATCCAAATCCAGTGAAACCATTAACAAGATACTAATCCGTAGAATTTAATTTATTGCACACTAAATTATATATGGGCCCTTAAAGGGGACTTTCATTATGCATTTGAGAAGCAAAAGGAAAAAAAGTATAGTTACATGTAGGGTTATTAATCGAATTGTACAAACTTAAACAAAAAAATGTCATTGGGGCTGCTTTGAAATGGAGCTCCCTTTGGATATAAAAATGTAATAAGATGATTTAAACCTTGAATAGAACTTCCACGAGCAGGTCAAGAAGAGAGGGGGAGATGGGTCCTCGTGCCTGAGGCCCTTAACGCAAAGAAGCACCATCATATAAGATAGATGTACTCAAGGGGTAGACCACAATCTAATGAAAGAAAGCAGCCCTTTAAGGCAACTGTTAAAGGACTTTATATGGAACACTCCATTTGAGACGGTCATAGGATTTTTAGAGTTCTAATTGAAACATAACAATCGTGCGAAAAATTTTCTTATTAAGCATTTGAGCCAATTCAATAGTAGTAGAAATATGATTGAACATAGATCATCCTTGAATAATGACATCTTGCTCGGGAGTAACAATGTGGGGGTAAAATAGTGCTCTATCAATTTGCAATAATTCCAAAAATCAATCTACAAAAAGTATTACAAGCTTATCAATCCAGCATCTATGAGCTCGATTAGTTCATTTTCATCAAATGAGAGTCGAAAAAGTAGTGTTCAAAGCCCCGTTAATTTTCCAAGTGAAGATCCAGTCAACAACATCAAGAACATCCTCACAAATATTGCCCCACCAGACTAAGAAGAATTTCTTCTCATGGGACATGGCTTTGAGGGTCTTGAGAATTTCTTCCTCCGAGGGAGGAGAAGAGAGAAGGCAATTGTCTTCCTCACTTGGTGATTGTCCTAGGAAGGCAAAGGTCCTCAACGGCCTCAACATTCTTCATCGTGAGGAGGTTAAAGAAGTCAAATCATTTTTGTTGCAAGTCAAATCCTAGGAACCTCTTCTTATGGTTGAAATCGAGAAAGCACGTGTTTTTTTAGTAGCTCTACAATGTAGGAATGCACGGAAGAACTTGGTATTATTGTTGCCTTGAACCAAAAAGGGGATCTTGGCCGTCTTCCTAAGTAGGTCCTCATCATACATGAGGGTGTTATCATCAAGCTAAGATAGGTGTTCGGGAGGTACGAGGAGATCTTGCCATTCTAATCTTTCCTAAATGGTAGTGATAAGATTGGTAATATCCTCAAAGGTGGTGCAATTTCAGCCCTTAAGAGCATATCTAAGGTGATTGAGCTTGATAGCTTATCAATAGGGGATTATACTCATTATGGGTCATGTCCTTGGCATGTTACCATGTGAGAGTAACCAGCTCAGTGAATTTATCATGCATAATCCACATATTTTTAGATCTAATGAGGGCAGGATGCTTAGTAGAATCATCCAAAAGGGAAATCTGCGTAGGTCCATGATTTGAACATCTATGGCTAAGATAAGAAGTACGGAAGTTCAAATCCAAACATAAAGAGTTCATTAAATATCGATCTAATGCCTGATAAGTACGCCAAAACCCCCCTTGCCATGACACCAAGAAAGATGGTTATTCTCCAAAGGGCATTCTAGGAGAGCCATTTATCAATGAAACCCTAATTCAACTGTAGCTCAAAATCAGAAGGTCTCCTCTCCCCTTCCTCCCTCTCTCCCATTTTTTCATCAGTTGCAAGGATACAATTAAATTCCCTGGCTAAAAGCCAAGGGAATTCATCTTTGAAGTAAAATCAAGTAAACAAGCCCATAGCACTCTACTCATCTTATGAACATAAGCAACATAAAGATAGAAATCAGGAAAGTTTTGCTATTCCCAATGCACTGAAGCATCAATACTTGTTGGAGAACATTGAAAACCTCAATTTGGATTGCAGAATGCTCAAAGCACCATATGCTTGGGGTTGAAGGGTGTGCAAAGCAGTGATCAAAAGCCAAGTTCAAGGGAGACACCTTCCGAGTAATCCAAATAGAAAATGCTTCAACTATGCCAACAAAATCCAAACCCATTTCACGCATTGATAGGAAAATGCTCGTTGTAACGTATTTTGTAATGTATATTGTAAAAAGGACACGTGACAGTCTATTCTTCTTAAATCACAAGCTTGGTGGGTGTTATGTTGCTGCTTACCCCATAGAATCAAATATCACCCTATAATTTTTGAAATATCATCGGTGATTTTAAGTTGTAGGTGAAAATCATTAATGATTTTGTTAATCTTTAATACCATGTGCATTGTAAGAGATACGTAACCTTTTGCATGGTAATGATAAATATTATTAGTGGGATTTTGAATGCATCGGTACATTTCACTTATGGGTCCATCCGGATGTATTCTCATGTGTGAGAAGGGAACGTGTGACATGATCCTCACTTTTACATTGTAAAATATGTTTCTTTACATTTTGACAACAATTTAATATACAAGATGGTAAAGGAATTGATTATTCCTCTACAATTCTAAATCAGTAGAAATCAATCGAGGGCTATCCCGGGTGCATTTAGTGATCAACATTAGGTGCCCAAATTAGTGGGAAATGGACATCAAAACCTGGAGGTCTAAAAGAAGCAAGCTTGATTCATGAAAACCAACCTAGAGTAGAGCACATGAAATTAGTGCACCCAATCAGTAGAAGGGATCAGGAGGACAACTTTTTTTTTTGAAAGAGAAAAAGGACTACTGTTGATATTAGAAGCGGTCCGATTTTATTAATAGTTTAGAAGAGATTACATTGATTGCCAGAGCTTAAACTAGGATCCGTTGGACAAATTTCACCATGGTGCTATTAGTAGTAGTAGATTCTAGTGTAAAAATGCGTTGAAAGCGAACATAGGTATCATGTTTAATAGCTTAATGACTAGCATCCAACGAAACGAGTGAAAAGGAAGTAGAAACTAGTGTATTTTGGCAAAGAAAATTATAGAAACTAACGTATTTCAACAAAGAAAATTAAGGATGTTATAAGGAGGTTTAGGCTTGCAAGCCCTTGCAATCATGGTGGTAATAAGGGAGCAAGCAAGGTAGGGCTACTAATCGAGTCTAACTCTTTAAATTTGAATTAATTTTGATTAAGCAATTATTCGTTTCATTTTGATTTGAATGAAATTAATTGAATAAGAATCATATATCTATATATTCGATAGCTTAATGAATCGAGTTTTTATTTTTATTTGAATTTGATTTGAAAAGATTCAATTTAATTCAATACATACATAGGGTGAGAGGAGAGCATCTTAGCCGTTGATTATCCAAACAGTGGTGATTTTTCTTCCTCAAGTCATCTAGACCCAACTTTTGTTAAGAAAAGGTCACGCGAACTAATAATCTTTGCAATTTCCCAAATGCATGCATTCCCTTGCGTCTTTCTCCCTCCCCAATCCACATATCAAGTGAACATTCCCCTTCTCCCTATGCATTGTGCACCACTTTCACGCATCCCACTTTCCCAACGTTACCCTCCTCTCATCTTCTTCCTTAGCCAGCACCCATCCTCCCATCTCCCTACATTACATCTTGTACACTTACATATCATATAAATGTTTGATAAATGCTCAACAAATATTTGAATCCTTAAGAGATTGAATTAAAAGCTGATTTGAATTCAATTCAAATTCAAATTTACTTAATGAATTGAATCCAATTCTAGGTGCATTAAGTGAGATTTGATTCATTTAGAAACCCCTAAAGTAAGAGAAGCAACCTCTTAAGTAGTAATAATTGCATAGGGTTGTTGGTTGATTTCACATGGAGAGCAAAATGGTAAAGAGAGCCAGCAGATGTTGGCTTTCACCTCACAACCGAGACAAATGGGGCTTAGAGGAGGCCCTGAGGGTTTTGATACCCCCTTGGTGAGTGTTAGGAGGAGGAACTAGACTACTCAAGGGGATGCTCCATGAGTGGACCGGTTAGAATATCCCTCATCCCAACAAGGAACTAAAAAGAAGAGAATAAAATTAAACAAATGTAAGAGGCCAAAACATACTTTCCAATCCCTACGGCCTCATATGTAGTGTGGAGTAATGGGTTGAGTTGGATTGAATCCGATCCGAAAAAATTTGACCTAGTCTAACCTTGAATTTTATATGGGTTAGATTTAGGTCTTGATTTTTAAGAAAAATTTGGGTTTGCTCCTTACTCGACTCGAGCCCAAAAAAGTTCAAAGAGGCTCGTTGGGCCTAGATCCATTTATATATAGTAGTATCTATTAAGTTGTAAGATTATCATAAAAGTATTAGTATATTTTATTCAATTAAAAGAGTCATTGTAATTATAACAATCTAATTCTAATTTTAAATTGAACCTTAATTGGACCTTACTTAGATAATAATAAAAAATAAACCTTTGTGGACTTACGTAGTTCCTATTTAAAATTATACTAAAATAGGTATAAAAGATTTTATGGACTTTAACGAACTTTTCTGGATCCAACCTAAAGACCTGACTCAAACATTAAAATTGAATCCAACCTAATTGAGTCCTGGGTTCATAAACATGAGCCTTGGGCATGGCTTGGGCTTTGATTCGGTAGAAATTTTAGGTCTTCGACCTAGCCTAAAGCTTAAAAAATAAAATGAACCCTTTTGAGTTTAGATTAGGTCGGATCAGGGTTTAGGTGCTTCACCCTACCCACATGGTTGAAAAGACTCAAAAGGTGATTGTTGAGGGACCCAAGTCCCAAACCAATTTAACAAACAAAGCCACAAACTGATTATGGGCAACTGATGGTTACCATTTTGATACAGCCGTAAAACTAATATAGTGAAGTTGGCTTTGGATCCACGGTGACATCGGTGGTTGGTTCTTTTTCTTTGTTCTGTTTTCTGTTTTCAAGGATGAAACTTCATTAATAGGTAGGAACAACATATACTGAAAGGGGAACGCACCTCCCCCGAAAGAGAGTAACAGTATGCTCCGTATAGTGTAAAACAAAAACAAAAAAACACATAACTCTACTTCTGAGGCTAACTCCACGCTTGGGTAATGATACATGCCATTAAAACATTGCTGATGATATGCGTAAGACAAAATAATACTAGTAAACAAAGATCGGCAAGGAGTCCGATCATGTTAAGTTCGATTTCTAGCATGACTCATAAACTAACAACCACATAGCACAATGACATAAAAAAAAAACCACAACCACAAAATGGTTGAGGACGATTGCGGAAGTGACGATGGAGTTCCTCGACTGGAGATCACCGACAATCGGCATCGATCATGGTAGAGCATCGCAGATGGCCAACAAGAAAGGGGACCATAGTCACACAACCCATCAAAGACGTAGCAATTGCCACCGAGGAGAAACCATGAATAGCTATCCTATCTGAGCCAAAATCTCGGAGTAAGGAGACTCCACATATCGTAGCCAACCAGCAAGAAGAATGCCTACGAGAGAGAGCATCCTCCAAAAAAAGGGGCAATGATGTCAGAGGACTCTCAACTCTCAGGGCTAGTTTACTTGAGGGGTTAACCCCTTTTTTGAAGAGTTAACCCTTGTTTACTTGGAATGTTAACTCTCTTTTAGTTAATATAGGTTAAAAGCTCTTAATACTAGTTTGTCTAACACCAGTTACTACTGGTGTTAGGCAAACTTGTGTTTAAGTCCCACGATTTTGTTGTGCTCTTGCGATCTCTGATTCAAATTCTTAACACTACTAATAAGTAAACACTATAAGGGTTAACACTCCAACTTAATATCAATTCAAGTAAATATAAATTGATGTTAACACTACTATGTAAGTAAATATAATTAAAGATTAACACTAATTTTATATTTCTTTATATCATTTGCTTAACCTTCCAAATAAATTAACTCGAGAGACTGCTTGGTGCACGGGAGAAGTTAGCTATAGTTTGAGGAGTGATGATGGAAGTATGGTGATCAAGGAGAGTTGCAAGCGTGAGGTAGGAGGGGCCCAAGGTGGACCTGAAACTACTAATTATTACTTTCATTTTTAAAAAAAAATTATTACCTTGATTGCAACAGTTGAGCTCAAAGCAGCTGCGGAAGAGATGGGGAGCAGCAAAGGCTGCTCCTTGGGACTATGCATTTCAACTGAAAGCTTTCGCAAAGAACGAAGAGAAATGTCACGGAGAGACAAGGAAGAAGCCCGGAAATCGTTGAGAGAAGACCCAACCAACACTAAGCAAAGCCCTAGAATTTATCTACACATGTAGCCTTAGTTATTGTGAGCCTGAGCATAATTTTTTCTTTTTTTTAAAGAATAAAAGTGATAATATTATACTAAAAAAAAGTCATCCGACCAAGTCAGGCATAACGCCCATGCGGCTCCCAAAGAAAAGAAATGAAATTATACAAATCCAAACAAGAGTCAAACACAGTAACAAGCCAAAGAATAAATTACCCAAGGAGACCCATTACACTTCTAATGATTTCCAATCCGTCGGATCTGAGCATAAATTCAAGCCTCTTGAATATCTATATCCTAAATAAAGAAGAGTGCGAGGCATCCGCTTCAGCTACGTCACCCAACTTCGATTCCGCTCCATACGGCTATTCCGATCATGCTCTGGGTCCCATTTGACAAGGGAAAATACTTACTAGGAATAAAAATTAAAAGTAAATGAAATAAATGAATTAAAAGATTTTATTCTACTTGAGTGTTTATTGGATTTATTATCTTATCAAAGAAATTTGAAAATTTTAATATTTATTTGGTGAAATAAGAAGAAAATTAATTGAAAAAAAGAAACATACAAAATTAACCGATGAAGTTAGATAATTCTATTGGAAGAGATGAAATCGTCTAATTTTAAAATTATACCCTTAACTTTAAAATCACATAATTCCAAAATTAAAGGTAACAAACATGAAATCAGACATGAAATTAACTTTTATTCCGTTGACCTTACGTTGCTCTCACTCTTCCTCTCCCTCTGTCTCAAATTCTTACGTTTCTCTCCCAAATCCGAATATTGTCACTTAATTCATGACATTTTTTTTTTGATTTAGCCATTGACATTTTCCTCCTTCTCAAACAACCACAAAGGAAGTTTGTGACTTAATTCATGACAAAGATGTTATTGTCTTTATGATTAACTTGCAGTATGCAGTGCCTCCATGTGAAAAAAAAAGTTATAAATATTAATTTGTGCTAATATTTAGCATAATCTTATTATAAAAATAAAACAAAAATCTCTTATCTCCTACTGAGTAACGTCATCCCATCATTAAAAAAAAAACTAACCTCCTCTCATTCGAGTAATTAATTTGATTTCTTAAACATTTCTACCATTATAAACCTTATCCGTAATCTAAAAGAAAAATCTCAAAAAAATATTTCTTCTTCCAAAATAAATTTTATAAAAAAATCTTTACATTTACTGAAAGCAAATCTCATGAGAGAATCCTTACATATTTTTACTTTAAAATCAATCGCATGGTTGTCGAAGGAGGATATCATCTGTAACTTTTGCAACAGTTTTTTAAAATTTTAATAATATTTTCATAATTTATATTATTATTAATCATCGAATATAATGTAAATAAAAATTAAATTATAGATTAAATTTTATTAGAGTGATTTTTTAAAATATTTAATCAAATTATATATTATAATTAAATATATAAAAATTTCACAAACTCCTGCATCCTTATGGGACTAGCGGTGCGCTGTGTTGTACGTATGGTAATATTTTTTTTACTAAGATACGTAATGGTAAAAATAAGTTGGAGTTATAACAAGCACATGTACGTGGTACAGTGATTGTAATAATAATATATTAATTGGAGTTATAAGTTAAACATTTATGGTCCAATTTATCCAATTAATATTACCCTGTGTCACGTACGGTACTTGTGTCAAGCACAAAATGTTAGAAAATTAAAAATATGCAGTATGATTCACGTGTAAAAAGTTATTGCATCCAATATTGGATCAACCCTGAACGGTGAACAAGTTATCTCGCCATGAAGTTCATGATAAAGAGTTGATACTTTAGGTAGCATTTGGCAATGCGACGACATATGCACCGGTCATCTCACCTCTGAAATATTCGTTACAGTGTCAAAAGGATATAAATGGGAGAATAGGTCCGTAGTGTGGTTTGTGGGTATATATGGCGTCAAATTTACTATTTATCGTAAAACTCAATGAAATTCAAATTAGATATTAACAATTTAAACTATATTTATTCACTTACCTCGTGCAAATTATTACTTATCCTACCACTATTAAGTGCCTTCAATGATAGTATGTATCTGCATGGATGGTCAATAATCATTGGGATAGGTTAAAATGACTGTGACAAAAGATCCCAAAGGCTATTTCGACGGGTCTTTGGAGTTGTTCTTTTGAGAGGTGTCACTGCTGGCTATGTCGACGGTGTTGTACCTAGAGTTACAGTAACGGTCACATTTTCAAAGCAAGGTTCGAAGTATCGATATCGATGTCGTGTCGATTAATTTTCAAGTGCATGTATCATGGGTACGTTGAGGGCATGTTGTGAAAATATCTATGTATCGACGTCAGGTTATCGAGATTATCAATGACCTAAAATTATCCGTATTAATATTTTCCATGTTGAAGATCTAATCTGCTAGGCTAGCTGGCAACAGTAGCAGCAATAGTAGCAAACTGCAATAGTAGCAGTAACAGTAGCAGCAGTATTGTAGATGTAACGACCCGATTCCCGAATCCCTACGAGACACGAGAATCGGACTGACTCTACTAATCCCAAGACCCAGTCGTCCAATGAGAAAGTAACCAAAAGAGTAGTAAAATAAACCACATTCACCATGTATATAACTAGCAGTAACAAAATATAGCAGTAAAGGAAAGAACCACTATAGTATGCACCACCACAACAGTAGAGAAATAAACATAAATATAAACATGAAGTTTACATTAAAGAGAATACAAGGAGTAACAGAAAATTACTCACTACAGCGGAAAGAAAGTACGGAAAGTACTACGGTAACCCTATTGGACCCTACTAGGCCCAGCGCCCTCTGCAGCCGCTGACTCTGGCTGCTCAACACCTGGTCCTTAAAAGGTAACAAGAGTGACACGTCAGCGAAACGCTGAGTAGAGTGGCAACTATAAGCTAGAAGAAGTAGAGTGGATAGTAGTTGTTATATTTTTACTTTCTTCTTTTATACCTTTCCATTTATTCACTATTGATTTACTTCTCAGATCCTTCTCTTGATCTTGAATGTTCCTCGTGGGAACGATCTTGATTGCAGTCTTTCCCGAAAAGTAGAAGTAACACGTGGTGCTCTCCTGGTCGGGAGAGTCCCCCGTGGTGGTCCTACTCTCAGTTAACCACCCCAAGGTCGCTGTCAGACGTAACGGTGACTACGGCACGCGCGACAAACGCACGAGTAGCTACCCTGCACTGGCACGCGGTTAGTCGTTTCCGTTAACGGGTGCGCCCAAAGCACAACACGGAACTAGTATAGGGCAGAGCTCTCTCAGTAACAGGGGTCCAACCCCTCCACAGTAACCAAATAGGGGTCTCGCCCCTCCACAGTCCGCGCACCCTCGCCTGACTACCCTGGTTTGCTCAGTGGGCCTAACAAGTCGGTGTAGGAGAGCTAGCCCGTGGGGCAGCTAGTGCTCTCCCTACACTAGTAGCTCTCCTCGGTACTGTGTACACGAGGGCCAAAAGTCAGTATAAAGTGGCCAGTCCTAACCCCGGGTCCCTGGGGCGGCTAGCTCCGCTTTGCACTAAACAGGAGGACAGTTGCTCTCCTTGGTACTCCGTACTCAAGGTCCAGCTCACTTCCCCAATTCTATTCCATTCCCTTTCCAGGAGTTCTACTCCTAATTCCCCGTAGGGTTCAAGCTCTTTTAATTCAGCCAATTTAAGTTTCACCGTTCCAGCTTTACGTTCATACAATCCATGTTCTCAGTCATACTTATTCATTCATAACAGGCAGCTGTTAACCAATTTACAGGCAGTTATCATTTCCTTTCTACTTTTCCAAGACTGCAATGGTTATATATTCAACTAGTTTTCCAGTCCTAGGATTCATGCCGTACCCTAGGATCTATCATTCAATCTAGTTTTCCAGTCATAGAATTCATGCAATGCCCTAGGATCTATCATTCAATCTAATTTCTCAGTCCTAAGGTTCATGCAATGCCCTAGACTCTATTAATTGTTTCATAATTGTACAAATTTTGTTAAATAAATTAAATGACCACTCTACCAGCGAAACCGGGAGTACTGGGGGCGTGGTCGATAATCCCGCACGCCTCCGCAATTCCCAAGACTGCAACGGAACGGGGTCCTAACACAAGGATCAATCACAAGGAGTTTCTCAAAACAGTATACAATTACCGTAAACGGATAGGGGAATTAATTCTGGAAAGAACGCAACTCGAAACGCAGAAAACGGAACGGGTCAAAAATGACGAATCTATCCAAAATCAGACGTCTGGAACCTCTTCCAGACGTCTTAAAAGGTGGATCAGGTCGTACCTCAGTCTGCGCAGTCCTTCAGACGTCCAGAAGCCCGCTGAAACGTCTGGCCTTGGTTTCCAAACGTCCGATTGTCACCCTGGACGTTTGGAGGTTCTCTCCGTCGTCTAGCATTGTAGCTAGACGTTTAATTCATGTGGGATGGCGAACCCTCGCGCCCTCCCGAGTAGAACCTGCACGCACACACACACCTACTCTTAGCACGATGAAGCGTAGAAGAACGCGGCGGACGATCGCATGGCCGTACACGTGTGAAAAGGAGAAGGTAAATAAAATCGTACCTGTCAGACGTCTGGACCATCCTCCAGACGTCTTAGGCGTCGTCTAGACGCAAGTCTAGACGTCTGATTCTGGGAAATTTTCCCAGAATCAGGACCCGGTTCGCTCTCCGCCCGCAACGCACGGCCGCGCCGCGCCTCGTCCGCCTGCTGCTCGAGCTGCAGCAGCTCCTCCGCGCTACCCCACGCTCGCCGTCCTCCCGCCGGCCGGCTCTACCAGCCCTGGCAAGCTCGCACCTTCATGGTCGAGCTTCTACTTCCTCTCACAGCAGCTTCTCTCCCCACAAGCTCGCAGCAGTTGCTCTGCCGCTCTCGCTAGCAGGGAGAAGGAGAAGATGGGTGGAAGGGAGTGGGGTGGAATGAGGGAGAGGAGGGGTATATGTAGGCACGAGGGGGGCTCTGCAAGTTGGCGGGGGAAGAAAGAAAGAGAAGAGGGCGGCTGGGAAGTCAATCTGCGCGCCTCTGCGCGCAGATTCGCTCCTGTATGCACGCAAAATTAATTTCAAGATGTCTGGGAAGGCATCCAGACGTCTGATCAGACGTCTGAGCCAACTCCCAGACGTCTTAAAGCGGTCTTGGTGCCTCGGGTCTTAACAGTAGACCTTACCAGTGGCATGTCGACGATTTTGCAAACATGCTGGCAAAACACCTGCATATCGACAACTTTTCCATGTTGATATTGCTTTTGTCGAAAATTGACCATATCAATAGCATGCCAGCGACACGCTGTTGGCATATTGAACACTGCTTTAAAGTAGCCCATTTTTTGTGATGGCAACAACAACAACAATTTTATCCGTCAGTGTAGGATAAAAAATGTTTGTAAAATTGTCGCTATAAAGAGTACTTGAATTTTCTTTTTAACATAACACCGATATAACTATTTGTTACTAGATCTGTCAGTATAAATATAAGATCTTTACCATTCAATTTTACAATCCTGTAATATTTTAATAGATTTAAGGTTTAACCTTATCATCAATAACATTGTTTACCTTCATTCAAGTATGATTAAAGAAAAGTATAGAAGATATGACACTCTTTTGAAATAACAAATTAAATTATTCATAAAATTATACATTCGCATCTAATGGAACAATTTTTCCATATGATTTTAAAAGGAAATTGTCTATCTACAAGCATTATAAGTGGCATGAGTTACAATTATCCATCAATCTTGTTCTATACACAAGTATCTAATTGTTCTAATAGTTCATTAGTTGTCAGATACTTTAACTATGAGATCTTGAGTAGTTTGCAAAGGTTATTGATCAACTTGAGATGATGCATAACTGCAAATTATTAAACATGATGTTATAGCTCTTGAAAAAATAAGATGATGTTATGCTTTGCTATACATAAATTAAATCATTAGTAGCCTATTTATATAAAAAAAGAAAGCTTCTATTTTAATATCATGAAATTAATAGCCGGGAAATATGATATATCTAAAATTAGGTTTTTTTACCCTTAGAGAAAAAGGGACATTTTCCAAGAGAAAATTTAAAGTTTCCAAGTTCTTACATTTTTAAAGAGCTTTGTAGAAATAAAGAATAATGTATATATTTGTGTACCGTTACAAGCTTGTAGAAATAAGTTTTTTTGGCCATTATAAGCTTGTAGGTACCATTTGGTTGTGGCATAAGGAATAATCATTGCCAACTTCACAGAAGTTGATAATTCACAAGCTTGATAATACCCACATGTCTGTCCAACCTCACATCGCATTATCGAGTTTCAAGAGAAGAATAAATATGAAAAATCATCTTGACATTGTTTTTAGAGGGTAATTTAAGACTACAAAGTATTATATTACCATATGATGCCATCTTTTCTCATGTTTGTCCAAAGCATTCTCATAATTTGAGGTGCCATCCATATTGAGAGAAGAGACTCCTTCCAAGACAAAGAAACTCCACTAAATGGTTCTTGTTGCTAAATGTTTGTAGCATATGAATAACAGGTGGAAATTAAACAGAAGTACTAGGTGTTGTTCTATTCTAAAATTATTTCTAGAGTACATAGACTGTGAATGGTGCCCTAACATAGATGTTTGTATTATATTAGAACTAGCTTGGTATTTGGGATTTCTTAAGTACGGTATTATTTTTCTTAATACATGTGATATCGTACCTTGGTTGGCTAATGAGGGACTATCAAGCGATAATTGTAAACAAAAAAAGTTAAAAAGGAAATCGATTTAAATAGGGATTCTTCCTTGTACTGAAACAAGTTGATACACCTTGTGAGCATGCATATGGAGATAAAGATAAAATGAAATAAACCTTGTCATGATACATGAGAACTAGAGTATTAGGTATAGAAACTAAAAAGAATAAATACAATGATAGAGTGTGATTCTTATTGAACCTGGAAGGCTTAGAATAAGTTCAATAGCTACAAGCTACTGGGAAAAATACAAATTGAGGAGTTATGTACTCAAACCTTAAAAAATCTTAGGAGAGATTCCAAGTGTTAGTACAAGAGTACTAATTATCCTAATTTTTATGTTTGCAATTAAAGTTATAATTATATTTTTGTTTGAGGACTAATATTCTAGAAAAAGATTGGGATGATGATTGAGGAAAAATGCTCCAAATAGATGGCCTCATAGCAAGCAAGAATGTTTAATGAAGAAAGCCATATAATGAAGACATTAATCAAGAAAAAAGGCTAGACAAGTAGTACTTTTTTCTTTTAGAATATTTGTTAAAAACCCTTGTTGCACTTCACTTAGTTTAAGTTTGGTCATCAAACACTTAGAAAAAATATTAGAATCTACCTAAGTTCATTGGTTTTCAAAATACTCTTAAATTGAGAAACTAAAAAGAATAAATACAATGATAGAGTGTGATTCTTATTGAACCTGGAAGGTTTAGAATAAGTTCAATAACTACAAGCTATTGGGAAAAATACAAATTGAGGAGTTATGTAGTCAAACCTTAAAAAATCTTAGGAGAGATTCCACGTGTCAGTGTAAGAGTACTAATTATCCTAATTTTGATGTTTGCAATTAAAGTTATAATTATATTTTTGTTTGAGGACTAATATTTTAGAAAAAGATTGGGATGATGATTAAGGAAAAATGCTCCAAATAGATGGCATCATATCAAGAAAGAATGTTTAATGAAGAAAGCCATATCATGAAGACTTTAATCAAGAAAAAAGGCTACACAAGTAGTACTTTTTTCTTTTAGAATATTTGTCAAAAACCCTTGTTGCACATCACTTAGTTTAAGTTTGGTCATCAAACACTTAGAAAAAAAATATTAGAATCTACCTAAGTTCATTGGTTTTCAAAATACTCTTAAAATGAGTTTTTATTAATATTCAATCACTCAAGGTTAGGAGCTAATAGCTTGACTAACTTCTCCTATTTTTTCAAAATAATGTTTTAAAATGGAAATTAATATGGAGTTCTAATAGAATAATTTCTATATGTGCTTTTACTTTTGGTTTAAATTCCAAATTCCAACATTTAAATTATGGAGATATACTTCATTAATTGATTTGTCTTGAAACTAATTAAATTAAGGCCCTAGACCTAATTGATTAACTAACAACCAGTAACTTTCAAAAGTCAAGGTTGATTGATTCGAAGATCCTCTTAATCGATTGATTTTCTTTAAGGCTTTAAGTGTTAGGAAGGATTGTTTCTGGTAAGAATTAGAAGAATTTGCTAATTGTTTAGTGCAATAAAAATTAATTGACTACTATGGGTTCCTATTCAACTAATTTTAGAATTTTATGTTCTATTCAAAGTTTGTCCAACCTTGGATACATCTTCTCATTTCAAAGTCTATTCATTATATAAAACAATCAAAATATTGATTTCTAAGGCTAGAGTGATTCCTATATGTATCATAGAAGCCTTTGGCATGAATCACATCATTTTATCTTATGCACTTATCATCTAAATACTAAAATTGAGATATCAAAGCATACTGGAGCCTTATTTTCAAATTTGCAGCTCAAGGCTCACTTAGTCCTTACTTCCTCTAATCTTCACCCTCTAATTTTGATAAAAGAAAAGTAAAAGGGACTATTTTCAATTCCTCACACAATTTCTTTTGTGTTGCACAAGACTTTCATTTGTTTTGTATTTCATTTATTTTTAGGTACCCCGGTTATGGGTTTGCCATTCTTTTTTGAAAAGAAAGGGACGAAATCCTCCTTGGGGGTGTCCAAGGTAGGGCATTGTACTTAAGGAACACTATGCTCATTTGATTCCAAATTATAGTTGGGGAAAAATTCTATATTGAAAGATCTATTAAGAGGTTTTTCTCTCAAAAACATTTCCTCTATAAAAACTTGTGTTCATACTTGTCTTACTAAATTTTTAAAATTTTATATCTTAAGAACAATTCACCCCTCCTTATGCCATCTTACTAAGAACACGAGCCTTATGGTTGGTCTTGACTTGTGAGTATAGATTGAGTTTTAATTAGGAAGGGCTTGGAAGCACTATAGTAGCTAGGGGCTACTGGGGAAAAGATTCACTTGAAGCTAGATAGCTTCTAAATGTTGATCAATAGAATGTAATTACTAATTATAAGTTTAGCGAGAACATATATCTTTTGAAGACAAATTTATATGCGAATTGTCACTCTAGGTAAAAAAGGATTTCTAGAGTAGATATGAGATGAATGTAAAAGAGTACTCTAGGCAAAGATATTTTTGGAGTATACACAAGAAATGAGAAGAGGTATTCCAAGCTAAAGGGATTTTCAGAATACTAGAGCAATGATGCTACTAGCATCCCTAGGGTACATCTCTACTATAGACAAATGAATGAGAAATTCCAAACATGCTCAATGGAGACTATATGGAATGTTCTTCCTTGGAAGACAAAAGGGTAACTTCCTCAAGGCCCACCAACTCTTTTAGCACAAGTTAGTAATATACCCTAGTAGGGTAATAGGTAACCCTTGCTAGTAGTCTATGTATATATACTCAGGGAATCTATCTTGATTGAATAGAACCTATGGGTACAAGAAGTTTAAGTGTATAGAATATAATGAGATCACCTTTAACTATAAGGCAAGATTTGAATAATTTCAATGGCCTAAGAAGCAAGAGAAGAACTGATAGTTTTATAATAGGAATAGAGGATTTGGTTTAAATAGATAATGATCTTCACAAAAATAATAGCTTTGCAAAGGATGTAGAATAAAGTGTTAGCCAATAAGATAGCTTCATTTTACCATAGTTTTCTTGCTTAACCATAATTTTATGTTCTTATTGGGTCACTTGGTTTATCCTTTCCTTGTGACCTAACTTTAGGACAAAATATCGTGGTACCTTATCTTCCACATGACTTGTCTATAGTTATGCTACATTTGACATAGTTGAAATCATCTTTTAAGGATCCAAGACCAAGTCATAGTTAGTTGTAGATAGTTGGATAGTTTGGGCCATACTCTACCATTAGAGGTTGTTATAATGCTTGGTCGGGCTTTTTAAAGGAGTAAATCAGTCGCGTTGTAGTATAGGTGATCAAGCGTTGATAACAAATAAGGAGTTTTTATTACTCGAAAACCTAAGTATCCGAGGTCGAACACAGGGAGCAAATGGAATTTATATACTAATCTCAATAATGTAATTTGAACACTTAAATCTACTCAAAATCTAATTCAAAATAGAATGCAAGAGTTTATGAATTAAAATGTTGCAAAATAGAAGAGAAATTGAGAGGAATAGAAAAAGGGTTGATTCTTCTTGGCTTGTGCTTTAGCTTGTTCTGCTTTTCTTTCTTCTCTCCTTTCTTCTTCCTTCTTTCTTTCTCTGACTTTCCTCTGTGTGTCTTTGCCTTAGTAATTTTCTGCCTTTCTTCTTCTTCTTCTTCTGTTCTTTGGCCTTCTTCTTCCTTGCTTCTTCTTCTTTTGCCTTGATTTCTTGCTTTCTTCTTTCTTCCTCCTCCTTCCTTCTTCTTTCCTTAAGCTTCCGCCTTCAACTCTTTTCTTCAGCCGTGCCTCCTTTTTGCTACAGTGACTTTTCTTTCCCTTAGCTTCTGCCTTTCTTGCTTCTGCCTCTTCTTCCTTCCTTAGCCTCTTTGCGGCCACAGCTTCCTTCCTTGCTTGCCTTGGCTTCTCTTCTTTTCCTTCTTCTTCTTTCCCTGCACACCGAAGAGCAAAACCTATCCCCTACCCTCCCCGAGTACACTCTCTCTGTTTCTCTTGTGGGTTCGCTCTCCTAGAGCCAAGCAGGGTAATCAGGTCGGGTTTTGCATGCCCGGGTCCAGGCGCACCGACATGGGTGGTGTGTGAGGAGTGCGAGGCTAATCGGGTCGGTCAGCCAGGTCTGCGGGGGCATAGGTCGTGGATGAGGTGTGGGTGCATAGGCGAGGGACCTTACCTTGTGTCACTTGAAGCAAACAATAGAGAACACAAATTCAATATAAAGCACTCACCGCGCGCTAAAGTTTCCAAGGTGGGACTAAAAGTCTCACCCGCTTCGCTTGCGCCCACAGGTGAGGTTCACCTTCAATTGCTACTGCTGGGATCTCCTTCAAGGCCAATTTCCTGGACAGCTGTATGCGCGAGACCAACCCACGCCTTCTGGGACTCCTCTGCCTGGGGCACGCGACTTAAAGCGAAGCTTGTAAGCAAGCTTGCTTCGTGCTTCAATGGCGGAAAGGGGGATTGACTTGAAATTCACGAATACGGCCTTGCGGCCTCATTAGAGCACATGGGAAGCTTCACCGTGTCATGGAGAAGGTTCCTAGCTGGGTGGTTGGCCACGGGGTGGCCTAGGCGTGTGTGCCTAGGTCGCCCTGTGGCTGTGAAGGTGGGTTAGGTCGGGGGGCATTTAGGGATGTGATGGTGGTCAGTGAAGGGGTGGAATGTGATCAGTGAGTGATGGCGGAGGTTCTGAGGTCGGTGGCAAGGCGTGTGGAGGTATGGAGAGGTGGAAGCGCCTCGCCGGTGGTCGACCGGAGATGGAGAAGGTGGTGGTGGTCTGCAGCGTCGAGGGGTTAAAAGTGAACAGAAAGAGAGGGGAAATGAAGAGGGGAGAGAGAGGAAATGTTCTAACCTAGTTTAATGGACGAAGGGGGTTAGAAAGGTGGCTAGTCGTACCTGCCGTCGCCGAAGAAGAAGACTTCCAGTGGAGGGAGAGCGGCGACGACGACTGGGCTGGAGCACGCACGTGGGTATTGCGCGACGCGAAGGAAAGAGATGAAGATGACTCTACCACTGGTATTGTGGCAGAGCGACGAGGAGGGAGATAGGTTGCCGGAGCCTGCTGGACACTTGGCCGAAGGAGAAGGGAAGAATTGGAGGTGGTTCTCCGGCCAAGTCAAGCTGAATGGGAGCAGTCGGAGGTGGTGGTCCTTTTATAGGCATTGGCAGGGGCTCTTGTGCTTGGAAGACAAGCTTCCAAGCGCAAAAGTCCTCGCCGGAGAGGGATTTCAGGGAGATACCTATATCTCTCGTGCGTTCACACAAGAGATTGGGTGCGACTCAAGTCATGGGATCATGCTCAGATGGAAGGGAATTCCTCATAGAATCTCCCTTCCAAATCTAGGAGGAGATCTATGAGGAATCAGGGAGCAATCCCCTTCAATTCCTTGCCGGAGTAGGACTCCTCCACTTTAATGGCGGAGGAACCTAATTGCAAGGGTGGTGAGGAAGTTAGGGGGGTTTGCGCAATGGTTTTCAAGAGGTAGGAGTCAAAATGTAATTGGGTGGACTATTTTGCAAAGTAGATCAAGATGACCTCTCCTTAGGTCCAAATTTTGGTACTAACCTAATTTAGACCTAAGGAATCCAATGGTGAGGTTGTATTTTAGGTTTGACCATGTTTGACTGAATATTTTACATAAAAACCCAAATTAGTCAAATACTGAGCTAGGACCCCAATCTAGGTCAAAATAGGTTCTAAAGGCCAATTTGAAGGTTCTACACCCTAGGAGATATTTTTCCATAAATTTTAGAGGGCTTAGTTGATTTTTATCCTATCCAGAACCTTGTTGAATTATGTGTCTGTTTTAAGGTTACAGAATGTCATTTAATTCTTAGCTCTCACAATAACCCATTTCTGATTGAGCCAACTCACTTTTTATCTTATTAAGACCATTTGACTTATGTTTAGCCTTTGAGAAATCCCGTTGATGTACTACAATGGTAAAATTACAGTTTTACCCTTTATTTCATGTTTTCTTCTCATAGCATTTCTTCCTTGAATTAGGTCCTTCTTTCGGTTATGTAGGAGCTCTTATTCTCTTTCTTAGGTCAAAATGAGCTAGTTAGGGCTCATGATGAGGTTCTCATCAGAGGTGTAAGAAAATCTTCTCATTATGTGCTTAGTGAAATTAGTTAGTACTGTGAAGGGCTTCAATTTTATAGTTGGAGGACTTAGCTTCTTCCGTTAATGTTGTGTGTGTACTGTGGTATATGGTCATGTAACTACCTTATTTTGTTGTATTCTTTTTGCAAGAATGTAAATATAAGTAGGAAAGGCATTTCCTTGTTATTACTAATGTTGTAAACAATACCTTTTCTATTGTGTACATAAATATTAATTGTAGACTTGTTAGTATTTTGTTGTACCTAATTGTTGTCTATTATGGTCTTTTATTGTTACATATATGATCCCATGTTCACAAATAGTTGCATACTTGTAATTAGACTACATAAGCAACCATAAGGCATTAAATGTCGAGAAAGGGTTAACTCTCACCTCTAAACCTTGAACTCTCTAATGATAAGAGGTTGTGGGGTGTGAAATTTTATTATAGTAGTCTCACTTCCTATAGCCTTAAATGGTGCATGCTATCCTAGTAATAGTAGCTTACCTAAGGATAAATATTCATTCCAGGTGTCACCCTATCACATAGAGTTCTCCACATTTTGCCGAAGTCCTTTGTGCCATAATCCCACTTGATCGATGGACCTTTATTCTTACTTTTCTACTTCAAGTTTTGGTGTAAGGAAGGTAATTCAATAATCCTATCTATTTTCTTTCCCATTGGTGTTCTATTAACCTTGAACAAAAATCATGAATCCTAATATATCTTTGTTTGACTGTTTCCCCGCATGCTAACTCTTCTTATATCCACATCAATCCATCATGATACTATTTCTTCTTCACCATTTGCTATTGCTTATTCACATATAGATTTTATAATAAACTCATTTCCTCTTCGTTTGATGTTGGTGAAGTACCATGAACTACAACTAGATAGACCAAATCAGAGTCTCAACCTAATAATCCCTTTCTTATCCTCTTTCCTTAAACAAGAGAAAGTTAGGGAATTAAAGATATGCCTACAATTCTAAATAGGAAACTTATCCATATGTATGTATGTATATAATATCACAAGAAAAGAGAATTAACTATAGAAATTAATCCGAGGGCTTGTTGTCACCTTAGCTTTACTCACTAATCTACTAATTTCTCTTCCAAAGCTACCCCTTTGAGGTTACCCTTAGAGATCACCTTGGTTATAAAAGGTCAATAATTACACTACTAAATTGATGGGGAAAGAGGAGGGCCTTCACCTACTCTTTTGGAAGGGGTATAGCGATGTCTTGGATGTCGCTAAAGCCCCTTACCTGATTTAGAAGTCTCCTCTCCATTGTAAAAACCCCCACACACCCTCCATTTGTGTTCATCTCTAGACATCTCTTAGCATCTCTTCCTAGCTTCTTCCTAGCTCTACCTAGCATACTTCACACCCTCCTGGAGTTGTCGAGTCGCTAATGGAAGCCCCTCCACCGCCGTGGCTGCCTCGCCTCTCCATTTTACACATCTTTACCTTAGTTTAATGTTTATGTTGTTTTAAGCTTTCCTCTAGCATTGTAATTGTGAAAAAATTCTACTTGTGGAATATATTACCATTTTGTTTCATCATGTTGTGTTTTATGCATTGCTAAGTAATCACCATGTTGTCAAAATCAATTTCTAACTCTCTCTCTCTCACTCTCGTTTTTCGCAAGCATACTAAACAAACATCTTGTGACACCTTAAAGCAATAAACTGATCCGATTTCACACCTCCCTGAGAACGACACTTGGACTCATTTTGATTATCTTCATTTAAAATTGATGGCATAACGCATGCTATAGCGACGGATTAAACTTAACGTGTTTCGCGACATCAGTTTTTGGCGTCGTTGACGGGGAGGCAACGGATTTTTTGTCGTTTTTATCCTTGTATTGGTATTCACATTTTCTAACCCATTTTTCTCTCTCTTTCATTGGTCACAGGAACTCGGTGTGTCGACGACATGAGCAAAGCGATTCACATTGGTAGAGTCGAAGTAAAGTGCGGTGAAGAACTTTTGTGAGTACCACTTGACCTAGCGTAGTCTCATCTCTCCATTATCTAAAAAAAAATAAAAAGAAAAATTGCATCTAGGCTCGTGCATAAACTGTAAGTTAGTTGATTGTTTGCTTGCTTAAAAATCCAAAAAAATATAAATTCAAAAAATGGCGTGGTGAATGATTACTTGATTCACATCTCAAATCCATCACCCAAACAAAAAAATACACTCTAATGTTCTTGAAGAAAAAAAATCTTTTTAGAGTGTTCTTTTCCTTTTGAGTGGTGTTTGTGAAGCCACCCGTGCTTTGTATTTGGTCGCACCACTCCAACTAAAATTAATTCACCTGGTAGAATCACATGAACTTTAGGGTGAATATATTAGGGTTATTTTTCTAGGGCCACATCATTTTCTCTAAAGGAAATTGACTATCATTCGTTGTGTGCGAAACATTGTGTGCCTACTTAAACATTGTCTGAATCCATTGAGAAATTTTAACCTAAAAAAGCACTAAAGCAAGGATGAATCATTAAAAGACACCACATCCTAAGAAAACCTTATTTGAAAATCATGTTTTGTTGAGTGCACACACACGATCAATTAAATTAACTAAGAGGCATAGCCCCCAACAACACCTCATCACATATCTTGAGCACAAGCACAGACCTAGCCCGACATTAAAATTGAGTAGATGTGCCCTAGGTAGGACTAGCCTAAGTCCTGGAAGTGTAATTGGGTTTGTTAAGTGCTTGGCCTTAATTCCCATTGTGGAATCTGGTGTCTAGGGTACGGGGAAGTGTCAAACGACCGCGGTTGGGGGGTATCAAGAAACTGGTAGCCCAAGCCAAAGGTCGAACCTTTCCCTCAATCCCCTCGTAATCAATCTGGCTAGATTAATCATGGGAAGGGAGGTTTAAGTACTTGCATATTTGATCATTCTTTCTAAGGCTTTTAGGTCACCTAGGTGTACACTATAGTGCCTAGATTTGTTTGCTTGATTGTGCACACATTTTTCTCACACTTGTCTCCCTTCGCATCCCTCCCTATTCTTCTCTAGTGTATGCACGGAAGATGATCACTTCACCTTGAGTTGTTTGCTTTAGAGAGAGAGATCAGGAGGAGACTTGATTTTTCGAGGGATAGGATTTAGGAAATGGCTGACCCAAGAATTGAGGAGATTGAGGACCAACCTCAACTTGATGCTATGACCTTTATTCAGGCTCAAATCTCTGCCAACTACCAACTCTGACAACAACAGATCCAAACCATCATGCAGGCCATACACCAATTGTAGAACTCTTAAGGGCAACAACCCCCATCGAACCCACCTAACCCACCACAACCCCCCGAGGGCCAACCAAGGCCTCTTCGCAATTTTTATGATTCGTCTGCTATCCGAATCGAGCCACATCTTAAGGTCCTTGAAGGGAAAGATGATTTTGAACTAAAACCTAATGTCCTTAGCTTAATTCAAAGTTACTTTCATGGGAGCTCAAATGAAGACTCCTTCCAACACTTGGAGGACCTAGATCGAATCGCCTGTACTGTGAAATCGAGGAACATTAGCTTGGATATTGTTTTGATTAAGATGTTCCCTTTCTCCTTAAAAGACAAAGCTTCTCATTGGTTTAGAACTTTAGGAAGACCCATATCCACCTGGAGGGAACTGAGGCATGCCTTCTTGAAGAAAATTTTCCTCATAGGAAAAACCATTGCCCTCAGAAGAGCCACTACCACATTCACCTTACAGGGTGGGGAACAATTTCTTGAGGTGTGGGAAAGATTTAATGAATTATTGAGGAAATGCCCACACCACAAGGTTCCGAGGTGGCAATTCGCACAGATCTTCTACCATGGTCTGGACAACAACCTTAGGAATTTTGTTGACCCCTCATATGGAGGTAATTTTCTGAACAAAGACGAGGAAAGCGCATTTGAACTCCTTGAATCCATGAGTGAGAACTCGCTTAATAATGCCTCCATGACTCAATTCAATAGGTCCAGCCAACCCCGTGGTGGGATTTACGAAGTACAAACTAATTCAGGGATGGTTGACATGGACATCATAGCAAAGAAGCTAAATCGAGTTGAGATGGTGGACCAAAAAATTGATGAGCTTCTGAATCAATCCCGAACCACACTGCAAACCTTCTCCCTAGCAAAGGGAGCTCACAATGTTGACCTGGTTCAGTTTATGAACTAAGCACACCTGGAACAACCCCTGACTATGTTCCAGGGAGGGACTCTTGCCCCCTCATACCCTGACTATTCTTTTCCCTCCCCTTTGGCACCTTCTACCTTTGAAGATGCCAATGCCATCCAGGGTTACTCTAAGCTTGACCCTTTCTCCAACACTTATAACTCTGGATGGCGCAACCACCCAAATTTTTCCTGGTCGAACCAAAAACCAAACCAATTCCAGAACCAACCCAGGCCAAACCTTCCCTCCTATCAGCAAGGTCCACCTATTAGACCACCCTATAACTGGAATAGGGTGGCTCCTACACAACAAAACCAAATGGACACCCTGATCAAGATGATGGTTTATATGAATTAGAAATATTAGGAGGAGATGGCTTTAGTAAAGGGACAATTGAGCCAGTTGTTGGATAACAAACAAAAGGGGTCCCTTTTATCTTAGCCACAACCAAACCTGAGGAATGTAATGAACAGAGGCCACAATCCTCAAGGGTTCCAACAAAATCAGGGGCAAGCCCATGTGTTTCTACAAGCCCCACAGACACCCCCTGGGTTTGTTGCTTCTTCTTCTTCTCAAGGACTTAACCTTGATTCCAATGCCTCAGCCAATGCGGTTACCTTGAGAAGTGGCACCCAAACCCAGGATCCCAAGTGCTGGTTCCTCCCGTGACTACACTACTTGAGATAGTTGATTCTGAGGATGAGCGGGAGGAACCCAAGGATTAGGAACCTGACTCTGTTCAAATCCAAATCCCATACCCTAAAGCCTTGGATAAGGTCAAGAAGAAGAGAAATATGGCTGAGAAAGAGGAGTTGTTAGAAATATTCAAACAAGTACAGATCAATATACCCCTCCTCGAGGCAATCAAATATATCCCAGCTTACACAAAGTTTCTGAAGTATGTTTGCACACCCAAGCGCAAATCAAGAAACCAAGCACCTAGGAAGGTAGTGCTATCTGAGTAGGCTAGTTCGGTGATATTGAGTAGCCTACCTCCAAAAAGGACTGACCTTGGAGCACCTTTGATCTCGTGTAATATTAGTGATTTGACTTTTGACTGAGCGCTCTTGGTTCTAGGTGCTTCAATAAACTTGATCTCGACTACCCTTTACCACCAGTTCAAATTTGGAGAACTAAAGCCTACACCTGTGACTATCCAACTGGCCGACCGATCTGTGAAAACCCCGAAAGGGGTAGTTGAGGATGTAATTATTCAGGTTAAGGACTTTTGCTTCTCAGTTGACTTCTTAGTCTTGACATGGAGGTCCTCGAACAAATACAAAACATGCCCATTATCCTAGGTAGACCCTTTTTGGCTACGGCTAAGGCTAACATCGATTGTGACACGGGATGCATGGAAATTACATTTGGAGATAAGAAAATACAATTGGATATCTTCAAAGCAACAAAGTCTTTTGATTACAGTTGGGTCGAGGAATGTGATCCTGTGGAAACTATGGTTGAGGAATGCCTGATAGTAAGCTCTTTAGAGGATCATCTAACTCAACCAGATATAGACTACCCTAACCCACCCCAATCTCTAGAGATTGCAGAACTTTGCAGAATCGATTTCCACCAGCAACCTCCATTCGAGGAGATTGATGTCACTAAACTCCCTCCTTTCCCTTACCCATCAAATATTGTATCACCTGCACCTGAATTGAAACCCCTACCCAACAACCTCAAGTATGTATTCCTAGGACCTAATCATACTTTCCCTGTGATTATCAATGCACCCTTACTAGGGACCAAGAGCTTAGGTTGACTACAACTCTTTCTAAACATCGGGCAGCAATTGGGTGGACAATTTCTGGCCTAAGAGGCATTAGCCCTAGCTATTGTACACACAAAATCTATTTGAAAGACGAGGCTCGACCTTCTCACCAGATGCAAAGGTGACTGAATCCAACCATGTGAGAGGTCGTTAAAAATGAGATAATCAAATGGCTCGATGCGGGAATCATCTACCCGATTTCCGATAGCCCCTAGGTGAGCCCTACTTAAGTGTACCAAAGAAGGTTGGGCTCACTGTTGTCACAAATGACCATGGTGAATCCAACCCCACTCGCACCACCATCGTGTGGCGGGTATGTATTGACTATAGGAAGCTTAATGAAGCCACTAAGAAGGATCATTTTCCCTTTCCATTCATTGACTAGATTCTCGAATGATTGGTAGGGAGGAAATATTTTTTCTTTCTGGATGGACATTCAGGATGTAACCAGGTTGCTATTGCACTTGAGGACCAAGAGAAGACCACGTTCACCTGCCCGTTTGGCACATTTGCATTCCGCCGTATGCCATTTGGGTTATGTAACGCACCCACTACCTTTTAGCGTTGCATGTTGGCCATCTTTTCAGAGATGGTGGGTGAATATTTAGAGGTCTTTATGGATGATTTCTCCATTTTTGGAGACTCATTTGACCATTGGCTTAGTAGCCTGGAGAAAATCCTGAAATGATATGTCGAGGTCAACCTTGTTTTAAACTGGGAAAAGAGCCATTTTATGGTCTAAGAAGGGATTGTCCTCGGTCACATCGTCTCGCATAGGGGCATAGAAGTTGATTGAGCTAAAGTTGACTTAATTTCCAAACTCACACCTTCTAGCTCGATCAAACAAATCAGATCTTTCCTAGGATGTGTTGGCTTTTACAGAAGGTTCATAAAAGACTTCTCTAAGGTATCCAATCCCTTAACTGACCTTCTAGCCAACAATGTGCACTTTGACATGACATCTGATTGCATCAAAGTCTATGCCACTCTAAGGGACATAGTCTCGACTGCACCTATTTTGCAACCCTAAGACTGGTCGCAGGACTTTGAAATAACATGTGATGCATCAGACTTTGCCGTTGGGGCAGTCCTAGGACAAAGGCAAGAAAAGAAACCCGTGGTGATCTACTATGAGAGAAAAACCTTAGATGAGGCTCAATGGAACTACTTTGTAATAGAAAAGGAGCTGCTCACCATAGTTTTCAAATTAGAAAAGTTTAGATCATACCTATTGGGATCCCACGTCATCATTTATACTAACCACTCGGCTATCTGACACTTGTTAGCCAAAAAGGATGCTAAACCCAGGCTAATCAGATGGATCCTGCTCCTGTAGGAATTTAACCTGGAAATACATGACAAGGCCGGATCCAAGAATGTTGTAGCCAACCACCTATCCAAACTTCACCCGGAGCATATTGGACCTTCACTACCTTTGACTGATACATTTCCTGCTGAGTAAATTCTGGCTGTGTAAGAAAAAAGTCTCCTGTGGTATGCAGACTTGGTAAACTACTTAGTGGTAGGGTAGATTCCGCACGGCTGGTCTAGGCAACAGCAAGACAAGTTCTTGGCTGAGGCCAAACATTATTTCTGGGATGATCCCATGTTGTTTAGACTTTGTGCTGATCAGATCATTAGGAGATGTATACTTGAAGAGGAGGTCCAAAGTGTGCCATCCTTCTGTCATGACCAAGCATGTGGTGGCCACTTCTCTGGAAAACTGACGGTTGCAAAGGTTTTGCAGTCCGATTTTTACTGGCCATCACTATTCAAGGATGCACACAACTTTGCTAAAACCTGTGATAGATGCTAGACTTTAGGAACCATGACTAGGAAGGATATGAGGCCTCTACAACCCATTCTTGTCATCGAAATATTCGATGTTTGGGGCATTAATTTCATGGGTCCCTTCCCACCATTAGACGACTTCGAATATATACTAGTCTCAGTAGACTACGTCTCAAAATGGATTGAAGCCATGCCTACCTGGAAATGTGATCATAAAGCCGTCATGGATTTTGTGAAGAACATCTTTTCCCAGTTTGGGATATCTAAGGCCATGATCAGCGATGGTGGGAGCCACTTCATCAATGCCCAGTTTCGTGCTTTACTCAAGAAATACGAGGTTACTCACTGCATTGCCACCCCGTATTACTCATAAATGAATAGGCAAACTGAGATCTCAAATAGACAGATCAAGAATATTCTGCAAAAGACCATGAGACCTGATCGGAAGGATTGGTCCACACGATTGGATGATGCCCTTTGGGCATATAGGACCGCTTTTAAGACCCCGATTGGCATGTCACCATATCGATTGGTCTTTGGCAAAGCTTGCCACCTTCCGGTTGAGTTAGTGCATCGGCATATTGGGTTTTCAAACAATGCAATATGGATTCCCATATGGCCGAAACTCAAAGGAAGCTCCAACTCTCCGAGCTTGAAGAGATTCATCAGGACGCTTATGAGAATAGTAGACTTTGTAAGGAGAAGATGAAAACTGTTCATGACTGGCATATCATTGGAAAAACCTTCGAGCCAAATCAACAAGTATGGTTCTTTGATTCGCGACTTAAACTCTTCCCCAGGAAGTTAAGATCTAAGTGGACGGGGCCTTACCAGGTGGTCAGACCATTTTCAAACGAGGTAGTAGAAATTGCTGATCCTAAAACTGGGAAAACCTTCATAGTAAATGACCAAAGATTAAAACATTTTCTTGCCCAGGTACCCCTAAAGGAAGTTGTAACCCTCATTGAGGGTTAAACCGGAGCTTCTCCCTGCTGGAGGCAATAAACTCAGCGCTTCTTGGGAGGCAACCTAGAGGATTTAGGCTGATTGGATACACAGCTGAACTTAGGTGATTTCTTTGCTTACTCCCCTGCATATATTTATCTTCCAATGAGGACATTGTCTAACTTAGGCATGGCGGGGTGGTAATTCGTATTTTCTGAGTACATACTGTCAGCTTGAATCATCTTGTGTTTTAAAAAAAAAATTAGGAAAAGAAAGCTTAGGCATTAGGAACTTATCAACTATAGGAAATGATACGTTACGGACCTGAGCACTTAGACTCTTCAAGTTTTCGGGCTTAATTAGCCTGGGTGTCCACTAAAATGTGGATTTGTTCTTGAGTCCTCGCCACCTTAATTTATATTAATCTGATCAACCCGCCCTCTAATTTGGGGGGGACTTCTAGTCTAAGCATTTGCACACGTTTTGCATTGACTTATTCCTTGGCGGTTTTAATGGAAATTGGGTAGCTAATGAATCTTCTAAGGTGGTATGGCTGGCAAGTTGTCGGTTGTAACAATTCATTGGCCGATTGTCTAGAGCCTAGCCACACGACCATTCTTTTACTATTACCTTTAGGTAAATCTTAGATCAGGGAAGCCACTTACTTAAAAAAAAATAAAGAAAGAAAAATAGAAAAGGGAGAAAAAAAGGAAATAAGCCACACTTCACCACATGAGAATGATTGGCAAGTGGTTGGTGGTAACAGCTCATTGGCTGGTCGTCCAGAACCCATCTCACGAAATGCATGTAAAATTCCAAAACACTTAAGGAAGAAGCGGGGGAGTAGAACAATCTGGGGAGATATACACTGGGTTCGCCCTTGTGTTGACCCCACACAAAATAAAAGTAGGAGAAAGCTACCGGTCAGACAGATACACCTTTAGGCAGCCTCTTCTTTTTGGGTCATTTAGGGACGTAGAAATCGGAAGTCTGTTTTAATTACCATTGAATGAGTCTATCACAATTTTCACGACAAGATGCTTAGCACTTAGAGTCCTTTTCAAGTTTTGGGTAGGCTGGGTATCCGTAAAAAGTTATCTCGAAACTTTCAACTCCAAAAATTAAAAAAAAGAAAAGATGATGAGAATATATATATATATATATATATATATATATATATATATGGTGAGGACTTGGGCGGTCTGCATTTTGGTAGGCACCCAGGCGCTGTTGAATCTCTGTGGGTTAGGTTCTTAGTAGAAATTTGTTCTTGTTGATAAGTAACTTGTGCCTGAGGAATCAATTTTTAATTCTAGCTGAAAATAGCATTTAGGATAACCTTGCTAAGGATTAGCAAGGGATGAGTATGGGGGTATGATGACTCTACATATAATGATGATAATTTTATCAATTAGAGTCAATTTCGAGGGCACATGTGAATTAATGACATATCATAATAGGCTTAGGAGCATTGCATGCATGTTGTGTTAAGATTGTTTGTAATTAATGTTTAATGACCATATGCACAAGTGCACACTGAAACAAGTCTCAGATGAGCAATCAGACCATATGGATGGATTTGAATCGACAAACGGAGTCCAATAGACTCAAAATCACCTCAATCCGACCTCCGTAGCTCCTACAACAAGCCCGGGAAGTTTTGGCCGTTGATCATCAAAGCCAACCACGTGTTACGCATCCATGTGCCCACAACCGCCACTCTTTCTCCAGCACTCCTTCATCAAGTGATCCTTGATTGGACGGTTGAGGGAGCGCGAGCATTGGCATAGAAACGTGACCATCCACGGCTGTAGCATGTTGGTCCATGCCTCAGCACGAGAGCTGCGGGCAACCGTTAGAGCTCTCACAAGACTCAAAATCAGCTGAGCATGAGCGGTGGCGAAATTAGGCTGCCGGATCTCTATCGAACGACTATGAAGGCGCAACATGGCGTGATCTCACATGTCAGATGCACGCAACCATCTAACACCCAATCTGATGAGTGATCACACGTGCAATCAAACGCGCGGCTCTCAATGCAATCCGAAGCACGAACTCATGCACGATCTCAGCCCTTCGCACGTGATCGGACGACCATGATTCCTCCTCGTACGATGAGCGCAAGGCATAAGCCGTCTGGGCTCTCTCTCGACCGTCCGATGGTGATCCACGCCACACATCCAACGACTGAGGAAGAGACCACATGGATCGCGCGAAGAAACACTGTGCATGCGTGTTGAATCAATTGGGAAGGAGGAGGGCCTTCACCGATGCTTTTAGAAGGGGTATAGCGATGTCCTAGATGTCGCTAAAGCCCCTTACGTAATTTAGAAGCCTCCTCTCCACTATAAAAACTCCCACACACCCTCCATTTGTGATCATCTCTAGACATCTCTTAGCATCTCTTCCTAGCTCTACCTAGCATACTTCACACCCTCCTGGAGTTGTCGAGCCGCTAATGGAAGCCCCTCCACCGCCGTGGCTGCCTCGCCTCTCCATTTTACACATCTTTACCTTAGTTTAATGTTTATGTTGTTTTAAGCTTTCCTCTAGCATTGTAATTGTGAGAAAATTCTACTTATGGAATATGTTACCATTTTGTTTCATCATGTTGTGTTTTATGCATTGCTAAGTAATCACCATGTTGTCAAAATCAATTTCTAACTCTCTCATTTTTCGCAAGCAAATTAAACAAACATCTTGTGACACCTTAAAGTGATAAACTGATTTGATTTCACGCCTCCCTAAGATCGACACTTGGACTCATTTTGATTATCTTCATTTAAAATTGATGTTGTAACACATGCTATAACGACGGATTAAACTTAACGCGTTTCGCGACGTCATTTATGTGCTTTCTATTGTTCGTTTTGAGCCATTAGATTATACTCAACAAGTTATTAAGACTATTTTTTCTCAGTTAATTTTGGACATTTAGTTAAACAACAGGCTGTCCTTAATGACAATGACAAAAAAGATTCTTGAATTTGACAATTTCTAGTCGATAGTTGACATTGAAATGTTTGATACCATGCATTAATTTGAGTCATGTTCTCAATTTCTACCTAGACATGCAAATATTCACAAGCAAATTGAGAATGATGAAATGTGCATATGGACCAAGAAATCAGCCTCTCCCAATAGGAAACAAAATGTTGCCAACAAAGCATTCAACAACTTAACATGAAGTCACAATGCAAAACAATAGGATATTGGGACTACAACATAGTTAACTTGTTTTTTTTTTTTTTTAATTTCAAAGAAGGTTTTTGTTGATAATAAAACTAGAGCAAGGGGACTAGACCAAGACTTGCCACCTACAAGCTGGAAAATAGAAAACTAACCATGACTAATGGCCTATTACAAAATGACTAAGAAGTATGGAGTATGTGGTGTGTGGCTTTGTGACCTATGAAGCACACAATAAGCACAACCTCACAATCATACCACAAGAAGAAGACTTGTTAACCCTAGATTTGGTTGACACCAGAGAATGTGGAGCATGCGGAGGACTTGGAGTTAGAGGGGGTACACTCATCCTTCAGCCTAGTGCTTGTTGTGGGGAAGAGGTCTAGGGTTATTAGAGGTCTAAAGCATGTAGTAAGTTGTTCATCTTTGTAGCCATGAGGGATCGTTGAAGTCTCCCCCTTCTCTCCTTTCTCATATGCCTCCAACTTGCACATAAGATCCATAGTTGGATTTGCCTCTTGATTCATCACCTAAGAATCATAAATGCGAAACATAATACACAAATTTTTCTTTTAGGGCAAAAATCTTTGAAAAGTATAAGATTTTTTACATAAATGTCATAAAAAACATTCAAAATTACTTAAATGCCGAAAGAAAATTTATATTTACATAAATTCCATAAAGATTTTAATTCGTTTATATAAATGCTAATTCTCGTTTTAATCACCATGTCAATCAAGATGATTGACATAAGAATCGGCATTTATATGAACAAAGTAAAATTTTTTATAATATTTATCTAAATATAGATTTTTTTATAGCACCTAAGTAATTATGAAAGTTCTTGGTGACATTTACGTAAAACCCTAAAAAAAATACAGTAGAGAAGTGCACAAAGTTCATATGTGTGTGTGTGTGTGTGTGTGTGGGTGCAATCCTTAAGTGAAGTGTCCAGCGGATGATTTTAAGGGTTCTAACCACTCTACCGTTCCTTAGGTGCCCTTTGTGTGTTTATCTCTAAAATGCATATGTAAATCAAGAAACATAACCAATGCCCTAATAAAGGTCTGCATATGCAAAAAGTATCTTTTGAAGTGTAATATAGGTAAAGAATGACACACACACATGATTGGAAGAATATACATGCACGCAGGGGTGGCTTGACTTGGAAGGCCCGGCAGCTTTGCTATCTTGTTTCTTACGTACCTCTTAAGCACGTGCCGTGCTGGGTACGTCTGGATGGATACTATAACGGAAATGGATCAACTATTCCTATACACGCACTTTCAGCACAAACCCTAAAAGATTTCCTTAAGTTGACATGAACATATGCTAACAGTCGTCCTATAACTAATGCAATGTGACCTCAACTTATGTTGCATCGATCAGGGGGATAGAGATAGGGTACCTGATGTTGAAGAAAGTAGGGGTAAGGGATCGGAATCTGGAATGATAGTGGTGGCAGTGGGGGAGGAAAAGGGAGCTCCATTAAGGGCAACTGATGAGTAGGAGCTACTTGGGGAGCATTAGAGCAGCTGCTTTGCTGGTAGGGCTGCTGGAGGAGGAGCTGTTGTTGGCTGCCGGGCCATTTCTTCATCCTCTTCCTCTCCCTTGCCTTGTGGTTCTGGAACCAATAGAAGACATTCTTCCCTTCTATCCTCCCATAAGGGGAGAGGAAGGCAGTGATCTGTTGTATCTGGACGGTGTTGGGTGTCCTGATCCCACTCCTGTATAGTTTCTCCAGTACGAGGAGCTGCTCTGGTGTTGGGCACCACCTTGTGGATTGGGCTTTGGACATGCTGTTCTTGGGATGCAGACTTGAACGGAGGGCTAGTTAAGTGTGAATAGGTGCATGATGCATGCAGATGCTTAAGTAGGGTTGCTGTGGGGGACTGGAGGGCAACAAGATGATCGATTGGGAGGTCGTTTCACTTTGCCCGCCACATGCTGATGGCCAAGCATGTGTTGGCTCTGATAAGCAATTCAATGGGCTTTCAATTGTGTTGTGGCCATTTTCCACCCCCTCTTTGTTTCTTTCTTTCTTAATGTGAGGTTCAGAGATTTAAATATGTTTATTTACGTATGTACCTGATGGGAAGGAAGGAAGGAAGGAAGGAAGAGGAAGATGAAGAGCGTACCCTCTGCAACTTGAGCGTTGTCGTTTCCTAAAGGAATAATATCACACTGCAGCTGTAGCAGGGCATCCTATTATTGTTCTCTGTTGTACAGCGATTTCTTTGTCCACCACCGTTTGAGTTGTTTGTTGTTTACTCACTCCCTTCGTGTGTTTAGGCTTGTGTTTGTTCTTTCATGAAACCTTTTTTTATTTTTTTTCGAAACATGGGAGCAAATCTTATTCATTCCCCACTCCTTGGAGGGTGGCAAAATGATAGGGGGACCAAACCAAAACCTGTCGGGTACAAGAAAAGATGGATCACAACTTATAACCTATTACATTGCAACAAATCAAACGCAGAGCAAAGGAAAGCCTAATGCCTTATGAGGAAGCAAAAACAAAACAAACAGGGTTTAGGAGATAACACAAGGAAATTGAATTTTGTCCAGTCTGATAATCCCCTATAGGCGTCTAGGAAGATCGGAGGAATTAGTGTAAACCTTCCAGTTCTCATCCCCTAGCTCAGCAAGTTTTGAGGCGAGAGTATTTGTAGTAGGGCAGATGTATGAGATGGAATTGAATATATGATTATGTTTTAGCATGTCCAAATAAGCCTGTTCAGCATATCATGCCACAAGAATTTTGCCAGTCCACTAGTAGTGCAAAAGGGTACACTCAGATTCCAATTGTGCAGAAGAGTATGATGCAATGGTAAAAGTAAGAAGTATAGCCTTTAAAGTGGTTGTCTCCCTCCTCTAAGTATCAGACTTGCAACAATCACCCATCAAGAAGTTGCCATTGGTATTACGCATTACCCAAGCCATACAAGAATAAGATGCATCATTCCGCACAGCTACATTAATCTTAACTCCAACCATTGGTCTGACCCAAGTGACTGCAAAGGTGGTTAGATGCTATTAACAGAACCACAAAGATATGCTAAACTTGTTCCAGTTATGAGCAAGCATGAATTGGATTTGATTTGTGGAGATTTGACTGTTCCTAAGTTTGTTTCTGATCCACCAGACATTGAACCAAATAAAGCTGATGAGGCCCTTGAGCAAATGTTTCCTAGTAGTGTTTGTATGGGTCTTCATGATATGGAAGAATAGAGCAGGATTAGCAGGGGCGATTAGGCGTTTTGAGAAAACCCAATTTGAGACTTGATTGACAAGTTGACTTTGGGAGATGTGCATGGTGGTCTCCACCTTTGGGGCAGAGGGACAACGATAGCATTTATCAGGAAGGGAAATACCAAGTTTGATAATGTTATCATCTGTGGGAAGCTTGAATAGAAGAATTCTCCAAGTTTTTTTTTTTTAAATAAAAATGGGAGTTACTTTTATTCATCCCCCACTACCTGGAGGCAAAAGAAAAGGGCAGGGGGACTAGACTAAAACCTTCCTTTATAAGAGAAAGCAAAACAGACCACTACTTGTGGCCTTACAACAAATCCAAACAAAAAACCAGCCAAGACCCCCCTACAATAGAAGAATTCTCCAAGTTAATATAAAGATTCGAAGAGGAAGCTTGAGTCTCCATAAATATTTGGCAACAAGGTCTGCAACAAAAGATCTAAAGTTTGAGTGATATGCAGAAGCTACAGTGAACTTACTAGACGGATTGGTAGTCCAAATGGGAATTAAGGGAAACTAACCTTTAGAAGTTATCTTCCTTGGATAGGATGAAGCTTCAATGTATGGGGCTCACATAAATGCGGAAACCTATGCGTAGAATTGGGGACTCAAACTTCAACATGGAATTAAGGGAAACTAACGTAGATAGGGGCATAGAATTTTATTAGATTTAGCTTAATTTTGATTTAGAACATGATTTTTTTTTTGAAAAATATGGGAGCCAATATTATTCATCCCCTATTCTCTAGAGGCCAGAAAAGGGGAGGTAGGGGGACTAGACCAAAACCTACCCCATACAAGAAAGAGGGGACCACGACTCGTAGCTTAGTACACCAAGCAGAAACAAAGGACTACAAGGACAAAATATAAGGCATTTGGATTCTATCCAACTTGATAAGCCTTGCAATCTTGGAGGGAAGCTAATCTTGCCAAGTGAAGCATTTCCAAGCAGTATCTCCCAGGATCGCAATCTTTGAAGCCACATCATTGACGAGTGGATGGACATAAGAGACGGAGTGAATTTTGGTGGAATGCGCACGGAGAGAAGCAAAGTGACTTTGAAACTACCAAGCAACATGGAGCTTTCCATACCACCACTAATAGAGTAGCACAGAGTCCACTTCCACTTGAAAGGTGTCATGAGAGAAACAAATAATGGCATGGATGATAACTTGAATGAGAGCAGTCTCCAGATAAGTAGTAGAAAGGTTAGCAGCAGTAGCCATTATAAAGTTCCCAAGATTATCCTGAATAATCCATCCAGATAAACATCGATCCCCAACTTTAAAAGAAGCAACATTGATTTTAAGGCCCACAGAGGGACAAACCCAACTGAGAATGAGGCGGGGGGGCCTAGAAGATTTTAACCAGTCAACTATCTGGAAATTCCTCCAATTTTTGTTGAGAAAAAGATGAAGGTTGGCTAAATTGAAGTTATCATTCTTGACCTTGTTACGAACCCACCAAACATTATACCAAATGGAGCTGATCAAACCTTTGACAATCTTCTTAGGAGTTTGAGAGGTATTCGAGATGATGTCAAAGAAAAGATGAGGATCAATGAAACCTAGATAATTTTGCTTAAAAGTCCAATCAGAGATTTTGTGAACCAAATGACTATTAGAGAAAAGGTGGAGCAAAGTTTCAAAAGCAGGGTTGGAAGGGCAACTGTGACATTTGGAGACCAAAGGGATACCTAATTTCATATTGTCATTTGTGGGAAGTCTAAGTTTGAGAAGTTTCCAAACACATAAGGAGATCCTAAGAGGAAGCTTGAGATTCCAAAGGATCTTAATGGAATGGTTCCTGGGAGAGTCTCTGAACATCAAATGATAAGCAGAGGACACAGAGAAAGTGCCAGAAGAGGCAGGGATCCAAATCGGGAGGTCTTTTTGGGAATCAAGGGAGATGTTGGAAATCTCAACAAGAATGTTGAGAGGAATGACGGAAACAAAGGGGGAGTTGGGAAGCATGGTAAGAGCCCTTTGGACCAAAATGGAAGGGGGAGAAGAGCCATTAGGAATGAAAGTATGGAGGGGAGAATCACCATTCCACAGGTCATACCAAAAACCAACAGAGCCTTTATGAATCTCCCAACGAATAAAAGGCTTCAAATCCCTATAAGCTTGCAGCAACAGGCGGGAGCAATGAGGAAGAGAAGACTTTGAGTTCCTTAACAAATCCCTCATAAAGCGGTGAAAGAGAGAGTCCCCAAAGAAAATGTTCCAAGTTCTTTTCATTCTCAAGGCCTTAATAAAAAGATTCAGGTCAAGGACACCAAGACCACCATACTCAAAGGGGCAGGTGATGGAGCTCCAAGCAATCCAGTGATGGTGAGACTTATTCTCAGAACAACCCCAAAAAAGTTCAGCAAAGAGAGCTTGGAGTTTATGAATGATGGTATTAGGGACATCAATAACAGATAAGGTGTGGATAGGAGTGGAAGTTAAGATGTGTTTGATGAGGAGCAATCTCCCAGCAGAGGAGAGGAGATGGGCCTTCCAACCCGCAAGTTTGGATCTGATCTTGTCAATGATAAGATAAAAATAGGAAACTTTAGCTCGACTAGAGAAGATAGGACATTCCAGATAAGTGAAAGGGAAGGAACCTAGCCTAAAGCCCAAGATGGAAAGGAGATGATCTATGCTGGAAGAGGGGAAGTGACGACCCACAAAGAAAAAGCTCTTAGAGAGGCTAATAGTTTGACCCATGGAAGTCTCAAAATCTTTGATAAAGGAGGCTAGATTCCGTTAACAAAGATAATGATAATGTCCGCATAGAGGAGGGCTAAAGGGGAATCGATACCTCTTTTCACAGAGAAAGGCTGAATTTTGCCATGGAAGGCCAACTCCTTAATACCAAAAATGAATGGCTCCATGAAGACATCAAAGAGAAAAGGAGAGATTGGATCTCCTTGTCTCAAACCATGAGAGATAGGAAAGAAATCTATGCAGAAACCATCCACCAAAACAGAAGAGCCCTCATGTTGCACAAAAGCTTTGATAAGGGAGAAGTTGTCAAAAGAGAAACCAAAACGTCGAAGGATCTTATAGAGGACCTCCCAATCCACTCTGTCAAAGGATTTTTCAAGATCAAGCTGAACAATAACATTAGAGCCAAAGACTTTGTGATCAATACGTTGGGCTAATTTGAAGGTAGTAGCAATGTGATCAAAGATAGACCTACCTTTGATAAAGCCAATCTGTTCGGGGGAGATGATTTTAGTGAGGATGGAGCAAAGGCGATTGGTAACAATTTTAGAGGCAAGCTCGTAGAGAACATTACAGAGGCTAATGGGGCGATAGTTAGAAAGGCTAGAGGTCGAGGGTTTCTCGGGGACTAAAGAGATGAAAGTGTTGTTGAAGGCTCTGGGGCAAGTTTAGTAGCAAAAAAGTGGGTGATAGCTTCAACAACATTAGATTCAACCAAGTCCCAAAAGGTAGAGAAGAATTCAACGTTGAAACCATCAGGGCTCGGAGATTTGTTAGAAGGCATATTCATGAGGGAGTCAAAAATTTCAAATTTAGTAGGTATGTGATTTAACTCAGTGCAATCCTCAGTAGAGAGAATGGGAGGGATGGTTTCAATGAAAGAGTTCGCATCAATATCCTCATGAGACGAGAGCAAATTTTTGAAGAAGTCAACAGAGAGAGTTGTAGCTCTATCCCAAGACCCTTCACCAATGGTAGAAGTAAGCGAGGTTCTAGCCCATTTAACAAAATGTTTCTTGATAGTAGTGAAGAAAAATTTGTTGCAACCTTCGCCTTTATGCAGCCATTTAATTTTAGCTTTTTGAAGTAAAAAATCATTAAGCTTAGGAAGGGCATCATCAAGGAGAATAGAAGTATCATTGAGCTCAGCAGTGGTATTGTCATCCCAATGAAGGGATAATTTGGCATCCAAGTCTTTATAGCGAGATTCAAGGTTTTCGACCATCTTGTGAATATTACCAAAAGTCGATCGGTTCCAAGATTTGAGACTCCATTTCAAAATGTGAGGCTTGGAATAGATTTTGGAAATAGGATCATAATTTGGAATAGTAGTAGTGTTCCAGACTTCAACCACCAAGTTTCAGAGCCTCTCACCCCTCAACCACATGTTCTCAAATCTAAAAGGTATAGGATGGACCACCGTGGGAGCAGCAAGACAAAAAAGAAGAGGCGCATGGTCGGAATTGCGGTGAGAGAGATAGCACCCATGAGGTGCAAGGGCCAGGGCCTCGAGATTAAGGAGAACACAGTCAAGCTTCTGGTAGATCCTAGAAGAGCCCTACCTATCGTTACACTAGGACAGTTGGTTACCACCCAAGGGAAAGTCAACGAGGGCTGAGCCATTGATAAATCTTTGAAAGGGAAGGGGGAACTAGAGAAAGGGCGACCACCTCTCTTCTCAGAAGGAGAGAGGATAGTATTAAAATCCCCACCAACAACCCAGGAGAGAGAGGGATGTGAGGCAATAATCGAAGAAAGATGATTCTAAAGATTAAGCCTAGTAATAAAGTGATGTAAACACGTTTACACTACTTAAGATATCTATTTATGCATGTTCTTAAGCATAGGATTGCATTGCATGCTATAAATATTGCATAACATGCATCATTTTGCATTTAGAGTAGTTTGAATAAAATGGAGGTTAATTATCTCCTTTTATGTGTTTGGACAGGGCAAACTTTTTATCGGGACCTCGGATCGAAGATCCAACCGTACGATGTGATCAGGGTGACGATTGGAGTTCAATGACTCCAAGATCTCCCTTATCAGGCATCTGTAGAATCAGATAGTGACCGGGGAACCCTAGAAGATCAAAGGTCAAGATGGTGTAAATATACACTTCAAATGATAAATCAGGCCGCACAGATGGATTCGGATCGACGATCGTAGCTTAACGACACAAAAATCGAGTCAAGCTGACGTTCGTGGCACCCTCTACATCATCCAGAAGATGGATGGCCAAGATGGCACCATGTGGCGCCATCTTGGCCGGCGCCATCTTGGCCGCCCATCTTCTATGGTGCCATCTCGGCAGCCCAATCGCCTGCACTCACCCGCTGAAGCCCACGTATCCACCCTTCTCTGCCGTTGGATCAAGATCCAATGGCTACGACGCGCCTACGCTGATGTCAGGCGCTCGACATAAACGCGCCCCCAGCGCGTTGGTCGAGCGCTTTAACGCGAAGCGAGAGCGCGCATTCGAGCCTCACCACGTGGAATCTGGAGCGGGGGCGCGCCTTCAATCGATCGTTGGATCGCGATCGAATGATCGCGCTCGCCCGATAGTGCCCACTCACTATTGCACGCGTGGCAGAAACGTGGCATTGCACGCGATCGGGCATGCGCTGAGGTGGCGGGCGCAGCGCGATTTGAGTCGTCCGATCGTGAGGATGGCTGAACGTGCGCAAGCGTTGCGTGCGCAGGCAATTGAGCGGGCGCGCGCGAGTCGCCCACTACTCCCACGTTTAGGCCTTTAGCGACGGTTTTATCTGTCACTAAAGGTCTTGAATTAATGTTTTCAAAGATGTAATGACCAAATTGCCCCCACTCCTTGCAACTATAAAAGGAGACTCCCTCCACATGAAATTCTCATCCCTTCCTTCTCTTCTCTCCCTCTCCAAAGCTTAAGAGAAGCTTGTCCCACACCCGGGATGCTTCTTACGAGATAAAGTCAATTTTTCGTCCCCCTTCAGAAGTGCATCCCGCGACGACGACGACGTGCTGCCCCGTTCCCGTTCTTCGGCTTCGTCCTGCTTCGTCCAGGCGTCGTCCCGTCCGGCTCGTCCTCCAAGCGACCGTTGAGGAGGATATTTCTCTGTCCATTCTTTTAATGCTTTCTAGAGTAGATTTACTGCTTTCTAGTGTAATCGTTTTTCCCGCTTTTTAGTGTAATGAACAATCGTTCTAATCATGAAATTCTATGTTTATTCTACATCTCATTTTGGTTTTTATTTGTAATATTCTTTCTCTCTCTTATTCTCTCTCTCTCTCTTTTCTATTTATTGTAAGTAGTTAGATAGTTCTAATCAATTGAATTATTTCGTGACAAATAAAAACAAATGCATAGTTTTTAAATCAAACGTCCGCCTCTCTGTGTTCGACCCAGAATTTCCATTTCGGTATAAATTTTATTTATTGAACACGAGTTCTTCGCTTTCAAACTACAACGACAAGGTTTTCAAAACCAAGCACGTTAGCGTAGAAACTCGCACGTCCAACATTTTGGCGCTGTTGCCGGGGAGGCGACGTTCTTTGATTTTTCTTCGCATTTTCTAACTTATAAATCATTTACCTCACTTCTCTCATTTCTTATTGTGATTGCATGTGCTCTTTCGAGATAGGCAAAAGCGATAGATTGGAGTAAAGTGCTGTGGAAGGTTTTGTAAGTTATCCCTCACATCCCACCCATTAGATTTCATTCCACAACATAATAACACAAACATCAATCAACCTAGGTGTTCTTATAAACTTTAAGGTTAGATTGTTTGTTGTTTGACACCCATACCCACCCCAACCCCCACATTAAAAAAATGAAAAATTAAAAAAAAAATCTCACAGAGGTACACAACCTCATCTGATTTTCAAACTCAACCGGTAAACTAATCTTTGGAGCTGGTACACACATCCAAACACATAACTGAGTAGAAATCAGATTAGGTAATCACTTGTGTGCCTAATAAAGTGGTGCAACAGGCCAATTGTTTGAGTTGATTGGGCCGCACCACTTCAATTAAAATCAACTCATTAGGTAGCTGCCACTTAGGTTCAACTATTAGGGATTTACCAGGCACTCCACATTCTTTTAAGTTTTAAAGGAAAATATCTTCACCTGTGCTTTCAAAAACCTGGTGTGCCAACAAAACTTGTTTGAAAACACCTAAAGTTGAATCCTAAAAGCTACTAAGCAAGATTTAAATCCTAAAATTCACCGCATCAAAAATAATCTTGCTTGAAAACCACTGGTTGTGCACGCACACACAAATCAATTAATCATTAAGGGCACAACCCATTTAAAAGGCCCACCACATTCCAAAGCACATTCAAACCTAGCCCTAAATAAAATAGAGTAGACGTTAGCTTTAAGGATTCGTTTCGCTCTTTAGAGCCCAGAACGAGATTATTTTCGATTAGTCTGCTTCTACTGTTCAATCTGATGTCTAGCTAGGGGAGTAGAATCAAACGATTGCAACTGGGGGGTACACTAGGAACCCCAGGCATAAGCTGAAGGAAGAACCTTCTCCCTAGTCCCTCGTTCTAGCTGGTTGGATTGAACAGACAGAAGCAGATCAAATCGTTCCTTTATCTCAAGATGGGTTTTGGGAGTCTGTAGGTCTTTAGGCTAGCCCACTTAAGGACAGGTTTGATTGCTTGTATTGCAGGGCACCTTTCTTCCTCCCGCTTATCATGAATCCTTGCACATATTACACTCATTCCCATTCTTTCTCTCCTATTTTGAATCATCCTCAACATGACGATTATCCCGATTCGTACTGTAATCAACATCAGTTAGTTGGGATAACTCGGATTGGGGATGTAGTTCCGCACCTTCGTGTTTAGGGTCTAACCCTGAACACTATGATTGCGATTTCTATCCTTTTCAAAGCCATATTGATTTTAGATTGTCAACCTTTCATGAACAATCTAATACGATCTACAATCAAGAAGGATACACTGATCCTTACCCACCTCTGATTACACTGCCTATAGGTCATCACCACCTTTTGAACAATCTAAAATGACTTATTATCAGGAAGGGTGTAACGAATCTCAATTCGTTAATTCCCCTGCTTTGACCCCAAACCCGCCCAACCCTTGACCAACTCATTTGGTTTAGGGTAACCAGGTTCAAGATATGTTTCTGGCTAACTTGAGGAATATCATTCAATCTTTAGAAGTTCAGCCAATACCTTGCATTGAGAGATTGGAGCCTCTGATTGAAATGATTGATGATTTGAACAAGTCTTTGTTGGATTGGCTCCAGGATGTTAAGGATAAGAACCCAGGTGAGTTTCTGTTTGGGAAATTAGCGAAATTGAGGATGAGATTCATGGTTACTTTGATTCAATCATGGGATGATTCCCAGGATGAACTTCCTTTAGGAAAGCCAAGGACAGAACCCGCTCAGGGACCTGTTGGGGGGGACATGTGTTACGAGGTTGACCATATTGAATTAAAGCAACCGATTAAGGAAAATCTGATTTCTTCACCTGAGATCCCTGAGTCGGGGTACGAGGAAACGTATGTCTCCATGGATCAAAAAGTGATAGATGATTTTGAGACATACATTAATATGGATCTTGATTTCTTTGATTCTGATGGTGAAGATTCAAGTTGCGAAGTCTCACGCGAATTTACAGAACATGATTTTTGTGAGACGATTGGGCCTGAGGAATCTGAAAGATCATTTGATAGCCCAAGAACTGAGGAAACTGATCCTATTAGGGCACACATTACGGATCCAGAATTGCATTTTCTGGAGGATTCAATAAAATGCCCTGATTGTCAGTTATACCCCATTAAGCTTATCGATGATTCTGTTTCTGAGATAATTAGACCCAAGTCAATTTTGATTCAGCCACATCATTTAGACTTGGAGATTTCAGACGAAGTGATTAACATGCAAGAGGTCTTGGAATTTAACATTCTGATTGAGGAGGATCGGAGTTGGGAAGTTCTGATTTGGGAAGCTAACTTTAGAGGAAGTAGAAGATTGAGTCGAAGGGTTTCTATTAAGCTAAAACCATCAAACCAGGACCCTTATGACATTTGTTTTGAGGATGTCAAACCTAAGCACACATTTAACGATTATCCTTTTGAGCTTAAATTCTCTGTAACCCGACTTTGTGGTCTTGGGTTGCATCCTTATAAATCACAGGCCCGACCCCGCTTGCATACTGATTTTAGGTTTTGGTAATTTTTATCTAGAACCTAAGATATTCTCGATTATGGGGTATGGGTCTGCACCACAATCTGGTCCACATCTATGGACCTCTGCTGACATGTCGGAGGTTTCTTCTGTCTATTCTGATTCTGACCTGCACCTATGAATTCTTCATTTCTCTTCTTTCTATAGTGTGCCTAGCTGAAGGCACTAAATTCAGCACTTATACAGTTTTGTTTTAGTTTTCATCTCGGAGTGGACCTGACATTCACGCAATTCAGGTGCTTTCTACGCTATTCCACTTTGTTTTACGTCTTTTTAATACAATGAGGACATTGCATTAGATAGGCATGGGGGGGTGGATATTCATCTCTGAATTTATTCGTCAGCTTCGTATATTTGTTTTATTTTCTTTTATTAAAAAAAAAATTTGGAATTAGGAAAGAGAACTTAGGTTTAAGAAAATTTTCAATCTTATAAAATACTACATTATGATTTGAACACAAAGACCCTTCAGGTCTTTGGACTTAATCAGCCCATGTATCCACTAAAATGTGGATTTATCTTTCGAGTTCTTACCATCTTAATTCTATCGTATTTGGAGTAAATAAGTTTGGGTGATAAGTACACGACTTATCAACCCACCCTCTGATTTGAGGGAATTTTTGAGTTTTAAGCATCTGCACACTTTCTTTGCACTGACTCGTTCGACGATTCTAACGGAAATTGGGTAGCTAATGAACCTTCTAGGGTGATATGGCTAGCAAGTTATCATGGGTAACAACCCATAGGTAGGTTGTCCAGAGCCCAGTCACTGGACCTTTCTCTTTTTGCTGCCTTTAGGTAAATCTTAGACTAAGGAAGCCAACTACTTGAAAAAAAAAATCAAAAAGAAAAGGAAAAAAAAAGAAATAAGCCACACTTTGCCGCATGAGTATGGCTGGCAAGTTGTCGGTGGTAACAGCTCATCGACTAGTTGTCCAGAACCCAGCTCAGTAAATGCACTGAAAATTCCCAAAACATTTAGGAAGAAGCGGAGAAGTATAATAAACTCGGGAGATATACACTGGATTCACCCTTGTGTTGACCCCGTAAAAAAATAAAAGTAGGGAGAAAGCTACCGGTTGTAAAGATACACCTTTAGGCAGAATTCTTTTTGAGGTCACCTAGAGGCGTAGAAATCCGAAGTCCGTTTTAACTACCGGTCAACGAGTCTATCACATTCACAGTAAGATACTTAAAACTTAGGGTTCTCATCAAATCTTGGGTGAGTTGAATGGCCGTAGAAAGCCACTCTTAAACCCTAAAACTTGAAAAAAAAAATTAGAAAAGAGGAAAAAGAGAAAAAGAAAATTTTCTTTGAATAAGACGAGGGCTTGAGGCGGTTTGCATTTTGGCAGATACTCGGGTACTGTTGTATCTTTGAAAGTTCAAATCTTAAGTAGACAATTTCTTAATGACTGAAAATAAACTCAAGCCCAAATAATCCGACCTAATTCTTTTATAAATAACATAGTTTTTGCTAGGGACTAGCAAAAGATAGGCATGGGGGTATGATGTAAACACGTTTACACTACTTAAGATGTCTATTTATGCATGTTCTTAAGCATAGGATTGCATTGCATGCTATAAATATTGTATAACATGCATAATCTTGCATTTAGAGTAGTTTGAATAAAATGGAGGTTAATTGTCTCCTTTTATGTACTTGGACAGGGCAAACTTTTTATCGGGGCCTCGGATCGAAGATCCAATTGTACAGATGTGATCAGGGCGATGATTGGAGTTCAACGACTCCAAGATTGCCTTATAATCAGGCATCTGTAGCATCAGATAGTGATCAGGGAATCCTAGAAGATCAAGGGCCAAGATGGTGTAAATCCGCACTTCAAACGACAAATCCGACCACACGGATGGATTCGGATTGACGATCGCAGCCTAACGACACAAAAATCGAGTCAATCCAACATTTGTGGCACCATCTACATCTTCCAGAAGATGGACGGCCAAGATGGCGTCACGTGGCGCCATCTCGGCAACCCAATAGCCCGCACGCACCCGCTGAAGCACACGCATCCGCCCTTCTCCACTGTTGGATCAATATCCAATGGCTACGACGCACCCGCGTTGATGTCAGGCGCTCGACACAAACGTGCCCCCAGCGTGTTGGTCGAGCGCTCTAATGCGAAGCGAGAGTGCGCGTTTGAGCCTTGCCACGCGGAATCTGGAGCGGGGGCGCGCCTTCAATCAGCCGTCGAATTGCGATTGAACGATTGCGCGCGCTTGATAGCGCCACGCTCTATTGCACGCACGGCGGTAATGCGGCATCGCACGCAATCGGGCACGCGCTGAGGAGGTGGGCGTAACTCGATTTGAGCCGTTCGATCTCACGATCGGACGGCTAAGGATGGCTGAACGTGTGCAAGCGTTGCGCCCACGGGCAAGTAGCGGGCACGCACGAGTTGTCCACTAAGCCCACGTTCAGACCTTTAGCGACGGTTTTATCCATCACTAAAGGTCTTAAATTAATGTTTTTAAAGATGTAATGAACAAATTGCCCCCACTCCTTGCAACTATAAAAGGAGACACCCTCCACACGAAATTCTCATCCCTTCCTTCTCTTCTCTCTCTCTCCAAAGCTTAAGTGAAGCTTGTCCCACACCCAGGATTCTTCTCACGAGATAAAGTCAATTTTTCGTCCCCCTTCGGAGGTGGATCCCGCGACGACGACGACGTGCTTCCCCATTGCCGTTCTTCTGCTTCGTCCTCCTTCGTCCTGCTTCGTCCTCCTTCATCCAGGCGTCGTCCTGTCCGGCTCGTCCTCCAAGCGACCGCCGAGGAGGATAATTCTCTCTCCATTCTTTTAATGCTTTCTAGAGTAGATTTACTGCTTTCTAGTGTAATCATTTTTCCCTCTTTCTAGTGCAATGAACAATCGTTCTATTGATGAAATTCTATGTTTATTCTACATCTCATTTTGATTTTTATTTGTAATATTCTTTCTCTCTCTTATTCTCTCTCTCTCTTTTCTATTTATTGTAAGTAGTTAGATAGTTCTAATCAATTGAATTATTTCGTGTCAAATAAAAACAAACGCGTAGTTTTTAATGAAACATCCGCCTCCCTGTGTTCAACCCAGAATTTTCATTTCGGTATAAATTTTATTTGTTGAACACAAGTTGTTTGCTTTCAAACTACAACGACAAGGTTTTCAAAACCAAACAGGTTAGTGTAGCAACTCGCACGTCCAACACAAAGTCATAGGAAGGATAGACCGTAGAGAAGATAAACACACGACCAAGCTGCCTACATTCAACCATCAAGGCTTGGGAATAGGAGTTTAGGGTGGAAATGGAGACCGAGTCTTTCCAGAGGCACCAGATGTTGGGACATTTAGGGGGGGCTAAAGCATGATCAAAATGGAATTCTTGCATGATTATATAGATTTCAAGGGAGTTAGTAAAAGGCTCCAACAGGAAAATAAGTTGAAGATGATTGGAAGAAATCAATGGATTTGAGCCGATTTAGGGTAGGAATATTGATTATACCCCTACAATTCCAAAAGAGACAATTCATTGGGAAACATAGTGAGTTTGGGATTTTGATCGACTTCTAGTAACCCTAGTCATACCCATCGAGAAATGACCTCCATGGACTCCTTTATGCCTAGATGGTGAGTGTGCCACATCCGCCAAATCTTGATGAGTAAAGGACTTAGGAACAAGTATGTCTGAAGTATCAAGAGATTGCGCATCAGAAGATGAAAAATCGCTGTAACCATCATTGTTCATTTCCCCAGCCCACCCTCCTAAAAGATTTTCGAAATCAGAGGAGGGTTAGGGTCAGGAGGAGGGGTGGGTTGGGGGAGGTATATGCCACAGCTAAGCTCACCATTAGGATTATTTCCAACCAAACATTTTCCATCGAAACTAAAAAGTTTAAAAGTACTTTGAAAATCACTTCGATAAAAAGTTTCCAAATCTACAGAGCTTTCCAGATTCTTCAAAGAAATAAAATCGAGGGAACGAAAAGTGTTTAAGGAATCGTTGGAGCAAGAAAAATCACCAGAGAAGATCGAGTTCGAGGAGCCTTTTTTAATCTAGATTTTATCAGTGGAGGCATTAGTCGAGTAAAGCGGAAAACCAATAGAATTGCAAGTCTTTCAGAAGAAGGGAAACTAGCATCAGAAATAGACAGATTAGGAGAAACCTTAGCATGCAAACCATCATCAACCATAGGAAGATTGGAAGAAGTCACTTGAGTGGGGAGTGAGGAATCCTGAGGATGAACCTCCATGACCCTATTCCCTGTACTTGGAAGGTGCTTGATGGTTTAAGGTCAAGGACGATGGCGTAGCTTGAGACTCTTTGAAGGCTTGACCAGCAGAGGAGAAGAATGGGGATGAGAAGACTGAGAGCCCCCCCAGAGAAGAAGAAGGATTATTACAAACCAGAGTTTCAATACAAACACCCTTTCCCAACTCCTCCGCTGGAAGCCGAGTTGGATCGAAGGGATTCTGAGGCGGATCATCTTCCACATTAGGCTGTGGCCATTGCACACCAGTGTCTGAAGGGGAGGCATCTTTAGAGGGATGAGAAAGATCAACCAAAGAAGGGAGCTGAGAAGCATAAGAAGCCTCCCCCCTCAACAGGAGGGTTATTAGAGATGTTATGAGTCTAACATCGCAACAACAAATGGCCAAAAAGACAACATTGGGAGCAAAGGAGAGGAAGCCTCTCCTAGACAATCTGTTGCTCAACCCTGATGTCCCCATTTAGAATGTAAACAAAATCCAGACAAGGCGAAAGCATGTCAATCTTGACACAAACCCACGGATAACTAGGACAAAAGCCACGAACAGTGTGCGAATGAACAAAGATCGGGTTATCGATTTGATAAGCCAAACATAGCAAAGCGTTGGGGTGAAGGAGATGGAGATTCAGACTCGGAAAGCCCACCCACACTAGCGAGGAAGAAATCGAAGAGTCAGTGCGAAAAGCAGGCGTCCATTTAATGAATTGGACACGTACACGCTTTAAAACCACCAAATCCAAGTCAAAAATCTTGCAAAAATCCAGATAAGAAGGAGCATGAATCGACTAATGGCGAAGATTAAGAGAGATAATCGAAAGGGGGGAAGGAATCTTGAGCTTAGAGGAGAGGAAGTCCCTTATGGCCTGAAAAGAGCACTTAGGGCCCCAAGATCGGGCCACCAAAGTAGAGGAGAAGTCAGAGCCTAGGCTAGAGACCTCCTCCATCGAGAAGGAAGTACAAGAGACAACATCCAAGACGATCGGCTTACGAACAGGCAGCGAGAGCTCCTTTAAATGCACCGTAGAGGAGGGAGCCTGACCAAAAGCAACCAAAATGAAGGAAGGCTTTAGTGAAGGATCTGGATCAGGGACCTCCAGAGAAGGAGAAGAGGGTTCCTCAGCAGCACAAGACAAAGCCATCGTAAACCCTAAAAAATTTAAAACGGCACGAGAAGCTGAAAAACCACAAAGCACAAAAGCTCGACAAATCAGGTGATCAAAGAAAAGCAAGATCAGGAGTAATAACCAACGCGGAAAACTTAGGCCAAACCATCCAAAAAGAACATGCAAACTACTTTCTTGCTTTAAGTTGAGTGTATGCTTTTGGCAATCACATGATTAGTCTATTTTTTGGTTGTCCTACAAATAGAGTTTCTGCTCATCTTTCATGACATGGGATTTAAATCATGTGCCTAGCTCCTTGTTGAGTAAAATGCTTACCAACTATGCTATAGTTGACTTTAAACTAATACTATTGAAATTGAATTTCCTTAGAACAATCATCATGATAATTTGCAAGAAAAGCTTACCTTTGACGATATAGCAAATCAAACAATTTAGTTTTCAAATATCTTACTACAAAACAAAGGTTGTGGGGCTTATTATTTGTAATGATGCATCACGCATCATATGAAGAATCGTCATTCTTATGTGTACCATCTACTGGCTCATTTCTTGCCTTTTCTTTTTGTTAACTTGTGCTTATGGCATTCGAAGAAATTTCACCTTGTTTTAGTGCCACCACCTAGTATATATGTAATACCCTAGTTCTTTTGTATTTTGAATAATAATATTTTAGAAGGAGCATCATTACAATCTATCCAATTAAATATTAGAATACAAAAAAGAAATCCATTTCCAATTCTTTGAATTGGAGTTGGCTACAGGAAACTGATACCATTTACAACTAGGAAGCATTCGAAACTAACTCTATTTTGCCTGTGTGGTTGGCTTTAACATTCGTAGCTACCTACGTCTGATAGGATGCTTCACTCGTCCTTTTCACTGGAATTCACATTGTTAGAGTTTTGCTTGTGAACACCATGTTCCCCACCTATGTTCAAACTACAAAAGGTGCATGGAATAAAGGCCAATAATATAGGGATTGCCTTAGCAATTATGAATTTGCATACAAACTTGTGAAATTCTATTGAACAACCATTATTTTTTATAAGAATTGAGGTTGACTTCAGTGTAAATAGCTACAAGATAGCTTCAAGGTTGGCCTTATGAATTTCCCTTAAGAGAATTCTGTGTTTGAAAATAATCGAGTAAGGTAAAGTATTCTATTGTTCTACAAAGAAATGAAAGGTTTTTTTACAACTAGAAGGAATATTTATGCATGGATGGTATTGACAAAGAGTTTAAGAGATGACTGCTTCATTTGACATCTTCTCCTACAGGAAGTGATGTAGACACAATTATTCATGATAAATTGCCTAGTTATGCAAGTTCCTAAACTCATAATTGCATTTAACATTGTGGATATTACATAACATGTATTATCATGCATTTATAATAGATTGTATAATTTGTACATTAATTTTCTTATTTTAATGGTTAGGGGACAGGGTGATACATTTCTGGGCCTCGGATTAAAGATCCAACTGTATAGATCTGATCAGGGCAACAATCGAAGTCCAACGCCCTTGCAATTGCCCTAATTGTACCTCCGTAGCATCATATGTAGTTCGAAAAAGAACAAATTCCAAGGGGCAGGGTGATATGAATCTAGATCTCATATACCAAATTTAACTGCACGGATGGGTTCGGGTCGACGATTGCAGCCTAACGACGTGAAAATTGACTCGATCTAACATCCGTAGCATACCTACGAAGGAAAGAAGGACGACCCAGATGGTGCCATGGGGCACCATTTAGACTGCCCAAAGTAGCCAAGGCCAGCTTAACCCTCCCTCTTCATTAACGCCGTGAATCCTCAACTGTTGGATCCTCTTCCAATGGCTAAGAGAAGCCTCTACCAACGCTTCAGTTCCTCTGAGGGAGTGATCGCAAAAAATTTATAGCCATTGGATTCTAATGTAACGGTTGCGATCTCGCATGATTGCGACCCTAAGATCTTCATCCTACGACGAAGATGTGCTTGTAGCACAATGATTGAGGGATGCCCTTTACAATTGAGTGGTGCTCGTTCGAGCTTCACGAAGTGAGTGCTCCTCAGTGTACTCAATTTCAATTGAGGTCGTTTGATGGTAAGCCGATGGCTATGATACGCGCACGTTAAAGCATGGTTGCACCTTAGCGACCCAAGAGCGCACATGCTTGATTAGCACCATCCGATTTAGATCAAGTGGAGATGGTATCGACATGTGGCACAACGGATGACACGTACGCAATGCATGCACGATCCGATGAGCAATTGAGGCGTAATCAAGACCATCTATCTGGGATCCAACAGCAAGAGCAAGTTCCTAATCGTCGTAAGCAAGCTATGTGCGATTTGTGAAGCGCGATTCATGCACGATCACAGCCTTGAGATCTTAATCAGACAGCACTCCTTCCTCCCTTGCAATGCCAGCGTAGTACTAAGCTTGTGCCTAGGCTGCGCGCACTAAGCGTGCATTGGCTGGGTGCGCCGCGTGCAGAGTGTGTCTGGTGAGCGGGCATTGATGCCTTGTGTGGCAAATGATTTAACCCAGGCTTTATAAATACCCTATACCCTTCCCTCTTCCATTTCATCTTTTCCTACTCTCTCCATACCCTCTCTGATGATAACATCATCATGAGCCATAACTAGCTTTAATTAATCAGGATTAATTGACAAATGCTACTACATAGTCACCTGAGAGTCGTAACTCACTGAACATCCATTCTGAGAGGAGTGCATTAAATAAGGGTTAATTCTGCAGTTTTAATAACATATGTTACGACCCGATCCCTGAATCCCTACAGGACACGAGAATCGGACTGACTTGACTGATCCCAAGGCCCAGTCGTCCAACGAGAAAGTAACCAAAAAGCAGTAAAATAAATCGCATTCATTGTGCAAGCAACTAACAATAACCAAAGTACAGCTGTAAAGAAAAGAACTATTACAGTACACACCACCACAACAGTAGAGAATTTTAAACAGGGACAGAAATATGAAGTTTACAATAAAAGAGTACAAAAGTGTAACAAATATTCACTACTACAGAAAATGGGTACAACACAAGTACAACTACTGGGCTCTACTAGGCCCAGCACCCTCCACAGCCGTAGGCTCTGGCTGCTCAACACTTAGACCTGAAAAAGGTGGTAAGTACGACATGTCAGCGAAACGCTAAGTAGAGTGGCAACCAGCTAGCTAAGAAGAATAGTAAAGGTGGGCAGGTAGCTGTTGTTTTTAATTTCTTCTTTATTCAACTAATTATTCTTTCTTTCATTACTTGGTTCATTTATCAGGTCTTTTTCTTGATCTCGAATGTTCCTCGTGGGAACGATCTTGATTGCAGTCTTTTCCGAAGAGTAGAAGTAGCACGTGGTGCTCTCCTGGTCGGGAGAGTCCCTTGTGGTGGTCCTACACTCAGTTAACCACCCCAAGGTCGCTGACAGGCGTAACGGTGACTATGGCACGCGTGATAAATGCACGGGTAGCTACCCTACACTGGCATGCGGTTAGTCGTTTCCGTTAACGGGTGCACCCAAAGAACAACATGGAACCAGTATAGGGCAAAGCCCTCTCAGTAACAGGGGTCTAGCCCCTCCACAGTAACCAAACAGGGGTCTCGCCCCTCCACAGTTCGCGCACCCTCGCCTGACTACCCTGGTTTGCCCAGTGGGCCTAGCAAGTCGGTGTAGGACGGGTAGCTGAACCTCGGGCCTCGTGGGGTGGCTAGCTCTCTCCCTACACTAGTAGCTCTCTCCGGTACTGTGTATGCGAGGGCCAAAAGTCGGTACAAAGTGGCCAGACCTAACCCCGGGTCTTAACCCTAGGGCGGCTAGCTCCGCTCTGCACTAAGAGGTAACATGTGCTTCCCTTGGTACCACGTACCCAAGAGACAACACACTTTCCTATTCACTTTTCCAGTTCCGTTCTATTTATTTCCAGGAGTTCTACTCCTAATTCCTCGTAGGGTTCATGCTCATGTTTCTCAGGCCAAGCCATACTAGGTTTCATCATTTCAGGTTTATTCCCATATAGCACGTGTTTCCAACATTCAAACTTTCTTTTCCAATTTATATACATGCAGCTCGTATTTAATTTCAAACAACAGGAATTACAGGTAGCAGTTACTAACAACAGTACCCTACATTTCACAGGCAACTGTTATCCAATTACAGGCAATTATTATTATTCTATCTACTCCTCCAAGGCTGCAATTCAGGCATTCAATACAATCGTTCCAGTGTTTCTAGTCCTAGGAATCATGCCATACCCTAGGATCTATCATTCAATCTAGTGTTTCTGGTCCTAGGATTCATGCCATACCCTAGAATCTATCATTTATTCCAGACATGCAGTTAAGTTTGTATTTAACTAAGGGAAGCCACTCTACCTACAAAATCGGGAGTAATGGGGGCTCGATCGGCAGGTCCACGTGCTTCCGCAACAGAACGAGGTCCTAACACAAGGATCAACCACAAGAAATCACTCAGAACAGGATAAAATTATTTCAAACAAGTAGAGGAACTTATTCTGAGAAGAACGAAACCTTAAGCGCAAAAATCAGACCTCGAACGGACTCTAAATGGGTCAAAAATGACAACTCTAACTCAAATTAGACGTCTGGAACATCTTCCAGACGTCTTAAAAGGAGTCCATATCCATACCTCACTCTGTGCTGCTCCTCAGACGTCCAGAGATCTTGCTAAACCGTCTGGACCTAGTTCCAGACGTCTGACCACCTCTTCGGACATCTGGAGACGATCTCCACCGTCTGGTGACTCGCCCAGATGTTTGAACCGCGTGGGAGGGCGTGTCCCACGCCTTCTAGAAGTGAAACCTACATGCGCACGCAAAAGCTCTGAAACACAGCACGCTACAGAGTTTCAGCGGAATGGCCTTCATGGCCGTATCCGCAAAAATGAAAGTATAGGCACAGTACGTACCTATCGGTCATCTGGAGCTTCTTCCAGACGTCGTCCACGTCGTCTGGATGTTGGTCTAGACGTCTAATTCTGGGAAAGATTCCCAGAATCAGAACCTCCTTCGTCTTCTTCCCGCTACGCGCGGCCGCGCCGTGCTTGTCCACCTGCTGCCCGAGCTACAACAGCACCGGGGGAAACCTCCCCAGCACAACGCCCCTCCGCGAGCACACTGACCGGCTTCGAACTGCTCCGACGAGGTCTCTCTTTCACGGCTCGTGCACTCTCTTCTCTTCCCTCTTGCTGCAGCTCTCCTCTCCGCCGCTACACTTGGCAGTAGCTACCGCGCTCGCTCTCAGTCTCGCTCTCGCACTGGAAGAAGGAGGAGACGGATGGGGTGGGGTGGCGTGAGGGAGAAGAGGGGGTATTTGTAGGCATGGGGGAAAAGCTTCTGCAGGTTTGCGAGGGAAGAAGGAAGAGAAGAGGCTGGCTGGGGCTCAGTCTACGCGTGGCACACGCGCAGACTCGCGATCGTATGCACGTAGAAATTTATTTCCAGACGTATGACCAGACGTCTGGACCAACTCCCAGACGTCTTAAAGTGTTTTGATGTCACGGGTCTTAACAACATAACAAACTCAAAGGATGTTTCGTCCCCGAAACTTGCGCTAACTAGGGTGCGGAAAAAGAACAACATACGCATAACAAACTCAAAGAGGACTGAAGTCGGTCTGAAAAGACGTACCCTCAAGGAGTTCCGGGTACCGCTCCCGCATCGTGGCCTCAGGCTCCCTGGTAGCCTCCTTGTACCGCTGGCTCCTCCACACGACCTTCACCAGGGGCACTTGCTTTCGTCTCAAACTCCAGATGGCTCTATCAAGAATCTGCACTGGCCGCTCGGGGTAGGTCAGGTCGTCGCCCACCTTGACGCTCTCGTGGCTCAGAACATGATTGGGATCGGCGACGTACTTCCTGAGGTTGCACACGTGGAACACATCGTGCACACCAGAAAGCTGGGGAGGAAGGGCAAGCTTGTAAGCAGCGGGTCCAACCCTCTCCAAGACCTCAAAGGGTCCCACGAACCTCGATGCGAGCTTCCCTCTCACCCCAAACCGCTGTAGGCCCTTCATGGGCGAAATGCGAAGGAAGACGTGGTCCCCAACCTCAAACTACACCTCTCTGCATTTTCGATCTGCATAGCTCTTCTGTCTGCTCCTTACAGTGCAGAGTCACCTGTGAATCTGCTCGATCACCTCCTGACTCTGCCGGATCAGCTTGGGGAAACCTCCCACTTGGTCCCCACCTCAACCCAACTCAAGGGTGCCGTACACCTCCGTCCGTACAGAGCGTCATAGGGTGCCATGCCGATGCTCGAGTGATAACTGTTATTATAAGCAAACTCCGCCAGGGGCAAGTGCTCCTCCCAAGAGCCCCTCCAGTCTAGTACACAAGCACGCAAAAGGTCCTCAAGTGTCTGTATTGTACGCTCAGACTGTCCGTCCGTCTGGGGGTGGTATGTTGTACTGAACCTCAACCGTGTCCCCAGGGCCTGCTAAAACTCAGCCCAAAACTGGGACGTAAAATGGGTATCCCGATCGGATACGATCTCTCATGGAACTCCGTGTAGTCGTACCACGTCGCGGATATACCTCTCTGCCAACTGTGCTGGTCCCAAGGTGACTTGGATCGGTAAGAAACGTGCCGTCTTCGTCAATCTGTCCACGATCACCCAGACTGCGTCGTGTCCTCGCTGGGTAACGGGCAAGCCCACCACCAAGTCCATGGTGATGCTCTCCCACTTCCACTTTGGCACTGGAAGTGGCTGCGATGGCCTCGCAAGCCTCTGATGCCCGACCTTCACCTGCTGGCACACTAAACACTGCTGTACGAATTCACCTACATCCCGCTTCATTCCCCTCCACCAAAAGTCGCGTCTCAAATCATGGTACATCTTTGTGTTTCCGAGATGTATAGTGAACCTGGAACCGTGTGCCTCAGTCAGGAGCTCTCTCAACAGCTCCTCGTCCCTGGGAACGCACAAACGTCCCCTCATGCGCAGTACCTGGTCTGTAAAAGAGAAGTCCCCAGGGTCTCCTGACAGTACTCTGTCATGCAACGACTGCAAGTATGGGTCGGCCATTTGTCCAGTGATGATGCGGTCTATCAGCTCTGGCCTCGTCTGTCATGTCATGGTCACTGCCCCATAGTGCCCCAGTAACTTTAGGGGTCGCCAACTACCCATCTCCTCCAAGAGACTCCAACTCTGCGCCTGTAAACTGGCCAAGTGGGCGAGCGCCTTCTGGCTCAAGGCCTCAACCACCACGTTGGCCTTTCCCGGGTGGTAGGAAATGCTGTAGTCATAGTCCTTCAGGAGCTCCAACCAACGTCTCTGTCTCATGTTGAGCTCCTTCTGATCAAACAAGTATCGGATGCTCTTATGATCTGTGAAAATCTCAAATGTCTCATAGTACAAGTAGTGCCTTTAAGTCTTCAGCGCGAAGACGATAGCTACCAGTTCCAGGTCGTGGGTAGGGTAGCTATGCTCATGGGGCTTTAGTTGCCGCGAAGCGTAAGCGACAACGTGACCCCTCTGCATGGGCACACCCCTTAATCCCTGCAAAGAGGCATCCGTGTACACAACGAACCCGCCACTACTGTCTGGGATGGTGAGCACGGGAGCCGAAGTCAGCCTCTCCTTCATCTCCTGAAAACACACCTCACAAGCGTCTGTCCAAGAAAAGGGCACGTCCTTCCGAGTCAGCTGTGTCATAGGACGTGCAATCTGCGAGAAGCCCTTGATAAACCGCCTGTAGTAGCCTGCTAGTATCAAGAAACTGCGGATCTCAGTAACTGTACACGGTCTCTCCTACCTGAGCACTGCCTCAACCTTGGCTGGGTCCACAGCCAAGCCATCCCCGAAGATTACATGACCCAGGAAGATCACCTCCCTCAACCAAAACTCGCACTTGCTATATTTGGCGTACAGCCTACGTCATCTCAGTGTGTCCAAAACCATCCGCTAGTGCTGTCCATGTTGCGCCTGATCTTGAGAGTAGATGAGCACATCATCAATAAATACCACCACGAACTGGTCCAAGTATGGTCTGAATACCTGGTTCATCAAATCCATGAAGGCAGCGGAGGTGTTGGTCAACCCAAACGGCATGACCAAAAACTCGTAGTGTCCGTACCGGGTGCGGAAAGCTGTCTTGGAGACGTCTGTCTCCTTGATCCTCAACTGGTGGTATCTAGACCTCAAGTCTATCTTGGAGAATACCATGGTACCTCGCAGCTGGTCAAACAAGTCGTCAATCCCCGGCAGTGGATACTTGTTCTTGATGGTAACCCTATTCAGCTGTTTGTCGTCCACACAAAGGCGTAGGGTACCATCATTCTTTTTCACGAACAATATCGGGGCTCCCCATGGAGACACACTGGGCCTCACAAAGCCCTTCTCCAGAAGGTCTTGCAACTGAGGCTTGAGCTCTCGCAGCTCAAGTGGTGCCATCCTGTACGGTGCTGCAAAGATGGGGCTGGTCCCCAGTACTAGTGAGATCTCAAACTTGATCTCACGCTTAGGCGGTAGTCCTGGAAACTCATCTGGGAACACATCGGGGTACTCTCTGACCACCGAGATACTTTGAAAGTCTGCCATAGGGCTGGGCTCCGCCACAACACAAGCCAGGAAGCCCTCACACCCTTGGCCCAAAAGTCTCGCCGCCTAAAGTGCAGAAATTCACCTGAAGCCTTCGTCCACTGGCTGCCCGTGGAACTCAAATGAAGGCAACTCCGGTATGGAGAAGACGATCTTCCTCTCAAAACAGTCCACCAAGGTGTGGTAAGCGGACAGCCAGTCCATCCCCAGAATCACGCCAAAAGCCTCCATCTGTATCATAATTAGGTCAGCGGGAAGGCTGTGTCCGCCAACACTGACCTCACAATCCATGTAAACCTCCTTAGCTACGAACAGCTGACCACCTAGACCTCTGATCACAAACGGATCCTCTAACACACAGTCCTGCCCCAAACTAACCGCAAAACTGGCAGCGACAAATGAGTGCGTAGTGCCGGAATCGAAAAGTGTGTAAACTAGTCTGCCGGAAACTGAAACCATACCTGCCACCACTGATCCTGAAGCTCTGGCATCCCTGTGTGTCAGGGCGTTGATACGGCCCTCAGCCCTAGGCACGGACGAAGCGGCCACACTCTGAGTCGGACGGGTAGCTGTTGGCCGGTACCCTCCCCGCGATTGTTGTCCTCCTCCTCGCGCCTGGAAACCGCGGCCTCCTGCTCTCCCTCCATTGCTCGGTGCAGGGAGCATCTGCTGACCTCCAGCCTTAGACGGGTAGTCCCTCCTGATGTGGCCAGCCTGGCCACACTGGTAGCAAAGGGGGACTCGACTCCCGCCCTCAGTGGGTCCCTGCGGACGGTTGGGCGGGGGTCCGGTGTTAGCAGCTGGCCCCTGTCGGGAACCCCCAAAGGCCGCTGATGGCCCCGCAAAGCGTGACGGCTCTCCTGCGGGTGCCACGTGCCTCCTCTCTCGCCGGCCCTATGAGAAGTCTAGCTGGTAGGGCCTCTTTTGCCCGTTGTCAGTGTCACGTGCGGGCAGGTTGGTCTCTTCATACGTCATAGCTGCCTCCACCACCCTCGAGAACGTTGGCAACTTCAGGGGTTTGGCATACCCCCGAATAGTAGGCCAGAGCCCCTCGGTGAACCTCCAAAGGTGCTCCTCCTCGGTAGCCATGGCTGTCGCGGAGAAACGAGACAACTCCAGAAAAGGTGTGCGGTACGCGCTCACGGTTATCGTCCCCTGGCGGAGAGTGTGGAACTCCAGCCTCCTCTGGTCCTGCCACGTCTGAGGGAAATACTGCTCATAGAAGAGGGTGACAAACTAGTCCCAAGTCAGCTCGTCCCTCTCCTGACCCCTGACCGCCCTCCACCACCTGTGTGCCGCGCTCTCCAGCTGGTACATGGCAAAGGCCACGTGACACTCCACAGGGGGGCGAAAGGTGTCAAACACCTTCTCGATCTGCTCGAGCTAGTCCTTCGCCTCAGTCGGGTCCTCATCCCCCTTGAAGGAGGGGGGCTTCAGCTTCCGGAACTGTTTGAAAAGCTTATAGTGGCGCTGAAGTGGAGAAGCTGGTACGCCTCCAGGAAAAGAGGCCTCATGCTCAGAAGTGCCGGAGGAAGGTGGGGGCGGTGGAGGCCCACCCCCTCCCCCACGTCCAGTGCCGTGTCCGTCTCGTGGTCCCATAGAGGACTCCCCCTCTGCAGCCCCAGGGAGAGGCACTCGTGGGGACGGGTGAAGCTCCTCTCGCACGATCTCCTATATCAGCTGGGTGAGGTCCTAGGCCTGAATGATCGGGAGCAGTGGCTAGTCCACTGAGGCGTCGGGTTCAACACGCCCGTCCCTCCGACCTCGTCCTCGGCTGCGTCCGCAGCCCACCTCGCTACCTCCTCGTCGAGGCATCTCCTGCAAGGAGACGCGAATACAGAACAGAAAAGACATAAATTCTAATCGACATTCAATGAAAGAATGCCAGAACATATATCAAGTGATACGTTGTGGTGGTTACTCTAGTTACCAGCACGTGAATTGGCTATTTTCCAACTAGTTGGTTCACTTCTCGGGACGACCTTGCTCTGATACTATCTTGTTACGTCCCGATCCCCGAATCCCTACAGGACACGAGAATCGGACTGACTCAACTGATCCCAAGACCCAGTCATCCAATGAGAAAGTAACCAAATAGCAGTAAAATAAACCATATTCACCATGCAAGCAACTGACAGTAACAAAAGTACAGCTGCAAAGAAAAGAACTACTACAGTACACACCACCACAACAGTAGAGAATTTTAAACAGGGACAGAAACATGAAGTTTACAATAAAAGAGTACAAAAGTGTAACAAATGCTCACTACTACAGAAAATGGGTACAACACAAGTACAACTACTGGGCTCTACTAGGCCCAGCACCCTTCGCAGCCGTAGGCTCTGGCTGCTCAACACCTGGACCTGAAAAAGGTGGTAAGTATGGCACATCAGCGAAACACTGAGTAGAGTGCAACCAGCTAGCTAAGAAGAACAGTAAAAGTGGGCAGGTAGCTGTTGTTTTTAATTTCTTCTTTATTCAACTATTTATTCTTTCTTTCATTACTTGGTTCATTTATCAGGTCTTTTTCTTGATCTTGAATGTTCCTCGTGGGAACGAACTTGATTGCAGTCTTTTCTGAAGAGTAGAAGTAGCACGTGGTGCTCTCCTGGCCGGGAGAGTCCCCTGTGGTGGTCCTACACTCAGTCAACCACCCTAAGGTCGCTGACAGGCGTAACGGTGACTACGGCACGCGCGATAAACGCACGGGTAGCTACCCCGCACTGGCATGTAGTCAGTCGTTTCCGTTGACGGGTGCGCCCAAAGCACAGCACAGAACCAGTATAGAGCAGAACCCTCTCAGTAACAGGGGTCTAGCCCCTCCACAGTAACCAAACAAGGGTCTTGCCCCTCAGTCCGTGCACCCTCGCTTGACTAGCCTAGTTTGCCCAGTGGGCATAACAAGTCGGTGTAGGATGGCTAGCTGAACCTCAGGCCCCGTGGGGTGGCTAGCTCTCTCCCTACACTAGTAGCTCTCCTCGGTACTGTGTATGCGAGGGCCAAAAGTCAGTACAAAGTGGCCAGACCTAACCCCGGGTTTCAACCCTAGGGCGGTGGTGGTTCCATTTCGTCTTTATAGTTATTTATAGTCGTTGTGGTATATGACAAAATGGTTACCAGTTCAATACAATTTATCACTCGGAATGACAAGTTTCCCAAGGTTGAACTCAGGGAGCAACTATAATTCTAGAAGCATATAAGTTCACAATGTATAAGATTTTACAAAAATTAAGAGAGAGAGAGAGAGAGAGAGAGAGAGAGAAAGAGAAAGAAGGGGTGAATGGCTTCTTTCTTCAGCCGGCTCTCTTCTTTCTTCTTCTTTTCTTCTTCTCTGCTTTTGTGGTTCCTCTTTCTCCTTTCTTCCTCTCTGATTTTCTTCTCCTTCTTCTTTTTTCTTCTTTTCTTCTGCTCTAGCCCTTCCTCTTCTTTCTTTCTCTCGTTCCTGTCTTCTTCTTCTTCTTCTTTGCGTCTTCTTTCTTTCTTCTTCAGCCTGCCTTCTTCTGCTCTGGTTGCTGCCCTTTCGACGTCTGACTCGGTGCTCAGACGGCTTAACTGTGCGTTTGCTACAGTGTGGCTCCTTTTCTTCTCCTTCAGTTCCCTTCCTTCCTTTCTTCTTCCTTCGCCTGCTTCTTCCTTCTTTTTCCTTCTTCCCTGTGCGCACACACAACTATCAGTGCAAAACCTACCCCTACCCCTTCCCTGCCTCTCTCTCTCTCTGAATCTCTCTCTTTAGGAAAGCTCTCCTAGAGTCGGGTAATTGGGTTCGGGTTGCGTGCCCGGGACCAGGCCCACCGGCATGCGGTGGTGGGCGAGGAGTGCTTGGTCGGGTAGTCGGGTTCGGCCCAGGCCCGCGGGATGTAAGCCCGGGCGAGGGCGGGTGCGAGCGCGTGGCGCGCTGCGTGCGTGGGTGAGGGACCTGACCCCTATGTATCGAAGGTGAACAGCTAATATCACAAAATCAATTTAAGTGTGGGCGCGAGGCCACACACTTACGAGGTGGGACTAAAGTACCACCTCTGCTCCGTGCGCCTGCAGGCGAGAAGGCACTGGCAATTGGGGCAGCAGTGAAGGCTTGCGACCTCAATTGCGAACCTAGGCGCACTCGCGGAAGCACCCCGCATTGCCTGGAGCTCATGCCTGGGCTGGAGGAGTCCTGGAGCTGCCTGCGAAGAAGCTTCAGCAGCTCGTCAATGGCGGCGAGGAGGCGGAGACCTGAAATCACAAAGACAGCCTCACGGCCACATCAGACAACGTAGGGAGCCTCGCCGGAGTGTGGAGAAGGCAGTGCGAGGGTCGGCGAGGTGCAAGAGCGCCTGTGTCCGTGTGCCTAAGGCAGATTGTGTGTGCGGAAGTGGGTGTGTTCGGGGGGTGGTCGGGAGGTGAAGGGCAGTGAATGGAGTGGGGGAAACGCTTGAGTGGAGTGAGGGGGAGCTTCTGGGCTTGTCGGCGAGGGGTGAATGGTCTGTGGAGGTGGAGCGACCTCGCCGGAGATGGCGACCGGAGATGGGGAAGGTGGTGATGGACAATGGCGGTCGGTGGGTTAAAATGGTAAATTAAGAAGGGGAAAATATAAGGGAGAGAGAGGGGAAGATTCCTACCTACTTAGTTGACGAAGAGGGAGAGGAAGACGTTCGGTTCGTGCCTGCCGGAGTTGAGGACGAAGGTGCCCATGAGGGGGTTATCGATGACGAGGAGGAGATTTGAGGACGCCAGCTGGTGCGGCCTGGTGTGGGAAGACGGGGCAGAGTGGGCTCTGCTACAGGTATGGCAGCAGAGCGACGAGGAGGAGGAAAGATCGCCCGAAGCTAGGGCACGCTGACCGGTGAGGGGAGAGACGAAATCGAGGGTTTTTCTCCGCCAGAAGTAGCTTGAAGGAGACGGCAGACCCTGCCGCTCCTTATAAAGGCACTGGCGAGGAGAGGGGACTGAGGGAGTGACGTGCCGTGCTCGCTGGAGATGGCCGGAAATGGACACCCATGCCTGTCGTGCGTTCGCACGAGAGGCATGGTCGGTTGCAGGGGTCATGGGAGGGTCCCTGCGACAGAGGACGATGCATGGAACCTCCCGTTATTCTTGAGAGCGGGCGCCATGCCCTGCGCGGTGCCAACTTCCGTGCAAGGTCGCCGGAGGTATGGCGCTGCTCAGAAATGGCAGGGAGGATCGTTCTGCAAAGAACGACGAGAAAGATAGGGGGCCGATTGCAAGGGTTTCGAAAGATAAGGGCCAAAAAGTAATTTAAGATGATCAGTTTGTAAAGTCGGTCAAGATGGTCTTTTCTTAGGCCCAAGTTTTTATGCCAGCTTAATTTGAACCTAAGGATTTTAATGGTGAAATTTTATTTTAGGTTGGACCGTGTTTGACCTGTCAATTTGCACAAAAACCCAAATTAGGTCATAAATTGGGCATGGTTCTCATTTTAGGTCAAAATAGGATGCAAAGGCCAAATTGATGGTTTTAAACCCTAGGAAATATTTTTCCATGAATTTTAGAGGGTTTAGTTAATTTTTATCCTACCTCGAACCTCATGAATTAAAGTGGGTTTGTTTTAGTGTTACAGAATGTCATTTAATTCCTAGAAGTTGCTATAGCCCTTATCAGATCAGATCATCCCACTTCCCTCCTTATCAAGCTAATTTAACCTTCGTTTAGACCCTTAATTACCTGTTTGCGCACTGCATTGGTGAAATTACAGTTTTACCCCTTATGATTTATCTTATTCTTTAACTCAGAATTCTCTGAGTTAAGCCTCTCTTTAGGTTTTGTAGGAGCTTCTTCATACTTATTTAGATTAAATTGTGCTTATTAGGGTTCATGATGAGGTTCTCATCAAACCCCCATGCCTAGCTTTTGCTAGTCCTTTAGCAAAAAATTTTAAGGTTTCAACCTTTGTTCTAGACCATGAAGTTCTTAATGAGTTTAGATAAGTGCTTTTTCTTTTGAAACCTTGATTAGGTTAGAATGCCATCCATAGGCCTAAAAGGTGCTTTAGTACCAACAAAGATCCAGACCTGTCTAGCCTCAGCCTCAGTCCTTAGCAAAGGTTTTTAAGGCCTACAAGAGCTAACCTAAGGCTTATTGGACTTTGTGGTTAAAGCACCCGTGCTTGAGATAATTTTATCCCTGGTTCAGTTCGTAGTGCGTTTTGTAGGAAAGAGAGGTAGAAGATTTATATGTTTGGAGAGGTTTCTCTCTCTTTTTCTTTTTAATTCTAGCTTAGGATTGGCTTCTCAACACGGTCTGTATCAGATTCCTTGTCCCCATCATCAATCCTCAAGGGTTCCTGGCAGTCGATGCTTTGAGATAGCACCGCCCATGGTAACCCCCAGAACCCTGGCTTTTGAGATTTCGAGATAATCCCATCCATGGTGTTCCATGGCCGAATTCAGACCCTGGCAATTGACACTTCGTGATAATGCTATCCATGGAATCTGAACTAGCAGAGTGCTTACATGCCCCAGTAGGATATGTAAAATCCTAAGAGACAAGCACCGAGGAGATGATATTTTGTTATGCATATTCGAGGGGAATTTCCCACATCTCCGAGCTGGGAACTCGTCCAAATCAATTTGTGTTGATCGGCCGCTCCTACTCTAGGTGTCATTTTCAGAATTTTTGTAACGCTTCTGCATGATTTTGATTTTTATGCTTACTGAACTAGGCTGTGCGTGAAGTTAGGGTGCTTAGGTTACTGAGTCCCGTAAACCAAAAGTTAGTTAACGAGTCCAAATACTCCCTAAGCCTTGGACCTAATACGTAAGCTTTTCATTTTCCTCAACCTTTTGAGGAATGTCTAGATCTTAATGGGTACTTGTTGGTGTTAGAGCACCACGATCGTTTGTTTTGATGATAACAAAACACGTATCATTTAACATTTGCACTTGGAGTCTTTGATTTCAGGTCAATTGCAAATGGAGACGTGATTAGATGGAGTTTGAGCTTGCACCCAGGATGGATTGGAGGAGCTTGATGGAGAATAGAGGAGATTTGTAAGGAGCAATAGATTGAAGATGGAAGGACAAGAAGAATAGGATAGAATTCCATTTCTTCCTTTCATGTACTTTTTCCTTTATTTCCTTGCTCTTTTTGTTCCTTATAACATCATGTTAAAGAGCCTCAAAGTACCCTAATAGTAGTCCTAGGAACACCTGTACAATCCTAGGACACTTAGGTTTTCTGTGGAGAACTTAGAAAACCAATATAGGGTTCAAATAGCTTTTTCAGACGTCTAATTCCAAAATCAGACCTCTGATAATATGTTTTAAGACGTCTGACTGTTGATTCAGACGTCTGATAACATTTAGGCTGGACTTAGTTAGCTCTGTCTGATTCTGATGAAATCAGACGTCCAGACCTTAGTCCAGACGTCTTAGAAGATGTCTGATGACTTTGCTAGACATCCAATTAGTGGACCATTGGTTGGCTTAACAAACACTGAAGAATAAGACCGTTAGAGCCTTATCAGACGTCCTTAAGCCTTTCCAGACGTCTAATAAATGACCGTTTTGCCTCGGCTGACCCGAAAATCTCTTCTCAGAGATTTTCTAGCCGTTGCACTCCCTTGGAAATCCATTCCCGCAGAAAAGTAGGTTTCCAAACATCTAGACATAGTGCCAGACGTCCTATATGTCGTCTGATGGACTTGCACTAGAACCCTGTTTAGATCTGATTCAAGTCAGGAAGAAACCCACCTAAAATCAGACGTCTGACTTTGTTCCCAGACGTCTCGAAATGATCTTCCAGTCGTCTGATGCCAGGATCAGACGTCTGACTACCCTGTCAGTGCAATCATTGTTCCTGATTTCGGTCTGATTCTCTTGGGCTTTGCACCCAACGGCTATGGAAGCTTTCCTAAGTCTTCCAAGGCCTTCTTAAGGCCTCTATAAATAGAGGGGAGCCTCTGCCACTCAAGATACACCAAGACACACCCAAGCAACATACTTTCTACTCTTTTGTGTCCAAAAAAAAGCTCTTGCTCTCTAAGCTCAAGTTTTTCATCTTGAGAGCATCAAGCCTTTGCGCACCCGCTTTCCCGCCGTAGTTCACGAGAGTGACGTTGAGCCGTCGTGTAGCTCACGCACCCGCGTCATCGATTCGACGCACTCCTTGCAAAGGGAAGCATTTTAATTCCTGTAGAAGCTTTGGATAAAAATTACTTTGTTGGCTCTATAGGATTGTTGTTATTTATCTTTATTCTTTGATTGGGTATTCGCTTTGCGAATTCCCGTCTCTTTCGTGAGACAAAATCCTTCTCGTGAAGAGAAGGGGTTTGAGATACGCTACCCTCGTATAAAGTAGCGTGGTTGTAATTGAAGTTGAATCACCCTCGTTTAAGTGATTCGTTTAGTGGATTTGATCAACTTGGTTGATTGGAAAATCCTAACTCGAGAGGGTTAGGTGGTGATTTTCACCCGGTTTGGGTTTTCACCTAAAAATAATTGTGTATCTTGTGTGATTGAATTTTGTGAGATTGTTTTATATCTTATTTCCACAATTTATTACGTCACCCCCTCCTAGTAGGGAAACTACAGTACTAGGAGTCTATCCAAGAATGCCTAAGGTTTGCGTTTTTACTAATCTCACTGTGCACTTTCCATTTCTTTTCCTGAATGGGGTCTAGAACTTAGGTTAACTCCTTAATTTCTTACAATGACTATCTCTTTTCTTTCATTTTTTGCTCCTTCTTTTGATGATTTTGTTCTTTTTCTCCTCCTCCTTTGTAGAGTCCACAAAATTTCTTTTCTCCTCTCATTTTTTTTATGGTATTTTTGGCATATGTGAATTTTTTTGTTTAAACCTTTTCTTGTGAGTTTTGCACTTTCATGCCTCCCCATGCCTAAGATTTGCAATGTCCTCATTGTAACTTAGGGGGGTTTTTATTTAACTTAGTTCATACATTAGGACAGATGTTTTGATGAGTGAATGGGTTGGGGTGACTGTTGCGGATGATTTCTAATCTCAGATGCAAGCACCTAAGGTGGAGTCAGCTGTCCTAAAGGGTGAACCTTAAGTGCGAAGAGGTGTTAGAAAAGGTTTCGGGTTTTTTCAAAAAGAATGACGGGCTGCCTCCCGTTGAGCGCTGAGTTTTACGCCATCGGCTGGGCGCAATATGCTCATGGAAAATGGAGGATAAATGATGATTCAGCCAAATCTGTAGGAGTTACATCAATGAACGGTTTGAGTCTCTGACCGTTCATGATGAAAGGTTTGGAATCATGGCTGAGCAGACTGATTTCTATGACTCCATTTCCAAAAACCTGTCGGACAAGGTATGGTCCGACCCACTTGGATTGCAGTTTCCCAGGGAAGAGTTTGAGTCGGGCGTCAAAGAGAGGACCTTCTGACCAGGATGAAAGATCTTTCTAGATATGTGTTTGTCATGGAAGGCTTTAACCCTCTCTTTGTAGATTCGCGAGTTCTCGTACGCATCAAGGCGTAACTCATCGATCTCGCTTATCTGAAGCTTTTTGTGGGTTCCAGCCTTAGAAAGATCTAAATTACAGCTCCGTACTGCCCAGTAGGCTTTGTGCTCCAGTTCGACGGGAAGGTGACACGCCTTCCCGTACACCAGTCTAAAAGGAGACATGCCTAATTGGGTTTTGTGGGCGGTCCTATAAGCCCACAAAGCTTCCGGAAGTCGGGACAACCGGTCCTTCCTGTCAGGTCGAACAGTGACCTGCAGGATTTTCTTGTTCTCCCGATTTGATAGCTCAGCTAGACCATTAGTCTACAGGTGATAAGGAGTGGAGATTCGGTGAGACACCCTGTATTTGGTCATCAGTGACCTGAACTGAGCATTCGTAAAATGGGTCCCCCCGTCAGAGATGATTGCACGAGGAATCCCGAACCGTGAGAAGATATGGTGATGAATGGATTTGATAACGATTTTATGATCACAAGTTCGGGTTGGTATGGCTTCGATCCATTTGGACACGTAGTCCAGAGCTAGCATAATGTACTCGAAGCCATCCGAAACAGGAAAGGGGCCCATAAAATCAATCCCCCAAATATCAAAGATTTCGCATACGAGAATTGGTTGCAAAGGCATCATGTCGCGATGGCTCATGTTGCGCAAAGTTTGACAACGATTGCATGCCTTGCTGTGATTGTATGAGTCCTTGAATAAAGTGGGCCAATAAAAGCCACACTAGAGGATTTTTGATGCGATTTTGTGCCCAGAGAAGTGGCCACTGCATGCCTGGTCATGGCAGATGGAGAGGATATCATTGACTTCACCTTCTGGGACACATCGCTGGATGATTTGGTCGGTACATATGCGGAAGAGGTACGGATCTTCCCAGATGTAGTACTTGGCATTAAAGTGCAATTCGTATTTCTTGGCCTTTGGCTAATCAGACGGGATTTGATGAGACACCAAGTAGTTTACTATATTAGCAAACCATGGAAGTCTAGTTCCAATAGTCAGTAGGTGCTCATTAGGGAAATGCTCCGTGATGGGTCCAGAAGGGTTGATGATCTCAGAAGGAAGGCGAGACAAATGGTTAGCTATCACGTTTTGTCTTCCCGCCTTGTCGCGAATCTCGAAGTCGAATTCTGGCAATAGCAAGATCCATCGGATTAGTCGGGGCTTCGCGTCCTCCTTGGCAAGGAGATGCCTCACAGCCGTGTGATCCGAGTAGATGATGACGTGAGAACCCAGGAGATAAGATCAAAATTTTTCAAGGGCAAATACTACGGCTAGCAGCTCTTTCTCTGTAACTGTATAGTTACGTTGAGGCTCGTCAAGTGTCTTGCTAGCATAGTATATGACCACGGGTTTCCCGTCAACTTTCTGCCCCAGAATCGCTCCTACAGCGAAATCAGATGCATCGCACATGATCTCAAAGGGTTGAGACCAATCAGGGGATTGTAGGATTGGGGCCTGGGTGACTCGGTCACGGAGGTTTTCAAAGGCTTGAGTGCATTCCTTGGAGATCTCAAAGGGTACATCCTTAGAAAGAAGAGTAGTTAGGGGGCACGCGATTTTCGAAAAATCAGGAATGAAACGATGGTAAAAATCGACGTGTCTTAGAAAAGAATGGATGTCCCTGATTGAGCTAGGCATAGGAAGCCAAGAAATTAGATCAACCTTGGCTCGATCCACTTGGATGCCTTTCTCAGAAATTAGATGTCCTAGGACGATCCCCTCAGGCACCATAAAATGGCTCTTTTCCCAGGAAAGAACCAAATTAACATCGATGCAACGCTTGAGTATATGAACCAAGTGCTAGAGGCAATCATCAAATGATGCCCTGAAAATTGAGAAGTCATCCATGAAGACTTCCAGATAATCACCTACCATATCAGAGAATATGGCAAGCATGCACTGCTGAAAAGTCACGGGTGCATTGCAGAGACCGAAAGGCATCCTTCGGAATGCGTAAGACCCAGGTGAACGTGGTCTTCTTTTGGTCCTCAGGATGAATAGCCACTTGGTTATGACCGGAGTACCCGTCAAGAAAGCAGAAGAATCAATTTTCCGCTAATTTCTCGAGAATCTGATCAATGAAAGGTAGTGGGAAATGATCCTTCTTCGTGAAGGAATTGAGTCGTCGGTAATCTATGCAGACTCTCCATGAGTTGGCTATTCGGGTAGGTATTATTTCTCCGATTTCAGTCGTAATGGTGGTGAGCCCTGCCTTTTTAGGCACGACTTGAATTGGGCTCACCCAACGACCGTTGGAGATCAGGTAGATGATCCCTGCATCTAACCACTTAATGATCTCCTTTTTCACTACCTCCTGCAGATTGGGATTCAAATGTCTCTGCATCTCACGGGAAGGTCGTGCGCCCTCTTCTGAATAAATACGGTGTGTGTAATAAGAGGGACTTATTCCAGTCAAGTCATCGAGAGTCCAACCAATGACTCTACGATGTTGCTGGAGAACAACAATCATACGGGATTCCTGATCAGGAGTAAGCTTGGAATTTATAATCACAGGAAAAGTCTGATTAGAACCTAAAAAGATGTATTTCAAATGATCGGGAAGGGGTTTTAGTTAAGGATGGGGTTATCAGCAACAGTGGGTGGTTCAGGGTAAGTGTGAGGTTCAAGGATAGGAGTTATGGGTTTATCTGAATCAGGGTCTGACTCCTCTAATTGCGGTTCAAGATCTTTCTGTGGTTGATGAGGCATAATCATGTTATTCTCAAATTGTGTTTCATCAACCAAAGCTCTAATATCACAGATTTGTTCGATGACACCGTAATTGATTCCTTGTTGGGCCTTAAAGATATCAATTTTGAGAGTCTGATTCCCAAATTTCAGTTCTATTTGGCCCTCCTCACAACTGATGTTGGCTCTAGCAGTGGCCAGGAAAGGTCTCCCTAGAATGATTGGTGTATCCCTAGGGTTTTCGGGTGAGTCCATGTCTAAGACTATGAAATCTACAGGGAAATAGAAATCCCGCACTCTTACAATAACATCCTCAAGAATCCCTTTAGGTGACTTTATAGATCGATCTGCTAACTGTAGTGTCACCTCAGTTGGTTTTAGCTTAGATTCTTCTAGGTGGTTAAGTAAGGATGTGGGTATTAGATTTATGGAAGCACCCAAGTCTAGCAATGCTCTATCTAACTGGGTTTCACCTATTTTGCAAGAAATCAGGGGAGTACCTGGATCTTTTCCCTTGGGTGGGAGTTTGCTCAGGATTACAGAGCTAACTTGCTCTGACAGTACAATTGGACTCTCACTCTTGGTTTGCGACTTACGCTGAGGTGTACATACATTCTTCAAGAATCGTGCGTAAGCTGGTACATGGCGAATCTCATCCATCAAGGGGATGTTTATTTGGACCTACTCAAAGAACTTGACCAGGTCCTCCTCAGGTGCCACGGGTTTGGTTGTCTTCTTTCCCTTGGTCAAGGCCTCGGGAAATGGAACCTTGGTTGGTTCTTCTAGGATAGGTCCAGGTCTTTGATCTGGGACAGGGATAGGAATGTCCTGGATTACTGTCCTAGGGTTTGGATCACTACCAGGCTTGGAGTGGTCTGGATAAGGTGGATCTTGTGTCTCCTTACCACTGCAGGTGGTCACAGAATTCAGTCTTGTTTGGTTCTGGTTAGGGTTTGATAGGATGGGTTGCTGCTGATAACTCGCATAAGAAGTTGAAGCCTCCATCCCATCAGGTGAAGGAACAGAGGGGGCCTGATAAATCATGTGTGCTTGGCCCGGGTTTGGGTTCATAACGTGCCGCTGGGTCGGCACATTATTAGGGTTAGGAAGAGGTTGAGAAGGAAGTATGCCTGGTTGGCGAGAATTTGGTTTCGAACCTCTGTGATTTCATCCTTGTGTTGCTTCTGAATAGCTGCATTCGTTCTTTGAATGTCAGCCAGAGTCTGAAGGATGAGGGACATTTGGTCTTGGTTTGGCCCAGATGGATAAGTAGGGTTGGGACGAGGCTGAGGCGACTGGTAAGGATGAGGTGGTTGTGGACGGGGATGAAAGGGTGGTCTTTGAGTTTGGGACTTTCCCACCCACTGGAAGTTGGGATGGTTTCGCCATCCAGGATTGTAGGTATTGGAAAATGGATCATTCTGGATGGTGTTGAGGTCCTCGCAGGTCTGAGGAACCTCCGAAGAGTCAGAGAATGGGGGAGTGGAATTCCCCTGGCTAGTATAGAAAGGGTTGGAGGATCCTCCGATCCGAGAATCGGATGGGGGTGGATATGGTTCCATCCCAGGAGAAGGTTGGTGGAGAATGTTTTGCACAGTCTCCCGTGTGGAAGGAGGTTGTACAAAGGAATTATGCGCAGAGGTGACTCGCTGCAAGTGCTGAGTCAGCTCATCCACCTTCTTCTCAATAATAGAGACCTTGTCCAATCGACTGGCCATCAATTCCAGGTCGACTGATGCAGACAGGCCCTGGGTCTCATGTGCTCCCTTAAGGTTCGTCGATGCGCGGGTATTCGTCCTGTCGAATAATCCCATGGAGTCATTATTGATGGAGTTCTCGCACATATTTTCGAGAATCTCCCACATGGTGTCCTCATGCTGACCCATGATATTCCCTCCGCAAGTTGCATTGACAAAAAGCCTAATATCTTCACGGAGTCCCTGGTAAAAAGACTGGACTTGTTCCCATTTAGGAACTTCGTGATGGGGGCACTTCCTCATGAGATCCTGAAAGCGATCCCATGCCTCATGGAGAGGTTCTCCTGTTTGTTGCGTGAAGTGGGTAATCTGATGGCGCAAGGCATTGGTCCGACCAACGGGAAAGAACTTCTTCAAGAACTCGGACTGAAGTTCCTCCCAATTGTTGATCGGCCGGGTCTGTGTTTGGTTCCAATGGACGGCCTTGTCCATAAGGGAGAAGGAGAACATCTTCATGAGGAGAATATCCCGATTTTGTGCATCTGACTCGAAAGTCTGGGCCAGATGCTTTAGCTGTTTAATGTGCTGGAAGGGGTCTTCAGAATTAAGCCCATGGAATTTAGGTATGGCATGAATCATGTTAGGCTTTAGTTCAGAATCAAGTCCTCCAGTCGGGATTCTGACTCGAGGCTCAATAGCCACCGCAGCAGGATTATAATGGTCCCGCATCATGGGACACTGCGGTGGGTGCATGAAGTTCTGGAAGAGGTCATTGAGTCGCTGGAGCTGGTGCTCCAAATTGTTCTCTTCCTCAACTGGCTGAGCCATTGTGGAAGAAGAAGGTGAGTTGGGTTCGGAGTCGAAGGAGAGGTCTATGTGAAGTGTTGGTTGCACAAACAAGGGCACCGAGGCTTGGCCTCGAGGAGAGTGAATTTCTAAAGGAGGTTTCAAGGACCTCCTACCAAACATACATTGATGGAGATGATGAGTTTAGTAGGTACTGGACCCAATCAAGACACCCAGAATGTTGGGTGACTATAGAGGTTCGAGGCAGATGGACCCCTTGATCAAAAGATCGTCCACCTGAGAATTACCTGGGCAGCCAGAGAGGGTGAGTCCCGCGAAGACCCCTACACGGTAGAGCGCCCCCACGGGTTACAGGGTTTCCCCCACCCGACCTCTCTTGTCACTGAGATTCCAGGTAGACCAGAATGGGGACCTTGACCTCTTAAGTCTACCACTTTTAGTTAGGATCAAGGTGCTTAGGTTTTCACTTGAACTTTAGCCTTTTGAGTGCAAAGAGTGACCTAAGTTTAAGGTTGGTTGACCCAAGGGGTCAGCTTCACCTGCTAGTTCCTTTGAGAGCTTATTAGGTCTTTGTCTTTTAAAGGTTCAAGTGTTTTTAAGAGCCAAATTTCTTAGGGTTTTCTCTAAATAGGTGCTTTCAAACAATGGCTTGGGCACACTTCTTTTGGGAATTCTCAATTCTTGCTTAGAAAGTGTGTCTCTAAAACCCTAATTTTGAATCTTATATTGGCTCTACTTGGTCCAGTTAGCTTCCTTTAGATTGGGTAATTAGGGCTCAAGCAAGAAGATGTTAGCCCTAAATACCCTTAATGGATGTACAAATATACTGTGTTGAAATTGAAAACAGGCAACTTTGATGATTTACTAAGTATGGAAGACAGGTTATGCCTAAATTTATTTTTCTTTTTTCTTCCTCTTTAGAATTTAGGGGTTAAAATGAGAGGATAGAAAATTACTTGTCCTAGGTGTGGTTGTTGTGCGGCTGCTTGTTGTCATCTTGATTTCCTGTGCCTGCACAACAAAAGAGAAGAGATCAATAGAAACTCAAAAATCATGAATTATTGGCTTCTAGAATAGTCGTTGCTCCCTCGCAACGGTGCCAAAAACTAGTGGGGCCATTTCGTCTTTATAGTTATTTATAGTCGTTGTGGTATATGACAAAACGGTTACCAGTTCAATACAATTTATTACTCGGAATGACAAGTTTCCCGAGGTCGAACTTAGGGAGCTACTATAATTCTAGAAGCATATAATTTCACAATGTATAAGGTTTTACAAAAATTGAGAGAGAGAGAGAGAGAGAAAGAAGGGGTGAATGGCTTCTTTCTTCAGCTGGCTCTCTTCTTTCTTCTTCTTCTTTTCTTCTTCTCTGCTTTTGTGGTTCCTCTTTCTCCTTTCTTCCTCTTTGATTTTCTTCTCTTCTTCTTCCTTGCTGCTACAGAGGCTTCTGCCTTCTCTTTTCTTCTTCAGCTGCTAAGTCTTTCTCCTTTCTTCCTCTCTGATTTTCTTCTCTCCTTCTTCTTCTTTTTTCTTCTTTTCTTCTGCTCTGGCCCTTCCTCTTCTCTCTTTCTCTCCTTCCTGTCTTCTTCTTCTTCTTCTTTGTGTCTTCTTTCTTTCTTCTTCAGCCTGCCTTCTTCTGCTCTGGCTACTGCCCTTCCGACGTCTGACTCGGTGCTTAGACGGCTTAACTGTGCGTTTGCTACAGTGCGGCTCCTTTTCTTCTCCTTCAATTCCCTTCCTTTCTTTCTTCTTCCTTCGCCTGCTTCTTCCTTCTTTTTCCTTCTTCCCTGTGCACACACACAACTATCAGTGCAAAACCTACCCCTACCCCTTCCCCGCGTCTCTCTCTCTCTGAATCTCTCTCTTTGGGAAAGATCTCCCAGAGCTGGGTAATCGGGTTTGGGTTGCATGCTCGGGACCAGGCCCACCAGCATGCGGTGGTGGGCGAGGAGTGCTTGGTCGGGTAGTTGGGTTCGGCCCAGGCCCGCGGGGTGTGAGCGCGGGCGAGGGCGGGTGCGAGCGCGTGGCGCGCTGCGTGCGTGGGTGAGGGACCTGACCCCTGTGTATCGAAGGCGAACAGCTAATATCACAAAATCAATTTAAGTGTGGGTGCGAGGCCACACACTTACGAGGTGGGACTAAAGTCCCACCTCTACTCTGCGCACCTGCAGGCGAGAAGGTGCTGAAAATTGGGGCATCAGCGAAGGCTTGCGACCCCAATTGCGAACCTGCGCGCACTCACGGAAGCACCCCGCGTTGCCTGGAGCTCACACCTGGGCTGGAGGAGTCCTGGAGCTGCCTACGAAGAAGCTTCAGCAGCTCGTTAATGGCGGCGAGGAGGCGGAGACCTAAAATCACAAAGACAGCCTCACGGCCACATCAGACAACGCAAGGAGCCTCGCCGGAGTGTGGCGAAGGCAGTGTGAGGGTCGACGAGGTGCAAGAGTGCCTGTGTTCGTGTGCCTAGGGCAGACTGTGTGTGCGGAAGTGGGTGTGTTCGGGGGGTGGTCGGGAGGTGAAGGGCGGTGAATGGAGTGGGGGAAACACTTGAGTGGAGTGAGGGGGAGCTTCTGGGCTTCTCGGCGAGGGATGAAATGGTTTGTGGAGGTGGAGCGACCTTGCCGGAGATGGCGACCGGAGATGGGGAAGGTGGTGATGGACAGTGGCGGTTGGTGGGTTAAAATGGTAAATTAAGAAGGGGAAAATATAAGGGAGAGAGAGGGGAAGATTCCTACCTACTTAGTTGACAGAGAGGGAGAGGAAGACGTCCGGCTCGTGCCTGCCGGAGCTGAGGACGAAGGTGCCCAGGAGGGGGTTATCGGCAACGAGGAGGAGATTTGAGGACGCCAGCTGGTGCGGCTTGGCGTGGGAAGATAGGGCAGAGTGGGCTCTGATGTAACACATTTACACTACTTAAAATGTCTATTTATGCATGTTCTTAAGCATAGGATTGCATTTCATAATATAAATATTGCATAACATGCATCATCTTGCATTTAGAGTAGTTTGAATAAAATGGAGGTTAATTGTCTCCTTTTATGTGCTTGGACAGGGCAAACATTTAATCGGGGCCTCGGATCAAAGATCCAACCGTATGGATGTGATCAGGGCGACGATTGGAGTTCAACGACTCCAAGATCGCCCTAATCAGGCATCCGTAGCATCAGATAGAGACCGGGGAACCCTAGAAGATCAAGGGTCAGGATGGTGTAAATCCGCACTTCAGATGGCAAATCCGATCACACGGATGAATTTGGATCGACGATCGCAGCCCAACGACACAAAAATCGAGTCAATCCGACATCCGTGGCACCATCTACAACTTCCAGAAGATGGACGGCCAAGATGGCGCCACGTGGCACCATCCCGGCCGCCCAAACGGCCGCCTACACTCTATGTAGACCGCGCACCCATCCCCTCTCCGCCGTTGGATCTCAATCCAACGGCTGTGGACGCATCGTTTTAAAAGCATTCGCGCGACCATTTGGGCGAGGCAGCGCAGCGGTCCAGCGCCTTATCGCGAGGAGCTGGCGCGCGTTCGAGCCTCGCCAAGCAATTTCTGAGGCGAGCGGGCGCGCTCCAATTGACCGCACGATCGCGATCCAACGGCCGCGCGTGCCCGATAGCGCCGACGCGCAATTGGACGCTCTGGTGAACGCGCGATCGTATGCGCAGGCGGGCGGGCGGCAGCGGTGAAGGCGCGATTTTAAGCCGTCCGATCTCGCGATCGGACGGCTGAAAATCAAGCGACGTGCGTAGGCGTTACGCGCGGGCAACCGAGCGGGCGCGCGTGGGCGCGGAGGCTACGCCCACGTTGAGGGCTTTAGCGACGGTTTTATCCGTCACTAAAGACCCCTTATTTATTATTTTGAAGATGTAATGTCCATTTTGCCCCCACTCCTTGCAACTATAAAAGGAGACCCCCTCCATACGAAATTTTCATCCCTTCCTTCTCCTCTCTACCTCTCCAAAGCTCAAGAGAAGCTTGTCCCACACCCGGGATGCTTCTTGCGAGATAAAGTCCAAATTTTCGTCCCCCTTCGGAAGTGGATCCCGCGACGACGACGGCGTGCTGCTCCATTCCCGCTCTTCTGCTTCGTCCTCCCTCGTCCTTCTCCGTTCTCGTTCGTCCAGACGTCGTCTCGTTCGGCTCATCCTCCAAGCGACCGTCAAGGAGGATAACTTCTCTCTCCCATTCTTATTTACAGCTTTTCTAGTGTTGAATTTTCCTGCTTTATAGTGTAATTGATTTCCCGCTTTCTAGTGTAACTTTGATTTCGTTTGCTTGTATAAACAATTGAAATATTGAATGCATGTTCTCTTTCTCTCTCTCTCTCTCTCTCAGTTTGATAGCTCCATTGTAATTATTTCGCCTTGTTTATCAAAAATCCTAAAAAAAACATAATTGCGAATATAGATCAACGTAGCCTCCCTGAGTTCGACCCGGAATTCTTATTTCGGTATAAATTTTATTTGTTGAACTCGAATCCTTCGCTTTCGAACTACAACGACGGGTTTTCCAAAACCAAACACGTTAGCGTAGGTTCGTAAATCGTTCAACATTTTGGCGCCGTTGCCGGGGAGGCAACGATTTCCGATCTTTTCTTCGCATTTCTTGTACTTTATTTGTTTTCTAACTAAGCTTTCTCTTGTGTCTATTGTTCTACAGAGACCTCCATCAAGGAATCAACAAGCGGTAGACTGGAGTAAAGTGCAGTTGAAGACAACTGTAAGTGCTCCCCCATTCTTTCCCCCTCCATAGATTTCATTCGGCACATTAAATCCAAATTTCAATTAACCTAGGTGTTTGCATAAATCCTAGGTATAGTTTGGTTGTTTGGATTTCTACTCACACTCATTTCACCCTCATTCATAAAAAAAGAAATAATAACAAAAAGATAATTTTGTGGGGTAACTTTCAACAAACACACAACACACACCCACATTCAAGGCACTTGATTAACTTGATTTGTTTTCTACTCAACCGGGTTCTGATCTGTGGAATCGGTACACACAGAGCAACACATAACAGAGTAGAAATCATTCTAGGTTAACCATCTTTGAGTACCTAACTTAGTGGTGCAATTGTGGCCAATTGTTTGAGTTGTTTGGGTCGCACCACTTTATTTAAAACCAACTCATCAAGTAGCTCCTCCTTAGGGTTTTCAATCTAGGTATATTCTAGGCACTCTGCTTTCTTTCTGATTTTAAAGGAAAACTATCTTCACCCGTGTTTTACAACTTGGTTTGCCTAGAAATTTGATTGCAATTCACCTAATTTGAAACCCTAAAAGCTACTTAAGCAGGATTTGAACATTAAAATTCACACATTATAAATAATCTTGCTTGAAAACCCTGGTTGTGCACGCACTTACACAAATTTCAATCAATCATTAAGGGCACAACCCATTGTAAGGGCCCATCACATTCCATAAGCACCACAATCCCAGGCCGTAATAAAATTGAGTAGACGTTGGCCCTAAGGTTTGATTCGCTCTTCAAGGCCTAGTCTGAGATTGTTTTTGATTAACCTACTTGTACTGATTAATCTGATGTCTAGCTAGGGGAGTAGCGTCAAACGACCGCGGCTGGGGGGTACACTAGGAACCGGAGGCGAAAGCCAAAGGAAGGACCTTCTCCCCAGTCCCTCCTTCTAACTGGTTGGATTATACAGACGCAAGTAGAGTAAATCAGTTACAATCTTAAGGCTGGTGTTGGGAGTCAGTAGATCCTTAGGCTACCTCACTTAAGGACAGCCTTGTTGTGTTGTACTGCAGGGTCCCTATCCCCGGTCCTTCCGACCTACTCCTAGTTTATGCTGGGAAGACGGTCATTGAATCCCCGATTAGAAGGACCATTAGAACATTCTAGGAGGCGCAAGTTAGATTTTGGTCAATTTGATCCCATGGCCGAACAACAGCCTCTTCTGCTTGGAAATCCACAGGAAGAATTTCGAAGGTAGCTGGAACAAATGCAAAGAATGCAAGAATGGTTCCAGAGAATGCAGGGTGCTCAGCCCTTGAAGGATTTTTATGATCCTTCAAATTACGGGGAACGTCCCGACGTCCAGATTCCAGCCGGTGACGTAGAAATCAAGCCCCAGGTGTTAAGCCTGATTAAACATTATCATGGGCTTGGCTCCGAAGATCCGTTTCAACACTTGGAGGACTTGACCACTTTGGTCCATACCACCAAGTCTCGAAACGTAAACGAGGAGCAAATGATCATGAGGCTCTTCCCCCACTCTCTTAGGGATAAGGCCGCGCATTGGTATAGGACAATAGGAAGACCAATTACAACTTGGAATGAGTTGAAATCGGCCTTTCTAAAGAAATTTTTCCCAGTCGGTCGTACCAATGCTTTGAGACGGGCAATCACTACTTTTACCCAGCGGCCGGGGGAGCAGTTTCATGTGGCCTGGGAGCGATTCCAGGACTTATTGCGGAGGTGTCCACACCACGAGGTGCCGAAATGGCAACTCGTGCAGATTTTTTATCATGGGTTGACTGAGCAACTCAGAAACCATGTGGATGCTTCTTGCGGAGGCAATTTCCTTAATAAAGATGCAGATAGTGCACATGATTTATTTGAGGAAATGAGTGAGAATTCAATAAATCATGCCTCCATGGATACTTTTAACCGGTCCCAACAACCCAGATCAAATGTCAATGAAGTCCATGACTCTCATTCATTTGATATGGAATTGATTTGTAATAAACTTGACAAAGTGGACTTGGTTGCTAAAAGAATGGAAGAGTGGATGGCTGGCAATTCTATGAACAACTCTCAATCCACTCAATCCCAAAATTCGGGATTCCATTCTTCACGAGCTCTTTCTGGACGGGAGTTCGTGAATCAACTCGATGCGACTCAACCTATGAGTCAGCATTTTTCGGAACCCCATGGGTTCCCAACTGGGGCCTTTGATCCCAGTTTTTCTAATCCTTCCTTTTCTTTCTCTCCATCCTCACTTTATGAGGATGTCTGTGCTGTACAAGAGAATGTTAGATCCAACCCCTACTCGAATGCCTATAATCCAGGTTGGAGAAACCACCCTAACTTCTCTTGGAAAAATCCGGGGCAACAGACCCAATTCCGACCCAGCAATTATGCTCCGCAACGACCAATGGGTCAGGGTCAAGTATATACTCAGTTGCCTCCGAATCAGATCAATCAGCCAGCTTGGAATGCCCGTCAACCCGCAGGGCAGGCTGATTTGAACCATCAAATAGTAGAGATGCAAGGATCTATGCTCCAGCTCATGCAGCAAATGAAAAACTCACTGGACAACTTGCAATCCGGGCTCATTGCTAACTCTCGTCAACCCGGATCTCTACCATCCCAACCCGTACCCAACCCACGAAACATTACGAATTCGGGCAATCAAGCCCAAGGGTACGGAAATCAGAGGGACCCACACGCGCATGCTCAGGTGGTTGAGCAGGGTTCCTCGTCTTCTTCTTCTGTAAATCAACAATTCATGGTCAATCAAGCCCCTCCAATCTTTCCTAACCCTCCCCAAGACCCAAATTCTTACGCTTCTGCAAATTCTGTCACTTTGAGAAGTGGTAAGAAGACTCAGGATCCACAACCACATTATTCTAATCTTTTGAATCCTGAAGAATCTGAGGAGAGAGAAGAGAATTCTAAAGGAGAAATCAAGGCTCAGGAATCCGATTCCAAAGATCTGACTCGTGTTCCTTTTCCTGAAGCCTTAACCAAAGCAAAGAAGAAGAAGTCTGTTGATAGCAATGAGGAGCTTCTGAATTTATTTAAGAATGTTGAGATCAATATCCCGCTCCTTGATGCTATCAAGCACATACCGACTTACGCAAGATTTTTAAAGGAATTATGTACACAAAAGCGTAAGTCGAGAGAATCTGTTCCGAGGAAGGTGGTACTCTCCGAGCAGGCTAATTCTGTTATCCTGCACTACCTCCCTCAGAAAAAGAGAGATCCTGGTGCTCCTTTGATTTCTTGCGTTATCGGAGATTACACATTTGATAGAGCACTTTTGGATCTCGGTGCATCCATCAACCTAATTCCGACTTCTCTTTACGAGAAGTTTGGGTTAGGCGAACTTCGGCCAACTTCAGTAACGCTACAGTTAGCGGATCGTTCGGTCACAAACCCGCGAGGCGTTATTGAAGATGTTATAGTTAAGGTCAAGGATTTCTATTTTCCTGTAGATTTCCTTGTCCTTGACATGGATGTACCAGATAATCTGAGAAACACGCCCATCATTCTGGGGCGTCCGTTCCTGGCTACCGCAAAGGCCAACATTAATTGTGAAAGCGGTAGCATGAAAATCGCCTTTGGGGACCAACGTATGAAATTAGATATTTTTAAGGCAATCAATAAATTTGAGGATTGTGGAGTTATTGAGGAACTTGATGAGGATAATGTTAATATTGAAACTTGTTTGACAGTTTCTTCAATTGAAAGTTCCTCTTTGGTTGATGAATTTGACCCGCAACCCTCTGACTTAACATCTTCGGAAGAGGTTACTGATTTTATCCACTCACAACCTCTCCCTCTTGTTGAATCTTCAGCATCTACCCGACCATCAATCATCACCCCACCCCAGCTCGAATTGAAACCATTACCCGAGAATTTGAAATATCAATTTTTAGGACCTCAGAATACGCTCCCTGTGATTATCAGTGCTAAATTGACAGAGGAGCAAGAGATTAAATTGATTAAGGTCCTAAAGGAACATAAGGAGGCAATTGGTTGGACCATTCATGACCTTAGGGGGATCGAGCCATCTTTCTGTAATCATAGAATATTCTTGGAAGATGGATCCCGCCCTTCTCGCCAGATGCAGAGGAGATTGAATCCAAATATGCGAGAAGTGGTCAAAAAGGAAATCATCAAGTGGCTCGATGCAGGAATTATTTATCCAATCTTTGACAGTCACTGGGTAATTCCCGTTCAGATTGTTCCAAAGAAAGCCGGGATTATTGTTGTGACTAATGAGAAAGGAGAATCTGTCACAACTCGTTCAGCTTCTTCTTGGAGAGTTTGTATTGATTACAGGAAGCTGAACACTGCTACTAAAAAGGATCATTTTCCCCTGCCCTTCATTGATCAAATCCTGGAAAAATTAGCCGGGCAGAAGTACTTCTGTTTTCTTGATGGCTACTCGGGATACAACCAAGTTCCTATCCATCCCGAGGATCAGGAAAAAACTACTTTCACCTGTTCCTACGGAACCTTTGCTTTTCGTAGGATGCCTTTCGGGTTATGCAATGCACCTGCGACTTTTCAAAGGTGTATGCTAGCCATATTTTCCGACATGGTGGGAGAGTTTATGGAAGTCTTCATGGATGATTTCTCCGTTTTCGGAGAATCATTTGACTCTTGTTTGGTTAATTTGGAAATGATTCTTAAGCGATGTATCAAGACACGATTGGTCTTTAGCTGGGAAAAGAGTCATTTCATGACCCAAGAGGGCATCGTTTTGGGTCATGTAATCTCTGAACGGGGAATTGAAGTGGACAAAGCTAAGGTTGATGCTATCGCTAAACTTCCTCCTCCCACATCAGTTAAACAAATCAGATCATTTCTTGGCCATGTGGGATTTTATCGAAGATTCATCAAGGACTTCTCGAAGGTTGCCCGCCCTTTGAGCAATCTTCTTGCCAAAGAAACGCCGTTTGTTTTTGACGAATCATGCCAAAAGGCATTTGATTTCCTAAAAATGGCAGTCACCTGTGCTCCAATTTTGCAACCACCTATTTGGACAACCCCATTTGAGATCATGACCGATGCTTCTGATTACGCGGTCGGGGCTGTCCTGGGTCAGAAAATTGACCGAAAGCCCTTTGTCATTTACTACGCTAATAAAACTTTGGATGAAGCCCAGAGGAATTACACTGTTACTGAAAAGGAATTACTAGCTGTAGTATTTGCGTTGGAAAAATTTAGGGCTTATCTCTTGGGGTCTCATGTTATTGTTTATACCGACCACTCAGCCTTGAGACATCTCTTGGCTAAAAAGGATGCTAAACCCTGGCTTATTCGTTGGATTCTTCTTCTTCAAGAATTTGATCTTGAAATCAAGGATAAAATCGGGGTACAAAATGTGGTGGCGGATCATTTGTCGAGACTCCTAGGTGATTCTTCTTGTCCGGACATTCTGATTGCTGACACTTTTCCGGACGAAACCATTCTTACAGTTTTAGGTGTCCACACCCCATGGTTTGCTGACATTGTTAACTATTTGGCCGTTGGTCAAATCCCCCAGGATTGGACCAAGCAACAACGGGATAGACTCAAATCTGAGGCCAAATACTACTTTTGGGAGGACCCTGAACTGTATCGCATCGGCTCTGATCAGATTATTCACCGATGCATACCAGAGAATGAATTCAATAGTATACTTGAGTTCTGCCATGCATCTGGGTGTGGTGGACATTTCTACGGGAAAAAGACGGCTGCAAAAATTTTGCAATCTGGCTTCTATTGGCCGTCTTTATTCAAGGATGCCCAGGATTTCTCACGGTCATGCCCTCGATGCCAGGCACTCGGGAGCATAACTAAGAGAGACATGATGCCCTTAAACCCTATTCTTCCTGTCGAAATTTTCGATGTTTGGGGCATTGATTTCATGGGACCCTTTATCCCTTCATTTGGACATCAGTACATTCTTGTCGCTGTTGATTATGTGTCTAAATGGATTGAGGCAATTCCCACCCGAACCAATGACCACAAGGTGGTCATCAACTTTGTCAAGAAAAATATCTTCAGTAGATTCGGGATTCCGAGGGCTATCATCAGTGATGGTGGCACTCATTTTACTAATGCCCAATTCCGGAGTTTATTGGCCAAATACGGGGTTAATCATCGAATTTCCACACCTTACCATCCCCAAACGAATGGACAAGCCGAGATCTCTAATCGAGAGATCAAGAACATTCTGCGAAAAACGGTTAGGCCCGATCGCAAGGATTGGACTCAAAAGCTTGAGGACGCTCTTTGGGCCTACCGTACGGCGTATAAAACACCTATCGACATGTCTCCATTCCGTCTGGTGTATGGAAAGGCGTGTCATCTACCCGTAGAGATTGAACACAGGGCATTCTGGGCAATCAAACAATGCAATCTAGATCTAAATCTAGCTGGGAAGACCAGGAAACTCCAACTATCTGAGTTGGAGGAGCTTAGAAATGATGCTTATGAGAATGCCAAGATCTACAAGGCTCGAACCAAAGCTCTACATGATCAAATGATTTCCCGCAAGAGCTTTGAGCCAAACCAGAAGGTCTGGTTATTCGATTCTAAACTTAAGCTCTTTCCTGGTAAACTTAGATCTAAATGGAGTGGCCCATTCATAATTGATCAGATTTTTCTAAATGGTGCCGTTCAGATTTCTGACCCAAAGACGGGTAACACCTTTAAAGTCAACGGTCAACGTCTGAAGCCTGTTGTTGACCGTAATCTTCCAGAACCCGTTTCAGACTCTGTTGCTCTAGCCATTCTGTGACTTCTTTGGCTGGACTTCGCCTAGCTGACGGCATTAAACTCAGCAGTTGTACATATAACACAAGGCTGATACGAGCTTCATATCCAGGTGACATCTTTCATATTCTACCCTTTCTTTCATGTCTCTTTTTCAATGAGGACATTGCATCAGCTACGCATGGGGGGGTGGATTCATTTTTGAATTAGTTGGTCAGCTTTGTGAAATCCATATAAATTGCTCTCTTTCTAAAAAAAAAAAAAAAAAAAAAGAAAATTAGGAAGGATTAGTTGGACATTAGGACTTTTCAATCCTAAGAAATTTTACATTAGGATCTGAACACAAAGACCCCTCAGGTCTTTGGACTTAATTAGCCTGTGTATCTACTAAAATGTGGATTTGTCTTTGAGTTCTCGCCATCTTAATTCTATTATAATTGGAATAAATAAGTTTGGGTGATAAGTACACGACTTGTCAACCCACCCTCTGATTTAAGGGAATTTTGAGTTTTAAGCATCTACACACTTTCTTTGCACTGACTCGTTGCTCGGCGATTTTAATGGAAATTGGGTAGCTAATGAACCTTCTAGGGTGATATGGCTGGCAAGTTATCGTGGGTAACAGCCCATAGGTAGGTTGTCCAGAGCCCAATCACTGGACCTTTCTCTTTGTTGCCTTTAGGTAAATCTTAGACCAGGGAAGCCACCTACTTAAAAAAAAGGGAAAAGAAAAAAAAAAAATCAAAAAGGAGAAAAGAACAAAAAGAAATAAGCCATACTTCGCCGCACGAGTATGGCTGGCAAGTTGTCGGTGGTAACAGCTCATCGACCGGTTGTCCAGAACCCAGCTCAGAAAATGCACTAAAAATTCCCAAAACACTTAGGAAGAAGCGGAGAAGTAGAATAAACCGGGGAGATATACACTGGATTCACCTTGTGTTGACCCCGTTAAAAAAGAAAAAAAAAATAAAAGTAGGGAGAAAGCTACCGGTTGTAAAGATACACTTTTAGGCAGAATTCTTTTTGAGGTCACCTAGAGGCGTAGAAATCCGAAGTACGTTCTAATTGCCGGTCAACAAGTCTATCACAATCACAATAAGATGCTTAAAACTTAGGGTTCTCATCAAATCTTGGGTGAGTTGAATGGCCGTAGAAAGCCACTCTTAAACCCTAAAATTTGAAAATCCAAAAAAAAAAAAAAAAAAAAAGTAAAAACAGAAAAAGAAATTTTTCTTTGAATAAGGCGAGGCTTGAGGCGGTCTGCATTTTGGCTGATACCCGGGCACTGTTGTGTCTTTGAAAGTTCAGTTCTTAAGTAGACAATTTCTTAATGATTGAAAATAACTCAGGTCCAAATAATCTAACCTAATTCTTTTATAAATAGCATATAGTTTTTGCTAGGGACTAGCAAAAGATAGGCATGGGGGTATGATGTAAACACATTTACACTACTTAAAATGTCTATTTATGCATGTTCTTAAGCATAGGATTGCATTTCATAATATAAATATTGCATAACATGCATCATCTTGCATTTAGAGTAGTTTGAATAAAATGGAGGTTAATTGTCTCCTTTTATGTGCTTGGACAGGGCAAACATTTAATCGGGGCCTCGGATCAAAGATCCAACCGTATGGATGTGATCAGGGCGACGATTGGAGTTCAACGACTCCAAGATCGCCCTAATCAGGCATCCGTAGCATCAGATAGAGACCGGGGAACCCTAGAAGATCAAGGGCCAGGATGGTGTAAATCCGCACTTCAGATGGCAAATCCGATCACACGGATGAATTCGGATCGACGATCGCAGTCCAACGACACAAAAATTAAGTCAATCCGACATCCGTGGCACCATCTACAACTTCCAGAAGATGGACGGCCAAGATGGCGCCACGTGGCACCATCCCGGCCGCCCAAACGGCCGCCTACACTCTATGAAGACCGCGCACCCATCCCCTCTCCGCCGTTGGATCTCAATCCAACGGCTGTGGACGCATCGCTTTAAAAGCATCCGCGTGACCATTTGGGCGAGGCAGCGCAGCGGTCCAGCGCCTTATCGCGAGGAGCTGGCGCGCGTTCGAGCCTCGCCAAGCAATTTCTGAGGCGAAGGGGCGCTCTCCAATTGACCGCACGATCGCGATCCAACGGCCGCGTGCGCCCGATAGCGCCGACGCGCAATTGGACGCTCTGGTGAACGCGCGATCGTACGCGCAGGCGGGCGGGCGGCAGCGGTGAAGGCGCGATTTTAAGCCGTTCGATCTCGCGATCGGACGGCTGAAAATCAAGCGACGTGCGTAGGCATTATGCGCGGGCAGCCGAGCGGGCGCGCATGGGCGCGGAGGCTACGCCCACGTTGAGGGCTTTAGCGACGGTTTTATCCGTCACTAAAGACCCCTTATTTATTATTTTAAAGATGTAATGTCCATTTTGCCCCCACTCCTTGCAACTATAAAAGGAGACCCCCTCCATACGAAATTTTCATCCCTTCCTTCTCCTCTCTACCTCTCCAAAGCTCAAGAGAAGCTTGTCCCACACCCGGGATGCTTCTTGCGAGATAAAGTCCAAATTTTCGTCCCCCTTCGGAAGTGGATCCCGCGACGACGACGGCGTGCTGCTCCGTTCCCGCTCTTCTGCTTCGTCCTCCCTCGTCCTTCTCCGTTCTCGTTCGTCCAGACGTCGTCTCGTTCGGCTCATCCTCCAAGCGACCGTCAAGGAGGATAACTTCTCTCTCCCATTCTTATTTACAGCTTTTCTAGTGTTGAATTTTCCTGCTTTATAGTGTAATTGATTTCCCGCTTTCTGGTGTAACTTTCATTTCGTTTGCTTGTATAAACAATTGAAATGTTGAATGCATGTTCTCTTTCTCTCTCTCTCTCTCTCTCAGTTTGATAGCTCCATTGTAATTATTTCGCCTTGTTTATCAAAAATCCTAAAAAAAACATAATTGCGAATATAGATCAACGTAGCCTCCCTGAGTTCGACCCGGAATTCTTATTTCGGTATAAATTTTATTTGTTGAACTCGAATCCTTCGCTTTCGAACTACAACGACGGGTTTTCCAAAACCAAACACGTTAGCGTAGGTTCGTAAATCGTTCAACATTTTGGTTATGAAGATGGACGGCCAAGATGGTGCCACGGATATCGGATTGACTCGATTTTTGTGTCGTTGGGCTGCGATCGTCGATCCGAATTCATCCGTGTGATCGGATTTGCCATCTGAAGTGCGGATTTACACCATCCTGGCCCTTGATCTTCTAGGGTTCCCCGGTCTCTATCTGATGCTACGGATGCCCGATTAGGGCGATCTTGGAGTCGTTGAACTCCAATCGTCGCCCTGATCACATCCATACGGTTGGATCTTTGATCCGAGGCCCCAATTAAATGTTTGCCCTGTCCAAGCACATAAAAGGAGACAATTAACCTCCATTTTATTCAAACTACTCTAAATGCAAGATGATGCATGTTATGCAATATTTATATTATGAAATGCAATCCTATGCTTAAGAACATGCATAAATAGACATTTTAAGTAGTGTAAATGTGTTTACATCAGGCTATGCTACAGGTATTGCAGCAGAGCTACGAGGTGGAGGAAAGATCTTCGGAGGCTAGGGCACACTGACCGGTGAGGGGAGAGACGAAATCGAGGGTTTTTCTTCGCCAGAAGTAACTTGAAGGAGACGGCAGACCCTGTTGCTCCTTATAAAGGCACTGGCAAGGAGAGGGGACCGAGGGAGCGACGTGCCGTGCTCACCAGAGATGGCCGGAAATGGACACCCATGGCTGTCGTGCATTCGCACGAGAGGCATGGTCGGTTACAGGGGTCATGGGAGGGTCCCTGCGTCAGAAGACGATGCAGGGAACCTCCCGTTCGTTCCTGAGAGTGGGCGCCATGCCCTGCACGGTGCCAACATCCGCGCAAGGTCGCCGGAGGTATGGCGCTGCTCAGAAATGGCAGGGAGGATTGTTCTGCAACGAACGACAAGAAAGATAGGGGGCCAATTGCAAGGGTTTCAAAAGATAAGGGTCAAAAAGTAATTTAAGAGGATCAATTTGTAAAGTTGGTCAAGATGGTCTTTTCTTTGGCCCAAATTTTTATACCAGCCTAATTTTAACCTAAGGATTTTAATGGTGAAATTTGATTGTATGTTGGGCCATGTTTGACTAGTCAATTTGCATAAAAATCCAAATTAGGTCATAAATTGGGCATGGTCCTTATTTTAGGTCAAAATAGGTTGCAAAGGATAAATTGAAGGTTTTAAACCCTAGGGAATATTTTTCCATGAATTTTAGAGGGTTTAATTGATTTTTATCCTACCTCGAACCTCATGAATTAAAGTGGGTTTGTTTTAGGGTTACAGAATGTTATTTAATTCCTAAAAGTTGCTATAGCCCTTATCAGATTAGATCATCCTACTTCCCTCCTTATCAAGATCATTTGACCTTCGTTTAGACCCTTAATTATCTTGTTTGCGCACTGCATTGGTGAAATTGCAGTTTTACCCCTTATGATTTGTCTTATTCTTTAACTTAGAATTCTCTGAGTTAAGCCTTTATTTAGGTTTTGTAGGAGCTTCTTCATACTTATTTAGATTAAATTGTGCTAGTTAAGGTTTATGATGAGGTTCTCATCAGGCGGCTAGCTCCGCTCTACACTAAGAGGTAACATGTGCTTCCCTTGGTACCACGTACCCAAGAAACAACACACTTGCCCATTCACTTTTCCAGTTCCGTTTTATTTATTTCCAGGAGTTCTACTCCTAATTCCCCGTAAGGTTCATGCTCATGTTTCTCAGGCCAAGCCATACTAGGTTTGATCATTTCAGGTTTATTCGCATATAGCACGTGTTTCCAACATTCAAACTTTCTTTTCCAATTTATATACATGCAGCTCGTATTTAATTTCAAACAACAGGAATTACAGGTAGCAGTTACTAACAACAGTACTCTACATTTCACAGGCAGCTATTATCCAATTACAGGCAATTATTATTATTCTATCTACTCCTCCAAGACTGCAATTCAGGCATTCAATACAATAGTTCCAGTGTTTCTAGTCCTAGGATTCATGCCATAACCTACTATCTATCATTTATTCCAGACATGCAGTTAAGTTTGTAATTAACTATGGGAAGCCACTCTACCCGCAAAACTGGGAGTAATGGGGGCTCGATCGGTAGGTCCACGTGCCTCCGCAACCCCTAAGTCCGCAATAGAATGAGGTCTTAACACAAGGATCAACCACAATAAACCACTCAGAATAGGATAAAATTATTTCAGACATGTAGAGGAACTTATTCTAAGAAGAACGGAACCTTAAACGCGGAAATCGGACCTCGAACGGACCCTAAATGGGTCAAAAATGACAACTCTAACTCAAATCAGACGTCTGGAACATCTTCCAGACGTCTTAAAAGGAGTCCATATCCATACCTCACTCTGTGCTGTTCCTCAGACGTCCAGAGATCCTGCTGAACCGTCTGGACCTAGTTCCAGACGTCCGACCACCTCTCCAGACATCTGGAGACACTCTCCGCCGTCTGGTGACTCGCTCAGACATCTTGGTATCCTTAGTGGTAGGTTCAAATTAGGTTTTTACCAAAATTTGGGGTCAATCGAAGTCCATCTTGACCTAGTTTTCATTTTAGTCCCGTCAAACTCTTTTTCTTTCACATGCACCCGTAGCTTTTGAAATCCTTGCAATCAGTCCCCTATGTTTTTCGTCATCTTTGCAGTTAGGTCCCTACCACCATTAGTGTGAGAAGAAGCTTCACCGTTGAGATTCAAGCAAAGATTTCTCGCTTGATTTTCAATCAAACACTTCCAAAATCGAAAGGGAGATTCCTTGTGGAATTCCCTTCCAAATAAACCTGGCCATAGACCTTGATTCCTTCCTAATCTTGTATGCAAACGCATGAGAGATGTGGGTATCCAATACGCGCGAAACTCTCGAAGCTTGAAAGCTTCTTTCCAAGCTTGGAACTCCTCTCTTAGGCCTATAAAAGGACCCAGGACAAGAATACGCTCTTCCATAGCTAGGTTTAAGTCTAGAACAAGTCTTCCTTCTCTCCCACGGCCAACTCCGACCTATGCTCCAGTGGCCTTCTCGATCTCCCTCATCCGTGCCTCCAACGATCAAATTGGAAGCGTAGCGATCTTCCTCATCTTCCTTCGACGGTGGCCAACCAAAGCCCGGACGTCTTCAATCCTTTCTTCGCCGCCATTCGTCCACCGAAGTATTCTCCTTCGGCGGGCCAATCAAAGTCGACGCCAACTTCTTCCCCGTTGTCCATAATTAGGCTCTCTCTCTCTCTCCCTCCCTAGGTTCTATCTATCTCTTTCTTGTCCTAAATCGACCTTCTCTGACCATGCCTCTCCTCCTTCATCTTCTTTCTCTCCAGCTAAGCTCTGACGAGGTTGTAAGCTAGCTACACCTCACCGCTCGCCTTGCCACGACTCCCATAAGCATTGCCATGCTTCACTCATCAAAAGCCCCAACTTCATTTGAGCTTTCGCGCACTCAACACCCCCACAGGACATGACCTCCACTACACACCTTCCCTGACCTTGACCGACCACTCCACGCCCCCACTTGCCACGCAAACACATCCACCACCTTCGCCATCACTTGACGATCCTCCTAAGCTGTTCTAATGTGGCCGCAAGGCCCTTCTTTGTATTTTAGGTAGTCGTCGTACTTTGCCGTTGCTGCCACCTCACCCGTTCACGTCTGCGGTGCTCTGATGGGCTCAAGGCTTAATTCCATGCCCAGGCGATGCAGCTTAGCTCTAGGACCTTACTCAGATCTTCAATCATAGCAGCAAACCTCCACAGCCGTTTTGTTCATGGCGTAGATCGTGTAAAAGATAAATACGTAGTAGTATAGTGCGAACTACGTCTCTACAAATAAAATTAACGGAACTGGGAGTTCAGTCAATCACAGGGAGGTAGAAAGCACTTTTGATTTCATGTGTTTATTTCAAATATAAAGGCTAAGTAAAAGGAACAATCAATCACAATATTTATATCACAAAAAGAGATTGAACATAAATGCATACATGTATTGAATAAAACATAAAACAACTACTGTTGTAATAGAACAAGGGCACCACGGGTGGTTCGTGGTGGCCTTTTGGAAAGATTGAGAGTAGCAACAATCCGATAGGGTGGCCCAACAGATTCTTCAGACGGAAATGTAGAGAAGGCGGGAAGGAGAAGAAGAGAGAGGTAGAAGAAGGAAGAAGAAAAGAATGAAGAGAGTTGAGAGTTATGTTTTTTCCAAGGGAGGGGGGCATATGGTCCTTTTATATCTCGTGCAAATCCTTCTTCTTTCCTCAGTTCTCTCTGATGCTACCACATGGCGCACTGTGCGCTCTCAGATCCTTCATCGCACGGCTCCTACTTACCCACGCCCGCGCCTTCGCATTTTCGCCTTCAAATCACGCCTCATCATCTCAGCTGTCCGATTTCAAATCCTACATGCGCTTCTCGCACCTTCCGGATCTTGCAACAACCCATGCGATCATGCCACGTGGATGCATCTTAGCCCTCCAATCGTGCATACGTGCTTGCACGCGCCCGCCCGTGACGCCGCATCAATTTTGCACAGCGCAGCGCTCGGAACCCGCATCTCGCACTTATGTGCTCGCGCGCGCGAGCCAACACGCTGCGCAAACCATTTAGTATATATACTTATTAGTTTCCATTTATACTCATCCAATCTGGGTAGGTGACGTGGCGTTCTCGTGGCCATTCATCTTCTTTTCCTTGTATATGGTGATGTAAGCCTCCGATTAAGTTGATTTCTGCATCGTTGGACTGCGAACGTCGATCCAGATCTATCCGTACTGTTGGATTTGTCATCTGAGGTCTGGATCTTCTTCAATTTTCCCCTTGGCTCTTGCTCTTCTGCGGACTCCCTAAGGTGCTAAGGGAGTCTGATTGATGAGATCTTGGATGCGTTGGACTCCTGTCGTTATTCCGAACAGATCCATAAGGTTGGATTGGTTATCTATAGCCATGGATTACCTGTAATCATTAATACCTCTCAAATAACATAGTTTAATGCATAAAACACATATATCAACTACGATGCATAATATGATGATATGCATACAGAATGTTCATGTTAAGTTAAGTTCTAACTTAATTCAGGCGAGTTAGGGCCTATGATTGCTGTGCAATCATGTTCCAATTAGGCATTTCCTCTTGTGGGCTTTGTGTGAAGAAGCCGTGGCATTATAGTCCCACATCGTGGGGATGTAGACCCAGTGCAGTGCTTAAGTGAAATTTGTGAAGTGAGCTTTCCGGCCAGTAACACGAGGAGTCGGGTCCCTCCACACACTCACCTGCCTACCTGTATACCTGCCTGTTCACTCCTCGCCTGCAACACACACCTGAAGGCCTGGAACTGTTCTAGACTCGATAACCCAACCAGTTACTCGATTAAACTCGAGTCTGTGGAGAAAAAGAGGAGAAATTGTGAGGAGGGGTAGGGTTTTGCTCTTGAGGGCTTGGCCTTGTGCGACACTTAGCCACTGAAGGAAGTGGGTTCCCTTGTGTTGTGAAGAAGGGAAGCCTTGTGAAGAAGTCTTGGTCTCGCAAAGGCTTTGACAAGGAAAGAAGAAAGAGAAGGCATTGAAAAGAAAAAGGCCTTGAGAAGGAAGGAAGCTTGAAAGAAGAAGAAAGAAGGAAGAGAAGGCATCGAGAAGAAAAAAGCCTTGAGAAGGAAGGAAGCTTGAAAGAAGAAGAAAAGAAGAAAGGCTCTTAGCTTTGTGCCTGTGCTCACATAAGTTGTCTGATTTGATTTGGCACTGTTGAATGATTTACGTAATAAAGTTAACATTGATTATCTGATTAGAGTTTATGTTGAATAATTTGAGTAAGTGAATTCATGCTTAATTAAAGAGAATAAGTGGTGATACAAATCACCATTGTTTTGATTCTCTTTTCATTTTGATTCCATGATCTTATGAGCTTCATTGAATAACAATTTGATCATACTTATTCATTGCATATTTGTTATTATTGTGCTCATTAATTATGAATTGAGATTAATGTATGAATTCCATATTTGCTCCCTATAATCAACCTCGGACTTTATTTTCTTAATTCTGAGTTATAAATTTAATTATTTTCAAGAGATTGAGGCTTTGCTGTGACGATTGTTCCTTGAAACTCCTTGATAGCTCGACAACACTCTCCAAAGCTCTATGAGCTAGTCCCAAGCTCAGGATGTTCTATTAGAGTAGAAAATAATTATTTTTCCCTTTGTCTTACCCCCTTTCGTGGAGCACTCATGGCTGTCTTCTCGCCCCCTTTGGGAAGTAGATCCTGCTACGACGTTGCCTTGCCTCATCCCCAATTCTTTTGGCTCCATCCTCCCTCCTCTAGATCCTCACCACCCTCTTTCAGGCGCTCCATCGACATAGCTCGTCTTCCAAGCAGCCGTCAAGGATGATTTCTTCTCTCTTCTCTTTTATTGCTTTCTAGCATAGTTTTTATTCTTTGCAAGTAGTTGTAATGAACACTGATTTATTTTTATGAAATAATTGTTCTCTCTCTCTATCTCCCTCTCTCTCTCTCTCCCTTTCTCTCTATCTTTCTCTTTCTTATTCTGCAAGTAGAGTAGAGTAGAATAGCTTATTCGGATCTGATTTCTGCCTTAAAAAAGTATGAAAAAAGTTATATAGCCATAAAATGCCAAAACAAAATAAAGCAAATGCGATTTTCCTAAATCAAACATTTGCCTCTTTATATTTGACCTGAGACTCACCTGAGTTTCGGTTATTTTATTTGATAGGCGCATACAATTATATTCTTTGCCTTATATTCTTGTAAGAAATTGTACTAAACTTGTTTACTTGGTTTTAAATGATAGATTTCTCTTGTAAACTTGTGGAATATTGTATGCTTTTATTTGATCCATCTTTTGTGAAAGATTCATGTGCTTAAAGTTTTGTTAATTATAAACTTAGCGATTAAGTAGTTAGTAATTTATGCTTAGGAATTAATGGTGAATTAGGATTCTATTATGCCTCCCAGTGGACGACCTGAACTCAACCAGTTAAAAAGAACTTAAAAATCTAAAATGTTAGGCTAACTTGACCCTATACCACATTCACGACATTAATTTGAGTTAACTTAAGTTACATTCTTGTGCAATTAATTAAGTATAATTAACTTAATCAACTGTGTTGAGAATTAAAGAACCATTTTAATGGCATCGTTGTTGGGGAGGTAACTGTAATTTATATTCGCCATTATTTGTAGTTTGTAAATAATTCTTTTTACTAATTAGCTTTGTTTTGTTTTGTTTCTGTCTTCTTTTCAGGGATATCTTTGCAGGTATTCTTAGGAAAGGAGGCAGGTTTTCTTTTTCTGTTTCCATTTTCGTATTCCCATTATACATACCATTGTGAGTATTTCTTTACTTGGTCTATAGTGTAGATTTGCTTGTTGCATTTAGTATAGAAAATATAAAAAAAATACAAAAATATGCATACTCCTGTCTAACAGCAGCATGTTTTAGGCATACACTCCTAGAAGTGCACATTCTTGCTAGTATTATACGCAATCTGACACGAGATTTTCTACTTTGTTATCTCGCATTAGCGGGAAAACACGCGCAAAACCTACGTAGATCCCTGTCTTTGGAATTTAAGCAAGACCATATATTTGATTGAAAAAAAATTAAAAAGCAGTCACATTACTACTTTTTATCATTTTTGTAAAAGATTAACTAAAAGGAGGATTTTTTAAAACTCATGACATATAATCTGTTTGCAGATTGCATGCGGGCTTTTATTGTACACGTCTGTTGCATGCTATTGCATTCACAGTGCGATCACTAGAGTTACACGAGTCTATATTTTCTACCTCTCCTCTTTGCACCTTTTAGGGCTTTAGTCGAAGATCAACAAGTCTGTCTGACTACTAGAGCCCTAGGGAGCCAGTAGTGAGCGGTCTCGATCCTAGACCTTAGACCTTTGAGTCTTAAGGATACGCACTTGCGTAGACAAGTTCTAGGATGCGTATTTTGGATTGATACTATATTTGTTTGCGTCAAATCTATTTTCTGCATATTCTAGGATTCTTCTTTTCCTTTGAAAGGAAGAAAACCCGCTTTCACGCTGTTTTCTGGGTCTTGTTTGCCGCTGTTTTTTCGCAGTGGCGTGAATGTGCCTTTGCACATTTTTTCTGGTTTATGCATGGGAGGCAATCCCTAAAACCACCTCTCGTATCTCCTTTGACAGGTCTACCCAGATAGGTTGCACTGAAGCAACCAATTATTTTCCTATCTGATACATCTGCTTTTTCTACATTTGATCTTATGGACCAAACACAGAACCCAAATCTCTAGATCCCTTCTTCTTCTGGTCAGGGGGAGATGCTGCCTTTTGATATCCATGAGGTGCTCCTGAACCAGAAACTATAGATGCTTAAGCAGAGTCGTCAAATTAATCTGTTGATGGTTGCTCTTCAGAATTTGTAGAATCAGCAAACCCGTCCTCCTCCTTGACCTGAGGCAGGTTTTGAAAACCTTGGTTTCCCAAATCCACCTCGTCCTAGGCCTCTACTCTGAGACTATTATAATCCATCTAATGCACAAGTGGAGTCTAATGTTAGGATTCTCGTTGGGGAAAATGACCTAGAGTTAAAGCTAAATATTATAGGTCCCACACTTTCACGAGTTCGCATCCAAGGATTCATTTCAGCACATAAAAGATCTGAAAAATCCATCTCAGACTCTTGGTGCCAGAAATCAGAGTCGGTGAAGATGTTCTCCTTTAGCCTTAAGGATAAGACTGCCTACTGGTACAGAATGGTTGCACAACCTATCTCTACTTGGAACGAACTTGAATATGCATTCTTGAAGAAATTCTTCCCTATAGGTCACACCAATGCACTAAGGCGAGCCATCACTACTTTTACTCATAATCGATGAGAACCAATTCATTAAGCGTGGGAGCACTTTCATGAATTGCAAAGGCAATGCCCACATCACGACATCCCTCGTTGGAAACTCATGCACATCTTTTATTATGGATTGCAAGAGAGCATTCGCAATCTGGTCGATGCCTCTTGTGGAGGGAATTTCTTGAATCGCGACGAAGAATCCGCCTCAAAACTGTTTGAAGGGATGGAAGAAAACTCGATCAATAATGCCTCAATGTCACAATTCATGTGAGGAAACCCGCATCAAAATCCGCATCCAAACTCGCATCAGAAGGGCATTCATGGGATTGGGAATTAGTTCGGTTCCAAGGATTTAGAGATTATTGCAGAGAAACTAAACAAAGTCGATATCGTAGCGAAGCATCTCGTCGAGGTTCGAAACATGATGAAGGCTCTTACATCTCTACTTGCTACGCAAAATCCTGCACGTTTACCTGTTTCGCAAATTCCCGCGGGGAGGGAATTTGTGAATAATCTGGATTCTAGAGATCCATCTTCCTTGGGTTTTCTATCTACTCCTGCACCAACCCAAGGAAAGACCTTTGTCCCACAATCTTTCCCACCTCTTTCCCCACTTCCTCTTTTTGCGGAAAACACACCATATCCTTACGATTTGAACGCCATCCAGGGATTCACACCAAGATCAAACCTATATTCGAATATCTATAATCCTGGATGGCGTAATCACCCTAATTTCTCTTGGTTTGACCATTCACAAAGACCATCATATCTGACTCAGACTAGGCAAAACCCACCTACGTTGCCATTTCAGCAATCAAACATAAGGCCATTTCATCTTGCATTTAGATTAGTTTGAATAAAATGGAGGTTAATTGTCTCCTTTTATGTTCATGGATAGGGCAAACTTTTTATCGGGGCCTCGGATCGAAGATCCAACCATACAGATGTGATCAGGGCGACGATTGCAGTTCAACGACTCTAAGATCGCCTTAATTAGACATTTGTAGCATCAGATAGAGATCGGGGAACCCAAGAAGATCAAGGGACAAGATGGTGTGAATCCACACTTCAAACGATAAATCCGACCGCACGGATGGATTTGGATCGACGATCGCAGCCTAACAGCGTGAAAATCGACTCAATCTGACAACCGTAGCACCATCTACATCATCCAGAAGATGGACGGCCAAGATGGCGTCACGTGGTGCCATCTTGGCCACCCAACCAACTGCCCTCAACTTCTGAAGATGCTATCACCCGCGAATCTCCACCATTGGATCAGGATCTAATGGCTGAGATTGCGCCCAATCGGTGCGCCCATCCTCTGAAGCCGCACCTGAAAGAGCCGCCTTGACCGTTGGATCTCAATCCAACGGTCCTGATTGCGTGCACATGAATTCATCTTCGGAACACAAGCGCCGTTGTAGCGCAGCGGGTGAACGCGCTCGCGAGAGGGCAAGGCGCACGTTCGAGCCTGCGCGAGGGGCATTTGAGGCGTGAGTGAGTGGGCTCCACGATAGCTCGATCGTGATCGAGCGGCTGCAGGCACTTAATCCGTTTCACACGCTATTGCACGCCCGCGCCTCACGCGAGATCAGACGCTGAGCACGCGATGCAAAGGTTCTGCGAGGCGTGAGATAAGCCGTTCGATCGTAATCAGCTGAACGTGAGAAGGCGTTGCACGTAGAGGAGGTGAGCGGGCGCGCGAGCGGCCGCCCCACTACGCCCACGATGGGGCTTTAGCGACGGTTTTATCCGTCACTAAAGAACCCTTATTTAATGTTTTGAGATTTAAAAGACTAATTTTCCCGCATTCCTTACAACTATAAAAGGAGACCCCCTCCACACGAAATTCTGATCCTTTCCTTCTCTTCTCTCCCTCTCTAAAGCTTAAGAGAAGCTTGTCCCACACCCGAGATGCTTCTCGCGAGATAAAGTCAAATTTTTGTCCCCCTTTCAGAAGCGGATCCCGTGACGACGACGTGCCGCCCCGTTCCCGTTCTTCCCATTTTGTCCTCCTTCATTATGCTCCGTTCCCCATCTTCCAGGCTTCGTCCTGTTCGGCTCGTCCTCCAAGCGACCGTTGAGGAGGATATATCTCTCCCATTCTTTTTACTGCTTTCTAGAGTAGATTTACTGCTTTCTAGAGTAGATTTACTGCTTTCTAGTGTAATCATTTTCCCGCTTTTTAGTCGTAATGAACAATCTTTTTGATGATGAATTCCATGTTCATTCTACATCTCTTTTGATTTTTGTTTGTAATATTCTCTCTCTTATTCTCTCTCTCTCTTTTATTTATTATAAATAGTTAGATAGTTTCTAATCAATTATTCTACTTCGTGACAAATAAAACAAACGCATATTTTTAAATCAAACGTCCGCCTCCCTTAGTTCGACCTGGGATTTCTATTTCGGTATAAATTTTATTTGTTGAACAGGAGTTCTTCGCTATCAAACTACAACGATAGGTTTTCAAAACCAAACACGTTAGCGTAGCAACTTGTAGCGATTCAACATTAGCCGAGTCTTGTCAACTAGGGACCCTTCCATCCTAGCTAGTTACAAACCCTAGGAATATCTAGAAGAGATTTCACCCAGGCGGTCAACATCCGAATCAAGGACAAGTCCACTTCCTTAACCAAATACCCCTGAATCAGAATCCAAATCAGAATCCACCTTCTGCACCTCCCGACTACGAGTATCAAAATCAGCAGTAATCTTTTTCGACTTAAGACGACCAGCCACTACTCTCTAATCCGTATTTCCAGAATCAAGCATCTTCTTCACCAGCTTCTTCTTTGCATGCAGGTATTAACTTTGTTACAACCCGCCGTGGGACTTCCGTTAGGGATCCAGTAGATTCGCAAAACTTATCTAAGGCCCTTGTACATCTAGAACTGCCCCTGTTTCTACACCTGTAAGAGGTGACGCACTCGATCCCATGTATCCCGCTAATTCGCAAGATCAGGGTAATACCTCAGTAGAGTAGGAAATCCAAGTCCCATTCCCAAAAGCCCTGAAGAAGTCTAGGAAATAGAAACAACCTGTTACATTAGATGAAGACTTGATTAAAATTTTTAAATAGGTGCATATTAATCTCCCACTCTTAGATGCTATCAAGCACATTCCAACTTACGTGAGATTTCTTAAGGAGTTGTGTACTCCCAAGTGTAAGCCAATGAAAGGAAGCACTGTAGTACTCTTTGAGCAAGTGAGCTCAATTATTTCGAGTACTCTTCCTTTGAAAAAGAAAGACTCGAGTTCTCCATTTATTTCCTATATAATTGAGAACCAGTGCTTTGATAGAGCCCTCTTAGATTTAGGGGCGTCCATTAATCTCATTCCTTCTTCGTTGGTAGAACATTTCCAAATGTAAGACCTTAAGTCTACCAATGTGACTTTACAATTAGCTGATAGATCCATTAAGTCACCTAAAGGATTGTTGGAGGATATAATTGTTAGAGTTTGGGATTTTTACTTTCCTGTAAATTTTGTTGTACTTGATATGGAAGTACCCGAATGCATTAGAGATAGCCCAATTATTCTAGGGAGACCCTTCTTGGCCACTACAAAGGCCAGCATAGATTGTGAATCTGGAAAGATAGAGTTAAAATTTGGGGAGAAGACAATTAAATTGGATATATTTAGAGCTTCTCGAGGATTAGATTGCAAATGGATTGAGGAAATTAGATCTGTTTCTATACATGAGGATGATCCTAGTTCCATAGAATTAGAAAACACGTCTTTTGATATCCTGTACCCTCAAGACGAAAACCCGCTATTAGAATATCCACTCGATCCTGAATCTGAATCACACGACTCATTTCAACCACTCTTTGGGATTGAAAATCCCACCCCAAATTCTGCTAATTATACTCCTATTATTGAACTGAAGCCATTGCCTAATACTCTTAAATACGTCTATCTCGAACTTGATCAAACATACCCTGTAATCATCAATTCCCATCTATCTGAATCACATGAATTAAAATTGATTGCGGTTTTGTGAGATCATAAGAATGCAATCGGGTGGACTCTACATGATCTTATTGAGATTAGCCCCAATTACTGTACTCATCGCATCTATATAGAAGATGGGGCATGACCTTCAAGAGAAGCTCAAAGACATCTAAATTCGAATCTAAAGGAGGTTGTAAAGAAAGAAATAATCAAGTGGCTAGATGCTGACATTATATATCTTATATTTGATAGCCCTTGGGTGAGTCCAATTCAAGTGGTACCTAAAAAGGTAGGACTCACCATAATCAAGACCGAATCTGGAGAAACCATTCCCACATGAATTGCGAATTCATGGCAGGTTTGCATCGACTATTGCAAACTCAGCACGATTACAAAGAAGGATTATTTCCCTTTACCATTCATCGATCAAATCCTAGGTTGATCAAATGGACAACCTAGGTTGATCAAATGGATCTTGCTTTTGCAAGAATTTGACCTAGAAATTCATGACAAGCTGGGACAACAGATGTCATTGCTGACCATCTTTCCTGCCTTCCTTCTTAGAATATCAAATCATATCCTCCAATCACAGAACACTTCCCTGATGAACATCTCTTGACTATATTATTTGATCTTCCTTGGTATGCCGATATCGTCAATTATTTGGTTACACATCAATTCCCGCCTGACTGGGATGGGAATCGCAAATCACGACTCAGATCAGAAGCCAAATACTATTTCTGGGAAGATCCACATCTTTTCCGACTCTACAACGATCAAATCATTAGGCGTTGTGTTTCCTCTTCTGAGATTGATTCTATTATATCCTTTTGTCATGACCAGGCTTGTGGCGGTCATATCTCTGGTCGTAAGACAGCTGCAAAAGTTTTGCAGTATGGGTTTTGTTGGCCCACTTTATTTGCATATTCACAGACGTATTGTAAGGCATGTAGTTGCTGCCAAACTCTTGGTAGCATGTCACGCAAAGACATGATGCCTTTGAACCTGATTGTTTTATGTGAAATCTTTGATATTTGGGGCATAGATTTCATGGGTCCATTCCCATCCTCTTCTAGCTTCGAGTATATTTTACTCGCAGTTGACTACTTATCCCGTTGGATCAAAGCCGTACCCACACGCATAAACGATCACATAGAGTTGTCATTCCATTCATACAGAGTCATATTATCGGTCGTTTTGGGGTACCATGTGCCATCATTTTTGACGATGGATCCCATTTCAACAACACCCAGTTTAGGAACTTAGAAAATATGGGGTTACACATCATGTTGCTATACCTTATCATCCCCAAACTAATGGTCAAACCGAGGTCTCTAATCGAGAGATCAAAAGGATCCTTCAAATGACAATCTGACTCAATAGGAAGGATTGGTCTTCCTGTTTAGATGAGGCTTTGTGGGCTTATAGGATTGCTCACAAAACAGCAATAGGCATGTCACCATACAGACTTGTTTACGGGAAACCCTGCCATCTTCCGTAGAAATTGAACACAAGGCCTATTAGGCAATTAAAGCCTATAATCTTGACCTTGCAAAGGCTGGTGATTACCGTAGGTTGCAGCTTAGCGAACTTGAGGAACTCCGACATGATTCTTATGAGAGTTCAAACCTATATAAGGAAAAGTTAAAAGCCTTCCATGATAAACACATTTCTCGCAAGTCTTTTGCACTTGGTTAGAAGGTGTTGCTCTTTGATGCTCGTCTTAAGCACTTCCCTGGTAAACCTAGATCTGAATGGACAGGCCCATTTATTGTTGTTAGAGTCTTCGACAACGGAGCTGTCGAAATCACTGAACCCAATAAGGATCAACTCTTCAAAGTCAATGGTCAACACCTTAAACCTTTTCTAGAAACACATGTCTTGGGTCTTGTTGGAAACTGTTATACGCTCCAGTAATCCACTAGGGTTTACGCCTAGTTGAAGGTGTAAAACTTAGCATCCATCCACACACTCTGTATGTAGTTGTTTCTTGCTTTCCACACTTTTCTCTACCTCTACACTTGAGTCTACATTATTTTTGTCACTTCTTATCTGTCTTACCCTTCACTTAGTCCGACTGACCACTCTGACTTAGGTCAGAATAGAAATCGTCCGCATAGAGATCTTTGATCTCCTCTACTCGACTTCTTCCGTCACCCTACATTAAGTGAAGTGTAAATCTTTTCCACCCTTTTTACGATGAGGACATTGTAATATTTTGGCTTGGGGGGTGTGAAGTGAAAATTTTACTCTAAGTGTATTGGTAGATAAAAGTAAAAATATAAATAATAAAAAAATAATAAATAAAAAATGAAAAAATAGAAAAGCTAAAATACCCTAAAAATTTGAAAATTTTTGAAAAATTCATAAAAATATAAAAATTTTATAAAGCATGAAAACAAAAATATACAAATACAAAATTAAAAAAATACATAAAACCATTAAAAATAATAATAGGGGGTTATAATTTTTCTTAAGAAGGAAAAAAAGAAGACACAAAAACATATATATACTTATTTATATTAGTAATTAAAAGCTTAATTTTTCTTTTAGGTTAGAAATAAAAAATATATCTATTTGTAAATAGTAATTTATAAGAGCATTGAATCTTTACTTGGACTTTGGTTTAAATACCCTTTTCAAAATACGTATTTGTTTGTGAAATTTTTAACGGGATTTCTTTTGAGTTAGAGTCTGAAATCCTAAGGATCTGTTTTTCTAGCTCTTAACCCTGAAACAAAGTAATTAAGATGTATGAAGTTATGAGACTTAAATTTTGGAATTAAATTGTAACTTTCTTAGTCAATTAGACTAAGTTAGTTCCTTTCGCTCTTTGAACATCTGTTTTTATCACCAAGTTGAGTGAAAAGGCTACATTCTTAGAGTTAATTAAGTAAAGAGTTGGTAGAATTCTTAGTCATAAGGTCTATCAGGCTATAGATAGCTTAATCAACTAGGGACATTTAGCTAGACTTGGCGAGTTGCGTCTTGACAGATCCTGCAGGAGGATATTAATGGTTTAAGGGACCTGAGAGTGAATGGCTTTGCTGTCCAAGCTCTAGTTTGAGAGTTAAGTAACCTAAGCATCCAAAATTCACACACATTAGAGTTGTCTTATTGGCATCTGAGACCGTGAAAACATAGAGGTTAAGAGATCGGTTCTGAATCCTCTTTAGTCCAAGGATTTCCGTTGGGCAGCTCTTGAAAGGGTGAAGGATGTGCCACTCGCCTAGAAAATGAATTGGAGTATTATATTAGTAAGAAAAATGAGAAGGAAGAGAAAAATAAAAAAAGAAAGAAAATAAAAATAAAAATACAAATACACCCTGCAATTAAGTATCTCACTACAAATGGATACTTATGCAGTTTTATCCACCAAATAAAGCATCTCGGTACAAATGGATAGTATCCTTTCCTCCAAATTAAAGAACACCTCACTACATATGGGTGTTTTATTCTATAGAAAAGAGATAAAAAATATAGAGATAAAAATTAGGAATAAGAGACCTAGTAGTCTACTGGGGAGATATACACAAAAAATGTTGACCTCGGGATAGAAAACTGATGAGGAGAAAGCCAGAGCTAAACCCTATGTCTTTTGGATGTGGAGGTGAATGACGGTGCGTGGCGAAGGAGCCTCGGAGAAGCTTCTTCGCCAATGATGGTGAATGGTGATGGAGGCGTCGTGAGGTGCAATTAGGTTGGGTGAAAGCTTTGTGTGGGTGAGAGGAAGTTTTGTAAGGGTGAGCCCACTTTTTAGAAATTTAAGTTTATTTAACCCTCTATTAGACACCAATTAGCCCCATTGGTGATTTCTCATTGAAAAAGTAGAATTAACTTGATTTCCTATCTTCTTCTTGCATTCAATCCAGAATAGAGTTATGATCTTTTGATAAATATTCGGAGCATTTATTATTATAGTTAGGCTAAATAAGGCTCATTAACACCAATGATGGTGCTACCATCATGGCGCATGCAGCACACGTGAGCAGAAGTACGAAGATAAGGGCTAGTCGGAGGGTGGGAGGGCATGCGTGAGCGCATGGCATGCGTGTGCATGACGTGCATGCGGGTAGGTGTGTGCACTTCTAGGTTCCTGTTTCGCATTGCATTTCACGTTTTGATCCTTTTGGAGGTGAAATGATGTTTGATTTTCATGTTTTTGGTGTCATTGGAATCGTATCAACGTGTTGGCAAACTTAGAACAAAATCAGATGTGAGGGTTTGAATTTCTCCTCATAGAAAAGTTCCTTTGAATCAGGCTCGGTTGACTTCGAAATTCGGAATTGGCTCCTCACTACCTAGTTGTCTATATTCTGCCTTCAATAGAAGCCCCCTCCCAATGGTTATATGACAGCACCTTGATGGCTAAAATCGGAAACTCTATGGTTGGCACTTGGATCATTCACAACAACGACGCCTACTTTGTTGCTACGAGTGTGGGCTCTCTCCTCTTTTTTAGGATATGCAGGTTCTTACCATAGCATTGGACTATTCCCAACGATGCGATCTTCAAGCAATCCATATAATTTTAATTTCCCCCAGTTTTATGCTTGGTGGCACAAGTCCCACCCAATGCCCTCGGACCCTTAGGTATGTACTTTTCTAGATTTCACACCATAATTGACTATGTTTCTTTTACACACAGAATTACAAACTCTGTCGTCCAAAGGTTGGCTTCTAATTAGGCACTCCTTCAAAGGTTGTATCTCCTTCAATTGCCCCTCAATGGGTTCCGATGGTAGGAATGGACATTCCTCCTAGAGTCTAGGGCCTTCTTAAGCTGGAAAGCCTTCAAATGCCTTTCATCTTAGCATTTTAGTTGTTCATTTTAGTTGTCATTTGCTTGGCTTGGAGCACTGCCCTTCTGGGATCCCCTTTACTATCTTTATGCATCTTCTCTTGGGTTGGCACCTTCTCCCTGGGATTACCATCATGTTTCTTACCCTCTGACATGATTGGTAATCCCTTTGTTGGTACTTGTTCAGCCTTTCTTTTTTGATAGCTTATATTTGACCATGAGTCATGGTTTGCTTTTGGTATTTGCTTTGTACAGGCAGGTCTCGTCCTAGTCCTTCTGCCTCTTTTAAAAGGTCTCCGAGTAGTGGGTGATGAATAAGGTTGGCTCTTATTTAAGAAAAAAAATAACTTGAGAGGATTTAGGTTGTGGTTTATATAAAAGGTATTTTCCACCTAAAAATATCCCAACTCTTGTGGTGAGTATTTTGTGTCTGCATTTTACATTCATTTTATTTCGGTGTGCATAATCTCAGGAAGATCAAGAGCACACGAGCAATGGCAAAGTTATTTCCAAATGATAAGATCTTCAGTCATTAATCTACAATTTCCCCCCAATTTCGAAATTGTTTTTAACACTACCTCGTATGAAAAAGCCTAGAAATTTAGAACGTGCTTAGCTTTGAGTTTTAAATTATACCTCTATTGCTTCTCTTGACTTGTATCACAAGCTGTACCACAAAATCCATCCATGTACTCAATTTCTTTGCAAGCATTCGTAAAATTCTTTTGCAAACTTGAGAATGATGAAATGCATAAGACACACAACAGCAGCCCCCAAGAAAGAAAAGATTGTTACTAACAAAGCCTCTGCCAACTTATTGAAACTCTGTCGCAAGACAACAGTTAACAACAACACCACATTGGAACTATTATATGGAAGGTAATTTGAGCTACATGACTGGACTCGCAACCTACCAGTGCACACAACGACAGGCATAACCTATAGCACTAAGGACTAGACTCGTGAACCCTAGATTTGGTTGACACAGGCGAACGTGGAGCACGAGGATGACTTGGAGTTGGAGGGACTGCACTCGTCCTTCATCCCTGTGCTCTTTGTTGGGAAGAGGTCTAGGGTCACCAGAGGCCTTAAACATGCAGTAGTAACCTCTCCATCCCCATAGCCTTCAGGAATCACTGACCTCTGCCCATTCTCAAGCGCCTCCATCTTGCACCGAGGATTCATAGCTGGAATAAGCTCCTGATTCGCCACCTGAAAGCAGGAGACAACATATAGAAAATTTTTGATGGCTCGTATATGCAATCGTGAAACAGTCATAGGAGTCACGAGCATAAACTAGCAAAAAAAAAAAAAAAAACTAGCAACAAATCTCCATACGGTGTCAATTTAAAGCAAGTGGTTGCAGGGGTACTAGCCATTCCTCTATCCCTCTGAGGCTCTCGTGTTTCTATCTCTGAAATGTGTAGATAAATACGTAAACAGAAACGACGCCCTAATCCAAATTCATATATATTTTGGAGTGTCATCCGCACCTCCCATCTCACCGCATAAAATCTGATTCATTTACGAGGGAGAATACGATAAAAATATGAGGTATGTTTTAGTCTTATTTTCTCCCATAAATGACTCAAAGGTGAGATTTTATGTAAGAATACGAGGGTCGAGCATGTTTCCAAGAAGCATGCACGTTCTGATCTGACTTGCCAAGAGGGTTCAGCAACATTGTTTTCTTGTTGCGTACGCAGGTACGGCTTAAGCACGTGCTGCCATGGTATACGCCTGCATGGCTTTTGCAACAAACATGGGTCAACTAACCCGCCCGGGTTAGGCTGGACATTGGCTGGCCCACACACGTGACTTCGTCACGAGGGGGTGCCCGTTCGATTACCCCCATGATGTTATCTGGTGGTCGTGGACTGCAAGTGTTTACGGTCACCTCCGATTTGCCTGCAAGGGAGTTGAGGTCAACCAAAAGGTTAAAAAAGACACGGGTCAAACTATATCTGTTGTACACGCTATTGCCGGCACAAAAGCCTTACGCTTGGCTTTCACATGAACGTAGGCAATGGTAAAACAGGTGTCCTGCACGTTCCAGTACTGTGACCAGAGAGCTATGATCGGGGTTACCTGAGCGTGAAGAACGCACGGGTGTGGGGTCGGGATCTGGAATGGTACTGGTGGCAGTACTGGATGGGGAGGAGGGAGCTCCAACAAGGGCAACCGATGGGTAGGAGCTACATGGGGAGGGTTAGAGCAGCCGCTTTGTTTGTAGGGCTGCTGTAGGAGGAGGACATGTTGTCTGCTGAGCCTTTTCTTCAGCCTCTGCCTCTCCCTCGCCTTGTGGTTCTGGAACCAGTAGAACACATTCTTCCCTTCTATCCTCCCATAGTGGGACAGGAAGGCAGTGATGTGCTGTATCTGGACAGCGTTGGGTGTTCTGATCCCACTCCTGAACAGCTTCTCCAGTATGAGGAGCTGCTCTGGAGTTGGGCACCACCTTGTGGAAGGCGCTTTGGACATGCTGCTGTTGCTCTCTTCTTTTAACGGTCTCGGCGGGATGAGAGGTTTGAGCTGAGGATGAAGATGGTGAAAAGCTTGCAGGTGTTTAAATAGGACCCCTGCGGGTTGGGGGATTGCTTGCACATGTGCTGATGGCAATGAAGGGCATCGAGAGCCTAATGAATGGGTCATCAAATTGTGTTGTGGTCATTCTCTGTCTTAAGTGAGAGACTCAGAGGTTTAAATAGGCGCATTCATACGTGCGTGTATGTTGAATTGGCGGGGGGGCGGGGGAGTCGATCGGCAGTTGGTTCCGTTCTCAGCAATTTATTTGAGCAACGTCATTAGTTAGCTTTTCCTCTTTTGCAATGTTAATGCGTGTCGGTCACCTTTGCAAACATTGGTTGACACACTTACCCTACACGTCTCTAGATGTTTAATCCACTGACTATGGCATGGAGGATTTAAGTTCGAGCCTCGACCCTACATTATCTGGAGATTGTTGTTATGGAACCATCAATTCACCTACTTTATCCGCAAGAGGTTCTTGATCATTAAAAAAAACAAAAGAGAGAATTATTGAGAAACCCAAATACCTCTGCATCCTTTCTTTAATTTTCTTTTTCATCATAAATATTAGCCTCTACAGTCTTTGGACATTAGATCTCCATACCCTTGGATTATTGATATAATCATGGATATATCTGAAAACACAAAATTTCTTACATGCATACCCTTTTGAAGAATGACTACTAAAAATTAAAGAACTTATAAGTTTTTCTTCTTTTTTTTTGTCGTTCAGTCCTCTTCTCCTTTCCTCTCCTCTTCCCACCTCCTCGTCTGTATCGAGAGAGGACTTCAAGGGTTAGGGGTTGGCCAAGCACTCTACCAATACCACCATTGATCTCGCTTTTGCTGATGCGAATCACCTCCTCTCCTTTGCATCTTTCCCCTCTTCCTTCCCCCAACCAAAAATTTAGCGTAGGTATCCATTTTAGGGGTCAGAAGGTGGTGTGTCCTATGGTTAAGTGTTCAACAAAAGGCCCTCCCATGCCACCTCTAGGTACGTCTAGAACGTCACCCACTATGTGCTCAAAGAAAGGCCCAGAGGTTATGGCGGGTATGTGGGAAGGGGCAAGATGGGTGGTTGAGATGATTAATATGAGGGGCTCATGGGGTCCATGCAGAATGGTGGGGGGTGAGGGAGTGTTAGGATGAGGATGGTGAAGGTGTTCATGAGGGAGGTTGAGGGGTTCTTGCTTACGATTTAGGATGAAGAGGTTATGTTCATGCCAGTAGACAATGGTGATAAGCATGAGGCAAGTGAATTATGGTGTCTTTGTTTTATTGGGTTTTGCTTGTTGATTCATTATGATATGATAGAATATGATCTTGATGGATTGGGAAGGATCAAATTGAAGTGTTTTATATATTAAACTGAATTGGAATATTGGGCATCTATAGGAAAGGTTTTGGGTCTGATTTTTGGGCATATTTAGGAGAATTTTTGGGCAGTGAGTAGTGAAAGGATGGAGGAAATTATGGATAGAGGTCATAGGGGAAGGAAGGAGGGAGGAAGATGGATGAGAGGAGATGGTTGGTCTTGGTAGAGGTGACATTGGTGATGATTGTGGTAGAGCAATCGACCTCCTCTTAGCCCTCGATGCCCTTGCTAGAGACTAAGGACGAGTAGGGAAGAGGGGTAAAGGAGGGGGAGGAGGGAGGAAGCGACAGGCAAGAGGACTAAGGCGTTGCAGTGGAGTTAGGGTTCAGGGGAAAGGGAGTGGAATGGGCAAGAGGGATGCATACAGACCTCCTTGCTTTTTACATGAAGGGATAACCCTCCTATTTAACCCCCAATTGCATGCTGATCCATGTCCGTTAACACTGCTTTTAACATCCATTTCGAAGTAAACATAAATAGGTGTTAACTCCTGTTTCCAAGTTGCAAACTTGAGTTTGCGAACCCACAACATAAACTAGCCTTATAGTGGTAGCACCCACCTTGGGTTGTCACGAGCTGGCTAAGTTCATGTGTTAAATTTAAATTTTCGAATAAAAAATAGAGCACCCTCTTCCGATCTTATTTATAATGTGAGGTTACAAGATATGTTAAAACAACTTGAGCATTCCGTGAAACAGAGTGGAACCACTATGGTGTATTTTGTTTAACATCCCCCTGCAATCAGCGAAGCTACGTGACGCCTAATTATTGTATCCTGAGCTTGAGGCCGAGCGCAAGGAAGAGCCTGTGTGGCAAGGCTTTTGTCATGATGTTAGCTAATTAATCTTTAGTTGAGATGAACTTTACTTGAAGTTGGCCTTGGGACACTTGCTCGCAGATGAAGTGATAGCCAACTTCAATGTGTTTGGCATGAGCATTAAATATAGGGTTGGAAGATAAGTATGCAATACTAATATTGTCGCACTAGAGAACTGGAGGAGAGGAAGTGAAAACAGGTAACTCATTTAGTAACGAAAGAAGCCATATATATTTTTTAGTAGTGTTTGGAAGTGCTTTATGTTTTGATTCAGTGGAGGACTGAGAGACTGTTTGCTGCTTTTTGGAGGATCAAGTGATAAGATTGTTGCCCATGAAAATTAGCTATCCTCCAGATGAGCGATGATCAACTGTGCATCCAGCCCAGTCAGCATCAGAGTATGCTTGAAGTGTAAGGGATGAGCTTGGACGAATATGCAAACTGTGGGAGATAATGCCTTTCAAATAACGTAGAATGTGTTTGACGTGGTCCCAGTGAGCAGTGGAGGGATTGCTCATGAATTGGCATTCTTTGTTAACGGTAAAGGAGATGTCTGGCCGAGTAAGTAATAGATACCGAAGGGTGCTAATGGTTTGGTGATATAGCGTAAGGTCCTCAAATGGATTATCGACAGAGGTTAACGTAGATGTGGTAGCCATGGGAGTTTGAATAGGTTTGCATTCCAACATATTTGTTTTCTTTAACAGGTCCAAGATATATTTTTGTTGTGAGAGGAGAAGACCATTGTTGTGAGGTTTGACCTCAATTCCTAGGAAATAGTGAAGGCTTCCCAAATCACAAATACAAAATTCCTTTGTAAGTGTCTGGATAAGCCAGTATATCTTTCTGGAGCAATTTTCGGTAGTGAGGATGCCATTAATGTAGACGGGTATGTACATAATATAAGTGGTTATCTTCTAGACGAATAATGAAGTGTCTATTTTAGGTGAGTGAAAACCTATGACCTGTAGAAATTGGTTGAGTGATGGTAATGCCATCATTCATCATAACTAACTTGAATTAATTGGAACCAAGAGATAATTACTCCTAAATGATCGCCTGAGGATAATAATTCCACTCTAATCTATTTTGAGGAGAAAATAAAAAAATAGGGTTAACTCTACTATTTTAACACCACATCACAAATGCAAATTACCCACAGGGTCATTAAGGGACTAATTAAAGGTCAATTGAATATAAAAGTCTAAAAAGTGGGTCCACACTGGCAGAATTAGGGTTTTACGCATTTCAAGGATGAAAATAGGACTGAAAACCCTAATTATCAGCCCCTCTTAAATTGAAAAGATTTTGGTCAAGATAAAATCAATCTAAGAGGTTTGGTACCTTTGGTTTTACCATTTGAACCCATTTTGATGTAGAAGAGTTTCAAATGGGATTTTACCTTGATTTGGGCTTCTATGCAATTTACCCATTCAACTATGGTTAAAACTCAAATCCAAATTCGCCATCAGATTCCTTGGGTCCAAATTAGGTTAAGAACAAAATTTGGGCCCAATTAGAGTCCATCTTGACTTAGTTTGCAATGTAGTCCTTAAGATCTCTATTTCTTACACTCGAGCCCTAGGTTTCAAGTTTCTTACAAAAAGGCCCCTAACGTTCTTGTCATCTTTGCAATTAGGTCCCTGCCACCATGAATAGTGTGAACAGAACCCCAACCCAAATTGCATGAATTCAATATTGGATTTCTCTCTGATTTCTTAATCAAATCCCTCTAAATTATAGGGATTGATCAGGAAGAGGATCTCTTTCCATTGGACTTGATCCCAAATCCTAATTTGCACCCTAAAACTCTAGCAAGATCCAAGAATCAAGGAATCAAGAGTGCCAATTCCATGAATCCTACTCGCGAATTTCTCCAATTTAAGCTCGCGATTGAGCTCTATAAATGCTCCACGAAGTTTCACGACCAATTTGAGCCCGGTCACAACCTAAATCTACATGCTCTTCTCTTCTCCTGCCACCTTCGTCGTGGCTCCGGCGACTCTCCTCAACCTCTTCTCTCTGGCCACTCGACAGCCAAATCGAGTAGCTTACGATCTTCCCCACCTTCCTCCGCCCCTCGTCGGAAAAAGAGAAGGCACTGCCCCCTCTCCTCGTCGCCTTATCTGTCACCAGGGGTCTTCATCTCCTTCACGTCTGGCGAGGAAAGCTGATGCGAGATCCTCCGCCTTTCATATGTATTTAGGTCTCTCACACTCCCTCTTTCTCCCTAGCTTCAATTTAGCCCTTTCTCCTGATTCAACCGCCAAAACGCCCTCTCCCACTCCATCCTCTCCAATGCCGACAGGGCCTCTGATGGGGTCCTACGACCAACACACAATCGAAACACTGCGCCACCACCTCCACGAGCTTCCAATCACACACCCGGTCAAAAGCCCTAAACATATTTAGAACTTTAACCTCTCTATAGGACCACTGGATAACCCATCACACAGCCACCTTCGCTAATGTCATCCGGCCACTACACCACACCAACCATCAAATCTTCACCATAGTCACACTCCACGTACACCGGTAACCCTTTTGGACCTTTTAATTGGGCTGCAAGGCCCCGTTATCGTATTTCAGGGTTCGATCGAAAAACCACCGTTGCTGCCATCATCCTCAACTCTAATCGGCTTCTTCTGAGCATCTCCAGTTCCAATCCAACCTTTACTGCATGTGGAACCCATCCACACAGGAGTCCAGGCAACCAATTTGATGAAGGCACCTCAGGAGTGGCTTCAATCAAAGATCCAATCGCCTACAGCTTCGTGCGAGAAAGAGCATGGGATTTAGTCCCACCTTGTATGCACACAATTTGGAGAAGCGTATAAAATGCAATTTTAGTAAGGGCTTATCGCCTCTCACGGGGGTGAGGTCCCCTCACTCATCTCATGTGACTCACTCCTTGCCCACCACCACTCCTGATGGGCTTGGTCCCTATTCATGACCCGATTACCTGCTATTGTGCAAACCCGTATACTCGATTAAGAAAGGAAGAGGATTCTAAGGAGGATGGGGGGTGGTTTTGCCTCTAGGTGCATACACACATGCCTTGAGATGCATGCACACGCACCCAACACTTAGTGAAATTTTGATCTCTGAGGTTCGTGCCTTGTGCTTGTGCTGGGCCTTGTGCTTGGCTGGCCCTTGTGCTTGCCCTTGGTTCTAAGTACTGTGGGCATATTTGATATTTGGCTAACGTGGATATTTGTGGATAAGTGGCTCAAGACCACTGTTAAGAAATTGATTTGATTTGAGACCTTAGGATATGTGCTTGATTGAGGGAATAAATTGGTGATTCAAATCACCATTTTTAGGGTTTTATTATTCTTTTTATCCCATTGACTTTTGAGATACAAGCTGCTATTATTGAATATATTTTTTATTGATATTACTTGCATATTTTTACCGTGAATTTTTGTGCTCATTATTTATTATTACAACTAGTGTGTGATTTTCATATTTACTCCCTGCGAACGACCTCGGAACTTACGATTATTTTTCGAGCACTTATAAATTTAAATGTTGTCAATTCGCTTTAGTTGATTATACTACGATGCATATTCCAAACTTGACGAAAGCTTTTTAATACTGAGTCGACTGAACTAGGCTCAAGGTGCTTGCTTGAGACCATATAAAGACCGTTGGAGCTTACAGACATGATCAGGCTTGTCGACATCAAAGAACTCTTGTGGTTGAGTCATGTAAATAGTTTCATTAAGGAAGCCATTTATGAATGCATTACTGACGTCAATTTGTCGAATGGCCCAATGATTTAAGACAGCTAGGGATAATACCAGCCTGATTGTAGTTGGTTTATAACAAGACTAAATGTCTCATTGTAGTCGAGGCCTTCTCGTTGACTGTGTCCTTTGGCGACTAGGCGTGCTTTGTATCTGTCAATCTATCCATTTGTGGTTAGTTTTAGCTGAAAAACCCATTTGCATCCTATAACATTCATATATGGTTTCCGAGGAACAACTGTCCACTGTGATTGTCCTAAAGAGCATTATATTCAGTAGTCATTGTTGCTCTCCAATTAGGATCTTTGGAGGCTTGAGTGTAGGATGTTGGTTCAATTGCTTTAGTAGCATGCATTAGGAGAGTGATGAGAACCTCATCATGAGCCCTAACTAGCTTATTTTGGATCTAATAAAATGAACAAAAGCTCCTACATAACCTAAAGGAAGGCCTAATTCAGGGAATTACTGATCTTAAAAGAATACCTGAAGAATAGGGTAAAACTGTAATTTTACCATTGCAGTGTATTAATGGGATTTCTCAGGATCTAGACATAGGTCAATTGGGCTTCATAAGAGAAAAAGTGGGATGGTTCAGTCAGAAGAGGGTTATTGTGAAATTTAAGAATTAAATGACAATCTATAACTCTAAAACAAACCTACTTTAATTCAAAAGGTTTTAGGCAGAATAAAAATCAACTAAATCTTCTAAAATTCATGGAAATATATCTCCTAGGATTTAGAACCTTTAATTTGACCTTTGGAACCTGTTTTGACCTAGATTGGGGTCCATGCCCAATATTTGACCTAATTTAGGTTTTTGTGCAAAATATCTAGTCAAACGTGGTCAAACCTAAAATCCAACTTCACCATTGGATTCCTTAGGTCCAAATTAGGTTTGTACTAAAATTTGGACCTAAGGGAAGGTCATCTTGACCTACTTTGCAAAATGGTCCACCCAATTACATTCTGACCCTTAACTTTTGAAAACCCTTGTAGAAACCCCCTCAAATTTTTGTTACTTTCTTCATTCTGGTCCCTCTGCCATTACAGCAGGGACCCATATCACCGGTGACTTTGTGAGAAGGTTTTCTCCTCGTTTCCCTGGGGAGCTGCTCCCAGATTTGAAAGGGGAGCTCTCTGCGAAGCCCCCTACCGCATGAGCAGCTCCCCATGCCCTGAATCACCCCATACCTCTCGTGTGAACGCTTGAGAGGTATGGGTCTCACTCCGACCATGCCTCTGGCGACGACTTTTGGCCGCCCCCTTTGCGAATAACCTCCTGCCTACGCCTATTTAAGCATGCCCAGATCCCTCTGCTTCTTCGAAGCTCGACTTGGCTGAGGAATTCCCCCCAATTTCGTCTCCTCCTCTGGGCAAGAGTCCAGTGAGCTCCGGTGAGCCCTCCTCTTCTTTTTCGTCGCTCTGCCACAATACCAGTGGTAGAGTTGCCTTCACTGCCTTCCTCCGCATCGTGCAACATCTGCGCACATGCCTCTAGCCCGGTCGTCATCACCGTCACCTCTCAACTGGACATATTTGTCTTTGGCGACGATAGGAACGAACTGTCTGCCTCCTGCCCCCTTCGTTCGCTTAGCTAGGTAAAAACTCTTCCTCTTTCTCCCCTCTTCATTTCCCCCTTATCAATTTCTAGTTTCACCCCTCGACAACCACAGACCACCACCATCATCTCCACCTCCGGCAGACCACTGGTGTGGTGCCTCCGTCACTCCACGCACCCATCCACCTCGCCAAACATTCAGAAGCTCTGCCACCTTCCACTGATCATTTCCTCCCTCTCCATCGACCACCACACGTCCCACATTCTTCCCCCAAACACACCCATCACCACGGTCACAGAACGACCTAGGCATGCACACCCAATCCGCCCCGCGCCACGCCACCCACCGAGACACCTTCTCCATGTCACGGCGAAGCCTTCTGAGTGCTTTGACAGGGTCATGAGGCTGTATTTGTGTTGACAGGTTCTGACCCTGGCCGCCATTAGAGCGGGCTTGAAGCAAGCTCGCAACCTTCACCTACTACTCTAGGCCTCAGGAAGTAAGGTCCCAGGTGCGTGGGCTCCCTTCGCAAACCCTTCACGCCAGTAATTGGAGTCCCAGGGCACTATATCTGCTGCAATCGTGCGCGTCACCTACTGTGGGTGTGCGTGAGAAGAAGGTGGGACATTTAGTCCCACCTCGGAAGTTCTGAAGTGGGAGAGGTGGAATAAATTGTAATTGTGTCAGGGGCTTATCGCCTCTTGACACGGGGTGAGGTCCCACTCGCCTCCCCATGCCTCGTCTGCGATTCACAACTCCGCAGACTTGGTAGCCTGACCCGATTACCTGTGCACTCCTCGCGCACCACCCACGTCGGTGTGCCTGGACCTGGGCGTGCTGACCCGACCGTTTACCCGAGAAAGGTTCTGGGAAAGCAATCCTAAGAGCGAAATAGAGAGAGAGAGATGCGGGGAGGGTAGGGGCTAGGATTTGCTCCTATGTGTGTGCGTAGGGAAGAAGAAGAGGAGCAGCTGAAGCAGCTGAAGGAGAAGGTGCGGCTGAAGAAAAGAAGAGAAGGAGGAAGTCGCAGAGGAAAGAGAGAAAGCAAAGGCAGAGAGAAGCAGAAGCAGAGAAAGGAAGCTGAAGAAGAAGACTGCAGAGGCCAAGGAAGAAGAAGCTGAAGACGCAGCTAAAGCCTAAGGAAAAGAAGAAAGAGAAGGCAGGGACTTAGCTGCAGCAGCTCAAGAAGAGAAGAAGAAGCCAAGTAGGAAAGCCAAGTGATGAAGAAGAAGCATTGTAGCAATCATCAGTTAAGATGTCTGATTCAAAGAATCAGACGTCTGAGAAAGGAAAGACAGAGAAGGAAGAAGGAAAAGGGTGCGGCCAAGAAGAGAAAGAAAAGCAAGAAAGAGAAGAAGGGAGAAGCCATCAAGAGAATATTTCCTTTTCCATTTCCATTTTCTTTTTTGTTTTCTTATAAATGAACTTTCACTTATATCCTTGTTAAGTGTCATATTTTGAGAATTGTGATTTTTGCTTCTAAAATACCAATTTGCTCCCTGAGTTCGACCTCGGAAGTTTTGAATTTTGAGTAATAAAATTGATAATCGTTTTCGCGGTGATTTCAAATATACTACAGCGAATATCTCTTTAAAACATGATCTCCTCACAAATAGTGATCATCAGAGAGCCATTGAAAGGGAATGTCGATAGCGTCTGTTGAGACTGACCAGCTCACGGTAGTCAATGCATTGTCGCAGATGAAGTTGGTGTGAGCCTTGTGTAGAGGGCAATGGTAAGGGAGGAGGTACCCCTGGGTAGGTTGAGGTGGTAGAGGAAGGTGAGGACTGTTGGTGCTAGAGCACCGCGATCGTTTATTTTGATGATAACAAAACATGTGTCATTTAACATTTGCACTTGAAGTCTTAGATTTCAGGTTAATTGCAAATAGAGACGTGGTTAGATGAAGTTCGAGCTCGCATCCATAGCGGATTGGAGGAGCTTGATGGAGAACAAAGGAGCTTCACGAGGAGTAATAGTTTGAAGAAGGAAGGAGGTGGAGAATAAGATAGATTTCCTTTCCTTTGTACTATGTAATTTTGTTTCTTTGTTTTGCTCTTTATTTTTGTTTCTTAGATTCATGTTAAAGAGCCTCAAAGAACCCTAACAATAGTCTTAGGAACACTTGCACAACCCTAGGATACTTAGATTTTCTGTAGAGAACTTAGAAAATCAAAATAAAGTTTAGATAGCCTTATCAGATGTCTAATCTGAAAAACAGACCTCTGATAAAGACTTTTAAGACATTCGACTGTTGACTCAGACGTCCGATAATATTTAGGCTAGACTTAGTTAGTTCTGTCTGATAAAATTAGACGTCCAGACCTTAGTCCAGACATCTTAGCAAACGTCTGATGACTTTGCCAGACGTCCAATTAGTGGAACGTTAGCTGCCTTAGTAAACGTTGAGAAAATGACTGTTAGCCTCGTATCAAATGTTCGTAGAGGACCCCAAACGTCTGATACATAACCATTTTGCCTCGGCTGACCCAAAATCTCTTCTTAGAGATTTTCTAGTTGTTGTACTCCCTTGGGAATCCATTTCCATAGAAAAATAGGTTTCCATACATCCAGACATTATGCCAGACATCCTGTGTGTCGTCTGATGGACTTTTCACTAAAATCATGTTTCGATCTGATTCAAGTCAGGAAGGAAACCCGCCTAAAATCAGACGTTTGACTTTGTTCCTAGACGTCTTAAACAAGTTTTTCAGACGTCTGATGCCAGGACTAGACGTCTGATAACCCTATCAGAGTCATGATTGATCCTGATTCCGACTTGATTCTCTTGGAGGTTGTACCCAACGGCTATGGAAACCTTCCAAAGCCTTCCAAAGCCTTCCTAGGGCCTCTATAAATAGAGGAGAACCCTTGCCACTCACACACACACACCTTGCGAGAATATTTTCACTCATTTTTTGTCAAATTGAAGTAGAAGGAGCACTTGCTCTCAAAGGCTTGTTTCCACATCCAAGTGCCTCATCCAACTTGCGCACCCGCTCTCCCTCTGCGACTACGAGAGCAACAAAGAGTAGCCGCGTGGTTCACATACTCGCGTCGTCACTTCAACGCACTTCCACCAAAGGGAAGTTTCCTAACTCCTATAGAAGCTTAGTTTAAGAATTACTTTGTTGGCCCTATAGGACTATTCTTGTATCTTTTACTTTGTTATTTGGTTGGGTATTCGCGTTGCGAATTCCCGTCTCCATCGAGGGACAAAATCCTTCTCGTGAAGAGAAGGGGTTGAGGAACGCTACCCTAACACTTGTAGCATGGTTGTACTTGAGGTTGAACTACCCTCGTTGAAGTAGTTCGTATAGTGGATTTGATTGACTAGATCGATCGGAAAATCCTAACTTGAGAGGGTTAGGTGGTGGTTTTCACCCAGGTTGGGTTTCCACCTAAAAATACTTGTGCCTTATTGTGTGATTGCTATTTTTGTGAGATTGTCTATTTTAATTCCGCACTTTATATTACGTCATGCATATCTCACCCCCTCCAAGTAGGAAATTACAAGGACGAGATATTTAGAGGAGTGGTAGGAACTGGAACTCTAACCAAGGGGTGGCGGGTGGAAGAAGGGGTGGAGAACCCAATATAGAGACATCTTTATAGGGGAAGGTGTTCTCATCGAAACGAACAAGGCAGGCAACATATATCTTGGTGGTGGAAATATCATAGTATAGCTAGCCATGATGATTTGATGCATGGCCAAGCATGACACACATTTCGTTGTGCAATAGGAAAATTTGTTAGCTTGATAGGATGTAGGACCGAGTATACTATGCAGCCAAAAGTATGAAGAAAGTTGTAGTCAGGATTTGTGTTGTAAAGACAGAAATAAGGAGTTTGATTATTTATGGTGGTGGTGGGAAGTCTGTTAATGTAGTAAACTGTTGTGGAGAAAGCAAAATGACAAAAGGTGAGTGGTAGGAAGGCATGCGTAAGAAGAGTGAGGCCAAGTGGAGACAGAATCCTTTCTACGGTATTATTGGTGGGCTGGAAAATTGCAGGTGGCTTGGCAAGCAGTGTGGGACTTCAATGCCCTCCGGTGTTGGGTGGTGCAGATTCAATCCATTTCCTATATTCATTCGATGGGGAACCTTTTAGCTTCCAGAATTGCTGATTTTGAGGAATAGTGGTTCTCCTACAACACTCTTGCAGATCTTCCTCACTGTATTTTGGGGACATGCCGGTTGGACAATATCGAAATGCCTTATGTCATTTTCTAACTGTAGCTTTTTTTGCGGTGTGGGATCCTCCACCCTCTTCTTGTCATTGTTTTTTTTGCTTTTCTTCTTATTGTACTAGGTCACGAATCGTGGCCCCTTGCTTTAGATGTACAGGCAGATTTTGGCCTAGTCTCCTTTCCTCTTTTTGATATGCCCCCAGGGAGTGGGGGATGAATAATATTTACTCCTACTTTTCTTAAAAAAAAATGTGTCCAATTTTTTGTTCAACAGCACCGTTTTATTCATGGGTGTGAGGATAGGATACTCGATGAATAATTCCCTTTTGTTGAAAGAATGCTCGTAGGGTTTGGTATTCTCTACCACCATTTGTTTGAAAGGTTTTAATTTTTGTATTGAATTGGCATTCCACCGTGTTATAAAAGGTAGTAAAAATAGATGCAACTTTACTTTTATTGTGCAAAGGATAAAGCCAAACATATTTGGAAAAATCATCAATGAACAACACAAAGTATTTGAAACCAAACTGAGAGCTACAAGGTGCAGGTCCCTAGACATCACTAAAAATTAATTGAAATGGCATGTTGCTTCGTGTACATGTAATAGGAAGATGGGCTCGAGAGAGTTTCCCTAACATGCACAATGAGCAATATTGGAAGTAGAAGAAATGTACTGTAGACTAAGACTTCTCAAGATGTTATTGACGGTCTTAGGCTAAGGATGCTCAAGATGATTGTGTCACAGATGCCAGGAGTTAGGGACTGCAACAAAGGCTGATGGAGAAATGGAGATGGAGATGGGGTGGTGGGGCAAATTGTAGAGACTGCCATTATTGACTCCTTGAAGTAGAGTCCATGACGTGTGATGATTCTTAATGAAGAAAAGATGATCAATAAATTCTATGGAGCAGTTATTGTCTTTACAGAATTGATGAACTGAAAGTAAAGACTTGGAGGCATGTGGAGTGCGTGGAACATTTTTCAAGGAGAAGGTGCAAGTGGGATAGGAAAGGTTTTTGGTACCTATGTGGGTAATCCTCATACCTTGCCCATTACCTACATGAACAGTTGCAGGCCCATGATACGATTCAGAGGTGAAGAGGCTCTGGACATTGTTGGTGATGTGATGCGAGGCACCACTATCAACATACCAGTTCTCATGGGGCAGAATGAGAGGTGACATTTCCATGAGGTGAGCTTGCGATGAAAATTCACCTTCCTTGGGGTTGTTTATGGCAGAAGCATCGGTAGAGGCTGTGACCTGGAACTCCATAGACTGGACAGGGGAACCATTTGGTGTTTGAATGAAAATTACCCCCATGACCTCTCCCTCAAGACTGAGAGGGACCATGTTGGTTGTTGCAGAGCTGAGTAGTATTGGTTGTCAGAGCAATATCAATAACTAGTGTGGAGTTCTGCTAAAGATGAATCTCATGTGCAATGAGGAGACTTTGTAACTCCACGTATGTGACAGCTGTTGGGCGTGAGGCAAGGGCGACGACAATATCACTTTGTCACTTCCGAAGTTCTAAAAAATAATGGCGTTGAATTCAACCAAGTGAACTGTGTGGCCGGCAGCGGAGAGCTAATCGAAGAGATACTTGGCTTTGCGTAGGAAAGTGGGAATGTTGTCATCTCCTATCTTTAGTGCCTGAGTTGCATCCGTAATTGGATGACCCTTGTATGAGAGGGAGCACCATAGGCCGCTTTTAAGTGCTTGCCATATGTCAAAACTGGTGTTTAGGCCGACAACGGTAGGAATGACATCATCCAAGAGAGAGGCAACTAGCCAGCTCAAGAGAATTTGATCTCAGGCATGCCATGTTCGAATTACTGCATCATCTGAAGTAGTCGTACCGAAGGAGGTAGTAAAGGAAGAACCAGTAGGTGCATTTGGAGGACAGAGATCACTCCCCTCAATGAGTCAAATTAGTCCATGGGAGTAAGGGAGAGGCATAAGCTGAGCCTTCCACAGAAGATAGTTAGTGGGGTTCAATTTTAGAGATAGAAGGTGATGTATTCCTAATGTGATAGATGGTGTAACCATGGCATTGTCGATGAGGCCACATCAGCAGGAACCTATAGAGTCCATAGGGAGTTGCTAGAGTGGTCGATAGCGACTGTGAAAATCCCTTTCCGTTTGAAAGGGGTGAGGAGGATGGCATGTGGCTTGAGGTGTATAATGAGGTCGAATATATGGAGCTGCCATAGAACTGACATAGTGATTACAAGGAAGAAAGCACCCTGGGCAGATAAGGCAGTTGACGGGAAGTACTTGACTGTCAACGTATGGACCAGTGAGATGAAGAGTGGAATTGACGTAGATAGTTCGCGGTGGTGGCATGCTGGAGGGCTTTGACAGTTTTGGTGGTGGGTTGTAGAGCTCTACAGGTGTTGCACGCGATCGATGTTTTATAAACTCGCTTCATAGTATAGTCAAAACATGCGAAAATGACTTTTGAAAATTGTAATTCTCGAAATAAAAACATATTCCAAGGTCATTCACAGAGTGTAATTCAAAAGCATAATTACCACTATTTAATTATTTACAACTGAAATTGATGAACTTGTATTAAGCCTGAACTCTAAAAAATCTACAAGTTCGCAATCGCACTTTAATATGCAAACTAAAGAGATGAAATCAAGTGTGATGAAAATATGATGAAAAGGTTATTTAATATTCAAGAAAAAAAAAATCAAGTATCCATTTGATTAAGTACTAAATAAACATTAACAATAATGTTTGCACAGGTTATAGCAAGAAAAATCACTTTAGAAGCAAATCTTAAATCAATTTAAAAAAGATTACAACTAAGTCCTGGACAATTACGATTTGCTCCCTAATTCCTTGCAAACAGGTCCCTACAAAATTCTTCCTTTCAATCGATCCTTACTAGCAACTTGAAAGGAGGATGAGCTTCTCCTTCTCCGGCAAGGTTCGTCAGCGATAGGCCGGAGTTGAGCTCCAGCTATTGATGAGGTCCGATGAAGGGTTGAGCGACGTCACCGGACGATGCCCGATGTGGTGGCAGTGATGGATCGGTGGTCAATGGCAAGGAGAACAGTGGATGTCGGCATGGAAATTGTGGTCCATTGCGAAGCTTTAACGAAGCCTAGCGAGAAAAATACGGGTCGTACTACCTCGGTTAAACACTCAAAAGCTCCAAACCCTATATCTATGGGTGGTGATGGTGGCTGGTGGGAGCTTGCGAAGAAGCTCCCTTTGGGCATTAATGGTGGTGGTGATTACGGGGTGAGATCACGAAAAACGGAGCTCCAAAGCTCTAGAATTATGATTGGGCTTGAATAGTGAATTGAAAGTTAATATAAATGAAATGCAATCACACAAATAGCATTTATCTCAAGACATAAGTATTTTTAGGTGGAAACCCAACCCAGGTAAAAATCACCACTTAAGCCTCTCGACCTAGGAATTCCCAATCGACTGAGTCGATCAAATCCACTAACCGTACTACTTAAAACAATGGTAGTACAACCTCAATACAAACCGCACTACTTCACAACCAAGGGTAGTGTACCTCAATCCCTTTTCTTAACGAAGAGAATTTTGTCTCAAGAAGGAGACAGAAATCCACTACGTGAATACTCAACGAAGAAAAAGAAAAATACAAGAAAAACTACAAAGCCACAAAGTATAGATTAAACTATGCTACTATAGGCGAAAGGATTTCCCTTATGCAAAAGAGAGTATGTGTGAAATGCGACAGAGTTTCAGTGCTCTTGGATGTTTGGTAGAAAGCTTGGAGAGAAGGAACTTCTCTTCTTGATGATTTCTTTCTCTTAAACACTCAAATGGTAGAAAGAGTTGTTTCTTTAGGTTTATCAACAAAGGAAAGGTCCTCTATTTATAGAGGCCTTAAGAACCTTCAAGAATGCCTTGGAGAGGTCTCATAACCGTTGGGAAAGAATCCAAGAAGAATCAGGGTGAAATCATGGTCATAATGACTTTAACAGCATAATCAGATGTCTACTTTTTGGGTCAGATGTCTGATAAGGACATATTAGATGACTGGCAATATTTTCGGATGTCTGAACTTGAAGAATGGTGTTCCTAGAAATAATTGGATCTAAACAGGTGATGAAGTGTGACTCATCATAGCTAAAATGTCCAAGTTAAGCTAGAAACTAAGTTAAACACTGCATTATTAATATGGTAAAAGGGTTAAGTGTGGAAATTAGTAGAAATGACCTAAAAAATTCAATTCATGTTAAAAATGCATAATTAGGTCACTAAATGAGATATTCTATTAATAAATGTGAAATGATGATCCAATTACAAATTGAACACATTTTTAGGCTCAAAAATTCAAATGAGAAGTGAAATCATATTCTTAAATGTTCAATTGAACTCCAATAAAAACTTCATGGCATCTGGACATCAATAAGACCCCATATTCATTAGATTACGTTTAGGCCCTCATGCATAATAATTTATTCATGCATAAAACCTCAAGGGGCATTTCTGCAAACCTGCAAGGACCCATTTGTAAGACTTTTGGACACGCTGCAATATTTCTTTTCACTTATGGGTTCCCTCACAATTCTTCTACCCTTTCAGACTTTAGGACTTTTGTGCAAATTCCCAAACACACCTGATGCGCCGAGCTCTACTGTAGCATACAAAGAACACGACCCATCTGGGCTGTCGTTCCTTTGACCTAATCATCTGATGGTGGATCTTCACCCTTTGTTCTCGCACCTTCGCGCGATGCTCAGTCATGCCCTTCAGATCTCATCCAATGGTGCACTTTTGTCCTAGACCTTCCCGCACTCCTCTTTTCCTCATCTCCACCATATGCCCTAAGCTCACTTAATCTCACCTAGCGATCACAATCACTGGCAAGCTTACTTAAGCTCAATCTCAGACCCTCGCACGTGCCATCGAGGTAGGGATGTAAATGGGTCAGGTTCGGGTCGGGTTTGGTTAAACCCATACCCATACTAATTTACAAAACATATACCCATACCCTACCCATTTACCCATCGAGTAGAAAAATCGAAACCCATACCTATACCCATCTACCCATCAGGTACCCATTTACCCATCGGGTACCAATTAATAAATTGATCTTATAATTAAATAATCATGCACAAATTAGAGTTTTGATTCATTCAAATACATTATACTTCCATTTCTTTTGATATCAAGGTTGTAAAAAGTTTATAATGCCAAATACATTCGAGTAAATACAAGATAGAAATTTAAAAGGGAGGAAAACTTATCTTTTGTGTACCTACGAAAGTTCTCGCAAAGGGCATAAATAACAAAATAATTCAAATGATATACTAATCATCCATTCATAACTTAAATTAAACACATAAGGTTTTTCACCAATAAAAAGGTAGCAACATGTCATATATAACATAAAAGTCGGGAAAATTAATAAATATAATGATGTTCTAACACAACTATAATAGAGTTACATTCATTGAGAATGTTCACAAAATATAACTCATGCAACTACTTAAAATAAAAGTTCATAAAAGATCACCGATGATAAATCTATCTCAAGGCACATCTCCATCTTGTATCAACAAAAAAGAAATAAGTGTAAGGATAACAATAGATTTTTAACGAATATTATCTTGGTTAAAAAATTACGTTTATGATGAAACTTAATTCATCATTGTAGAGTCTTCACTTAAGCATCCCTATGAGTTTGTTCCTGTAAATCATGATTTTTGCATTACACGTATCTTAAGATGGTAGAGTAAATTAGTAATAAATTATCTTAGGTTTTTAATCAAAACATCATCAACTATTTACCCCAAGATCTTCATCTGTATCTTCCTCAACATTTTGTAATGCATCGATATTAATGTTCATCCCTATAATACAATTGGATATATCAATATATACAACAATTTATTTTTAGTAATAATAGTAAAAAATATTTTAAAAGATGTTTTAGTACCTAAGATGTCATTCCACATCCAACTTTGGGAACACATAAATGCTTCCAATGTTAAAGGATGAAGTCTACTGCGATGGGGACTTAAAATCCGACCACTTGTACTAAATGAAGATTCTGAAGCAACAATAGAGACATAGATAGCAAGTATATCTCTAGCAATCGATTGCAAAATTGGGAATTTCATGCCATTGGTCTTCCACCATATCAGTATGTCAAATTCTGAGGATCTTGGCATTAAGCCATCCTCAAGATAGTAATCAAACTCCGACTACGTAATGACATTTTCACAATCTTGACTCACAAATTTGTCAAAGTTGGAAAGGGGGTCTTGATCACCATCAAAAATAAATACATCTTCAGTATTAGAGAGAGAGGAAGTACCTTGAGCACATTGTGTAGCATCATGTTTTGAACTTGCTTGAGATTGATATTCTAGTATTAACTCATAGCACATGTTTTGAACTCTACATAACTGATTATGGGAATCATTTCCATAAATCAATGGAAAGTAATACTGATAACGGCGTTGTGACTAGCTTTTGTTGTAGAAATTACATTGTAGTACAGATAGTCATTGCCATTATTACAATTTATTACTCGGAAATAAAAGAGTTCCTGAGGTCGAACTCAGGGAGCAAGTTGTATTCTAGAAGTACAGTATTTCTTATTACAAAAATAAAGAGAGAGAGAGAGATATGGAAATTTGGCTTCTTTTTCTCTTCTTTCTTCCTCTTTGTCTTCTCTTCTCTTTGGCTCTTGGTTTCTTCTTCTTTGTCTATCTCCCCGTGGTCTTCTCTTCTGCCTTCTGTTCTTCCTTGTTTTCTCTTCTTCTTCTTCTGTTCTTCAGATCTTCTTATCGTGCTCTTCTTCTTTTCTTTTGCTTTCAGGACATCGTCTCTCCTTCTTTCTTCTTTTCTTCTTCTTCTTCAGTCCCTCTTTTGCCTTCAGGACGTCGTCTGATTTTCCAATCAGACGACTTAAACCGCTGCTGCTACAGTGTCTTCCTTAGCTTTCTTCTTCTTCTTCACCTGTGCCTGCACACTTCAAGGTTTTCGTCAGAGGGCAAAACCTACTCTACCCTCCCCCCACGTCTCTCTCTCTCAGAATTCACTCTTGGGATAGCTCTCCCAGAGCTGCCGGATAGTCGGGTACGCGGGTCGCGCCCGGGTCCAGGCCCACCGGCGTGCGGTGGTGGGCGAGGAGTGTAGGTCGGGCTTAGTCGGGTCGGGCCAGGTCCGCGGGGCGTGAGCGCGGACGAGGCCGGGTAATCGGGCGGGTGAAGGGGACCTCACCCTGTGATATGAGGCGAACAGCTTAAGGCACTTTTTGCCTTTAAGCGCCCGCGCGCCTCTGTGAGTTTCCGAGGTGGGACTAAATGTCCCACCCCAATTTGGGCACCTGCGCGGAGGAAGCAGCGGCAGTCGAGGCTTCGCGCGAGGGCTTCGCCCCAGCTGCAGCCTGGGACTCTTCGCGAAGATACCCCGCGCAGCCTGGGAGCCTGATCTGGGCGTGGCGCGCCTGGAGCAGCAGGTCGAAGGAACTTCGCTACTCAGCAATGGCGATGGCAGGCACAACACCTGTCCACAACAGCACGGCCTCTCGGCCTAATCAGATATGCGGAGGACCTTCGTCGTGACACAGCGAAGGCGGTCGGGGGGTCTGCAGGTGGCGGGGCGGAGCCTAAGGGCCGCCCTAGGTCAAACTGCGGGTTGGGAAATGGGTGTGTTCGGTGGTGTTGCAGAGGGCGATTTGGGGGAAGTGGAAGGGCGGAGGATGATCAGGGTGAGGAGGCGAAGGTTCTGCGGTGGTCGGCGAGCCGTGTGGGTTGCTGGAGTGATGGGAGCGGGTCGCCGGAGTGTGGCCGGAGGTGGAGAAGGTGATGGTGGTTGGGTCGGTCGAGGGTGTAATTGATTGTAAACTAGGGAGGAAAAGAAAGAGGGGATAGAGAAGACTAATTCTAATCTAGCTAAAGTGACGAAGGGGACGAAGAGGCTGCCGGCTCGTACCTACCGGAGCTGGAGAAGAAATGCCCAGTGGGGGAGGACGGCGGCGACGACGGGGCAGGGGCAGCGCGCGCCGGTATTACGCGACGCGGAGGAGAATTAGGAAGAAGTCTCTGCTGCTGGTATTGCGGCAGAGCGAAGAGGAGGAGGAGGAGGAACCTCCGGAGCTGGAGGGCTTTTGCCGGAGTGGGAAGAGAGGAAAGTTGTGGGGGTTTTCTCCGTCAGATCCAAGCTGGGAAGAACGACGGAGCGACGGGGGTATTTATAGGGGCAGAACCAGAGAGGAGGGCGGAGGGAGATGACGTGTCTCCCTCGCCGGAGGACGCCGGAGGAAGGATACCCATACCGTCTGTGCGTTCGCACGGGCGGTATGGGTGGTCGCAGCACTCAGGGGGGTGCTCCTGCGGTGGCTGACGACGCAGGGCACCCCCATTTGACCTGGCAGGCCCTCCCCCTTACCCTGCGCAGCGCCATGCTCCGTGTAAGGCCGTCGGAGCATGGTGCTGGTCAGGTTTTGCAGGAGGGACCTGAACACAAAGAACGAAGGAGAGTTAGGGGCCAAAATGTGAGGGTTCAAAAGTTGAGGGCCAAAAAGTAAATATATGAGGACCAAAGTGTAAAGTTGGTCAAGAAGGTTTCTTCTTAGGTTCAAGTTTTTATACATGACTAATTAGGACCTAAGGATTCTGATGGTGAATTTTATTTCTAGATTAAACCTTGCTTGATCGGTCAATTTACACAAAAACCCAAATTAAGTTGTTAATTGGGCATGGTTCTCAATGTAGGTCAAAATGGGTTTCTAAGGCCAAATTGAAGGTTCTAAACCCTAGAGATTATTTTTATATGAATTTTAGAGGGTTTAGTTGATTTTTTATCTGCCTCGAACCTCGTGTATTTAAGTGGGTTTATTTTTAGGGTTACAGGATGTCATTTAATTCTTCGGAGTTGCTGTAGCCCTTGTTGAGTCATCTCATCCACTTTTCTTCTTATTAGGTTATTTTGACCTATGTTTGGACCCTGAGCTACCCTATTTTCAGATTGGATTGGTGAAATTACATTTTTACCCCTTAGTTTCTATTTTCTTTGCAAACTCAGAATTTCTCTGAGCCAAGTCTTTCTAGGGTTATGTAGGAGCTTTTTCTTGCAAATTAGGGTTAAATGGTGCTGGTTTAGGGTTTGTGACGAGGTTCTCATCAAATACTCTAACAACTTCAACTTAAATTGCGGATCAAGAATAACCACCAAAGCAGTGAAATCGTAAACAATTGACCAATACTTGTTAAATTTGTTCGCCATTTTGCTAGCCATGCTCCTAACAACTTCTCTTGAATCCTCCGACCAATGATTGAGAGCCACCTTAATCTCACAAATCTTAGGAAAAAGAAGGTTAGCTTTGGGATACTTAGTTCCAGAAAATAATTCCGTTGCACTATAAAATATCTTCAATTTAACACAAACAACTTTAGCCAAATCCCACTCATCATCTTTAGGCAAACATTTATATTGAGGTTCCCTTCGCTTCAATATGTGAAATACATCCTTATAAATGATAGCTGTCTGAAGCATTAAGAATGTGGAATTCCATCTTGTTTTACAATCCAAAGATAGCCTTTTAGTACAAGGGATCTGTAATTGTCTACAATTTTCTTCAAAATTTTCTTGCCTTTTTGGTGTTTTGGTCCAAAATAAAACACTTTCTCTAATTTTTTCAATCTCCCTTCCAATGATATCCAATCCATCTTTTACAATCAAATTCAAAATATACACACAACAACGCATGTGATGCAAAGTGCCATTCAACAATAGGGAACCAATAGAAAGCCTCTCCAGTAAAATGTCGATTAATACATCATTGGTAGAACAATTATCCAATGTTATACAAGATAACTTTCAATCTATGTTAAAATCAAATAAGCATTCCATCAAAATAGTTGAAAGAGCTTCTGATGTGTGAGGACAAGGGATGTAAACAAATCTACATAATAAAAAAATAAATATACATTAATAATTAAAAACAAGTATGTCAAAATATTAAGAATTAAAATTAATAAAATATTACATCAAGATTTTGCTTTGCTTAATCCATAAGTCATTTATAAAATGACACGTTATAACTATATATCCTCTCTTTTGGTTACTTGAGGTCCATAAATCAGTAGTAATTGCAACTCAACTTTTGTTCTCTTGCACAATTTCCAAAATCTTGATCTTTTGTTGTGCATAAATTTTCAAAATATCACTTCCAATAGTGGCGTGAGAAACCATCTTAAAAAGTGGTTGAAGACCAAAGACAAACTTTTTAAAACCAAAATTGTGCACAATATTTAAATGATATTCATGTAAAATTATCATGTGTGCAAGATCCCTCCTAGATGTCAATTGATTAAAGTAATGAGTTCTGATGCTTCCGTCCAATTTTTTCTGATTTGAAGATAGAAGTTGTTGTCTAATATCCTTGTTTGTCTTCTTCTTGCAATTTTTAATATGCTCACTTAAATGAGATGTCCCATGATGAGAAGCACCTGATAATTTTTTAAAACAATGCCGACAAACTACCTTATCTGCACTGTTGATTTTCTTTTTCTCAAAATGATCCCAAACCCATGATGTTAATTTCCTTTTTCTAGTCTCAACTTGAAGAGAACTAGATGTAGGGCTGTCAGGATTATTTGAGTCGATAGGAGTGGATATGACATCCTGAATTTCATTTTCCATGTTGCCTTCTTGATGTTTATCCGACATGTTTTGTATTTCTACATCATTTAGAAAAATATTAATATTAATTTTTTTTTTCCACACCATTTTAAAAACCATATAAATTAAGTAAAAGCATGTACAAGCAATGAATATATATAAGCATATATAAATTGGCAGCAAATAGGAAAAAAATGATGCACATGCATGCATAGTTTGCATCAAATATAGGAGAGTACCTACTACTATTAGTAAATTATGTACAGGTCAGGTATTAATTTTTCTTTATCAAAGAAAGATGATCCTTTTTCCAAAATCCCAGGAGAAAAAAAAAGGGCAAAGTAAAATCAACGAATCTTCACACAACAGTGACGTGCAAAAAAAAAATGAGGATGAGAAAAATGAGGCTTGCACTAATATAACCAACAAAAGTATAACTATTTGTTAGCTAATACCCAAACAAAGCTTGCACACCTCAATCCTACTTCCTGCCATTAGATCAGAAAGCACAAACGGAAGCAGCTGTCAACACAAAGTCAAAGATAATTACCCTTTGTGAGTCTGTGACCTCCCTGAAGGATGAGGAGTCGAGCTGTCGAGGAGCGATCGCTCGTCCACCGACCACAAAAGACCTAATGTGACACCAACCGAGGAAAATGTGGTGGTTCTGGAAGACCTTGATGGGAAGGTTTTGAGCTCCACGAACACCGAAATGTAGAGAAGATGAAGGGAGGGGGCGTGTTGGGGACCTACGATGAAGAGCTTCGAGCTGCAGGGGGGAGGCACCGCGGCAGAGGAGAGGAGGTGGAAGAGGGGTGAAGGAGGGGCGAAGGAGGGGAGAGGAGGGGAGACCGGGGAAGGACGAAGTGCTATCAGATCACCCTTTCCATGCGAGGTTGGACAAGTTGCGACTCGCGAGCTTGGGGTGTGGTTGGAGGTTGCGAGATTGACGCAAGCGGCGAGGTGAGGTTGGAGGTTAGTGGTGTCGACCTTCCTCTATAGTTTTATTATTTCGTCGTAGTATAGTATAGAGAGAGGTGATTACCAGTTTAATACAATTTGTTACTCGGAAAATAAAAGAGTTCCCGAGGTCGAACTCAGGGAGCAAGTTGTATTCTAGGGGTACAAGTTTCTTTTACAAAAATAAAGAAAGAGAGAGAGAGAATTTGTTGGCTTTTCTTCTTTTCTCTTTGCTTCTCCTCTTCTTCCTTCTCAGATCTTCTGCTCTCTTCCTTTGTTCTTCTTCTACAGTGGTGATGTTCTTCTTCTTTCAGCTGTTTGTGCTCTTCCTTTTTCTTCTGCAGAGCGGTCCTGTTCTTCTTCTTCTTCTTTCTTTCTTCAGATCTTCTTCTCGTGCTCTTCTTCTTCTGCAGAGTCTTCACTTGGCCTCTCTGTGTTCCTCCTCTGCCTCGCCTTCCTTCTCCTTCGTTGCCTTCAGGACGTCGTCTGATTTTCCAATCAGACGACTTAAACCGCAGCTGCTACAGTGCCGCTCGGTGCTCCTCCTTCCTTCAGCCTTCGTCTTCTTCCACGGTTCTTCTTCACCTGTTCCTGCACACTTACACAGCTTGATCAGGGGCAAAACCTAACTCTACCCTCCCCCGCGTCTCTCTCTCACAGAAGCCACTCTTAGGAAAGCTCTCCCAGAGCTGCCGGGTTGCCGGGTACGGGTCGCGCCCGGGTCCAGGCCCACCGGCGTGCGTGGTGGGCGAGGAGTGCAGGTCAGTCTAAGTCGGGTCGGGCCAGGTCCGCGGGGCGTGAGCGCGGACGAGACCGGGTAACCGGGCGGGTGAAGGGGACCTCACCCCGTGTGCTGAGGCAATAAGCCTCCAGCACCTTTTCGGTTTATACCGCTGCGCTCCTTCAGAGCTTTCCGAGGTGGGACTAAATGTCCCACCCCAATTTCGCGCCTGCGCGGCGGAAGCAGCTGGTAATCGCAGCTTTACGCGAGGCCTTCGCGTGAAGGATTCGCCTCAACTGCAGCCTAACGCTTTGCCGAAATGCCCCCGCACAGCCTGGGAGCGTGACCTGGGCGCGGCGCACCTGGGGCAGCAGGTGAAGAAGCTGCTTCGCTTCAACAATGGCGGCGGCGAGCGCAGGTACCTGCCCACAGAGAAACGGCCTCTCGGCCTAATCAGAAACGCGGAGGACCTTCGCCGTGGCACGACGAAGGTGGTCGGGGGGTGTGCAGGCGGCGGGGCGGAGCCTAAGGGCTGCCCTAGGTCGGACTGTGGATCGGGAGATGGGTTTGTTCGGTGGAGTTGCAGAGGGTGATTTGGGGGAAGTGGAAGGGCGGAGGTTGATCAGGGTGAGGAGGCGGAGGTTCTGCGGTGGTCGGCGAGCCGTGTGGGTTGCTGGAGTGATGGGAGCGGCTCGCCGGAGGATGGCCGGAGGCGGAGAAGGTGAGGGTGATTTGGGGGAAGCGAGGGCGACAGTAAATGTTTAAAGTGAGGAAGAGGAAGAGGGGAGGAAGAGGAGGAGTTCTACCTACTTAGCGGGACGAGGAGGGGCCGGAGCGGGCGACAGTCGTATCGACTGTCGCCGGAGAAGAAGATGCCCGGGGGAAGGGGCGGCGGTGAGCAGAGGGCCGGAGAGGCGCCAGCTGGGTGCGATGTGGCGCGGGAAGAGCGAGGGAAAGAAGTCTCTGCTGCTGGTATTGCGGCAGAGCGAAGAGGAGGAGGAGGAAGAACCGCCGGAGCTGGTGGGCGTCTGCCGGAGTGAGAAGAGAGGAAAGTTGGGGGTTTTCTCCGTCAGATCCGAGCTACTCAGAACGGCGGAGCGACGGGGGTATTTATAGAGGCCGAATCAGAGAGGAAGGCGGAGGGAGACGACGTGTCTCCCTCGCCGGATAACGCCGGAGATGGAAACCCATACCGTCCGTGCGTTCGCACGGCTGGTATGGTGGGTTGCAGCGACCAAGGGGGTGTTCCTGCGACGGCTGACGACGCAGGGCACCCCCGGTTGTCTTGCCAGACCCTCCCCCTTACCCTGCGCGGCGCCATGCTCCGCGCAAGGTCGCCGGAGCATGGTGCTGGTCAGGTTTTGGCAGGAGGGACCTGAATGCAAAGAACGAAGGAGAGTTAGGGGCAGAAATGCGAGGGTTCAAAAGTTGAGGGTCAAAAAGTAAATATATGAGGACCAAAGTGTAAAGTTGGTCAAGAAGGTTTCTTCTTAGGCTCAAGTTTTTATACATGACTAACTAGGACCTAAGGAATATGATGGTGACTTTTATTTCTATATTAAACCTTGTTTGAATGGTCAATTTATGTAAAAGCCCAAATTAAGTTATTAATTGGGTATGGTTCTCAATGTAGGTCAAAATGGGTTCTGAAGGCCAAATTGAAGGTTCTAAACCCTAGAGATTATTTTTCTATGAATTTTAGAGGGTTTATTCTATTTTTACTTTGCCTCAAACCTCGTGAATTGAAGTGGGTTTGCTTTAGGGTTACAGATTATCATTTAGTTCCTTGGAATTGCTGTAGCCCTTATCAGATCATCCCACTTTCCCTCTTATTCGGTTTGTTTGACCTGTGTTTGGATCCTGAATTACCCTGTATGCAGATTATACTGGTAAAATTGCATTTTTACCCCTTATGACTTATTTTCTCCTTAAACTCAGAATTCTCTGAGTTAAGCCTTTCCTTGAGTTATGTAGGAGCTTTTATCCTTTGTATTGGGTCAAAATGAGCTAGTTATGGCTCATGATGAGGTTCTCATCATACCCCCATGCCTAGCTTTTGCTAGTCCCTTAGCAAAAACTTAAGGTTTCAACCCTTGTTCTAGACCATGAAGTTCTTAATAGCTTCAGATAAGTGCTTTTTTATTTGAGCCTAGATTAGGTTAGAATGCCGACCAAAGGCCTAAAAGGTACTCTAGTACCAATCAAGATCCAAATCTGTCTAGCCTTAGCCTCAGTCTTTAGCAAAGGTTTTTAAGGCCCACAAGAACTAACCTAAGATTTATTGGACTTTGTGGTTAAAGCACCCGTGCTTGAAATGATTTTAGCCCTGGCTCAGTTCGCAGTGCGTTTTATAAGAGAGAGATAGAAAGTTTTCTGTTTGGAGAGTTCTCTCTCTCTTTTTCTTTTTAGTTCTAGCCTAGGATTGGCTTTTTAACACGGTCTGTATCAGATTCCTTGCTCCCATCATCAATCCTCAAGGGTTCCTGGCGATCGATGCTTCGAGATAGCACCGCCCATGGCAACCCCCGGAACCCTGGCTATTGAGATTTCGAGATAATCCCATCCATGGTGTTCCGTGGCTGAATTCAGACCCTGGCAATTGACATTTCGAGATAATGCCATCCGTGGAATCTGAACCAGCAGAGTGCTTACATGCCCCCAGTAGGATATGTGAATATCCTAAGAGACAAGCACCGAGGAGATGATATTTTGTTACGCATCTTCGAGGGCATTTCCCGCCTCTCCGCGCTGGGAACTCGTCCAAATCAACTTGTGTTGATCGGCCACTCCTATTCTAGGTGTTCTTTTCAGAATTTTGCGACGCTTCTGCGTGATTTTGATTTTTACGCTTACTGAACCAGGTTGTGTGTGAGGTTAGGGTGCTTAGGTTACTGAGTCCCGTAAATCAAAAATTAGTTAATGAGGCCAAATACTTCCTAAGCCTTAGACCTAATACTTCAGCTTTTCATTTTCCTCAACCTCTTGAGGAATGTCTAGATCTTAATGGGTACTAAGAGTCTATTCAAGAATGCCTAAGGTTTGCGTTCTTACTAATCTCATTATGCACTTTTCAGTTATTTTCTTGAATGAGGTCTAGAACTTAGGTTAATTCCTTAATTCCTTACTAATGACTGTCACCTTTTCTCATAATTTTGTGCTCCTTTTTCATTTTGTTTCTTTTCTCCTTCTCCTTCAGAAAATTTCCTTCTCCTCTTTTCCTCTTATTCTTTTTCGAAATTTTTTTTTTTAATTTTTATGGTGTTTTTGGCATATGTGAATTTTGTGTTTGAAACCTTTTCTTACAAGTTTTGCACTTTCATACCCCCCCATGCCTAAGATTTGCAATGTCCTCATTGTAACCTAGGGGTTTTTATTCAACTTAGTTCATACATTAGGACAGATGTTTTGATGAGTGAATGGGTCGGGGTGACTGTTGCGGACGATTTCTAATCTCAGATGCAAGCACCTGAGGTGGAGTCGGCTGTCCTAAAGTGTGAACTTCAAGTGCAAAAAGGTGTCAGAACAAGTTTCAGGTTTTCAAAGAGAATGACGGGCTGCCTCCCGTTGAGCGCTAAATTTGATGCCTTCAGCCAAGCGGGAAATGCGATGGAGAGGGGATGGTCAAATCAGCTGAGTTTTGTAATACAAGCACCTTGATTAAGAGCCTGGTTGGTCCAACCAGGTGCTTGTTCAGATCAACAGGCTGATGATGCAGCCCAAACCCAATCAATCTGGTGGGTTGATAGATGTGGATAAAAAGGTGTGGAACCCACCATATACTATGAAGCTCAGATGGATGTGGAAGTGTAAACGCAGGGTTTGGCTGAGTCGAATCAGCCTGGTCAGAGTAGGGATCCGTAGAATAATCAATGAATGATGCGGAAACCCTACAGGGGTGATCAGAGAATGATGGAGCGTGGTATGTAGTCTGATCAGTGTTCCAAACCCGATGTGGAAATGCAATTGGCTCGGTGAGAGGTGAATCTGAATAGAAATTGAGTCCGGTTGCGGGTCGGGGTTGGGAAGAGGTTTTGATCCGTTCTGTGTGTGCGGACGAGGTGGCCATTGTGTACGAGGGCTCTGCTAGAAACGGATAATAGGTGGTTTCTTGTAGAGAGTCCTCTGGGTAACTATCAAATGCCGGAAGAGTGTCTGTAGGATGAAAGAAATCGGATTCGAGAAAAAATTTGGATTCTGGGTTGCAATCACTCTTGGCATTTTCTCTTTTTGGTTCCCGAGGATCGAGAAGGAATGATTCTGTGTTATCAGTGATCTCGGGAATCAGGACCTCAGAGTCGGAGTTAGAGTCATGTGAACTGAGGTCGTAGATGGGCCTGGCGTGTTCAGGAAGGGGAATCTCTCTGCAATTATAGTCAGATTTGAAATTGTCGGAGAGTTGGCGAAAATGAGATTCATGATCATGAATTCCACCACAGCAAAAATCCTTAGATGTGGAATCAGTAGCCTGATTGGGGTCTAGCCTATATGTCAATTCTGGGCTCGAAAAGGTATTCTGTCTAGGTTCAAGCTCCAAGCTGGTAGGATAGACCCAATTAAAATCCAACTCGTCCAACTCCTCGGTTTCTGTATCATAAATTGGCATGTTTTCTGGAAAATCGATCAGATTTTCTGAAGATGTTGGAGAGGGATATTCATCAAATAGAGGCCCGGAATCATATTCTGCAAAAATTTGATCTTTCTCATAAGGGGCCTCATAATCTTCCCAATAAGTTTCAGATCTAGGTTCTAGGCTTAGGATGTGGGTAGAATTATTAGAACCTAAGTCTGAATAACCTTCGAGGGCCACCTTATCAAAATAAGGGGCGGAATTTATACCCTCAAAAGGTTCAGTAGTGATCTTATTATTGCAGGCGTTTTGGAATTCTAGGCTTGGCAATTCATGGTCTAAGTTTGGCTCATCATTGTGTTCTCCTGCAATATCCCAACCTAATTCAACATTGTCTTCTATCTGGGTTGGGATTTCACAACCACTTTGTGCCTCAATCCCGAGATCTGGGAAGCTGGATTGTTCTTTAATACTGTTCCAAGATGGTTCATCCTCTATTTCTGGTATATACGGGTATTTCTGGTTGATAATTTGTTCTACTGATTTCATCATTTCTACCCGTTTCATAAGGGCATCTTGGTGTTGTTCCCAAAGTACAGGTGATGAGAACCTCATCATGAGCCATAACTAGCTCATTTTGACCCAATACAAAGGATAAAAGCTCCTACATAACTCAAGGAAAGGCTTAACTCAGAGAATTCTGAGTTTAAGGAGAAAACAAGTCATAAGGGGTAAAAATGCAATTTTACCAGTATAATCTGCATACAGGGTAATTCAGGGCCTAAACACAGGTCAAAGCAACTTAATAAGAATAAAAGTGGGATGAAATGATCTAGCAAGGGCTACAGCAATTCCAAGAAACTAAATGATAATCTGTAACCCTAAAACAACCCACTTCAATTCACAAGGTTCGAGGCAAACTAAAAATAGAATAAACCCTCTAAAATTCATAGAAAAATAATCTCTAGGGTTTAGAACCTTCAATTTGGCCTTCAGAACCCATTTTGACCTACATTGAGAACCATGCCCAATTAATAACTTAATTTAGGTTTTTGCGTAAATTGACCGGTCAAACAAGGTTTAATATAGAAATGAAATTCACCATCAGATTCCTTAGGTCCTAATTAATCATGTATAAAAACTTGAGCCTAAGAAGAAACCTCCTTGACTGACTTCACACTTTGGTCCTCATATATTTACTCTTTGGCCCTCAACTTTTGAACCCTCGCATTTTGGCCCCTAACTCTCCTTCGTTCTTTGCGATCAGGTCCCCCCTGCAAAACCTGCCAGCACCATGCTCCGGCGACCTTGCGCGGAGCATGGCGCCGCACAGGGTGAGGGGGGGGGACCTGGCAAGTAAACCGGGGGTGCCCTGCGTCGTCAGCCGTCGCAGGGACACCCCCCTGGTCGTTGTAACCCACCATACCGGCCGTGCGAACGCACGGACGGTATGGGTTGTTGTTTCCGGCCATCCTCCGGCGAGGGAGACACGTCGTCTCCCTCCGCCTTCCTCCCTGTTTTGATCCCTATAAATACCCCCCGTTGCTCCACCGACCGGGGTAGCTCGGGTCTGACGGAGAAAACCCCCAACTTTCCTCTCTTCTCTCTCCGGCAGACGCTCACCATCTCCGGCGGTTCCTCCCCCTTCTCCTCTTCGCTCTGCCGCAATACCAGCAGCAGAGACTTCCTCCCCTGCTCTTTCCGCGCCACGCCGCACCCAGCTGGCGCCTCTCCGGCTCTCTGCTCGCCGTCGCCCCTTTCCCTGAGCATCGTCTTCTCCGGCGACAGTCGATACGACTGTCGCCCTGTTCCTCCCCCTTCGTCCCTGCAAGTAAGCTAGAACTACTCCCCTTCTTCTCCTCTTTCTTTCCCCACCTTCAATTTATTCAATTAAGCCCTCGACCGACCCTGACCATCGTCACCCCCTTCGTCTCCGGCCACCCTCCGGCGAGATGCTCCCATCGCTCCACAGCCTCACACACCTCGCCGACCCTCACCGAACCTCCGCCTCATCACACTGAGTACCCCCCACCCCTTCACTGCCACTCCACACCTCCGTAACGCTTCCCCCAACAAACCCATCCTCCGACCCACAGTCCGACCTAGGGCAGCCCTTGCACGCCGCCCCGCGCCTCGCCACCACCCACACGAGCTTCGCCGCACCCTGGCGAAGCTCCCGGCACTTTCTGATTAGGCCGAGAGGCCGTTTTTCTGTGAACAGGCCACCCGACCTCCGCCGCCATTGCCGTGCAGAAGGAGCTGCTTCCGCCTGCAGCTACAGGCGCGCCACGCTCAGCGCCACGCCCAGATTCGACTCCCAGGCTTTGCGAGGCGTTTCGACAAAACACCAGGCTCGCAGCTAAGGCAGAAGGCTTCGCGTGACGCCGCGATCTCCCGCTGCTTTCCCCGCTGCGGGCGCGCAATTGAGGTGGGACATTTAGTCCCACCTCGGAAAAGCCTGAAGAGGCGCAGCGATATAAGATGCAAAAGTGCTGGAGGCTTACTGCCTCAGCACACGGGGTGAGGTCCCCTTCACCCGCCCGGTTACCCGGTCTCGTCTGCGCTCACGCCCCGCGGACCTGACCCGACCCGACCTGACTTAAGACTGACCTGCACTCCTCGCCCACCACGCACGCCGGTGGGCCTGGACCCGGGCACGACCCGTACCCGATTACCCGGCAGCTCTGGGAGAGCTTTCCCAAGAGTGGTTTCAGAGAGAGAGAGACGCGGGTGGGGAGGGTAGAGTAGGTTTTGCCTCTGACGAAAAACTCTGAAGTGTGCAGGCACAGGTGAAGAAGAAGAACCAAGAAGAAGAAGGAAGCTGAGGAAGACACTGTAGCAACAGGCAGTTTAAGTCGTCTGATTTGGAAATCAGACGACGGCTTGAAGGGAAAAGAAGAAAGAAGGAGAGGCGACGTCCTGACTGGAAAAAGAAAATCTGAAGAACATCAGAGGAAGGCGAGGCAGAGGAGAACACAAAAGAACAAGGGAAGAACTGAAAGAAGAAAAACAAAGAAGAAAGAAGGAGATCTGAAGAAAGAAAGAAGAAGATCACCTCTGCAGAACGAAGAAGAAGAAGGAGATCTGAAGAAATATAGAAGAGCATCACCTCTGCAGAACGAAGAAGAAGAAGGAGATCTGAAGAAAGAAAGAAGAGCATCACCTCTGCAGAACGAAGAAGAAGCAGATCTGAGACGAGGAGAAACAAAGAAAAAAAAGACACCACATTCTTTCTCTCTCTTTGTTTATTTTTGTAAAAGAAACATGTATATCTCTAGAATACAGTTTGCTCCCTGAGTTCGACCTCGGGAACTCTCTTATTTTCTGAATAAAAATTATATATTTGAAATGATGGCAATAACTGGCTATATTACAACGACATAACAATAAAACCCGGTTGTTACAACGATTCATTTTGGCGCCGCTGCCGGGGAGCAACGGCTATCCTAGAGGTAAACATTCCTGTTTCTTTTTAGTTTCTGATAATCTCCTCTCTTTTGTGCAGCTACAATCAAGAAGACAAGCAACCGCACGACAACCACTCCGAGGACAGGAAAATTTTTTTTTCCTCTCGCAATTAATCCCTAAACTCTAAAGAGGAAGAAAAGAAAAGAACAAGCAATATAGGGCTAACCTGTCTTCCATACCTAGTAACCATAAAGAGTTGCATGTTTTCAACTCATTACTCCTGCACACTATTAAGGGTATTTAAGGGCTAACACATTCTTGCTTGAGCCCTAATTACCCAACAAAGAATTAACTGGACCAAGTAGAGCCAACCTAGGATCCAACACTAGGGATTTAGAGACACACTCCTTAAGCAAGAATTGAGAAAACCAAATGAAGTGTGCCCAAGCCCTTGTCTGAAAATACCTATTCAAAGAAAACCTAAAACAATTGGCTCTCTAAACACTTGAACCCTAAAAGAAAGGACCCAAAAAGCTCTCAAAGGAACAAGAGGTAAAGTTGACTCCTTGGGTCAACCAACCTTAAAATTAGGTCACTTTCTCACTCAAAATACCTAAGAGTTCAAGTGTAACTTTAAGCACCCTGATCTTAAGCTAAAATTGGTAGACTCAAGAGGTCAAGATCCCCATTCTGGTCTACCTGGAACCGCAGTGACAAGAGAGGTCGGGTGGGGGAAACCCTGTAACCCGTGGGGACGCTCTACCGTGTAGGGGTCTTCGTGGGACTCTCCCTCTCTGGCTGCCCAGGTAATTCTCAGGTGGACGATCTTTCTGATCAAGGGGTCCATCTGCCCCGAACCTCTATAGTCACCCAACATTTTTTGGGTGTCTTGATTGGGTCCAGCACCTGCTTATCTCATCCAGTCCTTTAGTATTTTTCAGGAGGTCCTTAAAACCTCCTATAGAAATTCACTCTCCCCGAGGCTAAGCCTCGGGTCCTTTGTTTTTGCAGAAATCATTCACATAGCCCCTCTTTCCTCTGATTCTGAACAAAATCCCCTTCTTCCATCTTGATTCAAACTTTGATTCTATATCTTGATTCCACCACCTGATCCAATTATGCAGCCTAATTACCTAGCAAGACTACCATTCAAAAAACCTGAATATCTGAGATCCATGAAAGATAAGATGATTGAGGATGCCCTTGAAATCTATGAAATCAAACCCTCAACACCAGTAGAAAACATTCAGGTTGATGTCCCAACAACCACAGCTTTCATCATAAACTGTGCCCAAATTCTATTGACTGAAATTTCAAAAGGATCAACCCGAGATATGCTCATGACAGGATACATTGAGATGGAAAAATTACACCAATCTGAATACCTTCAATGCTTGACAAATCCTGTACTTTGGGAACAACACCAAGATGCCCTTATGAAACGGGTAGAAATGATGAAATCAGTAGAACAAATTATCAACCAGAAATACCCGTATATACCAGAAACAGAGGATGAACCATCTTGGAACAGTATTAAGGAACAATCCAGTTTCCCAGATCTCGGGATTGAGGCACAAAGTGGTTGTAAAATCCCAACCCAGATAGAAGACAATGTTGAATTAGGTTGGGATATTGCAGGAGAACACAATGATGAGCCAAACTTAGACCATGAATTGCCAAGCCCAGAATTTCAAAACTCCTGCAATAATGAGATCAGAACTGAACCTTCTGAGGGTATAAATTCCGCCCCTTATTTTGATAAGGTGGCCCTCGAAGATTATTCGGACTTAGGTTCTAATAATTCTACCCACATCCTAAGCCTAGAACCTAGATCTGAAACTTATTGGGAAGATTATGAGGCCCCTTATGGGAAAGATCAAATTTTTACAGAATATGATTCCGGGCCTTTATTTGATGAATATCCCTCTCCAACATCTTCAGAAAATCTGATCGATTTTCCAGATAACATGCCAATTTATGATACAGAGACTGAGGAGTTGGACGAGTTGGATTTTAATTGGGTCTATCCTACCAGCTTGGAGCATGAGCCTAGACAGAATACCTTTTCGAGCCCAGAATTGACATATAGGCTAGACCCCAATCAGGCTGCTGATTCCACATTTGATGATTTTTGCTGTGGTGGAATTCATGATCATGAATCTCATTTTCGCCAACTCTCCGACAATTTCAAATCTGACTATAATTGCGGAGAGATTCCCCTTCATGAACACGCCAGGCCTATCTACGACCTCAGTTCTCATGACTCTAACTCCGACTCTGAGGTCCTGATTCCCGAGATCCCTGATAACACAGAATCATTCCTTTTCGATCCTCAGGAACCAAAAACAGAAAATGCCAAGAGTGATTACAACCAAGAATCCAAATTTTTTCTCGAATCCGATTCCTTTCATCCTACAGACATTCTTCCGGCATTTGATAGTTACCCAGAGGACTCTCTACAGAAAACCACCTATCATCTGTTTCTAGAAGAGCCCTCATACACAATGGCCACCTCGTCCGCACACACAGAACGGATCAAAACCTCTCCCAAACCCCGACCAGCAACCGGACTCAATTTCTATTCAGATTCACCTCTCACCAAGCCGATTGCATTTCCACATCGGGTTTCGAACATTGATCAGACTACATACCATGCTCTATCATTCTCTGATCACCCTTGTAGGGTTTCCGCGTCATTCATTGATTATTCTACGGGTCCCTACTCTGACCAGGCTGATTCGACTCAGCCAAACCCTGCGTTTACACTTCCACATCCATCTGAGCTTCATAGTTTATGGTGGGTTCCACACCTTTTTATCCACATCTATCAACCCACCAGATTGATTGGGTTTGGGTTGCATCATCAGCCTGTTGATCTGAACAAGCACCTGGTTGGACCAACCAGGCTCTTAATCAAGGTGCTTGTCGTACAAAACTCCGCTGATTTGACCATCCCCTCTCCATCGCATTTCCCGCTTGGCTGAAGGCATCAAATTTAGCGCTCAACGGGAGGCAGCCCGTCATTCTCTTTGAAAACCTGAAACTTGTTCTGACAGCTTTTTGCACTTGAAGTTCACACTTTAGGACAGCCGACTCCACCTCAGGTGCTTGCATCTGAGATTAGAAATCGTCCGCAACAGTCACCCCGACCCATTCACTCATCAAAACAGCTATCCTAATGTATGAACTTAGTTGAATAAAAACCCCTAGGTTACAATGAGGACATTGCAAATCTTAGGAATGGGGGGGTATGAAAGTGCAAAAACTTGTAAGAAAAGGTTTCAAACAAAAAATTCACATATGACAAAAACACCATAAAAATTAAAAATTTTTCGAAAAAGAATAAAAGGAGAAGGAAATTTTGTGAAGAAGAAGGAGAAGAGAAACAAAATGAAAAAGGAGCACAAAATTATAAGAAAAGGTGATAGTCATTAGTAAGGAACTAAGGAATTAACCTAAGTTCTAGACCTCATTCAAGAAAATAACTGAAAAGTGCATAATGAGATTAGTAAGAACGCAAACCTTAGGCATTCTTGAATAGACTCTTAGTACCCATTAAGATCTGGACACTCCTCAAGAGGTTGAGGAAAATGAAAAGCTGAAGTATTAGGTCTAAGGCTTAGGGAGTATTTGGCCTCGTTAACTAATTTTTGGTTTACAAGACTCAGTAACCTAAGCACCCTAACCTCACACACAGCCTGGTTCAGTAAGCGTAAAAATCAAAATCACGCAGAAGCGTCGCAAAATTCTAAAAAGAACACCTAGAATAGGAGCGGCCGATCAACACAAGTTGATTTGGACGAGTTCCCAGCGCGGAGAGGCGGGAAATCCCCTCGAAGATGCGTAACAAAATATCATCTCCTCGGTGCCTGTCTCTTAGGATATTTACATATCCTACTGGGGGCATGTAAGCACTCTGCTGGTTCAGATTCCATGGATGGCATTATCTCGAAGTGTCAATTGCCAGGGTCTGGATTCGGCCACGGAACACCATGGATGGGATTATCTCGAAATCTCAATAGCCAGGGTTCCGGGGGTTGCCATGGGCGGTGCTATCTCGAAACATCGATCGCCAGGAACCCTTGAGGATTGATGATGGGAGCAGGGAATCTGATACAGACCGTGTTGAAAAGCCAATCCTAGGCTAGAACTAAAAAGAAAAAGAGAGAGAAAACTCTCCAAACAGAAAAACTTTCTATCTCTCTCTTACAAAACGCACTGCGAACTGAGCCAGGGCTAAAATCATTTCAAGCACGGGTGCTTTAACCACGAAGTCCAACAAACCTTAGGTTAGTTCTTGTGGACCTTAAAAACCTTTGCTAAAAGACTGAGGCTAAGGCTAGACAGATTCGAATCTTGATTGGTACTAGAGTACCTTTTAGGCCTATGGTCAGCATTCTAACCTAATCTATGCTCAAATAAAAAAGGCACTTTTCTAAAACTATTAAAAACTTCATGGTCTAGAACAAGGGTTGAAACCTTAAGTTTTTGCTAAGGGACTAGCAAAAGCTAGGCATGGGGGTATGATGAGAACCTCATCATGAGCCATAACTAGCTCATTTTGACCCAATACAAAGGATAAGAGCTCCTACATAACTCAAGGAAAGGCTTAACTCAGAGAATTCTGAGTTTAAGGAGAAAACAAGTCATAAGGGGTAAAAATGCAATTTTACCAGTATAATCTGCATACAGGGTAATTCAGGGCCCAAACACAGGTCAAAGCAACTTAATAAGAATAAAAGTGGGATGAAATAATCTAGCAAGGGCTACAGCAATTCCAAGAAACTAAATGATAATCTGTAACCCTAAAATAACCCACTTCAATTCACAAGGTTTGAGGCAAAGTAAAAATAGAATAAACCCTCTAAAATTCATAGAAAAATAATATCTAGGGTTTAAAACCTTCAATTTGGCCTTCAGAACCCATTTTGACCTACATTGAGAACCATGCCCAATTAATAACTTAATTTGGGTTTTTGCGTAAATTGACCGGTCAAACAAGGTTTAATATAGAAATGAAATTCACCATCAGATTCCTTAGGTCCTAATTAATCATGTATAAAAACTTGAGCCTAAGAAGAAACCTCCTTGACCGACTTCACACTTTGGTCCTCATATATTTACTCTTTGGCCCTCAACTTTTGAACCCTCGCATTTTGGCCCCTAACTCTCCTTCGTTCTTTGCGATCAGGTCCCCCCTGCAAAACCTGCCAGCACCATGCTCCGGCGACCTTGCGCGGAGCATGGCGCCGCACAGGGTGAGGGGGGGGACCTGGCAAGTAAACCGGGGGTGCCCTGCGTCGTCAGCCGTCGCAGGGACACCCCCCTGGTCGTTGTAACCCACCATACCGGCCGTGCGAACGCACGGACGGTATGGGTTGTTGTTTCCAGCCATCCTCCGGCGAGGGAGACACGTCGTCTCCCTCCGCCTTCCTCCCTGTTTTGATCCCTATAAATACCCCCCGTTGCTCCACCGACCGGGGTAGCTCGGGTCTGACGGAGAAAACCCCCAACTTTCCTCTCTTCTCTCTCCGGCAGACGCTCACCAGCTCCGGCGGTTCCTCCCCCTTCTCCTCTTCGCTCTGCCGCAATACCAGCAGCAGAGACTTCCTCCCCTGCTCTTTCCGCGCCACGCCGCACCCAGCTGGCGCCTCTCCGGCTCTCTGCTCGCCGTCGCCCCTTTCCCTGAGCATCGTCTTCTCCGGCGACAGTCGATACGACTGTCGCCCTGTTCCTCCCCCTTCGTCCCTGCAAGTAAGCTAGAACTACTCCCCTTCTTCTCCTCTTTCTTTCCCCGCCTTCAATTTATTCAATTAAGCCCTCGACCGACCCTGACCATCGTCACCCCCTTCGTCTCCGGCCACCCTCCGGCGAGATGCTCCCATCGCTCCACAGCCTCACACACCTCGCCGACCCTCACCGAACCTCCGCCTCATCACACTGAGTACCCCCCACCCCTTCATTGCCACTCCACACCTCCGTAACGCTTCCCCCAACAAACCCATCCTCCGACCCACAGTCCGACCTAGGGCAGCCCTTGCACGCCGCCCCGCGCCTCGCCACCACCCACACGAGCTTCGCCGCACCCTGGCGAAGCTCCCGGCACTTTCTGATTAGGCCGAGAGGCCGTTTTTCTGTGAACAGGCCACCCGACCTCCGCCGCCATTGCCGTGCAGAAGGAGCTGCTTCCGCCTGCAGCTACAGGCGCGCCACGCTCAGCGCCACGCCCAGATTCGACTCCCAGGCTTTGCGAGGCGTTTCGACAAAACACCAGGCTCGCAGCTAAGGCAGAAGGCTTCGCGTGACGCCGCGATCTCCCGCTGCTTTCCCCGCTGCGGGCGCGCAATTGAGGTGGGACATTTAGTCCCACCTCGGAAAAGCCTGAAGAGGCGCAGCGATATAAGATGCAAAAGTGCTGGAGGCTTACTGCCTCAGCACACGGGGTGAGGTCCCCTTCACCCGCCCGGTTACCCAGTCTCGTCCGCGCTCACGCCCCGCGGACCTGACCCGACCCGACCCGACCCGACTTAAGACTGACCTGCACTCCTCGCCCACCACGCACGCCGGTGGGCCTGGACCCGGGCACGACCCGTACCCGATTACCCGGCAGCTCTGGGAGAGCTTTCCCAAGAGTGGTTTCAGAGAGAGAGAGACGCGGGGGGGGGGAGGGTAGAGTAGGTTTTGCCTCTGACGAAAAACTCTGAAGTGTGCAGGCACAGGTGAAGAAGAAGAACCAAGAAGAAGAAGGAAGCTGAGGAAGACACTGTAGCAACAGGCAGTTTAAGTCGTCTGATTTGGAAATCAGACGACGGCTTGAAGGGAAAAGAAGAAAGAAGGAGAGGCGACGTCCTGACTGGAAAAAGAAAATCTGAAGAACATCAGAGGAAGGCGAGGCAGAGGAGAACACAAAAGAACAAGGGAAGAACTGAAAGAAGAAAAACAAAGAAGAAAGAAGGAGATCTGAAGAAAGAAAGAAGAAGATCACCTCTGCAGAACGAAGAAGAAGAAGGAGATCTGAAGAAATATAGAAGAGCATCACCTCTGCAGAACGAAGAAGAAGAAGGAGATCTGAAGAAAGAAAGAAGAGCATCACCTCTGCAGAACGAAGAAGAAGCAGATCTGAGACGAGGAGAAACAAAGAAAAAAAAGACACCACATTCTTTCTCTCTCTTTGTTTATTTTTGTAAAAGAAACATGTATATCTCTAGAATACAGTTTGCTCCCTGAGTTCGACCTCGGGAACTCTCTTATTTTCCGAGTAAAAATTATATATTTGAAATGATGGCAATAACTGGCTATATTACAACGACATAACAATAAAATCCGGTTGTTACAACGTTTCAGCAGGATTTGTCAAGCATTGAAGGTATTCAGATTGGTGTAATTTTTCCATCTCAATGTATCCTGTCATGAGCATATCTCAGGTTGATCCTTTTGAAATTTCAGTCAATAGAATTTGGGCACAGTTTATGATGAAAGCTGTGGTTGTTGGAACATCAACCTGAATGTTTCCTATTGGTGTTGAGGGTTTATATTTGATTTCATAGATTTCAAGGGCATCCTCAATCATTTTATCTTTCATGGATCTCAGATATTCAGGTTTTTTACATTGTAGTCTTGCTAGGTAATTAGGCTGCATCTTCGAATCAGGTGGTGGAATCAGGATATAGAATCAGAAGTTTGAATTAATGGAAGAAGGGGACTTTGTTCAGAATCAGAGGAAAGAGGGGCTATGCGAATGATTTCTGCAAAAACAAAGGAGCCGAGGCTTAGCCTCGGCTAGAGTGAATTTCTATAGGAGGTTTCAAGGACCTCCTGCAAGATACTGAAGGACTGGATGAGATAAGCAGGTGCTGGACCCAATCAAGACACCCAAAAAATGTTGGGTGACTATAGAGGTTCGGGGCAGATGGACCCCTTGATCAGAAAGATCGTCCACCAGAGAATTACCTGGGCAGCCAGAGAGGGAGAGTCCCGCAAAGACCCCTACACGGTAGAGCGTCCCCACGGGTTACAGGGTTTCCCCCACCCGACCCCTCTTGTCACTGCGGTTCCAGGTAGACCAGGATAGGGATCTTGACCTCTTAAGTCTACCAATTTTAGTTTAAGATCAGGGTGCTTAAAGTTACACTTGAACTCTTAGGTATTTTGAGTGAGAAAGTGACCTAATTTTAAGGTTGGTTGACCCAAGGAGTCAACTTTACCTCTTGTTCCTTTGAGAGCTTTTGGGTCCTTTTTTTTTTTTGGTTCAAGTGTTTAGAGAGCCAATTGTTTTAGGGTTTCTCTGAATAGGTATTTTCAGACAAGGGTTTGGGTACACTTCATTTGGTTTTTCTCCATTCTTGATTTAAGTAGTGTGTCTCTAAAACCCTAATGTTGAATCTTAGGTTGGCTCTACTTGGTCCAGTTAGTTCTTTGTTGGGTAATTAGGGCTCAAGCAAGAATGTGTTAGCCCTTAAATACCCTTAATAGTGTGCAGGACTAATGAGTTGAAAACATGCAACTCTTTATGGTTACTAAGTATGGAAGACAGGTTAGCCCTATATTGCTTGTTCTTTTCTTTTCCTCTTCTTTAGAGTTTAGGGGTTAATAGCGAGAGGAAAAAAAAAAATACCTGTCCTCGGAGTGGTTGGTTGCTTGTCTTCTTGATTTCCTGTAGCTGTACAAAAGAGAGGAGATTATCAGAAACTAAAAAGAAACAGGAATGTTTACCTCTAGAATAGCCGTTGCTCCCCGGCAACGGCGCCAAAAACTGGTGTCGACCTTCCTCTATAGTTTTATTATTTCGTCGTAGTATAGTATAGAGAGAGGTGATTACCAGTTTAATACAATTTGTTACTCGGAAAATAAAAGAGTTCCCGAGGTCGAACTCAGGGAGCAAGTTGTATTCTAGGGGTACAAGTTTCTTTTACAAAAATAAAGAAAGTGAGAGAGAGAATTTGTTGGCTTTTCCTCTTTTCTCTTTGCTTCTCCTCTTCTTCCTTCTCAGATCTTCTGCTCTCTTCCTTTGTTCTTCTTCTTCTTTCAGCTGTTTGTGCTCTTCCTTTTTCTTCTGCAGAGCGGTCCTGTTCTTCTTCTTCTTCTTTCTTTCTTCAGATCTTCTTCTCGTGCTCTTCTTCTTCTGCAGAGTCTTCACTTGGCCTCTCTGTGTTCCTCCTCTGCCTCGCCTTCCTTCTCCTTCATTGCCTTCAGGACGTCGTCTGATTTTCCAATCAGACGACTTAAACCGCAGCTGCTACAGTGCCGCTCGGTGCTCCTCCTTCCTTCAGCCTTCGTCTTCTTCCACGGTTCTTCTTCACCTGTGCCTGCACACTTACACAACTTGATCAGGGGCAAAACCTAACTCTACCCTCCCCCGCGTCTCTCTCTCACAGAAGCCACTCTTGGGAAAGCTCTCCCAGAGCTGCCGGGTTGCCGGGTACGGGTCGCGCCCGGGTCCAGGCCCACCGGCGTGCGTGGTGGGCGAGGAGTGCAGGTCAGTCTAAGTCGGGTCGGGCCAGGTCCGCGGGGCGTGAGCGCGGACGAGACCGGGTAACCGGGCGGGTGAAGGGGACCTCACCCCGTGTGCTGAGGCAATAAGCCTCCAGCACCTTTTCGGTTTATACCACTGCGCTCCTTCAGAGCTTTCCGAGGTGGGACTAAATGTCCCACCCCAATTTCGTGCCTGTGCGGCGGAAGCAGCTGGTAATCGCAGCTTTACGCGAGGCCTTCGCGTGAAGGATTCGCCTCAACTGCAGCCTAACGCTTTGCCGAAATGCCCCCGCACAGCCTGGGAGCGTGACCTGGGCGCGGCGCACCTGGGGCAGCAGGTGAAGAAGCTGCTTCGCTTCAACAATGGCGGCGGCGAGCGCAGGTACCTGCCCACAGAGAAACGGCCTCTCGGCCCAATCAGAAACGCGGAGGACCTTCGCCGTGGCACGGCGAAGGTGGTCGGGGGGTGTGCAGGCGGCGGGGCGGAGCCTAAGGGCTGCCCTAGGTCGGACTGTGGATCGGGAGATGGGTTTGTTCGGTGGAGTTGCAGAGGGTGATTTGGGGGAAGTGGAAGGGCGGAGGTTGATCAGGGTGAGGAGGCGGAGGTTCTGCGGTGGTCGGCGAGCCGTGTGGGTTGCTGGAGTGATGGGAGCGGCTCGCCGGAGGATGGCCGGAGGCGGAGAAGGTGAGGGTGATTTGGGGGAAGCGAGGGCGACAGTAAATGTTTAAAGTGAGGAAGAGGAAGAGGGGAGGAAGAGGAGGAGTTCTACCTACTTAGCGGGACGAGGAGGGGCCGGAGCGGGCGACAGTCGTATCGACTGTCGCCGGAGAAGAAGATGCCCGGGGGAAGGGGCGGCGGTGAGCAGAGGGCCGGAGAGGCGCCAGCTGGGTGCGGCGTGGCGCGGGAAGAGCGAGGGAAAGAAGTCTCTGCTGCTGGTATTGCGGCAGAGCGAAGAGGAGGAGGAGGAAGAACCGCCGGAGCTGGTGGGCGTCTGCCGGAGTGAGAAGAGAGGAAAGTTGGGGGTTTTCTCCGTCAGATCCGAGCTACTCAGAATGGCGGAGCGACGAGGGTATTTATAGAGGCCGAATCAGAGAGGAAGGCGGAGGGAGACGACGTGTCTCCCTCGCCGGAGGACGCCGGAGATAGAAACCCATACCGTCCGTGCGTTCGCACGGCCGGTATGGTGGGTTGCAGCGATCAGGGGGGTGTTCCTGCGACGGCTGACGACGCAGGGCACCCCCGGTTGTCTTGCCAGACCCTCCCCCTTACCCTGCGCGGCGCCATGCTCCGCGCAAGGTCGCCGGAGCATGGTGCTAGTCAGGTTTTGGCAGGAGGGACCTGAATGCAAAGAACGAAGGAGAGTTAATGTAACGACCCTATTCCCGAGTCCCTACGAGACACGAGAACCGGACCGACTCGACTAATCCCAAGACCTAGTCATCCAACGAGGAGGTAACCAAAAGACAGTAAAATAAACCACATTCAGCATGAATATAACTAACAGTAAGAAAGTACAGCAGTAAGGAAAGAAACTACTACAGTAGGTACCACCACAACAGTAAAACAATATTTATCATATAACAAGAACTGCAGGTAAAGAAGGTACAGCGGAAACAAAAACTACTCACTAGAACAGAAACAAAAGAGGTACAAAAGGCTGTGGTAACTCTACTGGACCCTACTCGGCCCAGCGTCCTCTGCAGCCGCCGACCTTGGCTGCTCAACACCTGGTCCTGAAAAAGGTAACGAGTGTAACACGTCAGCAAAACGCTGAGTAGAGTGGCAAACTAACTAAAGGCAACAGTAGAGTGTACAGTAGCTGTTATGTTCTATTACTTCCTTTATTCACATCTTTCAATTTTTCTCACTATTTCATTTATTTCTCAGGTCCTTTACTTGATCTCGAATGTCCTCGTGGGAACGATCTTGATTGCAGTCTTTTCCAAAAGTAGAAGTAGCACGTGGTGCTCTCCTGGCCGGGAGAGTCCCCCGTGGTGATCCTACTCTCAGTCAACCACCCCAAGGTCACTGACAGACGTAACGGTGACTACGGCACGCGCGATAAACGCACAGGTAGCTAGCCCGCACTGGCACGCGGTCAGTCATTTCCGTTAACGGGTGCGCCCAAAGCACAGCACGGAACCAGGGCAGAGCCCTCTCAGTAACAGGGGTCCAACCCCTCCACAGTAACCAAACCGGGGCCTTGCCCCTTCACAGTCCGCGCACCCTCGCCTGACTACCCTGGTTTGCCCTAGTGGGCCTAACAAGTCGGTGAAGGAGGCTAGCAGAACCCCGGGGCCCGTGGGGTAGCTAGTACTCTCCTAACACTACTAGCTCTCCTCGGTACTACGTACACGAGGGCCAACAAGTCGGTACAGAGCGGCCAATCCTAACCCCGGGTCCCTGGGGCGGCTGGCCCCACTCTGCACTAAACAGGTACAGGTACTTCCCTTGGTACTGCTTACCCAAGAGACAGTACAAACTACATCTCAGTTCCATTCCTTTTTCTTTCCAGGAGTTCCACTCCTAATTCCCCGTAGGGTTCCAGCTCTTTATCTCAGAACCTCATATGTTTCACTTTCCAGATTCACGTTCTCAAAATCCATGATCTCAAACATGTTTCTTTATTCATAACAGGCAGCTGTTAATTCAAATTACAGGCAGCTTTATATTCCTTTCCATTTTTCCAAGACTGCAGTATTATACATTCCACTAGTTTTTCCATCCTAAGATTCATGCCACATCCTAGGATCTAGCATACAACTAGTTTTCCAGCCCTAGGATTCATGCATCACCTAGGAGCTATCATTCCATACATTTCTCATTCCTAGGATTCATGCAATGTCCTAGATTCTAGTTATGGTTCCATACTTTAACAGATTTTAAAAATAACTTAAGCCACTCTACCAGGTACAACGGGAGTAATGGGGGCGTGATCGGGAATCCCGCGTGCCTCCGCGACTCTCAAGACTGCAACTGAACGAGGTCCTATCACAAGGATCAAACACAAGGGGTGTCTCAAAACAGTGATATAGCTACTGTAGACGGGTAGAGGAATTAATTCTGAAACGAACGCAACTCGAATCACGGAAAACGGAGCCCAAACGGGCCCTAAACGGGTCGAGAAAGACGATACTGTGCAAAATCAGACGTCTGGAACTCCTTCCAGACGTCTTAAACGGTGGATCAGAGAATTACCTGTTCAGCGTGGTTTCCCAGACGTCCAGAAGTTTGCGGGGACGTCTGTCCTATACCCCAGACGTCCGATGGTCCATACGGACGTCTGTAGGTCACTCCCGCCGTCTGGTACAACTTCCAGACGTCTGATTCGCAAAGGATGGCGAATCAGCGAACCTGCGCACAGCCAACCCCCCTCCCTCAGTACGGTCAGTCGACAAGAAGGAAGAAGAAAGCGGAAACTCACCTTTCAGACGTCTGTATGATCTTACAGACGTCGACCTTGCCGTCTGGCTATCAACCCAGACGTCTGATTCTGGAAATTTTTCCAGAATCAGAACCCTGCTCGGCCTCCGCTCGCGACGCCGCCCGCGTCGCACCTCGCGCTCCTGCTGCTCAGACCGCAGCAGGTCCCTCTCCGTGTCGCTCCGCGCCCCCTGCGCCCTCTGCCAGCCGGCCAAGCCGCTCCGGCGAGCTCGCCCACACGGCAGAGCTCCGCCCTCGCACGCCGCACCTCCGCGCTCCCTGCGTCCGCCGCTGCCGCCCTCGCGTCCGCTCGCTCTCGCGCACAGGAAGGAGAAGAAGGAGGAGACGGTGGAGACGGGAGGGGAGGCGCACCCCTTTTAACGCCACGCGGAGAGGAGAGAGAGAAGGCGCCGCAGGCGTCTGCAGCCGCAGAAGAAAAAGAGAGAATATGCGGTCTGCGCGCTCAGGCGCGCAGGCGACTCACGGGTGTCGACGATAACGTTTTTTTCAGACGTCTGTAAACCATCCCAGACGTCTGGCAAGACGTCTGTATGTGATCCCAGACGTCTGGTCAGACGTCTGGGCCACCTCCCAGACGTCTTAAAATACGTCCGGGGCACGCGTTCATTACAATATAACAAACTCAAAGGAAGTTTCGTCCCCGAAACTTGCGCCAACTAGGGTGCGGGAAAAAGATGTCCAAATAACCATAACAAACTCAAAGAGGACCGAAGCCGGTCCGAAAAGACGTACCCGCGAAAAGCTCCGGGTACCGCTCCCGCATTGCCGCCTCAGGCTCCCAGGTAGCCTCCTCGTACCGCTGGCTCCTCCACAAAACCTTTACCAGGGGTACTTGCTTTCGTCTCAACCTGCGGACGGCTCGGTCTAGGATCTGCACTGGCCGCTCTGGGTAGGTCAGGTCGTCGCTCACCTCGACGCTCTCGTGACTCAGTACGTGGCTGGGATCGGCTACGTACTTCCTGAGGTTGGACACGTGGAACACGTCGTGCACACCAGAAAGCTGCGGGGGAAGGGCAAGTCTGTAAGCAACGGGTCCAACCCGCTCCAGGACCTCAAAGGGCCCCACGAACCTCGGCGCGAGCTTCCCTCTCACCCCAAACCGCTGTAAGCCCTTCATGGGCGAAACACGAAGAAAGACGTGGTCCCCAACCTCGAACTGCACCTCTCTGCGTCTGCGATCTGCGTAGCTCTTCTGTCTGCTCCTGACAGTGCGGAGTCTTCTGTGGATCTGCTCAACTACCTCCTGACTCTGCCGAATCAACCTGGGGCCAACCTCCCACTTGGTCCCCACCTCAACCCAACTCAAGGGTGCCGTGCATTTCCGTCCGTACAGAGCCTCGTAGGGAGCCATGCCGATGCTCGAGTGATAACTGTTGTTGTATGCAAACTCCGCCAGGGGCAGGTGCTCCTCCCAAGAGCCCCTCCAGTCTAGTACACAGGCACGCAAAAGGTCCTCAAGTGTCTGTATCTTGCGTTCCGACTGTCCGTCCGTCTGGGGGTGGTAAGCCGTGCTAAACCTCAACCTCGTCCCCAAAGCCTGCTGAAACTCAGCCCAAAACTGGGACGTAAAGCGGGTATCCCGGTCGGATACGATCTCCCGCGGAACTCCGTGTAGTCGCACCACATCATGGATATACCTCTCTGCCAACTGTGCTGGTCCCCAAGTGACTCGGATCGGCAAGAATCGCGCCGTCTTCGTCAATCTATCCACTATTACCCAGACTGCGTCGTGTCCTCGCTGGGTAACAGGTAAGCCCACCACCAAGTCCATGGTGATGCTCTCCCACTTCCACTCTGGCATTGGAAGCGGCTGAAGCGGCCCTGCAGGCCTCTGATGCTCGGCTTTCACCTGCTGGCACACTAAGCACTGCTGCACGAACTCACCCACATCCCGCTTCATCATTCTCCACCAGAACTCGCGTCTCAAGTCATGGTACATCTTCGTGTTTCCGGGATGTATGGTGAATCTGGAACCGTGTGCCTCAGTCAGGAGCTCTCTCAACAGCTCCTCGTCTCTGGGGACGCACAACCGTCCCCTCAAGCGTAACACCTGGTCTGTGAAAGAGAAGTCCCCTGGGTCCCCTGATAGTACTCTGTCGCGCAAAGACTGCAAGTACGGATCGGCCATCTGTCCCGTGATGATGCGGTCTATCAACTCTGGCCTGGTCTGCCGTGTCACCGTCACTGCCCCACAGTACCCTCGTAACTCTAGAGGTCGCCAACTGCCCACCTCCTCCAAAAGGCTCCAACTCTGTAACTGTAGACTGGCCAAGCGTGCGGGCGCCTTACGGCTCAAGGCGTCAGCCACCACATTGGCCTTTCCCGGGTGGTAGGAGATGCTGCAGTCGTAGTCCTTCAGGAGCTCCAACCAACGTCTCTGTCTCATGTTGAGCTCCTTCTGGTCAAAAAGATATCTGAGGCTCTTGTGATCTGTAAAAATCTCGAAGGTCTGACCGTACAAGTAGTGCCTCCATGTCTTCAGCGCGAAGACAACAGCTGCCAACTCTAGATCGTGGGTAGGATAGGTATGCTCATGGGGCTTCAGTTGCCGCGAAGCGTAAGCGACCACGTGACCCCTCTGCATGAGCACACCTCCTAACCCCTGCAAGGAAGCGTTCGTGTACACAACGAACCCGCCACTACTGTCAGGGATGGTGAGCACGGGAGACGAGGTCAACCTCTCCTTCAGCTCCAGAAAACACGCCTCACAGGCGTCTGTCCAAGAGAAAGGCACGTCCTTCCGGGTCAACTGTGTCATAGGACGCGCAATCTGTGAAAATCCTATGATGAACCGTCTGTAGTAACCTGCCAGTCCCAGGAAACTGCGAATCTCAGTGACTGAACGCGGTCTCTCCCACCTGAGCACTGCCTCGACCTTGGCGGGGTCCACCGCCAGGCCATCTCCAGAGATCACATGACCCAAAAAGGTCACCTCCCTCAACCAGAACTCGCACTTGCTGTATTTGGCGTACAGCCTGCGTCGTCTCAGAGTGTCCAGAACCATCCGCAAGTGCTGTCCGTGCTGTGTCCGATCTCTAGAATAGATGAGTACATCATCTATGAAAACCACCACAAACTGGTCCAAGTACGGTCTAAACACCCGGTTCATCAGGTCCATGAAAGCAGCGGGGGCATTGGTCAGCCCAAACGGCATGACCAAAAACTCGTAGTGTCCGTACCGGGTGCGGAAAGCTGTCTTGGGGACGTCGGTCTCCCTGATCCTCAACTGGTGGTATCCAGACCTCAAGTCGATCTTGGAAAACACCGTGGCACCCTGCAACTGGTCAAACAAATCGTCAATCCTCGACAGCGGATATCTATTCTTGATGGTGACCCTATTCAGCTGTCGGTAGTCCACACAAAGGCGTAGGGTCCCATCCTTCTTCTTCACAAACAGTACCGGGGCTCTCCAGGGAGACGCATTGGGCCTCACGAAACCTTTCTCCAAAAGGTCCTGCAACTGGGACTTGAGCTCTCGTACCTCAAGCGGTGCCATTCTGTATGGCGCGGTGGAGATGGTGCTGGTCCCTGGTACTAGTGAGATCTCAAACTCGATCTCACGCTCGGGCGGTAGTCCTGGTAACTCGTCTGGAAACACGTCGGGGTACTCTCTGACCACCGGGATGCTCTGGAAGTCTGCCACGGGGCTGTGCTCTGCCACCACACAAGCTAGGAAGCCCTCACACCCCTGGCTCAAAAGTCTCGCCGCCCGAAGTGCCGAAATGCACCTGAAACCTCCGTCCACTGGCTGCCCGTGAAACTCGAAAGAAGGCAACTCCGGAATGGAGAAGACAATCTTCCTCTCAAAACAGTCTACCAAGGCGTGGTAAGCGGACAGCCAATCCATCCCCAGAATCACTCCAAAGTCCTCCATCTGTATCATAATCAGGTCAGCTGGCAGGCTATGTCCCCCGATGCTGACCTCACAACCCGTGTACACCTCCTCAGCTACAAACAGTTGACCACTTGGACCTCTGATTACGAACGAATTCTCTAACAGTGTATAATCCTGGTCCAAACTAACTGCGAAACTGGCTGCGACAAACGAGTGCGTAGCGCCGGAATCGAAAAGTGTGTAAACGAGTCTGCCAGAAACTGAAACCATACCTGCTACCACGGATCCCGAAGCTCTGGCGTCCCTGTGTGTTAGGGCGTTGATACGCCCCTCAGCTCTAGGTGCGGACGAAGCGGCCACACTCTGCGTCGGACGGGTAGGTGCTGGCCGGTACCCTCCTCGCGACTGCGGTCCTCCTCCTCGCGCCTGGGAACCGCGGCCTCCTGCACGCCCTCCCGTGCTCTACGTGGGAAGTATCTGCTGACCTCCTGCCCTAGATGGGCAGTCCCTCCTGACGTGGCCCGGCTGGCCACACTGGTAGCAGAGGGGAACCCGACTCCCGCCCTCAGTGAGTCCCTGCTGTCGGCTAGGCGAGGGTCCGGTGCTGGCGACTGGCCCCTTTTAACGCCGCGCGGAGAGGAGAGAGAGAAGGCGCCGCAGGCGTCTGCAGCCGCAGAAGAAAAAGAGAGAATATGCGGTCTGCGCGCTCAGGCGCGCAGGCGACTCGCGGGTGTCGACGATAACGTTTTTTTCAGACGTCTGTAAACCATCCCAGACGTCTGGCAAGACGTCTGGATGTGATCCCAGACGTCTGGTCAGACGTCTGGGCCACCTCCCAGACGTCTTAAAATACATCCGGGGCATGCGTTCATTAGGGGAGAGAGAGAAGGCGCCGCAGGCGTCTGCAGCCGTAGAAGAAAAAGAGAGAATATGCGGTCTGCGTGCTCAGGCGCGCAGGCGACTCGCAGGTGTCGACAATAACGTTTTTTTCAGACGTCTATAAACCATCCCAAACGTCTGGCAAGACGTCTGGATGTGATCCCAGACGTCTGGTCAGACGTCTGGGCCACCTCCCAGACGTCTTAAAATACGTCTGGGGCACGCGTTCATTACAGTTAGGGGCAGAAATGCGAGGGTTCAAAAGTTGAGGGTCAAAAAGTAAATATATGAGGACCAAAGTGTAAAGTTGGTCAAGAAGGTTTCTTCTTAGGCTCAAGTTTTTATATATGACTAACTAGGACCTAAGGAATCTGATGGTGAATTTTATTTCTAGATTAAACCTTGTTTGACTGGTCAATTTATGTAAAAACCCAAATTAAGTTATTAATTGGGTATGGTTCTCAATGTAGGTCAAAATGGGTTCTGAAGGCCAAATTGAAGGTTCTAAACCCTAGAGATTATTTTTCTATGAATTTTAGAGGGTTTATTCTATTTGTACTTTGCCTCGAACCTCGTGAATTGAAGTGGGTTTGCTTTAGGGTTACAGATTATCATTTAGTTCCTTGGAATTGCTGTAGCCCTTATCAGATCATCCCACTTTCCCTCTTATTCGGTTTGTTTGACCTGTGTTTGGATCCTGAATTACCCTGTATGCAGATTATACTGGTAAAATTGCATTTTTACCCCTTATGACTTATTTTCTCCTTAAACTCAGAATTCTCTGAGTTAAGCCTTTCCTTGAGTTATGTAGGAGCTTTTATCCTTTGTATTGGGTCAAAATGAGCTAGTTATGGCTCATGATGAGGTTCTCATCATAGGGAGTCCTGAGCGGTGGCCACAAGGGGGGTTTGCGAGCGGTGGCCACGAGGGAGGGTCCTTGCGTCGTGACTCACGAGGGAGGGTTGTGAGCAGTGGTCTCGACTCAAGAGGGAGGGTCACCGGCAACAGTCGTGAGCAGGTCGGCGGGAGGGTCCGAGCTGGTCAGTGGGAGGGTGGTGACTGGTGAGGGAGGGAGGGACTTGGGGGCTTGCAAGTTGCGATCTCGAGAGTTGGAAGATTCGAGACTCATGGAGCCTCCATGGTTTGGGGACCAAAGTTCCCTCCAATCTTCCATGTTGTTTGGGTTCTCACCTTGGAAATGAAAATGTAATAATTTTAGGATAATGGAGCCATGGAGAGTATGTAAGGTAACGTATCCAAAGTCCAAAGCATGCTGCATGTGGTTGATGAAAATTGTGTTGAGAATAAAACAAATAAATGGAGGGAATTTAGTTGGGTAGGTCCCACCATGGGAAATTAAATATAATGGGTAAATGGGTATTTTTTTCGGGTATTCAGGTAGGTAAAAGGGTATAGACTCATACCCATATCCGAACCCGAACCTGGTCGAGTTTTTCTGGTGAAACCCATACCCGAACCCAATCGGGTTTGGGTCGAGTTTACCGAAACATGCATCCCTAATCACCTCCCTACTACACCTCTTGAGGCAATCCTTTGTTCCCTCTGATTTCCTCTCCTCATCAACCTTTGTTCCATTGCTGCGATAGTGGAGCTCAAATTCCTTTGACCTCTTCTCATCACCAAGGATCTCATAACTCCTGAGGGTGATCTGAGCTCCACTAGAGAGCTTTCCTTCCGTCGGAGCTTCTCCCATCATTCCTCGCTATAGCCACCAGTTGCAGTTTCTCCCCAGGTCCCATTGTTTTGTTAGATTAGGTTTTCCCGCTTTCTAGATTAGTTGTAGTACCTATTAGTCTAGTGTAGATAAGCTAGGTGTAGTCTAGATGGTGAATTCAGTGATGGATTAGTGTAGATTAGGAGTAGTGTAGTTAGAATCGATCTCTCTCTCTCTCTGATCAATTCAGATTAGAGATGTGTTTTTCCACATCCATTTCAATCCATTAATCTCCCTAATCATTTATAACTCGCATTCATTGATTTCCTTGACGATTTAATTTGCAATCCACCCATCTACTAAGGTCAAATTTAGATTTGATGCCTTGGCTTCTATATCTGAATTTGCACCTAAAACTCATCTGGGGGGTCTCTCATTCATTCCATAAATTCACAAAGACCCCCTGATCTGGTTTTAATTGAACCGATTCGCTCGATTCTTTTAGAATTGGTTTTCACACCCAATTTTGCAATTGGAGTCAATTTGTTTTAAACGGATTTATTCGAGTGATTCAAGTTTTTATCGAGATAAATTGGTATAATATAAGGATTCTGAGGTGTTTTAGTTGATTTTGCTACTCAGATGAGTATTTGCCTAATTTGAGTTATGTATTTGGGTAGTTTGGCCAAGGAAAATCAAAATTTCTGATTGGAGTTCGAAACAATGACCCATTTATTTTATGGGACCCTTAGATCTTCTTGAACATCAGTCAATGTTATTCAAGAATATCAGGTGATTAGATCACTTGTGATCCACATTAAAAAGCCCAAATTAGAGCCAACATGATTCCTTACTTCCAAATGACTTTCAATCTGAAATTGAGGCTGTGTTAGTGGATTTGAGAGATTAAAATGAAGGTTGGAAGTGGTTTACAAATGGTTTTTGGAAACCTTTTATGATATACTCCTTTACATTGCCTATAATGAAAGGAGGAATCCATGATAGGATCCAAATGGATTTTGAAAGGAAAGAGTGTTTCCTTTTTCTTTATTGTCAGACCTTCAAAAGAAATTGTTGTTCAACTGAGTTTTAGCAGATTTTCGGTGTTTGAGGAACAATAATAGTCTCTTTATTCTCTGAATTGAAACACTGATTTGAGGATTAAAGGTTTTTGGTAAGATCTATTGTTCTCAAGCCTATTTTATAGACTTGAAATATATTTTTTAAGCATCTGATAAGTCCTACTTGGTCTGATTAGAGTGAAACAGCAACAGCTAATAGTTGCTGAATTGGAGTAGCAAGGACAACAACATCAGTTGTTAAGTTTTAGCAGTAATGGTTGTTGGTTTGTAGTAACATATCAGTAGCAAGAGCTGCTAATTCTCTTGAGCAGTAATTGCTACCATTTTGACGGCAACATTGAATTATAGCAGCAGTTTGAAGGTCTGAACAGGTTGAATTTCAAGGGATTTAAGCGAGGAATTTTTGGGTTGTAATGTAGCTGACATGTGTATATGGTTGGAACACTTATGTGCATGCATTCATGTACTTGAAATGGATTGTAATTTGATTAGAATTACTTGTAAATTTTGATTTGACACCTTTGTCAGCTAATGAAATTGAGTCAACTGTTTAAAATATAAATTTGAATGAAAATGGAATTGAAATTCAGGTTTAAAAGTTTGAGCATCTGTTAGATGAAGTGCTAAATGTTCTTGAGTGCTTAAATACCTTTTCCAGCACTTATAACTCTTTTTAGTGCCTTAGGCTCTTGTTGAAAATACTCATTTAGGCCTAAATTGGGTTAGTTTGTAAATAAATAAAAATGATAAAAAAATTAGAAAAAATAAAATAAACATGTCTTGAGTAAGATCAGGTATTTCTTTAAGTGTATGCCAAGTTGCAAAGTATTCCGAACCTCCGGTTTGGTAGAATATACCAGCCAACAGTTCGGTATACTTTGAAACTTAATAAAAGTCAAAATAAAAAATCACAAAAAGAAATTATTCTCTTCTAATCTCACTCTTTCTCTCTCATCTCCTATCTCTATAGAATATATAAATACCATAAAAATCAGAAAAAGCTCAAAAATACCTAAAAATACCTTATACATTGTATTTATACTTGTAAATATATGTCAATATTGTAATATATGTAAATAATGTACATAAATAACTTATAATTGTATTCTATATATTTAAATAAGTATTTAGGATGATTTATTGTATATAACCTTATTGTATAATTATATATTAATTTATAATAAAGTAAATGTATATAATATTAAGTACTTCTAAATAACCATGCACATACCTATAATAGCATCTAATATTGTGCATACATACTTAACTAATTATTATATACTGTACCATACCTGTATATTAGTTTATTTTATATTTATTGTAAGTAATTAAGTTATCAAGTTAATTATGTAAATTATTAACTTAAAATAAAATAAATTAGTAAATTAAGTTATTGCTGAAGTAATTTATACTATACATGTATATGTATTAATTTCAAATATTTTCCTCCTATTTACAGTAATTTATACTGTATAATAGTATTTATAACTTAAATTTGTATATATCTATCTAAAACATATATTTAAATGTAAATAAATTAAAATAAAGGCTCTAAAATAAATTAAAAATGTATAGTAAATACCTTATTATATAAATTAACTAATTATAAAGTCAATTTCATGATTAACTTATCAATTTGTACATTAATTAAGAATTAACCCTTAATTTAAGGTGTATAAACTTCTAACTTTAACTAATTTTAATATATATTTAAATAAATTATTTTTGTAAATTAATCATACAATTGAGTAGCCTTATGTAAGGGATTTACACCCATATAATTTATTTAGAAATTAGACTTTTCTAGGGCTCTCAATTCGAGCCCCAAAACCTTCTAATCAGAACGTGCATATTGCGATGCAGCAAAATTTTACATCTGGCGATAGTGCCACATCAGTGGCGTGTAGACGTTTAGAGCCATATAAGATGAATTGCATGGGTAGGCTGCCTAGCCAACATGTGCTGTGAGAACCCTCACCATATTACCTTCCCCTCTCCTGTCCTCGAGCATATATTGAGCACGTGTGATGAAATTGGTGCGTGGGCAGAGGGCCCATGCAAGATTGGTCCGCCTACTAAAAAAACCAAATTTGTGGTTAAGTGAACAGTAACCCTAGGTGTTTACATAAGAAAGTTGTCCAAAAAAATTCTAAGTGTTGGTGAATGCGTGAATGCTTGAAATTGGCTAAGTGTTGAAGGGGAAAGGAGAGTAAAAAAATCCAAGTGTTGTCCATATGTTTTCTTGTCAGCGGCTAAGTGTTGGAGATCTTGTGTGTTGTGTTGTGTGAAGAGTATGTGTATGTATAATATGTATACATATAGAGTATATAGTATAAGTATATAATATATATGTATAATAAATAAATAATATAAATAAAAAAAATATAATGTATGTGTATACATAGGTAATATATATATATATATATATATATGTATATAGAATATTATATATTGTTTGAGCCTTATATATATGTAAATAAACTCTATGGCTTAAGTGACATATATATCCATCATTGTAGATATATATTTATGTTAGTAAAAGTAGTTCTTTTATTTTTACTAAAGTTATAGGGACACATATATGTTATTAGAGTTAATATTATACGTTAGTATATTTAGTCTAGTGTATATTAGTAGTTATTTTTGTATCTATACTTAGGTATTATTTAGGATAGTTGTACATAACTAACATAGTGTAGTATTACTTAGTTTTTTATATATGTTTAGTTGTAAATATGTTTAAAGCATTGTAGTAAATATTAACTGATTCTTTTGTACATAATTGCCTAATTCATTCATTATTCGATTCATTGATTTATTTTATAAATATAATTGACATTTTTGAAATAAAAAAATATTTTTGAAACATAGAGAGTGATGTATATCAATAACTATCTCCCAATGAATGATCTAAAATAAACTACTAAAATTTAAGTAAATAAATAAAATGACCTGACATCTATTTGCATTGTGACATCTATACTATAACAACGACACTATTAAAACATGATTTTTTTATTGCAACATGATGTTGAGCGATCACCAGGGATCTTGATTCTAAGGGTCAGACGTTTGGCTTATAGTTTTAAGACGTTTGATGAACAAATTGGATGTCTAAAAATGTGTTAGGTGGTTCCTTGATTTGACTAGATTCAAACAAGGATCTAGTGTTTAGTAGTCAGACATTGTACCAGATGTCTGTACCTATTATTGGACGTTTAGAATAAAGGAACTTTGAGGGAATTGATTCCCAAGAAGCTAACGGGTGGATTTGGGTCTGATAAGGTCCAACATCTCTTTATCAAACGTCTGATAATAATATTAACTCGCTGCTGTTCAGGTTGTTGGAACTAGCTCATTGATGCGGCGTTCATCGAGTTCTCTGCTAAGGACTCGAACAGTTCAAATGCGTTGTTCTCGTCCTTTGTGAGAAAATTCCCACCGTTAGATGCATCGGTTAGGTACTGATGTGTGTCATCCAGCCCATGGTGAAATACTTGAGCGAGGTGCCATTTGGGTACACCATGGTGTGGGCACTTCCTGAGAGGATCGTGGAATCTATCCCAGGCATCATGCAGCTTCTCTTCAAGGCCTTGAGCGAAGGTTGTGATTGCACGCCTCATAGCATTTGTTCAATCGATCGGGAAGAACTTTTGGAGGAACTCGCGACGTAATTCCTCCCAGGTTCCAATTGGCCTTCTGATGGTCTTGAACCAATAAGCAACTTTATCCTTGAGAGAAAAAGGAAAAAGCTTCATAAGAATAATTCCAATATCTATATTCCTAGGTCGAACTTACTCTGCAATCCTACTCAGGTCTTCGAGGTGCTGGAAGGGATCCTCATTCGAGTTTCAATGGAAATGAGTCTGAATCAAACTTATGATATTCGGCTTTAACTTGAATGCATCTTCGCCTACGGGAATCTGAACCTAAGGTGCTATGATTGTTGCTGCTGGATCGTAGAAGTCCCACAGTTGTTCTCCACGTGGTGGATGTTGCATCCTATCGAGTGTCGTGAGAATCCGGTCGATGCTTTGCTCATATTTCTGTTTCGTTTCCTCAGCCCTGGCTTCCATACGAGCCATTGGGTCCTGATTCTCAGGGTCCTGACAAACTCGAGGACCGGGATTAGCCATCTTAGCTAATCGGATGGAAGAAGGTTGAGAAGAGAGGTCAGGCGAAAATCGCCTTTGTCGCCTTGGGTTCGGTTCCTAAGGTCCCGCAAGTTCAGGCCTTAATGACCTTCTTCCTTGCATACACCAACTCAAAGGGTTGGTGTAGTCAATCAGAACAAGGCTAAGGCCTTGTTAATCAGAGTGGTCCTTTAGATCAGATAACCAGATTTTTCGTTTAAGTTTGTGTTATTAAAAATTCGGTGAGAGACCAACTGTATGGAATTCCTGCCTCTCAGGCTAACCTGACCAGTCTAGTTACGGGGGGACTACAAGGAAGGTTCTTCCTTCGGCTTTTGCCACCGGTTTCATTACCCGGCAACCGCAGTCATTTGACACTACCCCGCAGGCTTACTCACCAGGTTTTGCGAGAGGTTTGAACTACCCAGTAGTTTCAAGCCAAATGCAGGTTATCTGATGTATTTTTGTGAATTCTTAACCTGTTTCTCTAATGTAGTAGATGGTGGGCGGTCCACAAGGTGACTCACTTCACTGACTAACTTTTGGGCTCGTTGAAGTCCCAGTTAGTCAATGTGGTCCTACAGGCTCATGTACTTCTAAGTTCTTTTTCAAATTGAAGACCACAATTCAAATGTATACTCTAAGGCAAGATGGAATTTAAATGATTTGAAACTTGGTAAAAGGATTCCTTTTTCAATAAGCTTTTCAAGGAGTATTTTTTCAAATTTTTTTTTCTATTTTCAACAATTAGTTATGAATTTTTAGTTAACCAGGGGTCAAATTTAGGATTTAGACCCCGTGTTGGTTTTTATGTTGGAAAGTATATCAAATATGCCCCAAAAATTTTTTAAAAATATGATATTGAAATATAATTTGATTATCTTCGACACCCCACAAATTTTGAATAAATATGATTTGTATGTTAGTTAGAATTATTTCTAAAGTTCATAAAAATTCTGTTTTAAATCAATCTGACCAGTATGTACTCCACAAATTTTTAAAAATTCCACAGAAAGAATTTATTTTGGGAAAGGTGGCGTTGGAAAGATAATTTGAATATCTAGTTCCAATCCAAATTTTAGGATTTTTGGAGCATTAGAAGCACAGCTATTGAATTTTAAAGATGACACTTTCTAGCCGAATTTTTAATAGGAATGTGTGCACTTGATTTTCGCAGTGCCCACTTTTCCTCGTTCGCCGCTTCGTGTCATTGTTCCTACAAACAAAAATACTATATTAGAGATAAAATCAAAATTCGCTTGCCTCCCCGGCAACGGTGCCAATTTGTTCGCGGCATAGATCGCGTAGAAAATTAATATGTTGTAGTATAGTACGAAATATGTCTCGAGCAAATAAATTAACAAAACTTGATAAGTCCCGATCGATCACAGGGAGGCAAAAAGCACTTTTGATTTCATACACTTGTTCTCAATATGATTACTAAAGAGTAGAAACAATCAATCATAATATTCACATTACAAAGAGATTGGATTTGGTATATGTAATAGAATGAAAACATGAAAGTAAACTACTACTAATCTAACAGAACGAGGGCACCACGGGTAGTTCATGGTGTCCTTTTGGAGAGGTTGAAGAGAGCAGCAACAATCCGTCGAGGTAGCCCAATGGATGCTTCAGACGGAGGTGCAGAGACGGATGCAGCGAAGACAGGAAGAAGAACAAGAAAGAAAGGTTGAAGGAGGAAGAAGAAGAAAATTGAGAAGTGCTTTCAATGGGGGCCCTTTGGCCTCTTTTTATGGCTTTAGTGGAGGGTAAAGAAGGTATTTGGTCCTTTAAATCCATGCAAATGCCTTAGATTAATTAGATCCATTGATCAGGAGATCAACGGCCCTGATTAAGCCATCCAAATCCTTCTTTTATCCTTGATTGAATTTGGTGCTGCTACGTGGCATCCTGTACGCCCTCTGATGAAGATTGCATAGCTGCCGCTTGCCCTTACTCACCCACACATCTGCACCTTCGCCGCTTGCCTCATTTGAGTGCCCAAACCTCAGCTGTTCAATCGTAAGATTGGATGACTTAAACATGCGCTCGATCACGCCTTTAAATCCTAAAGCGCATGCACGCGTGTCTCCGCATGAGTCATCGCGCACGTCCTTGATCCAGCGCCTTCTGTGCCTGCCACGCGTTCATCGATCCACCCCCCAATGAAGATCTGGTGATCGAATTTCATTTGCGGGCGCCCGACTCCCACATTGTGTTTCGATCCAGCGTTGTGTGCTATTTGTTAAGCATGCTCCCTGCTGCGCTACGCGGGCGGATGGTCACGCTTTCCAATTCCCATGCGGCTGCTTTCGATCGTTGGATGGGAATCCAACGGTTGAAATTCCTCCTGTGCGTGATGAGGCGGCTGGAGGTGGTGACGTGGCTTCATTGCGACCGTTGGACGACGATCCAATGACTCGGGGTTCTTCTTTCCAGATTGGAGCGCGGTGAGGGGTGGGTGCGATGGTGCCACGTGGCGCCATCATGGCCGTCCATCTTCTTCTTGTATCTGATGACATAGGCCTCCGATTAAGTTGATTTCTGCACCGTTGGACTGCGAATGTTGATCCGGTTCCATCCGAGCAGTAGGATTTGTCATCTGAGGTTCGAATATTCTTCAATTTCCCCTTAGCTCCTGCTTCTTCTGCAGACTCCCTAGGGTGCTACGGGAGTTTGATTGATGCGCTCTTTGAAGCGTTGGATTCCTGTTGATATTCCGAACTGATCCATAAGGTTGGATCGATTATCTGCAACCCTGGATTATCTGCAATTAATATTACCTCTCAAATAGCACATTATTATGTATAAAACATATAAATCATCTAAGATGCAAAGTACGATGTATATGTATGCAGAATGCCTGTGTTAAGCTAGGTTCTACCTTAATTCAGGTGAATTAGGGTTTATGATTGTTGCGCAATCATACCCCCATGCCTAAATCTTGCTAGTCCCTAGCAAGTGCAAGACTAAATGTATTGTATCAAGAGTTTGCTAAAGGTTTATTTCTTTTTGTTTCATCCAAAAATTCAGAATCTAGATAACCATGAATATATAATGTTGTAGCTTCTGCAATGAATCCAGGTGAAGGGTCGATACACATTTAAAGTTTGTACTTGACCGTAGTAAAATTCTATTGGGATAGGCAAACCTCTTCTCTCGGGGACATAAACTATGTTCTGATATTAGCCCCGGCTTTTGGCTCAGGTACCAGATGTCTAAGTTGACTGGATTTGTATTTGGTGGCTCACTCTCTTCTGGTGTTACATGGAGACTAGTAGTTCAGAATCTAGATTATTAGATTATTAAATAACTTTACTTAGAGAAGGGCTGGAAACCTATGCTCTTTTTAATCTTTTGTATTTTTTCTTTTCTCTATTTCTCTCTCTTATTTTCTTCTTTTTCTTCCTGAGCTCACATTTTACTGGATTTACAACTGTATTTGGTAGTCATACATGGCATTACACTTTAATTAGGTTCTAATAACCCTATGACTAAGTCAGACTCAGCTCATATTCAGGTGGTCAGAAATATAGAAAAATAGGTTAAGACTGTATTTGGTGGTTTGTTGGGGATGGTAGGTGTTTTTGCCTCAAAAATTTGAACTTACATAACTCAAACTTCTTAACATAACAGTTTTTTTTTCACAAGCAAATATCTCTTTTGTATGCTTTTTCTTCTTCTTCTTCTTTTTTAATATATATATCTACTAGCACAATGCTGTTACCAACATAACATAACACAACAATTCAACACGACATACATACTTTTATTCATGAGACATTATTTGAGATTTTTGGGGATGCCTAAGAGGATCTCAAGCGGCTTATTTGGTGGAAGTGCCTACTCTCGACACCGGGTAGGGAATGGATAAGACGACGTATTTCTGACTTTGATATCAATACCTTCCTTCAGTCGATGATTCCATAGAGGATGGTCATGACCATCCACCTCAGTCCTAGTTTTATTAGAACTTGCTTTCTGTGTTTTTACCTTATTTGGTGGCTCTCGTATGGAATTTCTCACAGATTTAGTATGCAAGAATTGAGAGCGAAAACTATGCCTATCTTCGAGTATCATTATTCAATTATTACAGATTAAAGATTTCTTACACTAGCCTTAGAGCACCAGTAAACTCTCTACTCTCATCTCATGTATGTTTTGGTGGATCTACTAGAAGATGGTTCACCTGACTCCCTGATTGTTGTCCAAGGGTTTAGGAGAAGAAGCAATGCTTCTTCTCGACAAACTAGAGATGTTTATCGATTTTCACAGTGGATCCATTGCAAATTCCACATGCAGGTATGAAATTATATTGGATTCTAAGTCTAGGAATCTATTAAAGAATAATTCTCTAATAAAACCTCTCGATAAAACGATCTAATCCCCTAATTGTTGGCAGAAAATTTTCAGTTTTTATGGACTACCCTCCTATGCCTAAGTGTTTGCATGTCCTCATACATGAATAAAAGAAATAAGACAGGGTGTATGTGGATAAAAATCACCTGAAACTACTTTTGAGTTGTCATTCAGCTCATGACATCACTGCAATGCCATACACAATATGCAAAACAATATGCGAAACATTATGCAAAAATGAAATATGCTATGTATATATAGTATGTATATATGTATACGTGCCGAGTTTAATGCCTCCAGCTGGGCAACTCATCAGTCACACGTCCTCAAGAAGATGTATTGTTTCGTCAGTAGGAGGAGGTTCTTAGGGAAAGAATGGTTTGAGGCACTGGCCATTAACCGTAAAAACGTGGCCAGATTTCAGGTCTCTAATTTGGACCGCCCTGTTAGGATACGGGTGGACCATCAGAAACGGCCCAGTCCACTTGGACTTGACCTTTCCTACAAAGAATTTGAGTTGGGAGTCAAACAACCAAACCTACTGGTTAGGTGCGAATTCCTTCCTCTGGATGTGTCGATCATGGAAAGCTTTTGTCTTGTCCTTGTATATTTTTGCATTCTCATATGCTTCCTGCCTAATCTCCTCTAACTCACTGAGCTGGAGCTTTCTTTCATAACCTCCGGCCTCGAGGTTAAAATTACATTTCCGCACCGCCCAAAAGGCACGGTGCTCCAACTCCACAGGAAAGTGACAGGCCTTTTCATACACCATGTGGTCTAGCGACATTCCAAGTGGGGCCTTGTACCCAGTTCGATATGCCCATAGTGCATCAATCAATCGATCGGACCAATCCTTCCTATCAGGTCTAACTGACATTCCAAGTGGGGCCTGCCCATTGGTCTGTGGGTGATACGGGGTAGCAATGTGGTGCTGCACCCTGTATTTCTTTAATAATGACCTGAAATGGGCATGGATGAAGTGGCTTCCCCATCGCTTATATGAGCGTGGGGAACTCCAAATCTCGCAAAAATGAATTCTCGGATGAAGGATATAACAGTCTTATGATCAGCTCATCTTGCCAGGATAACTTCTACCCACTTTGAGATAGTCTACTGCGAGGACTATGCACTCAAAGCCACACAAGTTCGGGAAGGGGCCCATAAAGTCGATGCCCCAGACATCGAACACTTCTATGACCAGAATGGATTGGAGAGGCATCATATCTCTCCGAGTCATAGAACCGACTACCTTGCATCACTTACAGCACTTGGCAAACTCGTATGTATCTCTGAAAATGGCCGGCCAGAAAAATTTCGACTGCAAAATCTTTGCATCGGTCTTTCGGCTTGAGAATGACCTCCATAAGCATCGCTGTGGCAGAAGGATAGCACACTAGAGATTTCTGAATCAGGGACGCATCTACGGATGATTTGATCAGCCCCAATGCAAAAGAGCAATGGGTCGTCCCACAAATAGAATTTAGCCTCTGATATAAATTTGAGCTTTTGATCCTTGGATAATCCCGCAGGTAGCCTGCCTGTGACAAGATAGTTTGCTATATCAGCACACCAAGGAAACTCAACAGAGTTGATAGATAATAGATACTCATCTAGAAATCGATCCGATATCGGCGGGGAGTACGGAATGTAGTCTGGGTCTAGTCGAGACAAGTGATCCGCCACAACATTATGTGCTCCGACTTTGTCGCGGATTTCGACATCAAACTCATGCAAAAGAAGGATCCATCTGATAAGGTGGGGTTTAGCATCCTTCTTTGCCAACAAATGCCAGAGGGCGGAATGGTCAGTGTAGATGATAACTTTGGACCTGAGTAAGTATGACCTAAATTTCTCCAACCCGAATACCACGACCAGCAATTCTTTCTCAGTGACTGTATAGTTACGCTGAGCCTTGTTCAGCATTTTGCTAGCGTAGTATATTATGAATGGATGGTGCTCCCGACACTGGCCAAGAATGGCTTCGATAGCGAAGTCGGAGGCGTCACACACCATCTCGAAGTCGAGAGACCAATCAAGAGGTTGGAGAATAGGTGCACTTGAGACAACGCTTCTCAAGGTCTCGAAAGTGCTGAGACATAAGGAGTCGAAATCAAAGGGCGTGTCGGTTACCAGAAGATTCATTAATGGACGAGCAATTTTCGAGAAATCTCGAATGAATCTTCGATAAAATCCGACATGCCCTATGAATGATCTGATTTGCCTAACCGAGCTAGGCGAAGGTAATCGCGAAATGATTTCAGACTTAACTCAGTCAACCTCAAGTCCATTAGAGGAGATCCTGTGACCTATACAATGCCATCCCTCACCATAAAATGGCTTTTCTCCCATGAATGTACTAGGTTAACCTCTATACACCTCCTCATAATCTTTGTGAGGTTATCAAGTCAAGATGAGAAATCATCTCCAAATACGGAGAAGTCGTCCATGAACACTTCCACATAGTCCCCGATCATGTCTGAAAAGATGGCCATCATGCATCGCTGAAAAGTAGCTAGTGCATTGCAAAGGCCGAAAGGCATCCGCTTAAAAGTGAATGTTCCAAAGGAACACGTAAAAGTCGTCTTGTCTTGGTCTTATAGGTTGATTGCAACTTGATTGTACCCGGAGTATCCATCTAGAAAGCAAAAGAAACTACGCTCGGCTAGCAGTTCTAGAATCTGATCAATAAAGGGCAAAGGAAAATGATCCTTTTTAGTAGCCGAGTTTAGCTTCCTATAGTCAATGCAAACCCGCCAAGAAGTCATGGTGCGGGTTGGGATGGATTCGCCCGATTCATTTCTGATTACAGTGAGTCCCGCCATTTTGGGCACTATCTGAATGGGACTCACCGACTGGCTGTCGGAAATATGATAGATAATGCTTGCGTCCAACCATTTAATGATCTCCTTTTTGACAACCTCCAACATATTTGGATTTAGGAAACTTTGAGGTAGTCTCAACGGTCTTACCCCTTCATTAGTGTAAATGTGGTGAGTGCAATATGAGGGGTGAATTTCGTGGAGATCAGCAATGCCCCGCCAGATAGCAGCTTTATGTGCTTGCAGAATAGAGATTAACTGGTTTTCTTGATTCAGAGTCAAGTGAGCATTGATAATCGTGGGATATGTCTCACTTTCTCCCAGAAACACGTACTTGAGCAACTCAGGTAAGGGCTGTAACTCTAGTAGCGGGGGGTGGGGAGGGGGGGTTATGCAGGGGAGGAGAGGAAACAATAGCGGAAATTTGCTAATCCTAACTAATGAAGAATCCACCTGCAGTGGTCATGTAATCCTGCCTTAAGATATCAGTGCTGGATAGGATAGGATAGTCAGGATCAGGGGTGTTAGGAATAGATGAACACCCATGACAACCAGATTCATGGGACGAATGGTGTATGTCATTAGTTTCAGTCCCGTGTGGATTGCACTCTAAGACCCTTGATAGTGAGGATGAATGTGCCATTGGGTCGTGGTCGGGTGTGTTTCGCATGTAAGAAATCGGGGTTACAAGTAACCCGTCGTTGTAGTTGTAAAACACGTCGATCAGATAAAATTTATACCGAAACTCCAAGGGAGTCCCGGGTCGAACACAAGGAGGCGACATTTACTTTACTCGAAAATCGCGCTTCGTTTTGTTTCTTTTTGGTATTTTGGGGTTTTTTTATTTTTTTGTATTTTTGAAATAAAAGAAAATAAGTAAATGTATTACAAGATAGAGATGTGGAACAGATATGATATATATTACTTCCAATGTCAATTACAAGAAACTATAAAAGCATATAAAGAGAGGGAGGTGAGAGGAAATCTCCCGAATCGGCTGTTCGGTGAGACGACGACGCTTGGCGGAAGCTCGGACGAAGGAGGTGATGAGCGGGACGACGGAGGTGAGATGCTGGAGGACGTCGGGTTGAGGAAAGCTTCAGCGTAGCTTCGGAATGGTGGTGAGAAGACGGAGTTGATCTACTACCGGAATGGAGGTGGGAGGATGGCTCCAAGGTGACCTACGAAGGGAGATGGGAAGTTGGAGGAGTATTTGGTGGGGCAGAGGTTCGCTACACTAATAGGCACCTTGGGAGCTTGAGAACAAGCTCTAATGGAGCATTGGTAGGCTTGCTAGAGCTTGGGAGTAGGTGGGAGTAGAGTAGGTAGAGATGGCTTGGAAGGGAGGAGGTGTAGGTCCTTTTATAGTGGAGGAGAAGAGGCAAAATAGGTATGGGACCATTAGTGACATCCAGACAGTCGCTGGAAATGTTGCTGTAGGCAACTCATGCCTGCTGGCATCCACTGCTGGCTTTGCTAGCATGCGATGAATTACTGACGGCTGTAAGCGTCGTTGTAAGTCCAGCTCATGCGTCGCTATAGTCCACCTCATGCTGCACTGGCGTTGCATGCATGCGCACCTGTGCACCCGTGTGCACACCAGCACTGCTACGCACATGCGGTGCTGCGTGCGTGTGCTGGCGGCCTGGGCTACGCCACGTGGCGTAGTCTGGGCCATCCATCTTCTTGTAGGGGTTGCTACAGGGGTCGGATTGGGTCGATTTTCACGCCGTTAGGCTGTGATCGTCTACCCGAATCCATCCGCGCGGTTAGATTTATCATTTGAAGCTCCGAATTATGTCTCCTAGTCCCTTGGCCGTTGATCTTCCTCGGACTGCATATGGTGCTACGGGACTTCGATCGAGGTGATTTCAGAAGCGTTGAACTCCGATCGTCGTCTTGATCATATCCATATGGTTGGATTGTCAATTCGAGGCTCCGAAATAAATATGCTTCTCTCCTAATAACAAAAAAGACACAATTAACCTAAATTATATACAACTACTCTAAATGTAGAATGATGCATGCTATGCAATATTTATAACATGAAATGTAAATATAAGCCTAAGAATATGCATGAATAGGCATTTTACCCTCAACAAATGTGTTTACATTAGGTCACTGTAGAGGAGCCCAATGTTCCCATAGAAAGCTGAATCTTCGTCTTCACTATCCTCCTCGATCAAATTGCAATCAAAGTTCTTTGATGCCCTGAAAATGTCCAGTCTAAGCTTTTTGTTGCCTAGGGCAATCTCCATGCACCCTGATGCACAGTCGATGTTTGCGTGGGCGGTTGCCAAAAATGAGCGACCTAGAATAATCAGTGCATCACGGAGATTAGGAGGAACCTCCATATCAAGAACAAAAAGGTCCACTGGAAAGCAGAATCCTTGGACTTTTACGATCACATTTTTAGCCTCCCCCTCAGTGTTTTTACAGATCGGTCAGCCAACTGTATGGTAACCGAGGTGGGCTTTAACTCCCCAAATTGAAATCGATCAAATATTGCAGTGGGAGTTAGGTTGATGGACGACCCTAAATCAAGAAGGGCCCTATCAAAAGGGTAATCCTGCAAAAAGCAGGAAATCAGTGCTGTGCCCGGGTCCTTCTTTTTGGGCGGTAAGTCAGCTAAAATAACTGTGTTGGCTTCCTCAGATAATATCGCTTGTCGTCCGATCCTTTGCTGCCGCTTCGGAGTACAGTAGTCCTTAAAGAACCTAGCAATAGCAGGGATGTGATCTGCTGCTTCGAGGAGAGGGACCTAAATGTGAACTTCCTTGAACATAGATTTTAGGTCCTCAAAATTCCGCGTGTCCTTTTCTGTGCTGAATCTCACGTTAGGGCCACGGGAAAAGGGACAGGAATTTCAGGGTGTAGGGGTTTCTTCCCTTTATCTAATGAAGATGGCTTGTGAGAGGAAGAGGGTTGTGAGCCATCTCGTGGCAGAGCGCAGGAAAAATCCTTACCTACTTGCCTAGGCAGCAGGTCTTGTGTAGTCTTTTCGCTCCTTAAGGTGACAGCTTTTGCATCAGCGTGTTGTCCATGCAGGGGTAGAGGAGCGAGTTGGTCTGGATACACAGGGTTTGGCAATAGAGGTGGCTAACTGAGCCCATAACTAGGAGGTGTAGGAGGTGCTTGTATAACAGCATGTGCCTGCCCCTGTGGTGCTTGGAATCTAGGCAAGGCACCCTGATTCTGCACATATCTCGGGTTTGGGATAGGTTGGGAGGGCAAAGTTCCCTGTGATCTATGCTCCTATATCATCTGGTTTTGCATGTTCTGTATGCTCTGTATTTGGTCAGCCATTGCCTTCATTATTTGCAGGTTGTCATGAGTAGATTTTCGAATTGATGCCTACAATTCCTCCTTTAGCGAGTCCGAAGGGTCGGCCCGCTTTGGAGGGTAGTTGGTAGCTTGGTGTAGCAGCTGATAGATAGAGCGTGTTTGTTACTGCTGAGACGGGAATGGCTGCTGCCTAGGATACATGTTCTGTGCGTTCTCATATTATCTGGTCTGGTAGTGTGGAGCTTGACTCGGTCTCTGTGGGTTACCAGACCAGGAGAAATTATGATGTTGGCACCAACCAGGGTTATATGTTTCAGAATACGGGTTATTATGCCCGTATCCTTGAATGGCATTGACATCTTCGTAAGCTGAAGACGTCTCAGATGTGAAGTCATCAAAAGAATACACACTTGCATTGTCATGTGGTGTGTAACCCTAATTGTACGGTGCCAAATCCATATTGTTCATAGGTTCCTAATATGCAGGATCCCGTAAAGATAGAGTGAAAGCATCCCGAGTAAACGGATATGTACGAGTAGAGGGGGCTCGAGATGCTTGAGAGGAGTAAGATGGAGCAGTGCTGCCAGAAGATCCAAATCTTGCTTGCATTAATTCATTGAGCTTCTTATTGAGCAAATCTACCTTATCCAGCTTTTTGGTGATAATGTCCATGTCGGCTCAGGCAGACTCGGCTTGAGCTTCGTGGACACTAACTCGTTGCTGTCCAGGTCATCGGAACTGGTTCATTGATGCGACGTTCATCGAGTTCTCTGCTAAGGACTCGAACAGTTCAAATGCGCTGTTCTCATCCTTTGCGAGAAAATTCTCACTGTTAGATGCATCGGCCAAGTACCGATGTGTGTCATCCAGGCCATGGTGAAATACTTGAGCGAGGTGCCATTTGGGTACACCATGGTGTGGGCAGTTCCTGAGAAGATCGTGGAATCTATCCCAAGCATCATGCAGCTTCTCTCCAGGGCCTTGAGCGAAGGTCGTGATTGTGTGCCTCATGGCATTTGTTCGATCGATCGGGAAGAACTTTTGGAGGAACTCACGACATAATTCCTCCCAGGTTCCAATTGCCCTTACGATGGTCTTGAACCAATAAGCAACTTTATCCTTGAGAGAAAAAGGAAAAAGCTTCATGAGAATAATTCCAATATCTATATTCCTAGGTCAAACTGACTCTGCAATCCTACTCAGGTCTTCGAGGTGCTGGAAGGGATCCTCATTCGTGTTTCCATGGAAATGAGTTTGAATCAAACTTATGATATTCGACTTTAACTTGAATGCATCTCCGCCTGCGGGAATCCAGACCTAAAGTGCTATGATTATTGCTGCTGGATCGTAGAAGTCCTGTAGTTGTTCTCCAAATGGTGGATGCTGCATCCTATCGAGTGTCGTGAGAATCCGGTCGATGCTCTGCTCATATTTCTATTCCGTTTCCTTGACCCTGGCTTCCAGACGAGCCATTGGGTCCTAATTCTCAGGGTCCTGATGAACTCAAGGACTGGGATTAGCCATTTTATCTAATCGGATGGAAGAAGGTTGAGAAGAGAGGTCAGGTGAAAATCGCCTTTGTCGCCTTGGGTTTAGTTCCCAAGGTCCCGCAAGATCAGGTCTTAATGACCTTCTTCCTTGCATACACCAACTCAAAGGGTTGGTGTAGTCAATCAGAACAAGGCTAAGGCCTTGTTAATTAGAGTGGTCTTTTAGATCAGATGACCTGATTTTTTGTATAAGTTTGTGTTATTAAAAATTCAGCGAGAGACCAACTGTAAGGAATTCCTGCCTCTCAGGCTAACCCGGCCAGTCTGGTTACGAGGGGACTACGAGGAAGGTTCTTCCTTCGAATTTTTCCTCTGGTTCCATTACCCCACAGTCGCGGTCATTTGACACTACCTTGCAGGCTTAGTCACCAGGTTTTGCAAGAGAGGTTTGAACTACCCAGTAGTTTCAAGCCAAATGCAAGTTATTTGATGTATTTTCGTGAATTCTTAAACTATTTCTCCAATGTAGTAGATGGTGGGCGGTCCACAAGGTGACTTGCTTCATCGACTAACTTTTGGGCTCATCGAAGTCCCAGTTAGTCAATGTGGTCCTATAGGCTCATGCACTTCTAAGTTCTTTTTCAAATTGAAGACCACAATTCAAATGTATACCCTAAGGTAAGATGGAATCCAAATGATTTGAAACTTAGTAAAAAGATTCCTTTTTCAATAAGCTTTTCAGAGACTATTTTTTCAAATTTTTTTTTTATTTTCAACAATTAGTTATGAATTTTTAGTTAACCAGGGGTCAAACTAGGATTTAGATCTCCTATTGGTTTTTCTGTTGAAAACTATATCAAATATGCCCAAAAATTTTTTTAAAAATATGATATTTAAAGATAATTTGATTATCTTTGACACCCCACAAATTTTGAATAAATCTGATTTGTATATTAGTCATAATTATTTCTAAAGTTCATAAAAATTCTGTTTTCAATCAATCTGACCAGTATGTACTCCACGAATTTTTAAAAATTTCACAGAAAGAATTCATTCTAGGAAAGGTGGCATTGGAAAGATAATTTGAATATATAGTTCCATTCCAAATTTTAGGAATTTTGGAGCATTAGAAACATGGCTATTGAATTTTAAATATGACACTTTCTGGCCGAATTTCTAATAGGAATGTGTGCACCTGATTTTTGCAGTGCCCACTTTTCCTCATTCGCCACTTCATGTCATTGTTCCTGCAAACAAAAATACTATATTAGAGATAAAATCAAAAGTCGCTTGCCTCCTCGACAACGGCACCAATTTGTTCACGGCATAGATCGCGTAGAAAATTAATATGTTGTAGTATAGCACGATATATGTCTCGAGCAAATAAATTAACAAAACTTGATGAGTCCCAGTCGATCATAGGGAGGTAGAAAGAAATTTTGATTTCATACACTTGTTCTCAATATGATTACTAAAGAATAGAAATAATCACTCATAATATTCACATTACAAAGAGATTGGATTTGGTATATGTAATAGAATGAAAACATGAAAGTAAACTACTACTAATCTAACAGAACGAGGGCACCACGGGTAGTTCATGGTGTCCTTTTGGAGAGGTTGAAGAGAGCAGCAACAATCCGTCGAGGTAGCCCAACGGATGCTTCAGACGGAGGTGCAGAGACGGATGCAGCGAAGATGGGAAGAAGAACAAGAAAGAAAGGTTGAAGGAGGAAGAACAAAATTGAGAAGTGCTTTCAAAGGGGGCCCTTTGGCCTCTTTTTATAGCTTTAGTGGAGGGTAAAGAAGATATTTGGCCCTTTAAATCCATGCAAAAGCCTTGGATTAATCAGATCCGTTGATCGGGAGATCAACGACCCTGATTAAGCCTTCCAAATCCTTCTTTTATCCCTGATTGAATCTGGTGCTGCCATGTGGTAGCCTGTACGCCCTCGAATGAAGATCACGCGGCTGCCGCTCGCCCGTGCTCACCTGCACATCCGCGCATTCACCGCTCGCCTCATCAGAGTGCCCAAACGATCAGACGGCTTAAATGCGTGCTCGATCGCCCCTTTAAATCCTAAAGTTCACACACGTGCATCTTCACACGTGTCATCGGGGGCATCCTTGAATAAGCGCCTCCCGCGCCCGCCACGCATTCGTCGATCCACCGCTCGATGAAGATCTGGCAGTGGAATTTCATCTGCGGGCACCCAACTCCCACATTGTGTTTCGATCCGGTGTCGTGCACTATTTGTTAACTGCACTCTCCATTGCGCTACGCATGCGGATGGTCGTGCTTTCCATTTCCCATGTGGCTGCTTTCGACTGTTGGATGGGAATCCAAAGGACGAAATTCCTCCTATGCATGATGAGGCGGTTGGAGGTGGCGACGTGGCTTCATCGCAACCATTGGATGGCGATCCAACGGCTTACGGTTCTTCTTTCCAGATTGGAGCATGGTGAGGGGCTGTTGCGATGGTGCCACGTGATGCCATCGTGGCCATCCATCTTCTTCTTCTTGTATCTGATGACGTAGGCCTCCGATTAAGTTGATTTCTGCATCGTTGGACTGCGAACGTCGATCCGGATCCATCCGGGTGGTTGGACTCATCATCTGAGGTCTGGATATTCTTCAATTTCCCCTTGGCTCCTGCTTCTTCTACAGACTCCCTAAGGTGCTATAGGAATCTGATTGATGCGCTCTTTTAAGCATTCCCGTAGATATTCTGAATAGATCCATAAGGTTGGATCGATCATCCGCAACATTGGATTATCTGCAATTAATATTACCTCTCAAATAGCACATTATTATGTATAAAACATATAAATCATGTAAGATGCAAAGTACAATGTGTATGCATGCAGAATACCTGTGGTATGCTAGGTTCTACCTTAATTTAGGCGAATTAGGGTTATGATTGCTGTGAAATCAGTTAAGTGGCTTCAAGGTTGGTGTATCGACGATATATCGGTGATATATTATCGATATATTGGTTTTGCTAGGTTTGGGCATATCGATATCACCTGCAGTATCGTTTTTCTAGGATATAGGCGATATATAGCCGATATACCGGACGATATGGCCAAAATATCGGTGGTATATCACCGAGATGGTGGTGCTGGGTGGGTGGAAAAGGGGCTGTTGTGCAGGTAAACACTGGGTTTAAAAAAGGTTGTTGGGCTACTGAGCGGGGAAAGACTGGGTTTAAAGGCGAGGTCTGGGACACACACACACATTTTTTAGACATTTCTTATGATGTATTACTCATAAAAATGTTGATTTTAAATATTTTTTAATATTTTATCTTTTTGAGTGATTTTCCCGAAATTCACCGATATCAGCGATGTATCCTCGATATATCCCTTTTTTGACTTGTCGATACGATATCGATATTGATATTTGAGTGGCTTCAAAATAGGGAAGGGTACAATAGTTTCTTTTTCACTACAATCAAATGATGTTTTGCAAGCGTGCTAAATGCTCGTTAACTAATACTATTAGTAACGGGTCTTAGGATAAGGCTGCCTCTACTTTTGTGGATTATTATCGGAATTTACTCTCGTCTGATGGGTGCTCCAATGCTGATAGATTCCTTTAGGTTCTTCGTCCCATTATCACTACCAAGGGTTGCCTTACTTTGACCTACCCTCCCTCAGAGTCAAAAATTTATGATATCATTCTACAAATCCTCCACAATAAATCCCCTCGACCTAATGGATTTAATGCTAAATTCTTCTCCAAATTTTGGAATTTGATAAAAAAGGTGTTGTTGACGCTATAACTTATTTCTTCTCCTTTTGGAAAGCTCCTAGATCCTTCAACAACCCTTTTATATCCCTTGTTTCCAAAAAAGCTATGGTGATGAATCTATCAGACTACACACCTATTAGTCTCTGCAACATGCTTTATAAGATTGCATCTATTGTTTTTGCTAATCGCCTTTCTTCCCTTCTCCCAAAAATTATTTCCCTAGAGCAGACTGGATCCATTAAGGGAAGATCGATTTATGACCATGTTGCAACTACCTTTGAATTGGCTCAAAGGGTCTATCAGAAGGTCTTTGGCTCTAATGTTATCCTTCAACTTGATCTCGAAAAGGCTTATGATAGAGTTTAGTGGGATGTCCTTTACAATATCCTCCATCGATTTGGCTTTACTCATGAAGTCATGAGTCTTATCAAAGCCTTTGTCCAACATGAGGGATCCTCAATGCTGGTAGATGGGAGCTAGTCCTCTTTTTTCCCTGTTTCTCATGGCTTGTGTCAAGGAGATCATATTTCTCCTCTCCTATTTGACATTTTCATGGAACCTTTTATCCAGGGTATTAAGGAGCTTGCTATCTTGGGAAAGATCAAACCTTTCTTAGTCAAACATGGAGTTATCTCACCTTTGACGCTTCTTTAGGCCGATGATATTATCCTCTTCATTAATGGTAACCTTACCTCAATCCACAATCTTGCTGACTTCATCAAATCCTTTGAGCTTGCTCTTGGTCAGAAGGTTAGCATTTCTAAAAGCTATTGCTTTGTGGGTCGACACTTTCCATCTAGTATGTTGAGCTACCTTCTCTCTGTAATGGGTTATCAGCATGGTTGTTTCCCATTTACCTATCTATGATGTCCTATCTTTTCTGGAAGGGCTAAGATCTCCTACTTCCCTAATATAATTGACAAAATTCGGTCCAAACTTGCTGGCTGGAAAGCTCACCTGCTTTCCTTGGCTATCAAACTACCTTTAATTAAGCATGTTCTGATGTATGTTCCTATACTTGTCTTATCTATTCTTGAGATTCCCAAAACCATCATTCGAAAACTTTAAGGCATATTTGTTGATTTCTACTAGGGATCCTCGGAACATAATAATTATCATCATTGGATTTCCTGGAACATGATCACTTGCCCATTAAAGTATGGTGGTTTGGGAATCCACGACCTACACTTATTTATTAAAGCTTTAAGAATGCAAAGATGCTGGAATGTACTTTTTGGAAATTCTGTCTATGTGACTTTGATTAAGGGTTTTGTCCTATGGAACACACCATTACTTCTCTTCCCTTTAGGTTTTGCCTTCTTTTACAAGCAAATAATGAAATGAAACCTCATATCGTTTAGAGATTCATGAGGGAAATGTTGATTTCTGATGTAATCTTTGGGTGGGAGATTATCCTCTCAGGCCCCATTTGGTAAGGGGAATAAGTTTGTGGAATAAGTTGATGGAGTGGAATAAATTGTGGAATAAGTGACTTAACCCATTTGGATGTTTTGGCGAGTTAAAGTTACTTCACAGATAGGGTGGAATAACTTTACCCTGGGTTAAGTCTACTTAACCCGACGTAAATATTTGGGTGAAATCGTCGTTGTTTAGGAAATGCATTGTAGTATAGGACAAAATCACTCAAATAATTTAAATTTATAAACTCAGATTCAGAAAGTAGAGTTCGAGGTCATTCGCAGGGAGCAACTAATAGTAATTTAATCTACTAATCACAATATATTCAAAAATATGATCAAAACTTTGCTCAAAATGAAACAAAATAATATATAGATGAAATCAAATGTCAGAGTGCAAAAAGATTGGGTTAAAATGGTGATTTAAATAACCAATTTAGCCCTTAATGTTTGAGCTCAATTAATTCAATTAAATGCATAGTACTCCCAATCAATAATCCACGTCAATCAAGTTTCAATAATGCCACAATAACTTCAATGCTATAGTGCTCAAACATCGGCCTTATGTATCAGATGGATTAAGTGTTAAGACTCAGCAAGCATAGCACCACAGGAGGAACCAAGAGCACAAGGTTCTCCCTCTCTTAAGGGCCTCAGAACTTCCCTTTCTTTCCTTCATCCCTCAAGAGAGGCTCAGCATAGGATTAAGGCTTCTCAAGGAATTTCGCTAAGTATTGAGAGCAGAGGGAGTGCACGAGAGCAAAACACACCCCCATCTATCTTAGATTCTCTTTCTTTCTTCACAAGCTTAGAATCAGACCAAACCCCGGTATTGGGTAATCGATCCACCACCCAGACCCGCATGGCGTGTGCATGGGTGAGCGCATAGATGAGCACGTGAGGTGTAGCGTGTGCGGGGGCATATTGTTGGGACCTGACCCCGGTGACTTGAAGGCGGTAAGCCTTAGTCACTTTTTCCTTATATGCACTGTGGGGAGGCTTTCTCTTCACAATGTGGGACTATCCCACAAAGGTTCTTCGCGTAGCAGCTGAGGAGGTTGAAGGTGTCAATTGGAGTAGCAACTGTAGCCGAACTCTTCGATTGAGGACTTAGGAAGGGACCTGGAGCTGGGCCGCGCATCCTAGGAGTGAAATCATGGATGGTTATGATCAGAGAACTGCAGTGGAGGTCGGAGAAGACAAGGGTGGCAGCAGAGACTGGCAAAGTACCTGAAATAAGGAATACAGCCTGATGGCCCAATTAGAGCAGTTCAGAAGGATCACTAGATGTGGATGAGTGTGATGGTGGTTGTGGCGTCATGTGAGGGTGTGTGCGGAGGTTTGGCAACCTTGGGGGGGGGGGGGGGGGGTGTGCGTGAGTGCATGTGTTCGATGGGCTGTTTGAGAGTGTGAGCTTCTCAATTTCTTGAGGGGTTCTGTCGAGCGTGAAGTGGTGGAGGTTTTGGAGGTGGTCGCAAAGGGTTTGGTGGTCTTTGGAGGTGGTATGACCTCGCCGAAGCTTAGTCGGAGTGGAGGGAGACGATGGGATTGGGGTCATGTTGGTGGTCGAATCTAAGAGCTAAGGGGTTGGAGAGGATTAGTAAGGGAAGAGGAAGAGATAGAGGGACTTAGAGAGAGAGATGGCAGGCAAAGTTCTCTGGTTGTGATAGATCAGAGCCAGAGAAGATGAGGTCGATGGCGATACAGCGGCGAGGAAGGAGAGGGAGAGGGAGAGGGCAGTTGTGCTTTGGTGGGCAACGATCGCGAGGATGAGGGGAAGATAATGGGCCGACTAATTTGACCGTTGGTAGGCTCGATGAAGAGGATGGAGAAGCTCACCGGAGATGAAGGTGCAAACAATCAGAGGAGAAAATGAGGGATTTCCGACGCTAAACTTCACTAAAAAGCTCGAAGTTGCGAGAAGAGTCTATCCAAAGGCCTTAGGGAGGCCTCCAAGCTTGGAAATAAGCTCCGCGAGCTTGAAAACTTAGGGATGAAAAATCCCTAATTTTATGAGCGTTCGCATGAAGATTCTAGGGCAAATTAAGGCCCAATACCTGGTCCAATCGGTAGAGAATCTCTCAAGGATTCTCCCTTTCAATTTTGGAAAGATTTGATTGAGAATCGAGTAAAAAATCCTTGCTCGAATCTCAATGAAGCAACTTCATTCACACTAATGGCAGAAGGGACCATTTCACAAGAAATGATAATAAAGTTAGGGACCTTATTGCAAAGATTTGAAAAGTTAGGGGCTTAATTGAGAGGAACAGATTTTAAATGGACTAAATGCAAACTAGGTCAAGATAGACTCTGATTGAGCTTAAATTTTGATAAAAACCTAATTTTGACACAATAAATCTGATGGTGAAGTAGGATTTCAGTTTTGACTCAGTTTAGCTGGCTAAATTGTGCAGAAACCCAAATTAGGGCAGAATTCTTTCTGAGACTGTTTGACATGAAAATGGGTTCCAAAGGTCAAATCAAGGATACCAAACCACAAGAAGCACTTTTATATGAATTTTAGGATATTTATATGAATTTTATCCTGACCATAACCTCTGTAATTTAAACGAGTCTGAAATTAGGATTTTGGGTGCTGTATTGGTTCTCGCAATGCGTGAAATCTTGTTTCTATTTGTATGGACCTAGTTATTAGTCTTTAATGCTTAGTTGACCTTTAGTTAACTCCTGACAAACTCTATGGTTATTCTGTGTTCATGATATGCTGTTAAAATTATGAAATTAACCCTACTTTCTTGTTCTCTTCTCAAAACAGAATAATGTGAAGTTGTAACCCTCAAATGGTTATGTAGGAGCATTTATCTTTCAATACTAACTAAAATTGGTAAGCTAGGGCCTATGATGGTGTTCCCATCAATAAATAGGAGGTGGGTTAAGTAATTAACCCGCCAACCAAACACCCCCTCAAAGATTTTCTCCCTGAAGGCTCTAATATCCAACCTATCTTTGTCAGAAATGTGTTGGCCATTCTCCCTAAGATCTCTCTTGCTTCAGCTATCCCGGTTAGTGTTCGTGTTGAAATTTCCAATACAATCTTGGATGACCAGAGAGATCCCGCTTTGGTCCCCTGTCTCTTTGGGGACCTTTTCAGTTTCTTCGACTTACTACTTGATGGTTAGGTATTCCACTATCATTCCTGCAGCAAGGAATATCTGGAGTCTGAAGCTACCTGCAAGGATTTCTATTTATGCTTGGAGAATCATCAAGCACAGGCTCTGATGAGGTGTGACTCATTATAGCTAAAATGCCCAAGTTAAGCTAGAAACTAGGTTAAACATTACATAATTAACACAAGAAATGAGTTAAGTGTGAAGAATAGCAGAAATGGCCTAAAACAACAATTTGAGGTTAAAAATGCACAATTAGGTCAATTAATGAGATATTTTATTCATAAGTGTAATTTGATGATCCAATTGCAAATTGAACACAACTTTGGGCACAAAAGTTCAAATTGAAAGTGAATCATGTTCTTAAATGTTCAATTAAGCCTCAATAAAATTTTCATGGCATTTGGATATCATTAGGACCCTGCATTAATGACTACATATAATTAGTCCTTTAGTCATTCACATTTAAACACTCAGGGACTTATTAGAAAAGTCGCCAAGGACCTTTCTATTAGCCTTAAGGACTGCTCCACATTGATCTTTACCACCTATGGGCCTGAGCACAAATTTTCCACCATTTCAACCTTAAGGGCCTTTCACACAATTTCTCCAAAGCATCTGACACTAGCGTGCACACTATTCACGCAAAGAACACGCGTAACAGACGTTGTTGATTCTTTTTGCCACCCATTTGATGGTGAACGATGATCCAAATTTTGTACGCCTTTGCGCGAAGCTCCATTGCCTCACCTAGATCCCATCTAACGGTGGGATTCATCTCTAATCCTTCTTGTGCACCTATCAAGCTCATCCCACCGTTAAGCCTAAACCCATCTAATCTCACCATTGTGGTGCTCAGATCTCTCGTGCAGCTACTTAAACACCCCTCAGGGCTCGTGCGCAATGGATCAACTCCTTTCCTACATCTCTCGAGCTAGTCTTCACTCCTCTCTAGTTTCCTCTCCTCACACTACCCCAATTCCATCACTTTGGCAATGGAATTCCATTTCTCCGACACTCCTCACCGCTAGGGATTACATAACACCTGAGGGTGACATCAAGCTCCACTAGAGGGCTTTCATACCGCTGGAGATCCTCCCTCCTTCCTCGCTGCAGCCACCAACTACAGTTCTCCTTACAAGTCCCGTTCTTCCATTTAGATTATGTTTTAATGCTTTCTATAGGTTTTAGTGTCTGTTAATGTAGTGTAGGTCTTTTTAGGAGTAGAATTAGATAGTAATCTCACAGATTGATTGTATAGGAGTAGATTAGTGATGAAAGAGATTTTACACGCTAAAAGATTTTGTTAAAAACCCATTTATAACCGAAACTTTGGTGAGTCCTAGGTCGAACACAAGGAGGCAAACGCTTGATTAAAAATCGCATTTGGAATTATTTTCGAAAAGCAGAATAACTGATTGAAATTAATCTACGCTCGCTATTCTACTTAAAGAATAAATAATAGAAAAGAGAGAGAGAATAATACAGAGAAAAGAAAGAGAAAGAGAACTAATATTTTATAACCATCTGTTCATTACAACTAATTTCTACAATTAGAAAGCTGAAAATCTACGCAAGAAATAGGTAAAAAGAGAGGGATGAGAAAATCCTCTTCGACAGCTGCTTGGAGGATGAGTGCATTGACGAAGTGCTTGAAGGAGGGTGGTGAGATGCTAGACAAGGGAGAACGGAGCTGGAGGACGGAGGACGGAATAGGGCGGTGTCGCAGCAGGATCCGTTTCCCGAATGATAGCAAGAAGACAACCACAAGATGCTCCATGAACGGGGGTGAGAAGATGGAAAAATTACTTTCAAAACTCTAGTTGAGCATCCCGTTTATGGGACAAGCTCTTTAGAGCTTTTGAGAGGGTGAGAGGAGAAGAGAAGGGACCCAGAAGAAGTAGAGGACATAGGGCCTTTATATAGGTGAGCTTTGAGGGCAAAAAGGTCCTTTTACATGCTTAATCATGAATGCAGAGCCTTTAGTGATGGATGTGCACATCGCTAAAGCCCCACGTCGCTGAAGGCGTGCGCTCAATCTACATTGTGCGATGGAGATCGAAGTGCTCTTGTTGAGCCACATCGACACCTGCTCAACTTCAAGCGTTGCGTGCCTTCACACCAAGTGATGGCTAATCAAGTCCGTTCGATGGATATCGGACGGCCATCATCGGACGCTGATCGTGTGCCCCGCCTCGACTAGCGCATCATCATGTGCGTGTTGGTAGCCGTCCATCCAGCGCACCACGTAGCGACCTCTACTGTCACTCGATCGCGATCGAGTGGTCGAATTTTAGCCGTGCCTGCCCGCGCTCCTGATTGGAGGCGAGTGGAGAGTCGAACCCGTGCGCTACGACCCCTTCTTTGTCATGCTTTACTTTTGACTCTCACGCACCCTCAGTCGTTGGATGAAGATCCAATGGCTGAGGATGTGCGATCTTTGTCTTCAGTGAGTGGTGAGGTGCACCTTGATGGAATCTCAATTGTTTGATCGATGATCCAACGACTGGGATTGATCGTGCAAGTGAGGAGGGGTGCTACCGTTGGTGTTGGGTGGCTGTGATGGCACCATCCATCTTCTTTGCTTTGTAGGTGATGCCACAGTTATCGGATTGAATCGATTTTTGCACCGTTAAGTTACGATTGTCGATCCGAACCCATTGGTGTGGTTGGATTTGTCATCTAAAGTATGGATTTTGACCACCTTGCCCCTTGACCTTCGATCTTTCTTGAACTACATCTGATGCTACAAAGGTCCAATCAGGGCGATCTCAGAGGTGATGGACTCCAATTGTCGCCCTGATCCGATCCGTACGGTTGGATCTTCAATCTGAGGCTCCCATAAATATTGTCCTATCCCCTAACCACGAAAAGAGGCAAATTAACCTAGAATTTGTACAAACTAATCTAAATGCATGATGATGCATGTTATATAATATCTATAATGCATGATTGTTAACAAGGCGAAATCAGGTTTAATGTAATGTGTCGTAGTATAGTTAAAATCGCTTTGAAAATAAATAAATTTTATTACTCAAATTTTAAGTCCAAGGTCGAACACAGGGAGCAAATGGAAATCATACACTAATCTCAATAATAGATGCAATTTGAACACTTAAAATTACTCAAAATATAAATCAGAATGTCAAGCATGAGTTTATGAATACCAAAATGTAGCATAAAAGAGAAATTGGGAAGAATTTGATAAAAGTGTTTGATTTTTCTTTTTGCTTCTTCTCTTGGCTCTTTCTTCTTTATTCTTCTTTAGCTTCTCTTCTTCTTCGATCCTTCTTTCTTTCTCTGGCTTTGGTCTCCAACTTCTTTCGGTCCTATCTTTTTCGTTGGCTTCTTTCTCTTCTTTTCTTCTTTGTCTTCTTTCCTTTTTGCCTCTAGCCTTCTTCTTCTTTGACTTCTCCCTCAGCTTCCTCTTTCTTCATCAGCTGTGCCTTCTCTTCTTTCTTTGGCTCTTCTTTCTTCCTTCTTTGGCTTTGCCTTTGCCTTTTCCTTAGCCGTGCCTTCTTCTTCCTTCTTCTTCTTCTCTGCAACGTCTTCTGCCTTTAGCCCTCAGCTTCCTCTGCGGCTCCTCTTTCTTGGCTTCTTCAGCTTCCTCCTCCTTAGCTTTTTCCTTCAGCTTCCTCTTCCTCCTTCCTTTCCCTGCACACAAGTGCAAAACCTACCCCTACCCTCCCCTGTGAACGCTCTCTCTCTTTTCTCTCTTAGGCTCGCTCTCCTAGAGCCTTTCTTGGGTAAACGGGTCAGGTTAATGCGCCCGGTTCTAGGTGCACCGGCATGGGTGATGCGCGAGGAGTGCAAGGGTTATCGAGTCAGGTAACCAGGTCCGCGTAGTGTGGGCACGGACGAGGCATGGATAGGTGAGAGGGACCTCACCTCGTGTCAGGAGGCGATAAGCCCCTGACACATTCAACTTATACTACTCCACACTCTTGAAAACAACTGAGGTGGGACTAAAAGTCCCACCCGCTTCACGTGCACCCGTAGGAGGTGCCTTGCTTAATTGTCGCTACTGCAGTGCCCTCTCAAAGCCAATAATTGGATGAATGTGTGCGTGATACCAATCCGCGTCGCCTGGGACCTGGGACCTGGGGCGCAGCTGCTTGGAGTGAAGGTTGCAAGCTCCTTCATGTCTGCTCCAATGGCGATGGAGGTCAAAACCTGTTCTCAAACAACGCAGCCTTGCGACTTCATTAGAATATGCAGGAGGCTTCGTCGTGGCACGGCGAAGATGAATCGATGGTCGGTGTGGCGTGGGGCGGCCTAGGCGTGCGTGCCTAGGTCACTCTGTGGCCGTAATGATGGGTCTGTTCAGGGGGATTGTGTGGAGGCTGTGGCAGTCGATGGAGAGGGGGATAATGATTAGTGGAAGGTGGCGGAGCTTCCGAGGGGTTTGGCGAGGTGGATGGGTGTGTGGAGTGACGGAGGCACCTCGCCGGTGGTCTACCGGAGGTGGAGACGATGATGGTGGACTGTGAGCGTCGAGGGGTGTGTTGGGAAATAAAGAGGGGGAAAATGAAGAGTAGAGAGAGGGGAAGATATCTAACCTAGTTTAAGGATGAAGGGGGAAAGGAGGGCGGATGGCTCGTACCAACTACCGTCGGAGACAAAGGTTCCAGTTAGAAGGGGGCGAAGACAATGAAGAGGATGCAGGTGCGTGCGCAGGTATGGCGCGACGCGGAAGGAGGTGGAGACAACTCTGCTACTGGTATTGTGGTAGAGCGACGAGAGGAGGGAGGAGTCGCCGGAGCTCGCTGGATGTTTGGCTGGAGGATTAGAGATGAAATTGGAGGGTTGTCTCCTGCCAAACCAAGCTGAGAATGGACGACCGGGTTGGGGGACCTTTAAATAGCCTCTAGCAGAGGGTCTTGTGCTTGGAAGGCAAGCTTCCAAGCACAGGCAACCTCACCGGAGTAGGATTGCGAGAGATTCCCAAATCTCTCATGCATTCACATGAGAGATTGGGTGATAATCAGGGCTTAGGATTTGGTTCAAATGATCGGGAATTCCTCAGAGAATCTCTTTCAAATTTAAAAGGGAGTCTCTGAGGGGTTTGGGAGAAATCCTCCTCGAATCCTCACCGGAGTAGGACTCTTCCACTTTAATGGTGAAGGGACCTAATTGCAAAGAATTGTGAGGAAGCTAGGGGGGTCTTTGCAATGATTTTCAAAAGCTAAGGGTCTAATTATAATTAGGCTGGACTATTTTGCAAAGTAGGTCAACGTGAACTCCCCTTAGGTCCAAATTTTGGTATAAACCAAATTTGGACGTAAGGAATCCAATGGTGAAGTTGGATTTTAGGTTTGACCATGTTTAACTGGTTATTTTACATAAAAATCCAATTTAAGGCAAATATTTAGCTAGGACCCCTATTTAGGTCAAAATAGGTTCCAAAGGTCCAATTGAAGGTTGTAAACCCTAGAGGATATTTTTCCATTAATTTTAGAGGGTTTATTTGCATTTTATCTTGACCAAAACCTTATTGAATTAAGTGGGTCTGTTTTAAGGTTAGAAGAAGTCATTTAATTCCCAGATTGCATATTAATCCTTTTCTGATTGAATCAACCCACTTTTTATCTTGTTAAGACCAATTGGCCTATGTTTAGCCCCTGAGAAATCCCGTTGTTGTATTGCAATGGTAAAATTACAGTTTTACCCTTTATTTCTTGCTTTTCTCTCAAAATAGTTATTCCTTGAATTATGCCCTTCATTCGGTTATGTAGGAGCTTTTATTCTCTTTTCTAGGTCAAAATGAGCTAGTTAGGGCTCATGATGGTGTTCCCATCAATGATGTTTCTATAGACCTAGGAACATGCATAAATAGGCATTTTAGACCAATTAGATGTGTGCACATCAATTAGGTTAGTGTGAATTCCACTCAATCTGATTTCTCTAATCAATTCTGATCAGAGAGACACTTCTATCCATCCATGTTGATCCATGCAGCTTCCCTCTCACTCCATGATCATTTCTTATTCATTTCCAATGTTTTGTTTTACAATTCACTCATCCACCAAAGCCACCATGTGGTCTAAAGCTTCTTAGCTCTTAGATCCCATGGTGCACTCAAACCATTAGAGGGTTCATTCACTCACTCCGCCTGACCACAAGAGCCCTCCTTGTGTTCAAAATTGGATCTGATTCACTTGAGTCATTTGATTTTGGTTTAAACGCCTAATCTTAGATTTGGGAGTTAATTTGGTGATAAATGATTTTTATCGAGTGAATTGGGTTTTTATGAGTTTAATTGGTTTGAATGTGATGGGCTTGAAATGTTTTAACTTGATTCTTATTGCTGAATGTGTTCTTGCCCAATTTGAACCTTAATCTCTGATTTCTGGCACTTTGGTAGCTCAAGCCCATGAGAATCAGATGCACTGATTTGAGGCTTGAGCAATGATCCAATGGTGTGCAGGAATCCTAAATGAGCATCTCATCTTGGCAATCAAATATTAAGTGCCTAGGTTGGCAACATTGATTTCTTGATTCAAAATGCTTTAAATCTAATATTTGAAGATTGACTGAGATTTTTGAAGATTTTAACAGAGATTTTAAGTTGATTTAAAAGTGGATTTATTACCTAATTCAATCTAATTCTCTTATGTTGTCTAGGACAAAGATAATGGATAGAATTGAGGCTTCCAGAACTTTGTGATTTAGAATTTGTGTGAAATGGTTTTCATATTTTCAAAAATGTTTTACACTAATTTTTAAGTGGTTTTTAGTGGATTTGAGAATGAATATTGATTTGATGGAATTTGTAGCTCTTATATCTGATTTCTTTCAGATTTGAGAGTAGAAGTTTTGGAGCCAGGTTCAATGGTTTGATTTATTTGTAGCTACTTGGATTTTGTAAATTTCAGTAGCTAATGGCTACTGAATTATAGCAACAGTAGTTGTTGGTTTGGTGCTAAAACAAAAGTAGTTCTTGGCTGCTGAAATTGAGCAGTAGCCATTATTTGACCTGGATTGAAGTGGATTTAAGCTGGGAATCCTTGAGGATTGATGAAACTAACTTTTGTATGATGTTAGGACTTAGTGAAAATGCATTCCTGTATGATTGAGTTATTCAAATGTGTTCTGAAATGGTTTGTAATTGTTCATAAACTCCTTTATCAGCACTTAAATGAACTATCTATCCAAATAATGTTTTCAATGTAATTTTTTTTAGAAAAATCAAGTTTTAATACTCCATTATGTTTCATACTGTTAGCTGGATATGTTTATAGTTCCACATACTTTTTTCCAGCTACTTAGAGTCCTTTCTAGATTTTAGGTTTCATTTCAAAAGATCCTTTAGGCCTAGTTTGGATTAGCTTTGCATATAAATAAAATTGATAAAAAATCATAAAAGAATAAAATAAAGGTGTCTTGAGTACGATTAGGTATTTCTCTAGGTTTATGTCAGGTTTCAAAGTATTCTGAACCTCTGGCCTAGTAGATCAAACATTCCAGCTGATGGTTCGGTATGTTTTGAAACTTAATAAAAGAGCTTAAACTAAAAACACCAAAAAGAATTCTTTTCTCTCTCATCTCCTATCTCTATTATACATATAAAAACCCTAAAAATCAGAAAATGCCCAAAAATACCTAAAAATGCCAAGTGTAGGGTATTTATACTTGTAAATAAAATTTAATATTAAGCTATATGTAGATATTGTAAAATACGTAAATAATGTACATAATAACTATAAGTGCATTCTATATATGTAGTTAAGTATGTAGAATGATTTATTATATATATAACTTTATTGTATAATTATATTAATTTATATTAACTTAAATGTATATTATTCTAAGCAATTATAAAAACCCATGTATATGTCTATAATTATATCTAATACTGTACATACTTAATTAAGTCATTAATATATACTGTATGATACCTGTATATTTATTTAATTATGTATTTATCATAGGTAATTAAGTTATTAAGTTAATTAAGTAGATTATTAACTTAAAATAAAATAAATCAGTAAATTAAGTTAATACTAAAGTAATCTATACTATATATTTATATATATTAATTATATATATTTTCAACCTATTTATAATATTTGTATTATATTACAGTATTTATAACTTAAATATATACATATCTATTCAAAACGTGTATTTAAATGTAAATAAATTAAAATAAAGACTATAAAATAAATTAAAAATGTGTAATAAGTACTTTAATATACAAATTAACTCTGTAAAAATTCAATTTCATGATTAAGTTATTAATCCTTAATTTAGCATGTACAAACTCTTAACTTTAACTAAGTTTAATATATATTTAAATAACTTATTTTCCTAAATTAATTTTACAATTAAGTAGACCTATATTAGGGCTTTGTAAATATATAATTTATTTATAATTTAGATTTAATTATGGCCCTCAAATCAAGGGCCAAAATCATGGAATTTGCACACATGCACAGCATCGCCGCACTTAATTGAGCTTTGTGTTTTAGCGCCACATCAGTGGCGTGCGGGCATTCACAGCCGTATAAGTGGAATTAGCACCGATGACCACTCAGTCGTCAGCGTTCGACGCACATGGACCACCATTACACCCTTCCTCTTGAGCATATACATAAGCTTATATTGAGAATTGATGTGGGATGGGAGCTCGATATGCACAGTAATGGGAGTGCTGTTGGGCCTGAAGGGGAAATGGATTGAAAATATACGTTAATAGAACTAGGGTTGGCTTAGTAGTGGATTGGTCCCACCCCTATGGGGTACTATGTATCCCACGAAAAGCCGACCCATCCATCAAAAACCTAATTTTTGGGTAAGTAAATAGTAAACCAGTGTGGTGTGTGAGAGAGGTGTTGAGAAAAAACTAAGTGAAGAAGAGAAGGGAGAGGCGTGTGTGAAAATTGGTTAAGTGTTGGTTCTAAGTGAGTGAGGAAGTTGTGAGGCTAAGTGTTGGAATGTAGAGACAGTGAGTGGTGTTAAGTGTGTGTCATGTGTATATGTACACATATATGTATAATATAATGTAATAGTAAATGTATATATATATAAGATATATATATATAATGTATACGTATACATAGGTTATATATATATAATATATATAATTAAAATAATAGAGTATTTCTTGAGCCCTATATATATATAAATAAAACCTGAAAGATATGTACAAAGGATAGAATGCTTTTGCCTTATGTTTTATACATATGTTACTAAGGCCATAGCGACACATAATATGTTACTAAAGATATTTGTATGTGTTAATATAACTTAATGTAGTACATATTAGTAACTATTTTTCTACCTATTGTTACAACCCGATTCCCGAATCCCTACGAGACACGAGAATCGGACCGACTCGACTGATCCCAAGACCCAGTCATCCAACGAGAAAGTAACCAAAAGAGCAGTAAAATAAACCACATTCATCATGCATGTAACTAATAGTAACAAAAGTACAGCAGTAAAGAAAAGAACTACTATAGTACACACCACCACAACAGTAGAGAATTAAACAGGTACATAAACATGATGCTTACAATAAAAGAGTACAATTGTAACAGAAAATACTCACTACAACAGAAGAAACGTTACAGTAGGTACAACACAAGTAAACCTATTGGGCTCTACTAGGCCTAGCACCCTCTGCAGTCGCAGGCTCTGGTTGCTCAATACCTAATCCTAAAAAGGTGACAAAGGTGACACGTCAGCGAAGCGCTGAGTAGAGTGGCAACCAACTAGCTAAGAAAACGGTAAGGTGGACAAGTAGTTGTTATTTTTAATTTCTTTCTTTATTTTCTATTTACTCATTCTGGAATTATTCCTCAGATCTTTCTCTTGATCTCGAATGTTCCTCGTGGGAACGATCTTGATTACAGTCTTTTCCAAAAAGTAGAAGTAGCATATGGTGCTCTCCTGGCCGGGAGAGTCCCCCGTGGTGGTCCTACCCTCAGTCAACCACTCCAAGGTCACTGACAGACGTAACAATAACTACTGCACGCGCGATAAACACACGGGTAGCTACCCCGCACTGGCACGCGGTCAGTTGTTTTCATTAAAGGGTGCGCCCCAAAGCACAGCACGGAACCAGTTTAGGGTAGAGCCCTCTCAGTAACAAGGGCCCAGCCCCTCCACAGTAACCAAACAGGGGTCTTGCCCCTCCACAGTCCGCGCACCCTCGCCTGACTACCCTGGTTTGACCAGTGGGACTAACAAGTCGGTGTAGGACGGCTAGCAGAACCCCGGGGCCCATGGGGTGGCTAGCGCTCTCTCTACACTAGTAGTTCTCCCCGGTACTGTGTACGCAAGGGCCAAAAGTCAGTACAAAGTGGCCAGACCTAACCCTGGGTCCCTGGGGCGGCTAGCTCCGCTCTACACTAAAAAGGGAGACAGTCACTCTCCTTGGTACTCCGTACTGAAGGGCCAGCTCACTTCCCCAATTCCATTCCATTTACCTTTCAGGAGCTCTACTCTTAATTCCCCGTAGGGTTCATGCTCATATTTCTCTAGCCAAGCCACTTTATGTTTCATCATTTCAGTTTTTATTCCCATATAGCCTGTGTTTCCAATAATCAGTATACATTCACATACAAGCAGCTGTTATCCAATTACAGGCAATTATCATTTTTCTTTCTACTTTTCCAAGACCACAATTTATGTATTCATGACATTTGTTTCAGTGTTTTTGTTCCTAGGATTCAAGCCATACCCTAGGATCATCATTCAATCTAGTTTTTCAGTCCTAGGATTCATGCCATACCCTAGGATCTATCATTCAATCTAGTTTTCCAGTCCTAGGATTTATGCCATACCCTAGGATCTATCATTCAATCTAGTTTTCCAGTCCTAGGGTTCATGCCATATCTTAGAATCTATTATTTATCTCACAAGTGCATAAATGTTGATAATTAATCAAGGGGAGCCACTCTACCTGCAAAATCGAGAGTACTGAGGGCATGATCGGCAGGTTCGTGTGCCTCCGCAACCCCTAGAGCTGCAACGGAACGAGGTCCTGTCACAAGGATCAAACACAAGGAAATACTCAGAATAGGATACAAGTACTTTAAACAAGTAGAGGAATAATTTCTGAGAAGAATGGAATTTCAAACGCGGAAATCAGACTTCGAACGGACCCTAAACGGGTCAAAAACGACAATACTGCCCCAAATCATATGTCTGGAACACATTCCAGACGTCTTAAATGATGGTTCAGATCACACCTCACTCCTACGCTGTTCTTCAGACATCCAGGATCCCGCTGAACCGTCTAGACTTAGTTCCAAACATCCGACTGTCACTCCGGACGTCTGGAGACCCTCTCTGTTGTCTGGTGCTGTGCCCAGATGTCTGATCTGTGTGGGAGGGCGTGCCCTTGCACCTTCCCAAATGAAACCTGCACGCGTACGCAATCATCCTTAACACGGCAATGAGGCAGAACCCTCGGCGGAACGGCCTGCATGGCTGTACCCACGAAAGGAAGAGAAAAAGAAATATTGTACCTTTCAGACGTCTGGATCTTCCTCTAGACGTTTCTCGTGTCGTCTGGACGTAGGTCCAGACGTCTGATTTTGGGAAAATTTCCCAAATTCAGGACCTCCTCGCCCTCTGCCTGCTACTCACGGCCGTGCCGCGCTAGCTTGCTGCCTGAGCTGTAGCAGCACCGGGGCAACTTCCCCAGCACCTCCTCGCCCTCTGCCTGCTACTCACGGCCGTGCCGCGCTAGCTTGCTGCCTGAGCTGTAGCAGCACCGGGGCAACTTCCCCAGCACCGCGCTCCCGCTGCACGCCCGCCGGCCGGCCCTGACTGCTCCGGCGAGCTCGCCCTCTCTTCCTCACGCGCTTCGCCTCTCCTCCCTCTCACTACAGCTCCTCCTCCCCGCGCGCACCCGGTAGTAGCTACTGCCCTCGCTCTCTCACCCTCACGCTGTCACTGGAAGAAGGAGGAGGAGACGGTGGAGTGGTGGTGAGGGAGAGGGAAGGGGGGAAAGAGGCTATTTGAAGGCGCCAGGGGTGAGAGAGAGGAAGAAAAAGAAGGCACCTGCAGGATGGGGAGGGAAGAGAGAGAAGAAAAGAGGACGGCGGGTGTTGACGTGCCTCGATCGTGTTTTAACAGTTAGTTACGTCGTAGTATAGGTGATCAAGCGTCGTCAACAAATAAAAGTTTTATTACTCGAAAACCTAAGTATCCGAGGTCGAACACAGGGAGCAATTGGAATTTATTACTAATCTCAAGAATGTAATTGAACACTTAATTACTCAAAACGTAATTCAAATATAAATGCATGATTTTTAAAAGTAATTGTGGGAAAAAGAAGAATTTGGACGTGTGAACATGAGATCAGACATCTTAAAAATGTATTTCCCTTCTCTTATTTTTCTTCTTCTGATTTTCTTCCTTTCTTCTTTTTTGAGCTTCTTCTTTCTTTTCTGCAGTGCCTTGCTTCTTTCTTCTTATTTTCTTCTGCAGTTACTTTCTCTTTACGGGTCTTCTTCTTCTTCCTTGGCTCTGCTTCCTTCCTTGGTTCTGTTTGCCTTCAGTTCCTCTTCTTCTTCTTCTGTTCTTCTTCTCTTTTTCCTTCGCCTCTTCCTTTTCTTCTCTTTTTCCTCTGCAAAGATTTCCTTCCTTCTGCTTCTTCTCCTTAGCGGCTAAGTGTTGGCTTCTTCCTTCCCTGCACAAACCACAGCAAAGAAAAACCTAACCCTCTACCCGCACCCGCGCATCTCTCTCTCTCTCTATGTAAACAACACTTCAGCACGCTCTCCCAGAGCCGGGTAAACGGGTCAGATTGTGCGCTCGGGTCTAGGCGCACCGACGTGAGGTGGTGTGCGAGGAGTGCTCAGGACAGGGTCAGGTTGGGTCACGCCAGATCCGCATGGTGAACTCGTGGACGAGGCGCAGTTGTAAGGTGAGGGACCTCACCCCAAGTGCGTTCGGAGGCAACCGGCATATATGACAAAAACATTATAAATCACTCCACTGCTTTGTGAGTTAACGATGTGGGACTAATACTCACTGCCTTCTCTCACGCGCCCGCAGCAGACCATGCCTTCAATTCCCACAACTGCGGGCTCTGTGGCGTCGCGCGCTGGACCCCTTGTCTTCGCAAGACCAGCCCAAGTTCGCAACACCTGGTGTAACGAATGTGTGACCCAGACGTCTTTTAAGACGTCTGGGAGGAGGCCCAGACGTCGGTCAAGACGTCTGGGATCACATCCAGACGTCTGAACAGACGTCTGGGATCGTTTCCAGACGTCTGGAAAATAGTTATTTTCGCATGGGAGAGTCGTCTGCGCGCCTGTGCGCGCAGACCCGCGATTCCTCTCTCTCTCTCTCTTTTTCCCTCTCTCTCTCTGCGGCTGCAGGCGGCCTGCCACCCCCTCTCTCCTCCTCGCGCGGCCTTAAAAGGGCCACGCCTCCCCTCCAGTCTCCACCGTCTCCTCCTTCTCCTTCCTGTGCGCGAGAGCGAGTGGACGCGAGGGCGGCAGCGGCGGCCGCAGTGAGCGCGGAGGTGCGGCGTGCGAGGGCGGAGCTCTGCCGCGAGGGCGAGCTCGCCGGAGCGGCCTGGCCAGCCGGCGGAGGGTGCAGGGGGCGCGGAGCGACGCGGAGAGGGACCTGCTGCGGTCTGAGCAGCAGGAGCGCGAGGTGCGACGTGGGCGGCGTCGCGAGCGGAGGCCGAGCAGGGTCCTGATTCTGGAAAAATTTCCAGAATCAGACGTCTGGGTTGATAGCCAGATGGCAAGGTCGACGTCTGTAAGATCATACAGACGTCTGAAAGGTGAGCTTTCCGCCTTCTTCTTCCTTCTTGTCGACTGACCGTACTGAGGGAGGGGGGTTGGCTGTGCGCAGGTTCGCTGATTCGCCATCCTTTGCGAATCAGACGTCTGGAAGTTGTACCAGACGGCGGGAGTGACCTACAGACGTCCGTATGGACCATCGGACGTCTGGGATGTAGGCCAGACGTCCCCACAGACTTCTGGACGTCTGGGAAACCACGCTGAACAGGTATTCTCTGATCCACCGTTTAAGACGTCTGGAAGGAGTTCCAGACGTCTGATTTTGCACAGTATCGTCTTTTTCGACCCGTTTAGGGCCCGTTCGGGCTCCGTTTTCCGCGATTCGAGTTGCGTTCTTTTCAGAATTAATTCCTCTACCCGTCAACAGTAGCTATACACTGTTTTGAGACACTCCTTGTGTTTGATCCTTGTTATAGGACCTCGTTCAGTTGCAGCCTTGAGAGTCGCGGAGGCACGCGGGATTCCCGATCACGCCCCCATTACTCCCGTTGTACCTGGTAGAGTGGCTTTAAGTATTAATAAAATTTGTTAAAGTATGGAACCATAACTAGGGCAAACCAGGGTAGTCAGGCGAGGGTGCGCGGACTGTGGAGGGTCAAGGCCCCGGTTTGGTTACTGTGGAGGGGTTGGACCCCTGTTACTGAGAGGGCTCTGCCCTGGTTCCGTGCTGTGCTTTGGGCGCACCCGTTAACGGAAACGACTGACCGCGTGCCAGTGCAGGCTAGCTACCTGTGCATTTATCGCGCGTGCCGTAGTCACCGTTACGTCTGTCAGTGACCTTGGGGTGGTTGACTGAGGGTAGGATCACCACGAGGGACTCTCCCGGCCAGGAGAGCACCACGTGCTACTTCTACTTTCGAAAAAGACTGCAATCAAGATCGTTCCCACGAGGACATTCGAGATCAAGTAAAGGATCTGAGAAATAAATGAAATAGTGAGAAAAATTGAAAGATGTGAATAAAGGAAGTAATAGAACATAACAGCTACTATACACTCTACTGTTGCCTTTAGTTAGTTTGCCACTCTACTCAGCGTTTTGCTGACGTGTTACACTCGTTACCTTTTTCAGGACCAGGTGTTGAGCAGCCAGGGTCGGCAGCTGCAGAGGACGCTGGGCCAAGTAGGGTCCAGTAGAGTTTACCACAGTCCTTGTACCTCTTTTGTTTCTGTTTTAGTGAGTAGTTTTTTGTTTCCGCTGTACTTTCTTTACCTGCAGTTCTTGTTATATGATAAATGTTGTTTTACTGTTGTGGTGGTACCTACTGTAGTAGTTTCTTTCCTTACTGCTGTACTTTCTTACTGTTAGTTATATTCATGCTGAATTTGGTTTATTTTACTGTCTTTTGGTTACTTCCTCGTTGGACGACTAGGTCTTGGGATTAGTCGAGTCGGTCTGGTTCTCGTGTCTCGTAGGGACTCGGGAACCGGGTCGTTACAAGATGGTATCAGAGCAAGGTCATCCCGAGAAGTGAATCAACTGACTGGAAAATAACCAATTCACATGTTTATAGCTGGAGTAGCTACCACAACATATCTCTTGACATGAGCTCTTAGAAGTTTTGTTAGGTACCGTCTGTTTTGACGTTTCCATTTTGCTTCGCGTCTCCTCGCAGGAGATGCCTCGTCGCGAGACTGGCCGCGGGCGCGGTCGAGGACGAGGTCGGCGAGGTGGACGTGCTGTCGTTGACGTCTCGGTGGACCAGCCACCACTCCCTGGCATCCAGGCCCAGGACCTCGCCAGACTGATACGGGATATTGTACGAGAGGAGCTCCACCCACCGCCCCAAGCACCTCCTCCTGGGGTTGTAGAGGGGGAGTCCTCTGTGGGACCACGCGACGGACGCGGCGCTGGACACGAGGGAGGGGATGGGCCCCTGCCACCCCCACCTTCCTCCGACACTTCTGTACACGAGGCACCTTCGCCTGGAGGTGCACCAGCACCTCCCCTACAGCGCCACTTCGAGCTTTTCGGACAGTTTCGGAAGCTGAAGCCCCCCTCCTTCAAGGGGGATGAGGACCTGACCGAGGCAGAGGACTGGCTTGAGCAGCTGGAGAAGATCTTCGACACCCTTCGCCCCCCGGTGGAGTGCCGCGTGGCCTTTGCCACGTACCAGCTGGAGAGTGCGGCACACCGGTGGTGGAGGGCGGTCCGGGGACAGGAGAGGGACGAGCCGACGTGGGACCAGTTCATCACCCTCTTCTGCGAGCAGTACTTTCCCCAGACGTGGCAGGACCAGAGGAGGCGGGAGTTCCACACTCTCCGCCACGGGACGATGACCGTGAGCGCGTACTGCACGCGTTTCTTGGAGCTGTCCCGCTTTGCAGCGACAGCGGTAGCCACTGAGGAGGAGCGCCTTTGGAGGTTCACCGAGGGGCTCCGGCCTGCGATCCGGGGATATGTCAAACCCCTGAAGCTGCCGACGTTTTCGAGGGTGGTAGAGGCAGCTATGACTTACGAGGAGACCAACCCATCCGCGCGAGAGACCGACGGCGGGCGGAAGAGGCCCTTTCAGCCAGACTTCTCACAGGGCCGGCGAGAACGGAGACACGTGACGTCCGCAGGAGAGCCGTCACACTGTGCAGGGCCATCAGTGGCCTTTGGGGGCCCTCGACAGGGGCTAGTCGCCAGCACCGGACCCCCGCCTAGCCGACAGCAGGGGCTCACTGAGGGCGGGAGTCGGGTTCCCCTCTGCTACCAGTGTGGCCAGCTGGGCCACGTCAGGAGGGACTGCCCGTCTAGGGCAGGAGGTCAGCAGATACTTCCCGCGCAAAGCACTGGAGGGCGCGCTGGAGGCTGCGGTTCCCAGGCGCGAGGAGGAGGACAGCAGTCGCGAGGAGGGTACCGGCCGGCACCTACCCGTCCGACGCAGAGTGTGGCTGCTTCGTCCGCACCTAAGGCTGAGGGGCGTATCAACGCCCTAACACACAGGGACGCCAGAGCATCGGGATCCGTGGTAGCAGGTATGGTTTCAGTTTCTGGCAAACTCGTTTACACGCTTTTCGATTCTGGCGCTACGCATTCGTTTGTCGCAGCCAGTTTCGCAGTTAGTTTGGACTAGGATTATACACTGTTAGGGAATCCGTTCGTAATCAGAGGTCCGAGTGGTCAGCTGTTTGTAGCTGAGGAGGTGTACACGGGTTGCGAGGTCAGCATCGGGGGACATAGCCTGCCAGCTGACCTGATTATGATACAGATGGAGGACTTTGGAGTGATTCTGGGGATGGATTGGCTGTCCGCTTACCACGCCTTGGTAGACTATTTTGAGAGGAAGATTGTCTTCTCCATTCCGGAGTTGCCTTCTTTCGAGTTTCACGGGCAGCCAGTGGATGGAGGTTTCAGGTGCATTTCGACACTTCGGGCGGCGAGACTTTTGAGCCAGGGGTGTGAGGGCTTCCTAGCTTGTGTGGTGGCAGAGCACAGCCCCGTGGCAGACTTCCAGAGCATCCCGGTGGTCAGAGAGTACCCCGACGTGTTTCCAGACGAGTTACCAGGACTACCGCCCGAGCGTGAGATCGAGTTTGAGATCTCACTAGTACCAGGGACTAGCCCCATCTCCACCGCGCCATACAGAATGGCACCGCTTGAGTTGCGAGAGCTCAAGTCCCAGTTGCAGGACCTTTTGGAGAAAGGTTTCGTGAGGCCCAGTGCGTCTCCCTGGGGAGCCCCGGTACTGTTTGTGAAGAAGAAGGATGGGACCCTACGCCTTTGTGTGGACTACCGACAGCTGAATAGGGTCACCATCAAGAACAGATATCCGCTGCCGAGGATCGACGATTTGTTTGACCAGTTGCGGGGTGCCACGGTGTTTTCCAAGATCGACTTGAGGTCTGGATACCACCAGTTGAGGATCAGGGAGACCGACGTCTCCAAGACAGCTTTCCGCACCCGGTACGGACACTACGAGTTTTTGGTCATGCCGTTTGGGCTGACCAATGCCCCCGCTGCTTTCATGGACCTGATGAACCAGGTGTTTAGACCGTACTTGGACCAGTTTGTGGTGGTTTTCATAGATGATGTACTCATCTATTCTAGAGATCGGACGCAACACAGACAGCACTTGCGGATGGTTCTGGACACTCTGAGACGACGCAGGTTGTACGCCAAATACAGCAAGTGCGAGTTCTGGTTGAGGGAGGTGACCTTTTTGGGTCATGTGATCTCTGGAGATGGCCTGGCGGTGGACCCCGCCAAGGTCGAGGCAGTGCTCAGGTGGGAGAGACCGCGTTCAGTCACTGAGATTCGCAGTTTCCTGGGACTGGCAGGTTACTACAGACGGTTCATCAGAGGATTTTCACAGATTGCGCGTCCTATGACACAGCTGACCCGGAAGGACGTGCCTTTCGCTTGGACAGACGCCTGTGAGGCGTGTTTTCTGGAGCTGAAGGAGAGGTTGACCTCGGCTCCCGTGCTCACCATCCCTGACAGTAGTGGTGGGTTCGTTGTGTACACGGACGCTTCCTTGCAGGGGTTAGGAGGTGTGCTCATGCAGAGGGGTCACGTGGTCGCTTACGCTTCGCGGCAACTGAAGCCCCATGAGCATACCTACCCTACCCACGATCTAGAGTTGGCAGCTGTTGTCTTCGCGCTGAAGACATGGAGGCACTACTTGTACGGTGAGACCTTCGAGATTTTTACAGATCACAAGAGCCTCAGATATCTTTTTGACCAGAAGGAGCTCAACATGAGACAAAGACGTTGGTTGGAGCTCCTGAAGGACTACGACTGCAGCATCTCCTACCACCCGGGAAAGGCCAATGTGGTGGCTGACGCCTTGAGCCGTAAGGCGCCCGCACGCTTGGCCAGTCTACAGTTACAGAGTTGGAGCCTTTTGGAGGGGGTGGGCAGTTGGCGACCTCTAGAGTTACGAGGGTACTGTGGGGCAGTGACGGTGACACGGCAGACCAGGCCAGAGTTGATAGACCGCATCATCACGGGACAGATGGCCGATCCGTACTTGCAGTCTTTGCGCGACAGAGTACTATCAGGGGACCCAGGGGACTTCTCTTTCACAGACCAGGTGTTACGCTTGAGGGGACGGTTGTGCGTCCCCAGAGACGAGGAGCTGTTGAGAGAGCTCCTGACTGAGTCACACGGTTCCAGATTCACCATACATCCCGGAAACACGAAAATGTACCATGACTTGAGACGCGAGTTCTGGTGGAGAGGGATGAAGCGGGATGTGGGTGAGTTCGTGCAGCATTGCTTAGTGTGCCAGCAGGTGAAAGCCGAGCATCAGAGGCCTGCAGGGCCGCTTCAGCCGCTTCCAGTGCCAGAGTGGAACTGGGAGAGCATCACCATGGACTTGGTGGTGGGCTTACCTGTTACCCAGCGAGGACACGACGCAGTCTGGGTAATAGTGGATAGATTGACGAAGACGGCACGATTCTTGCCGATCCGAGTCACTTTGGGACCAGCACAGTTGGCAGAGAGGTATATCCGTGATGTGGTGCGACTACACGGAGTTCCGCGGGAGATCGTATCCGACCGGGATACCCGCTTTACGTCCCAGTTTTGGGCTGAGTTTCAGCAGGCTTTGGGGACGAGGTTGAGGTTTAGCACGGCTTACCACCCCCAGACGGACGGACAGTCGGAACGCACGATACAGACACTTGAGGACCTTTTGCGTGCCTGTGTACTGGACTGGAGGGGCTCTTGGGAGGAGCACCTGCCCCTGGCGGAGTTTGAATACAACAACAGTTATCACTCGAGCATCGGCATGGCTCCCTACGAGGCTCTGTACGGACGGAAATGCACGGCACCCTTGAGTTGGGTTGAGGAGGGGACCAAGTGGGAGGTTGGCCCCAGGTTGATCCGTCAGAGTCAGGAGGTAGTTGAGCAGATCCACAGACGACTCCGCACTGTCAGGAGCAGACAGAAGAGCTACGCGGATCGCAGACGCAGAGAGGTGCAGTTCGAGGTTGGGGACCACGTCTTCCTTCGTGTTTCGCCCATGAAGGGCTTACAGCGGTTTGGGGTGAGAGGGAAGCTCGCGCCGAGGTTCGTGGGGCCCTTTGAGGTCCTGGAGTGGGTTGGACCCGTTGCTTACAGACTTGCCCTTCCCCCGCAGCTTTCTGGTGTGCACGACGTATTCCACGTGTCCAACCTCAGGAAATACGTAGCCGATCCCAGCCACGTACTGAGTCACGAGAGCGTCGAGGTGAGCGACAACCTGACCTACCCCGAGCGGCCAGTGCAGATCCTAGACCGAGCCGTCCGCAGGTTGAGACGAAAGCAAGTACCCCTGGTAAAGGTTTTGTGGAGGAGCCAGCGGTACGAGGAGGCTACCTGGGAGCCTGAGGCGCAATGCGGGAGCGGTACCCGGAGCTTTTCGCGGGTACGTCTTTTCGGACCGGCTTCGGTCCTCTTTGAGTTTGTTATGGTTATTTGGACATCCTTTTCCCGCACCCTAGTTGGCACAAGTTTCGGGGACGAAACTTCCTTTGAGTTTGTTATATTGTAACGAATGCGTGCCCCAGACGTCTTTTAAGACGTCTGGGAGGTGGCCCAGACGTCGGTCAAGACGTCTGGGATCACATCCAGACGTCTGAACAGACGTCTGGGATCGTTTCCAGACGTCTGGAAAATAGTTATTTTCGCACGGGAGAGTCGTCTGCGCGCCTGTGCACGCAGACCCGCGATTCCTCTCTCTCTCTCTCTTTTTCCCTCTCTCTCTCTGCGGCTGCAGGCGGCCTGCCACCCCCTCTCTCCTCCTCGCGCGGCCTTAAAAGGGCCACGCCTCCCCTCCAGTCTCCACCGATTCCTCCTTCTTCTCCTTCCTGTGCGCGAGAGCGAGCGGACGCGAGGGCGGCAGCGGCGGCCGCAGTGAGCGCGGAGGTGCGGCGTGCGAGGGCGGAGCTCTGCCGCGAGGGCGAGCTCGCCGGAGCGGCTTGGCCAGCCGGCGGAGGGTGCAGGGGGCGCGGAGCGACGCGGAGAGGGACCTGCTGCGGTCTGAGCAGCAGGAGCGCGAGGTGCGACGTGGGCGGCGTCGCGAGCGGAGGCCGAGCAGGGTCCTGATTCTGGAAAAATTTCCAGAATCAGACGTCTGGGTTGATAGCCAGACGGCAAGGTCGACGTCTGTAAGATCATACAGACGTCTGAAAGGTTAGTTTTCCGCCTTCTTCTTCCTTCTTGTCGACTGACCGTACTGAGGGAGGGGTGTTGGCTGTGCGCAGGTTCGCTGATTCGCCATCCTTTGCGAATCAGACGTCTGGAAGTTGTACCAGACGGCGGGAGTGACCTACTGATGAGAGCCTCATCATGAGCCATAACTAGCTCATTTTGACCTAATAAAGAAGACAAAAGCTCCTACATAACCTAGAAGAAGGCTTAACTAAAGGAACAAGTGCTCTGAGAAGAAAACATGAAATAAAGGTTAAAACTGCAATTTTGCCATTGCAGTAGATAAACAGGATTTCTTAGAGGCAAAACATGGGTCAAATGGTCTAAATGAGATAAAAAGTGGGTTGAGTCAAGCAGAAATGGGTTCATGTGCAATCTAAGAACTAAAAGACACTTGGTAACCCTAAAACAGACCCGCTTAAATTAACAAGGTTTCGGTCAGAACAAAAAGCAAGTAAACCCTCTACAAATCATGAAAAAAACATACTCTAGGGTTTATAACACTTAATTTGACCTTTGGAACCTAGTTTGACCTAGATTAGGGTCATAGCTCTTCAATTAACCTAATTTGGGTTTTTACGCAAAATATCCAGTCAAACAAGGTCAAACCTGAAATCTAACTTCTCCATTGGATTCCTTAGGTCCAAATTAGGTTTGTACCAAAATTTGGACCTAAGGAGGGGTCATCTTGACCTACTTTGCAATTTAGTACACCCAAATCACAAAGAGGTCCCTATCTTTTGAATATCCTTGCAGAGAGCCCCCTAGGTTCCTCGCCTTCTTTGCAAACCGGTCCTGCCGCCATTACTAGGGCAGAACCGAGCTCCGACGAAGTTTCGAGAGAGATGGCTCTCTAATTCCTCAGAGATTCTCTCCCAGAAATGGAAGGGAGATTCTCTGAGGAATTCCCTTCCTTCTAAAGCCAATCAAATTCGCTGGTGTGAACCCAATCTCTCGTGCGAACGCACGAGAGATGTGGGTATCTTTCTTCCTTCCAACTCCGGCGAACCGGCTGACCTAATTGCGCGTCTTTCACGCTCTGATAGGAGCGGCCAGCACCTATAAAACACCCCTCGGACCCGACCACTCATCTGAAGCTTGATTTTGACGGAGATCCCCTCCAAATTTCTTCTCTCCCATCTCCGGCCAAACGACCCACAAGCTCCGGCGACCGCTGTCCCTCCTTCTCGTCACTCTGCTGCCATACCAGCAGCAGAGTCCTCTCCGCCTCTTCCTCCCGCGGCGCGCTGTACCCTGCGCGCAAGCTCCTGACCTCATCTTCGTCGCCGCTTCCTCCCCCAGGGTCTTTCTTCCCCGACGACGGCAGTCACGAGCCGTCCTCTCCACTGCCTCCCTTCACTCCAGACAACCCCAGATACGTTCTCCATCCTCTCCTCTCTCTTTTCCCCCTGTTATCTCCCTTGATCGACCCTCGACAGACGCTAACCACCTCCATCGTCTTCGCCTCCGACCGCACTCCGGCGAGCCGCCCACACCACTCCAGCCCTCCACACGGCTCGCCAACCACCTCGGAAGCTCCGCCTCACCTCCAGGAACACACTCCACCCTCCCACTGCCACTCCAGCCCTCCACAACCACCCCCCGACCAACCCACCATCTCCGGCCACAGGTTGACCTAGGCACGCACGCCTAGGCCGACCTGCGGCCTGCTGCACTGCCCACCGCCTTCGCCGTGCCACGGCGAAGGTCTCTATCTATTCTGATTTGGCCGAGAGGCGCGTTTTGTGTACGACAGGATTCGAGCTGCTGCCGCCATGGACGACCTCTGATGAAGCTCCCGCGAAGCTCCAGGCACCCGGTCTTCCAGACTACAGGTGCTGCATACTAACGCAAGTGTCGCGAGGTGAACGAATCCAGCCGAGGAGCGCTAGCAGAGCCAGCAGCTGCGGGGCAATCGCACGACGAGGTGTCTGCAGGCGCGCGTGAAGGCGAGACCAGATAGTCCCACATCGTGGGATTGCAACCGGCAGGTACCGTATAAGTTGTTTTTACGCTTTATTCTTATCGCCTCGAAAGCACAGGGGTGAGGTCCCTCACTGACCCCACCCGCCTCGTCCGCGGCCTGACCACGCGGACCTGGCGGATCCGACCCGACCTAGACCTACGCACTCCTCGCGCATCACACACCTGCAGGTGCGCCTGGTCCCGGGTACGATCCGACCCGATTGAGACTGGCTCTGGTAGAGCGGTTAGAGTGAATTGCTTGAGAGAGAGACGCGCGGGTAGAGGGAGAAGGGTTAGGTTTTGTTCCCCTGTGCAGGCAGGCTGATTGCAGGAGAAGGACGTGGCCGCTGCAGAAGAAAGGAGAAGCAAGACAAAGAAGAAGAAGAAGATAAAGAAGAAAGGAGAAGCAAGACAGAAGAAGAAGAAAGAAAGAAGTCTTCGCAGGAGAAGAAGAAGAAGGACAAGGGAAGATTGCAAAGAGATCCGAAGGGCAAAGCAGAAGAAGAAAAAGAGAAAGAAAGATCACATTTAAGACGTCTGATACATAAATCAGACGTCTAATTCTATTTTTTTTACATCTTTCTTAAAAACTCTTTGAATCAATTATATTTGCATTAAACAGTTGTATTCTTGGGTTTTACAAAGTACTGAGTTTGCTCCCTGTGTTCGACCTCGGATACTCTAGTTGTTCGAGTAATAAAATTATTTGTTTAAACGTTTTGTCGGTTCTACTGCAACGTAATACGCCTTTAAATCCGCACAGAAACGTTGACAACACCTACAGACGTCCGTATGGACCATCGGACGTCTGGGATCTAGGCCAGACGTCCCCGCAGACTTCTGGACGTCTGGGAAACCACGCTGAACAGGTATTCTCTGATCCACCGTTTAAGACGTCTGGAAGGAGTTCCAGACGTCTGATTTTGCACAGTATCGTCTTTTTCGACTCGTTTAGGGCCCGTTCGGGCTCCGTTTTCCGCGATTCGAGTTGCGTTCTTTTCAGAATTAATTCCTCTACCCGTCAACAGTAGCTATACACTGTTTTGAGACACTCCTTGTGTTTGATCCTTGTGATAGGACCTCGTTCAGTTGCAGCCTTGAGAGTCGCGGAGGCACGCGGGATTCCCGATCACGCCCCCATTACTCCCGTTGTACCTGGTAGAGTGGCTTTAAGTATTAATAAAATTTGTTAAAGTATGGAACCATAACTAGAACCTAGGACATTGCATGAATCCTAGGAATGAGAAATATATGGAATGATAGTTCCTAGGTGTTGCATGAATCCTAGGACCGGAAAACTAGATTGTATGATAGACCCTAGGATATGGCATGAATCCTAGGATGGAAAAACTAGTGGAATATATAATAATGCAGTCTTGGAAAAATGGAAAGGAATATATGAAGCTGCCTGTAAATTGAATTCACAGCTGCCTGTTATGAATAAAGAAACATGATTGGGATCATGGTTGGTAAGAACGTGAAACTGGAAAGTAAGACATAAGATGTTCTAGAACCCTACGGGGAAGTAGGAGCGGAACTCCTGGAAAGCGAATGGAATAGAATTGGGGAAGTGAGCTGGCCCTTGAGTACGGAGTACCAAGGAGAGCGACTGTCCCCCTGTTTAGTGCAGAGCTGAGCTAGCCACCCCAGGGACCCGGGGGTTAGGACTGGCCACTCTGTACTGACTTGTTGGCCCTCGTGTACGTAGTACCGAGGAGAGCTAGTAGTGTTAGGAGAGTACTAGCTACCCCACGGGCCCCGGGGTTCTGCTAGCCTCCTTCACCGACTTGTTAGGCCCACTAGGGCAAACCAGGGTAGTCAGGCGAGGGTGCGCGGACTGTGGAGGGGCAAGGCCCCGGTTTGGTTACTGTGGAGGGGTTGGACCCCTGTTACTGAGAGGGCTCTGCCCTGGTTCCGTGCTGTGCTTTGGGCGCACCCGTTAACGGAAACGACTGACCGCGTGCCAGTGCAGGCTAGCTACCTGTGCGTTTATCGCGCGTGCCGTAGTCACCGTTACGTCTGTCAGTGACCTTGGGGTGGTTGACTGAGGGTAGGATCACCACGGGGGACTCTCCCGGCCAGGAGAGCACCACGTGCTACTTCTACTTTCGGAAAAGACTGCAATCAAGATCGTTCCCATGAGGACATTCGAGATCAAGTAAAGGATCTGAGAAATAAATGAAATAGTGAGAAAAATTGAAAGATGTGAATAAAGGAAGTAATAGAACATAACAGCTACTGTACACTCTACTGTTGCCTTTAGTTAGTTTTCCACTCTACTCAGCGTTTTGCTGACGTGTTACACTCGTTACCTTTTTCAGGACCAGGTGTTGAGCAGCCAGGGTCGGCGGCTGCAGAGGACGCTGGGCCAAGTAGGGTCCAGTAGAGTTTACCACAGTCCTTGTACCTCTTTTGTTTCTGTTTTAGTGAGTAGTTTTTTGTTTCCGCTGTACTTTCTTTACCTGCAGTTCTTGTTATATGATAAATGTTGTTTTACTGTTGTGATGGTACCTACTGTAGTAGTTTCTTTCCTTACTGCTGTACTTTCTTACTGTTAGTTATATTCATGCTGAATGTGGTTTATTTTACTGTCTTTTGGTTACTTCCTCGTTGGACGACTAGGTCTTGGGATTAGTCGAGTCGGTCCGGTTCTCGTGTCTCGTAGGGACTCGGGAACCGGGTCGTTACAAGAGGAATCTTGCAGTCCTGAGGCCTGGAGCAAGCGTGGAGCTTCTTCAAGTTCCCGTCAATGGCGGCCGGAGCTTGAGATCTGTTTGACACAAAAATTGCCTCGCGGCCTAATCAGATCACCGGGGGACCTTCGCCGTGTCACAGCGAAGGTGAAACACTAGGTGGCAGGCCGTGGGACGGCCTAGGCATGCATGACTAGGTCGCCCTATGGCCGAATGGATGGGTGTGTTCGAGGGACTGTTGGGTAGGTGTAGGGGGTCTATGGACAGGAGGAGGTTATTCAGTGAGGTGAGGCGGAGGTTATGCGATGGTCGGCGAGGCGTGTGGGGCTGCAGAGCAATGGGAGCGTCTCGCCGGAGGGTGGCTGGAGATGAGGAAGGTGGTGGTGAACAGCGGCGGTCGAGGGATGTTTGATGAAATAAAATGAGGGAGATGAAAAGAGGGGATAGAGGAGAATAGTTTTAACCTAACAAAACGGACGAAGGGGACGAGGAGGCGGACGGCAGTACCTGCTGTCGCGGAGAAGAAGATGTCCAGTGGAGGAAGATGGCGACGACGACGGGGCTAGGGCAACTCATGCAAGCGTTGCGCAACGCAGAGGAGGATGAGGAGGACGGCTCTGCCACTGGTTTTGTGGCAGAGCGAAGAGGAAAAGGAGGGGGGCTCGTCGGAGCTCGCTGGACCTCTTGGTCGAAGAAGGAGATGAATTTGAGGAGGAATCCCGGCCAAGTCGAGCTGAGGAGATGCGGCCGGAGTTAGGGTTTAATTTATAGGTGCTGGCCGTGCTTCTGGTGTGTGGAGGGCACGCCTTCTGCCACCAATGTCTCGCCGGAGATGGAAGGTAGTTAGATACCCAAATCTCCCATGCGTTCGCACGAGAGATTGGATGCAAATTAGGGGTTGTGATCGGCTCAAATGGAAGGAGATTCCTCAGAGAATCTCCCTTCCAATTCTGGGAGGGGATCTCTGAGGGATCAGAGAGTATTCCCTCTCTAATCCTCGCCAGAGAGGGTTTCTCTCCCCAATAATGGTGAAGGGACCTGATTGTAAGATTGGCGAGGATGCTACGGGGTTCTATGTGATGGTTTTCAAAAGATAGGGACCAAAATGTGATTGGGTGTACTAAATTGCAAAGTAGGTCAAGATGACCTCCCCTTAGGTCCAAATTTTGGTAAAAACCTAATTTGGGCTTAAGGAATCCAATGGTGAAGTTGGATTTTAGGTTTGACCATGTTTGACTGAACATTTTGCATAAAAACTCAAATTAGGTCAATTAATGAGCTAGGACCCTAATTTAGGTCAAACTAGGTTCCAAAGGCCAATTTGAATGTTCCAAACCCTAGGGGATATTTTTCCATGAATTTTAGAGGATTTACTTGATTTTTATCTTGACCAGAACCTTGTTGAATTAAGCAGGTCTATTTTAGGGTTACAAAATGTCATTTAATTCCAAGATTGCACATGAACCCATTTCTGGTTGAATCAACCCACTTTTTATCTCATTTAGACCATTTGACCTATGTTTTGCCTCTGAGAAATCCCGTTTATGTACTGCAATGGTAAAATTACAGTTTTAACCTTTATTTCATGTTTTCTTCTCAGAACACTTATTCCTCCAATTAAGCCCTCTTCTAAGTTATGTAGGAGCTTTTATTCTCTTTATTAGGTCAAAATGAGCTAGTTATGGCTCATGATGAGGCTCTCATAAGCGGGTTCAGTCTGCACGCGCATGCACGCAGACTCGCAATCGTACGTCGCAAAACTTAAATTCCAAACGTCTGGGAAGGCATCCAAACGTTTGGACCAACTCCCATACGTCTTAAAAGATGTTTGATGTCCTGGGTCTTAACAACATAACAATCTCAAAGGAAGTTTCATCCCCAAAACTTGTGCTAACTAGGGTGCAGAAAAAGAATAATATACGCAACAAATTCAAAGAGGACCGAAGCCGGTCCGAAAAGATGTACCCTCAAAGAGCTCCTGGTACCGTTCCCGCATCGTCGCCTCAGGCTCCCAGGTGGCCTCCTCGTACCGCTGGCTCCTCTACAAAACCTTCACCAAGGGTACTTGCTTCCGTCTTAGACTCCGGACTGCTCTGTCGAGAATCTGCACTGGCCGCTCGAGGTAGGTCAGGTCGTCACCCACCTCGACGCTCTCGTGACTCAAGACGTGATTGGGATCGGTGACGTACTTCCTGAGGTTGGACACGTGGAACACGTCATGCACACCAGAAAGCTGGGGAGGGAGGGCAAGCCTGTAAGCAACGGGTCCAACCCGCTCTAAGATCTCAAAGGGTCCCACGAACCTCGGCGCGAGCTTCCCTCTCACTCCAAACCACTGCAGGCCCTTCATGGGCAAAACACGAAGGAAGACGTGATCCCCAACCTCAACCCAACTCAAGGGTGACGTATACCTCCGTCCGTATAGAGCCTCGTAGGATGCCATACCATTGCTCGAGTGATAACTATTGTTATATGCAAACTTCGCCAGGGGCAAGTGCTCCTCCCAAGAGCCCCTCCAGTCCAGTACACAAGCACGCAAAAGATCCTCAAGTGTCATTATCGTGCGTTCAGACTGTTCGTCCGTCTGGGGGTGGTATGCTGTACTGAACCTCAACCGCGTCCCCAGGGCTTGCTGAAACTCAGCCCAAAATTGGGACGTAAAACGGGTATCTCGGTCGGATACGATCTCCTGCAGAACTCCGTGTAGACGTACTACGTCGCAGATATACCTCTCTGCCAACTGTGCCGGTCCCAAGGTGACTCGGATCGGTAAGAAACGCCCCGTCTTCGTCAATCTGTCAACGATTACCCAGACTGCGTCATGTCCTCGCTGGGTAATAGGTAAGCCCACCACCAAGTCCATGGTGATGCTCTCCCACTTCCACTCAGGCACTGGAAGTGGCTGCAACGGTCCTGCAGATCTCTGATGCTCGGCCTTCACCTGCTGGCACACTAAACACTACTGTACGAATTCACCCACATCCCGCTTCATCACCCTCCACCAAAAGTCGCGTCTCAAATCATGGTACATCTTTGTGTTTCCGAGATGTATAGTGAATCTGGAACCATGTGCTTCAGTCAGGAGCTCTCTCAACAGCTCCTAGTCCCTAGGAACGCACAAACGTCTCCTCATGCACAGTACCTGGTCTGTAAAAGAGAAGTGTCCAAGGTCTCCTGACAGCACTCTGTCCTGTAACGACTGTAAGTACGGGTCAGCCATCTGCCCTGTGATGATGCAGTCTATCAGCTCTGGCCTCGTCTGTAGTGTCACAGTTACTGCCCCACAGTGCCCCAGTAACTCTAGGGGTCGCCAACTGCCCATCTCCTCCAAGAGGCTCCAACTCTGCGCCCGTAAACTGGCCAAGTGGGCGGGCTCCTTCTGGCTCAAGGTGTCAGCCACCACGTTGGCCTTTCTCGGGTGGTAGGAAATGCTGCAGTTATAGTCCTTCAGGAGCTCCAACCAACGTCTCTGTCTCATGATGAGCTCCTTTTGATCAAACAGGTACCTGAGGCTCTTGTGATCTGTGAAAATCTCAAAGGTCTCATCGTACAAATAGTGCTTCCAAGTCTTCAGCGCGAAGACGACAGCTGCTAGTTCCAAGTCGTGGGTAGGGTAGCTATGCTCATGGGGCTTTAGTTGCTGCGAAGCGTAAGCGACAACGTGACCCCTCTTCATGAGCACACCCCCTAACCCCTGCAAAGAGGCATCTGTGTACACAACAAACCCGTCACTACTGTCTGGGATGGTGAGCACGGGAGCCGAAGTCAGGCTCTCCTTCAGCTCCTGAAAACACACCTCACAGGTGTCTGTCCAAGTAAAGGGCACATCCTTCCGGGTTAACTGTGTCATAGGACGTGCAATCTGTGAGAAGCCCCTGATAAACCGCCTGTAGTAGCCTACCAGTCCCAAGAAACTGCGGATCTCTGTAACCGTACGCGGTCTCTCCCACCTGAGCACTGCCTCGACCTTGGCTGGGTCCACACCCAAGCCATCCCCGGAGATCACATGACCTAAGAAGGTCACCTCCCTCAACCAGAACTCGAACTTGCTGTATTTGGCGTACAGCCTACGTCGTCTCAGTGTGTCTAGTACCATCTGAAAGTGCTGTCCATGTTGCGTCCGATTTTGAGAATAGATGAGCACATCATCAATGAATACCACCATGAACTGGTCCAACTACGGTCTAAACACCCGGTTCATCAAATCCATGAAGGCAGCGGGGGCATTGGTCAACCCAAACGGCATGACCAGAAACTCGTAGTGTCCGTACCGGGTGCGGAAAGCTATCTTGGAGACATCTGCCTCCTTGATCCTCAGCTGGTGGTATCCGGACCTCAAGTCGATCTTGGAGAATATCGTGGCACCTTGCAGCTGATCAAACAAGTCATCAATCCTCAGCAGCGGATACATGTTCTTGATGGTGACCCTATTCAGCTGTCTATAGTCCACACAAAGGCGTAGGGTACCATCCTTCTTCTTTACGAACAATACCGAGGCTCCCCAGGGAGACGCACTAGGCCTCACAAAGCCTTTCTCCAAAAGATCCTGCAACTGAAACTTGAGCTCTCGCAACTCAAGTGGTGCCATCCTGTACGGTGCTGTGGAGATGGGGCTGGTCCCCGGTACCAGTGAGATCTCAAACTCGATCTTACGCTCGGGTGGTAGTCCTGATAGCTCATCTGGGAACACGTCGGGGTACTCTCTGGCCACCGGGATACTCTGAAAGTCTGCCACAGGGCTGGGCTCTGCTACCACACAAGCTAGGAATCCCTCACACCTCTGGCTCAAAAGTCTCGCCGCCCAAAGTGTAGAAATGCACCTGAATCCTCCGTCCACTGGCTGCCCGTGGAACTTGAAAGAAGGCAACTCCGTTATGAAGAAGACGATCTTTCCCTCAAAGTAGTCTACCAAGGTGTGGTAAGTGGACAGCCAGTCCATCCCCAGAATTACGTCAAAATCCTCCATCTGTATCATAATCAGGTCAGCGGGAAGGCTGTGTCCCCCAACACTGACCTCACAACCTATGTACACCTCCTCAGCTACAAACAGCTGACCACTCGGACCTTTGATCACGAACGGATCCTCTAACAACATATAGTCCTACCCCAAACTAACCGCAAAACTGGCAACGACAAACGGGTGTGTAGTGCAAGAATCAAAAAGCGTGTAAACAAGTCTACCGGAAACTGAAACCATACTGTTGTCAACGTTTTTTGTGCGGGTTTAAAGGATGTCACGTTGTAGTATAACCGACAAAACGTCTAAACAAATATAAAGAATTTTATTACTCGAAGATCGGAGTATCCGAGGTCGAACACAGGGAGCAATCTCAGTACTTTGTAAAACCCAAGAATACAACTGTTAAATGCAAATATAATTGATTCAAAGAGTTTTAAAAAAAAGATTTAAAAAAGTAGAATTAGACGTCTGATTTATGTATCAGACGTCTTAAATGTGATCTTTCTTTCTCTCTTCCTTCTTCTCCTTTGTGCTTCTGTATCTTTCCTTCTTCTGCTTTGCCTTTCTGATCTCTTTGCAATCTTCCCTTGTCCTTCTTCTTCTTCTCTGCGAAGACTTCTAATCTTTCTGCTTTCCTTCTCCTGCGAAGGCTTCTTTCTTCTTCTTCTGTCTTCTTCTTTGGCTTGCTTTTCCTTCTTCTACAGCGGCCAAGTCCTTCTCCTGCGATCAACCTGCCTGCACAGGAGCAAAACCTAACCCTTCTCCCTCTACCCGCGCGTCTCTCTCTCTCAAGCAATTCACTCTGAGCTGCTCTCCCAGAGCAACAGGCATAATCGGGTCGGATCGTACCCGGGACCAGGCGCACCTCAAGGTGGTGTGATGCGCGAGGAGTGCGTAGGTCTAGGTCGGGTCGGATCCGCCAAGTCCGCGTGGTCAGGCCGCGGACGAGGCGGGTAGGGCCAGTGAGGGACCTCACCCCTGTGCTTACTGAGGTGATAAGAGTATATCACAAAAACAATTTGTAGTGTACCTGAGGTTTGTAATCCCGCGATCTGGGACTAAAGGTTCCGCCCTTCCTTTGCCTGCGCCCGCAGACTCTCGTATGCAATTGCCCACGCTGAAGGCCCTGCTGGTGCTCCTCACTGAACTCAGTCACCACGCGACACTTGCGAGAGTCTATTGCACCTGCCGCCTGGGAAGCCTGACGCCTGCTGCTGCTCCAAGCTTCCTGCTGCTTCGACTATTAATGGCGGCCGGGGCGTTCACCTGAGATTCCACAAAATGGCCTATTGGCCCAATCAGAATAGCTGGAAACCTTCGCCGTAGCACGGCGAAGGCGGTGGGTGATGCTGCAGGTTGCCGGTCGGCCTAGGCGTGCGCGCCTAGGTCAACCTGTGGCCGGAGATGGTGGGTTGGTCAGGGGGTGCTTGTAGAGGTCTGGAGTGGCAGTGATGGGGTTGAATGGGTTCCTGGTGGTGAGGTGAAGCTCACGAGGTGGTTGGCGAGCCGGGTGGGGGGGGGCTGGAATGGTGGAAGCGGCTCGCCGGAGTGAGGTCGGAGGCGAGGAAGATGGAGGCGGTGAGGTACTGTCGAGGGGTAATCAAGTAAAATAGTTGGGGGAAAAAAGAGAGGAGAGGATGGAGAACGTATCTGTGATTGTCTGGAAGGAAGGAAGGTGGCGGAGAGGACGGCTCGTAACTGCCGTCGTCGGGGAAGAAAGACCCTGAGGGAGGAAGCGGCGACGAAGACGAGGTCAGAAGCGCGCGCGCGGGGTACAACGCGACGCGGGAGGAAGCGGCGGAGAGGACTCTGCTGCTGGTATGGCAGCAGAGCGACGAGAAGGAGGGGAGGAGGTCGCCGGAGCTTGTGGGTCGTCTGGCCGGAGATGGGAGAGGGAGGAATTTGGAAGAGATCTCCGTCAAAATCAAGCTTGCCCTCTGCGGTAGGGTTTGGGGTGTCTTTTATAGGTGCTGGCCGCACCTACCAGCGCGTGAAGATCGCGCAATTAGGTCTGCCGACTCGCCAGAGTTGGAAGGAAGGTGGATACCCAAATCTATCGTGCGTTCGCACGAGAGATTGGGTTCACACCAGCGAATGTAATTGGCTTTACAAGGAAGGGAATTCCTCAGAGAATCCTCCTTCCATTTCTGGGAGGGAATCTCTGAGGGATTAGAGAGCAATCTCTCTCGAAACTTCGCCGGAGCTCGGTTCTGCCCTAGCAATGGCGGCAGGACCGGTTTGCAAAGGAGGCGAAGAACCTAGGGGGCTCTCTGCAAAGGTATTCAAAAGATAGGGACCAATTTGTGATTTGGGTGTACTAAATTGCAAAGTAGGTCAAGATGACCTCTCCTTAGGTCCAAATTTTGGTACAAACCTAATTTGGACCTAAGGAATCCAATGGTGAAGTTGGATTTTAGGTTTGATATCGTTTGACTGGACATTTTGCGTAAAAATCCAAATTAGGTTAATTGAAGAGCTAGGACCCTAATCTAAGTCAAACTAGGTTCCAAAGGCCAAATTAAGTGTTCTAAACCCTAGAGGATGTTTTTCCATGATTTTTAGAGGGTTTACTTGCTTTTTTTTTTGACCGGAACCTTGTTAATTTAAGCGGGTCTGTTTTAGGGTTACCAAGTGTCATTTAGTTCCTAGATTGCACATGAACCCATTTCTGATTAACTCAACCCACTTTTTATCTTATTTGGACCATTTGACCTCTGCTTTGCTTCTGAGAAATCCCGTTTATGTACTGCAATGGTAAAATTACAGTTTTAACCTTTATTTCATGTTTTCTTCTCAGAGCACTTGTTCCTTAGTTAGGCCTTCTTCCAGGTTATGTAGGAGCTTTTATCTTCTTTATTGGGTCAAAATGAGCTAGTTATGGCTCATGATGAGGCTCTCATCACATACCTACCACCACTGATCCCGAAGCTCTGGCATCCCTGTGTGTCAGGGCGTTGATACGCCCCTCAGCCCTAGGTGCGGACGAAGCAGCCACACTCTGTGTCGGACGGGTAGCCGCTGGCCGGTATCCTCCCCGTGACTGCTGTCCTCCTCCTCGCGCCTGGAAACCGCGGCCTCCTGCTCGCCCTCCAGTGCTCGGTGTGGGAAGCATCTGCTGACCTTCTGCCCTAGACGGGCAGTCCCTCCTGATGTGGCCCTGTTGGCCACACTGGTAGCAAAGGGGGACTCAACTCCCGCCCTCAGTGGGTCCCTGCTGACGGCTGGGTAGGGGTTCGGTGCTGGCAACTGGCCCCTGTCGGGGGCCCCCAAAGGCCATTGATGGCCCCGTAAAACGTGACGGCTCTCCTGCAGGCGCCACGTGTCTCATCTCTCGTCAGCCCTGTGAGAAGTCTGGCTGATAGGGCCTCTTCCGCCCGCTGTCAGTGTCTCGCGCGAACAGGTTGGTCTCTTCATACGTCATAGCTGCCTCCACCACCCTTAAGAACGTAGGAAGCTTCAGGGGTTTGACATACCCCCGAATCGCAGGCTAGAGCCCCTCGGTGAACCTCCAAAGGTGCTCCTCCTCAGTAGCCACGGCTGTCGCTACGAAACGAGACAGCTCCAGGAAACGTGTACGGTACGTGCTCACGGTCATCGTCCCCTGGTGGAGAGTGTGGAATTCCTGCCTCCTCTGGTCCTACCACGTCTAGGGAAAGTACTGCTCACAGAAGAGGGTGACGAACCGGTCCTAAGTCGGCTTGTCCCTCTCCTGACCCCTGACCGCCCTCCACCACCTGTGTGCCACGCTCTCCAGCTGGTACGTGGCAAAGGTCACGCGACACTCCACAGGGGGGCGAAGGGTGTCAAAAACCTTCTCGATTTGCTCGAGTCAATCCTTCGCCTTGGTCGGGTCCTCATCCCCTTTGAAGGAGGGGGGCTTCAGCTTCCGGAACTGTCCGAAAAGCTTAAAGTGGCACTGAAGTGGAGATGCTGGTGCGCCTCCAGGTAAAGAAGCCTCATGCTCGGAAGTGCCGAAGGAAGGTGGGGGCAGTGGAGGCCCATCCCCTCCCCCGCGTCCAGCGCCATTCCGTCGCGTGTTCCCACAGAGGAATCCCTCTCCGCCGCCCCAGGGAGAGGTGCTCGTGGCTGCGGGTGGAACTCCTCTCGCACGATATCCCATATTAGCTGGGCGAGGTCCTCGGCCTGAATGGCCGGAAGCAGTGGCTGGTCCACTGAGGCATCGGGCTCGACACGCCCGCCCCTCCGACCTCGTCCTCGGCCGCATTCGCAGCCCACCTCGTTAGTCCCGCATCGAGGGATCTCCTGCAAGGAGACACGAATACAGAATGGAAAAACGTCAATACGAATCGATATCTAACGGAGAAGTCTAAGAACAAATGTCAAAAGATACGTTGTGGTGGCTACTCTACTTACAGACACGTGAATTGGTTATTTTCCAGCCAGTTGGTTCACTTCTCGGAATGACCTTTCTCTGATACCATCTTGTTACGACCCGATTCCCAAATCCCTACGAGACACGAGAATCGGACCGACTTGACTGCTTCCAAGACCCAGTCATCCAACGAGAAAGTAACCAAAAGAGCAGTAAAATAAACCACATTCATCATGCATGTAACTAACAGTAACAAAAGTACAGTAGTAAAGAAAAGAACTACTACAGTACACACCACCACAACAGTAGAGAATTAAACAGGTACATAAACATGATGCTTACAATAAAAGAGTACAATTGTAACAGAAAATACTCACTACAACAGAAAAAATGGTACAGTAGGTACAACACAAGTAAAACTACTGGGCTCTACTAGGCCCAGCACCCTTTGCAGCGCAGGCTCTGGCTGCTCAATACCTGGTCCTGAAAAGGTGACAAAGGTGACACGTCAGCGAAGCGTTAAGTAGAGTGGCAACCAACTAGCTAAGAAAATGGTAAGGTGGATAAGTAGCTGTTATTTTTAATTTCTTTCTTTATTTTCTATTTACACATTCTGGAATTATTCCTCAGATCTTTCTCTTGATCTCGAATGTTCCTCGTAGGAACGATCTTGATTACAGTCTTTTCCAAAAAGTAGAAGTAGCACGTGGTACTCTCCTGGCTGGGAGAGTCTCCCGTGGTGGTCCTACCCTCAATCAACCACCCCAAGGTCACTAACAGATGTAACGGTGACTACGGCACGCACGATAAATGTACGGGTAGCTACCCCGCACTGGCACGCAGTCAGTCGTTTCCATTAACGAGTACGCCCCAAAGCACAGCACGGAACCAGTATAGAGTAGAGCCCTCTCAGTAACAGGGGTCCAGCCCCTCCACAGTAACCAAACAGGGGTCTTGCCCCTCCACAGTCCGCACACCCTCGCCTGACTACCCTGGTTTGCCCAGTGGGCCTAACAAGTCGGTGTAGGACGACTAGTAGAGCCTCGGAGCCCGTGGAGTGGTTAGCGCTCTCTCTACACTAGTAGCTCTCCTTGGTACAGTGTACGCGAGGGCCAAAAGTCGGTACAAAGTGGCCAGACCTAACCCCGGGTCCCTGGGGCAGCTAGCTCTGCTCTGCACTAACAGGGGGACAGTCGCTCTCCTTGGTACTCCATACTCAAGAGCCATCTCACTTCCCCAATTCCATTTCATTTACCTTTCAGGAGCTCTACTCTTAATTCCCCGTAGGGTTCATGCTCATATTTCTCTAGCCAAGCCATTTTATGTTTCATCATTTCAGTTTTTATTCCCATATAGCCTGTGTTTCCAATAATTAGTATACATTCATATACAAGTAGCTGTTATCCAGTTACAGGCAATTATCATTTTTCTTTCTACTTTTCCAAGACCGCAATTTATGTATTCACGACATTTGTTTCAGTGTTTCTGTTCCTAGGATTCATGCCATACCCTAGGATCTATCATTCAATCTAGTTTTCCAGTCCTTGGGTTCATGCCATACCTTAAAATCTATTATTTATCTCACAAGTGCATAAATGTTGATAATTAATCAAGGGGAACCACTCTACCCGCAAAATTGGGAATACTGGGGGCATGATCGGTAGGTTCGCGTGCCTCCGCAACCCCTAGAGCTGCAACAGAATGAGGTCCTATCACAAGGATCAAACACAAGAAAATACTCATAATAGGATACAAGTACTTTAAACAAGTAGAGGAACAATTTCTGAGAAGAGTGGAATTTCAAACGCGGAAATCGGACTTCGAACGGACCCTAAACGGGTCAAAAACGACAATACTGCCCTAAATCAGATGTTTGGAACACATTCCAGACGTCTTAAACGATGGTTCAGATCACACCTCACTCCTGCACTGTTCTTCAGACGTCCAGGATCTCGGTGAACCATCTGGACTTAGTTCCAGACATCTGACTGTCACTCCGGACGTCTGGAGACCCTTTCCGCCGTCTGGTGCTGTGCCCAGACATCTAATCTGTGTGGGAGGGCGTGCCCTTGCACCTTCCCGAATGAAACCTACACGCGTACGCAACCATCCTTAACACGGCAATGAGGCAAAACCCTCGGCGGAATGACCTGCATGGCCGTACCCGCAAAAGGAAGAGGAAAAGAAATATTGTACCTTTCAGACGTTTGGATCTTCCTCCAGACGTCTCCCATGTCGTCTGGACGTAGGTCCAGACGTCTGATTTTGGAAAAATTTCCCAGAATCAGGACCTCCTCGCCCTCCGCCTGCTGCGCACGGACGTGCCGCGCCGCACTAGCCTGCTGGCTGAGCTGCAGCAGCAACGGGGCAACTTCCCCAGCACCGTGCTCCCGCTGCGTGCCTGCCGGCAAGCCCTGATTGCTTCGGCGAGCTCACCCTCTCTTCCTCATGCGCTTCGCCTCCTCCCTCCCGCTGCACCTCCTCCTCCCTGCGCACACCTGGCAGTAGCTGCTGCCCTCGATCTCTCACCCTCACGATGTCACTGGAAGAAGGAGGAGGAGACAGTGGAGTGGTGGTGAGGGAGAGGGAAGGGGGGAAAGAGGCTATTTGAAGGCGCTGGGGGAGAGAGAGGAAGAAAAAGAAGGCACCTGCAGGATGGGGAGGGAAGAGAGAGAAGAAAAGAGGGCAGCGGGTTCAGTCTGCGCGTGCATGCGCGCAGACTTGCAATCGTACGCCGCAAAAATTAAATTCCAGACGTCTGGGAAGGCGTCAAGACGTCTTACCAGATGTTTGGACCAACTCCCAGACGTCTTAAAAGACGTTTGATGTCCTGGGTCTTAACACCTATACTTAGGTATTATTTAGAGTAGTTGTATATGACTAACATAGTGTAGTATTAATTAATTTTTAGTGTATGTTTAGTTGTAAATTTGTTTAAGACATTTTAATACTTATTAATTGATTCTTTTGTATATAATTAATCAATTCATTCATTAATTGCTTCATTGATTCTTATTGTAAATAAGATTAACATTTTTGAATTAAAATAATATTTTTGGACATAGAAAGTGATGTATGTTAATAACTGACTCTCAGTGAATGACTTAGAATAAATTAGTAAAAAATAAATAAATAAATAAAATGGCGTGAGATCTATTTGCATTATCACAAATATATTACAACAACGATATTTAAAACACCATTTTTATTGTAACATGATTGTTGAGCTCACCAAGCTCCCCACAAATGAAAATATAATGTGATTGGCGATATCTTTTGTTTCAAAATGCAGTTGATGCTCCCCGTCCCTTGCTTCTGAAACTTCTCACCTATTTTTTGAAAGCTTGTTGGTTTGTAAGCTGGTTAGTTGGGTTTTTTCTGTTAACTTTTTTAGTTATGTTGAACCTAGCCTTTTCTTTCACATCATGAACAATGAATCCTCCTCGAGTATGGTTATCACTAAGGGTCTCATTTGTTTTGTTTGGTTTAATGTGTGGTGGGCTAGAAACAAAATGAGAAATGAAACTTTTCAGCTAGTAAACCTAGCTCATTTTCTTTGTAAAAGTTGGAGGAACTTCTAGATGGCTAAATGGTTACAATCTACTCACCTTAAAAATGTTGCTCTCAATTGGGTCTGCCCTATTGTGGCTTTTAAAATCAATGTCATGGCTTATGATGAAGGCAATCACAGCCATTTGGGGTGGGTTATTCGATATCGGTTGGGAAATTTTGTTAAGGTGACTGTGGTTAAGTTTGAAATTATGCCTCTTGAGATATCCCTCATTACAGCTATTACTCATGCTCTATCTTACTCTACTTATGACTACCTCCAGGTCGAGATGGAATCCACTTTATTGTATTACTAGTGGGTAGGTAAACTTCAAGTTGCTTGGCAGGCAAGACGGTATTTCTATTCCCTCTATCGTTGCTTACAGAGGATACAATTTATAGATTTTGTGCATCCAATGGTCAATGTTGCTTCTTACAGGATTGCGATTCTTGGAGATGGTTAGTGGAAATGCTTTTGATCAATGCATGACCTCCCTCACCGAAATGTGGGGATTCTCACGCTTGACCAAATCCAAATGCCCTACATCATTTCTTAATTCGCTAAGGAGGGCTCCTACATTTAGAAGCTCATAGGTTGTTTTATGATAGCCATAGGTTGTCGCCTTTTTCTTAGTTTACTGGGTTGCTTTGATTTTATTTCTTCTCCTTTTTATTATATAATAAGTCACAAGTCGTAATCAGCTTTTTTCGTAATGGCAGGTTTAGATTTGATTCTCGTGCTTTATTTTGGTAACCTCAAGGAAATTGGAGATGAATAAAATTAACTCTTGAATTATCTAAAATTAAGAATAAAAAAAAGTAGATAAGCTAAAAGTCCTAATTATTTTGTGCATTGATAATGAAACTTTGGTCCCGTCTACTTGCCCAAATGAATTCACGTTCTGCGTGCGTTTGCTCAGCTGGCTTTGTAGGCCCCTTCTTCGGAGATTTCTATTGTGGTGACGCCACAATTATGGTACGTTGATCTCGAAGCATTTGCTGTTCAACGGTTCAACTTGCATCATGCATCAAAGGCCACTCAATGATGGTAAAGCCTTGAGTTGCTATTAATGCACCTTCAATTTTGTGGAGGGGATGGGGGATCGAGTTGGAAGCACCCGTACGTATTCAATGAACACATAAATAGGGTTCTCCTCTCAAGTTGGAGCGACAACAAATGTACTCATATATACATAGCAGCGGACGTTCAACTACCCTAATAATTAATTAATTCTATTATCCCATATTTAACGACGAAGTTCCCATGCAAAAAGTAAAATAGGTATGCATTCAAGAATAAGCACAGAGATAACGATGATGAAAGCTACCCTTGCGTGCATAAGAAAAAAAAAAAAAAAACCTGGCGTTGTCATCGTACGTAGCTTAGCAACCTCTTTTCCTGTGAACCTGAATGATGGATTTTAATTTATGGCTTTCTATAGATTATGTGAAGTCCAATCAGATGATTTAATGTAATAAATACTCTACGTAAATCCTAATCATTTGTCTAATTGTCGCAAAGGGCCTCAATAATTTAAGATTGGATTCTCACGAATTGGTTGCATATGTGTTTTGAGTTAATATCTTTACACTTAAATTCTTTATCCATACTTTTACCATCAACATGAATTCTATCATATGAAGAGCACAATCTCAACTATATATATATAACACAACATTTGAGTGTTTCTCAATTTCTCCATTAAAGGCAAAAAGGAAAAAAAGGATAGAAGAAATTGAGTAATATTCTATTGCACATGTGTAATATATATATTCCTAAGAGATTGTTGAAACAGATCCCTAACATGAAGAAAACCAAAATAGTTTCCCAGGAACTCTCCTCAAATGAATAGCCGAAGACAAACCAACGGAGCCACTTCTTAGATATAATCAGTAACTTTGATGGCTTGCTAATACTATCTATACTACCATCATAAATAAAACTCCTCTCATTGGTAGACACTTATGAAAACACCTCTCTCCTCCACGGGTGAATATGAGTGTGCAAGGTTGTTGGGTGGAACTTGAGCTCAGGGCTCAATGTAAAGTTGAAGAATCACTATCCCTTTTTCAAGAAAACACTGGAGCCAATCTTACTCATTTCTCATTTTATGGAGGCTAAAATGATAGAGAGGTTAGACCAATACCTATCAAATATTAAAAAAAAAAAAAAAAAGATCATAACTCATAACTTAATACAAACGATCGAAACATAAAAAAAAATGATAATCCAAAAGGACTTAACAACCTATACAAGACATTTGAATCTTACCAAGAATGACGAGACCTTGAATGCGATGCGGTAACCATAGGAAAGAGACAGGAATTGTCCGGAAGATTCACTATCTATTGGAAGAGAGTTGATAACAGAGGATGATTTCGAGGATCAATGTTCACATGCTTTCGAATGTGAGATATATGTACTCTTCCTTAATTTTAAGAGGATCCATATCATGAAGCCACTTTGTTATCGTTCTTCCTGTGATCGATAAACGATGAAGAGACGTGCATGACGCTATTCTCGAGGGCAACTTCGATGGAAAACCTTCGGGAACGTTGAAAAGAGCAAATCATGAATGCTGAGAGAGTTTGTCTCAGTTGGAAAAGGACAGGCCATCGGAAGGGCTCGAGAATGATTAATTTGGTGTGAAATTTTGATCAATTAATAATTTTAAACCAACAAAGAAATAAATAAAGATCGAATATAGAAGAAGTCCGAGTCGATCCCCGAAGGAAATAAATTTTTTGTTTTTCTTTCTTCTTTAATTACTATCTAAACCAATAGCATTAGGTATCTTTCATTTTCATATTTTGTTTGGCATTTTTAGATGCAATAAACTAAAAGCATGAACTAAACTACAAAATAGGGGTCTAAAATTGCAAATAAATAACTTGATATAATTCTAAAAATCTTGTTAAATTCTTTGGAAAATCGAAACTACATAAAGAACGCAGCAAAATCTTAAAGATAAGGATTGAACCGTAAAAGAGGTTTTTCCTTCCTATTTTTTCTATAGAAAATTTTACAGGGGAAATTTTGTATGATACTAATGATATACCATAGGAATCTATGATAAAAATAAGAAATTTTGAATATACAGATTTAGTGGAGTAGATGCAAAAACAATAGCAAAATTAAAAAAATTAAAATGTAAACAACTAGGTACTTATTAAATGAGAAGAATAACTTAATTCTAAAGGTTTTATTAACGAGAGATTGTGCAAGAATACAATTAAGAATGGAAAAGAAATGCAAAAGGAACAAAATCTAACGAAAAATAAAAAGGCAAATAGGACGGAGACCAAGGTAACATCATGAACAAGATGGGAGATTGGAGTGTGAGGGCGAAATCGGGAGGAGTGTCGAAGGCCATACACTCGTAGGAGAGGAGGGTGAGAGACGGAGAGTGGTTAAATGCCTTTGCCGGAGGGTTGATGGGGGTATTTCTAAGGGTGCTTAGGAGCCTAATTAAATTCGGATTAGGATTAAGGAGTCTGAAATAATGAAAATAAAAATTTATTTGATCTCAAAGCTCCTTTACTTCAGATTAGGAATGGGATTTGCAGCTCTAAATAAGCTACTGGATGCAGGAATGCACCAAGTATGTATATGTTTCCCCTCAAAAGTACGCCTGCTGGGCTATTTTTTTTAATTTTATTATGTTTTCTTCTGCGGCTAACCCAATCAAGAGCCTAAATGGGCCTTTAGTGCAAAAGCATGCGGCCCGTTTCCTTCCCGGCCTCCAGGAACCACAATGGAGGGGATTAAAATATGGGCGCTGGTCGGCTGTGGTGTATGTCGAAGTGTACACCTCCCTTTATCTAATGGTAGGGTCCACCACCGAGGGTGGGTCTGACTTACTTACGTTTGTTTGACCCGGTGACTGCTCTACCAAAAGAAATATATAAAATACTTTTGATGCAGAGAAAGTAAGGGAAGATATTTATTTGGATAATAAAATAAATGGTGAGAGAATAAAATTATTGATATATTAATATGATGTAAGTAAATATTTATTTAATATTAAAATGTGAAATAAATATTTATTTAATATGAAAAATAAGAATAAAAGATATTAATAAATATTTATTTAATATTAAAATAAAAAATACATATTATTAAAATTTGATTAAAAAAAACTAATCTACCGATAATCTACCTGGAAACAGGACCTAAGATTTTCCATAAAATTAGAGCAGGAGGTTTGAAGTGATAAATAATTAAATAAAATTTATTTTAGGTCAAAAGAACATTCCCTCTCAATTGAAGACTTCCTGTTACGAATGAGCCATTTCAGACGTCTTTTAAGATGTCTGGGAGGTGGTTTAGACATCGGACCACACGTCTAGAATTACTTCCAGACGTTTGGGAATCAGTTATTTCGGCACCCGTGTTTCATCTGCGCGCTCAGGCGCGCAGACCTGCGTACGATCTCTCTCCCTCTCTTTTTCCCTCTCTCCTGCGACCGCAGGCTACCCTCTGTCGCGCTCTCTCTCCTCCTCGCGCAGCCTTAAAAGGCCACGCCCTCTCCCTCACTCCCATCATCTCCGTTCCCTTCCTCTTCTCCTTCCAGCCGGTGCGCGAGAGCGAGCGCGAGTGAGGCGGTGGCAACGACAGCCGCAGTGAGCGTGGGAGGAGGTGCTGCGTGTAGGAAGAAGCGCTCGGCCGTGAGGGCGAGCTCGCTGGGGCTTCTAGGGCCGGCCGGCGGGGGCCGCAGTGGGTGCGGAGCAACGCGGGAGGATTGCTGCGGCTCGAGCAGCAGGCGGACGAGGCACGGCGCGGCCGGGCGTCTCGAGTGGAGGGTGAGTCGCGCCCTGGTTCTGGAAACTTTTCCAGAATCAGACGTCTGGGATTCTAGCCAGACGACGGGAACGACGTCTGGAAGACTGTCCAGACGTCTGAAAGGTGAGTTATTCCGTCTTCTTCGTTTTCTTCGATTGACCGTACTAAGAGAGAGAGGAAATGGGTACGCGCAGGGTCTGAGATTCGCATCCAACGCAAATCAGACGTCTAGCTGCAGTGCCAGACGACTGCAGCGACTTCCAGACGTCCAGGGTGACCATCGGACGTCTGGGAACTAGGCCAGACGCCCCCGCAGGCTTCTGGACGTCTGAGAGACCACGCAGAGCAAGGTAACCCCTGATCCACTTTTTAAGACGTCTGGAATAAGTTCCAGACGTCTGATTTTGCACTGTTTCGTTGTTTTTGACCCGTTTAGGGCCCGTTCGGGATCCGTTTTCTGCGTTTCGAGTTGCGTTCTTTTCGGAATTAAATCCTCTACCTGTCTACAGTAGCTGTATACTATTTTGAGAAATTCCTTGTGTTTGATCCTTGTGATAGGACCCCGTTCCGTTACAGTCTCGGGGGTTGCGAAGGCACGCGGGATTCCCGACCACGCACCCAGTTCGCCTGTTGTAACCGGTAGAGTGGCTTTAAGTATAGTATGTTAAATTATGAAATCATAAATAGAACCTAGGACATTGCATGAATCCTATGAATGAGAAATAGATTGAATGGTAAATCCTAGAGTATTGCATGAATCCTAGGGCTGGAAAACTAGATTGTATGATAGATCCTAGGATATGGCATGAATCCTAGGATGGGAAAACTAGTGGAATGTATGAATACTGCAGTCTTGGAAAATGTGGAAAGGAAATAATAGCTGCCTGTGAATTGAATTAACAGCTGCCTGCTCTGAATAAATAAACGTGATTAAGAACATGGATTGTAAGAACGTAAAACTGGAAAGTGAAACCTGGATGTTCTAAGTTAAAAGAGCTGGAACCCTACGGGGAATTAGGAGTAGAACTCCTGGAAAGTGAATGGAATAGAATTGGGGAAGTGAGCTAGCCCTTCAGTACGGAGTACCAAGGAGAGCGACTGTCCCCCTGTTTAGTGCAAAGCGGAGCCAGCCACCCCAGGGACCCGGGGTTAGGACTGGCCACTCTGTACCGACTTGCTGGCCCTCGTGTACGTAGTACCGAGGAGAGCTACTAGTGTAGGAAGGTACTAGCTACCCCACGGGCCCCGGGGTTCTGCTAGCCTCCTACACCGACTTGTTAGGCCCACTTGGGCAAACCAGGGTAGTCAGGCTAGGGTGTGTGGACTGTGGAGGGGCAAGGCCCTTGTTTGGTTACTGTGGAGGGGTTGGACCCCTGTTACTGAGAGGGCTCTGCCCTGTACTGGTTCTGTGCTGTGCTTTGGGCGAACCCGTTAACGGAAACGACTGACCGCGTGCCAGTGCGAGTTAGCTACCCGTGCGTTTATCGCACGTGCCGTAGTCACCGTTACGTCTGTCAGTGACCTTGGGGTGGTTGACTGAGAGTAGGATCACCATGGGGGACTCTCCCGGCCAAGAGAGTAGCACGTGCTACTTCTACTGTTCGGAAAAGACTGCAATCAAGATCGTTCCCATAAGGAACATTCGAGATCAAGTGAAGGATCTGAGAAATAGATAAATTGTGAAATAATAGAAAGGCATAAATAAAGGAAGAAAGAAAATTAAAATAGCTACTGTACACTTTACTGTTTCTTTAGTTTAGCTGCCACTCTACTCAACGTTTTGCTGACGTGTTACACTCGTTACCTTTCAGGACCAGGTGTTGAGCAGCCAGGGTCAGCGGCTGCAGAGGACGCTGAGCTGAGTAGGGTCCAGTAGAGTTACCACTGTTCTCTTGTACCTCTTTTTGGTTCCACTGTAGTGAGTAGTTCTTGTTTCCGCTGTACTTTTCTTTACCTGCAGTTCATATTATGTTATGAATGTTGTTCTACTGTTGTGGTGGTACATACTGTAGTAGTTTCTTTCCTTACTGCTGTATTTTCTTACTGTTAGTTATATTCATGTTGAATGTGGTTTATTTTACTGCTCTTTTGGTTACTTCCTCGTTGGACGACCAGGTCTTGGGTTTAGTCGAGTCGGTCCGGTTCTCGTGTCTCGTAGGGACTTGGGAATCGGGTCATTACAAGATGGTATCAGAGCAAGGTTGTCCCGAGAAGTGAATCAACTGACGGGAAAATAACCAATTCACATGTCTATAACTAGAGTAGCCACCACAACATATCTTTTGACATGAGCTCTTAGACGTTTCCGTTTGGTATCGTTCCGTAGTGACGTGTTCCATTTTGTTTCGCGTCTCCTTGCAGGAGATGCCTCGTCGTGGGACCAGTGAGGCGAGCTGCGGGCGCGGCCGAGGACGAGGTCGACGAGGTGGGCGTGCCGTTGCCGACACCCCAGTGGACCAGCCACTACTCCCGGGCATCCAGGCCTAGGACCTCGCCCGGCTGATACGAGACATTGTACGAGAGGAGCTCCACCCACCGCCCCGAGCGCCTCACCCTGGGGCTGTGGAGGGGGAGTCCTCTGCGAGACCACTCGACAGACGCGGCGCTGGACACGGGGGAGGGGATGGGCCGCCGCAACCCCCACCTTCCTCCGACACTTCTGTGCACGAGGCACCGTTGCATGGAGGTGCACCAGCATCCCCACTGCAGCGCCACTCCGAGCTCTTCGGGCAGTTCCGGAAGCTGAAGCCCCCTCCTTCAAGGGGGATGAGGACCCGACCGAGGCAGAGGACTGGCTCGAGCAACTGGAGAAGATTTTCGACACCCTTCGCCCCCCGGTGGAGTGCCGCGTGGCCTTTGCCACGTACCAGCTGGAGAGTGCGGCACATAGGTGGTGGAGGGCGGTCCGGGGACAGGAGAGGGACGAGCCGACCTAGGATCGGTTCGTTGCCCTCTTCTGCGAGCAGTACTTTCCCCAGATGTGGCAGGACCAGAGGAGGCGGGAGTTCCACACTCTTCGCCAAGGGACGATGACTGTGAGCGCGTACCGCACGCGTTTCTTGGAGCTATCCCGCTTTGCAGCGACAGCAGTAGCCACAGAGGAGGAGCTCCTTTGAAGGTTCACCAAGGGGCTCCGGCCTGCGATTCGGGGGTATGTCAAACCCCTGAAGCTGCCTACGTTTTCGACGGTGGTGGAGGCAGCCATGACTTACGAGGAGACTAACCTGTCTGCGCGAGACACTGACGGCGGGCGGAAGAGGCCCTTTCAGCCAGACTTTTCACAGGGCCGACGAGAGAGGAGACACGTGGTGTCCGTAGGAGAGCCGTCACGTTTTACAGGGCCATCAGTGGCCTTTGGGGGCCCTCGACAGGGGCCAGTAGCCAGCACCAGACCCCGCCCAGCCGACAGCAGGGACCCACTGAGGGCGGGAGTCGGGTTCCCCTCTGTTACCAGTGTGGCCAGCCGGGCCACATCAGGAGGGACTACCCGTCTAGGGCAGGAGGTCAGCAGATACTTCCCGCGCAGAGCACTGGAGGGCACGCAGGAGGCCGCGGTTCCCAAGCGCGAGGAGGAGTACAGCAGTCGCGAGGAGGGTACCGGCCAGCACCTACCCGTCTGACGCAGAGTGTGGCTGCTTCGTCCGCACCTAGAGCTGAAGGACGTATCAACGCCCTGACACACAGGGACGCCAGAGCTTCGGGATTGGTGGTAGCAGGTATGGTTTCAGTTTCCGGCAGACTCGTTTACACACTTTTCGATTTCGGCGCTACTCACTCGTTTGTCACAGCCAGTTTCGCAGTTAGTTTGGGCCAGGATTATACGATGTTAGAGAATCCGTTCGTAATCAGAGGTCTGAGTGGTCAGCTGTTTGTAGCTGAGGAGGTGTACACGGATTGCGAGGTCAGCGTCGGGGGACATAGCCTGCCAGCTGACCTGATTATGTTACAGATGGAGGACTTTGGAGTGATTCTGGGGATGGATTGGTTGTCCGCTTACCACGCCTTGGTGGACTGTTTTGAGAGGAAGATTGTCTTCTCCATTTCGGAGTTGCCTTCTTTCGAGTTTCACAGACAGCCAGTGGACAGCGGTTTCAGGTGCATTTCGGCACTTCGGGCGGCGAGACTTTTCAGCCAGGGGTGTGAGGGTTTCCTAGCTTGTGTGGTGGCAAAGCCCAGCCCTGTGGCAGACTTCCAGAGCATCCCGGTGGTCAGAGAGTGCCAGGACTACCGCCCGAGCGTGAGATCGAGTTTGAGATCTCACTAGTACCAGGGACCAACCCCATCTCCACTGCGCCATACAGGATGGCACTACTTGAGCTACGAGAGCTCAAGTCTCAGTTGCAGGACCTTTTGGAGAAAGGTTTCGTGAGGCCCAGTGCGTCTCCTTGGGGAGGCCCGGTACTGTTTGTGAAGAAGAAGGATGGGACCTTACGCCTTTGTGTGGACTACCGACAGCTGAATAGGGTCACCATCAAGAACAAATATCCGCTGCCGAGGATCGATGACTTATTTGACCAGTTGCGGGGTGCCACAGTGTTTTCCAAGATCGACTTGAGGTCTGGATACCACCAGTTGAGGATCAGGGAGACTGACATCTCCAAGACAGCTTTCCGCACCCGGTACGGACACTACGAGTTTTTGGTCATGCCATTTGGGCTGACCAATGCCCCCGCTGCTTTCATGGATCTGATGAACCGGGTGTTTAGACCGTACTTGGACCAGTTCGTGGTGGTTTTCATAGATGATGTACTCATCTATTCTCGAGATCAGACGTAGCACGGACAGCACTTGCGGATGGTTCTGTACACTCTGAGACGACGTAGGCTGTACGCCAAATACAGCAAGTGCGAGTTCTGGTTGAGGGAGGTGACCTTCTTAGGTCATGTGATCTCTGGAGACGGCTTGGCGGTGGACCCAGCCAAGGTCGAGGCAGTACTCAGGTGGGAGAGACCACGTTCAATCACTGAGATTCGCAGTTTCCTGGGATTGGCAGGCTACTACAGACGATTCATCAGAGGTTTTTCACAGATTGCACGTCCTGTGACACAGTTGACCCGGAAGGACGTGCCCTTCGCTTGGACAGACGCCTGTGAGGCGTGTTTTCTGGAGCTGAAGGAGAGGTTGACCTCGGCTCCCGTGCTCACCATCCCTGACAATAGTGGCGGGTTCGTTGTGTACACGGACGCCTCCTTGCAGGGGTTAGGAGGTGTGCTCATGTAGAGGGGTCACGTTGTCGCTTACACTTCACGGCAACTGAAGCCCCATGAGCATACCTACCCTACCCACGACCTAGAGTTGGCAGCTGTTGTCTTCGCGCTGAAGACTTGGAGGCACTACTTGTACGGTGAGACCTTCGAAATTTTCACAGATCACAAGAGCCTCAGATACCTTTTTGATCAGAAGGAGCTCAACATGAGACAGAGACGTTGGTTGGAGCTCCTGAAGGACTACGACTACAGCATCTCCTATCACCCGGGAAAAGCCAATGTGGTGGCTGACACCTTAAGCCGTAAGGCGCCCGCACACTTGACCAGTTTACAATTACAGAGTTGGAGCCTTTTGGAGGAGGTGGGCAGCTGGCGACCTCTAGAGTTACGGGGGTACTATGGGGCAGTGACTGTGACACGGCAGACTAGGCCAGAGCTGATAGACCGCATCATCACAGGACAGATGGCCGATCCGTACTTGCAGTCCTTGCACGACAGAGTACTGTCAGGAGACCCGGGGGACTTCTCTTTCACAAACCAGGTGCTGCGCCTGAGGGGACGGTTGTGCGTTCCCAGAGACGAGGAGCTGTTGAGAGAGCTCCTGATTGAGGCACACGGTTCCAGGTTCACCATACATCCCGGAAACACGAAGATGTACCACGACTTGAGACGCGAGTTTTGGTGGAGGGGGATGAAGAAGGATGTGGGTGAATTCATACAGCAGTGCTTAGTGTGCCAGCAGGTGAAAGCCAAGTATCAGAGGTCTGCAGGGCCGCTACAGCTGCTTCCAGTGCCAGAGTGGAAGTGGAAGAGCATCACCATGGACTTGGTGGTGGGCTTACCTGTTACCCAGCGAGGACACGACGCTGTCTGGGTAATTGTGGATAGACTGACGAAGACGGCACGATTCCTGCCGATCCGAGTCACTTTGGGACCAGCACAGTTGGCAGAGAGGTATATCCATGATGTGGTACAACTACACGGAGTTCCGCGGGAGATCGTATCCGACTGGGATACCCGCTTTACGTCCCAGTTTTGGGCTGAGTTTCAGCAGGCCTTGGGGACGAGGTTGAGGTTTAGTACGGCTTACCACCCCCAGACGGACGGACAGTCTGAGCGCACGATACAGACACTTGAGGACCTTTTGCGTGCCTGTGTACGGGACTGGAGGGGCTCTTGGGAGGAGCACCTGCCCCTAGCGGAGTTTGCATACAACAACAGTTATCACTCAAGTATCGGCATGGCTCCCTACGAGGCTCTGTACGGACAGAGGTGTACGGCACCCTTGAGTTGGGTTGAGGTGGGGACCAAGTGGGAGGTTGGCCCCAGATTGATCCGGCAGAGTCAGGAGGTGGTCAAGCAGATCCACAAGCAACCCCGCACTGTCAGGAGCAGACAGAAGAGCTACGCGGATCGGAAACGCAGAGAGGTGCAGTTCGAGGTTGGGGATCACGTCTTTCTTCGTGTTTCGCCCATGAAGGGCCTGCAGTAGTTTGGGGTGAGAGGGAAGCTCGCGCCGAGGTTCGTGGGGCCCTTTGAGGTCCTGGAGCGGATTGGACCCGTTGCTTACGGACTTGCCCTCCCCCCGCAGCTTTCTGGTGTGCACGACGTGTTCCACGTGTCCAACCTCAGGAAGTACGTAGCCGATCCCAGTCATGTACTGAGTCACGAGAGCGTCCAGGTGGGCGACGACCTGACCTACCCCGAGCGGCCAGTGCAGATTCTAGACCGAGCTGTCCGCAGTTTGAGACGAAAGCAAGTACCCCTGGTAAAGGTTTTGTGGAGGAGCCAGCGGTACGAGGAGGCTACCTGGGAGCCTGAGGCGGCAATGCGGAAGCGGTACCCGGAGCTTTTTGCGGGTACGTCTTTTCAGACCGGCTTCGGTCCTCTTTGAGTATGTTATGGTTACTATGACAGTTTTCCGCACCCTAGTTAGCGCAAGTTTCGGGGATGAAACTTCCTTTGAGTTTGTTATATTGTTACGAATGATCCACTTCAGACGTCTTTTAAGACGTCTGGGAGGTGGCCCAGACGTCTGGAACCACTTCCAGACGTCTGGAAATCAGTTATTTCGGCACGCGTGTTTCGTCTACGCGCTTGAGCGCACAGACCTGCGTACGCTATCTCTCCCTCTCTTTTTCCCTCTCTCCTGCGGCCACAGGCTACCCTCTGTCGCACTCTCTCTCCTCCTCGCGCGGCCTTAAAAGGCCATGCCCTCCCCTCACTCCCGTCATCTCCGTTCCCTTCCTCTTCTCCTTCCAGCCGGTGCGCGAGAGCGAGCGCGAGTGAGGTGGTGGCAACGACAGCCGCGGTGAGCGTGGGAGGAGGTGCTGCGTGTAGGAAGAAGCGCTCGGCCGTGAGGGCGAGCTCGCCGGGGCTGCTAGGGCCGGTCGGCGGGGGACGCAGCGGGCGCGGAGCGACGCGGGAGGACTGCTGTGGCTCGAGCAGTAGGTGGATGAGGTGCGGCGCGGCCGGGCGTCGCGAGCGGAGGGCGAGTCGCGCCCTGGTTCTGGAAACTTTTCCAGAATCAGACGTCTGGGATTCTAGCCAGACTACGGGAACGACGCCTAGAAGACTGTCCAGACGTCTGAAATGTGAGTTATTCCGTCTTCTTCATTTTCTTCGATTGACCGTACTAAGAGAGAGAGGAAATGGGTACGCGCAGGGTCTGAGATTCGCATCCAACGCGAATCAGACGTCTGGCTGCAGTGCCAGATGACTCGAGCGACTTCCAGACGTCTGGGGTGACCATCGAACGTCTGGGAACTAGGCCAGTCGCCCCCGCAGGCTTCTAGACGTCTGAGAGACCACGCAGAGCAAGGTAACCCCTGATCCACTTTTTAAGATGTCTGGAATAAGTTCCAGACGTCTGATTTTGCACTGTTTCGTCGTTTTTGACCCGTTTAGGGCCCGTTCGGGTTCCGTTTTCAGCGTTTCGGGTTGCGTTCTTTTCGGAATTAAATCCTCTACCTGTCTACAGTAGCTGTATACTGTTTTGAGAAATTCCTTGTGTTTGATCCTTGTGATAGGATCCCATTCCGTTGCAGTCTCGGGGGTTGCGGAGGCACGCGGGATTCCCGACCACGCCCCCAGTTCGCCTGTTGTAACAGGTAGAGTGGCTTTAAGTATAATATGTTAAATTATGAAACCATAAATAGAACCTAGGACATTACATGAATCCTAGGAATGAGAAATAGATTGAATGGTAGATCCTAGAGTGTTGCATGAATCCTAAGGCTGGAAAACTAGATTGTATGATAGATCCTAGGATATGGCATGAATCGTAGGACAGGAAAACTAGTGGAATGTATGAATACTGCAGTCTTGGAAAATGTGGAAAGAAAATAATAGCTGCTTGTGAATTGAATTAACAGCTGCCTACTATGAATAAATAAATGTGATTGAGAACATGGATTGTAAGAACGTGAAACTGGAAAGTGAAACCTGGATGTTCTGAGTTAAAAGAGCTGGAACCCTATGGGGAATTAGGAGTAGAACTCCTGGAAAGTGAATGGAATAGAATTGGGGAAGTGAGCTGGCCCTTGAGTACAAAGTACCAAGAAGAGCGACTGTCCCCCTGTTTAGTGTAGAGCGGAGCCAGCCGTCCCATGGACCCGGGGTTAGGACTGGCCACTCTGTACCGACTTGCTAGCCCTCGTGTACGTAGTACCAAGGAGAGCTACTAGTGTAGGGAGGTACTAGCTACCCCACGGGCCCCGGGGTTCTGCTAGCCTCCTACACCGACTTATTAGGCCCACTGGGGCAAACCAGGGTAGCAGGCGAGGGTGCACGGACTGTGGAAGGGCAAGGCCCCTGTTTGGTTACTGTGGAGGGGTTGGACCCCTGTTACTGAGAGGGCTCTACCCTGTACTGGTTCCGTGCTATACTTTGGGCGCACCCGTTAACGGAAACGACTGACAGCGTGCCAGTGCGGGTTAGCTACCCGTGCGTTTACCGCGCGTGCCGTAGTCACCGTTACGTTTGTCAGTGACCTTGGGGTGGTTGACTGAGAGTAGGATCACCACGGGGGACTCTCCCGGCCAGGAGAACACCACGTGCTACTTCTACTATTCGGAAAATTCTGCAATCAAGATCGTTCCCACGAGGAACATTCGAGATCAAGTGAAGGATCTGAGAAATAGATAAATTGTGCAATAATAGAAAGGCGTAAATAAAGGAAGAAAGAAAATTAAAACAGCCACTGTACACTTTACTGTTTCTTTAGTTTAGCTGGCACTCTACTCAGCATTTTGCTGACGTATTACACTCGTTACCTTTCAGGATCAGGTGTTGAGTAGCCAGGGTCAGTGCCTGCAGAGGACGCTGGGCAGAGTAGGGTCCAGTAGAGTTACCACTGTTCTCTTGTACCTCTTTTTGGTTCCACTGTAATGAGTAGTTCTTGTTTCTGCTGTACTTTTCTTTACTTGCAGTTCATGTTATGTTATGAATGTTGTTCTACTATTGTGGTGGTATATACTATAGTAGTTTCTTTCCTTACTGCTGTATTTTCTTACTGTTAGTTATATTCATGTTGAATGTAGTTTATTTTACTGCTCTTTTGGTTACTTCCTCGTTGGATGACTAGGTCTTGGGTTTAGTCGAGTCGATCCGATTCTCGTGTCTCGTAGGAACTTGGGAATCAGGTCGTTACACCTCCTATGCTCAATAAAATGTAATTAAAGTATGATTAAGTCTTGTTCGTAATATTTTAGACTTCATAAATTGAATTGGTACTTATGGCCTTCTGAAATCAAATAAGTCACTAATCGTCTCATGTAAATTAAACATAATCAAAGGGTTAGGTTATTTGTGAAATTTAGATAGGGCTTCAAATTAAACTAGGTTTTAGTCTTAGTTCCTAGTGTAAAAGTTAAAATCATAATAAAATTATATTACTCAAATATTGTTGTAATAAAAAATATCAAATCACAATTTGCTAAAGGGATTTTATTTATCTATTATCATATAAAAGTATAACATGATTTTCAACTGGTGAATGTTGATTTTCGATCAGTGAAAAATCAATAAACTACACGTTGCAAAATGTACTGGGAAAAAATATTATATAAAAGTTTAACATGATTTTTAACTGTTGCATTTTAGTTTTCAATTGGTGGAAAACTAACACATCGTACATTGCAAAATACATAAGCGGAAAAAACACTGATTGAAAATCAAACACACCGCGCGTTGCAAAATCCAATGCCTAGTATATTTTTATTCACAATCGGTATCTTAGATTTGATTTATACTGTTTGATTTTGTATTAATTAACTATCAATCTAATTATGTATTATTTCACATTCTTGCAGAAACATACTAAATATTGATTTCTAATGGAAGAGCACAAGATGAGGAGGTCAATAACGAAGATGGAACTCAAAACGAATGTACTTGCAGCATGCAAGAAAAATGAGAAAAAGAAAAGACTAAAATGAAAAGAGAAGAGAGGGAAGAGGAGAGAGAGGGACAAAAATATATATATAAAGAAATAAATGACAAGGAGATATAGAACATGAGAGAGAGAGGTAGTGCACTTAGCTTTGTGTGAACAAAGAAGGTTGGATAGTCACGATTTTCAAGGAGAGTGCCATTGCTGAGTAAACAATGAGTGTGGATGTGAACTTTGTCATGAGAAAAATCCATCAATAGTGCAGTAAACAATTCCTCCTCAATGGAGGTTCACTTTGATTAAGGATTATTTGTTAACAATTAAGCTAAAGGATGTTGGCAAATAAGTGTGATATGCATGTGAAATAATTCATTATCAAAGGTAGATGGATACAAGTGTCAACCTCACAACAACGATAATTGCCACATGTAGCATGGCAAGTGGTTGTGTTTTGGAGAGTAGTGTGCAACTGGTCTTCATCCAATGTGGCTGTTTGCTTGAGAGACATGTTATGTGATAACTAAAGAATTTGAGGAGAATACCTCTTCTCCTATTTCATCACATCAATCTATCACATTGTATCACATTAGCATTAATATATATAAAAATCTATCACCTTTGAGTTTAGGATTTAGGATTTAGGGTCTAGAGTTTAAGTTTTGGGTTTAGGTTTCGAAAAGTGATTTTACATATAGAAAGTAATTTTTCACTTCAAATGTGATTTTTTACCTTTGCGTTTAGGGTTTAGGATTTAGGGTACTCTAAACCCAAATGTGAAAATTCACTTTTTGTAGATGATCACTTTGCATAGGCGATTAGCTCTACTTGTTGCTCCTACTCCTACCGGCAATGAGGCTTTTGATGGGTGGGGAGTGGTGGGGCCAAGGCACCTTAGACACCTCATAGTGAGCATGTAAAGGGCTTGTTGACGGTACTCATCTAGGAAGAGGTCTTGGCTAAGTCCCTCCTTGGCAAGGGTATCAAAGACATTTTTGCAGTTCAGGGGCTTGACCAAGGCCACCGTATTACTTACCCGGAAATGTTGAAGTTAGGCACAGTGAAATCCATCTGGCTTTTCTAGCAGGCACTTCTCCTTATCAACTTCATTGCACCTAATGAACCTTACGAGGTCACTATTTCATATTTACGACTCAATCTAGTCTCTTAGGTCTTGGCAGTTCTCCATCGCATGGCCATTCTCTCGGTGGTAAAGGTAGTATTGGAGGGGGCAGTGGAACGTCGAGTTGGTTTGTGGAGAGGACCTCCTCCAAGTTGTCTGCCTAGTTGCAAGTTAGGGGGGTGTACTCTTGATACCTTGCTTGGTGTTGTTGCTCTCCACAGTCGTCCTGGTAGTTTTGATGAAAATCTGTCACTTGGTTATGTCTTCAATTGGTTTGCTCACCGTCTTCCCAACCTTGCTTCTAAGTCTCGTGGTGGATCTAAGTCTACCTGCCAGCATTATTCACTTAGGCTTCTTCAAGGCAGGAGTGGAAAGACTCGTCTTTGGCAGCATGGTGATTTTCCTAGTCTTAAAGCTCCACAATGTCACTTAAAGGAAGGTCCTCCATGTTTTTCTAGAAACCATGATCTAGAAGCTCTTGCTTAAAAGAATAGATCGTGATCTGGTTGTGGGGTCACCTATGCCTAAAATATTGGGTCTTGAACCTATTTAGGTAGGCCTTGAAGGTCTCCCCCTTTCTGTAACTGACCTTGACTAGCTTCTCAAGGTTATCCTTAGTTCATTGTTGCCTTGAGAAATACTAGCAGAACTTCTCTGCCAGCAAGTTATTGACCCACTAATGAGTGCTATCGATCAAAGTGAGGGGAACACCTTTCACATGATCCCATCTAGGAACCTATGGATTAGCATGTGCTGGCAGTAATATTTGATGAATACCATCAGGTCAGTTGTGCCATCATACTTAAGGAGGCCGAGTGCTTGAAGTGTAAGGGGAGCAAGGCATTTGTCACTTAGTACTGAAGAGGAAGGTGGAGATGAATGGCTTCCTCTAGATCTCCCTTATAGCTTGGGCGACCTACTGGATGATGTTCGATAACTAGTTGTCTTGACGAGGAGGAGCCACATGAGGGGAGGAGTGAAAATTTACCTTCGAGATTCTGAGCAACTTATTAATGACCCACATAGCTTGACAGACCAGTTGTTGCAGTTCTTCAACTTGTTTTCTGAGGCAGGCATTCTCCACCTCAACCTAGCAAGGGCATGCACCATCCTATTTCTCAGGTTGGGGATCCCATCCCTCCAACCCTGCCTTTGCATTCAACATTGCCTCCTTGTGAGAATGCACATCACAGGACTCCACCAGTTTTCATTGTTCCTCATGTATGTCTTTTACAATCTCTTCGCATTTTCTCTCTTTCTCTTTCGCTTGGTAGAGCGGGTAAGGGGGGCCTACATGCTGAGGGTCTAAATGTCAATATAGTTTGCCTCATTTTCCTCCTTTTATAACTAATCGAGCTCCAAAATACTTGAGTTGATTAAGTAAATAATCAATCACATAAATAAGGCACAAAATTGGTAACTCAGTTCTACCTATACGGTGTACATCTAGAAAGGCAATCTAACCCTCAAGGAAACACTAAAAATTCTCTTTAGTACAATGGGAGTGATTACCCTTTTCTTGTGTACATTCAACCCTTTTTATAAGAGGTTTAAGGCCTTATTAATTACATGTAATCATTCCCTTTTTCGGGAGTACAATATGTTCTTCACTTCCCAAGGACTCGCCTTGTCTTTGTGTCATTCTGCCTTCTTTGTCAATGTTGCCCAATTTTTACCATCTTGGCACCTAGATGAGAATTGTGCTCCGATTGGACATCTAGCTGGCTCCTCTCTTAATTGTCCAGGCATGCATGCTCTCATCATCTCGCTCAAGTTCCTAAGCCAACTCCATTGTTAGCATTCTGATTGGCCCTTGCATTACTTTGTCTGGAGCGCGAGATTGACCCCTTCTGCCCGCCAATCAGTTGAGCCAAGTAATGAATGTGTTGGTGTAGGCCTAGCTTTTTAGCTTTGGATCGGCTCCTTCTAGGCCATACGCTAACTTAGTTTTAGGTCCATTGGGTTCGTTAGGCTAGTTGCTTGGACCTAACTTTTCCTTCCTTATCAATAACCCTTCTTACATGCGAATCTTTTACAAGTGTTGCATTTTCAATGGAGATCATCTTAATGGAACAATGTCCAAGCTTGAGGATAGATATATAGATCAAGAGGTGGATCTTCTTAAATGACCTAGATTGCATGATGGTAAATTTTTCAATGAAACAAATGTTGATGGTGGTACCTCTTTTGAACCCATGGGAGTAACGAAAGTAACTACCCAACCTCTTACGAATAGTTGAGTAGTTCACCATAGGGTAAATCATAGCTAGTTAGAGTAACACTCAAGATCATGATCTATGCAAGAATATTGCTTGTCATCAATTTGAGACTAAGGGAGAGGAGGCACCTTCTATCTCCTTAATATCTGCTTTTGTTGAGCATCATGGATCATCCATCCTTATTGACAGTGCCTCCTCTAATTTCTTCCACCCTTCCTGTGGGCTCAGACAAGGCGATCCTCTATCTCCATACCTCTTTATATTTTTATGGAACCATTTATTAGAGGTCTTAAGGAGCTTGAATATCATAAAAAAAAGTTTTCCTTTCTCTGCCAAGCATGGAGTTAAAGCTCCCCTTGCCCTACTCTATGTTGATGATGTCGTTTTATTTCTCAATGGTGGTATGCACACAATCTTTAATCTCTCCAAGTTCATCCATGATTTCCAAGACTCGTCGGGATAGCAATTCAATCTTTCTAAAAGCTTCTGTTATAGTGGAAAACAATTCCCCCATGATAGACTGTCCCGCATCACTCAGTCTTTGGGAATGCAATAGGGATCGTTCCCTTTTGTTTACTTAGGCTGCCCTATCTATGCTAGGAGAATGAAGAACTCCTATTTTTACCCTATCATCGATAAAGTCCAATCTAAACTGGTGGGTTGGAAAGCTAACCTTCTTTCCTTGGCTTCCCGCTTACTCCTGATTAAAAATGTCCTCTCCTCTATTCCCATTTACATCCTCTCCACCTTAGAGGCCCCTAAGGCTATCACTCAAAAGCTGGAGTCCATTTTTGCAAATTTCTTTTGGGGCTCCTCTCCGAATGAAAGAAAATTCCATTGGATCTCTTGGGAGAATATCTCTATGCCTCAAGCCAATGGGGGCCTAGGTATTCATAATCTTGCGTTGTTCATTGAGGCTATTAGAATGAAACGTATTTGGAATATCATTTTCCATGAGTCTCCTTACTCTAAGATTATGAAGGGTCTTTAAGGCATGTCCACTTCTGGATCCGCTCCTATCCCATTGAGAATTAGACGCTTATGGGTAGTTTACTACAAAATGAAACATTCTATTAGATGAGAAATCCACGAAGGGGATGTTGATTTTTGGGAGGACATATGGATTGGAAACTTGCCTCTGAGAGATTGCCTTTCTGACCACCTCTCTGCCCCTTGGGTACCTATCAAGGATATCCTTCATACTTTTCAAACGTGCCCATTTTCAGGTTATATCCCCCAAAATCAAAAGGTTCAGATAGGCCAAACTATTCTTGATGACGATAAAGATTCCCCAATGTAGACTCCCTCCCCCGGAGGCGATTTCACTATTTTTTCAACTTATAAGGCCAACTTCCACTCCTTACCTACGATACCCGATTTCAAGGACCTTTGGAGTCTCCAGGTTCCGCTGAGATTTTCCCTCCTTTATTGGAAAGTGCTCCATCTCAAGCTCCCCATATATAACAATATTCGGAGACTGGGTATCTCCTTGCCTTCCAAATGTGTTTGCTGTCAAGCATCTCCTTAAAGTGAGACGGTTGCCCATGTATTCATGCACAGTGAGATCGTCCACCGGATTTCCTCATGGGCCTCTCATAAGAGCCTTATCAGCCCTATGAATTCGAGGCAATTCTTCTGCATCCTGAACTCTTCTATGTCCTCTACTCCCATAAGACGTTGCAAAGGCCTCATCATGTTCATTTGGTACAACATGTGGTGGTTCAGGAACAAACTCAAGCACGATGAGATCTCCTGGGATAAACTGCAATTTTGCTTGGCCAAAAATTGGAATAAATTCAACTTGGATGGTTGGTTGCGTTGTAATAGACTTTCTCCTTATATTGTTTCTTGGGTTCGTCCGCCGGATGGTATTAAAATTAATGTTACTGCTACTCCTAATGGTTCTCTTTTCAAGGTTGGCTGGACAGCTCATAACCCTGATGGTGACTTTGTCTTGGGGGCTACAATTTTGAAACAACATTCGGTGAGAGAGGTGGTGATCATTAATGCTATTCTGCATGCATGTGCTAGGTTTCCTTCCATCCACTCCGTGCACGTTGATACCGACTCTACGCTTTTTCATCATTGGTGGAACGGAAAGGTCCCAGCATCGTGGATAATAAAAAAAGAACTTCATTTGTTGCAACAGCTGTCTACTAGAATCAAATCATTCTCCTACATTTGTGATACGGTGAATGCTATACCTTTACTTCTTCCTTAGGGGAATGCTGGAACTTGGCGTATTGTTCAGCCTTCTGATCTTTCCAAATGAGCAATTGGAACCCTCATTTTGGATCGGATTCATTTTCCTTATATCAACATTTAGGTTGCTTCCCATTGCTCTATACTAGGCCACGAGTCGTGATCATTTTGTTTTCCTACAGGGTGGGTTTTGGGTTGGTCCCCCCGCACATCTTTTATTGCCTCCATGGAGTAGAGGATGAATAAGATTGACTCCTGTTTAAAAAAGAAAAGAAAAGGGAGAGTTGTTTGTTGTTGACATGAATGATGATGATAAGCCTAGGTCATTTGATGAGGTTATCTCGTCACCTACCACTAAGAAGTAGATTAAGGCAATGGTGGAAGAGATGGAATTAGTGTAATCAAATCAAGTTTCAAACTTGAGTTACCTTCTACCTGGATGTAAAAATATTAGAAATAAGTAGGCTCTAAAAATTAAGCTTCAACTTGATAGTTTCGTAGGTACAATGCTAGAATTATCTCCAAGGGCTATACACAACCGAAGAAGCTAATTATAAGGAAACCTTCTCACTAGTAGTGATGTTTGCCTCAATTTGCCTTAGAATAGAGTAGTTGTCAACTTAGATCTCAAGCCTTTTTGGTTGAATGTTAAGATGAGATTGCTATATGTAAGCTTGGATGAAAAGAAGTACATGGATCAACTAAAAGCATTTGTTATATAAGGACAAGAATACAAAGTTTGCACACTAAACAATCTATCTACAACTTCAAGCAATCAAGTAATGATACCCTAAATTTCATAGCACCACATTTGATGATGCCTTTTCATTAATAAAGGAAAACCACTATATATGTCTATGTCAAATATTTAAACAAAAATTTCATTATTTTATTGCTATATGTGGACAATATCTTAATGATTGTTAATAATATTGCATTAGTTGTCACCACTAAAGAGTGGTTGTCAACTAACTTTGAAGTGAAGGATAAAGGAAGACCACCTCCTTTTCATTCACAGGGGTTAGATGCTTAAAAAGAATTCTTCATCTATGCTGAGCAAAGTATCTTGACAAAAGTGATTAAGCAATTACAAATGTTGAATACTAATCCCATCGGTGTCCAATTAATTAAAGGAGAAAATCATAGTATTGACGATGACCTAACCCCTGATGAAAAGGAGAAGATGTTTAGGGTTCCATATTCTATGTTATTAAGATGTCTAAGCCTCTACTATGTCATTAAATTAGTTAGCTATAGGATTACTCAGTAAAAAGCAATCTTGCATGCGTTATGCAACTTCAAGGGCACATTTGATTAAGTGATGTGCTACCAGGGTTCATACTTAAATCTTATCGGATGTAGTGATTTGGATTGAGGAGACAATCCATTTGAGAGGAGGTCGACATTTGGCTATGCATTGTTATTATGTGACACTTCCATATTGTAGACAATAAGAAGAAAAGTTCTATTTTCATGTCGTCTAGAAAAATTGATTTCATGGCTTGCAGTGAAGTTGCTCGAAAAGATGTTCCTTAAGGATTTAAAGATTAGACATCGCTTTCATCTAAAATTTTACAAATGAAATTTAGTTTCTTCTATGTATATTTATTTTCTGATAGGACAACTTACTTTGTTCCTTAAGATTCTCAATGAAACTTGTTGAGGGAGGATTATTACCTTGACAAAATAAACACATGCCAAAGGCATATTGAAAAGCTCGAAAGGCTTGAAAGCCCATTTAAGTGGTTAAAGAGGTCTTTAAGGCCTGCCTAAGGCCATTAAAAGCAATGAAAGAGACCCAATCTGGTAGATGGATCGAGCAATACAATAACACACTAGCTCTAGAAGATACCCATTAAATGGTCCAGCTAGGATACTTGTTGGTAGAAGACTACCCACCAACCTACAGGTGGGCCCAACTAGGAAAGTGACTTTGCCAAGTGATGTATGAGGGAGACACAATAAGACCTCATCGGTTATGGTTTGTTCAACGATTAGAAAGGCAAAGCTGCCTCTATTGTTTTGGAGATATCAACCGGAGATTAATGTAATATACTTCCTTAATGGACTTCTAACTAAGTTAATTCCTAAGTGTCCATATGAGATATGGGAAGGAATCTAACCAAGTGTAAGACACATGGCAATGTAGGATTACTTGGCACGCATAAAAAGTACAAACCCAAGTAATTTGAAGTCTAAAAAACATTTGTTGCTACTTCATTAATTATCCTCGAAATAGTAAGGGTCATTATTTCTTTGATCTCAAATATGAAAAGAGGCTTTTAGTTGGAAATTTCTAGGGGACGGATCTATGGATTAAACACAGGGGATCCAATGAAGAAAAAAAACTCTAACAGTAATTCGATCTCAACCAAATTGACAAATCTAATGGACAAGAGGAGACGGTAAAAGATAGTACCTCTACACCTAGAAGAAGTACTAGGTATCATATATGGTTAAACCTGTTTAAAGGTTTGGATTCCATATGTTAGTAGAGCCTAAGGCTACATCTAAGAAATTATGAAAGACTACGATATGGGAAGATAGATGCTACGATAAGTGGAAAATTTCCTCCATTCACACCAGTGATATGCAGGTTCTCATGGGTCCTCACATTTTCTCCTTGAACTAGCTAAATGAAGCCAAATAGTGGTTGGCCTATAGGTTAAAATGATGGAAGAACCAAGGGCTTGTGAATGTGATGAAGAGGATGTAGTTGTACCCTTCTTCAACAAGGACAAGAATACATTGTCAACGTTGCTGTACAGTAGATATGTGGCGAGATGCCTTGCAGACACGTTTAAGCGACGGTAAAGTCCTCCAACTTTCATGTGATGAAAAGTGCCAGACGATTATTTTTTTCCCTGTACGTACTTATTTTTGGAGCTAAGATATGACAAATCAGTACTATTTTTTTCATCCAAAGATAGTAACACCAGGAGCCATACTTTAGTAAGATATGTGATCTTTTTTCTCTGGCTTTAATACATGCAAAGCTATGGGTTGGTAGTGTTTGATTTAATTAATTGAGCTGCTTCGGTTAAAGTCGTCTGCATATGTATATTACGACCATTTTTGTTGCATAATTGACTTGGCTGAAAATCGTGAGTGAGTAAACGAGGGGAAGCAAATCAAGTATGGAATTGGAATTAGAATTTGAGAACTGATCACTTTATCGGAATAGGTGACATTCGTAAATGGTTTACTGCACGTGTAAGACAGCATATCTAATATATTGTCCCCCATGCATATCTTTCTTCGTACGTCGTGCATGTATATATGTAAATGAAGAATTAATTTAGAGCTCTTCCTATGAAATAAAACGGATAAATTTAACATGTTACTCTTTTATGAACCGTAAAAAATCATGAATTAATCTTTTCATAAAAGGAAATGAATCTAGATAGTAGTGGTCCCGTCATCATATAAATCTTCATACGATTGCCCGTGGCGGCTGACTCAAAAACGTCCAAATAAAGCTTTGCAAAAGATTATTCACCAAAGGGAATTGTTCCCACATAACAAAAATTTTTGGAATTTTATTCAAGATAGATTGTTAGTGCATCATATATTTTGGAAGAGAAGATCTACTTGAGAATATAAGAAAGCATTTTAGGATTCAAGGATGGGAATGTCTACCCTCTCTTTAATCAGAAACCTTAAAATTAAGTTGATTTAATTCTCTCCCTCTGATGCTTCGACCCTTTACCAACCTAAGCACTTTAGTCTTCTTCTTTCGCTTCTCCTTTTACTTGGACCCTTTCCCATTTAATAGTAGTAATTCCATGGTAGGTTTCTATTTTTTCAAGGAACTTCTTCTCCTCCATCCTCTATTTTCCCCCAGGACAGGAAGAAGAAGCACCACATGCAGCTCCGACGTAGGGCAAAGGGGAAGGAGGTTGAGGATGTTATGTCTCGATTTGGTCCTTACCCCAAGGTGATATCTCCTAAAAACTCTACGCCCTTGGTTTCTGATGAAGCTGTGAATGCTCAAGTTTTCTCGTCTTCTGTGATGCCTCTCGATACGGATTCCTCTAACTTGCTTCAAAACAACGTTTTTCCAGATCCGTTTGATATTTGTACAAAGAATGTTTTCATATCTAATCTCCCTAATCGTTTGGCTAAGTTGCATTTTCTGAAAAAGTGTGGGTCTCAATCATCACCTGATCTGCTGGGTTTTGAAGGTGATAATAATGAAGGCTTGTCGTTGCTTTTGAATGACCCTGTATCTTATAAAACTGATAGTTCTTGCTCTAACTTAGCTCTTGCCAAAAATTATACTATCATAGGGGTTTCTAACCTGACCTGGGGCATTGATCTTCCTTTTCCTTCCCGCTCGTCGGATCCTAATCTTTCTCCCCTTAGGGAGATGCTAGATGGGGGGACTACTTTGTGCATGTGAAATGATGCTAATCCTTAGATTTTCGTTCAGATGCAAAGCCTCAAGGTGGTTCGATTTTTTATGTTGTAGAACCCTTGCTCCTCCAGGACTCGGGATATGAGGCACACTCTCCTCCTATGGCTAGAGGAGCCTGTGGTGGCCATTTGTTGGAGGACTCGGGTAGGATTACCCAAAGTTGCGCCAAGTCTCTTTGTAAAACCCTCTCATTATAAATTGTCTTTTTTGGAATTGTTGGGGTAACTTAAACGACCCTACTATGCATCGCCTTAAACTGATCATTCATGACCATAAGACTAACCTTGTTTTCTTGATGGAACCTTTTGCGGCTCCTTTTGCTGTTGATTCTGTTAGGGACTCTATTGCTTTCCCTCATGCGTTTGCCTCTACGGATGCTCCCAAGATTTGGTGTCTGTGGAAAGAACCTATTCCATTTCTGTCATGTCTGCCATGTCCCAAGCAGTCACCGTGATCAGTTCTTATGCTGATTCCTTTTTGAAATTGACTATGGTATATGCGTTTACGGATGCTGATGAGAGAGTGCATCTTTGGAATTACCTGTCCAATGCATCTCAACTCTCCCCCTCTCCTTGGATTCTTGGGGGTGACTTCAATTGCATAATACGAGCTTCTGAGAAAAGTGGTGGTGCTCCTTTTGTTGACTCCCAAGCTGTTCCCTTCAGATCAATCATTCATAATCTCAACCTTATTGAGATGCCTCTTGCTAGTACTAAACTTTCTTGGTGTAATGGGAGGCAGGGGGATCACCAGAAATTGGATCGTATTCTCCTAAATCCCACGGCCCTTGCCAATATCGACTCTGGTTCCTATCTTTCAAGACGTTCCTCTGACCACGCTTCCATGACCTTGATCTCTAATGGTTGTAGCTCTCATCAACCTCATCCTTTTTTATTCCAGAATATGTGGCTGAGGGACGCTACATTTCTCAATCTTGTTGAAACTACTTGGCTCTAGGCTTACTCTGATCCATTCCATGATCCTATTACTGCCTTTTATTCCAAACTTGCTGCTCTTAAGAGGGCTTTAAGACTGTGGAATAAGACAACTTTCAGGAATATTCAGGATATCGTTAAGAACCTTAAGGCCCACTATGATGAGCTTGATGGGATATTAGCATCCCTTTGGGATGATGAAGTTGAGGCTGAGCTTACGGATGTGCACAATTAGTTGGAAGATGCCAAGCTAAGTATCACGATTTTCTTCTTCAAAAGGCTAAAATTAATTGGCTTAATAATGGTGAATCAAACTCTAAATTTTTTTACTTGGTCATTAAAAGACGCTTTGCTAAACGTAATAGAGCCAAGCTTACTGATGTTGTTGGAAACGGGTCTTGGAATGATGCATCGAATCTCACGATTGGTTTTTATAAGAGCCTCTAGACCTCTGACTCACATCATGACTTCTCCCCTTTCCTTAATTTCATTCCAACTATTCTTAACCAAGAGGACTCGTCCCTATTGCTTTTTCCTCCCACTCAGGATGAGATTTTTAAAGTTTTATGCCAGATGCCCACTAATCGGACTCCGAGCCCAGACGGATTTAATGTGGAATTCTTTACCTCCTTCTGGGATCTCATCAAGTGTGACCTTACTTCAACCATCGATTACTTCTTCACTGCACATAAAGGACCATGATCTTTTAACAATACCTTTATCTCCTTGATTCCTAAGAATCGGATGCTGTGAACCTTATGGATTTTCATCTGATCAGCCTCTGTAACATCTCCTATAAGATTTCATCTTTTATCCTTACCAATAGAATGTCTAATATTCTCCCCAAGCTGATTTCTAAAGAACAGGAAGGTTTTGTTAAAGGTCGATCCATCCTTGATCACGTTGCCACCGCATTTGAGCTTACGCAGCATATTGATCGCAAAGTGTTCGGATCTAACATTATAATTCAGTTAGATCTCCAAAAGGCATATGATAGAGTTGAGTGGGGGATCCTATATCTTATTCTCTCCAAGTTTGGTTTCACTTCCCCTGTGATCTCTCTAATCTGCTTTTGTTGAGCACCAAGGCTCCTCTATCCTAATTGATGGCATCTCCTCCAGCTTTTTCAATCCTTCTCGGGGGCTTAGGCAACATGATCCATTATCTCTATATCTTTTTTATCTTTTTATGGAGCCTTTCATTAGGGGGCTAAAGGAATTGGCCTTTCAGGAGAAGATCCTTCCCTTCTTAGTAAAACGTGGTGTTAAAGCTCTGCTTGCTCTCCTTTATGCAGATGATGTGGTTCTTTTTCTAATGGGGGATCCCACACTATCTCCAACCTATCCAATTTCCTTCGATACTTTCAGTACTCTTCAGGGCAATGAATTAACCTGGCCAAAAGCTTCTGCTATACCGGAAAACACTTCTCGCCTGAAAGAATGTCTCGTATTCTTCAACTTTGGGCTTTCAGCAGGGATCTTTCCCGTTTACATATTTGGGATGTCCTATTTTTGTGAGGCACACTAAAACGTCCTATTTCTACCCTATCATTGAGAAAATTCAATCTAAGTTGGCGGGATGGAAAGCCAGTGTTCTTTCTTCAGCCTCACACCTATTGTTGATCAAGCATGCCCTCTCTTCTATTCCCATCTACACCTTATCTATTCTGGAAGTTCCTAAATCTCTTATCAACAAACTTGAATCTATCTTCGCGAACTTTTTTTGGGGCTCCACCTCTTCTGAGAAAAAAACACCACTGGATCTCTTGGAAGAACATTTCTAAACCTCTGGCCAATGGGGTCTTGGGATTCTTAAAGTTGATCTTTTTATCAAAGTCCTAAGAATGAAAAGAATATGGAACATTCAATTTCAGGATTCTCCCTACTCCAGCCTGATGAAGCATCTTTATGGTGATTCCCCATCTGTGTTTGCTCCTATTCCGGCTAGGGTTAAGAGAATGAGGGAGACGTATGCGGTTATGAAGCACTTTATTCGTTGGGAAAGTCATGAAGGTGCTATGGATTTTTGGGTTGATACCTAGATGGGGGACAAGGCCCTTAGAGCCTTCCTTCTTTAGTCTGTCTCTCCCCCTCCAATTCAGGTCAGGGAAGTTCTCTCTAACAACTACAACTACTTTGGGATTTCGTACATTCCTCAAAATCTGATGAGTCAGGTCCTCCAAACACATTTGAATGATAACAAGGACCTGCCTATTTGGACCCTTACTACTGCGGGGTGCTTTACTGTGGCCTCTGCTTATGTCTCCCACTTTAGATCCATGCCTATTGATATAGCTGCTAAGGAGCTTTGGAAACTTAAGGTTCCTCTTCAATTGGGTCTTCTTGCATGGCATTTTAAGATCCCCACTAATGATAACATCAGCAAGCTTGGCATCCCCTTGCTCTCTAAATGTTCGTGTTGTCGTAATTCTCCCAACCAGGAATCGATCATTCATGTTTTCACGTAAAGTGAGCTTACTAGGTTGGTCTCCAATTGGGTTTTTAGGAGGTGTCTTCTTAATCCTATCAATCTTGCCTCCTTTATTCAGATCATGAGTGCCCCTACCCGTAGTGCTGAGTGTTGCCGACGCAAAGGTATGATCATGTTTATTTGGTATAATGTTTGGTGATTCCAGAATAAACTCAAACATGATGAAACCTTTTGGAACAAATTGGAAATTGTGCTTGATTGCAATTGGTCTAGCTTTGCTATGTATATGTGGTTGCCCTCTTTTAAACCTAAGGTGTTTGCTGTCACCTAGGTTCGCCTAATTGATCGATATAAAATCATGTTGCTGTGATTCCTAATGGATCCCTTTTCAAGGTGGGATGAGCTGCTCAAGATTCTAATGGTGACTTTGTTATCGACGTGTCTCGCAGGATTGATTCGATTATCAAAGAGAAGTCTATTATTAATGCTATTATACATGCCATCAGTTTTCTACCTTGCAATTCCACTATTCACATCGATATGGATTCTCTACTGTACAACTAGTGGAATGGGAAGATCCCTATCTCGAGGAACATTAGAAAGGACTTTTTGAAGCTTCAGTAGTCTAGACATCATATTAACTCACTTAATTTCATATGCGTTGAGGCGAATAAGCTTTCTTTTCACTTGGCGCATATGGATGCCATCTCCTGGTGCCAATATCAACCTTCCGATCTTCCTAGACACATTCAGGGCACTATCTTTTTGGATAAGCTGTAGTTTCCCTATGTTATGTTTTAAGGTAGTCCTTGCTGGGGTTAGTGGTGTGCTTTGGGTGTCAGGTCGTGAGTCATGGTCTATTTTAGTTTCCTCTTGTAATGGACAGGTTTTGGTTTGCTCCCCTTGCCTGCCTCCTTTGCCTCCAAGGAGTGGGGGATGAATAAAAGTTACTCCCGATTTCATTAAAAAAAAGAGAAAACTTCTTCTCTAATACCTCTCTTAATTTGTAGATTTGTTATCAATAATTAGGCTGCCCCCTTTCAATTACCTGTGCCTTCTAGTGTGAGAATCCCTATTCTAGTTTCACCATCATGCCTCATAATTGCTTAAACCCCTTGCAACCCTAGTCCTTGAGAGTGGACTGATTAGTGTACCAGTTTACCTAACTCAAAGGCCTAATTAGCCTCTTAGAATAATAACTAAAATGCATTGATGATCACATAAAACTCTAATTATAGGTTTTCCTATAATTTTGCTTTCCTCACATACCATATCCCGATTGTTTTAACAAATGTTATTGCATTCACAACTGTAAGCATTCATCATACAACCACAAGGCAATCTTGCATTGAGCCTTAAATCTACCAACAAGAGAAATAATTAAACTTATGTATTCACTAATAAGTGGATATACTTCACATCCACAAACATGAGTAAACAATAAAATGAGTAAAGAAATAAAATAAAATTAAATTAAGATTATTACAATGCTACCATTATCTGGCATCGTGACGTAAGATCCCATAATAGCTAGAATATACATCACATTAGTAATTTAAATTAGCTCAATAACAAAGTACACAAACGTAGGTAGACATAACAATGTGGATTACAAGTACAAAAAGTAATTTTAGAGCTTAAGCCATATCAAAAGTTAACCTTAAAGAGTTAGGGTTTGAATGAAAGGACTAGCCATATTTTTGATATATCTATAGGTAAATTTTAGAGATAAAAATTATGACAAGTGTATTTGACTCTATAAGCTTCTATAGCAACAATTTAGTGATAACTACATTTGACACCACAATTGTTAATACAGTAGCGATAAAATTTGTCACAAATTTTTAGCGACAGCATTCTTAATAACAATGGATCAACGACAAATTTTTTAATTGTCACCAAAATTATTTTAGTGAAAAAATAATTACTTTGACAAAATATTTCTTAGTACCCATTGCAAAGAAAAGATGGACTTTGATAAAATAGACCAAAGTCCAACAAATGACATCAACTCTAAGTGCTGACTGTTATAATACCAATGATAAGGATCCAACAATGATTACAAGCTAGGTTGATCAATCCTAGGATCTAACTACTATCAATCATCAAACTTGATTAATGATATTACAAATCATTGAAAGAAAATACAATGAATCTAGATGTAACAAGTCTAGATTCATTGCAAGAAACGGGACATGTCAGCATTGATCAAGTTAATGATATGTGCCAACAAAGAAAATAGAAACATGGGTGTTGCCAACTTATTGGATGAAAATTATTAGAAGCTTTCGAAGGAAGATTCCACGTTAAAACCTTTTGGAGAAGATTCAAGCCCATGGAAAACTGTACATAGGGGTCAGGGACTCAGATTTTGAGTACCTTTTCCAAGACAAGTTCATCCCATTTCTTTAGCTTTGGTAATCTTCCAGCTACAATGACCTCTCCATTTCGGCGATTCAAGCTTTAGCAATCTTCTTCAACCATCCAGTTCTCTCTTCTGCTCAATCATTCTAGGGTGATTTGCAATGATTGGAACTGATATGAATAGATTGAAAGACCGGAGGGTGCAGTTTGTCTATAAGCTTGATCGATTCTTCTTTTATTTTCTTACGTAATGAATGTGGAACAATGTGATATAACGGTAAAAGGATGCAAGTATAACAAATTGATTCTAATTCTTTCTCTTGCTTCTTCTAGTATTTCATTTTCATTTCTTCGATTGAAAGTTCTATATATATTCGATCATAAGTTTCTCGAAGGATATTGAATTAATCTATATCTTGGTCCATTTTAGATCTTTCATAAAGTGGCATTTGAAATATGGAATTCCATGAATTTTGTACACCAAAAATGCCTTGCCAAGAAACTTCGAGGGACTCAATTTGTTGTTTTAAATTGTTTTTCTTTTTTTTCTTGATAGACTTTTTATAATTGTGTCATACTTTGTCTCATAATCATTAAATTTTTTTTCTCTATTTGAAAGTATGAGCTATCAATCAGCCGATTTTCTTTTTCACTATCTACCGGACAGGCTTTTGGCACTTTTTATTTCTGAAACAGAAAAAAAAAAAAAGTAAACCTGTTTTGAACTTAATTAATTAATGGCCCTAATGAACAGCAGAGTAGGATAAATAAGATCAACTCTCTTTTTTCCACCATATGGAACCAATCCCATCACCCTCCAATCAACACAAAGTCCAAGTTCTCTTTCGACTTCAACAAATGGAAACAAACGCAGAGAATGATGGAAATGCGTAACCTCCAGCAACATCTTGCAAGAAGTACAAACCCACAAGTAACTTCGATCGAGACATAGTGATCATGAATAAAATTGGAAGACAAACTAAACGGATACCCCACAAAAACAGGTCACCTAAGATAGACGGCACTCTAGTTAGCATGGCTTACGACTACTACAGACTTGACACACACCGGAATAGGGAACCCATTCTCAAGGAACTGTAAGAGTCAAACGGCCTAAAACAGATCAGGTGAACGTGGAGCATGAGGTGGACCTGGAGTTGGAAGGGCTGGTCAGCTCGTCCTTCAACCCTGTGCTCTTCGTTGGGAAAAGCTCTAGGGTTACCAGGGCCCTGGAGCCTGCAGTAGACGGTCCACCCACTTCTGTATTCGCAAACGAGCCCTCCTCGAACCCTAGAGGAGGGTTTATGGATCCCAGCTGCCACATCTCGTTCTCGCATGCCTCCTCCACCTTGGAAGAAAGTTTGATAGCGTGATTTCCCCCATGGTGCGCCATCTGAAACTGCCAAACAAATATACGCAATATGTAAATAACTACTTAGATATATGCATACGTCGGGTACATGCACAGAAGTCTGCAAGTACGTACATATAGATATACACTGACATTCAGGTGTGTCGGTATTTCACATACGAGAAAAAGACTTTAACACGCACCGGGAAACGCAAAGAATACGAGAAAGCTTAAGTCCACCAACAACCCACTGCCCATCAAGAAAAGGAGTCCACATCTCTGATTTTGTCTTATTCCCTTCATTTTATCCTCCCCCCTCCTATCCAAAGGCTTATATCTCATCGGCGAGATGTTAGGGTGAGAGAGTGGGTGTGGATAATAGGGTCCAAACAATATGCCTCTCTGCAGAGACACACACTTCATTCCACAACGATACAAGCACATACAAACAGAGGTGCATCTATGCAAATAATGAATATGTAATTAATGATGTAGGTATTCATATATGTACGCCAACGCGTGTGTCGGCTGGATTCGTGTTCGTGTATGTATATGTTATGAATATGGACACATCTCAAGAAGAATATAGAACAGGAGGCCAAAGGAGCATCCAACGTATTAATGGTTGGCCTTGGAAATCATGCACATGCAGTGGTCCTTTTCCGCAGGTATGGGAGGTGCATGTGGTGTTATGCGACAGTGCGATATATATCTTTTTTTCTTTTTTTTTGAGCTCAAGTTAGGTTAACTTTTGATATACCTGAGGAAGAATGTAAGGGTCGTGGAGCAAGGGGAATGGTGGTGGCAGTGGAGGAGGAAAAGGGAACTCCAACAGGGGAAGCTGATGAGTGGGAGGGTTAGAGCAGCTGCCTTGTTGGTAGGGCTGCTGGAGGAGGATCTGTTGTTGGCTGCTCATGAGCCTCTTCTTGAGCCGTTGCCTCTCCCTTGCCTTGTGGTTCTGGAACCAATAGAACACATTCTTCCCTTCTATCCTCCCATAGGGGGAGAGGAACGCGATGATCTGCTGTATCTGCATGGCATTCGGTGCCCCCATCCCACTCCTGTACAGCTTGTCCAGTATGAGAAGCTGCTCTGGAGTTGGGCACCATCTTGTGGATGGGACTTTGGACATATTGCTTTTCCAGTTGTCCGTGTGCGCTGTCAATAACTTTGGATGGCTCCGGAGTCAGAGAGATGAGGGATGCACTGACGTTGGAAATGGTGATTGGGTTGCAGGTGTTTAAATAGGACAGGTGTAGGGTGGAGGATGATCGATCGATGTTAGGAAAAGGGTGGAAAAAAAAAAAGAAAAAAAAAAAGTAGCGTTGCACTATGCTGTCGGGCTGATCACCATGTTGGCTCTGAGAAGCCATTCAATGGGGGATTCAATGTTGTATGTGTTGGCCATTGCCTTCGTTTTGTTTTCCTTCTTTTATGTGAGGCTCAGATATTTAAATATGTGTGTAATGAGAGAGAGAGAGAGAGAGAGAGAGAGAGAGAGAGAGAGATTTTAAGAGAAATAACTTCCAGTTGCACCGGGGAATTCCTTCTTTAACAACGTTTCACTCCACCTCCTATAAAATTAAAGAAAAAGAGAAGCAGAAGTAAGTAAATGAGTGTAGCCATCCTGTATGGCATCGTTATAAATAGATACTGCTGTTAGGCGTACACTGTCGATGTCTCATGCATACATCCTTATAAATGGTGCTTGTGTGCACTTCTAATTAGATGTCTCCAAAGATCTATAATCTTCCTGTGTCCACACTTGTATTAATTGCCACTTAATGGAGAGACAGGAAGTTGGATCATCCATAAGACTTGTTCCACTATGATGTTAAGACCAATTAACCATTGAAATTAATGGGGTTGTAGATCTTTCGATCCGCTCGAGGAAAATGAGGATTTGTTCTAGTTTTTTCTTTTTTTGAAAGTAGAACCTTCGTTGAGGAAATGAATATAATATTATAAGACGTAGCCGCATAAGGCAAAGAAGAGAAAGACAAACCTAGGCACCCCCCCACCCAAGAGGGGGAAACATAGCATCCCCTCAAAAGGGAGGAACTCTAAAATAACACACTATGAAACAAGATAAAATAAAAATAAGAAAGAAGCAAAGAAGCATATGTAGTACCAACTTCGAGTCAATTAGAGAGCCAACACCACGCATGTATATACAACAAGGCACCGCAAACAATGTCGACGACCGTGTTAACGAGTGTCAAGTGGTCGAAGTCAAATCGACCATTCACCCATCGTGATTTGGCCCGAATGCAGCGTGGCTCAAATTTGTTCAAGGTTGAGCTCATAGAACTTGATCATTTGAATCTGGACTTAAAGTGGTTAGAGATGACTATTGAGCCTTTTTCACAAACCAGCCTCATCCTTGAACTAAATTAATAATAAGGCATCCATGACCTTAGCTCTTTTGAAATAGGCTCATAACCAAATCGAAACGACTGCTTGAGCTCATGACTAAGCCAACCAACAATCATCATGCATGCTGACAAAAAGTAACAAAAAATGATGCTCTCAAACTAATTAATTAACTTATTAGGTCCAACAAAAGCTCACAAGGATCTTAAAATCCATGTACTGGAACTATTGGCTAAAAATGCAATGAATCCACTTTGGCATTTACCAAAGTCCAACGACATTTCATGCTTTGGGTTTGAAGTAAGATTCTAAATTAAAAAGGCATACTCAAATATGCATGCATTTTGTCAAAAAGTAAATGATAAAATTATCTACTTTCGAACATTGTTCTAACTAGCTAGAGCACACAAATCTATAATACTGATTAATAAAATAAGTATGATGCCTTAAATAATTACTACCCGATTAGTTCCGATACACAAAAGTAAATGGATCTTGGCGACCCGATAAGGATATGTTTAATGTAACCCATTTGTATTTGTATGTTCGGATTTTGCAAAGGTGTGTCTCCATTTTTTCTTCCTTTCTAAGAGAGCGCCATCTGTGAGGTCTCTCTTAGGGTTTTCCAAAGGTGTGGGTTTTGTACTGCATCTTTCACCATATAATGGAATCTCCCTCCCTCTCTCTCTCTCTCTCTCTCTCTCTCTCTCTCTCTCTCTCTCTTCCCATGGTTTTTCCCCTCTATGCTAGAGGGGTTTCCACGTAAATCCTTTGTGTCTAGTGGTTGATTACTTGTGTTTGTTACTTTGCATGATCTTCCAACAATCTAGTATCAGAGCATTGTTCAACATCACTGTAAAGATGGCAACCAAGTTCCAGATCAAGAAGTTCAATCGTAATGTCAACTTTGGCCTTTGGAAGGTGAAGATCCTTATCCAACAGGGCGTAGCAAAGGTGTTGAAGGGGAAGGAGAAGATGCCCGAGTTGATGTCTGAGGAGGACAAGGAGGAGATGGATGTGAAGGCAAAGGCAAGTATACAACTATGCCTATCCAATGATGCTCTTCACAAAGTCATGAAGGAGAAGTTTGCCACCACTATGTGGTAGAAGTTAGAAAGTCTCTACATGACAAAGACCCTTGCAAATCATCTACCATTAAATCTCATATTGATGTTTTTTAGTTCTATTATTATGGAATTAGAAAATATGGATGAAGACATAGAAGATAAAGATTTGGCTCTCTTGTTGTTATGCTCATTACTTCCCTTATTCAAGCACGTGCTTCGGGGAGACCTTACTCTATGGTAAGGATGGAATAACCTTGGATGATGTGAAAACACCCTTATTCTCGAAGGAGTTGATGGATAGAGAGTTGACATCAGATACCGATGGGAAAGGAGACGTTCTAAATGTCAAGGGTAAAAACATAGAATGAATCATGACAAACAAGTCAACCGACAACAACAAGAAGTTGAAAGGTCAAAGAAAGTTCTATAGGTATTGCAAGAAGAAGGGGTGTGTAAAGGATGAGTATTGAAAACTTCAAAATAAAGAGAGGGAGAAGAAGGTTCAGCACGGAAAATACAAAGATGATCCTGCCAAGGCAAGTTGTGTGAAGGTTGAGTGTTCTGACCAAAGTTATGTGTTAATGGCCACCACTCCACAAAGATCAAAGAAGGAGTGGCTTCTTGATTTGGGGTGCACTTACCCTGTCACACCCAATAGGCATTGGTTCCCTAAGTATAGGTCAATTAAACTTAGAGTTGTCATGACGGGCAATGACACCTAGTCCAAAACTTTTAGGATAGACACCATTGAGTTGAAGAAGCATATAGGAATAATGGTCATGCTGACTGATGTTTATCATGTCCCAAAGATGATGAAGAACCTTATCTCTTTGGGCACCTTAAAGGAGAAGGGGTGCAAATAATCAATAGAGAATGGTGTGCTTACAATCACCAAGAATAGTCATCTAATTATGTCCAGAAAGAGATCTGGAAATCTCTATGTCTTCCAGGGAGGTATAGTCACAGGTGTTGCAACTATTACCATTGATTCATCCTCTGAGATCGATTGCACCAAACTGTGGCATCTTAGATTAGAGTACTTGGCAAAGAAAGGCATGAGTACTCTCAGCCGAAGAGGAATATTACTCAATGGTTAGAGCATTAGCAAGTTAGACTTCTGTGAGCATTGCATCCTTGGCAACCAGACACATAAGAGTTTTGGTGCTGTAGAACACAAGACCAAAGGCACTTTAGATTATATTCACTCTGATCTATGGGACCCTTCTCAAGTTCCTTCAAAGGGTGGTGCCAGGTTCATGTTGACCTTCATTGAAAACTATTTAAGGAAGGTCTGGATCTATGTGATCAAAGGCAAGGATGAGGTGTTCAAACATTTCAAACAGTGGAAGACACTACTAGAGAAGCAGATAGGTGATGAGAACCTCATCATGAACCTTAACTAGCACAATCTAATCCAAATATGTGTGGAAAAGCATCTACAAAACCCAAAGAGAGGCTTAACTCAGAGAATTCTGAGTTAAAGAATAAAACAAATCATCAGGGATAAAACTGTAATTTCACCAATGCAGTATGAAAACAGGGTAATTAAGGGTCCAAACATGGGTCAAATAAGCTTAACAAGGAGGGAAGTGGGATGATCTGATCTAAAAAGGGTTATAGCAACTTCTAAGAATTAAATGACATTCTGTAACCCTAAAACAAACCCACTTTAATTCAAGAGGTTCAAGGTAGGATAAAAATTAATTAAACCCTCTAAAATTCATATAAAAATATTCCCTAGGGTTTAGAACCATCAATTTGGCCTTTGCAACCTATTTTGACCTAAAATGAGAACCATACTTAATTAATGACTTAATTTGGGTTTTTACGTAAATTGACCAGTCAAACATGGTCCAACCAAAAATAAAATTTCACCATTAAAATCCTTAGATTCAAATTAGTCTGGTATAAAAATTTGGGCCTAAGAAAAGACCATCTTGACCGACTTTACAAATTTATCCTCTTAATTAACTTTTTAACCCTTATCTTTTAAAACCCTTACGTTCAATCCCCTAACTTCTCGTCGTTCTTTGCAGAACGGTCCTCCCTGCCATTTCTGCATAGCGCCATACCTCCGGCGACCTTGTGCGGAGGATGGCGCCGCGCAGGGTAGGGCGGCCGTCCTCTAGAACAGACGGGGGGTTCCCTGCGACGTCCTCTGTCGCAGGGACCCACCCATGACCTTTGCAGCCAACCATGCCTCTCGTGCGAACACACGAAAGGCATGGGTATCCATTCCGGCCACTCTCCGGTGAGGTAGGCACGACGCCTCCTCGGTCCTCTCTCCTCTCTCAGGCCTTTATAAGGAGCGGTAAGGTCTGTCGTCTCCTTCAAGCTTCCTCTGGAGGAGAAATACCCCACATTTCATCTCTTCCCCCTCCGGTCAGAGCGCCCGAGCTTCCGGCGATCTTCTCCTCCTCCTCGTCGCTCTGCTGCCCTACCTGCAGCAGAGTTTACTCTACCCCGTCGTCTGCGCCAGGCAGTACCAGCTGGCGCCCTCAGACCGCCTCCTCGTCGTCGATACCCTCCTCCTGGGCATCTTCGTCCTCAGCTCTGGCAGGCACGAGCTGGACGCTTCCCTCTCCCCCTTCGTCGAGTAAATAGGTAGAACACTTCCTCTCTCTCTCCCTTACATTTTCCCCTTCCTGATTTTCCCTTTTACTCCACCGCCCACCACTTCCACCTCCATCTGCTCCGTCTCCGATCACCTTCTCTGGAGAGTCCATTCCACTTCCACATACCACATCTTCCCTCGCCGACCAGCCCAGAGGCTCCCCATCACTCCACTCAACCGTTCCCCCCTTTCCATTCACTGCCATTCACCACCCAACCACCCCCCGAACAAACCCATCTTCATGCACACATTCTAACCTAGGTCCACCTCCACAGGCGCTCTCGCGCCTCGCCGACCACCGCACTGCCTTCGCCGCACTCCGGCGAAGCCTCCCACGTTATCTGACTTGGCTGAGAGGCCGTCACTGTGTTTTCAGGTTAGCACCCCCTCGCCGCCATTGTTGAGCTGCTGCAGATCCTTCACTCGCAGCTCAAGGCCTTCTCCAACCCAGGCGCGAGTCCCAGGCAGCGCGGACTGACTCCACGAAGGCGCCCAGGCTTGCGATTTGGGTCGCGAGCCTCGCAAATGCCCCAATAGGCAGCAACTCCCTCGCCTACAGACACGCAATCTGGAGGTGGGACTTTAGTCCCACCTCGTAAGTGTGCGGCTGCGCGCCCACACTTAAATTGCAAAAGTGCATCGGGTTGTTTGCCTTCGATACACAGGGGTCAAGTCCCTCACACACACACGGCGCGCCACGCGCTCGCCCGCCCTCGCCCGCGCTGTCGCCCCGCGGGTCTGGGCCGGGTCCGACTACCCGACCAAGCACTCCTCGCCCACCACCGCACGCCGATGGGCCTACTCCCGGGAGCACTACCCAAACCCGATTACCCGGCTCTGAGAGAGCATTCCTAAGAGAGATTCAGAGAGAAAGAGAGACGCGGGGAAGGGGTAGGGGTAGGTTTTGCACTGATGGGTGTGTATCCGCACAGGGAAGAAAGAAAGAAGAAGAAAGGAGGAGCGGCCGAAGCCTTAGCCGCACTAAGCAGCTGAAGAAGAAGAAAGGAAGGAGAGGAGCTGAAGAAGAAGAAAGAAAGGAACTGTAGCAAACGCGTGGATAAGCCGTCTGATCGCCGCGTCAGACATCGAAAGGGCAACAACCAAGAGAAGAAGAAACAAGAGAAAAGAAGAAAAAAGAGAAAGAAGAAGAAGAGAAAGAAAAAGAAGAAAGAAGAAGAAGAGGAGGAGAGGAACGGCCAGAGCAGAAGAAGAAGGCTGAAGAAGACAAAAGAAGCCAGAGCAAAAAAAGAAGAAAGAAGAAGAAGAAGAAAGAAGGCAGAAGCCTCTGCAGCTGCAAGAAAGAAAAGAAAAGAAAAGAAAGAAGAAAGCAGAGAAAGAAAAGAAGAGGAACATCAACTGAAAGAGAAGAAGAAAAGAAAGAAGAGGAAGAGAGAAGAAGAAGAAGCCAAGAGAACTTTTTGCTCCCTCTCTCTCTCTCTTGTTATTTTTGTAACACAATTGAGAACTTTTATACTTCTAGAATTATAGTTGCTTCCCTGAGTTCGACCTCGGGAAAACTTGTTATTCCGAGTAAAAAAATTTGTAATAATCTGGTAGCTGTTTTGTACTACAACGACTGTAAACCATAAATAACCATAACGGCGAAACACGCTTCACCAGTTTTTGGCGCTGTTGCCGAGGAGCAACGGCTATTTTAGAAGCCATAAAATCTCTATTCTTGAGTTTCTACTAATCTCTTCTCTTTTGTGTGCAGGCACAAGAAATCAAGAGAACAACAAGTAGCCGCATAACAACCACTCCGAGGACAGGTAATTTTCTATCCTCTCATTTTAACCCCTAAATTCTAAAGAGGAAGAAAAAGAAAGAACAAGCAATATAGGTATAACCTGTCTTCCATACCTAATAAATCATCAAAGCTGCATGTTTTTAATTTCAACCCACTATTCCTGCACACACTATTAAGGGTGTTTAGGGCTAACACCTTCTTGCCTGAGCCCTAATTACCAAATCAAAAGGAAGTTAACTAGACCAAGTAGAGACAACATAAGACTAAAAATTAGGGTTTTAGAGACACACTTCTTAAGCAAGAATTGAGAAATCCCAAAAGAAGTGTGCCCAAGCTATTGTTTGAAAATACCTATTCAAAGAAACCCTAAGCAATTTGGCTCTTAAAAATACTTGAACCCTAAAAGACAAGACTAATAAGCTCTCAAAGGAACTAACAGGTGAAGTTGACCCCTTGGGTCAACCAACCTTCAACTTAGGTCACTCTTTGCACTCAAAAGGCTAAAGTTCAAGTGAAAACCTAAGCATCTTGATCTTAACTAAAAGTGGTAGACTTAAGAGGTCAAGATCCCCATTCTGGTCTACCTGGAATCTCAGTGACAAGAGAGGTCGGGTGGGGGAAACCCTGTAACCCGTGGGGACGCTCTACCGTGTAGGGGTCTTCGCGGGACTCACCCTCTCTGGCTGCCCAAGTAATTCTCAGGTGGACGATCTTTCGATCAAAAGGTCCATCTACCCTGCACCACTATAGTCACCCAACATTTTGGGTGTCTTGATTGGGTCCAGCACCTGCTAAACTCATCCTCTCCATCAATGTATGTTTGGTAGGAGGTCCTTGAAACCTCCTTTAGAAATTCACTCTCCTCGAGGCTGAGCCTCAGTGCCCTTGTTTGTGCAATCAACACTTCACATAGACCTCTCTTCCGACTCCGAACCTAACTCACCTTCTTCTTCCCCAATGGCTCAGCCAGTTGAGGAAGAGAACAATCTGGAGCACCAGCTCCAGCGACTTCCGCAGCATCCTATGATGCGGGACCATTATAATCCTGCTGCGGTGGCTATTGAGCCTCTAGTCAGAATCCCGACTGGAGGACCTGATTCTTAATTAAAGCCCAATATGATTCATGCCATACCTAAATTTCATTGGCTTAATTCTGAAGACCCCTTCCAGCACATAAAACAGCTAAAGCATCTGGCCCAGACTTTTGGGTCAGATGCGCAAAATCGAAATATTCTTCTCATGAAGATGTTCTCCTCCCTTATGGACAAGGCCGCTCATTGGTACCAAACACAGACCTGGCTGATCAACAATTGGGAGGAACTTCAATCTGAGTTTTTGAAGTTCTTTCCCGTTGGTCGAACCAATGCCTTGCGCTATCAGATTACCCACTTCACGCAACAAACAGGAGAACCTCTCCATGAGGCATGGGATCGCTTTCAGGATCTCATGAGAAAGTGCCCCCATCACGGAGTTCCTAAATGGGAACAAGTCCAGTCTTTTTACCAGGGACTCCGTGAAGATATTAGGCTTTTCGTCAATGCAACTTGCGGAGGGAATATCATAGGTCAACATGAGGACACCATGTGGGAGATTCTCGAAAACATGTGCGAGAACTCCATCAATAATGACTCCATGGGATTATTCGACAGGACGAATACCCGCGCATCGACGAATCTTAGGGGAGCACATGAGACGTAGGGCCTGTCCGCATCAGTCAACCTGGAATTAATGGCCAGTCGATTGGACAAGGTCTCTATCATTGAGAAGAAGGTGCATGAGCTAACTCAGCGCTTGTAGCGAGCCACCTCTACGCATAATTCTTTTGCACAGCCTCTGTAACGACCCGATTCCCGAGTTCCTACGAGACACGAGAATCGAACCGACTCGACAAATCCCAAGACCTAGTCGTCCAACAAGGAAGTAACCAAAAGAGCAATAAAATAAGCCACATTCAGCATGAATATAACTAGCAGTAACAAAATACAACAGTAAGAAAAGGAACTACTACAGTATACACCACCACAACAGTAGAACAACAAAAATGTACATAACATGAAGCTTACAATAAAGAAGTACAAGGAGTAACAAGGAAACTACTCACTAAAGTGGAAGAAAAGTACAAAAAGAACTGCGGGTAACTCTACTGGACCCTACTAGGCCCAGCGTCCTCTGCAGCCGCAGACCCTGGCTGCTCAACACCTGGTCCTGAAAAGTAACGAGTGTAACACGTCAGCGAAACGCTAAGTAGAGTGGCAACTAAAAGCTAAAGAAGCAGTAGAGTGTACAGTAGCTATTATATTTTTACTTTCTTTATTTATGTCTTTCTATTATTTCACAATTTATTTATTTCTCAGATCCTTCACTTGATCTCGAATGTTCCTCGTGGGAACGATCTTGATTGCAGTCTTTTCCGAAAAGTAGAAGTAACACGTGGTGCTCTCCTGGCCGGGAGAGTCCCCCGTGGTGGTCCTACCCTCAGTCAACCACCCCAAGGTCACTGACAGACGTAACGGTGACTACGACACACGCGATAAGCGCACAAGTAACTACCCCGCACTGGCACGCAGTCAGTCGTTTCCGTTAACGGGTGCGCTCAAAACACAGCATGGAACCAGTATAGGGCAGAGCCCTCTCAGTAACAGGGGTCCAACCCCTCCACAGTCCGCGCACCCTCGCCTGACTACCCTGGTTGCCCAGTGGGCCTAACAAGTCGGTGTAGAAGGCTAGCAGAACCCCGGGGCCCGTGGGGTAGCTAGTGCTCTCCCTACACTAGTAGCTCTCCTCGGTACTGCGTACGCGAGGGCCGGCAAGGCGGTGTACAGTGGCCAAACCTACCCCGGTCTCAACCGGAGGGCGGCAAGCTCCCCTCTACACTAAGAGGTGAGTTGTGCTCTCTTTGGTATCACGTACCCAAGAGACAGCACACTTCCCTGTTTCACTTTCTCAGTTCCATTCTATTCTCTTTCCAGGAGTTCCACTCCTAATTCCCCGTAGGGTTCATGTTCTTTTCGTTTGGCCATTTAGGTTTCACCGTTCCAGTTTTACGTTCATACAACCCATGTTCTCAATCATATTTATTCATTCATAACAGGCAGCTGTTAATCAATTTACAAGCAGCTATTATTCCCTTTCCACTGTTCCAAGACTGCAATATTTATATATTCCACCAGTTTTCCAGTCCTAGGATTCATGCCGCACCCTAGGATCTATCATTCAATCTAGTTTTCCAGTCTTAGGATTCATGCAATACCCTAGGATCTATCATTCAATCTAGTTTCTCAGTCCTAGGGTTCATGCAATGTCCTAGACTCTATTAATTGTTCCATAATTGTAACAATTTATGGTAAATAATTTAAAAACCACTCTACCAGCAAAAACGGGAGTACTGAGGGCATGGTTAGCAATCTCGTACGTCTCCGCAACCCCCAAGACTGCAACGGAACGGGGTCCTAACACGAGGATCAAACATAAGGAGTTTCTCAGAATGGTATAAAATTACTGTAAACGGGTAGAGGATTTTATTCTGGAAAGAACGCAACTTGAAACATGGAAAATGGACTCCGAACGAGCCCTAAACGGGTCAAAAACGACAAAAGTGTCCAAAATTAGACGTCTGGAACCTCTTCCAGACATCTTAAAAGGTGGGTCAGATCGTACCTTAATTCTGTGTAGTCCTTCATACGTCCAGAAGCCTGCTGGGACATCTGGCTTGGTTCCCAGATGTCCGATTGTCACCCCGGACGTCTGAAAGTCCTCTCCGTCGTCTGGCACTGTGGCCAGACGTCTGATTTACGTGGGATGGTGAGCCCTCGCGCCCTCCAGAGTTCAACCTGCACGCACACACTCCTGCCCTCAGCACGGCGAAGCGCAGACGAAGTCACGGCGGATGGCTGTATGGCCGTACACACGAAAAAGGAAGAAGATTGAAATATCTTACTTGTCAGACGTCTAGACAGTCCTCCAGACGTCTAGACAGTCCTCCAGACGTCTTCACAGTCATCTGGTCGTAAGCCCAAACATCTGGTTCTGGAAAATTTTCCAGAACCAGAGCCCGATTCGCTCTCCTCCTGCGACGCACGGCCGCGCCGCGCCCCGTCTGCCTGCTGCACGAGCTGCAGCAGCCCCTCCGCGACACCCCACGCCTACCGCTCCCCCGCCGGCCGGCTCTAGCTGCCCCGGCAACCTCGAACCTGAGCTGCAGCAGCCCCTCCGCGACACCCCACACCTACCGCTCCCCCGCCGGCTGGCTCTAGCTGCCCCGGCAAGCTCGAACCCTCGCGGTCGAACTTCCCCCTTCTGCTCGCAACCCTCCTTCCCGCACTCTCGCCGCGGCCGCTACTGCCGCCGTTCCCTCGCTCGCTCACGCTCTCGCACTGGTAGGGAGAAGGAGAAGAGGAAGGTGGGGAAGATGAGGGTGAGGGAGAGGGTGAGGGGGCCTTATAAGGCCGCGCGGGGAGAGAGAGAAGAGAGCTGCGCGCCTGCAGGAGGAGAGAGAAGAAAAGTAGGAACGAGAGTAGCGGGTGCAGTCTGCGCACGCAGGCGCGCAAACGCAACCCCGTATGCCGCAAAAAATTTATTACCAGACGTCTGGGAATGGTTCCAGACGTCTGGTCAGACATCTGGGCCACTTCCCAGACATCTTAAAAACCCGTCTGATGCCACGTTCGTAACAGCCTCCTTCCACACGGGAAACTATGCAAAACATTTCCACCGACCTTCTCCTGGGATGGATCCGTATCCACCCCCATCTGATTCTCGGATGGGAGGATCCTCCGATCCTTTCTATACTAGCCAGGGGAATTCCACTCCCCCATTCTCTGACTCTTTGGAAGTTCTTCAGACTTGCGAGGACCTCAACGCCATCCAAAATGATCCATTTTCCAATACCTACAATCCTAGATGGCGAAACCATCCCAACTTCCAGTAGGCGGGAAATTCCCAAACTCAAAGACCACCCTTTCAGCCCCGTCCACAACCACCTCGTCCTTACCAGCCGCCTCAGCCTCGGCCCAACCCTACTTATCCATCAGGGCCAAACCAAGACCAAATGTCCCTCATCCTTCAGACTCTGGATGACATTCAAAGAACGAATGCGGCTATTCAGAAACAACACAAGGACAACTTACAGAGGTTTGAAACCAACTGGCCCAGTTGGCAAATTCTCGCCAACCAGGCACACTTCCTTCTCAACCTCTTCCTAACCCTAATAACGTGTCGACCCAGCGGCGCGTTATGAACCCAAACCTGGGCCAAGCACACATGATTTATCAGGCCCCCTCTGTTCCTTCACCTGACGGGATGGAGGCTTCCACTTCTTATGCAGGCTATCAGCAGCAACCCATCCTATCAAACCCTAACTAAAGCCATGCAGGACTAAATTCTGTAACCACCCGTAGTGGTAAGGAGACCCAAGATCCACCCTATCCAGACCACTCCAAGCCTAGTAGTGATCCAAACCCTAGGACAGTAATCCAGGACGTTCCTATCCCTGTCCCAGATCAAAGACCTGGACCTATCCTAAAGGAACCAACCAAGGTTCCATTTCCCGAGGCCTTGACCAAGGGAAAGAGGACAACCAAACCCATGGCTCCTGATGAGGACCTGGTCAAGCTCTTTGAGCAGGTCCAAATAAACATCCCCTTGATGGATGCGATTCGCCACGTACCAGCTTACGCACGATTCTTGAAGAATGTGTGTACACCTCAGCGTAAGCCGCGAACCAAGAGTGGGAGTCATATTGTACTATCAAAGCAAGCCAGCTCTGTAATCCTAAGTAGACTCCCACCCAAGGCAAAAGATCTAGGTACTCCCCTGATTTCCTGCAAAATAGGTGAAACCCAGTTTGACAGAGCATTTCTAGACTTGGGTGCTTCCATAAATCTGATACCCACATCCTTACTTAACCACCTAGAAGAATCTGAGCTAAAACAACTGAGGTGACACTACAGTTAGCAGATTGATCTATAAAGTCACTTAAAGGGATTCTTGAGGATGTTATTGTAAGAGTGCGGGATTTCTATTTCCCTGTAGACTTTATAGTCTTAGACATGGACGCACTTGAAAACCCTAGGGATACACTGATCATTCTAGGGAGACCTTTCCTGGCTACTGCTAGAGCCAACATCAGTTGTAAAGAGGGCCAAATAGAACTGAAATTTGGAAATAAAACCCTCAAAATTGATATCTTTAAGGCTCAACAAGGAATCAATTGCGATGTCATCGAACAAATCCGTGATATTAGGGCTTTAGTTGATGAAACGCATTTTGATAGTGACCTAATTATGCCTCATCAACCACAGAAAGATCTTAAAGCGCGATTAAAGGAGTCAGACCCTGATTTAGACAAACCCCTAACTCCTATCCTTGAACCTCACACTTACCCTGAACCACCCGCTGCTGCTGATAACCCCATCCTTGAACTAAAACCCCTTCCTGATCATTTGAAATACATCTTTTGGGTTCTAATCAGACTTTTCCTGTAATTATAAATTCCAAACTTACTCCTGTTCAGGAATCCCGTCTGATTGCTGTTCTCCAGCAACATCGCAGAGCCATCGGTTGGACTCTCGATGACTTGACTGGAATAAGTCCCTCTTATTGCACACACCATATTTATTCAGAAGAGGGCGCACGACCTTCCCATGAGATGCAGAGACGTTTAAACCCCAATCTGCAGGAAGTCGTGAAAAAGGAGATCATCAAGTGGTTAGATGCAGGGATCATCTACCCGATCTCCGATAGTCGTTGGGTAAGCCCAATTCAGGTTGTGTCTAGAAAAGCAGGGCTCACCACCATTACGACTGAAATCGGAGAAGTCATACCTACCCGATTAGCCAACTCGTGGAGAGTCTGCATAGATTACCGACGACTCAATTCCTCCACGAAGAAGGATCATTTACCACTACCTTTCATTGATCAGATTCTCAAGAAATTAGCGGGAAATCGATTCTTCTGCTTTCTTAATGGGTACTCCTGTTATAACCAAGTAGCTATTCATCCTGAGGACTAAGAGAAGACCACGTTCACCTGCCCCTTCGGAACGTATGCATTCTGAAGGATGCCTTTCGGTCTCTGCAATGCACCCGCGACTTTTCAGCGGTGCATGCTTGCCATATTCTCTGATATGGTAGGTGATTATCTGGAAGTCTTCATGGATGACTTCTCAGTTTTCGGGGCATCATTTGATGATTGCCTCCAGCACTTGGTTTATATACTCAAGCGTTGCATCGACGTTAATTTGGCTCTTTCCTGGGAAAGAGCCATTTTATGGTGCCTGAGGGGATCGTCTTAGGACATCTAATTTCTGAGAAAGGCATCCAAGTGGATCGAGCCAAGGTTGATTTAATTTCTTGACTGCCTATGCCTAGCTCGATCAGGGACATCCGATCTTTTCTGGGGCATGTTGGTTTTTACCGTTGTTTCATTCCTGATTTTTTGAAAATCGCGTGCCCCCTTACTACTCTTCTCTCTAAGGATGTCCCCTTTGAGATCTCCAAGGAATGCATTCAAGCCTTTGAAAACCTCCGTGACCGAGTCACCAAGGCCCCGATCCTACAATCCCCTGATTGGTCTCAACCCTTTGAGATCATGTGCGATGCATCTAATTTCACTGTAGGAGTGGTTCTGGGGCAGAAAGTTGACGGGAAACCCGTGGTCATCTACTACGCTAGCAAGACACTTGATAAGGCTCAACGTAACTACACAGTTACAGAGAAAGAGCTACTAGCCGTAGTATTTGCCCTTGAAAAATTTCGATCTTATCTCCTGGATTCCCACGTCATCATCTACTCGGATTACATGGCTGTGAGGCATCTCCTTGCCAAGAAGGACACGAAGCCCCGACTGATCCGATGGATCTTACTGTTGCAAGAATTCGACCTCGAGATTCATGACAAGGCGGGAAGACAAAATGTGATAGCTGACCATTTGTCTCACCTTCCTTTTGAGATCATCAACCCTTCTAGACCCATCACAGAGCATTTCCCTGATGAGCACCTGCTAACTATTGGTACTAGATTTCCATGGTTTGCTAATATAGTAAACTACTTGGCATCTCATCAAATCCCGTCTGATTGGCCAAAGGCCAAGAAAGACAAATTGCGCTCTAATGCCAAGTACTACATTTGGGAAGATCCGTACCTCTTCCGCATAGGTGCCGACCAAATCATCCGGAGATGTGTCCCGGAAGGTAAAATCAATGATATTCTCTCCTTCTGTCATGACCAGGCATGCGGTGGCCATTTCTCTGGGCACAAACCGCATTGAAAATCCTCCAGTGTGGCTTTTATTGGCCCACTTTGTTCAAGGATGCATACAATCACTGCAAGGCATGCAGTCCTTGCCAAACCTTGGCCAACATGAGCCATCGCGACATGATGCCTTTGCAGCCGATTCTCGTATGCGAAATCTTCAATATTTGGGGGATTGATTTTATGGGCCCCTTTCCTATTTCGGATGGCTTCGAGTACATCCTGCTGGTTTTGGACTACATGTCCAAATGGATCAAAGCCATACCGACCTGAACCTGTGATCATAAAATCATTCTCAAATTCATTCATCACAATATCTTCTCACGGTTCGGGATTCCTCGTGCTATCATCTCTGACTGGGGGACCCATTTCACGAATGCTCAGTTCAGGTCACTGATGACCAAATATGGGGTGTCTCACCGAATCTCCACTCCTTATCACCCCCCAGACTAATGGTCTAGCTGAGCTATCAAATCGGGAGATCAAGAAAATCCTGCAGGTCACTGTTCGGCCTGACAGGAAGGACTGGTCGTCCCAACTTCCGGAAGTTTTGTGGGCCTATAGGACCGCCCACAAAACCCAATTGACATGTCTCCCTTTAGATTGGTGTACGGGAAGGCGTGTTACCTTTCCGTCGAACTGGAGCATAAAGCCTATTGGGCAGTACGGAGCTGTAATTTAGATCTTTCTAAGGTTGGAACCCACAGAAAGCTTCAGATTAGTGAGATCGATGAGTTACACCTTGATGCATACGAGAACTCGCGAATCTACAAAGAGCGGGTTAAAGCCTTCCATGACAAGCACATCTCTAGAAAGATCTTTCATCCTGGTCAAAAGGTCCTACTCTTTGATGCCCGACTCAAACTCTTCCCTGGGAAACTACGATCCAAGTGGGTCGGACCATACCTTGTCCAACAGGTTTTTGGAAATGGAGCCGTCGAAATCAGTCCGCTCAGCCATGATTCCAAACCTTTTATCGTGCACGATCAAAGACTCAAACCGTTCATTGATGTAACCTCTACTGATTTGGCTAAATCATCATTTATCCTCCATTTTCCCTTAGCATATTGCACCCAGCCGATGGCGTAAAACTCAGCGCTCAACGGGAGGCAGCCCGTCATTCTTTTTGAAAAAATCCGAAACCTTTTCTGACACCTTGTTGCACCTAAAGTTCACCCTTTAGGACAGCCGACTCCACCTCAGGTGCTTGCATCTGAGATTAGAAATCGTCCGCAACAATCACCCCGACCCATTCACTCATCAAAACATCTGTCCTAATGTATGAACTAAGTTGAATAAAAACCCCCTAAGTTACAATAAGGGCATTGCAAATCTTAGGCATGGGGGGAATGAAAGTGCAAAACTTATAAGAAAAGGTTTTAAACAAAAAAATTCACATATGCACAAAATACCATAAAAATTAAAAAATTTTTTGAAAAAGAATAATAAAATGAGAGGAGGAAAGAAATTTTGTGGACTCTACAAAGGAGGAGGAGAAAAAGGAACAAAATGAAAAGAAGGAGCACAAAATGAAAGAAAAAAAGAGATAGTCATTAGTAAGAAATTAAGGAGTTAACCTAAGTTCTAGACCTCATTCAGGAAAAGAAATGGAAAGTGCACAGTGAGATTAGTAAGAATGCGAACCTTAGGCATTCTTGGATAGACTCTTAGTACCCATTAAGATCTAGACATTCCTCAAGAGGTTGAGGAAAAGGAAAAGCTTAAGTATTAGGTCCAAGGCTTAGGGAGTATTTGGCCTCGTTAACTAACTTTTGATTTACGGGACTCAGTAACCTAAGCACCCTAACTTCACACACAGCCTGGTTCAGTAAGAATAAAAATCAAAATCACGTAGAAGCGTTGTAAAAATTCTGAAAATGACACCTAGAGTAGGAGTGACTGATCAACACAAGTTGATTTGGATGAGTTCCCAGTGCAGAGAGGTGGGAAATTCCCCTCGAAGATGCGTAACAAAATATCATCTCCTCGGTGCTTGTCTCTTAGGATATTTACATATCCTACTGGGGGCATGTAATCACTCTACTGGTTCAGATTCCATGGATGGCATTATCACGAAATGTCAATTGCCAAGGTATGAATTCGGCCACGGAACACCATGGATGGGATTATCTCGAAATCTCAACAGCCAGGGTTCTGGGGGTTACCATGGGCGGTGCTATCCCGAAGCATCGATTGCCAGGAATCCTTGAGGATTGATGATGGGGACAAGGAATCTGATACAGACCGTGTTGAAAAGCCAATCCTAAGCTAGAATTAAAAACAAAATGAGAGAGAAAACTCTCCAAACATATAAGTCTTCTACCTCTCTTTCTTACAAAATGCACTGTGAACTGAGCCAGGGCTAAAATTATCTCAAGCACGGGTGCTTTAACCACAAAGTCCAATAAGCCTTAGGTTAGTTCTTGTAGGCCTTAAAAACCTTTGCTAAGGACTGAGGCTGAGGCTAGACAGATCTGGATCTTGGTTGGTACTAGAGTACCTTTTAGGCCTATGGATGACATTCTGACCTAATCAAGGTTACAAAAGAAAAGGCACTTATCTGAAATCATTATGAACTTCATGGTCTAGAACAAGGGTTGAAACCTCAAATTTTTGCTAAGGGATAAGCAAAAGCTACGCATGGGGGTATGATGAGAACCTCATTATGAACCCTAACTAGCAAAATCTAATCCAAATATGTGTGAAAATGCTCCAACAAAACCCAAAGAGAGGCCTAACTCAGAGAATTCTGAGTTAAAGAATAAAATAAATCATCAGGGGTAAAACTGCAATTTCACCAATGCAGTATGCAAACAGGGTAATTAAGGGTCTAAACATACGTCAAACAAGCTTAACAAGGAGGGAAGTGGGATGATCTGATCTGAAAAGGATTATAGCAACTTCTAGGAATTAAATTACATTTTGTAACCCTAAAACAAATCCACTTTAATTCACGAGGTTCAAGGTAGGATAAAAATTAACTAAACCCTCTAAAATTCATAGAAAAATATTCCCTGGGGTTTATAACCTTCAATTTGGCCTTTGCAACCTATTTTGACTTAAAATGCGAACCATGCCCAATTAATGACTTAATTTGGATTTTTACGCAAATTGACAGATCAAACATGGTCCAACCCAAAATAAAATTTCACCATTAAAATCCTTAGGTTTAAATTAGTCTGGTATAAAAATTTGGGCCTAAGAAAAGGCCATCTTGACCGACTTTACAAATTTATCCTCTTAATTAACTTTTTAACCCTTATCTTTTAAAACCCTTACGTTCAGCCCCCTAACTTCTCGTCGTTCTTTGCAGAACGGTCCTCCCTGCCATTTCTGCCCAGCGCCATACCTCCGGCGACCTTGCGCGGAGGATGGCGCCACGCAGGGTAGGGCGGCCGTCCTCTAGAACAGACGGGGGGTTCCCTGCGACGTCCTCTGTTGCAGGGACCCGCCCATGACCTCTACAGCCAACCATGCCTCTCGTGCGAACGCACGAAAGGCATGGGTATCCATTCTAGCCACTCTCCGGTGAGGTAGGCACGACGCCTCCTCGGTCCTCTCTCCTCACTCAGGCCTTTTAAGGAGCGGCAAGGTCTGCCGTCTCCTTCAAGCTTCCTCTGGCTGAGAAATACCCCACATTTCATCTCTTCCCCCTCCGGTCAGAGCGCCCGAGCTTCCGAAGATCTTCTCCTCCTCCTCGTCGCTCTGCTGCCCTACCTGCAGCAAAGTTTACTCTGCCCTGTTGTCCGCACCAGGCTGTACCAGCTGGCGCCCTCAGACCGCCTCCTCGTCGCCAATACCCTCCTCCTGGGCATCTTCGTCCTCAGCTCTGGCAAGCACGAGTCGGACGCTTCCCTCTCCCCCTTCGTCGAGTAAATAGGTAGAACTCTTCCTCTCTCTCTCCCTTACATTTTCCCCTTCCTAATTTTCCCTTTTACTCCACCGCCCGCCACTTCCACCTCCATCTGCTCCGTCTCCGATCACCTTCTCCAGCGAGTCCATTCCACTTCCACAAACCACATCTTCCCTCGCCGACCAGCCCAGAGGCTCCCCCTCACTCCACTCAATCGTTCCCCCCTTTCCATTCACTGTCATTCACTGCCCAACCACCCCCCGAACAAACTCATCTTCACGCACACAATCTGACCTAGGTCCACCTCCACAGGCGCTCTCACGCCTCGTTGACCACCGCACTGCCTTCGCCGCACTCTGGCGAAGCTTCCCACGTTATCTGACTTGGCCGAGAGGCCGTCACTGTGTTTTCAAGTCAGCACCCCCTCGCCGCCATTGTTGAGCTACTGCAACTCCTTCACTCACAGCTCCAGGCCTTCTCCAGCCCAGGTGCGAGTCCCAGGCAGCGCGAACTGACTCCGCAAAGGCGCCCAGGCTTGCGATTTGGGTCGCGAGCCTCGCAGCTGCCCTAATAGGCAGCAACTCCCTCGCCTACAAACATGCAATCTGGAGGTGGGACCTTAGTCCCACCTCGTAAGTGTGCGGCCGCGCGCCCACACTTAAATTACAAAAGTGTATCGGGCTGTTTGGCTTCGATACACAAGGGTCAAGTCCATCACACACACCCGGCGTGCCACGCGCTCACCCACCCTCGCCCTCGTTCACGCCCCACGGGTCTGGGCCGGATCCGATTACCCGACCAAGCACTCCTCGCCCACCACCGCAAGCCGGTGGGCCTGGTCCCAGGCACACTACCCAAACCCGATTACTCGGCTCTGGGAGAGCATTCCTAAGAGAGATTTAGAGAGAAAGAGAGACGCGGGGAAGGGGTAGGTTTTGCACTGATGGGTGTGTATCCGCACAGGGAAGAAAGAAAGAAGAAAGGAGGAGCGGCCGAAGCCTTAGCCGCACTAAGCAGCTGAAGAAGAAGAAAGGAAGGAGAGGAGCTGAAGAAGAAGAAAGAAAGGAACTGTAGCAAATGCGCGGATAAGTCGTCTGAGCGCCGCGTCAGATGTCGGAAGGGCAACAGCCAAGAGAAGAAGAAAGAAGAGAAAAGAAGAAAAAAGAGAAAGAAGAAGAAGAAGAGAAAGAAAAAGAAGAAAGAAGAAGAAGAAAAGGAGAGGAACGCCCAGAGCAGAAGAAGAAGGCTGAAGAAGACAGAAGAAGCCAGAGTAGAAAAAGAAGAAAGAAGAAGAAGAAGAAAGAAGGTAGAAGCCGCTGCAGCCGCAAGAAAGAAAAGGAAAGAAAGAAGAAAGCAGAGAAAGAGAAGAAGAGGAACATTAGTTGAAAGAGAAGAAGAAAAGAAAGAAGAGGAAGAGAGAAGAAGAAGAAGCCAAGAGAACTTTTGCTCCCTCTCTCTCTCTCTCTCTTGTTATTTTTGTAACACAATTGAAAACTTTTATACTTCTAGAATTATAGTTGCTCCCTGAGTTCGACCTCGGGAAAACTTGTTATTCCGAGTAAAAAAATTTGTAGTAATCTGGTAGCTGTTTTGTACTACAACAACTGTAAACCATAAATAACCATAACGACGAAACACGCTTCACCAATAGGCAAAGAGGTCAAGAGGCTTCGAACTGACAATGGGCTTGAGTTTTGTTCCTTAGAGTTTATGAATTCTATAAGAATAAGGGTATTATCAGGCATCGCACAATCAAGCATACACCACAACAGAACGGTGTGGCAAAGTGCATGAATAGGGCACTATTGGAGCAAACCTCATGCATGTTGCTGAATATAGGCTTGTCTAAAGACTTCTAGGTTGAAGCACTTGCTACAGTGGCCTATCTGATCAATTGTTCTCCCTCCTCAACTTTAGATGGGAGTACTTTAGAAGAGGTAAAGGTCTAGTTACCCAGCTAATTATTCTGATTTGAAAAATTTTGGATGTGCTACATATGCTCGTATAGATCAAGGAAAATTAGAGCTTAGATCTGTGAATGTATATTTTTTGGCTATGCCTCTGTAGTGAAAGGATATAGACTGTGATGCCTTGATCCTAAATCACCTAATTTGATTATTGAGAAAAATGTCATTTGTCATGAGTCTACTATGTTGTCTCCCAAGCAAGATTCTGTTATTTGTTCTTCCGGTGCAGATATAGATTTGAGTGCCGACAAGCAGGTGGAGCTTTAGGTTTGCCCAGCCTGACCACATCATGGCCATTTATCTAACATAGAAGAAGAAAAGGAAGACACTTGTGCAGCATTTCATGCATGCATTATCCGTGTAGAGGAAACTTGTAATGCAAGAGAGCCGAGCAATTTCTTAAAAGCTATTTCATCACAGAACTCTGCAAAATGGGTTGCTTCCATGAGTGAAGAGATGGAATCTCTCCATGAGAACGACACATGCGTCCTAGTGACACCTCCAAGTGGGTAGAAAATCATTACCTGCAGATGGGTCAATTTATCGAGAAATTGCAAAGTATAAAGATGTGGATTTCATCATCGCAATTGCAAATCTTGAATACCACCCACTGAAAAAAGACCATGTCCATTTAGTTTTCAGAATATGTGGTTACATGATGCTTCCTTTCGTCAGTTGGTTACTTCCATGTGGAATCAAGCTCTTCTTGATTCTTCCCTTTACCCTTTATCCACCTTCTATTCTAAACTTTGTATCCTCAAGAAGGTCTTGAAGGTTTGGAATAGGTCAACTTTTGGTGACATCCACTTGAGGGTTTCGAACTTGGAATCTAAGTATGAAGATCTTGATCATAGCCTTTCTAATCTATGGGATGTTGAAATTGCAGCTAAGCTCATGGAAGTCCAAAATGACCTCGATGGTGCTAAAATCAAATTAAATGATTTCTATCAACAGAAGGTGAAAGTCAAATGGTTAAAAGATGGGGAGGGCAACAACTCATGTTTCTTTGCTACAATCAAAAAGCAGTTTGCAAAAAGGAACTATAATTCCCTTTCCTCTTCGGTTGGGAATGGTTCGTGGCAAGATGCCGCTGATAAAATGGTCTCTTACTTCAACAACCTCTTGTCTTCTGAGGGTTGGATGATGAATTCCTTCAGTATATGTCCCCCATTCTAACTCTAGAAGATTCAAATGCTTTAACCCAACCCCCATCCAAATCTGAGATCTTGCGCATCCTCTCCAAAATGCCTCCTAATCGTTCCTTGGGTCCTTACAGATTTACATCCTTTTACAACAATTTCTAGGATATTATCAAAGATGACTTAATTAAGGCTATCTCTTCTAGCAAAAAGGGCCTTAGGCTTTTAACAACACTTTTACATTGTTCATTGCGAAAAAACCCACTGATCTTTCTTATTTCAAACCCATTAGTCTATGTAACATTTGCTATAGATTATTGCCTCGTGTTTATCCAACATTCTTCCTAAAATCATTTCCCCGAAGCAGGCGGGTTTTATTAAGGGTAGGTCTATTCATGATCACATTAGTACTATGTTTGAGCTTGCACAACGTATTAACCGAAAGGTGCATGGCTCGAATGTCATCTTACAACTTGATCTTCAAAAAGTCTACGATAGGGTTGAATGGAAAGCTCTGTGCAACATTCTCAGTCATTTTGGTTTCTCCTCCAATGTTATAGATTTGATTAAAGGTTGCATGGAGCATGAGGTCTCCTCTACCTTTGTTGATGGAGTCTCTACTCCTTTCTTTAGGGATTGCCGTGGTCTTCGCCAGGGCAATCCACTATCTCCCTTTCTCTTCGACATTTTGTCAAACCTTTAATTCGGGGTCTCCAAGAGTTAGCTTTTGCTGGCGAGATATCTCCTTTTGTGGCTAAACGTGATACTCCTATCCCTATTGCTCTTCTCTACGCTGATGATATTATAGATTTCTGAATGGCAATCTCAACTCTGTGAGAAATCTTGCATTCTTTATCAATGACTAAGAACTCACTTTTAATCAAAAGGTTAGTTTGACTAAAAGCTTCTATGTTTTGGGGAAGTGTATCCCTGTTGGGAGAACCACCAGAATCCTTCAGACCTTGCGATACCCTCTTGGATCATTCCCCTTTAACTACTCGGGTTGTCCCATACTTCCTGGAAGGGCAAAGATTAGCTACTTTGGTAACCTTATTGAAAAAATCCAGTCAAAGTTGTCTGCCTAGAGAGCTAATATTGTCTCGGGTGCTGCTAGAATGCTCCTTATCAAACACATCATTTCATCTGTGCCCATACATGTCCTTTCTGTAATGGAGGTTCCTAGGGCCATTATTCGAAAGCTTGAGTCCTTTTTTGCCAAATTTTTTTGGGCCTCCTCTGAAGGAACTACTAAAAGACATTGGATTGCTTGGAAAAATATATCTAAACCTCTCAAATGTGGTGGTCTGGTGATTCTTCATCTAGACCTCTTTCTTCAGGCTCTTAGATTAAAAAGAGCTTGGAATATCGTGTTTAGAGATTCTTTATATGGTAATCTCTTCAAAAATCTCTACGGTTCCCTTGCCCAATCAGCTACCCATATAAGAGTCTATCTCCTCCAACAAGCTTTTACTTAATTGCATCCCCTGATTTGCTGGGAGGTCCATGCCGGAAATATTGATTTCTGGTTGGATCTCTAGATTAGCAACTCTCCTCTAAAAGACCTACTTCCTGAAAGCATTTCTCCTCCTCCTGTCAAAATCAAGGAAGTTATTAATAACCTTCAATCTAACCCATTACTTGCCCTGCTTCCTATACAATTTCAAGAGCAAATTAATGAGATCTCTTTGGATAATCAGATTGATAAACCTTGCTGGTTCCCTTCCCCATCTGTGAATTTTTCGGTGGCTTCAGCTTACGACCATTTCTGTACTGACCTTCCACCCTCTAAGCCATTTCAGGAGTTTTGGAACCTTAATCTCCCTTTTCATTTCTCCTTCATATCTTGGCACATTAATTATGCATAGGAGGCTTCCCACAGATGATATGATAGCTAAATTGGGAATTGCCTTACCTTCAAAATGTGCTTGATGTTCCACTGCTCCTCGATCTGAAACTCTTTATCACTTATTTGTGAAAAGCCAACTTATTCACCTCATAACTTCCTAGGTATCTCATAAGTCCAAAAGAACATTTCTCCTTTTAGAGGAGGAGAAATGTTTTCAGGAAGTAGCTCATGTTTTGTGGGTAACCATTTCCCTCCTGGTAGAATTAGTAGACTCAGTGTCACGGGTTACCATCTTGGCTAGTCCCTTATATTTACCTCAGTTGCCCTATCTTCTCTGGGAGAACTAAGGCCAATTATTTTGCTGATATGGTGGATTAGATTCACTCCAAATTGAGTGCCTGGAAGTCCAATTTGCTCTCCTCATCTGCGAGACTCCTCCTCATTAAACATGTTCTTACCTTGATTCCTATTCACATCCTATCTATTCTTAAGGTCCTTAAATCACTTATCAGGAAGCTGGAGTCCATCTTTGTTGACTTCTTTTGGGGCTCTTCGAAGAAAAATCACTCTCATCATTGGATTTCTTGGAAAACCATCTCCAAGCCTCTTGAGAAAGCGGGCTTGGATGTTCGCAATCTTTCCTTGGTGATCAAAGCTCTTAGAATGAAAAGAGTCTAGACCCTCCTTGTTGGGAACTCACCATATGCAAATATGATTAAAAGTCTCTATGGCCAATTCTCTACCCCTTCTTTGCCTATCCACTACCAAAATCTTAAAGCCGAATATTTTTCCATGAAACCTTTCATTCGTTGGGAAGTCCATGCTGATATGATTGATTTTTGGTTTGACATCTGGATTGGTGACTCTCCTTTAAGAGATCTTTTGCCTACATCCTATTCCCCTAGTCTTATTGCTTTAAAAGACATGATCCACAACTCTTCCCAAGTCGACATCATCTCTTTGTTCCATACCATACTGTTAATAGATTTCAGAACATTCGCATTAAAGATAACCCTTACAAGCCTTTTTGGTCCCTTGCCCCAGCTCACGGTCTCTTCAACTCATAATGTTAATTTCCATGCTAGTCCTATTGATTACGTTTCTAGAGACCTCTGGAGGCTCAAGATGCCCCATCGTATCTCCCTCTGTGCCTGGTGAATCTTGAAAGGGAGGCTCCGTACTGATGATAGCAACCAAAAATTCGGTGTGGCTCTCCCATCCAAATGTGTTTATTGTCCCAATGACCCCAAGGTTGAAACTTTCTCCCACCTCTTTGAAATGAGTCAGCTGGTCAGGGATATTTCTAATTGGATGTTTGATAAAATGTTCGTTTCTCACATCAATCTTGATAATTTCGTTCAGATCATGAGAAACGTTTTCCCTCTGCCAAGTCATTACAAAAAAAATGTTAAGGTTCTTGTTTGCTTCATATGGTTCAATGTTTGGTGGTTTTGGAACCTCCTTAAACATGATGAGCTTCCTAAAAATAAGAAGTACCTTCTCCTTGAGCATGATACGGATTTTACGCGGTTTGTAAAATGCGTCATTATAACGCGTAAAATCGATCAACTCTTAAATTTATAAACCTAGATAGTGGGAGTATCTAGGGTCGCCCAAGGAGGCCAAATGTTTGCAAAATTAATTCTCTTGCTTACAAAAAAGATCTCAACTTTCTTTTTGGTATTTTTTCAATATATCATTTTTATGTTTTTGAAATTAAGGCAACATGCGAAGTTGTTGACGGGAAAAATTACTACACCTACTATGCTAATCTAAGTGACAAAAATTATCCTCTTTCTAAGCTCAACCTAGGTGATTGGAGGCCTAGGTTAATTAGAAAGGAGAAGTGCAACTATACTAAAGATAAAGCAAGATAATGCAAAAAGAAAGAGTGCAACAAGAAATTAAGGCAACTTCTTTTTTATACTAAAGGAAATTGTCTACTAGTAGATGAATGCTTCTACTAGAAGAACAAATTGAAAACAAAATAAAGATAAATCCTTTAGATGATGATGGTGATGAAGAGGATGAAGCTCTTCTTGCTCCAAGCCTGGTAGCTCCCGGGCTTGAAAAGAAGATCTTCAGCTCCTTCCTTGTATAGCTCCGCCAAGGTGATGTCCTCCAAAGTAAGCTCTAAGGGGGCGTGCCCTAAGCTTTTCTCCAAGGGTGGACGTCCACTCTAGGTCCTTCTCCTTTTCCTGGCCGTCCTCCTTGAAGTAGAAAAGTCCTCCTCCTTGGCATGGCCCAACTTGAAGAGAGTGGGGAGAAGAAGGCACCAAAGGGGCTGGTGATGTACCCCTTTAATCTTCTTCTCTACTCCTTCTTCTTGGCCATAGGTGTAGGTGGGTATAGGTAGAAAAATACACTAATGGAGGATGGGAATTATGTGGTGGTAGGGTAGGGTATTTATAGGATGGGAAGGGGGGTGGTTATGATGTTTTTTTGGAGGGAAATGAAGGGATGCTTGGATATTTTTGGAGGGAAAAATGGGAGGGAAATGAAGAGGTGCCTTGGTTTTCCCTCCAAAAATACCTTCTAGAAGGCAATTTTGGAGGGAAAAAATGGAGGGTGGAGATGGGTTTTAATGGTGGATGTAGGGTGGTGATGGAAGGGATAGTTGGCACCAAAATAAAGTAGGAGTAGGTGGTCTTTTTGCTGGAGCTTAGGTAGTAGGGTAGTAGGGCAGTAGATTTTGGTGCCATGGAGGTAGTAGCTAAGTTAAGCAGCTTAGCTAGTAGGGGGTAGAGTTTGAGGCATTTGGAGCTAGGGTTTTCAGGGAGAAGAGCTGGAGGTAGTCATCTTGAGCTGCAATAGAGCTGGTGGCTGCTGAAGAGAGCTGCAAGGAGCTACCTTAGCTGGCTTGGCTTGCTATTTCTTTGCTAGCTACTAAGCCAAGCTAAAGCAAATTGGCTTCTACTGAAAGGATCTGAGGTGAGCTAGGTCTAATGCTCCCGGGGAGGATCAAGCTGGGTGAGGTAGCTAAGGTAGCTTAGCTCAACTGAGTTGAGCTAAGCTGAGTCCCCGGGAGCTGGACTTGAGCTTCCTAACCTGGAATGAAGTCATCTTCAACTGGCCGGAGTTGAGTGGAGCTGGATGTAGCTGGACCTAAGATGGGGTGAACTCCAGTCAACTCAGCTGAGCTAGCTAGAGCTCTCTGTAGACTAATGGGAGTTGAGATGAGCTAGACTTAGCTAAGTTGAGCTGAATCTAAACTAACCTGAGCTAGGGTGAGCTAAGATGAGCTCTCTTGAGATGCCATTCAGCTGAGATGAGCTGAATGGAGCTAAGATGAGCTAACCCTAGTTCAAGTGAGCTGGAATCCAGCTATGGTGAGCTGGATCAAGCTGAGTTCCAGTTAGTCTGAGCTTCTTCTTCACCAGTTGACTTCCTGAGTGCTAGGGTTTTGGAGTTCTGCCAATTTGCATATCCCTAACACTCACAAAAACACATTAAAAAGACAATAAAGAGTGCAATGTATGCCTAACCTAATTAATGCCTAAATGCAGCCCAAAAACCCATTTGCGGAGCAAAATCCTAAGAACTAAGTTTGTTTTAATGCATAAAAATGATGATAAACTGGAGTTTATCAGAGCACAATTGAAATAAATTTCAGATGTCCCTTTGGTTCAAATCTCAATGTCCTGCCACCTTTACTTTATCTTGGACTCGGCCGTTGATTGGTTTCAAACTCAATGTTGCCACCACTCATGATAAAAATTTCTCTTGTTGTGGCTGGGTCATTCAAGACTACAAGGGTGATTTTCGTTGTGGTGCTAATTGCAGAATGTCCATACTTATAGATGATATTGTCATTCTTAAAGCTATTTTCCATGCTATTGTTGTGGTCCCGGATTTATCTTTTTAGGTTGAAATGGACTCCTCTTTGTTGTATTATTGGTGGAATGGGAAACTCCAGGTAGCATGGCAAGCTAAATTAGAGTATGATTGTATCAAAAATTCCTCTCAAATTGTATCTAAAACCTTTGTTCACCCTTCGATGAATGCGCTTGCTCGAGAGTTGGCAAATTGTGCTAAAGTAGGATGGAAAATTTATCACTCCATGGCGGATATTCCTAGGTGACTCCACAGTGTTACCTTTTTGGACAAGATTCAATTCCCATACATCCTCTAAGTTGCTGCTGGTTTGTGGTTCTATTTTTGCATCTTTTTTTTTGCCTCTCCTGATGTACTAGGCCATGAGTTGTGATCTGTCTTTTCTTATATGGGACAGATTTTGGTCTAGTCCCCCTGCCTCCCTTTTTATAGCCTCCAGGGAGTAGGGATGAATAAAATTGGCTCCCACATTTTGGAAATAAATAAATAAATAAAATTAAAAAAAAATTCCAAAAGAACAATCCGTGATCCAATCTGTTTCTTTAACATCATGAATTCGGCCTATAATTCCACTAAAGCTAAAATTATTAAGAGCCTCATTTGCTTTATTTGGTACGTGTGAAGGATCAAAAACTGTATAATTCATGAAGGTTTCTCTTTATCAAAAATTGGGCTAATTTTGAACCATACCTGGAATAACTGGCATATTAGAGACTAGATTTTCTCTTTTAGGCCTACTCAAATGGCCATCAGTTGGGTGCTTCCTCAGTATGGTTTTAAGGCCAATTTTGCTGCTATTCCCAAAGGAAACACCACTGTTGTGGCCTGGGTTGTTAGAAATCACCACAGAGACCTTACTCTTGCTGCAACATCTACTATTAATGATACTAAAACTGAGAAATGTCTTTTTATGTCTGTTCTACGTGGTCTATCTTGGCATGTGCTTTCTTCTCTCTCCTTGCAGATTGAAGTGGATTCACCATTGATATACTATTGGTCAAAGGCTAAACTTCAAGTCCCGTGGTTCATATAGAATCAATTCTCAAAAATTAAAGCTGCAAATGGTAGAATTGAATCTCTCGAGTACATACTTCCCTCAGCTAATGCTTTAGTATGTAGCATCGTAGGTTTAGGCCTATCACATTAGCAGATCTTTCAATCTCCTCAGCAACTCCCAAGAAGAATTGCAGGGATGATAACTTTGGACAAGATATAGATGCCATATATAGTCTGAATGCATCCGGGGTTCAGTATCCCCTTTTATTTGTCTTTTGGGCTTGCTTCTTTTGTTGTGTTGGCCTTCCCTGTTGTACTAAGCCACGAATCATGGTTCCTCTCTTTTTGTAATAGGTGGGTCTTGCTCTAATCCCCCCACCTATTTTGAATGCCTCCAGGAGTGGGCGGTGAATAAAGTTTACTCCCGCCTTTGTTTAAAAATATATATATATTTCATTTTATTTAACCTGGATGTTGACTCCAAGGTTGTTCACTAGAAGGCAAGTATCAATCTTATTGGTTTCTCACTTATTTTGTTTTTGTTCTTTTTCTATATATTCTTTCTTTTCATTTCAATGAAGATGAAAGCTACAAAGCTAAATAAGAGGTAAGTAATGGTAGAGACAAGTTAACATTGTTTTAACTAAGCATTTGTTCATTGCAAAATATGAATACAAAATAAAGCAAGAAGAGAGGGAGATACCTGGTGGGCGTGAGAGAGAGAGAGAGAGAGAGAGAGAGTTGAAAGAGATTGAAGCTTCTTGAGTGTGCACTTGTGGGGTGATGGAGCTGGAGTTGCCAAGCCTCGAGAAGCTTCTGGAAGAGTTTGAGGAAAAGGAGTACTGGAGAAAGGAGACAAGGAAGAACCTTAGAGAGGTTGTAGTAGACATAGACCGGGCCCAGAGAGGTGCCACCACCCAAGATGGCATAGGGGGGTTGAAGGTGAAAGTGGGGGAGAAGATATGAAAGTGGAAAGGGAGTGCAAGAAGATAATTGAGGAGGAGCAAAAGAATAGCTAGTCTCCTGTGCATATGGATCGAGGGGTATGTTGAGTATTTTGTGTGTTGGGGGGGGCGGGGGTGCATGGTTGAGGAGGGCGTGGACTATGCATGGGAATGGCACGCAAGGGAGGTGGCCGGGAATTTATGTGGGAGAGGGGAAAATTAGTGACGCATGGAGTGTTGCATGGGATTCACGAGGGAGGACAACATTAGTGGAGGGGATTGAGTGGTAGCATTGCATGGGTTGGAATTGAGAGAGAGATCACTGAAATTGAGGTGGACATATATAAGGGGTGTTTTAAAATAAGGGAAAAGAGAGAAGTGTAAGTGGTCTCCTTAGCAATTTTGCAACCAAATCTAAGCCTCTTGGGAATTAATTAAATTGGGATGGTGGAGAAGTTATGTGCTTAAGAGGAGGACTAATCAAGTGGATGGGAGAATATTATGGGGATGTCCTCATGGCTTCTTGAATCTGTCCTTGGTTGCATTCTATCTCCTCATAAAACAACATAAATCCCTCAATACATGACTCTTCCATCATGTCTTTCATTATTTAGTTCAAGCCTCTATCTTCAAATCTCCAATCCCACATTTATTCATGCATAAATTATAATTGTTATAATATGCGCAAATTACATAAAAATCACATGCATGATTCTAATATGCCTAGAACGCTTCTAATGTAATATTTATAACCTAAGTATGGTGTGTTTACATAGGAACTAGTCTAATTTAGATATATTAAGTGTATTAACTATATAATTTTCAGTCAATGACAAGAAGGAAGGCATATTAGGAGTCTTTGATGCAAGATATAAAACAAAGCTGGGTGCTAAAGGCTTTAGTCAAGTTGAAGGTATTAACTATAATGATATTTTTTCACATGCTATAAAATATACCTCCATTCGAGTTTTACCAGCTATAGTTGTTAAAAATGATTTGGAGTTCGAGCAGCTAGATGTAAAGACAGCTTTCCTACATGTAGAACTCAAAGAGAAAATTTATATGCATCAACAAGAAGGTTTTGCACTTAAAGGAAAGGAAGATCATATTTGCTTACTGAAGAAATCTCCTAGATAATGGTATACGCATTTCAATTCTTTTATGATTGCACATCATTTTATAAGGAACAAATATGATGTTTGTGTTTATTTTAGAGAACTAAATGATGGCTCCTTCACTTATCTATTGCTCTATTTTATGATATATTGATAGCAACCAATGATAAATCTTAAGTGAATAGGTTAAAGACTCCACTAGGCATTGAATTTGAGATAAAGAACCTAGGCTCAACAAAAAGAATCCTTGGCATGGAGATACATAGAGATCATAAGGCTAGAAGATCGTACCTAAGTCTGAGAAGCTACCTACGAAAGGTACTTGAACGTTTTTGCATGTCAAATGCCAAGGCAAAGAAGGTTACCTTAAGAGCTCATTTCAAGCTATCGCAAAAGTTATACCCATAAATAGAGAATAAGCATGAGTAAATTTCACAAGTACTTAACTCTAGTGCAATCAGAAGCCTCATGTATGCCATGATTTACACTCGCCCAGACATTGCTCAAGCAGTCAGTGTTGTGAGTAGATACACCAAATCTTGGAAAAAGGCATTGGCTAGCTGTCAAGTGGATTTTGAGATCCCTACCATTCATTTTTCCTTAATGTTTGGAAGGAGTAGAGATCGTTTGGTTGGCTTTATTGATGCAAACTGTGCAGGAGATTGTGACAAGAGAAGGTCCATGACATGCTATGTGTTTACAATAGGTAGATGCACAAGTAGTTGGAAAGCAACTCTTTAGCATATAGTACCACTATCTACTACAGAAACAAAGTATATGGCAACAATTGAGGGTATCAAAGAGGCTATGTGGCTGAAAGGATTATTGCAGAGCTTAGTCTGGGTCAGGAGATGGTTATTGCTCATTGTGATAACCGGAGTGCCATTTATGTGCTGAAAGATTAGATGCATCATAAGAGGACAATGCATATCAATGCTAGATATCACTTCATTCATGAGGTCATAACGGAAGGTGACATTCAGATGAAAAAGATAGCTACAACAGATAATTTGGCAAATATGATGGCAAAGCCTTTGCCATTAACCAAGTTCACAGCCTATGTGAACTTGGTTGGAGTACACTGCATGTGAGATGGCTAGATACAAAGAGAGATGACAATTGCTATGACTTTACAATGTTTTTCATGGAGTTCAAGTCAAGGTGGAGATTTATTGATCATGCCTTGAACGGTCACAACTTGATTATGTTCTAACACACAAAATTAAATGGATCTTAGTGACCCAATAAGGATCCATTTAGTGTAACCCATATATATTTATGTGTTAGGGTTTTGCGAAGGTGTGTCTCCATTTTTTCTTGCTTTCCAACAGAGCATCGCCTGTGAGGTCTCTCTTAGGGTTTACCAAAAGCATGGGTTTTGCACTTCATCTTTCAGCATATAGTGGAATCTCTCTCTCTCTACTTGTGGTTTTTCCCTTCTACACTGGAGGCATTTCCACGTAAATCCTTTTTGTCTTTTGGTTGATTGCTTGTGTTTGTTGCTTCGCACAATTTCCCAACAATGGGAGATATGAATATATAGAATCAAGCAACCTTTCGACAAACTAGTCCTAAAGAAATAATGCTCTCCTCCACTTGTAACAATAGGGATTCATGGAGATTTGCATGCTAGCTAGCCCTTAAGTTCGATAATCCACTAATAATCATCCTTGAAAGCCACCTATGTGTCTAAGATCAAAAGAAGAAAAGTCACAAGGAAAACCCTAAAGCACTCAGAAAAAATAAGCAATTGTAAGGGGAAAAAAGAGTTATATATCCTTGAATAGCTAGGAACCCTCATGCTATATATTTAGTACCTAAGTGTGACAAGTAGGAAGAAATAAAGAGGATATGAAAATGAACATGTGAGAGTGGGAATTATAAGACTTAAATGGTCCACACACAAGTCACATGAGCCTAAACAGAGAGGCAGCATGAATAAAAAGGCAAGATTACACCTAAGACCAAGTCCAAATAGTATGGGTGTTTGAAATGATAATACATATTTGTTATATCGAGGTTCCCCTTGCTTTTAGGTACACAAGTCAAGAAATTTACTTAGAGCGCTCCTCATTTCTTCCCCCCCCCCCCCCCCCCCACCCCTTAAGTGCTCCCCCTCTCCCTCCCTTCATTTTCCTCCTTGAGTGTGCCTGATCTACCCACTATCTAGCTCCTCCCACCCTAGTGAGTCCTCTCCTTGGAGTGAGTCTCTCTCATGCGTTGATCAACCTCTTAAAGAGCTCTTTTTCTTCGTTTTCTTGGTTTGCTTTTGTTCTTTTCCTTTTTGTTAGTTGTAGTTCTTGATGGATGGGGAATCCTTATCAGAAGAAAGCCATTCACCCGATGACCCTAAACCCCTTTGAGTTCACCTCCAAACCCTAAATCTTTTACAGATCTATTTAGGGACAAATCTTTCACTTCTTATCTTAACGCCAACAATAGTTGTTGCGATCTTCTCATACATCGACCTCAAGAGATCAATGATCGTCTTTGCATTGTCTTCTCCAAGGATGAGGTACTGACACTAGGAAAAGCCTTCAAGAAGGTGATCACCGCCCACGCATAGGGATCCAAACCCCCTCTTGCGATGCTGAAGGAGGCCCTCTTAAAAAGATGTAAGTTAGTCACCTCCTTTTCTACTTTATCACTAGATTCTCGTCATTCACTCTTGCTTTTCGAAAACAAAGAGGATCTATACCATGTTTATACAATAGAATCTATCATTATCGATCACCTTAGAGTGCAATTTATTAGATCGAGTTCAGATATTCGCTCCAATGCATGTTTCTCTTGGGTCCCAATTTGGGCTTCTTTTCCAAGTTTGAACCTTCACATCATTCATCCCTTAGCCTTTCTCTCTCTTGCTTGTTAGTTAGGTCATCCTATGTGTTGATCCTTGTAATGTCACTCGCCTCGATTCACCGACAATTTCCATGGGGGTTGACCTTTCTAAACCTCTGATCAATGAAGTTTTCTTTATGAACAAGGATGCCTTAGTTCAACAAAAAGTTGTCTACCAAAGGGTCCCTTCCTTCTACTTGTAAGAAGACCCTAAGGATTCTTTAGGGAGCTAGGGGAACCCTACGTTTCTTCTACGACTAATCCTTCCCCTACTTTTGTTTCCCCCCTATTACTACAAATTCGCCTGTAATTTGTGCCAATCCTAAGAATGATGGGGAGAACTTTAGTGAATGTAATCTGAACTATAATATTAATCTTTCTTCTTCCTCTGGGAGGGGAATTAAATCTAGGACATATCTTAGATTCCTCCATTGTGGAAGGGTGAAATGCAACCATGTGATTAGGACATGTATCTCCTATTCCCTCCCACATGCACCAACTTTCCCGTATCAATACCAAGGTGGGTGAGTCTACCATTGGTTTGACAAATGTATGTATTTGTGAATGGAGACACGTATCTGTCTCAAGACAAAAGATACATCTTCTCTATGACAACATTGGAGATGGACTTTGATTATCTCATGCTTCATCAAGTCAACCCCTCGACCCGACCTACATAGAGTTCTAAATCTCTATTCAAAAACATCAACCAGGGAACGATCTCTAGAGAAGGTTGCCATCCTAACTCAAACTAGAAACAAAGGATCAAATCAGGTATGATGTTTCTTAATGTGCTATCAGATCTTATAACTGTTTAGATCTTCAAGTCAACACACATCGGGTTTATTCGACCTAGCCAACTGCGTCACTCTGTTCATACTAAGGGACCCAAGTCATGTATTGAAAAATAATCTAATTCTTTTATTTAGATGAAATGTAATCCCATTATATTATTCAGATGGCTCCCTCATGGAAGACAAAATTTAACACTACAATGATCAACAACACCAATTTCGAACCATCCTACCTTCCTTTGTTAAATGGAGCTTAAGTTGACTCAATTCCTTGATTCAATATCAAATGCTTACCTAGAGTAGTGCATCCCCATGAATGAAGGAACTCATCTCCATTTCCATACAAGGAAGCCATAACTATTCTCGCATTAAGGACTTTACGATCTTTCCCTATTTAAGATAAGGATGGTGGAAAGAGATTGAAACAACAACTCGGACTAAGAGATGGCCAGGAGTGGTAGACTACAAGACTAGTATTTATAAGTCTAGTCAACCTAGGAATTAGGAACTACAATTTGAATGGAAATATGACTTAGAGTACGGATTATATAAGTAGAGGTACTACATCAATATGAGGTTGAATACCCTTCCTTTAACATGATATGAATGCTTGTAAGGCATTTTCCTACACCATTTTATGATTACTGATGTGACCTTACTCTGATACCATCTATGATGACCCAACCCCACCAAATGACTAAACCTAATAGGATTTGAGTCGCTAAGCATGAACAATGAAATCAACACAAAATCACAATCACCTAGCACATAATCAAAAAACATATACACAACCAACAAACAATTTATAAAGCAATAAATAACAAAAACAAAATAAAATGATACTGACTGTGAATGAATCATGTAGTTCATAGTACTCTAACTAAGAAGATGCTTCAAGTAGGGCTGCCAATGCTAGTTATCCAACTAAACCTGAGTACATAGTCAAGGAATACATCAACAAATGTTATGTAGCAAAACAAAAAAAGACATAATGAAAAGAGCACAAGAAATGGGTATAATTTAATTAATCCAATTTTATTTCCATTATTCTTTATCTCTCAATTATTAGTATATATATGTGTTTCACTCACCATTATGATCCTAATTATCACTAATCATTTCATCAGACGGCATGAGGAGATCTCACTATAATATCCCAAGAGATATGGTAGACATGATGCACCATCTTGGCAAGGAGGAAGACCTCGCACCCACCCTACAACTCATTCCATCACGTGGAGTCCCAGTGTAGGAAGACCGGTAGCTACATAATATGGACTATACGTGTAGTTGCGACCCATACTAATCCACAAATAACCCTTTCCACAATCTTGGGTACTGATAACACTACATTTTATGGTTATAATTCTACCAATCGGGGTTTATCTTAAGGATAACATGCACAAATAGCACATCATAAATGAGCATGGGAGCATTACATGCATCGCACATTAGGATTGCTTATAAACCAATGTTAATGGCCATTTGCACGAGTTCAACGTCTAAACAGGCCTCAAATAAGCAATCAGACCACACAGATGGATTCCGAACGACGAACAGAGTCCAACAGACTCAAAATCGACCAAATCTGACATCCGGAGCTCCCACAATTGGCACAAGAAGTTCTGACCATTGATCTGATGATCAACAGCCATAAAGCTGCCACGTGGCTCCCGATCGGCGCGTCCAGGCCATCACCCCGCCTCTTCCATCACCGTAGGACGAATCTCAGCCGTTCGATCGACCCTCACATCGCAGCACAGCATCAGCTCCGCTTCATCACGACTGTCCGATCCAGCATTGGACGGCTGAGGATTAATGAGGAAGCGCGACCATCTGCGGAGACAGCGTAATGGTCGCGCCTCCACTTCACACACAGAAGGCGCGACTGCGAGGTGCCTGCTACAGCTCATCCGTTGAATTTGTCTACGCATCCAAATTCGACTGCTCGATCGCCATCGAGTGGTCTCGATAGCGCTACATGGCGCTTCCTTGAGCGTTGATGCCTCCACACGCTTGCAAATGCCCGATCGATGACGCCCCATGCGCTTAAGGCACGATCTGAAGTGCGCTCAGCGCGTGATCTCCACTATCCGATCTGCGATCATACGGTCCTCAGTGGCCGCACACGGATCACCGAGAAGAAGAACACGCGTGCAAGGGACCGACGGGTAGGGGGCTACACCGATGGTTTTGGCATGGGCTTAGTGACGTTCCGGATGTCGCTAAAGCCCTACTTCAATTGGAAATCCCTTCTTCCTATATAAACACCATCCAACTACCCATGTAAAGCATTGATTACACTTGCAAGCCTCCTATCCTACTCCTAGCCATCCTTAGTACCTTTTATGATAGCCGAAGCTGACAAGCCACCGACGGAGCCCTCTTCCATTGCCGTAGCTGCCTCGCCGTCTTCTCTTTCTCTTTCTCTCTCTAGCTTAGCTTTACTTGTGCTTAAGCATTTATCTAGTGTTCTAATTGTAAAATCGAAGTTTCATGTTAAATGATGATGTTCCCTATCTAGTTATTGTCTCTCTTTTTCTTGAGTTTTTCTCATCCTGATTTACACGAATGTTATGCTAAGAAGAACTCTAACCCTACTCTCTCTCTCTCTCTTTCTCTCTCTCTTACTCACTTTTCTCCCTCATTTTCTCGCAAGCAAAAACTGATGCGCTCCGGATGCGTTTGTATAAATTGATCATTGTAGCTCGCGTTTGCTACGTCGATTTTAAATAAAGAATTGGATGTGAGTCCGAGTGTTGAACATAGGAAGGAGTGAAATCAGGTTTTTCTGTCACTTGGTTGTCACGGAAATGGCAAATTTTGCTTGCGAGAAAACATGGGAGAAAAGAGAGTAAGAGAGAGAGAGAGAGTAGGGTTAGAGTTCTTTTTAGCATAGCATTCGTGTAAATCAGGATGGGAAAAGCTCAAGAAAAAGAGAGACAATAACTAGATAGGGAACATCATCATTTAACATGCAACTTCAGTTTTACAATTACAACACTAGATAAATGCTTAAGCATAAGTAAAGTAAAGCTAAGCTAGAGAGAGAGAAAGAGAAAGAGAAGACGGCGAGGCGGCCACGGCGGTGGAAGAAGACTCCGTCGGTTGCTCGTCGACTCCGACTATCACAAAAAGGTGCTAAGGATGGCTAGGAGGAGGATAGGAGGCTTGCAAGTGTAATCAATGCTTTACATGGGTAGTTGAAAGGGGTTTATATAGGAAGAAGGGCTTTCCAAATGAAGTAGGAGTTTAGCGACATACGGGACGTCGCTAAACCCATGCAAAAATCATCGGTGTAGCCCCCTGCCCGCCAGTCCCTTGCATACATGTTCTTCTTCTCGGTGATCTGTGTACGGCCATTGAGGACCGTCCGATCGTAGATCGAACGGTGGAGATCACGCGCTGAGCGCACTTCAGATCATGCCTTAAGCGCATGGGGCATCATCGATCGAGCATTCACGAGCGTGTGGAGGCATCAACGCTCGAGGAAGTGCCATGTAGCGCTATCGAGATCGCTCGATGGCAATCGGGCGGTCGAATTTGGATGCGCGGACGAATTCAGCGGATGAGCTATAGCGGGTGCCTCTAACCCACGCCTTCTGCGTGTGAAGTAGAGGCGCGACCATTGCGATGTCTCCGTGGATGGTCGCACTTCCTCGTCAATCCTGAGTGGTCCGATGAGGGATCGGACGGTCATGATGAAGCAAAGCTGATGCTGTGCGATGATGTGCGGGCGCTGCGAGAGCCGTTCGATTGAAGATCGAACGGCTGAGATTCGTCCTGCGGTGATGGAAGAGGCAGGGCGGTGGCCTGGATGCGCCGATCAAGCGCCACGTGGCAGCTTTATGGCCATTGATCATCAGATCAACGATCAGAACTTCTTGGGCCAATTGCGGGAGCTTTGGATGTCAGATTTGGTCGATTTTGAGTCCGTTGGACTCCATTTGTCGTTCTAAATCCATCTGTATGGTTCGATTGCTCATCTGAGGCCTATTTTGACATTGAACTTATGCAAATGGTCATTAACACTGTTTATAAGCAATCTTAATGTGAGATGCATGTAATGCTCCCATGCCCATTTATGATGTGCTATTAATGCATGTTATCCTTAAGATAAACCCCGATTAGCAGAATTATAACCATAAAATGTAGTGTTATCATACCCCCATGCTTACTCCTTGCTAGTCCCTAGTAAGGTTCATCCTAGCCATTATTCTCAGTCAGAATTCATGAATTGATTACTTAGACATTTTGTTACTTGTCAACAGGAGGAAATATACTAAGGTCCTAATCTACAGAGACTAAACAGCGCCCGGGTGTCTGCCAAAATGTGAATCACCCGAATCCTTACTTTAAGCATATATATATTTTTCTTTTTATCTTTTCTCATTTTTTGGATTTTTGGAGTTGAGAGTGTGTTGGTAACTTTTTTACGGCTACCCAACCCACCCAAAATTCGAAAAAGATTCTAACTGCTAAGCATCTTAGTGTGAAGATCGTGATAGACTCACTCAATGGTAATTCAGACAGACTTCAGGTTTCTACACCCCTAGGTGATCGGAAAAGGAAGTGTTTGCCTGAAAGTGTATCTATCCGATCGGTAGCTTTCTCCCTACTCTTATTTTATTTGAGGTCAACACAAGGGTGTTTTCAATGTATATCTCCCTGGATTACTCTACTTCCCCACTTCTTCGTTAAGTGTTTTGGATCTTTTTGTACATTTAATGAGTTGGGCTCTGGACAACCGGCCAATGGGCTGTTACCCACGACCACTTGCCAGCCATACTCGTGCAGTGAAGTGTGGCTTATTTTGTTCTTTTTTCTTCTTTTCTATATTTTTTCCTTTTTTCTTGTTTAGTAGGTGGCTTCCCTGATCTCAAATTTACCTAGAGGCAATAAGAGGAAAGTGGTTCTGTGGCTGGGCTCTAGACAACTGGCCAATGGGTTGTTACCTACGACAACTTGCCAACCATACCACCCTAAAAGGTTCATTAGCTACCCAATTTCTGTCAAAATCTCCGAGGAGTGAGTCAGTGCAAAAATGTGTGCAGATGCTTAAACTAAAAGTCCCTCCAAGTTAGAGGGTAGGTTGATAAGTCGTATACTTATCACCCTATTTTATTGGTGGATTAAAATAAATTAAGGTTGCGAGGATTCGAAGCTAAATCCATATTTTAACGGACACCAGGGTTGATTAAGCCTGAAAAGTCTAAGTGTTCAGGTTCTTTTCGTATTATTTCCCACTGTTGACAAGTTCCTAATGCCTAAGTTTTTCTTCCTAAATTCATCATTTTTTTTAATTTAATTTTATTTTATTTTATTCAGACTGATAAAATGAACTCAGGACATGCAAATTACCACCCTCCCATGCTTAAGTTGAACAATGTCCTCATTGACAAATAAATTGATGCAACGAGGGTTCAAAAAGAAATTATCTAAGTAATACAATATACATGATCAGTCTAAATCTTCTGGGTTGCTTCCCAGAAAGCACTGAGTTTAATGCCTTCGGCTAGGCATACTGCACAAACAAAATCAGAATGGTTTGGGTCAAGGAGGCATAAACAAAATCAGCCAGACCCAAAATCAGAAGTCCGCAAATGCGAACAAGGTTGTAGTGGAGTCCCGTTCCTAAGAGGTGGGAACTCTGCAACATATGTATCATGCATGCCCGTGTCAGTTCCTCTCTTAGTTTGCAGGCATGCAGAGAAGTTGATGTGGATGAGCGCATCCCGAATATGACATGCCAAACACTAAAGATGTAGGTTCTATACTCATCTTGTGTCCCCATAAAATTGTAATCCGTCAAAGGTGTATCAATTCTAGTGCATTCGGGTCGCGGGATCGTTATTTTGGTAGGGTAGGTAACAAAATCAAGAGTTTCATAATGAACCCTACAATCAAGCATGAGGTCTCTCTCCAAAGACGAATCCATCTCTCCTGCAGCCATGGTTTCATTGCTCATTCCCTCAAGAATATCCTCTTCAACTTCTTTCGTATCAGATTCACTGTTCGAGGTTGCATTAGCGATAGGGCCGACTTCAGCCTCTAGTTCATGTTCCTTCTCTTGGCCCTCCTCCATATTTGTGATGGGGTTTCAACCGATTCAGAATCGATTTCTTTGAAATTGTAACTCCATTCCCCATCTCCTATGTTGGCTGTTGTTCCCACCAGATCACTTCTCTCGGGCCGATTAGATTCGGATTCCAAGGCATCTCCCCTCACATTCTCGGTTTCCTCCTGATGTATGTCCTTAATGCTCCCCAAATTGTGTTTCAAGGAATCCTCAATGACCTTATCCATTGAGTTGTCCAACTCCTAGGGGGTATCAATGGTGGACTGAACCAAATTGGGGTGACTGGGTGTAGTCCAATTGATCACGGTAAGTCCTTGCTTCACGAATTCCATGAATGGCGTTGTGTGCAACATCTTTCTTTGGCCTTCTTCCCCCAATTGTTGGAACATATCCAACATGGCCTGTTGCCCTTTAACCAATTCTTGATTCTATCTGTGTAACTCTAACTGGAGGTTATCAAGAATTGACAGGGTGTCATTTGGTGCCCTTTGGATTTCCTCCTTGAAATCCAGGTTAAGAGGGTGTGGTTGAGGTTGTGGATTAGAATCCATACTGGGGTTTAGGATCTTGGGTGGGTCATCTATTCTATCATGTTCAGGGTCCAGTTCTTCAAGAGGAACCATTCTCTATTTGGTCCTACTCTAGAATAGTTGAGGTTCTAAGTCCTCCTCCCAGTCAAATTCTTCATCAAGGGACCAAATCAAAGGTTGATGATCCTGGGCTTTCCTAGATTTTTGATCATCCTCTGATTTCCATTTGTCTAGAATTCCTTCCAATCCAAAGGTAAGTAGGAAAGGTCGTTGAATTCAGATGGTATTTCTTGGTTATTGTCTTAAGAAGGGTAGGGTTCTTGGTGTTCTCCTAGAGTGTAGGTCCCATCAAAGTGGTTAGAGAGCGGGTGGGACCTAAATGATGAGGCATCGTGAGGAGAATCGAGATACGGAGCCCCACAGTTTAAATAGTACCCTTGGGTGGATATGTTGGGTGTATCTCAATAAGAGGTTGGTGCGGGTTGGTCATAATTGGGATAGTTGGGCCAAGAGGGATATTCTAGGCTGTACCCCCAACTCGGTGGTTGGTTATCCCAAGTAGACTATGGATATGGTCTACTTAGGTTAGCATACAAATCATGTTGGGGGTAGTTTGGGTAAGATGGATAGGCATTGAAATCCATGGTTCGGAAGAAATGGAGAGACGAGGGAAGAACAGATGAGAGAGAGTTGGGTGCACAACCAAGCAACAAATCTAGGCCCTACAGTGTAGACCTAGGTGACCTAGAAATCTCCAAAGGAACGATCAAGTCTGTAGGCACGGGACCGCCCTTCCCAAAGCTAATCTGGCCAAGTTGATTACGAGGGGATTGTGGGGAAGGTTCTTCCTTTGGCTTACGCCGCCGGTTCAGTAGACCCCACAACCGCAGTCATTTGACACTGCCCCACAGTCTAGTCACCAGATTCTACTAAGGGAATGAAGGCCAAGTGCCCAGCAAACGAAATCATGTCTTTCGAGACTTAAATCAGTCCTGCCTAGGGCATGTCTACTCTTTCTTAATGGGGCTAGGACAGTGCTTGTGCTCGAGTTATGTGATGAGACGTTAATTGGGGTGGTGCCTCTTAGTTATTCAATTCATATGTGTGTGCTCCTAACAAGACATGGTTTTCAAGCAAAGATTTAAGATGTGGTGTCTTTTAACATTTGTCCCTACTTTAGTGTCTTTTAAGATTGACGTGTCGTAGTGTTTTCATGCAAGCTTTAAGTGGGCACACCAAGTTTTGCACACAACAAGTAAGAGTGAATTTCCTTTAGCGTGATGAGGCTCTAAAATCTTAATGTGCTCATCCTAGTGTTCATGCAATTTCTACCATATGAGTCAATTTTAGGGGTGAATGGTGCGGCCCATATCAAACCACTGTGGCTTCGCAAATACCACTCAAGGAAAAAGAACACTCCAAAAAGATTAGGTCTTTAAGAATGTTAGAGTGCTTTTTTTTTTTTTAGGTGATGAGTTAAGGATGAGGATCAGGCAATCATTCACCACACCAATTTTTTTCTGATTTTAAAATCTTTTTTAGATTTTTTTAAGCAAGCAAACAACCACAGGAAAAAAAATACTCACAATCGATCTTTGCTGCACTTACTCCATCCCTGCCGTCACGAGTTGCGCTTCTTCGTCACCCCGACGTCGAGTTCCTGCGATCAGTCAAGTAGGAGAAAATGTGTCAGACGATGTGAGTATGGATAAAGAATGGAAGCGACAAAATAAATCCGTTGCCTCCCCAGCAACGGTAACAAAAACTGACATGCTCCGAACACGTTTGTATAAATCGATCGTTGTAGATCGCGTTCATTGTGTCGATTTTAAATAAAGAATCGGATGTAAGTCCGAGTGTCGAACACAGAGAGGCATGAAATCAGGTTTTTCTGTCACTTGGTTGTCACGAAAATGATGGGTTTTGCTTGCGAGAAAACACAGGAGAAAAGCGAGTAAGAGAGAAAGAAAGAGAGAGAGAGAGTATGGTTAGAGTTCTTTTTATCACAGCATTCATGTAAATCAAGATGAGAAAAACTCAAGAAAAAGAGAGACAATAACTAGATAGAGAACATCATCATTTAAATTGCAACTTTAGTTTTACAATTACAACACTAGATAAATGTTTAAGCACAAGTAAAGTAAAGCTAAGCTAGAGAGAGAGAAAGAGAAGACGGCGAGGCAGACATGGCGGTGGAGGGCTCCATCGGTGGCTCATCGACTCCAACTATCACAAAAAGGTGCTAAGGGTGACTAGGAGTAGGATAGGAGGCTTGCAAGTGTAATCAATGCTTTACATGGGTAGTTGGAAGGGATTTATATGGCAAGAAGGGCTTTCTAAATGAAGTAGGGGCTTTAGCGACGTCCGAGATGTCGCTAAAACCCTTCCCGAAACGTCGCTGAAGGCCCCTATCCACTGGTCTTCCGCGCGTGTCGTGCTTCCTCTCCTGCCCAATCCGCATGACTTCACTATAGACCGTCCGATCAAAGATCGAACGGTCTAGATCTCGCGTGGAGCGGGCCTTCGGATCGTGCCCTACGCTCGCGTGCGCCTGCTGTGGACAGTCCGATCGAAGATCGGACGGTCAAGATCGCTCGTGGCCACACACTCAGATCGCGCCTTAAGCCCACGGGGCATCGTCGATGGGGCATTCGCAAGCGTGTGGAGGCATCAACGCTCGAGGAAGCCCCACGTAGCACTATCAAGACCGTTCGATGGCGATCAAGCAGTCGAATTTGGATGCACGGACGAATTCAACAGGCACCTCGAACCCGCGCCTTCTGCACATGAAGTAGAGGCGCGACCATTGCGCTGTCTTCGCAGATGGTCACGCTTCCTTGTCAATCCTCAACCGTCCGATGTGGGATCAGACGGTCATGATGAAGCGGAGCTGATGCTGTGCTACAATGTGTGGGCGCTACAAGAGCCGTTCGATCGAAGATGGAACGACTGAGATTCATCCTGCAATGATGGAAGAGGTAGAGCGGTGGCCTAGACGTGCCGATCGGGCACCACGTGGCTGCTTTATGGCCGTTGATCATCAGATCAATGGTCAGAACTTCTTGGGCCAATTGCGAGAGCTCCGGATGTCGGATTTGGTCGATTCTGAGTTTGTTGGACTCCGTTCGTCATTTTAAATCCATCCATGTGGTCTAATTGCTCATCTGAGGTCTATTTTGACATTGAACTCGTCCAAATGGCCATTAACACTGGTTTATAAGCAATCTTAATGTGCGATGCATGTAATGCTCCCATGCCCATTTATGATGTGCTATTTGTGCATGTTATCCTTAAGATAAACCCTGATTGGCAGAATTACAACCATAAAATGTAGTGTTATTAGGTATGATTCCCAATATAATATTTATCTAAATCCACCTTCCTAGCACTACCCCAGTACTTGAGTGATTAATGAGCCTATCATAGATCTATAGGGAGGCTAACCCACTTTTTAATCTACCTGATCAATCTAATTCTAGATCGATACATTACAAACCAAACCAATTGTTCGTCAATGTCCATAGTCGACATATTTCAGTACTAGTCCATTACTTTCAAGTAATTCCATTAATAATCTAAGTAAGTACTTAACAAGGAATTTATTAATATTAAGGAAGAATTCCTCAAGTCTAAATTTGATTGACATAACATGGTATAATTAATCTTCAAACCAAATTAAGGTTTTTTCAACCATAATTAACTAAGGACATAACTATTCTCGCATGTACATTGATCTTTAATTGCTAATTCATGCATATCGCATCATTGATTCAAAATCAAGATCATACATTTAGTATTCAAGTAAATCAAGAAATGATTTTCTTGTTAGTGAGTTAATTAGTGCATAATCAAGAAGTACATCTAGTTTAATTATTTCACCATCAATGACTGGTAATTCCAAGAATAGATACAGAACAAGTGAGAAAGAAAATAGAAAAGAAAGGACTTGATGGCCCCTTTTCCTTCCCCTCAATTCTCCCCTCTTTCCTCTCCTACCTCGCCTCACCCCTATTGACGAGGGCGAGATCGTGGTTTTAAAAGATGTTCCGTTGTAGTATAGATGAAATCACCTCGAAAACAAATAAGAATTTTTATTACTCGAAAACCTAAGTATCCGAGGTCGAATACAGAGAGCAAATAGAATTTATTCACTAATCTCAATCAATGTAATTTAAACAGTTAAATCTACTCAAAATCTAATTCAGAATATCATGCAAGAGTTTATGAATTAAAATGTAGCCAACAAAAGAATTGGACGTCTGATTCTATAATCAGACGTCTTGAAAGATATGCTTCTCTCTCTTCTTTGACTCTCTTTCTTCTCTTTCTACCTTCTCCTTTCTGCTTCTCTTATTTTCCTCTGTCTTCTACCTTTCTTCTGTCTTTCTCTTTGGTTCTTTGGCCTTCTTTCTTCTGTCTTTCTCTTTGACTTAGCTTTCTCAACCCTTGATTTCTTTCTTCCTTCTTTCTTCTTTGGATCTTCTGCCTTTGCCTTTCTTTCCTTTAGCTGCACCTCTGCTACAGTGCTTCTTTTTCCCTTGGCTTCTGCCTTCCTTCTTCTCTTCTGACTTCTCCTCTTTTCCACACCCTCTTTGCTTTCTTCTGCTTCTTTCCTTTCTTCCTTCCTTCTTCTTCCTTTGCTACAGCTAAGTCCTTCCTTCCCTACTGGGCCTTTAGCTTCACCTTGCCTTAGCTTCAGCTGCGCCTTCCTCTTCCTTCTTCTCTTCTTCTTCCCTACACACACTGAAGAGCAAAACCTATCCCCTACCCTCCCCCGTGTAATCGGGTACGCTCTCTCAGAGCCGGGTAATCGGGTCGAGTTTCACGTACCTGGGTCCAAGCGCACTAGCATGGTGTAGTGCACGAGGAGTGGAGGGATAATCAGGTCGATCACGCCAGGTCCGTAGGGGCAGGGGTTGCGGACGAGGCGTGCGTACGTGGGCGAGGGACCTTACCCCGTGTATTGGAGGTGAAGAGCTTAAAACAAAAATTTTATAAATACTGCACGTCTGCACTAAAGACTTCCGAGGTGGGACTAAAGTGTCCCACCCGCTTCGTTCGCGTGCCCGTAGGATGTCGCCTTTAATTGCCGCATCTTCAGTCGCTCGCTAAGCCAATTGCCTAGCTATGTCCATGCGCAAGACCAACCCGCACTTCCTGGAGCGTAGCACCTGGGTTGATGCAGCCTAACACGAGCTTACAAGCTCCTTAGTCTTGCTCCAATGGCAGAATGGGGGCCTAACTTGAAAGCACTCAACACGGCCTTGCGGCCCCATTAAAACATCTGAGGAACTTCGCCGTGTCAAGGCGAAGGTGAGGCAGTGGTTGGCTGGCCCCGAGGCAGTCGAGGCGTGCGTGCCTAGGTCGCTCTGTGGCTATGAATATGGGTTTGTTCGGTGGGGTGTGTGGAGGTGTTGGCGGTCGATGGAAGGGTGGAAAGTGATCAATGGGTGATGGTGGAGCTGATGAGGGGTCTGGCGAGGCATGTGGAAGTGCAGAGCAGTGGATGCACCTCGCCGGTGGTCAACCGAAGATGGAGAAGGTGGAGGTGGTCTGTGGCTGCGAGGGGTTGAAAGTGGAACTAGAAAGAGGGGAAATGAAGAGGGGAAAAATGGGAATAATTATAACCTAGCTAAGTGGACGAAGGGAGAGAGGAGGCGGCTGGCCGAACCTACCGCCTTCAGAGAAGAAGACTTCCAAAGGAGGGAGAACGGCGATGACGAAGGGGCTGGAACACGCACGCGAGTATTACGCGATGCAAAGGAAGTAGACGAAGATGACTCTGCCACTGGTATTGTGGCAAAACAATGAGGAAGAGGAGGAGGGCTCGTCGGAGCTCGCTGGACTCCTGACCGGAGGAGGAGGGAGGAAATTAGGGTGATTCTCCAGCCAGGTCAAGCTGAATAGGAGCGGCTGGTGGTGGTGGACCTTTTATAGGCACTGGCAGGGACTCTTATGCTTGGAAGACAAGCTTCCAAGCACAAGAGACCTCATCGGAGATGGAAATAGTTGGAGACCCAAATCTCTCGTGCGTTCGCATGAGAGATTGGGTGCGAATCAGAGATTGGGACCATGCTCAGATGGAAGGGAATTCCTTAGAGAATCTCCCTTCCAAATTTGGGAGGAGATCTCTGAGAAATCAAGGAGTAATCCCCCTCCATTCCTCGCTAGAGTAGGATTCCTCCACTTTAATGGCGGAGGGACCTGATTGTAAGAGTGGTGAGGAAGTTAGGGGGGTCTGTGCAATGGTTTTTAAAAGATAGGGATCAAAATGTAATTGGGTGGACTATTTTGCAAAGTAAGTCAAGATGACCTCCCCTTAGGTCCAAATTTTGGCACAAACCTAATTTGAACCTAAGTAATACAATGGTGAAAGTGGATTTTAGGTTTGATCACGTTTGACTGGATATTTTACATAAAAACTCAAATTAGGTCAAATAATGAGCTAAAACCCCAATCTAGGTCAAAATAGGTTCCAAAGGCCAAATTGAAAGTTCTAAGCCCTAAGGGATATTTTTCCATAAATTTTAAAGGGTTTAGTTGATTTTTATCCTGACCAGAACCTTGTTGAATTATGTGGGTCTGTTTTAGGGTTACAAGATGTCATTTAATTCCTAGCCTGCACATGAACCCATTTATGATTGAACCAACCCACTTTTTATCTTATTCAGACCATTTGACCTATGTTTTGCCTCTGAGAAATCCTGTTGATATACTGAAATGGTAAAATTACAGTTTTAACCTTTGTTTCATGTTTTCTTCTCAGAACATAATTCCTTGAATTAGGCCCTTCTCTAGGTTATGTAGGAGCTCTTATTCTCTTTCTTAGGTCAAAATGAGCTAGTTAGGGCTTATGATGAGGCTCTCATCGACCCCCTCCCCCATACTAAAATCATACCCACTTCCAATGCTACCTCCTCCTTCCCCTTAGCCTTCTCCTCTTGTTGGTGTTTTTGTCATAGTCCTCTCCTCCATTCCCTCCCTAATTAGGTTGCCTCCCCTCCCCTCTTACTAAAGTGCTAAAGGCTTTTTGGGGTTTTTTGCTTCCCTGCTCAAAGGAGGGCACTACCCCTTACTCTAGCGACCATCCTGAACCAAATCTAGTGATGAGGGGCATGCTCCTAGGGGAGAGACATTCTATAGGTTGGTTCGAGCCTAAGATGGCTGTTGTGCCTCCTCCTCCCTTACTAGTCCCACTAGTCAGTGGTGAGTTTCCCCTTCTACTAGGCATGAGGTTCCCCAACCTCCACCTATGGCACCTTTCTCCTCATTGGTGGGTATTCACCCACTTCCTACTTTTCTAAGCTCTCCCTCCCTACCCATCATTCAATGAAAATGGAAGGGAAATGTTACATTGTTTTCTTTGATGCTGAAATCCTCAATTAGCTCTTCCCTTTACTACTACTATTATAGTTAGAGCTTAAGGTCCGAAGCCCCAATGTCAAGTTCTTCATGATTTTCACAAAGAGAAAATCAAGATTTCTGCTGATTTCTCCCTCATTTCTATTGATGCTCGCCATTGGGCTATTTATTATACTACTTATGTTGATTTTTGTCAGGTGTTCTCACTTGAATCAACTTTCCTTGGGAACATTCATGTCCAGTTTGTGTATTGGACCCCCACTTCCAGATTGACACCTTTGTTACCCAGGCTCCAATTTGAGTTGGTCTCCCTAGCCTCAACCTTCATCACTTACACTTGAATGCCCTGGTTTCTCTTACTTACAAGCTTTGAGACCCCATTTGTGTATCACATGAATGGTGAAGGGATTTTGGTCGAGTTACCCACGTGTGTTGAGTTTGATCATTGGTGAAAGTTGTGAATCGATTTGCACCCAACAAGGATCTATTTTACTTCCAAAAAGTGATATATGAGAAGATTCCTTCATGCTTTTCTAAGTGTTTTATACTTAGTCATTTTTCTACTTGTCAGTTCAATGTTACTCCTATAGGTGCTAAACCTGAGAATGGCCAACGCCTTCATGAAGATCCTCTGCCTACTGCTAGGTATCCTCCTCCATCCTTACATTAAATGGTTCCACAGCCAAAAGTACACAATAGAGGGAATGGGTCTAATGTTAATTCAGTTTGTAATAACTCCTTTCCCTAACCTTCTCTACGAAGGGATAGGAATGTCGTTGAATCTCCAACTACTATGATCCCCTTGTTGAGGGTACGAGAGCTGGTCAATGCCATTGCATTCAAGTGAAAAGGAGTACTACTGCGACCATAACGAGGTCTGATGAAGGCAAAGTGATCCATACTGATTCTTCCCCAAGGTTGTCTTGTCGACATCGGGTAAACTCTTCTCTACCAGTGGTGGTTGTTAGAGGTGGGTCACCTCTTCCTCGACCAATTTCCAACATTATTGACATTGTGGTTTGTAATGATCTAATTATTAATTCTTGTCTTTTATCGATTGAATGGGATTTTCAAAAGCTATGAGCTTTTCATAAGCTGAACTTTTCCTCGAAACATGATTAGAGAACCTAATTAGTAAAATGCTTAAAATATGAGCATTCTCATTCTGGCTATCAATAATCATTGCAAAAGTTCCACCTTCTACACAAGGAATAAAGAGTTGAATAACTCTTTGTCGTTAGTTCCTAAGGGTGATATAGTTTTTGTTAAGAACCATGTTAATCACAATACTCTATTAGATACTCAAGATTTTGTGATCGAGAAAATGGCTCTTGTCTTTGATGTGATCTACACAGATGATTTTTGTTGCGTCAAAAACCATCGTAAAAAGATCGTGTTGTAGTATAGCGACGAAAATCAATGCGACATTTAAATTTATAAGCTCGAAAATCAAGCGTGAGTCCAAGGTCATTCGCAGGGAGCAAGTTTGGCAAATCAATTCACTAATCACAGTAATTAAGAATAATGATGCAAGTGAAATCAATAATCAAAAATGATATTAAATGTAGAGCAAAACTGTATCTCAACTGTCAAGGAGAAAGAATAAAAAGAAAGGGGTAAAAATGGTGGTTGAAACCACCAAATTAACCCTACAATTAAGCTCTAATCAGAATCAAATGTTTGAACAGTAACTCGCAAGCACTAATGCCAAATATCCACTTCAACGTAATGGATCCACAGTAACCTCAGAACAGAACCAAGTCAGACATCGAATATGAAGCCCAAACACCATAACCTTCAAGGCTTCAGAAGCATAATGCCTCAAAAGCACAGCATAAGGCACAAGTAGCAGAGGCTAAGTGCTAAGCGAGGTAGGGGGCACAAATCCCAATGTGCTACAGTGCAAAACCCTGCTCCCTCCTCCTCAGATCTCTCTCTCACTTAATTTTAGACCCAGGTGAACAGTACTGGGTCAACGACTCCAAGCCCAGACCTGCCGACATGCATGGTGAGCAATGGCACGTGCGTGGGGTGTGCAAGTGGGACCTCACCCTGGTGCGTGCTGAGGCAACCAACAACCAACAGCAAATCAATTTATCTTCCTTTCAGCTTTTAATGCCCACAATGTGGGACTAAAGTCCCCAGCTCTCTTTGTGTGCAGCTGTGTTGTTGCAACTCTGCTTCTTCATTAAATAGAGGCTCTACCTCGTTGCCTCCTTAAATGCTGATGCAAATGGCCTCGCACGCTAAAACTACTTTGATTTAGGGCAGCAACTAGGCGAATGGTGGCCGAAGTGGTGCGGACATGGTCAGAGAAGACCATGGTGGCGGCGAATGTCCAGCGAAGACCTGAAGAACAAGATACAGCCTTGCATCTCAATTAAAGCAGCTAGGGAGAGTCACCGGAGAACGGCAAGTGCCGTGGTGGTGTTGATTGTGGGATTGTGAGAGTGTGGTCATGTATCAAAGTCGGAGAGGATGTGCAGATGCGTATGTGTTGGGCAGAGGAGGGTGATCAATAAGCCCAATTAGGTTGGGGCTTTTATCAGTGAAGTGTAGGGGAGGTGTGGGTGGTCATGCTGAATGGTTTGGTGCAGTGTAGTGGCTGTGCGACCATGCCGGAGCCGTGGTAGAGTCGGGGAAGATGGAGTGGGGTAAGGGTGGTCTGGTGGTCGATCCTAGAGTCTAAGGGGGTACATGGAGTCTAGAGATGGAGAGGGAGCGTTTCAGGGACTTAGGGAGAAGCAAGATGGTGAGATGCGTCCAGCGTTGGCCAGCGAAAGAAGACGAAGTCAATGTCATGGTGTCGGTGAGGAAGGAGAGGTGGAGAGTGATTGGACTTTGGTTGGTTGCGGTCGCGAAGAAGGGAGGACGTTAGGCCGATCAATTTGACCATTAGCCAACCGAATGAAGTAGTTGGAGAAGCTCGTCGGAGCTCAAGGTGCGGTGGCTAGAGAAGGAAAAGAGAGGAGATTCTTAGCCTATCCTTGGCTTAGGAGCTTTCTAGGACCTAGAGGAGCTTTTATAGAGCTCAAAACTGAGCTCTAATTAGGAATTTTGCTGCCCTTGAGTCAAATTTGGGAACAAAGAATTCCCAAAATTTCTCATATTTGCTAGGGGCTTCTTGCCCAAGATTCGAGTCCCAAATCATGTTCATATGATTCCCTGAACTGCGGACATCAATCCCACCAAATTTGGTGGGATTCGGAGTAGGTTTGTTACTGTTTTAGGTCGATCAAAGGTCGATGATGCTTAAGTTGACTCAACAATGGTGGAAGGGACCTAATCGCAAGAACAATGAGAAAGTTAGGGCCTTATTTGCAATAAAATTGAAACCTAGGGGTTTAATTGAGAGAAATAGAGATTTTAAAGACTAAATTGCAAACTAAGTCAAGATGGACTCTTATTGGGCCTAAATTTTGGTGTTAACCTAATTTGGACTCAAGGAATCTAATGGTGAACTTGAATTTGAGTTTTGACGACATTTGAATGGGTAAATTGCACAGAAGCTCAAATCAAGTCAAATTCCCATCTGAATCTCTATTCTAGGTCAAAATGGGTTCACATGATCAAACCAAAGGTACCAAACCTCTTAGAATATTTTTATAAAAATTTTAGGAGCTTTATATTGATTTTATCCTACCCAAAACCTCTCCAATTCAAATGGGATTGATAATTAGGATTTTCAATCCTATTTTGGTTCTCAAAATACGTAAAACCCTGTTTCAATCAATGCAGACCCACTTTTTGGACTTTAATGCTCAATTGACCTCTAATTAATCCCTGAATAACCCTATGGCTAATTTGCATTCATGATGTGCTATTAAAACAGTAGAATTACCATTTTTATTGTCTTCTCCTCAAACAGATTAGAGTGAAATTACTGTCCTCAGGTGTTCATTTAGGAGCATCTATCGCTTGATTCCAACTAATTCAAGTTAATTATGATGAATGATGGCATTACCATCAGTTTTCACCAACTACCACTTTGGTTACTAAACTTTCATTTTCTCTCATTTTTAAAGGATAAACAGGATGAAGAGTTTGATGAATTAGTCGACATCTAACCCTCATCCCAACAGGAATTTCTCACCTTAAGATTTTATCTACCTCTTAAATCCCTCCATCCTCAAATCTAAACCTCCATTACAAATGGAGGTCCTAGACATGGGGGAGAGCAACAACACTAGCAATGATTATAAGGATGTGGAAACAAGATTAGACGATAACCTTCTTTTCTATGATGACTACTCCTTGGTTCCCAAAACCCAATCACTGGATGACTCAGTGTTATGACCCAAAATCCAAACCTAAGCCAAAATCTATACTAAGCATGTCGAGACAAACCCCCCAATACTTATCGGGCACGAATCGGATCAGTGTAACCCCAAAATGAAGAAACACAGGTTTCGGTCAATGCTAGTCAAATCTTAAGAAAAATTTGCACAAATGGTGTTGTATTTAGTACACTTAGATTCTCTTCATCAAGAGCTTTCCAACAAGGCCAATTTTGCAAAAATCAAAGGTCTGTAGCAAAAGAGTTACCTGTAAAATACTCTATATGAGATTAGGGGATAATTAAAGTGTTCCTAAGTCAAGTATGATAAATAAATAGAATATAAATAGGGTTCTCATAACACAAACCACCATGACTATAAGGACTTGGTAGTTCAAGGAGCTAAAGGAGGTTTCCTGAGGTGTTGGTAGCTACCTAAGCTCTAGCCTAGAACAACATAATTCCAAGCCATGGTGATAAGTCATAAAGCAATCCGCAAACACAAGGATACTTGGGTTGATGCCTAGTTAGCACCTGCAAAAGCGGATGATGCTAAAGTATCTAAACTTGTGGCTAGATGTACTTGAGGTAGTTATCTAGCTTGTACCTGCAAGTGCCAATGATATTGGGGTACCTAAGGAGATGGGACTAAAGCTGGGCATACATAGTTATTTCTTGCTCCTAGATAGAGCATTAGTGGCCCTGAATATCCATCCTCTCCTACACAAATGAAGATCTTGTAAAAGAACGTAAACATGCACTCAATTAAGCCTGAGTTGAGTTAATTCCTTAAGATCTCAAGGAATTGGTTAAGCGTAACTCTCTCAAGGCCTACTTAACAACTCAAGAATGGGTACTCCTTGAGATCACGAGTATGTGTTATCTCTACGCTAATCAAGGAGGGACACCATCATACTCTGAAGGCACATAAGGAGCATACGTCCTAATCACCTTTTTAAGGGAGAGATAATTCTAGTATGTGCTAATTACCTTTTTATAGTTACCAAGAGCATCGTTTAATAAAAGAATAATCAACCAACTAATTATTGGGGAATTTAGGAATGCAAATATTTGGTTAGAGCCTTTGATATACCAATACATCACTTGTTTTCTCTTGTTGTTACATTGATTTCCCATACTAGAACACTTAGCTCATTCCTACTTTGTGACCTATTGTTATGCAAAGATGATGTGGTTCATGGCCTTTTGCATATCATTGAGTTATCACCAGGAGTTGGAGCAAGCAAGACTCTTTCTAGGTCTAAAGCAAAAAATGGAGGAGTTGGATCCTTCTAGGGTGTGGTGGGATCCACCCCTTGAGTTACTACAATTATATTGTAGGCGTTCCTAGGGGTGTGTGCCTAGTTTGATAGCACAATGCAACAACTTCTTTTACTTCCATACCATAAGGACTAATGGGACTCTTTCTTACTCTATTTAAGAGCTAACAGCTTTACTGCTTTAGGTTGCTTTACTATTATAGCTAACTCATTTATATCCTCTTGATGTACTTTGGTATCAAATGTTTCATAGCATATGCACCACAAATTTGTGTAATTACATTTTTGTGGATTCTTTAGTGGTAGGACCAGTTCATGTATGTATGTATGTATACATGCATGCATGTATATATATATAAGAAAATCATCCAGAAAGCCTAAGGCTCAAATATGTGTATCCATTGTTTTTATGTGACCATCATCTTGTCCTTTCAAGCTTAAAATCAAATATATGAACTTTCGTAATAGCTCATATCACCAAAGAGTTAGAATCAACCAAAAACATCCTCTAAAAAGCTCACCATGTCATCAATATCATGCCTAGAAATTTATAAAATATATTGGGCTATGTCATCAACATTTCATGGGGACAGAGTAAATATTTTGTGTATTAGCTATCACTAGTCAACTTCAACCAATGCCTATAAATAGTGATTTAGATCTGGCCCACATTTAACTTTTTTTTTAGCAAATACAAGAGTCATTCTTATTCATCCCCCACTCCCTGGAGGCAATCAAAAAGAGGCAAGGGGACCAAACCAAAACTTTCCTAGTACAAGATAAAATGGGCCACAACTCGTGGCCTAGTACATTAGAACAAAAAGCAAAAACAACAAAAACCACCACAAAGCCAAGCTGCAAAGCTAACTGCAGAGGATAACGTATGGCAGCTGAATTTTATCAAGGCGAAGAAGACCTTGAGAGTGGCAGTCAAGCTCATTGAACCCATTCAAAATCTTCCAATCTCTGGTAGCAGAGTAGGCCAATCTATATGCAAGCAGGTTAGCTGAAGGGTGCACGAAAAGAAGACTTTGAATCTTCTCACGAAGAGGGGATAAAGATTCGAAGTCTTTTTTGGCCATCCACTGCACAGAAACCTTCCCTTTCCACCAGTAATACAAAAGTGTGGAATCAAGCTCAATCTGAAGGTACTCAGTAGCTACAATCTGAAAAGCATGATGGATAGCACGAATGAGCATAATCTCTCGCTTAATGATGGGGACCTTAACAACAACCCCTTTAACAAAATTGCCCCTGTAGTCTCTGATGGTCCAAGAGGAAAGAGTGAAAGATCCTTCCTGAACAACAGTGAGATTGGCCTTAAATCCTGAAGCCGGGCAAACCTAACTAACAAGACCAATGGAAGGCCTATGGTGCTTAAGCCAAATACTCATATCAAAATTATCCCACTTATGCCTTATAAGAAAGGCAATTTTCTGAAAAGTTAAATTGTCATTCTTGATTTTGTTCCTGAAATACTAGACTAAGTACCAAATAAAGTAGATGAGGGCATGAAGCCTTTTCTTCCCCAAAGTCCCATGATCCTGACAAAGAATATCAAGGAAATGACAAGGATCAAGAGACGAAACATTGCTTTCTAGAAAAACCCAATTTGAGATGAAAATGACCAAATTACTATGGGAAAAGAGATGGCCAAAGTTTTGATAGAAGGGGATTGCGGGCAACACCAACATTTAGAGGGGAGGGAAATACCAAGCTTGCAAATGTTGTCATCAGTAGGAACCTTTCTACTCCAAATTCTCCAAGCCGTAAGAGCAATATGCGTTGGAAGATTGAACCTCCAAATGTTCTTGACAATAGGAATATCCGGAGTATTTCTAAAATGAAGGTTATATGCAAAAGTGACCAAGAAATTGCCTAAGTTTTCAATACTCCAGGGGGGCTGGTCTCTGAGATTATCCAAAGATATCTCAGGAAATTTGGATCTAATAGAAATAGGTAGAAGATTGACCAAATTGGAGCCCTCAATGATAAGAAGCATGTCCTTAATAGAAATAGGCGTAGGAGAGTACCCTTCAGGGAGAAAAGTAGCCAAGGGAGAGTCCCGAAGCCAGGCATCAACCCAGAAATCAATCTTCCCCTCATGCAAGTCCCATCTAATGTAGGGTCTCATATCAACAAAAGCCTTTTTAAGAGCTTGAATTCTAGCAAGGCCCAAACCAGAAGAATCCAAAGGGTATAAACCTTTAACCAGATCACCATAAAAAGAGTCACCAAACAAGATATTCCAAACGCGCTTCATACGGAGAGCTTTGGGAAGCAGGGAGAGATCCCAGATGCCTAACCCCCCCTTTACCAAGGGCTTAGAGATTTTATCCCAACCAATCCAATGTTTGCAAAGACCAGAATCAAAGGATGCCCAAAAGAACTTAGCAAAAGACGATTGGACTTTCCAAATAATGGACTTAGGGACATCCAGATCAGAAAGAACATGTATAGGGGTGGAGGACAAGACGTGTTTAATCAGAAGCATCCTAGAAGAGAAGGAAAGGAGGTTATCTTTCCAGCCAGAGAGTTTGGATTGAATTTTATCAATAATTCCATCAAAGTAAGACGCCTTGGTCCTACCAGGGAAGATAGGGCAGCCAAGGTATTTAAAAGGGAAGGTCCCAAGCTGATAACCAGAGGTATGAAGAATAGGAGTAAGTCTCCCAGTAGAGAGGGACTTCCCAATAGAGCAAAAGCTTTTGGATTGGTTGACTTTCTGGCCAAAGGACATTTCAAAATCCTTGATAAATTGAGCCAGATGAGAGATCAACCTAAGATTGCCATTCAAAAAGATGATGATGTCATCTACGTAAAGAAGAGCAATAGGAGGATGAAGCCCACTCTTAACCGAGAAGGGAGGAATTTTCCTTTGAAAGACTAACTCCTTGAGGCCCCGAATGAAAGGTTCCATACAAATGTCGAAAGCATGGGAGAGAGGGGGTCCCCTTGACAAAGACCATGAGTGACCCCAAAAAAGGAGGTGGAGATCCTGTCAACCAGAATAGATGAGCCATCATGTTGCACAAACCTTTTGATAATATCAACAAAATTGGAGGAGAATCCAAACTTAAGAAGAATAAGATACAAACCATCCCACTCCACCCTATTATAAGTCTTCTCAAGATCGAGCTGGAAGATAACATTCGAACCAAAGGCCTTATGATCAATTCTTTGAGTAAGCTCAAATGTGGTGGCAATATGATCAAAAATAGACCGGCTCTTAAAAAAACTAGCTTGCTCTGGGGAAATGATTTTGGGGAGAAAAGTAGCCAAAATCGCTGAGGCAATCTTGGAAATAACATTACAAAGACTAATGGGCCTAAAATCAGAGAGATCATGAGCATTCTACTTTTTAGGAATCAGGGAGATACAAGTGTTGTTGAAAGCTCTAGGGGTTGTATCCAAGGCAAAAAAAGCTGAAATAGCATCAATGACATCCATCTTCACAATATCCCAGCTCTTGATAAAGAATTTGGCATTAAAACCATCAGGACCAGATGTCTTGTTCGGAGGCATATGCATGAGAGTAGGAAGGATATCCTCTCCCGAGGGGCTAGAAGTAAGAAAATCAGAATCTTCCATGGAAATCAGCAGAGGTATGACATGAAGAAATTGATCTAGGTCCTTTGGACCACTAGATGAAGGAAGATTATGATAGAAGTCAACTGCTTTAGAGGCGACTGTTGACAAAGAGCCAAGACCAATCGCATTAGTAAGGGAGTTACCAGATTTTTTCGTAAATCATTTTTTTATAATAGTATGGAAGAGTTTAGTATTCTTTTCCCCATTGACCATCCAGTCAATTTTAGCCTTCTGAAGTAAGAAATCATTATATTTAACCAAGGCATCATCTAATTGAATGCGAACCTCTATGAGCTCGGCGACGGTATTATCATCCCAATGAAATGATAATTTGTTATCAAGGTCAGCAAATCGACTCTCCAGCGTACCCACTGATGAGAACCTCATCATGAGCCATAACTAGCTCATTTTGACCTAATACAGAGAATAAAAGCTCCTACATAACTTTAGAAAGGCTTGGCTCAGAGAAATTCTGAGTTTGCAAAGAAAACATAAACTGAGGGGTAAAAATGTAATTTCACCAATCCGATCCGAAAATAGGGTAACTCAGGATCCAAACATAGGTCAAAACAACCTAATAAGAAGAAAAGTGGGATGAGATGACTCAATAAGGGCTACAGCAACTCCAAAGAATGAAATGACAGCCTGTAACCCTAAAAAAAAACCCACTTCAATTCATGTGGTTCGAGGCAAGGTAAAAATCAACTAAACCCTCTAAAATTCATAGAAAAATAATATCTAGGGTTTAGGACTTTCAATTTGGCCTTAGGAACCCATTTTGACCTACATTGAGAACCATGCCCAATTAACAACTTAATTTGGGTTTTTTCGTAAATTGACCGGTCAAACAAGGTTTAATCTAGAAATAAAATTCACCATCAGAATCCTTAGGTCCTAATTAGTCATGTATAAAAGCTTGGGCCTAAGAAGAAACCTTCTTGACCAACTTTACACTTTGGTCCTCATATATTTACTTTTTGGCCCTCAACTTTTGAACCCTCACATTTTTACCCCTAACTCTCCTTCGTTCTTTGCATTTAGGTCCCTCCTGGAAAACCTGTGCAGCACCATGCTCCGGCGACCTTGCGCGGAGCATGGCGCCGCGTAGGGTGAGGGAGGGGCCCTGGCAAGTCAATGGGGGGTACCCTGCGTCGTCAGCCACCGCAGGGACACCCCCCTGAGTACTGCGACCGCCCATACCGCCCGTGCGAACGCACGGACGGTATGGGTCTCCTTCCTCTGGCGTCCTCCGGCGAGGGAGACACGTCGTCTCCCTCCGCCCTCCTCTCTGATTCCGCCCCTATAAATACCCCCGTCGCTCCGTCGTTCTTCCCAGCTCGGATCTGACGGAGACACCCCTCTCAATTCCTCCCTTCCCACTCCGACAGACGCCCCCTTGCTCCGGTGGCCTCTCCTCCTCCTCCTCGTCGCCCTGCCGCACTACCAGCAGCAGGGTTACCTTCCCTCGATCCTTCCGCGTCACGCCGCACCCAGCTGGCGCCTCTCCGGTCCCTTCCTCGCCGCCGCCCATTCCTCTGGGCAATTTCTTCTCCGGCAACAGTCGATACGACTGTCGCCTGCGCCAACCCCTCCTCGTCCAGCTTAGCAGGTAGAACTTCTCCTCTTCCTCCCCTCTTTCTTTTCCATACTGAAACCCTTACTGTCGGCCCCGATTTCCCACCGATCACCCTCACCTTCTCCACCTCCGGCCAAACTCCGGCGAACCGCTCCCATCGCTCCAACACCCCACACGGCTCGCCGACCTTTGCATAACCTCCGCCTCGTCACCCTGATCCTCTTCCACCCCTCCACTTCCCACCAAACGCCCTCTGCAGATCCACCGAACACACCCACTTCTCCGCCTGCAGTTTGACCTAGGGCGATCCTTTGGCTCCACCACGCCCACTGCAAACCATCCGACCACCTTTGCCGTGCCACGGCAAAGGTCCCCCGCCTGTCTGATTAGGCCGAGAGGCCGTTCTTCTGTGACCAGGTTACTCGCCCGCCGTCGCCATTACTGAGCAGGCAGAGCTCCTTCACCTACAGGTGCAGGCACGCCTTCGCCCAGGTTCGACTCCCAGGTTGCGCGGGGTGTCTCCGCGAAGCGTCCCAGGCTCGCAGTTGGGGCGAAGGCCTCGCGTAAAGCCATGATTGCCCGCTGCTCCCTCCGCTGCGGGAGCTCAATTGGGGTGGAACATTTAGTCCCACCTCGGAACTTCTCAGAGGCGCGCGGACGCATAAAGGCAAAAAGTGCCTTATGCTGTTCGCCTCCTGACCACGAGGTGAGGTCCCTCTCACCCGACCCGGCCTCGTCCGTGATCACGCTCCGCGGACCTGGCCCGACCCGATCAACCCGACCTGCACTCCTCGCCCACCACCGCACGCCGGTGGGCCTGGACCCGGGCGCGACTCGTACCCGATGATCCGGTTGCTCTGGGAGAGCTGTCCTAAGAGCGAACTCAGAGAGAAAGAGACGCGCGGGGGAGGGGGGTAGAGTAGGTTTTGCCCTCTGACTCTGAACTCTTGAGCGTGCAGGCACAGGTGAAGAAGGAATCGGAAGGACCTCCGGGCAAAGATTCGGATGATGGGTCCATCCTAGGAGAAGATCGATGGAGAATGTTTTGCACAGTTTCCCTTGTGGAAGGAGGCTGTGCGAAAAGGTTATGCGCAGAGGTGGCTCGCTGCAGATGCTGAGTCAGCTCATCCACCTTCTTTTCGATAATCGAGACCTTATCCAATCGACTGGCCATTAACTCCAAGTCGACTGATGTGGACAGGCCCTGCGTCTCGTGTGCTCCCCTGAGATTCGTCGCTGCGCGGGTATTCGTCCTGTCGAATAATCCCATGGAGTCATTGTTGATTGAGTTCTCGCACATGTTTTCGAGAATCTCCCACACGGTGTCTTCATGTTGACCCATGATATTTCCCCCGCAGGTTGCATTGACGAAAAGATGGATGTCCTCACGGAGTCCCTGGTAAAAAGATTGGACTTGTTCCCATTTAGGAACTCCGTGATGGGGGCACTTTCTCATGAGATCCTGAAAACGATCCCATGCCTCATGGAGAGGTTCCCCTGTTTGTTGGGTGAAGTGTGTAATCTGATGGTGCAAGGCGTTGGTCCGTCCAACAGGGAAGAACTTTTTCAGGAACTCGGACTGAAGTTCTTCCCAATTGTTGATCGGTCGGGTCTGAGTTTGGTACCAATGGGCGGCCTTGTCCATAAGAGAAAAGGAGAACATCTTCATGAGAAGAATATCCCGATTTTGTGCGTCTGACCCAAAAGTTTGGGCCAGATGCTTTAGCTGTTTGATGTGCTGGAAGGGATCTTCAGAATTAAGCCCATGGAATTTAGGTATAGCATGAATCATATTGGGCTTTAATTCAGAATCAGGTCCTCCAGTCGGGATTCTGACTCGAGGCTCGATGGCCACCGCAGCAGGATTATAATGGTCCCGCATCATGGGACGCTGCGGTGGGTGCACAAAGTTTTGGAAGAGGTCGTTGAGTCGCTGGAGTTGGTGCTCCAGATTGTTTTCTTCCTCAACTGGCTGAGCCATGAAGGGGGAAGAAGAAGAACTTGGTTCTGAATCAGAAGAGAGAATAATGTGAGGGGGTTGCTGCACAAACACGGGCGTCGAGGCTTGGCCTTGACGAGAATGAATTTCTAAAGGAGGTCTTAAGGGTGATCTTAAGGACCTCCTACCGTACATGCACTGTTGGAAGAGATGAGTTTAGAAGATGCTGGACCCAATCAAGACACCCAAGAATGTGTTGGGTGACTATAGAGGTGCAGAGTAGATGGACCCCTTGATCAGAAAGATCGACCACCTGAGAATTATCTGGGCAGCCAGAGAGGGTGAGTCCCGCGAAGACCCCTACACGGTAGAGCGTCCCCACGGGTTACAGGGTTTCCCCCACCCGACCTCTCTTGTCACTGCGGTTCCAGGTAGACCAGAATGGGGATCTTGACCTCTTAAGTCTACCAATTTTAGTTCAAGAGCAAGGTGCTTAGGGTTCCACTTGAACTTTAGTTTTTTAAGTGCAAAGAGTGACCTAATTTGAAGGTTAGTTGACCCAAATGGTCAACTTTACCTGCTAGTTTTTCTTATTAGGTCTTGCCTTTTAGGGTTCAAGTGTTTAAAGAGCCAATCTTATTTTAGGGTTTCTTTGGATAGGTATTTTCAGATAATGGCTTGGGCACACTTCTTTTAAGGTTTCTCAATTCTTGTTTAAGAAGTGTGTCTCTAAATCCCTAATGTTGAGTCTTATGTTGGCTCTACTTGGTCCAGTTAGTTCTTTGGTGGGTAATTAGAGCTCAAGCAAGAATGTGTTAGCCCCTAAATACCCTTAATAGTGTACAGGAACAATGGGTTGAAAACATGCAACTTCTTATGGTTTACTAAGTATAGAAGACAGGTTAGCCCTATAGTGCTTGTTCTTTTCTTTTCTTCCTCTTTAGAGTTTAGGGGTTAATAGCGAGAAAAAAAAAATTACCTGTCCTCGGAGTGGTTGTCGTGCGGTTTCTTGTCTTCTTGATTTCCTGTAGCTGCACAAAAGAGAGGAGATTATTAGAACTAAAAAAAAACAGAAATGTTTACCTCTAGAATAGCCGTTGCTCCCCGGCAACGGCACCAACTGGCAAACGGCTAAAGCATCTGACCCAAACTTTTGGGTCAGACGCACAAAATCGGGATATTCTTCTCATGAAGATGTTCTCCTTTTCTCTTATGGACAAGGCCGCCCATTGGTACCAAACTCAGACCCGGCCGATCAACAATTGGGAAGAACTTCAGTCCGAGTTCCTGAAAAAGTTCTTCCCTGTTGGACGGACCAACGCCTTGCACCATCAGATTACACACTTCACCCAACAAACAGGGGAACCTCTCCATGAGGCATGGGATCGTTTTCAGGATCTCATGAGAAAGTGCCCCCATCACGGAGTTCCTAAATGGGAACAAGTCCAATCTTTTTACCAGGGACTCCATGAGGACATCCGTCTTTTCGTTAATGCAACCTACGGAGGAAATATCATGGGTCAACATGAAGACACCGTGTGGGAGATTCTCGAAAACATGTGCGAGAACTCAATCAACAATGACTCCATGGGATTATTCGACAGGACGAATACCCGCGCAGCGATGAATCTCAGGGGAGCACACGAGACACAGGGCCTGTCCGCATCAGTCGACTTGGAGTTAATGGCCAGTCGATTGGACAAGGTCTCGATTATCGAAAAGAAGGTGGATGAGCTGACTCAGCATCTGCAGCGAGCCACCTCTGTGCATAACCTTTTCGCACAGCCTCCTTCCACAAGGGAAACTGTGCAGAACATTGTCCATCGATCTTCTCCTAGGATGGACCCATCATTCGAATCTTTTCCCGGAGGTCCTTCCGATTCCTTCTTCACCTGCCAGGGGAATTCCATTCCCTCTTTCTCTAACCCTCTGGAGGTTCCTCAGACCTGTGAGGACCTCAACGCCATCCAGAACGACCCGTTCTCCAACACCTATAAATCCTGGATGGCGTAACCATCCTAACTTTCAGTGGGCGGGAAATTCCCAAACCCAAAGACCATCCTTCCAACCCCGCCCACAACCTCCTCGTCCTTACCAGCCGCCTCAGCCTCGGCCCAACCCTACTTATCCATCTGGGCCAAATCAAGATCAAATGTCCCTTATCCTTCAGACCCTGGTTGACATTCAAAGAACGAATGCGGCTATCCAGAAACAACACAAGGACGAACTTACAGAGGTCCGAAACCAATTGACCCAGTTGGCAAACTCTCGCCAGCCAGGTACTCTTCCTTCCCAACCTCTGCCTAATCCCAATAACGTGCCCACCCAGCGGCACGTTATGAACCCAAACCCGGGCCATGCCCATATGATTTATCAGGCCCCCTCTGTTCCTTCACCTGACGGGATAGAGGCCTCCACTTCTTTTGCAGGTTACCAGCAGCAAGCTATCTTACCCAATCCCAACCAAAACCAGGCAGGACTTAATTCCGTAACGACCCGTAGTGGTAAGGAAACCCAAGACCCACCTCATCCGAACCACTCCAAGCCTGGTATTGATCCCAAGCCTAGGACAATAATCCAGGACGTCCCCACCCCTGTCCCAGATCCACAACCTGGACCTATCCTAGAAGAACCACCCAAGATCCCGTTTCCCGAGGCCTTGACCAAGGGAAAGAAGACCACCAAGCCCGTGGCACCTGAGGAGGACCTGGTCAAGCTCTTTGAGCAGGTCCACATAAACATCCCCTTGATGGATGCAATCCGCCACGTACCAGCTTACGCACGATTTTTAAAGAATGTGTGTACACCCCAGCGTAAGCCGCGAACCAAGGGTGGGAGCCCAATTGTTCTGTCAGAGCAAGCCAGCTCTGTAATCCTCAGTAAACTCCCACCCAAGGCAAAAGATCCTGGTACTCCCGTGATCTCCTGCAAGATAGGTGATACCCAATTTGATAGAGCTCTGCTAGACTTGGGTGCATCCATAAACCTGATACCCACATCCTTACTTGACCATCTAAAAGAATCTGAGCTAAAACCAACTGAGGTGACATTACAATTAGCAGATCGGTCTATAAAGTCACCAAAAGGGATTCTCGAGGATGTTATCGTAAGAGTGCAGGTGTTGAACGATTTACGAACCTACGCTAACGTGTTCGGTTTTGGAAAACCTGTCGTTGTAGTTCGAAAGCGAAGGATTCGTGTTCAACAAATAAAATTTATACCGAAATCAAAATTCCGGGTCGAACACAGGGAGGCGAACGTTTGATTTAAAAACTTCGCGTTTCTTTTTATTTTGTCACGAAGAAATTCAATTTAAACTATCTAAGTATCTACAACAAATAAAAGAGAGAGAGGGAGTAAGAGAGAGAGAAAGAATACTATACATGGAAATCAAAATGAGATGTAGAATAGACAAGGAATTTATCATAAAAGAGTTCGTTCGTTACAACTAGAAAACATAAAACAATTACTCTAGAAAGCATTAAAAGAATGGAGGGAGAAATGTCCTCCTCGACGATCGCTCGGAAGACGAATAGACTACTCTGGAAAGCAGTAAATCTATACTAGAAAGCAGTAAAAAGAATAGGGAGAGAGAATCCTCCACGACGGTCGCTTGGAGGACGAGCCGGACGGGACGACGCCTGGACGAAGGAGAACGAAGCAGGACGAAGGAGGACGAAGCAGAAGAACGGGAACGAAGCAGCACGCCGTCGTCGTCGCGGGATCCACTTCCGAAGGGGGACGAAAATTTGGACTTTATCTCGCGAGAAGCATCCCGGGTGTGGGACAAGCTTCTCTTGAGCTTTCGACAGGTAGAGAGGAGAAGGAAGGGATGAAAATTTCGTATGGAGGGGGTCTCCTTTTATAGTTGCAAGGAGTGGGGGCAAAATGGACATTACATCTTCAAAATAATAAATAAGGGGTCTTTAGTGACGGATAAAACCGTCGCTAAAGCCCTCAACGTGGGCGTAGCCTCCGCGCCCACGCACGCCCGCTCGGCTGCCCGCGCGTAACGCCTACGCACGTCGCTTGATTTTCAGCCGTCCGATCGCGAGATCGGACGGCTTAGATCGCGTCCGCGCCCGCTGCGTACGCGCCTGCCCGCGTGTGATCGCGCGTTACGCCCGGTGTCCAATCGCTCGTCGTCCTGATTGAGCGCGCGCAGCCGTTGGATCTTCATCTGACGCTCGTCCGCGACCGCTCGCCCGCGCCTTCCACCCCCTCACCGCGGCTCGAACCCGCGACCTCCGCTTCGCCCGCAGCTGCGTCGCCGCTGCGCTACGCGGACGAAATGGTCGCGCGGACGCTTTTAAGCGCGAGCGACCGTAGCCGTTGGATCGAGATCCAACGGCGGAGAGGAGATGGTGCGCGGTCTTCACAAGACGCATGCGGCCGATTGGGCGGCTGAGATGGCACCACGTGGCACCATCTTGGCCGTCCATCTTCTGGAAGTTGTAGATGGTGCCACGGATGTCGGATTGACTCGATTTTTGTGTCGTTGGGATGCGATCGTCGATCCGAATTCATCCGTGTGGTCGGATTTGCCATCTGAAGTGCGGATTTACACCATCCTGGCCCTTGATCTTCTAGGGTTCCCCGGTCTCTATCTGATGCTACGGATGCCTGATTAGGGCGATCTTGGAGTCGTTGAACTCCAATCGTCGCCCTGATCATATACATACAGTTGGATCTTTGATCCGAGGCCCCGATAAAATATTTGCCCTGTCCAAGTACATAAAAGGAGACAATTAACCTCCATTTTATTCAAACTACTCTAAATGCAAGATGATGCATGTAATGCAATATTTATATCATGAAATGCAATCCTATGCTTAAGAACATGCATAAATAGACATTTTAAGCAGTGTAAATGTGTTTACATCAGCAGGATTTCTATTTCCCAGTGGACTTTATAGTCTTAGATATGGACGCGCCTAAAAACCCTAGGGATACACCAATCATTCTAGGGAGACCTTTCTTGGCTACTGCTAGAGCCAACATCAGCTGTGAGGAGGGCCAAATAGAGCTTAAATTTGGAGATCAAACCTTAAAAATTGATATATTTAAGGCCCAACAAGGAATTAATTGCGGTGTCATCGAATAGATTTGTGACGTTAGGATTTTGGTTAATGAGTCACACCTCCAGAATGACTCGATTATGCCTCATCAATCACAGAAGGATCTTGACCTGCAAACAGAGGAGTCGAATCCAGACATACACAACCCAGTAACACCTACCCTTGAACCTCACATCTACACTGAACCACCCGCTGCTGCTGATAACCCTATCTTCGAGTTAAAGCCTCTTCCTGCTCACTTGAAATACATCTTTTTGGGTTCCAATCAGACCCTTCCTGTGATTATAAATTCCACCCTCAATTCCGAACAGGAATCCCGTCTGATTACTGTTCTCCAGCAACATCGCAGAGCCATCGGGTGGACTCTCGATGATTTGACTGGAATAAGCCCCTCTTATTGTACTCATCATATCTATTCAGAAGAGGGCACACGACCTTCTCGTGAAATGCAGAGACGTTTAAACCCTAATCTGCAGGAGGTCGTGAAAAAGGAGATCATTAAGTGGTTAGATGCCGGGATCATCTACCCGATCTCCGATAGTCGTTGGGTGAGCCCAATTCAGGTTGTGCCTAAGAAGGCAGGACTCACCACCATAACGACTGAAATCGGAGAAATCATTCCTACCCGATTAGCCAATGCGTGGAGAGTCTGTATAGATTACCGCCGACTCAATTCCTCCACAAAGAAGGACCATTTCCCACTACCCTTCATTGATCAAATTCTCGAGAAACTAGCGGGAAATAGGTTCTTCTGCTTTCTTGACGGGTACTCCGGTTACAACCAGGTGGCAATCCATCCTGAGGACCAAGAAAAGACCACATTTACCTGCCCCTTCGGAACGTATGCTTTCCGAAGGATGCCTTTCGGTCTTTGCAATGCACCCGCTACTTTTCAGCAGTGCATGCTTGCCATATTCTCAGATATGGTAGGTGATTTCCTAGAAGTCTTCATGGATGACTTTTCAGTCTTTGGAGAATCTTTTGATGATTGCCTCCAACACTTGGTCCAGATACTCAGGCGGTGCATTGAGGTGAACTTGGTTCTTTCCTGGGAAAAGAGCCATTTCATGGTGCCTGAGGGAATTGTCCTGGGACACTCAATTTCGGAAAAAGGCATCCAGGTGGATCGAGCTAAGGTTGATCTGATTTCTCGCCTTCCCGTACCTAGCTCGATCAGGGACATCCATTCCTTTTTAGGGCACGTCGGTTTTTACCTCCGTTTCTTTCCAGATTTCTCGAAAATCGCGTGCCCCTTGACTTCTCTTCTCTCTAAGGATGTACATTTTGAAATCTCCAAGGAATGCACGCTAGCCTTTGAAAACCTGCGTGACCGAGTCACCCAGGCACCTATCCTACAATCCCCTGACTGGTCTCAACCCTTTGAGATCATGTGCGATGTGTCTGACTTCGCTGTAGGAGTGGTCCTGGGGCAGAAAGCTGATGGGAAACCCGTGGTCATCTACTACGCTAGCAAGACACTTGACGAGGCTCAGCGTAATTATACGGTTACGGAGAAAGAGCTGCTAGCCGTAGTATTTGCCCTTGAAAAATTCCGATCGTATCTTCTGGGTTCCCATGTCATCATTTACTCGGATCACACGGCTGTAAGGCATCTCCTTGCCAAGAAGGACCCGAAACCCCGACTAATCCGTTGGATCTTACTGTTGCAAGAATTCGATCTTGAGATTCGCGACAAGGCGGGAAGGCAGAATGTGGTAGCCAACCATCTATCCTGTCTTCCTTCTGAGATCATCAACCCTTCCAGACCCATCACGGAACATTTTCCTGATGAGCACCTGCTTTCTGTTGGTACTAGACTTCCATGGTTTGCTGATATAGTAAACTACTTGGCATCTCATCAGACACCGTCTGATTGGCCGAAGGCCAAGAAAGATAAATTGCGTTCTGATTCCAAGTATTACATTTGGGAAGACCCGTACCTTTTCCGCATAGGTGCTGATCAAATTATTCGGAGATGCGTCCCGGAAGAGGAAATCAGCAATATCCTATCTTTCTGCCATGACCAGGCATGCGGTGGCCATTTCTCAGGGCATAAAATCGCATCCAAAGTCCTCCAGTGTGGCTTCTACTGGCCTACACTTTTCAAAGACGCATACAGTCACTGCAAGGCATGCAGTCGTTGCCAGACTTTGGGCAACATGAACCATCGTGACATGATGCCTTTGCAGCCGATTCTCGTATGCGAAATCTTCGATGTATGGGGGATTGATTTTATGGGCCCCTTTCCTATTTCAGATAGTTTCGAGTACATTCTGCTTGCGGTGGACTACGTGTCCAAATGGATCGAAGCCATACCGACCCGAACCTGCAATCACAAGATTGTTCTTAAGTTCATACATCAAAACATTTTCTCAAGGTTTGGGATTCCCCGTGCTATTATCTCTGATGGGGGGACCCATTTTACAAATGCTCAGTTTAGATCACTGATGGCCAAATTTGGGGTGTCTCATCGAATCTCTACTCCTTACCACCCCCAAACAAATGGTCTAGCTGAGCTATCAAATCGGGAGATCAAGAAAATCCTGCAAGTCACTGTTCGGCCTGACAGGATGGACTGGTCGTCCCGACTTCCGGAAGCATTGTGGGCCTATAGGACCGCCCACAAGACCTAATTGGGCATGTCTCCCTTTAGACTGGTGTACAGAAAGGCATGTCACCTTCCCGTAGAACTGGAGCATAAAGCCTATTGGGCAGTACGGAACTGTAATCTAGATCATTCCAAGGCTGGAACCCACAGAAAACTCCAAATCAGCGAGATCGATGAATTATGCCTAGACGCGTACGAGAACTCGCGAATCTACAAGGAGTGGGTTAAAGCCTTCCACGACAAGCACATCTCGAGAAAGATCTTTCATCATGGTCAAAAGGTCCTACTCTTTGATGCCCGACTCAAACTTTTCCCGGGGAAACTGAGGTCCAAGTGGGTCGGACCGTATTTAGTCCGACAGGTTTTTGGAAATGGAGCAATTGAAATCAGTCCACTCAGCCATGATTCCGAACCTTTCATTGTGAACGGTCAGAGACTCAAACCGTTCATTGATGTGACTTCTACTGATTCGGCTGAATCATCCCTCATCCTCCATTCCCCTTGAACTCACTGCGCCCGGCCGATGGCGTAAAACTCAGCGCTTAACGGGAGGTAGCCCGTCATTTCTTGAAAATCTAAAACCTTTTTCTGACACCATTGTGCACTTAAAGTTCACCCTTTAAGACAGCCGACTCCACCTCAGATGCTTGCATCTGAGATTAGAAATCGTCCGTAGAATTCATCCCGACCCATTCACTCACAAAAATATCTGTCTTAAGGAATAAATTAAGTAAATAAAAACCCCTAAATCACAATGAGGACATTGCAAGTTTTAGGCATGGGGGGGTATAAGTGCAAAACTTGTAGGAAAAAAAAAAGGTTTTAAACAAAAAATTCACATATGCCAAAAACACCATAAAAATTAAACATTTTTCAAAATAAAAAGAATAAGAGGAGAAAGGAAATTTTGAGGAGAAGGAAAAGAAACAAAATGAAAAGGAGCACAAAAAGATGAAAGAAAAGAGTAATAGTCATTAGTAAGAAGCTAAGGAATTAACCTTAGTCTAGACCATTTTTTTCAAGAAAAGAAATGAAAAGTGCTTGGTAAGATTAGTAAGAACACAAACCTTAAGCATTCTTCATAAACTCTTAGTACCCATTAAGATCTAGACAATCCTCAAGAGGTTGAGGAAAATGAAAAGCTTAAGTACTAGGTCCAAGGCTTAGGGAGTATTTGACCTCGCTAACTAACTTCTGGTTTACGTGACTCAGTAACCTAAGCACCCTAACCTCACACACAGCCTGGTTCAGCAAGCGTAAAAATCAAAATCACACAGAAGCGTCGAAAAAATTCTGAAAAGTACACCTAGAATAGGAACGGCCGATCAACACAAGTTGATTTGGACGAGTTCCCAGCGCAGAGAGGCAGGAAATCCCCTCAAAGATGCGTAACAAAATATCATCTCCTCGGTGCTTGTCTCTTAGGATATTCACATATCCTACTGGGGGCATGTAAGCACCCTGCTGGTTCAGATTCCATGGATGGCATTATCACGAAGTGTCAACTGCCAGGGTCTGAACGCGGCCACAGAACACCATGGATGGGATTATCTCGAAATCTCAATAGCCAGGGTTCTGGGGGTTGCCATGGGCGGTGCTATCTCGAAGCATCGATCGCCAGGAACCCTTGAGGATTGATGATGGGGGCAGGGAATCTGATACAGACCGTGTTGAAAAGCCAATCCTAAGCTAAAATTAAAAAGAAAAAGAGAGAGAAAACTCTCCAAAAACAGAAAAATTTTCTACCTCTCTCTCTTACAAAACGCACTGCGAACTGAACCAGGGCTAAAATCGTTTCAAGCACAGGGTGCTTTAACTACAAAGTCCAATAAACCTTAGGTTAGTTCTTGTGGGTCTTGAAAACCTTTGCTAAGGACTGAGGCTGAGGCTAGACAGATTTGGATCTTGATTGGTACTAGAGTACCTTTTAAGCCTATGGTCAGCATTCTAACCTAATCTAGGTTTAAATGAAAAAGCACTTATCTGAAGCTATTAAGAACTTCATGGTCTAGAACAAGGGTTGAAACATTAAGTTTTTGCTAAGGGACTAGCAAAAGCTAGGCATGGGGGTATGATGAGAACCTCATCATGAGCCATAACTAGCTCATTTTGACCTAATACAGAGAATAAAAGCTCCTACATAACCTTAGAAAGGCTTGGCTCAGAGAGATTCTGAGTTTGCAAAGAAAACATAAACTGAGGGGTAAAAATGCAATTTCACCAATCCGATCTGAAAATAGGGTAACTCAGGGTCCAAACATAGGTCAAAACAACCTAATAAGAAGAAAAGTGGGATGAGAGGACTCAATAAGGGCTACAGCAACTCCAAAGAATGAAATGACAGCCTGTAACCCTAAAAACAAACCCACTTCAATTCACGTGGTTCGAGGTAAGGTAAAAATCAACTAAACCCTCTAAAATTCATATAAAAATAATCTCTAGGGTTTAGGACTTTCAATTTGGCCTTAGGAACCCATTTTGACCTACATTGAAAACCATGCCCAATTAACAACTTAATTTGGGTTTTTTCATAAATTGATCGGTCAAACAAGGTTTAATATAGAAATAAAATTCACCATCAGAATCCTTAGGTCCTAATTAGTCATGTATAAAAACTTGGGCCTAAGAAGAAACCTTCTTGACCAACTTTACACTTTGGTCCTCATATATTTACTTTTTGGCCCTCAACTATTGAACCCTCACATTTTGGCCCCTAACTCTCCTTCGTTCTTTGCGTTTAGGTCCCTCCTGCAAAACCTGCGCAGCACCATGCTCCGGCGAACTTGCGCGGAGCATGGTGCCGCGCAGCGTGAGGGAGGGGCTCTGGCAAGTCAATGGGGGGTACCCTGCGTCGTCAGCCACCGCAGGGACACCCCCCTGAGTACTGCGACCGCCCATACCGCCTCCTTCCTCTGGCATCCTCCGGCGAGGGAGACACGTCATCTCCCTCCGCCCTCCTATCTGATTCCGCCCCTATAAATACCCCCGTCGCTCCGCCGTTCTTCGCAGCTCGGATCTGACGGAGACACCCCCCTCAATTCCTCCCTTCCCACTCCGACAGACGCCCCCTTGCTCCGGTGGCCTCTCCTCCTCCTCCTCGTCGCCCTGCCGCACTACCAGCAGCAGGGTTACCTTCCCTCGATCCTTCCGCGTCACGCCGCACCCAGCTGGCGCCTCTCCGGTCCCTTCCTCGCCGCCGCCCATTCCTCTGGGCAATTTCTTCTCCGACGACAGTCGATACGACTGTCGCCTGCGCCAACCCCTCCTCGTCCAGCTTAGCAGGTAGAACTTCTCCTCTTCCTCCCCTCTTTCTTTTCCATACTGAAACCCTTACTGTCGGCCCCGATTTCCCACCGATCACCCTCACCTTCTCCACCTCCGGCCAAACTCCGGCGAACCGCTCCCATCGCTCCAACACCCCACACGGCTCGCCGACCTTTGCATAACCTCCGCCTCGTCACCCTGATCCTCTTCCACCCCTCCACTTCCCACCAAACGCCCTCTGCAGATCCACCGAACACACCCACTTCTCCGCCTGCAGTTTGACCTAGGGCGATCCTTTGGCTCCACCACGCCCACTGCAAACCATCCGACCACCTTCGCCGTGCCACGGCAAAGGTCCCCCGCCTGTCTGATTAGGCCGAGAGGCCGTTCTTCTGTGACCAGGTTACTCGCCCGCCGTCGCCATTACTGAGCAGGCAGAGCTCCTTCACCTGCAGGTGCAGGCACGCCTTCGCCCAGGTTTGACTCCCAGGTTGCGCGAGGTGTCTCCGCGAAGCATCCCAGGCTCGCAGTTGGGGCGAAGGCCTCGCGTAAAGCCATGATTGCCCGCTGCTCCCTCCGCTGCGGGCGCTCAATTGGGGTGGAACATTTAGTCCCACCTCGGAACTTCTCAGAGGCGCGCGGACGCATAAAGGCAAAACGTGCCTTATGATGTTCGCCTCCTGACCACGGGGTGAGGTCCCTCTCACCCGACCCGGCCTCGTCCGTGATCACGCTCCGCGGACCTGGCCCGACCCGATTAACCCGACCTGCACTCCTCGCCCACCACCGCACGCCGGTGGGCCTGGACCCGGGCGCGACTCGTACCCGATGATCCGGTTGCTCTGGGAGAGCTGTCCTAAGAGCGAACTCAGAGAGAAAGAGACGCGCGGGGGAGGGGGTAGAGTAGGTTTTTCCCTCTGACTCTGAACTCTTGAGCGTGCAGGCACAGATGAAGAAGAAGGAAGCTAAGGGAGACACTGTAGCAACAAGCGGTGTAAGTCGTCTGATTTTCAAATCAGACGACGTCCTGAGGATAGGTGAAGGCAAAGAAGAAGAAGGAAGGCGAGGCAGAGGAAAGAGAGGAACACAGAGAGGCCAAGTGAAGACTCTGCAGACATCAGAAGATCTGAAGCAAGAAAAGAAGAAACAAAGAAAATAAAAAGAAGAAAAAGACAGGATCGTCCAACCAAGAAATAGTGGAAGCAAGAAAAGAAGAAGAAGAAGAACAGGAAGAACAAAAGCCAAAGAGAAGAGAAGACAAAGAGGAAGAAAGAAGAGAAGAAGAAGAAGCCAAACTTTCATCTCTCTCTCTCTCTCTTTATTTTTGTAATAGAACATGTATATCTCTAGAATACGACTTGCTCCCTGAGTTCGACCTCGGGAGAACTGTATTTTCTGAGTAACAAATATTAGCAAATGATGGCAATAACTATCTGTACTACAACGACTTAAGAAAAGCTAGTTGCTGCCACTGTTTGCCACCCACCAACAACTGAATGTCACCAAAAGTCGACTTATTCCAATTCTTAAGAGCCTTCTTAAGGATAACGAGTTTGATGCAAAGCTTAGAAATGGGATTCGGCTCCTGATTAGAGAAGTCAGAAATAGGAGATCCGGAAGATAGAGATGACAGGGAATAAGATTGATTCTAGATCGAAGCAACAAACTCTTTGAAGGAGGTGTTTCTCAGCCACATGTTTTGGAAACAAAAGGGTCTAGGACGAGTTGGCTAAGAGGACTAGATAGAGAGGACCATCAAAGAGTGATCAAAGTTTCTACGGGAGAGAAAAGTACCTGTAGACCCAAGAATCATGCAATCTGAATTGATCGGCAAGCAATCAAGCTTTTGATAGGTTCTAGCACTACCTCTCCTCCCATTAGACCATGAGACTGGACCGCCAGCTAAAGGGAGGTCGACAAGAGCCAGATCATTCACAACATCATGAAAGGGAGCAGTAATGGTTTCCCGAAAAGGTAGCCCACCAGATTTTTCAAAAGAGTAAAGGATAGAATTAAAATCCCCTCTAATAACCCAAGGGTAGGAAGAAGGGAAATAAGACGAAGATGATTCCACAACTCAGCTCTGGTGGAGGCCTCATAGGAGGCATAAACAGCAGAAAAACCCACCTTTAAAGAATCATATTGGTAGCAGACCGTTAAAGCCTAAGGGATGGCGTAAACTGAGGAAAGTTCAAGAGGTTCTTTCCAAAGGCACCAGATATTCGGGGCACAAGGGTCAGACGAGAAGGTGTCAAAAGCTATAGCATCTTTAATCCTATCAATCAAAGAGGGATGAGCAAAGGGCTCAAGAAGGAAAATAATATCCAAATGGTACTCACGAATCAAAGCCTTCAAACAAATCAAGGTAGGATCATTAAGGATACTACGACAATTCCAAAAGTGACACTTCATCAACATAGTGAAGAAAAACGAGACCTAAATCGACTTCTAGTGACCTTGCTTGAACCCATTTCGGATCGACCCCCACAAGCTCCTCTAGTCTTACGGTTAGAGTGTGCCTCATATGCCAAGTCCATCATGGAGTTTGAGTGAGAAACCCACAAATCGGAATCCTCTAAAGAGCCAAAATCATCGCGATAACTCACACTGTTCCCATCATAGCTCAACTTTTCCTCCTCATCCTGAATCTCCACAATATTAAGAGGATCAGGATCAGGAGGAGCAGAAGGAAAAGGAAGATAAATGGTCCAAGGTATGCATTGTTCATTTTGATCCTCCGTACAACAAGTAGTATGATTAGGAGTCGAAGAAAGCAATTGATCATGGATATAAGATCACTCCAAAGGAAAAGAGGACTCAACATTGCCGAACGAAATGTTATGCAAATCCTTAAATCCTTCAACAGAAATCGATTTAAATAAACTAGAGTGAATCAAGGACATGAAGTCATAGAAAGATTTGGATTTCAGCAAACCTAGGAGATGAACCTCGGCAATGCTTAGAGAAAAACAGCACGAAAAATCGATATGTGTTCCCTTAGTATGAAACCACGTCTTAAAATGATTTCTATCATTTGAATGCCCAAACACATTATCAGAACAACCAAAAGCCATCTCAGAAGAAGAGCGAGTATCAGAAGCATCAGCCACAAAATAGGCAAGCAAGGATACCTGAGCGGTAGGGGTGGGATCAGATCCACCCTTCCCAGATACTCTCCTGACAATCTTAGGGCACCTTCGACAAACAAGGATCTATCTTCTCCTCCTCCCCCTCACAGGAGTAGAAGAAAGAAAATGCCCCCCCAAATTAGAAAAGGAAAGATTATTACAGTACAGATTACAAGAATCATTGTCACCCATATCCTAGTCGAGGGGAGGAGTATCTTCAGTATAATTAGAATTTTTGTCTCCATGCTCCTGTGAAGCCTCTCCCAACCGATCAGCAGCAGGAGAAGCCACCGAAGTTTGAGTTGAAGAGGAACAGGAGTTTGCTTCTCCTTTGGATCTACATAGGGGGAGAGGAAGCACACGACAAAGCAGAATGGCCAAACTTAAAGAACTTAGAGCAACACAACGGAATCTTTTTGTAAACCACTTTGTGCTTAATCCTCACGTCACCATTCTGAATAAAAACAAAATCAGCAAAAGATCCCAACAAATCCAACTCAACACAGACGCGAGGGTATCCAAGTCTAAAACCTTGCATTGTACACGGATCCACACATATTAGGGTGCCAAGCTGATAGGCAATCGAAAGTAAAGCATTGGGATGAACCAGATGATGGTTCAGGCCCGGAAATCCCACCCAAATAGCAGCACTAGAAACAAAGGAGTCCGTACGGAAAGGAGACCACCGAATAAACCGCATGCAGATCCTGCCTAAAACCACAGATTCTAAAGAAAAAAGCTTACAGAAATCCACATAAGACCCACACGAAATCAACCAATGACGAGAATCAAGGGGATCAAGGGAGTAAGCAGAGGACAACTCAACCTTCAAAGCAAGAAAATCCTTCAAAACATGAATCGGCAGCTTCGAACCCCAAGATCTAGTAACCACAGCAAAAGCAAGGTTGCAGGCAAGATCAGAAACCTCTGAAGAAGAGAAACAAGTGCAAAGGACCCCATCAACAGAAATCGATTTACGAACCGGGAGAGAAAGTTCCACAAACGGCGGCGAAGAGGCCTTATGTAACGAACGCGTGCCCCAGACGTTTTTTAAGACGTCTGGGAGGTGGCCCAGACGTCGGACCAGACGTCTGGGATCGTTTCCAGACGTCTGGAAATCCGTTATCTTCCACACGCGTGGGTCGTCTGCGCGCCTGAGCGCGCAGACCCGCATATTCGTTTATTCCCTGTCGCTGCAGACGCCCTGCCGCATCCTCTCTCCTCGCACGGCCTTAAAAGACCACGCCTCCCCTCACTTCCGTCACCACCGTCTCCTCCCTCTCTCCTTCAACCAGTGAGCGTGAGCGCGAGCGCGAGGGCGGCAGCGGCGGCCGCAGTGAGCACGGAGGAGGTGCTGCGTGCGAGAGCGGAGCTCTGCCATGAGGGCGAGCTCGCCGGGGCTGCTAGGGCCGGCCGGCGAAGGGCGCAGGGGGCGCGGAGCGACGCGAAGGGGGGATTGCTGCGGTCTGAGGAGCAGGCGCGCGAGATGCGACGCGGGCGGCGTCGCGAGCGGAGGCCGAGTGGCGCCCTGATTCTGAAAAAATTTCTAGAATCAGACGTCTGGGTTGATAGCCAAACGGCGAGGGCGACGTCTTGAAGACCATCCAGACGTCTGAAAGGTGAGTTTTCCGTCTCCTTCTTCCTTCCTGTCGACTGACCGTACTGAGGGAGGGAGATGGGTGTGCGCAGGCTCGGTGATTCGCCATCCATCGCGAATCAGACGTCTGGCAGTAGTACCAGATGGCGGAAGCGACCTCCAGACGTCCGGGGTGACCATCGGACGTCTGGGAGCTAGGCCAGACGTCCCCGCAGACTTCTGGACGTCTGGGAAACCACGCTGAACAAGGTAATTCTCTGATCCACTTTTTAAGACGTCTGGAAGAAGTTCCAGACGTCTGATTTTGCACAGTGTCGTCGTTTTCGACCCGTTTAGGGCCCATTCGTGTTCCATTTTCCGCGATTCGAGTTGCGTTCTTTTCGGAATTAATTCCTCTACCCGTCTACAGTAGCTATACACTGTTTTGAGATACTCCTTGTGTTTGATCCTTGTGATAGGACCTCGTTCCGTTGCAGTCTTGGGGGTCGCGGAGGCACGCGGGATTCCCGATCACGCCCCCATTACTCCCGTCGTGCCTGGTAGAGTGGCTTTAAGTATAATCTGTTACATTATGAAACCATAAATAGAACCTAAGACATTGCATGAATCCTAGGAATGAGAAATAGATTGAATGGTAGATTCCTAGGGTGTTGCATGAATCCTAGGGCTGGAAAACTAGATTGTATGATAGATCCTAGGATATGGCATGAATCCTAGGACGGGAAAACTAGTGGAATGTATGAATACTGCAGTTTTGGAAAATGTGGAAAGGAAATAATAGCTGCCTGTGAATTAAATTAACAGCTGCCTGTTATGAATAAATGAACATGATTAAGAATATGGGATGTATGAACGTGAAACTGGAATGGTGAAACTGGAATGTTCTGAGTTAAAGAGCTGGAACCCTACGAGAAATTAGGAGTAGAACTCCTGGAAAGTGAATGGAATAGAATTGGGGAAGTGAGCTGGCCCTTGAGTACGAAGTACCAAGGAGAGCGACTGTCCCCCTGTTTAGTGCAGAGTGGAGTCAGCCGCCCCAGGGACCCGGGGTTAGGATTGGCCACTCTGTACCGACTTGCTGGCCCTCGTGTACGTAGTACCGAGGAGAGTTACTAGTGTAGGGAGGTACTAGCTACCCCACGGGCCCCGGGGTTCTGCTAGCCTCCCACACCGACTTGTTAGGCCCGCTGGGGCAAACCAGGGTAGTCAGGAGAGGGTGCGCGGACTGTGGAGGGGCAAGGCCCCAGTTTGGTTACTGTGGAGGGGTTGGACCCCTGTTACTGAGAGGGCTCTGCCCTGGACTGGTTCCGTGCTGTGCTTTGGGCGCACCCGTTAATGGAAACGACTGACCGCGTGCCAGTACGGGTTAGCTACCTGTGCGTTTATCGTGCATACCGTAATCACCGTTACGTCTGTCAGTGACTTTGGGGTGGTTGACTGAAGGTAGGATCACCACAGGGGACTCTCCCAGCCAGGAGAGCACCACGTGCTACTTCTACTTTTTGGAAAAGACTGCAATCAAGATCGTTCCCACGAGGAACATTCGAGATCAAGAAAAAGATCTGAGGAATAAATGAAATAGTGAGACATTTGAAAGATGTGAATAAAGAAAGTAATCGAACATAACAGCTACTGTACACTCTACTGTTGCTTTTAGTTTTAGTTGCCACTCTACTCAACGTTTTACTGACGTGTTACACTCATTACCTTTTTCAGGATCAGGTGTTGAGCAGCCAGGGTCAGCGGCTGCAGAGGACGCTGGGTCGAGTAGGGTCCAGTAGAGTTACCACTGTCTCTTGTACCTCTTTTTGTTACGTTGTAGTGAGTAGTTCTTGTTTCCGCTGTACTTTCTTTACCTGCAGTTCAAATTATATTATGAATGTTGTTCTACTATTGTGGTGGTACATACTGTGGTAGTTTCTTTCCTTACTGCTGTACTTTCTTACTGTTAGTTATATTCATGCTGAATGTGGTTTATTTTACTGCTCTTTTGGTTACTTCATCGTTGGACGACTAGATCTTGGGATTAGTTGAGTCGGTCCGGTTCTCGTGTCTCGTAGGGACTCGGAAACCGGGTCGTTACACCTTAACACCCGCAAGCACAGAAGCAAAGGAGGGTTTAGGATCAGAGTGGCCCTCTGATCTAACCCTCAGAGAAGGTGGATCCGAACCTGAAGGGACAGAGGCCATCGCACATCAAAACCAAAACAAACCAAAACCAAAGAAAGCCAAACAAACACCAAATCCGCAATGAAACCACAACAAAAAAGAAACAAAACCCCACGAACCTCCCAGAAAAGGCCAAGCAAAGCCTAGGCTTAGAGGACTCCCTCCACAAGAAGGGAAGCTAAGCCAAACAAGAGATCAGAGCTAGCGAAGAAGCAAGAAACCACAACCAAAAGAACCAAGCAAAAAGAAGGAAAAAGAAAAAAAAAAGGAGAAACAGGAAAACCCTAAGCCGAGTCTCCCCACCTTAGGTCCAAAGGATCCACCATAAGAGAGAGTCTCCCGACCCCCCTCCGAAGAGGGGAGAAGGAGAAGGCACCCACCAAAGACGGAAGGAGAGGAGCCACCGGGGAGAGGGAGGAGGGGAAAATGATGAGGAAGGAGATGGGGAGGGGAAGAAAAGGGGGAGCGGAGGGGAACGGCTAGGGGAAGCCGGCTCTCAAAGTAAAAATCCCCATAGAAAATAACTTGCATAAATTTCTACTTTAATAAATGGAGTCACTTTAGCTATTGTATTTCACATTAGATTACGGATATTAGATCCACCATCGATATGTATGTCCATTACAACAAAATTCGATGATTAGTCATGGGTGTTTACGTGTGGTCGTTGTCGATCGATCCCCTTTCCTTAGTGGCAAATCACGACCTATTGTTTTGAAATGTGATCATATCTCCTCAATTATGATATCCTATACGTTGAGGTATACCCAAAATCAACCATATAACTCTTAAGTAGCAACTGCATGTTAAACAATATTGCATCAAATGGTAACATTAGATAACTGCATTTTTTTAGAAAGAAAAATACGGTTGACATGGGATTTGATCCCCATATCTCTAGATGCTAATGTGGAAGCTTTATCACTCTACTCTACAGATCCTTTGGTGGCAATAATTGCCTTTTCACCATTACAGAAGATTTACTTCACTTCCAAAAAAATTATTCCTGAAGTATCTCAAAGGTAAATATCGAATTAACCTTTGAATTTACTTGTAAAATATGCAAAAAAGAGTACTTTTCCATAGTTATCTTGATGAATCGGATAGCTTCTCATTTTCTTTAGCATCATCATCAACTTGCTTTTATCTCTTACACAAACACAATGAAATCGACAAATACACTGACATTTTCATTTATGTTGGAGTAGTACTCTTCTATACTGACACATACACCGTAATCCATGATTCCATGGATCAATCTCACCATGCGCTTCCTCTCTTCCAAACTGTGCCAGCGGTTTTGGTTATGTGATCCCCGAAGATCCCATCAACTAGTTCCAGCTAACCCATCGGCTGAGCAGGTACCTCCCTCCACCACCAAGTGGAGGATGCGGTAAAAATGGTGAAGTTGCCATGTAGGTGCCTCGAAGTTGTCCATCTTCGATAGCTTACCTTATGTGTCACCTCCCCAAACCCTTTGTACTTTGACTTTGTTGAAGGCCTAGCTAGTAGATACGGACGAGATTGCCATACGTGCCAAGTTACTTCGCAATGATTTTCTCATGATAAATAGAAAACGCACATTTCCAAGCCATCATAAATCGCGTAGATGCATGGTCCTGCTGGAAGGTGAAATCGAGGGAGGAGATGCATCGTCATGGAAAAGACCGTCGATAGGAGAAAAGTTTCGTCAAAGACAAAAGTCCAAGCCACAATCCGCCCCTCCCCTCACAAAAAAGGGGGGTACAAATCCTAGAAAGAAGATGTGCCACTGGACGGAAAATGTGTTGCGAGTTGAGATAAGTTGACATGGAAAAGAGCTTGGATCAACAGGTGCTCTAAAAAGTATATACTGACATGGTGTTGCTACCATTATCTATTAATGAGCAAATTTTTCCTCATTAATTATATTGGCATGCAGTTGTATTGATTACTAGCTAGGTTTCTCCACTTAACACCGTCACATATATACATATATGTTTTTTCCCCCGATAACTTCATGATAGCCATCACATCGGAGATACAAGATATTGAAGTTTTGGGAGTTATATATGCATAATGTACGACTATCATAAAGTGGTGTACGACCCTCGTGAAAATGGTTTTCATTGCACCTGGCAAAAAGTATATACTCCCATAGTGTTGCTAATATTATCTTCCTCATTGATGTCGGCAGTTGTAATAATAATTTAATTATTAGCTTTTTTCACTTAAGACTGTTATATATATATATATATGTTTTTTCCACCTGATAACTGCATGATAGCTAGCCATCTCATCGGAGCTAGAAGATATTGAAGTTTGGGGGGTCATATAGACATAATTATCTGATTCTTTGTCTTGCGAGGATAACCCTAATTGATCAGTGATGGTTGAAGAGAAGCCATTGGATCGGAATATATAGGACTTGAAAGACGGGTCTTCGACCAGCATACCTTGCGAAGAGTGGAACGGCAACAGCAAGAAGGTGCCTTCTGGGAGGTTTCATGTGCAGCACTGTTAGCAACCTCCCCTGAAATCAGTGGTCCTTTCTTGTTAAAGGCACCTCTCCGGAGTAGAGAGAACCAGTACACCCTTGGACATTTTGTTTGGATTTATTATTTTGTACGGTTTTGCAGTTTTTTTTTTTTTTCCTTTGCAGCTTTGAATGGCTCTCGCATTGCCTTTAAAATGGTCCCACTAATTACTTCTTCTGCAAATGTGTCTGGACCATTCTTTTTTCTGTACAAGCAGTTTTCAGTCTGGTTAATTCATTATTAAATTTTCATTGGTACTCGAGAAAGAATATAAAGAATACGTTTTTTTTTTTTCTTCCTTTTTTTTCGACCCATTTTTCTTTTAATGATCCTCCCATCATGCAGAGTTCAATCACCAGCTGCGTGAAGCATTCCTGGAAGCAACCAAAGAAATCAAAATTTTTTTTAGGAATTGGAAAGAGGAAGAAATTAAACCAGAAAGGAAAAGCTTCCTTCAAATCTTATCACCATGAGATGTAGGATGTAAACATGTACGAGAAAAAGGAGCAAGAGGCCTACAAATCAACAACCCCCTGCTAGCATTTGTGGAGGACTTTATTTGGATGTCATACATATGTCGTACATCCATCTTTAGCGATGCCCTGCTCCCCTCCTGTTCTTCTACAGCGGATGGGGGTCCATCACATCAAATAGCTGGTTTCAAAGGTTTTGTTGGATTGTTTTTACCTTTCCAATTGTGAACTAGGTCATAAGTTGTGATTCTTTTTATTTTATTTTTGTAATAGGTCACGAATCACTTTTTCTACTTTCTCTATACTTGACAGGTCTTGACTTCCGCCTACCTTTTGTTTGTGAGTGGAGAATGAATAAGAGTTACGTCCATAGAGGGGAAAAAAAAAAAAAAAACAGCCTACGAATCAATCTTGGAAATCAAGATCGCCGAATCTTTCTATGCAAAGGCAAACGTTATAATGATTCAAATGCCATCCATGATAATCTCCTGCAGATTGCATGCCCTTCTGTTTCGAGAGGGAGATCTAAAGATTGGGCAAATGCAATCTAAATTTTAGGCCCTGTTTTTTTTTTTTTTTTACAATGGGAATGTGCCTTGAGTTTAGAAACTGCTACCAACTTAGAATTAAGAATCTCCACTTATTCCTTTGAACTTTGCTTTGGCATAAGCCTGTCAAGTTGGTGTGGATCGATTAGTTTTCATCTAATTATTGCCTTCTATTTTTGGCCATGTTTGTTGCAAACTGACGTCGGTAATGCCTGCTTTGAGCTATGTGAAGGAGGACGCAAGCAAAGTTTGAGGTTCGAAATTGAGTTCAATTTTATGGGTATTTCTAGAATGTGAAGCATATGTTAAATTTTGAGTTTGTTAGAGAGGTGATCGAGGCATTGAAAACTAGATCTTTGGCGTTAATGAGTAATTTTTTAACTCCTATTTATAAGTATACTCGGGTTTTCACTAACACGTGTTCTCACCGATGTTAACATAATACCCTCTTTCACCCTCGTTTTCTCTTTCCTCAACCCTTGCCCAACCCAAAAGTTAAAAGACCTCCACGCCCGTCTTATTTTAATATATGAACTTGTTCTCAACTTGCTCCATGATTCTAAGATCTCATGTTTAACACTAATTATGTCAAGAGGTAGCTTATGTATGTCCTTTCTCACCAAAACGCTACCTCTGCGGCTTAGATTATGAGAGATCATTGTGGAGACTTCCTTTACGGTGCTGCCAACACTCATTAGGAAATTAATGCTGAGAAATGTATGTTTAATTATTTCTACCATCCACTTTCTGTCCTTGTCGGTTGTCTCCACTCATTTCTTGCAAGTTGGGATGGATTCCACACTGCTGTATTACTGGTGGAAAGGTAAAGTTTTAGTGCCATGGTATGCTAAACCTTCCTTCCATACGGTTAAGGCTATTAAAGGGAGGATCCAATCATTTGAATTCGTCCATCCTGTGGCCAATGCTCTAGCGAGATGTCTAGTCGAGCTTTAGGCTTCGGATTGGCATATCTTTGATTCTCCCTCTCAGCACCCGCGAAGAATTATTGGTCTTCTCAAGCTTGATAAAATTCAGATGTTGTATGTTGTTTGATTCAGGCTTCTTCGAGTATCTTTTGCTATTGGTTGCTTCCTGCACTTGCTTTGAATTGTACTAAGCCATGAGTCATGGTTCCTCTTTTTATTGTATTGGCATGTTTTCATCTAGTTCCCCCGCCTCTTTTTCAATGCCTCCAAGAAGTGGAGGATAAATAAAATATACTCTCATATTTTGCAGCAAGAAAAAAAAATGTTATATGTAGGAGGAATCATCCCCTATAATAATGGTATCATCCACATAGACTAGAATACAGACAAAAGTTCCCCCGTATTATAGATGAATAGAGAGGAGTCTATTTTTAAACCATGAAAGCCCATGGAGATAAGGCAAGTGCTGATGTAACATCTCAAAATCTAAGTCCCAAGTCATTCTGTGCGGTTTGGGTCAATTCAGACCCGTAAACACAGTCGTAGTTCGGTGCTAGTACAAGAACCTCTTGAAATTTCCAAAAAACAAGTGTTTCGAGTCAACCTCTAGGAAAATGTTGTCCAAAGGGTGCCATTTATGGTACCATTGAATTCCTCTCATTGCAAGTTTTCTGGAGATGCTTGTTTCATGTGAATTCGAGGTGTTTATGGCCAAAACAAGTCAAAAAAGACTTAAATATAAGGTTGACCCAACCCTATGGATATTTTAGGTATTTCACCCCACTAATCCTATCACAACCGAATTTGGGTCTATAAAAGGACCCCCTTGGCTCTTGGGTTGTCATTAGTTCAAAGAGCCTTCTAATCCTAAGAAGAAAAGAGAGAGGAAAGAAGTAGGAAATCAAGTAGGAATTTTTTATTAAGTTAAAGACTTGTGTGTGATTCCAAGAAACAGGAGCTTCCCACCGTAATTTTCGCGAATCAAATGGCAGCGGCGTGCAACATCCGTTCGATCCGACGACGCTCATCAGATGGGCACCACTTGTCGAGCGCATGAGGGAGCAACGAGCACGTGCTCGTGCGAGAAGAGAACCATGCATGCTCCCTTGGTTATGCGATCGCTGACACATGGTGGCACAAATCAATGGCGATGGGCGCAGGTGAGCGATCTACATGGAGACGCTGGAGCCAGCCGGTGCTTTACACTTGTCAAGCGCATGGACCAGCGATTGGTTCGCATGAACCAATTGGTTCGTGACTGGTTCAGGACCCCTTGCATGTTTTCAAGCATTTCAAGGCCTTCCAAACCTCGGATTTCGAAAAATAAGGTACCGTTGGAATCGTATCAACACGTAATCGCATTGATATAGTTTATTTCCATTTTTTAGTACTGTTTACTTAGTGAAAAATTAGAAACATGATTAGGTGTCTCCAACCATATTGTCGGTTCGTTTGAACCAAGTCTTGCCCTGATGCATGCATAGATTTCGAGGCGAGTGTGGAGACTGCCCCCAGGCCTTATACACACGATTTGGAGTCACCGTAACCCTCCGGTGACGTTAGGTAGAGTAGTCTACCCCTCCCTTGTTTCTGTCTGATTTTCAGACGTGTCTTGTGTAATTCTCATGTATACCGCCTTGGTTGGTGTGTGGTTCTCCCTCTTGCTAAGTTTGGAACCCTATGGTGTTTTCCCTAGTTTATGATCACTGTAATAAGAAATAATTGGATTATATGAAAAGAATTAAGAATTAACGACAACATGTACCTCTACAGTTGCATGCATGAAAAGGACTCGGATTTATGTGAAACCAGTTTCGTCATAATTGTAATTGGTAAATAGTATGGAATCACTATCATAATGTGGAAATCTTCTGTAAATTGGTAATATTAATAGTGATATAAATACATGTTCATCCTGGGCTTAAGGATGTGGAGTGGTTAAATAAGACTGGATTTAACATGGACAAAAGATACAGTTATCTGGAAACAATTTGATACAATGGATTTGTCAGGAATTAAAAGGATAGAATAACTAGTTTTAGCCCCACTACTCACTGGGTTTGGACTGTAGTTTTGGTCTTTCAGACTGATTTTAGGGGCTAGTTTAGGGAGTTGCTGGCTTCCCTATAACTCTTTGGTTAGGCTTAACAGCCAACTAGGATAGTAGGATACAAGGCTTGAGGTTTGGAGTAGTTCTTCTCGACTGGTGGGTGGGTCATTGGTTGTCTGTGATTCAACGTACACAGCGCTTATACGTGTTCACACTACACAACGTAGCCACTACCCCTTTCCGCAATGACCCCAGGGTGACGGAGAGTAGTGACTTGATGGGTATAAGTCGTCTTCTCGGCCAGGAGGGTAGCTTATATCAGTCTTGAACTGCAAGAAGTTACACGAAATTGTCTCGTACCCTGAGACGTCAATTGACAAATTGTGAATTATAATAATTTGGGCTTCCAATATACGAAACGGAACCAGATAACGAGATGTCTAATAAATGAGTTAATTAAAGCTATAGTATCCATTTTCTCTTGTTCTCGGTTACTGTTGCACTCTGCTATTGTTGTTTCTACCCTACTCAGTTTTTACTGACGTATTTTTGGGTTTCGTACTCAGGTATGCTTGCCAGTTCGTAAGGTGATTTCCGTTGTACATCTCCTTGGGCTTAGATCCTTATGTTCTATGCTAAATCTTCTGGTTAGTATTCAATTTATGTTCATTTAATTTTTGCAATATAAATTATTTGTTGGCTATGTTTATACTTTATGATTATGCGTTGGGTGATTACAATCTTGTGGACAAGTTGTGCTGGTTGTTAACACACAGCGACCCAGGTTTCGTCGCTTGGTGGGGCTCAAGTCGTCACAACTGAGATGACTGAACTATGCACGGGGTGCTTGTTTTAACCCATATAATGATCTCTGTAGTTTGCAAACATGATGTAACTAATCAAGGTCAATAAATCCTGGAGGTTGCACCATATAAATGGTTTCGTTAAGATATCTATGTAGGAAGGCATTACTTATGTAGGAAGGCTACTAAAAACATCCAATTCAGTGGATTAACTCTATAACTCCACTTTAATTCATCTCACAAGTTTCTCAGAAGGTCTAACAATCACCCAAAATAAAATCACGCATCAAGGAACCCTTAAAACCTTAGTTCAATCCCTTCCTCTTCACCATGAATAGCATAAGGGGATTGGATTAAAGTAGACATTAAATCCACTGTGATAGCATTCCAGACCTTCATATAAATCTCTCAAACTTAAATCAACTTCTGAATAATGCATTGAAAACCTTTCAATTTAAATCCAAATATCGCCCAGGCAGGACTTCGATTTGAGGTCGCTATGGATGATTTGATCACCTCACCACCCTGTACATCATTAAATGATATTCAAGGAAGTGTTGTGATCATCCAAAAAGCATTAGGTCATTGTGAGGACCTCAAATCCATGCAACGAATTTTCCTTGGTTCCTCACTAGCTTGTGATGAATAAAAATAAGAACTGACATATAAATTGGGCATAAGCTCGTTTGAGAATAAACTTCAATTAGAACACATTCCAATTCATTGCAATACACCAAATTAAGCAAATCTAAACCTGAATTGTTTGATTAAATCTATTTAAACCTGAATTAACTCCAAATCGTAAGATTGGGTGAGAAACACAAATCTAAAAGAATCAAGCAATTCAAGACAATTAAAACCAGATCGGGGGTCCTTGTGAACATATGGAGCGAATGAGAGAACCCCCAAGTGATTGTAAGTGCCATCTAGATTGGAAAATCTGAGAACTTTAGATCTAGACATGCTTGCATAAATGGGATGTGTTGAACGTGCGAGTTGCTACGCTAACGTGTTTGGTTTTGAAAACCTTGTCGTTGTAGCTTGAAAGTGAAGAACTCGTGTTCAACAAATAAAATTTATACCGAAATGGAAATTCCGGATCGAACACATAGAGGCTACATCGATCTATATTTGCAATTATATTTTTTTAGAATTTTTCTTAAAAAGCGAGGCAATGTAATTACAATGAAGCCATAACAACAATCAGACTAAAAAGGGAGAGAGAGAGAGAGAGAGCATGCATTCAATAATTCAAAATACAATAAAACCAAATAAGAATTACACTAAAAAGTGGGAAATCAGCTACACTAGAAAGCAGGAAAATTCTATACTAGAAAGCTGTAAAGAAGAATGGGAGAGAGAAGTTATCCTCCTCGACGATCGCTTGGAGGACGAGCCGGACAGGGCGACGCCTGGACGAAGGAGGACGGAGCAGGACGAAGTAGAAGAACGGGAACGGGGCAGCACGTCGTCGTCGTCGCGAGATCCAATTCCGAACGGGGGACGAAAATTTGACTTTATCTCGCGAGGAGCATCCCGGGTGTGGGACAAGCTTCTCTTGAGCTTTGGAGAGGTAGAGAAGAGAAGGAAGGGATGAGAATTTCGTGTGGAAGGGGTATCCTTTTATAGTTGCAAGGAGTGGGGGCAATTTGGTCATTACAACTTTAAAAATATTAATTCAATACCTTTAGTGACGGATAAAATCGTCGCTAAAGGTCTGAACGTGGGCATAGTGGGTGACGCGCCGGCGCCTGCTCTCTTGCCCGCGCGCGCAACGCATGCGCACGTCCGACCATTCTCAGCTCACACTACGCCCGCCTCCTCAGCATGCACCCGATCGCGTGCGATGCCGCATTACCGTCGCGCGTGCAAGAGAGCGTAGGCACTATCGGGCGCACGCGACCTTTCGATCGCAACCCGATGCTCTCCCGTACCCACTCACCCGCGCCCCTCGCCTACTCACTGCGACTCCATCCCGCGCCAACACCTTGTGATAAGGCACTGAACCGCTGCGCTACGCCGTCCAAATAGTCACACGGATGAAATCAAGAGTGCGCATCCACAGCCGTTGGATCAAGATCCAACGGCCCAAATTGCACGCTGGATCTTCTTTGGAGAGGCAACGACGGTCTTGAGGGCCGGTTGGACGGCTGAGATGGCACCACGTGGTGCCATCTTGGCCGGTTGGACGGCTGAGATGGCACCACGTGGCGCCATCTTGGCCGTCCATCTTCTGGATGATGTAGATGGTGCCACGGTTGTCGTATTGAGTCGATTTTCGCGCCGTTAGGCTACGATCGTCGATCCGAATCCATCTGTGTGGTCGGATTTGTTGTTTGAAGTGCGAATTTACACCATCTTGGCCCTTGATCTTCTAGGGTTCCCTGATCACTATCTGATGCTACAAATGCCTGATTAGGGCGATCTTGGAGTCGTTAAACTCCAATCGTCGCCCTGATCACATCTATACGGTAGGATCTTTGATCCGAGGCCCCGATAAAAAGTTTTCCATGTCCAAGCACATAAAAGGAGACAATTAACCTCCATTTTATTCAAACAACTCTAAATGCAAGATGATGCATGTTATGCAATATTTATAGCATGCAATGCAATCCTATGCTTAAGAACATGCATAAATAGGCATCTTAAGTAGTGTAAACATGTTTACATCATACCCCCATGCCTATCTTTTGCTAGTCCCTAGCAAAAACTATATGCTATTTATAAAAGAATTAGGTTGAATTATTTGGAATGAGTTATTTTCAATCATTAAGAAAATGTCTACTTAGGAACTGAACTTTCAAAGACACAACAATGCCCGAGTTTCTACCAAAATGTAGACCGCCTCAAGCCCTCGCCTTATTCAAAGAAAATTTTCTTTTTCTCTTTTTCCTCTTTTCTAAATTTTTTTTATTTTCAAGTTTTAGGGTTTAAGAGTGGCTTTCTACGGCCATTCAACTCACCCAAGATTTGATGGGAACCCTAAGTTCTAAGAATCTTATTGTGAATGTAATAGACTCGTTGACCGGCAGTTAAGATGGACTTCGGATTTCTACGCCTCTAGGTGACCTCAAAAAGAATTCTGCCTAAAGGTGTATCTTTACAACTAGTAGCTTTCTCCCTACTTTTATTTTTTTACGGGGTCAACACAAGGGTGAATCCAGTGTACATCTCCCCGGTTTATTCTACTTTTCCGCTTCTTCCTAAGTGTTTTGGGAATTTTCAGTGCATTTACTAAGTTGGGTTCTGGACAACTGGTTGATGAGCTGTTACCACCGACAACTTGCCAGCCATACTCGTGCGGCGAAGTGTGGCTTGTTTTTTTTTTCTTTTCTCCTTTTCTTTTTGATTTTTTTTTTTTTTTGAAGTAGGTGGCTTCCCTAGTCAAAGATTTACCTAAAGGTAGCAAAAATAGAAAGGTCCAGTGACTGGGCTCTAGACAACCTACCTATGGCTTGTAACCCACGATAACTTTCCAGCCATACCACCCTAGAAGGTTCATTAGCTACCCAATTTCCGTTAGAATTGCCGAACAACGAGTCAGTGACCAGATAGTGTGTAGATGCTTAAGACTCAAAATTCCCTCAAATCAGAGGGCGGGTTGATAAATCGTGTACTTATTACCCAAACTTATTTACTCCAATTAAAATAGAATTAAGATGGCGAGGACTCGAAAGACAAATCTACATTTTAGTGGATACACAGGCTGATTAAGTCCAAAGACCTGAAGGGTCTTTGTGTTCAAATCATAATGTAGTATTTCCTAAGATTGAAAATTTTCTTAAACCTAAGTTCTCCTTCCTAATTCCACAATTTTTTTTTTAATAAAATAAAATAAATCTACGGAGCTGACGAATAAATTCAGAGATGAATATCCACCCCCCATGCCTATCTAATGCAATGTCTTCATTGTATTAAAAAGACATAAAACAGAGTGGAATAGCATAGAAAGCACCTGAATTGCGTGAATGTCAGGTCCGCTCCGAGATGAAAACTAAAAAGAACTGTATACGTGCTGAATTTAGTGCTTTCAGCTAGGCACACTATACAAAGAAGAGAAATAAAGAATTCACAGGTGCAGGTCAGAATTAGAATAAACATAAGAAACTTCTGACCTGTCAGTGAATGTCCACAGATGTGGACCACATTGTGATGCAGACCCATACCCCATAATCGAGAATATCTCAGGTTCTGGATAAAAATTACCCAAAACCTAAAATCAGTATGCAAGCAGGGTCGAGCCTGCGATTTATGAGGATGCAACCTAAGACCAAAAAGTCGGGTTATAGAGAATTCAAGCTCAAAAGGATAATCATTGAATGTGTGCTTGGGTTTGACATCCTCAAAACAAATGTCGTAAGGGTCCTGGTTTGAAGGTTTCAGCTTAATAGGCACCCTTCGACTCAGTCTTCCATTTCCTCCAAAGTTAGCTTCCTAAATCAGAACTTCCCAACTCCTATCCTCAATCAGAATGTTAAATTTCGGAACCTCTTGCATGTTAATCACCTCGTCTGAAATTTCCAAGTCTAAATAATGTGGCTAAATCAAAATTGACTTGGGTCTAATTATCTCAGAAATAAAATCATCGATAAGCTCAATGGGGTGTAACTGACAATCAAGGCATTGAATTAAATCCTCCAGAAAATGCGATTCTAGATCCATAATGTATGCCCTAATAAAATCAGTTTCCTCAGTTCTTAGGCTATCAAATGATCTGTCAGATTCCTCAAGCCCAATCGTCTCACAGAAATTGTGCTCTGTAAACTCGCGTGAGACTTCACAAATCGAATCTTCACCATCAGAATCAAAGAAATCAAGATCCGTATTAATGTATGTCCCAACATCATCTGTCACTTTCTGTTCCAAGGAGACATATGTTTCCTCATACCCTGGCTCAAGGATCTTAGGTGAAGAAATCAGATCTTCCTTAATTGGTTGCTTTACTTCAATCTGGTCAGCCTCGTAACACGTGTCCCCCCAACAGGTGCCTGAGCGGGTTTTGAAATTGTCTCTCCTGAAGAGGGTTCATCCTGGGAATCATCCCACGATTGAATCAAAGCGACCACAAATCTCATCCTCAATTTCACTAACTTCCCAAGTAGAAACTCACCCAGGTTCTTATCCTTAACATCCTAAAGCCAATCCAACAAAGACTTGTTCAAATCATCAATCATTTCAATCAGGGGCTCCAATCTCTAAATGGAAGGTATTGGCTGAACTTCTAAAGATTGTATGATATTCCTCAAGTTAGCCAGAACCTTATCTTGAACCTGGTTACCCTAAACCAAATGAGTTGGTTCAGGGTTGGGCGGGTTTGGGATCAATGCAGGGGAATTAACGAATTGAGATTTGTTATACCCTTCCTGATAATAGGTCATTTCAGATTGTTCAAAAGGTGGTGATGACCTAAAGGTAGTGTAATCAAAGGATGGGTAAGGAATAGTGTATCATTCTTGATTGTAGATCATATTAGGTTGTTCATGAAAGGATGACGATCTATAACCGATGTGGCTCTGATAAGGATAAAAATCACAATCATAGTGTTCAGGGTTAGACCCTAAACACGGAGGCCCGGAACTATATCCCCAATCCGAGTTATCCCAACTAACTGATGATTGATTACAGTACGAGTCGGAATAATCGTCATGTTGAGGATAATTCAAAACAGGAGGGAAAGAGCGAGAATGCGTGTAATATGTGGAAGGATTCATGAGAGACGAGAGGAAGAAAGGCGCCCTACAATACAAACTATCAAAACTATCCTCAAGTGAGCTAGCCTAAAAACCGACAGACTCCCAAAACCCATCTTGAGATAAAGAAACGATTTGATCTACTTCTGTCTGTTCAATCCAACCAGTTAGAAGGAGGGACTGGGGAGAAGGTTCTTCCTTCGGCTTACGCCTCCGGTTCCTAGTGTACCCCCTAGCCGCGATCGTTTGATTCTGCTCCCTCAACTAGACATCAGATTGAACAGTAGAAACAAACTAATCGAAAATAATCTCATTCTGGGCTCTGAAGAACGAGTCAAATCCTTAAGGCCAACGTCTACTCTGTTTTATTTAGGGCTAGGTTTGAATATGCTTTGGAATGTGATGGGCCCTTTAAATGGGTTGTGCCCTTAATGATTGATTGATTTGTGTGTGCGTGCACAACCAGTGGTTTTCAAGCAATATTATTTTTGATGTAGTGAATTTTAGGATTCAAATCTTGCTTAGTAGCTTTTAGGATTCAACTTTAGGTGTTTTCAAACAAGTTTTGTTGGCACACCAGGTTTTGAAAGCACAGGTGAATATGCTTTCCTTTAAAACTCAAAAGAATGTGGAGTGCCTGGTAAATCCCTAATAGTTGAACCTAAGTGGCAGCTACTTAATGAGTTGATTTTAATTGAAGTGATGCGGCTCAATCAACTCAAACAATTGGCCTGTTGCACCACTTTATTAGGCACACAAGTGATTACCTAATCTGATTTCTACTCAATTATGTGTTTGGATGTGTGTACCGGCTCCAAAGATCGGTTTACCGGTTGAGTTTGAAAATCAGATGAGGTTGTGTACCTCTGTGAGTTTTTTTTTTAATTTTTATTTTTTTAATGTGGGGGTTGGGGCGGGTGTGGGTGTCAAACAACAAACAATCTAACTTTAGAGTTTATAAGAACACCTAGGTTGATTGATGTTTGTGTTATTATGTTGTGGAATGAAATCTAATGGGTGGGATGTGGGGGATAACTTACAAAACCTTCCACAGCACTTTACTCCAATCCATCGCTTTTGCCTATCTCGAAAGAGTACCTGCAATCACAATAAGAAAGGAGAGAAGTGAGGTAAATGATTTGTAAGTTAGAAAACGCGAAGAAAAATCAAAGTGCGTCGCCTCCCCGGCAACAGTGCCAAAATGTTAAACGCGGGAGTTGCTACGCTAACGTGTTTGGTTTCGAAAACCTTGTCGTTGTAGCTTGAAAGCGAAGAATTTGTGTTCAACAAATAAAATTTATACTGAAATGGAAATTCCAGGTCAAACACAGGGAGGCTACGTCGATCTATATTCCAATTATATTTTTTTAGAATTTTTCTTAAAAAGCGAGGCGATGTAATTATAATGAAGCCATGACAACAATCAGAGTAAAAAGGGAGAGAGAGAGAGAACATGCATTCAATAATTCAAAATACAATAAAATCAAATAAGAATTACAGTAGAAAGTGGGAAATCAGCTACACTAGAAAGTAAGAAAATTCTACACTAGAAAGCTGTAAAGAAGAATGGGAGAGAGAAGTTATCTTCCTCGACGATCGCTTGGAGGACGAGCTGGACGAGACGACGCCTAGACAAAGGAGGACGGAGCAGGACGAAGGAGGACGAACCAGAAGAACGGGAACGGGGCAGCACGTCATCATCGTCGTGGGATCCACTTCCGAACGGGGGATGAAAATTTGACATTATCTCGCGAGAAGCATCCCGGGTGTGGGACAAGCTTCTCTTGAGCTTTGGAGAGGTAGAGAAGAGAAGGAAGGGATGAGAATTTCGTGTGGAGGGGGTCTCCTTTTATAGTTGCAAGGAGTGGGGGTAATTTGGTCATTACAACTTTAAAAATATTACTTCAAGACCTTTAGTGACGGATAAAAACGTCGCTAAAGGTCTGAACGTGGGCGTAGTGGGCAACGCGCCTGCGCCCGCTCGCTTGCCCATGCGCACAACGTACGCGCACGTCCGGCCATTCTCAGCCGTCCGATCGCGAGATAGGACTGCTTAGATCGCACTACGCTCGCCTCCTCAACGTGCGCCCGATCGCATGCGATGCCGCGTTACCGCCGTGCGTGCAATAGCGCGTGGGCGCTATTGGGCGCAGCGACCTTTCGATCGCGATCCGATGCTCGCCCGCGCTCTCTCACCCGCGCTCCTCGCCTGCTCGCTGCGACTCGATCCCACGCCAGCACCCCGCGATAAGGCGTCGAACCACTGCGCTACGCCGTCCAAATAGTCGCACGGATGAAATCAAGCGTGCACATCCACAGCCGTTGGATCAAGATCCAACGGCCCAGATAGCGCACTGGATCTTCTTTGGAGAGGCGACGGCAATCTTGAGGACCGGTTGGATGGCTGAGATGGCACCACGTTGCGCCATCTTGGACGTCCATCTTCTGGATGATGTAGATGGTGCCACGGTTGTCGGATTGAGTCGATTTTCGCGTCGTTAGGCTGCGATTGTCGATCCGAATCCATCTGTGCGGTCGGATTTGTCATTTGAAGTGCGAATTTACACCATCTTGGCCCTTGATCTTCTAGGATTCCCCGATCACTATCTGATGCTACAAATGCCTGATTAGGGCGATCTTGGAGTCATTGAACTCCAGTCGTCGCCCAGACCACATCTATATGGTTGGATCTTCGATCCGAGGCCCTGATAAAAAGTTTTCCCTGTCCAAGCACATAAAAGGAAACAATTAACCTCCATTTTATTCAAACTACTCTAAATACAAGATGATGCATGTTATGCAATATTTATAGCATGCAATGCAACCCTATGCTTAAGAACATGCATAAATAGACATCTTAAGTAGTGTAAACATGTTTACATCATGGTGGATTATGGATTAAAACACGAGGAAATCAGTAGAATGCGAATCGTGAGGCAATGAGGAAGCTGTATGAATCGAGCTGTTTGTGCAAAAACACCTCTCCGATCTGAATTGATCGAAGAAGGCAAAATTGGATATAAAGCATTTAAACTACCCAGAAAGAAATAATTCTATCTCTAAAAGTAGGAAATCTAGCTACTCAGAAGAATGGGATTCCTAGAGCGACGAAGGGAGATGTGAGGGTCTCCAGTTGAGGAATGAAGTCCCTGGTGATGGTAACACCATCAATAGTCATAACCAGCTTGAATTAATTAGAATCAAGAGACAAATGCTCATGAATAATCACCTGAGGACAGTAATTCTCAAATCCATTTTGAGAAGAAAATAATAAAAAGGGTTAACTCTACAATTTTAACATCACATCATAAATACAAAATAACCACAGGGTCACCCAAGGGTTAATTAGAGGTCAATTGAGTATTAAAGGCTAAAAAGTGGGTCCACACAGATAGAAACAGGGTTTCACGTATTTCAAGAACCGCAAGAGTACATAAAGCCCTAATTTCAGACCCACTTAAATTGAAGAGGTTCTGGTCAGGATAAAATTCATCTAAAACTTCTAAAATTTATATAAAAATATTCTAAGAGGTTTGGTACCCTTGGTTTGACCATCTGAACCCATTTTAACTTGAAACAGAGTTTTAAACAAGATTCCATCCTAATTTGGGCTTCTATGCAAATTACTCAATCAAATATGGTCAAAACTGAAATCCAACTTCACTATTAGATTCCTTGGGTCCAAATTAAGTTAAAACCAAAATCTGGGCCCAATCAGAGTCCATTTTGACCTAGTTTGCAATCTAGTCCCTTAAATCTCTATTTCCTACACTTAAGCCCCTAACTTTCAATATTCTTGCAATTAGGTCCCTAAATTCTTCATCTTCATAATTATTCTTTTTCCACCATTTTTGGGTCAAATCCTACACAGGCGGCCTTTGACCAATTAGAAACCTCATCAAATCACCTCCAAATCACACCAAATTTGGTGAGATTGGAATTCACACATTGGAGATTCATGTGAACATAATTTTAGACCTTCATTCGAGGCAAGAAGAGCATGTGAACCCAAAAAATTCGTGGGATTCCTTGATTCAAAATCGACGCTCAATCAAGCATCCTTCTTCATTTAGAGCTCGATTATGAGCTCTATAAAAGCTTACTATGGTCCCAACGTCCTTAGTCTGGTTTAGCCCAAAATTCTTCTTCCTTCTCTTCCTCCGGCCGCCTCCACCTTGACTCCGGCGAGCTCCTCGATCTTCGTCGTCTCCCTCTGCCACGTACAATAAGTAGAGGAAACATCTTCGCCAGCTTCATCCGCGTCTAGTGCACATTAACTAGCACCGCCTACCCCCGTCTTCCTCCTCATCTCACCCACCGAAGAATTCACCATCTCCGGTGCTGACCAATCACAACCAACGCCATTCCTCCCCTTTCGTCCCTTACATTAGGCCAATCTCTCCCCCTTCTTCTTTAGGTTAGAATCCACTCCTTAGCTCTTCAAATCAACTGCTATATCACTGCCTTCCCCTTCATCTTCTTCCGCAATGGCATCACCTCCGGCATGGTCGCCCGACCACTACCGTCCACTAAATGCACAACCACCACCACCAGAAGTTTCCTCATCGCTTACCGACCAAAAGCCCTCTACCAATTAGAAGCCTCAACTGCTCCTTCGCTCCCCCAAACAACCCACTCTCCGGTCACCATCCACGCCACAGTCCAGCCACCTTACACCTTCACACCCCAAATCACCACCACCAACGCACTCCTTGCTTCACGACGAGGTTTATGAGCGCTTTAATCAGGATGTTTAGCCCATGTTATTGATTTCAGGTACTTACCGGGCATCACGTTGTCGCCACCATCTTCTTCGGTTATGTTCACTCCACTCCGACCACCACCCGATCAACTGCTACCCTAATTCAAAGCAGCTTCAGAATGCGAAGACATCTGCACCAACATTCGCTAAGGAAACATTGAGGCATAGCCTCGATTTGACGAAGGTCTCATTGCTCCTCGTGAAGGCTACAACGAAGAACGAACCTGACTGTTTAGTACCACATCGTGGGCACCAAACGGAGAGAAGCGCATAAAAGGAAAAAGTCCCATTGGTTGCTTGCCTCGACACTGAGGGGTGAGGTCCCTCCTCACTCTCATGCACTCCTCGCTCACCTCACATGCCCGGTGAACCTGGACCCCTTACCTACTTATAAACCCCATTACTCGATCCTGAGAGAGAAGGAAGAAAATTTGAGGAGGGTAGGAGTAGGTTTTCCATTGTTCATGCCTCGACATGCATGCATGACCGCTTAACACTTAGAATCTATGAGGCTTATCACCCTTGTGACTGTTCTGAGCTTTGAACGGTTAAGTTGTCTGGTTCTCTGGTTTGACGTCTGATTTAGCTTGGAATTCTGACACTGTGGACATATTTGATCTCTATGCTAACATGGATATTGAGGCATTAGTGGTTCTAACCACAGTAGCAAAATTTGAGTTGAGGGATATATGCTAAAATTGAGGATCTTATTGGTGATTTAAATCACCATTGTTTTGAGCTCTTTTATTTTTTTATCTCATTATTTCTTGAGATACACTTTAGGTTGTTATTGAATATATTTTTAATTATTGATATTCATTGCATATTTTTATCTTTGTGCTCATTATTTCTATATTGTGATTAGTGGATGAATTCCATATTTGCTCCACACAAATGACCTCGGACTCAATTTTTGTTTTCAAGCACTTTACAAATTTTAAATGTTATAGTGTTTTTGTTCACTATACTACAATGCGTATCTCTTAACATTCAACTCAAGTGCTTCCAACACATGGGCTGCAACTGGTCACTATAACGACGAATAGGAGGGGGAGACACCGCCCCTGTCACTGGCGGTAGATGGAGGGAGAGAAGCTGGAGATGTAGATGAAAGGATCGACTCAAGGGGGGAGGGAGTCGATGGCTGTCGCGCGATCTCAGTGAAGCTGCTTAAGTAGGCGAGGGAGTGGATCACATCACCGTAGAGTGAGATGCACATTTAGGGCATATGATGGAGATGAATTCGAGAGGAGCACGAGAAGTTTTTTAGATGAATCCCACTGTAGGATGGGATCTAAAGGTTGCTACGATCCTCCACGCAAAGGCGCGCAAAGATTGGAAGAGAATCCACCATTGGATCAATGGATATCCAAGGAGGGGTTCATCGTTGAAGAACAACGAGGAGAGAATGCAGGTGTTTTGGGTTATTTGCACACAAGGGCTTTAAGTGAAGGGGTAGGAATTTTGCACAATAAACTCGTAAGTGGTTAAAAATGGTTACCAAACAGCCCTTGAAATTAAGCTAGCAAGTGAGTCCTTGGCAACTTAAATGCTCAAGAAAATGTTATGGATGAAGAGCCTAAGTGTAAACTAATAAATACAAGATCCTATTGATGTCCAAATGAAATGATATTTTTATTGGAGCTTAATTGAACATATTAGAACATGATGATTTTACCCTTGATTTGAACTTTTGTACACAAACATGTGTTCAATTAGCAATTAGATCATCAATTTGTATTAATGAATAGAATATCTCAATTATTGACCTAATTATGCATTTTTAACCCAAATTTGATGTTTTAGGTCATTTTCATTAATTCTCACACTTAACTCATTTATAGTGTTAATAAGATAGTGTCTATCCTAGTTTCTAACTTAACTTGAGCATTTTAACTACGATGAGCCATACCTCAAGAGTAGGCGATCCTCTAAAAACAACTAGGTCATTGCGAATGCCTCAAATCAATGCACTAATTTTCATAGGCTCTTAGGCTATCCAGAAAAATAGTATCAATAATGGAAGTTGGGCGTGAGCTACTTAAATCATAAACATCCAATCCAAAAAGCTCACATCCATCGTTTGAACCCCAATTCAACAAATATAAATTCCATTTGGTCAATTAAAACTGATTAAAACATAATTGCTTAGAAAATCCTCATTCAATCCCAAAATTCAAATCAGAATTAATCGACCAAATAGGCATAATTCAAAGCACAAGGAGGGTGATTGTGATATAATGAAATGAATGGGATCATCCTCTAGTGAGATTGGGTGAAATATGAATATGAAAGCTAGGGAGCTTTAGATCCACGGTGGCTCTAATGGATGGGATGGATTGGTGAATTAAATCATTGAGATAAGAAGTGATAGTGATAATGAAGGGGTGAGGGAGTTGTCTAAACATATGAGTGCAATGGAAATGACTCTCTGATTTGAATTGATCAGAGAGGTTAGATCAAGGAAATCGATTACTAACTCTAATCTACTCCTAATTAGACACAATCAAATGATGAATTCTAATCAAATCTATCTAAGCTACACTAGAAAATAATAAATCGAACTAGAAAGCGTTTAAGTCTATCTATGAAAGTAGGTATCTAGCTAAGGGATGAAGGTGAGTCTCTAGGATCTATAGCTAGTAGCTGAAGAGGATGAAAGGGGAGAAACCTCCAATAGAAGAAGAGGACTCACTGGGATCTCCAGTTTGCAGCTGAAGAGGAGGAATTGAGGATGAGAAGGTGTGGTCGCTGGTAGAACTCAAATAGGTTGTGTTAATATGGTGAAATTATCATTGAAGTGAGTATAGTGGTTAACCTAAATCGAGTCTAACCATCTTTCACAAAAAATTTTTTACCTAGCCTACTTAATTTTATCTTGGTCACTTTTAGGCCTAGGGTCGATCTTAGTGAGGCGGGAATTAAAGGTGAATAAGTTTCTATGCCTTTCCTAAAACGTATCTCATCCATGCGTTTATTATGTTTTTGGTTTTTTTTTATAATATTGTCCTTGAGGCACACCCTCAAAATCAGGTCTTTGGCTTTAAGCCAAATTGTTCTTGGCTTTGAGCCAACTTAGGGTTTCCAAAAGAACTGGCCCTACTATTTGCAAGACCGAGTACCTGCAAGACAAGAATTATCTTTTCTCTTTTACTCTTTTTTTATCTTTTTAATGGCAGGAAACAAAAGAGAAATAAAAATAAGGTAGGTTGCTTGTAGAGAAATAAATACAGTCTCTATATATATAGATATATATATTATATATATAGGGGTGGGGTGGAAGTGGAAATGGCATGTAGCACAGTATCGAGTTGGTCCACGTCCAGTAAGACGCAACCAACAAGACAAAGTGCTGCGTAGAGTGTGGGACGGATGTGTGGGAGTGTGTGTACAGAGGCGCTTGCTTTACGCGGGTATCGGGGAATATCAGTAACTGGTGCAGATATTCCCGCGATATAATGCACGATGGAGTGTCTAGTGCAAGGGCGTATAGATACAGGTAGGTAATGTGTATGTATATATATATATACATATATATATATATATATATATGTATGTATACAGATAGGGTTATAACTATATAGGTATATATGTAGTTATGTATATATATAAATATGTAAATATATGTATATATATTTATTTATTTATTTATAAATAGATATATATATTTATAACTATACAGATATATATATAGTAATATATGTATATAGATATGTATATGTATATATGTATCTAGACATATTTATATAAGTATCTATGTATATAGATATATATAGATATATATATGTATATATACATATATATGTAGATATATATTTATGTGTGTAGACGTGAGTTTATAAGGGTGTGTGTGTGTGTACAACTGTGTGTGAGAGAGTACACGTGAGTGTGTACAAGTGAGTGTGTGTGCGCGCGTATTAGCAAGTGACTGTGAGAGAGAGGGAGGAGTTTAAGTCGTCTGGCGGAAGCGTCCACCATCTGATCTCGCAGGAGCGCGCGCAGGCGCACAAGTGCTTCACATGAGCGCTGGAGGGAACGCACGCACTGTCTTCGCGCGTAGGCGGGTGCGGGAGTGTAGCGCAGCGCACTGCGTAGCACAGCGCATAGCGCAACGGGCGGGAGCAGGCGCGGGCGTAGACGCGGGCGACCGGCTGGAGTGGGTTGCGGGCAAAAAGAGAGAGCACTGTGCCACCGGCTAAGTGAGAAACAAGCCGATGGCTAGAGTGTCGCGTTGAGAGGCGTGAACAGTGGCTACAGTGCCACGCGGGAGCGGGCGACCGATAGAGCCAGTTCTACATGCGTGAGCACACTGGGAAGAGCCTGTGCGCACGAGGAGAGCTTGCGGAGGTCTGTTGGCTTGCACGCGGTGGCCTGCGCTGCTTCAGGTGGCCGTTGCTGCTGCTGGAGCTTCCGACCTTGAAGCTCTGGCAATGGCGGTGAGGGCTTCTAGCGATGAAAACAGAAGGTGAAACCACCACGCCCACCTGCTCTCGAAGGAGCTGGGCGGTGGTGGAACTCACAGTGGTGGTTGTGGGACCACTATGAGCTTGCTCCAGCCCGCAGTGTGTCTCTTCAGTGAGAAGAGATACTGCGTATGGAGAGCAAGAGGGGAGGAGGTTGGCCTGAATGAAGGTGTCTGTATGTGGTGTCTGTTTTGGCCCCCGACACAAGGGAGAGGGCAAGGCTTTTTAAAGAAGAATTAGCTTGCCACAGCCATGCTGCAGGTATTGCATGTCCAGCCATGCTGCTGGCAGAGGAGTGGCGCGAAGAGGTGCATGCCCCATGCCCTGAGCCGCGCGAGAGAGAAGAATTTCGAAGTCAAAATAAAAAATGAGAATGGTGAATTTGCAATGCAGCCCTTGATGAAGATGTTAATTAGATGGCCAATTATTTGCATTATCCTCCCCTCTCAATAAATGCATGCATGTGTTAATTTACAAATGCAACTATAGTTACATAAGTTACAATGGTAGTGCTAGGAAATAACACAAGATGGCATAATTACAGGTGTATTTTTTCTCAGGGCTCATATCAAAGGGCACATCGGTCGATAGGAGATGAGTTAAAGGTCTAGAAATCTTGGAGAAGTCTTTAATGAATCTCCTATAGAAACCGATGTGTCCCAAGAAGGAGCGGATTTGTTTGACAGAGCCAGGCACAGGTAAATCAGCAATTACATCAAGCTTAGCTCTGTCAACCTCGATACCCCTATCGGAGATTGTATGCCCAAGAACAATTCCCTCATGTACCATAAAATAACTTTTTTCCCAAGAAAGCACGAGGTTCACATCAATACATCTCCGAAGGATACGGGTCAGGTTGGCAAGACAGTCATCAAAAGAGGGTCCAAATACCGAAAAGTCATCCATGAAAACCTCAAGAAAGTCACCCACCATGTCATGGAATATCGCCAGCATACATCTTTGGAAAGTTACTGGCGCGTTACAAAGTCCGAAAGGCATCCTTCTAAATGCGAAGGTGCCGAAGGGGCAGGTAAAGGTGATTTTCTCTCGGTCCCAGGGGTTAATTGCCACCTGGTTATATCCAGAGAATCCATCCAGGAAACAAAAAAATTTATTTCCTGCTAACCACTCCAGAATTTGGTCAATAAAAGGTAGTGGAAAGTGATCTTTCTTAGTTTCAGCATTAATTTTCCTATAATCTACACCACTCTCCAAGATGTAGGAGTGCGTGTAGGGATGGATTCGCCCCTGTCATTGGCACGGATGGTGAGTCCCACCTTTTTGGGCACGACATGAATCGGGCTCACCCAGGGGCTATCGCTGATCGAGTAGATTATACCTGATGAGAACCTCATCATGAGCCATAACTAGCTCATTTTGACCTAATACAGAGAATAAAAGCTCCTACATAACCTTAGAAAGGCTTGGCTCAGAGAGATTCTGAGTTTGCAAAGAAAACATAAACTAAGGGGTAAAAATGCAATTTCACCAATCCGATCTGAAAATAGGGTAACTCAGGATCCAAACATAGGTCAAAATAACCTAATAAAAAGAAAAGTGGGATGAGATGACTCAATAAGGGCTACAGCAACTCCAAGGAATTAAATGACAGCCTATAACCCTAAAAACAAACCCACTTCAATTCACGTGGTTTGAGGTAAGGTAAAAATCAACTAAACCCTCTAAAATTCATAGAAAAATAATCTCTAGGGTTTAGGACTTTCAATTTGGCCTTAGGAACCCAGTTTGACCTACATTGAGAACCATGACAACTTAATTTGGGTTTTTGCGTAAATTAACCGGTCAAACAAGGTTTAATCTAGAAATAAAATTCACCATCAGAATCCTTAGGTCCTAATTAGTCATGTATAAAAACTTGGGCCTAAGAAGAAACCTTCTTGACCAACTTTACACTTTGGTCCTCATATATTTACTTTTTGGCCCTCAACTTTTGAACCCTCACATTTTGGCCCCTAACTCTCCTTTGTTCTTTGCATTTAGGTCCCTCCTGCAAAACCTGAGCAGCGCCATGCTCCGGCGACCTTGCGCGGAGCATGGCGCCGCGCAGGGTGAGGGAGGGGCCCTGGCAAGTCAATGGGGGGTACCCTGCGTCGTCAGCCACCGTAGGGACACCCCCCTGAGTGCTGCGACCGCCCATACCGCCCGTGCGAACGCACGGACGGTATGGGTCTCCTTCCTCTGGCGTCCTCCGACGAGGGAGACGTCGTCTCCCTCCGCCCTCCTCTCTGATTCTGCCCCTATAAATACCCCCGTCGCTCCGCCGTTCTTCCCAGCTCGGATCTGACGGAGACACCTCCTCAATTCCTCCCTTCCCACTCCGACAGACGCCTCCTTGCTCCGGCAGCCTCTCCTCCTCCTCCTCGTCGCCCTGCCGCACTACCAGCAGCAGGGTTACCTTCCCTCGATCTTCCCGCGCCGCGCCGCACCCAGCGGGCACCTCTCCGGCCCTCTCCTCGTCGCCGCCCCTTCCTCTGGGCAGTTTCTTCTCCGGCGACAGTCGATACGACTGTCGCCTGCTCCAACCCCTCCTCGTCCAGCTTAGTAGGTATAACTTCTCTTCTTCCTCCCCTCTTTCTTTTCCATACTGAAAACCCTTACTGTCGGCCCCGATTTCCCACCGATCACCCTCACCTTCTCCACCTCCGGCCAAACTCCGGCGAACCGCTCCCATCGCTCCAGCACCCCACACGGCTCGCCGACCTGTGCATAACCTCCGCCTCCTCACCCTGATCCTCTTCCACCCCTCCACTTCCCACCAAACGCCCTCTGCAGATCCACCGAACACACCCACTTCTCCGCCCGCAGTTTGACCTAGGGCGACCCTTTTGCTCCACCACGCCCACTGCAGACCCTCCGACCACCTTCGCCGTGCCACGGCGAAGGTTCTCCGCATATCTGATTAGGCCAAGAGGCCGTGCTTCTGTGAACAGGTGTTGCGCCCGCCATCGCCATTGCTGAGCAGCAAAGCTCCCTTGACCTGCTGCTCCAGGCAGCACCACGCCCAGGTCAGACTCCCAGGCTTCGCGGGGTAGCTTCGTGAAGTGTCAGGCTGCAGTTCGGGCGAAGCCCTCGCCCGAAGCCCTCACGCAAAGTTCAGCTGCCGCTGCTTCCTCTGCGCAGGCGCTCACATTGGGGTGGGACATTTAGTCCCACCTCGGAAGGCTTCGAAGAGGCGCGCCGATATAAGTTGAAAAAGTGCTGTAGGCTTATCGCCTCAGCACACAGGGTGAGGACCCTCTCACACCGCTTCACCCGGCCCGTCTGCAAGCTCATCACGCGGATCCGGCCGACCCAACCCGACTTGACTCGCACTCCTCGCCCACCACCGCACGCCGATGGGCCTGGACCCAGGCGCGACTCGTACCCGATTACCCGGTTGCTCTGGGAGAGCTGTCCTAAGAGCGAATTCTGAGAGAGAAAGAGACGCGCGGGGGAGGGGGGGTAGAGTAGGTTTTGCCCTCTGACTCTGAACTCTTGAGCGTGCAGGCATAGGTGAAGAAGAAGGAAGCTAAGGGAGACACTGTAGCAACAAGCGGTTTAAGTCGTCTGATTTTCCAATCAGACGACGTCCTGAAGGCAAAGAAGAAGAAGGAAGGCGAGGCAGAGGAAAGAGAGGAACACAGAGAGGCCAAGTGAAGACTCTGCAGAGATCAGAAGACAAAGAAGAAGAAGAAAAGAAGAGAGAAGGAGCAGCCAAGTGAAGAAACAGAAAGCAGAAGAAGAAGAGAAGCAAGAAGCAAGAAGAAAAGAAGAAGAAGAGCACGGGAGGAAGATCTGAAGCAAGAAAAGAAGAAACAAAGAAAATAAAAAGAAGAAAAAGACAGGATCGTCCAACCAAGAAATAGAGGAAGAACACGAAGAACAAAAGCCAAAGAGGAGAGAAGACAAAGAGGAAGAAAGAAGAGAAGAAGAAGAAGCCAAACTTTCATCTCTCTCTCTCTCTCTCTTTATTTTTGTAATAGAACATGTATATCTCTAGAATACGACTTGCTCCCTGAGTTCGACCTCGGGAGAACTGTATTTTCCGAGTAACAAATATTAGTAAATGATGGCAATAACTATCTGTACTACAACGACTTAAGAAAAGCTAGTTGCTGCCACCGTTTGCCAATACCCGAATCCAGCCACTTAATAATTTCCTTTTTAACGACCTCCCACATGTTAGGGTTGAGACGTCGCTGCATCTCGCGGAAAGGTCGAGCCTCCTCCTCCATATATATACGGTGAGTGCAGTAGGAGGGGCTAATGCCAGTTAAGTCTGATAAGGACCATCCAATGGCTGCCTTGTGTTCCATAAGGACCTTTGTTAGTTTGCACTCTTGCTCCCTGGTCAATTTTGAACTAATGATTACGGGGAGCGTTTCATTTGCTCCTAAGAAAACATACTTAAGCGTATCAGGCAACTCTTTCAGCTCGAGAGTGGATGGTGAAAGTTCTGGCATTTCTTGGGACAAGAGTGTCCCAAGCAGATTAGAAGAAAACAAGGCAGGAGGAAGAAGTTGGCCCTCAGATTGGCCAAGAAGAGGGGCATCTTGGATTGATGGATCAAAAAGGGATAGCCCCAGTGATTAGTATGTGGGCTCAAGGTCCCAGTGTGGAGTTGCAATTCCGCCCGATTTGGCAGGAAAGAAAGGGCAATCCGGTCTTCAAGAGTGTGGACCAGCGGTGAGTAGCCCGAATATGACTCAGACCACGAGGTATGGGAAGCGGAGAAAACCTCGTCAGAAGTCTGGTCAGGAGAAGGTACGGGAAAAGGGAGGGATGGGGGAACGTCACAATATGTGTCGGTCAGGCAATCGTCTGTGTTTAAAGGCAATCCACAGCAGTCAGAATAGGTCCCTATTAGTCCGATAAACACGCTGATGGCCATGTCCTCGTAAGACGTGTCATCCTCGATGCAATCGTAATCAAAGTTCTTGGCTGCCTTGAAGATGCTAAGCTTAAGCTTTTCAAATCCAACGACAATCTCAATACAGCCTGACTCGCAATCGATATGGGCGCGGGCTGTGTCCAAGAAAGGACAACCAAGGATGATCGAACAATCAGAAAGTGAGCTAGGAACTTCCATATCCAAAATAAGAAAGTCAACAGGAAAACAAAGACTGTTGACCCTAACCACCACGTCTTCCACCACACCCTTTGGTATTTTGACAGAACGATCTGCCAACTGTAACGTGACAGGGGTGGGTTTCAGATTTCTTAAGGCAAATTTCTCGAGCATGATGGTTGGTATAAAATTGATGGAAGACCCTAGATCAAGCAGAGCACGGTTAAAATTGCAGCCTTGGATGCTACAAGAAATAAGCGGTGTGCCCGGATCTTTCTACTTCGGTGGTAGATTTGACAGTATAGCACAACTCGGATGAGGTGAGAGAACCATCGGATTCTTTGTTTTCTTTGACTGTCGCCTGGGTGTAGTGTAGTCCTTGAAAAATCAGGCGACAGTAGGTATATGGTCGATAGCCTCTAACAGGGGTACCTTGATTTCAACATCCCTGAATAAATTACACAGGTTATTAAAGGCCTGCGTATCCTTTTTCTTGCCTTTTGGCTCCCTCAGTAGAGCCTCAGGGAATGGGACTGATTCTGGCACTAATTTAGGTGTATCGTCCTCACGAGAATGCAGTGCGCATCCCGAATGAGAAGGCGATGAAAAAGATAGGCCAGGATCAGGTCGAGGTGGATCGATGGTTTGCTTACCGCTCCTCGTAGTAATCACATTGGACGTCGCGGGTCCAATGGGATCATAAGGCAAAGGAGGGTTCACAATAGGGACATAAGGGTGAAGTGCTGTTGCGGGATTAGCCTGGAATCCCGGAGGAATGCTCGGAGCCTGTAGAATCTGATGAACCTGCCCTAAGAAGGTCGTACCTGTGGTTGAGGACCACGGGGTACAAAATTTCGCGGGTTGGGAATAGGTTGGGCTGGAAAAGTACCCTGAGATCAAGTCGCCATACGTAGTTGACTGATCTCAACATTCTACTGCGCCAATTGGTGCTGAAGAGAGGTCATGTTCTCTTCATGGCGCTTAGGCATTTCCGTCATCATTCGCATCAGTTTATCAAGAGGACTTGATGCGTGTTCTGTTGCAGTATGCAAGGACCGATGGCGGATTCGCCCCAGGATTAGACTAGGCCCTTGGGATGACGGGTGCGGACGGTCGCATTGGCCCACCTATGGGGTTTTGACGCTGCGGGTTATTGTACCATGCGAAGTTAGGATGATTTCGCCTCCCTGGGTTACAAGTAGCAGAGAATGGGTTGTTCCCCAGGGCGCAAGCGTCTTCTAAGCCAGAAGACGAGTCCGCATGTAAATATGCATCCGAGCACACGGAGGCTTGGTCCTCCATGTTAAAATACTGGCTTGCAGAAGTCATATCCACATGACTTACCGAATCACTCGGCACGACGCTCGGTAAGGAAGATCTCACGGGGTTTTTGGAGATAAGCCTGGCGTTGGAAGGATTAGGGTTGTGACGAAGTGGTGAGGTGGGGGTGTTTACCATAGAACGGGCAGGATTGGCCAGAAGCTCGTTCAGCTTCTTGTGCACGATGGAGACTTCATCCAATTTTTGTGCAATAAGGCTAAGATTAGTGGATGAATGGGAGGGTCCCATGTCAACTTCGTGAACATTATGGGGCAGGCTGGTCCGATTAATGGCGACAATTGAGCCATTATCCATTGAATTTTCGCTCATGTTTTTAAATAATTCGAATGCTCCATTCTCTTCTTTATTCATGAAATTTCCTCCGCAAGAAGCGTCTGCAATCTGCTTCAAAGTCTCATTTAGCCCATAATAGAAAATCTGGGCTATATGCTACTTAGGAAGACCATGGTGCGGACACTTCCGGAGGAGGTCATTATACCTCTCCCAAGTCTCATGAAACTGTTCGCCGTTTTGTTGCGTAAAGGAAGTTATAGCACGGCGAAGTGCATTAGTTCGCCCGATTGGGAAGAATTTCTTGAAAAATGCTGCTCGCATCTCTTCCCAAGAATGGATGGTTCTCTCAAGGGTGCGTAACCATTGCGACGCTTTATCCCGCAACGAAAACAGGAACATTTTCATGAGGACAGTTGGTAACCCGATGTTTCTTAGTTTAACTGTTTCAGCCAATCGGGCTAGGTCTTCCAAATGGAGAAAAGAATCTTCACTTGCAAGACCATGGAAGTGAAAGTTAATCAGGTGAATTATATTGGGTTTCAATTCAAAATCATCCTTGCCCATGGGGACCCAGATTTGTCCTATGGTCTCTGTAGAAGAGGGATTTTGATAAGAGCTAAGAGACCTAGGCTCCTCCCGTTCGGGAGGGTTCTGCATTTCCTCCAAGGTTTCCCTAATGGCTTCAATCTATTCATTACACATTTTCATTTGGGCTTGGAGGCGGGTTATGGAGTTCATGACTCCTCCACCTGGTGGGATTTGAGGGGGGCAGTTTCCTCCCTCGGGATTTGGGGGTGGGCATGCAGCCACGTTTGTGGAGGACGATGACGATTCGGTTTCTTTCCTTCTAGAATTATCAGACAATTCAAACAATTCAGGGTTTTGTGACCTCCTCCCAAACATGCACTATCACAGGAAGAATTGGGGAGATAAGAAGGGAAAAAGGGATGAGAGAAACGATGCCGCAAAGGTACACTTGATGACAAATCAAGGCAATCAAAGTCCTAACCTCTACAATGTGCCCTTAGACTTAAAGATCTAAGTTACCTGCTATTACAACCTACGAAACCAAATGCGAGCACCACGGAACCACCGGATCAGATTGAAAGGCCGTTTACCCTAGTCTTAGACACCCGATAGCACGTGGGAACCCGAACCAGCACGTAGGCACTACACGCAGGTAGTTAAACCTCCAATCCTTAATAAGGGTCAAGTTGTTACCAGTTTTAATTAGAGGCTTAGGATCAAGTGCTTCAGGAATGTGAAGGGCGTTGTATACGGGTAATGTCCAAGTGCGTTGATTTTAGAAAGTGTGTAAACCAAGCATGCAACGGGGAAATCTCCCCGAATTGAAGTTTTAGTTGGTGAATGATTTTTAGAATTTCAGCCTTAAGTAGTATGGATTTTCAGATTTCGCTGAGTTACCAATTCAACCAATCTTCGAGTTTTGAGAAAATACAAGTTCTTCTTTGCCCAACAAACCCTTCTTCAATGTGAGTTGGTTAATGCATGCTAAAAATGCAATGTGCTTCCCTAGGTGGAAATTTCTATGTGTGGATGCACGAGTCAATTTTAGGTTAGTGTGAAAGGGAGCCAAAGCACTTCAATTCAAGTGCTCCCAATCACCAAAATGATGTTCCACACACAAGACTCAACCACAAGATAATGTAAAGAAAATTAAAATTTTAGGGTTGAAATATTCAAGATCAAATCTTAGGCAGGTGAAAGGTTGTGGTAGGGTTGGAATCAACTCAATTCCAAGTCTCCCCACCAAAAAATGTGATCCCGAATTGTGGATAGCTGAGACAAGGAGGGATGGCAATCAATCTATTTAATCTTGCCTCAAAGAATACTTTACACGACGAAAGATTCAAGAATCAAGATTCTTAGATCTTCGTTATGCGAAGTTTGGCGGGAAATCCTGGGGCGGCGGGGGTGATAGCAAACAATCAAGCAAGTGATTTTTACTCCACTTGCCCCAAGAAATCCTAAGAAGTGTTTTTAGGTTTCTTTTTTATTTATTTAGGTGACAAGTTAACCTAAGTTGCTAAGAGAGAGAGACTTACCTTTTCAGCAACGTGGGCAAAGCTCCAGTGCGGCGCCGGCGACTTCACGCTTCGTTCCTACCTTGGATCTGTTCACGTCTCCGACTTCCTCTGCTTGCCTCCTTCTTGCAACTGGTTTACATGCACACCAACAAACAAAAACACCCGTGAAGAGAAGGGTGTGAGAAGAGAAAATCAAAGGAATGGAGTAGAAATTTACCTCAATGCGCACCTCCCCGGCAACGGTGCCAGAAAAAGCGTGGTAGAACTCGAATAGGTTGTGTTAATATGGTGAAATTATCATTGAAGAGAGTATAGTGGTTAACCTAAATTGAGTCTAACCATCTTTCACAAAAAATTTTTTACCTGGCCTACTTAATCTTATTTTGGTCACTTTTAGGCCCAGGGTCGATCTCAGGGAGGCGAGAATTAAAGGTGAATAAGTTTCTACACCTTTCCTAAAACATATCTCTTCCATGCGTTTATTATGTTTTTGGTTTTTTTTTATTTAAGATTTTTTTTTTGATAATATTATCCTTGAGGCACACCCTCAAAATCAAGTCCTTGGCTTTGAGCCAAATTGTTCTTGGCTTTGAGCCAACTTAGGGTTTCCAAAAGAACTGGCCCTACTATTTGCAAGACCAAGTACCTGCAAGACAAGAATTATCTTTTCTCTTTTACTCTTTTTTTTATCTTTTTAATGGTAGGAAACAAAAGAGAAATAAAAACAAGGTAGGTTGCTTGTAGAGAAATAAATACAGTCTCTATATATATAGATATATATATATTATATATATAGGGGTGGGGGTGGAAGTGGAAATAGCATGTAGCACAGTATCGAGTTAGTCCACGTCTAGTAAGACGCAACCAACAAGACAAAGTGCTGCGTAGAGTGTGGGACGGATGTGTGGGAGTGTGTGTACAAAGGCGCTTGCTTTACGCGGGTATCGGGGAATATCAGCAACTGGTGCAGATATTCCCGCGATATAATGTGCGGTGGAGTGTCTAGTGCAAGGGCGTATGGATACAGGTAGGTAATGTGTATGTAAAGATATATATGTATATATGTATATATACAGATAGGGTTATAACTATATAGGTATATATGTAGTTATGTATATATATAGATATGTAAATATATGTATATATGTATATATATATATACAGATATATATATATATATTTATAAATAGATATATATATAGTAATATATGTATATAGATATGTATATGTATATATGTAACTAGAGATATTTATATAAGTATCTATGTATATAGATATATATAGATATATATATGTATATATGTATATATATATATATGTAGATATATATTTATGTATATATGTGAGTGGATATATAAATATATATGTGTGTAGAGGTGAGTTTATAAGGGTGTGTGTGTGTGTACAAGTGTGTGTGAGAGAGTACACGTGAGTGTGTACAAGTGAGTGTGTGTGTGCGTGTACTGGCGGGTGACTGTGAGAGAGAGGGAGGAGTTTAAGTCGTCTGGTGGAAAAGTCCGCCGTCTGATCTCGCAGGAGCACGCGTAGGCGCACAAGCGCTTCACACGAGCGTTGGAGGGAATGCGCGCGCTGTCTTCGCTCGCAGGCGGGTGCAGGAGTGCAGCGCAGCGCACTGCGTAGCGCAGCGCATAGCACTGCGGGCAAGAGCGGGCGCGGGCGTAGACGCGGGCAACCGGTTGGAGCGGGTTGTGGGCAAGGAGAGAGAGAGCTGTTCCACCGGCTAAGTGAGAAACAAGCCGGTGGCTAGAGTGTCGCGTTGAGAGGCGTGAATAGTGGCTATAGTGCCGCGCGAGAGCGGGCGACCGGTAGCACCGGTTTTGCATGCGCAGGCGTGCTGGGAAGCTCCTGTGCGCGCGAGGAGAGTTTGCGGAGGTCTGCTGGCTTGCGCGCGGTGGCCTGCGCTGCTTCAGGCGGCCGTTGCTGCTGCTGGAGCTTCCGACCTTGAAGCTCTGGCAATGGCGGTGAGGGCTTCCAGTGATGAATATAGAAGGTGAAACCACCACACCCACCTGCTCTCGAAGGAGCTAGGCAGTGGTGGAACTCACAGTGGTGGTTGTGGGACCACTGTGAGCTTGCTCCTGCACGCAGTGTGTCTCTTCAGTGAGAAGAGATACTGTGTATAGAGGGAGAGGGAAGGAGGTTGGCCTGAATGAAGGTGTCTGTATGTGGTGTCTGTTTTGGCCCCCAGCGCAAGGGAGAGGGCAAGGCTTTTTAAAGAAGGAGCCTGCCACAGCCATGCTGCAGGTGTTGCATGTCCAGCCATGCTGCTGGTAGAGGAGTGGCGCGAAGAGGTGCATGCCCCATGCCCTGAGCCACGCGAGAGAGAAGAATTTCAAAGTCAAAATAAAAAATGAGAATGGTGAATTTGTAATGCAGCCCTTGATGAAAATGCTAATTAGATGGCCAATTATTCGCATTATCCTCCCCTCTCAATAATTGCATGCATGTGTTAATTTACAAATGCAACTATAGTTACATAAGATACAATGGTAGTGCTAGGAAATAACACAAGATGGCATAATTACTGGTGTATTTTTGCTGTGCAATCAGCCGCTGTCACGAGCCACTAAAGAAGGGGGAAGTGATGCTAAAGGGATAGACGACGATCAAACTTAAGGGGAGGGAGCTGATGGGGGTCACGCGAGCTCAAGAGTGCTTCTTAAGTAGGTGATTAAGTGGTTGTGGTCATTGTGCAGTGAGATTAGACACCAAGGGCTTAGATGGTGGGATGAGATAGAATGATGCGTGGGAAGATTTAAACCAAATCTCCACCGTTAGATGGGATCTAGAGAGAGACACGATGCTTCACGCAAAGGTGCGAAGAGGATAGAGGCAGATCAACCCTTGATCTCATGGATCAAGCAATGGACAATGACTGTAGCTCTTTGTTCACGCGAGTTGAAGAGTGTGAATTGTATCAGGTGTGTTGGCGGTTTTGCGCGAGAAGCCCAACAAGGTGAAGGGGTAGAATAATTGCTCAAAGACCCATCAGTGGTATAAATTTAATGCAGAATGGTCCTCCAAGCTAATCAAATAAGCCCCTACGACTTTTTAAGTGTAGAAAATGTTATGTACTAAGGACCTATATGTAATGTCATAAATGCAAAGCCCTATTAATGTCCAAATGTTATGAGATTTTGATGGAATGCTAATTAAACATATTAAAACATAATTTTAGCCTTGATTTGTACTTTTGAGCTCAAAAAGGTGTTCAATTGACATTTGGATCATCAAATATGTTTAATGAATAGAATATCTCATTATCTAACATAATTTTGCATTTATAACACAAATTTGATGTTTTAGGTCATTTTTATTAATTCCCACACTTAACCTATTTATTATCTTATAGTGTTTAATCTAGTTTATAGCTTAACTTGGACATTTTACCTATGATGAGCCATATCTCATTAGCATTCATATGATAAATCCTCAAAATAAAAGATAAGTCCAAGATCGTAAGTCATTAGGCATAGAGTTTTAGAAATCAAGACTCTACTACTTCAAATCAAGCTAGATTTTGTATTGCCTAATTTCCAAAGGTAAAATCAAGCTGCAATCTAGCTCAATGAATCTAGTCTAGTCTTTATGTTTATTTATTTCCTTTTGTCACCTTTATTTGAGCATTTTATAATCTCCCTACGCTTCTTAGCAACACTACCATGTTTTTTACAAGGAAGCATGCATCTTAACTGCCTAGTATGTGTGGAATCAATGTTGGATTACAAATCTCGACCTTTAGATCAAATTCAAATCAACAATAAATCATCCTTGCCATTCTACCAATGATCTGGCCATTTTCCTTCTCAAGTACACTCACAAGCCTATAAGGGAGGTTGATAGTAACAAAGGAAGGGCATTGAAGTATGGTGCAATACTACAATTTGTATCCACTAAGAGAGTAAGAGATGTCTTTGTTTTAATCACCATCTTCCATAACATAGTATGATTTAAGGGTTAGATCACTCCTAGGACATATACAAACTTTTGGTGGAACTTGTTTAAAAATTCCCAAATGCCTTGTGTACAACTACATTCTCCAACTCTCCTTAACCTTCATCCAACCTCAAATCCTTGCAATCGTGTATCTACAAAACCTTGAACAGTTGGGATCCCCTCCACGGAAAAAGAGCACCCATTAATAACCGCAAACAAAGATTAGGCATCAGTGAACTACACCTCACTCCTCTGGATTAAGGATCTTTTAAAGCTAGAGTTGAAAGACTTGTCATACTTATCCATATCCTTTCTATTTTATAACTGTTTAAGTGAATTTGTCGTTGTTTAAGAAATGCGTCATATTATAGAACAAATGCACTCAAATCATTTCAATTTGTAACTCAAATTCAAAAAAAGTCCGAGGTTGAATACATGGAGCAAATAATAGTAATTTAATCTCACACATCATAATAAATATTTGCAATTATAATCAAAACTTGATTCAAAACAACTCAGAATAATATATAAATGAAATTCAGTATCACAGTGTAAAAAGAATGGATTAAAATGATGATTTGAATCACCAATTAACCCTTTGAATGCTAAGCTAAAATATATCAACAGTAATTATCAACCAATATTCCACGTCAACCAGATGAAATAACCCAATAGAACTAAGGCACCAGCAGATATCAGACGAATGCACAAGGCCTTCAGATGCCTTAAGTGCTTAGGAGGATCAGCTTCAACAGAGAGGCAAAGGCATCTTCTTCATTCCATTAAGCCTCAAGAGAGGCAGGGCACAGCAATACAGAGGCAAAGGCCTCCCAAATTCGGCTAATTTTAGAGAGAGCACAGCAGAGGGCAACCCCCCCCTCTCTTTCCTTCTCCTCTTTCTCTTCTTAGAAACCCAGGTTTAGCCACGTAATCGGGCGGGTAACCGGATCCAGAACATGGTGCAAGCCTGCAAGCGTGGTCGCAGGCAAGCAGTGGGATCAGGTAGGCGGATGTGCAAGTGAAGGGGACCCGACCCCTGTGACTTAGGCGAGGGGTCTAGGGAAGGAATTCCTTATATGCGTAACTGCGAGCTCTGTGTCCCACGATGTGGGACTATCTGGCCTCCCCTTTGTCGTAGTGTAGAAATGGCTGAAGGAGCTCCCAATTGAGGCAGCAGGTGCAATCAAGGGCTTAATTAAGGACCTAATGATGTGCTTGGAGGTCAGCCGCTTCACTTTGGAGCATTGCCTGGACGAATCATGGCTAGAGTACTAAAGATGAGGTCGAAGGAATCGCGGCGACGATGGAGGTCCGATGAGGTACCTAAAAGAACTAACACGGCCTTGCAGCCACGTCAAACAGGCTCAGAAGGATCACCGTGGAACAGTGAGTGCAACGGTGGGTACGACGTGTGGTGCGAGTGACGATGGAGGCCTGACGACCTCGAGACAGTGAAGTGGAGGTGTTTAAGTTCAGGGAGGTGTTTTGGTGGGTGAAAGGCAAAATAGGTTGAGGGTTTTTTTGTAGAGGGTGGCGCGGCGAAGCTTGTGGAGGTGGCGGCGGTGCGTTTGGAAGTGTGTGGTGTTGGGAGTGCTTCGTCGGAGGTAGGGAAGATGATGGTGTGGCAGGTGGTGCAGTGGTCGTGCATGTGTTTTGAGTGTGGGGAAATATAATAGAGGGAGAGAGGAGGGCATAGAGGGACTTAGGAGCGAAGGGGGGGAACAAGAGGTGCCGACATTGGCGAGCTGGAGCCAAAGAAGATGAGGAAGTCCGGTAAGGTAGTGCGGCGACAACGAAGGGGAAGAACGCCCTTGCTGTGGCTGGCAAGGAGCGAGGTCGACGGAGGAAGGTAGAGGGCCATCCAATTTGATTGTTGGACAGCCTAACAAGGAGGAAGGAGAAGGTCGCTGGAGAAAGCTGTGGAGGTGGCTAGAGAGGGAAGAGAGGGTTTTTTCTTACCAAAACTCACTAAGGAAGTGAGGAACTTAATGTAGAGCCTTTTATAGGCCTTTAGGAGGCCTTCCAAGCTTGCAAGCTTCAAGGATTTCTCAAGCACGATACCCTTCCTTTCCAAGTGTTCGCATCAACTTTTGGGAAGGAGTTAGGATTCATGACCAATCTCATTTGGAAAGGAATTCCTCAATGAATCTCTCTTTCAATTTTAGGACCGATTGATTGAGAATCGAGCAAGAAAATCTCGCTCGAGTCTCAACGGTAAGCTACAGCTCACTCCTAATGGTGGTAGGGACCTAAATGTGAATATGATGAAAAACCTAGGGACCTAATTGCAAATAATTTGAAAGTTAAGGGTGAATGTGAGAGAAAAAGAGTATAACTGGACTAAAGTGTAAACTAGGTCAAGACGAACTCTAATTGGGCCCAAATTTTGCTACAGACCTAACTTGGATCCAAGGAATCTGATGGAAAATTCAAATTTTAGTTTTGACCAATTTTCTCTAGGCAAATTGCGTAGAAACCCAGATTATGGTAAATTTCTATCTAAGACTCTATTTTAGGTCAAAATAGATTCCAATGGTCAAATCAACGGTACCAAATCTTATGGAATATTTTTATATGAATTTTAGAAGGTTTACATAGAATTTATCCTAACCAAAACCTCTGTTATTTAAGCGGATCTGAAATTAGGGTTTGGGTTGCTGTTAATTCTCAAAATGTGAGAAAACCTGTTTCTGTCTGCATGGATCCACTTATTTGATTTTAATGCTCATTTAGCCATTAATTCACCCCTAACCAACCCCTTGGTTATTCTGTGCTTATGATTTGTTGTTAAAATTATATAATTAACCCTAGTTTCTTGTTCTCTTCTCAAAACACAATATGGTGGAGATATAACCCTCAAATGAATATGTAGGAGCTTTTATCTTTTATTCCAGACTAAAATGGGCTAGTTAAGACCTATGATGGTGTTCCCATCAATAACTACTTGGTAACTAATTTGCCTAGCCATGACATTCTTGTTGTCACCTTTGTAGTCTTTGATTCTTCTCATACTTTTTGCAAAGCTAAAAGTCATGGTTCCTAAACCACAGTTTTCTTTTTGCTCCATACATGTAGTTCTATGAGTCTGGGTTGTCTATTTGGCTGGATGTACTAAAACTTCCAGATCAAATTACGGGTTTGCCCTCATTAAAACCCTTAACCATGCTTTTAGCTCTGCTAGTAGGTATGATCACTTACAAGTTGAAACCGACTCTACCTAGCTATATTTTTGGTGGAATGGAAAGCTCCAAGTGCCTTGACATGTTCGAAGGGAGTACTCGACCCTTCATACCATTCGAGCTAGGATTCAATCATTGGATTTTATTCATCTAGCTGCTAATGTACTAGCTAAGATAATAGCTGACATTGGAGCACCCCAATGGAAAGTTTTTGGTTCTCAGGAGCTTCCACATCGTATTCAAGGTCTTATTACTCTTGACAGGATTCAAATGCCTTATGTGGGTTGATGAGTTAATTGATTTGTCTTTCTCTTAAGTTGCTTTTGCTTTGTATTAGGTCACAAGTTGTGGTCCTTCTTTTTGTGTACTGGACAGGTTTTGGTCTAGTCGCCTTGTCTTTTTTATGCCCTCCACGGAGTGAGGGATAAATAAGAGTGACTCCCATATACTCTCATACTATGTATGAGCAGGCTTTAGTCTACGCTTTCTGTTTCCCTTTTTGCTTACTTCTGTGGAAAGAGAGATGACTAAGATTATCTCCTAGCCTCACCAAAAAATTAAAAAAAAAGTTCGATAATTATGAAAAACTTACTTGGGAGAAATTACTTGGAAAAGTGATAGGAGCAATTACAAAGAGGAAATTTATTTGTTGTTTTCCCTTTTAGCTCCCTAAGTTATGAAATGGAACTCGAAACATCTCCCTATTCTATCAAACACATGACCATATAAAATGTGCACGACTCCTTCCTTTGTAATGCTGTATGGACTCCTTAAAAAAGTGGGAACTTTTCCTTGGAAAACATTGGAGCTTTTTTTCCCTTCAAAAAGAAAATGGGAGCTTATGGACTAAAGATAAACGTGAGTGTGGGTAAATAATAGTGTTTGAAGGATTCCCTCGCTTGGTATTAGCCCAATGATGGTGTGGCAAACATGTTTCTCTCCTCCCTCCTCGTGTTTTGGGGGAATCTTTCCATTTATATATATTGATTGCAAAGGAAAAAGAATCCTGTGGTAGTGTGATTCCATGCACGTTAATCTGTGGCATAATATTTTTGGAGCATCCATTCATTTTGCACTACCCTCTTCCCTGATGAAGACTTGACTTTATGTTTTTCATCTATGTACTCCCGTTCAAATAATTGGTTTACAGCAACGTACCACTAATCAAAAAGTTGGGACCGTACTCCCGTTCAAATAATTGCACTAGTCCTCTTCCTGGTGCTCATTAGCAAAGAGGATGTTGCGGCAGGAGTTCGACGATGGGAGAATACTTTGATTGTATACTCGCTTGGAGGGTGGAGGGTTGCAACCCTTCGAATCCTTCTCAAGGCTATTCGAGCGGTGCTCATGGTTTGGAGCACGAACAGCGACCTTTCCACCCTGTCACCGTCGATCCCCACCATCGGCGGATGACTACCATTGATAAAGATAGCAAGACCGCTGATATTGAAGCTGAGGGGTCCGCAACCTTGTTGCACTCTAACCCTCCCCTTGCAAATAATTCCATCAACTTAAAAATGTCTCCTTCAAAATCACAAGCTTCCTCCAGCCGGCAGAAGAGTGAGGTCCAAAAGGGAGCTTCCTCCGGTGACGTCCACAATGGGGCTTTCCATAAATTTTGTGACTCTATTTATGATCTCCTTGGTGAGGACGTTGATTTGGAAGAGGGAGAATGGCGACAGCTTAAGAAGAAGAAATGCAAAAAGAAACGTCATTTGGCATCGGCTGACGCCACATCTTCCGCATGTCCTTGGTTACGTGGAATATCCGGGGGCTCAACGACCCCGGAAAATGGAGAGAGGTGACCACCTTTCTTCGAAGACGTGATACTCAAATTGTTGCCTTATTAGAAACAAGAATCTCCTCCTCCGGGTGGGAGAGTTTCAACAGAAGAGTTCCCCAAGAATGGTAGGTATTTAACAATATCATCCATGGTTGCAATGGAAGAATCATGCTTCTTTGGAGGTCTGATACTTGGCAAGTAAATATATTGCACACTTCCGATAAGGCCGTACTTGCTTGTTGCCAGAATAGGGGAGGTCTAAATTTTCATGCATCCTTCGTATATGCGAGAAATGATGCTACCCAAAGACTTAGCTTATGGAATTCTATTCGTAGCCACAAACCTTTTATCTCTAGACCGTGGTTGGTACTTGGTAATTTTAATATCACTTGATTCAGCAGAGAGAAAAAGGGAGGGATCCTACACCCTAGATCCAACAGGGAGAGCTTCGATCAATGTATTGCAGAGTGTGAGTTAGTAGAGATTGTTTCCCATGGGAACCCGTTCTCTTGGTCTAATTTGGGAATCGGAGAAAAATGGATTTCTTGTATTCTTGATAGAGGTCTCTGTAATAATAAATGGCTGGATATTTTTTCATTGGTAAGATTATCTTATATTCCTTCTGATTCAAGTGATCACGCATGCATGGTTCTTAAACTTTTGCCTTCCAAGCATAGAAAATGATTCTTCCGCTTCCTAAATTATTGGGGTGAAAGGGATGGTTTTCTCACGATTGTTAGGAATGCTTGGAATTCAACTATTGAGGGGAATCCCCTCTACCGATGCATTATTAAACTCAAAAAATTTAAGTTTGCACGTAAGGTGTGGGAAAAAGAGGACAGGCAGAGGCCCTCTAGAATAAGTGAACTCTCCTTAGCTTTGGAAGACATACATGCACTCTTGGAAAGGGATGCACAAAATGAGGAGCTTCATGTGGAAGAATCTCATATCATGGAACTTTCTACCATCAAGAGGGAGGAGGAATCATATTGGAGACAAAGGAGCGGATGCAATTAGCTCAAATTGGGTGTTTTTTTGCCACTTCCACCATAATCAAGCAAAATTCAAATTCTATTTCGAGATTACTTAATGGGGAGGGATGTGTTATTGATAAAGAGGAGGATATCAAGAAAGAAGCCACCACATATTTTTCTTTCCTCTTTCATGACGTTAATTCTACTCCAAACTATGATTGGCTAGCCATCACAATGATTTCAAATGCAGATAATGTAGAACTCACCACCATTCCCAGTAATGCAGAAATTCAAGATGCTCTTTGGGATATTGGACTAGATAAGGCACTGGGCCCTCACGACTTCAACGCCCACTTCTTTAGATTGGCCTAAAGCATTATCAAAGATGATATTATTGAAGGCATCAGATTCTTCTCATAGGGAGGGAGGCTGGTAAAGGAATTTAATCATACTTTCCTTACTTTAGTTCCAAAAGGTTTGTGCGTGTCTTCTATTATAGATTTCAGACCTATTGCTTGCTACAACACCCTATACAAAATTATTACAAAAATTTTAGCTAAACGATTAGCTCCGGTCATCCCTTCCCTTGTTAAGCCCAACCAAATTGCATTTGTGAAAGGACAGTTGATGTAAACACGTTTATATCACATAAACCATCTATTTTTGCATGTTCTTAAACGTATAGTTGCATCATACATTATAAATATTGCATAACATACATCATCTTGCATTTAGATTAGATTATATAAAGTTTAAGTTAATTTTCTCTTTTTGTGGTCAGGTAATAGGGAAATATCATATCGGGGCCTCGAATTGAAGATCCAACCGTACGGATCTGATCACGGCGATGATCAGAATTCAACGACTCCAAGATCACCCCGATCGAACTTCTGTAGTATCAAATGCAGTCTGAGAAAGATCAGAGGTTAAGGGGCCAGGTGGTGTAAATCCATTCTTCAAATGACAAATCCAACCACACAGATGGGTTCAGATCGACGATCGCAGCCCAATGACGTTAAAATCAGTCCAATCCGACATTCGTGGCACCATCTACACGACACAAAAGATAAATGGCTAAGATGGCACCATCTCAGCCGCCCACACCGGTCAAAGGCGCCCACTCCCTCACTCTCCTCAACTGTGTGATCAAATCTGGGCATGGGCGTATGCACATTGGATGGAAACTCGATGAAGTAGCAGCCTTGGCACGTTGGTCACGCACGCTCTCAAGTATTGCGTAGTGCACATTCGAAACATGCTTCATAGCCAAATCGAGCATGGGCACATGTTCAACTAAATTCAGCCATTGGATGCTTGGCAAATGCTCGATGGAGTGGCCATGTGGTGTGCCTAGAGGCCACGGTTCACGCACGCACGATTGCACGCACAGATGCAGACGCGCAAAGAAGAGAGGCACGTGGATCTTAAGCCGTCTAATCTCGCAATCGAACAGCTGAGGATCGATGATCGTCGGCTTGTACGTTGCGTGTGTTGAAGCTAAGAAGGCACGTGAGCGAGAGCACCTACACCCACGTTCAAGGCTTTAGTTACGAATAAATTCGTCACTAAAGACCCCCATATTTAATGTTTTAAGGTGAAATGACTGTTTTGCCCCTTCAAACCTCACCTATAAATAGCCCTACGACCCCCACATATCCTTCATCCCTTCCTCTCTTCTCTCACCCCCTCCAAAGCTTTAAGAGCTTGTCCAAACCCAGGATGCTCCATTAGAGTTAAAATTAGAATTTTTCCACCTTCTCACCCCCGTTCATGGAGCACCCACGGTTGTCTTCTCACCACCGTTCAGGAAGCGAATCCCGCTATGACGTCGCCCTTCCCTATCCTCCGTCATCTGGCTTTGTTCTCCCTCGTCCCGCATCTCACCACGTTCTTCCGGGCGCTCCGTCAATGCGACTCGTCCTCCAAGCAGCCGTTGAAGAGGATAACCTCTCTACACCTTCTCTTTCATCACTTTCTAGTGTAGTGATTAGTTGTAATGAGAATCACTCGATGGTTATGAAATTCATGTTTATTCTATCTCTATTTTTCTTTTTCTCGTATTATTCTTTTCTCTCTTCTATTCATTATTCTTTAATTAGATAGCTAGCGTAGATTCAATTCAACCAACTAATATGTTCATGACAACAAATCAAACATGGTTTTTGATCAAACGTCCACCTCCCTGTGTGTTTAATCATGCTAAATCGGTGTTAAAAAATGTCGCGTTACAGTATAGCCGAAATAGCATTCAAAACATATACAATTTTTATTACTCGAATAAGTTCCGAGGTCGAACACAAAGAGCTATATGAGATTTAGAAATCAAGATCACAATTCAAAATTAAAAGAGATTGCAGTAGTATCAGCAACAATGTACAAAAATATGGGAGTAAATGGTGATTTAGATCACCAAATACTCCTACAATATCACCAAGGAACTCAATGTAAATGTTATGAAATGAGAGCTAAGTTCAGTCGTCAAATTTGGAAATCAGACGACTTAAAGTTGTTTGCTTCTTCTTCTTCTTTTCTTCTTCTTTGTCTTTGCTTTCTCTGTCTTCCTTTCCTCTTCAGCTCTTTCTTCAAACCTACTTCTTCTTCTTTCTTCTTCTTTCTCTCAGGCCTTTAGCTCTTCGTCTTCTTTCATCTTTCCTTCTCTGAGTCTTCCTTTCTTCTTATTTCCCTGCGATCCTTCCCTTTTTCTTCAGCTTCTGCTCTGGCCTCCTCTTCTTCTTCTTTGGCTTTCCTCTTTAGAATTCTGCTAAGTGTCGGCCAAAGGTTCCTGTAGCAAAACCCTACCCCTAACCCGCGCGACTCTCCTCTCCTTTTCTCTTGTAGAATCCGCTCTCCCAAAGCCATAGGTATCCGAGTTATCGGGTCAGGCGCGTACCTGGGTCCAGGCTCACCGGCGTGAGGTGGTGAGCGAGTGCAGGTCGGGTCGGGTCAGGCTAGGTCCGCGGGGGTGTATCGCAGACAAGGCCGAGTGAAGGTGAGAGGGACCTCACCCCATGGATTTGAGCCGAACAACTACTGGCAGTTTTTCAATTTATGCAGGTGCGCAGCTTCAACAACTCCAATGTGGGACTATCCGCACACCCTTTCTTCGCACGACTGCAGCAAGGAATGTCCTTCCAATTGCAGCAGCTGCTAATGCTCGCGACTTCAATTGAGGACCTGGGACCATGCGTGAGATACTTTTGTGCGTTCTGGGACTTCAACCTGGGACAGCAAGGTCTAGAGTGAACCTGCAAATAAGCTCGAAGCTTGCTCGCCAATGGCGAACAGGATGTACACCTAAAATCAATAAAACGGCCTCTCGGCTACGTCAAAGCGCTTAGGGAGTATCGCTGAAGCACGGAGAATGTGATGGGCGTGGTGGCGTGAAGCGAGAGTAACTATGAGTGCATACCTAGGTCAAATTGTGTGCGTGTGAGTGGGTGTTTTCAGGGGTGCATGCAAGTGAGTGGCGAGGTGAATGAATAGAGGGGAAATGATCAGGGATGTGTGGTGCTGGGCGTGGGCTTGTCGGCGAGGGTTTTGGTGGCCTGTGGAAGTGGGATGGCCTCGCCAGAGGGGGTGGTCGAAGATGGAAGGGATGAAGGTGCGAAGGGGCGTCAGTGGTCAGTTTTGGAAAGTAAAGAGCGGAGAAGAAAATAGAAGGGATAGGGGACTTAGCTAGGAAGTTGATGGACGAAGGGGGCCAGCGAGGGCATCGGGTCTAGTGTCGCCGACGCTGGAGATGAAGGTGGCTCCGGTAAGGTGGGAACGGCGAGGATGAAGAGGAAGTAGCATCTGCTGGTATGGCAAGACGCAGATGAGCACAGGGAGGATGAATCCGCTGCAGGTATGGCGGACGGACGATTAGAAAAAGGTAGAGGGGATCTCTAGGCATCGAGGAGCCTTCGACCGTGAGAGAGAGAGGAATTTGAGAGGATTCACGGCTGAATTCGAGCGTGAGGAGTTCGGGAGGATCTAGGCTTCTTTAAATAAAGATCTGAGGAGCGGTTAGGGCTTCGCCGGACTTGGGAGCTTTCTAGACACCCAAATCTCTCATGCGTTCACATGAGAGATTGGGAAAGAATCAAGGCATATGGATGGGTTCATATTGGAGAGAATTTCTCAGATAATCTCCCTTCTAATTTTGGAGGAGATTCTCCAAGCAATCAAGGAGAAATTCCCTATCAAAGGTCACCGGAGTAGGTTTCCTCTGCAATAATGGTGGAGGGACCTAATTGTGAAGACGACAAAGAAACTATGGGGCTGAATGCAAGGGTTTTTGAAAGTTATGGGTAGAAATGTAATCAGACATGACTTTTTTGCAAACTAGGTTAAGGCAAACTCATCTTGGGTCCAAATTTTGGTACAAACCTAATTTGGGCCTAAGATATCCAATGGTGAAGTTGGATTTTAGTTTTAACCACATTTGATTGGGTAATTTATGTAAAAACCCAAATTAGGGTAAATATCTATCTGAGACTCCATTTTAGGTCAAAATGGGTTCTGATGGCCAATTTGAAGGTACTAAACCCTAGAGAATATTTTTTATGATTTTTAGAGGGTTTAAGTGAATTTTATCCTGACTAGAACCTTGGTTAATTAAGTGGATTTATTTTTAGGGTTTCAAAAGTCATTTAATTCTCAGAACACTTACAAACCCTTTTCTGTCTAATCCAACCCACTTGTTATCTTATTAAGACCAATTGACCTTTATTCAGTCCTTGAGAAACTATATTCATGATAAGCTGTTCAAATTGCAGTTTTAACCCTAGTTTCTTATTTTTCTCTCAGAATAGTTATGCAATGAATTATGACCTTCAGTTGGTTATGTAGGAGCATTTATTGACCTCATTGGGTCAAAATGAGCTAGTTAGGGCTCATGATGGTGTTCCCATCACTGTATTCGACCTGGAATTCCTTTTGAGTTTTGGTAAATTTATTTGTTGACGGATTTCTTGCAAATTTCGCTACGACGGGTTTCCCAAACCCAACTCTTTCAACGTAGATTTTCCGCCTCAACATTTTGGTGCCTTTGCAACGAATTTCTGATACAAAATTTTAGCGCCGTTGCCAGGTAAGCGGTACTCTTTGATTTTTCGCTTTTTCCAACTTATTGATCGTTTACCTCACTTCTCTCCTTTTTTATCGTGACTGCAGGTACTCTCACAAGGTGGGCAAAAGTAATAGATTGGAGCAAAGTGTTGTTGAAGGGGAAGGGTCTGTAAGTAATCCCACCTCCCCACCCACTAGATTTCATTCCACCACCTAATAATACAACCTAATTAACCTAGGAGCTTGCATAAACTTTAATGTTAGTTTTGATTGTTTATTTGACACTTCCACCCGCCTCACCCTCCGCATATAAAAGAAAAAAATTTAAAAAAAAATCTCACAGAGGTACACAACTTCTTCTGATTCTTCATACTCAATCAGTAACCCAATCTTTGGGACCGGTACACTCATCAACACATAATTGAGTAGAAATCAGATTAAATAATCACTTGTGTGCCTAATTAAGTGGTGCATCAAGTCAATTGTTTGAATTATTTGGGCCGCACCACTTCAACTAAAAATAACTCATCAAGTAGCTTCCAAATAAGTTCAACTTTCAAGACTAAACCAGGCACTCCACATTTTTAGTTTGATTTCAAAGGAAAACATCTTCACCTATGCTTTCAAAACCTGGTGTGGCAACTGAACTTGATTGAATATACTTAAAGTTGAATTCTGAAAGCTACTAAGAAAGATTTAAACCCTAAAATTCACCACATCTAAAACTAATCTTACTTGAAAATCACTGGTTGTTCACGCACACACATATCAATCAATCATTAAGTGCACAACCCAGATAAAGGGTCCATCACATTTCAAAGCACATTCAAACCTAATCCTAATTAAAACAGAGTAGATGTTGGCCTTAAGGATTAGACTCGCTCTTCGAAGCCCACATCAAGATTATTTGTAATTAATCTGATTCTACCGTTCAATCTAATGTCTGACTAGGGGAGCTGAATCAAACGATCGCGGTTGGAGGGTATCAAAGGAACCTAAGGCAAAAACCAACGGAAGAACCTTCTCCCCAGCCCCTCCCTCTAACTAGTTGGATTGACCAGAAAGAAGTATATCAAATTGTTCTTCATCTCAAGATGGGTTTTAGGAGTCTGTAGGTCTTTAGGTTAGCCCACTTAAGGGCAAGTTTGATTGTTTGTATTGTAGGGCACCTTTCTTCCTCCATTCTATCATGGATCCTTCAACATCCTATTCACACTTCCAATCCTACCCTCCTACCACTACTTATTCCCAAAATGATTATTATTCCAACAAGACTTATTCTCATCCATCTTCTAGTTGGGATAATCCTAATTGAGGATACAGTTCCAAACCTCCGTGTTCAGGGTCTAACCCTGGACACAATGATCTTGATTCTTATCCTTCTTCGAGCTACATTGATTATAGATCACCGCTGTTGAACGCTTTGAATCAGTGTTTTAAAAGTAATACGCTGTAGTATAGCCGATAAATTGCGTAGAACACTTAAAATTTATAACTCAGAAAAGTCTGAGGTCGAACGTAGGGAGCAAGTGTTGCATTCACACACTAATCTCAATCAAAATATAAATGAGCATAATAATTAAGCCAATAATGATATGCAAAGAATAATATCTACTCAAAACTGATCTTTAATGTAAAACATTAGTATATCAAGAGTTTGACAAGGCAAAAAGATATCTAAGACAAAATAATGGTGATTTAAATCACCAATTATTAATTTAAACACACATATATATCAATTACTCAATATCTGAAATAAATGAACAGTGGCTTGAACCACTTAAGCCATTTTCCACGCCAACCAATGTTTCTACAATACTGTTCTTAAAGCAAATCAAACATCGCCTTCGTGGGATCAAGCGACTTAACCGTCGCATTCATAGCACAACACAAGGCTTTCAAAGCCTTTCTCTTCTTCTTCTCTTCTTTCCTTCAGGCTCTTCCTCTTCTTCTCTTCTTAGCAACTAAGTGTCACACAGGGTCATGCCTCAAAGAGAAAAGCCCCCCCTCCACTCTCTCACAATCTTCCTCCTCCTCTCTATCATGACCTGAGGCATATTCGGATCCATATACGGGTAACCGGATCATGTACAGTGTCCAAGGTCACCAGGCGTGTGTGGTGACCGAGGAGTGAGCATAGGCGGGTTAGAGGATGTGAGGGGATATGAGACCCGACCCCTCATGTGCTAGGCAATAAAGCCACAGCACAAAAACCTTATATGTGCAGTTGTGCGCTTCTTAATCCACGAGGTGGGATTATGTTCGTCCCCCTCCTTCATGCAGTAGCAGTAGGGGGAACATCGTCAAATTAGTGTGCTGCTGCTGCTGCTGTCTTAGCCAATTGAAGGTTTGAGGATGCACCTGGAGCTGAGCCGCGTCACCTGGAGATGATAGCGCAGACGAATGTGGCCAGTGAACTACAGTTGGAGCCGGAGAAGGTGGTGGCGACGACGATGCTCCGGCGAGTACACTGAAGCACGAATACGAGCACGAAGGCCCCAATCAAAAGGTTCTGGAGTGTCGCCGGACCATGTAGAGTGCGGTGGGGTGGTCTTGTGGAGTGAGAGTGCGTGAGGTGGTGCATCGAAGTTGGTGAAGGTGGATGGCAATGGGTTTGTTCGGTGGGGAGCTAGGGTGAGGGATGGAGCGAAACAAGAGAGGGCTTTTGAAGGAGGGAGTATGGTGGAAGTTTGGCGTAGGTGGTGAGGCAGTTGGAGTTGTGAGGTGACGGGAATGCCTCACCAGAGATGTGGCCGACGCAAAGGAAGATGACGGTGTGCGTGTGGTCGAGGGAGTATTTTTAAGGTTTTTGATATAGGAAATGACCTAGAGACTAGAAGGGACCTAACTAACCTAATTTAGTTGGACGAAAGGGGGAATTTTCTCATGCTAGTGGTACGCCGGACGTGGGGAAGAAGAAACCTCCGATGAGGAAAAATTGCGAGGAAGAGATGGGTAGAGGGCCCTTGCTGGTATTGCGAGCGGCGGAGGAACTTTAGGAAGGTAGACCAGTCGGCTATGGTCTGTGACAGCCGGCGAAGAAGGTAGGACAAGAAGCTCACCGGAGCTTGTATTGATTTTGGCCAGAGAGAGGGGAAGAAGGGAGGAATCCAGTCCAAAACAAGCTAAGGAACTCGGCCGTGCAACAGGGGTCTATTTATAGGGCTCAAGGAGGCCTTCCAAGGTTGGAAACCAAGCTTGGAAGCTTGGAGCTTACGCACAAATAGGAGACCAGAACCTTCAAGAGGTTCGCACAAGCTTTGGAGTAGGATTCAGAGCCTCGTACATGGCTCAAATGGAAGGCAACTTCCTCAGGAATTCCACTTTCTATTTTGGGAGAGATTCGTCAATAAATCAAGGAGATTTCTCCAATCAAAGGTCGCCAGTGAAGTAGGTTTAGGAGTTAAAGACGGTGGGGACCTGTAGGTGAAGAAGATGATGAAGTTAGGGGGGTATTTGCAAGGGATTCAAAAGTTGGGGGCATCTGTCTGAGAGAGAAGAGTTAGACTGGACCAAAATGCAAACTAAGTCAATATGATCTCTAATTGAGCCTAAATTTTTACACAAACCTAATTTGGACCCAAGAAATCTGATGGTGAAGTCGGATTTAGGTTTTGACCAAGTTTGACTGGATAAATTGAGCAGTTACCCAAATTAGGTCAACTGTCCGTCTAAGATTCTATTTTAGGTCAAAATAGGTTCAGATGGTCAAATCAAGTATGCCAAACCCTAGAGAATATTTTTCTATGATTTTTATAGGGTTTAGATGAATTTTATCTTAACCAGAAACTCAGTTAATTAAGCGAGTCCATTTTTAGTGTTTCAAATGTCCATTAATTCTTGAAATATGTGAAAACCCGTTTCTACCTACATGGACCCACTTATTTGACATTAATGACTAAATGACCTTTAGTAAACCCCCGAGAAAATCCGTGGTTTTTCTGCATTCATGATATGATGGAAAAATTACAGTTTAACCATGGTTTCATGTTAAACTCTCAGAATGGATGTGTAGTGAATTACGATCCTTTGGCGGTTATGTAGGAGCATTTATCAATGGATTATGACTAATTAAAGCTAGATATGCCTGATGATGACGTTATCACCATACCCCCATGCCTAACTTTTGCTAGTCCCTTAGCAAAATCTCAAGAAATGAACTTAGATTCTAGATCATGCTTTATTGGTCAAGGTCCTGATTCTTTCCTTTTTTTATATAAATTAGGTCAGAATGCCAATGGAAGGCCTAAAGGTACTCAAGTACCAATCAAGATCCAGACTTGACCAGCTTTAGCCTCAGTCCGCCACAAAGGTTTCTAAGGCCCACAGGAACTAACCTAAGGTTCGTTGAACTCCGCATTTAAAGCACCCGTGTTTAAAACATGCTTAGTCCCGGTTCAGTTTGCAGTGCATTTTTGTAAGAGAGAGGGATAGAAGAATTCTTGCATTTTTGGAGAGTTTTCTCTCTCTTTTTCTTTATTTCTAGCTTCGGATTAGCCTAAAAGCATGTTCTGTATCAGATTCCTAGCTCCCACCATCAATCTTCGAAGGGTTCTTGGCTATCGATGCTTCAAGATAGCACCGAACATGGCAACCCGTAGAACCCTGGCTTTCGACACTTTGAGATAGTGCCTCCCATGGCATTCTGTAACTAAATTTAGACCTTGGCGATTTAGATTTTGGGATAATCCCACCCATGGAACTTGAATCAACACAAGGTACTTACGTGCCCCCAGTAGGATATTCAAATATCCTAGGAGACAAGCACTGAGGAGACGGTATGTTATTGTGCATCTTCAAAGGGAATTTCCCACCTCTCTACATCGTAAACTCGTCCAAATCAACTTGTGTTAATAAGCCGCTCCTAATCTAAGTGGCATTTTCATAACAGAATTAACGCATTTGCGTGATTTTGATATTAAGCGCACTGAACCAGATTGTGTGTGGATTAGGGTGCTTAAATTATCGAGTCCCGCAAACTAGAAGTCAGTTAACGAGGCCGAATAATCCCTAAGCCTTAGACCTAATACTTAAGCTTCGCATTTTCCTGAACCTCTTAAGGATTGTCCAGATCTTAATGGATATGTGAATTTTTAAGCCTAAAACAAGCCCAAGAGGCCTAAGATCAGCACTCATACATCTCTATATCTCTTAGCACTTTTGACTTTTTTTTTTTTGATTCGGTCTAGAACTTAAATAGATTTCATAATCTTTTACTAATAACTAATCTTTTTGTTTCAAATTATTGCTCCTTTTTGACATTTAAAATCACCTCCTCTTTTCCTCCTCAAGAATAATATGCAATTAACCCACTCAAAATTTCCTCTCCTTTATCCTTTTTTTTTATTCTTTTTCAAAAATTTTTATTATTTTTTTTTAGAATATGTAATTTTTTTGTGAGAACCCTTCAAAACTTTGAATTCGTATATGTTTGCACTTTAACACCCCCCATGCCTAAGTTTTGCAAGATCCTCATTATAAATCGGAGGGTATGAAATCGGTTTGGTTCAAGGATTAGAACAGGATAAACAGGTGGGCGAATGGGTCAGGACGACTGTTGCGGACAATTTCAAACTCTGGTACGAGTACCAGAGGTGGAGTCGAGTGTTCTAAAACTGAACTCAGAGTGCAGTAGATGTGAAGTATAAAAAGATAATCAGAAGGATCTCAAGTTTTTGGAAAGACAGGTTACCTCCCGTTAAGCGCTAAATCAATGCCTTCAACTGAGCAGAAAATGGTATGGAAAAGGAGTGGTCAAATCAGTGGAGTTTTGTAGAATAAGCACCTTGATCAATAGCCTGGTTGGTCCAACCAGGTGCTTGTTCAGATCAACAGGCTAATGATGCAACCCAAACCCAATCAATCTGGCAGGTTGATGGATGTGAATCAGTAGATGTGGTGCCCACCAGATACTTTGAAACTTGACAAGATGTGGAAGCGTAAATCCAGGGTTTGGCTGAGTCCAATCAGCCTGGTCAGAGTAGGGATCTTCAAAAGAGAATGGATCTATGGAGGATGTGAGATCCCTATGAGGGTGATCAGAGAAGGATGAGACATGATATGTAGTCTAATCAATATCCCAAACCCGATTAAAAGATGAAGAATCATATGTGATCTGATCATCTAGAGGAGAATCAAAGTAAAAATTGAGTCCAGTGGCGAGTTGTTACAACCCAGTTCCCGAATCCCTACAGAACACGAGACCGGACCGACTCGACCGATCCCAAGACCCAGTCGTCCAACAAGAAAGTAACCAAAAAGCAAGAAAGTAAACCACATTCACTATACTAAGAAACTAACAGTAACAAAAGTACAGCAATAAAGAAGTAAAACTACTACAGCACACACCACCACAATGGTAGAAAAGTAAACAGGTACAGGAATATAATGTTCAAAATGTAAGAGTATAAAGGTGCAAGAACAACTCACTACAACTGAAAAAGAAGTACAACAGAAAGCTACAACTACTGAGCTCTACTGGGCCCAGCACCCTCTGCAGTCGTAGGCTCTGGCTGCTCAACACTTGGACTTGAAAAGGGGTTATGAGTACAAAACGTCAGCGAACGCTAACTAGAGTGGTAACCAACTAACTAAAACAGTAAAGGTGGACACGTAGCTGTTATTTTTTTTTGTCTATTTCTTTCTTTCTTTAACTAATTATTCTTTCTTTCAGCACTTAATTTATTTATCCGGTCTCTTTCTTGATCTCGAATGTTCCCCGTGGGAATGATCTTGATTGCAGTCTTTTCCGAAGAGTAGAAGTCGCACGTGGTGCTCTCTTGGCCGGGAGAGTCCCCCATGGTGGCCCTACACCCAGTCAACCACTCCAAGGTCACGAACAGACATAATGGTGACTACGGCACACGCGATAAGCACACGGGAAGTTACCCCTCACTGGCATACGGTCAGTCGTTTCCGTTAACGGGTGCGCTCGAAGCACAGCACGGAACCAGTATAGGGCATAGCCCTCTTAGTAACAGGGGTCTAGCCCCTAAGAAACAAACAGGGGTCTTGCCCCTCCACAGTCCGTGCACCCTCGCCTGACTGCCCTGGTTTGCCCGGTAGGCCTAACAAGTCGGTGTAGGGTGGCTAGCTGAACCTTGGGCCCCGTGGGGTGGTTAACCCTCTCTCTACACTAGTAGCTCTCCCCGGTACAATGCACACGAGGGCCACCGAGTCAGTGCAAAGTGGCCAAACCCACCCCGGGTCTCAACCCGAAAGGTGGCAAGCACCCCTCTACACTAAGAAGTAACGTGCGCTCCCCTTGGTACCACGTACTCGAGGCAAGCACACTTCCCAAAGCATTTCCAGAGCCATTCCATATATTTCTCAAGAGCTCTACTCTTAATCCTCCCCATAGGGTTCATGTTCAAATGCCTAATGCCATTCCATACCAGGTTTCATCATTTCTATTTCCATTCTCAGGTTATACACATGCACATTGTAATACTATCATTCACATTTCCATATTCAGGTTATTCACATGTAGCTAGTGTCTCCAACATTCACCTTTCCATTTCCAAATTTATATACATGCAGCTCATATTATGTCAATTCACATGTGTGACAGGAAGGTTACATTTAATAGTTAACTAGCACAATTACTACATATTTCGCAGGCAACTGTTATTCATTTACAGGCAATTGTTATCATTCTATCTACTCATTCAAGACTGCAATCTGTTCATTCAATACAAACATTCCAGTATTTTTAGTCCTAGGATTTATGCCATACCCTAGGATCTAAACATTCATTTCACACATGCTTTTAAGTTTTAATTAAGTTAAGGGGAAGCCACTCTACCAGTAAACCCAGGAGTAATGGGGGCTTGAACGCTAGGTTCACGTGCCTCAGCAAGCCCCAAACCCGCAATGGAAATCAAACCTATCACAAGGATCAATCGCAAGAGAATACTCAGAATAGTATAGAAAGTCTTCTACCAAGTAGAGGAATTCATACGGGAAACATCGGTATCCTAATTGTGGAAATCGGACCTCAAACGGACTCTAAACGGGTCAAAAACAGTGATTCTGACTCAAATCAGACGTCTTAAAAGTGTCCAGTGCCATACCTCAAGTCCTGTGCCCCTCCTCAAACATCCAGGAATTCTGCTGGACCGTCTGGACCCAGTTCCAGACGTCCAACCACCTCTTCGGACGTCTGGAAGCGCTTCCCGTCGTCTGGTAGGTCGCCCAGACGTCTGAAATGAGTGAGAGGGCGTGCCCCATGCCTTCTCGAAGCATATCCTGCACGCGGAAATCGAATCTTCTCAAATCGGACATGAATCAGTGCATCGGCGAAGCGGCTTGCATGGCCGTATCCGTAAGGAAGACATACCTTCGTGAGGCCTCCTCAGACGTTTGGCGCCACCTCCAAACGTCCGCACCGTCATCTGGAGGTCACTCCTCCCTCTCGCGCCGCGTGCGGCCACGCCGTGCCCTCTCGCCTGCTGCTCCGACTGCAGCAATGTCGGGGAGGACCTCCCCGACGCACTCTTCCACCTTGCGCACACACCGCTCCGGCCGTGAGCTCACCGGCGAGCTCCCACTCGAGCTCGCAAGCTTGCTCTCCTCTCCTTCTCACGCTGCTCCTTCTCTCCACCATTCTTGCTCTGCTGCTCTCGCTGGAGGAAGGAGGAAAGTGGTTGGGAAGTGAGGGTGGAATGATGGAGAGGAGGGGGTTTATAAGGGTGAGGTTTGCTGGGTGCTGAAGAGAGAGAGAAGATAGAGGAAAACAAGGGGTACTATTTACACGCAGCACGCGCACAGATGCGAGCTCGTACCCAAGGTTTTTGATTTTCAGACATCTGGGAATGAGTCCAGACGTCTTACAAGACATCTGACCCTTAGTCCAGACGTCTTAGCAGATGTCTGACCTAAAGTCCAGACATGTTAAAAAGGCTTAACATCACGGGTCTTAACATCATAACAAACTCAAAGGAAGTTTCGTCCCCGAAACTTGAGCTAGGTAGGGTGCGGAAAAAGAACAACATAAGCATAACAAACTCAAAGAGGACCGAAGTCGGTCCGAAAAAATGTACCCTTAAAGAGCTTCGGGTACCGCTCTCGCATCGTCGCCTCAAGCTCCCAGGTAGCCTCCTCGTACCTCTAGCTCCTCCACAAGACCTTCACCAGGGGTACCTGCTTCCGTCTCAAACTACGGACGGCTCTGTCTAGTATCTGCACTGGTCGCTCGAGGTAGGTCAGGCCATCACCCACCTAGACATTCTCGCGGCTCAGAACATGACTAGAATTGGCGACGTACTTCCTAAGGTTGAACACGTGGAATATGTCGTGCACACCAGAAAGCTGGGGAGGAGGGGCAAGCCTGTAAGCAACAGGTCCCGCCCACTCCAAGACCTCAAAGGGTCCCACAAACCTCGACGTGAGCTTCCCTTTCACCCTAAAATGCTGCATTCCTGATGAGAACCTCATCATGAGCCATAACTAGCTCATTTTGACCTAATACAAAGGATAAAAGCTCCTACATAACTCAAGGGAAGGCTTAACTCAGAGAATTCTGAGTTTGAGAAGAAAACAAGTCATAAGGGGTAAAAAAGAAATTTTACCAGTATAATCTGCATACAGGTCCAAACATAGGTCAAACAAACCAAATAAGAAGGAAAGTGGGATGATCTGAAAAGGGCTACAGCAATTCCAAGGAACTAAATGATAATTTGTAACCTTAAAACAAACCCACTTCAATTTGCGAGGGTCGAGGAAAAGTAAAAATAGAATAAACCCTCTAAAATTCATAGAAAAATAATCTCTAGGGTTTAGAACCTTCAATTTGGCCTTCGGAACCCTTTTTGACCTACATTGAGAACCATGCCCAATTAATAACTTAATTTAGGTTTTTACGTAAATTGACCGGTCAAACAAGGTTTAATCTAGAAATAAAATTCACCATCATAATCCTTAGGTCTCAATTAGTCATGTATAAAAACTTGAGCCTAAGAGGAAACCTTCTTGACCAACTTTACACTTTGGTCCTCATTTATTTACTTTTTGGCCCTCAACTTTTGAACCCTCACATTTCTACCCCTAACTCTCCTTCGTTCTTTGCATTCAGGTCCCTCCTGCCAAAACCTGACCAGCACCATGCTCCGGCGACCTTGCGCGGAGCATGGCGCCGCGCAGGGTAAGGGGGAGGGTCTGGTAAGACAACCGGGGGTGCCCTGCGTCGTCAGCCGTCGCAGGAACACCCCCCTGGTCGCTGCAACCCACCATACCGACCGTGCGAACGCACGGAAGGTATGGGTCTCCATCTCCGACGTCCTCCGGCGAGGGAGACACGTCGTCTCCCTCCGCCCTCCTCTCTGATTCTGCCTCTATAAATACCCCCGTCGCTCCGCCGTTCTGGGCAGCTCGGTCCTGACGGAGAAAGACCCCCACTTCCTCTCTTCCCACTCCGACAGGAAGCCCTCCAGCTCCGGCGGCCTCTCCCCTTCCTCCTCGTCGCTCTGCCGCACTACCAGCTGCAGGGTTGCCCTCCCTCGCTCTTCCCGCGCCACGCCGCACCCAGCTGGCGCCTCTCCGACCCTCTCCTCGCCGCCGCCCCTTCCCCCAGGCATCTTCTTCTCCGGTGACAGTCGATACGACTGCCTCCTTGCTCCAGCCCCTTTCGTCTCTGTAGCTAGGTCAGAACTTCTCCCCATCTCCCCCTCTTTCTTTTCCTCACTGTCTTTTATTTGATTAAACCCTCGACCGCTCCTGTCCACCGTCACCCCCTTCGTCTCCGGCCAAACTCCGGCGAGACGCCCCCGTCGCTCCACAGCCCCATACGCCTCGCTGACCCTCACAGAACCTCCGCCTCCTCACCCTGATCAACCTCCGCCCTTCCACTTCCACCACTCGCCCTCTGCAGACCCCCCAAACAAACCCACCTCTTCGCCCGCAATTTGACCTAGGGCGACCCTCACGCTCCGCCCCACCGCCTGCCAGACCCCCCACCACCTTCGCTGTGCCACGGCAAAGGTTCTCCGCGTATCTGATTAGGCCGAGAGGCCGTTCCTCTATGGAAAGGTATCTCGACCGCCGTCGCCATTGCTGCGTGGAAGGAGCACCTTCAACCTGCAGCTCCAGGTGCGATTCGCCCAGGTGCGACTCCCAGGCTGCGCGGGGAATCTCCGCGAAGCGTCCCAGACTTGCAGCTGGGGCAAAGGCCTCGCGTGCAACCGCGAACTCCTGCAGCGTCTTCAATTGCGGGCGCCCAATTGGGGTGGGACATTTAGTCCCACCTCGTAACTTTTCAGAGGAGCGCGCCCGCATAAAGGCAAAAAGTGCCTTATGTTCGTTGCCTCCTGAGCACGGGGTGAGGTCCCTCTCACTTACCCGCTCGACCCGGCCTCGTCCGCGACCACGCCCCGCGGACCTGGCCCGACCCGACTAACCCCGACCTGCACTCCTTGCCCTCCACGTACGCCGATGGGCCTGGACCCGGGCACGACCCGTACCCGAATACCCGGCAGCTCTGGGAGAGCTTTCCTAAGAGCGGCTTCCGTGAGAGAGAAACGCGGGGGAGAGGGTAGAATTAGGTTTTGCCCCTCTGATCAAGCTGTGCAAGTGTGCAGGCAGAGAAGAAGAAGAAAGACGCCCGCTGAATAGAGAAGAAGGCCGACGAAAGCTGAAGGAAGGAGGAGCACCGAGCGGCACTGTAGCAGCGGCGGTTTAAGTCGTCTGATTGGAAAATCAGACGATGTCCTGAAGGCAAAGAAGGAGAAGGAAGGCGAGGCAGAGGAGAACACAGAGAGGCCAAGGGAAGACTCTGCAGAAGAAGAAGAGCACGAGAAGAAGATCTGAAGAAAGGAAAAGAAGAAAGAAAGAAGAAGAAGAACAGGACCGCAAGGGAGAAGAAAAAGAAAGAGATGAGCAGAAACAAGAACTGAAAGAAGAAGAAGAACATCACTACTGCTGCAGATAAAGAAGAAGAGCAAAGGAAGAAAGCAGAAGAGCCAAGCAGAAGAGGAGAGGATAAGCAAAGAGAAAATAAGAGAAGAAGAAAGAAGCCAACAAATTCTCTCTCTCTTTCTTTATTTTTGTAAAAGAAACTTGTACCCCTAGAATACAACTTGCTCCCTGAGTTCGACCTCGGGAACTCTTTATTTTCCGAGTAAAAAATTATATATTAGCAAATGATGGCAATAACTATTTGTACTACAACGACTTAAGAAAAGCTAGTTGCTGCCACCGTTTCGCCAGTTGGCGCCGTTGCCGGGGAGCAACGGCTATTCTAGAGATAATCAAATTCCTGTTTTTACATTGCTAACAATCTCTCCTTTGTTGTGCAGAAAAAAATACAAGAAAATCGAGAAGACAAGCAACCGCACGACAACCACTCCAAGGACAGGTAAAATTCTATCCTCTCAATCCCTAAACTCTAAAGAGGAAGAAAAGAAAAGAACAAGCAATATAGGTCTAACCTGTCTTCTATACTCAGTAAACCATCAAAAGTTGCATGTTTTCAACCCATTATTACTGCACACTATTAAGGGTATTTAAGGGCTAACACATTCTTGCTTGAGCCCTAATTACCCAACAAAGAGCTAACTAGACCAAGTAGAGCCAACCTAGGATCCAACACTAGGGATTTAGAGACACACTCCTTAAGCAAGAATTGAGAAAACCAAATGAAGTGTGCCCAAGCCCTTGTCTGAAAATACCTATTCAAAGAAAACCTAAAACAATTGGCTCTCTAAAACACTTGAACCCTAAAAGACAAGACCCAAAAGCTCTCAAAGGAAACAAGAGGTAAAGTTGCCCCCTTGGGTCAACCAACCTTAAATTAGGTCACTCTTTGCACTCAAAGAACTAAAGTTCAAGTGTAACTTTAAGCACCCTAATCTTAACCTAAAATTGGTAGACTTAAGAGGTCAAGATCCCCATTCTGGTCTACCTGGAACCGCAGTGACAAGCGAGGTCGGGTAGGGGAAACCCTGTAACCCGTGGGGACGCTCTACCGTGTAGGGGTCTTTGCGGGACTCTCCCTCTCTGGGTGCCCAGGTAATTCTCAGGTGGACGATCTTTCTGATCAAGGGGTCCATCTGCCCCGCACCTCTATAGTCACCCAACACATTTTTGGGTGTCTTGATTGGGTCCAGCACCTTCTAAACTAATCTCTTCCAACAGTGCATGTACGGTAGGAGGTCCTTAAGACCACCCTTAAGACCTCCTTTAGAAATTCACTCTCGTCAAGGCCAAGCCTCGACGCCCGTGTTTTTGCAGCAACCCCCTCACATTATTCTCTCTTCTGATTCAGAACCAAGTTCTTCTTCTTCCCCCATCATGGCTCAGCCAGTTAAGGAAGAAAACAATCTGGAGCACCAGCTCCAGCGACTCAATGACCTCTTCCAAAACTTCGTGCACCCACCACAGCGTCCTATGATGTGGGACCACTACAATCCTGCTGCGGTGGCTATTGAGCCTCGAGTCAGAATCCCGACTGGAGGACCTGATTCCGAATTGAAACCCAACATGATTCATGTTATACCTAAATTCCATGGGCTTAATTCCGAAGATCCCTTCCAGCACATCAAACAGCAAAAGCATCCGGCCCAAACTTTTGGGTCAGATGCGCAAAATCGAGATATTCTTCTCATGAAGATGTTCTCCTTTTCTCTTATGGACAAGGCCGCCCATTGGTATCAAACTCAGACCCGGCCGATCAACACTTGGGAAGAACTTCAATCCGAGTTTTTGAAGAAGTTTTTTCCCGTTAGTCGGACCAACGCCTTGCGCCATCAGATTACGCACTTCACTCAACAATCAGGAGAACCTCTCCATGAGGCATGGGATCGTTTCCAGGATCTCATGAGAAAGTGCCCCCATCACGGAGTTCCTAAATGGGAACAAGTCCAGTCTTTTTACTAGGGACTCCGTGAGGACATCCGTCTTTTCGTCAATGCAACCTGCGGAGGAAATATCATGGGTCAGCATGAAGACACCGTGTGGGAGATTCTCGAAAACATGTGCGAGAACTCCATCAACAATGACTCCATGGGATTATTCGACAGGACGAATACCCACGCATCGACGAATCTTAGGGGAGCACATGAGACGCAGGGCCTGTCCGCATCAGTCGACTTGGAAGTAATGGCCAGTCGATTGGATAAGGTCTAAATTATCGAAAAGAAGGTGGACGAGCTGACTCAGCATTTGCAGCGAGCCACCTCTGCGCATAACCCTTTCGCACAGCCTCCTTCCACAAGGGAAACTGTGCAAAACATTCTCCATCGACCTTCTCGTAGGATGGACCCATCATCCGAATCTTTGCCCGGTGGTCCTTCCGATTCCTTCTCACCTACCAGGGGAATTCCATTCCCTCTTTCTCTGACTCTCTGGAGGTTCCTCAAACCTGCGAGGACCTCCACGCTATCCAGAACGACCCATTCTCCAACACCTATAACCCTGGATGGCGAAACCATCCTAACTTTCAGTGGGCGGGAAATTCCCAAACCCAAAGATCATCCTTCCAACCCCACCCACAACCTCCTCGTCCTTACCAGCCGCCTCAGCCTCGGCCCAACCCTACTTACCCATCTGGGCCGAATCAGGATCAAATGTCCCTTATCCTTCAGACCCTGGCTGACATTCAAAGAACGAATGCGGCTATCCAAAAACAACACAAGGATGAACTTACAGAGGTCCGTAACCAATTGACCCAGTTGGCCAACTCTCGCCAGCCGGGTACTCTTCCCTCCCAACCTCTGCCTAATCCTAATAACGTGCCAACCCAGCGGCGCGTTATGAACCCAAACCCGGGCCATGCCCATATGATTTATCAGGCCCCCTCTGTTCCTTCACCTGACGGGATAGAGGCCTCCACTTCTTTTGCAGGTTACCAGCAGCAAGCTATCTTACCCAATCCCAACCAAAACCAGGCAGGACTTAATTCCGTAACAACCCGTAGTGGTAAGGAAACCCAAGACCCACCTCATCCGAACCACTCCAAGCCGGGTATTGATCCCAAGCCTAGGACAGTAATCCAGGACGTCCCCACCCCTGTCCCGGATCCACAACCTGGACCTATCCTAGAAGAACCACCTAAGGTCCCGTTTCCCGAGGCCTTGACCAAGGGAAAGAAGACTACCAAACCCGTGGCCCCTGAGGAGGACCTGGTCAAGCTCTTTGAGCAGGTCCACATAAACATCCCCTTGATGGATGCAATCCGCCACGTACTAGCTTACGCACGATTTCTAAAGAATATATGTACACCCCAGCGTAAGCCGCGAACCAAGGGAGGAAGCCCAATTGTTCTGTCAGAGCAAGCCAGCTCTGTAATCCTCAGTAGACTCCCACCCAAGGCAAAAGATCCTGGTACTCCCCTGATTTCCTGCAAGATAGGTGGTACCCAATTTGATAGAGCATTGCTAGACTTGGGTGCATCCATAAACCTGATACCCACATCCTTACCTGACCATCTAGAAGAATCTGAGCTAAAACCAACTGAGGTGACATTACAATTAGCAGATCGATCAATAAAGTCACCAAAAGGGATTCTCGAGGATGTTATCGTAAGAGTGCGGGATTTCTGTTTCCCAGTGGACTTTATAGTCTTAGATATGGACGCACCTGAGAACCCTAGGGATACACCAATCATTCTAGGGAGACCTTTCTTGGCTACTGCTAGAGCCAACATCAGCTGTGAGGAGGGCCAAATAGAGCTTAAGTTTGGAGATCAAACCCTAAAAATTGATATATTTAAGGCCCAACAAGGAATTAATTGCGGTGTCATCGAACAAATTTGTGACGTCAGGACTTTGGTTGATGAATCACACTTCCAGAATCACTCGATTATGCCTCATCAACCACAGAAGGATCTTAACCCGCAAACAGAGGAGTCGAATCCAGACATACACAACCCAGTAACTCCCACCCTTGAACCTCACATCTACATTGAACCACCCGCTGCTGCTGAAAACCCTGTCCTCGAGTTAAAGCCTCTTCCTGCTCACTTGAAATACATCTTTTTGGGTTCCGATCAGACCCTTCCTGTGATTATCAATTCCAACCTCAATCCCGAACAGGAATCCCGTCTGATTACTGTTCTCCAGCAACATCGCAGAGCCATCGGGTGGACTCTCGATGATTTGACTGGAATAAGTCCCTCCTATTGTACTCATCATATCTATTCAGAAGAGGGCACACGACCTTCTCATGAAATGCAGAGACGCTTAAACCCCAATCTGCAGGAGGTCGTGAAAAACGAGATCATCAAGTGGTTAAATGCCGGAATTATCTACCCGATCTCCGATAGTCGTTGGGTGAGCCCAATTCAGGTCGTGCCCAAGAAGGCAGGACTCACCACTATAACGACTGAGACCGGAGAAATCATTCCTACCCGACTAGCCAACTCGTGGAGAGTCTGTATAGATCACCACCGACTCAATTCCTCCACGAAGAAGGATCATTTCCCACTACCATTCATTGATCAAATTCTCGAAAAACTTGCGGGAAATAGGTTCTTCTACTTTCTTGACGGGTACTCCGGTTATAACCAGGTGGCAATCCATCCTGAGGACCAAGAAAAGACCACGTTCACCTGCCCCTTCGGAACATACGCTTTCCGAAGGATGCCTTTCGGTCTTTGCAATGCACCCGCTACTTTTCAGCAATGCATGCTTGCCATATTTTCAGATATGGTAGGTGATTATCTGGAAGTCTTCATGGATGACTTTTCAGTTTTCGGAGCATCATTCGACGATTGCCTCCAACACTTGGTCCAGATACTCAGGCGGTGCATCGATGTGAATTTGGTTCTTTCCTGGGAAAAGAGCCATTTCATGGTGCCTGAGGGAATTGTCCTGGGACACTCAATTTCGGAAAAAGGCATCCAGGTGCATCGAGCTAAGGTTGATCTGATTTCTTACCTTCCTATGCCTAGCTCGATCAAGGACATTCGATCTTTTTTGGGGCATGTCGGTTTTTATCGACGATTTATCCCTGATTTTTCAAAAATCGTGCGCCCCCTGACCACTCTTCTCTCCAAGGATGTACCTTTCGAAATTTCCAAGGAATGCACTCAAGCATTTGAAATCCTACGTGACCGAGTCACCCAAGCCCCGATCCTACAATCCCCTGATTGGTCTCAACCCTTTGAGATCATGTGCAATGCATCCGACTTCGCTGTAGGAGCGGTTTTGGGGCAGAAAATTGACGGGAAACCTGTGGTCATTTACTACGCCAGCAAAACACTCGATGAGGCTCAGCGTAACTATACGGTTACTGAGAAAGAGCTGCTAGCTGTAGTATTTTCCCTAGAAAAATTCAGATCGTACCTTCTAGGTTCCCGTGTCATCATATACTCGGATCACATAGCTGTGAGGCATCTCCTTGCAAAGAAGGACACGAAACCTCGCTTAATCCGATGGATCTTGCTATTGTAAGAATTCGACCTTGAGATTCGCGACAAAGCGGGAAAGCAAAATGTGGTAGCTGATCACTTGTCCCATCTTCCTTCTGAATTAATTGACCCTTCCGGACCCATCACTGAGCATTTTCCCGATGAGCACCTGCTGACTATCAGTACTAGCCTTCCATGGTTTGCTAATGTAGTAAATTACTTGGCATCTCATCAGATCCCGTCCGATTGGCCGAAGGCCAAGAAGGACAAATTACGCTCCGATGCCAAGTATTACATTTGGGAAGACCCGTACCTCTTCCGCATAGGTGCTGATCAGATCATTCGGAGATGTGTCCCGGAAGAGGAAATCAGCAATGTCCTCTCTTTCTGCCATGACCAGGCATGCGGTGGCCATTTCGCTGGGAATAAAACCGCATCAAAAGTCCTCCAGTGCGGCTTTTACTGGCCCACACTGTTCAAAGACGCGTACAGTCACTGCAAGGCATGCAGTCGTTGCCAGACTTTGGGCAACATGAGCCATCGCGACATGATGCCTATGCAACCGATTCTAGTATGCGAAATCTTTGATGTTTGGGGGATTGATTTTATGGGCCCCTTTCCTGTTTCGGATGGTTTCGAATACATTCTGTTGGCTGTGGACTACGTGTCCAAATGGATCGAAGCCATACCGACCCGAACCTATGATTGCAAAGTCGTTCTCAAATTCATTCATCAAAACATTTTCTCAAGATTCGGGATTCCTCGTGTAATAATCTCTGATGGGGGGACCCATTTCACAAATGCTCAGTTTAGGTCACTGATGACCAAATACGGGGTGTCTCACCGAATCTCTACTCCTTATCACCCCCAAACTAATGGTCTAGCTGAGCTGTCTAATCGGGAGATCAAGAAAATCCTGCAAGTCACTGTTCGGCCTGACAGGAAGGACTGGTCGTCCCAACTTCCGGAAGCATTGTGGGCCTCTAGGACCGCCCACAAAACCCAATTAGGCATGTCTCCCTTTAGACTGGTGTACGGAAAGGCATGTCACCTTCCCGTCGAACTAGAGCATAAAGCCTATTGGGCAGTACGGAACTGTAATCTAGATCTTTCCAAGGCTGGAACCCACAGAAAACTCCAAATCATCGAGATTGATGAATTACGCTTAGACGCATATGAGAACTCGCGAATCTACAAGGAGCGGGTTAAAGCCTTCCATGACAAGCATATCTCAAGAAAGATCTTTCATCCTGGTCAAAAGGTCCTACTCTTTGATGCCCGACTAAAACTCTTCCCAGGAAAACTGAGATCCAAGTGGGTCGGACCATATTTGGTCCGACAGGTTTTTGGAAATGGAGCAATCGAAATCAATCCACTCAGCCACGATTCTGAACCTTTCATCGTGAACGGTCAGAGACTCAAGCCGTTCATTGATGTGACGTCTACTGATTTGGCTGAAGCATCTTATATCCTCCATTCCCCTTGAGCTTATTGCGCCCAGCCGATGGCGTAAAACTCAGCGCTTAACGGGAGGCAACCCGTCATTTTCCTAAAAATCCAAAACCTTTTTCTGACACCTTTTTGCACTTAAGGTTCACCCTTGTAGACAGCCGACCCCACCTCAGATGCTTGCATCTGGGATTAGAAATCGTCCGCAAAATTCAACCCGACCCATTCACTCATCCAAATTTCTATCTTAAGGAATGAACTAAGTTAAATAAAAATCCCCTAAGTTACAATGAGGACATTGCAAATCTTAGGCATGGGGGGGTATGAAAGTGCAAAACTTGTAAGAAAAGGTTTAAAAAAATAAATAAATAAATAAATAATAATAAAAAATTTTCACATATGCCAAAAACACCATAAAAATTAAAAATTTTCGAAAAAGAATAAGAGGAAAAAAAGGAGAAGGAAATTTTGTGAAGGAGAAGGAGAAAAGAAACAAAATGAAAAAGGAGCACAAAAATATTAAAGAAAAAGTGATAGTCATTAGTAAGGAACTAAGGAATTAACCTAAGTTCTAGACCTCATTCAAGAAAATAACTGAAAAGTGCATAATGAGATTAGTAAGAACGCAAACCTTAGGCATTCTTGAATAGACTCTTAGTACCCATTAAGATCTGGACACTCCTCAAGAGGTTGAGGAAAATGAAAAGCTGAAGTATTAGGTCTAAGGCCTAGGCAGTATTTGGCCTCATTAACTAATTTTTGGTTTACGGGACTTAGTAACCTAAGCACCCTAACCTCACACATAGCCTGGTTCAGTAAGCGTAAAAATCAAAATCACGCAGAAGCGTCGCAAAATTCTGAAAAGTACACCTAGAGTAGGAGCGGCCGACCAACACAAGTTGATTTGGACGAGTTCCCAGCGCGGAGAGGCGGGAAATCCCCTCGAAGATGCGTAACAAAATATCATCTCCTCGGTGCTTGTCTCTTAGGATATTCACATATCCTACTGGGGGCATGTAAGCACTCTGCTGATTCAGATTCCATGGATGGCATTATCTCGAAGTGTCAATTGCCAGGGTCTGGATTCGGTCACGGAACACCATGGATGGGATTATCTCGAAATCTCAATAGCCAGGGTTCCGGGGGTTGCCATGGGCGGTGCTATCTAAAAGCATCGACTGCCAGGAACCCTTGAGGATTGATGATGGGAGCAAGGAATCTGATACAGACCGTGTTGAAAAGCCAATCCTAAGCTAGAATTAAAAAGAAAAAGAGAGAAAACGCTCCAAACAGAAAAATTTTCTATCTCTCTCTCTTACAAAACGCACTGCGAACTGAGCCAGGGCTAAAATCATTTCAAGCACGGGTGCTTTAACCACAAAGTCCAATAAACCTTAGGTTAGTTCTTCTGGGCCTTAAAAACCTTTGCTAAGAACTGAGGCCAAGGCTAGACAGATATGGATCTTGATTGGTACTAGAGTACCTTTTAGGCCTATGGTCAGCATTCTAACCTAATCTAAGCTCAAATGAAAAAGCACTTATCTGAAGCTATTAAGAACTTCATGGTCTAGAACAAGGGTTGAAACCTTAAGTTTTTGCTAAGGGACTAGCAAAAGCTAGGCATGGGGGTATGATGAGAACCTCATCATGAGCCATAACTAGCTCATTTTGACCTAATACAAAGGATAAAAGCTCCTACATAACTCAAGGGAAGGCTTAACTCAGAGAATTCTGAGTTTGAGAAGAAAACAAGTCATAAGGGGTAAAAATGCAATTTTACCAGTATAATCTGCATACAGATCCAAACATAGGTCAAACAAACCAAATAAGAAGGAAAGTGGGATGATCTGATAAGGGCTACAGCAATTCCAAGGAACTAAATGATAATCTGTAACCTTAAAATAAATCCACTTCAATTTGCGAGGTTCGAGGCAAAGTAAAAATAGAATAAACCCTCTAAAATTCATAGAAAAATAATCTCTAGGGTTTAGAACCTTCAATTTGGCCTTCGAAACCCTTTTTGACCTACATTGAGAACCATGCTCAATTAATAACTTAATTTTAGTTTTTACGTAAATTGACCGGTCAAACAAGGTTTAATCTAGAAATAAAATTCACCATCATAATCCTTAGGTCCCAATTAGTCATGTATAAAAACTTGAGCCTAAGAGGAAACCTTCTTGACCAACTTTACACTTTGGTCCTCATTTATTTACTTTTTGGCCCTCAACTTTTGAACCCTCACATTTCTGCCCCTAACTCTCCTTCGTTCTTTGCATTCAGGTCCCTCCAGCCAAAACCTGACCAGCACCATGCTCTGGCGACCTTGCGCGGAGCATGGCGCCGCACAGGGTAAGGGGGAGGGTCTGGTAAGACAACCAGGGGTGCCCTGCGTCGTCAGCCGTCGTAGGAACACCCCCCTGGTCGCTGCAACCCACCATACCGGCCGTGCGAACGCACGGACGGTATGGGTCTCCATCTTCGGCGTCCTCCGGCGAGGGAGACACGTCGTCTCCCTCCGCCCTCCTCTCTGATTCCGCCTCTATAAATACCCCCGTCGCTCCGCCGTTCTGGGCAGCTCGGTCCTGACGGAGAAAGACCCCCACTTCCTCTCTTCCCACTCCGACAGGAAGCCCTCCAGCTCCGGCGGCCTCTCCCCTTCCTCCTCGTCGCTCTGCCGCACTACCAGCTGCAGGGTTGCCCTCCCTCGCTCTTCCCGCGCCACGCCGCACCCAGCTGGACCCTCTCCGGCCCTCTCCTCGTCGCCGCCCATTCCCCCGGGCATCTTCTTCTCCGGCGACAGTCGATACGACTGCCGCCTTGCTCCAGCCCCTTTCGTCTCCGTAGCTAGGTCAGAACTTCTCCCCATCTCCCCCTCTTTCTTTTCCTCACTGTCTTTTATTTGATTAAACCCTCGACCGCTCCTGTCCACCGTCACCCCCTTCGTCTCCGGCCAAACTCCGGCGAGATGCCCCCGTCGCTCCACAGCCCCATACGCCTCGCTGACCCTCACAGAACCTCCGCCTCCTCACCCTGATCAACCTCCGCCCTTCCACTTCCCACCACTCGCCCTGTGCAGACCCCCCGAACAAACCCACTTCTTCGCCCGCAGTTTGACCTAGGGCGACCCTCACGCTCTGCCCCGCCGCCTGCCAGACCCCCCACCACCTTCGCCGTGCCACGGCGAAGGTTCTCCGCGTATCTGATTAGGCCGAGAGGCCGTTCCTCTGTGGACAGGTATCTCGACCGCCGTCGCCATTGCTGCGTGGAAGGAGCACCTTCAACCTGCAGCTCCAGGTGCGATTCGCCCAGGTGCGACTCCCAGGCTACGCGGGGAATCTCTGCGAAGCGTCCCAGACTTGCAGCTGGGGCAAAGGCCTCGCGTGCAACCGCGAACTCCTGCAGCGTCTTCAGCTGCGGGCGCCCAATTGGGGTGGGACATTTAGTCCCACCTCGTAACTTTTTAGAGGAGCGCGCCCGCATAAAGGCAAAAAGTGCCTTATGTTCGTTGCCTCCTGAGCACGGGGTGAGGTCCCTCTCACTTACCCGCTCGACCCAGCCTCGTCCGCGACCACGCCCCGCGGACCTAGCTCGACCCGACTAAGCCCGACCTGCACTCCTTGCCCACCACGCACGCCGGTGGGCCTGGACCCAGGCACGACCCATACCCGAATACCCGGCAGCTCTGGGAGAGCTTTCCTAAGAGCGGCTTCCGTGAGAGAGAAATGCGGGGGAGAGGGTAGAATTAGGTTTTGCCCCTCTGATCAAGCTGTGCAAGTGTGCAGGCAGAGAAGAAGAAGAAAGACGCCCGCTGAACAGAGAAGAAGGCTGACGAAAGCTGAAGGAAGGAGGAGCACCGAGCGGCACTGTAGCAGCGACGTCCTGAACGCAAAGAAGGAGAAGGAAGGCGAGGCAGAGGAGAACATAGAGAGGCCAAGGGAAGACTCTGCAGAAGAAGAAGAGCACGAGAAGAAGATCTGAACAAAGGAAAAGAAGAAAGAAAGAAGAAGAAGAATAGGACCGCAAGGGAGAAGAAAAAGAAAGAGACGAGCAGAAACAAGAACTGAAAGAAGAAGGAGAACATCACTACTGCTGCAGATAAAGAAGAAGAGCAAAGGAAGAAAGCAGAAGAGCCAAGCAGAAGAGGAGAGGATAAGCAAAGAGAAAAGAAGAGAAGAAGAAAGAAGCCAACAAATTCTCTCTCTCTCTTTCTTTATTTTTGTAAAAGAAACTTGTACCCCTAGAATACAACTTGCTCCCTGAGTTCGACCTCGGGAACTCTTTATTTTCCGAGTAAAAAATTATATATTAGCAAATGATGGCAATAACTATTTGTACTACAACAACTTAAGAAAAGCTGGTTGCTGCCACCGTTTCGCCAATTCCCTTCATGGGTGAAAGTGAAGGAAGACGTGATCCCCAACCTCAAACTGCACCTCTCTACGCTTCTGATCGGCATAGCTCTTCTGTCTGCTCCTGACAATGCAAAGCCGTCTATGAATCTGCTCAATCACTTCCTGACTCTGCCGGATCAGCCTGGGTCCAACCTCCCACTTGCTCCCCACCTCAACCCAACTCAAGGGTGCAGTACACCTCCGTCCGTACAGAGCCTCGTAGGGTGACATGCCGATGCTCGAGTGATAGCTATTATTATATGCAAACTCCACCAGGGGCAAGTGCTCCTCCCAAGAGCCCCTCCAGTCCAATACACAGGCACGAAAAAGGTCCTCAAGCATCTATATCATGCACTCTGACTATCCATCCGTCTAGGGGTGGTATGTCATACTGAACCTCAACCATGTCCCCAAAGCCTACTGAAACTCAACCCATAACTGGGACGTGAAGCGGGTATCCCAGTCGAAAATAATCTTTCGCGAAACTTCGTGTAGACGTACCACGTCGCGAATATACCTCTGTGCCAACTGTGCTGGTCCCGAGGTGACTCGGATCGGCAAGAAACGTGTCGTCCTCGTCAATCTGTCTACAATCACCCAGACTGCGTCGTGTCCTCGCTGGGTAACGGGCAAGCCCACCACCAAGTCCATGGTGATGCTCTCCCACTTCCACTTTGGCACTAGAAGTGGCTGCAACAACCCTGCAGGCCTCTGATGCTCAGCCTTTACCACTGGCACACCAAACACTACTGTACGAATTCACTTACATCCCGCTTCATTCCCCTCCACCAAAAGTCGCGTCTCAGATCATGATACTTCTTTATGTTCCCGGGATATATGGTGAACTTGGAACCGTGTGTCTCAGTCAAGAGCTATCTCAATAACTCCTCGTCCCTGGGAACGCACAAACGTCCCCTCATGCACAGCACCTCGTCAGTAAATGAGAAGTCTCCAGGGTCCCCTGACAGTACTCTATCACGCAACAACTGCAGGTATGGGTCTGCCATCTGTCCTGTGATGATGCGGTCTATCAACTCTGACCTCATCTGTCGTGTCACAGTCACTGCCCCACAGTGCCCAAGTAACTCCAAGGGTCACCAACTGCTCATCTCCTCCATGAGTCTCCAACTCTGTGCCTGTAACTGGCCAAGTGGGCGGGCGCCTTCCAGCTCAAGGTGTCAGCCACCACGTGGGCCTTCCCCGAATGGTAGGAAATGTTGCAGTCATAGTCCTTCAGGAGCTCTAACCAACATCTCTGTCTCATGTTGAGCTCCTTCTGATCAAACAAGTACCTGAGGCCCTTATGATCTGTGAATATCTCAAAGGTCTCACCGTACAGATAGTGTCTCCATGTCTTCAGCGTGAAGACGACAGCTGTCAGCTCCAGGTCGCGGGTAGGGTAGCTGTGCTCATGGGACTTCAGTTGCCGCGAAGCGTAAGTGACAACGTGACCCCGCTGCATGAGCACACCCCCTAACTCCTGCAAAGAGGCATCCGTGTACACAACGATCCCGCCACTGCTGTCTGGAATGGTAAGCACAGGAGCCGAAGTCAGCCTCTCCTTCAACTTCTGAAGGCATGCCTCACAAGCGTTTGTCCAAGAAACGGGCACATCCTTCCGGGTCAACTGTGTCATAGGACGTGCAATCTGCGAGAATCCCTAGATAAACCGCCGGTAGTAGCCTGCCAGTCCCAAGAAACTACGGATCTCTGTCACTGTACGTGGTCTCTCCCTCCTTAGTACTGCCTCTACCTTAGCTGGGTCCACAGCCAAGCCATCACCTAAAATCACATGACCTAGGAAGGTCACTTGCCTCAACCAGAACTTGCACTTACTGTATTTGGCATACAGCCTATGTCACCTCAACGTGTCCAAAACCATCCACAAGTGTTGTCCGTGCTATGCCTGCTCTCACGAGTAGATGAGCACATCATCAATAGATACTACCACAACTGATCCAGATACGGTCTAAACACCCGGTTCATCAATTCCATGAAAGCAGCAGGGGCGTTAGTCAGCCCAAACGGCATGACCAAAAACTCATAGTGTCAGTATCGGGTGCGGAAAGCTGTCTTGGAGACATTGGTCTCCTTGAACCTCAACTGGTGGTAGCCAGACCTCGAGTCTATCTTGGAGAAGACCGTGGCATCTCGCAACTGATCAAACAAATCATCAATCCTCGGTAACGGATACCTGTTCGTGATGGTGATCCTATTCAGCTATCTGTAGTCTACACAAAGGCGTAGGGTACCATCCTTCTTCTTTACAATAGTACCGGGGCTCCCCACGGAGATGCACTGGGCCTCACAAAGCCCTTCTCCAGAAGGTCCTGCAACTGGGACCTGATCTCTCGCAACTCAAGCAGTGCCATCCTGTAAGGTAATGTAGAAATGGGCTGGTCCCCAGTACCAGTGAGATCTCAACTCAATCTCACGCTCTAGTGAAAGTCCTGGCAACTCCTCTGGAAACACGTTGGGGTACTCTCTGACAACCGGGATGCTCTAGAAGTCTGCCACAGGGCTGGGCTCTGCCACTACATAAACAAGAAAACCCTCACACCCCTGACCCAAAAGTCTCACCACCCAAAGTGAAGAAATGCACCCGAAGCCTCCGTCCACCGGCAGTCTGTGAAACTCAAAAGAAAGTATCTCTAGTGTGAAGAAAACAATCTTCCTCTCAAACCCGTCCACCAAAGCGTGGTAAGCGGACAGCCAATCCATCCCCAAAATCACGCCAAAGTCCTCCATCAGAATCACAACTAGGTCAGCAGGGGGTTGTGTCCCCCAACACTGACCTCGCAGCCTGTATTAATCTTCCCAGCTACAAACAGCTGGCCACCTAGGTCTCTGATCACAACGGATCCCCTAATGGAGTGCTATCGGACCCCAAAGTAGCGGTAAACTTGTGGAGCAAGAAAATACGTCGTACTAGAAGCAAGAAATACGTACTCCAAAATGACCAAACATTGTAACCATACCTATCACCGCAGAAACTGAAGCTATGACATCCCCGTGAGTCACGACGTCGCGACACCGCTCAGTCCTGGGAGCAGACAAAATAGCCAGGCCCGGGGCAGAGCTAGTGACAGCTGGCTGGTATCCTCCCTGTGACGGCTGCCTGAAGTCGGTTTTGGTGTGACGACCGGGTTTTAGTTTGTTATAACGTTGTAGTATAGCCGGTTATTACCAACATTTCAAGTATATAAATTTTTTTACTCGGAAAATAAAAGAGTTCCCGAGGTCGAACTCAGGGAGCAAGTTGTATTCTAGAGATATACATATTTCTTTTACAAAATAAAGAAAGAGAGAGGGAAAGAATTTGTTGTTCTCTTTGTTTTCTCCTCGTGATGTTCTTCTTTCTTTCTTTCTTCAGATCTCCTTCTTCTTCTTCTTCGTTTCTGTCTTGGCCTCTCTTCTTCTTTTTCTGCAGTCTCTTCTGTGAAGGTTTCTTCTTGTTTCTCCTCCCTGCGGTTAAGTGTCAGCTTCTTCTTTTCTTTTTCAGCCAGGGACGTCACGCGAAGCTTTCTTCCTTAGCTGCTTCAGGCCGTCGTCTGATTTCCAAATCAGACGACTTAACTACCTGTTGCTACAGTTCGCTTCCTTCTTCTTCCGCGGGTCTTCTTCTTCGCCTGTGCCTGCACACTTCAGAGTTTTTCGTCAGAGGCAAAACCTACTCTACCCTCCCCCCCCCCCCGCGTCTCTCTTTCTCTCTGAAACCACTCTTGGGAAAGCTCTCCCAGAGCTACCGGGTAACCGGGTTCGGGTCATGCCCGGGTCCAGGCCCACCGGCGTGCGTGGTGGGCGAGGAGTGCAGGTCAGTCTTGAGTCGGGTCAGGTCGGTTCGGGTCAGATCCGCGGGGCGTGAGCGCGGACGAGACCGGGTAACCGGGCGGGTGAAGGGGACCTCACCCCGTGTGCTGAGGCAGTAAGCCTTCAGCACTTTTGCATCTTATGTCACTGCGGCTCTTCAGGCGTTTCCGAGGTGGGACTAAATGGCCCACCTCAATTGCGCGCCCGCAGCGGGGAATTCAGCAGGAGATGGCGGCGTCACGCGAAGCTTTCTTCCTTAGCTGCGAACCTGGTGTTTTGCCAAACTCCTCGCAAGGCCTGGGAGTGAATCTGGGCTTGGCGTTGAGCGTGGCGCGCCTGTAGCTGCAGGCGGAAGCAGTTCCTCCTGTGCGTCAATGGCGGCGGAGGTCGGGTGGCCTGTTCACAAGAAAACGGCCTCTCGGCCTAATCAGAGAGTGCCAGGAGCTTCGCCAGGGTGCGGCGAAGCTCGTGTGGGTGGTGGCGAGGCGCGGGGCGGCGTGCGAGGGCTGCCCTAGGTAGGACTGTGGGTCGGAGGATGGGTCTGTTCGGTGGAGTTGCAGAGGGTGATGTGGGGGGAGTGGCAGGGCGAAGGTTGATCAGGGTGAGGAGGCGGAGGTCCTGCGGTGGTCGGCGAGCCGTGTGGGTCGCTGAGGTGATGGGAGCGGCTCGCCGGAGGGTGGTCGGAAACGAAGGGGGTGAAGGTGGTCAGGGTCGGTCGAGGGCTTAATTGAATAAATTGAAAGCGGGGAAAGAAAGAGGAGAAGAAGGGGAGTAGCTCTAGCTTACTTGCAGGGACGAAGGGGGAGGAACAGGGCGACAGTCGTATCGACTGTCGCCGGAGAAGACGATGCTCAGGGGAAGGGGCGGCGGCGAGCAGAGAGCCGGAGAGGCGCCAGCTGGGTGCGGCGTGGCGCGGGAAGAGCAGGGGAGGAAGTCTCTACTGCTGGTATTGCGGCAGAGCGAAGAGGTGGAGGGGGAGGAAACCGCCGGAGCTGGTGAGCGTCTGCCGGAGGAAGAAGAGAAGAAAGTTGGGGATTTTCTCCGTCAGATCCAGGCTGCCCCGGTCGGTGGAGCAACGGGGGGTATTTATAGGGATCAAACAGGGAGGAAGGCGGAGGGAGACGACGTGTCTCCCTCGCCGGAGGATGGTCGGAAACAAGAACCCATACCGTCCGTGCGTTCGCACGGCCGGTATGGTGGGTTACAACGACCAGGGGGGTGTCCCTGCGACGGCTGACGACGCAGGGCACCCCCGGTTTACTTGCCAGGTCCCCCACCTCACCCTGCGCGGCGCCATGCTCCGCGCAAGGTCGCCGGAGCATGGTGCTGGCAGGTTTTGCAGGAGGGACCTGTTTGCAAAGAACGAAGGAGAGTTAGGGGCCAAAATGCGAGGGTTCAAAAGTTGAGGGCCAAAGAGTAAATATATGAGGACCAAAGTGTAAAGTCGGTCAAGGAGGTTTCTTCTTAGGCTCAAGTTTTTATACATGACTAATTAGGACCTAAGGAATCTGATGGTGAATTTTATTTCTATATTAAACCTTGTTTGACCGGTCAATTTACGCAAAAACCCAAATTAAGTTATTAATTGGGCATGGTTCTCAATGTAGGTCAAAATGGGTTCTAAAGGCCAAATTGAAGGTTCTAAACCCTAGAGATTATTTTTCTATGAATTTTAGAGGGTTTATTCTATTTTTACTTTGCCTCGAACCTTGTGAATTGAAGTGGGTTGTTTTAGGGTTACAGATTTATCATTTAGTTTCTTGGAATTGCTGTAGCCCTTGCTAGATCATTTCATCCCACTTTTATTCTTATTAAGCTGCTTTGACCTATGTTTGGGCCCTGAATTATCCTGTATGCAGATTATACTGGTGAAATTGCATTTTTACCCCTTATGACTTGTTTTCTCCTTAAACTCAGAATTCTCTGAGTTAAGCCTTTCCTTGAGTTATGTAGGAGCTTTTATCCTTTGTATTGGGTCAAAATGAGCTATTTATGGCTCATGATGAGGTTCTCATCACTGCCCTCCCTCACGCACCTGGAACCCACGACCACCCGATCGGCCTCCAGCACTCAGTGCGATGGGCGTCTACAGTGCTCTAGACCTAGACGGGTAGTCCCTCCTGAAGTGGCCTGGCTGGACACATTGGTAGCAGAGGGGGACTCGACTCCCTCCCTCGGTAGGTCCCTGCTGGCGGCTGAGCGGGGGTCCAGTGTTGACACCTGGCCCCTGTCGAGGGCCCCCAGAGGCTACTGATGGCCCCGCAAAACGAGAAGGCTCTTCTGCAGGCACCGCGTGCCTCCCTTAAGCTCTCCTGCCTCGCCTAGCGCTACGGTGACACTGTCGTCCCACGAAAAACTCTCCCTCCGTACCCTCGGAAGGGAGATGAGGGGGCGGCGGAGTAGGCGAAAGCTAAAATTCTTCTCGAACGACCTCCCGGATCAACTGGACGAGGTCCTAAGACTGTACACTCAGGAGGAGAGAAGGGGTAGCACGTACTCCAAGCTCGACACGTCTACCCCTCCGACCTCATCCACGACCACGTCCACGACCTGTCTCAATGGTTCTACGTCGAGGCATCTCCTGCGAGGAGGCCCGAACAACAGAACAACAAGACGTCAATTCTATTGGACATTCAGCAAAAGAACCTCAGGACAGATGTAAAAAGGTACGTTGTGGTGGTCACTCTAGTTACAAGCACGTGAATTGGTTATTCTCAAGCTAGTTGATTCACTTCTCGGGATGACCTTTCTCTGATACCATCTTATTACGACCTGGTTCCCGAATCCCTACAGGACACGAGACCGGACCAACTCGACTGATCACAAGACCCAGTCGTCCAATGAGAAAGTAACCAAAAAGCAGGAAAGTAAACCACATTCACTATGCTAAGTGGTAAGGTGGCAAACCGCGGCGCTGCTTTTGTGTCTTTATTATAGTATAGTCGTTATAGTATAACATAAGACAGCTCCGGTTGTCATTACCATAGAAAAAAAATTTTACTCAGAAATAGTTTTCCTGAGGTCGAACTCAGGAAGCTACTAGAATTCTAGAAGTACAATGCTTTAATTACAAAAATAAGAGAGAGAGAGAGAGAGAGAGGTAGATTTGTTTCTTGGCTTTTTCTTCTTCTCTTCTTTCTCTCTTATCTTGTCTTCTTTTTCTCTTCTTTCTTCTCTTTGCTTGATCTTCTTCAGTTCTTCTTCTTCTTTCTTTATCTTCTCTTCTTCTTTATTCTTCTTCTCTTTTCTTCCTTCCTTTCTTTGCTTTCAGCTGCGACACCTTCTCTTCTCTTCTTCTTCTTTACTTTGTCTGCAGAGCTTCATCCGTCGTATGATTTCTCAATCAGACGGCTTAAGTGGTGTCTGCTACAGTGCTTCCTTTGTGCTTCTTCTTCTTCTTGCTCCTGCAGTCTTCTTCTTCTTCCTCTTTCTTTTTCCTTCTTCTTGCGGTCTTTTTCCTTCTTCTCCTGCGGTCCTCTTCTTCTTCCTCTTTCTTTGAGCGGCCAAGGCTTCAACCACCTTCTTCCTTCTTCTCTGCCTACACACTCACACAACTGGTCAGAGCAAAACCTACCCCTACCCTTTCCCGCGTCTCTCTCTTTCTCAGATTTCTCTCATAGGATCGCTCTCCCAAAGCCGGGTATTCGGGTACAGGTATCGCGCCCGGGACCAGGCCCACCGGCGTGCGGTGGTGGGTGAGGTGTGCGTAGTGTCGGGTATCTGGATCCGGCTCATACCCGCAGGGCGTGAGCGCGGGCGAGGGCAAGCGCGTGGGGCGCTCGTGCGTAAGGGACCTGACCCCTGTGTTCGAAGGCGAATAGCCTCGAACACTTTTTCAATTTAAGTACGGGCTCTGAGACGCGCACTTCCGAGGTGGGACTAAAGTCCCACCTCCCAGACTGGCGCCCGCAGGTGAGGAGCTCGCAGCAATTGCAGCAGCTCGCGAGGGGTTTGCCTCAACTACAGACCTTGGAGTCTTCACGGAGACACTCCGCGCAACATGGGACCAGCGCCTGGGCGAGGTCGAAGCTGCAGCTGCAGGTGAAGGAGCTTCACCTGCTCAGCAATGGCGGCGAAGGGGGCGTGACCTGAACACAGAAATACGGCCTCTCAGCCTAATCAGAAGATGCTAGGAGCTTCGCCGGAGTACGACGAAGCCAGTGCGGGTGGTGGCGAGGCGTAAGGCGGTGTACGGTGGCAGCCCTAGGTCGGACTGTGGTCGGAAAAATGGGTCTGTTCGGGGGGTCTTTAGGTGGCGTGTGGCAGGGAATAAAAAGGGGGAGGCTGTGGAGTGGAGTGAGGGGAAGCCTCTGAGGTGATCGGCGAGGAGTGAGGAGGTCTGTGGAGGTGGAATGGGCTCGTTGGAGAGGGTGGTCGGAGACGGAGCAGGCGGAGGTGGAAGTTGTGTGTGGGGGTGCAAAAATATAAATTGTCAGAGGGGGAATTTAAAGGAGGAGAGGAAGCTTTTACCTAAGTTTTGGACGAAGGGGGGAGGGCGGAGCCACCGGCTCGTGCCTGCCGGAGCTGAGGAAGAAGAGGCCCTGGAAGGGGAGATCGGCGACGAGGAGGCAGGCGGAGGGTGTCGGCGGGTGCAGCATGACACAGACGAAAGGGTTAGGGGAACCCTGCTGCAGGTAAGGCAGCAGAGCGACGAGGAGGAGGAGGAGTTGGTCGCCGGAAGCTGCAGGCCGTCTGTCGGAGCTAGAGAGGATGAAGTGGGGGTTATTCTCCGTCAGAGACAGCTTGCCTCCTTCGGCTGGCGACGGCGGTCTTTATAAAGGCGAAGGCGAAGGGGTGGGCACAGGGAGGCAACGTGCCTCCCTCGCCGAAGAATGGTCGGAGCAGAAGCCCATACCTTCCGCGCGTTCGCACGAAAGGTGTGGGCGATGGCGGAGATCATGGTGGTGTCCCTGCGACAGCAGACGTCGCAGGGAACACCCAGTTCAACGGGTAGAGGGCCTCCCTCACCCTGTGCGGCGCCATGCTCCGCGCAAAGTCGCCGGAGCATGGCGCTGCTCAGAGTTTTGCAAGGAGGACAAAAGTGCAAAGAACGACAAATAACCTAGGGGCCAAAATGTGAGGGTTTCGAAAGATGAGGGTCAAAAAGTAATAGATGAGGACCAAAATGCAAAGTCTGTCAAGATGGTCTCTTCTTAGGCTCAAGTTTTTATGCATGACTAATGGGAACTAAGGATTCTAATGGTGAATTTTATTTCTAGATCAGACCTTGTTTGACTGATCAATTTATGTAAAAACCCAAATTAAATCATTAATTGGGCATGGTTCTCAATGTAGGTCAAAATGGGTTCCCAAGGCCAAATTGAAGGTTATAAACCCTAGAGATTATTTTTCTATGAATTTTAGAGGGTTTATTCGATTTTTACTTTGCCTCGAACCTCGTGAATTGAAGTGGGTTTATTTTAGGGTTATAGAATGTCATTTAATTCCTTGGAGTTGTTGTAGCCCTTGTTGGATCAAATCATCCCACTTTCCTTCTTATTAGGTTAGTTTGACCTATGTTTGGACCCTTAGTTACCCTGTTTACTGATTGTGTTGGTGAAATTGCATTTTTTCCCCTTATGACCTGTTTTCTTCACAAACTCAGAATTCTCTGAGTCAAGCCTTTCTATAAGTTATGTAGGAGCTTTTTCTTGCATATATATGTTAGATTGTGCTAGTTAGGGTTCATGATGAGGTTCTCATCACTAAGCAACTAACAGTAACAAAAGTACAACAGTAAAGAAGTAAAACTACTACAGTACACACTACCACAATGGTAGAAAAGTAAACAGGTACAGGAATATAATGTTCAAAATGTAAGAGTATAGAGGTGCAAGAACAACTCACTACAACTGAGAAAGAAGTACAACAGAAAGCTACAACAACTAGGCTCTACTGGGCCCAGCACCCTCTGCAGCCGTAGGCTCTGGCTGCTCAACACCTGGACCTGAAAAGGGGTTATGACTACAAATGTCAGCAAACGCTGAGTAGAGTGGCAACCTACTAACTAAAGTAGTAAAGGTGGACACGTAGCTTTTTTTTTTTTTCTATTTCTTTCTTTCAGCACTTGATTTATTTATCAAGTCTCTTTCTTGATCTCGAATGTTCCCCGTGGGAACGATCTTAATTGCAGTCTTTTCCGAAGAGTAGAAGTCGCATGTAGTGCTCTCCTAGCCAGGAGAGTCCCCCATGGTGGTCCTACACCCAGTCAACCACCCTAAGGTCACGGACAGACGTAACGGTGACTGCGGCATGCGCGATAAGCACACGGGTAGCTACCCCGCACTGGCATGCGGTCAGTGGTTTCCGTTAGCGGGTGCACCCGAAGCACAGCACGGAACCTGTATAGGGCATAGCCCTCTCAGTAACAGGGGTCTAGCCCCTAAGAACCAAACAGGGGTCACGCCCCTCCACAGTCCGCGCACCCTCTCTTGACTACCCTGGTTTGCCCAGTGGGCCTAACAAGTCGGTGTAGGGTGGCTAGCTGAACCTCGGGTCCCGTGGGGTGGCTAACCCTCTCCCTACACTAGTAGCTCTCCCCGGAATAATGTACATGAGGGCTACCGAGTCATTGCAAAGTGGCCAAACCCACCCCGGGTCTCAACCCAAAAGGCGACAAGCACCCCTCTACACTAAGAGGTAACGTGCGCTTCCCTTGGTACCACGTACTCAAGGCAAGCACACTTCCCAAAGCATTTCCAGAGCCATTCCATATATTTCTCAGGAGCTCTACTCCTAATCCTCCTCTTAGGGTTCATGTTCAAATGCCTAATGCCATTCCATACCAGGTTTCATCATTTCTATTTCCATTCTCAGGTTATACACATGCACATTCTAATACTATCGTTCATATTTCCATATTCAGGTTATTCACATGTAGCTAGTGTTTCCAACATTCACCTTTCCATTTCCAAATTTATATACATGCAGCTCATATTATGTCAATTCATATGTGTGATAGGAAGGTTACATTTAATAGTTAACTAGCACAATTACTACATATTTCGCAGGCAACTGTTATTCATTTACAGGCAATTGTTATCATTCTATCTACTCATTCAAGACTGTAATCCGTTCATTCAATACAAACATTCTAGTATTTCTAGTCCTAGGATTCATGCTATACCCTAGGATCTAATCATTCATTCCACACATGCTTTTAAGTTTTAATTAAGTTAAGGGGAAGCCACTCTACCAGTAAACCCAGGAGTAATGGGGGCTTGAACGGCAGGCTCATGTGCCTCAGCAAGCCCCAAACCCGCAACGGGAACCAGTCCTACCACAAGGATCAATTGCAAGAGAATACTCAAAACAGTATATAAAGTCTTCTAACAAGTAGGGGAATTCATACGGGAAACATCAGTATCTTAATTGCGGAAATCAGACCTCAAACGGACTCTAAACGGGTCAAAAACAATGATTCTGACTCAAATCAGACATCTTAAAGTGTCCAGTGCCATACCTCAAGTCCTGCGCCACTCCTCAGACGTCCAGGAACTCCGCTAAACCGTCTGGACCCAGTTCCAGACGTCCAACAACTTCTTCGGACGTCTGGAAGTGCTTCCCGTCATCTGGTAGGTCACCCAGACGTCCGAAATGCATGGGAGGGTGTGCCCCGTGCCTTCCCGAAGCATATCCTGCATGCGAAAATCGAATATTCTTAAATCGGACATGAATCAGTGCATCGGCAGAGTGACCTGCATGGCTGTATCCGTAAGGGAGACGTACCTTCACGAAGCCTCCTTCTCAGACGTCTGGTGAAACCTCCAGACGTCCGCACCGTCGTCTGGAGGTCACTCCAGACGTCTGATTCTGGGAAAATCCCAGAACCAGAACCTGCTTCCGCCCTCTCGCGCCGCGCGCGGTCGCGCCGCGCCCTCTCGCCTGCTGCTCCGGCTGCAATAGTGTCGAGGAGGACCTCCCCGACACACACTTCCACCTTGTGCATGTGTCGCTCCGGCCGTGAGCTCACTTGCGAGCTCCCACGTGAGCTCGCAAGCTTGCTCTCCTCTCCTTCTCACGCTACTCCTCTCCACCATTCTCACTCTGCTGCTCTCACAGGAGGAAGGAGGAAAGTGGCTAGGAAGTGCGGGTGGAATGAGGGAGAGGAGGGGTTTATAAGGGTGAGGTTTGCTGGGAGCTGAAGAGAGAGAGAAGATGGAGGAAAACGAGGGGTACTGTTTGCACGTAGCACGCGTGCAGACGCGAGTTCGTACCCAAGGTTTTCGATTTTCAAATGTCTGGGAATGAGTCCAGATGTCTTACAAGACGTCTGACCCTTAGTCTAGAAGTCTTACCAGACGTCTGACCTAAAGTCCAAACGTCTTAAAAAGGCTTAACAGCACAGGTCTTAACACGAGTCAAGGTTGAAAGCGAGTTTCGGAAGGTTTCGTATATGGAGCAGAAGAGGTATTTTCTTTTAAATCATTGAACTCAGCATCAGAATCAAAAGACGGGTTGTGGTCGCTGAGGTAGTAACCAGGTTTTGAGTCATTAGGAAACAACAGTTCTCTGAAATCAGGGTAAGATTTAAAATCATCAAAGAACTTGCGAAGATCGTGTTCTGAGCTTGATTCCAGATAGGTTCCACCATAGAAAAGATCAAGATATGTAGAATCCACAACCTGACTTGGATCAAACCTATTTTGAGATTCCGAGCTTAAAAAGGTGTCCTGATTAGGCATGAGCTCAGGTTCTTGGCTCCTAGGATAGACCCAATCGAATCCCAATTCTTCCAACTCCTCAATTTCTATATCGTAAATTGGTGTGACTTCCAAAAAATCGATATGTGTCTTAGAGGAAGTTGGAAAGGTGTATTTATTAAATACAGGCCCAGAATAGTAATTCAAATTCAAAATTTGACTTTCATCATTTTGGGCCTCATGATTATCCCAAGTAGGCTCGAATCCAGATTCTAGGTTAAGAGTAAGGATTGGACCTCTAGAATCTAGGCTGGGCTCTACAGGGATGTCAGAATGATTCTCGAGAATCACCTTAACAGGATAAGGCTCAGGATTAACATTCTCGAGAATGTCTGTGTTAAGCTCATCATCACAGGTGTCAGGGAAATCTAAGATCGATGGACTGTTGTTTGCTCAAGATTGGGTTTTAAATCATTACGTTGCAGTATAGTCAAAATCTCGCGAAAAACAGATAAAATTTATACTCGAAAAAGTCTGAGGTCGTTCGCTGAGAACAAATAGAAATTCACACACTAATCTCAAATAAAATGTAATTGAGCACAAAATTTAAGCCAAATAAATTACTTAGAAATGATAATCAATATAGAACATAAGTATAGGAAGAGTTTGACATGATAAAAAGAGATCTACAACAAAATAATGATAACTTAGATCTCCAATTATTGAGTATAGTTATATGTGTACTAAGGTAATCAATAATGTCATAGTAATTAGGACCAAATCAATCAAATATCCTCACAGTAGCTTGAATGCTATAGTAATCAGACGTCTCCTTTGGAGATCAAATGCCTTAAATGTTCAACTGCTATAGTTCCTTCTTCTTTGTTTCTTCTTCTTTCTCTTCTCTCTCTCTTTCCTTCTCCTTCTCTTCTTCAACGGCCCTATTCTTCCTTCAATTCTTCTATGTGCCTCTTCTTCTTCTGCCTTGACTTCTTAGGGGCAATGTCACAAACGACACATGTGAGGGCACGGGGACCTCACCCCCTATGTGTCACCTGAGGCGATAAGCGCATGTGACAAAAATAACTTATGCGGCTTCAACTACTCCTCAGTCCACGATGTGGGGCTAAATCCCATCACCTTTCTCTGCGTGGAGCTACAGCTGCTGCTTCTCACAATTGCAGTCAAAGGCCCGGTCAAAGGGCCTAATTGTCTCCTTGGTTGCACTCTTGGAAGGATTCCACTGAGCCTGGAGCAAACACCTGGGCGGATCCCTACACAAACAATGCCTGAAGCTCGTGGAGAAGCTCAGCAATGGCAGTGAATGGACCTACTACCTAAAACATGAAATAAGGCCTCGTGGCCGCGTTAGAATACCTCAAGAGCTTCGCCGGACCACGGCGAGTGTAGCGGAGGTGGTCTCATGGAAGATGGTGGTCTGTGGTGGCCGGTCGATGACGGAGTCGGTGCGCAATGATGGGTCTGTTCGTGGGTGAGTTTGGGTGGATGGGAAGGCAAATAGGGAGAGGGGTTTGGCAAGGCATGATACGGCGAAGGTTATGCGGTGGTCAGCGAGGCGGATGGAGTGTAGTGGCGTATACGCCTCATCGAAGGAGTGGTCAGAGATGGGAAAGACGGAGGTGAGCGGCGGCGTCGAGGGCTATTTTTGATGTTTTTAGGTATAAAACTAAACCTAAGAGCTAAGCTAACTAATCTAACCTAATCTAAATGGACAAATGGGGGAGAACAGCACCGAAGTTGGTAGGCTGGCATTGGGGAAGAAGGTGCTCCGATGATGGGAACGGCGACGACGACGGAGATAGAGGGGCTCTTGCTGGTACGACCAAGAGCAGACGAGAGAGAGAAAGAGAATCTGGCCACTGGTTTTCTGAACGGATGACGAAGGAGGTTAGGAGGGGTTGCCGAAGCTTGTGGAGCTTCACGGCTGGAAGAGGAAGGAGGAAAAGAGGGTTTCACAATCGGAATCAAGCTTCGGAGACTCGGCGAGGTCTGGTGGCTCTTATATAGGCAGTAGAGGGCGGTTGAAGCTTGGAATCCAAGCTTTCAACCTTGGAAGGTTCGTCGGAGTAGGAAACCCACTTCTTCCATGAGTTCGTATTAGGATTTGGGTGAGAATTGGAGCCCAAGATGCGGCTCAAATTGTAGGGAATCTCTCAAGAGTCTCCCTTCCAATTTTGGAAGGGATTCACCAATCAATCACGAAGAAATCCCTCCCTAGTAGAAGGTTGCCGGAGTAGGATTCTTCTGTGATAATGGTGGAGAGACCTATTTGCAAAGAATGACGACAAAGATAGGGCTATTTTTGTAGGGAATTCAAAAGTTAGGGGTCTGAATGAGATAGAAAGAGTCTGACTATACCAAAATGCAAACTTGGTCAAGATGATCTCAGATTGGACCCAAATTTTGATAAAAACCTAATTTGGACCCAAGAAATCCAATGATGAAGTTAGATTTAGGCTTTGACCAAGTTTGATAGGGTAATTTATGCAAAAATTTAAATTAGGGCAAATGTCAGTCTAAGACTCTATTTTGGGTCAAGACAGGTTCTAATGGTCAAATCAAGTATATAAAACCCTATAGAATATTTTTATTTGAATTTTAGAGGGTTTAGGTGAATTTTATCCTGACCAAAACCTCAGTTAATTCAGCAGGTCAGTTTTTAGGGTTTCGGAAGTCATTTAATTCTTAAAACATGCGCAAACCCTTATCTGTCTGCTCTAACCCATTTGTTAGCCTTTTAGGATCATTTGACCCTTAATTAACCCAAGGAAAACCCGTTGTTGTATTGAAGTCATGATATGATGGTAAAATTACAGTTTTAACCCTGGTTTCTTTCCCTCAGAATGATTATGCAATGAATTACAGTCCTCTGGCGGTTATGTAGGAACATTTAATGACTTAATCAGATCAAATTGAGCTAGTTATGGGTCATGATGGTGTTCTCATCATGGACCAGCTTCCTGGTTTCCTAGGGCTAGCTTAGAATCGGGAACACCTGCAATTGGATCCTCCCAACCCATATTAAGATCAGGAATATCAATTGCTATTAAGTTTGAATTTGAATTCATTTGGGTTGGAGATCCATAACAAGTCTGAATGTCTATCCCATGCTCTAGGGTGACTTTAGAATCACTCCAAGATCTCTCATCAATGGCTTTCCGTAATAAATTCAAAACATCTACACGTTGCTCAATGAGATCTTGGTGTATCTCCCAGAGTGATGGATTTGCAAAGCAATGTAAACCCTCTGTTCTATGCAATTCGTAAACTTCATTGAATTCTGGTATGAGGGTCTCCTGGGTTGAACCATTTCTTAGTTGGGTAAGTAATAGTTTAACATGGTTCATAATGAATTCTATTGTTCCTGGGACATTAACCTGAATCAAGCTGGCTGGATAATCGTCAAAGTATCTAAGAGCAACCTCAATCACTTTGTCTTTTATAATCATTTTGGGATTCAAGTTTCTTAATTTGGTCTCTCCCAAGTTATATTTTTGAATCAAGTGGTGGAATCAAGATTTTAGAATCAAACTCAAGTTAGATTGAAGTTGATTAGATCTGAAAGAGATTCCCAAGAAAATCTAGTGAGGTCTCTTAGGTTAAAAACCTAAGGACTTTCCTGTGTGTGTTCTAATGAAAAGATGAGGGACTAGATGTTATTTGGACCCAATCAAGGCACCTAAAGATTTTTGGATGACTAAGGTAATTTCAAGGTGGATGATACATCTGAATCAGAAATCCGCACACCTGAGAAATACCTGGGCAGCCAGGAAAGGAGAGCCCTGCAAAGACCCCTATACAATAGAGCATCCCTGATTAGCCCATATTTGTGGGCTATTTAAGTATTTAAGTGACTAAACATTAAGTTAATTTTAACATTTAGATAGCATACATTAGGATGTAAATAAATTAACTCATATTTTTAGCTTAATTGCATAATTCATTTGTGGCATTCATATCTAAATGCACTTAGAATTAACTTAGAATTGCATGCATTTGATTAGTTAACCAATTAGGTGCATTACATACATTGTTTTAATTGACATAGAAGTTAAGGAGTTATGTATAAATAATCCTAATTATTTTATTATTATTATTGTTCTTCAGCAAGTAACCGCTTCGCCTCCTCCTCCTGCGCCCATTCATTTCTAACAGCTGCCAGCATTCACGAGGATCTGCTCCTACCTCTTCTGATTTCAAACGAATTGGTTGTAGCTACAAGAGGGGGGAGGAGATGACGGTGTTCAGCAGGCCTCTACCCTGATTCATCACTGTGTAGAGAGTGCACCACTCTCACCCGCTCCACCACCACCGACCTCAACTGTAGAGATAAGCCTCCACCACCGTGGGCGTGTGGCGTGATAGGCCACACCGCCATCTGGAGCTTGTTTGCATTACCGTTAGCACCTCAGCGTGCAACACCCTCACCACCATCACCAGCAACTCAGCAGCCTTCGCCCGCAGCGCAGACCTTCACCCCCTCTCTATGATACTCTCCACCGTCTTCCTCTCCTCCACGCGTCATCGCCCAACTCACGCAGCAGCTGCAACTGCAGCAACACGTGCACAGCCTCTGCACGCCACCCACTGCGCACCACGCGCGCCTCCATACTGCGCACACCGCGCCCTTACCCCACACACCGCCCGTAGCAGCAGCACCATGCGTGCCCCCTCACTGCACCTTTGCCACGCCCGCAACAGCAACACCTGTGGCTGCGCTCCTCCAGCACAACCCAGTGTGCACCCGCATGGCCCGCGTGTGGCCGTGCGTCCTAAGCGCGCGTATGGCCCTTCAGCAGCTCCACGCCGTGCACAGAAGCAGCAGCAATCAGCCACTGCCACCACTCCCCTTCATTTGCTCCAGTTGCCGCCTCCGACCACCCCAAGCAATGACGCCACCACCATAGGATGCGACTCGAAGCCGACAAGCTCCAGTAAGCTCCTCACGGTCGACCGCACCCTCTTGTGCATGCAGTAGCTCCCCAAAGGAGTTGCTTTATTTTCGTGAGAATTAATATTTACATTTCTTGCCACTGGAAGAGTTGGAATTTTGATTAAACATTATTCTAATCTGGTGATTTTGTGAGAACCCCCTTCCTCTTTCAAGTAATGCAATATCATCTCATCTAATCATTGTTATCTTGATTTAAAAGTGGTTTTGATTCGGTTCATAGGTGAAATTAATCGTGAACATCTATTTTTGACATAAGTGAGTTTCAATAGGCCTATTCCTCCCTGTGGATACGACCCGCTCCTTTGTGAGTGGTTAATTTTAATTGTTGACAATTGGTTTTCCACCGCTCAATTTCAACTTCGACAACTTATTTCTTCGTGCGAAAATCATTCTTAAGGAAAATGATTCGTCAAATGGCGTCATTACTGGGGAGGCAACAGGCTTAATAAAATCGCATTCATTCATTTGTTCATTGGCGAAACAGTGGCAGCAACTAGCTTTTCTTAAGTCGTTGTAGTACAGATAGTTATTGCCATCATTTGCTAATATTTGTTACTCGGAAAATACAGTTCTCCCAAGGTCGAACTCAGGGAGCAAGTCGTATTCTAGAGATATACATGTTTTATTACAAAAATAAAGAGAGAGAGAGAGAGATGAAAGTTTGGCTTCTTCTTCTTCTCTTCTTTCTTTCTCTTTGTCTTCTCTTCTTTTGGCTTTTGTTCTTCCTGTTCTTCTTAGTCTTCTTTTCTTGCTTCCTCTATTTCTTGGTTGGACGATCCTGTCTTTTTCTTCTTTTTATTTTCTTTGTTTCTTCTTTTCTTGCTTCAGATCTGCCTCCCGTGCTCTTCTTCTTCTGCTTTCTGTTTCTTCACTTGGCTGCTCCTTCACTCTTCTTTTCTTCTTCTTCTTTGTCTTCTGATGTCTGCAGAGTCTTCACTTGGCTGCTCTGTGTTCCTCTCTTTCATCTGCCTCGCCTTCCTTCTTCTTCTTTGCCTTCACCTGTCTTCAGGACGTCGTCTGATTTGAAAATCAGACGACTTAAACCGCTTGTTGCTACAGTGTCTCCCTGAGCTTCCTTCTTCTTCACCTGTGCCTGCACGCTCAAGAGTTCAGAGTCAGGGCAAAACCTACTCTACCCCCCTCCCCCGCGCGTCTCTTTTTCTATGAGTTCGCTCTTAGGACAGCTCTCCCAGAGCAACCGGGTAATCGGGTACGAGTCGCGCTCGGGACCAGGCCCACTGGCGTGCGGTGGTGGGCGAGGAATGCAGGTCGGTTTAATCGGGTCGGGCCAGGTCCGCGGAGCGTGGTCACGGACGAGGTCGGGTCGGGTGAGAGGGACCTCACCCCGTGGTCAGGAGGCGAATAGCATAAGGCACTTTTTTCCTTTATGCGCCCGCGTGCCTCTGAGAAGTTCCGAGGTGGGACTAAATGTCCCACCCCAATTGAGCACCCGCAGCGGAGGGAGCAGCGGGCGATCGTGGCTTCACGCGAGGCCTTCGCCCCAACTGCGAGCCTAGGACTCTTCGCGGAGACGCCCCGCGCAACCTGGGAGTCGAACCTGGGCGAAGGCATGCCTGCACCTGCAGGTGAAGGAGCTCTGCCTGCTCAGTAATGGCGACGGCGGGCGAGTCACCTGGTCACAGAAGAACGGCCTCTCGGCCTAATCAGACAGGCGGGGGACCTTCGCCGTGGCACGGCGAAGGTGGTCGGATGGTTTGCAGTGGGCGTGGTGGAGCCAAAGGATTGCCCTAGGTCAAACTGCGGGCGGAGAAGTGGGTGTGTTTGGTGGATCTACAGAGGGCATTTGGTGGGAAGTGGAGGGGTGGAAGAGGATCAGGGTGACTAGGTGGAGGTTATGCACAGGTCGGCGAGCCGTGTGGGGTGCTGGAGTGATGGGAGCGGTTCGCCGAAGTTTGGCCGGAGGTGGAGAAGGTGAGGGTGATTGGTGGGAAATCGGGGCCGACAGTAAGGGTTTCAGTATGGAAAAGAAAGAGGGGAGGAAGAGGAGAAGTTCTACCTGCTAAGCTGGACGAGGAGGGGTTGGCGCAGGCGACAGTCGTATCGACTGTCGCCGGAGAAGAAATTGCCCAGAGGAAGGGGCAGCGGCGAGGAAGGGACCGGAGAGGCGCCAGCTGGGTGCGGCGTGACGCGGAAGGATCGAGGGAAGGTAACCCTGCTGCTGGTAGTGCGGCAGGGCGACGAGGAGGACGAGGAGATGGCCGCCGGAGCAAGGGGGCGTCTGTCGGAGTGGGAAGGGAGGAATTTAGGGGGGTGTCTCCGTCAGATCCGAGCTGCGAAGAACGGCGGATTGACGGGGGTATTTACAGGGGCGGAATCAGAGAGGAGGGCGGAGGGAGACGACGTGTCTCCCTCGCCAGAGGATGTAGGACGAAGGAGACCCATACCATCCGTGCGTTCGCACGGGCGGTATGGGCGGTCGCAGTACTCAGGGGGGTGTCCTTACGGTGGCTGACGACGCAGGGTACCCCCCATTGACTTGCCAAGGCCCCTCCCTCACCCTGCGCGGCGCCATGCTCCGCGCAAGGTCGCCGGAGCATGGTGCTGCGCAGGTTTTGCAGGAGGGACCTAAATGCAAAGAACGAAGGAGAGTTAGGGGCCAAAATGCGAGGGTTCAAAAGTTGAGGGCCAAAAAGTAAATATATGAGGACCAAAGTGTAAAGTTGGTCAAGAAGGTTTCTTCTTAGGTCCAAGTTTTTATACATGACTAATTAGGACCTAAGGATTCTGATGGTGAATTTTATTTCTAGATTAAACCTTGTTTGACTGGTCAATTTACGTAAAAACCCAAATTAAGTTGTTAATTGGGCATGGTTCTCAATGTAGGTCAAAATGGGTTCCTAAGGCCAATTTGAAAGTCCTAAACCATAGAGATTATTTTTCTATGAATTTTAGAGGGTTTATTTGATTTTTACCTTGCCTCAAACCACGTGAATTGAAGTGGGTTTGTTTTTAGGGTTATAGACTGTCATTTAATTCTTTGGAGTTGCTGTAGCCCTTATTGAGTCATCTCATCCCACTTTTCTTCTTATTAAGTTGTTTTGACCTATGTTTGGGCCCTGAGTTACCCTATTTTCAGATCGGATTGGTGAAATTGCATTTTTACCCCTCAGTTTATGTTTTCTTTGCAAACTCAGAATCTCTCTGAGCCAAGCCTTTCTAAGGTTATGTAGGAGCTTTTATTCTCTGTATTAGGTCAAAATGAGCTAGTTATGGCTCATGATGAGGTTCTCATCATTCATGCCGATTTAAATTGAGGCATATTTAACCTATTTTATATGATTTGGAGAAAAGGTACGTCGCACCGGCCTCAGCAACGTCGTGGTGGACCTTGTTTCCACCTCTTGGAGGAGAGACTGAGCTTGGCATCTTGGTGGACCTTGAGGCCGCCAACCCGAGGAGAAGAATTTAAAAAAAAAAAAAAATAGAGAGAGAGATCATCTTTATTCTCTACTTTTGCATTTAGATAACTTAGACTTTAGGATTCTTAGCATTCATTATTTAGGACCCTTATTATGGGGTACATTTTAGGAGTTTGTTCCCCGACTTTCTTTTAGGCCCGTGTTGGATAATTTTTGCGGGAGTCTATTCCCATTTATTTAGATTTAGGTTTTTACTTTCTTTTGTGGACTGATTTTACTTTTCCTGATTGCGCATAAGTAGCCAAAAACTCAAAAAAAAACACACAAGCTACCTACCTTAGGACAACCATTTAGGTGTGAATGAGCAGCCTCTAGATTTTATTTTGCATTTACGTGCATTTCATTGAAGATTGTTGGAGGCAAGGTACATTTTCTTTTCCTTGAATTCTATATTGTTCACGCATTTGCATCCGAATTTAATTGCAAGACCACCTAATTGAATTGAAAAGATCTAACAAGTGGTCACATATTTTCTTGAAAAAAGACTTTAAGTAAGGAGGAACACTAAAAAAAATCAAGAAGTTGAGCTGAAAACTTGTTGTGCGTTTCAAAATTCAAACTCAAATCTTTTATGATGTATGTACACTTGTTTTCTCTTTGCACCGAAGCACGCATTTAGACGCTCCTAAGTCTTGGAACTACCAGGACAAGAGCCCTCCTACCGTTGGATTCTGAAGTGTTCAAAACTTGAGATCAAAAGTTTTGTAACTTCAAAGAGGATGATACCCTGTCACGAATTTTTTGGGATAGTTAAGAAGCACAGCGAAAGCACAGCTTCAAAAGAAGGCTTAGGCCTATTTGCATCCCTCGATCTTCCATCTTTGGAGTTGCTCTACCATTTGAGATTTAAGGAAAAACACTTAAAGTTCCAATTAGGTCTTTTTAGGCATTTCATAGGTCGACACTAGACGCGTAATTGATTTGATAACTTGCTTTTTCAGCTACAATTTGAATTAAAGTCAAAAGCCTAAATTTGTAATGACCTAACAAGTCCTTTTGAATTGTGTTTGCAGTGCATGCTTGGTAGGTGATCTCTTAGGAGACAACTTGTGTTTGATCCTGAACCTGAAAGAATCCTAAGAAGGGACCACCCAAGGGAAGAAATGGCTGGTCAAAGGAGCCTTAAGGAATATTTCATTCCAACCAATCAAACTGTTCCTACACTACGTAGACCTGGAGGGGACAATCCTTATGATATCAAAAGCAATACCATATCCTTGCTGCCTTCCTTTTATGGTACTGCTAGGGAATACCCTTATAGGCATATAGAGGAATTCACCAAGGTCTATTCCAAGGTGAAGCTACAGGGCGTTACTGATGACGCTCAAATGCAGACCCACTTTCCTTTCTCTCTCAAGGACAAGGCCAACTATTGGTATCATACCCTAGATGATATTAACACTTGGGATGCCTTGAGGGAGTTTCTGAAAAAGTACTTCCCCATGAGCAAAACTAATCACTTTAGGAGGGAAATTATGAGTTTTGTTCAAAAGGATGGGGAAGCTTTCCATGATGTGTGGGAGCGCTTTAATGACCTGTTGAGACTTTGCCTACATCACCAGGTGCCCAAGTGACAACTGGTTGAAAGGTTCTACACCGGACTTAATGATTCGCACAGGCAGACTGTGGATGGTACTTGTGCAGGAACCTTTCTATCTAAGACTGAGGATGAAGCTGGAACCTTTTTGATACTTTGAGTTTGAATTCTGCCTACTTGGATAAAAAACCCACTCTCATGCAAAGAAAGTTGGAGGCAAATGAGACAAGGGACACCTAGAATTTAGCCTATCAGATTCAATTGTTGAATCAAAATATGGAAAGGCTTATGTCGAGCTTAAGCCAATTCACATCTACCACCTCCACATCCCAAGCTTCAGAATGCTCCATTTGCCAAGGCAATACACACGCCACTATGGATTGCCACTTGTCCTCCCAATTCCCCGAGCTTGTACAAGCAGACCTAAATGCTGTTCAAGGGTTTTGTCTCAGACCTCGTAATGACCCTTTTTCCAACACTTATAATGAGGGATGAAGGAATGACCCAAACTTTTCCTAGAGACAAGGGAATGTCTCAACTTCACGGAATTATAAACCACAACCCTTTCAAAACCAACAAATGAACCAACCTCAGACCTTTGCCCAACCTAAGTCCTCTGAGATGGATGAATTGAAGGCAATGTTGAGAACTATTCAAGAAAGTCAAAGCGCCATCATCCAATCTCATAACAAGGCTATACATGAAATGAAATCGCAGATAGGACACCTTGTTGAGGTCATTGGACAGAGGGAAACTAGGAAGCCTCCCAGTGCTGCTAAGGAGAATTCTAAAGAAAAAGAGATTGTCTTTAGGGAGCATGCCCAAGAGATGACTATTTTGAGGAGTGGGAAAGAAATTTTCAAACCTGATTCTCCTATAGTCTCACCTTCCGAAAAACCATCCATCCCGACTTTCACACCCACCGGAGAAGAATTGCCCAAATCTCCTCCGCTTGAAATCACCTCACCGGAAGAGGTAGCCCCCGTTCCACTCCTTACCCAACATGACAACCCTTCCACCCAGAGACCGAGAGTGCCCTTTCCAAAGCGCTTATCCACCTCTAGGTAGACCTCTGCTGGCTCATTTGGAGCCAAAGATAAGATGGATGAGATCGTGAAAACTTTCAAGCAAGTGCAGATTAACTTACCTTTGCTTGAGGCTATTAGACAGATTTCGTCTTATGCCCTCTTCTTAAAGGACCTGTGCACGAAAAAGCGACAAACTAGAAAACAAGTCCAATCAAAAGTTGTCCTGCCAGATTCTATTAGCTCAATTTTCCAACATGGCACACCCCCGAAACTTAAGGAGCTAGGAGTCCCATACATCTCGATGGTCATTGGTGACTTATAGATAGATGAGGCTCTACTTGATCTGAGTGCGTGGGTGAACATCCTTCCGAGCTAAGTGTGTGAACAACTTGGGGGAGGCAATCTGAAGCCTAACCCGGTAATCCTCCAAGTTGTTGATCGATCACTCAAGACACCACGGGGAATTCTGGAAGATGTCCTTGTGAGAGTAGAAGATTTCTTCTTCCCCATGAACTTCTTAGTTTTGAACACTGACCCTACCAACAAGCCAACCAAGCCCTCCATCATTTTGGGCTGCCCCTTCCTTGCAACTTCACATGCTGCAATCAATTGCAATATTGGGGCATTAAAAATGGGCTTTGGGAACAAGAAAATCCGGCTTAATGTGTTTGATGCTTATAAACAAGCCAGGCTTAAGGATTGTTCCCAAGTTGAGGTGATAGATGACCTGATTAAAGAGACAACCCCTGCAATGTTATGTGATGACCCCCTTCAGCATGTCATGCTAAATGAGCATTCCCATCTCTTGGAGGAATGTGAAGGGGATATACTAGAACTTGAGGAGTTGCTGGGTGTTTCTGCTGAGTCTCTTTCCCCATCATCTCTGCCCAAAGTAGATTTGCTACCAAAGATGAGGACATCTATTATAAAACCCTCAACCATACAAGCCCTCGACCTTGAGTTGAAACCCCTCCCGAACACTCTCAAGTACGTCTTCCTGAGTGCCAATGGTATGCTCCTCGTTATCATTTCAACTGTGCTATCTGAAGCACACGAGGGAGCCCTAATTGAATGTTTGTCTAGGCACAAGGAAGCTATTGCTTGGAGCATTACTGACATTAAGGGTATAGACTCTACACTCTGTATGCACCACATTTATACTGATGATTCCATCAAACCATTTAGGGGCATGCAAAGACGTCTTAACCCTAATATGAGGGAGGTGGTTAAAAAAGAAATTCTGAAGTGGTTGGACACTAGGATCATATATCCCATTGCAAATAGTAAATGGGTAAGTCATATTCATGTGGTGCCAAAGAAGGCAGGCTTTACTGTGGAATTCAATGACCAAGGTGAACAAGTTGTGACTAGACCCTCAACTGGATGGAGGGTCTGTATTGATTACCGCAAGCTGAACACCGCTACCCAGAAGGATCACTTTCCCTTCCCTTTTATTGACCAAATTCTCAAAAAATTGGCAGGGAATAAGTACTATTGCTTTCTCGATGGATATTCTGGGTACAACCAGGTTGCAGTCTTCCCTGATGACCAGGATAAGATGACTTTCACGAGTCCTTATGGTACCTTTGCATTCAGGCGTATGCCGTTTGAACTATGTAATGCACCTGCAACCTTCCAGCGGTATATGATGTCCATTTTCTCGGACATGATTGATGAGTGTGTTGAAGTGTTTATGGATGACTTCTCCATTTACGACTCGTCTTTCGACCAGTGTCTTCTGCACCTTAAGATTGTGCTGAAGCAATGTAAGGAGATTGATTTAGTCCTCAGCTAGGAGAAAAGCCACTTCATGGTACAGAAAGGAATTGTACTTGGGCATGTTGTGTCTTATTGAGGCTTGGAAGTAGAAAAAGCCAAGGTTGATTCTATTTCCAAACTTCCATTGCCCACGAATGTCAAACAGATTAGATCCTTTCTGGGCCATGCCGACTTTTATAGGCGCTTTATTAAAAATTTCACTAAAATTTATAGGCCAATTTGTGACCTGTTGGCGAAAGAATCTTCCTTCAATTTTGAATCCAAGTGTGCCAAGGCCTTTCAAACTCTGAAGGAGGCCTTGATCTCTGCACCTATTCTCCAAGCTCCTAATTGAACACTCCCATTTGAGTTGATGTGTGATGCTTCGGATTATGCAGTGGGAGCAGTCCTTGGACAAAGGGTTGAGGGAAGACCTCATGTGCTGCACTATGCCAGCAAGACTTTAACCAAACCACAGCAAAACTTTAACCAAACCACAGCAAAACTACACCATCACTGAAAAGGAATCACTTCCTGTAGTTTTTGCTCTGGAGAAGTTTAGGTCTTATCTTCTTGGGTCTAAGGTGGTTATTTTCACTGATCATGCGGCAATGAAACATCTCATTACTAAGAAAGATTCTAAGCCACGTCTGATTAGGTGGATCCTACTCCTTCAAGAATTTGACTTAGAGATACGAGAAAAAAAAGGAGTAGAAAATGTTGTGGCAAACCACCTGTCTCACCTTCCACTTGATGACTCTCCATCTGGAGACACCCGCGAGACATTTCCTGATGAAACCCTTATGGCGGTAACACCAACTTCACCTTGGTATGCTGATACCGTCAATTACTTGGTCACTGGAGAGACTCCTGGCTCTTGGGATGAGCAGAAAAGAAAGAGATTCATTTTCCAAGATAGATACCTTCATTAGGAAGAGCTTGAATTATTTAAAATTGGATAAGACCAAGTACTGAGACGATGCATGCCTGAAGAGGAGCAACAAAGTGTGTTGAGTTTTTGCCATGAACTTCATTATGGAGGACACTTTGGTGCTAAGAAAATGGCTTTTAAGGTTCTCTAGTCTGATTTTTGGTGGCCTTCAGTAGTTAAGGATTCTCATAATTTTGTTGAGGCCTATATTAGATGTCAACGGACTAGAACAATTAGGAAGAGGAATGAGATGCCTCAACACCCTATTCAACTTGTTGAAATTTTTGATGTTTGGGGAATTGACTTTATGGGTCCCTTCCCTTCGTCCTAAGGTTATGAATATATCTTAGTGACAGTTGACTATGTCTCTAAATGGATAGAGGCCATTACTACATGCACAAATGATCACTCAGTGGTATTGAAATTTGTGAAGGCTAATATCATATCCCAATTCAGCTGCCCTAAGACTATTATTAGTGATGGGGGACCTCACTTCCGGAATCATCACTTCAACCAGTTACTCAAAAGTTTAGGGGTCACTCACAAGATTGCTACCCCATACCACCACCAGACGAGTGGCCAAGTTCAAGTGTCGAATAAAGAGATCAAGAACATTTTAGAAAAGACAATAAGACCTGATAGGAAGGACTGGTCCCAAAAGCTCGATGATGCTTTATGGGCTTACCGAACGGCCAACAAGACATCTCCTTTCCAGATTGTGTACGGGAAAGCGTGCCATTTTCCCGTTGTGTTGGAACATAGGATACTTTGGGCTATCTAAAGTGTTAACATGGATTTAGAAAAGGCAAGTAAGGCACTACTTCTGGAATTAAGTGAGCTTGAGGAATTGAGGAATGATGTTTATGACACCTCTCAAGATTCTAAAGAGAGAACTAAGGTCTTACATGATAAGTATATCCTTAGAAAGACCTTTGAGCCCAACCAACAAGTCTGGCTTTTCAATTCCAGACTTAAGCCTTTCCCAGGAAAATTGAAATCATGTTGGGATGGGCCATACAAAATCACCAAAGTGTTTCCGCATGGGGCTATGGAGATCAAGAGCCCTTCCTCTTCAGCAATGCCCTTTACCGTCAACGGCCAACGATTAAAACCATACATGACTTTGGATGGCCATCTGGTTGATAAGGTCACTCTTGAGGAGCCCTAGTCTTGTCATTCTCCGCCTCAAGTAATATCTTCATTTAACTGTTTTGCTTCCAATGAGGACATTGTTTGAACTAGGCATGGGGGGCTAGGACCTGAGGCATTTGTTTATAGCAAGTCTACATTTTGCATTCATGCACTCATATTATTAAAAAAGAAAAGTTTGTTATGCTTAACCAACTGGGTTCTGCATCTTTAAGCATAAGACCAAGACTTTACGTTTGCCTAAGCTGACTCGAGGTATCTAATTATAGGAGTTAAGGTTGAACTACTAGCTTTAGACCCTTACGGTCCTTTGTGGACTTAAAAACTTAAGTAGGAGTTAAGTTGCGGACCATTCCTCAAGAGGTTGAGGAAGGAAAGTTAGGGATTGAGTAAAAGGTTGGGTAGTACCTAGTGTCTTTTTCTACCTTTTGGTTTACGGGTCCTCATAACCTAAGCATCAACATTTCACACACACTTGGTCTTGTCTAAATAGTGATCACCCTAATTCATTTCTTAAAGAAAATTTGGTTCTCTTAGTTTTGACTTAGGAGAAGCTTGAAAAACATAATTTGATTGGAAGAGTTCCTGCTACAAGAGAGGTGGAGTATATACTCACCTTGAGGATGCAATGATAACATGTCACCTCCTTAGCGCTTGTCTCTTAGGATGACCATCCTACTGAGGGCATGTAAGCGCATTGTGCAGTTCAGGTACCATGGGCAACCCTATCTCAAAGTGCCGATTGCCACAGGCCTGAATTCGCTTAAGAAATCCATGGGCGATACTATCTTAAAGTGTCGATTGCCAGGAGTTTTTAGGGTCTCTATGGGTGGTGCTATCTCAAAGCATCAAAAGCCAGGCACCCTTCGAGGTTCGGTGATGGGGACAATGAATTCGACACAGACCGTGTTTATATCTGATCCAAGGTTAGACTTAGAGGAATCAAACAAAAATATATATATATTAAAAAAAAATCCTTCTTACTCTCTTTCTAGGTTGGCAATCATACCAACCTCAAATAACTCAGACCAATGCACACGCACGGATGCTTTAATCTCTGAGACCAATAAACCTTAGGGTAGAGTTAGAAATCAAGGAAACTTGTGCCTGCAACTCGTCCTTAGCTGACCTAGTCTGTAGCTCAAAAACTACTTGGGTACCTTATGATCTAAGGTTAGATTGTTCAACATAATTTCTATGGAAAGGTCAATTGAGTTAGCTTGGATAACTTCGAGTGTTATGTCATGCTTGAATTTGCGAGAGACTAGTAAAAACTAGGCAAGGGGGTATTTGATTAGCCCACATTTGTGGGATATATAAGTATTTAAGTGCCTAAACATTAAGTTAAGTTTAACATTTAGATAGCATACATTATGATGTAAATAAATTAATTCATATATTTAACTTAATTGCATAATTCATATATGACATTCATACCTAAATGCATTTAGAATTAACTTAGAATTGCAAGCATTTGATTAGTTAACAAATTAGGTGCATTACATACATTATTTTAATTAACATAGAAGTTAAGGAGTTATGTATAAATAATCCTAATTATTTTATTATTATTAATATTACTCTTCGGCAGGTAACCACTCCGCCTCCTCCTCCTGCGCCCATTCATTTCTAACAACTGCCAGCATTCACGAGGATCCGCTCCTACCTCTTGCGATTTCAAACGAATTGGCTGCAACTACAAGAGGGGGGAGGAGACGATGGTGTTCAACAAGCCTCCACCCTGATTCATCACTGTGTAGAGAGTGCACCACTCTCATCCACTCCACCACCACTGGCCTCAACCGTGGAGACAAGCCTCCACCACCGTGGGCGTGTGGCGTGACAGGCCACACCGCCATCTGGAGCTTGTTTGCATTACCATGAGCACCTCAGCATGCAACACCCTCACCACCATCACCAGCAACTCAGTAGCCTTCGCTTGCAGCGCAGGCCTTCATCCCCTCTCTGCGGATACTCTCCACCATCTTCCTCTCCTCCACGCATCATCGCCAAGCTCACGCAGCAACTACAACTGCAGCAACACATGCACAGCCTCCGCACGCCACCCACAGCGCACCACGCGTGCCTCTAGACTGCGCGCACCGAGCCCCTGTCGCACACACCGCTTGCAACAGCAGCACTGTGCGCGCCCACTTGTTGCACCTCCGCCACGCCCGCAACAATAGTACCTACGGTCGCACTCCTCCAACGCAACCAAGCATGCACCCGCACGGCCTGCGTGCACCTGCACGTCCTACGTGCACGTATAGCCCTTCAGCAGCTCCACTCTGTGCACAGAAGCAACAGCAATCAACCACCGCCGTCGCTCACCTTCATTTGCTCCAACTGCCGCCTCCGGCCACCTCGAGCAGTGATGCCACCACTGCCGGATGCAGCTTGAAGCCGATAAGCTCCGGTGGGCTCCTCACGGCCGACCGCACCCTCTTGTGCACGCAGTAGCTCCCCAAACAAGTTGCTATATTTTAGTGAGAATTAATATTTACATTTCTTGCCATTAGAAGAGTTGGAATTTGTAAATCCCTACGGGAGGGGGTGACGTAATAAAATATAGAAATATAATAGCAATCTCACACAACAGAAGAAATCATACAAGTACACCAAGATATTTAGGTGGAAACCCAAATCCGAGTAAAAAGCACCACCTAACCCTCTTGAGTTAGGATTTTCCGATCGACCTAGTCGATCAAATCCGCTAACGTACTACTTTAACAAGAGTAGTACAACCTCAATTACAACCACACTACAAGTACGAGGGTAGCATTCCTCAACCCCTCCTTTTCACAATGAGGACTTTGTCTCACAAAGGAGATGGGAATTCGAAATGCAAATACCCAACACAATTACAAAGATAAATTACAACAGAACCTATAGAGCCACAAAATGAATGATTAAATCCAGCTACTATAGGTAAGGGAACCTCCCTTTGGTGGGAGTACGTCGGTGGGTGCGTGAACTATGCTTTGGCACAACAACACTCTCGTGACATCGGCAAGAGAGCGGGTGCGCAACTAGATTGAAGCTCTCTAGATGTGGAACAAATGCTTGGAGAGCTAGAGCTTCTTCTAGATGATCTTCTACTTCTTTTTGACACAAGAGATGTAGATATATGTTGCTTGGGTGTGTCTAAGTATGTGTTTGCAAGGCAAGGGTCCTTTATTTATAGAGGGCCTAGGAAGGCTTTGGAAGCCCTTAGAAAGCTTCCATAGTCGTTGGGGTTGAACCCAAGGCAAAACAGGCCGTAATCTGAATCATTTATGATTCTGACAGGGTCATTAGACGTCTGGTTCAGGTATAAGACGTCTGGAAAACTAGTTTAAGACGTTTGGGAACTAAGTCAGATGTCTAATTCTAGGCAGGTTTCCTTCCTAACTTTGATCAGACCTAAACAGGGTTCTAGTGCAAAGCCATTAGACGACGTACAGGACATCTAGCATTAGGTCTAGACGTCTAGAAACCTATTGTACTGCAGGAATGGATTCCCAAGATATGTTAACGGCTAGAAAAAATCTGACAAAGGTGATTTTGGCTCACAACGAGGCTCAACGATCACATATCAGATGTCTGGGGTCCTCTACGAACATCTGATATAAGCCTAACAGTTATTTTCCTCAACGTTCACTTTGTTAGCCAATGTTCCACTAATTGGATGTCTGACACAACCATCAGACATCTTCTAAGACGTCTGGACTAAGGTCTGGTCGTCTGATTTCATCAGACAGAACCTACGAAGTCCAGCCAAAGTCATTGGATGTTTGAGTCAACAGTTAGATGACTTAAAAGTTACTATCAAACGTCTGATTTCCATATTAGACGTCTGATTAGGTTGTCAGAACCTTATTTTGATTTTCTAAGTTCTCTACAGAAAACTTAAGTGTCCTAGAGTTGTGTAAGTGTTCATAGGACTACTTTAAGGGTTCTTTGAGGCTCTTTAACATAAGATCTAAGAAAGAAATAAACAGCAAAGAACAAAGTACAAAAATACAAAGTGCAATGAAGCAAGAAGGAAATATATCATATTCTTCATCTCCTTCCTTCTTCAATCTTTCGCTTCTCGTGTAGCTCCTCCTTCTCCTCTGTCAAGCTCTTCCAATCCACCATGGATGCAAGCTCGAATTCCATCTAAACACGTCTCCATTTGCAAATATCCTAAAATCTAACACTTTAAATGCAAATGTCAAATAACGCGTGTTTTGTTATCATCAAAATAAATGATTGTGGTGCTCTAGCACCAACAGAATTTTTATTAAACATTATTTTAATCTGGTGATTTTGTGAGAACCCCTTTCCTCTTTCAAGTAATGCAATATCATCTCATTTAATCATTATTATCTTAATTTAAAGGTGGTTTTGATTCGATTTATAAGTGAAATTAATCGTGACCATCTGTTTTTGACATGTGCAAGTTTCAATAGGTCTATTCCTCCCTGTGGACACAACCCACTCCTTCGTGAGTTGTTAATTTTAATTGTTGACGATTGATTTTCTACCGCTCAATTTCTACTTCGACAACTTATTTCTTTGTGCGAAAATCATTCTTAAGGAAAACGATTCATTAATCCCCACGTGTTACAGGATTTCCCCCACCCGACCTTCTTTGTCACTGTGATTCCAAGTAGAACAGAATGTACAGACTTAAGACCTTAAGTCTACCAATTTTAGCCTAATTTGTACCTTGGATTTCACTTGATTAGAAATTAATTTGACTCGTGACCTAATTTGGAGGTTGGTTGGCCCACAATGTAGACCAACTTCACCTGACCTACCCTAAAGATAACAGAATGAAATATAAGTCAAGACGCAAAAATCACCTTGAATGACTTTCAGTTTATTAGGTCCAAGATTTTAGGATTCAAGTGAATTTAGAGTCTGCTTTTTAGGATTTTGCTTGATTAGATATTTTCAAATAGGGGCTTGGGTAGCACACAAATGCGGGAGGGTTTATTCTCGTTATGTAGGAAAACATGTCCCAACACTTCAAAACCCTAATGTTAAAAACCTTAATTGGTTCTATTTCAAGTCCATTTTGATCTCAAAATGTACGCTTTGGACTTCAAACAAGAAGGTGAGTAGTCCAAGATTTTAGAAATTACGCGTAGTCCCTAATAGGTACAGGCAATTTGGGTAGAGAATTCTAAATAGAATCGCCTTCAAGCTTCAATCAGATGTGAATTTTTCGCAAATCAGGAAACTTGTCTTTTTAAATGATGATTACTATAAAAACAAGGTAGGTGATTCCTAATTGATTATTTCCTTTTTTGTCTTCCCAAGATTTAGAGATTGATTAGGGAATAAAAAGAGATTACCTGCCCCATGACTGGTTGATTTGCACGAAAAATCTCCTCGTGAAGTACTTCACAAAATCACAAGAAACAAATAGGGCAAGTTAGTGCTCAAATATAATTAAATAAAATAGAAAATAGTGGTGAATTACACATTGCTTCCCAGCAACGGCGCCAAAATGTTGAATGCTCTGAATCGGTGTTTTAAAAGTAATGCGCTGTAGTATAGCCGATAAATCGCGTAGAACACTTAAAATTTATAACTCAGAAAAGTCCGAGGTCGAACGTATGGAGCAAGTGTTGCATTCATGCACTAATCTCAATCAAAATATAAATGGGCACAATAATTAAGCCAATAATGGTATGCAATGAATAATATCTAGTCAAAACTGATCTTCAATGTAAAACATGAGTATATCAGGAGTTTGACAAGGCAAAAAGATATCTAAGACAAAATAATGGTGATTTAAATCACCAATTATTAGTTTAGACACACATATATATCAATTACTCAATATCTGAAATAAATGAAAAGTGGCTTGAACCACTTAAGCCAATTTCCATGCCAACCAATGTTTCTACAGTACTATTCTCAAAGCAAATCAGTCGTCACCTTCCTAGGATCAAGCGACTTAACTGTCACGTTCACAGCACAACACAAGGCTTTCAAAGCCTTTCTCTTCTTCTTCTTCTCTTCTTTCCTTCAGCCTCTTCCTCTTCTCTTCTCAACGAGTAAGTGTCGCACAAGGTCATGCCTCAAAGACCAAACCCCCCTTCCGCTCTCTCACAAATCTTCCTCCTCTCTCTCATGAGCCGAGGCATATTCAGATCCATTTACGGGTAACCAGATCATGTATAGTGTCCAAGGTCACTAAGCGTGTGTGGTGACCGAGGAGTGAGCATAAGCGGGTTAGCAGATGTGAGGGGATGAGGGACCGACCCCTCGTGTGCTGGGAGATAAAGCCACAGCGCAAAAACCTTATATGTGTGGTCATGCGCTTCTTAATCAACGAGATGGGACTATGTTGGTCCCCCTCCTTCACGTAGTAGCAGCAGGGGGAACTTTGTCGAATTGGTGTGCTGCTACTGCTGTCTTGGCCGATTGAAGGCTTAAGGATGCACCTGGAGCTGAGCCGCGTCACCTGGAGATGATAGTGTGGATGAATGTGGCCGGTGAACTACAGTTGGAGCCACAGAAGGTGGTGGCGACGATGGTGCTCCGACGAGTACCCTAAAACACGAATATAGGTGGGAAGGCCCCAATCAAAAGATTCTAGAGTGTCACCGGACCACATGGAGTGCGGTGGTGGTGGTCTTGTGGCGTAAGAATGCGTAAGGTGGTGCGTCGAGGTTGGTGAAGGTGGACGACAATGGGTTATTTTCGGTGGGGAGCTAGGGTGAGGGATGGAGCGAAAGAGGAGAGGGCTTTTGAAGGAGGGAGTACAGCAGAAGTTTTGGCATACGTGGTTAGGCGGTTAGAGTTGTGAGGTGACGGGAATGCCTCACCAGAGATGTGGCTGGAGCGAAGGAAGATGACGGTGTGCATGTGGTCGAGGGAGTATTTTTCAGGTTTTTAATAAGGGAAATGACCTAGAGACTAGAAGGGACCTAACTAACCTAATTTAGTTGGACGAAAGGGGGGATTTGCCTACGTCGGTGGCACGCCAGAGGTGGGAAGAAGAAACCTCCGATGAGGAAGAACAGCGAGGAAGAGATGGGTAGAGGGCCCTCGTTGGTATTGCGAGTGGAGGAGCTTTAGGAAGGTAGACCAGTCGGCTATAGTCTGTGACAACTAGCGAAGAAGGTAGGATAAGAAGCTCGTCGGAGCTTGCGGAGATTTTGGCCAGAGAGAGGGGAAGAGGGGAGGAATCCAGCCCAAAACAAGCTAAGGAACTCGACCGTGCAACAGGGTCTATTTATAGGGCTCAAGGAGGCCTTCCAAGGTTGGAAACCAAGCTTGGAAGCTTGGAGCTTACGCACAAGTAGCAGACCAGAACCTTCAAGAGGTTAGCACAAGCTTTGGAGTAGGATTCAAAGCCTCATACATGGCTCAAATGGAAGGCAACTTCCTCAGGAATTCCCCTTTCTATTTTGGAAGATATTCGTCAATCAATCATAGAGATTTCCCCAATCAAAGGCCGTCGGTGAAGTAGGTTTAGGAGTTGAAGGCGGCGGGAACCTGTTGGTTAAGAAGATGATGAAGTTAGGGGGTATTTGCAAGGGATTCAAAAGTTAGAGGCATGTGTGTGAGAGAGGAGTCAGACTGGACCAAAATGCAAATTAGGTCAATATGATCTCTGATTGGGCTCAAATTTTGGTACAAACCTAATTTGGACCCAAGGAATCTGATGGTTAAGTTGGATTTTGGTTGTGACCAATTTTGACTGGATAAATTACGCAGTTACCCAAATTAAGACAACTGTCCGTCTGAGACTCTATTTTAGGTTAAAATGGGTTCAGATGGTCAAATCAAGGATGCCAAACCCTAAAGAATATTTTTCTATCATTCTAGAGGGTTTAGATGAATTTTATCCTAACCAGAAACTCAGTTAATTAAGCGAGTTCATTTTTAGGGTTTTAATTTTAGAGGGTTTAGATGAATTTTATACTGACCAGAAACTAAGTTAATTAAGCGAGTCTGTTTTTAAGGTTTCAGATGTCCATTAATTCTGGAAATGAGTGGAAACCCATTTCAACCTGCATAGACCCACTTATTAGACATTAATGACTAAATGACCTTTAGTAAATCCCTGAGAAAACCTGTGGTTATTCTACATTCATGATATGATGGTAAAATTGTAATTTTAACCCTGGTTTCATGTTAAACTCTCAAAATGGATGTGCAGTGAATTACGGTCCTTTGGCGGTTATGTAGGAACATTTATCATTGGATTATAACTAATTAAAGCTAGATATGACTAATGATGACGTTATCATCAACTACCCTTATATGGATAACCTAATACGATCTACAATCAAGAAGGATACATTGATCCATATCCTTCCCCAGATTACACTACAAATAGGTCACCACCTCTTTATGAACAACCTAAAATGACCTATTATCAGGGAGGGTATCAAGAACCTCAATTCGTTGACTCCCCTCGACTGAACCCTAACCCACCCAACCTTAAACTAAACCATTTGGCTCAAGTAAACCAGGTCCAAGAAAAGGTGTTAGCTAACTTAAGGAATACCATACAATCTTTAGATGCTCAGCCACACCTTGCCCTGAAGAATTGGAGCCTCTGATTGAAATGATTGACGATCTTAACAAGTATTTGTTGGATTGGCTTCAGGATGTTAAGGATAAGGACCCGAGTGAGTTTTTACTTGAGAAGTAATCGAAATTGAGGATGATATTTGTGATTGCTCTAATCTAATCTTGAGATGATTCCCAGGATGAACCCCTGTCAGGAGAGCCAATGTCAAAATCTGTTCAGGCACCTGTAGGGAGGACACGTTTTACAAGACTAGGGTTGACCAGGTTGTTCTAGAGTAATCAAATATGGATGAATTGAATTCTTCACCTGAGATCCCTGAGCCGAGGAACGAGGAAACATATGTCTCCATGGAACAGAAAGTGATTGATGATTTTGAAACACACATTAATGCAGATTCAGAATTCTTTGATTCTAAAGGTGATGAATCATTGTGCAAAGTCTCACCTGAGTTTATAGCACAATTTCAGTGAGATGACTGAGCCTGAGGAATTCGATGAATCATTTGATGGCCCTAAAATTGAGGAACTTGATTCTGTTGGAGCTCGCATGGTGGATTCAGATACTCATTTCATAAAGGATTCAATTCAAAGCCCCATTCCTGAATTACACCCTGTTGAGCATAATGAGGATTCTGTTCTTGAGATCATTTGACCCAAGTCAATTCCGATTCTCACAACTCTTAGACTTGGAAATTTCAGATGGGATGTTTAATATGTAGGAGGTCCCGGAATTTGAAATACTGATTGTGGAGGATGGGAATTAGGAAATGATGATATGGGAAGCCAATTCTGGAGGAAGCAGAAGATAGAGTCTAAGGGTTCCGATTTGTCTGAAACCCCCAACCTCCTACCAGGACCCTTATGACATTTTTTCTGAGGATGTGCAACCCAAGCACAAATTCATTGATTATCCTTTTGAGCTTGATTTCTCTGTTATCTGACTTTTTGGACTTGGGTTGCATCCTTACAAATCGCAAGCCTGACCCTGCTTGCATGCTGATCTTAGGTTTTGGATAATTTTTATCCAAAATCTTAGATATACTCGACCATAGGGCATGGATCTGCACCACAATCTGGTCCACAACTATGGACATCTTCTCTTGGCAAGTCCAAAACTAGATTTTCTTATTCTGATTCTAACCTGCACCTGTGAATTCTTTGTTTCTTCTTATTTTATATAGTGTGCCTAGTTGAAGGTACTAAACTCAGCACGTATACAGTCTGTTTTGATTTCGGAGCTGACCGAGTAATCACGAAATTCAGGTGCTTTCTTTTCTACTTCGCTCTTTGTCATGTCTTTTTAATACAATGAGGACATTGCATTAAATAGGCATGGGGATGGATATTCATCTCTAAATCATTTTATTAGCTCCTTGATTCTTTTTATTTTCTTTTTATTTAAAAAAAATTTGACTTAGGAAAGAGAACGTAGGCTTTAGAAATTTTTCAATCCTAAAGAATAATATTGAATGACCCAAACACTTAAACCCTCTAAGCCTAAGGGCTTAATCAACCCGGGTGTCCACTAAAATGTAGATTTGTTTATTGAGTCCTTTCCATTTGAAAATTCATTTTAAATTGGTTAAATAAGTTGAGATGATAAGTACACGACTTATCAACCCACCCTCTAATTTGAGGGGACTTTAAGTCTAAGCATCTACACATTATTTGCATTGACTAGCTTTTTGGTAGTTTTAGCGAAAATTGGGTAGCTAATGAACCTTCTAGGGTGGTATGGCTGGTAAGTTATCATAGGTAACAGCCCATTGGTTGGTTATCCAAAGTCCAGCCACACGTCCATTCTCTTCCTGCTGCCTTTAGGTAAATCTTAGATTAGGGAAATCACCTACTTAGAAAAAGAAAAAATATCCAAAAAGAAAAGAAAAATAGAAAAGAAGGAAATAAGAAAATGAAATAAACCACACTTTACCGCACGAGTGTGGCTGGTAAATTATCGGTGGTAACAGCTCATCGGCCAATTGTCCAGAACCCAGCTCATAAAAATGCACGTTTAACTCCTAAGCACTTAGGAAGAAGCAAAGAAATAGAATAAATCGAGGAGATATACACTGGGTTCGCCCTTGTGTTGAGCCCATAAAAATAAAAGTATGGAAAAAGCTACCAGTCGGATAGATACACCTTTAGGCAGATATTCTTTTTAAGATCACCTAGGAGCGTAGAAACCTGAAGTCTGTTCTGATTGCCAATCAATGAGTCTAACACCTTCACGAAAATATGCTTAGAATTTAGAGTTCTCATCGAGTCTTGGGTGAGTTGAGTGGCCGTAGAAAGCTACTCCGAAACCCTAAACTCAAAAATCCAAAAAAAATTAGAAAAGAAGAAAAAAAAAGATCCTTCTTTGAATAAAGTGAGGGCTTGAGGCGGTCTGCATTTTGGCAGACACCTGAACACTATTGTGTCTCTGTAGTTCAAGTATTAATTGAAATCCCTAAGTGTTGAAAAATAACTTTTGCCTAAGAAATCCGATTCTAATTCTCTTATAAATAGCATGTAATTTTGCTATGGACTAGCAAAAGATAGGCATGGGGATGTGATGTAAACACATTTATATCACATAAACCATCTATTTTTGCATGTTCTTAGACGTATAGTTGCATCATACATTATAAATATTGCATAACATGCATCATCTTACATTTAGGTTAGATTGTATAAAGTTTAGATTAATTCTCTTTTTGTGGTCAGGTAATAAGGCAATATCATATCGGGGCCTCGGATTGAAGATCCAACCGTACAGATCTGATCAGGGCAATGATCGGAGTTCAACGACTCTAAGATCGCCCTAATCAGACTTCCGTAGTATCAAATGTAGTCCGAGAAATATCAAAGATCAAGAGATCAGGTGGTGTAAATTCGTTTGTCAGACGACATTTCGACTGCACAGATGAGTTCAAATCAACAATTGTAGCCTAACAGCATGAAAATCAGTCCAATTCGACATCTGTGGCACCATCTACAAGACAGAAAAGATGGACTGCCAAGATGGCACCATGTGGTGCCATCTCAGCTGCCCACACCAACCAAAGGCGCCCGCTCCCTCTCTCTCCTCAACCGTGAGATAAGATATAGGCCGATGGATCTTGATCCAACGGCCATGGGCGCACGCACATTGGATGGAAACTCAATGAAGTGGCGACCTTGGCACGTTGGTCGCGCACGCTCTCAAGCATCGCGCAACACATGTTTGAAATGTGCTTCACAACCAAATCGAGCGTGGGCGTATGTTCGGCTAAATTCGGTCGTTGGATGCTTGGCGGACGCTCAATGGAGTGGCCACGTGGCACACCCAGAAGCCGCAGTTTGCGCACGCACGATTGCACGCGTAGATGCAGGCACGCGAAGAAGAGAGGCGCGTGGATCTTAAGCCGTCCGATTGCGATGATCGATAATCGTGGGCTTGTCTGTTGCATGCGTTGAAGCTAAGAAGGTGCGTGGGCGAGCACACCTACACCCACGTTCAGGACCTTAGTGACAAATAAATTCGTCACAAAAAACCCCCTCATTTAATGTTTAAGATGAAATGACCTTTTTGCCCCCTTCAAACTTCACCTATAAATAGCCCTACGACCCCCACATATCCTTCATCCCTTCTTCCCTTCTCAAACCCCCTCCAAAGCTCTAAGAGCTTGTCCCAAACCTGGGATGCTCCATTAGAGTTAAAATTATAATTTTTCCACCTTCTCATCCCCATTTGTGGAGCACCCGCGGTTATCTTCTCACCGCTGTTCAGGAAGCAGATCCTGCTATGACGTCGCCCTGCCCCATCCTCCATCATCTATCTTCGTTCTCCCTCGTCCTGCATCTCACCACATTCTTCCGGGCGCTCCGTCAACGCGGCTCGTCCTCTAAGTAGCCGTCGAGAAGGATAACCTCTCTCCACCTTCTCTTTTATCGCTTTATAGTGTAGATTTCTTGCTTTCTAGTGTAGTAATTAGTTGTAATGAACATCACTCAATGGTTATGAAATTCATGTTTATTCTATCTCTATTTTTCTTTTTTTTGTATCATTCTTTTCTCTCTTCTATTCATTATTCTTTAAGTAGATAGGTAGCGTAGATTCAATTCAATCAGCTAATCTACTTCGTGACAACAAATCAAATGCGATTTTTTATCAAATGTCTGCCTCCCTATATTCGACCCAGAATTCCTTTTAAGCTTCGGTAAATTTATTTATTGATGGATTTTCTCTCAAATTGCACTACAACAACAGGTTTTCCAACCTCAACTCTTTTAGCGTAGATTTTCTGTCTCAACATTTTGGCGTCGTTGCGACAAATTTTCGATACAACAACGATCCATCTCCGATAGTGTCCTCCTTGCTCATAAATTTCTGAATAGATTCCATTCTGCAAGGGCATCCAACAAAATATGCGTGAAGATTGATCTTACAAAAGCCTTTGATGCAATTCATCAACCATTTATTTTGCAAGTACTTCAGTTCCATAGATTTAGTCCCACCTGGATACATTGGATAAAAATGTGTATATGGGATCCTTATTACTCCCCTCTTGTAAATGGATACCTAGCTGGCTACTTCTCTACAAGTAGGAACCTTCCGCAAGGTGATCCCCTATTCCATTTACTTTTTGTGCTTGCTATGAATGTTGTCTCCATTATTCTGGAGCACCAAGTTAAAACTGATCAACTTTCCAAAGCAAAAATAAGGGGTGCCCTTTGTCCCTCACATTTATTTTATGCATATGACATACTTGCAGCAAGGGGGACTTGTGATCAACTAAAGCAATAGCAATCCCTTAAATGTCTTTGCCTTGTTATCAGGTTTGAAGCTTAATGACGCCAAAAGTTGGATTTACCTTCCAAAATATTGCAATAGGCATTTCTCTATATGTCTCACCATTGACATATTAGGACGCCTTCCATGTAAATATCTTGGTGTTCCTCTTACCGCAGGGAGAGGACAAAATCCTAACACTATCTTGGAAGATAAGATTAAAGAGCATCTACAAGACTAGCGGAAAAAAATGCTCTCTCATATGGGAAGGATCTATTGGGTTAATGAGCCATTGAGGGCCTACTAAGATATTGGTTAAGCACATCCTATGTCAAGAAAAAGACTTTGTTGAGGATTTGTAAATGGGTTGCGGATTTCAAATGGGATGGTGGACCACATCTTGTAGCTTGGAAGGATATTTGCAAACCAAAAGAGGAAGGGAGACTTGAGCTTTGTGACTTTGAGGAGCTTCAAGTTATTGCCTTCACGAAAATGATATATTGCCTTACCTCACAGGGGCATTCCATTTAGGCCTCTTGGATCAAGGACAGATATGGAGAGTTCCTAGATGCTACCAATAGCACGGTTGATTCTAATATTTGGCGTGCTATGATAAAAATTAAAGAGTATATCATCCCTCTTTTTTAACGCAATGGAATTTGGGATTGGCCCCATAACTCTAAAGGTGAATTTGATTCTAAGGACACCGGGAACTTGTTGCATAAAAAAACCAACTACAAACAAATTTGGAAGGAAATTTGGGATAATTCCATCCTCCCAAAATGGAGCTGTTGTCTTTGGCTTGCCATAAAGAATAGGTTGCTTACCGCTGATAGATTGCTATCTTGGGGGATCCTCTTAGACCCCATCTACATTCTCTGCAATATTCTCTTGGAATCAAATATTCACATATTTCCAATATTCCTATTCCAAAAGAATATGGGACATACTGGATGGATAATTTTCTCTAGTTTTCTCTAGTGAGACCGTTGCCCCACTCCTTTAAAGGCCTCTCATGCACAGATGTCCTATTATTTGGAAGGACGATTGCCAGTCTTATATGTTATGTATGAATTAAAAGAAATCAAAAATATCATAGGTATTTTCCTCTCTTCGTCGATGTTCTTACAAGATTGATCAATCGTAAGATGTTACTTTTATTTTAATTATTATTTCCTTCCTATTTTATTATCCTTTGTTATTATGTAGTTATACAAAGAAATATTTTTATATTATTTTAGATCGATTAGCCTTTCGAATAATATATTAACCAGTACTAGAAAAAAGAAAAAGTTGGGATTACAACATGCATCGATGGCCATTGATTGCACGCAAAAGTAATTTCATGTGCGAGTGGCTCAAAGAAATCCTGAGGTTGCTATCAATGATCCTTCACTTCATGAAGGGAACGGATCCAGTAGACACAAAAAATAAAGGAACGTACGGTTCTAAGTGTACGCGGCAGACCTGAGCATTAAAAAGTGAAAAAAATAAATAAATAAATAAATAAGCGTACATCTTAACATATTTTATAATACGTGAAGTAAGAGTGATAATTTTAATTAATGAATTTTAAATTTTTATTGACAAAAATTATTTTTTTATAAGTAAAAAGTATTTTTCATACATGGAAAACATCTTTTATAGGTAAAATATCATTTTTTATATGTGAAATATCATGTTCCAAATGTAAAATCATTTTCCACCGGTGTGTTTCCATTTTTAACTGGTGTATTTTGATTGTCAACCGATATATTTTACTTTTCAACAGTTGAAAAAATCATCCTCCCAAGTATTTTTTTAATCGATGTATTTTCATTTTCAACCGATATATTTTTATTTTCAACTGATATATTTTGATTTTCAATCGGTGTATTTTCATTTCCAATCGATATGTTTTGATCATGAGGATCTGTGTCGCGAAACGTGTTGCAACGTACATTTCCATACGTCCAAAAAAAAGCATCTTCTTCCTAATTAGTGGTTTCAACCGGTATTTTTTAATTTTTCACCGATGAAAATTACTTTTCGTAGGTGGAAAATCACTTTCCATAAATAGAAAATTATTTTTCAAGTAAAAAATTATTTTACACTGATAAAAAAATAAAATACACCAGAATATTTTCATTTTCCATCAATATATTCTGATTTTTCATCAATGAAAAATTATTTTTCATCCATTTAAAAAGATACATCGATATATTTTAATTTTTCATAAATCATAAATCACATTTTTTTAGATAAAAATCATTTTCTTCAAAAAATATGTCATGGAGTACTTTTTTTTTTCCCTTGACAGTGATAAAACTCAGAAGTTTCTTTTTGTTTTTTGAAGTGAATTGTAAACGGTGACTTTTGACACTCATGCATGCGTGAGTAGTGACCCACCCATTACAAATATATATATCACCCATTATATATATATATATATATATATATATATATATATATATATATATATATATATATATTCTTTTTTTTTATTTTATTTTTGGCTTCTCACGTCCCACTTTAAATTAGGATCTTCCCATGAATTGCTGGTGGCATGGCAACAATGTGCCGGCACAATTATTAACAGGAGCCCCACTGAGATTTTGGTTTCCCCACATAATTTATTGATGAAGTCCCCAAATGAATGAGTAATGCGGTTTCTAACGTCTATGCCCCCACTTGATTTATGGTGCCCCAAACCATATGGCCTTAAATATACATCAGTGCGCTATCTGCTAATTGTTGCGGCTTCGTTAACCATTTGTTTCGCCATTAATTAATGGCCATGATCTATTTCTCTGCGGCGGATCGGATTCAAGCAAGAAACAAACTCAGTATGGAGCCAGTGGATGCATGTAATGGTCTCAATTGAGATTTTTGGAAATGTTTAACCCTAAACTAACCATTTTGGCATGATGAGTAATTTTGAAATACTAGCTTATGTTTGTTGTGAAGCTCAAAGGATAAGCTAAATTACGAGCTAAAATTAATATTGCATACTTAAGAGAAAGGATCTTACACGAGTGCCCTTAACTCTTCTGTCTCTTTTTTTTTTTTTTTTTCAAGTAACAAATACACCTCCACTTCTACCCATAATTTACACTACATATTTTCACCATTTAGATGTTTTATTGGGACTAATTTGGATGAAGGGATTGATTTCATTGAATAATTTTCTTACGGTTGGATTATCCTTTATTTTTTGTTTGAAAGTTATAAAGAATTAACATGTGACCGTTTAGAAAGTTTCTGAGTTAACTTGTAAAATTACATAGGATAACCTATAAAAAAAATTTATTCCACATCAATCTCAAAATAATTTATCCCATATTAAATCCTCTTAACTCGAATCAAAATATCCTTCCATTAAATAAGATTAATTCTTATTTTGATAAACTATTCCCTTACCAAATTAAATCTTAGAGCTAATAGAATTTACTTAAAAATAAGAATGTGCTCAATAAATAAAGAGGAAATTGCTGGATGATAGTGATGCGAAGGAGGAGGTGGAAGGTGAAAACAAAGGCCTAAGGGTGAGCAAGGGAGAAAATAAATTTTATATGATCCTAAATGAAAAGAAATCATTTACTTTTAAAACCATTAATGCCAATAACTTTTAGAACATCTAAATGAAGAAATATACAGAGTAAATGGGATAATTTAATTTCCAAGGGTATCTGTGTGAATAAAAGAAATGACTCTGACGAGGTGATTTAAGGGAATTAATTAATAGATCTTGCTCTCGGAATTCATTCTGCTTGGGAAAAGGTCATCTTATGAGGAGGCATCATCTTCACGCATCAATGCCCCCACAAACAAATCTTAATTATATTGCTATAAATATGTAGATGCAGCCACTTGACAATTAATCGAATCAATGGCTGCTGCCTGGTTACGAAGGGTAACTTTGCATAAGCCACTACAATTACTCTTACCTTCCCTTCTTCTCATTTTAAGAAGGAAAAGTGAAGCCGACTACTTTCCCTTATTTCTTTGGACAATATTTGGAGACTGAAACCTGCATCACCTACTAAGGTGATTTTCCTTTTTTGTTACTCTACCTTCCCTTGCACCAAACTGAGAGGGAAATGGAGCTAGTGATTCCTATATATGAGGGTTGGACTGGCTGTTTCGGTAAAATCCTACATCCACAGTTATTTCAAAGTGTGGATAGTCTCACGGAAGTAATCTTACATGGTAAACTCACTAAGGTTAAGAAATACAAAATAAAAACTGATGGCAAGAATCATCTTTAGCACTAAAACCCTACATCCCCGATGATTCAAGTGGGGTGATTGTTACCATTAAAATAATCCCACTCATTAAACACATTTAAATGAGGCACAGATTAAAGGATTCAGAATTACTACTTGCAACTTAAAATAAATCATTTGAGTTCTTACATGCATATACCGGTCTCAAGATGAGTTTTCACCTCTACCCAAGCGCCACCAAGATGTCTTCAAGGCCTGCTTATATTGGGAAGAATTCAGATGTCTCATGTGCTTTGATGTGGCACGTCTGTTTTGGTAGTTTGTTGCATTGACTGGACTATGCTAGGCTACAAGTTATGATCCCTCCTTTTTAGATTAGACCCCTTAACCCTTACACAACCCCTCCCCACCCCCGTCGACTCTTGAGAGAGTAGGATGAATAAGATTAACTACTGCTTTTGTAAAAAAATAAGAAAGTTATCCGCTTTCTTTCTATGAGATTGATAGACTTAAAAGGTCAGACTTATTACACTACATATCATTATAGACAGTAACGATTATCTTTCTAGGCATTTCAGCTGGATACAAATATGACAATTCTACCATTATTGGATTGGCCTATGCAAATTCCTGGAGTGTCGATCTTCAAAATTGGCTTCTCCTCCGTAACCTGCGACGTCTGGAAGAGTCCACTTTTTGGCAAATATGTCCTTAGAAGTTCTAGGGAGTATGCTGCAATATGACTTCATTGAGAGGTCAAGGCACCTTGAAAGACCCCAACATACATGAGGTTGTTACCCACAAGAAGTGTGATTACCATACTCCGGAGGTTGCGTTCGTTTCGTTGGGTTCCCGAGGAGAATTGCAGTTGGGCCCGTTTGGTTGGGCAGTGAGGCACTTTACTTCGCAACGCCAAACCAAACAGCATATGGGAGGGTATATTTTCAAGATCACTGCATCGGTGTCACTAAATTAGGTGTAATAGTTGAGTTAACGTGTTATGTATGAAGATTTAAGGTGCTATAGTATCCCAACCTATAACACTATTCATCTTATCTATACCATATCACCTAATCAACCCTTTTATTTCCGACCCAAACACAGCAGTAGAGAGCATGTCAGGCTGACCATTGAACAGGGCTCCTATTTGGATCAAGATTCAAAAATTTTGAGAATGCTCAACGTGAGCCCTACTGATTTCTTTTCTAGTCCACATGTTTCTCGCCTATGGCAGTTGCTTTCAAAGCCAATTAAAGTTAGGAAACTTAATTGAAACTAGGACAAAGTTACCAACTTAAAAAAACAGAGAAATCCCGCATCTCCTCCTAGAAAGAAAACACACTGAGATGACCATTGTCGGTCCATTATTTCCATGGACTTGCACACCGCAAAACTTTATCGATTTACGTATTTGGACCTACATGTGTCATGCTTGGGCCTAGTCAAGTTAGGGCTACCATTGATCTATTGGGGCAAGCTATCGGTTGGACTACTCAAGCCGGGCAAGTCGGCCCACCAAATGCCTGGCCTTATTCGGAGGACATTGACAAGAAGATGCCAAAACTTAACTCAGTGGATCGCCTAAATCTTTTGCTGTATTATAAGAATGGTACGGTGCATCCAACCTATGGTCCAAGAATTAGCCCTCTTTATATGAGAGGATTGTGGGCTCTGCAGCTATAGATCGGCCTGCAAATAGAAATAAGCAAGAAGTATCCATGTTACTGGGAAGATTCCAACATCACCCATTATAAAACCCCTTTAAAAAAATGTAATAGAACTAAAATTTACTCAACTCTGCCTCTACAACATCGAGGGTGTTAAAAGTTTGCTCAATATTCTGATTATATTTGCAGAAATGCCAACAAAAGCACAACCCTATTTTACTCCTTGGCAATTTCTATTGCTGTAGATTTGAGGGGCATGATTTGAAATATAGTCAACCCTGATGAATGGTGCACATTTCTTCTCCACGGATTCAATGGAGTTATTCTCTACTGAAAATGAAACATAGGCCAAGTGGGGTCATAACATCATTGCCACCCGCGCAGAGGAATCAACACATACGGTAGAGAACTACACCAATAGAGCAAGGAAGGATGCATGCATACCGTATATCCATGCATGCCTATGTGCACGTACGCACATGTTTTTCTTGTGTTCGTGTGTGCGTGCTCTAGGGAGATAGCATATCAAAATTCTTACTACCAAGGTTTGTTAAACTAAATTCTGTTCAAAAATAAACAATGCAGATTTCTCTGTTCAGTTCTGTTTTAAGTCCACAAATGAGATGTACAGGAGCCCAGTAAGGTTCACATTCCACATAAAAGTGTCTCTCGTGCAACCTACCTGCCTCTCAATGTTAACAAGAGGATTGATGCTCAGCAGCTCAAGTAGAGGCTTCATGTGGAGGCACTCAAGAACTAACAGTAGGGCTCCACAAAATCATAATAAAAACAACAGTAGCAGTATTGGTAGGATGACTTCAGCAAAAGATTGGAAGAACACTCTAAAGAGGGATGCACAGGAGTTATGTATTTGATAACAATATTTAATCTACTCTCTTCTCACAGAGTGGATAGTCTAATCTGGGGAGATGGGGATGATATCTAGATTTGAGTCTTTGGTTCCTTTAAGACATACAAGGCAGCAGAAGCTTCTCCTTTAAGGAAGGCGGTAAATCATCTTTTTTCCCCATGAAAACTGGTTCATTTCTTCATGCTTGGCTTGGGAGTGGAAAATGTAATATCACATGAACACCCTCAAAATATAATCACATAGAAAATTAATGAAAGTGATATACGAGTGAGAAAGGTTGAGAATCCTTACTTGAAACTTGGACTTAAACATCTTGAATGGCAGCCTTTGAGTCGATAGATTCAAATCAAATAGACTGTCAGGAACAATATCTCTAAGATCAGACATAGGCTTAGCCTAATTTGTGTGCCATGCATGGCAAGCGATACACGATAAAAAGGTGATAGCAAGAACTAACCCAAAAATTAGCACAAGCGCCTCTAAGATACTACATTCGTAGTTATTTCAAAGTACGGAGACTCTTCAAAATAACCCCACATGCTAAACTCATTAAGGTTAACAAATACCCCCATTAAAAAGTAAGAACAAGAACCACCTCTAACACTTGCACAGACATCTCCACAATCCTATATCCCTGGTGATTTCTAGAGGCAAGATTGTTGTAAACTATCCCGCACACTAAAGTCATTTAAGTGAAGTATGGATTAATAAAAATTTGGATTGCTACTCGCAACTTGGAATTGAACATTTTGAGTTGCTACAAGCATGGATTGGCCCCAAAATAAGTTGTCGGGTTTTTCTCTATTGGTAGTAGGCTTTAGGGTCGATTGATTACACCACAAATAATTATGACAAATAAGAATCATTTCTCTCATGCAACATGACTTGTTACAGGATTGCCCTTTGCAAATTCTTAAGAGTTCATTCATCCTTAAAATGCACTTCTCTACACTGTAATCACCATCTTGGAGTCAACTACTTTGGCAAACCACACTAAATCTTGCCCCAACAATTTTATTCCCAACAGTTGCATGCAGAATGATGGCATCTTTACCACAGAAGTTCTAGCATGCCTGTCGCCAAAAAACAATATTATGATGACTTGATGATGGCTTTGGGAGGTCGAGGCAGCCTAAAATATCCCAATACATAGATTTATGCACAACAAGTGTGAATACTTTCATGCATAGGTCGCGTTGGGTTCCCAAGGAGAATTGCATTTGGACCTGTTTGGTTGGGTGAAGAGATGCTGCCAGGACTGATTTCTACAATACCAGACTAAGCAGCATATCGAGGGTATGTTTGCAAAACCACTGAAATTGTATCATAGTTCTTTCTTTTGAAAGGACAGGTATCATGTTCCTGCAGAGAGCAGGTTGGCTAATCATGGAACAAGGTTCTTGCATGGCAAGTGAATGCCTAACCCAAGCTCACTTAATTCGATGATTTTAAGGGAGACCAACAGATCTTGCTCTCAGATTCCAATAGGAATGAGTCATCTTATGGGGATACATCATCATAAACTATATGCATCAGTGTCCCACAAACCAGCCCGTTGCAGCAAATAAATCTTCATTATATTGCTACCAATATGTTGGCAGAGTCACTCGCCAAGAAACTGCATCAATAGCTGATGCCCGGTTGATGATATGAGCGCGTAACTTCACAGAAACCACTACAGTTGTCATACATTCCATTGCACAGATGTGAAAGGAAACAGCAATCAGACATTCCTATCGGGATTGGAATGGCTGTTGCCACGCTACATTTTACCTTACCTAAGAGGAATTGCAACATTCTAATAAATGCAATAAATGACAGCAATGCTTGCTCTTTATTCTCCAAAAGTTTGATGGATACCTCCCACTGCCTCCTTTTTAGAAATATTATATCTAGATTCCTGTTTGGGAGGATTTTAAATTTCAAGAAGGTAATTTTTTATTCAAAAGGTGATTCATTTCTTCCATACTTGGCCTTGGAGAGGAAAATATAACATTGCATGCAACACCTTCTAAATAAAATGACATAGAAAAATCAAGAAAGTGAGGTACTAGTAAAAATAATTGAGAACCCTTATTTCAAACTCGGATATAGGCATTTGGATTATTGTCGTGGGTCTGTAGATTCAAATCAAAGAAATTGTCAAGATCATTTTTTTATCACAACAAAGACAGTCTTAAACCTAAATTGTGTGCCACGCAATTACAAGCTATACACTACACAACAAGGATGGCAAGAACCAGCTCAAGCACTTGCACAAGCAGCACTGAAATCCTACATCTCTGGTTATTTCAAGTACAGGAGGTTGTCATAAAAATAGTCCCACAAATGAAATTAATTAAGGATAAGCACTTCTGGCATTTGCACAGGCATCTCCAACTCACACAATAAACTCATCCTGCATCCCTGGTTATTCTAAGAGGGCAGATTGTTATCAAAATAATCCTACACGTTAAACTCATCAAACCAAGGAAAGGGCTGTAAGAGTTGGGGATTGCTATTGCAACTTGGAATTGAGCATTCTTGAGTTGTTACATGCAAGTTTCAGGTCCCAAAATAAGTTCTCGGGTTTTTTCTTGATTAGAGTGTTCCCTTTATGGCCGATTCATTACCCTGGAAAAAGTTTGAATTAATAAGGATCATTTCCCTTGCTTCTTCCAGATGCTAATATGAGTTGCTACTGGATTGCCCTACGCAAATTCTTTAAGTTTGTTGATATTCAAAATTTGCTTCTCCACACCAAATTCAGCTTGCGGAAGAGTCAAACTATTTGGGCAAACCACACTAAATCTTGTCCTAATGATTTTATATTTTTAACGGTTGGGTGCAGAATGATGGCGCCTTTACTATTAGAAGTTCTAGGAAGCCCGTTGCAACATCCACTGTTATGGTGAACTGATGACTGCTTTGGGAGGTCAAGGCATCCTAGAAGATCCCATTTTATATGTGGTTATAAGTGCAAGCAGTATGACCATCATAGTGCATAAGTTGCACTTGGTTCCTAAGGAGAACTACATTTAGACCCATATGGTTGGGCACTGCATTAAAACATGACAGCATATAGGAGGGTGTGTTAGCAAAATCACTGTACCGGTATAATGTTTCAGTGAAGAGCACATTGGCGGCAGGGCTGAGCATCATGTAGGGCTCTTTTGCAACCCAAACTTATTTGATTAGGTAGCCTTGGGAACCAAGTCATGATCCAAAAATTTGCAATTGCTTGACCCAAAACCAGCCCATTTATTTTTCTAGATTTAATTTTGTCATTAGACAGGTCCACTTGTTGCTTGCTTGGCAATTATTTTCAAGGCTTAAGCTTAAAGAACTTGATTAAAACCAATAAGACAAAGTTCCCAACTTACAAAACAGATAAATCTTACTCTCTCTTTGGAACACACAGCCAACTAACCACATTGCCACCCAGCTTACCATATCTATGGACTAACACACCTCTCAAATTTTAATCAGTGTATGTATCTCAGCCTATAAGGGTTGTCTCAGGCCTAGCCAAGTTTGGTTTGTCCTCAACCCAAGGCCAGCCATTTAATAAATGGACAGAACTCTCAACTCAAGGTAATTCCAAGTTCAAGCTTGGGTCAAACCAGGTTATGCAAACTGGGCAGGCTGGCCCAGCCAAATGCTCGGCCTTTGCAAATGAGAAACAGTTGCCGCAACAAACTTCTTGATAGAGTAATTTCTTATTGTACTATAACAATGCTATCATGCATATAAATCATCCCGGGACGATAATACAGTCAGGGAATTTCCCCTCTTCAAAGAGGCAATAGCCCTCACTAATCACTATTGACATGGGAGTCCCTACCTCACCGAATCAGGCAAAACCCATGAAAGGGGGCTGGGGGCCGATAGGCAATCAATTGCCCCTAGGGTTCCTCAATGGCATCTCAGTGAAACAGACTCCAAGGTATAGTCCAAAGAAACTCCCAACAAGCGATCCCGTCATAGAACAATAGCATGGGAGCAAAGGGGGTTGCACTAGGATCGAGGAGTGGGAACATATCCAACCCAAAGGAGAGCCCCTCTCCCTGAGTTGAAGACCTGAAATTAAAGTTGAAAGGATCCAACTAAGTGCCAGCACAAAAGCAGGGTTAGTTCTTTAGGTGGAGAGCCATGATGGGTAGGGGAGGTAGAACAAGGCCACAGATCATGGGGGCCATTGTGGTACCTACCAAAGAAAATTCATGATCTTCCCACAACACTTTGCCTGCTGAAATTGTCACTAATTTGAATCTCACCATTTTTTATTCCCCAAAATGTCCCTCACTAAAGCGGCAACACTCCATTGCAGCAATAGCATCAGACTCCAAAGAGGAAATTGTCCCTTCATAAGCACCCACCCTTCCATCAACGATAGACCAACAACACAAGCCTCTTAGCCCAAGAAGCAAAGCCTCCACTCAAGAGGTAGCACATGATTCCCAATGGACCTTCAACACAGTTCCATGTCTTCTACAGCAAAGAGCAGAGAAAAGCCCTTGTGAGAGATCTCAAGGTGTCTCTACATATCAATAAAGCCCAAAAAGGCAACAACCTCATTAACGGTTGCCACCTTACCACTAGGGAGCCTCTTAGAGCCCCCATTTGAACCATTAAAGCCTCACAAACTCTTGATTGGCATTTGCTAGGACTCCAAAAGCCTCCACCAATCTTACAGATAGCAGCTTTGTGGCCAAGGCCATAGCAAGCTCAACGACAACCTATACAATGGCATGGATGCACCATATAAGGCAACGACAGCATTGCACCTGCTGTTAGGGCTATTAAGATCACAGTCAATGTCTAACCACTCGCTAACCATCTTCCTCAAAGGCATTTTACCCAAAAGCATTGACGACAACCTCCTTGAGGGAATGTCCTTGCTCCCATACAAGAGAAGAATCCCAGCCTACTCTAGCTCTTGCTCCAGCACAAGAAAAGCACTCTCGTTCTCACTCCACTCGTTCTTGAGAAAGCGCTCCTAAATAAAATTCTTCAAAAGTTAACGAGTATTGAGTTGGATACGGATACATGGATCTTACACGTTGATTTGTTTATCTTTGAGGGTTTATATATTGTACATATGCCCAACCTTTTCTTTTAAAAAAGGCATTCCTTGCATTTTTCTCTTTGTTTTATTGATGATAGCATAAGAGCTAGTGAATGCTAGGGATAGTGTGTTTGCATAGTTTTCCCTTGATGTTGAGGCTTCTCCATGATAATCTATGCATACAATGTGAACGTCTTCATGATGGTGTTTCATATTATATTTAAGCTAACAGAATGAGATCTTAATGGACCAAGATACTTTTTAATGTAACCACAATTAATATCACTATGGACAAGCTAACAAGCACAATGTCAAAAGTGAATTACAAGCCACACCAAGATCAAGCTCATGGTTATCCTATTCATGTTGATCACCATTCCAAGTCCATATCATGGTAGCGACCAATTGAAACCTGAAAATAGATTCGCGATGACTATTTAATATGTCATTTGACTAGTCAGACTAGGAGCCAGGTTTATGATATGCAGGTTGATCACCTCCAGCCAGTCAACAAAGGACCTAATTGACTTTTCCAAAAAAAGGCAAATAACCCGATTGATCAAACAGAACTCGTGCAGTAATCAAGCCTAAGACAAGTTCTATCCAAGCGATCAAAAGAAGACCTAACCAGCCAACCATCCAATGTTGGGGCACTAACTAGTTCTATCCAACTGCCTAGGAGATCTGACCAGTCAACCAGGCTTGATGCTTATGAGTTGTCTATGTCCAACTAGTTGGACACTTGACTGGTTGAATAGTTTAAGGACCTTTTTTGTCAGTTGGGATGGTTTTGTCCAAGTAGTTTTTTCTAGCTTATTTCAAACCTCCATCTAGCGAAGAGGAACTTGATTGGTATTAACCTATATGCAATGTTATTGGATGAACAAAGCGTAAAAACTAAGAAAACCTGGAATAGACATCCTGCAAAGTTCATTGACTGTTCAGCAATGGAAGCAACAACAAAAAAGTGAAATGAACATAGAAAAACCTGTTAAAGCATTTGCTTCTGTTAGCAGCCTCAACTTTGATTCACGTCCTAGTTAAACTTAATGCACTAAAAGCAAAAAATGACAGCATTTTACCCTCAAAAAGATAACATAAGCTTCGTTAATTACAAGCAAATTACCAGTAACAGAACCTGGAATCAAAACTAACTCCCCACAGTTTACAGACAAAGGAAGGAACAAAAATAAAATATATTCTGAAGAAATCTTCAGTAACCTCAAAAATACAACTCCGCTGTGCCACAACATCATAAAAAAACTAAACCTTGTACAACAATTGCATATCTAAGTAAGCATCATCATAAGCTACCTATTGTTAGCTGCGCCTGAATCTACTTTCTGGCAGCCATCTTTTTCCTAATTTCATGAGCAGTGTTGAAAATGCCCAACGTAGGTTGGTTGCATACAAAGCACTTCTTGTTCTTGGAATGATGCTGCAAGCAAAACAAAAAAAGAAAGACTTAGTTTGGTCATATATGCATAAAGACAAACAAAGATAAGACATTTGGTGATGGAAATACTTTTTAATTGCAATTTGATTTCCTTCCTTCAACTTTGAAAATCATCAAGATTGGTCCTAAAGTAAGTCAACTTTTTTTTTTGAGATGGTAAACGTAACCTTATAAGAAGATTAAATAACTCTTGCTCTTGAGATAAACATCAATGTCATTAAAACATTATCAAAATTATGTTGATACTTCCACATATTATAGGTAGCACAGGAGACCTCTATTTTTTTCCCCAGCATCTTTATATACTGCCTAGCTTTCAATTGGCCTTTGACCATCAATTTTTTTTTGAAAGGTGAAAGGATGATTATCGGATGATAACCACCTAAATTGATTGAACAAGGGGACAGTCCCCTCTGACCATCAAATGAAATATAAATAACCTGTCTTCCTTTCTTTGAAACAAGGAGCACTTCCAGTTTGTCCATGCTTCAAATCCTTTTGTCTTTTTATTTTTTTAGCATATTACTATATCTCTAGAGTCAATAATTTCCTATAAATGAATTCATGAAAAGCTTGAACAGCTAGAAAATGGCAAAAAATGTCTTTCTACATTAGAATATTCTGCTCAAGCATTTAGCATTACTGATAAGATAAAGAAAGCTGAATAACACTGTTGTATTTATCCAACTCAAAATCTGACAATGATTAGAAGGACCAACCATTTATTACTCACTTCATGATTTGCACATATTCAGCAGGGACAATTTTAAAGAGCAAACCTTTCAAAGGGGAAAAAAGTTATAACAGTCACTTCTGCTTTGAGATTATAACAAATTAGGACTAAAAATAGAAGCTGTAAAAGTTGCTCACATGCTTAAAGAGCTGTTTACCACTCGCAATTACTTCATGCTGTTGAGTGGTTGGGTATATGGATCTCAGGTGGAACCATGAATCCCTTGTCTTTGTATGATGTATACCCACCTCCATTTGTCCTTTAGCAAAACAAAACCCTGATTGCACAAGTTAAGAGCTCCCACAATTTACCCTTCCACTGTGGATGATCAGATAAATCACATGTTGTCAAATGTGTGTCAAATGTGCAACTGATCTCCATGTTTGACTTTCTATATGATATCAGTGATTTAAATGTTGGTGGCAACATACCATCGAAATGGGAATTTTCTAAGCAAGGCCATAGCGACATGAAATATGTGTTGAAATACATGGATATCAGCAAAATTTCACCATGTGCCGACCATTTCAACCCATATCAAGGTTCCTCTTTATAAATTTTTCAGTGTTTTGCCAATATTTATTGGCATAAGGGATGATATTTGATCCCGATTTCAAATATCACCGGTAATATTTAATTCAAAACTCAAATATATCACTTGTCCATGCCTACATATCATCGATGCAATTTAGTTTAAGGGGAGACATGTAAACTTTTACATGACCTTTCACGTTAACATACGTTTGTGCTTTATATTTTATAGTGTGAAATTAATTTATTCTTTTACATGAAAAATAAAAAATGAAATTAAATGTAACTTAGATATAATTTATAATGTAAATTAAAATGGAATTAGTAGTTTAGGAATTGAAGTCGAAGGCACATTAAAGAAGCTAGATGTATAGGACTTAATTGAAATATTTAAATAATATTGAAGCATAAATTAAAGTAATAAACAATAATGGAACGCTTGGATTACGTGGAAATCCCACTCACAAGGAGCGGGGAGAAAACCACAGGAGAAGCACCCTATGAGCGTGATTTCTTTGTATTTCTTCTCAAAGATAAATGAGAGGAGTACACGTCTATTTATAGGCCACCACTTACACACAATGTGCACATTTTCCAATGTGACATTAAATAACCACTCAATTCTCTCAACACTCCCCCTCAAGTTGGAGCATGAAATGCTCAACTTGTAACACAAAGAAACCTACTCTATACAGGCGGGAACATACGTTGGAGTTGCTTAAGGAATTGTGACTGTTTCTGAAGATCTAGCGTTGATGGCTCTCCACTCAGTATCCCTGAAAAGGGTCTTCCTCTGAAGACCTCGAAGCTGCATCTTCCACATAGAAACTGACTGGGTCCTTCCTCTAAGGACCTCAAAAAAGGATCTCCCTCTCTTTGGAAACCTCGAAACTCTGGACCTCCCAGAGTTTGGTTTCTCATGTGAATATCAGCTACTAAACAAGTCCTTAGAGGCATCCGATGTCACCTTAATTGCTGGAGGATGCTATCGTGCCTTAGGATTACAACAAAGGGATTACCAAACGGGGGTGACTATAATGGCTTCCACACTCCCCCTTTCTCCCATACTTGTATGGGAGAAAAAAAAATAATGACGAGAAGAAAATAAAACAATAAAAACTGAAGAAGACTTCTCCGCATCTTCTCTCAACCATAAACATCATCATCATTTTTTACCCTTTTTTTCACGGCATTTTTTTTCTTCTCTTATTTTTTTCTTCTTCCCTTCTCTTTTCTTTTTCTGTTTTTACCTTCTTTTTTTCTCTTTTCCTTTTTTTTACTCCACATCATTTTTATTCTCCTTTTTCTCCTTTTTTTTCTCTCTTCATTTTCCTCATTTCCCTTCTTTCGTTCCCTTTTTTTTAAAATACAATTCAACAAGAACCAAACAACCCAACAGCACAACCGAGTCACCCGAGTCCACCACACTCTCTCCGTAGGGTTCAGAACAACCCAAGCACAGCTGCGCCTCTACGTCCTCGCCGCCAGTGCCGCTTCTCCATCTCGTGCGCTAATACTCACGAGCACTGCCTCCTATGGAGCATCGGTAGAGTTGTTGCGTCGCTTCACAGGGTAGAGGGAGCGCTATCACCGCTTGTGGAGCGTCGGTGGAGGTGCTGTGCTCAAATCGAGCCCACGAGCGCCGCTGCACTCGGTGTTGCTTCTCCTTTAGGGCTTGTCCATCGCCAACTCCTGCCACTGTCGCTATCGTCATCGTCGCCATCTCCATCGCCTATCTTGCGTTGCCAGATCTGGATCTTCGCCTCGTGCACGCGAGATTGGCGCTGTGATCCTCGTCGAGGATCACTCCACCTGATCACAATGCGACGCTTATTCTCCACTTGCCCAAGTCTCTGAGCGACGCCTCTTTGCAAGCGACGCTGCAGAACATGACCCACACGTAAGGGTCAACTTAGCGGTCTTCTTTTCTTTCTCGAGCATGAGCACCTCAATGACCTCCTCTCGCTGTAGTTTTTTTTTTTAATCGAAGCAGGGATCAGAGATGGCGATCGCTGCTATTGCTTTCTGATCGTGCCATCGTGCCACCAAGATGGCACCATGAACAGTGATTGATGTGGCAGTCTCGCTGCCCCTCTCTTGACCACAGGGCAGCGCCATCACCTTCCTCGAGCAACACTGTCGTGGTGCTTCACCGGTGCTCTTGCACCCTTGCAGCATCGCCTGGAGGGTTGCCCTAATCAGAAACCCTAGCGAGGGACAGATCACCTTGCCATATACTCCTCCTTGATTCTCCTTCAGATCAAGATATTGGAACTCCAAGAACAGAATAATGATAAAAGATAATAATTTAAAGAATAAACCCAAGAATCGAACTGCTCTAGTACCAATTTAAAATATTTAAATAATGCAAAAGTATAAATCAAAGCAATAAACAATAATGGAATGCTTGGATTTACATGGAAACCCCACTCACAAGGAGCAGGGAGAAAATCACGGGAGAAGTGCCATATGGATGTGATTTCTCTGTTTTTCTTTTCAAAGATAAATGGAAGGAATACACACTTATTTATAGGCCACCACTCGCACAAAGTATACATTTTTCAATGTGACACTAAATAACCACTCAATTCTCTTAATATTGAACTTAAAAATGAAATTAGTAGTTTACTACCTAGTACATGCACATATAAATTACTAAATGTACATGAAATTAGTAATTTAGTACATGTAAACTAAAAATGAAATTAATACATAGCATGTGTGTATCAAGTAATTTAAAATGATTTTTTTGTAGAAAAAGAAAATTCAAAATTTAAATTAGATGATTAGAAATTAGGTAAAAATGCATTGTAATATATTATGTAAAATAAAACTACTACATGTATATTTTTTGATAGGAACTACTACATGTAGATTAAAAATCTAAATGCAATGTAGTGCATAGTATTATTTGTATCATAAAAATGTACATGTAGTGCAGTGTGTAGTATTATTAGTATCATAGTCTTTACTCCTTAGAGATAATGGATGCTCATATGTGTCAGATCCTGCACGACATTCTTAGTTTTTCTTAATTCCAAAATATCTACAATTCAATAAGGTACTTGCAATTTTCATTTTATCTTTTAAATTTTTAATTTAGATGTATTGTAAAATACAAATACGTACTTCAATTTGACTTTAGATATGCATGGTTTATTTGAATATGTGTTGATTCAATACTTGTATTTTCACATGTATGCCCTTCTTGCATAACATTTTAAGGTTTAAGTTAATAATTTGTAATTTACTTGCAATTTTAATCATTTTAAGTAAATTCTATCGACTTTGTCATCATGCATTGACATGCCCTAGAAATGAAAAAATTTTAATCCAACATCAAAACATAGGCATTTCGATAGTGTGCCCTCTACATGCCTCCAAAATGCACACTTGAAAATTTATCAAAACAACATCGAAATTGGTATTTAAAATCTTGCATGGTATCTGAGCCACGAAATCACATTCATAAGAATCTGGGTCACTTATGAGGGATCAGTTGGTGAACAGTGGTGGTTTTCGGCAAATGCAGGATAACAATGCCTGTCACCTGGTATGAACAATAGTGCTTGGGAGCATTAGCAATTGACAGCAATGCTAACGGACACCAAGTGGTCATGTGTAGCACTGATGGGTGCCCTTCCGTAGAGGCACAGCTCTCTCCAACTGCTGGCAGTGCACAGTGCAAACAGACACTGCATAGAGGTGGTGCAGTGCGAGTTTGGTGTAGTGATGCAGTGACTTTGTTGGAAATTTTTTTGGAGTTTCTTAGGACTGCATACTAACAATGATAAGCCTTCTTTTATTCCATTTGGTATGACAAGGGCAGAAGTAGCAGCTTCCAGAGTACAGTTAGGGTACACTCATCAGACAGTTTGTCAGTAATCTGTTTAGGGCTGCCTTTAACGACTTCACCACTGCAGGGAGGTTCAAGCTGCTTGTTAGAGGAGGTAGATTGGTGTCATTGACATCAGTTTTGGCAGCAACATCAGTTTTGACATCAGTTTGTTTGGGAAAGTTGAACAGGCATTTCTTTTGGAAGAGGGTGGCCACAATGAAAAGGGGGTGTGTCTCGTTAACTGGAAGAAAGTTAGCAGTCCACTGAAGGAGGGAGGTCTTTGAGTGTGGGAGTTGCAAATTATGAATCAAGTTCTCTTATGGATGTGGGTAGCAAAAGTAATAGGAGTCAAATCTCTTGTAAAAGATGTCATGTTCCTAAGGATGTTTATAGAGCTTAACAAGTCAAGCCTACCTAAGCTTGGGCTCCAGCATAGTGATCCAAAACTAATTAAGCTAATGTTTGGGCTTGATAAAGGCATTATATATACAAATATTATAGAATTAGGAACGGTCGTTAGAATTGGAGAGGGTTTGTTGGAAAAATCGCACTTTGTATGAAATGGTATAAAATGTTAATTTTTTTCAAAAAAGTGTAATAAGATGTCTGTGATGGGTACACATATTGCATGATAAATGTATACACACTTTTATTTCCTTATCAAACCCAAGCACTTATCAGGCTTAGCTGGGCTTAACTTGTGCTCAGCTCGATAAGATGGGCTTAGACTCGGCTTGTTAACTAATCGAGCCAAGCCCAAGCTTTTTTAAGCCAAAGCTCCCATGGTATTGGGATGATGCCTACCAAAGCCCCCTCATTCCTCTGTTTTCTTCTTGAACCTATCTAGTCATAAGTATTTTTCTGAAAGAGATGCCTAATCAGAAGTTGGAAGAATTTCTTTATTGCCGGAACACATTCATAGGTTCAAGCCATTAGCGAAAGAGATGGGTAGGTGGGTATTAGAGAAAGTTAAATGCTCTGTTAGAGAGATTTATACCCTCTTGCATGAGGGGCCATCGATTGTTGATAATACTTCAAATCAGAATGTCAATTTATTTTGGATGGCAAAGATGTTGTCGAAGGTCAACATTTTTCCCTAGCTACTTGAAAGGGAAAAGCTCCTTGCTAAGCATCATAGCCAAAGCATCTTCAATCTTGAAGACAGCTCTTGCTTTCTTCTGTCATCAGGAGGCTGAGCACTGCAAACATCTGTTATTCCTTTACACCTTTGCTACTGCGATTCACTAGAGGGTGCAGCTAGGATTCCATGACTCTTTTTTGGATGTTGCTTTTCATGAAAGATTTGCAGTGGAGAGGATTGGTCCTAGGACTCAACACCTCCACCGCAGTTGAAAGGCCAAAGACTTTTCGCCGTCGTTTGGGGTCGTGTGATTGCAGCAAAACGACATTGTTTTTAGACAAGAATAGCCTTGCATGGATAGTATTCTGCATAAGGTTTTTGCCATTTTGCACCCATGGAGGCTTTTGATGTAATCGATGTCTCTTGGCTGACTGCTTGATAATATGACCAGATAGTTGTCGTTCACGAGTTACTATTTCCTACACTTATTAGCAAATTTAAAAAGAAAAAAGTACACAGAATCTCATACTAGAGCCACACTAAGCTACCAGTATAGCTCTTCAAAAGATGTATGCATGAAAAGGGAACCAACCAACAACCCTTCTATCCTAAATCACATAATTGTCAACGAACACCCGATTCCTCAGCTTGTCCTCCAACTTAGGCTTCTTTAGCGTCTACACAATCAAATAAGAAGTAGGATCTCCAAAGAGCAGAGCAATCAGTTAGGAGTAATATCCTCGTACCTTCAAGGCGCAGTGCTCGCAGAAGTAGTGCTTGCACTTGGTGACGACCGGATCCTCGAATGGCTGCCGGCAGATGAAGCACGCGAACGGCAGCTCGTCCCCGTCATCATCATCGTCCCCCTCCTCTACGGCACCGCTGCCCCCGCCGCCCATCGCAAGCTTCCGCTTCCTGGCCTTCTCGGCCTCCTCCCACTCCTTCTCGAGCTGCCAGCCGGACTTGTAGTCCCCGCGGTCGTGCATGAACTTGCAGGCGTCGCCGTAGCCGCAGTAGCCGGTCTCTTTGTAGTCCTTGCAGATGTCCGGCTGGTAGTCGAACCTCGCGGAGGCGCGGATGTGCGCGGAGGCGCGGAGGGGGCCGTGGGCCCCCCCGGCCTTCTCGCTCGCGACGGTCTGCTCGCGCCGGAACCCCGCCTTGTAGTCGGTGTACCCGTGGATGCCTTTATAGATCCTCGAGGAGGAGGAGGAGGAGGAGGAGGAAGGGTTGTTGTTGTTGTTGTTGTGGAGGGAGAGGTCGGCTTGGCGGAGGACGCGCTCACGGATGGCGCGGGCGTCGCGATCGAAGGGGGTCTCGGTCTCGAGGGTGGCGGTGGCGCGGCTGTCGTGGTGGACCTGGATCTCTTTTGAGGATTCGAAGTGGAAGGAGGTGGCGGAGGAGAGGGGATTGTCCCGGTGCTTCTTCTTGGTTTTGGTGGGGTCGAGGGTTTTGCGTGGGGGGCCGGCGGCGGAGGCGTCTTCTTGTTGTTGGTCGTCGTCGTCGTTACGAGAGGGGCGCTTGCGGATGTTTTTGGAGGAGGCGGAGGAGGAGGGGCGGCGGAAGAAGTTGCAGGTGGGTGGGGGAGGGGGAGCAGAGGATTCCTCCGCCATGGAAGAGAGGGAGGAAGGAGGGCCGAGGCTGTCACTGCCTCTTCTTCCCTTACCCGATCCAAATAATAAAATGTCTTAAGGGTCAGCCATGTTCGAAGGATCGCGAGCATTGAAACCGCCCAAAAAATGAAAAAATCGCATTTCAGCAACCAAGGGAAAAAACCACTTGGTGATAAATATATTTTCGATAAATATATTTAGTGGTTAATGCATTTTTTTTAGTTCAAATAGATAATAACTTAAGTTAAATTAGGTGAAATTTGTTGTTAAAAATTACAACACTTTTAAGTCTCATAATATCTAAAAAATAATATATATAAAAGTATTTGAAATGCATCTAATCTATTGAATATCTGAATCTAAATTCATATTTGATTTGAATTTTGGTATGTCACATCTAAATTTGTATATATGATAAATATTTGAATTTGTATATCCAAATCGACGTACATTCAAATATAGTTATCAGATATCCAATTCTATATATAATCTATTTTTATCCCTACTTGTGATGGGATACAAAATTCATTGCTAGTTTGTCCATGATTTCACCAAACCTAATCGAAGAGAGATCTTGAAATTTAGGTCTGATGTCGTATTAACAAGCATCATAAGGAACTTATTAGCAACCATATATGCTTAGCATCCAAGTCTAATCCTTAAATAAGTTTAAGTGCCTTAAAATTGCAAATTTGTAGGCATGGAAGTTTTACTTCCAAATTTGTTCAAGCCTTTGAAAGCATGTGCAAGCAATCACTTTTAAAAAATACCATCTATATAAGTACTTTGATACATTTAATTATAGGATTGCAGTATGCTCATGAGGTAATGTGCTTGAGCATTTATGGCATCACAGTTAAAAGACTACCACCAAGGAATAGTTTACTTAGCTACTACCATCATAGGATTCTAACAAAAGGTTTAAAGTTACAAACTAGTTTTACTTTATCATTGTAGCTATGGAAGTAGATAACTTAAGTAAAAGGGTTGAGCTAAAAGGTGCCTTTACTAAAATCAAATGTATGGTACCAAATATCTCTATTTTTCTCATCGAGTTTCATGTTTCAACCATAAATTCACGGTGGATTGTCATATTTCAGAATAACTAGATATTTTTGGTTTGATAATGATGCAAGAAATTCATCTTGAAATCAATGAGATAAGTATATAAAGTTTAACCCCTACATGGTTACTTTTTTAAATCCAAAGGTGAGAGAAACTTGGGGACCACACAGATGCATGCATTTTTCCTCACCCCACCTGCCCTACCTCTGGTTGAGGATATGAGCATTAATCCTTCCACATTAATGCTAAAAAGTCATCTCAATTAGTCTCATAATCGATCATTCAAATTCCATATATTATGATTCCTACAGAGTGTGCCCTATTTCCTCTTTCCTACTCATGTTATATGCTTTACCGTAAACCTATAGAGTATAGGTTGTCGTTTGGAGATATCTCTTATATCTTCACTTTTCTTTTACCAAGCTCCCTCATTCTCATTGTTAGTGCCAAGGGAATTTCGAGTTCTCTTCCTACTCATTTTATATGCTTTGTTGTAAACATATAGAGTAAGGTTCTCGACTAATCTTGCCTATGTTCTCATGAGATGGCTTAATTTCAAGAATAATTATAGGCACACAGAGCAGGCAACACATGGTAGTAGATTGTTAAATCCAAGGAATAGCATGCCCAGTTCCTTGTGTTGGTACCATGGTGAGGATGCGAGAGGAGTAAAGTTTCTACAAAAGTTGTTTCTTTAAAGCTCTATTTGCTTGAGGGATAATATCCTTTTAGTCGGAATATCTTATCAAATATCACTCTATCGCATCAACACTAACACTTATTGAGAGATACTCACTTTTAACATATTCTATTATATCACATTAATACCAACATATGCTAACATATTCTTATTCTAACCTAAAAATTATTAATATATATTCACTACATTATAGCAACCTACGGTACTCACATAACATTATATTAAAATGGCATCCACTAACATCACATCAACATATCGATTATTTTTATTCCACTACTTATCTCATTTTCAAAGAGAAACACCTTTCCTAACTTATCTCATCAAGACTTATCCCAAGATAAGAGTTAACCCTCAAGAAAACATAGCCTAAGGCAACATTTGCTTGTGGTATATTTGTTTGACTGAAATATCTCATGAAATAACCATTCTAATAAGTAGAATAACACTTATCTCATCCCATCCCATCTATACCAACATCTATCAAAATATACTCACTCTTAACTTATCCCACTACATTACATTAACACCAATATATATTAAAATCTACCTATACTAACATAAAAATCATTAATACATACTCATGACATCACATCAACATATCCTACTCATATTATTATATTACAATATTACTCGCTAACAACGCATCAACATATAAATTATTTCTATTCTACTATTTATTTTATCTAAACCAAACACACTTATTTTAAAATAAGAGTCAAGGATGCATCAATTGTGTTATACTTAACCTCTCATCTAATAACCTAAGTTTGACCATTTCAACACAAATTTATCTAACGTCAATTTTCATTGATATTGATCAAATCCATGTTAATTATACACCACTCATATCTCTAACACTCCTCGTATTTCATATTCTTAACACTACTACTAAATAAATACAATATCAATTAAACATCACAACTTAATATCAATTTAAATATATACAAATTAATATTAATATCATTATACAAATAAATATAATTAAAAATTAATATCACTTACATATTTATTACCACTGCTTTCCTAAACTAACCCCTAAACTCCTTTTTTTTTTTTGTCTGTGTGAACTCTTATTTGTCCACGGATTTCTGTAATTTTGCCTTTGATACGCTTTTTCCATTTATGTCCACGATAATTTTAACATCACAGACCCATATGATGCATGTGCATCGCCATTTATTATACATCATTCGCATGGAAATTAAGATCATTGTGAATAAATCCTACGAATTCCTTCTGTTGTTGGCTGTGCTGGGATCTTGTTTGCTTGATGATGCTTCATTCTTTTATACGTGAAATTGATGATCTCAATCAACCCTAGACATCTCCGAACATATCATATCACGCTCCATTCGTGGTGATGAATCACCGATTCTTCGTAACCAACATATGCATGTGCTCGTCATAACATACAAATGTTACCTGCACTATAGCAGCATTCCCCGGAAAAGAAAGCTTCAATTATTGCCACTCAGAGCAACTCACGGTAAAATCTCATTCTAATATTATTTACAACAGAAACAACAGAACAAACATTATATGGTAAGCCCCCTCAAAGATCAACCGCACTACCCATTAATTGCATCAGCTGGACACAAAAGAAAAAAAAAACAACAATACATACGAAGAAATTCCTACAGAAGGAATGAAATGAGGTGTCAGGACGGAGACAATATCTGAGATGGGTCAAGCTAATTGATTAGGGTTTCTTTCCATTCTACCTTCCAAGGAAGGAGTAGCTCCACAAAACCTTGGACCGGTGCTAGTGTTTCTGGGTTGCCCATAGATCTGCACCATTGTTACTTGCTAATTTGTTCGTGTGTGAGAGAGGGACCAGGCAAAGCCCTCGGCTTCTCAAGTTGTTGCATGATCCCTGTCATTTTGTAAAATTAATCATGATGGTGGTAAGGGTACTTAATTTTAATTTCCAGCCATAATATCCATATGCAAACTGGAAAGAGAGCCTGTTAGAACTTTGTGACATCTTTCTGGCATTAGTATTATAAACAATATGGAAAAGTATTCCTATACTTCCGCCCATTTCAGACCTTCATTCAAAAAAGTTGGGAGCAAAAATTTTTTTTCCTAAATGTAGGTGGAGGTTGAATGGTCAGTGGGCAATGGCTGGTTTCACACCCCCATTCCCACCATTTATTACTAATCCTTTTTTGCTTAATTATATGACTGCATATATATGCATGTGCTATTATTAGCATACCTGTGAATTTGGATTCTGGAGGTATGGGCTACTGAGGACCTGAAGAGAAACATCGAGATTAAAGCAATGTGAGAATCTGGTAACTTTAATTAAGGAGCGTTTTGTAAAAAGAGCAAGCAAATGGGATGCATGCATGTTGACTTGCATGAATGGCAATATTGGAGGAGGGTGAACCATAATATGAATGTAGCCAAATTGGTTATAAATGGCCAATGAAGCTAAGGTTACATTTTTATTTGTTTCAAGAACTTGCATGTTTGCTTTATCAAATAGGATTCATAAGCTTTTTAATACTAAATTTCACTTGGAGACTTACGCGTTTTTGTTGATGTGGGCGAATTTCCAATAAACTAAAAATATTTGAAATTTAACCTCTTTGAAGCAGGAGTTGCATGCAACCAAATAAATGAAGTAATATTCAAAGCTCTTATGGTAATATAATGCTAATCAAGATATTTCATGTCGAAATAAAACTTGTAGCCATTGATTTACACTTAATCTTGACCGATTGGTGACATCAATGCTTAGCTCTCAATCCCAAGGGTAAACTGGAAGTGCCTTGAAAAACTGAATGGTACTTTTAACTTGGCTATTAAATTTGAATTAATGAAGCAGATACCATCTGCTATTTCTGAGAATTGACAAAAAAAACTGATGGGAACTAACATGAATTAAACTACATATATATCTAATCACCTGAACTTGTTCGTGCAGGAATCTTATGTAATCGGTTGCCTCCTGAAGAACTGAGGCCGTATCTGTCTGTAATTAACAGAAATATTAATCCAGTTACATGCATACAAGAAAAAAAAAAAAAAGGAAAAAAGGATCACTGCAAACTGATCTCTCCCTTACCTTTCCAAAGGGTGAGACCAACCGTTGCAAGGCTGCCACCCTCTCCCCAATTCTGTCCTTCCTCTCCTATGGCCAACATGAGATTCACACATGCACAATTAATATTAGTTGGCATAATGAAATTGATCAGAGAGCGAAAGAGAAGAAGATTTAGCATAGCACGAACCCTTGCCGAGAGTGATTCCGTCTGAGAGGCACTACTACCAGAAGTAGTCTTGACTCTCTTGGTAGAAGCTACACCGCAAGATGGTGAGCTCATGCTGCTTTGCCGTCGGCTTACTTCGCAATCACGGAGAAGTAGCTCGTTATCCCTTCGCTTGCTTGCCATCATCATCTTGGTCGTGCCTGCAGTTGTGATTTGCGTGTAACGTTAAGCACCAAAGTTCATCGTGAAATCATACAAGTAAACCTATTGCTTGTTGCGAAATCAAGGTTAAGCCAAGGAAGACTGAAGCAAAACCCTTGTACTCGCACTAACTACAGATGAAGTATGTATATCAGTTATAACCCACCAATATAGTTCCAATTCTCAGAATGTTAGTTCCAATTTCAAGTCGTATGGAACCATTTATCTATGAGATTGGATTCTCATTTCTTATTTGGCAAACCGAATTGTTGATGCTGGATTTAGGCTCTTAATTCTTGCATGAACAAATTCCAACTCAAGAAGGGATTTGATCTCTTACTGACAAAAGATTATCTAATTCCAGCGTTCAAACACCAAAAGCTCTTGTGACAATTCCATAGTTCTAACTTCTATTACCAAATGCTAGCATGAGACAAAACTCACCAAACAAAGTAAGGATTTGAGATCTAATTAAAATGATACGAAGAGTTGCAAATATACAATTGATTCTTCATTCTACTGTAATTTGTAAATGAAAGCTCTAGTTTGGGATATGGAGGATAGAATTCTGTGCGATATGAATTTTTGAAAGGATTAACTTGTGTCCTTGTTTAGAAGTTAAAAGACTTATCTTGTTGGGTTAACTTGTGATTGTTTCGAATGCAGTGGGATCACCTAGAAGGTCATCCTGTATGTGCAATTTTGCTGCTTGGGAGTTTCGTGATGGGATAATGGCATTTCTACCCTTAGAGCTGCTAATTTGAAAGTTAGTTGTTAATGGTACTTGGCTTCCATAAAACAATTATTTTCTAAAAACTGATTATTTAATTATCTGTAATTCATTTTAATTGTGATTAAGGTCCTGTTAATTAAAAGGAAATGACATTAATTATGTCAACTTGTTAGGTATGGAGGAAAATTGTACTTATCTATGCATTGCAAGAATCGTAATAGTATTGACATAGGAGAATATTAGCTATTAATTTAGATGTATGGTACAAGTATAAAGTATTGGAAAATTACATAATTCAGATCCATTTTTAACATTCAGATTTTTCAGGTGGAGGGCTATAGCTGTATCATGCCTCCAGGTGAGAGGGGGGAGACCACAGCTGTTGTGCCATATGCATTCGAGGGTTAACCTGTGGGATAGCTTATCTTGCATTAGACTTAGGATAAGTTATCCCAGAATAACCCCATGTAATCTGGGGGATAACCCACCAAACAAATTAACCCAATAAGGATTTCCCTTTACCATTGCATTAAAGACCATACAGATAAATTAAAGGGACCGGATGAAGTTCACATACTCCAACTTCAGATTGAGACAGGATTAGGTGGGCTACAAGGCCCACAATCTATCTGAGACTAGAATAAGAGCTTGAGGTCGGGCCCTCCCAGGGGGGACTCGTCTGCAATCATGGAGGGACAATTGCAGAGTGGTCCTTGTAATTCCTGGCCGAATATATATGCCGATGATCAGCAGCAGATATAGGTCCAAGTCTACTAAAATACAATGCAATAGGTGGTGGAACCAAACGCGGGCGCTATGGCCAAAAGCATCCAACGATTTAATTTCCAGTCTCGAAAAGTGGCAATGTGGCCAAGGGACAGGAGCATGCGGTCCCGGAGAGGCCACTTTGTTTAAGGAAGGATAGTCAAAAAACGGACACTTGTGCCACAGACACGTCTTCTGAAAAAGGAGGGCCTCCTTCCACATACGAATACCACGCACAGCGAAGCCAGCTGCTTTTTCCCACATCCTATAAATAAGTTTACCCATTTGTGTATCTTGATGGGTTAAAATTTATTTTACCGAAAGAGCGAAACAACTTTAAACCCATATATCGAGTTTAACTGAACGTGAAGATCAAGTTAAATGATATGTTAAATACTTATCCAACGCAATTATACCAAACACAACTTTAAGGGTTAATTTACTTGAAATATTAAAAAAGTGATGTTAAGAAATATAAAATTAATGTTAACCATCAATCATGTTTACTTTCACAGTGGTGTTAATACTAATTTTTATTTACTTAAATTGATGTTAAATTGGAGTGTTAAAACTTGTGATATTTAATTGTTAGTGATGTTAAGAATTTAAATTAGAAATCACGAGAGTACAACAAAATCGTGAAACTTAAACATAGATTTACCTAACACTATTAGTAATTGATGTTAGACAAATCAGTATTAAGAACTCTTAACCCGTGTCAACCAAAAGAAGAGTTAACCTTCCAAGTAAACAAGGGCTAACCCCATCTTTTTTTTTTTTTATAATTTTTCCTCCCGTGATATTTAGTCCATAGGCGTGCGGGCGTTCAACATCCATGCAGGTTATTTGATTTGACAAGAAGGAACCATCTCGGCAGCCAAAAGCAAAAGCATTGACTGGTTCTGACCAGCTTGTAGCGATGAATCGCCCTGAAGGGAGAACCGTTCGAACGACTCACAGGTTACTTTCTACTCATGACGACTTTATATATATAATCCGCCAAGCGCGGGTCTCTGTACGTGGGTCATTTGAAAAGGTTAAAGTTATTCACTTCAGATAATTTCGAAACAGAGATTAATGCCACCTCGGTGTTGTGTACTTTACAGTGGACGTTCAACTTGCAACACGAATACATTCATGACTAAGCCGTAACGAAGTTTTTGTGGTCAAATTGCACCGAGGCAACCAACAAAATCTAATTAAAGAAAAACGAGGACCACGTAATATACATGCTCTCTTAACATTTATTTGATTTCTCAATAACTAAAAAAAATTATTTAGTTTAAAAAAAAATTCGGAACGATCTAACGAGAATTCTTCAGAAATGATGATCAATTATGACACGACACGTTCACTACCTCTACTTCTCAAGTTTCCATGCACACCCTTCCCACACTCCTTTTATTATCGTACACATACCTCTTATTTTTTTGGAAATTCTATCGAAATAAACTGCACGAAAGGAACACAAATATCCAACGTAACCTTGGGAACCGAAAGGCCAAAAAAATCTTCGAAACTATGAGCATTCACGTCTCTGGCATATGCTTAAGGCTTACTTTGAGATGATGGATAAAATATTATATAGGATTTTTTTTTTGGAAGGTTATTCTGTGTTCTTATTAGAAAACTAAATATTCTACTAATTTAAGTTATGATTTTCTTGAATGAAAGATTATCATGATTGAGCAATGAAATAGCTTATCCTGCATCAAAGCTGAGATAAGATATCTCAAATTAACCTCTTATAACCCAAGTTAATCCAACCTAACAGTCAACTAAACTAGGCCTCTAACCTTCCAACTTCTTATTTTGTTTTTCCTTTCATCGCTTCGCGAAGCTAAGCTAGTTCTCGGTTATCCTCTAATCGAATGCCAAATAGATGGCACCATAATCGTCGACGACGAATGATTGTACGTTCCACCAATAGCAAAAATGGGACCTGTATGCAAACACCACACTAAAACGAGAGTTCACATGCAAATTCACCCGTATCTCGGATATCCTGACAGAGCCGACACGGAAGAGCTCGAATCGGCCGCGGCGCCTGTTCTTAGCCCGACAAATCCGGCCGCTGGGTTCCCATCGTACGTCCCGAACCATCCCAACAACACGGAAAGACCAAAACACCCCTCAGCACCTCCCGCAATCACCACGAGCTCCCGAGCGGCCCGCCAATCCTAATATTGATTACCCCCAACGTTAAGGCTCCGCCTACTCGATCTGATATCGGCAATCGCAAGACAACTCACACGTAGTTCGGTCGTCGCAAGTATCCGAGGGAGAGGGAGGTTAGCGACATACCGGATAAACGACGGTGTAGCTCCGATCGCAATCGAGGCGAATGCTGCGGCGCCGACCGATCCCGTGGGGGTGAAGTTGACACCGGAGTAGAAGGAGAGCCGAGGGAGGAGAGGAGAGGAGAGGAGTGTGGGAGGTTTGGAGGGAGGGGCGCCGATATAAATTTACCGGCCCGGGGGTTTGGATTTGACAGCTCACGGACAGCCATGCGGGGGATGGGGATGGAGAGATGGACGGTCGTGATCGACCCAACCCCCCGCATCCCGTACGGCTCTATCCACCGCCGTGGCGTCACCAGGGCTGAAATGACGGGAACGGCCATCGGCGTGGGCATTTAGGTGGGGGTATTTTGGTCAGGTGGTGGGATGGGTATTATTATTATTATTATTTTAAATATATTCCATTAAGGATAATGGGAAATACCCAACGCAAAAGGATGCACACTTGGAAGGGAGGAGAGGGAGAGAAAAGCCTAACCACTTCTAAGATAGGGAGATTATGTTATGTAGAAATAGGGAAAGTTAAAATTTAGAGAAATTATAGTTAAAAAATAAATGTTAAAGAAAATGAAGTATCTTTTAATAAAATGTGAATGATCTTTTAAAGGAGAGTGATCTCACGTTCATGAATATGGTAAAATACTAACGAGAAAAATTCAAAAATCATGTTAATGATAAGCCAAATATAACGACATAAGAGTCAAATTTGACTACTGATTCACGTAAGTAAACTCGATCGTAAGAAATTCGATGTCACACACACTAGTGTCCTTTCCCATGTCCCCTCTAATGTTGCGACAGAATCCTAAATAGAGATAATGAAGTTAAGGCTTCGATCAGCCGTACATAACCGATCTGAGCCCCCCCTCCGGATCTTCCCTTTCTTCCCCTCAAATCTCTTCTCTCCATTGTGCTAGAATCATCCTCGACATGCACAGCCATTGGTGACTCGTGGTGATGGTGCGTGGCTGTGGTGGTCGTGTTGGTGGTGCAGCTTCTTGTGGTGGCGATGCGGCTAGTCGTAATGGCAAAGGCACTCATCGACGATGCTCACAGAAGTCGCAACCGCTACGGCTTGCTACCAGTCAGGTTGGCCTCGAGCGTAGATAGCGCATCAGCTCGTAGCTGTTCTCTGTGGCCACGAGTGCAGGGCATCATGGTTGCTATGTTAGGGGTTTTGTCTCGTGGAGAGTTTTAATTTTTCTTTTTTTTGTATTTTTCTATTTTATTTGGGATGGCTGCTAATTGCCGCTGCTGGTAATGGAAGGGGGAGAAAATAATACGATGCAAGTAGTGTTGCAGTGATGGGCTTTTGTCTTTTTATTTGTTTGTTTTTGTTTTGTCCTTTTTTTATTTCTACGCATGGGCGAGGGAGAGAGAGGCTTCCGGATCACGCAAGCGGAGGTTCCAAATTGCTCGAAGCAGCAGGTCCGGTTTGGAGGGTGGGGCCCACATGCCCCAGGTTGTGAGGTTGTTCGGGCAAGAAAAAGTCCACGGGCAGAGCCGTGGGCCCACGCGCTTGCTTACGGCAGCTTCCCTTCTACCCTTGTGAAAGCAAAGTAAAATAAATTGCAACAAAGATAAACTAACCCCCGTCCGGCATTTACGGTAACCTCACGATTTGACATCATGTAATAGGTAAATTGGTAATGCCTTCCCATCCACATCTGGATGTCGTGGTGGCCAAAATCAAATCCCCAAATCACCATATTTATCGAGGAGGGAAGAAAATTTTCTGATTAAGTCCAACCCAGAAAGATCTCGTAAAAGTTTGAGATGAAGTTCAAAGAGATCCGTTCGACAAGAAGTAGCTTCATTTGACAAGATGAGACGGACAACCGTTCAATAATTAGATGGATCACCGTCGAAAACTCGATTGAACAAATGCTTTGTTATTCAGATATTTACTTTGACCAAGCATGAAAAACTCATTCTATTCGTCTAATGGATATAGGTGAATAGGCGAAGCTCCCAATCAGTTGAGAAACGTACCGGGACGTCTATATATAATTGTGTGGACATAGTTTGAAAATCACTCTAAAATTTCCATGTGCTAACTTAATCTGAAAATTTTCAGTCTGAACCTAGAGGTCAAAAAAAAACCATCAACTCGATCGAGGGGTAAACATTCAACTCTATGCCAGCTAGACCTTCACCTTACATTCTGAAAGGGACAGGAAGAAGAGGCTCCACGAAGCTTCCTAACTCCAAAACCAAGTTGGGAACAGTACTTGAAATAAGGTGATGTTATAAAATTATACATACTGGTCGATGCCATGTCAGGTGCGCAAAAAATGCATATGTATTATCTCAAAATAGAGAATACTTCGTCCCGTTTGGTAGAGATCCAGGGTGTTTGATTAATAAGTTAAGTGAGTTTGTATCATATTAAGTATTTAATTTATCACTTAACTCGTCTCATATTTAAGTCAGGTTAAGTGAACTTAATCCATGGTAAAATTATTTCACATTCTCTGTGAAATAACCTTAACCCATCAAAATATTCAAACAGATTAACTCACTTATTCCACCATTTATTTCACTTATTCTCTATTCCTTTACTTATTCCTCAAATTTATTTCTCTTATCAAACGAGGCCTTAGTATTTAAGTTTAGGTAAAATTTAGAAAATGTTGAGAGATAAATAGATGGATAAGAAGAGGATCAGTGGATATATATATATATATATATATATATATATGTAATAATTGAGTTAATATATTATTATTAGATTTTATTTTATTTGTATTAAGAGTGAATTAATAAGATAAATGTGATAGGAGAATATGATAGATAAGAGTGAATTAATGAAAGTAAATATGATTAATCAGAGATAGATGTCATGGATGATAGTAGATGTAATAAATGAAAAATAAAATTCTTTCATCATCCATACACTATTCACTTTATCTTTAACACATAAAATAAAATCTTACTTTAAATATCTACCGAATGAGGCCTTGAGATGTATGCCTATTCTATAATTTATTCGGGAGAGATTGGTTGCTGTGTGTTTGTGTTCTAATGGAATCTGTCCTGAGGCCGCAGTTAGATTTCGACTCGTTGTATTGATCACTTTTACTTGCTAATTCTTCAACTTTTTCTTAGGTATCATATGCATGTAATTACCAGTGACATCCGTTGCCTTGAAAAGGTCCACTGGAGTCAACGAACTACAAATGTTTGCTCTTAAGTTATAACCCTTACATATGATGGAAACCGATGCATTGTTTTAACGAAATCTCAAATATTAAAACGTTTTGCTACAAATGATATAAATTACAAGAATTAGCCGGTGTTTAATTGAGACATTCTTACCGCTATCACCCTGTTCGATAAGCAAAGAGGTTGGGTTGGGCCGGAAGCATACCGAAATAACAAGTATAACATGCAAATGTGCCAAGGACCAAGGCTCACAACTTGATTATTAACTATCTAGATGATGAGGCACTAATCATGGAACTAGAGGTAACGACAAATGATCAGACGAGGAGTTATGTAGGTGAAAGATGCCTAAGTTGTGGGATTAGTAAACCAAAGTAGGGCAAAATAGTTTGGCCAGTCAACGAACTACAATCCCAGTCAAAAGAAAAAAAAAAAAAAAGAAGGATGGTTGACTAGTAGAGACATAATCTGCATAGGTAGATTCTAAAAACCCTTCATATGAGATTGGGAAAATGGTCACGGAGGACCAAATTTAACGTTCTTTCCTACGGGTGCAAGATCCTGATGCAGCTTAACATGTCTCTTGATGGTGTCTGCAACTTTTCAAGGCAAAAATTGCAACTTCTCCATACAACATAATAAAAGAAATATTTTTGGAGCTTCTTTTCTTTTCCTTGATATTTTTTTCCTTCACTTAGGTCTATATTTCACTTCATAGCACATCACATACATCCCTTCGTTCGCATCCCTAAACAATCATGACATTCCGAAGTTCAATTTTTGAAACATGTAATGAAACCCAAAAAAGCTTTCAAATCAAAAAACTTGTATGTTCTACAAGCATCACTTAGAGTTTAAATGACCATAATCCTCGTGAAGAGTTGATTAACTTGAGATTCATGCCTAATTTTCCTTTGATAAGGGACATGCCCAATCGCCAAGTGTTAACGATGTCACGTAGTGCAAAATGTATGCCAATTTAAACTACAAATTGTCGAACCACGTAGAGTTTTGGTGAATTGACTCCTACCATAGGAGGTATACTAAAGTCCTTTAATTAGGTCAATAAGATTTTTTTTTTCTTTTCGAGAAGAAAATTTCTATTAAGGGAATGAAGTGATTACAAGTAAAAGGGAAGACAACCAAATGCCCCAAGGGGGGTAACAAAACACGTCGAAAAAGAGTTCACTCCATATCGGAGAGATAGTGAAAGGGGAGCAAATAAAATAAAAGAAAATAGACATCAAATGACTCACAATAGATCTTGCAATTAGCTGACATTGCTCCACATCGATGGATGACAACAATGCCACCAAAGAGAGAGCCTTAACAATCAATCCAATCAGCACTAGCAAGTACCTAAAGGCGAACGGAACTCAATCATATGATACAACAGTCTCAAGCATGGTCCCGAAAAGGTTGTGGGAGGGGGAAGGAGGCAAGATCAAGAAGATCAAAACCAACAACCATCGGCCACCAAGCTCACTAGCCACCTAGCCTAACCTTAAGGAAGGTGGCCAACTAAACACCAAACAAGCCCCCAAACGAAGGCAGAGGATGGTGAACAAGGGTTGGTCACACATGCCCACAACCAATAGCAGTGGCCATCACTGCAATCCATCAGGAAGAACTGCAGCAACAAAGCCATCGACGGCACAAGAACGAGGACCAGAGGGAGAAGCCAAGGCATCGGACGATCCAACCTGAAGGGCAAAGCATCCACAGTAATGGGAGGATAAGAAGTCTCTAACTATGAAAGCTAGAGAGCGGGGGTGGTTGATCGACTAAAGGAGGAGAAGGGGGTCCCTATCAGCTAATGATGGCGGATTGACCATCATTGGGGACCCCAAGCTCAAAGATGGGACGGTGGCACCTAGGGTCTCTTTAGCAGCAAACAAGTAAAATATTACAAAATGCTCCATCATAGCTCTCACCCAATTCACAAATTTATATCATGCCTTGACAACAATCCAAATGTTTATACCCTCGGTAGATTTATTAAATAATGCTCCTGTCACATTATTATTCCTTCCACAAAACACACCCACTAAACTTATTAATTGGACTCTATTAACATTACGTTATTTTTTATTTGACCTCATCAACAAGCAAACTTCTCTTACCAACAGATTATTCCTCGTCCCTGTTTACCAGGCAGGCCCCTGCTGGGTAGAAGAACATTATCCCCCACCTTTCAATGCCACTGGAATTAGAAGCCATCATGTTGGTAACACCAACCAAAAATAGACTATAGGATAGGAGAAGCCCGCACATTGGATGATGGCCAACCAAGGCCACTCTTTGAGGGCGCTAGGCTTATAAATTTAACAAAGGTCAAGATTACACATTTCTAAGTCTATTTTCGAATTTACAATCTCCATTGGGGTTCAATGGATGTCATGACAACTACGATCCTCCACTGTGTGCTCTCCAGCTTGTCAGGAGGAAGGGTCAAGCCCACCAAGCTGTTCCAGTGGAAGTGTACATAAAGGTCTTCCCATGCTCAACCCCAGACCTGGTTGCAAGTACTGTATCACTTAGCCATGGTAGTGACGCACATCAAAATATACAAGCAGGAAACAATTTCACAAGATAGGAGTTGCAAGCACTAACACATGATATTGATCTACCATTGTTTCTTTTATAGGCTTTCATCCAATATTTGAAATGTGGAAACTTCCGAAGTCAAGCCATTTCTCTATTCCTTGCGGCTCAAATTGGGGACAGAATAAAGTTAAAATTCACATGTTACCAGCTCTCAAATTCTAAAGAGCAGTACACAATTAGTTTCAATTGATACTCTTATTTATCTTATGTATTTTCTTAGTAGCTATTTTATTATTTGTTATTTCTTTATAGACATGCACTATTATTTACCCATACATCTTTCTATAAAGAGGTATTAGACTCTTTTCTAAGAAATAAGATTGGTTATTTTCTCCTATTTGGTATTAGAGTGCGGTCCTAGGCTGGATTCTGGCAACCCACCAGAAAATAAACTTCTGAAACCTTAAACCACCAAAAACCCTAGTTTCTTCCCTCCGTCAACCTCCTCGCCAGTAGAGGGGACCATCACTAACCCTCCCCACCAGTAGGAGGATCAAAGAGAGGGCTACCAGGCGCTCTTCTCCCTTGATCGATCTTCCTAGCGGTGACCACCCCTTGTTCGATCATCCCAGCGGTTGGCGGAGACGTCATTAGGCCGTCGCAACAGTAGACAGAGGGGAGTTGAACCCCTCCTAGTGCAGTGGCGACGTCCTAAAGGCGGCGGCCCCTTGTGTTATAGGCAGCAACAATGTCCCACTAGTATTAGGCGGTGGTGGGCGGCACTACACTCGCCGGAGACGATCTCCAGCGGTGGTACGAGTAGTGCTGGGGGTTAGCCTCTCCTGGGCAACCCCACAACGAGTCTTTTCCTCATGTTGCAGGTATGTAGGGCCTTCCCTGGGCCGTACACGCCCCGTGGCCTTGCCTAGGGGATTTTCTCCTATCTGGGGTATGAAGTTTCCAACTTCAGTTACCCTAGATCTTCATGTCTAAGGCCCCATGTTGCCCATTCAGAGTTCAATGATTTGAAAGTATTTTTCAGATCCGTGTGTGACATAATTCTCCATGTATTTTTGGCTCAATGATGGCGAGTTCTAGCACTTAGTAATTCTCTTAGTCCCTGCTAGGCATAATGCCAATCTCAGGAGCAGAGGTGGCATTGGATACCGCTACTGTGTCAGGGATGTTGGAGTACATGGGCTTAATGCTGCAGGAGCATGAAAGGAGTCATCATGGTACAGGATAATTGGTTGACTCTGGTGCTTCACAACATCTCTGCAGGGATGAGGGATATTTCCGATCACTCAGTTTTGTTGCACTAGGGAGAACAATGCAGGTTGAAGATGGCAGGCATGCTCCTGTTGTTGGTCAAGGGGATGTATTTGTTACCCTCACGTTGCAGCCGTTGAGCACTACATATACCGGAATTTCCCATGAACTTGTTGTCCGTGAGAAGGATCATGAAAGATCTCCATTGCAAAGATATATTTGATAAAGTTGGATGCGTCGTCCAGGATAAGTTATCGGAAAGATCATTGCCAGAGGTACAGAGGAAAATGATCTCTATCATCTTCACCAGGAACCGTTTGCAGGAGTTAGCAACTATGATGGTGGGAGTGCCTTATAGTGGCACCTTCATTTAGATCACTTGCCTCTGGATCGCCTCAGGAGGGTGATTCCACATATTTCATCGACCACTACTATTAGGTGTGACACTTGCCAGTTAGATAAGCATCATCGACCCTCTTTTCCTGCCAGTACTTCTCCTGGATCAGCGACAGCTTTGGAGTTATTTCATATGGATGTCTGGGGACCGAGGAAAGTTCCAGACATGATGGGACATCATTATTATCACCTCCAACATCTCCATTGCAAAGTTATTTTTGATAAAGTTGGATGCATCGTCTAGGATACGTTACTGGAAAGATCATTGCCGGAGGTACAGAGGAGAATGGTCTCTATCATCTTGGCCAGGAATCATTTGCAGGAGTTAGCAGGTATGATGGTGGGAGTGCCTTACAGTGGCACCTTCGTTTAGGTCACCTGCCTCTGGATCGCCTCAAAAGAGTGATTCCACATATTTCATCGACCACTACTATTAGGTGTGACACTTGCCATTTACATAAGCATCATCGGTCCTCTTTTCCTGCCAATACTTTTCCTGGATCAATGATAGCTTTTGAGTTATTTCATATAGACGTCTGGGGACCGAGAAAAGTTCCATACAAGATGGGACATCGTTACTATATTGTCATCGTTGATGATTTCACCAGAGTATCATGGGTGTTTCTCCTGAAGAACAAGGGAGACGTTTGAGGTGTTACAGAGACATTTCTTGGAGATCATGACTCAATATTCTGCCATAGTAAAAATTATGCTTGACTTATGGAGTTCTATAGAACTCGTGGGATTATCCACCAGATTACTATCTCCATAGCAGAGCGTAAGCACAGACACCTGCTAGAGGTTCCCTGCACTCTTATTCATCACAGTGTTCCACAGAGATACTGGGCAGATGCTATTTTGATGGCATGCTACCTCATTAACAAGATGTCGAGTTCAGTCTGTCATGAGCAGATATCGATTCTTCTGTTACATCCAAATAGTATGCTTTTCCACGTGTCTCCCAGGACATTTAGGTGTGTTGCTTTTGTTCATGTGCCATCACCAGGCCGTGACAAGCTTGCTCCTCACGCTGTTGAGTGCGTTTTCTTAGTGTACTCCAAGAGTCAAAAGGGATACCAATGCTATAATTCTATCCACCACAGACATTATATTAGCGTTGATGTGACTTTTCAGGAGACGATACCATACTTTTTTGTTGCTGGACAGACGTGTTCATGATGATGTAGCTCCCATGCCTATTCCTCCTATTTCACTTGAAGTGATTCCGATCTCCACACCTCAATCGATTCCTTGGGCTCTACTACCCCCTTGGATGATTACCAAAGATTACATGATCCACTATACACATATAGTAGACCTCATGCAACACTACAGAGGCCACCACCCGCACCAATGACTGATATTCTACAAGAAGTTGAGATGGGTTCTAATGACAGTAACAGTCCAGTTCAACCTGATCCCCCTGATAGTGCAGATCACCATAGTGGTAAGGTTCCTTCTACAGAGATTCATTCAGAGATACCAAATGATTATGATCTTCTTATTGCCATTAGGAAGGTGCCCTGTACATGTGAGTCCAGATATCGTGTTGCTGGCAGTTTGACTACAGATGATCTTGGTTCTCAATTTGGCGACTTCCGCCAGGCACTTATAGCATCACACATCTCGTCTACCTACCAGCAGGCCATGCTTAATCCAAAATGACGTCAACCCATGGCGGACGAGATGGCAACGAGTCGGAGTAGACAAACTTGGGAGTTCACTTTGCTTCCTACAGGTGCACAACTAGTTGGCTCCAGGTGGGTCTTTGCCTTGAAGTACAATCTTGATGGGTCTATTTCAAGGTATAAGGCCAAGTTGGTAGCAAAGGAGTTCACCCAAACCTATGGGGTGGCCTTCTTTGATACTTTCTCTCATGTTGTGAGACTTGCCACTGTTAAGGTACTTATCTTGGTTGCGACTCACAGAGACTGGCGATTACATCAGTTCGATGTGAAGAATGCTTTTCTCTATTGCGACCTTCAAGAGAAGGCTTACATGCAGCAGCCCCCGGGTTTTAAGGTTTAGGTGGAATGTGTACAGACTCATGAAGGACATCTATGGCCTAAAGAAAAGTCTAAAAGCCTGGTTTTAGAAGCTCCCAGATGTGTTGCAGAGGATAGAGATGTAGAGGTCTTCAGATCACTCTCTGTTTGTTAAGAAAACGAAGAATGGCATAGTTGCACTACTAGTTTATGTAAATGACCTGATTATCACTGACGATGATGAGACTGAGGTAAAACAGGTCAAGGAGTCTCTTGCACAGTAATTTGTTATGACAAATCTGGGCCAGCTTAGATATTTCTTGGAGATCGAGGTCGCTAGGAGTAGAGATGGGATTATTCTTTCTCAACGCAAGTATACGTTGGATGTTCTCCAGAAGATAGGTATGCTGGAGTCGAAGCCAACCAATATTCCTATAGACCCCAAGGCACATCTTCATGATGAGGAGGCAAAGACAACTGATAGCAGAGCATACGGACAGCTTGCGACCAAACTATTATATTTGACTATTACTAGACCTAATATTGCCTTAGCAGTAGACAAACTTAGCCAATTTATGGAGAAACCGACGAAGCTGCACTAGCAGGTAGCTGTGTAGATGCTTAGATACTTGAAGAAAGCACAAGGTCATGATATTCTCTTTTAGAGAGATTCTCCTATGACAGTGGTAGGATATTCTGACGTTGATTATGCAGGATGTGTACTTGACAGGAAATCCACCATTGGTTTCTGTACCTTTGTGGCTGGTAATCTGATTTTTATTGTTTCAAGCTGAGCATGATTGACATCTATGCTTCAGCTTGAGAGAAGGTGTTAATACTCCTATTTATCTTATATTTTTCCTCCTGTTAATAGCTATTTTATTGTTATTTTTTTATGAATGTGTTATTTACCCATACCTCTCTCTCTATAAAGAGTATGGAATTCTTTTCTAAAAAGTAAGATTGGCTATTTTCTCCTATTATTTCATCCTGGTATATATGTAAAAATATGAGCAATCATCATGTGAGAGGAAGTTTCTATAAGATGAGAGCTCAATTCAACCATATAGATCAAAACAACATTATTCAGATAGGATGCATATAAAAATCATGCAAATCAAACATGCACAAGACATCTTTCAAGCAACTTAGATAACAAACTTTATAGGGGGTTAATAGAAAAGTTACTAGACGTGTGCAGGGTGTGTGTGTGTGGGCGCGCATGCAAGCGTGCCTGCTTGTGAAGAATGAATGTAATCAGAACAATAGTTGATATGGCTCCAAATAAAACAGGACCATACTTTGATTTTATTGGGTGTGATTCACACCCCATTTTGTTCACATGGACCTGCCAATCACTATAACGAAACCTCATAACAAAAAAGAATATTGTTGATCACCTGTCGTACAAATGCTTGATGCTGTCGACGACTTTGGATGACGTAACATGCACGTGCTATCATATAACACGGCAGACCAATGCCAGCTAGCTGAAGAAGCGAGACCTAACCAAGGATAATTACAAGGGTCATGTCATGCAAGTTATTGAAAGTAGCCATCTACATCAATACTAACATGCTGTAACAATTTCTTATCAAAGAGATAATTATTACAAAATCATAACCGTAGTATCTAAGAGAAAGAGCCTAACTGGTTATCCTACATCTAGACAAGTGAATAGCAAGCCTTGATCAAATGAAAACACTTGAGCTTCTTAGGTATCAACTATACAGAGATGCCTCAGTCAGAGGGGACTGAAATTCAAATTTCTTATCGAAAGCTTTGAAGTGTCAAGTTCCATGGGCAAACTACAGTTCTGAGAAGGGACAAAGAAATTTCAAAACAGTAGCCACTAAAAAGAGCGAGAAACAAAAACTCAGGGATTTCAGCATACGTCTATTTTTCAGTATCTCCATTTGTTTGGTGATTGACCCACCTAATACTGTAGCCACAGAGCCAAAAACTTGGATGAACCCAGACCAAACCCAAACCTGAACAGTGTTCTGAATGCCCACAACATGGCCATGAAATGACCTTTCTCTGATTTGGAGCGAAATCAACAAATGTAATGTCAAAATGTTGGAGTTTCAATGATATGTTGCCGATTTCTATGGTATGTTGACAATTTCAATGAAATAGCTCTCATCAAGTATAATTGTACTGTTTTTATATTTTAAGGTTGGCAAGGTCAGACGGCTCACCAATGCATTTCTATCCATTACTACTATTGCATGATGAGGTGATAAGATCTCTTTCGAAGGTTTTCCCTTCCTATTTGTTAGAACTTTAAAATATTTTAACTTCTCTAAAGTTAAATACTATCTATTTCTTTTTTTTTAAATTTACATTTAGGCTACAATCTTTATATTGATTGATAAATTATGGATTTTAAGGATTACATTTATAGATCCATGAGTATATGGTATGTTAAGTAGTTTATTGACTGTATGATCAGTATGTTTTGTAGGGTTAAATTGTAAAATCTTATCGTTTCATGCTTAAATATTTTTTTAATAGGATTAATGTTCAACATTTTATGAAGTATCGATAGAATAATTATATGAATTTAATACAATTATAATCATTTTGATAAAATTCTAAGATTTCCTTAACATGACTCCAAAATGCTTTTTTTGAGGGCATCAAAGTCATTAAAATTCTAGCATTGCCTTCAACATGCCTCCAAAATGGATATTACCAAATTCGTCAAATCAACATTTAAAACCTTGCACCTAACTTCCATGGAAGGTGGTGCAATATTTGATTTCACAACCTCATAAGAGCAAATCGATGCAATGAATCATCACCACTCCACAACACCTATATATCTTCACCATTATTTTCTCATCTCCTAATAATGTTTTCAACCAACGCCATCTTCCACATGCATTTTTGCTAAGATTTCTCCTTTCAATATGGCCACACTCATCTTCCTACTTTCATGTTTACTCAATATTTGAATTCTAAAATCCATGCGTTGGTTTTGTTGACCAATGAGTGCTCCCACCCCTCTGCGAGCAAAAACCACTTTTGAGAAGCTTAGGCTCCAATTGATCATACATGGCCGATTGCCCCACCCCCCCCCCCCAAACCTCTCCCCTTCGTCGAGTTGACCTCCTCCTCAACGCATGTAGCCTCCCGTCTCTCGTAGTGGCCAGACACGGTGATCACGTAACCATGGCGCGGAGGGATGCGGACGGCAATCCGACGTGCTTCCAGGCACGGCATGCCACCGAGGCGTGGTGAGCGGTGGCGGACAGGCAAGGAGTGCTTCGTCGTTCGGACCGGCAAGCTATGGCAAGGCATTCCGATGCGGCAACGAACCAGCGTGGAGTGCTTTGACGTTCGGACCGGCCAACCAGGGCAAGCCATGGCTGCAGCGATCCAACATGTTGAGGCATGTTGGGCAGTGGTGTGGTGGGTGGCGGTGCAACGTGGCATGGTGGTCGTTGGTTGCTATGCTGTGGTGTACTACATGCGGCAGTGAGCTTGGTGCGGCTCACGTAGGCTGTTGTGGGAGCGGGCGTTGGTCGTTTTGTCGTGGGCTATCTACTTTCTTAGAGTGGTTTGGTCTTCATTTTCTTTTTTTTTAATATAGTTCTATTTTGAATAGGGACCACATATGACTCCGAGATATCACAGCTGAGATTCTTGACGTGAGTTAAGGGCTGATTTAGTTGGTCTCTTGTTGCCGTTCTACGAGCGTGGAGTCGCTCTCCTCCAGGAGGTCAATTGGTTCCCGATTCACGAGACGCTTTCTTTTTCTTTTTCCTTTGTTTCTTGTCTTTGTATTTTGGCTTTCCCTCATTTCTACGAGGTGTAACCTCCCCCTGTTTGAGGGCGTTAAGCTTCTCCGTCTTTTTCTTCCCCTCTGGGGCACATCCTCTTGTATCGGATACTTCCCTTTTAATAGAAATTTACTCTTTCAAAAAAAAAAAATCTATGGGTGTAGAACGAGATTGGTTTTTTTTTTAGAAGGTAAATATGGTGGACATTGGATTTGATGCCAATGGGGTACTCTACCACTGAACTAACCCCTCTGTGGCCAGATTGGTTGTATTTCTTGTGAGGTTGGTTGCATTTTTTATGTTTAATAAGCTAGAGGCATAATTACATGTAGTGTTTTCCCTCACTGCAAGATAACATTATTGTATGTCAACTTTGATTTCATAACATCATAGATACTTGAATCTGACTTCCTATTATACATGAACATTTACGTGGGTCCATTATTTGCCTGACATAGAGGTTTAATTGGGATTAAACTATCTCCATATCTCATATGATTCTAACTTTGATTCAGGAATATCTACCATGCTTATACTAGATAACTGTTAGAATAAATTGAGCAGAATAAAACAGCCACGAAGTCAAAGGCATCACAATAGTAACACTTGGAATTATGTAGAAAGCCCCTCTCACAGGGAGATTGGAAAAAAAAAAAATGGGAGAAGCCCCTACAGGCAGATACTCTTTTGGTAGGGCTGAAAGGCAAGATACCATGATAATTTTTACCCCTATAAAATGCACTAACAAGCCGTGCTACATCCCTCGATTTTTGACAATGTCACCATACAGATTCTCTGTCTTGTTTTCCACATCTTCCTTTCCTCTATCTATATACAATATCTTTCTCTTGCCATTGTGTCCTATATTTTATTTTACATAGGCAATTTTCTAAATCATTGAAGGCTGCAAGGGAAAGACTGCTTAACATAGTGGAATAGGGAAGAGAGCGTCAAACATAGCTTTTGTGTCACTAGCAATCTTTCTTCGTTAATTGGGTGACTGAGAAGGTTTTTGTCAAGCAGACATGATTGTCACATTGATCAACAATTGGGAAATCTTATCTCTACGGTCCTCACTTTAGGACTATCTTTCACCGTTAATACATGGTTCAATGTGACAAATTCAGTGCCTTACTTAATAGATGACTCAATCAAAGAGAGTTTCGATTAGACAGCCTCCTATATATAGACCTCCCTCACAATCTGATACACTGAAATAGGTGAGGTGAGACTAAATAAATGACCCATATAATACACCTAATAGGACCATCACAAGGTCCACAATCCCAACATACATATATCTTTCAATTAAATCAATATATTCAATAGAGGATGTTACCAAATTGAAAGTATCTGTTTGTTTGTAGCAGAACTAGGGTTTCTTTTTTATAGAGGGATAAAAAATCAGTAAAGTGGGATTCAGATTGAAATTGATGACCTTAAAGCTCAAGAAACAAAATAACAAAATGGAATTATGAAGTCAGGTAGCCAAATAGAACCATGGGATTGAAGCCTAACAAGAACTAGACGTTATAATATGTTTTCTCCCTCACGTCTTACCTTTAATAATGAGTATATTAAGTCTTTTAGGTTGGCAAAGTTCCTCTAAAGTTTGCTTCCGTATGACATTGAAAAAGCTTTTCGGCACCATAAGCACCATCAAAGAAAGGTTCAAGCTTACATTGAAAAAGACTGAAGCATCTACTACAAGACCTGTGTCCCTTGAGAACATCAGAGCATGCCGAATCAGAAGAAGAAGCATGAGCTGCGTAAACAGGCTAGAAGTCAACAAGTGCCAAAGTTTCAAATTTTAAGAGATAAAAAGTATCTAGACGTACAATAAGGGCAACTGATCGACAGCAAGCAATGCCATTGTTGTGAGCTGCAGCATAATCCTCATAGTCTGAACGCAATAATTCCTGCTCAATAGCAAGGAGATGCCGATCATGGAGATCCACCTGCTGACCCCAGCTTTGCCTGGTAAAGATAAAGGCAAGGGATGGATGATACCAAGACAGGAATAACCTAATGCCACTGTGCATTTATCGAGCCTAGAAGATATAAGCTAAAAGCATGCACATTCACCAGGAAGGGGGAAAAACAGACACGACTGCAAATAGCAATTAGAATGGCCATAACAGTTTTGATAAGTTGATTTCAAGCATTTATCCCATTTGGGGGAAAAATTATCCAATATTCTTCCCCATGTTATATAATTTTGATGAATTATATGGTGTAATTTGTTTACTGCATTATTAAATCTCTTTTTGTACTCCATCATTATTAAGTGATTACCATGCAAACTTCTTTTAGTAGGGATTACTTCCTCCTCACGACACTCCATTAAACTATGCTCATCAGCCCAACATGCTGAAACACTTTGATGCATTTTAATAGTGTCAATCCCGTGGCATAAAGCCTGCTAGTTAGATGCAACCTCATAAACATGTGTACTTTCCTCTTGATCCAAGTGAACGGAACTGAGATCCTTAGGTCTTTGTTGGTTGAGATGTCGAACGACACTTCATACAAGTTCTTTAAGCATTTGTTGATGAATCCTGCATGTTATGTTAGTTTGTCTCTCTCTTCCTTAAACCTTGCAATCTTTCGACCATTGCACTAACCAAAATTCTTTAAGATTCCAAGATATGATTATATTACAGAGTCTGGTTAGTTTCATGGTGTCATGCGAGGCGTTATTATTTTTTATTTTCTTCATGGAATTGTATGTAATTTGCACCCATCTCTCTCTCTATAAAGAGAGATAGGGCTAAAGAAATAGACTGATTTTACTCATTTTTCCCAACTTGATATCAGAGCAGCGGTCCTAGACTAGTGCCCTAGATACCCCACTCAAACAAGCCTCCGAGACCTCCACCCTAACCCTAATCCTAACCCGAGGGGCACCCTTTGTAGCCCCGCCACACTGCCACCTCGCTCAGCACTGCCGTCACCATCCGATGAAGAGAAGAGGCGGCGAGGTAGCACTTGCTGGCCACCCACACTACAGAGGAGTTTACCGGACTCCTCCGCTGCTACTCCACCCAGAAGGGTGTCGTTGATCTCTGCCAAGGGGAGCCACTCTTCCTAGGGACGTCACCGCCCAAAGGTAGCCACTGCTTCTCCACCCCACTCCGCCCAGGGGCGTCGCTGCCCAGAGGGGGCTACTACTGCTCTGCCAATGGGTGCCGTCGCCTAGAGGGGACTACTACTGCTCCGCCCAGGGGCACCGCCACCCAGAGGGGGTTGTTGCTACTTCGCCTAGAGGGGACAATCATCGCCCTCCATCGCCCATGATCATACAACAACAACAACAACCAAACCTTTTTTCCACACTAAGTGAGGTCGGCTATATGGATTCTTTGCCTCCACACAAATCGATTTTCAGCCATTTTAGGACTTAAATTAAAGTAATTGATGTCATACTTAATAGTTTCCTTCCAACACTTGTTTGATTTTCCTCGCCCCCTCTTAGTAGGTTCAGCCTCCAACTTCTCGCATCTCCTAACTAGAGCATCTAGTGGCCTTCTTTGTAAATGTCCAAACCATCTTAGACATGCCTCTCATTTTATCCTCTATCGGTGCCACCCTAACCCTTTTTCTAATAAACTCATTTGAAATACGATCCTTTTTCATATGACCACACATCCATCTTAACATCTTCATTTCTACCACAAACATGGCTGGTCTTACCACAGCTCGATAGTATTTTCCTTTGACTTTTAAATGAACCCTCTTATCACAGAGAACACCAGAAGCATCCCTTCATTTCAACCACCCTGCATTAATTCTGTGTAACATCTCCATCAATGCCACCATCATGTTAGAAAATGAATCCCAAGTACTTAAAAATATCTTTCATTGGAATGCACTCTTCTCCAATTTTTACATCAATCCCTTCATTGTTCCCTTTACTACTAAACTTGCATTCCATATACTCAGTATTCGTCCTACTTAAGCGTAATCCTTTATCTTCCAGGGCTTCTCTCCAAAGCTCAAGTTTTCTGTTCACTCCATCTCTTGTCTCATCAACCAACACAATGTCATCAGCAAAAAGCATACACCAAGGCACCTCAACTTGGATATGCTTCGTCAACTCATCCATGACCAAGGCAAAAAGATAAGGGCTTAAAGTCGAACCTTGATACAGACCAATGGTGATATCAAAGTAGTCCATCAAATCATATTGATTCTCAGTCACTTTTGGTATGATCTACCCTTGTGCTCTAGAGGTTTGTTTCTTGGTGAATCTGTAGTTTCACGATATTAGTATGGCTTCCTTTGATATTGGTCCAAGCACCTCTGCAACACAAAGGTTAGCAGATGATATAATGACCATTACTCGAAGTGAGTATGAAAGACTACTCCAAGGTCGGTCCAAGCACCTCTACAAAACAGAGGTTAGCAGATGATATAGTGACCATTACCCGAAGTGAGTATGAGAAACTACTCCAAGGTTCTAGCCATTATGATGGGCTCTAAGGAGCCACTAAGTTGGGTTCTATTGCACACGACAGGAATCAGGGTAGTACAAAGTGGCTTGTTGATTCAAGGGCATCACGACATCTCCATAGAGATAGGGATCATTTTACCCATCTCAGATCTGTACTTGCAAGTAGGCCAGTGCAAGTTGCAGATAGCAGACACTCCAAGATAGCAGGTCAGGGGGAGGTATCGGTGACTCCTACTTGAGGTTACCTGATGTTTCTTATGTGCCAGACTTTCCTATGAATTTACGCTCAGTTAGTAAGATTACTAAGGAGTTTAATTGTCATACTACCTTTGATGACGTGGGATGCATCATTCAAGACAAACTAACAAGGAAGACGATTGGTAGTGAAAATGTAGCGAGTGGAGTCTATCATCTAATTCAGACTCTACTTGCCTCTACATGTCGAGGAGAAGTATCGTTTGCTACTGGGAGTGCGATTTAGTGGCATCTTTGACTTGGACATCTTCCCCTTGACAGCCTCCAACAGATCATTCCACATATCTCTCCTGCGACTCAGATATGCTATGATGCGTGCCAGATGGGCAAGCACCATCATACGACCTACCTGGTAAGTATCCATTCTAGGTCTACGGCCTTGTTTGAGTTACTGCACATGGATGTGTAGGGGTCGAGTCAGATACCAGATAGGTAGGGTCACCGTTATTATTTAGTAGTTGTTGATGACTTCCCGCTTATCATAAACATTATTGCTAAAGAACAAGTCAGATGTTGGTTCTGTTATTGAGCATTTCATGATGAAGATTAAGACTTAGTATTCAGCTGCTATTAAAGTAGTCAGATCTGATGATGCACTTGATTTATGTACCACCAGGCTATCTACAATTTACAGGTCACATGGGATAGTGCACCAAACTACTTGTGCTCATACCTCTCAGCAGAATGAGGTGGCGAAAAGGAAACACCGACATCTTTTGGATGTGACCCACACTTTATTAATCCATCATAAGTGTACCTCCATTATAATGGGGTGATGAAGTCATCGCAGCATGTTATTTAATCAACAGAATGCCCAATTCAATGCTTCATAAACAGATTCCTTGGCATATATTGCATCCAGAGCAGAAGCTATTTCATGTACCACCACGTGTGTTTGGATGTGCAGCATTTGTTCATATTCTTTCTCCAAGGCAAGACAAGTTGGCAGCACGAGCAATCAAGTGTGTATTCTTAAGATATTCACGGATTCAGAAAGGATATAGATGCTTTAATCCTCTTACTAGTAGGGATTATGTGAGTGTTGATGTCACCTTTAATGAGTCTATCATATATTTTTCCACTATTGCCCAGAGTTTATCCCCTAAGGTTACGAAGGCTGCAATGCCTATACCTCTTGTTCCCTTAGAGAAGATACCCATCTCTACCCATCATACTACTACAAAGGGTCCTATGAAGTTCTTTGAACCTGTTGTTACATATCAGCAACCTCATTGTACCTTCTAGATGCCACCTACAGCAACCACAAAGACTCCACCTTCTCCATCTTAGGAGACCACAAATAGGTTGCAGAGTGATGATATGGCACCCCCTGGTGATAGATGTCCGAATGAGGATATTAGATGGCTAATCTTGACATTCCTATTGCTATTAGGAGGGCACCCCGCACCTGTAAATCCGGATACCGTGTTGTCAATAATCTTGCTATTGATGGCCTTGGGTCAGCTTTTGAGAACTTTTGTCGTACTTTTTCTACCATATCTATCCCTGCTACCTACCAACAAGCCATGCTTGATCCAAAGTGACACAAGCCCATGGAAGATGAGATGGTTGCTCTTACTTCTTGTGGTACTTAGGAGATTATACCTTTACCAGAGGGTGCTATAGTAGTTGGCTGCAGATGAGTGTGTGCAGTCTAATACAATCCAGATAGGTCAATTGCACAGTGCAAGGCCCGACTTGTTGCTAAAGGGTTCACCCAGACATATGAGGTGGACATTTTTTACACTTTCTCACCAGTGACTCAACTATCTACAGTGAGGATTATGATTTCAGTTCAGCGAGATTGGCATCTTCACCAGCTTGATGTGAAGAATATCTTCTTCTATGGGGATTTGAAGGAAGTGGTTTACATGCAGCAACCTCCCGGTTACATTGTTCAGGGGGAGTGTGTATGTAGATTGTAGAAGGCCATTTATGGCCTCGAGCAGAGTCCAAGAGCTTGGTTTCAGAAGCTCTCTCAGGTGGTAAGAGTCTGTGGGGTTCACCAGATCGTATGCAGATCATTCTCATTTATCAAGAAGATGGGGAAATGTACTGTTGCTCTTTTGGTCTATGTTGATGACTTGACTAGCACTGGTGATGATACAGTAGGTTTGGTGATCAAACAGACTTTGACAGATCAGTTTGTGATAAAGAATTTACAGCCGTTGAGATATTTCCTTAGGATAGAAGTAGCCCGTAGTAGGCGTGGTATTGTACTATCTCAACATAAATATGCCCTCGATGTGCTAAAGGAAATAGATATGCTAGGAGCCAAGCCAGTAAATATTCCCATGGATCTTAAGGCACGACTATATGACAGTGATGTAGAGCCAGTTGATAGTAGACAGTATCGCCAGCTAGTAGGGAAGTTGCTCTACTTGATGATTACTAGGTCAGATATTTCCTTTGCAGTAGAAAAGCTGAGCCAGTTTATGGAAAGGCCTACTAGACAGTACTGAGATGCAGCCATGATGGTTCTCAGGTACTTAAAGAAAGCACCAGGACAAGGTCTTCTTTCAACTAGAGGGACGTCTATGACGGTTGTTGGATACTCTGATGCAAATTATACAGGCATCCATGATGATAGGAAATCTACCACAGGTTTTTGTACATATGTTGTAGGAAATCTGGTCACCTGGAGGAGCAAGAAACAGATTGCGGTATCCAGATCCAGTGCTGAGTCTGAGTATCATGCTATGGCTCAAACCTCAGCAGAATTGATGTGGGTGAGATCCTTACTAAGTGATCTACATATACAGATTGATGGGCTTATTGAGTTGCGATGTGACAACAGGGCAACTACTTATATTGCCAAAATCCCATCTTCCATGAACGCACCAAACATGTGAAGGTAGATTGTCATTACACCAGAGATTTAATTCAAAAGAGATTTATCTTTACATCCCAAGTTACTTCAGAGGCTCATACGACTGATATCTTTACCAAACCACTAGTTAGATCCACATTTGATACATGTATATCCAAACTGAGCATGATTGATATCTATACTCCAGTTTGAAAGGGAATGTTACAGAATCTAATTAATTTTATGGTATCATGTGATGCGTTATTATTTTTTATTTTCTTCATAGGGTTGTATGCAATTTGCACCCACCTCTCTCTATATAAAGAGAGGTAGGGCTGAAAAAATAAACTAATTTTGCTCATTTTTCACTGATTCTTTTTCCTTGAAATAAAAAATTCAATTTTCTTAAGAAATTCTTTTCCTATAGGCTTTGCAGTATCCAAGCTAGTTATTCATTGTTTCACTAACTACGAATAAAACCCAATGACATTCTCATATGATGAGAGTAGGAGAATAGAACCAATTAATTACATTTATGGGAGTCCCACACCTCTTTATAAGAAGAGAGGTGTGAGAAGAATAATGCCATGGTCCTAAAGAAATAAAAGATACATAAACAAGGAACATAAAATAACACCCATCATCTAACACTCCCCATCAAGCTGAAGTGTGAATATCAATCATGCTCAGCTTGGAATAGCATGCCTCAAGAGTAGAACTCGCTAGAGACTTTGTGAAGACATCTGTAGCATACTCCTCAGAAGAGACACTTATGGTATGCACTATCCCACACTGTATAAGATCCTGAGTGTAGTGGCAATTAATCTCTACGTGCTTTGTCCTCTCATGAAACATAGGATTATTAGCAATGTAGGTTGCTGTTCGATTGTCACACTGCATCTCCATAGAGCTATCCAAAGGAACATGAAGATATGAAAGAACTGACTTGACCCAAACCATCTCAGCAGCTGTCTGAGCCATGACCCTGTACTTTGACTCTACACTAAATCTAGATATTACTGCTTGCTTCTTGCTCCTCCATGGAACCAAATTACCTGCAACAAAGGTGCAAAACCCCGTTATAGATTTTCAATCCCCAGCACAACTAGCATAATCAGCATCAGAGTATGCTACAATCTCCATGGATGTTCCCTTACGGAACAATAATCCTCGTCCTAGTGCTTTCTTTACATACCTAAGCACCTACATTGCAACCTCTCAGTGTTGCTTAGTTGACTTATCCATAAATCGACTAAGCCTACCAACAAATAAAGACAAGTATGGACGAGTAACGGTGAGGTAAAAGAGCTTACCCACTACTTGATTATAAACCCTATCATCATATAAATGCACCTTGGGATACATGGGAATATTTGCAGCCTTAGCTGCTAATATACCAGTCTCCTAAAGAAGATCGATAGCATACTTCCTCTACGAGAATACCACTTCATCCCTGCCACGTGCAACCTCAATGCGTAAGAAAAACCTTAACTAGCCTAGATCCTTCATGACAAACTTCTCTGATATGTGCCTCTTGACTTCATCTATCTCATCTCTGTCATCCCTAGTGAATAAAATTAACATATACTAGGAGCGCCACAGTCCTATCAGTCTTCCTAGTAAATAAGGAGTGATCTGAAGTAGAGCGCATCAGACCAATCTGGTGGAGCACCCCTGATAACTTCTAGAACCAGGCCCTTGGGCTCTACTTCAATCCATAGATCGCTTCCTCAATCTGTACACACACCCCCTAAACCTCAAAACCCGAGGACTGCTGCATTTAAACCTCCTCCTGAAGATTGCTACAGAAAAAGGCGATCTTCACATCAAGCGGGTGTAACAGCCACTCTCTGTGAACAACAGAAATGAGAATTCAAACAGTGGCAAGTCACACAACAAGGGAGAAAGTATCAAAGAAGTCCACCCCATATGTCTAAGTGAACCCCTTTGCAACTAACCTGACCTTATACCTAGAAATAAACCCACCAGGGTTGTATTTCAAGGCAAAGATCCATCTGGAGCCAACTAATCACACGCCAATAGGAAGTGAGGTGAGATCCCAAATCTGTCTACTCCTAAGTGCTTCCATCTCATCCTCCCTGGCTTGGCACCACTTTGGATCAAGCATGACCTGCTGGTAGGTAGATGGAATGCGTGACGCTGTAAGTGCCTGACAAAAGCTACTAAACTGAGCAAGACCATCGGTGGCTAAACGGCCTGCAACATGATATCTAAACTCACATGTATGTGGCACCTTCCAAATGGCAATAAGAAGGTCGGCATTATCTAGTAGCTCTAATTGAGTCGCTGCATAAGGGGAATCAGGTCTAACCAAACTCTTACTAGCATCAGATACAATCTCAACTACCTGTGAACCACCAGCTGTTGATGAGGGAGGTCTTTGAAATGTAGTGTAGTGCCTATAATAGGTACACAATGACCCGTGCAATCTCTCAAAGTCATCCAAGGATGAGATCTGGACTCAGAAGCAGACCCCTGAGTCTCTGCACATGGAACAGGCAAGGGAAGAAAGGCAACATCATCATAGGAGCTCTTCTGTCCAATGACTAAGAAGCATGGTGTATCCTCATGAAAAGTCACATCGACGTTAACATAATGTCTTTTCTACAAAGAATCATAGCAACAGTATCCCTTTTGTGTCCTAGAGTACCCCAAAAATATGCACTTGACAGCGCGAGAGGCTAGCTTGTCACGACCAAGTGACGGCACATGAACAAATGCAATGCATCCAAAGGTCCTAGGAGACATATGGAATAACTCACCATCTAAATGCAGAAGAATCGATATCTGCTCGTAAAGAACTGAGCTGGGCATCCTGTTGATGAGATAGGTCATTGTAAAACTGCATCCCCCCAGTATCTCTACGGCATATTGTGACAAATCAAAAGTGTACAGGCAACATCCAATAAGTGCTTGTGCTTCCGCTCTGCAACCCCATTATGCTGCGAAGTGTGAGGGCAAGTGGTCTGGTAGATAATATCACGGGTCCTGTAGAACTCCTGAAGTCTGGCAGTGCAGAACTCAAGGGTATTATCAGTCTGCACCATCGTCACTATGACAAAGTACTGTATGTTGATCTCCAAAAGAAGAGTCTCTATGCATCCTCCAACCTCTACCTTGCTCTTTAAGCGGAACACCCAAATGGCTTTAGAGAAATCATCTACGACAACCAGGTAGTACCGCTGTCCCATCCGGTCCGGGACTTTGCTCGATCCCCATACATCCATATGAAGCAACTGAAATAATGTTAAGGATCCAGTAGAGGTGCTAACAGGAAAAGAAGACCAATGATGCTTACCCAATTGGCAAGCATCACACTGTATGGTAGCAGCTGGGGTGATATGTGGTATCACCCTTCTGATGCAATCCAAAGACAAGTGGCCAAGGCGAACATGCCACTGTAGAACACTCCCGCTATCTTATCGAGTAACTCCCGCAAACGGCTCATGTCCCAGGCGATAAACATCATGCTCCTCTGTACCTCTGACAACAATCTTCTCAGTGAGTTTGTCCCAAATAACACATCCAACATCGTCGAAAATCACTCTGCAATTGAAATCCTTCACGAATCTACTCATAGATAACAAGCTCAGTGGAAATTTTGGCACGTGCATAGCATTAGACAATGGCAAACTGGGGGTCACAGACACCTCCCCCTTACCCCTAACTGAGGTGTATCTACCATCAGCCACCTGTACAGTCCTCCCTTGGGCAACAGGTTGTGGTGGACAAAAGTAGGTATGATCACCGCACAAATGTTGTGATGCATCGAAGTCGATCAGCCACTGTACTCCATGGTGGCCCCTGTAATGCTCCCGGTGCACCAAATTCACACTCTCATCAGTGTCAAGTAAATCACGTCCAAAGAAAATAGGAAATGCACACGGCAAGAATCATGCAAGGGGAAAACTTACCCCAAAAATCATCAATAACGGGAATACACACCCCAAAAGTGGACCATAAATCTAGAAAAAATCATATCACAGATAGGAAGGTTCTTGATCTACAACTCCATCACCAAGGACTCACGAACCTTCCTACAGACTCCTGGAGGCAGCACAACCCCCTTCTCCGGCAACCTAAGCAGTGACGTAGAGAGGTAGAGACCCTACTGCACCCCGCAACGGCAGGTCTTGGAGGTGCTGCTCCTGCAGCACAAGTCGCCGGCGACCGAAGGGGCTGCTACAACAGCATACGACGGCGACCGGAGGTGCTACCACAGCAACGCCGACGAGGAGAGAGATGGGTCTGGTGATTAGGCTAATGAAAGAGAGGAGAGGTCGCATCTACCAAGGGCCTGTACCTCCTCCCTAATTACGAGCCCTCTGGAGATTGAGAAAACGAGAGCCTCCTTTAGTTGCGCGAGCCCCTGACTTTAGGCCTATGATGGTTGCTATCATGGTGTGTTGTGCCGCAGTAGTGGCTTCGCCCGATGGTGGCTCTGCTGCTGCTACAGCAGCAACGATATCGACACTGCCACCGATGGTGGCGATGGCGTCCAATAGAGGCGAGTTTAGGGTATGGTGGATTAGGGTTTCGGAGGCCTTAGGGGAGAGATATCTAGAGCTACGGTATAGGACCGATGCTCTGATACCAAGTAGGAGAATAGAACCAGTTAATTTCATTATGAGAGCCCACACCTCATTATAAGAAGAGAGGTGTGAGAAGAATAACGACATGGTCCTAAAGAAATAAAAGATACATAAACAAGGAACATTAAATAACACCCATCATGAGAAACTATCTTTACATGGAAGAATCAAACATTTCCTGGAATGACGCTATACCCATGCTTCATACCTGATCACTAGTTGTTCTGTCAATTCCTAGAGTAGCAACTAATAGCTTCACACCAACTAACAAGCTAGTGAATTGTTGTCCAAAGAATCAATGATTGGCACATTCTTCTACCAAGTGTGGAAGTACACATTTCTACAATGTTAACCAAGGTTTGGCTTCTAGTGCCAATATTACCTATGTTAGAGAATATAGGAAAAAGGCATTTTAGGATTAGTTAAAAGTTGTGTTTTGTCTATTTCTATTTTTATATATTTGCATGGATTTGATTAGGATTGATGTGATTGAGTTTGTATATTTAGTTAGCAAGATTAGGATTGAGATTGCTTCTAATTCCCTCTCTATGTAAAGAAGGGTTAAAATCTTCTCTTCTCATCGATTCTCATTTAAATAAAATTTCAATTCTAGAATTCTTCGACATCGTATTAGAGCGAGACAATCCTAGGGAATTCCCCAGATCACCAATCCTCTCTCTTGCACGCGGTTCCCTCTACGTTTTCTTTTTTGTGCATGCATCATCGTCGTACTTCATCTCCGTACCCACAACATCCACACGCGTGGGATTATTTACCCACCACACCTCTACGCATAGGTCTTCTTCCTTTGCGCACAAGTCACGTGCATGCTATCCTCTCAAGTTTACTTCCGCAGAACTAGAGCATCTGCAATCTCTTTTGAGGAACAAGACCTCTACTGCTGCCATGACTACAACCCCTACTACTCCAAATCAAAGTGCTGGGACTTTTGATCCAACATATGGCTTCTAGGCTAAAGTTGATGAGTGGTAGGGACTTTGAGCAAGGCTCTCCCACCTCTACTACTACGTGCTTGGGAACGTTTCCCAATATATATCACCGCTACTGCCCGGCCATTTTATGTGTGGTCACTACTACTCCACAACCATTGTGTGTAGGGTTGCTACTTCTAGTTCAACCCTACGTCTATTGTCTTTGACAACTACGGTCATTGTGTCTTGCTACTATACTACATCAACTAATATCCTATGACAACTGCTACTTCCGCCACAATCTAATTGCTCTGTGCTCCTCTAACTGCCTACATTAGGGGAAAGTTCTTGTTTTGTGTACCCCCTTCAAGTTTGACATTGTATGCTCCAACTTGGGGGGAAGTGTTAGATAATTTAGGAAAAAGTATTTTAGGATTAGTTAAAAGTTATGTTTTATCTAGTTTTATTTTTATATATTTGATTAAGATCAATATGAATAAGTTTGTTTCCATATTTAGTAGAATTAGGATTAGAATTGGGATTGCTTGTAACCTATGGGGTTAAGATCTCTTTTCATCAATTCTCATTCTAATAAAATTCTAATTCTAGAATTCTTTAACAGCCTGTTTAGCTGAAATTTAAAATGAGCGAAAATGGACAATATCAAAGCATAAGCAATAGGAAATGCTTGGATTTACATAAAAATCCCACTCACAAAGGGCGAAGAGCAAACCATAAGAGAAGCGTCCCTATGGGCATGTTTCTCTTTATTTCTTCTTAAAGAATAATTGAGAGGGTATAGGCCTATTTATAGGCCACCCCACACTCCAACAATCCACATTACTAGATGTTGCACTAAACACTATGCACTCTTCTCAACACTCCCCCTCAAGCTGGAGCATAGAATACTCAGCTTGTAACAAAACGCAATCCTCACTTTACAGCAAAACACACTCCTTTTAATTGGTTCTCGCTTGTAGGTAGGAACACGAGCTGGAGATGCTAAAGGAACTACCGATGTCTCTGACAAGGGCCTCTCCTTTGGAGACCCCAACTGGTACTGATGGCTCCCCATTTAGTACCCCTGTAATAGGTCTTCCTCTGAAGATCTCGAAACTGGATCTCCCCTCTAGAGTCCACGAAATTGGATCTCACATAGGCCCTTCCTCTAAGGACCTCAAAATTAGATCTCCCTTTCTGGAGACCTATAAACTCTGGACCTCCCAGAGTTTGGTTTCTCATGTGATAATATGTAACAAAGGAACTCCCAAATAAGGCTGACTACAATAGGCATCCACACCCCCCTTTCTCCCATATTCATATGGGCGAATACAACAATGAGAAGAAAAAAGTATCACGAAGAAAAGAGCTTCTCTCCCTTTTTTCTTTAATTCAAACTCCCCTTTTTTTTAATTTTTTCTTTTTTTCATTTTTTTTTCTTTTTTCTTTTTTTCCCTCTATTCCTTTTTTTCCTTTTTTTTATTTTCTTGATTTTTTTCCATCTTCCCCTTTTTTTGCTTATTTTCTTCCTTTTTTTTTTCTTATCTTCTTGCCTCTCTTCCTTTGTAAAGGAATAAATAACCAAATAAATATAAGGTGTAGACCAAAGGTCACCTACAAACCCTAGTGAGGAAACCCTTGAAAACATGCGGTGTCAACAACCTCAAACAACGCGATCAAGAGCCACGCAAGCGCACTCTTAAGCACATCACTCGCGATTCTCGTCCACATCACCGTTGCCATCATCGCCATCGACTTCTTCGTAAGTAGCACCACAAATCTCAGCCCATCACTACCATCAACACCACCATCAATGGCGATCCTCCAACAATAGCGCTTAATCTCCTCGCCGACTTCATCGCTGCTTGCGCAAGGATCATGCGAGATCACTGCCGCCACTAAGCCCTAACGACTCCGCCAACTGCCACGAGGGCCCATCTACGCTACCAAGACTCACCTAGGCTTCCCACGAGCTGCAGCAGCGTCGCCAAGGACATCACCAAGAGCCTTTGCCTTCTTCGATTTCCTCCTTGCCGCTGTCTCTATTGCCGCTATCAACAACAATGCCTTCTCCAACTGCGAAGATCGCTGCAATGTCGATCTTGCACAACGCCTTGCTACCACTGATGCCACTTCTTCATCCTTAAGCAATCTCGTGCAAGCTTCTTCCTCTTCATGCATGCCACCACGATGCTCCTCGACTCGATCAAGCCGTGGATGCCATGAACATAGCAGATCCACATGAAAAGCCCAAAATGATAAAAAGTTGCCACTAAATACAATGATAATTTAGAGAACAAATGAAGCCAAGATCGACTTGCTCTAATACCAAGTTGAAATTTAAAATAAGTAAAAAAAACAATATCAAAATATAAACAATAAGAAACGCTTGGATTTACGTGGAAACCCCACTTACGAAGAACAGGGAGAAACTCACAGGAGAAGCATCCCTACAGACGTGTTTCTCTTTATTTCTCAAAGAATAACTACGGGGGTACCACCACGCACTCCAACAATCCACATTACTAGATGTGGCACTAAATACCACACACTCCTCTCAACATGTTCAAATAAAAATGATTTCATTCTCCACCAATCTTCTAGCCTCTGATACGAGAGTCTTGAGTTGATCCCTCCACCTACTCCAATGAACATACTTAGGTTCTTAACTACTAAAAAATCACCTTCTAACCATGACAATGATAAGAATTAAATGCACAATCACATATCCAAGCCAAACCATTAGATCATCTAAGGTGGTTTGAGCATCACGTCCGTGAAATCCTCCATCATTGCAACTTCAATGCATCCCAAAGTGAGCAACGGCTGGCAAATCACAAAGAGGGGCTCCAAAAATATGTGCTTAACGCAAAATGCTCCCCAAACACAGATATTTGAAAGCAACTCCCCCACCTTTTCCTAATGTCTTCACTATCTACAAACATCTTCTACTCCATCCTTGATACACTTTGCATATTGAAGATCCTTTGCTTTCCATTCCCTTTCTTTAGCTAATTTAAACTTGTCTTTTTTCCCTATTTTAGAATCAAGCTTCTTATAAAGATGCTTCCAACCTTTTGCCTTGGGTTCACTGACACTATACTTCTTTCTATGCCTTCTTTGTAGCATGTGAACTTCTTTAACTTCACCATCAAGCCTTTTGTCCCCTAGGTTCTCCTTTAGACACACCCAAGACCTCTTCACCTACCTCTTTAATACTAGTCTCGTACTCCCATGTATCATTGGCAATCTTAGCATGCTCAAAGTGTTTCATCGAACCTTTTCTCTTTAATACTAGTCCCATACTCCCATATCTCAATGGCACTTTGTCTAAAGGTGAACAATTTACCCATGACATCGTGAAAGCGTGAAAAAACATCATTTAAAATTCCAACTCAAAACTCGATTCAATGCCCGAAATTGAAGAATCAAGAAGAAACAACTAGAAACTAGAACCACATGGGAAGAACTACTTTCTTCCCATTCCAAGGTCCCCACATCTATAAAGTCGTAGTGGAGTAGAACAATACCACAGAGGTAGTGCCTCCTCAAATAAGTCTTAACTTGACTTCGGGACCTTCTTAACAAGCTAATGAGGCCCTTGACATTGAGAACACTCAATTCCGTCCTCGATCTGCAAACCTTCGTGTTTTCGAAGCGACAATTGCCTCGAATCTTCCTGCACACAAACAACAGATCACCAATAGGGCCACAAGCATACGACCCTTCAGAAATCGGTCAACCAACAAGAGAGTTGGTTGACTGGTGCCAAGAGGAGGGCTCCTCCTAAGGATGCTACCTTGTGATGTTGGTCAACCAACACAATGATCGACTGACCAACAACACAAGCAATTGTTGAGGACCTTGTCAGATAAGTCACCAATCTGCCTACCAATATTTTGTAGTTTTTATTGATGACTATAGCCAATTGTCGTGGACTTTTTTGTTAAAGGATTGATCTGAGATCGTTTCTATCATTCCTAAAATTTTTCAATGAAGTTTAGAATTTGTATTCCATGTGCATTAAAGTATTTGCGGTGACAATGCCCTTAATTTATGCCTAAAGATGTAGATGATTTTTTTATCTACCAATGGTGCTCTTCACCAAATCTCTTGTGCCCATCCATACATCCCAATAGAATGGGTTGCTGAGCACAAATTGCGCCACCTTTTTGATGTGGCCAGAACCCTAATGATTGCTATAGATGTGACTAAACAATTTTGGGGGGATGTCGTGGTTACTTCCACTTACCCGATGAATTGAGCCCCCTCACTTGTACTTGATGATACACCTTTTCTTTTGTTGTAGCCTAATGCTTCTCTTTTTGCATCGCCACTGCGGATATTTGTATGCACATGTTTTGTCCATCCTTTTAGGGTTGTTGATAAGTTGTCCCCAAAACCACTATAATTTTTCTAGGTTATTCTAGATCCAAGAGGGGTATAAGTGCTTTGATCCAATGGGTAATTGTTACTATGTGTCAGCTGACATTTCTTTGAGAAGGTTCCATATTTCTATAACGGTTCTTCTCTTGACTCTTGGTTGATTTACTCATACATATGAGCATCGTCAGAGGAATCCAATGTCTATCCCCTTGCCTTCTATGCAGGTTAAGCTTATGGAGGAGAATCAGCCTGATCAAGCCCCCCCACACCATGTTATCCGGATTTCCCACAACAACAGTCTAACGAAATGCCTATTATTCTTAGAAAACTGTAAGAATTTGTGCATTACATCCTATGTCACGCTATATTACTACCAATCATCTCAATCCAACATTTCAGCAGTTCTCTACAACCCTTTCTACCATAGTCGTTCCTAGAAATGATCGTAAGGCTCTACAGGATCCTAACTGGCAATGAACTACGGAGGACAAGATGGTAGCACTTATCTCACGTGATACTTGTGAGTTGACAAACCTCCCGAATGGTGCCAAGGTGGTTGACTGCAAATAAGTGTACACTGTGAAGTACAACCCAAATGGGACTATTGAGCACCTGAAGGGTAGACCTGCAGCAAAGGACTACACCCAGACTTATGGTGTAGACTACTTTAACACCTCTCCAGTGACGCATCTAAATTCCATTAGTTATTCTTTCATTGGCAGCCTACAAAACACAGCCACTGTATTAGTTCAATGTGAAAAATGCTTTTTTGCATAGTGATCTCCAGGAGAAGGTATACATGGCAACCACTAGGATTTATGGTTGACGGAGAGAAGGTATACAGACTTCGAAAGGTAATTTATGACCTAAACCAAAATCCCTAAGCATGATTTGAGAGACTCAGTTCAAAGGTTCAAATGGTTGGCTTCCACAGGTCTATTGATCACTCAATGTTTGAACGGTGCAGGAATCTGGTGTTGTGATTCTTACAATATATGTAGATGATATGATCCTGACTGGTGATGATGCTCCGAGGACACAAGAAATGAAATTCTTACAAACGACATTTCTCACCAAGGACTTGGGTAAACTGAAGTATTTTCTTAGCATCCAAGTGGCTAAAAACTCAAGTGAGATGGCTTTATCACAAAGGAAGTATATACTGGAACTTTTGTAATAAAACCTTCCTCCATTCCTATTCAGCCACAAGTAAGGCTCAGTGAGAAAGATGACCCGTTGTTTGAAGATAAGGGATGATATAGGAGCATTGTTGGCAAGCTTGTATACGTAACCATTACCTTGATGAATAGGCCAAGTCTTTTTCTTTAAGAGAGAAAAAAGGACAATTACCGGTAACCATCCAGAATATTATTAATCAAAAATATGAAACGTACTTGCATATTGTTCAGCCATAACTCAGAGCGACAACATGCATTCCTTACAACATTTTCAACCCACACCCCCTCCCTTCTAAAAAAGAGAATCATTATGCTGCAACCAAATCAACCATAGTGCTACTACAACCTTTACCCATCCTGCTGTACCAATATGCACCAAAGAATGAAAAGAATCCCATCAAGCAACAAAAGAAGACCTATCAACCCGTCATATATCACATCTCAATTGATAGAGAACCTACCCTATAGCCATTGGCAAGGAATATGTCTCATCCTCAAATATCTCAAGGGCAATCTAGGAAAGAAACTCTACATAAAGAATAATGAGCACATTGATTTGCATGCTTATTCAAATGTTGATTATGCTTGTTCTACAAAAAATGGGAAATCTATAATTGGATACTCCATCTTTCTTGAGGGAAATCTAATTACCTGGTGGAGAAAGAAACATAACGTGATTTCTAGATCCAGTACTAACAGTTGCGGTCGAGTACAGGGCCATGGCTCATGCAGCCTATGAGATTATGTGACTTGTTCACTTCCTTAAGGATCTAAGTATTCAAGTTAAGCTTCCGATACCTATGTTCTGTGACAATCAGTCAACCACTTTTATTGCCTTCAATCCTGTCTTTCATGAACGCACAAACATATTGAAGTAGATTGCCATTTTGTTCGCGACATGGACCCTACTGGGAAGATCTGTACCCCTACTACATCATCTAAGTAGTAGGTTGTTGATATCTTCACCAAGGTTCTCTACAGAAAGCGTCATGATTTTGTATGTTCCAAGCTGAGTATGATAGGGTATGATAGACATAGATGCTCCAACTTGACGAGAGTGTTGGAGTTATGTATGTGATATGTGTGAGTTGTTATTTTATTATTCCTTGTAGGTTACTTATGTAATTTTCCCTAAACCTCTCTCTATATAAAGAGGCCTAGGATTCTATTTTCGAATAAGATGCCTTATTCTCTTCTCATTCAGCAAGTGAAGTAAAAGCAAAAGCTTGGAAGCATTTTTACAAGAAACTTGATTATAAAGAACAAGAAAAAAATACCTCCAAGTTAGCTAAAGAAAGAGAGCAAAAAATAAAGAATCTTATGCATGTAAAGTTTATCAAGGATGAAGGAAATGTGCTTATAGCTAGCAAGGATATAAAGATAAGATGAAAAAATTATTTCCATAAACCTTTTAATGGAAATTAAAAGGATGATATCATCTTAGGGGAGTTGCCAATTCAGAAGATTAGGTGAATCAGGTAAGATATCAAAGGATACAAAAGAACAAAGTAGCAAATGCTTTAAAGATGATGAAAATTGAAAAGGTCGTTGGGTCTAATGATATTTCTATTAATGTTGAGACTATTGGAGAAGATGGTATAACTTGGCTCATAAAATTATTTAATGCTATTTGGAGAGATAGGAGGATGCCCAAGAAATGGAGGAAAAGTTTTGTGCTACTTTTATGTAGGAACAAAAGAGACATACAAAATTATTCCAATATTAGAAGTATCCAATTGATGAATCATACGATGAAGATTTGGGAGAGAATAATTAAACTAAGGTTGCAATAGGTCTTCGTAGTAATTGAAAATTAGTTTGAATTTATGTTAGGTTGGTCTACTATTAAGGCAATATACCTCTTGAGGAGTATGATGGAGATCTACAAAGCCAAGAAAAAGAATTTACATATGATCTTTATTGATTTGGAGAAGACCCATGACTCTATGTCAAGAGATATCTTATGGAGAATTTTGGATAAGAGACGAGTACCAGTTCTATATATCAACCTCATAAAAGATATATATTAAATTGGTTGAAATAACTTAGTTTCAATAGAAACCCTAAGACTCTCATATATAAAGAGACCGTAGGGTCAAAAGTACATGAATGTCCCTAAGGAACAAAATACATAAAGCCCTTACAATAAGAAGAGAAATAAATGACCACACAACATAAGCTAACACTCTCCCTCAAGCTGGAACATAGATACCTATCATGCTCAACATGGATATACAAGAATCAAATGAAGATCTGGCCAACGACTTGGTGAAAATATCAGTAGTTTGCTCCTCAGATGCAATAGAAGTGGTATATAGTAACCCCTTCTGGATAATATCCCTGGTATAGTGACAATCAACCTTAACATGCTTCGTCCTCTCATACAATGCTGGGTTGTTGGCAATGAAGGTAGCTGCTCTATTATCATATCTCCTCTCATACAATGCTGGGTTGTTGGCAATGAAGGTAGCTGCTCTATTATCATATCACATCTCTATGGGGCTAGAAAAGTGCACCTGTAAGTTAATAAGCAAGGATCTAATCCACATCATCTCAACAGTCGTCTGAGCCATAACTCTGTACTTAGACTTAGCACTGAATCTTGCAACTGTGCCATGTTTCTTGTTCCTCCATGTGATTAAATTTCCTACAAGAAGGTGCAAAACCCAGTAGTGGATTTGCGATCCACATGGCATCCGGCATAGTCTGCATCTAAGTAGCCAACCAATGTCATAGAGAACCCCTTTGAGAAGAAGAGAACATTCCCAAGAGCCTTCTTAACATATCTAACCACCATCAATGCAACATTCCAATGCTGATGTATTGGCTTGGCCCTGAGCTGACTCAATCTCCCAATTGCAAAGGAGATGTCCAACCTCGTGATGTAAGATAAAGTAGCTTGCCCACAAGCTATCTATACCGTTTGCTGTTCACCACCTATGAATCCTTATTATAGAGTAACATCTTGGGGTCCACAGGAATAATGGCCCTAAGAATACCAACCTCTTGTGAGATATCTAAAGTATACTTCCGCTGAGATAAGACCACACCCTCTTTGTTGCGAGCAACCTCAAAACCAAGAAATACTGTAAAGCCCCCAGGTCTTTCATGGCAAACTGCTCTGCTAGGATGCAGTTAACCTCAACAATACCCTGCACATCATCCCCTGCGATGATCAAATCATCAACATAAACAAGTACCACAGTACCTCGTCTAGTCCTGAGAAATCAGTTGTCAATCTCCTGAATCCAGCTACCTCTACAACCTGTGACAATCTCTAAAACCAAGTTCTGGAACTCTGGTTGAGACCATATATAGGCTTTCATAATCGGTATACGCACTCCTAACTCTAAAAGCCAGGTGGCTACTGCATATAGACTTCCTCTTGGAGATCACCATAGAGAAATGCATTCGTCACATCTAACTGATGCAAGACCTAATCTAACTGAACTGTCACTGCAATCGACACCCAAACTGTGGGAAGTCTAGCAATTGGGAAGGTGTCAAAGAAGTCAACCCCATAAGTCTGAGTGAATCCCTTTACCACGAAGTGGGCTTTGTATCTAGCAACACCACCATCAGGATTGAACTTCACAATAAATACCATCGACAGTCAACGAGTGCAGCGCCATTAGGAAGTGGAGTAAGCTCCCAAGTCCTACGGCCTCTAAGAGCGACCATCTCATCCTCCATGGCTACCTGACATTTTGGTTCAAACATGGCCTCACGATGATTAGATGGAAATTGCGTAGTGGCTAACACCCGAGTAAATCCAGCAAATCCAGGAGCTAGACTATCAGTAGCAAGTGCCCCCGCCGTGGGACAAGTAGTGTAAGTCCGTGGTTACTTCCGAATGACTATCGAAAGGTCAAGATCATCACCTGACACATCACCTATCATATCCCTGTGATCATCACATGGTAAGCATACGTTAGTGTCTAAATGACTCACCTGAGAAGCCGATGGCAAAGGCACGAATGGAGGTCCCTAATAGGTAGCATGAGAGCGAACATATGTCTGAAGTGGCCCAGTCAGGCATGAAAAGGGATGCATAGCAGGAGGTCATGGCAATGTGATGGGGACATGAATCTCAGGAAAACTCCCAAAGCGAATGAAAGAATGACATAGGCACCATATCACCTTCGGGAGGCATTTCAAAAGCCATCACAAAAAAGAAAGGTACAACCTCATGAAAGGCAACATCCGTTGAAACATAGTACCGAGAAGTAAGCAGATCAAAACACTAATACCCCTTTTGAGTCTGGGTATACCCAAGAAAAACACACTTAACTGCTCTAAGTGCTAGTTTATCCCGACTTAGTCCCAATAAATAGATAAAAGCAACATAACCAAAAGTCCGAGGGATGATGTAAAACAAAGGACGATCAGGATACATGATCTGAATAGAAATATGTTCATGCAATGCAGCATTAGGCATTCGATTAATCAAAAAACAAGCAGTCAAAAGAGCGTCACCCCCAATAGAAAGAGGTGACAGAGTGGTGAATCAATAAAGTACGAGTAACATCAAAAATATGACGATATTTCCTCTCAGCAACATCATTTCGCTGAGAGGTATGAGGACATGTCTCATGGATAATGTTACAATTAGATAAGAAATTGTGCAAATGCAAAGTACAAAATTCCAAGACGTTATCAAAACGAAAACACTTCACCAAACAAGAATGCTGAGTTTTTATTTCTTTAACAAAGTCCTCAATAATTTATCCCACATCAGATTTATTTTTCAAGAGAAACATCCAAGACACGTGAGAAAAATTATCAACTAAAATAAGATAATATTTGTTCCCAAGTCGATCAGGAGTATGACTAGGACACCGCATATCCATATGAATTAAATAAAAAACAGCACCAAACGAAACAAAAGTAGAACTGGAAAAATTAGCCTTGTGGTGCTTGCCAAGTTGACAAGCATCACAGATGAGAGCAGTAGTGAAGGGGATGTGTGGAATAACACGTCTGAGGTGATGAATAGGTAAATGGCCAAGGCGGTGGTGCCACTAAAGAAGAGATCCAGCAGAAGCAAGGCCCCGAGTATCCAAAGCAACAAAAGTATTACAACTCAGACGATACACCCAATGTTCCTCACGCCTTCCACCAATCGTCTTCCTCGTGAATTTATCTTGCAAGACATAAGAACACGCATCAAAAATAGGTCGGCAATTCAGATCTCTAGTGATGCTGCTAACAGACAAATTCAAAGGAAAATCAGACACATAATAGACATCTACAAGTTTCAAAATAGGAGATAAAGACATCTCCCATGCCAACAAGTGACGAGTGTCCCATCAGCCACCTGTACTATCCTGGCCGGTGTAACAGGTGCTAACTAAGAGAAAGAGCCCTGGTCGCCACATAGGTGCTTGGATACACCAAAATCAATCAACCACTCACCAGAAGACAAAAGTAACGACATACCAGTCGCAAGTGTCTCTGACAAGGAGGCCATAGCTGCAGTGTCTGGAATCTGAGAGGACGCCTGAGTCAACTGAACAATCTGTTGGCACAAGTTCTCAATCTTAGTGCTCAAGAAACTACTATCAGAAGTAGGAAGAGCTACATCGGAGATCTCAGCTGCCTGATTGGCTACAAGTGGCCTACCATGCTTCTACCAACATGTAGTCTCAGCATGACCAAGTCTACCACAATAAATATACGGAGTCCTGGTACGTGTACCAAAAGAGTGTCCACGTCCACAACCATGCGCAGGGTAAATAGTACCCCTGCCATGTCTAGGGATCGCAGCTAGTGCAGACGATTGAGCAACAGTGTCAGGAGTAAGAGTGCGTACTGTAACTCTACTGAGTCTACTATATGCTTCCTCTAAAGTAGTCAGTTCTAAGGCCAGCCAAGAAAATAGAAATAGCCAATTGTCTCCTAAAACTCCTCCAGGACTCATAGGCACACCATGGCAGATAGGAGTGATGCCTCTCCAACATTCCCTTCGTGAGAGAGTAATACTGTAACAACATGCGTCCCTCCTGACATAGATAGAAAAGATCATAGAAGACCTGAAAAACTCGTACAGAATTCTTGGCATGTGTATAGGTGTTACACAAAGACTCCCACATCTCTTTTGTAGTAGTATAGTACATGATCTCATCCCTTATGGGAGGAATAACAATCTGCATCAGCCATGCACAAACCATGGCATTGTCGTTATCCCAATTAACATTTGTGACTGTCCTGTTCTCAGGCTCCGAATCTATAAGAATATAGATCTTTTTATGATCCCTAACGGTCATAAGAAAGGTTTGGGACCACCATAAGTAGTTGGTCTTATCCAACTTAACAGGACCAAAGAAAGGGTTCTTGAGTACCCCGAGGTCGGAAACAGAGCCTGAGGACACATCAGACTGAACATCTAAAGCCATCTTTGCAATCCGAAAGCTTCGATCAAGCTTCTATCACCACGAAATCATCCACAAATCTGAAATCAAACAAATTCAGACCTGCATCATGGACTTACGTTCCTAGATCAGGACAAAAAACCCCTTTTTCAATCGCTGCACAAGGATCGGAACACGAAAAAATTGCCTCCTGTCAATCTACACTGCCAACCGCTGCTGCCAAAGCACTGTAGCGTCATCGCCGGAGGTCGACAACACCTGCAGTGCACCGTCGTCGACCCAACAGGCAGCCTTAACTGCTGCTACACCGTCGCCAACCACCTGTAGCACTACCACAAGCTCAATGAGCTGCTACTGCACCGCCACCTAAGGTCAAATCGACCTCCAAGGGATGGTAGCGCCACCACGAGCGACCCTCAGTGATGCTGCATCGCCACCATTGAGACCTAGGAGGGCCACCAAAGGCATCGCAGAGCCACCACAATCAACTTAGGCACTGTTGCGCCGCCGCTCAAGGCCAAGAAAGCCCCCAACCTCGCCGCAGCGCTGCCTGAGCACAACTGACGGTGCTACAGGCTCACCTGCACCGCCGCAGCACCGTCGGCGTGCTGCAACATGCCACCAAAGCTCCACCGGGTGAGCTGCTGCCGCTCACAAGGGAGAAAGAGAGGATTAGGGTCTGGTGGTTAGGGTTTTGGAGGCTGTGAGGGGTGAGATACCTAAAGCCACGGTCTAGGACCGGTGCTCCGATACCAAATTGATTGAAATGACTTAGTTTCATTAGATGCCCTAGGGCTCTCTTATATAGAGAGAGACCGTAGGGTCAAAAGTACATGAATGTCCCTGAGAGGCAAAACACACAAAGCTTTTACAATAAGAAGAGAAAGAAATGGCCACACAACATAAGCTAACATACCATAAAGTTGTTGCTTGTGTAAAGGCTAAGGATGGATTAACAGACTACTTTGATATCACAATTAGTCTACATCAAAGATCATCTTTAAGCCCTTACCTCTTTACCTTAGTCATGGATGAGTTGACGAAACATACCAAGTTGAAGTGACATGGTGTATGCTTTCTGCTGATAACATTGTATTGATTAAGGAGATAAGAGATGGCATGAACAAAAAACTTTAACTTTAGAGAGAAGTCCCAAAAGCTAAAAGCTTACACCTAAGAAGGAGAAAGATTAAGTATATGGAATGTACATTTAGTAGTAAATGGAATAATGAAAGGATGAATATAAAAATTAGACAAGAGCGCATTCCCAAGAAAAATGTTTTTAAATACTTAGAATCGAATTTTAAAAAAGATGATGAAATTGATGAAAATGTTACACATAGAATTAATACAAGGTGATTAAAATGAAGACAAGCATTTTGTATTCTACATGATAAGAGGATTCCTTTGAAAGTTAAAGGAAAGTATCACCAAGCAATTGTAAGACTTGTATGATTCTAAATATTAGATCATCAACTATAAACATGTGCAAAAGATGTCCTGACACAAATGAAGATGTTAAAATGGATATGTGGTTATACAACGACTATATTTCAAATGGGAATATCCTGGAAAAGGTTAAGCTGGTACCGATAGGGGCTTACATGAGAGGCACGCATAAGGTAATTTGGACATTTGCAAAAAAAACCACTAAATGTCCCAGTCAGGAGATGCAAGGAGTTGGAGGTTAGACCTGCTGGAAGGAGGCAAGGAAAACAAAAAAAGTATTGGAAGGAAGCTATTAATATGATCTCAATTACTTCAATTTAAGCTCAAAAATTACTCAAAACATATCTGAGTGGAAGCAAAATCCATTTAGCTGACCTCACTTAATGCAACGTTCGAAATACCAATTTCAACGTCGTACTGATGAAATTCTAAGTGTGCATTTCATAGGCATGCCAAGAGCATGCCATGGAAATACCCATTTTTCGATGGGCATGCCAATGAGTAAGTCGAGAGCACGCCGTGAAAATGTCGAGGGCATGTCAATGCATGCCAACAAAAATGACAAAAGTAGTAAAAAAACTAACAGTAGCCTCGGCATGACCATCGATTTCGCTGACATGCCGACCATGCTGACGACACGCTGACGATATCCTTGCATTTCAACACCTTTACCATGTCGGCATGGACTTTTCCCAAAAAAGACCTTGCCAAAGACATTTAAATCACTGACTTAATGTAGGAGAAGGTTTAGTTGTTGTATTTGACGTCCAAAGGTTCTTTCTTTAGAATTAGAGTACATTAAAAGCCACAAAGACTAGATAAACCTCTAACATACTCTTGCATACTATAGCAAAAAGCCAATCGAGAGTGGGATAACCCACAAGTTAGCCTGCAAGCAAATGCAGCCTCATCTTGCAACAAGGCTAAACCATAACTTCTCCGACAGCACCACTAGGCTCAAATAAAACTTCATGCATGGAGGAAATTGCATCACATAACAAAATAGAAATAAATATAACTAACCAAGTTCCATAACAATAGAACTTTAAGAAAGGATGTCAAGCATGACAAGGTCAATGCTATCTAAAGAATGTCACAAAAATTATAGCAAATTCAAAATAAAGAACCAAAACCACATAAAGATACATTTGTGCCTTACCTTATATCGATTGCAAGGCCATCTGCATTGTTTCTTCTTTGGGGGGCAATGTAATTTGGTGAATAGATCTATAAAAACAAAAGAGTATTTCCATTATATCACATCCATGATTCAATATTGCACATACTTACAAGGAAAAAAAAAAAAAGCACAGAAGAAGAAATTACAAATTGAGTGACCATGGCATCTATCAACATGCCATGCACTTGCTCATTACCATTTCAAGTGGTGTATGCGTATATGCATGCATATTCATATCTATGTTTGTGTGCATGTCCACATAAAATGTGGTGTGCACATGTACATGCAATTTGATGGCTCTAAGTATTATATTTCATAGTAAAGATTCTTGAGAGGTTATTTCATAATAAAGATACTTTCAAAATCATTATTAACAATCACCATTGTGCATGCACATGATATGCAAGTTGTTTGCTGTGATGGCCCAAATGTTTCGAAAGTATATAACAATAAGGCAATTCAAAATTGCCCAATAACTCTTAAAATTGCTACTTAAGGTCAATAGCTGATCTGCATTTATTTTTCTTGAAAAGAAGCTTACCTGCATTTATTTAGCAGTTTACAGAGTAATGCCCATTAACTCTTACCATCCTTGCTCATATGATTGCCAGGGTTAGTCTTGGTTATCATGAATTTTGCTAAAGACTCGAACTTTATATCCTCTGCTCATAGGAAAAGCTGGCATCACTAATATGAATTTCCATCAACCCAGCAGAAGAGATATAAGCAACAAATATATAGCATTGCTGAATATGGTGCATCCATTGACTCTAAAAGATACCATTCATCCTAATCCAAAGCCTTGATGAATGTAAATCTACCAAAAAGGAAAATTCTCATTCCCGGATTATCTAAACTACAAATGTACTACATCCTGATTCAAAGATTGAAAAATCATGTTAATCATGTTTTTTGGACCTATGCAGATAAATAAATTGCGAACTGCAATAAGAGATTCATTAATCCTGCTTTAGGTTAAAGCAGCATTAAGTACACAAAAAACCACTCTATTCACACTGCTGATGCTGAACATTTTGTACGCTTTAAGGCCATGCTTCTAACACAAATCGACAGCAAAGAGCAGGGCTTTCTGTAGGCTACACACCGAGGGGAAATAACTAGACTTCCACTTGAGGAATCAGTGATACAACAAATAAGCAGCCAAAAACTAACCTCATTACATATTTCACATGTGATGTCCCCTTTTTTATTGCACCACTTCTGAATGCACTTCCTGTGAGCAAACTGTTTACAGGATAAAACAAAAACATGCAGGTTAGTAAAATGGTTAGGATAACTCTGCACGATAAAAGAAGTACAAAAAGCAAAGATTCTTTCGAGCGTGGATGGAATCACCAACTCTAGACGCAAAATGTCAAAGTCACGGAAACAACATGATACCCCCTCCACTACCACCCACCACCCCCACCCTCAAAAAAAGGAAAAGAAAACAAAAAAAAGAGAGAGAGATAGAAAGAGGAAGTCACGCACAAAAGCAAGGTCCAAATTTTCAGCACAGATTTCACAGAAAAGGCAACCAAACAAGAGAACACGTAAGCGGACGACAAGATGCGGGTTCCCACGCCAATAAATGCACCTCACTGACTACACCACCAGAGTGAGCGATCACTGCACCACCAAACACAAAGCACCGCAAGTCATTACCATCGACGCCAAGCACCTCAAGATCATTTCTTTGCGGTCAGAAACAAAATTTGACAGGAGATAGAGCTCCTCGCAGACCAAACCCACCACAGAAAGGCATCCAAAAACACGACTAACAGTGGACAAACAAACCCACAACTCACAGGGAGGGCAAGCCAAGATCACATCAGGGACCCCCAGAAAAAGCCCAAGAAGCGATCTTTCTCATCCCCAAGCAACGAAGACGCAAGAATCCAAAGTGGGTAGCGCGCGAAACCGCAAGAGCTGCATGGAGACCAGGGGAACCGAGATCAAAGGCGGTACCTTGAGGGTGCCATTGCAGGCGCAGGGGGCTTCCATGTCCGCCTCGTCCCCTTCCTCCTGGCATATCCTGCACTCTATGATCTTGGAGGGGAGCATGTTGGAGCAACCACCACCTTCCACTCCTCCTCCTTCTACAAGTCCTCTGCTGTCCTCGTGACCACTAACACCACTGTCAATAGCGGAAGCAGAAGAAGCAGGAGGTGCGGAGGAGGAGACACGGTTGCCAGAATCGAAGCATGACGTGGATATCAACCTATCCACGCACACGATGAACTCGTCCACCATCCCTCTCTCTCTTCTCTCACCACTGGCGCTTTGGTGGGAGTCGTACATATAGAGAGAGGGAGAGGGAGAGGAGGGTGGGGAAGAAGGGAGCAGGAAGTGGTGGTGGGTTTTAAAAAGTGGGGATAGCAGAGGGGAAGGAAGGCCGTGGGACCTGCACGTAAGGTCGAAAATGCCCTGTGATTTTTGTGTAACGCACGATTTTTTTTAGAAGGCAAGAAAGGGAGAGAGAAGAAAGACTGTTTTTTTTTTTTGTTAATCTGGGGTGTGTGGGATGTCGTCTTCTCTCCGTGGCTCGAAAAGTATGGAAAGGCTCACGTGGAACGGTATCAGATTGTGGGCCTATACGTCTACCTATGTGTATAACTCTTTTTTTTTTAAGGAAAATATTTCATCAGAGGAATGACAAGGGCGTTGTCTCACGGGATAAAATAGAAAGATAATCTCAATAATTTTTTGTAAAGGAAAATATGATGACTCCTTAAAATGGGAGAACTTTAAAATTAGACATCAAGAAATAAAATAAAAAATGAAGAAAATAGAAAAGAAGTGTCCTAAATATTGATAGACCTTGCATCACACATTGAATACGACAAAGCGTCGTCGATGTCATTGATGAACCGCACTAACAGATGACTGTTGGTGTTAGAGTACCGTGATCGTTTGTTTTGATGATAACAAAACATGTGTCGTTTAACATTTACACTTGGAGTCTTAGATTTCAGGTCAATTGCAAATGGAGACGTGATTAGACGGAATTCGAGCTCGCATCCAGGACGGATTTGAGGAGCTTGATGGAGAACAGAGGGGATTCGCGAGGAGCGATAGATTGAAGATGGAAGGACAAGAAGAACAGGATAGAATTCCATTTTATTCCTTTCATGTACTTTTGTCGTTATTTTGTTGCTCTTTATTTTTTACTTAGATTCATGTTAAAGAGCCTCAAAGTACCCTAACAGTAGTCCTAGGAACACCCGCACAACCATAGGATACTTAGGTTTTCTGTAAAAAACTTAGAAAACCAATATAGGGTTCAAATAGCATTTCCAGACGTCTAATTCCCAAATCAGACATCTGATAATGTGTTTTAAGACGTCTGACTGTTGATTCAGACGTCTGATAACGTTTAGGCTAAACATAGGTAGTTCTGTCTGATGGAATTAGACGTCCAGACCTTAGACCAGACGTCTTAGGAGACATCTGATGACTTTGCCAGACGTCCAATTAGTGGACCGTTGGCTCGCTTTGCAAACACTCGAGGATATGACCGTTAGAGCCTTATCAGACGTCCTTAAGCCTTTCCAGACGTCTGATAATTGACCGTTTTACCTCAACTGACCCGAAAATCTCTTCTCAGAGATTTTCTAGCCGTTGCAAATCCATTCCCACGAAAAAGTAAGTTTCCAGACGTCCAGACATAGTGCTAGACGTCCTATATGTTGTCTGATGAACTTGCACTAGAACCCTGTTTAGATCTGATTCAAGTCAGGAAGAGACCCGCCCAAAATCAGACGTCTGACCTTATTTTCAGATGTCTTAAAGTGGTCTTCCAGACGTCTGATGCCAGAATTAGACGTCTAATAAGCCTGTCAGTGCAATCATTGTTCCTGATTTCGGCCTGGTTCTCTTGGGCTTTGCACCCAACGCTATAGAACCTTTCCTAAGCCTTCCAAAGCCTTCCTAAGGCCTCTATAAATAGAGGGGAGCCTTTGCACACCAATACACACCTAGGCAACATACTTTCTACTCTTTTGTGTCCAAGAAAAGCTCTTGCTCTCCAAGCTTAAGTTCCATCATCCAGAGAGCTAAATTCCCTTTGCGCACCCGCTCTCCTGCCGTAGTTCACGAAGAGCGACATTACGCCGTCGCATGGCTCACGCACCCGCGTCATCGATCCGACGCACTCCTTGCAAAGGGGAGTTTCCTAATTCCTATAGAAGCTAGGTTTAAATTACTTTGTTGGCTCTATAGGATTGTTGTTATTTTCTCTTTATTATTTGGTTGGGTATTCGCTTTGCGAATTCTCGTCTCCTTCGTGGGACAAAATCCTTCTCGTGAAGAGAAGGGGTTTGAGGTACGCTACCCTCGTATAAAGTAGCGTGGTTGTAATTGAGGTTGAATCACCCTCGTTTAAGTGATTCGGTTAGTAGATTTGATCAACTTGGTTGATCGGAAAATCCTAATTCGAGAGGGTTAGGTGGTGGTTTTCACCCGATTTGTGTTTCCACCTAAAAATTAGTGTACTCGTGTGATTGAATTTTTTGTGAGATTGTTTATATTCTATTCCGCTATATATTACGTCAACCCCTCCTAGTAGGGAAGAATCTACAATTGGTATCAGAGCAGGTCTTGCTGTTTCGGCGTAACAACCCAGCAAGAAGATCTATGGAGGGGAGCAATTCCGCGGGTAGGATTTCCGAGGGCCAGTCTACAACTCGTCCGCCGTTCTTCGACGGGAGCAACTACCCTTACTGGAAGCTACGAATGAAGACATGGCTTCAAGCCACCGATTTCACAATCTGGGCCAGGTGTGAGACCCTCTTCGACATTCCACAAAAACTCACCGTAGGATACTCGCAACAGCAGATTCGGGAACTCTCGCTCAACGCGAAAACAATGAATGCGTTGTATTGCGCGCTCAGCTCGGAGGAGTTCAACAGAATCTCGCAATGCGCCACCGCATACGAGATTTGGCACACACTTGAGGTAACTCACGAAGGTACCTCTAAGGTAAAAACTTCTAAAATAAATTTACTTTCACAAGAGTTTGAATCTTTTTCAATGAAATCTAACGAATCTTTAAGTGAGATGAGCACTAGGTTCACTCTCATTGTAAATAACTTGAAAGCTTTAGGGAAGACTTTCATTAAGGGGGAGCTTCAAGGGAAGCTTCTTCGTTCCCTCGGACCAGAGTGGGAACAGAAAGTCACCGCTATCGAGGAGGCGAATGAAGTGGAGGAGCTCAACATGGAAGATCTCCTAGGCAATCTAATGGCCTACGAGACTAAGTTGAAGCAGAAGAAGAAGGATACACCGGAACCTAAACCAAAGAAGACTCTCAGCTTCAAAGCTGCATCGGATAGCGAACTAAGTTCCGACAACGAAGATTTTAAATTTTTACTTAAAAAGTTTTCCAAGTTGTGTAGGGAATTGAAGAAGAAGGAGAGAAGGAGAGCCTGAGACGTTGCTATCACTGCAACGAGAAAGGGCACCTACGACCAGAGTGCCCTCTTCTCAAAAAGGAGAAGAAGAAGGAAAAGGAAAAGAGATCTAAGAAGAAGGCGTTCCAAGCCACTTGGGACGACTCCAGCTCGGAGGAAGAAGAAGAAAAGTCCATAGAAGAAGAAACCGCTTGCTTCGGTTTCATGGCCAAAGGAAGCGACAGCGAAAGCGGAAGCGACTCAGACAACGAGGTAAGTTATGACTTACAAGAAGCTTTAATGAATTATTTGATGTTAGTAAATCATTAAGAATAGAAAACAAAAGCATTAAAAAGAACCTTAGTTTTCTTAAAAATGAAAATGATAGGTTAGAAAAATAACTTAAGGACATAGAAGCTAGTCCTAGAATTGATAACCTATTATTAGAAAATTATAACCTCATCAATGAAAATAATAAATTGATTGAGGAAAATGATAGTTTAAAGTTAGAAATCTGTGATTTAAAAACTAAGATGCATACTATAGAAAAAGAAATTGCATGTTTTAGGGAAAACTCTAACAAATTAATCAACAAAGTAGATGATTTATATAGCCCTAAGATTGAGAAAGGATCTCCATTAAGGAGACCCGCTAACAGATCCGGATCCAAGCCCACTTGGATACCGAAAAAAGAATTGGAATCTTATTTTGTAGGTTTCAGGGATAACTACAACACGAATGACTGAACCTACAAACTCAAGGCTGGTCAACTCAAGTTGGGAGAACCAAAGAGTAGACCAAGGAGGAGAACGAGAAGACCAACGAGACGGCGAACAAACGATGGACCCGTCGCACGTTAACCACCAGACTGGAGACCGGCGCCGATGCCCGGGCCTCCAAGCTATGGATGGGAGCCCCATCCGATGTGGCATCCACCACCACCATTTGGGCCATTTTATTGGCCATGGTAGGTGAGGTAAAACCCTTTACCCTATCCTTTTATCATAAGCATTTAGATAGGGGGAGCAAAAAATTATAAGCTAATTGTCAATTTTTAAGGGAGAGATATAAGGTAGCTAAATTTTCTTTAGAAAGGGGGAGAAAAATAATAGCTATCTTGTTGTTATAAAAAAGGGGGAGGACATTACCTTTGAAATTTATAGAAGAGCATGTTTTAAGGGGGAGTTATAGAAAATTTAAAATTAATCAAACCTTTTTGATAATGTCAAAAAGGGGGATGATTTTTTGCATTATTATTTATGATTTTGTCATCATCAAAAAGGGGGAGATTGTTGTTGCTAGAGCATCGTGATCGTTTATTTTGATGATAACAAAACACGTGTCGTTTAACATTTGCACTTGGAGTCTTAGATTTCAAGTCAATTGCAAATGGAGACGTGATTAGACGGAATTCGAGCTCGCATCCAGGACGGATTGGAGGAGCTTGATGGAGAACAGAGGGGATTCGCGAGGAGCGATAGATTGAAGGACAAGATGAATAGGATAGAATTTCATTTTATTCCTTTCATGTACTTTTGTCGTTATTTTGTTGCTCTTTATTTTTTACTTAGATTCATGTTAAAGAGCCTCAAAGTACCCTAACAGTAGTCCTAGGAACACCCGCACAACCCTAGGATACTTAGGTTTTCTGTAGAAAACTTAGAAAACCAATATAGGGTTCAAACAGCATTTCCATATGTCTAATTCCCATATCAGACGGCTGATAATGTGTTTTAAGACGTCTGACTGTTGATTTAGACGTCTGATAACGTTTAGGCTGGACATAGATAGTTCTATCTGATGAAATCAGACGTCCAGACCTTAGACCAGACGTCTTAGGAGACGTCTGATGACTTTGCCAGATGTCCAATTAGTGGACCGTTGGCTCGCTTTGCAAACACTCGAGGATATGACCGTTAGAACCTTATCAGACGTCCTTAAACCTTTCCAGACGTCTGATAATTGACCGTTTTGCCTCGACTGACCCGAAAATCTCTTCTCAGAGATTTTCTAGCCGTTGCAAATCCATTCCCACGAAAAAGTAGGTTTCCAGACGTCTAGACATAGTGCCAGACGTCCTGTATGTCGTCTGATTGACTTGCACTAAAACCCTATTTAGATCTGATTCAAGTCAGGAAGAGACCCGCCCAAAATCAGACGTCTGACCTTATTTTCAGACGTCTTAAAGTGGTCTTCCAGACGTCTGATGCCAGAATTAGACGTCTGATAAGCCTGTCAGTGCAATCATTGTTCCTGATTTCGGCCTGATTCTCTTGGGCTTTGCACCCAACGACTATAGAACCTTTCCTAAGCCTTCCAAAGCCTTCCTAAGGCCTTTATAAATAGAGGGGAGCCTTTGCACACCAATACACACCTAGGCAACATACTTTCTACTCTTTTGTGTCCAAGAAAAGCTCTTGCTCTCCAAGCTTAAGTTCCATCATCCAGAGAGCTAAATTCCCTTTGCGCACCCGCTCTCCCGCCGTAGTTCACGAAGAGCGACATTGCGCCATCACGTGGCTCACGCACCCGCGTCATCGATCCGACGCACTCCTTGCAAAGGGGAGTTTCCTAATTCCTATAGAAGCTAGGTTTAAATTACTTTGTTGGCTCTGTAGGATTGTTGTTATTTTATCTTTGTTATTTGGTTGGGTATTCGCTTTGCGAATTCCCGTCTCCTTCGTGGGACAAAATCCTTCTCGTGAAGAGAAGGGGTTTGAGGTACGCTACCCTCGTATAAAGTAGCGTGGTTGTAATTGAGGTTGAATCACCCTCGTTTAAGTGATTCGGTTAGTAGATTTGATCAACTTGGTTGATCGAAAAATCCTAATTCGAGAGGGTTAGGTGGTGGTTTTCACCCGATTTGGATTTCCACCTAAAAATTATTGTGTACTCGTGTGATTGAATTTTTTGTGAGATTGTTTATATTCTATTCCGCTATATATTACGTCACCCCCTCCTAGTAGGGAAGAATCTACAATGACAAGCAATCGGAGCGATGCCAACCATCCACTTGACCGTCATAAGCCTGACTTCAACGTAGCCCTAACATCAAAATCGACGTTGATCGATGTGAAGGTAGAGTGGAGTTGAAGGATCAACATCTTGCAGAGGCCCTCCACCAACGAGAAAATGCTAGGCAATGACGCAAATGCCTCAGACACGGCCAGACACTAGAGCGTCGCCATAACCAAACATTGTCGCCGCTATGTCCAAACAGCTACTGCAACCAGCACATTGCACCAAGCACCAAAGTCGCCGCAACCATTGAACTACAACCAAAGGTGATCAGAGACGAAAGGAAGCGTGCCACAAAGGAGGCTGCCACTATGCAAAGACCTCGCATCGGAAGGAGGGGAAAGGGGAAGATGCAGTCAGTCGTGAGAGAAGGGAGCCCCGACCAACGCAATGGTCAGCTGGAGTCTCAGCAGCAGCAACAATAGTAGCTAGGGATTCTCTATTCATTGTCCAATCTTACTATCCAAGTTTATTCTAATTTTCCATAGAAGTTTTTTCTACCTATATATAGCTGCTTGAGCAAGAAGAAAGTCATGATGTAAGGATGAAATGACCCTTCCCAAGGGTCGGTAGGCTTTTTCCAGAGACTATGGAGGTTTCATTGCAAGTTTTAACCCCCTAGCTATTTAGTGGAAGGATGTGAGGAAAATTTTGGAGTCTTGGGGGATGCTTTGTGAAATTTCCCCGAGCCCACAACCATACCCCACGCACACCACCCCTCCCCTAAACCCTAACCCTAGGCTAAAACCTATAAAACGTCCCCCCTCCCTTGGAAGTCGAGCCCTACCTCTCCCCACGTTTCCTTCCTGCGACTGCACCTTCCTCCCCCTTTCTTCCCGTGTCTCCTCTACCGTGCAAGGAGATGAGCTGCTGGAGCTCAAGCTCGCGTGGAGGAGTTGTTGAAGCTTGGCTGCGAGGAGTTCGTAAGGAGCTGGGAGCGAGTTGGGATCTAGCTGTTGTTGAAGCTCTTGCGCGAGGTGCGAGCGGGTAGGCATAGAGGGAGTCTGCTGCGAGGGAAAAAACCTCACAAACAGTTAGGGAGTCTTTTTTTTCGCAAAATCGGACGTCTGAGAGGACCCTCAGACGTCTTATCGGACGTCCGGAGCCACATCCAGACGTCTGATCCTGCACAAAAATCAGAGGTAATGCCCTACTCAAGGTCTATTATTCGTTGCGATAAATTGGTGTTTTAAAAGTTGTCACGTTGCAGTATAGCCGAAATAGCATTCAAACAAATACAATTTTTATTACTCAAAAAATATTCCGAGGTCGAACATAGGGAGCAAGATGGAATTAAGAAATCAAGATCACAATTTAAACTAAAAGAAATTGCAATAATATCAAGTATCAATGTGCCAAAAAGATGAGAGTAAAATGGTGGTTTAAATCACCATATACTCCTACAATATTAACTAAGGAACTCAATGTATATGTATGAAATGAAAGCTCAAATCTGTCGTGTGATTTGGAAATCAGACATCTTAAAGTCGTCTGCTGATGTGCTGCAACTCTTCTTCTTCCTATCTCTGACTCTGTCTTTCCTCTTCAGCTTTTTCTCTTTCTTCAGCTACAGCTTCTTCTTCTTTTTCTTCTCTATCTCTGCTTTACTCCTTCTTCTTCTACTCTTCTACTCAGGCCTTCACCTCTTCTTTTCTTCTTCCTTCTCTGACTTTTCTCTTTTGAATCCAGCTAAGTGTCAGTCGAATTTCCTTGTAGCAAAACCCTCCCCCTACCCGCATAACTTGCCTTCTCTCTTTCTCTCTTAGGATCCACTCTCCTAGAGCCACAGGTATAATCGGGTTATTGGATCATACGCACCCGGGTGCAGGGCTGCCGGCCGAGAGTGGCGGCAGAGGAGTGAGACAGATTAGGCAGGTAATCAGGTCGGGTGCACCAAGTTCGCAGGGTAGATGTCACGGACGAGAAGCGTGAGGGGTGTAAGGGACCTCACCCCTTAAGTGTTGAGGCGATAAGCCCTCAACACTTTTGCTTCTTATATCACTGTAGCCGCTCCGTAGTCCATGATGTGGGACTATCCGTCCCTGGCATTTCGCACAACAAGTCGCAGTAACTGCTTCGTTCAATTGCTATTATGACTTGGTTCATCAAATCCATAAAAGCAGTGGGGGCATTAGTCAACCCAAACGACATGACTAAGAACTCGTAGTGGCCATACTGAGTACGGAAAGCTGCCTTGGAGACGTCGGTCTCCCTGATCCTCAACTAATGGTAGCTCGACCTCAGATCTATCTTAGAGAACACTATTGGCGTCTCGCAACTGGTCAAAAAGGTCGTTAATCCTCGGTAGCAGATACTTGTTCTTGATGGTGACCCTATTCAACTGTCGGTAGTCAACACAAAGTCACAAGGTACCATACTTCTTCTTCACAAACGGCACAAGGGATCCCCACGTGGACGCACTAGGCCTCACAAAGCCCTTCTCCAATAGGTCAAGCAGCTGTGACTTGAGCTCTCGCAGCTCAAGTGGTGCCATCCGATACGGTGCAGTAGAAATGGGGCTGGTCCCCGGTACCAGTGAGATCTCAAACTCGATCTCACGCTCAGGCGGTAGTCCTACACCCAGTCAACCACCCCGAGGTCGTTGTCAAGACATAGTGGTGACTACGGCACGCGTGATAGGCGCACGGGTAGCTACCTCGCACTGACACGCGGTCAGTCGTTTCCGCTAGTGGGTACTCCCAAAGTACAGCACGGAACAGTATAAGGCCTGCCCTCTCAGAACAGGGGTCTCACCCCTCAGAACCAAACAGGGGTCCCGCCCCTCTACAGTCCACGTACCCTTGTCTGACTACCCCGGTTTGCCCAGAGGGCCTAACAAGTCGATGTAGGGTGGCTAGCTCCCTCCCTACACTAGTAGCTCACCTCAGTACCACATACGCGAGGGCCAACAAGAGTCGGTGTAGAGTGGCCAGTCCTAACCTCGGGTCTCAACCCAAGGGAGGCTAGCTCCGCTCTACACAAAAGAGGAAGTTGCTCTCCTTTGTATCTCATACTCAAGGGCCAATACACTTCTCATCTACATTCCAGGTTTCCGTCTATCCACAGTAGTTCTACTCCTAATTCCCCATAGGATTCATGCTCATGTTCACCTTATTTATCCCAATCCAAATCTCATCTTTCATAATTTATTTCTTATCCATATATAGGCAGCTTGTGTTTTCATAACTCAATTCTTAGTACATGTAATTGGTGATTTCACAAGTAATTATTCATTAAATACATTCAACTCATATTCTAACAGGCAACTCGCAATACAGGCATTTGCTAGCAATTTACCTCAATTACACATGCAAGTAAACCATACAGTACAAACAGGTTCATTCATTTCTCTACCCTAGGGTTCATTCCACATCCTAGAGTTCCATTTGGCTAATTCAACCAAGCACATTCTTATTCAAATATTAATAACTGGATTAAACCACTCTACCAGGAAACATGGGAGTAATGGGAACTTGAACTGCAGGCCCAGACATCTTTACGAGCCCCAAACACGCAGCAAGCTGAAACCCTATACCAGGGAATACATCACAAAAGGAGAGTTCATAACAATGTATAACAGACTTTAGTACGTAGAGGAACTCAAGAGGAAAGTGCAGGTATTTTGTTTGCGTAAAACGGACCCCGATCGGACCCTAAACAGGTCAAAAACGTGCCTACTGTTCAAAATCAGACATCTGAGAATAATCCCAGATGTCTTAAAAGGCGTCAAATCTTACCTTGTGTCTCCTGCGGTATCCTCAGACGTCCATACCTTCTCTGTGATCGTCTGAAGACAGTTTCAGACGTCGCACAATGTCTCCGATCGTCTAGATGCACCTTTATACGTCTGGTGATGTGATCAGACGTTCAAAAGCGCATGGGAAAGCATTCCATGCGCCTTCCTAAGGACCTTTACCTACGTACGAAAACTGCAGGTCCAAATCAGGCCAGACAAATCTTCTGTGGTGAGGCCTACTTGGCCGTAACTGCGCAAAAGCACGTACCTCAGCACTGCGCATGCTTTCAGACATCCGACCCTAGACCCGGACGTCCAGTTGCCGCCACGGTCGTCTAGTCGACTCTCCAGACATCTGATACTGGAAAATTCCCAATATCAGAACCTCTCCCGCGAGCTGTCTCCTTTGAGAGCTTGCCTGCAGGAGCTTCCACAGTCCCTCCCACAGCTGTAGAGGGTCGAAAGCCGCCTCCCTGAGCCCCTCCGAGTCCCACTGAGCCTCCACCGGAGCTCCGTCGAGCTTCCACAGAGGCTCCATCAAAGGTCTATCGACCTTGGGCCTCCCCCTCCCACACTCTCCTCCTTCCTCTCTCTCGTTCTTCCTCGCTCGCCCTCCACTCGCCTCACTGAAGATCCAAAGGTGGTGCTGGCTGGGGTGTAAGGAGAGGAGAGGGGAAGGGAGGGGTTTATATAGGAGGGTGTGGGGTTTAGGGTTTGGGGGAGATGAGGAAGAGAGAGAGAGAGAGAAATGGTCTCTGCGCGCCGCCCGCACGTAGAGCGCAAAGCGCAGTACGAAAAATTTCACTTTCAGACGTCCGGGAATAGGTCGAGACGTCTGACTAAAACTCTAGACATCTTAAATGGCTAAAAGTGTAACGGGTCATTACATCATAACAAACTTAAAGGAAGTTTCATCCCCGAAACTTGAGCTAGCTAGGGTGTGGAAAAGGAACATAAAACGCATAACAAACTTAAAGAGGACCGAAGTAGGTCCGAAAAGATGTACCCTCAAAAAACTTCGGGTACCGCTCTCGCATTGCTGCCTCAGGCTCCCAGGTCACCTCCTCGTACCGCTGGATTCTCCATAGGACTTTCACCAGTGGTACCTGCTTCCGTCTCAGACTCCAGACGGCTCTGTCTAGTATCTGTACTGGTCTCTCGAGGTAGGTCAGGTCATCACCCACCTCGATGCTCTCGTGGCTCGGAACGTGACTAGGATCAATGATGTACTTCCTGAGGTTGGACATGTGGAACACGTCGTGCACTCCAGAAAGCTGAGGAAGAGTAAGCCGGTAAGCAACGGGTCCTACCTGCTCAAGGACCTCAAAGGGCCCCACAAACCTCGGCGCAAGCTTCCCTTTCACCCCAAAATGCTACAGGCCCTTCATGGGCGAAACACGGAGAAAGACGTGATCCCCAACCTCGAACTACACCTCTCTGCGTTTCCGGTCAGCGTAACTCTTCTACCTGCTCCTAACAGTGCGGAGTCGTCTGTGAATCTGCTCTATCACCTCCTGACTCTGTCGGATCAGCCTGGGGCCAACCTCTCACTTGGTCCCCACCTTGACCCAACTTAAGGGTACAGTACACCTCCGTCCATACAGGGCCTCGTAAGGTGCCATGCCAATGCTTGAGTGGTAACTGTTATTATACGCAAATTCTGCTAGGGGTAAATGCTCCTCCCAGGAGCCTTTCCAGTTTAGTACACAAGTGCGTAAAAGGCCCTCAAGTGTATGTATGGTGCACTCTGACTGCCCGTCCGTCTGAGGGTGGTAAGCGGTACTGAACCTCAAATGTGTCCCCAAAGCCTGCTAAACTCAGCCCAGAACTGGGAAGTAAACCGGGTATCCCTGTAGGATACAATCTCACACAGAACTCTGTGCAGGCGTACCACATCTCGAATGTACCTCTCTGCCAACTGTGCTAGTCCAAGGGTGACTCAGATCGACAGGAAGCTTGTCGTCTTCGTCAACCTGTCTACTATCTCCCAAACTGCGTCGTGTCCCCGCTGGGTAACTGGTAAACCCACCACCAAGTCCATGGTGATGCTCTCCCACTTCCACTCTGTCATAGGAAGTGACTGCAACTACCCTGCAGGCCTCTGATGCTTGACCTTCACCTGCTGGCACACCAAACAATACTGCACAAACTCACCAATATCCCGCTTCATCCCTCTCCACCAAAAGTCGCGTCTCAGATCATGATACATCTTTGTGTTCCAGAGATGTATGGTAACTTGAACCTGTTCACCTCAGCCATGAGCTCTCTCAACAACTCCTCGTCGCTAGGAATGCATAAGCGTCCCCTCATACGCAGCATCTCGTCTGTAAAGGAAAAGTCTCCTGGGTCCCCTGTCAACACCTTGTCCCGCAGCATCTGTAAGAACGGATCTGTCATCTACCCTGCGATGATGCGGTCTATCAGCTATGGTCGCATCTACCGCGCCACTGTCACTGTCCCACAATACCCCTGTGACTCCCAAGGTCGCCAACTGCCCAACTCCTCCATAAGTCGCCAACTCTGTGCCTGTAAACTGGCCAAGTGGGTGGGTGCCTTCTAACTCAAGGCGTCAGCCACCACATTGGCCTTCCCTGGGTGGTAGGAGATGCTGCAGTCGGAGTCCTTCAGGAGCTCTAACCAACACCTCTGTCTCATGTTAAGCTCCTTCTGGTCAAACAAGTACCTGAGGCTCTTATGACCCATGAAAATCTCGAAAGTTTCACCGTAAAGGTAGTGCCTTCATGTCTTCAGCGCGAAGACAACAGTTGCCAACTCTAAGTCATGGGTAAGGTAGCTATGCTCATGGGACTTTGGTTGCTACGAAGCGTAAGTGACAACATGACCTCGCTGCATGAGCACACCCCCTAACACCTGCAACGAAGCATCTGTGTAAACCATAAAATCGCCACTGCTGTCCGGGATGGTAAGCACAGGAGCTGAAGTCAATCTCTCCTTCAACTCCTGAAAACATGCCTCTCACTCATCTGTCCAAGCAAAGGGCACGTCCTTCCGAGTCAGCTGGGTCATAAGACGTGCAATCTGAGAGAATCCTCTGATAAACTGCCGATAGTAACCTGCCAGTCCTAAAAAGCTGCGTATCTCCATCACTGTACGTGGCCTCTCCCACCTGAGTACGGCCTCAACTTTGGCTGGATCCACAGCCAGACCATCCCTTGAAATCACGTGGCCCAAGAAAGTCACCTGCCTCAACCAAAATTCACACTTGCTTTACTTGGCATACAGCCTGCGTCGCCTCAAAGTATCCAGGATCATGCATAAATGCTATCCATGCTACGCCTGATCCCGCGAGTACACGAGCACGTCGTCGATAAACACCACCACAAATTGGTCTAAGTATGACCTGAAAACCTGGTATGTACTAAAACAGCTATTCTAATTTCTTTACTGCTTTGTACATTTCTTCTACCTAGTTATATTACATGTGTGAATGTTGTTTATTTTCCTGCTTTTGGTTATTTCTTGTTGGACGACTAGGTCTTGGGATTAGTCGAGGCGAGCCGGTCTCGGGTCTTGTAGGGATCCAGGAACCGGGTCGTAACAATTGCCATCCAAGGAGCAGTTAATGGTTCCAATCAGAAGTCCAGGGCTGATCCTGGTGCAAGTCCACAGTGCTTGGGACTTCACTTGGGGCTCACAGTACCTAAAGCAAGGCTTCGAGCTTGCGTCAAAGCTTCACCAATGGCAATGATAACCTGCCACCTGTGAATCAGAAATAAGGCCTTTCGGTTGTGTTAAAACACTCAGGAGGCGTCGCCAGACGACAACTAATGCAACCGTGATGGTGCCAAGGCGATTGGTGGTATGAGGAGGTCTAACGATCTCAGATTGTTGGTGCGACGGAGGGTTTGTTCGGGAGATGGTTTGGGTGGGTGATGGAGCAAATGGAGTGATGAGAAAGGTGTGGAAAAGTGAAGTGAAGGTTTTGGTGTGGTCGTCGAAGGATTTGGAGCTGTGGCATGAGCGAGGGACTTTGTCAGAGTGGTCGCCGGAGATGGAGGAGATGAAGGTGTTTAGTATCGTCGGTGGTCGGATTTGGGAAATAAAGAGAGGAGAAGAAAGCAGGAGAGATAAGGAACCTAAGAATCTACTCTAAGGATGAAAAGGTGAAGGGATTCCCATGCCGGTGTGGTTGCCGGATGTGGGGAAGACGAACCTCCATAAGAGAGATGGCACGAAGATGGGGAAAGGACGACGATGGCTGGTATTACACGACGTGGATGACGGTGAGGAAGATGAATCTGCCACTAGTTTTGTGGTCAGACGATGAGAGGAGTCAAAGAGAGACCGCCAGAGCTTGCAGAGATTTGTGGCCGAAGAGGAGAGAGGAAGAAGGGGACTTTTGGCCGAATTTCAAGCTGAGGAGATCGACGAGCTTTGAGGGTCCTTATAAAGGGCTCTAGAGAGAGTTTTGAGCTTGGAAGCCAAGCTTCCAAGCTAGGAATGCTTGCCGGAATTGGGTGTTTCTTGATACCCAAATCTCTCATGCGTTCGCATGAGAGATTGAGAAAGGTTCAGAGCACAAGGACAAGTTCAGATTGGAGATAATTTCTCAAGGAGTTTCCCTTCCAATTTCGGAAGGGATTGATTGAACAGAGGAGTTCTCTCCAATCAAAGGTCGTTGGAGAAGGATTTCACTGTGATAATGGTGTATGGACCTAATTGTGAAGATGACGACAAAGTTAGGGGGCTATTTGAAAGGATTTTGAAACTTAAGGGCATAATGTAATTAGACAGGATAAATTTGCAAACTAGGTCAAGACAAATTCATCTAGGGTCAAAATTTTGGTAGAAACCTAATTTGGACCTAAGAAATCCAATGGTGAAGTTAGATTTTGGTTTTGACCTTGTTTAACTAGGTAATTTATGTAAAAATCTAATTTAGGGCAAATATCTGTCTGAGACTCCATTTTAGGTCAAGATGGGTTCTGATGATCAAATTGAAGGTACTAAATCCTAGAGAATTTTTATCTATGATTTTTAGAGGATTTAGGTGAATTTTATCTTGACCAGAACCTTGGTTGATTAAGTGGGTCTGTTTTTAGGATTTTAAAAGTCATTTAGTTCTCAGAACACGTGCAAACCCTTTTCTGTCTGATCTAACCCACTTATTACCTTTTTAAGACCTTTCGACCCTTAATGAATCCCTAGGAAAACCTGTGGTTGCATTACATTCAAGATGAGCTTGTAAAATTACAGTTTTAGCCCTAGTTTCTTATTTTTCCCTTCGAATGATTATGTAGTGAAATATGACTCTCTGATGGTTATGTAGGAGCATTTAGAGACTTAATCAGATCAAATTAAGCTAGTTATGGCTCATGATGGTGTTCCCATCATCTGTACATTTCATACTGTCTCCCCTTACCTCATTGTAGACCTAAATGCGTTGAGGGTCGTGCGTGTGCGACACAGGGCGGGGGGAAGATCCCTAGGAGGAGTTTCTCCGCATATCAGACGTCTGCACCACTAGACAGACGTCCGAAGAGGAGGTTTTCAAATGGTAAAGTCATGACCTTGTGTGATTCATGCATACGTTTTGTCGCCACTTGACCGTATGAGCTTGTATGCCAGCAGAGTCGTTGGGAATAGGCGCAGCCGCAACTTTCCAAACACTTTAGGATGGCTGGATGCCTCTACGGACGTCTGATACCTAACTCAGACGTCCAGGCATTGTGACAGACATCTGGAAGGACCCCAGGACGACCGTGAGGGGTTCTAGACGTTCGGCCTCAGTACAGAATGCAAGGTGAGCTTCCTATTGCCGTTTAAGATATCTGGGACCTCTCCCAGACGTCTGATTTTAGTCTAATTTGATGGATTCAGGAACCAGGCAGCCGATCCAGCTGGATCGGCCTGCCTGGTCCAGTTCAAGTGAACCAGGAAGGGTGTTTGGGTCGGTTCAAGGCCTAAACGAAGTTGATTTTTCTTAAATAAGGTATTGTTGATTTCCTATAAAAAATTCCCATGTGATGGAGCCTTTTTCTAGCTATTTTGAACTCTTTATCCTGTCTCGAGAAATATTGAAATGGTTTTCTAGCTATTTTGAACTCTTTATCCTGTCTCGAGAAATATTGAAATGGTTGGTCTGACCGTTCGTGTTAATAAGATGCCCATCCGTAATGTGCATGGGACTCACGGAGGTTACGCGGTCCGTCGTTCGTGCCCCCACACCTCCCGATTACTCTGGTAGAGTGGTCTTTACTATCCCTTGTGAATTAAATGATGAAAGTGCATGTTATTTAGAACTAATTGGTTGAACCCTATGATGTACAATGAACTCTAGGGCTGAGATAGAAAAATGAATAATTATACATGCCGTGAATGTTAAATTGTGGTAATATTTCCTGAATATGCTAAATTACGAGCTGCCTGTTTACATTCGTTGAATCATGACTTGAACTGAAATACATGTTGTATCCTGTTTAGCTTGATTGATGAGATAAGTGTCAAATTGTGAAACCATGACCTGCCTGTTATACCCTAAATTTATCATGATATGAATAGAGGCATGTGTACTGTACGGAAGTAAGAAATTCCTATGCACGAACCCTATGGGAAACTAGAAGAGGAACTCACGTGTATAGAATAAATATCGGATGTCGAAGGGAAGTTACCTGGCTCTCGAATACACGATACCGAGGAGAGTGATTGTCCCTTTGGTATGGAAAGTAGCTAGCCCTCGCATACACGGTACCGAGGAGAGCTACTGTACTTAGTGTAGGGGGGAGCTAGCCGCCCCATGGGACCCAAGGTTAGGATTGGCCCCCTACACAGATTCTTGTTAGGCCCACTGGGCAAATAGGGATAGTCGGATGAGGGTATGCAGATTGTGGAGGGGCGAGACCCCTGTTCTGAGAGGGTAAGGCCCTATGCTGTTCTGTGTTATACTTTTGGGCATACTCGCTAGCGAAAATGACTGACCGTATGCCAGTGCGGGGTAGCTACCCATGTACTTATCGCGCATGCCATAGTCACCGCTACGTTGCGACCGTGACCTCGAGGTGGTAGACCGGGTGTATGACTACCACGAGGTGCTCTTCTGGTGATGAGAGGCTCATCATGGCTTTCAATTACCCCTAATTAACTAGTCATCCTAGTTAATTAGTTAGGAATATGTAAATATATGGGTTAATTACAGAATAAGGGATAAAATATTGAAGGACCTTACAATAAGTTAAAAATGCTATATTATTATTCAATTAATATTATTAATTATTTAATTAATAAATGAACTCGAAATATCATCAATAATTTACCTAATTAATGTGTTAGCTAACTTAAGTATAACTTATACCTAAGTATGTAATAACTTAAGTAACTTTACTTAATTAAATAAATTAAGCTAAAAAGGTCAAAAATGTAAATCCTAGGTTTAAATATATTATTTGTCTAATTTATAATCATATATAAAAAGTTGAAAAAGATTTAAATTAAAATAAACCTTAAAAACCTTAGTTTACGTTTTAGTCCCTAAGTTTTATTTCAATCGAGTCCTTATTCTTCACTTAGGCCCTTAGCTTTCATTGCATACAGGTCCCTGTAAACATCTTCTTCCTCTTCATTTCTTCTTCAACCTCTTCGACGGCTGATGACAAGAGGTTTCCATACCCGCCGATCACCGTCCATCCGACGTCCACCCTTCCCTTCCAAGCTCCTGGAGCTTGCACTCACCGTCCTCTTTTCATCCATCGGTCTGGATGAAGCTCAAATCCTATTTAGGGCTTGAAGTTAACCTCACCGACGTCGGAGAAGACGCCAGTGGTTACTTCACTCTTAGACCTCTTTCCGTCCAAATTCACCCTCCTCCTCAGCTACCGCAACCTATAAATACCCGTCCACCTCTTCGATTTCAAGAGGTTAGCTCCCTTCCCTCTTCCCCCCACTGAGCTAACAGATAGGCTATTCACTCCATTTCCGGCGACCTTCCTCCGCTTCCTCTGTTCGTCTTCGCTTACTCTTGATCTCCACCGTCGTCCACTGAATCTTCTGACGCAGTGCTGATGTCGGGCTTCACCTCTACGCTTCGCCTACACTCGCCGGACTTCTTCCTCCACCCCTCTAATTTCCTCCTCTGTTAAGGACCTTCGACGGAGACTCCTTGCCCCCTTCGTTCAAGTAACAGTAGGTTAGGTAAGTTAAAGTAATTAGAGTAGTTAATTAGGTAGTTTAGTTAGGATTAATGTTAGATTTTTCCGTCGTCTTCCTCAGCTCCGGGAGCCCTTTGAGCTTGACTAGAGCACCTTTTTGTCTTTTTGATTCACTGATCACCTTCTTTAAACTTCCATGATCATATCTGGTACGTTGATTACTTAATTTTATCACCTATACGCCTAATTCATCTCCACCTTCACCGGTTGCTTCCGCTGTCCATGGTGGAAGTATTTGAGGGCAATTCACCTGCACTAGAGCCCTTCATCACCTAATCATCATCTAAGGGCCCCAATCTTCAGTTTAATTTGACTTAAAATCACCTATATCTTAAACGCCTAAAATTCACTCAACCTCCTGAGCTCGCTGTCAATGGTAGCTCAGGAGGAGTTCCTCCACCTAATTGATCACCTGAACACTATCGCTACCTCACTGATGAGTCCATTTTAATGGACTAATATTAAGCCTAAGTATCTTTAATCGTACCTTGTAGGTGTGTTAATAATTGCAATTAAGTTGTAGAAGAATTGTAAGCATAATGATTTATGTTTATAACATTCTATAACTTAATATGTAATGATTTTGTTGTTTTTATGTGCAGGTATTATATTTAGAAAGAGCAAGGGTTGGGGAGCAAATTTCCCCAAAAACCGGCGGAACTTTTCCCTTTCCTCCGGCCAGTCGTAACTCTCCTCCAACGCCCGCCAGCCAAAAATAGAAAAGGGATTTGAAAATCCCTTGATTGGTGCACGCTGGGAGAGCGAGGAGTTAAAAGAGAGGAAGCGGGGTGCACTGGAAAAAGCCATCTTCCCCCTTGCGAGGAAAAACTCCACCTCATGCATTGTGCACAACTTCATCTCTGCCTACTCAGCGCACCCACCCGCACCGCTCCTTCACCACCGCCTCCAAGCCTGCACTGCATGCCTCTCTCCCTAGCACCACCTGATGTCCACGTCTGTAGACCGTACAACACCCGTCCCCATCCCCTTGCAAGAGCCTGCAGCCACGCCCCTGTGGCCGCAAGCGCGCACCGCCCACACCACCAGACGGCCGCGCCATCTGCAGGCGCGCGCGCAAGCCACCTCAAGCTCTAGCCAAGCCTCTTTCCTGATCCTGCACCTCTCCCGCACCTCACCAAGCAGCCGCCTCATCCGCCTTCTCCACCCGCACCTACTAGCGCTGACGCCACCCATCTGTAGTGCATCTACCCGCAAGCGAGCGCACGCCATCGGCAAGCGCATCACCGCTCGCCCGCGCACCAAGCCCGTAGCCGCAACCTCACCCGCCAGCGCCTTCCACCTCTCTGCAGGTGCACCCACAAGCGCTACCGCACCTGCAGTTGCCCACTTCGCCCAACTGTAGACCGCCGCACCCACACGCCTCACCGCAGCCAACCTCTCCAGCGCTCCCTGCAGAGCACCGTCTCACCTCAGCCGCCCATCTACAGGTGCCCGCACGCCTATCGGCAGGCTCCACCTTCGCCACCCGCGCCAGCAGGCGCGTGCCACAACCGCCAGCACCTTCACAGCGGACGCGCGGCTACAGCAGCAGCCCTCTCCGATCGTCATCTCCTCCGCCGGCCGGCCGTCTCCGTCGACACCGCCGCCTCCATCAGATAGCCATCGTCCTCGCCAACATCCCTTCCTCGCGACAGCCCCGCCGGTTCTCTCTCTCTCGCGAAGAAGGGAGAGAGCAAATGCTCTACTTTGGTTGGGATTCAAAATTACAACAAATGCCATTGTGAGGTTTACTATTCATTTATTTTAGGCATTACATTATTGTGGTGAAATTGCATAGTCCTCCTACTTCATCTGAATTATTTGCACATATATATATCACATGAATGATTGAATGCATGGATTATGGAGAACAAGTTATGTTTTAGAAATTAGTATTTACGGTGCTTACCAGTATAGGGATCACTATTTTACATGATATTATATTATGGTGAATTTGCATAATAGCACCTACATTCTTGATTAATTGGTTAAAACGAGCATTTATGTGAAAAAAAGAAAAGCACGAAGTAGCATGCATATCTATTGAGTTTCCCGAATAAACGAGACACTATTTATTAATTTAAATAGGCTAATTCCTCCTTGTGGAGACAACCTAACTATTAGTGGTTAGATTCTGACAATTAAAATGTTTTGAAAAGTGATTTTCTACTACGCGATTAAATACAACGACACATCATTTTATGATAAAGTTTTCAACGAAAACGAAGATCGCTCTTTCACTCACTGATTAGTTCTCTCTACTCAATTGAGTGAGAGAACTTGATCTGAGTTCCAGCGAACTTAGATCACATTCTCTGTGAATTCATTGCATACCTTTCAGTTTAATCAATAATTGAATGAATTATTGAGTTCCTGAGGTTCCTTGTAACCTCAGGAGACTTTTCAGACTTTCAATGGCCTATTTTTATAGCTTTTACACACTTTTAGCCATGTCTGGACTCACCGGAGCTTCGGTGAGCTCCGGTGAGTCAAAAAGTAGTCTTCAACTTATAGAACTTCCTAAGAAGCTCTAGATTACTTAATTGAGGTCTAAGGATTATGATTTGGTGTTTACTTTGATGATTTGAAGTCTGGAGCTCCATCTAGATCCCTATCTTCTCTAACTCTGGCAGAGTTGGAGAATATTGTTGGTTAGGGTTAAACTTGATTAAGGAGGTCTAGAAGCATTAGGAGGATGCCCTGAGATCAATCCAGTAGATCAATCACTTAGATAAGCCTTAGTTTGTTCTGTGAAACAAACTCACTTAGGATCTCAGGAGACGGGCCTGAAACCCTAGAAATCCTAGTTGAAACCTCTTTTTGAGACTCTGAATTTGTTCATGAGGTGAAATAGAATTGATTTAAGGCATTAATTTCATCTGAGATAGCCTAATGAAGAAAGTCAAGTTTCGAGGCTCAGAGGTCGAACTCAGGTCAGATTTGATGATTCAGTCATCAATTAGGGGAACTGATAGTTAGAAATGATTCCTGGGATGATTTTAGATGATTTAGATTTGATTTGGATGAGTTTAAGTTAGGATTTCATATGAATTTGATTTCTACTCAGTTTGGGTCCATTTGAACCCAAAATTGACTTCAGTACATTTTTTATGAGTTTTAGAAGTAAATGTTTCCTAGATGGACTCTTTACAACCTTCAAAGGTTGTTTAATTGGGTGTAATTATCCTTTAGCTGTCTGTCAAGCTTTTCAAAGTTCAAATTGGAACTTTGAAGCACCTACTTGAAGCTTTTAAGCTTCTTCGCCTTCCAGAAGCTTCTTAGCACCTCTTCCCTTCACCTCTAGGAGCGGAATCATCTTCTGAGATGATTTAGGACTTCATCTGAGGTCAAAAAGGATCACTGCAGGTCCTTAGACTTGCATAGCACTTCTGCAGGCTTAATTAGCCGTGAAAACCTCCAACTTTCACCCTTCAAATTGAAGGGTAGATTATGTTTTTAGCATTAAATTGATGCTGCAATCTTGTAGTACACCTTCAGCGCTTTCCAATGAGCCCTTGTTTGCTAGATTTGGAGCTTTGAGCCGGCCTGTGCCTCCAGCCAAAGTCCGGCCTGGAGGGGACTAACTTAATCCCACATCGGTAGAACATGAGTGCGCGCCTTAGGATAAATGAAAAAGTGAAGAGGCTTATTCGGTTGTCAGCGCTGGGCACACAATGAGCATATGTGTATGTGTGGGTGCGTGTGGTGCACGTGCCTGGGTGTGTGTGCGCCTATGGGCGCGAGCGTGGGCCCGTAAGTGGGCGTGTGTGTGGGCCTGGGAGGCTGGAGACTGTGCATGATGAGAACTGAATTGGAAATGAACCTAATACAAACTATCATCTACTATGACAATGCTCTTGTATTCGACGGGAGGAGAGTAGGTGTGCAACGAAGATGAAGCTCTCAAGATGTGTAGGCAAGGGTTTGGAAAGCAACAACACTTCTAGGTGATTCCTTTCTTCTCTTTGACACAAAAGATGTGGTAATGGATCTCAAGGTGTGTCTAACAAAGGAAGGGGCCTCTCTTATTTATAGATGGCTTTGGAAGGCTTTGGAAGGCCTGGGAAAACTTTTATAGCCATTGGGAGCAAACCCAAGGTAGATTAGGTCGGAATCAGGGTCATTAATGATTCCGACAAGGTTATCAGACATCTGGATCTAATATCAGACGTCTGGATGACAAGTATAAGACATTTGATAATCAAATTAGACGTCTAATACTAGATGGGTTCCATTACTGATTTAGTCAGACCTAAATAGGGTTCTAGTGTAAGTTGGTCAGACGACTTGTCAGATGTTTGACACTAGATTTGGATGTCTGGAAACCTAGATTCTGCGGGAATGGATTTTTCAAAACACAAACGGCTAGATTACTGAAGATAAGTGATTTTGGCTTAATCGAGGCTAACGTTTATTTATCAGACGTCTGAGGTCCTCTACAGACATCTAATAGAAGAATAAAGGTCAATCCTCAACGATTACATTCCTAAGCCAATGTTCCACTAATTGGACGTCTGGCAATGTCATCAGATGTCTAATAAGGCGTCTAGGCTAAGGGATGGACGTCTAAATATGGCAGACAAAGAGTGGTTTTTAGCCTAAGAGTTTTTGGACATTTGATAAGACAGTCAGACATCTTAGAAGTTAAGATTAGACGTCTGAATTCTAGATTGGACGTCTGATCAGGCTGTCTGATGCCTCCTTTAGTTTTCTAAGTTCTCTATGAAATGTTTAAGTATCCTAGGGTTTAGTAAGTGTTCCTAGGACTACTGTTATGTTACTTTGAGGCTCTTTAACAAATTATCTAGACAAATAAAAGAGCAAAGAACGAAAACAATAATTACAGAGTATAAGACAAAAGAACATCTATCCTATTCTTTTGTCTTCTAATTCTCGGTCTAAGTGAAGCTCCTCCTCTAATGAGCTCCTCCAATACACCATGGATGCGAGCTCTTCACACTTGTATCCATTTGCAATTGTCCTGAAATCTTGGACTCAAAAGCAAATGTTAAACAACAAGTGTTTTGTTATCATCAAAATTACCGATTGTGGTACCCTTACTCCAACAGGCCCAACCTATAGGTCATTAATATTTAAAATCAAGAAATCGAACAGTCCCAAGTTAGAACTCCAACAGTTCCAATCTCATTTGTTGGATGCCAAATTTCTCATTCATTTAACCATTGTCTCGCTTCTCTAAAATCTCCACCCTTGCAAGTACCATATAAAAAGCCCAATAGTCGCCATCTAACATGGAGAATGATGAACCATCTATTTAATCTGAGATATGAGAAGTCCAACATTGTTGGCAACTCTGCCTGTTGTTGGAGGTTGTTGGTCATGACAAACAAACGTCTACTCGATTGTTGGCAACTTTATCTGCAATAGGTAGAGTTGGATGGTGGCTATTGGCAAAATGATGAACCGTCATTACTTTTATAGCATTTTAACCAAAGTAGATTTGGTTCTTATTATTCCTTTCACTTATGCCATTTTTTAATAGCATGGCCATGTTTTATGTTTTAGGTCATTCATATTATATCCTTATCCATGTTTGTGAGCCTGTCGAGTAGCTCAGCTGATGAGCAAACTCATATCACTTAAGTGGGAATGGCAGGTCCCCAATTCGAGTCCCGGCTCACCTGAGGGGATAGGCTTGTAGGCTATTTATCCCCCCTGCCTAGAGTAAGCGTCATCATCTTTATCCATGTTTGTGTTTTAAACTTTAAATTACTTTATATTTAACCCATGGATCAACCCAGGCCCGATTCGACCCTTAGAATTAGGGCTTAAGTTAAGTTTTTAGGCCCATGGGTCAACCCAACTAGGACTTGGACCAAAGCTTTTCAAAGTTTGACCTACTTAACTTAGCCCATGGTCCACCCGACCCAACCCATGGCCAGGTTATCCAACACTTGAGTCAAGATGGTATGACACCACTCACAACCCATGTATTTTGCCCCTCTGCCCCTCTTCCACCCTAACTAAACTAGCCCTTAACAATTCATTATAATTAGTTTTTAGCCCGTGCATTGCTGCGGAAGTGCAAAAGTCAATTACTATGAGAGTGCAAAAATCAATTATATAAAAGTTTAACATGATTTTTAATCGGTACATCTTGGTTTTCAATCGATGAAAAACCAACACACCATGCATTGCAAAATGCATTGTGATCGATGAAAAACTGTCTGCATGCTAAAAATAGTTATTTTAATGGTGTTGTTGTTAATTGTAGTATAGTGTCACAATGTAAACAGTTGTGATGTCATTTTTATTTATTTATATAATTTTTACTGGTTTATTTTAAGTTGTTCATTGGGAGACAGTTATTGATATACATCACTCTCTATATTCCAAAAATGCTCTTTTATTCCAAAAATGTCAATTATATTTACAAATGAATCAATTAATAAATGAATTGAGTTAATTATATAAAATGAATCAATTAATACTAACTACAATGCCTTAAACATATTTAAAATCAAATAGGCATGAAGAACTACCTAATCTATTCTATATTATATATGTACAATTCAATAACTTTGCCTAGGTACAAAAATAATAAACAAATACTTACATACACTATACTAACATATATATAAACATACCAACTTCTATTAAACCTTAGAAACACTATATACAACCTAAGGCAAACAATGACTCTAACTATATACACTAAATACTCACACACACACATTACAATGTATATACATACATATAATATATCTATTTACAAATATATACTAATAATACTTAAATATATTTACTCTATATATAATGCTTATTATATACTACACAAATATATAGACACTTATGTACCATATTAACAATATACAAAACTCTAACTTAGCTAAATTAATATAAAAGACTATACTGACATACTTAAACATTACTAAAGTTTCAGAAACTGTCACTAAAGACTTATGTACGTAAAATGCTAAAACACATATTACTCTTATACTATACAACACTCACACGTATACCTAGTATATACATATACTTTATATATACATATACACCATATATATATATATACTCTATAATGTGTACTAATACATATATATATATATATACAGTATACATCTATTATACACTCACGACACAGTACACAACACTTACAATACACAACACTTTAGGCATTTCTTTGGTTAAGTCTCTCACACAGTTCACATAAGTCTCTAAGGTTCAAACACTTAATTGTTTTTGCTCATGTTCCCTCTCTTTTTAACACACTTAGCCCTCACTTAAACAAAAATTAGGCTTTTAAGTGGGCAGGGTTGGTCTTGTTCGTGGGATACACAGCTCCTCTCGAGTGGGACCAGACCAGTACTATGAACCAACCCATAGTTCTTAGTTGTTTGTGTTGTAGTGTATACGTTAACCCATACCCGGCTCATTTAAACTGGACACAGGTCAGACCGAGCTCCCAGCCTACAATCAAATATGCTCAATATGCTCATGCTCATAGGTATAGGGTATGCTTAGAGGGATAAGGGATATAAGTGCACTCGGCGCTTGACGACTGAGAGGGCAACACACACAATTTAATTTATATGGCTGAGATCACACAAACATTTCTAATGTGGAGCACCTGATTTGGGCGCACACTACATTCTGAATTCGTAATTTAGGGTCTCGATTTGATCACCCAAATTTAATCCAAAATTAAAATAAATTATATAGTTAGAAATCCCTTATATAGGGTTACATAATTGTATAATTAATTTATAAAAATAAGTTATTTAATTATATATAAAAATTACTTAAAGCTAGTACTTTGTATATGTTAATTTAGAACTTAAATCCTTAATTAATGTATAAATTAATGATTTGATGGTGCAATTGACTTTATAAATAGTTAATTTATATAATAAGGTATTTATTAAACATTTTTTATTTATTTTCGAACATTTATTTTAATTTATATACATTTATTTACTCGTTATAAATAGATATACATATAATTTAGTTATACATATTATTATGCAATATAAATATATTATAAATAGGATGAAAATACTTAAATTAATATCATACAAGTTTAAAATCTGAATTACTTTAGTAATAACTTAAATTACTAATTTATTTTATTTTAACTTAATAATTTACTTAATTAACTTAATAATATAATTATATCCAATAAATACATAAATAAATCAATATACAGGTATAGTTAGTTATATAATAATTACTTATTTACATACATACAGTATTATATGCTATTATACAAGTTTAAATACTAATTTATAATTATTTTAATTTACATACATTTAATCTATTATAAGTTAATATGTACTTATACAATAAAGTTATATATATAATAACTCATCCCAAATACTTATTTAAATATATATAATACAATTATAAGTTATTTATGAACATTATTTACATATATTACAGTATTTACATTTAGCTTATTAAATAATCCATATTTATAAGTATAAATACTATATACAGGTATTTTTATGAATTTTTTTACTTTTTTAGATTTTTATGGTATTGTTGTGTTTAATATGGATAGGAAAAGAGAGAGAAAAGGTGAGATGATAGAAGAAGAATTTCCTTTTGTGTCTTTCAATTTAGGTTCTTTTATTAAGTTTCAAAGTATATTAAATCACTCACTGGTATGTTCTACCAACTAGAGGGTTTAAAACACATTGAAACTTCACATACATCTAAAAATATATCTAATCCTACTCAAGACATATTTATTTTATTTATTTACCATTTTTTATATTTTTCTATGTATTTTCAATTTGGCACAATGTGGCTTAAAGGGATATGTGAAACTAAGAACCTAAGCCACTAAAATTCAGTCTAAGCGCTGGAAGTGGAATATATGTCAGTCAAAAAATCCAGCACATCACGAGAAACATGTTTGAACATTTAAACAAGATTTTTATCATGAATTTCATTAAATTTCCATTTTGACAATTAATCACTTAAAAATGCTGACAATGAAGATTAAAAAGCAGTTACAAACAATTCTCATCAGATTAAAATCCAATTCGAGTATATGAATGCTTGTACAAAGATGTTTTAATAATGTACACATATTTGGTTCATCCATTCCTTCAAAAACTAGATTGAGTCATCTTCAAATTAGGCAAGACATTGGTTGTAGCTGCTCAATTTCTAGCAGCTATTTTAGTTATTGCTGCTGCTATTTCAGCAGCAAATGTGCTACTGATAAGGTATGACTAATCATAGCTAAAATGGTCAAGTTAAGCTAGAAATCAAGTTAAACACTACATAATTAACAGAAAAAATGAGTTAAGTATGAGAATTAACAAAAATAACCTAAAACAGCAAATTTGTGTTAAAAACTCAAAATTAGGTCACAAATTGAGATATTCTATTCATAAATGTAAAATGATGATCTAATTGCTAATTGAACACATTTTTGAACTCAAGTTTAAATCAAGGGTTGAATTAACTTCTTAAACGTTTAATTAAGCTCCAATAAAAACTTCATGACATTTAGACATCAATAAGACCCCACATTCGTTAGATTACATATAGGTCCTCATATCATTCACATTTCTTACTCATAAAAACACTCAGGGACCTCATTTTAAACCTGCAGGGACTTATGTGCAAGACGTCAAGGACCGCTCTGTGACCCTTTTTATCACTAATGGGCTTGTCTACAATTGCCACACCATTTTGCATTTAAGCCCTTCTATGCAAATAACCCAAATGCCTGCATCTCTCTCCTTCATCCACTGTAGCAACGAAGAACATGGCCAATCTGGGCCTCGTTCCCATGAGACCTTGTTTGAATGGTAGATCTTCGACCAATCTTCACTTGTCGATGTGCGTATTCCCTCACCCCTCTCAAGCCAATCCCACCTCCCAAACCCTACCCGACTAATCCTACCCTCACGATGCCTTGATCTATTGCATCAGCTACTTAAGCACTCCATTGAGCTCGCACGTGCACCATTGACCTCCCCTCCTACTTTCTTGAGGCGATCCCTTCATCCTCTCCAGCTCCCTCTCCCCACACACCCCTATTCACCATGCATGGCAGTGGAATCCGCCTTCCTGCGATCAATCCTCGCCACTAAGGACTCCGTAGCACCTGAGGGCGACTTGGAGCTCCCCTAGAGAGCTTTCCAACCGCTGGAGACCTCCTCCCTCTCTTCTTCCTCCTCAGCCACCGACTTTGGATCCTTAGGTCCTGTTCTTCCCCTTAGACTAGGATTTCAATGCTTTCTAGAGTAGCTTAGATTAGTAATTAGCGTACAGTAGCTTAGTTAGGAGTAGATCAGATAGCAAATTCAATGATTTGATTATTAGAGTTAGGGTTAGAATAGACTAGGTAGTATTTCACTCACCCACCTCCTCTGATCAATTCAAATCAGAGGAGACAAATTCGCCCATTCGTTATGTTCATTTAATCTTCCTCTTCATCTCACCATCACATTCATTGATCTCCCTTGAGGTTTTAGTCACGAATCATCCCATTCACTAGAGTCATTCTAGATCTGAAGCTTCTTAGCTCTCAGATCTAGAATACACTTGAATTTCACAAGGGAGGACCTCCCATTCACCTCATCTAAAAACAAAGGTCCTCCATGTGTGCTGAATTGCACTAATTTAGTTGTTTAACTCTAATTTGGTTTAAGGACATGAGTGAAGAATTTTTCAACGATTTGATTCCAATCAGTGTTTAATCAACTTAATTCACTACGTTTTTGCATAAATCGGGTTTTTCATGATGGTTTTGAACTACGTGATATGTATTTTCAATGATCGAATCAGTCTTGACCAATTTGATGGGGATCTCTGTTTTCCTCCCATTGCATAGTGAGAATAGGTCAATGAAAACTGATTAGAGGCCTACTCAATGATCTGAGCTACTTTGAAATCAATGTGAGGAAGATCTGATAACAGGAATTGAGTAAAATTTGAATGTGGGTTTTGATGTGATCTGATTCAAAATGATTTTCAGACACCGTTAAGTTTTCTTGTAAGGATAGGGATGTATATTTTCATGATTTGATTGGTATTCAAAGTTGTTTTGTTTTCAAACTCAGAATTTCAAATCTTATTTGGTTTTGGTTTCTCAGATTAAGCTTTGAGGGAAAATAGATCAAAAGGATTGATCTGAGTGTATCAGTCCAACATTGAGGTGAATTTAAGCATCAGATTAGATCTATGTGATTTAATCAGAGCTGCAGAAGCAGCTATGGGCTGCTGAAATGGCTGCATTTTAAGTCATTTGATCCTTGAAGACATCGTCTGAGCACCTTCAGTAGCATCTGAGTGGCTGTTTTCAGCAGCAATTGCAGTAGCTTAGCTGCTGAATTTGAGCAACTAGTAGGATAGTTGAGCTATCTGCTAGGATGTATGAAGAGCTGACATGTGTATTATGATAGAACTAGAGAATAAGCATTCATGTACAATTTGGTAACTTTAAATCTGATTTTGAATCACTTTTAATTGTGCTTAATTTCATTGTCAGCTATCTTTATTTGGCATTAACTGTCGAAAATGAAATTTAAAAGAAATTAGAAGTAAAATCATATTTATTATTCCAAACACTTGTCATGTGATGTGTTGAAGCTATTTGAATGTTTACACTCATTTTTCACTCAGCAGATCTCCTCTTGTGGCCTTAGGTTCTCTTTCAAAAACTCATTCAAGGCCTAAAATGGAGTTGGTTTCAAAATAAATAAAATACTTTAAAAAAATCATAGAAAATTAAAATAAACCTGTCTTGAGTAAGATCAGGTATTTCTTTAGGTGTATGCCAAGTTTCAAGGTAATCTAAAATCCCAGCTTGGTAGAACACACCAGTCGATTGTTCAGTATACCTTGGAATTTAATAAAAGACCAAAGTTTAAAACACCAAAAATACATCTTCCTCTCTCATATCACACTTTCTTTTTCATCCCCTACCACCACTATACCTACAAAAACTATAAAAATCCGAAAACCCCACAAAATACTTAAAAATACCTTGTATATTATGTATATACTTGTAAATATAACTTAAACTTAAGCTGTATGTAAATATTGTATAATATGTAAATAATGTACAGAATTAACTTATAAATGTATTCTATATATTAAATTAAATATTTATGATTATTTATTATATAGATAACTTTATTATATTATTATATATTGATTTATATTAACTAAATGTATAATAACCTAAGTAATTATATAAACCTATCTATATATACATAATTGTATCTAATACTATACATATGTATTTAAGTAAATAATATGAACGATTTAATTATATATTTATAGTAAATAATTAAGTTATTAAGTTAATTAAGTAATTTATTAACTTAAAATAAAATAAATTAGTAATTTAAACTAATACTGAAGTAAGTTATAATGTATACTTGTATAATGTTATATTAAATATTTTCAACGTAATTGTACTGTATTTAAAGTGTTTTATAGTATTTATAAACTATTGATGTATATAACTATCTAAAACATGCATCTAAATGTAAATAAATTAAAAATGTGTAATAAATAATTCATTATAGAAATTAACTCTGTATAAAGTTAATTTCATAATTAAATGACTAATTTATACATTAATTAACAAATTAAACCCTAATGTAATGTGTACAAACAACTCACTTTAGCTCATTTTATTATATATTTAAATAACTTATTTCTATAAATTAAATGTACAATTAGGTAGCTTTGTATAAGGGTTGTATAATTATATAATTTATTTATAATTTAAAAGAATTTATGGCCCTGAAATCGAGGGCCAAATCTCCTTAATCTGGATACATTGTAGCGCTACGTCGCGCCAAATAGGCACCTGAGATTGGCACCACATGATTTGCGGCAGGCTGCTTAAAGTAATATATAACGCTTTTGTGCTGGCGACCTGTTGGGCGCAAATCAATTGAGCATACAAGTCATTTGTCCTCAGGGCGCTTGTGCCTGCAAGCGTGCATGTGGGTGTGCGCGTAGGTGTGTGGGTGCGTGAGCGTGTGTGGGCCTATTATGGGTCTAGAAAATGGAACAAAACATACATAAAATGAACTAGGGTCGGCCCATTAGTAGAGGTCTAGTCCTGCTCTATTGGGTGTTGTGTATCCCTCGAATTGGGCCAGCCCGCCCACTTAAAACCAATTTTTTTGAAGGTTGAACAGTGTCCGTGTGTTGTGAGAGAGTGAATCCTAAATTTGACTAAGTGTTGAGAACAAAAGAAAGAAGAGAAGAGAGGTGAGTTAGCCATTGTACTGCTAAGTGTTTGTGTGAGTATACGTATATTTATATAGTACATGTATATATGTATATAATATAATATACGTATATCTGTATAATAAATAAAATAAGTATAGATAATGTATACATATACATAGGATATATATATATTTGTATAGATATATGTAAATAGAATAGTAAGATACTGTTTGAGCCTTGAATATATATAACTAAACACTAAGGCTTTAGTGACTAATGCATCGGTTACTGTATATATGTATATAAGTTAGTGTAAGTAGTTCTTTTTGACTTAGGTTATGTACATATGTTAATGTTAAGACCCACGACATCAAACGTCATTTAAGATGTCTGAGAGTTTGTCCAGATGTCTGGTAAGACGTGTGGACGCCTTCCTAGATGTCTGGAAATTAATTTTTGCGGCGTACGATTGCGAGTCTGTATGCATGCGCGCGCAGACTGAACCCGTCGCCCTCTTTTCTTCTCTCTCTTCCCTCCCCGTCCTGCAGGCACCTTCTTTTCTTCCTCTCTCTCTCCTCCGATGCCTACAAATAGCCTCTCTTCCTCCCTTCCCTCTCCCATACCACCACTCCACCGTCTCCTCCTTCCTCTTCCTGTTAGCGTGAGAGTGAGAGAGCGAAGGCAGCAGCTGCTACCGAGTGCGCACGGGGAGGAGGAGGTGTAGCGAGAGGGAGAGGAGGCGGAGCGTGTGAGGAAGAGAGGGCGAACTCGCCGGAGTTGCCAAGGGCCGGTCGACGGGTGCGTGTAGCAAGAGCGTAGCGCTGGGGAGGTATTGCTGTAGCTCAGGCAGCAAGCGAGCACGGCGCGGCCGTGCGCAGCAGGTGGAGGGCGAGGAGGTCCTGATTCTGGGAAATTTTCCCAGAATCAAACGTCTAGACCTACGTACAGACGATGCGGGAGACGTCTGGGGGAAGATCCAGACGTTTGAAAGGTACAATAATTCTTTTCTCCTTCTTTTTGCGGGTACGGCCATGCAGGCCGTTCCTTCGAGGGTTTTGCCTCTTTGACGTGTTAAGGACGGTTGCGTACACGTGGAAGTTTCATTCGGGAAGGCGCAAGGGCATGCCCTCCCACACAGATCGGACGTCTGGGCATAGCACCAGACGGCGGAGAGGGTCTCCAGACGTCAGGAGTGATAGACGGACGTCTGGAACTAGATCCAGACGGTTCAGCGGGATCCTGGACGTCTGAAGAATAGTGCAGAAGCAAGGTATGATCTGAACCATCGGTTAAGACGTCTGGAAGGTGTTCCGGAGATCTGCTTTGGGGCAGAGTTGTCGATTTTGACCGTTTAGGGTCCGTTCGAAGTCCGTTTTCCGCGTTTAAAATTTCGTTCTTCTCAGAATTTGTTCCTCTACTTGTTTAAAGTACTTGTATCTTATTCTAAGTAATTCCTTGTGTTTGATCCTTGTGATAGGACCTCATTCTGTTGCGGATCTGGGGGTTGCGGTGGCACGTGGACCTGCCGATCACGCTCCCATCACTCCCGATTTTGCGGGTAGAGTGGCTTCCCTTGATTATTTATCAACATTAATGCACTTGTGAGACAAATAATAGATTTTAGGATATGGCATGAATCCTAGGACTTGAAACTAGATTGAATGATATATCCTAGGGTCTAGCATGAATTTTAGGACTTGAAAACTAGATTGAATGATAGATCCTAGGGTGTGGCATGAATCCTAGGAACAGAAACACTGAAACGAATGTCGTGAATACATGAATTTGCAGTCTTTGAAAAGTAGAAAGAATAATGATAATTGCCTGTAATTGGATAATAACTGCTTGTATATGAATGTATATTAAATGTTGGAAACACGGGCTATATGAGAATAAAATTGGATTGATGAAACTTAAAATGGCTTGGCTAGAGAAATATGAGCATGAATCATACGGGGAATTAGGAGTAGAGCTCCTGATAGGTAAATGAATGGAATTGGGAAGTGAGCTGGCCCTTGAGTACGAAGTACCAAGGAGAGCGACTGTCCCCCTGTTTAGTGCAGAGCGGAGCTAGCCACCCTAGGGACCCGGGGTTAGGTTTGGACACTATGTACCGACCTTTGACCCTCACGTACACAGTACCGGGGAGAGCTACTAGTGTAGGGAGAGAGCTAGCCACCCCACGGGCCCTAGGGTTCAGCTAGCTGTCCTACACTGACTTGTTAGGCCCACTAGGCAAACCAGGGTAGTCAGGCGAGGGTGCGCGGACTGTGGAGGGGCAAGACCCCTATTTGGTTACTGTGGAGGGGCTGGACCCCAGTTACCGAGAGGGCTCTGCCCTATACTAGTTTCGTGCTGTGCTTTGGGGCGCACCCGTTAACGGAAAAAACTAACCGCGTGCCAGTGCGGGGTAGCTACCTGTGCGTTTATCGCGTGTGCCGTAGTCACCGTTACGTCTGTCAGTGACCTTAGGGTGGTTGACTAATGGTAGGACCACCACGTGGGACTCTCCCGGCCAGGAGAGCACCACGTGCTACTTCTATTTTTCGAAAAAGACTGCAATCAAGATCGTTCCCACGAGAAACATTCGAGATCAAGAGAAAGATCTAAGGAATGATTCAAGAATGAGTAAATAAAAATAAAGAAAGAAATTAAAAATAACAGCTACTTGTCCACCTTACTGTTTTTCTTAGCTAGTTGGTTGCCACTCTATTCAGCGTTTCGCTGACGTGTCACCTTTGTCACCTTTTCAGGACCAAGTGTTGAGCAGCCAGAGCCTACGGCTGCAGAGGGTGCTGGGTCTAGTAGAGCCCAGTAGTTTTACTTGTGTTTTACATACTGTACCATTTCTTCTGTTGTAGTGAGTATTTTTTGTTACAATTGTACTCTTTTATTGCAAGCATCATATTTATGTACCTGTTTAATATCTTAATTGTTGTGGTGGTGTGTACTGTAGTAGTTCTTTTCTTTACTGCTGTACTTTTGTTACTGTTAGTTACATGCATTATGAATGTGGGTTATTTTACTGCTCTTTTGGTTACTTTCTCGTTGGATAACTGGGTCTTGAGATTAGTCGAGTCGGTCTGATTCTCGTGTCTCGTAAGGATTCGGGAATCGGGTCGTAACAAAATGATATCAGAGCAAGGTTGTCCCGAGAAGTGAACCAACTGGCTGGAAAATAACCAATTCACGTGTCTGTAACTAGAGTAGCCACCACTACGTATCTTTTGACATCTGTTCTTAGACTTCTCCGTTAGATATCGATTCGTATTGACGTTTTTTCGTTCTGTATTCACGTCTCCTTGCAGGAGATGCCTCGACGCGGGACTAGCGAGGCGGGCTGCGGGTGCGGCCGAGGATGAGATCGGAGGGGTGGGTGCCTTGAGCCCGGCACCTCAGTGGACCAGCCACTGCTTCTGGTTATTCAGGCCCAGGACCTCACCCAGTTGATACGGGATATCGTGTGAGAGGAGCTCCACCCGCCGCCACGAGCGCCTCTCCCTGGGGCTGCAGAGGGGGAGTCCTCTGTGGGACCACGCGACGGACATGGCGCTGGACGCGGGGGAGGAGATGGGCGTCCACCACCCCCACCTTCCTCCGGCACTTCCGAGCACGAGGCTTCTTTACCTGGAGGCGCACCAGCATCTCCACTTCAGCGCCACTTTGAGCTTTTTGGACAGTTCCGGAAGCTGAAGCCCCCCTCCTTCAAAGGCGATGAGGACCCGACCGAGGCGGAGGATTGGCTCAAGCAGATCGAGAAGGTTTTTGACACCCTTCACCCCCCTGTAGAGTGCCGCATGGCCTTTGTCACATACCAGTTGGAGAGCACGGCACACAGGTGGTGGGGGGCGGTCAGGGGACAGGAGAGGGCTACGCTGACTTGGGACCGGTTCGTCACCCTCTTCTGCAAGCAGTACTTTCCCCAGACGTGGCAGGACCAGAGGAGGTGGGAGTTCCACACTCTCTGCCAGGGGGCGATGACCGTGAGTGCGTATCGCACGCTTTTCCTAGAGCTATCTCGCTTCGCAGCGACAGCAGTGGCCACTGAGGTGGAGCGCCTTTGGAGGTTCACCGAGGAACTCCGGCTGGTGATTCGGGGGTATGTTAAACCCCTGAAGCTGCCTACGTTCTCGAGGGTGATAGAGGCAGCTATGACATACGAAGAGACCAACCCGTCCGCGCGAGACACTGACAGCGGGCGGAAGGGGCCCTATCAGCCAGACTTCTCACAGGGCTGACGAGAGAGGAGACACGTGGCGCCCGCAGGAGAGCCGTCACGTTTTGCGGGGCCATCAGTTGCCTTTGGGGGCCCCCGACAGGGGCCAGCTGCTAGCACTGGACCCTCGCCCAGCCGACAGCAGAGACCCACTGAGGGCGGGAGTTGAGTCCCCCTTTGCTACCAGTGTGGCTAGCCGGGCCACATCAGGAGGGACTGCCCGTTGATCGGTCGGCCTGGATAGGTTGTTAATATGATGTTTCTATTGTTGAAATATGTATAGCGGTTAACCTAATTCGGACCTAACCGTCTCTTTACAAAATTTTTAACCTGGCCTAATTGATTTTATCTTGTCACTTTTAGGCCCAGGGTTGAACTCAGGGAAGTGGGGTTCAAGTCAAATTTCTATGTTTTCCTTAAAACGCGTCTCTTCCGTTCATTTATTATGTTTTTGGTGTTTTTCTTATTTAGGTTTTTTCTGGTAATCCTTGTTCTTAAGGCACACCCTCAAAATGTGTCCTTGGCTTTTAGCCAAAACGGAGTTCCAAAACACGCCTTGCTACTCGCAAGACGGGGTACCTGCAAATCAAAGATTATCTTTTCTCTTTTATATTTTTTTTATCTTTTTACTAAGAAGGAAGCTAACAGACGGAAAGTAAATATAGTATCTATAGATATATATATATATATATAGTATATATATAAAGGGGTGGGGGTGGAGGTGGTGATGGAGTGTAGCACCATGTTGGGTTGGTCGTCGTTTAGAAAGACGCAACCAATCACGACTATGTGCCGCGTGGAGTGAGGATGGATGATGGAAGATGTATATGTCCACGCTTTTTGTACGCGTGTATCAGGGAATATCAGCAACTGGTGCAGATATTCCCGCGATACAGCGTATAGTAAATAACGTAAAAATATATGTACATATGTATGTATATAAGTAAATATATCTATATATATATAAATGTATAGGTATATATGTATAGATATATATATATATATATGTATATATATATAGGTGTAGATGTATGTGTATATATATATATGTATGTTTATAGGTATATAGCTATGTATATATTTATATAAGTATATATATAATACTATATAGATGTATATATGTATGTATCTAGATATATATATATATGTATATAAGTATATAGATATATATATATAGATATATGTATGTATATATATGTTACTATATATAACTATACTTATAGTGTAAGTGTGTGTGTGTGTGTGCGTAAGTGTGAGTTTAGGTGTGTGTACGTTGGTGAAGGTGTGTGTGTGTGTGTTGGTGTAGTGTGTGCTGTGAGTAGAGAGAGAGAGAGAGAGAGCGCTAGAGAAAGAGAGAGCGGGCGGGAGAGATCACGCACCAGAGAGAGAGAGAGAGCGGACGAGAGAGCTGAGAAAGCGGAGCAGGGAGGACGCAGAAGGGACGAGTTAAGTCGTCGGTGGATGGCGGCATACGTCTGGAGCCGCGTCGTCTGCAGGCGGACGTCTGGAAATGGCGTCTGCAGGCCAAGTGCGAGGGCGAAGAGCGGGTGATGGCGCGGAGGAGCGAACGTGGAGGAGGGTCTGCGACGGTCACGGAGGGGTGCAGAGGTTGGTAGGGGACGGTGAGAGGGAGCCAGCCACTGCAGTGGGCGCAGCGGCCGGTTAAGGGTGCAACAGCGAAGGCGACAGAACGGAGAATGAGTGGAGCGGGCCCTGCAAGCGCACGCGAAGGCGGAGAGTGGCTGCGGGGAAGGTCGCGGAGGAGGCGGGGGGAGCTGCTGCTGCTGCTGCCGCCGCTTGGCTGCTGCTGCCACGGCTTCAAGCTTCGGGGCTTGAAATGGCAGCAACGGCGTGAGACGAAAAAAACGAAACGAAGGAAGACACCACGCCCACCGGCTCGTTGAAGAGCTGGGCGGTGGTGTTCCCACTGTGGTGGTGTGCACCACAATGGGTTCTCCTGCTTGCCGGGTGCCTCCTTGAAGGAGGGTCGACGTATGGGAGGGGAGGACGGTGGAGGAGAAGGTGGTGGCTGCGGGTTTTCTTCTGCAGCAGCGTCGTATCGTGAGGAAGAAGCTGCGGCTTCTTAAAGAAGAGGAGAGTATGGCCGCATGCATGGCTGCAGCAGGGAGAGGGCGCGGGAATGGCAGCCGCAGGGAATGGACTTGGCAGGGAGAGGGCGCGGGAAGCTGCATGCATGCAGCCGCGGGAAGAGAAAAAGGAAAATCAAGAGGAGAAAATAAACAAGATGTGGATTTTGCAATGAGGCACTTGAGAAAAAATGTAATATGCAAGCCACTTATTTCATTCTCTTCTCCTCTCAATTAAATGCATGAATGCAAGTGTTTTTACAAATGCAACTATAGAATCCTAATATGCATAGTTAATGCTAGAAAATAGCACAAGAAGGCATTATTACAGGCGTGTTTTGAGGTACAAACACCCGTCCAGGGCAGGAGGTCAGCAGATGCTTCCTGCACCAAGCACTGGAGGGCGAGCTGGAGGCCGCGGGTTCCAGGCGCGAGGAAGAGGACAGCAGTCACAGGGAGGGTACCGGCCAGCGGCTACCCGTCCGACGCAGAGTGTGGCTGCTTTATCCGCACCTAGGGCTGAGGGGCGTATCAACGCCCTGACACACAGGGATGCCAGAGCTTCGGGATCAGTGGTGGCAAGTATGGTTTTAGTTTCCAGCAGACTTGTTTACGCGCTTTTCGATTCCGACGCTACATACTCGTTTGTCGCAGCCAGTTTTGCGGTTGGTTTGGGACAGGACTGTGTGCTGTTAGATGATCCGTTCGTGATCAGAGGTCCGAGTGGTCAGCTATTTGTAGCTGAGGAAATATACACAGGTTGCGAGGTCAGTGTTGGGGGACACAGCCTTCCCGCTGACCTGATTATGATACAGATGGAGGACTTTGGTGTAATTCTGGGGATGTACTGGCTGTCCACTTACCACGCCTTGGTGGACTGCTTTGAGAGAAAGATCGTCTTCTCCATACCGGAGTTGCCTTCTTTCGAGTTCCATGGGCAGCCAGTGGATGGAGGCTTCAGGTGCATTTCTGCACTTCGGGTGGCGAGACTTTTGAGCCAGGGGTGTGAGGGCTTCCTAGCTTGTGTGATGGCGGAGCCCAGCCCTGTGGCAGACTTCCAGAGTATCCCGGTGGTCAGAGAATACCCCAACATGTTCCCATACGAGTTGCCAGGACTACTGCCCGAGTGTGAGATCGAGTTTGAGATCTCACTGGTACCGGGGACCAACCCCGTCTCCACAGCACCATACATGATAGCACCACTTGAGCTGCGAGAGCTCAAGTCTCAATTGCAGGATCTTTTGGAGAAGGGCTTTGTGAGGCCCAGTGCGTCTCCCTGGGGAGCCCCGGTATTGTTCGTAAAGAAGAAGGATGGTACCCTACGCCTTTGTGTGGACTACATACAGCTAAATAGGGTCACCATCAAGAACAGGTATCCACTGCCGATGATTGATGACTTGTTTAACCAGTTGCGAGGTGCCACGGTATTCTCTAAGATCGACTTGAGGTCTGGTTATCACTAGTTGAGGATCAAGGAGGCAGACGTCTCCAAGACAGCTTTCCTCACCCGGTACGAACACTACGAGTTTCTGGTCATTCCCGTTTGGGCTGACCAATGCCCCCGCTGCCTTCATGGATTTGATGAACCGGGTGTTTAAACCATACTTGGACGAGTTCGTGGTGGTATTCATTGATGATGTGCTCATCTATTCTCGAGATCAGACGCAGCACGGACAACACTTGCGGATGGTTCTGGACACGCTGAGATGACGTAGGCTGTACGCCAAATACAGCAAGTACGAGTTCTGGTTGAGGGAGGTGGCCTTCTTAGGTCATGTGATCTCCGGGGATGGCTTGGATGTGGAGCCAGCCAAGGTCGAGGCAGTGCTCAGGTGGGAGAGACCGCGTACAGTTACTGAGATCCATAGTTTCTTGGGACTGGCAGGCTACTACAGGTGGTTTATGAGGGGCTTCTTGCAGATTGCACGTCCTATGACATAGCTGACCCGGAAGGACTTGCCCTTTTCTTGTACAAACGCTTGTGAGACATGTTTTCAGGAGCTGAAGGAGAGGCTGACTTCGGCTCCCGTGCTCACCATCCCAGACAGTAGTGGCGGGTTCGTTGTGTACACAGACGCCTCTTTGCAGGGGTTAGGGGGTGTGCTCATGCAGAGGGGTCACATTGTCGCTTACGCTTCGCGGCAACTGAAGCCCCATGAGCATAGCTACCCTTCCCACGACCTGGAGCTGGCAGCTGTCGTCTTTGCGCTGAAGACTTGGAGGCACTACTTGTATAGTGAGACCTTTGAGATTTTCACAGATCACCAGAGCCTCAGATACTTGTTTGATCTGAAGGAGCTCAACATGAGATAGAGACGTTGGTTGGAGCTCCTGAAGGACTATGACTGTAGCATTTCCTACCACCCTGGAAAGGCCAACGTGGTGGCTGACGCCGTGAGCCGGAAGGCGCTCGCACACTTGGCCAGTTTACAGGCGCAGAGTTGGACCCTCTTGGAGGAGATGGGCAGTTGGCGACCCCTAGAGTTATTGGGGCACTGTCGGGCAGTGACTGTGACACGATAGACGAGGCTAGAGCTGATAGACCGCATTATCACAGGGAAGATGGCCGACCTGTACTTACAGTCGTTACGTGACAGAGTACTGTCTGGAGACCCTGGGGACTTCTCTTTTACAGACCAGGTGCTGCGCATGAGGGGACATTTGTGCGTTTCCAGGGACGAGGTGCTGTTGAAAGAGCTCCTGACTGAGGCACACGGTTCCAGATTCACCATACATCCCGGAAACACAAAGATGTACAATGATTGAGACGCGACTTTTGGTGGAGGGGGATGAAGCGGGATGTGGGTGAATTCTTACAGTAGTGTTTAGTGTGCCAGCAGGTGAAGGCCGAGCATCAGAGGCTCGCAGGGCCGTTACAGCCACTTCCGGTGCCAGAGTGGAAGTGGGAGAGCATCACCATGAACTTGGTGGTGGGCTTACCTGTTACTCAGCGAGAACACGACGCAGTCTGGGTAATCGTCGACAGATTGACGAAGACGACGTGTTTCTTGCCGATCCGAGTAACCTTAGGACCAGCACAGTTGGCAGAGAGGTATATCCGCAACGTGGTACGTCTAAACGAAGTTCCGCGGGAGATCGTATCCGACCGGGATACCCGTTTTACATCCCAGTTTTGGGCTGAGTTTTAACAGGCCCTGGGGACACGGTTGAGGTTCAGTACAACATTCCACCCCCAGACGGACGGACAGTCTGAGCGCACAATACAGACACTTGAGGTTCTTTTGCGTACTTGTGTGCTGGACTGGAGGGGCTCTTGGGAGGAGCACTTGCCCCTGGAGGAGTTCGCATATAATAACAGTTATCACTTGAGCATCAGCATGGCACCCTACGAAACTCTGTACGGACGAAGGTGTACGGCACCCTGGAGTTGGGTTGAGGTGGGGACCAAGTGGGAGGTTGGCCCCAGGCTGATCCGGCAAAGTCAGGAGGTAATCAAGCAGATCCACAGGCGACTCCGCACTGTTAGGAGCAAACAAAAGAGCTATGCAGACCGGAAACACAGAGAGGTACAGTTTGAGGTTGGGGACCACGTCTTCCTTCGCATTTCGCCCATGAAGGGCCTACAGCGGTTTGGGGTGAGAGGGAAGCTCGCGCCGAGGTTTGTGGGACCCTTTGAGGTCTTGGAGCAAGTTGGACTCATTGCTTACAGGCTTGCCCTCCCTCCCCAGCTTTCTGGTGTGCACGACGTGTTCCACGTGTCCAGCCTCAGGAAGTACATCGCCGATCCCAATCACGTCCTGAGCCACGAGAGCATCGAGGTGGGTGACGACCTGACCTACCCCGAGCGGCCAGTGCAGATTCTCGACAGAGTCGTCTGGAGTCTGAGACGGAAGCAAGTACCCCTGGTGAAAGTTTTGTGGAGGAGCCAGTGGTACGAGGAGGCTACCTGGGAGCCTGAGGCGACGATGTGGGAGCGATACCCGGAGCTATTTGAGGGTACGTCTTTTCGGATCGGCTTCGGTCCTCTTTGAGTTTGTTATGGATATATCGTTATTTTCCGCACTCTAGTTAGCGCAAGTTTCGGGGACGAAACTTCCTTTGAGTTTGCTATGTTGTTAAGACCCACGACATCAAACGTCATTTAAGACGTCTGGGAGTTTGTCCAGATGTCTGGTAAGACATTTAGACGCTTTCCCAGATGTTTGGAAATTAATTTTTGCGGCGTACGATTGCGAGTCGACACGCATGCACGCGCAGACTAAACCCGCCGCCCTCTTTTCTTCTCTCTCTTCCCTCCCCGTCCTGCAGGCACCTTCTTTTCTTCCTCTCTCTCTCTCCTCCGATGCCTACAAATAGCCTCTCTTCCTCCCTTCCCTCTCCCTCACCACCACTCCACCGTCTCCTCCTTCTTCTTCCTGTTAGCATGAGAGTGAGAGAGCGAGGGCAGCAGCTGCTACCGGGTGCGCACGGGGAGGAGGAGGTGTAGCGAGAGGGAGAGGAGGCGGAGCACGTGAGGAAGAGAGGGAAAACTCGCCGGAGCTGCCAAGGGTCGGCCGACGGGTGTGCGCAGCAGGAGCGTAGCGCTGGGGAGGTACTACTGCAGCTCAGGCAGCAAGCGAGCACGGCGCGGTCGTGCGCAGCAGGTGGAGGGCGAGGAGGTCCTAATTCTGGGAAATTTTCCCAGAATCAAACGTCTAGACCTACGTCCAGACGACATGGGAGACGTCTGGGGGAAGATCCAAACGTCTAAAAGGTACAATAATTCTTTTCTCCTTCCTTTCGCGGGTACGGCCATGCAGACCGTTCCGCTGAGGGTTCTGCCTCTTTGACGTGTTAAGGACGGTTGCGTACGCGTGCAGGTTTCATTCGGGAAGGCGCAAGGGCATGCCCTCCCACACAGATCGGACGTCTGGGCACAGCACCAGACGACGGGGAGGGTCTCCAGACATCCGGAGTGATAGATGGACGTCTGGAACTAGATCCAGACGGTTCAGGGGATCCTGGACGTCTCAAGAACAGTGTAGAAGCAAGGTATGATCTGAACCATCGGTTAAGACGTCTGGAAGGTGTTCCAGACGTCCGATTTGGGCCAGAGTTGTCGTTTTTGATCGTTTAGGGTCCGTTCAAAGTCCGTTTTCCCCGTTTAAAATTTCATTCTTCTCAGAATTTGTTCCTCTACTTGTTTAAAGTACTTGTACCCTGTTCTGAGTAGTTCCTTATGTTTGATCCTTGTGATAGGACCTCGTTCTATTGCGGATCTGGGGGTTGCGGAGGCACGTGGACCTGCCGATCATGCCCCCATCACTCCCGATTTTGCGGGTAGAGTGGCTTCCCTTGATTATTTATCAACATTAATGCACTTGTGAGACAAATAATAGATTCTAGGATATGACATGAATCCTAGGACTTGAAACTAGATTGAATGATATATCTTAGGGTCTGGCATGAATCCTAGGACTTGAAAACTAAATTGAATGATAGATCCTAGAGTGTGGCATGAATCCTAGGAACAGAAACACTAAAATGAATGTCGTGAATACATGAATTTGCAGTGTTGGAAAAGTAGAAAGAATAGTGATAATTGCCAGTAGTTTTACTTGTATTTTACATACTGTACCATTTCTTCTGTTGTAATGAGTATTTTCTGTTACAATTGTACTCTTTTGTTGTAAGTATCATGTTTATGTACCTGTTTAATATCTCAACTATTGTGGTGGTATGTACTGTAGTAGTTCTTTTCTTTACTACTGTACTTTTGTTACTGCTAGTTACATGCATGATGAATGTGGGTTATTTTACTGCTCTTTTGGTTACTTTCTCGTTGGTCGACTAGGTCTTGAGATCAGTCGAGTTGGTCCGATTCTAGTGTCTCGTAGGGATTCGGGAATCGGATCGTAACAGTTACTATGGCTATAGCGACGTATATATGTGTTACTGTATATATAATATATGTTACTAAAGGTATTAGTATGTTAATATAATTTAGTACAATATAGATTAATAGCTATTTTTGTACATATACCTAGGTATTGCTTATACTATTGTATATAACTAACATAGAGCAATTGCACAGTTTTTTATGCCATTTGTTGTATATATGTTTAAAGCATTATAATCATATTAATTAATTCTTTTATATAACATTAATCTATTCATTTATTGATTCATTCATTCATTTTGTAAATAAAATTAACATTTTTGGAATAAAAGAAGATTTTTGGACTTAGAGAGTGATGTATATTAATAATTGCCTCACAATGAACAACCTAGAAACTAATCAATAAAAATTATAATTAAATAAAAATGATGCGACATCGGTTTTCATTTGTGACAAATATATTACAACAATGACACATAAAACAACATTTTTATCTCAGACAGTGAGTTGCACATCACATTTTTTGTGCCGTTGCCTGGGAGGCAACTCTCTATACACCAAAATTTTTCTTTTATTCTTTATTTGTACATAGTTTTTATTTGTTTGTAAATAACTATTCTTTTATTTATATTCTTTGTTGTATATAGATTCTTTTATCCATTTTATTCTTTAATTTGTTTTGTATATAATTGTCTTACTAATTATTTAGTCTTTTTACAGCACTTAAGGAGGAGAAGGAGTAGTGTCTTCTTCCAGGCAGAGTTTTCTTCCTGGTGGATTCGCTGCGCTTCATACTCGACTTACTGGAGGAGTGTTTCCTGCAGGAGCTGCATTTCCCAGATTTTAGTAGAGTATATTAGTTTAGTAATAGTTTAGACTTAGGTATATTCATAGGACATTGTGTTTGGCATAAGTAGTGAGAGCACGTTCTCACACACTCTTTGTATAACTTGGACTCTCTTTGGACTCTCTTTATCTCTCTACTCATCTCTCATCGACTCCATTTTTCCGTACTCGATTTCTCCGTATTGATTTCTTTTTGATTTGATTTCGCTTGTTTCATTCAAAAATCCAAAAAAAAATTATAAAATAAAAAATACCAAAAAGATCTCATTTCTTATCTAGCAGCAACATATTCTAGGCATCCATACTTTGGTTGCACATTTCTTGCTAGATTTCAATTCAAGTCAAATTGCATTACTTGTATAATTGCTGGAGTCAGGTATGAATCTTCCATCTTTTCTGAGCTCCTGCCATCCTTTGCATTTGACTTAAGCATAAAAAGACCATCTCTTGCTTGAAAGGAACTAAGACGCGAGACGAGCTTCATAGAAAACATCTTTTAAATATCGAATCAAATTCAAAAGGAGACATTAAAACCGTTTGAAACCTTGACTGAGTTGTCACCGACATTCTGTTGATTGCTTATCATGTACACACTACACAATCACCTAAGATCACAAATACATGAGTTTCTATCTCATATCCTTAAGCAACTACAGGGTTTGGATTCGCACGCCAGTCTTATCCAGATTCTGAGTGGATTTGTGGAGGTCTGCACTTCGCTAGATTTTCTGTAGGACAAGTACAATTGTACCGAAACATTTGTTTGCGTACTACTACTTTTCATATAGTAGACCCCTAGGAAAATTTTGAATTTTTCGCTTGATTGATTTGATTGATCTTTTGAGAGATTGATATTGGGATTTCTGATTTTATTGTGATTGAGATTGAATGAGATTGAACCTTTTTCTTGAGTTGTGACTGTTTTGGAAAAGTGTTTTAAAAATCGACTCAATGGAAGGTGGGAGATCCCAAAACCCTGAGTTAGTACCTCCCTTGGGTGCTGATGCCCAAGCTTCTACTTCTACCTCGATGCCTTCCACATCCAATCCTCTACCTCCTAAGCTTCAAAATCCCATCCACCATTCCGTTCATCCGGAGGATGACATTGATTCAGCACAATTTGAGGATTTCGAAGAACTTTCTTGACATCTTTTTGGACATCCTCCACCACCACCTCCACCAGTCCATAGGTTTCAACCTCCTCCATGCCCTAATTTTCCCAACCAACCTCCATCGAAGAGAGGTCCACAACCTAGTTTTCAACACCTGTTTGAGACAGCTTCAAATGAATACTCTTACCCAACAGGTGCAACAGCTTACACAAGTTCTTAATCTTTTAGCGAACCCCCAACCTCAACCTAGAGCTCCCCAGGCACCTCAACCTCGTAGACCTCAACTACGAGATTACTATAATCCCACAATTGCACAACCTATGCCTGTGGTACGCTATTCCGTTGGAGGTCGTGATGCTGAACCAAAGCCGAACCTAATGGCACTTATCCCTCACTTCCACTTCCATGGTCTTACTTCTGAAGACCCATTTCAGCATCTAGAGGAGCTGAAAAACCTTGCTCAGACTTTGGGTCCATAGAGACATGATTAGCACACACTATTAATGAAAATGTTCTCCTTCTCCTTAAAAGATAAAGCCGCCTTTTGGTCCAGAAGACTTGCACAGACCACACCTATAGAGACTTAGGCTTCTTTGGAACATGAGTTCCTAAAAAAGTATTTTCCTATAGGCTGCACAAACGCCTTGAGGCGTGCTATCACCACATTTACATAGAATTCAGGAGAACAAATGTACAAGGCTTGGGAGCGATTCCATGAGCCTCTTCGCAAGTGTCCCCACCATGCTGTCCCACGTTGGCAACAGGTCCAAATCTTCTAGCATGGGCTCCATGATGACACAAGGAATTTTGTCGATGCCGCATGTGGAGGCAATTTCTTTTGTCGGGACGAGAACTCAACCTTTGAGCTCTTTGAAGGCATGGCCAAAAACTCTATTAACAATGCTTCGATGAACATTTTTAATAAAAAGTCCTCACATTCCCACTCACACATAGGGGTACACGAAGCCCAATCCAGCACAAGAGACTTAGAAATTGTGGCTAGTCAGTTGGATAAGGTGGGCTTAATAGAGAAGAAAGTAGATGAAGTATGAAAATTTCTGTCTAAACCTTCACCATCTTCTTCTCAGTCACTTGCACCTCACACTTCTTAGTTTCCCACAGGGAGGGAAACTGTGAACAACCTATCTGTGACACAACCTGCACTATTGGACTATTCATTTTCCTATCCTTCACTGGTTGGAGGAACCTTTGTTCCTCCTTACACTGATTTCCCTGTACCTTTTGGAGCTCCATGCCATTCACAATGATTCATATTCATAAACCTACAACCTTGGATGGCGTAATCATCCAAATTTCTCGTCGTCGGGAAATTCACAAAGACTCATTTTTCAACAATCTTCTGCACCACCATTGTGATGGAACTGAGGTGTTGTGAGGAGAAGAACCGGAGGAACGAAGTGACTGACTTAAGAGGTGTAGTAGGGGGTCGATTTCCTATGCGCAAGGCCAAGGGTGAGCTTAAGTAGGTGGGGAAGTGGATCAAATCACTGCAAGGTGCGATTAAGTGCTTAGGGCTTCAATGGTGGGATGCGTTCAAGAGACGCGGGGGAAAGCTCAAGCCAAATCTCCACCGTTAGATGGGATCTGGGAGGTGAGGCGGAGCTTCACGTGAGGGTGCACTGAGAATCATTCAAGATCAGCTATAGGATCAGGATCCAAGAGAATCAACGGTTGTTGTGTGTTGAGTTCCTCGTGTAAATAGTGATCAAGAGAGAGAAGACTCGACTACAGGTCTTTTGGTGTAATTACACCAAGGACCTTATAGTGAAACGTTGCAAAAATTGTGTAAGAACCCATAAATGAATGAAATCAAGTCAAAGCGGTCCCTGGCTGCTTGCAAAAAATCCCTATGGGTTTACAGATATGTCCTTGCAGTTTTAGATGTGAATAAAATGTTATGAAATGAGGACCTAAATGTGAAATTCTAAATGCAAGGTCCTATTGATGTTTAAATACAACCAAGTTTTTATTATATCTTAATTGAACATATTAGAAATTAATTTTACCCTTGATTTGAACTTTTGAGCTTAGAAATGTGTTCAATTAGCAATTGAATCATCAATTTATATTTGTGAATAAGATATCTCATTAATTTGACTTAATTATATGCTTTTAACATGAATTTGATGTTTAGGTCATTTCTCTTAAATCTCACACTTAACCTATTTATTGTGTTAATTGGATGATTTTTAACCTAGTTTCTAGCTTAACTTGGGCATTTTAGCTATGATGAGCCACACCTCATCACATTACCTGATGCATCTTGATTTTTGATTGGTGAAAAAAAAAAAACCAATCGGAAATCAAAACACACCATGCATTGAAAAATGCATTAGCCGGTGTATTTTGATTTTCAATCGGTATTTTAGATTGTGTTTACCTTGCATGATTCTTTATATATATTATTATATACTCTCGTAGAAACACATTCAATATTGATATCTAATAAAAGAGCATAAAATGAAAAGGCCAATGATGGAGACAGAATTCGAAACGGACGTATGCGCTAAATAATGTGCATGAAAAATGAAATAAGAAAAAAGAAAGGAAAAGAGATGAGAGAGAGAGCACTGTTGTAATCGAGAATTAAAAAAGAACTGTGGAGGGAAATAAATGAAGCAACATGAACAATACACGCTACAGTGCCTATCCCATGCCACTTCATTAGATATATAGATAGGCTATTCTTTACAAAATGGCATAATTACGTCTTATAAGGCATCAAAAGACTAGAGGCCATGTAAGGAGTCTAATTTACGCAATTGTGCTATACCATGAGTTAGAATATTGCCAAAATGCCAATAGCCTGCATCAAGGAATTGATTAAGCCAACATGCACAACTTGCTATAATGTCTTACTAGTTTTGAGCCCGTCCCTTGGTATGGGAGCACAAAAGTCAGCAGTAAACAAAAATAAAAAAATACATGTCGCTTTTCAACACCACAGCAAATGAAAGTTAAAAAAAAATGAATAGTTCGGTGAACGTTGTGCCACTTTCCGTAGCACATAAAAGTTTAAGAAAAAGAATAAATGAATACTCGGTGCATTTTGATTTTTCACCGATGTAAATTGATATATTTTGATTTTCTATGTGAAAAATCAGGACATATCAATTAACAAACGAAAGTTAAAAATTCGATTAAAAAAAATAGTGATTGGAAATTAAAATACATTACACGTTGTAAAATATATTGTTTAGTATATTTTGATTTCCAATTGGTATTTTAGATTATGTTTATATTACCTCATTTTACATATGTATTATTTTATATTTTTGTAGAAATATATTTAATATTAGACTCTAATAGAAGAACATAAGATAAATAGATTGACGACGAAGATAAAATTTGAATTGAACTTACTAGCTAAACAATATAAAAAAAATAAAATAAGAAAAAAAAGAGAAACGAGAGTGGAAATCACTAAAATAGCTAAAATAATAATAACTAATCACAATTAATATGCACAATTATTGTGTCACAAATCTTTATATAAATAAAGATGTATCCCGTGAGTATCTTTGCCAGCTTTCATTCACAAATTTGATAATCATAAGAGAAGAGGTATACATGGATTGGAATAATCTGCGATCTGATTTGATTTTTTATTATCATAGGTGGGATTGAATTAGACTATTTTTAATTTATTTAAATTGGATTAAATTTAAATTGAGACCTTTACTAATTTATTTATAGTATATTTAGTCTAATTCAATCTAATTCGTTATTTGAAAAAAAATAGCAATTATATATATATATATATATATATATATAATAAGAAGAAATAAATCCTTAGCATTAAAGAGCGTGTAATGCAAAAGCAAGTTCTTACTCTTTTACTGTCTTTGACGTTAATTTCTCTATTTTATTATAAGATAAATGAAGTAAATAATTTTGTATATCTTTACTATAAATATTTTCTTTTCTTTTAGCTGTTAATGTCATTGTGTTAATAATCAAATAGGAAAGAAATAAATTTTAAATTTGAAATTTTATATTAACTAATAGAAATCATATATAATTTACAACATCATACACAATTAAAAAAAAAATCCATTCCAATAAAATATTTTACACATTGAAATAGGTATTAAAATAGATTGGATTGGGTTACAAAAAAAATCACAATAAAAAAACATGTCGGATGATAGATGTAATAAAATTCAATTCTATCTGATCCGTGATCACCCTTAGAGAAAAGAGTAAAAAAAAAAAATTACTGGAGAACCGTATTTTTGTCACTGCCGATAGTGAGTGCATGACTATTTCGATTTGTCCCCTAGTGGATAAATGCTCCAACTTTGGTAAAGGAGGATAAAGAGAACTTACAGGATAACAGCCGTAACACCTTATCATGGGCATCTAGGCGTGCACACTGTAACTCCAGTAGCATTAAATTGTGCCAATATTGCATCTACAAACATTTTACATCTAAAGGTAGATGGAGACGGCCTCACGTGTTCCTTACGACCTGAAAACTCCGTGCCCACCTTCTCGTCGGTATCTCCTGCGGAAAAATAGATGGCCCATAACATGGGGCTCTGATCGGCCGGTGTTGGTGGATCGGAGCCCCTCTCACTTTTATCTGACTTTTCTTTTTTTTTCCCCTAACCTAGTCCATCATGCTCGTGTTCCTCGTGGTGTCGACGATGATCGACTTCCTCTTCATTGACGTTGCTGTCGTGGGTTTGAGGGTTGCGACGCTTGTGGTACACATAATCCGTTGGTGCACCTGTGGGGGCCATGTGGCCACCATTTCATCCTCGTCGTTGGTGGCTTAGCTGCTGGTGTCCTCGATCGCTGTCGTCGAATGTCAGCCCATGGATTGACTACTTGGCTATGGCTTGTCGTCCAGCAGTGCATTTCCTCGTCGTTGGGCAAGCAGCTGCGTGGGATCTTGAAGTTGACACCCTTGATTGGTAGCTACTGTGAGGGCTTGAGAGGTTGAGGCTGATGGTGGCGCTCTGTTGTTGTTATGTTGTACTTGTGCTAGATGTAAAATTAGGTCATTTTTTTTCTTTTTTCTTTTCTTTTTTTTATTTGTTTTAGTTTGGATGAGCCACGCTTTATATCGTGTGTAATACGATCAAGTTTTCGACTAATCTACCTTTACTACTCTTACTTGTTTCATGCAAAATCTTTGACGTCGTTTGATGACGTGAATCGTTATTTACTACATGTTATATATTTGCAGGTTGAGTCGTAACTACTTTTGTGTGTTATATTTTTATCTTTAGGCAAGTGTCACTCTCTTTCGAGAAATAAGTTCCCCTCGTTAGTGTTCAATACCATAGTGTAATCTACTTCGTTTCCCCCACCCACCCCCCCATCAATGAAACTTTTTAACCTTGTAAAAAACAAAAGTGCATCTTATAATGGTTGGAGCTATCTTCGATCGGTGTTTCTATTCATTTTTAATTTTTTCTCTCGTTGACGTGTTGCTTCCCCTATTCTCTCATCTTTTTTATTTATTTTATTTTTTTTCATATTATTTAACATGCATGTGCATTTTAAATTTTATATTCGCTATCCAACACTTCATTTTATATTTTTTTATTTGAGATCAACATTGAATATATTTATAAGAGAATATAAAATAATATATATATAAAATCAAACAGTATAAATCTAATCTAAGATACCGATTGGAAATCAAAATACACCGAATAATATATTTTGCACTGTACAGTGTATTTTCATTTTCGATCGATATATTTTTTTCACTGATCGAAAACCAAGACACGTCGATCAATACATTTTGCAACGTGTAATGTGTTGGTTTTCGATTGATCGAAAATTAAGGTGTATCAACTGAAAATCATGTTAAACTTTTATATGATCAACTTTTACATTCTTACAGTGATTGACTTTTATACTCCAGCAACAACTGTAAGTTAAAAATTAGTATATTTTAACTGACTTTAGGTAATATATTTATGCTCTAAAATAAATGCATCTTTTTATCTAAACCATGGGTAAGCCAAGTTTGCCTAGGATAGACTAACCTAAGTAGTGAAAACAAACAGATTCGCATCCATCATTTGACCTCATTAGAGAAAGCACTCGTCTTCCTCCTCTCGCCCTCTCCCTTGAAAAGAATCCAACTCCATGCTCGGCCCAGATCGGTCATACGAGGCCGATCGGGGCCCTCCCATTCGCCGGATCTTCCCCCTTCCTTCCTCGAACCATATATCTTCGACAATCGGAGTAGCTCGCTGACATGCACAGTCGTTTGCCACTCATTGCTTGCCATCCGAGGTAATCGTACGGAGCTTTGGTCTTGGCTCGCTGACCATGGTTGTAGCCCCTCTTTGTCGACCGAAGGCTCGTCATCGCCGACCGTTGTTCGGGACCTCATCTCGAGGATGGTGGCGAGTGTGGTGCTCGTTTCGTCGATGCTCCTCCTGGCTGGGTGTTGTTGAAGCTCGGCAAGACGGTCCCGATGATGGTGGTCGCTCGGAGCTGCAGTGGTGTCTCAACGATGGTGGTCGCTCGGGGCGGCGTGACTATTCTGGCAATGGTAGTTGCTTGGCACGATGGCTATTCCGACGATGGTGGTCGGTTGGATTGGGAACGAGGCGAGGTGTGCGGCGGTTCTACGTGGTGTTGCTGAGATCTTGAGGCGGTGTGCAGTTATCGAGGCGAGGTTGGCGACGTTGTGGTTATTGTTCAGTGGGTTGTTTTTTGTTGCTAGAGTTGTATAGTTTTCTTTTTCTTTTTTTCTTAGTGTTGTTTTGTTTCTTGAGGACTACGTGTGATCGTAGGTTATTACGGTCGAGTTCGATTTCGATCTTTTGGTCGATTTATTCGATATCGTTAGCGTGCTTCTTTGAGATTTGTTTTGTTGGTGTCTTGTCATATCTACGAGCATGGAGTCACCCTCCTTCGAAAGATCCTCCAATTTCCCAACATGAGATGTTTTCTTTTTCTTTTTCCTTTGTTTCTTGTCTCATTTTTTATTTTTTGAGTTCCACCATTTTATAGTATGTTTTTTTCCTTGCATAGTTGATGCTTCTCTTTCTCACTCTTTCCCTGTGGAACACGTCTCTTGTATCATATTCTTTCTTTCGATAAAAAATTTATGTTAAAAAAAAAAAAGTCAAAACAAAAGCTAAGGTCCACCTACGAGGAGAGAGGGCCGAAATGTAGATCAAAGTAAGGTTGATGCGTGATTTTGTGAGTCCAAACTTAACTTATTAGCGATGTGCAGCAATGAGATGACACGGAAGAATTAATGTGTGATATATATATATATATCACATGCTATGAAATCTCCTCTTGATTCGTTAAGTTTTCATATTACTTGAGGATCAAGTCAAATAGGTTGAATTAAGCTACAGTCAGGAAGGGTCAAGTTCAACTCGATCCATGACATCCAAATTAGATTGGATGGTCATTTATAGAGGATTCTTATGGGATTCCATCAAGTAAGATTGTTAATAATTGTCCCATCCTCTTGATTGTCATGAACCCCCTGGTGTTTGCGTAATCAAGGGTTTAACGTGTTTCAGGCTTGAAATTAGACTAAAACCTTGCTTGGTCATTTAGTTGCTCATTAGGCAAAGGTCGAACTCTAGCCTAGTGAGTCTGGCTTGGTCTCTTTGTTTGTTTATGTTTCATCCTTTGTTATTATCCAATTGTTTATGATCTTCTTGTACTTTTTTACGGCCTTGCTGCATATGGATGCAGATGCTCAGATATAGATATAAATATAAGTTGCACTATATCTATATTCATTTTATGAAGTGAATGTGGATACGGAAACGGGTGCGAATGCAAAATGGAAGAACAGCATCCTTAAAATGTAGATGCTAATAGAAAATGGATATCCGATTTGGATATGGATTTATGTGATATTATGTATCTCTTATTACTTAGGAATTGAAAAAAAAAAAAGCTTGAAAACAAACTGAGAAATACGTGAAAACTTCATTGATTAAAGTAAAGGAAAAACTATAAAGAAATGAGTTTTTCAATATAAAATGTGAGCTAAAAGTATGGTTTACTCATGTGATAAGGGAAGAAAATTGTTTTCGTAAAATAAATCCAATCAACCGATAAATAGATCAATTAAATTCGTTTGGATTTGATCTGCGTGGAAATGCGAGGAGACGTGATCTAATGAGTGATTACAAGTCAATATCATAACTCACCGTAATTCTCCATTATCTCTCTATTATTCCCTACTAACTCTCCATCATCAGCCATCATGTCTGACGGTTACACTAATTTATAAATTTGATTTCCATTCCATAAAGAAAGGAGACACACACCCAATGGGAGGCAAGTCAAGACTTTACAACTTACAACTTGTTATATTTTCATCACATACAATGGTTATTGAGTATTAAATCCTCTCATTAGACATATATCTTTTAAAGTAAAATTGAATTAATAATCGCCTATATTCATCCAATTACTTACTTATTTTTATTTTTCTATGACTACAATACATTTTCTCTACATACAAATTTTTTGATTGCACTTGACTACTTGGACGACGACATCGCCATGCATCCCCTTGATTCAAATATAAGAACTAATGATGTTGTTTAATTTTCAAAGATGAGTGACGACGTAAACCCCAAAAATCTGATGACCACTTATCCTTTTACAGCACTTATTATAAAATTATTAAAAAATACATTTTCCAATCATCATCCTAAATTAAAAGGTAACCAGATAAAAAAAATTATCAGATACTTCGAATCAACAACTAGACATAGATATGCGTGATTGCATTCATTTAGTTCTTTTAGAGGCTGAAGCACCTACATAAAATAATATTATAAAATTATATAAATAAAATATTTTTAATCAAATCTAATTAACTCGACATGTTCTCCGTATACATTAAATTTGTCTCATCATTATCATATAATAAATTATCTTTTAACTTAACGTGGAATGTAAAAGTCAATTACTATAGAAATATAAAAATTAATTATAGGAAAATTTAATATAATCTTTAATAAATAAATTTTAATTTTTGATGGATGAAAAGTTAACACATGATACGTTGAAAAATACATTACTTAATATATCTTTATTTTCAATCAATGAAAAATAAAAAATACTATTCAAAAATTAGAAAATATTACATGTTGTAAAATACATTATGCGATGTATTTTAATTTATAATCGATATATTTGTAAATATATTATATCATATTTTCATAAAAATATATTAATAATGATCTCTAAAAAAAATAATCATAGCAAAGATAGAATATAAAATGGATAAAAAGAAAATAAAATAGAATAAAAAAAAGAGAGAATGAGGGGGAGAGGTACCGTAGCTGAAGCAAAAAAAACAACGGTGAGAGAGGAAACATAAATAAAACGATGTAAACAGTATACTGAGCAATGTTTATAGCTGCACCGATTTTATAAAATTATAAAAGAGAATAGTGTACATCTGTTATTAAGTAATTTAAAAAATGATTCCGTAAAGAATCTTCGTCATATCACCTGAAACTTGTAACATAAATGTAAAATATATAGTAGATGATGAGAATATAATATATTTTATCGCTCACAAAACGGTATGATAATACCTTATAAAAAATTAGAATGATTATACAAAATATCCAAGTAAAACGATGGAAATAATAAAGCACTTTAGACATATTAAAGTAGTACTAAACATATAAGCTTGTCCACGATAAGTTAATCATGTAAGCCCAACCATGATAACAAAGAAGTCCTTTTTTATATAATTTACCTTGATAACAAATAATTGGTAGAGGATATGAGAGAGATGTATTACCTTGATATTTCTACTATTTTTGTTGAAGTAACCTTTATTTTCATGGATCCTCTCCTCTAGTATCATAGACTTGGACATCCCACCTTTGGGAAGCTTCATCAAATGCTCCTAATTCTACTCTCATTTGCCACCTTTGATTGTGAGGCTTGCCAATTGGGTAATGATCGGGCTCCTTCGTAAACGGGGGATCTGACTCAACAATCACACACAAGCAATCGTAGAAAAGAGACAAGAGGGTTGGTGACTCAGTTCCATCGCAAGAGGTGTACGTTTATGGGGAGAATCGTGCTCTTGAATTTCTACTAGAATTAGTGGTAGAGCAAAGTCTCTAGTTTTCTCTTTCTCAGATTGCGTGAAGAGGACCTTTAAGGGTCTCTCTTCCTTATTTATAGCATTGCAAATATCCTAACAACGTAAGATCATTCACAATGGTCCTCGCGGATTCTCTGACACGTCCGTTATTTGGCTATTAATAGCACTGGTAACGTCATTGTTACTGCTGACATGGGCATAGTGGATGTTAACGTCGCCTCTTTGACTCTAGTCAACCCGGATCCTTGGGCGGGTCGGTCATATCCAGATCCTCCTGTTTGCCTAGATCCAGGTAACTAAATCCTTTTTTTGGCTTTGATGAGTGATTCATCATAGCTCCTAATTAAGGCTAATTAGCTAGTTTACTTAGCTAATTACCTAAGAATATACTAAATACAAGGTTAATTATAATATAGGGGTTAAATAGTAAGGATTTGCAAAATAAGTTAAAAATACATAATTAAACCTCAATTAATATTATTAATAATTTAATTAATAATTTGGACTCAAATTAATAATAATTAGTTATATATTAAGTATTTAATTTAACTCAATTGAATTAAGGACCTAAGTACTTAATTAATCTATTTAATATTATCATTTAAATAAATATAGTTAATGGGGGTAAAAACATAATTTCAAGGCATAAATATGTTATTTACATTATTTATGATTATATATAAAAAGTTAAAAAATATATAAGTTAAAATAAGCCTTAAAACTCACTATTTACATTTAAGCCCTTAACTTTTACTTCAATTTAGTCCTTTTATAATAACTAGGTCCTTTATTATTTGCACTTATAACCCTGTACACACACAATCTTCTTTCCTCTTCTTCACTTCGGACGATCGAGAATGGTCGGTGCTCACACCTTTCAATGACTGCCCATCTAATGTCATAAAACCACCGCCGTTGTCACCGTTGCTTTTCTCACCTCCACATTTTCATCGAATGGCTCTGATCCTCTTATACCTAACAAACTCTGGCATGGTGAACTTAGTGTCATCGAAGAAGATCACCTAGGTTCCAACGGATCTGAACATGATTGCGTCCAGATACCTCCCCCTCCACTTCGACCCACACCTATAAATACCCATGTACACCTTCGATTCGCGTTGTTGGCTCCCTATCCCTCTTCTCAAATTGAGCGCGACAATAGGCTATTCTCTCCAAGTCTGACAACCTTGTTCTCTTCTTCAGAGCACTTCCACCGGAGGAGCTCATCGCCTCTCATCTTCTCTTCTTCTCAGGAGTCGTGACAGGGCACTTGTGTGCCCCATCTTCCTCTCTAGATCGCCTTGATCCTTGCCGGAATTTTGACAACTCATCCTCTGATTTCTTCCTCCGTTATGAGCCTTCGACAGAGATTTACTTGCCCTAATTCATCCAGACAACTCGTAGATAGCTTAGTTCTTAATCTAGATTAGTTTAGCGTAGATAGATTTATAGTTTAGCATGGTTTACATGTTGATTGCACACCGCCTTCCCTGACTTCGGTAACCTCCTTTGAGCTTGTCCGAAGCTCTTTTTTGTTGTTTAAACACACAGATCACCTTCTATATCTTTCCACGATCAATTCTACACATTCAATTGCATGATTTACTCACTTAAATGCATAGATCCACTCCACCTTCACTTGACACCTCCACTGTCTATGGTGGAGGTCTCGACACTTTTATCATACTTAATTAGGGCCTTACATCACTTATTCACATCACAAAGGCCCTCTTTTTGCCCTCAATTAGATCTACAATCCTTTATATCATAAACGCCTAAATTCACCTCAACTTCTGAGCGCGCTGTCAATAGCAGCTCAGGTGAGTCCACTTCATCTAATTAATCACCTAATCACCTTCGCCTAGCCCTAATAAGTATTTCCCCTCACTAATGAGGTGTGGCTTGTTATAGCTAAAATGCTCAAGTTAAGCTAGAAACTAAGTTAAACACTACAGAATTAACATAAGAAATGGGTTAAGTATGGGAAATAACAGAAATGACCTAAAACATTCAATTTGTGTTAAAAATGAAAAATTAGGTCATAAAATGAGATATTCTATTGATTAATATAAATTGATGATACATTTACAAATTGAACACATTCTGAGTCCAAAAGTTTAAATCAAAGATGGAATTGATTTCCTAAATATTCAATTGTGCTTCAATAAAAACTTGGTTGTACTTGGACATCACTAGGACCTTGCAATTAAAGCTTTACATATAGGTCCTCGGGTCATAACATTCTATTTACATTTAACTTCTCAAGGACAATTTTGAAAGCCGCCAGGGGTCTCTCTGCAATTCACAAGGTCAGCTTCTTGTCAGCTCATTTTAAGTCAGAAATTCATGTATAAGCATTCATGTACCAGAATTTGATTTTAATTCTTTTCAAAATGCTTGTAATTTCTGTTTTAAACTTCTTGTCAGCTCATTTGAAATTGATTAGCTGTCCAAATAGTGACTTTAGTGAAATTATACAAGAAGTGCATGTTTCAATGTTTATAACTATTGCATGATGATGTATGGACAATTTTGAGTGTTGATACTCTCATTCCAACCATTAAGAGTTGGATTAAGGCCTTACGTTCTAAGGTTAAAATCCTTTAAGGCCTAGACATGTGTTAGATTGTAATATAAATAAAAATCATTAAAAAATCATAAAAAATAAAATAAAGGTGTCTTGAGTATGATTAAATATTTTTTTAGGTGTGTTAAGTTTTAAGGTAATTTGAATCCCCAACTTGGTAGAACATATCAACCGATGGTTCAGTCTACCTTGGAACCTAATAAAGAACCAAAAAATCAAAAACACCAAAAACAACTCTATCTCTCTCATCTCCTTCCTCCCCTAAACCTATAAAAACCCTAAAAATTAGAAAAATCCTTAAAACACCTAAAACAATCTTACACATTATATATATACTTGTATATATAAATTAAAGCTTACTATATGTATATATTGTATAATATGTACAAGATATGTATAAACAACTTATATATGTATTTTATATAAAATTAAGTATTTAGAATAATTTGTTGTATATATAATCTTATTGTATTATTATCTATTAATTTATATTAATTAAATGTATATTAACTAAGTAATTATATAAACCTATTTAAATGTACATAATTATATCTAATACTGTACATATGTATTTATATATGTAATATGTAATATATAGTAACTGTAATTTAATTTAATTAAGTATTTACAGTGGATACTTAAGTTTTTTGGTTAATTAGGTAATTTATTAACTTAAAATAAAATAAATTAGTAATTTAATGTAATACTAGAGTAAACCATAATGTACACTTGTATTATATTAAATTAAGCATTTTCAACTTATCTATACTGTATTTATACTTTATTGTAGTATTTATAGATTATTTATATGTAAAACTAACTAAAACATGTATTTAAATCTATATAAATTAAAATAAAGTTCCTAAAATATAATAAAAATATGTAATAAATAATCTATTATGTATATAAACCCTATATAAGGTCAATTGTATGATTAATTAACTAATTTATACTTTAATTAAGTAATTAACCTTTAATTAAATATGTAAAAATAGTCAACTTTAGCTAATTTTATTGTATAATTAAATAACTTATTTATGTAAATTAATTATACAATTAGGTAACCCTATATAAGGGCTTTGTAACCATATAATTTAATTTTAAATTAGATTAAATTATGGCCCTCAAATTGAGAGCTAAAGATCACAAATCAATATGTCACCAGATGTTACGCAGCGCTTAATAAGCGCTAAACAAAGTCCTACATTGTGGGATGAAGGAGTTGCACGACCATATAAATTGTATTTGTCGCACGACCTTCCCAGTCGTCACGATGTAGGGCGCTAGCACACCATACCCATTTCCTCGTTGTTCTGATCTAAGCATGCGATGCTAATGAAATATTGGAACAGTGGTGGGTCGAGGGCCATGCACTATAGTTGGGTTTGTGTAGGCTCAATAACGAGCCTGAAATCAGATATTAATACACTAATTAAATACTAGGGTTGGCTCACTAGTAGTGGTCTAGTCTCACCTTTCGAGGTGCTGTGTATCCCATGAAAATGAGCCAGCCTGCCCACTTTAAACCAAATTTTTGGTAGTCGAACCGATCTGAAAGTGTTAAGGCCCTAAAATGACTAAGTGTGTGAGAGGAAAGGAGGAAGAGAGAAGAGAAGAGTTGTGAAAATGGCTAAGTGTTGGTGCTCAATGTGTTTGCCTGTGTGTGTGTTGTGTGCGTGTGTATATATGTATGTGTATATATGTGTATTACATATATAGTATAAGTACGTATGTATATAATTAATGTAAATAAGTAGGTATTTATATGTAAATAATATAGTATGTATATATGTAAGTATAATGTATATAAGTAAATAAGATATTGTTTGAGCTCTTATATATATAAATAACACTAAGAGCTTTTGATGGAAACACTATTATGAGTCCTAACTAGCTCATTTTGACCCAATGAAGAGAATAAAAGTTCCTATATAACCAACTGAAGGTCCTAATTCACTACATAACCTTTCTAAAAGAAAAATAAGAAACTAGGGGTAAAACTGTAATTTTACCAATGCAGTACAACAATGGGTTTTCTCAAGGGATAAACAAAGGTCAAAGGATCTTAATAAGATAATAAGTGGGTTGGATCAGACAGAAAAGGGTTTGAATGTATCCTGTGAATTAAATGACTTCTTGAAATCCTGAAACAGACCCACTCGATTAATCAAGGTTCTGGTTAAGATAAAATTCACCTAAATCATCTAAAAATCATAGAAAAATATTCTCTAGGGTTTATAATTTTCAATTTGTCCATTAGAACCCATCTTGACCTAGAATGAGATCTCAAACAGATATTTGCCCTAAAATAGGTTTTTGCATAAATTTCCCAGTCAAACGTGGTCAAACCCAAAATCCAACTTCACTATTGAATTTCTTAGGTCAAAATTAGGTTTGTACCAAAATTTGAACCCAAGATGAGTTTGCCTTGACCTAGTTTGCAATGAGGTCCAGCCTGATTACATTTGTACCCCTATCTTTCAAAAACCCTTGCAAATGGCCCCCTAGCTTTTCATCATTTTCACAATTAGGTCCCTTTGCCATTATACCGAAGGAATCTTACTCCGGCGAACTTTGGAAGGAGGTTTCTCCCTGATTGCTTAGAGAATCCCCTTCAAAATTAGAAGGGAGATTCTTTGAGAAAATCCCTTCAATGTGAACCCAGTTTGATGCCCTAATTTCTTCCCAATCTCTCATGCGAGTCTCTCATGAGAATGCATGAGAGATTTGGGTCTCTTTTGAGTTTCCTTCTTTGGCGAGCATGCCTTACTTGGAAGCTTGGCTTCCAAGCACAAATCCCTCTCCAGAGACTTATTTAAGAAGCCCTAGATCTAATCGCATTCCCCAAGCTTGAATTCGACTGGAAACCCCCTCAAATTCTTCTCTCCTCCTCCGAACGATTCGCTCTTCAAGCTCCGACGACCTTCCCTACTCTCCCTTGTCGTTTGACCACAATACCATTGGCAGACTCTTCCTCCTCGCTTTCGTCCGCGTCGCGCAGCACCCGCCGACTCCCCTGGCCCCCTTCATCCCTGGCGACCGTCTCTCTTTGAGCTCCTTCGTCTCCGACGTCAGCTACACCTCGATCGATGTCACCTCTGCCTCCCTTCATCCACTATTACCCCAGATAAACTCCCTTCCCCCTCTACTTTCTTCTCCACTCTCTATTTCCTTAAATCGACCACTACCGACCTCCATCACCCTCATCTCCTTCTCCGGCCACCACCTCCGGCGAGGCCGCTCCACCTCCACAGGCCATCCCATCCCTCGCCGACAAGCCCATAAGCTTCCCCTCACGCCACTGAACATTTCCCCCCACTTCACACGCCACTCCACTCACGCACCTCACCGAACGCACCCACACCTTCGCACACAATGTCCCCTAGGCACGTGTGCATAGACATCCCCACACCACGCCAACCACCCAGCACATTCGCAGTGCCTCGACGACGCTCCCTGAGCGATTTGACGTGGCCGCGAGGCCATCTGATTTCAGGTACAGGCATCCTCTGCCATTGGTGACCAAGCTTGAAGCAAGCTTGAGGTCGCTCCAGGCCTTGCCAGTTCGAGGTCCCTGTCCTAGGCTACGCGGAAGACTCTCACGCACGAATCTAGGTTCTCAATTCTAGTCGAAGGCTGTAGCAGCAGCTGCAATTGGAAGGCCACCTCTGCTGCAGATGCACGAGAAGAAGGGTGCACGAATAGTCCCACCTCGGAAAGTCCTGAGGTTGTGCACTTGCATAAGTTGAATTTGCTCCATAGCCTTATCGCCACCAAACCATGGGGCGAGGTCCCTCTCACCCGACCGACCCGGCCTCGTTCGCGGCACTGCCTACGTGGACTTGGCTGACCTGACCCGACCTGCACTCCTCGCCCACTACCGCACGTCGGTGGGCTTGGTCCCGGGTACGCACCCGACCCGATTACCCAAATATGTGCGGCTATGGGAGAGTGGAACCTAAGAGGGAAAGAGAGGAGAGTTGCACGCGGGTAGGGGTAGGTTTTGTTGCTGGCGAAAGTTGAAGAGAAAGAGAAGCTGAAGCTAAGGCAGAGGAGGAAGAAGTTGAAGGAAGAAGGAGAAGCTAAGGAAGAAGGAAGAGAAAAGGCAGAAAGAAGCTGAAGGAAGAAGGAGAAGCTAAGGAAGAAGGAAGAGAAAAGGCAGAAAGAAGCAGCGACAAAAGAAGGAAGCTAAAGGCAGAAGGAAGACGGATAGAAGGCAGAAGTCAGAGAAAGAGAAGAAAAGCCAAAGAAGAAGAAGAAGGGAGGAGAAGATAGAGAAAGCTAAGGAAAGAAAGACAGAAAGAGAAGAAATCTCGCAAAGGCAAAAATAAGAAGAAGAAGAGAAGAGAAGTAGAGGAAGAAGAAATCAAAAGGGAAAAGCACTGTAGCATCAGTTTAAGTCGTCTGATTTACAAATCAGACATCCAATTTGAGTTTAATTCATATTCATATACATTGAGTTCTTTAGTAATTTGTGATCTACATTGCCATTTACTCCCATATTTTTGCATTTTGATACTGATATTATTGCATTCTGAATTGTGATCTTGATTTCTAAATATCAATTTGCTCCCTGTGTTCGACCTCGGTCTTCAAATTCGAGTAATAAAATTATATATGTTTTGAACGTTTTTTCGGCTATATTATAATGCAATACTTTTAAAACTCGATTTAGTGCAATAAACAGCTTTAGTGTCAGATTCATTTATTACTGTACATTTGTGTATATGTTAGTATAGATAACTATATTGCCTTCTATTATGTATATATTTTACTAAGGCTACAGTGACGCTTATTTATGTTACTATATATGTAATATATGTTACTACGGATATTAGTATGTTAATATGATTTAGTATAGTTGATATTATTAGATATTTTTATACCTTTACCTAGGTATTATTTGTAGTAGTTGTATATAATTAACATAGTGTAGTAGTAGACAATTTTTGATGCTTGTTTTTGCATATATGTTTTTAGGCATTGTAACACTGATTAATTGACTCTTTTGTAAATAATTAACAAATTCATTCATTATTTGATGGATTCATTCATTTTGTAAATAAAATTAACATTTTTTGAATAAAAGAATATTTTTGGACTTAGAGAGTGATGTATATCAATAATTGCCTCCCAGTGAACGACCTAGAAACAAACCAGTAAAAATTGTAAATAAATAAAATTGACACGACATCGGTTTACATTTGTGACATCTATACTACAACAACGAAATTTAAACATTGTTTCTCTTGCAAATCAAAAGTCGATGAGCACTCACTCAATTGAGTGAGAGGGCAATTCTTGAGTTCACGAGAATTCAAGATGTGTTTCTATTGTATTTCTTGATAAATCCATATATCAGGGCATCAATTGCTTCAATTGATGTGTTCTTGAGGTTCTTCGTGACCTTAGGAGCATTCTGATGTCTTTGTTTTAGTGTTTCATTGAGATTTTAGTTCCAGCTTGCTAGATCGATACTCACCGGAGCTTGATCGCATTTTTGCATGGTTTGTTAATTTAGGATTTTAAGTTGTTACAATGCATAAAAATGGATTCGCTTTTAAAATTTATAACCTAGATAGAGGAGTATCTAGGGTCGTCAAAGGAGGTCAAATTATTTGCAAATCAAATCCCTTGCTTGGAAAATCGATCTCAACTTTCTTTTTAGTGTTTTATATATATGATTTTTTTGGTTTTGAAATAACGAGAACAAGGCAGGTTTGTTGATAGCAAGAAAATTCTCTATACTAATCCACTGCACTACTATTATAGTTACAAGTAGAACCTCTCCCTAAGCTCACTCTAGGCACATGGAGGCCTAGAGTAATTAGGGAGAGGGAGTGAAAAAGGTTAAACAAGAATTCTACAAGACTATGCAACAAAAAGATTAAAGAAGGCAACTTTTATTAAAAGAGAGAGTGTGTTACGAAAAACCCTAGTAGATGAATGCTTCTACTTCTAGAAAATTGCAACAAAGAAAATAAAACGCAAATCCTCCTGAATTGTTGGTGACGAGGGGAAGCTCCTTGCTCCATGCTTAGTGGCTTTTAGGCGTGAAAAGGGCTCCTCCTTCTCCTTCCTTGAAAATGGTGTCCTCCAAGGTGGAAGCTACCACCTCCAATGATCTCCTCTAAGGGTGGGCGTGTACCACCCTTGCTCCTCCTTACCTGGCCGTCCTCCTAGTGGGGGAGTGCTCCTCCTCCTTAGCGTGGCACAAGGGAGAAGAAAGAAGGGGAAGAAGGAACCACAAGGGCGAGTAGGATGCCCCTTTAATCTTCTTCTCTTCTTCTTCTTCCTTGGCCTTGAATTGTGGTGGGTGTAATGTGGAATTAAACTAATGGGAGGATGAAGAAAAATGGTGGTAGGTGATGGGTTTATATAGAGTAGGAAGGGGGCATAGGTGGCTCTTGGAATGGATGGCTAAGATAGGATATGGGGGGTAGTTGGGGATCCTAGGGCTAAGGGTGATTGGCGCCAACCCAAGGGTTACCTAGGTGGTGGTTATGGGTGGTGGCACCCCTTGAAGTTGGCACCAAAATGGGTTCTAGAAGGGGGGCTTAGGTGGCGCCAAGTAGGGTTCTAGAAGGAGGGGTAGGTGGGTGGCTAGGATGGGTTATATGGGTAGGTGTAGGGTTAGGATGGGGGGATTTTTGGAGGGAAATTTTGGTGCCAAAACAAGGGTAGTTATAGGTGGTTTTGGCACCATTTAGTGGTGTCTTTTAGTGGTAGTGGGTAGGCTAGGTGGTGGCGCCAAAAGGAGTAGAGTGGAGCTAGCTTAGGTGAGCTTAGGTAGGGCTTAGTTGGTACTAAGGAGGGTTTTTGGGTGGTGGATTGCCAAGGGAGCTGGAGCCTAGCTAAGCTAAGCTAAGCTAGCTTAGCTAGTAGTGGAGTAGAGGAGGAGGTATTGGAGCTAGGGTTTGAAGAGAGGAGCTGAGGAGGAGATGTCTGGAGCTTGAAATGGAGCTGGCAATTGCTGAAGAGGTTAGCATGGAGCTACTCTAGCTAGCTTAGCTTGCTAGTTCTTTGCTAGCTGCTAAGCCAAGCTAATGTGAGCTGGCTTTTGCTGAATTATGCTGAGGTGAGCTGGGTCTAGTGCTGCCGGGGAGGATTGAGTTGGTTGAGGCAACTAAGGTAGCTTAGCTCAACTAAGTTGAGTTAAGTTGAGTCCCCGGGAGCTGGACTTGAGCTTCCTGAGCTGGAATGAATTCATCTTTAGCTGGTTGGAGTTGAGTGGAGCTGGATGTAGTTGGACCTGAGCTGGGGTGAACTCCAGTCAACTCAGTTGAGCTAGCTAGAGCTCCCTGTGGACTAATGGGAGCTGAGATGAGTTAGACTCAACTAAGTTGAGTTGGATTAGAGCTAACCTGAGCTAGGGTGAGCTAAGATGAGATCTCTGGAGCTACCATTCAGCTGAGATGAGCTGAATGGAGCTAGGATGAGCTAACCCTAGTTCAGGTGAGTTGAATTCCAGCTATGATGAGCTGGATTAAGCTGAATTCCAGCTGGTTAGAGCTTCTCCTTCACCAGTTGCCTTCCTGAGTGCTAGGGTTCTAGGGATCTGGCAATCTGTATATCCCTAATACTCAAAAAAACACATTAAAAAGACAATAAAAAGTGCAATGCATGCCTAACCTAATTAGTGCCTAAATGCAACCCAAAAACTCATTTAAGAAGTAAAATCCTAAGAGCTAGGTTTGTTTTAATGCATAAGAATGATGATAAACTAGCGTTTATCAAAGCTTTCCTCGATGACTCTAAACTAGGGTCTCAGCTTTCCAATTCTACTGAGCAACTCTAGATCGATTCTTTATGAGATGATTATCAGAAAACATTAATTGGACTTGTGTTTAAATGTTTATTTCTCTCTGATGGTCATCGTCTTCCTCAACTCTGGTAGAGTTGAGGTGACAAGTTTACTGAGCTTTAGAACTTAGAATCAGGTCCAAAAGCATGAGATGAATGTGTAGAACCAATTTTAGGCTTTATTTAGGTCTGAGGAGTTGCAGGTTGTCCTGTCGAACAACTCATTAGTTGAATCAAGGCAGCGAAGCTTAATAGCATTGTTGGAGTGCTCAAAACTTGGTTTTGATGAGTTCAATCAATTCCTTATGCTGAATTTAGTCTTAGCAAGCCCTCAATTTGATTTGAATTGCTTTAATCTTAAAAATTAACTTGTGAACTTCTTTGGTCAACCTTGATTCAAATTTATGGCTTTTGAGGTTAAAATTCATATCTTTGAATTGGAATGAATTCCCAATTGGTATGCGAATTAGTTGAAACTAATTTGAATGATTTTCATCGAGATTTGTTAGAGGTTCCTCAATCTGTGTGCTTTGGGTTCAACCTGGAACCCAACTCTGTACATAGTGTTCCTGATGAGATTCAAAGCTAACTCCTACTCAGACCGATCATGTTCCATCTTCTGAATTGACCCATATTACTTCTGAACATTTTTATCTATCCAACGAGCTTTTTCATATTGGAAACCATGATATGTAACTTGAACTTCAAGCTTAGAAGCTATGAAGCTTCTGAAAGCTTGTTTTGAACCTTGTCTCTATTCCATTTCATGTGGAATACTTTGATAAGCATTCCTGTACTCTCAATTAAGAGAGTCAATTCCATTTTCAAGTCCTTTGACCTGAGAATTACTTCTGATGTTTGTGTAAGGCACAAGAACAATGTTTATACACTCTTTGATTACATGGATCAATCGTGATCCAATCTTCAAATTGAGTCCAAAATTGGATAGCTTAGTCTTTAAGCTCTTGACTGAGCTTTGGACCACCTTGAATGGTGCACTGAGTGGATCGGAATCCTCGTCCGAAGCTTCGATTGGAGAGACGCATTATTGAAGGAGAAGGAATAGATAATGTCCCACATCGGAAAAACATGAGCACCTGCATAAGTATAAAACCAATTTGCATTGAGGCATTTCGGTCGTCAGCGCAGGGCGCATTTACTAAGCATATGATCCGATTCTAAGTGCGTGCGGCGCACGTGCATGTGTGTGTGGGCCTGGGTGGGCATGAGCGTGATTGTGGGTCGGATATGGCCCAATACTATGTACTTGAATAAATTAAAATCCACATTATATAAATTAGAACTGGGTTCTAGTAGTGGTCTACTCCTACCCTATGTGTTCTATGTATCCCACGAATGAACCCGAATCGCCCATTAAAACCAATTTTTGGTTAAGTGTGGAAAAAGAGAGGGTTTGAAGGTTAAAATGGCTAAGCATGTGTTTGAGAGGAAGAGTTAAATGTGAGAGCTTAAGAGAGAAGGTTGAGTGATAAAGGTAATTGACAAAGAGTGTTAAGGTGAAAACATACATCTAATAGAATAATTAGAAGTCTAAGATTGAGATTTAAGCTGTCTGAGAATACAAAGAAACGTTTGATGAGGGAGAAGGCTGAGATTAAATGAGAGAGTAAGTGATTTTAGTCTTGCTTGTAATAGAGGCATTTGTTCTTTAATGAAATTTTATTTTTATGCCTTTATCTTTTGTAAACTTTGGATGTAATAATTGTAATTTCTTTTGCTATTTAATGTTGTAATATTTCATGTACACTTCATTCTTATAATGGAATAATTGCCATGTTTTAAGTTTAATTTTGTATGCAATTGTTCATGAGCTTAACATATGTCATAATTATTGATCTAATTAATAAAGTTATTAGTTGATTATTAACTTAAAATAAAAATGGTGAATCTATTAAGTTTAAATACCTCCCAGTGAATGACCTATTCTCAACTAGTTAAAAGAATTAACATCTAAAATGTAGGTTAACTTGACCCTATACTATAATTAACAATAATAATTTAACATATCAAGTTAACTTAAGTCTTTTCTTTATGCGATTAATTAAGTCTAATGACCTAAATTAACTGTGTTGAGAATTGAACGATCAGGCTTCGTGTGGAGTTTTAAGTCCGAGGGCGCTTTTTGCCCCTCATCATATGCCCTCACTCTCTAACTAGCGGATGCTGTTGAGAGAATAGTCAAGGTACTTAAAACTTTGTAGTATACAATGCCCCCAAATGATTTCCTGATTGTCTTTCAAGCGGGGTAAGCATTTGTCATGATGGGGAAGTTTCAACTTTAGGTGGGCAAGGTGCCTTTAGTCATATAATGCATGACCATTGAAATATGAATGGAATGTGGGTGTATCTCGCCTAGGTTTCTGTTGGCCTTAAGAGGTCAACATATAATAATTAAGGGGAACATATGCGTATTCCACTTGACTTTTTACCGGCTTTAAAAGGTCAGCATTTGGTAAAGGAAGCATGGGCATGTCCGCCTGAGTTCCTGCCAGTGTTAAGAGGTCAGCATTTAATGAAGGGAATATAGTCATATCACCGCCCAAATCCTTGCAAGACTGAAAAGGCTAGCATCCCGGGTAGTAATGAGATGTAAGCGTCACCTTCCGCGAGTAGTGACCAATCATTGCGGGAACTGAGTTTTGTCATGTTATGTGACAAGACTGACATTGATTGCTATCATGATGATGTGTAATGGCCTCAAATATCGCACTTGTCAGTGACGTGATCGCTGTTACTACGGTGAAATGATACACGTGCTGAGGCATTTAATGCCCTAAATGATAACCAAAGGTCATATCAATTTTGGCAAGATATTTTAAAATCTGGGTCACAATATGTGGGATTTCATTTCTTCGAAATCCGCATCCATCAAGTGGGAACCACCCTCAGGGGGTTATAAATATTGGGGCACACTTAATGCCCCACCTGCCCTCTTTACTGCGATAGAAAACATTGTAAGCCAGCCTCTGCTACTTCTCCAGCGAGTTGTGAGAAGATCCGTACGTCGGAACGCCGTGTCTTGAGGAGTAGCAAAGACTAATCATGTTTGGGCTCTCGAGCAAGGGTAATTCCTCCTCTTCCTCGTCCGACATCTCGCTTGAGATGGAGTTGTATAATTTTCCTTATGACTTTCATAGCTGGAGCACCATTAAGGGGTTCCTGGATGTTTATGGGCTCGGGGGGTTTTCGTTCCATGCTTGTGGTCCCAGACTCGTCTGTGTTCCGACGGGATGAAGGAAATGTTCATAATTTGTAGATATGCCATAGAACATTGTCTACGGGTACCTTTAAATCCGTTTTTGGTTTCCTTCCTTTCGCATTCTAACCTTGCTGTCTAGCAATTGAGCCTCAATTGCTAGCCTGTCCTTAATGTTTTGACTGTCATTTGTCTACATCTGGGGATTGCTCCCCGACTTGGCGTATTTCGCCTAATTTTTGGGCTTATGCCCCTTAAGGTGAAAAAGGGCAGGCCGCCTTCTAGCACCTATCCTTATATAGTCGGTATAGCAAATACTGGATCGTTGATCTCCCCGATAGTCTGAAGGGGCAAGATCATCATTTCTTTTTTCTTTCCAACATTAAGGACCTATCCGTCCCTTATACCTGGCAAGGCCTGCCTGATAGGGAGTTGCTGCCTAGAGATGAGGAACTTAACCCATCTGCGTTGGCAGACACAGACAAGGTAATGAAGTTCGGGCCAATTACCCACTCAAAACTCAGGCATGATAAGGTTCTGGAAACATTATCGTGGGTTGCGGATGCCTATCCCATGCCAAGTAAGTTTGGGGGAAATAACTTTAGAAAGTGTATTTCCTCCACCCTTTACTTAACTCTATTTTGCTTGTTAATGCAGCTTTTGGGAGGTTTGCCCGTCTGGATACCTCCAAGCACTTAGGTAGTAGTTCCATGCACCGTGAGTCTCGATGTAGGGAAGAAAGGCCATTGGAGCAGACCAAGGGGAGTGAACCTTCATGTTACCTGCTTTGAGGCTTCTAAAGGGGGAGCCAGAAGCACCCGCTTCTTCGAGCCCAGGCAGGGTTGAGGTGGAGGATGTCCTAGTGGATCCATCTCACCTGTCTCACCCGCCTGAGGCAATCGTCTTAAGCGACTCCCCACCCGAGGTGTTTGCAAAGGTGGCTTAGACGAGGGCCACCAATCTGTCCATCTCGTTCAATGGCTCTACTGGTGCCTTCACATAGCTGGCACAGGAGGTGGTTGCCACCAGAGGTTTTTTGAGTGGCAGTGTCTTTGCAGAGCCTTACCCCAGGTGGAGCTCAACGAGAGCGAGGGTGCTGGTGTAACCCACTGGCCGGGGAGGCCACGGGATGATAGGCCAAACAGTCAGGTCCATCAGAGGATCCGTTCTGGAGGTGTCCCCTGAAGGCCTTGCACCCAGCCAAGCGATGCTAGCTCATGTGGGCGCTTCAAGTAGCTCCCCGTACATGGGGAGATGGGTGCTCTGGCACCTGAATGATGCACTATTTTGGGCAACCTCCTGTTCAAGAGGGATGAACTTCAACCATGTATTTTTCTACTGCTCATGCATGGTGAGTGTTCTTCTGTTCTAATTTCAATTCCTGCTCTTTACAAGACATTGAGTCTTATACCCTCATATGTGCTCCTTGACAGGTTGAAGCTCTCGAGACCTTCTTTGTCCCACTGGAAACGCTCCATCGGACATCACCGATCCTGGCACCCCCAACGAGCCAATTGAAATGGTCGTCAAATGGGCCATGATTGCGAGGGCAAAGTAGAGGAATTTTATCCGTTTGCTCGCGGAGTCTACTACCGCCTAAGAGAGGGCAGAGAAGGCCATTGAGGAGGCTACACGAAAGCTCCACTTGCAGCAACAGGCGGCTAGCCAAGTGACCTGGTTGCTAGAAGAGCTAAAGAAAGCCTACCATGACCTGTGAAGAGTCAGGTATATAGGACAGAAGTTGGAGGAGAGTCTCATCACGATCCACAAGAGGGATCTTGTGGCACTGCGAGACTTGTCGAAGCACCTGCAAACTTCCTATAGCATTGTGCTTTCACTGAAGGAGGAAGTGTAAGTACTCAAAGTTGAACACTCCTCTACCGTGGAGGGGTATGAGGCGGCTCTTAAGGAAGAGCACCTTCGCCTGGGCACAGTTATCGATGAGCTTGCTAGTCTGAAGGCAAGCCATGCGAAGGCAGAGGCGGTTGTGGAAAGCTAGAGAGTCAACCTCACCAAGGCCTAGCAGCTTGCAGAGGATAGGGGCAAGAAGGTGTTGGAGTTGAAACGTATTGCACAGTCGGAGCTTGACCCTGAGACGGTGATGGCATTCTTCACCTCTGCTCCATCTATGGAGGAGAGTCGGGACACGATCTTAAAGGAGATCGACAAATATACCCTGATGGCTGTCCAATCATTGTTGAAGGGCAAGAAGACATCGATGGAGCTGTGCACTTGGTCTATGGACAGATTATTGTCCGAGTTCGACCATCAAAAAGCTGACGGTCTGATCGTGGATAAGGCTCTTGATAAGAGAGTCATCATAGCTCATAATTATCCTAATTAGCTAGTTTCTCTAGCTAATTAACTAAGAATATATCAAATACAAGGTTAATTATATTATAAAGGTTAAAATACCAAGGACCAGCAAAATAAGCTAAAAATACAAAATTAAATATCAATTAATCTTAATAATATTTTAATTAATAATGTGGACTCAATTAATAATCATTTAGTTAGATATTTAGTATTTAAACTAAATTAATTTTAAGACCTAAGTATGTAATTAACTTATTTAAACTAATCATTTAAATAAATATAGCTAAAAAGGGTAAAAATGTAATTTCAAGGCATAAATACAATGTTTACCTAATTTATAATAATTTATAAAAAGTTTAAAAATAAACAAATTAAAATAAACCTAAAAAGTCAATGTTTACGTTCAGGTCCTTAACTTCTTTTACAATCGGGTCCTTTTATATCATTCAGGTCTTTCATTTATTGCAGAAATGCCCCTGTGTGCACAACCATCGTCTTCTTCATCCCTTCTTTAGCCACGGACAGCTTAGGATAGTCGGTCTCCACACCCTCTGATCATCGTTGATCCAACATCAGAAAACCATCGCCATTACTGCTGACATTGCGCTTACCTTCCTCTCTTCATCCGACGGATTGGACGTCCCTTAAATCCTAATTGACCTAGGTGTTTAACCTCATCGGCGTCGGAGACGACGCTAGAGGTTACAATGAGCCTAGACCCTATCCCGTCCAAGTTCTTCCCCCTTGACCCTCTCCTCCACCTATAAATACCCATGCACACCTCCAATTTCAGGCGTTAGCTTCCTACCCTCTTCCCCAAATTGAGCTAATAATAGGCTATTCTTCCTACACTCCGATGACCTCTCACCTCTTTTTCGAAGCGCTTCCGACGGAGGCGTTCACCTCCCTCACCTCCTCTTCCTCTCCTGTGGCTGTGACAGAGCTTAGGAGCACCATCTCCTCTATCCTAACGCCTTCCTTTCTCGTCGGAGAACTACTTTGACAATGTTGGAGTTCTTCCTCCATTAAGCGCCATCGACGGAGATCCTCTTCCCCAATTCTTCTAGGTAATCGTAGATTAGCATAAAACTTAGTGTAGATTAGTTTAAGCTAGTTACTTAGTTAGATAGTTTAGTTAATGATTTGATTCAAACTTTGTCTTCCACAACTCTGGCGAGCCAATTTCGGCTTGCGAGCCTTCTTTCACTCGTTAAATCACAAGATCATCCTCTCTTCCTCACCATGAATCCACTCCACCTTCTCTCCTCTTAATTTGATCACGTAACACACCTAAAACACAACACCTTCACTAGATCACCTCCATTGTCCATGGTGGAGGGATTTGAGCTATCTTCACATACATCAAGGGACCTCCACTACCTATTCACAACTTAAGGGCTCTGATCTTCTATTTAATTTGACCTATTAACATCTACACACAAAACACCCAATTTACATCAACCTCTGAGCCCGCTATCAATGGCGAGTTGAGAGGAGTTTCTCCACCTAATTCCACACACATAGAGCATCACCACACCGATCTTAACCTTTTCCCTTAATTAAGTGAGATTTTTATCCTTGAGTTCATGCGAACTCAAGTTTGATTCTTGGAGATTTATCGCTCAATCTGTGTCACTGATCATCGATTATGTTAATTGAGACGTTTTTGAGGTTCTTTACGGCCTCAAGAATTGATCAAGACTCTCATTGGAGTGTTTCATGGAGACTTGGTCTCTAGCAACTTAAATCGGCATTCACCGGAGCTTCGGTGAGCTCCGACGAATCAAAAGATGAGATTCAGCCTTTGAATCTTCACAAAAAGCTTTAGATATCTTTATTTCGAAGAGAAGATTAGATTCCACTCATTGGATTTGAGTTTCATTGATTGGATACTTGGATTTAGTGTTGTCTTCTCCAACTCCGACAGTGTTGAAGAGACAAAATTGTCGAGGCTTAGATGTCAAAAATAGGTCTTGAAGCATGAGAGAACCTCACAGAACCTACTCTAGACTTTACTTAGGTCTAAGGATCCCTAAAATCGTCTGTCGAACACATCTCCTTTCAAGCTTAGGAGACAGTGCTTGAGAGCACTTGTTGAGTGATAAAAACATGATTTTGATGTGTCGAATAGATTCCTAGGATTGAATTAAACCTATTTAAACCTTTAATTTTAGTTTGTATGCTCTGATTTAGAAAGTCAAAATTTGAGCTTTAAAGGTCAATTCTCTTTTGATTCTGGTGATTAAGAGATTAAATCTAAGATTTGTTGCGTTATTTGAATTCTTGTGAGTTATTTGAATCATTTGGGATTTAATTGAATGAGTTTTACTGAGATTTAAACATGATTTCAAACTTTGACCAGTTTGGGTTCCAACTGAACCCAAAGCTGTTCTTGGTGTTTTTGTTGAGATTTGAATCAAAATCTTACCTACATCAGTCTCAATTGACCTCCTTATTTGATCTGGATTGCTAAATGGGATCTTTATCTATCTGTTTGACTGATTCATTGTTGAATCAGTGTTTTGCACCTTGAGAATGAAGCTCAGAAGATCTGGAACTTTTGAAACCTTCCTAGACCTCACTTTTACTTTTAATCCCTACGAAATGCTCTTCTGAAGTTTTCCAGAACCCTCAATTGAGGGCTTGTCATCATTTGCAGGTCAATAGACCTAACTACACTCTTTGAAGCATGTTCTAGTCATGTTGAACAGTGCCATGTACTTCTTTTGAATCCACAGATCAAATCGATCCAAGCACCAAATTGGTGCTGATATCGTGAAGTTGAGACATTTAGCTTTCCATCGAGCTATTGTGTGTTCGATTTAGTAATCGGGTCAGGCCGAAATCAGCATCTGAAGTCGACGGATTTGAATGCTGCACTAAAAGGAATAGATTGAAGATGATCCCACATCGTGAAGACAAGAGTGTCCACATGGATATAAAATGAATAACGTATAGAGGCCAACTGGTCGTCAGCACAGGGCGCAACTTATGAGCATGAATCGATTGAGTGCGTGCATGCACATGAGCTTGAGTCGAATGTTAAGAGATGCGTATTGTAGTACGATCAACAAAATTGCCACAGCATTAAAATTTGTAAAGTACTCTAAAATAAAGAATTGAGTCCGATGTCGTTCATAGGGAGCAAATATGGAATTCACACATTAATCGTAATTTAAATTAATGAACAATATCAATTAAACACGAGGGATATTCAATGAATAATAATCTACTCAAAATGATATCCAATTATATCACAAGTTTTTGGGATAAATAGAAGTCCGGAATCTAAAAAGAATGGTGATTTGAATCACCACTTAATCAAGCACATATCCCATGTTTTAAGCTAGTTCAAATATCTCAACAGTGGTTAGAACCACTTAAATGGCCATGTCAGATTCAAAGCCAATATCTCCCAAATAATCCAACAGAAGATTGAATCAGACGTTGGACCTTAAGATCAGACGACTTAATCGTTCAAAGCACAAAACAGGCACAAAGGTGCCAAGTGTAGAGAGGTCAAGCTTTTGCACGCATCCCAAGGCACCGAGTAGGAATCCTGTTGTGACCTGCTCTTGGCTCCCTACACAACTCGAGAATGACTCACCTCAATGAACCCCAAGACCCAGTCGTCCAACGAGAAAGAACCAAATGCTATAATCATTCCACAACCACACAAGAAATGTAACCAAGCAGAAAATATGACAGAAACTAAAGGTAAGAAAACAGTAAACCACTACTATCTCACATTATACAGCGGAAAGTATGATTACAAGCATAGCCATCACAACATAATCTGGTACAAATATAACAGAAATATAACTAAGAACAACAGGTACTCACTACCACAAAACTCTTTGTAAGAAAGACAGAAGAAAACTACTGGTAGGCTCGACTAGGCCCAGTGCCCTCAGCAGCCGGTGGCTCTGGCTGCTCGAATCTCTGACCTGAATATGGTTATAAAATTCTGTGGTCAGCTAACGCTGAGTAGAGTGAAGGTTAAGCCATTTACATGCAATTAACATAAGGCAAGCAACTAATTAATTATGCATTTCCATTAAGCTCAACTAAGTAGCTCTGATTTGTTTATTCTCTTAAGAATCTGGTCATTTCTTGATCTTGATTGTCCCTCAAGGGGACGATCTTGATTGCAATCTTTCCCATGGTGTAGGATGTACACGTGGTGCTCTTATGGTCGGGAGAGTCCCCCGTGGTAGTCCTACACCCAGTCAACCACCCCGAGGTCACGGTCGTGATGTAACGGTGACTACGACGCGTGCGATAAGCGCACGGGTAGCTACCCCACACTGGCACACGGTCAGTCATTTCTACTAGCGGGTATGCTTAAAAGTACAGCACGGAACAACATAGGGCCTTGCCTTCTCAGAACAGGGGTCTCGCCCCTTCATAGTCCGCGTGCTCTTGTCTGATTATCTTGGTTTGCCCAGTGGGCCTAACAAAAGTTGGTGTAGGGTGGCTAGTCCTAACCCCGGGCCCCGTGGGGTGGCTAGCTCCCTCACTACACTAAGTAACTCACCTCGACATCACGTATGTGAGGACAAGCTGGAGTCGACGTAGAGTGGTCAAACCCACCCCGGGTCTCAACCCAAGGGGCGGCAAGCTCCCCTCTACTCTAAGTAGCCCACCTTGGTACCACGTATGCTAGGCCAAGTAGAAGTCGACGTAGAGTGGCCAAACCTACCCCGGGTCTCAACCCAAGGGGCGGCAAGCTCCCCTCTACTCGAAGTAGCTCACCTCGGTACCACGTACGTGAGACCAAGCAGGAGTAGACGTAGAGTGGCCAAACCCAACCCGAGTCTTAACCTAAGGGGTGTCAAGCTCCCCTCTACTCTAAGTAGCTTACCTCGGTACCACGTGCGCGAGGCTAAGCAGGAGTCGATGTAGAGTGGCTAAACCCACCTCGGGTCTCAACCCAAGGGGTGACAAGCTCCCCTCTACGCGAAGTAGCTCACCTCTATACCACGTACATGAGGCTAAACAGGAGTCAACGTAGAGTGGCCAAACCCACCCCGAGTCTCAACCCAAGGGGTGGCAATCTCCCCTCTACTCTAAAGGGACAGTTGCTTTCCTTGGTACTGTGTACACAAGGGCCAGCTCACTTCCCGTCTACTTACAAGGTTCTTTCTGTATATAGGAGTTCTCCTAATTCCTCGTAGGGTTCATGCTTGTATGCCTTTCATTCCATTTCTCAACATTCAGATCTCATTGTTCACATCCTGGGTTTCATTCTTATAACAGGTAGCTCGTATTTAATAACTGAGAAAGCATCACATCAAGTAATTAATACTCTTGCTAGGGTTCAAGCAATATTCATTCGCTTCTGCCCTAGGGTTCATTTCACATCCTGGGGTTCAATCAAGTTATTCTAAACATGCACTTTACTGGTTTAACTCTTAATATTTGGTCGGGCATGTTTCGCGTGTTAGAAATCGGGGTTACAAGTAACCCATCGTCGTAGTTGCAAAATACGTCGATCAGATAAAATTTATACCGAAACTCCAAGGGAGTCCTGGGTTGAACATAGGGAGGCGACGTTTACTTTACTTGAAAATCGTGCTTCGTTTTGTTTCTTTTTGGTATTTTGAGGTTTTGTTATTTTTTTGTGTTTTTGAAATAAAAGACAAGCAAATGATTCACAAGATAGAGATGTGGAACAAATCTGATATATATGTATCAATTCAATGTCGATTACAACGAACTATAAAAGCATAAAAAGAGATGGAAGTGAGAGGAAATCTCCCGAATCGGTTGTTCGGCGAGACGACGGTGCCTGGAGGAAGCTCGGACGAAGGAGGTGAGGAGCGAGATGACAGAGGTGAGATGTTGGAGGACGTCGGGTTGAGGAAAGCTTCGGCGTAGCTGCGGAATGGAGGTGAGAAGATGGAGTTGATTTGCTACCGGAATGGAAGTGAGAGGACGGCTCCAAGGTGACTTATGAAGGGAGATGGGAAGTTGGAGGATTATTTGGTGGGGTAGAGGTTTGCTACACTAATAGACACCTTGGGAGCTTGAGAACAAGCTCTAATGGAGCGTTGATAGGCTTACTAGAGCTTGGGAGTAGGTGGGAGTAGAGTCGGTAAACATGGCTTGGAAGGGAGGGGGTGTAGGTCCTTTTATAGTGGAGGAGGAGAGGCAAAAATCATATCTGGGTCTTTATTGACGTCCACAAATGTCGTTGCAGCTGTCGCTGATGATCCACCCTTCAATTCTTCTTGCTGGCGCGCACGGGCCTTTAGTGTCGTCCATAAACGTCGCTGTAGATGTCACTGAAGATCCGCCTTTCAAATCGTCTTGCTGGTGTGTGCAAACCATTAGTGACAGCTGCAAGCGTCAATAAAGGTGCGTCGCTGAAGATTTGCACCCGCCCTGCTCGCACCCGACCTGCTGGCACACTTCGTTGGCGCTGTGTGCTTCATGCGCCCTTGCTCCCCACGCCTTGCGTGTGCGCGCGGCATGCGCTGTGTTGCTGCCGCGCGCGGTGCGCTGCGCACGGCTATGGCTGTGCGCGTGTGCTGCTACTACTGGCTGGCATTGGGCAGCCTGGATGGCGCCACGTGGCGGCACCTGGGCTGTCCATTCTTCTTTCTTCTGTAGAGGGTGTTACGGTGCTCAGATCGGGATGATTCCCACGATGCCGAACTGCAATCGTTGCTCTGGATCCATCCGTACGATCGGATTTTCCATCCGAAACTCGTATGGATGTTGCATTGCCCCATTGGCCGTTGATCTTCCTCGGGCTTCATGTGATGTTACGGGACTCCGATCTGGATGATTTCAGAGGCGTTAGACTCCGATCGTCGTATTAATCAGATCTGTACGGTCTGATCGTCCATCCGAGGACCTGAAATAGATCCTCTCCTCTCCTAACCATAAAAAACCTAATTAACCCAAAATATATACAACTACTCTAAATGCACAATGATGCATGTTATGCAATATTTATAATATGAAATGCAAATCTAAGCCTAGGAACATACATGAATAGGCATTTTACCCTCAATAAATGTGTTTACATTAATATTAAAGTAAACCACTCTACTAGGATAACCGAGAGATGTAGGGGCACAGTTGACGGAGCTTGCAATCACCACAAGTCCTGTGCACACCACGAACGAACGACCTATCACATTGACCCATATGTCAAAATGAGCTCGGAACTGTATAGACATTATACCATTACGTAGGGAAACTCAAATGGAAACCAATGACGTTTCGTTTGCGGAAAACCAACTCTGTTTAGGCCCTAAACGGGACCAAAAACACCAACCCTGATCAAAATCAGACGTCTAGGAACGTCTGGGAAGAATCCCAGACGTCTTCAACGAACTCAGGGACTCACCTTGCTCAGGGCGCCTCCTTTTAGATGTTTGGATCTTTGTGCAGACATCTGAGGGTGTCTTCAGATGTCTGAAGATGCTCCCAGACATCTGAAATCGCCTCGGTCCTCGCATCGACTCGCCTCCCCAACCTTTGACACATGCACGTGAAGTCATAATTCAACAGGGAGAAAATAATTGAAAAGAAATGCACTATCAGACGTCTGGTATTACCTTTGGACTTCTGGATAGACATCTGGTGGTCTCTCCAGACGTCTGATTCTGCAAAAAAATAGCTCTGCAGAACCATTTGCGAGCTCTCTCTCTTTCGTACCACAGAAGCTGCAGCTACTGCAGCACCTCCCCATCTCCCTCTGCTCTCCGGCCTCTGGTTTCCTCTACTCTCCGCTTTCTCCTCCTTCTCTCGACTATGGTGTGGAATGGATGGAGGAGGAGTGGGGGTTTATAAGGAGATAGAAGGCATGGGGGAGGAATGGTGGTGGGAATGGGGAGGGTGTCGTGGGTATGGAGGATGGGGTGGCATGAGGGGTGAGGGGGTGGTGTACGGTGAAGTTAGGGGAATGGTTTGGGGAACAATTGCGGGGGCACCCCTGCAAGTTCTCTTTCTCCCCTGCATATCCCTAACAAAAACCTAGGGGGGTTAAAATTGCATAAAAACCCCTAAAATTCTGGAAATGCCAAATGGCCCTTGGAAAGGGTCATTTCAAATCCTGAAGCAAAACCCTCCCCCTTCCTCCTCAGAAATTCCCTTCTAATCGACTCTATTTGGGTAATCGAGTTTGTACAGTACCAGGTAGGAGACCAGACCTGCTGGCATGGTGTTGCAGGTGAGGTGTGAGAGGCACGTGAGATGAGGGGACCTCACCCCCATGTCGTAGGCGAACAGCTAACAACATGAAATCAATTTACATGTGGTGGGTGCCTTGTCAGTATCCGATGTGGGACTATCTGATAAACACGCAAAAATTCATCCTAAAATGCTTATTTACGATAGTTCCTAGGCCTAGCATTGCACATCATGATATAAATATTGCATAAACATCCATTGCATTGTATTTAGGATAGTATGTTTTGCATATTAATTCCTTCATTTTATATGGCTAGGAGGCATGCAACATCCTTACGGACTTCGGATGAAAAATCCAACTGTACGGATGGATCCAGAGCGATGATCGCAGTCCGAAAACATAGAAATCACCTTTATCCTGACATCGTGGCATCCTTTGCTTGCAAAGAAGGGTGGATGGTCCTGATGGTGCCACGTGGCACCATTTGGAGCACCCAAGGCCACCCGCTATACTTCCAATGGCCATCCAACAAGTGATCTCAGCCGTTGGATGAAAATCCAACGGTTGAGAGCCCGCCTTCACCATGCGGCCTCAGCACATCTTCTCGGCACACTTGTGGATGCAGCGTAACGGTGGAGGCGCTGGATTGTAAGGGAGGGGTGCGGATTCGAGACCTGCAGAGCCCCCCAATTTGTCAATTGGGTGTGTGCCAGCGGGCACGCCAGCACGCACCAGCAGCATGCGCGCGTATGCCAGCGCACACACCAGCAAGGCCTTTGTGCAATCTGTGTGCATGATGGAGGGACAGCACAGCTCGCATGGGCAGGTGTGAGGTGGCTACAGCGACGCTTGAGCTAGACCTACAACGACATCGGGAGGTCGTTAATTACCCTGTATCCATTTTTAGCCCCTTCCCATCCACTATATAAAGGCCTACACACCCCCTTGCCAAACCATCTTTAACTACTCTACTCCCACCTACTCCCAAGCTCTAGCAAGCTACCAATGCTTTGATAGAGCATACTCTCAAGCTCTCAAGGCGCTTATTAGTGTAACAAAACTTTACCCCACCAAATATTCCTCTATCTTCCCATCCCCATTCATAGGTTGCCTTGGAGCTGTCCTCCCACCTCCCTTTCGGTAGCAGATGATCTTTGCCTTCTCACCTCAATTCTGGAGCAGCGCTGAAGCTTTCCTCTACCCAATGTCCTCTCGCATCTCACCTTCATCGTCCTGCTTCCCAACTCCTTCGTCCGAGCTTTCGCCAGGCACCGTCGTCTCACCTAACTGTCGTTTCGGGAGATTTCTTCTCACCCCTTTCTCTTTTATGCTTTCATAGTTTATTGTAATTGACATTCATGCAATATATCATATTTGATTCCATCTCTCTCTTGTGATTGCTTGTCATTTTATTTCAAAAATAAAAAAAATAACAAAACCCCAAAACACCAAAAAGAAACAAATCGAAGCACGATTTTCATACAAAGTAAATGTCGTCTCCCTATGTTCGACCTGGGACTCCCTTGGAGTTTCGGTATAAGTTGTATTTGATTACGAGTTTTGCGACTACGACGACGGGTTACTCTTAACCCTGATTTTCAAACGTGCGAAACGCGTACATCACTCTCCCACTCTCCTTTGCACGTGCTAGGAGCGGAAGCTGCCTCAAGTTGCTACTTCAATTAGGGCAGTTGCCACTGACTCTTTTGCTCGATTGTGGACCTAGGGATCTTTGTCACCTGGAGCCTCTTCGAATGCATCCCATAGCAGATCTGATGAAGATCAGAGAAGCACGAATGAAGTACGGGCTTCGATGAAGGCAGTGGCGGAGCTTCGATGAAGACTTGAAATAGAAAGTACGGGCTCTATGCCCAAATTAAAGCATTCAAGAGCTTCGCTTGATCATGGCGAGCGCGATGGTGGTGGTGTCGAGGTGATTGGTGGTCTGGAGCGGTTGGACGAAGTCAACGATGGAGTCCGGTGGTGGGTTCGTTCGTCGGGGGTTTTGGTGGATGGGAGAGCTAATAAGGAGAGGGTTTTTGGTTTCTGTGTGGTGTGGAAGGATGTGGTGGTGTTGGCAGAGTGATTGGTGGCTGACAGTGGTCGGGCAGCTTCACCAAAGGCGTTGCTGGCAGTGGAGAAGACTGAGTGGGAGATCGTGATTAGTCGGTTGAATTGAGTTGGGAATGGGTTGATTCTAACCTGAAGAAGGAGAGGAGGAAGAAGAGCTTATCTACGGACAAAGGGGATGAGGACTTGGCGCCGGTTATGATTGGCCATCGCCGAAGAAGGTGAACGCTCCGGTGGTGAGAAGTGGCTACGACGAAGGGGTAGATGGCATTAGCTGATGGGCACTTGACGCGGAAGACTTCAGGGGGATGTTCCCTCTACCTATTGTACATGGTAGAGGGCAACGAAGGGGATTTGAGTTCATTGGAGCTTGGTTGGAACATGCAAGGGAAGGAGGAGAAGAGTTTTTGGCCTAAAAGCTAGCTATGGAGGATGGTCTGGAGTTGGGGGTTCTTTTATAGGGCTCAAGATCTAGCTCTTAGCTTGGAAGGAGGCTTGGATTGCTCAGGTTTTCAAGGAGAAAAGTCCCCAAAATCTGAAGTTCGTATGAGCTCTAAAGCTTGATTTGGAGATCAAGAGGTGGTTCGAGAGATTAGAAATTTCCTCTAGGTCCTTCCCTCTAAATTTAGAGGTGATTGGTTTTGATTCGAGGGAGAAAACCTCTCTCAAATATCACTAAAGGCATGTTCCCACCGCCAATGGCAACATAGACCTAGGTGAAGAAAATGATGAGAAGTTAGGGACCCATTTGCAAATAATTCAAAACCTGAGGGTTAAATGTAAGAAATAGAGTTTTAAAGGGCTAAGTTGCAAACTAGGTAAAGATGGACTCTAATTGGGCCCAAATTTTGGCCTTAGCCTAATTTAGACTTAAGGAGACCGATGGTAAATTTGGACTTGAGTTTTGACCATGTTTGACTTGACAATTTGCACAGAAGCCCAAATTAGGGTAGAATCCCGTTTGAAACTCTATTCTAGGTCAAAATGGGTTCATATGGTCAAACCAAAGATACCAAACCTCTTAGAATATTTTTATATGAGTTTTAGAAGGTTTATATGAATTTTATTCTGACCAGAACCTCTTCAATTTAAGCAGGTATGAAATTAGGGTTTTGTTATTGTTTAGCTCTTGAAACGCATGAAACCCTATTTCTATCTGTGTGGACCCACCTCTTGAACTTTAATGCTTATTTGACCTCTAATTAACCCCTGAGTGACCCTGTGGTTACTTTGCATTTATGATGTGATGTTAAAACTGTAGAATTAGCTCTTTTTATTATTTTCTCCTCAAATAAATCTATGTGGAATTACGGTCCTCGGGCAATTATTCAGGAGCATGTCTCTTGATTCTAAATAATTCAAACTAGTTATGACTAATGATGGTGTTACCATCAGCATGCGTGTGTACGCACCTGTGTGTGCGTGGGCCCTGGTGGGCGTGAGCGGATTTGTGGTCCTGAATGGGCTTGTTACTGTGCAAAATGGTTAAAATCCACACTAATGAACTAGGATTAGTACAAGTAGGGTTTGGTCTCACCCCTAGTGGGTGTTGTGTATCCTCGAAAAAGTCGGTCCACTAATTAACCAAATTTTTGGTTAAGTAAAAAAAATGTAGATCAAGGGTTGAAAATGACTAAGCGTGGATTCATTCACAGTGTATTAAAGAGAGAGAGAATGGAGAGAGAATGAACTAAATGAGAAATGTAGGAAGAGAAGCTAAGAGTAGCTGAAGTTAAGAGTGAAGAGAGAGAGATGCACGAGAGAGAGAGAATTAGAAGAGTTGAGGAAGGGGAGTGAGACATCTGGAGATATAATTAGAAGTCCAAAAATAACATTTAAGTCGTCTGACATTGAAAATAGACTTCTGATAACCAAAGTTTGAAGGCTGATTAAAGAGAAATTAAGTGTTAATGAGTTCATTGTAATAAAGGCATTTGTATTAATGTAAACATTTCTTTTTATGCCTTATATTTTGTAAACACTTGCAAGCATTTCTTTTCTTTGTTATTCATTGTAAAAATATTTCATGTACATGTTTTTCTATAATTGAATAGTTGCATGTTGTAATTGTTGAATTCTATGTGCAATTGTTCATGTGCTCAACATATTTTTTAATTAATGTAGTAATTAGTTAGTTGTTAATTTAAAATAATAAAAATGGTGAATTGATTAAGTTTATACCTTCCCGTGAACAATCTGAACTCAATCAGTTAAATGAAGTAAAGTCTAAAATGTTAGGTTAGCTTGACCCTATACTACAATCAACGACAACAATTTAATGAATCAAGTTAACCTAAGCCCATTCTTTATGCAATTAATTAATGCTAATAACCTCAATTAATTGTGTTGAGAATTGAATGGTCATTTTAATGGCACTGTTGCCTGGAGGTTACTTGGTAGTTATATTCGCCATTATCATTTTAATTATTTGCTTTGTACATAGTTTATTTCTAACTAGTCTGCTTTTGTTTTGTTTTTGTCTTCTTTCAGGGATATCATTACAGGTATTCTCAGGAGGAAGGTGGGTTTTTCTCTTTTGTATTTTCTCGCGTATTCACTATACATACCCATTGTGAGTATTTGTTTCCTTAGTCTTTAGTTAGATTTGTTTGTTGCATTTAGGTTAGAAATATTAAAAAATATAAAAAATGCATACTTTTTGACTAGCAGCAGCATACTATTAGGCATACACGCCCAGGAGTACATTTACCTGCTAGTTGTTATCTTTTGACTTGGGTTTTTTGATATCTCGCATTAACGGGAAAAACACGTGAAAAACCTACGTAGATCCCTGTCTTTGGACTAATAAGCAAGAGCATATTTTTGTTTGAAAAGATCTAAAAAGCGGTCACACTTACTTCTTTCTATCATTTGAAAAAGATTGATTAAAAAGAGGATTTTTAAAAGTCGTGACATATAATGTGTTTGCAGATTGCATGTAGGTTTTTATCAATCACGTCTGTTGCATGCTATTGCGCATACAGTGTGATCACTAGGTCACGCGAGTCTTATGCTTTTACCTCTCCTTTCTGCATCTCTTAGGACTTTGGTTGAAGATCAACAAGTCTGTCTCACAACTAGAGCTTTGGGGAGCCAGTAGTGAGCCATCTCGATCTTAGACCTTAAACCTTCGAGCCGTAGGATACGCACATTCATAGACACGCGTAGGACGTGTATTTGTGTTGACATACTACTTGATTGTGTCTCTGCATATTTTATGCGTATTCTAGGATCTTCTTTTCCTCTGAAAAGAAGAAAACTTGCCTTTTGCGTTGTATACGGGATTTGCTTGCTGCTGTTTTTATGTAGTGGTGTGAGTGTGCCTTTGCACATTTTTGCAGTTTATGCATGGGAGGAAATCTCTGAAACTGCCTCTTGTATCTCCTTTGACAGGTCTACCTAGGCCGGTTGCACTGAGGCAACCAATTTTCTCGCCTGCTTTCTCTACATTTTCTATGTTTGATTCTATGGATCAACCACAGAACCTGAATCCTGAGATCCCTTCTTCTTCTGGTCAAGGGGAGATGCCACCTTTTAATATCCATGAGGCACTCCTGAGCTAGAATCTACAAATGCTTGAGAAGAATTGTCAAATTAATCTGTTGACGGCTGCTCTTCAGAACCTTCAGGTTCATCCTCCTCGATTTGAGGTGGGCCCTGAGCCTCCTGATTTTCCTCCTCCACCTTGTCCTTTACCTAGGCCTCTACTCTGTGACTACTATAATCCATCAAATGCCCAAGTAGAGCCTAGTGTTAGGATTCTCGTTGGGCAAAATGTCCTAGAACTAAAGCCAAAAATCATAGATCTAATCCCACACTTCCATGGTTACGCATTTGAGGATCCATTCCTACACATCGAAGATCTTAAAAATCTATCCCAAACTCTTGGACCTCGAAATCAAAACCAGGAAATCCTACTAATGAAGATGTTCTCCTTTAGCCTAAAAGATAAAGCCACCTATTGGTACCGCACAATTGCACGACCTATCTCTACTTGGACTGAAATCGAATATGCTTTCCTCAGGAAATTCTTTCCTATAGGTCGCATCAATGCCCTTAGGCGAGCAATCACTGTAAGTTCTATGGGAGGGGGTGGGATTTGCGTGATAAATAAAAATGCGAAAATTATAATATCAATCACACAAAAAGGCAATCACACAAGATACCCAAATATTTTTAAGTGGAAACCCAAACTCGGGTAAAAACGACCACCTAAGTCTCTTGACTTAGGATTTCCCGAGCGACTTAGTCGATCAAATCCACTAACGAGTCACTTAAAATGAGGGTGACTCAACCTCAATATAACCACGCTACTATGTATGAGAGTAGCGTTCCTTTAAACCCTTCATCTTCATGAGAAGGTTTTTGTCTCACAAAGGAGACGGGAATTCGCAAAGCGAATACCCAACCAAAGATTATAACTATAATAATCCAATAGAGCCACAAAGTAAATAATTGAATCTAGATACTATAGGTAAAGGATCTTCCCTTTTGTGGAAGTGTGTTGACTTGGCAACACAGGTGCGTGATCCACGCAGAGCACGATGACGCTCTCGTATTCGACGGCGGGAGAGCGGGTGCACGGTGAATGTGGTGCTCTTAAAGTGTCTAAGATGATCTCAGAGAGCAACATCACTTCTAGATGATCTTCTTCTTCTTTAGGACACAATGTGAGTGGAAGTAGTATTCTTGGTTGTTTCTTAGTGTGTCTAACAAAGGAGGGCTTCCCTCTCTATTTATAGATGGCCTAGGAAGGCTTTGGAAGGGCTTAGAAGACTTCTATAACCGTTGGGAGCAAACCCAAGGCAGATTAGGCCGAAATCAGGGTCATTAATGATTTTGACAGGGTTATCAAATGTCTGGAAATCACTTATAAGACGTCTGGGCCTAATATCGATGTCTAATTCTAGGTGGGTTTCCTTCTTGGCTTGAGTCATACCTAACGGGGTTCTTGTGAAAGGTGGTCAGACGACAGGTTGGATGTTTGGCACTAGGTCTGAACTTCTGGAAACCTAATTAACCGTGAGAATGGATTTCCCAAGGCATAAATGACTATTAGATCTGTGCAAAGTGATTTTGGCTCAATCGAGGCTAACGTCTATATATCAAACATTTGAGGTCCTCTATGGACGTCTGATTGAAGATTAGGGTCGTTCTTCAACGATCAAATTTCTAAGCCAACGTTTCACTAATTAGACGTCTAGTAAGGTCATCAGATATCTACTAAGACATCTAGACTAAGGGATGGTCATCTGAAATCAACAGATAAAAGGCACTAAGTCCAACCTAAATCTTTAGATGTCTGATACAACATTCAGATGTCTTAATGTCCAAGATCAGACGTCTGATCAGGCTGTTTGAAGCCTACTTTGGTTTTCTAACTTCTCTATGTAATGTCTAAGTATCCTAGGGTTGTGTAAGTGTTCCTAAGACTACTGTATTATTACTTTGAGGCTCTTTAACATATATCTAGACAGAAATAAAGAGCAAAGAAAATAAAGATAAAAGTACATACTAGAAGACAAAATGAAATCTATCCTATTCTTCTTGTCTTCAAGCTCTTGGTCCAAGCGAAGCTCCTTCTCCTCCAACGAGCTCCTCCAATCTACCATGGATGCGAGCTCTTCACACTTCTCCTTTAAACTTGTATCCATTTGCAAATAACCTGAAATTTTAGACTTCAAATGCAAATGTTAAATACAAGTGTTTTGTTATCATCAAAATTACCGATCGTGGTGCGCTTGCACTAACAATCACAACCTTTACTCAAAACCAAGTAGAATCAATTCATGAAGCGTGGAAGCACTTTCATGAATTGCAAAGGAAATGCCCACACCATGACAACCCTTGTTGGCAACTAATGCATATCTTTTATTATGGTTTGTAAGAGAGCATTCACAATCTGGTCGATGCCTCTTGAGGAGGGAATTTTTTGAATCACGACAAAGAATCCACCTCAGAACTGTTTGAAGAAATGGCGGAAAATTCAATCAATAATGCATCAATGTCGCAATTCATGCGAGGAAATCCACACACACATCAAAATCCGCATCAAAAGGGCATTCATGAGATCATGAATCAGTCAAGTTCCAAGGATTTAGAGATCATAGTTGAGAAACTAGACAGTTGATATCATAGCGAAACATCTTGACGAGGTTCGAAACATGATGAAGAGTCTTACGCCTCTTCTCGCTATGCAGAATCCTGCTCGTTTGCCTGTTTCTCAAATTCCTGCGGGGAGGGAATTTGTGAATAATCTGGATTTGAGAGATCCTTCTTCCTTAGGTTTTCTCTCTACTCATTCACCAACTCAAGGAGGAACCTTTGTCCCATCATTCCCACCTTTTTCCCCAATCCCGCCTTTTGCAGAAAACACGCCGAATCATTACAATCTTTACACCATCCAGGAGAGTGATTCTAGATTTAACTCATATTCGAATACCTATAACCATGGATGGAGAAACTGATGGAAACCTTGGATCTAATATATACTATGCAATGATCTGATGGCTATGCGCACAAACAAACTCAAGGTGGATATTAGTAATAACAAAAATTTACACAAATATCAATCCACAGAAAGTGACACAATATGTATAGTGGTTACCTAGTCACTTGGGTACTCCACTACTTAAGCCTCCCAGCTTAAGATTTTTAACGCGATTCCCTCAACCCTGAGGGAATCACTTTACTAACCAAAGTAATTAATAGGTTACCTCAACCCAAGTATAAGAAACAATTTTGTTACAACCTAAACAATGAGCAAAAGCTCAATACAAAGATAGCACTAGTGTAAGACAAAAATTTTACAACAAAGATTCCTAAGCCTCTCAGTAATAATTAAAAGGATATTATCGCATATAGAGCCTAGAAAAGACACGAATTGCTTTGTAAATGCGTGAGAAAAACATGTCGATGAGTTCGCAAATGCGTAGAGAGATGAAGAGCAGCAAACTACTTTCTTCTCTTCAAAATATGGTGGAAATATGAAAAGTTAGCTCTAGAATTTTTTCCTTCCCTTTCTTGTATGCAAACTAAGAGTCCTAGGGCCTTTTTTATAGAGTTAGGACCTTAGTAATACGTCTACTAAACGTTGGGGTTTAAATCTCAATGTTTAAGTCCTCAAAAATAATTTTTTAGGCATCCAGATTTGGACCAATGGCTAACTAGTACTGGTACTGAAGTATGGGTATCGATACTAGCTGCTCACAGTTTTTCTGCAGCTAGCACACAAGAGTCCTGGTACCGATACTCATCCTGGGTACCGGTACTTGTGACTCACAGGTTTGAGACTCACTAGGCACTCTGACTTACCTAGACCAGTACTCATCGTGGGTACCGGTACTCGTAAGGTCCGAGCCCAAACTGAGTCTTCAAACTGTGACCATCAGATACCAGTACTCTTGATTAGTACCGGTATTTGTTGTTCACAATTTGAGACAAAGGTTCAAACCTATGCTTTGCATGTACTGGTACTTATGAACAGTATCGATACTTGCTTACAAGTACCTTGTTTTACAAAGTTTAACATTTAAGTACGTTCTTTGAAAAAGATCGTAATGTTTATCCTAACTCATCTCTAATTTATTTTATGATCTATCTTATGTTTCTTTGTTAAGAGGCATACATTCTAATAAAATAAAATCCTAATCTAAAAGACAACAAAAACTCTAGATCGAAGATGATCTCCTCCTTGTCATCATGCCTCTTTGCCATAATTCAATGTTTACCTTGATCTTTACCTAAATCTGAAATAACACTCAATTGCAAACATTAATCTATAATAATTTTGTTAACACCGAAACAAGATATGGAACAAGATTCCAACAGAAACCACGGCTGATCAAAATCAAAGACCACAATATCTGTATCATACTCGACAAAACCTACTTTCGTTGCCTTCTTAGCAACTGAATGCGAGGCCCATTCACGCGAGTATGTAGAACTACTTAGGGCCGAATAGAGATACGCGGCTCGATCAGATTTTGTGAGCTGTTACAGAGAGTCAGCGACAGAATGCTGAAGCTCTCACTTAGATACAAAGGCAATGTACGACAGAATTGGTTGATTTACGAAATCAAATCACACTTTTCGTTGGGTTTCGTCAGCTAGGTACTCTTCCATCTCAGCTAGTTTCAAATCCTAGGAATCTGCCACATCTTACGCAACATCAGGGCCAAGTACACTTTGTTAATTAGGCCTTTGATTCGAATCAAAACCCACCCTCTGCACCTCCAGAGAGTGAACTTCCAAACCCACATCAGCAACCTTTGTTGTACCAAAATGATCCACCTATCATTCAAAATCAAAATTGATTTCTTACTGATCTTCTAATTGATTTGAACTCACTTATCCTATTTGCCTCATTCTTTAATTTCTTTATCTTGATCCAAATTAGATTTATCTTTCATGAAATCCACTTGTATCTTTCTGAGATTTCCACGTGATTCTGATTTTGGTTCTGTGAGATCTTTTAAGGCAAAATCAGGATGAGATTACTATTTTTTGACTATTCTGATTTTGGGTGGTTATTCTGGTTTATTTGTTTTCCTGTTTCTTAAGCTAATTCTTCCTTGACTCACTTTCTTTTTATCGTATTTATTTTGTTATGGGAGTTACTTTTTACTAGGGTTTAAGCGTAGTTGAAGGCATAAAACTTAGCACACACTATTGTGTATTGCTGTTTCTTGCTTTCCACACTTTCATCTACCTATACACTTGAGTCTGTACTGTATCTGTCACTTCCTTATTATCCTACTCTTCACTTAGTCTAATAGACCACTCTAACTTATCCTACTCTTCACTTAGTCTGGCTTCCATGCCGTACACAAGGCTAAATGGCGTGTGGCCTGTGGAAGTCCTTTGGCAGGTCTTGTAGCCTCACAGTACATCCGATAGCTCATCAGCCCACCTCCCTTTGGCTGAATCCAGTCGGCATTTCAACACTGAAATAATGGTATGGTTGGTTACCTCCGCCTATCCATTTGCTTGGGGGTGATCCACAGACGTAAAGAATAGGCGGATATCTCAGCTGGTGCAAAATTCTTCGAACTTTTTGTAAGCGAACTGGGTACCATTGTCTGTGACAATGCACTGAGGTATCTTGTGTGATTCCCTACTTGGAGGAGGTGAGATGTGCGTGACATAATATAAAATGCGGAAATAAAATATACAATTTCACAAAGATAAGCAATCACACAAATGGCACAATTATTTTTAGGTGGAAACCCAAACTGGGTGAAAACCATCACTTAACCCTCTCAAGTTAGGATTTCCCGATCGACCTAGTTGATCAAATCCACTAAACCCAGTCACTTGAACGAGGGTGACTGAACCTCAATTACAACAACACTACTTAGACCAAGGGTAGTGTATCTCAAAATCCCTTCTCTTTGCAAGAAGGATTTTGTCTCGCGAAGGAGACAGGAATTCGCAAAGCAGATGCCCAACCAAAGACAATAAAATGTACAACAATTCTATAGAGTCACAAATATTTAATCCTAGCTTCTATAGGAATTAGGAAACTTCCCTTTGATGGAAGTGCATCGATGTGACGACGCGGGTGCGTGAACCACGTGACGGTGCTTCGTCGCTCTCGTAATCACACAGGGAGAGCGGGTGCGCAAAGGGACTGAAGCTCTGTAGATATGGAACATATGCTTGGAGAGCTAGAGCTTCAACTACTTCTCTTGGACACAAAAGATGTGGAAAGTGTGTTGCTTAGTGTGTCTTGGTGTATCTTACAAGATAAGGGGTCCTCCTCTATTTATAGAGGGCCTAGGATTTCTTCGGAAGGCTTTGGAAGGCTTCCATAGCCATTGGGTGCAAATCCAAGGCAAATCAAGTCGGAATCAGGATCGATCATGACTTTGACAGGGTTATCAGACGTCTGTTCCGGGAATCAGACGTCTAGGAAACTTGTTTAAGACATCTGGGGACTAAGTCAGACGTCTGATTTTAAGCGGGTTTTCTTCCTGACTTGAATTAGACCTAAACAGGGTTCTAGTGTATGTCCATCAGACGACATATAGGATGTTTGGCACTAGGTCTGGACGTCTGGAAACCTATTTGTTCTGCGAAAAAGGATTCCCAAGGAAGTACAATGGCTAGAAAATCTCTCAAAGGAGATTTTGGGTCAGTCGAGGTAAAATGGTCACATATCAGACGTCTGGGGTGCTCTACGGACGCCTGATATAAGGCTAATGGTCATTTCCTCAACGTTCACACAGGCAGCCAATGTTCTACTAATTGAACGTTTGGACTAAGGTATGGACGACTGATTCTAACGGACAGAACCTATTAAGTCCAGCCTAGATGTTTTACACGTCTAATCAAATAGTCAGACGTCTTAAAAGTCAATATCAGACGTCTGATTTCCAGATTGGATGTCTGATAAGGCTGTCTAAACCTTATTTTGGTTTTCTAAGTTCCCTACAGAAAACCTGGGTATCCTAGGGTAGTGCAGGTGTTCCTAAGACTACTTTAAGGGTTCTTTGAGGCTCTTTAACAGATATTCTAAGAAATAAAAGAGCAAGAATAAAAGGACAAAAGTACATAGAACAAGATAAAAAGAAATCTATCATATTCTTCATCTCCATCCTTCTTCAAGCTTTCGCTTCTTGCGAAGCTCCTCCGCCTTTGTCAAGCTTCTCCAATTTACCATGGATGTGAGCTTGAACTCCGTCTAAACACCTGTCTCCATTTGCAATTTGACCTGAAAAGTAGGACTCAAAAGTAATGTTAAAAGACATGTGTTTTGTTATCATCAAAATAAACGATCGTGGTGCTCTAGCACCAACATCTTGTATCAAGCTATGATGTTTTTCCGGATGAACGAGACGACCCTATTGGCTATCGGGCTGGCCATGGCCTCAGCCTCGACCCACTTGGAGAAATAATCCACCGCCACCAGTATGAACTGCTTTTGAGCTGGGGCTGGTAGGAAAGAGCCTATGAAGTCCATGCCCCATTTAGCAAAGGCGATAGGTGACATGATAGGCACTAACTTTATAGGTGGCAAGTGGTGCAGGGTAGAAAACCGCTGTCACTTGTCATACTTACGCACGAATTCCTTACATTGCAACTTCATTTGGGGCCAGAAATACCTTGCTTGGAATAGTTGGGCCAAGAGTGCCTTGTACCCTTCATGGTTCCTGCATATACCCTGTGGGCTTCTTGAAGAGCCTGAGATGCCTCCTCTTTTGTAAGGTAGCGTAATAAGGGGGTGGAATACCCCCGCTTGTACAATTGTCCCTCTATTAAGGTGTGCCTGGAGGACTTCAGGAGGAATGCCTTGGGCTGTGGTTCCCTTGGGGGCAACTCGGCTGTGTTCAGGTAGGTGATCATAGGTGTCATCCATGTTGTGGATTGCTCTATTATGAATGTTGGAGCGGCAATCGTCGTAGTTTAGGAAACGTGTTGTAGTATAGCAACGAAAATCGAATCGACACTTAAAATTTACAATCTCGAGAAATGTAAGTTTCCGATGTTGTTCGCAGGGAGTAAATATAATCACAATTCAATCACTAATCAAGTATATAAGAAATGAGCATAATGAACAATTCACAATGAATAATATTCAATGTTCAAAATTGTATATTAGAGACAAAAATAATATAGAGAGAGAGTAAAAATAATGGTGGTTGGAACCACCGATGTATCACTTAACGCTTAGGCTCAAATCTCAATCAAACTCTCTTCTCAATTCTCAATAAGACCTTCGAACACTTAGGCAAATTTTCAAGTCAAGCTTTTCTATATGCTTAGCCAATTGAACCCTTCAAAGCCTCAGATCAAACATTTGTAAAGAACAACAGACGGCTTAAGTTTTGAAATCAGAATTAAGTATGGTCGTCAGATGGATCTTTTCAGAGGAAAACCCCCCTTATCTCTCTCTCACAAATCCTCTTCTCTCTTTCTTTCTAATTCCAGACCGGTTCAATCAAGTGCAGGGATGAGGCTTGTGTCGCATGGCGTGGGCGAGCGCGGACCGCCTGCAAAGCTCGTGCATGGGGGACCCAACCCCCCGTGTACTGGGTGAAGGGCTAAGGCACAAAATTCGTTATGTATCTATTTCAAATTTAGAAAGTAACGATGTGGGACTATGGCTTCAAGCTCTTCTTCATCAATTTCATGGGAGGCATTCTTCTTAATTAGAGCTACTACTATTGTTGTTTTGTCAAATTGAAGCTGCAGGTGGCTTCACGATGTTAAGCCGCATCTACTGAGTGTGGAATTAAGGTCGGCGGACGACGAATGGCGGCGGTGAAGCTCGAGCTGGAGAAGACCTAAAACAGATAGGACGAGCTTAATGCCTCAATTAGAAAGCTCAGAAGGTCTATTGTGGTGTATGGAGTGTGATAGAGGTGATATTTTGGTGTTTGGAAGAGTGGCATGATCAGACAGAGTTGGGGATGACAGGAGGTGATGGGTTTGTTCGGTGGCTGTTGAGAGTGGTCAAAGCTTCCAATAAGGTTGGGGCTTTTGTTAAGTGGAGGGAGAGGAAGGTTGTGGTGGTGGCAGTGTTGTGTTTCGTGAAGTGTAGCATGGTGGCGACCTAGTAGGAGCTAAGGCTGGAGACAGAGAAGACGGAGAGGGGGGGAGTGATTGAGTAGTCAAACCTAAATTCTAAAGGCCTAATTCTGATCTAGGAGGAGAGGTGAGTAAGAACCTAAGTTTCTTGGATGAAAAGAGTAGGAGACTCATGTTGGCTTGACTAGCCGGACGTAAGGGAGATGAAGACCTCCGATGGGGTAGACAGCAAGGAAGAAAGGGAAAGGGCTCCTGCTGTGGCTGGTGAGGAGTGGAAGAGCTTGAGGAAGATGTTCGGCAACTCAATTTGTTCGTTGAGTGGCTGGAGGAAGGGGATTGAAGAGGCTTGCCAGATCCAAGGTTGGAGGTGGCCGGAGGAAGAGGGTTTCATGACCTGAACCTAGCTGAAATTGACCGTGGAACATTGCGGAGCTTATATAGAACTCAATTAGGGTCTCAATTTGGAAGGTTTGGTGCATAGGATTAGGATTTCAGGAAGAAGGAAAATTGGAAACTCTCTAGCTCTCTAGATCTTTGTGCATCAAATCAGGAGTCAAGATTATGTTCAAACGGTGGGGGATCCTCCTGTGATTATTCCTTCCATGTGTGGAAGGAATTGGTTGTAGATTTGAAGAGGACTCTCTGATTGAAGGATTCATTCATGGATTTGTGAGTCTCTGATTAGGAAATTTGTTGGTTTCAGAAGGTAGGGACCTAATCATGAAAAGATGAGAAATTAGGGACTGATATGTAAGAAAAAGGTAAAAGATGAGGGTTTGATTGAAAATAATAGAGATCTGGGGACTAAATTGTGAACTTGGCCAAGGTGGAATCTGATTAGGCCCAAATTTTGGTGTTAACCTAATTTGGATCTAAGGAATCTAATGGTAAGATTATATTTGAGTTTTTACCACGTTTGGTTGGTTAAATTGCATAAAAGCCCAAATCAAGTTAAATTCCCATCTGAGTCTTTGTTTTTGGTCGAAATGAGTTTAGATGGTCAAAGTGAAGGTACCAAACCTCTTAAAATATTTTTCAATGATTTTTAGAAGGCTTAGATTGAATTTATCTCTACCATAACCCTTTCAATTTGAGTGTGGCTGATAATTAGGGTTTTTAGTAATATTTTAGCCCTCAAAATGCACGAAACCCTGATTTAGTCATTGTGAGCCGACTTCTTGATCTTTTAAGTTCATTTGACCCCAAATTAATCACTGATTAACCCCTTGGTTAATCTACATTAGTGATTGGGTGTTAAAATAATAGAATTAACCATTTTTCCTGTCTTCTTCTCAAATCAGTTTAGCATGGATTGCCGATCCTCAGACGATCATTTAGGAGCATTTAACACTGGATTTCAACTAATTTAAGTTAGTTATGATGAATGATGATGTTACCATCAGTGAACATCTTGGGAGCAAGTACTATTGGCTCCTTCAAAGTTTGAAGACAGATATCCTCTTGCTCGAGTAGGATCATTGAGGCTAGGTAGGCTAAGGCGTCAACCAAGGGGTTGTTGGATTGAGGTAACCACCTGATCGAGATGGTCTTGAAATTTGACAGTTCCTCCTTGACCTTGTCAACATACAAGATCATATTTGGATCCTAGGCTTGGGACTCGCCATTGATTTGATTGACGACCAATTGGGAATCCGTGTAGACTTCCAGCGAGGAGATGCCTCTTGATTTTGCTACCCGGATGCTAGCTAACATGGCCTCATATTCTGCCTGATTGTTGGATGTTGGGAAGATAAGTTTAATGACGTACTTATGAGTAACGCCGTTTGGGACGGTTAAGGCTGTGCCCTCCCTAGACCTGGTTGTCATGGATGAGCCGTCAAGATATAGCTTCTAGGGCAGAGTGAGGGAGGCATCCAGGTTTGTAAATTCTACCACAAAGTCTACCAAGACTTGTCCTTTGATTGATTTTCTTGACTAGTACTAGATGCCAAATTTTGCCAACTCCATAGCTTACTTTATCTGTCATGTTGACCCTGTGGATTTATGTAACATTCACCGCAGAGGGTAGTCAGATAGGACTATGACTACGTACAAACCATCTTGCATAAAAACAATGATTTAATAAAGTCGTTGTTGTAGTATAATGTCACAATGCAAACAGATGTTGTGTCATGTTATTTATTTACATAATTTTTACTGGTTTATTCCAGGTCGTTCACTGGAAGACAGTTATTGATATACATCATTCTTTATGTTCCAAAAATGTTCTTTTATTCCAAAAATGTCAATTATATTTACAAAATGAATCCTTTAATCAAAGAATGAATGAATGAGTTAATTATGTACAAAAGAATCAATTAATTATAACTACAATGCCTTAAACATATTTACAACTAAATAGACATCAAAAACTGAGTATGACTACTTTATGTTGGTTATGTAAAACTCCTAAATAATGCCTAAGTATAGATACAAAAATAACTATTAATAAATACTAGACTAAATATACTAACATATACTAACAACTTTAATAACATATAAGGTATGTACAGTAACATATATAAGTGTTACTATAGCCTTAGTAAAAGTATGTATAAAACATAAGGCAAAATAACTATATTTACTAATACACACACACACACACACATACACTTATAGTGGCGGATATATATGTCACTAGAAAGCCCTTACAAAAATATATATACATAATAAGGTTTATATGCATATTATCTTATTTTACTCTATGGTATATACATGTACTATACATGCGTTCGTATACATTATATATACAATTTATTTATTATACATATACATATACTATGTACCTATACTAGGTAATGATATACATATGTACACATATACATAGTATACACACAACACCTACACAATGCTTAAGCTGTTTTGGGCTCTTCTATCACACACATACACACATGGCACACACTCAACACAGAATTGGGCGAATCGGCTTTTCGTGGGGTACACAACATCAATATGGGTGGGTGAAGACCACTACTAAGCTGGTCTTAGTTCTTATTTAGGTGTTTTATAGTGCATTGTCTTGAGCCATATCTGACTCAACTAAACAGGGCCCATAGAAGGCCCATCGGGCTCCCAGCCAACAATATTAGATCAATAGTGCTCAGTTTGCTCAGAGAGGGGAAGGGGTAAGAGGTAATGGCTATTCGTGCCCAATGCTGTGACAACTGAGCTGGTGCTGCACAGAATTCATTTTATATGCCTTCAATCGCTTGTTGCCACATGATGTGGCACAATCTTTGTGCCCAATTGAGCGCGCGCGTGTTCGAAAAGCCAAAATTGGACCTCGATTTGAGTGCCCAAATTAAATCTGATTTTACAATAAATTATATATTTAGAAAGCCCTTACATAGGGGTACACGATTATATAATTATTTTACAAAAATATATTATTTAGTTATATATAAAAATTAGTTAAAGTTAGGGATTTATACACATTAATTTTGGGTTCAAATCCTTAATTAGTGTACAAATTGATAAGTTAATCATTCAATTGACTTTATAAATAGTTAATTAACATACTAAGGTATTTATTATACATTTTTAATTTATTTTAGAACATTTATTTTAATTTATGTACATTTAAATACACGTTTTTATTAGATATACATGTAATTTAGTTATAAATATTATTATGCCTTATAAATATATTATAAATTGGTTGAAAATATTTAAAATTAATATATATATATATATAAGTGTACAACATAAATTACCTCAGTAATAACTTAATTTACTAATTTATTTTATTTTAACTTAATAATTTACTTAATTAACTTAATAACTTAATTTCCTACAATAAACAAATAAATTAATTAATGTACAGGTATAGTTAGGTATCTAATAAATACTTAAATACATATGTATAGTATCATGCATTATTATACAAGTATACTTATTTATTTATAATTATCCTACTATAAATACAACTTATTTAATATAAATTGATATATAATTATATAATAAAGTTATATGTACAGTAAATCATCCTAAATACTTATTTAAATAAATAAATAAATATATATATAATACAATTATAAGTTATTTATGTACATTATTTATATATAATACAATATTTACATATAGCTTAGTGTTTAATTATATTTATAAGTATAAATGCAATATACATGGTATTTTTATGAAATTTTTGGCTTTTTTAGATTTTTATGATGTTTTTGTGTTTTATAGGAATATGGGAAGAGAGAGAAAAGGTGAGATGAGTGAGAGAAGCTTTCTTTTTGTGTTTTCAAACTTGGTACTTTTATTAAATTTCAAAGTAGACCGAACCGTCGGCTGGTATGTTCTACCAAGCCGAGGGTTCGGAGTATTTTGCATCTACACGTACACTTAAAAATATATCTAATCTTACTCAAAACACCTTTATTTTATTTTTGTGTAATTTTTTTATAATTTTTATTTATTTACAAAGTTCACCTAAAAGTGGCCTTCAATGAATTTGAATTAAGGATTTAACACATCTAAATGGGCTTAAGTGGCTGCAAAAAGGGATGTGAAGCTATAAACATATCCAGCAAACACTATGAAACATGATGGACCATCAAAAGTTGATTTTCTGCAAAAATTTGCATTAAAAACGTTGTTTGGATAGATAATACATTAAAATGCTGATAATAAATGATTTAAATTTGATTTACAAGTAATTCTCATCAAATGTAAATCTAATTCAAGAACATGAATGCTTGTGATAGGAACACCATCATGAGCCATAACTAGCTCATTTTGATCCAATTAAATTAATAAATGTTCCTACATAACCGCCAGAAAGTCACAAGTCATTGCATAATCATTCTGAAGGAAAAATAAGAAATTAGGGTTAAAATTGTAATTTTACTAGCTTATCATGAATGCAGTACAACCATGAATTTTCTCAGGGATTGAATGAAGGTCAATTGGTCTTAAAAAGATAACAAGTGGGTTAGAACAATCAGAAAAGGGTTTGCACGTGTTTTAAGAATTAAATGACTTTTGAAATCCTAAAAACAGACTCGCTTAATTATCCGAGGTTCTGATAGGATAAAATCTACATAAATCCTCTAAAATTCATATAAAAATATTCTCTAGGGTTTAGTATCCTTAATTTGACCATCAGAACCCGTCTCGACCTAAACCAAAGTCTCAGATTGACATTTGCCCTAATTTAGGTTTTTGACTAAATTACCTATTCAAACTTGGTCAAACCTAGATACAACTTCACCATTGGATTCCTTGGGTCAAAATTAGGTTTGTACCAAAATTTGGACCCAATTTGAGATCATCTTGACCTAGTTTGCAATTTGGTTCAGTCTGAGTCTTTTCTTTCGCACACATGCCCCTAACTTTTGAAATCCTTACAAAAAGGCCCCTATCTTTGTCGTCACTCTTCGCAAATAGGTCCCTCCACCATTATCGTGGAGGAATCCTTCTCCGACGACCTTTGATTGAAGAGAACTCCTTCTATGTTCAATCAAGCCCTTCCAAAATTGGAAGGGAGATTCTTTGAGGAGTCTTCTTCCTTATGAATCCGTCCATGAGCTCCATAACCTTCCCAATCTCTCATGCGAACGCATGAGAGATTTGGGTATCTTTCAAAATCCTACTTCGGCGAGCATTCCTAGCTTAGAAGCTTCGCTTCCAAGCTCAAAACTCTCTTTAGAGCCCTATATAAGGACCCTCAGACCTCACCAAGTTCCCCTGACTCATTTTTGGCTGGAGTTACCCCATGCTCTTCCCTCCTCTCCGATCGAAAAAACTCCATGAGCTCCGGTGATATCTTTGACCTCCTTCCTCGTCCGTTCTCGCAAAACCAGTAATGGATTCATCATCCTCAGATTCTTCCGCGTGCCATAATACCAGCGGTCGTCCCCATTCCACATCTTCATCGCCCCTCCTTCCTACTAGAGAATTCATCTTCCCCGACACCGGCCATACCATCCGGTGTCGTCCTCCCCCTTTTCATCTACTTAGAATAGGTAGTTAGGTTTCTCTAGGTTCCTAGGTTAATTTCCTACCCAAAACAACAAAAACAACCCCTCACTACCACCATTCACCCTCATCGTCTTCGTCTTCGACTGAACCTCCGGCGCGGTGGCTCCACTGCTACACAACTCCATCCACCTCGCCGAAACTTCCACAAGCTCCGCCTCTCCACCCTCTTCAAAACCCCTCTCTTATCTTGCCATTTCATCTACCCAAACTCCCCGTCGACCAACCCACCTACGCACCTTCATTTCCGTCACCGTCCGCCTTCATCCACGAACAAAACTCCCCACGGACGTCGCCATCACATTCCACAAACTACGGCAATCCTCCTGAGCCTTTTAACCGGGGCTTTTAGCCCGTTCTTTGTGTTTCAGGCCATAAAGAACCGGGGCTCCCCCATAGCGGACGTGCCTGTTGAGGTGGCCAATTGAGGTCCCTGCCTGTTGACGCAGACTAGATCGTGTTTTAACAGTTAGTTACGTCGTAGTATAGGTGATCAAGCGTTGTCAACAAATAAAAGTTTATTACTCGAAAACCTAAGTATCTGAGGTTGAACACAGGGAGCAATTGGAATTTATTACTAATCTCAAGAATGTAATTGAACACTTAATTACTCAAAACATAATTCAAATATAAATGCATGAGTTTGAAAAGTAATTCTGGCAAAAAGAAGAAATTGGACGTCTGATCATGGGATCAGACGTCTTAAAAGTGTCTTCTCCTCTTTTGTTCTTCTTTTGATTTTCTTCCTTTCTTCTTTTGTAGTTCTTCTTTCTTCTCTGCAGTTGCCTTGCTTCTTTTCTTCTTATTTTCTTCTGTCTTGCTTCTTTCTTCTCCTGCAGTATCTTTCTCCTTATGGGTCTTCTTCTTCTTCCTTGGCTCTGCTTCCTTGGTTCTATTTTCCTTTGCCTTCAGTTCCTCTTCTTCTTCTGCTTGTCTTTACCTTTCTCTATCTCTTCTTTCTTCTTCAGTTCTTCTTCTCTTTTTCCTTCGCCTCTTCCTTTCCTTCTCTTTTTCCTCTGCAATTGCTTCCTTCCTTCTTCTTCTCCTTAGCGGCTAAGTGTTAGCTTCACTTCTTCCTTTTGCCTTCCCTGCACAAACCAAAGAACAACAAAACCTATCCCTCTACCCACACCCGCGACGCTCTCTCTCTCTATGTATCACTCTTCAGCATGCTCTCCCACAGCCGGGTAAACGGGTCGGGTCACGCGCTCGGGTCCAGGCGCACCGGCGTGAGGGTGGTGCGCGAGGAGTGCTTAGGGTAGTGTCGGGTCGGGTCGCCAGATCCGTGTAGTGAACTCACGGACGTGGCGGTGAGAATAGGTGAGGGACCTCACCCCATGTGCGTTCGGAGGCAACGAGCTCATATCACAAAAACAATATAACTCACTCCAGCGCTTTGTGACTTAACGAGGTGGGACTAATGTTCCACCTTTATTTCGCGCATGCTCGCAGGAGTCCATCCTTCAATTGCCACTACTGCAGACTTTGCAGCGTCTCTTGCTGGAACAGAAGTCTTCGCGATACCTCCTCGAGCTAGCTGGACCTGGAGCCCTGAAGAATTGCAGCTTGGAGCAAGCAAGAAGCTTCTTCGAGTCACCGCTAATGGCGGCCGAGGCGTGAAATCTATCTGACACAAAAAGAGCCTCGCGGCCTAATCAGATCACTGGGGGACCTTTGCCGTGTCACGACGAAGGTGAAGGGCTAGGTGGCAGGCTGCGGGGTGGCCTAGGCATGCGTGCCTAGGTCACCCTGTGGCCGGATGGATGGGTGTGATCGGGGGGTTGTTGGGTAGGTGTAGAGGGACTATGGACGGGCGGAGGTTTTTCAGTGAGGTGAGGCGGAGGTTATGCGATGGTCGGCGAGGCGTGTGGGGCAGCGGAGCGATGGGAGCGACTCGCCGGAGGGTGGTCGGAGATGAGGAAGGTGGTGGTGAACAACGGTGGTTGAGGGATGTTTGATGAAATAAAATGAGGGAGATGAAAGAGGGGATAGAGAAGAATAGTTTTAACCTAACTAAAGGGACAAGAAGGCAGCCGGCAGTACCTGCTATCGCCGGAGAAGAAGACGTCCAGTGGGGGAAGACGGCAGCGACGACGGGGCTAGGGCAGCTCGTACGGGTGTTGCGCGACGTGGAGGAGGAAGAGGAGGACGGCTCTGCCACTGGTTTTGTGGCAGAGCGACGAGGAAGAGGAGGGGGTCTCGCCGGAGCTCGCTGGACCCCTTGGCTGGAGAAGAAGAAGATGAATTTGGGGTGGAATCCCGGCCAACTCGAGTTGAGGAGGTGCGGCCGGAGTTGGGGTTTAATTTATAGGTGCTAGCCGTGCTTCTGGTGCGTGGAGGGCATGCCTTCTGGCACCGATGTCTTGCCGGAGATGGAAGGTAGTTAGATACCCAAATCTCTCATGCGTTCGCACGAGAGATTGGGTGCAAATCAGGGGTTGTGATCTTGCTCAGATGGAAGGGGATTCCTTAGAGAATCTCCCTTCCAATTCTGGAAGATCTCTGAGGAATCAGAGAGTATCCCCCTTGCCTTCCTCGCCGGAGAAGGATTCTCTCCCCAATAATGGTATAGGGACCTGATTGTAAGATTAGAGATAAAGTTAGGGGGGTTTATGTGATGGTTTTCAAAAGATAGGGACCAAAATGTGATTGGGTGTACTAGATTGCAAAGTAGGTCAAGATGACCTCCCCTTAGGTCCAAATTTTGGTACAAACCTAATTTGGACCTAAGGAATCCAATGGTGAAGTTGGATTTTATGTTTGACCACGTTTGACTAGACATTTTACGTAAAAACCCAAATTAGGTCAATTGATGAGCTAGGACCCTAATCTAGGTCAAACTAGGTTCCAAAGGCCAAATTGAATGTTATAAACCCTAGGGGATATTTCTCCATGATTTTTAGAGGGTTTACTTGATTTTTATCCTGATCGGAACCTTGTTGAATTAAGCGAATTTGTTTTAAGGTTACCAGATGTCATTTAATTCCTGGATTGCATATGAACCCATTTCTGATTGAATCAACCCACTTTTTATCTCATTTAGACCATTTGACCTATGTTTTGTCTCTGAGAAATCCCATTTATGTACTGCAATGGTAAAATTACAGTTTTAACCTTTATTTCATGTTTTCTTCTCAGAACACTTATTCCTTCAATTAAGCCCTCTTCTAAGTCATGTAGGAGCTTTTATTCTCTTTATTAGGTCAAAATGAGCTAGTTATGGCTCATGATGAGGCTCTCATCACTGCCCTTCGCAGCTACTCTAATTGGAGGAGATTTCCTTGCTGCAGGCGCATGCGAAGAAGGTTGGCAAGATAGTCCCACATCATGGGATTTGGAAGTGGTACAAGCGCATAAGTTGTAAAAGTGTTGAGGGCTTATTGCCTCAACACTCGGGGGGTGAGGTCCCCCTCACCCTCACATGCCTCGTTCGCGACATTACCCCCGTGGACTTGGTACACCCGATTACTCGCCTAAGTTATCAACTCCTCGCTCACCAACCACTGCCGGTGAGCCTGGACCCGGGTACGATCGAGGTCCTATTACCCATATACCCGGTACTCTCGAAGGCTCTGGGAGAGCGTGACCAAAGGAGAGAAAGAGAGAAGAGAGCTTGCGCGGGGTAGAGGGAGGGTTTTTCTCTCTGAGAAGTTGGCTGACAAAAGCTCCCCCTATGTGAATAGGCTGAATAGAGGAAGAAGAAGGAGAGGATTTGCAGAAGCAGAGGAAGAAGAAAAGAAGAAGGCTTGGACAAAAGAAAGAAAGCAGAAGAAGAGAAGCTAAAGAAGAGAAAGGAAAGAAATCAAAGGAAGGAAGAAGAACAGCTGAAGAAAAATAAAGTAGCACTGTAGCAACGCACTTTAAGTCATCTGATTGTAAAATTAGACGTCTGATTATTTGTTTCTTCATTTGATTATATTTAGTAAATACTAAATATGTGTTAGGCTAATAATTGGTGATCCAAAACACCATTACTTTGTCTAGAATTCTTTTTATCTCTTCATATACTCATGTTATACATTGCATATTAGTTCTTGAGTAATTTATTGTGCTCTTTTATATTATCTATTGAGATTACTGTGTGAATTTCTATTTGGTCCCGGTGTTCGACCTCATAACTTTTTTGAGCAATAAAATTTATTTGTTTGAGCGTACTTTATGAGGAGATCTTCCACGCAAAACAACCACACCAGGGTAGGTAACTTTTCCATTCTTCCCTAATCAACCTTCGAATCTTGGGAAGACAAAGGAAACAATTAATTAGGAAGCACCTGCTTTATTTCATAGTAATCATCATTTAAAGGGCAAAATTCCTGACTTGCAAAATTCTTTTCAAATCTCATTGAGTTGAAACGATTCTGTATAGAGATCCTACCCTAAATTTCCTATGACTATTAAGGACTACGTTTAATTTCTGATCACTTTTTGGGCAAACACACTTCTTGCTTGAAGCCTGGGGTGAACATATTAAGATCGATTGGACTTGGAAATAAAGCTAATTAGGGTTTCTGCATTAGGGTTTTGAAGTGCCGGTACACATGTTTGCCTAACTTAAAGGAAAGTTACCCTCCCGCATTTGTGTGCTACCCAAGCCCTTAAATTGAAAAGATCTAATAAACAAAAACCCTAAAAATCAGGCTCTAATTCACTTGAACCCTAAAAATCCTTGGACCTAATAATCTGGGAGTCAAATCAGGGTGAGATCTAGGTCTTGACCCAGATCTCATTTTGCCATCTTTAGGGCAGATAAGGTGAAGTTGGTCTACATTATAGGACAACCAACCTCCAAATTAGGTCACAAGTTGAAATTAACTTCTAAATCAAGTGAAAATCAAGGCACAAACTAGGACCTAAAATTGGTAGACTTAAGGACTTAAGTTCATACATTCCGGTCTACCTGGACCCTCAGTGACAAGGAAGGTCGGGTGGGGGAAACTCTGTAACCAGTGGGGATGCTCTACCGTGTAGGGGACTTTGCGGGACTCTCCGTTCCTGGCTGCCTAGGTACTTTTCAGGTGTGCGAATTTCTGATTTAGAGGTACCATCCGCCTCGAAATTGCCTTAGTCATCCAAAAATCTTTGGGTGCCTTGATTGGGTCAATCTCACATCCAGTTCCTCATCCCTTCTATTAGAGCACATACACAGATTTCCTTGAGAATCTCTTTCAGATCTGATATATCTCAATCTAATCTTGAATTTTGATTCTACATCTTGATTCCACCATCTGATTCAAAAAATGCAGCCTGGCTATTTAGGAAAACCATTGAAGAAACCTGAATCTCAAATATCCATGAAAGATAGAATGGTTGAGGATGCCCTTAGATTTTATGAGATTGTTGACCAAACCTCAAAATCAATTGAAAACATTTAGGTTAATGTATCAACAACAATAACCTTCATCATAAACTGTGCCCAAGTAATTATAACACAAGTAATAAATGGATCTACTCGGGATGTTCTCATGATAGGGAGTTAAAGAAATTACATAACTTTGAATATCTCCAATGCATGACAAATCCTGTACTTTGGAAAAGACACCAAGATGATCTTGAAAAATAGGAAGAGTTGATAAAATTATTAAAGCAGATTATCGATAAAAAATACCTGTACATTCCCTAAACATTTAGCGAACCATCTTGGAACAATACCAAGGATCTATCTGATTTTCCAAATCCCAAGTTTAATGATCAAGCTTGTTATGGGCCCCCAACTCGAATGGAACCTGATTCAAATTATGAACAAAATAACATTCCTACTCTTGAAATAGGTTGGGAGGACCCAATTGCAGGAGAACACAATTTTGAGCCCCTAAAAAACCAAAACCCTGGTTTGCTAAGCATAGAATTCCTAGACTCCTATGATAATGAGATTGAATCAGAACCTCTCAAGAGTGTAAATTCCGCTCCATACTCTGATAAGGTGACCCCCAAGGGCAATTCTGACATCCCTGTAGAGCTTAACCTAGATTCTAGTGATTTAACACACACCCTTATCCTAGAATCGGGATCTGAACCTTCTTGGGATAATTACATGGTCTCGTGTGACGAAAATTAAAGTTTGAATTTGGATTATGATTCTGGGCCTTTATTTGATGAATGTATCTCTCCAACAACCTCAGAAATATAGATTGATTTTTCGAAAGTCACGCCGATCTACGATACAGAAATCGAGAAGTTGGAGGAGTTAGGTTTTGATTAGGTCTTCCCTACAAGCAAAAACCCAAGCCCAAACCCAATAGGGACACCTTTTTGAGCTCAGAATCTGAGAATAGGCTAGACCTAAGTCAGGTTGCTGAGTCTACATCTTGTGATTTACCCTGTGGTGGAACCTCTGATCTTGAATCAGATTCAGAACTTGATTCTCGCAAATTCTCCGACGATTTTGAATCTTACTATGATTTTGGAGAACCATTGTTTCCTAATGACTATGAGCCAATCTACAACCTCAGCATACATGATCCATTCTTCGACTCTGACTCTGAGGTACCTGAGCTCGAGATCACTGATTCAAAATCAGGTTCCATTGAGATGGAATCATTTCTTTTTGTTCCTCAGGAATCAGAAACATAAATTGCCTAGAGTGTCTACAACCCAGAGTTCGGACCATTTCTTGACTCAAACTTTCTTCATCCTATAAACACTCTGCAGGCATTTACCTTTGAGTATGATGGCTACTATGAGGACTCACTAAATGATCCTACCTTTGAATCCTTACTAGAAGAACCCTCATATATAATTCTTATTGATGCCACCTCTTCTACACATGCAGAACCTTCCCAAACCCGTTTGTAACCTCGACCCGCAACAAGACTCAATTTCTACTCCGATTCTCCTCTCGATCTGGTTGTAGATGATTCTCTACATTCAAATCGGGTTTCGAACTCTGATCAAACTACAAATCATGCCCTATCCTTCTCTGATCACTCTTGTAGGGATCTCACATCTTCCAATGATTCCTTTGAGGATCCCTACTATGACCAAGGTGATCCAACTCAGCCAAACCCTGGATTCACACTTCTGCATCATTCCAAGCTCCACAGCATATGGTGGGATTTGCGTCTCTTGATCTATATCTATCAACCTACTAGATTAATTGGGCTTGGGCTGCATCATCAGCCTGCTGATCTGAACAAGCACCTAGTTGGACCAACTAGGTTATTAATCAAGGTGCTTGTTTTGCAAAACTTGTCTAATTTCACCACTCCTCCATACCATTTTCTGCTCGACTGAAGGCGTTGAATTTAGCGCTTAATGGGAGGCAACCTGCTATTCCAAAAACTTAAGACCTTTCTGATTATCCTTCTGTACTTCATGTCTATTGCACCTTGAGTTTAGTTTTAGAACATTTGATCCCACCTCTGGTACATGTACCAGGGCTTGAAATCATCCTCAACAATCATTCCCGACCCATTTGCCCACCCGATAATCTTGTTCTAATTCCTGAACCTAAAACTATTTCACACCCTCCATTTACAATGAGGACATTGCAAAACTTAAGCATGGGGGGTAATAAAGTGTAAACATATAAAAAAATCACAGTTTGGAAGGGTTCTAAAAAAAAAAGCACATATTCCAAAAATCAAAAAAAGAAAAAGAAAAAATAACAAAAATGGGAAAAGGGAGGAAATTTTGATGGCATATCAATTTTTGAAGAGAACAAGGGAGGAGATAAAAATGTCAAAAAGGAGCATAATTTGAAAAGAAAAGAAAAAGAGATAGTCATTAGTAAAAGATTAAGGAATTAACTTAGTTCTAGACCAAATCAAAAGGAAGAAAATGAAAGGCAAAAAGTGCTAAAAGAAGAGATTAGTAGAAACGCTGATTTTAGGCCTCTTGGGCTATAATCCTAAGCTTAAAAATTCAACTACCCGCTAAGATCTGGATAATCCTCAAGAGGTTGGGGAAAATGCAAAGCTTAAGTATTAAGTCTTAGGCTTAGGGATTATTCGGCCTCGTTAACTGACCTTTGGTTTGCGGGACTTGGTAACCTAAGCATCCTAATCCACGCATAGTCTGGTTCAGTGCGCCTAAGTATCAAAATCACGCAAATGTGTTAAACTTGTTCTGAAAAAGTTATCTAAATTAGAAGCGGCTGATCAACATAAGGTGATTTGGACGAGTTCCCGGCGCTGAGAGGTGGGAAATTTCCCTCGAAGATGTGCAATAACATATCGTGTCCTCGGTGCTTGTCTCCTAGGATATCTACATATCTTACTGGGGGCATGTAGGCACCCTATGCTGGTTCAGATGCCATGGGTGGCATTATCTCGAAATGTCGATTGCCAGGGTCTGGATTTAGCTACAGAATGCCATGGGCGGGATTATCTCGAAATCTCGAAAGCCAGGGTTCTGGGGGTTGCCATGGGCGGTGCTATCTCGAAGCATCGATTGCCAGGGACCTGTGAGGATTGATGGTGGGGACTAGGAATCCGCTACATATCGTGTTGTAAAGCTAATCCGAAGCTAGAAATAAAAAGAAAAGAGAGAGAAAACTCTCCAAAAATAAAGAAAAATTCCTCTATCTCTCCTGACAAAAATGCACTGCAAACTGAACCTGGGCTAAAACATGTTACAAGCATGGGTGCTTTAACCACGGAGTTCAACGAACCTTGGGTTAGTTCCTGTGGGCCTTAGAAACCTTCGCGGCAGACTGAGGCTAGAGCTGGTCAGGTCCGGATCTTGGTTAGTACTTGAGTACCTCTAGGCCTACTATCGGCATTCTAACCTAATCTACAAAAGGAAGCACACATCAAAGTTTTAAGCATCAAAAGTTTTATAGTCTAGAATCAAAGTTAATATCTTGAAATTTTGCTAAGGGACTAGTAAAAGCTAGGCACGGAGGTATGATGGGAATAGCAACATGAGCCATAACTAACTCATTTTGACCCAATTAAGTCAATAAATGCTCCTACATAACTGCTAGAGAGTCACAAGTCATTGCATAATCATTCTGAAGGAAAAATAAGAAACTAGGGTTAAAATTACAATTTTACCATTTTATCATGAATGCATTACAATCATGGGTTTTCTCAAGGGTTGAATGAAGGTCAATTGGTCTTAAAAGGATAACAAGTGGGTTAGAATAATTAGAAAAGGGTTTGCACGTGTTTTAAGAATTAAATAACTTTGGAAATCCTAAAAAAAAACCTGCTTAATTAACTGAGGTTCTGATTAGGGTAAAATCTACCTAAATCCTCTAAAATTCATAGAAAAATATTCTCTAGGGTTTAGTATCCTCAATTTGACCATCAGAACCCATCTCGACCCAAAATAAAGTCTCAGACTGACATTTGCCCTAATTTGGGTTCTTACACAAATTATGTAGTCAAACTTAGTCAAAACCTAAATCTAACTTCACCATTGGATTCCTTGGGTCCGAATTAGGTTTGTACCAAACTTTGGGCGCAATTTGAGATCATCTTGACCTAGTTTGCAATTTGGTCCAGTCTGAGTCTTTTCTTTCACGCACATGTCCCTAACTTTTGAAATCCTTACAAAAAGGCACCTATCTTTGTCATCACTCTTCGCAAATAGGTCCCTCCACCATTATCGTGGAGGAATCCTTCTCCGATGACCTTTGATTGAAGAGAACTCCTTCTCTGTTCAATCAATCCCTTCCAAAATTGGAAGGGAGATTCTTTAAGGAGTCCTCTTCATTCTGAATCTGTTCATGAGCTCCATAACCTTCCCAATCTCTCATGCGAATGCATGAGAGATTTGGGTATCTTTCAAAATCCTACTCCGGCGAGCATTCTTAGCTTGGAAGCTTGGCTTCCAAGCTCAAAGCTCTCTCTAGAGCCCTATATAAGGACCCTCAGACCTCGCCAAGTTCTCCAGAATTGTTTTTGGCTGGAGTTACCCCATCTTCTTCCCTCCTCTCCGACTGAAAAAACTCCACGAGCTCCGTTGATATCTTTGACCTCCTTCTTCATCCGTTCTAGCAAAACTAGCAATGGATTCCTCATCCTCAGATTCTTCCGCGTGACATAATACCAACGGCCGTCCCCTTTCCACGTCTTCATCGCTGCTCCTTCCTACCAGAGAATTCATCTTCCCCGACGCCGGCCATACCAGCCGATGTCGTCCTCCCCCTTTTTGTCCACTTAGAATAGGTAGTAAGGTCTCTCTTGGTTCCTAGGTTAATTTCCTACCCAAAACACCAAAAACAACCCCTCACTACCACCGTTCACCCTCATTGTCTCCATCTCTGATTGAACCTTTGGCAAGGCGGCTCCACTACTACACAACTCCATCCGCCTCGCCGAAACTTCCACAAGCTCCATGATGAGTGGCTACTCATCATAGCTAAAAAGCCAAAGTTAAGCTAGAAACTGGGTTAAACAATGTGAAATTAACACATAAAAAGGGTTAAGTGTGGGAATCAAAGAAAAATACCTAAAACATTAATTCTGTTTTAAGATTGCATAATTAGGTCATAAAACAAGATATTCTTGAGAAAAAGGTCAAATGGTGATCCAAGTGTTAATTGAACACACAAACAAGTTTAAAAGTTTAAATCAAAAGTATACTTAACTTCTCAAAAGTTCAACTAAGCACATATAAAAACTTGAACACATTTGGACATCATTAAGGCCTTCAAATGGAATATTTACATTTAGGTCCTTTATACATCACATTTCCTTCATTAGAAAACTTCCTCGGACCTATTTGTAACCCGTAGGGACCTCTTTGAAAACCTTTAAGGACCACTCTGTAACTACTTTCTACCACTTACGGGCTCATGTGCAAATCTTCTACCCCTTTGCAGATGGGCTCACCCTACAATTTACCCAATAGAAACTTGACCTGTTGCTTCCCGCACGTGCACTGTAGCACGCGAAGAACCTACACCATCTCGACCATCCATTCTTTCCTTGATCTTGATCTGGGGCTTGTTTTGATTTGAAGCTTCGTGCGAATCGGTGCATGTGCTCACCCTAGCCCCCAGATCTCATCCTACGATCAGATTTCATCTTGGCAGCCTCGTGTGCTCTCTCCTTCCATCCCCGCTGCTGGTGCCCTCGTTGAGTAATCTCACTCGCGCAGTGCCTGGAATCACTGCAATCGCTACTTAAGCACCTAAGTGGTCGCGCGTGCAAAGGATCGCCTCTTGTCCTACTTCCTTGAGAGCAATCCTTTCTTCCCCTCCAATTCCCCTAATCCGTTCAAATGCTGCACTGTGACAGAGGTGTAGTTTTTCACCTCCTTTTCCTCCTCGTCGCTAAGGATGACGTACGCCTGAGGATGACCCAGAAGCTTCACTAGCAAGCTTTTCATTCACTGGAGCTCCCCCTCCCTTCTTCCTCTACTTCTGTTGGGTGGAGACCCACAGGTCCCATTCTTCCTTTTAGAATAGTTTTACTGTTTTGTAGTTTAGCTATAGCTTTAGTTAGATAGATTAGAGTAGAATTAGAATTAGAATTAGTGGTTGATCTGCTGATCTGTTAGTTTAGCATTAGGAGTAGAATTAGAGTAAATTCCACCTCCCTCACCTCCTCTGATTCCAGATTAGAGGGGACGTTGTCATACAGTCATCATTGAACATCTTTCTCCCTCTACGTATTTTTCATATCACTTCTGATTTCCGTGGTTTTTATCTCGCAATTCACCCACTCAATAGACCTAATTTCAGATCTGATTGGTTTCCAATATCAGATCGGAAATTATCGTCAAAGATCACATTAGGGGCTTCCCATTCATCCCATTTTTATCATAAAAGCTCCTGATCTGAGCTATAAATTGAATCAGTTTGCCAGATTTTCTTGGATTTCAGATTTCAAGGATTTGGATTCATGTGAGCTTTGAATGCTTTGATCTAGTAAACTGAGTTATTGTTGTTGCGATTCACTGTTTGGCTGGGAATCTGAGGTGATTCTGAGATTAGAATTCACCTCAGAGGAGCCATAATCTGATATGAGTTTGTTGTAAGGATTTGAATGTCTTTAACGCATGATAGAGCCAATGAAAGTGTAACGACCCGGTTCCCGAGTCCCTACGAGAGGCGAGAACCGGACCGACTCGACTAATCCCAAGACCTAGTCGTCCAACGAGGAAGTAACCAAAAGACAGTAAAATAAACCACATTCAGCATGAATATAACTAACAGTAAGAAAGTACAGTAGTAAGGAAGGAAACTACTACAGTAGGTACCACCACAACAGTAAAACAGCATTTATCATATAACAAGAACTGCAGGTAAAGAAGGTACAGCGGAAACAAAAACTACTCACTAGAACAGAAACAAAAAGGGGTACAAAAGCTGTGGTAACTCTACTGGACCCTACTCGGCCCAGCGTCCTCTGCAGCCGCCGACCCTGGCTGCTCAACACCTGGTCCTGAAAAAGGTAACGAGTGTAACACGTCAGCAAAACGCTGAGTAGAGTGGCAAACTAACTAAAGGCAACAGTAGAGTGTACAGTAGCTGTTATGTTCTATTACTTCCTTTATTCACATCTTTCAATTTTTCTCACTATTTCATTTATTTCTCAGATCCTTTACTTGATCTCGAATGTCCTCGTGGGAACGATCTTGATTGCAGTCTTTTCCAAAAGTAGAAGTAGCACGTGGTGCTCTCCTGGCCGGGAGAGTCCCCCGTGGTGATCCTACCCTCAGTCAACCACCCCAAGGTCACTGACAGACGTAACGGTGACTACGGCACGCGCGATAAACGCACAGGTAGCTAGCCCGCACTGGCACGCGGTCAGTCGTTTCCGTTAACGGGTGCGCCCAAAGCACAGCACGGAACCAGGGCAGAGCCCTCTCAGTAACAGGGGTCCAACCCCTCCACAGTAACCAAACCGGGGCCTTGCCCCTCCACAGTCCGCGCACCCTCGCCTGACTACCCTGGTTTGCCCTAGTGGGCCTAACAAGTCGGTGAAGGAGGCTAGCAGAACCCCGGGGCCCGTGGGGTAGCTAGTACTCTCCTAACACTAGTAGCTCTCCTCGGTACTACGTACACGAGGGCCAACAAGTCGGTACAGAGCGGCCAATCCTAACCCCGGGTCCCTGGGGCGGCTGGCCCCACTCTGCACTAAACAGGTACAGGTACTTCCCTTGGTACTGCGTACCCAAGAGACAGTACAAACTACATCTCAGTTCCATTCCTTTTTCTTTCCAGGAGTTCCACTCCTAATCCCCCGTAGGGTTCCAGCTCTTTATCTCAGAACATCATATGTTTCACTTTCCAGATTCACATTCTCAAAATCCATGTTCTCAAACATGTTTCTTTATTCATAACAGGCAGCTGTTAATTAAATTTACAGGCAGCTTTATATATTCCTTTCCAATTTTCCAAGACTGCAGTAATATACATTCCACTAGTTTTTCCACCCTAGGATTCATGCCATATCCTAGGATCTATCATACAATCTAGTTTTCCGGCTCTAGGATTCATGCAACACCTAGGAGCTATCATTCCATATATTTCTCATTCCTAGGATTCATGCAATGCCCTAGGTTCTAGTTGTGGTTCCATACTTTAACAGATTTTATTAATACTTAAAGCCACTCTACCAGGTACAACGGGAGTAATGGGGGCGTGATCGGGGATCCCGCGTGCCTCCGCGACTCTCAAGACTGCAACCGAACGAGGTCCTATCACAAGGATCAAACACAAGGAGTGTCTCAAAACAGTGTATAGCTACTGTAGGCGAGTAGAGGAATTAATTCTGAAACGAACGCAACTCGAATCGCGGAAAACGGAGCCCAAACGGGCCCTAAACGGGTCGAGAAAGATGATACTGTGCAAAATCAGACGTCTGGAACTCCTTCCAGACGTCTTAAACGGTGGATCAGAGAATTACCTGTTCAGCTTGGTTCCCCGGACGTCCAGAAGTCTGCGGGGACGTCTGGCCTAGATCCCAGACGTCCGATGGTCCCTCAGGACGTCTGGAGGTCACTCCCGCCGTCTGGTACAACTTCCAGACGTCTGATTCGCAAAGGATGACGAATCAGCGAACCTGCGCACAGCCAACCCCCCTCCCTCAGTATGGTCAGTCGACAAGAAGGAAGGAGAAAGCGGAAACTCACCTTTCAGACGTCTGTATGATCTTACAGACGTCTACCTTGCCGTCTGGATATCAACCCAGACGTCTGATTCTGGAAATTTTTCCAGAATCAGAACCCTGCTCGGCCTCCGCTCGCGACGCCGCCCGCGTCGCACCTCGCGCGTCCGCTGCTCCGACGGCAGCAGGCCCCTCTCCGCGACGCTCCGCGCCCCCTGCGCCCTCCGCCGGCCGGCCAAGCCGCTCCGGCGAGCTCGCCCTCACGGCAGAGCCCCGCCCTCGCACGCCGCAGCTCCTCCGCGCTCACTGCGGCTGCCGCTGCCGCCCTCGCGTCCGCTCGCTCTCGCGCACAGGAAGGAGAAGGAGGAGGAGACGGTGGAGACGGGAGGGGAGGCGCGCCCCCTTTTAACGCCGCGCGGAGAGGAGAGAGAGAGGGCGGTCGCAGCGCGCCTGCAGCCGCAGAGAGAGAGAGAGAGAGAAATCGCAGGTCTGCGCGCACAGGCGCGCAGGTGAATCTCCCGTGCGAACATAACTGTTCTCCAGACGTCTGTAAAAGATCCCGGACGTCTGGTCAGACGTCTGGATGTGATCCCAGACGTCTTGTCAGACGTCTGGGCCACCTCCCAGACGTCTTAAAAGGCGTCTGGGGCACGCGTTCGTTACAGAAAGTCAACTTTGTTGATTTGAGACTCTGCCTTGCATCTTTTAGTTGATTTTGAAGAGTAATCTAATTTTCTAACCTAAGGAATTCTCCATATTCCTTAAGGTTTTAGAATTCTGGGATTTGAGTTTGTGTTTTTAAAGTGACTGATTTAACTCTTTCTACATGTGACTGATTTAACTCTTTCTACATGCTGTCTATAGCATTAGAAAGAGATAGATCAGCTATCTTCTGATTTGATGAGATTTTATTGACAAGGGATCTTGATTTTAAGATGCATTCCCGAGTGGTTTTTCTATGATTTGTGAGTTGAAACCCTTGTCAGATGGTGTTTATAGTGATTTCTATTTGTGCGTTTAATTCCCAGACTTATAGCAATTTGCTGCAGTTGCAGCTACATTTCCACCAAATCCAGTTAAGTATGCCCTTAACAAGTTCTCTTAAATCCCTGACAAGGTTCTCTAGAATTTGATCTGGGATAAAAGTAACTGAATTAGGCATTACTTAGCTGGATTTAGTTTTTGAGTTCTCCCTGTTGTAGACTTGATTTCATTCCAGATGGATTAACTGCAGCAGCAGTTAAACCGTCTGGAATTAAATTTGTTCTGCTGCAATTGTTGGTGTTCAGTAGCCATTGCTGTTGTCTGTGGCAGTATTGCTGGATGTGCAGTTTGCTGAGATTTTAGCAGCTACCTTGCTATTGTTCCTGCTGCTTGGTGTCTTGCTGTTGTAGTAGATTTTGTCTGAAGAAACCTTTGGACAGTAGGTTAGGTTTTATTGTTAGATAGCTGACTTGTGCTTAATGGTGTGTAGGAATTTTATGCAAGCTTTCATGTAAACTCAATGAATTTTTAAGCCCATTTGAATGCTTGTAATCTTGATTTAAATTCTTTTGTCAGCTTGTATCAATACCTAACTGTCCATAAACACAATTAACTGAAATCCATGTTGATTTGCGTGCTAAATTGCTTGTATCCTGTCCAGATATTGTATTGAGTCAGTTGAGGCAGTTTACTGCCTTTCAACTTTCTAGAGTTCTATTCTAAGCCCTTTGCTTACCTTAGAAAACCTTTAAATGGCTTAGAGTGTGTGAAATTTGTAATTCAATAAAAATTAGATAAAAAACCTAAAAAAATAAAATAAACCTGTCTGATTAAAGATTAGGTATTTCCCTAAGTTCATACTAAGTTTCATGGTATTCCGAACCCTTGGCTTGGTAGAACATACCAGTCGACGGTTCTGTATACCATGGAACTTAATAAAAGAAATTAAACTTAAAAACACCAAAAAACATCTCCTTCTCCTCATCTATTTCTTTCCCTCTCTTCTCCTACTTCCATAAATGATAAAATCCATAAAAATATGAAGAAACTCAAAAGTACCTAAAAATCCTTTGTATACTATGTATATAAGTGTATATATAAGCTATTTTGTAAGCCTATTTATCTATAATGTAAATTATACATATTTATAATAAAAATAACTTATGTATACATTGTAGTGTATAAATTAAATATTTAAATTAGATTGTACTGCATATAACTAAATTATATAACTACTTATTAATTTAACTAACTTATATGTACTATAGACTATATAAATTAATAAACATTATAAATAACCATATTAAGTTATAATACTGTATATACGTATTTATATGTATATAATAAACATGTTTAACCCTGTTCCATAATTTAATTGTATATATAGAATAAATACTTAATTTATTAAGTTAATAGTTAAATTATTAGATTAAATCAAAATAAATTAGTAATTTAAGTTAAAACTAAGTTAACTGATACTATATAGTTATACTACTTTATTTTAAGTAAATTAACCTAATTTAAGTATATTTATAATGTTTATACTATTTAAACTTAAATTACAAATAAAACAGTTTAAAATTATGCTATTTAAACGTAAATAAATTAGAAATAAAGCTTGTAAAATACAATAAAAATATCTATTAAATACTTTAACATATTTACTAGTTTGGTATGAGGTCAATTATAACATATAATAACTAATTTATACGTAATTAAGGAATGAAACCTAAAATTAAGTATGTATAAACTGTATACTTTGCTGAATTTATTTATATAATAAATATAATTAAATTTATAAATTAACTGTATAATTAAGTAGTACTATGTAAATACTTTATTATCATATAATTTATTTTTATTTTATAATAAATTATGGCCCTCGAATTGAGGGCCAAAATCTGTAATTCAGCACAGGCGCCTTGAAATCCAGTGCGGAACAGGCACCCGAATAGTGCCATATCGGAAACTGCAAAGCATGCGAAGTTATATAAATTGCAAAAGTGTAGAGGCTTTAGCAGTCGTCATGGGTGCTGGGCGCCCGAAACAGATAACTTCTCTCTCTAACCATATTGAGCATATACTGAGCATTGTGATGATTTGTGATGAGCATGCGGTGTGGGCTGGGGGTCTGACACTGTGCGCGGGCTTGATTAAGCCTAGTAATGAGCTAAAAACGTAATTAATCGGCTCGGGCCACGCTTAGTAGAGGTCTGGTCCCACCCGCCTCAGGTGTTGTGTATCCCTTGAGCGGTGTGCCTGCTAATTAAACACATTTTTTGTTAAGTAAAAGGGCCCTAATGACTTAAGGAGAAAACCAAGTGTTAGCCGAATAGAAAACAGAGAAGAGAGAGAGGTGTAAAAGAGAAGAATAGAGAAGAAGAAATATATGTATACATATATCTGTATGTATAGTATATGCAAATAATATATTTATGTAAACTCTAAGTATATTGTGAATAGCAAGAGTATACGTAGTATAGTAGTGTTTGAGCTATGCATATGTATATAAATAATTACGTAGCTTTACTGATAGAATAAACTGCCGCTAAAGGTAAAATAACTGTCGCTATAGACCCTAGTTTCTACTTTAGAACTTGTATATAGTTTTTCTAGGGTTTAGTGACTCTTGTGTCTGTCGCTGTAGCTCCTACATATGTTACTATATATGTTAGTATATTAAGTTTAGTTAGTATGATATGTATTATTAGTTAGTATTGTATATATATGTAAGTATTAGTAATATAACTTATAAGTAGATAATATAGAGTATATGTAGTGTTTGATGCTTGATTGTAGTTAGGTTTTTGCAAGCATTTTAATTGATTCTTTTTGTATATAATTAAACCATTATATCATTCATTATTGATTCATTCATTTATTCAGTCTTTATTGTACATAAAACTTATCTTTTTAGAATTAAAGAATAATCTTGGACTTAGAGAGGGATGTATATCAATAACTGCCTCCCAGTGAACGACTTAGAATAAACCAGTAAAAATTATGTAAATTAAATAAAAATCGATGCGATAACGGTTTGTTTTTGTGACATATATTACAACAACGACGAATTTTTGATATGAACCGTGGGTTGATTGATCGTTTCATTTCATTTTTTTTAACGCCGTTGACAGGGATCAAAACCCAACAATAGCGCTTATTTGTGAAGCGATTGATTGATTAACTTGACTAATTAACACATGTTGCAAATGATTCTTATTACTCCGTCTCTCCACCCTCTTGAAAACCCCTCTTTTATCTTGCCATTTCATCCACCCAAACTCCCCGTCGACCAACCCACTTATGCACCTTCATTTCTATCACCGTCTGTCCTCATCCACGCACAAAACTCCCTACAGACGTTGCCATCACATTCCACACCCTACGACGATTCTCCTGAGCCTTTTAACCGGGGCTTTTAGCCCGTTCTTTGTGTTTCAGGTATCACATTGGAGCTCTGCCGCAGCGTCATCCCTCCGATGTTGTTCTTCGTGTTCAAGAACACGATAGCCCTAGGTTTGCATTCCAGACTGTGTGGAAGAGCCCTAGGACCACTTCCAGGTGGCTAATTGAGGTCCTTGCCCCTCGCAACTACTCCAATTGGAGGAGATTTCCTTGCTGCAGGCACATGCGAAGAAGGTTGGCAAGATAGTCCCACATCGTGGGATTTGGAAGCGGTACAGGCGCATAAGTTGTAAAAGTGTTGAGGGCTTATCGCCTCAACACTTGGGGGGTGAGGTCCCCCGCACCCTCACATGCCTCATCCTCGACATTACCCCCGCAGACTTGGTACACCCGATTACCCGCCTAAGCTATCAACTCCTCGCTCACCAACCACTACCGGTGAGCCTGGACCTAGGTACGGTCTAGGTCCTATTACCCATATACCCGGTACTCTTGAAGGCTCCGAGAGAGTGTGACCAAAGGAGAGAAAGAGAGAAGAGAGCCTGCGCGGGGTAGGGGGAGGGTTTTGCTCTCTGAGAAGTTGGCTGACACTTGGCCAATTCAAGAAGCTCCCCCTATGTGAATAGGCTGAATAGAGGAAGAAGGAGAGGATTTGCAGAAGCAGAGGAAGAAGAAAAGAAGAAGGCCTGGACAAAAGAAAGAAAGCAGAAGAAGAGAAGCTAAAGAAGAGAAAGGAAAGAAATCAAAGGAAGGAAGAAGAAGAAGAACAGCTGAAGAAAAAGAAAGGAGCACTGTAGCAACGTACTTTAAGTCATCTGATTGTAAAATTAGACGTCTGATTATCTGTTCCTTCATTTGATTATATTCAGTAAATACTATATATGTGTTTGGCTAATAATTGGTGATCCAAATCATCATTATTTTGTCTAGAATTCTTTTTATCTCTTCATATACTCATGTTATACATTGCATATTAGTTCTTGAGTAATTTTTGTGCTCATGTATATTATCTATTGAGATTAGTGTGTGAATTCCTATTTGCTCCCTGTGTTCGACCTTGGAACTTTTTCGAGTAATAAAATTTATTTGTTTGAGCGTTATTTTGGCTATACTACAACATGATAATCTTAAACACCGATTTAGCACGTAAAATAGCTTGTACATGTTTCTTTAAATCCTTAATTCCAACCAAAATCCACATGAATCATCATGTTCCAGGCCCTGCTGGTTAGTGAATCAGTAACTACTACTGCATTTCAGTGCAGCAAATCAAATTCAGCATCTGAGGTTGCTGAAGTTGCTATAGAATTAGCAGCAAAATGTTGCTACACTGAATAAGATTAGATGGCTTAGATCAAACCAAATCAGGTCTGATCTGAGCCAATTTAATACCTCATTAGATCTGAAAACACAAGATTAATGAGCTATGAACTCCTCACAACATTTCAAACCTTAAATCCATTGAAAATCAACTCTTAAAACAATGCAAGGCATCTTCTGAAGGCATGAAAATAGTGGAATCAATTCATACTCTTTAAATTCTCTAAGGATCTTAATACAATCTTCACTCTACATTATAGACAATGTAGAGAGAACTCATCATATTAAGTACTTGAAATCCTTTCAAAACAACTCCACATCTTTATTTTAACCTTGAAAACATCACTTGAGCCTTTGAAATGAGAGTGAAATCATAGTGGGTCAGGAATCCATGTAGCCCTGTTTGGGCTTTTAATTTTAGGATTTACTTAAGTGATCTGATCACTAGAATCTCCCAAACACTAGAGATCAGTGTTTAGGGATTCAAGCAATCCTATAGAAGCCAAATGAGTCATGGTTGTGCCTCATCTTAGTGAATCTGAGATTCCTTGGCAAAACTACTCAAAATAAGGCTTAAATTGGGCACTTACTCATTTAAGAATAAAACTTCAATCAAATCACCTCAAACTCATCGTAGTACACCTAATTAAGCAAATCTGAACTTGAATAACTCTAAATTCATTTAAAACCAAATTGACTCCAAATCGCGAGATTGGGTGTGAAAACCAAATCTGAAAGAATTGAGTGAATCAATGCAATCCAATCAAGATCGGGGATCCTTGTGAACATATGGAGTGAATGGAGAGATCCCCAGATGGATTTGAGAGTGAATCGGATCTAGAAGTTGGTGAACTTCAGATCTAATTCAACTTCGATGGAGGGAGTGATGAATGGATTAAAACACAAGGGAAAATAGTGAATGTGGATGATGATGCGTAGAGGAAGCTATATGAATCGATACGACTACGTGAAAACACCTCTCCGATCTAAATTGATCAGAGAGGGCGAAATCGAAGCTAATCTAACCTACTCCTAATCCACACTGCCAAATTCATGAATTGGCTAACTGATCTACTCTACTTCATCTACGCTACACTAGAAACTACCCTAGAAAGTAGTAGATCCTAAACTATGTGGAAGAATGGGACCTTTAGATCAATAGCCAGTGGTTGAAGAGGAAGAATAGGGGGAGGTCTCTAGCGGGTGAAGGGCCTTCTAGCGAAGCTCCTGAGATGTCCTCAGGCTTACGTCATCCCTAGCAACGTGGACAAAGGAGGGAGATGAATCTCACGTCTGTCACAAGTGTGGTCGAGTGAAATGGGAAGGAGGCACTGGAGAAGAGAAAGAGATCAACTCCAAGAAAGTAGGAGGGGGAGTTGATAAGTCGCGCGCGAGCTTAGGGAAAGTGATTATATAGGTGAGGAAGAGATTTGGTGACTGTAGTGGTGGGATTATGTGGGGTTAGGTTGAATGGTGAGATGAGAAGTGGAGAAGCGCGAGAACTTCTAGGACAAAAACTAGCCGTTGGATGGGACCTGAGGGAGGTGACGACGCACCGTGCAAAGGCACGTGATGGATGGAGATGAATCCACCATTGGATCAGAGGTCTAGAGATTGGATGGTGGCTATGACTTGTGTTCTTGCTCGTGACTAGTGCACGAGAAGAGAAAAGCGAGACTGCAGGTCTTTTAGGCTTTTTGCACAAGAGGGCTTATATCGAAAGAGTATAAAAATTAAAGGACAAACCCATTAGTGAGAAGAATCATGACAAAGTAGTCCAAAAGTCTCTCAAATGGGTCCCTAGTGGTTTTCACATGAATCCTTGTGGCTTATATGTGTGAATAAAATGTTATGCATGAGGACCTAAATGTAAACAACTAATTCCAAGATCCTATTGATGTCCAAATGTAATAAGATTTTTACAATAGCTCGATTAAACATATTAAAACATGATTTCATCTTGATTTGAACTTTTGAACTCAAAAATGTGTTCAATTTGCAATTGGATCATTATTTTGTCTAGAATATCTCATAAATTGACTTAATCATGCATTTTTAACCCAAATTTGATGTTTAGGCCATTTTCCTTAAATCCCACACTTAACCCATTTATTGTGTTAGTAAGATAGTATTTAACATAGTTTCTATCTTAACTTGGGCATTTTATCTGTGATGAGCCACACCTCATCAGGCTACTATGGTATGGGCTTGGAAGTACGGACGTAGCTTTCTGGTGGCGGTCACCAAAGCTAGTTCGAGTTTCTTAATGATCGTATACTTAACTTTTGCGCCTTAATAGGTCTTACTGATGAAGTATACTGGTCGTTGCCCCCCTTCTCGTTCGCCGACTAAGACGACGCTGACGGCGGACATGGACGTTGCCAGGTATAAGTAAAGAGATTCCCCATGCTTAGGAGCCATTAGGATGTGGGGACTTCTGAGTGCTTCCTTTAATTCCTCTAAGGCCTTCTAGCATTGGGGAGTCCAATAGGCAGCCGTATAGCTTTTGCCCTTTTTTATACACTTAAAGAAGGGAAGGCATTTGTCAGAAGATCGAGATAAAAATCAGCCTAAAGAGGAAATTTTGCCAACTAATGATTGCATCCTTTTTAGTGTACTTGGTCGTTCCAAGGCCACAATCACCTGAATCTTGTCAGGGTTGGCTTTGATTCCTCTGCTGGAAACCAAGAACCCTAGGAATTTCTCAACTGTAACTCCAAATACACACTCTCGGGGTTCAGGCGAAGGCGGGTGTTCCTTAAGACATGGAACACTTCTGCCAAATATTCTAACTGTTGAGGGAAGTTTGATCCCTTCACCAACATATCATTTATGTACTCTTCAAACGATTTTCCTATTAAATGAGAAAAAATCATATTTATAATGTGTTGGTAATTTTCTCGAACGTTTTTCAAGCCAAGGGACATGACTCTGTATTGAAACAAACCCCTATCTGTTATGAATGAGGTATGAGGTCTGTCTGTTAGAACAAGGCTGATCTGGTGGTACCTGCTGTAAGCGTCTAAGAATGACATGTGGGATTGACCACTGTAGGAGTCTACCAGAGTGTCCACCCTTGGTAAGGGGAATTCATCCATTGGGCAAACTTCATTTAGGTTGGTGAAGTCTACGCACATTCGCCATTTCCGTTGGCTTTCTTCACTATGACCACATTTGAGAACCATGTCAGCTACAAGGACTCCTCGATGAAGCCAGCTTCAAGGAGCTTCTGGACTTTACCTCAACTGCTTGCCACTATTTGGCTGACTTGTACCTATGCGCCTGTTTGATTGCCTGGGCATCTGCCTGAATATTGAGGTGGTGTTGAATTAGGGGCGGGTCCACCCCCGGCAAGTCATTGGAGGACCAAGCAATACGTCCGCATTGGTCTTGAGTAGGAGTAACAACTCCTATTCCTCGGAGGGATCAAGGTCCGCTTCGACCTTAACAAGCTTGGTAGCGTCATCAGGATACAGCTGGATACCATGGCTGAAGAGCCTAGCTGGAGTTTTGAAGTTGTTGGTGAATTAGTTGGATTTGTTTCCAGCTAGATCGCTTGGACTTGGCTTCTCTTCTTCCCCCATTTCTGTTTGTTGGGGGGTCTTTGTTAAGACCATGACATCAAACGTCTTTTAAGATGTCTGAGAGTTGGTCCAGACGTCTGGTAAGATGTCTGGACGCCTTCCCAGACGTCTGGAAATTAATTTTTGTGGCATACGATTGCGAGTCTGCGCGTATGTGCGCGCAGACTGACCCCCCGCCCTCTTTTCTTCTCTCTCTTCCCTCCCCATCCTGCAGCGCCTTCTTTTTCTTTTCTCTCTCTCCCCCGACGCCTTCAAATAGCCTCTCTTCCCCCTTCCCTCTCCCTCACCACCACTCCACTGTCTCCTCCTTCTTCTTCCTGTTAGCATGAGAGTGCGAGAGCGAGGGCACAGTTGCTGCCGGGTGCGCGTGGGGAGGTGTAGCAGGAGGGAGAAGAGGTGGAGCGCGTGAGGAAGAGAGGGCGAACTAGTCGGAGCTGCCAGGGCCGACCGACGGGTGCACGCAGTAGGGGCGTAGTGCTGGGGAGGTGCTGCTGCAGCTCAGGCAGTAGGCGAGCGCGACGCGGCGCAGCCGTGCGCAGCAGGCGGAGGGCAAGGAGGTCCTGATTCTGAGAAATTTTCCCAGAATCAGACGTCTGGACCTACGTCCAGGCGACACGGGAGACGTCTGGAGGAAGATCCAGACGTCTGAAAGGTACAATAATTCTTTTCTCCTTCCTTTCGCGGGTACGGCCATGCAGGCCATTCCGCCGAGGGTTCTGCCTCATTGACGTGTTAGGGACGGTTGCGTACGCATGCAGGTTTCGTTCGGGAAGGCTCAAGGGCACGCCCTCCCACATAGATTAGACGTTTGGGCACAACACCAGAAGGCGGGAAGGGTCTCTAGACGTCCGGAGTGATAGTCGGATGTCTGGAACTAGGTCCAAACAGTTCAGCAGGATCTTGGACGTCTGAAGAACAGCGCAGAAGTGTGGTATGATCTGAACCATCATTTAAGACGTCTGGAAGGTGTTCCAGACGTCTGATTTGGGGCAGAATTGTCGTATTTGACCCGTTTAGGGTCCGTTCGAAGTCCGATTTCCACGTTTCAAATTTCATTCTTCTCAGAATTAGTTCCTCTACTTGTTTAAAGTACTTGTATCATGTTCTGAGTAGTTCCTTATGTTTGATCCTTGTGTTAGGATCTCGTTCTGTTGCGGATCTGGGGGTTGCGGAGGCACGTGGACATGCCGATCACGCCCCCATCACTCCCGATTTTGCGGGTAGAGTGGCTTCCCTTGATTATTTATCAACATTAATGCACTTGTGAGATAAATAATAGATTCTAGGATATGGCATGAATCCTAGGACTTGAAAACTAGATTGAATGAGAGATCCTAGGGTATGGCATGAATCCTAGGACTGGAAAACTAGATTGAATGATAGATCCTAGGGTGTGGCATGAATCCTAGGAACAGAAACACCGAAACGTATGTCATGAATACACGAATTGCAGTATTGGAAAAGTAGATGGAACAATGCTAATTTCCTGTAATTGGATAACAACTGCTTGTATATGAATGTATATTAATTATTGGAAACACGGGCTATATGAGAATAAAAACTGAAACGATGAAACATAAATTGGCTTGGCTAGAGAAATATGAGTATGAACCCTACGGGGAATTAGGAGTAGAGCTCCTGAAAGGTAAATGGAATAGAATTGGGGAAGTGAGCTGGCCCTTGAGTACGGAGTACCAAGGAGAGAGACTTTTCCCCTTATTTAGTGCAGAGCGGAGCTAGCCGCCCTAGGGACTCGGGGTTAGGTCTGGCCACTTTGTACCGACTTTTGGCCCTTGCGTACACAGTACCGGGGAGAGCTACTAGTGTAGGGAGAGCGCTAGCCACCCCACGGGCCTCGGGGTTCTGCTAGCTGTCCTACACCGACTTGTTAGGCCCACTGGGCAAATCAGGGTAGTCAAGCGAGGGTGCGCGGACTGTGGAGGGGCAAGACCCCTGTTTGGTTACTGTGGAAGGGTTGGACCCCTGTTATTGAGAGGGCTCTGCCCTATACTGCTTCCGTGTTGTGCTTTGGGGCGCACCCGTTAGCGGAAACGACTGACCGCGTGTCAGTGTGGGGTAGCTACCTGTGCGTTTATTGCGTGTGCCGTAGTCACCGTTACGTCTGTCAGTGACCTTGGGGTGGTTGACTGAGGGTAGGACCACCACGGGGGACTCTCCCGGCCAGGAGAGCACCACGTGCTACTTCTACTTTTAAGAAAAGACTGCAATCAAGATCTTTCCCACGAGGAACATTCGAGATCAAGAGAAAGATCTGAGGAATAATTCAAGAATGAGTAAATAGAAAATAAAGAAAGAAATTAAAAATAATAGCTACTTGTCCACCTTACTATTTTTCTTAACTAGTTGGTTGCCACTCTACTCAGTGTTTCGCTGACGTGTCACCTTTGTGACCTTTTTAGGACCAGGTGTTGAGCAGCCAGAGCATGCGGCTGCAGAGGATGCTGGGCCTAGTAGAGCCCAGTAGTTTTACTTGTGTTGTACCTACTATACCGTTTCTTCTGTTGTAGTGAGTATTTTCTGTTACAATTGTACTCTTTTATTTGTAAGCATCATGTTTATGTACCTGTTTAATTCTCTACTGTTGTGGTGGTGTGTACTGTAGTAGTTCTTTTCTTTACTGCTGTACTTTTGTTATTGTTAGTTACATGCATGATGAATGTGATTTATTTTACTGCTCTTTTGGTTACTTTCTTGTTGGACGACTGGGTCTTGGGATCAGTCGTGTCGGTCCGATTCTTGTGTCTCGTAATGATTCGGGAATCGGGTCGTAATAAGATGGTATCATAGCAAGGTCGTCCCGAGAAGTGAACCAACTGGCTGGAAAATAACCAATTCATGTGCCTGTAACTAGAGTAGCCACCACAACGTATCTTTTGACATCTGTTCTTGGACTTCGCCGTTAGATATCGATTCGTATTGACGTCTTCTTCTGTTTCGTGTTTGCGTCTCCTTGCAGGTGATGCCTTGACGAGGAGGTAGCGAGGCAGGCCGTGGGCGCGGCCGAGGATGAGGTCGGAGAGGCGGGCGCGTCGAGCCCGATGCCTTAGTGGACCAGCCACTGCTTCCGGGCATTCAGGCCCAGGACCTCACCCAACTGATACGGGATATCGTGCGAGAGGAGCTCCACCAGCCGCCACGAGCGCCTCTCCCTAGGGTTGCGGAGGGGGAGTCCTCTATGGGACCAAGCGACGGACATGGCGCTGGACGCGGGGGAGGGGATGGGCCTCCACCGCCCCCACCTTCCTCCGGCACTTCCGAGCACCAGGCTTCTTTACCTGGAGGCGCACCAGCATCTCCACTTCAGCGTCATTTTGAGCTTTTTGGACAGTTCCGGAAGCTGAAGCCCCCCTAATTCAAAGGGGATGAGGACCCGACTGAGGCGGAGGATTGGCTCGAGCAGATCGAGAAGGTTTTTGACACCCTTCGCCCCTCTGTGGAGTGTCGCGTGGCCTTTGCCATGTACCAGCTGGAGAGCGCGGCACACAGGTGGTGGAGGGCGGTCAGGGGTTAGGAGAGGGACGAGCCGACTTGGGACTGGTTCGTTACCATCTTCTGCGAGCAGTACTTTCCCCAGACGTGGTGGGACTAGAGGAGGCAGGTGTTCCACACTCTCTACCAGGGGACGATGACCGTGAGCGCATACCGTATGCGTTTCCTTGAGCTGTCTCATTTCTCAGCGATAGCCGTGGCTACTGAGGAGGAGCGCCTTTGGAGGTTCACCGAGGGGCTCCAGCCTACGATTCGGGGGTATGTCAAACCCTTGAAGCTGCCTACGTTCTCGAGGGTGGTGGAGGCAGGTATGACGTACGAAGAGACCAACCCATCTGCGCGAGACATTGACAACGGGCGAAAATCGGCCCTATCAGCCATACTTCTCACAGGGCCGACGAGAGAGGAGACACGTGGCGCCCGTAGGAGAGCCGTCACGTTTTGCAGGGCCATCAGTGGCCTTTGGGGGCCCCCGACAGGGGCCAGCTGCTAGCATCGAACCCCTACCCAGCCGACAGCAGGGACCCACTGAGGGCAGGAGTCGAGTCCCCCTTTGCTACCAGTGTGGCCAGCCGGGCCACATCAGGAGGGACTGCCCGTCTAGGGCAGGAGGTCAGCAGATGCTTCCCGCACCAAGCACTGGGGGACGAGTAGGAGGTCGCGGGTTCTAGGGGCGAGGAGGAGGACAGCAGTAACGGCGAGGGTACCGGCCAGCGGCTACCCATCCGACGCAGAGTGTGGTTGCTTTGTCCGCACCTAGGGCTAAAGGGCGTATCAACGCCCTGACACAAAGGGATGCCAGAGCTTCAGGATCAGTGGTGGCAGGTATGGTTTCAGTTTCCGGCAGACTTGTTTACACGCTTTTCGATTCCGACGCTACGCAATCGTTCGTTACGGCCAGTTTTGCGATTAGCTTGGGGCAGGACTGTATGTTGTTAGAGGATCCGTTCGTGATTAGAGGTTCGAGTGGTCAGCTGTTTGTAGCTGAGGAGGTATACACAGGTTGGGAGGTCAGTGTTGGGGGACACAACCTTCCCGCTGACCTGATTATGATATAGATGGAGGACTTTGGCGTAATTCTGGGGATGGACTGGCTGTCCGCTTACCATGCCTTGGTGGACTGCTTTGAGAGGAAGATCGTCTTCTCCATACCGGAGTTGCCTTCTTTTGAGTTCCACGGGCAGCTAGTGGACGGAGGCTTCAGGTGCATTTCTGCACTTCGGGCGGCGAGACTTTTGAGCCAGGGGTGTGAGGGCTTCCTAGCTTGTGTGGTGGCGGAGCCCAGCCCTGTGGCAGACTTTCAGAGTATCCTGGTGGTCAGAGAGTACCCCAACGTGTTCCTAGACGAGTTGCCAGGACTACCGCCCGAGAGTGAGATCGAGTTTGAGATCTCACTGGTACTGGGGACCAGCCCCATCTCCACGACACAGTACAGGATGACACCACTTGAGCTGTGAGAGCTCAAGTCTCAGTTGCAGGATCTTTTGGAGAAAGGCTTTGTGAGGCCCAGTGCGTCTCCCTGGGGAGCCCCGGTATTGTTCGTAAAGAAGGATGGTATCCTATGCCTTTGTGTGGACTATAGGCAGCTGAATAGGGTCACCATCAAGAACAGGTATCCATTGCCGAGGATCGATGACTTGTTTGACCAGCTGCGAGGTGCCACAGTGTTCTCCAAGATCGACTTGAGGTCTGGATACCACCAGTTGAGGATCAAGGAGGCAGACGTCTCCAAGACAGCTTTCCGCACCTAGTACAGACACTACGAGTTTCTGGTCATGCCATTTGGATTGACCAATGCCCCCGCTGCCTTCATGGATTTGATGAACCGGGTATTTAGACCGTACTTGGATCAGTTTGTGGTGGTATTCATTGATGATGTGCTCATCTATTCTCGAGATCAGACGCAGCATGGATAGCACTTGCCCCTGGCGGAGTTTGCATATAACAACAGTTATTACTCGAGCATCGGCATGGCACCCTACGAGGCTCTGTACGGACGGAGGTGTTTGGCACCCTTTTGTTGGGTTGAGGTGGGGACCAAGTGGGAGGTTGGCCCCCGGCTGATCCGGCAGAGTCAGAAGGTGATCGAGCAGATCTACAGGCGACTCCGCACTGTTAGGAGTAGACAGAAGAGCTATGCAGACTGGAAATGCACAGAGGTACAGTTTGAGGTTGGGGACCACGTCTTCCTTCGCGTTTCACCCATAAAGGGATTGCAGCAGTTCGGGGTGAGAGGGAAGCTTGCGTCGAGGTTCGTGGGACCCTTTGAGGTCTTGGAGTGGGTTGGACCCGTTGCTTACAGGCTTGCCCTCCCTCCCCAGCTTTCTGGTGTGCACGACGTGTTCCACGTGTCCAACCTCAGGAAGTACGTCGCCGATCCCAGTCACATCCTGAGCCACGAGAGCGTTGAGGTGGGTGATGACCTGACCTACCCCGAGTGGCCAGTGCAGATTCTCGACAGAGCTGTCTGGAGTCTGAGACGGAAGCAAGTACCACTGGTGAAGGTTTTGTGGAGGAGCCAGCGGTACGAGGAGGCCACCTGGGAGCCTGAGGCGGCGATGCAGGAACGGTACCTGGAGCTCTTTGAGGGTACGTCTTTTCAGACCGGCTTCGGTCCTCTTTGAGTTTGTTATGCATATATCGTTCTTTTCCGCACTCTAGTTAGCACAAGTTTTGGGGATGAAACTTCCTTTGAGTTTGTTATATTGTTAAGATCACGACATCAAACGTCTCTTAAGATGTCTGGGAGTTGGTCCAGACGTCTAGTAAGACGTCTAGACGCCTTCCTAGATGTTTGGAAATTAATTTTTGCGGCGTACGATTGCGAGTCTGCACACATGCGCGCGCAGACTGACCTGCCGCCCTCTTTTCTTCTCTCTCTTCCCTCCCCATCCTGCAGCGCCTTCTTTTCTTCTCTCTCTCTCTCCCCCGGGTCCTTCAAATAGCCTCTCTTCCCCCTTCCCTCTCCCTCACCACCACTCCACCGTCTCCTCCTTCTTCTTCCTGTTAGCGTGAGAGTGCGAGAGCGAGGGCAGCAGCTGCTGCCAGGTGCGCGAGGGGAGGAGGAGGTGTAGAGGGAGGGAGAAGAGGTGGAGCGCGTAAGGAAGAGAGGGCGAACTTGTTGGAGCTACCAGGGCTGGTCGACGGGTGAGCGCAGTAAGAGCGTAGCGTTGGGGAGGTGCTGCTGCAGCTCAGGCAGCAAGCGAGCGCGGCGCGACACGGCCGTGCGCAGCAGGTGGAGGGAGAGGAGGTCCTGATTCTGGGAAATTTTCCCAGAATCAGACGTCTAAACCTACGTCCAGACGACGCGGGAGACGTCTGGAGGAAGATCCAGACGTTTGAACGGTACAATAATTCTTTTCTCCTTCCTTTCGCAGGTACGGCCATGCAGGCCATTCCGCCGAGGGTTCTGCCTCATCGACGTGTTAAGGACGGTTGCGTACACGTGCAGGTTTCGTTCGGGAAGGCGCAAGGGCACGCCCTCCCACACAGATCAGACGTCTGGGCACAGCACTAGACAGCGGGAAGGGTCTCCAAACGTCCAGAGTGATAGTCGGACGTCTGGAACTAGGTCCAGACAGTTCAGTAGGATCCTGGATGTCTGAAGAATAGCGCAGAAGTGAGGTATGATCTGAACCATCGTTTAAGACATCTGGAAGGTGTTCCAGACGTCTGATTTGGGGCAGAATTGTCGTAATTGACCCGTTCAGGGTCCGTTCGAAGTCCAATTTCCACGTTTCAAATTTCGTTCTTCTCAGAATTAGTTCCTCTACTTGTTTAAAGTACTTGTATCCTATTCTGAGTAGTTCCTTGTGTTTGATCCTTGTGTTAGGACCTCGTTCTATTGCGGATCTAGGGGTTGCGGAGGCACGTGGACCTGCCGATCATGCCCCCATCACTCTCGGTTTTTGGGTAGAGTGTCTTCCCTTGATTATTTATCAACATTAATGCACTTGCGAGATAAATAATAGATTCTAGGATATGGCATGAATCCTAGGACTTGAAAACTAGATTGAATGATAGATCCTAGGGTATGGCATGAATCCTAGGACTGGAAAACTAGATTGAATGATAGATCCTAGGGTGTGGCATGAATCCTAGGAACAGAAACACCGAAACATATATCATGAATACACGAATTGCAGTATTGGAAAAGTAGATAGAATAATGCAAATTGTCTGTAGTTGGATAACAGCTGCTTGTATATGAATGTATATTAATTATTGGAAACACGGGCTATATGGGAATAAAAACTAAAATGATGAAACATAAAATGGCTTGGCTAGAGAAATATGAGTATGAACCCTACGGGGAATTAGGAGTAGAGCTCCTGAAAGGTAAATGGAATAGAATTGAGGAAGTGAGCTGGCCCTTGAGTACAGAGTACCAAGGAGAGAGACTTTCCCCCTTGTTTTGTGCAGAGTGGAGCTAGCTGCCCCAGGGACCCGGGGTTAGGTCTGGCCACTTTGTACCGACTTTTGGCCCTCGCGTACATAGTACCGGGGAGAGCTACTAGTGTAGGGAGAGCGCTAGCCACCCCACGGGCCCCGGGGTTCTGCTAGCCGTCCTACACCGACTTGTTAGGCCCACTGGGCAAACCAGGGTAGTCAGGCGAGGGTGTGTGGACTGTGGTGGGGTAAGACCCCTGTTTGGTTACTGTGGAGGGGCTGGACCCCTGTTACTGAGAGGGCTCTTCCCTATAATGGTTCTGTGCTATGCTTTGGGGTGCACCCGTTAACGGAAACGACTGACTGCGTGCCAGTGCGGGGTAGCTACCTGTGCATTTATCATGCGTGTCGTAGTCACCGTTACGTCTGTCAGTGACCTTGGGGTGGTTGACTGAGGGTAGGACCACCACGGGGGACTCTCCCGACCAGGAGAGCACCACGTGCTACTTTTACTTTTCGGAAAAGACTGCAATCAAGATCGTTCCCACGAGAAACATTCGAGATCAAGAGAAAGATCTGAGGAATAATTCAAGAATGAGTAAATAGAAAATAAAGAAATAAATTAAAAATAACAGCTACTTGTCCACCTTACTGTTTTTCTTAGCTAGTTGGTTGCCACTCTACTCAGCGTTTCGCTGACGTGTCACCTTTGTGACCTTTTCAGGACCAGGTGTTGAGCAACCAGAGCATGCGGTTGCAGAGGGTGCTGGGCCTAGTAGAGCCCAGTAGTTTTACTTGTGTTGTACCTACTATACCGTTTCTTCTGTTGTAGTGAGTATTTTCTGTTACAATTGTACTCTTTTATTTGTAAGCATCATGTTTATGTCCCTATTTAATTCTCTACTATTGTGGTGGTGTGTACTGTAGTAGTTCTTTTCTTTACTGTTGTACTTTTGTTACTGTTAGTTACATGCATGATGAATGTTGTTTATTTTACTGCTCTTTTGGTTACTTTCTCGTTGGACGACTGGGTCTTGGGATCAGTTAAGTCGATCCGATTCTCATGTCTCATAGGGATTCGGGAATTGGGTCGTAACAGTCTTGGCTCCATGGATCGTTCCAACTTGATCCTTAAGAGTTCATGCCCGATCGTTTGATCCCCGTGTACTATTTCTACTCCTCGAGGAGTTTGGAATAGCATGAATTGGAAATAGGAGGGGATCAGGTGGAAGGAATGGGTTTTTGGGTGGCCGATGATGCCGTCAAATGCCGCCGTTAACCCGGCCACTATGAACATGGTCGTCCTATTGAGATGCTTGTCCCCGTCATAAATGGTCAAGGGAATGCTGATCTCCCCTTTTGGCATCAACTTATAATTGTCGAACCCTACGACCAGGTGAATTGTTGGGAAGTGGTGCTCTTCTTTGAAGCCCAACTTAAGTTGTGTCCTTAAAAAGAGGACATTAACGGCGTTGCCTTCGTCCACTAAGAGTAGGTTAGGCAGAGAGGCGAACATCCTAGAGGCTGCTTGCTTGACGGAACCTCTCTCACCCCACTGAAGAGTGGGGAACGCACTGTGAGGCGCTGATCTGGAGGGAGTGACTTGCTAACTTGGGGCGACGCTGACCCCAACAATGACCTTGACCTCCGCGCCCGTGAGTTCATGTGGCAGGAGATGAGCATTCTGCGATAATGCAACCATTGCCGGCAGGACCTAGCGGTGGTACTCTATCGGGGGAAGCGAAGGAGATACTGCTTGCTCGATCTGACGGGCCGTTCACCCATCTGGTTCCTAGTCCGCGGCATGGACCATGTTGACTCCTCGAAGCTGTTGGAGCTTTTCCTTGTGGTAGTCTTTTGTACCCTCCATGGGTCTCTTATCGTTGTCTTGGCTCTATTTCGCTTGGTGAAATGGGCCATGTTTCCGTGTCGAATCTAGGATTCGATGTAGTCGCGCAGATCCCGACAGTCTTCAGTAGCATGCCCCCGAGCCCTATGGTACTTGCAGTAGGGCTTGGACTCAACCTTCTTCTTTAGAGGCTTTGGTGGGGGTAGTAGGTCTTTATCCGTGGACCAGACCTCCGCCAACACGTCCACCTAGTTCATGGCAAGGGGAGTGTATTCTTCAAAAAACTCTTGCCTGGGTTGACGGGGTCTGTTGTTTTAGCCCTTAGTAGGCTGGTCGCTTCTATGATCTTGGAAGTTAGCCTTTCGCTTGTTGAAGCGAATGCCTTCACGGGTGGATATGGGAGCCGGCTTTCCTGAGGTCCTCTTCTCTTCAATGGGACTGAGATCGTCTCTGTTTCCTTCTGCTAGCTGGCTACAGGAGCGGAAAGAGTTGTCCTGTTCCGCGAACCTCATAGCCCTGTCCCACAACATTGCCATATCTATAGGCAGGAAGTCATCGATTTTATACCAAAACCTCTAGGTCAGGACAGCTGACTTGAAGTATTGGATGGCTATGGCATCGTGGGGCCTCTTGCACTTGAAGTATTGGGCCTTGAATCGATCCAGGTAGGACCAGAAAGATTCATTCTTTCTCTACCAGATTTCCAACAGCCTTTCTGGGTTGTCTCTAACCCTTTGCTACTTTGCAAAGTACTGGCATAACTTATCTGCCAATTCTTGGAAGTAGGTGATCTGTCTGATAGACAGCTCATTAAACCACTTATGGGTCGTACAAGATAGATAAGATGGGAATACCCAGTAGAGTACTCTGTCTGGGCTGCCATGCACTAACATCACCTAGCGGTAGCTCCCGACGAAGCTATTGGGGTTCACCGACCCATCATATTGGGCCATAAGGGGCTACTTGAATTTCTTCGGCACGGGGGTTGTCATCACCTCTGTGAAGGGGTAGGTGGTGACGTAGGCACGTGGTTGTATACCCCTCATTGCCCTGGTGACCTAGATGATCTCGGGTATCGAGCCTCTACCGTTGGTTGCCAAGGGTTGAGCCTTGGACTTCTCCCCTTGTGAAGGCGGGCGGGGAGCTTTTGGCTGGCTAAGAGGAACTTCCCCTTTCTAGCTACTGAGATCTCGTTCTAGCTTTTCGAGTTGTTCGCATAGGCAAGCATTCTCCTCTTCTACTGTACAACGCCACTTTAGTTATTCATCTTCAGGGCTCAGACTTTGGGGCTCTTCCAGATGGATTTTGCCTAACTCCTTGATATGCTTGATCTTAAGGAGTTTGTTAGCGACAGACTGCTGTTCAGCCTTCAGAGCCGTCAGTCTAGCCTAGTACTATTTTTCCCTTGCTTGCATCTCGAGGAGTGGATCCCACCCAGGAACCTCAAGTAATCGGCTAGGTTGAGTCGACTTCTCCTTACTGGGCCTGGTGGGCTGGGGACATTTCTTGGACACTGAGACACTCAATTCTGCCTATGTCGGTACCTTTTCAGGATCATCGTGAGAGGAATTGTGAGTTGTAGGGGCCATTGCTGAGATTTGGAGTACGGAAATGGTATCGAATGATAATCATTTCCCACAGATGGCGTCAATTGATCGGGCTCCTTTGTAAACAAAGGATCCGACTCAACAATCACACACAAGCAATCACAGAAAAGAGATAAGAGAGTTGGTGACCCAATTTCATCACAAGAGGCGTACATTTGGGGGGAGGGCAGTGCTCGAATTTGTACTAGAATTAGCTGTAGTACAAAGTCTCCAGTTTTCTCTCTCCCAGATTGCTTAAAGAGGACCTTCAAGGGTCTCTCTTCCCTATTTATAGTATAGAAAATATCCTAACAATGTAAGATCTTCCACAACGGTCCTCGCGGATTAATAGCGCTGGTAACACCATCGTTATTGCCGACGTGGGCGTAGTGGACGTTATCACCACCTCTTTGACTCTAGTCAACCCAAGTCCTTCAGTAGGTCTGTCCTATCTAGATCCGCCTGGATAAAGGTAAGTTGAGATTCGTTTGAGCATAGGCAGGTCCAGTAGAGTCGGATCTAATTTTTTGCCCAGTATCTGGGTAGCCCATCCTCTTTTGGCTTCGTGCAGAGTTTTAAGTCCGAGGATGCTTTTTGTACCTCATTAGGTAAGCATCATTGATCTGCCTTTCCTCTATGGTCTGAGGCACGTAGCAGGTTACCCTTTTATTAATACACTTTAATTGAGGATTAGGAATGCATCGTAGTACAGTCGACAAAAAAGAATCCACACTTAAAATTTATAATCTCAAAATTGAAAGTATATTCTGAGGTTGTCTCCAGGAGCAACTAAAATGCATGAATACTACCATCAAGATTTTTTTCCTTTTTGATTAAGCTCAGGAACATGATTCAGTTGATTACTCTTTTCTTATCACCAAATGCAATTCAACAATATGCAAATCAATCGCTCAATGCAAACACGGAGATTGTATCTCAATTAATGCTAAAGTGAAGATAATCACTAAATATGATTAAATACTAAATGTTCCACATTGATAATGTCTGAATATAGCAATTGAACCACTAGATATCCAATACAAGCAAATCATCAACTAAGTTAATCAAAATCACCAATCAATCCTTGAGATTAGAGCTTTTCTTGCAATCAAATCCCTGTAAATCCTTCTTTGTTGCGGATGGGTCCCTATCTGGCTTGCAGGAGCACGGGCTCCTTTCCTCCTCTTTGCGAGCTGCAAGCAGGATTGAAGGAGTTCGGCAGGGGGCGCATGGTGGAAGAAACTCCTCACAAACAAGATGCACGGCTCCCGAGATCACCATAAGGCCTTCGATGGTGATTGGGGGTCACAAAGACATCGAATGGCAGTGGCCGGTTGTGAGGAAGATGGTGGTGGCAGGCAAGGTAGGATGTGCGTGGGAGAGAGCCTCAGCTTCAACCAAAGGGTCAAGAGGCTCTGTGGGACCTTGCTGAAGGTGTTGGAGATGGTGACTTGGTGAGAGGAGGGCGGTGGTGGCCGGACAGAGTCAAGGAAGGTGGCGGATGGTGGTGGTGTTCGGTGGAGTGTTGTAGGCATGGGAAGCCCAAATTGATTGAGGCTTTTGCTCGGGATGATGTAGCGGAGCTTTATGGGTAGTTGGTGACGAGGAAGGAGGACTGGCGGTCGTGATTGGAAGCTACCGGAGTGGATGTTGAAGCTTAGCCGGATGTGAGGGAGATGACAACCTCTGGCGAGCCTTGCACGTTAGAACATAGCCTTGCGGCCCCAATCAAATAGTTGGGAAGCTCCGGCAGACTACGTCAAAGCTAAGCCCTCTAGAAATTGCGGGTGAGGGGGTATGGTTGAGCTTCTCGAAGAAGCTCCTCCACCGTCAGGTGGTGGCGATAGGGAGGAAAGAGGAGACTATGAACAAAGCTGTAAAGCTCTAGATATCTAATTAATATCCTAACTAAACAAAGCGCTAACCTAATTTGAGGAAAGTAGGAAGAGAAGTACCTGTCGTAGAAGGGATGACGAGGAAGAAGGAGGTGAAATTGAAGCGGAAGAGGGACAGGAGGTCGTGAAGCTTTGCATGAAGCTCAGTAGGAAGACGAGGAAGATCCCTCTGCTTATTGTACATGGCAGAGCATGACGAGGTGACTTGGAGGAGCTTTGAGGTGCATTAACGGCTATGGCTGAAAAAGAAAGAAGAGATTTTTGGCCAAATTAAGCACACCCCATCCTTAGTTGCATTTGAGGATTTATAAAGAGACTATCCGCACATAGAATCGAGTCAATTTTGCAAGGATTAGGTGCCACATTAATGGGTTTTTCAACCCAGAAATCTGGTCGAATTGGAGGTTGAACATGCCATTTCAAGGCTTGAGATCTTCCTTACGAAGTTGGTCTTGATATGAGGATCAATCCCACCAAGTTTTGTGGGATTTGATCGTGATTCAGGCCTCCAATTGCTGCTGCAAATCCGCGACCAAGGAGAAGCTTTTCTCCTGCTCAAGCTGCTTGGAGAAGGAGGTTCAATTGAGGAAGATGATTGCAGGGACTCGATCGCAAGATATTTCTAAACTTAAGTGGTCTTTGCAAGAATCAAAAACTAGGGGAGCAAATTGCAAACTGATAAACTCCAGTTTATCATCATTCTTATGCATTAAAACAAACCCAGCTCTTAGGATTTTAACTCCACAAACGGGTTTTTGGGGTGCATTTAGGCATAAATTAAGTTAGGCATGCATTATACTTTTTATTGTATTTTTGATGTGTTTATTTGAGTGTTAGGGTTAATCAGATTGTCAAATCCACTGAACCCTAGCACTCAGGAAGGCAACTGGTGAATGAGAAGCTCAAACCAGCTAGGACTCAGCCTAATCCAGCTTACCATAGTTGGATACCAGCTCACTTGGACTAGGGTTAGCCCATTCTAGCTCCATTCAGCTCATCCCATCTGAATGACAGCTCAAGATAGCTCATCTTAACTCACTCTAGCTCAAATCAGCTCAGATCTAGCTCAACTTAGTTGAGTCTTGGTCATCTTAGCTCCCATCAGTTCACTGGGAGTTCTAGCTAGCTCAGCTTAGTTGACTGCAGTCCACCCCAGCTCAAGTCCAGCTACCTCCAGCTCTACTCAACTCAAGCCAGCTGAAGATGACTTCACCTAGCTCAGGCCAGCTCAAGTCCAGCTCCCGGGGACTCCGCTTAGCTCAACTTAGTTGAGCTAAGCTACCTTAGCTACTCCAGTTAGCTAGGTCCTCCCCGGGAAGATCAGACCTAGCTCACCTCAACATACCTTAGCAGAAGCCAGCTTACTTTAGCTTGGCTTAATAGCTAGTAAAGAACTAGCAAGCTAAGACAGCTAAAGTAGCTCCGTGCCATCTTCTTCAGCAGCTACTAGCTCTAGTTCAGCTCCAGGCATCTCTTCCTTATCTCCTCTCCTCAAACCCTAGTTCCAGATACCTCCTCTACTATACTACTAGCTAAGCTAGCTTAGCTTAGCTTAGCTACACCTCAGCTTCCTTTCCCATCCACTACCCTAAAACCCTACCTAACTAGCTCCACCAAGGAACCTAACTTAAGTCCCCTTAAGCTACCTCCACCTCCACTCCATGTTGGCACCAACCCTAGCCAGCTCTTCACCTCTCAACCACCACCAAGGGGGCACCACATGTTGGCACCAAAACACCCTCCTTAACCACCATCAAAATGGCGCCAACCCAACTCCACATCACCATCCTACACATTGTCAACCAACCCATCTCAACCCTTGATTTTTGGTGCCAAGAACACCTCCTTCTAGAAGCCATTTTGGCGTGAAAAATAGGTGTCCTTCCACCCCATGCACACACACCAAAAGCCACCTTCAAACCCCCTTCACATTCCCTTGGTTGGCGCCATTAAACCCTCACCATTGGATCCTTAACCACCTCCCATCAAGCCATCCTAACCCTCCACCTAAGGCCATGCCAACCACCACCTTCCTACCCTATATATACCCCATCTAACCAACACCATATGATCATCCTCCATTTAGTTAATTTCTACCCTACACCCACCATAACCCACGACCAAGGAAGGAGAAGAAGAAAAAAAGATTAAGGGGGCACCCTACCTACCCCCTTGATGCCTTCTTTCTCTTCTCTCTTCTTCCTTGTGCCACACCAAGGAGGAGACTCTCTACATTAGGAGGACGGCCAGGCATTGGAGGAGAGATTAGGGTGATGCATGCCCACCCTTGGAGGAGAAACAAAGGTGGAAGCTTCCACCTTGGAGGAGCATAGGGCACGCCCCCTCCTTTTTGGGCTTGCCTGGAAAGACAACACCACCTTGGAGGAGCTGTTGAAGGAAGGAGTTGGAGGGGCCCTTTTCAAGCCTAGGAGCCACTGAGTTTGGAGCAACGATTCTCTCCTCTTAACCATCATTACAGAGGATTAGTGTTTTTGTTATTTGTTGTATTTTTTTTAGTAGTAGAAGTATTCCTCTACTAGGGTTTCTTGTGTAAAACGATTTTCCTTTTTAAAGCAAGTTACCTTCTTCCCAAATTTTTGTCGTAATTGCTTTTCTTGTTTGTAGCACTTTTTCACTCCCTCCCCCTAATTACTCTAGGCTTCCACATGCCTAGAGGGAGCTTAGGGAGAGGTAATTCTTGTCACACTAGGGTTAGCTTGTAGGTGCTAGTCTCTTTCTTGCTAACAATTCGCAAGTGCTCGTTATTTCAAAACATAAAAAATATATAATCAAAAATAAAAAAAGAAAGGTGATTTACCATGTTCAAGTAAGAGAATTGATTTTGCAAAATTTGCCTCCTTGGACGACCCTAGATACCCCTTCTATCTAGGATTACAAATTTAAAAGCGAATCGATTTTTGTGCATTACAACGATCTTAAAACCCTAATTACAAATCGCATAAAAACCTGATCACAAACTTGATCAAAATGGAATCTGATTGAGCTCAAAATTTGTGGGTAACCTAGTTTGGTTCCAAGAAATCTAATGGTAACTTTAATTTTTGGGTTTTGATAAAGTTCGATCGGTCAATTTACAATTTAACCTAAAATGTATCAATTACCTGCCTTGGCTTCTATTTTTAGTCAAAATAGGTTCATTTTGTCAAATTAAATGTTCTAAACCTTATAGAATATTTTTCAATGATTTTTAAAAAGTTTAAATTATATTTTTTTCCATCAAAAACCTTTCAATTAAAGTAAGGCCGAAATTAGGACTTTATTAATTTTAATTTAGCTATTATTTCATGAAATCTTTGAATCAATCAATGTGAGCTTACTTATTGGAAATGTGAGCTTAATTGATCTTTAATTAAGTAGAGATTTACCCATGGCTTAATTTGCATTTGTATTTTGCTTTTAAAATAACATAATTAACCAATTTTGATTCATGCTCTTCAATTCTTAATATTCTTCAGTTATTCCCTTTTAATGATTAATTAAGTTTAACCTTAGAACTTAGTCAAATTAGACTAGATATGAAGGATGATGGTGTTACCATCCCCTTTCAGCTAATCCATTACGATATTTGGGGTTCGTCTTACGTGAGTAGCTTTGTAGGCTACACATACTTTACTATGTTTATTGACGATTATGACAGATCCACATAAGTATTTCTTTTGAAGGATCAATGTGAGATCCTTCACATAGTGAGGTGATTCTTCATAGAGGTGCAGAATGTCTACTCAACCTCTATCAAGTGATAATGCCTTAGAATTCATGTAGAAGGAATTGGAGTCATTCTTTATCATGAATGACACCTTACATGCATCAGACGTCTCATGCCTAAGCTTTTTAGCAGAATGGTACTGCTGAGAGGAATCTACGACATATCATAGACATTGCCAAGATCCTTCTCGTTGTCATGAAGGTGTTGAAATAGTCTTTGGGAGATGCTATACTCATGGGCACATATCTAATTAACCTGGTCCCATCATTTGTCCTGAAAAAGGAATCCCATTGTAGTTGTTGCACCCTGTTATGGATTGACCTGTTGTTCCCCCACTATGCATTTTTGGCTGCACATGTTTTGTGCATGCCTTAACAAGACAAGCTATTCTCCTGAGTGCTTTAGTATGTATTCTTTGGTTACGGTTGCACTCAAAAGGGATACAGGTGTTATGACCCGAGAAGTCAGGGATATATTGTTATTGCAGACGTGACCTTCTTTGAGAAGGTTCTTTTCTTTTTTAAGGAAGGGATCAATATTGAGCATGTTCCTCATTAGCTGCAAACATATCATAGACAAGATAAGGAGCCTCCTACTGTTCCATTACCTATTATGTCTGCTCTTGTTTTTTTCGATTGCAGTCACATGCCCTCATAGACACAAACCTTGAGTGAGTTTGATGAGAGGCGAATTGATCGAAGGAAAGTTGTTCGTAGTTGCAGATTATATCCTATTTCCCATTTCATGACTATAGCACATTTGGATCCTTTTGTACAGTAGTTTTCCAGAGCATTACTTGGTATTGCCATTCCACAGACCCATTTAGAAGATTCATAGGAGCCTTGGTGGAAGACGGTTATGGATGCAGAAATGGAGGCTCTTACTACTCATGGCACATGAGAGCTTGTGTCATGCCCAGATGGTGTTAAAGTTGTCTATTGTAAGTGAGTTTATACAATCAAATATCTTGCGAATGGCAATATTGATAGGTTCAAGGCAAGATTGGTGGCCAAGGGTTTCACTCACACCTATGGAGTAGATTCCTTTGAGACCTTCTCTCCTGTGGCTCGATTTGCATCAATATGTGTTATTTTGTTTGTCACCATCAACAACAATTAGCTACTCTATTAGATTGACATCAAGACACTACAAAAAAAGGGATGTTTAGTGGTAAATTAAATAGTGGCATAGAATATATTTGCCACTATTACTTTTGATTTAGCAGCAAATATTATGTTTATGCCATTATAATATTTTTGTAGATGACAATTTATTTTGGTGGCAAATAGATATGCCGTTGTATGTATATTTTAGTGGCAAAAGAATTATATGCCACTATTGTTTTCGTCAACTAACAATTAGTATTCGTGGCAAAAATATTTGCCTCTAAAGTATTATTATTCTAATATTTTAAAGTAAATTAATAACAATAAAAGTTAATGCTATAAAATATTTTGATGATAGAGAAATAATATTAACATCATATGTATATAACATATTTTTGTTCTAATATTAAACATAATTTAAAGTAAAAAACTTAGAAGTCGTAAAACATTTTTATTCAATCATCACAACAAAAAAAATCTTTAGCTACACAAATTTAGCTGCGTAATTTTGATGATAAGAGAGCTGCACAAATATCTTCAGCAAAAATAGCGGAGTGGAGAAAAATTAGAGGTAGGTCAAGGATTACTTTGCCTCAAATTCATCGTGTCGAAAACAATTTATCGTGCCCTTTGCCCTCCCATATTCCAAACTACCCGCTCGCCGCTCCCCAAATACCCCTTTCAAAACCACCAGAACTCCCTCCAAATCCCCCTACCAAGAACGATCTCCCTCCTCTGAACTCCCTGACGCGGGGTGCCTCTCCCAACCTATCCACAACCGCAGCTCAAGGATCTCTCCTCCCTCTTCCTCCCCTCCTCCCTGCGCTCCTTCTTCCCTGTCTTCCACCTCCCTCGCCGCTCCCCTTCGTCTGAGCACGTCGTCTGCCACGTCTCCTCCTTCGTCACCTCCAGCTCGAACTCCACCATCCTCGACCGTTTCCTCTGAATTCCTCCTCCTCCGCTTCCTACAAGATCACCAAGTTCTGCTTCTAACAGATCATATCCGAGGTATACTTCCTTTCCTGCCCCCCATCCTCACACCCCCATCTCCCACCGCCCCCCATTGCCTACCAACTCTAGGATTAGGGTTTAAGGTTTGAGTCTCGTCGATTCGCTATCCACAGATCGTAGCGTAGCTGTCTGATAGCATGGATGTTGCCGGTGACGGATGGGGCAACATGATAGAGTGCGTGAAGCGGCGAGCGAAGGACGCGATCTCGGTGATTTGGGCCCTCGCAGTGTAGGAGGTATCGTGGTTCTCGAGTGATCTCCATTACACCGAAATCACCGATCTCCTCCTCAACATGTTCTCCCACTCTAACAACAAACGATGGCTGCAGCAACCAACCTAGTCGTCTTTCCACCACTCAACCAGTTGTGGAATATATAGAACCATCCAAACTCAATATGGGAGCCCTTTTTGTTCTCAAATCCAGAGGTGATCTGCAAATATAATTATTTATGGCATTAGATAGATAGATAGATAGGTATTCATGTCCATATGAAGATGCGCTCCTTTCTTCAGTATCTAATAACTAGCTAGTTCTGTATACATTCATACGGTGATATTAGATATCCTCTTGTAGAAAAGCATGGCCATGTTATGTGATATGTATTGTGTGCATGTGTATGGGTTCATGGTTGCACTTTGGATTCCACCTGATGACCTCCAAAGTGGAACTGATATTGTTGAGACTTCGGCTGGCATTTGCATCGGTTGGATGGGGGGCAAGGGTGCTGTGCATACTGGTGGTGGCATTGGGGACGTTCTACTCATACAACCTGCTCTCCTTTATGCCTTGGTGACGTTGTCCGGAGCCCATTGACGTAAACTTTCACATTCTATTCTACTATTTAGATTGCTTACATGTACTCGAATTCCATGGAACTTTTCCCCCTATATTTCTAATCACGTTAAAACAAACATAGTTGTAGTATCTGTAAAGTAAACCAATTTAGATCATATTAGGCTCATGAAATAAGACAATAGAATCAAACTCTAGGATTTGAATGCATGGGAAAACAATTCTTTTACTCCAGTCACATTATGACAATCCAGAAGGTGCCCAAGGTTTAATTGGCTTCTGCATGTAGGAAGTTCAAAAGACGATCATTTTTCAGATGCCTCCTTCAAGTGCAACAGCAATGGCAGTCGTTGGGAGGACACTTGATTTGAATGAGATGGTAAGGGAGGCTACATATTTGTGGCCCTTGCTACTGAATTTCCTTTTCGAAGCCTAAGGTGAGGATGAGCAAATGGCTTGTGTATTTAAGTTATTTATTTTTTGGCTATACTCTATCTTGTATTGCAAAATTAAGTAGAGGACAATTACTCTTGACAAAAGGTTGTAAACAAGTTGGGCAATGTTAGGAAGAGTGTCTGAAGACATTGAGAAAGAAATTGCTCAACAACTGTTGTAATGGCAACCCAATTGTGTTGTTGATGTTTTTAGATGTTTAGACATATGAATCGGTGGGGAAGGCTGTTATGAAGGCTCTTCTAGAAGATGGGGCATGACGCTTACCTGAAGGACATAGCATAAAGTAAATGATTGTGGCAACTCCTGGTCAGTTATTTATGGTTATCAATGAACTCTTGTTTGGCATTATTTACCAATTAGCTATAGTTTTTCTTACTTATTGTTAACGTTTAGGGATTGTTTTTGACATCTGCAAGTTTCTAACATGTACACAAGTCTCAGCAGAATTAATGATAGGCCAAAGTGAGAGCAGCAAGTGTGCGTAAATTGTTAAGTTTTGTAATAATTCTATATTTTTGACTTTCTAAAAAAATTACATTTTTCTAAGTACATACGCGTACAAGTATTGTTGCATTGAGTAATATGGTCATTGAATAACCACAACTTACGAATTTCATTTTGGATGTCTGGTTGATTTGTTAGTGGTACAGTTACTTGATGACATTACACTGAACTTTTGTTATCATTCTCAATGGTCTAGTGGTTTGCTGGCTTATTTTGTATTTTTCTTTTTTACGATTTTGGGGAGGAAAGGGAAGCCTTGGCTTTATTTTTGTCTTAGATTTTTAAAAAAAATCTTATATGTTGCTATTTCAGATATGGCATTAAGTTTTTTTTCCTAACCAATTCGCAGGTCTTTGAAGATTCCTACAAATCTGAGTTGAGTATTGTGGTCCCTGATGACATTGAAAGGTATATTTTATACTCATTATCACTTTTAGCTAAAAGCTTGTTGCTTGATCTCAACTATTGAAGATTTTCATTATTTTATAATGAAATTTATGTTAATTGTTTTGAAGATGCTAGCTGATAATCTACCAAAAAGTAGACAAATATTCTTGAGAAAATTTAGTAGTGATTGTAGTCCATAAATTTTTGGTTGATGGAATTACATTGGGTCATGGCTACAAATCTAAGTTGAGCTTAGTTGAGCTGAATTCAATTTTATTCTTTGCTGTTTTAAGGGATCATCAAGAAATATCTATGGCTTTTCCATCTATTTGGGTGGCTATGATGCTTTGATACCTTAACAAAGTTTGTACATGTTTGGTTATTTGAAGTTCATGAATAACATAGTAAACATGAGGGAAACGTTGGCGGGAAATTGTCGTTGGAAAGGATTCTTCTACGTTGACAGCTTAATGTTTCTTATCAAAAAAAGGTTGACAGCTTCATGTGCTGTGCATGTGATGGTGGTTCTTTGCTTGCAACATTGATCACTTCATCTTCAAGTTGAAATTGACAGCTATGTTGTACATATGATGATGGCTCTTTGCATGCAATATTTATCACTTCATTTCAAGTTCACTGAAATTCAGCTTTAGCAAGGATTCAAGCGCCCATGATTATATTGATTGATTGATTGTCAATCTTCACTGGACTAAATATGGAATGTTATAACTTGAAATGCTAGCTTGGGATCCAAAAATGATAGCAACTATAGCCCATATATCAAAAAATTAGCTATTGGTGTTATCTCGTTGTTCTAAATGTTAAATGACTTGTTACCAATATTCCTCCTATTGGCTAAAATGCCTGACCTTTATCACTGCACAGATAATGCTTCCAATTGCTTTGGCAATTGTGATGGCCCCAACAGATACTTCCAAGTAAAACCCAACTTCGATGGAAAAAATATTTTCCTGATGGTTTTGAAAATCAAGTATTAAGAATCTCTATTGATTTCTTGATGTATGTGGGAGTCCATTTGTGAGAGTAACACTAGAAAATTTTTTCCCTTAAGGGCAATGGAAAGGAGTTGGCAACATTTGTAATGATAGGCCCCTATCTTTGCTTTATGAGAACATTAGAGAAAGTTGGTGGAGGAATAGTGCTTTAAAAGGAAGCAACTAGTTTTAGATTTTGAAATTATTTTAAGATGGATTTTAGTGCAGTGAATGGTTAAATAATGTATTTTTAGTTTTAGATTCTCAGTGACTTCCTCAAGATTTTGAAATTTCATGGAGATGGTTAGATATATAAACTGAATGTCAAATTTAACATTCAGTGTAGTCAACAGTCACGAGTAAACATAAAACCATCATAAACATGTGCTAACCATATGAACATTTCAGAAATAATAAACCTGCTGTTGCATATTACCATTGTTATGACAATCATCATAAGTATTTAATTTATATTTTGTTATATAAGTGAATATGAAGAACAATCGGATACTAATATTGATTTTCCTAAGTATTTAATTTCTATTTTTGTTTTGTTTGCTAATCAAAGGACTATTATCCTAGTGGATGCACTTACCTATTCGGCTTTCGTGGTGATGGTCATAATTGTGAAGGTAAGATGCAATATCCATTTTCAGTTATATATCTAGTCATTTTATCTTCTGTTCATTGATGCATCTTGTTTAGTGATTGTGGTGTTTTTTAGTACATTACCTATTTTCATGGCTAATGTCTACAGAAAATGGTTAAATAAGCATCTGATCCTACCTGCATTTATTCATCTTGGACTTCATATTGATGGAGGTGTTGCTGGGGATTCAGTTAATTATGGTGCTACGTTTTAGCTTTTAATTGATGTTTGAAAGACTGAAGTTACTTGAGATAGTAACAATTTTAAGAGGTTATTGCTTTTGGTGGTTGAGTCTTTATGATTCGTTGTATTTTCCATTTTTTCCAATAATTTTTATTTCTTTCTTTGTATTACCCTTGAGAGGGGATATTTTCGTGTTGCGGTTGTTGCTACTTTTTTATATTTTTTTATTTCTGATGTATTCCCTTTAAAGAGCCCTTATTATACTTTATTATTGGGAGATAAATAAAATTGAGGTTGCCTTTATGTTTCGATTTTGTTCAAAAAAAATTATTTTTTTATTAAAGAATATTAATAATGGGAATTAAGTGATATAATAAGGTGTCATTAAAATGAATCAACAGTGGTAATTAAATAACCAAAGAAAGAGTCATTAAAGTAAATCAACAGTGGCAATTTAGAGACAAATAATTATTGCTAAATAATATTAATAGTGGTAATTAAATGGCAAAACAATATGCTATTAAAACAAATCAATAGTGACGATTAAGTGGCATAAAGAAAAATCATTAAATGAAGTATATAGTGACATTAATAGCATCAATTAAATTCCAACTAATATAATTCAATAGTGGTGAAATAGTGGTAAATAAATTGCTATTAAAGATCATTAGCAACGTTAATTATGGCAATTTAAATGACACTAAATGAAGTATATAACGACATTAATAACATCAATTAAATTGCCACTGATATAATTCAATAGTGGCAAATAAATTGTCATTAAAAAAGATCATTAGCGACAGCAATTGCGACAATTAAAGTGTCACTAATACCGATGACTTAGCGATGACTATAGAATTGCCGCTAACCTTTTAGTGACGCCAATGAGGGTGGCAATTGAGTGGTAATTATTTTAAGTGTCGGTAATTACATATAGCGGCAAATAGAAGGCCTATAGTGGCAAATATTAAATGTCACTAAAGGTTATTTTTTTTGTAGTGAGAATTCTTTCCACTACGGTGATTTGACAAAAAAAGTGCATATGCAGCAACCTTTTAGATACGAGGTTGAGAGGGAGTATATATGCAGGCAGAAGAAGGCTATATATGGTCTCATGTAGAGTCCTTATGTGACGACCTAAGCCCCATAAATCGAGTAAATCTAATGAGATCGAGTCATTAAGTACACAATATTGATCTAAACTCATGATTGCAGTCACTTAGCACATAATTGTAAAACAACAATAGCCAAATGACCAAACCATAAAGCAATAATTAAATAAAATAATGAAATATTGACCATAATGATTATTGTAGAACAAAGATCATAGATTAAAGAGATGCTTCAATGGTAATCACTTCGCTAGCTATCAAGTACACCTAAGTACGGAATCTAAGGAGATACGTTAACAAAAACTGAGTAGGCTAAAGCTAAGAAAAACATAGTATCAGAAAGAAGGGGTACTTTTTAGGTATTAAGACATTTTTTTAACCTTGTTCATTAATCAATTTATTTTATCAAGACAATGGCCATAAACTAATGCTCAATCTATGTCTCAGGCATGAGATAATTTCCACGTGACATCCTGAGAAGTAAGATCGGTATAGGATAGATACCCTCTTGGACAGGAGAATGACCTATACCTATCTTACACTGCAATTTCTCACCCTGGAGTCATTGCAAGGAGTGACGATTACATCATGTGGTGTAAACTTGTGCTAGCCTCACACGCTGAACCATAGATAACCACTCATCCATTCACCAATCAAGTACAGTAAAACAACACAAACCCTCAAGCTACGCATCCCACTATCCTACTTGGTTGTTAAGCCTAGCTATGAGTTGTAGGTAGGCTAGCAACTCCCTAACCAACCCAACCTGCCTAAAATGGATCAAAACTGCTAATGAGGTGTGGCTCATTATAGCTAAAATGCCCAAGTTAATTTAGAAATTAGGTTAAACATTATATTATTAACATGATAAAAGGGTTAAGTGTAGAAATTAAGGAAAAAGACCTAAAGCATCAAATTTAGGTTAAAAATGCATAATTAAGTCAATTAATGAGATTTCTATTCATAAATGCAAAATGACGATCCAATTGCAAATTAAACACATGTTTAAGTTCAAAAGTACAAATCAAGGGTTAAATTAACTTCTTAAATGTTCAATTGTACTCCAATAAAAATCTCATAGCATTTGGACATTAATAGGACCTTGGAACTAGTTTACATTTAGGTCCTCATGCATAACATTTTATTCACACATTTAAGTCGCAAGGACTTCTTTGAAAGTTAGAAGCGACCTTTTTGAACGACTTCAAGGATCGCTCTGCAGGGATTTTTCACTAATAGGCCTTTCTTACAATTGTTCCACCGATTCACTTCTTTATGCGCAAAAAGCCCCACACACTTGCTACTTCGCGAGGCATTGTAGCTTGTGAAGACACAAGCTACAATTGCCATTGATCTTCTTCTTCACTGATCCAATGATAGATCCATCACCATCCGTTGCGTGCCTCCATGTAAAGCTCCATTGCCTCACCTAGATCCCATCTAACAGTGGGATTCGTCTCTAATCCTTCCCGCGTACCTATCAAGCTCATCCCACTATTGGAACCCTACCTGCCTAATCTTACCTCATCGGTGCCCAGATCACTCCAATCCCTATATAGGAAGCACCTCTAAGCTCACATGCACCCATCAGCTCCTCTCCTACATCTTTTGAGTTGATCCTTTCCTTCCTTCGATTCCTCTCCTCACTCTGCCTCCAGCTCCATCACCTGGGCAATGGAGTTCCACTTCTTCGACCTCGTCTCGTCACTAAGGGTCACGTAACACTTGAAGGCGACTCTGAACTCCACTAGAGAGTTTTCCCCTCCATTGGAGTCTTCCCCCTCAATTCTTCCTTTCCATCCATTAGGTGGAGATCCTCAGGTCCTGTTCTTCCTTTTAGTGTAGGATCTCTTGCTTTCTAGGATAAGCGTAGTGATTGTTAGTGCAGTGTAGATCAATTAAAGTAGAATTAGTTAGTTAATTCACGGATTTGGTAGTTTAGGTAGGAGTAGATTAGATTAGCTCCAATTCTCCCTCCTCGATCAATTCAGATAGGAGAGGTGTTTTCGCAATCTCATTTCTTTTCACTGATCTCACTCCATATCTCATAATCCATATTCTCTGATTTCCTCACATTTTAATCATTGTTCACCCCTTCTTCAAGGCCTAATTCAGATATGGAAGTTTTGTCTTCGAGATCTAAATTCATGCCTAAAATTTGCCTGGGGAATTTCCCATTCATTCCATAAATTCACAAGGACCTCCCCGATCTATTTTAATTGAACTGATTCGCTTGATTCTTTCAGATTTGGATTTCACGCCCAATTTTGCGATTTGGAGTCAATTTGGTTTTAAACGGATTTCACGCCCAATTTTGGTTTGGTTTTAATTTTCAGATGAGCATAAACCCAAATTGAGTTGCATTTTGGATAGTTTGACCAAGGATAATCAGTGGTACTGATTTGAGGTTGAACAAGGACCCAAGTGATTTTGAGATGATCACTAAATCACCTTAAACACTAATCAATGGTGTTCAAAAAGATTATATGTTAAAGTTAAAGCCTAAAACAGGGCTACATGGATTTCTGACACATTATGCTTTCACTCTGATTTTAAAGGCTCAAATGATGTTTTTAGAGTTAAAATGAAGACATGGAGTTGTTTTGAAATGATTTCAAGTACTTAATATGATCAATTCTCTCTGCATTGTCTATAATGTAGAGTGAAGATCATATTGAGAACCTTAAAGATTTTAAAGAGTAAGAATCGATTCCACTATTTTCATGCCTTTAGAAGATGCTTTGCAATGTTTTAAGAGTTGATTTTCAGTTAATTTAAGGTTTGAAATGTTGTGGGGAGTTCCTAGCTCCTTGATCTTGTGTTTTCAATTCTGACGGGTTATAGATTTGGCTTAGATCAGACCTGACTTGGTCTGATCTAAGCCGTCTAATCTTATTTAGATAGCAGCACTTTGCTGCTGATTCTATAGCAGCAATAGCAGCTTCAGATGCTGAATTAAATCAGCTGCTGAAATTGAGCAGCAGCTACTATTTTCGCTGTAGCTGTAGTAATCTGGAAGGAATTCAGAAGGAGTTTAGGCTGCAGTTTGAGTTGATTTGAAGTTTTAATGGGATGACATTGTGTTGTAATGGTAGAACTTCATTTGTAAGCATTCATGTACAAGTTTGGACTTCAATCTTATCTGAAATAGCTTGTAAGTTTTGGTAATTAATTCACTGTCAGCATGTTCATGTGGTTAATCTATCCAAATTTATATTTCAATGGAATGTGAATGAAAATCATGTATAAATGTTGAAACAACTTTCTTGTGATATGCTGGATGTTTTGGAATGATATTACTCCTTCCCAACTCTCAAATTTGAATTTGAAGGCTTGGATTTCATGCTTTCATTACACTTGAAGCCTCTTTCGTTCTAAATTGAAATAATAGAAAAAATTCTAAAAAAATTGTAAAAAAATAAAATAAACCTGTCTTGAGTAAGCTTAGGTATTTCTTTAGGTACTTGCAAAGTTGCAAAGCATTCCGAATCTTCAGCTTAGTAAAATATACTAGCTGACGGTTCGGACTACTTTAAAACTTAACAAAAGAGCTTAATCTAAAAATACCAAAAAGAGTCCCTCTCTCTCTCATCTCACTTTCTCTCTCTCTTTTCATACCTCTATAAAACACAAAAAGATCATAAAATAAGAAAAAGTAAAAAATTGCATAAAAATACCATGTATATTGTATTTATACTTGTAAATATAACTTTATACTAAGGTATATGTAAATATTATAATATAGGCAAATAATGTACATAAATAACTTATAATTATATTATATATATATTTAAATAAGTATTTAGGTTGATTTACTGTGCATATAACTTTATTGTATAATTGTATATTAATTTATATTAGAGTAAATGTATTTATACTAAGGTAATTATAAATAAATAAGAATACTTCTATAATAGTGTCTGATACTGTACATAAATATTTAAATAAATATTATATACTATATGATATCTGTAGATTTATTTATTTATGTATTTATTGTAGGTAATTAAGTTATTAAGTTAAATAGGTAAATTATTAAGTTAAAATAAAATAAATTAGTAAATTAATTTATTACTGAAGTAATTTATACTTTACATTTATATATATTAATTTTAAATATTTTTAACCTATTTGTAATATATTTATACTTAAATAGGTAAATTATTAAGTTAAAATTAAATAAATTAGTAAATTAAGTTATTACTGAAGTAATTTATACTGTACATTTATATATATTAGTTTAAATATTTGTAACCTATTTGTAATATATTTATACTATATAATAATATTTATAACTAAATTATGTGTATAGCTATTTACAATGTGTATTTAAATGTATATAAATTAAAATAAATGTTCTAAAATAAATTAAAAATGTGTAATAAATACCTTAATATGTTAATTAACTAATTATAAAGTTAATTGAATGATTAATATATCAATTTGTACATTAATTAAGTCATTAAGCCTTAATTTAACTTACATAAATTAGTAACTTTAAGTAATTTTTAAATATAACTAATTAAGTTATTGTTCTAAATTAATTACTCAATTGAGTAAACCTATATGAGGGCTTTCTAAATATATAATTTATTTGGAATTTGGAAGTAATTAAGGTCCCCAAATTGAGGGCCAAAATCACCTTCACCGCACGCTATGCTATGCTTTGTTGCTCTCAAAGCAACGCAACAATAGTCCCACATCGTGGGATGAAAACGCCTTGCACTGGTATAAATTGAATTCACTGCGATGGCTACTCAGTTGTCACAGCGCAAGGCGCACCTAAAACCCATTACTCTCCCTCTCTCCTCTCTAAGCATACTGAGCAAACTGATTTGGATGTGGGCTGGGGCCTGTGTATAGTATTGGGCTTAGTGGGCCTGAGAAAATGGATAAAAATGCACAATAATGAAACTAGAATCGATCTGGTCCTACCCTTAAGGGTGCTGTGTATCCCATTTTGGTCCAAAGGTTGTGTTAGGTCTGAGCTTGAAATCTGACTAAGTGTTGGAGGCTGAGGTGAGTAGCGTGAGTGAGAAAAATTCCAAGTGTTAAGAGCGTATGATATTTGTTGTGTGCGTGTGTTGTATAGAGTATGTATATATATGTATACGGTATAAGTATATATTATAATAGTATATGTAATATAAATACATAATGTACATATATAATGTATACGAGTGTATGTATACTATATATATATATAAATAAAGTATAAATAGAATAGTATATGTATGTTTAAGCCTTATGTATGCATATATAATCTTTAAGGCTTTAGTGACATATATATTCGTCACTGTAGGTGTGTATAGATGTTAGAAAATATAGTTCTTTTGCCTTAAGTTTGTACATACTTTTACTAAGGCTATTGATGAGAACCTCATCATGAGCCATAACTAGCTCATTTTGACCTAATACAGAGAATAAAAGCTCCTACATAACCTTAGAAAGGCTTGACTCAGAGAGATTCTGAGTTTGCAAAGAAAACATAAACTAAGGGGTAAAAATGCAATTTCACCAATTCGATCTGAAAATAGGGTAACTCAGGGTCCAAACATAGGTCAAAACAACCTAATAAGAAGAAAAGTGGGATGAGATGACGCAATAAGGGCTATAGCAACTCCAAGGAATTAAATGACATCCTGTAACCCTAAAAACAAACCCACTTCAATTCACGTGGTTCGAGGCAAGGTAAAAATCAACTAAATCCTCTAAAATTCATAGAAAAATAATCTCTAGGGTTTAGGACTTTCAATTTGGCTTTAGGAATCCATTTTGACCTACATTAAGAACCATGCCCAATTAACAACTTAATTTGAGTTTTTGCGTAAATTGACCGGCCAAACAAGGTTTAATCTAGAAATAAAATTCACCATCAGAATCCTTAGGTCCTAATTAGTCATGTATAAAAACTTGGGCCTAAGAAGAAACCTTCTTGACCAACTTTACACTTTGGTCCTCATATATTTACTTTCTAGCCCTCAACTTTTGAACCCTCACATTTTGGCCCCTAACTCTCCTTCGTTCTTTACGTTTAGGTCCCTCCTGCAAAACCTGAGCAGCACCATGCTCCGGCGACCTTGCGCGGAGCATGGCACCGCGCAGGGTGAGGGAGGGGCCCTGGCAAGTCAATGGGGGGTACCCTGCGTCGTCAGCCACCGCAGGGACACCCCCCTGAGTGCTGCGACCGCCCATACCGCCCGTGCGAACGCACGGACGGTATGGGTTTCCTTCCTCCTGCGAGGGAGACACGTCGTCTCCCTCCGCCCTCCTCTCTGATTCTGCCCCTATAAATACCCCCGTCGCTCCGCCGTTCTTCCGAGCTCGGATCTGACGGAGATACCCCCCTCACTTCCTCTCTTCCCACTCCGACAGACGCCCCCTTGCTTCGGCGGCTTCTTCCTCCTCCTCCACGTCGCTCTGCTGCAATACCAGCAGCAGAGCCACCTTCCTGATCTTCCTCCGCGTCTCGCAATACCAGCGCGCGTTGCCTCTGCCCCGTCGTCGCCGCCGTCCTCCCCCACTGGGCACCTTCTTCTCCAGCGACAGCAGGTACAGCCGTCCGCCTCCTTGCCCCCTTTGTCCCTTTAGTTAGGTTAGAGCTACTTCCCTGCCTTCTCTCTCTCTTTTCCCCCTGCTATTTTATCTAATTACCCCTCGACCGCACCTAATCACCCTCACCTTCTCCATCTCCGGCCACCCTCCGGCGACCCGCTCCCGTCACTCCAGCACCCCACACGGCTCACCGACCTGTGCATAACCTCCGCCTCCTCACCCTGATCCTCTTCCGCCCCTCCACTTCCCACCAAACGCCCTCTGCAGACCCTCCGACCACCTTCGCCGTGCCACGGCGAAGGTTCTCCGCATATCTGATTAGGCCGAGAGGCCGTGCTTCTGTGAACAGGTGTTGCGCCCGCCATCGCCATTGCTGAGCAGCGAAGCTCCTTCGACCTGCTGCTCCAGGCAACACCACGCCCAGGTCAGACTCCCAGGTTTCGCGGGGTAGCTTCGCGAAGTGTCAGGTTGCAGTTCGGGCGAAGCCCTCGCCCGAAGCCCTCACGCGAAGTTCAGCTGCCGCTGCTTCCTCTGTGCAGGCGCTCACATTGGGGTGGGACATTTAGTCCCACCACGGAAGGCTTCGAAGAGGCGCGCCGATATAAGTTGAAAAAGTGCTGTAGGCTTATCGCCTCAGCACACGGGGTGAGGTCCCTCTCACACCGCTTCACCCGGCCCGTCCACGAGCTCATCACGCGGATCCGGCCGACCCGACCCGACTTGACTGGCACTCCTCGCCCACCACCGCACGCCGGTGGGCCTGGACCCGGGCGCGACTCGTACCCGATTACCTGGTTGCTCTGGGAGAGCCTTCCGAAGAGTGAATACTGAGAGAGAGAGACGTGGGGGGGGGGGAGGGTAGAGTATGTTTTGCCCTCTGACTCTGAACTCTTGAGCATGCAGGCACAGGTGAAGAAGAAGGAAGCTAAGAGAGACATTGTAGCAACAAGCGGTTTAAGTCGTCTGATTTTCCAATCAGACGACGTCCTGAAGGCAAAGAAGAAGAAGGAAGGCAAGGCAGAGGAAAGAGAGGAACACAGAGAGGCCAAGTGAAGACTCTGCAGAGATCAGAAGAAGAAGAAGAAGAAGAAGAGCACGAGAAGAAGATCCGAGGAAGAAGAACACGAGAAGAAGATCCGAAGAAAGGAAAAGAAGAAATAAAGAAGAAGAAGAACACAGGAAGAACAAAAGATTCAAGAGCCAAAGAGGAGAAGACAGAGAAAGAAAAAAGAAGAAGAAGCCAAACTTTCATCTCTCTCTCTCTTTATTTTTTGTAATAGAACATGTATATCTCTAGAATACGACTTGCTCCATGAGTTCGACCTCGGGAGAACTGTATTTTCCGAGTAACAAATATTAGTAAATGATGGCAATAACTATCTGTACTACAACGACTTAAGAAAAGCTAGTTGCTGCCACCGTTTGCCAGTTGGAGTCGTTGCCGGGGAGCAACAGCTATTCTAGAGGTAATTAAATTCCTGTTTTTAAATTTCTAATAATCTCCTTTTTTGTGCAGATACAGGAAAATCGAGAAGAAAAGCAACCGCACGACAACCACTCCGAGGACAGGTAATTTTCTATCCTCTCAACCTTTAAATTCTAAAGAGGAAGAAAAGAAAAGAACAAGCAATATTGGTCTAACCTGTCTTCTCTACTTAGTAAACCATAAAAAATTGCATGTTTTCAACCCATTATTCCTGAACACTATTAAGGGTATTCAAGGGCTAACACATTCTTGCTTGAGCCCTAATTACCCAACAAAGAACTAACTGAACCAAGTAGAGCCAACATAAGATTCAACATTAGGGTTTTAGAGACACACTACTTAAATCAAGAATGGAGAAAATCCAAAAGAAATGTGCCTAAACCATTGATTGAACATACTTATTCAGAGAAACCCTAAACAATTGGCTCTCTAAACACTTGAACCCAAAAAGAAAGGACCCAAAAGCTCTCAAAGGAACAAGAGGTAAAGTTGACCCCTTGGGTCAACCAACCTTAAAATTAGGTCACTTTCTCACTCAAAACACCTAAGAAGTTCAAGTGAAACCTAAGCACCTTGCTCTTGAATTAAAAATTGATAGACTTAAGAGGTCAAGATCCCCATTCTGGTCTACCTGGAACCGCAGTGACAAGAGAGGTCGGGTGGGGGAAACCCTGTAACCCGTGGGGACACTCTACCGTGTAGGGGTCTTCGCGGGACTCACCCTCTCTGGTTGCCCAGGTAATTCTCAGGTGGACGATCTTTTTGATCAAGGGGTCCATCTGCCCCGAACCTCTATAGTCACCCAACATTTTTGGGTGTCTTGATTGGGTCCAGCACCTACTTATCTCATCCAGTCCTTCAGTATTCTGCAGGAGGTCCTTGAAACCTCCTATAGAAATTCACTCTCCCCGAGGCTAAGCCTCGGCTCCCTTGTTTTTGCAAAAATCATTCACATAGCCCCTCTTTCCTCTGATTTTGAACAAAATCCCCTTCTTCCATCTTGATTCAAACTTCGATTCTATATCTTGATTCCACCACCTGATTCAAAGATGCAGCCTAATTACCTAGCAAGACTACCATTCAAAAAACCTAAATATCTGAGATCCATGAAAGATAAGATGATTGAGGATGCCCTTGAATTCTATGAAATCAAATGTAAACCCTCAACACCAATAGAAAACATTCAGGTTGATGTCCCAACAACCACAGCTTTCATCATAAACTGTGCCCAAATTCTTTTGACAGAAATTACAAAAGGATCAACCCGAGATATGCTCATGACAGGATACATTAAGATAGAAAAATTACACCAATCTGAATACCTTCAATGCTTGACAAATCCTGTACTTTGGGAACAACACCAAGATGCCCTTATAAAACGGGTAGAAATGATGAGATCACTAGAACAAACTATCAACCAGAAATACCCGTATATACCAGAAATAGAGGATGAACCATCTTGGAACAGTATTAAGGAAAAATCCAGTTTCCCAGATCTCGGGACTGAGGCACAAAGTGGTTGTGGAATCCCAACCCAGATAGAAGACAATGTTGAATTAGGTTGGGATATTGCAGGAGAACACAATGATGAGCCAAACTTAGACCATGAATTGCTAAGCCTAGAATTCCAAAACTCCTGCAATAATGAGATCAGAACTGAACCTTCTGAGGGTATAAATTCCGCCCCTTATTTTGATAAGGTGGCCCTCGAAGGTTATTCGGACTTAGGTTCTAATAATTCTACCCACATCCTAAGCCTAGAACCTAGATCTGAAACTTATTGGGAAGATTATGAGGCCCCTTATGAGAAAGATAAAATTTTTACAGAATATGATTCTGGGCCTCTATTTGATGAATATCCCTCTCCAACATCCTTAGGAAATCTGATCGATTTTTCAGAAAACGTGCCAATTTATGATACAGAGACTGAGGAGTTGGATGAGCAAGGTTTTAATGGGGTCTATCCTACCAGCTTCGAGCTTGGACAGAACACCTTTTTGAGCCCAGAATTGACATATAGGCTAGAACCCAATCAGGCTGCTGATTCCACATCTGATGATTTTTGCTGTGGTGGAATTCATGATCATGAATCTCATTTTCGCCAACTCTCCGACAATTTCAGATCTAACTATAATTGCGGAGAGACTTTCCTTCCTGAACACGCCAGGCCCATCTACGACCTCAGTTCACATGACTCTGACTCCGACTCTGAGGTCCTGATTCCCGAGATCACTGATAACACAGAATCATTCCTTTTCGATCCTCAGGAACCAAAAATAGAAAATGCCAAGAGTGATTGCAACCCAGAATTCAAATCTTTGCTCAATTCAGATTTCTTTCATCCTACAGACACTCTTCAGGCATTTGATAGTTACCCAGAGGACTCTCTACAGGAAACCACCTATCATCCATTTCTAGAAGAGCCCTCGTACACAGTGGCCACCTCGTCCGCACACACAGAACGGATCAAAACCTCTTCCCAACCCTGACCCGCAACCGGACTCAATTTCTATTCAGATTCACCTCTCACCGAGCCGATTGCATTTCCACATCGGGTTTGGAACACTGATCAGACTACATATCATGCTCCATCATTCTCTGATCACCCCTGTAGGGTTTCCGCGTCATTCATTGATTATTCTACGGGTCCCTACTCTGACCAGGCTGATTCGACTTAGCCAAACCCTGCGTTTTCACTTCCACATCCATCTGAGCTTCATAGTATATGGTGGGTTCCACACCTTTTTATCCACATCTATCAACCCACCAGATTGATTGGGTTTGGGCTGCATCATCAGCCTGTTGATTTGAACAAGCACCTGGTTGGACCAACCAGACTCTTAATCAAGGTGCTTGTATTACAAAACTTTGCTGATTTCACCATCCCCTCTCCATCGCATTTCTCGCTTGGCTGAAGGCATCAAATTTAGCGCTCAACGGGAGGCAACCCGTCATTCTCTTTAAAAACCTGAAACCTTTTCTAAAACCTTTGTGCACTTGAAATTCACACTTTAGGACAGCCGACTCCACCTCAGGTGCTTGCATCTGAGATTAAAAATCGTCCGCAACATTCATCCCAACCCATTCACTCATCAAAACATCTGTCCTAATGTATGAACTAAGTTAAATAAAAACCCCCTAAGTTACAATGAGGACATTGCAAATCTTAGGCATGGGGGGGTATGAAAGTGCAAAACGTGTAAGAAAAGGTTTCAAACAAAAAATTCACATATGCCAAAAACACCATAAAAATTAAAATTTTTTCGAAAAAGAATAAGAGAATAAGAGGAGAAAGGAAATTTTGTGAAGGAGAAGGAGAAAAGAAACAAAAGGAAAAAAGGAGCACAAAATATGAGAAACAAGTGATAGTCATTAGTAAGGAACTAAGGAATTAACCTAAGTTCTAGACCTCATTCAAGAAAATAACTGAAAAAGTGCATAATGAGATTGCAAACCTTAGGCATTCTTGAATAGACTCTTAGTACTCATTAAGATCTGGACACTCCTCAAGAGGTTGAGGAAAATGAAAAGCTGAAGTATTAGGTCTAAGGCTTAGGGAGTATTTGGCCTCATTAACTAATTTTTGATTTACGGGACTCAGTAACCTAAGTACCCTAACCTCATACACAGCCTGGTTCAGTAAGCGTAAAAATCAAAATCACGCAGAAGCGTCGAAAAAATTCTGAAAAGTACACCTAGAGTAGGAGCGGCCGATCAACACAAGTTGATTTAGACGAATTCCCAGCGCGGAGAGGCGGGAAATCCCCTCGAAGATGCGTAACAAAATATCATCTCCTCGGTGCTTGTCTCTTAGGATATTTGCATATCCTACTGGGGGCATGTAAGCACTCTGCTGGTTCAGATTCCATGGATGGCATTATCACGAAGTGTCAATTACCAGGGTCTGGACTCGACCACGGAACACCATGGATGGGATTATCTCGAAATCTCAATAGCCAGGGTTCCGGGGGTTGCCATGGGCGGTGCTATCTCGAAGCATCAATTACCAGGAACCCTTGAGGATTGATGATGGGAGCAATGAATCTGATACAGACCGTGTTGAAAAGCCAATCCTAGGCTAGAACTAAAAAGAAAAAGAGAGAGAAAACTCTCCAAACAGAAAAACCTTCTATCTCTCTCTTATAAAACGCACTGCGAACTGAACCAAGGCTAAAATCATTTTAAGCATGAGTGCTTTAACCACAAAGTCCAATAGACCTTAGGTTAGTTCTTGTGGGCCTTAAAAACCTTTGCTAAGGACTGAGGCTGAGGCTAGACAGATTTGGATCTTGATTGGTACTAGAGTACCTTTTAAGCCTATGGTCAGCATTCTAACCTAATCTAAGTTTAAATGAAAAAGCACTTATCTGAAGCTATTAAGAACTTCATGGTCTAGAACAAGGGTTGAAACCTTAAGTTTTTGCTAAGGGACTAGCAAAAGCTAGGCATGGGGGTATGATGAGAACCTCATCATGAGCCATAACTAGCTCATTTTGACCTAATACAGAGAATAAAAGCTCCTACATAACCTTAGAAAGGAGAGATTCTGAGTTTGCAAAGAAAACATAAACTAAGGGGTAAAAATGCAATTTCACCAATCCGGTCTGAAAATAGGGTAACTCAGGGTCCAAACATAGGTCAAAACAACCTAATAAGAAGAAAAGTGGGATGAGATGACGCAATAAGGGCTACAGCAACTCCAAGGAATTAAATGACATCCTGTAATCCTAAAAATAAACCCACTTCAATTCACGTGGTTCGAGGTAAGGTAAAAATCAACTAAATCCTCTAAAATTCATAGAAAAATAATCTCTAGGGTTTAGGACTTTCAATTTGGCCTTAGGAATCCATTTTGACCTACATTGAGAACCATGCCCAATTAACAACTTAATTTGGGTTTTTGCGTAAATTGATCGGTCAAACAAGGTTTAATCTAGAAATAAAATTCACCATCAGAATCCTTAGGTCCTAATTAGTATGTATAAAAACTTGGGCCTAAGAAGAAACCTTCTTGACCAACTTTACACTTTGGTCCTCATATATTTACTTTCTAGCCCTCAACTTTTGAACCCTCACATTTTGGCCCCTAACTCTCCTTCGTTCTTTACGTTTAGGTCCCTCCTGCAAAACCTGAGCAGCACCATGCTCCGGCGACCTTGCGCGGAGCATGGCACCGCGCAGGGTGAGGGAGGGGCCCTGGCAAGTCAATGGGGGGTACCCTGCGTCGTCAGCCACCGCAGGGACACCCCCCTGAGTGCTGCGACCGCCCATACCGCCCGTGCGAACGCACGGACGGTATGGGTTTCCTTCCTCCTGCGAGGGAGACACGTCGTCTCCCTCCGCCCTCCTCTCTGATTCTGCCCCTATAAATACCCCCGTCGCTCCGCCGTTCTTCCGAGCTCGGATCTGACGGAGATACCCCCCTCACTTCCTCTCTTCCCACTCCGACAGACTCCCCCTAGCTCCGGCGGCTTCTTCCTCCTCCTCCTCGTCGCTCTGCTGCAATACCAGCAGCAGAGCCACCTTCCTGATCTTCCTCCGCGTCTCGCAATACCAGCGCGCGCTGCCTCTGCCCCATCGTCGCCGCCGTCCTCCCCCACTGGGCACCTTCTTCTCCGGCGACAGCAGGTACAGCCGTCCGCCTCCTTGCCCCCTTCGTCCCTTTAGTTAGGTTAGAGCTACTTCCCTGCCTTCTCTCTCTCTTTTCCCCCTTCTATTTTATCTAATTACCCCTCGACCGCACCTAATCACCCTCACCTTCTCCATCTCCGGCCACCCTCCGGCGACCCGCTCCCGTCACTCCAGCACCCCACACGGCTCACCGACCTGTGCATAACCTCCGCCTCCTCACCCTGATCCTCTTCCGCCCCTCCACTTCACACCAAACGCCCTCTGCAGACCCTCCGACCACCTTCGCCGTGCCACGGCGAAGGTTCTCCGCATATCTGATTAGGCCGAGAGGCCGTGCTTCTGTGAACAGGTGTTGCGCCCGCCATCGCCATTGCTGAGCAGCGAAGCTCCTTCGACCTGCTGCTCCAGGCAACACCACGCCCAGGTCAGACTCCCAGGTTTCGCGGGGTAGCTTCGCGAAGTGTCAGGATGCAGTTCGGGCGAAGCCCTCGCCCGAAGCCCTCACGCGAAGTTCAGCTGCCGCTGCTTCCTCTGTGCAGGCGCTCACATTGGGGTGGGACATTTAGTCCCACCTCGGAAGGCTTCGAAGAGGCGCGCCGATATAAGTTGAAAAAGTGCTGTAGGCTTATCGCCTCAGCACACGGGGTGAGGTCCCTCTCACACCGCTTCACCCGGCCCGTCCACGAGCTCATCACGCGGATCCGGCCGACCCGACCCGACTTGACTGGCACTCCTCGCCCACCACCGCACGCCGGTGGGCCTGGACCCGGGCGCGACTCGTACCCGATTACCCGGTTGCTCTGGGAGAGCCTTCCGAAGAGTGAATACTGAGAGAGAGAGATGTGGGGGGGGGGAGGGTAGAGTATGTTTTGCCCTCTGACTCTGAACTCTTGAGCGTGCAGGCACAGGTGAAGAAGAAGGAAGCTAAGAGAGACACTGTAGCAACAAGCGGTTTAAGTCGTCTGATTTTCCAATCAGACGACGTCCTGAAGGCAAAGAAGAAGAAGGAAGGCGAGGCAGAGGAAAGAGAGGAACACAGAGAGGCCAAGTGAAGACTCTGCAGAGATCAGAAGAAGAAGAAGAAGAAGAGCACGAGAAGAAGATCCGAGGAAGAAGAACACGAGAAGAAGATCCGAAGAAAGGAAAAGAGGAAATAAAGAAGAAGAAGAACACAGGAAGAACAAAAGATTCAAGAGCCAAAGAGGAGAAGACAGAGAAAGAAAAAAGAAGAAGAAGCCAAACTTTCATCTCTCTCTCTCTTTATTTTTTGTAATAGAACATGTATATCTCTAGAATACGACTTGCTCCCTGAGTTCGACCTCGGGAGAACTGTATTTTCCGAGTAACAAATATTAGTAAATGATGGCAATAACTATCTGTACTACAACGACTTAAGAAAAGCTAGTTGCTGCCACCGTTTGCCAGCTATAGTGACACGTATATATATTATTGTATATATATATATTATATGTTATTAGAGTTTATTAATATATGTTAGTATACTTAGTCTAGAATATATTAGTGATCATTTTTGTATCTATACTTAGGTATTATTTAGGATAGTCGTACATAACTAACATAGAGTAGTTATACTTAGTTTTTGATGCATGTTTAATTGTAAATATGTCTAAGGCATTGTAGTCAATATTAATTGATTCTTTTGTACATAAGTGACTAATTAATTCGTTTATTCATTTTGTAAATATAATTCAGATTTTGGAATAAAAGAACATTTTTGGAACATAGAGCGTGATGTATATCAATAACTGCCTCCCAGTGAACGACTTGGAATAAATTAGTAAAAATTATGTAAATAAATAAAATGACGCAACATCTGTTTGCATTTTGACAACTATACGACAATAACGACACCATTAAAACATCATTTTTAACATGCAGACAATTTGGTCCATTAACTACAACTAAAGTCCTAGCGATTAGCAGGGCCAAATCAGTTATTCAATTTATTTCCGACCAATCTTTCATTATCAATTCAATAAAAATAATTGAATTAATAATTACTAATATGAATTTTGCCTTTTAAACTAACCAACATATTTCCTCTTAAAAGCAGAGATTCATTAACCATTCAATTCCAGACATAAGTTTTCATTATTTTAAACATGAAATCAAGTATTTTAATAAACAAAGCCACCCTTAACCATCATATCTAAATGTTAGGGTTTTAATTATAATGCCCATTTATCCAACTTGATGTTCATCAATTTAATTCAATCAATCACAATTTTGAATTCATCAACTTTAATCACAACATTAATGAAACATTTAAGTACTAAAAGAGTAAGAAATATGAAGACAAGTTCGAATCCTAGCAAGAAGTGAGAATGCATGCTAAACTGTGTAATACGAGAAGAAAATCACAATGCAAACAAACTACATGAGGAAAAGAGAGATTACTCTACCTAATGTCACTAGGGGGTCACAATGACTCCGAAATGTGCACCCACTATATATGGTTTCGAGTTGAGCATTCCTCATAATTCATGCACGCTTCAAGATGAATCCTTAGATCAGGCGCACGAAGAATCGGGTCTAAAGCTCATTAGGATACTAGTTAATTTTTAACATAAAAAACAACATCTAAAAAGGGAAATAAGACTTACCAACACATAGTACTTATCGTGATGATTCCAAGGAGATCTTATTTACAAAAAATAGAGGTTGGGAAGGCCTCAAATTGGCCAAAATGCAGGAAGCTACGCAAACCAAGCCTAAACAAGCCTTGAATCACCCACATGCGCTCATGTTCATGCTGTGTGCAAGTTGAGCATGCATACCCACACATTTGCATGCGAAGCCCAGTGCTGCACCACGCACTCGCCGTACTCGCGCTCTTGTGCCTCTAGACTTACATGTGCTGGTGCTTGCCACTGGTCGCCTGCTCGCACACTACACCGCCACTGCCATCGCCACCATGATAATTGCAGAAGGGACCCTGGCGATTGCACAGCAAGCTATGCCTATAAATATGTTATCTTATGTTATTTCCTAGCATTACCCATGTATTTTAGGTAGCCATACTTGCATTTGTAAATATTCATTTGCATGCATTTTTAAAGAGGGGAAGATAGTGAGAGCAAATGACCATTCAATCCACTTCAATTTCATAACAATCCATCCCATCTCAAACACACTTAATAATTAACATCTTCATTATGTGCTTGCATTGCAATTTGACCACCCTAATCTTATTTCACTCTCCCACCTACTGGCTGTTTTGCAGGGAGAGGCGCATGCTCCCTCATACCATTTACATGGGGAGGCGTGCACACTCTCTCTATAAAAGGGCATGCACCCCTCCCCTGCAGGTCGGTCGGCCACCACCTCCACATCCACCCACAGACCCACTACAACACAGCACCCACTCTTCTCACTCCAGCTGGCCCATGCTCTCCTCTCCCTCTCCATACACAGCTCCTCTTCTCACCAGTTGAGAAGAGGCACTCTGTGTGCAGGAGAAGCTCCTCATGGTCTCAAACACCATGGTGAGCACCATCACTGCCCAGCTCCTTCACGAGTAGGTGGGCGTGGTGGATTCTCATCTGGCATTTTTCTTTGTTTTCTTATTTTTATTTTCTTGGTTTTCTATTTTCTGCTGCTGTTCATTGCCATTAGAGTTGTAGAGCTTCAAGCTTTGGAGCTCGCGCACCACTGCCGTGTGCTCCAGCCACTGCTCCTACGCGTCTCCGCATGCGTCAGGGTCCCCTTCCGCGTGCATGCGCGTGCTTGCCAGCTTCTCCGTGCCCTCGCTGCTTTGAACAGCCTCAGTCGGTCACCAACATCCCGCACGCATTGTTGCGCATTGTTCACGCCAAGTCTACGCGGCACTGTATCCATCGGCAAGTTTTCTCACTTATCCGGTGGCGTAGTGCTCTCTCTCCTCCCACGCAACTGCCTCGAGCTGGTCACCCGCCCGCGTCTCATCAATCCAGCCCGTGCCTCACACACACCTCAGCACCAGACGACTTAAACGCTCCCTCTTACTCACACAGTCACACACACACGCACTCTCCCTCTCACACACCCAAACAAATGCACACACCCTTTTCACTCTCACGCAGACACACACACACCCGTATACATATATACACATATATTTATATATTCACACTCCCCACTTATATACTTATATATATATATATACACACAAATACATATATATAGTTGTATATACATATATATACACATATATACACATATATATCCACATTCCCTCATTTACACACTCACCCCACATTTCCTACTCACGATACCGTGCACCTACCCTTCACCGCGCATCGTATCGCGGGAATATTCGCACTAGTTGCGAATATTTCCCGATATTCGCGCGAAATAAGCCTTCCACCCCACACTCACACATCCGCTCCACAATCCATGCGGCACTTAGTCTTGTTGGTTGCGTCTTGCTAGACGTGGACCAACTTGACATCGTGCTACATCCCATCCCCATTTCCATCTCTACCCCTATAGTATCTATATAACTATATATATTCTATATCTACTTACATATCTACTATATATATATACATATACTAAGCTAAGTATCTCTTTTCATTTCTTTCCTTGCATTTTATTTTGCTTTCATTTGTCTTTTATTCTTGCTATTAAAAAGACCAAAAAAAAGTATAAAAGAGAAAAGATAATTCTTGTTTTGCAAGTACCCGATCTTGTGAGTGACAAGATCAATCTTGGAACCCTAAGTTGGCTTCAAGTCAAGGATCATTTGGCTCAAGGCCAAGGACTTCATTTTTGAGGGTGTGCCTCAAGAATAACATTATCACAAAAATCTTAAAAGTAGAAAAAAATCAAAAACATAATAAACGCAAGGAAGAGATATGTTCTAGGAAAAGTGTAGAAACTTTGTAATCTCTAAATTCCCACTTCCTTGAGATCGACCCTGGGCCTAAAAGTGACCTAGATAAAATCAAGTAGGCCAGGTTAAATTTTTTTTTAAACTGGTGTAGACTCGATTTAGGTTAACTCACTATACTAATTTCGATGATAATATCACCATATTAAATAAGCTTATATGTGTCTGCATCATGTTTTTCTGGCGCTGTTGCTGGGGAGGTGCTATTCGGAGTAAGTTTCTATCTTCTTCCTTTGATTTCTTCTTCTTCTCCTACCTTTCTCTTCACAGGTGTTTTGTTTATTTTTGTATGTAGGTGTACCAGGTACAAGGAGGAGACACGAAGAGAAAGTCGGAGATGTGGGTAAATCCGAGGTGGGTTTGCAAGAACATGAAGTTTCCGGCACCGCATAGGAGCTTCACCCACGTTGTTGAGGGGGTAGGTGTCTTCCTCTTAGTAATTTAGGTCATCTGTCACCTTGAAAAAAATAAATATAAAAAAAAAAATTTAATCAAAAATCCTAAAAAATTCTCCTTAGGACTTCTTGGGCGAGTGGATTAAAAATCCACTGTTTGATTCTTCTTGTCACCACCACCGCCCTTGATTTTCCACTTTTTCGTGCACGAAATTTGAGAATTTCGATTCTTGGTTATTTCGTGATGCGAAGTTATCATTGAGGTGAATTAAATCAATTGTTTACTACATCTTATTCGCCTCATTATTTCACATTCGGGATCGAAACTTTGGTTGGAGAGCCTTGGAGTTGAGTTGACTCTAACCCCACCACGACCCTAAAATTACCTTGATTTGATCCCAAATATCAACCCCAACATATTCATTTTCATTTTTTTTACATACTTTGGTGGTTGAGCCTTGTGTGGATTATCATCTTGGTGATTGGGAGCACTTGAATTGAAGTGTTTTAGCTCCTTCTCACATTGAGCTAAAATTGACTCATGCATCCACACCTAGAAATTTCCAATTAGGGGCCCATTTGCATTATAGCATGCATTAACTAAACCAAATTGAAGAAGGGTTGTTTGTGCGCAAAAAGAACTTGTATTTTCTGAAAACCCAGAGATTGGTTGAATTGGTAATTCAGTGAAATCATAAAATTCATACTACTTGAATTCTAAAAGCCATTCACCATCTAAAACTTTAATTCGGGGAGATTTCCCCGTTGCATACTTGCTTTACACACTTAAAGAATTGATGCACTTGGGCATTACCCATATACAACGCCCTTCACATTCCAAAGCACTTGAATCCTAAGCCTCTTAATTAAAAATGGTAGTAACTTGACCCCCATTAAGGTTTGGAGGTCTGACTACTTGTGTGTAGCGCTTACGTGCTGGTGCGGGTTCCCGCGTGCTATCGAGTGTCTCAGACTAGGGCAAATGGCCTTTCAATCTGGGCTGGTGGTTCCACGGTGCTCTATTCGGTTCAGTAGGTTGTGATAGTAGGTAACTTAGATCTTTAGGTCTAGGGGCACATTTTAGTGGTTAGGAAATTGATTGCTTTGATTTGTCATCAAGTATATCCTTACGGCATTGTTTCTCTCATCCCCTTTCCCTTCTCATCTCCCCAATTCTTCCAATGGTAATGTATGTTTGGGAGGTCACAAAACCCTGAATTATTTGAATTGTCTGATAATTCTAGAAGGGAAGAAATTGGTGAATCATCATCCTCCTCCATAAATATGGCTGCACTCCCACCCCCAAATCCCGAGGGAGGAAACTGCCCCCCTCCAAACCCACCAGGTGTTGGTGGAGCCATTGACCCTATAACCCACCTTCGAGCCCAAATGGCACTGTATAATGAATAAATCGAGGCCATGAGGATAACATTGGAGGAAATGAATCGCCCTCCCCCTAAAAGGGAGGAGCCCAGGTCTCTTAATTCTTATCAAAATCCCGCTGCTACAGAGACCATTGGGCAAATTCGGGTCCCCATGGGTGGGGACGATTTTTATTTGAAGCTTAATGTCACTAGCCTAATTAATTTTCACTTCCATGGTCTTGCAAGTAAAGATCCCTTTCTTCATGTGGAAGACTTAACCTGATTGGCAGAAACTGTTAAACCAAGAAACGTCGGGTTACCAATAGTCCTCATGAAAATGTTCATGTTTTCGTTGCGGGACAAAGCGACGCAATGGTTGTGCACTCTTGGGAGACCCATCCATTCTTGGGAAGAGATGCGCACAGCATTTCTCAAGAAAATTTTCCCAATCGGGCGCACCAATGCACTTCATCGAGCCATAACTTCATTCGTGCAACAAAACGATGAGCAATTTCATGAGGTTTAGGAGAGGTACAATGACCTCCTAAGGAAGTGCCCTTACCATGGTCTTCCAAAGTGGCATATAGCCTAAATCTTCTATTATGGGCTGAATGAGACTTTATGACAGATCGCCGATGCTTCCTACGGAGGGAATTTTATGAATAAAGACGAGAATGGAGTATTTGAATTGTTTGAGAAGATAAGTGAAAACTCAATGAACAATGCCTCCATTGTTGCCTTTAATTGTACCGGCATGCCCCGCAATGTTCACGAAGTTGACATGGGACCCTCCCATTCATCCATAGATCTTAACTTAATTGCACAAAAATTGGATGAAGTCTCCGTCGTGCATAAGAAGCTGGATGAGCTTCTGGCCAACCCTGCCCGCTCTATGGCAAACATCTCCACACCATCACTCCGTCACAATCCTAATCCTTCCAATGCCAGGCTTTTTCCTAGAAATCTTGTGAGATCGTCCTTACTGAGTATCACGCCAAGTGACTCAGTAAGTAATGTGGATCTGGCTTCTGCTAGCCAGTATTTTGACATGGAGGACCAAGCTCCGTGTGCTCGGATGCATATACTCACGCGGACTCGTCTTATGGCTTAGAAGACGCTTGTGCCTTAGGGAACAACCCATTCTCTGCCACTTATAATCTAGGGTGGCGAAATCATCTTAACTTCGCATGGTCCAGTAACCCGCAGTGCCAAAATCCCGTGAACGGACCAATGCAGCCATCCGCACCCGTCATCCCAAGGACCTAGTATAACCCTGTGGCAAATTCGTCGCCAGGCCCTTGCACACCTTAGAATGATTACGCATCAAGCCCTATTGATAAATTGATGTGAATGATGACGAAAATGTCGAAGTGCCACAAAGAGAACATGACTTCCCTCCAGCATCAATTGGCACAATAGAATGCCGAGATCAGTTAACTTCAAATGATGACTTGATCTCAGGGCACTCTTCTTGCTCAACCCGTCCCAAACTTGTGAAATTTTGTATCTTGTAGCCATCAGCCACAGGTACAACTTGTTCAGGGACAGGCTAATCAAGTTCTGCACTCTCTGAGTATTCCATCGGGATTTCAGGCTAATCCCGTGACAGCACATTACCCATATGTCCCTATTGTGAATCCTCCTCCCCCTTACGATCCCACTGGACTTGCGACGTCCAATGTGATTACTATGAGGAGTGGTAAACAAATCGTCGATCCGCCTTGACTTGATCCTGACCTATCTTCTTCATCGCCCTCTCATTCAGGTTGCACATCGCAACCACGTGAGGACGATACACCTCGACTCGTGCCAAAATCAATCCCATTCCTTGAAGCTCTTCTGAGGGAGACAAAAGGAAAGAAAAAAAACATGTAGGCCTTTGATAACCTGCGTAATTTATTCAGGGATGTTGAGATCAAAGTACCCCTGTTATAAGCTATCGATCATATCCCAACTGTTGCCCGATTCTTCAAAGACTACACTACACCCAGGTGACAGTCAAAGAAAATAAAGAATCTGGTGGTCCTCTCACCTCATGCGAGTTGTGCTATATTGTCAAATCTACCACAGAAGTAGAAAGATCTAGACACACTGCTTATTTCTTGTAGCAACAAAGGCTGCAATTTTAACTGTGCTCTCCTTGATCTAGGATCTTCCATCAATCTTATACCAACCATCATGATTGAGAAATTTGCCTTAGGAAATCTGAAACCCACCCCTGTCACATTACAATTGACAGATCGTTCTGTCAAAATCCCAAAGGGTGTGGTGGAAGACGTGGTGGTTAGAGTTAACAATCTCTATTTTCCTGTTGACTTTCTTATTTTGGATACGGAAGTTCCTACCTCACTTTCTGATTGTTCGATCATCCTTGGTCAACCTTTCTTGGCCACAGCCTGCACCCATATCGACTGTGAGTCGGGTTGCATTGAGATCGCCGTAGGCTCTGAGAAGCTCAAGCTAAACATTTTCAAGGCTGCCAAGAACTTTGATTGCGATTGCATCGAGGATGGCATGTCTGACGAGGACATGGCCGTCAGCGCGTGTATCGGACTAATAGGGACGAATTCTGACTGCTGTGGATTGCCCTTGGACATAGACCATCACCTGACAGACTTATACTGTGACGTTTCCCCACCCCTCCCCTTACCCGTATCTTCTCTTGAATAGACTTCTGACGAGGTTTTCTCCGCTTCCCACACCTCGTGGTCTGAATCTTATTCGGGCTACTCACCGCCGGTCCACCCTCTTGAAGACCGAATTACCCTTTCTTTCCTGCCAAATCAAGTGAAATGCTACTCCACACTGGGACCTTGAGCCCAAATACTGATCACTGGGGATCCCCTCTCTTGGTTCCATCAATCCAAGATGCCCCTCTTCTTGGCCAATCTGAGAGCCAACTTCTTTCTCCTACCCTTCTTTCTTCTGACCCTTTTGGGACACTCTCATCCCAAGAAATGCCAGATCTTTCACCATCCACTCCTGAGCTGAAAGTGCTGCTTGACACGCTTAAATATGTTTTTTGGGACCAAATGAAACGCTCCCTGTAATTATTAGTTCAAAACTGACCAGGGAGTAAGAGTGTAAGCTAACAAAGGTCCTCATATGTTACGACCTGGTTCCCGAATCCCTACAGGACACGAGACCGAACCGACTCGACTGATAGCAAGACCCAGTCATCCAACAAGAAAGTAACCAAAAAGCAGTAAAATAAACCACATTCACCATGCAAGCAACTAATAGTAACAAAAGTATGGCAGTAAAGAAGTAAACTACTACAGTACACACCACCACAACAGTAGAAAATTAAACAGGTACAGGAATATAAAGTTCACAATAAAAGAGTACAGAAGTGTAACAACTACTTACTACAACAGGAAACAGAGTACAACAGAAAGCTACAACTACTGGGCTCTACTGGGCCCAGTACCCTTTGCAGCCGTAGGCTTTGGTTGCTCAACACCTGAACCTGAATAAGGTTATGAGTACACGAAATCAGCGAACACTGAGTAGAATGGCAACCAGCTAACTAAAATAGTAAAGGTGGACAGGTAGCTATTGTTTTTCAATTTCTTTCTTTCTTTAACTAATTATTCTTTCTTTCATCACTTGGTTTATTTATCAGGTCTCTTTCTTGATCTCGAATGTTCCTCGTGGGAACGATCTTGATTGCAGTCCTTTCCGAAGAGTAGAAGTAGCACGTGGTGCTCTCTTGGGCGGGAGAGTCCCCCGTGGTGGTCCTACACTCAGTCAACCACCCCAAGGTCAGTGACAGACGTAACGGTGACTACGACACGCGCAATAAATACACGGGTAGCTACCCCGCACTGGCATACGGTCAGTCGTTTCTGTTAATGGGTGTGCCTAAAGCACAGCATGGAAAGAATATAGGGCATAGCCCTCTCAGTAATAGGGGTCTAGCCCCTAAGAACCAAACAGGGGTCTCGCCCCTCCACAGTCCGCGCACCCTCGCTTGACTACCCTGGTTTGCCCAGTGGGCCTAACAAGTCAGTGTAGAGCGGCTAGCTGAACCCCGGGCCCCTTGGGGTGGCTAGCTCTCTCCCTACAGTAGTAGCTCTCCCCGGTACTGTGTATGCAAGGGCCAAAAAGTCGGTACAAAGTGACCAATCCTAACCTCGAGTCCCAACCCTAGGGAGGCTAGCTCCGCTCTGCACTAAACAGAGGGACAGTCGCTCTTCTTGGTACTACGTACTCAAGGGCCAGCTCACTTTCCCATTCACATTTCCAGTTCCATTCCATTTATTTCCAGGAGCTCTACTCCTAATTCCCCGTAGGGTTCATGCTCATGTTTCTCAAGCCAAGCCATACTAGGTTTCATCATTTCTATTTCCATTTCTCAGGTCCTACACATGTAACATGTAGCTTTATTGTTCACATTCCAGGTTTATTCGCAGGTAGCTCGTGTTTCCAACATTCAATCTTCCATTTATAGTTCATATACATGCAGCTCATATTATGACATTTAACGTAAACAACAGGAGTTTACATGCAACAGTTTGATAACACAAGTACTTTACATTTCACAGGTAGCTGTTATTCATTTACTAGCAATTGTTATTTTTCTATCTACTCATCCAGATTGCAATCCATACATTCAATACAAATATTCCAGTATTTCTAGCCCTAGGATTCATGACATACCCTAGGATCTAACATTCATTCCACATATGCACTCAGGTTCGTGATTAAACTAGGGGAAGCCCCTCTACCAGTAAACCCAGGAGTAATAGGGGCTTGATCGGCAGGTCCACGTGCTTCAGCAAACCCCAAACTTGCAACGGAATAAGGTCCTATCACAAGGATCATTCACAAGAGACTACTCAGAATATGATAAAAAGTATTCCAACAAGTAGAGGAATTTATACGGAGAACAACAAAATCTTAATTGCGGAAATCGGACCTTAAATGAACACTAAACGGGTCAAAAATAGTAATTCTGATTCATATCAGACGTCTGGAACACCTTCCAGACGTCTTTAAAGAGTCTAGAACCATACCTCAACTCTACGCTACTCCTCAGACGTCCAGGAACTCCGCTGGATCGTCTGGACCCAGTTCTAGATGTCTGACCACCTCTTCGGACGTCTGGAGACGCTTCCCGCCATCTGGTGCCTCGCCCAGACGTCTGAACTGCGTGGGAGGGCGTGTCCCGCACCTTCCCGAAGCGAATCCTGCAAGCATCAACAAAATCTTCTAATATGGCACGAAACAGTGCTTCGGCAGAACGGCCTGCATGGCCGTATCCGTAAAGAAGGTGGATGTCACGAAACTTACCTTTCAGTCGTCTGGAACCTCCTCTAGACGTCGTCTACATCGTCTGGATGTCGATCCAGACGTTTGATTCTGGGAAAGTCCTAGAACCAGTACCTGCCTTCACCTTCTCGCACCGCGCATGGCTGCGCTGCGCCTGCTCGCCTGTTGCTCCGACTGCAGCAGTGTCAGGGAGGACCTCCCCGACGCACCTCTCCACCTCGCGCACGCGCCAACCGGCCGTGAGCTCTCCGGCGAGCTTCCACATGAGCTCGCGCTTGCTCTCCTCTCTTTTCCTTGCTACTCGCCGCTCACCGCTCTCGCTGGAGGAGGAAGAAGAGTGGCTGGAGGTGGGGTGAACGAGGGAGAGGAGGGGGTTTAAATAAGGTGCTGGGTTAGGGTTTGCGTCGGCAAGATGAGAGAGAAGGAGAGAAGAAAACGTGGTTGCGTACTGTCTGCGCGTAGCAAGCGCGCAGACGCGAGGACGTACACGAAAATTTTGATTTCCAGACGTCTGGGAAGGTGTCCAGACGTCTGACCTAGGTTCCAGATGTCTTAAAGGGCTTTAACAGTATGGGTCTTAACATCATATAACACAAGGCAGCCATTGGATGGTCTTATCTGATTTAACTAGCATTAGCCCCTCCTACTGCACTCACCGTATATACACGGAGGAGGAGGCACGATCTTCCCGCGAGATGCAGCGACGTCTCAACCCTAACATACGGGAGGTTGTTAAAAAGGAAATTATTAAATGGGTGGATGTAGGTATAATCTACCCAATCAGTGATAGCCCCTGGGTGAGCCCGATTCATGTCGTGCCCAAAAAGGCGAGACTCACCATCCGTGTTAATGACAGGGGCGAATCCATCCCTACACGCACTCCTACATCTTGGAGAGTGTGTGTGGATTATAAGAAACTGAATGCTGCAACAAAGAAAGACCATTTTCTGCTACCTTTTATTGACCAAATCCTGGAGCGGTTAGTGGGAAATAAATTTTTTTGTTTCCTGGATGGATTCTATGGATATAACCAAGTGGCTATTGACCCCCGGGACCAAGAGAAAATCACCTTTACCTGCCCCTTTGGCACCTTCGCTTTTAGGAGGATGCCATTTGGACTCTGTAACGCGCTAGCAACTTTTCAGAGATGTATGCTGGCGATATTTCACGATATGGTGGGTGATTTTCTTGAGGTCTTCATAGACGATTTTTCGATCTTCGGAACCTCATTTGATGATTGTCTAGCCAACCTGACTCGTATCCTTAGAAGATGTATTGACGTGAACCTCGTGCTTTCTTGGGAGAAAAGTCATTTTATGGTACACAAGGGGATTGTTCTCGGTCACATCATCTTCAAATGGGGTATTGAGGTGGACAGAACAAAGCTTGAGGTGATTGCAGAATTACCTATGCCTAGCTCTGTCCAACAAATCCGCTCGTTTTTTGGACCCGTCGATTTCTATAGGAGATTCATCAAAGACTTTTCCAAGATTTCTATATCTTTAACTCATCTCCCATCAATCAATGTACCCTTTGATGTGGGTCCCGACTGTGTATGAGCATTCACGCAGCCATGTGAGGTTGTCACCAAGGCCCCTGTTCTCCAGCCACCTGATTGGTCCCTCGACTTTGAACTCATGTGTGATGCTTCCGACCTTGCAGTCAGAGCCATCCTGGGACAAAGACGCGATAGACATCCCTTCGTGGTATACTACGCCAGTAAGACGCTGGACGAGGCCCAGCGTAATTATACGACTACTGAGAAAGAACTACTGGCGATCATCTTCGGGCTGGAGAAATTCCGTTCTTACCTTCTGGGCTTGCATGTTACTGTATTTATTGACCACGCAGCCATTCGTCATCTCATGCACAAGAAGGATGCCAAGCCTAGACCGATTTGTTGGATCCTTCTACTCCAAGAATTTGACCTTGAGATATGTGGTAAGGCCGGAGCTCAGAATGTTGTTGCTGATCATCTCTCAAGACTGGACCCTGACCACATTGGACTTACCCTGCCAATTAATGAGATTTTTCTCGATGAGCACCTATTGGCGATTAATGTGGCAAGTGGACCTTGGTATGCCGACATTGCTAATTACCTTGCCTTTGGCTCCCTTCGACGTGGTTGGCCTAAAAACCAGCGCGAGCGTCTCATCGCGGAGGCAAAGCATTATTTCTGGGATAATCCACTACTTTTTCGAGTAGGTGCTGATCAGATCATCCGTCGCTGTATTTCTAACAGCGAGTTCCCCAGTGTGCTATCCTTTTGTCAGGATCAGGCCTGCGGAGGCCATTTCTCTGGGAGGAAAACCACAGCCAAGGTGTTGCAGTGCGGTTTCTTTTGGCCCTCCCTTCACCAAGATGCACACAATTATACTAAATGGTGCACTAGATGCCAGTCGCTAGGATCAATGTCACGTCGTGACATGATGCCCTTGCAGCCCTAAATTTCTGTTGAAATCTTTGATATTTAGGGAATCGATTTCATGGGTCCCTTTCCTCCTTCCAATGGCTTCGAGTACATCCTCATTGTTGTTGATTATGTTTCGAAATGGATTGAGGCTATTCCTTCGTGCCATGCTGACCATGTCATATCTACTTGATTTGTTAAAGACCACATTTTTGCGAGCTTTGGGATCCCTCGAGCCATTATCTCTGATGAAGTCATTTTACCCATGCATCTTTTCGGGCACTTCTGAGGAAATACGGAGTCCACCACCGTATCGCATCTCCGTATCATCCTCAGACTAACGGCCAGGTTGAAGTGTCGAATCATCAAATCAAGCAAATTCTCCAGAAAACGGTTTGGCCTGACCGTAAGGATTGGTCCGACAAGCTGATTGACGCACTTTGGGAGTATCGAACCGCCTTCAAGGCTCCCCTTGGTATGTCTCCTTATAGAATTGTTTACGGGAAGTCTTGTCATTTGCCCGTGGAGCTGGAGCACCGCGCTTATTGGGTTGTTCGCTAATGTAACCTCGACCCAGACCTATGTGGTCGAGAAAGGAAACTCTAACTCCAGGAACTAGAAGAGCTCTGTCGTGAGGCCTATGATTTTGCCTTAACTTTCAAACAACGCACTAAGGCCTTTCACGACAGCTGCTTGTGGCAGAACAAATTTGAGCCATCGCAACAAGTTTGGCTTTACAATGCCCGACTCAAATTCTTTCTAGGGAAACTGAAGTCCAAATGGACTGGTCCTTACTTGGTTTCGAGACCATTTCTAATGGGGCCGTCAAAATTGAAGATTCCAGATCTGGGCATAAATTTATGGTCAATGGGCAGCGGTTAAAACTCTATCTTACTCATGAACCTGCCCCCGTTGGAGAAACTGTTGCCCTATTGGAGGGTAACTGACTTTGTGCCTCACTCTGAGTCCAGCTGGGGACGTTAAATTTAGCGCTCGTTGGGAGACACCCTAGCAACACTCCTCTTCCACTTTCACCTTCACATTCCATTTCCCTTCACTTCACTTTGCACTTCTTCATTTTTTCACCACCCACCATCCACCCGCCTTGCCACCCTGCTGTATACCTCGCACCTCAACTCTTGTACCAAGAACCTTGGACCTTGCTTAACCCTGCATGCATATGAGGACATAACATCATGTGGCATGGGGGGGTGGATAGGCATCCATAGGATCTAGGTATTACATAGGTATCATGTAGCTTTTGCATCCATTATACATATCCATCTATAAATATGTACATACCTAGTTGTTTCAAAAAAAAAAAAATTACAAAACCCAAAAAGCCATAGAAAAAGGGAGTAAAGTGTTTAGCTATGATCTAAAAGTTGAAACAAAAATACAGTAAGTGTTTATGTATTTTCAACCTCTGCTTTGAAGACTTTCTAGGCCACAGAAGCTTGATTTGCTCAGGCTTTGGTTTAATTCACTCAAGCATTGATAAGATAGATCAAAATCTCTCCTAACTTAGGACGTATTCTTCTACCCGAGTCACCAGTACAGGATTCGTTGGTTTGCTTCTACTTGAGAGCCTAAGTAATCTTGGTTCACACTACACATATCGAGAAAGACTAGGTGAACGTAAGATTCAACCCTAGTGTTCATTAGGGAATGTGGAGTCCTTATCTGTACACACAGGTAGACTTTTTATCCTAGTCTTTAGTCTTATGTTTAAGAGAAACTCTTTCCACCAAAAAGTACTCACCCACAAAATAAGTGTGCTCTTCCAAATAAAGTTGAAGGAGATATACTGACACTTGTTTCAAAACAAAAAAAATCTTGCGAATAAGTCAGTATATCTTCCAAAAGTCTGTAAATTCTTCTCCCCAAAAGTTTTCAGGGTGTGTTACAAATACCCTGTATGTTTTAAGCCACAAACAAAAACAATAAAAGTGGGGTTGAGTTTTTCCATCATTTTTTTGAGGGTTAATACAAAAACATGAGCTGACGCTGGGACCAACCTAGACTTAAAAATTTGTGAAACCCTGGGCTTGAGTCTTAATGTTCAATTGGTCGGTCTTGATTCATCACTATGCACAAACCATAACCTCTTAGCTCTCAAGTACGGTGAAACCCTCTGAGTCCTAGAAATCGCACTTAAGGTTTAAAAATCAAGAGTCCAGGATAGTCGAGAGACGGTCTCTATCATGTAAGACTTGAGTACTGGTAGTCTTCTCTGCAATTGGTTCTCACAATGTCCAACAGATAAACACATTAATGGCTTCAAAAAAATCTTCAGTTTAAGATTATTTCTAAACACGATACAAATAAATATTTTGCTAGGGACTAGCAAAAGATAGGTATGGGGGTATGATTGCACAACAAGCTACGCCTATAAATATGTCATCTTATGTTATTTTCTAGCATTACCCATGCATTTTAGGTAGCCATCCTTGCATTTGTAAATATTCATTTGCATGCATTTTTAAAGAGGGGAAGATAGTGAGAACAAATGGCCATTCAATCCACTTTAATTTCATAACAATCCATCTCATCTAAAACACACTTAATAATTAACATCTTCATTATGTGCGTGCATTGCAATTTCACCACCCTTATCTTATTTCACTTTCCCACCTACCAGCTATTTTTGCAGGGAGAGGCGCACTCTCCCTCGTACCATTTGCATGGGGAGGGGTGCACTTTCTCTCTATAAAAGAGCATGCACCCCTCCCCTGCAGGTCGATCAGCCACCACCTCCACATCCACCCACAAACCCACTATAGCACAACACCCACTCTCCTCACTCCAGCCGACCTATGCTCTTCCTCTCTCCCTCTCCATACACAGCTCGTCTTCTCACCAGTTGAGAAGAGGCGCTCTGTGTGCAGGAGAAGCTCCCCGTGGTCTCAAACACCACGGTGAGCACCATCACTGCCCAGCTCCTTCGCGAGCAAGTAGGCATGGTGGATTCTCATCTGGCGTTTTTCTTTGTTTTGTTATTTTTATTTTCTTTGTTTTCTATTTTCTGCTGTTGTTCATCGCCATTAGAGCCGCAGAGCTTCAAGCTCTGGAGCTCGCGCACCATTGCCGTGCGCTCCAGCCATGGCCCCCACGCGTCTCCACATGCCTCAGGGTCCCTTTCCGCATGCATGCACGCTCTTTCCAGCTTCTCTGCGCCCTCGCTGCTCTGAACTGCCTCAGTCAGTCACCAACATCCCGCGCGCATTGTTGCACACTATTCATGCCAAGTCTGCGCGGCACTGTAGCCACCAGCAAGTTTTCTCACTTATCCGATGGCGTAGTGCTCTCTCTCCTCCTGCGTGATTGCCTCCAGTTGGTCATCCACCTGCGTTTCATCTCTCTAGCCCGCGCCTCACACACACCTCAGTGCCAGATGAAGCTTCCGTGCCCCAGACAACTTAAACGCTCCCTCTTACTCACACAGTCACACACACACACACACACGCACTCTGCCTCTCACACACCCAAACAAATGCACACACCCTTTTCACTCTCACGCAGACACACACTTACACTCCCGTATACATATATACACATATATTTATATATTCACACTCCCCACTTATATACTTATATATATATATAGTTGTATATACTTATATAGTTATATATACTTATATATACACATATATATCCACATTCCCTCATTTACACACTCACCCCACATTTCCTACTCACAATACTGTGCACCTACCCTTCACCGTGCATCGTATCTCGGGAATATTCGCACCAGCTGCAAATATTTCCGGATATTCGTGCAAAGTAAACCTTCCACCCCACACTCACACACATCCGCTCCACAATCCATGCGGCACTTAGTCTTGTTGGTTATGTCTTGCTAGACGTGGACCAACTTGACACCGTGCTACATCCCATCCCCATTTCCATCTCTACCTCTATAGTATCTATATAACTATATATATTCTATATCTACTTACATATCTACTATATATATATACATATACTAAGCTAAGTATCTCTTTTCATTTCTTTCCTTACATTTTATTTTGCTTTCATTTGTCTTTTATTCTTGCTATTAAAAAGATAAAAAAAAAGTATAAAAGAGAAAAGATAATTCTTGTCTTGCAGGTACCTGATCTTGTGAATGACAAGATCAATCTTGGAACCCTAAGTTGGCTTCAAGCCAAGGACCATTTGGCTCAAGGCCAAAGACTTCATTTTTGAGGGTGTGCTTCAAGAACAACATTATCACAAAAATCTTAAAAGTAGAAAAAAATCAAAAACATAATAAAAACAAGGAAGAGATACGTTCTAGGAAAAGCGTAGAAACTTTGTAATCTCTTAATTCCTGCCTCCTTGAGATTGACCCTAGGCTTAAAAGTGACCAAGATAAAATCAAGTAGGTTAGGTTAAAATTTTTATGAAACTAGTGTAGATTTGATTTAGGTTAACTCACTATACTAATTTTGACGATAATATCACCATATTAAATAAGCCTATTCGAGTCTGCATCACCTGGCAGCGGTTCAAATTGTAAATAAGGCCTCAACTTTCTTTTTTTGTCTTTTCTTTCCTTTTTCTCTCTTTTCTCTCTCAAATTTTGAATGAGAATTAAAGTCTTTGGTGCCTCTAAGCCTTAATGATCCCTTTGTATAGACCACCAATTAGGATTTAAGTTAACAAAAGTGGGGGTTTGTAAAAGAAATACAAAGTTTTGGTTAACTTTATATTTAAGTCCTTTGCGACTTATTTTTGGCATAACTTGAGCTACACACATCGAATTCATGCGAAATAAGTGTCATTGGAATACTTGTGACAAGAGGAATCCAAGGATACCACATATGACTCCCTTTTGACAAGGTTTGACTAAGGGTTGACCAAAAATACATGTTTCTTTACATTTTACGAGACATTCTGACTTGACTCGAACCCAACATGCGTAAATGGATCCGAATCAATGCAAATGATTTTGAAATGACTCAAAACCTTGATTTCAGGCCATTATACCCCATGCCTGGTTTGACAGATTAACCTGTAGGGTGATGTAGATTAGATTCAGACGATCCACATCTAATCTGATGACTACCTCTGGCATTGTCATTCTCACTGTGCACATTAACAACTTGGCTCTGACAGTAGATGATAGTGCAAACATTCAGGAGACCAAGGCATTCTTACAAACCTAGGGGAGCTATGATGTTTCTTGGGGATTGAGGCAGTTAGAGATGAGCGTGGCATGGTACTTTCATAGTGAAAGCATGTCCTTGAGATACTTGAGGAGGCTGGACTACATGACACAAAGCCCTTGGCTATTGCAGCTGAGTAGAAGGAGCAATATGAGGAGACTAAGGTTCCACTCTTTAAGGATGTCCACATATATAGGAGTAGTGTGGGCATATTACTATACTTGATTATTACTCATTTGGATATTAGCTTTGCTGTTAGAGCGAGTTAGTATATGGACAAACCATGCTACAATTATTGGAATGATGTTTATCTGATATTAAAGTATCTTAAGGGGATTCCTGGAAAAGGGCTATACTATAGAAAAGGAAAGATGGTCACCTAAATCTTTATTTCTATTCTGATGTTAACTATGCAGGGTCTACTAAGGATAGAAGATCCACCACTGGATATGTGATGAGCGCGAATTGAGATTTGATAAAAGTCACGTTATAATATAGTCGAAAACACACTCAATTAACCTTTAAAATTTATAACATCGAAATTAAAATTCGAGGTCATTCATTAGGAGTAAATATGTGTAGAACTACCACTATCTGGATTTTCTTCTAAAAATTTGGACTTGGGAACTAGATGCAGGTGGTGTGGGACCTTCCTCTATAGTTTTATTATATCGTCGTAGTATAGTATAGAGAGAGGTGATTACCAGTTTAATACAATTTGTTACTCGAAAAATGAAAGAGTTCCCGAGGTCGAACTCAGGGAGCAAGTTGTATTCTAGGGGTACAAGTTTCTTTTACAAAAATAAAGAAAGAGAGAGAGAGAATTTGTTGTCTTTTCTTCTTTTCTCTTTGCTTCTCCTCTTCTTCCTTCTCAGATCTTCTGTTCTCTTCCTTTGTTCTTCTTCTTTATCTGCAGTGGTGATGTTCTTCTTCTTCTTTCAGCTGTTCCTGCTCTTCCTTTTTCTTCTGCAGAGCGGTCCTGTTCTTCTTCTTTTCCTTTCTTCAGATCTTCTTCTCCTTTCTTCAGATCTTCTTCTCGTGCTCTTCTTCTTTCAGTTCTTCCCTTGGCCTCTCTGTGTTCTCCTCTGCCTCGCCTTCCTTCTGCCGTCTTTGCCTTCAGGACGTCGTCTGATTTTCCAATCAGATGACTTAAACCGCCGCTGCTACAGTGCCGCTCGGTGATCCTCCTTCCTTCAGCCTTCGTCTTCTTCCACGGTTCTTCTTCACCTGTGCCTGCACACTTACACAGCTTGATCAGAGGGGCAAAACCTATCTCTACCCTCCCCCGCGTCTCTCTCTCACAGAAACCGCTCTTAGGATAGATCTCCCAGAGCTGCCGGGTTGCCGGGTACGGGTCGCGCCCGGGTCCAGGCCCACCGGCGTGCGTGGTGGGCGAGGAGTGCAGGTCAGTCTAAGTCGGGTCGGGCCAGGTCCGCGAGGCGTGAGCTCGGACGAGACCGGGTCGAGCGAGCGAGTGAGTGAGACCTCACCCCGTGCTCAGGAGGCAACGAGCATAAGGAACTTTTTGCCTTTATGCGGGCGCTCTCCTCTGAAAGGTTACGAGGTGGGACTAAATGTCCCACCCCAAATTGGGTGCGTGCGCGGAGGAAGCAGCGGCAGCCGAGGCGAAGCGCGGGGGCTTCGCGCGAGAGCTTCGCCTCAACTGCAGCCTGGTACTTCGCGACGACGCCTCGCACTGTCTGGGAGGGTGACCTGGGGCGCGGCGCACCTGGGGCAGCAGGTGAAGAAGCTGCTTCGCTTCAACAATGGCGGCGACGAGCGCAGGTACCTGCCCACAGAAAAACGGCCTCTCGGCCCAATTAGAAACGCGGAGGACCTTCGCCGTGGCACGACGAAGGTGGTCGGGGGGTGTGCAGGCGGCGGGGCGGAGCCTAAGGGCTGCCCTAGGTCGGACTGTGGGTCGGGAGATGGGTTTGTTCGGTGGAGTTGCAGAGGGTGATTTGGGGGAAGTGGAAGGGCGGAGGTTGATCAGGGTGAGGAGGCGGAGGTTCTGCGGTGGTCGGCGAGTCGTGTGGGTTGCTGGAGTGATGGGAGCGGCTCGCCGCAGGATGGCCGGAGGCGGAGAAGGTGCGGGTGATTGGTCGGAATCGAGGGCGACAGTAAATGTTTAAAGTGAGGAAAAGGAAGAGGGGAGGAAGAGGAGGAGTTCTACCTACTTAGCAGGACGAGGAGGGGCCGGAGCGGGCGACAGTCGTATCGACTGTCGCCGGAGAAGAAGATGCCCGGGGGAAGGGGCGGCGGCGAGCAGAGGGCCGGAGAGGCGCCAGCTGGGTGCGGCGTGGCGTGGGAAGAGCGAGGGAGAGAAGTCTCTGCTGCTGGTATTGCGGCAGAGCGAAGAGGAGGAGGAGGAAGAACCGCCGGAGCTGGTGGGCGTCTGCCGGAGTGAGAGGAGAGGAAAGTTGGGGGTTTTCTCCGTCAGATCCGAGCTACTCAGAATGGCGGAGCGACGGGGGTATTTATAGAGGCCGAATCAGAGAGGAAGGCGGAGGGAGACGACGTGTCTCCCTCACCGGAGGACGCCGGAGATGGAAACCCATACCGTCCGTGCGTTCGCACGGCCGGTATGGTGGGTTGCAGCGACCAGGGGGTGTTCCTGCGACGGCTGACGACGCAGGGCACCCCCGGTTGACTTGCCAGCCCCTCCCCCTCACCCTGCGCGGCGCCATGCTCCGCGCAAGGTCGCCGGAGCATGGTGCTGGCAGGTTTTGGCAGGAGGGACCTGAATGCAAAGAACGAAGGAGAGTTAGGGGCAGAAATGTGAGGGTTCAAAAGTTGAGGGCCAAAAAGTAAATATATGAGGACCAAAGTGCAAAGTTGGTCAAGAAGGTTTCTTCTTAGGCTCAAGTTTTTATACATGACTAATTAGGACCTAAGGAATCTGATGGTGAATTTTATTTCTAGATTAAACCTTGTTTGACTGGTCAATTTACGCAAAAATCCAAATTAAGTTATTAATTGGGTATGGTTCTCAATGTAGGTCAAAATGGGTTCTGAAGGCCAAATTGAAGGTTCTAAACCCTAGAGATTATTTTTCTATGAATTTTAGAGGGTTTATTCTATTTTTATTTTGCCTCGAACCTCGTGAATTGAAGTGGGTTTGCTTTAGGGTTACAGATTATCATTTAGTTCCTTGGAATTGCTGTAGCCCTTATCAGATCATCCCACTTTCCTTCTTATTCGGTTTGTTTGACCTGTGTTTGGACCCTGAATTACCCTATATGCAGATTATACTGGTAAAATTGCATTTTTACCCCTTATGACTTGTTTTCTCCTTAAACTCAGAATTCTCTGAGTTAAGCCTTTCCTTGAGTTATGTAGGAGCTTTTATCCTTTGTATTGGGTCAAAATGAGCTAGTTATGGCTCATGATGAGGTTCTCATCAGCAGGTAACTTAGTTTTCAATTGCAGGCAATTTAGTTTAAAACTAAAAATAAGAAATCCAAATGTCCTTTCTTTGCTTCTCTTTAAAATATATGCCTTCCAATTATTCAAGGCTTAACTGAAGATTATTAGGAATTGTTGCAATTAAGCACTAAAATAAGTCAGGTCAATCCTGTTTGAAGAAAATAATGCAATAAAACCACTAAAGAAATAACTCATCAATTGATTCATGCAAAAATTATAATTTAGTCCCTGAAATAAGGTTTTTCTTGTGATTTGGTCCTTACAAAATTGCAATTTGGTCCTTGCAATTTTTTTTTCTTCTTAAGCTGGTCCCTACCAGCAGATGGAGCGTATGCTCCTCTTCTTCGTTGAGGAGGTTGTGGGGGGTGTTCGATGGAGCTCCTTGGTGCATGGAATCACCTACTGGGTATCACGGGTTGTTCCTTGCACTTCCACAGAGCTTCTCACGAAGCTTTGACGCTTGGGGACAGCCGGTTGCTGTTGTCGACGTCAAAGAAGGTGGCGACGATGGTGGAGGTTGTCTTAACGAGGGAGTGGGTCTCGGCCTCAAGCAAGTGGTTAGGGAGCTTCGTCGAACCTTGGTGAAGGTGATAGTGAAGGTGATTTGGCGTGGGGACATCAGAGGTGGGCCACCAGACTTGAGGAAGGAGACGAAGGGCGTCGACATTCGACAGAGGGCTGAGGGCATTGAGTCCCTCAATAGGTTGAGGGGTTTTGCTCCCCAATGCTTGGTGAAGCTTATTGAGTGGTTGGTGAGCGGAGACGATGAACGGAGTGAGGTGGAGGGGGTCGTCGGTGCTACGCTGGACATGGAGAAGATGTCAAAGGGGAGTGAAGGAATTTGGGGTTGATTCCTAAGTCTAAGGGGTGTAAACTACAGTACAGAGTGGGAGAGATATGAAGAGCTACCTGAGAGGCAATGAAGAGGCTGGAGCGTGTCTGGCATTGGCCGATCGGACGCAGAGAAGATGACGACTCCAGCGAGGGATATTAGAGAGAAGAAGAGGGCGGAGGGACTAGCTTCTATGGCAGGAAGCACAGCGATGTTGTGAGGAAGGCAGCTACAACCTCGGTTGGTGGCGAGACGCGCTGACGAAGGAGGACCAAGGAGCTCCAAGGTCTCGTCGATGGTGGTGTCAGGGTAGAAAGGGAAAGGTGTAGGGATGCACCTAGACTCGACAAAATGAATCAGTGAAGAATGGCGGAGCTTTATAGCTCCTCGAGGCATGAAGAGAACGCCAAAGATGTCTTGTATTAATGGCTGAAATTGGCGACCGGTGATTTCATGATGAAGGTGATGGTGGCATTGATGGAGGTAGGGATTGCACGCATTGAAGATGCCAAGACACACGGATTTGTATGTTGAACATGCCTTCCAGATTTGGCGAGGTTTCCCAATCAGTATCGCGAGAACTTTGCAGTCAAAAGTGAGGTCAACAGTGGGAGGTTGACCGTGCATGAAGGAGAAGAGCAGGTGATGAGCCAACATCGTGTTGCAATAAAAATCGTGTTTTAATGTTGTCATTATCGTAGTGTAGTTGTCACAATGCAAATAGATGTCGTGTCATTTTATTTATTTATATAATATTTATGGATTTATTCAAGATCGTTCATTGGGAAGCAGTTATTGCTATACATTACTCTCTTTGTTCCAAAAATGTTCTTTTATTCAAAGAATGTGAATTATATTTACAAAATGAATCGATGAATCAAAGAATGAAAAAATTAGTCAATTATATATAAAAGAATCAATTAATACTCACTATAGTGCCTTAAACGTATTTACAACTAAACAATCATAAAAAACTAAGTATAACTACTCTATGTTAGTTATGTACAACTTTCTTAAATAATACCTAAGTATAGGTACAAAAATAATTACTAATATACGCTACCCTAAATATACTAACATAAACTAATAACTTTAATGGCATATATTATATATATAGTAACATGAGTGTTGTTATAGCCTTAGTAAAATTATGTACAGAACATAAGGCAAAAGACTATCTTTTCTAACATATATACATATTTGCAGTGACGGATACATGTCACTAAAGGCTTAAACAAAAACTATATGTATACAACATATGGCTCAAATAGAAACTCAGCTTTCTCACTCAGTCGATTTTTGGCTTCTCTCTCACATACTACTTTTCACTTGCACAAAAATTGGTTTTTTTTTAGTGGGCGAACCAACTTTTTGTTAGATACAGAGCATCCCCACCCCAGACCACTATTAGACCCAGTTCTCATTTTATTAGTGTACATTCTTATCCAATTCAATTCAGGCCCATTAGAGGCCCAACACTGTGCACAGGCTCTGAGTCCACACATATTTCAATATGCTCATATATATGAGCGAGAAGAAGATAGAGGAATACGGTATTTACGCTCGGTGCTGTCGACTGAAGTGGCTATGGAGCGAATTCCTTTTATATGGCCACGGTGTTCTACAGATTAACGATGTGGGACAAAAGTTAAGCAGTCGAATAGAGTGCTGCAACGTTGCATTGCGTCCTGATTGCACAACTAAAGGCCTTGATTTGAGAGCCTAATTAAATTTCATTTTCCAATTAAATTACATATTTAGAAAGCCCTTATATTGGACTACTTAATTGTATAATTAATTTAGTGTTATAAGTTATTTAATTATATATAAAAATTAGCTAAAGTTAAGGGTTTATACACGTTAAATTAAGGTTTAATTTCTTAATTAATGTACAAATTTATAAATTAATGATGCAATTGACTTTATAATTAGTTAATATATATAATATGGTATTTATTACAAATTTTTATCTTATTTTAGAACATTTATTTTAATTTATATACATTTAAATGCATGTTGTAAATAGATATATACATGATTAAGTTATAAATACTATAATACAGTATAAATATGTTATAAATAGGTTGAAAATATTTAAAATTAATACATATACATGTACAGTATAAATTACTTCAGCAATAACTTAATTTACTAACTTATTTTATTTTAACTTAATAATTTACCTAATTAACTTAATAAAATAATTACCTATAATAAATCAATAATTAAATAAATATACATGTATCATATGTAGATTCTTCCCTACCAGGAGGGGGTGACGTAATAATTGCGGAAATGAAAATAAGACAATCTCACAAAATATCAATCACACGAGTACACAATTATTTTTAGGTGGAAACCCAAACCGGGTGAAAACCACCACCTAACCCTCTCGAGTTAGGATTTTCCGATCAACCAAGTTGATCAAATCCACTAAATGAATCACTTTAAACGAGGGTGATTCAACCTCAATTACAACCACGCTACAAGTGCGAGGGTAGCATTCCTCAACCCCTTCTCTCCACGAGAAGGATTTTGTCCCACGAAGGAGACGGGAATTCACAAAGCGAATACCCAACCAAATAACAAAGATAAAATAACAAATAATCCTATAGAGCCAACAAAGTAATTTTAAACCTAAGCTTCTATAGGAATTAAGAAACTCCACTTTGCAAGGAGTGCGTCGAGTCGATGACGCGGGTGCGTGAGCCACGCGACGACGCAACGTCACTCTCGTGAACTACGGCGGGAGAGCGGGTGCGCGAAGCTTGATGCTCTCTAGATGAAGAATTAGAGCTTGGAGAGCAAGAGAGACACAAAATGGTTTGAAAGTGTATTGCAAGGTGTGTCTTGTGTATCTAGGTGTGTGTTGGTGTGCAAGAGGTTCCCCTCTATTTATAGAGGCCTTAGGAAGGCTTTGGATGGCTTAGGAAAGACTCCATAGCCGTTGGGTGCAAAGCCCAAGTGAATCAACCCGAAATCAGGAACAATCATTGCACTGACAGGGTTATCAGACGTCTGATTCTGGCATCAGACGTCTGGAAGACCACTTTAAGACGTCTGATTTTGGGCGGGTCTCTTCCAGACTTGAATCAGATCTAAATAGGATTCTAGCGCAAGTCCATCAGACGACATACAGGACGTCTGGCACTATGTCTGTACGTCTGGAAACCTACTTTTTCGTGGGAATGGATCTGCAACGGCTAGAAAATCTCTGAGAAGAGATTTTCGGGTCAGTCGAGGCAAAACAGTCAATTATCAGATGTCTGGAAGGGCTTAAGGACGTCTGATAAGGCTCTAACGGTCATATCCTTGAGTGTATGGTAAGAGAGCCAACGGTCCACTAATTGGACGTCTGGCAAAGTCATCAGACGTCTCCTAAGACGTCTGGTCTAAGGTCTGGACGTCTGATTTCATCAGACAAAACTAACTATGTCCAGCCTAAATGTTATCAGACGTCTGAATCAACAGTCAGACGTCTTAAAACACATTATCATCCGTCTGATTTTGGAATTAGACGTCTGGAAATGATGTTTGAACCCTATATTGGTTTTCTAAGTTCCCTACAGAAAACCTAAGTATCCTAGGGTTGTGCCGGTGTTCCTAGGACTACTGTTAGGGTGCTTTGAGGCTCTTTAACATAATGTTCTATGGAAATAAAGAGCAAGAAAATAAAGACAAAAGTACATGAAAGGAATAAATAGAATTCTATCCTATTCTTCTTGTCCTTCCATCTTCAATCTATCGCTCCTCGTGAATCTCCTCTGTTCTCCATCAAGCTCCTCCAATCCGTCCTGGATGCGAGCTCGAATTCCGTCTAATCACGTCTACATTTGCAATTGACCTGAAATCTAAGACTCCAAGTGCAAATGTTAAATAACACGTGTTTTGTTATCATCAAAACAAATGATCGTGGTGCTCTAGAACTAACAATCTCCCCATTTTTGATGATGACAAAACCATAAATAATAATGCAAAAAATTCTCCCCCTTTTTGACATTATCAAAAAGGTTTTATTGATTTTAAAATTTATATAACTCCTCCTCAAAACATGCTCTTCTATAAATTTCTTTTAACAAAGGTAATGTCCTCCCCCTTTTTTATAACAACAAGATAGCTATTATTTTTCTCCCCCTTTCTAAAGGAAATTTATCTACCTTATATCTCCCCCTTAAAAATTGACAATTAGCTTATAATTTTTTTTGCTCCCCCTATCTAAATGCTTACGATAAAAGGATAGGGTAAAGGGTTTTACCTCACCTACCATGGCCAATAAAATGGTCCGAATGGTGGTGGATGCCACATTGAATAGGGCTCCCATCCGTAGCTTGGAGGCCCGGGCATTGGCGACGGTCTCCAGTCTGGTGGTTGACGTGCGGCGGGTCCATCGTTTGTTCGCCGTCTCGTCGATCTTATTGTTCTCCTCCTTGGTTCTCCTAACTCGAGTTGACCAGCCTTGAGTTTGTAGGTCTAGTCCTTTGTGTTGTAGTTTTCCCTGAAACCTACAAAACAAGATTCCAATTCTTTTTTCGGTATCCAGGTGGGCTTGGATCCGGATCTGTTAGTGGGTCTCCTTGATGGAGATCCTTTCTCAATCTTAGGGCTATATAAATCATCTACTTTGTTGATTAATTTGTTAGAGTTCTCCCTAAGACATGCAATTTCTTTCTCTATAATATTCATCTTAGTCTTTAAATCAGAAATTTCTATTTTTAGACTAACATTTTCCTCAATCAATTTATTATTTTCACTGATGAAGTTATGATTTTCTAATAATAAGTTATCATTTTTAGGACTAGCTTCTAGATCCTTAAGGTTTACTTCTAACCTGTCATTTTCACTTCTACGAAAACTAAGATTCTTTCTCATGCATTTATTTTCTATCTTAAGTGCTTTACTAACTTCAAAAAGTTCATTAAAAGCTTCTTGTAAGTCGTAACTTACCTAGTTGTCTGAGTCGCTTCCGCTTTCGCTATCGCTTCCTCTGGCCATGAAACCGAAGCAAGCGATTTCTTCTTCTATGGACTTTTCTTCTTCTTCTTCCTCCGAGCTGGAATCGTCCAAAGTGGCTTGGAATGCCTTCTTCCTAGATTTCTTCTCCTTTTCCTTCTTCTTCTCCTTTTTGAGAAGAGGGCACTCTGGTCGCAGATGCCCTTTCTCATTGTAATGGTAGCAACGTCTTGGTCTCTCCTTCTCCTTCTTCTTTGACTCCCTACACAACTTGGAAAACTTTTTAAGTAAAATTCTAAAGTCTTCGTCGTCGGAACTTAGCTCGCTATCCGACGCGGCTTTGAAGGCGAGAGTCTTCTTCGGTTTAGGCTCCGGTGTATCCTTCTTCTTTTACTTCAACTTTGTCTCGTAGGCCATCAGATTACCTAGGAGATCTTCCATGTTGAGCTCCTCCACTTCGTTTGCCTCCTCGATGGCGGTGACTTTCTGTTCCCATTCCGGTCTAAGGGAACGAATAAGCTTCCCTTGAAGCTCCCCCTTGATGAAAGTCTTCCCTAATGCTTTTAAGTTATTTACAATGAGAGTGAACCTAGTGTTCATCTCATTTAAGGATTCGTTAGATTTCATGGAAAAGGCCTCAAACTCTTGTGAAAGTAAATTTAGTTTAGAAGTTTTTACCTTAGAGGTACATTCATGAGTTATCTCAAGTGTGTGCCAGATCTCGTATGCGGTGGCGCATTGCGAGATCTATTGAACTCCTCCGAGCTAAGTGCGCAGTAAAGGGCATTCATGGTCTTTACGTTTAAAGAGAGCTCACGAATCTGCTGCTGTGAGTATCCTCCGGCGGGTTTTTTTGGGATGTCGAAGGGGGTCTCTCACCTGGCCCAAATTGTGAAATCGGTGGCTTGAAGCCACGTCCTCATCCGCAACTTCCAGTAGGAGTAGTTGCTTCCGTCGAAATAGGGTGGTCGGACGGTGGACTGCCCCTTGGAAATCCTGCCCGCGGAACTGCTCCCCTCCATAGATCTTCTTGCTTGGTTGTTACGCCGAAACAGCAAACCTGCTCTGATACCAATTGTAGATTCTTCCCTACCAGGAGGGGGTGACGTAATAATTGCGGAAATGAAAATAAGACAATCTCACAAAATATCAATCACACGAGTACACAATTATTTTTAGGTGGAAACCCAAACCGGGTGAAAACCACCACCTAACCCTCTCGAGTTAGGATTTTCCGATCAACCAAGTTGATCAAATCCACTAAACGAATCACTTTAAACGAGGGTGATTCAACCTCAATTACAACCACGCTATAAGTGCGAGGGTAGCGTTCCTCAACCCCTTCTCTCCATGAGAAGGATTTTGTCCCACGAAGGAGATGGGAATTCACAAAGCGAATACCCAACCAAATAATAAAGATAAAATAACAAATAATCCTATAGAGCCAACAAAGTAATTTTAAACCTAAGCTTCTATAGGAATTAAGAAACTCCACTTTGCAAGAAGTGCGTCGAGTCGATGACGCGGGTGCGTGAGCCACGCGACGGCACAACGTCGCTCTCGTGAACTACGACGGGAGAGCGGGTGCGCGAAGCTTGATGCTCTCTAGATGAAGAATTAGAGCTTGGAGAGCAAGAGAGACACAAAATGATTTGAAAGTGTATTGCAAGGTGTGTCTTGTGTATCTAGGTGTGTGTTGGTGTGCAAGAGGTTCCCCTTTATTTATAGAGGCCTTAGGAAGGCTTTGGATGGCTTAGGAAAGACTCCACAGCCGTTGGGTGCAAAGCCCAAGTGAATCAACTCGAAATCAGGAACAATCATTGCACTGACAGGGTTATCAGACGTCTGATTCTGGCATCAGACGTCTGGAAGACCACTTTAAGACGTCTGAAAATAAGATCAGACGTCTGATTTTGGGCGGGTCTCTTCCAGACTTGAATCAGATCTAAACAGGGTTTTAGTGCAAGTCCATCAGACGACATACAGGACGTTTGACACTATGTCTGGACGTCTGGAAACCTACTTTTTCGTGGGAATGGATCTGCAACGGCTAGAAAATCTCTGAGAAGAGATTTTCGGGTCAGTCGAGGCAAAACGGTCAATTATCAGACGTCTGGAAGGGCTTAAGGACGTCTGATAAGGCTCTAACGGTCATATCCTTGAGTGTATGGTAAGAGAGCCAACGGTCCACTAATTGGACGTCTGGCAAAGTCATCAGACGTCTCCTAAGACGTCTGGTCTAAGGTCTGGACGTCTGATTTCATCAGACAAAACTAACTATGTCCAGCCTAAATGTTATCAGACGTCTGAATCAACAGTCAGACGTCTTAAAACACATTATCATCCGTCTGATTTTGGAATTAGACGTCTGGAAATGCTGTTTGAACCCTATATTGGTTTTCTAAGTTCCCTACAGAAAACCTAAGTATCCTAGGGTTGTGCTGGTGTTCCTAGGACTACTGTTAGGGTACTTTGAGGCTCTTTAACATAATATTCTAAGGAAATAAAGAGCAAGAAAATAAAAACAAAAGTACATGAAAGGAATAAATAGAATTCTATCCTATTCTTCTTGTCCTTCCATCTTCAATCTATCGCTCCTCGCGAATCTCCTCTGTTCTCCATCAAGCTCCTCCAATCCGTCCTGGATGCGAGCTCGAATTCCGTCTAATCACGTCTACATTTGCAATTGACCTGAAATCTAAGACTCCAAGTGCAAATGTTAAATAACACGTGTTTTGTTATTATCAAAACAAATGATCGTAGTGCTCTAGCACTAACATCATACAGGTGTATAATAAATACTTAAATATATATGTACAGTAATAGATATAGTTATAAGTTTGTTCGTAGTTATTTATAATTACTTAGTATTATATATGTTTACTCTAACATAAATTAATATACAATTATATAATAAGATTATATATACAGTAAATCATCCTAAATACTTATTTAAATATATAATATAATTATAAGTTATTTATGTATATTATTTACATATATTACAATATTTACATATATATTAGTCTTAAGTTATGTTTACAAGAATAAATACAATATACAAGGCATTTTTAGGTATTTTTGAGTATTTTTGGATTTTAATGGTATTTATATATTCTATAGAGGTAGGAGAAGAGAGAGAAAGGGTGAGATGAGAGAGAGAAGAATTTTTTTTGTGATTTTTGATTTTGATTCTTTGATTAAGTTTCAAAGTAGATGAACCATCGGTTGGTATGTTCTACCAAGCTAAGGGTTCGAAATACTTTACAACTTGGCATACCTAAAGAAATACCTAATCCTACTCAAGACACCTTTATTTTACTTTTTTTATGATTTTTTTATATTTTTTATTTATTTACAAGTTCACCCAAAGAAGGCCTTGAAAGGGGTTTTGAAAGTGAACATAACGCCTTCGATGCAATATCTACTTGCTGGAAATGCATGTAACCATCCAAACAGTCTCAACACATCACATGAAACATGTTTTAATCATTAAACTTGATTTTAACATTGAATTCATCAAAATTTATAATTTGGACAGTTAATCACTTTACATGCTGCTAATAGTGACTTTCTAACACGATTTACAAGCTATCAAAATTAGATTCAAGGTCAAATTAATGTACATGAAATATTACAACAATGTTCTATCAATATACCACAATGTCAGCTCATTTAAACCTTCAAATCAACCTAGAAAATTCCTTCAGACAATTCCAGATAGATCTGCTGTTGCTGCACTGTGAAGTTATTCTATTGCTGAAATAGAAGGCTTGGATCAAACCTTCAAGGTCTGATTTGAGCTATATTAAAACCATCCTTAGATACAATCAAAAACCTTGATCAGAAGCTAAGTTAATTCCAGAATAAAGTAAAATCCCTATGTGATTCTCACCATACACTATAGATAGTGTGAGGGTAAGAATTAATAATAGGGATTCGAACTCATTGAATTTTTATTCAAATGCATCGCAACCCTCATACAAAAGATTTAAAACTCAAAAAATCAATGAGATTTGGAATCCAAAGTGTAAAAAGCCAAATCTGATCATTCTACTGCTACTATAGATAGTAGAGTAAGATAGATCAAATCAGAACATAAAATTCCTTGTGAAATCACTTGATAGCTTCGTATCAAGCCCTCAGTATTTGTTCAACTCTAAATCAGTGGATGAAATCGAAATTTCTTGGAAAATCAATGTTCGCTACCTGGGCGATTAGTTTGGCTTTGCCATTTTGATATGCTCAACTAGGATTCCTGCACACTATTACTTAGTGGTTAGCGGTCCTAGGTGATGCTCTAAAGTGGCCTGGATCATTGCTTTGGCCTAAAATCAGGACCACTGATTTTCCTTGGCTGAGCTCTCCAGAAGAGCAAAAAATAGGACACACGGTTCAAATTAAGCATAAATCTCACACTCGATGAAAGTTCGAATTACTGAGTTTTAAATCATCTCCATAGGCTCAATTGGACTTAAACACACTTAATTCACTGATTTTCCTTGGCTAAGCTCTCCAGAAGAGCAAAAAATAGGACACATGGTTCAAATTAAGCATAAAGCGCACACTCGATGAAAGTCTGAATTACTGAGTTTCAAATCATCTCCATAGGCTCAATTGGACTCAAACACACTCAATTCACTTGATTAAACACAAATTAAATCAAACTGAATCTCTGATCTAAAAATTAGGCATGGAAATCAAATCCATAATAATTGAGTGAATTGTCACAATTAAATTAGAAAGGGGGGGCCTTTGTGATCAGCTGACATGAATGGGATGCCCCCTAAGTGGAATGGGCGCATGTAATAGGTTTAAGAGCTAGAGAGATCTAGATCTGCTAATGGCCTGATGGATGGGTGAATGATGAAGCAAATTACAAAGGAAATCAGTGAATATGGACAATGAGATGTAGAGAGAGATTAGTGGATCAAAATGGAAGTGGAAAACACCACTTTGATCTGAATTGATCAGAGAGGGTGAGATCGATACTAATCTAATCTTCCTCTAATCTAAGCTAATAAACTGTTGAATTCACCATCTGATCTACTCCTAATTGACCTAAACTAAGCTAGAAAGCATTAGATCTAGTTTACAAAGCATTTAAAATCCTAACTAATGAGATGAATAGCTTGGGAGAAACTGCAGCTGGTAGCTGCAGTGAGGAAGGAGGAAGAAGCTTCGACGGAGGGAAAGCTCTTTAGTGGAGCTCAGAGTTGCCCTGGGGTGTTACGAAATCCTTAGCAGGGAGGAGAGGTCGAAGGAGATGGAATTACACCACTCAGGTGATGAAACAGGGGCTATGTGAGGAGAGGGACCGGAGTGGATGAATGATCAACTCGAGAAGGTAGGAGAGGAGCTGATATTCGCGCACGAGCTCAGGTGAGGTGTTTAAGTAGCTGCGTGAGTGATTGTGGTGATTGCTAGGTGTGATTAAACTCAGTTAGGGTGGACGGTGGATGGGAGGTCGAGAGGAGCGTGGGAAGGTCTACATCAAAAGACCATCGTCAGATGGGATCTAAGAGAGGCAAGGTGCTTTGTGTAAAGCTGCATGAAGTTTGGAAGAGGAACAACCACAAGATCAAAGGTGCGAAGGATCAAAGGCAGCTGGAGCTCCACTTCTTTGCAGTGAACAGTATCAAGCATGGTTGTAGCAGGTGTGTTGGACAAATTACACCAGGATCCTCAAAGAATGAACCGGTAGAAGAATTGTAATGGAACCATAAGTGGTGGAAAATAATAACCAAAAGGTCCTTGGAGTCTCTCAAAAAGGTCCCTATAGTTTTCAAATATGCCCTTACAACTTTTCAAATAAGTCCCTAAAGGTTTTTGATATGAATAAAATGTTATGAAATGAGGACCTAAATGTGAAACTCTAAATGCAAGGTCCTATTGATGTTTAAATGTAATGAGATTTTTATTGGAGCATAATTGAATATTTAAGAAGTTGATTCAACCCTTGATTTGTACTTTTGAACTCAGACATGTGTTCAATTTGTTATTGGATCATTATTTTGTATTTATGAATAGAATATCTCTTTAATTGATCAAATTGTGCATTTTTAATATAAATTTGTTGTTTTATGTCCTTTCTGCTAATTTTCACACTTAACCTTTTATCATGTTAATAATGTAGTGTTTAACCTAGTTTCCAACTTAATTTAAGCATTTTAGCTATGATGAGCCACACCTCATTAGCATGTAAAGAGGAAGATGGTTGCAGGGATGTTTTTGCAAGAAAAATTGAAACTTAGGGGGATTTTTGAAAGAAAATAAAAAACTAAAGGAGCAAATTGCAAACTTGGTCAAGATGGAATATGATTGGGCTTAAAATTTAAGGTTAACATAATTCAGACTCGAGGAATCTTATGGTGACATCAATTTTGGATTTTGATGAAGTTAAATTGGTCAACTTACATTTTAACCCAAAATGTAATAAATATTTGCCATGGTCTTCGTTTTAGTTCGATTTGGACTCTTTTATAAAATTGATTATTCTAAATCTTAGAAAATATTTTTCAATGGTTTGTACAAGATTTAGATTACATTTATTAAAATTAGAATCATTTTAATTTAAGTGAGGCTAAAATTAGAATTTTTATTTGAGAATTATCTTTTAATCTTAACACAAACCCTAAATTAAATAATTAAAGCCACTTATTGGAAATTTGAGCTTAGTTGATCTTCAATTAAGTATAGGTTCTTCCCTTAGTTAACCTGCAATTGTATTTTTCCATTAAAACGGCATAATTAACCAATTTCAAAGTAATTTTTCTTTAATTCAGCCATGTTATATTATACCCTTTTAATAGTTTAATTAGATGAATTTATCTTTGGAAATCAGCAAATTTGAGCTAGATATAGAGGATAATGGTGTTATCATCAATATGCCATATTTTTTGGAGGTAATCTTGTCTCGTGATGTAATAAGTAGACAATTAGGTCTCGCTTCAGTGTTGAGGCTGGGCATAGGGAAATGGCTTATATTGAATGTGAGGTTACATTAGTCACTGCTTTCCTTACAAACCTTAGAGTACAAGTGAAGTCTAGTTTCAATGTTCTATTACAACAAGTTAGCTACGTGCATTGCATCCAATCTTGTCTTCCATGTGAGAACAATACATATTGAGGTGGATTACTATTTCATTCTTCAGCTTGCAAGCATTCTCACAAAGGTGTTGGTAAGGAAGAGACACTCATTTCTGCATAACAAGTTGGGCTTAGAGGATATCTACACTCTAACTTGAGGGAGAGTGTTGAAGTCCCTTTAGTTCTTTATTTTCTTTTTTTCGTTATTTCTTATTTTAATTTGGACTCTTCATATAATTCTTCTTTTCCTCCTCTCTATATAAGAGAGGCTAGGGTTTCAATTTAAATTAGAAGTTTTCATTCTCTCTCTTCTCTCAAAATCAAAAGATAAAACTATTTGTATTGATCATTTGCAAAATTCATCATCCATACTGTCAATTTCATATCCATCCTCATGAAGACTCATTATTTCTAATTGAAAGTCCAAAGAAATTAAATTGTTAAATGCACTGCTTTATGATCAAGCCATAATTTTATATAAATTACATGTCTAATTATTACTATTTTTTGAGTATTTATATTATAAATATATTAATTTTAGATTTTTTTTATATTTTGTGAATAATGATATGTTCTTTATTTTTATATGGCAAGTGAGGCGGTGAAAGACTCAAAAGGTGCCTCATATTGAAGAGAATTTTTAACGTGATTAGGAGTTGTTTTGACCACAAAATAATCTCTTTATCCCTTTGCTATGAATTTTAAAGATTTTTATAAGTTTCTAAAGGTTCTCAAGTGTATAAATAGGACTCAAGACTCTCAGGATTGATTATTCTACCCTTCTACTGTCCCCTTTCCTACAGGCTTTCTCCAGAGGGGTGGCCTTAGGCAACTGTCGACGTCCTCCTCCGACATTGGTGGTCATCAATGTGCACCTTTACCTTTGTCCTTCATCTTCAATCTCCTCCAATGCCATCATGATGTTGGCACGACCTCCGATTTTGCTTTTGTTTCTTGTTTCTTTTACTTATTTGTTCTCGTTAGTAGTTTAAATGGTTTACTTGCAATTTGATTACTTGTTCTTGACATTGGCTTTTTAAGAAAGGTTATTCTTTCTATTTGGCTCTTAGTTACTGTTTGCTTACATTTATTTGTTCCTCATTAGTCATTAGTTTACTTTAAGTAGGTTTGTAGTTTAGTTTAGTTATTTAGATTAGTTTCCCGAATTTATTTGTCAGTTTATGTGCATCCAAAAATCCCCAAAAAAATATTATAGGTTGTTGCTTGTTATTTTTAATTTCCTGCAAAATTTCGTATAGTAATTATTTGTAGAAAAAAAATTAAAAATAATTTTTGATTCAGTCTTGAAATGTCTTTCCAAATTTATTCGGTGCATTATATAACTTATTTTACATGAAATTGGTAGAAATCTTAGTTAGGAAATAAGGTATACCCATTAATTTTCTTAGAATTTTTACATTCTCGCAAAATCATTTCATTTAGGTCCTTGGACTGTGATTTACTTCCTGTTTTTAACTTCTATTGTCTTTTCCCTATCTAAAAATATCGAAAAAATATGAAAAATAAAAATACCAAAGATATATTAGTATAGGCTAGTAGAAAGCAATTTGAATGACTTGTCTCATTGTACGACTACTTGGACTTCCTTTGTTCTCGATTTTTATTCACTTTTCACAAGTTGAAAAATTTTAAACAGTTGTACTTTCACGCTACAACAACATGATTATCTTATCTTGGGCAAGATTGGATTTTGTTACTCTCCACCTCCATTCCAAGAAATATCTTTGCAACCATATGCTTGCTTGAATTGGAATTCAAGCTCTTGAGATTCCACCTACAAATGATGATGCATGTTTTGATTGCTTAATTATTTATTGAAGGTTTACTTAATTAATATATTGTCATCTTGTGATTAGAGCAAACAAGTTGTTTGAAGCATGTTTAGGTTCTAATTAGGGTTCTGAATCGAGTTTCTCAAACTCTAGGGCTTAATAATGAGTTAGATCCAATCCTCGATTCTAGGGATCATCTCTTATCAAGTTATTGTATCCCTTGCCTCTTTAAGAAAAGACTTCCCGGTGGAATTTTTCAGTGACATTCTGGTGCATGAGAACCTCTAGTTGAATGCTAGAGAACCTTTCAAGAAATGAGTAGACCATGAGAATCTTTTGGTTTTTAGAGAGGGTTGAGTAGGGCATGACCATCTCTAGATTTTAGTTTCAAGGTTCAATCTTGCGATTGCATAATTAATACGGGGATGAATCTCTATGTACTAATGGAAAAAGGAAATTGTAGATGTTACTCGTTCGAAAAATGGTAAATAGAAAAAAGAAACCCTGATTAGTGTCCTCTAATTAAAGACATGACGTGAACCTTTAAAATTAAATTGCCCCTTCTAATTATTCATAACTAGCCAGTCGTGCGATGAAACTAAAAAATACAAAAATGAAAATTTTCTTGATAGAGATTTTTTATAAAAAATTATGTTTTATGTTTTTGAAATCTTAGTGCTTTGGTCATCAATTAAAAGATATGTTTAGTACTCAAACGGTTGATGCATAAATAGGTCGGTGATATAGTCATTTAGCTTGTTGACTTTATAGATTTGAACCCTCATCATTAATTGGTATTCCATCATCTGACATTCATTTCCATTAAATTGTCAACTTTTAGACCATTCATCAATTAGGATTCAATAAGAACATCAAAATCTATATTATCAAAGAGATTTACATCTATAAAAAGGATGGGGGTGGTATGCTAGAAATGCCAACGGTTGAATACTACGTAATTAAAAAGAAATGATTAGAAAAAACCTTTGTGGCTTCAAAATTTATATTTTACTACCTTGAAAAAAAGTTCTAGAACTACTTTAGGAAACAGAATATCACAAAGTGAAGTTGGAGCTTATTTTACCATTCATAGGATAGAGAGAGATACTAAAAATGGGAAAAGGTATAAGGTCACACTTTATTTTAGTATATGTGCATGTGTGAGATTTATGGAAGACGGGAAGAGAAGATGGTCACAGATGTTGGGAGGATAGGTGTGGTGAAGACAACATCCGCACTTCAATTTAGTATACAAAATGTGTAATGACTCAAGATTAATTTTAAGAATAATTAATTTTGATAATTTGTAATAATTAATTTTGATAATTTGTTGGGTATGGATCTAATAAGTTAAAGATAATTACCTAAAATACTTAAATCTAAGTTGTTAAATAGTGATTCTCAATTTTTATATCTCACTACTTATTTTCATAAATTTATTATGTGGGATTATTTTTAGGGATATTACAACCTTCTCCACATGAAAGCCTTACATCCTCGTAAGGATTCAATCAATCAATATACTCTCAATAGTAGTGGTGGCTCTATATCATTGCATAGTTTTTAGTTGTCCCAAGGACAACCCTTTTCTCCTGTTAAAGAGAATTTGGCTATGGTATCATTTATAACGACCTGGGCCTAATCTTGAGTTTAATTAAGAAAAATTGACATGGATAACTTGTTAGATATGAGTCTAATAAATCCAAGACAACCACCTAATTAAGATGCTTAAGTCGAAATTATGTGGTAGTAACTCTCGTTCTTTATATCCTACTTCTTACTTTCATAAACTAATTATTATGTGAAATCATTTTTGAAGGTGTTCCATGATGTGTGGGATTTGCTGAAGGGGGAAAGAGGAGGTGATGGGAGGATAGGTGTGTCAAAGGGAATGAGGAGATCTAGATGGGGAGAGACGATGGGAGGATGGGTGTGGTAATGACAACATCCACACTTTGTTTTAGTACATAGGATGCATCGCAAAGCATCAATCCAGAAGATTCCATTAGGAAGGTTTGGGGATAATGGAACTTTTTTTTTTTCTCCCTTCGTTGAAAGGACGTATGATCTAGTATGGAACGTTTGGTTTTTCACCTAAATAGCTACGTTTTCAATTTCACCTTGCTAGAAAAATAAAAAGCCAAACAACCTAATAATCAATGTTAACGTGCGTCAACTGGTTTTAAAAACATACGTGAGAATGTAGGTGACTAAAGTGAATTAATATTTAAATTTTTAATATTTGAATTAACAGAAAAATTCGAGGCCATCTCTAGAAGCAAATAATGTGCGACTATCACTATTTGGATTTTAAGGTTCGAGAACTAGATATAATTAATTTGGTTTCTATGCATGCAATCTAGTTCAGAAGGGTTAAATTTATAATTCAATAATGGATTAGCTGAAACTATATGTTAATTAATGCATAATTGAGAAATGATGTAATTAGGCACAATATCAAGTTAATAATAATAGTCTAACGAATATATCAATTATCCAAGAATTCAAACAAGTTCAATTTCTACACTTGGTTCTACATATAATGATATTAAATGTAACTCAGGTGTAGGGGATAAATAATTACCTATTGCTCAATAAAATGGAATAATCAAGTCTTAACGAGATTAAGCAATAAATAATCATTAACAGAAATATCTAAGTAGGTTATAACAATAAAAGTTTATTCAAAGCATAACTCAATTAATAGCCTTGCAAATCTTTACTTGAATTGTCGCAATCAAATTCCTACGAGTTTGCAACTAAGTCCCTGCTAGCTTTCTTCTTCTGTGAGTAGGTCCTTGCACTTTGCAAATCTGCCCTTGGCCTTCTTCTTCCTCTCCTTCCTCTTCTCCTTCTACGTTTCCAGCAGGGAATGCATGGCGTGCTCCGGTGAAGTCGGAGCTTGTCCTTGAGGCACGGATCTTCTCATCACAAGTAGCAATAGATTCCTTGTGGCTTCAGGGGGCTTCACGAGAAGCTTCGGGTCTTAGAGATGGCCGTCCAACAAGGAGTGGAGGCACGGAGCTCCAATCTAAGGAGTTGGGGAGCTTCGCCGTGGTTCACTGAAAGTGGTGGCGTGGTCGGATTGGTGCTTCGAGGCCGGAGGAGGGCCACCGGACACGTCAACGGCGGCATGGAGTGGGTGCGTCCAGGGGAGCATAGCGAGTCTCAAATCCCTTGATTGAGAGAGGGCTTTTGTTCCCCTCGTTAAGGTAGAGGTTGTGGGGTGAATAACGATCGACGAGGGTGGACGAAGCGGTGAGGGCATGTTGCTGGAGTGTGGCCAGCGGGGTGGCTGGAGATGAGGAAGATGATCTTGTGGAGGAGATATTTGGAGTCTAAACTGTTGGTGCTAGAGCACCACGATCATTTGTTTTGATGATAACAAAACATGTGTTATTTAACATTTGCACTTGGAGTCTTAGATTTCAGGTCAATTGCAAATGGAGACTTGATTAGACAGAGTTCGAGCTCGCATCCAGGACGGATTGGAAGAGCCTGATGGAGAACAGAAGAGATTCGCGAGGAGAGATATATTGAAGAAGGAAGGAGATGAAGAATATGATAGATTTTCTTCTCATGTACTCGCTGTATTTTTCGTTTCTTTTGTTGCTCTTTATTTTTGTTACTTAGATTCATGTTAAAGAGCCTCAAAGTACCCTAACAGTAGTCCTAGGAACACCGGCACAACCCTAGGATACTTAGGTTTTCTGTAGAGAACTTAGCAAGCCAATATAGGGTTAAAACAGTATTTCCAGACGTCTAATTCCAAAATCAGATGTCTGATAATGTGTTTTAAGACGTCTGACTGTTGATTCAGACGTCTGATAACATTTAGGCTGGACATAGTTAGTTCTGTTTGATGAAATCAGACGTCCAGACTTTAGACCAGACATCTTAGGAGACGTCTGATGACTTTGCCAGACGTCCAATTAGTGGACCGTTGGCTGTCTTAGCATACACTCAAGATACGACCGTTAGAGCCTTATCAGACGTCCTTAAGCCTTTCCAGACGTCTGATAAATGACCATTTTGCCTCGGCTGACCCAAAATCTCTTCTCAGAGATTTTCTAACCGTTGCACTCTCTTGGAAATCCATTCCCACGAAAAAATAGGTTTCCAGACGTTCAGACATAGTGCCAGACATCCTGTATGTCGTCTGATGGACTTGTGCTAGAACCCTGTTTAGATCTGATTCAAGTCAGGAAGAGACCCGCCCAAAATCAGATGTCTGACCTTATTTTCAGACATCTTAAAGTGGTCTTCCAGACGTCTGATGCCAGAATTAGACGTCTGATTACCCTGTCAATGCAATCATTATCCCTGATTTCGGCCTGATTCTCTTGGGCTTTGCACCCAACGGCTATGGAAGCTTTCCTAAGCCTTCCAAAGCCTTCCTAAGGCCTCTATAAATAGAGGGGAGCCTTTGCACACTAAGACACACCCAAGCAACATACTTTCCACTCTTTTGTGTCCAAAAAGAAGCCCTTGCTCTCTAAGCTCAAGCTTTACATCTTGAGAGCATCAAGTCTTTGCGCACCTGCTCTCCCGCCGTAGTTCACGAGAGCGACGTTGCGCCGTCGCATGGCTCATGCACCCGCGTCATCTATCCGACGCACTCCTTGCAAAGGGGAGTTTCCTAATTCCTATAGAAGCTAGGTTTAAAATTACTTTGTTGACTCTATATGATTATTTGTTATCTTTGTTATTTGGTTGGGTATTTGCTTTGCGAATTCCCGTCTCCTTCGTGGGACAAAATCCTTCTCGTGAAGAGAAGGGGTTGAGGAACGCTACTCTCGCACTTATAGCGTGGTTGTAATTGAGGTTGAATCACCCTCGTTCAAAGTGTTTAGTGGATTTGATCAACTTGGTTGATCGGAAAATCCTAACTCGAGAGGGTTAGGTGGCGGTTTTCACCCGATTTAGGTTTCCACCTAAAAATTATTGTGTACATTGTGTGTTTGTTTATTTTGTGAGATTGGTATTTTTTTTTCAATTCCACATTTTTTACATCACGCTGATCTCACCCCCTCTGAGTAGGGAATTACATAAACCTATATCTAAAGGTCCTAATCTAATCTAGAAGAAGAGGGGAAGAAGTGAGGATACCTAGGAGGAGGAGAGGAGGACGAGAAGGCGGGGGAGGAAGTTGCCAGTGCGTGGTTGGGCTTGAAAAAGAAGAGGATGGCGAACGAGTTGGAGCAAATGAAGGGGTATTGGAGGTCGCTTCTTTGATGGGAAGCTCGCAACGACGAGGGGAGAAGAAGCCCTCAACCAATTTCAGTGGAGAAGAGGCGAATGAAGGGGATGAGGAGCTTCAAGGTCATCATTAATGGTGGCGTTGAAGAGGAAGAAGGGGGTAATGGCGCACTAAGATGCGACCAAACGAAATGGCGTGAGGTAGTGGAGATTTGTAGCTCTTTGGTGCACGAAGAGAGGGGTGGCAAGTGCGCGAACAACCTCGCTGGAGTTGGCGGCCAAAGGTTGCAGAGGTGGAAGGTGGAGGCGGTGCTGGAAAGGGCATATTTGCAATAAAAATCAAAAGTTAGGGGGTCCTTTGCAAGGAAATCAGGAATTGAGGGTCAAATTGCAAAGTTGACCAAGATGAAGTCCAAATGAGCTTAAATTTTTATGGTAACCTAATTTTGACATAAGGAAGTTGATGATGACTTCAATTTTGGGTTTTAATGCGTTTGCATGGTAAATTTACTTTTATACCTAAAATGTATTAAATACCCTCCTACGTTTTTGTTTTAGGTTCAAACGGGTTCCGATTATCAAATTTACTGTTCCAAATCTTATAAAATATTGTTAATTATTTTTTAGAAGATTTATATTATATTTATTTTCATCAAAAATATTTTGATTGAAGCAGGGTCGAAATTAGCTAATTTAATTAAGGATTAACACTCAAGTTGAATGAAAATCCTAAATTACTTAGTATTAACCCACTTTTAAGACATTTAAGCTCAATTGACCTTTATTTAACCATAAGTTTACCCTCCAACTATTCTGCATTTATAATTGTTCATGAAAATTATAGAATTAACCATTTTTTCTATTAATTCCTCTCTCTTTAGCCTTAATTGAGTTATACCCTTTTAATATATTAATTAAGTGAATTTAACCTTAGAACCTAGACAAATTAAGTTAGATATAGTGGATGATGGTGATGCCATCAATCAACGATTGGTGGGAACTTTGGCCCCTCAGACCTTTTAAAACTTGCTCGAGCAGCTTTGAGTCCAACCACTTGTCGCAGTCAAAAAGGGTAGAGACTTCCCATTTTCTATTGAGTAGAATACTTAAATTTCAACCATGGGTGGGAATTTTGCCCCAAACTTGTTTTGTTAGCTTTCGGTTCAACTACTTGTTGCAATATGAAAGTACAGATATCCATTTCCTATTGAGAAACATATTCTTATTGCATTCAAGAGTAGGAACAATAGTGGGTGAATTTTCTAAAGTTAAGTGATACTTGCCATTCTATCTATTTGGTTAAGGTCGCATCTAAGCCTTCATTGGACAAATCTTGCATGTCCATTTGGAATGCAAAAAAGTTATCATGTTGGATTAATCTGCGATTGTTTAGTATTTAGAGGAATGACTTGGTGTTGAGGCGTGAATGAGGAGATTTAAAAATGCGTTCGTTGTAGTATCCTTTAAGTCGCTCAATCAACATATACAATTTATTACTCAAATTTAAGTCCGACGTCGAACACAGGGAACAAATATGGAATTCACGTACTAATCTCAACAAATAATATAAATGAGTATAATTAATTACTCAAAACTAATATTCAATGTAGCACATGAGTTTATGAAGGATCTAATGAGGCAAAAAGAGATCGAAAGCAAAATAATGGTGATTTGAATCACTAATTATTAGCTTAGATACACATATAATAATTACTTAATGATCTAAATAAATGAACAATATCAACAACTTTAAATCCACGCAAGCATTAGTACACAGTGAAGTCTTCAACTAGACAGCTTAAGTGTCCACTGCTACAGTGACAAGAGGGCACTGTACTTCTTCTTCTCTTCTTTCTCTTGGCTTCTTCTTCTGCCTGTCTTCTTCAACCTCCTCCTCTCTGCCTTTTCCTCTTCCTTCTTGAGGCCTTCTTCTTCAATCTCTTCTCTTCTCCAAGCACAGGGGAAAGGGCTCGAATTTTGGCTAAGTGTTAGCTAATGCATAGAAGAACAAAACCCCCCTTCCCCTATGCTCTCTCTCTCTTCCCCTTCTCTTTCTCAATGTTGGGTCATATGCTCGGTAATCGGGTGTCAGGGATTCACATACCTAGGACCAGGGCTGTGTGCGTGAGTGTCACAGCCGAGGTGTGCTCGGGTTAGGTGGGTCGGGTAATTTGGGTAAGGGGGGCCTCATCCTCGTGTTAAGAGGCGATAAGGCTATGTGACTTATTCAATTTATACTTCTGCGACTGCTCTTCCCTATCTGAGGTGGGACTAATCCCACATCTTTTCTCCTCGCGCACAACCGTGAGCTGCTTGAGGTGTCTTCGTCCAATTCGCGTAGGAGCTGTGGTCAAACACTCCAAATGACCGAGAGAAGGTGTTTGTGCTACGATTCCACGTCACCTGGTACTCGCACCTGGAGCCCTTGGCTAGGAAGCAAGCTTCAAAGCTTGCTTGAAGGTCTTCGGTAATGGCGGCAGTGGTCGGCAACCTGAAACACAAAGTATGGCCTTACGGCCTTGTCAGAGAAGCTCAGTAGGATTGCGAAGATGCGGCAAAGGCGTTGGTGGTGATGGCATGCTGCGAGGGGGGTCGGAGATGGCTGGCAAAGGTGGAGGAGGTTGGAAATCGATGGGTTGTTCGGTGGGTGGTTAGGATGGGCAATCGACCTAACTAAAGTTAGGGCTTTGCTCCTGGGATCGAGGTGAAGGTGTAGTGCATGGTGGTGAGGCAGATGGAGGGGTGTAGCGGCAAAGATGCCTTGCCAGAGGTTTGGTCGAAGACGGAGAAGATAAGGGTGATTCGCGGTGTCGAGGGGTCTTTTTGGGTTTTCGGGGTATGGGAGTTAACCTAGGAAACTAATGAGACTAATCTAGCCCTAAACTAACGGACGAAAGGGAGGAATTGGCACTGGCGTTGGCAGGCCGACGTCGTGGAAGACGAAGGCTCCAGTGACGGTAAGACGACGAGGATGATGGAGAGAGAGGTGTTGCTGGTACGACATGACACGGAGGAAGATGAATCCGCCGCCGGTATTGTGGGCGGACAATGAGGGAGGTCAGAGAAGATTGCCGGACGTTTAGGAGCTATTCGACCGGAGAGGGGAGATGAAGTAGAGGGGTTCCAGGCCAAATTTGAGCGTAGGGAGGATGGGCATGCCAAGGGGATCCTTATATAGGCCTTAGGGAGTTGGTTTAGCTTGGGAATCAAGCTTTGCGAGCTTGGAATGCTCGTTGGAGTTGGAAACTCATAAGATACCTGAATCTCTCATGCGTTTGCATGAGAGAGTGGGAAGGTTATGGAGATTGAAATTTGATCCGTTGGAGAGAGAACTTCTCAAGGAGTCTCCCTTCCAATTTTGGAAGGGATTCATTGATCAGAAAAGGAGTTCTCTTCAATCAAATGTCGCTAGAGAAGGATTCCTCCGCGATAATGGTGGAGGGACCTATTTGCAAAGAGTGATGACAAAGATAGGGGTCTATTTGTAAGGAATTCAAAAGTTAGGAGCATATGTGTGAGAGAAAAGACTCAGATTGGACCAAATTCCAAACTAGGTCAACATGATCTCAGATTTGTTGATGTTAGAGCACCACGATCGTTTGTTTTGATGATAACAAAACACGTGTCATTTAACATTTGCACTTGAAGTCTTAGATTTCAGGTCAATTGCAAATGGAGATGTGATTAGACGGAGTTCGAGCTCGCATCCAGGACGGATTGGAGGAGCTTGATGGAGAACATAGGAGATTCGCAAGGAGCGATAGATTAAAGATGGAAGGACAAGAAGAATATGATAGAATTCTGTTTATTTCTTTCATGTACTTTTGTCTTTATTTCCTTGCTCTTTTTGTTCCTTAGAACATCATGTTAAAGAGCCTCAAAGTACTCTAACAGTAGTCTTAGGAACACTTGCACAACCTAGGATACTTAGGTTTTCTGTAGAAAACTTAGAAAACCTATATAGGGTTTAAACAACCTTTTTAGATGTTTAATCTAAAAATCAGACGTCTGATAATGAGTTTTAAGACGTCTGACTGTTGATTCAGACGTTCGATAACATTTAGGCTGGACTTAATTAGTTCTGTCTGATGAAATTAGACGTCCAGACCTTAGTCCAGACGTCTGATGATTTTGCCAAACTTCCAATTAGTGGACCGTTGGCTCGCTTGACAAACACTGATGGATATGACCGTTAGAGCCTTATCAGACGTCTGATACATGACCGATTTGCCTCGGCTGACTCGAAAATCTCTTCTCAGAGATTTTCTAGCCGTTGCAATCTCTTGGAAATCCATTCCCTTAGAAAAGTAGGTTTCCAGACGTCTAGACATAGTGCCAGACGTCCTGTATGTCGTCTGATGAACTTGCACTAGAACTCTGTTTAGATCTGATTCAAGTCAGGAAGAAACCTGCCTAAAATCAGACGTCTGACTTTGTTCCCAGACATCTTGAACTGGTTTTCCAGATGTCCGATGCCAGGATCAGACGTCTGATAACCCTATCAGTGCAATGATTATTCCTGATTTCGGCCCGATTCTCTTGGGCTTTGCACCTAACAGCTATGGAAGCTTTCCAAAGCCTTCCAAAGCCTTCCTAAGGCCTCTATAAATAGAGGGGAGCCTTTGCCACTCAATACACACTAAGACACACCTAAGCAAACATACTTTCTACTCTTTTGTGTCCAAGAAAAACTTTTGCTCTCCTAGCTCAAGTTCTTCATCTTGAGAGCATCAAGCCTTTGCGCACCCGCTCTCCCATCATAGTTCACAAGAGCGACGTTGCGCCGTCTTGTGGCTCACGCACCTGCGTCATCGATTCGATGCACTTCCATCACAGGGGAGTTTCCTAATTCCTATAGAAGCTAAGTTTAAATCTTTGTTGGCTCTATAGGATTGTTGTTATTTATCATTGTTACTTTGGTTGGGTATTCGCTTTGCGAATTCCCGTATCCTTCGTGAGACAAAATCCTTCTTGTGAAGAGAAGGGGTTTGAGATATGCTACCCTCGTATAAAGTAGCGTGGTTGTAATTGAGGTTGAATCACCCTCATTTAAGTGATTCGTTTAGTGGATTTGATCAACTTGGTTGATCGGAAAATCCTAACTCGAGAGGGTTAGGTGGCGGTTTTCACCCGGTTTGGGTTTCCACCTAAAAATCTGGTGGCACCTTTTGTGATTGAATTTTTTTGTATTACAATATTTTAAAATTTCACTATTCACCCCCCCTCTAGTGCAATTTCAAGATTGAGTCCAAATTTGGGTACAAACATAATTTGGACTCAAGGAATCCAATGGTGAAGTTAGATTTAGGTTTTTACCAAGTTTGATTGGGTAATTTATGCAAAAACCCAAATTAGGGTAACTGTCTGTCTGAGACTTTGTTTTAGGTCAAATTGGGTTCCAATGGTCAAATCAAGCATACAAAACTCTAGAGAATATTTTTTTATGATTTTTAAAGGGTTTATGTGAATTTTATCCTGGCTAGAACCTCAGTAGATTAAGTGAATCTATTTTTAGGATTTCAGACGTCATTTAATTCTCGAAACACGTGAAAACCCATTTTATTTGCATGGACCCACTTGTTAGACATTTAAGATCATTTGACATTTAATTAACCCTTGAGAAATCCCGTGATTTTTCTGTAATTGAGATGTACTGTTAAAACTGCAGTTTTACCCCTGTTTTACTATATTTCTCTCAGAATGAATATGCAATGAATTATGGTCCTCTGGCTGTTATGTAGGAGCATTTAATCCTTGATTATGACTAATTAAAGCTAGATATGTTTGATGATGACGTTATCATCACTTGGCGAGTTATCCTGTGTTCTAAGGGATGGGGTGAGATGATTTAACTCACATTATAATCCTATCCTACTCTTCCCCTTGAATGGCTTATCCTAGGTTAACTCTCTTTAACTTGGGTTAAGTAATCTCACAAACAAAATAGGGGTAACTCATTTTTTCTAGATTATCCCAGTAACCAAATCAGACCTTAAGAATAATATATTATTATATTTAGTTTTAATCAATTATCTTGTGTTTGGCCCCCTTCCCCCTCCCTCAGCCATTGGATTTTCATTCATAAACATGACCTCTTTGACTTTACCCCTAACTCAAATCCATGTCTCTGTTGAGTCCATCCTTAATGGCATAGTTTGAAGCACACTAAAAGTGAATAGGTTGCTCATCAACTCATTATTGCATGAGAAGCTTGATTGCATGTTGGTTTAATTCCCTTCTCTCCTAACCCTAAGAAGAGTGAAATAGGCCAAAGGTGCCACCTTCCTTCTAGACATTGGAAGGTTGGAAGAGACAACCGGTTACTCAACTCCTTAAACTATAGGTATTGTTGTATCTTGTTTCTTCTATCTTTTAGCTTTTCGGTTGATTATAAGCTTGTGTATCTAAGGTACGTTCAACAATCAACTACTTCCCTAGGCTTTTCTCTCCATAGCAAACAAACATACAAGTACACATAAAAGTTTGGAATTCAAATCTTAAATTGCTAGAAAGGAAAAATAGAACAATGACCTTAGGTGAAGGTAGTTGTGCATATTGCTATCTGTCAGATGGTATTAATATATGATTTACTAATAATTATGTTAACATACTTCTACCATGATTTTAAGAATGCATTGTAGTATAGTTGATAAAAGTGTAATTAACATTTAAAATTTATAAACTCAAAATAAAAGTGTATTCCGAAGTTGTTTGCTAGAAACAAAGCTTCAAGCACGAATACCACTATTTTGTTTAATCACAGCTATTAATTTCCTTGGTGAACTTGTATCAAAAATTAATTTTAAAATTTAAACAAGTTCACACACTTATTGCAATGATATGAAATCAAGTACATGAAAATATTTCCACAAAGGATTATTTAATGCTTACGTAAAAATAATCAACTATTTTTTTAAGCACTAAATTAGCAAGAGAATTTGTCAAGTTATAGTAATAAAAATCCAAGAGGGACAAAATCTAAAGCAATTCCCACTAGAGTTGCCAATTAATCCTCAAGAATTTTGTTCCCGTCCCTGATTCCTTGCATTCAAGTCCTTGAAGACTTCTTTTTCTCGCAAACACGTCCTTGGCCTTCTTCGTTCTCTCTTCTAGCCGTGCATGTGGAGCATCTGCAGAGCTCATCGGAGGGAGAATGGCTAGGAGATCTAACCATTGGATCTTTTGCGGAGAGGCTGGGGAGGAGCGAGGAGAGCTTGCTGACCGCTTGGTGGTGGCTGATCTGAGATTGGCACGGTGGGGACGTCGATCGTCGAAGGTGAGAACGTTGGGTTTGGCGTGCTCCGGCAGTGTCCTTGCAAAGAGAATACGACCTCTTGGCCTATGTCAAATACATGGGGGCCATTACTTTGACTTTGCGAAGGTGGTGGTGGTGATTCGTCGAGTGGAGGTTGTGGCCGATCGGTCGGGGATGAGGGAGGTGATGGTCGGTGGGTGTGTTCGATGGCGTGGAGAGGCGCTCAAAATCCCAAATTAATTGGGGGCTTTTGTTCGTGGAAGGGTGGTGAAGCTTCATGGATGGTCGGTGGCATGTGAGGAAGTCCAGTGTGGAGGTTAGTGCTCACCAGAGTTGGCGTCGAAGGCAGACAAGTCGACGAGGGGAGGAGAAGTGTTTTGGCCAAAACCTAGCTCTAAGGGGCCTATTCTATCGTAGAAGAAGAGGGGAAGAAGTGAGGATACCTAGGAGGAGGAGAGGAGGCTGGAGGATGTCGAAGAAAGGTGGCCGGATGCGGAGAAGGAGATGGGTTCAGCGAGGTGAGTTGGAGCGATGAAGAGGAAGAAGAACCGCCCTCTTTGAAGGGAAGCACAACGACGATGAGAGGAAGAAGAACGCTCAACCAATTTCTTCGGAGGAGTGGCGGAGGAAGGAGATGGAGGAGCTCCAAGGTCATTAATGGTGACGCCCAAGGAAGAAGAAATAGAGGGGAGATGGCGCACCAAATCTCAATAAGACAAAGCAACGTGAGTTGGGGGAGATTTATCAACCCTTGGTGTGCGAGGAGAAGGCCGAGGTTGTGGGAGCAAACTCGTCGGAGTTCCCGGCCGGTGGACGTGGAGGTGCTGCTGATAGGGGGGTCTTCACAAGAAAATCAAAAGTTAAGGGGCTACTTGCAAGGAAATTAGGAAACTAAGTTCCAAAATGCAAACTTGGCCAAGATGAAGTCCGAATGAGCCCAAATTTTTATGGTAATCTAGTTTAGACATAAAAAATTTAATGGTGACTTCAATTTTGGGTTTTGATGAAGTTTTCATGGTCAATTTACAATTTGACTTAGAATGTGCCAAATACCTGCCAACGTTTCTGTTTAAGGCAAAATGAGTTTTGATTGTCAAATTGACTATTCTAATCCTTATAGAATAATTTTAGATGATTTTTAGAGGATTTAGATTACATTTATTTTCATCGAAACTGCTTTAATTGAAGTGAGATTGGAATTAGAATTTTTAATTAAGACTTAACATTCAACTTGAACGTAAATCCTAAATTACTCAATACCAACTCACTTTTAGGAAATTTAAGCTCAATTGACCTTTGATTTATAATAAATTTTCCCTCCAGCTATTTTGCATTTATAATTGTTTGTGAAAATTGCAGAATTAATCTCTATTTTCATTAATTCCTCTTTCTTTAGTCTTGATTATGTTATACCCTTTTGTAGATTAATTAGGTGAACTTATCCTTAGAACTTAGCCAAATAAGCTAGATATAGAGGATAATGACGATGCCATCAAATAGTAAAAACATATTGAATACATTCTTTTGTAGCCATCTTTTACTTGATAAATATGATCGGAATGGTTCCAACCTTATTCTTTTGCAAAACAAAGTAAGAAAAAAAAGAAAGGAAGCTACATTTTCCCTTTTAGCTTGTGAAAGTCTAACATTGAGCCCATGCTTTACACAAGAAATTATGTATATACATATTGATGTATTATTTGGACATAATAATTTTGTTTATATCATACAAAATTAAATATAAAAGATGATTATTTAAATAATAGCTTTTGGTTAAAAAAATATTAATGAAATTCTCTAACCACAAAAATACTAATGAATTGGTTTAATTATCTAATATAAGTAGAGAGAAATAAATTAGTAGATTATACAATACTTTCATTTTTATAACTATTAGGACATGGATGAATTTAATTATCAAGTGCACACAAAGTAAATTTAAATGATTTTTTTTAATAATATGCATATTTATATTGAGAAGTCTAGAATTGAAAGTGTAAATGTACCTTACATAAGTGAAACATAATTTTATCGTTACCTCCTACCGGTGAAAGTTCATAAGTTTTGAATTATATAAAATGAAGTGAATCGACTATATCTAAACAAATGGAGAGGTGAGGTATTTATAGACCTCATCCTCAGATGGTTATAGCACCCTTAATCTCACCACACTCGTAACAAACTCTCCAACTTTGCAGCTAGATAACAACCCCAACAGACTACACTTAATTCTATTATAAAGACACGTACATATAATATTGGACATTAATGCTTTGAGGCATAGAAGAATAAACTACATGATACACCTCTTTGAATTGGTTGATTAGGAGGCACGCCTTTGCCTTTACCAAAATTGAAATAGAATGTTGATGACCCACCTTGGCCTCCTCGAAAAGGACCTTGACCCCTATTTGATCGTCTATTACCTCCTCAAATAGCTTGATTAATTCAAAGAGATCTCTACCTTCAATTGATGCTTCTAATTTCTTTATTCATGAGCTAACAGTAACCCAACAACTTATCAAAAGTAAGAGTATTAGGTCGACTAGTAACTTGATTGATTATCGAATCAAATTCCAAACTAATACCATGAAAAATAGTTACAATGAGTTCTTCTTTGGACATAGCTTTTCCTGAGGATGCAAGCTTAGAGGCAAGAGTACGAGCCTCGCTAACTGTTACGAACGCGTGCCCCAGACGTCTTTTAAGACGTCTGGGAGGTGGCCCAAACGTCGGACCAGACGTCTGGGATTACATCCAGACGTCTGACCAGACGTCTGGGATCGTTTCCAGACGTCTGGAAATCTGTTATTTTCGACAAGCGCGGGTCGTCTGCGCGCCTGAGCGCACAGACCCGCATATTCGTTATTCCCTCTGTGGCTGCAGACGCCCTGCCGCGTTTCTCTCTCGTCCTCGCGCGGCCTTAAAAGGCCACGCGCTCCCTCCCGTTGCCTCCACCCCTTCCTCTTCTCCTTCCAATGCGCGAGAGTGAGCGCGAGAGCGGACGCAGGGTTGCTGCGGCGGCGACGGCCGCAGTGAGTGCGGAGGGGGTGCTGCGTGCGAAAGCGGCGCTCAGCCGTGAGGGCGAGCTCGCCGGGGCTGCCAGGGCCGGCCGGCGGGGAGCGCAGCGGGCGCGGAACAACGCGGGAGGCCTACTGCGGCTCGAGCAGCAGGCGCACGAAGGGCGACGCGGGCGGCGTCGCGAGCGTTGGGCGAGTTGCACCCTGGTTCTGGAAAAATTTCCAGAATCAGACGTCTGTGCTGATAGCCAGACGGCGGGGTCGACGTCTGGAAGACTGTCCAGACGTCTGAAAGGTGAGTTTTCCGTCTTCTCCTTCCTTCCTGTCGACCGACCGTACTGAGGGAGAGAGATGGGTGTGCGCAGGCTCGGTGATTCGCCATCCAACGTGAATCAGACGTCTAGCTGTAGTACCAGACGGCGGGAGCGACCTCCAGACATCCGGGGCGACCATCGGACGTCTGGGAGCTAGGACAGACGTCCCCGCAAACTTCTGGACGTCTGAGAAAACCACGCTGAACAAGGTAATTCTCTGATCCACTTTTTAAGACGTCTGGAAGAGGTTCCAGACGTCTGATTTTGCACAGTGTCGTCGTTTTCGACCCGTTGAGGGCCCGTTCGGGTTCCGTTTTCCGCATTTCAAGTTACGTTCTTTCCGGAATTAAATCCTCTACCCGTCTACACTAGCTATACACTGTTTTGAGACACTCCTTGTGTTTGATCCTTGTGATAGGACCTCGTTCCGTTGCAGTCTTGGGGGTCGCGGAGGCACGCGGGATTCCCGATCACGCCCCCATTACTCCCGTCGTACCTGGTAGAGTGGCTTTAAGTATAATCTGTTACATTATGAAACCATAAATAGAACCTAGGACATTGCATGAATCCTAGGAATGGGAAATAGATTGAATGGTAGATTCCTAGGGTGTTGCATGAATCCTAGGGCTGGAAAACTAGATTGTATGATAGATCCTAGGATATGGCATGAATCCTAGGACGGGAAAACTAGCGGAATGTATGAATACTGCAGTTTTGGAAAATGTGGAAAGGAAATAATAGCTGCCTGTGAATTAAATTAACAGCTGCCTGTTATGAATAAATGAACATGATTAAGAATATGGGATGTATGAACGTAAAACTGGAATGTTCTGAGTTAAAGAGCTGGAACCCTACGGGGAATTAGGAGTAGAAATCCTGGAAAGTGAATGGAATAGAATTGGGGAAGTGAGCTGGCCCTTGAGTACGGAGTACCAAGGAGAGCGACTGTCCCCCTGTTTAGTGCAGAGCGGAGTCAGCCGCCCCAGGGACCCGGGGTTAGGACTGGCCACTCTGTACCGACTTGCTGGCCCTCGTGTACGTAGTACCGAGGAGAGCTACTAGTGTAGGGAGGTACTAGCTACCCCACGGGCCCCGGGGTTCTGCTAGCCTCCCACACCGACTTGTTAGGCCCGCTGGGGCAAACCAGGGTAGTCAGGCGAGGGTGCGCTGACTGTGGAGGGGCAAGGCCCCGGTTTGGTTACTGTGGAGGGGTTGGACCCCTGTTACTAAGAGGGCTCTGCCCTGGACTGGTTCCGTGCTGTGCTTTGGGCGCACCCGTTAACGGAAACGACTGACCGCGTGCCAATACGGGTTAGCTACCTGTGCGTTTATCGCGTGTGCCGTAGTCACCGTTACGTCTGTCAGTGACCTTGGGGTGGTTGACTGAGGGTAGGATCACCACGGGGGACTCTCCCGGCCAGAAGAGCACCACGTGCTACTTCTACTTTTTGGAAAAGACTGCAATCAAGATCGTTCCCACGAGGAACATTCGAGATCAAGTAAAAGATCTGAGGAATAAATGAAATAGTGAGACAATTGAAAGATGTGAATAAAGAAAGTAATTGAACATAACAGCTACTGTACACTCTACTGTTGTCTTTAGTTTAGTTGCCACTCTACTCAGCGTTTTGCTGACGTGTTACACTCATTACCTTTTTTAGGACCAGGTGTTGAGCAGCCAGGGTCAGCGGCTGCAGAGGACGCTGGGCCGAGTAGGGTCCAGTAGAGTTACCACGGTTTCTTGTACCTCTTTTTGTTCCGTATAGTGAGTAGTTCTTGTTTCCGCTGTACTTTTCTTTACCTGCAGTTCATATTTAGTTATAAATGTTGTTCTACTGTTGTGGTGGTATATACTGTAATAGTTCCTTTCCTTGTTGCTGTATTTTCTTACTGTCAGTTATATTCATGTTGAATGTGGTTTATTTTACTGCTCTTTTGGTTACTTCCTTGTTGGACCACTAGGTCTTGGGATTAGTCGAGTCGGTCCGGTTCTCGTGTCTCGTAGGGACTTGGGAATCGGGTCGTTACACTAACAAACTCAATTATATGCATATCACATCTTTGTAAAGAAATTAGTTCAGAATGATACAAAAAATAGCATGCTTGAGAGTGGAGTGAAAAATAGTTAGAGAGAAAATCCCACACCTCTTTGGATGAGCATAATTCCATAATATGATTACCTGTATCTTTTGACACATAAGTAATTAACCAACTAACGATCAATTGGTCCTTGCGTTTCCAAACAATGTACTCCTAATTAGGAGTAAGAGCACCAATAGTAACATACTTAACAAATTGATCAGTTTTAGGAATCAATCCATCCACAACAGCACCATATAGATCATATGCATGAAGAAATGGAAGAAATTGTGCTTTCCAAAGCAAGTAATTAGATGAATTGAGCTTATAAGGAAGATTGTGTGGGATAGCAGTGGGAACTATCAGATTAATGCCAAAATGAAGAGTACTTGAGTTCGCACCTAACATAGCTACCTCAAGAAAATGTTCTGATCAAATCAGCTATGAGAGCAAACAAACAACAAACACTCCAATTTTGAGTTCGTGCATGCTTGATTAGTGTTAATCCTTTTCAATAGGGTCATAACCTACTCCAGTAGATCAGCAATTTGACTAAGAGAAGAAAGAGCTTGATGGATTTGAGATATGACTCTCCTAATTGCTACTTCAAACATCTTTCCTGCACTCAATCACAAGGTCTTTCTCCCTTTCTATCAAGATGGCTTTGATACCATCTTGAATTAAATAAAATGAAGTGAATCAACTATATGTGAACAAATGGAGAAATAAGGTATTTATAGACCTCATCCTTAGATAGTTACAACACCTTTAAGCTTACCACACTCGTAACAAACTCTCCAACTCAGCAGCTAGATAACATCCTCAACAGACTACACGCAATCCTGTTAGAAAGACATATACATGTAATATTTCGACATTAATACCATAATAATAAATACCTTAGGAAAGATCAAAGGAAACTATATGTTAAGCATCTCAAAATAAATATTTTTCAATATTCACTAGCATTCAAATCGCTTGAGAAGAAAATTTAAATATTTTTCCAAGTGTAAAAGGTTATATGGTTTACCTACAACTTCAAAGGTAAAACTCGTGACCATTCACCATTTGAACAAATGTATATATCTTCAATCACAACAAGTTAAGCATTTTACTTTGATTAGGTTCTCTCTAAACTATACTATGAAAAATAATATAATAATAAGTTGTTACAATACCAAACCTATACTTCTTAATTACAATTTTAATGACACTCTTGTTGAAATTAACGCATATAAGAAATAAATAAATAAAAATATATGCATTTCCAACGTTTTTGCATAGATCAAAAATATTAAATCAAGCAAGTCAAACATGATTTGATAAGATTTAGAATGAAATAAAGAACAAATAACATACAATAACATAAATAAACAAAATGAGAAGGGATTAGATTTTACTCCGATTGAAGTGCCCATTAAGGACTTCCCTTAGAGAAGATATTGCTCCCACAATACCGGTGTGTAGAGGTCTGACGAACTCCTCCTAGGATCCGATGATCTACCTCCAAGATTTGGCGCACTCCGATCTTAGATGTCCTCGAAAACCACCTTAGGAGAATGAAGCCGAGGCAAATTGGTTTCCAACCAAATTCCTGATTGATCTACCACCTCAGGAGAATGAAGCCAAGGCCATACTTCTCGTGGATCTCTCAATCTCCTTGTGCAAGATCGACAAAAGTGGTTGGAGATTTTTCTACCAATCTCATATTGAACGAATGCACGAAGAAAGAGACACATGAATGAGAGGGAGAGGGAGAGAGTGGAGAGGGCTTTTCTACTCTTGTTGTGTGTCAAATGAGAGCTCCCTCGTGACCCTTATATAGAGTCTACGACCATACGTTTAAGGAAATTTTCGTTTTATGGAAACATGGAAATTGATTGACCAATTAAGTTCATTGATCGACTAAAACAATTGCTCGACCAACCTTCACTAATTAGTCTACCAAACCAATTGATCGACCAAACTAAATTCATTGATTGACCAAAATAATTGGTCGACTAATTTTACATTTCTAGCGACCAATCCAAGTCAAAATCGTGAGATTAAAAATCTGTAGAAAAAGGAGTCAAAGTTCCAAGTTCCAAATTGATTCTCTCACGAGTCCGAGCTCGAGCTCGAGTTGGAGCCGGAGCTGGAGCCGAACCTGCGGCGGGGCGGGGCACGTGCATGTGCATGTGTGGTCCCCAGCCCCACCTCTCACTCTTTGTTACATAAGCCATGAAAGGCAGAAGCCTTTTACACCCATCAAGAGGTTTGTCCACTTCCAGTATGGGACTAAAATCCTCTCCCAAATCTTATTGAATTCAACATGAATTCCCACGTCACCATATAACAATTGCATCCCAATTGATGCAATTAGGCTCTCAAATCTAACAATCCCCCACAAATTCATCATTGCAATTCAACGATTAATTCCTCAACTACCACACTCCGCTTTCAGTAAATGTACCTTCCAATTTGAACCCTTACCTGAGTCATTCACCTTCACCACCACAAGAATAAAGTGAAACTAGTCTTGAACACTAGACCTTTGATGTAGGGTGTATAGTGGTGACAACAGAATGAAGTTCTTGGTGATAATCTTCAGGGTTGGTGCTCTTAAAGGCCATGCACCCTTTCCTATTTCATGAGTGTAATTGGGAACTACCCTATTCCCTTACATGCAGCCCACAGTAACACTCACAAAGGTGGAATTCTCCAAGGATGCACTGCTCACATCCTGCCATAAAGGCTTGAACCCATTCAGAGCCTTTGCTCTTCCTAAATTTGCATCTTAAGGCACACAGGCTTCCAGGGATTGGACTCAGATGTAAAAGCATCTAACAATGAGTGTCAACCAGTTCCCCATATAGCTTGCTGTTACCACATTGAACCTACTTTGTGGGATCTCCACTCAGTTAGGTTGGGTTGCTGCTGTGAGTGAACTCCCAATGGGTCTCAGTCCCATCCTAAGCTTAGACTTAAGGATAAAAGATCTATCAAGTCCTTTATTAAATAGATCTACTGTGTTATCCTTAGATCCTATAAATTCCACAGCAATCACTCCTTGAGACACTAAATCCCTTACAGACTTGGGTCTGATTTGGATATGTCTCCTTGTTTTCTGAATAAACTTTGAACTCTTAATTTTTGCTATAGTAGTCATGCTATCACAATGCAAAGATATCGCAGGAATTAGCTTACCCACCCAAAGGATTTCTATAAGAAGTCCCTTTAGCCATTCAACCTCAATTCCAGTGGTGTCCAAAGCACATAGCTCAGTCTCGAAGGTAGACTGGGCTAAAATGATCTGTTTTGCTGACCGCCAGAAGACTACACCTCCTCCAAGGGTAAAGACATACCTTGTAACACCATTACTCCCAGAATCCTCCATTTGACCAATCCAACTTACATTACTATATCCTTCCAAAACTGAAGGATATTTACCATAATGCAAATTAAGGGAAACAGTTCCCTTTAAGTACCTAAGTACTTGGTCTAAGGCATCCCAATGAGTATGATCAGGATAGCTTGTGTATTTACTCAACTTAGACATGGAAAAAGAAATATCTGATCTAGTACAGTTACCTAAATACATCAAGCTTCCTATAATCTGTGAATATCTTAGTTGTGAAATAGACGTTCCACTTCTATTCTTACAGAGAGTTTTTGATGAATCAAAATGAGTGCTTATAGCCTTGCATCTTCATAGCCAAATTTCTCAAGAACCTTCTCAACATAATGAGATTGAGAAATAGCTATCCCCTCTGCTGACCGAATTAGTTTGAGGCTTAGGATCACATTTGCAACACCCATATCCTTCATCTCAAACTTACTACTTAAGAACAATTTAGTTTCATTTACAATTCTAATGTCCGATCTAAACAATAATATATCATCTACATATAGGCATAGGAGAATACACTTATCACCGTTAATCATAGAGTAGACACACTTGTCAGATTTGTGACTTACAAAGACAAAGGATTGTATAGTTTTATCAAACTTTTCATGCCATTGCTTGGGTGCTTGTTTCAAACCATAAAGAGATTTAACAAACTTGCAAACCTTTTTCTCATTCCCAGGAGCTACAAATCACTCAGGCTGGTCCATATAGATCTCCTCAAAATCGCCCTGAAGAATGGCGGTCTTTATATCCATTTGGTGGATAGTGAGATCATAAATAGAAGCCAATGCAATAAGCATCTAGATAGTAGTTATCTTAGTTACTGGAGAATAGGTATTGAAATAATCAATTCCTTCCATTTGCTTGAACCCCTTGGGAACAAGTCTAGCTTTGTATTTTTCAATAGATTCATCAGGCCTAAGTTTTCTCTTAAACACCCACTTGCACCCAATAGTAGAACACCCTGGAAGTAAATCAACTAACTCCCAAGTGCCATTAGAGATGATTGAGTCCATCTCATTCTTAATGGCATTTTTCAATGTTTGGCTTCCAAAGAACCCATAGCATCACGATAAGTGGGGGGATTGCCCTCGATTTGGTAAGTAATAAAATCACTTCCCAAATCCTTGGCAATTCTTGGTCTTTTACTTCTCTTAGGTTCATACTCTTCTACTTGATTAGGTTCAGAATGGGAAGAGTTAGCCCCTACATTAGACATCCTTTCCACTTGATTAGAAATAGAACCATATGTGATGGCTAGATCATCTGAAGTTACATTTTGAGGTAATCCAGTCTTCATAGAGAAGACATCCTAAAAAATGTAGCATCTCGAAGCTCAACAATAGTGTTGACATCTATGCTAGAAATCTCAGATTTTATAACAAAAAATCTATAGGTATAACTTTTATCAATGTAACATAGAAAGATTGCATCAACTGTCTTAGGTCCAAGCTTCTTCCTCTTATGTTCTGGGACAACCAATTTTGCAAGGCAGCCCCACACTTTAAGGTATTTCAAACTTAGTTTTCTGTTTCTCTAAATCTTAAATGGACTACTTTCCTTATGCTTGAGGAAAACTCTATTCAAAATATGGCATGCCGTATTCAAAGCTTATCCCAACATGTAAGTAGGTAATCCTGAGCTTTGCAAGAGAGCGTTGACCATGTCAGTTAGGGTCCTATTCTTTCGCTCTGCTATCCCATTAGATTGAGGGAAATATGGGGTCGTCACTTCATGAACTATACCAAAAGCTTAGCACTGTTCATCAAATAAGTTGGACGTATATTCCCCTCCTATATCTAACCTCAGTCTCTTAAGAGTTTTCTCAGTTTGTGTTTCTCCTTCTTTCTTAAAGATGATGAATTTACTTAATGCCTCATCCTTAGACTTAAGAAAATACGCATAGCAGTATCTGCTACTGTCATCTATAAAGGTGATAAAATACTTTTTATTGTCCTTAGTCAACACACCGTTAAACTCGCAGATATCCGTGTGCACCAAATCTAGAAGCTCAGTATCTCTAGTGTTACGATCCGATTTCCGAATCCCTACTGGACCGAGACCGACTCGACTCGACTAATCCCAAGACCTAGTCGTCCAACAAGAAAGTAACCAAAAAGTAGGAAAGTAAACCATATTCACTATGCTAAGCAACTAATAGTAAAGAGGTACCGCAGTAAGAAAGTAAAAACTGCTATAGTACATATCACCACCACAATAGTAGAAAAGTAACAAGGTATAGGAACATAAAGTACAGAACGTAAAAGTACAGAACATAAAGTTACAAGAGTCTAACTCACTACTCCAAAAGAGGTACAACAAAAGAAGCTACTGCTACTGAACTCTACTGGGCCCAGCACCCTCTGCAGCCTGAGACTCGAGCTGCTCCATACCTGGACCTGAAAAGGGGGTTATGACTACACAAAGTCAGCGAACGCTGAGTAGAGTGGCAACCAACTAACTAAAGTACTAAAAGTGGACAAGTAGCTGTTTATTCCATTTACTTTATTTCATAATTTATTCCTTTTCACCCATTTGGTTTATTTATTAGATCTCTTTCTTGATCTTGAATGTTCCTCGTGGGAACGATCTTGATTGCAGTCTTTTCCAAAGAGTAGAAGGCACATGTAGTTCTCTCTTGGCTGGGAGAGTCCCTCGTGATAATCCTACACCCAGTCAACCACCCCAAGATCACGGACAGACGTAACGGTGACTACGGTACGCATGATAAGCGCACGGGTAGTTACCCCGCACTGGCACGCGGTTAGTCATTTCCGCTAACGGGTGCACCTAAAGTACAGCACGTAACCTGTATAGGGCCTAGCCCTTTCAGTAACAGGGGTCTAGCCCCTAAGAACCAAATAGGGGTCTCGCCCCTCCACAGTCTACGCACCCTCGCCTGATTACCTTGGTTTGCCTAGTAGGCCTAACAAGTCGGTGTAGGGCGGCCAGCTGAACCCTGGGCCTCGTAGAGTGACTAGCTCTCTCTCTACACTAGTAGCTCTCCCCGGTACAGTGTACACGAGGGCCACGGAGTCGGTGCAAAGTGGCCAAACCCACCCCAGGTCTCAATCCGAAGGCGGCAAGCACCCCTCTACACTAAGAGGTAACATGCGCTTCCCTTAGTACCACGTACTCAAGGGCGTCGCACACTTCCCAACTCATTTCCAGATCCATTCCATTTATTTCCAGGAGTTCAACTCCTATTTTCCCTGTAGGGTTCATGCTCATATTTCTCATACCATTCCGTACCGGTTTCATCATTCACATTTCCATACTCAGGTTATATACATGCAGCTTGTATTCTATCATTTACATTTCCATTCTACGGCTATGCACATGCAACTCATATTTTATCATTCACATTGCCATTCTTAAATTCTACACATGCAGCTCGTGTTATATCATTTAACGTATACAACGGAAAAGTCATACGCAACTGTTAACTAGCACAAGTATTTCATATTTCACAGGTAGTTTTTGTTCTTTGACAGGCAGTTGTCATTCTATCTACTCATTCAAGGCTGCAATTCAATCATCCAATACAGACATTTCAAGTATTTCTCATCCTAGGATTCATGCCATATCCCAGGTTCTAATCATTCATTCCACACATGCATTTAGGTTATAATTAAATTAGGGGAAGCCACTCTACCAGTAAACCCAAGAGTATTGGGGGCTTGAACGACAGACTCATATGCCTTAGCAAGTCCCGAATCTGCAATGGAACAAAGTCCTATCACAAGGATCAATCATAAGAGAACATTCAGAATAGTATAGAAAGCCTTCTAACAAGTAGAGGAACTCACAAGGAAAACATCGGTATCTTATTTGCATAAAATGGACCTCAAACGGATCCTAAATGGGTCAAAAATAGGGTTTCTAATTCAAATCAGACGTCTGGAACAACTTCCAGACGTCTTAAAAGTGTCCAATAACGTACCTCAAGCTCTGCGTCAACCTCAGATGTCCAGGAACTCTTCTGGACCATCTGGACCCAGCCCCAGACGTTCGACCACCTCTCCGAACATCTGGAAGTGCTTCCGATAGTCTGGTAAGCTCCCCAGACGTCTGAAATGCATGGGAGGGCGTGTCCCGCGCCTTCCCGAAGCAAATCCTGCACGCATCCACAAAATCTTCTCAAAATAGGTATGCAAAAAGGGCACCTATGGAGCAGCTTGCATGGCCGTATCTGCAAGGAGAAAGTACCTTTGCGAAACTCTCTCCTCAGACGTCTGGAACCGCCTTCAGACGTTCGCTCCGTCGTTTGGACGTCACTCCAGACGTCTGATTCTGGGAAAAACCCAGAACCAGAACCTGCTCCCACTCGCTCGCATCGGCTCTCTCGCTGGAGTGGAGAAGAAGAGAGGAAGGTGGCTGGTGTGGGGAGAACGAGAGAGGGGGAAGGGGTTTATAAGGTTGGTGGGTTAAGGTTTGCTGGAGGCAGGGAGAGAGAGAAGAAGGGAAGGAAAAAGAGAAGGTACCGTCTGCGTGCAGCGCGCACGCAGACGCGAGCTCGTACCCAAAAATTTTGATTTCGAGACGTCTGGGAAGGTGTCCAGACGTCTGACCCACAATCCAGATGTCTTAAAAGGCTCAGGACAGAACGTGTCTTAACATCTAGTAATAGAGTGAAAATGTTTCCTAGTTTGTTGAGACTGCACACATATCTCTCATTTTTTAGTTTTATTTATGATGTGTTCAGGAATTATATTTAATTTCATCATTCTTTTCAAAGAATTGAAATTTACATGACCTAATCTACTATACCATATATCACAAGATTCAATATTACTGCAAATAGATTGAATCGAATGAAAACTAATATTATTTAGAGCATTTCTAGATGATACATCCACATCACATCTCACTCTAAATAATAGATCAAAATCTGCTAAATACTCCTTTCCATAAAATATTCCATGTCTCAACATAACAACTTTATTACATTTAAAGTTTAACTCAAAATCCTCTCTAACTAACAAGCAACTAGAAAGAATATTCTTTTTCATAACAGAAAAGTGCAACACCCTGTGCAGTGTCCAGACTCGCCCCGAGGAAAACCTCAAGTCCACGTGTCCGAATCCCAGCACCTTGGCTGCAGAGTCGTTCCCCATCTTCACAATCCTACCACTGCAGGTCTGATAGGAAGAAAAGAATGATCTATCAGTATAAATATGTACCTTATTCTAGTATCCACGAGCCATTTAGTTGGATCGTGAATAAAATAGAGTTCGAGTTTTATTGAGACATAATCATCGCTAGGCCCAGCCTCCTTGGTGATCACATTCACCTAAAGATTCTCATCTGTGGTATTTTGCTGAGCTTTATTAGAAGAATAATCCTTCTTCCAATGCCCAACTTATCCACAGTGCCAGCATGATTTTTTCTTGGATTTCTTCTGGATCTTGGATTTGGCCTTTGTTTTATTTTTATTATTCTTATTTTTATTCTCTTTGCTCATAGATGTCATGACATTTACCTTAGACTCCATAGGCATTACAGGTTTTTGTTTCCTATACTCTTCTTCAATAGTAATGGCTATCATCAAATCATCTAGAGAAATCTTTCCCTTCCTATGCTTGAGAGTCATCCTGAAGTCTTCCCAAGATTTAGGGAATTTCTCAATGATAGACATAACTTGAAACTTCTTAAGAAGCTTCATTTCAACCTCTGCTAAGCCATGGAGCAATAATAGAAATTTGTGTGCTTGCTCTGATACCGATTTACCCTCAGCCATTTGTAATTTAAGGAATTTTACGACAGAGTATTTTTCAATTCCAACGTCCTTAGTATTATACTTCTTGTCCAACTCCTCCCATAGCCCCTTCGCAGTGGATGTGGATGTGCTGTACACATTAAACAGCACATTAGACAATGCCAATACGATGCAACCATGATAAATACAATTGCACTCATTCCACACATCCACTTCCTTTTAGCCTTCCGGAGTGGATTTTTCCTTATCCAAAATCAGGCAATCGATTTCCAACACCGAGATCAAACCAATGGTGGTCAACCAAATTCTCATGCGTTGTTGCCAACGCTTGAAATTTTTCCACCAAATTTCTCAGGCATACCGGATAAGTCTACACATGATTTAAAAGTCATTTCCAACATCCCAAATATTTTAGATCTAAGAGATATCTTCTCTAAGATTGTTGAAATTAACGCATGTAGGAAATAAATAAATAAAAACATATACATTTCCAATGTTTTTGCATAGATTAAAAATATTAAATCAAGCAAGTCAAATATGATTTGACAAGATCTAGAATAAAATAAAGAACAAATAACATACAATAGCGCAAATAAATAAAACGAGAAGAGATTAGGTTTTACTCTAATCAAAATGCCATTAAGGACTTCCCTTAGAGAAGATATTTCCCTCACAATACTGGTGCGTTAGGGTCTGATGAACTCTTCTTAGGATATGACGATCCACCTCTAAGATTTGACGCACTTCGATCTTGGACGTCCTCGAAAACCATATCAGGAGAATGAAGCCAAGGCAATTTGGTTTCCAACCAAATTCCCGATTGATCTACCAACTGAATGGTTTGATCAACCAAAAACTTATCGTGGATCTCTTAATCTCCTTGTGCAAGATCGATAAAAGTGATTTGAGATTTTTCTACCAATCTCACGTCGAACGAACGCACCAAGAAAGAGATCAAGAACAAGAGAGGGAGAGAGTGGAGAGGGCTTTCCTGCCCTTGTTGTGTGTCAAATGAGAGCCCACTTGTGACCCTTATATAGAGCCCACGACCAGACATTTAAGGAAATTCCCATTTGATGGAAACACGGCAATTGATTGACCAATTAAGTTCATTGATAGATCAAAATAAATGGTCGATCAAACTTCACTAATCGGTCGACCAAACCAATTAGTCGATCAAATTAAATTCATTGATCGACCAAAACAATTAGTCGACCAATTTTACATTTCGATCGATCAATCCAAGTTAAAGTCATGAGATTAAAAATTTGTAGCAAAATGAGTCCAAGTTCTAAGTTTCAAATTGATTCTTACCCAAGCTGGAGCCCATAGTCGGAGCCAAAGTCGGGGCGGGGTGCACACGCGTGCGTGTGTGGTCCCCAACCCCACCCTTCACTCTTTGCTATATAAGCCATGGGAGGCAGAAGTTTTTTACACCTACCAAGAGGTTTGCCCACTTCTAGTATAGGATTAAAAACCTCTCTTAAATCTCATTGACTTCAATATGAATTTTCACGTCACCATATAACAATTACATCCTAATTGATGTAATTAGGCTCTCAAATCCAATAACTCTTTGAGTGTTGTCCAACTACTTTTGCAATTGGTCAATCATTGCATTTTAACACATCTTCCAAAACCCTAAGCATATTGCAATTGCTAAATAGTAACATTGGGCTAGTTATTCCAATTTTCTTCTCATCTATCATAGATACTAAAATGAGGTGTTGTCTCCCATAATATTGCTATAGATGTTGCCCCAAGAACTCGTGATCTCTCCATACCCACACACCCATCCAAGTCTCTCTTCCCACTTCCTAAGTTCCACATTATTGCACTCACGGGCACCCCACCAAGAACCCCTCATTGCTCCATTTATGCTTTTTCCAAAATTGAGATATTGGAGAAAGCAATCCAAGTCAGTTTTGTCTCCAATTGAAGCATCATGCTAAAAAATATGATATATGAGGATGAAAGGGCGCTCACTAGCAAGGTAACTGGACTTGAAAATATTTTTATGTAAGTTATACAATGGAAGGCAAAGAAATTGAGATGATTCTTTTTTCGATTTACTTGCATTATATTCAACAAACAAGAATTTTAGGACAAGAAAGATATGCCGTAAGGCATAGGAAAAATATCAAAAGTACTAGCTAGCTTTGATGAATTTCCAATGTCCAACTTTCAGTTATTATAGAGATATTTGAGAGAACAAATTACTTCATCTTTTAAGAAACAAGTTATCATGACAGGCATAATCATTTTACTGTCTGTACTCTAAAATAAAAGGCAGTCAACTCATAAGGTTTTTTGTTTTCTTGCAAAATTATTAAGTTACACCAATTATGCTTCTCTCTCTCTCTCTCTCTCTCTCTCTCCCCCTTTTTAACTCTAAAAAGAATTTGCTTGGGCGTGGAATTTATTAGATAGGATCCCAACATAGTTGCTTTGTTTGGATTGTTAATCCTTTCATTTGGAACTTTATTTAAAATAAAATCAAAACTATGACATTAAGAAATTCCATCTCTTATTACATTGTCGTATATTTAGATTCAATTTTATTCGTTGTCCTATTTTCAGTTTATAATTAACATTAATCTCTTAAGCTCAAGATGTGTTGAGCTAAATGGTGGGCCCAAGAGTTATTTGTCATTGATCAAAAGAAAAAAATATTGTAAATAAACATACAACTACGTTGACCTTTGAGAAGTAACTTGAGAAACTGCCATCTCCAATTTAAGTACTACTTGCTCAATCAATGGGGTTGATCGGATCGAAAAAAAATGAGTTTTATATGGGAATTACCAAAGTCATTTATTATTGTGAATTACATGTCTCCATGACCAAGTCCACTATATAATTAAATAAAAACCACTTTGGTCTTGGTGCAGGAACATCAACTTCTGTGAATATAATTCATTAGAAAAAAAAAAAGAAGCATTGCTCTCGTTTCATAAAGTTGTCCATAGAATATCCTAAAGCATCTTTACATGAAGAGCACGGGAAGCATTGTATACAAGAATTCCTCTTTGTTAATGTAAATGCCATAGAGTTATAAACAAAAGTTCGTTGTTACACGGAAGCCCCCAATTAACTATTAGATGTCCATTGTACTCACATTTATTATGTTGTATTAGGATGGTAGTCATTAATTATATAATTGAACCATGTCTGAGAATCTTCACATACATCAAAACAAGGGAGGGCCCGATGACCCAACAAAAGGGTCAATCAGTGGAAATCCACTAAAACAAGAACAACAAAAGAAAGAGTCGATTGAAGCGCTGGTCCAAATTAGAGTCTCTTGATTTGAGTTGGAAATTTAGTGTGTTAAAATTGCCATTGAAGTGCCAATTCCTTGAGATCATGTTCTATCTAATCTTCACAAGGAGGTAAAGTAACAAAGTACATCCCAAATCTTTTAAATAAAGGATGTCTTCCCCTCTTCTTTCCCCATCCTAATTAATAAATTAAAAAAAAAGAAGAAAGAAAATGATACTAAATATTGATGCATGGTAGGAAAATTAATTAGTAGATTGATTATTAATTTGTAAGATTGGAAAAAGAATAAGGAACTAAGTGATACATGATAGAGAAAAAATGCATTGTAATGTTCAATGATTAGGCTACTAATTGAGCAATCTCCTTGACCTTAAACCTCAAATGAAGTGGTTTTTTATGGATCATAGCATTGGGTGCACCTGTGCGGCCTTTTGAAAATGGGATTTTGAATTGGAGAAGAACTTGCATCTTGAAACAAGCGGAGTCACTTCTCGAGGAGGTAACTTATAGAAGTGGACCTAACTTTTAATCAAAATCCAACAAGTTTTTTTCTAACTTGTCTTTTCAATAGTACACTCTATCTCATATTAAATGCCTTGTCCCTTGGCAGATCTTACCCTCCGTACCCCTGCTCTTATTACTCTATCATCTCCTCTCTTTCATCCTCCACTATCAACTGAGCATCCTCGACTCATGCCACCTATTTTTGCCACTCAAGAAGTTTGTGTGAGTACAAACGTGCATTCAATAAATTTGCATCTATTTTATGTTGATAAATCGTGATTATAAGGAATATGATATTGTTGTTTAGTTTTAGGCATTTGATTAGGCCATACAAATAAAATTTATAATTTATTAGTTATCAATGATAAACCAATTTGACCATGTACCTGAAATAACCACAAGAAATTCACAAGAACATCTGATGACATGGATAGAAGCTTCTGGGTATATAGTAAACTAGTCAACAAGATGATTTAAGTTCCCTTTAGTTTGAATCGGGTTAGAGCTTAACTTTAGGCAAAGCTTGTCCTCCTTGTCTCATCTAAGTGAGCTTTTGTGTTGTTCTAATAAGATTCTACTTTGAGCTTTTACATAGTTATCTAGTTGAGTGGATCTACGCATCATTGCATGAAGTGATAAATATAAGCAAATATTCATCTTTGACCATGATTTTTCCTAAGTTATTAGATTATATTAGGTCTTATGGCCTTTCTCATAGCCTCTAGTGTTTCACAACTAATCAAGCATGATGAAACCATTGTTTTGATGCCTACACTATAAGAATTAAATGTTATTATATAGGTTTGATATTTTTAATTAGACCTAAAATTGAACCATGGTTATTTAGTTGATCCAAAGCAAGTTTGAATGTCAAGGTTAAAGCACCAAAATGGTTCGATAGCTTTTTTGTTCAAATAAGCATCAATAATTTGATTTCATTGAACAAATTAATGCCACCCACTAGTTGTAGATCTGATGCCATCACTTTGATAGAGTCAATGTATCTCTCACATGTATCTCCAAGGATTAACCAATTCAAGTGGGACATGTAATATTTCTAACACAGAAGAAAGTGCGACAAGAAGCCCTTTAGCAAATGATGTGACTTGTAGGATCTATGAGTGACATTGAATAATGTAGGAGAAGAAAATTGTATAAATAAAATAATAGAGACAAAGCAAACCGAAAAAGAACACCCGATATAGGGTGGTTTCCTGATGACAAGTCCACTAGACAGGCTTTTCTTGAGAGAGAATCAACTTCCACTAATCAAAAAACTTCAACGTAATTAACAAATTATCTTTACCCAATACAATAAGTTAGAATGAAAAATAAACGGCATACAGGTGTAACTAAGATGATTAAAAAGTTTACAACTGATCCTAGGCCTCCTAAATAAAGATATATATGGAATTATGTTACTAAATTGAAGCCTAAGGAGTATAAAATTGCACACAAAATAAGATCTTATTGTAGCATAAGTGCATAAATTAGCATAAGAGTGTATAATGCATATAAAAAGGTTTCCAAAGGGTACTTTGAGTTTCTTTTTGAATGGTTAGTGAATATAGGTGCTTAGTAGCCCTACTTATATGTATAGAGGTCATAAGTCTTGGCTACTAGATGATAGGAATTAATTAGGATTGAATCAGTCAAGTCAGGTCATTTTCTGCAAGTAGATTTGCTTCAATGGTCTTCTTATATAGGTCCATAAGAGGGTGTATCGGTATAAGTGATACACTACAATGAGTAAATTCAACAAAGCATCATGATCAACATGTATCGAAACATATCCTTATTTGCAAGTCCACTACTCTTGTAATTGTTGCATTTTTTTAGATTAAAACACCACTAGTAAGCTATGTGTACTACAAAAACCTTATGTACTAGTTGTGCTTAGAGAGGTTGAAAGTGTCTTGTATTAGTCTGGCCTGTCCATACTATTCCAACACACTTAACCTATCCTTTGAACCAAGTGTTAATCATCTTTTAAATGTATTTGGAAAACAACATTATTTTTACAAGAGATAACCTCCAAATTGAATTTGAAGTGCAAGGATAGTATTTCATCCTATTAATCTTTAGATTTATTTTACAATTAGCTAGATGTCAGAATCCCTAAGGAGACTTACAAAGAGTAGTGTAAAAAGTACAAGTAATTGAAGCACAAACAACTTTGAAGCTTCCTATTTCATGGTATCTTGTGCTTTGATTTTAGCCATCATCTTCATGTTGAACATTTCTCCGTGTATTAAACTAAGACTTTGGCAAGTATCACATATATGAATATTTTGAGCTCTTCATCAAGTCATCCTCATTATATTTTTTCTGCAAGATCAGCTTAACTACCCAAGAGTACATAATTATGCGGAGTTTTCTTAACATCAAAATTAGATCACGTGGATTTTAGTTCGAATAGGACATACATAGTGGAGTAGCAAGAATAGTTATACTATAGATGTGAAATTACTAAAGGAATATTCACTATTGTGGACTATTTTAACGATCGGCAATGTGAAAAAAATGGTCGAAAAAAAGGGTCGATGAATGTACTATCGCTATCGTGTTTTCTCGATCGTTCTTGAATGTTATTGTCGGCAAAAAGGTGGACCCTTGTTCGACGTATGGTTGTTTTTGTCGTTTGTTTTAAACGGTCACGAAACATTTTTTGTCGACCGTTATATATGCATTGTCGAGATAAACATCTATGTCGACCGTTATTTAGACAGTTCAATATGGTGGTATTCTCGACTGTTCAAAACAAATGGTCGTGAATATTACTATTGTCGACTATTTTAAGATAGTCGATAATAGAATATTCTTGACTATTATTTTATAATGATTGAAAATAATCATATTATCCTCCGCCATTTAGACGGTCGAGTAAGGTGATATTCTCGACGGTTAGAAACAAACGGTCGATAATATTACTATTGTCAATTGTTTTAAGATGGTCGATAATAGACATTTCTTGAGCATTATTTTATAACAGTCAAAAATACTCATATTATCGTCCGTTGTTAAACGGTCGAGAATGCATTACAATTCCAGACATAAACTATTCTCGACAATTGTAAAATGGTCGAAAATCGTAGTAATTTTTTTTCCTAAAAGTTTTACTATGTGGAAGACCTGTAGAAAACTAAAAATCGAACAAAAATATAATCACATAACTTAAAACATTTGCATTCATTTAAAAACACTAGAAATGAGAATAAAAATTTCATATATATAATAATGTATACAAAGTACATGTACAAACGGTAGTGCATATAAAAAAAAATAATCAGGTTGCGGCACCAATGCCTAGAGCACTACCACCTAAATCATTGTCGTCACGACACTCTCTAAATTGATGAAAGGTTAGGTGATCGATACCTCCCTACTGAAGTACCTTTAGGAGCTCCTTGATGGTCTCAGTCGATTGCTGCAATTGTTTTGTCGACTCCTTGAACTGCGTCGTGTTGTCCCTCACCTGAGTGGTCAGCTCATCGATCCACTGCTCCATTTCCTTGTGGAGGTGGAGTAATGCCGCAATCTCTTTCCTCATCTCTTGTACCTTAGCTGAAGAAGACGATGCCCCCTTCTCCCATACCACGTGGAGACAGTCTCGCTCCTCCTTATGCTATGAATGTACTCGCCATGCTCAGGTGGCATAATGGTTCGGAACGCCTCCTCTACTGTCAGTGGCTTTGAACTATACCAGAGTTGGCATCTTTAAGAGGATGCATTAAGCTGACCATATTATCCTGAAAGAGATTGAATTATGTTAAGTGATTTCAATTAATTATAATTACGAAATCAAATAAAAGTATTGTGTATTTTAATTTATGTGTTTCTGCTAGTATGTATCATGAAGCCACTCTCTATTTTCTTCACTACTCAACTTGCTATGAATGGCCTCATACACTCACCTGATTAAGCTAGGCACCTTCATGCCTAGCGGACTGTAATGTTTTGAAAAAGTTAATTGAAACAAATTAAAAATATTGTAAGGTTTAAAAGAAAATAATAATTAAAAATAGTTACGTATAGGGATTTCATCCCGGCTATGCTCCTCCTACCCAAGACATGGGTCTTCGGTGGAACTTTAGCTCTATTTTCCTTATTCTTCTTGGCTTGCTCTTGAAATAAAGGTACAATTTATTAACTTAAAAATTAATTAAACGATAATATATGTAATACTTTTATTTGCATCACTAGAACATGCAATGGTTGCACGTTTCCTTCCAAATGAATAGCTATATCAAAAGAGGCCCATTATGTAATGCCTCATTATGATTCATGTTCTTACAATACTAAAAAATATATTTGTAATGTTAGAAATAATATTAAAATTATGGTAAAAAAATAAACAAATACAATTAAAATTTATCTTTTACCTTATTCTTCACCTCTAATCTCCAGTCTTTATGAATCTTTGTCGCGTGTTTGAGGATATATTTGGGGACGTTTGAATCGTTGTCCCAATTGAAGATGGCCTGCATTAGTAGGAGAATAGGAATTATTACGTAATTTAAAGTTGTATAAGACAATGTAAATAAGTTATTACTTTTTATCAATTACTTCTAACTCTCGAATAAGGTGCCTCTTCAACTCATTTGACACCTTCCTCTAATCAAAGTATGAGAGTGGGATGATCGCCTTCGTCGGCGTACCCAGTCTGCTGACAAATGGAAGATACTCCACTCCTTTCCCTATTGGTGTGATCCTTACTGTAATGCGGGTCCCATGCTGAATTCTCTCTAGGTCCGTATTTCGCGTGGGACCTCTTCCCTTACGTGCACTTGGAAGAAAGAATTATAACATAAAATAAAATGACAAAGAAATAAATAAATCGTAATATTTACCAAACTTTAATTTCATACCAGTACTGCGAGAGGGTGGTGCAGAACATCCCAGCTGAGAAGGGTCTGGGTTAGCTAACTACTCTGGCTAATCATCCAACGCAACGTCCTCCTCATCAAATGAAGTGTTATCCTCCTCCTCGTCCTCATCGGTGGGTACATCCTTCTTGTAGTCAACATCCTCTACCGGGAAATCTGTCGGAGGAGGCATCAGACTCTTCCCCTTCCCCCTATCCCCCCTCCCCTCACTCTGGAGATATCGAGCCATATCTCCAGGCCTCAGAAATAGCAGGTGGGGCTCCTCATGGAGGACTGAGCCGGGTGCTGCCGGTGGTGAGCCTGAGGTTGAGGCTGAGGCTACTGACGAGGGGCCTTAGGTTGCTCAGAGGTGGCATCAACCCGCCACTCCTATTAGCCTTCTTCTTGAATATAGCCTACGTAGAAACAAAACAAATAATCAGATATTTTTAAAAAATTTCAGCAGCATTTCCCTATATATGATGAATTTTCAAAAATCCTGTATGGAACAAATATAGAAATAAATCAAAATAAAGAAGCATGAAATAAAAATGAATTCACAATCCATTTTCCCTCCCTCTTCTTCACATTTCCTTCCCCTTCTACCATCCATTTCCCTTTCCTCTCCCTCTTCTTTACATTCTCTTCCCATTTGCCCCTCCATTCAATCTCCCCTCCCTCTTCTTTACATTCCCCTTCCCACGTCCATTCCCTTTCCCCTCCCTCTTCTTTGCATTTCCCTTCTCACATTCCCTTTTTTGGGTTTGAGGCTATAAGTAGGATAGGATTGTCTATTCGAGTTGAATGAGTTGAACCCTAAAGGCTTGGATTTAGTTGCATTCGAATAACTTGGTTTGGTCTCATTGGACTTTGGGTCGACTCACGAGTCTACTCATTAATGAGCTCATGAATGCACATGAGCTAAGGCTTGCTAGACTCGTGGTCGAGCTTGAGTTCGAATGGAGATTGAGGTGTTGCTGATGGAGATTTATAGATTCAACATTAGAAGATTTTAATAAATATAACTATAGGAAATTAGATGTTACTATTCAATAAAAATATTATCTGTATATCCTAAAGCATATGTAATATCTGTGTTGAACATGAGACCCTAAAAAGGTTAAGTTGGGCTTTGCTTGAGAAGATTATTGAACTTAGATCATATTTAGCTGGGTTCACAAACCCTCATTTGGGTCAAGTCTAGGCTAAGACTATTGTGTCCAAGCTTTTTGATAGCTCTAGCTATTGTAGAGAGTTCTTTCATACCCCATTAATTATCAATCAATTTGAGTCTCAAGAAACCATAATGGCTAAGAGATCCAATAGTCAAAATGCCTAGTCAATCTTGGAGATGGGTTAATTAATTGGCTTAAGCATGAAGGATTAGTTGACTTATGAAAATGGTAAGTCGATGATTGAAATATGAAATAGGAAAGCTAAAAATTATCTCAAATATATTGATTAGGGATCAATTTTTAGCTATGCAAAAGAGATCAGTCAACTTTAAAGGAAAGGTTGGTTGACTCATGAGCCAAACGAAAAAAAAAATCCATACTCTTCCCCTTTGCCCCTCATTCCCTTTTCCCCTCCCTCTTCTTCTTGTTTTCCTTAAGAAAAGTGGGCACACCCTACATAATAACAAAAAAAAGAAATTTAGCAAAAATAAAAAAAGTGGGCACACCCCATATAATCACACAAAAAAAGTGGCCACACTTGACATAATAACAAAAAAAAGGAATTCAGCAAGAATCAAAACAAGTGGGCACACCCCACATAATCACAAAAAAAAGGTAGGCACACCCACACATAATTACAAATTTACCAGTATTATAGAAATCAAATGTAAGTAAGCACACCTCACATGAAAAAGGAAAAGAGCTTTTAAAAAATTTAAACGAAGTGGTAGAAGAATCTCATCATAGTGGAAAACACAAGGAAGAACCTCAAAGAATCTGAGAAACCTATATGACATGGCAATAAAATAAAACTCAGTTTGGAATAATAAATAAACATAAGAGTGGAAAAAAATGATGAATATAGGCTTTGAACAATTAAATGTAAGCTTTAAAACTCAATTTCTTTAATAATTTCATTTCTGGGATACGAATTAACATGAATAGCAAATTACCTTATATATCAATGTCCATTGCACCTGGAGTAACTTCCTCATTTTGTGGGTTTTCCTGATATGCTTCAGATTTAACATCTTGGTCAAGATTTTTTCCCATATCATATTGTTCATGCGGTAGAGCTTTAACAGTTATTATCTATCCATTTTTGCAATTATCAGGCATCTAAAATACTTGTGTTACCTGGCAAACTAATGTGAATGGTTCTGATGACTGACGAATGCGATGGTTCTTACATAAGCTCAGGAAACCATGTTTCTTATGAACTTTGAATCCAATGACTTGAATACTTTTCTTCATAAAAAATATACTTTTCTTCCAAAAAAACATACTTTTTAGGAAGCTTCATAAAAAACATACTTTTCTTCCTAAACCCTAAATGTCGCAAGGAAATCAAGTCATTCTTGAAAAGGCGACCCAAACGTATTTCACTGAGTTATTGCAATGTCTCCATAATTTTCATCCCCGATATCCTAACAGAACTTAAATTGAGTTTATTTTCGGATTTCTCGACGTATACCGACATGTTTTATGATGGAAACACCATCATGAGCCATAACTACCTTTATTTAGTGAAAATCAAGTGACAAATGCTCCTACATAATCACCTGAGAGCCATAATTGCATACAAATCCATTCTGAGAAGATTAAATCAGGGTTAATTATGCAGTTTTAACATCACATCATGAATGCATAGTAACCATAGGATTTGTCAGGGGTTAATCTAAGGTCAAATGAGCATTATAGTCCAATGAGTGGGTTCACACAGACAGAAACAAGGTTTCATGCATTTTGAGAATCAAATCAGCACCCAAAACCCTAATTTCAGGAAGGCATTTCAGACAACTTAAAGTCACCAAGGCACAGAGCCTCAACAGATGCACAAGGGCCAACTTCCTTCCTTAGAGGCTAAGTGGCTAAGCCTTCAGCACGTGCCTCGAGGTAGATCAAACCACAGCAAAACCCCTGACAGGAAGACAGGTCAGGAGCGCAACAACTCCACCAGGAAGACGACCTCTACCTGGATGATGATACTGCTTCTCCTCCTCCTCAAGTGCTGTGGAAAAATAAATGATTAGTAAAAGAATAAAGGAATGTATACACAAATAAATCAATGGAAGAAAGCAATTACAATCAATGAATGAAATGAAATGAAGAATTCCTATATACAAATGAATTAAAGGATAATTTTGGCGTAAAGAGCGTTGCCTCCCCGGCAACGGCGCCAAAATAATGACAATGCGATTTGCAACGACTGATTATTGTTATGATTGTGCATTGTAGTATAGTGGGTGTAATATAACATTAAGGATGTCGTATAGTGGTGAGTATGGGTGAGTACCAGTCATTACAACCATTATTATCATTTACTTATTTATCTAATTTTTACTGGTTTTGTTCCAGGTCGTTCACTGGGAGGCAATTTATTAAATTGAATTCGGTCACTCTTTGATCTCAAAATTATCCTCTAATTCCAAAAAGAAACTTTACATCTTATTAAAGAATGAATGAATGTGTGTTTTATTTACCTATTTACTAAGAAATGCTTGCAAAAATACTAACTATGAACAAGCATCAAACAATCTATTATTATACTCTAAACTATGTATTTACAAGTTATCCTATTAGTACTAATCATGATAGTATATAATACCTTAGGATGCAATGGTGTAGAGACTTAACTTATCAGTTTGTTATTTATAGTAACATATACAGCAGTTTCAGTGACAGATATAAGCGTCGCTAAATCTCAGAAAACACTATACAACCTAAAGAAGCAAACTGAGGTCTTTAGCGACGTTTATAGTGTCATTTTATTCTGTTAGTAATTATGTGGGTTTATTTATACAAATGTAATGGGCTATAGCGACGTTTCTTCTTCTCTTCTGTTTTTGCGTTATGTTTCGGCCTTAACAGAGTTTTCAAGTGCTACAGCGAAGGGGATTAAGCAACCGTCATTAGCTTTTTATTATTCAGTTTAAAATTTATTTAATTCGCGGGCGCACTTTTCGAGGGATACGCTGCACCCAGAGGGCGGGACCTGACCTCTATTAAGCACGCCCTAATCTTTAATTAGGTGGCTAAATTACGTTTCCATAGTAAGCGCAGGGCCTTAGCCATACGCCGCACACACACACTCTCGGGCCCCCGGCGCCAAACACACATCACACATTTATCGCAAATCAGACAGAGTAGTCAGACCAGAGTTCAATGGATAATCGGGTCGCATAAGAGGATCGCGTTTCGGGCGCCTGGCGCCGTGACGACTGCGTAACCTATAGCATAATTAACTTATATGGCGCTGCGTCTGACTTGCAGCGCACGATGTGGCGCTATTCCAGCGCCACATTGTGCGCTGGAAGTCAGCCGCAGCTGCTTCTGGGCACGTTTTTGGTCCTCGATTTGGGGGCCATAAATTATTAAAAAAAATAAAATAAAATATGGTAAATAAAATATTTACATAATACTACATATTTGATTTATTAATTTTGAATTTTAAATATATTTACTATACAAATAAATTCGTTAAACTATGCTGATTATACAGGTGGATTTAGGTGATTAAATAGTTAATTACTTATAAAATAATTAGTAAATGGTCTAATTGACCTTAAATAGTTTCAATTTACATACTTAAGTATTTAATACATATTTTTATTGTATTTTTACGAATTTATTTATGTTTTATTTAGGCTAAAATAGCAATTCTGTGTAGTTTATAATTAAAACTAAGTTACAGTAAGCTGTACTAGGTATAAATACACTTTAATTAGCTTAAATTACTTACTATATATATTATCCTAAGTTTATAGATTTATTTAATTTAATTATAGCTCTAAATTATTAATTTAGCTAAGTTACTCTATAATTTAGCTATTAAATATGTAAATAGGGATCTGTATATATATATACATTATTAAGTAGATACATACATAATAGTTTAGTATATATACATATATTTACATAGATTAAATATGTATATGGATTTATGTACAGGTTTTATACATATTTACAGTATAACTATGTATCTTACTTACATAATTAGGCTATATGTTATAGTTATAATACTATGGATAGGTATATTTACAGTTTTAAAATAAGTATGTATAATTAGGTTTTAGTAGGAAGTTAGGAAATGAGGGAAGAAGAGTTAATTAAGTTTTGATTTCAATTTAAACAACAGCTAAGCTACTGTCAGAGAAGATGGAGAGGGATGAGAAGGTGTGCTGTTCAGGGTGTTTTGTTTAGCATCAGCAGTGGCTTAAGCCACTGTCAAATGGGCTAACTGCTGCTGCAGTTAGTCCACTTGAAGAGAGGGATGTATTCAACAGATGAGAGGAAAATTTAGAGAAGAAGGGAGTTTAGAGAAGAGGGGAATGTAGCTGCTAGATGCAGCATGTTGCTGTGTAACTGGGAGTAAGATAAAATTCAAAACAAACTAAACATTAAAGAGTTGAAATCCAAATCTGATAGGGGTTTAAATCCCACGAAAATCTCATAAGAATTCAGTTCAAATACCCACAAGGAAAAACCTTATCAGAAGCATCATTTTAGATCAAAACAACAAATGGCATTGAGTTAGTCTTCCTAATGCCATAGACAGCATGAAGGAAGACTTAACTCAATCAATTAAAACCAACAACATACAATCCCAGTTTCTTGCAACCTTAAGGAGTATGGAAAACTCCTTAGGTTAGAGAATCACCATACAGAAATGATCATCAACACAAATAGTGTATGGCAGTTCTGAAATAGCAGATAAAACTTAAGAATGCATTAAGGAAAATTCATGGAAGCTGGCGAATGCATTCAAAACAAAGCATACACAGAATCATGAGAAGCTCTTCTGATTGGCTCTCTGTCACCAGAGAGCTTCTCAGAATCCTTGCCTACAATGAAAACCAAAAATCCCTTCAATTTGTCAGATCTGTCAAAACATTTCAGAGAGTAAAAATCCTTTAAAATCCAAATCAAAAGTGCTCTGACAAACTGAGGCAATCCATTTAAAACAGAGGGGCTTTTGTGAAACAAATGGAGTGAGTGAGAAGCCCCAAATGGTGCTTGTGATGCCACTTTCAGATCTGAGGCAGTGCACCATCAGATCTGAAATTGGGTCTGGATGTGTGGGTGATTGATGAAAAATTCGTCGTTAAAAGGAAAACAAGAATCAGAATTTGGATGATGGAAAAATAAAACATGATGTAACGACCCGGTTCCCGAGTCCCTACGAGACACGAGAACCGGACCGACTCGACTAATCCCAAGACCTAGTCGTCCAACGAGGAAGTAACCAAAAGACAGTAAAATAAACCACATTCAGCATGAATATAACTAACAGTAAGAAAGTACAGCAGTAAGGAAAAAAACTACTACAGTAGGTACCACCACAACAGTAAAACAGCATTTATCATATAACAAGAACTGCAGGTAAAGAAGGTACAGCGGAAACAAAAACTACTCACTAGAACAGAAACAAAAGGAGTACAAAAGGCTGTGGTAACTCTACTGGACCCTACTCGGCCCAGCGTCCTCTGCAGCCGCCGACCCTGGCTGCTCAACACCTGGTCCTAAAAAAGGTAACGAGTGTAACACGTCAGCAAAACGCTGAGTAGAGTGGCAAACTAACTAAAGGCAACAGTAGAGTGTACAGTAGCTGTTATGTTCTATTACTTCCTTTATTCACATCTTTCAATTTTTCTCACTATTTCATTTATTTCTCAGATCCTTTACTTGATCTCGAATGTCCTCGTGGGAACGATCTTGATTGCAGCCTTTTCCAAAAGTAGAAGTAGCACGTGGTGCTCTCCTGGCCGGGAGAGTCCCCCGTGGTGATCCTACCCTCAGTCAACCACCCCAAGGTCACTGACAGACGTAACGGTGACTACGGCACGCGCGATAAACGCACAGGTAGCTAGCCCGCACTGGCACGCGGTCAGTCGTTTCCGTTAACGGGTGCGCCCAAAGCACAGCACGGAACCAGGGCAGAGCCCTCTCAGTAACAGGGGTCCAACCCCTCCACAGTAACCAAACCGGGGCCTTGCCCCTCCACAGTCCGCGCACCCTCGCCTGACTACCCTGGTTTGCCCTAGTGGGCCTAACAAGTCGGTGAAGGAGGCTAGCAGAACCCCGGGGCCCGTGGGGTAGCTAGTACTCTCCTAACACTACTAGCTCTCCTCGGTACTACGTACACGAGGGCCAACAAGTCGGTACAGAGCGGCCAATCCTAACCCCGGGTCCCTGGGGCGGCTGGCCCCACTCTGCACTAAACAGGTACAGGTACTTCCCTTGGTACTGCGTACCCAAGAGACAGTACAAACTACATCTCGGTTCCATTCCTTTTTCTTTCCAGGAGTTCCACTCCTAATTCCCCGTAGGGTTCTAGCTCTTTATCTCAGAACATCATATGTTTCACTTTCCAGATTCACGTTCTCAAAATCCATGATCTCAAACATGTTTCTTTATTCATAACAGGCAGCTGTTAATTCAAATTACAGGCAGCTTTATATTCCTTTCCATTTTTCCAAGACTGCAGTATTATACATTCCACTAGTTTTTCCATCCTAAGATTCATGCCACATCCTAGGATCTAGCATACAACTAGTTTTCCAGCCCTAGGATTCATGCATCACCTAGGAGCTATCATTCCATACATTTCTCATTCCTAGGATTCATGCAATGTCCTAGATTCTAGTTATGGTTTCATACTTTAACAGATTTTATTAATAACTTAAGCCACTCTACCAGGTACAACGGGAGTAATGGGGGCGTGATCGGGAATCCCGCGTGCCTCCGCGACTCTCAAGACTGCAACTGAACAAGATCCTATCACAAGGATCAAACACAAGGAGTGTCTCAAAACAGTGTATAGCTACTGTAGATGAGTAGAGGAATTAATTCTGAAGAGAACGCAACTCGAATCGCGGAAAACGGAGCCCGAACGGGCCCTAAACGGGTCGAAAAAGACGATACTGTGCAAAATCAGACGTCTGGAACTCCTTCCAGACGTCTTAAAGAGTGGATCAGAGAATTACCTGTTCAGCGTGGTTTCCCAGACGTCCAGAAGTCTGCGGGGACGTCTGCCTAGATCCCAGACGTCCGATGTCACTCCGGATGTCTGGAGGTCACTCCCGCCGTCTGGTACAACTTCCAGACGTCTGATTCGCAAAGGATGGCGAATCAGCGAACCTGCGCACAGCCAACCCCCCTCCCTCAGTACGGTCAATCGACAAGAAGGAAGAAGAAGGCGGAAAACTCACCTTTCAGACGTCTGTATGATCTTACAGACGTCGACCTTGCCGTCTGGCTATCAACCCAGACGTCTGATTCTGGAAATTTTTCCAGAATCAGAACCCTGCTCGGCCTCCGCTCGCGACGCCGCCCGCATCGCACCTCACGCGTCTGCTGCTCAGCCCGCAGCAGGTCCCTCTCCGCGTCGCTCCGCGCCCCCTGCGCCCTCCGCCAGCCGGCCAAGCCGCTCCGGCGAGCTCGCCCTCACGGCAGAGCTCCGCCCTCGCACGCCGCACCTCCGCGCTCACTGCGGCCGCCGCTGCCGCCCTCGCGTCCGCTCGCTCTCGCGCACAGGAAGGAGAAGAAGGAGGAGACGGTGGAGACGGGAGGGGAGGCGCGCCCCTTTTAACGCCGCGCGGAGAGGAGAGAGAGAAGGCGGCAGGCCGCCTGCAGCCGCAGAGAAAAGAGGGAATATGCGGTCTGCGCGCTCAGGCGCGCAGGCGACTCGCGTGTGTCGAAAATAATGGATTTCCAGACGTCTTGAAACTATCCCAGACGTCTTATCAGACGTCTGGTTGTGATCCCAGACGTCTTGTCCGACGTCTGAGCCACCTCCCAGACGTCTTAAAATACGTCTGGGGCACACATTCGTTACACATGAAGAGGGAGATAAATTGAACAATGAACAGATGATACTTCCCCTCTGATCTGGACTGATCAGAGGAGGTGAGGGAGGGGATCTAATACTAATTCTACTCCTAAGACTAATCTAACTACAGCTAACATTAAACACTAACGATTAAAACTAAATCTATTCTAAACTACTGCAAACTAAATCTAACACTACTTGTCCTAAGTTTACAGATTTATTTAATTTAATTATAGCTCTAAATTATTAATTTAGCTAAGTTACTCTATAATTTAGCTATTAAATATGTAAATAGGGATCTGTATATATATATACATTATTAAGTAGATACATACATAATAGTTTAGTATATATACATATATTTACATAGATTAAATATGTATATGGATTTATGTACAGGTTTTATACATATTTACAGTATAACTATGTATCTTACTTACATAATTAGGCTATATGTTATAGTTATAATACTATGGATAGGTATATTTACAGTTTTAAAATAAGTATGTATAATTAGGTTTTAGTAGGAAGTTAGGAAATGAGGGAAGAAGAGTTAATTAAGTTTTGATTTCAATTTAAACAGCAGCTAAGCTACTGTCAGAGAAGATGGAGAGGGATGAGAAGGTGTGCTGTTCAGGGTGTTTTGTTTAGCATCAGCAGTGGCTTAAGCCACTGTCAAATGGGCTAACTGCTGCTGCAGTTAGTCCACTTGAAGAGAGGGATGTATTCAACAGATGAGAGGAAAATTTAGAGAAGAAGGGAGTTTAGAGAAGAGGGGAATGTAGCTGCTAGATGCAGCATGTTGCTGTGTAACTGGGAGTAAGATAAAATTCAAAACAAACTAAACATTAAAGAGTTGAAATCCAAATCTGATAGGGGTTTAAATCCCACGAAAATCTCATAAGAATTCAGTTCAAATACCCACAAGGAAAAACCTTATCAGAATCATCATTTTAGATCAAAACAACAAATGGCATTGAGTTAGTCTTCCTAATGCCATAGACAGCATGAAGGAAGACTTAACTCAATCAATTAAAACCAACAACATACAATCCCAGTTTCTTGCAACCTTAAGGAGTATGGAAAACTCCTTAGGTTAGAGAATCACCATACAGAAATGATCATCAACACAAATAGTGTATGGCAGTTCTGAAATAGCAGATAAAACTTAAGAATGCATTAAGGAAAAATTCATGGAAGCTGGCGAATGCATTCAAAACAAAGCATACACAGAATCATGAGAGGCTCTTCTGATTGGCTCTCTGTCACCAGAGAGCTTCTCAGAATCCTTGCCTACAATGAAAACCAAAATTCCCTTCACTTTGTCAGATCTGTCAAAACATTTCAGAGAGTAAAAATCCTTTAAAATCCAAATCAAAAGTGCTCTGACAAACTGAGGCAATCCATTTAAAACAGAGGGGCTTTTGTGAAACAAATGGAGTGAGTGAGAAGCCCCAAATGGTGCTTGTGACGCCACTTTCAGATCTGAGGCAGTACACCATCAGATCTGAAATTGGGTCTGGATGTGTGGGTGATTGATGAAAAATTCGTCGTTAAAAGGAAAACAAGAATCAGAATTTGGATGATGGAAAAACAAAACATGAAGAGGGAGATAAATTGAACAATGAACAGATGATTCTTCCCCTCTGATCTGGACTGATCAGAGGAGGTGAGGAGGGGATCTAATACTAATTCTACTCCTAAGACTAATCTAACTACAGCTAACATTAAACACTAACAATTAAAACTAAATCTATTCTAAACTACTGCAAACTAAATCTAACACTACTTGTGCAGAATTAAAAACCTAAACTAAAAGGAAGAATGGGACCTATGGGTCCTTAGCCGGCGGCTAAGGAGGAAGAAAGGAGGAGGGTCACTCCAGCGGAGGGAAGAATCTGCTAGTGAGACTCCAGGGTCGTCCTCAGGTGCTACGAGGTCCTTAGCGACGAGGAGGGTCGAGAGCAGGCGATGATTCCACAGCCGGTGGCTGTGAAATCAGGGGCTAGATGAGGAGGAGAGACTGGAGTGGGACGAACTGATCGCTAAGAGATGTAGGGGGAGCGATCCTTTGCGCACGACACCACTGAGGTGCTTAAGTAGCAGCTCAGTGATTGGAATCACCGCAAGGGTGAGGATAATCAAATTCAAGCCGGCGGTGAGGATGAGATGGGTAGAGCGCGCGGCGAGTCGAGAGGGAAAACTGACCGTCAGATGTGATCTGGGAAGAGAGGTGAACGCACGCACCGAATCGCGCGAAGGTTCCATTTGATTCCAGCCGCAGATCGAGATCAAAAGTGCGATGGATGGTCGAGAATGGCTGTGTTCTTCGCGTGCTACAGTGCGCGTGAAGAACACAGGCTTCTCTCTGAAATGAGGGAAAACTTGCAGGAAGACCCATGAACGAAGGGGTAGAAGAATAGCGTGCAGGTCCAAAAGTGAAAAGAACTATAACTGGAAGGGCCTTGCAGTCATACAGAAGGGTCCCTGCGACTTGCAAAAAGGTCCAAGAAGGAGTTTTGAAGGGTAGAAATGTAATGCATGAAGGACCTAATTGTAATCTATTTATTTCTAAGCCTAAATGATGTCCAATTGCTTTCAAATTTTTACATGTGCTTAATTGAACATTTAAGACGTTGATTTTACTTCTGATTTGTCTTTTCAAACTTGTTTATGTGTTCAATTGATGCATGGATCATCATTTGTTCTTTAGTTTTCAGAATATCTCATTTTTGTGACCTAATTAGGAGGTTTTAACACACATTAAAAGTTTTAGGTCTTTTCTTTAATTCCCACACTTACCCTTTTTATATGTTAATTTGATATTATTTTGCTTAGTGTCTAGCTTAATTTCGGCCTTTTAGCCATGATGAGTAGCCACTCATCATACCCCCATGCTTACATTTTGCTAGTCCCTTAGCAAACAATCTGTTGAAGCGTAAGGCAATTTAAGTATCAGTAAGGTAAGTGTGAAGAGATATCTTTTTCTTCTTTCAAAAAATTTTTAAATGTTTTATGATGATCTTTAAGCTGAAAAATTTTTTCAATAAACCAACTGTGTTTTTGGACATTGTGAGAACCTTGTTATTGAGGATAACCTACCAGAACTCGAGGCTTAAATGACATAGACCATCTCTCAACAAACAAGGACTCTTGATATTTAAACCTTAAGTTGAATTCCAGGACTTAGGGGGTTTTACAGAGACTCAGAATGCTATGAAGTTATGGCTGTGCTTTGTGATAAGTCAGGACTAGCCAGGTGAATTCTAAGGCTCAATCCCGGGGTTTCACTTCTTTTTAAGTCCAGGTTGGTCCTAACTTCAGCTCATGCTTTCAGATGACTCTCAAAAATTGATGGTATTCATACCCAACCCTTATTGTATTTGTGGCTCAGAGAAGAATTTTTTTGGTGGACAAACAGGGTATTGTTTTGAACCCTGAAAACATTTTTGGTGGAAGAGTTGTTTTTCTGAGGTTTTTGGAGAACATACTTGACTTTCTCTTTTTTTTTTTTTTTTGAACAGTATGTCTCCGGAACTTATTTGGTAGAGCGCACTGTATTTGGTGGGTGGATTTCTTTTTTTTTGTGGAAAGAGCATCTCCTAGACACAAAACTAAAGATTAGGACAAAGAGTCTACCTGCACGCACAGGTAAGGACTCCACCTTCCCTAGTGAACACAAGGGTTGAGGTTTAGGTTCAAGTGGTCTTTCCTGACACTGTGTAGTATAAGCCAAGGTTACTTAGACTCCTAAGTCAAAGCAAACCAACGAATCCTGTACTGGTGACTCAGGTACAAGAATTGTCCTAAAGTTAGGAGAGACTGTGGTCTATCTTGTCAAGGCTCGAAGTGTATTAAGCCTAAGCTTGTATCAAGCTCCTATGGCCCGGCAGGTCAGACTAGTAACGGTTGAATGTCCATAGACACTTATTCTATATATATATATTTTTTTTTTTTTTTTTTTCAGCTATAAGATCATATTTAAACACTTATCTTTTCTTTTTCTCGCTCCCTTCTTGAAATGAATGTCCTCCTTTAAATAAAGTACATGTCCCTTATTGTGTTTTTGGAATTTTTCTGATTTGTTATTTTTTTTGTATTTTTAGCTTTGTAATTTTTTTCAAAAATTTTTCAAAATTTTTCAATTTTTTTGAAGTATATAATTTTTTGATAATACTATATATACTATAGTTGTGTCTACAATTTCATTTTGGATTAAATGGTTTACCATTTACACCCCCCCATGCTTAAGTGTTTCAATGTCCTCATTGAATGAAAGGGTGGATGCAAATGCATGCTCTGCTTTTCACTATCCTAGACTGGGTGATGGAAGGAAGTCGGAATGAGGAGATAAAATCTCTGTGCGGACGATTTTAAGTCTGATCTAGGATCAGAGTGAATAGTCGGGCTAAGAAGTGAAATGCATGACATGTGTGTCAATGAATGTATGCTCAGAATGCAAGGGTAGACACTATATGCAAATAAAGGCAAGAGTAAGAAAGGTGTAAAACAGCTATATACAAGGGTAGGTGTTTGCTAAGTTTAACGCCTTCAGCTAGGCGAAAACTTAGTTGGTAGTTCAAAATGTAGGAGCGAAATGGTGGAATTGACAAGTCTAAGATCATGCGGCTCAATGAAAGGTTTCAGTCTTTGTCCATTAACAATAAAGGGTTCAGATTTTTCAAGTTCAGTGATCTCAACGGCTCCATTATCAAATAATCTCAAGATTTTGAAAGGTCCAATCCATTTTGATCTTAACTTCCCGGGAAAGAGTTTCAGTCTAGAGTCGAAGAGAAGGACTTTTTTACCAGGGTGAAAAGATTTCCTAAGAATGTGACGGTCATGGAAGGCCTTAAGTTTGTCCTTATACATCCTTGAGCTTTCATAAGATTCATTCCTTAATTCATCGAGCTCAGACATTTGTAATTTCCTAAGATCACCGGCCTTCTCTAAGTCTAAGTTACACTTTCTAATGGCCAAATAGGCTTTGTGCTCTAATTCTACGGGAAGATGACAGTGTTTCCCATACACAAGTCTAAAAGGAGACATGCCTAAAGGGGTTTTGTGGGCGGTCCTATATGCCCACAACGCATCCGAAAGGCGGGAAGACCAATCCTTTCTATCAGGTCGGATGGTAGTCTGTAAAATCTTTTTGATCTCCCGATTAGATAATTCAGCAAGCCCATTGGTTTGAGGGTGATAAGATGTAGCAATCCTATGTGACACCCCATACTTTTGAAGTAGGGACTGAAAATGTGTGTTTCTAAAATGAGACCCTCCATCACTAATGATGGCTTTAGGTACCCCAAATCTAGAGAAGATGAAATCTTGAACAAATTGTGCCACAACTCTATGATCATTAGTCCTTGAGGGGATGGCTTCAATCCATTTTGAAACATACTCAACTACCAACAATATGTACTCGAAGCCATAAGATTTAGGAAAAGGTCCCATGAAGTCAATGCCCCAAATGTCAAAGATTTCGCACACCATGATCGGATTCAAGGGCATCATGTCTCGGCGGCCAATACTACCGAGAGACTGACAGCGTGAACATGCCCTGCTATATTCGTGTGCATCCTTGAAGATTGTGGGCCAATAGAAACCACTCTGCAAAATCTTTGCAGCGGTCTTTTTGCTAGAGAAGTGACCGCCGCACGCCTGGTCGTGGCAGAATGATAAGACGCTTCTAATCTCCTTATCAGGGACACACTTCCTAAAGATCTGGTCTTTACAATGCTTGAAAAGCCAAGGTTCTTCCCAGTAATAGTGCTTGGCCTCGGATCTAAGTCTGTCTTTTTGATGTCGGACCTAATCAGTGGGGATGAGTCCGGAAGCCAGGTAGTTGACAATGTCAGCATACCAGGGAAGATCAGAATGAATGACCAGCAATTGCTCGTCAGGGAAGTGGTCAGAGATGGGTAAAGAAGGAGAAATCACTTCAGAAGGAAGGCGGGATAAGTGGTCAGCTACCACATTCTGCTTTCCAGCCTTATCACGAATCTCTAAATCAAATTCCTGTAAAAGCAGGATCCATCTAATCAGACAAGATTTCGCGTCCTTCTTGGTGAGAAGATATCGAACTGCCATGTGGTCAGTGTAGACTATAATATGGGAACCTAAAAGATAAGGTCTGAATTTTTCCAGTGCAAATACTACAGCTAGCAATTCCTTTTCCGTGACGGTGTAATTCCTCTGAGCTTCATCTAAGGTCTTGCTAGCGTAATAGATGACTGTGGGTTTCCCGTCCAATTTTTGACCAAGGACAGCTCCTACTGCATAATTAGAGGCATCACACATGATCTCAAAAGGGTGAGACCAATTCGGGGGTTGCAGTATGGGTGCCTTGGTAATCAGATCACGAAGTGTCGTATAGGCACGAACACAATCGTCAGAGATCTGGAAGTCTACGTCTTTAGAGAGGAGAGTAGTGAGAGGTCGGGCTATTTTCGAGAAATCCGCTATAAAGCGGCGATAAAAACCAACATGCCCGAGGAAAGATCGAATTTGCTTAACCGACGAAGGTAGTGGTAAATCAGAAATCAACTTTACCTTCGCGCGGTAAACCTCAATTCCTCTCTTAGAAATAAGGTGACCTAATACAAGTCCTTCAGTTACCATGAAATGAGATTTCTCCCAGGAAAGTACCAGATTCACATTAATGCATCTTTGCAGGACCTTGGTCAGGTGGTCTAAACATGCATCGAATGTGCTCCCGAAGATCGAGAAGTCATCCATGAAGACTTCTAAGCAATCACCTACTAAGTCAGAAAAGATTGCAAACATACATCGTTGGAATGTAGCAGGTGCGTTGCACAATCCAAAAGGCATCCTACGGAATGCAAAGGTTCCGTAGGTGCAGGTGAATGTCATTTTTTCCTGATCATCGAGGTGAATTGCCACCTGATTATATCCTGAATAGCCTTCCAAAAAGCAGAAAAATCTATTCCCTGCCAATCTTTCCAGTATTTGATCAATGAAGGGCAAAGGGAAATGATCTTTCTTCGTGACCTGGTTGAGTTTTTGGTAATCTATACATACTTGCCACGAACTAGCAATGCGTGTAGGGATGACTTCTCCAGAATCAGTGGTGACGATGGTAAGTCCGACCTTCTTTGGCACAACCTGAATAGGACTTACCCATCTACTGTCAGAAATTGGGTAGATAATTCCATTGTCCAGCCATTTAATCATTTCACTTTTTACCACCTCTTGTAATGTAGGGTTCAATCTACGTTGGGGCTGTCTAGTAGGTCTAGATCCTTCTTCAGTGAAAATCCTATGTGTGCAATAAGAAGGACTGATGCCAGTAAGGTCAGAAAGGCTCCATCCTATAGCCTGCCTATGTGCTCTTAGGACAGATAAGAGTCGTGACTCTTGATCAGAAGAAAGGGAAGAGTTAACAATCACCGGATAGGTCTGATCAGGTCCTAAGAAAACATATTTGAGAGAGTCAGGAAGAGGTTTGAGTTCAACAGGCACAGGATCAGAAGGAGTAGGTGTGAATGTTTCAGGAGATCCTAGAGATACTAATGGAATAGGAGGAAGGTCCTCAGTCTCTAAATTTGGTATCTCAGTGGAAGTCAAGTCAGAGTCCAAAGAGTGTTGAGGTTCTAAATTTAATGAATTGATCAAGGTGTCCTCAACCAACTGATCCAATGAATCCAGGGAGAAGATTTCTTCAATTAAACTACAGGTTGGTCCTCTTTGGGCCTGAAAAATATCAATTTTTATTTTCTGATCTCCAAACTTTAATTCTATAAGGCCCTCCTCACAATTGATGTTTGCCTTGGCCATAGCCAAGAAAGGTCTTCCTAAAATGATAGGTGTATTCTGGATATCTTTAGGTACTTCCATGTCAAGGACTATAAAGTCTACAGGGAAGTAAAAATCCTTGACCCGCACTATGACATCTTCCAACACTCCCTGAGGTGTCTTAACTGATCTGTCAGCTAATTGCAGGGACACCTCGGTTGGCTTCAGATTGCCAACCTCAAAATGTGTCAGTAGAGAGGTTGGGATAAGATTGATGGAAGCACCTAGGTCAAGTAGTGCTCTATTGAATGTGGTGTTACCTATCATGCAGGATAAGAGAGGGGTGCCTGGGTCTTTCATCTTAGTTGGGAGGGTACTAGAGATGATGGAACTAGCTTATTCCGAGAGAATGATTGGACTACTCCCGTTTTGAATTCTTGCTTTACGCTTAGGTGTACATAGGTCTTTTAAAAACTTAGCGTAAAGAGGGATGTGGCGGATTGCATCCAACAAGGGGATGTTTATGTGGACTTGCTCAAAGAGCTTAAGCAAATCCTCCTCAGGTGCCACACAGGTCTTTTTCTTTCCTTTCTCCTTCTTCTTTAAAGCTTCAGGAAAAGGTACTGGAGTTGTGAGAGGTTCAGTCATAGGTAGAGGAGAAGTAGGAAGTGGAGGAGCAGAACTAGAAGTGGTAGGTGTTGGAAGAGGTGGATCTAGTGTGCATTTACCACTCCTAGTGACTATGGCATTTAGTTCAGCTCTAGAGGTAGATGGTAAATCATTGTTAGGTAGCAGAGGTGGTTGTGTTTGTGCAAGAGAAGAATTTGAATCAGCGAAGAATTCAGTGTTGTGCACTGGTTGTGAAATGTCATGTGTTTGATCTTGCAGTGCAGGTCTAGGTTGGACATACCTTTGAGCAGGTATGTTCCTAGGGTTGGGTTGTGCTTGGGATGGGAGTGAATGTGGTTGACGGGACTCCGTCAAGTGTGATAGCTGGGCTCTCATCTCAGCTAAGGCCGCGTCCTGTCTCTGCTGCATAGCAATATTCTGTTGTTACATATCAGCAAGAGCTTTCATGATAGACCCCAACTAGTCATCTCGTGTAGGCCCAGATTGAGAGTATTGGGTGGGCCTGGGTTGGGGTTGCTGGTAGGCACGCGGTGGATATCCGTGTGATTGTGGAGGTAGTGCTCGGATCGGGTTGTGCAGTGGTGGTGCAGAAGGTTGTTGAAAAGGAGGTCTCTGTGAATTTCCCGACCATGAGAAATTTGGATGATTGCGCCATCCAGGGTTATAGGTTTGTCCGAAAGGGTCATTGTGAATGGCATGGAGCTCCTCCGAAGCTCTAGAAGGTGCAGGGAAGTCAGTGAAGGGAGGAACAAAGGTTCCTCCAACCGATGAAGGATATAGAAATGGAAAATCCGGTAATGCAGTTTGTGTCACAGAAAGGTTATTCACAGTTTCCCTCCTTGTGGGAAACTGAGAAGAAGTGTTTTGTGCTGGTGACTGAGAAGAAGAAGATGGGTGTTTTGAGAGAAATTTCCATACTTCATCTACTTTCTTCTCGATTAAGCCCACTTTATCCAGTTGACTAGCCACTATCTCTAAGTCTTTGCTACTGGATTGGGCTTCATGTACCCCCGTGTGTGAGTGGGAATATGAGGACTTTCTATTAAACACGCTCATTGAAGCATTATTAATAGAGTTTTCGGCCATGCCTTCAAAGAGCTCAAAGGCTGAGTCCTCGTCCCGACACAGGAAATTGCCTCCACAAGCGGCATCTACAAAATTCCGTGTGTCATCATGGAGCCCAGGGTAGAAGATCTGGACCTGTTGCCAGCGTGGGACACCATGGTGGGGACATTTTCTCAGAAGCTCGTGGAATCTCTCCCAAGCCTCGTGCATAGGTTCTCCTGAATTCTGGGTGAAGGTGGTGATGGCACGCCTTAAGGCGTTAGTGCGGCCTGCAGGAAAGTACTTCTTTAAGAACTCATGTTCTAAAGAAGTCCAGGAATTTATAGGTGTAGTCCGTGCAAGTGTTCTAAACCAAAAGGCTGCCTTATCTTTTAATGAAAAGGAGAACATTTTCATCAAAAGCGTGTGCTGATCATGTCCTTGCGGACCCAAAGTTTGGGCAAAATTCTTCAGCTCCTCTAAATGCTGAAAAGGGTCCTCAGAAACAAGTCCATGGAAGTGAGGAATGAGTGCTATAATATTCGGCTTTAGTTCAGCAGCACGACCCCCATTGGGATAACGTACCACAGGCATTGGTTGGGCAACTACGGGATTATAATAATCTCGTAGTTGAGGTCTACGGGGTTGGGGTGGTGCCTGAGGATTTCTAGGTTGAAGTAGTTGTGGTTGGGGGTTAGCTAAAAGATTTACAGCTTGAGCAAGCTGTTGCACCTGTTGGGTTAAGGTATTCATTTGTAGTTGTGTATCGAAAAGGTGCTGAAGATGAGGCATAGGTCCTCTCTCCAGGGGTGGATTAGGATAATTAGGATAAGGTGGAGGTTGGAACCTAGGGATAGGTGGTTGCTGTGGTAGAGGATGTGCAACTAAGTCTGGAGGAAGTTCTTCAAAATCCTCAAATTGTGACGACTCAAGATCATCCTCTTGGTGAATGGGATTGTGAATAGGATTTTGAGACTCGGGAGGTAAAGGATTAGAAGTGGAGGGCAAAGAGAAAGATGTAGTAGCTTGGGTAGCAGTACCCAAGGGGAGTACAAGTTCTGGATTTTGGGATCTCCTACCTTCCATTAAGTTGGTTTTTGAAATCACGTTTACTCTAATTCGATCCAACTCAATGGGAAAATTTTAATAATGTTCACAATAAAAACAGAAGAATCCCAATAAAATCTCAATTCAAGAAGACCAATCAATCGACACAAATCAGAGAAATTTTTCCTAGAGGCTGCTACGCAAAATTATGTTGTACGCAAGCAATTGTTTCAAACAATTGTATGCATCCTAAGATAAACCTAGCGATGTGCTGACCTCTAAAATCCACTGGGAATCTGGATAAGACTGAGCGTGCGAATCCAGATCCTGTGGTTGCAGAAAGATGAGGTAGAAACCCGTGTATTGTGGCCTTAAGTGATCGTGCTGTGTGCACGATAACATTCAACACAAGGCGATTAAAATCTCAAACATGGTTTCACCCAATTTTGAATATCTCCTTTTGATTTGATTGAAGTGATTAAAATGTGTTTTCTATGCTGCTCGTTTCACTTTTTAATAAATTCAGAACAAGTAGTGGTCTTCTTAACTTTAAGTCAAATGCAAATATGGCAGGAGTTAGAGTTAGGTAAGAAATGCGTACCTGACTCCAACAATCTTCTAATGAAGATTTGACTTGAATTAAAATCTAGTAGGAAAGATATGCAATCCTAAAAATGGATGCCTAAGGTTATGCTGTTGCTAGATAAGTATGAGATCTTTTTGATTTTTTGATTTTTTTGATTCTTTTTTTATATGCAATAAACAAAAACAAGAAAAGAAATTAACTCGGAAAATCGAAATCGAAAAATCGAGAAAAAGAAGATAAAGTCCAGACAGTCCAAAATTATTACAATGAATGTGTGAGAACAGGCTCCCACAACTTATGATTAACACTTTATCCTAATTAATATACCTAAAACTATCTAAACTAAACTACTTTTATCGCTAATCCTACAGCTACTCCGAGGCAAAACTCCACCAGGAAGATAGGTCAGGAGCGCAGCAACTCCACTAGGAAGACGACCTCTACCTGGATGATGATACTGCTTCTCCTCCTCCTCAAGTGCTGTGGAAAAATAAATGATTAGTAAAAGAATAAAGGAATGTATACACAAATAAATCAATGGAAGAAAGCAATTACAATCAATGAATGAAATGAAATGAAGAATTTCTATATACAAATGAATTAAAGGGTAATTTTGGCGTAAAGAGCGTTGCCTCCCCAGCAACGGCACCAAAATGATGACAATGCGATTTGCAACGACTGATTATTGTTATGATTGTGCATTGTAGTATAGTGGGTGTAATATAACATTAAGGATGTCGTATAGTGGTGAGTATGGGTGAGTACCAGTCATTACAACCATTATTATCATTTACTTATTTATCTAATTTTTACTGGTTTTGTTCCAGGTCGTTCACTAGGAGGCAATTTATTAAATTGAATTCGGTCACTCTTTGATCTCAAAATTATCCTCTAATTCCAAAAAGAAACTTTACATCTTATTAAAGAATGAATGAATGTGTGTTTTATTTACCTATTTACTAAGAAATGCTTGCAAAAATACTAACTATGAACAAGCATCAAACAATCTATTATTATACTCTAAACTATGTATTTACAAGTTATCCTATTAGTACTAATCATGATAGTATATAATACCTTAGGATGCAATGGTGTAGAGACTTAACTTATCAGTTTGTTATTTATAGTAACATATACAGTAGTTTCAGTGACAGATATAAGCGTCGCTAAATCTCAGAAAACACTATAAAACCTAAAGAAGCAAACTGAGGTCTTTAGCGACGTTTATAGTGTCATTTTATTCTGTTAGTAATTATGTGGGTTTATTTATACAAATGTAATGGGCTATAGCGACGTTTCTTCTTCTCTTCTATTTTTGCGTTATGTTTCGGCCTTAACAGAGTTTTCAAGTGCTGCAGCGAAGGGGATTAAGCAACCATCATTAGCTTTTTATTATTCAGCTTAAAATTTATTTAATTTGCGGGTGCGCTTTTCGAGGGATACGCTGCACCCAGAGGGCGGGACCTGACCTCTACTAAGCATGCCCTAATCTTTAATTAGGTGGCTAAATTACGTTTCCATAGTAAGCGCAGGGCCTTAGCCATACGCCGCACACACACACGCTCGGGCCCCCGGCGCCAAACACACATCACACATTTATCGCAAATCAGACAGAGTAGTCAGACCAGAGTTCAATGGATAATCGGGTCGCATAAGAGGATCGCGTTTCGGGCGCCCGACGCCGTGACGACTGCGTAACCTATAGCATAATTAACTTATATGGCGCTGCGTCTGACTTGCAGCGCACGATGTGGCGCTATTCCAGCGCCACATTGTGCGCTGGAAGTCAGCCGCAGCTACTTCTGGGCACGTTTTTGGTCCTCGATTTGGGGGCCATAAATTATTAAAAAAAATAAAATAAAATATGGTAAATAAAATATTTACATAATACTACATACTTGATTTATTAATTTTGAATTTTAAATATATTTACTATACAAATAAATTCGTTAAACTATGCTGATTATACAGGTGGATTTAGGTGATTAAATAGTTAATTACTTATAAAATAATTAGTAAATGGTCTAATTGACCTTAAATAGTTTCAATTTACATACTTAAGTATTTAATACATATTTTTATTGTATTTTTACGAATTTATTTATGTTTTATTTAGGCTAAAATAGCAATTCTGTGTAGTTTATAATTAAAACTAAGTTACAGTAAGCTGTACTAGGTATAAATACACTTTAATTAGCTTAAATTACTTACTATATATATTATCCTAAGTTTATAGATTTATTTAATTTAATTATAGCTCTAAATTATTAATTTAGCTAAGTTACTCTATAATTTAGCTATTAAATATGTAAATAGGGATCTGTATATATATATACATTATTAAGTAGATACATACATAATAGTTTAGTATATATACATATATTTACATAGATTAAATATGTATATGGATTTATGTACAGGTTTTATACATATTTACAGTATAACTATGTATCTTACTTACATAATTAGGCTATATGTTATAGTTATAATACTATGGATAGGTATATTTACAGTTTTAAAATAAGTATGTATAATTAGGTTTTAGTAGGAAGTTAGGAAATGAGGGAAGAAGAGTTAATTAAGTTTTGATTTCAATTTAAACAGCAGCTAAGCTACTGTCAGAGAAGATGGAGAGGGATGAGAAGGTGTGCTGTTCAGGGTGTTTTGTTTAGCATCAGCAGTGGCTTAAGCCACTGTCAAATGGGCTAACTGCTGCTGCAGTTAGTCCACTTGAAGAGAGGGATGTATTCAACAGATGAGAGGAAAATTTAGAGAAGAAGGGAGTTTAGAGAAGAGGGGAATGTAGCTGCTAGATGCAGCATGTTGCTGTGTAACTGGGAGTAAGATAAAATTCAAAACAAACTAAACATTAAAGAGTTGAAATCCAAATCTGATAGGGGTTTAAATCCCACGAAAATCTCATAAGAATTCAGTTCAAATACCCACAAGGAAAAACCTTATCAGAATCATCATTTTAGATCAAAACAACAAATGGCATTGAGTTAGTCTTCCTAATGCCATAGACAGCATGAAGGAAGACTTAACTTAATCAATTAAAACCAACAACATACAATCCCAGTTTCTTGCAACCTTAAGGAGTATGGAAAACTCCTTAGGTTAGAGAATCACCATACAGAAATGATCATCAACACAAATAGTGTATGGCAGTTCTGAAATAGCAGATAAAACTTAAGAATGCATTAAGGAAAATTCATGGAAGCTGGCGAATGCATTCAAAACAAAGCATACACAGAATCATGAGAGGCTCTTCTGATTGGCTCTCTGTCACCAGAGAGCTTCTCAGAATCCTTGCCTACAATGAAAACCAAAATTCCCTTCACTTTGTCAGATCTGTCAAAACATTTCAGAGAGTAAAAATCCTTTAAAATCCAAATCAAAAGTGCTCTGACAAACTGAGGCAATCCATTTAAAACAGAGGGGCTTTTGTGAAACAAATGGAGTGAGTGAGAAGCCCCAAATGGTGCTTGTGACGCCACTTTCAGATCTGAGGCAGTACACCATCAGATCTGAAATTGGGTTTGGATGTGTGGGTGATTGATGAAAAATTCGTCGTTAAAAGGAAAACAAGAATCAGAATTTGGATGATGGAAAAACAAAACATGAAGAGGGAGATAAATTGAACAATGAACAGATGATTCTTCCCCTCTGATCTGGACTGATCAGAGGAGGTGAGGGAGGGGATCTAATACTAATTCTACTCCTAAGACTAATCTAACTACAGCTAACATTAAACACTAACAATTAAAACTAAATCTATTCTAAACTACTGCAAACTAAATCTAACACTACTTGTGCAGAATTAAAAACCTAAACTAAAAGGAAGAATGGGACCTATGGGTCCTTAGCCGGCGGCTAAGGAGGAAGAAAGGAGGAGGGTCACTCCAGCGGAGGGAAGAATCTGCTAGTGAGACTCCAGGGTCGTCCTCAGGTGCTACGAGGTCCTTAGCGACGAGGAGGGTCGAGAGCAGGCGATGATTCCACAGCCGGTGGCTGTGAAATCAGGGGCTAGATGAGGAGGAGAGACTGGAGTGGACGAACTGATCGCTAAGAGATGTAGGAGGGAGCGATCCTTTGCGCACGACACCACTGAGGTGCTTAAGTAGCAGCTCAGTGATTGGAATCACCGCAAGGGTGAGGATAATCAAATTCAAGCCGGCGGTGAGGATGAGATGGGTAGAGCGCGCGGCGAGTCGAGAGGGAAAACTGACCGTCAGATGTGATCTGGGAAGAGAGGTGAACGCACGCACCGAATCGCGCGAAGGTTCCATTTGATTCCAGCCGCAGATCGAGATCAAAAGTGCGATGGATGGTCGAGAATGGCTGTGTTCTTCGCGTGCTACAGTGCGCGTGAAGAACACAGGCTTCTCTCTGAAATGAGGGAAAACTTGCAGGAAGACCCATGAACGAAGGGGTAGAAGAATAGCGTGCAAGTCCAAAGGTGAAAAGAACTATAACTGGAAGGGCCTTGCAGTCATACAGAAGGGTCCTTGCGGCTTGCAAAAAGGTCCAAGAAGGAGTTTTGAAGGGTAGAAATGTAATGCATGAAGGACCTAATTGTAATCTATTTATTTCTAAGCCTAAATGATGTCCAATTGCTTTCAAATTTTTACATGTGCTTAATTGAACATTTAAGACGTTGATTTTACTTCTGATTTGTCTTTTCAAACTTGTTTATGTGTTCAATTGATGCATGGATCATCATTTGTTCTTTAGTTTTCAGAATATCTCATTTTTGTGACCTAATTAGGAGGTTTTAACACACATTAAAAGTTTTAGGTCTTTTCTTTAATTCCCACACTTAACCCTTTTTATATGTTAATTTGATATTATTTTGTTTAGTGTCTAGCTTAATTTCGGCCTTTTAGCCATGATGAGTAGCCACTCGTCAGACGTCATGAATGCAGATTACATGCATAGCCATGGGGTAAGTTGTAAGTTAACATTACCACTAGCCATTTGGAATATGACAGATACATGTTCTTGAGTGGGTTAAATCCATCTCTTGCAAACCCCAGTCTCACATTCCATTGCCTCCTTTATGAATAATGCATGATTCTCGTTCAATCTATTCCACTCATTAGAATTTGCTGGATGATGGATGCGTCCATCTTTTGATTTATTCTCCTGATGCCACATCATCTATTTTGTTGTTTTACTGCAAATGAATAGGCATTGTAGCCTAGGGATCAGTGGAAAATATCGGAGAGCGCTCTCTGATTATTTCTTTCTGCATGTGTTTGTTGACTTACCCACCTTATATCTCTCCTCACCACATTCAGAACAGTTAGTCAAGCCTGAATACTCATTTTTGTACAGGACACAGACATTATGACAAGCACCAATCTTCTCGCATTTCAGTCCAATCCCACGTATCTGCTTCTTCGCATCATACCATGACTTAGGGTATCCAGCAGGATTATTTAGCAGCTCTCCAATGAATTCCATAACCTTAGACATTAATTTCGTTGTGGCTCTATTCATCACTTTCATCTGAAATAATTTGAGAAGGAATGACAACTTCGACATTGACGTTATTCCAAGAGCAATAGGATCATCTGCTACTTTGATTGTATCGTAAAACTCATTACAATTTCGTAACATTTCATCCAATTCGTCTCCTTGATTATCATCAGTTTTTTCAAAAGCTTCAATTCTCTCATTTCTGATTTCTCTAATTTGTTCACCATAAGCTGTCCAATTTACATAATGCTGCCACCAATTGTTACATATCATATGCTCGAAAATTATCTCAATCATGGAAAAACCCATTCAAACGGTGTCTACATGGACATAAAATCAGCTGAAGGAATTCTCCTCGTCTAAATGTCTTCCTATCATCATTAAATGCCCACTCCAGAAATGAAATCACTTCACTCTTGTATTCATGGTATTCTAATTCCTCAGACTTATCCATGATAATTAACCTAAATGTCAATGACAACCACTCATAAGTTGGACTCGAATAAGAAAAAAAATATGTATTTTAAGGACATTTTCACTTGATAGCCCATCTTTGAAGATTTGATCATAACGTTACTTCTTACATGCAACCAATGTTTGGAGAAATTTTAATAGCATTTCCTTGCATTTCTCCAGTATACCCCCCAAGAATAACCTTAATTAGATCCCCAATAGCCCCCACTAAAGGGCGCTTCGGGAATGGAGCTAAGATTAATTGGTATACCAGAGAAGAGAGAGAAAATACAATCGAAATTTCTCTAAACACTAGCTACATGCAAGAAATAACCCTAAGTTGTGATCAAATCTTCAAGGATGGAATGTTATAAAGACAACGCTTCGTGCATGTAAGTGAGGTATATACACACACTGCATTGTTTGTATAACATGATCATAAGTCTCGACAGGATACTATTTTGACACAATTATATCCCTCTCACAACCTGTTACCTAGGGTTAGAATTCTAATTGTTTGTCAACAGGTGCATCTAAATTTGTGCAAGTGTGTGTATCTACAAAACTGTAATAAAAACTTCATAATCAAACATAAATATCAAATAACTCAATTATAAATTACAATTTAATTGAAGCATACGGTTTATGGGTAATAATTAGATAATCATGCTGACTACTCGGCTGATGATATGAAATGGACTTCTACTCATTTTGGCACATTTCGCGATAGTATTACACAACATTTGCATGCAAAGTGCACACACCAACAAATCACTCAACATGTAGCAAGTGTATCCCTTAATCCTCTCGCTTGACTCCACTATTTCAGAGGATTGATTGGAGTGGATCCTCTAATTCCTCTCTTTCCAAAAGAATCACATGGTCACACAAATGGCTCTGCAGAGAAGAGAGATGTTCTCACGCCTGATGGGAGAGAGCTCCAACACCTGGGCGATTGTCTCCACCATGAAATAGTTTAGTTACAGTCGATCTTTCACACCTAGTAGGATCCCATGGTTGCACTCACATCAGAAGAAATATGTCCCAGGTTTCAGTGGCAATACCACAAAATAAGCATTGGGCTTTGAGGTGCATACCCACCATTCCCTCCTCATCCTCATCAATAACCTATTCTTCAAGGCAAGAAGTGTGCAGGCTAACCATTTGGGAATACAATTCCTAACCCATATTAGCTAGAGTTCCTCTATTGATTCCGCTAACTGTCCCATGCAATCCCATAAATCCCTTTTCGTTGACGACCATCTACATTGGTGTTTCATCTACGACCCCCTCTAAAAACTTCTCCTTGCTCCACTCTCAGTGGTATAGAATCCATCTCCAGCAATTTGAGCCATTAGCATTGGACTCTAGCATTAGTTGTGCAACATTGTAGCACCTCTACATCGACATAACCAAACACCCTCCTACCCATCTGCAACCAATCTCCTAATCCTCTTACAGGCCTCTTCCTTTTCCATGTCGAGGAGGTGTCTTAGCCCAAGCCCATCCTCCTCACACAATAAACAAACTTCCCTCCAACCACGAAGGTGGCATTTGTTACCCTATATATAGCGAACTTCGATAGCCATGATTTTTTTTCAAGATTGTTCTAGGTAGTGCAGACGTGGAAATTTAAAACCTAACCAACCCTTCAATCACCCATCTTAGTAGTTGCACCTAAATAATATTACTATCAATTTGGGATTAGCAAATGAACATTTTAAACTAAATTTAACTATAGTAATAATTTAACTAAACATTGAAGAATACATTGTAATTGCAGTCATAATTAAATTTCTAACCTAAGTAGTACATTGGAAAAAATAAATTAAACTAAACCTAAGTAGTACATTGGGAAGAGAGACAAGGGGATGGGTCAAGTGGAGGAGGTGGTGGTGGTGGTGGTGGCGGCAAGGGGTGGTGGTGGGGTTGTTGGGGGTAGGGGGTGGCGGGTGGTGGTGGTGGTGCTGGGGGTGGCAGCAGGGGGTGGTGGTGTGGTGCTGGCAGGGGCCGGCGACGAGGGGGAGGGGAAGGCCAACAACAAGGGGGCGACGATGAGGGGCATGGTGTGGTGGTGTGGAGGGAGGAGGCAGGCGGAGGAGGGCTACCTGAGGAGGTGAACGTCGACGAAGAGGAGGGGTCGGGGGTGTTGGAGTCGATGCTCGGGTCGCAGTGAGGGTCATGGAGGAGGTCGCAGAGGAGGGTCATAGCGAGGAAGAAGATGATTTGGGAGGAAGAGGGAGGGAGTTGGGGCTGCGCAGGAATTTTAGTCGACCTTTCTCAACCATTGCGGAGAAATAGTCGACGATTGCATTTGAAAATTAGGATTTTTGAGTTGGCAGTTTGTGAAAAGCTTATGTTCGACCGTTTTTCTCATGAACAATCAAAAGAGGAGTTATTTTCGACCATTTTCTAATTAACGGTCGATGATTACATAGAAACGGTCGACGATTGTCCTTAAAAATTAACTTTTCAAGTTGGCGACTTATCATCGATTATTTTCTTGTGAACTGTTGAAAAAGGATTTATCATCTACCGTTTTCTCATTAACTGTCGAAAACACTCTTATTTTCGATCGGTAATGAGAAATGATCGATGATTATCCTTGAAAACTAACTTTTGAAGTCGGTGGCTTATCATCGGCCGTTTTCTCGTTAACAGTCGAAAAAGGATTTATCCTCGACCGTTGTTTCATTAACGGTCGAAAACACTCTCATTGTTGACTGTTATTAACAGTTAAGAATGACCTCAACCAAAACCTCTGCCCGATGGGTGGGTGAAGGTCGAGGCGTTAACTAGGTTTTGTTATAGAAATAGCATTGTAGTACAGCTAGTTATTGCCATCATTACATATATAATCTTTTTACTCGGAAATAAAAGAGTTCCCGAGGTCGAACTCAGGGAGCAAGTCGTATTCTAGAAGTACAAATTCTTATTACAAAAATAAAGAGAGAGAGAGAGAGAGAGATGAAAAATTTGGTGGCTTCTTCTTCCTTTTCTTTCCTCTTCTTTGCCACAGTCCTGCTTCTTCTTTTCTTCTTTTTCCTCTTCTTTGCCGCAGTCCTGCTTCTTCTTTTCTTCTTCTTCCTTTTCCTTCAAGACGTCGTCTGATTTTGCAATCAGACGACTTAAACCGTTGCTGCTACAGTATCTCCCTTAGCTTCCGTCTTCTTCTTCTTTTTCTCTTCTTCTTCTTCTTCTTCCGCAGTCTTTCTTCTTCTTCTTCTTCACCTGTGCCTGCACACTTCAAGGTTTTCGTCAGAGGGCAAAACCTACTCTACCCTTCCCCCCCCCGCATCTCTCTCTCTCAGAATTTGCTCTTAGGAAAGCTCTCCCAGAGCAACCGGGTTATCGGGTACGCGGGTCGCACCCGGGTCCAGGCCCACCGGCGAGCGGTGGTGGGCGAGGAGTGCAGGTTGGGCTAATCGGGTCGAAGCCAGGTCCGCAGGGCGTGAGCGCGGACGAGGCCGGGTAATCGGGCGGGTGAAGGGGACCTCATCCCGTGAACTGAGGCAAACAGCTTAAGGCACGTTTTGCCTTTAAGCGCCCGTTCGCCTCAGTGGATTTCCGAGGTGGGACTAAATGTCCCACCTCAATTGGACGCCTGTGCAAAGGAAGCAGCGGCGGTCGAAGCTTCGCACAAGGGCTTCGCGCGAGGGCTTCGCCTCAACTGCAGCCTGGCGCTTCGCGAAAATACCTCGCACAGCCTGGGAGCGTGACCTGGGCGCGACGCGCCTGGAGCAGCAGGTCGAAGGAGCTTCTTCACCTCAGCAATGGCGGCGGCGAGTGAAGTTCCTGTTTACAGAGAAAGGGCCTCTCGGCCTAACTAGATACACGGAGGACCTTCGCCGTGGCACGGCGAAGGTGGTCGGGGGGTCTGCAAGTGGCGGGGTGGAGCCTAAGGGCCGCTCTAGGTCAAACTGCAGGTGGCGAGATGGGTTTGTTCGGTGGAGTTGCAGAGGGCGATTCGGGGGAAGTGGAAGGGCGGAGGTTGATCAGGGTGAGGAGGCGAAGGTTTTGCGGTGGTCGGCGAGCCGTGTGGGTTGCTGGAGTGATGGGAGCGGGTCGCCGGAGTGCGGCCGGAGGTGGAGAAGGTGAGGGTGATTGGTTGGAATCGAGGGCGACAGTAAAGGTTTAAAGTGAGGAAAAGGAAGAGGGGAGGAAGAGGAGAAGTTATACCTACTTAGCAGGACGAGGAGGGGCCGGAGCAGGCGACAGTCGTATCGACTGTCGCCGGAGAAGAAGCTGCCCAGGGGAAGGAGCGACGGCGAGGAGAGGGCCGGAGAAGCGCGCGCTGGGTGCGGCGCGGCGCGGGAAGAGCGAGGGAAGGCAACCCTGCTGCTGGTAGTGCGGTAGGGCGACGAGGAGGAGGAGGAGAAGCCGCCGGAGCAAGGGGGCGTCTGTCAGAGTGGGAAGAGAGGAAGTGAGGGGGTATCTCCGTCAGATCCGAGCTGGGAAGAACGGTGGAGCGACGGGAGTATTTATAGGGGCAGAACCAGAGAGGAGGGCGGAGGGAGACGACGTGTCTCCCTCGCCGGAGGACGCCGGAGGAAGGATACCCATACCGTCCGTGCGTTCGCACGGTCGGTATGGGTGGTTGCAGCCATCAGGGGGTGTTCCTGCGACGGCTAACGACGCAGGGCACCCCCATTTGACTTGGCAGGCTCCCTCCCTTACCCTGCGCGGCACCATGCTCCGCGCAAGGTCGCCGGAGCATGGTGCTGCTCAGGTTTTGCAGGAGGAACCTAAACGCAAAGAACGAAGGAGAGTTAGGGGGCAAAATGTGAGGGTTCAAAAGTTGAGGGCCAGAAAGTAAATGTATGAGGACCAAAGTGTAAAGTTGGTCAAGAAGGTTTCTTCTTTGGCTCAAGTTTTTATACATGACTAATTAGGACCTAAGGATTCTGATGGTGAATTTTATTTCTAGATTAAACCTTGTTTGACCGATCAATTTACGTAAAAACCCAAATTAAGTTGTTAATTGGGCATGGTTCTCAACGTAGGTCAAAATGGGTTCCTAAGGCCAAATTGAAGGTTCTAAACCCTAGAGATTATTTTTATATGAATTTTAGAGGGTTTATTCTATTTTTACTTTGCCTCAAACCTCGTGTATTTAAGTGGGTTTATTTTTAGGGTTACAGGATGTCATTTAATTCTTCGGAGTTGTTGTAGCCCTTGTTGAGTCATTTCATCCCACTTTTCTTCTTATTAGGTTGTTTTGACCTATGTTTGGACCCTGAGTTACCCTGTTTTCAGATTGGATTGGTGAAATTGCATTTTTACCCCTCAGTTTATGTTTTCTTTGCAAACTCAGAATCTCTCTGAGCCAAGCCTTTCTAAGGTTATGTAGGAGCTTTTAGTCTCTGTATTAGGTCAAAATGAGCTAGTTATGGCTTATGATGAGGTTCTCATCAGTGGGAAACTTAATGATAGATTTTTTGGCAACCGTTTTCCTTATAACGGTTGAGAAATGTTAATATTAACGATTGTTGTATAATGGTTGAAAATTAATCATCGAGAATCGTGCATTTTCTACTAATGAATATTTTGAGTAGTTTTAATCACTCTATATCGATAACTCCACATTTTTATGTGCCTAAGGTCATGTCATCACATAGATCTTTTAGTGAAATGGCATTCTATTACAACTTTTGAAGGTGCAATCAAAAAGTTAAGCTATAACAAAAAAAAAAGGGTTGGAACTTAGTAGGCTTGGATAAACCCTATTGATTTAAAGGAAGGAACTAGTTATGAAAGTTTCTTTACCAATATCGTCTTGCTTCCAGCTCCTCTATCCTTATAATTGACTCTTTAACTTGCCCCCTTCTCACTTCATTTCTCTCCCTCTTCCCATGGGAATTTCAACATTCATGTAATTCTTCAAGCTCTTATATATATATAAGACCATAATTTAGCCATCTCCAAGAATCCTGCACCACCTTCTTTTAAGTTTACTTCTTGATTGAAAGGCCCTCTAAACCAACTCCTCTTTCACATTCTATATCTCTCTTTCTTGTTGTATTTCCATATAAGGGTGTTGCCCCTTTCTTTTGTTAGAGTTTTGTTTGCAAGCCATCTTATTATGCAATGTAAAGAACTCATTTAAATAAAGTCTTATTTGAGTTATTGCAAGACTAAATAGGTGCCTTAGTCCAAATGGAGTTACATATTTTGCTAGATCCTCAAGTGCTTGAAGGATCTAATAGCATATCAACGACCAATGATATCTAACCATGAGTTTCTAGTTTAAGAAGAGATGGGAATCTTTTTTAGTCGTTGTTGCCCAATTAATGCTCTAAATGGAGATTCAAAACTATTAGTGAGTTGGGTTAAAGGGTTAACCTAATGAAACTTAGATATGATAAGACCATGGTTGTTGTCATAAATAAGGTCCATCCTTTGACCTGAGATAGATATTACCTCTAAACTCAAGCATAGACATTTTGCAGATTGTTAGTTGCAATATTCATCAAGGCGTCAGTATTGAAAAGCTTTTGTATGTGTAATTAGGATGACATGAGAGACATGATAGCTCAAATGGATCACATAGGTGTAGTAGAAGAACGAGCTCACTCTCAGTGTACTTGAAAAGATGAATTATATATATGGTCATAAAATCTTGATTGGACTTATAGACAAAAGAGAATAAGACAAGTCTTCAAAGAAAGATGCTATTCTTAGTTCTCATCATAATAATATAAAGATAATTTGAATAAAATAATCTTGGTAGGAAAGACACCTTAGAATTACATAACTTCTCCAACATAAAGGATTCATGGGTATTTGTGATACAATGCCTAAATTCTTTATTATTAGATTGATGAAATCAATAATGATTTTAGTAGTATACAGAATATAGATCTTTTCAACAAAAAAAAATGTATACCAATTATAGATAATTAAATACTATTTAAGAAATTAAATAATATTTAATCATAACCTCGAATTAGGTCAAAAAGGTTTTAGCTTGATCCAAAAGAGTTTGAATGGAAATTCAAGCATTGAAGTAATGGATGGATATTTGATCTCAACATTTAGGTAGAGATCTAAGGGCTCTTACCATTTTAAGATTTGAAGGATCTCTTATATGCATCTTTGAAGGAACCATGGAAAACATAATCTTAATTGCTGCTCCTAAATCATCCAGAAGAGGTCATTGCCCCTCCTTCCTGTTCTTGAATGTGGACTTCCTCTTAATCCAGAGAAGTGAGTTGACATCTGTTTATTGCATGTGAATTTGGGATCATCCTAATAAGAGCATGAAATAGTTTACCATTTGAAGTTCTAGGGGATCTCTCCAAGAAGGATCTCATGATCAACCCATTGAGAAAAATCCAAGCAATTGGCTAGGCCCCTAGCCACATACCTAGGTTTACATAATTTTGATTAGACGTAGCTTGTTTGGCCCTTGGAATGGCCAACTCATTTGATGGGTGGCATTGGATTTTCTATGTAAAACCTAGATTGACCAAGTAAATAATAACTAGGAAAATAACATATTTTTTAATTCCACTTCTAAATCCCTCTTGATGGCATCGCCATCATCCTTTATATCTAGGTTAATTTAATTAAGTTCTAAGGTGAAATTCACCTAATTAATCTACAAAAGGGTATAATTCAATTTGGTCTAGAGAAAGTGGAATTAATAAAAAAGGGGTTAATTATGCTATTTTCACGAACAATTATAAATGCAAAATAGCTAAAGGGTCAACTCTCGGTGAATTAAAGGTCAATTAATCCTAAATTTCCTAAAAGTGAGTTGGTATGAGTAATTCAGGATTTACATTCAAATTGAATATTAATTCTTAATTAAAAATCCTAATTTCAACCCCACTTCAATTAAAATAGTTTCGATGGAAATAAATGTAATATAAATCTTCTAAAAATCATCTAAAAATATTCTATGAAGATTATAACAATCAATTTGACAATCAAAACCTGTTTGACCTAAAATAAAGACTTAGGCTAGTTTTTAATACATTTTGCGTCAATTCATAAATTGACCATGTAAACATCATCAAAATCCAAAATTTAAGTCACCATTAAACTTTTTATGTCCAAATTAGGTTGCCATGAAAATTTAGGCTCCTTTAGACTTCATCTTGGCCAAGTTTGCAATTTGGCCCTTAATTCCCATTTTCTTGCAAAAACCCCCCTAACTCTTCATCTTCTATGTGAAATGATCCCTGCCAGCACCTTTACCTCTAGCCACCATGGCTGCGTGAATGGCCGAACTTCGATTGCAAATTCTCGCTCACTCGATCCACCAAACTCCGCGAAACTTGGAGGACCTCTTCCCCAAGTTCCTCCGTGTCGATGTTTAAGTGAGCTATCGAGGAGTTTTAAGTCGTTTTATTGTAGAAAAGCCTCAATCACTCAAAAACAAATAAATTTATAACTCAGATTCTAAAGGAGTCTGAGGTCTAACACAATAAGCAAATATGAAATTCACGATATTAATCTCATTCAGAATTAATGAGCACAATTATAATAAATATGATCAAGATATTCAATGAAGCTCACAATATCATAGATAAAAAAAAAAGATAATCAAAACAATGGTGATTTGAATCACCACTTATTCTCCTAATTTAAGCATGCATTCAATATTTCAATTTCAACTTAGGTTCTTAAATTATTCAACATACTCAAAACTAGATCAATCAGACATCTTAACAGAACACAAGGCTCTTCAGAGAGCCTTCTTCTTCTAAGGCCTTCTCAAAGCTTCTTTCTTCCTCTAAGGCCTTCTCAAAGCTTCTTTCTTCCTCAAGCCTCTCCTTCTTCTTTTCTTCAGCTTCTTTATAAGCATGACCTTTCTTCTTCTTTATAGAGATTCTCTTCTTCAGAATCCTTCTTCACAAACCTTTCCTTTCTTCTCCTTCACAGCACAGGGGAACTAACTCCTTCAGTGACTAAGTGTTGCACAAGGCCAAGTATTCAGAGAGAAAAACCCTCCCTGCTCTCTCACAAATCCTCCTCCTTTCTCTCAAAGACCTAACGTAGTCGGATCCAGATACAGGTATTTAGGTGAGAGCGTGGACCAGGGTCACCTACGTGGGTGGCAACCGAGGAGTGCTCGTAGGTGGGTTAGCAAATGAGATGTGTATGGGGACCCGACCCCCTGTGCTTGGGCGATGAAGCCATATCACAAAAAAGTTATATGTGTGGTCACGTGCCTTTCACTCCACGATGTGGTACTAATGCCACTCCTTTGCACAATAGCAGAAGGAGGAGATGCTTCCAATTGCAAGTGTAGTAGCGAGCGAGGTCTCCAATTGAGGGCCTGGAGGGATATCTGGAAGGGTTCCACAAGTCCTGGAGGTAGTGGTTTGGTTGAAGATAGCCGGAATACTGCGTTTATGGTCGAATGAAATGGCGACGACAACGAAGCACGACGAGCCCCTGAAACTCAAAGAACGGCCTTGCGGCCACGTTAAAATGCCTCAGGAGACTCACCAAGTGTTGGCGAAGGTGGTGGTCATGCTTGCATGGCGTGGGCATGTGTGTAGTCAGCGTGCGGAGTCAGAGATGGAGGTGTTAAGGTGGGTTGGTGGTTGGCGTGTTTGGGTGGATGAAGGATGAAATTGGTAGAGGGCTTTTGAAGTGGGGAGTATGGTGATGCTTATGGAAGTTGTGGCATGGCGAACGGTGCGGTGTAGCAAGCTTATGACCTCGCTGGAGCTCGGTTGAAGCGGAAGAAGACGAAGCAGGAGAGATGTGGTCGTCGGTCGAATTGAAGGGAAAAAGGGATAGATAGAAACTAGGGAGAAAGAGATAGAGAGTGGACCTAATTATGGACAACGGGGAAGAAGTTGGCATCGGCTTTGATTAGCCGATGCCGGAGAAGGAACTTCCTCCATTGAGGGAGACGATGGCGAGGAAAGGGGGAGGCAGCCTTCGCTATGGCTGGCGAGGGGCAGACGAGCGTGAGGAAGAAGTTGGATGGGCCAATTTGGCCATTGGCCATCCTTAGGAAGATAGAGAAGGAGATTGCTGGAGCTTAGGTCTGAGGAAGCTGGAGGTAGGGAAGGAAAAGGGATTTTGGCCTTGTTCCTAGATAAGAAAGAGCGAAATTGTGTCTTGGGTCTTTTTATAGGCCTCAAGGGGAGTTTTCAAGCTTAAAAAGAAGCTTTCAAGCTTCGTCTATTTCATGCATAAGAGATACCCGAATCTTCCATGTGTTCGCATGGGAGATTGGGGAGGAGTTAGGATCCATGGCCAGGTCCATTTGGAAGGGAGTTCCTCAAGGGATCTCCCTTTCAATTTTGGGAGTGTTTGATTGAGAATCGAGCGAAAAATCCTTTCTCGAATCTCAACTGTGAAGCTTCTATTCACACTAATGGTGGAAAGGACCCATTTGCAAAGAATGATGAGAAATTTAGGGACCTATTTGCAAATAATTCAAAAGTTGAGGGCCTAATTGAGAGAGAAAGAGTCTGATTGGACTAAAATGCAAACTAGGTCAAGATGATCTTTGATTGGGCCTAAATTTTAGTATAAACCTAATTTGAACGTAAGGAATCTGTTGGTGAAGTTGGATTTGAGTTTTGACCAAGTTTGACTAGGCAATTATGTAGAAAACCAAATTAGGGCAACTTTCCGTCTGAGACTCTTTTCTAGGTCAACATAAGTTTAGATGGTCAAATCAAGGGTACCAAATTTCATGGAATATGAATTTTATAAGGTTTAGATGGCATTTATCCTGACCAGAACCTCTGTTATTTAAGCGAGTCTAAAATTAGGGTTTTGGGTTGTTTATTCTCAAAATGTGCGAAAACCCGTTTCTATATATGTGGACCCTCTTATTAGACTTTAATGCTCATTAGACCTTAAGTTAACCCCTGGGAAACCCCGTGATTCTTCTTCATTCATAATATGCTGTTAAAAATGCAGAATTAACCCTAATTTAGTGTACTCTTCTCAGAAAGGATATGCAATGAATTACGACTCTCCGACGATTATGTAGGAGCATCTATCACTTGATTCTGATTAATTATAGCTAGTTATGGCTCATGATGATGTTATCATTAGTCTACCGGCAGTCGTTCCAACCCCGAAGACCCTCTCTAGAGCTCGGTTGACGTGGTCAAAGCTTTGTTGTTCAACTCACAAACTACCGAGTTCTTCTCGCTTGATGGCAACCATATGCAATCATCTCTCAAGCTATAAAGCCTTGCAGAGGTCCAAGGGTTGTGTTGTGCTCATTTTTTGGCATGAAAACCCCCTCCTCTTTTCCTTCCTCAAGCGCCATTAATGAGTACTTCAGAGCTCCACCACCTTCGTCCTCCACCTCTCTATTGCTAAATTGAAAGAGGGTTTTGTTTCCTCTCGTCATCGTTGTTCTCCCCATCAAAGGAAATAGTTCTCCCTCTTCGTCGCTCCAATGCACCTCGTCAGACCCATCTCCTTCTTTGCATTCGGCCACCTTCTTCTGACGTCTTCCAACCACCTTCTTCACTCCATAGGTAGCCCATTCTCTTCTCCTCTCTCTGTAGTGTAGGTGATCATCGACAAACCATGTTGCATAAAAATAATGTTTTAATGGTGTTGTTATTGTAGTATAATGTCACAAAGCAAACAGATGTCGTGTCATTTTATTTATTTATATAATTTTTACTGGCTTATTCTAGGTCATTCACTGGGATGCAGTTATTGATATACATCACTTTTTATGTTCCAAAAATATTCTTTTATTCCAAAAATGTCAATTATATTCACAAAAGTGAATCAATAAATCAAAAAATGAATTAATGAGTTAATTATGTACAAAGATTCAATTAATTATAACTACAATGCCTCAAACATATTTACAACTAAATAGGCATCAAAAACTAAGTAACACTACTCTATGTTAGCTATATACACTATCCTAGATAACACCTAAGTATAGGTACAAAAATAACTATTAATATGTACCGTACTAAATATACTAACATATACTAATAACTTTAATAACATATGCTATATATCCAGTAATGTATATAAGTGTCGTTATAGCCTTATGAAACATATATACAACATATAAGGCAAAAGAATTATATTTACTAACAAATATATATACATAATAAGGTTTATATGTATATTATCTTATTTTACTCTATTATATATAAAAATACTATGCATGGGCTCGTATACATTATATATACAATTTATTTATTTATTATACGTTTACATACATACATATATATATATATATACACATATACATAGTAAACACATATATACAATACATGCACACACTCAATACTTAGAAGTTTTTAAGCTCTCCACACTCAGCTTCCAACACTTAGAATTTTTTCGGCACATCTCTTCTCTTACACAGCAATTCTTATGACCATTCACTATACAAAAATTTTGGTTTCTTTTATTGGTGAATCGGTTTTCGTGGGATACATAGCACCTCTAGGGGTGGGACCAAACCACTACTAGACTCGGTTCTATTTTTCTTTAGTGTATTTTTGTACATTCTTTTTAGGCCCATTTCAGGTCCGCAGTAGACCCAGTACTGTGCACACGGGCTCCCAGCCCATGTGCCAAATCATATGCTCTACTCGAGAGAGGGGAAGGATAATGGTAATGGGTGCGCCTAGTGCATGTCGACTAGGTAGCCATCCCACTCAATTCATTTTATACGCCTTCAGCCGCCCTTTAACCCACGATGGGGGACTAACATTGTGCTCAATTGAGCGCTGCACACATAGCATAGCGTTCGAGAACCATGATTTAAGGCCTCGATTTGAGAGCCCTAATGAAGTTTGATTTCAATCTAAATTATATAGATGGAAATCCCTTACAAAGGGCTACATGATTATATAATTAATTTACAAAAATAAGTTATTTAATTATATATAAAAATAGTTAAAGTTAGGGATTTATACACCTTAATTTAGGGTTTAAATCCTTAATTAATATACAAATTGATAAGTTAATCATTCAATTGACATTATAAATAGTTAATTAACATATTCAGGTATTTATTATATATTTTTAATTGATTTTAGAACATTTATTTTAATTTATATACATTTAAATGCACATTGTAGATAGCTATACACATAATTTACTTATAAATATTATTATACAGTATAAATATAATGTAAATAGGTTGAAAAATATTATTATATAGTATAAATATATTGTAAATATTATTATATAGTATAAAAATGCATTCGTTCTGTCATATTAAATAAGTCTCTTAAAGACATTCCAAAGCAAATAAAGTTGGCTAATCACAATGCACTGACACGTGGATTTTTGGGGTCAAGCAAGCCACGATATGAGTTCTTAGGTTAAGGAGGCTCTAACTGCGAAAATGGGTTTTGGGGTTTGTAAGAACCAGAAAAGGGTAGATTAGTTGAGTTCTTGAGTTGATATGCAGGTCCTGATTTTTCTAACCTAAGGATCCAAAATATTCATTCTGATGTCTTATCTTTAACAAAATCACATACCTACATTATTCTGAAAATACAACCAGGTCCCACTTTTCTTTTAATCTAAAGAAAAAAGAAGAGTAATAAAGTCGGAAGAAGAAGAAGAGAGGCAAATCTTTTTGAGCTGAATTTCAAAAATACCCTTACGCTGAAAATCTATGCTTAACTTTAGAATTTGCTAAGAGACTAGCAAATGGTAGGCATGGGGGTATGATGGCATCGCCATCATTCGCTATATCTAACCTAATTTGGCTAAGTTCTAAGGTTAAATTCACCTAATTAACATATTAAAAGGGAATAACTCAATCGAGACTGAAGGAGGAATTAATGGAAAAAAGAGTTAATTCTGCAGTTTTCACAAACAATTATGAATGCAGAATAGCTGGAGGATGAACTTATGATTAATTAAAGGTTAATTGAGCTTAAATATCACAAAAGTGGGTTGGTATTGAGTAATTCAGGATTTGCATTCAAATTGAATGTTTAATTTTAATTAAAACCTTAATTTCAACCCACTTCAATTAAAACAATTTCAATGGAACTAAATGTAATATAAACCTTCTAAAAATCAATTAAAAATATTTTATAAGGTTTGGCATAGTCAATTTGACAATCGAAACTAGTTTTGACCTAAAACAGAATCAGAGACGGGTATTTGGTATAATTTTGGTCTAAATGTAAATTAACCATGCAAACAACATCAAAACCCAAAATTGAAGTCACCATCAACTTCCTTATACCCAAATTAGGCTACCATAAAAATTTAGGTTCATTTAGACTTCATCTTGTTCAACTTTGCATTTTGGTCCTTAATTCTTGATTTCCTTACAAATGCTCCCTCAACTTTCAATTTCTTTGCAAAAATACCCCCGCCAACATCATCTTCACCTTCCATCTCTAACCTCGCCAGCATCTTCTCCACTTTCAAATTTGGGTCGATTGCTCGTCGAGGACCCTCACCGGACTCACCTCGCCGCCGTCGTCTTCGTTGAGGTCGCCGGCCCATCCTCGACCTCCTCGCAACGAATTGTCACCGCCAACACCTACAGTGCTCCATGGCGAATGTCCCTACCCTCTTGGTCGATAGTTTTGACGCTTCCATCGCTAAGACGTCCGCCACCGTTGAACCCATCAACCCCGATGGTGCTGGACACGCTTCGGCCACCCGCAAACCTCTAAGATTCGTGAGAAGCTCCATGGAGGCACAAGGAGAGATTTGCAACCTCCATCAAGCCTCTCCGTGCCTCAAGGAGCTCCATTGACCACCATCAGATCCGCTATTTCCTCCACCAGCATTTGCCTCCCTCGCTCGTCTGATCGACAATCCACCGCCGCCATCAAGTCGGCGATGCCACGTCGACTCTCCTCCGCCCTTCGTCGGCGAGGATCTCTCATCGAAGCTCATGTCCAGTGAGGCACAACTGCTTCTACGGTGAAACTTGCCAGCAACCTCCTCCATGCCTTCTATTGTCAACGCAAGGAGGAAGAAGAGGAAGAGGAAGAAGGAGAAGGAAAGTAGGGACCTATCTGAAAGAAAAGGAAATCCTAGGGACCTACTCACAAGGTATAGGGACCCAATTGTAAATTCGTAGGGACCAAAAATCAAGACAGTTAATATTTTTTTTTAATTTCCAGGGACTAATGTGTAGTATCTTTAGAATATTATCTGCTTTGTCTTGATTATTGAGCATTTAGAGTTTTCGCTACGTTATCTTATCACTTAGGCATTATTGAATTATTTAGTGATATATCGTAATAACTTTATTTTACTTAATCAAGCAATCTACAATTATTGAAATTAGAGTGCAAAATTTATTTCCCAATGAATTATTTACATACTTAATTACATATTGGTGGATTGCATCTTTGTTATTTGAAATTCAATGGTCCTAGTGGTTGTTCTTTTAACTTTATTAAACTAGAATGCCCGTAATTGAAAGCTAAACTTTCTGCATCTAGTTTCTGAGTTTAATTCTATGGCATTTAAATAGTGGTAGTTGTGCATTAATTCTCCCAGAGACGACCTCGGATTTCTCTTTTAATTCTAGTTATAAATTTAAATATTTGATTCGTTTTGATCAACTATACTACGATGCGACAATTTTAAAATATGATCGAAGTGAATTAAGCAGCTCTCATTTTGGACAGTAGGCACATTAACAGGTAGGTGATAAAGGATTTTAACAAGGTTTACATGCAATTTTGATAAGATTAAAATCAAAACCTTGTACATGAATGCTTACAAATGTTGTTTGAACAATATACTACAGTGTTGTCTCCTTGTTTATTGAAAACAACTCAAAATCCATCTTTGATAATGGTACAGCTGCTTAAAATAGAAGCTCAAGTGCTGTTGCTGTTGTTTATGACCCAGCAGCTAATCCAACAGCTGTACTTGCTGTTTACAACAGCTATTGCTGCTATTGTTGCTGCCAAATTGAGCTTGCTTTGCTCATTCCCATTTTGATGATAACACCATCATTCACCATAACTAGCTCGAATTAGTTGAAATCAAGAGAAAAATGCTCCTAAATAATCGTCTGAGGACTATAATTCCACTCATATCCATTTCGATGAGAGAGCAATAAAATAAGGCTAAATCTGCAGTTTTAACATCACATCATGAATGCAAAGTAACTACGGGGCCACCTAGGGGCTAATTAAAGGTTAATTAAGCATTAAAGACTAAAAATGGGTCAACACTGATCAAAATAGGGTTTCGCACATTTTGAGAACTGAAACAGGATACAAAACCCTAATTCAAGACCCGCTTAAATTGAAGAGGTTCTGATCAAAATAAAATTCATATAAACCTCCTAAAACTCATAGAAAAATATTATAAGAGGTTTGGTACGCTTGATTTGTTGACCTAGAATAGAGTTTATGAAACGACCCACCACCCTTTGGTCATTTAAGATGTATGGGATGTTCACTAGACGTCTGAAAATGCTTTTTCTCTTCGGCGTGGACCGTACATTCGCCATGCTCCCTCCCTCACCGTGACTCTCCATACCTTCTCATGCGATGCCACTCTGCGCCACGCTTCACCATCTCGTCCCCCTCACCTCCTCTCCCTTATAAACCTCTCCTCCTCTTCGTTGCCTACCCTGTAACTGGATGAGAGAGTAGAGCGAGAGCGAGAGCGAGAGCGAGTGAAGAGCGGAGAGCCAGAGCGAGAGGAAGCGCGAAAGCGGAGGGTGCTACACCATTCTTCTGTAGCGCCTGCAGGCGAGGGAAGCCAGAGTGATTTTGCGGAAGTCATTTTTCTGCGGAATCAGACGACCGGAGGGACACCCAGATGTCTTACCAGACGTCTGAAGGTAGAGCAAGACGTTTGGTAGAGATCTACTTTTCGTATTTTCTCTCTGACAAAGTCCTGCCAACGTACGTATATGTGTCAGGAGGTGGAGAGTGGACCGAGGAATTTCAGACATCCGAGAGCACCCCCAGATGTCTGAAGGAGCCCTTGGATGTTGGCATTGACTTCTAGATGTCTAATAAAGGAACACCGAGAGAGGTATCCCTAAGAACTGTTTTAAGATGTCTGGGACCTTTCCCAGACGTTTGATTTTTGTCTGACTACGTGTTTTTGGGCTCGTGCAAGGCCCTAATATTATCGCTTTTCCGTAAATAAACCATCTTTGTTTTCCGTACGAGTTTCTCTGTATAATGATACCTTATTTGTATCATTCTGAACCTTTTTGGCCCATCAATCCATGTTTTAGGTCTCCAATATGGGACCTGCGGAGACGTCGGGAGCCACTGTACGAGCCCCCATTCCACCCGGTTACCAAGGTAGAGTGGTTATATCCTTAAATCTCCAATTTAATACATGCAAGCAAGTAATCCTAGGACTTGAGATGAACCCTAGGAAGGAATAAACACATACTCAAAAGTAAATTCTTGAACCCTAGGTCATGGCATGAACACTAGGGTTAGAGGAAATTACTTGTGAATGATTGAGTAATCAAAAGCTGCTTGCTTTATTCTAAAATGAGCCCCTACTGTAATAAAAATGGAAATTGCACTGCTTGTTCCGTACATTCCAACCCAAATGTGAAAAAGAAACTCCTGTATGAACCCCACAGGGGGATGTAGACAAGAACACCGTAATATGGAGAACCGGATGGTTCTGAAAATTTTCTACCCATGGGTAGTTGTTAAGGGAAGTAAGCTGACTTTCGTGTACATGGTACCGAAGAGAGTAATTATCCCTTATAGTGTAGAAAGGAGCTTGCCGCCCTTGGGTTGGGACCTGGGGTGGGTTTGGCCACTCTATGGCGACTCTTACTGGCCCTCGTGTATGTGGTACCAAGGTGAGCTACTTAGTGTAGGGGGGAGCTAGCCGCCCCAGGGGGCCCGGGGCTAGGTATGGCCACCCTACATTAACTCTTGTTAGCCCGTTGGGCAAACCGAGGTAGTCGGACGAAGGTACGCGAACTAAGGAGGAGCGAGACCCCTGAAGGGCGAGACCCCTGTTCTGTTCTGAGAGGGCAAGGCCCTATACTGTTTCGCATTGTACGTTGAGGCGTACCCGCTAGCGGAAAACAACTGACCGCGTGCCAGTGCGAGGTAGCTACCTGCGCACCTATCACGTGTGCCGTAGTCACCACTACGTCACGACTGTGACCTTGGGGTGGTAGACCGAGTATAGGACTACCACGGAAGGACTCCCTCGGCCAGGAGAATGCCACGTGGGCATCTTATATCACGGGAAGCTGCAAACAAAATCGTTCCTATAGGGAACAATAAGATTAATTAATAAATCCTAATTAGAGATCTCTATGCACCCACAAAATATAATTGGAAAACAGAAAATTTTATGTTAACTACTTGTTAAATGCATGTAACTTCTTAGCCACCACTCTACTCAGCGTTAGTTGACTCCAGTTTATAAATTTTGTACAAGTCAGGGATTTGAGCAGCCCGAGCTACCGGTTGCTGAGGACGCTGGGCCTAGTCGAGCCTAGCTTTAGTTCTACTGTTGGGTAGTGAGTTTCTATAGCTTTATCTTCTGCTATATGTACTCACTTTTGTTGTGATGGTTGTATTATGACATATAATATTACTGTTCCTTTTTCCTTGTTGTCAATTTCTTTTTGCTTAGCTACTGTACTTGTGTGATTGTGGTTTGTTGAATGTTATTTGGTTATTTCTTGTCGGACGACTGGGTCTTGGGGTTAATCGAAGTGAGCTGGTCTCAGATCCTGTAGGGATCTAGGACCGGGTCGTGACAGTTTAAAACGAGATTTTGCCATAATTTGGGCTTATTAGCAATTTACCTAGTCAAATGTGGTCAAAACTCAAATACAAGCTCACCATTAGATTCCTTGGGTCTAAATTAGGTTAACATCAAAATTTTGGCGCAATCAGAGTCCATCTTGACCTAGTTTGCATTTCAGCCCTTAAAATCTTTATTTATCATAATCAGACCCCTAACTTTCATTTTTCTTATAATTTGGTCCCTAACTTTCTCATCTTATTTGCATTTTGGTCCCTACCGCCATTAATATTGTGAACCCAAACACGCTGATCTTTAATCAACGATTCTTCCTTAATTCCTCAGCCAAACCCCTCAAAATTTGGAAGGATTATTCTAGAGTTGCCCAATCTGATGAACCAACTCAAAAATCTTGAATCAAATCCTAGAGCTCAGGAGAGCTCGAGGAATTTGAGAGACTCTTTCCTCTAAGATCGTGACTAATTGAGCCTCTTTCCTCACTTAGAGCTCGATTTTGAGCTCTATAAATGAAATGACCCTTCTTAAGAGCCATTTGTCATTTCCAAAATTTTTAGGGGTTTTTGTGCAATTTTAACCCCTGTAGGTTTTTGTTGTGGGTATGTGGGGAAAAAGAGAACTTGCAGGGGGTTCCCCAGTAATTTTCCCATCCCCATCGTACCACACCCCCTTACCCCTTACGTCACCCCATTCCTCATCGACAACACCCCACATTCCCTCCACGCCTCACACCATCCCTCCCTACATACCTCCCACCTCCATATAGCCCCCGCTCCTCCTCCATCCATCCCACACAGCAAGCCAAGAGGAGAAGGAGAGGGAGAGCAAAGAGCAAGAGGAGCACGAAGGGGAGGGGTGCGTGCAGGAGATGAGGGGGAAGAGGTAGGAGAAGCTGCTGCTGCGGGGGTCGCTGCTGTTGAAGCGGACAAAGGGGAGATAGAGAGCTCGCAAACGGTTCTGTGGAGTTATTTTTCCACAGAATCGGACGTCTGAAGAGACCGCTAGATGTCTGTTAAGATGTCCAAAGGTAATACCAGACGTTTGATAGTGCATTTATTTTTAATTATATCCTCCCTGCTGAATTCTGACTTCACTTGCATGTGTCAGAGGTTGGGAGGCACCTTGGTGCGAGGACCGAGGCAGTTTCAAACATCCGGGAGTATCTCCAAATGTCTGAAGACACCCTCAGACGTCTGCACGTAGTTCCAGATGCCCAAAGGAAGGTGCACTGAGCTAGGTGAGTATCTGAGTTCGTTTAAGACGTCTGGGTCTCTTCCCAGATGTCTGATTTTGGTCAAGGTTGGTGTTTTTGGGCCCATTCAGGGCCCAAATGGAGTCAGATTTTTGCAAACGAAACGTCGTTGGTTTCCGTTCAATTTTCACGTAATAATATAGTGTTTATGCAGTTTCGAGCTCGTTTGACCTGTCGATCCATGTTGTAGGTCTCAAATCCGTAGAGTATATGGGACTTGCGGAGACGTCGGGAGCCACCGTACAAGCCCCCATTCCACCCAGTTAACCAGTAGAGTGGTTTTCTCTAATCCCAGAATTAATAATTAAATTGCTTGCTTTAGAATTATTTGATTGAACCCTAAGTTGTGAGATGAACCCTAAGGTTGAAAGAGATAAATGCATGCTACTTTAGAAATACTCGATTAAACCCTAGGTTGTGAAATGAACACTAGGGCTGAAAGAAATGAATGCGCATGTAATGATAAAAATTGCTATGATGCTTCTTGAAAGAAGGGAAATCTCGAGCTTCCTGTTATGCATTTAATGCATCAGATGTGGAAATGAGAAACTCTATGTACGAACCCTACAGGGAATTTAGAAAGAAACCAAGAATACTGTAGTACAGAAAACCTGATGGTTAGGAACATGTTGCCTACGGGCAGCTGTTCGGACTTGGTTAAGGGAAGTAAGCTGACCCTCTTGTACATGGTACCGAGGAGAGCAACTATCGCTTTAGAGTAGAGGGAAGCTTGTCGCCCTTGGGTTGAGACCCAAGGTGGGTTTGGCCACTCTACGTCAACTCTTGTTTCACCCTCAGATTCGTGGTATCGAGGTGAGCTACTTAGTGTAGGGGGGAGCCTGCCACTCCATGGGGCCCGGAGTTAGGTTTGGCCACCCTATACCGACTCTTGTTAGGCCCACTAGGCAAATCGAGATAGTTGAACGAGGGTACATGGACTGTGGAGGGATGAGTACCCTATTTTGAGAGGGCAAGGCCCTATACTGTTCCGTGTTGTATGTTTGGGCGTACCCGCTAGCAGAAACGACTGACTTCGTTCCAGTAAGGGGTAGCTACCCGTGCACTTATCACACGTGCCGTAGTCACCGCTACATTGTAATCGTGACCACGGGGTAGTAGACCGGGTGTAGGACTACCACGGGAGACTCTCTTGGCCAAAAGAGTGCCATGTGAACATCCTGCATCATGGGAAAACTACAAGCAGGATCGTTCCCTTAGGGAACAAGAAGATTGAGTAATATCATGGAACCTGATTAGCGTACTCAATCCTAACAACATGTTGACCCAAAAACATATTGTAAACCAAATCCAAGGTCAAATATGTTATACCCAACCCGGTCCAGCAACTCATACCTACGTGTTTTCTCCATCCACCTCAACTGAGAAAAAACACACCATAACTTACCCAACCCCACCCCCACAGCAACAGCAAGGTCTGACTTTTCCCCATCCACCTCCCCACCATGATTGTGCTATGATCAATAGTTTGAAAGAACAGAAACCCATCCCTAAAGATACCAATCCATCCCCTATACCAGGTCATATCTCACCTGCACACTAAAGGATTGTCAGAAATTGATATAACGGGACCTTTGAGGAATGCACAAGTCACGATTCCACTACTTGACATCCTTACTCTCAACCTAACCGCACCAGACTTACCCATAAAAGAGATGGAAGAACAAACACTAGAAAAGGTAGTACTGTTTGAAGATATAAGTGCCATAATCCAAAATAGTCTACCTCCTAAGAAATCTGACTCGGACATCCCGCTAATTCCTTGCAATATCAGTGATACAAACTTCAAGAGGGTTGTACTGAACCTGGGTACTTCAATCAACCTTATCCCTACCACCCTATTTGAAAAAGTATGGATCAGATAGCTAAAACCCACTCAAGTCACCTTGCAACTAGCTGACCGAACCCTGATCACACCAATTGGGATGACAGAGAATGTGGTAATTAAAGTTAAGGATTTCAGCTACCTAGCAGATTTCCTAATTCTTGACATGGAGACACCACAATAGATATAGGACATGCCTATGATTTTGGGAAGACCATTCTTGGCTACTGTAAGAGCCATAATCAATTGTGAATCAAGGCATATGACAATTGCCTCTGGAGATCAACATGCTGAGATTAATATTTTTTAGGCAACAAAAGGAAAATTCTTGATAGAACAACTATGTTTTATATAGGATCTCATGACCATATCCTTAGTAGAAAACCTAGAACTTGAATTGGAAACCTTTCACATCCTAGATGACGATCTAGTCGAGCAAAATGACATGAGTACAATGGAGGCTTTCACATTTGAACTTGAAGATATACCTAGGAATGTTGGGAAACATGGTGACAAACCAAATTCAGAGTCCATGGATATGGAACCATTTCATTTCGAGGATCTCCTAGAATCAGGCTTGGCAAATATTGAGAGTAGAATTATAGTAAAAATTACATATTGTTATAAAAAAAGGGGGTTGAGGAAAAAGAAGAGCCATTTTTGAAAAGGAGGAAAGAAAATTGAAATGAAAAAAAAGGGGAGTACAAAGGAAAAAGAAAATTGAGTCTCTTAGAAGCAATTTGGAACCTACCCACCTTCTAGGTTGAATCGAATGATGAACTAAGACCTAAAAGGCTAAAACTTAAGGGATTAGTGACGAATATCGACCTTAGGCCTCTTGGATTTGTATTGGATTTAAACATTGAAGTACTTGTCAACATCCGGATTAATCCTCAAGAGGTTGGGGAAAATGCAAAGCTTATGTATTAAGTCTAAGGCTTAGGGAGTATTCGGCCCCGTTAACTAATCTCTGGTTTGCAGGACTTGGTAACTTAAGCACCCTAAATCACACACAGTTTGGTTTAGTGTAGTTTAAAGTTAAAACCATGCCAAAAGGCATTTAATTTGTTCTGAAAAAGTACCTAAGATCTAGATTAGGAGCGGCTCGAAAACACAAGTTGATTTAGACGAGTTCCCAGTGCGGAGAGGCAGGAAATTTCCCTCAAAGATGCGCAATAACATATCGTCCTCTTGGTGCTTGTCTCCTAGGATATCTAAATATCCTAATGGGGGCATGTAAGCACCTTGTGCTGCTTCAGATGCCATGGGAAGTATTATCACGAAATGTCGATTGCTAGGGTCTGGATTTAGCTACAGAACGCCATGGGCGAGATTATTCCAAAATCTCGAAAGCCAGGGTTCTGGGGGTTGCCATGGGCGGTGTTATCTCGAAGCATCGATTGCCAGGGACCTTGCAAGGATTGATGGTAGGGACAAGGAATCCGATACAGACCGTGTTTAGGGCCAATCCAAGGATGGATCTAAGGAAAAATATAATGAAAAGAAAAGAGAGAGAAAGCTCTCCACAAATCAAATTCTCCTTCTATGTCTCTCTCAAAATGCACAGGCAAATTAAATCGGACTAACCATGTTTCAAGCATGGGTGCTTTAACCGTGGGGTCCAACAAACCTTAGGATAGTTCCTGCGAGCCTTAAAAACGTTCGTGGAAGACTGAGGCAAAAGCTAGTCAGGTATGGATTTGGGCTGGTACTTGAGTACCTTTAGGCCTATTGTTGGCATTAAGATCTGATTCCTAGAGATGTGGCCTAGTAAGGCATCCTGATGGTTAAATCCAACCTAGATAACTGGTTCGATTCAGATGGTTTTGCTAAGGGACTAGCAAAATCTAGGCATGGGGGTATGATGGAAACACCATCATGAGCCATAACTAGCACAGTTTGATCTGATTAAGTCAATAAAAGCACATACAAATCCATCAGAAGGTCTTAAGGGCACAAAACATTGATTTGAGAAGAATACAAGAATACAGGGTTATTTCTGCAAATTTAGTATTCTATCAAAAAAATAGAATAACCACGGGTTTTCTCTGGAGTTGAACAAAGGTCAAATGGTCTTAAGAATTTAACAAGTGGGTTAGAACAAACATAAAAGGGTTTTCTCACGTTTCAGGAATTAAATGACATCTAAAATCCTAAAAATAAACCTATTTAATTAACTGAGGTTCTGGTCAGGATAAAATTCACCTAATCCCTCTAAAATTTATAGAAAAATATTCTCTAGGGTTTGGTACCTTCAATTTGACCATCAGAACCCGTCTTGACCCAAAATAGAGTCTTAGACAGACATTTACCCTAATTTAGATAATTATGCAATTTCTCGAGTCAAACTAAGTCAAAACCAAAATCCAACTGCACCATTGGATTCCTTAGGTCAGAATTAGGTTTATACCAAAATTTGGGCCCAATCTGAGATCATCTTGGCCTAGTTTGCAATTTGATCTTGTCTGACTCTTTTATCTCTCACACATGCCCCTAACTTTTGAATCCTTTACAAACAGGTCCCTAACTTTATCATCTCCATCTTTAAATAGGTCCCTGCCACCATGAAATCCTAAACCTACAACTCTGGTGAGCTTGATTTGGCATTTTCTCCTTGATTCCTTGACGAATCCCTCTCAGATTTGAAAGGGAATTTCGTCAAGGAATTCCGTTCCTTTTGAGTCAGATCCGAAGCCCTACAACCTTCCCAATCTCTCATGCGAACGCATGAGAGATTTGGGTATCTTTCAAGCTCCCATCTCCGGCAAACATTCCAAGCTTGGGAAGCTTGCTTCCCAAGCTCAAATCGCCCTCTAGAGGCCTATAAAAGAAACCTTAATGCATACCGTCCATTAGAAGCTCGATTTTGGCTGGAAATTCCCCACATTCCTCCTTCCTATTCCGGCCGAAAGGCTCCTCGAGCTCCAGCGATTCCTCCTGACCTCCCTCGTCATCCGTCTGCAATGCCAGCAGCGGATTCATCTTCCTCAACTTCCTCCGCATCGCGCCATACCAGCGGGCGTCTCTCCCTCCGTCTTCCTCACTGTTTCCTTCTCACCGGAGCCACCTTCTTCCCCGACGTTGACCACACCGCAACCGGCATCGCCTCTACTCCCCGTTGTCTGCCAATGACCTAGATAAGTTCCCTAATTCCTCTACTTCATTCACACACCAACCACACTCCATTTCGACCGCCATCTTACTCGCACTCTCCCTGTCTTCCACATCGCCGGCGTACCTCCGATGAGTTCGCATGGCCACTACGCTCCACCAAATTGGCTGTCGCTCATCCCTACACCTCCGCCTTGATCCCAGGAGCAAAAGCCCTAACTTAGTTAGGTCGATTGTTCCTTCGAACACGCCCCCGAACAACTCACCTTCGCACAGCCATCTTCGTCATCATCCGGCCTCCTCACGCACTCTCACTCCATGCTACACCCACCACCACATTCGCCATCCCCCGGCGATATTGCTGAGCCATCTAACGTGGCTACAAGGCCTTCTTTCTTGAATTTCAGGTTTCAGGTACCACGCCATTTCTGCAAAGCTTCGAGCAAGCTTTGAAGCTCACTTCCCAGCCAATAGCTCCAGGAGAAACCTCCAGACGCTACAGACCAATTCCAGGAACCTCCCCATCCCCAATTGTAGCTGCAGGGGTCGTCTCCATCCCCAATTCAAACATTCACGACCTACAGCCGTGCAAAGAGGAAGGTGGGACATTTAGTCCCACCTTGGAAGCGCATGAGTTATCATAGCTGCATAAATTGAAAAAGTGGTTGGGGCCTATTGCCTCAACACACTTGGGGGGTAAGGTCCCCCGCCACCCCTTCACAAGCGCCTCGCCCATGACACTATGCACGCGAGCCTGGCATTGACCTGACCCGCCTAACCAGTGCACACCTCGGCTGTGACTCACGCCTGCAGCCCTGGTCTCAAGTGCGTTTAGATCCGAATCTGATTGCCCGATACTGTGCAAAGCTCTAGGAGAGCAGATCCCAGAGAGAGAAAGAAAGAGAGAGCACAGCGGTTGGGGGGTTTTGCTCTGAAGATCAACGGCTGACACTTAGCCGTTTGAAGAAGAAACCCCCCTTTGTGTGTGAAGAAGAGAAGAAGAAGAGAAAGAAAAGAAAAGCTAAGGCAAAGAAGAAAGAGGAGGAAAAAAAAGAAGAGAAGATCAGTGCTTCCCTAGCACTGTAGCACTTACTGCTTAAGTCAATTGATTGGCCTAACCGTCGATTGATACTATTATTGCATTGATATTACTGTTGCATTATTTGAGATACTTGAGCTTATTTGTGCTTAGGGGTAATTGGTGAATCAAATCACCATTTTACCCTAATTTTTTTGCCTCATTGACATTTGCTTTATCATATATATCATTCTTGCTTGGATTCATTATTATACATTGCTAGAATTGCAATCTTCAGAGTTAATTGTTACTTGTTCCCTGTGTTCGACCTCGGATTTCTTTCGAGCATAAATCTTATTTGTTTTCAAGTGATTTTGACCTATACTACGACGCAGTTTTTATAACCTTGATTTTGCTCGGCAAACATTGTTTCTCATTGGATGACTGGGTCTTGGGGTTTGTTGAGGCGAGCCATTCCCGGGTCCTGTAGGGAGCTGGGACCGGGTCGTGACAATAAAAGCTCTTGAAGGTCCCAGCATTTGATTGAATCCGGTTTGGCCACAAAAATCTTCTTCCTTCTTGCCCTCCTGTCGCCTCCTCCGCGACTCCGGCGAGCTCATCAAATCCCCTTCGTTGCCCTCTACCACGTACGATAGGCAGAGGGAACTTCTTCCTCAGCTTCCTCCCCTCCTCGCCAACCACAACAGGAGCTGCCTCGACCCGTTCCTCCTCTCCATCTCTCCCACCAGAGATTTCATCCCCTTTGGCGCCAGCAAATCACAGCCGGCGCCAAAACCTCTCTCTCTTCATTCAAAAATAGGTTCAACCTCTCCCTCTCTCTCTAGATCCTCCTCGTCTCCTTTACTTCTTAATTCGACCACTTATCCATCCTCTCCCCGTCTGTCTTCTCCAACGTCGGCCGTGCCACCAGCAAGGCCGAGAGACCACCACACGCAACCAATTCGCTCACTACCACCTCCACAAACTTGCCTACGATCGTGTGAGCAAAAGCCCTCAAGAAATTGAGGGTTTCACTCACACAAACCTTCGATCGGACAACCCACGCTTTCGCCAACTGCCTAACCACTGTTCAGCCTCCACACGCCGCTGTTCACCCAATCGACCTCTCTATCAACTTCCTCGCTTCACGACGATGCTCAAGAGCTTTCTAATTTAGGCTTGAAGCTCGTATTTTGCTTTTTTAGGTGTCGTTAGAGCTCCACCATCCATCACAGTCGACCGCCATGTCTCCGCCGCCATCACTGCCACTACCACCTCCAATTGACGTGGCTCAACTTTGCGATACTCTCTAGACTTTGGATCAAAGAGAGAAGCTCAGCAACAACTGCGATTTCATCTTCAAGCTCTAGTTGTGACTTGCGTCAGAAGTGTGGGATTTAGTCCCACCCAGTTGCTACAAAACACACACAATGCATAAAAGGAAAAGAGTGCAATAGCTGTTCGCCTTTCATAGTGGGGGTGAGGTCCCCGCCTTACGTGACCTGTGCACTCCTCGCCCAACTCCACGCTTGTGAGTCTGGACCTCTAAACCTGTATACCTGACTACCTGATTAACCGTAAACCTTGTTTAGGAAGAAAGAGAAAGGAATCTAAGGAGGGTAGGGGTAGGTTTTGCATTGGGTTTCATGCCCGATGCCTTGGGATGCATGCACACACTTAACCATCTCTTAAGCTTGGTGCTCTGGCTTTGTTAAGGCCTTTGTCTGTTTTGAGGTTTGGACGGTTACATCATTTGGTCCTTATAGCCAACGTCTGATTTGCCACCATCGAAATATTTGAGTTATTATCTGATGTGGCTATTTGAGAATCAGTGATTCTAACCACTGATGGGTTGATATATTGGGATATGTGCTTGCTTGGTGGATATAATTGGTGATTTAAATCACCATTTTTATAGCCCTTTATTTTCTTTTTATCCCTTTATTTTCTAAGAAACAAATTGGCTTCTCACTGAATATCATTTTGAGTAGATTTTATTCATTGAATTTCTTTCTTGTGCTTAATTAATTATGCTCATTATTTCTAAATGCGATTAGTGTTGTGAATTCCAATTTACTCCCTACGAAAGACCTCAGACTCAATTTTGTTTTTGAGTTTATAAATTTTAAATGTTGTCGCGATTTTCGTCCCTATACTAGGACTCTATACTTTAAAACGACGATTCTCACCAACAACATTTTGGCGCCATTGCCAGGGAGCAACGCGTAATTCGGCACTAATCTTATCTTTCTTGATTAATTTGATTTCTAACTTGCCCTATCTACTTTGCTTTGATTTTGCGAGATACATCACGAAGAGATCTTCCACGCAATCAACCTCTCCAAGGGTAAGTAAAATCTCTCTTCGTCCCTAAATCAACCTCCTAATCTTGGGAAAGAGAAAAAGGAAACAAAATAAATTAGGATCCACTTGCCATATTTTCTTAGTAAGATCATTTAAAGGCAAGGTTTCATGATTTGCGAATTTTAAATCTGATTGAGTTGAGACGATTTTGATTAGAGATCCCCATCCTGATTTCCTGTATCTCTTAGGGATTTACGCTTAAATTCTCGACATCTTGGACTATTCACATTCTTATTTGAGTCCAAGGTGACATATTTGAGATCAAATTGGACTTGAAAATAGAGCCAATTAGAGTGTCCACATTAGGGTTTTGAAGTGTTAGTACACATTTACACGCAATAAAGGAAACTAATCTTCCCGCATTTATGTGCCACCCAAGCCATTGATTGAACTAATTTATTCAAGTGAACCCTAAAAGCAAGGCTCTAAATTCACTTGAACCCTAAAAGTTGGGACTTAATAACCTGAGAGCCAATTCAGGGTGATTTGGGTCTTGACCCAAATTTAACCCTCAACCTTAGGGCAAGTCAGGTGAAGTTGGTCCACTTTGTGGGTCAACCAGCCTATAAATCAGGTTACAATTTGAATCAACTTCTAAATCAAGTGAAATCCAAGGCACAAATTAGGGTTAAAATCGGTAGACTTAAAGTCTTAATTCGCACATTCTGATCTACTTGGATCCGTGGTGACAAGGAAGGTTGGGGGGGGGGGGGGGGGGGGAGACCCTGTAACCCATGGGGACACTCTACCATGTAGGGGTCTTTGTGGAACTCTCCCTTCCTGGCTACCCAAGTAACTCTTAGGTGTGTGGATTTCTTATTCAGAGGTATTATCTGCCTCAAAACAACCTTAGTCATCCAAAAATTTTTGGGTGCCTTGATTGGGTCCAATACACATCCAGTCCCTTATCTATTCTATAGTGTACATACATAGGAAAGGTCCCTAGGTTTGACCTAGAGGCCTCCATTAGAGTTGATCTTCTGTGGGAATTCTGATATGATATAATCAATTCAATCTGGTCCTGAATTTGATTCTATATCTTGATCCACCACTTGATTTGAAAAGGCAACCTAACAACATAGGAAGAATGTTTAGGAAACCTGAATCCCGTATGAGCTGTAGGATCAACTATAGACTATGCAATTTGATGGCTATGTCAATAAACAAACTCAATGCGAATATTAGTAATAACAAAAAGATTTGCACAAATAATTCAAACCACATAAATTAACATAATATGTATAGTGGTTCCCCACTCACTTGGGTACTCCACTACCTAAGCCTCCCAGCTTAGGATTTTTAACTCGATTCCCTCAACCCTAAGAGAATCAATTTACTAAATGAGATAATTAATGAGTTACCTCAACCCAAGTATAAGAAACAAGTTTGTTACAACCCAACGTGCAAACGCTCAAGTACAAAATAATAATTGGTGAAAGACAAGTAAAAATTTGACAACAAAAATACCTAAGCCTCTCAACAATGATTAGAATAATATTACTGAATGGAGAAACTAAAAAGGACGTGAACGCTTTGTAGATGCGTGAGAAAAACATGTTGTTGAGCATGTAAGAACATAAAGAGAGTGAATGGCAAGCTTCTTCTTTCTCTCTTGAAAATATGGTGGGAATTTGGAATTCAAAGCTCTAGAATTTTCTCTTGTATATCTTGTGTGCAAACTAAGAGTTCTAGGGCCTTTTTATAGAGTTAGGGCCTTAGTGGTATGTCTACTAGACATTAGGGTTTAAATCCCAACGTTTATGGTCTCAAAATAAATTTTCTAGCCATTCAGATTTAAACCAACAGCTAACTGGTACCAGTACTGAAGTACAAGTACTGATACTAGCTGCTCACAGTCTTTCTGCAGCTAGCACAAATGAGTCTTGGTACCGGGTACCGGTACTTGTGACTCTCAGGCTTGAGACTGACCAGGCACTGTGACCTACCTGTACTGGTACTCATCATGGGTATCGAAAGTTGTAAGGTCTAGGCCAGAACTGAGTCTTCAAACTGTAATCATCAGATACCAATACTCATGATTAGTACTGGTACTTGTTGTTCACAATTTGAGACATAGGCTCAAATATGTGCCTTGCATATACCGTACTTATGAACAGTACCGGTACTTGCTTTTAAGTACCTTTATTTAAGTGTAGTACTAATTAGTTCATTTGTCTGCTTTAACCACTAAAACAATATCTTTTAAATAATACGTATTTTGAATGATCGTAATGTTAATCCTAATTTATCTCTAATTAATTTTACGATCTAATACTTGATTCTTTGTTCCTTTCAAAAAAATACTTGATTCTTTGTTAAGAGGCATACATTCTAATAAAGTAAGAAAACCTAATCTAAAAGATAACCAAAAACTTTAGATCTTCTATCATCAAATCCTCCTTGTCATCATGCCTTCTTGACATAATTCTCCATTTGCCTTGATCTGCACCTAATTCTGAAATATCACTCAATTGCAAACATTAATCTACAATAATTTTGTTAACACCAAAATAAGATGTGGAATAAGGTTCCAACATGAGCATCAAGGAAAAAATCATCGTGGTTGCTCTTAGACATCATGATGACTAGTACAAAACCTCAGATCTATCTAGAAACATTTAGGTTAATGTACCAGAAACAACAACCCTCATTATGAACCGTGTCGAAATGATGTTTACACAAATTATACATGGTTCAACCCGGGATGATCTTTTATTAGAATGCAGTGAATTGTGGAGACTACATAATACTGAGTATATATAATGTCTGCTAAATCCACCACTTTGGGAAATACACCAAAGTCTCATTAAGAAACGTGGGTATATGCTAAATGCGTTGCTCCAAGCCATTGATCAGAAATATCAATATCAAAATTCAGAAATTGATGAGACATCTTGGAGTAATATTGAGGATTAATATGATTTTCTAGAGCCCAGGTTCGAAAATATAGGTTGTTGTGGACACCCAACCCAAATGGAATCCAATTCGAACTTTGTGCGGAATGACATACCTGATCAAATATGGGTTGGGTGGATCCAGTTGCAAGTGTTCCCAACTATGAGCCAGCCTTAGAGAATCATGAAGCTGATCCATCATGCCTTGATTTACCAAGCACCTGTGATGAGCTTGAGTTGGAACCTCTCTAGGATGTAATTCCCACACCTTATCCTATTAAGATAATCCTCGAGAGTGATTCTGACATCCCAATAGAATCATGCTCAGATTCTAGTGATCCAATTCCTACCTTTAACCTAAAACATAGACCTGAGCCTATTGGGGATGATCATGAGGCCCAATCTGACGAGAATCAGATTTTAGGTATAAATTATGATTTTAGGACCGCATGTGATGATTATACCTCTCCAGATTCCTTAGAAGAATGAGTTGATTTTTCGGAAGTCACATCAATTTACGATACAGAAATAGAGGAGTTGGAAGAGTTAGGATTTAATTGGATCTACCCTAGGTGCCCAGAACCCGAGCCTACGCCTAATAAGAACACCTCTTCAAGCTTGGAATTTGAGACTACGTTAGACCAAAGTCAGGTTGTTGATTCCATGCATCATGATTTATCCTGTGGTGGAAATCTCGATCTTGAATCAAATTCAAAAGCTGATTATCACAAATTCCCCAACGATTTCGAATCATACTCTGATTTCAGAGAACCTTTGTTTCCAGATGATTATGAGACAATTTACAACATCAGTATCCATGATCCATTCTTAGATCATTGCCTAGGTTTCAAAATCAGACCTCAGATTTTCATCAACCTAGACTCTTTAGAGAAGAATAGAAGTTGAAGTAGAAATAGGGTGCAAATACTCAAAGCTGAGAATGAATCTAAAGCAATCACCATACGTCCAAACAAACTCAGATAAACACAATTTCGATAATTAAATCCAAATTAGTTGCAATTGCTCGTAAATTCACTTGATTGGTCATTGAAACCACGTCTAATAAAATCATCAAATCAGCTCAATTCAAACTCAAGGGAGGGTGATTGTGATCAAATGGTATGAATGAGATCACCCTCAAATGGGTTTGGCACACCAGTAGATCTAAAAAACTTTGAGATTTAGATCTATAGGTTGCCTAATGGATGGGTGAACCATGGATTAAAAATGCGAGGAAAAATCAGTGAATGTGGACTATGAGGTGATGTGGGAGCTGTGTGAACACAATGAGATAGTGAAATTATCTCTCTAATCAGGATCGATCAGAGAGCATTGATTAAGGGAAAAACTAAACCTAACCTAATCTACTCCCAAATCTAACAATCAATCCATCAATTTGCTATCTAATCTACTCCTATCTGATCTATACTACACTAACAAACATTACAGTTTTCCTAGAAAGCAGTAGATCTATTTTAATTGGAGGAATGGGACCTTTAGATCTCCACCCGGTAGATGGAGAGGACGAATGGAGGAAGAGGACTCTAGTAGAGGGAAGCCTTCAAGTGAATCTCGAAGTCGCCCTTAGGAGTTACGTGATTCATAGCGGCGAGGAGAGTCGAAGAAGCAGAGCTTCATTGCTAGTAGCAATGGAGGCAAGGGACTATTGAGGAGAGGAAACTGAGGCAGGAAGGGATCAACTCCAAGAAAGTAGGAGGGGGAGCTGATGGTCGTGCGTGAGGGCAGCTATATAGGTGAGGAAGAGATCTGGTGACCGTAGTGGTGGGATTAGGCTGGGTTTGGTTGAAAGGTGAGATGAGAAGAGGAGACGAGTGGGACCTTCTAAGACAGAAACCAGCCACTGGATCAAATCTGAGGGAGGTGAGTTTACACCGCACAAAGGCACTCAAACAGTGGAAGACGATTGACCGTTGGATCAATGGAATCGATGATGGACGACGGCTGCTTCACGAGTTCTTGCTCGTGAACGGTGCGTGAGGAGGAGATCTGCACAGCAGGTGACGGAGAGAATTTCGCTTATTTATGAAGATAGCAATAGAATGATTTGTCGTTATGTGTCTAGGTGGTGGAAAATCTCTCAATCAACACATAAAATAATTCAATCTAACCACACGGGATTAAGTCGTATCCATGGGGAGGTTCGGAACTAATTAGAACTCACAACTATTTTTCTCTCAAGAAGCATATAGACATCATACATGTTTAATTCTCAAACATAAAATGGTTCTTACTGAGAAATCAACTGGATGTTTGTTGTTCCAAACTGCAACATCCATAGGGTCTATTTTATGTAACTAACAAAGAGAGAGATATACAAATAGCTTCACGTTGATATCCCTCATATATGCATCACACAACGAAGAGCATACCAATCTTAAAACTTCAGGGGCACTGCACAAAAATTCACTTTGATAATATATTCAGAAAAATGATTTCACAGTGCCTTCAATCGAAAAATCAGGAAAAACTAATACCCATTCCACTGTTTGAAAACAAGGGATAATGAATCGGAGACACACACCTCCCGTGGAAGGCACAATTAGCGGTGGAGCTTTTAGCAGAGGAGCATTGGGGAATGAGGAACGTGATGGCTGGCGTGGGTTGACTGCCGTCAGCGTGGAGGGGGTTATCCATTGGCGGTCTGACGTGGAGAGAAGCTGCAGTAGAGCACAGGCGTCGTGCTAATGATGTTGGTGCCGAAGATGGCAGCTGGAGTTGGCTAAATGGAGGTGATGCTCGACGATGATGTTGGGTTCTTTGGAGGTCGAAGAAGGTGAACAGGGAAGGGGTTGGGTGGAGAAGAAGAAAATGAAGGAAAAGAAGAGGAAGTGGAGTAGGTGGTGGGTTCAGTTGGTGTTGGGATGGCTCTGGTGAGGGGGGTGAGTGTGGCTAACGGCTGTTGATGGTGTTGGTAGGTGGTGGTGGGATTGGGTTCTCTATTGGATGGGTAGAGTAGGAGGACAAAAGGAAGAAGATGAATAGGGAGGGGACATTGATGGTTTCTAGCGTGAGGGAGAGGAGAGGTGGTATGGGTGCTTGATGAGTGCACACTGTCACCGTGCACTCGTCGGTGGTGAAGGCAATAGGGCGGAGGTGGAGAAGCTCGCAAAGGTCTCACAGTATATGCTCTTGATCACGGTGCATGCTGCTTCCATGGTGGCAGCTAGGGAGGAGGTCCCCGCAAGGGGAGGAAGAGATCTAATCCCCCTCGAAGGAGAAGAGCCTTTCATTTTAAATTCTCCGTGAATTCGTTTCTCATCTCCCCTTCTCATGGTTGCAGTTAAGTTGCCCCCTAAAAATAGCCATGATCACGTCTTATTCCCTGTATTCCACACAAAAGATAATTATTTATAAAATATATGGAAATACATGAGCAATATTTCTTCACAACTTAAATAAATGCATGTAACATAAATCAACTCATCTTTATTTATTAAATAATAAGATGCTTAAGCTAAGAACTATAAACAATCAAGAGTATTATTCTTGGGCCTAATAATAGTTCAGCAAAATGGACTCGTCAGCAGGTATGTTGGGTAATTTGCAAGGGAGCCTTTGAAGCGAAACGGTGTGAGTTTTATGGAGAAACTTGTAAGTGCTAGAATATAATACAGGGCGGTCCCTGATCGCTTGCAAAAAGGACCTTTCAACTTTTCAAATAAGTCCTTGGAGGTTTTAAACTTAAGAAAATGTATATGAATGAGGACCTAAATGTAATGTGATGGTTTCAAGGTCCTATTGATGTCCAAATGCAACCAAGTTTTTATGGTAAATTAATTGAATATTTTAGAACATGATTTCGCTCTTGATTTGATCTTTTGAACCCAAAAATGTGTTCAATTACTAATTGGATCATCATTTTGTATTTGTGAATAGAATATCTCATTAATTTACCTAATTATGCATTTTTAACCCAAATTTGATGTTTTAGGTCTTTTTCCTTAATTTCCACACTTAACCCTTTTATCATGTTAATAATATAATGTTTAACCTAGTTTGTAGCTTAACTTGGGCATTTTAGCTATGATGAGCCACACCTCATCAGTAGGTTAAACCTCCTTAGAGTTAGATTCGACCCCAAACTTTTCCTCCTCGACGTCTTCTTCATCTCTGGCGACTACTCCGGCTATCACCAATCGTCAACGTCGGCTTGCTTCGCTCACCATCAACCACCCCACAACCTCTGCAACACCTTGAGGAACAAAAGCCCCAAGTTTATTTAGGGTTTCGACACCTCTCGATCCGCTCCTGACACCCACCGTCGCCGCCTTCATCCTCACCTTCGACGTGTCAAATCAGCCTCACCATGACCCATCAACCACACCATCACCTTCAGCAACTTCCAACAAAGCTTCCTAACCCCTTGGCGCGAAGCTTCGACCTGTCCCAAGCATGAACACACTCGTTGCCACCACTTCCATTTCTGACGCCGACACCACAACTCCAGCTACCTCCAGCCTTGAAGCTTCGCAACAAGCTTCACAAAACTTGTGCGAAGCTTTTAGGTTGTTTAGAGCCACCTGAGGATGGGTGAACTTGCTCCTCGCGATCTCCAGCAGCTACTCCTCGACGACGAAGAAGGAGCACCTGCTCCTATTTAATTGCAGGGGCTGAAGAAGAGAAGAAAAAGCCCCAAGGACCATTACACAAGGAAAGTACCCATTTGCAAGGGTCTAGGGACTCATTTGCAAGGCATCCAAGGACCTGATTGCAACAATCTTGGAATTGACTTGCACTTTGTAAATATATATGCTTTGGTTCTGAACAAGGTTTTTATTGCACATTCTTATTCTAATAACCTCAATAACCAATTATTTTGTGCTTAATCACATTCATGTCTAATTCTATTATTTTGTTAAGCATTAGATGATTGATTATTCTCTTCACTTAAGGTTAGACTTAATTTATTCATTCATAAATTTGGTGTGATTTTAGCTTATTTTATTCATCTCTAAAAGAAATTTAACCCAGAACCAAAGTGCATCAAAAATATCTGTGAAGAATTATATAGTGATAAGTTGCGCACATATTACTCCCAGAGATGGCCTCGGAATACACTGTTTTTCGAGAATATAACTTTTAAATATTAATTGCACTTTTATCTTCTATATTACCACATATCTATTTTTAAAACCATGGTAGAAGCATGTTAACACCTCTTAACACCATTTCTTGATCTTCCCAAGTAATGATGTTGCATCCCAACCTTACATCCTACTACCCTAAGGTCGCCCCCTTCCAACCCCGCTACCCAGTGTTGCCAATCCTTAATGTTCCCTCCCTCCACTCACCATTATTGTTATTACTTCCTCATTGATGCTACTAATCAACTCTTGAATCCTCCCTCCCTTCATTGTTACTATTAGTCTCCCTTCCTCCCTTCAAATACATTGCTTTTCATCGCCTCCCTTCTCCTCTCATCAATTGCCACCACTCATGCCTCCTCCTAATGATGCCTTCCTACCTCTCACCATGCTAAAAGAAGGTTAGCTATCCAACACCATCTGGGTCAAGCAGTAGCAATGAAGGTGACTTTTTTTTCCCTTTTGATTTTTCCCTAGTGTGATTAACCTTTAGTTCTCTCTCCTCTTCCTTTTTAATGGATTTTAGGTTGCACAGGTTCAATAAAAGCAACAACAAAACTATTTTTCTTTAATAGATAAAGATGATTTTCCATATCCTCATAATATTGTAATTTCACAAAAGGGAGAGAAATGAAAAATGGAGCAATCCATCAGTAATCAAGGTAATTACTTACACAATCTACGTAGATAATTTGATTAAGGCAGTACTAATTTGTTCAAATTTTAAGGAAATTTTAATTTTCTAAGTTGCCAAATGTGTTTAATCATTGTTCCATCAGGTTCTAAATTGTCCTATGAAAAACATTCCTTTTGGATGCAAAACATGATATGTTCATTTTCACTAATCTAATGGCCACAAGTGATTTGCATTAATGTCTTTTTTATCTACAGCATGGAAGGATATTGAATAATATGACATCCAAATCCAAATTCATTATTTACGTGTGCTTTATATATTATCCAGAGAAATAGAAAATTCAGACAATATATTACCTTTTGAATTCTTTGTTTTTATACCTTTAGATAAAATTTCATTTCAAAAACAATTAATTCTTGGGTCGACTTGGCCTGGCTAGACCCATTATGGTTAGAGCTATTGATTTTGACCTATAGCCAACTCGATTCTAGCCCCCACCACCGATCCCCCTCGGGCCAACACACACGTGAATGAAATCATCCATTCAAAGGAGAAGAAACACATACAACTAGGATGCAACCCCAATCAAGGAGAAAGAAGGGAGAAGTGAAATTTGACACTCTCAAGGGAGGGGAAGGTTGCTCCCCATTTCAATGGGGGAACACCTTAAAACCATAACAAAAGAAAAATACAATAAACAACAAAGAAGTGTTCAAGAAGATATATCTAGTCGTGCTCTCATAGCACCTAGAAGAGCAGTGACTACAAGCTCATAGATCGATAGTGCCACCAGGTATGAAACATGGATATAAGAAACGATCCGTGCAACAAGAAACCCAATGGAAGTTGGAACCCGAAATAAGTCGGGCACAATCTCGATCGAAAAAGCAGGTGTCACATGTGATCCCCTGCAGCAAACAAAAACACAACAACGTTTGAGGACCCGATGATCGGAGCGGAAGTCGCGATGGGGGCATCTCGTCCTAGCTTCCCACTGCAACTTCATTACAGAAAGTGCGTCAAAAGAGATCGAGCAGCCACTATGAGGAATTCGAACCCATCTAACACGAGGGGGAGGAGAGGCAGCCGCCTGGCCAACCCAACAGCCGAGATCGAAGACGACTAGGGCCAACGCACAAGTACTCACGAGTTGTTCAACTATCTTTTTTTTTCCGATCGTAAAGCCAAGATACAATGTTTCGAGATCAGAAATAAGTGCAACACTGGAGGTGTGGATAAACTAACACCCTAAACCAAAAATCCATTTAATTTAATTACTTAATTTCACACTAGTTCTTTACCTAAACAAACAAAAAAAAAAAGTTATCCTAAACTAGCTAGAATAGGTTCATTTTTCCTTCACCCTCGTTCCCCTTCTCAAACAACCCCTTGGAAGCACGCTTTGAGACTAACTCGAGTTCTTTTCTTGTGGGCATATGTGATGCGGAAGGTGACATTTTATATTGCAAGATTTTTGCTATAAATAAGTGATATACAAATGAAGGATAAGTGCATGCCTTAGTTTAAGGTACACATTGTATGGTACAACCAAACAATTTCCTCCACTTATACCACCTATCAACTTATTTAGGCCTTGACTTATTTATTACTAAGAAATGTTCCCTAAAGTTAATTTGCTGGATCTTAACATAAAATGCACCAAGCAATTACAGCCCCTTCATGGGCTATGTAACACCTTGAGAGAGAGCCCCAACCTCTCCCCAAGGATGGTGTGAGGGCCTTTTCTAACCTTCTCCCCTTAGCCACTCGTATTGCCTCTCAGTCGTTTGAACCTCCTGCTATGCCCGGTAGGGGGTCCCCTCCTCCCTTTGCCCTCATCGTCTACTCTAGACCCCCCTTTCGCTCCCCCTTGGCCTTTCTCTCATCATTGACATTGGTTTCACCTCTCTCTCTTTGGAGAGACGGCTGAGCTACGGCTACTTAGAGAATTATCTTGGGTTTCCATGATCATCCACTCCCACAACCACCATGCTCCTTAGTGATGTTGTAAATGAACATGCATGAGATCTCGACCTTCCAGATATAACCATACATATCTAGGATTGACATCTCCAAACTTTTGATGCCATCATGCCATTGTGCTTTCCTCGAAGGCTTCCCAGGTTTGGTTCTTTTGTGTATGGCATTTGGCAAAATCCATTTTGTACACCAATTATTATGAGGCATGTATTGTACTTATAATAATCAACTTTCTCTACCCTTAGTCGAAAACTTTTCACCTTCATCGATGGGTGCTTCTCTTGGTTGTAGCTAGTGACCATTTCTGTCATCTTTTGTTTTTCTCAATGTATGTTTTCTCTTGCCTTTACAATATATATATTCCTCCTTGGGATGAATTTTTTTATTTTTCTTCGATTAAGTTGGCGATATATATATATATATATAGGAAAAGTATCTTTTGAGCACTGTACTCAAAAGATTAAAAATGATCACTCAATGTATGTCATAAGATTCTACACATCATTTCTTAAATCCATATCCCCTTCTCTACGATGGTATTAGAAACCACCAGTTACAATCGTAGTGGTTTCCTTCTTTTATAGAAATTAAAAATTTAGGAGCTAATTAATTTAATTTCCATATTTTGAGCGATATTATCTGAAGTAACATGCTTGCCATAACAAACATTAAACTTGATATTTGTTTCTCTTTTATTCACCGTTTACATATGTGAAGCAAATGGAGAAATCGTTGTTATCGTTGAAGAAGCCTCACTAATCATATCGAGACCTTGTTAATCTTGTGCAGCCGATCTCGACACACAGGTTATATTCTGTACATGTAGTATTACATATGTTTGTATTCATAATAGTATTGTACACAACTTCTTGTATAATTTGATTATGTTCACGTTGGTTTATTTCTTGTTGTTAGGATAAATGTATCGCACGAATTTATGCGATAATATGGATGGATCAGTTGTCTCTGTAGACTCTACGGTAGGTATTTTTGTATGGATGATTATGATTCTTTAAGGAGGTTGTAAATATGTACTTGATGTATCTAGATATTCCAGAGTAATCATGTTATGCTGAAAGTTTATTACATTCCAGGATATTTAGAAAACACAACGAAGCATGTCCACTTTCCATCACAATAATATTACGACTTGATGGCCACTGATAGTTGTATTATGGATGTTGTAATACATTAAGTGTTCTTTAGAACAAAAGTTGTAATACGATCAATTAACGCTATTTTTCATGCTCTCAACAATTGGATAGCTGTACTACAATTGTTGTAATACAACAAGCTTTAATACAACCGACACTGATATAGGATAGGTTTACGCTTTTGACAATACAATCGGATAGTTGTAAAATAACCATTGTAACACAATAAGTTGTAAAACAACAGACTCCAATGTAGTGAGGTTTTACGCAACCAGTAATACAATCGAATAGTGTTTACGCACTGGATCGGGGTTTTAAAATCGCTTCGTTGTAATATAGCTGAAAATAGCATGTCAACAAATACAATTTATAGCTCGAAGAAATTCGAGGTCGAACGCAGGGAGCAAGTGTTGCAATAAATCTCAAACTTGCAATTCTATCACAAAATATCAATATATGATGAAATCTCTAAGCTCAAATGATATGTATATATGAACAAATGTTGATAGTGCAAAAAGATTAAGGTAAAATGGTGATTTGAAATATCAAATATCTCAAGAGTATCAATCAACTTTAATCCACGTAGGATAAGTGCACAATGCACTTAGAACTAGCAACACAGAGGCAAGGCCTCTCTTTCTCAAACCTTAGGCTCAAGGGAAAGCACATCATAGAGCTCAGCACCAACACCAGCAGAGGCAAAGGCCTCCCTCAGAAATCACTAAGTGTCGAGAGGTGGGCAGTAGAGCAAAACCCCCCTTCCCTCTCTCTCTTTTCCTCTTCCTTTCCCTTTCTTTCTCTTCTCTCAGAGACAATTGGATCCAGGTATATGGGTAAGCGAGCTAGAGCCCAGACCCGCATGGCGTGGCCGCGGGCGAGGGCATGCGTAGGGCACGTGTGAGGGAACCTCACCCCATGCTACTGAGGCAACGAGGCAGAGAGCGAAAAACAATTTATGTCGTGCGGAGGGTTCTGAAGTTTCCGATGTGGGACTATGTGTTCCACTCCCTTTGCATGTCAGCTGCAGTGTGGCGTCTTCGTTGAATTGGGGAGTAGCAACTGCTGGGGTCTGTAATTCCCTACGGGAGGAGGTGAGATATGTGTGACGTATAAAATGTGGAATCAAAATGAAAACAATCTCACAAAAATAAACAATCACACAATAGGCATAAGTGATTTTTAGGTGGAAACTCAAACCGGGTAAAAACCACCACCTAACTTTTTCGAGTTAGGATTTCCCGATCGACAAAGTCAATCAAATCAACTAACATACTACTTTAACGAGGGTAGTACAACTTCAATTACAACCATGCTACGAGTACGAGGGTAGCGTTCCTCAACCCTTCCTTTTCATAAGGAGGATTTTGTCTCACAAAGGAGACGGGAATTCACAATGTGAATACCCAACACAATTACAAAGATAAATTACAGAAGAACCTATAGAGCTAACAAAGATTAACCTAGCTACTATAGATAAAGATACTTCCCTTTGTTAGAAGTGCGTCAACGAAAGACGTGGATGTGTGAACCATGCTGTAGTGCTTTGTCGCTCTCGTAATCACGGAGGGAGAGCAGGTGTGCAACTGGATTGAAGCTCTCTAGATTTGGAATGGCAAAATGGAGAGCAAGATCTTCTTCTATTTCACTTGGACACAAAAGATGTGGAAATGCTGTCTTGGTGTTTGTATGCAAGGCAAGGGTCCTCTATTTATAGAGGACCTAGGAAGGCTTTGGAAGCCCTTAGAAAGCTTTCATAGCCATTGGGGTTGAACCCAAGGCAAAACAGGCCGTAATCAGAATCATTTATGATTCTGACAGGGTCAGCAAACGTCTGGTCCAGGCATCAGACATTTGGAAAACTAGTTTAAGACGTCTGGGAACTAAGTCAGACGTCTGATTCTAGGCGGGTTTCCTTCCTGACTTTCATCAGACCTAAACAGGGTTCTAGTGTATAACCATCAGACGATGTACAGGACATCTGACACTAGGTCTAAACGTCTGGAAACCTATTGTACTACGGGAATGAATTCCCAAGATAGGTTAACGGCTAAGAAATCTGACAAAGGTGATTGCAGGTCAGCCAAGGCTCAACGGTCACATATCAGACGTCTGAGGTCCTCTACGGACGTCTGATAGAAGCCTAACGGTTATATTCCTCAAATTCTATTTTGTTTGTCAACGTTTCACTAATTGGACGTTTGGCACAACTATGAGACATCTTCTAAGAAGTCTGGACTAAGGTCTGGTCGTCTGATTTCATCAGACAGAACCTACGAAGTCCAGCCTAAGTCATTGGACGTCTGAGTCAATAATCAAACATCTTAAAAGTCACTATTAGACATCTGATTAGGCTGTTAGAACCTTATTTTGATTTTCTAAGTTCTCTACAGAAAACCTAAGTATCCTAGGGTTGTGCAAGGGTTCCTAGGACTACTTTAAAGGATACTTTGAGGCTCATTAACAAGTAATCTAAGAAAGAAATAAAGAGCAAAAATAAAGTACAATGAAACAAGAAAGGAAATCTATCATATTCTTCATCTCCTTCATTCTTCAAGCTTTCGCTCCTCACGAAGGTCCTCCTCTGTCAAGCTCTTCCAATCTACCATGGATGCAAGTTCAAACTCCGTCTAAAACACATCTCCATTTGCAAATATCCTGAAATCTAAGACTTCAAATGCAAATGTTAAATAACACGTGTTTTGTTATCATCAAAATAAATGATTATGGTGCTCTAGCACCAATAATCTCCCCCTTTTTGATGATGAAAAAATCATACATAAAGTTCTCCCCCTTTTTGACATTATCAAAAAGGTGTTATAATTTTTAATTATCCTAAACTGCCCCTTGAAACATGCTCTTCTAATTTCATCTTTTCATAAAAATAAGATAACTATGTTATTACCTCCCCCTTTCTAAAGGAAATATAGCTAACTTAAAAAGTTCTCCCCCTTAATGATTGACAAAAAGCTCATTTATTTTAACTCCCTCTATCTATAAGCTAATGATAAAAATATAGGGTTAAGGGTTACCTCACCTACCATGGCTAGTAGAATGGCCTAAATTGAGGTGGATGCAAGACCGAATGGGGCTCCCATCCGTAGCTTGGAGGTTCGAGCATTGGCGTCAGTCTCCAATTGGGCGGTCGATGTATGGTGATTCGATCATTTATTTGTTGTCTTGTTGGTCTTCTCATCCTCCTCCTTTGTCTACTCCTTGATCCTCCCAACTCGAGTTGACCATTTTTGAGCTTGTAGGTCCAGTCCTTTGTGCTGTAATCTTTATGACCTACAAAATAAAATTCTAGCTCTTTCCTTGGTATCCATATTAATTTGGATTCGATTTTGTTAGCGGGTCTCCCTGGGGGAGATCCTTTCTCAACCTTAGGGCTAGATAAATTTTCTACTCTATTGATCAAATTATTTGATTTCTCCCTAAGACATGCAAGTTCATATTCAATAGCATGCATATTGGTTTTTAAGCTAGAAATTTCTATTTTTAAACTTGTGTTTTCCTTAATCAATTTATTATTTTCATTGATTAAGTCTCTATTTTCTAATAACAAACTATTATCCTTAGGATTAGCTTCCAGATCCTTGAGTTTTATTTCTAACCTTTCATTTTCATTTTTAAGAAAATTAAGATTCTTTTTAATGTTTTTATTTTCTATCTTCAAAGACTTACTAATTTCAAAAAGCTCATTAAAGGCATCTTGTAAATCGGAATATACCTCATTGTCGGAGTCGCTTTTGTTGTCGCCCGTTATCGCCATGAAACCCATGTTGGTGATTTCTTCCTCGGGATTCTCCTCTTCTTCCTCCGAGCTCGAGTCGTCCCAAGTTGCTTGGAATGTCTTCTTCTTGTATTTCTTCTCCTCCTCCTTTTTGAGAAGAGGGCATTATGATCGTAGATGACCCTTTTCGTTGCAATGGTAGCAACGTCTTGAGCTGCTTTGCTCCTTTTCTTTCTTTTCTCTCTTGGAATCCCTATAAAACTTGGAAAACTTTTTAAGTAAAAATTTAAAATCTTCCTCATCAGAACTTACCTCGCTATCCGACACGGCTTTGAATGCGAGGGTCTTCTTCGATTTTGGCTTTGGTGTATCCTTCTTCTTCTGCTTCAGCTTTGTCTCATAGGCCATTAGATTGCCTAGGAGATCCTCCATGTTGAGCTCCTCCACCTCGTTCGCCTCTTCAATAGCGGTGACCTTCTGTTCCCATTCCGGTCTGAGGGAACGAAGAAGCTTCCCTTGAAGCTCCCCCTTAAGAAGCTCTTTCCTAATGTCTTAAGATTATTTACTATGAGAGTGAACCTAATGTTCATCTCACTCAAAGACCCATTAGCTTTCATAGAAAAAGACTCAAATTCTTGTGAAAGTAAATTGAGTTTAAAAGTCTTTACTTTAGAGGTGCCCTCATGAGTTACCTCGAGTGTGTGCCAAATCTCGTATGCGGTGGCGCATTGCGAGATTTTGTTGAACTCCTCTGGGCCGAGCGCACAATACAATGCGTTCATCATCTTCACGTTGAGTGAGAGTTCCCAGATCTGCTACTACGAGTATCCTGCAGCAGGTCTCTCTGGGATGTTGAATGGCGTCTCGCATTTGGCCCAGATGGTGAAGTTGTTGGCTTATAGCCAAGTCTTCATACACAGCTTCCAGTACGGGTAGTTGTTCCCATCAAAGAATGGCAGTCTAGTGGTAGACAACCCCTCCAAAATCCTCGTCATGGAATTGCTCCCCTCCATAGGATCTTCCGTGGATATTACTCCTAGAAAGTGGAAACCTGCTCTGATATTAATTGTAATTCCCTACTAGAGGGGGTGAGATATGCGTGACGTATAAAATACGGAATCAAAATGAAAACAATCTTACAAAAATAAGCAATCACACAATAGGCACAAGTGATTTTTAGGTGAAAATCCAAATCGAGTAAAAACTACCACCTAACTCTTTCGAGTTAGGATTTCTAGATCGACAAAGTTAATCAAATCCACTAACGTACTACTTTAATGAGGGTAATACTATCTCAATTACAACCACGCTATGAGTACGAGAGTAGCGTTCCTCAACCCCTCCTTTTCACAAGGAGGATTTTGTCTCACGAAGGAAACAGGAATTCGCAATGCGAATACCCAACACATGTACAAAGATAACTTACAAAAGAACCTATGGAGCCAACAAAGATTAACCTAGCTACTCTAAGCAAAGATACTTCCCTTTGTTGGAAGTGCGTCGACGAAAGACACGGATGCGTGAACCATGTTGCAACGCTTTGTCGCTCTGGTAATCGCGAAGGGAGAGCGGGTACGCAACTGGATTAAAGCTCTGTAGATTTGGAATGGCACAATGGATAGCAAGATCTTCTATTTCACTTGGACACAAAAGATGTGGAAATGCTGTCTTGGTGTTTATATGCAAGGCAAGGGTCCTCCTCTATTTATAGAGGGCCTAGGAAGGCTTTGGAAGCCCTTAAAAAGCTTCCATAGTCGTTGGGGTTGAACCCAAGGCAAATTAGGCCGTAATCAGAATTATTTATGATTCTGACAAGGTCATCAGACATCTGGTCCAGGCATCAGATGTCTGGAAAACTAGTTTAAGATGTCTGGGAACTAAGTCAGACGGCTGGTTCTAGGCGAATTTCCTTCCTGACTTTCATCAGACCTAAATAGGGTTCTAGTATATAACCATCAGACGACGTACAAGACGTTTGACACTAGGTCTGGATGTCTGGAAACCTATTGTACTATGGGAATGGATTCCCAAGATAGGTTAACAGCTAGGAAATCTGACAAAGGTGATTTTGGGTTAGCCGAGGCTCAACGGTCACATATTAGATGTCTGGGGTCCTCTACGGTTGTCTGATTTCATCAGACATAACTTACGAACTTCAGCCTAAGTTATTGGACGTCTGTGTCAACAGTCAGACATCTTAAAAGTTACTATCAGATGTCTGATTTCCAGATTAGACATCTAATTAGGCTGTTAGAACCCTATTTTGGTTTTTTAAGTTCTCTACAGAAAACCTAAGTATCCTAGGGTTGTGCAAGGGTTCTTAGGATTACTTTTAAGGGTACTTTGAGGCTCTTTAACAAGCAATCTATGAAAGAAATAAAGAGAAAAAATAAAGTACAATGAAATAAGAAAGGAAATCTATCCTATTCTTCATCTCCTTTCTTCTTCAAGCTTTTGCTCCTCGCAAAGCTCCTTCTCCTCTATCAAGCTCTTCCAATTCACCATGGATGTGAGCTCGAACTCCATTTAAAACATGTCTCAATTTGCAAATAACCTGAAATCTAAGACTTCAAATGCAAATGTTAAATAACACATGTTTTGTTATCATCAAAATAAATCATCGTGGTGCTCTAGTACCAACAGGGTCCTCAATTGAGGACCTGGTGACCCTCCTGGAAGTAGTCTACGTCGCCTGAGCATGGAGGCGGGGAAGAACTTGGCTTGAACACGGTGACTCTGGTCGGAGAAGATGGTAGCAACAACAACCGTCCAACTGAGCACCTGAAATAGGAAATACAGGCTAAATGCCCCAATTAGTACGTTCAAAAGGTTTACCTGAGGGTGGCGAACGTGATGGTGGTCGTGGTGGTGCATGTGAGTGAGTAAGGCGGTGTGTCAAGGTCAAGGAAGGTGTGCGAAGGAGGTGGAGTTCGGTAGGCGGTTAGGGCAAGCAAACCCCTCAATTTCTTGCGGGGTTTTACTCGTGTGGATGAGGTGAAGCTTTTGTGATAGGTGGCGAGGCTTATGGTGTAGTGTAGTAGGCAGAGAGCCTCGCTGGAGTGGTTGACGGAGTCGGAGAAGACGGAGATGGATATGAGTGGTTGGCAGTTGCATATGTGTTGTGAGTGAGGGAGAGAGAAGTAGAGTAAAAGAGGAAGACGTAGAGGACCTTAGGAGCGGGGGAGATAGGCTGAGGGCTCCGGTTGTGGTTGACCAAAGCTGGAGAAGATGGAGGCGACGACGAAGCGACGACGGCGATTGAGGTAGAAGAACGACCTCCCTTTGACCGAAGAGGTGCACGAGGATGAGGGGAAAAAGATAGGCCATCCAATTTGATGGTTGGACGGTCGAAAGAGGGGGATCGATGGTGGTTGTTGGAGAAAAATCTGAAGGAGGTCGAAGAGGGAGGAGAAGAGGGTTTCTTAAGCCAAGACTTGCTAAGGAGCTCGGGTTCTGGTGTCTGCTCCTTTTATAGGTATGGGAAGGGGTTTAAGGCTTGGAGACCAAGCTTCCAAGCTTGGTAGGCTTGCTGGCGAATGATACCCACATCTCTCATGCGTTCGCATGAGAGATTGGGAAAGAATTAAAGCTTTCGAATAGGTTTGAAAGGAAGGTAATTACTTGACGAATCTCCCTTTCAATTTTGAAAGCGATTCGTTAAGTGATCACCACGTTCTTGCCATATAAAGCTGGTCGGAGTAGGATTCTTTCATGAAAATGGTGGAAGGACCTATTTGCAAAGAGTGACGACAAAGATAGGGGCATTTTGTAATAAATTCAAAAGCTGAGGGGTTATTTGGGATAATAAGAGTTAGACTTGGACCAATATGCAAACTAGGTTGAAATGATCTCAAATTAGGCTCAAATTTTGATACGAACTTAATTTGAACCCAAGAAATCTAATGGTGAAGTTTGATTTTGGTTTTAACCTCGTTTGACTGGATAATTTATGTAAAAACTTAAATTAGGGCAATAGTCTGTCTGTGACTCTGATTTAGGTCAAAACAGGTTCTGATGGTCAATTCAAAGATGCTAAACCCTAGAGAATATTTTTATATAAATTTTAGAGGATTTATGTGAATTTTATTTTGACCAAAACCTTAGTTAATTAAGCAGGTCTATTTTTTAGATTTCAGATGTCATTTAATTCTTAAAATGCATGAAAACTCATTTCTGTCTACATGAACCCACCTATTAAACATTGATGACTAAATGACTTTTAATAAACCCCTGGCATACCCCGTGGTTATTCTGTGTTTGTGATAAGATGGTAAAATTACAGAAATAACCCTATTTTTATCTTTTCTTCTTAAAACAACTTACCTTGCTTTAGAGACCTTCTAACTAATATGCAGAAGCTTTTATTGACTTTATCAGACCAAATTGAGTTAATTATGGCTTATGATGGTGTTCTCATTAGATAGTCGTAATACAATACATGGAGACAATAGGTTGCAACACTACCCAGCTCTTATGTGTGTCGTATTATGCTTCATGCAATACAATTAGACGGTTGTATTATAGGCATTGTGCAATACTCAAAGAATTCTGTAATACATACTAGTTTCAATCAATGTTGTAATACATGAAGTAGAACACTAAACAATTTCGATATACTATAATACAATAATTGTGCCAGCAATTCAACATTTGTTTTGTATCAAATTTCATTTGGTTTCAGATTTAGTAGAGGGGTTTAGTAAACCAAAATCAAATAAGATGGATGATTCGTATGTGATAGCTAGTATGTTTAGAATGTATTCCTTTATATTAAAATGATCTATCAATGATTGTTGCATCAATGTAGATGCAAATTTATGTTTATAAACAATAAAACTGAAGTTTTTTATTCCTCCATGTTCCTAGCCTGCAAGAATGCAGTCATTGGAGTCAATGAAAGCCTTGAGAATGAGATAGATGTGGAGAATGATCTGGAGGACATAACTCCAAGGGTGGGAATGTTGTTCGACTCCGTATCGGAAGTTAAAAATTTCTATGAAAAATTTGCAATTGCTAGAGGGTTTTCCATACGCAAGAGCAGCACAAAATTATTAATTGACAGATCATCCAAAGAAAAACATTTATCATATAAGTTTGTGTGTTCCTCTGATGGTGTCTATGAGAAGTCTGAGTTGGCACAAACCAACAAGGGTCCATCATTTTCCGACCCACTTCCGAAGTCAACATCACCATCTACAAGGATCTTTAAAAAGAGATATGGATCCATTAGGACATGATGTATGGCTAAACTGACGATCAAGTTCATTACACACAATAATAAATGGGAAATTAAGAAATTCATAGACGACCACAACCATCTGATATCGTCGACAAGTAAGAGGAGGTATTTGAAACCTATTAAGAAGATCAGTGATCACTCAAAGGTAATACTTGAAATGCTTTCTGATGTGGACATTCCAGCAAGTAAGCAGGTAGCCTTTCTACAGAATCATGTTGGTCTTGATGACAGGCTTGCTAATAGTGTTAGGGATATATACAACTTGAAAAGGGACGAAAGGAAAAAGATTTCAGGACACGATGCTCAGCTCCTTATTGACCACTTCCACTTTTGCAAATCCAAAATCCCTGAATTTTTTTTTGCATACATGGTTGACAATAAACAATGCCTCACACATTGCATGTGGTTGGATCTTGTCTGTCTAGAGGACTACAAATTATTTGGTGATGTTTTATCATTCGACACAACGTATAATATAAACTAATATCTGCCACATTCTGCGGCGTCAATCATCACAAGAAAATGGTGATATTTGGCAATGGCCTTCTAATGAATGAGTCGAAGGATTCATTTGTATGGCTTTTGAATAGTTTTCTTGATGCTGTTGGTACACATCCATCTTCCATTGTTACAGATCAGGACACATCAATATCATATGCAGTTGCAACTTACTTTCCAAATTCAGTACATAGATTTTGTTGTTGGTATATTGTAAACAAGTTTAGCAGCAAGATAGGATTTGCTTCTAGGGGGACTTGCGATAAGTGAGCTCAGTGACTTAATATGGCACTCTCAAAGTGTTGAGGAGTTTGAGGAACGTTGGTATATCATTTTACAGATGATAAACCTTTCGGATCACAAATGGTTAAAGTCTATATTTGAAATGAGGGAGAGATGGGTCCTTGTTTACATGTGTAATCATTTTTTTGTAGGTTTGAAGACAACACTGAGAAGTGAAAGCCTTCATTCCTTCTTAAACAGTGCCATCACCAAACAAAACACATTATATGAATTTATATGTAGATTTCAAAATGCTTTAAACAGGTTGAAGGAGAACGAGAATTCACTTGACAATGACACAGTGATGCGTCGTCCAATCCTGCAAACATCATGGAATGTGGAGTAGCAGCTTTCAGAGGTATTTACAAAAACTGTATTCTATGAGGTTCAGAAGTAGATTACGCACTGTCTGATATTAAATGTTGTCGATCTATCTGTTGAGGAACCTGGATCTAAATATAGAATATTTAGCATTGGTTCTTTTGAAGATAAAAATGATGTCACTTTATGTACTGGAGATAATATCTTCCGTTGCAATTGTAGGTTCATGGACCTCGTTGGTTTACAGTGCAAACATATTTTTGCCGTTTTGAAATATAGGAACATTCGCATCCTTAAGGATTCATATATTATGGATAGATGGAAAAGCAACCTAAAGAAATCGGGAAACTACTTGTTATACATAGCCATGGGTCGCAATGACGATGCCAAGGAGCTATACCAAATGTGTTCGTCCCTAACGAATGAAGCATTGAAATATGATGACACAATAGAGGTTGCGAAGTCTCACTTATCAACGGCAATTTTAGCAATGAAGAATATTATCAATGCGAAGATTTGTATTAATGAAGAATCACCTAGAAGGTCAAAATGTAGTTATGCCAGTGTTGGCACCTCCATCAAAAAACCACAAGTTGCAAGGACAAAAGGAAGTGGGAAAAATGGGAGGTCAAAATTAAGAAGCAATTGTTTGAAAGCTACATACGAGAACAAATAATCAAAAGGTTGGCAGTGCAAACTATGTTTGAAATTCAACGTCGGCCATGACTCAAGGAATTGTCCGAATATGACATCATCATTTGATATTCCCATATCGAGGTATCTTTAGCTTATGTAATTTATTACTAATTAAATATTAATTATATTGATAACATTTTTCTTTTATGCTAACTTTTCTCCTTTGTATTGATGTTATGCAGGTCACATTCTATTGAGGACGTTACTTCTGGAAGCACATGAAAGATTGTAGTCTTAATTTGTTTTATACATTTTCTTACCTGTGTTAGCCGACATTTCTGATTGATTGTCCTTATGTTTATATTTGGAATTTATGTTATAAATTATATGAATTTGGATATGCATTTCAGTTTATTCCATAATATCATTCAGTTTGTTATTAGGGATGCTTGTGTTTTTTGTGTAATTTTTTGGGAGAATAAATGAGTGTATGAAGTTGTTAGTTCATGCGGGATTTATGTATCTAAACTTACCCTATAATCCCTGAATGATTACTATTTGAAGAATTTCGCATTACAACAATTACTCAAAGCTCTCTCTACAGCTTCAAACATTTACGCTTTCAATACGGCAAATGTTATACATTATAACAATGCAACACGTTTGGTATTTTAGTATAGAACAACATCTAATTCAAAGGTTAAAAACACTTTTTGCTATAAAATTATAAGCAAGTTGTTCTTGTGAAGATGTTCAACATGAACAGAATGCTTCAAAACAATCAGAAATCTTCACCATGTCTACTTTATATGCTAAGTAGGAAGACCAACATACTAGAGATTGTTCAAGTCATTGAGAATAACATATACATATCTAATTCACCAACACAAGAAACCTTGAATATTCACTTCTAACCTCCTTTCTTCTTTAACATCTTGACAAATGGATTTATTTCTTCATGCTTTCCATCGTCACCGCAATTCAAAAGTGTAGCAGCTATTTGTGCTATGAACTTTGGTATATTTGTGAAGCCATTATTTTTTCCTGCACAAATGTAATTCATGTAATTTATGACATAGATGCCACAATCTACACTTATATCTGATTGCATCGGTACATTCTTGACACAAAGCATCTTCTAATTCCTGAAATTCTCTATAGGGAATTTATTTGTAAAAAACTTCCCAACAAGATCCTTCTGCAGAAAATAAACTTATGGTTAGCATCATGCTATTCACGAGTTTCAATAAACTATGCATTTTTACTTGCAGTTGTATTATAGTATACTTTTTACAAAATAAAAAAACTCACATAATCACGTATTAGCACATTTAAGCTTTTATTATGTTCATATTGTTAGAATTGCGAATTTTATTCACCAATTTGCCTATGCTTGTGCATTTGTTTACCATAGTTTTTGTAATATGTCTGCTGTAATATAGCACGATGGAAGATTTGTTCTACAGAGATTATATTACATATTTGGTTATACAACACAATCAATCCTATGATCAACACAATTTCCAATATATACCGTGTAGTACAACACAACACACTATGTACCTTTTATATAAACATCTATATACTTAGATACTACTTTTGTATGTTCAAAATTTGCATTAATCATTTCATTCTTTTTTGTTAGTTTTGTATTTGTAATACAACTTACAGAAAGTTTATGATCTTCTATTGCAACATATTTAGTTATATAGTTTTGAAACTAATATCATTTTAATTTAGAAGATATGTTAGTTTTTTGTTTACCCATCGCAGCAATTCTAATTTGCTCCTCCTGTCATATCCCATGGAGTCGTAGGAATAGAACATCTTTGATAACATGCCTCTAGCAGTAACTAGTGCCTGGGTAGGTGTATTGGGAAGAATACCTTCTTAATATTTGTAAGGGTACTTGACCTTGCATCAAATATTTGTTGAAGGTTTTTATCCTCATCTTTAGTCATACTCCCAACTTTGTTTAATTTCTAATTAAGCTCTGAAAGTATAAAACACAAATCGTTTTTTTTCTTCAAAAGAAAGTTACGTTACGTATACGTTGTAATCATATTCTACGTATAAGGAATATTCCATCACTATCAACGATGCAAAGATGTACGAAGCTTCACTGCCATGAAATACTGAATGTTTGAAGAACAACACATCCATATAGGCATCTATTATCTATAGGAATTTTTGCAAAAGTTAAATAAAAAAAAAGATTAGTAATCCATGGTGGTATTTCTATTTATGACTCATTGTATTTTTTATGAGAGATGTGTATACCGTATCTTCTGTCATCCCACCATAAAGGAGGTTGTATATGTGCTACCTAGCGCAGAAGTTATCTAATGGTGTGCGATAATTCTTGTTGTAGCTACATGTTGGATCACACATTTGTTAATATATTCACAAAAATAATATGTTACTAAATGTTTATGTTTAAATTTGCCATACTTACTTGTCACGCAGATCTCACAGGAACCATTGTATTATTTTATTTTCTTCGTCAGCAATACTGTCACGCCCCATGTAATCATCCCTTGGTTCACACAAGTACTGCAAAACTAGAATTTTTGAATGTTACTATGTATTTCAAGCACCTATAACCTTAAGTTTGAGTAATGAATGATACTCACAGCGTTACTATCAACATTTGTATTTATAGGCAGGGTTGTTGCATCTTGTACCCCTTGATCATGCTTATCTTTCCTACGACCACTTTTCATAGTAGATGGTGCACACCTTCCTTTAACAACTTCACTCTCCACATTTTCCTCACCCTCTCCTTTCTTGGTCACACCTTCACAATCATCATTATGTACCTTGTTTTCTTCACCACTTGTCTTCCACTTCTTTCTCCCTATTTTCACTTTTTTGTCACTACATGCACTTTCCGTCTTCTCAATTTCCTTCTTCCCCTCATTCCCCCTTTTTTTTACCCTTCTCACCATTGAACTTGGGGTTTTACTCGTCTTCTCTTTGTTCTCAGTGGTACTTATGCCATTCTTGTCACCAACAGACTTGTCACATGACTTTCTCCTATTGTCTCGTCTACTGCTATAGATTTGTCTTTCTGCAGATCATGTGTCTTTTCTTCAGTCGTAGCAGCAGCATTACAAGCGTCATTCTCAAGTACAAAGTCAATGTTACCTGAAAGCATTAAGTCAAAAGTTGGTAGTTCAATTCTCTCGCATACTGCACCAGCCAAAATTTCTAGACTCTTTTCAAATTCAGCCATCTTACTTATGTCCAATTGAGTAATTTGCTGGCATTCAACATTGTGATCAACCTGCACGGCAACGTCTTTATGATCTGCAGCCACATTCATCTCATTCAATTTTTTTATTTCTTCACGCAGTTCTTCCAATTCTAGTATGTGTACATCATTCCTCTTCTCCAACTCCTCAATTCTTTCACGGCAAACATTTGGTTAGCACTCATTCTCTCGATCTTCAAGAAGATTATTCAGTTGTTGTTCTGTATCCTCTCCAGATAAAACAACAAGTGGCCTTCGATGCATAAAACTTGATGTCTCAAACGTGTCCAACGACAACACGTAGTCATCTGCACCAACCTTGAACACCTCGTTCTTCTTGGGTGTAAACTTTATGCAAACTTGAATTACAAACCCAAAGCACAATTACAATTTCAATTTGTATGATATACAGGACGGGATATTAAATCTACTTTTCACCTCTTTGTCCTTTAAGCTCTCGACCAAGTTTAGGTTCACTATAGTTGATCCCGTCCATTTCCTAATCCTTGGCCTTAGATCCCTACTCGTGTAGGAATCCTTGAAGCAGTTCTCCAACATCCATACTTGATTGATGAGACATATAATCTCGTTATAAAACAAAGCATATTAACATACTGTACCATTAAAACATGCAAAATATATGGAATCAATCAGGAGCCAACATACGTAAAGGCATGATATATAGTCGTTTAGGTATCCCAGCTTTTCACCACCTCCCCCTTTTTTCCGTTCTCTCATTTTGTCCACCACATCATCCATTCTTCAAAGTATTTGTTCTGAGACCACCAACGACTATTTGAAGTACTTGGTATCCTCAAGAGAATCAATGTAATTCATAAGTATTATGGGGAATTTGTATGTGGATCCCGGGAACAAGACAATTGCAAACATGAGACAGATGTGGCAAGTTACGTATATGTATATTGATCGGTCATCATTTCTGAAGTAGTAAGCAGTTAATATTGGTTCCAATATTCTCTTGTCTAATTGCCTCACATTTTTAAGTATGTTTTGTTGGAAGTAGCTACTCCATGGAAGTGATTTCTCATTCATTTTTACTTTATACACTCTTTTTGGTAGTCCAAGTATTATACCTACGTCGTCACATGAGAATTCAATGAGCTTTTTTCCAAGTAAGAATTTCTCACTTCCTTGGTATCTCTCTATAATCCATTATAGCACCCTGTAATTAATCGGTACTTTTGACACTCCAACCTATTTATAGAATGCAGATTTTTCTAGAAGTTCTTGCTGCTTTTCAATGAGTGAAGGCACGTCCATATACTCCTTGAAGTGTAGTATGTAGCAATGGTACTAGACGGACTCTAATTGTAAAATGATGTAAATAATAATAAACACTTTGAATGGCATTGTTAGTTTTTGGTAAGACATGCTTTGCATTCTAAAAGGGTAATTAGTGGGTACTTACACTCGAATCTTTTCGTGTGTTTCTGATCACTGATTGAAACTTCTATTTCTTGGTTTGTATTTGATGTTGTTGCTTTTTTGCATTGCACGTCAGCACTTGCATTGCTTGTTGTCCTGTGCACAGCAGTTTCATTTTGTTGTTGTAATTTGCCCATCTTGCTGGCGAACATTACTTTTTTACTAGTGATGCTTTCCTCTGTTAATGGCAATTGCAATTCAAACATTTTTTAGGCAAACTTATTATATAATATTTATATGTTGTATTACAACAAACATATATCACGACCCCACGTGATAACCAATTTCCATCATCAACACCATGCATCCTTGTGATACTGTAATATGAATCCTGCATATTACAACCCTCAAATTTCAGGCAACCATCTTTTCCTCTGTTAATGGAAAACGCATTTCATACAATTTTTAGGCAACCATAGTCTCCTACTTCCAACCTTGATTTCCTCTAATTTCAATTGCACTTCAAACATTTTTAAGGCAAACAAATAATATGAATTTTTTAAATGTATTACAACATACATGTATCACGTCTGCTGTGTTACAACAAAGGTCCATGATGACACATTGTATCTTTTGCGAAATTGTAATACGATGCTTTCGCACCACAACACATTCGTACTAAATGGGTTTTTCCTTCAAATGAAATGATGCGCCATCGCATTGGTAGAAGTTTCTTTTCAAATATGTTGTTAGTATACACGTCTTTTAAAGAGTTTAATGCTTTTCTAATGGATTCAACTTTAGACATATGCCTTAATGGAACTGCTAATAACACTTTTAACACTAAAATGTTGCAAACAAAAGTACAACCTTTAGCTTGAAAGGTCCGCCTACACAGCAAGGATAAAGCATACACTTTACACTAATCGATATATAAATGGAAAGCGTGATTTTAAAGATTAAGTCGCATTACGACCAAGTTTTAAACCATCTCACTGATTGTGCTGATCATTTGAAATTCAAAATGGCACATACGACCATATGTTATTAGAAGACTAGGGTTTCGTCATTATGCTACGGAATACACTGTAAACATGGTCTATTTTCCCCTGAACCAACTCCATATATCATGAAACATTCTCACGCCCCGACATTCATAGCAGCAGTAATCGGAAAACTTACTTGAATGATCGTTGGATGATGTTAGAACGAGGGTTCTTTCGATCGTCCCCCTCCTCTCCAGTGTAACCTCCAGAAAAAAGAAGTGAGTTAATGTGTCCTGACGCATATATCTTCTTTTTCATTTTAGGCACCCGCTCACGTTATTATTATTTTTTTAAAGATTTTTATTCCGATGTCATCTTACTACGTTTATAATCCATTTTATTACAGCTTTTTCCGCCAACTTGCAATACATCTTTGAAGCTATATTTCTTTGCATTACATCGGGATAACTTTTCGCCTACTAGAAATAATCATTTGAATCCATCGTCTTTCTTCATTTGTTTGTATTGCAGATATCATTCTATGGTAGTTTGAATGCCAATTTTTCACACGATGGCATGCTACAGTCTACATTTGCTGCCATTATGATTACATATTCAATCAACTACGAATACACCATTCATTCAATACATCAATTAGCATCTTACATTACAACAAAAGTATGCACACACTACGACCAGTTTTTCCTATTTTAGTTGTAGTCATACATGTAATGCAGCGTTTTCCATTGTTTGATTCGTCATCTAAACACAGTTGTTACATGTATTAAAAAAAAGTCATCTTCCTATAGTCGCATTTACATTATTTCAAATATTACATTTAAATCAATTTTGTATTACGGTTATTAAATATTTTCATTATATCATTGTCGTACGTTCATAGCAACATAGAATATAATGTGCATATGCTTTTGTTACAACTGCATATTTACTCTAATACAACTTCAATATTCAAATGTTACAACCAATTTTAGCTATCAATACGACATACATTTGGACACGTTACGAACAAAATGCCTTAATTTTAATGGAAGACGTATCTGTACTGCATCGCTTTCCATTGTTGCAATATTCAACAGCATACACTCATCACACGTATTACAAATGACTAAGTCTTCTTATATTAATGTTGTATTTTCACTTGTTCTCTTTTTTTATCTGGATTGTGGATTTTTCTCACTATTAGTTCCTACATTTAGGGAAAATGTGTTAATTAAGGATATCATGAATCTCGTCAATTATTTTATAATTTTGGTATGTGATGGCTTTAATTACCATTTTAAATGCTCTTCTTTGATAGCTGTCCATTTTGTTCACAATATAAAATCACTTTGTTATGAATATTAGTATCTATATCTATTAGATCCCTAGCAATTGGTTGTAGTTTAATGCTTACAAATTGAGAAATAAATACTATGCATATAAGATCTCCCCCCCCCCCTCTCTCTCTATATATATATATAAGGCACCAAGGGTATTTCGATCAGATTAGGGTAGTGGGAGGGACGTTGATTGGGTATACCCATTAAGCCATTGTTGGAAAATCTCTCTCATGCACGTGCTTCCGTCTCTGGTTCTCTCTCCACACTCTCAAATCTCATTCTTTCGGTATCAAAACATGAGTGAATTTAGTTGCAATTCCAAGGAGTCATCCATTTAAATTAAGAAAGTTGGCACCTTAGAACTCCAAGGAACGTAGTTCCAAATTTGGAGCCGCCATTATTCCAAAAAGTTGTACATATTTTTAGCCACGAAGAGGGCTCACCATCTTCACTGATTATGTATTATTAAAATTTTCAGAGTTCCTGAACCAACATGCATAAATCAAGTAGGATGCAAATAAAATAAAAGGTGCATGTACAAAAACATAACATTTGACACATTTCGTAGTGTAAAAAGATACAAATTATTTTCCATCGATATAGAATTGTTACATGATTGTTTTACATTAGTCTAAAATCACTCCATAACTACTTAGAATTATTTTACATCAGCATGAGATCATTTTAATTTATATTGATATATAATGTATAAGAGGTGTAAAATACGTCACATCCTCTAAGTTAAATATTTTACACTAAATACCCATTAGTAGTCTCCCTGTGATTACACCTAGAAAAATCAAGAGAGGAGGTAGCCCGTGACACAAGATAAGATTCCAAGAACATATGATCTATGCAAGTATTCGTGTATCGATCATTGCTCTCCAAGATTGGATTAAGTATTATGAAAGCCAAAACCAAGTGTGTTCTGACATTAAATAGGGTATATTACATGGACTTGTTTCTTTCACTCTAACCTATCGTGGGTCATGCACGAAAGAATGAGGGATATATGATCCCTGAAGAAAGCATAGGCAGCAGAAATGCATATATATACCTGGTATCTTATTAAAATATTAAAAGCACATACTTCAGAAGTTACACAACTATGTATTGTTTCTCCTTTTCTTTTTCCCCACATTCTCCTCGAGGGCTGATTGGTAATTCATATGCAAGTTGGACATGAGTCTAAAATAGGTGAAGCAGTGGACACAACGAGAGATATTATGTTGAAACAAAGGGATGAAACAAGGTGGGGCCCCATGTAAAATGTCAAACTTATCATGAATGACAATAAAGTTTTGTCCACAGCGAATAAGCGGGCCACCTTCATGCCTTTAACACACCCGTGGACCAAACTACTGATTCTCAGTATCCGATGGATCTTGTTAACAGCAACTCATGTGATCTGGAAGAAATTTTCTATATATTGTGGTCCAGATTGAAGCCCTTTGCCACTTGTGCCATTGATAAATGGATACATACTTCACCTCTATCAAGAGAATGTTTGTAGTCTTTTTTTTCTTTCTTTCGATTTGAACAACTTGAAATTTCATTACGAAGAGAAACGTCAAATACAAGCTCCAAATTAAACAAGGGAAATTACAACAACAATAAAAAAAAAAGTTATAGACAATAAAGCCCAAATAATACTGCAACAACTCAACTACTCATGGCAGTGTCGTGTGCGGAGGAATCAAGTAGCAAGGAAATCACCAAGGTAGTACCACCAAATGAGGAAGAAAGCCATCTCAAAGATGTCAGCAAGTGACATCTGAGGAGTCCAGATACACGTGCACCTTCGAAACAACAAAAAAGCAGCACACTACACAAAGACCAATAACCCTAACAAGGGAACATAAACCTAAGAACAAATATCACACAAGAACAATATAAACAAGACAACAATGAGACGGAACAAAAGCACTGACGATGGTGAGAGTGTGGTGGGGCCACAACCAAAATTGATGGAAGAGGTTCTCTTCAAATTCGTTGCAAAGCCATCAATAAAGGAAAGTGGCAATCACCAAGACGCAACTGCAACTACTCTTAGAAAGACCACCGGCCAAGAACGCCAAAGTAGCCGCACTGAACAGGGCCACAGTGAGAGGGCCCAAGCAATTAGAAGCACGTCCAGTTGCCAAAGCTCTACTGCACCACCCACAATAGGAATGAAACCCGCAATCATTTAGCCGAACTGCAAGGGAAGGACACTTCTACTACATAAACATCACAAGGAAGTGAGATATAGGGCGAAGGAGGGCCAGAATTGAGTGTCGGAGAAGGCGAGGGGTCCCTAGCCGGTGTTAATCAGCTGATTGGGGGCCTAATGGCAGCTATGAGTTAGGGCTGGAAAAGCAAGAAATGGAAAGGGCAAAAGAATTTTATTCTAATTTTGCCAACTGTGACGATAAATTTTGTATCTCCCACATAAAGATGTGTAGAGTTGACGTTTTGCAGACAATAAAAGTCTTTTTTCTTGTAGTAATAATAGTAGAAATAAAAATAGAGGAGCTTAGAATCGATATTATCAACATAAATCTAGATTTTCTCCTATTTTCTTGGACTAAATTTTTGATATTTCTAATTTAAATAGTTGAAGACGAATCTAACATGCTTAGAATTAGATATTTTCTTGTAATGCCTTCCCTTTGGATGAGCATGACCCTCCCTATCCCCTCTTTGCATCAAACTCTTAACTTGTCTTTTTTGTTCTTAATACAATTCTTTTGTGTAACCTTCTTGGTGAATGACATTATGGAAGGAAACCCTAGTTGCCGACCTCAATTTAAATCAATTTTTTCCCCTTTATGTTTCACTAAATGTCAAGGAGCAAAATGTTCTATTCTTTTTATGTAAATTTTATTAGCACTTTATTCTGGGTGGCTAGCTCTTATATAAAAATAACAACCACAAAGTTGAAATTCTTATATATATAACCATAATATGTTTTTTCCCATAATCTCATTTACTTTGTTCTATCATTAAGGCCTTGGTTGCATACTTGAGATAGAGGCATCTCATGTACATTATATATAGAGTTTAGTGTTGCACCTCAGTATTCCATACAAGGAAACATGGATAACATGTTATCATAATGGTTGAATTCGATTCGATTTTCTTGGTTCTTCCAACATGCGTACCCATAGATTCTTGGGATATGTGAACCCACCTGAAAAAATTGATTATTTTGGTTCAGTTCGATTTGGTCTTTGCATTTGATTAATTATTAACATCAACATAGCTAATGCTAATTTATTAATATCAGCATAGCTATGATGTTACCAAAAATTTAACATCGCCATAGGTCTTTTTGGTTGCAGAGATTCGATTATCAACTTTTTCTCTTTTGCAGCCTTATCTCCATCCCTCCATACTCCCATCCATACCCTCCACAATTGCTCTCGCATGATCGAGAGGGCACAAGTACATTGCTTAGGCGCTTGTCACTACAAAAAAAAAGCATAATAAGTCAAGGCATGTGAGTCAAGGATTCAAGCCTTTATCCTTGGTTTAAAGTCTTTTCGTAGGAGTTATCATTGACTTATATCCCTTGTAAATAGTAACTTAACTTACAATATAAATTAAGGAATTTCTCTAGAATAGTAACTCATGTCATGACCTGAACCCAGATCCCTACAGGACCCAAGATCGGCTCGCCTTGAGTAATCCTAAAACCCAGTCGTCCAACGAGAAATAACCTAATAACATGCATCAATCCATAACCACATAAGTACAGTAGCTAAGCAGAAAGAAATTGGCAACAAAAGAAGAAATAGAACAATAATACTAGAATATTACATGCCTTCAAGATAGGAATACAGCCATCACAACAAACTAGTACAGATAGAGAACATAACGGAAATGTATTGAAAATATAACTATAGGAACTCACTATGACTAGCAGTAAAAGCTATAGCTGAACTTGACTAGGCCCAGCGTCCTCAACAGCCGGTGGCTCGGGCTGCTCAAATCCCTTACCTGTACAAAGTTATATATATATGAAGTCAGCTAACGCTGAGTAGAGTGGTGGCTAAAACATAAAATGCATTTAACAAGTAGCTTAACATATTATTTTCCGATCCAAATTATCTTATAACGGTTTTCTTGTGTAGAGATCTAATTAGGGTCCATCACATTACTTAATCTTCTTGTTCCCTGAAGGAACGATTTTGCTTGCAGTTTTCTCGTGATATAGAATGTACATGTGGCACTCTCCTGGTTGGGAGAGTCCCTCCGTGGTAGTCCTATAGCCAGTCTACCACCTCGAGGTTACAGTCGTGACGTAGCGGTGACTACGGCACACGTGATAAGTGCACGAGTAGCTACTTCGCACTGGCACGCGGTTAGTCATTTTCGCTAGCTGGTACGCCTCAACGTACAGCGTGGAACAGTATAGGGCCTTGCCCTCTCAGAACAGAACAGGGGTCTTGCCCCTCAAGGGTCTCGCCCCTCCTCGGTCTGCGTACCCTCATCCGACTATCCCAGTTTACCCAACAGGCTAACAAGAGTTGGTGTAGGGTGGCCATGCCTAACCCTGGGACCCCTGGGGCGGCTAACTCCCCCATACATAAGTAGCTCACCTCGGTACCATGTACACGAGGGCCAGCAAGAGTCGACGTAGAGTGGCCAAACCCACCACGGCTCTCAACCCAAAGGCGGCAAGCTCCCCTCTACACTGCAAGGGATAGTTGCTCTCTTCGGTACCATGTACGCGAAAGTCAGCTCACTTCCCTTAATGGCCTCCTGTGGGCGGCAATTTCCAGAATCATCTGGTTCTCTGTATTGCAGTATTCTTATCTCGTTCTACATTCCCCATAGGATTCGTACATGAACTTTTCTTTATTCCATATCTGGTCTGTTACATACAGAACAGGTAGCTCAGTTTTCACAGTACGAGTTCATTTTTCCTATCCATAATGTAGTTCATTTTGGGTAGCACAGGCAGCTTATGATTTATTTAATCATCCATCTCTCTACACATGTATCTTTTCTATCCCTAGTATTCATGTCATAACCTAGGGTTAAATCAAATAGATATATATGTTTATTTCTTCCTAGGGTTCATCTCACATCCTAGGTTTAACTAATTTCATGCATTTTATTAATCTTGGAGATTTATAGTCAGAACCACTCTATCAGGATAATCGGGTGGAATGGGGGCTCGTACAACAACTCCCGACGTCTCCGTAGGTTCCGTACACCTGACGAATTGGAGACCTAAGACATGGATGGACAGGTCAAAAGGATTCCAAAAGATACGGACAGGCTACCATTACGTGAAGAAATTCGTACAAAAAATAACTATATTTCGTTTACGGAAAACTGACATCGTTTGGGCCTTGAACGGATCTAAAACACGAGGTTTGATAGAAATCAGACGTCTGGGAAAGGGGGCTAGACGTCTTAAACCAACTCACAGGCATACCTCTCTCGAGCGCCTCTATCGAACGTCTGGAACACAGTGCCGATGTATGGGGGTTCGGTCAAATGTCTGGAGATGCTTCCGAACGTTTGAAACCGCCTCGATCCTCACTTTGCCGCACCTCCCAACCTCTGACACCTGCGTACACATTGTCAGGACTCGACAGAGAAAAATACGGAAAATAGATCTCTACTAGATGTCTCATTCTACCTTCGGACATCTGGTAAGATGTCTGGATGTCGATCCGGATGTCTAATTCTGCGGAACTGCTTTGGCTTTCCTCGCCGCAGATGCTGCAGCAGAGCAGCACAGCACCCTCCGCTCTCGCACTCAAACCCTCTCCGCTCTCCACTTGCTCTCTCTTTGGCTCCCTACTCTCTCTCTTGCTTAGCTGTAGTGGTTTGAGACAGAGAGGAGGTGAGGGGAGAGGTGTGGCGTCGCAGGGAGTGGTGCGGGGTGTGGGTAATGGCCGTCACAAGGTGAGGCGTGAGGGGTAGGCGAGGGAGTGGCATGTGCACGCTACGCGCAGAAAAGAAAAGTATTTTCAGACGTCTGGCTTTCTGTCCAGACGTTTGGACAGACGTCTGGTAAACATCCCAGACGTCTTAAAGGACCAAAAGATGACGGATCGTTTCAACTCACAATCCTTAGACATATATTTGTTAGGGCAAATCCTTGACATTTATAACATAATATTCTTTTGTTAATGCTAGCTATATACCTAGGATACTCCTTGACATTTACTTCTAGAGACATTCCTTGATATATATTTTTGACTTATACCCATTTTTTTTATAGTGTGTATATGGTGAGATGCTTAGAAATCTCTAATCGAAATTCTCTTTCTAAGACAGGCACTCAAAGCCAAAGCTACCTTATTCTAATACATCCTATCTAGTTCTTGATAATATCATACAACCCCTTTTGGATAGGTAAAATATTCAATTGCACTAATTTAGGTAATGGCTTTGAGAAAATGTGTCCAACCAAACTTGTTACTGATGTTAATGAATGAGCTAATTATCCAGCTTTGGACACCTGCAAACAACATAATCATTTTACATGCAAATGAAGTGTCATATTTAGCTAAAATAGATTGCATTTAAAAGATACAAATGAGCATAAATCCAAATAAATCATTGCCACCACATTATCATGAATCCTTGTCGCATGAAAGGGTTAAGAATTAAGAGAAACATCTACCTAACTAAGAGTATGCCAATGCCAATTTAATTTGAGATGCCTTGGAACATCGGCGAATGATATTGTGTGAGCATGTAAAAAACAACATTTTAACACCTCGTAAACAATCCACATTAGAAACTTCGGAAAAAACGTGATATTGTTATAAGAGTTGAGAATTATTCTCCGATACTTGGATTTGATAATTGATACACAAACTCAACAAGTTTAGAACAAATATTTCAATGATTATAGACCATCACACACATTTTTAATGTTTTACAAGGAGATGATATCTTTAACATCGTTAAATTTGATTTCACAAAAAAGATTGTAGGAAAATCCATGACGGTACTTAGTATACATTCAAATAACACTATTTTGTTCACATGTTAGCTGGCGTTGATTAATCTCTTCTTACCCAGATAATAGTGGTCCATTTTTTGAGGTTAATGGCATCTAACTATGACCATATATAGGTAGGTGTCAATCAAGTATATCGGGTACTTTCTTTAGGGTCAAAGCTTGATCTTGATGAAGGCCAGATGTATGTCAGTTTGTCTAAAATTTTTTCATGGGTATTTTAGTTACAATTGATGTCACTAAAATGGAAGAATCTTAGAATTTTCGTGCTTTCGACCTCCCTCAAATGAAGGGGGTTGAGGGTATCATTTCACTAAAACAGAAAATGCAATAAAAAGAAAAAAGAAAAACACTCAAATATATACATATATTTAACTACACTCATGACGTGAAGACAGATGGATGTCAACACCAGAATAATAGCTGATACGTTGCACTGAAAAGGACCTTTGCATTGAGTGGCAATCTCCCTCAACATCCTTTTCTTTTTCTTTTGGATGACCTAGAGCTCAATTGACACCACTGTGGGGGCAATGCCTTTGAACGAAGGTCTGATTACGTCAAAAGTGTCCAACCCAATGAGAAAAATAAATAAATCAACAACCAACAAACAAAATCTTTGACAATTAGATTATACATGTGGATTGATAGATCCAATCAATCAATCCTATCTCCTAGAAACTAACGAAGAGGTACCCGAAGGTTGATCTATAAAACACACTTGGAAACTCCTCTAGCGTGGAGGAAAAAAATCACAGGCAGAGAGAGAGAGAGAGATTCTAATGTAGAGGTGTAAAATATGAAAAATAAACTTAGATCGAAACCTTAAGAGAGATCAAAAAAATAATACACCCTCCACAAAAAAAAAAAAGGGAGACAACATCTCACAAAATCTTAACACACACATATATACACTATGTTAATTGGATCTAAAAAATCCGTACCTACAAGGGCTCCACCCCGACACCCCCTTAAGTTGCAAAGATCTATTTAATTTTGTATGTCGGATTATAATCAGATTCTAATTATTCAAAGCATACTCAACAATTATAACTCCAAATTATTGTTTATCCTCACATAATGGAATTTCTTTTATCCGGCTGCTATTTTTGCCTCCTTGTGATGTGAAGGGGTTATCCACGTAAGTCTCTACATTACATAGGTGCTTTATTCTATAATTGCTTGCTTGTGCTTGTGCGTTAATTTGATTGCACGACTCGCTACCACTTTTAGCATGAACGGTAATTTTTTGACCAAGATCATAGATTAAACTTCCATTTATTTTTCACGGTACAACAACTACAGCCGTAGTGACCACAAAATAGCTGCTTGGGAAAAAAAAAATTGCAATAGCAATTAGAGTGGTTAATTATAGTGGTAATAGAGGTTGCCAACTTATACATGCCTCCTTACTAAAGAGGAGTGTCATGTCCTATTACACCATTATGTGCTTAGACGATGTCATAAGTCACAAACTCAAGATATAAATCGATGTATACATAAATATCCACAACTCCACATAAAGGTTCCGGCCGATGTTTTAGACACTTAAAACAAATATATGTTTGGATGGTCGTGTAGCTTGCAATTGTAGCGGGCGCAAACTCAGATGCAAAAATAAATGAAGCCTTCCAGAGATGACTTCCACCCAGCATTCTACCGATGTGAGCTAAGCTATTGTCAGCCTCCACTACTACTTCCACTGTGCAAGACCTGACAGGTCCACTATACATGTAAAAACATGCTGGAGGAGAGCAATTGGATGGGATATACCTAATTGCATCAGCCAAGAGATCATCATAATTCTTCAACACATATGTACATGTGTCCCCACAGTTGCAACTTTATCCACGCGCGTGCTGGTCCACGTCCACCTTCCCCTGCAACTTCACCATGTTCTTCCGTTGATTGTTCCACTTTCTGCTGGGGTTCGCTGGTGAAATTAAGGAGGATGACACATGCATGAGATGGGAAGAAGCATCAGCTGTTGTGGCGGGTTCCACCACGAGTGAAAGCCATTTGCCTTTCCTTCAGATCCCACTGCTCAGCATCCAAATCTGAAATCTTCCACTCGTCTATCGTTTCTAATTTTGCAAAAATGTGAATGGAATCAGTCTGCTTGCCAAACGCTCTCTATGTTGAAGCATGAAATAATGGGTGAATAAGATTTAGGTAGGATAAGTTTTGCATGATATAGATTCAGTTACCACAGATGGTAAGTAACCTCCACTGTAGTGGGAATATGACCCTTAAGGATTGGAATTTGGAGCTTAAAAGAGGATGCTAAGACTGTTAAAAGTTTTACAGTGTTGTGCTCAGGTTTGTCCTTCAAAAGTTTGATTGGGTTTGGTTCAAAAATAAACGAACCAAACTGGATTAATTAGGTAGGTAATTGAAGAATTATGTTTGTTTAAAGTGGGTATGTATACAAGAAAACCAACATAAATTCCACGAAATCCATTGTAGTACATGGCCTTTCTCCCTTATCATCATCGGTCCCTAATTAATCCTCCAATATTCTCAAGGCAATAGGTATAGCATTGTCGAGAATTCCTTAGGCTTGCAGATCTACTCGGGAGTGATTCTTCAAAAGGTTGATTCACACTCCACCCAAAATTAAACAACCCAAACTTAAATGGAAAACTCATCGTCGAGATTCAAAGTGATTCCTACCAACATCGCTAGAAAATTCTACCATTTCCTCAGCTAGACCTTTGATCCTGTTCATTTAAGTTGATGAGCTTAATCTGAATAAAATGGGTTCGCTTAGCACCTCCCTTTTTCTTGGTCCATCAACTTTCTTGGTTCTATTTTTGTTTTTATTGGTGATTGTGGAAACGACGTGCGTGTATGCCCAACATACCATTGAGTCAGGCAGCTCCATCACCTTGCCATGCTTTAAGTTAAATTAATTAAAGGGCATGATTTGTGCTTCTCAATTTGCTATGTAGCTGAGTCTTTGGGCATTCTGATAAGTGACGCTTACTTTTGTCTTGGAAAGGTGAGGGCAAAGTGGAGAAGGTTCTTTTGCATGCCTGGTGGACTTGTAGAGAAATGATATTGCTTTTGTAGGATATGACCACAGAAACGTTGGCCACTGAGAACAATGGTCCATAAATTAGAAATCTGATCATGAATCCATGAGCTTATCCTATGTGATCAACTATATATGTAATGAAGTTGGTATAAGAATTTATTTGGCACTACGTACAGGTAAAATCAGATGGCAAAAGACTTAATTTGACTGACACAGATAACCAAAAAAAAACCCTCTTTTACCATCAAGTTTCGAAATAATTCCACTCTTAAGATCAGTTTGCCAGGAGGTTTGTCCACAATAAATTCGTGACGTTTTTTTTTTGGCAAGTGAGTTTATCCACATAAATTTGTGAGGTTTGTTTAACTCCTGGTTGGCTATCCCAGTTTTACGTGAGCTATCCCACTGAATTGCTAACATGCCAACCCTAATGGGCATTTTTATGAAGCACAACTTAACCTCTCTATATATCATCTCACATGAATAGATTAAACCCCTTGCTATAACAAACAAAGTTAACTCCCTTAAAAAAATAAAAAATTATCCTACAAAATTTACCTTAGATATATACCTAGCTAAGCAAAGGCGTATCTAAATCAACCTCCAAAAAAATGCTTGGGGACCACGGTAACAGATCTTAATTCCCAACAAGCGTAGTACAGACTTTCTAAACCCAGCCTGATTCAGCATATCCTGCAGGGTAAGTGCAACCAAGAATACATTGCTTATGGTAGGTAAGACAAGCTACTGAATGCAAATTTTACCCGTCATCTTTTAGCCACAGCTGTACAACATACTTGTTGAATGAAGGGATAAATCAAAGTTAGCTTTTACACCCATTTTGGTTTCCAAATATACCAATCCACCAAATGGATCCCCATTTTGGTTTCCACCCTCTCAAACATCTAATCTGGGTTTCCTCATCAAATAGTGTGCAAGTTCTGCCAACAAAAGAAATGACTTTGTGATTTTAGTTGATCTTCTCGTGAGGTATGAATGATGTCAAAATTAGTGGTGTAATATTATTATTAGCTATTCCCTCTCAAAAAGAATGTTATGTGTCATTCCTTCATGAGGTCTCAGTCGTACGAGAAGATCACAATCCATAGCCAGGTAAATGGAAGAGATGCACTGTGGAAAAGTAGAAGGAGCACCGAGAGTTGGGCTTGGGTTAGGATTTGCAGGTTCAGGCTTTGCAATTTTCACTACAGCAGCGAAATCAAATTCTTTTTCTGGTTTACATGCAGCTTCAAGTTCTTCAACAATCTCCTCGGTGTTGCACTTCTTGTCCACTATCAAATTTTCCTTATGCAAATAAGCAACCAGCATGTATTCTTCCCTATTAACCAGATATGCTCGTAAGATAGAGAAGGGGAAGCCATTATCTCCCCTTGTTATCCTTTCTATAACTTCCTTTTCCTACGTCCAGCCCAAATGTGCACCAACCTCCCTCCCACATACACAAAGTACTCCACAAGAAAACAACAAAAGTAATTCCTTTCTTCCCCATGCCTATAGCCCTTAGAAACAAGACGATGAAAATGAGCTATGTGGTTGGCCCGAGATGGACGGGTTTTCAATGGTGAATCTTTTCTCTTCTAATATTGCTAGAAGGGTCTGCATGTGGGTTTCCTCTTGGTCGATGTAGCTCAATTTGTGATTAATATAGTTGGATAAGCTTAAAAAAAAAAACTCAAATAAATAGTGCCACATCCTTAACTTTAGAAATTAATTAATGGGTTATAAAAAATTTGGGATTAATACTTGCTGGGTTAGGATTAAGCATTCTAGATAGTTCTTCGGATTCTTAATTAGACCTGTAACCAACAAATGAAAGGACTATCTTTGGACGGTCTTAAGAGTATGTCATAAGATGGTACCATATTATAAACTCGGTAAGTGGGTTATAAAAGATTGAGGATTATTACTTGATACTTGGGTTTAAGCATTTTAAGTGATTGCTTTGTGTCCCTACATCTATACCTAACAAGTTAACAAGGCTACTTTTCCCTAATAGGGCTCAGGTGTTGTTGAGTCATTACGCCGATACTAATAATAATGACGTTACTTTTATCCGGGAAAGGTGTTTGTTAAATAACTTTATTTTTGGTTATGAAATAATTAACTATTAGAAGTGCTAAAAGAAGAAAAGTTTCCTGCAAATGATTGTTTTTACGGACTTTACAATGTAAGTAAAGTTTTATGAACATTTGGATTTTGTAGATGAAGCTTTGCATTAGGACAAACTTTCTTTCTATTCTAGTGAAAGGAAGAGTTGAAGGGGGTGAATTCAGCCTTAACAGGAATGAGGAAAGGCTACCCTTTGTCTCCTCTCTTCTTTGTCCTTGCTATGGATGCCTTAACTAGCTATAATTTTGCCACTTGAGACCACGATTTCTTGAGGTTTGCTCCTATATGAGGAGCTAGTATGGTGCTCATCTTTAATATGCAAATAACATAGTTTTCTTCATGGATGATTTGCTCAAATGGCTAACAATCTATGTTGGTTGAGTTTCTTTAGGGAATTCTCAAGACGTCAAAATTAATTGGGATAAAACCATCTTTTATACCTCGTGAGATGGATGCTAAGGAGGCAAGGTTATATTCATTAAATTTGAAAACTCCATGCTAGGAAATCTATGTTGGTTGTTGCCTTTGATTTATCTAGGCCTATGCCAAAAGCTCAAATACTTTGGATATGCAAGTTGGACTTATGAAGTGGAAAGAGTTACTAATTTTCTCATTGTGATTATACATGTAGACCTAAGTAACTGAACGGTCTTAATAGAAAGGAGAGTCTATTCCTACTTGACGCATTAAGATTGCTGTGCTTCTTGATTTGAGTTTTGAAAATGGACCAATACTCAAGTCATATGTAGTGGAAGCTTTTGTTTTAAAATCCCAAAACAAACTTTTCAAAATTTTACCATGCACGTGTCATTTTTATATGACAATTCGTAAAAACTACCCTTAACCTCTGGATGAATAGTTTGTAATGGTTGCGAATAGACCGAAAGAAAATAAAGACAACTTAAGCCATGTGCTATGTTTCAAACCATTCAAGAACCTAGCAAATTAGGTCATGGAGAAATACAAAGAAACCTAACATGATAATAGTGTGTTTGGAGAACACTGTATCATCAAGCATCTATTAATAGGATTAACGAGCCTTATAAGCAAATGAAACTATGCTGCCAGCATATATTTAAGCTTGAAGCCTTGGAAATTTATAATACAATTTTCCCTACATGTTAGGATTCCAAATTTGGTTTAGAATTAATGTTTTTTTTGGAAGAACACATTTTTTTGGTAGAAAAGTTTCTTGTGTGAAGAAAAGAAGCTTGATATGATTGTAATATCTTTCTCCAACTTTTATGTTTAGGCCCTCAACAAAGCAAACTTTAATAGAGAAATTCTTGTGTTAGTACAATATCTACCAAACATATTGGATCGTTTAATGGAGTACATGGCATCTTGAGCAAGAAGAAGCATTCCTCTACCATAAGAGCTCAAGAAAGGACGATTAATACATAGGCAAAGGAACCTCCATATAAGAGGCAAAGTTGTCCATGAATATTTGCCAGCCTTAAGGAAGATTTGAAGAAAGATTCCTCAAGGTACTAGTCAATTTTAATCTAAAACAACTTCTTTATATCATGGATAAATGGTTGTTTAGTTATGATGCACTTGATATATTTGCAATTGTTACTTATGATTTCAGTGATTAGAAGAACAATAAAGGATGAAGATGCTTTATAGATGAAATCTAAGTCGAAATATTGCAATAGGACCCATCAAGAATACAAACCTCGATGATTGAAAATTGAGTTCCAAATGATTATAAAAATTGTTTTTATAATCTTAGCATCTATATAGAGGTTATTTTCTCCTCAAAGTTATTAATTAGAATTGGTTTATCTATTTGATGATTGACCTACTACGATAAGTTTTAGCTGATGGATGGCTAAATACTTTGAAACCTATTTTCTAGGTAATTTGATTTCTATACTTATGTGATCATTAATGAGAAATATGAAGGAGTGAAAGACATCTCATGCTAAGATTTAATGGTCTATGAGTGCAATTGGGAATGATTCATAAATTAACAACCCTAATTTGTCATAAAATTAAAATTGATAACGATGATCAATAGTGAAAACCATTGTGCAATATGTGTCCACAAATTTGGATTATCCACACGTGAGATAAAATCAATTGAAAAAGAAACAAATCAGCCCCTTGGTGAAGTTGGTGTGGATCATTGATTGATGTTATCTAACCTATTGGATTATTCATGTCATCCAACTTCACCAACAAATTTGCATTATTCATGTTATCTACACATGTAACTTCAAAAGCAATAAGGAAATTCGATCAAACCTAACAAGAATAAAAATATAACAAATAGGAAATCAAAAAACTTACCTTCTACTAGCCTAAAACCCAACAAACTCAAACACAAATCCAACAATATACTCAATATTAACAAAAAAGCAAAAAAAAAAAAAAAAAAAGAATAGAGGGGCCTTCAACAAACAATGGAGGGGGCAGGGGGTGCTACTAGTGGCGTGGCGGTGTGAGCATGTGGAGGAAGGGGGAGTGGGTGCAGCAATGGTCGGTGAGGCAACGACTGATGCGTAGTGGAGGGGAGAATGCCATTGGCAGTGGGGGAGACGAAGTCCTGTAAGAGCACAACATTGATGGAGGGAGGGGGAAGGAAGGGCACATATTTATGCTAATGAAACACGACTATATCGTGGTTGTTACTAAAATAATGCCAAGGCAAGGAACTCGTCATTAGTAGTGATGAGTTCTTTTTTGAAAAACATTCCTCACAATACTCGTCATAAGTGGTGGCGAGTTATGCAGAGAAAAATAAGCCCAACAACTTTGTCATCACTTTAAATGATTTTAGCATGATTAATTATGAAAATAGGTCTCTTGTAGGGTAATTAAAGATTTTAAATCTTCAATTACTTTATCTAAAAATTTCCTTCCATATCTATATTTATATCGCGAAAGTGGCATCAATTAGCAATGAAAGAATCAACTCATGGTATTAGATGATCATGACAATAAAACTTCACTTTTAGAAAATAGCTCACTAAAAGAAAACGTTCCTAAATTATTCAGCCCAACTCAAAATAAAAATTAACTTTTAATCATTCAATATTTATAGCATGCTAGTTAAATACCACATCTATATATATATTGAAGTACCATGGATATAAGCACTGTAGCATGGTCTCCCCTTCTCTCTAAAGTACCCTCCTAATACCTAACCATGCAATTAAATATCTAGGGAAAGAAAATTTTTTTGAAACATATGTAACTTTTATATATGTCCCTATAAATATTCAACGTACATACATATCTGGGACTCTTTATATTGCTTAGATGTTTTTGTAAAATTTCTCATTTTACATGGTTGTTTTCATTTTTTTTTTTGTGAGAATAACAAATTAATAAAAAAATAAGCATGCCTAAACTTATATTAGGATTTATTAGGATGATATAACCCAACCCATAAATATATATATAGATAAATAAATGTCTATGAATTGACACTTTACCCATATAAAAAGATGAAACCTTTTTTTTTTTTTACACAAACAAAATGCACGGGCAAATGACTACGTATCCTTACAAAATATTTTTAAAAAAAAGATAGATAAAAAAATTATTTAATTCTTTATAAGATATTTCGCGTCGCACAATCGTTCTTTTCTTTTTTGTTTTTATACCTTTTTGTATATAACAAAAAAAAGATCGATTAAAAGAAAAGTGGGCCTCGCAGCAGAGCGCACACTACCAACAAGTTTTTCCGGCAGATATCCGTTTAAACCCTATCGTCACCAACCGTCGCCCCACGATGCCCGCGGCGCTCCTCTCTCCGTTGTACCCCTCGGCCTCGCCCACCCGCCGCCGCCACACGATGCTTCAACTCCTCCATCGAACGTACTCCCCTCGAGCTTCAATCCCTACCATTCTCAACCCCTTCCCACTCCACCCGAGGTACTCCCTCCTCCTCCTCTTTCTATTTTCTTCACGTTTGTTTTCCTGTATTCCTACAAAGTACTCTGCCCAAGGTAGCCAGCGAACCCACGAACGTGGATGCTCCTAGCGGAAGCGTTTTAAACATGCCCCAACGATCGATATAGCCACTGCGCGTTCCTTGTGGACCCCTGAGAGTGCGTTAGACTTAATGAGTTGTTCACCTCTTGCTTGTGCTCGATGGAGAAAAAATCATAGGGCAGAGGTTTGGACGCACATTTTTGTTGTCTTGGAAAGGAAACCCTCCGTTGAGGGAGGTATATCTGAGACTATGCTGATCGGTTCTCACCACGAAAGGCCCGTTGCTACGATAATTTCTCCACTTTGCGACTGCCACGATCAATGTTGGCGATTCCTTTTTGTAAGTCAAGAAAGCCTTTTGTTGGGATGTGAAGGCTTGGCTCAAGAATGCTACGGGGAGTCTTACTGCATGAGCAAAGGGTTATGAAAAATCTGGTAGCTGTAAGATGGGAGCTGTCATGAACGTGTCTTTTAGCCCCTTGAATGCCATAGTGGCTTCATCGGTCCACATGAATATGTTGCCCTTTAGACAGCATGGAGGGGTGTTGTGATTTCCCTATATTTGTGCATGGATTGTTGATAATAACTTTCGAGGCCAAAGAAGCTTCAACTATCCTTATCGTTTTCAGTTGAGGCCACTTGATGATGGCCTGGATGTATGTGTGGTTAATCTAAACTCCATTCCTCGTGAGGACATGGTTGAAGTGATCGATGCATTGAACCCTGAAAGAGAATATGGAGAGCTTTTCATAGAGCTTGAGCCATAGGAGGATATCTAAAACATGTCAAACATGGCCAACATGTTCACCTCATGTCTTGTTATAGGCTGAGATGTTGTTGAAAAGGAAGAACATTGGGCATTGCAGCAGTTGGTGGAAAATGTCATTTATAATGGCTTGAAATGTTGTGGGCGCATTGCATAAATTGAATGGCATTATGATGACAAATTCATAATGCCCTTTGTGCATATGAAACATCATTTTGTGAACATCCTCCTCGTGTAGTCAGATTTGTTGGTAGCCTAAGCATATATCTAGCTTACTAAAGAATTTAGTGTCACGAATATCGTCCAATGACTCATCAACAACTAGGATAGGATACTTACCGGGGTGCGGTAATTGACGTAGAAGTGCCAACTGCTATCTTTCTTTGCACTAGCAAGATGAGGAAAGCAAATAGGCTTGTGCTTGGACGTACACATCCATTGACTAGGAATTACTTTACTTGCCACTCAGTCTCATCTTTTTGGGCACCAAGCATAATGGTATGGAGATATCCAATTGGATGCACCTCATCCTTAAGGGGGATTGCATGAGTGTGCATGTGTTCGGGGAGGGGGGGGGGGGGGGAAGCCTAATAGGCTCCTAAGACACTTTCTAATACACCTCCACAAGCTCCTTTATTTTTGTGCCATCTTAGTTTGGTTTTGGTGTGCATCCCCATCCTTGATGCACAGCAGATAGGATATGTCCTACCTATAAAGCTTCTTCCTCAACTTGTCCTCTAAGAAATTACTTTGTTTGGATGATAGTCCCTAGAGTGTTACCTCCCTATCGATTGTGGAATAGGATATGGAAGGCCATTTTAGGTTCCAACTGGTTTTCATGAGTGCGCATATCCAGGGTGTCTAAGTATGATGTCAGGCATTCTCTTTCTCTTGGATGAGAATATGGAGGTTCCCTACCTTCCGCTTCATTGTGAGGATCCCCTTTCAACCACATGATGCCTATGTTGGTTGGTGCATCTCCCATGAGAAGGAATTGGCCCCACGAGCCTTGGTAAGATGAAATTGGGTTATGGGTGTCAGCTAGTTAGAGCCGGTGCTAGTGATGTGTACACTTGGTGGCATACCATCACCTCCGTATATAGTCTGATGATGGCGTGGGAAGACGTGCTTCTCCATGTCCATTGCCTCATTGTCGTCCTTAGACTACTTTTGATTTTCCTCTTCCCTACCGAGGAAGCAGAGTGTATATGACTTGCATTTGTGCCTTGATGCAAAGCACTTGTTACAATTGTACTATAGTTTCTTCTTGTGGCTTCCGCCATCTCCTCTAGCGTCAAGTGTTTGATGGGCCATGCTTCTCATCCTTTGTCTCCCATCTTGGTCCCATCGTGGTAGTGTGATTGACTTTGGTCGTGTTGCTGAAAGGCAATCTAGCTTATTAAAGGATATGGACTTCAATTATTCTTATGTACCTTATTGCTTAGGGCATTGTGAGGGGATAAAGGATGAGTACCTCAGCTTAAAGCTCCTCCTTGAGGCCATAGACAAAGATTTAGAAGAAGTTTGCTTCCATTATTGGTGGTAGCTTTGCTTGTAAAGCCTAAAATGGGAGTAGCACTCCCCTATGCTTATTGTTTGTTGTAGCTGATAGAGCCTATGTTGTCAAGGCTATCGCCTCAGGCTACCGAGCTACTGGCTTAGGGGAGAAAGCCAAAGGTCGCCTTGGAGCTATTCCAGGCTAGGGGCTTCATCCGGGCTATCGTGTAGTCACCTTCTTTGTCGCCTAGGTCGCCTTGCGCCTTACTCCTAATTCACTTTATGTAAGATCATAAGACTCTTATTTGGTCTTAAGTTACATATATTATAGATATGTTTGTATTATAAATTGTTATATATACATAATACACAGACATATATGTTATTGACAACTTTTATATGCTCAATTTTACCTTTTCGTCCTAACTTAAACTATTGTTTGTCATATATGTATAAGTTATATATTATTGCATGTCTATAATGATACAATTATGATATATTGTAATTTAATGATGTGTGTATGTATATATTTGTTATTGTCTATAATTGTCTAATGATATATAACAATATATGACTTGGAGACAACCTTTTGGGCTAGCATTTGTGGGCCATTGGTGGATGCCTCTACCTTGAGGATGGCCTTCACCTTATTGTGGTGTATTTGGCTCAGACTCAATGGAGTGGGAGTTTCAATAGAGGGAGTGCTTTATCATTTAATGTTCTTTGTAATTTTTAGTGTAATTAGCTCCTTTTATTAATGTAGTGGATGGTTAACATTCATTGTTAACCCTTCTTTTCTTCAAAACAAATACATGTCACTATCTTGTTTTGGTAGATACATATGATATATATTTGATTGTTTGTTTTGGCCTATAATTATAAATGTAATATATATGTTTAAACATTGTATGATAATATATATTTATATATATATATTATTGTTACTTAAATATGATAGGATTATTGTTTTTTCGTTCACTTAAATAGTATTATCATATGTTTCTTATGAAATTCAATGTCACCATATGAGTTTATTAGACATATTCAATATTTTAAGAAATAAAAAAGATTTATTGCCTCAATTTGATCGAGTAATCGCCTTTTTATCGCCTCTCGCCTCGAGCGATTAAGGAGATTGTCGCCTTGCAGTTGTCTTTCGCCTTGACATCTTTGGACAGAGCTATTTGAGTGGTGTCTAGTAATCCAACTAGACAAAGCACGTGAAGAGTTTTTATTGGATTTTTTTTTTGAAGGAAAAGGATGGCTACTAGTGGTGAATAGCCATCCATCGCAGTTCATTAAAAATCAAAACATACAGGCTTTGCATCCAAAACTTGGATAAAGAAATAGAATCCCTTACAACGTTTTCAGCCCACGCCTTCTTGCCTTTAAAATCATCGCATTTTGTTGAACCAAGGAGTCCACATTGTTGCCGTCGCCACCACGTAGTTGCGAGTATTAGTTTGGATGCCATTCTTGAAAGAGGCCCAAAAGCCATCCATCGACAAACTATCAAGCCCGATCAATTGCATATTCCCATAAAGTTGTGGAAAAAATGCACGAACAACAGAGATGATGAATGCCCTCGTCGTCTTGGCCACAGAGAGGACACACCAAATTTGCATCCTCTGCCCAACATCTTCTAAACGACTTAGTCACCAAGCAACCTTGTATCAAAAGCCAAAGGAACATCTTGACCTTCAATGACAATTTCATCTTCCATAAGAGTTGGCAGTGCATCACAATGCCATCAGTAATCTTGTGCATCCCTGTTAGCAAGTTGTAAGCCTTGATGATGGAAAAATGACCCTCCATCCAAAGCAACCGATCAAGTTCTGATGGGGAAGGTCGGAGATAAGCTAGCCAAGACATGTGTAACTGCAAATCTTGAAAGTGTGCATCTTATAAACCCATTCCCATCACTGGAAACTAAGACTTTGAGGCTTCATCCTAAACATCTCAAACTAGCTTGAGCTTGTCATCAACAAGAGCATATAGACGGGGGATAACATCAAAAAAACACCCATTTTCAGACCAATTATCCTCTCAAAATCTTAAAGTTCCCCCATCCTCCAAAGCCAGGCCAAAGAAGGAAGATATCATCCACATCATAGGAACCAAAGCCCTCCAAAATGATGAGTCCCCAATGTGGTTGATTGCCTTTTCCTGAATTGCCAGGGTCGACCATAGAATCCTTCGACAATTTGTGCTAAAAATTATCTCGATTCTGGAAAAGCGTAACCATCCATTTTGCCAATAATCCGTCATTGAGATCGCAGAGGTTACGAACACCCAAACCACCTTTTTTGGGTTTGTAAATATCCTTCCACGGCACCAACTGCAAGAACCTTCCAACATAATCTGCCCCTTTCCAAAAGAAATGTTTTCTTATCACCTTCAACTTGTGAACAATCTTTTTAGGCGGTTTGAACACGGATAGATAAAAAATCGAAATAACAAAGAGAACCGCTTTAAGAAGCCAATACCCCTAAGGGAGTAGCCTGCCACTCTAGGAGGTCAACTTCTTGCCCATCCTTTCAAGCAATGGGATCCAATCTCCAGCCGTTAGTTTCTTGCCTTTCAATGGAAGTCCCAAATAAATGAAAGGTAGATGTTTGGAGGTTGTGCTGTGCGAAGGAAGTGAGAAGTAGCAACCACCTCCTCACCTGACATGTGAAATGGAACAAATAGACTGAGTGGTTGACTATTAGGCCAGAGATATCGCCAAAAATTCTAACTATTATCGCTATGTTTTTTGCTTCCTGACTTCCCCCTTCAATAAAGTATAGTGTGTTATCAGCGTGCTACATAATGGGTGTGAAAAGGGTGCCATCACCCTATAGAGTAAATCCAGAGAAAAGATTGCCTTCACAAGCCTTGAAAGCTATAGTTGCAAGAGTGTCAATTGCAATGTTAAACAACAGTGCCAACGAGCATCCTTGCCGAACACCCTGCTATGGTTGCACTCAGGAGTCAGGCAGTCTTCCATTCACAAGAACTGAGAACAAGGTGGTAGTGATACACCTCTTCTTCCATTAGATCCATACATTATGGAATCTCCTCTGTTTAAGGATTTCCCATAGATATGACCACAAGACCGAGTCATACGCTTTAGGCCTAGTTTACTTTAGGGGTTAACCCCTCAAAAGGGGAGTTAACACCCGTTTACTTGACTACTTAACTCCCCATTTGGTAACCCGAGTTTGGCCACTTTAACACGGGTTTGTCTAACACCAGTGTTAGCTAAATCAATGTTAAAATTGTATACCACTCGCATCTCTAACAACTCTCATGTTTCATATTCCTAACACTACTACCAAGTAAACGCCACAAGAGTTAACACTACAACTTAACACTAATTTAAGTAAACACAAACTAGTGTTAACATCACTTTGCAAGTAAATACAATCATGGGTTAACAATAGTTTCGCATTTCTTAACATTACTTTCCTAACTCCTCAAGTAAACTACCCCTTAGAGAAATCCACTTTGTAGAGAAACAGCAGTGAGTGTTGAACGTCGGGTTGCTTCGCTAACGTGTTTGGTTTTGAAAAACCTGTCGTTGTAGTTCGAAAGCGAAGAACTTGTGTTCAACAAATAAAATTTATACCGGAATGGAAATCCCGGGTCGAACACAGGGAGGCGGACATTTGATTTAAAAACTACGCGTTTGTTTTATTTGTCACGAAGTAATTCAATTGATTAAAACTATCTAACTATTTACAATAAATAGAAGAGAGAGAATATTACAAACAGAAATCAAAACGAGATGTAGAATGAACAGGGAATTCATCATTAAAGAGATTGTTTCACTAAACAATACAATTAGAAAGCAAAAAATAATTACACTCTAGAAAGCATTAAAAGAATGGAGAGAGAAATATCCTCCTAGATGGTCGCTTGGAGGACGAGCCGAACTACTCTAGAAAGCAGTAAAAAGAATGAGGAGAGAGATATCCTCCTCGATGGTCGCTTGGAGGACGAGCCGAACGGGACGACACCTGGACGAAGGAGGATGAAGAAGAAGAGGAATGGGGCAGCACGTTGTCGTCATAGTGGGATCCGCTTTTGAAAGGGGGACGAAAAATTGACTTTATCTCGCGAGAAGCATCCCGGTTGTGGGATAAGCTTCTCTTGAGCTTTGGAGAGGGAGAGAAGAAAAGGAAGGGATGAGAATTTCGTGTGGAGGGGGTCTCCTTTTATAGTTGCAAAGAGTGGGGGCAATTTGGTCATTACAACTTTAAAAACATTAATTCAGTACCTTTAGTGACGGATAAAACCATCGCTAAAGGTCTGAACGTGGGCGTAGTGGGCGGCGCGTGCGTGCCTGCTCGCTTTCCTGTGCGCGCAACGCATGTGCACGTCCGGCCATTCTCAGCCGTCCGATCGCGAGATCGGATGGCTTAGATCACGCTACGCCCGCCTCCTTAGCGCGCACTTGATCGCGTGCGATGCCGCGTTACCGCTGCGCGTGCAATAGCGTGTGGGCGCTATCGGGCGCGCACGACCGTTCGATCGCGATCCGACGCTCGATCGAAGCTGCGCCTCCACTCCAATTTCCGCGTGGCGAGGCTCGAACGTGCGCTCTCGCTTCGCGTTAGAGTGCTCGACCAACGCGCTGAGGGTGCGTTTGTGTCGAGTGCCTGACTTCAGCGCGGGTGTGTCGCAGCCATTGGATCTTGATCCAACGGCGGGGAAGGGCGGATGCGAGGGCTTCAGCGGGTGCGTGCGGGCGATTGGGGGGCCGAGATGGCGCCACGTGGCGCCATCTTGGCCGTCCAACTTCTGGCTGATGTAGATGGTGCCATGGGTGTCGGATTGACTCGATTTTTGTGTCGTTAGGGTGCAATCGTCGATCCGAATCCATACGTGCAGTCGGATTTGTCGTTTGAAGTGCAGATTCACACCATCTTGGCCCTTGATCTTCTACGGTTCCCCGACCACTATCTGATGCTATAGATGCCTGATTAGAGCGATCTTAGAGTCGTTGAACTCTAATCGTCGCCTTGATCACATCTATACGGTTGGATTTTCGATCCAAGGCTCCGATAAAAAGTTTGCCCTATCCAAGCACATAAAAGGAGACAATTAACTTCCATTTTATTCAAACTACTCTAAATGCAAGATGATACATGTTATGCAATATTTATAGCATGCAATACTATCATATGCTTATGAACATGCATAAGTAGACATTTTAAGTAGTGTAAATGTGTTTGCATCATACCCCCATGCCTATCTTTTGATAGTCCCTAGTAAAAAATTATATGCTATTTATAAAAGAATTAGGTTGGATTATTTGGGCATGAATTATTTTCAATCATTAAGAAACTGTCTACTTAGGATTTGAACTTTCAAAGACATAACAGTGCCAAAGTATCTGCCAAAATGCAGACCGCCTCAAGCCCTCGCCTTATTCAAAGAAAAATTTATTTCTCTTTTTCTTCTTTTCTAATTTTTTTTTGGATTTTCAAGTTTTAGGGTTTAAGAGTGGCTTTCTATGGCTATTCAACTCACCTAAGATTTAATGAGAACCCTAAGTTTTAAGCATCTTATTGTGAATGTGATAGACTCGTTGACCGACAGTTAAAATGGACTTCGGATTTCTACGCCTCTAGGTGACCTAAAAAAAATAATTCTGCTTAAAGGTGTATCTTTATAACTGGTAGCTTCCTCCCTACTTTTATTTTTTTATGGGGTCAACACAAGGGTGAATCCAGTGTATATCTCCCCGGTTTATTCTACTTCTCTGCTTCTTCCTAAGTGTTTTGGGAATTTTCAGTGCATTTATTGAGTTGGTTCTAGACAACCGGTCGATGAGCTGTTACCACCGATAACTTGCCAGCCATACTCGTGCGGCGAAGTGGCTTATTTCTTTTTTTCTTTTCTCCTTTTCTTTTTTGACTTTTTTTTTAGTAGGTGGTTTTCCTGATCTAAGATTTACCTAAAAGCAGCAAAAAGAGAAAGGTCCAGTGACTGGGCTCTGGACAACCTACCTATGGGCTGTTACCCATGATAACTTGCCAGCCATATCACCCTAGAAGGTTCACTAGCTACCCAATTTCCGTTAGAATCGCCGAACGAGTCAGTGACAAGATAGTGTGTAGATGCTTAAAACTCAAAATTCCCTCAAATCAGAGGGTGGGTTGATAAGTCGTGTACTTATCACCTAAACTTATTTACTTAAATTAAAATAGAATTTAGGTTGGCAAGGACTCGAGAAATAAATCCACATTTTAGTGGATACACGGGCTGATTAAGTCCAAAGACATGAAGGGTCTTTGTGTTCAAATCATAATGTAGTATTTCATAAGATTGAAAATTTTCTTAAACCCAAGTTTTCTTTTCTAATCCCATTTTTTTTTAATAAAAGAAAATAAAATAAATCTACGGAGCTAACGAATAAATTCAGAGATGAATATCCACCCCCAATGCCTATCCAATGCAATGTCCTCATTGTATTAAAAAAAAAGACATAAAACAGAGTGGAATAGTGTAGAAAGCACTTGAATTGCGTGAACGTCAGGTCCGCTCCGAGATGAAAACTAAAAAAGACTATATACGTGCTGAATTTAGTGCCTTCAGCTAGGCACACTATACAAAGAAGAGAAATGAAGAATTCACAGATGCAGGTCAGAATTAGAATAAACAGAAGCAACCTCTGACCTGTCAGCAGAGGTTCACAGATGTGGATCAAATTGTGGTGCAGACCCATATCCCATAATCGGGAATATCTTAGGTTCTGGATAAAAATTACCCAAAACCTAAAAGCAGTATGTAAGCGGGGTCGGGCCTGCGATTTATGAGGATGCAACCTAAGACCAAAAAGTTGGGCTATAGAGAATTGAAGCTCAAAAGGATAATCATTGAATGTATGCTTGGGTTTGACATCCTCAGAGCAGATGTCGTAAGGGTTCTGGTTTGATGGTTTCAGCTTAATACGCACCCTTCGACTCAGTCTTGTACTTCCTCCGGAACTAGCTTCCCAAATCAGAACTTCCCGGCTCCTATCCTCATTCCAAATGTTAAATTTCGGGACCTCTTGCACCCCATCTGAAATTTCCAAGTTTAAAAGATGTGGCTGAATCAGAATTGACTTGGGTCTAATTATCTCAGAAACAGAATCATCGATAAGCTCAACGGGGTGTAACTGACAATCAGGGCATTAAATTGAATCCTCCAGAAAATGCGATTCTGGATCCGTAGTGTGAGCCCCAATAAGATCAGTTTCCTCAATTATTGGGCTATCAAATGATCTATCAGATTTCTCAGGCCTAATCGTCTCACAGAAATCATATTCTGTAAACTCGCGTAAGATTTCGCAACTTGAATCTTCACCATCAAAGAAATCAAGATTCGTATCAATGTATGCCCCAAAATCATCTGTCACTTTCTGTTCCAAAGCGACATACGTTTCCTTGTACCCCGGCTCAGGGATCTCAGGTGAAGAAATTAGATCTTCCTTAATTGGTTGTTGTAATTCAATCTGGTCAGCCTCGTAACACATGTCCCCCCAACAGGTGCCTGAATGGGTTCTGACATTGGCTTTCCTAAAGGGAGTTCATCCTGGGAATCATCCCATGATTGAATCAAAGCGACTACAAATCTCATCCTTAATTTCGCTAATTTCCCAAGTAGAAACTCACCCGGGTTCTTATCTTTAACATCCTGGAGTCAATCTAACAAAGATTTGTTCAAATCATCAATCATTTCAATCAGGGGCTCCAATCTCTCAATGAAAGGTATTGGCTGAACTTCTAAAGATTGTATGATATTCCTTAAGTTAGCCAGAACCTTATCTTGAACCTGGTTAACCTGAACCAAATGAGTTGGTTCAAGGTTAGGCAGGTTTGGGGTCAATGCAGGGGAATTAATGAATTGAGATTCGTTATACCCTTCCTGATAATAGGTCATTTCAGATTGTTTAAAAGGTGGTGATGATCTAAAGGCAGTGTAATTAGAGGGTGGGTAAGGATCGGTGCATCTTTCATGATTGTAGATCGTATTAGGTTGTTTATGAAAGGTTGGCGATCTATAATCGATGTGGCTCTGAGAAGGATAGAAATCACAATCAAAGTGTTCAGGGTTAGACCTTAAACATGGAGGTCCGGAACTATATCCCCAATCCAAGTTATCCCAACTAACTGGTGGTTGATTACAGTACGAATCGGGATAATCGTCATGTTGAGGATAATTCAAAACAGGAGGGAAAGAGCGGGAATGCGTATAATATGTGGAATGATTCATGATAAGCGGGAGGAAGAAAGGTGCCCTGCAATACAAACAATCAAACCTGTCCTTAAGTGGGCTAGCCTAAAGACCTACAAACTCCCAAAGCCCGTCTTAAGATAGAGAAACGATTTGATCTAATTCTGTTTGTTCAATCCAACCAGTTAGAAGGAGGGACTGGGGAGAAGGTTATTCCTTCGGCTTGTGCCTCCGGTTCCTAGTGTACCCCCCAGCCGCGATCGTTTGATTCTGCTCCCTTAGCTAGACATCAGATTGAACAGTAGAAACAGATTAATCGAAAATAATTTCATTCTGGGCTCTGAAGAGTGAGTCAAATCTTTAAGGCCAACGTCTATTCTGTTTTATTTAGGGCTAGGTTTGAATGTGCTTTGAAATGTGATGAGCCCTTTATATGGGTTGTGCTCTTAATGATTGATTGATTTGTGTGTGCGTGCACAACCAATGGTTTTCAAGTAAGATTATTTTTGATGCTGTGAATTTTAGGGTTCAAATCTTGCTTAGTAGCTTTTATGATTCAACTTTAGGTGTTTTCAAACAAGTTTCTGTTGGCACACAGGTTTTGAAAGTATGGGTTAAAATATTTTCCTTTAAAACTTAAAAGAATGTGGAGTGCCTGGTAAATCCCTAATAGGTGAATCTAAGTGGTAGCTACATGATGAGTTAATTTTAATTGAAGTGGTGCGGCCCAATCAACTCAAACATTGGTCTGTTGTACTACTTAATTAGGCACACAAGTGATTACTTAATCTGATTTCTACTCAATTATGTGTTTGGATGTGTGTACCGGCTCCAACGATTAGTTTACCGGTTGAGTTTGAAAATTAGATGAGGTTGTGTATCTCTGTGAGATTTTTTTTTTTAATGTGGGGGTTGGGGCGGCTGTGGGTGTCAAACAACAAACAATCTAACCTTAGAGTTTATAAGAACACCTAGGTTGATTGATGTTTGTGTTATTGTGTGGTGAAGTGAAATCTAATGGGTGGGAGGTGGGGGTAACTTACAAAACCTTCCACAGCACTTTACTCCAATCTACCACTTTTGCTTGTCTCGAAAGAGTTCCCGCAATTACAATAAGAAATGAGAGAAGTGAGGTAAATGATTTGTAAATTAGAAAACGCGAAGAAAAAATCAAAGAGCGTCGCGTCCCCGGCAACGGTGCCAAAATGTTGAATCCCTGGTAACGGCGCCAAAATGTTGAACATCGGGTTGCTTCGCTAACGTGTTTGGTTTTGAAAATCTGTTGTAGTTTGAAAGCGAAGAACTCGTGTTTAACAAATAAAATTTATACCGGAATGAAAATCCCGGGTCAAACACAGGGAGGCGGACGTTTGATTTAAAAACTACGCGTTTGTTTTATTTGTCACGAAGTAATTCAATTGCTTAAAACTATCTAACTATTTACAATAAATAGAAGAGAGAGAGAGTAAGAGAGAGAATATTACAAATAGAAATCAAAACGAGATGTAGAATGAACAGGGAATTCATCATTAAAGAGATTGTTTGTTTCACTAAACAATACAACTAGAAAGAATAAAATAATTATACTAGAAAGCAGTAAATCTACTCTAGAAACCATTAAAAGAATGGAGAGAGAAATATCCTCCTCGACGGTCGCTTGGAGGACGAGTCGAACGGGACGACGCCTGAATGAAGGAGGACGAAGCAGGATGAAGGAGGACGAAGCAGAAGAACGGGAATTGGGCAGCATGTCGTCGTCGTCGCGGGATCCACTTCCGAAAGGGGGATGAAAAATTGACTTTATCTCGCGAGAAGTATCCCAGGTGTGGGACAAGTTTCTCTTGAGCTTTGGAGAGGGAGAGAAGAGAAGGGATGAGAATTTCGTGTGGAGGGGGTCTCCTTTTATAGTTGCAAGAAGTGGGGGCAATTTGGTACCGTCGCTAAAGGTCTGAATGTGGGCGTAGTGGGCGGCGCGCGCGCCCGCTCGCTTGCCTGCACGCGCAACGCACGCGCACGTCTGGCCATTCTCAGTCGTCCGATCGTGAGATCGGATGGCTTAGATCGCGCTACGCCAGCCTCCTCAGCGTGCGCCTGATCGCATGCGATGCCGCGTTACCGCCGCGCGTGCAATAGCGCGTGGGCGCTATCGAGCGTGCGCGATCATTCGATCGCGATCCGACGCTCGATCGAAGGCGTGCTCTCGCTTCGCGTTAGAGCGCTCGACCAACGCGCTGGGGGCGCGTTTGTGTCGAGCGCCAGACTTCAGCGCGGGCGCGTCGCAGCCGTTGGATCTTGATCCAACGGCGGGGAAGGGCGGATACAGGGGGCTTCAGTGGGTGCGTGCAGGCAATTGGGCGGCCGAGATGGCGCCATGTGGTGCTATCTTGGCCGTCCAACTTCTGGCTGATGTAGATGGTGCCACGGGTGTCGGATTGACTCGATTTTTGCGTCGTTAGGCTGCAATCGTCGATCCGAATCCATACGTGCAATCAGATTTGTTGTTTGAAGTGCGGATTCACACCATCTTGGCCCTTGGTTTTCTAGGGTTCCCCGGTCACTATGTGATGCTACAGATGCCTGATTAGAGCGATCTTGGAGTCGTTGAACCCCAATTGTCGCCCTGATCACATCTGTATGGTTGGATCTTCGATCCGAGGCCTCGATAAAAAGTTTGCTCTGTCCAAGCACATAAAAGGAGACAATTAACCTCCATTTTATTCAAACTACTCTAAATGCAAGATGATGCATGTTATGCAATATTTATAGCATGCAATGCAATCCTATGCTTATGAACATGCATAAATAGACATCTTAAATAGTGTAAACGTGTTTACATTAGTGAGCTTGATCTCCTTCAACCAACAACCATTTCTTCTGATAAAGTGAAGGATTCTTGTAGCGAGCAACCTTGGAGGAAGGCGGACTGTATCAGACTTATCATATGGGGGAGCATCGATCTCAGCCTATTAGCCAGCATGTTAGCAACTATCAAGTAAATTGCATTAGAAAGAGCAATGGGTCTATAGTCATCAATCCCTTCTACCCTTGCCTTCTGTAGCAAGAAAAAGTAAAATTTGTTAAGTCTCTTAAAGCCACAATTATGGATCATAAACTCCTTAATCATCGCCATGAAATCCACCTTTATCACCTCCCAAAACTTAAATTCGGATTTCAGACCTTGAACCACCCTTAAAACTTCATTCTCAAAAACCTCCTGGAGGAGATTACCTCACAAACCATCGTCAAGGATTGAGTCAACTGACATATGAGCGGAACAAATGTGCTACCTCCCTGGTGGCTGCCTCATAGTGAACTCATGGAAATGACTCCGTAAAGCTTCATAATTTGGTTCTTGTACAATAACATTACATCACCCACTTGAAGGGAGTAAATAAGGTTGTTCCTCCATCTAGAGCTTGCAACTAAGTGGAAGAAATGAGTGTTAGAGTTACCCTCGTTGAGCCATGGTTGTCGTGACTTTTGTTGCCAACAATTTCTTTCTTGAGATCTTCTTGCTGAATAATAGATTGTAAATGCCTCCCCTCGCCTTGTTCCACTTCCATGAGATTTTGTGCATGCTCTGTTTGATTTAAGTTGGAAATACCCTCCAATGCCTTAAGTCTTGCTTGCTCTCGTCGCTCCTTGACCTCTTTTTCGTGAGTAATTAGAGTTGCTCGAAGATGTTGTATTTTAATGGCCAAATTACGTGTTGCTGAGGAAGTCCATGAAACCTCTTCCTACATTTGTTGCACTAAATCCTTAAAGCTTGGCTCAAGCAATCGGGACTTCTGCAAGTTGAAGTAACATGTAAATTGCACCCCCTCATTACCATGTTAAACTAATGGCATGTAATCTGAGAAGGGTTACGGCCTTAAGGAGACATCGACCATTTGGAAGTGTTTTGCCATCGTAATTGTGCAGTGGAACCTATCAATCTTAGAGCACTAGCCATTAGAACTACACTAGGTATGAGTAGCACCAGATATAGGGATGTCATAAAGACCTAAATCCTCAGTCAAGGCCACAAACACTTCTGTAGCCTGATCAGTTCTACCATTAGGTCTATCATTTGAAGAGCATAACATTGAATTCGCCCCCTACGAGCCACGACCTTCCATCAACGAAAACAATACCTTGTCTAATCTCCTCCTAGAACTCCTCCAAGTTGCAACATCACAAGGACTATAAACCGTGGATAAAATGAAGTCCCATTAGATCTCCTACTAAATATGCCAGTAAGCACCCTTGGTGTTGAGTAACTCAATGCCAACACTATTCCACACCACCAGGACTCCACCAGACCTTCCAATGGCATCAATTGTCAAAAACAACAAAAACAGATCACCTTCCAACTATTGCCATGTCCTGCATTTCAACGACTCTAAATGTGTGTCCTGAATCAAAGGAAAATTGACCCTCCACTCAGACATGTACCTCAACAAAGACAATCTCTATGAGCAATTGCGAAGGCCCTTGACATTCTAGGAAAGTGCTTAACCATGGCTTGTCTCTTTACCCCCATGTGACTTCGAATCAGATGCCTTCCTAGCTTCAACCACCATTGCAACTCACTCATCTGCCAAATTGTCATCAGGAAGCTTCCCTACCATGGCCACACAACTCCCTTTATTTGCTTCCTCATGTAAAAGGACTTATAGAGGAGTCTCTACCTTAGCGGAATTGGCCTTTCACCCTTCGATCCATGGCTTGAAGAACTGGCCACAAATCTCTTTAGAATCCCTGGTCTGTGGCTGGTGTTAGTTGGAGCCGCCTCAACTTCCACGGAGCTCCTACACGTAATTACCGGTGGCGGTGGAGCACTGAACTCCAACGTAGGAGCCTAAACAAATTGGCAACGACCTTCATCAGGGCTGCCATGTGCTCAATTGAGGAGACAACACCAGTGGGAGGCGGCGAGACCCCCTTGCCCGCAATTGCTTGAGTAGGTGATACCTCCACCGCCGCAGTCGCTTCCTTCAGTTCTTGCCTATTAACATCCACATTGTCTGATTCGAACTCCCAATCTCCTTCGTTCCCATGCCCCCCTGTCATGGCTTGCACATTGGACATCCTAAAGAGAAAGGGTGAAGGGAAAGGCCTAGCAGAAGGCCCTTTTGTCAATGCTGGGGAGAAAATGGACCCAAAATAGAAAGTGATGGAAAGTACCTAACCCATATCTGGTATTGGATTCGAAAGCAACTTGCATGAGTGGCACCAATCTTGGATCGAAACAACTCCCACCCACATTAGCCCCATATGTGCTACACCATCAGTCATTAGTTGTGCCTTGGGCTCTAAGCAAGGCTCCAATTGAGCTCCCAAATTTGTCTCCATCGAGTTTTCCAAAAATAACCCCACTGGGCCCCCATCAACGTGCAAATTAGCGTCCAAGACTTTTGGCCTTCTCAAAAATCTGCTCCCAAAGTGGAAGGCCAGTTGAGTCCAGTTGGGTCCCTTAGGCCTTGTTGAGTAGCAGGTTAAAGTAGGGTTTTATCCCATGTAAACTTCCTAAATGATGCAATTCGTGAATAGTAAAGAGGTATTATTTTCACCCTTCACATCTACCTTTCACTAATCACATCTACCTATGTTAACGTACTCCCCCCCATCTCATTTACTTCCACTAACATACTGTCACCTATCACATCTATTCCACTGTCCCATTCCTAATACAAATAAAATAAAAAACTAATAATAATATATAACCCAACCATAATATTTACACCTCACTAACCTACTAGTTATCCCACTATTTCCAAATCTTAAGACTTCCTAAACTTTACCTAGTTTCATGCTTTAAGCCTCTACCAAATGGTGCCTTAGGAATCATGTGCCTCTTCAGGACCCACATCATCCTCCGCTGCCAATTCGATTCCAAGGGCTATGCTGCTCGATTGCCGGCACCTGAAGTCAATGACGAGGCCACCACCTCCGCAAAAGATTGTTGCCTTCCCTCCTTAAATTGCACAATCCAAGAGAGCCCTCCACATTGTAGCACACCTTAGTTAGAATATCATTGAGGTTCCTGACCTTAATCAACATAGAGACGCACCTCAACTTATTGAAGTCAATGCCGATCTGTGGGCAACACCTTAGCCAAGAGAAATTAGACACTAGCGCCTCGACGACCTCAAGGGTATGGATATGGAGTGGGATGCCTCGAATTCTGATATCCACAAGCCTTCACATCGTTGGATGCTTAACAACAGCCCCATCGAACTCGTCACACCCTTCCATTTAACTTCTCCATCTCCAATGATAAGGGACCTAAACTACAGAAGCTCGATGTCCCCCTTGGTGCAACCACGAAGAAGCAACTTCCCATCTTCCATTAGAGCAACCATGCTAGTTGATTGGAGGCAATAGGCCTTTACCACCTTCACTTCAGTTGATGAGGGGTTTCTACCCAAAACATCATTGACCAAGACATCAACCAAAGCCTACGAGAGTTCATTTTGCATACATGACCAAGGTACGATGATCTCCTTCATGTGCTCGCCACACACACCTACATGACACAACTTAGCTTCCTACATGTTGGGCATTTTCTCCATCTTCCTTATAGGGCAAGCTAACTGCCAGTGTTTGACCCGATGACTCCTTACGCAAATTATCAAGTCTTGACACTCACTAGCGAAGTGTCTGCGGCTCGACATTGGAAACACAGAACATCTTGATCGCCATGAGCCTTGATTGGAGGAGGCCTTGCCTCTGAAGCTCTTCTCTCACTCCTCCCTTACACCAAAATCCACCCTTCACCGTCCACCTTCCTTCACTCCTCCCTCCCCCGACTCCCATATCTTCTCTCCTTCTAATGGGAAGTTAGAAAGGAGTTCAGTTCTTATTGGAGTTGCTTCTAGTTGGTGATACAATTGCTTTGCTCCCCTTAATGGAGTCGTTGCATGGCTTCTCTAACTAGGTGAAGTGTTGCAACCTTCACTTGCTCCTTGTTCAAAATATTGTGATAGTCAAAGTACTCAATGGGACAGGTAGGCTTCTTCATGTTGTTGTATATAGGAAAGATTGGTATTTTACTTATTGCTACTTAGAATGAAGATATGTTAAAGGCTTCTTACACTCAACTTGTTAATAGAGATGTTGGAAGGGTCAACCATTTTCTTGGAGTTGGGATTACCTATTCTCACGATGAAATTATTCTGTTATAAAGGAAATATGTTCTTGACATGTTTCTTAAAATATGTACAGTGAAATGTAGGCTTGATGCTATTTCTCTTTATCCAAAAATCTCTCTTGTTGATTTAAGTAACCTTGAAATGAAGATATAAGATACTGTCAAGATTTGGCGCAAACTGAAGCGTGGAGGTTCCCTTGTGCATGGGAAACAACCCCAACAGTGGGTTGTCCACACGTGTGGAAAGGGAGGAGGGCAGCAGCCACTGACTGTTATGGTGGCCGACAGCCTTGGTGGTCGGTAGGGAAGGCCGGCTGCCTTGGAGGGTGGTCGACGGTGGTGATGTTTGAAGAGATAGAGGAGAGGAGCTTGTTTGGTAGGAACTATTATATTGCTCAAAGAAATAATACATGGAAATGCTCTCTTTTATAGAGGGTATATTCCTATTTTTGGAAAAACAAATCTAATCAAATCTCTTAGAATTAGGCAAGACCAAATCTCCACAAATCTCCTAAAACCAATATTCTAAAAATAGTTAATTGCTCTCTAAGCAAAAGACTCCAAAATTGGTCCTTTGGACCCTTGACCGTCGGCCCTCAGGTCTTCCTAGCCAACTGCCCATGTGGCTTGCTAACTACCACATGGCATGTCCATGTGGCTTATTCTCTTGCATTCTAACATTCCTCAAGTTGAAGGATGGGAGGCCGACGACTTGGTCTTCATGTGTGAGGCTATACACCCCACTATTCGTCTTCTTCTTCGAGAGCCACGCTCTCGGTCTTCTCCTTCGACATGTTGACGGTGAAGCCTCTTGTGACCTCTGAAGTCGTTGCTTCTGTGGTAACCTGAGTAGTCGTCGCTATGGCGGCTGTTGTCGTCTCTTCGAAGTAGAGTGTGTAGCTTCTCGAGGTCTTTATGAGTCAGGGAGTCCACACGTGAGGTACTAGTAGCCCCACGTGGTGGTCTCCCGAACTACTCCCAACATTTGTCTTACGGATGGTTGTTGCGTCCGCAATGCTGGCACTTCGAATATACGCGGCGAGGTCCATGTCCTCGTCCTTGTCCACGCCCCACACTTGCTTCGGGGATAGTAAGTGCGATGCTCTTGCTTTTCGTCGAGTCTTCATTCTTGATGATTTCCATCTTGATGAGACGGCAAAAGATAGTCTTGAGATCCATCTTTCGATCGGAGGCTAGGATTTGATCACGGGTGGCTCGATAACGGGGATGCAACCTTGATAAAACTTGGTAGATTGCCAAACTGCCCGTGTCTCCCCCTGCTTGTCACAACACAGTAGCTCGTAGATGTCCAACTCCTCGAATAAAGCCTCCATCTTCTCGTAATATTTTGTCAAGGAGAGATCTCCTTGACTGGCCGTCCATATGTGAGTGTAGAGGTCCGTAATACGCACGTTGCTTGAGGTTCAGGCATACCTTTTCTTGAGGGTAGTCCAAATCTCATATGCGTTCCTTTTGTAGAGCATGTTTGAGGTGATGGATGGATCTATCGAGTTCATGAGCTAATTCATGACCATATAGTTCTCCATCTCATATTTCTTCTTCTTCTAATTGTCCATCTCCTCGGCTCCTCTAAGAAAATACTAAGTTTCTCCTGGCCTTTAACAAATATTTGAAGGCGTGAGCCCATAAAATATAGTTGGACGCTCCATAGAGCTTGATGGTTGTCCTGGATACAACCACCTTGCTTTCTCCCAGTCCAAGCGAGATGTCGTTGACCGTCGTCGATGCTTCCGCCATCTTCTTTAGTCCTCTGCATAAGGCGTCGGATTTTGTTGAAGAAGACTTCCTTCGTAGGCGAGAACCACCAACACGTCTAAATCCACATGCACAACGGGCCTAGAGCGGTGGCTTTGATACCATGTGAAGATTTGGTGCAAACTGGAGAGTGGAGGCTCCCTTGTGTGTGGGAAAACAACCCCAGCAGTGGGTTGTCCATGCGTGTGGACAGGAAGGAGAGCAACAGCCATTGGCTGCTATGGTGGCCAGTAGCCTTGGGTGGTCGGCAGGGAAGGTCGGCTACCTTGGAGGGTGGCCGGTGGTGGTGATGTTTGAAGAGAGAGAGAGAGGAGAGGAGCTTGTTTGGTAGGAAATATTATATTGGTCAAAGAAATAATACAAGGAAAAGCTCTCGTTTATAGAGAGTACATATTCCTATTTTGAAAAATCATATCTAATCAAATCTCTTGGAATTAGGCAAGACCAAATCTCAACAATTCTCCTAAAACCAACATTCTAAAAATAGTTAATTGCTCTCTAAGCAAAAGACTCCAAAATTGGTCCCTTGACTGTCGGTCGACCCTCCTAGCCGATTGCCACGTGGATAGTCCACGTGGCCTATCCACGTGGTTTATTCTCGTGCATTCTAACATATACGATCATTTTCTTGTAGGATAGCTTCTCTAGGGCCTTATACTGCCGTTGCAATTGGGCATGCTAGTCAATTCATGGAGAATCCCAGAGAAATTCATTGATGTATTGAATGTTAGATTGTCAAGTATTTGAAATCTCACTTCCTTGTCTATGATACTATAGAGTACAAAAAGAGGGTAGGGAAACTTGCCTCCAACAACTAAGAGTAGCATCCCACTAAAGTTAAGTTAGGGTTGTTGGGTTTTGTTTTACCTTGTGATGAATGCCATCTTTCCAAAAAGAAATAATTAGAACCTTGCATGACCATGCTAAGGGCTACCTTTTCAAGCATAATGGATATCTAATGATTTGGGACTATTTTAGTGTAGTTTATGCCAGTGCATGTTTTACTACAATATATTGTACCTTTATTGGTGAATGGCCATGGCTTACTTGCTGAGTAAGAAAGACAATTTTCTTACGCTCCAAGCTAGTATCCGGATATTGATTGAGCCATGACTGATGCCACTCATGAACTTACATGGACACCTTCCCTTTTTGTGTGACTTTGGCATTTCAATTGACATTCCTGTGTGTTCTGACAATAAAGGGGCTATCTTTTTACGAATGGTGCATGGTGTTCCGTGAGCACAACAAGCTTTGCCATGTTGTCAAAGCTACTAGGACACATGATCAAATTGGTGCTTTGCAAATCTCTTTGAAGATTGACTGGTAGATATCCTTGCTAAAGCACTTGTTTGGTGCTGGTTGTCTTTTTTTTTTTTTTGTCATTTGACAATCTGAGCATGTGTAATTCATATGCATTGGCTTTGTTGGGAGTGTGAAGTAGAGGCTTCATTATCTTATTTTATGTCTGTGCATTTTTGTAATTCTCCTTTTGTTTCTCTATGTAAAGAGACCTTCTTTGATCACATTCTTCCTCATCAATGAGACAATAACCACTACAATACAACATAAGCCTCCTACACAGTAGTTATTGCGGTACTTCTGTTCACTAAAAACTAGTTGATCTTTGGTGGATCAAAATTGCATTTAGACATGCAGTCTCTTAATTGCAAAAGTAATTCTAATTTTTGTCACAATTACTGGCATAAATGTTGTAACTAATGTGGATATTTGATTCACGGTTTTCTCCACAACAATAACGTTGCAGGCTAGTTTATCAAAATTCGTTAAGATTGCACAGAAATCAGAATGAAGTTTGTGGAGCTATTCAGGCAGTATCATCTGGTCTTAGATCTATTGATATCTTAAAAGGAAGCTTATTAGGTCCATCTTTCCATGTTATAAGTTATAATTGTTTTTCCCTCTCAAAATTTAGACTTGCAGAAAGTTGGCAGTGTGACAAATCCTGATGGCTTTGATGCTATTGTTGAATCAAGCGATAGTAAAGAGTTCAAGGTACACAGGTTGTGTACACATCAAGGAAGGCTTAATTACATCTGCAAGCAATTGATTGAGTTTTCTTCCTTGCAATTGACAATACCTTAATTGTTTGATAGGTGACATTTCATGTATCTGGTTCAAGGACCCAGGTTATATATGATGATGTTTTTGCCAAGATGGTAGATGCTTCACAGCCCCTTCCGGGCTTTCGAAGGGTTAAGGGAGGTCAGCTGTTAGCTTCAGTATAGTTATCACAGTTTGGCAGTTTAATTGAAAATTGTTTTTATGTTACTAAAAAGTTATATTTTCCCTCTTAAGTTGTCATTTGTCACACTTTTATCTGAGATTGGTTAGGATAAGGAGGTCCATCCAGTATCACTTAGAAAGATCTATTTAGTTTTGCATTTATTTCTAGTTTTTTTTTTCTTTAGTTTCTGATTTCATATTTCCCTTGGACTTAATATGTGATTTTTCTGCTCGCTAACATGTTTTATGTTCTCTTAAAATTGGCATTTGTCACACTTTTATCTGAGATTGGTTAGGTTAAGGAGGTTATCCAGTATCGCTTAGAAAGATCTATTTAGTTTTGCATTTATTTGTAGTTTTTTTTCTTTAGTTTCTAATTTCATATTAGTCTTGGACTTAATATGTGATTTTTCTGTTCTTAATTCTAAGCTTCTTTTTATGACTGGAGTTAGGGTCTTAATTAAATCATGCACTTCCACTTATTGGCATGAAAATATCATTTCTATCACACCCCAAAGGGAAAAAAGAAAAATTCACCCTTGCATGAAACCAACCCTAGCTTTTCATACCTTATCTATAATAAGGGAATACTAGGCTTCACGCCCAAGGTGAATGCCACTCTTTCGCTTCTTCTTCGTGTGGATAATACCCCACATTCAAAACTACTGTCCAAAATGCCACCAAGGGGTTGGTTAAGTGGTAAAGCATCTTACTAGCATCTAAGAGGTCAGGGGATGAAATCCCATGCCCACCATATTTACCTTCTCAAAAAAAAAAAACCCGTCAAGAATGCTTGGAGTTTGTAAGTCCAAGGGATGAACAAGAAAGAGAACTAACCTGTGGGAGTTTGCATAGATTTATTCTCTTGGGAAATTGGTTTTTAACTAACAAAAAAAATTTAAAGGATGTCCTCTTTTTTCATGTTGTCTACATGTCTTATTTTCTATCAATCTCATTGTAGCATTATGACCGTTTGTGTGGCTGATGTTTTAAAGCAAGGAAAAGATTTTCTACTGACATTGCTGCATTATCTAGCACTAATAAAATATTTGTGCATGTAGCTTGGATGGATGTAAGTGCTGATTTCTGAGTTGTGGTATTTATTGTTACTGATATCCATGAATGTTGACAAAGTGTTTTCACCTTTTTTGCATGTGTAAAATGGAGCATTCAGGAAAAACGATTAATGTAAGTTGCAAGATAACTTGTCTTCCTAGAATGTTTTAGACAATTTTGTTGCTATTACATTTGTGTCTAAAACCTGGACAGACTCAGATTCCAAAAGACATCTTGTTACATATTCTTGGACCATTGAAAGTGAATAGTACAGCAATAAAAAAAATTATAAACATCGTTGCTGCTGAATATGTTCAAAAGGTATGTGGGCCTCCATATGTTTGAGCACTTTACCTTATCAAATTGTTGTAAGATCTTTACATGCTGAGATCTTGTCCTTTGCTTACTCATTGAGGACAGAGTCCATTGGACTTGAGAATTTTGTCAGGTTATTGTTCTTTGGGTATCATTTTTCAACAGATGAAAAAGATATTCTTTTTTCTTTTGTGGTAAAATGATATTCATATTCTTTGAATTTCTAACTTTGTTCAAACCCCTTCTAATATGAATTGTTTGAAGTGACAATAAAGAGTTAGATGATTTTTATTTCTCAAGGATCAGAAGCTGGCAGGTCATTTGTGAAATGGGTCTGATTACACAGATGAGATTTATGACATGGCCAAGTTGGTCAATCTTGGGTTCGGCCTCCAAATCCGATTACAGACATCAGAAAAGGGTTCTTCCAAATCCAGAGGCTCCAAAAGGTCATTCTGTCCTCAGCTACTTGGATTGAAATATTTAGGAAAGTAGTCTGAGCTCTGCACACAAAGTTACCATTACTTACCATTCGCCATCACTTTCTCTCAAGTCTCACCTGTAAGTGCCCTCTCTAGTAGTTGAAAAAGATGCTCTCACTTAAGGCCACTGCATGGTAGTTAATGTTGGATTGTGCTTCTAAGTTGCAATTACTGCAGTAGCACAATACATGATTGTGCATTTGCAACAAAGTCTTGTTACAAATATCCAGACTGTCATGAAGTGTATTTTTGTTCCTATGCATGTTAGGGACTTTCTTAGTAAAAGCAAGGAAATGCATGGAAATTTCAGGGAGAAACATTTGTCAAACTCAAGATCTGGCTCATGTTCATAGTTAGATGTGTGAGAAAATGCGGAAGTTGGCCACCTCATCAAAGTTATCATTAAGTTGATGCCATTCTTATTGAGGTCATGGAAGAGAAATTATTTACTTTGTTTGAAGTTTAGATTTATATATCAAGTGTTTTGGCATTCTTCAATTGGAATATTTGTGGCATTCTTCAGAATTTCTTGAGGCCATGAACGCAAGTCAAAATAGCAACATGAGCATACAATGTTTACTGTGTCCTACCAAGCTCAAGTTTCAATCAAGCATGCCATTGGAGCTGAGAAAATATACTACCAAAATAGAGAACAATTGAAAACACAAGATTTACATAAGAAACCCTTCACAATGAGTGCATAGCTCGACACTTCTAGGATTTCATTTTGTTAAGCTAATAGACACAAGTTAAATGGGTCCCCTCCCCAGATTCCATATATCCATTTACAATGACACATAAGACTCCTTTCAAGTTGGGCAAAAATGTAAAGCACCGTAAACTTGGCAACATTCTATCTCAAATTGTGATGTGGCAAGACCTTTAGTGAATATGTGAGCAATGTGTCATTCGGATTGGACTGAAGGAAGGTAGAAATCTTGGGATTATTCTTCTTATATATGGAATGCCTACAAGATTGACACACTTGGTGTGGCCATGCATAATGAGGACATTAGCAATGTTAATGCGGCCTTCTTATTTATCAGGGAGGTTTGATGAACACTGAGATCAACCAAAAATATTTTAACCCAAAACATTTTTGTGAAATTCAAGGCCGTTGCTTATATCTAGCTTCAACACTTGATCTTGCTTTTGCTCCTCTAAATAATAAGATAACTCTCAAGATGCAAGCAAGTGGTTGTAGTGATCTTCTATCATCTAGCAAACCCGTTCAATCTGCATGTGTTTACCATTCAATTTCAAAACATTCTTCTTTGTATCTTGTTAACCCTCCATTTTCCTTTTTTTTTTTAAAAGTTGTCCTCTATAAAAAAGAAGGCTATTTCCGAGATTCCTTTTTAGATAGCAAAGAATTCAATAGACAACATAAAATGAACCTCAGTAAGTACATGCATAAACTGGCTCATAAAGTCTAGAGCAAACATGATATGAGACCTTGCCAGAGGAAGATCAATCTTCCCACAAGCTTCCAATATCTGGTTTTCTAAGATTCATTAAGGGGTGTTCCATCTTTATACTGAGATGATAGGTTTGTTTAATAGGGGTGGCAACAAGTTAAGATCAAATTTCCAGTATCTTTAAGCAAGTCAGGCAAATACATATGAGGGGGCATTCTCTGGATCTGGCAGTTTCAATTCCATGGAATTTAACTTTACAAGGTTTTTAACGTAAAATTAACCAAGAAATTTGCTCCTAAGGTGATCAATTTCTTTATTACCATCACTCTCAATGACCATGTGATCAACTTATGCTAACAATAGCGCAATCTTTCATCTTATCCATTTCATAAAGTGCGTGATTACCATTCCCCTAAGTATACATTGGTCTTTCTCAACAACTCAAAGCCTCTCAAACGAAGTTTGGTGGGATCGCTTTAGTTTGTACAAAGTTTTCTTGAGTTTGTAACATTGCTTGCTCATAGGTAAGTGCATATGCATGTACACTCCACGTCCAATTTTTTATTTAGAAAGTCATTCTTTATATCCAACTAGTGTAGCTACTTAGAGAACTAAATAGCAAGAGATAAGACAGTTCTATGCAAGTGCATTTTTCGCAGAGTAAAGGTTCTAGTAGTCCATTTCATATTCTTAAGGGAAGCCTTTTGCAACCATTTTGTCCTTTGACGTGTTTATTGTTTCATTATTTTTGTGCTTTATACTGTAGACCTGCTTTGATCCCATAATATAGGTATCCCTAGGAATTTTCACATCATCTTGAGTTTAATTCTTTACTTGAGCCTTCTCCTTTACCCCAATGGATCATTTGTTCTTCACAAAGGACTGGGAATAGAAGCGAGAGCAAGCGGTTGTACAAAATTTTTGTACTTTTGGTTCAGACATGAAAAACCAGCATATCTGTTGATAGGATATTGATGCACTCTCTGACACCCTTTTGGAGACTTGCAGGAGCATTCTCCTCCTTTGTACTTGTAAGATCAATCTCTCTCTCTCTCTCTCTGTTTTTTTTTTTTTTTTGAAAAAGAAAAGAAAATCGATCTGTGTGGAGGTAAAGAATCCATATAGCCGACCCCACTTAGTGTGGGAAAAGGCTTGGTTGTTGTTGTTGAAAAAGAAAAGGAAGGCTACTGGGTCAGTAAGAACCTGATACATTAATAAAAAAAGGTAAAGGTGGATATTACAAGAGCATATTCCAAGAGACAAAATGAGAAAGGGCTTCCCTTCTAACATTTTCCTACCACACCCTACCCCCTTTAAAAATGGCACAATTTCTTTGAAGCTACAAAGACCACAAGGCAGCAGCCATACCGACATGGATCGAAGGATATGCAAGTGCTTCCTGGTGCACTGAGCCCGAGAAATCGAGATAAGAGCAGTCCACTGCTGGAATTCCCGGTCCCCCTGGAACTCCTTTAGGAAAACCACAATGCAGCAGAAGGTGCATGCCTTCCCCCTCATGATCACCACAAAATGGACATGTGACATCCATATCTTGGTTCCATCATCTCACCACCAACTTCCGCAGTCAACTCCCGAGTAGCAATCAGAAGAATACGATCAATAAGATCAGTGATATTTATTTGTGGATCTTCAATAAGTTCAGTCTCATTATGACGAATTTAACACAATAAGATCAGTGATAGTGTCTCCAAGATTGATCCATCTTTGTGAAGAAATTGGATTTGTTCTTTTAAAAAATAAGTTGGATTTATTATTTGGATATTATAAATAGAAATTTGTGCATCTGTCATGTTTTTTTTTTGAAGAAAATAGAGGAAGATTACCTGAGATCGATAATCATTCAGCAGAATATATTAATCATAAAAAAGGAATGGACTTACAGATTTTCCAGCTAAGACTCAGATAGGCTATTCACCTCACTCACTACATTTTCAGTCCAATATCTTTCCCCTCTAAAAATGTTGACATTCCTTTGATTCCATATACACCACACCACAACAAAACATTTGACCCAACCTGTCATGTCAAGAGTATAGTTTTCTTTGAACGCCATCCAAAAAGTAATGCTGTTTGTAGTTGCCATAGTGGAGAGACCAACTTGATTCCAAATTTCCTTGGAGAAATCACATTGAAAGAATAAATGGTTGATATCTTCATCTTGTTGTTGACAGAAGGAGCAACTAGCATTCACTTCACTTTACCACTTTCTTCGTAAAACTTTTGTCACAATACATTCCCTTCTAAAGAGCCAAAGAAACAACTTAATTTTTAAAGGAATTTTTGCTTTCCAAATCATCTTAGAATCTCCATCCACTTCGTTCAATTTTCTATAAGCTTTCTTTACAGAAAACGTCCCTTCCTTCCATTGAAAGTGATCCTGCACACCTGCAGTAGGCTTTATATCCTGAATCACACTCATCATGTTATGAAATTCAGCAAAAGAGGCATTAGACAGCCCCTTGGGCAGATGAATATCCCATGCATTGATCTAGGAATCCCACACATCTCTAACCGCTGCACATTTGTTAGCTGGCTGCTGGAAAATCCTGTGATACTGGTATGAAAATTTACCATTTTCAGACCAATTATCATTCCAGAACTTGAACAAAGACCCATGCCCCAACTCTGGAGAAAAGAAGGATTCATAATCATTTATCAGAAGACGAATGGCATGTCAAAATGCATAAGAACCTCTCATAGACTCTGGCCTTTGCATTAATTCAGTACATACCCCATACGAGTCTTTCAAGAGTAGAGAGACCATTGATGTATCATTCGGCATTACTTTAACCACCCACTTTAGTAAGAGAGCCTTGTTAAAAGTACTCAAATGCCTCATCCCCAAACCACCTTCGCTCTTTGCCTTACAGAGATCTGCCAAGGCACCAATTGTGCAAATCTACCCACCAAATCTGGGCCTTTCCAAAAAAAATTTTTTCTTATCATGTATAATTGTTTAATGATCTTCTTTGGAGGCCTGAAAACAGATAAAAAAAATATCGGCATAGATGTCGAAATTGGTTTGAGGAGGATCAATCTCCCCTTCTAGAAAGTAGTTTACTGCTTCATGTGGACAACCTGTTTGAAACTCTTTCAATCATTGGATTCCAGTCCGATGACACCAACATTTTTCCTTTCAACGATAGTCTCAAGTATCTAGTAGGCAACCTTGCAATAGGGGACTCCAAGATAGTAGCAACAGCCTCCTCCTCCACACCGTGGAAGGTGAATGGTATGAACACTGATTTCTTTCTATTAATATTCAAATCGAACATTGTAGCAAAGATCTTTACCAATGTCGAAGCATGACTTGCCACTCCCTCTCCACCCTCAATGAAAAACGTAGTGTCATCTGCATATTGTAAAATTAGCATAATCAATGATCTCTCCCTGTGCGTACGAAATCCCGAGAACAGGTTACCTCTGCACGCCTTGAAAGATAAGTAAGCCAAAGTACCCACTACTATGTCAAATAGCATTGGGGCCAGTGGACAACCTTGATGAATGCCCCTTTGAGGTTTAATCTACCCTCCATTAGATCATCCATTAATTAGTGTTGAGAAACATGACGTAGTCACGCATCTCTTCATCAATTTTATCCATGGATCTGAAAATCCTCCTCTTTAGAGGATCCCAAAGAAAATTCCATGAAACCGAATCGTAAGCTTTGGAAAAGTCAACTTTCCAAAGAAACGTTGGACATCCTCTTCTTTTCCATGCTACCACCATCTCCTCAGCCATTACAAAGGAATCTTGCAAAGATCGACCCTTAATAAAAGCTGATTGTGTCGGTGATATGATTTCAGATAATATATTCCGCAACCTATTTGCCAATATTTTTGCTACCAACACATATATCGAGTTAGACAAGGCAATGGGTCTAAACTCGTCCATTTTATATGCCCCCGATTTCTTTAGTAGCAAGAAAAGATAGAATCGAATCAATCTCTCAAACCCTTCGTTACCCTTTAAAAATTTTCTTATCATTGCCATCACATCAGGACCAACCACATCCTACAGTTCCTTAGAAAACACAATCTGTAGACCATCTGGGCCAGGTGAGCCTTCTGCCTTTAGACCTTGCTACATCCAAAACCTCTTTTTCCTCCACCTCAGCCACAAGAGAAGTCTTCATCTCATCATTTACCTGGGTCATCTCCAAGTCTCCCAATCTCCAATCCCCTACCGGTTTTCTTCTCGTGAAATCATGGAAATATGCACGAAACGCATCACATATTTGGTTGCTCTGACACAAAACCTCCTCTCCCACTTTCAGCGTGTTAATGAAGTTGGACCTCCTTCTGGCACTAGCTGACAAATGGAACAAACGTGTGTTTGAGTCTCCCTCTTTAAGCCAAATTTGCTTAGGCTTTTGCCTCCAATCCATCTCTTGTTTATGATCTTCCTCACTAACCACCCTCTGCATCTTTCTTTCGACATGGTCTTCTTGAGATAGGGGTGCATTCTCCTCTTTCCTATCAAGAGACGAGATTTTTAGCAATGCCTCCTTTCTCCTCTTCTCTCTTCGTGATCTCAAATTACGTCTAAACTCCATCATAAATTCTCTAACCACCTCAATTCTAGACACCAAAGTACGTGCTGCTGAGCTAGACTCTTGTGTAGATCTCCATTTCTCCTGAACCTGCTCCTTAAATCATGGTTCCTTCAGCCAGGATTTGTGAAATTTGAAATATGTAGCGAAACTTGCATCTTTGTTACTATGCCATACCAAAGGTGTATAATCTGAAAACGGTTTATCATAGGCCACCACATCCGCTTCATGGTATGATTGTGCCATAGAAATGTTACAAAGAAACCTATCTATACATGAAACAACCCCACTACCATTTCTCCACATATATCGGACTCCAGAAATCAGTAAGTCCATCAGTTCCAGGTCCTGCAAGGCATGCTGAAATTGGCTAGTAGATCTGTCATTTCTATCATCCAGTCTGTCCTCAGCATATAAAGTGACGTTAAAATCCCCCCCAATGAGCCATGGCATCCCATCAACAAAATTAGAGGCCTGATGTAGTTCCTCTCAAAATTGACTCATCAACATGTCATTGCAAGGGCCATAAACAGAAGAAATCGAAAAAGAGCTGCCATCCACCTTCCTTGTGAAAGTTGTCATTACCACCCTACTGGTTAATCGAAAAGTGCATAAATCAAAATATTTCTTGTGTCACATCATAATGATACCTCCTCATCGCCCTTCGACACAAACCTCCATACAATCTATAAATAAATCTCCACAGAGACTCTTCTTCATTTGGGGAGTTATAATGTCCAAATGTGTTTCCTGGATGCAAGCAATATCTATTTTCTAGTCACCCAAATATTTCTGTAGAATTGATCTTCGTCCTTCATCCCGAAGACCTCGGACATTCCATGACAGAACCTTAACCATCAATTTTTTTCTTTGCCCCACCATCATGCACTCTTTTAACCCCAATCACTTTTGCCACTTGGGCCTTAGTTTCACTTGTATTCACTGACCCCCATGACTCTTCACAACCGGATTCTTATTTGCCGATCTTTTCCTACGGTAGCACGCACTTAATATCATCTTGTGCTTTTGAGAAATTGTCCTCATTGACCTAGATGATTTTTGGTCCACGTTCTTCATTCCGCTATGCTGATGATTCAAACGCTTACGGTCCCTGTTTTGGGATAGCCAAAACCTATCTCTTCTATCCATAGCTTTCCACACCCTTTAGTTCTTCTTCATCAAGCACTCTCTTGCTGAAAATGGATCCAAATGCAATCAGTATGGCCTCCTGCATATCATCACCAAAAACCACAAAGCGACCACCAAAAGGGGAAAAGCAACAACTCTTCGGATGTAGAAAAAAAGCTTTAGCACTGCACTCACCACAACTGGACCCTACAATAGGTCTGGTGTCCATCTGCAGAGAGCCCAGAGGGAGATTAACTTTCTTTGCCCCCTCCACAGCGACTGAAGTTGGACTTGCTGTAGTGCCAGCAGCTACCTCCAGGTGCATATTGTCCACAGCCACAGGGAAGATCTACTCCAGATCTTTGTGTAAACCCAACCTTCGCAGCAGCAGAGGGTCCATCCAAACCCAAAAAATGAGAGGAAAACCTGTCATTAGCAAGATTTTTCAACTTACCACATCTGGATCTGTTCACGGATCCGGAGGCCACCGATTCTGAACTGACATTACGACCTGCCGTGTCTTTTGGAATAACTGCAGTAGCTTCAGACATTTCCTTCACATCAGGCACGCCCACAGCATCAAGGAGGACCATACAGACTTGTTCCAGATCCTGCACAAAGCCACCCACTGCAGCACAGGGTCCATCGGACCCCAAACAAGGAAGAGAGGAAGTTGTTTTGCCAAGATGATTGAACTCACCACATCTAGATCCATATCCGAATCCGGAAGTCACCTGTTCAAAGTAGGGAATATTCTCTGCCACATCATTTGCTATTTTTGGATCATAATCCAAAAATGGCAAACCGACCTTCTGAGAAATCGGATCGCCCACACAGCTGGCCCTTGATTTTGTGCCAACAGCTCTTGGCTGATTCGAAATTAGAAATCCAAGGCCTGCCCTGTTCACCGGCCTCTAGACCTGCTTCATTGGACGGTCTGCCACTTGCTGCATCACCTGAGCTCCTCCTCGCCCCTTGTAGCTGCAACTTCAATGTGTCTCCTTCTGCACCTCTGTTGGGGGCCACCACCTGAGCATAGGACAACATCGAGTTCCCTGATCTCTCTTTAATGAAAGTCACCACACGCACAACCACCAAACCTCAGCACCTCCTTATCAGGAATAGATTTCCCTATCAAAAACTGTCCTTCAACCGTGACAAAAGATGCATCTCCTTCCCGCAACCCTACTTCGACACACCTCTACACGCGAGCAAAAGGCGAGCATATCGTGATAAACGCTCCCACTGATCTAAATTTAAGTGGAACACCAAAATCTGAAAGAGTATGATCGGTCGGATGGGGATCCTCTCTTTTGTAGCACCTTCATAAATGCATGGCGAAGACCAACGAATAGCGGTCTCACCCACCACAAACTCAAAAATTAGACGATCAATATCACGAGCATTCAAGCCAAATAGAATTGCCTTCTCAGAAAATGAAGCAAGCTTCCACTTCGACGACGATAACATCAATGACGTAATAAAATTTCTTACCTCCACATTAATCGAGCGATCAATAGACATACCAATCAGGGAGCGCTGCAGCTAAGAATCCAACATTTTCACCTCCTGTGACCATTGGAGATCCACCCCCAAGGAGGGAGCAAAACCATCATCTTTTCTTCTTAGAACAGTTCTTGTATGACCAAAACCATGACAGAGGAGACATTTCATTGGTTCCCGACATTCCTACACCTAATGCCCCCTTTCTATGCATTTGAAGCAAAGATCTCCAAGCCAACGATGTGAGAGAGAATCTCCCCCACCTCCTCCACCTCCACCACCACGCACTCTCATCTCCACCCTCCTATGCATCTGTCATGTTTGGACCTGAGTATTTTTTAAATCTCTATCATCCATATCTACGGCATTCTTCTACTCCCTCTACTTGTCATCTCATGGCTCATCGACACTAATATTTATATTTGGAACAATTTCCTTTGGACGACCTTTTTCAATAATGCTACAGTCCTTGTCTTTACCTGCATTCTCTTTTTGAGGTGTTCTGGAAGGATGTCACTCAAGAAATGTCACATCTTGAACTTCATTAATTTTTTCCACTAATTGGGGTCAATGCATTTGCAGCCATTTGTGTTCCAGAGTAATTAGGGGAGATCCCCTTTGTAAGTTTTTGCTCAAGTTTCACCTTTCTAAGACCAGAATTATGTATAAAGCACGAACACTTTAGGTTAGGATGTTGAAGGCTTTATATCAACCACGAGAACAAAGAATTGGTCTTCCTTCCCAACATCCTAAAAGCCATCCTATTTATCAAAAATGTAGAACTGCCTTTGGCCAATGCCTAGGGAGATTTAAGGTGGGGCCTGAGCAGTCTCAGGCAGGTGTCTATTCTTTCGTTTAGCAATGCTCTTCTACGTGGTGTTTGTTTTTTTCTTTTTGAAAAAGAACTGCAAGTTGTTTCATTGATGACATCCTTGTCACATTGTTTTTGAAAGGACACACACAAGAAAAGGAGTCACATGGATACTCTCAAGCATTATCCATCTGAAATATTTAGCAGTGATTCAAACTATCTTTCCAAAAAAAAAAAAAAACAATCAACAGTGATTCAAACTTATTTTTGACCACAACAACTAATTTCAGTACCATCATATCCATTTTGCATCAAGTAAATGGACGTATATGAGAGCAATCCTCAATGAAGGTTACATAATATCTAAAACCATTCATATGGTCCATATTGAAAGGACCCCAAATGGGGATCCCAAAAGAAAAAAGAATAACATTTTACTATTAGATATTCAAGATATATTTGAATATCTTTGTAGAAGAAGAGATTTTTGTTCTGTTCATTCAAAAAATCGTATTTCTCTTTATATAGGAGAGGCTAGGGAAAACAACAGGCATGGCTTCAAGAAATGTAAATTACCAAAAGCAGACTAAAAGGCAATAGAATAAATGTCTTATATCTCTTTACATTTCTCAAGCAGGAGCATAGATGTCTATCATGCTCAACCTGGAATAACACCTATTAAAGGATGAGCAAAGGAAAGCCTTTATGAATATATTTGTCGTTTGGTCTCTAGAAGCCACAGGTGAAATGCAAATGAATCCCTTTTGGATCAAATCTTGGGTTCTATGATAATCCATCTCCTCACGTTTCATTCTCTAGTGGAAGATTGAATTGTTGGTGATAAAGTGGGCCGCCTTATTATCACACCTTATTTCTATCGTGATAGAGAAGACATTAGCTCTGATTTGACCTGGGCTATTGCCTTATACTCCACTACAATTTGCTTTTTACTCCTCCATATAACCGGGTTACCTCCTACAAAGGTGCGGAACTTAATGGTAGACTTCCTTTCCTTTGGACATCCTGCATGGTTAGCATCGGTATAAGCTATCATAGTTAAAAACTTTCCGTGGATAAACAATGTGCCCTTTTCTGGGGATGGTTTTAATCAAGAATCATCATTGCTACATGCTAGTGTACCCTCTTGGGCTTATCCATCAATTGGCTCACCTTGCTTACTCGTGGGTTTCCCACCAGGCATTGGTGTTGCATAGCATCAACTTGTTTGGAGTCATCATCATATAAGCACATGCTAGGGTCCATGATGCTGGAGGCTGGCTTGGCATTTAGCATGCTTGTTTCCTAAAGTAGTTCGGTAACATACATCCTGACCTCTAAGACAGTATAAATTCATGGACATTCTTGGCTACCTTGGTTCCAAGGAAGTATCAGATCCTTTATAACAAAGTGCTTGATTAGAAACTCCTTAGTAACCTTAATACCCTGTGCATCATCCCTATTCAGCATGATATCATTTACATATACTAGCATCACTATAGTTCCCTTATATGTCTTTTATACGAAGAAAGAGTGATCTAAGGAGGATCTCCTAAAGCCTATCCTTTTAATAATATTTGATAGCTTTTGTAACCAAGCGTGTGGACTTTGCTTGAGCCCATAAATTGCCTTAGTGATATAGATTACTTTTGTGTCTAACCTTCTTATTTATTAATTGCCAGCATGGAGAGAGGAGGAGAGGGAGAAGAGAAGGAAAGGACTAGGATTTGCACTCACTAGACTCATGAAAATCCTTTTAATGTCGTGTGGTTGATGCTTTTGGAGTATTTATTGATGGTAGAGGTTCTTCAAGTGATCACAAACGAAGACATGTAGAAGTAAAAGCCTTTGGTATTATTGAGTGTTGATCTGTGTGCGAACCCATGTAAACTAGAAACTAGCCATGTTGTAAGTTTATTGACTATTGCTTGAAGTTCGTGATCACTCAAATTGGTTGACACGGGTGCTTTGCAAAAAATATGCTTAATTTCTTCAACTTGTAGCATTGGGGAGAGGTCCTTGGTCTCTCATTTTGAACTTTAAAGTGGCAAAAAAGTATATTATACCAATCGTAGAGTATAAATAAAAGGAGTGGAGCAAAGTGTCACTTTGAGGAGTTTATGAATTTCAGTACACTCCCTCTTAACCTTAAATCTAGGAGGTTGCTACATATAAACTTCCTTTTGGAGGTCACCACAGCGGAATGCATTCTTCACATTTAGTTGATGGAGAGGCCTATTTCAGTGGATAGGAGTATCCTAATATTGGGTAAACTTGCTAGTTGCTACAAGAGAGGATATGCTGAAGTAATATAAGCTATAAGTTTCAATATACCCTTTGGCCATAAGATGAGCCTTATACTTTTTTGTCGAGCCATTAGGTTGGTACTTCACATGAATATCCACTTGCAGCCCACTGTACCTGTGCTGGAAGGTTGCTCGGCAAGTTTTTGGTAATTAGGGTTGACATCTCATCCTCAATGATTGTTGCCACTTTGGATTAAGAAGTGCCTCTGGATGAGTGATCGATATAAATATAGCTGATAGGACATTGACAAAATGCATCTAGTGTGGGGTTAGACTAGCCATGGAAACATGGTTGGAGATAGGATGCATAGTGCACAACTGATGCAAACTAGCTGTGGAAAGAAATCAATTCCTGCTGATTATTTAATTCTATGAATGAAACGAGGCTTCAATTGAAATAAATCTTATTCCAGCAAGGCGACCGTAGTTGAAGTGTGTAATGCAGTAATCAAATGGAAATGGGATATTTTACTGGAAAGACTATTGATTGATTCTGAATAACTAGATGGACTCAAAAGATGACAAACACATCAACAATCGCTGGTGACAACTTAGTTAAGTCAATTTAATGCAAAGAAATTTCCCCAATCCACTACTTCACAATATAAGGTATTTGCAAATGGCCAGATCAGAGGTTAAATGGAAGGAAATTTACGGCAACCAGTACATGCTTGAGGTATGTTAGACTGCTGTTGGGAATTGAAGTCTTGCACCTAAAGTTGAAACAACTCACAAGGGAAGAACTGGCACACGCACGAAGGGATTATTCGAACGAAACTGTGCGACGACATTGGAGAGTGACAATGGTGTAGGGAGGGGTCCAAAGATGGCTTAGGTCAGCTGGGATGAGTTGTAGTGGAATTGGGAGCGGCTGCAATGGCGGTGATGGTAGGGATGGGAGTTGAAGTGGCAAGCCGAACGTTACGAGCAAGCGTGATCGAGTTAGAGTTCCATGGTGGCAAGAGAGATGTTGCTGGAGGTTGAGTGGTGATGGCGAGGTTGTTGGACAGGTGGTGGAGGATGAGGTGAAGTTTGACGGTGGAGCAAGGTGGGGGCAAGGGTGGTGATGAAGGAGCATTGGAGGTGGAGATGGTTTTAATGGGTTATGGTAGGAGGGGATGAGAGGTAAAGGGGGAATGGTGAGGTGAGAGGGGAAGGGGAAATGGGTGAGGGAGAGTACGAGAGATAAGTAGGGAATGGGGATAGGGTTGTATGAGAGGTGACAGGGGAATGGTGATGAGAGAGAGAGAGATGTGATGAGAGGGAGAAATGATAACTATAACTTTCACGAGAAAGAGATTCAACTTCCTTTATTGTCATTACATCCAACCATTGTTCCCCCTTTTGTAAGGGTTATCAACTAAAGTAAGGCATCCCTTGAGTCACATGCATGAACCAAGGCAACCCTCGGTTTTTAAAAAAAGGAAGTTTAAAATGTAATTGAAAAGTCCAAGAAACGAGGAAATTACAAATATGCACTTGATTTTTTTTAGTCTATATCAACAACCAAGTGCCCCTGTGTAAGGTAATAGGGAGATCAAATTTATCAGGTTGCTGTGGACTATGTAGAGGTATTACTGAAATCTCTTGAGCAGTTGGAACACTTGCAGTCCTTGGTACATCAAAACTAGGAGAAGTATCAATACTATTAGGGATAGTGATTACTTTAGTTATAGCTGAAGGCATAGGCTCATGAGGAAAGGGGGTCAACTTCTGGATTGTGATGATGACAATAAACCAGCTTGAACCTATTGTCTTGTCCACATGTGTATCAGAAGGAAAGGGGATAAGGATGATGGCCTCACCGTTAGGAGTTGAAGTAGAGTAGTAAGGAATGGACTCAAAAAAGGTGACATTCACATTGACAAATTGGCATTGACCAATAGGATAACCTTTTTGAGCCTAGGAATAAACCTAAAAGTACAAACTTGACAACTTGAGGGGACTTACTCCCATTGGGACCAAGAAGTTGCACAATTGTGACATACACAAGCACTTTAAGTGGAACCCTAAAGAGCTCACAGTTGGGAAATGGGAGGAGACCTATTCATCAATAATAGTAGATGGTATCCGATTAATTAGGTAACAAACAATAAGTATTGCATCTCCCTAGTATGAAAAAGGCACACTATTCTAGATTAAAAGAGATCCTAGTCACATCTAAAATACAACGATGCTTCCTTTTTGCCACTCCATTTTGCTAAGATGTATAAGGGCAACTAATTTGGTGAATAATGTCACACCTCTTGTAGAAAGGATGAGGAGTCTTGGTACAAAATTCCAAGATATTGTTAGATTGAATGATTTTTATGATGTATTCCCAGATGATTTATCATCCTATGGATAGGGAGATAGAGTTTGAGATAGACCTAGCACCCAGAACTTAGCCAATTTCCATTGCCCAGGGTGAGTCTTGCAAATTTGAAGGTTCATCTATAAGGCTTCTGGATAGGGGGTTAAAAGACCAAGTATGTGACCTTGGGCCAGTATTCTTTTTGAAGAAGGAAAAATCTTTAAAGTTTATTGATTACCAATGGTGAAATAAGTCACTATCAAGAATAGTACTCATTGCCTTTAATCAATAACTTTTTTTATTACATCAGCACGAAATTAATTATTTTTTTCTAACAGATTGTTTGATTACATCACCTACATCAGATATCGATTTCAATAAGAACACCCACGACAATCAAGAAAAGTCATCATGGATAACAAGAACACCCACAACATTCAAGAAGTCATCAACAATAACAAGATAAAACCTTTGCCCGACATGGTTGGGAACACAATTATGGTCCCAAATATCAAGATGAAGTAATTGTAACATGGACTTAGAACTATGGCTTTTCCAATAAGAGAAGGAACTCCTGTGGTCTTTCCCAGGTTGGCAAGTCTTTCATTAGAGGGTAGTGGTGGGTCGAATTTGTGGTATCGTTCGTTAAAGCTTGGGAAAATGGGAGATGATTGAATTGTAGGTGGTACCAAGGTTCGAAGTACCAATATCGATGTCTTGCAGATAAATTTCCAACTGCGCGTATCATAGGCATGCCGTAGAAACACTTGTGTATTGATGTTAGGTTATTGAGGTTATCGATGACCCAAAATTATCTGTATTAATATTTTCCATGTCGGAGATCTAATCCACCAGGTTGGCCAGTAGTAGCAATAGTAGCGAAGTGCAGCAGCAGTAGGAGTGTGTGCTAGCTGCAGTAGGAGTGTGTAACATAATAGACCTTACCAGTGGTGTGCCGATGGTTTCACTGGCATGTTGACAAACACCTGCATATCGACAACTTTTTCGTGTCGATATGCCTATTGCCCAAAAATGACCATATCGTTGGCATGCCGGTGGCATATAGAACACTGGGTGATACAAGTAGCTAGAGAAGCCCCTAGAGGTAAGTGAAACATGACCAGGGCACGGCCACTGTAGGAGGCAGTAGACACCCTCTTCTTCAAAGCCATAATCAATCACCTACCCCTTTAGTATATCTTTAAAAGTAAGAGATCTAGGTCAAACATAGCTTTGCAATTCAATTTCTTCATAATTTTATTGATTGAAAATAAACTTAAAGGAAAATGTGGGAGTTGTAGAACATTCTCGAACTATACATATAGGGAAACTCGTACCTCCCCAAACTAGTAATGGTTGTATGCCTCCTATCGGCTACCAAAATAGTTCTACCACATGGAACTGACCTTAGTCTAGATAGTTGTTGAGTGGAACTACATATTTGTTGGATACGCCTGAATTGAATAGCCAATCTATGTCCTCTGTTCTAGACTAGCATGTAATACAAGCTAGAGTGTATTTGATGGGCTAACAAAGGCGGTCGTATTAGAGTTCCCTTTGGAGGAACTTGAAGTGGTTGAATAATTCTGTGTTGGTTGAGCCTCTAGATTGGTTCATCGTACTTAACTCTAGAAATAGCAGTAGTCTTTAGCTAAGGTCTAGGGTAGTAATGACCTGGTGAGTATTGGTAGTTTCGTACAAGAGTCCTTGTGTGGTCAAGCTTCTCACAATATGAGCATTGGGGTTTAGCATGCCACTAGGCTCTATGACCACATCCACAGCCTTGAGTGGACGGCAAGGTACCTCTACCTTTTACTTGAGAGGCAGCCATAGTTGATATGTGCTCCATGCAGGGTGACAAAGAGAGAGAAACAACAAGCCTGTTTGATCTATTGTATACCTCTATGATTGGAATCTTTGCCATTACAAGTCTTTGAGATGAGTGCCATAGATCCTGGAACCAATCCAACAAGGAATTCCCTAACCATTATTTGGGCCCTGTACATCTTTTCAGATTCACAAGCACATACATAGGTATAGGTATTTGGCCTTTCAAAAGTCGACTTGAGAGTCGAATAATACTAAGCGAGGTGTTTGCCATCTTGTCTTATATGCACAATCTCATGCGCAATTTCGTGGTGGAGCTGGGGGATATGAGTTGCATTCTTCTCTTGTGAGTACGTCTGCTGGAGCATGTCCCATATATCCTTTGTGGTCTTGTAATACAAATATTCATAGTGATATGCTGGATGATAGTGTATATGATCTATACCCTAACCATAGCATTTTCTTTTGGATTGCATATTTCCCAACTTTCTCCATGGATTCTGATTTAGTGACAATGTGCTTCTTGTCATATCCCTCGACAACATTGAGGATTGACTGTGACCGTGTCAATAGTTGGTCCTATCTGTGGCAGGGGACAAGTATTTTGTTGTTGGTAAAGAATATGTGTAAGCTAACATGTTTTATAAAAGTTCATACTAGAATCTTGTAAAAGAAGTATTGTATCAAGACCAACATGAAAAAATAGAAGCTATGAAAAGAACTCAAGGACTTCACCAAGAGCTCATGAATTCAAAATTATAAAAGTTGCAAAAGATCTAAGTTCTGGCAAGATGTCCAAAAAGGTGAAGAATGTAAATGTAAACTTGATGGCAAGATGCAAGGACAAAGTTTGCCATCAAGATCAAGAGAATATTTCTATTACTTATAATTTTGTTAAAGTTATAACAAAATAATTGAATATTTGCATCTTAAATTGATTAGGAGTTCCAATCGAAGGTTAACCTTTAATTCCTCAAGTCATTAAGTCAATCTTGATCGTAATTTTTTTGCTTAATTTAACTATTCATAGAAATTCTATTTGATTGGGCCAAGTGAACCGCATTCACATTATTTCTTGATGAATTAGATCGCCTTTTTTTTTTTTTTTGAAACTGATCAATTAGATAACTAGAACAACACATATGGCATCTATTTGATTTATCACCCATTGAAATTCATTTTTGGAAGAATTTCAATCTCCTATTGGTAGAACCTTCTTCAACCAGTGCTAACCAACTGGCAGAACTTTCTCCAATTGATTGGTTAGTGTCATTTTGAAGAAGAGCTGTTGGAAGGAGATTTATCTTAATGATTTATGATCTTAAGTGATTCTGAATTGATCACCTTGTGCCCATATGTCAACTATTGGACAAAGACCCATTTTCCCATGGACTTGACCCATAAGTAGAGAGCTCCTCCCATTCCAACACATAACAAGCAAAAATAATCTCTCTAGAAACCCCACCACCCCACCGCACCACCAACCCCGCTCCCTTCCCCCGCCCCCCAGCACTCTAATGCTGACTCTGGTGTACGACATGCATCTTGGGAGGCTATGGTGCTCAAGTTCTCAATCTTAAGATTTTGGAGGATAGCTTCTTGAAGGAGTGGGTCATAATTTGACCCCAAGGTAAGCTTGATCCTAAGTTTTAGAAAATGCCTGCTTGTCTTACATCTCATTATTCTATGCTTTGATTTGATAGCATCTTTCTAATTTGGAAGTTCCTTTTGCTTGTCCTAGTTATCCTATCTTGTGCTTATATCCGTTTTCTTGATAAGATATAGGATATCTTGGTTAATCAATTATGGTGGTGTGTGCTGATGTCAGCTATATTGTTAAAGACTACATGATTGATTGTAAGAATTGAAAATATTCTTATTACTGTTGTATTGCATGTCCATATATTTTGTATACGATTCATACTCTAGGGAGAGATATACTCTTTGGTGGATAATCATTAAATGGTCTGGGGTTGAATTATTCGTAGGAAACAACTCAAGGTTAAGTTTTCCATAAACAAGCTTGAAGTTGTTTATTTGTTTGGACTAATCATGTTCTACAAAGGGTTGGGATACCTCCATATGTAACTTGGTTTGTTGGTAGATCTGTGGCAGGAGGCCACATGGAGATCTTGATCCAATTCGAACTTTCATTGATTGGATAGGATTGGATCGTATTAGATCTTGAATTGGATTAGATTGGATTGGAAAAGTCCCAAACTCTGATAAGGATTCATTGGATTGTGGATTTAGCAAAATTTGATCTTATCCGATTTGTGTACAGCCCTAGGTATTCATGTACTTTACTCAAGGTTTGATTGCAATCAAAACACAAGTTATTAGGCCACAACATCTGCAGAACACCCTACCATAACTTCTAACAACTGAGCCACAGCGCTGCAAGCTGCACTTATATTGCAGCCTAAGCTCTCAGTTTACAGAATGCCAAAACAGATACACGCATGATGGGGATTGTAGTTATCTGGTGGTTGGTTGGTTGGTTTTGAATGGTTGTGAAGGAGTGGATGACATGAAGAGTGGGAGATATGTGTAACGCTGACAGCTCTGAACAAGGATGAATTGTGTTAGTGGTGGACAAACATTCAATGTCTATTATCAACAGCAACAAAATGCAGTAACCAGAGTTAATGACAGTGGTGCTTGAAGTGGTGGTTTTAGCTTAGCGTGGATAACATTTCAATCTTAACATGGTTTAGATGTCAAAATAAGAGAATACCAACACCTTAGAAATTACACAACACTGTCGTTCATATCTATAATGATAATTGGATTGGGCCCCCCATGATATAGGACACGTAGTTGGTATAGTCTTGGAAGGCAGCACATATGCTGGCAAAGAAGGTGGGAAACTGCTTTCTGCAACAAAACCATAGACTAGTTTGGATGTAAGAAGACATTGGGAAACTTTAAGGAGAAAGAAGGGGCCCAAATCCGCCGGATGGAAAGGGAAAGAGAAGGTTACTTGGTTAAATCCTGAAAATCTTTAGAGAAGAAAATAAACTAAACAACATAAAGGCTAACTAAATGGGAAATCCTCTCTTGGGATCAACTTAACTGGAAAATCCTAATTGCTGAAAATCTTTATAGAAAATAAATTAAACAAAATGAAAACTAACTAAATCGGAAATCACCTCTTGGTATCAACTCAACTGGAAATCCTACTTGCCGAAATTTCTGGCATAAAAACAAACCATGCACTGTGCCATGAGACTCAGATAATAGGAGATTTGCTTACGTGGGTGTGAAGTCTAATTCAAGACTCAGTTGCCATTGTATGGTCGAAAACAGCTAATGGAAATTTAAGATATTGCATACCTTAGTAGCAAGGTTAGATGGTTCAATCTTCACATGCACTGATAGTTCACTTCTGTAATTCTGTCACAGGAAGGCCTAAATGTCAGCAAGGACCTAAGGGTGGAAGAGAGCTATGAAGAGCTTGAAGAATCATTCCAACCTGGAGGTGACTTCAGTTTCAATGCAGTCATTCAGCTAAAGGACACATAATTGAGTACGTAGAATCAACGACAACCACCTGAAATGGATAATGGTTCTTCCTCCTCTGGACCGAGATGACATGCACAGGATGTTCTTCAAGATCATAGCTCCATGCTCTGCACATGGAATCAGCTGAACACGCAACACGCTTGCTAAATGCTTGTAACTTTTCAAATCTTCGGCTGGAACAGTGAAATATGAGACATCTGCAATTTGTGAAGTTCTGTAGTCTAATTTTAAACTAACGATACTTTATGGAGTAACCTGATGAAATTTAGCGGAAGCATGGTTTTTGGCATATGATAAAATCTGATCTCACCATCAATGAAGGGAAATACTTGGGGATGACTTATGTTGAAATACTTGTATGCAAAGATATTTGAAGATCCTTTCTTTTTTTTTCAGAATTTGGAGGCTCTGTGTTTATAGATGAGGGAATATATGTAACTTTTCTCATCTTTTCTTTACCCCAAAACCATTCATATCCACAACCATTCCATGCTTCTTCAGCCATGGAATAAAAGTGAGAGTAGCACATAAATATTTTCCGTTACAACGTGAAAACTTTCTTTTGCCATAACACAAAAATGTTGTCTTCTTTTTTAAGGGTGAGGGCAGGCAAGGTGGCGTCTGGAGGTAATGTGCTAGCATGGTGCGCATTCGGGTGTGCAGGTGGGAATCCAACCATCAGATATGAATTTTAGTAGTTCGGTAACCATGTATCTTGGATGGAAAACTCGGTAGGGTTAAGGCCAAACAGAGATATCTTTTTACTAATTGGCAACAAAATAGGAGGATGCCTACCGATGATGATTATGATCCATGTCCAACGGTTCCTATGGACGAGACTTTATCAGGTGTATTACAATTTGGCGTAGGTAAACACATGCATGTATACAAGATACACAACCAACGTTATTGAGCAAAATCACCTTGGGGTTTGGCTTGGATCAAGTGTCCTGACCTTTTTAACTTGAGCTCGGTTCATTAACCTATCAATATTGGCCCAAATAAACTTATATAACAAAGAGAATCAAAACTTGCGATATCAGGATGAGCCCAAACACCACTTGTCCACGATATTCCTACTCAATAACTTCGATCCCACATTTACAAATCGGAGAACGGATCTTCCCACATTACGGATCCAATTCCAGCCTGTCCCTTTGTGGTTTACAATACTTTTTCAGTTTACCAAAATCTAATCCAATCCAACTGCGATAACAAAATTTAAACATGTATCTAATCCATGTGCATCCCCTAAGCCCCGACCTCTACCAGAGCCCCGCTGGGCTAAAAGGCCAGAAAACAGAGGGGCCTCTTCGATATTTCACACATCCTAGCCACCAGGAGTTAAAAAAAAAAAGGGAAAATCTCCAACGGAAAACACCCCTCCGCCAGAGATTTGGCGCACAATTCTCAGCCCCGTACTCAACAAAGCAGCAGAGAAGAAGAAGAAGAAGAAGAATGGAATCACTGGTGCTCCTCCACAGCTCCTCTCTCCTCCGCCCCCCGACTCGCTCCCTCTTCGCGCCTCGACGTCCGTCGATCCGGACCCATCGACGGCCGCGATTCCCACCCCCGCCTCCTCGATGCAACAAGATGTTCGTCCCCGGTTTGCTTCCCCCACCTCCATCACCGTCGATCTCTCTCCACCAAATCCATCACCCGTTGGATTCATCTGAAGGCTTTTTTTTCGGTTCTTCGGATTAAATCCCAGGGTTCGGAGAGGCGTCCCCGGAGGCGAAGGCCGCGCGGAACCTCCAGGACTTCTTCACCTTCCTCGCCCTCAAAATCGTCCTCGCCCAGCTCGAGGTATGTCGATCTGCACCTCATGTGTATGTCCTCTTCTTCTTCTACTTCCCTTTTCTTGTTTTAATATGTACATATGTTTTTTGGAGCAAAGCCAAACGAAAAGCTTCATTCATCCGAGATAAAAGAAGCGAATTGAAAGCAGCGGGCAACTGTGACAAGGCAAATGCAAAAAAGCTTAATATAGATGGTTGATGTGTTTGTTGTTGTTGGTAGAGTTATAACCCGGAGGCGTATGGGGAGCTGATGGGGTTCGTGGAGAGGAACCCGATGAAGGACGGGGAGGACTTCTGCCGCCGGCTGATGCGCGAGTCCCCCAGGCACAAGGATTTGGGTGAGGATTTAGCTGATTTTTTGTTTTTTAAAAATCCTGTTGGATGTTTGTGTGGAGTGATTCTGGATCTTCAGGCTGTGTTTGGCCGGGATAGAGAAAATTAATGAATTTTGATGGGATAATTATTAATTTTTTTAAATTTTAAAAAATAAAAAAAAAATTCATTTCTCTCTCTCTCTCTCTCTCTATTCCTTTTCTTCGTCCAAACGATTCTCCCCCCCTCCCCCCACCCCCTCGATATTCCCCCTTACCTCGAAAACCACCCAATCCCACCCCCATTTCCGTACGACAAGCCCAATCTCACCCACTAATCGTATGCCAAACGTTACCTCAGATACTCCTGATTTTTAACAGAGATTCGGTCCATGGGGGAATCGCTCCCAAGAGGTCCGCGCATTTTGGAATGGGATTGTAGATTTGCTGAAGTCCACTTTCAGTGGTAAAGCTTCTCAATTGGATGCACCGAAAATAGTTTAATGCTTGGGATTTAGGAGAGTGAGATATACTTTATCTTGTAAAATTCCGAGGAATACTCAAATAACTGTTTTTCACTTGAATCGGTTGAGAATCATTCTCTATACTAATTTACAGCATATGGGAAGGGCTTTGCTCTATGCTATAGAAGGTAGAACCATTTCTTACTCATTAAGACATAGGAAAATAAGTTTGTGCACTGGAAATTGTAGGAAAATGGTTTTGGGGTCGAAGGGAAATAAAGGAGATAAAATTAGATTTTCCTTTATTTTCCCTCGAATTTCCTCTTACCAGCTTTCTTGTGTTTGTACATATATTGGGAACTAGAAGGAAATCGATTTCCCTCACTTTCTCACAAAATTCTATTGGTTTGTATAAGGGGGGGAAAATGATGGGATCCAAGGAAAATGAGCGAAAGGGCACAAACACTAGGAAAATGATGGAAAATTCTTGGTCAAACTGCAAACAGTTTCCTTTGCATTACTTTCCTCTATTTTCCAAGTGCACAACCTGCACTGGATCAGGTGGAAGTGGAACAGAGAGTGGTACGTTTGGGCCCCTTTTCCACTTCCTATTTCATGATCAACGGGAACTTGGCTCATACTAGAGCGATGAGTTGGGTTTTTTCTCCCTAATTGTTGAGTGGCTTCTTCTTCTATAAAGGAGGAATAAGTTAGTTGGCCACCTTACCTGGTTCCGCTGTAGAGGGGTTAGTAATGGCTACAAGAGAAAAAAAGTAGAACTATTTACATTTAGATTTTTGTAAATGTCATTTGCCATAGGTCTTTGTTCATGTGTGATAGTTATATGGAAAGTGATATTTACCTTGGATCACTTCTATATATATATATATGTATATATATATATATATATATTGGATCAGTACTATATATGCTCGATTAGATTCTACTTCCAAGTTTCAAGTCTCACTTCTTCTAAATTATAAACATATTATAGGATATCTCTAACCCTTAAACTTTAGAGTCGTGTGTGTTATTTGACTACGAATTTATTGGGTTTGATTTTCCAGAAACAGTAGCTCCTTCTAAAACAATAGCAAACTCTAGGCAAAAGGTGTTATTGAAGAGTAAATTACTAGTTGTTTTTACTGTTTATTACACTATAATTCCTTTTCTAGATTTAAGCTTCACTTTACTCATGTTATATAAATTCTTTCTTGGTTTTAGTCAAATTTTGAGGATGTATTTTATGATGTGGAACTTTCCCATGCAACAGCTTTGAGGATTCTGGAGGTCGGTTGCTTAATATTCCATGGACAAACATGAAGGGGCTACATTTTTCCCTTAATTTCTCTCCTTTTCTTCTATTTCTGTTGCCTTGAGTTTCCAGCTGGATGCAGGTTCGATCAGCATATTCCAAGAGGGATTTTGAGTGGGAAAACTTAAGAAAATTGGCTCTTAAAGTATGCACCGGATCATGCATCTTATTTTACTTGTCAGAGTCTTGCTCCAAAGAGGTAATTCCTGATAAATTCTTGATTTGCAGATGGTAGATGAATCCAACACTAAATTGATGAGAGAATACATCCAGGAGACCAGTCACTTTGACAACGGGATGTAAGATAATGCGGGCCTACATATTTCTTTTCTCAATTTATTTAAATGTATAGATATCTGTCTGTTGTTTAGAGAGATTCTTCAAAAATTATGTGTATTTACGAGATAGCTTATTCATCACTCTGGCATATATGATCCTAGTTATTACAAGATTTATACCTGCAAAAGAATGGGAGCTTTTGAACCAAAGCTACAAGACTTATCAGTTTGTCCTATGTGTTGCACCATTTCAAAATACTTGCTATTTTTGTATAAGTAATTACCGGAACAATGAAGGATTTCTTGACCTGTATTAGAATTCATATTGCATGTTTACTTGTGAATTTAGGATGCGTGTATTCCTGTAAAGTTTCTTTGAGAGAATAAGACTAAGTTACCAAATCTTAGAGAAGTTCCTAAAGTTACATTTTCCACTGTAGATAGAGGAGCAGAGAACCCTGAATATGCAACAGGAGTCAGTGCGAGGTAGCAAAGAGTCTTGAGTTGCTCTAAGATCACTAATCTAACATACTACTAGCTTGTCATCGGCTTTTCTCCAAAATAGTTGGGACCTACGTACCTGTCACCATTTAGTTGCCATCAGATGCTGACCTCCATCCTGCATCAAACATGCAGGAAACCTGCTACCTATGGATAATTTTTCATTTATGCAACTTATCCTTGTAGTTTGGCTCTTATGTAGGGTCCTAGATCTAGTGTTTAATTCTGACACTTCCTGGACTCAGGTTAATCCATTATTAAATCCACTCTGGCGTGGCTGGATTGTATTGGTTTAGATTGGATCAGATTGAGTTGTCCATTCAAAGGATTGAATTTCTCTATTTGAATTCTTCATGTAATGAAATGGATTGGAAAGGCCACATACAGTTTTAGATGATAAGTTATAGCAGATTGCCATCTCATATATCTTGACTATTTTGTCGTAAATACTCTTTTTATTTGTTTCACATAAATGGGTGAGTTTACTGATCTTGTTGACACATTACAATGTATTTATGTTTAATTATTGATAAACTTGTCATAGCATGTGGGTTTCCTTTCTTGTTTCCTTGTTCTTCCGGACGTTTATTACAAGGTGGTTGGGGCTGATGGTTCCCTGGTTATCAGGAAAAAGTGATCATAGTCTTTGAACCATTATATGATTACACACAATCAAATCCAATTTGATTTTTCATGGATCGGTTAGCTTGACAAACTGGCTATCCATTATGACTTGATTTGGTTGATTTGCCTTCTCTAAGATCTTATTTGGATATACTTTGTGAAAATGTTCATCGTGGAAATGGATATTGTTAGCGTGGAATAAAGGGTCACGTTGCAAGTGCCGCATGGCACATGTGTGTGTGTGTAATCCCACGTGTAAGTTAGTGTGAGTTGGTGTTTTGGAGTCTAAGTTTACTTATTTACTAAGTTCAAAAAGTAGGATTTGTTTGAATTAATTTAAATTTGCTTTGATTAGGTTGTTAATTATTTGTTTTCTTGATTGTAGGGTGGTTGGATTTCTATAAATAAGAAACCAACGCACCATGTTTATTCGAATTCAAATAATAATATTTTCTATTTTGAGAACTCCCCTCTCCCCATCTACTCCACGATATTTCTCTCTTGCCAACTCTTCCACGCCATCTTCTTCTTCTACATGTGAACCTTCTCTTCTATATGTGTTCACCAAAATGCTTTGATTCCTCACATGGTATTAGAGTAGGTACTCCTGTGGCCTAGAGATCAAAAGGTCTACGCATAGGAGGTTGAACACGAAAGCCAAGATGAAGACTAAGAAGAGGCGCGTGAACCCCCCATGCACTTGGGAATGTCAAATAAGAGATTTTGGCTATAGGGTATCCAAGTAGAGGCCTGTACAGTCTCCAGAGTCAAGACTATGGTAGAGGCAGAGACAATCACCACAAAGATGAAGGTTCTTATCCAAGGCACCACCATCAAATTGATAGGGGCCTCCAACTATGTTTTGTGGGCAAGAGCTTTCAAAATTTTTGTGGGAGGCCACGACAAACTCCACGTGCTTGTTGAAGAAGCACTAAAAGCAAATGAAGGGGCCAAAAGAAAAAAGTGAGACAAGGAGAATTACCTTGTCATGACTTGGCTGATGAATTCGATCGATCCACTAATCACAACCAATATGCCTTACAAAGACACAACGAAAGACCTAGGAGGGTCTTGACAAGAGATTCTCCAAGAAATCTAGCAACGTCAAACTTGCGGACATCTATGGGTGCATATGGAGTAGAGGGCAAGAGGAGAGGAGTTCTCAAGGCATAAGTCCATTAGTTTATTAGGTCTGACTCAAGCCTAGGCAAGTTCAAACTCAAAAAGAGGCCAACCCATAATTAGGCTTGAAAACTTGATTTGTATTGAGACATAAAAGTCCAACCCAAGTTATATGTAATAGATTTTAAAGTGATTGTATACAGTGTAATATGGTTGATATCATTGAAAGCTATAATATGTATAACATACTTCTTAGTGTAAAGAAACAGCAAGAGTTTTTATTGATTTTTTATTTTTTAATGGACTGCTCTGTATATTTTTCTCTCATAACCCTATATAAAGTGCATAGGATTTCTGTAATGACTATTGAATTTTGCCTTTCTGAACATGATATCAGAGAGGAAATCCAGTATCCCACTAGAATTCATAGATTTACTGTTTTTGTCTTCAAGGCAGGAATGGGTGATAGAGACTACAAATAATTAGTTTAGGCGTGAGTCTCTCATAATCCAAAAAGGTCCAATCTAATGCTTCATCTGAGGCATAAATCAAAGCAAGTTGTATGTAGATATTTACTAAATAGAAAGTCTAACGGTTATTATGTCAATGAAAATTTACAAGCAAATATCTGGAAGTTTCTTTTCTACGTTGGAGACTTTTTTGTTTTCAAAGGTCAAAACGGCCGTTTTCATTGGTGAAAAAGGAAAGAGATTTTTACAGGATAGAGACCGTGGAGGGTCAAGAGGAATTTTAGATGGTTCTATAAATTGAACCGACATGAAGCGAATGTACTGATATTTAAATTTGCATCCGATTTTTATCCCAATTATCTGATGTACAATTTGAGATCTATTGGATGTGAAATCCGAGATCTAAATTCGTATTGGAGGAGATTTATCCGGATTTGGATAAAATCGGAATACGATCTCCTGTGATTCGCAATATGAAATATTACCATTCAAATAACAATTCGCATCCAAATGTTCGATCAGGATCCTAATTTATATATATAAGAATCTAACCTCCTGATTAGAAATGAGATTGATTTTATTACATGAGTACAGAGCATCTTACCTAGAAGTTTTTCTTTTCTTCATTTATTGGTCTTCTCTAATACCTTATTTATAGAACATAATCTGTCCATCTTGTCATAGATGGGTTTATAACTTTTGTTGTGTGGATTAGTTAAGTCAATTTAAAGATTTTCGTTTATTATTTGTTTGGATTGTTGGATGTATGTATATGCATGGATAGGTGAGATATATATGTGAAAATTTTTTGTTATTTTAAAGTAGATATTAATCGAATTGGCTACTTTTAAATTTGAATTTAAATCTAAATGTGAATATAAGATTCAAATTTGATTTGTCGGATTTTAAAGTGGATAAAAATCCCTGTTAAATGGTTTTGACTCCAGATTTTGGACATCTATTTGTAGGCCTATCGAGCTAGCTTAATCAATCGTAAAAGATGCATGTTTTGAAATATAAAGGTGACGTTAACATCCATTATTGTTTATTTGGTAGTCATATTAAGATAGGGTGAATACTTGTTTATATTTTCTCAAACTGATGTTAAAATGTGCTTCGATTACTTATGATGTGACTAAACTTGCTTGCCTGGGAGGTGTTGTTAAGGGATGGAAGTGGCGTTATGACATTATGTGGATGGTGGATGTACCACCCAATGGTTGAGCTAATAATAATAGGAACTTGTGTTGGGCAAAATATAGGTTTTAGAAACAAAACCTAGGTTTTCTGGCCATGGTTAAACACCTAAAGAAAATTAATCCTTAGTTGCAACTATAGGGCAATCATTACTCCACCACCCAGTTTCACCTCCACTCCCACCCATCTTCCTTCACCATTAGATTTAAGAATTGAAAATTTTGCCTCCTTCGTTTCTTTCTAGGTGGAATTCTAGAAATCTATTTTATAACTTCTGATGTAATTTATTTTTGTGAAATAAAATGAATTTTGGGTGGTTTTCACTTGAATAATTACCCTTTAACTTTTCAAAAGAAAAAAAAATGATCTAAGAATAAAGACAAGATAGGATAAAGAGGGTGGTAGGATCTATTGATGTAAGTGTACCATGATCGTTGATTTTGATGATAACAAATGTTTGTGTTTTAATATTTGCATTGAGTGTAAAGTTTCAAGCTAATATGCAAATGGAAGTAAGTAATCAAGGTTAAGTCGATGGAGGAATGGAGCTTAACTTAGGAACAAGAGTATCAAGGAGCGTAAAGACGGAGCTTTGCTTGGAAGCTAAAGTTTGAAGAAGAAGAAGAATATGATAGAACTTTTATTCAATAAAGTTGTACTAGTTTTAATTTTATTTTCTTAGATTCTTGTTAAAAAGCCCATAATATAAGTACCTAGGTCCTAGGAACACTTATTCATCCTTAGAACACTTAGGCTAATCCTTAAACCAACTTAGAAAACCATAAAAGGATTTTGTCGGTCTTATTGGACGTCCAACCATGATTATAGATGTCTGATAACATCTTTTAAGTCATCTGATGATTAGATCAGACATCTAAACATTATGACTTGGAACATTGTCTTCTTAGTTTCCAGATGTCTTGACTCATTTCCAAATGTCTATAAAGACGTCTAATAAACTTAAAAGACGTCCAATAATAGGATCGTGGCCTTTCTCAGCCTTTATCAAACTAATAACTTTGAGAACTTTTTTTGAAATATTTTATTATTATTTCCAGACATTCATAGAGCCCTTTAGACATCTGATAAAGAGATGTTAGACCAAAATCCAAAGATGTCAAATCAAATCTAACTATTGGCTTCTCAGGAATCAATTCCCGCAAAATATTCTTATCATCAGTCGTTTAGACCATTAGTTAGATGTCCAATAAGACATCTGATATATATATACTAGAACCTTGTTTGGATATGATTATTTCCAGGAACCAAACCCTTGTCTTGATTAGACGTCCAATATTAGTATCAGATGTCTTAAAACTCTTTGTTTGGATCCAGCTACTTCTAGAAAGATCACCCTTTAGGATTAGACGTCCAAAAATCTCATTAGACATCTGACCTTAAACTTAGCTGTTTGATAATACTGTCAGAGTCATTATGATCCTGATTTTAGCCTGATTCTTTTTGGATTTATTTCCAATGGCTAGGAGCCTTCTCTCATGCCTTCTTAAAGGTTCCTAAGGCCTCTATAAATAGGAGAGGACCTCTCTTTGGCAAAATATCTAAAGATAATATTTTCCACCATTTCCTGCGATTGAAAAGAGAGATCAACTAGAAGAAGATTGTGGCCCTGCTCTCTAAGCTTCCTAGCATACATTAAAGAGTATCGAATCTCTACTATATCAAGCTCATTCACTTCCATCTTTAAGGAAGTAATTCTTGCCTATAGAAGCTTAGGTTAAATCTTACATTTAGGTTCTATAGGTTGTATTTTTTATTTTATTTTTTGTTGGATATTCACGTTGTGAAGCCCTCTCCTTTGTGAGGCAAAATACTCGTTGTGGAGAAGAGTGGTTTTGAGGTACATAACCCTTGTTGTAAAGTAGTGTGGTTTGTAATTAAAGTTGTATCACCCTCGATTTAAAGTGATATGTTAGTGGATTTGATGTACTTGATAGATCGGAAAATCTTAAGTCGGAAGACTTAGGTAGTAGTTTTTATCTTTTGAAGTTTTCACCTAAAAATTCTTATGTCATCATGGTGAATGCTTTTGTGAGATTGAATTTTATTTGTAGCTATTTTTATTCCGTACTATTTACCCCCTTCTAGTGTACCTGCAGGATCTTCCTTTCCTTTCTTGGAGTGGTAAATAAATTTTATTACCCACAAAGTAGCCTAAAGCTGGTCTAGTATACTAATTGCCCATCTAGATCGATTGTTAATTAGTTTGTTATTATAGTATAGTGTCACAATTTAGACGGATGTTCAATCATTTTATTTATTTACATAATTTTTACTAAATTCTAAGTCGTTCACTGGGAGTCAGTTATTGATATACATCACTCTCTATTATCCAAAATACTCTTTTATTCTAAAAATGTCAATTATATTTACAAATAAATCAATGAATGAAAGAATAAATGAATACATGGTTAATTATGTAAAAAAAAAATCAATTAATGCTAATTAAAATACCTTAAATTTATAAGTATGTAGGCATCAAAAACTAATTTAAAGTACTCTATGTTAGTGATATACAACTATACTAAGCAATGCCTAAATGGAGGCAAAAAAATAATATATGTATGTACTAAAATAAGCTCTACTAACATATATTGTATGTACAGTGACAGTTATAAGCGCCACTAAAGCTTTAGTAAAAATATATTTACAAAACTAAGGTACAAAGATGCTCTACGTATACTCCTTAATATATACACACACACACACTATACATACATTTATACATATACACATATATACAACGCTTAATATATACTAAGACTTAACATATATACTATGTAACACACACAACACACATGCCAGCACTTAAGCTAACACTTAACTCTTATTCACAAAGCTCACTCATCACTTAATCAAATTTAGGCTAACTTAATTTAACTTAAGTTATCACTTAACAAAAATGTAGGATTTGTGGGCTCGATTTTTCATGGGATTAACAGCTCCTCTCAAGGTTGAATCGAATCACTAGTAGGTTGGACCTTAGTGATTATTAGGTATATTTTTGTGTATTTGAGGCCCATTCGGACTTACAGTGGCTCCCAGCCTACGCCCACGTCGAGGCACACATGCTTGCAGGTCTGCACATGCACATGCACATGCACAATATATGCTCAAGATGGGTACCTATATGCTATTTGTTTTCTCATTTCAGCGTGCTTAACAATGCACGTGATTCTTTTTATGCGGCAGCGGTAGCTCTCACGCCAATGATGTGGCACTATTTTGCATGAGAAACAGGTGTTGAGCTTACATTCAAACGCGTTCCGAGATGCCCAACTTTGGCATCGAATTATGAGCCCAATTAACGTCTTTTATTCAAATTAAAAATATAGTTGGAAAGTCATTATATAGTGCTACATAATTGTATAATTAATTTACAATAATTACTTAATTATATTTAAAAATTACTTAAACTTAGTGATTTTTACTTGTTCAATTACTACTTAATTACTTAATTAATGTATAAATTAATAAATTTATTAGTAAATTGACCTACAAATTAGTTAATTTACATAATACGGTATTTATTATACATTTTTAATATATTTCTATTCATTTACTTTAATTTATATACAATTATATACATGTATTTGATATATAAATACTAATATACAGTATACATGTTACTATACAGCATAAATACATATTACATAGGTTAAAAATACTTAAAACTAATATATACAAGTATACAACAAACTTACTTAAGTAATAACTTAATTTAATAATTTATTTTATTTTAACTTAATAACTTAGATATTTAACTTAATAACTTAAATATATATAATAAATGCTTAAATAAATAAATATACACGTATAATACAATATATAATAATTACTTATATATGTATATATAGTTATAGATACTATTATACAAGTTTACATATTTATTTATAATTATATAGATATATGTACATATAATCTATTATAAATAAATAATTAATTATATAATTATTTATTTATTTATAATAGATTATATGTACATATATCTATATAATTATAAATAAATATGTAAAATTATTATATATATACAATAACTTAATATAAATATTTGTTTAAATATATATGATACATGCATAAGTTACTTTTGTACATTACATACATATATTACATTGTTTAAATTTATCTTATTAATTAATTGATATTTACAAATTTAAATACTATATACATTGTATTTTGAGTATTTTTGGATTTTTTTGAGTTTTTATGGTATTTTTATATTTAATAGAGGTAAGAGAAGAGAGAGAGGGGGGGTGAGAATATAGAAGAAATATTTCTTTTTGTATTTTCAACTTGGTTTCTTTTATTCAATTTTAGAGTAGACTGAATTATCTACTAGTATGTTCTACCAGTTAGAGGGTTCAAAATATTTTAAAATTTTGCAAACATCTAAAAATACACATAATCTTACTTAAGACACCTTTATTTTATTTTTTTACAATTTTTTATGTTATTTCAATCTCACACAAACTAGGCCTCGAGAGGGATGAAATAATGAACCTAAGGGTTTCTTTTTCAACCCTATTGGCTAGAAATGCATGTTAAACATTCAAATATGGCCAGTGTACAATATGAAAGGTGTTCAGAGAAATAAATAAGATTTTGACTTCAATTTCATTTCAAATCACATGTTGGACAGATTATGATGCATCTTTTCTCAATACAGTTAATTAAGATTATTAGTCTTAATTAATCATGTAAAAAATAGACTTAGGTTAACTTGAGTTGTTAAATTGTTGTCGTTGACTGTAGTATAGGATTAAGTTAACCTAACATTTTAGATTTTATTTCTTTTTAACTGGTTGAGTCCAGGTCATTCACTGGGAGGCATAAATCTAGTTTAATTTACCATTTTTATTCCAATGCATAATTAACTAATAAATTGATTAATTAAATATACAATTAAGTAATATGTTAAGAGCATGAACAATTGCACATAAAATTCCATAATTAAAACTTGCAACTATTCCATTAGTAAGAGAAAAGTACATGAATGATTTATAATGAATATAAAAAAGAAATCTCAATTATTACATTAAGTGTTTACAAAATAAGTCATAAGAGAAATGATTACACTAATCACAAATGCCTTTTATTACATGAGAAGCTCTGACACTTCATTTTTCTCTTCTAATTTAGCTTAGCCTTCAATCAGACATCTCTTAAGAAATTAGACGACTTAAAAGTAGATATTAGACTTCTGATTAGTCCATTAGACTCTCTTTATCTTTTTCATTTATTTTTCTCGTAGTTCACTCTTTCTTCTTAAATCTCTTTCTTTTCTCGACTCTCAACCTTTTCTTCTCTTCCTTCTCTTCTGTAATTTCTTTCTTTACTCTTCTCTTTAACTGTGCACTCATACCTTTTCACACTTAACACTTAATCAAAAATTATTTAATGGGCGACTCAGGCTCTTTCAAGGATACACAACACCCACTAGGGGTGAAATTAGACCCTACTCGTGCCCAGGCCTAGTTTAATTAGTGTAGATTTTTAGCACTCTTTTTTGTTTACACAATACCAGGTCCATCACAGCCTACATCACATGCTCACGCCCACACCTGGGCCCTCGCAAACACAGGTGCGCATACGCACGCTCTTAAGGGATCAGATATGCTCATAATTGCACCCTACACTGATGACCAGCGAGGCATCTCACGAAAATGGTTTTATACCATAGCGGCTTCACAAGTTTTCGAGGTGGGGCTATCACCAGTAGCTTCCTTCCTCCGCGTGCTTGTTTTGGCCGGATCTTTGAGGACTGATTCCCATTGACACAGAGGGTCAAATCAAGTGCACAATAGCTTGATCTAAAGTTGTTGATCTTAGCAACACGATTTTAACACCAATTTGGTGTTTGGATCACGATTGATCTAGGGATTCAAAGAGTAAACATGGTGCTTTCACCATGGTTGAACATGCGCTCAGAGAAGAGTTTACGAGTCAAATGACCTGCAATAGGGTTAATAACCTTAATTGAAGCTCTTAGAAGGTTTCAGAGTGCATTTCGTAGGGATTGGGAGAGAATTTGAGCTCAGAAAGAGCTTCAGAAGCTCCTAAAGCTTGAGTGCTTCAATTGGAATCTCAGAACTTTGAAATCAAGGTTCAATCCATTCAACCGATTGATTAAAGTGTCTAGAATGCATCTAAATTGATTCAGAGGGTAGAAATCAGTTGATCTGGGCAAAGATTTGGATCAAAACTCAACAAGAGTTCACTTATCAGTGTTGGGTTCTAGTTTGAACCCAAATTGGATAGAAACTCAAATTTGACAAATTCCTCAATAATCCTTATTCAAATATGCTCTAAATTCTTCGAAATTAACCTAGGAACTCAATTAACCTATCACTTCTGAGATTCAAACAATTTAACCTCGAATTGAACTCAGAGTTACCATCAAAGCTCAAATGTTGACTTTCTAATTTAAAGATTATCAGATCAAATTAATCACCTAAAAGGACTAAAATCAACCTCAAAAAGTGTTTGTGCACCTCAAAATAGTGTTTTGAACATTCCAATGGTGCTCACAGGCTTTGCCACCTAAGCTCGATCGGTGATATGCTCGACAAATCAGTATAGAGGTTATCATACCTATTTGAGTGTATTCTTAGAATCCTCAAGGTCTGTGCATGCTTTAGGATTAGTTCCTAGGGTCTAAGCTCCATCAAACATGTCTCTTCAACTCTGCCGGAGTTGGAGAAGATGAGGATCGACAGAGAGAAATCAACATTAAAATACAATTCTAACAGGTAAAATCTGATCCTTTCATCAATATAAAATTATCTAGAGCTTCTCGTGAAGTTCTGAAGGCTGAGGTACACATCTTGATTCACCAGAGCTCCGATGAACACTGATTCCAGATGTCAGAGATGAAATCCCTAAGAAACTAATCGAGAACGGGTTGAAAAGGTTCCAACAATTCATGCAATTAAAGATCTAACACAAGGATTCATCAAAGAATGTTTTGCAAACATTATTGAGTTTGAGTGAACTCAAGAAATGAGTCCTCACTCAATTAAATGAGGGGAAATGGTCAGGGAAGTGAGGCAATGATGATCGTATGTGTAATTAGGTGGATACACCCCTTCTGAGCCGCCATTGACAACAAGCTCAGAAAGTGGAAGGTGATTTGGGTGTTTCTTGTATAGATGGTAATAGATCAAATTGAAAGTATTAACGAGGTCCTAATGAGGTGAGTAGGTGATGATGGACCTTGATCTGAAGGTGGAATGCTTCTGAGGCCTCCGCCATAGACAGCGAAGGTACTCAGTTGTGTGTGAGGTGATTTAAGCATGTAAGGTGATAGAACTAAGGGGGAAGAAGGTGAAATAAAATAATGGCGAGGTGAAGAAGATGATCGAGTTTAATCTTGAATAATGGTTCGGCAAGTTGGAATTGGCTCCCTGGAGGCGAGGAATACGACATAATTTCTAGAAATTGCACTAAGCTATCTAACTACCTAACTAGCTAGATCTAAACTACAATGAAATCTAAGCTATTCTACGATTACTTGGATGAATTGGGGCTAGGAATCTGTGTCGAAGGTGCTTAACGGAGGAGGAAATCAGGAAGGGAGAACAAAAGGCTCTCCAGCGAGAAATTAAAGTGAGGAGGAAGATCAATGGCGCGCTCCAAGCCCTATCACGGCCGCAGGAGAAGAAGAGGAGGTGAGGGAGATGAGCTTCACCACTAGAGAAGCTCCGATAGAGGGGTGAGGGGTCGCCGGAAGCTAGGACGAATAGCCTATCATTGATTTAGTTTGGGGAAAAGGGTAGGGAGCCAACTTACCGAAATCCGAGGTCTACAGGGGTATTTATAGGTGACGATAAGGGATAGGGGGCTGTACCTGGACGGATTAAGGTCTAAGTTCAATGAAACAACTGGCGTCGTCTCTGATGCCAATTGGCTTAAATGCCTGAGTCAAATAAGATTAAGGGCAGATATGATCCGTCGAATGAGGAGAAGACGGTGAGCCTAACATCAGTGGAAATTGTAGATTCGCCCTACTAGGAGGGGGTGACGTAATAAATTACAGAAATGTAATATGAAACAATCTCACAAAATTCAATCACACAAGTACATAATTATTTTTAAGTGGAAACCGAAACTGGGTGAAAACCACCACCTAACCCTCTCGAGTTAGGATTTTCCGATCAACCAAGTTGATTAAATCCACTAAATGAATCACTTAAACGAGGGTGATTCAACCTCAATTACAACTACACTACAAGTGCGAGGGTAGCGTTCCTCAACCCCTTCTCTTCACGAGAAGGATTTTGTCCCACGAAGGAGACGGGAATTCGTAAAGCGAATACCCAACCAAATAGCAAAGATAAATAACAAATATAGTCCTATAGAGCCAACAAAGATTTAAACCTAGCTTCTATAGTAATTAGGAAACTCCCCTTTGCAAGGAGTGCGTCGAATCGATGACGCGGGTGCATGAGCCACGCGACGGCGCAACGTCGCTCTCGTGAACTATGGCGGGAGAGCGGGTGCGCAAAGGCTTGATGCTCTCAAGATGTAGAACTTGAGCTTGGAGAGCAAGTACTTTTCTTGGACACAAAAGAGTGTGAAAGTGTATTACTAGGTGTGTCTTGTGTATCTAGGTGTGTTTTTGGTATGCAAAGGCTCCCCTCTATTTATAGAGGCCTTAGGAAGGCTTTGGAAGGCTTAGGAAAGCTTCCATAGCCGTTGGGTGCAAAGCCCAAGAGAATTAGGCCGAAATTAGGAATAATCATTACACTGACAGGGCTATCAGATGTCTGATCCTGGCATCAGACGTCTGGAAGATCACTTTAAGACGTCTGGGAACAACATCAGACATCTGATTTTAGGTGGGTTTCTTCCTGACTTGAATCAGATCTAAACAGGGTTCTAGTGCAAGTGCATCAGACGACATACAGGACGTCTTGCACTATGTCTGGACGTCTGGAAACCTACTTTTCTGCGAGAATGGATTTCCAAGAGAGTGCAACGGCTAGAAAATCTCTGAGAAGAGATTTTGGGTCAGCCGAGGCAAAACGGTCATCTATCAGACGTCTGGAAAGGTTTAAGGACGTCTAATAAGGCTCTAACGGTCATATCCTTCAGTGATTGTTAAGCCAGCCAACGGTCCACTTATTGGACGTCTGGCAAAAACATCAGACGTCTTCTAAGACATCTGGTTTATGGTCTGGACGTCTGATTTCATCAGACAGAACCAGTTAAGTCCAGCCTAAACGTTATCAGACGTCTGAATCAACAGTCAGATGTCTTAACTTATTATCAGACGTCTGATTTTGGAATGAGACGTCTGAAAAGGCTATTTTAACCCTATATTGGTTTTGTAAGTTCTCTACAGAAAATCCAAGTATCCTAGGGTTGTGCAGGTGTTCCTAGGACTACTGTTAAGGTACTTTGAGGCTCTTTAACATGGTATTCTAAGGAACAAAAAGAGCAAGGAAATAAAGACAAGAGTACATGAAAGAAATAAATAGAATTCTATCATATTCTTCTTGTCCTTCCATCTTTAATCTATCGCTCCTCACGAATCTCCTCTGTTCTCCATCAAGCTCCTCCAATCTGTCTTGGATGCGAGTTCGAACTCCGTCTAATCACGTCTCCATTTGCAATTGACCTGAAATCTAAGACTCCAAGTGCAAATGTTAAATGACACGTGTTTTGTTATCATCAAAACAAACGATCGCGGTGCTCTAGCACCAACAATCTTCCCCTTTTTGATGATGATAAAATCACAAATAATAATGTAAAAAAAAAAATCCTCCCCCTTTTTGACATTATCAAAAAGGTTTGATTGATTTTAAATTTTCTATAACTCCCCCTTAAAACATACTCTTCTATGAATTTCTTTTAAAAGTAATGTCCTCCCCCTTTTTATAACAACAAGATAGCTATTATTTTTCTCCCTCTTACTAAAGGAAATTTAGCTAACTTGCAGCTCCCCCTTAAAAATTGACAATTAACTCATAAATTTTTCTTTTAACTTCCCCTATCTAAATGCTTATGATAAAAAGATAGGGTAAAGAATTTTTACCTTGCCTACCATGGCTAATAAAATGGGCCAAATGGTGGTGGTAGATGCCACATCGAATAGGGCTCCCATCCGTAGCTTGGAGGCCCGAGCATCGCTGCCGGTCTCCAGTTTGGTGGTCGACGTGCGGCGAGTCCATCGTTTGCTCGCCGTCTCGTCGGTCTTCTTGTTCTCCTCCTTGGTCTACTCCTTGGTTCTCCCAACTCGAGTTGACCAGTCTTGAGTTTGTAGGTCCCGTCCTTCGTGTTGTAGTTATCCCTAAAACCTACAAAACAAGATTCTAATTCTTTCTTCAGTATCCAAGTGAGTTTGGATCCGGATCTATTAGCGGGTTTCCTTAACGGAGATCCTTTCTCAACCTTAGGGCTATAAAAATTATCTACTTTGTTGATTAATTTGTTGGAGTTTTCCCTAAGACATGCAATTTCTTTTTCTATAATATACATCTTAGTCTTTAAATCAGAAATTTCTAATTTTAAACTATCATTTTTTTCAATCAATTTAGTATTTTCATTGATTAAATTTTTATTTTCTAATAACAGATTGTTATCCTTAGGACTAGAGCTGCTTTCTAGGTCCTTAAGTTTTATTTCTAATCTTTCATTTTCACTTCTAAGAAAATTAAGATTCTTTTTCATGCTATTTTTTTCTATTATTAGTGATTTACTAACTTTAAAAAGCTCATTAAAAGCGTCTTGTAAATCCGGGTTTACCTCATTGTCGGAGTCGCTTTCGTTGTCGATGTCGCTTTCTCCGATTGCCATGAAACCAAGGCACGCGATTTCCTTCTTCTCGAGATCTTCTTCCGAGCTCGTCTCCTCATGAGTGCCTTCCAACCTCCTCCATATCTCGTGGGCGATGGTGCACTCTTGGATTCGTTCAAATTCCTTCAGACTCAACACGCAATACAAGGTATTCATTGCCTTTGCGTTGAGGTTGAGATTCTGAACCTGATCTTCTGAGTAACCTCTTGCGGGTTTCTTGGGAATCATAAATGCAGATTCGCATTTCTCCCACACCCGGAAGTCGTAGGCCTGCAACCACATAGTCATACGATTTTTCCAATAAACGAAATCTATACCTGCAAAGTATGGTGGGCGCGAGGTATCATGTCCTTCGGTGCACACGAATGATTTTCCCTCCATGTCTGGATTCTCGCCGGTTTGTAACGTCGGTAACGTGAGACCTGCTCTGATACCAATTGTAGATTCGCCCTACTAGGAGGGGGTGACGTGATAAATTACGGAAATGTAATATGAAACAATATCACAAAATTCAATCACACAAGTATACAATTATTTTTAGGTGGAAACTCAAATCGGGTGAAAGCCACCACCTAACCCTCTCGAGTTAGGATTTTCCGATCAACCAAGTTGATCAAATCCACTAAACGAATCACTTAAACGAGGGTGATTCAACCTCAATTACAACCACACTGCAAGTGCGAGGGTAGCGTTCCTCAACCCCTTCTCTTCACGAGAAGGATTTTGTCCCACGAAGGAGACGGGAATACGCAAAGCGAATACCCAACCAAATAACAAAGATAAATAACAAATATAGTCCTATAGAGATAACAAAGATTTAAACCTAGCTTCTATAGGAATTAGGAAACTCCCCTTTGCAAGGAGTGCGTCGAATCAATGACGTGGGTGCGTGAGCCACGCGACGGCGCAACGTCGCTCTCGTGAACTACGGCGGGAGAGCGGGTGCGCAAAGGCTTGATGCTCTCAAGATGTAGAACTTGAGCTTGGAGAGCAAGAGATTTTCTTGGACACAAAAGTGTGAAAGTGTATTACTAGGTGTGTCTTGTGTATCTAGGTGTGGTTTTGGTGTGCAAAGGCTCCCCTTTATTTATAGAGGCCTTAGGAAAGCTTCCATAGCCGTTGGGTGCAAAGCCCAAGAGAATCAGGCCGAAATCAGGATCAATCATTGCACTGACAGGGCTATCAGACGTCTGATCCTGGCATCAGACATCTGGAAGATCACTTTAAGACGTCTGGGAACATCAGACGTCTGATTTTAGGCGGGTTTCTTCCTGTCTTGAATCAGATCTAAACAGGGTTCTAGTGCAAGTGCATCAGACGACATATAGGACGTCTAGCACTATGTCTAGACGTCTGGAAACCTACTTTTATGCGAGAATGGATTTCTAAGAGAGTGCAATGGCTAAAAAGTCTCTGAGAAGAGATTTTGGGTCAGCCGAGGCAAAATGGTCATCTATCAGATGTCTGGAAAGGCTTAAGGATGTATGATAAGGCTCTAACGATCATATCCTTCAGTAATTGTTAAGCCAGCCAACGGTCCACTTATTGGACGTCTGGCAAAAACATCAGACGTCTTCTAAGACGTCTGTTCTATGTCTGGACATCTGATTTCATCAGACAGAACCAGTTAAGTCCAGCCTAAACGTTATCAGACGTCTGAATCAACAGTCAGACATCTTAAAACTTATTATCAGACGTCTGATTTTGGAATTAGACGTCTGAAAAGGCTGTTTTAACCCTATATTGGTTTTTTAAGTTCTCTACAGAAAACCTAAGTATCCTAGGGTTGTGCAGGTGTTCCTAGGACTACTGTTAGAGTATTTTGAGGCTCTTTAACATGGTATTCTAAGGAACAAAAAGAGCAAGGAAATAAAGACAAAAGTACATGAAAGAAATAAACAGAATTCTATCATATTCTTCTTATCCTTCCATCTTCAATCTATCGCTCCTCGCGAATCTCCTCTGTTCTCCATCAAGCTCCTCCAATCCGTCCTGGATGTGAGCTCGAACTCCGTCTAATCACGTCTCCATTTGCAATTGACCTGAAATCTAAGACTCCAAGTGTAAATGTTAAATGACACGTGTTTTGTTATCATCAAAACAAACGATCGCGGTGCTCTAGCACCAACAGAAATGGCAATGAAGTTCTAATACAAGATGAACGGTGATCAAGAGATATGGTCACTAGCTATCCTCGACCGTTTATAGCCTAAATAAGATGAAGAAGAAGGTGACTATGTTCATAGGGGCATATTTGCAATAAATGAAGGACCTGATTGACATAAAAGGATTCAATTGAAATAGAAGTTAAGGGTTGAAACATAAACAGTAACTTTTTAGGCTTATTTTAATTAATTTATTTGTTACCTTTTTATTTATTATTATAAATTAGGTAAATATTATATTTATGCCTTGAAATTACATTTTTACCCTTTTTAGCTATATTTTTTAAATGATATCATTAAGTAAGTTAATTACATAGTTAGGTCTTTAAATTAAATAAGTTAGTTTAAATATTAACTATCAAGCTAAATGATTATTAATTGAGTACAATTTATTAATTAAATTATTATTAAGATTAATTGATATTTAATTTAATGTTTTAAACTTATTTTGTAGGTCTTTAGTACTTTAACCCCTATTATATAATTAACATTGTAATTAATGTATTCTTAGTTAATTAACTAGGGAAACTGGTTAATTAGTGATAATTAGGAGCCATGATGAGTTTCTAATGGTAACACTATCATTATCCATAACTAGTTTTAATTAGTCAGAATCAAGTGACAAATGCTCCTACAGAGTCGCTTGAGAGCCGTAATTCCATGCAAAATCATTCTGAGAAGAAAATACTAAAATAAGGTTAATTCTGCAATTTTAACGTCATATCATCAATGCAGAGTAACCATGGGATTTTTCAGGGGTTAATTGAAGGTTAATTAAGTATTAAAGTTCAATGAGTGGATCCACATAGACAAAAACGAGGTTTCACATGTTTTGAAAACCAAATTAGAATACAAAATCCTAATCTCAGATTCGTTTGAATTAAAGAGGTTATGGTTAGGATAAAATTCATCTAAACCTTTTAAAATTCATAGAAAATATTTTGAGAGGTTTGGTACCCTTAGTGTGACCATCTGAATCTATTTTGACCTTGAATAGAGTTGTAGACAAAATTTTACCCTAATTTAGGCTTCTATGCAAATTACCCTATCAAACGTGGGCAAAACTCAAATTTGACCTCACCATTAGATTCCTTGGGTCCAAATTAGATTTTTACCAAAATTTCGGCCCAATCAAAGTTTATCTTGACGTAGGTTGAATTTTAGTCCATTAAAACTCTGTCCCTCTCAATCAAACCCCTAACTTTCGAATTATTTGTAGAAGGTCCCCTAACTTCTTCATCTTCTTCATCGTTAGGTCCCTGCACCATTGTTAGGTCAACTGACCTATAGACGATCTTTGATTGGACCAAAACCACACCAAATCAACTCCAAATCCCGCCAATTTGGTGGGATTGGTGTTCACATTGTAGGGAATCTTCTGATGGTGATCTTGGCTTCCGATTTGTGCTGATTTGCCTTAGAGAACCCACAAAATTTGTGGGTCTTCATGAATCCTTAAAGAGGCTCAATCAAGTCTCTTCCCTTGTTTGGAGCTCGGACTTGAGCTCTATAAAAGCTGCCCCTCGCATGGACGTTTTTTTTAGCTCGGTTATGGCCTTATTTCTTCACCTTCTTCTCTCTCTAGTCGCCTTCGACCGTAGCTCCAGCGAGCTTCTCCAACCTCTGTCTTCACCCTCTGCCACATACCATAAGCAGAGGGAATCCCCTCCCCTCCTTTCGCTCCTCGACAGCCAAATCAGGAGCCCTCAGATCCTTCTTCCTTGCCATTTTCTCCTACTGGAGTTTTCACCACCGCCGGCGTTGGCCAATCACAACTAGCATCTTCCCCTCCCTTTCATTCGTTAGCTAGGATCTCAAACTCTCTCTCTCCTTCTCTAGACTAGGATTAGCTCCTTATCTCCCTATTTCGACCGACAACCACTTCTCTCCCCTTCCATCTTCTCCACATCCAGCATACCTCCGGTGTTGTCGCACGCCCTCCATAGACCACCAAATGCCCTGCCAACACTCCCAAAACCTTCACCACACCTCCACGACCAAAAGTCCTCTACCTATTCGCCCTTCCACCCACTCAACACCTCTATCGAACACCTCCTCCACTGTTCGGCCTCTCTGTCACTGATAGCCCACCATACACACGCACACATCAAACCACGGCTATTATTGCACTCATCGTGGTCCAAGAAAGCTACTGAGCACTCTAACTTGGGCCCAAGGCTGGTTTTCTTACTTTTCAGGTTTAGTCGAAGCACTGCCATTGCCGTCATCTTCTTTGACTTCGGCCGCAATCCTTTGACCGCGTTCAGCCATGCAACTATTTTCAGGACCTGCGGACTCCCCTCAGCAACACCTCCAGGTCCTCAATTGATGCAGCAGGCGCCCCCTTCATCCTCAATTGAAGCATCTAATATCAGCAGCTGCACGCGAATGACAGAGACAAAGATAATCCCACATCAGTTGTTGAAGAGACACCTACATGATATAAATTAATTTCCTACCTTAAGCCCCTCACCTAGTAACATGGGGGATCAGGTCCCCCTTCGCACACACCTCCTCATGCTCTCACTCCTTGCCCATGCACACAAGCATGCGGGCCTAGATCCAATACCCAGATCCAATTACTCGTTGTAGACCTGATTAGTGTCCGATTTTGAGAGAAGAGAATTTGTGAGGAGGGGAAGGGTTTTGCTTTAGGCTTTGACAGCTCGGGGTGCATGCTGAGGAAAGGTTACACTTAGCTTTTGTGTGCTTAGTCGCCCTTGTGCATCTTGCTGAGGCTCTGTGCCTTATGCTATGAGGATAATTGGCTTTGTGCTTGGCTTTGGCTTGAAACTCTGATATTGTGGACATATTTGGTATCTGATCTGACATGGAATTGAGGGTTAAGTGGTTGGTACCACTGTAGCAATATTTGAGTTAAATTGATGATAGTGGGATGTGCTTTGATTGAAGGATTTAAGTGGTGATCTAAATCACCATTATTTTTGCACTCTTCTATCTTTTTATCCCTCTATTTCTTAAGATACATTGATTTATAATTCAATATATTTTTGAGTAGATTATTCATTGCAAATCTTTTTGTGCTCATTATTTCTTAATGTGATTAGTATTGTGAATTTTATATTTGCTCCCTGCAAACTACCTCCGACTCACATTATTTTCAAACTTTATAAATTTAAGTGTTTCATGCAATTTTCGTCCTATACTATAACACATTTTTCTAAACATCGACGATTTTTGCCCTGAACAACCTCTCATCAGATTACACATTTTAAAATGAGTTGACAATGAATTAAAATAGCCATTACAAGCAATTCAAAGTATTGTTACGAACCGGTTCCCGAATCCCTACAGGACCCGAGATCGACTCGCCTCGACTAATTCCAAGACCCAATCGTCCAACAAGAAATAATCAAAAAGTAGGAAAATAAATTGCATTCACATATGCAATATAACTAAGTAGTAAAGGAAAGTAAAAGCTGCTATTCCACTACATACCACCACAACAACAGGAACAACGGAAACGAAATCAACAGTAACAGGAACAATAGCTAAAAGTTCGAAACTCACAACAGTAAAGAGGGTACAACAAAATGTGCAGAAAACTATGGCTGGGCTCGACTGGGTCCAGCACCCTCCACAGCCGGAAGTTCGGGCTGCTCAACTCCTAGACCTGAACAGTGTTATGAAAAAGACGGAGTCAGCGAACATTGAGTAGAGTTGTAACTATATTATCTAAAGCAGTAAAAGTACAGGTTTAATTATCTTTTCTAATCATTTTATTTTACATGTAATTCATTTTCACCCCTTTTTGTCAACTTTCAGATTTCTTGATCTTGCATGTTCCTCGTGGGAACGATCTTGATTGCAGTCTTTTCCGAAGAGTAGAAGGTACACGTGGTGCTCTCCTGGCCAGAAGAGTCTCTCATGGTAGTCCTACACCCAGTCAACCACCCCGAGGTCTCTGTCGGACGTAGCGGTGACTACGGACGGGCGATAAGCGTACGGGTAGCTACCACACACTGACACGCGGTCAGTCGTTTCCGCTAGCGGGTACACCCAAAGTACAGCACTGAACAGTATAGGGCCTAACCCTCTTAAAAACAGGGGTCTAGCCCCTCAGAACCAACAGGGGTCTCGCCCCTCCACAGTCAGTGCACCCTCGTCTGATTACCCCGATTTGCCCAGAGGGCCTAACAAGTCGGTGTAGGGTGGCTAGCTGAACCTCGGGCCCCATGGGGTGGCTATCTCCTTCCCTACACTAGTAGCTCGCCTCAGTACCGTGTACACGAGGGCCAACAGAAGTTGGTGTAGAGTGGCCAATCCTAACCCTGGGTCCCAACCCAAGGGCGGCTAGCTCAGCTCTACACAAAAGGGGACAGTCGCTCTCCTTGGTACCACGTACTCAAGGGCCAGCACACTTCCCGCCCACATTCCAGATTTTCCATCTAACCACAGGAGCTCTACTCCTATCTCCCCATAGGGTTCATGCTCATGTTCACCAAATTGTTTAGATTCGGATTTCATCATTCACAATTCAACTCTCATTTATATACCAGCGGCTCGTAATTCCACAATTTAATACATGCAACTAATGATTTCACAGGTAACTGTTCGGTTATCTCAGGTAGATCATATTCTAACAGGCAGCTCATACTTATTTACAGGCAATGGTTAACAATTTAACTTATTCATGTATACAAATACAATCATGCAAAATAATTGGTTCAATCATTTCTCTGTCCTAGGGTTCATGCCACATCCTAGGTTTCTAGTTGGCTAATTCCACAAATACATTCTTATTTAATAAGATTGATAAGGGTAGACCACTCTACCAGACAATCCGGGAGTACTGGGGCCTCGAACTGCAGACCCAGGCGTCTCTGCGAGCCCCAGACACGCAGCAGGTCGAAGTCTTATAGCAAGGAATACATCACCAAGGAAGATTCAGAATAGTGTATAAAGGTTTCTAATACGTAGAGAAACTCACAAGGAAACTACAGAAACTTCGTTTGCATAAAATAGATCCCGATCAGATCCCAAACGGGTCAAAAACGTGTCTACTGACCAAAATAAGACGTCTGGAAATAAGTCCAGACATCTTAAAAGTTACAGAATCTCACCTCAAGTTCCTGCGGTGCCCTCAGACGTCCAGGACTCCCCTGCGATCGTCTGAAAGCAGTTCCAGACGTCGGACCAATCCTCCAATCGTATGGAAGCACCTCCGGTCGTCTGATGAGCTATTCAGACGTTCGGAAGTGCATGGAAAGGCATTCCGCGTACCTTCTCAAAGCTGCTCTTGCGTACGACAGAGCAGCCGCCCTATATTAGCCAAACATATCTTCTTTGGTGCGGCCTGCATGGCCGTAACCACGAAGAGAACGTACCTTCGTGATAAAGGTGCTTTCAAATGTCTGGTCTTGACTCCAGACGTCCAGACGCTCAGCTAGTCATCCAGACTGCACTTTAGACGTCTGATACTGGAAAAATTCCAATATCAGACCTCTCTCCCAACACTCCTTGCCATGCTCCGCCTTGTTTCTCCTCGCTCTGCCGCAGCTCCAGCTGCTGCAGGTGGTCGAGGACAACGCTCTGGACTCTCTCCTCCTCCCGCACGCGTCGCAGTGGCTGTGCGAGCTTCGACGAGCTTCCACGAAGCTCCCGACCTTGGCCTCCTCTTTCTCGTGCACTCTCCTCCTCGCTCTCATGCGCTCCCTCTCTCACCTCCTCCTGCTGCTCCGTCGCGCTCTAAAGGTGGAGATGGTGGTGTGTGGAGTGGAGAGGAGAGGACGGGAGGGTGGCCTTTTATAAAGGCCGAGGGTTAGGGTTCTGCAGGGGGGAGGAAGGAGGAAAGAGAGAGAGAAGGAGAGTTCTGTGCGCCGCCTGCCCGCAAAACGCAGATTGCGTACAAAATTTTAATTTCCAGACATTTGGGAAAGGGTCCAGACGTCTGGATAGACGTCTAACTGACACTCCAGACATCTTAAAAGACTAAAAGTGGGATGGGTCTTTACAAGCATGAATGCTTATTCTATGCTATTCGACAACTATACACAGAGTCAGCTTCTTTTAATCCCCAAATTCTCCTAAAATCCCTTTAAACTCCACATTCCTGACTTGCTGCTATTTCGTTCAACAGTAAATCAATTGTTGTTGCAATTCAGCAGCAGATTAAGCTACTGCTCTTGATTTAGTAGCTATTGCTGCTCCTGTTGTTGCAATTCAACAGCTGGAAGCTGTTGCTGCTGGTGCTACTTCATTAGAAATCAGACCTACTTGATTTGATTTAGTGCTCAAAAAGCTCATTCTAGATCTAGAAAACAAATATAATGCATTAAAATCCTTCAAAAACATTTTATCCACAAATCAATGCTTCAAATCAGAGAGTACTGCAGCTATTGTTGCTGCTACTCAAATATGAAACAAGACACTGGAATTCCACTTAAAGCCTCTCCAAACTTAGATCAGATTTCATTTCTTGAAAATCCAAGCCTCCAGTGTCATAAAACCTTCAAAGAAGTCAATTGAAACACTTTTGAACATCCGAGCTCTATGAATCTCCAAATTAAAATTATTTTGAGTTTTAAAATAGTGTTGCCCTATTTTGGGTTGTTTCTCTAGATTTTTCAAATGATTTGATCACTTGATCACCCTGCACACCATTGGTTGGTGTTCAGGGTGATCTTATGATCCCACAAAAATCCATTGGGTCATTATTTGGCCTCAAATCAATACCACTGATTCTCCCTGGCTAAACTACCCAAAATACAACTCAAATTGGGCTTATGCTCATTTGAAAATAAAAACTACATGAAAACACATCAGAATCCTTGCATTGCACCCAATTAAGTGAAACAAAACTCGAATCGCTCGATTAAATCCGTTTAAACCTGAATTAACTCCAAATTGTGAGATTGGGCTTGAAATCCAAATATGAAAGAATCGAGCGAATCGAAGCAATCAAAATCAAATCAGGGGTCTTTGTGAACATATGAAATGGATGAAGAGACCTCCAGGTGGATTTGAGCATGAATTTAGATTTAAAAGCTAGAGAGCTTCAGATCCTATTCGGTTTTGATGGAGGGGTGAAGTATGAATCAAATTGCGATGATAAATAGAGAAAGTGGAATCGTGAGGCGATGAGGAAGATCAATGAATTGATACGAAGGTGGAAAAATACCTCTTTGACCTGAATTGATTAAAGAGGGCGAAATCGGAGGTAATCTAATCTACTCCTAATCTAAACTACCAAGTGATAGATCAACTAACTAATTCTACTCCTAACTAATCAAGAAAGCAATAGATCTAATCTAGAAAGCAGTAAAACCTAGCTAATTGGAAGAATGGAACCAATGGATCTCCAACTGATGATGGAGAGGAAGAATGGAGGGAGGATCTCCAGTGAGTGAAGAGCCCACTAGAGGAGCTCCTGGGAAGTCCCTTGGTGTTATGTGATCTAGCTTGACGTGGACGATCAAGGAAGAAGAAGCTCCATCTCTATCACCAATGGTGCTGAGTGAAGAAGGTAGGAGAACTGGAGAGGGAAGAATGATCAGCTCGAGAAAAGTAGATGGGGGCTGATAGCGTCGCGCGAGCTCAGGGACAATGGTTATATAGGTTGAGGGGGAGGATCAAGGCATCGCAGGTGGGATTAGGCTAGGAAGGATGGGCGGTGGATGTTAGATGGATAAGAGTGCGAGAACTTTTTCAACAAAAGACCATTGTTGGATGAGATCTGGTAGGAATAACGAAGCTTTGCACAAAGGCATGCGAGGAATCAAGGTGGATCCACCATTGGATCAAAAGAGCAAATAATCGACGGTGGCTACTGCTTTTGTTCTCAAGCGTGAACAGTGATTTCAAGGGGAATTGGCGTTGTAGGTGTATTGGTGTAATTGCACCAATGCCCTTATATGTGAAACTGCGTGAGGATTGTAGTCAAGCCCATAAGTGGGTAGAATCATAACTAATGGGTCCCTGGCGACTTGCAAAGAAGTCCCTGCGAGTTTTATGCTTAAGGAAATGCTATGGATGAAGGATGTATATATGAAACTCTAAATGCAAGGTCCTAGCAATGTCTAAGTGCCATGAGACTTTTATTGGAACTTAATTGAATATATTAGAATATAATTTTGCCTTTGATTTGTACTTTTGAGCTTAAAAAGGTATTTAATTTACATTTGGATCATCAATCTGTGTTTGTGTTTAGAATATCTCATTATTTGACCAAATTATGCATTTTTAACATAAATTTTATGTTTTAGGTTATTTTCATTAATTTTCACACTTAATTCATTTATTATATTAATAAGATAGTGTTTAACCTAGTTTCTAACTTAATTTGGACATTTTAGCTATGTTGAGCCACATTTCATCATAGACGAGGAAGTAAACTCACTAAGTCCAATGGATAACAAGCAAGATAAAACTTGCAATAAAAAAAACCAAACCTTAAAGAAGCAATATAAGCAAAATAATTACGTCGGAGAGCCAGTAATAAGCATCGACGGTTGATGAGCCAGTATTTATGGGCGATTTATGTATTTTAATGCTTAGACATTAAGTTAACATGTGCATTTATATAACATACATTAATATGTAAATAGGATAAAATAAAATTACCTATTTTATGCATTTCATGCATTACATGCATTGATAATATCGTTTAGAATTTATTTAGAATATCATGCATTGAAATAGGTTGCATTACATATAGTGTTTGATTTAACATTTCTTATAAGGTGTTATAGATAAATAACCCTTGATTTATTATTATATTTTATTAACTTTTCTTTCAACGGATGCAACACCACCTTCATTGTCGAGTCGTGAATGCAGATCTTGCATTGATGGTCTTTGTGCGACCCTCCATCTCCCTCTTCACCTTCCTGCTGCATAAGAAGAGATCTCCAGCGACTCAGCTCCGCAGGCCTCCACCTCACTCCACTACTGTGCAGAGAGTTTAACTCTCCTTTGCTCATCACCGCCGGCCTCAACAGTGTATACAAGTCCACATCACCATAGGCAGGTGGGGTGACAAACTGCCGTGCCATCAGTGGCTTCTGCAGCTTACTGTGAGTGTGTGCCTGAAGGCCACGTAGTTATCATTCCTCACCACTATCACCGTCACCGCCACCATAGCCACGCACCAACAGCCAACCCCTACACATTTGAGATGTCTGGGAATGTTCCCAGACGTCTGATCTCCCAATAGTATCTTCTTCCTCTTCGTTTCTTCTTCCTCTATTTCTCCTCCACTTCAACAAAACCCACCACCACCATCACCAACAGCGCGCCACTGCCCTCCTTCTCGCCCGCGCGCACCCCTTGCACATGGCTAGCAGCACACCCGCAGCCTTCTCGCCTACATGTAGCTGATGTGCACCACCAGCATCTCCGCGCACACCTCCTCGCGCGACCATCACCCTCGGCTTCGCGCTTCTCATGCTCCATGCGTGCTCGCACGCACTGATCTCCTCGCGCAGTCCTCCTCGCCTCTAGACTGCACTCACCGCACGTGCCTCCTCACTGCCATCCTCACCATCTTTGTGCACGCCACAACCACCTCTAGCGTGCGTGCCTCTGCACTGTTCTTCTTCTCTAGGAAGAACCAAACACTGGCCATCCATCTCCACACGCAGTCGCCTCGTCCGGCCACGAAACTCCATTCCGTCGATGCTATCGACCTCGCCTCCCCTCAGGAACTTGCCCACACCTGCGGAAATCCCTCCAGCAGTCCGTGCACGCCCACCACCACCGGCAACTTCCTCCTCACCAGCGACAACTCCAATAGCCGTCGGCCACCATTCACCACGTCGTGATTGTCATCGAGAAGCCCTCGACCGATTTATCCTCCACCACGAACCTCGCGGCCAGCGAGGCTTCCTTGCGTGAGCACAAGCCTCTCCATGAAATCCCCTGTTTTGCTTCATATTAAAATTTACATTGCTTGCCATTGCAAGAGAGGGATTTTTTATTAAATAATATTATATGTGGTTGATTTTGTGCGAACTCCCTCCTCTTTTAGGTAAATGCCTTTCAACATTATCTTTAATTGCTTTCTTAATTTAAAAGATAGATTTGGCTTAAGTTTTTGGGAAATCAATAATGAACATATGTTTTTGGACCTATATGAGTTTTTAATAGCCAGTGCCTCCCTATGGATATGACCCGCTCTCTGTGAGTGGTTAATTTTATTTTAATTATTTTGATTAGTCGATTTTCCACCACTTAGAAATATAACGACAAATCATCTTAATCATCATTTTCGAAAGCGAAAATTAACTCATCAAATGGCGCCGTTGCCGGAGAGGCAACAGGCTTGTTAAATTTGCATTTATCTATTTATTTGTTCACATTTTAGTTGAGGCATATTTTAATTTGATTATCTGTTTGGTGCCAGGTACTTGTATCCTGAGACGAGTTGATGCACCAGCCTCAACGACACTGAGGTGGACCTTGTTTCCACCGTTTGGAGGAGAGATCGAGCTTCGCATCTACGAGGAGCTTGAACATTGGTGAACCTTGTTGTCACCAATTGGGAGCAGGACATCTGGAGTGATCATTTTCATCTCTGTCGATTTTTCAGTAGATAGATTTAGGTTTTAGAACTTTACTTTTCTTTATTTTCTTGCATATACATTTGGTTTAAGACCCTTGTTCTGAGGTGCAGTTGAGGGGTTTGTTCCCCATCATTGTTTTAGGCTCCTGTGTGGGTATTTTTTGCAGGAGTCTATTCCCATTTATTTAGACTTAGGTTTTTACTTTCTTTTGTGGATTGATTTTATTTTTCTTAATTGTGCATAAGTAAAAAAAAAATATATCACGAACTACCTGCTAGAAGCTGCATACCCTTAGGTCGAACCATATAGGTGTGTATGACAACATCTAGATTTCATTTTGCATTGCGTGCATCTTGCATTGTTAATTGCTGGAGGGAAGGTACGTCCTCTTTCTTTGCATTCTATATTGTTCATGCATTTGCATCTGAATTTAATTGTAAGACTACCTAATTGAATTGAAAAGATCTAACAAGTGATCACATTTTTTTTGTAAAAGGACTTTAAGTTACGGAGGGACATTTAAAAAGGACTTGATTTTCAAACTTGGCGTGCGATTCAAAACTCAAAATCTTTGGTGGTGTATGCACACTTGTTTGATCTTTGCACCAAAGCACGCATTTAGACACTCCTAGGTTTTTGAGCTACTAGGAAAGAACTCTCCTACCGTTGGTTTCAAAATGCTTGAAACTTATGATCAAAGGTTTTGTAACTCCAAGGAGGGGGATACCCTGTAATGGATTTTTGAGAGTAGTTAAAAAGCATCGCGAAGGCACAGCTTCAAAGGAAGGTTTAGGCCTACTTGCATCCCTCGATCTTCCATCCTTGAAGTACTTTACTATTTGAACTTTAGGGAAGAGCACCTAAGTTCCAACTAGGTCTTTTTAGGCATTTCTTTAGGTCGACAATGGGCACGTAAATTGATTGAACAAATTATGTTGTTACCTACAGTCTGACTTAAAACCAAATGCCTAAATTGGGAAAGACCTAAAAAGTCCTTTTGAATTGCATTTTCTTGGGGAAATTTGATTGTGGTGTGAGTTAGAATGGACCAATTTGATCACTTCCCTTTCACCTCTTGCCGACACCCTTACCCCCACTCTGCGATCTTTGATCCCATACTCTTAGATGGTCCATCTTTTGATGAACAAAATGACAACCAGTGGGATCCTTTTTACTCTTACTATAGGAGTATTGGTTTGATTAAGCCCCAATTCAGTGAGAAGAACCTAGGAGTGGGATTTGCCTTGTCTAATATCCCTCCCATGATTGATACACCCAACCCACCCACCATTCATCATGCTGATTTTTAGGGTTGGATTAGTACTCCTAGGCAACATGAATCTAGCTACCTATGTTACACCCTTGATTCTAATTTTGGGAAGTAGCTACCAGAGGAAGATGATGATCAGGTTGAGTATCCACCTAAATTATATTGGAGTCAAACGAAGGAAAAAATGGTACCTTTAGAAGACCTTGACCCAGATGATAGCATTTTTCTGATATTTGATGAATTGGGTCGAGGCCAAGTTCTTAATCCCAACCTTCCTTCTGATGGTGATCACAAGATGGAACTCAAATCTACCCTTAGGGAACCTAACCCTAAAATTCACTTATCTGAGGAGTCTGATGTTACTAGAGTGAACCATTTACCCCAGATAGAGTGCCCTAAGGGATTTGCAGAGAGTTTTAATGATTCTAGACCTCCAATAGATGATGAATTGACTATTGAGGATGAATTATGTGAGGAACCTACATTCAGGATTTGGAGTGACACTAAGGGTGATTATGTCTTATTTGAAGAATTAGCCCTCGAGGATGTCACAGATTTGATCAACTTAGGTTTCCTTCGTGCTCCTATTAACGATATCCCTCTTCAAGATCAAATAATGGAAAATGTGGAGGCAATTTTTGAGATTTATGTGGATTCACATATAAACTCCGAGAATGATTTTAATAAAGAATAAGAACCTAGCGATGACATTGATAGGATAATCCTTAGATCTGTTGCTTCTAACCTGCCTTCATACGATTGGGAGTTACTCTCTAATTTGCCTATGTTTGAAGGTGAAATTGTGACTCCATGCATTGAACTGATCACTAATGAAGTGCAGGAAGATACAAGTGATAATACAAGGGATGCGATTGAGGAATTAGGAAGGATGTTAGGGATGGACACTGAGCCTATTAAGTCCAACCTAAATCTTATGGCCATCCCGCAACCTCGAAACTTGGCCACCCTAAATAATCCTTAGATTAGGAAATTGCTCACTTTTGTTCTGACTGAGGGGCTTAGCGAACCAATATCTCTTGTAATGGGGTGCCAGGTATGGATTGATGCTTTCTATGGTCAGTCCATCACCTTGGGGGCATATCTTTATACTATTCCTTCCCCATTTCTTTTGAAGAATCCTTGTCATCCTCCTCCTGCACCTTTAGAGGCTACTATTCCAGTCTATCCATTAGAACCTACTTTGGTGGCCTGGGAAGATTTCATGCCCATCATGGTTGGGCGGGCATTTGCTATTGAGATTCATCATCAGCTCGCCAACATCCTAGGTTACCTGTTTTCTAGATCAGCATTACTTTGCTCATTTTTTGGACCTATTTCTATGATCCTTGAACCTAATTTGCATATTCTTTAATTACTCGGTTGCTAACAAAATAACGGCAACCAAACTCGGACCCAGGTATAATCCTACCATGCAATGGGGACATTGTAGATTTTAAGCATGGGGGGTGTACTTGGGGATGTACATAGCATTTATACATAGTGCATTCATGCATTTAGTTAAAACATTCTGCATTGCATACATTTGCATTGTTTAAAAAAAAAAAAGGGAAGAAAAACATTTTGCATTATTGAGCTTCACTGACTGGGCCTGGCATTCTTTGGTAAACCAGAACTTTAGGTTAGACTATGTTGACTCTAGGTGTCTAAATTTAAAAGCTAAGTTGAATTACTAGCCTTACACCTTTTGGGTCCTTTATGGACTTACAAACTCAAGTAGGAGTTAAGTTGTGGACCATTCCCGAAGAGGTTGAGGAAGGAAAGCTAGAGATTGAGTTAAAGGCTGGGTAATACTTGGTATCTTTTTCTATCTTTTGGTTTACGGGTCCTTGTAACCTAAGCATCCACATTTCACACACACTTGTTCTTGTGTAAATAGTGATCACCCTAATTCATTTCTTGAAGAAAATTTGGTTCTCTTAGTCCTGACTTAGGAGAAGCTTGAAAACATAATTTGATTAGAAGAGTTCCTGCCACAAGAGAGGTGGAGTATATACTTACCTTGAGGATGTGATGATAACATGTCACCTCTTCAGTGGTTGTCTCTTAGGATGTCCATCCTACTGGGGGCATGTAAGCGCATTGTGTGGTTCAAGTACCATGGGTGGCCCTATCTCAAAGTGCTGATTACCACAGGCCTGAATTCGCTTAAGAAATCCATGGGCAATACTATTTCGAAGTGTCGATTGCCAGGAGTTCTTGGGGTCACTATGGGCGGTGCTATCTCGAAGCATCAAAAGCCAGGCACCCTTCGAGGTACAGTGATGGGGACAATGAATCCAACACAGATCGTGTTGATAGCTGATTTAAGGTTAAACTTAGAGGAATGAAACAAAAATATATATATAAAAAAAAAATCCTCTTTGTAGGTTGGCAATCATATCAACCTTAAATAAATCAGACAATTGCACATGCACGGATGTTTTCATCTCTGGGACCAATAAACCTTAGTGTAGAACTAGAAATAGAGGAAACATGTGCTTGCAACTCATCTTTAACCGACCTAGTTTGTAACTTAGTAACTACTTGGGAACTTTAGGTCTAAAGTCTGTATTTAACAGGTTTCTAAAGGAAGACCGATTGGGTTGGCTAGTTCACTTTGAGAGCTGGGATATTGCATGAATTTACTAGGGATTAGCAAAAACTAGGCATGGAGGCATTTGATGAGCCCATATTTGTAGGCTATTTATGTATTTTAATGCTTAGACATTAAGTTAACATGTGCATTTATATAGCATACATTAATATGTAAATAGGATAACATAAAATTACCTATTTCATGCATTTCATGCATTACATGCATTGATATATCAATTAAAATTTATTCAAAATATCATGCATTGAAATAGATTGCATTACATATAATGTTTGATTTAACATTTCTTATAAGGTGTTATAGATAAATAATCCTTAATTTATTATTATATTTTATTAACTTTTTTTCTTCCAACGGCTGCAGCACACCTTCATTGTCGAGCCGTGAATGCAGATCTTGCATTGATGGTCTTCGTGCGACCGTCCATCTCCCTCTCCACCTTCTTGCTGCATAAGAAGAGATCTCTAGTGACTCAGCTCAGCAGGTCTCCACCCCACTCCACTATTACGCAGAGAGTTTAACTCTCCTTCGCTCATCACCACTGGCCTCAACCGTGTGTAGAAGTCCACACCACTGCGGGCAGGCGAGGTGACAGACCACCGTGCCATCAGTGGCTTCTGCAGCTTACTGTGAGCGTGTGCCTTAAGGCCACGCAGTTATCATTCCTCACCACTATCACCGTCACCACCACCACAACCATGCATCGGTAGCCAACCCCCGCACATTTAAGATGTCTGGGCATGTTCCCAGACATCTGATTTCCCAACAATATCTTCTTCCTCTTCGTTTCTTCTTCCTCTATTTCTCCTCCACTTCAATGAAACCCACCACCACCATCCCCAACAGCACGCCACTGCCCTCCGTCTCGCCCGCACGCACCCCCCTACACATGGCTAGCAGCACACCTGCAGCCTTCTCGCCCGCACGCAGCTGATGTGCACCACCAGCATCTCCACGCACACCTCCTCGTGTGATCATCACCCTCGGCTTCGTGCCTCTCATGCTCCATGCACGCTCGCGCGCACTGATCTCCTCCTTGCGCAGACCTCCTCGCCTCCAGACCATGCGCACCTCACGCGCCTCCTCGTTGCCATCCACGCCATCTTTGCGCATGCCACAGCCACCTCCAGTGTGTGCACCTCTGCACTGTTCTTCTTCTCCAAGAAGAACCCAACACCAGCCGTGCATCTCCATACGCAGCTGCCTCGTCCGGCCACGAAACTCCATTCTGTCAATGCTATCAACCTCGCTTTGCCCTCAGGAACTCACCCACTCCCGGGCAAGCCCTTCAGCAGTCCGTGCACACCAACCACCGCCAGCATCTTCCTCCTCACTAGCGACAACTCCAACCGCCGCCAGCCACCATTCGCCATGCCGCAACCGTCATCGAGAAGCCTTAACTGACTTATCCTCCATCGTGAACCTCGCGGCCAGCGAGGCTTCCTTGTGTATGCACAATCCTTTCCACGAAATCCCCTGTTTTGCTTCATATTAAAATTTACATTGCTTGCCATTGCAAGAGAGGGATTTTTGATTAAACAATATTATATGTGATTGATTTTGTGAGAACTCCCTCCTCCTTCAGGTAAATGCCTTTTCAATATTATCTCTCATTGCTTTCTTAATTTAAAAGGCGGATTTAGCTTAAGTTTTTGGGAAATCAATAGTGAATATCTGTTTTTGGACCCGTGTGAGTTTTTAATAGCCAGTGCCTCCCTGTGGATACGACTTGCTCTCTGTGAGTAGTTAATTTCATTTTAATTATTTTGATTAGTCGATTTTTCACCACTTATAAATACAACGACAAATCATCTTAATTATCATTCTTGAAAGAAAAAATTGATTCAACGGTAGCAAATCAAAGCATAACAACAACAGGAGAGCTTGTCCTCGGTGTAGACTGCTCTGTCCTTAGGGAAGCTCGCCACCGACTCACCACAGAAGATTGCTAGCTGTAATGCGAGAGAGCTTCGGCCTCATGTCCTTAGTAGAAGCTTAAGAAAACTAGGGCCTCGTCCTTAAAGCCATGATCTCTATCCTTAGAGGAAGCATCAAAGAAAGGCCATTAGGGTCTAATGGGTGTAAAGCCCCAAACTCACTTTTCGAAATCATTTTTGGATCAAGTACGTCGAATCAAATTTGTATGCTCCGAAAATAGGAAAGTTACATATTTGGTGAAATCTAAGAAAATGTGTCCTGATTAAGTGGAAACTTTCATTGCAAGCTTTCTAACTATGTTCATTTCATGAAAAAATAAATTCCACGACAAAAGTTGTATATAAAATACAAAATTATGTAAAGAAAATCTTTATATAATTAAAATAAAAAAAATTAAGTGACAATAAGTTTTCTTAATCCTAACAATGATTTCGATCATGGAATAGCTCTATAAATAGAGAAAGGGAGAGAGAGACCGAAGATAGAAAAAATAAGAGAGGGAGAGAGAGATCGAAAGAGAGGGGGAGAGAGAGACCGAAAGAGAGGAAAAAAGTGGGGGAAAGAGATCGAATGAGCGAGGGATAGAGGGACCGAAATAGAGAGGGAGAGAGAAGGGGGGAGAGAGATCGGAAGAGAGAAAAAACAAGAGGAGAGGGAGAGAGAAAAAAAAAAGAGTGGGAGATGAGATTTGATTGAAGAAATAAATGAGGGGGATGGCGGTGCTCGTGTTAGCATGACGTCAGCGGTGCAGATTTCGAGATGTGCGTCGGCACGGGTGCACCCAAGTCTTATTTCATAACTGTTCCGTTTTGATCCTTTCGAGGTCAAACGACGTCTATTTTCAGTATTTTAGGATTTGTTAGAATCTTTTCTTCGTGAACGCATTGGTAACCTTTAAATTCGATTTTTGAAATTTTTTGTAGTACGAGAATTTCAATGAAATTTATGATAATTTATTTTATTTCTAACGTGTCTTTAGACATTAATTTAGTCATGTGTATATTACGGAGTCCTTGTAATTCTCAGTGATGTCAGCTAAAGTAATTTCTCATTTATTTTTGTAAAGGTTATTGTTATGCTTTCTTTGATGTAGGCGTTTTTTATGTACATCTTTTCCTTCTTTTAAGTATTCGAGTGTGGGATGTGTTATAATATTGATTATTTTTTTTGTAGGTACTATGAACATTAGAATAATATATTAAAATATAATAATGGTTCATGTATGAAAAGGTTGTCAATCTAATTCTGGGTATCTAGTTAGATATTGATATGGATATATAAATTAGGATAATTAAGTTGAGAATGTCATGTGAATGGTATTCACATTGCTTTTTTTATGAGATTAATATTGGGACACTAGTAATTGCATCAAAGAATAAATTCTACTTTCATTGTATGGTTAATGATTTATACATGAAAATGAGATTACCCTTGTAGTAATAAATATTGCATATGATAAAAATTGATAATGGAATACGAAGAACTGGATGGGATGGTTCAGTTGAGTTGGTTAGTGGATCAGGGAGTGGGTTAGCCTCCTGATAACTCTATGATCAGCCTACTAGCTAATCGAGCAACGTGATAAGGGGTACACAGGTGATATCTATATTTTTGGTTGGATACATATCCAGGTTGTGGAGAAGGTTATTCACGAGCCAGTGTAGGTCGCATCTACACAAATAGCTCGTGGCATGCAGCCGCCACACTACCTACACTGGAACCTCGAGGTGATGGAACGAGACATAGGATGAGTACGGGGTTTTCTCTCGACCAAGAGGACACTACGTACTTGTCATACCTCTTGAAAAATCATAACAAGATCTCATGCCTTCCTAGGAACTAATATGGAATAAATGTGACTATAATATAGAGGGCCTATATTGTTGAGATAAATGAGAAATAAGTGAGGAATGAATTGATATGGAATAATTGAAATAACAAATTAGTACTTTTCTTTCCAGCAATTTTTAGTTTTGTTACTTTTCCTCACTTCTACTATTCTACTCAGTGGTTGTTGACGTTTACTTTGGGCACCATACTTAGGTATAGTTGAGCAGTTAGGAACCGTCATGTATGAAGCAACTAATGTGGGACCCAGTTCAGTACCCAATGACGGCTGCGACGTTAGGAGTCCTTTTCGTCATCAAGTTTTGTTTCTACTTTCTCAATTTTGTAGTAGACAACTTTTCAGTGCCTTTTTTTTTACTTTAGCTTTGTGGATATGATTACCGTGGACAACTTTTCATGTTTTATTTCATTATCGCAATGTAATATGATTAGTTTATTTGGTTGTTTATATTTTATGATTATGTGCTCAATGACTTCAGTCCTACTTTGGTGATTTTTGTATTCGATGACTCGTATTCCACCAGTGTGATTCACATGATGAGATTTGGGTCGTTATAATGGGGGCCCCTATTAGGCCAACAAGACTAAGGCCATCAGGCTAAGGGGAGGCCACATGGCCATGGACGGGGTAGGGGGCCTCAATGAGTCACAACAAAGGGCTACAGGGAAGCCAGGTAGCTTTGTCACAAGGGACTCTAGGTTGGTGAGGTCGGAACCATGATGAAGGGCTAGGAAGGCTAGTAGGGGAAGTTTTGAGGCCTCTTATGTAGTGGCACGAGGTTGGGGAGACCGTGGTGGCCAAGAATAGGGCCACAAATGATGCCTAGGGTGAGTTGATGGTAGCCATAGAAGAATAGTTTAGTGAGATCGAAGGATGGGCTCAGATAGGGGAGACGTAGTTTATTGATTAGGAAGCTCATCTCTGATAATAGGTGAAGAAAGTTATAGGGTTTCAAATTTCATCATTGTAGGGTGACATCATGACTTTGATATTTTCTTTAATCAATTTATGGAATAAGTCGATCACAAAAAAAATAATGAAAAAAATTAAAATTGACAAATAAAGGTTGATGTTTCCAATTGAAGGTTGATTAATTGTAAAATAAATCGATCGCCAAAAGAAAAAAAAAACAAAAAAGAACTTAAAATTCACAAATAAAAGTTGACATTCCTAATCAAAAGATATATAAGATGGTCATCTTTTTGCTCCAACATATCGAATAGTTACACCTCCCACCCTTGCGACTTCCCTAAACTTTTCTCCTTTGGCAAAAACTTTCATGGTATCTGTACGGGGCTTCGATCGACTGTTTGGGGCTGATTAGAGTCGCCCCTCCTATCGGTTCCCCCTCTCCTCCCTTTGGAACCCTCCAGCTACGACGAGAGCGAAATGCACAGAGTGTTGTAGTCAAGCGTGGGCATGGCGACAGCGGACGCAGCAGTGATTGGCTGGCATGAGTGGGGGGTGACTTCCCTGGTTCGACACTTCTAGAGCAAGCTACGGTGCAAGCTGTGGCCTATCTGGGTGAAAGGTGACGTGTGGTGGCTACGGTTGCACAGCGGAGTGCGGGTGCTCCAACACGAGCTGCTGCTTGTTCGGGCGTGTGGTGTAATGTGCGTGGCGTGTGACAGCTGGGGCTGTGCGGTGGGGTGTGTGATGACGTGCGGCAGTGAAGGACTTGGTTCTGCGATGGCATTGTCGTTGCATGCTGTTGGTTTGTTCCGTTTTGTTTGCAGGTCGTGCAGCGCTGCGATTTGCTTGTTGTTGCTCGTTTGTAGATGGTTTGTTCTATTCTTTTTTTTTATATAGTGTAGTTTGTTTTGTTAGGGATCACGTATAGCCCCAGGTCTCTTACGGCTGAGTTTTCTGACTTTTGTTAGGAATCGAATTCAAGCTTTTGGTTGAACTAATTGATTCACTCGTTTGCACGTTTCTTGATATTCGTCTTGTTAACATCTTGCATACCTATAAACATAAGGTCACTCTCCTTCGGAAGGTTAATCAATTCTTCGTATCCGGATACATTTTTCTTTTTCTTTTATTTTTTATCTTCTATATTTTAACTTTTCTCCGGAAAATAACCTCCTTTTTTAGGGCGTTAGGTTAGCTTTTCTATCTCTCTCTTCCTCTCTCGGATGCGGAGAAAAAGAGAGCGAGAATAGCGTGTGTGGTGGGATGAGAGAGAAATAGAGGGAGAGAACGTGCGAACGATGAAATAGAGGGAGAGAAGGTGCTCACATCGTTCGCACGTCGAGTAATTTTACTTCTAAATAAATGAAAGTTTGTAACCGGTTCACGTTTCATATATTATATAGACGGATAAGAAACATTATCTCTGAAATCCTGATCCGTTTTTGTAGCCAGTCGACGTCCACACCAACAACTGGGCATCGATCGTCATTAAATAGTGCATCGGTTTTTTCGTGTAAGTCAACGACTTTTCTTCTTCTTTTTTTTTTTTTTTTTTTTAAGGGAGTTCCTTTCATTAATAGGATTGAATGCATAAAAGTGACGTAAGATCAGAGGAAAAGTCTCCACCTATATGGAGAACAAAACTTTTACCTAAGTTTAACAGAAATAGAAAAGAAGTATTACTAACATGAACTTCAAATAGTGATCGGAACTCGAGTCACCGTGACATGCTCAATGATATGACTGTGCTACTATAAAAATTCCTAACCATTAGCACAAACGAGAGATCCAACCAAAGTTGGAACCGATATAATGAACGGCCAATCTCGATCATATAAAGTATGGATTATTGCATGTCCCCTAAAGAAACATCAACCCCCCAAGGGAAGAACATTTCATCCCCAAAGGGGAAGAACATTTCATCCCGTAAGAGGAAGAAACAGACTTATAATAAAGAAAAAACTAGACAAACCAACAAAATAAAACTAACAACGTACACTAAAATGGTCCATTCACCCCTAGAATCAAAATGGGCCACCCAAGTGCCTACCAATCTCTGCACTCTGGTCAGACCACCGACGAGTCATCACTTTCGACAAAATGCCACCACTCCAACTGGACAATCGACGAGTCCCCATTGCCGCACAACCCCATCTAGCCACGATCAACCGCATGCCATGAACATGGCCATCTCAAGCTCGACGAAGATCTACCTCAGCATTCGATTGTCGCAAGCCCATGTCGCCGCGTCTCAGCTCGACCATCGTACGCTGTGCATGTCGCCACTGACTACGAGGATGGTCTCAGGGAGGGGAGTAGAGACTTGTGACAAGTGGTTGGGGTGGGTGGGTGGCGATCGACTCCAAAAGATCAATCATGACCCCAACTGTAGCACTTAAAGAAAGGAGGAAGGCGTCGGAGAGAAGAGTCTGGAAATGGATTAAACCGACGGGTCTTCGTTCAAGTACTTTGAATATGCGGAGTGAACTCCAACAGATTCAAACAATAGCCGCCACAAGTTAAAAAAAAAAAGAAGATGACAAAACGCGCTATTAGTCCAACAGCATGAATTTGACTTTGTCAGATGCCGCAAAATTCCAACGGGATTAATTAATTAAATCTCCCAACGCCCAAAGGACGTAGCAGACTTAGTCTTGTAATCAAATTCGTTTACTTCTCCTTATTACCTCCCAGAGTTCTCGCGCCCGCCCGCGTGTATATATAAACCAAATCACGCAATTCCGAAGACTAAAAACTTCACACTCTGCATATATTTTATTTACTCACACCTCTTCTAACTCTATAAATCACCCACTAATACCCCAAGTGCACTTTCAATAACGAATCGATGGCCTCTACCATTCTTCTCTCTTTCGCTCTCCTCCTCCTCCTCCTCCCCCTCCCCAATGCCGCAGCGCAAAACTGCGGTTGTGAGGAGGGGCTGTGCTGTAGCCGCTACGGCTACTGCGGCTCGACCAGCGACTACTGTGGCGAAGGCTGCCTGGAGGGGCCGTGCGAGCAGAGCGCTCCGACGACGCCCAGCGGGGTGAACGTCGCCGACGTCGTCACCGAGGACTTCTTCGATTCGATCATCGGGCAGGTGACGGGGGACTGCCTCGGGAAGACCTTCTACAAGCGGTCGGTGTTCCTCGACGTGCTGTCGGACTACCCAACCTTCGGCACCGTCGGCACCCCCGACGACTCCAGGAGGGAGATCGCCGCCTTCTTCGCCCATGTTACACACGAGACCGGACGTAATTAAGCTGCTTAATATTAATCTCACCTAAATCTTCACGAATGAAATTTGAGTCATTCACGGAAAAGAACCAAGAAAAAAAACAGGGGTTGGGTTTTTGTCTCGTTGAAGGCATCTTTCTAATTTTATATAGTGTGATTTATTTAATTGGATGCATCGATCGTTGCAACCATATGCATGGTTTTATCATGTAGGCATGTGCTACATCGAGGAGATCGACGGGGAGAGCAAGGACTACTGCGACGAGAACAACACAGAGTACCCGTGCGTGGAAGGGAAGGGGTACTACGGGCGTGGGCCGCTGCAGCTGTCGTGGAACTACAACTACGGGCCGGCGGGGGAAGCCATCGGCTTCGACGGGCTGAGCGCACCTGAAACCGTCGCGGAGGACGAGGCCGTTTCCTTCAAGGCGGCACTTTGGTACTGGATGCGCAACTGCCATGCAGACATCACCTCCGGGAGGGGCTTCGGCGCTACCATAAGGGCCATCAACGGCGCGCTCGAGTGCGATGGCGCGAACCCCGACGCCGTCGCCGCCAGGGTGGGCTACTACCGGGACTACTGCCAGCAGTTTGGTGTGGATCCTGGCAGCAATGTTTCCTGTTGAGTCAACATACACACATATAAATGATACGTACGTGCATTAAACTATAATAAGAACGTGTCATTATTTGATGAGGCCACGAGAGTGTGTATGCATTTATGGTTTGCTCAGTCATGTATTATATAATTTTCATCCACTAATGAAAAATTGCATGCGTTGTATAATTCTTCCTTTCATAATGCCATAGATGGTTCATTCAAAAAAAAAAGGAGCAAGTTTAGACGAGGGAGGATGATAGCTTTGAGCACACATCAAGCAAAATATATATATATATATATACATGAGAGAATTTTCCACCCCACCTTTCTACGAAGAAAGAGGATCGACTTCACATATCCAAAAAGTTGAGGGAGAAGGGTGGACCTAATCTGTTAAGCACAAAATCTACTTATTGGTTGTAGATTATTAGGTCTATAGGCTCAAATTCGCCCTTGGATTTGCATTTAGTAATAGAATGGCATTTCAAGGCGTAACAAAATGGTATTAGAGAATAATTTCCGTCTTGTAGGAGGAAAGAACTATAGAGCTACTCAAGAGGTGGAATAGCATTAGGGGAAATACTAGTAGGAAATGTCCATCTAATGTCTATATTTCTCAAATTACATTGAGTGTATATGGTGGGAAGAAAAGGATGACAAGGAAATGATAATCGATGAGAAAGTAGAGAAGAGATGTCATTTCATTATTTTTTTCCAAAATATGGGAGTCAATCTTATTCATCCCCCACTCCTTGGAGGTCAAAAAGAAGGGGAATAGGGGGATTAGACCAAAACTTGTTCCATACAAGAAAAAAGAGGACCATGACTCGTGGCCTAGTATAAAAATGCAAAATAGAACCTATGGCCTAGTACAAAAATGCAAAATAGAACCTAAAGCAACACAGCCTAGCCAACAATATAAGGAAATTGGATCTTATCAAATCTAAGCATCCCACGACATGAAGCGGGGAGAGCCATTCCGAGTTGAAAAGTTGCCAGGAATCCGTAGAAGTAGAGGCAATCGAACGCACTGATGGGAAAACTATCATAAGCCCTAACTAGCTCATTTTGACCTAGAAAAGAGAACAAAAGCTCTTATATAACCAAGTAAAGGGCATAATTCAAGGAATAACTGTTTTGAGAGGAAAACAAGAAATAAAGGGTAAAACTGTAATTTTACCATTCCAATACATCAACGGGATTTCTTAGGGGCTAAACATATGTCAAATGGTATTAACGAGATAAAAAGTGGATTGGTTCAATTAGAAAAAGATTAATGTGTAGTCTGGGAATTAAATGACACCCTATAACCGTAAAACAAACCCACTTAATTTAACAAGGTTATGGTCTAGATAAAAATCAAATAAATCCTCTAAAATTCATCAAAAAATATCCCCTAGGATTTAGAACTTTCAATTTGACCTTTGGAACCTATTTTGACCTAAGTAGGGGTCTTAGCTAATTATTTGCCCTAATTTGGGCTTCTGTGTAAAATATCTAGTCAAACGTGGTCAAACCTAAAATCCAAATCCACCATTGGATTTCTTAGGTTCAAATTAGGTTTGTACCATAATTTGGAGTTAAGGGGAAGTCACCTTGACCTACTTTGCAAAACAGTCCACCCAATTACTTTTATGCCCCTAGCTTTTGAAAACCTTGGAGAGACCCCCCTATCTTCCTCGCCACTCTTTGCAATCAGGTCCTTCCGCCATTATAGCGGAGGAGTACTACTCCGGCGAGGATTCAAGGAGCATTTCCCAAATCCCTCAGAGATTCCCTCTTAAAATGGAAAGGGAGATTCTCTGAGGGATTCCCCATCGTGTGAACCAAATTCTAAGCCCTGATTGTCACCCAATCTCTCGTGCGAACGCTCGAGAGATTTGGGTCTCTCGCACATTTCTACTTTGGCAAAGATACTTGCGCTTGGAAACTTCCCTTCCAAGCACAAGAACCTTTGCCTGTGCCTATAAAAGGCCCCCTTGTCCCTGCCGCTCAGATTCAGCTTGGTTTGGCCAGAGAAAAAACCTCAACTTCATCTCTTCTCTTCCGGCCAAGCATCCAACGAGCTCCGGTGACATATTCTCCCTCTTCTCTTCGCTTTGCCACAATACCTGTGGCAAAGTTGTCTCTACCTCCGTCGACCGCATCGCACCATACCTACACACGTGCCAACTATCCCCTCGTCATCGCCGTCACCCCTCTACTAGACCTTCGTCTCCGGCGAAGGTAGGTACGAGTCATCCTCCATCCTCTCTCCTTTCGTCCTTTAATTAGTTTAAATCTCGTCCCCTCTCTCCTCTCTTCATTTCCCCTTCTTTATTTCTACTTTCAACCCTCGACCACCGCAGACCACCACCATCTTCTCCACCTCCAACAGACCACCGGCGGAGGCGCAACCATCACTCCACAGACCCACACGCCTCGCCAACTGCCCCAGAAGCTTCACCATCATCCATTAATCATCACCCGCCTCTTCATTGACCGCCACACGCACCCTACACTCTCCTCGAACAAACGCACTTTCACAGCCACAGTCCGACCTAGGCACGCATGCCTAGGCCATTTTGTGCCACGCCACTCACCGCACCACCTTCGCCGTGTCACGACGAAGCTCTCTAAGTGCTTTGACAGGGTCGCGGGGCCGTATTTGTGATTGGCGGGTTCGACCCACAGCTGCCATTGGAGCAGGAGCAAAGCTTGCTCGCAAGCTTGCTCCAGGTCATTACGCTCCAGGAAACTGAGCCCCAGGTGCGTGGAAACACATCGCGATCCCTTTTCACCCAGTGATTGAAGCCAACGCCATCTGCTACTACATCAATCGAGAGAGACTCCCTGCAGACGCACGCGAAGAAGCGGGTGGGACTTTAGTCCCACCTTGATTGCCTCCTGACACGGGGTGAGGTCCCACTCGCCTCGTCCGCGATTCACCACTCCACGAACCTGGCTGCCTGACCTAATTATCCAGCACTCCTCGTGCACCACTCACGCTGGTGCGCCTGGACCCGGGCGCGTTGACCCGACCCGAATACCGGATTGGCTCTAGGAGAGCGAGCCAAAGAGAGAAAAGAGAGAGAGCGCACGCAGGGGAGGGTAGGGGTAGGTTTTGCACTTGTGTACAAGAAGAGGAAGTTGAAGCTGAAGAAACTAAGGGCAGGAGGAGGAGTCGCAGAGGAAGCTAAAGATCTGAAGGCAAAGTTGAAGAAGGAAGAAGAAGGAAGGAGAAGGCGCAACTGAAGAAAAGCAAAGGACGCTAAGGAAAAGGCACTGTAGCAGAGAAAGCCAAAGAAAAAAGCTAGGGAAAGGAAGATTTAAAGAAGGAGAAGGCACGGCTGAAGAGGAAAGAGAAAGGAGATTAGAAGCCAAGGAAGTGTAAGGGTAGAGAACGCTAAGGCAGAGAAAGAGAAAGAATAGCAAAGAAGGAAAGAGATGGCAGGAAGGAATAGAAGAGAAAGAAGGAATAGAAGAAGAAGAAGGAAGGAGAAGTCAGAGAAGGAAAGAAGGCAAAGAAGAAGGAAGCCATTGACCAAAGCCAAGGAAAAGAAGAAGAAGAAAGAAAGAAAGGTAGAGAAGAAGAGAAGCTAAAGAGAAAGCTGAAGAAAGAGCCAAGAGAAGAAGCAATCAATCACTTTTTTATCCAACTCTTCCCAATCTCTCTATTTTGCTACATTTTATTATTCCTAACTTCATGCTTTACATTCTGAATTAGGTTTTGAGTAATTTTGTGTGTTCAAATTACATTTATTGAGATTAGTGAGTAAATTCCATTTGCTCCCTATGTTCTATCTTGGACTTAACATTCGAGTAATAAAATTCTTTTTTGTATACAAGGCGATTTCAACTATACTACGATGCATCATTTATTTTATAAACCCCGTCCTCACCATCTTAACATTTTGGTGTCATTGCCGGGGAGCAACGCGCAATTCAGCACTAGTCTCTGCATTATTTTGATTATATTTGAGCACTAACTTACCCTATTTATTTTGCTGTGATTTTTGCAAAGTATTTCACGAGGAAATCTCCCGCACAAATCAACCACTCCAGGATAGGTAATCTCTCTTCTTCCCTAAATCCATCTCCTAATCCTAGGAAGACAAAAAAAGAAAGTAATCAAATTAGGATTCAACTGCTCTATTCATTCTTTAGTAATTATCATTTGTAGGCAAAGTTTCCTGATTTTGCAAATTTTTTTTTCAAATCTTATTGAAGTTGAAGCAATTTTTAGAGATCCTACCCCACAAATTCCTGTGCCTAGTAGAAATCAAGCTTAATTTCCGAATCTCCGTGGACTACACACTTCTTGTTTTAAGTCTAAAGAGAACTTTTGTGAAAAGCAAGGAGGATTGGAAATAGAACCAAATTAAGGTTTCTACAGTAGGGTTTTTGAAGTGCTAGTTCACACGTGCCTACATGAAAGGAAACAAACCCACCCGCATCAGTGTGCTACCCAAGCCCTTTATTGAGAAGATCTAAGGAAGGCAAACCCTAAAAGTGAGCTCTAAAATTACTTGAATCATAAAAACCTTCGACCTAATAACCTGAGAGTCAAATTAGGGTGATTTCTAGGTCTTAACCTAGAATCATTCTGCCATCTTTAAGGCAGGTCAGGTGAAGTTGACCCCTTGGGTCAATCAACCTCCAAATTAGGACACAAAATCAAAACATCTAAAGTTCAAGTGAAACCCTAAGCACCTTCAATCTAAAAGTGGTAAACTTAAGAGGTCAAGGTCCCCATTCTAGTCTACCTGGAATCTCAATGACAAGAGAGGTCGGGTGGGGGAAACCCTGTAACCCGTGGGGACATTCTATCGTGTAGGGGTCTTTGCAGGTCTCTCTCTCTCTGGCTACTTAAGTAATTCTCAGGTGGGCGACTTTCCGATCCAGGGGTATCATCCGCCCTGAACCTCCATAGTCATCCAAACATCTTTGGGTGCCTTGATTGGGTCAAAAACGCATCTAGTTCCTCATCCCTTCTCTTTATAGCACACACCTAGATTTTCAGTGGGACTCTCTATTCAGATCTATTCACTTCACAACTTGATTCTACATCTTGATTCGAATTCTGATTCTGCATCGTGATTCCACCATCTGATCCAAATATGTAGCCAAGTTATTTAGGACTACCTTTCAAAAAACCTGAATCACAAAGATCCATGAGAGATAGGATGATTGAGGATGCCCTTGATTTTTATGAAATTGAATACAAAACCTCAACACCAGTAGAAGACATTCAGGTTAATGTACCAACAACCACAACCTTCATCATAAACTGTGCCCAAGTATTATTAACTGAAGCCACAAAAGGATCAACCCGAGACATTCTCATAACAGGATACATTGAGATAGAAAAACTACACAACTTTGAATACCTTCAATGCATAACAAATCCTGTACTTTGGGAACAACACCAAGATGATCTTGAAAAATGGGAAGAGATGATGAGATTATTAAAACAAATTATCAACAAAAAATACCCGTATATGCCCCAAACAGATGATGAACCATCTTGGAATAGTATTGAGGATCAATCCGATTTCCCAGATCTCGGGTTTGAGGCATAGAGTGGTTGTGGATTCCCAAGCCAGATAGAATACAACATGCCTGATATTGAAGAAGGTTGGGAAGTTCCAATTATAGGAGAACACAATGTTGAGCCAACCCTAGACCCTGGATCACCAAGCATAAAATTCCAAGACTCCTGCAATGATGAAAGTAGAACTGAACCTCTCGAGGGTGTAAATCCTGCCCCTTATTCTGATGAGGTGACCCTCAAAGGTAATTCGGACCTAGATCCTAGTGATTTAACTCACATCTTAAGCCTAGAATCTGGATCTGAAACGTATTGGGAAGATTACGAGGCTCTGCATAACACAAATTGAAGTTTCAATGAAGAGTATGATTTTGGGCCTCTATTTGGTGAATATCCCTCTCCAACATCTTCAGAGAATCAAATCAATTTTTCCGAAGTAACGTCAATTTACGATACAGAAACCAAGGAGTTGGGCGAGTGGGGTTTTAATTGGGTCTTTCCCATAAGCCTAGAACTTAAGCCTAGACCAAATAATGACACCTTTTTAAGCTCATAATTCACATATAGACTAAACCCAAGTTAGGCTGCTGAATCTACATCATGTGATTTATTCTATGGTGGAACTCATGATCTTGAATCTCGTTCAGAATTTGATTTTCGCAATATCTCCGACGATTTCAAATCTTACCGTGATTTCAGAGAAAATCTGCTTCCTGATTACAACAAACCAATCTATGACCTCAGCTCACATGGCTCATTCTTCGACTTCGACTCTGAGGTCCCAGTTCCCGAGATCATCGATTTAAGTTTAGGTTCCAACGAGATGGAATCATTTCTTTTTGATCCTCAGGAATCAAAACCAGAAAATGCCGAGAGTGACTGCAACCCAGAGTTCGAATCTTTTCTCGACTCAAATTTCCATCATCCTATAGACACTCTTCAGGCATTCACTTTTGATTTTGAAAGCTACTATGAGGACTCTCTACATGAAACCATTTGTAACTCCTTTCTAGAAGAGCCCTCATACACAATTCTCATTGGAGCCACCTCTTCCAAACATACAGAACCCAGCAAAATCCGTTTCCAACCTCAACCCACAACCATACTCAATTTCTATTCTTATTCCCCTCTCATTGAGCAGATTGCAAATGATTCAACGCCACATCCATATTGGGTTTCGAACATTGATCAGACTAAAAACATGCCCCATCATTTTCTGATCACTCCCATAGGGTTTCCGCACCTTTCACTAATTATTTTACGGATCCCTACTCCGACCAAGTGATTCGACTCAGCCAAACCCCGCATTCACACTTCCACATCCGTCCGAGCTTCATAGCATATGGTGGGTTCCACATCTCTTGATCTACATTTATCAACCTACCAGATTAATAAGGTTTGGGCTGCATCATCAGCCTGTTGATTTTAACAAGCACTTGGTTGGACCAACCAGGCTCTTAATCAAGGTGCTTGTTCTACAAAACTCTGCTGATTTGACCACTCCTTCTTGATACCATTTCCCACTAGGCTGAAGGTGTTGAATTTAGCACTTAACGGGAGGCAACCCGTCATTCTAAAAAACCTGAGATCTATCTGATTATCCATCTGTACTTCACGTCTATTGCACCCTGAGTTCAGCCTTAGAATAGTCGATCCCACCATTGGTACACGTATCAGAGTTTGAAATCGTCCGCAACAGTCATTCCAAACCCAGTCGCCCATCCGATAAATCCTGTTCTGAGTCCCTGAACCCAACACTATTTCACACCATTCATTTATAATGAGGACATTGCAAAACTTAGGCATGGAGGGTGATAAAGTGCATACATACAAAAATTAAGAAAAATCAGAAGGATTCTCACAAAAAAAATTACATATGTCAAAAACACCAAAAAAAAAGGAAAACCTTGAAAAAGAACAAAAAAATTAGAGGGAAGAAAATTTTGAGGTCATATAATCATGAGGAGGAAAAGAGCAAAATGACAAAAAAGGAGTACAAAATGAAAAAGAGAAAGAGATAGTCATTAGTAAGAGATTAAGGGATTAACCAAAGTTCTAGACCACATCAAGAAAAATGAAGAAAAGTGCTAATGAGACACAAAAAGATATTAGTAGGAACGCAGATCTTAGGCCTTTTAGGTTAGACTCTTAGTCTAAAAAATTCAAGTACCCGCTAAGATCTGGATAATCCTCAAGAGGTTGGGGAAAATGTGAAGCTTAAGTATTAAGTCTAAGGCTTAGGGAGTATTCGACCTCGTTAACTGACCTTTGATTTATAGGACTTGGTAACCTAAGCACCCCAATCCACACACAGTCTGATTCAGTGTGCATAACTATCAAAATCACGCAAAAGTATTTAAATGTTCTGACAAAAGTCGCCTAGATTAGGAGTGGCCGATCAACACAAGTTGATTTAGACGAGTTCCTGGCGCAAAGAGGCGGGAAATTCCCCTTGAAGATGCCTAATAACATATCGTCTCCTCGGTGCTTGTCTCCTAGGATATTTACATATCCTACTAGGGGCACATAAGAACTCTACTGGTTCAGATACCATGGGCGGCATTATCACGAAATGTTGATTTCTAGGGTCTGGATTTGGCTACAGAACGCCATGGGCAAGATTATCTCGAAATCTCGAAAGCTAGGGTTCTGGGGGTTGCCATGGGCGATGCTATCATGAAGCATCGATTGCCAGGGACCTTTGAGGATTGATGATGGGGATGAGGAATCCGATACAGACCGTGTTGAGAGGCAAATCCGAAGCTAGAAATAAAAAGAAAAGAGAGATAAAACTCTCCAAACAAATAAATCCTCTGTCTCTCTCTTACAAAAAATGCACTGCAAACTGAACCGAGGCTAAAATATGTCTCAAGCACGGGTACTTTAACCACGGAGTCTAATGAACCTTAGGATAGTTCCTGTGGGCCTTAAAGACCTTCACGGAGGATCGAGGCTAGAGCTTATCAGGTCTGGATCTTGGTTGGTACTTGAGTACCTCTAGGCCTACTGTCGACATTCTAACCTAATCTAAAAGAAAAAGAACAAGCACTCATCAAAAATTGTGAAAGGAACTCATAGTCTAGAATAGAAGTTAAAACCTTAAAATTTTGCTAAGGGACTAGCAAAACCTAGGCATGGGGGTATGATGGGAATACATCATGATCCCTAATTAGCTCATTTTGACCTAGAAAAGAGAACAAAAGCTCCTACATAACCAAGTAAAGGGCCTAATTCAAGGATTAACTATTTTGAGAGGAAAATAAGAAACAAAGGGTAAAACTGTAATTTTTCCATTACAGTACATCAATGGGATTTTTCAGGGGCTAAACATAGGTCAAATGATCTTAACGAGATAAAAAGTGGATTAGTTCAATCAGAAAAGGGTTAATGTGTAGTTTGGGAATTAAATGACACCCTCTAACCCTAAAACAAACCCACTTAATTTAACAAGGTTATTGATGAGAACCTCATCATGAGCCATAACTAGCTCATTTTGACCTAATACAAAGGATAAATGCTCCTACATAACTCAAGAAAAGGCTTAACTCAGAGAATTCTGAGTTTAAGGAGAAAACAAGTCATAAGGGGTAAAAATGCAATTTTACCAGTATAATCTGCATACAGGGTAATTCAGGGTCCAAACATAGGTCAAAGCAACCTAATAAGAATAAAAGTGGGATGAGATGATCTGGCAAGGGCTACAACAATTCCAAGGAACTAAATAATAATCTGTAACCCTAAAACAAACCCACTTCAATTCACGAGGTTCAAGGCAAAGAAAAAAATGGAATAAACTCTCTAAAATTCATAGAAAAATAATCTCTAGGGTTTAGAACCTTCAATTTGACCTTAGAAACCCATCTTGACCTACATTGAGAACCATACCCAATTAATAACTTAATCTGGGTTTTTGCGTAATTTGACCAGTCAAACAAGGTTTAATCTAGAAATAAAATTCACCATCAGATTCCTTAGGTCCTAATTAGTCATGTATAAAAACTTGAGCCTAAGAAGAAACCTTCTTGACCAACCTTACACTTTGGTCCTCATACATTTACTTTTTGGCCCTCAACTTTTGAACCCTCGCATTTTGGCCCCTAACTCTCCTTCGTTCTTTGCTTTCAGGTCCTCCCTGCAAAACCTGCCAGCACCATTCTCCGGCGACCTTGCGCGGAGCATGGCGCCGCGCAGGGTGAGGGGGAGGGTCTGGCAAGTAAACCAGGGGTGCCCTGCGTCGTCAGCCGTCGCAGGGACACCCCCCTGGTCGCTGTAACCCACCATACCGGCCGTGCGAACGCACGGACGGTATGAGTTTCCATCTCCGGCGTCCTCCGGTGAGGGAGACACGTCGTCTCCCTCCGCCTTCCTCCCTGATTCGGTCCCTATAAATACCCCCGTCGCTCCACCGTTCTTCCCAGCTCGGTCCTGACGGAGAAAGACCCCCACTTCCTCTCTTCCCACTCCGACAGGAAGCCTTCCAGCTCCGGCGGCCTCTCCTCTTCCTCCTCGTCGCTCTGCCGCACTACCAGCTGCAGGGTTGCCCCCCTCGCTCTTCCCGCGCCACGCCGTACCCAGCTGGCGCCTCTCCAGCCCTCTCCTCGCCGCCGCCCCTTCCCCTGGGCATCTTCTTCTCCGGCGACAGTCGATACGACTGTCGCCCTGCTGCTCCCCCTTCGTCCCTGCAAGTAAGTTAGAACTACTTCCCTTCCTCTCCTCTTTCTTTCCCCGGTTTCAATTTGTTCAATTAAGCCCTCGACCGACCCTGACCATCATCACCCCCTTCGTCTCCGGCCACCCTCCGGTGAGATGCCCCCATCGCTCCGCAGCCTCACACGTCTCGCCGACCCTCACCGAACCTCCGCCTCATCACACTGAGCACCCCCCACCCCTCCACCGCCACTCCACACCTCCGTAATGCTCCCCCAAACAAACCCATTTCTCCGGTTGCAGTCCGACCTAGGGCTGCCGCCAGACACCACCTTGCGGCTTGCCGGACAGCTCAACACCTTCGCCGTGCCACGACGAAGGTTCCCCAGTAGTTTGATCAGGCCGAGAGGTCATATTCGTGTCCGACATGTTCTGAGGCTCGACCGCCATTAACGCCACATTGAAGCAGCTTCTCCCGCGCTCCAGGCTTGAGGACTCCAGGTCTCCAGCTGCTGCGGATTACGGAGACTCCTGCGAAGGCAGCCAGCCAGCAACCGACGAAAATCGAAGCTGCAGCTGCAGAAGCAAGGCCGCGGTCTTCCAGCAGGCGCACGCGAGGAGAGGCCTCAGTTTAGTCCCACATCGGTAAGCCTCACAACTCTTTCACCGTTTAAATTGTTTTTGTGAATAAGCCTTATCGCCTCAGCACACGGGGTGAGGTCCCCTTCACCCGCCCGATTACCCGGCCTCGTCCGCGCTCACGCCCTGCGGACCTGGCCCGACCCGACTTAGACTGACCTGCACTCCTCGCCCACCACGCACGCCGGTGGGCTTGGACCCGGGCGCGACCCGTACCCGGCTACCCGGCAGCTCTGGGAGAGCTATCCCATGAGAGGATTCTGAGAGAGAGTGACGCCGGGGGGGGTAGAGTAGGTTTTGCCCACTGACGTAAACTTTGAGTGTGCAGGCACAAGTAAACAAAGAAGAAGAAGGCCGACGAAGACTGAAAGAAGGTGGAGCACTGTAGCAGCGGCGATTTAAGTCGTCTGATTGGAAAATCAGACGACGCCCTGCAGTAAAAGGACTGCAGAGAAAGAAGGAGAACGAAGACGCCGTGCCACTGAGCAAGGGATCGCAAGAAGAAAAGCTTTACAGTTGAGGCAGAAAGAAGAAATGAGAAGCTGAAGAAAGGCAGAACTGAGAGAAAAGAAGATGAGGAGCTCTGAAGAAGAGAAGAAATAAGAAGAACAGAAGGCAGAAGAAGAAGAACACCAGGAGATAAACAAAGAAGAAAAACCAAAAGCCAAAGAGAAGAGAAAACAAAGAGGAAGAAAGAAGAAACCAAATTTTTATCTCTCCCTCTCTCTCTTTATTTTTGTAATATTTTTGTAACAAGAATTTGTATCTCTAGAATACAGTTTGCTCCCTGAGTTCGACCTCGGGAACTCTTTATTTCCGAGTAACAAATTGTATTAAACTGGTAGTCACCTCTCTATACTATACTACAACGGAATAATAAAACTATAGAGGAAGGTAGCCACCAGTTATGATCTGGATAAAAATCAACTAAACTCTCTAAAATTCATAGAAAAATATCTCCAAAGATTTAGAACATTCAATTTGGCCTTTGGAACCTATTTTGACATAAGTAGGGGTCCTAGCTAATTATTTATCCTAATTTAGGTTTTTGTGTAAAATGTCCAGCCAAATGTGGTCAAACCTAAAATCCAAATTCTCCATTGGATTCTTTAGGTTCAAATTAGGTTTGTACCATAATTTGGACTTAAGGGGAAGTCAACTTGACCTACTTTGCAAAATAGTCCACCCAATTACTTTTATGCCCTGGCTTTTGAAAACCTTGCAAAGACCCCCCTATCTTCCTCGCCACTCTTTGCAATCATGCCCCTCCGCCATTACAGTGGAGGAGTCCTACTCCGACGAGGATTCGAGGAGGATTTCTCCCAAATCCCTCAGAGATTCCCTCTCAAAATGGGGAGATTCTCTGAGGGATTCCCCATCGTGTGAACCAAATTCTAAGCCTTGATTGTCACCTAATCTCTCGTGCGATCACTCGAGAGATTTGGGTCTCACACACATTCCTACTCCAGTGAGGATACTTGCGCTTGGAAGCTTGCCTTCCAAGCACAAGAACCTCTGCCTGTGCCTATAAAAGGCCCCCTGTCCCTGCCGCTCAGATTCAGGTTGGTTTGGCCGGAGAATAATCCTCAACTTCGTCTCTTCTCCTTCGGCCAAGCATCCAGTGAGCTCTGGCGACATATTCTCCCTCTTGTCATCACTCTACCACAATACCGGTGGTAGAGTTGTCTCTACCTCCGTCGTTTGCATTGCGCCATACTTGCGTACGCGCCAACTACCCCCTCGTCGTCGCCGTCACCCTTCTACTGGACCTTCGTCTCTGGCGATGGTAGGTACGAGCCGTCTGCCATCCTCTCTCCTTTCGTCCTTTAATTAGGTTAAATCTCTTCCCCTCTCTCCTCTCTTCATTTCCCCCTTCTTTATTTCTAGTTTCAACCCTCGACCACCACAGACCACCACCATCTTCTCCACCTCCAACAAACCACTGGCGAAGGCATAACCATCACTCCACACACCCACACACCTCGCCAACTACCACAGAAGCTTCACCATCATCCACTGATCATCACCTGCCTCTTCATTGACCGCCACACACACCCTACACTCTCCCTGAACAAACGCATTTTCACAGCCACAGTCTGACCTAGGCACGCACGCCTAGGCTATTCTGTGACACTCCACTCACCGCACCACCTTCTCCGTGTCACGGCGAAGCTCTCTAAGTGCTTTGACAGGGTTGCGAGGTCGTATTTGTGATTGGTAGGTTCGACCCACAACCGCCATTGGAGCAGGAGCAAAGCTTGCTCGGAAGCTTGCTCCAGGTCGTTACGCTCCAGGAAACTAAGCCCTAGGTGTTCGGAAACACATCGTGATCCCTTTGCACCCAATGATTGAAGCCAACGCCATCCGCTGCTGCAGCAATCAAGTAAGACTCCCTGCGGACGCAAGCGAAGAAGGGGGTGGGACTTTAGTCCCACCTTGGTAACTTTGGGTGCAGGTAAGCGTTTTATATTATTTTTGTGCCAGAGGATCTTTGCCTCTTGACACGGGGTGAGGTCCCCTCGCCCACTCGCCTCGTCCACGATTCACCACTCCACGGACCTGGCTGCCTGACCCGATTACCCAACACTCCTCGCGCACCACCCACACCGGTGTGCCTGGACCTGGGCGTGTTGACCTGACCCGAATACTCGATTGGCTCTGGGAGAGTGAGCCGAAGAGAGAAAAGAGAGAGAGCATACGCGGGGGAGGGTAGGGGTAGGTTTTGCACTTGTGTGCAGGAAGAGGAAGTTGAAGCTGAAGAAGCTAAGGGCAGGAGGAGGAGCTGTAGATGAAGCTAAAGATCTGAAGGCAAAGTTGAAGAAGGAAGAAGAAGGAGGGAGAAGATGCGACTGAAGAAAAGCAAAGGACGCTAAGGAAAAGTCACTGTAGTAGAGAAAGCCAAATAAGAAAGCTAAGGAAAATAAGATCTAAAGAAGAAGGCACGGCTAAAGAGGAAAGATAAAGAAGGAGATCAGAAGCCAAGGAAGCGTAAGGGCAGAGAACGCTAAGGCAAAGAAAGAGAAAGAATAGCAAAGAAGGAAAGAGAAGGCAGGAAGGAATAGAAGAGAAAGAAAGAACAGAAGAAGAAGAAGAAGGAAGGAGAAGTCAGAGAAGGAAAGAAGACAAAGAAGACGGAAGCCATCAACCAAAGACAAGGAAAAGAAGAAGAAAGCAAGAAAGCCAGAGAAGAAGAGAAGCTAAAGAGAAAGCTGAGGAAAGAGTGAAGAGAAGAAGCAATCAATCACTTTTTTATCCAACTCTTCCCAATCTCTCTATTTTGCTACATTTTATTATTCATAACTTCATGCTTTACATTCTGAATTAGGTTTTGAATAATTTTGTGTGTTCAATTTACATCTATTGAGATTAGCGAATAAATTCCATTTGCTCCCTATGTTCGACCTTGGACTTAACATTTGAGTAATAAAATTCTTATTTTTTTCAACGGTTTTTCGACTGTACTACAACGCGACCCTTTTAAACCCAATCAAGCGTGATTAACACGCACCAAGTGGTTGGCGATAGGGTGGATGCATGTAGGTTTTGTGCCTTGAGGACAAAGATTTTTAGCCTCCCTCAGCGAAGGCCGGATGCGCCAAGCAACTGGGATTTTCCCGTTCCACCAATAATAAAGAAGAGTAGAATTCATTTCAAGGCAAATATTATCCATGACGCCTTGCCTAGAACGTAGGAAATGAATGATAGCTTCAATGATATCATTCTTAGGTGAGGGGGAGGGGGTCCTACAAGAAGCCGCGGCTTTCAACGCACCATAGCCGTCATGGAGAATCCAAGCAATCAAGTAGGAGAATGATGGTAAGTCGACGCGAAGTTGACTTTGAAGCCAGACGTCGAACGGATCCAAGAAACAACAAAAACTTTGGGTTTTTGAGATCTTAACGAAGTAGACATGTTAAAATAGCTCCAATTGTGATGAAGAAAGTGGTTCGTGTGAGCTAAATTGAAATTGTTGTGCTTGCTCTTGTTACGCAACCACCAAATGTTATGCCAAATGAAGGTAGTAAGACTCTTGATCCTTTTAGTAGATTTGTTGTTGGAGTTCAAGAATTTGTGGAATAAGGAAACAGGTGGGATGGGATCGATGAGCATGTTCCTGAAGGTCCAATTGGACACAGTGAGAGTGAGTTCACTGTGGTAGAAAAGGTGGATGCACATTTTAGAGGAGGGATTAGTAGGACAATAGACACATTGGATGGGAGGTTGATACCACACTTTTGAATAGAGTCATCTGTAGGAAGTCTGCCATGAACAATCCTCCAGGCGGTGAGGCAAAGACGGAGAGGGAGTTTGAGGTTCCAGAGGCTTTGAAAAACATGGATGGGATGAGACGACATGATGTTGATTTTGTAGGTGGAAGAGACGGAGAAATTTCCATCTGAGGAAGGGGACCAGACTGAAAAGGGAGACCACCACTTTTTTCGGATGCACGAAGGACACAGTTAAAGTTGCCACCTATAAACCAAGGGATAGAAGAATTATCCATGAGATCAGAGAGGTGAAGCCAAAGGTCCCGTCTGGAGTCTGCATCACAGGAGGCATAGACTCCAGATATGTAGCACATGACATTAGGAAGCCTGCAGCAGACAAATATAACTTGGGACCTAGCACTGATGGCGGAAGTATGGATAGTGTTCTTAGAGAAGCACCAAATGTTAGGAGCACACGAAGATATATGAGTTTGAGAGATGCCAATCAAGTCCATGAAAATCGGAGCTAAAGAAGCATCAGCAAAAGGCTCGAAGAGGAATATGATATCAAGATTGTGCACCTGAATCAAATATTGGATATGATTGGAGGTGGCCATGGTAAGCGCCACTCTATAGTTCCAAAAAAGCCCTTTCATTGATAAGAACGTCTAGATAGCGATTTACTATGACTTCTCATCAACCTATCGCTTCGCCATTCAGAGCTACCCCCACAGACTCCTCTAGACCTATCGGTAGAGTGTGCCACATATGCGTCTCCAAGAGCATGGGAAAAGATGGTAGTCTGGTTGTCAACAGATCTCGACGAGATCGAATCAGAACTGGAGGCCAAGGAATGGTCATCATTGCTCACCAAAAGACTCTCCTCAGACTCAATAATTTCCCAAATTAAAGGGGGGTCAAGATCTGGTGGTGTAGGGGATGGGAATGGGATCTAGATTCCCCAGGTGATAGGGCCATTTTCAAGAGACAAGCATTTAGCGGAGTCCTGATTATTGTTTTGATTTTCAACAAATAGAACCTCATCCCCTTGCTTACTAATCTGAGAAAATGCATTGTTGAAGGAGGCAAAGCGATTCTTGTCAACAAAGTCATAATCCAAATGCAAATTGATCACATTATGCATGAAAAACCAAGCATTGCAAGAATTGAAATTAGTTTGGGCTTGGGAGGTTATGGAAGACGATCGCAAAATCATTGGCTGAGAGGCGTCAACTGAAAGAGGTTCATGCTCAAGAGCACGGGAAGCACCAGCACAACATTTATCAGAGTCGCTCGAAAACGCAAGAGAAGAATCAAGCGACAGCGAGTCACAAACTAGAGGCATATCAACACATGAAGGGCTATCAATAGGAGAAGATAATACCTACTGGGGGATCGGGATATCAGAAGAGCAAGTCTTTGTGTGCTCCACCCCTAAATCGTCCATGTGCAGCGGTGTAGAGGGCCTCTTTGATTTTTTGTTTCATTTGGACCTTGCGTTTCACTTTGGTCGAAGCTGGAGGACCTTCTGTAGCTCTAGACCCCCCTAGAGAAGGAGAATTTATACTACTAGGATCAAACGCCCCCCTACGGTCCTCCAGCATCAAAGTAGGGACGGGCTCACGGTGCTCAGTAGGACCTGACTCAGAGGAGGTCGGGGCCCTCTCCTTCGCTGGCAAAGTTGACGACTGCCCATGGTAGGTGGAGTGCGAAGCTCCAGAAGTGCCAGCGCGACCTATAGCAGAAACAAAGGAGCAAGAATGCATAGTATGACCAAGTTTCAAACAGAGTGAACAACACAGGGGAATCCATTCAAAAATAACATTCTGATGAACCATCAAACCCCCTTTGGAAATCCGAACAAACGAAGTATGGGGCTCAAGAAGGTTCATCTCAACACACACCCATGGATAACCCGGTCTCAAGCCTTGAACTGTGTGTGGGTCCACAACCACAGGGGAACCCAGTTGATAAGTAAGGGATAGGAGCACGTTCGGATGGTTGAGATGAAGGTTGAGACTGGGGAATCCCACCCAGAAAGGCATCGATGTAATCACTATGTCCGTGCGAAACGGAGTCCAATGAATGAACTGAAGTCGGACATTGTTCAAAAACATGGAAACAAGAGAGAAAATCCTAGAAAACTCTAGGTAAGAGGAGCAATTAGCAAACCAGTGCCTCATATCCAAAGCCGTCAAGGAAAACTCAGAGATCTTCACCTTGCAATTAATCGCCTGGAAGGATGATTTCGATCCCATCTTCCGAATCACCACTGAATGAGAGAAACCCTTAGAATGGTCCGGAACCTCATCGGTGGAGAGGGAAGTGCAGAGGTGGCCGTCCACCCTAGAGGGCAGATGAATCGGCATAGAAAGTTCCTCAAAAGGAAGGGCCGCCGAGGAGCCACAGTTGTTCACCACAGAAGCATCAGAAGGTCTTCGCGATGGAGACGATCTTGGATTCGAGGTAATCAGATCAAGGGGAGACTCAGAGGAGGACCCCATGATCCAATGACAAGATCCACACTAGGAACACAAAAGAAAACCAAAACCAAAATGACAAAACAAAGTGGAAAAATGCATGGAGCACACACAAGAAAAACACAACCGCAAACCCTAGCCTCGAGGGGCACTCGTAGCTCCTACCCAAGGGGAGGAGCCATGGTGAGGGGCCAACCGACTCCCCTCCGGGGGAGGGGAGGATGAAGGGCCTCACCAAAAGAGGAGGGCGAGGGAAACCCTAGGGGAGAAAGGGAGAGCGAACGTAGGAGAGGACGGGACCGGTAGAGGGAGAAAGGAAAGACCCCTGCAAGAGCGCAGTGAAGGGAGGGCGCACCTGATGAGAGCCTCATCATGAGCCACAACTAGGTCATTTTGACCCAATAAAGAAGATAAAAGCTCCTACATAACCTAGAAGAGGGCCTAAATAAAGGAATAAGTGATCTGAGAAGAAAACATGAATTAAAGGGTAAAACTGTAATTTTACCATTGCAGTACATAAACGGGATTTCTGAGAAGCAAAACATAGGTCAAATGGTCTAAATGAGATAAAAAGTGGGGTGAGTCAATCAGAAATGTGTTTATGTGCAATTCAGGAATTAAATGACATTTGATAATCCTAAAACAGATCCGCTTAAATTAACAAGGTTCTGGTCAGGATAAAAATCAAGTAAACCCTCTAAAAATCATGGAAAAATACTCCTTAGGGTTTAGAACACTTAATGTGGCCTTTGGAACCTAATTTGACCTAGATTAGGGTCCTAGCCATTCAATTAACCTAATTTTGGTTTTTACGCAAAATGTCCGGTTAAACGAGGTCAAACCTAAAATCCAACTTCACCATTGGATTCCTTAGGTCAAAATTAGGTTTATACCAAAATTTGGACCTAAGTGGAGGTCATCTTGACCTACTTTGCAATTTAGTACACCCAAATCACAACTTGGTCCCTATCTTTTGAAAATCATTGCAGAGAGCCCCCTAAGTTCCTCGCCACCTTTGCAATCAGGTCCTGCCGCCATTGTTAGGGCAGAACCGATCTCCGACGAGGTTTAGAGAGGGATTACTCTCTGATTCCTTGGAGATTCTCTGAGGAATTCCCTTCCATCAAAAGCCAATCACGATCTCTGGTGTGAATCCAATCTCTCGTGCGAACGCACGAGGGATTTGGGTATCCACCTTCTTTCCTTCTCCAGCGAGCCGGCGGAGGTGATTGCACGCCCTCCACACACTAGAAGTTTCGGCCAACACCTATAAAAGGATCTTCAGACCTGGCCGCAGAGCTTCAGCCTTGTTTTGACGGAGATTCCCCCAAACTTTCCTCTCTCCCATCTCTGGCCAAGTAACCCGCAAGCTCCGGCGACCTCCTCCCCTCCTTCTCGTCGCTCTGCTGCCATACCAGCAGCAGAGTCAACTTTGCCTCTTTCTCCCACGTTGCGCCATACCAAGCACGCGGGCCCCTGACCTCGTCCTCGTCGCCGCTTCCTCCCTCAGGGTTCTTCTTCCCCGACGACGGCAGTTACGCGCCGTCCACTCCGCTGCCTCCCTTCCTTCCAGATCACTCTAGATACCTTCTCCATCTTCCCCTCTCTCTTTTCCCCCTGTTACTTCATTGAATTGCCCCCGACGGTGCCTGACCACCTCCATCTTCCTCGCATCCGACTGACCTCCGGCGAGCCGCTCCCACCACTCCACCCCTCCACACGGCTCGCCAACCATCTCGTAAGCTCTGCCTCACCACAAGGAACACTTTTCGCCCCTCCACTGCCACTCCACACCTCCGCAGTAGCCCCCCGAACAACCCCACACCTCCGGCCACAGGTTGACCTAGGCACGCATGCCTAGGCCGTCCTATGGCCTGCAGCACCGTGCACCATATTCGCCGTGCCACGGTGAAGGTGCCCAGCTGGTCTGATTAGGCCAATAAGCCGTGCTTGTGTTTGACAGGTATCGACGCTCCTGCCGCCATTGACGGTCGAAGCAGCTCCAGGCACAGCAGACTCGCGTGAGTGTTGCGAAGCGATCAGGGCCAGCATTGACGTTGCGAAGCTCCCAGCCTTGGCAATTGCACGAAGAACGTTCTGTAGGCGCGCGCGAAATTAGGGTGGGCCAGATAGTCCCACATCGGCGAAATGCAATGCGCAGGTATGGTTTAAAGTGTTTTTGTGTTATCTGCTTATCGCCTCCGAACGCACAGGGGTGAGGTCCCTCACCCGACCCACGCCTGCCTCGTCCGTGGTTTCATCTCGCGGATCTGGCAGGATCCGACCCGACCCTATCCTAAGCACTCCTCGCGCATCACCCACCTGCCGGTGCGCTTGGTCCCGGGTGCGAAATCCGACCCGATTACCCTTGTAGCTCTGGGAGAGCATCCTTGAGCGAATTGCAGAGAAAGAGAGAGACGTTTGGGTAGAGGGAAAGGGGGTAGGTTTTGCATTGGCTGTGGTGTGCGCTGGAAAGAAGGAAGAGAGGAAGAAGCGAACACTTAGCCGCTGCAGCAAGGGAAAAGAAGAGAAGGAAGAGGCGAAGGAAAGAAAAAGGAAGAACTGAAGAAATAGAAGAGCAGAAGAAGGAACTCTGAAGAAAGGAAGCTGAGCAAGGCAGAGATTTGAGAGAAGGAAGGACTGCAGAAAGACAAAAAGAAAGAAGACAGAATGGAAACAAAGGCAGGAAGAAGAAGTCTGCAGGAAAGGGAAAGAAGTTCAAGGAAAAAAAGGCATGTGGATCAGAAGAAAAGGAGAAGAGCCAACGAAGAAGAAGAAGGCAGAAGAGAGAAAGAAGACTACTTTTAAGACGTCTGATAAAGAAATCAGACGTCCAATTCTATTTTCTTTTCGCAATTCTTTTTATAACTCTCTCTCTTTGAATCAATTATGTTCATTTAAAAGTTGTATTCTTTGGTTTTGAAAGTACTGAGATTGCTCCCTGTGTTCGACCTCGGATACTCTAGTTTTTCGAGTAATAAAATTCTCTATATTTGTTTGAACATTTTGTTGGCTATATTACAACATGTTATCTTTTAAAACCCCACAAAAGCATACAAACATTTTGGCGCCGTTGCCGGGGAGCAACGGGCACTTTTAAAGCTTTTGATTACAACTTTTCTATCCAATATTTGACCTAGCTCCTCTCTTTTGTTGTGCTCAAACAGGGAAAGCAAAAAGGAAAGAAGAGCAGCTGTACAACAGACACTCCAAGGAACAAGTAATTTCCCTCTTAACTCTCTCAAAATCTGAAAGGAAAAAAAGAAAGAATAATCAACTTAGGGCTACCTGTTTCATATTTAGTAACTCATCAAGTTGCCTGATTTTCATTTCAACACATTTTTATCTGCTCATCCAACTAAGGTAACTAGGGCTAAAACGTTCTTGATTGAGCCCTAGGTACTAAATTCTGAGGCAACTAAATTGGACCCACTAGAGCCAATTTAAGGATTAAAAAGCTAGGGTTTCTAGAGACACACCTTATCTTAAACAAAGAAATAAATTTTTCCAAAAAGAGATGTACCTAAACCTTGATTGAAAAGATCTACACAAGAAGAACCCTAAGCAAATCAGGCTTTTAATCCATTCGAACCTTAAAAAGAAAAGGACCTAAAAGCTCTTAAAGGAACAAGAGGTGAAGTTGATCCCTTGGGTCAACCAACCTTAAAATTAGGTCACTTTTTCACTGAAAATACCTAAAAGTTCAAGTGGAACATTAAGCACCTTGATCTTAAAGTAAAAAAAGGTAGACTTAAGAGGTCAAGGTCCCCATTCTGGTCTACCTGGAACTGCAGTGAGAAGAGAGGTCGGGTGGGGGAAACCCTGCAACTCGTGGGGACGCTCTACCGTGTAGGGGTCTTTGCGGGACTCTCCCTCTCTGGTTGCTCAGGTATTTCTCAAGTGGACGACCTTTCTGACTAAGGGGTCCATCCGCTTCGAACCTCTATAGTCACCCAACAATTTTTGGGTGTCTTGATTGGGTCCAGCACCTTTTAATCTCATCACATCCTTCGGTGCATGTTCGGTAGGAGGTCCTTAAGGCCACCCTTAAGACCTCCTTTAGAAATTCACTCTCGTCGAGGCCAAGCCTCAACGCCCTTGTTTGTGCAGCAACCCCACTACATAAATCTTTCATCTGATTCAGACCCTGGTTCTCCTTCTTCTTCCATCATGGCACAACCCATTGAAGAGGAGAATAACCTTGAACACCAACTTCAACGCCTTAATGATCTCTTTCAGAACTTTGTAAACCCACCGCAGCGACCTATGATGCAAGATCACTATAATCCCGCTGCCGTGGCGATCGAACCTCGAGTACGAATCCCGATTGGAGGACCTGATTCTGAACTGAAGCCCAATATGATTCATGCCATACCAAAGTTCCATGGGCTTAACTCTGAGGATCCATTCCAACACATTAAACAACTCAAGCATCTGGCCTAGACCTTCGGGTCAGATGTACAAAATCGGGATATCCTACTCATGAAAATGTTTTTGTTCTCCCTCATGGACAAGGCTGCACACTGGTATCAAACTCAGACCCGTCCGATCAACACATGGGAGAAACTGCAGTCCGAATTTTTGAAAAAATTCTTCCCCGTTGGCCGGACGAATGCCTTGCGCCACCAGATCACTTATTTCACTCAACAACCGGGAGAACCTCTTCACGAAGCTTAGGATCGATTCCTAGATCTCATGCGAAAGTGCCCCCATCATGGAGTTCCTAAGTGGGAACAAGTTCAATCTTTTTACCAGGGCCTCCGTGAAGACATTCGTTTATTCGTCAATGCAACGTGCTGAGGAAACATCATGGGTCAACACGAGGACACGGTGTGGGAGATTCTCGAAAACATGTGCGAGAACTCCATAAATAATGACTCCATGGGCTTATTCGACAGGACGAACGCCCGCGCATCGACGAATCTGAGAGGGAGACATGAGATGCAGGACCTGTCCAATTTTGTCGACTTGGAACTGATGGCCAGTTGGTTGGACAAGGTTTCAATCATAGAAAAGAAGGTGGACGAGCTAACTCGGCATTTGCAGCAAGCCACCTCTGCGCAAAACTCTTTTGCACGACCTCCTCTGGCAAGGGAAACGTTGCAAAACATCTACCACCAATCTGCCAAGGGGATGGACCCATATCCACCCCCGTCTGCCTCTCGGACCGGAGTGACCTCTGATCCATTCTATTCGAGTTGGGGAAACTCTGAACCCTCGTATTCTGACTTTCCTGAGGTTCCTCAGAACTGCGAGGACCTCAACGCCATCCAGAATGACCCATTCTCCAATACCTACAACCCTGGATGGCGAAATCATCCTAACTTTCAGTGGACGAGAAATTCTCAAAGACCACCATATCAACCCTGTCCACAAGCCTCTTGTTCATATCAGCCACCTCAGCCTCGGCCCAATCCCACCTACCAATCCGGGCAAAACCAGGATCAAATGACTCTTATCCTTCAAGCACTGGCTGACATTCAAAAGATGAATGCGGCAATGCAAAAATAGCACAAGGACGAGATCACAGAGGTTCGCAACCAACTGGCCCAGATGGCAAACTCCCGCCAACCTGGTACCCTTCCCTCGCAACCTCTGCCCAACCCAAATAACGTGCTAACCCAGAAGCACGTTATGAATCCAAATTTAGGCCAAACACATGTGATTTATCAGGCCCCTACTGCTCCATTGCCAGACGGGATGGAAGCTTCAACATCTTATGTGGGATTTCAGCAGCAGCCACCCATCCTACCAAACCCAAACCAGAATCAGGCCGGATTAAACTCTGTAACAACACGTAGTGGTAAAACAACCCAAGACCCACATTATCCGAACCACTCCAAGCCTGATAATAGCCAAGACCCTAGGATAGTTATCCAAGATACCATTATCCCAGATCAAGAATCTAGACCTATCCTAGAGGAACCAACTAGGATCCCATTTCCTGAGGCCCTGACCAAAGGAAAAAGGATAACTAAACCCGTGGCTCCCGAGGAGGATCTGATCAAGCTCTTTGAACAGGTCCAGATAAACATCACATTGATGGATGCAATTCGCCACATACCAGCTTACACAAGATTCTTGAAAGACATATGTACCCCTAAACGTAAGCCGCGAACCAAGGATGGGAATCCAATCGTACTGTCAGAGCAAGCCAGCTCTGTCATCTTGAGCAAACTCCCACCCAAGGCTAAAGACCCAGGAACTCCCTTGATTTCTTGTAAAATTGGTGAAACCCAATTTGATAGAGCCCTACTAGACCTAGGTGCTTCCATAAATTTAATACCTACATCCCTCCTTGACCACCTTGAAGAATCTGAACTTAAACCCACTGAGGTGACATTGTAGTTAGCCGATAGATCCATCAAGTCACCTAGAGGAATACTCGAGGATGTCATTGTTAGGGTACGAGATTTCTATTTCCCGGTGGACTTCATAGTACTAGACATGGATGCACCTAAGAACCCAAGGGACACACCAATCATATTAGGGAGACCCTTTTTAGCCACTGCTAGGGCCAACATAAACTGTGAAGAGGGCCAAATAGAATTAAAATTTGGCAACCAAAACCTGAAGATTGACATTTTTAAGGCCCAACAAGGGATTAATTGTGGGGTTATAGAGGAAATATGTGATGTCAGAGCCGTGGTTGATGAATTGCATATAGAAGACAACTTGATTATCCCTGATCAACCACTTGAGAATCAAAACCCGCTAATAGAGGAGTGCGAACGTGATCTAGACACACCTATGACTCCTACCATTACTCCTGATACAAACCCCGAACCGCCTGCTGCTGCTGAAAACCCTGTCATGGAACTCAAGCCCCTTCCCAAACATCTGAAGTACGTGTTTTTGGATTCAAATCAGACGTTTCCTGTGATTATCAACTCTCGACTCACACCTGACCAGGAACTCCATTTGATTTCTGTCCTCTAGCAACATCGTAGAGCCATTGGATGGACTCTTGATGATTTGACTGGCATAAGCCCTTCATACTGCACACATCGAATATACACAGAAGAAGGCGCACGACCTTCAAGAGAAATGCAAAGACGCCAAAACCCTAACCTACAAGAGGTCGTGAAAAAGGAGACCATAAAGTGGTTAGATGCAGGGATCATCTACCCGATCTCCAACAGTCGTTGGGTGAGTCCAATACAAGTGGTGCCTAAAAAGGCAGGACTTACCATTATCACGACTGAAGTCGGAGAAGTCATTCCTACCCGAATAGCTAACTCGTGGAGAGTCTGCATTGATTACAGAAGACTCAATTCCTCCATGAAGAAAGATCATTTCCCACTACCGTTTATTGATCAGATCCTTGAAAAACTAGCGGGAAATAGGTTCTTCTACTTTCTTGACGGGTACTCCGGTTACAATATGGTGGCAATCCATCCAGAAGACCAAGAAAAGACCACATTCACCTACCGCTTCGGGACGTACGCGTTTCAAAGGATGCGATTCGGTCTCTGCAATGCACCTGCAACTTTTCAGCGGTGCATGCTTGTCATATTCTCAGATATGGTAGGTGATTATCTGGAAGTCTTCATGGATGACTTTTCAGTTTTTGGAGAATCATTTGACGATTGCCTCCAACACTTGGTCCAAATACTCAGGCGGTGCATTGAGGTGAATTTGGTTCTTTCCTGGGAAAAGAGCCATTTCATGGTGCCTGAGGGAATTATCCTGGGACATTTAATCTCGGAGAAAGGCATCCAAGTGGATCGAGCTAAGGTTAACCTGATTTCCAAGCTCCCTATGCCTAGCTCGATTAAGGACATCCGATCTTTTTTGGGGCACGTCGGCTTTTACCGTCGATTTATCCCTGATTTCTCCAAAATCGCGCGCCCCCTGACCAATCTTCTCTCCAAGGATGTGCTTTTCGAAATTTCAAAGGAATGCACTCAAGCATTTGAGATGCTACGTGACCGAGTCACCCAAGCCCCAATCCTACAGTCCCCTGATTGGTCTCAACCCTTTGAGATCATGTGCGATGCATCTGACTTCGCTGTAGGAGCGGTTCTGGGGTAGAAAATTGACGGGAAACCTGTTGTCATTTACTATGCCAGTAAAACACTGGATGAGGCTCAGCGTAACTATACGGTTACTGAGAAAGAGCTGCTGGCCATAGTATTTGCCCTGAAAAAATTCAGATCATACCTTCTGGGTTCTCATGTTATCATATACTCGAATCACACAGCTGTGAAGCATCTCCTTACAAAGAAGGACACGAAACCTCGATTAATCCGTTGGATCTTGCTGTTGCAAGAATTTGACCTCAAGATTTACGACAAGGCGAGAAAGTAGAATGTGGTAGCTGATCACTTGTCTCACCTTCCTTATGAAATAATCGACCCTTCCGGACCTATTACAGAACATTTTCCTGATGAGCACCTCCTGACTATCAGTACAAGTCTTCCATGGTTCGCGGATATAGTTAATTACCTGGCATCACATCAGATTTCGCCCGATTTGCCGAAGGCCGAAAAGGACAAATTGCGTTCCGATGCCAATTATTACCTATGGGAAGACCCGTATCTATTCCGCATTGGTATTGATAAGATAATTCGACGATGCGTCGCGGAAGTGGAAATCAAAGACATACTCTCATTTTGCCATGACCAGGCATGTGGTGGACATTTTTCAGGACATAAAATCGCATCAAAAGTCCTCCAGTGTGGCTTTTACTGGCCCATAATTTTCAAGGATGCATACGATCACTGTAAGGCATGTTCCCATTGCCAGACTCTGGGCAACATGGGCCATAGAGACATGATGCCTCTACAACCGATCTTGGTATGCGAAATTTTTGATATTTGGGGGATTGATTTCATGGGACCCTTCCCGATCTCGGATGGCTTCGAATACATCTTACTCGGAGTTGACTATGTTTCCAAGTGGATAGAAGCCATTCCGACCCGAACCAACAATTATAAAGTCATTTTAAAATTCCTTCATCAAAACATTTTCTCAAGGTTCGGGATTCCACGTGCTATAATTTCCGACGTAGGGACCCATTTTACAAACGCTCAGTTCAGGTCACTGATGACCAAATACGGGGTGTCACACCGAATCTCTACTCCTTACCACCCCCAAACTAATGGTCTAGCTGAGCTATCTAACCGAGAGATCAAGAAGATCCTTCAGGTTACTGTTCGACCTAATAGAAAGGATTGGTCTTCTCGACTTCCGGAAGCATTGTGGGCCTATAGGACCGCCCACAAGACCCAGTTAGGAACGTCTCCCTTCAGACTAGTGTACGGGAAGGCATGTCACCTCCCCGTCGAGTTGGAGCATAAAGCCTATTGGGCAGTACGGACCTGTAATCTGGATCTTTCTAAGGCTGGAACCCACAGAAGACTTCAAATGAGCGAGATCGATGAATTACGCCACGATGCGTATGAGAACTCGCGAATTTACAAAGAACGGGTTAAAGCTTTTCACGACAAACACATCTCTAGAAAAATCTTTCATCCTGGTCAGAAACTTTTACTCTTTGATGCCCGACTCAAATTATTCCCAGGGAAGCTCAGATCCAAGTGGGTCGGACCCTACCTAGTCCGACAAATCTTCGGAAATGGAGCCATTGAAATCAGCCCACTTAGCCACGATTCTGAACCCTTTGTCGTGAACGATCAGAGATTCAAGCCGTTCATTGACATGACCGATATAGATTTGGCTGAGTCATCCTTTACCCTCCATTCCTCTTGAACTCATTGCGCTCAGCCGAGGCGTAAAACTCAGCGCTTAACGAGAAGCAACCCGTCATTTTTTGAAAAACCCGAAACCTTTTTTGACATCTCTATGCGGAATTCATATTGCACTTTAAGGTTCATCCATTAGAACAGCCGACTTCACCTCAGGTATCCCTACCCGAGACTAGAAATCGTTCGCAACAAGTCACATCGACCCATTCACTCACCACACACCTGTCCTAATGCATGAACTAAGCTGAAATCGAACCCACCTAATTTACAATGGGGACATTGCAAATCTTAGGCATGGGGGGGTATGAAAGTGCAAAATGTTAGGAAAATTCATATCAAGAAAGGGTTTCAATAAAAAAAAAAAAGACTTGATGAAGGGGAGGAAAAATTCAGGGTCATACAAATGAGGAGGAGAAAAAGAATAAAATGACAAAAAGGAGCACAAAATGAAAATGAAGAGAAATAGTCATTAGTAAAAGATTAAGGGGTTAACTGAAGTTCTAGACCAAATCAAGAAAAAGAAAAAGTGCTAAGGAGACATAACAAGAGATTAGCGAGAACGTTGGTCTTAGGCCTCTTGGGCTAGATTCTTTAGCTTAAAAATTTACGTATCCGTTAAAATCTGGATAATCCTCAAGAGGTTGGAGAAAGTGCGAAGCTTAAGTATTAGGTCTAAGGCTTAGGAAGTATTCGGCCTCGTTAACTGACCTCCGGTTTGCGGGATTTGGTAACCTAAGTACCCCAAATTCACACACAGTCTGGTTCAGTGCGCATAAACATCCAAACCACGCAAAAGCGTTTAATGTTCTGAAAAGTCACCTAGATTAGGAGCGGCCAATCAACACAAATTGATTTGGACAAGTTCCCGGTGCGGAGAGGTGGGAAATTCCACTCGAAGATGCGTAACAACATATCGTCTCCTCGGTGCTTGTCTCTTAGGATATTTAAATATCCTACTCGGGGCATATAAGCACTCTACTGGTTCAGATACTATGGGCGGCATTATCACGAAATGTCGATCGCCAGGGTCTCAATTCGGCCACGGAACGCCATGGGCGAGATTATCTCGAAATCTCGAAAGCCAGGGACCCTTGAGGATTGATGATAGGGACGAGGAATCTGATACAGACCGTATTGAGAAGCTAATCTGAAGCTAGTAATAAAAAGAAAAGAGAGAGAAAAGCTCTCCAAACAAATAAATCTTCTATCTCTCTCTTACAAAAACGCACTGCAAACTGAACTTAGCCTAAAAATGTCTCAAGCACGGGGGCTTTAACCGCGGAGTCCAACAAACCCTAGGTTAGTTTTTGTGGGCCGTAGAAAACTTTGTGGAGGATTGAGGCTAAAGCGGGTCAAGTCCGGATTTTGGTTGGTACTTAAGTACCTCTAGGCCTATTGTCGACATTCCTACCTAATCACAAAAGAAAAGGAAACACACTTATCATGATTGTTGACAGACACTCTGGGTCTAGAACGGAAATTAAAACCTTGAAATTTTGCTAAGGGACTAGCAAAAGCTAGGCATGGGGGTATGATGAGAGCCTCATCATGATCCATAACTAGCTCATTTTGACCCAATAAAGAAGATAAAAGCTCCTACATAACCTAGAAGAGGGCCTAAATAAAGGAATAAGTGCTCTGAGAAGAAAACATGAATCAAAGGGTAAAACTGCAATTTTACCATTGCAGTACATAAACGGGATTTCTGAGAAGCAAAACATAGGTCAAATGGTCTAAATGAGATAAAAAGTGGGGTGAGTCAATCAGAAATGTGTTTATGTGCAATTCAGGAATTAAATGACATTTGATAACCCTAAAATAGATCCGCTTAAATTAACAAGGTTCTGGTCAGGATAAAAATCAAGTAAACCCTCTAAAAATTATGGAAAAATACTCCTTAGGGTTTAGAGCACTTAATGTGGCCTTTGGAACCTAGTTTGACCTAGATTAGGGTCCTAGCCATTCAATTAACCTAATTTTGGTTTTTACGCAAAATGTCTAGTTAAACGAGGTCAAACCTAAAATCCAACTTCACCGTTGGATTCCTTAGGTCCAAATTAGGTTTATACCAAAATTTGGACCTAAGTGGAGGTCATCTTGACCTACTTTGCAATTTAGTACACCCAAATCACAACTTGGTCCCTATCTTTTGAAAATCATTGCAGAGAGCCCCCTAAGTTCCTCGCCACCTTTGCAATCAGGTCCTGCCGCCATTGTTAGGGCAGAACCGATCTCCGGCGAGGTTTTGAGAGGGATTACTCTCTGATTCCTCAGAGATTCCCTCCCAGAAATGGAAGGGAGATTCTCTGAAGAATTCCCTTCCATCTAAAGCCAATCACGATCTCTGGTGTGAACCCAATCTCTTGTGCGAACGCACGAGGGATTTGGGTATCCACCTTCTTTCCTTCTCCAGCGAGCCGGCGGAGGTGATTGCACGCCCTCCACGCACTAGAAGTTTCGGCCAACACGTATAAAAGGATCTTCAGACCTGGCCGCAGAGCTTCAGCCTTGTTTTGACGGAGATTCCCCCAAACCTTCCTCTCTCCCATCTCCGGCCAAGTAACCCTCAAGCTCCGACGACCTCCTCCCCTCCTTCTCGTCGCTCTGCTACCATACCAGCAGCAGAGTCAACTTTGCCTCTTTCTCCCGCGTTGCGCCATACCAAGCGCGCGGGCCCTTGACCTCGTCCTCGTCGCCGCTTCCTCCCTCAGGGTTCTTCTTCCCCGACGACGGCAGTTACGCGCCATCCACTCTGCTGCCTCCCTTCCTTCCAGATCACTCTAGATACCTTCCCCATCTTCCCCTCTCTCTTTTCCCCCTGTTACTTCATTGAATTGCCCCCGGACAGTGCCTGACCACCTCCATCTTCCTCGCATCCGACCGACCTCCAGCGAGCCGCTCCCACCACTCCGCCCCTCCACACGGCTCGCCAACTATCTCGTAAGCTCCGCCTCACCACAAGGAACACTTTCCGCCCCTCCACTGCCACTCCACACCTCCGCAGTAGCCCCCCGAACAACCCCACACCTCCGGCCACAGGTTGACCTAGGCACGCATGCCTAGGCCGTCCTGTGGCCTGCAGCACCGTGCACCATCGTTGCCGTGCCACGACGAAGGTGCCCAGCTGGTCTGATTAGGCCAATAGGCCGTGCTTGTGTTTGACAGGTATCGACGCTCCTACCGCCATTGACGGTCGAAGCAACTCTTGGCGCAGTAGCTCCAGGTGCAGCAGCTCCAGGCTCCAGGCGCAGCAGACTCGTGCAGGTGTTACGAAGCGATCAGGGCCAGCATTGACGCTGCGAAGCTCCCAGCCTTGGCAATTGCACGAAGAACGCTCTGCAGGCGCACGCAAAATTGGGGCGGGCCAGATAGTCCCACATCGGCGAAATGCAATGCGCAGGTATGGTTTAAAGTGTTTTTGTGTTATCTGCTTATCGCCTCCGAACGCACAGGGGTGAGGTCCCTCACCCGACCCATGCCTGCCTCATCCGCGGTTTCACCTCGCGGATCTGGCGGGATCCGACCCGACCCTATCCTGAGCACTCCTCGCGCATCACCCACTTGCCGGTGCGCCTGGTCCCGGGTGCGAAATCCGACCCGATTACCCGTGTGGCTCTGGGAGAGCATCCTTGAGTGAATTGCAGAGAAAGAGAGAGACGTTTGGGTAGAGGGAAAGGGGGTAGGTTTTGCATTGGCTATGGTGTGCACAGGAAAGAAGGAAGAGAGGAAGAAGTGAACACTTAGCTGCTGCAGCAAGGGAAAAGAAGAGAAGGAAGAGGCGAAGGAAAGCAAAAAGAAGAACTGAAGAAATAGAAGAGCAGAAGAAGGAACTCTGAAGAAAGGAAGCTGAGTAAGGCAGAGATCTGAGAGAAGGAAGGACTGCAGAAAGACAAAAAGAAAGAAGACGACAGAAGGGAAACAAAGGCAGGAAGAAGTAGTCTTCGCAGGAAAGGGAAAGAAGTTCAAGGAAGAAAAAGACCTGTGGATCAGAAGAAAAGAAGAAGAGCCAACGAAGAAGAAGAAGGCAGAAGAGAGAAAGAAGACTACTTTTAAGACGTCTGATAAAGAAATCAGACGTCCAATTCTATTTTCTTTTCGTAATTCTTTTTATAACTCTTTGAATCAATTATGTTCATTTAAAAGTTGTATTCTTTGGTTTTGAAAGTACTGAGATTGCTACATGTGTTCGACCTCGGATACTCTAGTTCTTCGAGTAATAAAATTCTCTATATTTGTTTGAACGTTTTGTCGGCTATATTACAACATGTTATCTTTTACAACCCCACCAAAGCGTACAAACAGCACCTTAGTAACTTATGCCCTCTGGCCTATGTCATTTCATATTTACCTTTGAGGTGGAGTCACAACTAGTAATGTGGCTGGTATGAAAAGCCGGTTGCAACAAGAACAACGTGACACCTCGAGTCATATCGAAACAAGCATTTCATTAGAACCATACACGTAAAACAAGTGAGGGTATGGTTGCAATTTAGATTTCCAGCAAGTAGTTTAATGACTAAGCCAGAGACGCACTCTTCATATAATGGTCTAGGAACTTTATGGAGGAATGTGTTATCTCAAGTTGCTTCCATGAAAAGTACCAAACGTTGGTATGCAGACAAGTTATCTACGTCTAGCTTAGGTCCGAATAATTTCGGAGGTGCGAGAGTTACGTGGAAAGAGAGATTAGCGTGCATGGAGATGGGCTGGGATCACGTGGTCGTGCAGGTATCTCGCCAAGCATTCATGCAGCCGAGGGCGTGGGCCGGGGAGACGTGCATGGGTGGAGAGGAATCAACGAAGGCTGGGAAGGAGATTGAGGTCACGTGGGGGGGGAAATCGCGTTCTTGCATGGACTTGGTACTGGAAGGGGGCAACTTTACGTTGGGTTTTGACGAGAAGTGAGTGGGAATTGTTCATGATCGGCTGGACGTGAGTTGCAGGGAGCATTGGATGGAAGTGGTCCCACTTGGGAATCTGTAGCCTTGCTCAAGGGTTCTTGAAATTAAATAAATTAAGAGAGTAGAAACTTCGATACTTGTGAAATGAACTTAAGATGTTGGGGGTAACATTATGGGAATATCCCTTCAATTCCTTGAATCGACACCCTACTTCCGCACCTTGGCTCCTTATATATATAAAAATGTAACTCTTTTGATGAGTCAAGTTCTCTCCATGCATTGCTTTAAGTTTCTATCTACCTTCTAAATAATTCATGCTCTCGTATTTATTCTTGCATGCAATAAGACAATTAAAATATGTCACAATAACAGTTTTGACCTACACGATATAGGTGGAAAAGATTATTGCTGTTTCTTTATGGACCTATTCCGATGGTCATTTTTAGCATTGTATTAAGAGGCGTCGCAGTAGGGTACGTCGACGGTATAAAGCGTCAGTGTTCACCAGGTGCTACAAGGCTATGCAATTTTGTGTTTTTAACAACAACGTCGTTTCTGACCGTCGGTGTAGATACCATCACTGACAATTATTTATGTTGGTGCAACACTATATGTTCATTAATAAGAAATATTGTGGCGATTTTATTTCGCTAAAATCGTCATAGTAGATCTTTCATGTAATATTCATTAATATCTCTACTAAAATATATACCTTCAATGACCTATTTTCAATGACCTATTTCTTGTAAACATCAATTATATATTATGCATAAATGAAAATTCCAATATAGATACCGAAAGTCATCTAAATTAATACAAATTAGCCAAATATAAATATTGAAATCAAAAGAATTCAACAAAACTAAACAGTGCTCTATCATTACCCACTTGAAAGTATGATCATATTTCAAATACCAACAATAGCAAACACCCAACACCTTAATCACCCACAAAAAGTAGAAAAACAATCTATGTATATTTTTTAATCCCAAGGTTATGAGGAATTTATACTTGGATTGAGGTCTCATACATACTACAAAGGTTATTCTTGGTTATCTTTTACATGGTCAAATGCAATTCATATATCTTTTCTGCACTTTATATACCTCTCTATCATTTTCACCCAAAAATAGTTAACTAGAGACACCCTAAGATGAATAGAACATTTCCCCAAAATTTGAAATACAAGTTGCATGACTATTATGAAACACACAAGAAATTAGCATCATGTAATTATTTATAATTCTCTTGGATTTCATGACTACATCCTTGAACCTCCCATTCATAAAACATAAAGATTAAAAAATAAATGTTTTAACTTGAAACCAAAGAAAAGATGCATCAACAGGGAATTGAACCCAGGTCTGTACCGTGGAAGGGTACTATTCTACCACTAGACTACTGGTGTTATTCATGTTTTATGAAGCAAACAGCTAAATATTTACCACAAAAATGAAATTGAAGGTCTTTTCAAAAAAAAAAAAAATGAAATTGAAGATTAAGAGATAAGGCAACAATCACAAATCCAACTACATGCAGTATAGTGAGATTCCAAGACCACACACCATCAAGGTAGCATATCCATGAAAATAAAGGATATTCATGTAGGTTATCCAAAGAAACTTATATGAAAATAGTAGAAAAAACCTTAATCACCTTATCCAGTGTTGGTGAGCCCTCATAAAGGCCTACAATTTTCATTTACATATGATAGGTTGCTACATTCGTATCATGAGTTTCATGATATCACAAATCACCTTTCTAAAGTTGAAGAATGCCTTGGCCATATTCTAGGCATAGTGCTCATAGGCAAAAAGTTAAAAGGAAAGAAAATAAAATCAATGATTACATCATGGTTTCTCGTTTCAATAAAATGCAGAATAATCTACATAGGTTCAGAAACACCTTCTAAACAATGATGGAAAACAAAATATAAAATGAAGAATGGAAATTTTGGCCTGAAATGTACCACCCTCATTGTAATGCTTCAACGCTGCATGCTGCTAGATGTCCAAGTACATCTAGAAGATGAACAACATGATCACAAATCCTACATCACGACAATTTTGAATTAAATGTTCTGAAGAGGGCTTAGAGTATATGTACAACAAAAAAAGGGTGATCATAAAGATCTAAACCAACCGGCCATTTTGGTTTGTTTAGATAACCAATAGCACCTCCATCATGTCAATAATATATTACAGAAGTGAACTTGGAAACTCTGAAATTTTTGTGATTAAAGTAGAAAGTTCACACTTTAGAAAGTTCGGCTAAAGGATCATACATAAATGCTTTTAAAAATCCAAAATAGCTATCATAAAAAACTAAACAAGGAGATGCTGGTTAGTGAGTACCATTTTCAAAAAGGCACTTATAGAATGTTTCAAAGCCACCAATTAGAATCCTAAGAATGGAAGTAATTCCAAGAACCCAAAAATCATGTTGGAACCAAAATCAAAGTCCAATTTAGACCTTTTCAGCCAGTAGGTTAGTTACCAATTTGAATTCTGTAGGCAAAGCTAAAAGCAATTGAAATAAGAGGGTAAAATATATGCACAAATAAGGGCTCTGAAATACTAAGTTCTGATTTTAATGAGTTTTCTCCATGACTGGTGCTTGGACTTGATTATCAATACTTCTGAGGTGACTAAAGCTAACAATCTCACATAGATCTGCTTAAGCCTATGCGGTAAATTAAAAATTTCCTTATTCCAGCCAATGAGCATACTCACAGACCTTTCCATAGCATCCAGCAAGATGATTCCATTAAACAAAGAGCCACCAATTATAGCTCAAAGTGCACAACAATAAAGTTAGAGTTTCATGTCTTGAAAGAAGTCTATCTTTGTCACCCACGAACTGATGTCACAAAGCAAGTCTTTGCAACCTATCATTTAGACCATATTAAATTCCTTTAATATAAGGCCTAACAACTAGCCTTATATTAAATCAGTTTCTTAATTTCTTACTGTTGGAGCTTGACACCTAGCCTGGACCGATACCCTTATCTTCTAATTGGTTGGGTTTATTGTCTGGCTTGTGATCGCAGCAACAAACTTAGATCCCTGCACTTCCTTGCTGGTCATGATTGTTGTCCAGTTGCTCACCATTTCTCTCCTCCTATCCCCACTTGCTACCTCATCTTCATCTCTGTCTTCTTGTACCCTTGCAAGGGACAGAGCCAACTCCTCTTCACTGCCAATCGCATTGTTCGAAGAAGGCGTTAGTCTATTGGGCTCCAAAACCCTACCAGACCCACTGCCTAGAGATAGAGAAATATGATCATCCTACATGTAATTAACACAAGTAATCAACAAACACTAAATCATCCTACTTAGATTGTCTGCTTAGACCTCTTAATCATGATTCCATGATTGAACCTGCTTGTCTGCATTCTAGGATGGCACAAGGGGCTTTTGGGTGACTTGCTTCATTTCTGGTATGTCTGATCAACGGCAGAGAAATTCCATAGTTCTTCAATTTGTTTTGCCTCTGGCATCTATTCTAATAATGTTGCTTAGAATATGGATATTTCTCTGTACATATTGCCTGTGAACATTTAAGGGAGTGTTCTAGTGATTGAATCTTTCTTTTTGAGGGAATGTTGTCTTGTATGAAGTTCCAAGGTTCTCTTGAAAATTTGACTAAGGAGGGAAACAAGTTTACCATATATACTTTCAATTGCTCTTGGCACTAGAGAGCTGTCAATTTGATCTGTAGGTCATGGTAATCCTTTATGGAGATCTCCATCGCTCTTCTTAATAGCTTGTTCTCATCCTTTATCCTCTTCAACTCTGTTTGCAGCAATGATAGCTGCAATAATAGATAATTTTATGATACACATTCCTGTGTGCTTTTCCATGTATATGTACAAGAAGATGCCATATATGGTAATTGATATGTACATCTATGTTGAAAAAGTTACATACCTCATCTCAGACCACATTTCGCTTGCGTTTCTCTCATCTCTCGTCACCCGCATCCCGATGATCTCGGGTCTCGGGTTTTCTTTATCCTTTGTATCAACATCAAATAAAACTATTATGAGCCAATCTTGCCACCATCAATACTGAAACAAAATTACCAAAGTAGTAAGAATGACCAATGTGAACCAGGAAGATGATAGATTTATCCCATTAAATAGTAAACTTGGATCAATTATTGTTGAGGGATAAAGGGTTGATCTCTAAAGAAAGATTACAAGGTGTAGATTACTATTTTATCATAAATAGCATATTGTTAGAATGTAGGTAGGGTTATTTAATATGGTGATATTAGCATCGTAAAGTATATAATGGAAGTGATTACCAACAGATGAATCTACACAATTGATCAAAATCTATTAACCTTAACTAAATCAAATTTTAACTTGTCAGTATTAGGCCCATGGTCAAACTCATGGAGGCAGGTTTGGAGTTATTCAGTTTCTATGCAATTCCTATGACTTGCACCAATTCCCTTCACTTATTATATATTCTTTTGGGTTTTTCTTGATTTTATCATTTGTTTGGACAGTCTTGTCCTTGAGGCACACCCTAAAAAATTATCCTTGGCCACTACCAAAAATTTATCCTCGACGATTCGCCAAAAATCAAGTTCAAAATGAATCTTCCTAGACGCAAGATCGTGTACCTGCAAAGACAAGAGTTATCTCTTCTATTTTAGGTTTTTTTTTTGTCTTTTATTTGTCAAGAAAATAAAAGAAAAGAATGGAAATACTTAGCTTATATATATGTAGAATCTATATACATATATACATATATATATGATATAGATATAGATATATATATATCTAGGTATAAGTATATATAGCTAGATAATAAGATAGTGAATATTGAATCTAGGATTCAATAGAAATGTAGCACAATGCTAGGTTAACCATTATCTAGAAAGATGGGATTAACCTAACTACGTGCCGCATGCGGGTGCAGAGTGGACTTGTGGAAGTGTGGGAAGAAAGCTTGATATGTGCAAATATCGAGGCATATACGCAACTGGTGCGAATATTTCCACAATAAAATTCATGGTAAGTGGATACGTGCACGATATTGTGGGTAGGATATAAGTGGAAGTGTGTAAAAGAGGAAGTGAAATATTTGTGTGTATGTATATACGTATATATATGGTAGTTATATAAGTATATATAAGTATATATACATAAGTATATATATCTATATGTGTGTGTATATGTATGTATGTATGTAGTATATTTGTATAAGTTACTACTTATAAGTATGTATATATATGTACATGTACATCTATATATATGTATACATATGTATATATATACATACATATATGTATATAGGTAAATATGTATATGTATGTGTGTGTATGTATGTCTATATATATATATATATATATGTATGTATGTATGTATGTATGTATGTATGTACGTACATATGCATGTGTCTGTCTGTGTGTGAGTGAGTGAGTGTGTGTGTTAGCAAGAGGGAGTGAGGAGCCGCGTAGCGCACTGGGGAGAAGATGGCACCGCGTGCTGAGGCTCATGGGGAGTGAGGTGAGTAGTGTGTAGGCGTTGGGCTGAGGTGCAGCACAGGCATAGCACTGGGTGCTGCAACCGGCTGGGGTGGGTTGCGTGGAGGAGAGAGAATGCCACAGCGACCAAATAAGTGAGGAACGGCCGGTCACGGCACTGTTACTGCGTTAGGTCGCAGCTATAGTGCCAAGGGCAAAGTGTGACCAGCCGGCTTGCACGTGGGAGGAGAAGGTGAAAGTGCGAGGAGGAGGCCTTGGAACGGTAGGGAACATGTGCAGAGGCACACGAAATGGTCGGCAGATGCACGTGGGGGCAGGGTTGAGCGTACGGTGGCACAGGAAGGAGCTTCAGAGCATCTCTCTTTAAAAACGGTGATGAGCATAACAACCACAAAGAGAAAGAAAAAAAAACATCAAACAAAATAACAAAACAACAAAAAAAACTCAAAATGGGAATCCACCATGCCCACCTGCTCTCGAAGGAGCTGGGCGATGGTGTACCCTCGCCTTGGTGGTTGCACCCACAGGAGAGTCTCCCCTACTCTTAGTGTTCCTTTCAACTTGTGAGAGGATACTGATGAGAACCTCGTCATAAACCCTAAACTAGCACCATTTAACCCTGATTTGCAAGAAAAAGCTCCTACATAACTCTAGAAAGGCTTGGCTCAGAGAAATTCTGAGTTTGCAAAGAAAACAGAAACTAAAGGGTAAAAATGTAATTTCACCAATTCAATCTGAAAACAGGGTAACTCAGGGTCCAAACATAGGTCAAAATAACCTAATAAGAAGAAAAGTGGGATGAGATGACTCAAAGAGGGCTACAGCAACTCCAAGGAATTAAATGACATCCTGTAACCCTAAAAACAATCCCACTTCAATTCACGAGGTTCGAGACAAAGAAAAAATCGACTAAACCCTCTAAAATTCATAGAAAAATAATCTCTAGGATTTAGAACCTCCAATTTGGCCTTAGGAACCCATTTTGACCTACATTGAGAACCATGCCCAATTAATAACTTAATTTGGGTTTTTGCGTAAATTAATCGGTCAAACAAGGTTTGATTTAAAAATAAAATTCACCATCAGAATCCTTAGGTCCTAATTAGTCATGTATAAAAACTTGAGGCTAAGGAGAGACCTTGACCAACTTTACATTTTGGTCCTCATCTATTACTTTTTGACCCTCAACTTTTGAAACCCTCACATTTTGGCCCCTAACTCTTCTTCGTTCTTTGCATTTGGGTCCTCCCTGCAAAACCCTGAGCAGCGCCATGCTCCGGCGACTTTGCGCGGAGCATGGCGCCGCGTAGGGTAAGGGGGACCCTCTACCAAGTCAACCGGGGGTGCCCTGCGACCTCTACCGTCGTAGGGACATCTCCACGGTCTCTGCAACCACCCATACCTCCCGTGCGAATGCGCGGAAGGTATGGGTCTCCATCTCCGGTGAGGGAGGCACGTCGTCTCCCTCCGCCCTCCTCTCTGTTTCTGCCTCTATAAAAACCCCCGACGCTCTGCCACTCTCTCCAGCTCGGTTCTGACGGAGAAATCCCCCCCCCTTTCCTCTCTTTCCACTCCGACAAGGGCCCCCTTGCTCCGGCGGTTTTTCCTCCTCCTCCTCGTCGCTTTGCCGCACTACCAGCAGCAGAGCTACCTTCACCAGCAGCAAAGTGCCGTACCCAGCGCGCGCTCTCCCGCTCTCTCCTCGCCGCAGCCCTCTCTCTCTGGGCACCTTCTTCTCCAGCGACAGTCGATACGACTGTCGCCCTACTCCGGCCCCCCCTCGTCCCTCTGAGTAGGTACAATCTTTCCTCTTCCTCCCCTCTTTCTTTTCCTTACTGTAATTTGCATAACCACCCCTCGACCGCGCCTAATCGCCCTCACCTTCCCCATCTCCGGCCAAACTCCGGCGACTCGCTCCCGTCATTCCACCACCCACACGACTCGCCGACCCTCACAGAACCTCCGCCTCCTCACCCTGATCAACTTCCGCCTTGCCATTTCCCACCACTCGCCACCTGCAGACCCCTCGAACAAACCCATTTCCCGTGCTACAGTTTGACCTAGGGCAGCCCCTACGCTCCGCCCCACGGCTTGCCAGACCCCACACCGCCTTCGCCGTGCCACGGCGAAGGTTCTCCGCTTGTCTGATTAGGCCGAGAGGCCGTTCTTCTGTGGACAGGTTGCTCGCCCTCCGTCGCCATTGCTGAGCCGGAGAAGCTCCTTCAACCTGCAGCCACGCAGCCGCCCAGGCCTGCAGTTGGGGAGAAAGCCCCGCAATTGCTGCATCTGCCTGCAGCTCCCTCAGCTGCGGGTGCCCAATTGGGGTGGGACATTTAGTCCCACCTCGGAACTTTTGAGAGGCGCGCGCCCGCATAAAGGCAAAAAGTGCCTTAGGCTCTTTGCCTCCTGAGCACGGGGTGAGGTCCCTCTCACCCGCTCGAGCCGGCCTCGTCCGCGACCACACCCCGCGGAACTGGCCCGACTCGTTTACCCGTCCTGCACTCGTCGCCCACCACCGCACGGCGGTGGGCCTGGATCCGGGCGCGACCCGCGTACCCGGCAGCTCTCAGAGAGCTATCCTATGAGTGAATTCTGAGAGAGAGAGACGCGGGGGAGGGTAGAGTAGGTTTTGCCCTCTGATCGAACTTTGAGTGTGCAGGCACAGGTGAAGAAGAAGAGAAGGCAGGAAGAAGAAGAAGGACTGCGAGAAGAAGAAGAAGAAGAAGAAAAGACGCATTGTAGAAGCAGCTACTTAAGTCGTCTGATTGAAAAATCAGACGACGCTCTGAAGGCAAAGAAGAAGGAGAAGAAAAGAAGAACAAGACCACAAGGGAGAAGAAAAAGAAAGAGATGGACGGAAAGAAGAACAAGAAGAAAAAGAAAGAAGAAAAGAAGAAAAGAAGAACAAGAAGAAAAAGAAAGAAAAGACAAGAAGAACAGAAGCAAGAAGAAGAAGAAGAAAAGACGCACTGTAGCAGCAACTACTTAAGTCGTCTGATTGAAAAATCAGACGATGCTCTGAAGGCAAAGAAGAAGGAGAAGAAAAGAAGAACAGGACCGCAAGGGAGAAGAAAAAGAAAGAGACGGACAGAAAGAAGAACAAGAAGAAAAAGAAAGAAACGACAAGAAGAACAGAAGCAAGAAGAAAAGAAGAACACAAGGAGAAAGAGAAGAAGAAGCTCTGAAGAAGAGAAGAAAGAAGAAGAACAGAAGAGAAGGCAAGAAGAAAACAAGAAAAGAAGAACAGAGCAAGAATAAGAAGAAGGAAGAAAACTGAAGACTCAAAGAGAAGAGAAAAGAAGACAAAGATGAGAAAGAAGAGAAGAAGAAGAAGCCAACAAGACAAATCTCTCTCTCTCTCTCTCTCTTTATTTTTTGTAATAGAAACTTCGTACCTCTAGAATACAACTTGCTCCCTGAGTTCGACCTCAGGAGAACTTTCATTTCCGAGTAAAAATTGTAATAATGGCAATGACTATCTGTACTACAACGTAATTTCTATAACAAAACAACAAAACCTAGTCACAACGCCGTTATCACTTGGTGCCGTTGCCGGGGACCAACGGCTATTCTAGAAGCTTTAAATTTCTTTCAAGAGATTGCTAATCTTTTTCTCTCTCTTATGTGCAGGTAAAAATTGGAAGAGCAACCGCACAACAAACACTCCAACAAAACCGGTAATCTTCATCAGCCCTTTCTTAACTCCCTTAAAATCTAAAAAGAATAAAAAGAAAAATCAACTTAGGGCTACCTGCATCATACATAGTAATTCCTCAAAGTTGCCTAAATTTTTCATTTCAACACATTGTAACTGTTCATCCAACTAAGGTAACTAGGGCTAAAACCTTCTTGATTGAGCCCTAGATACTACATTTTTTCAGGCAACTAAAATGAACCAATTAGAGCCAACTCAATGATTGAAAAGCTAGGGTTTTTAGAGACACACCTTCTATTAACAAAGAAAAGATCTTCCCAAAAAGAGGTGTACTTAAACCTTATTTGAAAAGATCTATACAAGAGAAACCCTAAACAATTGGCTCTCTAAACACTTGAACCCTAAAAGAATGGACCCAAAAGCTCTCAAAAGAAGAAGAGGTGAAGTTGACCCCTTGGGTCAACCAACCTTAAAATTAGGTCACTTCTTCACTCAAAAATACCTAAAAGTTCAAGTGAAACCTTAAGCACCCCGATCTTAAACTAAAATTGGTAGACTTAAGAGGTCAAGATCCCCATTCTGGTCTACCTGGAACCGTAGTGACAAGAGAGGTCGGGTGGGGGAAACCCTGTAACCCATGGGGATGCTCTACCGTGTAGGGGTTTTCATGGGACTCTCCCTCTCTGGCTGCCCAGGTAATTCTTAGGTGGACAATCTTTCTGATCAAGGGGTCCATCTGCCCCGCACCTCTATAGTCACCCAACAATTTTCGGATGCCTCGATTGGGTCCAGCACCTTCTTATCTCATCCAGTCCTTCAGTATTTGGCAGGAGGTCCTTGAAACCTCCTTCAGAAATTCACTTCCCCCCCCCCCCCCCCCCCCCCCCCCCCCCCCCCCGAGGCCGAGCCTCGCTGCCCTTGTTTGTGCAACCAATCATTCACATAGCCCCTTTTTCTCTGATTCTGAACAAAGTCCCCTTCTTCCATCTTGATTCAAACTTCGATTCTATATCTTGATTTCACCACCTGATTCAAAGATGCAGCCACACCAATTAAGACTACCATTCAAAAACCCTGAATATCAGAGATCCATGAAAGATAAGATGATTGAGGATGCCCTTGAATTCTATGAAATCAAATGTAAACCCTCAACACCAATAGAAAACATTCAGGTTGATGTCCCAACAACCACAGCTTTCATCATAAACTGTGCCCAAATTCTGTTGATAGAAATTACAAAAGGATCAACCCGAGATATGCTCATGACAGGATACATTGAGATAGAAAAATTACACCAATCCGAATACCTTCAATGCTTGATAAATCCTGTACTTTGGGAACAACACCAAGATGCCCTTATAAAACGGGTAGAAATGATGAGATCACTAGAACAAATTATCAACCAGAAATACCCGTATATACCAGAAACAGAGGATGAACCATCTTGGAACAGTATTAAGGAACAATCCAATTTCCCAGATCTCGAGACTGAGGCACAAAGTGGTTGTGGAATCCCAACCCAGATAGAAGACAACATCGAATTAGGTTGGGATATTGCAGGAGAACACACTGATGAGCCGACCCTAGACCATGAATTGCCAAGCTTAGAATTCCAAAACTCCTGCAATAATGAGGTCAGAACTGAACCTTTTGAGGGTATAAATTCCGCCCCTTATTTTGATAAGGTGGCCCTCGAAGGTTATTCGGACTTTGGTTCTAGCAATTCTACCCACATCCTAAACCTAGAACCTAGATCTGAAACGTATTGGGAAGATTATGAGGCCACATATGAGAAAGATCAAATTTTTACAGAATATGATTCCAGGCCTCTATTTGATGAATATCCCTCTCCAACATCCTCAGGAAATCTGATCAATTTTTCAGAAAACACGCCAATTTATGATACAGAAATTGAGGAGTTGAATGAGCAGGGTTTTAATGGGGTCTATCCTACCAGCTTCGAGCTTGACCCTAGACAGAACACCTTTTTGAGCCCAGAATTGACATATAGGCTAGAACCTAGTCAGGCTGCTAATTCCACATCTGATGATTTATGCTACGGTGGAATTCATGATCAAGAATCTCATTTAGAACTCAATTTTCACAAACTCTCCGACAACTTCAGATCTGACTATAATTGTGGAGAGACTCTTCTTCCTGAACACACCAGGCTCATCTACGACCTCAGTCCACATAACTCTGACTCCGACTCTGAGGTCCTGATTCCCGAGATAATTGGTAACATAGAATCATTCCTTTTTGATCCTCAGGAACCAAAAATAGAAAATGCCAAGAGTGATTGCAACACAGAATTCAAATCTTTTCTCAGTTCAGATTTCCTTCATCCTACAAACACTCTTCAGGCATTTGATAGCTACCCAGAGGACTCTCTACAGAAAACCACCTGTCATTCCTTTCTAGAAGAGCCCTCATACATGATTGCCACCTCGTCCACACACACAGAACGGATCAAAACCTCTTCCCAACCCCGACCCGCAACCGGACTCAATTTCTATTCAGATTCACCTCTCACTGAGCCGATTGCATTTCCACATCGGGTTTGGAACACTTATCAGACTACATATCATGCTCCATCACTCTCTGATCACCCCTGTAGGGTTCCTGCGTCAATCACTGATTATTCTACGAGTCCCTACTCTGACCAGGCTGATTCAACTCAGCCAAACCCTGCATTCACACTTCCACATCCATCTGAGCTTCATAGTATATGGTGGGTTCCACACCTTTTGATCTTCATCTATCAACCCACCAGATTGATTGGGTTTGGGTTGCATCATCAGCCTGTCGATCTGATCAAGCACCTGGTTGGACCAACCAGGCTCTTAATCAAGGTGCTTATCTTACAAAATTCTGCTAATTTGACCATCCCCTCTCCATCACATTTCCCGCTTGGCTGAAGGCATCAAATTTAGCGCTCAACGGGAGGCAGCCCGTCATTCTCTTTGAAAACCTGAAATCTTTTCTGACACCTTTGTGCACTTAAAGTTCACACTTTAGGACAGCCGACTCCACCTCAGACGCTTGCATCTGAGATTAGAAATCGTCCGAAACAGTCACCCTGACCCATTCACTCATCAAAACATCTGTCCTAATGTATGCACTAAGTTGAATAAAAACCCCCTAGGTTACAATGAGGACATTGCAAATCTTAGGCATGGGGGTGTGTGATAGTGCAAAACTTGTAAGAAAAGGTTTCAAACAAAAAATTTACATATGCCAAAAATACCATAAAAATTAAAAAAAATTTTCAAAAAAGAATAAAAGGAGAAGGAAATTTTGTGGGAGGAGAAAAAGAAACAAAATGAAAAAGGAGCACAAAATTATGAGAAAAAAGTAGTCATTAGTAAGAAACTAAGGAATTAACCTAAATTCTAGACCTCATTCAAGAAAAGAACTGATAAGTGCACAAAAGGATTAGTAAGAACGCAAACCTTAGGCATTCTTGGATAGACTCTTAGTACCCATTAAGATCTGGACACTCCTCAAGAGGTTGAGGAAAATAAAAAGCTGAAGTATTAGGTCTAAGGCTTAGGGAGTATTTGACCTCATTAACTAACTTTTGATCTACGAGACTCAGTAACATAAGCATCCTAACCTCACACACAGCCTGGTTCAGTAAGCGTAAAAATCAAAATCACGCAGAAGCGTCAAAAAATTCTGAAAAGTACACCTAGAGTAGGAGCGGCCGATCAACACAAGTTGATTTAGACGAGTTCCCAGTGCGGAGAGGCGGGAAATCCCCTCGAAGATGCGTAACAAAATATCATCTCCTCGGTGCTTGTCTCTTAGGATATTCACATATCCTACTGGGGGCATGTAAGCACTCTGCTGGTTCAGATTCCATAGATGGCATTACCACGAAGTGTCAATTGCTAGGGTCTGAATTCGGCCACGGAACACCATGGATGGGATTATCTCGAAATCTCAATAGCCAGGGTTCTGGGGGTTGCCATGGGCGGTACTATCTCGAAGCATCGATTGCCAGGAACCCTTGAGGATTGATGATGGGAGCAATGAATCTAATACAGACTGTGTTGAAAAGACAATCCTAGGCTAGAACTAAAAGAAAAAGAGAGAGAAAAACTCTCCAAAATAGAAAAATTTTCTACCTCTCTCTCTTACAAAACGCACTGCGAACTGAACCAGGGCAAAACTCGTTTCAAGCACGGGGTGCTTTAACCACAAAGTCCAAGAAACCTTAGGTTAGTTCTTGTGGGCCTTAAAAACCTTTGCTAAAGACTGAGGCTAAAGCTAGACAGATCTAGATCTTGGTTGATATTAGAGTACCTTTTAGGCCTATGGTCAGCATTCTAACCTAATCTAGGTTCAAATGAAAAAGCACTTATCTGAAGTTATTAAACACATTATGGTCTAGAACATAGGTTAAAACCTTAGGTTTTTGCTAAGGGACCAGCAAAAGCTAGGCATGGGGTTATGATGAGAACCTCGTCATAAATCCTAAACTAACACCATTTAACCCTGATTTGCAAGAAAAAGCTCCTACATAACTCTAGAAAGGCTTGGCTCAGAGAAATTCTGAGTTTGCAAAGAAAACAGAAACTAAGGGGTAAAAATGTAATTTCACCAATTCAATCTGAAAATAGGGTAACTCAGGGTCCAAACATAGGTCAAAATAACCTAATAAGAAGAAAAGTGGGATGAGATGACTCAAAGAGGGCTACAGCAACTCCAAGGAATTAAATGACATCCTGTAACCCTAAAAACAAACTCACTTCAATTCACGAGGTTTGAGGTAAATAAAAAATTGACTAAACCCTCTAAAATTCATAGAAAAATAATCTCTAGGGTTTAGAACCTCCAATTTGGCCTTAGGAACCCATTTTGACCTACATTGAAAACCATACCCAATTAATAACTTAATTTGGGTTTTTACGTAAATTAATTGATCAAACAAAGTTTGATCTAGAAATAAATTCACCATCAGAATCCTTAGGTCCTAATTAGTCATGTATAAAAACTTGAGGCTAAGGAGAGACCTTCTTGACCAACTTTACATTTTGGTCCTCATCTATTACTTTTTGGCCCTCAACTTTTGAAACCCTCGCATTTTGGCCCCTAACTCTTCTTCGTTCTTTGCATTTGGGTCCTCCCTGCAAAACCCTGAGCAGCGCCATGCTCCGGCGACTTTGCGCGGAGCATGGCGCCGCGCAGGGTAAGGGGGACCCTCTGCCAAGTCAACCGGGGGTGCCCTGCGACCTCTGCCGTAGCAGGGACATCTCCACGGTCTCTACAACCACCCATACCTCCCGCGCGAACGCGCGGAAGGTATGGGTCTCCATCTCCGGCGAGGGAGGCACGTCGTCTCCCTCCGCCCTCCTCTCTGTTTCTACCTCTATAAAAACCCCCGACTCTCTGCCACTCTCTCCAGCTCGGTTCTGACGGAGAAATCCCCCCCCTTTCCTCTCTTCCCACTTCGACAGAGGCCCCCTTGCTCCGGCGGTTTTTCCTCCTCCTCCTCGTCGCTCTGCCGCACTACCAGCAGCAGAGCTGCCTTCACCTGCTCTTCCCGCGTCGAGCCGTACCCAGCGCGCACTCTCCCGCTCTCTCCTCGCCGCAGCCCTCTCTCTCTGGGCACCTTCTTCTCCGGCGACAGTCGATACGACTGTCGCCCTACTCCAGCCCCCCTCGTCCCTCCGAGTAGGTACAATCTTTCCTCTTCCTCCCCTCTTTCTTTTACTTACTGTAATTTGCATAACCACCCCTCGACCGCGCCTAATCGCCCTCACCTTCCCCATCTCCGGCCAAACTCCGGTGACTCGCTCCCGTCATTCCACCACCCCACACGACCCGCCGACCCTCACAGAACCTCCGCCTCCTCACCCTGATCAACTTCCGCCCTTCCATTTCCTGCCACTCGCCACCTACAGAGCCCCCGAACAAACCCATTTCCCGCGCTATAGTTTGACCTAGGGCAGCCCCTACGCTCCGCCCCACGGCTTGCCAGACCCCACACCGCTTGTCTGATTAGGCCGAGAGGCCGTTCTTCTGTGGACAGGTTGCTCGCCCTCCGTCGCCATTGCTGAGCCGGAGAAGCTCCTTCAACCTGCAGCTGCAGGCGCGCTTCACCCAGGTTCGACTCGCCAGGATGCGCGGTTCGCAGCCATGCAGTCTCCCAGGCCTGCAGTTGGGGAGAAAGCCCCGCAGTTGCTGCATCTGCCTGCAGCTCCCTTAGCTGCGGGTGCCCAATTGGGGTGGGACATTTAGTCCCACCTCGGAACTTTTGAGAGGCGCGCGCCCGCATAAAGGCAAAAAGTGCCTTAGGCTCTTTGCCTCCTGAGCACGGGGTGAGGTCCCTCTCACCCGCTCGAGCCGGTCTCGTCCGCGACCACGCTCCGCGGACCTGGCCAGACCCGTTTACCCGTCCTGCACTCCTCGCCCACCACCGCACGCCGGTGGGCCTGGATCCGGGCGCGACCCGCGTACCCGGCAGCTCTCGGAGAGCTATCCTATGAGTGAATTCTGATAGGTTTTGCCCTCTGATCAAACTTTGAGTGTGCAGGCACAGGTGAAGAAGAAGAGAAGGCAGGAAGAAGAAGGACTGCGAGAAGAAGAAGAAGAAGAAGAAGAAAAGACGCACTGTAGCAGCAGCTACTTAAGTCGTCTGATTGAAAAATCAGACGACGCTCTGAAGGCAAAGAAGAAGGAGAAGAAAAGAAGAACAGGACTGCAAGGGAGAAGAAAAAGAAAGAGACGGACAGAAAGAAGAACAAGAAGAAAAATAAAGAAGAAAACAAGAAAAGAAGAACAAGAAGAAAAAGAAAGAAAAGACAAGAAGAACAGAAGCAAGAAGAAGAAGAAGAAGAAGAAAAGACGCACTGTAGCAGCAGCTACTTAAGTCGTCTGATTGAAAAATCAGACGACGCTCTGAAGGCAAAGAAGAAGGAGAAGAAAAGAAGAACAGGACCGCAAGGGAGAAGAAAAAGAAAGAGACGGACAGAAAGAAGAACAAGAAGAAAAAGAAAGAAGAAAACAAGAAAAGAAGAACAAGAAGAAAAAGAAAGAAAAGACAAGAAGAACAGAAGCAAGAAGAAAAGAAGAACACAAGGAGAAAGAGAAGAAGAAGCTCTGAAGAAGAAGAGAAGAAAGAAGAAGAACAGAAGAGAAGGCAAGAAGAAAATAAGAAAAGAAGAATAGAGCAAGAATAAGGAAGAAAACTGAAGACTCAAAGAGAAGAGAAAAGAAGACAAAGACGAGAAAGAAGAGAAGAAGAAGAAGCCAACAAGACAAATCTCTCTCTCTCTCTTTATTTTTTGTAATAGAAACTTCATACCTCTAGAATACAACTTGCTCCCTGAGTTCGACCTCGGGAGAACTTTCATTTCCGAGTAAAAATTGTAATAATGGCAATGACTATCTGTACTACAACGTAATTTCTATAACAAAACAACAAAACCTAGTCACAACGCCATTATCAGATACTGAGAATGAGGAGGGGAAGAGAGGATAGAGGAGAGCTAAGGGGAGTGGCCGGCTGTGGAGGAGTAGGGTTGTTGCTACTCTTAGGGGGAATGGCTAGTGGTGTGTGGTATGGTGTGGGTGAGGCCGACCTCATGCAAAGGTTGAGGTGAGGGTTCTTTTATAGATAATGGGAGGTAGGGTGACGGGTGTAGGTGTAGGTTGTTAGGATATCTTAAGAGGGGAATATTGCATATAGGCACTTAGGTTGTTGAGAAATGAGTGTAGGCTTTTATTAGGTGGAATAAGTGGTGGAATTTAAATGGGAATGAGGTGGCCAAGGAAGGGATGAAATGGATGAATGGATGCTCAATCTCTCTCTCTATCTTCCTCTCCAAAATATGCACAAATGCGAATATTTACATGACGCATGCATAGCCATCTAATATAAATACTTAATGTTAGAAAGTAGCATAAGATGGTCAAATTAGAGGTGTGAATTGCTGTGCAATCACATATGCCATTACACTGTAATTACTGTGATAAGTCCATGGAATTTTGAAAGATATTGTAGTTAATCAAGAATGAAGTTTCAATTATCAAAACCCATGTAAACAAAATCTGAGTGATAAGAGAAAGAAGACAAACCTTGGTTCTTTTCTCTTTTCCTCTAAAAAGGATCACCGCATAAGGATTGTAATGATGGCATCTATCACAACGTCTGCCACAGCTGACCCTATATTGTGAATAGTTAAGAAAACGATTAAATATATCTGTGAAGACCTAAGAAGTGTTACTGAACCAAGCAGAATCCATGGAAGAAGGGAGAGTGTTGTTGAAATAACTAAGTATGGTATTTGTTTCTTTACTTTGATGAGGATGCAGTTTGATAGAATTCTGCAAAAACCACAATCAAGTTTCTAACTGCAATCAAAATATAACACAAATGGCATTAAACCAAAAGAAAAAAACAAACTGCATGAAGAAATGCTACAGAAGTCCTACAATATCCAAACTATTACATTCTCTTCCTTCTAGTAAAAATTTTGATAAAACTTGTGCATATGGGATGCAAGGCAAAATAATAAGCAATTAGGATTGGAATTGATAGGTATGTTGTTTGTGTGAGTTATTCTACATAGCATCATGTATGCAATTGCAAAGTGGAAATGTTTCTTCATTTGTTTTTTTGAAAAAAAACCTTTGCTTGTAAGTTGGTCATGGGAATAATTAGAGATCCGTTTGTGCCCCAGAAAGTGCTCAACATTAGGCTTCTTCACACATGTTCAGCATTGTAAGATTAAAGAGTGTCAAGAAATTAATTCCATGTCATTTTTTCTCAATATTCAGAAATTAGGACCCTCTTTTGGCAAAAAAAATTGATAACTTCTATTTTAGCATTTGTAAGGTTTCTTCTGCAGTAGTTTTAGGAGGACCTAATTTCTTGACTTCTTCAACATGTTTCTACCTCTTTTCCTGTTAGAGAAACTAAGAGACTATGTTAAAATGAGACAATCCATACAAACCATTCCATAAAGAAAAACATCCATGTATCTAGAATTGAGGTCAAGTTAAAGGTTCTTTTTTTTTAAAAAGGAGGCCATCTTAAAGGATGTAAGCAATTTGATATCTGCTAACGTGGAAATATATATGTATATGTACATATTAAGGGTAATGGATAGGAGCCTTGGGAGGAGGTTGACACTGTGTTTCACAACATCACATAACTCTCTGGCATTTTTTGAACACCTTGAGGGCAACTTGGTGTCACCAGACCAAACCAACACAGTGAAGTCCACATTCCACATGGTTGCCCTCTAGTTCAACTCTGTCTCCTACCATGTCTACGACCTCACCTACGAGCTCTCCAACCTCCTTAACATCCTCCTCCTCGAGCTCCATCTCCCTAATGACATTGACGAACCTTGTCGAGCTCTTGCATTCCCAGTGTTGAAGGTCCTTCTTCGATGTCGATCCCTCCAAGGAAAGGTTCTAATTGGACATCCTTGATGTTGTTGGAAGATCAACTAGGAGAGAATTCCTAACAAAACCCTTAGACGAGAACTATCCTCACTATGATTAGAACTTGATTGAGAAAACTAGATTTGGAGATTGGATCAATGAGGGATAATGGATGGAGATGGAAGGGAAGGAGAAACCCTAGATATGAAAAGGAAGTAGTGAACCTTTGCTCTAGATCGTTGGTTGTTAGGGATTCGTGGATCTGAGCAATGGAGAGAGATCTACTACATTTTCTGTGATCTACGACTTGTGATCTGATCTTAGTGATTTGTTCAAGCAACAAATCTGAGAGAGGTGGGAGGGAGACTTGAGAGATAGGAAAGAGGGAGTCATACCAGGAGATAGGAGATGGCCTCTTCTTATTGGTGATGGAGGAGGCAAGGACGATGAAGGTAGCACAGGTGACGGGAGCTTCCTAAGGACGACGACGGCGACCTCGAGAGCTCCTTGGTCATTATAGGTGAGGCGAGACAGCAAGGTTAAGGCGTTGGAAGCGGAGGGGGTAGTGGTGAGGGAGAGTGTCGAAGAGAGTGAGTGAAATGACCCGATGCCTATTTGGGGTGTTTAAGATGTCTGGATTAACCGCCATATGTCTATCTAGATGATTGGACAAAGGGCCAGACATCTGGAAGTGAGAAAATATCGTACGTTCTTTTTGCTCTACGCGTGGGCAATGCGCAGAGACTTTCTCTCTCCTCCATCCCCTCACCCTAAATCCTTCCTATTTAAACCCCCCATCTACACTCAACCCCCCACCACTCGAGCCACTGCCACCTCCACCTTCTCCTTGCGTTCGGCCATGCCCCACCAGCCTCCCGTTTCTGCTGAAGCCGCGATGAGGAAGGAAAGGAGTCGGCGAGGGAGAATGGGGAAGAGCGAGAGAGAGAGAGTGCGAGGGAGTGAGAGGAGAGCGGGGGAGAGGGACGACAGCTGTGGGAGCTCGGTGGAGCTCGAGAAGTTCTTGGGAGAGAGGAGGATGCCGACAAGGAGCTTCTCAAGCTCCTGCAGCTGTTGGAGCTACCGCTACATCGTCTAAGGGTGGAGGCGCGAGCAAGGCGAGCTATGCAGGGGAGTTCTGGATACTTGTTTTCTAGTATCAGATGTCTGAGACGTCGACCAGACGTCTGGAGAGTCATCAGGACATCTGGAGCTAGAGCTGAACGTCTGAAAGCATATTATCGCGCGGAGGTAGGTGTTTCCTATGCTACTTTCCACCATGCAGACCGTAGCGCAAGAATGTCAGGCTAAAAATAGGTCTGCATTTCTCGTACGCAGGGCAGGGCGTTAGAAAGGCACGCGGTGCACCTTTCTAGGCACTTTTGGACATCTGACCACATCGTCAAACGTCCGACGACCCTTCTAGACGACTGGAAGGAAGGTGAGATGTCTGGAACTCTCCTCATACGATTGTAGAGTCTAGATGTCTGAGGCAGCCACAGGAAGTGAGAGGTAAGATCTGACGTCTTTTAAGACGATTGGGACTAGTCCCAAACGTCTGATTTTGGGCAGTAACCGTGTTTTTGGCCCATTCAAGACCCAAACAGAATTGGATTTTCCATAAACGAAGTACCATTATTTTCCACTCCAGTTTCTCTACGTGTTAGTGTTGAGTACCTACTGTTTTTGACCCATCTGATGTAAATTAGTCGCTGGTACAGGTTACCAGCCGGTGGCGTGTTCGGGGCTCGTGGAGACGACGAGATCTGCGTTGCAGGCCCCCATTCCTCCCGTGATACTCGGTAGAGTGGTTTAATTCAGTTGTTAATATTTAAATAAGAATGTGCTTGTTTGGAATAATTTGATCGAACTGTAGGATGTGAAATGAACCCTAGGGTAGAAATGTATGAGCCTGTTTTGAGTTATACTGTTTACTTGAGTGCATGTTAAAATAAATTGCTAGCAATGGTATTAGTGTAATAATGAGATATTGTTTTAGACGTGAAAACATGAGTTTCCTATATGTAATGGAAAATTGAGAATTGGATAGTGTGATCCGAATATTGATAATGAGATGAATATTAGCATGAACCCTACAGGGAATTAGGAGTAGAACTCCTGTGTATGAAAGGAATCTGGTATGTAGACGGTAAGTGAGCTGGCCCTTGTGTACACGATACCAAGGAGAGCAACTGTCCCATTTTGTGTAAAGGGGGAGCCAGCCACCCCTTGGGTTAAGACCCAGGGTAAGACTGGTTACTCTACACCGAGTCCTGTTTGGCCCTCGCGTATGCAGTACCGAGGTGTGCTACTAGTGTAAGGAGGGAGCTAGTCACCCCATGGGACTCAAGGTTAGAACTAGCTGATGGGAACACCATCATGAGCCCTAACTAGCTCATTTTGACTTAGAAAAGAGAATAAAAGCTCCTAACTCAGAGAATAACTGGGTTGAAAGAAAAGTAAGAAACAAAGGGTAAAACTGTAATTTTACCATTGCAGTACAACAATATGATTTCTCAGTGGTTAAACATGGGTCAATTAGTATTAACAAGATAAAAAGTGAGTTGATTCAATCAGAAAAGGGTTAATGTGAGATTTGGGAATAAAATGACTTTTTGTAACCCCAAAGAAGACCCACTTTATTTAACAAGATTTTGGTCTGGATAAAAATCAAATAAATCCTTTAAAATTTACAGAAAAATATCCTCTAGGGTTTAGAACCTATTTTAACCTAAATAGGGGTCCCAGTCAAACATTTACCCTAAATTGGGTTTTTGTGCGAAATGTCCAGCCAAACGTGGTTAAACCTAAAATCCAACTTCACCATTGGATTCCCTAGGTCTAAATTAGGTTTATACCAAAATTTGGATCGAAGGGGAATTCACCTTGACCTACTTTGCAAAACAGTCCAACCCAATTACTTTTATATCCCTAACTTTTGAAAACCTTGCAGAGACCCCTGTAGCTTCCTCATCGTTCTTTGTAATTAGGTCCCTTCGCCATTACAACGGAGGAATTCTACTCCGGCAAGGATTTAAGGGGGAGATCTCCTTAATTCCTTAGAGAATCCCTCTCAAATTTGACAGGGAGATTCTCTGAGGAATTCCCAATCGTGTGAACCCCATTTTGCACTCAGATTCCCACCCAACCTCTCATGAGAACGCATGAGAGATATGGGTATCTCTCGACCTTCCAAGTTCAGCGAGGTTGCTGTGCTTGGAAGCTTGCCTTCCAAGCACAAGGCCCCCTCCGCCCACGACTATAAAAGATGCCCTAGCTCCTCCTGATGATCCTAAGCTTAATTTGGCCGAAGAATCCCCCAGAATTCCTCCTTTTCCCTCTCCGGCCAAGAAGCCTGCAAGCTCCGACGACTCTTCCTCCCTCTTCTCGTCGCTTTGCCACCATACCAATGGCAGAGTCTTCTCCGTCTCATTCTTCTGCGTCGCATCATACCTATTCCCGCATCTTCATCCCTCTCGTCGTCGCCGCCTCTTCATCTCAGGGCCTTCGTCTCTGGTGACGGCAGATACGCGTCGTCTGCCCTCTTCCTCTCCCCTTCGTCCAATCACTCTCAGATAAGTTCCCTTCTCTCTTCTCTTCATTTTCCTCCTCTTTATTTCCCAAACCACCCCTCAACAGCCACAGACCACCACCATCGTCTCCACCTCCGGTAGACCACTGGCGAAGGCGCATCCACCACTCCATACGCCCACACACCTCGCCAACTACTGCAGAAGCATCACCACCTTCCACTGATCATCTTCCACCTCTCCATCGACCACCACACGCGCCCTACACTGCCCCCGAACAACCCCACTTTTACGGCCACAGAACGACCTAGGCACGCATGCCTAGGCCGTCCCGCACCACGCCACCCACCGAACCACCTTCGTCGTGTCACAGCGAAGCTTTCCAAGCATTTTGACAGGGCCGTGAGGCTGTATTTATGTTGACAGGTCGGACCCCTATCCGCCATTGGAGTAGGAGCAAAGCTTGCTTGCAAGCTCGCTCCAAGTGGCCCTGCTCCAGGAGATCAAGTCCCAGGTGAGCGAAACCCCTTTGCGAATGACTTGCGCCAGCAATTGGAGTCCCAGGGCACTGCAGCAATTGAGTGGAGATCCCTGCGGGCGCGCGTGAAGAAGCGGGTGGGACTATTAGTCCCACCTTGGTAACTTTAGAAGCGGCGGAGCGATATAAGTTGTTTTTGTGTCATAGGCTCTTCACCTCCTGATATGGGGTGAGGTCCCCTCGCCCACTCATGCTTTGCCCATGCCCACGCCACGCAGACCTGGCTACCCAACACTCCTTGCGCATCACCCACGCCGGTGCGCCTGGAACCGGGTGCGTTGACCCGACCCATTTACCTGAGAAAGGCTCTGGGAGAGCGAGCCTAAGAGAGAAAAGAGAAAGAGCGTTCGCGGGAGAGGGTAGGGGTAGGTTTTACACTTGTGTGCAGGGAAGCTAAAGAAGGAAGAGGACTCTGAAGGAAAGCTAAAGGCTGAAGGAAGGCTGAAGAGAAGAAGCTGCAGAGGATGCCAAGGAAGGAAGGAGAAGGCACTGTTGCAGAGAAGGCAGAGAGGAGAAAGAAGCCAAGGCAGAGGAAGGAAGGAGAAATCAGAGAAAGAAGAGAAGGCATAGCTGAAGCCAAGGTTGAAGAAGAAGAAAGCTAAAGAGAAATAGAAACCAAAGAAAGTCAAGGCAGAAAGGAAGTGAAAGAAGAGAAAAGAAGTTGCAGAAGAAGAAGGCTCAGCTGAAGTCAGAGAAAGAGAAAGAAGAGTAAAGAAGGAAGAAGACATTAGAAGAAACAAAGAAGAAGAAAAGCCTAAAGCCAAAAGCATCTGATTTCTTTTACATCTCTATTCATATTTTTTTGAAGCATTTATATACATTGAAACTAGTTCTATTGCTTCATAATTTGGTTGAACATCTCATTTGATTAAATTGAAGTTGTGTTCTTAGTTTTTAAATCTCAATTTGCTCCCCGTGTTCGACCTCGGATTCTTAGTTTTTTGAGTAAAAAATTCTCATTTGTTTTTCGAAGCGATTTCAACTATACTGCAACGCAATATTTAGAAACCCGATTTTGCTTTCGCTTAAACACTAGCCAACCTACACCGACTTTTTAGGCCCTCAGGGCAAACCAGGGTAGTCAGATGAGGGTACACAGACTGTGGAGGGGCGAGACCCCTACTCTGAGAGGGCAATGCCCTATACTATTTCATGATGTACTTTAGGCGTACCCGTTAGTGGAAACGACTGACCGCGTGCCAGTGTGGGATAGCTACCCGTGCGCTTATCATGTGTGCCGTAGTCACCGCTATGTCGCGATAGTAACCTTGGGGTGGTTGACTAGTTGTAGGACTACCGCGGGGGACTCTCTTGGCTAGAAGAACACCACGTGTACCTTCTACTCCACGAAAAAGACTGCAATCAAGATTGTTCCCACGAGGAACAAGAAGATCAAGAAATACTTGGATCCTGTGTGAAATAAATGAACCAGAAATGCGTAGATGAGATAAATAGAGACGAGAATAAAATCCGGTTGCTTGTTTTACTTTACTTGCACATAAATAATGTAAACATCACTCTACTCAGCGTTCGCTGACTCTATCTTTTCGTAACCTTGTTCAGGACCAGGAGTTGAGCCCGAGTTTCTGGCTGCAGAGGGTACTAGGTCCAGCCGAGCCCAGCCGTAGTCATTTCTTTCCAACTCTTTAGTTTTTTGCTGTTGTAGTGAGTAATAGACATCTATTTTACTGTTCTTGTTACTTTATGTCTTCTTTTCCACTGTGTTGTTGTGATAGCATGTATTACTTTGTTGAGACTTTTAGCTCTGTTATTCCTTTACATCTCATTTTTCCTTATGCTTAATTATATTGCATGTGTGAATGTGATTTATTTCCTACTTTTGGTTATTTCTCGTTGGATGACTAGGTCTTGGGATTAGTCGAGGAGAGCCGGTCTCGAGTCCTGTAGGGATCTGGGAACCGGGTCGTAACAGTGAGGGGTTTCACGTGTTGCATCGTGTTTCGATTGTGCGTGTGTTTGAGGTTTGGTTGGGGGTGTGTGTGTGTGTTGGGGGTTTGGGGTGGGGTTTGTGTTGGTGTTGTGTGTGGTGCGTTGTGTGTTTTTTTGTGCTTGGAGGTGGTGGTAATGGTGGTAAGTATTAAAAAAATTAAAAACAAAACTCCTGTAAATATTGGAATATAAGTTGACATTACTGACATTTTTTATGAGCTACATCAACACATATTAAATGTCATTATATATCTACCGTCAGTATATGTAACTTATTTTGTAGTGTGTACAAATTACATGTTAATATCTGCATTAATCTAGTATGCTTATGATTCTAGTAATGTACTACTTATGATCTAAATGCGATATGTTTAGCTAAGAACTAACTGAAAATAGGCTTTTTTTTTTTAAGAAAAATATGAGCAAATTTTATTCATCCCCTCCTCCCTGGAGGCAATTAAAAGGAGGCAGGGGGATCGAACCAAAACCTACCTATACATGAAAAGTGGACCATGACTCATGGCCTAGTATAAAAGAAAAGAGGAACACAAACCAAAGCAAAGCAACCCAGCAAAATCAACAGAGATAGAGAACCCTGGGGGCAGATCCAAAACAACCAAAGGGCACCAAAAAGCAGGAGTAGGAGTAGGAGCCTGTGAATTAGCTAACAATATAAGACATTTGAATTCTATCTAACTTAAGATTACCCACGATCCGACGAGGCAGGTCAAGCAATGATCGGAAGTAGCGCCATTGACCCTTCCCAAGATCCGCAATTCTTGAGGTTGCAATATTCACCATTGGATGTACATAGGACATAGATTGTATCTTCTCAGAGCTGCCACGAAGGGTGTAGAAATCCCTTCTAGCTAGCCAAGCAACCTGTAATTTACCAGCCCATCGATAATATAATAAAATGGACTCCATCTCAACTTGGAGGGAGTCATATGTAAAATATGATAGCACATGAATAAGAGTTTTGACAAGGGAAATTTCAAAAGGCATTCTATCAAACTTATACACAGTAGCCAAAACAAAATTCCCTAAGTGATCACAAATAATCCATTGCAAATGATTGTAGTTCCCTTCAGCAGAAAGCCACAACATTGATTTTATAACCCATAGTAGGACAAACCCAGCTAAGAGCAATATTAACTGGGCGAGTAAAGTGTAATCATTTAGCCATTTGAAGGTTCCTCTAGTTCTTAGAAAGAAAATGATTTGATAGTTGAAAAGATTCATTTCTAATCTTGTTTCTAATCCAAAAAATGATAAACCAACCAAAACAAATCAGGCCCTAGTGATATTCATGTTTTTGGATGAAGAAACAACATTCATAATCTGGAAGTATAAGGTGGGGTCGACTTGGGTGAGATAGTTAATGGGAAAAACTCAATCAGCCACCTTTTGCACCAATAGATTTTCAGTGAAAAGGTGAATCGATGTTTCAGAGATAGGACATGTGGAACAATAGCTGCACATAAAAGCAAGAGGTATCCCCAACTTAGCAATATTGTCATCTGTTGGGAGACTATATGTTTAAGGATTCTCCAAGCACAAATAGATATCCAAAGAGGAAGCTTTAGATTCCAAATATTCCTAGTAGTGGGGATAATCGTGGAATCTCGGAACATCAAATAATAAGTCGAAGACACTGTAAAATTCTCCGAAGACATTGTAAAATTCCCTGATGAAATAGGGGACCAAATGGGTTTATCCCTCTGATTATCCAAGATTGTATTGGAAAAATCGTCACGAATGTTGGACGGGATGGCTAAAGCAAGAGGAATGTCAGGGAGTATTGCCAATGCAATTCTAATCGAGCAAAAAAATTATGTGTCTACACACGTGTCCCCGTACGGATAGGTCGAACCCCCTTTGTCGATGGTGGTTGGTGAAACGTATGCTCCCTTCCGTTGGAAAGCTTCACGAAAGGAGTAAAGATGGTCAATGTGTGTAATCGCCACAATTCACATTCCAATTAATGTCTTCATGGGCTTTATCGTCCGTAATGGCAATCCTTTAGATAATTGCCTACCAGACCTTATGTCAGGCGGGCTGATCCGTCTAACCATCTCAATAGACAGTCGAATTGCATTGGTCAGATTGATGGGGGGTTAATTAGTTCAATTGATTTCACTGGCTAGAAAAAACCAACCTATTAGACTATGTCTGATTACCGATCCGATAGTATCTCTTAGGTGGGCTTGACGGGTTACTCGTTTAAGAAAGGTGTTCTAAAGTAGGTCATGAGGGCTTGATTGGGCTATTTGCCTTGAAAAACCCTTTTTAATGTTGAGCCTGATTTAGAAATTTCCTTCCTTCATCACTTAGAAATAGGGATTAACCCTTGTACAAGTGATCCTTGTGGCTTTTTGTATTTTGCTTCTTTTGATTCTACACTTACGCTCCAACATCCCTTGGGGATTTTGTAGAGTTTTTGTATCTCACAAGTTATCATAAAATTTGGTTAAATTAATGTAACGACTCGGTTCCCGAGTTCTATGAGATACGAGAACCGGACCGACTCGACTAATCCCAAGACCTAGTCGTCCAACGAGAAAGTAACCAAAAGAGCAGTAAAATAAACCACATTCAACATGAATATAACTAACAGTAAGGAAGTACAGCAGTAAGGAAAGAAACTACTACAGTAGATACCACCACAACAGTAGAACAACATTTATCATATAACAAGAACTGCAGGTAAAGAAAGTACAGCGGAAACAAGAACTACTCACTATAACAGAAACAAAAGAGGTACAAAAGACTGTGGTAAACTCTGCTGGACCCTACTCGGCCCAGCGTCCTCTGCAGCCGCTGACCCTGGCTGCTCAACACCTGGTCCTGAAAAAGGTAACGAGTGTAACACGTCAGCAAAACGCTGAGTAGAGTGGCAAACTAACTAAAGACAACAGTAGAGTGTACAGTAGCTGTTATGTTCTATTACTTCCTTTATTCACATCTTTCAATTTTCACACTATTTCATTTATTTCTCAGATCCTTTACTTGATCTCGAATGTCCTCGTGGGAACGATCTTGATTGCAGTCTTTTCCAAAAGTAGAAGTAGCACGTGGTGCTCTCCTGGCCGGGAGAGTCCCCCGTGGTGATCCTACCCTCAGTCAACCACCCCAAGGTCACTGACAGACGTAACGGTGACTACGGCATACGCGATAAACGCACAGGTAGCTAGCCCGCACTGGCACGCGGTCAGTCGTTTCCGTTAACGGGTGCGCCCAAAGCACAGCACGGAACTAGGGCAGAGCCCTCTCAGTAACAGGGGTCCAACCCCTCCACAGTAACCAAACTGGGTCCTTGCCCCTCCACAGTCCGCGCACCCTCGCCTGACTATCCTGGTTTGCTCTAGTGGGCCTAACAAGTCGGTGAAGGAGGCTAGCAGAACCCCGGGGCCCGTGGGGTAGCTAGTACTCTCCTACCACTACTAGCTCTCCTCGGTACTACGTACACGAGGGCCAACAAGTCGATATAGAGTGGCCAGTCCTAACCCCAGGTCCCTGGGGCGCTAGCTCCGCTCTGCACTAAACAGGGGGACAGTCGCTCTCCTTGGTACTCCGTACTCAAGGGCCAGCTCACTTCCCCAAAACTATTCCATTCACCTTCCAGGAGTTCTACTCCTACTTCCCCGTAGGGTTCCATCCTTTTTACTCAAACATCCGGGTTTCACTTTCCAGTTTCACATTCTTACAATCCATGTTCTCAACCACGTTATCTATTCACAACAGGCAGCTGTTAATTCAATTTACAGGCAGCTTTATGTTCCTTTCCATTTTTCCAAGACTGCAGTATTATACATTCCACTAGTTTTTCCATCCTAGGATTCATGCCACATCCTAGGATCTAGCATACAACTAGTTTTCCAGCCCTAGGATTCATGCATCACCTAGGAGCTATCATTCCATGCATTTCTCATTCCTAGGATTCATGCAATGTCCTAGATTCTAGTTATGGTTCCATACTTTAACAGATTTTAATAATAAACTTAAGCCACTCTACCAGGTACAACGGGGGTAATGGGGGAGTGATCGGGAATCCCGGGTGCCTCCGCGACTCCCAAGACTGCAACTGAACGAGGTCCTATCACAAGGATCAAACACAAGGAGTGTCTCAAAATAGTGTATAGCTACTGTAGACAGGTAGAGGAATTAATTCTGAAAAGAACACAACTCGAATCGCGGAAAACGGAGCCCGAACGGGCCCTAAACGGGTCGAAAAAGATGATACTGTGCAAAATCAGACGTCTGGAACTTCTTCCAGACGTCTTAAAAAGTGGATCAGAGAATTACCTGTTCAGCGTGGTTTCTTAGACGTCCAGAAGTCTGCGGGAACGTCTGGCCTATCTCCCAGACGTCTGATGGTCATCCCGGACGTCTGGAGGTCACTCAAGCCATCTGGTACAACTTCCAAACGTCTGATTCTCAAAGGATGGCGAATCAGCGAGCCTGCGCACAGCCAACTCCCTCCCTCAGTACGGTCAGTCGTCAAGAAGGAAGAAGAAAGCGGAATACTAACCTTTCAGACGAATGTATGAGCTACCAGACGTCGTCCTCGCCGTCTGCCTATCAACCCAGACGTCTGATTCTGGAAACTTTTCTAGAATCAGGGCGCGACCCGGACTCTGCTCGCGACACCGCCCGCGTCATACCTCGCGCATCTGCTGCTCAGACCGCAGCAGGTCCCTCTCCGCGTCGTTCCGCGCCCCCTGCGCCCTGCGCCGGCCGACCAAGCCGCTCCGGCGAGCTCGCCCTCACGGCAGAGCTCCGCCCTCGCACGCCACACCTCCTCCGCGGTCACTGCGGCTGCCGCTGCAGCCCTCGCGCTCGCTCGCTCTCGCGCACAGGAAGGAGAAGAGGAAGGAGACGGTGGAGACGGGAGGGGAGGCGTGCCCTTTTTAAGGCCGCTGGGAGAGGAGAGAGAAGGATTCGCGGCAGGGGAATCTGCAGCCGCGAAGGGAGGAAAGGCGAATATGCGGTCTGCGCACGCAGGCGCGCAGACGACTCGCGCGTGTGGAAGATAACGATTTTTCAGACGTCTGTAAACCATCCAAGACGTCTGGCAAGACGTCTGGATGTAATCCCAGACGTCTGGTCAGACGTCTGGGCCACCTCCCAAACGTCTTAAAATACGTCCAGGGCACGCGTTCGTAACAATATAACAAACTCAAAGGAAGTTTCGTCCCCGAAACTTGCGCCAACTAGGGTCCGGGAAAAGACGTCCAAATAACCATAACAAACTCAAAGAGGACCGAACCCGGTCCGAAAAGACGTACCCGCGAAAAGCTCTGGGTACCGCTCCCGCATTGCCGCCTCTGGCTCCTAGGTAGCCTCCTTGTACCGCTGGCTCCTCCACAAAACCTTTACCAGGGGTACTTGCTTTCGTCTCAAACTGCGGACGGCTCGGTAAGAAACGCGCCATCTTCGTCAGTCCATCCACTATTACCCAGACTGTGTCGTGTCTCCGCTGGGTAACAGGCAAGCCCACCACCAAGTCCATGGTGATGCTCTCCCACTTCCACTCTGGCACTGGAAGCGGCTGGAGCGGCCCTGCAGTCCTCTGATGCTCGGCTTTCACCTGCTGGCACACTAAGCACTGCTGTACGAATTCACCCACATCCCGCTTCATCCCCCTCCACCAAAACTCGCGTCTCAAGTCGTGGTACATCTTCGTGTTTCCAGGATGTATGGTGAATCTGGAACCGTGTGCCTCAGTCAGGAGCTCTCTCAACAGCTCCTCGTCTCTGGGGACGCACAACCGTCCCCTCAAGCGTAGCACCTGGTCTGTGAAAGAGAAGTCCCCTGGGTCTCCTGATAGTACTTTGTCGCGCAAAGACTGCAAGTACGGATCGGCCATCTGTCCTGTGATGATACGGTCTATCAGCTCTGGCCTGGTCTGCCGTGTCACCGTCACTGCCCCACAGTACCCTCGTAACTCTAGAGGTCGCCAACTGCCCACCTCCTCCAAAAGGCTCCAACTCTGTAACTGTAGACTGGCCAAGCGTGCGGGCGCCTTACGGCTCAAGGCGTCAGCCACCACATTGGCCTTTCCCGGGTGGTAGGAGATGCTGCAATCATAGTCCTTCAGGAGCTCCAACCAACATCTCTGTCTCATGTTGAGCTCCTTCTGATCAAAAAGGTATCTGAGGCTCTTGTGATCTGTAAAAATCTCGAAGGTCTCACCGTACAAGTAGTGCCTCCATGTCTTCAGCGCGAAGACAACAGCTGCCAACTCTAGGTCGTGGGTAGGGTAGGTATGCTCATGGGGCTTCAGTTGCCGCGAAGCGTAAGCGACAACATGACCCCTCTGCATGAGCACACCTCCTAACCCCTGCAAGGAAGCGTCCGTGTACACAACGAACCCGCCACTACTGTCGGGGATGGTGAGCAAGGGAGCCGAGGTCAACCTCTCCTTCAGCTCTAGAAAACACGCCTCACAGGCGTCTGTCCAAGCGAAAGGCACGTCCTTCTGGGTCAACTGTGTCATAGGACGCGCAATCTGCGAAAATCCTCAGATGAACCGTCTGTAGTAACCTGCCAGTCCCAGGAAACTGCAAATCTCAGTGACTGAACGCGGTCTCTCCCACCTGAGCACTGCCCTGACCTTGGCGGGGTCCACCGCCAGGCCGTTACCAGAGATCACATGACCCAAGAAGGTCACCTCCCTCAACCAGAACTCGCACTTGCTGTATTTAGCGTACAGCCTGCGCCGTCTCAAAGTGTCCAGAACCATCCGCAAGTGCTGTTGTTCGTCACGCTTTTGTGCGGTTTGTTAAAAGATAATATCGTGTTGTAGTATAGCCGCGAAAGCGTTCAAAACAAATAAAGATTTTTATTACTCGAAAATCGGAGTATCCGAGGTCGAACACAGGGAGCAATCTCAGTACTTTGGAAAACCCAAGAATACAACTGTTACATGCAAATATAATTGATTCAAAGAGTTTTTAGAAAAAGTAGAATTAGACGTCTGATTTATGTATCAGACGTCTTAAATGTGATCTTTCTTCCTTTCTTCCTTCTTCTCCTTTTTGCTTCTGTATCTTTCCTTCTGCTTTGCCGTTCCGATCTCTTTGCAATCTGCCCTTGTCCTTCTTCTTCTTCTCTGCGAAGACTTCTAATCTTTCTGTTTTCCTTCTCTTGCGAAGGCTTCTTTCTTCTTCTTCTGTCTTCTTCTTTGGCTTGCTTTTCCTTCTTCTGCAGCGGCCAAGTCCTTCTCCTGCGAACAGGAGCAAAACCTAACCCTTCTCCCGCTACCCACACGTCTCTCTCTCTCAAGCAATTCACTCAGAGCCGCTCTCCCAGAGCCACAAGCATTAATCGGGTCGGATCGTACCCGGGACCAGGCACACCTGAAGGTGGTGTGATGCGCGAGGAGTGCGTAGGTCTAGGTCGGGTCGGATCCGCCAAGTCCGCGTGGTCAGGCCGCGGACGAGGCGGGTGGGGTCAGTGAGGTACCTCACCCCTGTGCTTTCGAGGCAGTAAAGCTATATCACAAAAACTCTTTATACCATACCTGTGCCATGAGATTCCACGATGTGGGACTAAACGTTCCGCCCTTCCTTTGCGCGCGCCTGCAGACTCTCGTGTGCAATTGCCCACGCTGAAGGCCCTGCTGGTGCTCCCTGCTGAACTCAGTCACTTCGCGACACTTGCGAGAGCCAGCTGCACCTGCCTCCTGGGAAGCCTGACGCCTGCTGCTGCTCCAAGCTTCCTGCTGCTTCGGCTATTAATGGTGGCCGGGGCGTTCACCTGAGATTCCACAGAACGGCCTATTGGCCCAATCAGAATAGTTGGAAACCTTCGCCGCAGCACGGCGAAGGCGGTGGGTGATGCTGCAGGTTGTCGGTCGGCCTAGGCGTGCGCGCCTAGGTCAACCTGTGGCCGGAGATGGTGGGTTGTTCGGGGGGTAGTTATGGAGGTCTGGAGTGGCAGTTGTGGGGTGGAGCGAGTTCCTGGTGGGAGGCGGAGCTCACGAGGTGATTGGCGAGCCGTGTGGAGTGGCGGAGTGGTGTGGGCGGCTCGCCGGAGTGCGGTCGGAGGCGAGGAAGATGAAGGCGGTTAGGTACTGTCGAGGGGTAATCAAGTAAAATAGTTGGGGGAAAAGAGAGAGGAGAGGATGGAGAACGTATCTGGGGTTGTCTGGAGGGAAGGGAGGCGGCGGAGAAGACGGCTCGTAACTGCTGTCGTCGGGGAAGAAAGACCCTGAGGGAGGAAGCGGCGACGAAGACGAGGTCAGAAGTGCGTGCGCGGGGTACAGCGCGACGCGGGAGATAGCGGCGGAGAGGACTCTACTGCTGGTATGGCAGCAGAGCGACGAGAAGGAGGGAAGGAGGTCGCCGGAGCTTGTGGGTCGTTTGGCCGGAGATGGGAGAGGGAGGAATTTGGAAGGGATCTCCGTCAAAATCAAGCTTAGCCTGTTCGGCCGGAGTTGTGGGTTCTTATATAGGCGCTGGACTGGGTGTGCAGGGCGTGAAGGGCACGTAATTGCCTGAAGTTGGTCGCCGGAGATGGAAAGGAGTTAGGATACCCAAATCTCCCGTGCGTTCGCACGAGAGATTGGGTTCACACCAGCAATTGTAATTGACTTTATAAGGAAGGGAATTCCTCAGAGAATCCTCCTTCCATTTCTGGGAGGGAATCTCTGAGGGATTAGAGAGCAATCCCTCTCCGAACCTCGCCGGAGCTCGGTTCTGCCCTAGCAATGGCGGCAGGACCGATTTGCAAAGGAGGCGAAGAACCTAGGGGGTTCTCTGCAACGGTATTCAAAAGATAGGGACCAATTTGTGATTTGGGTGTACTAAATTGCAAAGTAGGTCAAGATGACCCCTCCTTAGGTCCAAATTTTGGTACAAACCTAATTTGGACCTAAGGAATCCAATGGCAAAGTTAGATTTCAGGTTTGACCTCGTTTGACTGGACATTTTGCGTAAAAACCTAAATTAGGTTAATTGAAGAGCTAGGACCCTAATCTAGGTCAAACTAGGTTCCAAAGGCCAAATTAAGTGTTCTAAACCCTAGAGTATGTTTTTCTATGATTTATAGAGGGTTTACTTGCTTTTTGTTCTGACCGGAACCTTGTTAATTTAAGAGGGTCTGTTTTAGGGTTACCAAGTGTCATTTAGTTCTTAGATTGTACATGAACCCATTTCTGATTGACTCAACCCACTTTTTATCTCATTTATACCATTTAACCTATGTTTTGCCTCTGAGAAATCCTGTTTACGTACTACAATGGTAAAATTACAATTTTAACCTTTATTTCATATTTTCTTCTCAGGGCACTTGTTCCTTCAGTTAGGCCTTCTTCTAGGTTATGTAGGAGCTTTTATCTTCTTTATTGGGTCAAAATGAGCTAGTTATGGCTCATGATGAGGCTCTCATCATACCCCCATGCCTACCTTTTGCTAGTCCCTTAGCAAAATTTCAAAGTTTTAACTTCCATTCTAGACCCTGAGTGTCTGTCAACAATGATAAGTGCTTCTCCTTTTCTTTTGTGATTAGGTGGGAATGCCGACAATAGGCCTAGAGGTATTCAAGTACCAACCAAAATCCGGACCTGTTCCGCTTTAGCCTCAGTCTTCTGCAAAGGTTTCTACGGCCCACAGAAACTAACCTAACGTTTGTTGGACTCCGCGGTTAAAGCACCCGTGCTTGAGATATTTTTAGCCTAAGCTCAGTTTGCAGTGCGTTTTTTGTAAGAGAGAGATAGAGGATTTATTTGTTTGGTGAGCTTTTCTCTCTCTTTTCTTTTTATTTCTAGCTTCGGATTAGCTTCTCAACATGGTCTGTATCGGATTCCTCGTCCCCATCATCAATCCTCAAGGGTCCCTAGCTTTCGAGATTTCGAGATAATCCCGCCCATGGCAACCCCCGGAACCCTGGCTTTCGAGATTTTGAGATAATCCCGCCCATGGCGTTCCGTGGCCGAATTCAGACACTGGCGATTGACATTTCATGATAATGCCACCCATGGTATCTGAACCAGCAGAGTGCTTACATGCCCCCAGTAGGATATTTAAATATCCTAAGAGACAAGCACCGAGGAGATGATATGTTGTTACGCATCTTTGAGGGGAATTTCCCGCCTCTCCGCGCTGGGAACTCGTCCAAATCAACTTGTGTTGATTGACCGCTCCTAATCTAGGTGACTTTTTCAGAACATTAAACGCTTTTCGCGTGATTTGGATGTTTATGCGCACTGAACCAGACTGTGTGTGAATTTGGGTGCTTAGGTTACCGAATCCCGCAAACCGGAGGTCAGTTAACGAGGCCGAATACTTCCAAAGCCTTAGACCTAATACTCAAGCTTCGCATTTTCCTCAACCTCTGGAGGATTATCCAGATTTTAATGGATACGTGAATTTTTAAGCTAAAGGTACTAGCCCAAAAAGCTAAGACCAGCGTTCCCGCTAATCTCTTGTTATATCTCCATGGCACTTTTCTTTTCTTTTTCTTGATTCGGTCTAGAACTTCAGTTAACCCCTTAATCTTTTACTAATGACTATTTCTTTTCATTTTGTGCTCCTTTTTGTCATTTTTTCTTCTTTTCCTCCTCTCATTTGTATGACCTTGAATTGTTCCTCCCCTCTATCAAGTCTTTTTTTTTTATGTGAAACCCTTTCTTGATATGAATTTTCTGACATTTTGCACTTTCATACCCCCCCATGCCTAAGATTTGCAATGTCCCCATTGTAAATTAGGTGGGTTCGAATTCAGCTTAGTTCATGTATTAGGACAGGTGTGTGGTGAGTGAATGGGTCGAAGCGACTTGTTGCGAACGATTTCTAATCTCGGGTAGGTATACCTGAGGTGAAGTCGGATGTTCTAATGGATGAACCCTAAAGTACAATATGAGTTCCGCATAGAGATGTCAGAAACGGTTTCAGGTTTTCAAAGAATGACGGGTTGCCTCCCGTTAAGCGCTGAGTTTTACGCCATCGGCTGGGCGCAATGAGCTCAAGAGGAATGGAGGGTAAAGGATGACTCAGTCAAATCTATATCGGTCATGTCAATGAACGGCTTGAGTCTCTGCCCGTTCACGACAAAGGGTTCAGAATCGTGGCTGAGTGGGCTGATTTCAATAGCTCCATTTCCGAAGATTTGGCGGACTAGGTAGGGTCCGACCCACTTGGATCTTAGCTTTCCTGGGAATAATTTGAGTCGAGCATCAAAGAGTAAAACTTTTTGACCAGGATGAAAGACCTTTCTAGAAATGTGTTTGTCGTGAAAAGCTTTAACCCGTTCTTTGTAAATTCGCGAGTTCTCATACGCGTCGTGGAGTAATTCATCGATCTCGCTCATTTGAAATCTTCTGTGGGTTCCAGCCTTAGAAAGATCGAGATTACAGGTCCGTACTGCCCAATAGGCTTTATGCTCCAATTCGACGGGGAGGTGACATGCCTTCCCGTACACTAGTCTGAAGGGAGACATTCCTAATTGGGTCTTGTGGGCGGTCCTATAGGCCCACAATGCTTCCGGAAGCCGAGAAGACCAATCTTTTCTATCAGGTCGAACATTAACCTGAAGGATCTTCTTGATCTCTCGGTTAGATAGCTCAGCTAGACCATTAGTTTGGGGGTGGTAAGGAGTAGAGATTCGGTGTGACACCCCGTATTTGGTCATCAGTGACCTGAACTGAGCGTTCGTAAAATGGGTCCCTCCGTCGGAAATTATAGCACGCGGAATCCCGAACCTTGAGGAAATGTTTTGATGGAGGAATTTTATAACGACTTTATGATTGTTGGTTCGGGTCGGAATGGCTTCTATCCACTTGGACACATAGTCAACTGCGAGTAAGATGTATTCGAAGCCATCCGAGTTCGGAAAGGGTCCCATGAAATCAATCCCCCAAATATCGAAAGTTTCGCATACCAAGATCGGCTGTAGAGGCATCATGTCTCTATAGCTCATGTTGCCCAGAGTCTGGCAATGGGAACATGCCTTACAGTGTTCGTATGCATCCTTGAAAATTGTGGGCCAGTAGAAGCCACACTGGAGGACTTTCGATGCGGTTTTATGTCCAGAAAAATGTCCACCGCATGCCTGGTCATGGCAGAATGAGAGTATGTCTTTGATTTCCACTTCCGTGACGCACCGTCGGATTATCTGATCAGCACCAATGCGGAAAAGATACGGGTCTTCCCATAGGTAATACTTGGCATCGGAACGCAATTTGTCCTTTTTGGCCTTCGACCAATTGGGCGGAATCTGATGTGATGCCAGGTAATTAACAATATCGGCGAACCATGGAAGACTTGTACTGATCGTCAGGAGGTGCTCATCAGGGAAATGTTCTGTAATAGGTCCAGAAGGATCAATAATTTCAGAAGGAAGGTGGGACAAGTGATCAGCTACCACATTGTGCTTTCCCGCCTTGTCGCGAATCTCGAGGTCAAATTCTTGCAATAGCAAGATCCAGCGGATTAGTCGAGGTTTCGCATCCTTCTTGGCAAGGAGATGCCTTACAGCTGTGTGATCCGAGTATACGATAATACGGGAACCCAGAAGGTATGATCTGAATTTTTCCAGGGCAAATACTACGGCCAGCAGCTCTTTCTTAGTAACCGTATAGTTACGCTGAGCCTCATCCAGTGTTTTGCTGGCATAGTAAATGACCACAGGTATCCCGTCAATTTTATGCCCCAAAACCGCTCCTACAGCAAAGTCAGATGCATCGCACATGATCTCAAAGGGTTGAGACCAATCAGGGGACTGTAGGATTGGGGCCTGGGTGACTCGGTCACGTAGGATTTCAAATGCTTGAGTGCATTCCTTGGAAATTTCGAAAGGTACATCCTTGGAGAGAAGATTGGTCAGGGGGCGCGCGATCTTGGAGAAATCAGGGATGAATCGACGGTAGAAACCGACGTGCCCCAAAAAAGATCGGATGTCCTTAATCGAGCTAGGCATAGGGAGCTTGGAAATCAGGTTAACCTTAGCTCGATCCCCTTGGATGCCTTTCTCTGAGATTAAATGTCCCAGGACAATTCCCTCAGGCACCATGAAATGGCTCTTTTCCCAGGAAAGAACCAAATTCACCTCGATGCACCGCCTGAGTATATGGACCAAGTGTTGGAGGCAATCGTCAAATGATTGTCCAAAAACTGAAAAGTCATCAATGAAGACTTCCAGATAATCACCTACCATATCTGAGAATATGGCAAGCATGCACCGCTGAAAAGTTGCAGGTGCATTGCAGAGACCGAACGGCATCCTTCGGAACGCGTACGTCCCGAAGGGGCAGGTGAATGTGGTCTTTTCTTGGTCCTCTGGATGGATTGCCACCTGATTGTAACCGGAGTACCCGTCAAGAAAGCAGAAGAATTTATTTCCCGCTAGTTTCTCGAGGATCTGATCAATAAATGGTAGTGGGAAATGATCCTTCTTCGTGGAGGAATTTAGTCTTCTGTAATCAATGCAGACTCTCCACGAATTAGCTATTCGGGTAGGAATGACTTCCCCGGTTTCAGTCGTAATGATGGTAAGTCCTGCCTTCTTAGGTACCACTTGTGTTGGACTCACCCAACGACTGTCGGAGATCGGGTAGATGATCCCTGCATCTAACCACTTAATGATCTCCTTTTTCACAACCTCCTGTAGGTTAGGGTTTAGGCGCCTTTGCATTTCTCTTGAAGGTCGTGAGCCTTCTTCCGTGTAGATTCGATGTGTGCAGTATGAAGGGCTTATACCAGTTAAATCATTTAGAGTCCATCCAATGGCTCTACGATGTTGTTGGAGAACAGAAATCAAACGGAGTTCCTGGTCAGGTGTGAGTCGAGAATTGATAATCACAGGAAACGTTTGATTTAAATCCAAAAAGACGTATTTTAGATGTTCAGGAAGGGGCTTGAGTTCCGTGACAGGATTGTCAGCAGCAACGGGTGGTTCGGGGTTTGTATCGGGAGCAATGGTAGGAGTCATAGGTGTGTCTAGATCATGTCCGCACTCCTCTGTTAGCGGTTTTTGCTCCTCTAGTGGTTGATCAGGAATAATCAGGTTGTCCTCTATATGCAGTTCATCAACCACGGCTTCGACATCACAAATTTCCTCTATCACCCCGCAATTAATCCCTTGATGGGCCTTGAAAATGTCTATCTTTAGATTTTGATTCCCAAATTTTAATTCTATCTGGCCCTCTTCGCAGTTTATATTGGCCCTAGCAGTGGCCAAAAAGGGTCTCCCTAATATGATTGGTGTGTCCCTTGGGTTCTTAGGTGCATCCATGTCCAGTACTATGAAGTCCACTGGGAAATAAAAATCTCGTACCCTAACAATGACATCCTCGAGTACTCCTTTGGGTGACTTGATGGATCGATCGGCTAACTGCAATGTCACCTCAATGGGTTTAAGTTCAGATTCTTCAAGGTGGTCAAGGAGGGATGTAGGTATTAAATTTATGGAGGCACCTAGGTCTAGTAGGGCTCTATCAAGTTGGGTTTCACCAATTTTACAAGAAATCAAGGGAGTTCCTGGGTCTTTAGCCTTAGGTGGGAGTTTGCTCAAGATGACAGAGCTGGCTTGCTCTGATAGTACGATTGGGTTCCCATCCTTGGTTCGCGGCTTACGTTTAGGTGTACATATGTCTTTCAAGAACCTTGCGTAAGCCGGTATGTGGCAGATTGCATCCATCAACGGGATGTTTATCTGGACCTGTTCAAAGAGCTTGACCAGATCCTCCTCAGGAGCCACAGGTTTGGTTGTCCTTTTTCCTTTGGTCAAGGCCTCAGGAAATGGGATCCTAGCTGGTTCCTCTAGGATAGGTCCAGGTTCTTGATCTGGGACAGTAGTATCTTGGATGACTACCCTAGGGTCTTGGCGATTATCAGGCTTGGAGTGGTTCGGATAGTGTGGGTCTTGTGTTGTTTTACCACTGCGTGTTGTTACAGAGTTTAATCCGGCCTGACTTTGGTTTGGGTTAGGTAGGAGGGGTGGCTGCTGCTGCAATCCTGCATAAGATGTTGACGCCTCCATCCCGTCTGGTGATGGAGTAGCAGGGGCCTGATAAATCAAATGTGCGTAGCCTGGATTTGGATTCATAACGTGCCTCTAGGTCGGCACGTTATTTGGGTTGGGCAGAGGTTGCGAAGGAAGGGTGCCAGGTTGGCGGGAATTTGCCATCTGGGCCAGTTGGTTGCGAACCTCTATGATCTCATCCTTGTGCTATTTTTGCATTGCCGCATTCGTCTTTTGAATGTCAGCCAGTGTTTGAAGGATAAGAGTCAGTTGATCCTGATTTTGCCCGGATTGGTAGGTGGGATTGGGCCGAGGCTGAGGCGGCTGATATGGACGAGGAGCTTGTGGGCGGAGTTGATATGGTGGTTTTTGAGAATTTCCTACCCACTGAAAGTTAGGATGATTTCGCCATCCAGGGTTGTAGGTATTGGAGTATGGGTCATTCTGGATGGCGTTGAGGTCCTCGCAGTTCTAAGGAACCTCAGGAAAGTCAGAATACGAGGGTTCAGAGTTCCCCCAACTCGAATAGAAGGGATCAGAGGTCACTCCGGTCCGAGAGGTAGACGGAGGTGGATATGGGTCCATCCCCTTGGCAGGTTGGTGATAGATGTTTTGCACTGTTTCCCTTGCCAGAGGAGGTCGTGTAAAAGAATTTTGTGCAGAGGTGGCTTGCTGCAAATGTCGAGTTAGCTCGTCCACCTTCTTTTCTATGATAGAGACCTTGTCCAACCGACTGGCCATCAGTTCCAGGTCGACAGAAGTGGACAGGTCCTGCGTCTCATGTGTCCCTCTTAGATTCGTCGATGCGCGGGCATTCGTCCTGTCGAATAAGCCCAAGGAGTCATTGTTTATGGAGTTCTCGGACATGTTTTCGAGAATCTCCCATACCGTGTCCTCGTGTTGGCCCATGATGTTTCCTCCACATGTTGCATTGACGAATAGACGAATATCCTCACGGAGTCCCTGGTAAAAAGACTGGACTTGTTCCCACTTAGGAACTCCGTGATGGGGGCACTTTCGCATGAGATCTAGGAATCGATCCCAAGCTTCATGAAGAGGTTCTCTCGGTTGTTGAGTGAAATGAGTGATCTGGTGGCGCAAGGCATTTGTCCGGCCAACAGGGAAGAATTTTTTCAAAAATTCGGACAGTAATTCCTCCCAAGTGTTGATCGGGCGGGTCTGAGTCTGATACCAGTGTGCAGCCTTGTCCAAGAGGGAGAACGAAAACATTTTCATGAGTAGGATATCCCGGTTTTGTACATCTGACCCGAAGGTCTGGGCCAAATGCTTGAGTTGTTTAATGTGTTGGAATGGATCCTCCGAGTTAAGCCCATGGAACTTCGGTATGGCATGAATCATATTGGGCTTCAGATCAGAATCGGGTCCTCCAATTGGGATTCGTACTCGGGGTTCGATTGCCACCGCAGCAGGATTATAGTGATCTCGCATCATAGGTCGCTGCGGTGGGTTTACAAAGTTCTGAAAGAGATCGTTCAAGCATTGAAGTTGGTGTTCAAGGTTATTCTCCTCTTCAATGGGTTGTGCCATGATGGGAGAAGAAGGGGAATCAGGGTCTGAGTCAGATGAAAGATTTATGTGGCGTGGTTGCTGCACAAACAAGGGCGTCGAGGCTTGTCCTCGACGAGAATGAATTTCTAAGGGAGGTCTTAAAGGTGGTCTTAAGGACCTCCTACCGAACATGCACCGAAAGATGTGATGAGATTAGAAGGTGCTGGACCCAATCAAGACACCCAAGAATTGTTGGGTGACTATAGAGGTTCGGGGCAGATGGACCCCTAGATCAGAAGATCGTCCACCTGAGAAATACCTGGGCATCCAGAGAGGGAGAGTCCCGCAAAGACCCCTACACGGTAGAGCGTCCCCACGGGTTACAGGGTTTCCCCCACCCGACCTCTCTTGTCACTGCGGTTCCAGGTAAACCGGAATGGGGATCTTGACCTCTTAAGTCTACCTTTTTTTTTATTTTAAGATCAAGGTGCTTAATGTTCCACTTGAACTTTTAAGTATTTTGAGTGCAAAAGTGACCTAATATTAAGGTTGGTTGACCCGAGGGATCAACTTCACCTCTTGTTCCTTTGAGAGCTTTTAGGTCCTTCCTTTTATGGTTCAAACGGATTATCAGCCTGATTTGCTTAGGGTTCCTCTTGTATAAATCTTTTCAAACACGGTTTAGGCACACCTCTTTTTGGAAAGTTTGTTTCTTTGTTTTAGAGAAGATGTGTCTCTAAAAACCCTAGCTTTGCAATCCCTAACTTGGCTCTAGTGGGTCCAATTTAGTTGCCGTAGAAATTAGCACCTAGGGCTCAATCAAGAAAGTTTTAGCCCTAGTTGCCTTAGTTGGATGAACAGATAAAAATATGTTGAAATGAAAATCAGGCAACTTGATGAGTTACTAAATATGAGACAGGTAGCCCTAAGTTGATTTCCCTCCTTTTTTTTAGATTGTGAGAGGGTTAAGAGAGAGGACTTATGGAGATTACCTGTTCCTTGGAGAGTCTGTTGTGCAGTTGCTATTCTTTCCTTTTTGTTTTGCTTTCCCTGTATGAACACAGCAAAAGAGAGAAGTCAAGTCGGATATTAGATAGAAAAGTTGTACTCAAAAGTTTTAAAAGTGCCCGTTGCTCCCCGGCAACGGCGCCAAAATGTTCGTCACGCTTTTGTGCGGTTTGTTAAAAGATAATATCGTGTTGTAGTATAGCCGCGAAAGCGTTCAAAACAAATACAGATTTTTATTACTCGAAAACCGGAGTATCCGAGGTCGAACACAGGGAGCAATCTCAGTACTTTGGAAAACCCAAGAATACAACTGTTACATGCAAATATAATTGATTCAAAGAGTTTTCAGAAAAAGTAGAATTAGACGTCTGATTTATGTATCAGACGTCTTAAATGTGATCTTTCTTCCTTTCTTCCTTCTTCTCCTTTCTGCTTCTGTATCTTTCCTTCTGCTTTGCCGTTCCGATCTCTTTGCAATCTGCCCTTGTCCTTCTTCTTCTTCTCTGCGAAGACTTCTAATCTTTCTGTTTTCCTTCTCCTGCGAAGGCTTCTTTCTTCTTCTTCTGTCTTCTTCTTTGGCCTGCTTTTCCTTCTTCTGCAGCGGCCAAGTCCTTCTCCTGCGAACAGGAGCAAAACCTAACCCTTCTCCCGCTACCCGCACGTCTCTCTCTCTCAAGCAATTCACTCAGAGCCGCTCTCCCAGAGCCACAAGCATTAATCGGGTCGGATCGTACCCGGGACCAAGCGCACCTGAAGGTGGTGTGATGCGCGAGGAGTGCGTAGGTCTAGGTTGGGTCGGATCCGCCAAGTCCTCGTGGTCAGGCCGCGGACGAGGCGGGTGGGGTCAGTGAGGGACCTCACCCCTGTGCTTTCGAGGCAGTAAAGCTATATCACAAAAACTCTTTATACCATACCTGTGCCTTGAGATTCCACGATGTGGGACTAAACATTCCGCCCTTCCTTTGCGCGCGCCCGCAGACTCTCGTGTGCAATTGCCCACGCTGAAGGCCCTGCTGGTGCTCCCTGCTGAACTCAGTCACTTCGCGACACTTGCGAGAGCCAGCTGCACCTGCCGCCTGGGAAGCCTGACGCCTGCTGCTGCTCCAAGCTTCCTGCTGCTTCGGCTGTTAATGGTGGCCGGGGCGTTCACCTGAGATTCCACAGAACGGCCTATTGGCCCAATCAGAATAGTTGGAAACCTTCGCCGCAGCACGGCGAAGGCGGTGGGTGATGCTGCAGGTTGTCGGTCGGCCTAGGCGTGCGCGCCTAGGTCAACCTGTGGCCGGAGATGGTGGGTTGTTCGGGGGGTAGTTATGGAGGTCTGGAGTGGCAGTTGTGGGGTGGAGCGAGTTCCTGGTGGGAGGCGGAGCTCACGAGGTGATTGGCGAGCCGTGTGGAGTGGCGGAGTGGTGTGGGCGGCTCGCCGGAGTGCGGTCGGAGGCGAGGAAGATGAAGGCGGTTAGGTACTGTCGAGGGGTAATCAAGTAAAATAGTTGGGGGAAAAGAGAGAGGAGAGGATGGAGAACGTATCTGGGGTTGTCTGGAGGGAAGGGAGGCGGCGGAGAAGACGGCTCATAACTGCCGTCGTCGGGGAAGAAAGACCCTGAGGGAGGAAGCGGCGACAAAGACGAGGTCAGAAGTGCGTGCGCAGGGTACAGCGCGACGCGGGAGATAGCGGCGGAGAGGACTCTGCTGCTGGTATGGCAGCAGAGCGACGAGAAGGAGGGAAGGAGGTCACCGGAGCTTGTGGGTCGTTTGGCCGGAGATGGGAGAGGGAGGAATTTGGAAGGGATCTCCGTCAAAATCAAGCTTAGCCTGTTCGGCCGGAGTTGTGGGTTCTTATATAGGCGCTGGACTGGGTGTGCAGGGCGTGAAGGGCACGTAATTGCCTAAAGTTGGTCGCCGGAGATGGAAAGGAGTTAGGATACCCAAATCTCCTGTGCGTTCGCACGAGAGATTGGGTTCACACCAGCAATTGTAATTGACTTTATAAGGAAGGGAATTCCTCAGAGAATCCTCCTTCCATTTCTGGGAGGGAATCTCTGAGGGATTAGAGAGCAATCCCTCTCCGAACCTCGCCGGAGCTCGGTTCTGCCCTAGCAATGGCGGCAGGACCGGTTTGCAAAGGAGGCGAAGAACCTAGGGGGTTCTCTGCAACGGTATTCAAAAGATAGGGATCAATTTGTGATTTGGGTGTACTAAATTGCAAAGTAGGTCAAGATGACCCCTTCTTAGGTCCAAATTTTGGTACAAACCTAATTTGGACCTAAGGAATCCAATGACGAAGTTAGATTTCAGGTTTTTCCTCGTTTGACTGGAAATTTTGCGTAAAAACCCAAATTAGGTTAATTGAAGAGCTAGGACCCTAATCTAGGTCAAACTAGGTTCCAAAGGCCAAATTAAGTGTTCTAAACCCTAGAGTATGTTTTTCCATGATTTATAGAGGGTTTAATTGCTTTTTGTTCTGACCGGAACCTTGTTAATTTAAGAGGGTCTGTTTTAGGGTTACCAAGTGTCATTTAGTTCTTAGATTGCACATGAACCCATTTCTGATTGACTCAACCCACTTTTGATCTCATTTATACCATTTGACCTATGTTTTGCCTCTGAGAAATCCTGTTTACGTACTGCAATGGTAAAATTGCAGTTTTAACCTTTATTTCATGTTTTCTTCTCAGGGCACTTGTTCCTTCAGTTAGGCCTTCTTCTAGGTTATGTAGGAGCTTTTATCTTCTTTATTGGGTCAAAATGAGCTAGTTATGGCTCATGGTGAGGCTCTCATCAGCTGTCCGTGCTGCGTCCGATCTCTAGAATAGATGAGTACATCATCTATGAAAACCACCACAAACTGGTCCAAGTACGGTCTAAACACCCGGTTCATCAGGTCCATGAAAGCAGCGGGGGCATTGGTTAGCCCAAACGGCATGACCAAAAACTCGTAGTGTCCGTACCGGGTGCGGAAAGCTGTCTTGGAGACGTCGGTCTCCCTGATCCTCAACTGGTGGTATCCAGACCTCAAGTCTATTTTGGAAAACACCGTGGCACCCCGCAACTGGTCAAACAAATCGTCGATCCTCGGCAGCGGATATCTGTTCTTGATGGTGACCCTATTCAGCTGTCGGTAGTCCACACAAAGGCATAGGGTCCCATCCTTCTTCTTCACAAACAGTACCGGGGCTCCCCAGGGGGACGCACTGGGCCTCACGAAACCTTTCTCCAGAAGGTCCTGCAACTGAGACTTGAGCTCTCGCAGCTCAAGCGGTGCCATTCTGTATGGCGTGGTGGAGATGAGGCTGGTCCCTGGTACTAGTGAGATCTCAAACTCGATCTCGCCCTCGGGCGGTAGTCCTGGTAACTCGTTTGGAAACACGTCGGGGTACTCTCTGACCACCGGGATGCTCTGGAAGTCTGCCACAGGTCTGGGCCCTGCCACCACACAGGCTAGGAAGCCCTCACACCCCTGGCTCAAAAGTCTCACCGCCCGAAGTGCTGAAATGCACCTGAAACCTCCGTCCACTGGCTGTCCGTGAAACTCGAAAGAAGGCAACTCCGGAATGGAGAAGACAATCTTCCTCTCAAAATAGTCCACCAAGGCGTGGTAAGCGGACAGCCAATCCATCCCCAAAATCACACCAAAGTCTTCCATCTGGATCATAATCAGGTCAGCTGGCAGGCTATGTCCTCCAACGCTGACCTCGCAATCCGTGTACACCTCTTCAGCTACAAACAGCTGACCACTCGGACCTCTGATTACTAACGGATTCTTTAACAGTGTATAATCCTAGTCCAGACTAACTGCGAAACTGGCTGCGATAAACGAGTGCGTAGCGCCGGAATCGAAAAGGGTGTAAACGAGTCTGCCAAAAACTGAAACCATACCTGCTACCACGGATCCCGAAGCTCTGGCGTCCCTGTGTGTTAAAGCGTTGATACGCCTCTCAGCTCTAGGTGCGGACGAAGCAGCCACACTCTGCGTCGGATGGGTAGGTGCTGGCCGGTACCCTCCTCGCGACTGCTGTCCTCCTCCTCGTGCCTGGGAACCGCGGCCTCCTACGCGCCCTCCAGTGCTCTGCACGAGAAGTATCTGCTGACCTCCTGCCCTAGATGGGCAGTCCCTCCTGACGTGGCCCGGCTGGCCACACTGGTAGCAGAGGGGAATCCGACTCCCGCCCTCAGTGAGTCCCTACTGTCGACTAGGCGGGGGTCCGGTGCTGGCGACTGGCCCTTGTCGAGGGCCCCCAAAGGCCACTGATGGCCCTGCACAATGTGACGGCTCTCCTGCGGACGCCACGTGTCTCCGTTCTCGCTGGCCCTGTGAGAAGTCTGGCTGAAAGGGCCTCTTCCGCCCGCCGTCGGTCTCTCGCGCGGACGGGTTGGTCTCCTCGTAAGTCATAGCTGCCTCTACCACCTTCGAAAACATAGGCAGCTTCAGGGGTTTGACATACCCTCGGATCGCAGGCCGGAGCCCCTCGGTGAACCTCCAAAGGCGCTCCTCCTCAGTGGCTACCGCTGTCGCTGCAAAGCGGGACAGCTCCAAGAAATGCGTGTGGTACGCGCTCACAGTCATCGTCCCTTGGCGGAGAGTGTGGAACTCCCGCCTCCTCTGGTCCTGCCACGTGTGGGGAAAGTACTGCTCGCAGAAGAGGGTGATGAACTGGTCCCACGTCAGCTCGTCCCTCTCCTGTCCCCGGACCGCCCTCCACCACCGGTGTGCCGCACTCTCCAGCTGGTACGTGGCAAAGGCCACGAGGCACTCCACCGGGAGGTGAAGGGTGTCGAAGATCTTCTACAGCTGCTCAAGCCAGTCTTCTGCCTCGGTCGGGTCCTCATCCCCCTTGAAGGAGGGGGGCTTCAGCTTCCGGAACTGTCCGAAAAGCTCGAAGTGGCGCTGTAGGGGAGGTGCTGGTGCACCTCCAGGCGAAGGTGCCTCGTGTACAGAAGTGTCGGAGGAAGGTGGGGGCGGCAGGGGCCCATCCCCTCCCTCGTGTCCAGCGCCGTGTCCGTCGCGTGGTCCCACAGAGGACTCCCCCTCTGCAGCCCCAGGAGGAGGCGCTCGGGGCGGTGGGTGGAGCTCCTCTCGTACAATATCTCGTATCAGTCTGGCGAGGTCCTGGGCCTGGATGCCAGGGAGTGGTGGCTGGTCCACCGAGACGTCAACAACAGCACGTCCATCTCGCTGACCTCACCCTCGGCCGCGCCCGCGGCCAGTCTCGTGACGAGGCATCTCCTGCAAGGAGACGCGAACAAAACGGAAACGTCAAAACAGACGGTACCTAACAAAACTTCTAAGAGCTCATGTCAAGAGATATGCTGTGGTGGCTACTCTAGCTATAAACATGTGAATTGGTTATTTTCCAATCAGTTGATTCACTTCTCGGGATGACCTTGCTCTGATACCATCTTGTAACGACCCAGTTCCCGAGTCCCTACGAGACACGAGAACCGGACTGACTCGACTAATCCCAAGACCTAGTCGTCCAACGAGAAAGTAACCAAAAGAGCAGTAAAATAAACCACATTCAACATGAATATAACTAACAGTAAAGAAGTACAGCAGTAAGGAAAGAAACTACTACAGTAGATACCACCACAACAGTAGAACAACATTTATCATATAACAAGAACTGCAGGTAAAGAAAGTACAGCGGAAACAAGAACTACTCACTATAACAGAAACAAAAGAGGTACAAAAGACTGTGGTAAACTCTGCTGGACCCTACTCGGCCCAGCGTCCTCTGCAGCCGCTGACCCTGGTTGCTCAACACCTGGTCCTGAAAAAGGTAACGAGTGTAACACGTCAGCAAAACGCTGAGTAGAGTGGCAAACTAACTAAAGACAACAGTAGAGTGTACAGTAGCTGTTATGTTCTATTACTTCCTTTATTCACATCTTTCAATTTTCTCACTATTTCATTTATTTCTCAGATCCTTTACTTGATCTCGAATGTCCTCGTGGGAACGATCTTGATTGCAGTCTTTTCCAAAAGTAGAAGTAGCACGTGATGCTCTCCTGGCCGGGAGAGTCCCCCGTGGTGATCCTACCCTCAGTCAACCACCCCAAGGTCACTGACAGACGTAACGGTGACTACGGCACGCGCGATAAACGCACAGGTAGCTAGCCCGCACTGGCACGCGGTCAGTCGTTTCCGTTAACGGGTGCGCCCAAAGCACAGCACGGAACCAGGGTAGAGCCCTCTCAGTAACAGGGGTCCAACCCCTCCACAGTAACCAAACCGGGGCCTTGCCCCTCCGCGCAAATTCGCCTGACTACCCTGGTTTGCCCTAGTGGGCCTAACAAGTCGGTGAAGGAGGCTAGCAGAACCCCGGGGCCCGTGGGGTAGCTAGTACTCTCCTAACACTACTAGCTCTCCTCGGTACTATGTACTCGAGGGCCAACAAGTCGGTACAGAGTGGCCAGTCCTAACCCCGGGTCCCTGGGGCGGCTAGCTCCGCTCTGCACTAAACAGGGGGACAGTCGCTCTCCTTGGTACTCCGTACTCAAGGGCCAGCTCACTTCCCCAAAACTATTCCATTCACCTTCCAGGAGTTCTACTCCTACTTCCCCGTAGGGTTCCATCCTTTTTACTCAAACATCCAGGTTTCACTTTCCAGTTTCACATTCTTACAATCCATGTTCTCAACCACGTTATCTATTCACAACAGGCAGCTGTTAATTCAATTTACAGGCAGCTTTATGTTCCTTTCCATTTTTCCAAGACTGCAGTATTATACATTCCACTAGTTTTTCTATCCTAGGATTCATGCCACATCCTAGGATCTAGCATACAACTAGTTTTCCAGCCCTAGGATTCATGCATCACCTAGGAGCTATCATTCCAAGCATTTCTCATTCCTAGGATTCATGCAATGTCCTAGATTCTAGTTATGGTTCCATACTTTAACAGAATTTAATAATAAACTTAAGCCACTCTACCAGGTACAACAGGAGTAATGGGGGCGTGATCGGGAATCCCGCGTGCCTCCGCGACTCCCAAGACTGCAACTGAACGAGGTCCTATCACAAGGATCAAACACAAGGAGTGTCTCAAAACAGTGTATAGCTACTGTAGACGGGTAGAGGAATTAATTCTGAAAAGAACACAACTCGAATCGTGGAAAACAGAGCCCGAACGGGCCCTAAACGGGTCGAAAAAGACAATACTGTGCAAAATCAGACGTCTGGAACTTCTTCCAGACGTCTTAAAAAGTGGATCAGAGAATTACCTATTCAGCGTGGTTTCCCAGACGTCCAGAAGTCTGCGGGAACGTCTGGCCTATCTCCCAGACGTCCGATGGTCACCCCAGACGTCTGGAGGTCACTCAAGTCGTCTGGTACAACTTCCAGACGTCTGATTCGCAAAGGATGGCGAATCAGCGAGCCTGCGCACAGCCAACTCCCTCCCTCAGTACGGTCAGTCGTCAGGAAGGAAAAAGAAAGCGGAATACTAACATTTCAGACGTCTGTATGAGCTACCAGACGTCGTCCTCGCCGTTTGCCTCTCAACCCAGACGTCTGATTCTGGAAATTTTTTCAGAATCAGGGCGCGACACGGACTCTGCTCGCGACGCCGCCCGCGTCGTACCTCGCGCGTCTGCTGCTCAGACCGCAGCAGGTCCCTCTCCGCGTCGTTCCGCGCCCCCTGCGCCCTCCGTCGGCCGGCCAAGCCGCTCCGGCGAGCTCGCCCTCACGGCAGAGCTCCGCCCTCGCACGCCGCACCTCCTCCGCGCTCACTGCGGCCGCCGCTGCAGCCCTCGCGCTCGCTCGCTCTCGCGCACAGGAAGGAGAAGAGGAAGGAGACGGTGGAGACGGGAGGGGAGGCGTGCCCTTTTTAAGGCCGCTGGGAGAGGAGAGAGAAGGATTCTCGACAGGGGAATCTGCAGCTGCGAAGGGAGGAAAGGCGAATATGCGGTCTGCGCGCGCAGGCGCGCAGACGACTCGCGCGTGTGGAAGATAACCGTTTTTCAGACGTCTGTATACCATCCCAGACGTCTGGCAAGACGTCTGGATGTAATCCCAGACGTCTGGCAAGACGTCTGGATGTAATCCCAGACGTCTGATCAGTCGTCTGGGCCACCTCCCAGACGTCTTAAAATACGTCCGGGCCACGCGTTCGTAACAATTAAATACTAGACCTACAGGATTCAATGGTAGAACATGAGATTCCATATGTTGTTGCTTGGCCCTATTTTGAATTTCATTGAGATTTTGATATTAATCTCATTGAGATTAACCTTAAGGTCCTTCGTTATCTAACACACAAGCAAAGCCTTATCTAGGTCCAAAAAAAACCTATACAAATAACAAAAACCTAGAAATTCCAAAATAACTTCTTTTTTATGTTGTTTCACATGTCTCATTACTCTTCTGACAAGCCTCATTTCTTTGATGGGCTTAAGTCTGACCCTAACACCTACTCATAGCTAGGAAATCTATGATCACGTGAGAGGACTCCAACTCTTGCATGCAAGTATGGACATTGACCCCTCTTGTAGGCATGTGACACCAACTCTTGCATGTAGGTAGAAACACTAGTATTGTTCAATGTTTTTTATATGCACCATGATCATAGTTCACCCTCTTGCTTTTTATTGAAAGAGTTTGCTCTTGGTAGCCATATCATTTGCCCCAATTCTAGTGCATCATGTGATTTTTGTAATTCTCCTCCCACTAGTTTGTCCAATTCTTCTCTTTCTTTCTCAAGTCTACACTTGCTTGCTTTATTTCTATGCTTCAATTCTATGGCTTCTTCAATTGAATCAATCATCCAACTCACACATTTTAGATTTTTAACCAGAAAGTTTACATAGCTTTATAATTCCACATGGTTGTGGGCCTTGTGGAAACAATGGGTTGCACTACCCTTCTTGTCAAGACATTGATGAGAAATTTCTATAGAGCTCAATAAATAGCAATAATGGGGTCAACGTTATATGCTTTAATCCATAGTAAGAAATTTAGCCTAATTGGAGCAAAGTCAAAGAAAGTTACGTTATTCATGAAAACCTTATGCCTTAGGAGGCAAAACATAATATAGATGACTAAAAACATGCATTTTTGTAAATGATTCTCAATGAAATTAAAAAGCGGGGGGGGGGGGGGGGGGGGGGGGGGGGGGGACATGAGATAGATGACTAAAATCAAACATTCAAACATTTTAGTATGCAACTTAGGACTTCCTATAAATACTCATTTTCTTAGGTAAGACTTAGATACAGATTGTAGTATCCAGTCAATCATAAACCTGACCACATTACAAATAGTAACTCCTATTTAGAAAAGAAATATCCTAAAATATGTAATACAGAGGTTTATACTTAAGATTGATAAATTTTAGGAAGTTGTAAGATTTGAGAATGAGAGTGAAAGAGGTTGATTAATGGAGGGTAGATGATGATTGAGTTAGTATTTTATTATTAATTTTTATTTTCCTTTTTTCTGTAGAGACGGTAGGTTAGTGCATTGGATTGTCAATTTCAATGTTTACATTTCCATGAACGTTGAGATTATATTACTAGGCCTTCTAAGATCAGCTAGCGACGCTAGCAGATGGATACTCATAATTATTACTTGTCTAAATCTCTATGTATTAGTAAGCAATATGTGAGTACTATGCCTATATATTTACATATGCAATATAAATTCTCATAGGGGGAACCCACCTTCGAATGTTTAGCACTAACACGTTGCCTCCTCCACTTTCCATTTTGGAAATTTCACGGTCACAGAGTACCGTGCACATCAAAATCTTCCACACATAAGTGGACTAAAAGTCACTACAGTCCACAGCACCTCCCCTGTAAATTGCTCCACTGCTGATTCGTCACCCTCATCCTTAAGCCTCCCTTACCGATCAGGAATCACTAACGCATATATACGTCACTCATGACCTCCCCCAAGACGGCATTGCGTGCTATAGTCTCGGTGGTAGCCTTACTAATAACCTCGTTGGACTCCATCGTTGGAACATCAGTTCAATTATTGGCTTAATATGCGTAAATGATTATATAATATAGTTGTCAAATTAATTTAAGTTTACATTAAAAGTGATCAAATAAATTTCTAATATGAAATGCATATAGATATATCATTAAAGATATGAAAAAATATGTGTAGAGATTTATAGATCATTTATCTTTTTTTTATGGGTAAAATTGTAAATGATTAAATATAAATTAATTATAATTAATTTATACTATGGAGGGAGTTATGGTCCTCCACCCTTAGCACATGAGAGGGGTGTCTCTTCATTTTGCAACCCTCGTCGACAAGTGAGAGAGGAGAGAAAAGGGAGGAGATCAACTCTCAATCTATTGCAGGTAAATCTTCTTGTTGTTAGATTGGTAATCAAGTTTGGGTCGTGCTACGGCGTTGGAAGACCTAGTTGCTGTTGTTTACAAGATTTTCATGGCTCTCAACACAGGTATGAATGCTAATCTCATGGTTTTGTATAGGTATATGTTCACATAGACATATCTGAATGTATCTTGCACATTTATTGATATTTCATTGATGATAGGATCACTCATGGATTATGTTAGATACTTATATGATCGCCCATAGAAAACCCAGAAATCGAATCATAACTGCTTCAGGTATCGATACCATTCAAATATACCGATACTGGTAATGCATAGGATTTAAATTATATTCACAAGGTAACGGTACTAATCGTTAGTACTGATACTGAGTGGATACAGGTTTACTTCATGGCATGAAACTGTATGTCACAAATATCGGTACTAATTATCAGTACCGATACATGTTGACTACAATTCAAGATCCAAGAATCTAGGGTCTTATCCAATGCTCTACATATACCGGTGCTGATCTCTAGTATCAGTACACTATGTGTACTGGCGAATTGCCCTAGATCTTCAAAGATCTCACTAGTACTCATTGAGTACCAGTATCTAAGATGAGTATCGATACTTTTTGGGATCAGTTTTGTCCTGAATGATTTACCAATACATTTCAAGTACCGATACTCATTCATGACTATCGATCTGTCTTAAATACTGATAACCCGTATAGTTTATCAAGGATATCAATACTTAAATATGGGTTGCATGATTGGAAATTAACAATATCGATACTGGCTTCAAGTCCTGGTACTTGTTGGAGTTGTTTCATTTATACTTAGGTTAACCTTGATCCCATCATACAATTATTATTGGGTTAATCACATATTGAAGCCCATCATCCATCGTAGCAGCTCACACTTCTTCAACGGGATCATCAGGAAAGCTCCCGCTGGCTGCGCAGGGACGAGCTTTTGCTCTCGTAGTGCCTTCCTCAATGCCGCGAACTTTTTCTCGGGCTTCAGCACCACAGGGAGCGACCACGTCCGAGTTCCCGAGATGGCCGCCTTCTTTGCCCATGTCACTGATGAGACAGGAGGTAAGTACACACGTGCAGGTGCTATAATATTATATATTTTAAAATAAATTATTAAGAAAATAAAAATAATACATGAATGCAACTTCAGATGACAGGATAGAAGAACACCTGTACGTCTTTAGGAGAGGGAAACATAGCGCCCCTTAAGTGATGGAATTCCAAAACTATGACGCTATAATATATATTATTAAGTAGTACAGTTGGTGTGTTTGTTTTTTATAAGATATTTTCTGTGTGGGATGCATTGCATCAAATTCTGTGGCATATCTAGATGTATATAACATCCTTACAGGGGGACGCATCGATCACTGATGTGATTCTGTTTTGACTCGACTTTGGAGAGTGATCATAGCTAAGATCACAGAGACATTCTGCGATAAGCAAAAAATTTGAGGACCTTCCAGGGGTGAGGTCTCCCCCCTCCCTCCCCTTTTATAATATATATTGTTGAAATACTTACCACCAATATAAAAAAAAACAATCTCATAAGTTTTATTTATTTATTTTTGGACAAGGAAATAACCTCGTAAGTTTTTTTTGGTACGTGGATAAATATTCTACTAAAAATGGAAGAACACGATATATATAAAAATACATTTCATAGGGGAAAGGAGAGAAAGAGAAGCCTAACACTCTTAAAATGGGGACGGTTTATGTCTCGAAGAAACAGAGAAATGCTAAAACACAAAAAATTAACTAGATAAGAAATAAAGGAAAAAGAAAAAGGAACTCTTCAAGATCGGGAACCAGTCAAACTCCAAGAAGGAGAGCAACCCCACGCTTGTTGATATGTCCAAGTGCCAATGAAATAAAATCTCGAAGATCGCATTAACGAGAAACCAAATAAATCGACCACTGACTTGCGTCAAGAATCTCGGTCGTGACAAGCTCGGGGTCATATGTGGTCCCAACAAAACAAACATAAGCTAGAAAACAAGAAAAGGAAGGATCAAACCAAATCAACAGCACGAAACCTAGTACGACACCGGACTGCCAAAGAAACCCGCAGCATCCGCATCTCGACCATCGCAGCCGTAGCCAACCACTGCAACCCGACCACAACCGCCATGCGTCGCAACTGACCTCTCGCCGCCGCCAACGCTGCATCATGCCCGCAACCGCCACTGACGACTCCACAGCATGATCTACTTCCAGACGGCAGCACTGTGACCATGCAAATGATCGCTGCGACTGCCAATGGCATTGCCACGCACCCCCAGCGCATGAACACTACTGCAGCCGCGAACGTCAGAGCCTCAAACACCACAACCGCTACCGCCTAGCAGCCACCACCAGTTTCAAGAGCTAATGCATGTTGAGTAGGAGCTATGATCGTCGAAGAGGAGAGATACGAGGGGAGGAGGAGGGTATCTAGAGACGGGGGGAGGGGGGGCCTCTGATCAACCGAGATCAGCCGATCGAAAACCCAACCTTCTAGGGGGCAACCTCATAGCTGGAGGGAAAAAGGGAGGTGGGGGGGTTGTGGGAGAGCGGAGGGAAAAAGGAATAGAATCAAGCAACTTGGAAATAACCTCATCAGTTAAGACATAGAAGTCAATGATTCAAACTTTTATCCTTATTTTAAGATCCTTGCACAGGTCAGATTATTCATGAATTATATTCCTGGAAAAACTCATGGAAATCTGTAACGAACGCGTGCCCCAGACGCCTTTTAAGACGTCTGGGATGTGGCCCAGACGTCGGACCAGACGTCTGGGATCACATCCAGACGTCTGACCAGACATCCGGGATCGTTTCCAGACGTCTGGAGAATAGTTATGTTCGCACGGGAGATTCGTCTGCGTGCCTGTGTGCGTAGACCTGCGATTCCTCTCTCTCTCTCTGCGGCTGCAGGCGAGCTGCGACCACCTTCTCTCTCCTCCTCGCGCGGCCTTAAAAGGGCCACGCCTCCCCTCCCGTCTCCACCGTCTCCTCCTTCTTCTCCTTCCTGAGCGCGAGAGCGAGCGAGCGCGAGGGCGGCAGCGGCAGCCGCAGTGAGCGCGGAGGAGGTGCGGCATGCGAGGGCGGGGCTCTGTCGTGAGGGCGAGCTCGCCGGAGCGGCTTGGCCGGCCGGCGGAGGGCGCAGGGGGCGCGGAGCGACGCGGAGAGGGACTTGCTGCGGTCTGAGCAGCAGGAGCGCGAGGCGCGACGCGGGCGGCGTCGCGAGCGGAGGCCGAGCAGGGTCCTGATTCTGGAAAAATTTCCAGAATCAGACGTCTGGATTGATAGCCAGACGACAAGGTCGACGTCTGTAAGATCATACAGACGTCTGAAAGGTGAGTTTCCGCCTTCTTCTTCCTTCTTGTCGACTGACCGTACTGAGGGAGGGGGGTTGGCTGTGCGCAGGTTCGCTGATTCGCCATCCTTTGCGAATCAGACGTCTGGAAGTTGTACCAGACGGCGGGAGTGATCTACAGACGTCCGTGTGGACCATCGGACGTCTGGGGTATAGGACAGACGTCCCCGCAGACTTCTGGACGTCTGGAAAACCACGCTGAACAGGTAATTCTCTGATCCACCGTTTAAGACGTCTGGAAGGAGTTCCAGACGTCTGATTTTGCACAGTATCGTCTTTCTCGACCCGTTTAGGGCCCGTTTGGGCTCCGTTTTCCGCGATTCGAGTTGCGTTCGTTTCAGAATTAATTCCTCTACCCGTCTACAGTAGCTATACACTATTTTGAGACACTCCTTGTGTTTGATCCTTGTGATAGGACCTCGTTCAGTTGCAGTCTTGAGAGTCGCGGAGGCGCGCGGGATTCCCGATCACGCCCCCATTACTCCCGTTGTACCTGGTAGAGTGGCTTAAGTTATTATTAAAATCTGTTAAAGTATGGAACCATAACTAGAACCTAGGACATTGCATGAATCCTAGGAATGAGAAATATATGGAATGATAGCTCCTAGGTGTTGCATGAATCCTAGGGCCGGAAAATTAGATTGTATGATAGATCCTAGGATATGGCATGAATCCTAGGATGGAAAAACTAGTGGAATGTATAATACTGCAGTCTTGGAAAAATGGAAAGGAATATAAAGATGCCTGTAATTTGAATTAATAGCTGTCTGTTATGAATAAAGAAACATGATTGAGATCATGGATTTTTGAGAACGTGAATCTGGAAAGTGAAACATATGATGTTCTGAGATAAATAGCTGGAACCCTACGGGGAATTAGGAGTGGAACTCCTGGAAAGAAAAAGGAATGGAACTGAGATGTAGTTTGTACTGTCTCTTGGGTACGCAGTACCAAGGGAAGTACCTGTACCTGTTTAGTGCAGAGTGGGGCCAGCCGCCCCAGGGACCCGGGGTTAGGATTGGCCGCTCTGTACCGACTTGTTGGCCCTCGTGTACGTAGTACCGAGGAGAGCTAGTAGTGTTAGGAGAGTACTAGCTACCCCACGGGCCCCGGGGTTCTGCTAGCCTCCTTCACCGACTTGTTAGGCCCATTAGGGCAAACCAGGGTAGTCAGGTGAGGGTGCGCGGACTGTGGAGGGGCAAGGCCCCGGTTTGGTTACTGTGGAGGGGTTGGACCCCTGTTACTGAGAGGGCTCTGCCCTGGTTCCGTGCTGTGCTTTGGGCGCACCCGTTAACGGAAACGACTGACCGCGTGCCAGTGCGGGCTAGCTACCTGTGCGTTTATCGCGCGTGCCGTAGTCACCGTTACGTCTGTCAGTGACCTTGGGGTGGTTGACTGAGGGTAGGATCACCACGGGGGACTCTCCCGGCTAGGAGAGCACCACGTGCTACTTCTACTTTTGGAAAAGACTGCAATCAAGATCGTTCCCACGAGGACATTCGAGATCAAGTAAAGGATCTGAGAAATAAATGAAATAGTGAGAAAAATTGAAAGATGTAAATAAAGGAAGTAATAGGACATAACAGCTACTGTACACTCTACTGTTGCCTTTAGTTAGTTTGCCACTCTACTCAGCGTTTTGCTGACGTGTTACACTCGTTACCTTTTTCAGGACCACGTGTTGAGCAGCCAGGGTCGGCGGCTGCAGAGGACGCTGGGCCGAGTAGGGTCCAGTAGAGTTACCACAGCCTTTTGTACCTCTTTTGTTTCTGTTCTAGTGAGAAGTTTTGTTTCCGCTGTACCTTCTTTACCTGCAGTTCTTGTTATATGATAAATGCTGTTTTACTGTTGTGGTGGTACCTACTGTAGTAGTTTCTTTCCTTACTGCTATACTTTCTTACTGTTAGTTATATTCATGCTGAATGTGGTTTATTTTACTGTCTTTTGGTTACTTCCTCGTTGGACGACTAGGTCTTGGGATTAGTCGAGTTGGTCCGGTTCTCGTGTCTCGTAGGGACTCGGGAACCGGGTCGTTACAAAATCCTTGCCTCGTCATTCAAAGTCGGAAGATGCACTATAAGAATATTGAGTATTCTCGATCATTAAAAATGGTCGCCAATGTTCAAATAACCGTCGAGAAAAAGGGTCGAGGAATGTACAGTCGCGATTGGATTTCCTTAACGGTCGAGAAAAATGCACACCCCTACTCGACGTTTGGTCAGTTCTCTCGTCAGTTTTCAACGGTCGATAACACTATTTCCCGACCGTTTAATGTCCACGGTCGGCGAAAGTATTTACCTCGACCGTTATTTAGACAGTCGAGTAAGAGCGTATTTCCGACCATTTATTAGTAATAATCGAAAATATTGATATTCTCGTCGGTTTACGGATAGTTGATAATGTTAACTTTTCACGACTATTATTGAGTAACGGTCGAGAAAACTTATATTGTAGACCGTTTTAAACAGTCGAGAATGTTAAATATTGGCGACGGTTATTTAGTTACGATTGGGAAATCTCATAGTAGCGATCGTTTTAATAGTCGATAATATTAACAATTCTCGACTATATTTAAATAACGATTGAGAATAATAAGGATTTTTTTTTTGAAATATATTTAATTTATGTGAAAGACCTGTAAATAATGTCGAAATCTATTAAGAGTATAAATCAATTACACAACTTAAAAATTTATGCATTTAAATAAAATAGAAGAAATGAAAATTAAAATTTTATAAATAAAAGTAATGTATACAAAGTTTACTATAAACGATAATATATATAAAAAATACAATTATACTGTGGCACCAACGCCTCCAGCACCGCTACCACCTAAATCATCGTCATCACGACGATCTCTATACTCATAAAGGGCGGGGTGATCAATTCCTCTCTTCTGAAGTAAAGCTAGGAGCTCCTTCATAGTCTTGTTGGATTCCTTGAGCTGCGTCGCGTTCTCCTTGACCAACGTCATCAGCTCCTCAATTCGGAACATATTCTCCTCATCTTTGATGCGTAATGTCATAATCTCCTTCCTCATCTCCTGCACCTCAGCTGAAGAGGATGATGCTCCCCTTCTCCCATACCACCTCGAGACGGTCTCGCTCCTCCCTGCGCTATGGATGTACTCACCATGCTCAGGTGGTATGATGGTTCGGTAGGCCTCCTTTGCTGTCAGTGGCTACTGAACTATACCAGAGTTTGCATCTTCAGGAGGATGCATTAAGTTGATCATATTATCCTAAAAGATATTGAATTACGTTAAGTAATTTCATTTAATTAAATAATTACGAAATAAAATAAAAGTATTGTATTTTTTTAACTTACGTATCTCTATTAGTACGTATCGTGAAGCCACTCCCTATTTTCCTCTTCAATTATCTTGCTATGAGTGGTTTTATATACTTCCACCTAATCAAGCTGGGTACCTTGATGCATGGCGGACTACAATAATTTGAAACAGTTAACTTTAACAAATTAGAAATTCTTGTAAGGTTTAAAAGAAAATGTTAATTAAAGATACTTATGTATATATATTTCATCCCGTCTATGCTCCTCTTACGCAGGACATGGGTCTTTAGTGGAACCTTAGCTCTATTTTTCTTACTTTTCTTCGCTTGCTCCTGAAAATGAAAGTACAATTTATTAACTTAGAAATTATTTAAATAAATGATAATATATGAAATACTTTTACCTACGTCGCTGGATCATGCCAATGCTTGCACGCTTCCTTCCAAATGTGCAGTTGAATCAAAAGAGGCGTATTACGCAATGCCTCATCATGATTTCTGTTCTTATAATACTAAAAAATATAATTTTAATGTTAAAAATAATATTTGAATTATGGTAAAGGAAATAAAGAAATACAATTAAAATTTATCTTTTACCTTATTCTTCATCTCAAATCTCCAATCTTTATGAATCTTCGTTGCGTGCTTGAGGATATATTTAGGGATGTTCGGATCATTGCCCCATTCAAACGTGGCTTACATTAGAAAGAGAACAGAAACTGTTACATAATTTAAATTTATATAAAGCAATTTACAAAAGTTATTAGTTTTTGCCAATTAACTCTAACTCTCGAATGAGTTGCCTTTTCAGCTCATTTGGCACCTTCCTCTAATCGAAGTAGGGCATTAGGTCAATTGCCTTCGTCAGCATACCCAGTTTGCTGACGAATGGAGGATAGTCCACTGCTTCCCCCGTTGGTGTGATCTGCATTGAAATGCGGGCCCCATGCGGAATTCTCTCTAAGTCCCTGTTTCGCGTGGGACGTCTCCCCCTACGTGCACCTATAAGACAGAATTATAACATAAAATTAAATAACAAAGAAAAAAATTTGAGAACATAACATTTACCAAACCTTAAATTCATACCTAAACCACAGGCAAGTGGTGGTGGTGTAGAACATCCCATCTGAGAAGGATCTGAGTTAGCTGTCTACTTTGACTGATCATCCAATCTAACGTTCTCCTCATCCAATGAAGTACTATCCTCCTCCTCCTCCTCATTGGCGGGTGCATCCTCCTCGTAGTCAGAATCCTTCGCTGGGAGATCTGTCAGAGGAGGCATCGGACTCTTCCCCTTCCCCCTACCTCCCATTCCCTGACTCTGGAAATAATACCCAAAATCCCATCTAGTTCATCAACTAGGCCACATAATGTTATATACTATCATTAGGTATTGCTGGAAATTTTTTCAGCAGCCTGAACTCGGTGATTTTGGGCGTTCAATCTCATGAGACATCCCCTACTCGATCTCAACCTACTTTAGGGGTTTCCAACTATACAAGGAAAAATGCAAAGCATAGGAAATCCCTCGTGACAACTTCCTAATTGAATGCAACATCTATCCCACAAATGAACGTAAAAAAGCACACAGGATTTCTTCAATAGCTATCAAATTTTGCCTTCCTGAATATTTTGATTTTGAAAATATATTTATTAAAAGGGAAAGAATATGTAATAAGTGGACGTAAAGGAGATAGAATAACCTCATCTGCGAAGAGGGACAAATGTCTTATAGAAATGGGAGAACATAAAATATAAAAATAAGATAAAAAATAAAAAAAAAATATGACACAAGAATGAAAATTGGATGACTTTTGAAAAAGGACGATCTCATATAAATAGAAATGATAAGATATTAGCGAGATAAATCTTAAGATGGTGTCAACGAGTTAATCGTATAAATCATCCAAAAAGTTGAAAATAACTAGAAACTCGATTGTGAAATGCACGGGATTACACGTGATCTCGAAATAAAACAAGACTAAACTAAAAATAAGAAAAAGGAAAACCTAACTATGACTACAACACAAAAATCAACTCCAACAAAAGTAGATCATCACAGAAACCCGCATCTCCGCATTGCTTCACCGAAGCCGCTGCCAATTGGAACTCCGACAAGAGGGCTTCACAGCAACCGCACATCCGGATGAGGTGATCGGATCACAGCGCAGCACCCGATCGTCGATGACGAACGGCGAGCAATTGCGACCTGACGACCAGAATGGCGGGTCGCACCCCACTCGCACGCACTCCAATACCGACCCGTGAGCACCGCGACACCCCCACGGAGGCATTCACTAACGAGGAGGGAGGATGACTGCAGCTGACGCGACCAAGATCCACAAGTTCCATGTTCACTACATGTAGAGTATGATCATCAATCCAGGAGGGAGAGGTTCGAAAGCGGGGGGGATCTGATCGGCCACCCCAAGTTTTTTGGGTCTGTTCGGTCGCAAGCCGGGGAGATCGAGAGGATGAAGTGGTCTTTACCCGTTTTGTTTTTTTCTCTGAACATGATGTCAAAGAGGAAATCCAATATCCCAGTACTGGAATACACAAATTTACTATTTTTCTTTTTTCTTAAGGCAAGAATGGGAGCTAAAGACTATACAAATGATTAGTTTACGCCTGGGTCTCTCATCGTTCAAAAAGGTCCAGTCTAATGCTCCATCCGAAGCATAAGTCAAAGCAAGTTTTATATAGATATTGACTTAATAAAAAGTCTAATGGTTATTATATCGTATCAAAATTTACAAGCAAATATGTGGAAGCTTCTTTTCTGCGTCGGGAGACCTTTTTGCTTTCAAAGGCCAAAAGGGCCATTTTCACTGGTCAAAAAAGAAAGAGAATTTTACAGCAGAGTGACCGTGGAGGATCAAGAGAAATTTTAGATGGTTCTATAAACTGAACGGATATGAAGCGAATATGCTAACATTTGAAGTTGCATCCGTTTCTTATCCCAATTATCTGATGTACAATTTGAGATCCATCGGATGTGAAATCCGAGATCTAAATTCGTATCTGAGGAGATTCATCCGGATAAAACCTGAATATGATCTCTTGTGAATCGCAATATGAAATATTAGCATTCAAATAACAATTTGCAACCAAATGTTCATCCTAATTTGTATATATAAGAATCAACTTCCTGATTACAAATGATATTGATTCTATTACATGAGTACAGAGCATATTACCTAAAAGCTTTTCTTTTCTTCATTTACGGGTCTTCCCTAATACCCTATTTGTGGTAGTATGATCTGTCCATCTTGTCGGAGGGGTTCATAACTTTTGTTCTGTGGATCCGTGAACTCAATATAAAAATTTGCATTTGTTACATGTTTAGGTTGTTGGACATATTATACATACATGAATGGATAGGATGCACATGTCTAAATTTTTTGTCATTTCAGAGTGGATATTAATCGAATTGGATACTATTAAATTTGATTTCAAATGCAAATGTGAATATAAGATTTGAATTTAATTTGCCGGATTTCAGAGTGGATAAAATTCCATGTTAAACGGTCTCGAATCTAAAAGCCTACTAGCATGATCTAAAAAAATGCATGTTTTGAATTATAAAGGTGATGTTAACATTTATTTGTGTTTATTTGGTAGTAGTATAAAGATAGGGTTATTACTTGTTTGTATTTTCTTAAACAGGTGTTAAAATGTGTGTTGATAGCTTTGGATGTGACTAAACTTATTTACGTGAAAAGTGTTGTTATGGATGTAAATGGTGTTATGACATTATGTTATATGATTGAAAATGATGTTATGACATTATGCGAATGGTGTATGTACCGTTAAGTGGTTGCGCAAATAACAGTAGGAACTCATGTTGGGCAAAATATAGATTTTAGAAACAGAACCTGACCTTTTTAGTCACGGTATTAAAGGAAATTAGTACTTAGTTGCAACTATAGGGCAATCATTCCCCTACCACCCGGGTCCCACCTCCACTCCCACCCGTCTCCCTGCGCCATTAGATCTAGGAACAAAGACGAGCTAGGGTACAGTGGTGGCAGTATCCTTTCATTTTTTTGTTTATTTTTGTAGTTCCGCAAGAGGGAGCTTTCATTCATCTGGATTGAAAATCATACAAAACGATGTATAAGATAGAACATAAATCATCAAATTCTTTAAGGGAAAGATATCGATGCAAAACTTTGACCTAAATCTAAAAATAAAATAAAAGAAATATCATTAACATGGAATTCGAGCAGCAATAAGAGATCTAACCACCACAACATGCTTATAGTTACGACAGAGCTACTAGGAGATTCCTAGCCCTCAATGTTAATGAGAAATCCAGCAAAGTTGGGCAACGGAAAAAATAATCCGGATGCTTCTTGGTCGTAATAAGCCTGGAGTCACACATGTTTACCAAAACAACCCCCAAGGGGAAAAACACAATCAACAACAACATGACTAAAACAAACAAAAAATGGTCAAACCAAACAGAACCAGACAACTACAAACAAGGCTCAACCCCTGTGAATGAACAACCCACCCTGGTGATCAAAAGGGAAGTCCTCCGACCAATGGCCATCCATAGCATGCCACCGGTGAAGCCCCCGCTGATTGCTGAAAATGCCCCCCACCGCAGTCGAACCTCAGGAAGCACCACCACGCCATTGCAGGTCGTCGGCTGTCAAATGCCCCACGCAATGCCACCAAACCTGATGAGGTGTGGCTCATCATAGTTAAAATATTCAAGTTAAGCTAGAAACTAGGCTAAACACTACATAATTAATACAGTTAATGTGTTAAGTGTGAGAATTAACATAAATGACCAAAAATATCAAATTTGTGTTAAAAACGCAAATTTAGGTCACAAATTGAGATATTCTATTTAAAGTGTAATATGGTGATCCAAATTTCAAATTGAACACATATTTGGGTTCAAAAGATCAAATTGAAAGTAAAATCAACTTCCAAAATGTTCTTATATGCTTCAATAAAAATCTGGTTGCATTTGGACATCAATAGGACTTTGTATTTAGAGTCCTTCATTTAGGTCCTTTAAGTATTTACATCTATTCACATTTAAAGCCTTCAGGGACTCTGTAAGCTGCAAGGACCTACTTCTTGTAATTCCCTACTTGGAGGGGAGAACAGCATGACGTAAAAAATGTAGAATTGAAAAAATACCAATCTTATAAAATAAACAATCACACAAAGTATACAAATATTTTTAAGTGAAAATCCAAACCGGGTGAAAACCACCACCTAACCCTCTCGAGTTAGGATTTTCCGATCAACCAAATTGATCAAATCCACTAAACGAATCACTTAAACGAGGGTGATTCAACCTCAATTACAGCCATGCTACTTTATACGAGGGTAGCGTACCTAAAACCCCTTCTCTTCATGAGAAGGATTTTGTCCCACGAAGGAGACGGGAATTCGTAAAATGAATACCCAACCAAATAACAAAGTAAAATAACAAATATAGTCCTATAGAGCCAACAAAGATTTAAACCTAGCTTCTATAGGAATTAGGAAACTCCCATTTGATGGAAGTGCGTCGAATCGATGACGTGGGTGCGTGAGCTACACGACGGCGCAACGTCACTCTCGTGAACTACGGCGGGAGAGTGGGTGCGCAAATGCTTGATGCTCTCTAGATAAAGAACTGGAGCTTGGAGAGCAAGAGCTTGCTTCTTAGGATCAAGAGACACAAAATGGTGTGAAAGTGTATTACTAGGTGTGTCTTGTGTGCAAGAGGTTCTCCTCTATTTATAGAGGCCTTAGGAAAGCTATGGAAGGCTTTGAAAAGCTTCCATAACCGTTGGGTGCAAAGCCCAAGAGAATCAAGCTGAAATCACGAACAATCATTGCACTGACAGGGTTATCAGACATCTGATCCTGGCATCAAACGTCTGGAAAACTAGTTTAAGACGTCTGGGAACAAAGTCAGACGTCTGATTTTAGGCGAGTTTTTTCCTGACTTGAATCATATCAAAACAGGGTTCTAGTGCAACTCCATCAGACGATATATAGGATGTCTGGCACTATGTCTAGACGTTTGGAAACCTACTTTTTCTGCGGAAATGGATTTCCAAGAGATTGCAATGGCTAGAAAATCTCTGAGAAGAGATTTTCGGGTCAGTCGAGGCAAAACAGTCATGTATCAGACGTTTGGAAAGGCTTACGGACATTTGATAAAGCTCTAAGGGTCATATCCTTCAGTGTTTGTTAAGCCAGCCAACGATCCACTAATTAGACGTCTGGCAAAATCATCAGACGTCTTCTGAGACGTCTGGACTACGGTCTGGATGTCTGATTTCATCAGACAGAACTAACTAAGTCCAACCTAAATGTTATCGGACGTCTGAATCAACAGTCAGATTCTTAAAACTCATTATCAGACGTCTGATTTTGAGATTAGACATCTGAAAAGGTTATTTGAACCCTATATTAGTTTTCTAAGTTTTCTACAGAAAACCTAAGTATCCTAGGGTAGTGCAGGTGTTCCTAGGACTACTATTAGGGTACTTTGAGGCTCTTTAACTGTTATGACCCTGGTATCAAACGTTGTTTAAGACGTCTGGTTAGACATCTGGAAGCCTTCCCAGATGTCTGGAATTTAATTTTTTCGGTGTATGGGTTCACATCTGCACGCATGCGCACGCAGACTGAACCGCCGCCCTCCTTTCTTCTCTTTCCTCCCTCCCTACAGACGCAACCATCTTTTTCTCTCTTTCTCTCCACGACAGCCTTCAAATACCCCTCTCCTCTCCCTCACCCTCACTCCACCGCCTTCTTCTTCTTCTTCCTGTTAGCGAGAGAGTGAGCAGGCGAGGGCAGCAACAGCTGCTGCCGTGAGTGCGTGGGGAGAAGGGGTTGCTGCGAGAGGGAGAGAGCTAGATCGCGAGGGTCCGAGCTCGCCGGAGCAGCCAGGGCTGGCCGGCAGGTGTGCAGTAGGAGCGTGGTGCTGGGGAGGAGTTGCTGCAGCTCAGGCAGCAGGCAAGCACGGCACGGCACGGCCGTGCACAGCGAGTGGAGGGCGAGGAGGTCCTGATTCTGGGAAAATTTCCCAGAATAAGACATCTGGGCATACGTCCAGACGACGCAGGAGACGTTTGGAGGAAGGTCCAGATGTCTGAAAGGTACGATATTTTTCCTTCCTTCTTCTTTCGCGTGTACAGCCATGCAGCCGTTCCGCCGAAGGGTTCTGCTTCGTTCCGTATTGAGGACGATTGCATATGTGTGCAGGTTTCGTTCGGGAAGGTGCAAGGGCATGCCCTCCCACATAGATCGGATGTCTGGGCACATCACCCGACGACGGAGAGGGTCTCCAAACGTCCGGAGTGACAGTCGAACGTCTAGAAACTAAGTCCAGACGGTTCAGCGGGAATTTGGACATCTAAAGGATAGCGCAGGATCAAGGTATGGCCTGAGCCATCGTTTAAGACGCCTGGAAGATGTTCCAGATGTCTGATTTTGGGCAGACTTGTCGTTTTTGACCCGTTTAGGGTCCATTCGAAGTTCGTTTTCCACGTTTCAAGTTTCGTTCTTCTCAGATTTAGTTCCTCTACCTATTTACAGTAATTGTACCCTATTCTGAGTAGCTCCTTGTAATTGATCCTTGTGTTAGGACCCCGTTCCGTTGTGACTTTGGGGGTTGCGGAGGCGCGTGGGCTTGCTGATCACGCCCCCAGTACTCCCGATTTTGTGGGTAGAGTGGCTCCTTTAATTATTTATCAAAAATTATGCACTTGTGAAATAATTAATAGATTCTAGGGTATTGCATGAATCCAAGGACTGAAAAACTAGATTGAATGATAGATCCTAGAGTATGGCATGAATCCTAGGACTGAAAAACTAGATTGAATGATAGATCCTAGGATATGGCATGAATTCTAGGACTGGAAAACTAGATTGAATATATATATATATATATATTGCAGTCATGGAAAAGTAGAAAGGAAAACGAAAACTGCCTGTAATTGGTTAACTGTTGCCCGTTTATGAATGGATAATTATTGTTGAGAACATGGGCTATATGAATATGAAGCTGAAATGATGAAACCTAAATTGGCTGAGTTAAAGAAAAGTGAGCATGAACCCTACGGGGAATTAGGAGTAGAGCTCTTGAGAAGTAAATGGAATGGAATTGGGGAAGTGAGCTAGCCCTTGAGTACGGAGTACCAAGGAGAGTGACTGTTCCCCTGTTTAGTGTAGAGCGGAGCTAGCAGCCCCAGGGACCCAGGGTTAGGTCTGGCCACTTTGTACCGACTTTTGGCCCTCGTGTACACAGTACCGAGGAGAGCTACTAGTATAGGGAGAGCATTAGCCACCCCACGGGACCCGGGGTTCTGCAAGCCCTCCTACACCAACTTGTTAGGCCCACTGGGCAAACTAGGGTAGTCAGGCGAGGGTGAGTGGACTGTGGAGGGGCAAGACCCCTATTTGGTTACTGTGGAGGGGTAAGACCCCTGTTTGGTTACTGTGGAGGGGTTGAACCCCTGTTACTGAGAGGGCTCTGCCTTATACTGGTTCTGTGCTGTGCTTTGGGGCGTATTCGTTAATGGAAATGACTGACTGTGTGCCAGTGTGGGGTAGCTACCTGTGCGTTTATCGCATGTGCCGTAGTCACCGTTACGTCTGTCAGTGACCTTGGGGTGGTTGACGAGGGTAGGACCACCATGGGGGACTTCTCGGCCAGGAGAGACCACGTGTTACTTCTACTTTTCGGAAAATACTGCAATCAAGATTATTCCCACGAGGAACATTCAAGATCAAGAGAAAGATCTGAGGAATAATTCAATAATGAGTAAATAGAAAAATAAAGAAAGAGATTGAAAATAAAACAGCTACTGTCTACCTTACGGTTTTTCTTAGCTTTTGGTTGTCACTCTACTCAGCGTTTCGTTGACGTGTCACCTTTGTCACCCGTTCAGGGCCAGGTGTTGAGCAACCAGAGCCGGCGGTTGCAAAAGGAGCTGGGCCTAGTGGAGCCCAGTAGTTTTACTTGTGTAGTACCCACTGTACCTTTCCTTCTATTGTAGTGAGTATTTTTCTGTTACCACTGTACTCTTTTATTGTAAGCATCATGTTTATTTGCCTATTTAATTCCTTACTATTGTGGTGGTATATACTGTAGTAATTCTTTTCTTTACTGCTGTATTTTGTTACTGCTAGTTATATACATGGTGAATGTGGTTTATTTTACTGCTCTTTTGGTTACTTTCTCGTTGGACGACTGGGTCTTGGGATCAGTCAAGTCGGTCCGATTCTCGTGTCTCGTAGGGATTCGGGAATCGGGTCGTAACATTAACATGATGTTCTAAGGAACAAAAAGAGCAAGGAAATAAAGACAAAAGTACATGAAAGAAATAAACAGAATTCTATCATATTCTTCTTGTCCTTCCATCTTCAATCTATTGCTCCTCGCAAATCTCCTCTGTTCTCCATCAAGCTCCTCCAATCTGTCTTAGATGCGAGCTCGAACTTTGTCTAATCATGTCTCCATTTGCAATTGACTTAAAATCTAAGACTCCAAGTGCAAATGTTAAATGACACGTGTTTTGTTATCATCAAAACAAATGATCGTGATGCCCTAGCACCAACAATCTCCCCCTTTTGATGATGACAAAATCATAAATAATGCAAAAAATCCTCCCCCTTTTTGACATTATCAAAAAGGTTTGAATGATTTTAAATTTCCTATAGCTCCCCTTTAAAACATTCTCTTCTATGAATTTCTTTTAATGAAACTAATGTCCTCCCCCTTTTTGTAACAATAAGATAGTTATTTTTCTTCTCCCCCTTATTAAAAGAAATTTAGCTAACTTACATCTCTCCCTAAAATATTGATAATTAGCTCATAATTTTTTTAACTCCCCCTATCTAAATGCTAATGATAAAAAGATAAGGTAAATAATTTTTACCTCACCTATCATGGCTAATAAAATGGCCCGAATGGTGGTGGTGGATGCCACATCGGATGGGGCTCCCATCCGTAGCTTGGAGGCCCAGGCATCAGCGCCGATCTCCAGTCTGGCGGTTGATGTGTGGCGGGTCCATTATTTGTTCGCCGTCTCGTCGGTCTTCTTGTTCTCCTCTTTGGTCTACTCCTTGGTTCTCCCAATTCGAGTTGACCAGCCTTGAGCTTGTAGGTCCAGCCCTTCATGTTGTAGTGTTACGAACACGTGGCTTCAGACGTCTTTTAAGACGTCTGGGAGGTGGCCCAGACGTCTGACAAGATGTCTGGAACCCATTCCAGACGTCTGGGATTCGGTTTGTTCGACATGAACGGTTTCGTCTGCGCGCTTGAGCGCGCAGACCTGCGAGCGCATCTCTCTTTCTCTTTTTCCCTCTCTCCTGCGGCCGCAGGCTGTCTGTCCGCTCTCTCTCTCCTCGCCGCGCAGCTTTAAAAGGGCACGCCCCCTCCCTCACTCTCATCACCTCCGCCCCCTTCCTCTTCTCCTTCCAGCCGGTGCGCGTGAGCGAGCACGAGTGAGTAGCGGCGGCGACAGTCGTGGCGGGTGCGAGAGGAGGTGCTGCGCGGGGGAGGAGGAGTCGGCCGTGAGGGCTCGAGCCTGCCAAGGCAGCGGGAGCCGGCCGGTGGGGACGCAGTGGACGTGGGGTGACGCGGTAGGCCTGCTGCTGCTCGAGCAGCAGGCGGACGAGTCGTGGCGCGGCCGAGAGTCGCGAGCGGAGGGCGAGTCGCGCCCTGGTTCTGGAATTTTCTCCAAAATCAGACATCTGGGCTTCCAACCAGACGACTGGGAGGACGTCTGGAGGACTGTCCAGACGTCTGAAAGGTGAGTTATTTCCGTCTTCTTCCTCTTCTTCGACTGACCGTACTAAGAGAGAGAGGAAATTGGTACGCTCAGGGTCTGAGATTCGCATCCAACGCGAATCAGACGTCTGGCTGCAGTGCCAGACGACGGGAGCGACTTCCAGACGTCCGGGCTGACCATCGGACGTCTGGGAACTAGGCCAGACGCCCCCGCAGGCTTCTGGACGTCTGAGTGACCACGCAGAGCAAAGGTAATCTCTGATCCACTTTTTAAGACGTCTGGAAGAGGTTCCAGATGTCTGATTTTGCACTGTTTCGTCATTTTCGACCCGTTTAGGGTCCGTTCGGAGTCCGTTTTCCGCGTTTCGAGTTGTGTGCTTTTCGGAATTACATCCTCTACCCGTCTACAGTAGTTGTATACTGTTTTGAGAAACTCCTTGTGTTTGATCCTTGTAATAGGACTCCGTTCCGTTGCAATCTCGGTGGTTGCGGAGGCACGCGGGATTCCCGACCACGCCCCCAGTACTCCTGTTGTAACCGGTAAAGTGACTTTTAAGTTTATTAGTATAATCTGTTAATTATGAACCATAAATAGAACCTAGGACATTGCATGAATCCTAGGAATGAGAAACTAGAATGAATGGTAGATCTTAGGGTGTTGCATGAATCCTAGGGCTGGAAGACTAGATTGTATGATAGATCCTAAGGTATGGCATGAATCCTAGGATGGGAAGAACTAGTGGAATATATGAATAACTGCAGTCTTGGAAAATGTGGGAAGGAAATAATAGCTGCCTGTAAATTGGTTTAACAACTGCCTGTTATGAATAAATGAGCATGTCTGGGAATATGGGATGTATGAATGTGAAACTGGGAAGGTGAAACCTGAATGTGCTGAGTTAAACGAACTGGAACCCTACGGGGAATTAGCAGTGGAACTCCTGGAAAGAGAAAGGAATGGAACTGAGAAAGAAAGACGTGGTAGAGTGCTGTCTCTTTGGTACGTAGTACCAAGGGAAGTACCTGTACCTGTTTAGTGCAGAGCGGAGCCAGCCGCCCCAGGGACCCGGGGTTAGGACTGGCCACTTTGTACCAACTTGCTGGCCCTCGTGTACGTAGTACCGAGGAAAGCTACTAGTGCAGGGAGGTACTAGCTACCCCACGGGCCCCGGGGTTCTACTAGCCTCCTACACCGACTTGTTAGGCCCACTGGGCAAACCAGGGTAGTCAAGCGAGGGTGCGCGGACTGTGGAGGGGCAAGGCTCCTGTTTGGTTACTGTGGAGGGGTTGGACCCCTGTTACTGAGAGGGCTCTGCCCTATACTAGTTCCGTGCTATGCTTTGGGCGCACCCGTTAACGGAAACGACTGACCGCATGCCAATGCGGGTTAGCTACCTGTGCGTTTATCACGCGTGCCGTAGTCACCGTTACGTCTGTCCGTGACCTTGGGGTGGTTGACTGAGAGTAGGATCACCACAGGGGACTCTCCCGGCCAGGAGAGCACCACGTGCTACTTCTACTGTTCAGAAAAGCCTGCAATCAAGATTGTTCCCACGAGGAACATTCGAGATCAAGTGAAGGATCTGAGAAATAGATAAATTTTGAGACAATAGAAAGACGTAATTAAAGAAAGTAATAGAACATAACAGATACTGTACACTCTACTGTTTCTTTTATTTTAGTTGCCACTCTACTCAGCGTTTTGCTGACGTGTTACACTCGTTACCTTTCAGGACCAGGTGTTGAGCAGCCAGGGTCAGCGGCTGCAGAGGACGCTAGGCCGAGTAGGGTCCAGTAGAGTTACCACTGTTCTCTTGTACCTCTTTTTGGTTCCACTGTAGTGAGTAGTTCTTGTTACCGTTGTACTTTTCTTTACCTGCAGTTTCATATTATGTTATGAATGTTGTTCTACTGTTGTGGTGGTATATACTGTAGTGGTTTCTTTCCTTACTACTGTATTTTCTTACTGTAGTTATATTCATGCTGAATGTGGTTTATTTTACTGCTCTTTTGGTTACTTCCTCGTTGGACGACCAGGTCTTGGGATTAGTCGAGTCGGTCCGGTTCTCGTGTCTCGTAGGGACTCGGGAATCGGGTCGTTACATGTAGTTATCCCTGAAACCTACAAAACAAGATTCCAATTCTTTCTTCGGTATCCAAGTGAGCTTGGATCCGGATCTGTTAGCAGGTCTCCTTGACGGAGATCCATTCTTAACCTTAGGGCTATACAAATTATCTACTTTGTTGATTAATTTGTTAGAGTTTTTCCTAAGACATGTAATTACTTTTTCTATAATATGCATCTTAGTCTTTAAATTAGAAATTTCTAATTTTAGACTAGCATTTTCCTCAATCAATTTAATATTTTTATTGAATAAATCTTTATTTTCTAATAACAAGTTATTATCCTTAGGACTAGAGCTGCTTTCTAGGTCCTTAAGTTTTATTTCTAACCTATCATTTTCAGATTTTACAAAGCTAAGGTTCTTTTTAATGCTTTTGTTTTCTATTCTTAATGATTTACTAACAACAAATAGTTCATTAAAAGCTTCTTGTAAATCAAACTTTACTCATTATCGGAGTCGCTTCCGCTTTCATTGTCGCTATCACTTCCTCTGGCCATGAAACCAAAGCAAGCGATTTCTGGAGTCAGCGAACGCTGAGTAGAGTGCTAATTTAGCCATTTACATGTAATTAAGACAAGCAATTAATTTATGCAATTAAACAACTATCCATTTTCATTTAGTTCAACCAAGTACTTCTAATTTGTTGTTATTTTATTCACTTAGATCATTTCTTGATCTGGCCTGTTCCTCACGGGAATGATCTTGATTGCAGTCTTTTCCATGATGTAGGAGGTACACGTGGTGCTCTCCTGGTCGGGAGAGTTCCTCGTGGTAATCCTACACCCAGTAAACCACCCCGAGGTCGCGGCCGCGACGTAGCGTTGACTACGGCACACGTGATAAATGCATGGGTAGCTATCCCGCACCGGCACGCGGTCAATCATTTTCGCTAGCAGGTACGCCTAAAGGTACAACACGGAATAATACAGGGCCTTGCCCTCTCAGAACAGAACAGAATAGAACGGGGGTCTCGCCCCTCCACAGTCCACGTACCATCGTCCGACTATCCCGGCTTGCCCAGTGGGCCTAACAAGAGTCAGCATAGGGCAGCCTGTCGTAACCCCGAGCCCCCTAGGGCAGCTAACTCCCTCCCTACACTAAGTAGCTCACCTCGGTACCACGTACACGAGGGCTAAACTGAGTCGGTGTAGAGTGTCTAGGCCTGACCCTAAGGCTCATCCCAATAGGCGGCTAGTACCCCTCTACACTAAAGGGACAGTGGCTCTCCTTGGTACCACGTACACAAGGGGCATCTCATTTCCCGTCCACAGGAGTTTTCCTCCTAATTCCCCGTAGGGTTCATGCTGGTATTTCTTTGGTTTCATATTCCAAACTTTTAGATTTCTCTATTTACATTTCTGTTTCCATTCTTTAAAAACATGCAGCTCGTGATTTTCTACTGACAAGGCATCATATTAAGTATCCAATACATTTGAAGTTTTACAGGCATCTCAATAAGTGGTGTAGCTCAATCACACTCATTTGTTCCTATCCTAGGGTTCATTCTCATCCTAGGGTTCTACACGTATCTCAAGTATGCAGAATAACTCAAGCATATTCATCTGTTCCTGTCTTAGGGTTCATTCAAGTCATTCTAAGCATGCAGTTCAATTATTTAAATCATAATATTAATGTAAACCACTCTACCGACAAATACTGGAGGAATGGGGGCTCGAATCGCAGATCCCGTCGCCTCTGCGGCTCTCGCGTACTTGATTGGCTAGGGACCTATACAATTGACCAACCACATTAAACAAGTCCAAAATCGTATACAAGTGATACTAACTCGTAGAGAAACTCAATGAAAAATAATGGTACTTTGTTTGCGGAAATTCGATTCCGTTTGGGCCCTAAATGGGCCAAAAATACTCGCACTGTCCAAAATCAAACGTCTGGGTCTAATCCCAGATGTCAACACTTACCTTGGGTTCCCTGTAGCTACCTTGGACATCCGGACCCCTCCGTAATCGTCTGAGGTGAGTTCTAGACGGCAGACTCTTCTTCCAGTCGTCTAGAGGTACGGTCAGATGTCTGGCGATGTGTCCAGATGTCCAAAAGTACCTCGAAGGGTGCACCCTGCGCCTTTCTGACAGCCTGCCCCCTGCATACGTATGCACAGACCTCGGAAAAGGTCGGACAAGATCCTTGCGGTGAGGTCTACATGGCCGTAACCATACAAAAATATGTACCTTAACACAGAGCGTGATTTCAAACGTTCGACTTCAGCTCCGGACGTCCTTCTGCTACTCCAGACGTCTGGGATGTGCTCCAGACGTCTGATACTTGAAAATATCCAGTACGTAAAACCTCCACGAGCTTCTCCTTCGCGCGAAACCCCTCCGCACTGCCCACAGCTGCTACGCCGACAGCTCCAGGAGGCCGCGAAGCTCACCTTCGCGAGCTCCTCTTACTCTCTCGCGGCTCCCTCGCAAGCTCCTCCTCTCAAGCTCTCCTCTACTCCTCCCCCACGTCTCATCTCTCTCTCTCTTCTTCCTCCCCTCTCACCGCATTGGAAGGTAAGGTAGGAAGGTGGTGGCCTGCTGGAGGAAGGTGGTGATCGGTGGGCTTGGAGAGAGTGGCGGGGGGGGGGGGGTGGGGGAGTGGGGGTTTAAATAGATAGGGGGTTAGGGTTTGGGGTGAGGAGAGGGGGGTCTACGTGCATCTGTGCATGTGGAAAAAGAACAACAGGTCTGGTTCTTCTACTTTCAAACGTTTGACCCTTAATCTAAACGTCTGGACAGACATCTGACGGTTCATCCAGACATCTTAAACAACCCAAAAATGCCACTGGTCATTTCAACATAACAAACTTAAAGGAAGTTTTGTCCCCGAAACATGAGCCAAGTATGGTGTGGAAAAGTAGTGTAAAAGTGCATAACAAACTTAAAGAGGATTAAAGTAGATCTAAAAGGCGTACCCTCAAAAGCTTCGGGTACTGTTCTCACATCGCCGCCTCAAGCTTTCAAGTGCCCTCCTCATATCGCTGGCTTCTCCATAGGACTTTCACTAGTGATACCTACTTTCGTCTCAGACTTCGGACGGCTCGGTCTAGTATCTGTACTGGTCTCGCAGGATAGGTCAGGTTGTCTCTCACCTCGACGCTCTCGTGGCTCAAAATGTGGTTGGGATCGACGACGTACTTCCTGAGGTTGGACACGTGGAACACGTCGTGCACTCCAGAGAGCTGAGGAGGAAGGGTAAATCGGTAAGCAACGAGTCCAACCCTCTCAAAAACCTCAAAGGGTCCCACAAACCTTGGCGTAAGCATTCCTTTCACCCGAAAACATTGCAAGCCCTTCATGGGTGAAACATGGAGAAAGATGTGATCTCCAACCTCGAACTGTATCTCTCTACGCTTCCTGTCAGCGTAGCTCTTCTTCCTGCTCCTGACAGTGAGGAGTCACCTGTGAATCTGCTCTATCACCTCCTGATTCTACTGGATCAACTTGGGGCCAACCTCCCACTTGGTCCCCATCTCGACCCAACTCAAGAGTGCGGTACACCTCCGTCCGAACAGAGCCTCGTAAGGTGCCATGCCGATGCACCAATGATAGCAGTTATTGCATGCAAACTCTGTCAGAGGCAAATGCTCCTCCCAGGAGCCCTTCCAGTCTATTACACAAGTGCGTAGGAGGTTCTCGAGTGTCAGTATGGTGCGCTCTGACTACCCGTCGGTCTGGGGGTGATACGCGGTACTGAACCTCAAACAAGTCCATAATGCCTGCTGAAACTCTGCCTAGAACTGGGAAGTGAAACGAGTATCCCTCTCCACTAGAAGTCGCGTCATAAATCATGGTACATCTTTGTATTCCCGGGATGTATAGTGAAGTAGGATCCGTATTCCTCGGTTAGGAGCTCTCTCAACAACTCATCGTCTCTAGGAACGCATAGGCATCCCTTTATGAACAGTATCTCGTTTAAGAAGGAAAAGTCTCCTAGGTCTCCAGTCAGCATGCTGTCTCGCAGTGTTTGTAAGTACAGATCGACCATCTGTCCCGCAATGATGCGGTCTATTAGCTTTGATCATGCCTGTCGCATCACTGTCACTGCCCCGCAGTACCCCTGTGACTCCCGGGGTTGTCAACTACCCACCTCCTCCATGAGTCTCCAACTCTGTGCTTGCAAGCTAGCCAAGTGGGCGGGCGCCTTCCGGCTTAAGGCGTGAGCCACCACATTGACCTTCCCTGGGTGGTAGTTGATGCTGTTGTCGTAGTCCTTCAGGAGCTCTAATCAACGCCTCTGTCTCAGGTTGAGCTCCTTCTAGTCAAATAGGTGCCTGAGGCTCTTGTGATCAGTGAAGATCTCGAATGTCTCACCATACAAGTAGTGCCTCCATATCTTCAGCTCGAAGACAACTGCTGGCAGCTCTAAGTCATGGGTATGGTAATTATGCTAATGGGGCTTCAGTTGCTGCGAAGCATAAGTGACAACGTGACCCCTTTGCATGAGCACACCACCTAGCCCATGTAATGATGCGTCTGTGTAAACCATAAACCCGCCTCTATTGTCTAGAATGGTAAGTATAGGACCTGAAGTCAATCTCTCCTTCAACTCTTGAAAACACGCCTCGCACTCGTCGGTCCAGGAAAAGGACATGCCCTTCCGGGTCAGCTAAGTCATAGGATGCACGATCTGAGAGAACCCTCTAATAAACTGCCAATAGTAGCCTGCCAATCCCAGAAAACTGCATACCTCTATCACTGTGCGCGGTCTCTCCCACCTGAGCACAGCCTCAACCTTGGCTGGATCCACCGCCAATCCGTCTCTCGATATCACGTGGCCCAAGAAAGTCACATGTCTCAGCCAAAACTCATACTTGCTGTACTTGGCATACAGTCTACGTCGTCTCATGGTATCTAGAACCATACGTAAATGCTGTCCATGCTGTGCCTAATCCCGTGAGTAGACTAGGACATCGTCGATGAACACCACCACAAACTAGTCTAAGTACGGTCTGAAAACACGGTTCATCATGTCCATGAAAGCAGCGGGGGCGTTGGTCACCCAAATGGCATGACCAAGAACTCGTAGTGCTGTATTATGTATGGAAAGCTATCTTGGAGACGTAGGTATCCTTGATCCTGAACTGGTGGTAACCTGACCTCAGATCTATCTTAGAGAACACTGTGGCATCTCTCAATTGGTCAAAGAGATCGTTGATATGAGGCAGCGGGTACTTGTTCTTAACGGTGACCCAATTCAGCTGTCGGTAGTCGACATAAAGCTGCAAGGTACCGTCCTTCTTCACGAACAACACGTGGGCTCCCCATGGGGATGCACTGGGCCTTACAAAGCCCTTCTCCAACAGGTCCTGTAATTGTGACTTGAGCTCTCGCAACTCAAGTGGCACCATCCTGTACAGTGCAGTAGAAATGGGGCTGGTCCCCGGTACTAGTGAGATCTCAAACTCGATCTCACGCTCAGGCGGTAGTCATGGCAAATCCTCTGGAAAAACGTCGGGGTACTCTCATACCACTGGAATACTCTGAAAGTCGGCCACGGGGCTAGGCTCTGGTACAACAAAAGCCAAGAAGACTTCACACCCCTGGCCCAAAAGATTCGCTGCCCGAAGTGCGGAGATGCACCTAAAACCTCTGTCCACCTGCTGGCCGTGAAACTCAAAGGGACGCAACTTTGGTACGGAGAGGATGATCTTCCTCCCAAAACAATCTTCCAAAGCGTGATAGGCAGATAGCCAGTCCATCCCTAGAATCACGCCAAAGTCCTCCATCGGTATCACAATCAGGTCGGCAAGAAGACTGTGTCCCCCTATAGCGACCTCGCAGTCTGTAAAGACCTCCTCTGCTACGAACAACTGGCTACCTAGCCCTTTAATCAGGAGCGAAACCTCTAACAGTGCACTGCTTGGTCCCAAATTGACGACAAAACTCGAGTAGACAAAGGAATGTACGGCACTAGAATCAAAAGGAAAATAGACTAATCTGCCAGAAACAGTAACCATACCTGCCACCAGAGAACCTGAAGCCCTGGCATCTCTGTGTGTTAGGGCATTGATGCGCCCCTCAGTCCAAGGTGTAGATGAAGCGGCCACGCTCTGGATCAGGCGGGCAGCAGCTGGCCGGTACCCTCCTCGTGACTGTTGTCCTACTCCACGTGCCTGGTGACCGCGACCGCCAGCTTGGCTTCCAACACTCGATGCGGGGAGCATCTGCTGTACTTTGGCTCTAGATGGGTAGTCCCTCTGGATGTGGCCCGGCTGGCCACACTGGTAGCAAAGAGGACCACGGCCTCCTCCCTCAGTCGGTCTCTACTGGTGGTTGGGTAGGGGTCTAGTGCTGGCAGCTGGTCCTTGTCTGGGCCTCCCAAAGGCCACTGATGGCCCCACAGAACGAGACTGCTCTCCTTCGACCACCGTGTGCCTCCTCTCCCGATGACCCTGTGAGTAATTTGGTTAGTAGGGCCTCTTCCGTCTGAGGTCAGTGTCTCGCATGGCCGGGTTGGTCTTCTCATAAGTCATAGCTGCCTCAACCACACGGGAGAAAGTGGGTAACTTCAGGGGTTTCACATACCCTCAAATTGCAGGTCGAAGCCCCTCCATAAACCTCCATAGGCGCTCCTTCTCAGTAGACACAGCTGTCGGGGCGAAGCGTGACAGCTCCAAGAAACGCGTGCGGTACGTGCTATCTATCATCGCTCCCTGACGGAGAGTGTGGAACTCCCGCCTCCTCTGGTCTTACCAAGTCTACGGGAAGTACTGCTTGCAGAAGAGAGCCACGAACTGGTCCCACATCGGCTCTCTCCCCTCCTGGCCTCTGACTGCCAGATGTAAACATGTTTATATCACATAAACTGTCTATTTATGCATGTTCTTAAGCATAGAATTGCATCACATACTATAAATATTTCATAACATGCATCATCTTACATTTAGGTTGATCTGAATAAAATGTAGGTTAATTGTCTCCTTTTATGGCTAGGGATAGGGAAATTTGCTAATCGGGGCCTCGGATCGAAGATCCAACCATATGGATCTGATTAGGGCGATGATTGGAGTTCAACGACTCTAAGATCGCCCTGATCGGACATCCGTATCACCAGATAGAGATCGAGGAATCCTAAAGATCAAGGGCCAAGATGGTGTTAATCCAGACCTTAGATGACAAATCCAACCACACAGATGGGTTCGGATCGACGATCGTAGCCTAATGGTGCAAAAATCGGTCCAATCCGACATCAGTAGCACCATTTGCAATACTCAGAAGATGGACGGTCAAGATGGCACCACGTGACGCCATCTCAGCCACCCAACTAGCCGCAGCTCTTCTCTTCTTCAATCGCTCGACGCATCTACACTCTTTGATGCTCATCCAACGGTCGCACGCACTCGCGCACAAATTCAACCTTGTGCCTCAATCGCACGCGTAGTGCAGCAGTTAAGGCGCTATGTAGGAAGGAGGCGCGGGTTCGAGTCGCAAGCGCAACGCCCCTCCTTGTGTGCGGGCGTGCTATCACAACCGTGCGATGGGCATCTAGTGGCGCGGATCAGCCGATAGCACCCATGCATGATTAGACGCGTAGCGCAAATGCCCGATCACACGCTGGCGCGCGGCGCTGGCGAGGGTGATTTAAGCCGTCCGATCTCTTGATCGAACGCCTAAGCGCGCGCGGTCGTGCGTAGGCGTTGAGGCTGCAAAGGAGAGGGGGCCCGCGTGCGGCGCATACACGTCTGCCACGTTCAGGCCTTTAGTGATCGATTTATCCATCACTAAAGCTCCTAAATTAATGTTTTTAATGTTGTAATGACCAAAATGCCCCCACTCCTTGCAACTATAAAAGGAGACCCCTACCATATGAATTTCTCATCCCTTCTTCTCTTCTCTCACCCCTTCCAAAGCTCTAAGAGCTTGTCCCACACCCGGGATGCTCCTCTAGAGTAGAAATCTTAATTTTTCAACCTTCGTCCCCCTTCGTGGAGCATCCTACAGCTGTCCACTCTCTGTATTCGAGAAGTGGATCCTATGACGATGATGACGTGCTGCTTCGTTCCCGTTCCTCCCACTTTGTCCTCCTTCCCACTCCGTTCCCTGTCTTCCAGGCGTTGTCCCGTCTGGCTCGTCCTCTAAGCGATTGTCGAGGAGGATATCTCTCTCTCCAATCTCTTTACTGCTTTCTAGAGTAGAATTTTCCTGCTTTCTAGTTGTAACAGTTTGCCGCTTTCTAGTCGTAATGAGTAGTGTAATGAACAATTTCTGACAATGAAATCCATGTTTATTCTACATCCCTTTTACTTTTATTTGTAATATTCTCTCTCTCTTCTATTTATTATTTGTTAAATAGATAGCTAGTTTTCGACCAGCTATTTTATTTTGTGACAAACAAAATAAAACGTATATTTTTAATCAAACGTCCGCTTCCTTATGTTCGACCCAGAACTTCTTTACGACTTTTCGGTATAAATTTTATTTGTTGAACGGATTTCTTTATGACTCGAACTATAACGATAGGTTTTCAAATCCAATTCTGATAGCGTAGTCATCTGCATTCAACATTTTGGCGCCGTTGTCGGGGAGGCGACGCTCTTTAATTCTTCGCATTTTCCAACTTACGAATCGTTTATCTCACTTTTCTCCTTTCTTATTATGATTGCAGGTACTTTTTTGAGATGAGCAAAAGCGGTATATTAGAGCAAAGTGCTGTTGAAGGTTCTGTAAGTTTACCCCCACCTCCCACCCATTAGATTTCGTTCCACCACATAATAACACAAACATAAATCAACCTAGGTGTTCTTATAAATGCAAAGGTTAGTTTTGATTGTTTGTTTGACACCAACACCCGCCTTACCCTCCGCATTTAAGGAGAAAAATAAAAGAAATCTCACATAGGTACACAACCTCATCTGATTTTCAAATTCAACCGGTAAGCCGATCTTTGGAACTGGTACACACACCCAAACACATAATTGAGTAGAAATTAGATTAGGTAATCACTTGTGTGCCTAATTAAGTGGTGCAATAGGCCGATTGTTTGAGTTGATTGGGCCGCACCACTTCAACTAAAATCAACTCAAGTTGCTACCACATAGGTTTAACTCTTAGGGATTTACCAGGCACTCAACATTCTTTTAAGCTTCAAAGGAAAACATCTTCGCCCATACTTTCAAAACTTGGTGTGCCAACGAAACTTGATTTAAAATACCTAAAGTTGAATCCTAAAAGCTACTAAGCAAGATTTGAACCCTAAAATTCACCGCATCAAAAATAATCTTGCTTGAAAACCACTGGTTGTGTATGCACATACACATCAATCAATCATTAAGGGCACAACCCAGATAAAGGGCCCATCACATTCCAAAGCACATTCAAACCTAACCCTAAAAAAAACAGAGTTGACGTTGGCCTTAAGGATTCGACTCCCTCTTCGGAGCCTAGAATGAGATTATTTTCGATTAATCTATTTCTACTATTCAATCTAATGTCTAGCTAGGAGAGCAGAATCAAACAATCGCGATTGGGGGATACACTAGGAACCGGAGGCACAAGCCAAAGGAAGAACCTTCTCCCCAGTCCCTCCCTCTAACTGGTTGGATTGAACAGACAGAAGTAGATCAAATCGTTTCTTTATCTCAAGACGGGTTCTGGGAGTCTGTAGGTCATTAGGCTAGCCCACTTAAGGACAGGTTTGATTGTTTGTATTTTAGGGTGCCTTTCTTTCTCCCATCTATCATGAATCTTTTCACATTTCATACGCATTCCTACTCTTTCCCTCCTGTTATGACTTATCATCAACATGACGATTATCCTGGCTCGTACTGTAATCAACCATCTCTTAGTTGGGATAACTCGGATTGGAGATACAGTTCTGGACCTCCGTGTTCAGGGTCAAACCTTGAACACCATAATTGCAATTTCTATCCTTCTTTGAGCCACATCGATTATAGATCGCCACCCTTTCATGGACAACCAAATATGATCTACAATCAAGAAGGATACACTGGTCCTTACCCATCCTCTGAATACATTGCCTTTAGGTTATCACCACCTTTTGAACAATCCAAAATGATCTATTATCAGCAAGGGTATCACGAATCTCAATTCGTTAACTCCTCTACATTGATCCCAAACCCACCCAACCCTGAACCAAGTCATTTGGTTCAGGTTAACCAGGTTCAAGATAAGGTTTTGGCTAACTTGAGGAATACTATACAATCTTTAGAAGTTCAGCCAATACCTTGCACTGAAGAATTGGAGCCCCTGATTGAAATGATTGATGATATGAACAAGTATTTGTTGGATTGGCTCTAGGATGTTAAAAATAAGAACCCGAGTGAGTTTCTACTTGGGAAGTTATCGAAATTGAGAATGAGATTTGTGGTTGCTGTAGTTCAATCTTAGGATGATTCCCAGGATGAACCCTCTTCAAGAGAGCCAATGTTAGAACCTGCTCAAGCACCTGTTGGGGGAACACGTGTTACGAGGCTGACTAGATTGATTTAGAGCAACCAATTAAGGATGAACTGATTTCTTCACCTGAGATCCCCGAGCCGAGGTACGAGAAAATATATGTCTCCATGGATCAGAAAGTGATGGATGATTTTGGGACGTACATTAATACGGATTTAGATTTCTTTGAGTCTGAGAGTGAAGAATCAATTTGCGAAGTCTCACATGAGTTTACAGAACACGATTTCTGTGAGACAACTGGGCCTGAGGAATCCGATAGATCATATGATGGCCCAATAACTGAGGAAACTGATCTTATTGGGGTTCACATGACGAATTCAGAATCACATTTTCTGAAGGATTCAATTCAATGCCCCGATTATCAGGTACACCCCATTGAGCTTACTGACGATTCTATTTTTGAGATAATTAGACCCAAGTCAATTCTGATTTAGTCACATCTTTTAGAATTGGAAATTTCAGACGAGGTGATTAATACACAAGAGGTCCTAGAATTTGACATTCTAAATGAGGAGGATAGAAGTTGGGAAATTTTGATTTGGGAAGTAAACTCCGGAGGAAGTAGAAGACCGAGTTTAAGGGTTCCAATTAAGCTGAAACCATCAAACCAGGACCCTTACGACATTTGTTCTGAGGATGACCAACCCAAGCACACATACATTGATTATTCTTTCGAGCTTGATTTCTCTGTAACCCGACTTTTTAGTCTTGGGTTGCATCCTCATAAATCACAGGCCTGACCCCGCTTGCATACTGATTTTAGGTTTTGGGTAATTTTTATCCAGAGCCTTAGATATTCTGGACCATGGGGTATAGGTCTGCATCATAATCTGGTCCACATCTGTGGACATCTGCTGGCAGGTCTTAGGTTGCTACTTTTTATTCTGATTTTGACCTGCACCCGTGAATTCTTTATTTCTCTTCTTTGTATAGTGTGCCTAGCAGAAGGCACTAAGTTCAGCACGTATATAGTTTCTATTTATCTAGGAGCGGACCCGTTATTCACGTAATTCTGGTTCTTTCTACTCTACTCCACTTTGTTTCATGTCTTTTTAATATAATGACATTGCATTAAATAGGCATGAGGGGGTGGATATTCATCTCTGAATTAGTTCGTTAGCTCCGTAGATTCATTTTATTTTCTTTTCATTTATATTATAAAAAAAATTACGGAATTAGGAAAGAGAACTTGGGCTTTAGAGAATTTTCAATCTTAGGAAATAAAACTATATGATTTGAACACGAAGATCCTTCAGGTCTTTGGACTTAATCAGCCTGGGTATCCGCTAAAATGTGGGTTTGTTTATCGAGTCCTCGCTATCCTGAATTCTATTTCTAATTTGATTAAATAAGTTTAGGTGATAAGTACACGACTTATCAACTCGCCCTCTGATTTAAGGGAACTTTAAGTCTAAGCATCTACACACTATTCGTCACTGACTCATTATTCGGTGGTCTTAGCAAAAATTGGGTAGCTGATAAAGCTTCTAGGGTGATATGGCTGATAAGTTATCATGGGTAACAGCCTATAGGTAGGTTGTCCAGAGCCTAGTCACTAGACTACTCTCTTTTTGCTTGCTTTAGGTAAATCTTAGATCAGGGAAGCCACCTACTTAAAATGAAAAAAAATAAAGTTCAAAAAGAAAAGAAAAAGAAAAGAAAAGGAGAAAAGAAAGGAAAAGAAACTAAAAGAAATAAGCCACACTTCGCCGCACGAGTATGACTGGCAAGTTGTCGGTGGTAACAGCTCATTGACCGGTTGTCCAAAATCCAACTCAAGAAATGCACTAAAAATTCCAAAAACACTTAGGAAGAAGCGGAGAAGTAGAATAAGCCGGGGAGATATACACTAGATTCACCCTTGTGTTGATCCCATATAAAAAATAAAAGTAGGGAGAAAGCTACCGGTCGTATAAATACACCTTTAGGAAGATTTCTTTTTAAGGTCACCTAGAGGCATAGAAACCCGAAGTCTGTTCTGATTACCAATCAACGAGTCTATCACTTTCACAAAAAGATGCTTAGAACTTAGGGTTCTTATCGAGTCTTAGGTGGGTTGAGTGGCTGTAGAAAGCCGCTCTGTAACCCTGAACTCAAAAATCCAAAAAATTTAGAAAAGAAGAAAAAGAGAAAAAGAGATCCCCCTTTGAATATGGCGAGAACTTGAGGCAGTCTTCATTTTGGCAGATACCCGAGTGCTGTTGTGTCTTTGTAGTTCAGGTCCTAGTTGAAAATAACTATTGCCCAAGAAATCTGACTTAATTCTCTTATAAATAGCATATAGTTTTGCTAGGGACTAGCAAAAGATAGGCATGGGGGTCTGATGTAAACATTTTTATATCACATAAATTGTCTATTTCTGCGTGTTCATAAGAATAGAATTGCATCACATACTATAAATATTGCATAACATGTATCATCTGACATTTAGGTTAGTTTGAATAAAATGTAGGTTAATTGTCTCCTTTTATGGCCAAGGATAGGGAAACTTGTTAATCAGGGCATCGGATCGAAGATCCAACCGTATGGATTTGATTAGGGCAACGATTGGAGTTCAACGACTCCAAGATCGCCTTGATTGGACATCCGTATCACCAGATAGAGATTGAGGAACCCTAAAGATCAAGTGCCAAGATTGTGTTAATTTGGACCTCAGATGACAAATCCGACCGCACGGATAGGTTCGGATCGACGATCGAAGCCTAATGGTGCAAAAATCGGTCGTATCCGACATCCGTAGCACCATTTGCAACACTCAGAAGATGGACGACCAAGATGGTGCCACGTGGCCCCATCTCAGCCGCCCAACAGCCCCATCTCTTCTCTTCTTCAACCAGTCGACGCATCTACACCGTTGGATGCTCATCCAACGGTCGCACGCACACGCACACAAATTCATCCACGTGCCTCAACTGCACGCATAGCATAGTGGTTAAGGTGCTGCGTAGGCGGGAGGCACGAGTTCGAGTTGCAAGCTCAGCGCCCCTCCTCGCATGCGGGCGCGCTATCACAGCCATGCGAGGGGCATCCAACGGTGCGAATCAGCCGATAGCGCCCACAGACGATTAGACGTGTAGTGCAAACACCCGATCGCATGTGGGCGCGCGGCACTGGTGAGGGTGGTTTAAGTCGTCCGATCTCTTGATCGGACGGCTGAGCGCGCGCGGTCATGCATAGGCATTGAGGCAGCGAAGGCGAGGGGGGGCGCGTGCAGGGTGCGCACATCGACCATGTTCAGGCCTTTATTGACAGATTTATCCGTCACTAAGGTCCTAAATTAATGTTTTTAATGTTGTAATGACCGAAATGCCCCTACTCCTTGCAACTATAAAGGGAGACCCCTACCATATGAATTTCTCATCCCTTTTTCTCTTCTCTCACTCCTTCCAAGGCTCTAAGAGCTTGTCCCACACCCGTGATGCTCGTCTAGAGTAGAAATCTTAATTTTTCCACCTTCGTCTCCCTTCGTGGAGCATCCTATGGTTGTCCTCTCTCTGCATTCGAGAAGTGGATCCCACGACAACGACGACGTGCTGCTTCGTTCCTATTCCTCTCACTTCGTCCTCCTTCTTCCTACTCCATTCCCCGTCTTTCAGGCGTCATCCCATCCAGCTCGTCCTCCAAGCGATCGTCGAGGAGGATATCTCTTTCTCCATTCTCTTTACTGCTTTCTAGTTGTAACAGTTTTTCGCTTTCTAGTCGTAATGAGTAGTATAATGAACAATTTCTGACAATGAAATACATGTTTATTCTACATCCCTTTTGCTTTTATTTGTAATATTCTCTCTCTCTCTTCTATTTATTATTTGTTAAATAGATAGCTAGTTTTCGACTAGCTATTTTGTTTTGAGACAAGCAAAAAAATAGGTATTTTTAATTAAATGTCCGCCTCCCTATGTTCGACCCAGAACTTCTTTATGACTTTTCGGTATAAATTTAATTTGTTGAACGGATTTCTTCACGACTCGAACTATAACGACAGGTTTTCAAATCCAATTCCGATAGCGTAGTCATCTGCCATTCATCACTACCCTCCACCACTTGTAGGCTGTGCTCTCCAGCTGGTATGTGGCAAAGGACATGCAGCACTTTACAGGAGGGCAGAGGGTGTCGAACACCTTCTCTATCTGCTCTAGCCAGTCCTCTACCTTAGACGGGCTCTCATCCTCCTTGAAGGAGGGGGGCTTCAGCTTTCGAAACTAGCCGAAAAGCTTGTGGTGGAGTAGCAATGGGGAGCAGGTATGCCTCCCGGTAAGGAGGGCTCGTGCTCAGAACTGTTTGAGGGTGGTGGGGGTGGTGGAGGATCACCCCCTCCCCCTCTAGCTCGTACGGCGCTGCGGCGGTTCCCCTACCCCACAAAGGACTCTCCCTCCACATCCTCAGGAAGGGGTGGCCAAGGAGGCTGCTGGAGCTCATCTCGTACGATATCTCAAATCATCTGGGTGAGATCCTAGGCCTGAATGCCAGGAAGGAGAGGTGGGTCGGCTGGTTCTTCAGGTTCGGCATGTCCGCCCCTCCGACCCCACCCACGGCTATGTTCGTGGCCTACCTCGGTAACTCCCTGATGAGGCATTTCCTACAAGGAGACAAAGGAAAAAGAGTACAAATTGTCGATGATAACAGATTACATCAAGAGATAAGACTCAAAGCGACGATCAAAGCGATACGTTGTGATGGTTATCCTAGTTACATGCATGTGGGTGACCAGTTTTCAAACCAATTGGCTCATTTCTTGGGACGACCTTGCTCTGATATCATCTTGTTACGACCCGATCCCAGATCCCTACAGGACCTGAGACCGGCCCGCCTCGACTAATCCCAAGACCTAGTCGTCCAACGAGAAATAACCAAAAGCAGGAAAAAAAATAACATCCACACTTGCAATGTAACTAAGCAGAAAGAAAACAAGAGACAGTAAAAGAAGCAGAGCGAATAGTCTATCAAAGTTACAGGCCATTACAACTACGATAGAGAAAAGTACAGCGGAAAAGTAACGGAAACAGTACTACATAGAACAAAATACTTACTACTACAATAGGAGCTAAGGAAAACAGTAAGAATTGCAGCTAAGGTTGGGCTCGACTGGGCCCAGCTTCCTCTGCAGTCGGTGGTGCTAGCTGCTCAACTCCCTAACCTAAAAAAGGTTATAAAATTTTCGGAGTCAGCGAACGCTAAGTAGAGTGGTAATTTAGCCATTTACATGTAATTAAGATAAGCAATTAATTTATGTAATTAAACAACTATCCATTTTCATTTAGTTTAACCAAGTACTTCTAATTTGTTATTCCTTTATTCACTTAGATCATTTCTTGATCTGGCCTGTTCCACACGGGAACGATCTTGATTGCAATCTTTTCCATGATGTAAGAGGTACACATGGTGCTCTCCTGGCCAGGAGAGTCCCCCGTGGTAATCCTACACCCAGTCAACCAGCCCGAGGTCACGGTTACGACATAGCGGGGACTACGGCACGCGTGATAAACACAGGGGTAGATATCCCGCATTGGTACATGGTCAGTTATTTCCACTAGCGGGTATGCCTAAAGGTACAGCATGGAACAGTACAGGGCCTTGCCCTCTCAGAACGGAATAGAACAGGGGTCTCGCCCCTCCATAGTCCGCGTACTCTTGTCCGACTATCCCAGTTTGCCTAGTGGGACTAACAAGAGTCGGTGTAGGGCAGCTAGTCCTAACCTAGGGCCCCCTGGGGCGGCTAGCTTCCTGGCTACACTAAGTATCTCACCTCAGTACCACGTACACGAGGACCAAACTGAGTTGGTGTAAAGTGTCTAGGCTTGACCCCGGGGCTCATCCCAACGGGCAACTAGTACCCCTCTACACAAAAGGGACAGTGGCTCTCCTTAGTACCGCGTACACAAGAGCCAGCTCACTTCCCATCCACAGGAGTTTTCCTCCTAATTCCCTGTAGGGTTCATGCTGGTATTCCTTTTGTTTCATATTCCAAACTTTCAGATTTCTTTATTTACATTTCCGTTTCCATTCTTTAAAAAAAGCAGCTCGTGATTTTCTACTGACAAGGCATCATATTAAGTATCCAGTACATTTGAAGTTTTATAGGCATCTCAATAAGCAGTGTAGCTCAATCACACTCATTTGTTCCTGCCCTAGGGTCCATTCTCATCCTAGGTTTCTACATGTATCTCAAGTATACAGTATAGCTCAACCATATTCATCTGTTCCTACCCTAGGGTTCATTCTCATCCTAGGGTTCATTCAAGTTATTCTAAGCATGCAGTTCAATTATTTACATCATAATATTAATGTAAACCAGTCTACCGGCAAATATGGGAGGAATGGGGGCTCGGATCGCAGAACCCGTCGCCTCCACGGCTCCCCCGTACTCGACTGGCTAGAGACCTATACAATTGACAAACCACATTAAACAAGTCCAAAATTGTATACAAGTAACACTAACTCGTAGAGAAGCTCAAGCGAAAAACAACGGTACTTCATTTGCAGAAATCCGATTCTGTTTGGGTCCTAAACGAGTCAAAAACACTCACACTATCCAAAATCAGACGTCTGGGTATAATCCCAGATGTCTTAAAAGATGTTAACACTTACCCTGGGTTCCCTGCAGTTACCTCAGACATCCGGACCCCTCCATGATCGTCTGAGGTGAGTTCCAGACGTCGAACTCTTCTTGCTGTCGTTTGGAGGTACGGTCAAACATCTGGCGATGTGTACAGATGTCCAAAAGTACCTCGAAGGGCGCACCCCGTGCCTTTCCACCGGCCTGCCCCCTATGTACGTATGCACAGACCTTAGAAAAGGTCGGACAATATCCCTGCGGTGAGGCCTGCATGGCCGTAACCGCACAAAAACAAGTACCTTAGCACAGTGCGTGCTTTCAGATGTTTGGCTTCAGCTCCAGACATCCTTCAGCTACTTCAGACGTCTGATACTTGAAAATATCCAGTACATAAAACCTCCACGAGTTTCTCCTTCTCACGAAACCCCTTCGCATTGCCCACAACTGCTACGTCGGCAGCTCCAGGAGGCTGCGAAGCTCACCTTCGCGAGCTCCTCCTCCTCGGGCATGAGCTCCTTCGAGCTCCTATCACGCTCTCGCGGCTCCCTCGCAAGCTCCTCCTCTCGAGCTCTCCTCTACTCCTCCCCTGCGTCCTGTCTCTCTCTCTTCTTCCTCTCCACTGGCTGCGCTGGAAGGTAAGGGTGGAAGGTGGCGACCAGTTGGAGGAAGGTAGGAAGGTGGTGATTAGTGGGGATGGAGAGAGTGGCGTGGGGGGGGGGGGGGAGTGGGGGTTTAAATAGATAGAGGGTTAGGGTTTGGGGTGAGAAGAGGGGGGTCTGCATGCATCTGTGCGCACGGAAAAAGAACAGCAGGTCCGGTTCTTCTACTTTCAGACATTTGACCCTTCATCCAGACGTCTGGACAGATGTCTGTCGGCTCATCCAGACATCTTAAACAACCCAAAAATGCCACTGGTCATTTCATCAGCCGCTGGCTAAGGATTCAAAGGTCCCATTCTTCTGTTAGATTAGGATTTTAATTGCTTTCTAGATTAGTTGTCGATTCTGTTAGTGTAGTGTAGACTAATTATATGTAGTTTCGATACCAAATTGTGTGCTGAATGATGTTTAGATTAGAATAGTTAGCCTAGGAGTAATTGCGCCCTCTCTGACCAATCCAGATCAGAGAGGTGTTTTCACCTCATTTTGTACGAGTCATACAACTCCCCATTACTCTAAACCACTATCGCATTCTACTGATTTCCTTTGCATTTTAATCACCGTTCACCCCTTCATCATGGTCGAATTCAGATCTGGAAGTTTTAGCTTCTAGATTTGAATTCACACCTAAAATCCACCTGGGGGTCTCCCACACATTCCATAAATCCACAAAAAACCCCTGATCTGATTTGAGTTGAATCAATTTGAGCATTTACATTAGATTCATTATTTTTGCTGATTTGAGATTTATTTGATTGAAATCAAGGTTGATCTGATTTGAATGAGCAAGTTGAGTCTTACTATGTTCCATTGAGTTGATTGAGATGGATTTAAGCAGTTTGGATTGGATTTTAATCATCAAATGTGCTTACACCCAATCTCCCTTTGAGTCACTGTTTTCAAATGGAGTATAAGATGCTAAAGCTGAGGATGATCAGTCTTATTGATTTGATGCTTTAGCACTATTTTGAATCTGATTCTATCATTAAATTGGTTTTTGAATGAGTTAACACAACAAATCAAGGTTTTAGGATTTCTCTGTTGTGAGTTTGGAATGAATGATCTGGTTCTACACAATTTCATCTTTATTTTGAGATTTCTAAGAACCTAATTTTCAGAGTTTCAAAGTGTAACATTTCTTGTGATTTCAACACATGGATTTTATTTAGAGCTAAAATTTTAAGATGGATAAATTAATAGGACCGATCTGAGAGTATCAGTCTAACATTGAGGTAAACTTAAGCATCAAATTAGTTCTATGTGATTTGATTAGATCCACTGCAGTAGCTTCTAGCTACTGAATTTTTGGTTGAGCAGCAGTTGACACAGTAACAATAGTAGTAGCATTTGTGTTTTTAAGCCGTCTGAGTAGAAGCTCCAATGTCTAATCTAAAGCGCAGTAGCAGTAGCTGCAAAATTTGAATAGCAATAGTTGTTGTGGTTTGTCTTGAGTTGGAATAAAAAACTTTTAGCTGGGTGATGGGAACACCATCATGAGTCATAACTAGCTCATTTTGACCCAATTTAGTCAATAAATGCTCCTACATAAATGTTAGAGAGTCACAAGTCATTGCATAATCATTCTGAAAGAAAAATAAGAAACTAGGTTTAAAACTGCAATTTTACTAGCTTATCATGAATGTAGTACAACCACGGATTTTCTTAGGGGTTGAATGAAGGTCAATTAGTCTTAAAAAGATAACAAGTGGGTTAGAACAATCAGAAAAGGGTTTACATGTGTTTTGAGAATTAAATGACTTTTGAAACACTAAAAATAGACCCGCTTAATTAGCTGAGGTTCTGATTAGGTTAAAATTCACCTAAGCCCTCTAAAATTCATATAAAAATATTCTCCAGGATTTAGAACTTTCAATTTGACTATCAGAACTCGTTTTGACCCAAAACAGAACCACAGACAGAATTTGCCCTAATTTGGGTTTTTGCAAAAATTATCAGTAAAACATGATCAAAACCAAAATCCAACCTCACCATTATATTACTTAGGTCCAAATTAGGTTTGTATCAAAATTTGGACCCAAGATGAGTTTGTCTTGACCTAGTTTGCAATTCGGTCCTGTCTAATTACATTTTTGCCCTTAACTTTCAAAATCCTTTCAAACAGGCCCTTAACTTTTCCATCATTCTCACAATAGGTCCTTCCGCCATTATCGTAGAGGAATCCTTCTCTGGCGACCTTTGATTGAAGAGAACTCTGTTCAATCAATCCAATCAAAAATTGGAAGGGAGATTCTTTGAGGAGTTCTCTTCCTTCTGAATTCGTCCATGAGCTCCATAGCCTTCTCAATCTCTCATGCGAACGCATGAGAGATACGGGTATCTTTCAAAATCCTACTCCGGTGAGCATTCCTAGCTTGGACGCTTGGCTTCTAAGCTCAAAACTCTCTTTAAAGCCCTATATAAGGACTTTCAGACCTCGCCAAGTCCCTCAGACTCGTTTTTGGCCATAGTTACCCCATGCTCTTCCCTCCTCTCCGACCGAAAAACTCCGCGAGCTCCGACGATATCCTTGACCTCCTTCCTCGTCCGTTCTCACAAAACCAGCAACGGATTCCTCATCCTCAGATTCCTCCGCGTGCCGCAATACCAGTGGCCATCCCCTTCCACGTCTTCATCGTCGCTCCTTCCTACCGAAGAAATCCATCTTCCCTGATGCCGGCCAAACCAGTCGGTGCCGTCCTTCCCCTTTTCATCCACTTAGAATAGGTAGTTAGGTCTCTTTAGGTTCCTAGGTTAATTTCCTACCCAAAAACACCAAAAATATCCCCTCGACGCACCTGTTCACCTTCATCCTCTCCACCTCCGGTCGCCGTCCGACGAGGTCATCCACTAGCTACACAACTCCATCCACCTCGCTGACACTCCGAAAAGCTCCACCACTCATTCCCGCACAAAACCCCTCTCCTATTTCATCCTATTGACCTCTCACAAACGCCACCGAACAAACCCATCACCGGCCTCCATCCTTGACTCCATCCAACCACCACGCACCTTCAACTCCACGAAACCACCGCCATTACATTCGCCAACGTCTGGTGAATCTTCTAAGGTGTTTTGTTGCGGTTGAAAGGCCTTATTTGTTTGTTTCAGGTGTTAGGTCGAAGCTCCGCCGCTGTCACCTTCTCCAGCCTTGTTCTTCGAGCTTCAGGACATGCAAGCCCCATGCATCGCCTCCAGGTGGTGCGGAACCAATAGCGCTAGACTCCCAGGTCTTTGATTGGGAGTGTGAACCCCAGTAGCTACGTTAACCAGACACATCTTCTTCAGCGAGCTGTAGCAGGCGTGCACAAGGGAAAGGAGGGTGGGATAGTCCCACCTCGAAAGCGGTAAAGCCCCTGCGCCTACATAAATTGTAAAAGTGTTGGGGGCTATTTGCCTCCAAACACGAGGTGAGGTCCCTCTCACCCACACACGCCTCGTCCGTGATCTTTGCCCGCGGACTTGGCATGACCCGTTTACTTGCCTAGCCAAGCACTCCTCGGCTGCTACCCCACTGCAGGCAGCCCTGGATTCGGGTGCGCGTGTACCCGATAACCCAATATCTTGAGAAAAGGCCTTGAGAGGGTGGAGCCTAAGAGAGAGAGGGAAGGAGAGATTGCACGGGGGGGGGGGGGGGGGGGGGGGGGTAGGGGGGTTTTGCTACAGAGGACATTGGTTGACACTTAGCCAATTTGAGAAGTCCCCTGCCTCTGTGAGAAGAAGGAGAAGCAGAAGAAGAAGCAGAGAGAAAGAAGAGAAGGAAGAGATCTGCAAGAGCAAAGCAGAAAAAGAAGAAGGAAGAAGAAAGAAGAAGTAGAGAAAAAGAAGGAAGCAGAAGCAGAGAGAAAGAAGAGAAGGAAGAGAAGGAAGAGAGACGCAAGAGCAAAGTAGAAAAAGAAGGAAGAAGAAAGAAGAAGCAGAGAAAAAGGAGAAGGAAGCAGAAGCAGAAGAAGGAAGAAGAGAAAGAAGAAGACACAAAAGAGAGCCATTTAAGGCATCTAATCTCCAAGGGAGACGTCTGATTGCTACTATGCAGATATTTGGTCCTGATTACTATGGCATTATTGATTACTCTAGTTTACATATGACTACACTAAATAATTGGTGATCTAAATCACCATTATTTTGTTATAGATTTCTTTTTATCACATTGAATTCTTGTTATATTCATCATCTACATTGATTATCATTTTTGAGTAAGTTTATTTAGTTTAAATTCTTGTGCTCATTTGCATTATTTGAAGCGTACTGTGTGAATTCCTATTTGCTCCCTGTGTTCGACCTCGGAACCTTTTTCGAGTAATAAAATTTATTTGTTTAAACATTATTTTGGCTATACTGCAACGCGACATTCTTAAAACAGTGATCTAGCGTTCGAACACTGGATTTTTGAGGATTCTTTGTAGCTAACACATGTTTATGGTTAGAGCACTCACATACAAGTGTTCATGTACTTAGATTTAATTTTAATTGCTTGTAATCTTGTTTAAATCCACTGTCATCTACATGTTTGAGGTTCATACTATCCAATATGAAATTTGAGTGAAATTCAAGGTATAAATTATGTTTGAAAGCTCACACATCTTTCATGTGTCATGCTGGATATTTTTGAGTGCCTGAATACCTATTACAACCCTTTAGAATAGACTTTTAAGGCTTAGGTTCTTAGTTCTCAACTCTATTTAAGCCACATTTGGGCGAAATTGAAAATACATAAAAAATCTAAAAAAATTGTAAAAAAATAAAAGAAACCTATCTTGAGTAAGACCAGGTATTTGTCTAAGTGTTTGCCAAATTTCAAAGTATTCTAAATCCTTGCCTTGGTAGAACATACCAGCCGACGGTTCAGTCTACTTGATAATTTAATAAAGAACCTAGGAAGAAAAACACCAAAAAGAAACCTCTCTCCCTCATTTCACTCTTTCTCTCTCATCCCCTATCTCTACTTTACTTATAAAAACTATAAAAATATGAAAAACCCCTAAATACCCAAAAATACCCTATATACTATCTATATACTTGTATATATAAATTAAAACTAAGCTAAGTATATATATTGTATTATATGTACAAAATGTATATAATTAACTTATATCTGTATTCTATATATTAAATTAAATATTCAAAATGATTTATTTTTTATATAACTATATTGTATAATTATCTATTAATTTATATTAATTAAATGTATCATAACAAAAGTAATTATGTAAACCTATCTATATGTACACAATTGTACCTAACACTGTACATATGTATTTAACTATACAATATGAACTGTATAATACCTGTAAGTTAGTTTAATTAAATAATTACAGTAGGTAATTAAGTAATTAGTTTAATTAGGTAATTTATTAACTTAAAATAAAATAAATTAGTAATTTAATCTAATACTAAAGTAAGTTATAATGTACACTTGTATAAGAATATATTAAGTATTTTCAACCTATTTATACTATATTTATAGTGTACTATAGTATTTATAGATTATTTATATGTAAAATCATCTAAAACGTGTATTTAAATATGAATAAATTAGAATAAAGTTGCTAAAATAGATTCAAAATCTATAATAAATAATTTACTATGTACATTAACATTGTATAAAGTCAATTGTACGATTAATTAACCAATTTGTACTTTAATTAAATAATTAACCTTTAAATTAATGTGTATAAATCCCTAATTTTAACTAATTTAATTATACATCTAAATAATTTATTTCTCTAAATTAACTATTTCATTATATAGCCCTATATAAGGGCATTTTAAAAATATAATTTATTTTAAAATTGGACTTAAATTGTGCCCTTAAATCGAGGGCCAAACCTTCTAAATCCACGAAATTCTAGACGCAACAAAGTGCCAATGCGGGTGCTAACAAGGTGCCACATCGTGTGGCGCGGGAGCAACGAAGCGGTATAAAATGCTTTCATCCGCTATGTTATTCAGTCGTCACAATGCTCGATGCAAACATTCCTTTACCCTCTCCCCTGATCCGAGCATGGCATATATGAATCTAATTTGTAAGCAGTGTTGGGCCAGGGGCCTTGCACTGTAGCTAAGCTTGTGTGGGCTTGTTATGGGTCCAAAAAATGGATAAAAATGCACCTAATATAATTGAGGACTGACCCAAAGTAGAGATTTGGTCCTGCCTAAAAGGGTACTATGTATCCTTCGAAATGGGTCGGCCTGCCTATTAAACAAAATTTTCATCTAAGTAAAAAATGGACATCTGTGAGAGAGAGGGGACATCCTAAATCGACTAAGTGTTAGAGGAGAAAAGAGAAGAGTGAGCTATGAAAAACTAAGTGTTCTGAGTGTTGCTTGTGTGTTTGAGAATATATATGTATATGTATGTAAATAGTATAAGTGTATAATATATATGTATATATATAATAAATTAAGTATGTATATATAATATGTACGTAGACATAGTTAATGTATATATATAAATATAATTAGAATAGTAGATTATGTTGTATATATATGTTGTTTAAGGATTTAGTGACAGTTATATGCGTCACTGTACATAGGTTTATATGTTAGTAAAAGTAATTCTTTTTGAGTTTTGTAATGTAAATATTTTACTAAGGCTATAGCGACTCATGTATATGTTACTGTATATGTAATATATGTTACTATAAATATTAGTATGTTAATATAATCCAGTATAGTAGATATTATTAGCTATTTTTGTACCTATACTTTTTTTTTAAAATCAAAACATGAGTTACTTTTATTCATCCCCCACTCCCTGAAGGCAAAAGAAAAGGATAAGGGGACTATACCAAAACCTACCCTTATAAGAGAAAGCAAAACGAAAGCAAAAAACCAGCCAAGACCCCCATAAATCAAAACATAAGGAAACTGCAGCTTGTCCAAAAAGATAGTGCCTCAAATATTGCGAGGAAGGTCAGAATATTGATAATTGCAGTAGGAAGTGGCATCCATATGCGCCAGATGGAGTTGTAGCTTATTCGCCTCAGCACATATGAAGTTGAGCAAATTAATGTGATGCCTAAACTACTAAAGCTTGAAATAATCCTTTCGAATGTTCCACGAAATAGGGATCTTCCCATTCCACCAGTTATATAACAATGAAGAATCCGTATCAATATGGAGAGTGGAATCACAAGGCAAAAGACTGATGGCATGGATGATAACATCGATAATAGCCTTCTCTTTAATACCCATATCAATCTTGCGAGATGCGCCAGTAACGAAGTCTTGTCTGGAATCACGAGCAACCCATCCAACCTTAAAGAAAGAGCCATTAGGGATCTCAGCAACATTAATTTTAATCTCGTCAATCGTGCGAACCCAAGTGACAACAAAAACCTTCGATTTAAAAGTACGAAGCCACGTGTGCATAGAAAAATTGGCCAAGTTGTGGTCTAGCACTATCTCCAATTTGTTCCAAGAGATATCATCATGTCTAAGCTTATTCCGGATCGACCAAACATTGAACCAAATGAATGTAATCAAACCTTTGCAATGACCATAGTTAGCATTGCGGTTAGGGGAGTTCATAATCTGAATGAAGGAGGCCGGATTAATAGGATCGAGAAGACTCTTCCTAAACACCCTGTTAGAAACCTACCTAACAAGATCGCTATGCATGAAAATGTGAACAATCGACTCCTGCTGGGGAGAATTACTACAACACGAACATTTGGAGACAAAAGGGATGCCAAGCTTACAAATGCTATCATCAGTAGGAATCTTGGAATGAAGGATCCTCCATGCGAGGAGACCCAAATGAAGAGGCACCTTAAGTTTCCAAAGCCCCTTAGCAACTCTATCAATAAGTGAAGATCTAAAGTGGGAAGCATAAGCAAAGGCCACAGTAAGGCACCCTGTAGAAGTAAGAGTCCAAATAGGTAGATCCTTATCACCATCCAAGTGTGTTAAAAGGACCTAACTCTTTACATTTTGAGGAATATAAGAAATCCCAGGGTGATCGTGACCGTTAGAAAGAACATTTCTGACCTGAATAGGAGGGGGTGAAATAGAATCAGGGAGATAAGTTCTCAGAGTCATGTCTCCTATCCAGGTATCAACCCAAAAGTCCATAGCCCCTTCATGAATTTCCCAACAAATAAAGTGCTTCATCACCTCATACGACTCCCTCATCTTCTTAATCCTAGATGGAACAAGAGCAAAATCGGAAAGGGACTTGCCATAAAGACATCTCATAAGGCTAGAGTAAGGAGAGTCCTGAAAGCAAGTACTCCATATTCTTTTCATTCTGAGGGCCTCTATAAAAAGGTCAAGCTTAAGAATCCCAAGGCCCCCATTGACCAAAGGTTTGGAAATATTCTTCCAAGAGAACCAATGGTGTTTGTTCTTTGGAGATGAAGATCCCAAAAAAGAATTAGCAAAGATAGACTCAAGTTTTTTGAGAATAGCCATGGGGACCTCCATAATGGAAAGGGTGTAGATGGGGATGGAGGAAAGGACATGCTTGATCAGCAATAGGCGAGAAGCCGAAGAGAGAAGGCTAGTTTTCCACCCCTCCACCTTAGATTGAATCTTCTCAATGATAGGATAGAAATAGGACATTTTCATGCACCCTGGAAAAATGGGACAGCCCAAATATGTAAACGGAAATGATCCTTGTTGGAAGCCAAAGATTTGGAGAATATGGGACATCCTGTCAGGGGGAAAATGTTTGCCCATATAGCAAAAGCTTTTAGTCAGGTTAATCCGCTGCCCAGTCGAGTCCTTGAAGTCTCGAAGGAAATCAGCAAGGTTGGAAATGATATAGAAACCCCCATTCAGAAAAAGCACCACATCATCAGCATATAGAAGAGCAAGCATGGCTTTAACAGCACGCTTAATTGAGTAAGGAAGGATCTTTTCCTGAAAGGCCAACCCTTTAAGCTTGCGAATAAATGGCTCCATGAAAAGGTCAAAAAGATACGGAGATAAAAGATCACCTTGACTAAGACCACTAGAAGGGTTGAAAAAGTTGGAGGAGATACCATCAATAAGGATAGAAGATTCTTGGCGCTCAATAAAGGCAGAAATCAGAGAAATCTCAGAGGGAGAGAATCCAAATTTGGATAGAATACGATAGAGGATCTCCCACTCTACTCTATCGTATGACTTTTGGAGATCAAGCTGAATGATCATGTTAGAGCCTTTTGTACCTATACTTAGGTATTATTTATATTACTTGTATATAATTAATATAGTATAATAGTAGCCAGTTTTTGTTGCCTGTTTGTTTTACATTTGTTTCAGGAATTGTTAGTGGATTCTTTTGTAAATAATTAACCAATTCTTTCATTCATTGATTCATTCATTCATTTTGTAAATAAATTAATATTTTTTGGGATAAATGAATATTTTTGGAATTAAAGAGTGATGTATATCAATAACTGTCTTCCAGTGATTAACCTGGAAATAAACCAGTAAAAATTGTAAATAAATAAATTTGACGTGACATCGGTTTACATTTGTGACACACATACTACAATAGAGACACGAAAAACTCCTTTTTAGTGCAACCAGGTGGCCGTACGTCACAGAACCTCGACGTAGCACCCCTACATCGCCACTGGTTATTGGGCTCTGTAAAATGCCCAAGAACGACCTCTCCCCATGCATGTTGCCGCCAACTACAGCAGAGAGACCGAGGGGGGAGGGAGTAAAATCGGTGGAAAGGGGGGGCTGATCGGCCTCAAGAGGCCGATCAGGGTCCAATTGTGGCACAGATCCTTGCTTCATAGAGAAGAGAAGGAGACCGGGGCCTGAACTTGGGAGGGGGAAAACTATGGACTCAAGTGGCAGTAGTATCCTCTTTTCTTTCTTTTGGAGTGGTAAAAAAATGTATTATTTTAAACACAGCCTAAAGCTAACCTAGCATACAAGGGGTAAATCCAATAGGTCCAAAGGACAATGAGCAAGATAGAACTTGCAATAAAGAAACCGAACCTTGAAGAGGCAATATAAGTGAAATCATTACATCAGAGACCCAGTAACAAGCATTGACAGTAGCAAATCAAAACGTAGTAATTGCAGGAGAGCCTATCGTCATTGTAGTCTACTCTGATTTTAGGGGAGCTTGCCACCGACCCATCACAAAAGATTGCTAATTGTAATGTGAGAGAGCTTCGACCTCACGTCTTTAGCAGAAGTTAAAGAAACCTTAAGAAAACTAAGGCCTTGTCCTTAAAGCCATGATCTCTAACCTTATAGAAGGCACCAAAGAAAGGCCATCAGGGCCTAATGGGAGGCCCTATTAGGCCAACAAGACCAAGGCCATCGGGTTACGGGGAAGCCAAGAGGCCATGGGTGGGGTAGGGGGCCTCAATGAGTCACAAAAAAGGGCTGCAAGGAAGCCAGACAGTCTTGTCAGAGGGGACTCCAGGTTGGTGAGGTTGGAGCCATGACGGAGGGCCAAGAAGGCCATGCAATAGGGGGAGTCGCAAGGACTCCCATGTAGTGGTAGGAGGTTAGGGAGGCTAACCAGCCCATACGAGAGATTGTGGTGAACAGATAGGAATAAGGCCACAAACGATGGCTAGGGGTGGGCTGACGTTAGAAGGGTAACATAGAAGCATAATTTAGGGAGATTGAAGGACAAGGGATAGCGGAGACATAATTTACTAATTAGGAATCTCATCTCCGATGATTAGTGAAGAGAGTTACAGGGTTTCAAATTCCATCTTATCCTCTTATTTCAAACACCATCCCTAAAGACTCCTAATATATCATATATGTATGGTTGGGTAGATGACAATCTTCAAAATTTTCAATTCTATCTTAGAGGCAGAGTTATTTTTTTTTGAAATTAAACATTAAATTTTGAAACAAAATAAATTTGAAATTTAGGTGTCCAAACAAAAAAATTTTGATGTCAATTTCTCCAACCAAATAACCTCTTAATGGCTACATGCAATGTGCTCTACACTTCCAAATTATGTTCTTATTACAATTTACAATTCATATATAGCAAATCTAATAATAATTCCATGAGTCAAATAACCAGCTTACCGAAATTTTTCATAATATCACCTTAAAATTTTAAAAGAAATAAAAAGATAATTTCTTTGATCAATTTGCAAAATAAATTGACCATAAAAGAAAAGAAGGAAAAAAAATCAAAATTGGCACATAAAGATTGACATTTGCAATTGAAGGTTGATCAGTTTTCAGAATAAGCTGTCCATCAAAGAAAAGAAGAAAAAAGAATTTAACATTAACAAATAAAAGTCAACAACCCCAATTGAAAGAAAAGATGGCCATCTTCTTGCTTCAACTTGGATCGGGAAGAGTGTATGGTGAGATGAGAGAGAGAGAACACGTCTACCCTGTTTACACGTCTGCTGATTTCATCCCTAAGGCTACGTTTGGCTGGGAAAAAACTCAAAGGTTATCCCTCGATCAAATCAAAGGATTACTACAGGAAGTCAAAGGAATTAATTGGAAAGCCAAAGGATACAACTTATTCCACTCTATCAATCAACGTTAACATCAAATTATACCAATACATTACATCAACATTAACATACATTAAAACATATGTATTCAAATACATTCGTTATATCATATCAACCAACTCGCATCTATATCATAATTTTAAAAAATTATCTACCAATATCACATCACATTACTAATCATTTTATCATATTACTTATTCTTACACAACTAAACACCTCACAACTTATCTCTATGATATTTTATCTCCATATAACCTTTATCCTCCTACTAAATATAACATAAATGAACGTCAACGATACGCATTACTACGCCTACCCTTAACATGAACCATTGAATCGTTATCTTTGAAATCTTGATTCAATATCTCTATGATATTTTATTTTAATATAACCTTTATTCTCTTATCAAATATAAAATAAATGAATATCAACGATACACATTAGTGCGCCTATCCTTAACATGATTCGTTAAAATATTATTTCTGAAATCCTGAATCTATTAGAATGATAGATCCTTAATTTGAGTTTCAACTAATTTAAAATATAGATTTGTGACCTATTTATCCATTCATCCGGATGAACATCAACATCATTTTTCATGCATGGTGTACGTGAATGAAATTTCCGTGCCAACCGATGTTCAACGACTTAAATGTTAAGGGGTGAACGCAAACAAATCCAAACAATAGCCACCGCAAGAAAAATGGATGACCGAACGCGCCATTAGTCCAAGCCCACGAATTTGACTTTGTCAAATGCCACAAAATTCCAACGGGATTAATTAAATCTCCCAACTACGAAAGGAGACTAAGTCTTGTAATCAAATTCGTTTACTTCTCGGATAATACAAAAAAAAGAAACCAAATCACTCAACTCCAAAGTAAATCATTTCGTGTATATCGAGTACATACACGACTCGTCTTTTATTAAAGAAAAAGACATGTTTTCGAATGACGTCATTGTATCCGAACAATGTCACGTCACCTGTGAATAGACTTACCAACCGATGTATATATATTATTGTCCGTCTAAAAACTCCACAATCGCATATATTTTATTTAATCACGCCTCTTCTGCCTATATTAATCACCCGTTAACCCTCAAGTGCATTTCCAATCACGAAGCAATGGCCTCTACCATCCTCCTCTCTTTTGCCCTCCTCTCCACTGTCCTCTCCCTCCTCTCTTATGTCGCAGCGCAAAACTGCGGCTGCGCGGAGGGGCTATGCTGTAGCCGCTACGGCTACTGCGGCTCGACCAGAGACTACTGTGGCGAAGGATGCCGGGAGGGGCCATGCGAGCGGAGCGCTCCGACGACGCCCAGCGGGGTGAACGTTGCCGACGTCGTCACCAATGACTTCTTCAATTCGATCGTCGGGCAGGCGACGGGGGACTGCCCCGGGAAGACCTTCTACAAGCGATCGGTGTTCCTCGACGTGCTGTCGGACTACTCGACCTTCGGCACCGTCGGTACCGCGGACGACTCCAAGAGGGAGATTGCCGCCTTCTTTGCCCATGTTACACACGAGACCGGGCGTAATTAAATTGCTTAATATTAATATCATCTAAAATTCCACACATAAAATATAAGCCATTCACGGAAAAGAATTGAAAAAAAAAATAGGGGTTGAATTTTTGTCTCGTTCTAAACATCTTTCTAATTTTACATAGTGTGATTTATTTAATTGGATGCATCGATCGTTGAAACCATATGCATGGTTTTATTATGCAGACATGTGCTACATCGAGGAGATCGACGGGGAGAGCAAGGACTACTGCGACGAGAACAACACAGAGTACCCGTGCGTGGAAGGGAAGGGGTACTACGGTCGTGGGCCGCTGCAGCTGTCGTGGAACTACAACTACGGGCCGGCGGGGGAGGCCATCGGCTTCGACGGGCTGAGCGCACCGGAAACCGTTGCGGAGGACGCGGCCGTTTCCTTCAAGGCAGCACTTTGGTACTGGATGCGCAACTGCCATACAGACATCACCTCCGGGAACGGCTTCGGCGCCACCATAACGGCCATCAACGGCGCGCTCGAGTGCAATGGCGCGAACCCCGACGCCGTCGCCGCCAGGGTGGGCTACTACCGGGACTACTGCCAGCAGTTTGGTGTGGATCCTGGCAGCAATGTTTCCTGTTGAGTCAACGTATACACATATACATGTATGATCGATCATGTGATACGTACGTGCATTAAACTATAAGAAAGTATCATTATTTGATGAGGCCGCGAGAGTGTGTTTGCATATATGTTTTTGCTCAGTCATGTATTATATAATTTTCATCCACCAATGAAATTGCGTGTGTTGTATAATTCTTGCTTCCATAATACCATAGATGGTTCCTTTGAAAAAAAGCAAGTTTAGATGTGGTAGGATGATAGCTTTGAGCATACTTCAAGCAATATATATATATATATATATATATATATATATATATATATATATATATATATATATAATCTTTTGAAGAATTGACAATCTCGTCAATCGTAAACTAACTTAGAAATTTTCACCCTACCTTTCTACGAAGAAAGAGGATTGATTTCACATATCCAAGAAGCCAAGGAAGACGAGTGGACCTAATCTGCGAGACACAAAATCTATCTATTGGTTGTAGATTATTAGGTCTATAGGCTCCGATTCACCCTTGGATTTTGATTCAGTAACAGGATGACACTTCAAGGAGTAACAAAATGGTATTAGAGAATAATTCCCGTTGGGTAGGAGGAAAGAACTATAGAGCTACTCAAGAGGTGGAGCCACCATTAGTGAGAACACTAGTAGGAAATATCCATCTAAAGTCCATATTTCTCAAATTACATTCAGTGTATATGGTGGGAAGAAAAGGATGAGAGGGAAATGATAACCGATGAGAAAATAGAGAAGAGATATCATTTCATATTTACCTTTGAGGTGGAGTCACCACTAGTAACAAGGCTAGTAGGAAAAGCTAGTCGCAACAATAACACAGTGACACCTTCAGCCATGTCAAAACAAGCGTTTCATTAGAACTATGTAAAACAAGTGAGGATATGTTTGCAATTTAGATTTCAAGAAAGTAGTTTAATGACTACGCTGTTAACATTTTGGCTTCCAAGCTTGCAGAGATCGCAAATGGTGATTGGCGGATTTTTATAAGAATTTCTGACTTTCCTCGTACACTCAAGGGTGCTCTCCAACTAGACATAATTCAATGCTCATATGTCTTATTCTGATTTTCTTTCTTTAGGGGGTCATTCTTTAGTGTACCAAGCCATAAGTCATGGCTCATGTTTTTGTTGTATTGACAGGTTTTGATTTGATTTCTCTATTTCTGTTTTGCCTCCTGGGAGTGAGGGATGAGTAATAGGGGCTCCTTTTCTTCAAAAAAAAAAGTAGTTTAATGACGGAGGAATGTGTTATCTCATGTTGCTTCCATGAAAAGTACCAAAAGTTGGTATGCAAAGATCTAAATAATTATGAGGGTGAGAGGAGGTGCGAGAGTTACGTGGAAAGAGAGATTAGCGTGCATGGAGATGGGTTGGGATCACGTGGTCGTGTCGGTATCTCGCCATGCATTCATGCAGCCAAGGGCGTGGGTTGGGGAGACGTGCATGGGTGGAGAGGAATCTGTAGTTTTCGTCCCTACCAGGAGGGGGTGACGTAATAATTGCGAAAATAAATATAAACAATCTCACAAAATACAATCGCAAAAAAGACACAAAGATTTTTAGGTGTAAACCCAAATCAGGTGAAAACCACCACCTAATCCTCTCGAGTTAGGATTTTCCGATCAACCAAGTTGATCAAAATCCACTAAACGAATCACTTTAAATGAGGGTGATTCAACCTCAATTACAATCACGCTACAAGTGCGAGGGTAGCGTTCCTCAACCCCTTCTCTCCAAGAGAAGGATTTTGTCCCACGAAGGAGACGGGAATTCGCAAAGCGAATACCCAGCCAAATAACAAAGATAAAACAAAAATCATATAGAGCCAACAAAGTGATTTTAAACCTAAGCTTCTATAGGAATTAAGAAACTCCCCTTTGCAAGGAGTGCATCAGCGACGCGGATGCGTGAACAACATGACTGCGCTACGTCGCTCTCGTGAACTACGGCGGAAGAGCAGGTGCGCAAAGCTTGATGCTCTCAAAATGAAGAATTAGAGCTTGGAGAGCAAGAGAGTCTTTTTGGACACAAAAGAGTGTGAAAGTGTGTAGCTAGGTGTCTCTTGGTGTGTGTTGGTGTGTAAAGGCTCCCCTCTATTTATAGAGGCCTTAGGAAGGCTTTGGAAGGCTTAGAAAAGCTTCCATAGCCGTTGGGTACAAAGCCCAAGTGAATCAACCCGAAATGAGGAACAATCATTGCACTGACAGGGTTATCAGACGTCTAATTCTGGCATCAGACGTCTGGAAGACCACTTTAAGACGTCTGATTTCAAGGTCAGACGTCTGATTTCGGGCGGGTTCCTTCCTGATTTGAATCAGATCTAAACAGGGTTCTTGTGCAAGTCCATCAGACGATATACAGGACGTCTGGAAACCTACTTTTTCTTAGGAATGGATTTGCAACGGCTAGAAAATCTCTGAGAAGAGATTTTCGGGTCAGGCGAGGCAAAACGGTCAATTATCAGACGTCTGGAAGGGCTTGAGGACGTCTGATAAGGCTCTAACGGTCATATCCTCGAGTATTTGTTAAGAAAGCCAACGGTCCACTAATTGGATGTCTGGCAAAGTCATCAGACGTCTCCTAAGACGTCTGGTCTAAGGTCTGGACGTCTGATTTTATCAGACAGAACTAACTTATCCAGCCTAAATGTTATCAGACGTCTGAATCAACAGTCAGACGTCAAAACACTTTATCAGACGTCTGATTTTGGAATTAGACGTCTGGAAACTCTGTTTGAACCCTACATTGGTTTTTTAAGTTCTCTATAGAAAACCTAAGTATCCTAGGGTTGTGCTGGTGTTCCTAGGACTACTGTTAGGGTACTTTGAGGCTCTTTAACATAATTTTCTAAAGAAATAAAGAGCAAGAAAATAAAGACAAAAGTACATGAAAGGAATAAACTGGAATTCTATCCTATTCTTCTTGTCCTTCCATCTTCAATCTATCGCTCCTCGCGAATCCCCTCTGTTCTCCATCAAGCTCCTCCAATCTGTCTCGGATGCGAGCTCGAATTCCGTCTAAACGCGTCTACATTTGCAATTGACTTGAAATCTAAGACTCCAAGTGCAAATGTTAAATAACATATGTTTTGTTATCATCAAAATAAATTATCGTGGTGCTCTAGCACCAACAATCTCCCCCTATTTGATGATGACAAAACCATAAATAAAAATGCAAAAAATCCTCCCCTTTTTTGACATTATCAAAAAGGTTTAATTGATTTCCTATAACTCCCCCTTAAAACATGCTCTTCTATAAATTTCTTTTAACAAAGGTAATGTCCTCCCCCTTTTTTTTCTTTTATAACAACAAGATAGCTATTATTTTTCTCCCCCTATCTAAAGGAAATTTAGCTACCTTATATCTTCCTTAAAAATTGACAATTAACTTATAATTTTTTGCTCCCGCTATCTAAAAGCTTATGATAAAACGATAGGGTAAATGGTTTTTACCTCACCTACCATGGCCAATAAAATGGCCCGAATGGTGGTGGTGGATGCCACATCGGATGGGGCTCCCATCCGTAGCTTGGAGGCCCGAGCATTGGCGTCGGTCTCCAGTCTGGCGGTCGACGTGCGGCGAGATCATTGTTTGTTCGCCATCTCGTCGGTCTTCTTGTTCTCCTCCTTAGTCTACTCCTTGGTTCTCTCAACTCGAGTTGACCAGCCTTGAGTTTGTAGGTCCAGTCCTTTGTGTTATAGTTATCCCTGAAACCTACAAAACAAGATTCCAATTTTTTTTTCGGTATCCAAGTGGGCTTGGATCCGGATCTGTTAGCGGGTCTCCTTGATGGAGATCCTTTCTCAATCTTAGGGCTATATAAATCATCTACTTTGTTGATTAATTTGTTAGAATTTTCCCTAAGACATGCAATTTCTTTTTCTATAATATGCATCTTAGTCTTTAAATCATATATTTCTAACTTTAAACTATCATTTTCCTCAATTAATTTATTATTTTTATTGATGAGGTTATGATTTTCTAATAATAGGTTATCATTTTTAGAACTAGCTTCTAGATCCTTAAGTTTATTTTCTAATCTTTCATTTTCACTTCTAAGAAAACTAAGATTCTTTTTAATGCTTTTATTTTCTATCTTAAGTGCTTTACTAACTTCAAATAGGTTATTAAAAGCTTCTTGTAAATCGAGATTTACCTCATTGTCGGAGTCGCTTCCGCTATCGCTGTCGCTATTGCTTCCTCTGGCCATGAAACCAAAGTAAGCGGTTTCTTCTTCTTTTTCTTCTTCTTCCTCCGAGCTCGAATCGTCCCAGGTGGCTTGGAACGCCTTCTTCTTAGATTTCTTCTCCTTTTCCTTCTTCTTCTCCTTTTTGAGAAGAGGGCACTCTGGTCGCAGATGCCCTTTCTCGTTGCAAAGGTAGCAACGTCTCGATCTCTCCTTCTTTGACTCCCTACACAACTTGGAAAACTTTTTAAGTAAAATTCTAAAGTCTTCATCGTCGGAACTTACCTCGCTATCCGACGCAACTTTGAAGGCGAGAGTCTTCTTCGGTTTAGGCTCCGGTGTATCCTTCTTCTTTTGCTTCAGCTTTGTCTCGTAGGCCATTAGATTGCCTAGGAGATCTTCCATGTTGAGCTCCTCTACTTCGTTTGCCTCCTCGATGGTGGTGACTTTCTGTTCCCATTCCGGTCCAAGGGAACGAAGAAGCTTCCCTTGAAGCTCCCCCTTGATGAAAGTCTTCCCTAAAGCTTTCAAGTTATTTACAATGAGAGTGAACCTAGTGTTCATCTCACTTAAAGATTCGTTAGATTTCATTGAAAAAGATTTAAATTCTTGAGAAAGTAAATTAATTTTAGAGGTTTTTACCTTAGAGGTACCTTTGTGAGTTACCTCAAGTGTGTGTCAAATCTCGTATGCGGTGGCGCATTGCGAGATTCTGTTGAACTCCTCCGAGCTGAGCGCGCAATACAACGCGTTCATTGTTTTCGCGTTGAGAGAGAGCTCCCGGATCTGCTGCTGCGAGTATCCTGCGGCGGGTTTTTGTGGAATGTCGAAGGGGGTCTCGCACATGGCCCAGATTGTGAAATCGGTGGCTTGAATCCATGTCTTCATCCGCAGCTTCCAGTAAGGGTAGTTGCTCCCGTCGAAGGACGGCGGACGAGTCGTAGACTGGCCCTCGGAAATCCTACCCGCCCCTCCATAGATCTTCTTGCTAGGTTGTTACGCCGAAACAGCAAGAACCTGCTCTGATACCAATTGTAGCTTTCGTCCCTACTAGGAGGGGGTGACGTAATAATTGCGGAAATAAATATAAACAATCTCACAAAATACAATCGCACAAAAGGCACAAAGATTTTTAGGTAGAAACCCAAACCGGGTAAAAACCACCACCTAACCCTCTCGAGTTAGGATTTTCCGATCAACCAAGTTGATCAAAATCCATTAAACGAATCACTTTAAACGAGGGTGATTCAACCTCAATTACAACCACGCTACAAGTGCGAGGGTAGCGCTCCTCAACCCCTTCTCTCCACGAGAAGGATTTTGTCCCACGAAGGAGACGGGAATTCGCAAAGCGAATACCCAACCAAATAACAAAGATAAAACAAAAATCCTATAGAACCAACAAAGTGATTTTAAACCTAAACTTCCATAGGAATTAAGAAACTCCCCTTTGCAAGGAGTGCGTCAGCGACGCGGATGCGTGAACAACACGACGGCGCTACGTCGCTCTCGTGAACTATGGCGGGAGAGCGGGTGCGCAAAGCTTGATACTCTCAAGATGAAGAATTAGAGCTTGGAGAGCAAGAGAGTCTTTTTGGACACAAAAGAGTGTGAAAGTGTGTAGCTAGGTGTCTCTTGGTGTGTTGGTGTGTAAAGGCTCCCCTCTATTTATAAAGACCTTAGGAAGGTTTTGGAAGGCTTAGAAAAGCTTCCATAACTGTTGGGTACAAAGCCCAAGTGAATCAACCCGAAATCAGGAACAATCATTGCACTGACAAGGTTATCAGACGTCTAATTCTGGCATTAGACGTCTGGAAGACCACTTTAAGACGTCTGATTTCAAGGTCCGACGTCTGATTTCGAGCGGGTTCCTTCCTGACTTGAATCAGATCTAAACAGGGTTCTTGTGCAAGTCCATCAGACAACATACAGGACGTCTGGCACTATGTCTGGACATCTGGAAACCTACTTTTTTGTGGGAATGGATTTGCAATGGCTAGAAAATCTCTGAGAAGAGATTTTCGGGTCAGTCGAGGCAAAACGGTCAATTATCAGACGTCTGGAAGGGCTTAAGGACGTTTGATAAGGCTCTAACGGTCATATCCTCAAGTGTTTGTTAAGAGAGCCAACGGTCCACTAATTGGACGTCTGGCAAAGTCATCAGGAGACGTCTGGTCTAAGGTCTGGACGTCTGATTTCATCAGACAGAACTAACTTGTCCAGCCTAAATGTTATTAGACGTCTGAATCAATAGTCAGACGTCTTAAAACACTTTATCAGACGTCTGATTTTGGAATTAGACGTCTAGAAACTCTGTTTGAACCCTACATTGATTTTCTAAATTCTCTACAGAAAACCTAAGTATCCTAGGGTTGTGCTGGTGTTCCTAGGACTACTGTTAGGGTACTTTGAGGCTTTTTAACATAATTTTCTAAGGAAATAAAGAGCAAGAAAATAAAGACAAAAGTACATGAAAGGAATAAAATGAAATTCTATCCTATTCTTCTTGTCCTTCCATCTTCAATCTTTCGCTCCTCGCGAATCCCCTCTGTTCTCCATCAAGCTCCTCCAATCCGTCCTGGATGCAAGCTCGAATTCCGTCTAAACACGTCTACATTTGCAATTGACCTGAAATCTAAGACTCCAAGTGCAAATGTTAAATAACATATGTTTTGTTATCATCAAAACAAATGATCATGGTGCTCTAGCACCAACAGAATCAACGCAGGTTGGGAAGGAGATTGAGGTCACGTGGGAGGGGGAATCGCGTTCTTGCATGGACTTGGTACTGGAGGGGTAATGGTATACATACCCATATATATACCCACTTTCTCACCCACTCTGACATGGCATGTGCCAACATGGAAATGAAAAAAAGTAAAATGCTAAATAAGCAACTGACAAACAACTGCAAACCAATGCAAGCTTCTTATCAAATCAAATTCAAAATTTAAATTTCACTCAATAAAAAGCATGGGACACCTCTTTCCTCCATTTCCCACCCTCCAACTCTCTCAACCAGCTTCCTCCAGCATACCCTCGTCGATCAGGCAATCGACCGCCGTGAGCGCGAAGGCAAGACCAACGAGAGGTACGACCATCCTGCTGACGTGATGCTCTTTTTGCAATTGTTGGTGGTGGTGCTCTTTCTGCAAGTGTCAGTGGTGATGCAACTTTTACAGATGCTGGTGGCGATGGAACTTTTGCAGCAGCTGCTGCCGATGCTCGTGGTGATGCACCTTCTTCAGATGCTGATGGTGATGCAGCTTCTGCAGGTCCTGCTGGCAGTGCACCTGTTGCATCTGCTTGTGGGGATGCAGCTTTTGGAAGTGTTGGTGGCACTGTAGCTGCTATCGAGGTACCTCCTGCCAAGGAGAAGAAAGAGGAAGAAAATGACGAGGATATAGGATTCTTGATCTTTGATTAACCTAGTTAACTCTATTTTTTTCCTCTGGTTAGAAGTTGGTGTTTGAATCAAAAGTACTACCATTGACATTGATGGTTGAGTATATTTTCCTTTCTTGTTATTGTTGTTTCTCCTTTTGCATATGTTCTTTAGATTTTCACTTTGATTTTGAAAAAGGCAATATGTGTGGCAATCTAGTGGTACGATTCACAATAGTTGATTCTTGCTGGTTATCCTAGCCTTCTTGAAAACCCTTGAGGGTAATTTGAAATTAGCAGTTGTTATTATATCTCTTTCGTAGCATATGCTACAGGTTACGAATAATTCTAAGCATTATACGGGGATCCTTCCTTTGTTGTGATAAGAGTTGGCATGAGAGAGTACAAGGGAAGATATTTAATGTGTAGCAGAAAGCGATTACATTGGGTACATGTTATCGAAGTATCTATCAATTACATTTTTGGGTGATCGAAATGGATGTTTCATGGATACGCCATTGAGTACCCCTTGGACATGGTAATTGAAAGGCAATTAAGCTATTTCTTGATGGTGCTTCTCAACCGTTGTATAAAAACAACATTTCCAAAAGTGCAAAATTAAAATTTGTTCCGGGAAAAACACTATCACTCAATATTCCTAATAGGTAAAACTCATGATTTAAAATTACAATTGTGATTAAATATCTTTCGTATCATAAGTTACACATTTTGAATGATTCCAACTATTATTCTTCATCACAAGAAACTTATATACTATACATTATATGTCCTTCGTAACTTAGAACTGACATGTGGATGTTAGTTAAAAAAGCAATACAAATTATTTTATTTGATACTAAGAAAGATTTGTGAACAAAATAGATATCAATTTTGTTTGTCATCTCTAATCATCAAATTATGTGTTATTTGTTTTAACACCTATATAAACAATATAATTCAAATAAGTGTAAATTTTGAAACTACAATTGTGATTCAATCTCTTTTGTATCATATACATATCCAATAATTTTGCTTGTTATTTTTTATCAAAAGATACCTAAATGCTATACCTTATATATCACCACTTATTAATTTAGAACCAACTTTTGATACCAAGTACGAAAGATTAATTTAGAATCAACTTTTAGATATAAGTTACAAAAGTATTACAAATTATTTTATTTTATCTTAATTAGAAGCATATGTGAACCAAATAAATATCAATAGTGTTTGACATCTTTGATGGTTAAATCACGTACATGTTATATATCTCAACACTTGTATAAAAATAGTTTCAACAAGTGCAAAATAAAAATTTGTTCAGGATAATTATTCCTCATCATTCGTAGAACGTAGATCTCATACTTTGAAATTGACAGTTATGGTAAAGTCTTATTATACTTTGAAAGGTTAGCATTTGCTAGAAGAGTTCATAAGTGTTAAAGGTAGGAGAATTTGACAATTGATATTAATGGACTTCGGCTATTCAATATTTCACAGCTACAGTTTTACAGGTTTGTCACAAAGGCATAAAACTACGATGAAGTTGTTTTTAAGTAGCCACGGTAGTTTGAATCACATTAGGTATAGTTGTATGTGTTGTCGTAGATATCCGATTTTCTTTCTGTAAGGGTGAGAACTAATGCATCTAAAAAAAAAAAAAACAGGAGTCGATTTTATTCAACCCCCACTCCTCAGGGACTATTGTTAACGCGAAATTGTTGATGTTTAAGAAATGCATTATAGTATAGGACATCATTGCATTAAACACTTAAATTTATAACTTAGAAAAGAAGCCTGAGGTCGAACGTAGGGAACAATCAGCCAATCAATCTCAAGATCACAATTTTAAATAAAAGATAGAAGCAATTGCAACCAGAACTGATTCAAAATGATATATCAATAATTTCAAGTAACAATATGCAAGAATGATGGGTTAAATGGTGATTTGAATCACCCATTAACCCCTTTTAATTAAGCTCAAGTATCTCAAGTAAATGAACAGTGAATCCAACCAAATATTCCACGTCAACTTAAGTATTTTCATAATGCAACAATGACTCAGAACTAGCAATAGAGGCAAAGGCCTCTCTTTTCCTTCAGTCCTCAGGGAGAGGCACAAGCACAACATAGCAGCACAGAGTTGAAGGCCTCTTCAAATTCTCTAAGTGTAGAGAGCAGCAGAGGGCAAACCTCCCCCCCACTCTCTCTTTCTCTTCTTTCTCTCTCAGAATCAGGCGAACCAGACCAGACCTGGGTATCCAGGTAAACAGACCAAGGCCCAAACCTACGAGGCATGAGTGCGAGCGAGGGTGTGCATATGCACGTGCGTGAGTGAGACCTCACCCCGTGTGCGTGCTGAGGCGAATAGCCATAAATGCAAATTCAATTTGTATGTTGCGGAGGGGTTTGTTCTATCCGATGTGGGACTATCCCACAGAAGCTCGTCGCGTGCGGTTGCAGGTGAAAACCTTAACCGATTGAAGCAGCAGCTGAGGTCGTAACACTCAATCGCAGACCTGGAGACCTGCCTGGCACTACATCGTGTGACCTGGGTGTAGCACCTGGGATGTGCGTGGCTTTGAACATGATGAACGGGGCGACGAAGATGGTAGCGATGGCGGAGATCGGTGAGGAACCTGAAACCACGAGAACGGCCTTGCGGCCACGTCAAACAGGCTCAGAAGGATCGCCATGGAATGACGAGTGCGGTGGTGGGTGCAGCGTGTGGTGCGAGTGATGGTGTAGGCCTAACGACCTCGAGAAGGTGAAGCAGAAGTGCTTGAGTTCGGGGAGGTGTCCTGGTGAGTGAATCGCGAAATAGGTTGAGGGCTTTTGTAGAGGGTGATGTGGCGGAACTTATGAAGGTGGTGCGGGCTTGTTCGGTGGACTATAGCAGTTGGGCGAACTCGCCGGAGTTCTGTCGGAGGCGGAGAAGACAAAGTGCGGGAGGGTGGTGTAGTGGTCGCGAGTGACTTGTGCGTAGGTGAAAAGAAAGTAGAGGGAGAGAAGACGGAATAGAGAGACTTAGAGGGGAAGGAGATGGGTGGAGGGCTCCAGTTGTGGCTGATCAGAGCTGGAGAAGATGATAGAGATGGCGAGGTGGTGACGGCGATTGAGGTAGATGAATGCCCTCCCTTTGACCGAAGAGGTGCGCGAGAAAGAGAAGAAGATGGTGACACCTCCAATTTAATGGTTGGAGGTGCGGAGGAGCAGGACAGAGGGTGTCGCCGAGCAAGCTGCAGAGGTGGCCGAAGAGGGAAAAGAGAAGGTTTTCTCCAACCATAACTTGCTAAGGAGGTAAGGCAGGGGTTCCAGGGTTTAAATAAAGCTCCAAAAAGGGCTCTAGATCAGGAAAGAGCTCGGATGTGCTCTTTAAGAAATCAAGAAACACCCATTGATTCAATGCGTTCGCATGCACAAATCAATGGATTTTAGGAGTTAGAATCTGTCCCAATAGGTTTGTTTAGGTGTGAACATCAATCCCACCATAGGATTTGGTCTGGTCAAAGCTCGCCTGGAGGTCGGTTGACCTCCAATGGTGAAAAGGACCATTCTGCAAAGAAGATGAAGAGGTTAGGGGGTAATTTGCAACGAATTCAAAAGTTAAGGGCATATGTGCCAAAGAAAAGAGCCAGATTGGACAAAAATGCAAACTTTATTAAGATGATCTCTGATTAGACCCAAATTTTGATAGAAACCTAATTTGTACCAAAGGAATTTTATGGTAAAGTTGGATTTAGGTTTGACCAAATTTGGCTGGGAAAATTATGCACAAATCCAAATTAGGGCAACCGTTTGTCTGAGACTCTGTTTTAGGTCAAAATAGGTTCAGATGGTCAAATCAAGGATGCAAAACCCTACAGAATATTTTTCTATAATTTTTAGAGTGTTTAGGTGAATTTTATCCTGATCATAATTGAAATGACCCGTTGCCTTTTTAGTCGGATAAGACTTCTAGAGTTTCAGTCAGACATCTGGACCAGACGTCTGGACACGTGTCCGGACGCCTGAAAGTGAGATTTACGTACGTCCCTTTTTCTCTCTGCGCACAGGCGGTGCACAAAGGCCTCTCTCCCTGCACCCTCACCTCCTTAAACCCTAAACCTATCCTATTTAAACCCTTCCTCCTCACCACCCTCACCCCCTCACCACTAGTCACCACCACCTCCAACTCTTCCTCACTATGCGATAGTGGCGAGGGAGAGTGAGAGTGACGAGAGGGAGGGTGAGCGAGAGAGGAAGGGAGGGAGAGAGGAAGAGAGAGGGAGGAAGAGAGCATGAAGGACGAAGGACCTTCGGGAGCTTGGCAGAGCTCGCACCGCCAGCGATGGGCGCACGCGCAGGGAGGAAGGGCTCGGAGAAGCGACCTCCCGGCCCTTTGCAGCTACTGAAGTTGCTGCGGCGCACTGCGGGCAGTGTTGTGAGGAGAAGAGCAGCATGAAGGAGGTTCTGGTACTGGAAGTTTTCTAGTATAAGACATTTGGAGTATCGTCCAGACGGTTGGTGAGGCACCAAGACGTCCGGAGCTGAGGAAAGATGTCTGAAAGCATAATATCGCGAGGTACGTTCCTTCCTGCGCTGCTTTCCGCCATGCAGAAGATTTCAGTGCAGGATGTGTTGGGTTAACAATAGGTCTGTGTTCTGCACGTAGGCACAGAGCGTCGGGAAAGAGTGAGGTGCGCACTTCAAGGTGCTTTTGGATGTCTGACTGCATCACCAAACGTCCGACGGTCCTTCCAGACGACTGAAAGGAGGGTGAGGCGTTTGGAGCTGCCCCCAGACAGTCATGGAGGGATCCAGACATCTGAGAAAATTGCAGGAAACACAAGGTGAGATCTGACGTCTCTTAAGACGTCTGGGACTAGTCCCAGACGTCTGATTTTGGTCAGTAACCACTCTTTTGGCTCATTTAAAGCCCAAACAGAATCGGATTTCCACAAACAAAGTACCGTTGTTTTCCACTTGAGTTCCTCTACGTGTTCGTGTTGAGTATCTACTATTTTGACCTTGTCAAATGTAAATTAGTCACTAGTACAGGTTACCAGCAGGTGGCATGTTCGAGGATGAATAAAGAATATTCCTGCCTAGATTAAATTGATTAAAACTTTAGGATGTGGAATGAACCTTAGGGTAGAAATGTATGAGTATGATGTTGAACTACTTTGGTTTATTTGAAATGCATGCTAAAACACAAGCTGTCTGTATGTAAATAAGAAATTGAACTGTGAAAACATAAGCTGCATGTATATGATTGAGAATTTAATTGTGAAAACACGAGCTGCCTGTATATGATGAGGAACGAGTTTTGGAAACATGAAATCTGAATATGGATAAGATGAAAATGAGCATGAACCCTACGAGGAATTAGGAGTAGAACTCCTGTGGATGAAAGGAATCTGAAATATAGACGGGAAGTGAGCTGGCCCTTGTGTACGCGGTACTAAGGAGAGCAACTGTCCCTTTTTAGTGTAGAGCGGAGCTAGCATACCTTGGGTTTAGACCTGGGGTTAGGATTGTCCACTCTACATCGACTCCTGTTGGCGCTCGCGTACGTGGTACCGAGGCGTGCTACTAGTGTAGGGAGGGAGCTAGCCACCCTACACCGACTTTTTTAGGCCCTTTGGACAAACCGAGGTAGTCGGACAAAGATACGTAGACTGTGGAGGGACGAAACCCCTACTTGATTCTGAGAGGGTAATTCCCTATACTGTTCCATGCTGTACTTTGGACGTATCCGCTAGCAGAAACGACCGACCGCGTGTCAGTGCGAGGTAGCTACCCGTACGTTTATCACGCATGCCGTAGTCACCGCTACGTCTCGAGAGTGACCTCAGGATGGTTGACTAGGTGTAAGACTACCACGAGGGAGTCTTCCGACTAGGAGAGCACCACGTGTACCTTCTACTCCACGGAAAAGACTGCAATCAAGATCATTCCCACGAGAAATAAGCAAGATTAAGAAATACTTGGATACTTTAGGAAATAGATAAAGTAGAAATACATAAATGAGATAAATAGAAATCAGAATAAAACCTGCTTATTGTTTTTACTTTACTTGTGTATAGATAATATAAACACCACTCTACTCAACATTCGCTGACCCCGTCTTTCCGTAACATTGTTCAGGACCGGGAGTTAAGCAATCCGAGTTTCCAGGTGTAGAGGGAGCTGGGCCCAGCTGAGCCCAGCCGTAGTTCCTTTTCCAGTTCTTTGTTTCTGCTGTAGTTGTAAGTACTAGAGTTTAAATTACAGTTCTCGTTACTTTCTGTTTCTTGTTGTTTTTGGGGTGGCATGTACTATTTTGAGACAGTTGTTTTACTTTTATTTACTATTTCGTTGTTTCCTTTTACTTAATTATATTGCATGTGCGAATGTTGTTTATTTCCCTACTTTTCATTATTTCTCGTTAGATGACTAGGTCTTAAGATTAGTCGAGGCGAGTCGATCTTTGGTGGTAACAAAATGGTATCAGACCAAGGTTGTCCCGAGAAATGAACTAATTGGTCTGAGAATGACCACTCACGTGTATATAACTAGAATAGCCACTACAACGTATCGTTTTGATATTCGTTTCAGAGTCTTTCTCGATGTAATCCTAAATCGTTGACAACTCTTATTCTATCTGTTGCATCTCTTCTCAGGAGATGCCTCGTCAGGGAGTTCCTGAGGCAAGCTGTGGTCATGGCTGTGGACGAGGTTGGAGGGGCAGACGTGCCGGACCTAAGGCACCAATTGACCCACCTCTCCTCCCGGGCATCCAGGCCCAAGATCTCGCCTAGCTGATCAGAGACATCGTGTGACAGGAGCTCCACCAGCTTCCACAGGCACCTCTCCCTGAGGACGTGGAGGGGAGTCCTCGGTGGGATAGAGAGAGCGTCGCAGCGCCGGACGAGCAGGAGGGGGTGTGGGTGGTCCACCACCCCCACCACATTTTGACACTTCCAAGCGCGAGCCCTCCTTACCTGGAGAAGTGCCTGTTCCCCCCACTGCAGATACACCACGAGCTTTTTGGACAGTTCCAGAAGTTGAAACCCCCTCCTTCAAAGGAGATGAGGACCTGTATGAGGCAGATGACTGGCTGGAGCAGATAGAGAAGGTGTTTGACACCCTTCGCCCTCCTGCGGAATGCCACGTGGCCTTTGTCAGGTACCAGCTAGAGAGCGCAATACACAGGTGGTGGAGGGCAATTAGAGGCCAAGAGGGGACCAGTTCGTGGCGCTTTTCTGCAAGTAGTACTTTTTTTAGACCTGGCAGGACCAGAAGAGGTGAGAGTTCCACACTCTCAACAAGGAGACGATTACGGTTAGCGCATACCGCACGCATTTTCTAGAGCTGTCACATTTCGTCCAGATAGCTATGTCTACTAAGGAGTGTCTGTGGAGGTTTACTGAGGGGCTCTGACCTACTATTCGAGGGTATGTCAAACCCCTGAAGCTGCTCAGTCGTCCAACGAGAAATAACCAAAAATCCGTAGTCAGCCGATGGTACTAGCTGTTCAACTCCCTGACCTGAACATGGTTATAAAATCTATAGTGAGCTAACGCTGAGTAGAGTGGTAGTTAGTCTATTTACAAGCAATTAACATAAGATAAACTAATTAATTATTTATTTTTATTTAGCTTAGCTAAGTAGTTCTAATTTGTTTATTCTCTTATTAAATCCGGTCATTTCTTAATATTGTTTGTTTCTCAAGGAAACGATCTTGATTGAAGTCTTTCCCCTAATGTAGGACGTACACATGGTGTTCTCCTGGCCAAGAGAGTTTCCCATGGTAGTCCTACACCCAGTCAACCAACCCGAAGTCACGGTCGTGACATAGTGGTTACTACGGCACACGCGATAAGTGCACAGGTAGCTAACCCGCACAGGCACGGGTCAATCATTTCCGCTAGTGGATACACCTAAAAGTACAACACGAAACAACACAAGGCCTTGCCCTCTCAGAATAAGGGGACTCGCCCCTCAAAACAAAACAGGGGTCTCGCCCTCCAAAATCTGCGTACCCTTGTCCGACTAACTCGGTTTGCCTAGTGGGCCTAACAAGAGTCGGTGTAGGGTGACTAGTCCTAACTTCGGACCCCGTGAGGTGGCTAGCTCCCTTCGTACATTAAGTAACTCACCTCAATACCATGTACACAAGGGCTAAACAAAAATCGACGTAGAATAGCCAAACCCACCCTAAATCTTAACCCAAGAGGCGGTAAACTCCCCTCTACTCTAAGGGACAATTGCTCTCCTTGAGACTGTGTACACAAAGGCCAGCTCACTTCCCGTCTACTTACTAAGTCCTTTTCCGTATACAGGAGTTCTCCTAATTCCCCATAGAGTTCATGCTTGTATTCCTTTAATTCCATTTCTC